>OZ024931.1:24278985-29278985 GCA_964017235.1 Sabellastarte sp. h YS-2021 | reverse complement strand
GAAAGAGGGCTATGTGCTTCCCTTCAAGGTCAGGCCTCCCTTAATAAGGGAACCCCTGATAGTAAGCGGCTATGCAAATCCCACCAGAGACTCCCACTTACAAGAAGCAGTGCAAGCTCTGATCAAGAAAAAGGCAGTAGAGAGGGTCAGGGTTCGAACCTCACTAGCCTTTTTCAACAGATTGTTCATTGTCCCAAAGCCGAACCAAAAGTGGCGGCCAATCTTGGATCTCAGTACTCTAAATCAGTTTTTATGCGTAAAAACATTCAAAATGGAGACTCCAGAGACAATCCGGACCTCTCTACAACAAGGGGAGTGGGTGTCATCGATAGATTTCAGCGACGCCTACTTCCACATTCCAATCCACTTCACATCCCGAAAATTCCTCGGGTTCCACTTCCAGAACCAGTCGTACCAGTTTCGGGCTCTTCCCTTTGACCTTTCAACAGCTCCCATGGAGTTCACTGCTGTGGTCAAAGAGGTCAAGTTAATGGCTCAGTCACAGGGTATAAGAATCCACCAGTACCTAGACGACTGGTTGATTCGAGCCCCTACCAAAGAATCTTGCCACCAGGGAACCCAGTCCCTCCTAGCCCTTTGCCAGGAGTTGGGCTGGATGGTAAACATGCAAAAATCGGAACTGGAACCCCAACAAATCTTCGATTTTGTAGGCTACCAGTACGACCTGCTCAACGGACTGGTCAGACCTACTCAAAACCGTTGGGAAGCCCTTCAACAAAAAATAACAGGGCTATTACAGAGGAGATCTTGCCGAGTGAGAACCTTCATGTCTCTTATAGGTCTACTCACTGCGACAGAGAAACAGGTGCCCCTAGGCAGACTGCACATGAGACCTATTCAGTGGCACCTCAAGAAACACTGGAGAGTCCCGGAATCTCTGGAAAAGGAGATCCCAATTCCGAGGTCTCTCCATCAGCACCTGCAGTGGTGGACCCAGGAGAAAAATGTCCTAAAGGGTCAACCCTTACACCCCCTACAACACGCGATACAAATCTTTACAGACGCCTCAAAAGAAGGCTGGGGTGCTCACTTAGGCGACTTCACAGCAAGCGGTACTTGGTCAGTGCCCGAAAGCAAGTTGCACATAAACTTCTTAGAGCTAAAAGCCGTGTTGTTAGCACTAAAAAGATTCCAACAATTAGTGCAAGGAAAGGTCGTCCTGATTGCCACAGACAACACCACAGTTGTGGCATACATCAACAAGGAAGGAGGTATGAGGTCAGGTTCACTTTGTGCCCTTCTTTGGCGGCTCCTATGTTGGTGCAATCTCAGACAAACAGTACTGAAGGCCAGACATATTCCGGGCCGTCTGAATGTAATTGCAGACAAGTTGTCTCGCTAGGGACAGGTCATTCAGACAGAGTGGTCCCTCCATCAGGAGATCTTCGACACCCTTTGTCGAACTTGGCATTATCCCCAAGTGGACATGTTTGCAACAAGGTACAACTGCAAACTAGTCCGGTTTGTGTCCCCAATTCCAGACCCAAAGGCCTGGTCAGTGGACGCTCTGACGCTGTCCTGGGAAAACCTGGACATGTACCTCTTCCCCCCAGTGTCTCTGATGGGGAAGGTGGTCAGCAAGCTGTCAGACCATTGGTATCACAGAGCAATCCTGATTGCTCCGGGATGGCCAAACATGCCTTGGTTTTGGGACCTAGTGGAGCTGTCAGCCATGGTTCCTCTTTGTCTTCCACACCATCCAGATCTAGTGACCCAACCTTTCAACAAGGCACGTCACAGGGATCTGACAAGCCTAAATCTCCATGCCTGGCTCCTAGAGCCCAGACCATCAAGGAGCAAGGGTTCTCTAGCCCAGTGGCGGCAAGAATTGAGGCGCCTCAAAGACGTTCAACCAGAGCAGTCTACGAGGCAAAGTGGGCCCTTTTTGTTAGATGGTGCGAAACAAGTCAGGTGGACTTCAGGAACCCATCTATAAAACAAATAGCAGATTTCCTCCTGCATCTTTTCCAGGAGAAGAATCTCCAGCCCAGCACTATTGATGGTTACAGGTCAGCCATTGCAGACAAACTGGGAAATGCCTCGGTTAATGTTGGCAAGGATGACAATTTGACTAGACTGTTAGACAGTTTTCACAGAGATAGACCCAAAGGGCGCCGGGGGGTTCCTGCTTGGAACCTCTCCCTGGTTTTACACCAGCTTACAAAGGCGCCTTTTGAACCACTCAGAAAGGCTTCTCTGAAGCACCTTACTTTCAAAACTGTTTTTCTCCTAGCCCTGGCTTCGGGAAAACGCAGGAGTGAGATTCACGCTTGGTTAAACAAAAATATCAGACACCAAGCTGACTGGTCCAAAGTTTCCCTCTACCCTTCACCAAGCTTCTTGGCGAAAAATCACTTGGCAAAAGAGGGACCAGAGTGCGTGGCCCCGGTGGTCATCCCGGCTTTAGCCCCCACTCTGGATAAGTCGTTGAAAGAAGACAGATCCCTTTGCCCCGTTCGGGCTCTTCGCTACTACCTGGACAAAACCCAGGACCTAAGGACGGGAAAGGAGTTAGTTTTTGTTTCTTTCAAACATGGTTTTAACAAGGACATCTCTCCTGCCACTATCTCATCCTGGATCAAACAAACAGTAGTGTTGTGTTATGATCTTTCTGACCAAGATACCTTGACCTTACATCAGGTTAAGGCCCATGATGTTAGGGCATTTGCGGCCTCCAAAGCCTTTCAAGGTGGCATATCTCTGGACCAGATTCTAGCAGCATGCCACTGGAAGTCCCACAACACCTTTACACAATTTTACCTTAAGGATGTTGCCTGGGCCGATAAGGAGCTTTTTCACTTGGGTCCTGTGGTGGCTGCCCAGCAGATCCACCACTAGTCCCCTAAGCTTCTTTGTATATAATTATATATAGTGTACATACTAGTTAGTTTTAGGTGTAGGCTCACCTTTAGCCTAGGCCTTGGCTTCTCAAAGTCGTTTACTTCAGAATAATCCTCTGGGTATAGGACTTTCCCCACTCTTCCAGGTTAACCGTGGGAATCATTGCCTTGAACTCTTACTCTCTTCCTCCCCTCAGAGCAGTCAAAAAGGGGGGGGGGGGGCAGGTGGGTCTAGTTACCCTCGAGACTAACATGTCTCCTCAAAGGGCTCGAACCTCACACCTAGGCATAATATAAGAGTTCTCTCCAATCCTCAGAAGGCTGCCCTCCTTCCACTGGGTAGTTATTCTAGCTATCGTCTGGTAGGTAAGATGTATTAACGCAATGAAATTGCAAATTTTAATTAGTAAATTAAATTTTTATTAGTTAATACCTTACCTACCAGACGGGAAATTCCCACCCAGCCTTCCCCGCTTTCAGCCTTACAATTAATCCTTAGGGACGAAAAAGATGCTATGACGTCACGTCCCTCTGGCGAGTGAAGCAGGAACTAGGCCACCTGGCGAGTGGAGTGTAGTGTACCGGTCCTGCCGGGGGTGAAACCCAGGACGTCTTTTCTTTCGTTTGGCGGGACCGGCTGGCGCCGGGCTATAGCTATCGTCTGGTAGGTAAGGTATTAACTAATAAAAATTTAATTTACTAATTAAAATTTGCAATTTTTCGATGGGGAAGCTTGTCCGGATGATAACTTGAAAGGAATTTTATCAATTCACCTGAAACTTGGCAAATACATTCATTCTATTAAAATCTGGAAATCATTAGATTTTGGCATTGATTGGTTAAGATATGGCCGAGTAATTAATGATTAATTAATCATTATGAATTTTCCAAATAAGGAAAACACAAAAATGCTTATATCTTGAAAAATGGCGGCCATTTCGAATTTTTCGCAAAAATTGCAAAACATAAAAGTGCTTATATCTTGAAAACTGTACTAGATAGAGCGATTTCGATGAAATTTTTGACCCACAGGGTATCGCTGAAGAGTACCCATGCCAATTTTCAAAAAAAAATTTATCTTGCCAAAAATGGTGGCCATTTTGAATTTTTGCGCAAAAATTGCAAAACACAAAAATGCTAATATCTCGAAAACCGTGCTACATAGAGCGATTTCGACGAAATTTTTGATCTTTAGGGTATCTCTGCAGAGCAGCTATCCCAAAGAGCTTTCACTCAGTGAAGTTTCAGACCCGTAGCTAATTATTCACCTACTCAAAATGAGTAAATGCTAATTATCTCTAAAAGTATTGCGGATACCCAATTTCTATCAAATAACTCATTCATCTACTTTTGGAAGAGCTTTCACATGGTGAAGTTTCAGACCCATAGCTAATTACCTACTCAAAATGAGTAAATGCGAATTACCTCTAAAAGTATTGCAGATAGCCAATTTTTCTCAAATAACTCATTCACCTACTTTTGGGAGAGCTTTCACTCCGTGAAGTTTCACACCCATAGCTAATTATTCACCTACTCAAAATGAGTAAATGCGAATTATCTCTAAAAGTATTGCGAATACCCAATTTTTATCGAATAACTCATTCATCTACTTTTGGGAGAACTTTCACTTGAAGTTCCAGACCCGTAGTAATTACTCACCTACTCAAAATGAGTAAATGTGAATTATCTCTTAATAGTATTGCAGATAGCCAATTTTTCTCAAATAACTCATTCACCTACTTTTGGAAGAGCTTTCACACATGAAAATGAAAAATTGTGAATATCTCGGAAAAGCTATTTCTTCTCCTTTAATGCTCGGCGGGAGATCCACACCACGGCAGTGGTCTTGTCAAAAATTTTAGTCTCCCCAAAAATGGTGGCCATTTTGAATTTTCAAAGTTTTTGCAAAACACAAAAATGATTATATCTCGAAAACCATGCTAGATGGAGCGAACTCAACAAAATGTTTGACCTGCCGGGTATCTCTGCAGAGTAGCCATGCCAATTTTCAAAATATTTTTGTCTCCCCAAATATAGCGGACATTTTGCATTTTCGAATTTTTGCAAAACACAAAAATGCTTATATCTTAAAAACCGTGCTAGATAGAGCAGACTGCGCTGACTTTGGTTGCCACAACAGTATAACGCTAGAAACGAAGCATTTTCTTAATACTTTAGCACTCACCTTTATATCTGCAAAAACATTATTATGTCCACCCCACTGGGGGGTGGACATATTATTTTTGCTTTTTCCGGCGTCCCACTTGGTTTCCAGACATTTTAGGCAACAGTTCTTATCCTATCTTTACCAAATTTGGCATGCAGGTTTATTGGGTTAATAGCTTGTATGGGATTGCTTTTGGTGATGATAGCTCTATAGCTAACTGAGTAATAGCTACTTTGCTACTTTTGCGTAACTCTGGTTTCCAGACATTTTAAGGAATGCTATTAAGCCTAGCTTTCTGAAATTTGGTATGGAGGTTCATTGGGTTAATAGCTTGTATGGGATTGCTTTTGGGGGGAATTGCTTCATAGATGAGTGAGTAATTAATTAAATAAATGAGTAATTAGCTATTTTGAATACTGAAAAAGGCAAATGTGCTCATATCTCCTAAACCGTGCGAGATGGAGCGATTTCGTCGAAATTTTCGACCCACAGGGTATCTAAGGAATGTAATCTTTGCAATTTTCAAAAAATTTTCCTCTCCCCAAAAATGGCGGCCATTTTGAATTTTCGAATTTTTGCCAAAAATGGCAAAACACAAATTTGCTTCTATCTCCTTAACCGTGCGAGATAGAGCGATTTCGTCAAAATTTTCGACCCACAGGGTATCTGAGCATTGTATTTTTGGCAATTTTCAAAAAATTTTCCCCTCCCAAAAAATGGCGGCCATTTTGAATTTTTGCCAAAAATGGCAAAACACAAATTTGCTTCCACCGTGCGAGATAGAGCGATTTCGTCGAAATTTTCGACCCACAGGGTATCTAAGGAATGTAATCTTTAATTTTCAAAAAAATTTCCCCTCCTCAAAAATGGCGGCCATTTTGAATTATCGAATTTTTGCCAAAAATGGCAAAACACAAATTTGCTTCTATCTCCTTAACTGTGCGAGATAGAGCGATTTCGTCGAAATTTTAGACCCACAGGGTATCTAAGGAATGTACTCTTTGCAATTTTCAAAAAAATTTTCCCCTCCCCAAAAATGGCGGCCATTTTGAATTTTCGAATTTTTGCCAAAAATGGCAAAACACAAATTTGCTTCTATCTCCTTAACCGTGCGAGATAGAGCGATTTCGTCGACATTTTCGACCCACAGGGTATCTAAGGAATGTACTCTTTGCAATTTTCAAAAAATTTTCCCCTCCCCAAAAATGGCGGCCATTTTGATTTTTCGAATTTTTGCCAAAAATAGAAAAACAGGAATTTGCTTCTATCTTCTTAACCGTGCAAGATAGAGTGATTTCGTCAAAATTTTCGACCCAACCAATGCAAAAAGGCATGAAGCTGAAATAATTTACATCTACACTAATAAATATTTAAGCATCATTGATATATTTTACAAATGAAACAGGGTCTTGTAAGACTACTGTACAATTTTGGCAAAAGGTTCATGGGGTGGACATTACACATGATAATGTGTGTTCTTCTATGCTATCCTGTTTCTATTCGCATCTACTATCAACAGGGCGTCCTATTTCTAGTCTTTTTTTTTTTTGCGAGCGATCCTCTAGTTTATTTTTATGTCGTCACTCTGCGGCGTGGGCATACGCGTCCGCGTGAACAACTTCTTCTCCGAAACTACAAAGCCTAGAGACATGCTTTTTTTTTAAAGATACCTTATCTATCGAGGATGCAAAATTGTTCAAGGCATGCAAATCTGTCTGTTTGCTAGAGACATTACAAGGGGGTACCCCCACCAAAAGTGTGAAAATTTCAACACTTTATCACAATTTTCTCTGACTATTGCAGGGATTTCTCTCATATCTTGCATATATGTACTAGGCCAGAGGTAGATTCTCTTGTGTGAGTATGAGACCTGGATCTGTCTTAGTTTTTTTTTAATAAAATTTTTTTAATAATTTTTAATGCATTAAAATTCATGAAATCATGCACTAAATCACTTATAACTTGAAAAGTGTTGCATTTAGAGCCTTTTGTTAAAATATGTTATTCAGCTACTTTTTTCATAGCTACAACATGGTGAGTAACTTGGGTGTCTCTCTCAATAGCTAAGTGAGTAATAGCTACTTTTGGGATTTTCAGTAACTTCTATCATGAGTAAAATCACTTGTAACTTGAAAACTATTGCATTTAGAGAATTTTGTATAAATATGTTATTCAGCTACTTTTGGGTCAGCTATAACATAGTAAAATTTGAGACCTGTAGTTTGGCATAGCTGAGTAATAGCTACTTTTAGGTTGTCACTGTTGAGTAAATGACTTATAACTTGAAAACTATTGCATTTAGAGTATTTTGTTTCAATACATTATTCACCTATTTTGGGGTCAGCTATAACATCGTGAAATTTCAGACCTGTGGCTCATTGCATAGCTGAGTTATGGCTACTTTGAAGTTCTCACTGTTGAGTAAATCAGTTGTAATTGGAAAACTTGCATTTACAGAAATTTGTGTAAATATGTTATTCAGCTACTTTTGGGTCAGCTATAACATAGTGAAATTGTAGCCCTGTAGCTCATGGCACAACTGAGCAATAGCCATTTTTAGGTACTGACTGTTCTTTAAATCAGCTGTAACTTGAAAAATATTGCATTTGGAGTATTTTGTTAAAATATGTTGTTCACCTACCTTTGGGTCAGCTATAACATAGTGAAATTACAGACCTATAGCTCATGGCATAGCTGAGCAATAGCTATTTTCAGGTTCTAACTATTGAGTAAATCAGTTGTAACTTGAAAACTATTACATTTACAGTAATTTGCTTAAATATATTGTTCACCTACTTTTGGGTCAGCTATAACATAGTAAAAATTCAGACATGTAGCTCATTGCATAGCTGAGTAATAGCTACTTTGAGGTTATCACTGTTGAGTAAATCAGTTGTAACTTGAAAACTGTTACTTTTATTACGCTACAATAGCTTACCATGTGGGACTTAGTGCTGTTCTCGGGTTGCCACACCCGGGGCCAACGTCTTAGAAAAAAGATCGTTCTTGTTAGCCACCGGATATACTGGTAGTTGTCGTCACGTGATAACTTCTGACCAATCGCCCTACTTTCTCGTTGGCCACGATGACTGGTAGCAGTTTGTAAATATACAGACATTTTCATTTATTTCTCGGTATTCACGTATTGTTGGAGGCTAATATTTGGATATTTCTTTAAATATATGTCATAGATTATCCTGTAAAATTTTTAATTTCACAACTTAAGTATTTTCCTTACAATCCGCGTGTTTTGAGTTTTCTCGGTTTAGGCAATCTTAATTGTACGTCTTTTTATTGCGTTAAAATGTCCCTTCATCAAGCAAACAAAGACAAACCGAGAGCTCAGAAATGCCGCCATTTTTGCTTCAGTTTTGATACTCATAATTACTGCCCTACCTGTAGGGAGGCTGGCAAGGGAGATGACCCCTGTGTCACTTTTGAAGCGCCCTGCCATATTTGTACGTCTCTCTCTGATGAACAATTACAAAAGATTCAAAACAGGAAGCGGTACTTAAAAAAGCAAAAAGCGGAAACTAGTTCCAAAGATGAACTAGATCTCTTGGGTGAAGGCGATGGGGACTCTTTTAATGGTTCTAATGCAGACCTTGAGAGTGCTGCCGATAACCTCTTTACCTCACCCCCCCGTCCTCAACCTCTCGCCTTCAGTTCTTTATCACTAAAACCCCAGCCAAGGCTGTTCCTCCCACCCCAGGTACTGTTTTACAAAACAAAATTCAAAGAAATCTAGAGAAATCCCTGGGTGATTCCTTAAATATACATATCCAGCAGCAAATGGGTTCCTTCCAGGCATCCATGTTAGAAGTATTTCAGTCACTCCGAGAGGAGTTAGCAGTTAAAAAATCTGCTGAGGTTGATCCCTCGCCTCGTGCTTCAAAAGCTGGTCCATCCAGCAACTCTGCTGCTCATCTGGACCTACCCCCTCCGAGATCAAGTACTAATACACAGTCCGAGGCAATGGATGTGGACGTTGGTCCAGCACTCCCTCCTCATCTAGTACTAAATCAAACTTCCTCGGATCAATACGTTGCCTCTTCTGAAGCAATTCCGAAGGATTCCTCGTACTCGCATAAAAAACAAAGCCACAGACAAACAGTAACACCGAGCTCTGCCTCGGATCATCTGGATGAGGATTCCGACGAATCTCGGATCCATCCTAGACCTAAGAAACACTATGACAAGAGCAAGCATAAATCTAGGTCCAGATATGTGCCATCTTCAGAGGAAGATCACTCCCCTGTGGCTAGACACAGGTCTTCTAAGCCCTCTAGGGCTCAGCCCTCAGGCGCAGCTTCTGATCAAGACCTCCCACAACATGATCCAGACCCCCCTTATTATAGGGAAGTAGCCCTGTCTGACATTCCCTCCCAATACTCTGAAGAGGTAGACACCTTCAGGCGCATTCTTTCTCTCCCTGACCCCAGGGACTCTATGCCTAGGTCTTCAACTTCAGTGTTGGGTCTGGATGACGAAAAAGGCCGTCAAGAGCTCAGACCTAGAGGTCCTTCCTCTATCTTACCACTTAGCTCAGTTATCAAGGACGCCTTTGATAAATTTCAACATGATTTCAAAGCTGCCAATTTATCTGAGGGAAAATATGTCAAGCCTCCTCCATCCACTTCTAAGTGGTATAAGGTTGGACAGCCCACTTTTCAAGACAAAATCCAGGATGCCAAGATCTGTATTACTCCTAGACCTCCTGGGGCACCAGTAGCCAATGTCCCTATGCCAGTCCTTAAGGAGCTAGAACATCAGGCTAGACAAAATATCTCAACCCTCAATTTCACCGCTGCCTTTGCCAAAACCTCTTCTTCTTGCAATGCTTCCTTGGAGAAGTGTCAACATAGCATCAAGTCAACTGTCAAGAAGATTAAATCTCAGATCCAGAAAGGTGCCAATCCTGAGAAAGCAGCAAAGCGCGGATATGAGGAAGTTGCTGAGTACTTGGATTTTTGGAACAAGACGGTTCTTGTTCAACATAGAGCTCTTACCTGTCTCAGCAAATCACTAGCCCATATTCTCCAGAGGGAATTATATTCCATGGCTAATACCGGCTTGCTTAGGCACGAAGCCGAAATGACTTTATTGCATCCCCAGCTAGGGGAAACGAGATGCCAAGAACTTAGGAACTCGTCCTTCTGGGACTCCTCCTTGTTCGAGTCTCAACTTGTAAAGGAAGGTGAGGACTTCCTTCTCAAAAAAGGCACCTCAAAGGATTCTCAGGGTTTTTCACCCTACCAGAATAAGCCCTTTCGTGGCCCCCACAAGAAAAGAGGCTCCTACAGGAAACGCCCCTATGGGGGCAATACCTCTCAAAGCAGTAACCAATCCTTTCCCTCGGGAAGAGGAAAATCCAACTTCAGAGGCTCCAGGGGTCGTTTTCGACCCCACAATAGAGGAAGGGGGCGTGGAAACCCCCCTTCACAATGACTCCTCCATAGCCTCATTCAGTCCACCAGTAGGAAGTCGCCTCCGTTCTTTCAAGAGAGACTGGCAAACAAACAAATGTTCTCAAAACGTGTTAAACATTATCACCAATGGCTACGTTCTGCCATTCCGTTCAAAGCCAAACTTGATCAGATTCCCTCTGATTCTATCAGAGTACAAGGCCCAAAAAAAAGACCAAGCCTTGGCCACTTGTATCCAGTCTCTCTTGTCAAAGAACGCCATCGAAAGGGTGGAAAACGTAAAATCTCTCGGGTTTTACAGTCGCCTGTTCCTAGTACCCAAGCCTCACCAAAGGTGGAGGCCAGTCATAGACTTAAGCAGGCTCAACACTTTTCTCCAGGTAGAAAAGTTCAAAATGGAAACCCCGGAGTCCATCCGGACTTCCCTGGTCCCAGGGGAGTGGGTATCGTCGATAGACCTGTCGGACGCATACCTTCACATCCCCATCCATCCCAACTCAAGGAAGTACCTAAGGTTTTGCTACAAGGCCCAGGTGTTCCAGTTCACCTCCCTACCCTTTGGACTGGCCACAGCCCCCCAGGTCTTTACGATGATCGTAAAGGAAGTGAAACTAATGGCCCTCTCAAGAGGACTCAGAATTCACCAATACCTGGACGACTGGCTGATCAGGTCCCAGTCCCAGGAGGAATCTCAAAGGGACACACAGGCAGTAGTAGACCTAACCCAATCCTTGGGTTGGATAATCAACCAGGAAAAATCAGAACTGAAACCTACTCAGGTGTTTTCGTTCGTGGGCTACGAATACCACCTAGATTCAGCCCTTGTAAGACCCACTCACGAGAGATGGCTCAAACTTCAGGATTTGATCCTACGACTCAAGTCAAAACGTGTTTTGACTGCAAGATGTTTGATGTCTCTAATTGGGTTGCTAGCCTCAACGGAGAAAATGGTCCTGGAGGGACGCCTTCACATGAGGCCCTTTCAGTTTCATCTCAAGGAGCACTGGAGATATCCTCAGTCGCTGGACAACCTCCTTCCTTGGACAGAAGCCATTGTAGCTCACCTAGATTGGTGGCAAAATCCCTCAAATGTGATGAAAGGCGCAGACCTTCATCCCAAGGACCACAGTATCCAACTCTTTACCGACGCCTCAAACGAAGGTTGGGGCGCTCACTTAGATCAAAATTCTACGAAAGGGCTGTGGTCAGAGCGGGAAAAAAGGCTACACATAAATGTCCTGGAATTGAAGGCGGTCTCCCTGGCCCTTCGAGACTTCAAGGACCAGTGCCAGAATCAAACAGTGTTAGTTGCGACGGACAACTCAACAGTGGTAGCCTACATCAACAAGCAAGGGGGAACTCACTCAGCAGAGATGTGCGCTCTCCTGTGGAAAATCATGACCTGGTGCCATCACTACCATATAACATTGAAAGCCAGGCACATTCCAGGGTGTCTGAATGTGATGGCCGACCTCCTATCCAGGTCCAACCAAGTGCAGTCAACAGAATGGTCCCTGCACCCTCAGGTCTTCAAGCAAATCTGCCGAAAGTGGTTCACCCCTCATGTAGACTTATTCGCTACTCACCTGAATCACAAACTCCCTCTATATGTGTCTCCTATCCCAGACCCAAGGGCCTGGAACATAGATGCTCTGAACATAAACTGGACCAACCTCACGGCTTACGCCTACCCTCCTACGGCTCTCCTTCACAAGGTGATCCAAAAGATCAAGCAATGCCATTGCCTGATCATCGTGATAGCCCCAGGCTGGCCAGGGATGCCCTGGTTTTGGGACCTAGTGCAGCTCTCAACAGAGATCCCACTACAACTCCCAGTGTCAACGACCCTACTCAAACAGTCCCACAACTATGTATTCCACAACAATCCACAACAGCTGAACCTCCACGCCTGGTGTCTAGGAGCGGACAACTCCAAGAACAAGGCTTCTCTGTGGAGGTGGCAGAGAGAATTGCTGCCCCTCAGCGGTCATCAACAAGGACCATCTACCGGTCAAAGTGGGCCCTATTTGAAAAATGGTGCAGAGAAAATTCGGTGGATTTCTCCACTCCATCTGTGAAACAAATCTCAGATTTTTTCATGTACCTGTACGAAGACCTAAACAGGCGCCCCTCGACCATTGATGGTTACAAGACTGCTATCGTTGACACTTTGGGCCCAACGGCCCAACACATTGCGCACAATGCAGACCTTCATAGGTTACTCTCCAGTTTTCACAGGGATCGTCCTAAAAGTTCCAGAAATTTACCCAAGTGGAACCTTTCTGTTGTCCTTAACGAGCTCACCAAAGCACCATTTGAGCCCATGAAAGACTCAGACCTCAAACATCTTACTCTCAAAACTGCTTTCTTGCTAGCCTTGGCCTCCGGCAAGCGCCGCAGCGAAATCCATGCCTGGGTCGCTAACAAAGTAGCTAATTTAGGCCAATGGGAAAAGGTAGCCTTGTTCCCTTCTTCTGATTTCATAGCCAAAAACCAACTAGCAAGAGAAGGTTCTCAAAGTGTGTCACCAGTGACTATTCCTGCTTTGACTACCATTGTAGATAGACAGTTTAAGGAAGACAGGACCTTGTGTCCCGTGCGGGCCCTGAGGTTCTATTTGGACCGAACTAAAGACCTGAGAGGGTGTCGTTCTCTCCTTTTCATCTCCTTTAAGAAAGGACATACCTCAGACATCAGACCCGCTACACTCTCCTCATGGTTGAAACAAACCATTCTACTTTGTTATAAACAAGCAGATCAACAAGCCTTGGACTTGGTCCAAGTCAAAGCGCATGACATCCGGGCCTTTGCGGCCTCTCAGGCCTTTTACGGTGGAGTATCGGTGGACCAAATCATGCAAGCCTGTCACTGGAAAGCTCACAACACATTCACAAATTTTTACCTAAAAGACCTTACTTGGTCGGACACCGACAACAATATGTATCTGGGACCCGTAGTGGCGGCACAACAAGTCCTAGATCCTTCCCCTCAGACCAGTTGTCCTCGGAAAGAAAAAAAGGGGGGGGGCACATCCGCTACAACCAAGTCTTCAGGAGTCTCTCCCAGGATCTAGGTATTCCTTTACCTTCAAGATGTTACGGGTAAGGTCATTTTATTTTTCAATTATCAGGTAATTTCTATTAAGGACTTAGTCAGTTGTCGTTAATCTCATATTTCAGGTTAAAAATTTCATGAGATGCCCGACCACGGGGTTGGTCAGTCACACGTGAAGGTCTAATAGGGACCCTTAGACCTCGAAGTGAGCACTGCTGCACTTCCGTCCTACTTCCAAACATCTGGACAGTTTTAGCACTGTCCCTTTTTTCTCAGGTTTTTGGCTCGTTACAGGCCCGGTCTTCGGGATCGGGGCTCTGTAAAAGGGACTCAGACTGGCATTTCTGGCACTATTCTGTATATATATTAATTCAAATCTTAGAAAAAAATTACATATCTTCCAGTCTCAGCTGTAATCCCGCCACCGGGCGGTTGAATTCAGCATTAAGTCCCACATGGTAAGCTATTGTAGCGTAATAAAATTGTAAATTTTAATTACTTAAATGTAGCTTTTATAAGCTACAAGCTTACCATGTGGGACTTAGAAGAGTCCCACCCTGCCTCCCCGCTGTTTACAGCTGAGGGGTAGGTTTAATAAAATTTCAACGAGAAAGTAGGGCGATTGGTCAGAAGTTATCACGTGACGACAACTACCAGTATATCCGGTGGCTAACAAGAACGATTTTTTTTGCTAAGACGTTGGCCCCGGGTGTGGCAACCCGAGAACAGCATTAAGTCCCACATGGTAAGCTTGTAGCTTATAAAAGCTACATTTAAGTAATTAAAATTTACAAATTTAGAGTATTTTGTTTAAATATGTTATTCACACAATTTTTGGTCAGGTATAACATAGTGAAATTGCAGACCTGTAGCTCATGGCACAACTGAGCAATAGCTATTTTCAGGTAGTGACTGTTGAGTAAATCAACTGTAATTGGAAAACTATTGTATTTACAGAAAGTTGTGTAAATATGTTTTTCAGCTACTTTTGGGTTTGCTATAACATAGTGAAATTACAAACCTGTAGCTCATGGCACAACTGAGCAATAGCTATTTTCAGGTAGTGACTGTTGAGTAAATCAGCTGTAACTTGAAAAATATTGCATTTGGAGTATTTTGTTAAATTATATTGTTCACCTACTTTTGGGTCAGCTATAACATAGTGAAATTACAGACCTATAGCTCATGGCATAGCTGAGCAATAGCTATTTTCAGGTTCCCACTACTGAGTAAATCAGTTGTAACTTGAAAACTATTGCATTTACAGTAATTTGCTTAAATATGTTGTTCACCTACTTTTGGGTCAGCTATAACAGTAAAAATTTAGACATGTAGCTCATTGCATAGCTGCGTAATAGCTACTTTGAGGTTATCACTGTTGAGTAAATCAGTTGTAACTTGAACACTATTACATTTAGAGTATTTTGTTTAAATATATTATTCACATAATTTTTGGTCAGCTATAACATAGTGAAATTGCAGACCTCTATGTCATTGCATAGCTGAGCAATAGCTACTTTCAGGTTCTCACTGTTGAGTAAATCATTGTACCCATTGGATAGCTGCAGTATGTAGAGATTTCACCATTACCGCTCTAATGAAAAAAATATTATAGCTAGCCTTCTTAAGTTTGCAGGATATATTAACAACCATAAAATGTTGCCTGGGAATATTTTTGGCCTCATTTTGAAAAACAAGATGGCCGCCAGGGACGTTTATTCGACTCTAAACAAGGACTTTTGTTGGCCCCCTAGAGCAAAGGGTATTATAGGTAGAGATCTCAAATTCATAGGATATGTTCCTCATTATAAAATCTTGACCGGGAATATTTTTGGCCTCATTTTGAAAAACAAGATGGCCGCCACAGGTGTTTCTTTGTCAGTCATGAAAAGTGTTTATATCTCCCTTATTATTGGTCCTAGAGGTTTGGGATGGTAAACCAACCTGTAGGAAATCATGGGCTGCGAATCTGTTGATGTGGTTCGATTTGACCTTGGACCCCTCCTTCAAGGTCAAATTAGGATAGCCAAACTTAAAAGTGCTTATAACTCGCTTATTATTGGTCCTAGAGGTTTGTAATGAAAACCAACCTATAGAAAATCATGGGCTGGGAATCTTTTGGTGTGGTCGGATTTGACCTTGGATCCTGCCTTCAAGGTCAATTGAGGATAGCCAAACTTAAAAGTGCTTATAACTCGCTTATTAATGGTCCTAGAAGGTTGGGATGGTAAACCAACCTATAGGAAATCATTGGCTGGGAATCTATTGGTGTGGTCAGATTGACCTTTGGACCCCTCCTTCAAGGTCAAATGAGGATAGCCAAACTTAAAAGTGCTTATAACTCGCTTATTATTGGTCCTAGAGGTTTGTAATGAAAACCAACCTATAGAAAATCATGGGCTGGGAATCTTTTGGTGTGGTCGGATTTGACCTTGGACCCTGCCTTCAAGGTCAATTGAGGATAGCCAAACTTAAAAGTGCTTATAACTCGCTTATTAATGGTCCTAGAAGGTTGGGATGGTAAACCAACCTATAGGAAATCATTGGCTGGGAATCTATTGGTGTGGTCAGATTGACCTTTGGACCCCTCCTTCAAGGTCAAACAAAGATAGCCAAACTTAAAGTGCTTATAACTCACGTATTATTGGTCTTAGAGGTTTGGGATGGTAAACCAACCTATAGGAAATCATGGGCTGGGATTCTTTTGGTGTGGTCAGATTTGACCTTGGACCCCTCCTTCAAAGTCAATTGAGGATAGCCAAACTTAAAATTGCTTATAACTCACTTATTATTGATCCTACAGGTTTGGGATGGTAACCACCCTACAGGAAATCATGGGCTGGGAATCTTTTGGTGTTGTCGGATTTGACCTTGGACCCCTCCAAGGTCAAACAAAGATAGCGAAACTTAAAAGTGCCTATAACTCGCTTATTATTGGTCCTAGAGGTTTGGGATAGTAAATCATCCAATAGGAAATCATGGGCTGGGAATCTTTTGATGTGGTCAGATTTGACCTTTGGACCCCTCCTTCAAGGTCAAACGAGGATAGTACACAAAATCATGTGCTGGGAATCTTGCTGTGGTCGTATTTGACCTTGGACCCTCCATCAAGGTCAAACGAGGATAGCCAAACTTAAAAGTGCTTATAACTCGCTTATTATTGGTCCTAGAGCTTTGGAATGGTAAACCAAAATCTAGGAAATCATGAGCTGGGAATCTTTCTGTGTGATCGGATTTGACCTTTGGCCCCTCTTTCAAGGTCAAATGAGGATTGCCAAAATTAGTGTTTATATCTTGCTTATTCATATTCCTAGAGGTTTGCAGTGTCACACCAACCTATAGGAAATCATGGGCTAAGAATCTTTTGATATGGTCAGATTTCACCTTGGGCTTCTCCTTCAAGGTTAAGTGATGTTAGAATGGCTTTGGTGAGTTTTCTTCTGGTGGATACAATTTGCATCGGTTCTCCGATGCGCTAGGTCTAGTTTGTGAGTGATTTTCTGACGCCTTCCAATCTGAAAGCCTTAAACTTAGGCCAACCCCCCTATTATCTTCTTAAGTATTGCATTTAGAGCTATAAAATGTATTGGGAGGCAATAGGAAACCATATGTGGAGAGTCTAAATAGCCGGTCAGTTTTATCCCCCGACCCCCCTTTATGGGTCAATTTATTTATTTATTTGGGGTTTTACGTCGCTTTCAACACTGTACAGGTCATATCACGACGGGTAGTTGGAAGGGCAGAGGAAACCAGTACATAGAGTTCGTTAGGGTTCTGTACTGTAAACTGCCGACCAACGGCAAGCAACTACCAGCTTTCCCACTTAAGACCGTGCGGGGATAGAACCCCCGGCCTCAGAGATGGGAGGCGAGAGTGTTACCACTCTGCCACCGTGGCCCCTCTTTATGGGTCAAACTGGGGGTCATAAAATAGTTGCTTTGGAGTTTTGCCTTATATTTCCTTTATTGTTGCTTTTAGACCTTCAGAATGTATTAAGAGGTATTGGGAAAGCATATGTGGAGAGTCTAAATAGCTGGTCAGTTTTACCTCCCGACCCTCCCTTATGGGCCAAACTGGGGTCATAAATAGCTGCTTTGGAGTTTTTGCCTTATATCTCCTTATAATTTGTTTCCATCTAAACTGACGGATGTCTTCCTGGCATTACAAGAATTTGTCAAGTGAAGGAATAAAACCTGTAAGTTTTGCCACTTGCTTCAACTATATGAAAGTTTTTGCATCTATCAGTAGGTCATCTGTTCTGAATACTTGTTACATTTGAAGTTATTCCGTGATTATCCCAAATCTCAAGTGTTGTCACCCATTTAGTTCCTATTCAGTAAAGCTTGTAGGTGTTCCACAGCCTAAACCCATGCAACACTTTTCACCACATTTTCAGGATATGTTTATCCTAAGAGAAGCTAGAGCTGATTAGGTTTTTGGGGGGTATCTGGCAACAACTGTTGCTGTGGCAACACTGAATATTTAAGCGGCCCGTGAGGGACGCTTATTTGTTTTCAGTTAAGTTCAACTGATCGCCGCCACAGGATTATGGTCTCTCTTAAATAACTTCTTACGCTTTCAAATTTTTCTTTCCTTCTTATCTTTCTTTAAAACTATAGGGGTGGGAAAATTTTTTGGGATACTTTGCGGAGATCTTAAGCTTTACTTAGGTAACCTTAAGCATTTTTCAAAAACACCCCGTCATCGCGTTCGGAAAAAAACACACACCTGTGCTATAAAATTTATCGGATACATTCTAGACCAAATTTCGAAGGTCGGAAAGGATTTTCTGATCTATTGGACCATAGATCCCTGAATGGGAGGTGTTTTATTTTGTAATTTTTTTTAAAATGGATACTTGATCTGTATCTCAAAAACGGTCAGGATTTTGGGGTTTTGTTGGAATAACTTATTCAGCTACTTTTTGATAATCTTTCACATGCCGAAGTTTTAGCACTATATCTGCAATCTTAAGGTCACCTTAATGTCAAAAAAGGTAGTTTTAGCCCTCCAGTTCACTTAGTTTTTCACTTTTTTCAACCAAACTTGGCACACATATTAAGATTTGCCAAAGGAATATCCTGACTTTATGGTGACCTTAAACTCAAAATGTTAATGGACCTATGACCTGCTTAAAGTCATCAAATTTGAATAAAATCCTCTGGCTCCTTTCTTTTTCCATTTTTTATCTCCCGCCAGGCTTTAGCCCGGGAGGGAGATTATAAAATGCATCCTGTGGGTGCGAACGTGTATGCATTAGTGTGTCACGCAGATTTCTCCAAAACTGCTACAGCTACAGATTTCTTGTAAATTAATTGTCCTAATGAATTTTCATGCCCTTGAAAATTTTTTTGGTTTTGTGGACTTAGGCCTAAAGATAAGCGAGTAATAGCAATTTTAGCTACTTTGAATAAAGGACTCATAACTCAAAAAGTATTGCAGTTTGTTTTTTCTTAAAATATGTTGTTCAGCTACTTTGTCCTTAGCTATAGATGGTACATAGTTAGGAGTTCTATTGTATGCCATAAGTGAGTAATAGCTATTTTCTCATTTGTAGCTAAATAACAAGAAGTAAATGTCAAATATCTTCAAAAGTATTAAAGTTAGGGAAATCTTTTCAAATATGTTGTCCATCTACTTTTTGGTAAGCATCTACTTCATAGTAAAGTTTCAGACCTGTTGCACCTTGGATAGCTGAGTAATAGCTACTTTGAAATTCTGACTGTTGAGTAAAGCCATTTCAACTCCAACACTATTGCAGTTATTACAGAGTATTTTCCTAAAATATGTTGTTCAGCTACTTTGTCCTTACCTATAAGATGACATATAGTTTGGAGTTCCACAGCATGCCATAAGTGGGTAATAGCTATTTTAATGACAGAGGTAAATGTGAAATATCTTAAGTATTAAAGTTAGGCTAATTTTTTTTCAAATATGTTGTTTATATGTCTGAAAAGGTAAATGGAAGAAATGATACAATTTTGGGAGTAATCTGGATCAATGAAATGTAATATTTAAAGACAGATAACTCAAAAACTTATGGACGAATTTCAATGAAATTTTCAGGATATGTCTGAAAAAGTAAAAGGAAGAAATGATTCAATTTTTATGTCATCACTCTGCGGCGTGGGCGTCCGCGTCCGCGTGAACAACTTCTTCTCCAAAACTACAAGGCCTAGAGACATGCTGTTTTTTTTAAAAGATACCTTATCTATCGAGGATGAAAAATTGTTCAAGGCATGCAAATCTATCTGTTCGTCTGTTTGCTAGAGACATTACAAGGGGGGTACCCCCACCAAAAGTGTGAAAATTTCAACTTTTTATCACAATTTTCTCAGTGACTATTGCAGGGATTTCTCTCATATCTTGCATATATGTACTAGGCCAGAGGTAGATTCTCTTGTGTGAGTATGAGACCTGGATCTGTCTTACTTTTTTTTAATAAATTTTTTTAATAATTTTTAATGCATTAAAATTCATGAAATCATGCACTAAATCACTTATAACTTCAAATTTACAGTATTTTGCGAAAATATGTTGTTCAGCTACTTTTTTCATAGCTACAATATGGTGAGTAAGTTGGGTGTCTGTCTCAATAGCTAAGTGAGTAATAGCTACTTTTGGGCTTTTCAGTAACTTCCATTATGAGTAAAATCACTTGTGAGTTAAAAACTATTGCATTTAGAGAATTTCGTATAAATATGTTATTCAGCTACTTTTGGGCCAGCTATAACATAGTGAAATTTCAGACCTGTAGCTCATGGCATAGCTGAGTAATAGCTACTTTTAGGTTATCACTGTTGAGTAAATCACTTATAACTTGAAAGCTATTGCATTTAGAGAATTTCGTATAAATATGTTATTCAGCTACTTTTGGGCCAGCTATAACATAGTAAAATTTCAGACCTGTAGCTCATGGCATAGCTGAGTAATAGCTACTTTTAGGTTATCACTGTTGAGTAAATCACTTACAACTTGAAAAGTGTTGCATTTAGAGCATTTTGTTAAAATATGTTATTCAGCTACTTTTTTCATAGCTACAATATGGTGAGTAAGTTAGGTGTCTGTCTCAATAGCTAAGTGAGTAATAGCTACTTTTGGGCTTTTCAGTAACTTTCATCATGAGTAAAATCACTTGTAACTTAAAAACTGTTGCATTTAGAGAATTTCGTATAAATATGTTATTCAGCTACTTTTGGGCCAGCTATAACATAGTAAAATTTCAGACCTGTAGCTCATGGCATAGCTGAGTAATCGCTACTTTTAGGTTATCACTGTTGAGTAAATCACTTATAACTTGAAAACTATTGCATTTAGAGTATTTTGTTTCAATATGTTATTCACCTATTTTGGGGTCAGCTATAACATAGTGAAGTTTCAGACCTGTGGCTCATGGCATAGCTGAGTAATAGCTACTTTGAAGTTCTCACTGTTGAGTAAATCAGTTATAATTGGAAAACTATTGCATTTACAGAAATTTGTGCAAATATGTTATTCAGCTACTTTTGGGTCAGCTATAACATAGTGAAATTATAGACCTATAGCTCATGGCACAACTGAGCAATAGCTATTCTCAGGTACTGACTGTTGAGTAAATCAGCTATAACTTGAAAAATATTGCATTTGGAGTATTTTGTTAAAATATATTGTTCACCTACTTTTGGGTCAGCTATAACATAGTGAAATTACAGACCTATAGCTCATGGCATAGCGGAGCAATAGCTATTTTAAGGTTCTCACTATTGAGTAAATCAGTTGTAGCTTGAAAACTATTGCATTTACAGTAGTTTGCTTAAATATGTTGTTCACCTACTTTTGGGTTAGCTATAACATAGTAAAATTTCAGACATGTAGCTCATTGCATAGCTGAGTAATAGTTCCTTTGAGGTTCTCACTGTTGAGTAAATCAGTTGTAACTTGAAAACTATTACATTTAGAGTAATTTGTTAAATATGTTATTCACAGAATTTTTGGTCAGCTATAACATAGTGAAATTGCAGACCTCTATGTCATGGCATAGCTGAGCAATAGCTACTTTCAGGTTCTCACTGTTGAGTAAATCATTGTATCCACTGGATAGCCGCAGTGTGTAGAGAGAGATTTCACCATTACTGCTCTGATGAAAAAAAATATTATAGCTAGCTTTCTTAAGTTTGCAGTATATATTAATAACCATAAAATGTTGTCTGGGAATATTTTTGGCCTCATTTTGAGAAACAAGATGGCCGCCACAGGTGTTTTTTGTCAGTCATGAAAAGTGCTTATATCTCCCTTATTATTGATCCTAGAGGTTTGGGATGATAAACCAACCTGTAGGAAATCATGGGGTGGGAATCTTTTGGTGTGGTCAGATTTGACCTTCAATGACCCCTCCTTCAAGGTCAAACAAGGATAGCCAAATTTAAAAGTGCTTATAACTCGCTTATTATTGGTCCCAGAGGTTTGGGATGGTAAACAGACAGGAAATCATGGGCTGTGAATCTGTTGATATGGTCCGATTTGACCTTGGAACCCTCCTTCAAGGTCAAATGAGGATAGCGAAAATTGAAAGTGCCTACAATTCGCTTATTATTGGTGACAGAGATTTGGGATGGTAAACCATCCCATAGGAAATCATTGGCTCAGAATCTTTTGGTATGGTCAGATTTGACCTTTGGACCCCTCCTTCAAGGTCAAATGAGGACAGCCAAGCTTAAAAGTGCTTATAACTCATTTATAATTGGTCCTAGAGGTTTGGAATGGTAAACCATAGGAAATCATGGGCTGGGAATGTATTTGTGTGGTTAGATTTGACCTTGGACCCCTTCTTCAAGGTCGAACGAGGATATTGCATTTGTAGTATTTCTTTAAATATGTTTTAACCTATTTTTTACACTTAAACAATTACCTTGTTATTTTCCTTCATAATACCATTTACAGGGCACAACTTTTTTATCCTTTTCTTCTGTCAGCTTCGGAATTTCTTTCGAACTTGCTGTTCAGTTACCATTTACTGTATTTCTGTACAGCCCTTTTCCTGATAATTTTTCTGTCCTCTAATCACCTTCACAAATCAAAAACACTCAGTCAGCTGACACAGTGCCCATTCACGGGCACTCTCCTCTCGTTGGAGTGATCCAGATCACTCTCTGAATCTTGTGGACCCATGAAATGTAATTTTTAAAGACAGATAGTGCAAAAACTTATGGACGGATTTCGATAAAATTTTCAGGATATGTCTGAAAAGGTAAAAGGAAGAAATGATTCAATTTTGGGAGTGATCCAGATCACTACCTGGATCTTCTGGATCCACGAAATGTAATTTTTAAAGATGGATAACTCAAAACTGATGGGACGGATTTTAACGAAATTTTCAGGATATGTCTGAAAAGGTAAAAAGAAGAAATGATTCAATTTTTGGAGATGGCAGAGTAATAGCCACTAAAATGAGTAAATGTCTTTTATCTCTAAAAGTATTACAGATAGGCAACTTCTAAATATGTCCTTCACCTACTTTGGGCTGATCTACATAGTAAAGTTGCAGAACTGTAGCTCTTTGGATGGCAGAGTAATAGCTACTAAAATGAGTAAATGCCTTTTGTCTTTAACAGTATTGCAATGAAACATTAAAGCGCCTCTTGCTTGTTGTCACTTTACATGTGCCTCCATCTCTCAAGAAAATCTATATTCCACTATATTTAGTACATCTAATTTGTACGGCGGGAGATAATTGCATGCGTCAGAATGCTTGTTATATCTAAATTATCACTGGTATTACAATAGATAAAAATAATACTGATGGTCACCTTAAACTCTCAATATGAATTGAGTTGTGGCCACCTTAAAGTGAAATAAAGGGGTTTTCAGCCTCCAACTATCTTATTGTTAAACTGACCTCAGTTAAACTTTGCACACCTTTAAAGGATGGCAAAAGGGACACTGTTATTTTATCATCAACTTAATGCCCCAATATGAATGAAGTTATGGCCACCTGACAGTAACAGAAGGAGGTTTTCAGCCTCCACCTATCTTATTGATCGAATAATGTCGGTTAAATTTGCACACTTATAAAGGATGCCAAAAGGGACATTCCTATTCCTTTAATGTATTGTTCATTTCTAAATTTATTTATTTAGGGTTTTACATCACTTTCAACACTACAGGTCATATCACGACTGGTAGTTGGAAGGGCAGAGGAAACCAGTACATACAGTTTGTCAGGGTTCTGTACTGTAAACTGCCAACCAACGGCAAGCAACTACCAGCTTTCCCACTTGAGGCTGTGCCGGAAACCGAACCCTGGCCTCAGAGGTGGGAGGCCAGAGTGTTGCCACTCTGCCACCGTGGCCCCTAAATAATGTATTCATACAAAAGCACAAAAAATATCACTGTTTAAAACAGATACACACCAGCAGTAGCGACATGGGAGATTTGTTTTAAACATTATAGTATCAGTTACTTCTAACAAACACCTCACAAGATTACGAAAATCAAACTAACAATACTTTTTTCCCACAATGTTCCAGTCTATTCATCTGCACACCAATAATCCTCTTAACCAATAAAGAAATTGTTAACTAGAAAATAAAAGTATAATATCCCCACTCAGTAAATAATTTAAAGCCAAATGACTTTATTTAAAAGCAATATGAAACAGTGGCTATAAAGAGGTCTGAAATTTAGTGACTAAATTCTTCTAAATCCCCTGTGTGTAGTGCCCCTAAAAGACATAAGCATATCATTTGTAAGTTTTGTTTGAAGGATTGTAGTCACACAAGAAAAAAACAATGTCCTTCAACAAAATTTCCAATGAAAGGGGTATAAAAACACAAAAGCTTTTCATGATAAGAGTGCTTGGATTGAACACCCTACATATGGTCTTCATTATAAAGAAACTTAATCCCCTGTTTCAAGTAAGTCTAATCCAGGTGAGACCTCTGTGTGCCTTTTAAGGTAATCTTATAGTCACACAGAAGTCTTCCCAAACTATCGTAAAATACTACTAAACATATATATATTTACTTGTACCATTTGAAAATTATTTAAAGAAAAAGGGGGAAAGGAAGACTGATTTCCCTTAAAAACTTCCCAAATACTTTCAGATGTTTTAGATGAATTTTATCTGTCTGCATCAGATTACAAGGCTAGCTGAACCAGCAATTGATCTAAATATCTTGCATATATGTACTACACCACTAATAGATTCCCTTGTGGGAGTATCAGACCTGCATCTTAATTATTTTTTGTGAATTTTTCATGCATTAAAATTCATGTATTCATGCACTTAATCACTTATAACTTGAAAAGTATTACACATGGAGCATTTTGTTAAATGTGTTTTTGATGTAGTTTTGTGTCAGTTATAGTAAAATTTCAGAACTGTAGGCCCTTACATAATTAAGTAATTGTTGTAAAACCTGAACATTCTACTGCAGTAAATAATCTTTTTCTCACCTGCATTTTACTTCAGTGAGGGGATTGACGAAGAGGCAGTCTTTTTCTGCTCAGATCTGCCCCCTCCCCACCCGCCTATTAGATTGATGTGTCCGACGTCCGTCTGTCCACATTTTCGTTTTGTCTGATTGAATTCAAACTTGATAGATCACCATCACAGCTAGGTTCCTTTTGAAATTGGTGTAGTTCCATTTTCGTTTGGTTTTTGTCCGTTTGTCTGTCCATCAAAATTTCCGTTGCCGGACTCTAACTCGAAAATGGTTTGTCCAATCGAATTTAAACTTGACAGGGAGACAGATCACCATCATAGCTAGATTCCTTTCGAAATTGGTGTAATTCCAACTGTTCATTTGTCCGTTTTTTGTCTGTCCTTCAAAATTTCTGTTTCCGGACTCTTAACTCGAAAACGGTTTGTCCAATCAAATTCAAACTTGACAGGGAGATAGATCACCATCATAGCTAGGTTCCTTTTGAAATTGGTGTAATTCTGTGTGTTCGTTTGTCTGTTTTTTGTCTGTCCGTCAACATTTCTGTTTCCGGACTCTAACTCGAAAACGCTGTGTTCAATCAAATTCAAACTTGACAGGGAGATAGACCACCATCATAGCTAGGTTCCTTTTAAAATTGGTGTAATTCTGTCCATTCGTTTGTCCGTTTTTTGTCCATTTGTGTGTCCATGAACATTTCTGTTTCCGGACTCTAACTCAAAACGCTTTGTCCAATCGAATTCAAACTTGACAGAGAGATAGATCACCATCATAGCTAGGTTTCTTTCGAAATTGGTGTAATTCCATGTGTTCATTTGTCCGTCAACAATTTACGTTTCTGGACTCTAACTCGAAAATGATTTGTCCAATCAAATTCAAACTTGACAGGGAGATACATCACCATCATAGGTAAGTTGCTTTCAAAATTGGTGTAATTCCATCCTTTCATTTGTCCATTCTCAGCACGTGTAACACATTCGCCTTAACTGGGTGACCTAACATTTCTTTCCTTGTTTCTAAATGTAATTACAGCAGTCGCTAATCTTATTGCTGCCTGCACAACCCGCCTTTTGGGGCATCTTTGACCCTCTTGTGTTATAAATGTATTGGGAAGGATTGGATGTAACTGAATATATAGCTGATTTAGTTTCATTTGGAAGTGACTTTTTTTTTCTTTTTTTTCTTTGAAGTTTAACTTTAAGTGAATAAGGATAATTTTAAAAGTTTTTCTAATTTAATATGATAATTAGCATTTATTCTTTAATATGAAAGCTCTCAATCTGACTCCATCTAAAACAATGGTAGAGAGAGAGAGTGTGTGACAGTGAGGATTCTGTATAGATAGCATTTTAAATATTTACCATAAGTAATGTAATGCTAAGAGCTAGTTGGCTTACAGTGATACATTTATTAATGTGTATCAATCATTGTTAGTAAAGTGGGTTTTTTTCTTTTGACTTGGGTTGTAAAGCTTTCAATGAAACTTTTGAGTATAGTCTTTAACTTGGTTATTTCTTGCATACAATTCCACCAAAGTACATTAAAATGTTTTATAATCAACAAAGTACACTACTCTTCTCTTTGACAAGAGGGGGCTCGGTGGTGCAGTGGTTAGAGTTGTCGCCTCCAACCTTTGAGGCCACCGGTTCAAATCTCGGGCCGGGCTCTTCATGTTGGAAAGTTGGTAGTTACTTGCTGATGCCTGGTGGTTTACAGTGCAGTATCCACTGGTTTCCTCCACCTGTAAACTACCCGTCGCAATATGACCCTGGCTGTTGAACGCGACGTAAAACAACAAATAAATAATAAATTCTCTATGACAAACAAGAATTTCATACTTTAAAAGTATTAACTTTGTGGTGCAAAATTACATGAACATTGCAATCTGATCCCTAGTTGTCCGACGTCCGTCTGTCCACATTTTCGTTTTGTCTGATCGAATTCAAACTTGATAGATCACCATCACAGCTAGGTTCCTTTTGAAATTGGTGTAGTTCCATTTTCGTTTGGTTTTTGTCCGTTTGTCTGTCCATCAAAATTTCCGTTGCCGGACTCTAACTCGAAAATGGTTTGTCCAATCGAATTTAAACTTGACAGGGAGACAGATCACCATCATAGCTAGATTCCTTTCGAAATTGGTGTAATTCCAACTGTTCATTTGTCCGTTTTTTGTCTGTCCTTCAAAATTTCTGTTTCCGGACTCTTAACTCGAAAACGGTTTGTCCAATCAAATTCAAACTTGACAGGGAGATAGATCACCATCATAGCTAGGTTCCTTTTGAAATTGGTGTAATTCTGTGTGTTCGTTTGTCTGTTTTTTGTCTGTCCGTCAACATTTCTGTTTCCGGACTCTAACTCGAAAACGCTGTGTTCAATCAAATTCAAACTTGACAGGGAGATAGACCACCATCATAGCTAGGTTCCTTTTAAAATTGGTGTAATTCTGTCCATTCGTTTGTCCGTTTTTTGTCCATTTGTGTGTCCATGAACATTTCTGTTTCCGGACTCTAACTCAAAACGCTTTGTCCAATCGAATTCAAACTTGACAGAGAGATAGATCACCATCATAGCTAGGTTTCTTTCGAAATTGGTGTAATTCCATGTGTTCATTTGTCCGTCAACAATTTACGTTTCTGGACTCTAACTCGAAAATGATTTGTCCAATCAAATTCAAACTTGACAGGGAGATACATCACCATCATAGGTAAGTTGCTTTCAAAATTGGTGTAATTCCATCCTTTCATTTGTCCATTCTCAGCACGTGTAACACATTCGCCTTAACTGGGTGACCTAACATTTCTTTCCTTGTTTCTAAATGTAATTACAGCAGTCGCTAATCTTATTGCTGCCTGCACAACCCGCCTTTTGGGGCATCTTTGACCCTCTTGTGTTATAAATGTATTGGGAAGGATTGGATGTAACTGAATATATAGCTGATTTAGTTTCATTTGGAAGTGACTTTTTTTTTCTTTTTTTTCTTTGAAGTTTAACTTTAAGTGAATAAGGATAATTTTAAAAGTTTTTCTAATTTAATATGATAATTAGCATTTATTCTTTAATATGAAAGCTCTCAATCTGACTCCATCTAAAACAATGGTAGAGAGAGAGAGTGTGTGACAGTGAGGATTCTGTATAGATAGCATTTTAAATATTTACCATAAGTAATGTAATGCTAAGAGCTAGTTGGCTTACAGTGATACATTTATTAATGTGTATCAATCATTGTTAGTAAAGTGGGTTTTTTTCTTTTGACTTGGGTTGTAAAGCTTTCAATGAAACTTTTGAGTATAGTCTTTAACTTGGTTATTTCTTGCATACAATTCCACCAAAGTACATTAAAATGTTTTATAATCAACAAAGTACACTACTCTTCTCTTTGACAAGAGGGGGCTCGGTGGTGCAGTGGTTAGAGTTGTCGCCTCCAACCTTTGAGGCCACCGGTTCAAATCTCGGGCCGGGCTCTTCATGTTGGAAAGTTGGTAGTTACTTGCTGATGCCTGGTGGTTTACAGTGCAGTATCCACTGGTTTCCTCCACCTGTAAACTACCCGTCGCAATATGACCCTGGCTGTTGAACGCGACGTAAAACAACAAATAAATAATAAATTCTCTATGACAAACAAGAATTTCATACTTTAAAAGTATTAACTTTGTGGTGCAAAATTACATGAACATTGCAATCTGATCCCTACAGCTGATAAAAGTAGATATCGTGAAAGACACACTGTTGTCAATAAAATGTCAGAATGTTGTTCAGATCTCCAGTGTATTAAACTCTACATCTAGGTACTGAACCAGTGTGTTTAAACATTTGGTAATTAAGCGTCCCTGAAAGGGCGCTTATTTGTTTTCGCCTCAGTTTCCTCGCCACCGCCACCACCACCACCGCATTATTGTCTCCCTTGAATATCTCCCTTATTATTAGAAGGTTTCAAACCATATTTGGCAGTTATATACCTTAGGCGTGGGAAAATTTTTCTGCATGCTTAAATTTGACCTTTGACCTTTATGAAGGTCACATGATCAAAAACAATTTTTTTGAAGTATACCCCCCCTGTCATCGCAGTTCAGGAAAAACTACTTGTTACACAGCCTTATAATTTGACACACCTGTTCATACTATCGAAAGCGCGAGCTGATTTGATTTTGGGAGCAATCCCTTAAAAAATGTCTCATTTATGAGTGATTTTCTGACACCTTCCAATCTGAAAGCCTTAAATTTAGGTCAACCCCCCTATTATCTTCTTAAGTATTGCATTTAGAGCCATAAAATGTACTGGGAGGTAAGAGGAAACCATATGTGGAGAGTCTAAATAGCCGGTCAGTTTTACCCCATGGCCCCCCCTTATCAGTCAAATTGGGGTCATAAAATAGCTGATTTTGAGTTTTTGCCTTATATCTCCTTTATTGTTGCTTTTATAGCTTCAGAATGTATTAAGAGGTATTGGGAAAGCATATGTGGAGAGTCTAAATAGCCGGTCAGTTTTACCCCCCGACCCCCCCTTATGGGCCAAACTGGGGTCATAAATAGCTGCTTTGGAGTTTTTGCCTTGTATCTCCTTTATCGTTGCTTTTATACCTTCAGAATGTATTAGGAGGTATTGGGAAAGCATATGTGGAGAATCTAAATTGCCAGTCAGTTTTATCCCCCGACCCCCCCCCCCCCTTATGGGTCAAACTGGGGTCATAAAATAGTTGCTTTGGAGTTTTGCCTTATATCTCCTTTAATGTTGCTTTTATACCTTCAGAATGTATTAAGAGGTATTGGGAAATCATATGTGGAGAGTCTAAATAGCCGGTCAGTTTTACCCCCCGACCCCCCCTTATGGGCCAAACTGGGGTCATAAATAGCTGCTTTAGAGTTTTTGCCTTATATCTCCTTTATCGTTGCTTTTATAGCTTCAGAATGTATTAAGAGGTATTGGGAAAGCATACGGCGCAGCTTTGTGCATTCTTAGCTTTACAGCATGCTTATTAAAACCACAAAGCATTTTAAACTTTCAGGGATGCTTCGCCTTTGTTAGCAAAAGCATTCCTCTAGTTTCAGACTGCTTACTTTCAATATTGGCAGCAGTGTAGCCCAATAAAAAAGAGCCTAATACACTGAGTCTTTTACAGTGTGTTTTGACCAGCTGGTTTTATAAATTGTCACTGTCACTTCTTAATGGTCAACTAGAGCTATTAATGAATATAGATCTGTTCATAAAGAATCATATGAACTAATACAATGTAATATTGACTACTGAACCTTGGGGTTATCTCTTTCTGTTATGATAATAAGGAGTTTGGATAATCAAGGGTCCCTTAAAATTTTATCACACTTTGAGAAAATGGACAAGAACTGGGTGAAAAACTTGCTTATCAGTTTATTTAAAAACTGACACACTATCAGAAACTGCATTGTTACACAAAAAGCTACACACTTATTCACTATTTTGAACACAAGTTATAGTCAAATTGTAGTGTTAATTATTGTAAAAAAGACCATTATTGGTGTGTGACCACACAATATTTCAAGTTCATTTGATAGAAGAATCTTTGCACTAAGTGTAGGAAAAAATTTCTTTTTGGACTGAACCTGACCCTTTCCAAGCCAGTGAATAAAACACTAATTTCACTTCATTTTACACTATTTTGTATTGTACACACAGAAATCAGAGTGGGAAATTACCTTGTGTGACGTAGCACAGTTTCAGAGAGGGATCTGTTTTGTTTTTCCAACTGTCGGATTGAACAGGCTTTTAATGTGCTTTCTAGTGGGAGTTTGAAGATGGGACTTGGCAGGTGTGTTGTTACACACATAATTTGTACAAGGATGCAAAAAAATTTTGAATAGAAATGTCTGTGGTAAATGTATCGTTACACTTGATACCTCTTCTCTGAGAACATTCCCACAGAATGTAGGACATGCATTCTTTCGAGAAGTAAATTTCACACCTACAATTTCTCTTCTGCCAAGCTGTGGTCATTCTTTAATTTGTTAAATATAGTAACATACACAATGCAATAAAGTTAACATTTTCTATTCCTTATGATGTATATGTTGACATATTTTACAGATTACTTCGCACTTTTTCATCAGGGCCACTTTGTTTTTGTCAGCAAAAACCTTTTTCTAGTTTTGGGTTGTAACGTTTGTGGGTGTTTCACAGCCTAAACCAATGGATTTTCACCAAATTTTCAGGATAGGTTTACCGAAACAGTATCTAGAGCAGAGTAAGTTTTGAGGGGTATCTGGAATACCTGTTGCCATGGCAATGCTTTAAATACAGTAGAACCTCTATTATCTGACCCTCTATTATCCAAATTTTTAGTTGTCCAACCTCAAACCCACTCTCCCAACTCAATTTAAGCCGTTATTTTAGCCTATTATCCGACCTAATTTTTACTCTCCCAAGAGGGTCGGATAATAGAGGTTCTACTGTACTTTTCAGTCTTAAACTTCTTGTTGAAAAAGGGGCATTATTAAACCGATGGTATTACAGTTAGATTTTTATCCCGCTCTGGTCAAGCCTGGGGTTTTAGAGATTATGAAATGCCTTATATTATTATGATAATGGCAGGGCGTGTGTGTGCACGCATGTGTGCATTTGTCAAATTTTTAAATCAATCTTTATATCACATTCATTTATGAAGATGTCTTCACTGAAGTTGCAGAGAATGTTTCTGAAAATCTAAAAATTTTGTACTCATTTTAAAAAAACCCAGCAAGGTCGCTATAGCTGATTGTTCAAAAATCATTGATATGTTCTAAAATTTAAAAATATTGCAGCTAGCTGTGTCAGATTGCAGAAAATGTAAATGGCTAGGTAAGCTTGCCTGTGACTAGTTAAGCGTCCCGCAAGGGACGCTTGTTTGTGTATGGGAGAGCTTCAGGCTCCGCCGGCTCCGCCGGCTCCGGCGGCTCCGCCGGCTCCGCCGGCTCCGCCGGCTCCGCATTTTGTTTTCCTTATAACTCTGTAACCGTTAGGCGGATTCTTTTCAAATTTGGCAGGTTTAGGCAGTAGCCTTGGGGAATTTTTTTGAATATGCTGCAGTGACATTTCAACCAATCAGAGAGGTCACATGACCAAAAATGTCTTTTTTCGATGGGGAAGCTTGTCCGGATGATAACTTGAAAGCAATTTTATCAATTCACCTGAAACTTGGCAAATACATTCATTCTATTAAAATCTGGAAATCATTAGATTTTGGCATTGATTGGTCAAGAAATGGCCGAGTAATTAATGATTAATTAATCATTACGAATTTTCCAAATAAGGAAAACACAAAAATGCTTATATCTCGAAAACCGTGCTAGATAGAGCGATTTCGACGAAATTTTTGACCCGCAGGGTATCTCTGCGGAGTAGTTTTCCCAATTTTTAAAAAAATTTTGTCTCGTCCAAAATGGCGGCCATTTTGAATTTTCGAAATTTTCGCAAAAATTGCAAAACACAAAAATGCTTATATCTCAAAAACCGTGCTAGATAGAGCAATTTCGACAAAATTTTTGACCCGCAGGGTATCTCTGCGGAGTACTTTTCCCAATTTTCAAAAAATTTTTCTCTCGCCAAAAATGGCGGCCATTTTGAATTTTCGAAATTTTCGTAAAAATTGCAAAACACAAAAATGCTTATATCTCGAAAACCGTGCTAGATAGAGCGATTTCGATGAAATTTTTGACCCACAGGGTATCTCTGCGGAGTACCTTTCCCAATTTTCAAAAAAATTTTGTCTCGCCAACAATGGCGGCCATTTTGAATTTTCGAAATTTTCGTAAAAATTGCAAAACACAAAAATACTTATATCTCGAAAACCGTGCTAGATAGAGCGATTTCGATGAAATTTTTGACCCACAGGGTATCTCTGCGGAGTAGTTTTCCCAATTTTCAAAAAATTTTTGTCTCGTCCAAAATGGCGGCCATTTTGAATTTTCGAAATTTTCGCAAAAATTGCAAAACACAAAAATGCTTATATCTCCAAAAACGTGCTAGATAGAGCAATTTCGACAAAATTTTTGACCCACAGGGTATCTCTGCAGAGTACTTTTCCCAATTTTCAAAAAATTTTTGTCTCGCCAAAAATGGCGGCCATTTTGAATTTTCGAAATTTTCGTAAAAATTGCAAAACACAAAAATGCTTATATCTCGAAAACCGTGCTAGATAGAGCGATTTCGACGAAATTTTTGACCCACAGGGTATCTCTGCAGAGTAGTTATCCCAATTTTGAAAAAAAATTTTTCTCGCCAAAAATGGCGGCCATTTTGAATTTTCGAATTTTTCGCAAAAATTGCAAAACATAAAAATGCTTATATCTCGAAAACCCTGCAAGATAGAGCGATTTCGACGAAATTTTTGATCCACAGGGTATATCTGCAGAGTAGCCATGCCAATTTTCAAAAAAATTTTATCTTGCCAAAAATGGCGGCCATTTTACTCACCTACTCAAAATGAGTAAATGCGAATTATCTCTAAAAGTATTGCAGACAGCCAATTTTTCTCAAATAACTCATTCACCTACTTTTGGGAGAGCTTTCACTTGGTGAAGTTTCAGACCCATAGCTAATTACTCACCTACTCAAAATGAGTAAATGCGAATTATCTCTAAAAGTATTGCAGATAGCCAATTTTTGTCAAATTAATCATTCGCCTACTTTTGGGAGAGCTTTCACTTGGTGAAGTTTCAGACCCATAGCTAATTACTCACCTACTCAAAATGAGTAAATGCGAATTATCTCTAAAAGTATTGCAGATAGCCAATTTTTCTCAAATAACTCATTCACCTACTTTTGGGAGAGCTTTCACATGGTGAAGTTTCAGACCCATAGCTAATTACTCACCTACTGAAAATGAGTAAATGCGAATTATCTCTAAAAGTATTGCAGATAGCCAATTTTTCTCAAATAACTCATTCACCTACTTTTGGGAGAGCTTTCACATGGTGAAGTTTCAGACCCATAGCTAATTATTTACCTACTCAAAATGAGTAAATGCTAATTATCTGTAAAAGTATTGCGGATACCCAATTTTTATCAAATAACTCATTCATCTACTTGTGGGAGAGCTTTCACATGGTGAAGTTTCAGACCCATAGCTAATCACTCACCTACTCAAAATGAGTAAATGCGAATTATCTCTAAAAATATTGCAGATAGCCAATTTTTCTCAAATAAATCATTCACCTACTTTTGGGAAAGCTTTCACTTGGTGAAGTTTCAGACCCATAGCTAATTACTCACCTACTCAAAATGAGTAAATGCGAATTATCTCTAAAAGTATTGTAGATAGCCAATTTTTCTCAAATTAATCATTCACCTACTTTTGGGAGAGCTTTCACTTGGTGAAGTTTCAGACCCATAGCTAATTACTCACCTACTCAAAATGAGTAAATGCGAATTACCTCTAAAAGTATTGCAGATAGCCAATTTTTCTCAAATAACTCATTCACCTACTTTTGGGAGAGCTTTCACTTGGTGAAGTTTCACACCCATAGCTAATTACTCACCTACTCAAAATGAGTAAATGCGAATTATCTCTAAAAGTATTGCAGATAGCCAATTTTTCTCAAATAACTCATTCACCTACTTTTGGGAGAGCTTTCACTTGGTGAAGTTTCACACCCATAGCTAATTACTCACCTACTCAAAATGAGTAAATGCGAATTATCTCTAAAAGTATTGCAGATAGCCAATTTTTCTCAAATAACTCATTCACCTACTTTTGGGAGAGCTTTCACTTGGTGAAGTTTCACACCCATAGCTAATTACTCACCTACTCAAAATGAGTAAATGCGAATTATCTCTAAAAGTATTGCAGATAGCCAATTTTTCTCAAATAACTCATTCACCTACTTTTGGGAGAGCTTTCACTTGGTGAAGTTTCACACCCATAGCTAATTACTCACCTACTCAAAATGAGTAAATCCGAATTACCTCTAAAAGTATTGCAGACAGCCAATTTTTCTCAAATAACTCATTCACCTACTTTTGGGAGAGCTTTCACTTGGTGAAGTTTCAGACCCATAGCTAATTACTCACCTACTCAAAATGAGTAAATGCGAATTATCTCTAAAAGTATTGCAGATAGCCAATTTTTGTCAAATTAATCATTCGCCTACTTTTGGGAGAGCTTTCACTTGGTGAAGTTTCAGACCCATAGCTAATTACTCACCTACTCAAAATGAGTAAATGCGAATTATCTCTAAAAGTATTGCAGATAGCCAATTTTTCTCAAATAACTCATTCACCTACTTTTGGGAGAGCTTTCACTCTGTGAAGTTTCAGACCCATAGCTAATTACTCACCTACTGAAAATGAGTAAATGCGAATTATCTCTAAAAGTATTGCAGATAGCCAATTTTTCTCAAATAACTCATTCACCTACTTTTGGGAGAGCTTTCACATGGTGAAGTTTCAGACCCATAGCTAATTATTTACCTACTCAAAATGAGTAAATGCTAATTATCTGTAAAAGTATTGCGGATACCCAATTTTTATCAAATAACTCATTCATCTACTTGTGGGAGAGCTTTCACATGGTGAAGTTTCAGACCCATAGCTAATTACTCACCTACTCAAAATGAGTAAATGCGAATTATCTCTAAAAATATTGCAGATAGCCAATTTTTCTCAAATAAATCATTCACCTACTTTTGGGAGAGCTTTCACTTGGTGAAGTTTCAGACCCATAGCTAATTACTCACCTACTCAAAATGAGTAAATGCGAATTATCTCTAAAAGTATTGTAGATAGCCAATTTTTCTCAAATTAATCATTCACCTACTTTTGGGAGAGCTTTCACTTGGTGAAGTTTCAGACCCATAGCTAATTACTCACCTACTCAAAATGAGTAAATGCGAATTATCTCTAAAAGTATTGCAGATAGCCAATTTTTCTCAAATAACTCATTCACCTACTTTTGGGAGAGCTTTTACTTGGTGAAGTTTCACACCCATAGCTAATTACTCACCTACTCAAAATGAGTAAATGCGAATTATCTCTAAAAGTATTGCAGATAGCCAATTTTTCTCAAATAACTCATTCACCTACTTTTGGGAGAGCTTTCACTTGGTGAAGTTTCACACCCATAGCTAATTACTCACCTACTCAAAATGAGTAAATGCGAATTATCTCTAAAAGTATTGCAGATAGCCAATTTTTCTCAAATAACTCATTCACCTACTTTTGGGAGAGCTTTCACTTGGTGAAGTTTCACACCCATAGCTAATTACTCACCTACTCAAAATGAGTAAATGCGAATTATCTCTAAAAGTATTGCAGATAGCCAATTTTTCTCAAATAACTCATTCACCTACTTTTGGGAGAGCTTTCACTTGGTGAAGTTTCACACCCATAGCTAATTACTCACCTACTCAAAATGAGTAAATGCGAATTATCTCTAAAAGTATTGCAGATAGCCAATTTTTCTCAAATAACTCATTCACCTACTTTTGGGAGAGCTTTCACTTGGTGAAGTTTCAGACCCATAGCTAAATATTCACCTACTCAAAATGAGTAAATGTGAATTATCTCTAAAAGTATTGCAGATAGCCAATTTTTCTCGAATAACTCATTCACCTACTTTTGGGAGAGCTTTCACTCTGTGAAGTTTCAGACCCATAGCTATTTATTCACCTACTCAAAATGAGTAAATGCTAATTATCTGTAAAAGTATTGCGGATACCCAATTTTTATCAAATACTCATTCATCTACTTGTGGGAGAGCTTTCACATGGTGAAGTTTCAGACCCATAGCTAATTACTCACCTACTCAAAATGAGTAAATGCGAATTATCTCTAAAAGTATTGTGGATAGCCAATTTTTCTCAAATAACTCATTCACCTACTTTTGGGAGAGCTTTCACTTGGTGAAGTTTCAGACCCATAGATAATTATTCACCTACTCAAAATGAGTAAATGTGAATTATCTCTTAATAGTATTGCAGATAGCCAATTTTTCTCAAATAACTCATTCACCTACTTTTGGAAGAGCTTTCACACACGAAAATGAAAAATTGTGAATATCTCGGAAAAGCTATTTCTTCTGCTTTAATGCTCGGCGGGAGATACACACCGCGGCAGTGGTCTTGACAAAAATTTTTGTCTCCCCAAAAATGGTGGCCATTTTGAATTTTCAAAGTTTTTGCAAAACACAAAAATGCTTATATCTCGAAAACCGTGCTATATGGAGCGAAATCAACAAAATTTTGGACCTGCTGGGTATCTCTGCAGAGTAGCCATGCCAATTTTCAAAATATTTTTGTCTCACCAAATATAGCGGACATTTTTAATTTTTTTATTTTTTGCAAAACACAAAAATGCTTATATCTTGAAAACCGTGCTAGATAGAGCAGACTGCGCTCACTTTGGTTGCCACAACAGTATAAGGCTAGAAACGAAGCATTTTCTTAATACTTTAGCACTCACCTTTATAGCCTTTTCGGGACGCTTTGTTTTTGCTATGCAAAAACATTATCTTTTTTTTTTGCGAGCGATCCTCTAGTTTAGCCTTGTTTTCGCAACAAAATGGCCACCACATCACACATTTAATGTCAAATGGGGGCATATCAAAAAGCCCGAATATATCTCTTATCATTGGTCCTAGTTGTTTGGCATGAGAACACAGCTTCTTGGAAATCGTGGTCTGCAAATGTTTTGCAGTGTCATATTTGACTTTTGACTCCTGCTTCAAGATCATTTAGCGACATCATGCTAAAAGGGCCTTTTATCTCCCTTAAAATTTGTTCTAGGGTTTCAAAATATGAAAACAACTTGTAAGAAATCATGGCCTGTGAATCTTACATCTGACATTTTGTGGATTCTGTATTCTTTTTACAACTGATGTTGCTCCAAAGATATTCCCAAATCTCGATGTTTTGCCCATTTAGTTGTACCTGCGGGCAAGGGTTCTTGCCTGCCGAGACTGGCTATTTTTATAACTCCATACACATATATTAGTCCATGAACCAGAAAGGTCGGTCGGTATTAAATTTGGGAATCCCGAATTTTTTTTGCAAAATATACGTACATCTACAGACTTAGAAAATGCATGATAGCAGTGGTAGCTGTATGTGCGCTATCATACATTTTTACCCCACAGCCCTTAAGGGCTGGTGGGAAAAAGTTTGTCCGGGCTGTATCTCAGAAACCGTAAGGTGTAGGAAGTTAATACTTGGTAAGGACACTGGTTAGGAGGTGTAGGTGTGTGTCATCATGTGACCTTGATTTGATCTTTGACCTTACTGTAGTGACCTTGAGCTTGAAAATCTTGCCTGGGCTATATCTCAGAAACCGTAAGGTGTAGGAAGTTGATACTTGGTAAGGACATTGATACTTGGTAAGGACCCCTTGGTTAGGGGGTGTAGGTGTGCAGTGTCATAGTGTGACATTGATTTGACCTTGCCGTAGTGACTATGACCTGTAAAATCTTGTCTGGGCTATATCTCGGAAACTGTAAGGTGCGGGAAGTTGACACTTGGTAGGGACATCGGTTAGGGGGTGTAGGTGTGCAACGTCATGGTGTGACCTTGATTTGACCTTGCTGTAGTGACCTTGACCTATAAAATCTTGTCTGGGCTATATCTCGGAAACTGTAAGGTGTAGGAAGTTGATACTGGGTAGGGACATTGGCTAGGGTGTGTAGATGTAAAATGTCATGGTGTAACCTTGATTTGACCTTGCCGTAGTGACCTTGACCTATAATGTCTTGTCTGGGTTATATTTCGGAAACCATAAAGGGTAGGAACTTGATATTTGGTAGGGACATTAGTCGGGGTGTTATAGGTGTGCAACCTCATGGTATGACTTGGATTTGACCTTCGATCTTACGTATCTGATGCTATTTTATCTCTCTACAGAGATATCTGATTCTATTTTATCTCTCTTATATCTCTCTTATATCTTTTTACTTGAATCTTGGTTGTTGCACCTTTGGGTGTCTTTTGATGTAGATTAAGCACTGTTAAAGTCATATTAGAATTCATTAAGGGTTTTACTTTTGCAACTTCCCATTGTACCAGATGGTTTGCATCAAGTGAGGCAGAGGTTTTGCCCCAACTCCACATAAAAGCATGTATTGCCACATCTGTATGTATAGGTATTATTCAAAACATTCAAACGATAATTCGACCATACAAATGAATATCAAAGTGGGAGACATCTTAAAGCTTAATTTTTAGTTTACTGAATTGTCTTGTTTCAATACTTTGTCTTTACATGCAATTTCCTTCTCTTAGATGTTATTTTCTCTACTTAAATATTATTTGGACACTGCTCTGAAAGCATCCCAATCTGTGTCCTGTTTAACTTCTTCTATATCCTATGGTGTTGAAAACTATTTCCCCAGGCTGCGGGGTACTGGCATCTCTGATGCTATTTTTAGGCGTGTGTTGTATGTTAGATTGATGTGTCCGACATCAGTCTGTCCATCTGTCCATCCACATTTTTGTTTCCGGACTCTAACTCGAAAACGGTTTGTCCAATCAAATTCAAAATTGGTGTAATTCCGTCTGTTCGTTGGTCCGTTTTTTGTCCATTTGTCTGTCCATCAACATTTCTGTTTCTGGACTCTAACTCGAAAATGCTGTGTCCAATCGAATTCAAACTTGACAGGGAGATAGATTACCATCATAGCTAGGTTCCTTTCGAAATTGATGTAATTCTATCAGTTCCTTTATCCGTTTTTTGTCCGTTTGTCTGTCAACATTTCTGTTTCTAGACTTTAACTCAAAAACGCTGTGTCCAATCGAATTCAAACTTGACAGGGAGATACATCACCATCATAGCTAGGTTCCTTTCAAAATTGGTGTAATTCTGTCTGTTCGTTTGTCTGTTTGTCCGTCAACATTTCCGTTTCTGGGCTCTAACTCAAAAACATTTTGTCCAATCAAATTCATACTTGACAGGGAGATACATCACCATCATAGCTAAGTTGCTTTCGAAACTGGTGTAATTCTGTCCTTTTGTTTGTCCGTTTATAGCATAGATACAACTATGTAACCTAGATTACAAGTTTTACATTTCTTAGCACGTCTAACACATTCCCCTTAACTGGGTGATCTAACATTTCTTTCCTTGTTTCTAAATCTAGTTACAGCAGTTGCTAACCTTATTGCTGCCTGAGCAACCCGCTTTTGGGGGCATCTTTGACCCTCTTGTTTTTCAATGTCCTCATTTATGTAGTTACTGAAATATTTAAATCCAGAATTACATGTATTAATAATTGTATCCACTGGAAGCATCCATGCTTTTCATCGATTTTTGGCGTTAACGCTCTTGGAGGAAAACTACACCAGCTAGGTTAAAAAAATTAGGAGGTAAGCTTCAGCGGGAGGTAAGCTTCTCTGGGACTGATATTAGCCTCATTCTGAAAAACAAGATGGCCTCCATGGGCATTTCTTTGAAAATTATCTACCTTTTTTACTGGCTGGTTCACATAGGTAAAAGGTTGAATCTCTTCATAGGTGATATATATAAGAGATATACATGTCCTCTACAACCTAGCAGACATTTGACCTTGAAGCTGTTAATTCAAGGTCATCCACTGAGTTCTAGAGTACCACACATAGCGGACTTTAAAAGTGCCTCGATCTCCCTTTTGCAATGTGAAACCAACCTGTAGGAAATCATGGGCTGGAAATCTTCTGATGTGGTCAGATAGGACCTTGGACCCCTCCTTCAGGGGCCACAGGGGCAGAGTGGTAATGCTCTCGCCTCCCACCTCTGAGATCAGGGTTCAGTTCCAGGCCCGACCTCAAGTGTTAAAGCTGGTAGTTGCTTGCCGTTTGTCGCCAGTTTACAGTACGGAACCTTGCAAACTGTATGTATTGGTTTCCTCTGCCCTACCAACAGCCTTTTGTGATATAACTTGTACAGTGTTGAAAGCGATGTAAACCCCCAAATAAATAATAAATGGACCCCTCCTTCAAGGTCAAATGATACCCAAGCTTAAAAGCCCTTATAACTCACTTATTATTGTATCCACTGGAGCAATCCGGTGGATACTTTGGTTTAGTGTTCGCTACACCGCCGCCGCGCATAGAGAGATTTTCAACATTAACACTCTAAGGGGAGTCTTTTGATGTGTTTAGATTTGACCTTGGGCCCCTTCCTTCAAGGTCAAATGAGAATAGCCAACTTAAAAGTTCTTATAACTCGCTTATTATTGGTCCTACAACAGGTTTGAAATGTGAAACCAACTTATAGGAAATCATGGGCTGGGAAGCTTTAAATGTGGTCAGATTTGACCTTGGACCCCTCCTTCAAGGTCAAACAAGGATAGCCAAACTTAAAAGAGCTTATAACTTGCTTATTATTGGTCCTAGAGGTTTGGGATGTGAAATCAACTTCTAGGAAATCATGGGCTGGGAATCTTCTGATGTGTTCAGATTTGACCTTTGGACTCTCCTCCAAGGTCGAACGAAGATAGCAAAACTTAAAAATAGTTATAACTTGCTAATTATTGGTCTTACAGGATTGCAGTGTGAAACCAACTTGCAGGAAATCATGGGCTGCAAATCTCCTGATGTGGTCAGATTTGACCTTGGAGCCTCTCCTTCAAGTTCAAATGATGGTTCACTGGCTTTGGTGAGTGTCTTTCCGGTGGATAAAAAAATTGCATCTGTTCTCTGATGCATAGGTCTGTAATATTAAGTTCGTAAACAGTAGGATTACTTTAGCTAAAATGTCTCAATTTCGACATTTTTATAGATTTTTACAAACACTATAAAGCCTGTGTAAGGACACAAAACACTATCAACATCTCCAAATACCAGCCTGATATATTGCTCATTGTGCATGTTTTGTTGAGCAATTTTTACATGTCGGAAGTGGATGACTTTAGATTGCACCTTTATTCCAGAACTCCATTACCTTGTTGGTCAATACTTTTAGGGCACAGAGGAGACCAGTAAATGTCTCTTGTTTGTGCATCAGTTCTGGAGAAAGCTCTCATTCCGAACCCAGTTGTAAGAAAATGTCCTGGGTTTCCTTGTTTCACCAAGAAGCTTAGGACATTTGTCTTCCCTTAACCTGCAACAGCTTTGACCGTGTTACACCTTGTGTATACATAGAACCCAATAAAAGATCTTTATCTTCAAAAGTGGCAGCAACTTTCTTTATTTGACAAGTCCAGTACACATTCAAGTGCCATACTTTCTACGAAAGAACCTCAAGTTTGTTGCACAATGACAACCCCATGACGACATCTGTAAAATAAGTTGTGGAGAAAGTGCCCATTTCCAACCCACTTGTAAGAACATGTCCTGGGTTTCCTTGGTGCAACAAGAAGTGTACGGGCATTTGACTTCACTTCAAAAGCTTTGATCATGTCACACCCTGTGTATGCATAAAATGCTCAACATTCTCTGCTTCTGTGAATTTGCAACACATCCTTAGACAAAGAAGTTTTCAAAAACTACAGGCCTGTCTCAAATTTAAACTTCATCTCAAAGATACTTGAAAGGGTAGTAGCCGTCCAGCTACAAACTCATCTTGATGAAGCCGGTCTTATGACTGCCTTCCAATTGGCTTATAGAAAACACCACTGTACTGAAAGTGCCCTCCTTAATATTCATAACAATATTCTTCTTAACATGGCCAAAAGGTCTGTCACTGCCCTTACCCTTCTGGATCTATCCACCGCTTTCGATATCATTGACCACACCATTCTCCTGGACAGACTCAATGTTTATTATGGAATCAGTGAGCTAGCACTTGGCTGGTTCAAATCATACATGTCGGTAAGGACACACTTAGTCAAGGTAGGTAGTACACTCTCGCATCCCGCTGCGCTCCAGTATGGAGTACCCCAGGGCTCTGTCCTTGGACCAATTCTGTTCTCTCTCTGCACTAACCCAATGAGCTCAATCATTCATTCCCACAATAGCATCAACTACCACTTTTACACCGATGACACCCAGTTATACATAACACTTTCACCAGAAAATTTCTCTCACTCTATGCAAAAACTGCCTAAACGACATTCAAAATTTCATGTTAGCAAATAAATTAAAACTTAACCCTGACAAAACCGAGTTCATTCTCATAGGCTCACCAAAAAATTGTAAACAACTCTTCCGTCACTTCGCTATCAATATTCTGGAAAATCAGGTCTCGCCAGCTCAAAGTGTCAGGAACCTCGGAGTGGTGTTAGACTCTAATTTCAATTTCTCAAACCACGTGTCACAGGTCATTAAGTCCACTAGAGTACATGTGAGAGACCTCTACAGAATTCATCCCCTTCTAGACCCTGAATACATCAGTGCTGTTAGCGAATGCTTTGGTGAGCAGCAGGTTGGACTGCTGCAATTCACTCTTCTTATCGCTCACTGATTTTGAGTTAAGGAGATTGCAGCTAGTCCAAAACTCACTCTGCAGGGTTGTCACCCATTCCTCTAAATCCTCTCACATTACCCCTCAACTAAAAAAACTACATTGAGATACAGGGTACAATTTAAAATTGGTCTTATTACATATAAAATTCTCAACCAGGGTCAGCCAGTTTACCTAAGAGAATTAATCCACCCCTACACCTCTTCCAGAAATACAAGGCAAAATACCCCCAAACTCAAGTTTCTTCAAACCCCCACTTTTGATCGCAGAGTTCACAAATCAAATAAACGCTTTTCTAAATCCTTCAGTCACTATGCCCCTGCCCTTTGGAACTCTTTCCCTTTCCATGTAAGAAATAGTCTCTCTGTTGCATCTTTTAGGAAGCACCTCAAAACTCACCTCTTCAGCTCTAGCTTTTCAACTTAGTTTTTCTTCCCTCCTCGTCACACCCACAATCCTGGATTACGGACCTTGAATGCCCCTCAACTCCCCTATGATAATGATTTTGTTGAATTAGCACACTGAGTTCCCCTTTGTGGGGAAGATATTGCGCCTGCAAAGCAGTAGATTAGATTAGAATAAAATATCTCTATCTTCAAAAGTGGCTGCAGCTTTTTTCATTTTACAAGTCCAGTACACATTCTAGTGCCACACTTTGCTACAAAGGAACCTCAAGTTTGTCACACAATGATAAACACATGATGACTCAGAAGATAACTACTGAACAATATCCCTGTGTTGCAGCATGAGTAATGTGGAGTGGTAGGCAACAACCTGCTTCTCTTTGACACTGAAGAGTGCTCACCTCCTTCAGATTTAACTTTACACCATTGGTCCTCCACAGTTGCATGTATACATAATTTTGACCCTGGAGTCTTTTTCTGTATTATACTGTTGATTTATTCTAAACCTCTAATTGGACAAGGAAAATCAGTCGACCGGCCACATGCTCATGTTCTTAACAGACACGGCCAGATAGAGAGAACTGCCAAAGTTGTCAGGTGGGAAACATGCTTTCAACCTCTCCCTCCATCTTTTCTAACCAAAGGATACACTCAGTTTTATTGGGATTCAATTTGAGTTTACTGGTTGACTTACACTCTCAGCATGAAGGCAGCTTTCAACTATTCAAAGGCAGACGGGCATTCTTGTGACAAAATTGCACATTAAGTTCGGTGTTGTCAGCACAAAACAAACACTTCAACAATGGCTTTGTTTATGATTCATCTACCACATAGAATGACTTGCCTGAATAAATCAGTCTGGCTACATGTAGATCAAAATTTAAAGCGTACTTATTTTTAAAAGCTTACTACCCTTAGTTATTATAATGCAGCACAAGCGACAAGAAGAGAAACATGTGAAACTAAAATATGGCAGTTCCGTCTCAACGAAATTGCAATAAAGTCCCCAAATGCAGAAAGATATGCGAAATAAGTGTGCAATTTCTTCAGATTTTTTATTGTTTCCAATACTTCCCAGTAAACATTACAAACGTTTATAAACCTAACTAGCAACGGTTTAGATTAGGTTTAAAATGATGGGTCCCTAAACGTTTGCCTATAAACGTTTATAAACGTTTATACACGTGTTTAAAATCTGGAGAAATATTTCTGTAAGTATATCTTGCTGTATCACTGTTGTTTGAAGCCATCATTACATTCTAAGTAGATATATAGAAGTATATAATTTGATGATATATACTTTTATATCTTTACTTAGAATATAATGATGGCTTCAAAGAACAGTGATACAGCAAGATATAGTAACAGAAATATTTCTCCAGTTTCTCTCAAAATGGCTGTGCTGATGTCATCATCCCAAATGAAAGCGAGGTTAAGATATTCTTCACTCTTTGTAAACGTTTAAATAAACCAAACTAATGTTGCCGAAACGTTTATAAACCCATAATATTGAATAATTGTCAATATTTAGGTTTATATTTGGTTTAAAAAACGTTTATAGGTTTACTAAACGTTTATAAACATTTGCTATGTTTACTGGGTTTACGTTTCCCTTGGATTACATGAGTTGACAATTGAGATGGAGATTATAAAAGGTGGCCATGTATAATTTAGCAAAATATGGTAGTTCTACTCAACAAAATCACTATAAAAGGCTGCAAATGCACAAAAACATATAAGTGAACAATTTCAGATTTGGAGTTAGTTTCAAATATTTTAATTTTTTCTTCAATAATATGTGTTGACAAACGAGATAGTTGATGTGAAATCTCACAATGGTAAATCACTTAAATACTCTTGATACTGAGACACTGGGGCTACCTACCCTTCCCTAGTCATTACTGACTTTTTTTACTACTCAGGATATATGAAGCTGGACTCTAGTTTTAATTTCTTGTGCCACAGAGTCTGCAGTCAGTAGAGATTAGTTCAATCAGAATTAGTATTACAATACTTTGTAATGTCATAGTGAACAAGCAAAATATATTGCTGTCTATCAATAAATGACTTTAAACAATTAGAGTACAGTCAGGTATACAGTACATATGTGCAGGGGAATAAGTTATAAATTTTGCCACATTTATCATATAATGGCTCTCTCCTAATATTATTGTTTTCAAGACCATTGCATCTACATGACCTGCTGAAGATATAGATATTGTTCCTATTGTTGACACAAATATAAAATTAGTTTCCCAAACGTTAACATTTATAAGTATGTTTTAAAAAAGACATTACAGAAAATTCTTTCATAAAAGATTATGTTTACACCCAATTCATTTGTGTAGTGAGTATTAACTGATGTTAGACATCACCTTTGCTAATTTCTAAACATTTTTGTCTAATAACACATTATGAGTAAAATTGTTACTAATTCTAAAAGGAATATGGTCAATAAGAAGTGAGAATCCTTGATCACTGTGAAGTTGGGTATATTATTTTGTGCTAGATCTAGTTTTCAAAATTGTGATTTGGACAGACTTACACATCATGTAATGCACAATAAGCTACCCCCAATGCAGTACTCTCGCATATAATCTAGAACAAGAGGTGTATATCAAACATCACCAAAAATACCAAGAATGGTACTGGTTGTTCAAATTTGTGGGCCTGGCCCATGGAATAATTACTTGGGTAGCTATGGAGCTTTAGCTATAAAATTATTCCATGGCATAGATCTTAAAGAAATAGATGAACAACAAATTTGGTAAAAATCCTCTCAGACAATGGTTTTGAAGTATAATTAGGGATTTAAATTTGGTCATTGGCAAAATGCCAAAGTACCTATTACTCAGTTATTGAACAAATGTATCACTGAAAATTTGCCATGACATAGAACATGAAAAAGTAGCTGAAGAACATCTGTAACCAAAGCATTGGAACTGTAATGATTACAAAGAGAAAAGCCATTTGCTGATTTTGCTAACTGCTAAAAGAAGAAAATAGCTAGTACTGAGCTCTAAATAGTAACCAGCTTGTAGATACACAGGAAATAACTCAACACATTTTTGAAACGCTCTAAATGCAGTCAAATGTTAAGGTACAAGCAACTTACCCGAAATAACTATGATTGTCATTCAGCTTAGCTATGTATATGTCATGGTAGAAAGTCCAATCTGTTATTTATTTGGGGTTTTACGTCGCTTTCAACACTGTACAGGTCATATCACAACGGGTAGTTGGAAGGGCAGAGGAAACCAGTACATAGAGTTCGCTAGGGTTCTGTACTGTAAACTGCCAACCAACGGAAAGCAACTACCAGCTTTCCCACATAAGGCCTTGATGGGGATCGAACCCCGGCCTCAGAGGGAAAGTCCAATCTGGTAGAATTTCAAATTCTACCGGTAGAAAGTGCAATTGGAGTTTCTACCTGTGGAAAGTCCAATCTGGAAGAATTGAAAGATCTGCATAAACATTTTTTAAGTTATCGCATATGAAAAAATCTCTGTTGCAGAAAAATAACTAATAAGAAAATGATAATATGCTTAAGGTCAGGGGTAATTATTACAAACCCCCCAAAAGTCTGGTTATATAACTAGAAAACACAAATGCAAGTAACAAAAATATGCACTGTATCCCTAACATCCAAATCACCAGACCCAAAGCTGAGAAGAAAATAGTATAAATGATGAATGCAAATATATTTCAGAGTAATGGTGGTTTAACGATTGAACTGCATTTCTGGAAATAAAATTAACAAAAGTTTGACAGTTATCATAAAAGGTTTGACAAAGGTATACATTGACCAATAGTCAGAGACAATTTGTCAAAAACTTGGCTAAGTCAAAGTCCCTTTGTAAAATTGGTTAGTTGGTTTGAGTTACACTGAATTTGAATTATATCTTTGTTGGAAGGGGATTAGGGAGGAGACTGGTAAAATAGAAGTGTAGTAAAAGACTATCTGTAAATATGTTTATGAGCCATAATTTAGGAAGTCATTAAGGTAAGAGTTTTAAAGTTTTAATTTTTTTTCATTATCAAATCTTTTTCAATTAAGAAAATCACTTAATTTCATCAATTTTGTTCAATGACACTGTGTATTACAGTTTTTATAATACATAATAACCATCTGTTATTTTTTATTTCTTTCGTGAACTTTATTTCAAACTAAAACAGCTTATTTTTTAAAAAATGAATGAGGCTGTGAAAAAGTTCAAAGAACATGAGAACTTGTTTTTTGTGCAAATATATGTTACTGTAAAGTGTTGTTTATATTTCTGTTTCATTTGTCTTAATCTGAGAAATACTATATGAAATATACTTTCATTTAAGCTAATCTACATGACTGATTTATTTTGTACAAACAGTTCACTTGAAAGCATTACATTCCAGAGTGGTGACAATGCAGTAATGATTTATGAGTAGTTTTGTATTGTAAGTTTGCGCAACTGTTTTACAGGCAAAAAACAAAAAAAATGCATTAAATGCCATTAAAAATGTATGTTACAGTCTTACCTTTTTTTCTCGTAAAAATTTTGCAATTAATTATGCTAAACAAATCAAACATGGTTGTGCCCAAGCTGTGTAAAAGCATGTTTATAACAACTGAATATGAGACGAGTTTTTGTATGTTAACATAGGCCAGTGCTGCTTATCTTCAGTGAGGAGACAAAGTCATCACTCTGTGCCACAATTTGTGAAAGGTCGATGCAAGAAGGACACATGTATGGGAAAAAGGCAAAAGGACATGTGTCCTTTTAGCTATTGGAGAGCAAGAGAGGTAAATTCAGAACCCACAAGTGTTGTCAATATCATCAAAATCTGGAGACAAAAGCACATATGTGTGGGCAAAAGCTGAAAGGACATATGTCCTTTTAGATATTGGGGTGTTGTCAATGTAATCAAAGTCTGGAGACAAAAGAGACATATGTATAGGCAAAAGGCAAATCGACATGTGTCATGACCAGAATCATGAAAAAATGGCTCATCTGATCTTTGGCTCAAGTCTGTTTTCACAAAGAAAGGGTCAGCTGTGCCAAAAAAACTGGAAATATCTCACAGAGCAATGCATAAGTTATTCTTTTTATAAATTTTAAAAGCCTTTTTATGACTGAGGCACCTCAAAGTATTCATAATATAGATTTGGCTCATTATTTTTGCAGAAGAAATTTGGATACAAGAGCAACAAAGGATCCTCATTAATTTTGTGCTGCACAAATGCTTCTATTATATTATTTTTACTTGAGTAATAAGCAGTCAGTATCTCAAAAAAGTGAATTAGAAATATTTTGAGAGGATTTCGACCCACTAGGGCTCTGCCACGTTTACTGTGCCTCATGTTAAAATCTGTTTTTTCCATATTTGGGTGTTCTATGGTCACAGGAGCCAATATCAACAGAGCACAAACATTCAGTAGTAGACACTCCTATTTAGCCTTTACATAATAAAAAAATACCTAAAATTTTGATCCTTCTCAAAATAGCGATATGTCATATATAAATACAATGTACAAGGCTTTCCTAACATCACAATTTTCTGTGATTATCCTCTAATAGGGTTCTCTTGAAAAATGCAGTGCCAATTGCTTCTGTAATCAAGTTTACTTTCTCAGTTTCTTAGGGGACACTTTGTTTTTGTATGCAAAAAATGGGAGTTTGGCTGGACTTCATTGCACACGGCCTGCCTACTTTAGCTTTCAAAGATGAAAGGCCACCATTGTATCTTAAGGTGTTAAAACTCAATGCTTAACCTGTGCTCATTGTTAGACCCAAAGGTGTTCATACAGGTGAATAGTTTAAAATGTAAATTATATATTAGGCACTTTATTTACATTTAATGAAGACATTTAATTCTAATTTTAATCATTTAATCAACTTTTATGGCATTAAATCTTCACTAGCACTCAAAAACAGACCTATAAGTCACAATAATTGATTTTCTAAAAATATATTAACATAGAAGGTTGCAAAATTGTGGTTTATGGGAACTTTTTATCATATGCCTTGGGCATCAATTGAAAATAGTATTTCACATTTAGAGCATGAATTGTGATGTTATTTAAAGAAAAACTTTTAATTGTAAATCTAATCTAATCTAATCTACTGCTTTGCAAGCACAATATCTTCCCCACAAAGGGGAACTCAGTGTGCTAATTCAACAAAATCATTATCATAGGGGAGGTGAGGGGCGTTCAAGGTCGGTAATCCAGGGTTGTGAGTGTGACCGGGAGGGAAGGAAGACTAAGTTGGGAAGCTAGAGCTAAAGAGGTGAGTTTTGAGGTGCCTCCTAAAAGATGCAACAGAGGGACTATTTCTTACATGGAAAGGCAAAGAGTTCCAAAGGAAAGGGGCATAGTGACTGAAGGAATTAGAAAAGTGTTTAATTGATTTGCAAACTCTGTGATCTGTGGGGTTTTGAAGGAACTTGAGTTTGGGGGTACTTCGCCTTGTATTTCTGGAAGAGGTGTAGGGGTGGATTAATTCTCTTAGGTAAACTAGCTGACCCTGGTTGAGAATTTTATAATGGGTAATGTGAGAGGATTTAGCGGAATGGGTGACAACCCTGCAGAGTGAGTTTTGGACTAGCTGCAATCTCCTTAACTCAAAATCAGTGAGCAATAAGAAGAGTAAATTGCAGTAGTCCAATCTGCTGCTCACCAAAGCATTCGCTAACAGCACTGATGTATTCAGGTCTAGAAGGGGATGAATTCTGTGGAGGTCTCTCTCGCATGTACTCTAGTGGAATTAATGACCTTTGACACGTGGTTTGAGAAATTGAAATTAGAGTTGAACACCACTCCGAGGTTCCTGACACTTTGTGCTGGCGAGACCTGATTTCCCACAATATTAATAGCGAAGTGAGGGAAGAGTTGTTTACAATTTTTTTGGTGAGCCTATGCGAATGAACTCGGTTTTGTCAGGGTTAAGTTTTAATTTATTTGCAAACATGAAATTTTGAATGTCGTTTAGGCAGTTCTTTACTTTTTGCATAGAGTGAGAGAAATTTTCTGGTGAAAGTGTTATGTATAACTGGGTGCCATCGGTGTAAAAGTGGTAGTTGATGCTACTGTGGGAATGAATGATTGAGCTGATTGGGTTAGTGCAGAGAGAGAACTGGTCCAGGGACAGAGCCCTGGGGTATTCCATACTGGAGCACAGCGGGATGCGAGAGTGTACTACCTACCTTGACCGAGTGTGTCCTTCCCGACAGGTATGATTTGAACCAGCCAAGTGCTAGCTCACTGATTCCATAATAAACATTGAGTCTGTCCAGGAGAATGGTGTGGTCAATGGTATCGAAAGTGGCGGATAGATCCAGAAGGGTAAGGGCAGTGACAGACCCTTTGGCCATGTTAAGAAGAATATTGTTATGAATATTAAGGAGGGCACTTTCAGTAGAGTGGTGTTTTCTATAAGCCGATTGGTAGGCAGTCATAAGACTGGCTTCATCAAGATGAGTTTGTAGCTGGACGGCTACTACCCTTTCAAGTATCTTTGAGATAAAGTTTAAATTTGAGACAGGCCTGTAGTTTTTGAAAACTTTGTCTAAGCATGTGTTGCAAATTGACAGGAGAGAATGTTGAGAATGTTATTTTTTCAATTTTTTTCTGTGAAGATCTCCACAAACCTGTCAGCCAAAAGCTGAGGGGGCTTTATTGATGGGAGGATCTTGGCTGGAAGTCTGTGTAACACATTGCCCAGGGCACTCCATAATGTTTGTGGTGATTATCCTGAATTTTCGCTTTAAGGAATTGAGATTTGGCGTGGCCTGGTAAAGTAATATGCGATGAAAATTCAAGACTTTTTACATTTAAATAAGATATATCACCAATCTAGATAGATTCCAGGTGTTGTAAGCTTTAAAATGGTATATTATTTGTCAAAATCGAGTCAAAAATAACATTTTCATGAATTTATAAAATTCAACAGGTTGATATACTAGTTTATCATAATATAATATTCCAATATGGCGGCCAAAATTCTCATTTCTCACAATATACTTTCATAAGGAATGTCCATTCTAGCTTTTTTATGCGATTTCTATTCTGAAAACTAGTTATTTGTGCATGGGAACATTTTTCAAGTTTTGATGAATAAGTTTAAATTTATCTTTTTTTTATTTAAGATAAGTTTGACTTCAAAATGTTTTTTTTAATTATGAGGAATTGCATTAATCAAAATATAATTATAAATTTTAAAAAACTTATTTAGGTGCACCATTTTTGTTGTTGCTATAAAGTAATAAGGAGAATGGATAAAAATTTACATGCACACATAATCTTTATCATCTTTATCATCTTTAAAAATTAGTCTTTGCTTTACAAATACCTACAAATTCAAAAACTATTGCAATAATAGTTCTTTCAAAAAGTTAGACTTAATCACTATATCTCCCTCTAGAAAAAGAATTTTTAATCAACGATCACTAGTACAACAGTCATTCATTTCCCAATATTCAACCTCTTTTCTGTTCAGTAACATGACTAAGATTTCATGTCGGAAAAAACAACTTGATTTATTGTTGATTTTTATGAAGTATCACTACTTTTTCCAGTTAAAAATCCAGCTTTGAAATAGTGTTGAAATTGTGTCAGTGTCAATTTTTCAACCAAAAATCACCATGATTTCTGGTCAAAATATCACTATTTTTTTCATGTCAGAAAACTAACTTAGCTTTAATAGTAAATAATGTTGATTTCAACGTCAGGACCTGTTTTCAACTCTAAATCAATGACATTTCAAGGTGTGTGCCTGCTGGGATAGTTACATCTAACAATAATAAAGAACAAATTAAATATAATGTATTTCTAGTCAACTCATTTGGTGTACATTTTCACTTTATATCTCTCTTTTGCTATATGATAATATCACATAAAAATTAAATTATTTTTTTAAAAATGTGTCAGTTGAGGTGATGTATATCTCCTATTATCACCCATAAACATGTATTTGATTTTAAAGATTATTGTGATTACAAATTATTTTATGTTTAATTGGCCATATTGGATGTTACGGGGGGGGGGCAGCGATTCGCCCATAAAAACAGCAAACAGCAGTTTCTTGAGAACAAATATGCAGTGTGGTTTTATAAAAGTTATCGGGGCCATGGTGGCAGAGTAGTAACACTCTGGCCTCCCACCTCTGAGGCCGGGGTTTGGTTCCCGGCACGGCCTCAAGTGGAAAAGCTGGTAGTTGCTTGCCGTTGGCCGGCAGTTTACAGTACAGAACCTTGACCAACTGTATGTACTGGTTTCCTCTGCCCTTCCAACTACCCGTCGTGATATGACCTGTACAGTGTTGAAAGCGACGTAAAACCCCAAATAAATAAATAAATGAATTTATAAAAGTTATCAGAATGAAAAGAGGTTCCTCAAACTGTAAAATGATAGTAGCATCCTAAAATATATTTTGTGATAAGTACAAATACAACCATAGAACTTGTCTCATGGCAATAAGATTAGGGTTGTTGGAAAGTGGACAGAATTTTGCCAATTATTTTATGCTGTTCCCAAAAAAGTTACAAAGACTGTTAAACACTTTGCAAACAATAATTAAAGATAAAGATCAATTCTTCTCATTGTATTCCAGGACTTAATGAAGTTATAAATAGTATTTATATTGACCCCAGACACAGTTTAGAGAATGTACAGCTCTTTGCATCAGTCAGATGCAGTTTGTTAGGCATATTTCTCACTGACATATAAACTTTTTTATTCATCTTTATAATCCTGCATGCTGTCAGTTCTAAAATCTTAGAAAAGTATCAAGATGTGTTGCACACTTTTCTATGCTATAAGGCTCCTTCAGTATCAACACAGATGTTAGTTTTAAATGAGGTACAATAGAAATTGGCGAATCGCTGTCCCCCGTGAATCACTGTCCCCCCTGTATAAGTCTTATATGGTAAAAATATTTTGAATACATACAAATAGATATAAATAATTAAAATCACTATCAGGGTTTCCCGATACATGACAGATATTAATGATCATTCTTTCAGCGATTCAGGACTGGTACATACTAGTTCATATTCCATAAAATTGCGGTTTTAAATGCAAAGAACTTTTTTATTAATTTCTGTTTTCATTCCCTGACAAGCCATTACCAATCTTTAAACTGAGTTTTCACCAAAAAAGGGTTTTTATCCAATATTTTCACCTCCACCAGAAGTTTATTTTTGTGTGTGTTCATTTGTTTGTCTGTCTGTCTGTTTTTTTCTTTTTGTTTTTTGTTTTTTGGTGTTTAAATTACTCCAGAACTAATGAACAGATCTTTATGAAAAATTTTATGTGGGCAGGACCTGGCCAAAGGAAGAAATTACTAATTTTGGGGGAAAGATCACGATTATATTTTGGATACAAAAAAATCATAAATTTTCGGAGGTCCCATTTTCAATACATTTTTAGTGATTTGGCTTTCTACTTGATGTTTCTTTGAAAGCAATGAACAAATTCTGAGGATAAATTTTTAAAAGGAAGAGTCAAGACAAGGGTAGAGGTAATTACATTTAAGGAAAGGTCCAGTTCATGTTCCGGATACACTGAAAATTATCAATTTGTCAAAATGGTGCCTAAAACAACAAGTTTCCTGAATCGCAAATTCAAATGTCATTTTCTTGTTGAATGATAGTCAAATGTTCATAACTTATTTGTCAAATTAATTGAAAATTTATGACAAGCAAATTAGTGCGTTTAAAATTAATTTCACAAGACTGTGAGCAATAACAGGTGCCCAAAACAACAAATTAATTGGACTATTAGGGTCATTTTCTTGTCATTAGTTTGTCAGTTAATTTGTCTAACAAGAAAATGACAAGTTTAAATTTGTCAGTTGGAAAGTTTGTTGTTTTAGGCACCGTTTTGACAAATTATTGACAAATTAATATTTGTCAGAGGTTTTCAGTGTACCAGTAAGCCTCCAAATTTTTGGAAACACCACTGTGGCATGGAAGTGAGTGCTCAATGTTTTCTAGAAATGAACAATTATAATTACGTAAGCTAGAGAGTGAGCCACACTTTTGTGAATTCACTAAATAGCCACAAATTATAAAATCAGTGTCTGGATGTATGTATTCAAATATGTATGTGTTCCTCAGTGAAGAGAAAACCACTGAAAATTAATTTGCATATTTGGTTTTATTTTAATATCTTCTTACATAGTTTCAAATACAAATTGATGGTTAATAATACAATACTTCATAACACTTGTGATGCTGGTCATATCGAGTCTAGCATTTTGCTCTTTGCTCTTTTGCATCTTCTTTGATATTGTATGGACAAATGGAGAAAGTAAATAGAAAATTTTCATGCAACATTATAGTGGGGTTGTGCCATACATGATTTTGACTCACTTGATAAAGCAAATAAAATAATTGGGTGACAAAACTATTGAAAAGTCACTCTGACTTGTATGTGAAAAATTGTTTGGCATGACAGTTAACATTCATATATCAGCTATAAGTTTGAGTGTGACCTTGAAAATTTGCAGGGTAATAAATCCTTAAATATAGTAATTTTACAGGCAAAACATTATGTATATATAAATCATTTCTGAAGGAAAAACCTGTCACTATTGTAGATTATTTCATTCACTTAAATCAAAGTATTAATATACAGATAAAAATAAAATGCAGAAAAATCTGGTTATATCAGAAAATTTATTTTGAGGATTTATTAAAATACCAACTATATGTCCATGTTTCTCACAAAAATGCTTCTGCTGCTCTTTCTTTTTTTCTTGCCTACAGGAAGTACAACGATGAATGGCCCTTAGTAAATTAAAACTCAACCCTGATATAAATAAACTTATTGCATTTGGTTCCGAGGTTCAATATCTGAGACTCTCCTTTCATTTTTATGTCAATATTCTTAAGTTTTCTCCATCCTGCTGACATTGTTAAAAATCTAGGTGTGTGGTTCGATACTGACTTTTCTTTCTTAGAACATGTGAAGAAGACTTGTTAAGCTTGCTTCCTCCAGATGCACAAACTTCATAGAATTAGACAGTGTCTTGCCCAAGAAGTGGCTGGACATTAAAATAAAAATCATAAACCAAAAAAATGTTAATTCTTCCTCCCTTCCCTCTTGGTGGGATTTGGTCAAATGAGTATATAGTGTTTCTTCTCCAAAGACAGTGCAACATTGAACCAATTTTGGATCTATACAATTTTAAAGTAACATGTATTGCTATTATAAAAAATTTAGTGAATTTGGATCTGGCATCTTGAATATTGACAGAAAATGAATATTACATTTCTTTCAGAAGCCATAGAAGATAGAACAGTTTTGAGCAAACTGTTGGTTAAATGGGATATTATCATATTTTTTACAAATCTGGTACACTATCTTAAAAATTTGAAAAGTTTTGAAAGTTTTTTGAAAATTTAAAGTAAGACACATGGAGTATGATTTATTTATTTATTTATTTGGGGTTTTACGTCGTTTTCAACACTGTACAGGTCATATCACGACGGGTAGTTGGAAGGGCAGAGGAAACCAGTACATATAGTTTGTTAGGGTTCTGTACTGTAAACTGCCAACCAACGGCAAGCAACTACCAGTTTTCCCACTTGAGGCCGTGCTGGGAACCGAACCCCGGCCTCAGAGGTGGGAGGCCAGAGTGTTACCACTCTGCCACCATGGCCCCCCACATGGAGTATGAAAACTGTACAAAATAGAGTGATTTTAACCAAGTTTTTGGATTAATGCTTTAGGTTATTAAGATAATTAAATGTTTTGTAAAAATTTTGAATTTTTGCAAATTTGGCCAGTCATCTTAACTCAAAAACCATTAGATTTAGTTATTTCATGCCAATTTTGTTTACGTTGACATGCGCTTTAATATCAAGTAGGATTGACTACTTGATGTAATTATAATGTGGTATAATTGGTCTTGGTAATAGGGAATGTCAAAATAACTTATAGTTAATCATTAAGTGGGAACATAAATTACCTGCAGTCTATTTACCTATAAATCCTTTCATTGCAATTCTTATGCTGGTGTCATATTTGCCCATTATTTCAGGATGCAACAAGATGGACTTGCCATAAAGACACTGTAAGCAATAAAGATCTTATTGATCCAAACAGCCTGCCATAATTGCCATACGTCATGAGCCGAGAATGTTGTCAGATGTACCCTAACTGTGAAATATTGTTTCACAAAAACTGCTATATTCTATTATGGAGAGTAATATACTCAATACAAAAATGCTATAGCTATTAAACTATGGAGCTACACCTTTAAAATGTCTCTGTAACATAGAACATAAAAAGCAGTTGACAGCATATTATCAAAAAAAACCACTGTAACTACAACAGAAGCCATATTCTTCAACAATACTTTGCATTGGTTTTCTACTTACTGAATTACTTCTTAGTTTTTGTATTCATTAACCTCTGCTTTGTTAAGTGTTACTTAGATTCTAAGTTACGAAAGCTCTTTGTACTTTGTACTGTAACTGTAAACTTGGAAACCAGGGGCCGTATTCATAAAGAGATCTTAAGTCTGAGACAAAAAATAGTCTCAGCTTTGAGATTAGGTCTCAGCTGAGACCAAGTCTCAACTTTGTATTCACAAACAGGTTCTCAGCTGAGACCAAGCTGAGACCAGTCTCAAGTTTTTCTAATGTAAACAAACTATAAAGTAGCAAATATATCCAATATTTTTAAAAGATCAATAGTTTTTGTGTGTTTTAATTCTTAACAAAAATCATACTGTCTATTAAAACAAAAAAATAAATTGAAAATTGTGTCAACTGTTGTTTATTTTTCATGTCACATGATCTACTTCTTTGTTGCTATGCATTCAGAGAACTCTGATGAAAAGTGTCTCAAATTAAGGCACTTTTGAAACCAAAGTTTGGGCTATCACTTGTTACAAAAGTTTATTCTAAGTATTATATATGTTGTAAATTATTTCTACTTTACATTAAGCCATACAAAGTAAAAACATGAATCTCAGTTAAGATAAAATAATGCTTGAGACTTTTACCACAATATTTGAGACAACTATGTACCAGTCTTAAGTTTGAGACCAAATCTGAGACTAAAATTGGTCTCAACTATTTTGTGAATAGCAACAAATTTGAGACCAAAAACAGTCCCAGATTTGAGATCAAAACCTAAGACTTGAGACAAAATTTGGTCTCAGCAAGTTTTATGAATACCGGCCCAGTATATCTGAGTTAGGAAGAATCTTATTCCACAACAGTTCTTATGTAACGTGTTCTTTGATTTTTACTGAATTATCTGCTTTGTTAAAATGGTAAAAGAGCTTAATTTCATGAGGGAAAATACTGTTTTTAATATTGTGTCACAGTTTAATATCAATAAAACAAGGTTCCCTACAATAATTGCATATTTTAAAAACATTCTATCATCTAAGGTACCTCTGCAGATAACTTGAAATCTAAGAAAAGGTCTAAGGTGGCCTTAGAGTCAGGAATTTTCATGAATACCATTTTGATCTAAGTTAGTAAAAGTTTAAGAAAAACTTAGAATCCAAGTTACGAACAGTTAAAGTATTGTTGAAGAATATGGCCCCATTTCTGGAGATAGAAGTTATTGTTTATAATGGTTAATTTGGAACTAATAATAGCTCTTACCATTAGAATGCTACAATTTTTCTTTTGTATGAAAACTTAATAGCGTTAAGCCTAAGAACTCTCTAAGACCGTATAATCCTTGGTTTTATGTTGGGTCACTTTATATTCCGGAGATTAGAACAGAACGATTTAGGTTGTACAATGAAATTCGGTATTACATAATGTGTGAGCGAAAATGGCAAAGCAACAAGTAAACATAGTTTAAATTTCCCTCAAATTTCCTTTCCTTTAACGAGTATACTGACAATTAATAATATGTTTAAAACAGAACTGCTGTATTAACGTTACTGCACTATTTATTTTATTCGAGTGTGTGTTTGATCACTCAGGCGCCGACACCCTATACTGCTCAGCCAGTGAATTTCGTCACCCCAGTGAAGTTCGTCACCTGCGATAAAAGCATTCAAGGACTAGCAATATCCACATTTTAAAAAGTGGAATACTTTCCTTGGAGAGCAAGGTATAATTGTTTGCAGGAAGATCACAGTAAAGAAGTTTAATACTGTCATAAAATACGAGTGACGAACTTCACTGGGGTGACGAAATTCACTGGCTGAGCAGTAGGGTGTCGGGAGGGTTCGCGGTCACAATTTTCTAACCTCAACAGAAAATTTCTTTGTTCATGTTTATTTAATTCATCTTGCAATTCACATCTTAAATGTAATTTACTCGTTTATATGACATTTTGGTAGAGATGGCCAGTGCTCGGTGTAATAACTTGGTACCAACTAGACGTGGTTACCTCGGCTCTACTTTACTTACACGCAAGTAAGTAGAGCCAAGGTAACCACGTCTAGGTACCAACCAGAAGACAATTCTAACGAACATAAATTCCTAATGCCCCTGTTCCACCAAAGGACTAAGCCCCGATCCTCTCCGCGACCCTTAATCGTGGACAGTCGGTGAAAAAAAAAGGTAAAATGGGCGGGAATACTGAATCGGTATTGTGGCGGGACGGGCCCCCACCCCCGTGTAAACCCAATGGAGGGTCAGGTCCCCTGGTACCATCACCATATTCCCATGGACCCATAGATCTGCCCTGCACGGGTGCCTTATGGACAGGGACCCCCCATAAAAGTAGAGATTCCCCTTAAATGAGTGCCTTGTGGACAGGGATCCATCTTTTATGGGTGCATTATGGACCGGGACCTACCCTTGCCACCAAAAACCTACATAGAAGGGTGAGTTTTACCACCTGCCCTGGAACCACTGGGCTGACACGTTCCACAACCAGAGAGTACAGCCCCTGTCAGGCAACGAGGCTGATGGCACCCCGGCACTGTACAGACCGGAGGCGCCCGCTCTCAAACGACCCAAAGGTGCGGCCCCGCATATATACTGTGCAGGCCGCCTCCCTGCTCACCCACCAACTATGCAGATTTGAACCCCCAACCCTCAGATTGTTCATAAGAAGGGACCCAAATCCAACCAACATAATCCTGAGCAGGAGTGGACGTGTCCTGATTTTTCCCTGAACCCTGAAAAACCCTGGTAACCTATCAAAATTGCCTGGTTTTACCAATTAACTTAACTCAAAATTGTAAAATCCAACCATGAACCCAATCTACTTATGCTGCACCAGGTCATTATCTCATTATTGAGGTTGACCAACCTATAGAATTTTGAACTCTTGGTATTGTGACCTAAACTGTAGAGTAGGAGAACATGAATAAGATGACTTATTGTGATCTGAGTGCTCTAGGGCCAAGAATTTAAGATGTTACAATTCCAACTTTAGAGTACTAAGATTCATTTAACTAAGATGACCAAAATTCAAAGGTGTATTAATCAGGTGAAGATGGACTATAGTGTCATGAAGGCTGAAACTCTCAATCAGGTGCTTATAATGGATCCCGATATGACTATTGTGTTGTTGATGTTACCATTCACCGACATGATATAACCATTTGTCATCAATAAGGCATAATATAACCATGAGGTGTGAGGTCCAGTCCAGGTAAGTTATTAGGCAAGTTCCTGCCTGGTGTTGCATGGGTCCCATGTTGTAAGATCGACAAGACCACAACTCAAAATGTAAAGTCAAAGTTCAAACCTTCATACAAGTCTGCTTAAAGCAACAAAGTAAAAGCACAAGTATTGAAATTCATAATGTACATTGACAACAAGAAAAAAAATAGTAACAAGGTAAAAAAATGTGTGTATGTAAACAGAATATTGCAGGGAAATAGATCAGTTAACAAGTTAATAAATTTTAAAATTAGGTAGATGTTAGTTTATGAAAGTAACACTCAAATGTATACAAGTATGGAGTTAAAGATTATTTGGGGAATTAAAATGTTTAGAGACAGAGAAAGGCTAAATTTAGTTACACCAGAAACCAAATAATTAACATTAACAAGAGACTTAAGGAAGTCTAATTTTGGTTAAGATCCAGAACCTAAATAATTAAATTTATAAGAGATTATAAAGACCGGAAGTGCGCAGATCACACAAAACAATGCAGTGTGCATTTTTTTGCGTACATTTATCTGAAGCAATAAATGGACGATCGCCGATAATAGAGAGCCAAACAATACACACAAAATATAGTGCGAAAAGTAGGTGTGTATAGAAACAGATTTACAATAATATTTATGGATTAATAAATGAAACAGGCCTTTATAATAGAAATAAACTCCTCAGGTTGGTACTTTATGACCTCTATAAAAGGACGGAACTTCCGGCATAATGGACGAGCGCAGATAGAAAATAGAAATCATATACAGAGCCACAGTAAAATAGGGAAGGCTAATAATTTTGAACAGGAATATGAAATGACAGGTGAATAATGATAACAGCAGGTTTAAACAAAAAGTGCGCCAAAAGGCTAATTTTGTAGGAGCAACTGGCTGTCAATGTAAGTTAAAGGATAATTTTCAGGAAAAGTTTGACCTATAATTCTGAAAGGCTAATGATTTAAGACCATAGGATACAAGGGTAAACACATGAAGTAGCCAATAGAAATATTTTGAAAGGATAAACAGAGTATTGACTTCGACATAAAAACATTTAAATGTAAAGCCTACAGCAAGGGTTGGAATATTACATAACAATTGGTTAATAACAGTAATAATTTGAACAGAAATTAATATGGGAAATTTGAATTAATTTATTTATTATAATTTACTGCAAGACCAAGGAGCCATCGGAAAGGCTAATGTTGTACCAGGATAAAAAGAGGGAGGGAAAAAAACCAGTTTTGACAGCCAGTTGTGGAGCAGTTAACATAAAGAGGGAAGATCAACAGAACCTAATCAAAATACACACAGAAGTAACACTATTAGGCAAACATATTAGAAAGATGCAGGGGCCACGGTGGCAGAGTGATAACACTCTCGTCTCCCACCTCTGAGGCCGGGGTTTGGTTCCTGGCACGGCCCCAAGTGGGAAAGCTGGTAGTTGCTTGCCATTGGTCGGCAGTTTACAGTACAGAACCCTGACAAACTGTATGTACTGGTTTCCTCTGCCCTTCCAACTACCCGTCATGATATGACCTGTACAGTGTTGAAAGCGACGTAAAACCCCAAATAAATAAATAAATTAGAAAGATGCATTACTTATAAAACAAAAGGGGTTATAGCTTTTAAAAATTTGTATATTAATTTACCAGTAATTCATTACATATAACTGCACTTTTTCACCCATGCTGTCCGAATGGGCGGGTGACGGGAAAAAGTTTGTCCGGGCTGTATCTCAGAAACCGTAAGGTGTAGGAAGTTGATACTTGGTAGGGACATTGGTTGGGGGTGTAGGTGTGCAATGTCATGGTCTGACCTTGATTTGACCTTTGAGCTTGCTGGAGTGACCTTGAGTTTGAAAATCTTGTCCGGGCTATATCTTGGAAACCATAAGGTGTAGGAAGTTGATATGTGGTAGGGACATTGGTTAGGGGGTGTAGTTGTGCAACGTCATGGTTTGACCTTTGCCGTAGTGACTTTGACCTATAAAATCTTGTCCGGGCTATATCTCAGGAACTGTAAGGTGTAGGAAGTTGATATTTGGTAGGGACATTGGTTAGGGGGTGTAAGTAGGAATGGTATTGTTTATCGATGTTGAAATATTTATCATTTCTTGCTAAATATGCAGATATCGATAATGTAGGGTACAATATCAATATCGGAACATATTATTAAATAGATGCAATTAAGTCATTTTCCATTCAAGTAAAATACAAAAATTGAGGAATATCTTGGTTTTTATATAATTTTTGTCAACTTTCACTTACCGCTAAAGTGGAAACGCCATATTTCTTTACGTTTCGGGAAACTACTAAAACTTGCGAAAGAGTTTGGAAGGTCTTTCTCGGAAAACATCTATGACCCGATATTTCAGTATCGATCGATACAGAAGGCGAAAATTTGGTTTGATATCGATATATATTTTATTATTCAATACCAACACTAGGTGTAGGTGATTTGACCTTTGACCTTGCTGTAGTGACCTTGACCTATAAAATCTTGTCCGGGCTATATCTCGGAAATCGTAAGGTGTAGGAAGTTGATACATGGTAGGGACATTGGTTAGTGGGTATAGGTGTGCAACGTCATGGTCTGACCTTGATATGACCTTTGACCTTGCCGTAGTGACCTTGACCTATAAAATCTTGTCCGGGCTATATCTCGGAAACCGTAAGGTGTAGGAAGTTGATACTTGGTAGGGACATTGGTTAGGGGGTGTAGGTGTGCAACATCATTGTATGACCTTGATTTGACCTTGCTGTAGTGACCTTGACCTATAAAATCTTGTCCGGGCTATATCTCGGAAATCGTAAGGTGTAGGAAGTTGATACTTGGTAGGGACATTGGTTGGGGGGTGTAGGTGTGCATCGTCATGGTCTGACCTTGATTTGACCTTTGACCTTGCCATAGTGACCTTAACCTATAAAATCTTGTCTGGGCTATATCTTGGAAACTGTGAGGTGTAGGAAGTTGATAATAGGGACATTGGTTGGGGGGTGTAGGTGTGCATCGTCATGGGCTGACCTTGATTTGACCTTTGACCTTGCCATAGTGACCTTGACCTATAAAATCTTGTCCGGGCTATATCTTGGAAACTGTGAGGTGTAGGAAGTTGATACTTACTAGGGACATTGGTTAGGGGGTGTAGGTGTGCAACATCATGGTCTGACCTTAATTTGACCTTTGACCTTGCTGTAGTGACCTTGACCTATAAAATCTTGTCCGGGCTATATCACGGAAACCGTAAAGTGTGGGAAGTTGATATTTGGTAGGGACATTGGTTAGGGGGTGTAGGTGTGCAACGTCATGGTCTGACCTTGATTTGACCTTTGACCTTGTTGTAGAGACCTTGACCTTTAAAATCTTGTTGCACCTTTGGGTCTGTCTTTTGATGCAGATTAAGCACGGTTAAATTAATTTTAGAATTTATTAAGAATTTTACTTTAATTTCTAACTTCCCATTGTAAGAGATGGAATTTTATGAAGTGAACCACAGATTTTGCTCCAACAACACATAAGCATTCATTGAATGTATTACCACTTCTGTATGCATGGTAATATTCAAAACATCTAAACCACAATTCGGTCATGCAGATGTAGATAAAGAGTGTTGCAATTTTAGTTTACTGATTAATGCTGTCATCTTGTTATTGAATTATCTTGTTTTAATACATCATCTTTACATGCATTATCTTTCTTTTAGACATTATTTTCTCTATTTAAACATTGTTTGGACCTTTATATAACTGACAGTGCTCTGAAAGTATCCTGAACTTTGTACTGATACAGTACTTTTATATCTCATGGTGTTAAAAATATTTCCCTAGGCTGTGGGGTACGGGCATCTCTGATGCTATTTTTTTACACAAGCGTTTCATTATGTGGGTGATAATACAATACGTCGCGAGTAACCGAGTATTTAAAATGGACTCGAGTACTAGCCAAGATCGACTCATATATCGAGTACTCGTTCGCAGCCCTAGTTATTATATGCTGTTATATAATCGACCATCTATTATTTGTATTTGAAGCAAAGACATTGTTTCCGAAAACCACTATTGTGTTCATGGAGAAAAAAAATTTGCATACTAAACCACGCCAATACCAAATTGCGAGACGAATTTGGGTAGCTCAGCTACTGGGGATGATTTTTGCAATCTGTCACAGCCTTAATTCTAGTGAAATCTGTTGCATTTGTTTTTAAGGCCCATTACGAGGTTTTGGAGAAACTGCTACAGTATTTTGAGAAACAGGATAATCTGGAAGGAGAGACAGCTGGTCCAACAGTGGTCAATATTCCTGGACTGGAGTTTGTGTCATACATCACCTTTGAAGGGGTGCCAATTCTTCCACCTGTGGTTAGCCAACAGTACTTTGTATAATAATTGATTAATGGTTGAAAGATTGTCTTTGTAGCACATTCGAGATGTAATTAAAAAAAATGGTAGTCAATGTAGTTATAGCCTAGAAATATGAGAAATCATGTGTATACAATATTTGCATTGTATAAAATGTACTCACATAATCCAGATTTGTGATATGGATGATAATGTGTGTTCATTATACCAAAATATATGACTATCATAAATACCCTGATATCTTGAAGCAGAAACTTCATGTCCATTGCTTGCAATGAAAGTAAGTACATATGTTGCTAAGATTCCAAATGCTATAAATATAAGAAACTCCAAATTTTTTATTTTTTATTCCAATTTTTTTACACTGATCGAGAGGGCCTAGGTGGCCCAGTGCTTGGCAAGTGTGATATTTAATCACAGACTGTCTCCTTTGTGTGGGTTCAACCTCCACAAGTGGTAATGCTGAGGACCTGTTCCAATATGACCCTGCCTATTTAATATAAAACAACAAATTTATAAACTTTGATCTGTCACACCAATAGAGTTCTTGGAATCTATTTAATCCAGTCTAATCATGAGTAGTGACTGGTTGTCAAATACCTAGTATAAAAGGAAAATTTCTCTTTTGAGAATTATGTAAAAATAAAGATAACAATATTATAAGAGTCTGTAGTAAAAATTAGGGATGTTTTACTTTTATTATTCATTTCTTTTTTACTAATAATAATTAAAATAAATTCATATTTAATGAAATAATGCAAAAATGACTCTCGTGTATATATAGGAGCATCAGTGAATATATAAAAGCTTCAATTTTTAACTTGCAATTTTACTGCCATTTCTGCATGGATTTTAATTCCATCAAAATGAACAGAAGCTCTACAAAAATACTTTTATTATGGCATATGTAACATATCCCTGTCGTTACGACCCCTAGTGAGAATGTTTGGTGGACATGTTTCTTGGTTGTTGCACCTTAGGGCTTAGGGTATGTCTTTTGATGGAGAATAATTGCTATAAAAGTCCAATTAGAATAGAAAAGAAATGGATTATAAATATTATTATACAACTAATTAATGTTTTCTTAAGGAGAATCCTGAATATATCTGGCAACCAATAAATTTGTAAGAATAGAATTTTGTGTACTTTTTCTAGTGATATTTTTCACAATATTTAAATAGATGACTCCACTACAGCGGGATGAGATGCTGCTGTACAGGAAACACTTCATTGCTTCAGAGACAAGAATGGCCGCAAAGACAAAAGCTAGACTGCTGCGACGAGTAGAGGATGTTTTGGCTGAGATTGAGGTGAAGACTGTTGTTTATAAAGTTACATATCTAAAATCAGAGAAACATGCCAATTGACCCTAAGTACTGTATCTTGAGAATATAATGTTGTCTAGATCTAAGAATGTCACATAAACTTGATGAATTTGGTAAAGTATTGCTAAGACTTCCAGATGTCTGTCACACTCGTTCATTTTTGTCAAATGTTACACTATTCAGTCCCATATAAGGTGAAAGCAGTGAGCCCGAGAAATGATGGAAATAAAGTAAGTGTTAATTTCCAAGTGCTGATTTGAGTTTTATGCTAATTCGGGGGTGCTGAGTTCAGGCAGAAAAGGTATTGTCACTCCTTAAAAATATTTCAAAAGATGACCTAATTTAAAGCTTCATTGCACCTGTGTTAATGCATATCTAACTCAAGAGAAATCCATGTAATCACAATTGAAACAAGTGGATATAATGGTTAAGAGCAACATTTAGAGAGGGGCATATATCACATTATCATATATCATATTACAACATATGTCTGAACTTGAGGTGTCCTGAGACAGAAATTATGTTTATGTCTGTAAGTCCAAAGGTAGCTAATAGTAATCACATATATTGAGAATTTAATGTTGTGAAAAACTAATAGATTTAATACTGTACTGATGCTTATTTCTATCAAATAACAACTTAATGAGCGTGTTGAAGACTGAAGATGAACTAACACTAGGCTAACAGTTACTGAATGAACTTCATTTTTGCTTTACCATTAACAGTAGAGACTTATTAAGCGTCCCGCAAGGGACGCTTGTTTGTGTATGGGAGACCTTCAGGCTCCGCCGGCTCCGCATTTTGTTTTCCTTATAACTCTGTAACCGTTAGGTGGATTCTTTTCAAATTTGGCAGGTTTATGCAGTAGCCTTGGGGAATTTTTTTGAATATGCTGCAGTGACATTTCAACCAATCAGAGAGGTCACATGACCAAAAATGTCTTTTTTCGATGGGGAAGCTTGTCTGGATGATAACTTGAAAGGGATTGTATCAATTCACCTGAAAACCTGGCAAATACATTCATTCTATTAAAATCTGGAAATCATTAGATTTTGGCATTGATTAGTTAAGAAATGGCCGAGTAATTAATGATTAATTAATCATTATGAATTTTCCAAATAAGGAAAACACAAAAATGCTTATAACTCGAAAACCGTGCTAGATAGAGCGATTTCGACAAAATTTTTGACCCACAGGGTATCTTTGCAGAGTAGCTATCCCAATTTTGAAAAAAATTTTGTCTCGCCAAAAATGGCGGCCATTTTGAATTTTTCGCAAAAATTGCACGACATAAAAATGCTTATATCTTGAAAGCCGTGCTAGATAGAGCGTTTTCGACGAAATTTTTGACCCACAGGGTATCTGTGTAGAGTAGCCATGCCAATTTTCAAAAAAATTTTGACTCACCAAAACTTGCGGCCATTTTGAATTTTCGAATTTTACGCAAAAATTGCAAAACACAAAACTGGTAATATCTCGAAAACTGTGCTCGATGGCGAATTATCTCTTAAAAGTATTGCAGATAGCCAATTTTTCTCAAATAATTCATTCACCTACTTTTGGAAGAGCTTTCACATGGTGAAGTTTCAGACCCATAGCTAATTACTCACCTACTCAAAATGAGTAAATGCGAATTATCTCTAAAAGTATTGCAGATAGCCAATTTTTCTCAAATAATTCATTCATCTACTTTTGGGAGAGCTTTCACTTGGTGAAGTTTCAGACCCATAGCTAATTATTCACCTACTCAAAATGAGTAAATGCTAATTACCTCTAAAAGTATTGCGGATACCCAATTTTTATCAAATAACTTATTCATCTACTTTTGGGAGAGCTTTCACATGGTGAAGTTCCAGACCCGTAGGTAATTACTCACCTACTCAAAATGAGTAAATGCGAATTATCTCTAGAAGTATTGCAGATAGCCAATTTCTCTCAAATAACTCATTCATCTACTTTTGGGAGAGCTTTCATGTGGTGAAGTTTCAGACCTGTAGATATTTACTCACCTACTCAAAATGAGTAAATGCGAATTATCTCATAAAAGTATTGCAGATAGCCAATTTTTATCAAATAAATGATTCACCTACTTTTGGGAGAGCTTTCACATGATGAAGTTTCAGACCCACAGCTAATTACTCACCTACTCAAAATGAGTAAATGCAAATTATCTCTAAAAGTATTACAGATAGCCAATTTTTCTCAAATAACTTATTCATCTATTTTTGGGAGAGCTTTCACATGGTGAAGTTCCAGACCCGTAGGTAATTATTCACCTACTCAAAATGAGTAAATGCTAATTATCTCTAAAAGTATTGCAGATAGGCAATTTCTCTCAAATAACTCATTCATCTACTTTTGGGAGAGCTTTCACATGGTGAAGTTTCAGACTCATAGCTAATTACTCACCTACTCAAAATGAGTAAATGCTAATTATCTGTAAAAGTATTGCGGATACCCAATTTTTATCAAATAACTCATTCATCTACTTGTGGGAGAGCTTTCACATAGTGAAGTTTCAGACCCGTAGATAATTACTCACCTACTCAAAATGAGTAAATGCTAGTTATCTCTAAAAGTATTGCAGATAGCCAATTTTTCTCAAATAACTCATTCACCTACTTTTGGGAGAGCTTTCACTTGGTGAAGTTTCAGACCCATAGCTAATTATTCACCTACTCAAAATGAGTAAATGCTAATTATATCCCCAGACGAAAGTCGGGGATATATTGGATTCAGGTCCGTCGTGCCGCCGCCGCCGCCGTAGAAATTTCCTTGTGGACGCGATAACTCAAAAACAAATTAATATTTTTTTTTCAAACTTGGTACACATGTTAAGGGTGCCCAAAGGAAGATCCCTATTTTAAGGTGACCTTAAACTCCCAGTAAAAAAGAACTTATGGCCACCTTAAGGTCAGAAATTGCACTTTTGGCCACTTAGAGCCCTGTAGGTCACAAACTATGATGCTCAGCTGGCTGAAATTTTACCTGACAACACATTAATATGTTCTTAGTACATGTGCCGAAAATCGTGACTTTAAGTTGAAGAGAAAATTGTGTTTGAGGCCCATAAATACCCCCACTTAGGGATTTTTTGCTATACTTTTCACATATTTTGCCCTATAATTTGGAAGTGATAATTCTGATGAGTCTCAAACTGCGCTAGGTATAACTTTGATATGTAATCCTTGTCTGTAGAAAATTTTAGGGCTGTAGGTTTACCCAAAGGGGTCAACTTAAGGTCTCAAAAGTGCCCACAGAGACCCAATTTATGCACTTTTTGCCACTTTCAAGCACTGTAGCTTTCAAACTATGTCTCTCATCTAAGTTAAATATCATCTGGGAATATATCTATGTGTTTTCTTATATGTGCCCCAACATTTAGGCCTTTAATAGACAGTTAACGTGTGTATCAGGACCATAAACACCCACCCGAGTGACCCTTATAAGACATTTTTCACATCTTTTTCCCTGTAACTTGGAAATGGTAAGTCTGAGAAGTTTCAAACTGTATTAGATATATATTCTGTGTGTAATCTTAGTATGTAACAGATTTTAAGTCTGAAGCTTTAATTTTGAAGGTCAAATTGAGGTCTCTAAAAGGCTCCCAAAGACCCAATATTTGGACTTTTTGCTACTTTTAAGCCCTGTGACTGTCAAACTATGTGACTGATAGAGCTCAAATCCTATCTGAGAAGATATTAGATATTATTTTTATATGTGCCAAAAATTAAGGCTTTAAGAAGACATTTAACCTGTGTATGAGGACCATAAATCCCCACCCGAGTGACCATTTTTAGACATTTTTCACATATTTTTCCCTGTAACTTGGAAATGGTAAGTCTAAGAAGTTTCAAACTGTATTAGATTCATATTCTATGTGTAATCTTAGTATGTGACAAATTTTAAGTCTGAAGCTTTAATTTGAAGGCCACATTTAGGTCTCTAGAAGGCCCCATAAAGACCCAGTATTTGGACTTTTTGCCAATTTTAAGGCCTGTGACTGTTAAACTATGTGACTGATAGAGCTGAAATCTCATCTGGGAATACATTATTATGTTCTTTTTACATGTGCCAAAAATCAAGGCTTCAAGTAGACATTTAACCTGTGTATGAGGACCTTAAACACCCACCTGAGTGACCCTTTTAAGACATTTTTCACATATTTTGCTCTGTAACTTGGAAATGGTAAGTCTGAGAAGTTTCAAACTTTATTAGATACATATTCTATGTGTAATCTTAGTATGTAACAAATTTTAAGTCTGAAGCTTTAATTTGAAAGCCACATCGAGATCTCTAAAAGGCCCACAGAGACCCAATATTTGGACTTTTTACCACCTTTAAGCCCTGTGACTGTTAAACTATGTGATTGATGGAGCTGAAATCCCATCTGGGAATGCATTATTATGTCCTTTTTACATATGCCGAAAATCAAGGTTTTTAGTAGACATTTAACATGTGTATGAGGGCCATAGACACTCGCCCAAGTGCCTTTTTTGACATTTTTTCCATATTTTGCCCTGTTATTTGGAAATGCTTAGTGTGACAAGTCTTAAACTGTATTATATATAATTTTTGTTTGTTATGTATGTCCCCCAAAAAGTTTCAGATCTGTAGTTTAATTGCTAAGGTCTCTTTAACAATTGTAAAATGCCCACAGAAACCCAATTTATGGACATTATGCCACTTTAAAGCCCAGTAACTGTCAAACTATGTAGGTTATAGAGCTGAAATCTTTGAATTTTTAAAAGGAAATGCCTGTCTATTTAAATTTTGAATATTAATAATGTTATGGCTATCTTAGTCTTTTAAGAACTTATTTTTGTGTGTTATACCTCTGCTTGCTGAGTTTTTAACTTTTCAAAATGAAACTGGTTAAACATATTCAAGTAGACAAAATGGACACTTTAAGTGAGCTTTAAGTCCCAATATTAATGAAATTATATCCTTATGTAGTAAAACTAGGGGATTTTTAACCCTCAACTAGCCCAGTTTTATTCAACTTGCCTCAGTTAATTTTGGCACAGCTCCTACAGTTATGAACTCATTTCAGTTGATAATCACATACTTAAAATTCTCAATTCTTTTTGTATTTGAGTACCCCTTTTATATAGATTGTTTGTTTACCATTTATGCTGTAGCACTCCATCTCTTTGTAGTCCCAACCCACATCCCCCACCCGGATTCCCCCCACCCACCTCTGGGACCTCCAGCTGTATTGAGTGACACTAAATAAACAAAGGTATTTAATGATATCAGATAAGAAACAAAGAACTCAATGGGGTTGCAGATCTTGTGTAATAGTGAGAGAGGTGTGGAGAAGGGGAGAGGGGTGGGGGTGGGAGGTGGTGGGCTTCATTACATATAACACAAAGGGGAGTCAGAACTGAGATTGTGTCACATATTTAGGTTGCATATATATGGACCACATATATAGGTATAGAGGAAATGAATAACTGAAAACAATTTGCAAATTCTAAAAATAATATAATAAAATAATAATATAAATAATTTTTTTTTAAATAATATTTTATTTGTGAACAAATATAGAAACAGATATGCGCTTTTGGGATTATGAATTTTAGAATGGACATTGAATCATCAATCATTTAAATACTTTGAAGGAAGATTGAAAAGTATGATGAGTTCAGTTAAAAATAATATTTTATTTGTCAACAAATATAGAAACAGATATGCTCTTTTGGAATTATTATTTTAGAATGGACATTCAATCATCAATCATTTAAATACTTTGAAAATAGGTTTAGAGTTATCATTGCAGGAAGATTGAAAATATAATTTGAGTCATGTATTCGGCGTCTGGGGATACACCATCTTCCTTGGGAAGATATAAACAGAGTAGATTGATGTGCTGAAGTTCATATAATAATGGGTAATTATGTTTTAAAAAATTCCCGATCAAAACCTGTGGCGTGAGTGATGACCTGTCTGGGGATATGTTGGCGCCGAGTTGGCCCAATCTAGTTATCTCTAAAAGTATTGCGGATACCCAATTTTTATCAAATAACTGATTCATCTACTTTTGGGAGTAAATGCAAATTGTCTCTTAAAAGTATTGCAGATAGCCAATTTTTCTCAAATAACTCATTCACTTATGTTTGGAAGAGCTTTCACACACGAAAATGAAAAATTGTGAATATATCGGAAAAGCTATTTCTTCTCCTTTAATGCTCGGCGGGAGATACACACCGCGGCAGTGGTCTTGTTTTCAAAAATTTTTGTCTCACCAAAAATGGTGGCGATTTTGAATTTTCGAAGTTTTTGCTTATATCTCGAAAACTGTGCTAGATGGAGCGAATTCAACAAAATTTTTGACCTGCTGGATATCTCTGCAGAGTACCCATGCCAATTTTCAAAATATTTTTGTCTCGCCAAATATAGCGGCCATTTTGAATTTGTGAATTTTTTGCAAAACACAAAAATGCTTATATCTTGAAAACCGTGCTAGATAGAGCAGACTGCGCTGACTTTGGTTGCCTCAACAGTATAAGACTAGAAACGGAATATTTTCTTAATACTTTAGCACTCACCTTCATATCCTTTTCGGGACGCTTTGTTTTTGCTATGCAAATACATTATCTTTTTTTTTGCGAGTGATCCTCTAGTTTAACTTCCTGTTGTAATAATATATGTTGTGAATATAGTGTTGTCCAAGCCGTGACATGATTGAGGTTGTGTTTATAGTTTCTGGGTCTATCATATTGTGAATATTTTCAATCCAGAATTGACTTCTCATCTGTTTTGGTAATCACTTTTAAATAGTGTAGGTTACATGTTGTATGTTTGGCCATGTATCAAATATGTTGATATATTGAAGCAAATGTATTGTGTATTCATTTGTTATGTCATGTACATTTATAGGAACAGCAGAGAAGAGTAGAAAGCAGACAGTCTGGGTTGTCAGTGGACTGTACCAGTGGCGAAAGATCAAACCATCGAATACATGAAAGTGATAATGCAGTCAGAAACCCCGCCACTGATACAACTACTGAGGAAAATCAAGAATCTGAAATTGTATCAGCAGTGTCCTCCCTAAAAGATAAAGTACTGCAAGGTTACAGCTGGGAAGATAATACACACAATACAGGACAAGCAGTAACCATTGGTTTAGAAGAAAATAGTGTCATGCACAGGCAAAATGAAGGGAGTGTCTTTCAGCAGATTGCAGAGGTGAATAACTCACAGAACAGACCACAAAATGAAAGTTTGCTGGTGGGTATTGAACATAAATCCAATGATAGGACACATCCCAACACTGTAAGATCTTTTGAGTCACCCAGTCAGAATGTTCATTCCATTTCACACATTGAGACTGTGAACACACCTCCTCCAGCAAGACTCACTCCAACATGGAGTAGTGAACTCCCCAAAAGCTCACCTCCTCAGAAAGACAGGAGTTCAACCTTGACCTTGACCCAGTTGGCAGAGGTCATCCATGGAGTTAATTCAGAGGAAAATATAAGGTCAGTAGGTAATGAAAATGTAGGACATGAGGAGGAAAAAGAGGGATTCCATGTTGGAAGTGTAAATACAGAGAAAGCAGTGAATGAAGAGGTCAGAAATGATGCAGAAAGCATTGATAAGGAAAGAAATGTTTCAGAAGACAGGTATATATTTAGATGGGAAGCTAGCATATATTTTTCACAGCTGTATCATACCAATACAAAGCTTCTCTGAATTTAGGATAATTAAAAAGTTGTGTCCCAACATTGTCTTAAGCCAATAGGTCTGATAATAGGAAAGGGAATTAAGATAAATAAAATAGTGTCATTCCAAATTACTGTAAAGGCTTAGTATGTGCAAAAATATCTGATAAAGGTTAGAATCTCTTCTTTATCATATGTTCATGATATTTTAGGTTGTCTCACCATTTGATGTGCTGACAATGAGGGAAGGGTTGGTAGTACTGTTGTCTTGGTATCAAAACCATTTTACTGAAGTACCATGATGACAAATACAACTTGCATCACAATTGTCAGCTGAAGTAATTACGGAAAAGCTTATATATATGAAACTTACCCTTTAAGTGAAGCAATTATGAAATCATATCTGTATTCTTTAGATCCCAGCAGACCTATCGCTAAAAGTACTCATTGAAAGTAGGATAATGGTAAAGGAGTTGTCAAGTAAAAACATTACTGTACAAGTAGAAATTTTAGCCAGAAGAAAATTTCACTACTTCTTCATTTTTAACAATTCACTGGAGTTATTTTTTTACTATTGGGTAGTTTTTACTTGAGATATTAAAACAAATTTAACATTTCACTAGGAATTAATTTTTACAATCTAAATTCATTAGCTAAAATAGCTCAGATTATTCCGAGTGAAAATTTCAACTTCAACAGTACTACTCATGGAAGACTGGTAGCCCTACAAATAACTGTGCATGCTTTCTCAATAAACATATGAATCAGTTGGTCCTACAGGCATTGTATTGTAGTGTTGGTATCGAATAAAAATATTTATATCGATATCAAACTATATTTTGCCTTGTGTATCGATCAATATTGAAATATCAGGGCATGAGATGCTATCCTGGGGGAGACTTTCCAAGCTCTTTCGCAAGGTTTAGTAGATTCCAGAAAAGTAAACCAATATGGCATTTCCGCTTTAGCAGTAAGTGAAAGTTGACAAAAATAATATGAAAACCAATACATTCTTCATATATTGTCCTTTATTTGAATGAAAAACACCATAGTTGTACCTGTTAAGTAGCATGTTTCGATATTGATATTGTACTCTATATTATTGATATCGGCAAATTTAGCGTGAATCGATAAATATTTCAATATCGATAAACAATACCAGCACTATTGTATTGTATTTATTAGATCACAAAACACTGCATAAACCATATGATCTTTAGAAGACACATCTATATTGCCTTCACTCATAGCATTCCGGAGATGGGAAAATGAACTTCAGCTGTTGCTTCACAGCACATTTAGATGTTTATGTAGTTGTACATCATAAGTATGTAGGAACACAATGAGACTAGCAGTCCTCAGAGCCTAAAATTCGTTAGATCCCTACAAACCTCAGATGGAGTAGGTTCAGAGTCTCTAAGTGTAGTAAAATATGTTCAAATGTGTTCTGAAAGTGAATTTTTTGTCACATATTTTTTCTTTCAACGTTATCTTATGTTTCCTAGATCTCAACCAACTTCTGAATCAGAAGATCCACATGATAACATGTCCACAGAGCCAGGGCGTGAAGACAGTGAGCCAGAAATCCTTGTGGATCAGAGCCAGTCTGAGGAGGGTGAGCTGCCCACTGACATGACCATGGGTCTGCAGCTCCTCAGACAGAAGCTACAGCAGCAGCAGAATACACAGAGCCAGAGTATGTGTAATTGTCTTTGTGTTAAGCTAAGTGTAGTACTTGTTTGAGTTATAAATCTGTTGGGCCATGGTCATGGTATCAATGTATGCAATATAATGTACAGGTATGTGATGATCGTTATTTAAAGATTTAGATCAAATATGCTTCAGGTGTATGGATCTGAAGTACTTAGTAAGAGTATGTTTTTATGTCTCTCCTTCTCAAGTGATTAATTTGTACTCGTACACAAAATTGTGTTCATATTTTAAATAAGTTTATGTTGCATCACAAACTCAAGTATTGAAGTACATGTATTTTATAACACAATTTTTATATCCCCAGACGAAAGTCGGGGATATATTGGATTCAGGTCCGTCGCGCCGCCGCCGCCGCCGCCGTAGAAATTTCCTTGTGGACGCGATAACTCAAAAACAAATTAATATTTTTTTTTCAAACTTGGTACACATGTTAAGGGTGCCCAAAGGAAGATCCCTATTTTAAGGTGACCTTAAACTCCCAGTAAAAAAGAACTTATGGCCACCTTAAGGTCAGAAATTGCACTTTTGGCCACTTAGAGCCCTGTAGGTCACAAACTATGATGCTCAGCTGGCTGAAATTTTACCTGACAACACATTAATATGTTCTTAGTACATGTGGCAAAAATCATGACTTTAAGTTGAGGAGAAAATTGTGTTTGAGGCCTATAAATACCCCCACTTAGGGATTTTTTGCTATACTTTTCACATATTTTGCCCTATAATTTGGAAGTGATAATTCTGATGAGTCTCAAACTGCGCTAGGTATAACTTTGATATGTAATCCTTGTCTGTAGAAAATTTTAGGGCTGTAGGTTTACCCAAAGGGGTCAACTTAAGGTCTCAAAAGTGCCCACAGAGACCCAATTTATGCACTTTTTGCCACTTTCAAGCACTGTAGCTTTCAAACTATGTCTCTCATCTAAGTTAAATATCATCTGGGAATATATCTATGTGTTTTCTTATATGTGCCCCAACATTTAGGCCTTTAATAGACAGTTAACCTGTGTATCAGGACCATAAACACCCACCCGAGTGACCCTTATAAGACATTTTTCACATCTTTTTCCCTGTAACTTGGAAATGGTAAGTCTGAGAAGTTTCAAACTGTATTAGATATATATTCTGTGTGTAATCTTAGTATGTAACAGATTTTAAGTCTGAAGCTTTAATTTTGAAGGTCAAATTGAGGTCTCTAAAAGGCTCCCAAAGACCCAATATTTGGACTTTTTGCTACTTTTAAGCCCTGTGACTGTCAAACTATGTGACTGATAGAGCTCAAATCTTATCTGAGAAGATATTAGTATGTTATTTTTATATGTGCCAAAAATTAAGGCTTTAAGAAGACATTTAACCTGTGTATGAGGACCATAAATCCCCACCCGAGTGACCATTTTTAGACATTTTTCACATATTTTTCCCTGTAACTTGGAAATGGTAAGTCTAAGAAGTTTCAAACTGTATTAGATGCATATTCTATGTGTAATCTTAGTATGTGACAAATTTTAAGTCTGAAGCTTTAATTTGAAGGCCACATTTAGGTCTCTAGAAGGCCCCATAAAGACCCAGTATTTGGACTTTTTGCCAATTTTAAGGCCTGTGACTGTTAAACTATGTGACTGATAGAGCTGAAATCTCATCTGGGAATACATTATTATGTTCTTTTTACATGTGCCAAAAATCAAGGCTTCAAGTAGACATTTAACCTGTGTATGAGGACCTTAAACACCCACCTGAGTGACCCTTTTAAGACATTTTTCACATATTTTGCTCTGTAACTTGGAAATGGTAAGTCTGAGAAGTTTCAAACTTTATTAGATACATATTCTATGTGTAATCTTAGTATGTAACAAATTTTAAGTCTGAAGCTTTAATTTGAAAGCCACATCGAGATCTCTAAAAGGCCCACAATGACCCAATATTTGGACTTTTTACCACCTTTAAGCCCTGTAACTGTTAAACTATGTGATTGATGGAGCTGAAATCCCATCTGGGAATGCATTATTATGTCCTTTTTACATATGCCGAAAATCAAGGTTTTTAGTAGACATTTAACCTGTGTATGAGGGCCATAGACACTCGCCCAAGTGCCTTTTTGGACATTTTTTCCGTATTTTGCCCTGTTATTTGGAAATGCTTAGTGTGACAAGTCTTAAACTGTATTATATATAATTTTTGTTTGTTATGTATGTCCCCCAAAAAGTTTCAGATCTGTAGTTTAATTGCTAAGGTCTCTTTAACAATTGTAAAATGCCCACAGAAACCCAATTTATGGATATTATGCCACTTTAAAGCCCAGTAACTGTCAAACTATGTGGGTTATAGAGCTGAAATCTTTGAATTTTTAAAAGGAAATGCCTGTCTATTTAAATTTTGAATATTAATAATGTTATGGCTATCTTAGTCTTTTAAGAACTTATTTTTGTGTGTTATACCTCTGCTTGCTGAGTTTTTCACTTTTTAAAATGAAACTGGTTAAACATATTCAAGTAGACAAAATGGACACTTTAAGTGAGCTTTAAGTCCCAATATTAATGAAATTATATCCTTATGTAGTAAAACTAGGGGATTTTTAACCCTCAACTAGCCCAGTTTTATTCAACTTGCCTCAGTTAATTTTGGCACAGCTCCTACAGTTATGAACTCATTTCAGTTGATAATCACATACTTAAAATTCTCAATTCTTTTTGTATTTGAGTACCCCTTTTATATAGATTGTTTGTTTACCATTTATGCTCAACCCACATCCCCCACCCGGATTCCCCCCACCCACCTCTGGGACCTCCAGCTATATTGAGTGACACTAAATAAACAAAGGTATTTAATGATATCAGATGAGAAACAAAGAACTCAATGGGGTTGCAGATCTTGTGTAATAGTGAGAGAGGTGTGGAGAAGGGGAGAGGGGTGGGGGTGGGAGGTGGTGGGCTTCATTACATATAACACAAAGGGGAGTCAGAACTGAGATTGTGTCACATATTTAGGTTGCATATATATGGACCACATATATAGGTATAGAGGAAATGAATAACTGAAAACAATTTGCAAATTCTAAAAATAATATAATAAAATAATAATATAAATAATTTTTTTTTAAATAATATTTTATTTGTGAACAAATATAGAAACAGATATGCGCTTTTGGGATTATGAATTTTAGAATGGACATTGAATCATCAATCATTTAAATATTTTGAAGGAAGATTGAAAAATATGATGAGTTGAGTTAAAAATAATATTTTATTTGTCAACAAATATAGAAACAGATATGCTCTTTTGGGATTATTATTTTAGAATGGACATTCAATCATCAATCATTTAAATACTTTGAAAATAGGTTTAGAGTTATCATTGCAGGAAGATTGAAAATATAATTTGAGTTATGTATTCAGCGTCTGGGGATACACCATCTTCCTTGGGGAGATATAAACAGAGTAGATTGATGTGCTGAAGTTCATATAATAATGGGTAATTATGTTTTAAAAAATTCCCGATCAAAACCTGTGGCGTGAGTGATGACCTGTCTGGGGATATGTTGGCGCCGAGTTGGCCCAATCTAGTTTAAGTACACATGAAGTCACATAAGTTGTGCAAAGGTCTTGTACAAATTACCGTGTACCATCATATGATATATACAAGTACTAATGGGGTTGTGTCTTTTGGCAGTGTGGATGATCAGGGCCCACTATGCGGACTCACTGTGAAAATATTGGGGAAAAAAAAGACCTTTAGAATCTAACAAATGAAATTGGCTCGACTGAAAGCAATAAAAATTGTATTTTTGCTTTCAGATCCAAGTCTGGGTATTAAAACATTTATGTAAAAGCCTTATTGTATTATTATTTATTTATTGTAAATTATGATTGCATGACCTTAATAAATGGTTTTACTTATCAGTTAAATCTGCAATGCAGCAAAGCCAGAGTATATGTCCAGCCTTTCAGTCCTTTAAAAATATTTTATTGAAAGGCTGAAAAAAAAAATTGACAAAAATATATATATCATGTTGAATGCATTAACCATTTTAAAATATTTTCAAGTGGTTGTTGTTTTTAATGACTATATCCACCAGTTATCAGATTAACCTGTTTTCAAATGCATTCCTTGTACAATTTGACTGTTTTTGTTTGTTTTAGCCTCTTTGAGTGAGCATGTTATGAGATCCACCACATCCTCAGAACACAGGGGTACAGTGAGACTGGCTCACCTGTCGTCTCAAGCTTCTCTACCATTGGATGTGATCAGTGCATCACAAGACTCCATCACCTCGAGTAAGAAACAGTCCACTGCCTTCAGAATACAGCAGAGTTTGTTCAAGGCACCACAGCTGGCTGATAGGGAGAGTGCTGCTAGTAGTGTGATAGAAGGGGATGACTTGATGAATACAGTGATTGTCAGGGAAAGATCTGAGGTTTGGTGATACAGTTGAATCACTTAAATTTTCATGTTTACCCCACAGCCCTTAAGGGCTGTTGGGGTATTGTTTTCACCCATGGTGTGCGGATGGGCGGGTGTGCGGTTGGGCGGGCGGCGGGAAATAGTTTATCCGGGCTGTATCTCAGAAACTGTAAGGTGTAGGAAGTTCATACGTGGCAGGGACATTGGCTGGGGGGTGTAGGTGTGCAACATCATGGTCTGACCTTGATTTGACCTTTGACCTTGCTTTAGTGACCTTGACCTATAAAATCTTGTTCGGGCTATATCTCGGAAACCGTAAGGTGTAGGAAGTTGATACTTGGTAGGAACATTGGTTAGGAGTTGTATGTGTGCAATGTCACAGTGACCTTGATTTGACCTTTGACCCTTGCCGTAGTGACCTTGACCTATAAAATCTTGTCTGGGCTATATTTCGGAAACTATAAGGTGTAGGATGCTGATACTCGGTGAGGACATTGGTTGGGGGTAGTAGATGTGCAACGTCATGGTGTGACCTTGATTTGACCTTTGTACTTGTTGTGGTGAACTTGATCTATAATACCTGGTCTGGGCTATATCTTGGAAACCGTAAGAGGTGTAGGAAGTTGATACTTGTTAGGGACATTTGTTAGGGGGTGTAGGTGTGCTACGTCATGTGACCTTGATTTGACCTTTGATCTTGCTGTAGCGACCTTGACCTATAAAATCTTGTCCAGGTTATGTCTCAGAGACTGTAAGGTGTAGGAAGTTTATACTTGGTAGGGACATTGGTTGAGGGTTTTAGGTGTGCCACGTCATGGTGTAACACTGATTGACCTTTGACCTTGCTGTATTGACCTTTAAAATCTTGTTGCACCTTTGGGTCTGTCTGTTGATGCAGATTAAGCACTGTTAAAGTCATATTAGAATTCATTAAGAATTTCCTTTTGCAAGTTCCCATTGTAACAGATGGAATTTCATCAAGTGAGCCACAGGCTTTTCTCCAACACCACACATAAGCATTCATTGAATGTATTGCCACTTCTGTATGCATGGGTAATATTCAAAACATCCAAACCATAATTCAGCCATTTGTGGTTTACTGGTAAATGCTGTCATTTTATTATTGAATTGTCTTGTTTTAATACTTCATCTTTATATAGATTTATTTTCCTTAGATGTTATTTTCTCTACTTAAGCATTATTTGGACCTTAATATAACTTACACTGCTCTGAAAGTATCTTGAACTTTGTACTGTGACACTACTTCTATATCTCATGGTGTTGAAAAATATTTTCCCAGGCTGTGGGGTACGGGCATCTCTGATGCTATTTTTTAGAATGTACATTTTAATATATACAAAAAGATCAGATTCTTAGCTGTTCTGTATCGTTATCCTTTGCAGTGCTGTTGTGTTATTTATTGTCACGTTTTCAGGCTGGCCCAATGCTATCACCTGACAGTGCTTTTATGTAACATTTTGTAAAAAAATGTGTTATGATCTCCACCAAGGAGGTACTATTTTTGTGACTGTTTGTCCGTTTTAGTAGCATTAAGCAAATACTGCTGCTTGGATCTTTGTGAAAAACGCAGAACATGGGTCTTGGTCCAACTTAGATGGCATAAAATTTTGAAAGTGATCTGGATGACCATCACCATAGCGCTTAATCTTGCGAAATGTATATTCTAAGATGCAACAAATCTGCAAGCATGAGTTGAAAAATCAGATATCAGGGACATGGAAAGAGACTGTAACCATGGAAACAAAAGAGAATAGAAACTAAGGTGGATAACACCTGTATGTCAAAACTGGTTAAAAAACTTAAGTATCAGAAACTCCCCCCAAAATTCATGAAATTATTACATTAAAACCAATATTTTTGCACATTTTTAGCTTCCATTGTGATTTTGATTAATCTATTTTGTTTTCATGAATTCCTTTCTGTTACCGATTCAATATGATTGAGATTATACTAGCACAGAACATTTTTAGTATCCCAGAATTGAAACTGTTTTGCATTTAATGTGAAAAATATTCTCCCAAAACCCAAACCATCTCCCATGTCTGGAAAGAAGAGTTTGTAAAGAAGTTCTGTGGAAAATTAACATTTTGTAATTGTTGTTAAGCTTAAACTTGATTGTGTATCAAATGATTCTCCTTAGATTTAGGCCATGAAACATGCTCAGCCTTAATCACCATCACTGTCTTATTTTATTGCGTAAAATAGCCTTACCTTATCCTCACAAGTGCTTGGTTTGGTTTTGTGGAGCAAAACACATTGACCGACAAGGATTTTTTTAAGGAAATATTCTTGTCACGAGAGGTGACCTCTTGTCTGCACATGTCCACGCTTGTGCAGTAATCGTTGTCAACAGATAATTGTCGAGAGCTCTTCATTATATTTTTGGTCAATGTTGGAGCAACACATCTTTTTCTTGAGATCGTCGATGCGCAGACGAAGAACTATGAAGGTTTGAACCCTGCACCTGCCTGTGGTCACCCATTATTCGAATGGGACTACCACTAATTCTGCCTCCCTTGTCGTGAAAAGGGTCAGAATAAGATGTTTGTGTAAAGTCTTCAGCGGAAGACTGTTATCTTCAGTTTTATGGCACAGCTAAAGTGTTAGCATGTGCCCCAAAAACAAAGAAGAAAGAAAAAATGCAGTTGTCATTTCAAAAGAGGTCGTACATTCTTTACTGGGGGTGGAGTGCCACCCTGCTACAGTAACAGGTCTCCCTCCACAAGATCGACTACAGAAGCAACAGCCATTCACCCTTGCAGTATTTACTTTGCTTCTGAGCAGGTCCAGCGAATTTCCTGCTTCTCAGACACAGTTTTCAATGTCTTCATGAAAATCGGGACAGATTACCTTCCTTTGCTGTAAATTCAGATGAAGATCCAACAGACAACTTTGGTGGCAGTACGTTTTCTGCATGCAGTTTCAACCCTGTTGAAGAATTGCATAACATCACACAGTAAAATCTTTACTTTACATGACCAAGCCTCCTATAGAAGGGGTGCTGGTGGGATTTATATGAGTTTAAATTTTGTGTAAACTCAACTAAGATCAAACATTGCCAAAGAACTGGAGGTCCTGTTAATCAACCTATAGATGCAGTTCAATTGTCTGGGTTTGAATGAAAAGTCTTTGTAGAGTGTCACAACTATTCTATCACCTCAGCTTGTTTCTGGAGCTGGCTAGATGAGATACTGTGTTGAAGTCCTTGCCTACAACCTTCACGTGTGTGTTTGAATAGGTTACACAGGACTGGTGTTATGTCCAGTAACTTTTTGTCATTCTGCCCTCTACAAAGTACGGAAGTGAATCTACTTTCCTTTTTAAGGCATTCAGATGACAGATCTTCAAACAAATAACTAAGCTTATGACGTTTTTCAGTTTTTCATGATCAAAGCGACTTCAACAATATAAAATCTTCTCACCACTCTTTCCACAATACCAGAAGAGGTGCGAATAGTAGAACGTGGCTACATAAATGCAAATTACTATGGAGGCTATGTTTTGCAGCATTAATGGTAAGTATGAGAGACGTTTTCATTACCTTTCCTTAGTGGTGCGAATCTTGAGATGGAGTTGTCGAATTACTCCCCAATCGAATTCACCAATATTTGTACCACCCAGAATTCAAAGCAATTACGTAAGACAGGAAAACATTGCTAACTAATGGAATACTTCTGGCAAATACTTCAAAAGATTGCCATTTCATCCGCTCAAGAATTGCACAGCTCCAGGTTTTATACCTATTGACACCCTGTGATATATCTCTAATACTCTAATATAGATATAATCTATATCTCTTAATACTAGCTACGAATTCAACAGTCAATGACCACGAGTGAAGTGCGTTCACCATGCCAATTAAATAATACCTACTTGTCCCATCCTTTAAAATGGAGACAGCAGAAATTATAAGAAATTCTGAAGGTGTGTTCTTCTATGTACCTATACACGAGATTCTCAACATCTATTATGGTCAACCTATCACTTCATAGCACTGCAATTCGGGTTAGCGACTGCCCCTCTAGAGTTCACAGAAGTAGTAAAAGAGGCAAAACTCATTCTTCAGTCTCACGGAATACCAGTTCACCAATACCTGGACCACTGGTTGTTAAAAGACACCAGTATCTGGTTCAAACCAAAGAACTCATCCAAAATATTCAACAACTCTGCTTTGTGATAAATTTCTGAAAAGATACAAGTTCGAGTCCACACAAAGATCAACTTCCTAGGTTACCACTTCATTTTGGTACAAGGAAACTTCTTTTTAACACAAAGAAATTAAGTACCAGAGAAATTTATTCAGGACATGGAGATCTCATCACAAACAACCCCAAGATTGCTTATGTCCCTGATAGGTGTAGTAGTGTACTAGCATCTTTGGAAAAGACTATACCAATGGGTCGGTTACATATGCAACCCCTTCAGTGGTATCTAAACAAACTGACAATATCCCCAGTTACTAGTTCTAAGGATTCCTGTATCAGAACCTTCTGAAAAGGCATCTTCAGTGGTGGAACATTAAAAAATGGGAAATAGGTTGCCCTTTCCATACAGAGGAGCACAATACCCTTACTTTCACAGATGAAGTACACCAGGGTTGGTGATCCCATCTAGAAAGCATGACAGTCAGTGGCATTTGGACAGTTCAATAGAATATATTACATTTTAATGTCCAACAACTAAAGGCAGTGTGTCTGGCCCTAAGAAGCTTTCAAGACAAAATTCTAAACAAGAATTCTGATAGCATCAGACAACACCACTGTATTTGGTTATCTGAACAAACAAGGAAGGGGGGACATGTACCTCCTAGTTTGGCGCATCTTGGCCTACTACAATCCTTGAAATATACTCATAAGAGACAGACATATTCTTGGTTGCTTAAATGCCATAGCCAACAGCTTCTCCAGAAGGGACAAAAGTAATCCATGCAGAATGGTTCTTACTCCCTTAAAGTTCAAGACAGTTGCAAGTTTGGCACAAATCAATGATAGGCTTTATATGCAGGTTTGCCGCATCTTGGCTTGCTGCAATCCTTGAAATATTCTCATATGAGCCAGACATTACCAGGTTGCCTAAATGTCATAGCCATCAGCCTCTACTAAAAGGACAAAGTGTTTCAGACAGAGTTGTCCCTTCATTATGTCAGCTCACTTGTCAGTCAGCTGACATTATGTCATCACTCTGCGGCATGGGCGTCCGCGTCCGCGTGAACAACTTCTTCTCCAAAACTACAAGGCCTAGAGACATGCTGTTTTTTTAAAAGATACCTTATCTATCGAGGATGAAAAATTATTCAAGGCATGCAAATCTGTCTGTTCGTCTGTTTGCTAGAGACATTACAAGGGGGGTACCCCCACCAAAAGTGTGAAAATTTCAACTTTTTATCACAATTTTCTCAGTGACTATTGCAGGGATTTCTCTCATATCTTGCATATATGTACTAGGCCAGAGGTAGATTCTCTTGTGTGAGTATGAGACCTGGATCTGTCTTACTTTTTTTTTAATAAATTTTTTTAATAATTTTTAATGCATTAAAATTCATGAAATCATGCACTAAATCACTTATAACTTCAAAAGTGTTGCATTTACAGCATTTTGTGAAAATATGTTGTTCAGCTACTTTTTTCATAGCTACAATATGGTGAGTAAGTTGGGTGTCTGTCTCAATAGCTAAGTGAGTAATAGCTACTTTTGGGCTTTTCAGTAACTTCCATTATGAGTAAAATCACTTGTAACTTAAAAACTATTGCATTTAGAGAATTTCGTATAAATATGTTATTCAGCTACTTTTGGGCCAGCTATAACATAGTAAAATTTCAGACCTGTAGCTCATGGCATAGCTGAGTAATAGCTACTTTTAGGTTATCACTGTTGAGTAAGTCGCTTATAACTTGAAAACTATTGCATTTAGAGAATTTCGTATAAATATGTTATTCAGCTACTTTTGGGTCAGCTATAACATAGTAAAATTTCAGACCTGTAGCTCATGGCATAGCTGAGTAATAGCTACTTTTAGGTTATCACTGTTGAGTAAATCACTTATAACTTGAAAAGTGTTGCATTTAGAGCATTTTGTTAAAATATGTTATTCAGCTACTTTTTTCATAGCTACAATATGGTGAGTAAGTTGGGTGTCTGTCTCAATAGCTAAGTGAGTAATAGCTACTTTTGGGCTTTTCAGTAACTTCCATCATGAGTAAAATCACTTGTAACTTAAAAACTATTGCATTTAGAGAATTTCGTATAAATATGTTATTCAGCTACTTTTGGGCCAGCTATAACATAGTAAAATTTCAGACCTGTAGCTCATGGCATAGCTGAGTAATAGCTACTTTTAGGTTATCACTGTTGAGTAAATCACTTATAACTTGAAAACTATTGCATTTAGAGTATTTTGTTTCAATATGTTATTCACCTATTTTGGGGTCAGCTATAACATAGTGAAGTTTCAGACCTGTGGCTCATTTCATAGCTGAGTAATAGTTACTTTGAAGTTCTCACTGTTGAGTAAATCAGTTATAATTGGAAAACTATTGCATTTACAGGAATTTGTGCAAATATGTTATTCAGCTACTTTTGGGTCAGCTATAACATAGTGAAATTATAGACCTATAGCTCATGGCACAACTGAGCAATAGCTATTCTCAGGTACTGACTGTTGAGTAAATCAGCTATAACTTGAAAAATATTGCATTTGGAGTATTTTGTTAAAATATATTGTTCACCTACTTTTGGGTCAGCTATAACATAGTGAAATTACAGACCTATAGCTCATGGCATAGCGGAGCAATAGCTATTTTCAGGTTCTCACTATTGAGTAAATCAGTTGTAGCTTGAAAACTATTGCATTTACAGTAGTTTGCTTAAATATGTTGTTCACCTACTTTTGGGTTAGCTATAACATAGTAAAATTTCAGACATGTAGCTCATTGCATAGCTGAGTAATAGTTCCTTTGAGGTTCTCACTGTTGAGTAAATCAGTTGTAACTTGAAAACTATTACATTTAGAGTAATTTGTTAAATATGTTATTCACAGAATTTTTGGTCAGCTATAACAGAGTGAAATTGCAGACCTCTGTGTCATGGCATAGCTGAGCAATAGCTACTTTCAGGTTCTCACTGTTGAGTAAATCATTGTATCCAGTGGATAGCCGCAGTGTGTAGAGAGAGATTTCACCATTACTGCTCTGATGAAAAAAAATATTATAGCTAGCTTTCTTAAGTTTGCAGTATATATTAATAACCATAAAATGTTGTCTGGGAATATTTTTGGCCTCATTTTGAGAAACAAGATGGCCGCCACAGGTGTTTTTTGTCAGTCATGAAAAGTGCTTATATCTCCCTTATTATTGATCCTAGAGGTTTGGGATGATAAACCAACCTGTAGGAAATCATGGGGTGGGAATCTTTTGGTGTGGTCAGATTTGACCTTCAATGACCCCTCCTTCAAGGTCAAACAAGGATAGCCAAACTTAAAAGTGCTTATAACTGGCTTATTATTGGTCCCAGAGGTTTGGGATGGTAAACAGACAGGAAATCATGGGCTGTGAATCTGTTGATATGGTCCGATTTGACCTTGGAACCCTCCTTCAAGGTCAAATGAGGATAGCGAAAATTGAAAGTGCCTACAACTCGCTTATTATTGGTGACAGAGATTTGGGATGGTAAACCATCCCATAGGAAATCATTGGCTCGGAATCTTTTGGTATGGTCAGATTTGACCTTTGGACCCCTCCTTCAAGGTCAAATGAGGACAGCCAAGCTTAAAAGTGCTTATAACTCATTTATAATTGGTCCTAGAGGTTTGGAATGGTAAACCATAGGAAATCATGGGCTGGGAATGTATTTGTGTGGTTAGATTTGACCTTGGACCCCTTCTTCAAGGTCGAACGAGGATATTGCATTTGTAGTATTTCTTTAAATATGTTTTAACCTATTTTTTACACTTAAACAATTACCTTGTTATTTTCCTTCATAATACCATTTACAGGGCACAACTTTTTTATCCTTTTCTTCTGTCAGCTTCGGAATTTCTTTCGAACTTGCTGTTCAGTTACCATTTACTGTATTTCTGTACAGCCCTTTTCCTGATAATTATTCTGTCCTCTAATCACCTTCACAAATCAAAAACACTCAGTCAGCTGACACAGTGCCCATTCACGGGCACTCTCCTCTTGTCTTAAAATGTTCCATTTGATTTGCATAGTTTGGCACAAGCCAATGGTAGATATGTTTGCCACCAAAATGAATCACAAAACTTCCACTGTATGTTTTACCAGTCCCTGATGCAAATGCTGTGAACATAGATGCATTGAATATCTTGTTGGGGGTCTGGACAGCTATGCCTTTTGTCCTGTAGCACTCATTCCAAAAGTCATTCAACAAATGAACACCTACAGGTACAAAATGATTGTAGTGGACCCATAGTGGCCCATGATGCATAGGTTTGGGATCTGGTGAATCTATCAACCAAACTCCATTACAGCTACCTTACTGGCCTCAGAAACAGCCATTCAGTCAGAAATACCTCTTTAGTTTTCAAGGGTAGGGGTCTTACCTAACGAGATATCAGGCTCTTGTTACTGGAAGACCCACAATTCTTTACTTATTTCTACTGGAAAAATGTAGCTTTTCAATCCCATGACCAATCCATTTACAAATTGGGTCTTGTAGGTTCACATCAGCATGTAGCCAATGTTTAAGTATGTATACATGTTGTTCATATGGTGTACATATTTCTGTTATCCCTATACATACCAGTATTGTGTTACAGACATGTGTCTGTAATCTTACAGATGACCCATATCTGTAGCTTCACAGTTCAGTATGCCTGCTTGCACATATCCTCATTGTCAGATGATAACATCTTGCCTGGGGACACATGTAGACATCATCAGACCAATCCTGAGTGATGGTTAATACTACTACATAGGCGATATTGCCTACAACCGCAACAACCACATCATGTATCTCTTGTTAAGGTTAGCAAATTACTTATCTTTAATGAAAAAGAAGTAATGTATAACCTAAGATGTGGCGTATGGAAGCTTATCTTATCCTCTTACCAAGTGCTTTATTTGGTGACCCCTTGTCTTACAATCATCTAACAGTGTGGCCAAACAAATACCCTCCACCTGTTACAGTTGTATTCAAGCACTTGTGAGGATAAGGTAAGGCTATTTTACGCAATAAAATGTAACAAATTTTATTGTAATTTAACTTTTTATAAGTTAAACACTTACCTTATCCACACAAGGATAAACCCATCCTACCTCCCCGCATAATTTGTTTTCTGGGGACCAAAAATACAATGAAGAGCTGTCGACAACGATTACTGCGCAAGTGCAGACATGCACAGACAAGGGGTCACCCTCCTCTCTCAATTCTTGTTGGTCGATGTGTTTTGCTCCACAAAACCAAACCAAGCACTTGTGAGGATAAGGTAAGCATCTAACTTATAAAAAGTTAAATTATAATAAAATTTGTTACATTTTGTTGGTTTCCTGTTCTAGACTGAGAACCAAGCTGAAGACAGAATACTACAGGTAAACAAGGCTAGTAATCCCACACAAGTGCAGGAGTTTGATAGTGACAAGGAAAATGAACAACCAGATCACCCACTACTCAGTAGAGCTGCTCAAGCCTTTGAAGGCACGCCTAATGTCTCACCTGAAAAGCCATTAAGCACAGTTACAACTGGGCTAAATGCTTCACCAAAGGATCCACGAATTACAAATGAAAATGATCATGAGCCCAACCAAGAATTGTTGGCCAAGATCGTTGATGCACATCAAGGTGGTAGTCTGCAATTTGGAGAAGGTAATCTTCAACAAGTTTCAGAAGATGACAATGAAACAATGGCAGGGGAGGAGGGATCTAATGTAATCATTAAAGATGTTAATGCAGCAAGTCCAGGGCCAACCAAAACACCAAATCTGTCCAAGATATCCTGCACCGACTCTGATGATGAAAGGAAGAATAATAATGACCCTGCAGGTGAAGAAGCAGATGAGAGCGGGCCATATTTACATTCTGTCACCACGGATGAGTTGTACACAAAGAGTACAGAACTCGCCAAGTACATGCACGCATCTGCGGACACTATGCAAGACTCCCTGTGTACACTGCCACAAATACAGGTGCAAGTCGGTAAGGGAGATGAAGCGGTAACTAAGGAACAGTTAACACCCAGAACTGATTATGACGATGCCTTGCCTTCCTACAGTGAAACTTTGCCAATAGAGATTGAAACCACACCAGTCAAAACAAGTTTAATATTGCAGCCAGTGAACACAAAAGAAAATAGTGAAAGGAGTCATGGGGAGTCTGAGAAGGTCATGGATAGGGAGGAACAACCTTGCAGTAACATTGATCAGAGGATCATTAACCAGGAAGCAACAAAGTCCACAAGAAGTCAGAGTAGTGGGAAATCTTCACAAGAGAGGGTCAGAAAGAACTCCTACACATTAGAGCACCCATCCCCAGCTTTAGTGGCTGCACAAACAGAGGACATGACAGCCAGCTGCAGGAAGTCAGATTTGACAGGAAGTATGGAAGATCTGCGTATTAAACCCGTACAAAGGAAATTGGACCTGGAACAGCAAGGGAGACAGATGAATTCATATACTACTGGTAGGTTCTGGTAAAACTGTATATAGTTTATCAAAATGAATTTTATACTATAGGAATAAAAGACATATTCGAGTGCTTTATGATGGTTTTAAACTATCAATCGGCTGAATATTAAAGCCATGAAGCCCAAAGGGCTGAGTCCTTTAATACAGCAGATCGATAGTTTAAAACCATCATAAAGCACGAGAATTTGTCTTTTATTCCTATTCTAAAATGGTTACATTGACATTTTGTTCAAAATAAGGGGTAAATCTTACGCAAAAATCAAAACAAATCCAATGCCATGTTGGCTGTTCCATTAACTAAACATGCATAGTGATGGATGTGCAAACAGCCTTTTGGTTAAAATATTGTTAAGAATTCCGCAACAGAATCTCATAAATATTAATGAGTAGTCGATCTTTAAATGAAATATTGATAATCCCCACTGAATTATTTAACTTCATATTTGCTGCATATAATTTACATTTTATTTTGCCGCTAGTTGTTTACATTTGTACGCAAAGGGATTATGCACGCAGAATTCAACAGCGTTGTTTTATTTATCATTCTATATTCGCTATTCGCGATTCCAGCATTGCGCAAAAGACGTGTCCACGTTCACTGCGCAGCCTACCATTTTAGAATGTGTGATAGATACAAAGTGGCTTGGACATTGCCATTGATTGTCCAAAAAGTATATTTCTGTGTACATGTATATTTAATGGAGGACCAACTGATCTGATGAATAATGTCCTCTTTATGGCTTTAACATAATGATGAAATACTTATTAAAGTTATTGCTATTTAAAGTATGATGGTAGTTGAATTGTGAAAAGTGAAATTAGTGTGAAGATTATTTACATAAAAAAATAAATTACTTGAACTCCAAAGCTTACTAGTCTCTTACACCACCAGTGTTTTAGACCTGGCAACTGCTGCAGTAGTCCATGTACCTTTACCCATTGAAAGTGACATTAATACGAGTAATTTGAACTTTCTATCTATAGGCCGAGTAACTGGTGTTGATGAGAGAGGACATGTTGAGGTGGAAGAGCACGGGGAGTCGGACACTGCAGGAGTGGTGGTACTTCCAGTGGTACTTCCTGCAGATGAGGATGCAGAGAGGAGCGGAAAACAGGAACACCTGCAGAGGTACTTGCAGGTAGGTACCAGTGAATTGATATGCAGGTATTTCTAGGCAAGTACTGTTGAATATTTACAAAGGTATTTAAGTGAAAGCTAGTTCATAGTTTTGGTCAAATAAATTTACTAGGAATGTTTTTAACCTTGATATTAATCAGTAATAGTTATTTTATTTGATGCTCAGGATTGTTATTCAAGTAAACCCTATTAAATACAATTTCTTCTTAGCACAGGGTAATGGCTAGTTAATGTAAGCAATTTTCCAAAATAAAATTGATCTTGCTATTTGTTAAGTGTTACTAAATTGTGTTTTGTTCCCTTAAGATTCAACTTTAAAAGATCAACAGTTTTGTCTCCTTATAGATATCTGGAATATCGGACTTGTTAACCATTTTCTTTGACTTTGAAATTTGTACTCTCCTTGATAACACTTGTACCATTACTTCTCTCCTTAGGCTTTACACACTACATCTGGAGTGCCAGATACGAGTGAAGATGAGGACTCAACCTTGGGTTTTCAAACCCAGCTTTCTACAGGGAGAAACCAGCCAGTCTCAACAGGGGTGGTCCCTCAGCTAACACCAGGCTTACCTAAGCAGCAAGGTGCTAGTGATGCAGCTGTCTTACAGGTTTGTCTCACTTATCCAGTCAAACAGATAAAACATGGGTATTTTTAAACATCACATTAGTTAGCAGTCAAAAAAATAAGGTAACCCTTACTTCCTCTGTGGAAAATATATTGGATGACACTACTCATATCCAGTTCAGATCTAACTCAGTAGCTCTCCTACATTCTCTCATATCTTATACTTTATATCATTATACTTAACCTCAACTACCTCTTACATAAGTTATTTAAACCACACTTTATGTGAACATGGATGGGTGAACAGGGTTGATAAAAAGAGAGTAAAAAGACTGCTGGAAGTTGTTGTAGTGTCATAAAGAAATCATACCTCTTTGTAGGTCAAAAAGTACAGTTTATAGGTTAAGTTATAGAAAGCATTTAAGCCACAGTGTGGGAACTACCATAAATTGACGATGTGTTAACCCCACTGGACTGAAAATATAAGTGGAATATATTATGTATGAAATGAGTACAGATTTGGGTTTGCCAAAAATGGCATCATGAACTTTCCATGAAGATGTCACAGTATAATCACAGTTACAAACCTGATGATATTTTGTGGTTATTATGAAGTATTTATGACAACAAAATATTCATTTTGACTGGAATAAGCCAGAAGTAAAGGAATTTCAAACCTTTATGATAACATATATGCACGGCTTCCATAAAATTTTGCTCATTTTGCCAGCTTTGAGTGACTATACTCCTGGGGTTTAATATTTAAGTAAAATATGGAGTATTTTGTATGTACATCATATACATTTTTTCAAAATGCAATAACTAATGATAATGATAAGTGTCTTATGATGACACCTCAATATCGCGATTGACACTGACATCTCGAATGGCAAGTGTTTTATATGTTAGCAGTCCGCCTCAAGCATACCTCATTGAGCTTGTAGGGGTCTGGAACACTAATACCTGGACAGTAGATATCCGTTTATATTGCTAAGGCTTTGCTTAGCAGATATTTACAGTTCTGGTCTGTTTTCCCATTTTAAGCATCAGATGGCCTACTTTGATCAGTTACAGCAGCAGCTAATGCAGCAACAGCAGACCCAGCTCCAACAACTGCTGGTGGAGCAAGAGAAGCAGCAGAAACTCTTCAAACAGGAACTGCTGAAGCAGAAGAACAAGTACACTTTCTTTAATATCTTATCAAGAAAAGGCTGAGGCTTAAATGAGGATTAATTAATTTGTAGTGGATAACTCTTTCACCGTAACAGTAGACACTGAGTAAGTAGAGTCAGTGTTAGATGAATTTTTTTCGTACAAATACAAGTTATCACTTTGCAGAACCATTTTTTAAAACCAAACTTTCAAAATTTCTGCATTTCTATAGTAATAAATGCAAAAGTTATTCTGTCAATCTGAAGCCTCCAAGCAATCAAATCCTTGCATTCAGATGTTGAATCTGAACAACCTTCCAGCCAATCAAATCCTCATATTCAGATGTTGGCCCCCTGCTTGAGCTATATTAAAAGAACGCACATACTTTATTAATATAAGTGGAAGTTGACCATCAGTAGCACCACATCTTTTGGATTTTTGGAGCTTGTAGTCTGTAGCTATATAGAGTCTACTGCATTGTACACACTTTACTCCCAGACTAAATTTCCTCACAAAAATGTATTTTACATTTAATAAAATGTGGCTATCTCTTTATATCAACTTTAAATACTAACAAGAATAAAATGGAACCATGACACAACTAAGAATAGTAGATTGTACAATCTTTTTTGTTTGGTTGCATCAAGTATAAATACCAAAATGATGCCATAAAAAAAGTCAATTTTCCCTTCTCTTTTTATATTCAAGCATCATGAGCAACTTACCACTGCAACCTCACTTAAAAATAGCAATAATTATAGGAAACAAAAAAGTTGTAGCCATGGCTATTACATTTACTTTAATTAATAAAAGTATAAAGCCCTAAAACTTAAGCATTATACCATTGACATAGAGTCAGAAGTGTGAAATGTGCCACTGGTAACTCTTATTTTAATTTAAAATAAATTTTTTAAACTTTAAGAAAATATACAGAGCATACCAAAATTCAGCACCAGAAGTGGCAACTTACCCAAAGTTGTCACTGATGTCACAAATATCAAAGAATTAAACTTTTCAATAATTCTAGGAGTAATCAGGTGGTTTCCTCACTTAAAAAAAAATAGCAATAATTATAGGAAACAAAAAAGTTGTAGCCATGGCTATTACATTTACTTTAATTAATAAAAGTATAAAGCCCTAAAACTTAAGCATTATACCATTGACATAGAGTCAGAAGTGTGAAATGTGCCACTGGTAACTCTTATTTTAATTTAAAATAAATTTTTTAAACTTTAAGAAAATATGCAGAGCATACCAAAATTCAGCACCAGAAGTGGCAACTTACCCAAAGTTGTCACTGATGTCACAAATATCAAAGAATTAAACTTTTCAATAATTCTAGGAGTAATCAGGTGGTTTCCTTAGTTGCAAATAATTCTTTCATATTCTTGCAGTTTGTCCTCTCTCTCTCTCTTGCTTAGGTTTTGTGAGAAGAAGCACAGTCCTGAGAAGCTCCCCACTCAGCCCCTTCAGCCTCCAGGTCAGTCCCAGCATCCATCCTTGGGTCAAGATCAACTCCAGGCCTGGATACAACAGTTACAAGGATTTCCCCAACTCACCCACTCCCTACCCACAAACCCTCAACTCTCAGCCTTGTCTCAATCTGGCCAACAAATAGGACAGTCTCTGCCACTGGATGCATTGGCCAATCAATTAAGAGCATTGGGAATTCAGCAAAACACTGAGGGTAACAACTACCCTTCGCCTCTTTTACAGAAATATGTCTCACAGCCCCGTCAGGTGATGTTAACTCAACAAGAAATGATAGCAAGGTCACCTACAATGGGTACAGGTAGTCATGGTGACACTGAATTTGGACGATTGTACAGGAATTTGCAACATGCGGGTTCCAGCAGGGATGTTACCACTACTAACACTGCTGTCAGACCTGAAAGTGGCTTATCTAATGCAAGTACGCTGACCCCAGAAGACAAAAGAACACCGGCAGTGGTGAACAATGCTTCAAGGCAAGCCAGTCGGGTGGATAATAACTACAGTGACCTAAGTCGACCATTGTCAGATTTGTCATATATCAGCGAGGCGCTGAGACCTCAGTCGGCACCTACCCCGAGAATTGAAGGCACTGCAGCATTTGGTGATGCCCATGAATTGGGCGGCCCTGCCGGACCTTCTGGAGTTTATTACGACTCCTCAGTTCCAACAATAAACAACAGACCTGACTTAAATAACAGCCACCTTTCTCCAGGGTTGTTGAGGATTCAGAAAGCGAGTCCCTTACCTCAGCCATTGCAGTCCGTATTTAATCACAACGAGCCTATAGGAGTCCTGGAGGAGAGTTATAATTCTCACAATGTGACACTGAGTAGTGAGAAGTCTGTACACTTTGCTAACCCAGTGTACGAGACTCAGTTTATAGAGCAGCAGCATATATCTGTCAGTGAGAATAACATGAGAGGAGGAGGGAGTGTCTACAGACTCAAACCTGTAAGTGAGACAGTAAGGCTGCAAATCACTTTTCAAATCTTTGGACGTGGTATTTTGAAAGTATTTAAATATTTAGTAGTTATTTATAAGCTTATGTAACATAGCAGATTTAACAGATTTTTATACAAAACCATAAATTATTTCCCAATGCTTATATAAAACTAAAACTTCTTCACGAAAGATAAAATTTGACAGAGTTTTGATATCTGCATGAAGAAAAGCTTAACTTCACTGCAACATCTATGTGCAATTAAAAAAATTTATATTACAGCCGGGGAAACTTGGCACCCAAGAAATGTTTTATTTATTTTAATGTTTTCTATTGCATATAGTGTGCAGTACACATGTACACACTCTCAGTGTAACTATAGAAAATGCTTCCGAGCATATTATTTTGTTCCATTATTGCCCTCTTGTGCGTCATTTGTTGTCACTCAGGTACGAATTATCTCTTAGCTTTTTAGTTTTTACCTGTTCTATGATATGTTTCCATCAATGTTTAAGTTATGGCATTAGACTTTGATAATGTTCAACCCACTGAGGATGGACATATTATTTTTCTTTTTTTGGGCATCACATCATCTGCCATCACACTGTATCCACTTAGTACAGGAGTACAGGAGATATTTGAACCAATTTCATATGGAGGATTATAGGGTCTGCTTGCTTGATATTGCTTTTTGGTGTTATAGCTACCATACTCCATAGCTATGTTGTTAATAGCTAATTAGCTATAATGAGTAAATATCTTACTACTTTTAAACTGTTCAGCTATTGCAAATTAATGGTCACAGGCTCACCTACTTTCTCCACAGCTGCAATGTGTTCAGTGTTTTAGAAAATTATGTTTGTAGCTGTGTCATTGGTAGCTATTCTTTCTTTAGTTTGCTATCAACTTAAATAACTTGCAAATAATGCTGGGAGATTGCTATGATTTTCCCCTATCGATGTTCGAATCAGAAATATGTGAACAAACTTCTGACGTTTCCGATCATGGAGTCGAAAGTGTGAACCAGACAGAAAAATCAAATATTAAATGATAAAAAGTAAAATACACACAAATTACTACAAATATAACCAAAATATAACCTAGAAGCCATTTACAGACATCTGACTCACTAACAGACCATGCTTAATGTATCTTCACTTGTGATTGGTTGATTTTGTGATTACCGTGACAACAGTGGGAAAACCCCAAGGTGTTTCTATTTACATTATTTTTATAGCATTCACAGCTAGTTTTGTGATTTTAACTGATGAATGTTCCAGATTTTTACAAAATCTTATTCCCGTTTGTGTTTTATTGTGACCAAAAGGCTACAAAGAAATGAGTTTATCAAATATCGGTTGTACCTACATTTTACCAGTCATTTACCGGCAATGAGCCAGCGAGCGATAATACTGCAAACATCGTCCCATCATTACTTAGAAATATAGAAATTTCAATAAAAATTTTTACCCACAGGCTAGTAGAAAATATTATGTACTGTGTCATAATGTATAACAAAAAATCAGTTTTTACAATTTTTGGCAGCCATGTCAAATTTTAAAAAAAAATCACCAAGTCTCAAATATCTTAGAAACTGTAAGAGATAAAGAGGTTTTGTGACTTTTGGCAGCCAAGTCGAAAAACAAGGCCAGGCTTTTAGTGGATTACTTCTTGAGACACAGACAAGGTAACAATATCACACACACGCACACACACCACCATGTTCCATCATTGAAACATACATTGTAATATACAAAACTCCCACATCATTTACTTACTTTACATTTGTATGCCAAGTGACAAAGTAAATAGAATTCAAAAGAGTTTATTTACAGTTCTTTATTTTTAATATCAGATTTACACAAAAGACTTAAACACAGTCACTGTGCAGCCTACCTTTCTGGAATAAAAGTTATAATATATTTGTAGGGTGTGGATCTTAATCGGTGTTTTACTAAAGTAACTGCGGCAGTGAGAGGCTACTTGACCAGGAGGTTATTACACACTGGAAAGGTGCAGCAACTCATCAAAACTATCAGGGTAGGTGTAAGGAGCACCAGAGGTATTTTTTCTAGTTCTTTAATACAGTGGGTTTGGTCTAAGGATCTAATTTCACAAATATTTACCAAATTTAGATGTGTGAACACAAATATACCATAAATTGTCAAATATTGTGTTTGCATCACTAAAAATATTTTGACAGTTAAAAACATGATGTTTAGTAATTTTTTCAGAGTGCAGCAAGAACATGTGTCTTACTTTACCTGTAAAAGTATAGCTGTAGATAACAGCAAAAGTAGTAGCAATTTGAAGGTATGAGTGAGAATAGAAAGAAAAAAAGAACTAGTTAACTGCTGATTTAGAAAAAGAACAAAATCTGCTTCAAACTTGTGACCGAACTGAAGGATATGCCACTTGATAATCATGCATTCACAGTTCACAAAGCATCACTGACATTCCTGTGACCTAAATTTGCCATTTTCTTGTTTGTAGGACACAGCAGAGTTTGCGATCCACTTTCAGCAAGAGAGTCCAATAAAACGTGGGGTGTACAGTGACCAGGATAAGAGGCTACAGGAGAGGGTGATTAACCAGGTAAAATACAGGTTGTAAGCACTGCTGGTCATCAGGCCTCGGAACTGAAGTGCTTACCAAGTTTGTTTGTAGACGCATCATGTAAAATTCTTATTTTGACCAATATAAACTGGCCGAAATATCCGCATGGAGTTTTAAAGTATTTCATCAAATTGAAAATATGTCTTATATTTGTCACAAGTGTATTCAAAAGATAGAAGTAAGCATATTGGTTATTAGAATTCCTCATGTTCTTTCACATATTGTGAAAAGACACAGTTGATCTCTGACATGGACTGGTTGAGAAACATTGACTTGTTCACTTTTACATTTTTAGTTGACAGCAGCAATGTATGAAATCCATGACATTTTCTTTGAGACGACAGTTGCAGAGAGAATGATGTACATACAACAAGACAGACTGCTGGAACGAGAGAGGATATTTAAGGAGCATCCAGAGCAGGTAAAACAACAGGGTTACCACTCTAGCAAAATCTTATGTAGAGTAAGAAATCTAAAATTCGCCACATATCTGAAATTCGCCACATGTGAAAATACTAATAAAATAAATTAATTGTGGTGAGATTTGTTGACGTTATAGTAAATTAAGGCTTTTTGAACTGAAAAATACCAATTTTTAGACAAAAACATAATTTTCTTCATAAAATTAACTAAGGTTTTAGAGGTTGCGAATTTTAGATTCCTGGCGAATTTCAGATTTCTTACTCTATTTGTTAAAAGCAAGTGGATTATTGATGACTTGTCAGTTTTGTTGAATATCCCACATTTTAACTTTGTATCGGATAAAATGGAGTTTATAAGCTTGATGAAGTCTCATAGACATTTCCCATAAGACTCATGTATCATTGCATCTACAGTTACAATTTTGCATGTATTATGGCTCCAAAAAAGCGGGTTTTGACTTTTGCAAATGATTACACCAGTTAATGTTACTTGTGTACACACTTGTGTATTAGTTTTATACTACATACTACAATGTGCACATGTGCTGTGTACATAGTACACATAGATAAATATAAGTGAAACAACTTGACCCATGTGTTTGCACAATTAGAAATTTTGTCGTTCAGAAAAGTTGCTAAATTTGTTCTTAAGCTGGTTATGGTTATATTTTCTTTTAGACATTTACACTGTACCTTGACAACTAATCTCATTTTTGCTACTATTTCCAAGGATTCTGCAGAAAAAAAGCGAGTGAGTGCAGCAACACTTAAAGCCAGGGAAAGGAAGAAGAAAATTCTGTATCCTTACATCTAAAGAGACTTTAGACCCAAAATGTGTGAAGTAATGTTAAAACTACTGATTGCTGCAAATTTCAGCTTTGATGGGGTCCGGGTATCAGTTTAGTAATAACCAACCTGGGCTGGGATTCACAAAAGGTCTTAAGTTTAGGCAATTTTTTTGCTAAGATAAATCTTAAAGTTATGACTTTTGTCTTAGCTAAGATTTCTCTTAAATTGGGATTCACAAAAAGTGCTTAGCAAAATCTTAGCTGAGACAAAATTTGTGCAAAAAGTCTTAACTATTTTGAATTCAAATTAACTAATCTTAGTAAAACAAAAATATTTTTCATCAATAAATACACCAAACATGCTCTTTAAAATTATAAAACAGATTTGTTACTTTTTCTTTGTAAAATTATGTAAAAATAGTAGTATTTGTGTTTTATTGTGAGTCAGCCATTTTTATGACATTATTTTTACCACAAGAAGGTAAAATGTGGAAATTTATAGGTAATTAAATGATGAACATTTTTATTACAATCCACAGAAATTACTTTTATAGGAAGTATAGATCCCCATAGTATATATTTTGTTGGCATAACAAAGGGTAAAATGTAAATACATGCAATGGAATATTTTAAAATTGTCTTAAGTCTGCCCTGCAGTGGTCTTAAAGTTATGACAAAATCTAAGACAAATTTTTGTCTAAGACCTTTTGTGAATCCCATTTTGTCTAAGCAAAAAAAAGTCTTAACTTTATGACAAAATTCTTGCACAGTTAAGACTTTTCTCTCAAAGTTATGACAATTTTTTGCTTAAGACCTTTTGTGAATCCCGGCCCAGAATCCAACACCTGTGTACGTGTATGAACCAAATGTATACTATTATCCAGATTTTCAATTATCTCAAATAAGGAAAATTGTGGGAAAAACATTGTAGATAAAGAAAGACTGAAACTTGTAACTTTATTTTTATTGCGTAAAATAGCCTTACCTTATCCTCACAAGTGCTTGTTTGGTTTTGTGGAGCAAAACGCATCGACCGACAGGAATTTTTTAAGGAAATATTCTTGTCACGAGAGGTGACCCCTTGTCTGCGCATGCCCGCGCTTGCGCAGTAGTCGTTGTCGTCAGACGAATGTCGAGAGTTCTTCATTATATTTTTGGTCGATGTGGGAGCAACACGTATTTTTTTCTTGTTATCGCCCATATACAGATGAAAATCTATGAAGTTTAGAAGCGTGCACCTAGCTGTAGTTATCCATTATTCGACTGGTACTACCACTAATTCTGCCTCCCTTGTCCTGAAAAGGGTCAGAATAAGATGTTGTGCAAGAAGATGTTGCTGTAAAGTCTTCAGTGGAAGACGGTGTATATCTTCAGCTGTACTCGCCCATTATTCGACTGGAACTACCTCCTTGTCGATGAAAGGTATGCAGAGAAGATTTTGCTGTAAAGTTTTCAGTGGAAAACTGTTTTATTGGCCCTGATGGCACAGCATGAGTATTAGCTTGTGCTGGAAAACAAAGAAGAAAGAATGCAGTTGTCTTGGCAACGTAGGTCGTACATTCGTTACTGGGGGTGGAGCGCCACTCTGGTACAGTAACAGGTCTCCCTCCACAAGAAGGACTACAGAAGCGCATCCACTGATCCTTGCAGTTATTATTTTGCTTCACAGCAGTGTACTTCCTGCTTCTCAGACATGAAAATAAGGACAGATTACTTTCCTATGCTGTAAATTTTGATGAAGATCCAACAGACATCTTTGGGGCAGTATGTGCACTGCTTGTCTTTTCAGCCCTGTTGAAGAATTGCAATAACTATCTACTAGATAGTAAAACCTTCCTATGGCCATGTCTCCAATGGAAGGAATTCTGTGACTTTTGAATTAATTATTCTGCAAACTCAACGAAGATCAAACTGGCTAGATGAGATTTGGTGTTGAAGTCCTTGCTACCAACCTTTTTCGAGTGTGTTTTGACAGTATATACAGGACAGGGGCTATGTCCAGTAATTATTTGTCCTGTTACTCTCTGATATGTAGAAGGAAGGTGGATACAGAAGAACGTGCCTACATATATATGTAAATCACCATGGAGGCTCTTCTTGCAGTGTTACTAACAGTGATGGGATATTTTCATTGCCATCCGAGAGTTGTGCGAATCTTGAGTTGGAGTTGTCGAATTACTCCCCAATCAAATTCACCAATGCCTGTGCTACCCACAATGCAAAGCGATGACGTCAGACAGGAAAACATGGCTACAGTACTAAATATACCGCTTAAATACTTCTGCCAAATGCTTCAAAAGAAAGCGATTTATCCACTCAACAATTGCAAAACTCCAGGTTTCTATGGCAGTTTATTTCTTGTATAGAAACTCAGCTAATGACAACCTATGATAGATCTCAGTGTCGTGAATTGATTTCTTACTACGACTTCAACGGTCACTGTCCACGAGTGAAGTTCGTTTACTATGTCAATAAATACCTGCTTGTCCCATCATTTAAACTGGAGACAGCAGAAATTATTAGAAATTCGGTTACAAAAGATGCGTTCTTTAATGTATCGATTCACAAGATTCAACATCTACTCCAGTTTAATGTACACGGTCAAACCAATTCAAAGCACTGAAGTTAGGTTAGCGACCGCCCCTCTACGCCAGTAGTAGAAGAGGCAAAAACTCATTCTTCAGTTTCGCGGAATATGAGTTCACCAATACCTGGACCACGGTTGTTAAGGGTACATAAAAGACACCAGTATTTGCTTCAAACCAAGAATTCATCCAAATTCTTCAACATCTCAGCTTCGTGATTATTTTCTGATAAAAATCCAAGCTCAAGTCCACACAAGGATCGATTTCCTAGGTTTCCACTGCATATTGGTACAAGGAAATGTCTTTCTAATACAAATAAATTTTAAAATCTTTTCAGGAAATGGAGATCTCATCACAAACGACCCCAAGGTTGCTTATATCCCAGGTAGGGGTACGAGCATCTTTGGAAAAGACTATACCAATTGGTCACTTACGTATGTGTGCCTTTCAGCGGTATCTACAACAAACTGGCAATATCTCCAGTCACCACTTGTGAGAATTCCTGTTTCAAATCCTTCTGAAAAAGCATATTCAGTGGTGGAAAATGCCAAAAAATGGGAAATAGGATGCCCTTTCTATACACAGGGGCACAATTCCCTTATTTTCGTAGATGCATTAAACCAGGGTTGGTGATCCCATCTAAAAGCATCACAGTCAGTGGCTTTTGGACAGTTCAAATGTATATATTACATTTCAATGTCCTACAACTGAAGGCAGTGTGTTCAGCCTTAAAAGCCTTCAAGACAATTTCTACACAAAAGAATTCTGATAGCATCAGACAACACCACTGTGTTCGGTTATCTGAACATACAAAAGAGGGGGGGGGGGGGGCACATGTACCTCCTAGTTTGGCGCATCTTGGCCTACTGCAATCCTTGAAATATTCTCAAAAGAGACAGACATATTGTGCTTAAGTATTATAGCCAACATCCTCTTCAGAAGGGACAAAGGCTTGGCGCATCCTGGCCTACTGCAATTCTTAAAATATACTCATAGGAGATAGACATATTCTGGGTTGCTTAAATGTCATAGTCAATAACCTCTACAGAAGGGACAAAGTAATCCGTACAGAATGGTTCTTACTTCCTTTCTGGTTCAAGACAATGTGCAAGTTTGGCACAAATCAACAATAGGTTTTTTTATGCAGGTATGCTGCATCTTGGCCTGCTGCAATCCTCGAGATATTCTTATGTGAGCCAGAGATAGTCAGGGTTGTCTAAATGTCATGACAGTCAGCCTCTCCAGATAAGACAAAATAGTACAGACAGGGTGGTCTCTTCATCTTAAAATGTTCCATTTGATTTGCATAGTTTGGCAAATACCAATGGTAGAGATGTTTGCCACCAATATGAATCACAAACTTCCACTCCATGTTGCCAGTCCCGGATGCAAATGCTCTGAACATAGATACATTAAACATCTTGTTGGAGGGTCTGGACTGCTAGGCCTCTTGTCCTGTACCACTCATTCCAAAAAGTCATTGAACAAGTGAACGCCAGGTGCAAAATGATTGTAGTGGCTCCCTGGTGGCCCATAATGTATTGGTTTTGGGATCTGGTGAATCAATCAACCACACCTCCATTACAGCTACTTCACTGGTCTCAGAAACAGCCATTCAGTCAGAAATACCATCAGAATCTGTTGCATTGGCACCTTCATGCTTGGCACCTTAACACCACTCAGAATCTCCTATATCATTCTCTGAGCAGGGGTTAGAGAGATTTAGGGCATCTCAATGACCCTCATCTTGGAAATGTATGAGTCATGTTGAGCCATTTTGAGCTCTGGTACCAACAGAATAAGGTGGCCATCTCAGAGCCTACTGTCTCAAATATACCAGATTTTTTGATCCACTTACTTGCAAAAATCTGAAACCTGCCACTATTGCTGGCTTCACAGCAGCCGGAGCTGATCATTTATATCTTTTAGTGCAGGAGTTGAGCAAAAGTCTGGATCTTTATAGGCCTGTTGCGAGTGTTTATAGAGAGAAGCCCACTGCTAACAGAGGTGTAGCATCAAGGATTTTGCCTTTGCTTCTGTTGGTTTTCACAAAAGGCTCCTTATTAACCTTTAAAGGAGGTCAGTCTAAAAAAGTTTGACTTGCAAGACTGTTGCAATGGCATTGGCATCTAAAACAAGGTAAAGTGTATTCTGGGACTTTGTCTCCTTCAGACACAAGCCTCATTGGAAGGAGGTTACAGTTTCTCCCTCCTACCTATCTTTTCAGCAAGGACCCATTAGCCTCAATTGGTCTAGATTGGCTTCAGTGGTCACTTCAGCTCTAGATCATTCCTGAACTCAAATTGCCTGGACACATGATTCGTTGTCCTCTTACAGCACTTAGATCCTTCTTGGACTGGACTACTGCTTGGAGAAAAGGGAAAGTCTCCTTTTCCTGCCTTTTAGCAAGAATCAGTTGGCTTCTGATGGCCCAGATGGCTCAAACCAGTGGTCATTCCAGCTCACAAACCTTTCTTGAGCTGACGCTGGACTGATGTTGTGACACTCTGCCCTCTTACAGTACTTAGTTACTATCAAGACAGTACAAGTACTTCAAGGAGGGGAAGAATCTCTTGCTCATATCTTTTAAGGAAGGCTTGATGGAGATTTCTTGAGTTCTGCTATCTCGTCCTGGATCAACCTGGTGGCATGATTAGATTGCCAGTCCTTTAATTCTGATTCTCAGAATCTATACATTGAGACACATATTACATCCATGGCTGCCTCTTTAGTTTTTAAGAGTGGGGTCTTACCTGAGCAGATATCAAACTCTTGTTATTGGAAGACCCACAATTCTTTACTACATTCTACTCGAAGTTGTAGCTTGGCAATCCCATGACCAGTCCATGAACAAATTGGGTCTTGTGCATTCACCTCAGCATGTAGTCAATTTTTGTGTATTTATACATGTTATTGATATGAATCACACATTTATGTTCTCTCCAGTTATACAAGTGTTGTGTCACTGACATATGTCTTTCTTGACTTACATATGGCCCAGTATCTGCAGTTATGCAGTTCAGTTTGCCTGCTTGGAGATATTCTCATTGTCAGATGATGACATCTTGTTTCGGGAGTCATGCAGGCATCTCCGGCCAGTACCGGGTGATGGTTAATACTGCTATATGATTTGTTGTAAAATTGTCTACAACAGCAACAGCAGCAACAATGACGACCACATCATGGATCTCTTGTTGAGGTTAGCAAATTACTTATCTGCGATGAAGAAGTAATATATAACCTAAGATGTGGCATATGGAAGCTTATCTTATCCTCTTATCAAGTGCTTTATTTGGTGACGACTTGTCTGACAATCATTTAACAGTGTGGCCATAACAAATACCCTCCACCTGTTATGGTTGTATTCAAGCACTTGTGAGGATAAGATAAGGCTATTTTACGCCAAAAAATGTAACAAATTTTATTGTAATTTAACTTTTTACAAGTTAAATACTTACCTTATCCTCACAAGGATAAACCCTCCCTACCGCCCCGCATAATTTGTTTTCTGGGGACCAAAAATACAATGAAGAACTCTCGACATTCGTCTGTCGACTATTGCGCAAGCGCAGACATGCGCAGACAAGGGGTCACCTCTCGTGACAAGAATATTTCCTAAAAAAATTCTTGTTGGTCGATGCGTTTTGCTCCACAAAACCAAACAAGCACTTGTGAGGATAAGGTAAGTATTTAACTTGTAAAAAGTTAAATTACAATAAAATTTGTTACAGTTTATTTCATGTAACAGTTTAATGTTTAGTAATTTGTATATTTATTGAAGTTTCTGAATGATTTTGGAGCCCAGTAGTGCTAAAACTTTCCAAGTATTGTTTAATCTGATCATCACTTTTGTGATAGTGGGTTTAACTCCAACTCATGCCCATATAAGGAAGGTCTCAGTGCTTTGTTTCATGACCATATATGATGTTTTAGGGACTTAAACTTTGAACTTCAGCACTCCTGTTCTCATTCACATATTTTGGCCTTGACCATCTTTCTCAGAGCAGCAGAGGAGAGTGTGTTTGGTCAGGCTCGTCCAAAGTCTGCCCCACCATCTTCCAGATCACCACGGAAACCCAGGACCGCAGATCTGAGGTAGATAATGAACCAAGCAGTTTGTCTTGGTAGCTTAGGTAGTTTTCTTTGATGGCTTTGCTTAAAAATCATGTCAGTCTCTTCATGAATATCACCTAATGTATGGCTTATCCATAATATCATACATGTGTAAGGCAGCTATTTATATTTGGGCATGTTTTATTTTGTTCATACATTTTTGAATGGTTATGCTACAGCTTTATTTATATGTTAATGAGTCTTAGGTAATACCAGAATACCATGTAGTATTATACATGACAGAACCCTCTAAAAACTTGCCTGCCATTTTCTAAATATCAAGTGTTACCCCTGCAGTTCCAATCTCTAATAAATTTTGTATTCTTTTACACTGTTACACATTAAAATATGCTTTATATTATCCAATCAAAAGCTCTCTTATAAAATAAAGATTCTATTATATACCGAAGTAACAACTTTGGGTATATGAAGTTTTAAAATTGCTCAACATCTATAGAGTACCTTACAAATATATCATAATAATGTACACTAACTGTGTGGGCTGGTGCCCAAATTAGACCATTGATCTGGTTTAAAATCCTATTTTAACATAACCCTATTCATTAAGATAGAACCGAACTCTGACCTTTGCATAACTGGTTAGCAAATGCAGTATTTGCAGCTTGAAAGATGCTTATTGTTCACACTGGACATCACAAATACACCCTAATCCTGTACACTAACTGTAGCATGCATGTTACTGGTATGCTGCCTGTATTACATTCAGTGGGCCGCTGAGACGCCACTATCAATTCCTTTTCAACAGGGCCTTGAAACCTCTGCAGAGTAACACAAGCCCTCGTAAACCCTCAGCCAGAGACAACAGACCAGTGTAAGTGTTATGAAGAGGAAAAACAAAATGTTTGAAAAATTACAGTAAGAGTAGAATGTTTATTGTAGCATCCGGTGAATGCCATGGATTATGCATGAGTATGCTGCCACAGTGTGTAGAGATTTTCTCGTTACCCCTCTAGAGGCCAGGGTATTATAGGTAGACTTCTCAAATTTGCAAAATATAATCATAAAATCTTGCCTAGGAATATTTTTGGCCTCATTTTGAAAAACAGGATGGCCGCCACAGGCGTTTTTCGACTTTCAGCAAGGATTTTTTATTGCGTTAATATATCCTATCCAATGGACAATTGCTAATCTGGTTAGTGCAGACCAACCCGCCAAATGTCAGAAAAAGACCTCCTGTGTTTCCACCGGCCGGGCCAGCCTAGTACTGTGCACTCACCAGGTGGTGCATCGTACTTTCTTCCTGTCTAGACAGAGTGACGTCATAGCATCTTTTTTGTTTGGCGCGTGTACTGTGCAGACGGATTTTTGTGAGAGCAGGTTTTTGTGGAATATTTGCCAGGATATTGTGAATTTAAGTATTTTTATTACTTAAACGGATATTGAAGAGCATATAGACCAACATGTGCTCACCTGGTCAGAGGAGAGGAAGTTGTTGACATGCTATGGCGAGTTTTGATGGACATTCTTTCTGCACACATTGCAGGGATAAGGGGAAAGGAAAGGACCCATGTGGTACAGACTTCTCTGCTGTAAAGCATCAGTCAACAAGCCAGCTCGGGTTGGATCAACATCTGTCTTCAGATCCCACTGGAAAAGACTCTGTAAAGCATCAGTCGACCAGCCAGCTCAGATCCGACCGACACCGACCAGGAACTTCATCTCCAAAGCGCACTGCTACCGACTCCTCTGCTACCAAGCATCAGTCGACCAGCCAGCTTCAGCCCGACCGGCATCGAACAGGATCTTCAGAGCGCACTGGTACCGACTCCTCTGCCACCAGGCATCAGTCCACCAGCAAGCTCCAACCCAACAGATATCCAACCGACTAACCTAAGTCTGCAGTTTTCACCGACACCGGCTCCCGTGTAAGACAGGCAGAGAAAGGACAGCATCTCCAGCTTGAGTTTTGAGGCCGGAAGTGGGCTGGTCTAGCATCCCAGACATGGACAGTTCTAACACTGCATCTGATGACAACCCCTTCTCCGGTCCGAAGGTTCCAGTCCCTGGAAAAGTGTCTGTGCAAATCCCAACAGAGGACTGGTTGTGCAAGAAACTATGCAAGTTGAACATTACTCTGGTTGAAGGATACCCTTCCTGTAGTTCAGAGGCCGATGGCCTGGTGAAAGACCAGTTCTAGAGACCAGCAAAGTCACAGTCCAGGTGGTACGGGCTGTGTTCCGACCACAAAGTTGACCCTTCCACTGTCTCAACCTGGAACACAGATTCGTCCAAGTTGAATAGCTGTTACAGTAGGATTGCCAAACAGTCCGGTCTCACTTCTACGCCACCTGAATCGTGCTGCATTTCTCAGGAAACACTGCCAAGATAAGAGAAGTCAGCAAGAGAGGCCACTGTTATCTGCAATCAAGCAGCGAGCTTCAATAGGTGCCTCTTTAAGGTACAACAGAGTATGCAAGCCCAGCTGAAGACTTTAAGATCTGAAAGTAAAGGAAAGCGCACTACCAAGATTTCCAGTGCAACAGAAGAGTTGCAATACCTCATGGATTTCAACGTCAGCATCACCCAAGCTGCAGGCAAGATGATGGAACATTTAACCGAATTCGTCTTTATTTCCATGTGGAACCTCACTCTGGCTCGCAGGGATGCATACCTTAATCATCTGGAGAGTGGCATCAAGCTGAATACTGTAGCAGCCTTGAGGACAGCTCCTTTGCGTATCTCAACACTGTTCCAGGACAATGTTATTAAGAGAGCCGAGGAAGAGATTGCACACTATGAGACCCAGGAACAGGCCAGTTCTTCACATGGTAAGGGTCGGTACCACCCCTACAAACGCACTGACAAAAGGTCGGATAAGAGTTCAGACAAGAGGTCAGATAAACCAGCATGGAAGAACATTGGCAAGGGACACTATAAGAAATCCAAAGGCAGATCTTCCAACTATTCATCACGACCAGCCAAGGGCCAGCAGTGCTATAAATGACAATTACTGTGTAGACAAGTTACAGGAAGGGCTGCTGGCCGGGAGCCAACTACCGACACCAGGAAAGACATTGAACACTCAGTTTCCGCAGACTCATGTAAACTTTATTGTTTTAAATCATTACTGCACCGGGGCTTTCATAAAAGAAAGATCCAAGTCCCGGCGTGTCAGGTTGTTATCAGAATTGCAAATTAAAATATGTGAAAGATGTTTTCTGTGTCAATCAATTGTCTTTTGTAAAACCTATAACAAATGTCCAACATGCTGCCTCAAATCTGCCTGTAGGGGCCAGACTTCAAAATTTTTGGCAAAAATTGCTTTTTTAGGTGCCAGTCCGAAAGTAGTTCAAATCCTCAGAGAGGGCTACACCCTCCCCTTTCGGATCTGGCCAAACTTAACAAGGTCACCGACCATCATAAGCTGCTATGTCAATCCTCACAGGAACCTCTACCTGTTGGAGGCATTACATCAGCTTATGGACACAATGGATCTATTCTAGATATGAGCAAACTAAATCTTTTCCTGAAGGCGGAAAAATTCAAAATGGAGACACCATAAACCATCAGGACGTCCCTCCAACAAGGGGAGTGGGTCACCTCAATATCTGAGATTTCACATCCAGGGTCAGACAGGGAGCTGGAGAAACGGCCCTTTGCCAATTCGGCCCTCGGCAAATCGGCCCCCTAAAAAAGTCTGCCCTGGGCAAATCGGCCCCAATTTAAAACTTCTGTAATTAGAACTTATTTATAGACCTGCAGAGAGCATATGACTGGGTTGATAAAGATATTTCTTCAAGATTATTAAACAGAAAAATAAGGGGTCCTTTTCAACAGAAACTGTATGCTTTAATTGAAATGGTATGACATTTATTTATTGTAATCAATCTCATATTAAAATAATGGGTGGATAAATATGCATGACAATGTTATCACAATAGTGTCAATTGTGATAACATTCACATATGAAAGATGTCAAGATACTGGAATAAATCCCTTCCCTGTGCAATAAAACTTGTTTTTGTTAGAATTATTAAAAGTGCAATTACATTGTCTGCACAGCCTCTGCTGATGGGATTATAACTTTAGTGATCTTTGGTATTTGTTAAGCATAGGGATTACTAGCTAAAATGTTAAACAAATAGTATTAGACATTAAATGCTGATTGTTTCTTTTGATGTCCATGCACAGGTTTATATCATCTCCCCCCTTGTGGGCATCAAAGAGAACAATGGGACAACTATTATTATTATTATTAATTTTATATTTTAAATAGATAATATTTTGTCTATTGTAGATACACAAAACTCACAAGTAACCCAAATGTCTAAGGAATGTAAAATTGTGAAAAAAATACATAAATCATATGTACACTTCTCTATCTATATCTAGGGGGCCTAGACATACCAGTTCAAGGCACTCAGTTTGTCCACAGCACCCATTGAGTTCACTGTAATAGCCAAAGAGGTGAAACTGATGGCCATACACAAGGGTGTAAGGATCCACCAGTACCTAGATGACTGGTTGGTGAGAGCCAGGTCCCACCAAATTTGTCTCCAGCATACTCAAGATCTGGTAAAAATGTGTCAGAAACTCGGTTGGCTGGTGAATATAGAGAAATCAGAGCTGGTCCCCAAGCAAGTCTTCAACTTCGTATGTTACCAGTTCGACCTCAAGTCCGGTCGGGTCCGACCGACACCGGACCGGTGGCAGAATCTTCAAGAGAAAATACACTGCTATCCCTACCGGCTTGTCCGGTCCGACAATTCATGTCCTTGATAGGTCTGCTAACAGCCACAGAAAAACAAGTTCACCTCGGCCGACTGCATTTGAGACCCATACAGTGGCATCTCAAAAACAACTGGAGGGTACCGGAATCACTAGAAAAGGTGATTCCTATCCCAAGGTCCCTGCACCCCCATCTGCAGTGGTGGCTGGAAGAAGACAATGTACTCACAGGCCAACCATTACACCCAATAAGTCATGCTCTGCAATCTTTACAGATGCATCAAAAGAGGGGTGAGGCATTCACTTAGACGAGCACACTGCAAGAGGCACCTGGTCACTCCCGGAAAGCCAGCTGCATATAAACTATCTGGAACTAAAAGCAGTCTTTCTAGCCTTAAAAGAGTTCCAAGACCTCTGTTCAGACAAGATAGTTCTTGTAGCAACCGACACCACCACAGTGGTGTCATACATAAACAAGGAAGGAGGCATGAGGTCGGGTCCACTTTGTGCCCTACTGTGGAGAATCTTGACCTGGTGCACCAGGAAACAAGTGACCCTCAAAGCCCGACACTTTCCAGGCTGGCTGAATGTGGTAGCAGACAAGCTATCCTGGCTAGGCCAGACCATCCAGACAGAGTGGTCTCTCCTTCCAGAGGTTTTTCGAACAATATGCAGCAAGTGGCACTGGCCAAAAATAGACCTATTTGCCACGAGATTCAACAAGTTGCCTCTGTGTCACCGGTACCGGATCCCTTGGCCTCAGCAGTGGATGCTCTCAGTCTTCCATGGGAGGATCTGGACGCATATACCTTCCCAGCAGCAGCCATATTGGGCAAAGTGGTGGAGAAGTTGCAGGACTGCGCATGCAAGAGAATTATTCTGGTGCTCCGGGGTGGTCCAACATGCCCTGGTTCTGGGATCTAGTGGCCATATCCAGCCAAATCCCACTGAGTTTGCCCAATCTGCCCAACCTGTTGACACAGCCCTTCAATCAGATCCCTCACAGAAATCTAATAAACCTAAATGTCCATGCATGGCTCCTAGAGCCTCAGCAATCAAGGAGCAGGGCTTCTCTGAGGCAGTGGCAGCAAGAATTCAGGCTCCTCAAAGAGGATCAACCAGATCAGTCTTTGAGGTAAGTGGACCATTTTTACAAAGTGGTGCCTCAGCAATCAGACGGACTTCAGGGCACCCCCTGTAAAGTCAGTTACTGACTTCCTCATGTACCTGTTTCAGGACAGGAAGTTGCAACCCAGTACCATTTATGGTTACAGGTCAGCCATTGTTGATAAACTGGGAAACTCCCCCATTAATATCAACAAAGACGAAAATCTCACTTGTCTCCTGGATAGTTTCCACAGAGATAGACCCAAAGGTCTTAAGGGAATCCCCTCCCGGAACCTCTCCCTGGTTTGCACCAGCTGACAAAGGCTCCCTTTGAACCAATTAAAGAGGCCTCTTTGAATCATTTGACCATCAAGACGGTTTTCCTCTTGGCCCTTGGCTCGGGCAAGCGTAGAAGTGAGATACATGCTTGGCAAAACAGAAACATTAGACACCAGTGTGACTGGTCCAAGGTATCTCTGTTCTCATCACCCAGCTTTCTTTCCAAGAATCAGCTGCCCAAAGAGGGTCCAGGTAGTGTAGCCCCAGTGGTTATACCAGCCCTGGCCCCAATTCTGGATAGGTCCCTCTGTCCGATCAGAGCATTGCGCTACCATTTGGACAGGACCTCAGACCTCAGGCAGAATAAGGAGTTGGTTTTTGTCTCCTTTAAGAAAGGTTTCGACAAAGACATCTCACCTGCCACTATCTCCTCATGGATCAAGCAGACTGTGATCCTATGTTATGAGCTTTCTGACCAGGAGGCCCACACTTTACATCAGGTTAAAGCCCATGATGTCAGGGCTTTTGCTGCTTCTAAGGCCTTCCAGTTAGGAGTCTCCTTAGAGCAGATCTTATCAGCATGTCATTGGAAGTCACATAACACCTTCACACAATTTTACCTGAAGGATGTGGCCTGAGCTGATTCAGAGCTCTACCACCTGGGACCTGTAGTGGCTGCTCAGCAGATACACCAGTAGCCCATGGTATAGAAGAGATTTGTACATATGTAAATAGTTGTACATATATATATACATAAATATAAAAAAAAATAAATAAATAAATTTTAAAAAACTCTGACGTGCTTCCTTTGGGAGGTTTATTTCTGCTTCTTATGGGACTGAACTCATCCCTCTCTTCCCCTACCTCAGAGCAGGTTTGTAAAAAGTGGGGGGCAACATCGGTATGGCCCCTGGTAACTGGCTGCTTATAACCGATCATGGCCTTAGAAGGGTTTTCTGACCTCAAGGTCAACCCAGGCCAGGAGAAATTTGTTAGTTTTGTTTATAAGTTCACTTAAGTCCCTAGTAACTTACCCGCCGACAAAGCAGTGGTTATTCAGCAATTGTCCTTTGGATAGGATGTATTAACGCAATAAGATTGCAAATTTACTGGGGGCGTCATTAAATTTGCAATTTGTTGGCCCTCTAGAACAAAGGGTACTATAGATAGAGATATCAAATTTGCAGGATATGTTCATCATTACGAAATCTTGACTGAAAATATTTTTGGCCTCATTTTGATAAACAAGATGGCCACCACAGGCTTTTCTTTTCAGTCATGATAAGTGCTTATATCTCCGCTATTATTGGTCCTAGAGGTTTGCAATGTGAAACCAACCTATAGAAAATCATTGGCTGCGAATCTTTTGATGTGGTCAGATTTGACCTTGGGCCCCGCCTTCAAGGTCAAATGAGGATAGCCAAACTTAAAAGTGCTAATAACTTACTTATTATTGGTCCTAGAGGTTTGCAATGTGAAACCAACCTATAGGAAATCATGGGCTGCGAATCTTTTGATGTGGTCAGATTTGACCTTGGGCCCCTCCTTCAAGGTCAAATGAGGATAGCCAAACTTAAGAGTGCTAGTAACTTACTTATTATTGGTCCTAGAGGTTTGCAATGTGAAACCAACCTATAGAAAATCATTGGCTGCGAATCTTTTGATGTGGTCAGATTTGACCTTGGGCCCCGCCTTCAAGGTCAAATGAGGATAGCCAAACTTAAAAGTGCTAATAACTTACTTATTATTGGCCCTAGAGGTTTGCAATGTGAAACCAACCTATAGGAAATCATGGGCTGCGAATCTTTTGATGTGGTCAGATTTGACCTTGGGCCCCTCCTTCAAGGTCAAATGAGGATAGCCAAACTTAAGAGTGCTAATAACTTACTTATTATTGGTCCTAGAGGTTTGCAATGTGAAACCAACCTATAGGAAATCATGGGGCTGCAAATCTTCTGATTTGGTCAGATTTGACCTTGAGCCCCTCCTTCAAGGTCAAACGAGAATAGCCAAATTTAAAACAGCTTATAACTCGCTTATTATTGGTACTAGAGGTTTGCAATGTGAAACCAACCTATAGGAAATCATTGGCTGCGAATCTTTTGATGTGGTCAGATTTGACCTTGGGCCCCTCCTTCAAGGTCAAATGAGGATAGCCAAACTTAAAAGTGCTAATAACTTACTTATTATTGGTCCTAGAGGTTTGCAATGTGAAACCAGCCTATAGGAAATCATAGGCTATGAATCTTCTGATGTGGTCAGATTTGAACTTGGGCCCCTGCTTCAAGGTCAAATCAGGGTGGCCAACTTAAAAGTGCTTACAACTTGCTTATTATTGAAAAATGCTGTTTATCTTTGAAACTTTGTTAGTTGTCCTTTTCCAGTGGATACACAGATGTGGCCTTTGGTCTCGTTGAAGATGTATGGTGATAGAGATGTCGAGTTAAGCAACATTTGGAAAGAGTTGGAAGTTTTGATAATTATTCTTTACATGTCTTGTTGTTGTGTTTATACTCAGCTCAATATCCCCATGTACTACAGCATTCAAAACTCTATGTGACCCATCCGAATGCATAAGTACAGCCCAAGCTCTCAAGTTACTGACATTCCCTTTGAACATCATAATTCCAAGCCTAAATCCCTGTAGGGTAGCCAGTGTGTTATTTGCAGTGTTTTTTTCTAGAAATTAGAAAACCCAGCTCCCCAAGGTTACTAGTTTTCTGAGTTCTTTGCAAGGAAAATGTCATCAAAAGTAATAAAGTCTATTATTGTTTCCAACTGTACATGTAGTTTCCTTGCAATACAAACTGTGTGATTGTGCTCATTATGACAGATATTTTAAGTAAGATAAAATAAATTTCAAGTGGTTTGTGTAATTTCTTTTACTACTGGTCATTTCTCATACTTGAGCTAAAAAATATTTTTTCAAAGATTTATAGAGCACTCTAGTGAATGACATACTCATGGATGGTTTATTGTAGGAGTGTTTTGAAAGACACCAAAGCAGGAGTGAATAAGGTGTCTGTGCCAAGAAAAACTCATCCTCAGAATAAACAACAGGTTACCAAACCCCGCACCAAAACCACAGGTATGTCTGAACACATTGATATATCGAAATACAGGCAGAACACCACCAAACTACGACCCCACCCCATAACACCACCAATATTGTGGCTACCAATCTAAAAATGGAACTTATTCTTTATTTATTGTCTTTTAGTGGCTTTATATTTAGCTTAATAGTTTGGTTCCCAAGTATACCAGATATTATCACTTGTTCACTCCTAGAAATGAATAAAAATAAAGTGCAATTGATATATGGTGGCATCATGGAGTTGGCATTGTGGAAGTGTTATTTTGAATTAGTGGCACTATTACTGGTTTCCAATAAATCAGAAGAACTACATTTAAGCAAAAAACACAGATACATATGAATAGTAAAAAAGAGATAGTAGGTGTATTCCTTGAAGACTGGTTTGTTTTCTGCAACGGTAAGAAATGTTTTACATTAAACATTTTTGAAATATGGTTTGTGATGTAGGTTTCTAATTTTTTACCTCACAGCCCTTATTGTTTTCACCCATGGTGTCCTGATGGGCGGTCGGGCGGGCGGCGGGAAAAAGTTTGTCCGGGCTATGTCTCAGAAACCGTAAGGTGTAGGAAGTTGATACTGGGTAGAGACATTGGTTAGGATGTATAGGTGTGCAATGTCAGGGTCTGACCTTGATTTGACCTTTGACCTTGCCATAGTGACCTTGAGTTTGAAAATCTTGTCCGGACTATATCTCGGAAACCGTAAGGTGTAGGAAGTTGATACTTGGTAGGGACATTGGTTAGGGGGTGTAGGTGTGCAACGTCATGGTCTGACCTTGATTGACCTTGCTGTAGTGACCTTGACCTACAAAATCTTGTCTGGGCTATATCTTGGAAACCGTAAGGTGTAGGAAGTTGATACTTGGTAGGGACATTGTTTTATTGGGTGTAGGTGTGCAATGTCATGGTCGAACCTTGATTTGACCTTGCCATAGTGACCTTGACCTATAAAATCTTGTCCGGGCTATATCTTGGAAACTGTGAGGTATAGGAAGTTGATACTTGGTATGGACATTGGTTAGGGGGGTGTAGGTGTGTAACATCATGGTCTGACCTTGGTTTAACCTTTGACCTTGCCGTAGTGACCTTGACCTATAAAATCTTGTCTGGGCTATATCTTGGAAACCGTAAGGTGTAGGAAGTTGTGTAGGAAGAACCTTTGGGTCTGTCTTTTGATGAAGATTAAGCACTGTTAAAGTCATACATGTATTAGAATTCATTAAGAATTTTACTTTTACAACTTCCCATTACAACAGGTGGAATTTCATCAAGTGAGACACAGAATTTGCTCCAACACCACACATAAGCATTCATTGAATGTATTGCCACTTCTGTATGTATGGTAATATTCAAAATATCCAAACCATAATTCGGCCATGCCAGATGTAGATAAGGAGTGTCATAATGTTTAGTTTACTGATTAATGCTGTCATCTTGTTATTGAATTGTCTTGTTTTAATACTTCATCTTTACATGCATTATCTTTCTTTTAGACATTATTTTCTCTATTTAAACATTGTTTGGACCTTTGTATAACTGACAGTGCTCGGAAAATACCCTGAACTTTGTACTGATACACTACTTCTATATCTCATGGTGTTAAAAATATTTCCCTAGGGTGTGGGGTACTGGCATCTCTGCTATTTTCCATATATTGTACCACGTATAATGCCATGTTTTTCTCTTGTAGTAACATCCACAGTTGCCAAGAAAATTCCACAATCTGCTAAATTACCAGTAAGAAAAATTGCTAGACCAGCAACAACACCTGCAAGTCACCAGCAGCAGTCATCCTCATCTCTAACGCCAGCTTCTACTGCCATGCCTACTGGTTCTACTGTGGGGGGGAGTTCGAGGTCATCCAATACTGCGAGAACTGTTGTAAATGCCAGACCAACACAGAGTTCTTCAACTCCAGTAACAACAAGTTACAGTCATAGAAATACTGGACTGAGTGCAGCAAAGACTGCAGCTCATTAAAAGATGAAAACTTGTTAAATGTGTCAATTGTTGCATATGTAGGGTCTTTTACCATAAAGCTTGTTAAAAGTTTTACACCATGCTTATAAAGAATGGATAAAAGACTCCTCATTCTTGGGGAAAATATGTAAATGACTTCTGAAAGGCGTTTGTTATCAGAGTTGATTTGTTTTGCTTAAAGTGCCATGTCAATATCATTGTCAGTTTACATGTGGATCAATATTGAAAGATCATTTCACTCGGTAAAATGTACTCTTTTAATGTCTCATTTCCCACAAAGTTTAGTTACTAATACATAAAAATCATCACACGGTAAAATGTACTCTTTTAATGTCATTTCACACAGTAAAATGTACTCTTTTAATGTCTCATTTCCCAAAAAGTTTAGTTACTAATACATAAAAATCATCAGACCATGTTTTCAAAATCAGTAAAATAGAGAAATCTACCATAATATTTTGTCACATTGTTGAAAATATGACATAAACATAATATCCATAGATATTTTGGAAAATTGCACCATATTCTCAGTAAACTGTAAGTTTATAGATGGTCGAAAATAGCATCATTATGTGATGTTGGTGATTTCTAAACATTTTGGGGAGTCCAAATTTTAGACTATCGAACAAACATCTATAAACATCATCACAGCACTAATGGAGTATGTTTAAAATACCTCATAGTGAGTAATTGGAAACAATATAGAAATTGACTCTTTATGTATGGTACAGTTAACTATAAATTGACTCTTTACCATATGCAAAATGGAGTACAAAAATCCAGGAAGGTACATTGCTCAGTGTTGAAATATGGACATGTAGTCCCTTCCCTATTGCTAATTATGAATGTATTTACACATGGCATATGTTTTTGCTGTTTAAGTGTTTGCTTTATTTATGATTTGCTTGCTCTGCCAAAAGTTGCTAGTCATGAAGAAAATGTCCTATAGGTTTACTAAAGAAGCACTGTTCTAGCTGCCACATATCAGTGGTATTTTAATCTAGTATGGCTAAATAAATAAATAGAATTTCTTGTTTTCCTAGCAGGATATGTGTAAGTGGAAGTTATCTGCCACATATATAGAATAAGTGATGGTCAGATAGACCATACAACATTATATGAGGAAGAGTAAATACAGAAGATGTAGTCAAATAATACTTATGTTGATGTTGTACCAGCTCATAATTTCTTGCACTTAATATGTGGAAAAAATCATTAGTATCTTGCCATTGTTCGAGCAAGTAAGTCTAACTAATGACATTGCCACTGTCAAGTCATTCAAACTATTTATTAAAAAATAAACGCCTTGGTAGTTTTGCACTTATTTTTTGTACTTCCTTAATATTATGTTAGTTACTAATTCTATCAAATGATCTCATGTACGTGTGAAGATATATAATCTATTTCACTGCCTAGAGTTGAATGAATTTTCATTATAGTATTGATCTGATTAAGTGGTTGTGAGTAAATATTTTGAAACTATCTGTGTATTATTCTATGGTTACTAATTTCATAGAATGATCTCGTATTCATTTAAAATTAATTAAATCATTTTACTGCCTAAAGATGTTCATGTTTTCAATAAGAGCCTTTTTCAGTTGTGCAGAAATATAAGAGAAATGCTAAAGAGTAGTTGGTTAAGTACATAAACACCATCATGTTTTACTTTTAAGTACTACATGTCTTGTTATGTTTCCCATTAACCATATACTACAACCATACCTATAGTTGTACACACTTTGAGTAGATCTGAAAGTACATTTACAAAAATAAAAAAGTAGAGTGAAAAACCTTCTCAGTTTTAAATCCATGTATTAGGAGAACTTCATTTGAAAATCTTTACTCTGAAACCACTCATTTAAATATTGCAAGTAATTCTCAAAAATAGCTCCCATTTGGAAGTTTAAAGACCACAGTGCATGAATATTTTTTTTTGCATTATTGTACAGATTATGTATGTAACAACACACCTGCCAAGTCCCATCTTCAAACTCCCACTAGAAAGCACATTAAAAGCCAGTTAAATCTGACAGTTGGAAAAACAAAACAGATCCTTCTCTGAAGCTGTGCCACATCACACAAGGAGAGTTTCCACTCTGATTTCTGTGTGTCCAATACAAAATAGTGTAAAATGAAGTGAAATTAGTGTTTTATAAACTGGCTTGGAAAGGGTCAGCTTCAGTCAAAAAAAAATTTTTTTTCCCTACACTTAGTGCAAAGATTCTTCTATCAAATGAACTTGGAATATTGTGTGGTCACACACAAATAATGCTCTTTTTTTAAATAATTAACACTACAATTTGACTGTAACTTGTGTTCAAAATAGTGAATAAGTGTGCAGCTTTTAGTGTAACAATGCAGCTTCTGATAGTGTGTCAGTTTTTAAATAAACTGATAAGCAAGTTTTTCACCCAGTTCTTGTCCACATTTTCTCAAAATGTGATAAAATTTTAAGGCACCCTTGATTATCCAAACTCCTTATTATCAGAACAGAAAGAGTTAGCCCCAAAGTTCAATAGTCAATATTACAATGTATTAGTTATTATGAACAAATCAATATTCATTACTAGTTCTAGTTGACCATTAAGAACTGACAGTGACAATTCAGGGGCGGATCCAGCCTTTAAGTAAGGTGGGGGTTCACATCAGATACACCATAACTAAGGGGGTCAGAGGACTTGCCCCCCACCCGGGAAAAAAATTAATTTTGGGTAAAAATATAGTGCATTTCCTGTAAATTTAACACCACTCTCAAGAAATAATTTTGTACTTTGGGTTGAACCCCTTTACATTATTTTTCAATAGCTGGTCAAAACACACTGTAAAAGACTCAGTGTATTAGGCTCTTTTATATTGGGCTACACTGCTGCCAATATTAAAAGTAAGCAGGCTGAAATGACCAAATGCTTAAGCACTCTGGTTCAGGATGTAGAGTTTAATACACTGGAGATCTGAACCACATTCTGACATTTTATTGACAACAGTGTGTCTTTCATGATATCTAATTTTAATAGCTGTGTAGGGGTCAGATTGCAATGTTCATGTAAATTTGCATATGAAAGTTAGCACTTTTAAAGTATGAATATTTTTTTCATAAACAATATTTTATTGAAGTAATTAGGCAAAATCAACAAAGCCTTCTCACAGGACGAACTATTTACAAAAGCATATGAATAGATGATAATGATGATGAAGTTTTGGACATGTGACTAATATAAAACTATGAAAACCACCCTGATTCCTTAAAAAATTCTTGTACTGCTTCAAAAACTACCTTATTTTGATCAAAAGTCAAGTTATAATCTCCATTAAATGAAAATCAGTGGTTATTGTTGGTAAAACTCATAAACATTTACTGCCTATTTTGAGTATGTAGTCTGTATTCTAAAAGAAAATAAAAATTGTTTTCTACTGAATAGCCACAGTCACAAGTTGAATTTTCTATGACATGTAAATTATGTGCAAGATGTTCTTTAAGAGGACTACAGTTTATTCGCATTTTTGAGTGTATCAAGTTCCAATGTCTATCACCTGTACTAGATAATGTAGTTATGCGTTTAAGAGAATCATCTAATGTATTCCATAATTTTATTCCAACAGGAAAGAATGAATTTTGATGAAATTCTTGTTTGTCATAGAGAAGAGTAGTGTACCAGTACTTTGTTGATTATAAAACATTTTAATGTACTTTGGTCGAATTGTATGCAAGAAATAACCAAGTTAAAGACTATACTCAAAAATTTCATTGAATGTTTTACAACCCAAGCCAAAAGATAAAAAAATAACACTTTACTAACAATGACTGGTACACATTAAAAAATGTATGACTGTAACCCAAGCAGCTCTTACAATTACATTACTTATGGTTAATATTTAAAATGTTATCTGTACAGAATCCTCACACTCTATCAATGACAGTTTTAGATGGAGTCTGATTGAGAGTTTTCATATTGAAGAATAAATGCTAATTATCATATAAAATTATAAAAACTTTTTAAACAAAATTATCCTTGTTCAGTTAAAGTTAAACTTCAAAAAAAAAAAAAAGTCACTTCCAAATACAATTAAATCAGCTACAAATTCAGTTACATCCAATTCTTCCCAATACATTTACAACAAAAACCATGGCAAATTCACTGCTGTGTACCTTTTGTGTCATCATAACACCTCCACACATGTTTTCAGGGATGTTATTTTATATGCCACTTTGAGAGGCTGTATCTCAGTGGGGGATGCTCTGATTGATGTCTGGTTTTCTTTACTGTGATTGTCTTACTCTCTGGCACACACTTACAAATTTTTAAAGGAACTTTTTTTTCATGCACTGTGGACTTTAAGACTCATTTATGATTTCACAAACACAGAAACTCTGGTTTTGATTTGCTTTTATTCTTTGTTTTGATTGATTAGTTGTTTTGAATATCTTTATCATTTGCAGACATTTCAAGTTGACATAAAGTTGGTAGATGTAAATTCCCTTTATGGCATTACATTCTGATTGTTTAGGTGTACATGTACATTAATGCATTGGCATGCTACCTGTTTACAACATCAGTATGAGTATGATTTGTGATACAGTGTTTTTATCCATCAGATAGCATCCAGTGGATTCCATGGTTTGTGCATGAGTATGCCGCCACTGCAGCATTGTCTAGAGATTTGCCCATTGCCCCTCCAGAGTGTAAGGTATTATAGGTAGAGATGTCAAAATTGCAGGATATGTTCATTGGTACAAAAGCTTGCCTGGAAATATTTTTAGCCTCATTTTGAAAAACAAGATGGCTGCCACCTATTTTGTTTGATGTAATCTAGGAGTTTTGTTAGCCCTGTACAACAAAAGGTATAATAGGTAGAGTTCACAAGTTTTAGGATATGTTCATTACTACAAAGGTTTGCCTGAAAATATTTTTGACCTCATTTTGATAAAAAAGATGGCCGCCACAGGGGTTTCTTTGACAGAAATGGAAGATGTTGTTTATCTCGGGGAAATTTTGGGCCCCTTAGGGTACTACGGACTGCTCTTCTAGGATCTTTGACAAATTATTACTTCTCCAAATAATGGCCGCCATTTTGGATTGTGGCAGAAATAGAAAATATCATTTATCTTGAAATCTGTAAGAGATAGAGCAAGTTCGGGCTAATGTTGCCCCCCACTGGGTAATAAAGACCACTCCTTTAATGTGTATAAATAATTTAGAATTTTTTCTATTAATTCTTCTTCTTGGAAAATGCTGTTTATCTTTAAAACCATGTTTGTTGACCTTTCTGGTGGATACATCTTGCGTCTGGGCACAGATGCTTCCTTGGTCTAGTTATGTAGGACAAAATTGAAGAAAATGTTGTCTAAATATACTTTTTTTAAGTGTATGTTCCTCAAATGTATTGCAGTATTTAAATTTACCATGACTGAAAATTCTCTGGTTAAAAGTAGGAAAATGTAAAAGTGTTATGAATGGTGGAACATTTTTGATCAAAGACAAGTGTCAACAGTCCAAGAAAATGATGAAATGGTACTCAGTTACTATTAAAACTGAATTATTGTGCACACCAATCAAGTGTGGTATGAATCGTGATCAACAGAAATGCAGAAATACTATATGGCCACAGTATAATATTGAGTATACATTGTTCATTGTTGTAGAACAAGACTAGTTATTTGCCCACTCTATGTGTTTGTTTAAACCAAGACTGTTGACATCAAAACATGCTGTGGTGATATGTTATATGAATATATTTTTTTTTTGCTTACTTCCTGTGAAGATATGAATAATAAAGATTGTTTATATTTCTTCAAGGTCTTGCTACATTCTTTTCATTAATGGGCATAAATCACTTTATCGTATTCCAATTATAATAGTGGTTATAGAATGATTTGTCTTTTGATATCATGTGAATTACAGTTCTACTGCTCATACATACTGTCATCCAGTTATTTTAAAAGGGCGGGCATAAATGAATGGCTGTAGTCATAAATGCAACATTTAGTTATATTTGAATGTCTTCTCAGTATAAAAGTTTTCCTTAAGTAAATGCATCCAAATATGATATGTCTACCTGGTGGGCATGGTGGGACAGTGGTCACACACTCGCCTTCCACCTCTGAGGTCAAACCCCAGAACCTATGTGAGAAAGTTGGAAGTTGCTTTCCAATGGTTGGCAGTTTACAGTACAGCACCTTGACCAGCTGTATGTACTGGTTTCCTCAGCCCATAGAACTACCCATTGTGATATGACCTATACAGTGTTGACAGTGACATGAAATCCCAGTTAAATAAATATATATCTACATCATGTACATTTTGGTGTAACAATCAAAATAACAAAGGCAAGGCTTCATTATTTTTGTTCTCAAAGTTCAAAGTTAGGGTTTTATGTCCTGCTCAGCAGCCAGCATGATATTGGAACATGCTCACATGATTGCCACTTGTGTTTGAAGGTGTGGGTGTTCACCAACACAGAGGTGACAACTGGTGATTAGATGCCAACCATGTTAACTTTTTACCCCACTGCCCTTAAGGGCCGTCGGGTATTATTTTCACCCATGGTGTCCGGATGGGCGGGCGGGCTATATCTCAGAAACCGTAAGGTGTAGGAAGTTGATACTTGGTAGGGACATTGGTTAGGATGTGTAGGTGTGCAACATCATGGTCTAACCTTGATTTGACCTTGCTGTAGTGACCTTGAGTTTGAAAATCTTGTCCAGGCTATATCTCGGAAACCGTAAGGTGTAGGAAGTTGATACTTGGTAGTTACATTGGTTAGGGGGTGTAGGTGTGCAACGTCATGGTCTGACCTTGATTTGACCTTGTCGTAGTGACATTCACCTATAAAATCTTGTCCGGGCTATATCTTGGAAACCGTAAGGTGTAGGAAGTTGATACTTGGTAGGGACATTGGTTAGGGGGTGTAGGTGTGCAACGTCATGGTCTGACCTTGATTTGACCTTGTCGTAGTGACATTCACCTATAAAATCTTGTCCGGGCTATATCTTGGAAACCGTAAGGTGTAGGAAGTTGATACTTGGTAGGGACATTGGTTAGGGGGTGTAGGTGTGCAACGTCATGGTGTGACCTTGATTTGACCTTGCTGTAGTGACCTTGACCTATAAAATCTTGTCCGGGCTATATCTTGGAAACCGTAAGGTGTAGGAAGTTGATGCTTGGTAGGGACATTGGTTAGGGGTTGTAGGTGTGAAGCGTCATAATGTGACCTTGATTTGACCTTTGATCTTGTAGTGACGTTGACCTTTAAAATCTTGTTGCACTTTTGGGTCTGTTTTTTGATGCAGATTAAGCACTGTTAAAGTCATATTAGAATTCATTAAGAATTTTACTTTTACGACTTCCCATTGCAAGAGATGGAATTTCATCAAGTGAGCAACAGATTTTGCTCCGACACCACACATAAGCATTCATTGAATGTATTACCACTTCTTTATGCATGGTAATATTCAAAACATCTAAACCATAATTCGGCCATGCCAGATGTAGATAAAGAGTGTTTTAATGTTTAGTTTACTGATTAATGCTGTCATCTTGTTATTGAATTGTCTTGTTTTAATACTTCATCTTTACATGCATTATCTTTGTCTTAGACATTATTTTCTCTATTTAAACATTGTTTGGACCTTTATATAACTGACAGTGCTCTGAAAGTATCCTGAACTTTGTACTGATACAGTACTTCTATATTTCATGGTGTTAAAAATATTTCCGTAGGCTGTGGGGTATGGGCATCTCTGATGCTATTTCTGTATAAAATGTGCTGACATATTAAGTATCTAATGACACTTTGCCTAGTTACAGAACTCTGCATGTAACTGTTGCTCTAACTTTATTTGCCTAATAATTTGAGAGAAGAGGTGTAGGGGAAATGCCAGGTCAAATATGTGTGTTAAAATATATTGTAAGGTTATTAAATGCCACTATACAAGAAGAGACTGTCTATTGACATTTGTTCTGGTCACAAAAGCATTAAATTTGTCTTGACTGAAAAGATACTCATATGATTTGCCCCTGCCTAGAAGAGTGGTTAGAAAATGACTGAGTTTTCCTAACTGGCATCGAGCTGTTATGATTCTAAATTAGTCCTGGTGTTGACTAACAAATGACAGGATCAGATAGGTTGTACATGTGGTTCTGACTCCATGAAACTGCACTTATGGCTGATCTGATAACATATAAAGTGTATATACAGGACAAAGACTGAATTTGGCCATTGTTTGAAAGTCCTGGATACTGCAAGCAAGAATTCAACAGCTTTTGGCACATACATGTATAAAATAACAATGGAGTCATTTATGGCATTTCCCAGAAAGATTTAAAGGCTCAGATAAGTCTAGACAACCGTAAACATGTAGCATGGAGATTAACTATGGAAAGGGACATGAACCTTGAATTTTGACATGAACCCTGGAGAGACATGGCTGAGGGAAGAACATCCCCACTTCCATGTACTCGTGCCAGAATAGAGATGGAATACCCAGTCACACAGAAGTTTTGAAGGATCACCCCAGAATTTATTGAGAGATTTGTGAGGGTGTGAAACACTGCAATGAAAAGAACCATATGGTTCAGTAGACCTTTTAAGCTGGCAGTCACAATAGGAAATCCAACTACTATCCTTTCCTCATCTAGAATAGAGAAGCCATCCAACTCGGAATTGTTTGGAGTTTCCCTGCCCTCCTGCATTTCTTTCTCCTGTAATTTCATGAATCTTTTAACTGGGATGCCACTATATTAAATATTTTTATGTCAGCTGACATTATGGCATCACTCTGCGGCGTACACATTAGCGTTAACAACTTCTCCAAAAGTACAAGGGCCAGAGCCATGTTGTTACTTTTAAAAGATACCTTATCTATCAAGGATGACAAATTATAAAATCCATGCATATCTGTCTGTTTTTCTGTTTGCTAGAGCCTTTCAAAGAAAGGTACCCCCACCCAAAGTGTGAAAATTTTAACACTTTATCACAATTTTCTCATTGACTATTTCAGTGATTTCTCTCTTAGCTTGCATATGTGTACTAGGCCATAAGTAAATTCCCTTGTGTGAGTATCAGGCTTGGATCTTTCCTAGTTTTTTTATGAAGTTTTTAAATAACTTTTCCATGTATTAAAATTCGTGAGTTCATGCAGTAAATCACTTATAACTTGAAAAGTATTGCATTTAGAACATTTTGTTAAATATGTTTTTCACCTATTTTTCTTTCAGCTATAACATAGTAAAATTTTAGACTTGTAGTTGATTGCATAATTTTGTAATAGCTTCATATAAAATTGCAAATTTAATAAGTAAATTAAATTTTTATAAGTTAATACTCTATCCAATGGACAATTGCTTTACCGGTTGGCGCGACCGGTCCCACCAAACGACAGAAAAAGTCATTCTGTATAAATACCGGCAGGACCAGTCCAGAGTGTACATTCACCAGGTGTCGCCTTGTGCATACTTCCTGTCTAGTCAGAATGATGTAATCGCGTCTTTCGATGTCTAAACCTATTAGACCCCCAATAAGCTGATAGCGGGGCTGGATGGGAGGGTCTTGTCTGTCCATTGGATAGGGTATTAACTTTACTTTAAAAATTTAATTTACTTATTAAATTTGCAATTTTATTGCGTTAATACATCCTATCCAATGGACAATTGCTGAATAACTACCGCTTGGCCGGCGGGTAAGTTACTAAGAACTCAAACCTAACAACTTCTGAGGCCTAGGTAGCCCTGAGCCAGGGAGCCCAATAAGGCCTAAAGGTCGTTACCCAGATTCCGGTTAACCGGAGGGTTCGACTGACACTGCCCCCCCTTTTTTCTACAGGCATTACTGCTCTGAGTTGGGGAAGAGAGGGATGAGTTCAGTCCCAAGAAATAAACCTCCCATGCATGTCACAGTTTTTTGTTGTTGTTTTTTTGGTTTTTTTTGGATGGATTTATACTTGTCTAAGTATCAGTATATACACTATGTACATATTTACAGAGAGTGTCTCCTCATTATTGGGCCTGTTGGTGGATCTGCTGAGCAGCCACAACAGGACCTAAATGGAAAAGCTCTGAGTCAGCCCAGGCCACATCCTTCAGATAGAATTGTGTGAAGGTGTTGTGTGATTTCCAGTGGCAAGCTGATAAGATTTGGTCTAAGGAAATTCCAGACTGGAAGGCCTTAGAAGCAGCAAAGGCCCTTACATCATGGGCTTTAACCTGATGTAGTGAGAGGGCCTCCTAGTCAGAGAGCTCGTAACAAAGGATCACAGTTTGTTTGATCCATGAGGAGACAGTGGCAGGGGAGATGTCCTTGTGAAAGCCCTTCTTGAAGGAGACAAAAACCAACTCCTTGCTCTGCCTGAGGTCCGAGGTCCTGTCCAAATAATAGCGCAAAGCTCTCACAGGACACAGTGACCTGTCACCCTTGAGTGATTCATCCAGAGTGGCGGCCAGGGCTGGGATGACCACCGGGGCCACACTATCTGGACCCTCCTTGGCCAGCTGATTCTTGGACAGAAAGCTGGGGGAGGGGTATAAGGACACCTTGGACCAGTCTGCTTGGTGTCTGATGTTTTTGTGTAACCAAGCATGAATCTCACTTCTGCGTTTACCCGAACCCAGGGCTAGTAGAAACACAGTCTTGAAAGTTAAGTGTTTTAATGAAGCCTCCTTTAGGGGTTCAAAGGGTGCCTTGGTCAGCTGGTGTAAAACCAGGGACAAGTTCCAGGAGGGGATGCCCCTCCTCCCCTTGGGTCTGTCTCTATGGAAACTATCCAGGAAACGGGTGAGATTCTCACCTCTGCTGACATTGATAGGTACATTGCCTAACTTGTCAGCAATGGCTGATCTGTAGCCACCAATGGTGCCTGGTTATAACTTCTAATGGTGCCTGGTTATAACTTCTTGACCTGGAACAAGTACAGGAGGAAGTCAGCTATGGCCTTCAGAGGTGGTGCCCTGATGTCCACCTGATTACTGAGGCACCACTTTGTAAAAATGGTCCACTTTGCCTCATAGATCTGGTTGATCCTCTCTGAGGAGCCTCAATTGATGCTGCCACTGCCTCAGAGAAGCCCTGTTCCTTGATTGCTGAGGCTCTAGGAGCCAGGCATGTAGGTTCAGATTTGACAAGTTCTTGTTTAGAACCTGGTTGAATGGCTGAGACAATAAGTTTGGTATGCTGGGCAGGCACAGTGGAATCTGGCTGGACATTGCCACTAGATCCCAAAACCAGGGCATGTTGGGCCACCCTGGATCAATCAGAATGATCCTGTTGCAAGGGTAGTCCTGTAACTTCTCCACCACTTTGCCCAAGATGGCTGCTGGTGGGAAGGCGTAAGGGTCCAGTCCCTCCCATGACAGGCTGAGGGCATCCACTACCTAAGCCTGGGGGTCTGGGACGACAAGGGAGACAAACTGTGGAAGTTTGTTGTTTAACCTGGTGGCAAACAGGTCCACTTGAGGTCTGTGCCACCGGTTGCATATTTCTTGGAAGATCTCTGGATTGAGGGACCATTCTGTTTGAATGGTTTGGCCCAGTCTGGATAGCTTGTCTGCTATCACATTTAGACAGCCTGGGATGTGCTGGGCTTTCAGAGTTACTTGATTTCTGGTACACCAGGTCATCATTCTCCAAAGTAGGGCACACAGGGGGCCTGATCTCATTCCCCCTGCCTTGTTTATGTAGGCTACTACAGTGGTGTTGTCGGTAGCAATGAGAACTACCTTGTTTGTACAGAGAGCTTGGAATTCTTTTAATGCCAGAAGAACTGCCTTTAACTCTAGATAGTTTATGTGCAGCTTACTTTCTGGGAATGACCAGTTTCCCCTTGCCATGTGCTTGTTTAAGTGAGCGCCCCACCCTTCTTTTGACACGTCTGTAAAGATCTGCATTGCATGTGCTAGATGGTGTAACGATTGACCTGTGATAACATTGTTTTCCTCCAGCCACCACTCTGGATGTGGGTGGAGTGATCTTGGAATGGGGATGGTCTTCTCCAGCGTTTCCGGCAACCTCCAGTTGTTCTTGAGATGCCACTGTATGGGTCTCATATGTAACTTGCCCAAGTGTACCTGCTTTTCTTGTCAGTAATCCAATCAAGGACATGAATTTCCGGACCGGACACACTGGGTTGGCTAAAATCTCTCGTATCTTAACTGTAGGGTCTCCCAACGTTCTGTGGTGGGTCTGACCCTGCCCTCCCTCAAGTCGAACTGGTGACCTACGAAATTAAAAATTTGCTTGGGCTCCAGTTCTGACTTCCTCGTTCACTAGCCAGCCCAATTCTCGACAGAGGGTTACTAGGGTTTGGGTTTGTTGAAGACAAGCCTGGTGGGATGTAGCTCTGACCAACCAGTCATCTAGGTACTGGTGGATCCTTATACCCTGTCTCATTGCTAGCCATTTCACCTCTTTGGCTATCACAGTGAACTCCATGGGGGCTGTGGACAGGCCAAAGGGTAATGCTTTGAATTGGTAGATTTTGTCCTGAATCCGAAAACGCATATACTTCCTGGACTGGCTGTTTATTGGTATATGGAAGTATGCGTCCTTGAAGTCAATGGAGGTCACCCACTCCCCTGCCTGGAGGGAGGTTCGTATTGTCTCTGGTGTCTCCATTTTGTAAGACTGTGTTTTCAAAAATTTGTTCAGTTTGCTCAGATCCAAGATGGGACGCCACCGGTTGTTGGGCTTTGGTACAAGGAATAACCGGTTGTAAAACCCCAGGGACTATGGATTTTGAACCAACTCTACAGCGTTTTTGTTTAACAGCTGATGCAATGCCTCCAACAGGTAGCTGTTCCTGTGAGGATCTACATAACAGCTTGTTATTGTGGGTTTTCTGGTCAGGTAAGGTCTGGACCGGAAGGGTAGGGTGTAGCCTTCCCTGAGGACTGATATAACCTTGGGGCAAACACCTAAGGCTGCCCATTTCACCCAAAAATCGTGCAATCTTGACCCTACAGGAGGATTTGATGCAGCAGGTGGGACATTTGTGACACTCTGCAGAACACAACTGATTTACACAGGAAACACCTTTCACAGATTTTATTAGCATTTGATGTTCGGGAATTACGTCTTTCTTTTGCGACGACCCTTCTGCAAAAGGAACATGAGTTACAAGTTACAACAGGATAATATACAGGTAACTGAGTTCTTGTCTCGTACTTTGAATTACAAAACAGTCCTAAGACCCCTTTCCTATTACAAACTGAACACAATAATTGTCATTTATACTGCTTCTGTGTCTTAGCAGGTCGCTGGCAGTAGGAAGCAGTTTTACCCCGGTGAGATCTTTGTCCACACCTTCTACCCAGTTGTTTCCAAGCAGGCAGACCAGATTTCCTGTCCTGATCGGGGCTGATGATACGGGTGAAAGCGTTGGGACCCTTGTGTGAAGGACCGGAAGTGCGTTTTTCTTCATGGTGCCTTATTTCTTCCTCAGCCTTGCTAATAAGATGATCTGGAAATAAGGCACTCATATGCAGGGGAGCAGTCCTAAGAGCATTCAAAGTGTCCTGTTTGATCCCTGCTTTAAGATAATCCAAGTAACTGTCCCTCCTTGTCAGGGTAAGGTTAGCCACATTAATGAAGACGCCGTCTGATAAATCCTGCATAGTCCTGGCCATTGCCTGTGTTATGCTCTTGCTAAAGGTGATCAGAAAGTCTAGTTCTTCAATGGCCTGGTGAGTTTTCCCGGTGGATTTTCCTTTGCCCTTGTCTTTCTGCAGTAACTTTAGTTGGTTGGCCATAGAGTCCTACACTTTAGTCAGACAACGTGAGAAGCTGGCAGCTTGATTACACATGTAACTTTGATCTCTCGCTGCTCTCTCCCTTTTCCTCAATGTGTCCTATGAGACAGGTCTGGAGGCTGGAGCAGAAGGAAGAGAACGATTGGCAATGCGAGGAAAACTGCTGTTGAGGCGTGGCGGTTGGTTAGTCCAGGAAAGCACTTTTGATCTGGAGAAGTCCTTCTTCTCTGTGTACATATCGTACCATTTAAGAGTCCTTGGGGGTTTAACAAACTGATCCCTGACTAACCCTGCAGTTTCTGAAGGCCATGATGGATACCCCTCCTGCACAGTAATGTTGAGCTTTTCAAACTTCCAGCATAACCAGTCATCTACCGAACTTTCACTGACACTTTACCGGGTATATGTGATCTGGCACCGGCAAAGGCGTCGTCATCTTGTGCAGAAGAAGACGAATCAAATTCTGGCACTTGATCCCAGCCCATGAATGACCTAACACCACGGAGAGTCTCCCTGTAGGTCTGTTTTGAACTCAGCTCTTGATCCGTATCTGTAAGCTCTTCACGATCCTGACCCTGTGATAGTGCCTCAGAAAGTTCACCCTCTTCATTCAGACTGAGGTCAGGGTTATCAGTAAGCTGGTCATCTTCTGAAGCAAAATCTTCTGGCTGATCAGAAGCAGTGGAAGGCTGGGTAGTGGGACCTCGAGTCGATCACTGGGTAAAGCACCAGAAGGGGACACTGCAGCTTGGCTGGTGGGATGGATCTCTGTACCAGCACTGGGAGCCTCAACAGGCCTGGTAGCAAGGGTCACACCGGGAGCCTCAGCAGGCTGGGTGGCTACTTTCTTCACACCGGGAGCCTCAACAGGCTGGATGGCTGCCTTCTTCTTGCCAGTTACACCGGTAGCAGGTTTCTGGCTAGTGGATTGCTGAGCTGGTGGGAGAAAGGGTTTCTCTGACACCACCACATTGGAGCTCTGAACCGGTTCCACCAGGAGCTGAAAAGTCTTTGACAGGAAAAGAGCCTCGAGGCTTATAAAATGCTCTGCCCACTTGTCATCTAGTTTCTTAAGGTCAGATTGAAATTCTGGATTCTTTGGAGGCGTGGAATACTTCTTAGGTGACTTGTGAGAGGCCTTCTTCTTCTTAGTGGGGGTTTTGCCTCGATCAATGGAGTCACCTTTGCCACTCTCAACCTTCCCAACAACAGTGACAGTAGACGGATCTACAAGGAAGGGAGAGGCAATCTTCTTCTGGAGCTCTTTGTCTTTTCTGGCTCTGTAAGTGGGGGTGGCCAGCTGTAATTTTTGATCTTCAGTAAAACTATTGCATATAACAGTCTTTCTTTCAAAAAACATGTTGTGGCCTAGCCCCTTATCACGGCAACGAGCACACTTGGTATGGGTGTCAAACAGAGCCATAGCGTGGCCACAAGTCCCTCTTCTTTGTCCAGGGGATGCCATAACACTCCAGAAGTAAGGTAGAATAGATGAAAATTAAAATAAAGTTAAAATAAAATGGTAGTCTTTAAAAATCTTCGCGTTTAATAACACAGCAGAAAACACGTCTGTACACTCACACGCCAAACGAAAAAAGACCCGATGACGTCATTCTGACTAGACAGGAAGTATGCACGAGGCGACACCTGGCGAATGTACACTCTGGGGCCGATTTCACGAACGGACTTAAGCCTGGTTTTGGGCTTAAGTTTAAGACTTTGGGCTTAAATTCTGTCAAAAATGTGCTAAGTCAGCGGGCTTAGACTTAGTGGATTTCACAAAGGGGCTAAGTCCATGGATTTGCTAAGTCAGTGGACTTAGACTTAAGTCTGGGAGGTAGTGGGCTTAAATTTTGTAAAGAGGACTTAAATATGGCTGCCATAAACTTTTCTCCACTTGAAAATTTGAAAGGGCTGTAAAAAAAGTATAATTACACAGAGCACCTTACTGAAGTAGTCTTTGGGAAGTTTATGTGTGGCAACAAGGTTTTTCATTTCAAAACAGCACTTATCCTTAGATAAAATGTATTAAATGAAGGATATAAAAGGTCACATGACACAGAAAACCACTGTGGTTATATGATAAGCTTGGACTTAGCTAAGTCACCTTTGTGAAATCCATTTTAAGTCCCAGACCTAGTTAAGACCAAAGTCTTAGATTTAAGTCCCTGACTTAGCCAAAAAAAGGGACTTAGTTTAAGTCCTTTAGTGAAATCGGCCCCTGGACTGGTCCTGTCAGTATTTATACAGTTGTCCATTGGATAGGATGTATTAACGCAATAAAACTATACATTTGCTGATCTGTACAGAATCTGCATCAGAGAAAAGAATTGCCTTTGTGTGTGTGAGCGGGCCACGGTGGCAGAGTGGTACTGCTCAGCCAGTGAATTTCGTCACCCCAGTGAAGTTCGTCACCTGCTGCAAAAATGCTCAAAGACAGGCAATATTCATATTTAAATAAATGGAATAGCTGCTTTCAGCAACAAGGTATACATGTATGCCGAAAGTTCACAGTAAAAACTCTTTAATATTGCCATACAATGCAGGCGACGAACTTCACTGGGATGACGAAATTCACTGGCTGAGCAGTAACACTTTTGCCTCCCACATCTGAGATCGGGGTTTGGTTCCCGGCCCAACTTCAAGTGGGAAAGCTGGTAGTTGCTTGCCGTTGGTCTGCAGTTTACAGTACAGAACCTTGACCAACTGTATGTACTCTGCCCTTCCAACTACCTGTTGTGATATAACCTGTACAGTGTTGAAAGCGATGTAAAGCCCAAATAAATAAATTTTGTGTGTTTGTTGTATGTGTCTGTGTGTTTCTCCCTTCAGTGTTTCACTTGAAGTGGAGAGGGGTGGGGGAAGGGGTGGGGAAGATTTACATTGCATGTGAACCTCTCAATATGTAAGAGAAAATGAAGGTAAATGGAAAGGTTCCATTCCACTGAGCTTTATCAAGTCAAGCTGTGCATGCTGTTCTATCAAATGTACATTGTTTTCAAGCGGCCCATCAGGGACGCTTATTTGTTTTCACCTAAGTTCGACGGATCGCCGCCACTGCCTCCGCAGGATTATGGTCTCCCTTGAATAACTTCTTGGGCTTTCAAATTTTTCTTTCCTTCTTATCTTTCATTAAAAATGTAGGGGCGGGAGCAATTTGTGGGATACTTTGCGGAGACTTTAAGCTTTACTTAAGGGAACCTTAAGCATTTTTTATAAACACCCCGTCATCGTGTTTCGGAAAACATAGCTTTTTAAAGCTTGAAAGCTGTATGCACAAATTACATTTGGAAAATTAGATATTAGTGAGGGTACAAAGTCATAACTTAAATAATATATTTTCACATCATTATTCAAAACAATGGCTTGTTACAATAAGTGAAATGTTATTGAAATGGCCAGGCCACTTCAAAACCTGGCTTAGGCTTAAAATGACCATCAGATTTATGTGGTTGTTTCAAAACTGCCATGGCCGTTTTGAAATGGCCAATGGTTTCAAAACTGCAAGTAACTGTATGTAAACCGGCAAAACAAATGGGCAAACATATTCTTCAGGAGGCTGGGCTGGCTTCAGGTTGAACTTTGAAAGTCTCCCCCCAATTTATTTCTCATGTTTTCTTCATAAAATAGACTATTCTTCTACCTGGGTGGTAAGTGGGTAAGTGGGTGGTACATTTCATATTGATTCAGTTTTCATATTTGAAGATTATTTCATATTTTTAATTTATACCAGTAGATCACTACTTGATCTTAGATGCATATCATATGTAAATCCACCAGAGTTAATGTTTCAAAAAAAATTGTTATTTCTTAATGGGCTATCTGTGCTAGTGTAAATTTGCTTTATAAAATAATTCCTCAACAAGTTTAGAGATAAATTGCAAGATTTTTGACTTTAAAAGGAATTTTGTAAATAGTAACTTAATTCAAAGCTTGGTGCTGCTAATATGTTGATGTACATGACTTCTTACTAGCAAATAAAAGTTTAAAAAAATTAACCAATGTTAATCAGGGACCAACTTATGTTGTATACAAAAGTTTGCCTGTATATTTGCTGGTCATCTATGTAACAGTGCAGGGTATTTGACTTTGGTGTGGAGTAACTATAGTTTTATATAGTAACATGTCACTAATAAATATGGTACTATTCTTAACAATAAAAGACAATCATGTTGAATTTAAATTGTTTAAAATATTAACACAATATCAACTCAAACAAAAAAGTCTAAATAAATACCTAAAGGAAAATTTGATTGCAATCCCAATATCTTTGATATGCATAAATCAGACTTTGCCAATCATTGTCATTGTGGAACAAACATAACATGCTCATAGGGAGTCATCCCCATTTATCAATGATAGAAACTATCCTGCATTTAAGGGATACTTTTGTGATACATGCTTATCAGATGTACTATTCATAAATAAATGTTAGTCCTAGAATCTGTCATGTGATGGAGATTAAGCACTTTAAAGATATTCTCATTATGTTACATAATATTTGTTTGGTTTAACTTGGGGCTGAGTTTGCAAAGGTCAATTTGCCGAGGCTGATGTGCAAGGGGCCACTTCTACCTCTATTTATGATAACCTAAGATTATTAAAATTATCATGTATCACCTTTGCTATGAGTATGAGGAACCACCATGGTATAAATTAATATATATTTAAAATAAACAATTTTTATGAGTCACTGCTAGATTGAAAATTCATATATAATTGCTGAAATACCTCATTGTTACAAAATCTTCAAAAAATATATATAAGACACACTGTGCTGTGACATCACTAACATTAGTGACGTCATATAGGCCTTTAAAGCATAACCACATGTGTTACTTTTAACTAGCACGTGGCTGGTCCCCCCTCTATAGTTCCCCCCAAAAAAGACAAAATGGGGCATAAATTGTAAAAGAGTACAAAGATATTGCATAAAACAGTAAAAGGTCTAGTATTCATTGATGCTTCATTGCAGTATATAAACTGTTAAAAGGTGCTTTACATATTTCTCATTGACTAGCTAGAAATTAAAATTAAGTATGTAACCCTTTAACTGTTTCAAAACAGTAAAACGGAAGTGGGTGCTTTACCGTTTTGTGTTTCCTTGTTTATAAATGGGTAAAGCAGTGAACAGTATCTACCTTGATTTTTATCGTTTGTGTTTCTCTTTATATAAATGGGTAAAGTAGATTAACAGTTGGTACCACTGAAAGAAGTCAACCATTTTGTCTTTTTATCACTTTACACCTTGATTGTTTTTAAAAGTTGAAATGTTAAAAGAGTAAACTGTAGTTTTCAGACTTTTCAGTTACAAGTGAAAATTGCTGACAATTGTGTTCTACTCATTATCAATTCATATAATTACAAGCATGCAATGGTAATGGGTACTTTTCCCTTTTAAATTTTAAAATATAGTATTAAATAAAGAAATTAACGGTAGGTATCCTCATTATTCTGAGATCACCATCCTTTTTCACATTTGCTACCATTCTTGAAACCCATTCAATTGGTTATTGAACCTTGGTAATCACGCCTTGAAGTCTAGTTTTTATATTTCTCCCTATAGAATTTCTCACGCAGTGCATCATCTGTACATCCAAAGATTAGCCAGTCTCTCATCTGAGTTTTCTCTTCTTCATTGCCAAAGTCACAACTTTTGACAGTTCTTCGTATCCTATAGTGATGAATTGTTCCAAGCTTTCTGTTGATCTCTCGGACATGGTACTGAATGTTCTCCAGGCACTGAGCTGGTTCTTTTTTACATTAAAATATGCATCCATTTTTGCTGTGACCCTGGTGTATACTTTTGATTCATCTGGGACATCTTCGGTTGGAGCAGCCCATGTTAATCCATTATGTATGTCCTTGAGTTCTGCCCCTCTCACGTTAATCAGCAGTGCAATTTTTTTCTTCATCTGTTTTTGAGTTGAAACCAGCAGCTAGCATGAAATAACTGAAATCTTCTTTGAAACATGTCCAGGTGGCTTCATTATTTCCATCACTGGATATCTGGATTTTGCTTGGAGGGTTTAAACCAAAAAACTTGCCATGGTTATAGTTCTGATAATAGGATCTATTTAATAGAACAGTTTGTATTCACAGGGACACCATACACTAACAGATCAACACTCACAGTTTACAGTAGTTAAAGCACCAGTACACTACGTAGTCTGTAAGATCTGCTATTATCAACCACGAATGCTGTAGTCAATTAAATCTCACATTATTCATTTCACATGTGGGTCCAATTTAGTATACAGTTTGTGTAGCTATTAAGCTGCCACCACGTATAAATATCTCCACTGAAACACCACAAATAGACTACTATTCCGTTATTCTACTTTGATAAATACATTGGCACATGTAGTGGACATACTAAAAACACACACACAGAGAGTATTTGAGTTTGGGTAGTATACTTAATATTGTTACACTCAACATCTATGTAACAAAGACAAGAGATAAACCATATTCAAAGACACTGATCTAATAGGTCTGTTGGCCTTCAGACAGAACAAATAGCGATGAATCTGGCCATAGGATTAAAAAACTTTTTTCCCAGCTTCATATTAACGGTAATAAATAAAATGAACCCTAATGGCGCATGCGTGATGGAAGCCGCCTAAATGCACTTCCCTTAAAATCGTTAATATTTATCTTATTATCTGTATTTAGTTTAATTTCCAATATTGATTCATACATTATGTCATGAAAAGATAATTTTGCATTGTAAATACTCACGTTTATTTTCTTTGTTTTCATATCGCTGTATATTTACATATCCGGTGACTTGACCATTTGTCATTGCCACAGGGGACAGGGCATTTAGATCCATAAGCATTTTTAGAAGTTCCTGACAAGTGACACATTGTATTGTTCATTTGTGCTGGAATATTTGTCCATATACAGTACACAGATGATCACAATTATGTCGGGGTTAATTTTTTTTTTACCAAACTTGAGGGTATGATGGTTTACAAGGTTTACAAATTTATATACATGTTTGGTTGCAAAAAATGAATAATGGTGGCTTTGTTAATCTGTGGTCAAAAAACATGAATTTCATTTTAATGCTAAAATATGCATAATGGGCCGAAAATCTGAGTTAATGCTCAGCCAGTGAAGTTTGTCACCCCAGTGAAGTTCGTCACCTGCATTTTATGACAATATTAAAGAGTTTTTACTGTCCAGTTACGGCATATATGTATATCTTTACGCTGAAAGAAACTATTCCATTTATTTAAATGTGAATATTGCCAGTCTTTGAGCGTTTTTACGGCAGGTGACAAACTTCACTGGGGTGACGAAATTCACTGGCCGACCAGGAGGCTGAAAGTACGAGGATTAACCATACTTAGTTTTGGCGTGTGGTTTTACATGAAACAAAAGTTAGCTTCAAGGGAATAATATGAAAAAAAATATTCCAAATTCTGGTTGCAACATTATAAAAATAAACGAATAAAAATCAGACACAATTATGACCTGGACACAATTGTGACCACACGTATAGTGGTGGTGGACCAATTCATGCCCCTGTACTTATTCACGCCCATCCCAAAATTAATTAATGGTCACAGTTACATAATAAATCACTTTAAGTATATTTTATCATCTGTGAAATGGTGAACACATTTTCCATCAAAAAGTATAAATCTTCCAAGAAAACTAAGGGTGGTCTCTGAGATAAACAGTCTTCAGAAATTGTCACATAGAAACAGTTTAAACAACAATATAACAAACTGCATATCATTATGTAACTTGACATGGGTCTTGAGTTAATCTGGAGGTGAGATAATTCAGGAGAAAACTTTGTCATATAGCTAAACATTTATTTACAAAAATATAACATGTATTTTACCAGAAAATGCTGTGGCTGAATTGGTACAAGCACTAAAGTCATTCAAAAATAATCCGAAATCACATTTACATTTTGTTTATATCAAAATAATCTAAATGAATTAAAACAAGACACACAACTTACTGTCTAACATTCAGAACTTGGATCATACTAGTGTACGGATTGTTGCTCAAATGTTCAATATCGGTCGGTAGGGGTGTTGCGGTAGCAATTTTTTCCTTCCGGTTTCCCGTCTTTCACTTCCCGGTCGGTTACCGGTTAACCGTCTCTTATTTGAGAAAACATGAGAACCAAATACTTTCCATACTGTGAAAACAGGAATTCTAACATAACACAGATGTGTTCTCGAATCTGATTGGCTAAACAACGAAATATATAGTTTCTGCAAATTATCGCTCATTATGGCTTTGAGATTACAGTAAAAAGCAAATAAAAGTGGATTATGACACTTATTTTCTGTGTAAGGTTAGTAAAGTTTCTTTAAATTGAAGTGTAAGCGGAAAACCGGTAGCTGCATATTTGATGGTTTGCAGTAATTTATTTACCGTACCGACGATACCGGTACTACCGCAACACCCCTATCGGTCGGTCATCCCGTGGAACTGCTGATATCGAAACATACTACCAGCATTTCAATATCTAAACCTTATATAAGAAACAGACAAAAATAAAATCAACAGAGTAATTTTATTGCTTAACCATTTAGGTATATAAACTCCTTAAAAGACACACTTACAACAGCAATAAACACGATGCACTCAGAGCAAAATACTCGACTCAATGTGATCAGCTTCGCAAGTGTTATAAACTGTTGTATTATCGTCCGTCTATTGTTTGAATCTGAAGCTATGTTGGAAGACAGTAAAATGAAACCATGTTAATTAATTTTCAGTGGATTTCTGCCCACTAAGGACACATGCATATGGGGTGTGGCATGATAACATGACCCATTTGTACCTACCCACAAAAACTTGAGTCAAGCTTTCCAAACAAAGCATATAAAATAAAGTGGGTAACATTAAAATATATCTTAATGATGGGCAGTTATGGACGGATAACTTCAGGTCAACTGGAAGAGCCGTTTTTTTATGAGAAGGGAATACGTTACTAAAATTCACCATTTTTTCACAAAAATTTGTTCACTCTGAAAAAAGCAAAGTTTTAAAATGTGTATATTGCACACAAATCCCAGAATAAATGCTAAAAAACAATATTATTATGAAAGCTTATTATCTCATGCTTAATTTGGTATATAAAGCTCGAACCTACCTTCAATACTTTTTAAACTACAAGCTCTTGAGTATGTGCTGGTGGATATGGAAATTAGGGCCCAAAAATTGGGTGACTTTGTTTGAGTACCCACTACAATAATATTTTTCTGTCTTTTATTGACATTTTTAGTTATATGCTAGCCTGAAGTCTTTGGTTAAATGTGGTCAAGATTTAAAGTCATTAACCCAATGCATCTCTGAGTATAAATGAATTAAAATATTAAATTCTGTTGTCCGAAACGCCCTGTCACATCTGAAGAGCCCACCTTTAGAAAAAAAAACAGGAGCTACAGAACCAAATAAAGTTGTTGTTTAGAAGGAACTACATGTGCACTTTAAGGTCTGAAAATATAAACCTTTAATGATTTTCTTCAACAGAATGACGGGCAAAAGTTTCTGTCCGAAACAGAAAATGTCACATCTGAAGAGGTTTATTTTAACCTATGAAGATGTATTTTCATGATTGATAGTTTTAAAAGTAATATTTCAGCTTTATTTTATATTATTTTGTTTTAGGGAATATGAAACTGTGTACAGACATGAAAGTTTATTGGAAAAAGTGCCTAATATACAAATGAGGATGCCTACTTTTAAAAATTTACATTTTCTTCACAAAACGTAAATTTTACTTCCAGTGACATGGATAGATGAAATCAATGATCATTATTATGATTTACCATGATAGTCAAATGCACTTAGCTGCAATCCAGTTCAGAAAAAAGGCTATTGGAAGATCACTTCTGGAATAGTTTGACACCAATGGAACTCTTCAGATGTGACCAAATGCTCTTCAGATGTGACATTTTGCTCTTCAGATGTGACATTAAATAGTTTTGTCTCAACGTTTTCCCCATTCTTTACCTTGTGCGAATCCTTTATACAAAGGTCCGCAATTTCCAATATGTTGTAACATATTAGAATAAAAAGAACTCTGAAATGTTGACCTTGTTTAACATGTCACATCTGAAGAGCACTAACCAATTGGACAATTGCTAATGCAGTCAGCACAGACTGGCCCAGCAAACAACAGAAAAAGTCATTTTGTGTTTCCACCAACAGGACCAGTCTAGTACTGTCCATTCCATATGTGCCTAAAACACTTCCTTCCTGTCTAAACAGTGTGACATCATTCCATCTTTTTCAATGTCTAAACCTATTTAGACCCCTGGTAAGCTGATAGTGGGGTCAGTTGGGAGGGTGTTACCTTTTTATTGGGCAAGGTATTAACTTATTTGCAATACGAAAGAGATGTTCCAGGAGGGGATGCCTCTCCAACCCTTAAGTCTGTCTCTGTGGAAACTAACCAAGAGACAAGTGAGATTCCCATCTTTGCTGCTATTGATGGGTGAATTTCCCAGTTTGTCTGCAATGGCTGACCTGTAGCCATCAACTGTACTTGGCCGCAACTTCCTGTCCTGGAATAGATTCAACAGGAAGTCAGCAACCTTTGCCCTGAAGTCCACCTGATTACTTTGTAAAAATGGTCCACTTAGCCTAATAGACTGATTTGGTTGAGACTCTCTGAGGAGCTTCAATTTGTGCTGCCACTACCTCATAGAAACCTCGCTCATTGATAACTGAGGCTCCAGGAGCCAGACATTGAGATTTAGGTTTGGTAGAATCCTGTGAGGGATCTGACTGAATGGCTGGGTTAGCAGATTGGGCAGGTACAACGGGATTTGACCTGACATGGTCACTAGGTACCAAAACCAGGGCATGGTGGGCCACCCTGGAGCAATCGGAATGATTCTCTTACACAGAGAGTCCTGAAACTTCTCCAGCACTTTGCCCAAGATGGCTACTGATGGGAAGGCATGAGGGTCCAGATCCTCCCACAGCAGATCGAGTGCAACCTGCTTTCTGGGAGGGAGTAGGTTCCCCTTATAGTGTGCTCTCCTAAGTGAGCGCCCCACCCTTCATTTGATACATCTGTAAAGATTGGCAGAGCATGCCTGAGTGTAGTGGTAGACCTTGAAGAACATTTTCTTCCTATGGTCATCACTTTAGCTGAGGAGGGAGTGACCTGGGGATAGGGATCACCTTTTCTAGTGATGCTGGAACCTTCCAATTCCTTTTCAGGTCCTACTGTATAGGTCTCATATGTAGCTGTCCCAGGTGGACCTGTTTTTCAGTAGCTTTCTGTACTCCTTATCTGGGACATCAGCTGATTGACCTAACAGGTCGGTTTGGAGAGCAGTTCCTGAATCTTTGCGTTCCACATTTGCCAGCACTGTAGGGAGGGGGTCTGACGATCTATGAATTCGAACACTTGTTTAAGTTGTTTGGGGTCCAGTTCTGATTTTTTTCCTGTTTACCAACCTTATGAGCAACCTAGTATATGGAGATATTGCGCTGAGTATAAATACATAATAATAATAATAATAGCTCCTGGAGACAGGTTTGGTGGGATCTGGCTCTGACCAACCAGTCATCGAAGTACTGGTGGATTCTTATACCCTTGCGTAAAGCCATCAATTTGACCTTCATCACTACTGTAACTTCATGGGTTTTATGAATTGGTGGGACTGACCCTGGATGTGAAACTGGAACTGGAATCCTTGTCTTTGCTGGTGTGTAAACTATACCCAATCCTGAGATTTGGCAGTCCCGGTGTACTGGTTACATTGTAAACCGGCAGCCTCCAAATTCCTAGAAGGGTAGCCTTGAACTAGTATGAGGTTGAGTTTATCCAACTTCTTACACAACCAGTCATCTGTCGGTATGTTGACTGAATTTATATTTATTTTTTATTTTACATCATGTTCAACAGCCAGGGTCATGCTAGTTGGTCAAGATTATTCTCTGTAAACCACCGGGCATAGATAAGTAACTACCAACTTTCCAACATGAAGTACCCGGGTTGAGATTTGAACCGGTGACCTCAGAGGTTGAAGGTGAGCACTCTAACCACTACACCACTGAGCCCCCTGCATGTTGACTGAAATCTTTCCAACTGGTTGCAGTTTTGGCCTTGCAAAGGGGAGGTCATCAGCCTCTGAAGTGGCTGTATCCAGGTCGGGCATATGCTTATGCCTCTTTCATTGTCTCTCTGTAGGTTTGCTCCTCTGAAAGAGCTTGGTCAATTGTAGGCTAAAGTCGAACCCTGATCTAGGTCAGACAGCTCCATTTCCTCTGCTGGGCAAACAGTGTGAGGTTGGTCAGTCGGGTTGACATTCGAATCAGTCTCCATCTAGGTTAGCTGCCCGGCTGCCTCTGTAACCAGTGTAGTGGACACCTGTCACTGCATAGCAGGGACTTGGTCGGTGCTGGCTTTGTTGGTAGACTGGGGTCGGTCAACAGGCTGAGTTCGGTGGACATCAACAAGCTGAGGTCTGTCAACAAGCTGAGTCGGTGTAATAAAAGGGTCAGCTGCTTTCACTGCACCAGCTCATGGAGCCCTTGTTGGTATCACTTTCACAGTCTGGAAGGTCAGTTATCGTAGAAAGCTTCTGGCCAGCAGCATTGCCTCCAGCCTTGAGAAATGTTCCAACCATTTCTGATCTAGAGCTTCTAATTTGAAGACTTAGAAGGCCTAGAATACATTTTGGCCTTATCCTTGTCTTTGGCTAATGTCTTCTCAGGTGATTACGGCTTCTTCTGTTCATTCACAGACCCTAAAACCAAGACTACAGTTGAATCTATTAGGGTCTAACTAGTATCGTCAGCAGCAGACCTTGCCATCTTGTTTGTAAGATGGTGTGGTAAGTTATGCTCGCTGATCAGTGGTTAGGATATTACAGTGAGAACAGTCTTCTTTCAAAACACAATGGTTGCTGCCCTTACCCTTGTCACAATAACATGCACAGTGCGTCCCTCTCTTCTGTCCTGGTGATACCATGTTGAGAAGTAACAATCACTATGTGTAGAAAATATGAAATCAAAGTTCAAATCCACAAAAAATCAGCAAATTCTGCAATTTCTGAAAGCTTTCCAACAAACACATCTGCACAGTACACATACCACATGGAAAAGATGTGATATCACACAGACTAGACAGGAAGGAAGTATGCCACGCCACCTAACGAATGCACAGTGTTAGACCAGTGTTGCCAGTGGAAACACAGTGCGACTTTTTCTGTCATTTAACAGGCCAGACTGCTCCAACCAGATTAGCAATTGTCCATTGGATGAGATGTATTGACATAATAAACACTAATAGTTGTAAAATATGTTTGAAATTTATTATCATGTTGAAAAATTGAACATCTGAAGAGAAAATCGTCACATCTGAAAAAAAGTCACATCTGAAGAGCCACTTTTATTTCATCTAAAAATGGCACACGTGTTGCAAGTTATAATTATTTATTACTTTCTTGGTGCAATTTAAACATTTCTAAGCTTTAACGAGAAAATAAACACTAAAATTTTTAAAAAGTCACATCTGAAGAGTTATAAGTCACATCTGAAGAGCATGTGTCACATCTGAAGAGTTTCCTTTGGAGACCTACATATGTCAAACCTGTACAATCATCCTAACATTAGTTCTTTTAGAGGTAGACCACCTTTAGGTTAACACCTGCAAAAAGTTTCAACTTTTTGGATATAGTACTTTTGTTTTTACAAGAAACGAAATGTGTTTTTTCAATAGGTGCCAAATATGCAAAAATAGAAAGCTGTCAAAAAAATTAACTAAGTTCCCATACATTGTTAACTTCATTCATATATGTTAGGGTGCTCAATATAGTATTGGCAGAATACAAAACATGCTTGGTAATTAACTTTTAAAATTATTAAAAATGAGAATTTCATGTTGTGTCACATCTGAAGAGTTTCCAGACACACCGTTATATTGTTCAACAGAAAATATACAAAACGGCAAAAAGTTATCTTTTCATTATTGGAAGTAGATACCAGGGTCATAGTAGTATCTAAATAAACAGTTATGTTTAATCTCCCAAAGACTTTAAAATTTCACCTCCAGGGAACACTTTTGGGTCATGTTATCGTGCCACACCCCATATTTGAACAAGCACATCCAGACACTGAAATATTTTGTGGATATTAATTCAGTTCACAATGGTGTGGCTCATTCTTTAGCTGACATGATTATTAGTGTTAATTAAGCGGCCCGTCAGGGACGCTTATTTGTTTTCACCCAAATTCGACTGATCACCGCCGCCACCGCCGGATTATGGTCTCCCTTGAATAACTTCTTAGCCTTTCAACTTTTTCTTTCCTTCTTATCTTTCTTTAAAACTATAGGGGCGGGAAAAATTTTTGAGATACTTTGTGCAGACCTTAAGCTTTACTTAAGGTAACCTTAAGCATAACTCCAAAACACCTCGTCATCGCGTTTCAGAAAAAAACACACACACCTGTGCTATAAAATTTATCAGGTACATTCTAGACCAAATTTCCAAGGTCGGAAAGGATTTTCTCATCAATCGGACCATAGATGCCTGAATGGGAGGCGTTTTATTTTCGTAAATTTTTTAAAAATGGGTACTTGGTCTGTATCTCAAAAACGATCAGGATTTCGACATTTTGTTGGAATAACTTATTCAGCTACTTTTTGATAATCTTTCACATGCCGAAGTTTTAGCCCTGTATCTGCAATTTTAAGGTCACCTTAATGTCAAAAAAATGGGGTTTTAGCCCTCCAGTTCACTTAGTTTTTCACTTTTTTCAACCAAACTTGGTACATATAATATCCTGACTTTATGGTGACCTTAAACTCAAAATGTTAATGGACATATGGCCTTCTTAAAGTCATCAAATTGGAATAAAATGCTCTGGCTCCGTTCTTTTTCCATTTTTTTTTATATCAAAATTATCACTGGTATTAAACTAGATAAAAATAATACTTCTGGTCACCTTAAACTCTCAGTATGAATGGAGTTGTAGCCACCTTAAAGTGAAATAAGGGGGTTTTCAGCCTCCAAGTATCTTATTGTTCGACTGACCTCAGTTAAACCTTGCACACTTATAAAGGATGGCAAACCAAAGGGTTATCCTGACTTTAAGGTGACCTTAAACTGTTAATATAATTTTGGCCCCCCCTAAAGTCATAACATTTGAATAAAGCCATCTGGCTCCTTTCTTTTTCCATATCTAACATATATTGATATTGAAGGGCCATTCTCATATTGACCTGAGCTAAACTTTATGCACTTATAAAGGATGAGAAAAGGGACATTCTTATTTTATGGTCACCTTAAAGTCCCCATATGAATGAAGTTATTGCCATCTTGCAGCAAAATTATGGAGTTTTTAATCTCCAGCTATTGTATTGTTCAGCTGACCTCACTTTAATTGTGCGCCCTCATTAAAGATGAAAATAGGGACAAGTAACATACACAGTGCAATAAAGTTCACAGTTTCTATTGCTTATGATGCATATGTTGACATCTTTTATGGGTGACTTCTTTTTCATCAGGGCCGCTTCGTTTTTGTCAGCAAAAACATTCTTCTAGTTAATTAAATGGGCACGAAGTGTACCAGAAACCACGGAATGCTCAGGTCAACCAGAGTAGTGTTTCCAAAATTTTGGAGGTTTATTGGTATCCAGAATATGAAGGGGATCTTTCCGAAATTAAATGTAATTACTTCTTCCCTTGACCAAACCCTTCCTACTAAGAATTATCAAAATTTGTTCATTACTTTGAAGAAATATGTAGAAAGCCAAGGTCATTGAAAATACATTCAAAATGGGACCTCTAAAAATTCATGATTTTTTTGTATCCAAAATATTATGTTAATGGTCCCGATATTGAAATATTGATTGATCACCACCCTCAAGTTTCATTCGATATTGATCCTCAACATGGCACTTGATCCCTACACTAGATCATACTCTATATAAAACACGGATTCCATCCTTTACCAAGTACCACAGTAGATTAAGAACCTAATTAAATGAATTGAAATTAGAGATGGGGTGGTATAAAAAATGTGTAGATTGGGAGGTTGCCAATACAAAACCGTACCAAATTTGTGACTTCGCATTTTAGTACACCCCAGCTAAACGTAGTGGTGTGAATGGTAAACCGGCATACCACATTTTGTTTTGTTTAAGTTAGGGCTGCCACGAGTAGCAAATTTTGTACTCGAGTACTCTTTAACAGCCCTAGTTTAAGTAGAAATGACGAAATCCACAAAGAATATTTAAGTACAAGATATTGAAAACATCAGTATATTATGCTTTCTACTAAGACTATGACTTCGTTAGAAAAACGACACTGGGTATTCGCCTCGAAAGAACCGACCTGGATTTGACCTTCAATCTTGCATATCTAATGCTATTTTATCTCTCTATTGGGATATCTGATACTGTGTTATCTCTTTTATATCTATCTTATATCTTTTTACTTGAGTCTTGGTTGTTGCACCTCTGGGTGTCTTTTGATGTAGATTAAGCACTGTTAAAGTCATATTAGAATTCATTAAGGGTTTTACTTTTGCAATTTCCCATTGTAACATATGGTATTGCATTAAATGAGCCACAAGTTTTGCCCCAGCTCCCCATAAAATCATGTATTGCCACATCTGTATGTATGGGTAATATTCAAAACATTCAAACCATAATTCGACCATACAAATGAATATCAAAATGGGAGAAGTCTTAAAGCTTCTTAATTTTTAGTTTACTGAATTGTCTTGTTTTAATACATTATATGCAGTTTCTTTCTCTTAAATGTTATTTTTTTCTACTTAAACATTATTTGGATACTGACACTGCTCTGAAAGTATCCCAATCTGTGTACTGTTTCACTACTTCTATATCTTATGGTGTTGAAAACTATTTCCCCAGGCTGTGGGGTAAAAGCATTTCTGATGCTATTTTTAATACATTAAAATTCATGAAATCATGCACTAAATCTCTTATACCTTGAAAAGTATTGCATTTAGAGCATTTTGTGAGATATGTTATTCAGCTACTTTTTCTATATAGCTACAACGTGGTGACTAAATTGTGAGTCTATCCCAATAGCTAAGTGAGTAATAGCTAGTTTCTGAAAAACTAGATAAACTGCAGACCTGTAACTCATTGCATAGCTGAGCAATAGCTAATTTCATTGTATCACTGTTGAGTCAATGAGCTACAACTCGAAAATGATTACATTTAGAGTATTTACTTTAGATGCTTTGTTCACCTACTGTTGGGTCAGCTGTAACATAGTAAAACTGCAGACCTGTACCTCATTGCAGAGCTGAGCAATAGCTACTGTCAGTATTATCATTGAGTAAATCAGTTGTAACTTGAAAACTATTGCATTTACAGTATTTTCTTTGAATAGTTGTTCACCGTTCACCTACTTTTGGGTCAGCTATAACATAGTAAAATTGCAGACCTGTAACTCATTGCATAGATGAGTAATAGCTACCTTCAGGTTTTCACTGTTGACTAATTCAGTTTTAACTGAAAAACTATTGCATTTAGAGACTTTTTGTTTGAATATATTATTCACCTACTTTTGGGTCATCTATAACTAGAGCTGTAATCAACAGTGATTTCTGTAGATCGACGCTCGCTTGTTAGATGCGAGTTGAACTCGAGTTGAACTCAAGTAAATGACAAATATAAATAAAATAATAATGTCCAAATATTGTCATCAAGGGATCCGCCATTGACGTATTTAGTACCATTTTATTGCAAGGAAATATATTCTGTTGCCGGTTAAATTGTACAGGTATGTATGAGCACATTATGGAACATCCACTTAAATAAGGAAATAAAAAAACGGCCATTGCTCATTGAATTTTTTGTCTTTATGGTTAGATAAATTGTAAAAGTGCTGGTTTTATAACAAGACTAGTATATCATAATTTATTTCTTAAAAACTCGAGTTTAAATTACGTAAATCGATGTGGTCCCAAATATCGCCCACCGAGTTATGACTCGAGTTTCGGTCAAATCGTTACAGCACTATCTATAACATAGTGAAATTGTAGACCAGTAGCTCATAGCAGACCTGTACCTCATTGTATAGCTGAGCAATAGCTACTTTCAAGTTCTTGCTGTTGAGTAAACCAGTAGTAACTTTAAACTAATGCATTTACAGTATTTTGTTGAAATATGTTTTCCACTCACTGTTTACACCTTAACCGTTAATTTGGTACTTCTGAATACCATTTGCAGGACACAACTTTTGTGTCCTTTTTACCCCACAGCCCTTGAGGGCTGTCGGGGTACTTTCACCCATGGCGTCCAGATGGGTGGGCAGGCGGGTGGCGACAAAAAGTTTGTCCGGGCTGTATCTCAGAAGCCGTATGGTGTAGGAAGTTCATACTTGGTAGGGACATTGGTTAGGGGAGCGTAGGTGTGTAACGTCATGGTGGGACTTTGATTTGACCTTTGACCTTCTTGTAGTGACCTTGACTTATAAAATCTTGTCTGGGCTATATCTTGGAAACCGTAAGGTGTAGCAAGTTGTTATTTGGTAGGGACATTGGTTAGGGGGTGTAGGCGTGCATCGTCATGGTGTGACCTCGATTTGACCTTGCTGCAGTGACCTTGAGTTTGAAAATCTTGTCCGCTCTATATCTCGGCAACCGTAAGGTGTAGGAAGTTGTTACTTGGCAGGGACATTAGTTACGGCTTGTAGGTGTGCATCGTCATGGTGTGACCTTGATTTGACCTTTGACCTTGCTGTAGTGACGTTGACCTATAAGTAGGAAGTTGATACTTGGTAGGGCCATTGGTTGGGGATTGTAGGTGTGCATCGTCATGGTGTAGTCTTGATTTGACCTATGACCTAGTCGTAGTGACCATGAGTTTGAAAATCTTTTCTGGGCTATTTATTGGATTCAGTAAGGTGTAGAAGATTGACACTTGTCAGTTATATAAAGCTCCAAATTATGTTTAAGTACAGAAAATAACATCTAAAAGAAAGAAAATGTATGTAAAGATAATGTATTAAATCAAGACATTTCAATGGCAAGATGATAGTATTAATCAGGGTACTAAAAATTACAAAGCTGTAAACTTTAATAATAGGAGTATAAGCTGTCAATGGAAATAGCACAATTATACAAAAGTACATAACCTAATCAGTTGCAGCAATCTATATACCTTTGTCATATAAGAAACATGTTTCAAATCTTGCAGTTGAACACACTTTGGCAGAGCCAAAGTTAAAAATCACACCATGACACACACTTAGAACCCCTAACCAATGTCCCTACCACTGCTCTGAAAGTATTCAGATCTTTGTACTGTTTCACTACTTCTAATATTCCATGGTGTTGAAAACTATTTCCCCTTGCTGTGGGGTACGGGCATCTCTGATACTATTTTCTTCTTTCACTTCTATTCTGAAACTCATAACACAGCTGACAGAGAGCCCTTTCACGGGCACTGATTGCTTGTTTTTCATTTTCACTGCCACAAGAAATACAAACAAAATACAAATAAGAACAAATGCCTTCATTGGGATCTTTAGTGTTGTAATAAGTGTTATCACATTTATAAAACTCTGGTATGAAATTTGCACAATGAGATCTTTTTCTTAGATTTTGTAGAAAATAAATTAAGAGTGATGTTAGGTATTAGTGTTGGTATCGAATGATAATATGCACATCGATATCAAACCATATTTTTGCCTTGCGTATGGATCGATATTGAAATATCAGGGTATTAGATGCTTTCCTGGGAGAGACCTTCCAAACTCTTTCGCGAGGTTTAATATTTCCCGAAACGTAAACAAATGTGGCAATTCTACTTTAGCGGTAAGTGAAAGTTGACAAAAATAATATGAAAACCAATGTATTCTTCAAATATTGTCCTTTATTTGAATGAAAAACCCCATATTTGTACCTGTTAAGTAGTATATTTCGATATTGATATGGCACTCTACATTATTGATATCGGCAAACTTAACGTGAATCGATAAATATTTCAATATCGATAAACAATACCAGCACTATTAGGTATCATGCTTACTAAATCTTTTGTGTATATTAATATATTTGCAGGAATCAACATGAGGCGAGATGTTAGAATTCTTTTACTAGGAGAACGTGAGTTGTATTTGATGCTGCTGCTTAAACATAAAAGTGTTTGATCTTTAAATGTATTTGCTGATAAGATAGTGAAAGTGAGTCTCATTAAGTCTTATCACAAATTTACTTGCTTGGGAATACTTTAGCTTTACTTTGAAAAAGCAGGGTGGCTGCTAGGTGTTTCTGTTTAAAGATAATCAACTTTTGTGTACTAAACTGGTTCTCAGATGCAGAAGGTGTGTGTGAATGATATGTACAAAGTACTGCCGGGATGATGTCCCGAATATGAATTTCGGTTTACATGGCTAAAATTTGGACTCTGCAAAACGTTTAAAAAATCAGCAACATCACAAATGATGCTATTTGCGTCCATCTATAAAACATATGATTTATTAAGAATATGGTATCATTTTTGTAAAATATCTATTTTGTCCTGTTTTCAACAAAGTGACTAAATACTATGGTAGACCCCTCTATTTTTGTGTGGTTTTGAACATGCTAATTCAATGATCGACCTAAAGCGAAGTATGTTAGTTTGTGAAGATACAAAACATTGTACCCAAAATTCTGAGTGAATTCCCAGCACCAGTAAAATATTGTATATGCCCTCTACACATGTACATCTTCACTTTGAGGCTCTTGATTCAAGGTCATCCACAGATTGCCTAATTAGCCCACAATTCACCCCCCTCCCCCCAATTTTGGCCAAATCCTCCCAAGTTCAAACAAGTTTGACCAAACTTAAAGTAGTTATAACTTGCTTATTATTAGTCTTAGATATTTGAGATGTGCAGTCAACAGTTATGTCAGAAATTAGTGACTGAGTATCTTTTGTGATCGTCAGATTTGACTTTAGTCGCCTCTTTTGAGGTTAAGTATTGGAATCCAAAATTAAAAGTACTTAAAACTTGCTTATTATTACTCATAGAGGGTTGGAATGTGAAATCAAAAGTGTAGAAAGTCATGGACTAGGAGTCTTTCAATGTGGTCAAACTTGACTTTGGGCCCCTGGAAGGTCAAATGGGGTATCAAAACTTAAAGCGTCTTACTGCTGCTAGTATGAGCACATGGTTAAAATGCTTGCTAACTAGGATGCTTTGTCTTTCTGGTAGGGATGGGTCGGCATCAAAAATGTGTACATCGGGAGGTCGCCAATGCAAAACCTTACCAATTCCTGAATTCCGGGACCCCGCGTTTTAGTACATCCTGAACAAGTATGGATGTTTCCTCTTCACAACATTGCAATAAAAGTGGCCAAATGCACAAAATATGAGATAAAAGCTTATAATTTCTAAGGATTTTCTTGTTTGTTCCCAATATTTTAAGTTTTCCTTCAATTATGAGCTGACAAGCGAGATGGAGGTTATAAAGTGTCGTAACCAAAACATGGCAGTTCTGCTCAACGTAATCACTAGTACTGTATAGTCTGCAAATGCATGAAAATTGGGGATAAAAAGTTGTAATTACTTCAGATTTTGGGTAGGTTTCTAATATTTCAACTCTTCCATTATATGTGTTGACAAGCAAAGTGGCAGTTGTAAAATCTCATCATGGTTTTTCAGTAAAATGGTCTCTACCGAAATAACGGGCCTACCAACCTAGCAAGTGGATACTACGGATGGGTTGGTGCCACCAGGTATATTGGTATTGAAAATATTCATTAGAATAGTTATGATTCGTTACAACTGGCATCTCGATCGACAACACATATAATTGTGGGAGAACTTAAAATATTAAAAGCAAACCCTAAGTCTGAAGAAATTTTAAGCATTTACTGTATAAGTGGTTATTTTCACGTAGAATTAATTTTCGCTATATTCGCGAATGCCTGTCAATCACGAAAATAAAGTCCCGCTAAATAAAAATACCAGTTACCTTCAGTGAGTTTGAATTGAATCCCTCTCCTCTTTCAAATTGTTGTATCACCTCATACTAGTATGTATACCACACTGGGAAGAGTTGTTTAAGGTAGCCTTTCAATTTTCCAGTACATGAAAAATCTCAGTTGTGCTGTTTGTTGCTGTCACATTACTGCTGTAATCCACTTTCTCAAACTCATTTTGAATGCAGAAATATAGACTAATTTTATTTCATCATGTGAACTGTGAAATTATCAGGGCTTTATACACACAAATTTGTTTCTTTGATTTTATTTATCAAAGAAATCAGTTTTTTAATTTCCCCTAATGTTTCTGCGGCTGAGAAAGATTAGCATATATAAAAGGGGGAGTTTTGATCCTTATATGCACTGACATAAATTGCACTTCTAAATTACACTAGGCGTATTTCACAACCATAATCTGTCGAATCTAGATTCGTCAGATCAACAGATTCGCTTGTGTTGTGACTTGAATCTGAATCTGGATTATGAATCCGTTGATCTACCTCAAGAGGTAGATCAACGGATTCAGATTGCTTGGATTACCCAAAATTCTTTTAAAAATAATGGCGGCAACATGTGGCAGGAAATTTTAACATTTGGCAAATTTTTATTATACGGAGATATTATAATATTATATTACTGCATCATAATTTATAATAATATATGATATTTAAGCGACGCTTGTTTGTGTATGGGAGACCTTCAGGCTCCGCCGGCTCCGCATTTTGTTTTCCTTATAACTCTGTAACCGTTAGGCGGATTCTTTTCAAATTTGGCAGGTTTAGGTAGTAGCCTTGGGGAATTTTTTTGAATATGCTGCAGTGACATTTCAACCAATCAGAGAGGTCACATGACCAAAAATGTCTTTTTTCGATGGGTAAGCTTGTCCGGATGATAACTTGAAAGGAATTTTATCAATTCACCTGAAACTTGGCAAATACATTCATTCTATTAAAATCTGGAAATCATTAGATTTTGGCATTGATTGGTTAAGAAATGGCCGAGTAATTAATGATTACTTAATCATTACGAATTTTCCAAATAAGGAAAACACAAAAATGCTTATATCTTGTAAACCGTGCTAGATAGAGCGATTTCGACGAAATTTTTGACCCACAGGGTATGTCTGTGGAGTAGTTTTCCCAATTTTCAAAAAAATTTTGTCTCGCCAAAAATGGCGGCCATTTTGAATTTTCGAATTTTTCGCAAAAATTGCAAAACACAAAAATGCTTATATCTCGAAAACCGTGCTAGATACAGCGATTTCGACAAAATTTTTGAGCCACAGGGTATCTCTGTGGAGTAGTTATCCCAATTTTGAAAAAAAATTTGTCTTGCCAAAAATGGCGGCCATTTTGAATTTTCGAATTTTTCGCAAAAATTGCAAGACATAAAAATGCCTATATCTCGAAAACCGTACTAGATAGAGCGATTTCGACGAAATTTTTGGCCCACAGGGTATCTCTGCAGAGTAGCCATGCCTATTTTCAAAAAAAATTTGTCTTGCCAAAAATGGCGACCATTTTGAATTTTCGAATTTTTTGCAAAAATTGCAAAACATAAAAATGCTTATATCTTGAAAACCGTGCTAGATACAGCGATTTCGACAAAATTTTTGACCCACAGGGTATCTCTGCAGAGTAGCCATGCCAATTTTCAAAAAAAATTTGTCTTGCCAAATATGGCGGCCATTTTGAATTTTCGAATTTTTGCACAAAAATTGCAAAACACAAAAATGCTAATATTTCGAAAACCGTGCTACATAGAGCAATTTCGACGAAATTTTTGATCTTCAGGGTATCTCTGCAGAGCAGCTATCCCAAAGAGCTTTCACTTGGTGAAGTTTCAGACCCATAGCTAATTACTCGCCTACTCAAAAGCCGCAGAGTGATGACAGCTACTTTCAGGTTCTCACTGTTGAGTAAATCATTGTATCCACTGGATAGCCGCAGTGTGTAGAGAGAGATTTCACCATTACTGCTCTGATGAAAAAAAATATTATAGCTAGCTTTCTTAAGTTTGCAGTATATATTAATAACCATAAAATGTTGTCTGGGAATATTTTTGGCCTCATTTTGAGAAACAAGATGGCCGCCACAGGTGTTTTTTGTCAGTCATGAAAAGTGCTTATATCTCCCGTATTATTGATCCTAGAGGTTTGGGATGATAAACCAACCTGTAGGAAATCATGGGGTGGGAATCTTTTGGTGTGGTCAGATTTGACCTTCAATGACCCCTCCTTCAAGGTCAAACAAGGATAGCCAAACTTAAAAGTGCTTATAACTCGCTTATTATTTGTCCCAGAGGTTTGGGATGGTAAACAGACAGGAAATCATGGGCTGTGAATCTGTTGATATGGTCCGATTTGACCTTAGAACCCTCCTTCAAGGTCAAATGAGGATAGCGAAAATTGAAAGTGCCTACAACTCGCTTATTATTGGTGACAGAGATTTGGGATGGTAAACCATCCCATAGGAAATCTCAAATAACTCATTCACCTACTTTTGGGAGAGCTTCACTCCGTGAAGTTTCAGACCCATAGCTAATTATTTACCTACTCAAAATGAGTAAATGCTAATTATCTGTAAAAGTATTGCGGATACCCAATTTTTATCAAATAACTCATTCATCTACTTGTGGGAGAGCTTTCACATGGTGAAGTTTCAGACCCATAGCTAATTACTCACCTACTCAAAATGAGTAAATGCGAATTATCTCTAAAAGTATTGCAGATAGCCAATTTTTCTCAAATAAATCATTCACCTACTTTTGGGAGAGCTTTCACTTGGTGAAGTTTCAGACCCATAACTAATCACTCACCTACTCAAAATGAGTAAATGCGAATTATCTCTAAAAGTATTGCAGATAGCCAATTTTCTCAAATAACTCATTCACCTACTTTTGGGAGAGCTTTCACTCTGTGAAGTTTCAGACCCATAGCTATTTATTCACCTACTCAAAATGAGTAAATGCTAATTATCTGTAAAAGTATTGCGGATAGTCGGATACCCAATTTTTATCAAATACTCATTCATCTACTTGTGGAAGAGCTTTCACATGGTGAAGTTTCAGACCCATAGCTAATTACTCACCTACTCAAAATGAGTAAATGCAAATTATCTCTAAAAGTATTGCAGATAGCCAATTTTTCTCAAATAACTCATTCACCTACTTTTAGGAGAGCTTTCACTTGGTGAAGTTTCAGACCCATAGCTAATTATTCACCTACTCAAAATGAGTAAATGTGAATTATCTCTTAATAGTATTGCAGATAGCCAATTTTTCTCAAATAACTCATTCACCTACTTTTGCAAGAGCTTTCACACACGAAAATGAAAAATTGTGAATATCTCGGAAAAGCTTTTTCTTCTCCTTTAATGCTCGGCGGGAGATACACACCGCAGCAGTGGTCTTGACAAAAAATTTTGTCTCCCCAAAAATGGTGGCCATTTTGAATTTTCAAAGTTTTTGCAAAACACAAAAATGCTTATATCTCGAAAACCGTGCTATATGGAGCGAACTCAACAAAATTTTTGACCTGCTGGGTATCTCTGCAGAGTAGCCGTGCCAGTTTTCTAAATATTTTTGTCTCGCCAAATATAGCGGACATTTTGAATTTTTTAAAATTTTGCAAAACACAAAAATGCTTATATCTTGAAAACCGTGCTAGATAGAGCAGACTGCGCTGACTTTGGTTGCCACAACAGTATAAGGCTCAGGGCGTCAAGTTCCTATTTTTTCCTATTATTTCCTATTTTTTAACAAATTCCTATTTATTCCTATTTTCCAGGAAAATTCCTATTTTTTCCTATTTTTGGTGATGATAATGTATTTTAAGTCACTAAATGTTGTTGATCACATGGAAAATGACTAATTTTCTCAAATCATAATGAAGTATAAATTTTACAGCATCATTGAAAAATGAAAAATGGTTTATTATAATTGTGAATTTCACAAAATGAGTGCTGCAAAAATACCCACTGAATGCCTTTGGCATGAGAAATGACCTGTCTGGGGATATGTTGGCATCAATCTAGTTATGATTGTATCCACCGGAGAGCAGTGTGTAGAGATTTTCTTGTTACCCCTCTAGAGGCCAGGGTATTGTAGGTAGATTTCTTAAATTTTCAGGTTATATTCATAACCATAAAATCTTGGCTGGGAATATATTTTTGGCCTCATTTTGCAGAACAAGATGCCTGCCACGGGCGTTTTTTGACTTTCAGCAAGGAGTTTTGTTGGCCCTCCAGGCCTCTAGAACAAAGGGAATTCTAGGTAGAAATCTCAAATTCGCTGGATATGTTCATCATTACAAAATCTTGATTAAAAATATTTTTTTCCTCATTTTGAAAAACGATGGCTATCACAGGCGAATGAAAAGTGCTTATATCTCCCTTATTATTGGTCCTAGAGGTTTGGAATGTCAAACCAACCTATAGGAAATCATGGGCTGCGAATCTTCTGCTGTGGTCAGATTTGACCTTGGGCTGCCTCTTCAAGGTCAAACAAGGTTAGGCAAACTTAAAAGTGCTTATAATTTGCTTATTATTGGCCCTAGAGGTTTGGGATGGTAAACCAACCTATAGGAAATCATGGGCTGTGAGTCTTCCGATGTGGTCACATTTGACCTTGGGCCCCTGCTTCAAGATCAAATGAGGGTAGCCAAACTTAAAAGTGCTTTCAACTTATTATTGAAAAATGCAGTTTTTCTTCTAAACTATGTTAGTTGACCTTTTCCGGTGGATACATCTTGCATCTGTGGGTCCTTGGTCTAGTTTTGAACTGAGTTACATGTACATATGTAGTTCTATAGAATGTGTATTTATAAGCTTTTTGGATGTAATTCAATAAGTATGATGCTTACTTGAGATACACGTGTATTATTTTGACTATATTTTTTCCATTGTTCTAAGATAAGTGCAAAATAAAGGGAAATGTGGTGCATCATGATGGCTATAGGGGTGTTAGACTATCTTGTTAAAAAAGATTCCTATTTTCACTATATTTTTTCAGTAATATTCCTATTTTATTCCTATTTTTTGACTCCCGAAATTCCTATTTTCCTATTTTCTGAGACCCACTTGTAACTTGACGCCCTGAAGGCTAGAAACGAAGCATTTTCTTAATACTTTAGCACTCACCTTTATATCCTTTTCGGGACGCTTTGTTTTTGCTATGCAAAAACATTATCTTTTTTTTTGCGAGCGATCCTCTAGTTATGTTTGTTTCAGTTGTGGATGTAACAAACCTTGAACAAAACTTTCAGGAAAAGATTACCTTAAACTCGCTACAATATACAACAGTGCAAACAAACTTTGAGTTTAAGGTTGGGTCAATTTTTTTGGTGTTTGGAAGATATTTTATATGCAAATTAGGACTTTTTACATTGATATTCATCATGTACATATATCTCCACAAGAAGAAAATGGTCTCTTTTGTAAGGTTATAGTAAATTGCTGATATTTTATAAATTAATGAGTTTAAGGTTGCATTGGTTTGTGTCACTAGCAGCTTTGATGGAAGACATACATGGTCATTGTCGTCTTTACACTTACTTTGCAGAGAGTATCTCAAAAATGGCTTGATGAATTAAATTCCAATTTGGCATGTTGATGTAACTTTTCCTCAAGGTGTGCCCTATTTAAGATGACCTTAAACTCACAGTTGTAAGATGCTTATATTGATTTGAATGTTTTTTTGTTTCTGGACAGTGTCTCAAAAAATTGTAGACAGATTTGATTCAAATTTGGCATGTGGTTGTAACTGGTTTTCAAGGTGTGCCCTAGTTTAAGGTGACCTTAAACTCTCATGTATTAAAAAGTTATATTGAGTTTATATTATTTTTCCATAGAGTATACTGGAAATAACTTGGGAATTTCATTCAAGTTTTGCATGTATATGTAACTGGCCCCAGGTAAGTGCGTTACAATAAGGTGACCTTAAACTCCTAGTAATAACAAAATTATATTTACTTTAAGTTTGGCAATTTTTCAACAGTATTTCAAGCACTGTGCAATTCTAAGCATTTTTCAAGTTGTGGATGTAACAAACCGTGAACAAAACCTACAGGAAAAGATTCCCTTAAACTTCGTTACAGCAGCAAACTAACTTTGAGTTTAAGGTTGGGACAATTTTTGGTGTTTGAAAGATATTTGATGTGCTAATTAAGACTTCAAGCTTTTGATATCCATCATGTACATCTGTCTACACAAAAAAAAAATCTCTTTTGTAAGGTAAATTCCTGATATTTGATAATCTTATGAGTTTAAGGTTGCATTACTTTTGTGTCACTAGCAGCTATGTTGTAGGACAAATATGATCAGTGTCGTTGTCACACTTCCTACACTACAGAGTATCTCAAAAATAGCATCATGGATTAAATTCAAATTTGGCATGTGCATTTAATTGGCCCTGAAGGTGTTCCCTATTTTAAGGTGACCTTAAACTCCCACTAGTAACTTTTTTTTTTTTTTTTTTTTTTTTTTTTTTTTTTTTTAGGAAAGAAAAAAAATTTATTGCAGACTTCAAAGGTCAAACAATGTGTTTACAACACATATTCAACAGAACAGGATGCTTCAAGAGCATGTACATTATAAATTACAGAACAGGAAGCTTCAAAAGCATGTACATTATAAATTTTAAACCAGATATATACAACATATTCAACATTTCTGTTTCAGATTCTTTATTATACTTAAATTCATTTAACCTCAATTACATGAATTCTGAATAGATTCTTGGATTTAAAAGTCATTTAAATTGTACAAAAGATACTTTCTCTTTGTGCCTTTTGCAGTAATACATATACCTCTTAGCATACAAAATTACAAAATTAACAATACCCATCTTTTGATTTTTTCAGGAAGATCCAACCAGTAGTATTTGCATAATCCTGCCAACTAACAAAGAAACAGACAACACACAAACAAACAAATGGTCATGAAAATAGTACGCCCTTGGCGGAGGTAATTTTACACGTAAAACACTCTCCATCACATGGAACTCACAATAAAAATTCTAAAATTATTAAATCTAATTTTAAGTGAAAGGAGTCATGCATATAAGTCCCTTCTAATCATGAAATACAGGATACTAGTAACGTATTTATATTGATTTTAAGTTTTTCCGTTTCGAGACAGTACCTCAAAAATTTGTTGATGGATTCAATTCAAATTTAGCATGTGGTTGTAACTGGTATTCAAGGTGTGTCCTATATTAAGGTGGCCTTAAACTCCTCTGTCTGAAAGAATTATGTTCAGTTTAAGCTTTTAACTTTTCCATAGAGTATACTGAAGGATTTTAAGTTTTTCCGTTTCCAGATAGTATGTTGAAAATGGGTTGATGGATTCTATTCAAATTTGGCTTGTGGTTGCAACTGGTATTCAAGGTGTTTCGTATTTTAAGGTGACCTTAAACTCCCATGTATAAAGGAAGTATGTTGAGTTTAAGTTTTTACTTTTCCATAGAGTATACTGAAGGTAACTTAAAAAATTCCATTCAAATTTTTGCATATATTTGTAACTTGCCATAGATAAGTACCACATATTAAGGTGACCTTAAACTCCCAGGACTAACACATTGAGAGTGTCATTGTCACACTTCCTTTCCAGACAGTATCCGAAAAATGGCATGATGGATTAAATTCATATTTGGCATGTGGATGTAACTCGTACTCAAGGTGTGCCCTGTTTTAAGGTGATCTTAAACTCCCACTTTTAACATACTTATATAGATTTTAAGTTTTTCCGTTTCCAGACAGTACCTCAAAAGTAGGTTGATGGATTCTATTTAAATTTGGCATGTGGTTGTAACTGGTATTCAAGGTGTGTCCTATTTTAAGGTGACCTTAAACTCCCATGTATAAAAGAATTAGGTTGAGTTTAAGATTTTAACTTTTCCATTGAGTATACTGAAGGTAACTTAAAAAATTCCATTCAAATTTTTGCATATATTTGTAACTTGCCATAGATAAGTACCACATATTAAGGTGACCTTAAACTCCCAGGACTAACACATTGAGAGTGTCATTGTCACACTTCCTTTCCAGACAGTATCCGAAAAATGGCATGATGGATTAAATTCATATTTGGCATGTGGATGTAACTCGTACTCAAGGTGTGCCCTGTTTTAAGGTGATCTTAAACTCCCACTTTTAACATACTTATATAGATTTTAAGTTTTTCCGTTTCCAGACAGTACCTCAAAAGTAGGTTGATGGATTCTATTTAAATTTGGCATGTGGTTGTAACTGGTATTCAAGGTGTGTCCTATTTTAAGGTGACCTTAAACTCCCATGTATAAAAGAATTAGGTTGAGTTTAAGCTTTTAACTTTTCCATTGAGTATACTCAAGGTAAGTTAAGAAATTTCATTCAAGTTTTGCATGTGTATGTAACTGGCTATAGATAAGTGCCATACATTAAGGTGACCTTAAACTCCCAGTAATAACACATTTTTAGTGTCGTCATCACACTTCCTTTCCAGACAGTATCTCAAAAATGGCATGATGGATTAAATTCCAATTTGGCATGTGCATGTAACTGGTGATCAAGGTGTGCCCTATTTTAAGGTGACCTTAAACTCCCACTAGTAAAGTACTTATATTGATTTTAAGTTTTTTCGTTTCTTAGATAGTATGTTGAAAATGGTTTGATGGATTCTATTCAAATTTGACATGTGGTTGAAACTTGTATTCAAGGTGTGTTCTATTTTAAGGTGACCTTAAACTCCCATGTATAAAAGAATTATGTTGAGTTTAAGCTTTTTCTTTTCCAGAGGTTGCTGAAGATAACTTAAGAAATTTCATTCAAATATTTGCATGTATATGTAGCTGGCCATAGATAAGTGCATACATTAAGGTGACCTTAAACTCCCAGTAATAACACATTGTCAGTGTCGTCACATTTCTTTCCTGACAGTATCTCAAAAATGGCATGATGGATTAAATTCAAACTTGCAATGTGGATGTAACTGGTGATGAAGGTGTGCCCTGTTTTAAGGTGACCTTAAACTCCCACTAGTAACGTACTTATATTGATTTTAAGTTTTTCCATTTCGAAGATAGTATGTTGAAAATTGGTTGATGGATTCTATTCAAATTTGGCATGTGGTTGTAACTGGTGTTCAAGGTGTGTCCTATTTTAAGATGACCTTAAACTCTCACTAGTAACATACCTATATTAATTTTAAGGTTTTCCGTTTCCAGACAGTATCTTAAAAGAGGTTGATGGATTCAATTCCAATTTGATATGTGATTGTAACTGGTATTCAAGGTGTGTCCTATTTTAAGGTGACCTTGAACTCCTATGTGTAAAAGAATTATGCTGAGTTTAAGCTTTTTCTTTTCCAGAGGTTGCTGAAGATAACTTAAGAAATTTCATTCAAATATTTGCATGTATATATAACTGGCCATAGATAAGTGCCATACATTAAGGTGACCTTAAACTCCCAGTAATAACACATTGTCAGTGTCATCACACTTCCTTTCCAGACAGTATCTCAAAAATGGCATGATGGATTAAATTCAAATTTGGCATGTGGTTGTAACTGGTACTCAAGGTGTGTCCTATTTTAAGGTGACCTTAAACTCCCACTAGTAATATACCTATATTAATTTTAAGGTTTTCCGTTTCCAGACAGTATCTTAAAAGAGGTTGATGGATTCAATTCCAATTTGTTATGTGATTATAATTGGTATTCAAGGTGTGTCCTATTTTAAGGTGACCTTAAACTCCTATGTATAAAAGTATTATGCTGAGTTTAAGCTTTTTATTTCTCCATAGAGTATACTGAAGATAACTTAAGAAATTTCATTCAAGTTTTGCATGTGTATGTAACTGGCCATAGATAAGTGCCTACATTAAGGTGACCTTAAACTCCCACTAATAACACATTTTGACTGTCGTCATCACACTTCCTTTCCAGACAGTATCTCAAAAATGGCATGATGGATTAAATTCAAATTTGGCATGTGGATGTAACTGGTGATCAAGGTGTGCCCTATTTTAAGGTGACCTTAAACTCCCACTAGTAAAGCACTTCTATTGATTTTAAGTTTTTCTGTTTCAGAGATAGTATGTTGAAAATGGTTGGATGGATTCTATTTAAATTTGGCATTTGCTTATAACTGGTATGCAAGTTGTGTTCTATTTTAAGGTGACCTTAAACTCCCATGTGTAAAAAAAATTATGTTGAGTTTAAGCTTTTTATTTTTCCAGAGGTTGATGAAGATTACTTAAGAAATTTTATTCTAATATTTCCATGTATATGTAACTGGCCATAGATAAGTGCATACATTAAGGTGATCTTAAACTCCCAGTAATAACACATTGTAAGTGTTGTCGTCACATTTCCTTTCCAGACAGTATCTCAAAAATGGCATGATGGATTAAATTCAAGTTTGCAATGTGGATGTAACTGGTGATCAGGGTGTGCCCTGTTTTAATGTGACCTTAAACTCCCACTAGTAATGTACTTATATTGATTTTAAGTTTTCCCGTTTCGAAGATAGTATGTTGAAAATGGTTTGATGGATTCTATTCAGATTTGGCATGTGGTTGTAACTGGTATTCAAGGTGTGTTCTATTTTAAGGTGACTTTAAACTCCCATGTATAAAAGAATTATGTTGAGTTAAAGCTTTTTATTTTTCCAGAGGTTGCTGAAGATAACTTAAGAAATTTCATTCAAATATTTGCATGTATATGTAACTGGCCATAGATAAGTGCATACATTAAGGTGACCTTAAACTCCCAGTAATAACACATTGTCAGTGTTGTCATCACACTTCCTTTCCAGACAGTATCTCAAAAATGGCACGATGGATTAAATTCATATTTGGCATATGGATGTAACTCGTACTCAAGGTATGCCCTATTTTAAGGTGACCCTAAACTCCCACTAGTAACATACTTATATTGATTTTAAGTTTATCCATTTCCAGACAGTATCTCAAAAGTAGGTTGATGGATTCAATTCAAATTTGGCATGTGGTTGTAACTGGTATTCAAGGTGTGTTCTATTTAAAGGTGACCTTAAACTCCCATGTATAAAAGAATTATGTTGAGTTAAAGCTTTTTATTTTTCCAGAGGTTGCTGAAGATAACTTAAGAAATTTCATTCCAATTTTTACATGTACCTGTAACTCGCCATAGATAAGTGCCACATATTAAGGTGACCTTAAACTCCCAGTAATAACACATTGTCAGTGTCGTCGTCACACTTCCTTTCCAGACAGTATTGCAAAAATGGCATTATGGATTAAATTCATATTTGGCATATGGATGTAACTCGTAATCAAGGTGTGCCCTGTTTTAAGGTGACCTTAAACTCCCACTAGTAACATACTTATATTGATTTTAAGTTTTTCCATTTCCAGACAGTATCTCAAAAGTAGGTTGATGGATTCAATTCAAATTTGGCATGTGGTTGTAACTGGTATTCAAGGTGTGTCCTATGTTAAGGTGACCATAAACTCCCATGAATAAAAGAATTATGTTGAGTTTTAAGTTTTTTTTAATTTTTACATAGAGTATACTGAAGATAATTTGAGAAATTTCATTCAAGTTTTGCATGTATATGTAACTGGCCATAGGTAAGTGGCATACATTAAGGTGACCTTAAGCTCCCAGTAATAACACATTTTGACTGTCACACTTTCCACACATTATCTCAAAAATGGCATGATGGATTAAATTCAAATTTGGCATGTGGTTGTAACTGGTATTCAAGGTGTGTCGTAACTTAAACTCCTATGTATAAAAGAATTATGCTTTTAAGCTTTTTATTTTTCCATTTTTGACTAAATTCAAATTTGGCATGTGGATGTAACTGATCCTCAAGATATGTCTTATTTTAAGGTGACCTTAAACTCCCACTAGTAACATGCTTATATTGATTTTAAGTTTTTCCGTTTCCAGACAGTATCTTGGACATTGGACAGACATTGACCTGTACATTGAATCAAGGCTATATTTTTCAACAAGGTACTTCTTAAGGATGGTCTGGATGTGCAAAAATACTGCCAGTCAGCCAACTAATTTATGTTCAGCATAATTTTTGCCCCTTTGAATTTCATCCACTTCAGTCTTTAAACCAAAGCTGGTGACACAGTACAATTCTTCTGAATTCTTGTATTAGGGTAGGGTCAGTAACTCTGATATCACTTGTATACTGTAACAAAACTTTACAGCCGGCATTTCAAGTGTCAGTACATAATGTAAGAAAATGTAAAACATTAGAAACAAACCCTAAATCTGAAGAAATTATATACTGTTTACCCCACAGCCCTTAAGGGCTGGCGGGGTATTGTTTTCTCCGGATGGGCGGGTGGGCGGCAGGAAAAAGTTTGTCCTGCTGTATCTCAGAAACCGTAAGGTGAAGGAAGTTGATACTTGGTAGGGACATTGGTTAGGAGATGTAGGTGTGCAACGTCATGGTCTGACCTTGATTTGACCTTTGACCTTGCCATAGTGACCTTGACCTATAAAATCTTGTCCAGGCTATATCTCAGAAACTGTAAGGCGTAGGAAGTTGATACTTGGTAGGGACATTGGTTAGGGGGTGTAGGTGTGCAACGTCATGGCATGACCTTGATTTGGCCTTGCTGTAGTGACCTTGACCTATAAAATCTTGTCCGGGGTATATCTCGGAAACCGTAAGGTATAGGAAGCTGATACTGAGTAGGGACATTGGTTAGAGTGTGTAGATATAAAACGTGATGGTGTGACCTTGATTTGACCCTTGACCTTGACCTTTACATGCAATTTCTTTCTCTTAGATGTTATTTTCTCCACTTAAACATTATTTGGGCACTGACACTGCTCTGAAGGTATCCCAATCTGTGTACTGTTTCACTGCTTCTATATCTCATGGTGTTGAAAACTATTTTCCCAGGCTGTGGGGTACGGGCATTTAGAGTATTTTGTTTCAATATGTTATTCACCTATTTTTGGGTCAGCTATAACTAGGGCTGTAATCATTAGTGATTTCTGTAGATCGAGGATCGACTGTTAGATGCGAGTTGAACTCGAGTTGAACTCGAGTAAATGACACAAATATAAATAAAATAACAATGTCCAAATATTGTAATTAAGGGATCCGCCATTACGTACAGATCTATGTGAGCACTTTATGGAACAGCCACGTAAATCAGGGAAATAAAAAAACGACCATTGCTCATTGATTTTTACGTCTTTGTGGTTAAAAAAATTGCAAAAGTGGTAGTTTGTAACAAGATTAGTATATCATTATATATTTCTTAAAAACTCAAGTTTAAATTGCGTAAACCGATGTGATCCCCAAATATCGCCCATCGAGTTACGACTCGAGTTTCGGTCAACTCGTTACAGCACTAGCTATAACATAGTGAAGTTCCAGACCTGTGGCTCCTTGCATAGCTGAGTAATAGGTACTTTGAAGTTCTTACTGTTGAGTAAATCAGTTGTAATTGGAAAACTATTGCATTTAGAGAATTTCATATAAATATGTTATTCAGCTACTTTTGGGTCAGCTATAACATAGTAAAATTTGAGACCTGTAGCTCATGGCATAGCTGAGTAATAGCTACTTTTAGGTTATCACTGTTGAGTAAATAACTTATAACTTGAAAACTATTGCGTTTAGAGTATTTTGTTTCAATATGTTATTCACCTATTTTGGGGTCAGCTATAACATAGTAAAGTTCCAGACCTGTGGCTCATTGCATAGCTGAGTAATAGCTACTTTGAAGTTCTCACTATTGAGTAAATCAGTTGTAACTTGAAAACTATTGCATTTACAGTAATTTGCTTAAATATGTTATTCACATAAATTTTGGTCAGCTATAACAGAGTGAAATTGCAGACCTCTATGTCATGGCATAGCTGAGCAATAGCTACCTTCAGGTTCTCACTGTTGAGTAAATCATTGTATCCAATGGATAGCCGCAGTGTGTAGAGAGATTTCACCATTACCGCTCTAACGAAAAAAATATTATAGCTAGCCTTCTTAAGTTTGCAGGATATATTAATAACCATGAAATGTTGCCTGGGAATATTTTTGGCCTCATTTTGAAAAACAAGATGGCTGCCAGGGACGTTTATTTGACTTTAAACAAGGACTTTTGTTGGCCCCCTAGAGCAAAGGGTATTATAGGTGGAGATCTCAAATTCGCAGGATATGTTCCTCATTATAAAATCTTGACTGGGAATATTTTGGCCTCATTTTGAAAAACAAGATGGCCGCCACAGGTGTTTCTTTGTCACTCATGAAAAGTGCTTATATCTCCCTTATTATTGGTCCTAGAGGTTTGGAATGGTAAACCAACCTGTAGGAAATCATGGGCTGGGAATCTTTTGGTGTGGTCAGATTTAACCTTTGACCCCTCCTTCAAGGTCAAACAAGGATAGCCAAACTTAAAAGTGCTTATAACTTGCTTATTATTGGTCCTAGAGGTTTGGGATGGTAAACAGACATATAGGAAATCATGGGCTGGGAATCTGTTGATGTGGTCCGATTTGACCTTGGACCCCTCCCTCAAGGTCAAATGAGGATAACCAAACTTAAAAGTGCTTATAACTGGCTTATTATTGTTCCTAGAGGTTTGGAATGGAAACCAACCTATAGAAAATCATTGGTTGGGAATCTTTTGGTGTGGTCGGATTTGACCTTGGACCCTGCCTTCAAGGTCAAACAAAGATAGCCAAACTTTAAATTGCTTATAACTCACTTATTATTGGTCTTACAGGTTTGGGATGGTAACCAACCTATAGGAAATCATGGACTGGGAATTTTTTGGTGTTGTCGGATTTGACCTTTGACCCCTCCTTCAAGGTCAAACAAGGATAGCGAAACTTAAAAGTGCCTATAACTCGCTTATTATTGGTCCTAGAGGTTTGGGATGGTAAACTATCCTATAGGAAATCATGGGCTGGGAATCTTTTGGTGTGGTCAGATTTGACCTTTGGACCCCTCCTTCAAGGTCAAATGAGGACAGCCAAACTTAAAAGTACTTATAACTCGCTTATTATTGGTCCTAGAGGTTTGGGATGGTAAACCAACCTATAGGAAATCATGGGCTGGGAATGTTTTTGTGTGGTTGGATTTGATCTTGGACCCCTTCTTCAAGGTCGAACAAGGATATTGCATTTGCAGTATTTGTGTAAATCTGTTTTAACCTACTTTTTACACTTAAACAATTACCTTGTTACTTTCATTCATAATACCATTTGCAGGGCACCAGTTTTTTGTCCTTTTCTTCTGTCAGCTTCGGAATTTCTTTCGAACATGCTGTTCAATTACCATTTACTGTATTTCTGTACAGCACTTTCTCTGATAATTATGCTTTCCTCTCATTATCACCTTCACAAATCAAAAACACTCAGTCAGCTGACACAGTGCCCATTCACGGGCACTCTCCTCTTGTTGTATATTTTAGCATTTCTAGAGAAATTTCTTTCAAAACTCAAAAGAACTGCCATGTTATGTTTTCACAAATGTTACTTCCTGTTCGTGGCCCTATTCAATTGGGTATATGCAGTGCTACAATGCAATAGTTTGGTATCCCAGAATTGTTACAATACACACTGGTGAGATTCTGAAATGGAAAATCCGCTACCGACCCTGCAGTAATTTTGACCATGCTGCTGTATTTTGTTTTCATGAGATTTTTGCGAGATTCACTTCCTTTTTGTGAACCTATTCCTTTGGACATGTACTAACACATCTTTTTTTTGAAATCCTGGAATCAGAATGGCTTGCATTGGCTGAATACCAGAATGCAAGCTATGCTACCAACCCATCTCTAGTGGATACAAATATGTGTTGGTTCACTCATATGCTAGATGTAATTTTATTTACTATTTGAGAAGTTTATGTGTAATTTCACATCTTTTTGCACATTTACAGTTCTTGGTTGATATATTTTCCTTTCAGCGGGTGTAGGGAAGACCTCTCTTATACTCTCCCTGGTCAGTGAAGAATTTCCAGAAGAAGTAAGTATATTAAATGTTTAAGTTGTTTTTTACTTCAGGTGAGTCTACATTGTGCATGTGTTCGGTGGCATTTTTTGTGGGTAAGATTGTGACAGTTTTTAAGCTGCTTTGATATAGATGTGCCTTTTTTAGTTGAATCTTAAAAATAATCAAAAAGAAATTTAATCCTTTATCAGGGTCAGTACTAAGACTCAGATAATGCACTACATTTTTCAATTAATTGGTCATCCTTTTAGAACTTAGTTTCAGTTTAATGGTAAATCTTGTTTAATTTCTGCCTGTTTGTAATAAATATAAACCAACCTTTTGCAGGTGCCTGCTAAAGCTGAAGAGATTACGATCCCTGCGGATGTTACACCTGAAAAGGTTCCCACACACATTGTGGACTACTCAGGTGTGATAAGTTCTTCTTTTTCTTTGTAATTAAGAGAGAAAGCGATGTTAATTTGATTAAATTGCATGATTTGTTAAATGCATGCTACATAATAAATGATTATGGATCTCTGCTTTCAGGTATTATGCACCTTAGAGTCTGTCAATAGATGGAGATTACATGCTATAAAAGTACTATTAGAATTAGAATCTGAATCCTTGATTTGTCATAGAAAAGTGCAAAACAAAGATGTTCAGTACCTATATTACTACTATCTCCTGATAATAAATAAGATATAATAAGTTGTTAACTGTTCTTTATTAAATCGTAGATTTTGATATAATATTATTTTGAATTCTTTCTACACCTTCAGCAAGAGAACAAGACCAAGCTCAGTTAGAAGAAGAAGTCTTTAAGGTAAACTGTAACTTTATGTAAAGTCAGGTTAATTCAGAGTCTAAATATGCTGCCGATCTGTTTTATAACTTAGAACACCACTATGTGACAAATATAATGATGCACATATTTCTTGTTTGGTGTAGCTGAAGGTCTTCAGAGAATTTAACTATGTAAAATTGTTTCTGAAGTTATTAACTGACCTTCATTGATATTTCTGGCCTTTATTTTTTTCCAGTTAAAATTTTATTTTTGTAATATTTGAGTGAAAGGTGATATATTATTAGTTAGAAGGAGCATAAAATCACACTAAATTACAGATTCCTCTGTTCCTTATTTTCAGGCTCATGTAATCTGTGTGGTCTACTCCGTTGATGATGAATCCACCATTGAAAAGGTAAACTAACATTGAAAGTCTCTTTTGAGATTAAGTGGTATAAAAATGTCACAAAAAAAGTTTGAAATGATGTAAAACCCAGTGAGAACATTTTCCACTTTAAAAACGAAAGAAAAAAAAAATTCTGCTAAATCACTGAAGTCTTTCTTGTTTCGTTTTCAGATTACAAGCTACTGGTTGCCACTCATCAGGCGGCTTGTTCCAGAAGATTCACGTAAACCTGTAGTGTTGGTTGGAAACAAATCCGACTTATTGGAACTTAGCAGTATGGAGGTTAGTAAAAAAATGAAAAGCCAATGTAATTACTTGGTCAAGGGTAGCGAAAGAGTAATTGTATGAACTATCAACTAAACATGTTCAAGATCTAGAGTTTCAGTTGAACTCAGCAGAGAAATATTCTTCTTGGTGACTTTATTTAGATACTTTACGTTGAGCTATATATGTACACCCCATGTACAGATTTACACAAGTATGCACCTTGACATACAAACTTAATTCAAGTGCATAGTTTGAATGCATAAAATATCCGAGAAAAACTTTGAAATATATGAATATTTATAACAAAAGATAGAAAACTGATAAGCTACAATTATATTTAACTGTTCTTCATATGAGATATTGGAACATTGTAATTAACTCTTTTACTTTTGATATTCAAAAGTATTATCAATTGATATTGAAATATTAGATTATGATCTTTTCACTGCAATCGAAATGTGCTGTTCATTTTTGGATAACTAGGAAGTAAACACAACAGTTTTAATTTGTATTTAGAAAGTAAAGATGATCATTTAAAATTCCTGAATGTTTAAAATGTTCACCAGAATTAATCCTGTTTCATATCCAAGAACCACAAAGATGGGTACAATTTTTTTTTGAGGAAAAACTGCTGATATGTATGAATAAATCCTCAGGTAACTTGAGTGGATGGAATTATGACTTTATCATTTGACGTTAGGAAAGATTTTGTGTGCAGGAATCCTCGACAATTTGGCCCTTTACCAAATCGGTCCCCAGAAAAGAGTATCTTAGTCATATCGCCACCACCCCCCCACCCCCCCCCCCCCCACCCCCCCCACCCCCCCCCCCCCCTTAGAAATAACACCATAGTCAAATCAGCCCCTGGAAATATTAACTTGGTCAAATGGGCCCCCAAAAGTGAAATGCATATACATGTTAGATGTTTGTGCACATATTCGGTAATAACAATGCCATTCTTTAATTTATTTACCCCAGACGATTTAATCCATAAATGAAATTTATCATAAAATATAAACATTACGAATATTCTGCTTAGTCTGAAAGCTTATCTGCCGCTGTGGCCTAGCAGGTAACACACTTGTCTAGGAACTCGGGGGACGTGGGTTCAAACCCAGGTACAGGCAGATACGTAGTGGCTCGGATGACCACTTAAAATGGCGGTCCTCTGTCATTGGGTCCTATCCCCAGTGGCAGGCTAAAGAATCTCAAGGACGTTGATAAATGGTCATCCTTGAGCCTCTATCTTACAGTTAGGGGAATATCAGTTACTTGTGATTTGGGGCTGTATTTGTGCAGTAGGATTGGTTAAATAGTGCTATGAGTCCTATACCGCAATATATGGAGATATTGCGCTGAGTATAAATACACAATACAATAATGTAGAAATACTACACAAATGTTAATCAAACTCATACAAATGTTAAACATATATTAATAAATTAAAGCCAATTGATCTTAAATGATAAGAGTCTACAACAGTTTATTGTCTAAGCAGTAATGCTGGGATATCGCTATGAGTTTTCCCTGTTCCCTGTTTTCAATGTTTGAATCAGCAATTTGTGAACAAACTTAGAACGTTTCCGATCATGGAGTCAAAAGTGTGAACCAGATAAATATGACCAAAATACAACCTAGAAGCCATTTACAGATGTCTGACTCACTAACAGACCATGCTTAATGTATCTTCACTTGTGATTGGTTGATTTTGCGATTACCGTGACAACAGTGGTAAAACCCCAAGGTGTTTCTGTTTACATTATTGTATCCCCGACGCGAAGCGGGGATACTATGGATTCATCATCGTTGTCGTCCACGCCCTCGTCCGCAGAGATTTCTTGTTAGCGACCTACAGTCCACATTTCTTTCCGGATTTCTTTCATATTTGGCAGGTGGCTTGATATGGTAGAGGACTCGCCACTATCTTTTTGGTAGGCTTTATGTCTAAATTAGGCCTGTGGTAGACAAAAATGTCTAAAATGTGGAATATTGCTTGTTAGCGACCTACAGTCCACATTTTCTTTCCAGATTTCTTTCATATTTGGCAGGTGGCTTGGTATGCTAGAGGACTCACCACCCTATCTTTTTGGTAGGCTTTATGTCTAAATTAGGCCTGTGGTAGACAAAAATGTCTAAAATGCATTAAAAGTCATGAAATCATGCACTAAATCACTTATAACTTGAAAAGTGTTGCATTTAGAGCATTTTGTTAAAATATGTTATTCAGACACTTTTTTCATAGCTACAACATGGTGAGTAACTTGGGTGTCTGTCTCAATAGCTAAGTGAGTAATAGCTACTTTTGGGATTTTCAGTAACTTCCATCATGAGTAAAATCACTTGTAACTTGAAAACTATTGCATTTACACAATTTTGTTTCAATATGTTATTCACCTATTTCGGAGTCATTGCATAGCTGAGTAATAGCTACTTTGAAGTTCACACTGTTGAGTAAATCAGTTGTAGTTGGAAAACTATTGCATTTACAGAAATTTGTGTAAATATGTTATTCAGCTACTTTTGGGTCAGCTATAACATAGTGAAATTACAGACCTGTAGCTCATGGCACAACTGAGCAATAGCTATTTTCAGGTACTGACTGTTGAGTAAATGACTTGTAACTTGAAAAATATTGCATTTGGAGTATTTTGTTAAAATATGTTGTTCACCTACTTTTGGGTCAGCTATAACATCGTGAAATTACAGACTTATAGCTCATGGCATAGCTGAGCAATAGCTATTTTCAGGTTCTCACTATTGAGTAAATCAGGTGTAACTTGAAAACTATTGCATTTACAGTATTTTGCTTAAATATGTTGTTCACCTAATTTTGGGTCAGCTATAACATAGAAAAAATTCGGACATGTAGCTCATTGCATAGCTGAGTAATAGCTACTTTGAGGTTATCACTGTTGAGTAAATCAGTTATAACGTGAAAACTATTACATTTACAGTATTTTGTTTAAATATGTTATTCACATAATTTTTGGTCAGCTATAACAGAGTGAAATTGCAGACCTCTATGTCATGGCATAGCTTACCAATATCTACTTTCAGGTTCTCACTGTTGAGTAAATCATTGTGTCCACTGGATAGCCGCAGTGTGTAGAGAGATTTCACCATTACCGCTCTAACGAAAAAAATATTATAGCTAGCCTTCTCAAGTTTGCAAGGTATATTAGAGGGTGCACCACAGTATTCTATTGGTAGGCTTTATGTCTAAATTAGGCCTGTGGCTAAATTACTTGCCTACTAAAAATGAGTAATTCTGCATTTTCTCTAAAACTATTGCAGATAGCCAATTTTTCTTAAATAACTCATTCACCTACTTTTGGGAGAGCTTTCACATGCTGAAGTTCCAGACCTGTAGGTAATTACTCACCTACTCAAAATGAGTAAATGCGAATTATCTCTAAAAGTATTGCAGATAGCCAATTTTTCTCAAATAAGTCATTCATCTAGTTTTGGGAGAGCTTTCACATGGTGAAGTTTCATACCCGTAGATAATTACTCACCTACTCAAAATGAGTAAATGCAAATTATCTCTAAAAGTATTGCGGATAGCCAATTTTTCTCAAATAACTCATTCACGTACTTTTGGGAGAGCTTTCACTTAGTGAAGTTTCAGACCCGTAGGTAATGACTCGCCTACTTAAAATGAGTAAATGCAAATTATCTCTAAAAGTATTCCAGATAGCCAATTTTTGTCAAATAACTCCTTCACCTACTTTTGAGAGACCTTTCACTTGGTGAAGTTTCAGACCTGTAGCTAATTATTCACCTACTCAAAATGAGTAAATGCTAATTATCTCTAAAAGTATTGCAGATATCCAATTTTTACCCCACAGCCCTTAATGGCTGTTGGGGTATTGTTTTCACCCATGGTGTCCGGATGGGCGGGCGTGCGGGCGGGTGGGCGTCCGGGTGGGCGGGCGGGCGGCGGGAAATAGTTTGTCCGGGCTGTATCTCAGAAACCGTAAGGTGTAGGAAGTTGATACTTGGTAGGGACATTGGTTAGGGGGTGTAGCTGTGCAATGTCATGGTCTGACCTTAATTTGACCTTTGACCTTGCCGTAGTGACCTTGAGTTTGAAAATCTTGTCCGGGCTATATCTCGGAAACTGTAAGGTGTAGGAAGTTGATACTTGGTAGGGATATTGGTTAGGGGGTGTAGGTGTGTAACATCATGGTCTGACCTTGATTTGACCTTTGACCTTGCCCTAGTGACCTTGACCTATAAAATGTTGTCCGGGCTATATCTCGGAAACTGTAAGGCTTGTGAAGTTGATATTTGGTAGGGACATTGGTTAGGGGGTGTAGGTGTGCAACGTCATGGTGTGACCTTGATTTGACCTTTGACCTTGCCGTAGTGACCTTGACCTATAAAATGTTGTCCGGGCTATATCTCAGAAACCGTAAGGTGTAGGAAGTTGATACGTGGTACGGATATTGGTTAGGGGGTGTAGGTGTGCAACGTCATGGTGTGAACTTGATTTGACCTGTGACCTTGCCGTAGTGGCCTTGACCTATAAAATCTTGTCCAGGCTATATCTCAGAAACCGTAAGGTGTAGGAAGTTGATACTTGGTAGGGATATTGCTTAGGGGGTGTAGGTGTGCAGCGTCATGGTCTGACCTTGATTTGACCTTTGAAAAAAATGACCTATAAAATGTTGTCTGGGCTATATCTCAGAAACCGTAAGGTGTAGGAAGTTGATACTTGGTAGGGATATTGATTAGGGGGTGTAGGTGTGCAACGTCATGGTCTGACCTTGATTTGACCTTTAACCTTGCTGTAGTGACCTTGACCTATAAAATATTGTCCGGGCTTTATCCCGGAAACTGTTAGGTGCAGGAAGTTGATATTTGGTAGAGACATTGGCTAGGGGGTGTAGGTGTGCAGCATCATGGTGTGACCTTGATTTGACCTTTGACCTTGCCATAGTGACCTTGACCTATAAAATCGTCAGGGCTGTATCTCGGAAACCGTAAGGTGTAGGAAGTTGATACTTGGTAGGGACATTGGTTATTGGCTATAGGTGTGTATTATCATGGTGTGACCTTAATTTGACCTTTTACCTTGCCGTAGTGACCTTGACCTTTAAAATCTTGTTGCACCTTTGGGTCTGTCTTTTGATGCAGATTAAGCAAAAGTCATATTAGAATTTATTAAGAATTTTACTTTCATAACTTCCCATTGTAAGAGATAGAATTTCATCAAGTGAGCCGCAGATTTTACTCCCAACACCACACATAAGCATTCATTAAATGTATTACCACTTCTGTATGCATGGTAATATTCAAACCATCTAAACCATAATTCGGAAATGCAGATGTATATAAAGAGTGTTGAATTTTAGTTTACTGATTAATGCTGTCATCTTGTCATTGAATTATCTTGTTTTAATACTTCATCTTTATACGCATTATCTTTCTTTTAAACATTATTTCTCCATTTAAACATTGTTTGGACCTTTATATAACTGACAGTGCTCTGAAAGTATCCTGAAGTTTGTACTGGTACAGTACTTCTATATCTCATGGTGTTGAAAATATTTCCCAAGGCTGTGGGGTACGGGCATTTCTGATGCTATTTTTCTTAAATAACTCATTCACCTACTTTTGGGAGAGCTTTCACATGCTGAAGTTCCAGACCTGTAGGTAATTACTCACCTACTCAAAATGAGTAAATGCGAATTATCTCTAAAAGTATTGCAGATAGCCAATTTTTGTCAAATAACTCATTCACCTACTTTTGGGAGAGCTTTCACTTGGTGAAGTTTCAGACCCGTAGGTAATTACTCACCTACTCAAAATGAGTAAATGCAAATTATCTCTAAAAGTATTCCAGATAGCCAATTTTTGTCAAATAACTCCTTCACCTACTTTGGGAGAGCTTTCACTTGGTGAAGTTTCAGACCCGTAGGTAATAACTCACCTACTGAAAATGAGTAAATGCAAATTATCTCTAAAAGTATTGCAGATAGCCAATTTTTGTCAAGTAACTCCTTCACCTACTTTTGGGAGAGCTTTCACTTGGTGAAGTTTCAGACCCGTAGGTAATTACTCGCCTACTCAAAATGAGTAAATGCGAATTATCTCTAAAAGTATTGCAGATAGTCAATTTTTCTCAAATAAGTCATTCATCTAGTTTTGGGAGAGCTTTCACATGGCGAAGTTTCATACCCGTAGATAATTACTCACCTACTCAAAATGAGTAAATGCAAATTATCTCTAAAAGTATTGCGGATAGCCAATTTTTCTCAAATAACTCATTCACGTACTTTTGGGAGAGCTTTCACTTAGTGAAGTTTCAGACCCGTAGGTAATGACTCACCTACTGAAAATGAGTAAATGCAAATTATCTCTAAAAGTATTGCAGATAGCCAATTTTTGTCAAATAACTCCTTCACCTACTTTTGGGAGACCTTTCACTTGGTGAAGTTTCAGACCTGTAGCTAATTATTCACCTACTCAAAATGAGTAAATGCTAATTATCTCTAAAAGTATTGCAGATATCCAATTTTTACCCCACAGCCCTTAATGGCTGTTGGGGTATTGTTTTCACCCATGGTGTCCGGATGGGCGGGCGTCCGGGTGGGCGGGCGGGTGGTCGGTCCGGGTGGGCGGGCGGGCGGCGGGAAATAGTTGGTCCGGGCTGTATCTCAGAAACCGTAAGGTGTAGGAAGTTGATACTTGGTAGGGACATTGGTTAGGGGGTGTAGCTGTGCAACGTCATGGTCTGACCTTAATTTGACCTTTGACCTTGCCGTAGTGACCTTGGGTTTGAAAATCTTGTCCGGGCTATATCTCGGAAACTGTAAGGTGTAGGAAGTTGATACGTGGTAGGGACATTGGTTAGGGGGTGTAGTTGTGCAACGTCATAGTCTGACCTTGATTTGACCTTTGACCTTGCTGTAGTGACCTTGACCTATAAAATGTTGTCCGGGCTATATCTCGGAAACCGTAAGGTGTAGGAAGTTGATACTTGGTAGGGATATTGGTTAGGGGGTGTAGGTGTGTAACATCATGGTCTGACCTTGATTTGACCTTTGACCTTGCCGTAGTGACCTTGACCTATAAAATGTTGTCCGGGCTATATCTCGGAAACTGTAAGGCTTGTGAAGTTGATATTTGGTAGGGACATTGGTTAGGGGGTGTAGGTGTGCAGCATCATGGTGTGACCTTGATTTGACCTGTGACCTTGCCGTAGTGACCTTGACCTATAAAATGTTGTCCGGGCTATATCTCAGAAACCGTAAGGTGTAGGAAGTTGATACGTGGTACGGATATTGGTTAGGGGGTGTAGGTGTGCAACGTCATGGTGTGAACTTGATTTGACCTGTGACCTTGCCGTAGTGGCCTTGACCTATAAAATCTTGTCCAGGCTATATCTCAGAAACCGTAAGGTGTAGGAAGTTGATACTTGGTAGGGATATTGCTTAGGGGGTGTAGGTGTGCAGCGTCATGGTCTGACCTTGATTTGACCTTTGAAAAAAATGACCTATAAAATGTTGTCTGGGCTATATCTCAGAAACCGTAAGGTGTAGGAAGTTGATACTTGGTAGGGATATTGATTAGGGGGTGTAGGTGTGCAACGTCATGGTCTGACCTTGATTTGACCTTTAACCTTGCTGTAGTGACCTTGACCTATAAAATATTGTCCGGGCTTTATCTCGGAAACTGTTAGGTGCAGGAAGTTGATATTTGGTAGAGACATTGGCTAGGGGGTGTAGGTGTGCAGCATCATGGTGTGACCTTGATTTGACCTTTGACCTTGCCATAGTGACCTTGACCTATAAAATCGTCAGGGCTGTATCTCGGAAACCGTAAGGTGTAGGAAGTTGATACTTGGTAGGGACATTGGTTATTGGCTATAGGTGTGTATTATCATGGTGTGACCTTAATTTGACCTTTTACCTTGCCGTAGTGACCTTGACCTTTAAAATCTTGTTGTACCTTTGGGTCTGTCTTTTGATGCAGATTAAGCAAAAGTCATATTAGAATTTATTAAGAATTTTACTTTCATAACTTCCCATTGTAAGAGATAGAATTTCATCAAGTGAGCCGCAGATTTTACTCCCAACACCACACATAAGCATTCATTAAATGTATTACCACTTCTGTATGCATGGTAATATTCAAACCATCTAAACCATAATTCGGAAATGCAGATGTATATAAAGAGTGTTGAATTTTAGTTTACTGATTAATGCTGTCATCTTGTCATTGAATTATCTTGTTTTAATACTTCATCTTTATACGCATTATCTTTCTTTTATACATTATTTCTCCATTTAAACATTGTTTGGACCTTTATATAACTGACAGTGCTCTGAAAGTATCCTGAAGTTTGTACTGGTACAGCTCGCTTCCCACCTCTGCGGCCGGGGTTCGATCCCCGTCATGGCCGTAAGTGGGAAAGCTGGTAGTTGCTTGCCGTTGGTCGGCAGTTTACAGTACAGAACCCTAGCGAACTATATGTACTGGTTTCCTCTGCCCTTCAAACTACCCGTCGTGATATGACCTGTACAGTGTTGAAAGCGACGTAAAACCCCAAATAAACAAACAAATGTACTGGTACAGTACTTCTATATCTCATGGTGTTGAAAATATTTCCCAAGGCTGTGGGGTACGGGCATCTCTGATGCTATTTTTCTTAAATAACTCATTCACCTACTTTTGGGAGAGCTTTCACATGCTGAAGTTCCAGACCTGTAGGTAATTACTCACCTACTCAAAATGAGTAAATGCAAATTATCTCTAAAAGTATTGCAGATAGCCAATTTTTGTCAAATAACTCCTTCACCTACTTTTGGGAGAGCTTTCACTTGGTGAAGTTTCAGACCCGTAGGTAATTACTCGCCTACTCAAAATGAGTAAATGCGAATTATCTCTAAAAGTATTGCAGATAGCCAATTTTTCTCAAATAAGTCATTCATCTAGTTTTGGGAGAGCTTTCACATGGCGAAGTTTCATACCCGTAGATAATTACTCACCTACTCAAAATGAGTAAATGCAAATTATCTCTAAAAGTATTGCGGATAGCCAATTTTTCTCAAATAACTCATTCACGTACTTTTGGGAGAGCTTTCACTTGGTGAAGTTTCAGACCCGTAGGTAATGACTCACCTACTGAAAATGAGTAAATGCAAATTATCTCTAAAAGTATTCCAGATAGCCAATTTTTGTCAAATAACTCCTTCACCTACTTTTGGGAGACCTTTCACTTGGTGAAGTTTCAGACCTGTAGCTAATTATTCACCTACTCAAAATGAGTAAATGCTAATTATCTCTAAAAGTATTGCAGATATCCAATTTTTACCCCACAGCCCTTAATGGCTGTTGGGGTATTGTTTTCACCCATGGTGTCCGGATGGGCGGGTGGGTGGGCGGTCCGGGTGGGCGGGCGGGCGGCGGGAAATAGTTGGTCCAGGCTGTATCTCAGAAACCGTAAGGTGTAGGAAGTTGATACTTGGTAGGGACATTGGTTAGGGGGTGTAGCTGTGCAACGTCATGGTCTGACCTTAATTTGACCTTTGACCTTGCCGTAGTGACCTTGAGTTTGAAAATCTTGTCCGGGCTATATCTCGGAAACTGTAAGGTGTAGGAAGTTGATACATGGTAGGGACATTGGTTAGGGGGTGTAGGTGTGCAACGTCATAGTCTGACCTTGATTTGACCTTTGACCTTGCCGTAGTGACCTTGACCTATAAAATCTTGTCCGGGCTATATCTCGGAAACCGTAAGGTGTAGGAAGTTGATACTTGGTAGGGATATTGGTTAGGGGGTGTAGGTGTGTAACATCGTGGTCTGACCTTGATTTGACCTTTGACCTTGCCGTAGTGACCTTGACCTATAAAATGTTGTCCGGGCTATATCTCGGAAACTGTAAGGCTTGTGAAGTTGATATTTGGTAGGGACATTGGTTAGGGGGTGTAGGTGTGCAGTATCATGGTGTGACCTTGATTTGACCTGTGACCTTGCCGTAGTGACCTTGACCTATAAAATGTTGTCCGGGCTATATCTCAGAAACCGTAAGGTGTAGGAAGTTGATGCGTGGTACGGATATTGGTTAGGGGGTGTAGGTGTGCAACGTCATGGTGTGACCTTGATTTGACCTGTGACCTTGCCGTAGTGGCCTTGACCTATAAAATCTTGTCCAGGCTATATCTCAGAAACCGTAAGGTGTAGGAAGTTGATACTTGGTAGGGATATTGCTTAGGGGGTGTAGGTGTGTAGCGTCATGGTCTGACCTTGATTTTGACCTTTGAAAAAAATGACCTATAAAATGTTGTCTGGGCTATATCTCAGAAACCGTAAGGTGTAGGAAGTTGATACTTGGTAGGGATATTGATTAGGGGGTGTAGGTGTGCAACGTCATGGTCTGACCTTGATTTGACCTTTAACCTTGCTGTAGTGACCTTGACCTATAAAATATTGTCCGGGCTTTATCTCGGAAACTGTTAGGTGCAGGAAGTTGATATTTGGTAGAGACATTGGCTAGGGGGTGTAGGTGTGCAGCATCATGGTGTGACCTTGATTTGACCTTTGACCTTGCCATAGTGACCTTGACCTATAAAATCGTCAGGGCTGTATCTCGGAAACCGTAAGGTGTAGGAAGTTGATACTTGGTAGGGACATTGGTTATTGGCTATAGGTGTGTATTATCATGGTGTGACCTTAATTTGACCTTTTACCTTGCCGTAGTGACCTTGACCTTTAAAATCTTGTTGCACCTTTGGGTCTGTCTTTTGATGCAGATTAAGCAAAAGTCATATTAGAATTTATTAAGAATTTTACTTTCATAACTTCCCATTGCAAGAGATAGAATTTCATCAAGTGAGCCGCAGATTTTACTCCCAACACCACACATAAGCATTCATTAAATGTATTACCACTTCTGTATGCATGGTAATATTCAAACCATCTAAACCATAATTCGGAAATGCAGATGTATATAAAGAGTGTTGAATTTTAGTTATCTCCCGCCGGGCTTTAGCCCGGGAAGGAGATTATGAAATGATGCCTGTGTGTGCGTGCGTGTGTGCGTGCGTTAGTTAGTCATGCAGATTCCTCCAAAACTACTACAGCTACAGATTTATTGTAAATTAATTGTCCCAATGAATTTTCACGCCCTCGAAAATTTTTTTTGGTTTTATGGACTTAGGCCTAAAGATAACTGAGTAATAGCTATCTTAGCTACTTGGAGTAAAGGGCTCATAACTCAAAAACTATTGCAGTTACAACTTTTTCTTCAAATATGTTGTTCAACTACTTTGTCCTTAGCCATCTTGCATGCCATAAGTGAGTAATAGCTATTTTCTCATTTGTAGCTAAATAACAAAAGGAGTAAATGTCAAATATCTTCAAAAGTATTAGAGTTACAGAAATCTTTTCAAATATGTTGTTCATCTACTTTTTGGTAAGCTATCACATAGTAAAGTTTGAGACCTGTTGCACCTTGGATAGCTGAGTAATAGCTACTTTGAAATTCTGACTGTTGAGTAAAGCCATTGTAACTCCAAAACTATTGCAGTTAGAGTGTTTTCCTAAAATATGTTGTTCAGCTACTTTGTCTTTAGCTATAAGATGGTACATAGTTTGGGGTTCTATTGCATGCCATAAGTGAGTAATAGCTATTTTCTCATTTGTAGCTAAATAACAAAAGAAGTAAATGCCAAGTATCTTCAAAAGTATTACAGTTACAGAAATCTTTTCAAATATGTTATTCATCTACTTTTGGGTAAGCTATCACATAATAAAGTTTCAGACCTGTTGCACCGTGGATAGCTGAGTAATAGCTACTTTCAAATTCCGACTGTTGAGTAAAGCCATTGTATCTCCAAAACTATTGCAGTTAGAGTGTTTTCCTAAAATATGTTGTTCAGCTACTTTGTCCTTAGCTATAAGATGGTACATAGTTTGGGGTTCTATTGCATGCCATAAGTGAGTAATAGCTATTTTCTCATTTGTAGCTAAATAACAAAAGAAGTAAATGCCAAATATCTTCAAAAGTATTAGAGTTACAGAAATCTTTTCAAATATGTTATTCATCTACTTTTGGGTAAGCTATCATATAGTTAAGTTTCAGACCTGTTGCACCATGGATAGCTGAGTAATAGCTACTTTCAAATTCCGACTGTTGAGTAAAGCCATTGTATCTCCAAAACTATTGCAGTTACAGTGTTTTCCTAAAATATGTTGTTCAGCTACTTTGTCCTTAGCTATAAGATGGTACATAGTTTGGGGTTCTATTGCATGCCATAAGTGAGTAATAGCTATTTTCTCATTTGTAGCTAAATAACAAAAGAAGTAAATGTCAAATATCTTCAAAAGTATTAAAGTTAGTGAAATCTTTTCAAATATGTTGTCCATCTACTTTTTGGTAAGCTATCACATAGTAAAGTTTCAGACCTGTTGAACCTTTGATAGCTGAGTAATAGCTACTTTCAAATTCCGACGGTTGAGTAAAGCCATTGTAACTCCAAAACTATTGCAGTTAGAGTATTTTCCTAAAATATGTTGTTCAGCTACTTTGTCCTTAGCTATAAGATGGTACATAGTTTGGGGTTCTATTGCATGCCATAAGTGAGTAATAGCTATTTTCTCATTTGTAGCTAAATAACAAAAGAAGTAAATGTCAAATATCTTAAAAAGTATTAAAGTTAGGGAAATCTTTTCAAATATGTTGTCCATCTACTTTTTGGTAAGCTATTACATAGTAAAGTTTCAGACCTGTTGAACCTTTGATAGCTGAGTCATAGCTACTTTCAAATTCCGACTGTTGAGTAAAGCCATTGTATCTCCAAAACTATTGCAGTTAGAGTGTTTTCCTAAAATATGTTGTTCAGCTACTTTGTCCTTAGCTATAAGATGGTACATAGTTTGGGGTTCTATTGCGTGCCATAAGTGAGTAATAGCTATTTTCTCATTTGTAGCTAAATAACAAAAGAAGTAAATGTCAAATATCTTCAAAAGTATTAAAGTTAGGGAAATCTTTTCAAATATGTTGTCCATCTACTTTTTGGTAAGCTATCACATAGTAAAGTTTCAGACCTGTTGAATCTTTGATAGCTGAGTAATAGCTACTTTGAAATTCTGACTGTTGAGTAAAGCCATTGTAACTCCAAAACTATTGCAGTTAGAGTGTTTGCCTAAAATATGTTGTTCAGCTACTTTGTCCTTAGCTATAAGATGGTACATAGTTTGGGGTTCTATTGCATGCCATAAGTGAGTAATAGCTATTTTCTCATTTGTAGCTAATTGAGAGCTTTCACTTGGTGAAGTTTCAGACTCTTAGCTAATTATTCACCTACTCAAAATGAGTAAATGCGAATTATCTCTAAAAGTATTGCAGATAGCCAATTTTTCTCAACTCATTCACCTACTTTTGGAAGAGCTTTCACGTGGTCAAGTTTCAGACCCGTAGCTAATTACTCAAAATGAGTAAATGCTAATTATCTCTAAAAGTATTGCAGATAGCCAATTTTTCTCAAATAACTCATTCACCTACTTTTGGGAGAGCTTTCACTTGGTCAAGTTTCAGACCCGTAGCTAATTACTCACATACTCAAAATGAGTAAATGCGAATTATCTCTAAAAGTATTGCAGATAGCCGATTTTTCTCAAATAACTCATTCACCTACTTTTGGAAGAGCTTTCACTTAGTGAAGTTTCAGACCCGTAGCTAAGTACTCACCTGCTCAAAATGAGTAATGTGGGTGTTCCACCACACGACTAAGCAGTGATTCTGCTACATGAAAAGTCCGGCCGGACATTCTGTCCTAAGACTAGGAAAACGTTTAGGACATTTTCGGAGAATTTAGGACAGAATTCTTGTCAATCAAATTTTCATTCTACAGGTTGCTAAAATTAAGTCATTAAAGTCAATGACCTATATGAATGGCATATAAAGTAAAATTTACTGAATCATAATAAAAATCTCATTTTAGTTAAAATGTCAAAAAGTCTTTATGATGTTCAATGATCATGTATTACTAAAACGAGAACTCACGGCCACAGAACCTAAGTATGGTGAATCAGTGATCCATGAGATTTTCATGCTATTAAAATGTCCACTGGCAGTAAACATTACAGCTAGCAAATAAACTTTCAATCTGATTTTTTTTCAGTGCAATTATTAATAAAAAGAAATATTAATCAAAGCAAAAATTCAGAATATTACAGTAAAATTTATGTGGAACCCTACAGAAAACAAAATCTAGAATTACACGAAAATACCAGACGACCATAATTAATATTCATGAGAAGATATGAGGACACAGATTTTCCCTGGGATTTCCTTGCAATATTTTATAAAATGGAAGCATAGACGAAAATCAAATAATTTAAACTCGAGAACTCACGGCCATAGCACCCAAGTCATTAATGTTCATGAGAAGATATGAGGACACAGATTTCCCCTGGGATTTCCTTGCAATATTTTATAAAATGGAAGCATAGGCGAAGATGAAATACTTTAAACTCGAGAACTCACGGCCACAGCACCCAAGTCATTAATATTTATGAGAAGATATGAGGACACGGATTTCCCCTGGGATTTCCTTGCAGATCACGTGGCTTGTCACGAGATTTCATAAAAGACGTCTAGACCTTGCTACAATAAAAAAATTTAAAATCACGTAGATCTCGCGAGATTTTAGGGTTGTAACGTGACTTCATATTTTGTAAATAAAAAGACGTCTAGATCTTCTATTATCGCCCACGGATACGACTCGGACAATATGTCCTAATATTCTACTTAAAATTCGGGGTTTTGTTGCAAAATTCGGTCAATGACCGATGGCCGACGCGAATCTGAAACCCTGCTAAGGCTCCCGATTAAGGGTTTTTGAGGGTCGGTTTCAAAAATATGCTTAGTCCCAGGCTTCCTGTAAGGGTCGGTTGTGGTCGGTTGAGGCCGTGTGAGAAATCAAACATTTTTGATATTTCTCCCGACCCCAACCGATTATTTTTTCCCGCCATAAACAAAATGTCCAGTCCCAGGCTTCCTCAGGCCTCCTCAGATCAAATTTACACAGTCCTATGTTGTCCCAGGCCGCCTGCGACCCTTAGTCGCCGACCCTTAGTCCCAGACCCTCTATACCTTAGTCCCAGGCTTCCTGCGACCCTTAGTCCCATTGCAAAGCAAAAATCGGCTATCTCGGTCTGGGGACGCCTCAGGACACCTTGTGGGGTCGGGACTTAATCCTGGGTTAGTCGGGGCTTAGTCCCAGGAGGCCTGAGGCGTCCTGGGACCCAGTCGGTTTGTCTACGACAGGATCGTGGTTCAAACCGACCAGAAAAATGGCTTAGTCTGTTCTTAGTCCCAGACCAGTTAGGGACTGTCTGGGGCCTCCTGGGGCGTCCTGAGGCCGATCTGTAGTTAATCCCAGACCTTCATACCGATTCTCAAATAACTCATTCACCTACTATTGGGAGAGCTTTCACTTGGTGAAGTTTCAGACCCGTAGCTAATTGTTCACCTACTCAAAATAAGTAAATGCTAATTATCTCTAAAAGTATTGCGGATAGCCAATTTTTCTCATATAACTCATTCACCTACTTTTGGGGAGAGCTTTCACTTGGTGAAGTTTCAGACCTGTAGCTAATTACTCACCTACTCAAAATGAGTAAATACTAATTATCTCTAAAAGGATTGCAGATAGCCATTTTTTGTCAAATAACTCATTCACCTACTTTTAGGAGAGCTTTCACTTGGTGAAGTTTCACACCCATAGCTAATTACTCACCTGCTCAAAATGAGTAAATGCTAATTATCTCTAAAAGTATTGCAGATAGCCAATTTTTCTCAAATAACTCATTCACCTACTTTTGGGAGAGCTTTCACATGGTGAAGTTTCAGCCCCATAGCTAATTACTCACCTGCTCAAAATGAGTAAATGCTAATTATCTCTAAAAGTATTGCAGATAGCCAATTTTTCTCAAATAACTCATTCATCTACTATTGGGAGAGCCATCACTTGGTGAAGTTTCAGACCCGTAGCTAATTATTCACCTACTCAAAATGAGTAAATGCTAATTATCCCTAGAAGTATTGCGGATAGCCTTCACATGGTGAAGTTCCAGACCCGTAGGTAATTACTCACCTACTCAAAATGAGTAAATGCAAATTATCTCTAAAAGTATTGCAGATAGCCAATTTTTCTCAAATAAGTCATTCACCTACTTTTGGGACAGCTTTCACTTGGTGAAGTTTCAGACCTGTAGCTAATTACTCACCTACTCAAAATAAGTAAATGCCTATTATCACTAAAAGTATTGCAGATAGCCAGTATTTCTCAAATAACTCATTCACCTACATTTTGGAGAAGTTTCACATGCTTAAGTTTTTTTATGAATTTTTAAAATAAATTTTAATACATTAAAATTAATTAAATCATGCACTAAATCAATTATAACTTGAAAAGTACTGCATTTAGAGCACTTTGTGCAAATATGTTATGCAGCTACTTTTGGGTCAGCTATAACATAGTAAAATTTCAGACCTGTAGCTCATGGCTTAGCTGAATAATAACTACTTTTAGGTTATCACTGTTGGGTAAATCACTTATAACTTGAAAACTTTTGCATTTACATTATTTAGTTTCAGTATGTTATTCACCTATTTTGAGGCAGCTATAACATAGTAAAATTCCAGACCTGTGGCTCATTGCATAGCGGAGTAATAGCTACTTTGAAGTTCTTACTCAACACTAAATCATTTATAACTTGAAAAGTATTACATTTAGAGCATTTTGTTAAAATATGTCATTCACCTACTTTTTCCATAGCAACAACATGGTGAGTAACTTGGGTGTCTATCTGAATAGCTAAGTGAGTAATAGCTACTTTTGGGCTTTTCACTAACTTCCATCATGAGTAAAATCACTTGTAACTTGAAAACTATTGCATTTAGAGAATTTTGTGCAAATATGTTATTCACCTACTTTTGGGTCAGCTATAACATACTAAAATTTCAGACCTCTAGCTCGTGCCATAGCTGAGTAATAGCTACTTTTGCCTTTGCCGGTGGATACATTTTGCATCTGGCCACAGATGCATCCTTGGTCTAGTCTCTAAAAGTATTACAGGTGGGCAATTTCTTCTAAATAGGTCATTCACCTACTTTTGGGTGATCTACCACATAGTGAAGTTGCAGAACTGTAGCTCTTTAGATGGCAGAGTAATAGCCACTAAAATAAGTAAATGTCTTGTATCTCTAAAAGTAGTACAGATAGGCTATTTCTTCTAAAGACGTGCTTCCCTACTTTGAGTTGATCTGCATAATGAAGTGGCAGAACTGTAGCTCTTTGGATGGCAAAGTAATAGCTACTAAAATGAGTAAATGCCTTTTGTCTTTAAAAGTATTGCAATCAAACATTAAACTTGTCACTTCTACATGTGCCTCCATCTCGTAGGAAAATTTATATTCCACTATCTTTAGGACATCTAATTTATACGGCGGGAGATAAATGCATGCGTCAGAATGCTTGTTTACTGATTAATGCTGTCATCTTGTCATTGAATTATCTTGTTTTAATACTTCATCTTTATACGCATTATCTTTCTTTTAAACATTATTTCTCCATTTAAACATTGTTTGGACCTTTATATAACTGACAGTGCTCTGAAAGTATCCTGAAGTTTGTACTGGTACAGTACTTCTATATCTCATGGTGTTGAAAATATTTCCCAAGGCTGTGGGGTACGGGCATCTCTGATGCTATTTTTCTCATTCATCTACTTTTGGGAGAGCTTTCACTTGGTGAAGTTCCAGACCCGTAGGTAATTACTCACCTACTGAAAATGAGTAAATGCTAATTATCTCTAAAAGTATTGCAGATAGCCAATTTTTCTTAAATAACTCATTCACCTACTTTTGGGAGAGCTTTCACATGCTGAAGTTCCAGACCTGTAGGTAATTACTCACCTACTTAAAATGAGTAAATGTGAATTATCTCTAAAAGTATTGCAGATAGCCAATTTTTGTCTAATAACTCCTTCACCTACTTTTGGGAGAGCTTTCACTTGGTGAAGTTTCAGACCCGTAGGTAATTACTCACCTACTGAAAATGAGTAAATGCAAATTATCTCTAAAAGTATTGCAGATAGCCAATTTTTGTCAAATAACTCCTTCACCTACTTTTGGGAGAGCTTTCACTTGGTGAAGTTTCAGACCCGTAGGTAATTACTCACCTACTCAAAATGAGTAAATGCAAATTATCTCTAAAAGTATTCCAGATATCCAATTTTTGTCAAATAACTCCTTCACCTACTTTTGGGAGACCTTTCACTTGGTGAAGTTTCAGACCTGTAGCTAATTATTCACCTACTCAAAATGAGTAAATGCTAATTATCTCTAAAAGTATTGCAGATATCCAATTCTTATCAAATAACTCATTCATCTACTTTTGGGAGAGCTTTCACATGCAGAAGTTCCAGACCCATAGGTAATTACTCACCTACTGAAAATGAGTAAATTCGAATTATCTCTAAAAGTGTTGTAGATAGCCAATTTTTCTCAAATAACTTATTCGCCTACTTTTGAGAGAGTTTCACTTGGTGAAGTTTCAGACCCGTAGCTAATTATTCACCTACTCAAAATGAGTAAATGCAAATTATCTCTAGAAGTATTGCAGATAGCCAGTATTTCTCAAATAACTCATTAATATGAAAACAACTTATAGGAAGTCATGGGCTGCAAATCTTTTCATGTGGTCAGATTTGACCTTGGGCCCCTCCTGCTTATTATTGGTCCTAGAGGTTTGCAATGTGAAAACGACTTATAGGAAATCATGGGCTGCGAATCTTTTGATGTGGTCAGACTTCACCTTGGGCCCCTGCTACAGGATCAAATAAGGGTAGCCAAACTTAAAAAGTGCTTTCAGCTTGCTTATTAACGAAAAATGCTGTTTATCTTCTAAACTATGTTAGTTGGCCTTTGTCGGATACATCCAGCATCTGGCCACAGATGCGTCCTTGGTCTAGTTTTTATAGCATTCACAGCTAGTTTTGTGATTTTAACTGATGAGTGTTTCAGATTTTTACAAAATCTTATTCCCATTTGTGTTTTATTGTGACCAAAAGGCTACAAAGAAATGAGTTTATCAAATATCGGTTGTACCTACATTTTACCAGTCATTTACCGTGAATGAGCCAGCGAGCGATAATACCGAAGTTTGCAAACATTGTCCCAGCATTACTAAGCAGAGGGATTATTAGCACAGATACTAATCAAGCAGTAAGTAGTAGCACACAAGTTTCCAATCAAATTATCTTTGATGTGTGTTAATCACACTTAGCCAAAATGTAACTTAAGAAGTTCCCACCTTTATATATAATTATACAGACCCCCCCCCCCCCCCCCCCCCCCCCCACACACACACACACACACACACACACACACACACACACACACACACCGATTATAATTCAACACCATTTCAATTAAGGCATGTAGTTTCAAGTGAAAAGGACTCCTTATTTTTTTGTTTAATGATGCTGTGAAAAAATATATTTATATACCCAGTCAAATGCTTTCTGCAGGTTAATAAATAATTGCAAATTACTAAGGTTTTCAACTGGGGGCCGATTTGCCCAGGACGAAATTTTAGGGGGCCGATTTGCCGAGGGCCGATTTGGCAAAGGGCCGATTTGTCCACTTCCCATGTGTAGATATTTCAATATCGAACAATATACCTTTCAGAATTTCAATATAAAAGTGTAACTATTGTTGTATTATTGTATCCACCGGATAACTGGCTTATTATTGGTCTTAGAGGTTTGCAATATGAAACCAACTTATAGGAGGTCATGCGCTGGGAATCTTCTGTTTTCAGATTTGACCTGGGACCTAATATTGTAAAAATTGGTATATAAAGTCTAACGTTTGATATTGAAATTGTATAACAATTCTAACATTATTTGAGATGCATCAATGTGATTTCTCTGGGTATTTCACATTGAGTGTATTTATGTGGTGGTTTTTATGTCCATGTAGTTTTCCACTTACTTCTTTTAGTGTATTCTGCCCATTATGAACAACTATGCAGAAGTGGAAACATGTGTAGAGGTAATCAAAGTTTATTATTTTTGTATTTGATATATTTTTATGAAAACAATAGAATAACTTTATTAAATGTAATAATTTAGTGCTTGTGCTTTGAAATTAAAATGTATTTATTTAAGGCAGTGCAGATTTCAAGCATTTTTTTAAAACCAGAGCATATCAGTTAATTGCTTATAATGTTGAGTAATTTTATTTGATGCTTATTTATTGAGAATAATAAAGATTGTGAAGCAGCACAAGTTTAAACAGTCTTTGGAATCCCCCCCCCCCCCCAACAAGGATTGAATTGCTAACCAGAGCTGGACAAGTGGTAATGTTAGTAAATTAAGCACTATTTTTACCATTGTTATTTTTGGTGTGAAAGTGTTATATTTACATTATTTTCCTTTAAAAACAACAGAAAATGATTTCAACAAAGTTACATAATATGAGAATACAGTAACTGGGTTCCAAAAGCAAAAATTTGACAAAATTTAATTTTGTCGGATTTAGTACTGAATTAGCTGTAAAATATTTCATACAGGTACATGAGCCATAAAATACAAACAAAGGTATGGTTTATTTGTGTGTAAAATTAGACATATCAGATATTTGGATATGGTCTTTCTGATTTACTGGTATTTATACTCTACCATAATATGTCTATTTTTGCATTGTAGTGTTCTGCAAGAACATTGAAGAACATCAGTGAGGTGTTTTACTATGCCCAGAAAGCAGTACTACACCCCACAGCGCCTTTGTACCAACCCGAAGAGAAAGAGGTATGACATACAAAATAGAATGAAAGAAAACTTGACTGTAGCACATTTCAACCCCATGAAGTGGCATCTTAAGTAGTGTTGTGGTTGAATGCGAATTTTACAACCGGTTTCTGAAAGTGGAAAATCAGCGAAAAACCGGATATATTTTTTTTACTAAACGCAAAGAAAAAGCTTTTCAAATGTGTACATGAGCCATAACTCCTATACAAATAAGAACAACGATCGGCTTTTTGAAGACTTTCGAGGACAAAATAGGTGATATATTGATCGAATATTATAAAATACTGTGAAATATTTGTTGTAGTTTTTAGTAAACTTAAGTTAAAATAATGACTACATGTGCAAAACTGGTTTTGTTTACAAGAAAACGAAACATAACTGGATCAGTGTCTTTCTGTCGGCAAATAGGTTTCCGGTTAACCATCTTCAACACTAATCTTCAGGGATCAAACTTCTGGTTTACTAGGTATTTTTAGGCGAAACAGCCCAATACTGTGGATGAGAGGGTATTACTGGTGTCGCGGTATTGAAAATGTTACTCTAACATGTCAATTGCCAGTGCATAAAATGGCTAGAAAACATTTAAAAAGTTACCTAGAATTAATCTAAAGAAATTCTAACCTTTTATCCAGTATTTTTGCACATTTTAAGGTTTTATAGTGATTTGGATGAGCATGTTTCACGTTCATTAACTCCACTCCCTGTTGACAAGCTGATTTGTTTGGGAAAATGCTAAAAAAAAATTTTTTTTTCAGTAATCCTGGAATAGGAACAGCATTGCATTGGCAGGATACAAATATATATACTAATAAATAATAATATAAAAAATATGCTGCCGTCCTCCCATCCCAGTGCCTGTATTTAATTCTACTTAAAGGGAAATTCAAAGATACTGTCATCAAGGGGCAGAGCTCATTAGTGCCTTAGTGGTTGACATGTTTGGTGTTTATTGACTTTGTTCTCACCGTTGTGAGATAGGGTTAAAACCCTGCTCATGACATCACATGTAGGGTGTATTGATTGCTAGCGCTGCGACTCGGTCCGCAAAAATCACTCGATTATCGCCCACATGTGATCGATGCATCGGCAGACATTAAAATCATACAAAACTTACAGAGTAAATAACTAATCCAAACTTTTAGATAATATTTTTGTACATTTCAACAATTCTAAGGCGATATCCTTAGGACAAAAACTGCTCCATGTTTATTTTACGGAAAATCACTTCCTCTTTCGTTTGATTTGACTGGAAACATACTAGAACTCAACCCTTTTTCGGCATCCTGAATTTTGTTTTTTTGATCGATGCATTGAAAGTAATGGCGTCATCGATCAATGCATCGAATGGACCACTAATCGGCGCAGCACTATTGATTGCCTCTTCAGATGTGATATTTACTGTTAAAAGAGAAGGAAAGCCACAACCTTTACCTTGCTCTTCAAGAAGCAGCAAACATATTTACTTGGGGTTAACTTAGTTAACAAAATCTTAACACAGTGTCTTGGAAGTTACAGGTAAAACCTCTGCTTAGATTCATATTTATACATGTAATTGTTCCATTTTTCAGTTAACACCAAAGTGTAAGCAAGCATTAACAAGAATATTTAAGGTAAGTTAATGAAATTCCTTTTGATGTGTGTGTACTCCTGCTTATACATTACATGTTTAAAATGAGAAGTGTTTCTTTTGAGTTTGTAGTTTGGGGGTGGGGTGGGAGGGGGGAGGTGGGGAGGAAGGGTTGTGTGTGTTATTCACTTGCAAGTAAGTTTGTTAAGATTCATGTTTTTTTTTGTTTTTTTTTTCACTGAATGGGTCATATTAGGGTGGGAGGGTAGGCCCAATGTCTTGGTACTGGGAGCATATTGTTGAAATACTGTGACAAGATTTTACAACCACAGCTTCGCCTGTCAACACATATTGAAGGAAAACTTAAATATTAAACACAAAGCCTCAATATGAAGAATATGTAAGCTTTTATTTTTGTGCATGTGCAGACTTTTATAGCAATTTTCTGATAAAGAAGTACCAGCATATGATATTATTACCTCAATCTCGCTTGTCAACACATAATGGAAGGAAAACTTCTAACATTGGAAACAAACCAAAATCTGAAAAAAATGCACACTTTTTTATCCCATATTTTTTGTGCATTTGGGAACTTTTATTGGATGTCGTTGAGAGGAAATGTATATGTTTTGTTTTCATAAGTTTCACTTCCTCTGTTTGAATGGGCTGTACTAAACCACAGAGTCCTGGAATTAGAACTGTTTTTACCCCACAGCCCTTAAGGGCTGTTGGGGTATTGTTTTCACCCATAGTGTCCGGATGGGCGAGCGGGCGGGCGGGCGGCAGGAAAAGAGTTTGTCTGGGCTGTATCTCAGAAACCGTAAGGTGTAGGAAGTTGATACTTGGTAGGGACATTGGTTAGGGGGTGTAGGTGTGCAACGTCATGGTCTGACCTTGATTTGACCTTTGACCTTGCCGTAGTGACCTTGAGTTTGAAAATCTTGTCCGGGCTATATCTCAGAAACCATAAGGTGTAGGAAGTTGATACTTGGTAGGGATATTGGTTTGGGGGTGTAGGTGTGCAACGTCATGGTGTGACCTTGATTTGACCTTTGACCTTGCCGTAGTGACCTTGACCTATAAAATCTTGTCCGGGCTATATCTCAGAAACCGTAAGGTGTAGGAACTTAATATTTGGTAGGGACATTGGTTAGGGGGTGTAGGTGTGCAACATCACGGTCTGACCTTGATTTGACCTTTGACCTTGCTGTAGTGACCTTGACCTATAAAATCTTGTCCGGGCTATATCTCGGAAACCGTAAGGTGTAGAAAGTTGATACTTGGTAGGAATATTGGTTAGGGGGTGTAGGTGTGCAGCGTCATGGTCTGACCTTGATTTGACCTTTGACCTTGCCGTAGTGACCTTGACCTATAAAATCTTGTCCGGGCTATATCTCAGAAATCGTAAGGTGTAGGAAGTTGATACTTGGTAGGGATATTGGTTAGGGGGTGTAGGTGTGCAATGTCATGGTCTGACAAGGATTTGACCTTTGACCTTGCCGTAGTGACCTTGAGTTCGAAAATCTTGTCCGGGCTATATCTCGGAAACCGCAAGGTGTAGGAAGTTGATACTTGGTAGGGACATTGGTTTGGGGGTGTAGTTGTGCAACGTCATGATCTGACCTTGATTTGACCTTTGACCTTGCTGTTGTGACCTTGACCTATAAAATCTTGTTGCACCTTTGAGTCTGTTTTTTTGATGCAGATTTAGCACTGTTAAAGTCATATTAGAATTTATTAAGAATTTTACTTTCATAACTTCCCATTGTAAGAGATAGAATTTCATCAAGTGAGCCACAGATTTTGCTCCAACACCACACATAAGCATTCATTAAATGTATTACCACTTTCATTGCGTTAATACATCTTACCTAACAGACGATAGCTATTGTCCGGCGCCAGCCGGTCCCGCCAAACGCCAGAAAAAGACGTCCTGAGTTTCACCTCCGGCCGGACCGGTACACTCCAATCCACTCGCCAGGTGGCCTAGTTCCTGCTTTACTCGCCAGAGGGACGTGACGTCATAGCATCTTTTTCGTTTGGCGCGAGTTTTGAAGTTGTGTTTTCTCTAAAACTTTCTATTTTTTGGATAATTATATCAATCCTTTTTGTGTGTACTTGAGCTTTGTCAGTTGGAATCTTAATTCATCATGGCATCTCCAGGACAAAGGAAAGGGGCGTGCGGCCATATAATGGCCTCTTTTGACACCCACTCTCGCTGTGCACGTTGCAGGGACAAAGGCATGGGTGAGGATCCGTGTGTGGCTAAGTTACCCTGTGAGTACTGCGATTTGTTAACTCCGGAGCAGGTGATTCAGTTGGCTACACCAACATATAAACTGCGAAAGGAAAAGGCAAAAAGTAAAGAAACTCTAATAGACCCAGCTTCTGTTACGGTTGTTGGCCAAGTAGATTCGCAGGACGTAGAGCCTTCTGTTTCTACTCATGAACCTTCTTCTGACCTTGCTTTACCACAACCATCCTTCCGGAAAGACCTCCAAGAACTGGATGAAAAGTGGTCAGTTCGCATGGCTCGTCTAGAAGCTCTATTAACTCTAGGACATCGTCCAGCTTCTCAGCCATCTTTCTCCCCGGTGAAAGCACCGGTTTCTCATCAAGCACCTGCCGGATCAATTTCTCAAGCCCCTTTCCTCTTGACTTCAGTTCCTTCCGGCCAAGCCGCCCCGGCTTCTGGTCCGGATAGAACTCAAAGTGCTTCTAATATGGATATGGTGTCTCCTCTGGAACAGTTATACCAGGACCCTGACCCGGAACCGGTTTTTGCTGGACCTACTTCTTCCGGCCCGGTGTCTTATGACCAAGGTGTTGAACCTCTGTCAGTTTCTGCCCGGAATGTTTCACCACCTACTCATGTTGAAGAGGGCGAATTGTCAGAACTGGAGGATCAGCCAGATCAAGACAACGTTGAAAGTGTTGAAAGTGACCGCGCTATGAGCGAGGACCAAAACTACAGGGAGACAGTGAGAGGCGTCCGCGCCTTTATGGGATGGTCACACATCCCGGATTTAGAATATTCTCCTTCTTCCAGGGCTGATAATCCGTGGATAGGTCATAGATCACAGCCAGTAGGAAAGGTATCCGTCAACCTCCCCCCGGAGGATTGGTTATGTAAAAAGTTGGAGAATTTGAATCTGGTACTCATTGAAGGCTACCCTTCAAAATCTGCAGAACCCGGGGGTCTACATATGGACCACTATCTCCGTCCCCCTAAATCACAAGCTAGGTGGTATGGGATACATCCGGCAGAGCCCAAGGACACCTCCAGACCTGGAAAATATGTTACAACTTGGCCGAATGATGCGGCGAAACTTAATAGTGCTTTTGCCCGCATTGCAAAACCCTGTGCTACTACTTCTCAACCTTCTTCCCGGCCCATTGCTCAGGACACGCTCAGGAAATGGGAAAAGGCTGCCAAAGAGACTAGCTATATATGCAACCAATCTGCAGGATTCAACCGTTGTATTACTAAAATACAGGACAGTGTCCAGGAACAGTTAAAAGTTTTACAGAGTGAACTTGGAAAGGGCAAATCATCTCCCAAGGCTCAGGCCGCGTTGGACGAACTTCACTATCTAACATCATTCAATCAGAATGTGAGTTTTGCGGTCGGAAAATCCCTCCAACATCTTTCTGACTTTACCTTTGTTCAGATGGCCAATCTCACCCTAGTGCGTCGAGACTCTTATCTGGATCATTTGAAGCTAGGTATAAAACCAGACACCTTTTCCCCCCTGCGGAATTGTCCTTTGAATACCCATGCTCTGTTCCCGGATGCGGTAATCTGCAAAGCAGAAGATGAAATTGCTCAGTTTGAAACTGTTAAGCGTACTCACCAGCCCGGTCCGGGCCGTGGTGGGTTCGCCGGAAATCAAAAACGACAACAAGCCAGATACCAACCTTACTCTACTAGCTGGAAACCAGGTCAAGATACCTCTCATACCGGAAACCCCACCGGAAAAGACATGCCGGCTTGGAAGTCATTTGGAGGACGCGGTAGAGCAAGAGGCAGAGGCAGGGGAGGTCAGCCCGGACGCGGTACCCGCCCTCCTAGGGATCAGGGGCAGTATAAATGACAATTATTGTGTTCTCAGTCCGGTGGCAGTAGCCCAGCCAAACAAAATTGTGTTAAGTGTGGAAAGACAAAACTTTTCTGTGTCTGTTCAAAAAGCTGTGTTATGTCCTGTTGCCAGTCCTGTACCTTTTGTCTTAAGTGTGAGAGGGCAGTCACAAAAGAAAGACACAAGTCCCTCATTAAAAATGAAACAAGAAATAAAGTTTGTCAAAGATGCTTTTTCTGTAGATCATTGCGTTTTTGCCCCGGTTGTTCCAAATGCCCTCAATGTTGTCAATGTTCATCAGATAGGGGGACGCCTCCAAAAGTTTTGGCAAAGGTGGTCCCTCCTGGGTGCAAATCCGAGAGTAGTGTCCATTTTGAAGGACGGCTACATTCTCCCATTCAAGGTCAGACCAAATCTAGTCAGAGATCCGTTGATAGTCAGCGGCTATGCAAACCCCCTCAGGAACCTCTACCTGAAACAGGCCTTGCAGGCCTTACTGCAAAAGGAGGCAGTAGAGATGGTGAGGGTTCGAACATCTCTAGCCTTCTTCAACCGACTGTTCATAGTTCCAAAACCAAACCAGAAATGGCGACCAATCTTGGACCTCAGTGCTCTAAACAAATTTTTGAGCGTAAAAACATTCAAAATGGAAACCCCAGAAACAATTCGGTTGTCCCTGCAACAAGGGGAATGGGTGACATCGCTGGATTTCAGCGACGCCTATTTCCACATTCCAGTCCATGTGACATCCCGGAAATATCTCAGGTTCCATTTCCAAAATCAGTCCTATCAGTTCCGGGCCCTTCCCTTTGGCCTCGCCACAGCTCCAATGGAGTTCACTTGTGTGGTCAAAGAGGTCAAGTTAATGGCTCAATCACGGGGTATAAGGATCCACCAGTACCTAGACGACTGGTTGATTCGAGCCCCTACCAAAGAATCCTGCCACCAGGGCACTCAATCCCTCCTCGCCCTTTGCCAGGAGTTGGGTTGGATAGTCAACCTCCCAAAGTCAGAACTAGAACCCAAACAGACTTTCGAGTTCGTGGGTTACAAGTACGATCTCTTCCAAGGACTGGTCTTACCGACTCAGAACCGTTGGGAGTCGATCCTCCAAAAGTTGGAATCCATCCTATCCAAGCCAAGTTGCCGAGTCAGGAAATTTATGTCCCTGATAGGCCTGCTTACAGCGACGGAAAAACAGGTTCCACTGGGGAGACTCCACATGAGACCCATCCAGTGGCACCTAAAACGACATTGGAGAGTTCCGGAATCCCTGGAAAAGGAGATTCCTGTGCCAAGGTCACTTCACCCGCACCTTCTATGGTGGACCAAGGAGGCAAATGTCTTGACAGGGCAACCTTTACATCCCTTGAGTCATGCCGTTCAGATCTTTACCGACGCCTCAAAAGAAGGCTGGGGTGCTCATTTAGGAGACGTCACAGCAAGAGGCGATTGGTCAGTTCCAGAAAGTCATCTTCACATAAATTTCCTGGAACTAAAAGCGGTCCTACTAGCCTTGAAAAGATTCCAGTCCTTGGTACAAGGCAAAGTAGTTCTAGTTGCCACAGACAACACCACGGTTGTGGCATACATCAACAAGGAAGGAGGTATGAGGTCAGGCTCACTTTGTGCCCTTCTATGGCGACTCCTGTGTTGGTGCAATCTGAGACAGGTAGTCCTAAGGGCCAGGCACATCCCTGGTCGTCTGAATGTGATTGCAGACAAATTGTCTCGTCAAGGCCAAGTCATTCAGACAGAATGGTCCCTTCACCAGGAGGTCTTCGACCTCCTGACTCAGACCTGGCACCGTCCCCAGGTGGACATGTTTGCAACAAAGTACAATTGCAAACTAGCCCAGTATGTGTCTCCAGTGCCGGACCCCAGGGCTTGGGCAGTGGACGCCCTGACAGTCTCTTGGGAAAACCTGGACATGTATATCTTCCCCCCAGTATCGTTACTGGGCAAGGTGGTCAGCAAACTGTCGGACCATCTTTACAAGAGAGTGATCCTAATAGCTCCGGGTTGGCCCAACATGCCATGGTTCTGGGACCTGGTGGAACTGTCGTCTCAGATCCCTCTTTGCCTACCCAACCATCCTGACCTAGTGACACAGCCGTTCAACAAGGCACGTCACAGGAATCTGACCAACCTAAACCTACACGCCTGGCTCCTAGAGCCGCGGCTATCAAAGAGCAAGGGTTCTCTAGCCCAGTGGCGTCACGAATTGAGGCTCCTCAAAGAAGTTCAACCAGAACAGTCTATGAGGCAAAGTGGGCCGTTTTTGTCAGATGGTGTGAATCAAGTCAGGTGGACTTCAGGTCTCCATCTGTCAAACAGATAGCAGATTTTCTCCTGCATCTTTTCCAGGAGAAGAATCTCCAACCCAGTACCATTGATGGTTACAGATCAGCCATTGCAGACAAATTGGGCAATTCTTCTTTGAATGTGAGTAAAGATGAAAACTTAACCCGCCTTTTGGACAGTTTTCATAGAGATAGACCAAAGGGTAGACGAGGAATTCCTTCATGGAATCTTTCTCTGGTCTTACATCAGCTCACAAAAGCTCCTTTTGAGCCTCTCAGAAAGGCCTCTTTAAAACATCTGACCTTTAAGACGGTGTTCCTCCTCGCTCTGGGTTCTGGAAAGCGTAGGAGTGAAATACACGCTTGGCTGAACAAAAATATTAGACACCAAGCTGACTGGTCCAAGGTGTCCCTTTACCCTTCACCAAGTTTTTTGGCTAAAAATCACTTAGCAAAAGAGGGTCCAGAGTGCGTGGCTCCAGTGGTTATACCAGCCCTGGCTCCTACTCTGGACAAATCCTTGAAAGAAGACAGGTCACTCTGCCCAGTCAGAGCTTTGCGCTACTATCTGGACAAGACTCAAGATCTCAGACAAGGAAAGGAGCTGGTTTTCGTCTCCTTCAAAAAGGGTTTCATGAAAGATATTTCTCCTGCTACGATCTCATCTTGGATCAAGCAGACGGTTACCCTTTGCTACGATCTATCAGATCAGGAGTCTCTAACCCTTCATCAGGTGAAGGCGCATGACGTTAGAGCCTTCGCGGCTTCAAAAGCCTTTCAGGGTGGCATTTCGCTAGACCAGATCTTAGCTGCATGCCACTGGAAATCCCACAACACCTTTACTCAATTCTATCTTAAAGATGTGGCGTGGGCAGATTCGGAGCTTTTTCATCTAGGTCCAGTGGTGGCTGCACAGCAGATCCACCAATGAACCTTCTAGGCTCCTATTTTGTAAATAATGTACATAATAGTTAAGGTTTTTTACTAGGTTGCCTGAGGCAATGAGTATGAAACCTTTATTCCACTCTTACGGTCTCAATGGAATCTCTAGGACTGAACTCTTCTCTCTTCCTCCTCTCAGAGTAGAAAAGGGGGGGGGGGGGGGGGGGGGGGGGGGGGGGAGAAGTGGCACTGCTCGGTAACTTAAGGAGCAGTTTTTGAGCTTCTTTATTATCCGGGCCAGAGGTTACATGCCTATTTATAGAGTTCCTTCTAGTCCTGAGGAAGCTGCCCTCCTTCCACTGGGTAGTTATTCTAGCTATCGTCTGTTAGGTAAGATGTATTAACGCAATGAAATTGCAAATTTTAATTAGTAAATTAAATTTTTATTAGTTAATACCTTACCTAACAGACGGGAGATTCCCACCCGGCCTTCCCCGCTTTTCAGCTTCCATTACCTAATTTGGGGACGAAAAAGATGCTATGACGTCACGTCCCTCTGGCGAGTAAAGCAGGAACTAGGCCACCTGGCGAGTGGATTGGAGTGTACCGGTCCGGCCGGAGGTGAAACTCAGGACGTCTTTTTCTGGCGTTTGGCGGGACCGGCTGGCGCCGGACAATAGCTATCGTCTGTTAGGTAAGGTATTAACTAATAAAAATTTAATTTACTAATTAAAATTTGCAATTCTGTATGCATGGTAATATTCAAACCATCTAAACCATAATTGGGCCATGCAGGTGTAGATAAAGAGTGTTGAATTTTAGTTTGCTGATTAATGCTGTTATCTTGTTATTGAATTATCTTGTTTTAGTACTTCATCTTTATATGCATTATCTTTCTTTTAAACATTATTTCTCCATTTAAACATTGTTTGGACCTTTATATAACTGACAGTGCTCTGAAAGTATCCTGAAGTTTGTACTGCTACAGTACTTCTGTATCTCATGGTGTTGAAAATATTTCCCTAGGCTGTGGGGTACGGGCATCTCTGATGCTATTTTTTATTGGTGACCTCCCAATCTACATATTTTTATGCCATCCCATCCGTATTCATATATCAAATCTAACCTACTGCTTTGCTGGCTGAATATGTTCAGAATACACAGTTTAAGAAGATAGAATGGAATTGTGAAGTGTTTAGAGAGAAGAGTGGGTTTGTGTGGCTGGAAATTTAAACACTTAATGTTCATACAATCTTTGCCCAAGTGGTCTAATTATCTTTAATTTCACACATGATATTACATGCAACTAAAATGAACCCATTCTGATTTGTTTCATTTATTTCAACCACAGTGTCATTTGTTTTGTCTTTCAATAAACACAGGCACTTAGTTTACATGAAGTCATCTGTGGATCAGTACACTGTGTTCATCTTTTCAGATCTGTGATCAAGACAATGATGGCATTCTGGATGATAGAGAAATCTACCATTTTCAAGTAAGTTGGAAACCATAAGGTGCTGGAAGTTGTAACTTTGTAGGTATATTAGTTGGAGGATGTAGGTGTGCATTGCCATAGTATGACCTTGGTGTGACCTTTGACCTTGGCTCTGCTAGAATGTTATTGTCAGGCACATTTGAGACATATTTCCCATCACAAAGCTACATGGATTGCTGCAACTGATTATCATATGTACTTTGTACCTAATTATGCTGCCTCTATTGACAACTATGCACCAATTAATGAATAGATCTGTTGATACATTTTACAGGTTCCTAACTTTTAGTTTAACACTTTGTCTTAACATACATTTTCTCTTTCCTCAGTGTTATTTTCTGGCATCTTTACATAACTTGTACTTCTGTTCTAAACTTGTTTGATATAATTCATGTATTTTGTTGTTTCAGCGTCGTTGCTTCAATGTCCCATTACAGCCGCAAGCTTTGGAGGATGTGAAGGTGGTGGTGAGAAAACACATCACTGAGGGAGTGCAGGGGGATGGAATCACACTCAGAGGTGCAGAGCTTGAAAAAATGTTGTGAATAGAAAACTAGGTTATCAGTAATATCCCGTGGGGTAGTAACTTGGGAGAGAGCATATGAAATGCATCCGATGTGTGCATGTATGTGTGAGTGCATCTGTGTGTCGTGTTAGTTCCTCTAAAACTAAGTGACCCAAAACATATTGTTAAATTCTTTATTCCAATGAATTCTGTGCCCTTGAAATTTTTTTTTGTAACTTCCTTTGGGCTTCATTGATTTAATACAGCTGATCGATAGCTGAAATCCATCATAAAGCATCCGAGTCTGCATTTTTTCCTATAATATATGAAGCTTCTGAAAAATTTGAATTTTATGATTGTTTTTATCCCACAGCCCTTAAGGGTTGTAGGGGTATTGTTTTCACCCATGGTGTCCGGATGGGCGGGTGGGCGGGCTGCGGGAAAAAGTTTGTCCGGGCTGTATCTCAGAAACCGTAAGGTGTAGGAAGTTGATACTTGGTAGGGACATTGGTTAGGATGTGTAGGTGTGCAACGTCATGGTCTGACCTTGATTTGACCTTTGACCTTGCCGTAGTGACCTTGAATGTCAAAATCTTGTCCGGGCTATATCTCGGAAACCCTAAGGTGTAGGAAGTTGATACCTGGTAGGGACATTGGTTAGGGGGTGTAGGTGTGCAACGTCATGGTCTGACCTTGATTTGACCTTGCCATAGTGACCTTTACCTATAAAATCTTGTCCGGGCTATATCTTGGAAACCGTAAGGTGTAGGAAGTTGATACTTGGTAGGGACATTGGTTAGGATGTGTAGGTGTGCAACGTCATGGTGTGACCTTGATTTGATCTTGCCGTAGTGACCTTGAATGTCAAAACCTTGTCCGGGCTATATCTCGGAAACCGTAAGGTGTAGGAAGTTGATACTTGGTAGGGACATTGGTTTGGGGGTGTAGGTGTGCAACGTCATGGTCTGATCTTGATTTGACCTTGCCGTAGTGACCTTGACCTATAAAATCTTGTCCGGGCTATATCTTGGAAACCGTAAGGTGTAGAAAGTTGATACTTGGTAGGGACATTGGTTAGGGGGTGTATGTGTGCAACGTCATGGCCTGACTTTGATTTGACCTTGCTGTAGTGACCTTGACCTATAAAATCTTGTCCGGGTTATATCTCGGAAACTGTAAGGTGTAGAAGTTGATAATTGGTAGGGACATTGGTTAGGGGATGTAGGTGTGCAACGTCGTGGTCTGACCTTGATTTGACCTTGCCATAGTGACCTTGACCTATAAAATCTTGTCCGGGCTATATCTCGGAAACCGTAAGGTGTAGGAAGTTGGTACTTGGTAGGGACATTGGTTAGGATGTGTAAGTGTGCAACGTCATGGTGTGACCTTGATTTGACCTTGCCGTAGTGACCTTGAATGTCAAAATCTTGTCCGGGCTATATCTCGGAAACTGTAAGGTGTAGGAAGTTGATACTTGGTAGGGACATTGGTTAGGGGATGTAGGTGTGCAACGTCATGGTCTGACCTTGATTTGACCTTTGACCTTGCCATAGTGACCTTGACCTATAAAATCTTGTCCGGGCTATATCTCGGAAACTGTAAGGTGTAGGAAGTTGATACTTGGTAGAGACATTGGTTTGGAGATGTAGGTGTGCAACGTCATGGTCTGACCAGGATTTGACCTTGCCGTAGTGACCTTGACCTATAAAATCTTGTCCGGGCTATATCTCGGAAACCGTAAGGTGTAGGAAGTTGATACTTTGTAGGGACAATGGTTAGGAGGTGTAGGTGTGCAACGTCATGGTCTGACCAGGATTTGACCTTGCCATAGTGACCTTGACCTATAAAATCTTGTCCGGGCTGTATCTCGGAAACCGTGAGGTGTAGGAAGTTGATACTTACTCGGGACATTGGTTAGGGGGTGTGACCTTGATTTGACCTTGTCGTAGTGACCTTGACCTATAAAATCTTGACCGGGCTATATCTCGGAAACCGTAAGGTGTAGGAAGTTGATACTTTGTAGGGACAATGGTTAGGAGGTGTAGGTGTGCAACGTCATGGTCTGACCAGGATTTGACCTTGCCATAGTGACCTTGACCTATAAAATCTTGTCCGGGCTGTATCTCGGAAACCGTGAGGTGTAGGAAGTTGATACTTACTCGGGACATTGGTTAGGGGGTGTGACCTTGATTTGACCTTTGACCTTGTTGTAGTGACCTTGACCTTTAAAATCTTGTTGCACCTTTGGGTCTGTCTTTTGATGCAAATTAAGCACCGTTAAAATCATATTAGAATTCATTAAGAATTTTACTTTTTATTGCGTTAATATATCTTACCTAGTGGACCAGTGCATTTGTCCGGCGCGCAGCCGGTCCCGCCAAACATTAGAAAAAAAACGTCCTGAGCTGGGCTCTGACCGGGACCGGTAGTGTATTCCTCATTCGCCAGGTGTCGTGACTGCACCCAGCTCCCCTACTGCGCGTGCGCGCGCATGCGTACTTCCTCTTTTTGTTTGGCGCCATAGTGTGTTAGCGATAAATTTTCAGTGGAATAAACTTTGAATTATATTAGTTGTTTACAAGTGTGTTACAAGGAAAGCTTTGGATATTTGCGAAATATATTTATCATGGCATCACCAGGACAGAGGCGTGGAAGTTGTGGCCATGTTATGGCTGCCTTTGACTTACACAAAAATTGTGCCCGCTGCAGGGACAAAAAGATGGGAGATGACCCTTGTGTTAAAGGTCAACATTGTGATTTATGTGACAGTTTTTCGGAATCTCAAAAGAGTATGTTGGCAACCCCGCAATATCAAATCCGGAAAGATAAGAAAGCTGGGACCTTGGTTTCCCCTAGTAAAGTCACTGTTGTGGGTCCCGTAGAGGATCAGATTGATTTTCAAATGCCCCCGGACGCTGCGCATGCGCAGGAACGGGTTTTTACCGGTGCCTCACCGGCTGATCAAGCTAGTGTTGGAGATTTTGTCTCCCGTCAGGACTTGGAACTGTTAAACAATCAATTAGAAGAAAAGTTCGCCCGCTTTGAGGCTCTCCTGTCAAGAACTAACATCTTCTCAACTCCCAAGATGCCTGTATCAACATTTCAAGCTCCCATATCTGACACGCCTTTTATCAACCCGTCTCCTGACCCCGGAGCCACCGGTCCGGTGAGGCCTCCAGGTCAGGAGTTAGAGGTTTCACCTGCTGTTAAAAAACATATGGGAAAATCTAAACACAAGAAGGCTGTTAAACCGGCTGCTAGTGCTGGTTCTTCAAATCAGATTGCTTCGGACCCTATTCCTCCTCTCAAGACAGTTGTGCCCGGTCCGGGTTTGCAAACTCTTGAGAAACCGGAGGAAACTGTTACCAGTGTCACTTCTCTTGGATCCTCTTCTCAACCGGTCATCACCGGTACGCAACCTTCCAGTGGGTCTACTTCATTTGCTCCAGACAGTTTTACTCAGCCGGGTCCGGCTCTGTCAGATGAGGAACCCCTTCCGGACCGGTCAGATAAAGACTCCGGTGAAGAAGGTGAACTCTCAGATTCTGAGGTAGTTGAAAGAAACGAAGAAATGAACTACAGGGAAACGGTCCGGTCGGTCCGGTCTTTCCTTGGCTGGTCTCCAATACCAGATTTTGAAGCTGCTGTAGGTGACACGGATAACCGCTCTGACAACCCTTGGAAGGGTAAACACCCTCGTCGTACAGGAAAAGTGTCAGTAGAGTTGCCAGCAGACGACTGGCTGTGTTATAAAATGGAAAAACTTAATACGCGGGCTGCAGAGGGCTACACTTCCCGGGCTCAGGAAGCAGCAGGTCTGAAACAGGACCAGTTTATCAGGACACCCAAAAGCCAGGCTAAATGGTATACTCAATCCCGAATAAAACAGGATGGCAACCAAAGACCCGGAAGGACTATCTATGGCTGGTTGGGGTCCGAAGCTAGATTGAACTCTCAGTTCTCTCGTATTGCCAAGATTTCCTCTTACCCGTCCTCAGGCCCGGCTTCCAGACCTATCTCTCAAGAAATCCTTAGAAGGTGGGAGCAATGTGCCAGGGAAGGCTCCTTGATCACCAACCATGCCGCAGGGTTTAACAGGTGCGTGAGTGAGATCCAGGACAAAATGAACCAACATATTTCTTTTCTGAACAGTACCATTGTTAAAGGGAAAGCCCCAAAGGAAGTCACAGACGCCGTCAAGGACTTAAAAGACTTGTCAGCTTTCCATTCTAGCGTCTCTGTGGCTTTGGGTACTGCTTTTCAGCACCTCGCAGACAGTTTGTTTGTCCAACTGGCAAATTTCATTTTGTTGAGAGACTCCTACCTAGAATATGTTAGACCAGGACTGAAACCTGACACCTGGAATAAGCTGCGCAATGCCCCCCTTTTTACTTACGGGTTGTTCCCGGATGATGTTCTGGCGGTGGCTGAGCAAGACATACAAAAGCATGAGTCTAATAGGAGTGCTCCTGGTCCCGGTTCGGGCACATACCAGCACTCCAAGAAACATCAGTTCAGGTACCAACCCTACGACAAGAAAGATAGTCATCAATCTGGTTTTTCGTCTTCTCAGACTCAGCAACCTTGGCGGCAATTTTCGGGCAGAGGCAGAGGCAAGAATCGTGGTAGAGGTGGCTCTAGCTCCACATATTACTCCAAGCCTGCCCGTGGTAGTAAACCATATAAATGACAATCAATGTTTGTGGAGTCCCCTAGTTCAATTAAAATCAAAGTCCGGGGATCTCAATCTAGTGTCAGCAACCAACAAAGTGACTTTTCAAAAGACTGTAAATTTGCCTGTTGTTCTTCCTGCAGTTTCTGTAAAAGGGCCGTTGCAAAAGAAAAACGTAAGCCCCTCTCATGCCAAAATAGAAATAAAATCTGTGAACAGTGCTTTGTCTGTAAATCAATGTCTTTTTGCCCCAAATGTCATAAATGTACCTTGTGTTGTCAAAGATCCACCTGTGGGAGGCCGTCTGCAACTGTTTTGGCAGGTTTGGCTCTCCCAGGGTTCAAATCCAAGGGTAGTCTCCATCCTCAGGGAAGGGTATCAACTACCCTTCAAGGAGAGACCACCTCTAGCAAGATATCCTGTAATAGTCAGTGGTTCATCAGCTCCTTTAAGAAACAAAAAGCTGAACGAAGCCTTACAGTCTCTAGGTCAAAAACAGGCTATAGAAAAAGTGTCAGTTCAGTCATCTCTGGGCTTCTACAACCGGTTGTTCCTAGTTCCAAAACCCAACAAAAAATGGAGGCCCATTCTAGACCTAAGTCAACTGAACCTGTACCTTGCTCTGGCAACGTTCAAGATGGAAACTCCGGAGACCATCAGACTCTCCCTGCAACAGGGGGAGTGGGTCACTTCGCTGGATTTCAGCGACGCTTATTTTCACATCCCCATAAACCACAGGTCGCGAAATATCTCAGGTTCCACTTAAAAGGTCAGACCTTTCAGTTCACAGCACTTCCCTTTGGCCTGTCGACGGCTCCGTTGGAGTTCACAAAGGTGGTCAAAGAGGTAAAACTCATGGCTCAATCGAGGGGTATTCGGATCCACCAATACCTAGACGATTGGTTACTGAGAGCCCCGTGCCGGGAAATTTGCCTACGTCATACGCAGATCCTTTTGGACCTTTGCCGCTCTCTAGGTTGGGTAGTCAACATGGACAAGTCAGAGCTGGTTCCCCAACAAACCTTCGACTTCATAGGTTATCATTTCGACCTATCTCAGGGGTTAGTCAAACCAACTCAGGACAGGTGGAGGAGTCTATCTCAGAAACTCAACCTTCTCCTGGGACTGGAATGTTGCACAGTCAGGCAGTTCATGTCTTTAATCGGCCTTCTGACAGCAACAGAAAAACAAGTAGTATCGGGGCGACTGCATATGAGGCCCATTCAATGGCACCTGAAAAAGCATTGGCATGCCCCGGAATCTCTGGAAAAGGTCATTCCAATTCCTTCATCTCTCCATGTTCATCTAAGGTGGTGGTTGGACCTGGCCAAGGTGCTCTCCGGTCAACCCTTACACCCTCTTCAACACGCCCTTCAACTGTTTACAGACGCCTCAAACAAAGGTTGGGGCGCTCACTTAGGCGATTACATGGCAAAAGGAGTCTGGTTAGAGTCAGAAAGCGCCTTGCACATAAATTTGCTGGAGCTCAAGGCAGTCCTGCTGGCCTTAAAACGGTTCGAGCGGTTATGTTGCAACCAGATAGTTCTTGTTTGTACAGACAACACCACTGTGGTCTCTTACATCAACAAGGAAGGGGGTATGAAATCAGGCTCACTCTGTGCCCTCCTTTGGAGACTGATGCTTTGGTGCAATCAAAGGCAGATTGTCCTAAGGGCCAGGCATATTCCGGGTCACCTGAATGTCATAGCCGACAAGCTGTCCCGACTCAATCAGGTGATCCAAACGGAATGGTCCCTCCTCCCGGAGGTGTTTGCTCAAATATGCCGGCGTTGGCACCGCCCGTCTGTGGACCTGTTTGCCACCCGGTTCAATCACAAACTTCCCCGGTTTGTATCCCCGGTTCCAGACCAATCAGCGTGGGAAGTGGATGCCTTAAGTCTCCCTTGGGAGGACCTGGACGCTTATGCTTTTCCACCGACGGCCCTTCTTCATCAGGTGGTAACGAAACTTTTGGACCACGGATTCCGTCGTCTCATTCTGATAGCACCAGGCTGGCCCAACATGCCTTGGTTTTGGGACCTGGTCAACATGTCAGCTCAAATTCCCCTCCTGCTCCCTCAGGTGTCGAATTTGATAACTCAGCCGTTCAATCAGTGTCCTCACCGGGACCTTCCCAATCTAAACCTTCATGCTTGGCTCCTAGAGCCTCTGCCATCCAGCAAGCCGGGTTCTCGGCAGAAGTGGCAACAAGAATTGAGGCTCCTCAAAGACGCTCTACCAGAGCCATTTATGAATCAAAGTGGTCCGTTTTTGTCCGATGGTGTGAGAAAAATCAGGTGGACTTCAGAACTCCCTCTATAGAGCAAATTGCGGATTTTCTCCTGTCCCTTTTTCAGGAAAAACATCTTCAACCTAGTACCATAGAAGGCTATAGGACTGCCATAGCCAACAAAGTGGGGAACTCCAGAATTAACATCAGCAAGGATGAAAACTTGTCCAGGTTGTTGGACAGTTTTCATAGGGACAAACCAAAAGGCAGGCGTGGGGTTCCTATGTGGAATTTGTCTTTGGTCCTTCACCAACTTACACAACCTCCTTTTGAACCTCTCAGGAAGGCTTCGCTGAAGTACCTCACCTTTAAGACTGTCTTCCTTCTCACCTTGGGCTCTGGGAAACGGAGGAGTGAAATTCATGCTTGGGTTCACAGGAACATTAGGCACCAAGAGGATTGGTCGAATGTTTCCTTATCGCCCTCTCCTAGTTTCATCTCTAAGAACCACCTGGCTAAAGAAGGTCCCGCCTGCGTGGCCCCTGTTATCATTCCAGCCTTGGCTCCTTCTTTGGACAGATCCCTCAAGGAGGATAGGAGTCTGTGCCCGGTCCGGGCACTACGTTATTACTTGGACAAAACCAAAGATCTCCGTTCTGGCAAAGAATTGGTTTTTATTTCCTTTAGGAAGAGTTTCCAGAAGGATATTGTCCCTGCTACCGTTTCCTCCTGGATCAAACAAACCATCGTCCTTTGTTACCAGATGTCAGACCAACAGGCTCAACAATTGCATCAGGTTCGGGCTCATGACGTTCGCGCGTTCGCGGCGTCCAAAGCCTTTCAAGGGGGTGTTCCCTTAGACCAAATTTTGGCAGCCTGTCACTGGAAGTCTCATAATACCTTCACCCAATTTTACCTGAAGGACTTGGCCTGGGCAGACTCGGATGTGTACCATTTGGGTCCTGTGGTAGCTGCCCAACAAATTAGGGACTAAGTAGAGGCTCCCATGTATATAGTGATGTATATATGTAAAAAAAAAAAAAAAAAACCAACCCGTCCCTGCAGTCTGTCTTGCGTTGCAAGAAGATGGGGGAACATCTTAATCTTCAATTCCCCTTCTTCACTTCCTCGTGGACTCGTCAGCTACAAAACCGGGGGGGGGGGGGGGGGGGGGGGGGGGGGGTGCAGAGAGACTGTACCCATCCAGGGTAGTTAGAAACCCTTCCCGGGTGATTCCCTCTGGATTTACGGAGTATATATGTAGATCTTAGAGTCTCTGTCTCCCCTTTTTCCATAGCTACCCTCCAACCACTGGGTAGTTATTCTGCACTGGTCCACTAGGTAAGATATATTAACGCAATAAAATGGAAAATTTAATGGTTAAATTAAATTTTTATTAGTTAATATCTTACCTAGTGGACCAAGAGAGTCCCACCCTACCTGCCCCGCAATAGCTAAAAAGGGGGACATTCTTAGGTAGGCCACAAAAAGAGGAAGTAAGCATGCGCGCGCACGTGCAGTAGGGGAGCTGGGTGCAGTCACGACACCTGGCGAATGAGGAATACACTACCGGTCCCGGTCAGAGCCCAGCTCAGGACGTTTTTTTTCTAATGTTTGGCGGGACCGGCTGCGCGCCGGACAAATGCACTGGTCCACTAGGTAAGATATTAACTAATAAAAATTTAATTTAACCATTAAATTTTCCATTTACAACTTCCCATAGTAACAGATGGTTTTTATTACGCTACAATAGCTTACCATGTGGGACTTAATGCTGATCTCGGGTTGCCACACCCGGGGCCAACGTCTTAGAAAAAAAGATCGTTCTTGTTAGCCACCGGATATACTGGTAGTTGTCGTCACGTGATAACTTCTGACCAATCGTCCTACTTTCTCGTTGGCCACGATTGACTGGTAGCAGTTTGTAAATATACAGACATTTTCATTTATTTCTCAGACTTTACTTATTGTTGGAGGCTAATATTTGCATATTTCTTGTAATATATATCATAGATCATTCTGTAAAATTTTAATTTTCACAGGATAAGTATTTTGTTTTCAGTCGCGTGTTTTGAGTTTTCCTCGGTTCAGGCAAGTACATTGTACGTTTTTTATTGCGTATAAAATGTCGTCTCATCAAGCAAATAAAGACAAACCGAGAGCGCAGAAATGCCGCCATTTCTGCTTTAGCTTTGATACACATAATTTCTGCCCTACCTGTAGGGAGGCTGGCAAGGGAGATGACCCCTGTGTCACCTTTGAAACCCCTTGTGAAATTTGCACGTCTTTCACAGATGAGCAACTACAGAAAATCCAAAACCGGAAACGGTATTTGAAAAAGCAGAAAGCGACAACTAGTTCCAACGATGAACTAGATCTTTTGGGTGAAGGCGACGGGGACTCCTTCACTGGGTCCAATGCAGACCTTGAGTGTGCTGCTGATAGCCTTTTTACTTCAACCCCCCGTCCACAACCTCTTGCCTTCAGTTCCCTGTCCTTGAAAACGCCAGCTAAAACTATTCCACCCACCCCTGGTACGGCTTTGCAAAATAAAATCCAGAAAAACCTAGAGAAATCACTCGGTGATTCCTTAAATATACATTTACAGCAGCAAATGGGTACCTTCCAGGCATCCATGTTGGAAGCTTTTCAGTCACTCCGAGAGGAGTTGGCTGCAAAACAGAAAGTCGAGGTAGAGTCTTCTCTTCCTGCTTCAAAACCTGGCTTGTCCAGTAGTACTGCTGCCCCTCTGGATTTGCCCCCTCCGAGATCTGGTACTAACATCCCAAGCGAGGATATGGATGTGGACTTCGGTCCAGCACTTCCTCCGCGTTTAGTATCTGCTCAACCTTCCTCGGATCAGTACGTTGCCCCCTCTGAAGGTCACCCCGAAGAGGTCTCGTACTCTCACAAAAAGCAAAGCCATAGGCAGCCAGTTGACCCGAGCTCTGCCTCGGACCAACTAAATGAGGATTCCGATGAACCTCGGATCCCTTCTTCTAGATCCAAAAAACACTCTGACAAGAGCAAACATAAATCAAGATCTAGATACGTGTCATTTACCTCAGAGGAGGAGCACTCCCCTGAAACCAGACACAGGTCTTCTAAGCCCTCTAGGGCTCAGCCCTCAGGAGTAGCTTCTGATCAAGACCTACCACAACATGATCCAGACCCCCCTTATTATAGGGAAGTAGCTTTGTCTGACATGCCCTCACAATACTCTGAAGAAGTGGACACTTTCAGGCGTATTTTGTCTCTCCCTGACCCCAGGGAATCTATGCCCAGGTCGTCCACCTCAGTGTTGGGTCTGGATGATGAAAAAGGCCGTCAAGAGCTCAGACCTAGAGGTCCCTCCTCTATTCTTCCACTTAGCTCAGTTATCAAGGACGCCTTTGATAAATTCCAACATGACTTTAAGGCTGCCAACTTATCTGAGGGAAAATATGTCAGGCCTCCTCCCTCAACTTCAAAGTGGTACAAGGTGGGACAACCAACTTTTCAGGACAAAATTCAGGAGTTGAATACGGACTTTGCTAAGATCTGTATTACTCCTAGACCTTCTGGGCCCCCAGTAGCCAGAGTTCCCCTGCCAGTTCTCAAGGAGCTAGAACTTCAGGCTAGACAAAACATTTCTACCCTCAACTTCACCGCTGCATTTGCCAAAACCTCCTCTTCTTGCAATGCTTCATTGGAAAAATGCCAACATAGCATCAAGTCTACGGTCAAGAAGATAAAGTCTCAGATTCAGAAAGGTGCCAATCCTGAGAAAGCGGCAAAGCGCGGATATGAGGAAGTAGCTGACTACTTAGATTTTTGGAACAAGACAGTACTTGTTCAACACAGGGCCCTCACTTGTCTCAGCAAATCTCTAGCCCATATTTTGCAGAGGGAATTATACTCTATGGCTAATACCGGCTTGCTCAGGCGCGAAGCCGAAATGACTCTATTACATCCACAATTAGGAGAAACGAGACGTCAAGAACTCAGGAACTCGTCCTTTTGGGGCCCTTCCTTGTTCGAGTCTCAATTAGTGAAGGAAGGTGAGGACTTCCTTCTCAAAAAAGGCACCTCAAAAGATTCTCAGGGTTTTACACCCTACCAGAATAAGCCCTTTCGTGGTCCCCACAAGAAAAGAGGCTCCTACAGGAAACGCCCCTATGGGGGCAATACCTCTCAAAGCAGTAACCAGTCCTTTCCTTCGGGAAGAGGAAAATCCAACTTCAGAGGCTTCAGGGGTCGTTTTCGACCCCACAATAGAGGAAGGGGGCGTGGAAACCCCCCTCCCCAATGACTCCTCCAAAGCCTCACTCAGTCCACCAGTAGGAGGTCGCCTCCGTTCTTTCAGGAGAGACTGGCTCACAAACAAATGTTCTCAAAACGTGTTAAACATTATCACCAATGGCTACGTTCTGCCATTCCGTTCAAAGCCAAACTTGATCAGATTTCCTCTGATTCTGTCAGAGTACAAGGCCCAACAAAAAGACCAAGCCTTGGCTACTTGTATCCAGTCCCTCCTGTCAAAGAACGCTATCGAAAGGGTAGACAATGTAAAATCTCTCGGGTTTTACAGTCGCCTGTTCCTAGTACCCAAGCCTCACCAAAGGTGGAGGCCAGTCATAGACTTAAGCAGGCTCAACACTTTTCTACACGTAGAAAAGTTCAAAATGGAAACTCCAGAGTCCATCAGGACCTCCCTGATTCCAGGGGAGTGGGTAGCGTCGATAGACCTGTCGGACGCCTACCTGCATATCCCCATCCACCCAAGCTCAAGGAAATACCTAAGGTTTTGCTACAAGGCTCAGGTGTTCCAGTTCACCTCCCTCCCGTTCGGACTAGCCACAGCCCCCCAGGTCTTTACCATGATCGTAAAGGAGGTGAAACTAATGGCCCTCTCAAGAGGACTCAGAATTCACCAATACCTGGACGACTGGCTGATCAGGTCCCAGTCTCAGGAGGAAGCCCAAGTGAACACTCAGGCAGTAGTAGAACTGACTCAGTCCTTGGGGTGGATAATAAATCAGGAAAAATCAGAACTGAAACCTACACAGGTGTTCTCGTTCGTGGGCTACGAATACCACCTAGATTCAGCCCTTGTCAAACCCACTCAAGAGAGATGGCTCAAACTTCAGGATTTGATCCTACAACTCAAGTCAAAACGTGTTTTGACTGCAAGATGTTTGATGTCTCTAATTGGGTTGCTAGCCTCAACGGAGAAAATGGTCCCGGAGGGACGCCTTCACATGAGGCCCTTTCAGTTTCACCTCAAGGAGCACTGGAGATATCCTCAGTCGCTGGACAACCTCCTTCCCTGGACAGAAGCCATTGCAGCCCACCTAGATTGGTGGCAAAATCCCTCCAATGTGATGACAGGTGCAGACCTTCATCCCAAAGACCACAGTATCCAACTCTTTACCGACGCCTCAAACGAAGGTTGGGGCGCTCACTTAGACCAAAATTTTACCAAGGGTCTGTGGTCAGATCGGGAAAAAAGGCTTCACATAAATGTCCTAGAATTGAAGGCGGTCTCCCTGGCCCTTCGAGACTTCAAGGACCAGTGCCAGAATCAAACAGTGTTGGTTGCGACGGACAACTCAACAGTGGTAGCCTACATCAACAAACAAGGAGGAACACACTCGGCAGAGATGTGTGCTCTCCTGTGGAAGATCATGACCTGGTGCCATCACTATCACATAACATTGAAAGCCAGGCACATTCCAGGGTGCCTGAATGTGATGGCCGACCTGCTATCCAGGTCCAACCAAGTGCAGTCAACCGAATGGTCTCTGCACCCACAGGTCTTCAAACAGATCTACCAGAAGTGGTTCACACCTCATGTAGACTTATTTGCCACTCACCTGAACCACAAACTCCCTCTATACGTGTCTCCTATCCCAGACCCAAGGGCCTGGGACATAGATGCTCTGAACATAAACTGGACCAACCTCACAGCATATGCGTACCCTCCTACGGCTCTCCTTCACAAGGTGATCCAAAAGATCAGGCAATGCCAGTGCCTGATCATCGTAATAGCCCCAGGCTGGCCAGGGATGCCCTGGTTTTGGGACCTAGTGCAGCTCTCAACAGAGATCCCACTGCAACTCCCAGTGTCAACAACCCTACTCAAACAGTCCCACAAGCTGGTGTTCCACAACAACCCCCAGCACCTGAACCTCCACGCCTGGTGTCTAGGAGCGGACAACTCCAAGAACAAGGCTTCTCTGTGGAGGTGGCAGAGAGAATTGCTGCCCCTCAGCGGTCATCAACAAGGACCATCTACAAGTCAAAGTGGGCCCTATTTGAAAAATGGTGCAGAGAAAATTCGGTGGATTTCTCCACTCCATCTGTGAAACAAATCTCAGATTTCTTCATGTACCTGTACCAAGACCTTAACAGGCGCCCCTCGACCATTGATGGTTACAGGACTGCAATCGTTGACACTTTGGGCCCAACGGCCCAACATATTGCACACAATGCAGACCTTCATAGGTTACTCTCCAGTTTTCACAGGGATCGTCCTAAAAGTTCCAGAAACTTACCCAAGTGGAACCTTTCTGTTGTCCTTAACGAGCTCACCAAAGCACCTTTTGAGCCCATGAAAGACACAGACCTCAAACATCTCACTTTAAAAACTGCTTTCTTGCTAGCCTTGGCCTCCGGCAAGCGCCGCAGCGAAATCCATGCCTGGGTCGCGAACAAAGTATCTAATCTAGGCCAATGGGAAAAGGTTGCCTTGTTCCCTTCTTCTGACTTCATAGCCAAAAACCAACTAGCAAGAGAAGGTTCTCAAAGTGTCTCTCCGGTGACTATCCCTGCTCTGACTACCATTGTAGATAGACAGTTTAAAGAAGACAGGACCCTGTGTCCCGTGCGGGCCCTGAGGTTTTATTTGGACCGAACTAAAGACCTCAGAGGGTCTCGTTCTCTCCTTTTCATCTCCTTTAAGAAAGGCCATACCTCAGACATCAGACCCGCTACACTCTCTTCATGGTTGAAACAAACCATTTTACTTTGTTACAAACAAGCAGATCAACAAGCCTTGGACTTGGTCCAAGTCAAAGCGCATGACATCCGGGCCTTCGCGGCCTCTAAGGCCTTTTACGGTGCGGTATCGGTGGACCAAATCATGCAAGCCTGTCACTGGAAAGCTCACAACACATTTACAAATTTTTACCTAAAAGACCTTACTTGGTCGGACACCGACAACAATTTGTACCTGGGACCCGTAGTGGCTGCTCAACAAGTCCTAGATCCTTCCCCTCAGACCAGTTGTCCTCGGAAAGAAAAAAGGGGGGGGGGGCACATCCGCTACAACCAAGTCTTCAGGAGTCTTTCCCAGGATCTAGGTATTCCTTTACCTTCAAGATGTTACGGGTAAGGTCATTTTATCCTTTAATTATCAAGTAATTTCTATTAAGGACTTATTTAGTTGTCATTAATCTCATTTTCAGGTTGTAAAAAATTTTATGAGATGCCCAACCACTGGGTTGGTCAGTCACACGTGAAGGGCCCTTTTGGACCCTCAGACCTCGGAGTGAGCACTGCTGCACTTCCGTCCTACAATAAAACATCTAGACAGTTTTAGCACTGTCTCTCAATTTCTTAGGTTTTTGGCTCGTTACAGGCCCGGCCTTCGGGATCGGGGCACTGTAAATGGGACTCAGACTGGTATTTCTGGCACTATTGTATACGTTTAATTCAAAATCTTAGGAAAAAAAAAAAAAAAAAAATGACATACCTTCCAGTCTCAGCTGTAATCCCGCCACCGGGCGGTTGAATTCAGCATTAAGTCCCACATGGTAAGCTATTGTAGCGTAATAAAATTGGAAATTTTAATTACTTAAATGTAGCTTTTATAAGCTACAAGCTTACCATGTGGGACTTAGAAGAGTCCCACCCTGCCTCCCCGCTGTTTACAGCTGAGGGGTAGGTTTAAAAAATTTCAACGAGAAAGTAGGACGATTGGTCAGAAGTTATCACGTGACGACAACTACCAGTATATCCGGTGGCTAACAAGAACGATCTTTTTTTCTAAGACGTTGGCCCCGGGTGTGGCAACCCGAGATCAGCATTAAGTCCCACATGGTAAGCTTGTAGCTTATAAAAGCTACATTTAAGTAATTAAAATTTCCAAATTTCATCAATTGAGCCACAAATTCTGCTCAAACACCACACATAAGCATTCATTGAATGTATTACCACTTCTGTATGCATGGTAATATTCAAAACATCTAAACCATAATTCGGCCATGCCAGATGTAGATAAAGTACATGCATTATCTTTCTCTTAGACAGTATTTTCTCTATTTAAACATTGTTTGGACCTTTATGTAATAGTGCTGGTATTGTTTATCGATATTGAAATATTTATCGATCCATGCTAAATATGCTGATATCGATAATGTAGGGTCCATTATCAATATCGAAACATACTAATTAACAGGTACAACTATGGTGTTTTTCATTCAAATAAAGGACAACATTTGAAGAATATAAAGGTTTTCATATTATTTTGATCAACTTTCACTTACCGCTAAAGCAGAAACGCCATATTTGTTTACGTTTCGGGAAACAACTAAAACCTGCAAAAGAGTTTGGAAGGTCTCTCCCGGAAAACATCTATGACCCGATATTTCAATATCGATCGATACGAAAGGCAAAAATATTGTTTGATATCGATATACATATTATTATTCGATACCAACACTATTATGTAACTGACAGTGCTCTGAAAGTATCCTGAACTTTGTACTGATACAGTACTTCTATATCTCATGGTGTTAAAAAAATATTTCCTTAGGCTGTGGGGTACGGGCATCTCTGATGCTATTTTTGACTTTGTAATTCATTACTCATTGAACTTACCAGTCAGTGGATAAATGATAATAAATGAATAATAAATGAAGCATAAAATGTGTGAGAGTTAATTCAGTATCAAAATAAAATTGGGTTGAATTTACTACAGCAAACATGAATTAAGTGGAACAAGTTAAAACGTACCTAACCTATCTGTTGTCCAGGTTTCCTGTTTCTACACACATTGTTTATTCAAAGAGGCCGCCATGAGACAACATGGACTGTCCTCAGAAAGTTTGGTTATGACGACAATCTGCAGTTAAATTCAGAGTACCTCAGACCCCAGTAAGTTATCACAGACCACTAAATATTGTCAGTAAAATCTAGAACTATGATGGAATTACCAATCTCTGTGTGCATAGGAGGATTTGTTATCCACATTTCTGAGCATGTATTGTAATATTGTCCATTAAATTATGTTCTGTGAGTTAAAAAGCAGCAGAAACCAATTTATACGCAAGTAGAATGATGAATTTATTTGTAGTTTCGATTTGAGAAGGATGACATTGTTAGCCCTAAATGATTTTATTTTTGTTTTTTTTATGGAAATATTGGAAAAAATAAACTTGAAATTGTGAGCATAGCAAACTTGTCTTCTTTAGTTTTTGAAATATATCAGAAACTATAGTTTGTGTTTTAATTGTTTTAAAAGGTTTTTTTTTTTTAATTTTGTTTTGAGAAACTATCATGAGTAATTGTTTGTGGATTGTCATTGAACTTTGATCCCAATCATCTTAGATCTATTATTACAATCTCAGCATCCGTGTATCTCATTGACTATAATGTGTTGTTCTTAGCATCCGTGTTCCCCACGCGTGCACCACTGAGTTGTCACACCAAGGCTTACAGTTTCTCACACAGCTGTTTGAAAAGTATGATGAGGTGAGTCATTGTTTGATTTCTGGTTGTGAAAGCAAAGCAAGATGCCTTAGCTGGCATTCAATCCCTAACTTTTGTCTTTTCCACACACATAGAAATAAAAAGGCTGCTCCATAAACAGGTTGAATTAAAGATCAGTTTCTTAAGTTAAGTGTTACTAGAACTGATACAAAGTATTTTCATAAAAGGGTGAAAAGCTCAGTGGAAATTTGTAAAAGTAGGCTTCTGATAATGGTGGGGATAAAATCACAGAAAAGTTTCAGGGGAACATTTTAAGATTGTGAGCAAATGTCTTTGTTGTACATTCCATTATTAAACCCTACCTCAATAAATATCAAATATTAATGGATTTGTGAAGTGGAAAAGTCGATTCAAAATCAAAAGTTGTTTCCTTAAAGTTACATTTATTCTGTCTATTTGAACCAAGGATTATTTGCACCCAGTCAAAAAAAAAGTAATACCTAAATGGTTATTAGTTAGTGTTGGGACAATTAGATGAATGGTCGATCATTTGTAGGTGACAGTGTATAAAGACGGTCGGTCATTGTCGTTTTCTAATAGTCGAATTTTCAGCTTAAATCTTACCTTTCCTACTGTTCCTCAATATCCACATTTTTTTTTAATATTTTAAGCATTATTGCTTAATAAATTGACAGATTTGTCATGAAATTCGAGATTATTTATATCTACCGCCATATTTAGAGAAAGTGGGTACATTTGGTAGATTCTAAATGTCGGAACACTGTTATTCTTGCCGGATTGACCTATACTTTATCCCGGAATGTGTTTCTTAATTAGTGACCAACAATAGAGTAAAATAATGGAGTGGGGGGGGGGGGGGGTCGATCATTGGTTGGAAAAATGGACGAATAATCGACCCTGAAAGTTGGAGGGGAGTCCCAAATCCCAATACTAGTATTAGTGTAATGCACAAATGATATCGATGTAATATCAGAATTGAACTGATGTCATGCCAAAAATGTAATTACTTTTTTTGGCCATATGGTATTGATGTAATGCCTTAATTGTATTGAAGTAATGCCCTAATGGTGTTTTTTGTCATTAGGATCTGGATGGCGCCCTTTCACCAACAGAGATTCAGAACCTGTTTAGCACCTGTCCAATCATGCCTTGGGGTCAAGATGTGAACAACTCTGTAGTAACCAACCCACAAGGGTGGATTACACAGGAAGGCTACATAGCTCAGTGGACGTAAGTGCATGACACAATGCTAGGGTTGTTTCTTACCTCTTAGTTATATTTGTTAACTCGTGTAATAACTCACTGTGACGCAGCTAGTGTTCAAAGGGATGTCAAACCCAAACAAGAACAAGGCCGGAAGTGTTTTGGTCTACATTCTAGCATCAGAGACATGAGTAATGTACTAGAATTTATGAAAGTCTGGCGAGAAAAACAAATTCCAAGTCAGATACACCATACCTGGCCTAGATATCAGTAAACCATCCAAGTACTAATATAGCCCATTGCTGTCTCACTTAGTGATGGCACACTACACCACAATTCATGGAAAAAGTGATCTCTAGAAGCACAAGCCTCTCTAATGCTCGCGCTTAAAAAAATGGATCACCTTGTATTAGTCACTTGTGCTCAGCTTCCGTCGTCATGGTTTGAATCTTGGTATGCACTCGTATTAAGCAGCATGACTAGTATTTTATACTTTGATGGTTTGTGGTGTTCACATTAAGTCTGATCTGTGTACAGTCATTTATTTCGCCAGTGAGCTGCATATCGTGGCATGACCTGGACAGCTTGTGGATGTTAAACCACCAACTTTTGAAGTGATTTTAAAGAGATATATACAGATAAATATGTAGTAGAAACTTCTTGTCTATAAAATATGGTACTAAACTCTTGCTTATTCAATATACAGGACCCTTTTTATCATGTGATTAAGCAATGGCTGTTTAGACCACTAGCTTCATGGTGTTTGTCATCTGAAGGTGTTTCGAGAAATGGAAAAAAAAAGAGACAAAAATATTATATTTAAAGGCAGGAAACTATCCAACCAAATCCTGTTAAATTGTAGAAGTATGAAAATATACAATATTAAATTGTACGATTAAAAAAGATTATTAATTAAGCGTCCCTGAAAGGGCGCTTATTTGTTTTCGCCTCAGTTTCCTCGCTGCCGCATTATGGTCTCCCTTGAATATCTCCCTTATTATTAGAAGGTTTCAAACCATATTTGGCAGTTATATACCTTAGGCGTGGGAAAATTTTTCTGCATGCTTAAATTTGACCCCCCCCCCCCCCCCCCCCCCCCCCCCCCCCTCCCGTCATCGCAGTTCAGGAAATACTACTTCCTACACAGCCTTATAATTTGACACACCTGTTCATACTATCGAAAACGCGAGCTGATTAGATTTTGGGAGCAATCCCTTGAAAAATGTCTCATTTATGAGTGATTTTCTGACACCTTCCAATCTGAAAGCCTTAAATTTAGGCCATCCCCCCTATTATCTTCTTAAGTATTGCATTTAGAGCTATAAAATGTACTGGGAGGTAATAGGAAACCATATGTGGAGAGTCTAAATAGCCGGTCAGTTTTACCCCACGGCCCCCCCTTATGGGTCAAACTGGGGTCATAAAATAGCTGATTTTGAGTTTTTGCCTTATATCTCCTTTATTGTTGCTTTTATAGCTTCAGAATGTATTAAGAGGTATTGGGAAAGCATATATGGAGAGTCTAAATAGCCGGTCAGTTTGACCCCCGACCCCCCCCCTTATGGGTCAAACTGGGGTCATAAAATAGCCGATTTTTAGTTTTTGCCTTATATCTTCTTTATTGTTGCTTTTATAGCTTCAGAATATATTAAGAGGTATTGGGAAAGCATATATGGAGAGTCTAAATAGCCGGTCAGTTTTATCCCCCGATCCCCCCTTGTGGGCCAAACTGGGGTCATAAATAGCTGCTTTGGAGTTTTTACCTTATATCTCCTTTATTGTTGCTTTTATAGCTTCAGAATGTATTAAGAGGTATTGGGAAAGCATACAGTGCAGCTTTGTGCATTCTTAGATTTACAGCATGCTTATTAAAACCACAAAGCATTTTAAACTTTAAGGGACGCTTCGCTTTTGTTAGCAAAAGCATTCCTCTAGTTTAATATTAATTTTTCCTCACAGACGAAATCAAGTAAAACAGCAGCAGATACATCCGAAAAGTTTTCTCAGTTGAATTAAAATTAGAATCTCTCTGTCAGACATTATTTATAAACTAATGTATTTTCCAGAATATGAATAAAAATTTACAAGTGTTTTTATTTGAGGGCTTAATTGCAGATGTAGATATTGTTTCTTTTATTTCAGGATGACCACAAAGTTAGATATACACAGAACCTTAGAATACCTAGCATATTTGGGTTATATGTATGAACATGAAAACACTTTATCTGCAATACATGGTGAGTGTGAGTTGAGGATGTGATATTGAAACTTATTCTCTCTAACTTTCTGACACCTAGGTCGGTCTTGCAAATATTTAAATTACTTCCTGATGAAAAGGGAATAATTCATTGAAATGATTTTCAAATTAAGAAATATTGATGTTAAAATAATTTCATAAATGTAATTACAGTGATTATTATGAAGGTAGTTTTTGAAAATATTTAAGAATTCTTTGCAAAACTTCAAAGATTCCAACAACATTCACTGTGGTCTTGTCACCTTATCTACTTTTCATCAATCTTTTCTCTTTTTTATATGGTACATCCATTGTGATTTACAGAAAGTACATACAGAGGACCATTAGAAATAGATCACAGACTGTTACCAATTCCTCTCTTAAATTTCAATTATATCTAAGGCTAAAAGGAAGATTTCAGGAATTCAGAATTCTGTCACAGCACTACTACCTGAATGTCATTTAACATCAAAGATCTGGTATTTTTAATGAGCTACAAAATTTATATATCCAAGGTATACGTAATCATTGTCAAACAAGGTATTGCATCCACCGGAGGCATCCGATGGATACTGTGGATTAGCGTTCGCTACGCTGCCACCGCACGTAGAGAGAATTTTTACCTTAACGCTCTCAGAGGTAAACTACACCAGCTAGCTTCACCAAATTTGCAGGATATCTTCATTGGGAAGTAAGCTTCTCTGGGACTGAAATTAGCCTCAACAAGATGGCCACCGTGGGCATTTCTTTGAAAATTATCTACCTTTTTCTCCTGGATGGTTCTTATAAGTAGAAGCTTGAATTTCTTCATAGTTGAATTTCTTCACAACAGATATACATGCCCTCTACAACCTTGCAGACATTTGACCTTGAAGCTCCTCATTCAAGGTCTTCCACGGAATGCCAAAGTACCCCATGTAGCAGACTTTAAAAGTGCTTATAACTCGCTTATTATTGGTCCTACAGGTTTGGCATATGAAACCAAGTTATAGGAAATCATGGGCTGGGAATCTTCTGATGGGGTTAGATTTGACCCTTGGGCCCTCCTTCAAGGTCAAACGAGGATAGCCAAACTGAGTGCTTATAACTCACTTATTACTAGTCCTTGAGGTTTTCAATGTGAAATCAAGTTATAGGTAATCATGGCTGGAATTCTTTTGATGTGGTCTGATTTGACCTTGGACCCCTCCTTCAAGGACAAACAAGGATACCGAAACATAAAAGTCCTTAATAAAAGATTTGACCTTGGGCCCCTCTTTCAAGGTCAAATGATGGTTCACTGGTTTCGGTGAGTTGTTTTTCCGGTGGATACAAATTTGCATCGGTTCTCCAATGCGTAGGTCTAGTTAAGTTTTGAACCTTTCTCTTTATTATACTGTTGTTACATGCTTTTATTGTGCTAAGAAAAATTAACAGCTTTCTCTTGTAATTGAATACTTAAATATAAATTGCAGCTAGAGGTAAAGCTGAGTGTCCATTCATGTAGGTATTGAGATACCAACACAAAGAAATGCAGTGTTTTTGTGGATCCAAGAGAAGTTAGTCATGTGGGTCTACTGATGCAGAGTCCACTGTTTTGGAATATTTTTTTATCAAATTTGAGATTTGTGGGACTAAATTTTGCCATTTATCTCATCTGCTGTAGAATATTGGTCTAGGTTTACCTTCTTAATACTTAAAGAGTTGTGATTATTGAACTCCCACATTACTTGCTAAGTAACATTGGACAAAATTAATACCTCCCCTGTCCAAGTCTGGTAAGTAGGCTCAGGGACCTGTATCTTCCTAGAGTTACAGGTTCAGATGTCCTGTAACTTATGAAAACTGTTCTTGAATATATTTTTTTTAAATTGCCAAACCTGATGAGCTTTTCACTCCTGCCATCTTTATTCATTAGCACTTGCCACTTGGTCAGTTTTGTAACTCAATATTTATCTGACCTTAATTCAATTTACTGGTAACTTTTGCTTCAACCTGCAATAATTATGAGTTGTAGTGTCTTGTGGATCTGAAAGGTTCCTGGTAAACTTTGTACACTGCTCTGTGATATATCTTTTGATTGCAATAGTGATATTTTTGCAGTCACCAGAGACAAACGAATAGACTTGCAAAAGAAGCATACTTCCAGATCAGTATTCCAGTGCCATGTCATCGGACCCAAGGGTGTTGGCAAAGTGAGTGAAAGATGTGATATCAAATTACTGTTAAAAGCCAAGTAAAAGTTTTTAGATTAAAGATAATAATGCAATTGTGAATCTTACTCTGAACACCTTAGAATCTTTCGAATACATAGACTTCTGTGGAACTCCGATCAGATTAGATCAGAGTAAGTTACTTTTAAAGCCCAAAATTTATGTTGCTTACTGAATGAGAATATATATAATGTAAATGGCAGATATATGCAAAAAAGTTATATATATATGTGTTTAAAAAGACACTTCATTCATTTGTTTGTTTGATAGTTTCAATGCATTATCATTGTGAATAAAAAACAAGTGCTATCTAGTTCACTTTTTCTTTGTTCACTACTGATTAAGTGTTTTAAATTGCATTTCTCATCAGTTTTTTTTTTTTTTTCATTCTTAACCTGCAGACCAAGGATAATCTGAAGTGTGGTAAAATCACAGATTACTTTTTTAAAAGGGAAAGTTTTTGCTCCTGGACAAAATCTTGTTAAATTTCATTTCTTGTGTAGTGTATTTTGAGGTGTTAGCTACAGGACTAAACAAACACATGTGGTTGCAGTGGTATTATCATCGGTTTGACAGTGAAATCATTCCTTAATACCTAAGGTCACTTCAGTGTAACTACTTCCAATATATTTGTTAATTATGTGGCACTTGCCATGTGGTGTTTGCTGGGATGTTTATGTCTGCATCACATTCAGCAGAGGGAGGAGTGGTTCTGAATGCACTTCAACCTTGCTACTTGAGCTTTGTGTTAGTGGAATAAAAGTTTTTTACTTTGTTAGATTTGTCTGTGTATTTGTTTTCAGACAGCATTTCTTCAAGGTTTACTGGGGAGAAACTTGCAGTATGTTGCAACGCTGAACAAAGAGCATTTCTCACCTTACAGTGTTAATCATGTCACTGTCTATGGGCAGGAAAAATATCTAGTGGTGAGTAGGGATAGCAAAGTAACTTTAAATCACCATATGTTATCATGTCTGTATTTTTAATAACTGTATGATGTGCCACTGTGGCCTAGCAGGTAACACACTTGTCTAGGAACTCAAGAGAACGCGGGTTCAATCCCAGGTACAGACAGATTCATAGTGGCTCGGATGACCACTTAAATTGGCGGTCCTCTGTCATTGGGTCCTTTCCCCAGTGGCAGGTTAAAGAACCTCAAGGACGTTGATAAATGGTCATCCTTGAGCCTCTATCTTCAAGTTAGGGGAATGTCAGTAACTTGTGAGTTGGGGCTGTACCAGTACAGTCGGATTGGTTAAATAGCGCTTTGAGTCCTGTAGTATATATGGAGAGTATAAATACATAATAATAATAATATGTAATTGGTGATTTTCCAATGGAGGTGAATACTATGGATCAGCGTTCATTACACTGCTGCATGTAGAGATTTTGACTGGTAGTGCTCCCAGGGGGAAATTAGATAAGCTGGCTTCATAAAATTTTCAGCTGAATCTCTTCTTATATGACATAAATGTGTATGTTGTGCCCAATAGTGCTGCGACGATGTTTGAGGAAGTTCGATAGTTCGCTCGTTTACTGCCCTGATTTCGGAGTTCGGTTCAAAACGTCTGAAATTCGGACTTTGCAAAACGTTTAGAAATTCCCAATATCACACCACATCCCAACGTATCCTATTTTCGCCCGTCCATAAAACTTGTTTCTTTTGTTGAAAATATGGCGGAATTTATTTAAAATATATATGGATTTTACATTTTTGCTATATTTTCAATAAAGTGACAAGATTTTATGCAAGATTTCTACATTTTAACTGGTTTTGAAAACATTGTTTCGAATATCGAACTAGACCGAAGTTCGCTAGCTTATACATATACCAAACATCGAACCCGATATTCGAAGCGATTTCACAGCACTAGTGCCCAAGCAAGTACCCAATGTAGCCAATTTTAGCGAAACTGCCTATTTCTCTTATTATTGGCCTGAGAGGTTTGGAATATCAAACCCACATACGGGAAGTCATGGACTGCGAATCTTTTTGTGTGGTCAGATTTTACCTTGGGGCCCCACAAGGTCATATGAGGGTAGGCAAACTTAGTGGTAATCCGCTAGAATTATCGTTGAAGCAAATGTGTCAGTTGCTGTAAACAAACTTATTGAAACTAAAATATTAAATATTTGTGAAAATTAAGAAAGTTGCAAGAAAAACCATTATTTTTTTTTGAATACCCGGTTCCATGTTTTTTACTTGATTTCGCAAAATTTGTTTAACCAGGTAACCATCACATTATTTTTTAAAAAGTGACATGATTCCGCACATTTTTCTGCTGTAGTTACATGAAATGGACATTGGTCTGGGTCTCAGTGACATTATGTCCACTCCAGAACTCAACTGCGATGTTGCCTGTCTGCTGTATGACATCACTAACCCTAAGTCGTTTGAAGTCTGTGCCAGGATTTACAAGGTAAGTAGCTCTCTCCTATACTGACTTTTCATAGCAATGTATTTTCCTCTGTGTTGTCTTTATATGTAATTATTTTAGCAATGCCTTGCGGCTTGGGACAGGACAGAAGCATATTTTCAACATCCTACCATTGCAAGACCATTCTGAGATATTAATATATTCATTTATTTTTTGTGTGTGTTGAGTAGGCCTAGTAACAGAAAGGGGAGTGTGAAAACTAAACATGCTCGTCAAAATTGAAATCTAGCCTCAAAATATGTAAAAAAAAATGGGGGAAAATGTTAGAATCTCTTTAAACAACAGTTGGGATATTGTGATAAATGGGAAATCTTTAAGAATGACACATGCTGAAAAAAAATGAATAAAGACTACATTCAGACTGACTTGTGAAGAAACAAGGCCGAAAGGGGGTTTAGGTCTACTAGCGCGAGCTGCAAAGCCATCACAACACACACTCCCCCACCACTCTGGAACACTGACCTTGAAAGCCCCTCGACTCTCCTTATTAAAAATGATTTTGTTAACTAGCACACTGAGTTCCCCTTAGTGGGGAAGATATTGCGCCTGCAAAGCAGTAGATTAGATTAGATCAGAGAAACAAGTAGTGCATTGAAGTGGTCGCCTTTTCCAGTACTAACGTAACCTGTTGCTGCTTAACTTCAGTGAAGAGATGGGTACTCGTCACACTATGCCACAATTCATGAAAGTCCGGAGACAAAAAAAATAGAAAAGTGATCTCTAGAAGCATAAACCTTGCTAGAGCTCACACTTAAAAATCAGAACAGCAACGCCAAAATTTCTGATGACAAGAGCAGGACTGATCAGATTGCCAAGTATACTAACTGGGAAATATGCATCATGTCTAACTTGCTGGCAATTTGAACTGAATATAAATTCGGTCTTGTCAGGGTTAAGCTTGAGCTTTTTTTTTTTGGGGGTGGGTGGGGGGGGGGTGGGTATCCGTCAACAACTCAGAGTTGCTTCTACTTAATTCACCTACAAACAGATTTTCTTGGAGTCTGGGATGAGAAAATTGTATGAGAACACATAGTACACAAGGCAACATGGGAAATATATGAAGTAAAAAGTCGAGAGATCCAGAAAATCAAAACACTGCATAGATCGACGAGAGTTTATTGAGGTTTTTATTTTTTCCGTCAAAATTTGCTTCAAATAATGCTGGTTTTGCGATCATTTACATGTGTGAAAGGACTGAAATATATTGTCAATACTTTAAAGTTTTTGGGTCTTAAAGTTTGTGGATGTTCCACAGCCTAAACCACCAGTGCACAAATTTTCATCAAATTTCCAGGCTATGTTTACCCCAACAGTATCTAGAGCTGATTAGGTTTTGGAGGATATCATGGCAACGCTTTAAATACTTCTTGGTTTTAAACTTCTTAATTGAAAAAGGAGAGCCACTAAACCGATGTTACTACAGTTGCATTTCTCCCGACGGCCAAAGCTGGGGTTGGGAGACTATGCGTGTGTGTGTGCATTTGTCACATTTTTACATCAACCTTTATATCTCATTCATTTATGAAGATATCTTCACCAGATTTGCAGAGAATGATTATGGCTGTGAAAACATGTCTGCAAAAAATTTTGTGCTCATTTGAAAAAAACAATATGGCAACCATAGCCAATTGCTCAAAAATCATTGATATGTTCTAAGTTTTAAAATATTGCAGGTAGCTCTGTCAGATTTGCACAAACTATAAAAGGCTAGGAAAGCTTGCCTGAGAATAATTCTTGCCTTGTTTTGAAAACAAAATGGCTGCCATATCACATCTTTTTGTCAAATGCAGGCATATCAAAAAGTCCTAGTATCTCCCTTATCATTGGTCCTAGGGTTTTGGAATGACAAAAGAACTTATTGTAAATTGTGGTCTGCGAATCTTTTGCAAGTGTCAAATTTGACCTTTGACCCCTGCTTCAAGGTCATGTAGGGTCATCATGCTAAAAGGGCCTTAAATCTGGCTTATAATTGGTTCTAGGGCTTCAAAATATAAAAACAACTTGTAAGACATCCTGACCTGTGAATCTTACATCTGACAACATTTCATGGATTCTGTATACTCCTTACAACTGAATTTGTTCTTAAGATTTTCCCAAATCTCAATGTTTTTGCCCATTCAGTTGTACTTATGGGCTGGGGTTCTTGCCTGACGAGGCCGGCTATTTTTATCAACTGGCATTGTTGTTCCTCTACCATTGATGGTGTGTGTGTTCCTGTTTTCTTTTCATTATGTGCTTTATTTCAGCAATTTCTGGCAGGCCGCAATGTCCCCGTGCTAGTAGTTGGGTGTAAGGCGGAGGGGAGGGAGGTGCAACAAGAACATGAGTTAACACCCACACAGTTCTGTCACAAGCACAAGTTACCGCCCCCACAGATGTACACTTGTCTCAACACCATCAACTCCGACATCTACGCCAAACTGGCCACCATGGCAGCCTACCCGTAAGTGTCTCCTAATAAGTGTCTTTGTGTTTTAAGTACTGTACACGAAATACTCCCTACTGCACTTCATTATCATGGTCAAGATGTCAGTATTAAAAAATGTATATATAAAAAAGATGTATGTAAAATATCACAAGAAAAAAAAATAAAGTCTGATGTATGCTAAATGATATAAGTCAAGCTATCTCTGTCTTAAGATATTGTGAAAATGAGTCAAATGTATATTGCAGATAGTATAGGTCAAGTAAGGCAGTGTGGCTGCAAAGTATATGGCCAAAAAAGTGTGGTGGCAACATGCTATTAAGTATTTAATAGATCAAGGGATTTCTGCTGTGTCTTAGATAAATAGCCTGCATGCACTTGAAATGACTGTAATCCCCATATATGTAGCCAAACATTAGTGTGGTATAAGTACATGTAATACAAAGTTTTAGTATGTTTTTATACTGCAGAAATACTGTGTTGTATATCCAGTTGATGTCTTCATAAAGCCATGTCATGACTTGGAAACTTACGGGGTTACTTTAAAAATAAATAAATAAATGGTACCTAATAAAAATAGCCTTTGTCACTCGATTGTGAACTGTTTTCAGATTTAATGTGGGTTCATGAGGTTTAAGCCTTTTCCGGAAAGGGTAATGCTCGGGTTAATAATTTTTACCCCACAGCCCTTAAGGGCTTGCGGGGTATGTTTTCACCCTTGGTGTCCGGATTGGCGGGCGGTGGGAAAAAATTTGTCTGGCCTGTATCTCAGAAACCGTAAGGCGTAGGAAGTTGATACTTGGTAGGGACATTGGTTAGGGTGTGTAGGTGTGCAACGTCATGTTGTGACCTTGATTTGACCTTTGACCTTACTATAGTGACCTTGAGTTTGAAAATCTTGTCCGGCCATATCTCAGAAAACGTAAGGTGTAGGAAGTTGATACTTTGTAGGGACATTAGTTAGGGGGTGTAGGTGTGCAACGTCACGGTGTGACCTTGATTTGACCTTGCTGTAGTGACCTTGACCTATAAAATCTTGTCCGGGCTATATCTCGGAAACCGTAAGGTGTAGGTAGTTGATACTTGGTAAAGGACATTGGTGAGGGTTTGTAGGTGTGCAACGTCATGGTGTGACCTTGATTTGACATTTGACCTTGCTGTAGTGACCTTAACCTATAAAATCTTGTCCGGCCTGTATCTCGGAAACCGTAAGGTGTAGGAAGTTGATACTTGGTAGGGACATTGGTTAGGGTGTGTAGGTGTGCAACGTCATGGTGTGACCTTGATTTGACCTTGGTGTAGTGACCTTGACCTTTAAAATTTGGCCCGGGCTATATCTCGGAAACCGTAAGTTGTAGGAAGTTGATAGTTGTAAGGGACATTGGCTAGGGTGTGTAGATGTCAAACATCATGGTGTGACCTTGATTTGACCTTCCCATAGTGACCTTGACCCATAATGCCTTGTCCGGGCTATATTTCGGAAATCATAAGGTGTAAGAAGTTGATATTTGGTAGGGACATGGGTCGGGGGTTATAGGTGTGCAACGTCATGGTTTGACCTGGATTTGACCTTTGATCTTGCATATCTGATGCTATTTTATCTCTCTACAGGGATATGTGATACTATTTTATCTCTCTTGTATCTCTCATATCTTTTTACTTGAATCTTGGTTGTTGCACCTTTGGGTGTCTATCGATGGAGATTAAGCACTGTTAAAGTCATATTAGAATTCATTAAGGGTTTTACTTTTGCAACTTCCCATTGTAACAGATGGTATTGAATCAAGTGAGCCACAGGTTTTGTCCCAACTCCACATATAAGCATGTATTGCCACATCAGTATGTATCGGTAATATTGTATGGGTAATATTCAAAACATTCAAACCATAATTTGACCATACATAATTGTGATATTTTCTTTGACAGCTATTCTCCAGTTAAGAAATTTTACAGCTTCATAACTTGTAGTTTACTGAATTGTCTTGTTTTAATACTTAATCTTTACATGCAGTGCTCAAAGTATCCCAATTTGTGTACTGTTTCACTACTTGTATATGTCATGGTGTTGAAAAATATTTCCCCAGGCTATGGGGTACGGGCATTTCTGATGCTATTTTTCAAATTTATCATCTTCCTCTCATAAAAATTGATTCTTTATTCTCCTAGTGGCATTTGCTGATTTGGGTTTCAACCCTTTGCTCCTGGGTTTGAACTCGATTCATTACATTTCAGATGTACAGAGAATCTGTCCTGATATGACCTTTAATTGTTAAGAGAGATACAGATGTAAAACTCCCCAACTCTGACTCAATGACAATGTAGAAGCTAGACAAGTCTAGTGTAGCATGTAACTTTTGTTGCAGGGGTTTGTCCCCATCAATTCTGGAGTTCCTCAAATCTCCTGTCCAGGGCTTTGGCACATTAGTTTGGTGAGGACTGCCTACTCCACCCCAAACCATACCTCTTTCTTATTGCAGCTTGGGCTTCACTTTTCCAACCTTGTTTTCCTCTGCTTCAGTTTTGCTTTTCTCAAATACAAATTTTGTCTTAAGAATGCTTCATTGTGATTTTTTTTTCTATTTCAGGTTTTTTAATCCTCAAAAATATTTATATGTAATATCTGAAACATTGTCATTTAGTAAGAGGTCATTCGTTTTTAGTTCAACTTGGTAATTGAAGGTGTGCTACTGTTTACAAATATTGTTTCAGTGGAAATAAACTTTTTGTAACATTAATATCGGACATAGTACAACCCACACATCAAGGTACTAAACCATACACAGACTATCATAAGTGAAATTTTATAATGACATAATTTTATTTGGAAATTATTGTTGGAACTTAAGTTACCTAAACCATTTTTCTGCTTCCATATAAATCAAAGAATTTTTCAGAATATTAGACCCACCTTATGAGATTCGTCCTAATCATTGTTCCAGTAAAAAAGATTCAATTGTTTAGCTATGAAAATCAGTGAAGTGGAACATCAGAAATATATTTGACAAAGTTGTGTATCATTCTCAAGTGACACAATGTGATACCACTAACTCTAACTAGAAGCTCCAATATTCTGAGTAATAGTGTAAGGGTACAGCAGACTTTGACTTATTTCTCATGCATACAAATACTCAAATGTTCAACTGACACCAGAATTTATCCTTCATTGGTTCTGTTTGCAGAGAGTGTACTATATTTATTGCCGATAGTCATTGATAAGCTTCGGATGAAAGATTGTATTATTTTTAAAAGTTCTAACTTGGTGTTAGAGCTCCATGTTCAACCAAAAAGATTCACCTGTTTTAAATGTAATGGTTAAAATTATTGATGATGTAAGGCATATGAAACTTAACTGGCTTACTGTGCTTATAAGTCCGGAGTGAAACTACATGTATCTCATTATGTATTCACACATTTGTTTATTACTCTTAAATATGATACCCCTTTTTGACAATTACTGTGATATCCAAGTCTCAGTGGACTGTATTTTGATTCTTCAGTTTCATGTACTCACTGTCTGAGGGCCCGTTGTGCCAGTGTGCCTTCTGTCGGTATGTTGTAAATACAAGCTATGACTCCCAGTATCCAAATTGTGGAATGTCGGATGAAAAACTGATATACATACATACTTCCCAGCATGGGATCCTACCAATGCAAACTGTTTAGTTTCTAGGATACTGAATATTTGTGCCTTGGTCTTGTCCTGATATAATAAATCTGACGACAGGAAGTGCATTTTATGAAAATAAAACATGACAGATCAACTCAGTGAAATCACCATAAAGCAAAAGCATCTGTGTATGTAGAAAACTTTATAATTTCTTTTTCTTTATTAGGAATTTCCAGTATTTTTTAATTGCCCAACTCATAATACAGATGCTGGTTGTAATGTTTGTTTCAATAAAATGGTTTTGATACTGGCAGTGCCGATGCAACTTTTTCCATAAGTCGATAAATCCATAAGTTTTAAAGTTGAAAATTGTTTGAAAACTGAATGAAATAAACAATGTCATGTTTTCCACTGATTTATTGGGGAAAACTATGAACATTCCACAAGAGATTGGATTTTTGGGAAATATGGCAAAATCATACACATGCATGCAAATGGTTCATGTTGATGTGTCAGTGTTTTAGGTCCATGATTTAGAATTAAGAGTGAGATGTGCCTATGTTACATACAGTGTGTTGTACAAGACAGTCCCTAAATATTAGTCTACTATAGATTCAATAGTCTAGATTTGGCTGTATTTGCTTGTTAGTAAATTTTGGTGTTATTTTGAATGAGAATTCTCTGCCAAAACAGCACGTCCTTCATTTTAATACTATAAAGTTAAAACATGTAAACCCTTGAAAACTTTAAAACTTAGTCATGCTGCACATTTCTTTGCACAGCCCAAAGCTAACTGCAAATTTGTTCCTGCTGCTTTGTCTTTGTAAAATCTGAACTAAAGTTCTGCTTTCAATATTGGTTTCAGACGATGTCAAGTTTTGCTTTTCCTTGTAAAATTAGTTCCTTTTATTTTGCTTAATGTTTTCACAGCATTACAAGGCCCTGTATTATTATGACCATTGACAAATATTAATATTATTATTTCAAAGGAAAAAATAACATAAATCATAAAGATATATATAACACAACTTACCAGACTTTAAAAAACGTGAAAGTTATTTAGGAACTGGTAATGATTTTCAAAATACTTGTAGGGAAATTTGTGTATAGCTAGGTTAATAGCACTTTGAGTCCTGTAGTATATGGGGAATTGCGAGTATAAATATACACTCTAACTAACTGTGTCTACCAGCAGGGTTGTTGCCACTTTGTTGTGTATTATGCCCAAGTTTTCCTCCAGTTTTGACAGCTTCTTTGAGTCTCACTGTTATGTCAGCAACCAGTAAGCAGGTGAGAGTGTCAGTGGACACTATTTTAGTTCAAACTTTAAATTTGACATATTTAAAAAATCAATGTCAGATTGTGTATAACTTTATATATCTCCACAACAAAACAGATGGATCTCAGTGGCATTGTTGTTATCATATTTGACAAAACAGACACACCTGAGTGACATTTTTATTATATTTAACAAAACAGATGGGGTCTCTGTGGTTTATTACCTCACAGCCTTAAAGGGCTGTTGGAGTATTGTTTTCACCCATGGTGTCCGGATGGGCGGGCGGGCTGCGGGAAAAAGTTTATCCGGGCTGTATCTCAGTAAGGTGTAGGAAGTTGATACTTGGTAGGGACATTGGTTAGGATGTGTAGGTGTGCAGCGTCCTGGTCTGACCTTGATTTGACCTTTGACCTTGCCGTAGTGACCTTGAGTTAAAAAATCTTGTCCGGGCTATATCTCGGAAACTGTAAGGTTTAGGAAGTTGATATTTGGTAGGGACATTGGTTAGGGGGTGTAGGTGTGCAACGTCATGGTCTGATCTTGATTTGACCTTTGACCTTGCTGTAGTGACCTATAAAATCTTGTCCGGGCTATATCTCGGAAGCCGTAAGGTGTAGGAAGTTGGTACTTGGTAAGGACATTGGTTAGGGGGTGTAGTTGTGCAACGTCATGGCGTGACCTTGATTTGACCTTGCTGTAGTGACCTTGACCTATAAAATCTTGTCTGGACTATATCTTGGAAACCGTAAGGTGTAGGAAGTTGATATTTGGTAGGGACATTGATTAGGGGGTGTAGGTGTGCAACGTCATGGTGTGACCTTGATTTGACCTTTGACCTTGCCATAGTGACCTTGACGTATAAAATCTTGTCCGGGTAGTATCTGGGAAACTGTAAGGTGTAGGAAGTTGATGCTGGGTAGGGACATTGGTTAGGGGGTGTAGGTGTGCAACGTCATGGTTTGACCTTGACTTGACCTTTGACCTTGCTGTAGTGACCTTGACCTATAAAATCTTGTCCGGGCTATATCTCGGAAGCCGTAAGGTGTAGGAAGTTGATACTTGGTAGGGACATTGGTTAGGGGGTGTAGGTGTGCAACGTCCTGGTGTGACCTTGATTTGACCTTTGACCTTGTCGTAGTGACCTTGACCTTTAAAATCTTGTCTTTTGATGCAGATTAAGCACTGTTACAGTCATATTAGAATTTATTAAGAATTTTACTTTTATAACTTCCCATTGTAACAGATGGAATTTGATCAAGTGAGCCACAGATTTTGCTCCCAACACCACACATAAGCATTCATTGAATGTATTACCACTTCTGTATGCATGGTAATATTCCAAACATCTAAACCATAATTGGGCCATGCAGATGTAGATAAAGAGTGTTGTAATGTTTAGTTTACTGATTAATGCTATCATCTTGTTATTGAATTATCTTGTTTTAATACTTCATCTTTACATGCATTATCTTTTTCTTAGACATTATTTTCTCTATTTAAACATTGTTTGGACCTTTATATAACTGACATTGCTCTGAACGTATCATGAACTTTGTACTGATACAGTGCTTCTATATCTCATGGTGTTAAAAATATTTCCATAGGCTGTGGGGTACGGGCATCTCTGATGCTATTTTCATATTTGACCAAACAGAATATTCCTCAGTGACATTGTTCTCATATTTGATAGAACAGACAGGTCTCAGTGGTATTGTTGTTATATTTGATAAAACAGATGGGTCTCAATACCAATAGCTGGGACTCCATGGTATTGTTATAATATGACAGGCCTCAGTGGCATTGTTCTCACATTTCACAAATTAGACATATCTCAGCTTCACTAGCATTTTAACATGTCAATATTGTCTGCTTCGGTTTACAAAGTTTCTCACTAATTTCTTGCAAAGGATTTTAATGTTGACACAAGTTTCAGTTTGCAATATTGATATTGAAAAAATGAGAGTAACTTTTGATCTTCTTTATAAATTAGTGATGCCTGAAACAGCACTGTAATATAAACATTGTGTCTATTTGATGTAATATGAAAAAGCTTTAAGACCTTCAGTTCAGAGAGTGAATCTGATTTATCAGCTGCTTCCAATAATATAGATAAGAACATTATGAATGCAATAAATTGACTGGACACTTGATGTGAATATGTATTGTAAGTTTTGCATTGTGATATGGTTTACAGTGTAGGGACAAGTCTCTTGAGAACTCTGTCGATGTGAAAAAGTTAAAGTAAAATGCAAGTCAAATTGCCCTTTCCCTACCAAAAATTTGTTTGGACTTTTTGAAATAACGTTGCTTACATTGTAAGCAATGATTGTACTGTTTTTACTTCTAAATACCAAATGTGGAGTATTCAAGATACTAGAAAACATTCATGGATAATCCTTCGTTAATAATCGATGATAGTGATAAAACATTCCTGCTGATAGAGACACTCACCAACAAATTTAGGGCAGGGTTGGTAACACCGGTATCGAGATCAATTCACTTCAACACCATGGTAACACTTTACAGCCGGTATTTTGAATGTCAGTGTATAATATTGTGAGAAAACGTAAAGTATTAGAAACAAACCTCAAATCTGAAGAAATTTCAAACTTTTGTCCCATATTTTTATATATTTCAGCACTTTTATAGTGATTTCTTTCAGAACTGCAATGTTTTCTTTTCGCGAATCTTACTTCTGGTTGATGGGCCTATTCGATTGGAGATATACTAGAACTCTATTTCTAGATACTACAACTAAATTTGATTCTCACAGAATCAGTATGGTTTTATACTGGCGGGATACCGAAATGGAAAATATGCTACCGACCCTGCCCTATCAACAATTACTTTGATGTTTCTCAAATCAAACCAGTGTGCTATCGTGTTGAGAGAATTTTTTTTTTTTGCATGGTTTGAAAACATTGTGTCCTCAATTGCCTGTGACTTTAAAATGTTGTGGATTTGTGAAAATAGTGCTGGGAGATGACCATGATTTTACCTGTCGATGTTTGTATCGGAAATATGTTCACAGGCCTTGATTTATGCCTATCATGGAGTTAAAAGTATGAATCAGTTAAAAAAATAAAACAATAAAAATGGAAATCACCATAAACATAGCCAAAATGTTATTCCGTTGAGTGTTTTGTTATGACAAGGCTACAAAGAAATTAGTTTGGTAAATATCGGTTGTCCTTAAATTTTACTGATCATTGATCAGCAATGAGCCAACGAGCAATAATAAGGTTTGCAAACAGCGTCCCAGCACTATGTGAAAATGTGTGAAATTTTATAAATAAGGGAAATTCTCAAAACATGTAAACTAGTTAAAACAACAGTATTTTGAATTTTTGAACACAATATAAGAATAATGGATGAGTGATGTATTACCAATTAACAAAATGGACTGTCAATTTCATCATGATGAACTTTAGTTTCTGCAAAGTATTAAGGAAATATAAAGTTTTTGTACTTCATTTTGTTCATTTGCTTTTTAACCAACCTATCACTCAGTGCAAGTTTCATGAGACAGATACTGTTTTTCAGCGAAAACTCCTGTTGTAATAAATTCAAATTTATTAACCTATGGTCAGTATTCATTTGCTAAAGGTAGGCTACTGTGAATTCTGTGATTAAAGTCAACGATTCAGATTACACAAGCAATCATATACTGGTGATACTTTGGTTTAGCGGTCGCTACGCCGCCGCACGCAGAGAGATTTTCGGCGTTAACGCTCTCAGATGAAAACAACAGCACCTTGGTTCACCAAATTTGCAGGATATCTTCATCGGGGTAAGCTTCTCTGGGACTGAAATTAGCCTCATTCTGAAAAACAAGATGGCCGCCATGGGCATTTCTTTGAAAATTATCTACCTTTTTCTACTGGCTGTTTCTCATATGTAGAAGGTTGAATCTCTTCATAGGTGATATGTATAACAGATATACATGTTCTCTACAACCTTGCAGACATTTGACCATGAAGCTCTTAATTCAAGGTCATTCACAGAGTGCCAAAGTACCCCACGTAGCAGACTTTAAAAGTGCCTATATCTCCCTTATTATTGGTCCTAGAGGTTTACAATGTGAAACCAACCTATAGGAAATCATGGGCTGGGAATCTTTTGATATGGTCAGATTTGACCTTTGACCCCTCCTTCAAGGTCAAACAAGGATACCCAAACTTAAAAGTGCTTATGACTCGCTTATTATTGGTCCTAGAGGTTTGCAGTCTGAAACCAACTTATAGGAAATCATGGGCTGGGAATCTTTTGATGTGGCCAGATTTGACCTTGAACCCCTCCTTCTAGGTCAAAGGAGGGTAGCCAAACTTTAAAGTGCTTATAACTCGCTTATAATTGGTGCTAGAGGTTTGCAATATGAAACCAACTTACAGGAAATCATGGGCTGGGAATCTTATGACGTGGTCAGATTTGACCTTGGCTTTGGTTGTCTTTCCGGTGGATACAGATTTGCATTGGTTCTCCAATGCTTAGGTCTAGTTGGAATTGGAATGGATTTACAGAAGTAGATTTGTTGGATCTTGTTTGATGAAAAACAAGTTTCAGTTGACCATAAATAGGTGAATTATGTATCTTTTGTTATTATTTTATGTTTGTGGAATGCTTGCATACATATGTCTCTTTGTGTAGGTTTTAGTATGCACCCATGTTTATCAGTGTTGTGTGATTGTTTTTAAAGGGAGTTTAACATTTATTTCAGAAATCGTTTTGTCCCATGGGGTGTATGTCCAATGTATAAATGATTTTTGTGTAGGGGTGTTGCTCGGGATAGAAAACTCACTTGTGTGTACATACTGCAAAAACTGACTCAAATCCCAGTACTCACATTTAATTCTTGTGAACCAATTGAGGTACCAGTGATGTTTGTTGAATTAAACAAATTTATTGAAAATAAATTATTATTCCAGAATAAGGGAAATTATGTTAAAACACATATTAGGTGGACGAATCTGGTTGAATATATGGTTTCACCGATGGTATTTATAAAAATTAACAATATTTTAATAGTTTTACAGGTGCTCGGTTTGCTAGTACTTGGTGTTGGTACCTGAGCCTAACTATGAGTAGCATGGGTATTTAAATACTTAAATAGTTTTACGAGTAACTAGTTCATTTCTTTGAATTTAATTTTGCAATGTAATCAGCCTGCATTTGAGTACCCAGGCTACCTGTCAGAGCCTTAATGGTAAAAAGAGAATAAAAATAAGTCAGTATCAATATATATCTATATATAGTGGCACCCCCTTACTATGGATAATTACAGTTACCAATTTATCAGCAAGTGTGGATTGCTTGTTAATATTGCAGAAACTAGGTAACCTACATATATGCTATATTCATCATTAGAAAGGTATTTTAGCAGAGTTTCTGCTCATTTTTACCCCACTAAGGGCTGTCGAGGTACTGTTTTCACCCATGTATCTCAGAAACCGTAAGGTGTAGGAAGGCAATACCTTGTAGGGACTTTGGTTAGGCGGTCTAGGTGTGCAACATAATAGTGTGACCTTGATTTGACCTTTGACCTTGCATTAGTTACTCTGAGTTTGAAAATTTGACCCAGCTATATCTTGGAAACTGTACGGTGTAGCAAGTTGATACTTGGTAGGGACATTGGTTAGCTGGTGTAGGTGTGCAACGTTGTGGTGTAACCTTGATTTGACCTTTCTGTAGTAACCTTGACCTTTAAAATCTTGCCTGGGCAATATCTCAGAAACCGTAAAGTGTAGGAAGTTGCTATTTTGTGGGGACATTGGTTAGAGGGTGTAGGTGTGCATCATCATGGTGTGACCTTTAATTGTGATCACCTGCCATAATTGAGACAACTTATGTCAAAGATATGTGGATAGCTGCAATTGATCATTATGTGTACTTTACATAATTGTGCTATTTCCATTGACAGCGATTCTCTAATTAATAAATTTTACAATTTCATAATTAAGTGTCCCGCGAGGGACGCTTATTTGCATATGGGAGGAATTCTCGCGGAAGGGTCCGCCGTATCTGTGCTAAGTACTCTTATTTCCTCTCTCTAAAAATGGCGGCCATTTTGAATTTTGTAATTTTTGACAAAAATGGCAAAAATTTAAAGGTCTGCACTCTGATTTGTGGGAACACAATGCACTCATGTAGTGTTCATCACAAATAATTCACAAATAATTCAGAATTGTCTGATTAATGGGAACACAAATCACTTGTGTAGTGTTCATCACAAATAATTCACATATTAATTAATTCATAATGTGCCTGTATATTTGTTACAGGTAACCATTATAAAATTGCACAACACAAAATTGCTTGTATCTCCTAAACCGTGCGAGATAGAGCGATTTCGGCGAAATTTTTGGCCCACAGGGTATATATGCAAAATACTCTGCTCAATTTTCAAAAAAATTTCCTCTTTCCAAAAATGGCGGCCATTTTGAATTTTCGAATTTTTGACAAAAATGGTAAAACTTTAAATTGCTTGTATCTCCTAAACCATGCGAGATAGAGCAATTTCAGTGAAATTTTTGGCCCGCAGGGTATATATGTAAGATACTCTGCTTAATTTTCAAAAAAATTTTCCTCTTTCCAAAAATGGCGGCCATTTTAAATTTTCGAATTTTTGACAAAAATGGTAAAACTTTAAATTGCGTGTATCTCCTAAACCGTGCGAGATAGAGCGATTCCGGTGAAATTTTTGGCCCACAGGGTATATATGCCAGATACTCTGATCAATTTTCAAAAATTTTTCCTCTTTCCAAAAATGGCGGCCATTTTGAATTTTCGAATTTTTGACAAAAATGGTAAAACTTAAAATTGCTTGTATCTCCTAAACCGTGTGAGATAGAGCAATTTCGGCAAAATTTTTGGCCCACAGGATATATAAGCAAGATACTCTGCCCATTTTTCAAAAAAAAATTCCTCTTTCCAAAAATGGCAGCCATTTTGAATTTTCGAATTTTTGACAAAAATGGTAAAACTTTAAATTGCTTGTATCTCCTAAACCATGCGAGATAGAGCAATTTCAGTGAAATTTTTGGCCCGCAGGGTATATATGTAAGATACTCTGCTTAATTTTCAAAAAATTTTTCCTCTTTCCAAAAATGGCGGCCATTTTAAATTTTCGAATTTTTGACAAAAATGGTAAAACTTAAAATTGCTTGTATCTCCTAAACCGTGCGAGATAGAGCGATTCCGGTGAAATTTTTGGCCCACAGGGTATATATGCCAGATACTCTGATCAATTTTCAAAAATTTTTCCTCTTTCCAAAAATGGCGGCCATTTTGAATTTTCGAATTTTTGACAAAAATGGTAAAACTTAAAATTGCTTGTATCTCCTAAACCGTGTGAGATAGAGCAATTTCGGCAAAATTTTTGGCCCACAGGATATATAAGCAAGATACTCTGCCCATTTTTCAAAAAAAAATTCCTCTTTCCAAAAATGGCAGCCATTTTGAATTTTCGAATTTTTGACAAAAATGGTAAAACTTTAAATTGCTTGTATCTCCTAAACCATGCGAGATAGAGCAATTTCAGTGAAATTTTTGGCCCGCAGGGTATATATGTAAGATACTCTGCTTAATTTTCAAAAAATTTTTCCTCTTTCCAAAAATGGCGGCCATTTTAAATTTTCGAATTTTTGACAAAAATGGTAAAACTTAAAATTGCTTGTATCTCCTAAACCGTGCGAGATAGAGCGATTTCGGCGAAATGTTTGGCCCACAGGGTATATATGCAAGATACTCTGATCAATTTTCAAAAAATTTTTCCTCTTTCCAAAAATGGCGGCCATTTTAAATTTTCGAATTTTTGACAAAAATGGTAAAACTTAAAATTGCTTGTATCTCCTAAACCGTGCGAGATAGAGCGATTTCGGCAAAATTTTTGGCCTACAGGATATATAAGCAAGATACTCTGCCCATTTTTCAAAAAAATTTTCCTCTTTCCAAAAATGGCGGCCATTTTAAATTTTCGAATTTTTGACAAAAATGGTAAAACTTTAAATTGCTTGTATCTCCTAAACCGTGCGAGATAGAGCGATTTCGGCAAAATTTTTGGCCTACAGGATATACAAGCAAGATACTCTGCCCATTTTTCAAAAAAATTTTCCTCTTTCCAAAAATGGCGGCCATTTTAAATTTTCGAATTTTTGACAAAAATGGTAAAACTTTAAATTGCTTGTATCTCCTAAACCGTGCGAGATAGAGCGATTTCGGCGAAATGTTTGGCCCACAGGGTATATATGCAAGATACTCTGATCAATTTTCAAAAAAAATTTCCTCTTTCCAAAAATGGCGGCCATTTTAAATTTTCGAATTTTTGACAAAAATGGTAAAACTTAAAATTGCTTGTATCTCCTAAACCGTGCGAGATAGAGCGATTTCGGCAAAATTTTTGGCCTACAGGATATATAAGCAAGATACTCTGCCCATTTTTCAAAAAAAAAATTCCTCTTTCCAAAAATGGCAGCCATTTTGAATTTTCGAATTTTTGACAAAAATGGTAAAACTTTAAATTGCTTGTATCTCCTAAACCATTTTAAATTTTCCAATTTCTTTTTCGATATAATTTCAGATCGACAGGGTATCTAGGAAGATCTTCTTTCTATTATAAGCAGCCATCACCATCTTTCTTTTGGGACGCTTTGTTTTTGCCGTGCAAAAACAATCGCTTTGCTTCACTAGCGATCCTCTAGTTTTGAGTTAATGATCAATGCTGACATCTTGCTAATGAATTATCTTGTTTTAATACTTTATTTTAACATACATTTTCTTTCTCTTAGACAATGTTTTCACTACTTAAACATTAATTGGACCTTTATATAACTGACCCTGCTCTGAAAGAATCCCGATTTTAGTACTGTTTCACTACTTCTATATCTCATGGTGTTGAAAACTATTTCCCTAGGCTTTGGGGTTTGGGTATCTCTGATGCTAATTTTTACCCCACAGCCCTTAAGGTACACAGCTGTCGGGGGATTGTTTTCACCCATGGTGTCCAGATGGGCGTTCATGGGGGCGGGTGGAAAAAGTTTGCCCGAGCTGTATCCCAGAAACCGTAAGGTGTAGGAAGTTGATACTTGGTAGGGACATTGGTTAGGGGTCCAATTAATAAGTTTTACAGCTTCATAATTTTTAGTGTACTGATTAATGCTGTCATCTAGCTATTGTATTGTCTTGTTTTTATACTTTATCTTTACATACATTTTCTTTCTCTTAGATGTTATTTTCTCTACTTAAACATTATTTGGAGCTTTATGTAACTGACAATGCCCTGAAAATATCCCCATCTTTGTACTGTTTCACTAATTATTATCTCATGGTGTTGAAATTATTTCCCCAGGCTGTGGGGTACTGGCATCTCTGATGCTATTTTTTGGTATTAAAATCCATGCAGAAATTGTAAGCCAAAAATGGAATATTTTAAATTTTGACGTGCAGCAATATGTATGATAGCCTTATTTCTGCAGTCTTTAAATATGGACGTATTCTACTTATATTGTTCATATAAAATAGTGGATAGTAAAGGTAAAATGCCCTTGATCAGACTTATATGGGAAAAAAATAAGAATGTAGATGAACGCTATAGTGCTCCCGCTACACACTTGTACAATATTGTCATCTTCATTCATGATATATATATTTTTGTATTTGTTATTTGGGAAGTTTTCCCAATATTATGTATGTATATCCCAGAAAAATACTAAGTATTGCAAATCATGAATATTCCTTAAATAGATTGCTGTGCATGTATTTGTGTGTTTCAGGCACCTGCGAGGACTCTATCAAGCCGATGGCAAACTGTGGCTGAAAGTGGGGTTTGGTGTGAGTCTGTTGACGGGATTGGGTCTTCTTATGTATAGGTACTGGGCAAAGAGGTAGCACAGAGTGGACAGCTAGGATTCTTTAATATAAACACAATACAATACTGGGGCCACCTCTCTTAGAGCTCCTTGTGAATATATTCTCTGTAATTATTATTCCTAATTGTTATATTAATGAAAACTAAAAAGCATTTAACAGTAATAATTGCTTACAAAGGGTAGTGTGTGTCTTTTATGTTTTTTTTTCTGATATCCTGAGGTTGAAAGACAAATACTGGATCTTTGTTGTTTCTTCACCAGCAGTACTGTTTTGAATATCATTTCAATCATTTGACAGCAACAAATATTGAATTACTGGTAAATTTTATAAACATCCATGGTGCATCCATTTTTTTAATTTAAATACAAACTTTATGTTAATAATTTTAAATGAAATTATGAATTGCAAGTAAACGTGAATCTGAGCTCTGATTTGTGTACATGTTAAAAATGTATGTTGAATTTGATGTCCTTTTAAATTTCCTTATGATGAAATATGGTGGTATTTGGTTTTATGATAAAAAGTTACATAAAATTGACACAAACATTTGAATATTCACCACATGCCATGATCAAATATTGGAATAATTTGATGCTATTGGTTTTTACCCCACAGTGCACAAGGGCTGTAGGGGTATTGTTTTCACTCATGGTGTCCAGATGGGTGGGCGGGCGGCAGGAAGAAGTTTGTCCGGCCTGTATCTCGGAAACCGTAAGGTGTAGGAAGTTGATACTTGGTAGGGACATTGGTTAGGGGGTGTAGGTGTGCAACATCATGGTGTGACCTTGTTTTGACCTTTGACCTTGTCGAAGTAACCTTGAACTATAAAAACTTGTCCAGGCTATATCTCGGAAACCGTACGGGGTAGGAAGTCGGTACTTGGTAGGGACATTGGTTAGGGGTTGTAGGTGTGTAACATTATGGTGTGACCTGGATTTGACCTTTGATCTTGCATATCCGATGCTATTTTATCTCTCGACGGGATATCTGATACTCTTATATCTCTCTTATATCTTTTTACATGAATCATGGTTGTTGGACCTTTGTGTGTCTTTTGATGTAGATTAAGCACTGTTAAAGTCATATTAGAATTCATTAACCGTTTTACTTTTGCAACTTCCCATTGTAACAGATGGTGTTGCATCAAGTGAGCCACAGGTTTTGCCCCAACTCCACATAAAAGCATGTATTGCCACATCTGTATGTATGGGTAATATTCAAAATATTCAAACCATAATTCGACTATGCGCCTTGATTCCTCGTTTATGAAGAACCGACTCGGACTCAGTTAATCGCTTGATTATCACCCACGAAATTAACTGCATCATATTTTGACATATTATACCTTATAAAACACTTAAAATGAGTAAAGTGGGAAAGAATGTTGATAATTGGCGGTTTTGCATTGGCGACCTCCCGATACATTTTTTATATCGACCCATCCCTACTCAGTATATTAAAAATACTTTCAATAAATTAACAAACTCATACTCGTAGACAAGATAAACAAAAAACATCTTTCTAACTTAACAGCTTATAGTAATTAGTGCTGCGACGAAGACATTTGATAGTTCGCTCGTTTACTGCCCCGATTTTGGAGTTCGGTTCAAACGTCTGAAATTCGGAACGCAAAACGTTTAGAAATCCCCAATATCACACCATATCCCAACGGATCCTATTTTCGCCCATCTATAAAACTTGTTTCTTTTCTTGAAAATATGGCGGAATTTATTTAAAATATATATGGATTTTACATTTTTGCTATATTTTCAATAAAGTGACAAGATTTTATGTGAGATTTCTGCGTTTTAACTGGTTTCGAAGATCGAACTAGACCGAACTTCGCTAGCTTATACAGATACCAAACATCGAACCCGATATTTGAAGCGATTTCACAGCACTAATAGTAATAGGGTTGGGATGGCCACAGATTCCAAATACTTGCAATAGAAAAATCACCTTAATTTGCAGGGTTCCCACTGCACAGGGAAAACAGGGAAAATTATGAAAAGTAATTCCAGACAGGGAAAACACAGGGAATTTGAAAATTTTGGAAAAACACAGGGAAAACACAGGGAATTTGAAAATTTCAGAATGATTTTGAAGAGTAACAGCCATTTGCATTCACGCGCTGCGGGTCGTGACTCGCAGGTCACATTTGATGTTTTGGCTTGATTGTGTTATTTTATTTATAAAATCCACAGGGAAAAATATAAACTTCACAGGGAAAACACAGGGAATTTAAATTGGAAAAGGGAGTGGAAACCATGATTTGAAACACTTGCATTAAGGTCAAGAATCTCCCCATGTCATGGGGAACAACTTATAGGAAGTCATGGCTTGATAATCTTTCAAAGTGTTGAATTTGACCTTTGACCCCTGCTTCAAGGTCAAATGGGGCCATCATACCAAAATGCCCTTATATCTCCCTTATTATTGCTCCTAGGGCTTCAGAATATATAACAGCCCATGGGAAGTCCTGGCCTACAATTATTTTGCCTGGGAAAATTTTTGCCTTATTTTGAAAAACAAAGTGGCCACCATAGTTGATTGTTTGAAAAACATAAACTTGCACTAAGTCTTGAAATATTGCAGCTGGCTCTATCAAATTTGCACCAAAGGTACATGGTGAAGAAAGCTAGCCTGATAGTAATTTTGGCCCAGTTTCCAAAACAAAATGTACAAAGGCCTTATATCTCCCTTAGATCTCCATTTTCACTGATCCTAAGGCTGGAGATAACCGCTGCAACAGTAGTCTCAGTGATGCTTCTAGAGCGCGGGATACGCGATATCTTGCGAGTTTTAGTACTAGCCTGCAATTCGGTATATTCGGCGCGTTCGGTAGAAGATGCGATCCCGCATGTTTACAAAATGGAGGGGCACCGATCGTTTCGCCAGAATCCTTTAATTTTATCATCATGAAGGCTATATTTGGTCGTTTTTTCAATGAAATATGTTGTTTCATATGAAAACAAAGTGGATACTACAGTTTGAAAGTGGATGATGCAAACGTCAGGTACTAACAACAATAGTGTTGAACCAGTTCTGATCATACAGCATGTGTGTTACCTCATTCTCAAGTTTAAAGTGTTAGATCTTTGTTGAGGGTTCCATTTTATAAAATATTGCTAGAAAACCCCAATGGAAATCGGAAATCTATGACCTCATATCATCTCATGAATATTAATGACTTGGGTGCTATGGCCATGAGTTCCCCAGTTTAAAGCATTTGATCTTTCATCGAGGCGCTTCTATTTAAAAAAAATTTGCTAGAAAAGTATTGTTGTAGAATATGGCCCCAGGTCTTTAATATTTTTTTTATCCAAGCACTGATCCAGATAATAAAAATTAATGTGATCTAAGTTGGATCAGTTTCCATCTTCAATTTTTTTCATGAAGATCCATACAGTAGCTTTTGTGTAATCCTGCTAACAAACATACGGAGAGACAAATGCTTCCGAAATTAATCCCTCTTTGGCGGATGTACAAGTTCCCATTTTTATTGACCAAGCCCCCACATTTTTCGGACATAGGGGAGAACTGCCCCCACATTTCAAAATTTCTAGAATCAACACTGTAGTCTTGTTTAACCTAGCATGATCAAATAAGAGAAATTTTGGAGCGGTTTTTCGATATATGTACATAATACCACTAGGGTGCGACCGAGCAGTCGACACTTGACAAGCGAGGCGAATTTCCTGAAAATTTGATCCCAATTCTCAGGGTCGAGTGCTCGTGTTTATATAACAACCTATAGAACTGGTTATGTTTTTTAGTTAATAAAACATAAATAACACACTTTACTTCCATTAAATCACATAATCCATCATTTTTTAAAATAATATTATTGATATTATGTGCTGACAATAGCTAATTCAAGTGATTCAAAGCTTTTATCTTTATATTTTTTCGTTTACGTGAGCCGCCATATTGGATGTCGTTTCCTGTTAAGGTAGATACTCAACTTTGCGAGGGCTCGATGTCTAGTCGAGTTTTTATCTGCGAGCATTCGACCCGAATTATTTGTACTCGTCACACCCCTAAATACCACCTTAAAAAGAGAATACATCTGTTATTAACCTTATTTTGAAGTTGAAATGATGAAGTTTTTTATATCTAAATGACATTTAGCCAGGTACGACAACATTAATTGTTAAAATGAATTAGTTGCTTATGATGGCCATGTCTGTACATTCTAAATGTCTGATGTTTTCCTATTTAAAACTCAAAAATACAATTGTTGATACATTTTGCACATGCTGTCAATTTGTAACAGTTTATATGGTACACCTCTTTTTTGTGTACAAATTTTATTGGATGAAAGAATAAATGAATGATACATAAAAACTCTTTTTGTTTGTTGAAGTTTCCACACATAGCAGATATACATAATTTGTATTTTTCCCAAAGATAACATCATATACAACACATGTTTAAGCAACATGAAAGTCACCACTGAAGAAAACTTGATGTTTTAATGAAAAAAATCTGAGAAATTCTAACAAAGTTTGTGATTTTTGTGACAGTGCTACTAGTAATCTGTTTGAGAATTTACATGAATCTTTATTTTGAAAGATGGACCTCTCGGTGAAGATCACATCCTGTGGTGAACTTCTACAAGCCATCCAACATCTGTCATATTTTGTACTCTATAAGCTCGACTAATTAAAAAGTTTGTATTCTCCTGGTAGATTTAAAACAACAAAGTTGAATTTGGAGGTTTTGAAGTTAGTCTCGATTATTTACTGCCAGGGGTATTATTCACGATGGGCACTGTAAATGGATTTAAAGCAATAACTAACCAATAACCATTGCATATAATAACTGCTATCAATGCACTGCATGGTATGATATGGTATTCATGGAACGGCCTTTCCTAATATTACTTTAGCTGAAATAGTTAAAACCAATACTATAACCAAATATTAGGTTATTTAAGTACCAGCTGATGCCAATACTGTTTGACCCGTTAACTGTTATCTTGCATGTATCACCTCGTGAGATTTTACATAATCATTACAATTGTTAATATTAAGATCTAAGGAGGTATCTAAAGTATTTTATCTGTATTTGATGTTTACAATTTGGTTGAATTTTCTTCTTTTATAGCATCTTGTGATCCGCTATATTATGTCCGGGGCACCTGTCGATATGACGTTTTTCATATTTCCTCAATGGTGCTACGTGTAGGAAACTACCAGTTTGATGGTTAATGCAAGTAGCTACCTAGCTATTAAATTATTCTCCGATATCTGCCTATAAACTGGTATTCAAATTTTCAAAATTGTTTCATTGTGTAAATAATGAAAGAAGCAAAGATTATGTTTGAACCCATTATGGAAAGCATTATTAATCATTTCAGGCTTTCCAATGTTTGATACTTTATCAAATAAAAACTATGAAATGTGATGAAGTTTCTCACTTTTTCAGGGGAAAATTGAATTTAATAAATTCAAATATCTTGTGAAACTATTTAAAGTATGGCTATTTGTGTGACTTATCAAATTTGGTGTACAAAATACTCAATTTTGTTGTTTTTTTTTCAAAGCCAGGATTTATTCTTGAGTAAGTTGGAATTTACAATCTCTGATTTGGCTCCAGAAGAATATCTAAAATGTTAATATAACCTGATTTTGAGCTCATCTGTGCCCATATTTATACTGAAACAATGACAAGTGTTTTTTTTAAGCGTCCCGCAAGGGACGCTTGTTTGTGTATGGGAGAGCTTCAGGCTCCGCCGGCTCCGCCGGCTCCGGCAGCTCCGCCGGCTCCGCCGGCTCCGCCGGCTCCGCATTTTGTTTTCCTTATAACTCTGTAACCGTTAGGCGGATTCTTTTCAAATTTGGCAGGTTTAGGCAGTAGCCTTGGGGAATTTTTTTGAATATACTGCAGTGACATTTCAACCAATCAGAGAGGTCACATGACCAAAAATGTCTTTTTTCGATGGGGAAGCTTGTCCGGATGATAACTTGAAAGGAATTTTATCAATTCGCCTGAAACTTGGCAAATACATTCATTCTATTAAAATCTGGAAATCATTAGATTTTGGCATTGATTGGTCAAGAAATGGCCGAGTAATTAATGATTAATTAATCATTACGAATTTTCCAAATAAGGAAAACACAAAAATGCTTATATCTCGAAAACCGTGCTAGATAGAGCGATTTTGACGAAATTTTTGACCCGCAGGGTATCTCTGCGGAGTACTTTTCCCAATTTTCAAAAAATTTTTGTCTCGCCAAAAATGGCGGCCATTTTGAATTTTCGAAATTTTCGCAAAAATTGCAAAACACAAAAATGCTTATATCTCGAAAACCGTGCTAGATAGAGCGATTTCGACGAAATTTTTGACCCTCAGGGTATCTCTGCAGAGTAGTTATCCCAATTTTGAAAAAATTTTTGTCTCGCCAAAAATGGCGGCCATTTTGAATTTTCGAATTTTTCGCAAAAATTGCAAAACATAAAAATGGTTATATCTCGAAAACCCTGCTAGATAGAGCGATTTCGACGAAATTTTTGACCCTCAGGGTATCTCTGCAGAGTAGTTATCCCAATTTTGAAAAAATTTTTGTCTCGCCAAAAATGGCGGCCATTTTGAATTTTCGAATTTTTCGCAAAAATTGCAAAACATAAAAATGGTTATATCTCGAAAACCCTGCTAGATAGAGCGATTTCGACGAAATTTTTGACCCACAGGGTATCTCTGCAGAGTAGTTTTCCCAATTTTCAAAAAATTTTTCTCTCGCCCAAAATGGCGGCCATTTTGAATTTTCGAAATTTTCGCAAAAATTGCAAAACACAAAAATGCTTATATCTCGAAAACCGTGCTAGATAGAGCGATTTCGACGAAATTTTTGACCCGCAGGGTATCTCTGCAGAGTAGTTATCCCAATTTTGAAAAAATTTTTGTCTCGCCAAAAATGGCGGCCATTTTGAATTTTCGAAATTTTTGCAAAAATTGCAAAACACAAAAATGCTTGTATCTCGAAAACCGTGCTAGATAGAGCGATTTCGACGAAATTTTTGACCCGCAGGGTATCTCTGCAGAGTAGTTATCCCAATTTTGAAAAAAAATTTGTCTCGCCAAAAATGGCGGCCATTTTGAATTTTCGAATTTTTCGCAAAAATTGCAAAACATAAAAATGCTTATATCTCGAAAACCCTGCTAGATAGAGCGATTTCGACGAAATTTTTGACCCACAGGGTATATCTGCAGAGTAGCCATGCCAATTTTCAAAAAAAATTTGTCTCGCCAAAAATGGCGGCCATTTTGAATTTTCGAATTTTTCGCAAAAATTGCAAAACATAAAAATGTTTATATCTCGAAAACCCTGCTAGATAGAGCGATTTCGACGAAATTTTTTACCTGCAGGGTATCTCTGCAGAGTAGCCATGCCAATTTTCAAACAAAAAATTTCTCGCAAAAAATGGCGGCCATTTTGAATTTTCGAATTTTCAGACCCATAGCTAATTACTCACCTACTCAAAATGAGTAAATGCGAATTATCTCTAAAAGTATTGCAGATAGCCAATTTTTCTCAAATAAATCATTCACCTACTTTTGGGAGAGCTTTCACTTGGTGAAGTTTCAGACCCATAGCTAATTACTCACCTACTGAAAATGAGTAAATGCGAATTATCTCTAAAAGTATTGCAGATAGCCAATTTTTCTCAAATAACTCATTCACCTACTTTTGGGAGAGCTTTCACTTGGTGAAGTTTCAGACCCATAGCTAATTACTCACCTACTCAAAATGAGTAAATGCGAATTATCTCTAAAAGTATTGCAGATAGCCAATTTTTGTCAAATTAATCATTCACCTACTTTTGGGAGAGCTTTCACTTGGTGAAGTTTCAGACCCATAGCTAATTACTCACCTACTCAAAATGAGTAAATGCGAATTATCTCTAAAAGTATTGCAGATAGCCAATTTTTCTCAAATAACTCATTCACCTACTTTTGGGAGAGCTTTCACTCTGTGAAGTTTCAGACCCATAGCTAATTACTCACCTACTCAAAATGAGTAAATGCGAATTATCTCTAAAAGTATTGCAGATAGCCAATTTTTCTCAAATAACTCATTCACCTACTTTTGGCAGAGCTTTCACTTGGTGAAGTTTCAGACCCATAGCTAATTACTCACCTACTGAAAATGAGTAAATGCGAATTATCTCTAAAAGTATTGCAGATAGCCAATTTTTCTCAAATAACTCATTCACCTACTTTTGGGAGAGCTTTCACTTGGTGAAGTTTCAGACCCATAGCTAATTACTCACCTACTCAAAATGAGTAAATGCGAATTATCTCTAAAAGTATTGCAGATAGCCAATTTTTCTCAAATAACTCATTCACCTACTTTTGGCAGAGCTTTCACTTGGTGAAGTTTCAGACCCATAGCTAATTACTCACCTACTCAAAATGAGTAAATGCCAAATATCTCTAAAAGTATTGCAGATAGCCAATTTTTCTCAAATAACTCATTCACCTACTTTTGGGAGAGCTTTCACTTGGTGAAGTTTCAGACCCATAGCTAATTACTCACCTACTCAAAATGAGTAAATGCGAATTATCTCTAAAAGTATTGCAGATAGCCAATTTTTGTCAAATTAATCATTCACCTACTTTTGGGAGAGCTTTCACTTGGTGAAGTTTCAGACCCATAGCTAATTACTCACCTACTCAAAATGAGTAAATGCGAATTATCTCTAAAAGTATTGCAGATAGCCAATTTTTCTCAAATAACTCATTCACCTACTTTTGGGAGAGCTTTCACTCTGTGAAGTTTCAGACCCATAGCTAATTACTCACCTACTCAAAATGAGTAAATGCGAATTATCTCTAAAAGTATTGCAGATAGCCAATTTTTCTCAAATTAATCATTCACCTACTTTTGGGAGAGCTTTCACTTGGTGAAGTTTCAGACCCATAGCTAATTACTCACCTACTCAAAATGAGTAAATGCGAATTATCTCTAAAAGTATTGCAGATAGCCAATTTTTCTCAAATAACTCATTCACCTACTTTTGGGAGAGCTTTCACTTGGTGAAGTTTCAGACCCATAGCTAATTACTCACCTACTCAAAATGAGTAAATGCGAATTATCTCTAAAAGTATTGCAGATAGCCAATTTTTCTCAAATAACTCATTCACCTACTTTTGGCAGAGCTTTCACTTGGTGAAGTTTCAGACCCATAGCTAATTATTCACCTACTCAAAATGAGTAAATGCGAATTATCTCTAAAAGTATTGCAGATAGCCAATTTTTCTCAAATAACTCATTCACCTACTTTTGGGAGAGCTTTCACTATGTGAAGTTTCAGACCCATAGCTATTTATTCACCTACTCAAAATGAGTAAATGCTAATTATCTGTAAAAGTATTGCGGATACCCAATTTTTATCAAATACTCATTCATCTACTTGTGGGAGAGCTTTCACATGGTGAAGTTTCAGACCCATAGCTAATTACTCACCTACTCAAAATGAGTAAATGCGAATTATCTCTAAAAGTATTGCAGATAGCCAATTTTTCTCAAATAACTCATTCACCTACTTTTGGGAGAGCTTTCACTTGGTGAAGTTTCAGACCCATAGCTAATTACTCACCTACTCAAAATGAGTAAATGCGAATTATCTCTAAAAGTATTGCAGATAGCCAATTTTTCTCAAATAACTCATTCACCTACTTTTGGCAGAGCTTTCACTTGGTGAAGTTTCAGACCCATAGCTAATTATTCACCTACTCAAAATGAGTAAATGCGAATTATCTCTAAATGTATTGCAGATAGCCAATTTTTCTCAAATAACTCATTCACCTACTTTTGGGAGAGCTTTCACTATGTGAAGTTTCAGACCCATAGCTATTTATTCACCTACTCAAAATGAGTAAATGCTAATTATCTGTAAAAGTATTGCGGATACCCAATTTTTATCAAATACTCATTCATCTACTTGTGGGAGAGCTTTCACATGGTGAAGTTTCAGACCCATAGCTAATTACTCACCTACTCAAAATGAGTAAATGCGAATTATCTCTAAAAGTATTGCAGATAGCCAATTTTTCTCAAATAACTCATTCACCTACTTTTGGCAGAGCTTTCACTTGGTGAAGTTTCAGACCCATAGATAATTATTCACCTACTCAAAATGAGTAAATGTGAATTATCTCTTAATAGTATTGCAGATAGCCAATTTTTCTCAAATAACTCATTCACCTACTTTTGGAAGAGCTTTCACACACGAAAATGAAAAATTGTGAATATCTCGGAAAAGCTATTTCTTCTGCTTTAATGCTCGGCGGGAGATACACACCGCGGCAGTGGTCTTGACAAAAATTTTTGTCTCCCCAAAAATGGTGGCCATTTTGAATTTTCAAAGTTTTTGCAAAACACAAAATGCTTATATCTCGAAAACCGTGCTATATGGAGCGAACTCAACAAAAATTTGGACCTGCTGGGTATCTCCAATTTTCAAAATATTTTTGTCTCGCCAAATATAGCGGACATTTTAAATTTTTTTATTTTTTGCAAAACACAAAAATGCTTATATCTTGAAAACCGTGCTAGATAGAGCAGACTGCGCTGACTTTGGTTGCCACAACAGTATAAGGCTAGAAACGAAGCATTTTCTTAATACTTTAGCACTCACCTTTATATCCTTTTCGGGACGCTTTGTTTTTGCTATGCAAAAACATTATCTTTTTTTTTTGCGAGCGATCCTCTAGTTTTTTTTTTTTTTTTTTTTTTGGGGGGGGGGGGGGCCTGAATTTAAGCATGCATAAATCAATTCAAACACAAGCATATAGCTGAAGCAGATTTTCGCAAATGTCTGTTGACACAGGGATCAATAGTGGCAATGACAAGTAGTTTTATCAATGCGAGGCTAAATTCGCTCAAAGCAATATTCCAGTACCAGAGAACATGCACTATAAACTTAGAAAAGTATAGGTTGCAGTGCTCAACAGCTTTCTGTTGAGATCGTTTGTCGAGACACTTATTACTGTGGTTGTGGTGAACCCAAGCGGAAAAACCAATGTATGCACTGGATTAATCTGGGCAATACAAGAACACAAGAACAATTTTGGGATCATACAGGTTTTTATTCCACTATCTGATCTCTTCTAATGTAGAATATACCAATACATTAATCATAAATTTACAAAAGTACAAGCTTGCATTGCAGAGACTTGAACAAGGCATCTAATACAAAAGTACAGCAGTTTATTCTACATTAAATGCACATATAGCACAAAACAGAACATGAATACTCGTGTATGAATCACTGAAGCTTTAGCATTCCTTAACACAAAGACATATCCCCAACATATCCCCTAAATTATTGAACTTGCATTTCCTAATATTTTCCAAATATGATTTCTGAAGCATAAAAGACTATTGTTGCCTGCATTTTAGTAATGTTTTTCATTCCCTTTTAATGAAGGCAATTTAATCAGTTCAGTGAAGGAATATCTACTGAACTCTGATCCAGGTTTGTGAAATATGGCTATGACTCGTTGCATTTAACCAAAAAATGCTAACTACAATAACATGCATGATTTTCGATTTAACACTTAAATAAGTTTTGACTACTGAAATGCATTACATATAAGCAAATACAAAGAAACCAAAGATAGAAATTAATGATTAAAATATCACACAAATTCTTACAATAGAAACATAATTTATGGTAAAGAAACAGAAGAAATCAGTACAGAAATGAAACGAGCAGACACTAACTTAAGGCACAAGGAATAAATACACTGATAAATATATGTTTGATTTTTTCTGCACTAACAACTTATTTTGACTTCTTGCAAAGAAAAATTTTTCAAACTTTTGAGATTCTTGCTTTCTATTTGATTTTTTTTCTTTCCAGTCAGTCACACAAATAAAACTTGTGACATTCTGGAACAACAATACAAGGGATAACTCAAAGCTTAAGTTACAAAAACAATCTCATCCGTATGGAATAAAATCTTGAAAATTTAATCAGTTTGGACCTTTATATGCATTGCGCTTCTTCAAGGCTCTGATACATGAAGGAATTGGACCAGCAGTCTACCTAGTCTATATTCAAAGTTTCCATGTCTTGGGGTAGGTACACACAACTTTTGAGTATATTTTGTCTCAAAATTACCATTTGCAACAGATGATGATACATTTGGAAAACTTTTTAAAAACCTGAGTGCAGGTCTTGTAGACCAATGGCAAATTTTGTAGAGCTGAAAGTCTGTCAATTTATTTGCATCTCAAAGGACAATACTGACTTGTTAATTTTGAATAAAAATTCATCAAAGGAGGACAAAAAGACAATTAATAGACCTCTACTTAAATGGCATACAGTGTAAACAACTTGACACCCAAGAGTTATTTTAAATATACTGAATACTATAAAAGTTCTTTGATTTTTTCATAATTTTCACACCTAATGAATTTAAAATATATTCTGTTGACAAATCACAGGTAAGGTAAAAATAATATATTTATGTATTGAATAGGTCATGTGACTTACTGGTTAATACACAGAGGGTGGAAGACAAAAGTACAATTTTTTTGCTGCTTCACTTTGATGCAAAGTGTTTCTACATAACCATTTTAATGAACGTTTTTCCTCAAAACTTCAAATACAGTTTATATTCTATTCCTATAACACAAGCTTTTGATACATTTCATTTTAAAACCACAGAATATTTGTTAATAACTGCTAATAAATCATAAACTAGTTCTAGATACAGAGAAAAAAAAAGTGACACTAAAGCAATTTAAACAGAATACTGTGCATATAATGTATAATACTACAGGTATAAATAACAAAACACGAGAGCAGAAAAATACAAAGACTAGAAAATATTGCAAAGCCAATTATACAAGTACACAAGACTTCTATCATTACAATACAGGACCTAACTCTAATTAAAAGAGATTATATACATTCTCCAATTTTCACATAAATAAAGAAAATGGCTATTCTTATCTACTGAGGAAAGAATGACAAAGAAGAACACAACAAAAATAATTATCATGCCAAAAAGATCTTATTTTATGATAAATATACAAAACCTGTTCATTTTACCTTCTCAAAGAGGGGTTAACTAGCCACAAAATATCAACAGTAACTTGCAACATTTTGATTCTGTCTGTAAGTACAAAAGATGTTGATATTTTGAACAGATGAAAATTCTACTAAATTTCAAAATTTATTAATTTTTTCTGATGGTTCAGACTTTTTAAGAAAGTAATATACCAATTTGAACTTTTACTTGGAATTAATTTAATAATCTAAGCTCGCACGCTGAAAAAGATAAAATTAATTCTTAGTGAAAATTTCCACTCATATATACCAGATAAAAGAGCATATAGCAACAATCATAGAAGGCACACACATAAGAAGAGATCCAGTCAACTAGGTATTTTGCTTGTGAAAGACATTTATCAAATTGAACACAAGAAGTCATCCTATAGTAATAATATTCAGTTTCATTTTATAAAGTGAAACCAAGTCATGTAGCTTTGAGTAATGGTGAATAAAAACATAGTAAAGAAAAATACTAGTGTAAAACAAGAAAATAAGAAGTGAAACGACAACAGAATAATCTTATTAATGTAAAAATTTATTAAATGTATTTTGCATATAGTTTTCAGGGAACATGCCAATAGCTTGAGTTAAAGAACACACATTGAGATTGATTTTCCAAAAATGTAACAGTATACACAGAATTTGCTTTTAAACAGCTAACAGAATAAATTAATAAATGAACAAATATATTCAAATTGAACCAGGAACCTTCAAAACAGGAGGTTCCCCTACTTGGCGAGGTAATGATATTTTCAAGGTCAACTCAATCAACAACTGCAAGGTTTGATAAAGAAAAATGTACAATACATATTAGTAATTCTGACAGCATACTATTTCATTGTTAAAATGATCATCTTAAGGATACTTGTATATCATTTATTTGATAAGTTAGATAATCAAAGGTATAAGACAATAATGCAACAAATAGTCCGAAACTTTATGAAAATACATAAAAACCCATGGCATGAAATTATGAATTGGTATTTAAATACATAACAGTAGTGCCATAACAAGTTGACCAAAACTCAAGTCGTAACTCAGTGGGTGATATTTGGAGATAACATCGATTTACACAATTTACACTGGAGTTTTTAAGAAATAAAGAATGATATACCAACCTTGTTACAAACTAGCACTTTTGCAATTTATCAGTTCATAAAAACTAAAAAAATCAATGAGTAATGTTTTTTTTATTTATTTATTTACCTTACTTATGCGGCTGTGCCGTGAAATGCACATACATACTTCTACAATTTAACTGCAACAAAATATATTTCCTTGCAATTAAACAGTGGTTAACATAAGTAATGGCAATATTTGGACATTGTTTTATTTTATTCATATTTTTTTTCATTTACTCGAGTTCAACTCACTTCTAACTGGCCATCCTCGATCTTCAGTAATCGTCGATGATAACAGCACTACATAACAGTAATATGCTGAAAATGGTGCTTTTTCTAAGTTATGGAAGCGCCATGAAACTGACAACTGATATCCAGGAGGCTACATTAATACTGAACTATAACTGAAAAATGATCCCAATCTAACTGCTGATATTCAATCGATACTGTTTATACTTGCATTTTTTTAATTTTGTTAAAAAATATAGCACTGCCCTAACAGGAAAAAATTGCATATTGTGGATTTAAATTTTAACTTTCAAATGCAGTTTTAACAAAAGGATAGTTAATGCACTATTAAAACCAATGCACCATGTTCTACAGCTTCTACTGAACTTTTTTCAGGTCAATGAACCAGCATGATTACTTGTCAGCTGTGACATTGCAACTCTTTTTTTTTTTGCAATCCAAGAGGATTTTTGCAATAACGGCACATAACCTGTAAATCAGTCTTTTCTATATTTTAAAAGAGGCAATATATATAACAATGTTAACTGTAGTATACAATAAGGCTGAGAAAAATGCATAGATCATAAACATTAGTTGGACATGGAATAAAATGTTGACGGTATTTATTCTAATATGGCTCTGAGATGATCTTGGTGCTTAAAATGATTGAAGATAAAATTAAAACTGTAAAACTGTTTTTCCTCATTAAAAAATGCATGGACATATATACTAAAATGCATATTTCCCATAGCATTTAAAAAGATGCTGAAGAGACGGTTAAATTATGATAAAAAAGTTGAACAAGAACAAAATAAAACATTCATGTACATAGTCATTTTTAACAAGTCATGTATATGGCATGAAGAAACTTCCAATCTCACAGAATATCACATTCTGTTGATAAAACTTCCAATTTAAAGAACTGTGAAGGAGCTGCCTAAATTAAGCATATATAGCAAATTGATATATTGACTACACGTATAGCCTATCAGTCCTCCATTACAAGGGTGTGTCAGAGACCTGGGCTTCCATCTCTTCCTCACTTGACTCACTGGTCTGAGTCTCTGTGGTCTTCATCACCACACAACTTTGGATGTCTTTATCTCTCGTACGTATTTCTCTATCAAACTGAGGTAAGACGGTCTCCTCTTGTGGTGCATCACTGTCTACACACCTGTCATGTGACTCTTTCGCATCACCATGGTTACTTAGTTCTGTCTCAGTAACATCATTTTGAGGGGGCAGGTAGTTTTTGACTTGTACAGTAGCTATATAGCTATTCACAGTCACCCCTGACGATCGACCACCTTCCTCAACTCCATTTGACCCTTCACTGTTATCACCACAACCAACACATCTGTCTGAATTCCTTCTGAATCTGTCTCTAGTGAAATCCATGTCGAATTCATTGTTACAACTTTCAGAATGGACTTCCAGAAATTCTTGTAATGTTTCACCCTCTTTTACTTCAGACACCTTGTGACTAAATGCTTCTTGCCCTATTTTTTCAGACATTTCAGCTTTTACAGCATCCGCCCTTTCACTTTCATACCACAGTTCATCCATCAACACACTAATATCCCCCATATCATCCTCAGTTCCTGACTCGGTGGCTGATAACTTCCTTATTTGGTCGTCCAGGACTCCCTCTAGGTATTGCACCACTTCCTGTTCTCTGTGCAATGTATTTGTTGTCTCATTCCCTCTCACCATCTGTCTATCATCTTCTATTAAATTCTCCATGTCTTGTGTTTCTTCTTCAGCTGTCACCAAAATAATGGTACTATGACATTCTGGATCTATGGCAACAGTTGTTGATGCCCTATTTACAATATTTTCACCACCATTACCTCCAGTTTCTGCTTGCACATGTCTATGGACTGTATCTACCTGCTCAGGCTCCTGTGAACCTTCTCTCTGTACTTCTACATCTCTGGTCTGCCCTGGTTCTTGTCCCCTGACCATATCAATAGAAGGTCTGGGTTCTCCAGCACTAGAACGGTAGGTAGGAGGATGTGAGGACGGGTAGGGCCCTCCCTGGGTCGGTGGAAAGGTAATGTGAATACCAGGCCTCATAGTACTACTTTGGGAGCGATAAGTGGGTGGTGGGGAGCTCGGTAAGCTGTAGTTGTCCATGTTAGGATGGTTCTCATTCTGCCTGGGTGGTGTGTCATCTTGAACGGGATGATCCTGCATGGAAGCAGCATAGGAAGGAGGTGGACGGCGATTACGGAACTCAGGATATAGCATACCTGGTGAGATGGACAGAAAAATCTTACCAATATTACAGATAAACAGCAAAACTTGTGCTGCAGAATTATTGATAAAATGTAAGAATGATGTTGAGATAATTTTACTGAAGTGTAGATACATATGAGAGACTTTTGGTGAATTTAATTCTCAGAGCTGATTAATGTAACTTTGTAAGTGTATGAATTCAGACTGAGCAAAAATCATGAATACACATTTATGACAAAATTTGCAACTGTATTTTTGGCATAGTTTTAAACTCAAAAATTTATAAAAAATCACTCATACTAAAACCGTTTGACTAAAACTGTGTTTACTGGGTCCCGAAACTATCAACAAAAGTCCAAACACTGAGATGCCTGAACCCTTACCTCCATACCAGCCACCTCTATCACGTCTGGGCTGCCTTGTGGTTCTGGTTCTGGTGCTCGGTCTGCGATGTTCTCCCAAGTTAAACAACACATGGCACGGCTCATGTCCAGCAGGTGTGCATCTCCAGCCTACACCCACCACTACAACTAGAAGCACTCCCAGACCTGAAAATATAAGAGATAGCAAGATAACCAAAGAGACAGTCACTCCTTCCAATACAGGGGCTAGTACTGAAATAAATACAAATAAATACAATCCAATACCTGAAAATATAGGACAAGTATTATTCTCTAGGCGATTAGAGGCAGACCTACAAATATAGGATACAGGCCTACTGCTGCAATAAGTCCTATATCATCTGAAGATACAGGTGATATATTATCAGTAATTCAAGATCAGAAAATACAGGAGATAATTTAAATTCTAACACTACTGGAAGTTCTCCCAAACCTGTGAATATTGGTGATAGATAACATCACAAGGATTAATGCAATGGTCACATGACCAGCAACCAAGCAAAGTGTAGAATCTGCACATGTCCCACCTACTCATAGCTCTAAGAAGACCTAGCACACAAAGGTAAACAAAAGCAGTTAGAGAGCACATACCACCTCCAAGGCATGTAATAATAAGTTAATGGGAAAATCTGGATTATGGTTAGATTATTTTTTATTCACATCACTCTCAAAATTTAATGGGATTTCAGCTGGACGAAGACCCATCTTCTGATTTTTCAGAAAGGTCCAACCAGAAGTATTTGCCTAATCCTGCAAACAAACAACCAAACAGTCGTGAAAGTAAAACCCTCCTTGGTGGAGGTAATAAACTGTTGTGTTGACATGGAGATCAGTGTTTTAGTACCTTAAATACTAACTGGAAATTTCCCATCAATTCCACCCGCTAAAGCATGAGTTAAACACAATAGGTCTGTAAAGTGTTTCTCATGCATCACGCATGAGGTACCCTCTGAGTCACTTAAGATCCCTGATATGAACAAAAAGGGCCTTACAGGTATTCCTAACATGGCAACAGAAGGGAAAGTACTGACACAGAGTTTTGTATTAAGTTTTGGTTTAAACATAAGACTGAAAGATGGCTCGCATAAATGTTAGGGTTTTTCTCTACTTTGACACTCTGATTTTACGAATATCTCGCAAGATCTTGATTGAGATATCAACTCTCAGTTGAGTTTTTTTGGATTCAGCAAAGATTTCTTGAACAATTTTTAACTTGTGTAAAATCTATCCTGAGATAAAACTCTAGGATTAGGAAACCCAGTTGACTTTTTGACTTGAGACCTTTCCTAAATTAGGCCCGAGAATGTCAATAGGGCTCACTGGAATGCAAACCTTCTAAAGTGACAGTCACATTTCCAAAAGATCAGTGGCAAGAGACTACTAAGAGCTTCAAATTAATTCCTTATATTTGTAATATCCATGCTAATCTTTGGGCGTGGACATATAATTTTCTATATAATGCCACCAACTTCAGATAACTATTTCAGCAAAAGAGAAGCTCCCAAAAGTACAGAGTTGAAATGTTCATGGGTGTAATATAACGTGCTCTTAAGAACACTTTTCACAATGTACTAATAAAAGTCACCCAGTCACACACCATAACATGTGGACATTATGCTTTTATAAACAGAGATATGCATCATGATACTAAGCCTCGAACAAGTAGTTTCTGTTCTTCAGTACTGTTTCACTATTACTACACTCCTCAACGAATATTCTTTCAGTACAAAAACAGCCAATTTTTACTTGACTTTCTTTTAAACCTTACATATAAAACGGCCCGTTTGAGGTAAATTTTGTAAAAATGTTGAAAATTGTCCAAATTTAATAACTATAATAATTTTGTACTCAATATAATTCCTTGCTCTCTTCTCTTTAACAAAAATCTGAGTAAACTTTACAGCCCTACGTAAAACTATGGCTCCAAACATGAAAAGTAAATTAAGACAAAGAAAGAATTGATATAGCCTGGCCTGGGTACACTCAGGATAATATGACCTGGTCCAACAGAATCACATGACAAACCTTGTGTGTTCGCACCTGTGGCAACACAATTATTTAAAAGCTGATACAAAATTGTTCGTAGTATGTAGATTTCTCTGGCTTATATTGGATTGTTGGTATCATATTCATACACCGCAGGGCTCTACTTAAAATGAAATAAACTTCCTTACTTCTGGACCTATTTTAAAAATTTATTCGACATAAACTCATTTGGTGAAGTGAAATTTCTCATCTGAGCTTATTGTGGTACACTGTATCAGATTTGTATGAATGGGATTTAAGTGGCCAAGTTCTGAACAGACAGTATAGGTTAAATCCAACTGAAATACATAATGTGTGTTTAATGACACAGTTTTGTGAAATAGGTCTCGGAAACAAATCTTTTTTATCAGATGTACATATGGCAGTTTAGGTTTTCTCTGGTATTTTATACCAGCAATGTTTTCCACTGATAACCAGACTTGGTGTCACTTTTCCCTCGTGTTCCCTGCAAGAGCTACAAGGAAATACTGTAAAAGGATAATTTATGTGCATATCACTTCTATCGATTAAACTATTCAACCCATGATCATTTTATATATTCTGTTTTAATCAGACCAGCCAGCTAAAAGAGAATTTATTGCAAAAGGAAGAATTAAAAGTTCCTGGGTGTCAGTGCAATTGCAAACATTAAAGCTTTTTTTGCATCTGCAAGTTCATATTATAAAAAATATGCTTTGAGTGTCAGATATACAGCACAACAGACTACAGTAAAGTGCGGTAGTACTGCCCGGGTTTATATTAATACCCCATCTCAACTCTTAAGACTTATCGTGAAACCTCCAAGATTTATAACTCGGGAGTCTACTATTACTAGCACTGTTGAAAAAGGGTGGGAAGGCCTTTACCTTTGTCTCTACAAGAAGGACAAAAATGGTGTGGATCCATTCTGCCATAAAATGGCGACAACAAGAAGGATATTTCTGTCTTTTATTATATCCCCAGATGAAAGTCGGGGATATACTGGATTCAGCTCCATCCCGCTGCCACTGCCACCGTTGAAATTTCCTTGTGTACACAATAACTCCAAAACGGATCAACATTTTTTTTTCAAACATAACAAGTATGCATGTAAAGGGTGGCCAAAGGAAAATCCTGACTATGTGTTTGAGGCCCATAAAGTCGGCAATATGGGAATTTTTTCTACATTTTTCACCAATTTTGCCCTGTAATTTGAAAGAGTCAATTCTGATGAATCTCAAATTGTACTAGATATAACTTCTATATGTAACTCGTAGTTTTTATGAGGGGTTGTTTCAGTTTAAAAACACATCCATATGAGGATGTCAAAATATATGTCTTGTAGGAAAAGTGTTTTTCAAGCACGACTCTAGTGAGGCTCATGCTTCTAGAGATCACTTTTTTTTCTTTTTTTGTCTCTGAACTTTCATGAACTGTGGCATAGCGTAATGAGTACCAGTCTCTTTACCAAAGTTAAGCAGCAATGGGCAATGTTAGTACTTGGGTGAGTGACCGCCTCAGTGCACTACTCGTGTCTCTGATAGCTTTGCGCTTCACGCTAGTAGTCCAAAACCCCTTTCAGCCTTGTTAGTTCTGGAACTGGCCAGGTGGAGTAACTGAATAAATAGTTCACTGAAAGGTCTCGCAAAAGTTTGAACAGAATATCAAACTTTGTGCAAATTAACAACCTTATCAAATAAGAAAAAGATATAATTTCAAACAGTTTATGTAACTGTTTAAATTCTGTGTTAAATATTAGTCCTTGTACTAACACATTTAACCAACAATTATATCAATCGACTTTGTCTTTTGGATCATACCCAAGTAGCTTTCCGCAAATTTATTGTCTGTTGGTCCCTGTCTGTACCAGGACATTCTGTTTTACAAGGCAATAATAATGCAATAAACAGTTGTAGATAAGACCAGTAAAACCTGTTACTTAGCATTTTAAAACTACACAATAAAATGTACCGTAAGTATTTTTTGTTTTATTTTTCACTGATATTAATTCACAAAATGTGAAACTGTACAAATTAAACCTATTACTCACCACTAAGTAGGCATTCAAATAGAAATGCATAATTTTTGTTTTACTTTTAAAGAGAAAATACCAAACATTACACTAAGAATCAAACAGTATTATTTTCCACTTATTTTCCAACCTAAGCACTGAAACAGGTCAGTATGATTGAAATATAAAAGGGAATGAAGTGACATTTTTAAAGAAAGCTTTTTGTCTAAAATTTCATTTCAAAGCTATTGTTGCGTTCAGCTTATTTCATTGTGCAGACCAAAATCTGTGGTTTATGTGCTTTCAGCCTTTCACATATCAGTTGTGCAGATATTTCTGTTAAGAAAATTTTGTAATTTTTCTGAAATTTTTCTGAAAGCGTTTAATTTACTATTTTGCTTTCATATTTGTATTTCCCACACATCTTAGCAGAGAAATGGCCACCCTGTTTCACCTTATGTTAACACAAATAGCAAAAGGGATATACTGATTGCATATATGGACATGCAAAACACACATCTTCATTGTGAATGGATTAAATAACCATAGAAGGGGAGAAGTGTCAAAATATGTCATGGGGCAATTTAGTCTCTTCATTATGTGGCATGCTCCAAGTCTTTGTATTTCTCATTTCACCAAATCTGACATACATGGAATCATTATGAAGCCATTTGGTGAGTGGGAAAAACTAGTGACTGGTGAAATTTGTCAGCCCCAAATTCTGGTAAAAAAGTCATACAGTCCTCATATAATACCTTAGACAAATGGACTTGTTGAAAGTCTATTGTTAAGGGATCAAATACCCATAAAAAGGAGAGAAGTGTCAAAATATGTCATGGGGCAATTTAGTCTCTTCATTATGAGGCGATGTGTTCAATTATATGAGATTGTATAAATCATCATTATATGTGATGCATAATTCTGATGATAAATTTAACCTATTTTAAACTTATACCGTGTATTTAATTGTACCAAAAATAGCAACAACCACTTATATGTTCACTTGTAAGGAAAATTCTCAGCATGAACCATACTGCTAATACAGTATATATGTATATACACATGTCATGTGAGAAAGTCCAAACTACCAGTAGAATGTCCAAATGGCGTTTCTACTGACTAGGCCTTTATATCTGTCTATCTGGTGCTCCAGACCTTTTATCGTCTGTTTTATTATAAATATTTTTTTGGTTTTCCTCGTTTTATTTGTTATCTTTGACATTTCACATATCTCCTCTTCAATTAATGTCTTTTTAGAAACTAAACTGTTAAAGCCTATAATACCATTGACGCGACTATTTTTCTTCTCAAATTTAAATTAAAAACTATCAAAACATATACACTGCTTACTGTGTTGGCTGTAAATTTCTGAATAAATTATTTCAAGTATAACATGCAAACTTATCCACCGCTTTTGGTCTGTCATTGTGCATAGTGGTACCTGATACCTCTAACATAGTGTCAAAAAATGTAACCCAATCTAGTTCTGGAAGTGTTAAGACTGGAACAATATTTGGTCAGCTCTGCATAAAAAGTATTAGCAAACAGTGATTTAAGATTCCCTATAATGCCTTATCACCTGGTACTAGATGATATTTACAAGCACTTCAAGTGTCAGTACATGTGTTTGTCTAAAACAATGATGTAGTCTCTACAGTGACACAAGAATTGGTGCTTTACTCCTTTAGGCCATGACCAGCAAACCTGTAAATTTTACTTGCACCTTACACACAGACAATATACTGAGTTTTAATGCTTTGGAATGGATCTACATTTACCAGTTTTTTGAGTTTACAGAATAATCACAAATGAACAAAACACTTCCACTCTGCACACAATACTCTTACACATGTGCTTGCTAAGACTTATGTAATAACCTGAAACTGCATCTCACAACATCTCAAACAAAAAGTTATACAACTGCAAGATAACAAGCTAGCCTGACACCCTATGCAATTGCTTAGTATATGCTAAAATTGAATGAAACTTTTAGAAGGACCTTATTACAAACAATGTTTATTGAATGTGATATTTTTAACTGATCATATCTTTTTACTTAAAAGGAGCATATAAAGAGTTATGTTCCAGCCCTCATCCCATCTTATTCTATGTACCAGCCTATCCAATTTATAACTTACCATACAGTGCTCTATATGTTGTGGTAGAAAGTCCAATCTGGTAGAATTTTACCACTGGAAACATTAAAAAGTCCGATTGGAGTTTCTGCACGGCTAAACTTGTAAGAAAGTACAATAATTTATTAATATTGTAGTTTCTACAGTTAGAATGCCTAATTGTAGCTTCTACAGGGCTGAACTTGTGGGAAAGTACAATTGTAGTTTCTACTGGTCGAACTTGGAGTTTCTCACAATCTAAGTTTGGTTAAAAAGTCTTATTCAACTTCCTACCAAGGTAATCTTCAAGTTGGTAAAAAGTCCAATTTGAATTTTGCTGTTGTACTCTTGTTATACAATTTGGGTATTTTTCAAATAGAAGGTGAAACAAAGAACAAGTAAAATCCATTTGATTTTCTGATCAATATCAAATTCTAAAATTGTAATGAGAACTCAGATGTATGACTCCCACTTTATGTAGATCTAAGTTGTGTACAATTTGGGAGTTTATACAAGTTATAATTTGTACAAAATCTTTTTCAAATTTTTTTTACAAGTTACAAATTTTACAGATTTTGTGCTTCTAAAAAGCTTAACTTGTACAACTGAATTGTACAAAGTTAGGCCAATGCACTTTTTATTAGTTTTGGAGCTCTACAAGTTTTTGTGCTTCTAAAAAGCTTAACAAGTTATAACTTATAAAAAATTTTTTTCAAATTTTGTACAAATTATAACTTCTACAGATTTTGTGACTCTAAAAAGCTTCACTTGCACAACTGAATTGGTTCAACTGATCATATCTTTTTACTTAAAAGGAGCATATAAAGAGTTATGTTCCATCCCTCATCCCACTTTATTCTATGTACCAGTACCAACTGAATTGTACAAAGTCAGCCCAATACACTTTTTAATAGTTTTGGAGCTGTACAAGTTTTTTTGCTAAGGAAAAGGTCTGCTTCCTGCTTATGCAAAGACTGAAGGATGATAAGCTTTGTTTATCTGCCTTATATAATTTACCTTGTGTAAATTGTATTTCGACTGGTATAAATATTCTCAGTCTCATCAGAGGCTATGGGATTTTCAGGTTTCTGGTCCCTAAGGTACTTAAAAAAAAAATCCTTTTAAGTCAAAAAGTACTTTCGAACAGTAAGGCTTGATGTAATTGTAACTGCCTTACAAAGGGTTCTCAAAGGTAGAAGAAAACCTCCAATAACAGTCATTCACATGTGGCTTCCTTTGGCTTGGGGTCCTATCTATTCATCCTTAAAAGACATTTAACCTTTTTTGCTTTAAGATCAAAGAAATCAGAATTAAAAGGCTTTAACCTTTCATGTTAATATTCTACTTATGGTGCACTACGGTAAACAACTTAAACACATCACCAGTATCACTTAATATTGGAAAAGTTTATTCAATTGATGACTTTGCAAAAAAAAGAAAAAAAAAGAAAAATTACTTCAAATGTCTGTTAAGTTTTTGTTAGGCTAAATGGAATACCCATAAAGCCCACTATAATTTGAGAAGTTCAAAGCAAAAGTATATTAAAAATCATACAGTCATTACAATAAAAAATTTGTCTATAAATTTTAATCTTTCTGCACATTACGATATAGAATTTGTAACACTACTACAATATCTACAAAAATCCATTTCCTACAAAAATTGATGAAATTCTGAGATTCTACAAATTTATTATTATTGATTAATTGTATAAGTTGGACATTAGCTTTAGCCTTTACAAACCCCAAATTGTTTCAACAATACCTAGAAAGCACTCACAGAATGTAGACCTCCATCAGGGTGTGTTTCCAAAAAAAAGCATGATTTTAATGTATCCAGGATATTATCTAGATCTGAGTACTTCACAAGTGTGCTCGGTGCTTATTGTACTGAGAAATCTCATGAATCGTAGCAGTCAGAAACAGGTTGTAAGGCTAATCTTTTCAGTCATGTGACTTATCTTTTCACTTGGAACAAATGCTATGATTTGTCAGTATTCCCGCCTTTTTAAACAGGATAACTTGTGGCAGCCCCTCAAAGTTTATAATTGGCTTTATAACTTACGAAAATGGAACAGTATGTACAAAAATGTATAAAATATTTTGATCTCATGAGAGCTGCCAACCAAGTCCAGAAAGACGTAGGTGACATGGATTTACTGTACATTGGAAGATTGAAATTTTCAGTGCTTTAGAGACATTAACTATTCTCCATAATGATGTACAAGGTATCAAAATTTGGTACAGCATTATTTGAATATCATGAATGCCATTGTCACATATGTGACACACATACTTTACACACCTGTAATTAATCCACTACATAATACAGACAGAATCTAGAGATATTACACGACTGTACATACTCTCAGTATACATCTAGATGAAGAAAAAAAACCCTGATATAGCAGTGTTCTTATTTGCAAGTTTTGTCCATGTCATCTGTCCTTGCAAGGATAAGCTATAGCCCAAGTGTACACATGTGTACTGTGTGTCTCTTTGCAGGGGCAACTGAATAACAACAAGGTATGAAATACTCAACTGAGTGTCACATCAACCACATGGCATAACAAAAGAAAATATAAGACTATATTGTGTGTATAATATGAAACCTAAAAAAATAAATAAAAAGTTGATATTAGAATAATTTAACAATATTTAAAACTTACCAATGAACATTAAGCTGAGGGTCAGAAACTTCTCTCCCACTGTCATATGTAGGGCCCCCAGAATAATGCCAGTTATCACACAGCAGACTCCTAGCAATGCCAAGCTCACCAACACCCAGCGGAAAGTTGTGGCCACAGTGATACACTGTAGACAGCAGTCGCGACTACAGCACTCCTTCAATTCACCAGGAATATCCGTCATGCCTGGAGGGGAATTTGAATGATGGCGAGAACGAGGCCGGTTGTTTCCTTGGGGATGCCTTTGTCTCTCTCTTTGTCCATGATTAGTGGCGTTATTACTGGGCCTTCCCTGGCGATGTTGATTGGGCCGGATTGCAGTATACGGTGGCAGTAAGTGGGAGTTTAATATATCTGGCAGGGCTTCATTATTGTCATATCGCTGTAGGGCTGAGGGATGGCCTGAAGGCCCTTGTAGCTGGACACCAGTGTTCTGAATGACATCCACTGGTCCTGATGAACTATTACCCACTGATGGATTAGGAGTCCTTGCAGGACTGGATGCTTGACCCAGTCGTTGATGATCTGAAGGCGGTGCCTGTTGATTACTCTGTTGTACTTGATTTTCACTCACATGGTCTGTACTTGCATCCAATGGCTGTGTCCTAAATGAACTATTTTGATTATCAGTCTCTACCCTTGTACCATTTCTGGTTTTATGTAATGCCCTTTCATTGGTAGCACCATTATTTTTATGACTTTTTGATTCACCAGAAGAATGAGAATTTGTTGAAGTTGTGTGAATACCACTGGTTGAGACCTGTGCTTGGCGTGTGTTTCTGGATACAACTGGCACAAATGCCGACTGCCTCTGCCCTTGGCTTGAATCCACATTTTGCTCAGTTACAGGAATAACAGGTTCCAGGTGATGAGACATATCAACATGTGACTCTGAGTTGACTTGATTTTGACAGGCTGAACTTGAACTCGTTGGACTTTCCTCAATATCAGATATTCTAGACTGTTGTACAGTATCTCTTTGTTGCTGTTGTGAAGACTTTTTCAATAAAACAACACGTTCAGTATCAGAACTGTTTTCATTCACCCTGTTTACTGCGTTACTTCCTTTGGAACTATCACCTGGAATCCTTTCAGTTTTTCTAAAACTGCCAGCAGTTTGAGAAGCACCAGATGTATGGGGAGCATCACGTGAACGTATAGCAGTATTTTGACATTCCACACTACTTGTCATGTGCTGTGAAGCTTTAGGTGTACCGATACATGCAGGGTGTGAAGTTCTTTCCTCACTATTTTGAAAATCTCTCACAATATCACCAACATAGCCAGGGGACACTGAGCAGTCCCGATCTCTTGCACTAAAGCTTGAGTTAACACTAAATACACGTGATTCCTTACCTACAGGAGTTTCCACTGAACCAGTCGAATTCCCTCTCACTGTATCCACTGGATGACTAGCACTGTTACCACCTCTACCAACTGAAACCCTATGACTACTTGGCAGTGTTTTATCTTTCCTGTAGGCATTTAGACTCCCCGCTTGACTAGATAATGAAGAACTCGGTGGTAAACTTGCAGTAGTCCTCAAATTTCCATGCAGACTTGATGATCTTGGGTTGTCAAGTCCTGAAGCCACTAACAGTTCTCTGGATACAGGGTTCCCCATCCTATAGTCTGCAGCAGTGTCACTATGAGATTGTCCAGGTATGGAACCTGCTGAGGCGGGAGCTCTCTGACTTGATGATAAACCAGATGATTCGGCAGGGCTTTCAGGCCTCCTGGATGATCCTGAATGTTCTGGTGTATTCTGAATTCTCTGCAGAGGACGAACCACTTGCACTGGTCTGACCTTGCCTCCACTTGTAGTAGTAGTAGTGACCTTCACCTTATTATGCAGTGTGTGAGTGCTATCACTGCTAACATTACTTTTACTTCTACTCTGTACATCATTCACATGTTGACTACTGTTACTACTACTTTTATTACTACTCCTCATATGACTTGGACTACTATGAGTGTTCTGTGAAGAAGTCACTTGCACATTTCTTCTTTGATGACTATCCTTAGGTGCTGCTGCTGCTTGTTTACCACTGTTATTTTTATCTTTGCCACAACCTTCCTCTGCTCTCCTTATTGTCCCACTTATGCTACTCCCTGCTGCTCTAATATTGTTATCACTAGTGTTACTTCTTCTCAAGCCCTCTACACCAATCATTGGTCTTATATCCCTTCCTCCCCCTGCACTTTTTGCCCTTCTGGGAACACTCAAGGCATGCTCAGCATTCCTTGCATTTCTTCCACTTCTCACTGGACTCCTGCTAGGTCTGCCATTTGCCCCAGGACTACGCCCTCTGACAGGAACAGCCAATCCATGAAGAGCTGCTGTTCCAGCCTCTGACATTCTACACGACACATGCTGAGCAGAGGCTCTTGAACAAGTAGCTGACTTTGGCCTTGAGGGGTGGGGTACTGTTGACTTAGCATCTCCTGCAGTCATAGTCTATGATAAAAGTACAAAGAAAGAAGATACTATTGAAATAATGCTTTGTTGAGTAATTGTATGAAGACTTATCACTACATCAGGCATTGGTATGATTAGCACTTCTGCAGCAGGTTGTTGTTAATTACACAATAATCACACTGACAGCAAACACTGATATACACATATATATTTACATAAGGCCTGTCACACTCTTGTGGTTTTATTTTGTGCTAATCTACTGGAGTTTAGGGTGTTTTCATAAGGTATATACAGCATCCTGCAGTTTATCTTATTCTTACACATTGCTGTGGGTTTTTTTTTAAAGTGTAATTATAATTTTAGTAAAGTGAGACTTCATACAATGAGACTACAAGTGTAACAGAACATTAGCAGTGTGTTCAGAACACTGTACATATTAACATCACACAATAAGCATGTCATGGGTTTTACAGCAGGTGATAATAGACTGCAGGCCACAATGCAGTCACAGCCCAAAGCTAGTCAACAAAAATCTCATCTCAGACAGTAATTATCCTGTTGTTATTGTACAAATGTTCCTGTAGCTTAATTTTGTACACTTTCCTATTCAGTGACAATCAGTGGAGCTTTAGGCTTCTATTAAAACTTCAATATAAATTGGACCATTTGAAATCTATTGTGAGCCTGTCATTTTTTACCATTGAATGTTCAGTAACTTAATTTTGCTTTTACAGAACAGCTTAACAAAGTTAAGTAAAATTTCAAAGAACCAGAAAAACAGAGTTCTTGATATCTACTAAACCCTCAAGATAACAGGATAAATTTTAATGGAAAAGTTGCTCCAAAGACCTGATATTTACTTCCACTTCTAATTAAATTTTTCTTTAACAGAGTTCTACCATACCTGGATTGACTCTAACTTTTGATCTATGTAAGTACAAATAACGACTGAAATCATCAGCATTATCTAATATCTACTGAATTATAAACTGCACGTTTCTCTATCATAACTAAGGCCTAGAATATTTAACTGAATCCTGTTTATGTAAGTACAAATAATGACTGAAATCACCAACACTATACGCTGAATTATTAACTGCACTTTTCTCTATCACAACCAAGTCCTCAATATTTAATTGAAGATTACTGTTTGCCATAAAAGTCGGTACCTGGAATCCTGGAGAAAAGCCCTATGAAGAAAAGCCCTATAGATATTGACACCAGTGGACAAAAGCTCTACACCATGTTTTTTTCAAAGCCATGGAGAGAAGCTCCACACATTTTTTCAGATTGTGGAGAAAAGCCACCATCAAGTTCAGGCTATGGAGAGAAGCCTTATACAATTTATGATTATGTGAAAAAAGTCATACAATTAACCTTTTAGAGGTAGGGGCACAAGGGTAGTTTAAAACTAGACTTATGCCGCTCGCTTTTATAACGCGAGCCAGCGTTGTATCCCCGAACATAGCAAACATGTAGAAGCAATAATAAAAGACATAGCGGCTGAAGATTCCTGAAGTTATAAGCATTTTTAAGTTTGGCTGTCGTTTGACCTTGAAGGAGGGGTCCAAGGTCAAATGTGACCACATCAAAAGATTCCCAACCCATGATTTCCTATAAGTTGGTTTCACATTGCAATCAATAGTAAGTGAGTTATTAGCACTTTTAAATTCGGCTGTCCTCATTTGAGCTTGAAGGAGGGGCTCAAGGACAAATTTGACCACATCAAAAGATTCCCAGAACATGATTTCCTATAAGTTGGTTTCACATTGCAAACCTCTAGGACCAATAATAAGCGAGTTATAAGCACTTTTAACTTTGGCTATCCTCATTTGACCTTGAAGGAGGGGGCCAAGGTCAAATCGGACCACATCAGAAGATTCCGAGTTTTCAAGTTACAACTGATTTACTCAAAAGTGAGAACGGCAAAGTAGCTATTACTCCGCTATGCAATGAGCTACAGGTCTGCAATTTTACTATGTTATAGCTGACCCAAAAGTAGCTGAATAACATATTTAAACAAAATTATCTAAATACAATTTAGTTTTTAAGTTACAAGTCAAATTTTGACTCCTAGCCTTAAAATAGCTATTACTCGCTTGATTTTGACCCCTGGCCTACAAAAAAGATAGGGTGGTGAGACGTCAATAGTCAAAATTAGTCAAAATTTTTGACGTTTTTGACTCCCCAGAGCATAATTTTGACTCCTGGGATACCAAAATAATAGGGTGGCCAGATCTCTGCCATAGCAAGCCACATGCAAAGTTTAAAAGAAATCCCAAAAGAAATGTGGCTTGTAGGTTGAACACAAGAAAATCTCTGCAGACACGGATGATGACCATGCATGATCCATAGTATCCCCGCTTTTCGGGGAAACAATAATGTTTCAAGATCATGTAATTCACATTTGTTGTTTTATATGTATATAAAGGCTGTCAATACATGACAAAACATGATAAATTAATAAGGTTATCATACCTCTATAACACTCTAAATTGTAGTGAAAGATAGCTGCTTGTGATTACAATGCAAAATGCCTTTTGTGTTTATTATGTTACAAAGTAAATCACTACTTTGGATTGTATTGAATACTCAGATGCTGCAGACGGTAAGCGATTAAGGATGGCTACTCATGTCTGTAGTTTTTAATTCTTTCAAGTTTCGATTGAAATTTATAAATCTTATTCTCATGTGTACTTTTGACTTCTATGTTAATGTTTAGTTGTGTTTTTGGTATAATACTACATAGGCAATTTACTGTGCCAGTTACCTATAACTAAATCCTGTGCATATCCGAGGCTCTATAGTTATAATTAGAATCTATACTCTATATGATGGCAATCTTTCCACATTTCACGACTGAACCCAACATTTGTACAAGTAAATGCAAACACCTAAGTCTACATGTAATTTCAACTATGACAGCAGGTGCAAATGTATGACATAGACCTTACCCCACTGTGACAACACCAGCTACGTCTCTTTAATTACTGTCAGGTTTAATTAAAATGTCACTGGCTTTATGTGACATACACTGTCCAATCACTCTTTAAAAGCAGACACTGTAAAAGCTATTGATAAGTGGCCATGTTTTGAAAAAAATATTAATGCACGAATGTCCGTAAACCAAACAAGCATAGAAAAAGTATTTTAAAAAAAATATTAAAAACTAAATTCATATGTAATTGGTCAAATTTTCTGCACAGGCAACCATTCTTCCCGGAAGAGCAAATAACAAAATGATAAAATTTTCAGAGCAACAGAATGTGTATAATTGTACAATCAATTTTGCTGACTTCTGGGAAAAACCTTCAAACATAAAGGGTTGTCTATGGATTTATGCAGTGACCAGAACTGTTGATAAAAGTACCACTGGGTATTGGCAGAGGGCTGTACTCTTTGAGGGATCCTAATTTTAGCCAGTATTTACACCATAATTTACACAGTTATGAATTTCCGAAGTTAAATTTATGCAAGTGCTTATCTCTATTTAATGTGTTGAACTGACCTTGGGCCCTTGCCCCTACACTATTTTGTATTTTCTATGGGTATTTTTGCTACTAGTTATGCTAAATAAATTTATTCAGAATACATGAAACAGTAATTGATTGCACACACTTGTGTTAATGTTCCAAGGATTAAAAATGTTTCATAAAAATCCAGCAAAACAATATAAATTAAGTAGCTTAAAAATAATAAAAATCTTGGATCTGTTTTATCTGACTTTGGATTTCAGCTGTAACTCCTGAATCATTTGTCTGCACAAATAGGCAGTTAGACTATTGGGCAGGATATTTTGGCAACTTTCATTATTAATGACGAACATTTGGCACATCATTCTTAATGAGCAGATGTGACAGACTTACAGATTATGAAGACTAAGCACTCTGTAATCACTTTCAACAACTGAACTGAACTGAACTGATGTTTGTAAAAGAAAACGGAAAAAAGTGAAAGATTTTTCTAAAGGACAGTTCTTTTGAAGGTAAAATTTTCATTGGAAGAACTAAAATAAGAGTTAATTAAAATATGTGAATCCCACAAAACACATATCACAGTGATCTGTTTTTGCAGCCTCATCATTACTTCAGATGTAAGTCATTCACCCTGTAAGAGGGATACATACAATTGCACAACTGCTGCCTAACTCAAAATAAAATTTATTTAAAGTATGTAAATTCAGTGAATCAACAGGGTTTACTTAATGGTAAGAGTTTATAATTAAATGGCCAAGTTCAGTGCTAAAATATTTCACTGTTTGTACTAATATAACACAAAAGAAAACTACTGACTAATGACTGAAAATGGTAAGATTTTGTTATCATTTTGATACGGCTCAGGTAAAAAAAAAAAACAGCCTCATCAGACCAGAACCCCAGCCCAATTGTCATTACAGAATTCTACATACATTATATTAAGTTAATTTAAGAGGTTAGCTGTACTCATACTTGGAAAACTTCTCAATCCAGACCTTTGTAGTTTGGACACTGAACCTGGATCAAGATGAATCTGCTTCAATCTGCTTCAACCCTGGATCCTTTTTAACACAGAAAGAGTCACAGATTGTACACAGGGTAAATATGTGCATGGGCCTTTGACTTTTACTAAGAGCGGCCCCATAAAATTAAAGATCATAAACCAGTAAAACAGGTGCCAACCTGAAATAGATAACATTGGTTGCCAGATGTAGCCTGGCCTTCCAGGCTGTCTGAATCATGATGCAAACATGAAAATATTTTTGCCATAATGCACTCTGTATTTAGAGGCCTTTCTAGTCTGGGAGCCTTTCCTCAGCAAGGTAGGCTAAGTAAGTGTATGAGAACATTATGAAAAATACTTATAATGCAGTCAAACAGTTGTGTCTATATTATATGTACAAACGCCTGTGGCAAGGCTATGCCAGATGTTGCTAACACCTAATCTGTTCCTAGGTTCCTGACTTCTTCTGTCTTGGGATAAAGATATCTTGAAATTTTGGTAAAAATCTGTGAAGGGTTTTGGAGTGTTAAGGGCATCCACAAACTTTATGCCCGCTATCCCTGCTTGGAAGTGCAAGAAGATTATAAAGGCCCATGAATGCTAGGATTAAAATTTAACAATAGCCAAGCCAATTCTGTTTCAATATCCAACATATGAAGCAATAAATATAGATGCTGATACTTTCTTGTGGTTTTATTTATCAAACATTTGAGTCTTCACAAGCCACAAAGATGTCCATACATTTGTAGAGTTCCTGTTCAATTCTCACATTAACAGTACAAACATACTTTTTTCTCTATTCTGTAACCAGTCTATTATCACAGTGTAAAATTTAGTATTTTAGGAGTCAGATGGATTTTAAGGATACCCCCAAGTTTTTCAGTTAAAATGTCTTATTTGTAATGGTACTTCTTTGGATATGTGTGTTTTCTTTGTAGTTTGTGTTTATTTGATATTACTTGTAAATTTATGTCTTTCACGATGTAATGTCTATTGTAAAACATCTGTCATTATGTCCTGTATGTCCTTCTCATTTTGTATCCTTCTGTTATCTGGAATCTGGAATCACAGATATCCAGTTGTTGTATAATGTCTATTGTAGCTGCAGGAGGTCATTATTAGTGGGTGTATTTGAAGTTGTGTGATGATGCGAGAATGACTGTATAATTATATAGTGATGTGGTTTGTGTTCTTGTGATGTTGTATTGTATATTGTACTATAAATGGTTATTGTTCTTTTATGTCATGTCATTGGTCACTCATTTTATTATATAGTGTTTTGTGTTGTCTTGTGTTTCTGTAATGTGATTGACCAATGTCATAATTGTAACATCTTAGCACTGAGAACTCTGTCTATAAATTGTGAGGTGAATCCCACCTAAGGAGAGAATTAGAATTGAGATGAGAACAGAAATAGAGAATCAGTAGTGAAGTTTGAATCTAACTAAGAGAAGGAAAACGAGAATTGAAATTGAAATTGAGAATAAAATGAGAAATACATGAGAGAAGTAAAATGAGAGTGTGAAGATAGAGTCAAAAGGAGAAGTAATTATTTGAACTGAGTGTTAAAATGAAAATAGAGTGAGAAGTGATATTAATAGATTTAAAAAGAGAATTGAATGATAGTGAATTTCAAACAGGAACTTATAAACTGATATTTGACAATTGGATTATGCAACTTTATTATTAATTAGTTAAATGTTAAATGGTTTATAAATTGAATATTGTAACTGTTATTGTTTATTGTTAATTTGAGCTACATCCCAAAAGAGGAAGTAATAAAATAAAGGAAAAGAGCACTAAAGTGACTTTCAGTTTACTCAATAGAACTTTTAGTTTAAACTTAATCACACAAATACAACATTTTTCTGGCTGTGTGATACTATTACAATGAAGGAACTAGCTGATGGTTGTTCCTTATCCATTATCTCACTACTTGAAACATCTTCTATTTAGACACTTCAGATCAAAGAATCCTGGGTAATTATAGCAGTTTCACACCTGATGTATAACCTAAGATAGAATTCCCAAGAGAATGTATGTGCAAACCTCATTCCCATTATACATTCAAAAGTCTTTTTATAAGGATTATAAACTTCTTTGGAAATTTGAGTAGGACTTTAAATGACAGGAAACTTGACAGGAAATAGAGAAATGGTGGGCAACATTTTCACAAAAGGTCTCCATTTAAGCACACATTATAAAGTTGCCTATATAACAGGCTTAAATCAATAAAACCTAATTCACAATACAGCAATATATATGATATTTCCTCTTGTAAATGGTCCTCAAAGTGGGAAGTTTTGCTAATTGCCATATCAATTTATGTATCAGTTTTTCTCAGAGTTTTTTTTTACAGTTTCTACATTGTACACAGAGGAAAGTGTATCATCTCTATATCTACAACTTATCCATATTTATGAAATATAGCAGGGATTAACAGCACTTTTACTGACCAAAAACTTATCGTTCCTTTGTCAAATTTAATTCCCTTTAAAATACATCAAGAGATTTTAACATCATTATTTTGGTTAAATTTGCATGATGATGAATGCCTTGCAATTTAAAGACACTCAAAGGTAGCCTTGCTTAAGACTTTGAGTTTGATTTGACTTAAAAATATTTTATTAGCAATTAGGCAACAATTATAAAATATAACTAGAGGAATGCTTTTGCTAACAAAAGCGAAGCGTCCCTTAAAGTTTAAAATGCTTTGTGGTTTTAATAAGCATGCTGTAAAGCTAAGAATGCACAAAGCTGCACCGTATGCTTTCCCAATACCTCTTAATACATTCTGAAGGTCAAAAAGCAACAATAAAGGAGATATTAAGGCAAAACTCCAAAGCAACTATTTTATGACCCCAGTTTGACCCATAAAGGGGGGTCGGGGGATAAAACTGACCGGCTATTTAGATTCTCCACATATGCTTTCCCAATACTTCTTAATACATTCTGAAGCTATAAAAGCAACGATAAAGGAGATATAAGGCAAAAACTCCAAAGCAGCTATTTATGACCCCAGTTTGGCCCATAAGGGGGAGGTCAGGGGGTAAAACTGACCAGCTATTTAGACTCTCCACATATTCTTTCTCAAAACCCCTTAATACATTCTGAAGCTATAAAAGCAACAATAAAGAAGATATAAGGCAAAAACTCAAAATCAGCTATTTTATGCCCCAGTTTGACCCATAAGGGGAAGGGGGGGGCGGCGGGGGGTAAACTGACCGGCTATTTAGACTCTCCACATATGCTTTCTCAATACCTCTTAATACATTCTGAAGGTATAAAAGCAATAATAAAGGAGATATAAGGCAAAACTCCAAAGCAACTATTTTATGACCCCAGTTTCACCCATAAGGGGGGTTGGGGGATAAAACTGACCGGCTATTTAGATTCTCCACATACGCTTTCCCAATACCTCTTAATACATTCTGAAGCTATAAAAGCAACAATAAAGGAGATATAAGGCAAAAACTCCAAAGCAGCTGTTTATGACCCTCGTTTGGCCCATAAGGGGGGGTCGGGGGGTAAAACTGACCGGCTATTTAGACTCTCCACATATGCTTTCCCAATACCTCTAAATATATTCTGAAGCTATAAAAGCAACGATAAAGGAGATATAAGGCAAAAACTCCAAAGCAGCTATTAATGACCCCGGTTTGACCCATAAGGGGGGGTTGGGGGATAAAACTGACCGGCTATTTAGATTCTCCACATACGCTTTCCCAATACCTCTTAATACATTCTGAAGGTATAAAAGCAACAATAAAGGAAATATAAGGCAAAAACTCCAAAGCAGCTTTTTATTGCGTTAATACATCCTATCCAATGGACAAATGCTTATCCGGTCGGCGCGGACCGGCCCGCCAAACGTCAGAAAAAGACGTCCTGTGTCTCCACCGGCCAAGCCGGTCCAGTGCTGTGCACTCGCCAGGTGGCGTGTAGTACTTCCTTCCTGTCTAGACAGAGTGACGTCATAGCATCTTTTTCGTTTGGCGCATGTGCTGTGTACACGAAATATTTTTCAGTGAACTTATTTATAATTTGTTCATCAATATTATTCAGAGTGTGTTTTTATAACTTTGTAATTTTGTGCAAGAGGTATTATAGATCATTTTGGTGTAAATTTCAATTCGGATCATCATGTCTTCGCCCAGTCAGAAGCATGGCAGTTGTGGACACATAATGGCTAGCTTTGATAGCCATAATTTCTGCGCACGTTGCAGGGAGAAGGGTAAGGGCACAGATCCGTGTATTAATAAAAATGACTGTAACTCTTGCAATTTGCTCACGGAAGAACAACGTTTACAGTTGTCTACGCCTTCGTATAGGCTCAAAAAGGAAAAGAGGGATCTTAAGAAATCTGATACACCCAAACAGGACTCATCCAGTTCCTCTCTCATAGACCCGTACTCTGTTACGGTAGTGGGAGCTGTGGACGCCCAAGGGACCTTACAGTCTCCTGGTTCGAGTTCAGGAAAAGCACAGAAAACTGATTCCTCATCAAAACCAAAGGATTTAAAACCTAAAGCAGAAAAGCCTTCTAAATCGACTTCTAAGTCTCACAAGTCTTCAGTTGATTCCAAGATCGACGACCTGGACCAAAAGTGGGCCGACAGATTTAATAGATTAGAAGCTCTGCTTTTAGCCAAGACTCTGGATAAACCAGACCCAGCTTTTACCTCTGTCAAGGTCGTTCCTACACACTCGCCTCCGGCTAGCTCAGCCTTATCAGATAAACCCTTCATTAGACCTTCTGGTTCTGCTTCAGGGACAGATGCTTCAGGTACCGACCTCGCTTCTCAGAGTCAGGTTACCGACCAGTCTGTCAGACCGGACACACTTCAACACACTTCAGATTTGACTGGTTCCTTACAGACTGTTTCCAAGTCGACCAGCAAGTCGCAAAAGAGTAGATCTTCTACCGACCGACTAGCAGATCAGGCTGGTACTGCATCCCCAACTCCTCAGCAAGTACCTAGCAGGTCGTCATCGGTTCCGGCCAGAAGACTCAGCACTTCCTCTATGGATACTGACACCGACACCGACCTTTCTGATCGCCCCCCTGTGGACATTTTTGTCGAAGAGGGAGAACTATCAGATCAGGAACTTGAAGCCGCTTCTGCCGACCCCGACCAAACCCTCTCCGAAGAGCAAACATACAGGGAGACCATGAGTGGTATTAGGTCTTTCATGGGGTGGACCCACATTCCTGAAGTGGATACGGCAGCGTCAACCGCGGATGACAACCCCTTTGCGGGTCCCAAATCACAGCCTTCAGGGAAGGTCTCCGTTTCAATGCCAACCGACGAGTGGCTCTGTAGTAAGATGGGTAAACTTAATCTGACTCTTACGGAGGGTTACCCGTCGCGAAGTTCAGAGGCTGGGGGTCTTCTCAAGGACCAATTTGTGCGTCCGCCCAGATCACAAGCTAAGTGGTATAGCTTTACACCAAATCAAGAGAAGCCCGGACAGGATACCGGCAAGACTGTTTCCACTTGGTCTACTGACGCTTCCAAGATAAACAGTACCTACAGCCGCATAGCCAAGGCAGCTGGCATTGCATCTACTCCACCAGCCTCACGTCAAATCTCTCAAGATAACCTACGCAGGTGGGAGAAGTCTGCCCGCGAAGCCTCTACCATTTGCAACCAAGCGGCAGCCTTCAACCGGTGTCTTTACAAAGTTCAAGACTCTATGCAAGCTCAACTGAAAGTGATTAAAACAGACTTTAGTAAAGGAAAGTCGTCATCAAAAGTTTCACAGGCTGCTGATGAGTTACAGTTCCTGATGAACTTCAACTCTAGCATTACCCAGTCTATGGCCAAGACGTTAGAGCACCTCACGGACTTTGTTTTTGTTACTGTTGCTAATACCACCCTGGCCAGACGAGATTCTTATCTGTCTCACCTCAAGTTGGGAATCAAACCGGACACCTTTGCTGCCCTGCGTACAGGACCACTTCATATTCCTACACTGTTCCCAGATTCAGCACTTAAGCAGGCAGAACAAGATATCGCCAACTTCGAAAGCAAGGGACAACCCCAGTCTGGGAAGAAAGGTCGCTTTCACCCTTATGAGCGTCAGGACAAGCGTTCAGATTTCAGAAAGCCAGACCGCCCTGCTTGGAAGAATATTGGGAACAGGGGACAGCACAAGAGGGGTAAGGCCAAAGCCTCCTACTACTCATCGCGACCAGCCAAGGGCCAGCAGTCCTATAAATGACAATCATTGTGTAAAGGGCTTACAGGAAGGACTGCTGGCCGGGAGCAAGACTGTGTCACAGGAACTGTTAACAGACTCTGTAAATTATGGTGTTGTAAAAGTTGTACATTCTGCGCCCGGGCCTTCACAAAAGAAAGAAGTAAGCCCCGGGTTGGCAGCCTGTCAAAAATCAAAGAGTCACAAATTAAAGTATGTGAACAGTGCTTCTTGTGTCATTTCATTCTCTTGTGTTCAGTCTGTACCAAATGTCCCAAATGTTGTGCAAAATCCACCTGTAGGGGCCCGACTCCAAAACTTTTGGCAAACTTGGCTAGGTCTGGGGGCCAGTCCGGCAGTGGTTCAAATCTTGAGGGAGGGTTACACCCTCCCCTTCCGGACCCGACCAAATCTCACAAGGTTCCCTACAGTCGTAAGCTGTTATGTCAATCCCCACAGGAACAGCTACCTGTTGGAGGCATTACATCAGCTTATGGCCAAACATGCAATAGAACTAGTCCGCAACCAAACATCCCTGGGGTTTTTCAACCGACTCTTCCTAGTCCCAAAACCCAACAACAAATGGAGGCCAATACTGGATCTGAGCAAACTAAATATTTTCCTCAAGGTGGGAAAATTCAAAATGGAAACACCAGAAACCATCAGAACATCCCTCCAAAAACGGGAGTGGGTCACCTCGGTGGACTTCAAGGACGCCTACTTCCACATACCAATACAGGAACAATCCAGGAAGTACCTCCGTTTTCATATTCAGGGCCGGACTTACCAATTCAAAGCTCTGCCTTTTGGTCTGTCCACAGCGCCCATGGAGTTCACTGTGTTAGCAAAGGAAGTGAAACTGATGGCTATGCACCAGGGTATAAGGATCCACCAGTACCTAGACGACTGGTTGGTGAGGGCCGGATCCCAACAAGTGTGTCTCCACCACACCCAGACTCTGGTCAAAATGTGCCACGAACTCGGCTGGCTGGTAAATATGGAGAAATCAGAACTGGAACCCAAACAGATTTTCGATTTCGTAGGTTACCAGTTCGACCTCCGAACCGGCCGGGTCAGACCGACCATGGACCGGTGGCAAAACCTTCAGGTCAAAATACAAGCACTATTGCTGCTGCCGGCCTGTCCGGTCCGTCAGTTTATGTCACTGATAGGTTTACTAACAGCCACAGAAAAACAGGTTCACCTCGGCCGACTACACATGAGACCCATACAGTGGCATCTCAAAAACAACTGGAGGGTCCCAGAATCTTTAGAAAAGATCATCCCTCTACCCAGGTCCCTGCACCCTCATCTGCAATGGTGGTTAGACGAAAGCAATGTGCTACAAGGCCAACCATTACACCCAGTAGAACATGCTCTACAGATCTTTACAGACGCATCAAAAGAAGGGTGGGGCGCTCACTTAAACGAGCTCACTGCAAGGGGCTCTTGGTCGGTTCCGGAAAGCAAACTGCACATAAACTATCTAGAGTTAAAAGCAGTCTTTCTAGCTCTCAAAGAGTTCCAAGAACTATGTACAGGCAAGATAGTTCTAGTGGCATCCGACAACACTACGGTAGTGGCTTATATAAACAAAGAAGGAGGTATGAGGTCGGGCCCCCTATGTGCCCTACTGTGGAGGATCCTGACCTGGTGTTCCCAGAAACAAGTGACGTTAAAAGCCCGTCACATTCCGGGCCATCTGAATGTGATAGCAGACAAGCTATCCAGACTAGGTCAGACCATACAGACAGAGTGGTCCCTCCTCCCGGAGGTATTTTTGAGCATATGCAAGAAGTGGCACCAGCCTCAAGTAGATCTGTTTGCCACAAGATTCAACCACAAACTTCCTCAGTTTGTCTCTCCAGTCCCGGACCCCCTGGCTGTAGCAGTGGATGCTCTCACTCTGCCATGGGAGGACCTGGATGCATATGCCTTTCCACCGACCTCCATCTTGGGCAAAGTAGTGGAGAAGCTACTGGACTCCCGGTACCAGAGAGTTATTCTGATTGCTCCCGGGTGGCCCAACATGCCCTGGTTCTGGGACTTGGTGGCCATGTCCAGTCAAATTCCCCTCAGCCTACCAAACCTGCCCAATCTCTTGACACAGCCGTTCAACCAGATCCCTCACAGGAATCTGACAAACCTGAATCTCCATGCATGGCTCCTAGAGCCACAGCAATCAAGGAACAGGGTTTCTCTAAGGCAGTGGCAGCAAGAATTGAGGCTCCTCAAAGAAAATCGACCAGATCAGTCTATGAGGCAAAGTGGACCATTTTTACAAAGTGGTGCATCACTAATCAGGTGGACTTCGGGTCACCACCTATAAAGTCAGTGGCTGACTTCCTTCTATACCTCTTTGAGGTCAAGAAACTTCAGCCCAGCACCATTGATGGATACAGGTCTGCCATTGCTGATAAACTGGGTAACACCACAGTCAATATCAGCAAAGATGATAATCTCACCCGTCTCTTAGATAGTTTTCACAGAGACAGACCCAAAGGGCGGAGGGGTATACCCTCCTGGAACCTTTCTCTGGTCTTACACCAGTTAACAAAGGCTCCCTTTGAACCTCTTAAGGAAGCTTCAATGAAACATCTGACCTTCAAAACTGTCTTCCTTTTGGCCCTGGGTTCTGGCAAGAGAAGAAGTGAGATACATGCATGGCAGCATAAGAACATCAGACACCAGTCGGACTGGTCTAAGGTGTCCCTGTTTCCGTCCCCCAGCTTTCTTTCCAAGAACCAGCTGGCCAAAGAGGGCCCGGAGAGTGTAGCCCCAGTGGTCATACCAGCCCTGGCTCCTACTCTGGATAGATCCCTCAAGTCTGACAGAACTCTTTGTCCGGTTCGAGCCTTGCGCTACTATTTGGACAGGACTTCAGACTTTAGGCAGGGCAAGGAGTTAGTTTTTGTCTCCTTCAAGAAAGGTTTCGACAAGGACATCTCACCTGCCACTATCTCCTCATGGATCAAACAGACTGTGATCCTATGCTATGAGCTCTCCGACCAACAGGCCCACACCCTACATCAAGTCAAGGCTCATGATGTAAGGTCCTTTGCTGCTTCTAAGGCTTTCCAGTCGGGAGTTTCCTTGGAGCAGATCCTAGCAGCCTGCCACTGGAAATCTCATAATACCTTCACTCAATTCTATCTGAAGGATGTGGCCTGGGCTGATTCAGAGCTCTACCATCTCGGTCCGGTTGTGGCTGCTCAGCAGATCCACCAAGGGACTAGTACCTAGAGGAGACCTGTACATTTGTAATTAGTTGTACATTTTTGTATATGTTGCACATATAGTTATTAAAAAAAAAAAAAAAAAAAAAAAAAATCTGGATGTACTTCCTTCGGGAGATTTTCTCTATGGGACTGCACTCATCCCTCTCTTCCCCTACCTCAGAGCAGGTCTGTTAAAAAAGGGGGAGGGGGGGGGGCAAGGTCGACTGACGGTTCAATACCTGGTAACCGGATGATGATATTCGACCTTAGCCTTAAGGGTTATCGACCTCAGGTCTTCCCAGGCTTTAAAGGAGACTGATCATTATTTTTGCTATGAGTTCGAACCTAGTCCCTAGTAACTTACCCGCCGACCAAGCGGTAGTTATTCAGCATTTGTCCATTGGATAGGATGTATTAACGCAATAAAATTGCAAATTTAATAGGTAAATTAAATTTTTATAAGTTAATACCCTATCCAATGGACACACAAGACCCTCCCACCGACCCCGCTATCAGTCTACTAGGGGTCTACTAGGTTTAGACACGAAAAAGATGCTATGACGTCACTCTGTCTAGACAGGAAGGAAGTACTACACGCCACCTGGCGAGTGCACAGCACTGGACCGGCTTGGCCGGTGGAGACACAGGACGTCTTTTTCTGACGTTTGGCGGGCCGGTCCGCGCCGACCGGATAAGCATTTGTCCATTGGATAGGGTATTAACTTATAAAAATTTAATTTACCTATTAAATTTGCAAATTTATGACCCCAGTTTGGCCCATAAGGGGGGGTCGGGAGTAAAACTGACCGGCTATTTAGACTTTCCACATATTCTTTCTCAATACCTCTTAATACATTCTGAAGCTATAAAAGCAACAATAAAGGAGATATAAGGCAAAACTCCAAAGCAACTACTTTATGACCCCAGTTTGACCCATAAGGGGGGTCGGGGGATAAAACTGACCGGCTATTTAGATTCTCCATATATGCTTTCCCAATACCTCTTAATACATTCTGAAGCTATAAAAGCAACAATAAAGGAGATATAAGGCAAAAACTCAAAATCAGTTATTTTATGACCCCAGTTTGACCCATAAGGGGGGGCCGTGGGGTAAAACTGACCGGCTATTTAGACTCTCCACATATGGTTTCCTATTACCTCCCAGTACATTTTATGGCTCTAAATGCAATACTTAAGAAGATAATAGGGGGGTTGACCTAAATTTAAGGCTTTCAGATTGGAAGGTGTCAGAACATCACTCATAAATGAGACATTTTTCAAGGGATTGCTCCCAAAATCTAATCAGCTCACGTTTTCGATAGTATGAACAGGTGTGTCAAATTATAAGGCTGTGTAGCAAGTAGTTTTTCCTGAACTGCGATGACGGAGCATGCAGAAAAATTTTTCCCACGCCTAAGGTATATAACTGCCAAATATGGTTTGAAACCTTCTAATAACTAGACCTAGCGCATCGGAGAACCGATGCAAATTGTATCCACCAGAAGAAACTCACCAAAGCCGTTCTAACATCGCTTAACCTTGAAGGAGAAACCCAAGGTGAAATCTGACCATATCAAAAGATTCTTAGCCCATGATTTCCTATAGGTTGGTGTGACACTGCAAATATCTAGGAATACGAATAAGCAAGATATAAACACTAATTTTGGCAATCCTCATTTGACCTTGAAAGAGGGGCCAAAGGTCAAATCCGATCACACCAAAAGATTCCCAGCCCATGACTTCCTAGATTTTGGTTTACCATTCCAAAGCTCTAGGACCAATAATAAGCGAGTTATAAGCACTTTTAAGTTTGGCTATCCTCGTTTGACCTTGATGGAGGGTCCAAGGTCAAATCCGACCACAGCAATAGATTCCTAGCACATGATTTTGTGTACTATCCTCGTTTGACCTTGAAGGAGGGGTCCAAGGTCAAATCCGACCACACCAAAAGATTCCCAGGCCATGATTTTCTATAGGTTGGTTTACCATCCCAAACCTCTAGGACCAATAATAAGCGAGTTATAAGCACTTTTAAGTTTGGCTATCCCTGTTTGACCTTGAAGGAGGGGTCCAACATCAAATCCGACCACACCAAAAGATTCCCAGCCCATGATTTCCTATAGGTTGGTTTACCATCCCAAACCTCTAGGACCAATAATAAGCAAGTTATAAGCACTTTTAAGTTTGGCTATCCCCGTTTGACCTTGAAGGAGGGGTCCAAGGTCAAATCCGACCACACCAAAAGATTCCCAGCCCATGATTTCCTATAGGTTGTTTTACCATCCCAAACCTCAAGGACCAATAATAAGCGAGTTATAAGCACTTTTAAGTTTCCCTATGCTCGTTTGACCTTGAAGGAGGGACCCAAGGTCAAATCCGACCACACCAAAAGATTCCCAGCCCATGATTTCCTATAGGTTGGTTTACCATCCCAAACCTCTAGGACCAATAATAAGCCAGTTATAAGCACTTTTAAGTTTGGCTATGCTCTTTTGACCTTGAAGGAGGGGTCCAAGGTCAAATCCGAACACACCAAAAGATTCCCAGCCCATGATTTCCAATAGGTTGGTTTACCATCCCAAACCTCTAGGACCAATAATAAGCGAGTTATAAGCACTTTTAAGTTTGGCTATCCTCGTTTGACCTTGAAGGAGGGGTCCAAGGTCAAATCCGACCACACCAAAAGACTCACAGCCCATGATTTCCTATAGGTTGGTTTACCATCTCAAACCTCTAGGACCAATAATAAGCGAGTTATTAGCACTTTTAAGTTTGGCTATCCTCATTTGACCTTGAAGGAGGGGTCCAAGGTCAAATCCAACCACACCAAAAGATTCCCAGGCCATGATTTCCTATAGGTTGGTTTACCATCCCAAACCTCTAGGACAATAATAAGCGAGTTATAAGCACTTTTAAGTTTGGCTATCCTCGATTGACCTTGAAGGAGGGGTCCAAGGTCAAATCCGACGGCCCATGATTTCCTATAGGTTGGTTTACCATCCCAAACCTCTAGGACCAATAATAAGCGAGTTATAAGCACTTTTAAGTTTGGCTATCCTCGTTTGACCTTGAAGGAGGGGTCCAAGGTCAAATCTGACCACACCAAAAGATTCCCAGCCCATGATTTCCTATAGGCTGGTTTACCATCCCAAACCTCTAGGACCAATAATAAGCGAGTTATAAGCACTTTTAAGTTTGGCTATGCTCGTTTGACCTTGAAGGAGGGGTCCAAGGTCAAATCCAACCACACCAAAAGATTCCCAGCCCATAATTTCCTATAGGTTGGTTTACCATCCCAAACCTCTAGGACCAATAATAAGCGAGTTATAAGCACTTTTAAGTTTGGCTATCCTCGTTTGACCTTGAAGGAGGGGTCCAAGGTCAAATCTGACCACACCAAAAGATTCCCAGCCCATGATTTCATATAGGTTGGTTTACTATCCCAAACCTCTAGGACCAATAATAAGGGAGATATAAGCACTTTTCATGACTGCAAAGAAACGCCTGTGGCGGCCATCTTGTTTTTCAAAATGAGGCCAAAAATATTCCCAGTCAAGATTTTATAATGAGGAACATATCCTGCGAATTTGAGATCTCTACCTATAATACCCTTTGCTCTAGAGGGCCACCAAAAGTCCTTGTTTAAAGTCGAAAAACGCCCGTGGCGGCCATCTTGTTTTTCAAAATGAGGCCAAAAATATTCCCAGGCAAGATTTTATGGCTATGAATATATCCTGCAAAATTGAGAAGGCTAGCTATAATATTTTTTTCGTTAGAGCGATAACGGTGAAATCTCTCTACACACTGCGGCGGCGGCGGCGTAACGAAGTCAAATCCATAGTATCCACCAGATGCTATCCGGTGGATACAATAAGGGAGATATTCAAGGGAGACCATAATGCGGCGGCGAGGAAACTGAGGCGAAAACAAATAAGCGCCCTTTCAGGGACGCTTAATAATTGGGATCTATTTTTGCAATGTTATATTGTTTCAACATGTTTTATGTTCATCCCAACAGAGGTGTTAAAAACAATTGCTACACCTTGTGCAGTTTCCATTGTGCACCAGTTTGTCAATGAACAACAAAGTCAGTGAAGACAAATAGCAGAAAATACACTCAAACTTATGGGAGGTACATAAAGCTTCAATTGAGCCAGACATACAGATGATCTGAAGCTCTCTGTATCAATAAATTAAATATCAATAGATACTGGTTCATTATATCAAGAAATTAGACATCAATCCTTATCCACATTATCAACAACTTATACCCTGTTCACACTACAATCCAGGTTGACAAGGAGGGGGTGGGTGTGTTGAAGCAGATTGATGCAGATTCATGTCAATTCGAGTTGAGGGTCCATACTACAGAGTTTAATCTGGATTGGGTAGTGTCAAAAATCTGAGTACAGTAAAACACCCAAATTTAGCATAATGTACACATGAAAAATATTTAATTGGCCATTAATTTTTTTAAATCAATAATGATAAAATTAACATAAATAAAAACAACCCCAATATTGTATATAATGCAGTGGAATAGCCTGTTAATTTTCTTTACAATTAACCAAACCACAAGGTGCTTCAATCCACCTCTTGAGTGGGGTTGAGATTTTTCCTTGTCAACCTGAGGATTGTGAGCATTCACACCTAATCTCCAATCTGCTTTAATCTTTGTCAACTGGAGTTGAATCACTAGTCTGAATGCCAGGTTAAACATAAAGCCTAGTCCATTGTATGAACAACTAAGACACCACTCCTTGTCCACTGTGCCAGAAACTGAAACATAAATCTTAATCCAAATATAACACCAATTGGTCAATGTAAGTCCCCTGCATCAACAAATCAGTCAATTCCAGTCCACTGTATCAACAGTATGCCTAAAGGGCTGAGGAAGTCTAGTTTTGTAATTCAGTAAATGACTTAGGGTCTTCTTTCTTTTTTTGAGACTTGAATTTATAAAGAATACTAGTTTAGACATAAATTAATAAACTGACAATAGCCATACCAGGCTATCACGTAAGTGTACACATATTGTTGGCTCATTTTGTTCATAATTAATTGCTTTCTTATCTTATCCTTGGGCTACTGTCATCAATGTTGGAGGAACCAACATTACCATTTGGCATTGTCTGTTTACTGTACATAAGCCAGTGTGCTAAGTTTCAAGTACTTGTTTACACTCTCACCTGAGGAACATACATTTATTGAGAACAAAATAGTTGTCAGTCGTTTTTTGACCATAGATACAATGTTATTGTAGCTAAATGGTGAGATTTACAATATGTATTCAATTGCATAATAATAAAATTTTAGGTATTTGTGTAAAAAAATCGTCAAAATGTTCTGAAACACAATTTTAATACAACTTAGAAAATTTGACAAATCAATAGACACCTGTATTGAATACTGGAGAAACAACCTTGTTAACTGAAAAACCCATCCTGTGGAGAAAGCCCCTCAGTCAGTTCTGCAGCCAGTGGAGGAAAGCACTCATCCTGCTTTGAAGCTTTTAGAGAGAAAACCCCTTAAGTCCCCCCCCCCACTCCCGCAAATAAGAAAAGGGAAGTTTTGAGAAATTTGAGACTTGAAGTCTTTCCTCCATAGGGCTTTCAAGTGAGGGCCTTTTCCCTATATCAATTGTACCAACTTGTATGATATAATTATGATATAATTTGTTTGAATAATTGTTTGACTGGTTTGCGACAATATGATAAAATTGGAAAGAAGAAGTTGTGAATCATAAATATCTGTTGTGAATTTTCCTCATTTGGTATCTCCAAACAATTGCTGCAAATTAAAGATACATGCCTTTGGTGCATACACAAAAAGCTTTTGCAAAGGTCAAAAGTTTATGTCCCTTTTAGTAGCCAATTGAGAGCATCAGAAACAGAGTTGAAAATGTCATTGGACATATCATTAACCATATATGTACAACTCGATCATGTAAAAAAACAAACAACTAAACACACAGCATCTTCAACATTCTGATAAATTATTTTAGAAAATGAAGAATATTATTATCTCTACCAGAGGGTTATGTTTTCAGATATGTTCATTTGTCTGTCTGTCTGTCTGTCTGTCTGTCTGTCTGTGTTTGCAATATTCCAAAAGTTGTAAACAGATAGTTCTAATCTAATCTAATCTACTGCCTTGCAGGCGCAATATCTTCCCCACTAAGGGGAACTAGCTAACAAAAATCATTTCAAATAAGGAGAGTCGAGGGGCGTTCAAGGTCAGTGTTCCAGAGTTGTGGGTGAGACCAAGAGGGAAGGAGACTAAGTTGGGAAACTAGAATTGAAAAGTTCTGAAAATCTGTTGTATGGGGGTAGGGACTCAGGGCAAAGGAAGAAGTGACTAAATTTGGGGAAAGATACAGGCCCTCTTGAAAGTTTTCATGTATGTAGAGCCTGGCCAAAGGAAAAACCTTTTGTAAATAATATTTTGGAAAAGATCCGGATCACATTCTAGCTAAAAAAAATCCTAAAATTACAAAAACGTGTTAGTATAATAGTGGTATTACTTTAATATATATAAGCTGGAATTATTCTGATCAAAAAAAAAAAAAAATATATATATATATATATATTTTTTTTTTTTTTTATTTAAAACTACATCCTTTGTACTTGTGTAAACACTTAAGTTTTAGTCCTTAGTTCTTAGTACTTAATTATACTTTTGTAGTGTAAAAGTGTTCATGTGTGGTATGTATGTTTGACCTATTTGGCTGTTTCTAATGTTGATATTTCATAAACGTATCACATGAATCTCAAAAAAAAAGGAAGTGAATTCAAGTGATATTTACAAATTCAACATATTCTAAAACAATAGTTATTTTTATCATGGAATACATACCTGACACTTTCTTGATCCAATGGTACTTTTATTTACATTAAAATAAGTGCTACTCTTTTTATCTGATTCAATGCAATTTTAAATGCACAGTCCGTTGCCTTACCTTTTTTTCCAATAAACAACTACCTCAGTAAGTGAATGCTTTTACATTTTCACAAAGGTAATGTTATCATTTATCTAGCTTTCATTTCTGTCAATGTGCATATATAGCAAACAAAATTTTCTTATTTCAGTCCACTCCACACAATGTTCAATTCACCATGTAATGAAATGATTCATGAAACAGTTTTTTTTAAATCCCATTGTTAGAAACTATGGTGATATTTGAGGAAACACAAACAGTTGAATCTGTACACAGTTTACAGCAAGATGATATTATATTCACTTGTGCAATTCCATATTCTGTGGCATAACATACCAATACACGTTTACAAAGTCCAGTGCCAGTATCCTTTCAGTCTGAGAGAACAGTATTAACATAAATACAGCATACACTGGCCAAGTAACATTGTTATATACTTCTGATCAATAGGTGTGTACTGTCTGAATTATTTCGATCATGAAGCTCTGTTTTCCATAAACTCTCTGCATATTTGTATTAATGAACGCAGAGTTTAGAACATTGGGTGCACACATATTTTACATAAATGACTAATGCATATTCCTGGGTTCAAAGATGTTTACACAATATACATATAAATAAACAGTTATTATCCACACTGGACAAGAGCATGCAGCGTTGCAGCCTTTCATATTACTAGGTAATGCATTTGTATATGAATATCAATAGGTTGAAAATTTAATTGGCAATTATCTTTTAATGTCACGACATGGCATATCAGAAGGCGTTCTGTCTGAATATCTATTAAAATGGTATAAAAAGGCATATTGTTTTTAATATATGAGACCTGCGGTAAAAACAATCAAGAAGCTGAGTCACGACTCATACTTTCATGACGGAGAATAATTACACTTACAAACTGATAAAATTTCTATCTGTTCCTCCCTGTAATTTGAGAAAAAGTTACATCAACGCCCAGTATACAGCCCTTCTTCTTTGTATTTATACCAAAGTGGACTGTGTGAAAGATAGTGAACTTATTATGTACCAATCTCACTCAGTGGTTCCTTTTGGGACTTCAACAAAGCTTTTGACACAGTGGACCTCCCTGATAATAGTACAATGCACTCTGTACACAAACTATGTCGTCATCAGATTTGTTTTGGTGAGGCAAATTATGAAATGCTTCAATGAATATTTGACTCACAAAAGCAGTAAATTATTTATGTCACTTGGCAACAGATTTCAACCTTAAACTTCTCCCAAACTTAACATACACAAATGATTCTTTTGTGTTTGAAGCGTCAAAAACCATCAATTTAAAACTTTGTACTATTCTTTTGCACATCAAGCATTATATAATGATGTCACTTTATTTGAAACATAATGTACGCCTGTCAGACAGGTATGTGTGTGAAGAGATTCAAAACTCCTGGCTTGTATTCTTATATTAGTATCCTGGTTCTACCTTCAGAAAATGTGATGCATTTGGAAACACTTCACAGAATTTTTTTCCCTTTTCATTTGCATGAAAACCTCCAACCACCCAGATTATGATGAGGCAAACTATTGAAGATACCCGCCCATCAGTATAAAATCTGTTGCCAAGCCATAATAAAATTTTATCAAAAAATGAACATATAATTTGTCAAAAATTTAATATCATCCATACCTTTTAACTTTTATGGCTTACCACTGACAAATATCTAGGTTTTATGAATTATTTTCCACAATAGTTCTGGTACCTGGTTAGGATTTTCTTGAAAAGACAAATATTTTTACCACAATGACCCCAAAGCATATTTCAAGAGCCTTCAGTTGCATCATCAAATGCATAGATACCTTTGATTCTTACTCTGGTTCTGTTAAATTTATTTACATCTGATCTTTGGTACCTACTCAGAACCATGACTATTAACCGATAAAATAATATCCACAAACAAACCCAATCAACAGAGAGGAACTGTACTTCCTTGGAATAATTGAACCCTTCTTTTTGTTGATCTGGTATACAGATATTAGTGCATTAGTTGTATTATTGGACACAATTTGAAGAAAAAAAAGAGAAAAAATACTCATGTTATACAATCATATTACACACTGCAAATTGAGATCTGAAACTTTGATACATTGAATGAAATTAAACTAGAGGATCGCTCGCAAAAAAAAAAGATAATGTTTTTGCATAGCAAAAACAAAGCGTCCCGAAAAGGATATAAAGGTGAGTGCTAAAGTATTAAGAAAATGCTTCGTTTCTAGCCTTATACTGTTGTGGCAACCAAAGTCAGCGCAGTCTGCTCTATCTAGCACGGTTTTCAAGATATAAGCATTTTTGTGTTTTGCAAAAAATTCAAAATGTCCACTACTGCATAAGTGGTTTTTTTCGCGGGTACTTAAGTTCGCGAATGTACACTGTAGGCCTGGTTCGCGAGAATTTATTTTCGCGGTGAAATATATTCAATTATCGCCCAAACTAACAACATGTTCAAATTAAAATATTACGCGGACTTCTGCTGGTTTGACTGGAAATGCATAGTTGACGTCTTTTCTTTTATACACGTTGTCAGTGTGTGAACCTACTCTGGCCTCTCTGGGAGATTATAAATTTACGAAACCCAATCGAACACACTTTCATTGATCGGCACATTATCAAAGAAGTTGTGTAGCGGGGTCGTGTAATTGAATTAATCCCTCCCTATTGGTGAGAAAGATCAAAGAAGTTAGGCGTTTCTGTGAATGGTACATTTGATAAAGCAATGGAATTTATTGTTTCCGTGGCAGTGTCAAATATTATATCTTGCACAATCTTGTATTATCGCTCACGCTAGACTGCTTCTACTGATAAATATTGGCTAGAAGTTATTTTCGCGTTTTGTAGTCACTCGCGAATATAGCGAAAATTAATTCCACGCGAAAATAACCACTTATACAGTATATTTGGCGAGACAAAAATATTTTGAAAATTGGCATGGCTACTCTGCAGAGATACCCAGCAGGTCAAAAATTTTGTTGAGTTCGCTCCATCTAGCACGGTTTTCGAGATATAAGCATTTTTGTGTTTGCAAAAACTTTGAAAATTCAAAATGGCCACCATTTTTGGGGAGACAAACATTTTGTCAAGACCACTGCCGCGGTGTGTATCTCCCGCCAAGCATTAAAGGAGAAGAAATAGCTTTTCCGAGATATTCACAATTTTTCATTTTCGTGTGTGAAAGCTCTTCCAAAAGTAGGTGAAGGAGTTATTTGAGAAAAAATTGGCTATCTGCAATACTATTAAGAGATAATTCACATTTACTCATTTTGTGTAGGTGAATAATTAGCTATGGGTCTGAAACTTCACCAAGTGAAAGCTCTCCCAAAAGTAGATAAATGAGTTATTTGAGAAAAATTGGCTATCTGCAATACTTTAAGAGATAATTCGCATTTACTCATTTTGAGTAGGTGAGTAATTAGCTATGGGTCTGAAACTTCACCATGTGAAAGCTCTCCCACAAAGAGATGAATGAGTATTTGATAAAAATTGGGTATCCACAACACTTTTACAGATAATTAGCATTTACTCATTTTGAGTAGGTGAATAAATAGCTATGGGTCTGAAACTTCACCAAGTGAAAGCTCTCCCAAAAGTAGGTGAATGAGTTATTTGAGAAAAATTGGCTATCTGCAATACTTTTAGAGATAATTCGCATTTACTCATTTTGAGTAGGTGAGTAATTAGCTATGGGTCTGAAACTTCACCAAGTGAAAGCTCTCCCAAAAGTAGGTGAATGATTTATTTGAGAAAAATTGGCTATCTGCAATACTTTTAGAGATAATCCGCATTTACTCATTTTGAGTAGGTGAGTAATTAGCTATGGGTCTGAAACTTCACCATGTGAAAGCTCTCCCACAAGTAGATGAATGAGTTATTTGATAAAAATTGGGTATCCGCAATACTTTTACAGATAATTAGCATTTACTCATTTTGAGTAGGTGAATAATTAGCTATGGGTCTGAAACTTCACCAAGTGAAAGCTCTCCCAAAAGTAGATAAATGAGTTATTTGAGAAAAATTGGCTATCTGCAATACTTTAAGAGATAATTCGCATTTACTCATTTTGAGTAGGTGAGTAATTAGCTATGGGTCTGAAACTTCACCATGTGAAAGCTCTCCCACAAAGAGATGAATGAGTATTTGATAAAAATTGGGTATCCACAACACTTTTACAGATAATTAGCATTTACTCATTTTGAGTAGGTGAATAAATAGCTATGGGTCTGAAACTTCACCAAGTGAAAGCTCTCCCAAAAGTAGGTGAATGAGTTATTTGAGAAAAATTGGCTATCTGCAATACTTTTAGAGATAATTCGCATTTACTCATTTTGAGTAGGTGAGTAATTAGCTATGGGTCTGAAACTTCACCAAGTGAAAGCTCTCCCAAAAGTAGGTGAATGATTTATTTGAGAAAAATTGGCTATCTGCAATACTTTTAGAGATAATTCGCATTTACTCATTTTGAGTAGGTGAGTAATTAGCTTTGGGTTTGAAACTTCACCATGTGAAAGCTCTCCCACAAGTAGATGAATGAGTTATTTGATAAAAATTGGGTATCCGCAATACTTTTACAGATAATTAGCATTTACTCATTTTGAGTAGGTGAATAATTAGCTATGGGTCTGAAACTTCACGGAGTGAAAGCTCTCCCAAAAGTAGGTGAATGAGTTATTTGAGAAAAATTGGCTATCTACAATACTTTTAGAGATAATTCGCATTTACTCATTTTCAGTAGGTGAGTAATTAGCTATGGGTCTGAAACTTCACCATGTGAGAGCTCTTCCAAAAGTAGGTGAATGAGTTATTTGAGAAAAATTGGCTATCTGCAATACTTTTAAGAGATAATTCGCATTTACTCATTTTGAGTAGGTGAGTAATTATCTACGGGTCTGAAACTTCACCATGTGAAAGCTCTACCAAAAGTACATGAGTTATTTGAGAAAAATTGGCTATCTGCAATACTTTTAAGAGATAATTAGCATTTACTCATTTTGAGTAGGTGAGTAATTAGCTACGGATCTGAAACTTCACCAAGTGAAAGCTCTCCCAAAAGTAGATGAATGGGTTATTTGAGAAAAATTGGCTATCTGCAATACTTTTAGAGGTAATTCGCATTTACTCATTTTGAGTAGGTGAGCAATCAGCTATGGGTCTGAAACTTCACCACGTGAAAGCTCTTCCAAAAGTAGATGAATGAGTTATTTGAGAAAAATTGGCTATCTGCAATACTTTTAAGAGATAATTCGCATTTACTCATTTTGAGTAGGTGAGTAATCATCTACGGGTCTGAAACTTCACCATGTGAAAGCTCTCCCAAAAGTAGATGAATGAGTTATTTGATAAAAATTGGGTATCCACAATAGTTTTAGATATAATTAGCATTTACTCATTTTGAGTAGGTGAATAATTAGCTACGGGTCTGAAACTTCACCGAGTGAAAGTTCTTTGGGATAGCTGCTCTGCAGAGATACCCTGAGAATCAAAAATTTCATCGAACTTCAAAGTAGCTATTACTCAGCTATGAAATGAGCCACAGGTCTGAAACTTCACTATGTTATAGCTGACCCCAAAATAGGTGAATAACATATTGAAACAAAATACTCTAATTGCAATAGTTTTCAAGTTATAAGTGATTTACTCAACAGTGATAACCCAAAAGTAGCTATTACTCAGCTATGCCATGAGCTACAGGTCTGAAATTTTACTATGTTATAGCTGGCCCAAAAGTAGCTGAATAACATATTTATACGAAATTCTCTAAATGCAATAGTTTTTAAGTTACAAGTGATTTTACTCATGATGGAAGTTACTGAAAAGCCCAAAAGTAGCTATTACTCACTTAGCTATTGAGACAGACACCCAACTTACTCACCATATTGTAGCCATGAAAAAAGTAGCTGAATAACATATTTTAACAAAATGCTCTAAATGCAACACTTTTCAAGTTATAAGTGATTTACTCAACAGTGATAACCTAAAAGTAGCTATTACTCAGCTATGCCATGAGCTACAGGTCTGAAATTTTACTATGTTATAGCTGACCCAAAAGTAGCTGAATAACATATTTATACGAAATTCTCTAAATGCAATAGTTTTCAAGTTATAAGCGATTTACTCAACAGTGATAACCTAAAAGTAGCTATTACTCAGCTATGCCATGAGCTACAGGTCTGAAATTTCACTATGTTATAGCTGGCCCAAAAGTAGCTGAATAACATATTTATACGAAATTCTCTAAATGCAATAGTTTTTAAGTTACAAGTGATTTTACTCATAATGGAAGTTACTGAAAAGTCCAAAAGTAGCTATTACTCACTTAGCTATTGAGACAGACACCCAACTTACTCACCATATTGTAGCTATGAAAAAAGTAGCTGAACAACATATTTTCACAAAATGCTGTAAATGCAACACTTTTGAAGTTATAAGTGATTTAGTGCATGATTTCATGAATTTTAATGCATTAAAAATTATTAAAAAAATTTATTAAAAAAAAAAGTAAGACAGATCCAGGTCTCATACTCACACAAGAGAATCTACCTCTGGCCTAGTACATATATGCAAGATATGAGAGAAATCCCTGCAATAGTCACTGAGAAAATTGTGATAAAAAGTTGAAATTTTCACACTTTTGGTGGGGGTACCCCCCTTGTAATGTCTCTAGCAAACAGACGAACAGACAGATTTGCATGCCTTGAACAATTTTTCATCCTCGATAGATAAGGTATCTTTTAAAAAAACAGCATGTCTCTAGGCCTTGTAGTTTTGGAGAAGAAGTTGTTCACGCGTACGCGTACGCCCACGCCGCAGAGTGATGAGTGATGACATAATGTCAGCTGACTGACAAGTCAGCTGACATAAAAATTTCCCAAGGCTACTGCCTAAACCTGCCAAATTTGAAAAGAATCCGCCTAACGGTTACAGAGTTATAAGGAAAACAAAATGCGGAGCTGGCGGAGCCTAAAGGTCTCCCATACACAAACAAGCGTCCCTTGCGGGACACTTAATTATTCAAATTGACACTCTTGGAGTCAGTGGGTCGTGTGACCTAAAACAAGGTAAGTGTGTAAAACGTAAGGTACACTATATATGAAAATACTTTTGTCACTGACATTAAAGATGACTACGAAAACATACTTAGAATCCAGGAGATATTCATGGGAGATCGTTGACTCTCTGGCAGCAATAGAAGTAAACAGAGTCAACAGAAAAACATTAAATATCAGCACCAGAGTTAACAAGACAACTGGCAAGTTCCAATAAAACAAGTGTCTTCTCAGATTTCACAAAACTTGACCACCCTTATTGCACCAGATATGGACCCACAAAGAGCGTACAATGCCGTACATGGCTTAAAGCATTAGAATTATCATGTAAAACTGTTGTCTGGTTCAAACAGAGTTTCTGGTGTGGAACACACTGATAACAATTTTTCACTAATTTTCCATTTCATAAAAAGTAGGAATTTTAAGTAGAACTGCATATCATTCTATATAGGTAATTTCTCATTGGAATTTACCATGTTTTGGTATTGCTGGTTTACTTGCAGTAAACTTGTTTCCCTTGAAATTCAAAGTAACGTGGCTAAAACTGAAGATGACTGGTTAAAATGAATGCCAGGTCGACTGGAGTTTAAATACAACTTTCAGGGCCATATTTTAAAAAATAATTTATTAAATTATTTTAAGTCAATTGCTTGTACACTTTCATACCAGAATGTATTATATATTAGTAGTACTTATGTATTGTACCCCTCAAGCTAATTTCCCCACCAGTTGTCAATTTCTATACTGTACAGTTTCTGAGATATAGTCCGGACAAGATTTCAAAATTTGGGGTCACTAGAGCAAGATCAAAGGTCAAATCAAGGTCACACCATGACACTGCACGTCTACACCACTCAATCGATGTCCCTACCAGGAATCATCACTGGCTACACCTCATGGTGTCTGACATAAAGCCTGGACAAGATTTCTCCTGCAGCTCACCTGACCACCCAGCCTGAAGCCACATTTTGGGTAAAAACTGCTTAAAGGGGAAAGTTTTCGACCCGGTGTACCACGAAATCCTCCCCCTTTAAGGAAAGATGTTACGTAAAAAATTTAAAAGTTATAAACCATTTTGGAATAGTGAATTAACTAGCTTATGGAAAGATATGTGTCATAAGGAAAGGTCAGCTCGATGTTTAACAAGTAATTTACAACATAAAAAATCATGAAATTTTCAACTGCAAGAAACTGTAAGTTCTTCAAATCCCAGGGAATTTTGGCAAAAAATAAAAACACACTGTCAGTGTAATAAAAAATTTATCTATCTATATATTAACAAAATGAAAAATATTATGGAACCTCCCTTTAAATGCATACTTTTGTCACTGGCATACTTTCTGTATTATTTTCTGAAGAAATCATTAGTGATTTTTACTGTTGTTGGTAACTCCCAAAACCCCCGAAATGTATATTTTGCATTTGAATACATTTATATAAGGGACAGCCCAAATAGTATTCATAAGGGATATAAACTGAACAAATTAGAATATTAATATGATTATATGTCTTAATTTTCAGTTACCTTTTTATGGCTAAGTTACATTCATGTAAAATTGATCTTAAGTTGTATAAAGTATACTATTACTTTGTTAATACTGCCTAGTGCTATATGTACTGTACTACTAATTCTGTTGTGATGTAATTCTGGGTCATCTATGATGGTGTGGTATAAAAATATATTATTAGTTTGTTGATGCAGGTGTGTGTTTTTAGAATTTTTGCTGTGTTCATTGAATTACATACTATATTAATCTATGCTTAATAAAGTTTATCAAGAATTTGATGATTTTTCAATATAAAATTTTTTTCAACAGGCGGGGGGGGGGGGGGGGGGGGGGAGGATTTCCCGGGGGGGATGATTTTCAGGGGGGGAGGATTTCCTTTTACACCGGGACGAAAATCTCCTCAAATTACAAAGATCATACATTTGAAGTCTTCATATACAAATATCAACAAACACCACAGCTTACTGGGATATAACATATCACCTTTGACAGCAGTGATAAACTATTCCTTCCAGACTAAAAGGGCATAAGTTCTCAAGGAATTTTGTTACTTGATGCAGTTTTTTTACTGTTTTAAAGTACACAAACTTTATTTAAATTTTCAACAGCATATTCCCACATAAGTCCTTCTGTACACAGCAGTTGTTAATTATCTGAGATAGGTATACATTACAATGCACTTGCCATGCAACATTAGTTTGCTTATTTTAGCATCACAATTGACAGAGGAATGAAGGTTCATAAATCCTCTTTGACCCCTCGACTTTGGGCTTTAAACTTATTAATAATAATGTAGACAGAATACTCTTACTTAGTCATATATACAAGGGTAAGATTTATGATGATTAATCAATCACTTGCAATGGTCAATGACCAAAGACGATGGTGCACTTGCAGAGATGATTAACTGACCCAAAGTATAATGGCCCGACCATTAAAAACTATGCTAATATTTACCTGGCTTGACTCCACTCTACATTTAGGTTGTGCAGCTTTACTAGCTTCATCCTCTCAGTGACCCACACACTCCAGGTCTACAAATAAAATTTAAAACATGATTAGGAACAGTTGGCATTTAAAGCCTAATACACAGTTACTATTTTAGCATTGCAATTGCAGATTTGAGAACAAAGATGTATTGTTTTAAGTACAATGAAATTCCTATTTGAAGGCTTTTTCCCTGATAAAAGTGTCAACTTATAATATTTATTAATGCCATGTCTTTCTGAATAGAAATCTGAACCTTTCTTTTGAATATCTACTGGGTAATCAGTGCAATGACAAAAATACAATGAATTATTTTTAACACAAGTATAATTGTGCAGGTACTTAATCCTTGGATTTTAAGAAAAAGTTTTACAATCCATACTATGAAACTTTGGTGCTCAATTATCTGAAATTTAAAGGAGACATTGTCAATGTGGTAGTCATCTACAAACCATCATACTGAGTGTTCATGAAATTATATTTGCATTATAAATGACAATGACAGTTTTACTTGACTTTCAAGAGGATGGCATATGACATAAGTTTCTCTGATCATACTGAACACACGTCTTTTTTTTGAAGAAAAATTTACAGAAAGCAGTCTCACACCTTTTTCACAATTTTACCAAAAGTTAAAAATAAGCAGTTAATTTTATAGCAGGAAGACAAGGTAGTTAAAAGTAGTTATGCATAATATTGTATGCATTATTATAAGTACTCAGTACAAAGTTTGTACTGTAACCATCTTGGATAATTTTTACTCAAGGTTTTTTGAACCACCACCTTTCAAACCTCACTACTATTCAGTCTTACGAGAGGACATTATGTTACTGCTTCATGTCACTGTAAGAAATGTATCCCTACTGAATGTTACATTTTTTACGATTTTTCATTAGTCTGAAACAGAAAATACCATTTTGAACTAATTGGAGTGATAATCGCCCATTGCTTTCTTATTGATTTCTGCAATGAATACCATGCTCTGTCCGATCCAATATTTAAGACAAAGGGCTATATTTATGAAATTCGCTTGTCCTATTGAAACCCTGATCAATATTAACATTGGCTTTGCCAAATACCATTAAAAACTATTTTCAAAATTTTCTCAAATCATAGGGCTTGGTATACAACAGGGACACATTTACAAAGGGGCTGAGTCGACTGAAAAGCAAGATTTGACCATTTTTATTGGAAGGGGGTTTAAAATTAGAATGTTCTACCCAACTATGGTTGGGCAATAATTTTATTGAATTTCCACAGTGCTATAAACATGATACAGTGCAAAGGTCATGCAATTACCTCAAAAAGATGGAGGTGCCTTTATCATGGTGCAATTTTCAATGTTGAGTTTTTCTGAGATGAAAACTCATAAGACTATGATATTTTGTTCCAACTTTTACCAAAATAAGCCTTTTTAAACTGATATTCACTATTCACTACAGATTCTCTTTTTATTAGGATGCAATGACCAGCATGTGAGATTAAACTTTAAAGTTGCACCGCTGTCACAGTGACTGGCCGGGCCAGTCTGGCCCATTGGATTCTTTTGTTATCAAAATCATCACTTGTGGAATATCACACTTCCTAAGTGAGCAGACAATTTACAGTCTTAAAGATGTATATCAAACTGTAATTCTCAGTTGATACAGCTTCCTTTAAATTAAAATCATTTTAGTGACAGTTTAAAACATTATTTCAAGAATATGAATCAAAGAAATGCATTTACAATTTCTACAATTCCTAGGAATTCTTGCCATTAATGCATGAGTATAGGGCAATATCCCATACATTGGAAACCAGTTGCACCCATTACCTATGAGTAATTATTGAATATTACAGTTCGGCAATAACATTAGGGCTATCAAAAAGTGGACAGTATTTCACCAGTTATATTATACTGTTCCCAAAAAGTTACAAAGACTGCTAAACACTTTGCATACAATAATGGAAGCTAAAGATCGATTTTTCTCATTTTATTCTAGCATATGATGAAGTTATAAGAAGTTGACCCCAGACATAGTTTAGAGAACATACAGCTCTTTGCATCACTCAGATGCAGTTTCTTAGACATATTTTCACTGACATATAAACTTTTTTATTAATCTTTATAATCCTGCATACTGACAGTTTTAAAATCTTAGAAAAGTATCAAGGCATACTGCACACTTTTCTATGCTATACAGCTACTTCAATATCATGGTAGATGTTAGTTTTAAATGAAGTACAATAGAAATTGGCAAAAGGCTGTCCACTGCGAAATGCTGTCCCTCCCTGTAACTTTTCATGGGCAGTTAAAATGCAAATTTATCTCATAAACACATACATTAATAATATTGTTGTGTCGTCTGCGTGCGCATGGCCAGTGCTGAATTGCGGGGCTGCGCGGGTTATCGCGGAGATTAGGTTTAGTTGTGACCAACGTAGACATGGCCACTGTTATGCCCGCGAATCTGTCGGAAGTGTCAAGTTAAGAAGAGAAATGTGTCAGCATATCTTGTATTAAACGGACGTGAATTGTTCACAGTACAGTGATTATTTGTAGTTAGTTGTGAGGAACAGGGGTTCCTGTCATGCATATGTATATCTGAAAACATTGTAAGGAACGGGGTTCCTGCAGTTTAATTGTCAGGGGTTGTGAGAACTGTCAGTGTCAGATCCGCCACGTGTGTCAATGAAGTGTCTTCAGTTCAGTTTATGCAGTGAACTACAGTTGTTAGTGGTCTACAGTTAATGCAGTGAGCAACAGTTACACAGACCATTGATGCAGTAACCACATAGCTACACAGACACTTTGGGGGGAACGTAGTTCCTGTGGATATGTCGGTACCGGCACGGCACGGCATCAGTTGTCAAAGGTAGGCACTTTATTCAACAATTATACCAAGCACATGCATACATTAATGATACATATCAAAGTAGGGCCAACTTTGTGGAGAGGAAATTAGAAGGTCAAGTTCGCATTAAAATGGGTCTGAGTTGGCGAAGGGCCAGTTTCTGTTCCGTTTATGACACAAGTAACTTTTGTTTTTGAATGGTAAAATGAGTGAAAAATTGCCGAAAACTGATAAAAATAAAAATTTATACTGAGTAGTGAAATAAATTTAGAAACAAAAATATATATAATATTGTAATAAACCCTGCATCTAGTCAAATAAAGCCAGCTAATACAAATAAATTGCTGATGATAAACTGATAATGTTGTACGTACCCTGGAAGGCAGGCACTTCCAACCACATCATGGTTAGTCACTACTGTAGTGCACTACTAGTACAGTAGTACACGGGTGTCATTAATGTTAGACAAGTTGTTATTATATTGTCTGGTTTTATGTTACTTCCTTAAATTATTAAGAAATTGAATAAGAAACCTTTATTTACATATATCAATGTATGTGTATCACATAAAACGTGTTTAGCTACCTTTTTTGTAGCATTGTCTAACATTAATGACGTCTGACATTCATGACAACTGTGTACTGTATTTTTCTTACTGGATAGTATTCATACTTTTTCATCCAGTATTACGTGTATGTATGATAGTCTATGAAATATATTTCTTTCACTGTAAAAATGCATAAAACACAGCAGCTTTACTGTATAGAGTATGAATATGATATAAAACAAACATCTTCACGTCATGTTTATGAATAAATTTTATCTCATGTACGACAGTAAATTTGATTTTTACTTTTTAAGCTGCTGCGCCCAACAAAGACATGTTTAACGTAGTCTGATCAATTTTTAACTTACCACACAGTTAGACATATGTAGCAAATATCTGAAATATATCGACATCTTCTATTGTCTTTTTAAAAAACAAAATTTGAAATTTCCACCAAACTTTTGACTCTCTACTATCATATTATTAAACAAATTCATCCAGCGACGGGGCAAGTATAGAATGTTAATTCATGCAGACACTGGCAAACAATTATATATTAAAGTGAAAAAGCTCCTTTGTTAAATTATTAATCATACATACCCTACCTTTCCTACTTATAGTGTCACATTTTTTCAGTGTTTCTTGTAGTCTATGTTCTTGTTATGTTCCTATTCCGCGGGAATGTAACAAACAAACCACTTTTTGCTTCTGTGTGGTGAGGATGTTTGTTTATGGAAGTTGAGTTCAAGCTTGGCTTGTGTGTGTTGTTGTAGCAGATCTAGAGTGCAGGTTGGTGGATTATATTTAATCAGTGTATTTAAGAGATTGTGTCTTTGTGACTGTACTTGTGTCAGAGATTGGGTTTTAACTTTGAACTTGTGAACAATTTGTTGTGTTTATGTTCACTTGAATGGTAATTCTGGGTGAAGATTATTTTGCATTTATTTTACAGAATCTTTTATGTTGTCATGTAGTTTAAAACTAGTCTGATACTTATCTAGTCATTTAGAAAGGAATGGTGCTTGTAGTTGTCTTAGTAACTATTTTATTTTGTATATAGTAAATTAACTATGACTGTGATATCGTGACACCTAAGCATTTTAATAGGTGATGTAATAGTATTTGGAATGACAATTTCTAGTCCGTGTATATTGAAGTGTAAAGTAGTAATATTGAATTATTTAATTGTGTATTTGTTCAATGCTTTACCGGTCAAGCCACTTAATGTTTAATTATGTTCTTGTAGGTGTTTTCTTTTTATGTGATGTGAAGTTCACTTGCTGCTGGTGGTGTCAAGGGATGATGTGAGTGATAATAAACTTTTAGTTAAGACTGTCACTTCTTTGCTCCTTCTTCCCAACCCCCTGGTTTCACCGGAGACCTGTAGTTAAGCGAGGACGGACACGCCTCATCTCCGGTCACATTGGGGCCCCTAATGGCTCCTACCAACTTTAGCCTTAACCCTGTAAACAGCAATTTCAGGACTTGGTTGGTCCACCACTACATATGCCTCCTCACTCCACCTGTCTGCCAATTTCTGCATTCCCTTTAAACCAATTTTTCTGACCAAGACTCGGTCACCGGGAGCCAAAACAGCACTCCTCACGCGTTGGTCATAGCATTTCTTTTGGCTACTCTGACTAGCCCGACTATTAGCTTCAGCTAGTTCATAAGCTGTTTTGAGAGTATCCCTCAAATTACTGACATAGTCAGCAGCACACTTTGGCTCATGTCTTCCCAAAGCAAGATCAACTGCGATCCTTGGATGACGCCCGAAGATAAAAAAATATGGTGAGAAGCCAGTGGTGTCATGCTTTGTGCAATTATAGGTGTGAACCATGGAACCTATGTGGCTTTTCCAATCAACCTTCTGGTTGGATTCCAAAGTCCTGAGCATGTTGATGAGAGTCGAATTAAACCTTTCGGCTATGCCATTTCCCATAGGGTGATATGGGGTCGTTCGGCTTTTCTCAATGCCTGACAAAGCACATAAGGCTTCAGTAAGTTTGCTTTCAAAGTTGTGTCCCTGATCACTATGAAGACGCTTGGGAAATCCATAGTGCACAAAAAACTTCTCAAACAGGGTCCTAGCAGTAGTTCTAGCTGTTTGATTATGAGTGGGATATGCCTGGGCATACTTTGTGAATTGGTCAGTTGCAACTAACACATTTTCAATCCCACCTTTAGATTTTTCAAGTTTGAGAAAATCAATGCAAACCAGCTCCATGGCCTGGTAGTTTCTGTTGTCACCAATGGTGCCATTTGTGGATTTAAATCCTTGCGCCTGATACACCTACCACATTTGGCGATATAATTAACAACTGATCGCTGCATGCTTGGCCAGTAGTACCGCTCATAAAGCAGCTCCAGGGTCCGATCCCTTCCGAGATGACCCATTCGGTCATGCACGTAACTCAAAGCCACTTCACGGTATTTACCAGGCACAACCAGTTGATATTGCAACTCACCAGAGCAAACCCTTCTCCTAATCAACTTATGGTCAATTAGCTCAAGATTCTTTTTCTCCCTCAACAATCTCTTTGCTACTGGTGACAAATCGCCAACAGTCAACTTATCAGCCAATGCCTGCTTGACGAGGCCAATATCAGGATCATTATCCTGTTCAACAGCCCAGTTGATATCAGAATTCGTCCCAATCTCCTGCTCATAATCATCAGGTAATCGCTGTTGACTGAAACAATATGACTCCACAGGAGACATGTTATCAACATGAACATGCAAAAGTTGACTGACCACATCTGCAGTGACTTCAGGCCATTTAATCCTTGACAAGGCATCGGCGACATGGTTGCTTGAAGCTGGACCATATGAAAGGGTGAAGGTGTAATTGGCCAACTGTGCGACCTAACGGTGACCTGTGGCATGTAGCTTAACATCGCGCAACACATATGTCAGTGGGTTATTGTCAGTAATCACAGAAAAACTGTTGCCATAAAGATAATCGTGGAACTTCTCCGTCACATCCCATTTCAAAGCCAAAAACTCCAACTTATTTGCAGGATAATTCCTTTCGGTCTTGGAGATACCACGACTGGCAAAAGCAATAACCCTCCTAACATCCCCTTGTTCTTGCGATAACACAGCCCCTAGACCATCTCTGCTGGCATCTGTGTGAAGTATGAATGGCTGTGTATAATCAGCAAAGCCTAATATAGGAGTCTTGCAACAGACATCCTTGAGTTCCTCAAAGGCTTCCTGCTGAGCTGACCCCCATTTCAAGGGTGGATACTTCACCTTGGTCTTTGTTTTCAACTGAAAATGTTCACCTCCTTGTGTGACTTCATGCAATGGTTTAGCAATCTTGGCAAAGTTTCTAATAAATCTTCGGTAGAAACTGGTGAAACCAAGAAAACTTTGCACCTGTTTCACAGTCTTCGGGACAGGCCATGACTGAACACAAGCCACTTTTTCTGGGTCAACACTAATACCCTTTTCACTAATCATATGTCTAAGATATTTAATATCTTTGCACGGTACTTGGAAGGACTAAGCTTCAATCCTGCCTCTTTCAATTTTTTGAAAACTGCCTCCAAACGCACTATATGTTCCTCATATGACCGACTGTAGATAATTATATCATCTAAGTACAGTAAACAGTAAGTTAAATGCAGATCACCCATGCAATTTTCCATCAACCTCTGGAAAGTGGCTGGAACGTTTGTAAGTCCGAACGGCATTCGTTCACACTCCCAGAATCCAAGAGGTCCGACAGTGAATGCAGTCTTGCATTTATCTTCCTCTGCTAGAGGAACCTGCCAGTATCCTGACTTCAGGTCTAGCACAGAAAACCACTTTGCGTCTGACAGAACATCCAAAGTGGAGTCAATCCGTGGCAAACTATAAGAGTCTGGAATGGTCCTAGAATTCAAAATTCTCATGTCCAAACAAAATCTCAATGCCCCGGATTTCTTCCTAACAATAACCACGTTGGATGCATATGGACTTTGACTCTTTCGAATCACACCAAGGGTCTCCATCTCTTTCAAGTGCTTACGCACTTCCTCAAACATTGAGGGTTGTATAGGATGTGGCTTCTCCTTGAATGGAGTATTGTCCTTCAGACGTATACAGTGTTCTACTTTATCGGTTAAACCCAAGTCCAGATCATGCAGAGAGAACACAGATTTCCACTTCAGCAAAAGTTGCTGCATTTCCTCCACCTGCTCAACCGGCAACTGATTTTTTATGTGCAAAAAATCCTCAAGGAAGTCAGCATCAGATCCGCTTGAAGCGATACATGATACACCACCTCCTTCATTGTCCTCAATCAAATCAACATCTTCGGTGCTGTACAAATCACAGATCCGGGCTTTTGCAGGAATGGTAACATCTTGAGAAAGGTGATTTACCAGCTCAACTGGCAACTTTCTCTTTGTCCGTCCTGGAGAAATACAATTTACACCTGGTGTAGCAATGACCACTTTTGGCAACCCACTAGCCCCATCCAAGCACACAGTCAGCTTTTGGCAAATAGCCTTGGCCCTGGTCTGACCATGAAAGATGACACGACCATGAGCTGGAATGGTTAATGGCTTAGTAGAAGTCATCACTCCAAGGCAACTGGTATTTTCTACCACAGCCTTATGCCTTGCAAGCATGGCAAATATATTCCGCCAAACAAAGTCTTCGGCTGGAACCTTTCCTTTCATCAAACTTAAAATGTTTGTCCTGAGAAGTACAGGTACTCTACTGTGGTATTCGGTATCAGGAACCACCAATAAAACAACAGGTACACTGGCCATATCCACCTTGGGACAATGAATGGTTGCTTCCACAATTCCCCTTTGATCCTAAACACCTTGTCTAAAGGTTGAATGGACAGATTTAGCAATGAACACAGTGATGAGGCCATCGTGCTCACCATGGAACCAGTGTCCAAAAGTGCTAATACTTGTTTGTCATTGACAAACAGTGACACCTCATTGGCTTTCCCTACCACAGCATTCACGGATCTATGGGAGTTTTTCACTGTGTTGCTGAACCACTCCCCTTGTCCAACCTCTGGGAGTTTAAAGGACAATTTCTTGCAATGTGTCCAAGTTTGTGGCACTTAAAATAGCGCACCAGTTTCCTGGCATTACTGTTGGAGTCCTGTGACTTTTGACCTGTTCGATGTTGATCTTCATCATTATGTTTGTGTGTCTGGTGGTTACTCTGGATTTCTTTTTCCAAGGTGTTTAACCTGGCTAGAATTTCTTCAAAACCCCGTTCAACAGCAGGTGACATCTCTGAGTGAACCTGCTGCAACTTCACTCCATGGCCAGCGAGCTCACTCTCAATCTTCCTTGCCTCCACGATAAATTGTGGGCTGCTTGCAAGTTCATCAAATTTATGCCTTAAGGCATTCTTCATCTTGTCATCACACATTTTAGTCCAAAACTGGGTATTCACCAGTATGTCATAGTTGTTTGGACTTATGACATTTCCATCCTTCCTCGTTATTTTACTTGCAATATCCTCCAGCCTGGCATACCAATCGGTGATGCTCTCTCCGGGTGTCTGGGAGGCGGAGTAAAACTGGGCAAGTAGTACATGAGGTGGATTGACATCCCCAAACAGCATGTCATAACGTGTGATAATATCATTCACAGTTGCATCTTCACCCATATGCAGAACAATCTCCTGGGCCTGACCCTTAATCGACCTCTTAATAGCGGTTAACACCATCCCTTCATGACATCCCTGTTTGACAAGACACTGGACATCATAGCGAAACTGCTCAAAGGAGCAATCCTTTGAAGATCCTGAAAAGGTGCTCACGCGAATGTTGTTCACAGTGTTGGATGATCCAAACTGGAATGTCTGTTCTGGATGAGGTGTTGAAAACACAGGTTGAGGTGGCACAGGATGCTGAGAGAAACAACCCATTTTGGGTGGGTTGCACATTGGCGTGTAGCGAACTCCCATCTTGGGCGCACCTGGTCCAGCTGGAACTTGGGGTCCCTGCCCAGAAGAAGTGGGTTCTGCTACTGCACCAGAAGTCGAAAATCCCAAAGCAGCTCCTAATTGTTGCTTCTGCTCCAAACTCCATCCAGCAATGGCTTCTAGCACATCACTCAATTTTGCTGAGCTCTTTATATCAGAAGTTTGCACTTCACTTCCAGTAGAAGCAGTGGTTTTTCCAATAGCCCCAAATATTTCGGGTTTCAACTGCATCAGAATTTCATGGGACTTACTATTCAAACCATCAACCCTTCCATACCCATCAAACACAGGTTTCCCAGCGAAACGCTGGATGGTTGCCTCAGGTAGCTGAGCATTTGCAAAAACCAGGAAAAATGCAGTATCACCATGCAAGATGACATCCGAAATAACCTCTGCCGGGTTCGCAGACAGACACAAGTTTTGACAAACCTCTAAGGGCCTGGCGCCAGCTTTTAGTCCACTCACGTAAACTATATTTGAAGTCGACATTGTAAATCTTACAACAAAGGTCAACCAGCCGATATCGTAAAATATATATCAACAGCAAACTCGCTTCCTGTTATCTTCCATCTAGAAAAATTCCTAACTAGAGTTGAATGGTTTGCTCACCTAATAATATCAATACCCTCTGTTGTGCTCATTTAATTAAAACAAACGAAATAGTAATGCTACCCAGTCTGATTATCATTAGCCTTCATACGACGATCTCAAGATAGTGACTGAGTATGGGTATCACAAGTTGGTTTAAAGGGAATGCAGAAATTGGCAGACAGGTGGAGTGAGGAGGCATTTGTAGTGGTGGACCAACCAAGTCCTGAAATTCCTGTTTACAGGGTTAAGGCTGAAGTTAGTAGGAGCCATATGAAAACTCTTCGTAGAAACCTTTTACTCCCTATTTCTGTGTTACCATTGTCAAAACCGAAACCAGTACCTGTACCTCGTAAGACTAAGTTGCAAGGTCCACAACTTGAAACTTTGGTTGAGCAACCTCCATTGATGGCTGAGACACAGTCTGAAACTGAAGCTTCAGATGGTGATTCTGTTGTTGAAGTGACATGTGTCAGGAGACCTAATCGGGTTCCAGTGCTATCACCACAGGTTGACATCGATTCACTTGATAGTAAGAATGTGGATTTGGAAAGTGACTTAGATGAGGGAAGTGTTCTGGTTTCGGAACCTCAATATGAGTCAGGGACATTTGAGTCTGATGTTCAAGATCCAAGTGAATCTGTTTTGGATTCGGAGGATCATAGCGTTGAGCCAAGTGAGCAGAGTGTGGATGATTCAGTCATCACTGTTGATCATAGTGGTGATAATGAATCATCAGTTGCACCGACTCCTGTTCCTGTTCCTAGAAGGTCGGCTAGGATCCGAACTCAGGGTCATCTACACCCGGATTTTGTGTATGACATGATGCATACATCTGAGTCGCATGAATCAGAATGGAAGAAATCTGATTTGGAATTGCAAAAAATTGAACTGCTACAAAGCATGATAAAGATTTTGAAATGATTGTGGAAGTGAGAACGTGGAAATGTTTTGTTGTAAATAGTAACATATAAGTTGTGTTTTAGATGTAGTTCTTTTGAACTGGTTGAGTGGCTATATGTTTCTCAAGTATGTGTAAGACAACTGGTTGAAAGTTTTTGGGGTGTGCTAAGGAGCTGGAACATCTCCTGTAGTGTGTTTGGTTTTGAGTGGTTCTGTTAAGCTAATTAAGCTTTGGGTAGATTTAAATGTCAGGATGTCATTTCCCTGTAAGGGGGGATATGTAGCCACGGCATTTGCAGCTGATTTGAACGGCTGGTAGTTTTTATTTTGTTTGCTTTGGCCAGATAGAATTACAAGTTTCTGCTGTATGTTGTCCGTTTTGTTTATATTGAAATCCGCGGGAATGTAACAAACAAACCACTTTATGCTTCTGTGTGGTGAGGATGTTTGTTTATGGAAGTTGAGTTCAAGCTTGACTTGTGTGTGTTGTTGTAGCAGAGTGCAGGTTGGTGGATTATATTTAATCAGTGTATTTAAGAGATTGTGTCTTTGTGACTGTATTTGTGTCAGAGATTGGGTTTTAACTTTGAACTTGTGAACAATTTGTTGTGTTTATGTTCACCTGATTGGTAATTCTGGGTGAAGATTATTTTGTATTTATTTTACAGAATCTTTTATGTTGTCATGTAGTTTAAAACTAGTCTGATACTTATCTAGTCATTTAGAAAGGAATGGTGCTTGTAGTTGTCTTAGTAACTATTTTATTTTGTATATAGTAAATTAACTTATTTAATTTATTAGTATGACTGTGATATCTTGACACCTAAGCATTTTAATAGGTGATGTAATAGTATTTGGAATGACAATTTCCAGTGCGTGTATATTGAAGTGTAAAGTAGTAATATTGAATTATTTAATTGTGTATTTGTTCAATGCTTTACCGGTCAATCCACTTAATGGTTAATTATGTTCTTGTAGGTATTTTCTTTTTATGTGTTGTGAAGTTCACTTGCTGCTGGTGGTGTCAAGGGATGATGTGAGTGATAATAAACTTTTAGTTAAGACTGTCGCTTCTTTGCTCCTTCTTCCCAACGCCCTGGTTTCACCGGAGACCTGTAGTTAAACGAGGATGGACACGCCTCATCTCCAGTCACATGCCTAAGGTATAATTATTTTAAAATTTTAATCTGGCGCCGTATTCTTCAACAATACTTAGCTAGGGTCTCCTTATGCAGGTGTTCCACTGGAGCTGACCGGTCGGCAACTGTGTATTTTTTTAGAGTCGGGAACAATGTTTACAAGGTCGGTTAGGTTCGGTTTGTAGTTTCCAAGCCTGTCGGGGAGAGTCGGTGAAATATCAAACATAAAAGAAGAAGGGGCTGGGTAGACTGCTGAGTGTATTATAGCCCAAATAATATCTATTAAGAATCACACTAATTGGCTGATGCCTATTTGGGCCAGAGTGTGTAATTTGAGTATCCAACACAACTCAGTGCGCTTTGTTATGGAAGTGTTGGAAAATTCAAATTTTGCTGCACACTTCTTCTAGCACAGGGAACTGTATGTATCTGTGGTTGTGCCCATCATTCTTGGGAATGGTGTGAAATTGGTGTTAGGTGACCATCCTCTTGGTCAGAAGCTATATGTTCATCTGTCCTTAACTAAATGCAATAGATATTTATCAGTATGCATTGCATTAATTTTGAGGGTGTCTAGGATCATCCTCAGTTCCGGATATTATTATACTGAGGGTGTAGTTAAATGTCCCATCTGATATCCCTGTGATTGGGATGGGTGTGTCACAACCACTTGGGGGTTCTGGGGTTGTGTTGACTAGGCTATGATATGATGATAGCCAGTTGGTAACTTTTCACGATTGGGTCCCAGGGTCAGGAGTTTTTCATAACCAACAGGCTGTAAATTGAAACAGACAAGCCGGGATTTCATAACCTACAGGCTGTAAACTGAAACAGACAAGCTGGGAACTGTAACCGACAGGCCTGTAACACTAACAGACAAGCTGGGAACTGTAACCGACAGGCCGACAATATTTTTGTTTATTACAGCCTGTCAGTTTCCAAATCTGTGGCTATAAAAAGGCCAGTCAGCAGACAATCTGCGTATATTTGGGCTTTGACTTGTCTAGAGACAACTGTAGTGCAGCTTTTATTTTAAGTTTTTCTTTTTTTTTGTAAATTAGCTTAAGTTTGAGCTTGGCTGGGAGTGAAATCTGTTCTATAAAGTTTCACTTTTATTTTTAAGTTTTGATTTTTACAACAAGCTGTACATGTAATTAATCAGCATGCCAAGGGGCAGAAGGAGAAAGATTGAAGTACCCAGAGATACTCAACCACAGTTTCAGTTAGGAGATACAGCTGAGGATATAGAGAGAGAAGGAGGGAGAGAGAAGAGGGGATGAGAGGGAGAGGAGAGAGCAGGAATTGAGGGAAAGACAGAGGATAGAGAGAGAGAGAGGAGGGAAGACAGCCAGGAAAGGACAGAAAAGTGACAACAAACAGACACAAATACTGATGTAGCATCAATTCAATCCAGACAGAAGAAGGGGCAAATGAAGTCCACTTCCCTGAGTGATTCAGACGAAGAAGCCATCATGGAGTTCATTAAACAGCACGAGGAAATTTATGACAAGACCAACGACAAGTCCAAAGACAAGCAGAAGAAAGAAAGGCTTTTGGAGACAATAGCAGCTACCAGGAACGTACCTGTCAACACTGTCAAGAAGTGGGTCAAGATTCAACGTAGCAGATATGGCAAGCTCACTCAGACAAAATCAGGACAAACAGCTGAGAAGAGCACAGAACGACAGACCTGGCTGAAGGACAGTTTCAGTCTTCCGCATTTAAGTCACCACTGAGACCTTCTGCAGCCACAGCCACAGCTTCAGTTCTGGAAAATTCAAGAGACGCAGAATCCGAGATGGAAATCAGCATGACATCAGATGTTACTCATCAGCCTTCGAGCACCAGCTGCTGTCGCTATCACCACTGCTGAGGATCCAGTTTTAGATCAGTTCCAGCAGATGTGGTCGATGATTTCCACATTTCTGGGTGCATGTCAGGACCCCACTCCAAGTCCAAGACAGTTGTTCTGCAATTATCTCCACTCTGAGATTGAATACCAGGAAGAGCAAGACTTTTTGACCTTCAGGAATGAGGCAGTGAAACCTCTTAATGGAATACAGTACAAGGCTGAAGAACGCAAGAGACAGGTCACAACAACTCAACAGGTCACCACGTTTCAACTTGTAGAAGCAACACAGGCCACAGCAGGATATGAATACATACTCACCATACAGGATTCTCAACCAGTCTCCGTACCAGTTGTGCAGCCTACACAGATAGCAACAACACAGCCTGCTACAGTGATTGCCAAAGTACAGCAACCGCAGGGGCCTGCATCAGCGTCAGCACAGCCAACATCTTATTTATTTGTGGATGACCAACAGCCTGGGGCTTCCAGACAGCTGATGTTTACTTTGAGTCCAACAAAGACAGTTAACCCATCTTCAGTTGCATCTGCACAGCAGGAGGAAAGTCAACGCAACACTTCTGGATTATCCAGTCTCTTTGGAGGGATTCCCAGTGTACTGCAGTACCAGCAGATAGATTGATAGATGACAGCATGTTTTCCCTCAGTCTTCTCCCCTTAGTCTTCTTAAACTCTGTCCTCCTGCCCAGCCAGTGCCCCAAGGTAATTGAAGTAGTCTTTCAGTAGGTCTCGTTGATGTTTGACCTCCCTCAATGGGTTTCTAAAGTTCTCATTATGTCCCTGTTCCCCCTGGTCTGCCTGTGGTGGTTGTATGTCATCAGCTGGAGTGGGTGGTCTGTCTGCTCCCCCCTGATGGCTTCTCAGCATGTTATGTAGTACCACACATGTTAACACAATGTCTCTCACAACTTTTGGCCTCTGCTCCATGGTGGTCAACAGCACCCTCAATCTTTTGACAAGTATACCAAATGAGTTCTTGACCGCCCACCTGCCCCTGGATAACCTGTAGTTGGCTATTCTCTCTTCTCTGGTCAGTTGCCATCTACTGTATGGCTTTACCAGCCAAGGCATAAGGGCAAAGGCATCGTCCCCCAGCAGAAAGTAGTGTAGATTTGGCCCCAGGTCCAAATGGTTCAGGTGGTGGTAGTCCCAAGGTTCCATTATCAATTCTTCTTTTCAGTTTGCTGCAATTGAATATCTGAGCATCAGATGATGATCCACTGGGCCCCACGTTGACCCACAGGAACTTGTAATCTGCATCAACTAAAGCCAAAAGTACCAGGGAGAAGTAGCCCTTGTAGTTGAAATATTCACTGTCTGACTTCTTGGGCTTCTTTACAGCAATGTGTTTTCCATCTAGTGCACCGACTGCATGGGGACATTCATCTGTTTCTAAATCTTTCTTCAATTTTATTCCAGTCTTCAGGATTTGTCGGACACATCAAATATTCACGTTGAAATTATTTTAAAATGGCTTTGCAGACCTGGGAGACAAATTTACAGATGGTCATTCTTCCAACCCTCCATTGGTATTGCAATGAAGTGTATGTTTCCCCTATGAATAAGTGTCAATGTAACTGCCAGTTTCAATCTGACCTCCAGTGGCTTCCTGAAGTTGGTGATTGACTTCCTCAGATGATAGGTAATTTTTTCTTCAATTAAATAAAAAAATGCTGGTCCCATCCTGGTAAAGTTTCTGTAGCCTGGTGTGTCGGTAGTGATTAGCTCGTCCAAGAGTGTTCTGTAGCATCCTCTCTCCTCTCTCTGGAGTATCCAGGGCATGACCCATGGATTCTGTGGCTTCCTTCTCCTTCTGGGTGGTGGTGGGCTAGTGCTGGCTGGACAGGTGCTGGGTTCTGCTGCCTTCTGTCTCGAAATCATGATGAATAATAACATATTCAAATCAATAAAAAAGGACCCTCAAGTGATCAAGCAGTTGCTCTTGATGTGTTGCTGTCATCTTTAAAGTGTGATATGAGTAGCACATCACAGGGGAGGGGGGTTTATAAAGTGTGATATGGATCCCAATTCTGGATCCCGCCTATAAATACCAACCCACAAAAACAATCAGTCCTGTCGGCAAGGGTCAGGAACATGCTCCCCGCTTTGCTTTGTCTTTATGGCTTGTCTGTTTGTGATGCAGCTTGTCTGTTAGTGATTTAGGGCTTGTCGTAGCACTTCTGACTGGTGTTGCAAAAACATCCCCGACCATATGTCTTGTCAGGATGCTCATCACGTCCTGTCTGTAACTGTACCATCCTGTCTGGGATTTCATAAACGTCTCAGATTTTTGCACCCTTTTTCCCACGACCCTATGACTTTCACAACAAGGGTCAGTTACAGGGTTGGCTCTAGTGGAACACCTGCATTAGATCCAATTTCGGAATGGTTTTCTACTTACCTAAGTATTACTTAAATTTTGTTTTCATCAACCTCTACTTTAAGTATTACTTAGATTTTAAATTAGGAAAAATACATATACATTGTACTGTAACTGTAAACTTGGAAACCAATATATCTAAGTTAGGAATAGTCTTATTCCACAGCAATTCTTAAGTAAGGTCTGCTTTGTTTTTTACGAAACCATGTGCTTTGTTAAAATGGCAAAAAAACTCATTTTCTTGAGCTAAAATGCTATTTTTAAAATCGTGGCACAGTTTAATAGCAATAAAACACAAGATTCCCTTTAATAATTGCATATTTTAAAAACATTCTATCATCTAAGGTACCTCTACAGATAATTTGAAATCTAAGTAGAGGTCTAAGGTGATCTTAGACTTAGGAATGTTGATGAATACCATTTAGATCTAAGTTAGTTAAAGTTTGAGAAAATTTTAGAATTCATGTTAGGAACAGTCTAAGTCTTGTTGAAGAATATGGCCCCTGTAGTTAATTAACTTAAGTACCTCCATCTTCTTGCAATAATATACTGTCTTGACTAGACTGTATTCTATTTTCTGATCTTGGTAGTTTCACTATAACAAAATACACCATATAGGCCAACTTCATTCAAGAAGCTGCACTACCTTGTTTTCTAATTACTTAAATTGAATTACTTAAATAAATCTTAAACAAAATACCCAATAATCACTTTAGTTTTTGAAGAAAGAATACAGGAAATTATATAAACCAAAATTGGACATGTTGAAGGACATACACTGGTATTCCTGTTATGACAAGTATATCACACATTTAAAGTGATCTATTCTATGAACTGAATACCATAAACCAGGACTGTATCTGAATTCCCAGAGCACACAACATGTCTCGATGTTTTTATTATCACAAAATTTCCATTTGTTTTCATTGCAAGACCAATAAAACAAACTTGACATCAGCAAATAGTTTATAGTTAGTCTATTATAGTATACAATATACAAATGCATAATTAAAATTTAATTGTTTGAGGTTAATGTAACTGTTAACACATTGTATAAATTATATCACAGCAGGTAGTTCTAGGGGCAGAGGAAACCAGTAAATACTAGTTGGCCAAGATTCTGCACTGTAAACTTCAGGGCATTGGTGACCAACTACCAACTTTCCCACATAGGGTGTGGGGTTTGAACTGCAGATCTCAAAGGTCGTGGGCCAGTGTTTTATCCACTACACCACTGAGCCACCTTTTGGGGGTACATAAACAGACCTCTGTTATCACCCATAACATAACAAATAAATCAAATCAGATCTTGTATATGTATGTAATGTACCTCCATTTAAAATATGTGTTTACTGTCACAGACAATGTTACATCTTTTACTACAACATATGACCTGTGGCTATTTGTTTAAGATCCATAAAAAGTCACCCAAAATATTATACACTGTTGAAAATTAGTCAGATTTAGACCTTGATATGACTGTTTAGGGACCATTTGAAGCTCGTGGGATGGAAAGGAAATTTCACATCACATTCAACCAAAATATCTTTACTGCCACTGGGTTACAAGAATGATAATTTTTCTGACTTCAGTGCATGGATATGAGGGAACTACTGTAACTCAAAATATGGTTGGATGCCAAAACAAAGTAGGCTGTGTACTTTAAATGTCCAATTTCACCAGGGAAGCCAAACATAACTCAATTGTATAAACTTTGAGATGTGTCCAGGAAATCATATATATAGCTGAACTGATATATCACAGTATAAAGGCAATATTCACAATGATGTTTTTCAAACATTTTAGTGCTCTTGGTGCATGCACATTTCATTCTAAACAGATCTTGTGCAACAAGGGCACATTAAGGAAAAAAAAGTAATTTAGCAAAAAAAGGGAGAAAAAAATATGTGTAGAGTAAGGAATTTACTCACGGATTTAGAGGAGCAATTCAAACAACTGTTTAAGCAGTCACTTTGGAAATGTCATCAGTGTTAAAGGAAAAGGCAGAAGGGAACAGTGCAATGGGTAGCTAGTTAGAAACATAAATGCAGCATCTAAAAAACCAAACCATGTAAACTGAAATAAATGATCAAACCCCAGGAAATGAATGTATAGGCACAGCAGCAGTCATAGCTACCTTTATGTACTATGCAGGATATTAGCCTTACAGGCAAGGCCAAGGAGTCATCATCACTCTATATAAAGTCACCAACAGAGTTCATCACACTTGCTACCAACATCTCTTCCATCAACATGGAAGCCCCTAAGACTGAACCATACTTCTCCATTCATCTACTACACCACTTATATCACCATGCTTTAAAAATCCAAATCTGCAATTATGTGGATCATGGTTTTGAAGTAATCACCAAATTGTCTCCCATGAAAGGTTTGAATTCTACTCATGGAAACATACTTTTTTTTTGAAGGAATGGATGTACCAAAGCAAGAAAAATGGATGAAAACGCTTTGGAACATGTTATTGATTTTTTGGGGAAAATTAATTTATAATTTATAAAGACATGTAATATTTATGTGGACTAGATGCGAATATAGGACCTTTTATCAAAGCTTGGAGATACTTAGATATTAACCATAATGTACTGGAATGGGATTTAATTGAGTCCACTTAAAATTTTTATTGCATAATATAAAGACACAGGAAATAATTCAATACGGCCAATGAATGTGGCAGACATTATGTAAGTATAAAATCTAACAGCTTGGAAGTTGGAACTAAATTCAATTTTTGAATTTTAAGGAGTTGAACTTTTTAGCTTTTTTTTGTAGTTTTTTTTTGTCACCAGACTTTTATCAATTGTGGCATAGCATGATAAGTGCCCATCTCATCACTGAAGTTCTGCAGCAATGGGCTGCATTGGTATTTGGATTTGTGACCGTTTGAGTTCTAGGCCAGATACAGGATGTATCTGACTTGGGAATTTGATTTTTTTGTCACCAGACTTTCATAAATTCTAGTACACCCTGATGGTGTTGTGACTTGCGTGCGCATGTGAAGTGCAACACTTTTTGGCCTTGTTGCTATTGTTATTAGTTTCTAATGCTACATTTGAAAGTATGGTAAAGAAGGCGGTTTTCTTCGCATATTACGATGTGTATTAGTATGTGTGATGGACTTTTTGGGTTTGAATAAATGTGATTAAGGAATGAAGAAAAGCATTTGTTGCTGAATAATTTATTTTACAAAGCACTCACTTTTATAAATGCTATAGATTTTATTGTTAGCTTTTTTTTAACTATGTCATATAGACATGGCATTGCAGCTGTGAGAATATTGTTGTTATGCTTCAGATAAGTCTTTGTTGCCACTAATCCAATTTTCAAGCAGTGAATTTTCAAGTGCTATAGAAACTTTAAAAGCCCTTTAAAAGGTCTCCACATAACCACGCCAGACTGGTGTAGAAACTAACCATAAGCTAAACATATTCTGCCCTTAAACCATTCTTGTTATATTGGATTGTCAATCAAAATCTATACAAATCACTGCCAATCTGATGAAATATGATCACAATCTGTATGTCAAATGATAAAGTCACAGATTCAAGCTTTGCTTTCTGAACAGAAATTGCTTGAATATTAGCCCTATATTCTCATTACCAGTCTGGATCACAATCGAATCATATTTAGAATTAAATTTGATTAGGTATGGTTTGGACATAGAAATTACTCCATATACCTGGTGATTAGTTTTTGTTTTATCACTCAGCGGTTAAAGCTGACGGGTCAAGGTAAAACATCTCTATTGGATCTAAGGAGTATGATTTGGCCTTAACTAACACAACTGTATATTTTACTTTACATGGCATTGTAGAATATAAAAATTCTATTAACACAAGATAAACTGTTCACGTGTTGTACACTTGTACAACCGGTTTTTTTCTGTTTGTTTCATGATAGCTTCAAAAGCAAAGAACAGATTTTTCTAGATTTTTTTATGCCGTAGGGCCTGACAAAACTGATTAACTTTTGGGAAATATCTGGTCATACTCTTGATACAAAAAAAAATCTCAATTTTTCGGTAACACACCACCGGGGGAGAACTTTGTAGTTTAAACTATTATTTATGTTTATCACTGAAAGAAATATTTACTTCTGTGTATGCCCTTGAGTTGCCCAATGCCTATTTTTATTCAAATTCCTCGTCCTTGTAAATGTATTTCCATTTATTTATACGTCAAATACTTTCTTTATTCACAATTATAAGGAGTAACTACTGCAAAAAAAAAATAAAAATAAACAAGCAAAAAAATTCAATGGTTTATTTATGCAAGATCAGTTCTACAAATACATTATTTGAACCTTTAGAATGACTTACAAATTGAGCGTTACATGTCAGAGTATTTTTATGAATGGGTTTAATCTTATTCTTTATAATAGCCAGAGCTGCAGCTCTTATGCATATCATAGAATATGACTTTTTCTTATGAATATTTATGAAAACATTTTGATACCAGTGACCTTTGATTTGACAAGTGGGTTAAATGTTTCCAATAAAATATGAAATTCCAATACCTTAATGTTATGCATACATTTCTTACATTTTCCTGAAACCAGTTCTGAAACTTATATTCACCCAAAAGACATGTTTAATTTGTTATCTTCATCTTTTATGTACATTAGCTGTATCCATTCTTTGATTTATAATGAAACACACAAAAAGAAAAAAAAATATCATAAAATATATAAAATTAAATAACAATTGTAAACTTGATATGTTTGATTCTTTTTAAGAGACTTATTTTAAAATTATTGTTTATACCTTGTGTAGTAGTTGAAGGTAAATTGTTGACATTTTTTTACCTTTTGATACAGTCATCAAACAGTTACTGGATTACATTTCAGGGACAACTATGTCATTTATGTGAACCAGCACCAAATGCATCTCCATGTAGATGTACGAGACTCTGTCTTGGGAAGGCAAACATTTTTTTCTTAGTTTCTGGGAAAATGATTTGTCTGATTAGGCTTTTTGTTGTGTACAGTTATCTGGGCTATGTCCTGAAATATGGTAAGATGACACTTAAAGTTACTTTTTTCTGGAAATACACAATTTCACTGTTACCTTATTGCTTAAATTTGATAATAAAGATTATGTCATTTTTGAGATTTTGCGAAATGCAAATAAATTGTTAAAGAGTGCAATCTAGAGCTGTGATTAAATGTATTTAAAACTTGAAACTATTGTTTTAGATCACGCATTTTCCAAGGTGGTCATTATTTTTCATAACCATAACATTGTTAGCTCATCTTTGTACAGAAGATTCACTGCATCTAAAGTCTTAATAAGAACTATATGCAAACAAGAAACAGAAAGAAAAATACGTTTCAACTTTTACTGATCTATTATAAATATATAAAAACCTTTGAAAACAGAATAATACATAAAGTTATTAAGTGAAATACTAGTACTTTATTACCCTTTCCCTCGAAGGTAAGGGCCGACGTTATTGTAATCAGATCTGTCCGTTTGTCTGTCTGTCCGTGTACTTCAAAAGCTATACTTTCAGGTCAGGCTCATATTTTCGTACTACATATATATGTGGGGGTTTCCCCATTGTTTAGTCCTACATAAAGATTTTTGGATCCGGATTGCAAATCCAGTATATTTTAGCATGTATTTGAGGACTACCCACAGGTGAGGGTTGGTGCATTTTCAGGGCTTATCTATTAAAAAGCTTTGTTTATGTATGAAAAAAAAACTCAGAACTTTTTACAGGCTACCTTTTTGTAACTTTTGAATTACCAAATTACTTTTTTTTGCAGTAATGTCGTGAATCTCTCTGCTGTGTCAAAATAAATGTGTGTATTGAAATCTGTATGTACATGTATATTTATTAGCTATAGTTGGAGAGTCTTGTAAGCCCAGTTGTAGGCTGGCTGCTGCAAATGTTTCTATATTTGTAGAGGGATTTTATTGGAGTGCAGAATAGAATATTTTATTTATTATAGTGACACACAGAGGTCCCCAGTAGCCCAGTGGGTTAGCAAATTTAGCATCTGATCACAGGATCTCACTGCTGTCTGGGTTCGACTCCCACATGTGACAGATGTTAAGGGCCTGTCCCTATATGACACCTGGCTGCTGGACGGGACGTAAAATACAATCTTTGACGTTATAGTGATATACATATTGACAAGTATACAAAAATAAAATGAAACAGAAACCAATTCGGCCATTATGTTACAAACACTGTCATAACACTAAAATAAAATCTAATTAATAATATCTAATTGTCTCCAAAAGTTTAACAATATACCAGCCACCAGAAAAATAAGTACAATGTATATCTAAGGTTGTCTAAGTCAGTCATGAATTTTACACTGTTAATGACCAGGTCTTGGCAAGTAGCTGTTCACTTTCCTAATCAACATTGAGATCAACATACAAACCATGAAGTATGAGGTCCTCTATTTTTGGCCAAGTATCTTCTTATACCACCAGCTAGTCAGGAATTGCTCTAAAAGTTGAATGTGCAAAAGGCAGACACAGAAGTGACAGAGAAATATGTTTCCTTTTCTATCGCTATAGAATAAAATATTATTGTTGGAGACAGATGACAATTTTGATACCTAATGAATAGGATTATTAAAACTGCCAATATTAAAATGTAACTGGGTGAAATTTCATAAGATTTACTTGTACTGGGGTGGTATTCACTAACATTCCTAGTCTTAGTCCTATCTTATGCACAGTTATCAATCATTAATTTCTGATGATACTTTAAATCAGTTATCAAATTCAGTTACTAATTTAAAAGTATATTGATTCTACATAAAGATTTAAGAGCTAAAATTGTGCTTACTGTATTAGAAATAAAATCAGGCATATGGTGAAAATGATAAACTACTAAAATTAGGACTAAGACTAAGATAGGAATGTGAGTGAATACCGCACCTGATGGGGCAAAATTAAGTATAACCTTTTTAATAAATTTTGTCAGAGTTCATCTTCTAGGGTGATACGTTCTTTTGTATGTGTCTACTGTGGATGTTTACAATAATACGTAAAATAAGTCCATATTTACCAATAGAATGCGCAAAATAAGCATTATAAAGACCGGAAGTGCGCAGTGAATGTAAACCCGTTTGTGCGCATAGAATCAGCGGGGAGTAAAACATGCGATAACCGCCCGCTTAAAAATGGAAGTGCTGTTTTGATTGCTTGATTGTATGTTGGTAGTAAAATCGTCTGCTTTTACGAGAGCGATCATGCATTCAAAACAATATGATGGCGTCCTTGTTCGTTTCACCTCATAAAAATAAAGGGATATTTCTTGAAATCAGATAGGCTGGTCTTTATAATAATAATAAATACCTCATGCTCGGGCCTTTGTTACAGAATATACGCCCGGCAAAAATTCCTTAATAATGCCCTCGCACCTGACGGCACTCTGGCATTATTTGGAATTTTTTTCCAGGCATATATCCTGTAACAAACACCCTCACAATTGGTATTTATTCCTACAGTGAGAGGAATCCATATACTAGTAGTTATGAGTCACTGGTGAATATAAAGCAATTATTTCCTTGAGATTTCTTGAAATAATCCAACAAAAAGTAACATAAACTCTGTAAAATTGCATTTCAAATAATGTATATAACAAAAATATTTATGCCTTAAATAGCTTATGAATTATGTTTCTGAAAAAAGGTCACTTGTTGGCAAATTTATTATATTAATTATGCATTTCTTTTCGAAAAGAACACAAAAGTTAAGAGTCTGAGGGTTTAAAAAGGTAATTATGCATTGTAGGAGGAGTCAGTAAACACACACAAAAAAATATACAGTATGATTTTAATTGTAGTCCAAGCTCTCAAGTGACTGATATTCCCCTAACTGAAAGAAAGAGTTTCAGGAATGACCATTTATCAACTTCTCTGGGATTCTTTGGCCTATCAGTTCGGGATTGGTTCCAATGACAGATGACTGTCATTTATGTGGTCATTCAAGCCGTTATGTATCTACCTGTACCTGGGATCAAACCCAAGTACTCTTTAAGCCACAGTGGCAAACAATGTGTACAATTTACCATAAACCAACACGCATGTGTATTTATTGATTCTTATAAGACCGCTAATAACACATTTTTATAGAGAAATTCAGTGGTATTCTATTCATAGGAAATCCACATTCAAACCTCTTGTTAAGACCTGTGGATAGAACATAAAATAGATTTATTTTTTTCATATCCTTCACAGTCCACAGTGCTGTGCCATGCTGGAGTTTTGCTACCTGTGGTGATGTGCTGCCCAGGGTTCAGGTCTCTGTAGAAGAGCACACTGGTGTTGGGGAGGTCATATTCCAGGCTTCTGCTTATGACCCTGACGGGGCTGGCATATGGTTCTACAGTCTGGTTCAATACAACAAGCCTTTCCCAGAATGGACGTGTTTGTCATTTTCACTTGGTAAGAATATCCATAATCATTCCAATACTATATTGTGTTTTATCCATGTTAATTCCATCTTGGTGGCAGTTGCAGGTATTGTGTAGTATGGGTCAATTAATTAAATACTGAGGATCTTCTAGGTATACACATAGAAATGTGAAACCTTTTTTTTTTGTTTAATAGCAAGTAACACAGGTAAATGTAAGTAATACGTACATCCAGTACACTGTAAATTTGAATCTTAATATCATAACAATGCAAGACAGGTTAATGTTGAACCTTGGGCTTGGACATTTTTTTAAAATTTTAAGATGATCAATTATAACAAAAGCTTTAACTGGCATTCAAATAGTTAATAAACAAGTAACACATTTGATGCTTTCAGATAATGAAATAACAATACACAGGTATAACGTTTTACTCACATCAAAATATATTTTTTTTTTTTTTATTGTCCCACTCTTATGCAACAAAGATTTATGGCTGTCGTCGATCTTCATGGATAGTGCATCTTATTGCGTATACATAAAGTATCTGATTATGATTCAAATAGTTCCTGCCGATATTTCACGTTAAATTGAAAAAAAGCCATGGAAGCAATTGATTTTTAACATTTTAACAGCAAAGGCAATGGTATATGAAAAATGGAAACACTCCCAGCATGCTAGTATACAGAAAATGATCCAGGTGTCTCCCAAAATGAAGAGAATGCTTATTTTTTCAAGGAAAGATCCGATTATTATTTTTGGAGTAATTGCAACTACAAAACCAAAATCTTTCAGAAGTTTTATGTATCTAGAGTATGATTTGAATAGTTCCCAACATTGAATGACTTCTTCCTTCGGTTGATGCCCTTCCAACTATCCGTCGTGATATGACCAGTACAGTGTTGAAAGTGACGTAAAACCCCAAATAAATTAAAATCATTCGGTTGATGCTACCCACATACAGAATTTCATGAAGATGCATTCATTAGTTTTGGAGTAATTAAGAAGACAGACAATCAAATAAACCAATTCACCACAAAACATAAATGGCTAAAGTTTGATTTTAATGGCTTTAGGACATTACATGTCAAATTGGAATATGACATTTTTCACATGTGGTCTGAGGGGAGGTTCCAAATATTAAAACTCCAAGTTTGAAATCCACATGATCATTGTTGTCTCAAATAGAGCATCAGGGCATAAGTGTACAAATACTATTAACTAAATAAACTGAAAATCTGCAAAATTGGAAATTTTATATTAAATGGAGCTTTTATCAGCTAAAATACCTACCTGTTGAAACAATATGCTTTACCGGTGGTTTACCATGGGAAGCAAGTAAAAGTTGAGCGAGTAAAAGTTGAAAACGTATTCAGATAAGTGGGACAATCTGGAAAACTGGTCACATGTATTACAGTATATGATACCGGTATATTACCAGTATATAACAGGTATATTACCAGTGCGAGTAAAGGGCACATGTTTAGTCATGTGACCTAGGGAACCTATCAGCTGCTTGCTACAGCTCTTCCTCAATTTTTGTTGGAACCACAACCCCACCTGCCAGTGGAAAGTCTCGAAAGCTGGAAGGACTAGGGAGGGCCTATACTATTGTTACAATAGATAGGTATCATAGCTTATAAAAACTACATTTAATATAAAATTTCCAATTTTATTACGCTACAATATACCTACCTATTGTAACAATATGCTGAAATGCTGCATGTTGGATGGCTGGGAAGACTGGACACTGGTTAAAGAATCTGGCAAAGACATCAACCACCAAAGTAGAACATCTGGAGACCAGTGTGCAGGAAGGAGCCACAATGAGATTGAGGAATGCCACATCAAACCTGTTTTCCTCCCTGGAGCTAGATTGGAAGGAGGAATGACCTGCTGAGCTGCAACGAAGGATCCTAGGTAGTAGGAGCCTTTTTTAGTCTTGACTGGCAAGGTCTTTGAGATAGAATTTGGCGAAAGTAATTCCAATGGCAGGCTTGCATGATTTGGTCCATCGAATTTACCCTGAAGAAAGCCTTTGAAGCTGCAAAAGCTCTGATATCATAGGCCTTAACCCCTTAGGTCCATGTCTTCCGAATCTACCTTGGAGTAACAGAATTAAATGGTGTTCTTGATCCAAGACGAGATGGTTGAACACTGAATATCCTTAGAGTGGCCCAGTTTGTAGGAGAAAAAAGTAACTGTCTACCTGTCCTGGAGTATTTTGTCTTATCCAGATAACATTTGAGCGCCCTAATAAGGCAAAGGAGAATATCTGTGTTCTCAGAGCCTTGTTCGCATTTCAAGGATGGAATAATTACCAGGGAAATGGTTTGTGGACCCTCCCTAGCTAGTTGGGTCTTGGCTATGAAGGAGGGTGAGGGAGTGAATTGGACTTGTTCCCAGTCACCCAGGCTTACAGTTCCGTCATAGGTCCAGGCATGGATTTGACTGCCCCTACGCTAGGGCTAGGGCTAAAAGGAAAACTGTTTCCAAATCAGTAGTTTTAGAGTGCATTCATCCTTTGGTTGAAAATGAGGTTGGGTGAGTTTCTGTAGCACCAGTGACAGATTCCACTGTGGTAGAAACCTGGAATTCATTATGTCTTGTCCCTGTAGAAACTAGCAATTAATCTGGCTATGTTGGTATTGGAGCTGATGTCTAGATTCGAATTCCCAAGGGTGTCCGTAATAGCTGTTCTATACCCTTCAATGGTAGATGGGCATCTTAGATTTCACTTATAGAGGGATTCCTGAAGTACACCTGTCCTGTGAATCAGCCAGTTGTCCAGGTATTGATGAATTTGTAGTCCTTGTTGTAAGGCTAACAATCTGACTTCCTTGGCTAGAGCGGTGAAAATCAATGGAGTCATGGACAGGCCAAAAGGGAGGCTAGTAAACTGGTAAGTGACACCTTTGTGGCAGAACATGAGATATTTCTGCGACTGAGGGTGAAAAGGTATGTGTAGGTAGGTGTCTGTGAGATTGATAGAGATGACCCATATGGTTTCTGTAGTCTCCATCTTGAACTTTGGAATGGCCAGAAACTTGTTGAAACAACTTAAATCTGTCACTGGCCTCCAACGGTTGCCTGGTTTTGGGAACAAGAACAGGCGACTGTAAAAACCTAGACTGTCTGGTTTTTGGACGGTTTTGATTGCACCTTTCAGTAGCAAGTCTTGAATAAAGGTCGAAAAGTTACTTTGTTTGTTGAAGTCTGTGTAACCACCATTTAGGCATGGTATCCTGGACAAGGTTGGGTGCTCCCTGATGGGTAGTTTGTATCCTTCCGCGATGAGGTTTAGTATTGAGCAGTGTGCGCCTAAGGTTTTCTATACTGGCAGGAACAATTTCAGCCTGCCTCCCATTGATGCCTGTAATTGTTTTGGAGCTTGATATTGGATAAATACACCATGAGACTGTACACAAGGTGTCTTAACCCCCTCCGATGGGGTATGAAAGCAAAGACTCTTTATCCCCTCCTGTGGTGTTTGAACAGAGTCCTTGCCCCCTCCAGTGGGGTATGAAAACAAGTCCTTTCCCTCTCCTGTAGGATTATAACACTTGGAGTCTTTCCCCCCTGTAGGGGGACACTGGGGATGATAATCCAAGAGATTGTCTGAAGCTGTCTTTTTCCAGGGTTTTTTGAGGGTAACACTGCTTGAAAATTGTTATTGAGGAGGTTGTTGCTGCTTGCTACTGTTTGTGGTATCCCAATGGCTGCATCCCCTGCAACTGCCTATGCCTCCTCTGCGACCACCCTGGTGAGGGTGGGGAAAAAAGGCTGTTGCACCATGTATTGGGGTGTCGGCATTGGTTGGTAAAGACGTCCTGGGGGCCTGGCACTGGTGTCCACCTCTGCCCTTCTTGTGTTTCTTGCAGGGGTGGAAATGTCTTTTTAGGATCCTGCTTTACCCCAAACCTGATGAGATGCTGTTCATATTCTTGCATCAAGGTCCTGTCAAACAAGTCAGCCCATGAGATGGTTGCTGAGTGAAGGTTGCGCCGTCTGAAGGCATCCAGATTTGGGCGAGCATGACAGAGGTAAGCATCTCTCCTTAACAGAACCAGACTGGTAAGAGAACAGATGAAATTTTCGACCGGCTCTGCGTAGGATTTGGGCATACTCCTGATTATGTGAAGCATGAATTGAATTTAGGAGGCTACTTACTGCATAGTTTGGAAAAGTTGTAGCATGATTTGCTCCTGAGTTGGTCCATCCTGAGTAGCTCTAAATTGGTCAGACAATTTATCCTGTTGTGTGGTGGAGAGAAAATTGGTGATGTTGATATTTTGACGAGCCATGTACTCAAGTTTTACCAGATCTTTTTGTTGAACTGTGGCTGGAGGACCACTCCAATATCCAGGCTTGCAATATTAGAGAAAGCCTGTAGCACTACCTGTGGAGTCTGCGAGTACTTTTCATCCCCTACTTTGTACCAGCTACCTTTGTGTGGAGGGATACCTGGAAATTTACCAATATCCAGGGTGGAGGAAGTACTAGGTTTCACTGCTTCATCCTAGGCTGTTTGAAGGTGCCAGAGATCAGCCACCATGGGAAGTTTAATAGATGGTGGTCTGCCTGCTTTCTCCTGGAGGAGAAGGAGAGGGTTGCATCCTTGTGCCAAAATTGGTTTGTAGCGTTCCTCTTTGAACCTTTTGAACTAGTTCCCGGAAGGATAGGTTACAGGGAGCTGCCTGTTCACCGGTGTTGGTAGGTTCTTCCACCCTGGGAATGATGAAAGAAGATGCCAAGGTATCTGTGCCGTAGTCCTCTTGTTCTAGCACCTGAAAAGAAGAGGAAGGTGCTATAGTGGGAGGTGCTAGCCTGTATGGGAGAAGAGGGAGGCACTTGTACTTGAGATGCCACTGCCTCAAGCGAGGCGATGGCAGAGGAAGCTTTAATGTTGGCTAAGCCCTTCTTGATAGCCGGTGGGGGTTGAGATTGAGTAGCATTCATGGGTTCCTCTGATTTTTTGGCAGCCAGGACCACAGGCAGAGGGGTGATAGAGACAATGTGAGGTTGTGTGGTTATAGCTTTTGAAGCAGGATTTGTTTGACCAGGAGCCAAATGGGTAAACATGTTATCCATAGATTGTTGTAAGAATGCTTGGACTCCTCTCTGGAGTTGTGCTGAGATGTCCCTCATCTGTTCCTCATTTTTCTTTGTAGCTTCTTCATTAACTGGAAATTCTTCTGTCCAAGGTGGCTTTTAATAAGCTGGATTCTGGGCGTTTGAGGGATCTAAAAAGATGCAGTCCTTTAACGTTGAGGCAGGGACAAAGTTGCCATTTTATCAGCCATATATTGTCTGTTAGGTATTTGTCCCGTTGAGAGTGTATCCTGGGCATGTAATACTGGATCCGGCAGTAGGTTACAGTACTGGTCTGGTATTGAAAGATTGTGCCGCAAAACAAATCATCAGGAGTGAAGTTGAGCTTTGCTGGTTAGCAAGAGGACTGAAGCTGGTAACAGGGGTATTATTGCCAGATTGTTCCAGTTTTAAATCCAGTAGTGTATCGTCAACTTGTGAGATATCTTCACTTGTAAATAATGGTTCTTCCGGTTCTACATTGTCACCCTATGAGCCGATACGACTATGGTATGAAGAAGTTTTCCCTCAAATTTGTCTACTGTTCTTCAGAAAGTGTGGAACATGATGCACACTGGGTTACATCAGCTCCCTGCGCACAGGGATCCTGGCCCTTGCCCTGCTCTACAGCCAAAACAGGTAAGGTGAGAATCAAATTGGGGCATAAAATGTCCACACTTTCCCCGCTTCTGGTTGGGAGATGTCTTCACCATGGTACCAGAAGGATCTATACACTATTACAAAGAAAAACATACAAAATTGAACTGTTTACCCACAGTATTAACACAGTAACTGAACACTGAAGTAGAGTTATCCAAAAGCCAGTCTTTACAAGATGGCTTCCAACAAAAAGTGAGGAAGAGCTGTAGCAAGCAGTGGCTAGGTTCCCTAGGTCACATGACCAAACAGGTGCTCTTTACCTCCACTGGTTATATACCGGGTTATATACCAGCAAAATACTGGTAATAAATACCAGCATACATATGACATATACAGTATTCCAGATTGTCCCAGCTATCTGAATTTCACGTGTAATAAGTTTTCAACTTTTACTCTGGTTGGAAGCTTCCCATGGTAAACCTCCAGTAAAGTATATTGTTACAATATGTAGGTATATTGTAGCATAATGTCTCATACAAATAGTTTTTTTCAGAGGGAAAGTTTGAGGTAACAGACAGCACTGCTCTGGATTATGAGTCCCTCACTGATGGCAATCCAGCTTCTGCCCCACATGCCATCATAGATATAGATGCCTGGGATTATGACTTTGAAACAACTTATGAGTAAGCTCACCTTGTGACTTTTTTCAAATGTTTGATATTCTCGGAATTGATTATCATGCTTTAATATAATATTTAACATATAATATTTTAAGAATGGTACCAGAAATTCTCTTCACAAATTATACTCAAACTTCAAAACTGTTGATGAATTATACACAATTTATTTATTGTTATGATATTCTTCAATTAATTATTTATTTCAGTTATGAAAGGGGCGAGGGCAACCTTTTTGAAAAGTTTTATATTCCCTTTGCAAATGTGCATAATGTTCCTTTTAACATGGTTTATATTCAAACTACCTTAGATACTCACTGGTATATGCAGTCTGAGTAATGGTTGGCAAGCCACCGTTGGGGCAGCATTGGCCCTAACAGTGTAAAAACCTGTTGACCATGTGACCAATAGCCAATGTTGGCAAAATCTGCTGACCATGTGACCAGTGGAATTCTATCTGGGCTATTCCTACCTTTTTATAAAAAAGACTCAATTTTCTCAAATAAATTTATGTGCTTGGATTACTGATTTTGTTTGCAACCCCTGCAGCACAACAGGGCCAGTTTCTTGTGGAATGGAGGAATGGGACTATATTATTGATGCACTGGTTTTAGTCCCCTCTCTTTTCCGTGGGTAAGGACACACCAGGCAAGATCATTACTGCATCCTACATGTTGCCATGAGCTAAACTCGAACCAAGAACCACAGAGATGTTCAAAAGTGATAAAATGTCACACTTGTGAACGCCCTCGGTCAAAGTTGGTGTTTTACGCCCATTCAACTGCCAGGATCATATTGGGACAGTTACTCAGTATAACCACTTGTGGCAGTCAAACAAACATAGTGGTGACAGTCTGTGATTAGACAGATGTCAAACTTGATAACAACACACTAGGCCACTAAGGACTTTAGTAATCTTTAGCCACTGCAGCATTTTTACAATAAAGAGCAAGTGTCCAATATAACTTTGCAATAGCTGAAGAGGCATATACCATGCACTATGTTTCTATGTCGCACTGTTTATTTGCAATCCATTTACAGTCAACAAGATGCTTTGGTTGAAATCACAATTCTGGATGTCCCAGAGATGCCTGTATTCACCTCACTTCCGACTGGAATAGCTCTGTCAGAATCTCAACAAGTGGAAGAAGAAATCTTTCAAGCTAATTACACTGACCCAGATATATACCTAGGAGAGACCTACGTATTTGGCATGACAACCACCCCAGATCCAAGTCCTTTTAGAATAGATGAATCAGGTGAAGTAAAATATTAAGCTTTTCACGTCCCTTCAACAGCTAGGATATTATCACACAGACAACAAGTATTTCCCACATAATGTCACAATCTAGATTCAAAGTACCTACAAAGGTGAAACCCAAGTGATTATTTGCAAACTATGGCCTCACATTTTTAGAGTGTTACGTCTTCCTTCAATATTCAGGGTCATATTGGGAAAGGCCATAAGCATTGCCAGTTAATTGGGTAAAACAGGTCTTGTGGTGAGATCAGATGACGTTGCAACAGCCATCGGCCTACTGGGTACAGTGACTGTAATACAAAACCTAGGTTAGATATGAATTCTGATTCTCTTTGTACTTTTATAGTGCTTAACCTCTATCTTAAAAGACCACACATACAAAAGGACAAATTCGTATAACACCTATATGTATAACAACAGGAGATGTAAATAACTTCATATATTAATGCCCAAGTCACACCTTCCCTGACAGTTGTATCTATACATATTTTATTTCAAATTGAAAACCTCATGCTTATGGCTCCAAAAACAGACATCATATCTGGGCTGGTGCATGTTAAAGAACCCGGCCGCCCTGTATAACCATTCCATCCACCTCTTCACTCCTCCAGTTGTATTTTTAATACAGCTTGTGAGAGGATGTTATGCTGCGTTCAGAGAGCCTGTGCACACGACCTGTGAGTTGGTACCCACCAGTGGAAAGTTTTGACCGTTCTTCACAATTTACCGCTGGTGTGTTTATGTGTGGATGTAAACAAACACAAATGACAAAGAGAAACAAATAAAAGAAATCACAATACTTCGCTATCCACCATACAAAAGATATATATTTCATTCGTTATTCGTTTTCTGAGGTTATTTATCAAAATCCCGAGTACCGAAACAGTTCATTTAGCAGGTTTTTTACAACAAAAGCACATGTATTCTGCATCTTTGTTGTCACTAGAGGTGAAGGTCAAAGTTTGGAAAGTTTCTGGTGACACCCAACTCACCAGTGGTATATACCACCTGTGAGACCGTTCTTGGCAAATTTACAGGCTGTGAAGTCGTGTTTACGGCCGGTAAGAACGCAGCATAATTGTTATTTGCAATATGTTTAAAAAATGGTCTCCCCGAATGTGGCCTTCGCAAATGTAAATGTTACCCAAATACAAGGCAGACAGAACCGACAATAAGAAAGACGGACTCATTTGGTTGCAGCTTGTGACAGAGGGAAAGGTGTGACCGAGGTATTACAGAGCATCATTCCACCTTTGTATAGCATGCAAACATCACGTTTAAAAGAAACTACTGATTCCACGATTATCCACAAATAGTATAGATTGATATATTAAGCTTACCCACACAGAAATTAACATATCAACCATACACATACAAATTCAAGTTGCAGTATAACCCATATTTAAATCAATTAATATGTTGCCATTACCCAGACAAATACAAATTTAATTGTCAAGTTTTCCCGTACAAAATAGCATTTATAAAAATATTTCAATGTTACCAGCACACATACAAATTAACCTGCCAGTATTCCTCACACATGTTCAAAATTCACATATCAATATTTTCTACACATACACAAATTTATAATTTTTTCCTGCTCAAGCAACAGTAGAATCTAATGCATCTGTTCAACCAAAGAATTAAGCCCCAATTGGTCCTGCGACCCTTAATCCACGAGAGTCTGTGAAAAAACATGAATAATGGGTGGGGCAATGGAATTGGGATCCAATTCTGCGATTGTTCTCAGAAAGTCTCAGTCCTCCTCAGACAACTCACGATCGTTCCCAGACTAAGAGGCAATTAAGCCACGATTGTGATAGGATTCAACATCGATCCTGTCTGGGACATACTGACTGGGTCTCAGACTGGTCTGATACTTCCTCAGACTTCCTGGGACTAATAACAGATTTCCTCAGACAGCTGGGACCGATTGTTGTTTTTTTTTCTTTTCAATGTTGGGTCGGGGATAGATCTGGGATTAAGGCCAGACCTCCTGGGACTAAAACCAAACCGACCTGCCTGAACAGTCTCAGACAAATATAAGATTGAGTAAATTGGGGTCTGAGGAGGTCTCAGGAAGTCTGAGACTGGAATATTTGTGGGTATGGGGCGACAGTCGACCAGTTATGTGGGTGTTCCACCACACGACTAAGGATCCCGATTAAGGGTTTTGGGGGGTCGGTTGCAAAAATTTGCTTAGTCCCAGGCCTCCTGTAAGGGTTGGTTGTGGTCGGTTGAGGCTGTGTGAAAAATCAAACATTTTGATATTTATCCCGACCCCAACCGATTATTTTTTCCTGCCATAAACAAAATGTCCAGTCCCAGGCTTCCTCAGGCCTCCTCAGACCAAATTTACACAGTCCTATGTTGTCCCAGGCTGTTACATATATTGGACACTATATTAGTACATTGTATATTACATATATTAGGCACTATATTAGTGCATTGTTTAATTTAAGCTTTATGTTTATACATTGTCATAAAAGATAATTGTGTTGTTGGTTCTTTTTGTGTGTTGACATTTAAAGTAAGGGAGTTATTGATTTTTGTGTTTTAGTGTTTATTGATCTGTTCACAGACTGGGGGAAATCCCCCCCTCAGTGGTTATGTTAGATTTGGGGAAACCCAATTGCCAGTAGTTTCTAGAACTTCCTCATTTGGCCTAGATGGCTCAAGCTTCTTTTGAGTTGGTTCTGTACAATTCCAGAGGAATCTGTGAATGTATATAAGGAATGTACATCTGACCACAAGTGAACTTTGTATTCGCTGGCTATAAGGAGAGCTATTGTGTTTTGGAATATAATATATGCTTATATTACTGTGAACTTTCACTGGAGTGAACTGAATACATTGTCTGGGTAGATTTATTGTACTTTGGATATTTTGGATATTGTACATTCATATAACAGAGAGTGAATTTACTGCATTTTGGACATTGTCCACATCTTGGAGCAGACAGTACAGTTGTGTTAACTCTCTAAATATCTCCAGACAGACATTCTGGGTGACTGGATATATAAAGAATAGCAGGACAAGAACCTTTTGTGTTGTTGAGTGTGAGACAGGTCACAAGATATAGATATCCGTGTGTGAGTGAACATTGGACAGATCACAGGACAGACCACATGACATTGGACAGACCACAGAATATACCACAGGACGGATTAGATAACACATTGCTGGATATGGCGGATAAACTTAACTCTTAATCTCAGTGGTCAGGTCAGCTAGATCTTATTATTGTATTAGTGTGTTTGGTTAAGAGCACACCAGTTGACTGTAATCATTATTGTTGACTATTAAATAAATTTGTTAAGTTCAACTTTTTGCTTTTTCTGTTACAACTTAAAGACAACCGGTAATTGCTACCGTGCTTGCCCGTGACCGTAACACAGGCCGCCTGCGACCCTTAGTCCCAGACCCTTAGTGCCTTAGTCCCAGGCCTCCTGCGACCCTTAGTCCCATTGCAAAACAAGAATCGGCCATCTCAGTCTGGGGAAGCCTGGGGACGCTTCAGGACACCTTGGAGGGTCGGGACTTAATCGTGGGTTAGTCGGGGCTTAGTCCCAGGAGGCCTGAGGCGTCCTGGGACCCAGTCGGTTTGTCTATGACTAGAAAAATGGTTTAATCGGTTCTTAGTCCCAGACCAGTCTGTTACTGTCTGGGGCCGCCTGGGGCCTCCTCAGGCCGATCTGAACTTAATCCCAGACTTTCAGTAGTCCCGCCCATTTTACCTTTTTTGTCACAGACTGTCCACGATTAAGGGTCTGGGACAGGGTCGGGGCTTAGTCCTTTGGTGGAACAGGGGCATTACAGTTGTGAAAAATATCAAACATGTTTGATTTTTATACCGACCCCATTTTGTTTAACCCAGGACATATGGCATCAGTTTCTTTTCCATTGTAAGTGTTGTAGTAATTAATGTTTAGTAATACATGATGAAGTCTTTACAAAGCTGTGACATATCAGTCTGGCTATCTCAAACAAACAATTTTAGATGGTTGTTGCAGACAATATTTGGTGTGTTAAATATGGGATTCTCAGTTGGGTACAATTTTGCACCTAACACTTAAGTATGGGCTCAAAAAGGTTTGAAATATAATTCTCAAACAAAATAAATATCTTTAATATATTAGACTCTGCCAATATCTTTATATAAATAAATGGAACTTTGCAAAATCAAATAAACATGTGTGTTACTGCTCAAGAAAATATGGTCAACATTGTGGAATAATTCATTTACAATCAGATAGTTGAAATGTGTAGCTTACATATATCGGAACTGTAATTTTAATGTAGAATATTTGTTAAAACCTTCATGTCTATCATTTGTATGTTCAAAGTAGCATAATTTGTGCAGTATATCTGTGAAATAATTTGTTTCCAACTTCCACTTGTTATATCACTCATTTGATCCATACAAGAGGCAAATTAAGGCAATTAAAAAGTAAAATGTGTAAATAGTCTTTCAAAACTAATACAGTTTAATAAATCAAACCTGATTGGCTCTAATTTGACTTTTACACAGATGGCAGGGTTTATGTCACTGATAACCCATGCTTCGACTCTTACACCACTCCAGTGTATGAACTCAACATTTCTCTATCAGATGGGACATTTGTTATTAGTGAACTCCTAACTGTAACTATAGTAGACACTGCCAATGCAGCACCAGTTCTTGAAAACTTACCAAATTCGGTTAATGTGTCTGAGGACGCAGACAACGGAAGTGTTGTATACACTGCGCGCGCATCAGACGCCAACCCATGTGACGTCATCACTTACACACTCATCACCACTGCTATGCCTTTTGTGATGGACAGTTCAAGTAAGTATTAGGTAAATACTAAACATTTAGATAGAATTACTATAGTCTGACAGTATAATTTAACATTTGTTGGTCTATGTACCTGATATTAACACTCTTTGAGCACTACTGACATCAACTGTCGAATTTTCATGGTTGATTTTGTCTTCCTTTTATCTCATGCATCCACATCACTAGAATGACTTTTTTGTCTTTTCTAGATTGAAAAACATACTTCACAAGAGTCAATTTATCTTTAATTTCTACCACCTTGTTGGAACAACAAGTAAAACATCCATATATATACAAAATTGTACTTTTACTATATATATATATATATATGATGATCCATGGGGTTTTCATGTTACTAAACATTTCCGCTTGCTGTAAACATTATCACAAATAAATTTTCAATCTGGATTTGTTTTCGTGCATGGAAATTTGTATTTATTAATATCCTACAGAACAGATTTCTTTTTCTAAATTTTTAAATCAGATTTTGAAGAGAAAAACATTACAAAACAAGGAACAAATAAAAATTGTTTCTATGGAGTTTTTGTGCCATATGCTAATGCGGCAATTTGCCGGTGCTCTGGATTAAAATTTTAGGAAATATTTGTCATAAAAATATAACTTTAAATACCTTAATATATATCATAAGGACATGGTGTCATGGGACAACAGCAAAACTATAATTTTCTTAATTAAATCTGAGCATACATTTTTATATGAAAATCGATGTATCAATCAGCATTCCTCTGTAAAATCGATTTTCGATTACATTTTGATGAAAACGTCAATTGATAATACAAAGAATTGTTAGTCAAAGCGAAAGTTCAGGATATTACAGAGTAATTTCTGTGCAACTCTATGGAAAATACCATGCACGAAAACTACAATGACACGAAAACACCACAGATGACCATACTTGTTTTGGAAAGATCAGCTGTAAATGCAATCCTTATTAACAAACACCAGTGAATATTAAAAATTGAATTTTCTGGAGCAATTTCTATCCAATAAATCATAGAGGAAACCATGGAAAGGTAACAACACATTTTTAGTGATATATGTATATATATATTTGCATACTTTAAGAAATATTAACAAAAACTTGTTGACATTAAATTGGCAAAATATATCCACAATAAGAGGCATTACAAATTGCAAGGGGTGGGGCGGGGGTAAATTCTGGGAGTAGGGGGTAGATTCTTTTAGGGTTCAGAATCTACCCTGGAATATAGTTTGAAATCTATCTCGGGAGAGATTCTGGATGTCCCAGGGTCGACTCAAGTATAAAATAAATGACGTATTATCTAGGAACTTAGACAAAATTAATACATAGACAGTTTGATTGTAGCAAACTACCTACCATTTTGTATACACAACTCTATCTATTTTAAGCTGGTGACATTATCCTAACTGGGACACTGGATTATGAGTCAGTTACCTCATATGAGCTCTCAATAACAGCCAGCGATGGACTGTCAACATCAATCCAACAGACTCTTTCCATACAAGTTCTAGATGTCTTAGAGTATCCCTTCTTATCTGGTAAATATTTGACCACAAACTCAGCTTTTCTATCTCAACTAGAGATCATTTATATAGATTGAAATAATGCATATATTGTGAAAACTAAGTCTTCAATGTTCCTATTTTAATTTTTGCCAGGTGTTATCACCTTTTTATATGGCCATATTTAGTTTACCTAGTGTGGTAGCAATCCTCTTGAAAATGGTTTTAGCAAAACAAAAATGTAATAAATGATTCAGTAACCATGACGAAGGTTTGTAAACTCCCAGTGAATCCATTGTTAACATTTATCCAGTTTAATTTGAGGAATTAGATCGGATGTGATTACATGCCAAAGGGAAAAAGTAGCTTATGTAAACAGTGCTTTATACAAAAATAATGTTTGGTTTATCTCTAAGTCCTGGTTCTTTACATGTGCCTAGTGTTTGTAATCCAGATGACAGTTATCATAAAGCAAAATATATAATGATTTGTATTAAAGATATGGTTTATTGCCAGAACTAAAACTATTACAAGATTATTTTCTAAAACTTTGTAATAATTAAGGTCACTATCATTTTATCAATGATCTAATACAAATATACAAGAATATTTTAATAAGTTATGTGATTTCATATGTCAGCTCACTTTCAGCTGTGAAAGACAATATTAGCATTGTTATTAATATGATTTTATTAATGTGATAATGCTGTTTTTCTATCATCTTTTTTTTACAGCTTTACAGGACAATATTAGCATTTTTGAGAATTCCTCTGGGAATGAGATGTTGAGTTACTTGTCTTTTTCTGACAGTACTGTGAATCATGTACTTACAGTGACTCCCTCAGGGCCATTTTCAATTGATGTGTATAATTCCACAGGTACATTATCTGTTTGCAAGGGTGAAAGTTAGAGTTAAACATTTTTTGCAATGGTGTTTAATATTTCAGCTAATTTTGCCAAAACAATGCATATTGTGAATCTACTCAAGTATGTCTTTGAATAAAAAGCAACATTAACATAAATATACAAGTAAGTTTGAATAGTTATTTTGGCTTATCTGTGTTGCCAATTTAAACCCAACACATTTATTCATGTCCCAAAATTATTTTTTAAAATCTTTTAACAGCTGCCAAAATACTATTGGATCCTAACCCTTTGCTAAACTTTGAAGATATATTCATGTATGACGTCACAGCAACAGTCTCAGATGGGACATTGAGTACATCAGTTAATTTGACCGTTAACATATTGGATGTGAATGAATCCCCAGCCTTCATTAATCTGCCAAACATTACCACTGTGGTGGAGACATTTGAATACAGTGATGTACTCTTTAGAGTGAAATATGTTGATGAAGATATAGCAGATCATGTGACTGTTGGCCTCAATAGTACAGTACCACATGATGATATCTTTAACTGCAGCCCAGAAGGTAAAATACATCTTGCTTTGGATTAATTTACAGATTATTTAAGATTTTTGTTTTCTTATTACTTGACAGACATTTTGATTGCACAGTTTAATGCAATCTGGATGACAAATTCAGATTACGTATTTTTTGTGATTTTTGTGCAAAATTTTCATATGTCGCTAAAATAAATATTCAGTGGATTGGGGTTATATTTTTACACAATACTGATAATAATAGTACTTCTATAGTGCTTAATCTCCATCGTAAAGACAGACTCTAGGCACATACAGAAAATCAGAGATCCATAATTATTTTACCAGAGACATAGCAGGGGTCAGCACTGCATAGAAAGACTGGTAAAAACAAAGGTGGGTATGTTTTTTGCAAAGAGATGGATGTTTAACTTCTTTCTGATTAAAGAGAGAGGAGTGGATAAATACACCATCAGGCAGATTATTCCAGATCTTTAGGGTATCATATGCAAAGCTGAGGTCAAAGTGCTTGGTGGTGGTGTCTACCTATGGCTTGGTCCTTCGAAAAGTGATCCTGATCTAGATCTGTAAAATTCAAAATTGTCTTATTTCAGTACTAGCTGTGGGCAAGGATTTGTTTGCATTTCAAAGCTTGTTACATCTGTTTTACTTGCTGTTTCTAGGTGTCATATCGGTGAAGCCTGGTACATTTTTCGATTATGAATCTGTCACAGAATACAACCTGACCATCAACATAACAGACTCTGGTGGACTGGTCATATCTGATATGTTCACTATAAGGGTGAACAACATCAATGAGAGACCTATAATACTTGGCCTTCCTAAGGATGTGTATATTAGTGAAAACTCTGAGGGTGATGTCAACATCACTTCAGTGACAGCATCAGATCCAGAAGGAGATGACTTAAGTTATAACTTAACGGATATGTTTCCATCACAAGTCCCAGTTGACATTACTTTAACAGGTATGTTGGAATTTAACTACAAGTTAATGTGCATTTACCAGCTTTTGGATAAAATACCCATACCAGTTTATTGAATATTTTTACAAGAGAGGACTCTCGAATTCGTACATGTTGTAAGAGTCCCAGCTTGGCTACAAAAAACCTGAAAAAATATTTGAAAAACAATTTATGTCTCTCCTTATTTGGGCTACCTTATATGGTATTAAAACATCCTCAGAATGTACCTGTATTGCCAATGACAACCAACTGTTGATTCAGAATCTGTGTACCGGTCTGTGCCAAGTTGAGGTGTGTGCCAAATTACAAAATACATGTATAAGCAAATTTGGTGTTTAATCGATTTGGTTCTCAACCCTACATTTATGGATTTAGTCTTGGGAAGAGAGATTAGTGATTAGTTCAGCTGGGAGTCGATCCCACAGCGTTCTGATTACAGACAGAAATAAACACAAGTCTAGCTCTTTAACCTGTTGAGATAAAGGAGAACCCCCAGAAGCCCAAATGTTAACAGAACATCTATATGTGAATATATTGCAGTTTGAAACCAGTTCATGTTAACATGGACGCAGTCAGAATTAAGGTGTTTGGATTTAACCTTTCATGTTAAAAAGGACTTAAACTCCCATATCTGACTTTGAATATGTTTTCAAAACTTTCACACAATGACTGATTGGGTTACTAGACAAACTTTCCCATTAGCAACCAAGTTCATGTACGGAATGCATATAGTGTTTTACTTATGTATTCAATAATTATTTCATGCAGTTCCTCACAGTTTAGGGAAATTTATTCAGAAGATATAATTATTATTGTTGTTGTTGTTATATTAGTTCTTTCTTTGCTTTTCTTTCCTTGCATGCAGAAAACCAAAAAAATATATATATATTGCAAAGACACTTTTCTAGATATTTGGTAACATCTGGTAGCAAAGCACTTAAAATGTAGCACTGTAGCTTTGTACTGTTTATCAGTTCGATGTTCAGTTTAAATGTCGCTTTGCACCCATTAAATTTACCATAATTTAAAATGTATATATTCCAGAGTGTTTGACATTTCTGTTTTTATACTGTCATTTATAGTTATGGTATAATATTTTCAGGAATAATTACCATACTACCCAGTCCCAACTTTAATCATGACGTCATTGACATCTACAACTTCACTGTCCAAGTCACTGATGGTCATCTTACCTCCAATATGACTGTATCTCTACATATAATTGATGAGAACAGGCCTCCTCAGCTGATAAATGTCACAAGTTTGTCTGTCTCTGTTAACTGCTTTCTTGTCATTTGTGTTACCTGTTGAATATAAATTGGGCAAAAAAGGTAGAATTAGATTGCCTTTACCTGCTAAAGCATCAAAGGAATTAGTCACTTACTGCAGTGGATAAATTATTTGTGTATCATTTATTTAATAACACCGATCAATTTAAACATCCGTTTATGTATCAATGAGTTAAAGATGGTGAACAGTTAGCAATGACTAAATAATAAAATACATTTTCTTATTGTATAGAAAGTCATCCTGTGTAATGGGAACTAAATAAATCTATATTCACAGATATCAGTGTATTTGAAAACGAGACCACCAGTAGGAGATTATATACTATGCAGTTCATTGATGTAGATATTAATGACAACTGGACTTTTGCCATTGAGAAAGTTGCACCACCTGTATCTCTATTCTTTTGTGATCCTCTGAAAGGTAAATAATTGTAGTCACATTAACGGTCATAGCTTAGACAAAAAAGGATAATAAAGTGGAAAATTGTATATGTTATCCTTATAAAAAATTTTAACACTAAAAATGCTTTAAATGCTTGAAAATAAGATAGAGATGTATATTATAGGAAAGATAATAGTTATTCGCATTATCAAGCTGAAATGTTTCTGAATTATTTACACTTGACATAAATATTTGGTAATTGACTTTTTAGGCTATATCTCCTTTGTTGATAATCCATCCTTTAATTATGAAGAGGTCAAGGGATATGAATTGAACATCAGTGTTACTGACAGTACTGGACTTAAAGACTTTCAGATTTTAGAAGTAGATGTCATGGATGTTGATGAAGTGCCACTCCTGACTGGTATCCCTTACATACAAATCCAGTTTGCTAATAACATGACCATTTATATGCTGCACTATATATTTTCCCACAATCCTAATGAAGGTTTAAATTTTATTTGAAAGCAGGGATTAGAAATATATATATATATATATAATATGATTTCTGACAAACACTAAGCTAATGTGTAAAAGGTCAAATTAATTTTTTTTTAAATGACACAAGCTGCAAACTCATGAAATATTTTTATTTTCTTTTTAGCTGTTACAATTTTTATTGAAAAATGTATTTCAGTCACTGACCATATGGCCATAAAAGATTAACGATAAATGAGAGGAATGGGTTAAATTATCACAAGTCAGTACTATTGACTATGGAGCATTGTCATGTTGTTTTTTCTGCATTGTAGTTAAACCGAATGTGACAGTAATCAATGAGACAGAGACATCAGAGAAGACTTTATTTTCCATACATTTCTTTGATCCTGAAAACTCGAGCATAACACCATACATATCGGTCAATCCCTCAGGTCCATTCTTGCTTACAATCTTTAATGCATCAGGTATTTAACTCTGATTCACTCTGATCATTTCCCTTTCAGTTCTATTGTTAAATTTATGTATATAAAACATACATAAGTGCATATAATGTATACTTTACACTGTCTCATCTCAACAGTAACTCTGCCAGTACTAGAATACTTGTTTATAGGGTCACCTCCGCAGTCAGTTTCCAAATAAAGAGTTGAAAGGAATATATGATAAAAAATCTCTAAGATTCTTGACTACCGCTCGAGTTTCTGTTGCATGGGTGTAAAAATGTGGAAAAATATTGGCAAACGCCGACTTTAGACCAGAATATTATTTAATTAGTATAAATTGCAGAAGTATATAACAAGTATATTTCATATTGACTTACCTGATATGTATTCAAGAGTTGGTCCATTTTAGTAGAGTAAGAGGATTACTTACAGCTTCTGCAGTCAGTTTCCAAATCAAGACTTCAAAATACCGGGGTTTTTGTCATTCTGGGTGACTGTCCTGATTTTCTTCTTGTAATAAACTGTTCCTCGTGATATGTACCATGTTTTACATCAAAACCCAGACCTTCGAGATCAAATATAAGTTGAAAGCACTCACAGAGTGCAGACCTCCATTTGGGTGCATTTTGAGATTTATGATCTTTTTGTGTGTCAAGAGTATGATCTGGATCTTTCTCATAATATAATCACTTTCTTCCTTTGTCCAGGCCCTGCCCATATTAAAATATCATAACTGTCTGCTCATGACTTTGGAGTACTGTCAACTAGAAATCCAAACTGATTAAAATACACTGAAAATGGATCTTCAAAAAGTTGCCCTTTTATTTTGTATCAGAATATGATCCAGATCTGTCCCCAAACTTAGCTATTTTTCCGTTTGTCAGGCACTATCCACACAAAAATCCATGAAGATCCGTTTATTTCTTTTGGAGTTATCACAAACACAGACAGCTAGACAAATGTACCCAGGAACATAACCTCTTGGTGGACGTAATACTGCAATATATTATTGGTATAAATATTTTTTAACATTTTATAATCAGTTTGTACAATTCAGTTGCAGAAATTGTCCTTACCGTAAACCCACGGTTGGATTTTGAGAATACATCAACCTACAACATCAGTATCAGCATTTCAGATGGACAGCACCATGTGTCAAGCCAAGTCACAGTGATGATATTGGATGTAGCAGAGGCCCCATCATTCACCAACCTTCCAAATGTTACTTTTGTGCAAGAAGCATCCTTCCCTAATGGAGGATATATTTTTACTGTGGAATATGTAGACAACGATTTCAATGATTCAATTAGTGTCTCTCTGATAAATGTTGTCCCAGGTGTTAGTGTGTTCGCCTGCAGCAACAAAGGTACAAATTAGCTAGTTGTTGTCAAAATTGTTTAAAAATATAACTACATTTTACTACAATCATGTTTTAACTATTGTCTCTTCAGTGAATAATTCAGCACACAGAATCATTACTGCAGATTACAAGTTAAACAAAAATATTAAAGTATAGAGGTTTTACCACAGCTAAATATGAAATGGCAATTTTTTGTTGTTTTTTTTTCTTTTATCTTTAATTTCTTAAGTAATAGTAATAATATTTCTATCCATTAATAACAACACAACTTCACCTCCTCTCATAACTAGCATATAGAATCATGATTGCATGTTAGAAAATGTAGTAAAATGTTTAAAAATTGCAGTATTGGCACAAATTGATCTATATATATGTATATATACTTACAGGTTTTTTATTCTGTTTCATTTTATGAAAATTTCTTCTAAAACGAAAATCATATTCCAGTTGCTATTTCGTTAACAAAGACAGGTATTCAGAATTGAAATATAGATTTATAATAAAATTCCATTGATTCATAAAATACTGCTTTATCTTTAAATCAGATAATTATATTTTCAATTTCCTATATTCCCAGTTCATATGTCTTCATTTGTACGGACATTGTAATGTTCATTTGAATTAGAACTAAATCATTTTACCTGTTCAAATAAATTTCAGGGGTTATAACTGTTCATCCCAATATCACCTTTGATTATGAAGTTGAACAAGAATTCAACCTGACAGTAGAGTTAAAGGATATATTTGGATTGTCAGTTGCTTCCTTGCTCACAGTGTACATTACAGATATTGATGAAAAGCCAGTTATACTAAACCTGCCATCTTACGGAAACATTAGTGAGGATGTTGTTGGCTCTGCTAACATAACCATAATATTAGCTTTTGATCCTGAAGGACAAGTACTTACTTTTAACATAACTAACAAAGAGAATGATGGAACCACATTGTACATTTCATCTGAAGGTAAATAATTAAACATATATACATATATGTATATAACATAAATGACTATTAGTTCACTGCCATCTGGTCCAGAAGGTATCACCATCATGGTTATCACTGGTTGGACCTAGGTTTGGCAAAACAGGAAGCTTATTGGTGATACCAGTACAATTTTGAGCCATTGGTGTACTTTGTCTCCCCAGGTCATTGAATGACCCAAATTAAAAATTACAAATTGTTGTCAGTTACTTGAAGTTTGATGCCCAATGCTAAATTAGGCCAGTTGAATAATTTCTTTCACTTGTAAAAGTTGTCATTATTTTGGGAAATATTAATTGTATATATATTACAGTAAAACAGAAGCAGGAAATTATCAAAGCTTTTGAAACATGCATCTTTACTTGTGAATTTGAACAACCAACTGCACTTTATGCAAGCAAAAATTAAGTCACAGTAACATATCCAGGAAGGTATTGATTGAGTGAAAGATGTGCTCAAGACGCCTTTATCTACCATAATCACTATTCCAGTCTGGTTCTGGACTCTAAACAGCAAATGATACAGTTGAAAATAATTTATATGGTAAACATAACCCCATTTTATTATAACATAACTAGAAAGCATTCATATAGTGTAGGATTCTACCAGAACATGTTTTTAGAATATTAGGCAGAGTGGTAACACTCGCCTCCCACCTCTAAGGCCGGGGTTCGGCTCCCGTCCCAGCCTCAAGTGGGAAAGCTGGTAGTTGATTGCTGTGGGTCAGCAGTTTACAGTACAGAACCTTGACCAAATGTATGTACTGGTTTCCTCTGCCCTTCCAACTACCCATCGTGATATGACTTGTACAGTGTTGAAAGCGATGTAAAACCCCAAATAAATAAATAGAATATTAGGGGTTTTTACATAGCCAGAATTTGATCAGGATCTTTCACAAATTGGTATCACTTTTGTCCTTTTCCAGGTCCTACCCACATATATTATTTCATGAATATCTGCTCATTACTATTGAGGTAAATTCAAAATCATTGAACATACATTGAAAACAGGAAACTTTAAAAAACGCAGGATTTTATATCCAGAATATGATCCAGATCTTACGCAAAATTTAATCACATCTTTGTAGTCCGTCCCTACCCAGATAAAATTTTTTAGAAAGATCTGTTCATCTGTTCATTACTTTGGAGTGATTGTGAACATGGACAAACAACGTATGCACACATAAGCACCATAAGCTTTGGTGGAGGTAAATCAGTGCATGAGGTGATTGGCATTACACGTTGTACCAAAAATATTTTATTGTATATGTTAATACTCTATATATATAATTGTCTCAGTCATGCTGAATTTGTCTATTTCAGGTGTCATTAGTACATCCAGTGAAGCTTATTTTAACTATGATATTGTAAAGATGTACAATGTAACCATTGAAGTGAGTGATGGCTTTCTCTCCACCACCAGTTATTACATTTTATATGTAACTGATGAAGATAGAGCACCAGCCTTTGTCAATTCCTCACAGGGTATGTTCATATCCAGGGTCTTCTTAACAATTTGTAATACCCCAACTCCAGTCTCATGAGTATGCCTCGCAAGCACCCAGTAATGTGTTGCCAGGTGTAATCTTATTTGAAGTACAACTTTTGTTTTCAGTGGTAAAGCAGTCAGCAGTCCATTTTCTAACACGTTTAAAAACCTTATCGACTGAGCATTTCTGTCTTGAGTTGTCACAAATCCTATTGGGCATAATGCAGTTACAACTTGCTGCCAAGATTTATCTTTATGTTATAACTAATCTTGTTTAGTATGATTATACTTCCCTAAAATGGGGCCGAGTTATCTTGTTACAAGGGGAGATTAGTTGCACAAGTCTGCATAAAAGTTACCAGAGCTCTATTTTTATGAGATATCTTCATAAGTCATGACAGTTAGGAACAGGTCATAAGGCCAATCTTTTCTGATGTGGTTTTTGTGTCTAGTTTCATGAAAATAAGTCATAGAAGCCTCTCAAGTTTTAAAACTGGGCTGGCTCTAATACAATAACTTGCGAAGGTAGAACTGGGATATTTGATTACCATATCATGCAGAATGACACAAAATACTTAAAATAACTTTTTACATAAATTACCTTTCTTATTACACATTTCCCCCAAAATTTACAATGTCACAATTTATTTTAATTGAGAGAGCCTAACTAAAACAAGGGTCTGTGTCATAGGTCAAATATATGTCCTAGCTTTTTTCAGTTTTTATTTATTTTGATACATGACTACAGTCACTGTATGTTTATTACTCAAAAGAGGACAATAGATTCAAGCGTATATCATTTTTATCTACAAAAACATATTATTGATTGTGTAACTAACACTTTTTGGTTAAACTGGCATTGGATTTCGTACAGATATGTGTTCAAATTACAATACTTATCTGTGAGGTTATTATTTTTAATTAATTTAGTTTCTGGATGTTTTTGCAACTTGATGAATGGGTCCATGAAAGATTTTTTTTCAGATATTTATATTATGGAAAATGAAACTTTTAGTCGAGTAATACATGCACTGGAATATTATGACAAAGATATTCGTGAGAACTGGACTTTGGCAATAGAAACAAAAGAGCCACCAACACCTGCATTCCAGATTGATGGATTAATGGGTAAGTGTAAATAAAACAGAATACCTAGTTCACACTGTTCTGTTCTGCTCTCATGAGATTCATACTAGCCCAATATATTTTACCCACCTGGGCTTTTTGTGTGCATTACATATTTTAGTAGTATCCATCAGGTTTTATAAGTGTATATAAGTCAGGATTTGTACTAAAGTAAGGCTACTTTCACAGCAACACAGAGTGTTGGCAAAAACTTGCCTCAAGTTTTCACATGCTAAACTCGAATTTACATGACAGAAAGGTTTAGGGGTAAAATATGGCTATATGTATCAGCGCATGTTAAACATACACTACCAACATAAGAGGTCCATTTGGGGGGAATTTATGCAAGGTCATGAATCAAAATTCAAATAGGAATTATTATGACTGCACAGAACTGTGTAAAGAGGCCTTTATAACCTAACCTAATCTACTACTTTCAAGCACAATATCTTCAATGCATGGGGTAGCTTGGTGCACTAATCTAGCAACGGAATGGACAAAAAACAATAGTAAATGGACATTCTAGGTCAGCAATCCAGGGTTTTGAGTGTGAATGAGGGCAAGATGCTAAGTGTGGAAACTTGAGCTAAAGTGGTGAGTTTTAAGATGCTTCTTAAAGGATGTTACTGTGGATTTGTTCTCATATGAAGAGACCTCCAAAAGGTTGGTGCACAAAGACTGAAAGACTTAGAGAAATGCTTGTTGGATGTGTGGATTTTATAGTTGAAAGAGAGGACCTGAAGGAACCAAACATGTGTAATTAAAACAAAACTGAATCAATATAATTTAGATAAAAACTGAATCAATATACTATAAGGTAAAGTGAAAAATACAGCAGTATTGGAATATGTTACTGAAATATACTTTGCCCATTCTCTTTTATTATGTTTTAAATTCTTTGGTTTTAGCAAGTTGAAAACCCAACATTTACTTCTTAAGGGCGTACATTTGTATGTTTTATTTATGTAAAATGAAAATGTTGGTTTTTTGGGGTTAGGTTAAGCATATTGAAATTCTTTTCAAAATGATCAAACTTTCTTCCAACATAATTTTAGATTCTACCTAGCTGAAAGTAAAACCTGCTGTTATTATTATTGCTATTATTAGAAACAATATTAGTATTTTTATTATTGCTATTATTAGAAACAATATTAGTATTTTTTATTTGACTAAATTAAGTGGGTAAAATCTTAGTGTATCTCTGGCATAAAAGACCCTGAATCTGTATATATATTACAGGAGGCCTGTCATTCATTAACAATCCTGGGTTTGATTTTGAAGCTGTTGACTTCTACTCTCTGAATGTCAGTGTAACTGACAGCACTGGGCTAAAAGATTATCAGCAGATTACCATACACATAGAAGACATTAATGAGTCTCCATACATCACAAATCTGCCCCAGGCTCCTATAATAGTTGATGAAGATGATCCAGGTGGTAAAATATTGTATAATGTCACATGCGAAGACCCAGAGAATGACAGAATAACGTTCACCATAAATGTGCATCCTCATGGACCATTTGTTATTAATGATGCAGGTAAGCTGTCAATTTACAATAGCTTGATGATGTAGTGAGTAATACACTTGCCCCATCTTCTGATCTTGTCAGTTTGTATATTTGTCTTGATCTTTAGTGAAAAATATTAACATTTGTGTACCAATACCCAGTGGTTAACAGTGGAGAATCTTGATTAGTTAGAAGTCACTGTTTGTTTTTACAGCTCTTACATCTAAGGAATGTAAAAAATGACATTAAAATAAATTAAAAGTATATTAACATTCGTTAGTCAATATATATATGTTATGTACAATCTGAGATTTTGTACAAGTTGCAACTTGTACAGGTTGACTTGTACAAATTGTAACATGTACAAATTTTGGACCTGTACAAGTTGCAACTTGTCCAAGCTCCATATTTATCAGTTGAACAATGTATTTTAATGAATTTATACTTTAAAATTCATAAAGTCAACAGATCTGATCTTTATGAATCACAAATTCACTGTAAATTATACTTCTTAGATGACAAAGCAAACTTTGACCTGTATATTCTCTTTTTTATAAAAAAAATTGCAATTTGTACAAAATCTCAACTTGTACATAACATATACAATCATTATATGTACCAAAGCAAATTGAACAGTAAATTTAAAATCAAAATCTACATGCTTACAGTATATATCCAGAGTAAGTTACTAGTATGTGTTATGGCTTTACCATATCAAAAACATTTTTATTGGGATTAATGTACTTTCTAGGTGAAATAAGAATTAACAACAACCCTCAATTGAATTTTGAGACTATACCATCATACAATGTTACTGTAATTTGTAAAGACAACCAGACCCTTTCTGATTCAGGGTAAGATTTCCAATTTAACTTCATTGAATATTTTCATTTTTAGCTCAAATTAATCCTTTAAATGATGAATTTAATATTTTTTCAATATTATATTTTATCACAACTACAAATACTATAACTCTTTATTTGCTGATTTAGTGTGTAGATATGATTGACAACTGAATAACTTCGATAAATTAATATTTTTTAAAGATTTCTTGGGGTGACAGTTGGTGACATCAATGAGGCTCCAGTTTTGGATATTACCCAGAATGCAATTAATATCCCTGAAAACAGAACTGGTAATATTAATTATTAATAGCTTCAATGACTTCTAAAACTACAAGCCAAAGGACATACCCATTTAACCATATATATTCCAGAGTAATATTTAAACAAAAATGCATTAATTTTTTTATCAAGAACTATTACAAAGCATTATCTATAGTTGTTTCAGATTTTTTTATTTTACTGCAAGTTAAGCTACAAAACAAACACATAAATTATGTAAGAATAAAGACAGTACAACAGGCAAATGCATATATCAATAACCATAGAATTGTATGTCTTCCCGAAATTTGTTATCTGTAAAATTACTTTTGATAGGAACTTCCTACAGTGGATCATCTACATGTTTATAAACTATTTAAACTACTTTACAAGCTGTACCATCCAATGGTAACTTTGTATGGTTAGTTTATTATTATATATTAAGTCACCATAGGCCAGTATTCTTTTGAGTAGTAGTTCTGTTATCCTGTCTCACTGTGATTTGCAGGAAGGACACTGCTTTTAAATGTCAGTGCTATTGAAGAAGACAACGGAGATGTCATTGTGTTCAATATTACATACATCATCCCTTCCGATACAGATGTGTTATTTTCTATAAATGCCCAATCAGGTTTGTCAAAATCAATTTATAATTTTGGAAATTGGCTACTATTTCAATGTAAAACATACACATACTACACGAGAATGCTTAATATATGCTAAAGCGAGTTTGTTTGAGAAAAAAACATTAAAAATTTTGTAATGAAACTATGTAATGAACAAGACCTTATGCTAGTAGGAAATACATGGATCTGCGTTATGACAGAGATTTGGGTTCATCAAAAATAACATAGGCCAAGATAAAGTACATACTTCAAAATGTTGAGGGTAAATAATGTTTCAAGGTGACATGTAAATTTTGAATTACATCTGCCATACTGTGATTCTGCAGTTCTAACCATTTTCAATTCTTTGAAAGTATAAAATTATATGATGTGTTATATTTATATGTAACATTCTTATAACTTTCTGCTTCTTGTTTTCATTTCTTCTTTTGGTACTCTGTGGTATGACCAATCAATAAATAAATACATTAAATGACTTGAACCTCAGCACATTGTTGAAAACCTTCATTTATTAAGGCTGATTGGTGTATTTTGGTCCAGGAGAATTTTGGCTTGAACAAAATGCTAGCTTAGACTATGAATGGCAACCACAGTATATAGTTACTGTACGAGTAACTGATGCAAATGGCTTGTGGGATGAACGGAACATAACTGTCAACATTTTGGATGTCAATGAAACACCACAAATATTGAACCTGCCTGGCAATATTAGTATATACGATGGATCTCCATTGAATGAGCCCGTCTTTGAGGTGAATGCTACTGATCCAGAATGTGATTTGTTGGTTTATTCCATTGGATCGTCTGACCCAACAGATGCACCTTTTGTTATCAACAATACTGGTAAGATTTACCCATGATAAAATAAATACTGAACTTGTTACTGTTCATTTGATTATTAAAAAGCAGAGATATAAAGAAATTAGGAATTTAAAAAGATACATAAATTGATTTCTCATTCACCAGAGCCTTAGCAAAGAGTAATGCCAAAAGTAAATAATCTACACAATGTATTTTTATGAATAAACACAACTAACCCCTTCCTGTTGAAGGTAAATCTGCTAGTTGCTTCAATATATCTGATTTACGGTATTGGCAATAATTTATTTACAATAAAATTTGTTTTATATTGATATCCTGTCAAGGGACTTAAAATACTATTTGTTACTTATTGTTGTGTAAATTGGCTACAAGCACTGGCCAAGTGGGTAAAAAGATGTGCACAAACACTAATTTGGCATTACCATCAATTATTATAATAATTTCTTTCCACAGGTTCCATTTCTCTTAGAAACAGCACACTGTTGGACCATTTCATGGTGTCTATGTATACACTTCATATATCAGTGTCAGATGGATATTTGTCCACTACTAACATGTTGACTGTGAATGTACTTAATACACCCGACCCTCCGGTCTTCATCAACCTGGATGAGAATTTATCAGTTGGCGAATCAACACTGGGTAACATTGCACAGTTCATGTTCTCAGATTCAGACAGGGATCATGTGACTTTGACAATGAATGTCATTGGACAGATGGCCAACAGTCCATTTGTCCTTTCAGGATTAGGTAGGGATTATTCAATATTGATGATTTCACAGCACAGCAACAAAAGACCCATATGTACCAAACTAATCTGGAAAAACTCAAAAAGGGACATTCATAACACCGAACAAAATAGTAAATCAAATGTCAAAATTGGACCAGATATAATGAAATTTTAGTCCTGATAAAATGCCACTACTACAATGCATATCAATCAAATCAAAGTTTTATCTTTCTAGTGGTTGATGTACAAATGTTATGGTAGTTATTTCCCAGTGTCTACTGGTTTACAGTTCATAATCTCCTCTATCTGGTATTCAATGGTTTATTCCAAAACTCAGACTTCTGAAGTGTTGTGACTTGGTCAATGTATTAAAGGAAATGTCAAACCCAAATAGGTTTTGGTGAATTGAAGTAAAAGTGTAATTTTAAACTAGGTGTACTGGCTGTTGAAGCTCCAGGGTTGAATTTTGAAGACACATCATTGTACACACTCAACATAACACTTACTGATGCAACTGGATTGAAAACCAGTTCAACCATAAATGTTACAGTATTAGATGAAAATGAGCCACCGACGTGTACCATTAATAACACTGATGTCCATATAGTGGAAGAACTGGTGTGTATTGTCTACTTATCATTTCATAAAAGTAACATAATGGCAAAATACTGATATGTTTATTTACCAATGTAAAATTTCGATTATATAGTTTGATCATACCAACAGATCTGAAAGGTTAAAAAACACAAGTGATTATTCAGTAACTCATATGTCCACATACTCTGATGCATGTTGGGAAAAAAAAAAGCCTTGCAGTATTTTAGTGTTGGCGATATGCAAATGAAGTTATTAATAATTTGAATGGAATTTAAACTGATTTTTGTGTTTTGCTATATTATTTCTGCAGCCTGTTGGGACAGTTATTGATGCTGGAATTTTTTGTTCTGATGTGGACACTTCAGACCAGCTTTTATTCAATTTAACTGGGGATGGTGTTCTCTATGTTACATTGCTATCCCATGGCCACGAGCATATTGTTATATATAACAGAATTGACAGAGACCTGCCATCTAATAAAACTCGTATCAATGTGGGTAAGGCTGTATAAAAATGTAAATAAAATGTAGTGGGTGTGAATTTAAAGTAGTAGACAAATAACTGCCATCAAAACAAATATAATAAGTGCCGTATTCACAAAAGGGATCAAGCTCAACTTAAGCTGATTTTTGGCTTAACTTGAGCTGGAAAATGGATCAGGATCAAGTTAGTATTCATGAAGAAGTTGAGCTGAGTTTTGGCTCAGCTTTTGGCTCAACTTTGATCCACCTATGTTGATGGGTTAAGTTTTGCCATTTTCCTTCATCCTGATCTGATCTTGAGCTGATTTTTCGCTCTATCCTCTCAAGGCTGGAGTCTTGATATGATCCACAATACCATTTGTTTTAAAAGCCAAACCTGCAAGCAAACCATGTTCCAAAATGTCCACAGAAGAATACAAATGACAAATGAATAAGGACACATAGATTTACCCTTAACTTCAGTGATTACTAATTGTTAATTCTATTCTTTTCATGTTTATAAAACTTGTATAACATTGCTTTCACTAGCGCTGACAGCCAGAGACAGGGGAGGATTACAGGATATTGTGAATGTGTCATTTCGTATCACTGATGTAAATGACAATGTACCAGAGTTTGATGTGATGACTCTGAATGCTTCTCTTCCTGATGGTACACTAAATGGAACACTGGTACATCTACTTACTTTTCCAGGGATTAAGTTGATATTAATATAATAAACTGCAAGTGTAACTAAATCGCAAGTGCAACACAAGTGCATTTTACAACAGTTTTATTTACAACAGTTTTATTTTTATTTGTTCATAGACTGATATTTGTGTAAATTTATAAACCAGGGTGGGCGAGGGTGACAATCCACCACCAACCCCCACCCGTCATCAGGGCGTCACGTAAGAAACATATGAAGGCTTAATTTATTTATTATTATAATTTCAGAATTTAACTTTATTGACAAGCAAATACATGCACACACATGCGCAAACTTACATACAAAATCAAACAAAAGGAATTCAGTAAAAAAAACCCAGTAAAAATCATAAAATTGTCATTACATGAATTCATGGTGTAAATTGTGATGATACTGACCACTGAAAAGTAAATTATAAACCAATTTTTGTATATTTCCTCGTTACATCTGATGCATTGATCAGTTTCCAGTATGTTTCCTTGCAAACTTGTGACATGGATAGTAAGTCTCTGAAACATGACTGAAAGACTTGATATTTAGAACCTGCTGCTCATATAGTAGTCTAATTCCTAGTACACAAGCACTTATCATTGTAATAGTTATAACTGACACACTGTGTCACACTGTAATAGTTATAGCTGGCACACTGTGTCACACTGTAATAGTTATAGCTCACACAGTGTCACACTGTAATAGTTATAGCTGACACACTGTGTCACGCTGTAATAGTTATAACTGACACACTGTGTCACACTGTAATAGTTACAGCTGACACACTGTGTCACACTGTAATAGTTATAGCTGACACACTGTGTCACACTGTAATAGTTATAGCTGACACACTGTGTCACACTGTAATAGTTATAGCTGACACACTGTGTCAAACTGTAATAGTTATAGCTGACACACCGATCACACTGTATGGCGCCTTCTTTACAAGATGAACGGGGCTTACATTTATTACCTTTCAGGTTTCTCAAGTAATAGCAAATGATCTTGATGATGGTGTCAATGGAGATATATTTTATGAGGAAATTTCCAGCTCTAATTACTTATCCATTGACACAAGGGGACGGATATATCTGACATTACAGCTGGACTATGAACAGCAAAATGTCATAGAGTATCAGGTAACCAAATATGAGGTGAACTGTTACCTATATAGCTGACACTAATTACCTCCACCAGGAGCTTATGTTTTTGGATGTGTTTGTTCATCTATTTTTATGATAATTTGAAAAGTATTGAATGGATCTTTTTGAAATTTTATTTGGGTATCGCCTGCCTACAGAAATAAGTGATTAAATTTAGGGAAAGATCAAAATCATATTCTTGATACAAAAAATTTGAATTTTTGGAAACTCTTCTTCTTGGAGGTCTGTAATGTATGAATGCTTTCTTTTTCATCTGTTGATTGTAAATTATATTCTCTTAGAAGGATGTTTAAAATATTCTCCTTTTGTATGTATTCATACTACTCTTGATGTGTTACTCTTTTCACTGGTTTATTGTCAAATATGTAGAAATTTGTTAGCTCTTATAATAACAGAGATAAAAACTAAAAAATGTATGATTTTTACAAATTCTTTAAAAGCCCTCTTTTGAAAATATGACAGAAAAAATATTTAGAGTTTGATATAACATATTTTGGTGTATGATTTTAACATTTTTAATGTGCAAGTAAGATAAACTAATTGATATATTCACAATGTAAATAGCATCAATACTCAAGACTTACCTCTTTTCTAAAGCATATCCACCAATATCCTCTTTATCAATCCTATGTCTCTGTTGTGCTCATCTATTTTCTCACTCCTGGATTTGAAATTAGAATTCAAACTTGTTTGTTGCTACTTTGAGTCTGAGTTTTAGTGGAGATGAAGTTGTATGAAAGTTGGTTTAGAATAAGAATACTGAAACAGAGATATATGTTGCCAGTGTGGCAATTCAGTGATTTTGCATGTGTATTATTTTCAGATTCAGGCAAGAGATGCTGGGATTCCACAGTTATCATCAACAGCCACTTTCACACTATTTGTACAAAAAGCAAACGAGGAAGTCCCAGAATTTGAGAAAGATTTTTACAATTGGGAAATTTACTCTGATGCCACAACTGGAGTCAAAGTTGGCAAAGTAAAAGCTCAAAGTGAGGCTCATTTTCATGTGATGAATGAAAAAGTTCTGCATATGTAAAATACATTTCTGCATCTTACTTATGTCTCACCAAATAAATCTCCTATAGTAATTGCAATCTAGAAATTTACAGCTTTTATTATTATTCAGAAATCAATCTATTTTCAACAATATGAAAGGTATAAAGTGATTTATTTTCCATCACTGTTTTAATCTCACAAAGTACACATACCCGATACCCCTGCAGGTAGAATCTAGCTTTCCAGAGCTTTTTCCTTCATATGACCATATACCTGAACTTGCCTCTGTGATTGCAGAAGTCAAGATTAAAACTACCACCATAATTTTTGTTGCAAATATCAAACAATACCAGAGGTGTATCTTGAAATATGAGGATCGTTGATTGTTAGAAATGTCTTTGATGTGGGCAAGAAGCATGTAGCTAGTGGATGTTTGTGTCTTTGATTTAGTTGACATATTAAGGCTGCTAAGTATGAAGCTTACACCTTTCATACCCCTAGAAACCTATTCAGCCTCATCAGAATGTCACATCCATAAAGGTATTGTTTTATACTTTCAGATGTCAAAAAGATTTTATACACCTTTGAGGTCAATCATCAAGAGTTTTCTGTAGAACAAGATACTGGGGAGGTTTCTGTGAGATCAGAACTGCAAGATGGCCAAAAATATGTCCTTTATGTGTCTGCAGAAGTCACTGGAAAACCTGCAAAGTAAAGTTATCTTATGGCAATAGAGTAATGAGGAGACAGTTACAGATTTTATCGATGAAATGTCTTCATTTTAAGTACATATTAGTACATCTATTAACTTACAGTACAGTTGTTTGGGGCACATGTTTTTATTAACATTTTCATTCTGATTGAAAGCACTATTGCAAAATGTCAATTGCTGCTTTGTTATTACATTTTTCATTTAGTTAAGCATTAGCACTATTTGTAGATCTTTTGGTCAATCTGGTTAATTCAGATTCAAAGTTTGCATTAATTGTCAATGGTTGCAGTTTTTGTAAAGCATATATTGTCCAAACATTTTGATCAATAAATGAATAAATATTTTAATTAAAATAAATATTTCACAGAAACTCTGTGGCTTTCTGGAAACAAACTAACAACACATATAATTGACGGTATTGCTTGGCCTTGTTGGGTCCCTGAAATCTAGGGTGTTAACAGTAGCATGTGTGGCCAAATGAGGGAAACTGATTCATTTTAGTCCAAGGGTTTATACACTGGGATAATTCATGTCTCTTCAGTAACTAGTCTTTTTATTTTTGATCATTATTATAATTCTGTTCTTATTTCAGGACAATAGTTAGGATAGACGCCTATGAGAAATCGACATATCTGATTGATTTTGAATTTGAAGAGAGATTAACCACATTTGATCAGCTGTATGTCATTGGCTTCAAAGCTCTAATTGCACAAATAATCCCGGGATGTAAACCCAGGGTTGTTTTCATCAATAAGGAACCCTGGTTGGAATATGCTTACTTTAATGTCAGTTCCTCCAGGAGACGGTTGTTTAAGTAAGTTACTAATATCTGAATCTTTCTCTTTATGGTATGTTAAATACTTTACCAACAGTTCATTCAATAATAAATCAAAAATCAAAAGTAATGTCATATAACGTCTACTTGTTGCAGTTTAATTTCTCTTTTATCCAGTTTAGATGGAAACCATATATGTCTAACATAAATAATGAATTTCTTGTTTTCTCTGTTTTCTTAAATATGTACAGATCATATCAATGCACTACATTTCCCTAGTTTTCTTTCCATAATTAACATGATAACATAATTAACGGAAATAAGATATGTCTAATTGGAATGTCTTTGAATACATTTTTGTCTCAAAACACCAGTGAAATGACCACTTTGACCTTACTAATTGTGAAGAATAACGTCACAGACTCCTTCAGCAACTTAGATTCAGAGAAAGAGTTCTATACAGTGACAACATTGCTACAATATTTGACATCTGATGGGGATGGGACTCCCAACGAATATTTCAAAAGTGATATCTTTTCAGGTTAGTGAAAATGAAATAAATTTAAAAATATAATTAAAAGGGTTTTTTTACATTATCACAGAAAGCTAGAGCAATACTGAGCCAGGGGCCATTTTATAAAAAGGCTTAAGCCTGGTTCCAGACTCAGATCTTAGACTTTGGGCTGAAACATTTGACACTGTTTGGTTGAATTCACAGACTTATAAGACTCAAGGAATTTCAAAATAAGACTCAACTTGAGATTTGGCTGAGTCATGGGTTCAACTTTAAGCCTACCAAGCAGCTGGCTCAGGTTTGAGCCAGAGTGTCAAGCCTTGTTTGTAGCATTTGAAGTTATTAAAGCATATACAAAATAATTTATGTAGTGTATAGTTGAGCTTTTTGGCTAAGACCAGTCTCAAGTTGAGTCAGCCAGCCACTGGCCCATTGAGTATTTTTACTTGAAAAAAATATCCAGCTACTTCATATTTTTATTGAAACAAAAATTGATGATACTATAGTTTTAACTGATGAAACATAAGATAATATATTACATATTATTACAATTGCAAGAAAAAAATGCATATAACAACATTTTTCAACGTTGTAGAATACCAAATAGTGTCAATAAAACCGCACACTGAAGCGACAGAGGACGTAGAAGTAAACTGGTGGACTGAGACCAAAGAGGGATTAATCACAACAGCTATGTTGGGTCTTGTGGGGCTTCTGCTATTGGGTTTTCTTCTCTTGATAATTTGTATTCTGTGCAAAAGAAAAAGAGACCAACAAAAGTAAGTTGAGCAGATTCCAAACATTACACACATTTATATTTGTTAAAACATTCTATTTTGGATATAATTTTACACCTATGCATGTTTGTTTTTGTGCTGTAGCAGCCAGTGTATGAAAATCATCTTGTATTTCAGAAAACGTTTATTTGAACCTTCCAAAATAGATAAAAGCAAACGTAGTGGAATATCAGATGAAACTTTAAATGTGGAAGACCTGCATGATATTCCTGACAGACCTTCTTATACTAAAATGGGCATCAGATCATCACTGGCATCCTGGGAGGCATTACCATTAAGTGAAATCATCTGCAAGACTCCACACCTTGCAGATTCTGTAAACAAAAACATTGATGGATATCCTATATTCAGTAAGATCCCAACATCATCACCAGGCAGACCGAAGCAGACAAAATTACATTCACTCTCTGAAATGCTTCCAGATATGTCAGATAGGGGAAGTCCAGATGTGGGCTACAATAGTTCAAGGACTGTAACTCCTTTATCAGATGCTCAGAGCATGTCAGATTGTGAGGTATTATCTTTGAAAAGTTTGAGAGCTAGTGTTGTGTCGCCAGTGTTTAGGCAACAACACAAAAATGTTAAAAATTCTCCTCTGCAATGGGAACAACCTTTATAAAGCTTCCTTGTAATTGTACTGAGAATCAAATGATGCTGTCAATAGTTAATTATATCATCACAACCCAAAACTTAAAATTAATTAATTAATTTCTTATGTTTTTTTATATGCTAATACAATATAATGCAAATTTAAAGAGCTAAATATTAGAATTAGAATGCAACGATTATTTGTTTTCATCTTATTTCTAATTACTGTCATCAGCTGATGTAAGTTGCAGTTTGTTAGTTACATATTTACTAGAGTGTTATAGTTGAATACAGCACAATGATTAGATTTTCCAGTTTGTTTTATTATCAACGTTAAGACTGGACAACATATAACAGACTTGATAAAATTGACTTTGGTATACTGTATCATACACACCTGATATACATCACAAATATTGTATGAAATGTAAGCACTTTTCACTAGCATTTTGATTTTTTTTCTGATAAAATGTTAAAGCTAAGAGTTAGAGATATGGTATGATGGTGGAGTCATAGATTAACCATACTAAACATTCCAAAGGTCAAAGTTCAATGGCTACAACTATATCAGGTCAGGCCTCTGATAAACTCTCATGAGCTGGATTTAATCCATGACCACAGGGGAGAGAGATATGTGATAAACCTTTTCTCAGTGCACCATGTCATTGGCCATAAATTGCAGTTCAATAGACTGGATGTTCTGGATGGCAGATATCCATTATCATATAACCAGAGACATAGCAGGGTCAGCACCATGGAGAAAGAGTGGGGGAAATGCCAGAAACTAGGTCGGGTATGCTTTAGTAAAGCAATAAGTTTTCAACTTTTTTCTGAATTAAGTGGAGATAATTGGCTAAACGTAAAGCATCAGGCAAATCATTCCAAATCTTTGGAGCATCGTATGCAAAGGCTAAGGTCGAAATGCTTGGTAAACTTATATACTGATGAAGCAAAGTGTGGGACCATAATCAAGCAACATACCATCACCTTGACCTCTACATGTGTTGTACACACTTTGTCTAGGATTTAAGAAAAGGCAAAAATATTTTGGATAACTACTTTGTAGGAACCTGTGCACCAGTAAAGCAGTCTTAAATACAGAGCGATGTTAAATAGGCAGATAATTGAAGGTCTAACAGGAGTGATGTATGAGTAATTTGTGGTATTGCTAACAATTTTAGAAAGACTGTTCTGGACAAATTGCAGCTTACGAAGATCCACAGTAATTTGGTCAACTACCAACCAAGGTATTTGCCGCAGTAAGAGCAGCATTACATATGAGATAGCCTCTAAAATGCTTAAGATCCTGGATTTGAGCAAAATAAGAAAGTGTAGTGTCAAACCATACAATTAATGACCGCCACAGAGGCGATTTCCAAAAACACTACTTGAAAAAAAATGAGTTTTTTTCATATTTCTACATCAACTGCAGTGATAAGCTAGAATGCTGCAAGAAAATGTCAGAAGTAGTACTAGCTTGAAAAGCCTGCTCAGTCAACAGACCTTAAAACTGTTGCAGTGGGGGTCGAAAGGTGATCTTAAAACTGTAGTTGCAGAGGGAACATGGGATAAATGGGTCATGCAGGAGTGTGGTCCTTGTACTGCTACAGAAGCCCTTGCAGCCCTGTGGGTAGTCTTTACCTGACATAAAACCTTTGCATAACCTGATACTTGGCCCAACATGTATGGGGAGGGGGACTTCCTCAGCAACAACAAGGGGAGTAGAACAATGGTATCAAGTCTGCTTGGTATAAATATTTGGTATCAAGTCCTTCATATTCTCCTAACAATCTGTCCTTAGTGTCGTGTATTAAAAGAATTCCTCCTCACACTCTTTTGTTCCAGATCACTGTTTTACAACGGTTTCCATGACATTAGCTGGGGCCACTATCCTACTGGGTGTAGTTAAAGTTGACGGGGGTTATGGGTTTGACATCAGAGCAAGGTCATGCTCATCCTCATCCCCTTCAGCAGATGGAGGGGGTAAACTTGTAATAGCATTAGTAGATGTGGGGCCTGTAGCTAGGGTTTTCTGGGGATGTGTGCTTTCTCCTTGCCCTGAAGACATTGTGCCACTGTGCCACACAAATCTGAACTTCTCCAGGATCTATCTCTGTCTGTATAGGTTTGACCTGTACCAGATGGGGGTGACTTGGTAAACCTGACACACTGATCCCTTAAGCCTTTGTATCAGTTCTGGAGCATACTGGTTCTTGCTGCTATCATCACCAATAAACATTAAGTTGTAGTGAAGTCACATGCTGAAGTGCCAGATAGGTGAAATAGATATGTGATCAAGACCTTTGCTAGCTAGCAATTTTTTTCATTGTTCATTCTGTCGAACATTATTTTCATACAGAAATGTCAACTATTAAAGCAAACCAATGGGCATCTTTACAAAGCATATTTCGCCAATAATTACAAAAGATTGGTTGGCATCATACTCCAAGTTACCAATGAATATAAATTGTAGCATAAACATGTAGGTTTTATTCATTTTAACATTTCCAGTTACATACAACCTAGTACTTCAAGCATTCTGTACCATACAAATGCATTACACACACAAGAACACTTGCGTGATATCAAAGATTTTTGCATTACCGATTAACAACTTGAAATGTTTAAGATAACGGGTGTTTTGAGTACTTTATTAACGCTCGACGATAGGAGAGGGTTATTGTGATCAGTTTGTTTCTGTCTGTCCGTCTGTCTGTCTGTCTGTCTGTGCACCGTTTCGCCCTTATAACTCAAAAACTATAACACCAATCAAGCTCAAATTTGGTGGGCAGATATTTCATGGGGTACAGACGGATTCTTGAAAATTTGGTGTAATTTGTGTGAAAATTAAAGCCAGGAGAGAGTTTTTCTATTTGTAATTGGGCTTTTACAGTAAAATCTGCTTCCCTGTCTGTGCACCGTTTTTCCCTTATAACTCAAAAACTACAACATCAATCAATCTCAAATTTGGTGGGAAGGTATTTCATGAGGCACAGACATATTCTGCCAAATTTGGTGTAATTTGCTTGAAAATTAAAGCCAGGAGAGAGTTTTTCTTATTTTTAATAGGGAATTCACAGTGAAACTGCTTCTCTTCATCACATACGTCAAAAATCAATATTTTACTTTCTGATGATGTCATTACTCCGTGATGTCACAATGCAACAGTCATTGTGAGGTCACAAACCTAGCTTGTGATACTTGCTCTCTTTAAGTAAAAATATTTCTTCTCATTTTATGGCTTGAAATTGACATAAACATAATAAAGAGGGAGGCGATATATTCATTATTTTTATTAATTATTATTTCTGTTTTATTTTCTCTTTTTTCTTTCAATACCTTGACAGTCCATCACAAAAAATTACCATGCGTGATTTTCACCAAGAAGTGATCTTTAAGCAATATTTTTACCTCCACCAGCAGTTTATATTTTTGTGTGCTAATTGTTTAATTGTCTCTTTGTTTTTTTGGGTTTTTTTTGTGTGTGTGTTTACATTACTCTAGAACTAATGAACAGATCTTTATTTAAAAATTTGTGGGTAGGACCTGACTGAAGGAAGAAGTTACTAAAAGAAAGATCTGAATCTTATTTTGGATACAAAAAAATCATGATTTTTCAGAGGTCCCATTTCAATGTATTTTTAATGACTTTAGCTTTCTACTTGATATTTCTATGAAGATTAATTTACATGTTTGGTTTTATTTTATTGTCTTCCGTACAATACTTTCTGTCACTTGAGAGACTGGTCACTAAGAGTCGAGCGTTTTGCTCTCTCTGAGTGCATCTTGTTTATTTAGTGTTTTACATCACGCCTAGTACCGTATCTGTTATGTTGTGACAAGTATTGTAGTTGGAATGGCAGAGCTAACCATTCCTACAGTTGGTCAAGGTTTTAAACTGCCGACAGGCAGCAAGCAACAACCAGCCTTCCCACATGAGGTCAGGCTGGGATTTGAACTCTAATATCAGAGGTGGGAGGCGAGTGTTGTACCACTGAGCCACCATGGCTCCCTGCGCAGTGCATTTTCAATGGAAACATCACTCAATTTATGTACAATGAGTCCACTTTTTAACACTTTCACAATACTGTTTTATTGATACACAATTTTTATTTCAATATTTCTTACAAAATTGCATGACAAGGTATATATATATATATATATACAGGTAGAACAATGAAAACTAGGAGCTAGCATGTTATTACACTATTGTGTACTGGGCTGTGTACTGCACTTCTAAGCTTGAGCTCACAAGTTAAAATATTCAGTCTAATTATTCAATAATATTCTAATTCTGTTATTATTTTGCATATTCAGACGTGTAGCTTTTTATGATAGATTTTAAGTTAAAAAACTGGACTATAGTTCTTTAAAAATCACCAAAAGTACTCCTTTTTTGATTGCCACCTCCTTTACTCTTCTTGATAGATATGTTTCTGTAGATTCTTGTATTCAGAGAACACTCTAATATAGGATGGGGTCAGACTGGACCCAGTCCAACACTGCTGCTTCAGTTCTGTTCTGGGTTTCCTGGATCTAAGTGAGCAAATAGAATGTGTGCTTTTTTAATGCAACAGGAAAAGACAAAAAGTTTAACTTAACAAATTTATTTAACAATTTCAAATAATGATTACAGTCAACTGGTATGCTCTCCATAGTACATACAATGATACAATAATGAAATCTCTCTGACCTGAACACTGTAACTGACAGTTAAGTTTATCCAGCAATCTGTCCTGTGATCCATCCAATGTCCACTAACACATAGATATCTGTATCCTGTGATCTGTTCAATGTTCGATAACACAAATGTCTTTATCCTGTGGTCCTTTTGATATCCAATTTCACAAAATGTCTGTATAGAAATATTCAGAGAGTTTGCACAATTGTACTGTCTGCTCCAAGATATGGACAATGTCCAAAATGCAGTAAATCCACTCTCTGGTAGAATCATACACTGTATATAATAAGTATTATCCAAAGTACAGCAAATCTTTCCAGATACTGTAGAAAGTTCACTGCAGCAAAAGTTCACAACAACAAAAGGAGTTTATATTCACCTGAAGATTAATTCTAAGACACAAGTAGCCTTCCTTATAGCCAGCGAATACTAGGTTCATGTGTGGTCAGATGTACAGTCCTTATATATGGTTATGGAAATTCTAGCATCTTATAGAACATAACAGCTGCCACTAGAGACAGTGAGGAAGTTCTAAAACCTACAGGTAGCTTATTGGGTTTCGTTAGCCTAGAGGAATTCCCCAGTCTATAAATAGATCAATAAACATCATAACACAACAATCAATAGATTCCTTGCTTTAAATGTTAATAAATACATATAAACTTAGATTTAAATAATGCACAGACACACTGCCTATATATGTGACAGATTTATATTATTATTTTTGAACCAAACCATCAGCCAAATGTTCTTTGCTTAAATGAGTCAATACTATAGTGGTGATCACTAGAACATCTCGAGAGCCTGACTAAATTTTCTTGAAACTGAAGTTTATTACTATGTGCTGATCATGAGATGTTATGACCATGACTATATCTTGTGAACATGACTTTTTTTGCCATGACATATCATCATGAAAAACCATTCACGAAAGGTCTTAAGTCTCAAATCTGAGATTTTTGTCTCAAATGTAAGATTTATTTCCGATTTTTTTCAGATTTGAGACGTTTTGCTCAGTTGGGATTCACAAAAGATCTCAGGCTAAGATTTGACTCAGATTTGGTCTAAAATTTAAGATTGCCTAGGGGGTGACTTAGGTTTTCCTGAAATAGGGTATATGTAGTTACAAGTCTCAAAACAAAATGAAAATTGCCAAGTATGACATATTTATAACTTTTAACACAAAAACATGAATATATACTAAGAATTTGTATGAAAACAACAGTAAAACATTTACATTAGTAATTTGCATGAATGGTTTGTTTTACTGTTTTAATCAGTTATTTTGTATGCCACTACAAATTATAGTAAAAAGAAAACATTTTACTTGATAGAATATATTATAAATGTGAGTACATGTGGTACAGCTGTAAATATAAATGTGTATGCTTTAGTCTGATCTCAGCAGAAAGTTGCATCAATTTTGATTGGTCCAGACTCAAAACATGTCTGAGATTTTGGTCTCAGCTAAGATCCTTTTCATGAAATTCAACTTGAGCAGAATCTCAGCTGAGACTAAAATCTCAGATTTGAGCGAATTCTCAGCTGAGATTTGGCTAAGACTTGAGACCTTTTGTGAATCCAGCCCATGGTGACCACAACAAAATAAATTATAATGCGTTGGTTATCACAATTATTTCTACATGATCACCAGCTAGGTGATCACATCATCTGGTGCTCACCACATATCCTTGGAAGCACAAGATTATGTAGTGCCCACCAGTGCACCTGGTGATTATGACTTTATGAGTAGTAAGCATAGGATATCATATGGTGATCATAAAAAATAACTTGTGAGCACCAGATTGATCATCTCATTATCACCATATCATCTGTGATCACAACAATCTGGTGACCACGAGAAATAAATTGTGATGATCACATCATGTGGTGCTCACAACTGAATAAAATGACTAAACATATTTCAATAATGCCTTTATAGCGTTTTCGTACTCCCGCTGTCTTTAAAGTCTGAAAGTATTACACTGCCTTAACTAGAAACTGTACGTTGGTAAGGGTGAGCCGTCGGTAAGTAACAATTCTCCGTACATGATATATAAATTATGAAATTTTATGTTAAACTTATTTGGTTGGGTCTTAAAATATAGTTGTGGGTTTACCCGTCTGTCATTACAGTGTAAGTCATTTAGCAATTGTATATCTTAGCCAAAACCTAAGTTGTATCCCCTGTTATAAGATAACTTCTAAATTCATGTAATATCGCTCAGGAAATACACCCATATAGTGGCTTTCTAACAGTAAACGCCCGCCTACCAGTTCACGCCCGCCTTATTTCTTTGTTAGAAGTCAAGGGCAAATGCTTTTATGTATCTGCAAAATGGGCGTTCACTGTTATTTCCGGTTTGCGGTAAAAATGGCCGACAATAGAGTTAAATCATTAAAATATAAAGCTTTAAAACAAATGTAACAACACATACCTCAGTTATTGATAGTAGTGTATATCATTTGACAATCTTGTGGTAGAAGAATAAAATATAAAGCTGTTACACGGGTGGTCACAGTTGTGTCCAGTTCATAATAATGTCCTACTTTTGTTGGAGTTTAATTTTAAAACATTGCAACCAGCAGTTTTTTCACATTATTCCCTTTGATATAGATTTTACTTCATGGAAATTTTAAAAATTTGAAGCAAACACCCAAACTGAGTACATTTGTGTTTAGTAAAAAAATTAATAGACACTATTATGACCTGGACATAATTGTGACTACCTGTGTAATATAATTTAAATTCAATATGTTAGCTTAAGCATGGGTGTTTACTGGTAGAATGCCACTAGCCACTATATTTTGAACGAAGTGATTAGGCTTCGGGTGCCAGACATATATTGTTGGCAATGCACATTGGGTCCCCAGTGTATATTTGCTTTAATATGTGTTGGGTCATGAAGAAAGTAAAGGATATTCTAACAATCTCACTACCACAGCATTAAACATTAAATCCACAACAATCCGCGATTCTGATTGGCTAATAAATGAGTTCTATTTTCTAGTGTTTCATCTAGGGAAGTGTTTTATATCATGGGATGCCTTGTTTTAGGATTGTAGCAATATTTTACAAAACTTTCCTCAAAGAAGATCAAATACTTGAGAAATCACAGCAGTAGTACCAACTCATTAATATTCATGAGAAGATATGAGGTTACAGATTTCCCAGGGTTTTCTAACAATATTTTATAAAATGGATTTTGTAAATATAATAAATCTTAAATCCACGATGTGCTTGTGATACTTTTTATTTGCTCACGAATCTTCACGTCAGACGTTGCCTTTCCATACAGTGTACTTTTTATACATTTTTGGCCAATCAAATTGCTTGACTGATGCATAATGCCCTCATTCAACATTTGGGACCTGACATATAAGTAAACAATTAGACATCGGGTTCCCGATGCATAAGCTCTTGCTATTTTGAAATACAAAAGATTGGTGTTAGAAAATTGGAGTGTCCATAATTTTGGTATGACCATAATTGCTTGGCAAGCAGTTTTGTAGCTTTGCTTCTTGAAGATTGAAATATCAAAAGTAATGCCTGACGGGACAGAAACTAGTTCAGATCACAAGTATAAAATTGTTGTGTACAGGTTATTTCACTTCAAATACAGTGGTTAACGTGTTGTTGGTCCATTAAGCAGGTGGTAAAGTATGTTGTTATAGTGGGCTTTACAAGTTTATATGCAGATTTGGTTACAATAAACGAATAACAGTTGCTTACATTGGTAGCTTCATTGATATGTGCTGAAAAACATAAATGTTTGCTCTAGTATTTTAATGCCAAATTATGCAAAATGGGCTAAAATATGAGTAAGGCTAAAAATACAAGGATTAAGTATGCCTCAGAATATTTTATTTTTTTCTTATTTGAAGTTGTTTTATAAAATGGATCTGTAAACATCAAGCATTAATTTATTTTTTATCAGTTTATCTACTGCTGAGCCAGTGAAGTTTGTCCCCCAGTGAAGTTCATCAACTATGGTAAAACACTCAAGGATAAGCAATAGTCGTGTTTAAATAAATGTAATAACTACTTTTACGGCAATGTATAATTGTATGCTGCAATTCACAGTAAAGAAGCGCTCAAAGTTCACAGTAAAGAAGTTTTAATGTTGCCATAAAATACAAAAGACAAATTTCACTGGGGTGACAAATGTCACTGGCTAAGCAGGATATAGCTTGTGTTCAGAACTTCAGATGTTTGATTCAGGCAGTTGGATATATCTTTCTAAAATAACATGTTCAATTAAACACACACACACACAAAAATAAAAACTGTTTATTTCACAAAGTAAGTTTTAAAGTACAATGAACATCATTCACTATCCAGTTCTTTTACAAAGAGACTGAAGAAAATCAATATTACCCCCTCCACCCAACTTTTTTTCACAAATTACTGAATAACGTCATTATGTGATGTAACAATGATGTATCCAGTAAACACCATCCTTTTTTTTTTTTAAATTAAAAAAAAATTTAAAAAGCACCATCTAGTTTGTTTACATTTCAAAATGAAAAGGGCATTGGAATTATATTTTTTTTTGTCCAGAATGGGCAATATAACTTCATATTGCTCATAAATACTCCAATCTGATTGGCTGAAACTCACTTGAGGTATAATTATGTTGTGATGTTTGTTTAAAATTTTAGCTTTTTCTAAAAAAACATCATGTAACTTATTTGTTTTTAATTATTTCAAAAACATCTTAACTAATTTGTCAGTTATTTTTGTTTACACTTAACATTGTAAACACTGAATTGAAGCCATAGGCATCAACATTTTATTGTGAATGATATTCTTGGGTTCTCAATTTTTTTTATCAGGCTTTATTCAGTGACAATTACTCCAATAACCATACACATAGCCATTAAGCCATGGGTTAAATTGACAATTTGCTTTATGTTCTATTTGAAGTGTATAAGGGAAATGTAGTTGTTTATTAGGGATTGGGAACCAAACATTTTAGGTTAACATTAAACATCAGGAACCTGATGTATAACTCCTACCTTATAAAATATTTTTATGCAAATTTCATTGTGCAGATTCGGCCATATTTTGCTTAGTTGTTTATTCAATAATTAAGCGGCCCGTCAGGGGCGCTTATTTGTTTTCATGTGCGTTTGACTGATCACCACCGCTGGATTATGGTCTCCCTTGAATAACTTCTTGGGCTTTGAAATTTTTCTTTCCTTCTTATCTTTCTTTAAAATTATAGTGGCGGAAAAAATTTTTGGGATACTTTGCGGAGACCTTAAGCTTTAGTTAAGGTAACCTTAAGCACAAAAAAAACACACCTGTGTTATAAAATTTATCTGGTACATTCTAGACCTATATCCGTAGGTCGGAAAGGATTTTCTGATCAATCGGACCATAGATGCCTGAATGGGAGGCCTTTTATTTTCGTAAATTTACTTAAGGTAACCTTAAGCATTTTTCAAAAACACCCCATCATCGTGTTTTGGAAAAAAAAACACACACCTGTGCTATAAAATTTATCTGGTACATTCTAGACCTATATTCGTAGGTCGGAAAGGATTTTCTGATCAATCGGACCATAGATGCCTGAATGGGAGGCCTTTTATTTTCGTAAATTTTAAAAATGGGTACTTGGTCTGTATCTCAAAACTGGTCAGAATTTCGTCGTTTTGTTGAAATAACTTATTCAGCTACTTTTTGATAATCTTTCACATGCCAAAGTTTTAGCCCTGTATCTGCAATCTTAATGTCACGTTAATGTCAAAAAAAGGGGTTTTAGCCCTCCAGTTCACTTAGTTTTTCACTCTTTTCAACCAAACTTGGCATATATATTGAGATTTACCAAAGGATTATCCTGACTTTATGGTGACCTTAAACTGTAAATATAATTGGAGCTGTGGCCCCCCTAAAGTCATAAAATTTGGACTAAAGCCATCTGGCCCCTTTCTTTTTCCATATCTAATGCATGTTGATGTTGAAGTAGATCAAAAGAAGACTCTTGCTACCTTATGATTTAAATATTAATGATGTTATGACCATCTTAAACTTGAAATGTAGGGTTTCTCAACCCTAAGCTCAGTTAATGTTTAAATTTTTAAAATAAAACTTGGCACATTTATAAGGTTTGGCAGAAAGGGACATTCTCATTTTATGGTCACCTTAAAGTCGCAATATGAATGAAGTCATGGTCACCTTACAGTGAAAAAAGGAAGTTTCAGCCTCAAGGCAACTTGTTGTTCAACTGACCTCAGCTAGACTTTATACACTTATAAAGGGTGACAAAATGGAAATTCTTATTTTATGGTCACCTTAAAGTCCCAATATGAATGAAGTTATGTCCACCTTGCAGTGAAATTATGGAGTAATTACTCTCCAGCTATCGTATTGTCAGCAACCAACTTACTGTTCAATGACATCAGTTCAACTTGACACATTGATTAAGTTTAAGGAAGACTTTTAAAGACCTTTTTCCTTAAAATTCCTGTTTTTATGTCAGCTGACTTGTTAGCTGACATTATGGCATCACTGTGTGGCATCCGCGTGAACAACTTGTCCTCCAAAACTACAAAGACCCAGAGACATGCAATTTTTTTAAAGATACCTTATCTATCGAGGATGATACATCATAAAATCCCTGCAGATCTGTCTGTTCGTTTGTTCCCCAGAGCCATTAGAAGAGGTACTCCCACCCAAAGTCTGAAAATTTCAACAGTTTATCACAATTTTCTCATTGACTATTGCAGGCATCTCTCTCATATCTTGCATATATGTACTAGGTCACCTGTAGATTCCCTTGTGGGAGTATCAGGCCTGGATCTTTCTTAATTATTTTTTATGAATTTTTGATGCATTAAAATTAATGTATTCAGGTGCTAAATTACTTATAACTTGAAAAGTATTGCATTTAGAGCATATTGATTAATGTGTTTTTGATGAAGTTTTGTGTCAGTTATAACATAGTAAAATTTGAGAACTGTAGCCCCTTACATAATTAAGTAATTGCTGTAAAACCTAAACATTCTACTGCAGTAAATAATATTTTTCTCACCTGCGTTTTATTTCAGTGAGGGGAGTGAGGAAGAGGCAGTCTTTTTCTGCACAGATCTGCCCCCTCCCCACTCCCCTCATTCAAGTAAAAATGCATGTGAGAAAAGAGTTTCCTCTGTGTATGGGGGATGGGGGGAAGTGAGATGGGGAAGTGAGATTATGTGTGTGTGTTTTAAGTCTCACTTCCCCCATTCAAACAAAGAGGAGCATATGTGTGCAATGTGTGTATCTTTTCTGTCTTGCAAAAAAAAAAAAAAAAAAAAAAAAGAAACTGAAAGAAAATGGAAATGTTCACTCTCACTGAGCTTTGTCAAGCCTAGTTGTGGATGCAACTGATACAGTTTTTAGATAATCCACTTTCCCATCAGATACAAAAGACAGTAAAGCTTACCTTCTCCTTACTGTCTCATACCACAACTACTACAGCTTTATTAACTCAAATCTCCATCCGGGCCGCTCATTTTTGTTAGCAAAAACCTTTTTCTAGTTTAAACTATTTTTTATTACAGCATAAACTTCTGACCTTTTTGTTGGAGTAACTATATGAGAAAACAAAGTAATTACAGCAGAAAAAACAGTAGATTAAAACAGAATGAGTGAAGCAGCTGTGCAGGAACTTATTAAAGCCATCGATGATGTGAAGGAAAAACGAGCTCTAACAACAATGCAGATTGATGATGTAAATTCTTTATGTGAACAGGTAATATATATTTCAAATTGTTGATTTATGCTAAATTATCATTATCATGTTTCAGTAGAGGTTCTGCTCTGCTTACTAGGTACAATAGTACAAAGGTAAGAAACAGTGATAAGCAATTCATTAATCGCCTTCATTGTAAAATACTATTCGAATTAAAGGAGGTCACTCATTTACTCTGTTCATCTAGAGTTAAGAATGTGAAATTTGTCACTGCGTGTGAGATTTTGCCTTTAAAGTTCAGGAGTGAAAATAAGCAACAGGGCCTAAGGAACTTTCTTTTGTCTTCATGTTTCACACTAGTTCTGTTTTGATCACTGATACTCTCTGTGCTGCTAATTAAGCTTATAGCTCAGCAGACCTGGGACCCCTCCGTCAGGGTCAAACGAGGATAGCCAAACATTAAAGTGCTTATAAGTCGCCTATTATTGGTCCTAGAGATTTGGGATGGTAAACAAACACATAGAAAATCATGGGCTGGAAATCTTCTGGTGTGGTCGGATTTGACCTTGGGCCCCTCCTTCAAGGTCAAACGAGGATAGCCAAACTTAAAAGTGCTTATAACTCACTTATTATTGGTCATAGAGGTTTGGGATGGGAAACCAACCTATAGGATATCATGGGCTGGGAATCTTTGGTGTGGTCAGATTTGACCTCAGGTCCCTCCTTCAAGGTCAAACAAGGGTAGCCAAACTTAAAATCGCTTAAAAGTCGTTTACTATTGGTCCTAGAGGTTTGGGATGGTAAACCAACCTATAGGAATCATGGGCTAGCAATCTTCTAGTATGGACAGAGTTGACCTTGGGCCCCTCCTTCAAGGTCAAACGAGGATAGCCAAACTTAAAAGTGCTTATAACTCACTTATTATTGGTCATTGAGGTTTGGGATGGGAAACCAACCTATAGGATATCATGGGCTGGGAATCTTTTGGTGTGGTCAGATTTGACCTTGGGCAGTTCCTTCAAGGTCAAACGAGGATAGCCAAACTTAAAAGTGCTTATAACGCGCTTATTATTGGTCCTAGAGGTTTGGGATGGTAAACTAACCTGTAGGAAATCTTGGGCTGGAAATCTTTTAGTGTGGTCCGATTTGACCTTGGGTCCCTCCTTCAAGGTCAAGTGAGAATAGCCAAACTTAAAAGTGCTTATAGCTCACTTATTATTGGTCCTAGAGGTTTGGGATAGTAAACCAACCTATAGGCAATCATGGGCTGGGAATCTTTTGGTGTGGTCAGATTTGACCTTGGGCAGCTCCTTCAAGGTCAAACAAGGATAGCCAAACTTAAAAGTGCTTATAACTCGCTTATTATTTGTCCTAGAGGTTTGGGATTAAACCAACATATAGGAAATCATGGGCTGGGAATTTTTTTGCTGAGGTCAGATTTGACCTTGGGTCCCACCTTCAAGGTCAAATGAGGATAGCCAAACTTACAAGTGCTTATAACTCACTTGTTATTGGTCGTAGAGGTTTGGGATGGTAAACCAACCTATAGGAAATCATGGGCTGGGAATCTTTTTGTGTGGTCAGATTTGACCTTGGGCCCCTCCTTCAAGGTCAAACAAGGATAGCCAAACTTAAAAGTGCTTATAACTCACTTATTATTGGTCCTAGAGGTTTGGGATGGTAAACCAACATATAGGAAATCATGGTCTAGGAGTCTTTCATTGTGGTCAGATTTGACCTTGGGCCCCTCCTTCAGGGCCACAGAAGGATGTGAAACCAAATTACCGGATATCATGGCCTGGAAATCTTCTGATGTTGTCAGATTTGACCTTTGGCCCCTCCTCCAAGGTCAAACGATGGTTGACTGGCTTTGATGAGTTGTCTTTCCGGTGGATACAAATTTGCATCGGTTCTCCCATGCGTAGGTCTAGTTAAGTTTTGGAAGTGATTCAATACAAAATGGTCAACTTATTAATGATTAACTAAACACCATGATTTTTTCTTACTGATGAAAATGGAAAGTCTAAATGGTGCGAGATAGAGTGATTTCAAATGAAACTTTTGACCCCAGGGTATATTGATCTGGTGAGTTTTCCCAAAAATCTTTTCCCACCATTATTGGCGGCCATTATTAACTTTAATTTCTGTGTAATACACATTTATCTTAGAAACAGTGTGAGATAGAGTGATTTCGACGAAAAGTTTGACCACCAGGGTATCCATAGACTCATCTGGTGACTGTTCCCAAAAATCGTTTTCCGACCATTTTTGGTGACCATCTTGAATTTCAGTGGAAACGCATTTATCTCAGAAACGGTGCGAGATAGAGCAATTTCGGCAAAATTTATGACTCCAAGGGTAACCGTACAGTGACCTGGCGACTTTTCCCAAAAATTGTTTTCCCACCATTTTTGGCGGGCAATGGCGGCTATCTTGAATTTTAGAAACGGTGCGAGTTAGAGTGATTTTTTTTCTGTTGCGAAGCAATACTCTAGTTACTGTTGATAATATACAGGTAAGGAGCAGTGGTAAGAAGGCCATTGAGCACTTGCATAGGGAGTTCAGTGAGCTGCAGAGAAGTTTGAATGCCGTTTTGTCCGTGCGGGAAGCTGAGCTGGAGAAAGAAGTGCAGGAAGCCATGAGTCTAGACCTTAGTGCATTGGCAGAGATTGAGGATGAATTGCAGGAGTATCTCACCACAACAGTCGAGTGTATGGCAAAAGGTAGTGATGTTTCTTTTTCCAAAATAACAGCATCTTGAAAAAAGTTCTAAAGAGATAGAAAGAAAGAGATAGAAAAATATGACCACTTTAGTATTAAGGATGGTAGTTTTCACTTGTGTTCCATCAGATCAGATGCTTTCATAGTTTCACTTTTGAAGAATTTCTGTTCATGAATAATGGTGGATTATGTGACAAAAAGAGCAGTTCTGAACATAAAATAAGAACACATGATAGTAGAGGTTAGGGCAAAGGTACTGTGGTTTATTACCCCACAGCCTTTAAGGGCTGTCGGGGTATTGTTTTCACCCATGGTGTCCGGATGGGCGGGCAGGTCGGTGGGCGGGTGGCGGGAAAAAGTTTGTCTTTGCTATATCTCAGAAACCGTAAGGTGTAGGAAGTTCATACTTGGTAGGGACATTGGTTAGGATGTGTAGGTGTGCAACGTCATGGTCTGACCTTGATTTGACCTTTGACCTTGCCGTAGTGACCTTGAGTTTGAAAATCTTGTCCGGGCTATATCTCAGAAAACCATAAGGTGTAGGAAGTTGATACTTGGTAGGGACATTGGTTAGGGGGTGTAGTTGTGCAACGTCATGGTCTGACCTTGATTTGACCTTTGACCTTGCTGTAGTGACCTTGACCAATAAAATCTTGTTCGGGCTGTATCTCGGAAACCGTAAGGTGTAGGAAGTTGATACTTGGTAGGGACATTGGTGAGGGGGTGTAGGTGTGCAACGTCATGGTCTGACCTTGATTTGACCTTTGACCTTGTCGTAGTGACTTTGACCTTAAAAATCTTGTTGCATCTTTGGGTCTGTCTTTTGATGCAGGTTAAGCACTGTTAAAGTCATATTATAATTCAATAAGAATTTTACTTTTACAACTTCCCATTGTAACAGATGGAATTTCATCAAGTGAGCCACAGACTTTGCTGCAACACCACACATAAGCATTCATTTGAATGTATTGCCACTTGTGTATGCCTGTAATATTCAAAACATCGAAACCATAATTCGGCCATGCCAGATATAGATAAATTGTCGTAATGTTTACTGATTAATGCTGTCATCTTGTTATTGAATTGTCTTGTTTTAATACTTTATTTTTACATACATTATCTTTCTCTTAGACATTATGTTCTCTTAACATTGTTTGGGTCTTTATATAACTGACAGTGCTTTGAAAGTATCCTGAACTTTGTACTGATACAGTACTATATATCATGGTGTTAAAAATATTTCCCCAGGCTGTGGGGTACGGGCATCTCTGATGCTATTTTTGAAAACTAAGAATACCTGAAAATATGAATGCTGATGATTTTGTGTTTAGTTTAGCCTTTTGATTTGGCAGCGAAAACAAAATTGGCTGCCATCTAAAGTGATTGTATTAGTTTATGTTTTACACTTTCAAGCACTTTTACCAAGTAACTGTCAAACATATATAACAAATGTGAAATTTGTTACAGTATGTGAAATCATCAGAAGAGGCCAGACTGAAAGTGAGATAAACTTTACCAAATTTGTTGCATCAGAGATATTAAGGACCTACTGTGGCGTAATATAGTCACAAAAGTCCTGAATAAGTAGAAATTTTCTAACAAATCAAGGAAATCCATGTAGAAGGGGTTTCCTTATTGGTGAATTTTAGTATTAACACCTTGCCTGCTAAAACTTATCTCAAATAAACTGCAGAATATAGTTAATGGTATGTTACACTGGGTTGCATTTTCTACAGTTTCTTATGACTGCAATTGAATTTTTTTCCTCCCTGAAATTGCTTTGCAGGAAAGAAATTATTAATGGGTGACCATGAATCCAATGTGGAAGAAATGGTAAATTTTGCCAAAGGTGCAAAGAAAATCCAGTTGGACAGGTATTTAACCCTATTACTTATTTGTAGCCCTAAAGTCAGTCTTATGTTGAGCAATATGTAACTTATAAAAGCAGGAGAGGTTTATATATGACATGGTGTGTATGGCAAAAAATAGTCCACCTGGTATATGGCTATGAGACAACATTAGACAAAGAAAGAAATGCAAACTGAAATTATAGCTTATTCCCTGTGTGTTAGTATTTGAGTATGTGATTAGTCAGTGCCATAGAAAATATTCACATCAATTCGGTGTAATGTAAATCATTCAGATCAAATGATGTACATTGTATATTTACTTTTACCTATTTACTAGTGGGTAAATCATTTGGCTATTTGGATATCAATACTAAACATAAAAATGTTTCAATATCGGCCGATATCGGGTAATATTGTCTCCCAAATAGATTGAATCTGAGATACTGAAAACATTTATGGTTTAACATTTCCCCAACCGCTAACAGGAAGCAAAATTTACTAAAACCAAACACGTCAATTTTCATCAAAAACACAGTGAAAACTGCAAAAAAACGTAAGACTAATGTGTACGTTTTCTTCAGATTTAGGCTTTACTTCAGATATTTGCAGGATAAGTTTACAGTTTTACCTGACATGGCAATATTGCTATACATCTTTATGCATTAATATCGGCAACCCTGTCCCAAAGCAATAAATATCGCTATTATCAATAAACAATGTATCCACCACAGCCAAGTGATAATCCCGACTGCACAGGATGTAGCCTGTCTTCATATTGAGATTCCGTCTGGACTGGTGGAGGAGGTGGAGCGCCAACTCAAGGACTTTGGAGAGGTTTTCTCCCGCCCTCCTGTACAGATATCAGGGGTAGAGGATCGGCCTGGTGGGCTGATGGTCAAGTGGAGTGAGGTAATAACAGGATAACGCTAACCATATATATTTAATAATAGGACTTCAAGCAAGCCCGAAAATGTGACTCGATTCCTTGTTTTGGAAGAACCGACTCGAACACAGTTAATCGCTTGATTGAACCGATACAGCAGGAGAGAATTTTGATAATTCACTGAATTTTAGAAAAAAGATGCATTTGTAATGCAAAATACAGGAAACTTTAAGCAATTTTATATTGCGAGATTTGAGACGTCTTCAAAATACGTTAACTATGTTAAAATGCCATCTTATAAAAACATTGTTAAACAAACAATTAAAGTTTGCAAATGCTTCAAATATAAAAACACTGAAACAGAAATACCTTATATTAGTAAAATATATAAAAAAATTAATATATTTAAAGAAAAATCTAATTCTGTAGAAGATTTTATCACTTTTCTTAACTTGAGTATTAAACTGAATCGTTTGGTTTCCAAGTAATCAAAGAATCGTTGCAACCCTATATAATAACATTATATAAAAATCTTGTGTAAATTATAACTTGTGACACTCAGTTGTACAAGTTACACCTTGTACAAAATCATATTGAAATCTGTACAAGTTATAACTTGTACCAAACCTTCACTAACTAACGTTGTTCTAGATGTAAATACATGCTAAAGTTATTAGAAACCGAACTTGTACTACTTCAAGTGCTGTGAAATTGTTTAGAATTCTGTACTACTTCTATGAAGTGAATTTCTACAAGTTCTAATTTGTATAAAATCCTGACGTTTAAACAACAAAATATACTTTTTAACTTTGTAATGCTGCAAAATTGGAGAAAGAAATGAAGTTAGTAACAAATAATACCGGGGGCTGATTTCACAAAGGGACTTAAGTCCAGATTTAGACTTAAGTTTAAGACTTTGGGCTTAAATTTTGTCAACAGAATGTTAAGTCTGTGGTCTTAGACTTAGCTGATTTCACAAAGCAGCTAAGTCCATGAAATTGCTAAGTCAGTGGACTTAACTTTAAGTCTGGGAGGTAGTGGGCTTAAATTTTGTAAAGAGGACTTAAATATGGCCGCCATAAACTTTTCTCCACTTCAAAATTTGAAATGGCTGTAAATAAAGTATAATTACACAGAACACCTTACTAAAGTAGTCTTTGGGAAGTTTGTATGATGTAACAAGGTTTTCTATTTCAAAATAGCACTTATCCTTTGAAAAAATGCATCAAATGAAGGATATAAAATGTCATATGACACAGAAAACCACTGAGGTTATATGATGACTTGGACTTAGCTAAGTCACCCCTGTGTGAAATCCATTTAAGTCCCAGACTTAGCTAAGACCAAAGTCTTAGATTTAAGTCCAAGACTCAGCCAATTAAGGGACTTAGTTTAAGTCCTTTAGTGAAATCAGCCCCAGTGCCTGTAGGTATTTCAAGTACAGATTCTATTGTATATATTTGCATTCCACAGACTGAGGAAGATGCTTTAGAATTGGACGAGTTTTACCTTCAGTATTGTCATGGCATCGCCCAAGGAAATGATGATGACGCTGTCCTGTTCAGAGATGCTTACAAGGTGACTTGTCAAGAATGTGTTTTGTGTCCTGAAGTTGGTAGATGCATTATAAGAATATAAGCAATAGGATTTTGTATGTTTGAACAGTTTTTAAGAATTTTATGTACGGCTATATCTGCTTGATAGCACAACACTAACATTTAAAATGTAACTTGTGTAATCTGCACTAATGTTTGGTAGGATATGACCATATAACCTTATCATTTGATACAAGAACTTATAAATATTTGTAATGATTGAAAATTGATATACTCTAAAGACGTTTTGGATGAAAAAGTATGCAATACCAAACTCAGAAAAATAGTAAGCTTATTGTATCATGACACAAACATTATGAGATTTGATACAGTAAAACTGTAACGGTTTTTACTGTTATTTTTTTTTTCTAGGGCTCAGGTAGTTTCACTGTAGTGCGCCCTCTGAAGACCGGCCTAAACTACTCTCTGCGAGTGTGTGGCAGGACTAGTGGCGCCCCCACGTGGAGTCCTTGGAGTGTGCCCCTGTGTGTGTCCACAACACTCCCACCGTACAGTGAGTAAATTAAACATTGGCACAGTAGGTGGGTCTCCACCTGAAGTAAAACTGATTTAATTCAGGGAATAATTCAAAACCAATTCTGGATCCAGGATTTTTGAAGGATTTTTAAACTTCATTTCTGAATGACATTACAGGTTTCTGGAGTACAAAATACGTACTTATGTTTTAAATGGTAAAACCACAATACAAGTGCTTCAGGTAGACAATAAAATCGTATTACAAGTGCTTAGAGTACAAATTAAAACCATATTACAAGTTTCTGGAGTACAAAATGAAACTGTGTTACAAGTACTTGGAGTAAAAGTTATAACCCTGGGCCCATATTCATGACAGGTCTTAGCCAGGGCTTAGGCTTAAAGTTGAGACTTTTTTTGTCTCAAGTTTCTGCCCAGAAACTGCTAAAACCCTTGTCTTAGGCTTATTGGTATTCACAAGGAATTTAAGACCGGTCTTAGGCTTAGCCGAGGGCTCAACTTTAAGACTGGTTGGTAGTGGGCTTAAATTTTGAAAAAGAGGACTTAAATATGGCCGCCATAAACTTTTCTCCGCTTCAAAATTTTAAAGGGCTGTAAATAAAGTATAATTATACAAAACACCTCACTAAAGCAGTCTTTGGAATTTTATATGTGGTAACAAGGTTTTCCATTCCAAAATAGTACTTTTCCTTAGATAAAATGCGTTAAATGAAGGATATATCTCACCAATAGTATAGTTTGAATAGAAAAGAAAGGTCACATGACCCAGAAAACCACTGTGGCTATTTGATAATCTTGGACTTAGCTAAGTCACCCTTTGTGAATACGGTTTTAAGACAAAACTTAGCTGAGACAAAAGTCTAAACTTTAAGACCCAATTAAGCCTAAGACCTGGTTAAGTCTAAGACCTTTCATGAATACTGGCCCTGGAGTACAAAATCTAACCATATTACAATATTTGTAGTGTAAAATAAAAACAAAATCACAATGCAAGTTTCTAAAGTACAGAATTAAACCATGTCACAAGTGCTTCTAGTACGAGGTATAACAAAATTACAAGTTCTTGGAGTATGAAGTCATGCTATAGGTGTCCAGAGTACAAAATAAAACTATGTTACAAGTGCTTCTAGTACAAAGAAAACCACATTACAATTTCCTGGAGTGCAAAGTAAAACCATGTACAAGTACCTGAAGTACAAAGTTTAATAATATAATAATAATAGAAACAAATGCATGTTCCGGAATACAAAAAGGAACATTCTAAAACTTAGCAAAAGTCTTAACCAGTAAGCGCCTGACAGGAGGGTGAATATGGTGGTGGATATCCTAGTCTAAACAAGTAAGTCTTGAGTTCAGCCATATTAAAAGTCCCTGGAGCAGAAAATAGAGCTACATTACAAGTGACTAGAGTACACAATAAAACTGGGTTACAAGTGCTTGGAGTACAAAGTTTAAGTAAAAACCAAGTGACAAGTACTTAGAATATGAAACAGAACCACATGATAAGTGCCTGGGGCCGATTTCACAAAGGGACTTAAGTCCAGATTTAGACTTAAATTTAAGACTTTGGATTTCACAAAGCAGCTAAGTCCATGAAATTGCTAAGTCAGTGGACTTAACTTTAAGTCTCGGAGGTAGTGGGCTTAAATTTTGTAAAGAGGACTTAAATAGGGCCGCCATAAACTTTTCTCCAATTCAAAATTTGAAGCATATAAAATATAATTATACAGAACAGCTTACTGAAGTAGTCATTTTGAAGTGTATATGGTGTAATAAGGTTTTCTATTTCAAAACAGCACTTATCCTTAGATAAAATGCATCAAATGAAGGAAAAAAAGGTGATATGACACAGAAAACCACTGTGGTTATTTGATAAGCTTGAACTTTCCCAAGTCACCCTTTTGTGAAGTCCATTTAAGCCCCAGACCTCGCTTAGACCAAAGCCTTAGATTTAAGTCCCTGACTTAGGCAAAAACTTGGCTAAGTCTAAGTTCCTTTGTGAAATCGGCCTCAGGAGTACATAAATAAACTAGGTTACAACTGTTTAGAATCTACTGATGTGTCTGCCCCTGGCCCAACCTTGTTAGAGTTAGCATAAAAAAGACACACACTCTGATATGCACATAAACACACATGCTAAATGATGTGTGTCCGTTGGATATTCTCTTAATGATAATCAAAAATTTGTATCAGTGTTGAATTCTTCTGATAATTACTCCATCTTGAATTGAAAGTTCAAGTCAAATGTTTAGACAGCAAAACCTAGTTTTGCAATATAGTTGGTGCAATTAAATGTCACAATATTTTTGTTTAACGTTTGTATTTTCCTTCCAAATAATCTTTCTTAAATATAAAGCAAATATACTGCTATTGACTCAAGCTCTTTGCCGAGTAAATTTTCCATTGATTCTAAGAACATTCCCTTTCATATTGACTCTTATTACAAAAGAGATTGTGAAAATGAAAAAAAAACCTGCTGTTTAGATAGTAGATTGTTGAATGAGGAAGGTTTTTTTCAGATTGGAGTGAATCCCTATATTGACTCCAAATCACAATTGCTGTCTGATGTTCTCTGATCATTATTGATGAATCATATTATGAAGTAATCCTTGGTTCTTGTCATCACACAAATAAGTACAACTTTAGCTCTTTAAAGGTTTACATAAAGGAGTCTCCCCAGATTTTCAGGTGTTGGCGGGATATATATGATTAAGCGGCTCGCAAGGGACACGTGTTTGTGTATAGGAGGAAATCAGGCTCCGCCGGCCCCACCAGCTCCGTCGGCTCCATGAGCTCCGTATTTTGTTTTCCTTATAACTCTGTGACCGTTGGGCGGATTCTTTTCAAATTTGGCAGGTGTGTTCAATAGAATTTTTTGGAATATGCTGCAGTGACATTTCGAAACTTGGTATATACATTCATTCTATTGAAATCTAGAAATCATTAGATTTTGGCATTGATTGGTTAAGAAATGGCCGAGCAATGATTAATTAATCATTACGAATTTTCCAAATAAGGAAAACACAAAAATGCTTATATCTCAAAAACCGTGCAAGATAGAGTGATTTCAACAAAATTTTGTGACCCACAGGGTATATCTGCAGAGTAATTATCCCAATTTTCAAAAAAAAATTTTCTTGCCAAAAATGGAGGCCATTTTGAATTTTCGAATTTTTAGCAAAAATTGCAAAGCTCAAAAATGCTTATATCTCAACAACCGTGCTAGATACAGTGATTTTGACGCAATTTTTGACCCACAGGGTATCTCTGCACCGTGGCCAAGCCAATTTGCAAAAAATTTTTGTCTCGCCAAATATGGCAGCCATTTTGAATTTTCAAATTTTTCGCAAAATCTCGAAAACTGTGCAAGATAGAGTGATTTCGATGAAATTTTTGATCCACAGGGTATCTCAGCACAGTGGCCATGCCAATTTTCCAAAAACTTTTGTCTTGCCAAATATGGCAGCCATTTTGAATTTTCAAATTTTTCACAAAAATTACAAAACACAAAAATGTTTGTATCACGAAAACCGTGCTAGATACAGCGATAGCGATGATATTTTTGACCCACAGGGTATCTCTGCAGAGTAGCTATCCCGATTTTCAAAAAAATTTTTGTTTCACCAAAAATGGCGGCCATTTTGAATTTTCAAATTTTTTGCAAAAATTGCAAAACATAAAAATGCTTATATCTTGAAAACCGTGTGACATAGAGAGATTTGGACGAAATTTTTGACCCACAGGGTATCTCTGCAGTGTAGCTATCCCGATTTTCAAAAAATTTTTGTCTCACCAAAAATGGAGGCCATTTTGAATTTTCAATTTTTTTGCAAAAATTGTAAAACACAAAAATGCTTATATCTCGAAAACTGTGTGAGATAGAGAGATTTCGACAAAATTTTTGACCCATAGGGTATCCCTGCACAGTAGTCATGCCAATTTTCAAAAAAATTTTGTCTCGACAAATATGACGGCCATTTTGAATTTTCGAATTTTTTGCAAAAATTGCAAAACACAAAAATGCTTATATCTCGAAAACCGTGCTGGATAGAGCAGACTGTGCTGACTTTGGTTGCCACAACAGTATAAGGCTAGAAGCAGAGCATTTTCTTTTCTTAATACTTAAATAGCACTCACCTTTATATCCTTTTTGGGACGCTTTGTTTTTGCTGTACAAAAATATTATCTTTTTTTGTGAGCAATACAAAAATATTATCTTTTTTTGTGAGCAATCCTCTAGTTTTATTTAATATAAGATTGTATGATGGATGTTGTTTTTCAGGCTGGTGTACATCCCACGTTGACTCTAACTCACAGCTGAGTAAGGATGACCAGGTGTGTGAGAAACTGACTGACCAAGAGACCTCCTCACCCTGGATATCCAGGGGCCCCTGTCTGCAGTGTGGTCATTCGCTTACATTTAAAGTAAGAACATATTTTATAGTAAGAGCACTTAGAGAGTATTTACCTCCACCAAGGACCAGCACCTCTGCTAGTGTTTGTGACTGTAATTATTATCTCCCGCTGGGCTTTAGCCCGGGAGGGAGATTATGAAATGATGTCTGTGTGTGCGTGCGTGCGTGCGTGTGTGCGTTAGTTAGTCACGCAGATTTCTCCAAAACTGCTACAGCTACAGATTTTTTGTAAATTAATTGTCCCAATGAATTTTCATGCCCTTGAAAAAATTGTTGGTTTTATTGACTTAGGCCTAAAGATAAGTGAGTAATAGCAATCTTAGCTACTTTGAGTAAAGGGCTCATAACTCAAAAACTATTGCAGTGACAACTTTTTCTTCAAATATGTTGTTCAGCTACTTTGTCCTTAGCTATAAGATGGTACATAGTTTGGGGTTCCATTGCATGCCATAAGTGAGTAATAGCTATTTTCTCATTTGCAGCTAAATAACGGAAGAAGTAAATGTCAAATATCTTCAAAAGTATCGAAGTTAGGGAAATCTTTTCAAATATGTTGTCCATCTACTTTTTGGTAAGCTATCACATACTAAAGTTTCAGACCTGTTGCACCTTGGATAGCTGAGTAATAGCTACTTTGAAATTCTGACTGGTGAGTAAAGCGATTGTAACTCCAAAACTATTGCAGTTAGAGTATTTTCCTAAAATATGTTGTTCAGCTACTTTGTCCTTAGCTATAAGATGGTACAGAGTTTGGGGTTCTATTGCATGCTATAAGTGAGTAATAGCTATTTTCTCATTTGTAGCTAAATAACAGAAGAAGTAAATGTCAAATATCTTCAAAAGTATTAAAGTTAGGGAAATCTTTTCAAATATGTTGTCCATCTACTTTTTGGTAAGCTATGACATAGTAAAGTTTCAGACCTGTTGCACCTTGGATAGCTGAGTAATAGCTACTTTGAAATTCTGACTGTTGAGTAAAGCTATTGTAACTAAAAAAGTATTGCAGTTAGAGTGTTTTCCTAAAATATGTTGTTCAGCTACTTTGTCCTTAGCTATAAGATGGTACATAGTTTGGGGTTCTATTGCTTGCCATAAGTGAGTAATAGCTATTTCCTCATTTGTAGCTAAATAACAGAAGAAGTAAATGTCAAATATCTTCAAAAGTATTAAAGTTAGGGAAATCTTTTCAAATATGTTGTCCATCTACTTTTTGGTAAGCTATGACATAGTAAAGTTTCAGACCTGTTGCACCTTGGATAGCTGAGTAATAGCTACTTTGAAATTCTGACTGTTGAGTAAAGCCATTGTAACTCCAAAACTATTGCAGTTGGAGTATTTTCCTAAAATATGTTGTTCAGCTACTTTGATCTTAGCTATAAGATGGTACATAGTTTGGGGTTCTATTGCTTGCCATAAGTGAGTAATAGCTATTTTCTCATTTGTAGCTAAATAACAGAAGAAGTAAATGTCAGATATCTTCAAAAGTATTGAAGTTAGGGAAATCTTTTCAAATATGTTGTCCATCTACTTTTTGGTAAGCTATAACATAGTAAAGTTTCAGACCTGTTGCACCTTGGATAGCTGAGTTATAGCTACTTTGAAATTCTGAGTGTTGAGTAAAGCCATTGTAACTCCAAAACTATTGCAGTTAGAGTATTTTCCCAAAATATGTTGTTCAGCTACTTTGTCCTTAGCTATAAGATGGTACATAGTTTGGGGTTCTATTGCATGCCATAAGTGAGTAATAGCTATTTTGTTATTTGTAGCAAAATCATGACATAACTAGATGTCAAATATCTTCAAAAGTATTAAAGTTAGGGAATTCTTTTCAAATATGTTATCCATCTACTTTTTCATAAGCTATCACATAGTAAAGTTTCGGATCTGTTGCACATTGGATAGCTGAGTAATACCTACTTTGAAATTCTACAGTTGAGTAAATCCATTGTAACTCCAAAACTATTGCAGTTACAATATTTTCGTAAAATATGTTGTTCACCTACTTTGTCCTTAGCTATAAGCTGGCATGTAGTTTGGGGTTCTATTGCATGCCATAAGTGAGTAATAGCTATTTTCTTATTAGTAGCAAAATAATGACATAAGTAAATGTCAAATATCTTCAGAAGTATTAAAGTTACAGAATTCTTTTCAAATATGTCATTCATCTACTTTTATGTAAGCTATCACATAGTAAAGTTTCAGACCTGTTGCACATTGCATAGCTAAGTCATAGCTACTTTGAAATTGTGACTGTTGAGTAAATCCATTGTAACTCCAAAACTATTGCAGTTACAGCTTTTTCTTCAAATATGTTGTTCAGCTACTTTGTCCTTAACTATAAGATGGTATATATTTTGGGGTTGTATTGCATGCCATAAGTGAGTAATAGCTATTTTCTTATTTGTAGCAAAATAACAGCATAAGTAAATGTCAAATATCTTCAAGAGTATTAAAGTTAGGGAAATATTTTCAAACATATTATTCATCTAGTTTTTGATAACCTATCACATAGTAAAGTTTCAGACCTGTTGCACATTGGATAGCCGAGTAATACCTACTTTGAAATTGTGACTGCAGGGTAAATGCATATAGTTTGGGGTTCTATTGCATGTCATAAGTGAGTAATAGCTATTTTCTTATTTGTGGCAAAATAATGACATAATTTTTCTCAAATAACTGCTTCATCTACTTTTGGGAGAGCTTTCACATGGTGAAGTTTCAGACCCGTAGCTAATTATTCACCTACTCAAAATGAGTAAATGATAATTATCTCTAAAAGTATTGCGGATATCCAATTTTTATCAAATTACTCGTTCATCTACTTTTGGGAGAGCTTTCACATGGTGAAGTTTCAGACCCGTAGCTAATTATTCGCCTACTCAAAATGAGTAAATGTGAATTATCTCTAAAAGTATTGCGGATATCCAATTTTTATCAAACAACTCATTCATCTACTTTTGGGAGAGCTTTCACATGGTGAAGTTCCAGACCCGTAGCTAATTACTCACCTACTCAAAATGAGTAAATGTGAATTATCCCTAAAAGTATTGGGGATATCCAATTTTTCTTAAATAACTCATTCACCTACTTTTGGAAGAGCTTTCACTTGGTGAAGTTTCAGACCCGTAGCTAATTATTCACCTACTCAAAATGAGTAAATGATAATTATCTCTAAAAGTATTGTGGATATCCAATTTTTATGAAATTACTCGTTCATCTACTTTTGGGAGAGCTTTCACATGGTGAAGTTCCAGACCCGTAGCTAATTACTCACCTAATCAAAATGAGTAAGTGTGAATTATCTGTAAAAGTATTGCAGATAGCCAATTTTTCTCAAATAACTCATTCACCTAATTTTGGGAGAGCTTTCACTTGGTGAAGTTTCACACCCGTAGTTAATTATTCACCTACTCAAAATGAGTAAATGTGAATTATCTCTAAAAGTATTGGAGATATCCAATTTTTCGTAAATAACTCATTCATCTACTTTTGGAAGAGCTTTCACTTAGTGAAGTTTCAGACCCGTAGCTAATTATTCACCTACTCAAAATGAGTAAATGCTAATTATCTCTAAAAGTATTGTGGATATCCAATTTTTATCAAATTATTCGTTCATCTACTTTTGGGAGAGCACATGGTGAAGTTCCAGACCCGTAGCTAATTACTCACCTACTCAAAATGAGTAAATGTGAATTATCTGTAAAAGTATTGCAGATATCCAATTTTTGTCAAATAACTCATTCACCTACTTTTGGGAGAGCTTTTACTTGGTGAGGTTTCAGACCCGTAGCTAATTATTCACCTACTCAAAATGAGTAAATGTGAATTATCTCTAAAAGTATTGGGGATATCCAATTTTTCTTAAATAACTCATTCACCTACTTTTGGAAGAGCTTTCACTTGGTGAAGTTTCAGACTCGTACCTAATTATTCACCTACACAAAATGAGTAAATGCTAATTATCTCTAAAAGTATTGTGGATATCCAATTTTTATCAAATTACTCGTTCATCTACTTTTGGGAGAGCTTTCACATGGTGAAGTTCCAGACCCGTAGCTAATTACTCACCTACTCAAAATGAGTAAATGTGAATTATCTGTAAAAGTATTGCAGATATCCAATTTTTCTCAAATAACTCATTCACCTACTTTTGGGAGAGCTTTTACTTGGTGAGGTTTCAGACCCGTAGCTAATTACTCACCTACTCAAAATGAGTAAATGTGAATTATCTCTAAAAGTATTGTGGATATCCAATTTTTATCAAATAACTCATTCATCTACTTTTGGGAGGGCTTTCACGTGGTGAAGTTCCAGACCCATAGCTAATTACTCACGTACTGAAAATGAGTAAATGTGAATTATATCTAAAAGTATTGCAGATAGCCAATTTTTCTCAAATAACTCATTCACCTACTTTTGGGAGAGCTTTCACTTAGTGAATTTTCAGAGCCGTAGCTAATTATTCACCTCCTCAAAATGAGTAAATGCTAATTATCTCTAAAAGTATTGCGGGTATCCAATTTTTATCAAATTACTCGTTCATCTACTTTTGGGAGAGCTTTCACATGGTGAAGTTCCAGACCCGTAGCTAATTACTCACCTAATCAAAATGAGTAAATGTGAATTATCTGTAAAAGTATTGCAGATAGCCAAGTTTTCTCAAATAACTCATTCACCTACTTCTGGGAGAGCTTTCACTTGGTGAAGTTTCACACCCGTAGTTAATTATTCACCTACTCAAAATGAGTAAATGCGAATTATCTCTATAAGTATTGCAGATAGCCAGTATTTCTGAAATAACTCATTCACATACATTTTGGAGAGCTTTCAATTAGTGAATTTTCAGATCCGTAGCTAATTACTCACCTACTCAAAATGAGTAACTGCCTATTATCACTAAAAGTATTGCAGATAGCCAATATTTCTCAAATAACTCTTTCACCTACATTTTGGAAAGCTTTCACATGCTAAATTTTTTTAATGAATTTTTTAAATAATTTTTAATGCATTAAAATTCATGAAATCATGCACTAAATCAATTATAACTTGAAAAGTATTACATTTAGAGCTCCTTGTTAAAATATGTTATCTTTAGTACATCTAATTTATATGGCGGGAGATAAATGCATGCGTCAGAATGCTTGTTTAGAAACATCTTGGATCTAGAACTGGTTGCTGATCATTCCAAAAATGAAGACAGATTAATGAAAATTTGTGCCAATGTTGCATCACAGTAGATCTGGGCCCGTATTCACGAAAGGTCTTAGACTTAACCAGGTCTTAGACTTAACCAGGTCTTAGACTTAACCAGGTCTTAGATTTAAATTGTCTCAGCTAAGTTTTGTCTTAAAAAATTCACAAAGGGTGACTTAGCTTAGTCCAAGATTATCAAATAACCACAGTGGTTTTCTGTGTCATGTGACCTTTCTTTTCTACTCAAACTATACCATTGGTGACATATAACCTTCATTTGATGCATTTTATGTAAGGATAAGCGCTGTTTTGAATGGAAAACCTTGTTACTACATACAAACTGCCCAAAGACTGCTTTAGTGAGGTGTTCTGTATAATTATACTTCATTTACAGCCATTTCAAATTTTGAAGTGGAGGAAAGTTTATGGCAGCCATATTTAAGTCCTCTTTACAAAATTTAAGCCCACTACCAACCAGTCTTAAAGTTGAGCCTGAATATGGGCCCAGACTTATGTCGTCACTCTGCGACGTCCGCGTCCGCATGAACAACTTTTCCTCCAAAACTACAAGGCCTAGAGACATGCTTTTTTTGTTAAAAAGATATCTTATCTATTGAGGATGAAAAATTGTTCAAGGCATGCAAATCTGTCTGTTTGCTAGGGATTTATATATATATATCTTTATTCGTACCCAGAGTAAAATTATAAAAGTACAATTATAATAAAGAATAATTGGTTAATACCATACACTTATTACAATGACAAGAAAAGAAACATCAGATCTATTTACAAAAGGATATGATCATCTCGTTAATTTCGTCCAATGAAAATAGAGAATGTTTGTAATCTCTCATCTTTATAAGATCAATGACATTTGATACAACTACATAATCATCCGTGTTTAACGGACTAAAAGTGGACTTAATGAGTTTATTTACCTTAATATAACTTGCTGGTTCATATTTTGAATATTTGACACTGTATCTATACCATATGTAGTTTATATTTTTGCATATTGTGGAATCACTTCCATTTAGTGCTAATTCACCGCATACTTTTACAATAGTATTACTACTCGAGATAACAGATTGAAAGAACTTTACAAAACGTAAATGAATTTGACTCTCAACTGAAATATCATTAACAAGCAAATGTAAATAACGACTATGTGTTGTGGGAGGTACACTGAGCAGTCTGCGTATGCATTTTCTCCATGTTACATAGAATCTTTCCACGTAAATATCTGACATATTCCACATAACACATCCGTATAGGGACATACAAAAAGATTTAAACAGTCTATACCTTATATCAGTATCACAATATCTAAATGAAGCCAGGGAGGTACCCCCACCAAAAGTGTGAAAATTTCAACACTTATCACAATTTTCTCAGTGACTATTTCAGGGATTTCTCTCATTTCTTGCATATATGTACTAGGTCACAAGTAGATTCCCTTGTGTGAATATCAGACCTGGATCTTTCTTAAATTTTTTTATGATTTTTTTTATGAATTTTTTTTCCATTAAAATTCATGAAATAATGTACTAAATCTCTCAAAAGTCTCAAGTTTAAGCCTGAGACCAGGCTAAGACCTTTCATGAAATCTACCCCAGATTCTTATCTCTGACATTGCATTTCATATTTTGTCAGTTTTGACAATATTATACCATTTTATGGAACAAAATCACAAAAACTTTCTGTTTACCAATTATAATTTTTGTAGATTAAGGAATGTGGCCGCATAGATCCTTCCGACTGTGTTTTTCTCTCTCCTGAACTTGTAACATCTCCAGTCAATGTGATGAATAATGCTTGTTTACTAGTCACAGCTCAAGGTTGGTAGCCATTTTAATATATGCGTATGTTGCTCTATTTAATGATTGTGTAATTAACCAAAGCATTCCCTTGATTGAAACACATCAGATTTATGTAAAACATTTACTTTTAGCGTACAAGTTCTATTTGTATTGTTGGTAGACTTTTTTCTTTTTTTTTTTTTGTCTATTCTGGAACATCTTCATTCACTTTTCTATTCATGTGATTTGAAACTACAAGGTGCAGAAACAATTGGATAAAATTTAAGAACTGCTATTCCTTCACTAACACTCAATGATTTCACATTTCTTCTTTGTCACCACACAGAGAGAAATTGTTTACTTTTTTGTGTAATATCATACTGTCTGTTTAAACATAGGTTACCCCAAAATAATTATAACACTAAAGATCTTTCCTGTCATTGTTTCATCTAGAAAAAGGTACATCCTTTATTTACTTAATTTCTGCTGGTTTTAACTCTTATCTTACCACCATTCATTGAGGTATGCCACATAAATACCAGGAACGCAGATATCCTGGGGCATTTTGTAGGATTCTCATTTGTTTGTTTTTTTGATTCTGATAGAAGCATCCTAAGACTCTTAAACCAATTTGAAATTACGAGAGGAAGTTGGAACATTTCTGAATCTGCTATGGAGTCACTTCTGAATTTTGGATAAAAGAAAATAAACATCTGATGTGAGAAATACCAGTCTATGACTCTATCAAGTTTACCCCCTGAGGGTTGAAAATCAATTTTCATTGCGTTAATACATCTTACCTAACAGACGATAGCTATTGTCCGGCGTCAGCCGGTCCCGCCAAATGCCAGAAAAAGACGTCCTGAGTTTCACCTCCGGCCGGACCGGTACACTCCAATCCACGCGCCAGGTGGCCTAGTTCCTGCTTTATTCGCCAGAGGGATGTGACGTCATAGCATCTTTTTCGTTTGGCGCGATTAGGAAGTTGTGAATTTTCACAAGGTTTTTGAAGTTGGATATTTTATTCTTAAATTCAGTGTTTTGTGTGTCTTGGTGTGGTATACAGATGTTTTATCTATCATGGCATCACCAGGACAAAGAAAGGGAGCCTGCGGCCATATTATGGCTTCATTTGACCAGCACTCGAGGTGTGCTCGATGCAGGGACAAAGGACTCTGGGATGACGTATGCGTGAAGAAACTACCTTGCGAATTTTGTGAGTTGCTAACTCCGTAACAGGTTTTACAACTTTCAACCCCTACTTATAAAATCAGAAAGGAAAAGAAACTAGAGCGTGAGTCCCTTATTGATCCCAGTACTGTTACTGTTTTGTCTTCAGTGGATCAGGACAAGTCGGTGGGTGCTTCATCTTCTTTAAATACTTCTGAAGATCTGTCCTTACCTCGGCCTTCCTTTAAGAACGACTTACAGGATTTAGATGAGAAATGGTCTCTACGCATGGCTAGGCTCAAGGCATTGATAACTATGGGACAGCGTCCCCAGCATGCTACCTTCTCACCGGTCAAAGCACCGGTTTCTCATGCACCTCCCGCAGGTTCTCTATCTCAAGCCCCTTTTTTACTGTCAGCTGTTCCTTCCGGCCAGGCCGGTCCGGCCTCCGGTCCGGATAGAACTAGCTTTACTTCAAGTGCTACAACTGTGGGCATGACGTCTCCTCTGGAAAATTTGTACCCGGAAGCAGACATTGACTCTACCGAACCGGTATTTTCACAGCCCGGTCTGGTGTCTTATGGTGATTCAAGTTCTCATTATCTCCCGGTCTCCAGTGCCAGTTACTTGCCTCCGGAGCCGGCTGAAGAGGGTGAAGTTTCAGACCCGGAAGATCAACCGGATGTTGAAGCCGGAGATTCTGACAAGGTACTAAGTGAGGATCAGAATTACCGTGAAACTGTGAGGGGTGTCAGAGCCTTCATGGGATGGACTCACATCCCGGATTTAGAGTATTCCCCGGCATCTAGGACTGATAACCCCTGGGTAGGACATCGTGCTCAGCCAGTGGGTAAAGTTTCAGTGGATCTTCCTCCTGAAGACTGGTTGTGTCGAAAGTTAGAAACATTAAATTTGGTACTCATTGAAGGTTATCCTTCCAAGTCTAGTGAACCTGGAGGTCTCCATGTGGACCATTTTCTAAGGCCTCCCAAGTCGCAGAACAGATGGTATGGCATCCATCCTGCCGAGCCAAAAGATCCATTAAGACCTGGAAAATCTGTCCAGCCTTCTGTTGCTAATTCTCATCCCCCAGGCCGACCAATTGCCCAAGATACATTGCGGAAATGGGAAAAAGCAGCCAAGGAAACTAGTTACGTGTGCAACCAGTCAGCTGGCTTCAACCGTTGCATCACAAAGATTCAGGACAGTGTGCAAGAAAATCTCAAAACCTTACAAACTGAATTATCCAAAGGAAAAGCACAGGCCGCCTTGGATGAGCTTCATTACCTGGCTTTCTTTAACCAGAACGTTAGTTTTGCCATGGGGAAGTCGCTTCAACATTTATCGGACTTCATTTTTGTGCAAATGGATAATCTTACCCTAGCACGCAGGGATGCATATCTGGACAATCTCAAAGCAGGAGTAAAACCGGACACTTTGTCAGCTTTACGCAACTGCTCCCTCAATGGATATGCTTTATTCCCTGATTCCATCATTAGAAACGCTGAAGATGAAATTACTCAGTTTGAAAACACCAAGCATACTTCCCAGCCCGGATCAGGCCGTGGGGGGTTCACCGGTGGTTTCAAAAAACAACAATAACAAGGATGTTTCCAACCATACCCGACTAACTGGAAACAATCACAGGACTCAGCCCGGTCAGGCGGGCAGCCTGGCAAGGATATGCCGGCATGGAAATCATTTGGCAGCAGAGGAAGATCTAGAGGTCGTGGCAGGGGTGGTCAGCCAGGACGCGGCACCCGCCCGGCCAAGGAACATACTCAGTATAAATGACAATTACTGTTTGCAAAGTCCGGAGCCGATGGCCCGGCCCGTAAATTGTGTGTCAAGTGTTCAAAGACAGAACTTTCATGTATCTGTACAAAAACCTGTATTGTGTCCTGTTGTCAGTCCTGTACCTTTTGTCTTAAATGTGAGAGGGCAGTCACAAAAGAAAGACGGAAGTCCCTCATTAAAAACAGAAATAAATTTTGTGAAAAGTTTTTTTTGCTGTAGATCATTGTGTTTTTGCCCCCACTGCTCCAAATGTCCACAATGTTGCAAATGCTCAGATAGTGGGAGGGCGTCTGCAGAATTTTGGGCAGAAGTGGTCCCTCCTGGGTGCAAATCCGAGAGTGGTGTCCATCCTGAAGGACGGCTACATTCTTCCGTTCAAATACAGACCTCATCTGGTCAGAGATCCATTGATACTCAGTGGTTATGCAAACCCCCTCAGGAACCTCTACCTGAAGGAGGCTTTGCAAGCCTTACTGCAAAAGGATGCAGTAGAGATGGTGAGGGTTCGAACATCTCTAGCCTTCTTCAACCGACTGTTCATAGTTCCAAAACCAAACCAAAAATGGCGACCAGTCTTGGACCTCAGTGCTCTAAACAAATCTTTGAGCGTAAAAACATTCAAAATGGAAACCCCAGAGACAATTCGGATTTCCTTGCAACAAGGGGAATGGGTGACGTCGCTGGATTTCAGCGACGCCTATTTCCACATTCCAGTTCATGTCAAGTCCCGGAAATATCTCAGGTTCCACTTCCGAAATCAGTCATATCAGTTCCGGGCCCTTCCCTTTGGCCTCTCCACAGCTCCGATGGAGTTCACTTGTGTGGTCAAAGAGGTCAAGTTAATGGCTCAATCCCGGGGTATAAGGATCCACCAGTACCTAGACGACTGGTTGATTCGAGCCCCTACCAAAGAATCCTGCCACCAGGGCACCCAATCCCTCCTGTCCCTTTGTCAGGAATTGGGTTGGGTGGTGAACCTACAAAAATCAGAGTTGGAACCCAAGCAGGTTTTCGAATTTGTGGGTTACCAATACAACCTCTCTCACGGACTGGTCAAACCGACCCAGAACCGTTGGGAGTCGATTCTCCAGAAGGTGCAGTCTATCATGGCCAGCCCAAAGTGTCGAGTCAGGAACTTCATGTCCCTAATAGGCCTACTTACAGCAACAGAAAAACAGGTACCACTGGGGAGACTCCACATGAGACCCATTCAGTGGCACCTCAAAAGACATTGGAGGGTTCCAGAATCTCTGGAAAAGGAAATTCCAGTTCCAAGGTCCCTTCACCCGCACCTTCTGTGGTGGACCAAGGAAACAAATGTCTTACTCGGCCAACCTCTGCACCCTCTGCGTCATGCCATTCAAATCTTTACAGATGCCTCAAAAGAAGGCTGGGGTGCTCACTTAGGAGACTTTACAGCAAGCGGCGCGTGGTCAGTTCCAGAAAGTCATCTTCATATAAACTTCCTGGAACTAAAAGCCGTCTTGCTGGCCTTGAAAAGATTCCAGTACCTAGTACAAGGAAATGTGGTTCTAGTTGCCACAGACAACACTACAGTTGTGGCATACATCAACAAGGAGGGCGGTATGAGGTCAGGCTCACTTTGTGCCCTTCTATGGCGACTCCTGTGCTGGTGCAGCCTGAGACAGATTGTTCTAAAGGCCAGACATATCCCGGGTCGCCTGAATGTGATTGCAGACAAGTTGTCCCGGCAAGGCCAAATCATTCAGAGAGAAAGGTCTCTGCATCAGGAAGTTTTCAACCTCCTGATTCAGACCTGGCACTGTCCCCAAGTGGACATGTTTGCGACAAGGTACAATTTCAAACTAGCCCAGTACGTGTCTCCAGTGCCGGACCCCAATGCCTGGGCAGTGGATACTCTGACAGTCTCTTGGGAGGCCCTGGACATGTATGCCTTCCCCCCAGTATCATTACTGGGCAAGGTGATAAGCAAGCTAGCAGACCACCTCTACAAGAGAGTGATCCTGATAGCTCCGGGTTGGCCCAACATGCCATGGTTTTGGGATCTGGTGGAACTGTCATCCCAGATCCCTCTTTGCCTACCCCATCATCCCGATCTAGTGACACAACCATTCAACAAGGCTCGTCACAGAGATCTGATCAAGCTAAACCTTCATGCCTGGCTCCTAGAGCCGAGGCAATCAAGGAGCAAGGATTCTCTAGTCCAGTGGCGTCACAAATTGAGGCTCCTCAAAGAAGTTCAACCAGAACAGTCTATGAGGCAAAATGGTCCGTTTTTGTCAGATGGTGTGAAACAAGTCAGGTGGACTTCAGGTCTCCATCTATCAAACAAATAGCAGATTTTCTCCTTCATCTCTTCCAGGAGAAGAATCTCCAGCCCAGTACCATTGATGGTTACAGATCTGCCATTGCGGACAAATTAGGCAATCCCTCCTTGAATGTCAGCAAAGATGAAAACTTAACTCGCCTTTTGGACAGTTTTCACAGGGATAGACCAAAGGGTAGGCGAGGAACTCCTTCGTGGAATCTCTCTTTGGTTTTGCATCAGCTCACCAAATCACCATTTGAGCCTCTTAGAAAGGCCTCATTAAAACATCTGACCTTTAAGACAGTGTTTCTCCTCGCTCTGGGTTCGGGAAAGCGTAGGAGTGAAATACACGCTTGGCTGAACAAAAATATTAGACACCAAGCTGACTGGTCCAAAGTGTCCCTTTACCCGTCTCCAAGTTTCTTGGCTAAAAACCACTTGGCAAAAGAAGGTCCAGAGTGCGTGGCTCCAGTAGTGATACCAGCCCTGGCTCCTACTCTGGACAAGTCCTTGAAGGAGGACAGGTCACTCTGCCCGGTTAGAGCTTTGCGCTACTATCTGCACAAAACTCAAGATCTCAGACAAGGAAAAGAGCTGGTATTTGTCTCTTTCAAAAAGGGTTTCACGAAGGATATTTCTCCTGCTACGATCTCGTTGTTAAGCAGACGGTTATCCTTTGCTATGAACTATCAGATCAGGAGTCTCTAACCCTTCACCAGGTGAAAGCGCATGACGTTAGAGCTTTCGCGGCTTCTAAAGCCTTTCAAGGTGGCATCTCGCTAGACCAGATCTTAGCTGCATGCCACTGGAAGTCCCACAACACCTTTACTCAATTCTACCTTAAGGATGTTGCGTGGGCAGATTCGGAGCTTTTTCACTTAGGTCCAGTGGTGGCTGCACAGCAGATCCACCAATAAGCCTTCTAGGCTCCTATTTTGTAAATAATGTACATAAGGTTTTTTACTAGGTTGCCATGAGGCAATAAGTATGAGACCATTATTCCATTCTTACAGGCAAAATGGAATCTCTAGAACTGAACTCTTCTCTCTTCCTCCTCTTAGAGCAGAAAAAGGGGGGGGGGGGGGGAGTGGCACTTCTTGGTACCTTAAGGAGCAGTCTTGAGCTTCTTTATCAGCCAGGCCAGAGGTTACGTGCCTATTTATAGAGTTCCTTCTAGTCCTGAGGAAGCTGCCCTCCTTCCACTGGGTAGTTATTCTAGCTATCGTCTGTTAGGTAAGATGTATTAACGCAATGAAATTGCAAATTTTAATTAGTAAATTAAATTTTTATTAGTTAATACCTTACCTAACAGACGGGAGATTCCCACCCGGCCTTCCCCGCTTTTCAGCTTCTATTAATCTAATTTGGGACAAAAAAGATGCTATGACGTCACGTCCCTCTGGCGAATAAAGCAGGAACTAGGCCACCTGGCGAGTGGATTGGAGTGTACCGGTCCGGCCGGAGGTGAAACTCAGGACGTCTTTTTCTGGCGTTTGGCGGGACCGGCTGGCGCCGGACAATAGCTATCGTCTGTTAGGTAAGGTATTAACTAATAAAAATTTAATTTACTAATTAAAATTTGCAAGTTTATTGTGGTTTTCATTTCAGGGAAAATCTTTATGCAAGGTGAGGAGAAGACTATTAAATTTCCCACTTTGACGAAAAATTCTGTTGTGTCATTTGACACTGAAGTCATTGGACCTAAGAAAGTTCGGGTGAGCATAGAAGTGGATGATAAATATACAGCAGGTTTTGATTGGTCATTAGATAGAGGTAATTCAAAAGGAGAAGACATTAACGTGAGCCAGCCATCACTAGGAGGTGGTGTGGAGAATTCAGAGGAGAAAACCTATTTGTACTTTGGGGCACAGTTTTTATACAGTGGATGGAAAGTCATGGTAGAATAAACAGCTAGTTGAAAATACTTCTAAAATAATTGTTATAGAATATAGAATTAATACTTGGTGTTGTCTATAAGATTTTGTGAGTTTTTTAAACTCCACTAGGAGTTTATGTTTTTGGGTGCATTTGTCTAACTGACAGTTTGTCTGTGTTTGTGATAAAGTCTAAATTTGTTGAATTGTAGGTCTGCCCAACGGGAAAAATGATTAAATCTTGGAAACATCCTAATGATATTCTGGATCACAAGGTGAAATTCCATTAAAGCATTCACCAAGTTTTTTCCATGGCTGTAATAGTTCTCGAGCCCATTTTTAGTCGAATCTTTGATTCGAGTTATGTACTGAGTTGCGGCCACGATTTTAAATTGGCTGTTTAAGCCCTTAAATATCAAATTCTGCATAATATTTCTTCACATATCTGTACATTAAGGTGTATATTATACACTCTGCCATTTTGAAGATTTTTAATGCCTTTATTAAGTTATATTTTATGAAGTAAAAAGCATGTCCGGCACTTCGTCTGGCTTTCTCTAAGGACCCGTATGTCCTAGAAACTATTGTGTTTGCCATTGTAATGGCCTACTCGAACGAGTCTTTTTTACCGGTTTCGTCTGCTGGTTTCTAGACGTGGAAACCCCAATTAATTTATTGGTCTGCTGGTTTATCACGCAGTCACTGTTAATGTAAAATTGTTGTCTGCGCATCTACAGCCTATTACTAATTTGTGAAAGAAATAAACCGCAAAGAAATTAATGAATGAAGTGACGTCACGGTAGTACTACACATTTATTGTTCAGCCAATCAGATTCGAGAACACCTCTGGCAGAGACAATGAAAATATTCAAACTCTGTAGTTCTACATTCAACCACTCGAAGGCACTTTTGCATGTACTAGAAGTGAGTGATGAAAACGTGAGGCTACAATGGGGTTTCTAATAATATTTTAGAAATATATACCAGTAATCCAGCAATCTTTTACTGTCACCGCAGCTCACTCCGTGTTCTCGCAATATTTAAAACAAATAAAACATCAAATGCTGGTAGTTGTACATCCACAGAGTGATAAAAACGTGAAGCTACAATGGGGTTTCTAACAATATTTTACAAATACTAGTATATAATCCAGCAATATTTTACTGTCGCCGCACCTCACTCTGTCTTCTCGCAATATATAAAACAAATAAAATACCAAAAGCTGGTATGTAGTTGTACACCCACAGAGTGATGAAAACGTGAGGCTACGATGGGGTTTCTAACAATATTTTACAAATATATAATCCAGCAATGTTTTACTGTCACCGCACCTCACTCTGTCTTCTCGCAATATTTAAAACAAATAAAATATCAAATCCTGGTAGTTGTACACCCACAGAGTGATGAAAACGTGAGGCTACGATGGGGGTTTCTAACAATATTTTACAAATATATAATCCAGCAATATTTTACTGTCACTGCAGCTCACTCTGTCTTCTCGCAATATTTAAAACAAATAAAATATCAAATGCTGGTAGTTGTACACCCACAGAGTGATGAAAACGTGAGGCTACGATGGGGTTTCTAACAATATTTTACAAATATATAATCCAGCAATATTTTACTGTCGCCGCACCTCACTCTGTCTTCTCGCAATATTTAAAACAAATAAAATATCAAATGCTGGTAGTTGTTCATCCACAGAGTGCTGAAAACGTGAGGCTACAATGGTGTTTCTAACAATATTTTACAAATATATATAATCCAGCAATATTTTACTGTCACCGCACCTCACTCTGTCTTCTCGCAATATTTAAAACAAATAAAATATCAAATGCTGGTAGTTGTACACTCACAGAGTGATGAAAACGTGAGGCTACGATGGGGTTTCTAACAACATTTTACAAATATATAATCCAGCAATATTTTACTGTCACTGTAGCTCACTCTGTCTTGCGGGCGATAATAGCAAGTTTATAGATTTCAACACCCACTGCTGTCCTAAGATTCGACTCTGTGACTGGCAGAATGCCAACCACTTCACCCTAGTTATTATATTTTCAATGATTTTGGCTTTGTGGTTCAAATTACTGTACAAGTAATGACTGAATCTTCATTAAGTTTTTTTAATTGCGTATGGTCTGGCCAAAGGAAGTGATTATATTTTGGGAAAGATCCAAATCATATTTTGGATACCAAACAATCTTGAATTTCTGGTAATGTACCCTGGTGAAGGTCTGCACTCTACAACTGCTGTCTTGTGTTTACATTTATTTTTCTTTTCTCCGAAACTGCTTTTGCCTATATTTTATTACCTCTAGTGTACATTAGTGTATGAATATTTTATAATGATCATTGTGTGATTTTTAGGATCTTTTTACAATGTTTTTTTAATACCAGTGTTTAAACAAAGCCTATAATATAAGGTTGAAGTGTTTTTATGGGATAAACTTTATTTTTATCCGAACATAGTCTCCCCTGGTTCAGTAGGTCCAAATAATGGAGGGCCCACTGTACCAGATTTACATGTAAATCTGTTCTTATTCAAAAAAATCTACTTTTTGATATAATTGCTAACACAATTGTGTCAATGTTTTGATTGGATAGTTCCACATTTTATTGTACCTGACCAGTGAATATGGAGATTTCAGGAATTTCTATTCATTAAAATTAATGCAAAGTAGCTGTGAAATTAATTTGGTTTCAAATTTTGTTGTGAGACAGTAACGGTTTAATGCTGCATGTTTAAGAACTGGTCATCTTTCCTCCATTTTACAAAGAATTTGGTGACCCTTAATGTTGATATACATTTTCTGTGTCTCTGATTATTTACAGGTTCTTCTGTGCAAGCAGTAATTTTTACTGGGCATTAATTGTACCTATCTTAGCTTGGACAGTGAATGATTACCAGTAAAATTTAAAACCTGTATTAATCTCTTCATCAGAAACTAGCTACAATCAGTGAAAATCTATTCCAGTGAATTTATTATAAATTTAAAAAAATGTGTGAAATTTTCTTCTAACTAAAATTTTCATTTGGAAAGTTGTATTTTTGAAACAGAGATTTTATTTTGCTAAAATGACCATAGGGATATTCCTATTTTAGAATTTATTGATTATTTTATAGTTTGTACAAGTCAGAGCAAGACCTGCGTATAATATTTTCACTTCATGTGTGTACATTTCTTTTGTTATCTCTTGATAAATGTGTGTGCATATGAAGCATGACATAATTTTTAAACACCGTAATGAGCAACTTTTGAACTATATGTGATCTTGATAGTAAGAGACTTGGAACTTTCCAGATTGTCATTATTTTATCTCACTGCAATTATGCTGTTCACAATGCAAGTTTCCCCCAAAATAGTTTGAAACAGTAAATTTCAAGGTTTTACATTCATTTGATTTTCTTTCAGAAAAAATGGTTTTCAGCATTGAAAATTGGAGATTAAAATCAAAAATATTTTTATTGTTTAAAATTAGAAAGTATATTATAAACGTAGAAATATGAACCTAGTATGAACATGCCTCAAATTTCATATCTTTGTCAGCATCTCTGCTTTGTGAAAATAAATGAAAAATGTCTTCCCAAGTCGTATTTATGTTAATTATTAATGAACAACTACTTTTGTGATTATAGGTAAAATTCACTTTCCTCATTGAATTTATTGCTCTGGATTCACTGATGAAACACTTGTATTATACCAGGACAACTTTATGTAGTAGAGCAGTGTCCATGTCTTCTTACCAGTAGTTTCTGCTATGAGTTTAATGCTATAAAATTGTGTTGTTCGATCAAAATTGGCGTCCTTACAATGAATATTGTCATGAGCTGGGTTAGAACCTATGGCCACAGAGGTGAAAGCTGAATAATCAGGTATCAGATATCCATGTGCTTAATCTCCGAACTTGCGGATTCTAAGGCACACCATCCAAATCATAGTGCATAAATCATAAGTCACAAACCATGACAGGGTTATCACCAGGGGATAGTCGGTGTTTGGTAGCAAGAAAAACTAAGGAGGAAAAGACGCTTTCTGAAACAGATAGGTTTTAAGTCGCATTTTGAAACATGAAAGTGTTGGAGAAGTTCGAATTTCCAGTGGCAAATCATTCCAGAGTTTTGGAGCATCATACGAGAAGGGGACTTTGAAGAACATCTTTTCTGGATTACTATGTCTTATCTTAACAGCAGATGTATATAAAGACAAATATGGAGCAAAGTATTTTGGCTTTCCAGTGGTAAGGAACTTGTATATGAATAACAGGGTTTAGAAAATGATTTGTTGTTTAACAGGAAGCAAGTGAAGAGACTGTAAAATTGGAGAGACATGAGAAAATCTAGACGCACCAGAGACAAAGCGTGGATATAATAGTGCCAAACTTGTTAACCACACGACCACCTTGGCATCTGTTATATCAGTAGAAACAAGACTGATAATTTGTATAACAGTGTAAAATTGGTGCGATAGTTTTGAGATGTGCTTTCTTAAGCATGAGCTCTAGCGAAGATCACGCTTCTAGGGATCACTTTTTTCAGGGTTTTTTCATTTTTTTTGTCTCCAGACTTTTATGAATTGTGGCGTAGCGTGAGGAGTACCTATCTCATCACTAAAGTTAAGCAGCAATGGGCTATGTAGTACTTAGATGGGTGACCATCTCAGTGCACTACTCGTGTCTCTGATTGCTTTGCAGCTCATGCTAGTAGACCGAAACCCCTTTTGGTCTTGTTCATTTTACATACTCAACATAGCAATAATGGTTTCTAGATCCATGCATTTTCAAAATACCCTCTTTTAAACTAAAAATTATCAATTATAATTTATCAATTTAAAATGTTCAATTCACGGATAGTTTGTGCTATTTTTGCACATCAAAATATTGTTGTGAATTATACAGTCATTTTGTGTACTAATATTCAGATGGTTGTTGTGGCTTATTGATTAAATCCAACTGATGTTGGGCGTGATGTCAGTGTTGAAGAATGCAAGAAAGTTAAAACTTTGTTTTGTGTAAATATTCTGCAGTGTTGTGTAAATATTGTCATCTATACAGGAATGTTTTTCATATGTTTTTATATATTCATTTACAGTTTGCTAAAAATGGCTGCATTTAATGTTTCAAGCAGGTCATTCCCTATGTTAGTGCAAACACGTTGTTGCTTGAACAGGTTATATTATGATACTGATTTATTTAGAAACCTTTCCACAATATGAACTGCTGTATTGTGAAAACATATTTTATACAATGTTTTATTAATTATTTGTTATCAATCACAAGCTCTATTTGACCAGAAATACACAATTTTACATCCTTGGTATATATTGTGTGGACTAATCTTCTCTTATGATATATTTTTGAGTGCTTGCCTTCAACCTCTGAGGTCGCCGGTTCGAATCTCGGCCCAGGCAGTTCATGTTGGAAAGTTGGTAGTTACTTGCTGATGCCCGGTGGTTTACAGTGCAGAATCTTGACCAACTAGTATGCACTGGTTCCTCCACCTGTAAACCAGCTATCGCAATATGCCCTTGCTGTTGAACGTGACGTAAAACAAAAATAAATCAAAATGTAAAATATATAGATTCCTATTATATTGCATACAGTGATGTGGCAATCAAAAAAACAAGTGACCACACATTTTAGGGTCCATTCAGAAACTTCTGTTATCAACATTTTCTTGATTCTGCTTCAATGACATTTTCTGATAGGGTCCAGGTTTTACAGTAAACATACAAAATCATGATATATTTCATAACTTTTGTAATATAGATTCGATATTTTTCTCTAGATTGTATACTTACAGTGTTTGAAGTTTGGTGTATTCAAGTCATGCCACATGATTCAGGTTGCTTGAGAACAAAAGTTTTTTGCATAATGTTTTCACCTTTATGTTATGGATCTCTGTATGTATTCCATTTATTTAACAAATGGTCAGTGTAAAAATACACATGCTCAGTGTCAACCTTATTTGTGTATTACTTGCTTTCAAACCACATTAACAAAATAAGTTTTTTCCTTTTTGCTTCAGGAGACAATATGTTCTTTAGTTAGAGAAAATTTATTTGATAAAGAGTTTCTTACAGTGTTCGCTCTCGTCAAAAATGAATGCGAGACAGACTGTCTCCCTTCACTTGAAAAGGCGAGACAACTGTGAAAAAATGTGAGACATGTTTTGCGTCAAGATATTTTGAAATATTTAGTTCCAATTTGGCACTGCATAAAATCTTCTTTATTTAAATAATAAGAAATAGATGCTAAACTAAAAGTTCAAATAAATAAAATATTTAATGCTGTTTTTATTTGTCTTTTTTAAAATTTATATTTCACTTTTAAACCACATCTTAATGGCTTAATGGCTGGGTGCTACTGGTTTTTTTTTAAATTTTTATTTATTTTTTTTTTATTTTAAGTAAGTAAGTAAGTATTTATTTATTTCATTTCTGTACATACATACAATTATACTTTTTTTACAATATGAATATGATTTTTGGCACTTTAGTGTATGACAGAAATTTGTGAAAAGGGAACAGTAGAAGCTAAAGCTTATCTTGGCTGATCCCCTTACAACCAGTAAAATTACATTAAATTGCTTATTAGATACCTCACTGAGTAGTTATGAAAAGGTAAGACTTTAAATGTCGAAATTAATTATTTTACTATTATCTGGATTCATCAAATAAATAAATAAATTGCATTTCTTCTCTTTTCTTTGAAGAAATATATATTTTGTCTCTTCCGACAATAGATGAATTTCTTTGGTCAGTAGTTGTTTCGACTGTTTCGCCTGTGACAAATATGCAGAAGACGAGTTAAAACATTAGACAAAGCATGGAAATCTCGTGAGAATACCCGAATTCTTGCGTGAATTACTGTTAGCTGGATGAATCAAATAAAATAAACTCACTTTCATCTCTTTCTAACCTATTTCTATGGGGAAATATGTACGTCGTCGCTTCCGATAATAGACGAATTTCTTTGGTCAGTAGTTGTCTCGACTGTTTCGCCTGTGACACCATATACAGAAGACGAGTTTAAAAATCAACAAAAAGCATGAAAATCTGGCGAGAATACCCGAATTCTCACGTGAATTACTGTTAGCTGGATGTATCAAATAAAATAAACTCACTTTCATCTCTTTCTCACCTATTTCTATGGGGAAATATGTACGTCATCGCTTCCGATAATACACGAATTTCTTTGGTCAGTAGTTGTTTCGACTGTTTCGCCTGTGACACTATAAGCGGAAGACGAGTTTAAAAATCAACAAAAAGCACGAAAATTACTGTTAGCTGGAGATATAAAATAAAATAAACTGATTTTCATGCTTTTTTCACCCATTTCTACGAGGAAATATGCAGGTCGTTGCTTCCGATAATAGACGAATTTCTTCAGTCAGTTTTGAGCGTTTCGCCTGGTAGCGACAGCACAGACGCGTTTGTGAGTTGGTTTTGCGACAACTTGCCCCAGAGTGTGTACAAACTCGCGAAATCGCGCTCGAGAGCGAACACTGTTCTTACAGTGTTGAGATCATTATTTTTCTCACTGATCTAGATTTTGTGATTTGCAATTCAACATAACAATAGAGTTTTATATCAACAGAACTGCCATTGTTTGGAATCCCTTGGTATGAAAGTAAACTCATTGCTTAATATTTAAGTGTCTCTGAAAAAGGGGAGTATTAGTTTTTTGGGCGAGCTGTTTTTTTTGTCGCTCAATGCTGCATTATGGTCTTCCATCAATATTTCCATTTTTAGTGGCTGCTTCACAACCATTTCTGGGACAAAAATATTTTTCACATGCTTGCATTTGATGTTTGACTTTCATCAAGGCCACATGATCAAGAAGACTTTTTTTTGTCCACTCGCTGGCATTTCTTCTCTCAGGAACAACTAAACTTTAGTGTCAAATATACTGTCAAAATCTTGAGCTGATCAGATTTTGGGACCAATTGGACAGAAATTTGAGTAATTGTATTCACTTATGGTTTATGCATGGGTACGCCCGGCCACAGTGTGTGTAGAGATTTTCGTGTTACCCTCCCCATGAAAAACTCCAGGTAGACTTTGCAGGATAGGTTTATTATTACAAAAGCTTGTCTGGGAATATTTTGTGCCTCATTTGAAAAACAAGATGGCTGCCACGGAAATTTCTTTGATGATCATTGAGCTTTTTTTTTTTTGGGGGGGGGGGGGGGGGGGGGGGGGTTGCATGTTTTCGGACTCTAACTCAAATATGCTTCTGCCAATCAATTTGAAACTTAATAAGGTGGTAGGGCACTACCTAGGCCAGGTTGCTTTCAAAATTGGTGCCATTTGATGGCCGCCACAGCCGCCACTTGAAATTCCGTTTCCTGACTCTAACCTCGAAGACATTTCTGCCGATCGATTTGGAACTAAAAATGTTTTGTTCAATCAATTTAAAAACTTAACAGGGTGATAGGACACCACCAGGGCTAGGTTGCTTTTGAAATTGGTGTCCATCCATTTTGCCTGTTTTCAGGTTTGCATCCACCCATCCATAGCATGCTTTCCAGACTCCAACTCAAAGAAGCATGGATGTGAAACCAGGGTTGTAGGACACTGCCTGGGATAGGTTGTTTTTGAAATTGGCGTCCGTCCGTCAGTCTGGTTGTGTGTGCCAGTCTGTCCATCTGGTCATGCTCATTAACATTTTCGTTTCTGGACTTGAACTCAAAGATGCTTCCACTGATCAATTTCAAACTTGACAGAGTTGAGGAACAGCAGACAGCTCTGTTTTGAAATTTCCAGGACAGTTATCATGTTGCATACATCTGGCATCCTATCCCTAATACCAATTGTGCAACCTGCCTGTTGGGGTGTATGACCCCAGTTTCTTGTTCTCTTCTATGGAAAGTTGAATCTCTTTGTGGGTGATTTAATAGATATAGGTCATCCATAGCCTACAGACGGTAGAGTTTGAAGCTTGTCCTTCAAGGTCAGCCCCTGACTCCTTAAACGCCCACCGATGGCATTTTTTTGGTCATTTTTTCAGGCTTTTCTTGCTTATAGATGTCTAAGTTTTCCCAAGTTAGTTGTTCCGGTTCGCACTGAAGGTTAAACCTGCTTGACTTGCAGCAATTCACTCATTTTGATGTCTTAATGAATTTTATGCTCTCCAATTTTTTGCTACTGTTGTTGCCTTAGGACCAGAGCTCTAGGAGTTTTAGCTACATTGAGTAAATCAGTTTTAACTAGATTACTCTTGCATTTAGAGCATTTTGGTAAAATACCTTGTTCGGCTATATTCCACAGCCTAAACCCATACACAAATTTTCATCAACTTTTCAGGATATGTTTACCCCTTTGACGATCCAGAGCTGATTAGATTTTGGGGGTATCTGGCAACTGTTACCATGGCAACACTTTTAAAATTTTGGGGTGTATAATTTTTTGGTGTTCCACAGTCTAAAACCATGCCCAGATTTTCACCAAGTTTTTAGGATATCCCTAAGGGGATCTAGAGCTGATAAGTTTGGGGGTATCTGGCAACAACTGTCGCCATTTTTGGGTCTTGACATTTGTGAGTGTTCCACAGCATAAACCAACACATGGATTTTCACCAAATGTTCAGTATATGTTCACGCCAAGGGGATCCAGAGCTGATATGGTTTTGGGGGGTATCTAGCAACAACTGTTGCCATGTCAACACTTTTAAGATTTTGGGTCTTAAAGTTTGTGGTTATTCCACAGCCTAAACCCACACATGGATTTTCATCAAATTTGCAGGATATGTTTACCTCAAGAGGTGTTTGTAGGTTTGGGTGGTGTATTTGGCAACAACTGTCGCCATGTCAATACTGTTAAGATTTTTGGGTCTTAAAGATTTTGGGTGTTGTACAGCCTAAACTCATGCACAGATTTTCACCTAGGGCTTTCAAGTTCGATCTTACAGGAAACAGCCTAACCCCGAGTCAGGTTGGGATGTGGATCCAGACCAGCTGGAACCTTTGTTTTTTTTTAGCAAAACATCTTTCTAGCTTCATTTTCTTTTTCATCCAAAGTACAAGCTCCACAAAATAACACTGCAATATAGAGTTTCACCAATCATTTATTTTATATCACTTTATATTCCTGAACTTGTTGCAGGAACAATGATCACCCAATCCACACCTCAGAATTTCACGACAAATGTTTTTTTGAAAGATGCCAAATTATGGTTTTTGTGCATATAACATCAACACAGTCTGGACTGTGAATTCCAGATATTGGGAAGCTGCAGCCAGTTGATACACTAAGCCAAGTCAACTAAGTGTAGGCATCCATGTACGCGGGTGCGGTTTGCAGGGGAGGCTTGCGGTAAAAAATTTGATTGGTATAGTTGTAGTGGGAGTGTTTTCATCTCATCTTATTATCTACGTTAATTAATTTACAGCGAAAATCTACAAAAAATAAACTCAAACCGCACTCACAAGCCGCATACCGCAGCCGTGTACATGGAAAATACACGCATACCGCAGCCGTGTACACTAAGCATTCAAAGATTAAAAACTAAAAATTGTACACTACATTACTATCACAATCTTTGTGTCCTGAAGAATTAGTGACAGGAAAATGTTCCAGAAGAGCCAGTCTGCTTTCAAAATATACCAGTAGCTAAGTAACCTTTGAATTTTAATAAGATACACACACATTTTAATAAGACAATTTTATTTGGCAGAGGTTTAAATGTCTAAAACTGATAAGATATAACAGCTGCATAAAATATACAATATCTTCTACATCAATATGACAATTTTGCATCACAATCACAAAAATTTGATTTTTAGTGACTCAAGATACTATTATATTGTGACTGATGATGTCACAAACCACACAATTAGAATTTACACAATCAAACATCTATACTTTAAAATCCTTATTTAGTGTTAATTTTCATGCAACACACTTTGAAGCACCAGATGTTAACACTATATAGTGGCACAGAGCAAAAGTGCAGCTCATAAAATAAAAACAAATTCAGTCATAATTTCAGCATTTTAAAAGTTAAATGGTGCCATCAACTGGCAGATTAAAAACATCCAGAGAGGAAACTAGGGGTGTCACCAAGTAATTGACGCGCAATAAACTAGCTAAATTTCGTGAAAATTCGATCTCAATTTTAAGAGTCGATTGTTTGCCTATATATAAACTACCACCTAACTGGTAACGGTTTCTTGTAGTAAAACATTAACAAAAGGCCTTACTTATATTAAATCACAAAATGTACCATTTTTAATATAATATTCAGTGGTTTATAGCTAATACAAAAGATTCAAGGCTTTTATCTTTATATCTTTTTCATTTACAGGTGTCGTCATACCGTCAAGGCACATACTAAACTTCGTGAGGGCTCCAAGTCAAGTAAAAATGTCATCTGCGAGCAATCGACCCCAATTATTTGTACTCGTCACACCCCTATCATAAAATTTTCTTTCCTCCAAAGCACTGCATCCAATTACCAAGATAGACACATCAAGTCAATATTGTAGTCAATGTGTGTAATGCAGATTCTCCTAATGCCACAGTTTGTGAAGTGTGTGTCTTTGAGTTCAGAATGTTTCAACATCATCCTGAACAACCTCTGCAGCCACAGTGTACACATTCCACCACTTTACCCTGAAATACAGAAATAGTAGAAACATTGAACTTGATGTCACTAGAATACTTGCAAGAAGACTACATTTGAAGAATCACCAGTTCAATCAAACCTCTAAAATAATGTCTTAAATATGCAGAAGTTAGGCACAAGATGAAAAATATCTGGAAACATTGCTAATGTTATACCTAAACTACAAATATATAAAATAGAGAACCATCACTGACTTGATATCAACATATCCCCAGATGGGCTAACTCTCGTGGAATCAGGAATTAATTTGGTATTTTCATTATGCCACTAACTAAACAATTTTAAATCACTAGGCATGCTGTATATGAATAAAGATTCTTCATTTAAAAACCTTCCTTATGTTGAAGTAAGCACCAAGGTTTTCAAATACTTTCGATACTCCGGTTATCCATAAGATTCTAATTGAATCAAATGTGCATAATTTTAACTTCACCACCATTTGTAAATGAATTAAATAGCGATGTTGGGAAACTTGCAATTTTTAGTGTTGTCTATCTGCCTGCTGGTTATAATGTCAGATTAGGGAGCAGAATATCTGGGGTTCTATCCTCACTTATGCAGGTGTTCCACTGGAGCCGACCGGCCGGAAACTATGTCTTTTTGGAGTCGGGACCAATGTTTACAAGGTCGGATAGGGTCGGTTGTAGTTTCCCGGCTTGTCGGGGAGGGTCGGTGACATTTCAAACATGTTTGATATTTCTACGACTGTTGCCGACCCTTGTAACTGACCCTAAATTCATCCACCTAGCCACAGGCCTATCGGTTAACTTAAGGGCCTATCGGTTACACTTCCAGGCTTGTCCTTATCACTTGCAGGCCTGTCGTAACATGAAGCCGGCTTGTCTTTTGTAACTTAAGCACTGCTCATTTGCAGTCCATTTCCAGCATGTGAGGTAAAAATATGATGAAAAATTATGTCAAGAATGACAAAGAAACAGTGCAAGTGATCATAATTTTCAGGTGAAGTTCCACATATATGCTATAATTAATTAAGAAACCTGAAAAAGTGTTTTTATTTGGTTAAATAAAAATAAACTCCAGCTTATTTCAGGACAGAAATTTTTGGGCAAAAAGAGGATCAAGTGTCGACCAACCAACAAATCTAAAAACTAGGTCATCAGTAAATATTTGGATCCCATCACGTCACCAGAACTACAGGGTGTTTACCTTCACATCCAGAAAAATGTGCTTTTTCAGAGGCTCAAAATTATTTGGTATTAATGTATATAGCAAAAGTGCTCAGAGGGAGGGAATTTTGAAGGGGTCCGTCCCAGAAGCTCTGCCAAATTTGAAAAGAATCCGCCCAACGGTTACAGAGTTATAAGGAAAACGAAATGCGGAGCCGGCGGAGCCTGATTTTCTCCTACATACACAAAAGCGTCCCTTGTGGGACACTTAATGAATTTTTTGTTAATAATGTGAAGCAGACATACATTGATTTATTTCAAAAAAAAATATTAAAGCAAAAACGTGGAAACTATAATTAAAATGACAAAAACATAAATTTGGACATTTTGGTCATGTGATGGGATCCAAATATTCAGCCTTGACCTAGTTTAAGAATTGTTTATTGGTCGATACTTGATCCTCTTTTTTTCCCCAAAATTCATCAAAAACTTTAATGACAATACCGACTGCACGTCTGGTTGTGGGGTCCTGTATGTTTCTCCAGTCCTGTCTGTTTATCAGTATGGCTTGTCGGGACCTGCTACGGCTTGTCTGTTAGGGGTTTAGGGCTTATCATAGTACTTCTACGACTGGCCGTGCAATAAACTTCCCCACCCTACGTCTTGTTGGGGTAGTAACCACGCCCTGTCTGTAAGTGTACCGTCCTGTCGGGGATTTCTTAACCAACCGCGCCTTTTTTTCTATGATCCTACGACTTTCACAACCGGCCCTAGAGTCGTAGGGTCGGATACAGGGTCGGCGCCAGTGGAACACCTGCATTAGGTCATGGGGATTGCATCCTTGTACAAAGGACTGTAAATATATGTTGTTGTTTTTTGCCAGGAGTATGAACACAACAGAGTACCAACATCTGCCAGGGAGGAAACAACTGACTGGCATCCTACGTAGTACAAGTACTAAAATAGAGCCATTTTTTGCCATAAAAACTGTCAATAAGCACTACTTATATGGTTCACCAGGCTGAAAGAATAACATTATCTGTAATTGTCGTTATTACTGCTGAAGTCTGATATCCTTGATATGCCATACAAAAACACCCAGTCACGTACCTCTTCTAGTTTGCTTTTTGGAACTCGGCATATGCAATTTGAACCAAAGTTGGTGTCTCTTGTCTGAATACAGCGCAGGCAACACAGGTTTTCATACCCCTGTTTCTTCCACTTAGCTATAAGGTTTTTGTCAGCAATATTCTCTTTCAGACAAAACTCATACAGCTCTGAAATTAAAGCCACAAAAGCAAAATGAAACTAGAAGAATGTTTTTGCTAACAAAAACTAAGCGTCCCAAAAAGGTTCACCGCAATATAATATACAGTAGAAAAAGGGTTTTGAAAATAAAAACATGCATTGCTGAGAGAAGAAGTGAAAGTTAAGCAGACAGTGTGGAAGTTTATGCATTAACATGAAAGAAAAATTTAAGCTTTATTTTGTTTTCTATGGTTATAAATTGTGAAAAGTTAATTGAATAAATGCTCTGGCTGAGAAAGCAGAAAGCATCAATAGTTATAATAGGTTGAAATTTACACCATAAAACTACTTAATTAAAGAGTAACAGTGCTTTATAAATGCCATATACCTATTTACATTTTAGAAAAAGGCATAGTAAAATTTGAGCCTTTGGAAAGGCAAGATTTATGACACAATGCTGTGACCACATCTATCCCAATGAGTAAATAAAAGGTCAATGTTCCCACCAGCCTATTTATATCTTAATGCTCATTTCTATTTAGATATAATTGAAAATCGGAACAAAGGAGATAAAAGGCCAAAACACAAAATCGGCTATTTTATGACCCCAGTTTGACCCATAAGGGGTGATCCGGGGGTAAATCTGACCAGCTATCGACTCATCACATAAGGTTTCCAATAGCTCTTAATACATTCTAAAACTCTAAAAGCAAGAATAAAGGAGATAAGAGGTAAAAACACCAAATCGGCTATTTTATGACCCCCGGTTTGACCCGGGGGGGTGGGGGTGTCAGGGGGTTAATCTGACCAGCTATCTAGGCTCTTCACATATGGTTTCCCAATACCTCGTAATACATTCTAAAGTTGTAAAAGCAAGAATAAAAGTGATAAAAGGCAAAAACACAAAATAGGCGATTTTATGACCCCAGTTTGACCCATAAGGGGGGTCTGGGGGTAAATCTGACTGGCTATCTAGACTCTTCACATACGGTTTCCCAATACATCTTAATACATTGTAAAATTCTAAAAGCAAGAATAAAGGAGATATAAGGCAAAAACACAAAATCGGCTATTGTATGACCCCAGTTTGACCCATAAGGGAGGGTCTGGGGGTAAATCTGACCTGCTATCTTGACTCTTCACATATGGTTTCCCAATACCTCTTAATACATTCTAAAGCTGTAGAAGCAAGAATAAAGGAGATATAAGGGAAAAAGACGAAATTGGCTATTTCATGACCCCAGTTTGCCCCTACAGGGGGGTCGGAGGGGAAATTTGCCTTGCTTTCTAGACTCTCCACATATGGTTTCCTACTACCTCCCAATACATTTTATGGCTCTAAATGCAATACTTAAGAAGATAATAGGGGGGTTCACATAAATTTTAAGCTTTCTGATTGGTACCTGTGAGAAAATTTCCCAATACATCTTAATACATTGTAAAATTCTAAAAGCAAGAATAAAGGAGATATAAGGCAAAAACACAAAATCGGCTATTGTATGACCCCAGTTTGACCCATAAGGGAGGGTCTGGGGGTAAATCTGACCTGCTATCTTGACTCTTCACATATGGTTTCCCAATACCTCTTAATACATTCTAAAGCTGTAGAAGCAAGAATAAAGGAGATATAAGGGAAAAAGACGAAATTGGCTATTTCATGACCCCAGTTTGACCCCTACAGGGGGGTCGGAGGGGAAATTTGACTTGCTTTCTAGACTCTCCACATATGGTTTCCTACTACCTCCCAATACATTTTATGGCTCTAAATGCAATACTTAAGAAGATAATAGGGGGGTTCACATAAATTTTAAGCTTTCTGATTGGTACCTGTGAGAAAATCGCCCATAAATCGGTCAATTTTCATCGGACTGCTCCCAAAATCTAATCAACTCGCGTTTTTGATGGTATGAACAAATGTATGAAGTTACAAGCCTCTGCGGTCAGTAGATTTTCCTGAACTGCGATGACGGGCGGGTGTACCCGAAAAAAACTATTTTTTGATCATGTGACCTTGATAAAGATGAAAGGTCAAATTTAAGCATGTGGAAAAATTTTCCCACGCCTAAGGTATATAACTGCCAAATATGGTTAAAAAGCTTCCAATAATAAGGGAGATATTCAAGGGAGACCATAATGCGGCGGCGGCAGCGAGGAAACTGACGCGAAACCAAATAAGCGCCCTTTTCAGGGACGCTTAACAAGCAATCAGTGCCTGTGAACCGGCTCTGTGTCAGGTGACTGTGTGTTTTGAGTTTCAGAGTAGAAGTGACAGAAGGACACACTTGTGCCCTGGAAATAGTATTTAGAAGGAAAGCAACAAGGTAACTGTTTAGGTGTAAAAAGTAGGATAAAACATATTTAAAGAAAATACTGCATATGCAATAGTTTTCAAGTTACAAATGATTTACTCAACAGTGAGAATCTCAAAGTAGCTTTTGCTCAGCTATAATAGCAATCAGTTAAAGGGGTGCAATTTTAATATGGTATAGGTCATGCAAAGAACATGAAAGCAAATTTAAAGAAATACTGTAAATGAAATAGTTTTCAAGTTACAACTGATTTACTCAACAGTGAGAACCTGAAAGTAGCTATTACTCAGCTATGCAATGAGCGACAGGTCCGCGATTTTACTATTTTTTAGCTGACCCAAAAGTAGGTTAATAACTTATTTAAACAAAATACTGTAAATGCAATAGTTTTCAAGTTACAAATGATTAACTGAAAAGTGAAAATCTAAAAGTAGCTATTGCTCAGCTATGCCATGAGCTACAGGTCTACAATTTCACTATGTTATAGCTGACCCATACATATGTGAACAACATATTTAAACAGAATACTCTAAATGCAATAGTTTTCAAGTTACACTTGACTTACTCAACAATGAGAAAACCTGAAAGTAGTTATTGCTCACCTATGCCATGACATACAGGTCTGCTAATTCACTATGTTATGGCATACCCAAAAGTAGGTGAACAACATATTTGTAGAAAATACTTTAAATGCAATATTTTGCAAGTTACAACTGATTTACTCAAAAGTGAGACCCTGAGAATAGCTATTACACAGCTATGCAATGAGCTACACATAGGCAATTTTACAATGTTATAGCTAATTCAAAAGTAGATGAATAACATATTTAAACAAAATTCTCTAAATGCAATAGTTTTCAAGTTGCAACTGATTAACTGAACAGAGAAAACCTCAAAGTAGCTATTGCTCAGCTATAGAATGTGCTACAGGTCTGCAACTTTACAATGTTATAGCTGAACCAAAAGTAGGTGAACAACATCATTTAAACAAACTAGAAATAGGACGCCCTATTGATAGTAGATGCGAATAGAAACAGGATAGCATAGAAGAACACACTTTATCATGTGTAATGTCCACCCCATGAACCTTTTGCCAAAATTGTACAGTAGTCTTACAAGACCCTGTTTCATTTGTAAAATATATCAATGATGCTTAAATATTTATTAGTGTAGATGTAAATTATTTCAGCTTCATCACTTTTTGCATTGGTTGGGTCGAAAAATTTTGACGAAATCACTCTATCTTGCACGGTTAAGAAGATAGAAGCAAATTCCTGTTTTTCTATTTTTGGCAAAAATTCGAAAATTCAAAATGGCCGCCATTTTTGGGGAGGGGAAAATTTTTTGAAAATTGCACAGAGTACATTCGTTAGATACCCTGTGGGTCGAAAATTTCGACGAAATCGCTCTATCTCGCACGGTTAAGGAGATAGAAGCAAATTTGTGTTTTGCCATTTTTGGCAAAAATTCGAAAATTCAAAATGGCCGCCATTTTTGGGGAGGGGAAAATTTTTTCAGAATTGCAAAGATTACATTCCTTAGATACCCTGTGGGCGAAAATTTCGACGAAATCCCTCTATCTCGCACGGTTAAGGAGATAGAAGCAAATTTGTGTTTTGCCATTTTTGGCAAAAATTCGAAAATTCAAAATGGCCGCCATTTTTGGGGAGGGGAAAATTTTTTGAAAATTGCAAAGAGTACATTCCTTAAATACCCTGTGGGTCGAAAATTTCGACGAAATCGCTCTATCTCGCACGGTTAAGGAGATAGAAGCAAATTTGTGTTTTGCCATTTTTGGCAAAAATTCGAAAAATCAAAATGGCTGCCATTTTTGGGGAGGGGAAAATTTTTTGAAAATTGCAAAGAGTACATTCCTTAGATACCCTGTGGGTCGAAAATTTCGACGAAATCGCTCTATCTCGCACGGTTTGGGAGATGGAACCTTTTTCAGTATTCAAAATAGCTAATTACTCATTTATTTAATTAATTACTCACTCATCTATGAAGCAATTCCCCGCAAAAGTAATCCCATACAAGCTATTAACCCAATGAACCTCCATACCAAATTTCAGAAAGCTAGGCTTAATAGCATTCCTTAAAATGTCTGGAAACCAAAGAGCTACTCAAAAGTAGTAAAGTAGCTATTACTCAGTTAGCTATAGAGCTATCATCACCAAAAGCAATCCCATACAAGCTATTAACCCAATAAACCTGCATGCCAAATTTGGTAAAGATAGGATAAGAACTGTTGCCTAAAATGTCTGGAAACCAAGTGGGACGCCGGACGGCGGAAAAAGCAAAAATAATATGTCCACCCCCCAGTGGGGTGGACATAAATACTCTAAATGCAATAGTTTTGAAGTTACAACTGATTTACTCAACAGTGATAACCTGAAAGTAGCTACTGTTTAGCTATGCCATGAGCTGTAGGTCTGCAATTTTACTATGTTCTAGCTGACCCAAAAGTACATGAAAAACATATTAAACAAAATACTCTAAATGCAATAGTTTTGAAGATACAAGCAACTTACTCAACAGTGACAACCTCAAAGTAGCTATTACTTGCCTATGCAATGAGCTACGGGTCTGCAATTTTACTATGTTATAGCTCACCCCAAAGTAGCTGAATAACATATTTATACAAAATTCCCTAAATACAATAGTTTTTGAGATTTTACTCATTATCAAAGGTACTGAAAAATCAGAAATTAGCTATTACTAGTGGTGTGAACGGTAAACCGGTATACCGTATTTCGTTTCGTTTAGGTAGAAATGACGAAATCCGCAAAGAATATTTAAGTACCGGTTATTGAAAACGTCATTATATTAGGCTTTCTACTGGTTAATATTTTGTCAAAACAACAAAGAACATATATATTTGAAGAAATAACTTACATTTCCGCTTTATATTCATGGTAAATGAAGTTTACAAACTTCAAAATATCTCGCGAATGCATATTTCCTAATTTCCTATTGGGGATATAGCTCATGTACGCTCGCATAAAACTTTTTACCATATCTCAGCACACTTTCGAAATCCGGATTTCGTTCGGTTTCATAACCCCGAAAACCGGTTTCACTTTCAGAACTGGTACGACCACTAGAATAGACACCCAAGATACTCACCATGTTGTAGCTATGGAAAAAGTAGCTGAATAAAATATTTAACAAAATGCTCTAAATGCAATACTCTTCAAGTTATAGGTGATTTAGTGCATGATTTCATGAATTTTAAGGTATTAAAAACTATTTTAAAAATTCGAAAATTCTAAATGGCCGCCATTTTTGGAGGGACAAAATTTTTTTGAAAATTGGGTCAGCTACGAAATTGCTCTATTTAGCATGGTTTTCGAGATACAAGCATTTTTGAAAAAATTTTTAAAATGCCGCCACTTTTTGGCAAGTGAAATATTCGTTGAAACTTGGAAAGGCTAGTTTTTACATATACCCTGTGGGTCAAAAATTTTGCCGAAATCTGGCACAGTTTTCAAGATACAAGCATTTTTATGTTTTGTGATTCTTGTGAAAAATTCAAAAATTCCACATGGCCGCCATTTTTGGTGGTACAAATTTTTTTTGAAAACTGGGTCAGCTACTCTCTGACCTCTATGATTGGTGAAAATATCACTGCCGCATATTCAGAAAAATTTCTCAGGGCTACTGCATACACCTGCCAAATATGAAAATAATCCGCCTTATGGCTGCGCAGCTATTGTGAAAAGAAAATGCGGATCCGGCGGATCCCGCGGAGTCGTTTCTCCTATATACAAACAAAACAAGTAACGCAGAAATTCAAGAAGGCCGCCAAAAGTGGCGGGAAAATAAATTTTGCAAAATGTCGCCAATAGACTCTGCAGATATCCTGCCTGTCAAAAATGTCAATGAAATCGCTGTTTCCGACATAATCAGGTTTTTGCGTTTAACACAGAAATCCAAGATGGCCTCCAAATGTAGCAGGAAAATGATTTTTTTCGGAAAATTGCCAGCAGACTCTGCAGATACCCTGTGGTCAAAAATTTCTTCAAAATCCCTCTATCTCGCTCCGTTTCCAAGATAAACAGGTTTTTGTGTTTAACGCAGAAATTCAAGATGGCCGCCAAAAGTGGCAGGAAAATTATTTTTGGGAAAAGTCGGCAGTAGACTCTGCAGCTACCCTGCGGGTCAAAAATTTTGTCGAAGTTGCTCTATCTCGCTCCATTTCCGAAATAAGCGGGTTTTTGCGTTTAACACAGAAATTCAAGATGGCCACCAAAAGTGGTGGGAAAACGATATTTACAAAAATTCGCTAGTAGACTCTGCAGATACCCTGTGGGTAAAAAATTTCGTTGAAATCGCTCTATCTCGCCCCGTTTCTGAGATAAACGTGTTTTTGCGTTTAACACAGAAATTCAAGATGGCCGCCAAAACGGGAAAACAATTTTTGCAAAAAGTCGCCAGTAGACTCCACAGACGCCCAGGGGGTCAAAAATTTCGTCGAAATCACTCTATCTCACTCCGTTATTGAGATAAACGTGTTTTTGCGTTTAATGCAGAAATTCAAGATGGCCGCCAAAAGTGGCGGGAAAATGATTTTTGCGAAACGTTGCCAGTAGACTTTGCGGATACCCTGCGCATCAAAAATTTCGTCGTTGTTTTTGCATTTAACACAGAAATTCAAGATGGCCACCAAAAGTGGCGGGAAAATGATTTTTGCGAAAAGTTGGCAGTAGACTTTGCGGATATCCTGCGCGTCAAATATTTCGTCAAAATCGCTCTATCTCGCTCCGTTTCTGAGATAAACATGTTTTTGCATTTAACGCAGAAATTCAAGATGGCCGCCAAAAATGACGGGAAATGATTTTTGTGAAAAGTTGCCAGTAGACACTACAGATACCCTGTGGGTCCAAATTTTCGTTGAAATTGCTCTATCTCGCTCCATTTCCGAGATAAATGTGTTTTTGCGTTTTCAGCGTTAAGAAAAATTGTGACATTTAGTAAATCGTCAATAAGTCAGCCATTTTGTATCGGATCACTTCCAAAACTTAATGATTTCCAGACATCTATATAACTAACCTACTTGCCACATTTTATGGGAAAAGGTGAAGTACTTTTTAAGTTATCATCCGGACAAACACACCCTTTTGAAAAAACATGCTTTTGGTCATGTGACTTCCCTGATTGGTTGAAATGTCATGACATCATATTCAGAAATTTTTCCCAGGGCTACTGCATACACCTACCAAATATGAAGAGAATCCGCCTTATGGCTGCAAAGCTATTGCGAAAAGAAAATGCGGATCTGGTGGAGTCGCTTTTCCCATATACAAACAAGCGTCCCTTGTAGGACGCTTAAAAAAATAATTTAAAAAGATCCAGGCCTGATACTCACCCAAGGGAATCTACTAGTGGCCTAGTACACATATGCAAGATATGAGAGAAATCTCTGAAAAAAGTCACTGAGAAAAGTGTTGAAATTTTCACACTTTCGGTGGGGGTACCTCCCCTGTAATGTCTCTAGCAAACAGACAGATTTCCACACCTTGAACAATTTTTCATCCCTGATAGATAAGGTATCTTTTTTAAAAAACAGCCTGTCTCTAGGCCTTGTAGTTCTGGAGCAAGAACCCCAGCCAGCAGGTACAAAGTTTAAAATTGGGGTTTTACGTCCCGTTCAATAGCCAGGGTCATACTGGGACAGACCCACAACATTTGCCACTTGTGCGAGTCCAACACACAGAGAGATGACAGTCTGTGATTAGATGCCAAACTTGCTAAGACTTGCTGAGTACTTGCTAGTTGTACCCGCAGGTACAACTAAATGGGCAACAACATTGAGATTTGGGAAAATCTAAGGAACAATTTCAGTTGTAAGAAGTATACAGAACCCACAAAATGTTGTTAGATATATGAACTTTCCTGTAGTTGAAGAAGGGGGAAAACTTGCATATTTTATTACATCATGATGTGAGTTCCAAGCCCAAGGACCAATATATAAGAGATATGTTTTCATTTTTGTATGATGACCTCATTTGACCCTGAAGAAAGGGGCAAAGGTCAAATTTGACACTTGCAAAAATTTACAGACCATGACTTCTGAGAAGCTGTTTTCATATTTTGAAGCCTTATGACCAATTATAAGGGAGATACACATGTATAAGATATTTTTAGTATGATGTCCCTACTTGACCTTGTGGCAGGGGTGAAAGGTCAAACTTGACAATTTCAAAGATTTGTGGGCTATGATTTTCCATAAGCTGTATTCTCATTCCTAATCCAAAGGACCAATGATAGGGATATATTAGACCTTTTTGATATAATGACACCCCATATTTGGCATTAGAGATGTGATATGGCATCCATTTTGTTTTGAGAACAAGGCCAAAATTACGCTCAGAAAAGCTTTCCAAAACCATTTACATTTTGTGCAAATCTGATGAAGCTAGCTGGAATATTTAAAGTTTTAAAACATATTAATGATTTTCGAACAATCGGCTATGGCAGCCATTTTGTTTTTCATGAGGACAAAATTTTTTACAAACATGTTTTCATAGCCATAAACATTCTCTGCAAATTTGTTGAAGATATCTTCATAAATGAATGAGAAATAAAGGTTTATGTAAACAAGAGGAGAGTGCCCGTGAACGGGCACTGTGTCAGCTGACTGAATGTTTTTGATTTGTGATGGTGATAATGAGAGGAAAGCATAATTATCAGGGAAAGGGCTGTACAGAAATACAGTAAATGGTAACTGAACAGCATGCTCGAAAGATATTCCGAAGCTGACAGAAGAAAAGGACAAAAAAGTTGTGCCCTGCAAATGGTATTATGAAATAAAGTAACAAGGTAATTGTTTAAGTGTAAAAAGTAGGTTAAAAATATTTAAAGAAATACTATAAATGCAATATCCTCGTTCGACCATGAAGAAGGGATCCAAAGGTCAAATCTGACCATACCAAAAGATTCCCAGCCAAAGAATTTAGGATGGTTTACCATCCCAAACCTCTCGGACCAATAATAAGTGAGTCATAGGCACTTTTTAAGTTTGGCTATCCTTGTTTGACCTTGACGGAGGGGTCTAAGGTCAAATCCGACCACACAAAAAAATTCCCAGCCCATGATTTCCTGTAGCTTGTTTACCATCCGAAACCTGTAGGACCAATAATAAGCGAGTTATAAGCAATTGTAAGTTTGGCTATCCTCAATTGACCTTGAAGGGGGGGTCCCAGGTCAAATCTGACCACACCAAAAGAATCCCAGCCCATGATTTCCTATATGTTGGTTTACCATCCCAAACCTCCAAGACCAATAATACGCGAGTTATAAGCACTTTAAGTTTGGCTATCTTCGTTTGACCTGGAAGGAGGGGTCTAAGGTGAAATCCGACCACACCAAAAGATTCCCAGCCCATGATTTTCTATAGGCTGGTTTTCCATTCCAAACCTCTAGGACCAATAATAAGCGAGTTATAAGCACTTTTAAGTTTGGCTATCCTCATTTGACCTTGAAGGAGGGGTCCAAGGTGAAATCCGACCACACCAAAAAATTCCCAGCTCATGATTTTCTATAGGTTGGTTTTCATTCCAAACCTCTAGGACCAATAATAAGCGAGTTATAAGCACTTTTATGTTTGGCTATCCTCATTTGACCTTGAAGGAGGGTTCCAAGGTCAAATCGGACCATATTAACAGATTCCCAGCCCATGATTTCCTACAGGTTGGATACAATGATTTACTCAACAGTGAGAACCTGAAAGAAGCTATTGCTCAGCTATGCCATGACATAGAGGTCTGCAATTTCACTATGTTATAGCTGACCAAAACGTCTGTGAATAACATATTTAACAAAATACTCTAAATGTAATAGTTTTCAAGTTACAACTGATTTACTCAAGAGTGAGAACCTCAAAGTAACTATTACTCAGCTATGCAATGAGCTACATGTCTGAATTTTTGCTCTGTTATAGCTGACCTAAAAGTAGGTGAACAACATATTTAAGCAAAATACTGTAAATGCAATAGTTTTCAAGTTACAACTGATTTACTCAATAGTGAGAACCTGAAAATAGCTATTGCTCCGCTATGCCATGAGCTATAGGTCTGTAATTTCACTATGTTATAGCTAACCCAAAAGTAGGTGAACAATATATTTTAACAAAATACTCCAAATGCAATATTTTTCAAGTTATAGCCGATTTACTCAACAGTCAGTGCCTGAGAATAGCTATTGCTCAGTTGTGCCATGAGCTACAGGTCTGTAACTTCACTACGTTATAGCTGACCCAAAAGTAGCTGAATAACATATTTGCACAAATTTCTGTAAAGGCAATAGTTTTCCAATTACAACTGATTTACTCAACAGTGAGAACTTCAAAGTAGCTATTACTCAGCTATGCAATGAGCCACAGGTCTGGAACTTCACTATGTTATAGCTGACCCCTAAATAGGTGAATAACATATTGCAACAAAATACTGTAAATGCAATAGTTTGCAAGTTATAAGTGATTTACTCAACAGTGATAACCTAAAAGTAGCTATTACTCAGCTATGCCATGAGCTACAGGTCTGAAATTTTACTATGTTATAGCTGACCCAAAAGTAGCTGAATAACATATTTATACTAAATTCTCTAAATGCAATAGTTTTCAAATTATAAGTGATTTACTCAACATTGAGAACTTCAAAGTAGCTATTACTCAGCTATGCAATGAGTCACAGGTCTGGAACTTCACTATGTTATAGCTGACCCCAAAATAGGTGAATAACATATTGAAACAAAATACTCTAAATGCAATAATTTCCAAGTTATATGCGATTTACTCAACAGTGATAACCTCAAAGTAGCTATTACTCAGCTATGCCATGAGCTACAGGTCTGAAATTTTACTATGTTATAGCTGACCCAAAAGTAGGTGAACAACATATTTAAGCAAAATACTGTACATGCAATAGTTTTCAAGTTACAACTGATTTACTCAATAGTGATGACCTAAAAGTAGCTATTACTCAGCTATGCCATGAGCTACAGGTCTGAAATTTTACTATGTTATAGCTGACCCAAAAGTAGCTGAATAACATATTTATACTAAATTCTCTAAATGCAATAGTTTTGCAATTACAACTGATTTACTCAATAGTGAGAACCTCAAAGTAGTTATTATTCAGCTATGCAATGAGCTACAGGTCTGAAATTTCACTATGTTATAGCTGACCCAAAAGTAGGTGAACAACATATTTAAGCAAAATACTGTAAATGCAATAGTTTTGAAGTTACAACTGATTTACTCAATAGTGATGACCTAAAAGTAGCTATTACTCAGCTATGCCATGAGCTATAGGTCTGAAATTTTACTATGTTATAGCTGACCCAAAAGTAGCTGAATAACATATTTATACGGAATTCTCTAAATGCAATAGTTTTCCAATTACAACTGATTTACTCAATAGTGAGAACTTTAAAGTAGCTATTACTCAGCTATGCCATGACCTACAGATCTGAAATTTCACTATGTTATAGCTGGCCCAAAAGTAGCTGAATAACATATTTATACGAAATTCTCTAAATGCAATAGGTTTTAAGTTACAAGTGATTTACTCAATAGTGAGAACTTCAAAGTAGCTATTACTCAGCTATGCAATGAGCCACAGATCTGAAACTTCACTATGTTATAGCTGATCCCAAAATAGGTGAATAACATATTGAAACAAAATACTGTAAATGGAATAGTTTCCAAGTTATAAGCGATTTACTCAACAGTGATAACCTAAAAGTAGCTATTACTCAGCTATGCCATGAGCTACAGGTCTGAAATTTTACTATGTTATAGCTGATCCAAAAGTAGCTGAATAACATATTTATACGAAATTCTCTAAATGCAATAGTTTTGAAGTTATAAGCGATTTACTCAACAGTGATAACCTAAAAGTAGCTATTACTCAGCTATGCCATGAGCTACAGGTCTAAAATTTTACTATGTTATAGCTGACCCAAAAGTAGCTGAATAACATATTTATACGAATTTCTCTAAATGCAATAGTTTTTAAGTTACAAGTGATTTTACTCATGATGGAAGTTACTGAAAAGCCCAAAAGTAGCTATTACTCACTTAGCTATTGAGACAGGCACCCAACTTACTCACCATATTGTAGCTATGAAAAAAGTAGCTGAATAACATATTTTAACAAAATGCTCTAAATGCAACACTTTTCAAGTTATAAATGATTTTGTGCATGATTTCATGAATTTTAATGCATTAAAAACTAGATTGGGCCAACTCGGCGCCAACATATCCCCAGACAGGTCATCACTCACGCCACAGGTTTTGATCGGGAATTTTTTAAAACATAATTACCCATTATTATATGAACTTCAGCACATCAATCTACTCTGTTTATATCTCCCCAAGGAAGATGGTGTATCCCCAGACGCCGAATACATAACTCAAATTATATTTTCAATCTTCCTGCAATGATAACTCTAAACCTATTTTCAAAGTATTTAAATGATTGATGATTGAATGTCCATTCTAAAATAATAATCCCAAAAGAGCATATCTGTTTCTATATTTGTTGACAAATAAAATATTATTTTTAACTCAACTCATCATATTTTTCAATCTTCCTTCAAAGTATTTAAATGATTGATGATTCAATGTCCATTCTAAAATTCATAATCCCAAAAGCGCATATCTGTTTCTATATTTGTTCACAAATAAAATATTATTTAAAAAAAAATTATTTATATTATTATTTTATTATATTATTTTTAGAATTTGCAAATTGTTTTCAGTTATTCATTTCCTCTATACCTATATATGTGGTCCATATATATGCAACCTAAATATGTGACACAATCTCAGTTCTGACTCCCCTTTGTGTTATATGTAATGAAGCCCACCACCTCCCACCCCCACCCCTCTCCCCTTCTCCACACCTCTCTCACTATTACACAAGATCTGCAACCCCATTGAGTTCTTTGTTTCTCATCTGATATCATTAAATACCTTTGTTTATTTAGTGTCACTCAATATAGCTGGAGGTCCCAGAGGTGGGTGGGGGGAATCCGGGTGGGGGGATGTGGGTTGAGCATAAATGGTAAACAAACAATCTATATAAAAGGGGTACTCAAATACAAAAAGAATTGAGAATTTTAAGTATGTGATTATCAACTGAAATGAGTTCATAACTGTAGGAGCTGTGCCAAAATTAACTGAGGCAAGTTGAATAAAACTGGGCTAGTTGAGGGTTAAAAATCCCCTAGTTTTACTACATAAGGATATAATTTCATTAATATTGGGACTTAAAGCTCACTTAAAGTGTCCATTTTGTCTACTTCAATATGTTTCACCAGTTTCATTTTAAAAAGTGAAAAACTCAGCAAGCAGAGGTATAACACACAAAAATAAGTTCTTAAAAGACTAAGATAGCCATAACATTATTAATATTCAAAATTTAAATAGACAGGCATTTCCTTTTAAAAATTCAAAGATTTCAGCTCTATAACCCACATAGTTTGACAGTTACTGGGCTTTAAAGTGGCATAATATCCATAAATTGGGTTTCTGTGAGCATTTTACAATTGTTAAAGAGACCTTAGCAATTAAACTACAGATCTGAAACTTTTTGGGGGGACATACATAACAAACAAAAAATCATATATAATACAGTTTAAGACTTGTCACACTAAGCATTTCCAAATAACAGGGCAAAATACGGAAAAAATGTCAAAAAAGGCACTTGGGCGAGTGTCTATGGCCCTCATACACAGGTTAAATGTCTACTAAAAACCTTGATTTTCGGCATATGTAAAAAGGACATAATAATGCATTCCCAGATGGGATTTCAGCTCCATCAATCACATAGTTTAACAGTTACAGGGCTTAAAGGTGGTAAAAAGTCCAAATATTGGGTCATTGTGGGCCTTTTAGAGATCTCGATGTGGCTTTCAAATTAAAGCTTCAGACTTAAAATTTGTTACATACTAAGATTACACATAGAATATGTATCTAATAAAGTTTGAAACTTCTCAGACTTACCATTTCCAAGTTACAGAGCAAAATATGTGAAAAATGTCTTAAAAGGGTCACTCAGGTGGGTGTTAAAGGTCCTCATACACAGGTTAAATGTCTACTTGAAGCCTTGATTTTTGGCACATGTAAAAAGAACATAATAATGTATTCCCAGATGAGATTTCAGCTCTATCAGTCACATAGTTTAACAGTCACAGGCCTTAAAATTGGCAAAAAGTCCAAATACTGGGTCTTTATAGGGCCTTCTAGAGACCTAAATGTGGCCTTCAAATTAAAGCTTCAGACTTAAAATTTGTCACATACTAAGATTACACATAGAATATGCATCTAATACAGTTTGAAACTTCTTAGACTTACCATTTCCAAGTTACAGGGAAAAATATGTGAAAAATGTCCAAAAATGGTCACTCGGGTGGGGATTTATGGTCCTCATACACAGGTTAAATGTCTTCTTAAAGCCTTAATTTTTGGCACATATAAAAATAACATACTAATATCTTCTCAGATAGGATTTGAGCTCTATCAGTCACATAGTTTGACAGTCACAGGGCTTAAAAGTAGCAAAAAGTCCAAATATTGGGTCTTTGGGAGCCTTTTAGAGACCTCAATTTGACCTTCAAAATTAAAGCTTCAGACTTAAAATCTGTTACATACTAAGATTACACACAGAATATATATCTAATACAGTTTGAAACTTCTCAGACTTACCATTTCCAAGTTACAGGGAAAAAGATGTGAAAAATGTCTTATAAGGGTCACTCGGGTGGGTGTTTATGGTCCTGATACACAGGTTAACTGTCTATTAAAGGCCTAAATGTTGGGGCACATATAAGAAAACACATAGATATATTCCCAGATGATATTTAACTTAGATGAGAGACATAGTTTGAAAGCTACAGTGCTTGAAAGTGGCAAAAAGTGCATAAATTGGGTCTCTGTGGGCACTTTTGAGACCTTAAGTCGACCCCTTTGGGTAAACCTACAGCCCTAAAATTTTCTACAGACAAGGATTACATATCAAAGTTATACCTAGCGCAGTTTGAGACTCATCAGAATTATCACTTCCAAATTATAGGGCAAAATATGTGTAAAGTATAGCAAAAAATCCCTAAGTGGGGGTATTTATGGGCCTCAAACACAATTTTCTCCTCAACTTAAAGTCATGATTTTCGGCACATGTACTAAGAACATATTAATGTGTTGTCAGGTAAAATTTCAGCCAGCTGAGCATCATAGTTTGTGACCTACAGGGCTCTAAGTGGCCAAAAGTGCAATTTCTGACCTTAAGGTGGCCATAAGTTCTTTTTTACTGGGAGTTTAAGGTCACCTTAAAATAGGGATCTTCCTTTGGGCACCCTTAACATGTGTACCAAGTTTGAAAAAAAAATATTAATTTGTTTTTGAGTTATCGCGTCCACAAGGAAATTTCTACGGCGGCGGCGGCGGCGCGACGGACCTGAATCCAATATATCCCCGACTTTCGTCTGGGGATATAATTATTAAAAAAATTTATTTTAAAAAAAGTAAGACAGATCCAGGTCTCATACTCACACAAGAGAATCTACCTGTGGCCTAGTACATATATGCAAGATATGAGAGAAATCCCTGCAATAGTCACTGAGAAAATTGTGATTAAGTGTTGAAATTTTCACACTTTTGGTGGGGGTACCCCCCTTGTAATGTCTCTAGCAAACAGACGAACAGACAGATTTACATGCCTTGAACAATTTTTCATCCTCGATAGATAAGGTACCTTTTAAAAAAAACAGCACGTCTCTAGGCCTTGTAGTTTTGGAGGAGAAGTTGTTCACGCGTACGCGTACGCCCACGCCGCAGAGTGACGACATAATGTCAGCTGACTGACAAGTCAGCTGACATAAAAAGTACACATGCACACGCATTGAAGGCATTTCATAATCTCCCAACCCTGGCCTTAGGCCTTCAGGAAATAAAAGTGTAACTGTAGCAACATCGGTTTAACAGTTTTTAATTTAGAAGTTTTGACCAGAACGTATTAAAAGTGTTGCCGTGGAACACCCACAAATTGTAAGACCCAAAAATCTTGAAAGTGTTGCCTAATCAACTCTAGATCCTCTTGTTGGTAAACATATCCTAAAACTTGGTGAAAATTCTTGTGTGGGTTTAGGCTATGGAACGCTCAAAAACTTTAAGACCCAAAAATCTTAAAAATGTTGCCAGATACCCCCAAAACCTAATCTGCTCTTGATCCTCTTGGGGTAAAACATATCCTGAAAATTTGTTGAAAATCCATGAATGGGTTTAGGCTGTGGAACACTAACAAGCTTTATGCCCCCCCCCCCCCCCCCCCCCCCCCCCCCCCCCCCCCGCCGCCCGGACAGTGCAGGGGACAACTATTACCCCAGCCTTTATGAGCTGGTGTTAACAAAAATTAGAAACTTGCAGAAATATAAAACATAAAATTAAATTTGAGATTATTTAATCATTTGCACAATAACAGAACTGGTAAAATAAAATTATTTCCTCCAGAATGAGTGTACAAGTATATATTGTAAAAAATATAATTTATTTGAAAGTAACACTGCTATAAAAGAATGAAAAGCCAAACATTACTACTCTTGTACAGAGATAACGAAATTCATTTCTCTGGCAATCGGTACCTTCATTTAATTAACCAATTTTATTTGCCTATGAAAATAACAGAACAAAAATTTTGATTTTCTGAATTTAATATTCATGTATTATGCCTTTTGGAAACATTGTAAATCAAATAACTTCTCAAAATTGTCAACAAATTTTTTAATTCCTCAAACTAGGGCAGGGTTGACAACACTGGTATCTTGAATACTATGCATCTTGAATGTCAGCATGTATTATTGCGAGAAACCATAAAATATTAAATCAAACCCTAGACCTTCTTCAAGTCCTTTTGTCTTAGGTATTATATGAGGACTGAATGACGTTTTTTTCAAGAATTTGGTGCTGACAAAAGTATTTCACGAGAGAGTTGGATCTCCACCCAACATGTGGATTCATATAGACTTTCATCAAGTCCTTGTGTCTTTTGTGTAATATATGGGTACTGTATGACTTTTGGAGAAACAGTCAGCCCTGACAAAAGTTGCTTTTTCAGAGACTATCCCCCTTACTCCTGAATGCTTGTGGTATAATGAACTCCTGTAAGTTTCTAATTTAAATTTAACTCTCTACGTTACTGATGGATACAAATACAAAGACTTGGATCAAGTCCAAACAAACCCAAAATCTGAAGAAAATAAATGATAAACTTTCATCTCATATTTTGTAGATTTTAATACTTCTACAGCAATTTCTTTAGGAAGAACTGCTTTAGTTCTCATAACACTTCACTTCCTGTTAGTGGGCCTATTCTATTGGTGATATGTTAGGAAGGAATTTTTTGGTATCCTGGAATCGGGACAGTTTAACACTGGCAGGATACCAAAATGGAAAATCTGCTACAGACACTGCCCTACCTCACACATACCTCGACTTATGGCTTTTCTTCTATAAAACAAATCATAAATATATCTTGACTTTTGATGATGGATTCTGAAAATTGGCCACAGTGCTTCCACACGTCGTTTCCCTTCATGAGGTTCTGTTTCAGCTGAAAGTTCAATAAAACATCATACAGTACCAATTACCACCAGACAGAATGCAAATAGACAAAAATTGGCAAACAGTACTAACTATCTTTCCAAATCTTGTAAATATGGAAAAACTCTTTCCAAAGTAAAACAAACAATTGCACCTAAAATGGCTTTGAACATGTGTGGTTGTTAATGAAACATGAATATTTAATTTACTGTTTGCAATTTTTTGCTGGTAACTGGAAGCAAGGCAGTATCATATAAATGTACACACCCATATTGTCCCATCTTAGATGATTCCCGATGAAATAGGAATGTCCAGTTGCTCGTGAACATGCAGAATACCTTGCGTATATTATTTGTGTCTTTGGATCAATATAAACTATTATGTAATACATAACACCAAATTTAATCATTCATTAAGTTTCATTCAACAATAAAGTTTTTAAGTAAATTGGGGTCGAGACACAGCACTGCTACACTGTGTGGGGCTCCACATTGTAATCTCCTTGTGTTTACTATGTGGATATTACTGGTACACTACTGTCATTTTCTCTGTGAACTGTGAACAACTAATACTGATAGTGAACACCCATGGTACTTTCAAATGCAATTGCTAATAATATTACCACATATTTACCCATTCTCCCTTGGTATCAGTCAACCTTGCATTATTACATGGAATCATCATCCATGCCCTTGTATTATTAATCATCAACATACACTCCCTGTCATACCCCATCCCCCACGCAAACCTTTTTGATGTAATTAATTCACTTTTATTTATCCTACACATTTCCTTGACCTTCCATAAAAGATTGCGCTTTCATGGTGATTGAAGAACAAAATCTTTACAACCCTGAAAGCATACCTGGTTGATACATACTCAACGAGAACCGATGCAAATTTGTATCCACCAAAAAGACAACTCACCAAAACCAGTGAACCATCGTTTGACCTTGAGAGGGGCCCAAGGTCAAATCTGAAAACATCAGAAGATTCCCAGCCCATGACCTCCTATAAGTTGGTTTCATATTGCAAACCTCTAGGACCAATAATAAGCAAGTTATTAGCACTTTTAAGTTTGGCTATTGTCGTTTGACCTTGACGGGGGGGCCTAAGGTCAAATCTGACCACACCAAAAGATTCTTAGCCCATGATTTCCTATAGGTTGGTTTCACATTACAAACCTCTAGGACCAATGATAAGTGAGCTATAAGCACTTTTAAGTTTGGCTATCCTCGTTTGACCTTGAAGAAGGAGTCCAAGGTCAAATCTGACCACACCAAAAGATTCCATGCCCATGTTTTTTTTCTTTTGGTTGGTTTACCATCCCAAACCTGTATGGCCAATAATAAGCAAGTTATAAGCACTTTTAAGTTTGGCTATCCTCGTTTGACCTTGAAGGAGGGGTCCAAGGTCAAATCTGACCACACCAGAAGATTCCCCGCCCATGATTTCCTATAGGTTGGTTTACCATCCCAAACCTCTAGGACCAATAATAAGTGAGTTATAAGCACTTTTAAGTTTGGCTATCCTCGTTTGACCTTGAAGGAGGGGTCCAAGGTCAAATCTGACCACACCAAAAGATTCCCTGCCCATGATTTCCTATAGGTTGGTTTACCATCACAACCTCTAGGACCAATAATAAGCGAGTTATAGGCACTTTTAAGTTTGGCTATCTTTGTTTGACCTTGAAGGAGGGTTCCAAGGTCAAATCTGACCACACCAGAAGATTCCCACCCCATGGTTTCCTATAAGTTGGTTTATCATCCCAAACCTGTACGACCGATAATAAGCGAGTTATAAGCACTTTTAAGTTGGACTATCCTCGTTTGACCTTGAAGGAGAGGTCCAAGGTCAAATCAGACCACATCAAAAGATTCCCAGCCCGTGATTTCCTATAGGTTGGTTTACCATCCCAAAACTCTGGGACCAACAATAAAGGAGATATAAGCACTTTTTATGACTGATAAAGAAACGCCCACGGCAGCCATCTTGTTTTTCAAAATGAGGCCAAAAATATTCCTAGTCAAGATTTTGTAATGAGGAACATACCCTGCGAATTTGAGATCTCCACCTATAATACCCTTTGCTCTAGAGGGCCACCAAAAGTCCTTGCTGAAAGTCGAAGAAACGCCTGTGGCGGCCATCTTGTTTTTCAAAATGAGGCCAAAAATATTCCCAGGCAAGATTTTATGGCTATGAATATATCTTGCAATTTTGAGAAGGCTAGCTATAATATTTTTTCCGTTAGAGCGGTACCGTGAAATCTCTTCGCAATTTTGAGAAGGCTAGCTATAATATTTTTTCCGTTAGAGTGCTAACGGTGAAATCTCTCTACACACTGCAGCGGCGTAACGAAGCGAAATCAATAGTATCCACCGGATGCTATCCGGTGGATACAATAAGTCCTCTTTGAAAATGGGACAAGCACCATCTGTAATTGTTTATTCCGCTGAAATTGTGAGATAAATTTAATTCAATACTCACACAACTGTTTCCCTAAGCTAAAAATGAAAATATTTTAAAAATCATAAAGAGGGTGTCGTAGGCTGATTTATTCCTATTCAAAATATGACTTCACAAATAGTGAATTGTGTTACACTTTGCATATTATTCTGTTGGTCATATTTTGAGTTTTTTCTCATTTACAATCGTTTTTGGTTGTGTTGTGTGAATAAAGTTTACACTTATGTATCATATTCTCTGTGTCCTTGGATTAATATCAATTACTTTTGACTAGATTATACCGAATTAACTTTATCAAGTTTTATTCAACAGGAATGCCTTTTAAGACTATATGCAGTTTTATGTGGGGTTGTGCCACAGCTGTCTACCAAACAGTTGTTACGATACACAAGTGAGCTTGGCTTTGCATAATTGCATGTTGTGTTGGCACATGTAGAAGAGATTTAGCAACAACAAGTAATTACCACCAGTGGTTGATATACTCAGAATTTCTCAATGTGGCATGTTGATGTACAGATGGGACGCCATGGCGAGGGACAGAGCTCACATATACTTGTTTTCTGTGTAAATTTTGAATGACATATTTGTACACATATTACCACAAATATAAAGTGTTATCTGAATTCTTTAATTTATGTTTACAACTTTACGTGCCATTCACTAATATTTAATGCCAATCAAACTGGCACGTATGTATTTCAGCCTATTTTTCAAATGTAAACAAACCTTCAACATTACATAGCTATCTAGTATCTACAAATTAATGAAATTCCTGGCTGGTAAAAGCAATTTAGTTTAACAACATATGTTTTAAAAACTGGATAAAGCTATATTAACACAAGAAGGACTTTATATTTAGTAAATGAAATAATTTCTGACAGTTTAAGATTTATACAGAAAACAAGTATATGTGAGCTGTGTCCCTCGCCATTGTGTACCATCAGAAAACTTTGCGTCTCGACTCTCGACGCAGTGTATCCCCGGACGGGACATAGTTAAGGCGTGAATATGTCGGTCTTGAGCCTGTTTCCTGGAACACCAGGTCAGGATTCTCCATAGTACCAGATTACTCCCAAAAGCTAACCAATAGTTCTTTCAGTTATATCTGTCTTTAAAAATTACATTTCATGGATCCAGAAGATCCATATAGTGATCCGGATCACTTCCAAAATTCAATCATTTCATCTTTTTACCTTTTCAGACATATTCTAAAAATTTCATCAAAATCCGTCCATAAGTTTTTTAGTTATCTTGTACACAAACACATCTTCAAAACAGAGGAACAAGATGATCCAGATCACTCCCAAAATCTAATCACTTGTTCCTTGTCCCATTTAGGACATTTCCTGAAAATTTCATCAAAATCCACCCATGACTTTTTGAGCTATTTGTCTTTAAAATTATATTTCATGGATCCAGAAGATCCAGATAGTGGTCCAGATCACTCGCAAAATTGAATCATTTCTTCCTTTTACCACTTCTTCCCTTTACCATTTCTAACATATCCTAAAAATATCATCAAAATTCATCCTAAAATTCTGTTGCAGCCTGGATCCAGATGATCAAGATCACTCCAAAAATGTAATCACTTGTTCCTTGTACCATTTAGGTCATTTGTTCAAAATGTCATCACAATCCATCCATAACTTTTTGAGGTATCTGTCTTCAAAAATTACATTTCATGGATCCAGAAGATCCATATAGTGATCCGGATCACTTCTAAAATTCAACCATTTCATCCTTTTACCTTTTCAGACATATCCTGAAAATTTCATCAAAATCCATCTATAAGTTTTTGAGCTATATTGTACACAACCACATCTGGCAGCCTGGATCCGGATGATCCAGACAGTGATCCAAATCACTCCCAAAATCTAATTACTTGTTCCTAGTCCCATTAAGGACATTTCCTGAAATTTCATCAAAATGCATCCATAAGTTTTTGAGTTATCCGTCTTTAAAAATTAAATTTCATGGATCCAGAAGATCCAGACAGTGATCCGAATCACTCCCAAAATTTAATCATATCTTCCTTTTACCATTTTGGACATATCCTGAAAATTTTATCAAAATCCATCTGTCAGTTTTTGAGTTATCTTGTTCACAAACAAACAAACAAATAGAGGGCCAAAAATGACCCTCGGTCAGGTACTTTGGCGGTCAGTGGATGACCTTAAATGAAGATCTGTAACCGGTAAGCCTGGATGCTGGTACTCCATCATGTACTCAACCTCCAAAGCCATTTTCAATAGTTTCCATGCAATGTAGTCAGCATTAAGTGTGAAAATATCTCCAAATTTGCCAAAAATGACCCTTGGTCAGGTACTTTGGCGGTCAGTGGATGACCTTAAATGAAGATCTGTAACCAGTAAGCCTGGATGGTAGAAGTCTATCATGTACTCAACCTCCAAAGCCATTTTCAATAGTTTCCATGCAATATAGTCAGCATTAAGTGTGAAAATATCTCCAAAAAGGCCAAAAATGACCCTTGGTCAGGTACTTTGGCGGTCAGTAGATGACCTTCAATGAAGAGCTTCAAGATCAAATTTCTGCATGCTTACAGAGGTCATATATATGTATTATATATACCAGCCATAGGATGATCTGATTTTTCTGTATAGGAGAACTGGGCCAAAAAGTGAAAAAATGGCCAAAATCTGACATTTAAGAGGCCACCGGTGACCTTGAGATTGAAGGTCAAGGTCACAAAACAATAGCGTTCGTGGCATTGCCCATATACACCCACATACCAAATTTGAAAGTTCTAACTAAAATATTTTTTAAGTTATCGAATCCAAAAGGAAATCTCTCTGGCGGCGGCGTGACCGTACTGAATCCTAAGACCTAAGTATCCCCGACTTTCGTCCGGGGATACAATCAATAGCAATATTGACGACAGGACAGAAACTCGGCCTAGGAGGAACAAATTTAACACGAAAACATATCCTTGCGTTGCCGGTTTTCGAAAGTCTTATGCATTTGTATCCATTTTTATCTCTTTCATCAATCCCTATGGTATATTACCGGTAAACTTAAAACTAGAAATAGGATGCCGTGTTGATAGTAGCTGCGACATATGAATAGAAACAGGATAGCATAGAAGAACACACATTATCATGTGTAATGTCCTGGTCCACCCCATGAACCTTTTGCCAAAATTGTACAGTAGTCTTACAAGACCCTGTTTCATTTGTGAAATATATCAATGATGGTTAAATATTTATTAGTTTACATGTAAATTATTTCAGCTTCATGCCTTTTTGCATTGGTTGGGTCGAAAATTTTGACGAAATCACTCTATCTTGCACGGTTAAGAAGATAGAAACAATTTCTGTTTTTCTATTTTTGGCAAAAATTTGCAAATTTAAAATGGCCGCCATTTTTGGGAAGAGGAAAATTTTTTGAAAATTGCCAAGAGTACATTTCTTAGATACCCTGTGGGTCGAAAATTTCACCAAAATAACTCTATTTTGCACGGTTAAGGCAAATTTGTGTTTTTCCATTTTGGGACAAAATTCGAAAATTCAAAATGGCCGCCATATGTGGGGAGGGGGAAATTTTTTTGAAAATTGCCAAGAGTACATTTCTTAGATACCCTGTGGGTCGAAAATTTCGACGAAATCGCTCTACCTCACACGGTTAAGGAGATAGAAGCAAATTTGTGTTTTGCCATTTTTGGCAAAAATTCGAAAATTCAAAATGGCCGCCATTTTTGAGAAGGGGAAATTTTTTTTGAAAATTGCAAAGAGTACATTCCTTAGATAACCTGTGGGTAGAAAATTTCGACGAAATCGCTATATCTCACACGGTTAAGGAGATACAAGCAAATTTGTGTTTTGCCATTTGTGGCAAAAATTCGAAAATTCAAAATGGCCGCCATTTTTGGGGAGGGGAAATTTTTTTGAAAATTGCAAAGATTACATTCCTCAGATACCCTATGGGTCGAAAATTTCGACGAAATCGCTCTATCTCGCACGGTTAAGGAGATAGATGCAAATTCGTGTTTGGCCATTTTTGGCAAAAATTCGAAAATTCAAAATGGCTGCCATTTTTGGGGAGGTGAAATTTTTTTTGAAAATTGCAAAGATTACATTCTTTAGATAACCTTTGGGTCGAAAATTTCGACGAAATCGCTCTATCTCACACGGTTAAGGAGATAGATGCAAATTCGTGATTGGCCATTTTTGGCAAAAATTCGAAAATTCAAAATGGCTGCCATTTTTGGGGAGGGGAAATTTTTTTAAAAATTGCCAAGAGTACGATGCTCAGATACCCTATGGGTTGAAACTTTCTACGAAATCGCTCGATCTCGCATGGTTAAGGAGATAGAAACAAATTTGTGTTTTGCCATTTTTGGCAAATATTCGAAAATTCAAAATGGCCGCCATTTTTGGGGAGGGGAAATTTTTTTGAAAACTGCAAAGAGTACATTCCTTAGATACCCTGTGGGCGAAAATTTTGACGAAATCGCTCTATCTCGCACGGTTAAGGAGATAGAAGGAAATTTGTGTTTTCCATTTTTGGCAAAAATTCGAAAATTCAAAATGGCCGCCATTTTTGGGGAGGGGAAATTTTTTTGAAAATTGCAAAGAGTACATTCCTTAGATACCCTGTGGAAATCGCTCTATCATGCACTTTTTAGGAGATATGAGCACATTGCCTTTTTCAGTATTCAAAATAGCCAATTACTCATTTATTTAATTAATTACTCACTCATCTATGAAGCAATTACCCCCAAAAGCAATCCCATGCAAGCTATTAACCCAGTGAACCTCCATACCAAATTTCAGAAAGATAGGCTTAATAGTAGTGCTGTAAGTCGTGAAGAAATACTAGAGTCGATGCATCGGAACTAATAGACGATGGTGAACCGACGAAAGTCGTATTAGTGTTGATCAAGGACTTCAGAAGAAATATACTTTATTAATTAGCCGGTTTTAAATAAAAAACAATTTTTGTAATTTGTTCTTTGAACCTAGCCAGTAAAGTACTGAATCTCGTGAGAATTTATATTTGCGGTTAAAAAATTGAGGGAAGCAGCCATTGTTGTTTCCACTTGAAAGCCGTGACAACTTAAAAATGTGATTGCTTTCTTTAAAAACGCTTATTATCATAAAATTTTATAAGGTAGGTAATATTTTGGTGTACTATAAAGGTTTTGATGAAAAATCGATCTTTATAATGTATGAACCTACGCGTCGTAATTTCAACACTCACGACCGACTATGACCAAGTCGAGCCGCGTTGTTACTGCACTACTTAATAGCATTCCTTAAAATATCTGGAAACCAAAGAGATACTCAAAAGTAGCAAAGTAGCTATTACTCAGTTAGCTATAGAGCTATCATCACCAAAAGCAATCCCATACAAGCTATTAACTCAATAAACCTGCATGCCAAATTTGGTAAAGATAGGATAAGAACTGTTGCCTAAAATGTCTGGAAACCAAGTGGGACGCCGGATGGTGGAAAAAGCAAAAATAATATGTCCACATAATTAAGTAATATGCTACTTCTATAATAGGATAAATATTTTAAATTATTTTTTTATTTGATTCGATTTCTGTGTGAAAAGTGTATTTATTTTAAACCAGCCTTTTTATTTATAAAATCTTGTTAGGAAACCCCAAAGAAATTCTGTGACCTCGCATATTTGCTCATTATTAAAGAGGCAGGTCGGTGAACAGGAAATGCACCGGTATTTGATCTTAAACCGGTCGTTCTATTTATAAAATATAACATATTTGCTCATTAATTTTAATTATTAATATTGTGATATATTTACCATGAATCTTCCAAATATCTACCGCGAATATTCCAAATATTAACCGTGAATCTTCCAATATTGACTATGTATCTTCCTGACCGTGTATATTCTAGATACCTGAAAAATTGACGTTTTCAAAAACTCGAGTTTCACTTGCGCTGATCGATGAATTATCGAGCTTTGTTTTAATCTATTTTCACTGACAGAAGGCTTTAATTCAACAGCCAATATATGTACATAAGTTATAAATTATTTTATAATATGGACGTGACGGTTCTCAAATCAACAGAACTATGACCCGTCCTTGCTGGTTCTGAAGACACTCTGTAAACTTAAACCGAGAGTGCACTACTACGTAGTATGGATTTCTTTATTTTTGTAGCTAACCTTCACGCATTTTCTGTTCTAACTCTTCAAGAGTTGGTTCTATTAATTCCCATCCTTCCGGCGGTGGCTTTCTGCTACGTCTTACTTTTGGCATAATTTTTATAAAGATAAAATCCAGAAAAGAAAGCAAAAGGAACATCAGCGCTGCAGTGAGGGTGGTACCATTATACCTGGGTCTAATGGTAACACCGCTAATAGTTGGGGAGCATTTATTATTTCCTCGATTACAATTTTAAGAACTACTTTTTACCGAACTCATACCTAACTAAATGGGTGAATGCTAAGCTCTGTATAGTGGTACAGTGGGACCTGCCTCCTCGCTAGTTCTTCCCTGGTGGTACAGTGGGACCCCACCTCCTCTCTAATTCTTTCCTAGTGGTACAGTGGGACCTGCCTACTCCCTAGTTCTTGCCTGGTGGCACAGTGGGACCCACCTCCTCGCTAGTTCTTCCCTGGTGGTACAGTGGGACCCACCTCCTCTCTGCTTCTTCCCTAGTGGTACAGTGGGACCTGCCTCCTCCCTAGTTCTTCCCTGGTGGTACAGTGGGACCCCACCTCCTCTCTAATTCTTTCCTAGTGGTACAGTGGGACCTGCCTACTCCCTAGTTCTTGCCTGGTGGCACAGTGGGACCCACCTCCTCGCTAGTTCTTCCCTGGTGGTACAGTGGGACCCACCTCCTCTCTGCTTCTTCCCTAGTGGTACAGTGGGACCTGCCTCCTCCCTAGTTCTTCCCTGGTGGTACAGTGGGACCCCACCTCCTCTCTAATTCTTTCCTAGTGGTACAGTGGGACCTGCCTACTCCCTAGTTCTTCCCTGGTGGCACAGTGGGACCCACCTCCTCGCTAGTTCTTCCCTGGTGGTACAGTGGGACCTGCCTACTCCCTAGTTCTTCCCTGGTGGCACAGTGGGACCCGCCTCCTCTCTGCTTCTTCCCTAGTGGTACAGTGGGACCCACCTCCTCTCTGCTTCTTTCCTAGTGGTACAGTGGGACCTGCCTCCTCCCTAGTTCTTCCCTGGTGGTACAGTGGGACCTGCCTACTCCCTAGTTCTTCCCTGGTGGCACAGTGGGACCCACCTCCTCTCTGCTTCTTCCCTAGTGGTACAGTGGGACCCACCTCCTCTCTAGTTCTTCCCTAGTGGTATAGTGGAACCTGCCTCCTCGCTAGTTCTTCCCTGGTGGTACAGTGGGACCTGCCTACTCCCTAGTTCTTCCCTGGTGGCACAGTGGGACCCACCTCCTCGCTAGTTCTTCCCTGGTGGTACAGTGGGACCTGCCTCCTCGCTAGTTCTTCCTTGGTGGCACAGTGGGACCCGCCTCCTCTCTAGTTCTTCCCTGGTGGTACAGTGGGACCCACCTCCTCTCTGCTTCTTCCCTAGTGGTACAGTGGGACCTGCCTCCTCTCTAAATTTTCCCTAATGGTACAGTGGGACCTGTCTTCTCTCTAATTCTTCCCTAGTGGTACAGTAGGACCCAGTCCTGCCAAACTACTTGCCTACTTGCAAATTCATCCCTGGTGGCACAGTGAGACCCACCTCTGCCCTAATTCTTCCCTACTTCACGAATTCTTCCCTACTGGTACAATGGGCCCTACCTCCTCTCCACTTTTTCCTTTGTGGTACAGTGGGACCCAATCCTGACAAGCTACTTCACTACATGCAAATTGTTCCCTGGTGGCAAAGTGGGATCCACATCTGCCCAACTCCTTCACAATTTTTCCCACGTGGCACATCTGGACCTGCCTCCTTTCTGGTTCTCCCCATGGTACAGTGGGACCCATCCCTGTTAAACTTCTTCCCCACATGAAAAATGTATTCCTAGTTGCACAGTGGGCCCCACTCATGCACAAATTTTTCCATACTTCATGAATTTTTGCCTAGTGGTACAGTGGGTCATGCCTCCTAATTCCACCCTGATGGTACAGTGGGACCGATCCCTGTGAAACTTCTTCCCCACATTCAAATTCATATTCCTAGTAGCACAGTGGGCCCCACTCCTGCACAAATTCTTCCATACTTCATGATTTCTTCCCTAGTGGCAAGTCCCTACTTCCACTGTACCACTAGGGAAGAACTAGAGAGGAGGCGGGTCCCACTGTACCACCAGGGAAGAACTAGCGAGGAGGCAGGTCCCACTGTACCACCAGGGAAGAACTAGCGAGGAGGCAGGTCCCACTGTACCACCAGGGAAGAACTAGCGAGGAGGTGGGTCCCACTGTGCCACCAAGGAAGAACTAGCGAGGAGGCAGGTCCCACTGTACCACCAGGGAAGAACTAGAGAGGAGGTGGGTCCCACTGTGCCACTAGGGAAGAAATCGTGAAGTAAGGAAGAACTAGGGCAGGAGTGGGTCCCACTGTGCCACCATGGATGAAATTGCATGCAGGGAAGAAGTTTGGCAGGGGTGGGTCCCACTGTACCACTAGGGAGGAACTGGAGAGAATGTAGGTCTCACTGTGCCACTAGGGAAGAATTAGAGAAGAGGTGGGTCCCACTGTGCCACTAGGGAAGAAATCGTGAAGTAAGAAAGAACTAGGGAAGGAGTGGGTCCCACTGTGCCACCATGGATGAAATTGCATACAGGGAAGAAGTTTGGCAGGGGTGGGTCCCACTGTACCACTAGGGAGGAACTAGAGAGGAGGCAGGTCCCACTGTGCCACTTAGAAGAAACTGTGAAGTAGGGAAGAACTGGGGCAGGAGTGGGTCCCACTGTGAAACCAGGGACGAATTTGCATGTAGGGAGGAAGTTTGGCAGGGGTTGGTCCCACTTTGGATGAACTAGCGAGGAGACAGGTCCCACTGTACCACTAGTAAAGAACTTAAATATTTTTCATGAAATAATAATTGCTCTTTCCTGGGTCTCACTGTGCCACTTGGCGTTTGTTAAACGGGTCTCACTGTACCACTGGCACCATTAGACCCAGGTGTAATGGTACCCTCTCCTCTTTCTTCGCTGAACCAGGTCCTCAAAGAAAGGGAACAGCAACAATTTTCGGTTTATGAACGTTCCGCTGGTACTTTCTACAACTAGAGAATACGGGGTTTTGTGCTTAACAACAACCATGTATTATCAAAATATCAAAAGATTACAAGGGATGGTGACAATTTCAAATCATCCCAAACACAATTCAAAGATTTATAATGTTATTTATTTATTTATTTTTTAGGAATATGGAAAAAAGTTGCACAAATTATTGAATTTACCACAAACATGAATTTACCAGTAAATATGTATATTTATGAAGTGAGGATAATCCTGTGAGATCATAGTTGGATGCATATAGATTTGATCAAATTCAGTAGATTAAATTTATCCAGTTAAAACCAACTTGCAAAATTATGCATGCGGTCAAGTAGTTTTACACTACAGTTGCTTAATAATTACAATGTCAATCCAATATGGTGCATAGCATGGTGAAATTGTACTGTATGTAAATTTAAAGAAAATTAAGAAGTAAGCAACTTAGGAATGATACATGATCTATCTTTATGCGCAAGGCAAATGACAGAAACAAATGGTTTACTATAAAGTTTAACTGAATTTCAACCTTAGTTTCTTGACATTAATTAGAGACTTTTTGTTTTCCATTGAACTGATGTAATCTATGAGATTGTTTTAGATACTGCACAGCTTAATCATGCTTGAAGAATAGGTGTTATTTTTGACTGTGAAAACTCTCACAAGTGACAATACTGAGTATTTCTCCCAATATGACCCTTGCTTTTAAATGTAATTTTAAAACTCCAACTTTGACCTTTCGACTGTGAAAACTCATTTGATAATCATATATAGCCAAGGTTTGCTGTGCCTGTTATACTGTCACCTAAGTAATTTGCAACATGTCCTTAAATTCTTCAATATTGTGACTGCAACTTTAGTGGCAATTGCTATAATCAGTAGCTGACTAGTGTAATTCTTTAAATTATATTTATTGCAGGGGTCAACAATGTCAGGGTTAGTAAACTTCAGTATGTTCAAAAAGCACTCTGTCAGAGTGTTTACAGGCTGGATCAGACGAATCATGTTGCACCCTACCTTGGAAAACTCTTTTGTCTTCCTGTGTCATATTGTACTCTTTTAAAATATAACTTCGCCACTTTTAAGGCATTTTCTCCCAATATCCCAATGTTTCATTTTAATCAAATCTAGTAAACTGACTTGTGGAAATAGGCTATTACTTTTCTCAATCCGTCACAAAAAAGGGGATTGTCAACTAAATGTCTGATTGCAGCAGACTGTCTTGGGTTTCAAGGGCCAATTCAAGGCCTATCTCTTCAAACTGGCATAATCACCACCATTTTTATCTCTCCCTAGTGGACACCTTCTAGGTGATGATCTCTCGGTTTAAGGATACATATATTTTTTGGACTTAAGTGCATAATAGCCTTCACACAAATTTTGCACTATATAAATGCATCTATTCTATGCAAACAAAAACTAAAACATAGGCCCAGGTAATATACATATTTTTTTGTGTCTCAGACTAATTCAAAATTTTAGTCTTAGTTGGTTTGGTGATGCAAGTAGTAGTATAGGGGCCTATTTGGTCACACAAATAGTCACACAATCTACATGGTCCCCCCCTGGGGGTTGTATAGATTTTTGTGACCAGCAGTCACGGCCCATCTGTGTGAGGAGGGGGGATATGGGGGAGTTGGGGGGTTTACTTAATGCAGGGTGTGTTAATTATCTGTGAAAATGAGGTTGAAATGAAATACATTTATTGGAAGGAAGTACATAAAATATTCATAGCATCACCAACAAATAAACAACATTTAAAGCTACATAAGGGCAAATAAAATCATGTAAACAGCTAAAGATAAAATAAAAAAAACAGCAAACATCCAAGAACCTTTAAAAACTAGTAAACAACTTTTGTATATTTAAGCATCTACATATTTATAGCATCAAATAAGGGACATTTACAGCTATATACAGATCTATCATAACACTAAAGAAATAAAACACAATTAGGACATACAATTTGTAACAAAACATGCAAACAACAAGGATTATTTAATCATCTACACATTCATAGCAACAAATAAGGGACATTTAAAACTACAAATTTATCATAAATATGAAACATCCAAAATAGTTAAGACATTTAAACCCGTAAAAATTTGTAAGGACATTTAAAAATGAAATAGTCATGAAAGGTAAAAGGATTATATAGTCCATTAACCGCTGAATGACTCTAGTGTTTGCTACTTTTCATATTTTCAAAATAAAAGCATCATAAAAAATCCTGGATTTCCATTGGGGTGACTATAATTCCAGCAACTATAATTCCAGCAATCCGATTGGCGTGACCAAACAGCCAACTGAGTTCAAATCACGGGACATCTGTGCAAGGGGGGATATGGGGGGAGGTGGGGTTTACTTGATGCAGGGGTGATAATTATCTGTGAAAATTAGGTTGAAATGGAATACATTTATTGGAATGAAGTATATAAAATATTCATAGCATCACCAACAAATAAGGGGCATGTAAAGCTATATAAAAATTGATCATGAAAGAAATTGAAACATTGAATTATTGTATTTAAATCAACAACAGGTGTTATTTAACATCTACAAATTAAAGCTAGCAAAAAAAAAACTATACACAAGTCATAGCCAAGTTTTTTTCCCACAATTTTTTCCTTTAAAAAGCCAGTTAAATTGACCCAGTTTCAGATTGTCACAGCAGCCTTTCATTAGACGTCATATATAATTCAATCCCAAACCCCTTTAATTTAAACCAACCCATGTACATTATTACCTTTATTTTAAAGTAATTACCTTATTTTAAATTTTTCTCGGCGACTGTTATTTAATAGTACTGGAATAAGTAAGAATCCCTCGAATATACCAAAGTCCAAAAATTGAAATATAATATACTAGAGTCCAATGGAAAGGCTATTATCCCCTATCATTTGAAAAGCATGTGACTATTCTCACAGATGGTCATTCCACAATACAAAATGGGTTTAATGATCTGGAAAAAAGTGTGGGGTAATGAATGTATAATTTTCAAATGCTCATAACTTTTTGAGGAATAGTCCGATTTTAAAAATTCAAAAAGGACCTTGATCCATATCTCCAGACAAAAATTTTGATACCTAATACCATAACCCTAAATAATAAATGCATAATATTTCGAATTCCAACACACTAAAAAGTCCCATTGTAAAAGCCTATTATCCACCTCCTTGACAATTGCATTCGCACAGCTGGTGTGATTAAATCATTAAAAAGGTCTTGTTAAGGAATTATAATGCATAATTTTCAAATGCTCATAACTTTTTGAGGAATAGTCCGATTTTAAAAATTCCAAATGGAGCTGAATCTACAATTTCAGACAAACATTTTGATACCTTATACTATAACCCTAAATAATAAATGCACAATATTTCGAAATCCAGCACACTAAAAAAGTCCCATTGTAAAAGCCTATTATCTCTCCTTAACAATTGTTAAGGAATTATAATGTATAATTTTCAAACGCTCATAACTTTTTTGAGGGATAGTCCAATTTAAAAAATTTCAAAAACTGTCTGATCCTATGATTTCAGACAAACATATTGACACCAAACAAACCTATGTTACAATACAAACAAAATCGAGCTTAGTTTTATTTACCTCCTTTATTATTCAAAATATTATATATACACACAACTATACACAAACAAATACACACAAAAGAAGATAGGGTCTAATTTTCTAAAAAAAAATACTAAATCTATGAAACAAAAAATATGTACCACCACCAATGACACACACACACACACACACACATACACACATGGAAAAACAATGAAACCAAAGTCACTACAAACTACTCTCACAACAACATTTTATACATTCGTTTCAAGTCTCAGCTACTTCATTCTTTCAGCCCTCCAGGCAGTGAGTCTTAAATTATATTTGTGTTGTTCAGGGCTTCTATTCCATTTTTTACGGGATGTTCTTTTTTGAATTTCCTTCTCTTCGGCTTGCCTGTTTGCCTCTTCTTCATCATTTTCATTAAAATCAAAACCAAAAGTTCTACCCATTTCAGCCATTCTTTCCTCCCTGACCCTTAGCAGTCTATTTTCAAGTTTTCTTTTTATGATAAATACAGTAATTGTACTTATCAGAGTACAAGTGAAAATGACTCCACACACTGTCACAATAAGTGTACTTTTGGGAACACTATTCAACGATGGAGTTATCCCTTTTGACTCAATACCATGTGGTACATAACTTATTTCAGGGGTTATACTTGCAGTACTTGTTTCACATGCTCCTATCAGAGTAACTTTGTACATAACATTACAGTCTAAAATCACAGAATCAGAAATTCTTACAGAATCCAAGCTGTTGAAAACTGTAGTCAACCAACCCATTCCAACAAAACTCTTACTTAATACAATTTCTCTGGTAATTTCTGGCTGTCTGAAAACATCATTTCTGTTGACATTTGTGCAATATACTTTTCTGTTTTGTTCTTGACAAATACATTTTTCATGGCACCACATCAAACCCCTGGTAATGACCAAAGCCCAAAAGACTGATAATACTTTGATGAACATTTTGACAAATTTCTAATGAACTCTCATTAAACTACACTGTATATATATACCCACAGAAACATATAGACACAAAGACATACACATACCATTGTTTTGGAAAGCCATATTTTTAATGCCTGAATAGTATTATGGCAAGAAATAGATTTTTTAAGTAGAAGAAGGTATCTATAATGAGAAGCCACTCTTTTATAAGAAAGGGGTATTAATAAAGCCTAAAAAAGAAAACAGAATTGAAATAGCAAATAATAACATAAGCCCCTCTATGTCAAGAAGCCATGTCCATTTTTTTCAACATAGACCCCATTGTCAAGGATTTTAAATGAAACCCATAATGTCAAGAAGCCATGTCCATTTCCACAACAGACCCATTATTAATGATATTCCAATGTACCCCTAATCCCTTCATTTCAAGAAACCATCCCTCATAACACCTGATGAATAAACAATGAAGCTTATGTTCTAAAGGAAATGGATGTGTCTTTTTAATTGATCCTTGCAACACCTATTCTATACCTATACCCCAAATATTTAACTTTACCATTATTCTTTTGTACTCATTGCCCCATTGTCTCCCCAGATTATCAGCATTGTCTTACACTCTACCCATACTGCTATATATTGAGATCTAATTTCACTCAGGTTATTCATTTGATTTAAATTGGCTATCATTATGTTTTGGAAATTATTTTTGATCACACTCTGTATTTACATCTCAGTATACTGTATGTGTCCTGAGAAATGTGTTTGTGGAAAAGGCCAGATATCATGTCTACAGTTGGAAACATCTGATCAGCTGAAACTAAGCAATGATGAAAGTAAAGGGATACAGAAATTGGTCTTAAGGGACAGTGCATTTCAACTGGACAAAATTCAAAAGGTCTTTCCCAATCTACAAGAGATATCACTGATGAAATCAAAATTAATAACCGATGAAACTCAGTCAATAGATATTGAAAAAGAAACATCATTCTTATTTTACACTTTGTGTATGCTTCCAATTTTTCTCATAGCCTTTCTACAGGCCCATCAACAAGAAATTCGCAATGTCATTCATCACATGCAATTCATTCATATGTGCATTCAAGTGTGTATAAGGACCATAGAGGGTATTGCAAAGACTGTCCACTTTATGTACAAAGTACTGAACATCTTGAATCTTGCTATAGGTAAGAAACACCATTAATTCACCTCCCATTTGTAGCAATTAATTGAATTATTACCAACTGATGTAATACTTTTTCCATTAATCCATTCCATTTTTATAATATATCACACCAGGAACAATGTAGAAATAAGTGTATTATAACACTGAATTATAGAGGTATAATTTTTACACTAAAAATCTTATTATTGTAAGATATATCGCATATTCTATACTTATCTTCAGGGATGATGGTGAGGACATTGGAAAGGACCTATCGGCGCCAGTTGATGGATCAACCGCTTCCAGGCAGACCACCAGCACTACAAGATGGACCAGTAGCTAGAGGAGATAGGCCACCAGCCGGACAGGACAGAGGACCGCCTAGACAAGAAAGAAGAGTCTATAACCTCAGACAGAAAACTCAAAGACAGCACCATTACCATTATACAAATTGAAGATGTTATTTTATCGTTTTACAAGTTCTATGTACTGTATTATATATTAGGGACACTCAATAACACATTTTAACCGTAATTTCTTCTTCTAATCTCACCAAAGTTTTATTTAATATAGATATCAATGTAACACTAACCAATATATATTTTATAAATTGTATTTTATATGTAAGTTTATATGTCATTAATTTGAAATAAAGGTTTATATGATATAGCTGTCTATCTTCTGGTACATATTCAGTATATCTCAACACTAATGTTAGGATTCATTTCCTCACAATTTCTTAAAAATTGAAAGACTTCTGCATTGATACTATGACTGGGCTTTGAGACTTTGGGCTTTATGACTCATTTGGTCACAAAAGGCAACATGGTACAACGTAGGGGGTTTTGACTTTGGGGTTATGACTCATTCGGTCACAAAAGGTAACATGGTACAATGTAGGGGTTTTGACTGTGTGGGTTTACGACTCATTTGGTCATAAAAGGTATTATTGTACAACGTAGGGTTTTTGACTATGGGCTTTATGACTCATTCGGTCACAAAAGGTATTATGGTACAACGTGGGGGTTTTGACTTTGGGCTTTATGACTCATTTGGTCACCCTTTTGTGGAGGGAAAAACAGCTATTAGCTTTCCACAAAGTGGAAATTTCCAGAAGCCACCACGAGGAGGTTAGCTGTTACGGCTTCCATAATTTAGAATCCAAATTTTTTCCCCAATTTTGAAACCAAGCAAATATGGCCATGCAGGGAGTAATTAAGGTCCCATAACAAACCACAAAGTGCTAGCATAATGGGAATATATGAATAATTAAATCTAGTAACAAACCAATAACTGCTATTGCTGATACAACCAATGTAATATTTATTACTGCAAAAACAAAAAAAATTGGAATTTTCAAATATCTACACTGTTGAAATCCTGAAATCCGATTGGTGTGACTATATTCCAACAAACCACCAACTGCTAGCATAACAGGGATATATGAATAATAAAATCTAATGACAAACCAATAACTGCTATTGCTGATACAACCAATGTAATATTTATTACTGCAAAAACAAAAAAATATTGGAATTTTCAAAATATCTACACTGTTGAAATCCTGAAATCCGATTGGTCTGACTATATTCCAACAAACCACTAACTGCTAGCATAACAGAAATATATGAATAATTAAATCTAATGACAAACTAATAACTGATATTGCTGATACAACCAATGTAATATTTATTACTGCAAAAACAAAAAATATTGGAATTTTCAAAATAACTGCACTGTTGAAATCCTGAAATCCCATTGGCGTGACTATAATGCCAGCATTTTGATTGGTGTGCCTATAATTCCGGGATTTCCATTTAACATCCCTTAATCCACCACCAAAATTTCCCTATGAAGAGCAAGGATTTGCAATTCAAAAGTATTATTTAGGATTTTCTTGTCACCTTTTCAGCACAGATTTTAGCTCTCCACCCCCTTGTAATATGATACAATTAGTGTTTTTGGATAACTATTTCTACATCGTTCAAAGTATTTATCATTAAATTTTATGAAAAGAAGTAATTAGACTTTAATGCATTACTAATAGTAATATATAAAAAAATTTAAAAAATTTACAATGTAACCCAAGCCATAAATGGATGCATAATGAAAAATAACCCAAAAACTCAAATGAATTCATAATGTAGTTGTATATTTTTGGTCAAATAAAATCAAAATGTACACTTTGATTACACCTTAGTCTTAAAAACCGTAATGCCCTAATATATATGCCTTAAGAAAAAATGTTCTGTTCCACAATGCACTCTGCTAATAACTCAATTATAAAAAAAGCATTATACATACTTTCTATTGAAATCATTGGCATTTCTTTTAAAAATTTATATCTATAGCCATACATAATTGACTTTTAAAACAAGGTATCAGTCATAAATGCAATTGGAAAATTCATAATTATACACAATTATATGCACCATAACATATAAACATTGCCATTCACAATAACTGAAATATTTCTTTTTTTTAATAAAAACATGGACAGCCATTGATTTGTATACAAACCTGATGGTCATTATCTTCCACATAATGGTGGACTGGTACTTAAAACTTTGTTTACAAATGTGTTAGTCAGTATCTTATACTAGTGGTGGTGGACCAATTCACACCAGCATACCTATCCACACCCACCCTCAATTATTTTAAAGATTTGTAATTTTTCATAAAAAGATGTTCATCACATCATAGATTATAATTAAATTGATCATATACATTGGTAGTTTATCATGTAACTGTGATTGTTTTGGATAAATTTAGGGGTGGGCATGAACTGACCACCACAAATGATTTTCTGTAGTTCTACCAGTAAACGCCCATCTACCAGTGAACGCCTGCCTTAAATTTATTTGATGGAGGTCAAGGACAAATACTTCTATTTCTCTACAAAATGGGCGTTCTCTGGTATTTCCGGTTTGTGGTAAAATGACAATAATAGAAACTTTTGATTAAAATATAAAAAGCTTGAAGCAAATATAACAAAATATACACCAATAACAATAGTGGATGATCATAAAGTCGATCACCTAAGGGAGACTTACAAAGAGTGATTGTTCTCACTTAATAAAATTAAAATTAACCTCAAAATATTAAGGTACATTGAAAAATACGACCTCGCAAAGCAAATAAATTATGCCAATTTGAGGCACTGTTTTCATGTAGAAATTATATTATTGCCCCCTTAAAAATGATTCTAAAAGGTTTATTGTTTTGATCTGATGTTAGTAAAATAGTTTAATAATTTGTGCTTGTCTCAATTCATATTTTAATAAAAAGAAATCCACAAAACTACACTTAAAATAAGCAAAAATACAGTTTTTGTGTCCAAGTTGTGCCAAGTTACGGCGGGAGGCAGTAATTGTAACGCATTTCATTTGAAAGTTTGGTCATACATGTAAAGCTGTCTACATAACTTAAATTCAAACTATTCATCACTACATGGGCACTCACTGGTAGAATGTGACTAGTAAAAAAGATTTCTTTTTAAAATAAAATGAGGAACGGCCATTGTTTTGATTGGAAACGTGTTAGCCGTTATCTTTTACCGGAAGATGTCTATCGAATCTACTGACTCGTAAACTGGTACTTAAACTTCTTTTAAAATAAAAAACGGCCATTGTTTTGTTTACAAACTTGCTGGCCATTATCTGCTTCTACAGCACGGTGGACTGGTACTTAAACTTGTTTTTAAAATAAAATGAGGAACGGTCATTTCTTTGTTTACACACGTGCTTTCCAATGAACTCGTCTTCTACCGAATCTATCGAAGTACGGGCTAGTACTAAAACTTCTTTAAAGCGAAGCAGAAGATTCGCCCCACTGCTACGACCTCCATTTCTTTGTTTACAAACGTGCTTTCCAAACGCGTCTTCTACTGAATCTGCCGAACTACGGGGTTAGTACTACAACTTCTTTAAAGCGAAGCAGAAGATTTGCCCCACTGCTACGACCTCCATTGTTTTGTTTACAAACTTGTTGGCCATTATCTGCTTCTACAGCATGATGGACTGGTACTTAAACTTGTTTTTAAAATAAAAAACGACCATTGTTTTGTTTACAAACTTACTGGCCATTATCTGCTTCTACAGCACGGTGGACTGGTACTTAAAACTTGTTTTTAAAATAAAAAACGACCATCGTTTTGTTTACAAACTCGCTGGCCATTACTTTGCAATAGTCGCTTCTACAGAATAGTAGAGTGGTACATAAAACTTGTTTTTAAAATGAAAAACAACCGTTGTTTTGTTTCCAAACTTGCTGCCATTATCTGCTTCTATAGCACGATGGACTGGTATATAAAACTTGTTTTTAAAATGAAAAACAACCGTAAAAATTGTATCTTACATTCATAGAGCCTAATTTCTTCCAAAATGACCTAGATTAAGTGCCCAGCAAAGTTATGCTCTTTGGCTTGCCTGTTGGCCTCTAGTTCCTCATTTTCAAAATCCAAGTATAGGTAAGGGTAATAAATTGATATAGTTATCTAGTCGTATTGAGATACCGAGCTGAAAAATAGAAAAAAATCTTTCAAAGGAAATACTCTGAAAAAAGGTTTTTCTAAATGCTCACATATTGGAAAGTGGTGTCCCTACAACTCTTACATACATAATGAATAATACTCATGGTTTCTCTGTTTCTACATTTTCCTTTATCTTAAAATTAAATCCAAAAGAGCAAGTTTTATAAAATGTTTCCTCCACTATCTGTGAAGTTATGAAGAGATTCAATTTGAAAAAGTTTGTTGTTCATACCTGTCTTTTACCCATTCATTTCTATTTCTCTTGCTTAAGTACATAGTGATATGTGAAAGGAAATGTTTCATTATAAATCTATTAGTAAAATATAAAGATCAGTTCTTTCAGCAAACATTAGACATTTGTACATTTGAATGTAGCACACCGCGAAACATATTTCTCTCACAGTTCTATATAAGTCAAGTAAATAACACTGTTTAGGTTTGGGTGGGTCTTGGTAAGTCAGTTACTCAATTTTTAGCAGTGGCTTGTCCATGTCAGACTACTGGGGTATCTGTCAGGCAAAAAAAGGTGTTGGGGAAATTTTAATTAAAATAATATTGTTACAGCTCTTAATCTCCATCAAAAAACAGAGTCTAGGCACACCAAACAGAAAAAGCAGAAAACTATAATCATTAACCTGAGACCTAGCAAGGGTCAGTGCCACATAGAGAAACCGGAAAAAGCAGAAATTAGGGTAAATATGTTTGCGCAAAAAGATAGGGTTTGAGATTCTTTTTGAATGAGTGGAGAGAAGTGGCTGAACTTATGTCATCAGGCCAATTATTCCAAATTTTTGGAGCATCATAAGATGCTTTTAAGACTTTATATTGACATGGGAAAGTGTGGAACACTGTCGGCATGGCTTTTACCTGTGTTACAAACACTGTCTAGGTTTAAGGTTTAAAATATTTTTGATCAAATATTATTTTATCCACAAAACATTTTTAGCAAACAAAATCTGTTCAACTTGGCTTCATTATCTAGGTTACATTCAAGATTTTAGTCAATGTACTCATTTGATGACTTATGTGATAAGCTAAACAAGCAAACTGGTATGATGTGTTTACCCCTGTGCGATTTGTGCTTTTTACCAAATAATAATATTGCCTCAGTTAATTATATACTGTTCCTTTCTACCCCCCTAAGTTCACCAATGGTTAAATTTTGTCACCTGACATTTTATCATGCTTTGCGGCAGTATAGTTTTTTGTATTTTCATCTTCTTCAAAACTACAATTACCTACAGATTAACTGTTAATTTTATTTGATACTTATTACCCTGAATCTGAAAGGTTTTCTCAGCACCTCCACATTTGAGCTAAATCTTTAATGTTTCAATATATTTTAATCATTTGTATCCTATATGGTTGAAGGACTTTTTCTGAAATTGATACAATCACTAGGTTCGACTCAAGGTAGGAAATATTGCTTTACGAATGTTAGATAGATTTGAGACTGAATTTTTTAAATCAAAATGTGAAAAAGATCAGTGACAGTCTAAAAATATAATTTCTAACAGTTTAAAATAATGGGGAAGGCACATAATTGGTTACAGAACACTACTGAAAGTGCAAGACCCAAAACTTATAATCTTATAAGAGAGGACAATCATCAAAGAGGAGCCGTCATTCAGCATTTTTCTTACAAAGCCTACAATAATTTGATTCTCCATTCTTCAGTTGAAACAATTAACATCTTGATTATTACTTTGTGTGCATTGGTATTGTCTTTATTTTTATTGTGCATTTTATTTCTTTTTAGCTTGGCACCCACCTTGCCACATAATTACTGACTTTTTATACAAAACTTTTGCAACTCTTTTTTACACTGAAGAGTTATTGTGCTTTTATTGCCGACGCATTTGATGGGTGACCATTTCAGGTGGTGACCAAGTCACCTAAATACATCACCTCTGCCACCTAAAATTGTGAAACTTCTTTAAATTAAAAAAAAGATCCACTATTATAATTATTTGATGTACTGTTTTCAGCTGTTGGTCATATCGTTTTGGTTGTAGCCCCACAAGATAAAGTAATCCATGCTTGTTACCACCTGTTTTTTTTCTCCAATAGCGGTTTTCTCTTTTCGATGAGATTTTATTTTGTTACCTCTTACAACAATATTATGCAAATTGGTGTGTTAAAGGTTGTGACTTTCTGAGAATTTTTGCCTGACTTTAACTGGAAGAACCCATTAGCTGTATCAAGTTCAGTAAGCACCTTTGCCACATGGTGGTAAGCCATAATTTCTTCTTTATTTGGTCATTTAAAATGTTACATTTTAAACATATTTGTTCAAATCAATAGGATCCAAGCATATTGTTAAGTCCTCATTCTTCTTTGAGTTCACTACTAATGGGATGCCTAGGTCAGTTGATGATTCAATTCTAGATATAATCCCTTCCTGTTGAAGTTGATAAAGTTTTTCACCCAGTTTTCCCCACATCTATAAAGGAATCTTATGGTAAGGGTGTACTACTTTTTTACTGTATCCTGTTGCAATTCAATTCTGTAATAATTACTCTGTATTGTTGGAGTTTATATGGCCCTAATGAGTTTTACAGTGTGGCATCAGAGCAATTTTCCTGCCTGTTTATACTTGCCTGTACACATTTCATGCAGGGTAATTCTGCAAATTTTTCAAAGAGACAAAGAGTTACAACAGAGCGCAAATCGTATTCGGTCCTGTATGACAAAAGGAGAATCAGGAACAATCAGGACACTGTTCCGTACAGTTACGTAGATCAGTAATTTGTGTTTTTTTAGGAGTATTTGGTTTGTATTTTTCGATCGTTAATAATGTATTCTTTATGTATATTTTATCAATAAAATGAAGTAGGCTATTTTTGTCTCACATCCTTAGTCATTGCTCTGACTGTAAAAAATATTCCGAACCTATCCAACATTCTTTAGGAAGTCATCCGGAGCCCCTCCGAGCACTTAGGAGCTATCCGGAGCCATTTAGGAGCCAATTAGGAGCTATCTAGAGCACTTAGGAGCTATCCGGAGCCATTTAGGAGCCATCCGGAGCCATTTAAGAGCTATCCGGAGCCCCTCCGGAGCACTTAGGAGCTATCCAGAGCCATTTAGGAGCCATCCAGAGCCCCTCCGGAGCCCTGTCGGAGCACTTTAAGAGCTATCCGGAGCCCCTCCGGAGCCATTTAGGAGCTATCCGGAGCCATTTAGGAGCAATCCGGAGCCCTGTCGGAGCACTTTATGAGCTATCCGGAGCCCCTCCGGAGCCATTTAGGAGCTATCCGGAGCCATTTAGGAGCAATCCGGAGCCCCTCCGGAGCCTTTTGGAGCCTCCGGAGCCATGTCGGAGCCCCTCCAGAGTCATGTCGGAGCACTTAGGAGCCATTTAGGAGCCAATTAGGAGCTATCTAGAGTACTTAGGAGCTATCCGGAGCCATTTAGGAGCCCTTCGGAGCCCTCCGGAGCCATGTCGGAGCCCCTCCGGAGTCATGTCGGAGCACTTAGGAGCCATGTCGGAGCTCCTCCGGAGCTCTTAGGAGCCATCCGGAGCCAATTAGGAGCTATCCGGAGCACTTAAGAGCAATTTGGAGCCCCTCCGGAGCCATGTCGGAGCACTTAGGAGCCCCTTCGGAGCACTTAGGAGCTATCCAGAGCCATTTAGGAGCCATCCGGAGCCCCTCCGGAGCCCTGTCGGAGCACTTAGGAGCTATCCGGAGCCATGTCGGAGCACTTAGGAGTCTTTTAGGAGCCATGTCGGAGCACTTAGGAGTCTTTTAGGAGCCCCTCCGGAGCCATTTGGAGCTCCTCCGGAGCCATTTAGGAGCCACCTTTACCTAAAACCCTAAGTACCCTAAACCCCTAAATCTAAAGCCCTAAACCCCTAAATCTAATTACCCTAAAAACTAAGATTTTATAAAAGCAAAAGACATTTTATTCTTAAAAATGACCACCATGAAAACGTGTGGTGAATGCGATAAAAGCTTTTCTAAAGGCTATAACTACAAGAGACATATTCAGAGGTTTCACAATAATCATTTTGGAAAGGAAGCTGTACCCTTACCTTTCGAAGCGGCATCCACAGCCTGCGTATCCGGAGCAACCAAAAGCGGAAAAACTACATGGTTGTTTCGCTTACTTAGGAACAAGAATGTCATGTTTTCGGAACCGGTAAACAAAATATTGTATTGTTACGGTATCTACCAAGATACTTTCGACAGCATGAAAAGGGAAGTGGAGGGTATAGAATTTCTAGAAGGCATACCGAGTCGGGCCGAGATAGAAAATTTTGCGGATGGAATGCATAATCTCGTGATTTTGGATGACCTCTCAGAAGGCGTGGTTAAGGACCCCGATATGGAAAGGTTGTTCGTTCAGGGAGCGCACCACTCGAATCTTAGCGTGTTTTTTGTTAGTCACAATTGTTTCAGGCAAGGCAAATGCGCGAGAACTATAGCCTTAAACACTCATTACACGGTTTTGTTTAGAAATATAAGGGATGGGCAACAGATATCCGCTTTAGGAAAACAAATGTTTCCTGGCAATAATAAAGCATTAGTGGAGGCGTACGAGGACGCTACTTCTCGTAAATACGGATATTTGGTGATCGATTCCACGGCTAATGGTGATGACGCATACAGGTTGAGAACCAATATATTTCCGGGTGAAGATCCTTTGGTCTACGTACCGATAAACTATAAAAGGGACTGAGTAAAAGTTCGATGTCATATCATGGATGTGAAGAGCAAGAGTCTGTTACTCTATTTATCGGAGGCGACTGATAAACAGCTATCGTCGTTTTTGAAGATAGCCGACAAAGGACAAATTTTAGTTCTGAAGGAAACGGTGTTTAACTTACTATTGGGAAATTTGCCGATTACGGAAGAAGATAAAAAAGCTTTGAAAAAATACAAGAATTTTCTGAGGGAGTTTGCCCGTAAAGGTAGCAAAAGCGACATAAAAAGGAAGGCTAAAGTTATTAAACTTGTATTACGTGTAGCAGCCCCCGTATTAAAGAGATTATGAAAAGCGTACGTAAAATGATGTTAGTGCCTTACGAGGAAGGGCTAGACAAACCTAAAAATAAAGGTTTGGAGAAAGAATTGATCGTATCGGCTATGCCAAAATCTTTAAAGCGTAAAGCGGATTCATTACTCAGTTACATACAGGGTAGTATTGAGTGGAAAAATAACGGTGAAGTGGTTTACAACGATAAATGCCTGGAGGGTAGTCACATTACAGACCTAGTACGTTATAGTCTACAAGAATACGGCGAATCTCCCCCTCCCCATTACGGGACCTTTCTAGAAATACTAGGCGAGGTCAATGTTCCTAAAAGCGTAGTTACCCGTAGAAAAAACCCATTTCCAAGATGAGATAAAAAGACGGGCAGTACTTGGCAAAAGTTATAAGAGTGGGTCAAGGATTAACAGTTTTACCAAAATGAAGATCGGTTACATCTGTCGAATAGCTGTGTGTTTGGTGGTGGTAATAGCTGCCTTGTTCGATCCCACTGGAAAGGGATTTTGGTTCGGTATATTACGACATTGTTTACAGCTGTTAAACAGGGATGACCCCATGGAAACAGTTTCTGGAGAAGAATTATTTCGATCTGGGGAATCCGGCTAGTTTTGCGGGACCGCAGAAGTTATATTGCTACTTGAAAGAAGAGGGTAATTTCGATGTGACGAAGAACCAGGTGGCAACTTGGCTAAAAAATAAAGACGCATACAGTTTACATCGCCAGTCGCGTAAACCAAAAAGACGTAGCAGAGTAGTGGTAGAAGGAATAGACAGTCAATGGGACGTAGATTTAATGGATGTAGGGTCTTTGGCAAAAAAGAATGACGGAATAAAGTTCCTGTTAGTTGCCATCGACGTCTTCTCAAAATACCTTTTTGTCAGACCTTTAAAGAACAAAACGGGTAAAGAGGTCAAAGCCGCTTTAGAAGATATTTTTCGAAAGGGGCGCAAACCTAAAAAGTGCCGTTTCGACCAAGGAAAAGAATTTTCTAATAAGCAAGTACAAGGGCTTTTGAAAGATGAAAAAATAGAATTTTATACCAGTCAAAACGAGACCAAAGCGAATTTCGCCGAAAGAGTAATTAAAACCCTGAAAAAGATGATTTATAGATACATCACTCATTACGACAAGGAGAAATATATAGACCATTTAGAAGAGCTTGTACGATCTTATAACTACAGCTATCATAGAACCATAGGTATGCCCCCTGCGAGGGTGGGTCGGAGTAACGAAAGATCGGTCTGGTGGTATTCCTATTGGCCTGAAAAGGACGAAAATTTCCGGCTGAAACCTTATAAGTTTAAAGTAGGCGATAACGTAAGAGTTACTCACACTAAAACCCTTTTCGACAGGGAATATGATTTCAAATGGACCGGTGAGATATTCAAAATAAGGGCGCGTTATAAGAGGGATGGAATCAATGTGTATCGTTTAAAAGACTTTTTGGACGAAGATATAAAAGGAAGCTTTTATGAAGCCGAATTGCAGAAAGTGGAGCAAAGCGACGAAAATAGAAAGTGGAAAATTAGCAAAGTGCTAAAAACGCGTAAAACTAAAGGTCGCAAAGAACATTTGGTAAGGTGGTTGCATTGGCCCAAAAAATTTGATTCTTGGGTGGCCGATAAAGATTTGAAAAGTTTATAAGAGATGTTTCTCTACATAGGCTGGCAGGATTCCTTAGAGGTTCACCCTTTCAACAGGCCTAACGATTTTATCGTGGATTTGCCAAAAAGTTTGCTTTTACAAGGAAAGTGGGAGGTAGCCTTGACGGATATTAAAGTAAGGGCCCCAAAGAAATCTACTTTTTACGTATTAGCGGACTTTTGCGAAGAGAGTTTTTTAAAGGAAAGTCAGTACCCTGTGTTACGGAGAGTGGACGGGAAAGAGGCTCAATATACGCTACCATATTTCGTAGAAACGAATAAATCAGAGGTGCGGAGTATAAGATTGAGTATTCTCGATCAAAACTTAAAACCTTACCAACTGAGCGATATCGAGTGTACCTTGTATCTAAGGAAAAAATATGTGGATACCCAAAGGTTACCACCCGTTTAAATTAATCAGCCCGGTGCAACAGCAAACCGAAATGGCTGAAATGTTGGTCAAAAGGAAGAGAGGAACGGGAAAACCGGTGCAGAAAAAGAAGACGGGAATGAGAAAACCGGCGCAGAAAAAGAAAGCTGGAACGAGAAAACAGGCGCAGAAAAAGAAAGCTGGAACGAGAAAACAGGCGCAGAAAAAGAAAGCTGGAACGAGAAAACCGACTCAGAAAAAAAAGAAGACTGGTAATAATAGCGTAAATAAAAAACCTAAGAGGAAAAATACAACAGTCAAGAGGGTTAAAAAGTCTATAAGAGGTCGAAGGACGGTGCGAAAAGATATATTTTCGTGATGGAGGTGTACGAATCTAATTTGCATTTGTTCGAAGAGACCCAAACGGATTCTTTCATTGAAAAAACGGAATGGATTCCCTATGCCCCTCAGGGCGTGATAGGAAGAAATGCTCCCTTAGAATTCGATATACCCGGAAATTCTGCCGCATATATCGATTTAAATAGAAGTAGATTGAGAGTGGGCCTACGCATCGTAACGGGGGAGGATAAACCTGTGACCGAAGAGGACAAAGTATGTTTAGCAAACCTTGGATTGCAAAGTTTGTTCAGACAAGTAGACATCGAGTTAAACCAGAGGCTGATTACCGCAAGCGTGGGCTCTTATTATCCTTACAAAGCGTATTTAGATGCCCTTTTAAACAGTAACATCGGAGATACCAAGGGAATATTAAATAACGAACTATTCCATAAAGACTCTTATGACGCAATGGATAGCGACTCGACCAGTAATATCGGGTTCGACCGAAGGTACAAACGGACGAGTAAAGGTAATACAGTCTTTTTAGAAGGCCCTATTAGAATGGATATTTGTCAACAAAAGAAATTTATCATCAATGGTATTAGAATTCGTATGAAACTTTACCAGCACGAAGATCCTTTTCGACTCATGGCTGAGACTACCGACGACTACAAAGTTGAAATACAATACGCCTCTTTGAGAGTCTGTCAGGTGAAACTAAGCCCTGCTATGGTGGTAGCGCATGAAAAAAGAATACCAAAGCAATGCGCCGTGTACCCGTTTTGGAAGTCCGATTTAAAAGCTTTCAATATAGAAAAGGGAAGTTACGGGTGGTCTGCCGATGACGTGTATCACGGGAGCATACCCTCTGAGATCAAAATAGTGTTGTGCAGCGGAAGCGCATTCAATGGTAATTACTCTGAAAATCCCTTTAATTTTAAAAATTACCAATTAAATTTCGCAGAGGTTATGGTAGATGGAGTGTCCGTTCCATCTCAAGCTATTACGCCTAACTATACCAATGGAGATTTTTCTGAAGCTTACTGGACCCTGATGTGCGAGGAACCTAGATACGGTCGGTGTATAGAAATGAAAGAATATCCCAACGGTTACTGCATATACATATTTAGAATTTTGGGAAGAGTAGGCGGGGATGTGGTAAATCAGAAGAAATGCGGGCATACCAGAATCAATTTAAAATTTGCCAAGGCTTTAGAAGAAAATGCTACCGTCTTGCTGTACGCCTCTTTTCCAGCTGAAATAAGAGTGGATGCTGCCAGAAATATCCTATAAAGAAGTCTATAAAAGGGGAGGAACAGGTCTAAAAATGAGTCATTCAGGATGTATGCGAAGTATTTCTTGATTTTCTTTTGGATACCCGGGTTTTATTGCAAACCTTGTGGTGAACCAGCGGTGTGTCGATGCTACGAGTCTCTGAGTTTAATATCCTGTAAAGAAATAGAAGAGTTTCCGAGATTTAATAGTTCGGATATATGGAATATTGATATGCTGGATATTGTTAATAGCAGCTTATCCCAAATACCGGATTTAGATGACTGGCCTAATCTTGCTATGTTAAATTGGATTGGCAATAGGTATTCCAGTTGTAGAGAGCTGGAGGGATGGAGCAGCCATATCTACGTGAATAGCGATTGTCCAAGAGACTCTCTATCTACGATTGAAATAGCGGAAGGTAACGAAGTTTTCTTGTGGCCATTCTTTTTAACATTCATTCCGTTTTCGCTTCTGGGTTTAGTAGGAGGTTATCGGATAATATACCAGTATACCAAAAAACCCTTAAACGAACCGAATGCTCATTTGAAGATATATACGGAAGAGAGTTTGGTTTAATGATCACTTCGAGTCCAGATGGCCAAGTTAACGCATCGAGTGCTTTACAGCGATTTGGGATGTCCATTAAATCTGCGTGATATGGCAGAAACGAAGATCGACATCGAGTACCATTCTTTGTCGTTCGAAAGATTATTGTGGAGACACAGGAAAATCGGATGCACTTGCATGATTTATTCTACCGGAAAAATTATTTGTCACGGAGGGAAAGAACAAACGAGACAATACGCCAGGCTAGTGGAAAGAATGGGATATCCGGTAAGGATGAAGAAAATCAAAACGCTTACTATGAGTGCTGTATATACTTTACGAGGAAAAGTAGACTATTGCAAAATAGTACAATGCATGCAAGGTTCTTATGAACCGGAAATCTTTCACGCTGTGGGCTTTATAAGAGAGGGGATACATTATACCATTTATAAAAGCGGTAAAACGATTGTGACTGGAATAAAATCCGAAAAAGATTTGGATAACAAAGTTAATGCTGTTTTACTAGAGTTAGAAGTGTTATAAAAGTACAGACAAAATACAAAAAAATAAATAAAAAATACAAAAAAAAACAAAAAAAACAAAAAAAATAAAAAACAAAATCAAAAAAAAAAAGATGGAGCATGTCAGATATCACCCTAGTATCGCAAAGTATACGTATACAATAGAATACTTGGAAAAATTACCCAGCAAGAAGAAATATGCGGATGCCAAAGAGTGTGCGATGGCTGGATTACAGTACGGTCAAGCCAGATTCGGTAACAACCTAATAAATGTGAGAGTGCTAAAAGATGGTCAAGTGATTGAATCCTGGCAACAATGAGTCTCGGTTGGGGTCCCGAGACGATACCCTCGTCTTTGAGCGAATAATACCTTCCAAGGAAGGGGGGACCAGGAAACCCTGGAAAAAAAACTAATATTTACAGAGTACACATATTTTATTGAACATTTCACATAAAACATAGAGAAATTGAAAGTTTATAGGGTCTCTCGGAACAGCAGTTTGTAGTCTTCAGGAATAGTCTCTAACACTGGTAGGGTAGTTTCCTCCAATGGCGCATATTCGACTTCTTGTAGTCCTAAAATCTTGAAAACTTTCTCGACGTTTTCTGCCACATTACTTAAAGAGATCAAATGCAAGTAATTTTGTTCCGCGTCTTCTTCTAAACAGTTATGGTCCCTCTGTCCCGGCATGTCGTATTGACAACCATAACAGTGCTCTCTAACGAGATCCGACGCTGCCTTTTGGGTCATATAGGCTCTAACGAGTCTGACGAGTTTCTGTTTGTCCGGGGCAGGAGCCTTTTTCTCGGTTATAGTGTAGGGCCACCCTTCCTGTTTGGCGTACTGCTTCAGAGACGTCTTGGAGAAGAACGATTTAGGAGATCCGTGCTCAGCGCTGTAAAGGTACTTGGTTACGGTAGGTTCAGGAGGAATGTTTTCTTTATCCGCCGGTGAGAAAATCTCGAGGGCTTTCTCTTGAAACTCTTTCCATTGGATTTCATCCAAATTGATGTACAGATTATTCCTCTTAAAGCAGATGTACATCTTGCCGTAAAAGGGAAGCGTCTCCAGGTTAGATTCTTTGGTAAGTTCGAACTTGAAATTTTGTTCATTCTTCAGAGCCTCGGTTATGCTATGGAATTGATTTGAAAGCTTCTTCCAGACATTACTGGAAAAGCAAATGTAACGGTTGTTTTTGCTGAGACGCACGAAAGTAGTCTCGTTGAACTTGCTCTTTTCTGCTGTCAATTCCATGTTTGCTGCCCGAATGCTACGTTGCGATATATTTATAGAGATGCTCATCAATTTTATAATCGAATGCCTGCTTCTGATTGGTGTGACGCTAAATCCAGCATTTTGACCATAATTCATGCAATTTGATTGGCGTGACAATAAGACAGGGTGCTTCGCTTGGTGGGACCATAATTGCTGCAATTTGATTGGTTGGGAGAAAAATTGTGTGTATGTGTTTCTATATTCTAGAATTTTTTAAAATAGTCCGTGTCCCTTTGTAGGACATAATCCATTGATGTCGGTGAACTTGTCGGGAACTGTCATCAGAAGGTAATGGCATCCTTTACTGTGCTTCAGGTGCTCTTCGTAAGCGCTGTCTCTAGTTTCGAAAGAGTACAAAGTAATGCTACACCAGGGACAATGTACCTTGTCGGAGTAGCCAGTATAAATAAATCCTGCATGCGTTAATTCTTTGGCAGTGATAGGCATGGCTTTTGGCCATGTATTAAAGGTTGCCATTCTAGACGAATAAAGCAAATATTTAGTATGCTTCAACACAGAGAAACCTTCGAATACACCTTTCTCAACAGTGTCCTGATTCGTTGACAATGCAAAGCCTCCTATTCTAGCATTGCCGGTATGCTCCTTCGACATAGTCGGTCCATTTGTAGAACTGGTCCCGAATGAAAAGCCTCCGATTCTACCGTCTACTGCGTGATCTTGCTCCTTCGACATCTCGATGGTTTATGAAAGCGAAATCGGTTTACTACCCAATATATATTTTCACAGACAATTAACACACCCTGCATTAAGTAAACCCCCCAACTCCCCCATATCCCCCCTCCTCACACAGATGGGCCGTGACTGCTGGTCACAAAAATCTATACAACCCCCAGGGGGGGGACCACGTAGATTGTGTGACTATTTGTGTGACCAAATAGGCCCCTATACTACTGCAAGTTCATTATTCAACTGTGTAATATGCATGCTTCTCTGCAAATACAGTGCTCTTAATTCAAATTAAAAACATCATCTATGTCAGAGAAAATAGAACTGCAGATTTGCCTAATGGTAGTGGATTACGTTACAATGCTTTATATTTCCTGAGCCAATAAACTGCTAATATGAAGCGTGTTCAATAAACTTGAAATAACGGCACACACTTATTAGCTTGCTTTGGAACCCTTGCTTGCATTTGTATTTTGCTTTCAATGTGATTTTCTATTCACTTTGAAAATGTTTCAGAAGAGAAAATATTTTATATATTGTATATATCATATATATATTTTCTATTATGACTAATCATCTAGATTTGTTGGGGTAAAACACAGGATTTATAAGACTGATATGTCATATGAGCTGTATGTAAGGATCCATTAAACAGACGTTTAGGTAATTCCTAAAAATTCTAACGTAGATTTACTTCGCGCTTTCGTAAGTCCTGAGCGATAATCTGATTCATTCATTGAGCAATTCTTCTGAAATTGTGCAATATTGTTTGTTTCACCATTAATAATTCAGTTAATAAATCAGCATTACCATGCCTTACGGTATGTATATTTAATATTTAAGCTTAGAATAAGCATTATAATTTAATCTATGATACTGTAGAGCAATAGCACACGCTTCAGAGTTGGTGTTTGATTCAAATACACGGGTGGCGCTAATTCCGCCCACTTTTTTCAATATTTTTATATATTTTCAATGTTATTCCACGAAATTTACAGGTTAATATACGAAATTAAACAGAAGAGTGATTGTGAATCACATTTCCGTATTTTTAATTGTTCAAAAGCCTTTTCAAAATAGAGAACTTATTTTTTGTTGTAAGCAGCAGTTTTAACTGGTGTCAATTCCGCCCATATAAGGAAATGTAAGGGGCTTCCCCAATTGTTTATTTCTCCCTGGTGAATGAAAGTGGAACTAAGTGTAATGTTTTGAATGTGTGCATTATGCATCTAATAACTACTGCTTCCCTGCATAAGTTGGCCGCAGTCATAAGTTGGCCGCGGCTCATCTACAGGCTGCAGAAAGACAAATAGGTTATTTTACACCAATGAAAACTGTTGGATATAATAAGTTTAACAATAATACATGTTTTCAGGGTGTAGTAGGTCACTCGTGTTAAAGCCCTGTGAAGCTGTGGTGAGGGCGGCCAACTTATGACTGCAGCCAACTTATGCAGGGAAGCAGTAGAATATATTCAGGCAGAAGAAACCATAATTTGGACAAAAATGTATGACATAACCAATTTTTTTGAACCAATAAGTTAAAGAAATGGTTGTGAATGCTGTGGATTTATTAAAGATTACTGAATTTTCATTTTTAAAATGTAACACTGTGAACTTTTCACAACACTACATATATATAGTTATTTACTTTATTTTATCTTAAAAAATTTTTGAAACTTTTTTTCAACAAAAAAATGGGATTATTCATTACATTTTAAACTGTATGCTATATTATCACAGAAATGTCTGTGATTGAGTGATTATGCAATGTCATCGGTGTGTAAGTAATCTGTTTGATAGGCTTTTTACATAGTAAACCTTTATACCTTATTGACTCATGAAGACATCTTCCCCAAGTTTGCAGACAATTTTTATGGCTATGAAAATATGTCAGCAAAATATTTTGAGACATATTTTGAAAAATAAAATAGCTGCCATAGCCAATTGTTAGAAAATCATTAAAATGTTTAAAACTTAAAATATAAAATGGGGTTATCACACTAAAAAGGCCTTATATTTCTCTCATTATTTGTCCTTGGGTATTGAACCCTGTTTCAAGGTAACGCTGCTTTAATATTTCCTTAATATGTAGCAGGCAATAACCACCACAGTAGTGGTCACATTTTATAACCTTTGAGTGCTGTTGCTAAAGTGTGGGTTGTAACTTCTAAATATTGATGTATTTTCTTTTATGCACCTTTTAGCTATTAGCTAACCTCTGTAGCATGCTAACCTGTTTGTAACATATGCTGCATGTTAGGTGGTATCTGTATTTTATATTAACCTTAAATCCAAATTAATTTTATTCATATATTATTTACTTGCGGTGTATGACTAAAATCTTTGCTGCAAGGCTTTTCAACTTTGAAAATTATGGGCATATAATATTGGTTAAAATTTAGAATAAACCTAATATACTGCTAATAATACCAGTAGTTAAAATTTATAATAAGCCTTATTCTGTACTTTGGCACTAGAATGAGGTTACAGTGTAAACCACATTAGCTGTTAGCCAGGTAACCTCAATACAGGAGGACCTGGGGGTTCAGGTTAGAAGGAAAATACAGATTACACATTTTATGATACTATAACATATTATTTATTATATCCCCAGACGAAAGTCGGGGATATATTGGATTCAGGTCCGTCGCGCCGCCGCCGCCGTAGAAATTTCCTTGTGGACGCGATAACTCAAAAACCAATTAATATTTTTTTTTTCAAACTTGGTACACATGTTAAGGATGCCCAAAGGAAGATCCCTATTTTAAGGTGACCTTAAACTCCAAATAATAAAGAACTTATGGCCACCTTAAGGTCAGAAATTGCACTTTTGACCACTTAGAGCCCTCTAGGTCACAAACTATGAGGCGTATCTGACTTAAATTTTACCTGAGAACACATTAATATATTCTTAGTACATGTGCCAAAAATCAAGACTTTAAGTTGAGGAGAAAATTGTGTTTGGGGCCCATAAAGACCCCACTTAGGACTTTTTTTCTACATTTTTAACATATTTTGCCCTATAATTTGGAAGTGGTAATTCTGATGAGTCTCAAACTGCTCTAGGTGTAACTCTTATATGTAATCCTTGTCTGTGAAAAATTTAAAGGCTGTAGGTGTACCTGTTAGGCCGACTTGAGGTCTCAAAATTGCCCACAGAGACCCAATTTTTGGACTTTTGCCACCTTCAAGCACTGTAGCTTTCAAACAATGTCTCTCATCTAAGTGAAATATCATCTGAGAATATATCAATATGTTTTTCTTGTATGTACTCCAAAATTTAGGCCTTTAATAGACATTTAACCCATGTATGAGGACCAAAAATCCCCACCCGAGTGACCCTTTTTAGACATTTTTCACATATTTTGCTCTGTAACTTGGAAATGGTAAGTCTGAGAAGTTTCTAACTGTATTAGATACATATTGTATGTGTAATCTTAGTATGTGACACATTTTAAGTCTGAAGCTTTAATTTGAAGGCCACATTGAGGTCTCTGACAGGCTCACAAAGACGCAGTATTTGGACTTTTTGCCACCTTTAAGCCCTGTGACTGTTAAACTATGTGACTGATAGGGCTGAAATCTCATCTGGGAATACATTATTATGTTCTTTTTACATGTGCCAAAAATCATGGCTTCAAGTAGACATTTAAACTGTGTATGAGGACCATAAACACCCACCCGAGTGACCCTTTTAAGACATTTTTCACATATTTTGCTCTGTAACTTGGAAATGGTAAGTCTGAGAAGTTTCAAACTTTATTAGATATATATTCTATGTATAATCTTAGTATTTGACAGATTATAAATCTGAAGCTTTAATTTGAAGGCCACATCGAGATCTCTAAAAGGCCCACAGAGACCCAATATTTGGACTTTTTGCCACCTTTAAGCACTGTGACTGTTAAACTATGTGATTGATGGAGCTGAAATCCCATCTGGGAATGCATTATTATGTCCTTTCTACATGTGCCGAAAATCAAGGCTTTTAGTAGACATTTAACCTGTGTATGAGGGCCATAAACACTCACCCAAGTGACCTTTTTTGACATTTTTTTCCGTATTTTGCCCTGTTATTTGGAAATGCTTAGTGTGACAAGTCTTAAACTGTATTATATATAATTTTTGTTTGTTATGTTTGTCCCCCAAAAAGTTTCAGCTCTGTAGTTTAATTGCTAAGGTCTCTTTAACAATTGTAAAATGCCCACAGAGACCCAGTTTATGGATATTATACCACTTTAAAGCCCTGTAACTGTCGAACTATGTGGGTCATAGAGCTGAAATCTTTGAATTTTTCAAAGGAAGTGCCTGTCTATTTAAATTTTTATTAATAATGTTATGGCTATCTTAGGCTTTTAAGTACTTATTTTTGTGTGTTATCTCTCTGCTTGCTGAGTTTTTAACTTTTTAAAATGAAACTGGTTAAACATATTCAAGTAGGCAAAATGGACACTGTTATTTTCTGGTGAGCTATAAGTCCATTATTAATGAAATTATAGCCTTATGTAGTAAAAATAGGGGATTTTTAACCCTCAACTAGCCCAGTTTTATTCAGTTTGCCTCAGTTAAGTTTGACACAGTTCCTACAGTTACTAACTCATTTCAGTTGATAATCACATTCTTAAAATTGTCAATTCTGAATTATTATTATAAATCTGTTCTTGTGGTTTGATAATTAAGCGTCCCGCAAGGGACGCTTGTTTGTGTATGGGAGAGCTTCCGGCTCCGCCGGCTCCTGCGGCTCCGCCGGCTCCGCATTTTGTTTTCCTTATAACTCTGTAACCGTTAGGCGGATTCTTTTCAAATTTGGCAGGTTTAGGCAGTAGCCTTGGGGAATTTTTTTGAATATGCTGCAGTGACATTTCAACCAATCAGAGAGGTCACATGACCAAAAATGTCTTTTTTCGATGGGGAAGCTTGTCCGGATGATAACTTGAAAGGAATTTTATCAATTCACCTGAAACTTGGCAAATACATTCATTCTATTAAGATCTGGAAATCATTAGATTTTGGCATTGATTGGTCAAGAAATGGCCGAGTAATTAATGATTAATTAATCATTACGAATTTTCCAAATAAGGAAAACACAAAAATGCTTATATCTTGAAAACCGTGCTAGATAGAGCGATTTCGACGAAATTTTTGACCCACAGGGTATCACTGCGGAGTAGTTTTCCCAATTTTCAAAAAATTTTTGTCTCGCCCAAAATGGCGGCCATTTTGAATTTTCGAAATTTTCGCAAAAATTGCAAAACACAAAAATGCTTATATCTCAAAAACCGTGCTAGATAGAGCAATTTCGACAAATTTTTTACCCACAGGATATCTCTGCGGAGTACTTTTCCCAATTATCAAAAAAATTTTGTCTCGCCAAAAATGGCGGCCATTTTGAATTTTCGAAATTTTCGCAAAAATTGCAAAACACAAAAATGCTTATATCTCGAAAACCGTGCTAGATAGAGCGATTTCGATGAAATTTTTGACCCCCAGGGTATCTCTGCAGAGTAGTTATCCCAATTTTCAAAAAATTTTTGTCTCGCCAAAAATGGCGGCCATTTTGAATTTTCGAATTTTTCGCAAAAATTGCAAAACATAAAAATGCTTATATCTCGAAAACCCTGCTAGATAGAGCGATTTCGACGAAATTTTTGACCCACAGGGTATCTCTGCAGAGTAGCCATGCCAATTTTCAAAAAAAATTTGTCTTGCCAAAAATGGCGGCCATTTTGAAATTTCAAATTTTTGCGCAAAAATTGCAAAACACAAAAATGCTAATATTTCGAAAACCGTGCTACATAGAGCGATTTCGACGAAATTTTTTATCTTCAGGGTATCTCTGCAGAGCAGCTATCCCAAAGAGCTTTCACTTGGTGAAGTTTCAGACCCATAGCTAATTGCTCACCTACTCAAAAAGAGTAAATGCGAATTACCTCTAAAAGTATTGCAGATGGCCAATTTTTCTCAAATAACTCATTCACCTACTTTTGGAAGAGCTTTCACATGGTGAAGTTTCAGACCCATAGCCAATTACTCACCTACTCAAAATGAGTAAATGCGAATTATCTCTAAAAGTATTGCAGATAGCCAATTTTTCTCAAATAACTCATTCACCTACTTTTGGGAGAGCTTTCACATGGTGAAGTTTCAGACCCATAGCTAATTATTTACCTACTCAGAATGAGTAAATGCTAATTATCTGTAAAAGTATTGCAGATACCCAATTTTTATCAAATAACTCATTCATCTACTTGTGGGAGAGGTTTCACATGGTGAAGTTTCAGACCCATAGCTAATTACTCACCTACTCAAAATGAGTAAATGAGAATTATCTCTAAAAGTATTGCAGATAGCCAATTTTTCTCAAATAACTCATTCACCTACTTTTGGGAGAGCTTTCACTTGGTGAAGTTTCAGACCCATAGCTAATTACTCACCTACTCAAAATGAGTAAATGCGAATTATCTCTAAAAGTATTGCAGATAGCCAATTTTTCTCAAATAACTCATTGACCTACTTTTGGGAGAGCTTTCACTTGGTGAAGTTTCAGACCCATAGCTAATTACTCACCTACGTAAAATGAGTAAATGCGAATTATCTCTAAAAGTATTGCAGATAGCCAATTTTTGTCAAATTAATCATTCACCTACTTTTGGGAGAGCTTTCACTTGAAGTTTCAGACCCATAGCTAATTACTCACCTACTCAAAATGAGTAAATGCGAATTATCTCTAAAAGTATTGCAGATAGCCAATTTTTCTCAAATAACTCATTCACCTACTTTTGGGAGAGCTTTCACTCTGTGAAGTTTCAGACCCATAGCTAATTACTCACCTACTCAAAATGAGTAAATGCGAATTATCTCTAAAAGTATTGCAGATAGCCAATTTTTCTCAAATAACTCATTCACCTACTTTTGGCAGAGCTTTCGCTTGGTGAAGTTTCAGACCCATAGCTAATTACTCACCTACTGAAAATGAGTAAATGTGAATTATCTCTAAAAGTATTGCAGATAGCCAATTTTTCTCAAATAACTCATTCACCTACTTTTGGGAGAGCTTTCACTTGGTGAAGTTTCAGACCCATAGCTAATTACTCACCTACTCAAAATGAGTAAATGCGAATTATCTCTAAAAGTATTGCAGATAGCCAATTTTTCTCAAATTAATCATTCACCTACTTTTGGGAGAGCTTTCACTTGGTGAAGTTTCAGACCCATAGCTAATTACTCACCTACTCAAAATGAGTAAATGCAAATTATCTCTAAAAGTATTGCAGATAGCCAATTTTTCTCAAATAACTCATTCACCTACTTTTGGGAGAGCTTTCACTTGGTGAAGTTTCAGACCCATAGCAAATTACTCACCTACTCAAAATGAGTAAATGCAAATTATCTCTAAAAGTATTGCAGATAGCCAATTTTTCTCACATAACTCATTCACCTACTTTTGGCAGAGCTTTCACTTGGTGAAGTTTCAGACCCATAGCTAATTATTCACCTACTCAAAATGAGTAAATGTGAATTATCTCTAAAAGTATTGCAGATAGCCAATTCTTCTGAAATAACTCATTCACCTACTTTTGGGAGAGCTTTCACTCTGTGAAGTTTCAGACCCATAGCTATTTATTCACCTACTCAAAATGAGTAAAAGCTAATTATCTGTAAAAGTATTGCGGATACCCAATTTTTATCAAATACTCATTCATCTACTTGTGGGAGAGCTTTCACATGGTGAAGTTTCAGACCCATAGCTAATTACTCACCTACTCAAAATGAGTAAATGCGAATTATCTCTAAAAGTATTGCAGATAGCCAATTTTTCTCAAATAACTCATTCACCTACTTTTGGGAGAGCTTTCACTTGGTGAAGTTTCAGACCCATAGATAATTATTCACCTACGCAAAATGAGTAAATGTGAATTATCTCTTAATAGTATTGCAGATAGCCAATTTTTCTCAAATAACTCATTCATCTACTTTTGGAAGACCTTTCACACAAGAAAATGAAAAATTGTGAATATCTCGGAAAAGCTATTTCTTCTGCTTTAATGCTCGGCGGGAGATACACACCATGGCAGTGGTCTTGACAAAAATTTTTGTCTCCCCAAAAATGGTGGCCATTTTGAATTTTCAAAGTTTTTGCAAAACACAAAAATGCTTAGATCTCGAAAACCGTGCTATATGGAGTGAACTCAACAAAATTTTGGACCTGCTGGGTATCTCTGCAGAGTAGCCATGCCAATTTTCAAAATATTTTTGTCTCGCCAAATATAGCAGACATTTTTAATTTTTTTATTTTTTGCAAAACACAAAAATGCTTATATCTTGAAAACCGTGCTAGATAGAGCAGACTGCGCTGACTTTGGTTGCCACAACAGTATAAGGCTAGAAACGAAGCATTTTCTTAATACTTTAGCACTCACCTTTATATCCTTTTCGGGACGCTTTGTTTTTGCTATGCAAAAACATTATTAGTCGAATCTTTGATTCGAGTTATGTACTGAGTTGTGGCCGCGATTTTAAATTCGCCGTTTAAGCCCTTAAATATCAAATTCTGCATAATATTTGTTCACATATCGGTACATTAAGGTGTATATTATACACTCTGCCATTTTGAAGATTTTTAATGCTTTTATTCAGTTATATTTTATAAAGTAAAAAGCTTGTCTAGCACTACGTCTGGCTTTTTGTAAAGACCCGTATGTCCTGGAAACTATTGTCTTTGCTATTGTTACGGCCTACTCGAACAAGTCTTTTTTAACCGTTTCGTCTGCTGGTTTCTAGGCATGGAAACCCCAATTAATTTATTTGTCTGCTGGTTTATCACGCAGTCACTGTTAATGTAAAATTGTTGTCTGCGCATCTACAGCCTATTACTAATTTGTCAAACAAATGAACCGCAAAGAAATTACTGAATGAAGTGACGTCACGGGAGTACTACACATTTGTCGTTCAGCCAATCAGAATCGAGAACACGCCTGGCAGAGACAATGAAAATATTTCAAACTCCGTAGTTCTACATTCAACCACTCGAAGGCACTTTTGCATGTCCTAGAAGTTATCACGTGTAAAACACAGCATAATCTATGGCTCCCTATTTTCGCCCATTGTAGAAACAGCACACGAATATTTTATTTAAATACTTACAATTTGCTTCTGTAAAATATCCATATATACACTATATATCCACTCTTCAAAATTGAAATATGTCTTCTCATTTCAAAATCAAATTTCAAACTGCAAGTCCGAGAACAGGAAATATGCTGGTACGTAGTTTTCATCTTAAACCAGCCTTGTAAAATATTGTCGTGAAATCCCCACAAAGAACTGCCGTGTCTGCGCATATTTGCTCATTAATATTAATGAGGCAAGTCCGTGAACAGGAAATATTCTGGTAGTTTTCACCTTAAACCATCTTTGTAAACCCCACAAAGAACTGCCGTGACTGCGCATATTTGAGCATTAATATTAATGAGGCAAGTCCGTAGACAGGAAATATGCTGGTGGTTTTCATCTTAAACCAGCTTTGTAAAACTGCGCATCTACAGACCCTTTATATTTGTAAACAAATACCGATCTTGCGACACAAAACTGAAAACTTCCGTGAAAGCGGTTTCCAAGTGCGGGCGATAATACAGAGTTTACAGATTTCAACACCCAGTCCTGTCCTAAGATTCGACTCTGTGGTTGGGTGAAGGCCAGCCACGTGACTCTTGTTTTTTTTTTTTGCGAGCGATCCTCTAGTTTATATTTAATTCTGGAGGTATATAATTTTCCTGTTGGACATTCCTTATTTATATATTTGATTTGATTTTAGTGATAAAATTAACTGAGCTTTTTGTATTTGATTACCCCTTTTGTTTGTTTACCATTTGTGCTGTAGCACTCTATCTCTTTGTAGTCCCACCCCCCATCCACCTCTGGGACCTCCAGCTATTGAGTGACACTAAATAAACAAAGGTATTGAATGATATCAAATGAGAAACAAAGAACCAGACTTTTCAGTGGGGTTGCAGATCTTCTGTAACAGTGAGAGAGGTGTGGAGAAGGGGAGAGGGGTGGGGTGGGGTTGGGAGATGGGGTTTGCTTCATAATCTAATAAGACAAAGGGGAGTCAGAACTGAGATTGTGTCACATATTTAGGTTGCATATACTAGTATATGGACCACATATATAGGAATTGAGGAAATGAATAACTGAAAAACAATGCAAATTCTAAAAATAATATAATAAAATAATAATATAAATACTATATAATTTTTAAATAATATTTTATTTGTGAACAAATATAGAAACAGATATGCGCTTTTGGGATTATGAATCATTTAAATACTTTGAAAATAGGTTCAGAGTCACCCTTTGCAGGAAGATTGAAAAGTATGATGAGTTGAGTTAGAAATAATATTTTATTTGTCAACAAATATAGAAACAGATATGCTCTTTTGGGATTATTAATTTGGAATGGACATTCAATCATCAATCATTTAAGTACTTTGAAAATAGGTTCAGAGTTATCATTGCAGGAAGATTGAAAATATGCTCTGTTGAGTTATGTATTCGACGCCTGGGGATACACCATCTTCCTTGGGAAGATATAAACTTAGTAGATTGATGTGCTGAAGTTCATATAACTTTTCCCAAGATTTATGGCATACAACAAATGGCTTACATAAAAAATTCCCGATCAAAACCTGTGACATGAGTGATGACCTGTCTGGGGATATGTTGGCGCTGAGTTGGCCCAATCTAGTTTATTTGTGTCTTGATGTCGCCCTCAACACTGTTTGCATCATCACGAGTAGATTTATGGGCAGAGGAAACCAGTACACACAGTTTATTCAAGGTTCTGTCCTGTAAACTGCCGACCATCAGTATTCAACTACCAGCTTTCCCACACAAAAGCAGGGTTAAGTTTAAATAGCATTTTCCATGTTATTATTATCTCCCGCCGGCCCGCCGGGCGGGAGATTATAAAACGCATTCCGTGCGTACGTGCGTGTGTTCGTGTGTTATGGAGTTTTATAAAGTATAAAGGGCTGTACATCACACTGGTTGTTTCTCCTTGGCCTTTTCAATGTTTTTTATGACCTTATTGCTTATGTCCTTTCATTTGATGCTGTTATTTCAGACCTAGGACCATAGCTAAGTGAGTAATAGCAATGGTGGCTACTTTCAGTAAAGTGCTCATAACTCCAAAACGACTGCATTTAGAGTGTTTCTGTAAAATACGTTCTTCAGCTACTTTCTCCATGCCTACAAGATGGTACCATTTTTAGGGGTCTATCTTGATAGCTAAGTGAGTAATAGCTATTTTCTGTTATTAACAATGAGCAAAATGAGTAACTTGATTTTGTCTTTGTAACTGTTACTTAAAATATTGGCCTGAAATATGTTGTTGAACAACTCCTTCATGTACTATATCATGGTGAGGTTTCCAAGGTGTAGCACCATAGCTAGCTGAGTAATAGCTACACTAAGTTTAACATTTGACCATTGAGCAAGTCACTTATAACTCAAAAACTATTGAATATAGAGGATTTTTGTCGAATATGTTGTTCATCTACCTTTTGGATATACTGTATTGTGAATTTTCACAGCTGTAACTCCATAGCTAACTGAGTAATAGCTACTTTGATGATAACCATAATGAGTAAATGGCTTATATCTTCAAAAGTATTGCAGCTACACAATTTTGTTCCAATATGTTGTTCAGCTACTATCTCCACAGCTACAACATGGTCAGTAGTTTGGAAGTGTATCTCCATAGCTAAGTGAGTAATAGCTACTTTATCAATTTTTAATGATAACCATAATGAGTAAATGCCTTATATCTTCAAAAGTATTGCAGCTACACAATTTCTCTCAAATATGTTGTTCATCTACTTTTTTGTGAACTGTAACATATTTAAGTTTCACAACTGTTGCTCAATGTACAAGTGAGTAATGGCTACTTTATTGCTACTTTTGGTGAAAATGTGAAAAATGACAAATATCTCGCAAACCGTAAGAGATAGAGCAATTTTGAGTGAATTTTTGACCCACAGGGTAATATAACAGTATCCTATGCTAAAAGGAAAAAGGTTTGGTGAACTTTGGCCTACTTTTGATTGAGTAATACCACTTTTACCTAATATCATTATATGACTTATAACTGTCAATGAGTAAATGGCTTATATCTTCAAAAGTATTGCAGCTACACAATTTTGTTCCAATATGTTGTTCAGCTACTATCTCCACAGCTACAACATGGTCCCTAGTTTGGAAGTGTATCTCCATAGCTAAGTGAGTAATAGCTACTTTGTTAATTTTAATGATAACCATAATGAGTAAATGGCTTATATCTTCTAAAGTATTGCAGCTACACAATTTTGTTGCAATATGATGTTCAGCTACTTTCTTCACAGCTACAACATGGTCAGTAGTTTGCAAGTGTATCTGCATAGCTAAGTGAGTAATAGCTACTTTTTCAATTTTTAATGATAACCATAATGAGTAAATGGCTTACATCTTCAAAAGTATTGCAGCTACAGTATTTCTCTCAAATATGTTGTTCATCTACTTTTTGTGAACTGTAACATATTTAAGTTTCACAACTGTTGCTCAATGTACAAGTGAGTAATGGCTACTTTATTGCTACTGTTAGTGAAAATGTGAAAAATCACAAATATCTCGCAAACCGTAAGAGATAGAGCAATTTCGAGCGAATTTTTGACCCACAGGGTAGTACAAGGGTATCTTATGCTAAGGGGAAAAAGGTTTGGTGAACTTTGGCCTACTTTTGAGTAAGTAATAGCACTTTACCTATTGTAGGGTTTATGTCTAAATTAGGCCTGTAGTAGACAAAAATGTCTAAATTGTGGAATATTACTTGTTGGCAACCTACAGTCCACATTTCTTTCCCCATTTCTTTCATATTTGGCAGGTGGCTTATCTCTAGAAGTATTGCAGATAGCCAATTTTTCTCAAATAACTCATTCACCTACTTTTGGGAGAGCTTTCACTTGGTGAAGTTTCAGACCTGTAGCTAATTTATTCACCTACTCAAAATGAGTAAATGCGAATTATCTCTGAAAGTATTGCAGATAGCCAATTTTTCTCATATAACTCATTCATCTACTTTTGGAAGAGCTTTCACATGGTGAAGTTTCAGACCCGTAGCTAATTACTCACCTACTGAAAATGAGTAAATGCGAATTATCTGTAAAAGTATTGCAGATAGCCAATTTTTCTCAAATAACTCATTCACCTACTTTTGAAGAGCTTTCACATTGTGAAGTTTCACACCCATAGCTAATTACTCCCCTACTCAAAATGAGTAAATGCGAATTATCTCTAGAAGTATTGCAGATAGCCAATTTTTCTCAAATAACTCATTCACCTACTTTTGGGAGAGCTTTCACTTGTTGAAGTTTCAGACCCGTAGCTAAATTATTCACCTACTCAAAATGAGTAAATGCGAATTATCTCTGAAAGTATTGCAGATAGCCAATTTTTCTCATATAACTCATTCATCTACTTTTGGAAGAGCTTTCACATGGTGAAGTTTCAGACCCATAGCTAATTACTCACCTACTGAAAATGAGTAAATGCGAATTATCTCTAAAAGTATTGCAGATAGCCAATTTTTCTCAAATAACTCATTCACCTACTTTTGGGAGAGCTTTCACTTGGTGAAGTTTCAGACCCATAGCTAATTACTCACCTACTGAAAATGAGTAAATGCGAATTATCGCTAAAAGTATTGCAGATAGCCAATTTTTCTCAAATAACTCATTCACCTACTTTTGGGAGAGCTTTCACTTGGTGAAGTTTCAGACCCATAGCTAATTACTCACCTACTCAAAATGAGTAAATGCGAATTATCTGTAAAAGTATTGCAGATAGCCAATTTTTCTCAAATAACTCATTCACCTACTTTTGGGAGAGCTTTCACTTGGTGAAGTTTGAGACCCATAGTTAATTACTCACCTACTCAAAATGAGTAAATGCGAATTATCGCTAAAAGTATTGCAGATAGCCAATTTTTCTCAAATAACTCATTCACCTACTTTTGGGAGAGCTTTCACTTGGTGAAGTTTCAGACCCATAGCAAATTACTCACCTACTGAAAATGAGTAAATGCGAATTATCTCTAAAAGTATTGCAAATAGCCAATTTTTCTCAAATAACTCATTCATCTACTTTTGGGAGAGCTTTCACATGGTGAAGTTTCAGACCCGTAGATAATTACTCACCTACTGAAAATGAGTAAATGCGAATTATCGCTAAAAGTATTGTAGATAGCCAATTTTTCTGAAATAAGTCATTCACCTACTTTTGGAAGAGCTTTCACATGGTGAAGTTTCAGACCCGTAGCTAATTACTCACTTACTCAAAATGAGTAAATGCGAATTATCTCCAAAAGTATTAAATTTTCTCATATAACTCATTCATCTACTTTTGGGAGAGCTTTCACTTGGTGAAGTTTCAGACCCATAGCTAATTACTCACCTACTCAAAATGAGTAAATGCGAATTATTGCTAAAAGTATTGCAGATAGCCAATTTTTCTCAAATAGCTCATTCACCTACTTTTGGGAGAGCTTTCACATGGTGAAGTTTCAGACCCATAGCTAATTACTCACCTACTCAAAATGAGTAAATGCGAATTATCTCTAAAAGTATTGCAGATAGCCAATTCTTCTCAAATAACTCATTCACCTACTTTTGGGAGAGCTTTCACATGGTGAAGTTTCAGACCCATAGCTAATTACTCACCTACTCAAAATGAGTAAATGCAAAATATCGCTAAAAGTATTGCAGATAGCCAATTTTTCTCAAATAACTCATTGACCTACTTTTGGGAGAGCTTTCACTTGGTGAAGTTTCAGACCCATAGCTAATTGCTCACCTACTCAAAATGAGTAAATGCGAATTATCTCTAAAAGTATTGCAGATAGCCAATTTTTCTCAAATAACTCATTCACCTACTTTTGGGAGAGCTTTCACTTGGTGAAGTTTCAGACCCATAGCTAGTTACTCACCTACTCAAAATGAGTAAATGCGAATTATCACTAAAAGTATTGCAGATAGCCAATTTTTCTGAAATAAGTCATTCACCTACTTTTTTAAGAGCTTTCACATGGTGAAGTTTCAGACCCATAGCTAATTATTCACCTACTCAAAATGAGTAAATGCGAATTATCGCTAAAAGTATTGCAGATAGCCAAGCCAAGTATAGACAGCAGTGCTGAAGTTCTTGCAGTGGTTAATTCTAACTGAACTCACTAGAGTTATTTCTTCACAGAGGTTTTGGGTTCAATTGGACTAGGAAGTATCTTCTTTATCCAATTAACCTAAGGGTGGTTTTCCTCAGTCTGTCTTTTTCCCACCATTCTTCCATGTGGGCATTCAACCCAAGTGTTTTCATATGGTAGGGTATATTACATTTTTCTGAAAGAAAACTTCATATTTTTAAATGTAAAATACATTTTTATGAAGAAAAATGTATATACCTACCATATGAAAACAGCAAATCACCCTCCTCCCTGCCCCGCTTTTTAAAAAGACCTTTTTCCAGCATTTATGTTTATTCACGCAAAGAATGAACTATTTCTGTATTACTGCACATGGCAGAGTGAATTAGATCACCAGGGGTCAAAGGGTAGCAAGTACATAGATTTAAAGAGGGTCTCCCCTTATATTTTAAATTCTATGTATGGTATACGTGGCGGTCACTGAACGCCAAGCCAAGCTTAACCCAAGTGTTTTCATGTGGTAGGTATATACATTTTTCTTCATAAAAATGTATTTTATATTTAAAAATATGAAATTTTATGATATTTCATCTCTCCTCTGACATGGATAGGTGGATGGGAAAAAGCTTGTCTGGGCTGTATCTCAGAAACAATACAGTGTAAGCTGTTGAAAATTGGGACATTGGTTGGGGGGTGTAGGTGTGCAAAGTCATGGTGTGACCTTGATTTGACATTTGACCTTGCTGTATGACCTTGACATTTAAAATTTTGTCCGGGCTTTATAACCATAAGGCGTAGGAAGTTGATATTTGGTAGGGACATTGGTTAGAGGGTGTAGGTGTACAATAGCATGGTGTGAACTTGATTTGAACTTTGACCTTGATGTAATGACCTTGACATTTAAATCTTGTCTGGGCTATATCCTGGAACCAATACAGTGTAGAACATTGATGCTTGGTAGGGACATTAGTTAGGGGGAATAGATGTGCAGCGTCATGATGTGGCATTTGTTTAACTTTTGACCTTGTTGTAATGAACTTCACCTTTAAAATGTTGTTTTCTATATCTCAACTACACCATTGGTCTGATGGGTGTAGGTGTGCAATGCCATGGTGTGAACTTGATTTAACCTTTAATCTTGCTGTAGTGACCTTGACCTTTAAAATCTAGTATGGGCCTTGTCTCTGAAACTGTAAAGTGTAGGAAGTTGATTCTTGGATGGGTCATTTATTGGGGACTGTAGGTATGCTAAACCAAGGTGTGACCTTTAACCTTGGCTCTGCCAAAGTGTTTGCAGCTGCCGTATTTGAGACATATTTCTCTTACCACAAACATATATGGATTGGTGCAACTGATTGTTATGTACTTTTACATCTCCTTTGACAGCTATACTTCAATTAAATAATTTTACAGCTTCATAATTTTTAGGCGGGTTGCATGTAACCAACCCGCATATTAGATTGATGTGTCCGATGTCCACCTGTCCGTCCACATTTTTGTTTCCGGACTCTAACTCGAAAACGCTTTGTTCAATCAAATTCAAACTTGACAGGGAGATAGATCACCATCGAAATTGGTGTAATTCTGTTCATTCGTTTGTCCGTTTTTCTGTCCGTCAACATTTCCATTTCCGGACTCTAACTTGAAAATGCTTTGTCCAATCGAATTCAAACTTGACAGGGAGATAGATCACCATCATAGCTAGGTTCCTTTCGTAATTGGTGTACTTCCGTCCGTTTGTTTGTCCATTTTTTGTCCATTTGTCTGTCCGTCAACATTTCCATTTCCGGACTCTAACTCGAAAACGCTTTGTCCAATCGAATTCAGACTTGACAGGGAGATAGAACACCATCATAGCTAAGTTGCTTTCGCAAATTGGTGTAATTCCGTCTGTTCGTTTGTCCGTTTGTCTGTCTGTCAACATTTCCGTTTCTGGACTCTAACTCGAAAATGCTTTGTCTAATTGAATTCAAGCTTGACAGGGAGATAGATAACCATCATAGCTAAATTGCTTTCGAAATTGGTGTAATTCTGTATGTTCGTTTGTTTGTCCGTCAACAATTCCATTTCCGGACTCTAACTCAAAAACGCTTTGTCCAATCAAATTCAAACTTGACAGGGGGATAGATCACCATCATAGCTAAATTGGAGTAATTTCATCCGTTCGTTTGTCCATTTATAGCATAGATACAATTATGTAACCTAGATTACAAGATTTACATTTCTTAGCACGTTTAACACATTTACCTTAACTGGGTGACCTAACATTTCTTTCCTTGTTTCTAAATTTAATTACAGCAGTCGCTAACATTATTGCTGCCTGTGCAACCCACCTTTTGGGGCATTTCTGACCCTCTTGTTAGTTTATTGATTAATGGTGTCATCTTGCTATTGAATTTTCTTGTATTAATACTTTATCTTTACATACATTTTCTCTCTCTTTCACTTCTTTTATATCTTTATATGGTGTTGAAAACTGGTGAAGAATCTACACACTAAAGAATGTTAACTTTGTTCCTTGCTTTTCAGGAAGAAAGAAGAATTACAACAGAAATCGTCACTTCACAAACCCTGATGAACTGGCTGTCAGTGAACAGAAAGAAAGGAGGGAGAAAGAGTGGAAGGTACAGTGCAGCTAGATGTAACATCTCAAGTGTTTCCTCATGAGAAAAAATGTCTGAATATTTTGAAGTGAGGTAATCGATGTGGGATTTTAGTATTTATATCAAAGTCCAACTTGTTTCTGCACACCATTCAATATTGAAATATTGCTTTATTCCCTAAAATGCATCATTTGACACGTACCAACCCTCGGTTACCAGAATAGGGAAAATACAAAATATTTAAATAAAGTTTCTTTTTTATAGACACTTCGAATCCACTCATGTGTGACCATCGGACAAGTTGTAATATTGAGTCCTGTTACGTGTAAAATATTTTTCTTTTTCATATCATAAATTGACAAAGAAGCAATAACGGAAAAACTGTTTGGATCTATGAAGTTGTACATCCTCCAATGATTTCATTTGATTTGCTGTCAATTGTGTCATGTGCTGCGATGTATGCCTGGGCTAACATCTTTCTACTCTTGTCTTATTCCTAGTCAGAGTCTTTACATTTATTTTACACAACCTCAACCCAGAATTTCTCAACTTATAATAAGGGATTTGGTGGCGGCATTTTTTTTTTTGTAACTCGTCCATTTCCTGGATGGGAAAAGAGTTGTATCCACTCAAATAGGCCCATTAACAGCAGGTAGAATTAATGTAGGTCACATCAGATTCAGAAAAAATCTTATTACGGGTATATGCAATAATATTTTTTGTGTAAAAGGTTATAACTTCTTTAAAAAAAGTTGGGGAAAGGCAATAATGTGATCTTGGGTGTATAGTTGAACGTAATCAAACTTAAATGTCAACATAAAGGTGATTAAAAACCACCGCATATAAATATATCGAACATCATAACTCATAATATTAAAAAAAAGTGTATTTAATTCAGCCATTCATGTCTGAAATCGCAGTATATATCTTTATAAAATAATCTCAGCAATGGACAACCAACCAAATGCATTGTAACTACCACATTCATCCTCAGCCGATTAAAATCCCTGAAACTTCTCGGTATGGGGAATTCCCACTTTTATTATGTCAGCTGACTTGTCAGTCAGCTGACATTATGTCATCACTCTGCGGCGTGGGCGTACACGTCCACGTGAACAACTTCTTCTCCATAACTACAAGGCCTAGAGACATGCTGTTTTTTTTAAAAGATACCTTATCTATCGAGGATGAAAAATTGTTCAAGGCATGCAAATCTGTCTGTTTGTTAGAGACATTACAAGGGGGGTACCCCCACCAAAAGTGTGAAAATTTCAACTTTTTATCACAATTTTCTCAGTGACTATTGCAGGGATTTCTCTCATATCTTGCATATATGTACTAGGCCAGAGGTAGATTCTCTTGTGTGAGTATGAGACCTGGATCTGTCTTACTTTTTTTTAAATAAATTTTTTTAATAATTTTTAATGCAATAAAATTCATGAAATCATGCACTAAATCACTTATAACTTCAGAAGTGTTGCATTTACAGCATTTTGTGAAAATATGTTGTTCAGCTACTTTTTTCATAGCTACAATATGGTGAGTAAGTTGGGTGTCTGTCTCAATAGCTAAGTGAGTAATAGCTACTTTTGGGCTTTTCAGTAACTTCCATTATGAGTAAAATCACTTGTAACTTAAAAACTATTGCATTTAGAGAATTTCGTATAAATATGTTATTCAGCTACTTTTGGGCCAGCTATAACATAGTGAAATTTCAGACCTGTAGCTCATGGCATAGCTGAGTAATAGCTACTTTTAGGTTATCACTGTTGAGTAAATCGCTTATAACTTGAAAACTATTGCATTTAGGGAATTTCGTATAAATATGTTATTCAGCTACTTTGGGGTCAGCTATAACATAGTAAAATTTCAGACCTGTAGCTCATGGCATAGCTGAGTAATAGCTACTTTTAGGTTATCACTGTTGAGTAAATCACTTATAACTTGAAAAGTGTTGCATTTAGAGCATTTTGTTAAAATATGTTATTCAGCTACTTTTTTCATAGCTACAATATGGTGAGTAAGTTGGGTGTCTGTCTCAATAGCTAAGTGAGTAATAGCTACTTTTGGGCTTTTCAGTAACTTCCATCATGAGTAAAATCACTTGTAACTTAAAAACTATTGCATTTAGAGAATTTTGTATAAATATGTTATTCAGCTACTTTTGGGCCAGCTATAACATAGTAAAATTTCAGACCTGTAGCTCATGGCATAGCTGAGTAATAGCTACTTTTAGGTTATCACTGTTGAGTAAATCACTTATAACTTGAAAACTATTGCATTTAGAGTATTTTGTTTCATATGTTATTCACCTATTTTGGGGTCAGCTATAACATAGTGAAGTTTCAGACCTGTGGCTCATTTCATAGCTGAGTAATAGCTACTTTGAAGTTCTCACTGTTGAGTAAATCAGTTATAATTGGAAAACTATTGCATTTACAGAAATTTGTGCAAATATGTTATTCAGCTACTTTTGGGTCAGCTATAACATAGTGAAATTATAGGCCTATAGCTCATGGCACAACTGAGCAATAGCTATTGTCAGGTACTGACTGTTGAGTAAATCAGCTATAACTTGAAAAATATTGCATTTGGAGTATTTTGTTAAAATATATTGTTCATCTACTTTTGGGTCAGCTATAACATAGTGAAATTACAGACCTATAGCTCATGGCATAGCGGAGCAATAGCTATTTTCAGGTTCTCACTATTGAGTAAATCAGTTGTAGCTTGAAAACTATTGCATTTACAGTAGTTTGCTTAAATATGTTGTTCACCTACTTTTGGGTTAGCTATAACATAGTAAAATTTCAGACAAGTAGGTCATTGCATAGCTGAGTAATAGTTCCTTTGAGGTTCTCACTGTTGAGTAAATCAGTTGTAACTTGAAAACTATTACATTTAGAGTAATTTGTTAAATATGTTATTCACAGGATTTTTGGTCAGCTATAACATAGTGAAATTGCAGACCTCTATGTCATGGCATAGCTGAGCAATAGCTACTTTCAGGTTCTCACTGTTGAGTAAATCATTGTATTCACTGGATAGCCGCGGTGTGTAGAGAGAGATTTCACCATTACTGCTCTGATGAAAAAAAATATTATAGCTAGCTTTCTTAAGTTTGCAGTATATATTAATAACCATAAAATGTTGTCTGGGAATATTTTTGGCCTCATTTTGAGAAACAAGATGGCCGCCACAGGTGTTTTTTGTCAGTCATGAAAAGTGCTTATATCTCCCTTATTATTGATCCTAGAGGTTTGGGATGATAAACCAACCTGTAGGAAATCATGGGGTGGGAATCTTTTGGTGTGGTCAGATTTGACCTTCAATGACCCCTACTTCAAGGTCAAACAAGGATAGCCAAACTTAAAAGTGCTTATAACTCGCTTATTATTGGTCCCAGAGGTTTGGGATGGTAAACAGACAGGAAATCATGGGCTGTGAATCTGTTGATATGGTCCGATTTGACCTTGGAACCCTCCTTCAAGGTCAAATGAGTATAGCGAAAATTGAAAGTGCCTACAACTCGCTTATTATTGGTGACAGAGATTTGGGATGGTAAACCATCCCATAGGAAATCATTGGCTCGGAATCTTTTGGTATGGTCAGATTTGACCTTTGAACCCCTCCTTCAAGGTCAAATGAGGACAGCCAAGCTTAAAAGTGCTTATAACTCATTTATAATTGGTCCTAGAGGTTTGGAATGGTAAACCATAGGAAATCATGGGCTGGGAATGTATTTGTGTGGTTAGATTTGACCTTGGACCCCTTCTTCAAGGTCGAACGAGGATATTGCATTTGTAGTGTTTCTTTAAATATGTTTTAACCTATTTTTTACACTTAAACAATTACCTTGTTATTTTCCTTCATAATACCATTTACATGGCACAACTTTTTTATCCTTTTCTTCTGTCAGCTTCGGAATTTCTTTCGAACTTGCTGTTCAGTTACCATTTACTGTATTTCTGTACAGCCCTTTTCCTGATAATTATTCTGTCCTCTAATCACCTTCACAAATCAAAAACACTCAGTCAGCTGACACAGTGCCCATTCACGGGCACTCTCCTCTTGTTATGTAGTTAAAACTACATTTTGGCATGTATAAAATTATGCAAATAAAGTTAAGCAGATGAAAATGAAATAAAAATGTGTGTAAGATGTCATTGACGTAAGAAGTCATTGAACAATCTGGACGTGGCATTATGTGGGACAGGGTGGACATTTGTGCATATTTCATGTGTTTTGGGGATGAATGTCTGAAAATGCGACCATGGCAGCTTCCGCGGATGATTTCAGTATATAAAGAGGCATCAGTGAATATAAAATCTTCAATTTTTTTTTTATCTGAGATTTCTTTCTGGTTTTTACCCCACAGCCCTTAATGGCTGTTGGGGTATTTTTTTCACCCATGGTGTCCGGATGGTCGGGCGGGCGGGTGTCCGGGCGGCGGGAAATAGTTTGTCCGGGCTGTATCTCAGAAATGTTGCTAGGAAGTTGATACTTGGTAGGGACATTGGTTAGGGGCTGTAGGTGTGCAACGTCAGGGTGTGACCTTGATTTGACCTTTGACCTTGCCGTAGTGCCCTTGACCCTTAAAATTTTGTCCAGGCAATATCTCTGAAACCTTTGACCTTGCCGTAGTGACCTTGAGTTTGAAAATCTTGTCCGGGCTATATCTCGGAAACTGTAAGGTGTAGGAAGTTGATACTTGGTAGGTACATTGGTTAGGGGGTGTAGTTGTGCAACGTCATAGTCTGACCTTGATTTGACCTTTGACCTTGCCGTAGTGACCTTGACCTATAAAATCTTGTCCGGGCTATATCTCGGAAACCGTAAGGTGTAGGAAGTTGATACTTGGTAGGGATATTGGTTTGGGGGTGTAAGTGTGCAACGTCATGGTCTGACCTTGATTTGACCTTTGACCTTGCCGTAGTGACCTTGACCTATAAAATCTTGTCCGGGCTATATCTCAGAAACCGTAAGGTGTAGGAAGTTGATACGTGGTACGGATATTGGTTAGGGGGTGTAGGTGTGCAACGTCATGGTGTGACCTTGATTTGACCTGTGACCTTGCCGTAGTGGCCTTGACCTATAAAATCTTGTCCAGGCTATATCTCAGAACCCGTAAGGTGTAGGAAGTTGATACTTGGTAGGGATATTGCTTAGGGGGTGTAGGTGTGCAGCGTCATGGTCTGACCTTGATTTGACCTTTAACCTTGCTGTAGTGACCTTGACCTATAAAATATTGTCCGGGCTTTATCTCGGAAACTGTTAGGTGCAGGAAGTTGATATTTGGTAGAGACATTGGCTAGGGGGTGTAGGTGTGCAGCGTCATGGTCTGACCTTGATTTGACCTTTGACCTTGCCGTAGTGACCTTGACCTATAAAATGTTGTCGGGCTATATCTCAGAAACCGTAAAGTGTAGGAAGTTGATACTTGGTAGGGATATTGATTAGGGGGTGTAGGTGTGCAACGTCATGGTCTGACCTTGATTTGACCTTTAACCTTGCTGTAGTGACCTTGACCTATAAAATATTGTCCGGGCTTTATCTCGGAAACTGTTAGGTGCAGGAAGTCGATATTTGGTAGAGACATTGGCTAGGGGGTGTAGGTGTGCAGCATCATGGTGTGACCTTGATTTGACCTTTGACCTTGCCATAGTGACCTTGACCTATAAAATCGTCGGGGCTGTATCTCGGAAACTGTAAGGTGTAGGAAGTTGATACTTGGTAGGGTCATTGGTTATTGGCTATAGGTGTGTATTATCATGGTGTGACCTTAATTTGACCTTTTACCTTGCCGTAGTGACCTTGACCTTTAAAATCTTGTTGCACCTTTGGGTCTGTCTTTTGATGCAGATTAAGCAAAAGTCATATTAGAATTTATTAAGAATTTTACTTTCATAACTTCCCATTGTAAGAGATAGAATTTCATCAAGTGAGCCGCAGATTTTACTCCAACACCACACATAAGCATTCATTAAATGTATTACCACTTCTGTATGCATGGTAATATTCAAACCATCTAAACCATAATTCGGAAATGCAGATGTATATAAAGAGTGTTGAATTTTAGTTTACTAATTAATGCTGTCATCTTGTCATTGAATTATATTGTTTTAATACTTCATCTTTATACGCATTATCTTTCTTTTAAACATTATTTCTCCATTTAAACATTGTTTGGACCTTTATATAACTGACAGTGCTCTGAAAGTATCCTGAAGTTTGTACTGGTACAGTACTTCTATATCTCATGGTGTTGAAAATATTTCCCAAGGCTGTGGGGTACGGGCATCTCTGATGCTATTTTTTTTCTTGATTTCCCAGAAGGTGTTTAAGGATTTTCTGTAATTGGGCAGCATTTACTGTTATCCCCACACTTCTGTCTCATCTCAACTTGAAATCAGTATCCACCTAACATTGGTTTGAATGGGCAGCCATACAGCCAAATGTATGGTGTGCTGAACATAACAGAAATTCACAGAACACTCTGGTATTTCGTCTCTATGTTTTAGTGTGAATGTTTATTCTTCTTTTGGCAGAGAAAGCAGGGTATTGAAGACTCTGATAGTGAAGAGGAAGAGACAGTACAAGCAAGCAAGGCTTCAACGTCCAAAAGTCATGGTGCCCCTGGAGAACTGCCCCCTAGTGACAGTGAGGAGGAAACAGATTCTGAGGAAGAGGACGGGGTAATGAAAAGTACCTGTGTATTTGTTATTGGGATGTGTAGTAAATGTTTGAACTGAAAGGAACTCAAGTACAGAAGTTACTCTTTATGTAATCCTTTGTTATGATTGATTAGAATCAATGATTAGCAAAGTGTAATGAACCAGGTGAGTTAACTGGGGTCATACTGGACACCTTTTGACTTCAAAACTAAAGACAAACTACCTGAAATACAAGCTATTTTAGTGACAATATATAAAAATGTGTTGTAGTCTTGTAGGGGGTGAACGAAAAAAAAAAAAAAAAATTTTTGTTGTGAAATGTAGTCCACAGGCTTTTAACAATATACTGCATTCTTTTACATATTTATTAAAAATGATAAACTTGAACACTAGAAAGACAATCCTCTTCTGAATGACCCAGAAGAACTGAATTTAAATTTACTTTTGAAAGGAACAATGACCTAGGTATGACCTTAGTTACTTGAAGTCTCACTTCAAGTATATGATGGCACTAGTCCTGACACAAATTTACAGTTTCCTGTTGGCTGTATGGATTGGTTTTAGTGATCTCAATGGGTACCCGGATATCCGGGTACCCGAACCCTGAATACTTACCCGAATCTGAAATCTCATACCCGAGTACCCGAATCTAAGCTTATTTCTGTTAATATCGCCCACATTGGCTGACCAAGTACAGACGTATCTGGACTTCATTAATTCACTTTAAAATGAAACTGTTCAATTAAAATGCATAATAATATTGTTTTCTCACCCTTGTACACCGTTTATAGTATTTTATTTGTCTTTTATTTTAGTTGTTTATACATTGTCAAATACCGGAACCCTTTGAAAATCGTCAGTATATCAACACAGTTTCTTAATTCCGAGTCCATAAAACGCTGTATATTGGCCATATATAGTGACATGCACTTCTTAAATAAATAAGAGTACAATATTTTCACACAGTAGTTAATAATTTTACGTTAATAAAATTAACTTACAACCTGAAATAAAAATAAAGTTTCAATTCCGAAACTACATTCGAGTAGTAGTGTAATGCTTTATTATTTGTGATAGGTCATGTGACTCCATTTTTATATAAACAACCGTGTTTTGCATGTACAGAAGTCTTTTTTTATTTAACCTTTCTTCCGTGCAATATTGTTTTGAATGCAAAACCGTGGCCAACAAGAAATAAAGCAAATGGTTGCATCCCATTATTTCTGTAGGTTTTAAGTCTGTAAATATGGAGATATTTGTAGTTTCAGCTATTATCGCCCATCGGCGCAGGTACTCGGGTACCCGCCCGCTGAAACCACTGCATACCCGGTCCTAGTAAAAAGGGTTTATTGAGAACACTAATTGGTTTTGTTTAAACTTAGTTATGTGAGTGATTTATTGGTATGCACTTTTCATTTCATTGTGGTAGTAAAGAAGTTGATGCTCCAACTTTGTGGGAAGAAAAATATCTTGGCATAATAAAGATTTCGGAAAAGTATATCTTCCTATAAATAATACTTTTATGCCGATTAACAGCTACAATGCTACTGCTACGTATTTGCAACACAACCATTGTATCTTTAAAATTCTCAAGTTCTGGTGAGGTAGAAATTTGTATTCTTGCAAATTTTTCTCATTCTATGTACGTTTTTTTTTTGTAAATGGCTATTTTCTTAGAAAATTCAGTGAATGAGATTATTTGTAAGATTGTTGCTGAAGATAGATCCCGTGTTCATTGTATTTTTAGCGAGAACATCGTCCAAAGGGAGTGCAACATTTAATACAGGTGGAAAACCCTAATCACGTCCAACAGAAGAGCAAAAAAATTTCCAGCCTAGAAACAGAAGAGTCTGGAAAAACCCAGCTCACAAGGAAGCAGAAGTGAGTTGCATTGTTGTATTAAACAAGTAACACTTATTTGGTTAGAAACTTTAGAGTTAGAAGAGTTTTTGAGAAAAATAAGGCCAAGAAGGCTTTCGGTCTACTTGTGTCAGCTGCAAAGCCATCAGAAACACGAGTAGTTCACTAGAAAGTCTGATGACAAAAACGAATTCCAAGCCAGATACATCCCATACCTGGCTTAGAACTCAGATGGTCAACCAACCAATTACTAACATAGCTCAATGCTGCTTAACTTCAGTGATGACACGGTTACTTCTCACACTATGAGGCATCATCGCTACAAATCTTCTGTTTTCATGATAATAGAGTCCTTTTTTTATGTCAGCTGACTTGTCAGTCAGCTGACATTATGTCGTCACTCTGCGGCGTGGGCGTACGTGTCCGCGTATGCGTCCGCGTGAACAACTTCTCCTCCAAAACTACAAGGCCTAGAGACGTGCTGTTTTTTTTAAAAGATACCTTATCTATCAAGGATGAAAAATTGTTCAAGGCATGCAAATCTGTCTGTTCATCTGTTTGCTAGAGACATTACAAGGGGGGTACCCCCACCAAAAGTGTGAAAATTTCAACACTTAATCACAATTTTCTCAGTGACTATTGCAGGGATTTCTCTCATATCTTGCATATATGTACTAGGCCAGAGGTAGATTCTCTTGTGTGAGTATGAGACCTGGATCTGTCTTACTTTTTTTTTAATAAATTTTTTTAATAATTTTTAATGCATTAAAATTCATGAAATCATGCACAAAATCATTTATAACTTGAAAACTGTTGCATCTAGAGCATTTTGTTAAAATATGTTATTCAGCTACTTTTTTCATAGCTACAATATGGTGAGTAAGTTGGGTGCCTGTCTCAATAGCTAAGTGAGTAATAGCTACTTTTGGGCTTTTCAGTAACTTCCATCATGAGTAGAATCACTTGTAACTTAAAAACTATTGCATTTAGAGAATTTCGTATAAATATGTTATTCAGCTACTTTTGGGTCAGCTATAACATAGTAAAATTTCAGACCTGTAGCTCATGGCATAGCTGAGTAATAGCTACTTTTATGTCATCACTATTGAGTAAATCAGTTGTAACTTGAAAACTATTGCATTTACAGTATTTTGCTTAAATATGTTGTTCACCTACTTTTGGGTCAGCTATAATATAGTAAAATTTCAGGCCTGTAGCTCATTGCATAGCTGAGTAATAACTACTTTGAGGTTCTCACTATTGAGTAAATCAGTTGTAATTGCAAAACTATTGCATTTAGAGAATTTAGTATAAATATGTTATTCAGCTACTTTTGGGTCAGCTATAACATAGTAAAATTTCAGACCTGTAGCTCATGGCATAGCTGAGTAATAGCTACTTTTAGGTCATCACTATTGAGTAAATCAGTTGTAACTTGAAAACTATTGCATTTACAGTATTTTGCTTAAATATGTTGTTCACCTACTTTTGGGTCAGCTATAACATAGTAAAATTTCAGACCTGTAGCTCATGGCATAGCTGAGTAATAGCTACTTTTAGGTTATCACTGTTGAGTAAATCGCTTATAACTTGGAAATTATTGCATTTAGAGTATTTTGTTTCAATATGTTATTCACCTATTTTGGGGTCAGCTATAACATAGTGAAGTTCCAGACCTGTGACTCATTGCATAGCTGAGTAATAGCTACTTTGAAGTTCTCAATGTTGAGTAAATCACTTGTAATTTGAAAACTTTTGCATTTAGAGAATTTAGTATAAATATGTTATTCATCTACTTTTGGGTCAGCTATAACATAGTAAAATTTCAGACCTGTAGCTCATGGCATAGCTGAGTAATAGCTACTTTTAGGTTATCACTGTTGAGTAAATCACTTATAACTTGAAAACTATTGCATTTAGAGTATTTTGTTGCATATGTTATTCACCTATTTTGGGGTCAGCTATAACATAGTGAAGTTCCAGACCTGTGGCTCATTGCATAGCTGAGTAATAGCTACTTTGAAGTTCTCACTGTTGAGTAAATCAGTTGTAATTGGAAAACTATTGCCTTTACAGAAATTTGTGCAAATATGTTATTCAGCTACTTTTGGGTCAGCTATAACATAGTGAAATTACAGACCTATAGCTCATGGCACAACTGAGCATAGCTATTCTCAGGCACTGACTGTTGAGTAAATCAGCTATAACTTGAAAAATATTGCATTTGGAGTATTTTGTTAAAATATATTGTTCACCTACTTTTGGGTTAGCTATAACATAGTGAAATTACAGACCTATAGCTCATGGCATAGCGGAGCAATAGCTATTTTCAGGTTCTCACTATTGAGTAAATCAGTTGTAACTTGAAAACTATTGCATTTACAGTATTTTGCTTAAATATGTTGTTCACCTACTTTTAGGTCAGCTATAACAGAGCAAAAATTCAGACATGTAGCTCATTGCATAGCTGAGTAATAGTTACTTTGAGGTTCTCACTCTTGAGTAAATCAGTTGTAACTTGAAAATTATTACATTTAGAGTATTTTGTTAAATATGAGTAAGTCATTGTATCCAACCTGTAGGAAATCATGGGCTGGGAATCTGTTAATATGGTCCGATTTGACCTTGGAACCCTCCTTCAAGGTCAAATGAGGATAGCCAAACTTAAAAGTGCTTATAACTCACTTATTATTGGTCCTAGAGGTTTCGAATGGAAAACCAGCCTATAGAAAATCATGGGCTGGGAATCTTTTGATGTGGTCGGATTTGACCTTAGACCCCTCCTTCCAGGTCAAACGAAGATAGCCAAACTTAAAGTGCTTATAACTCGCATATTATTGGTCTTGGAGGTTTGGGATGGTAAACCAACATATAGGAAATCATGGGCTGGGATTCTTTTGGTGTGGTCAGATTTGACCTGGGACCCCTCCTTCAAGGTCAATTGAGGATAGCCAAACTTACAATTGCTTAGAACTCGCTTATTATTGGTCCTACAAGTTTGGGATGGTAAACAAGCTACAGGAAATCATGGGCTGGGAATTTTTTTGTGTGGTCGGATTTGACCTTGGACCCCCTCCTTCAAGGTCAAACAAGGATAGCCAAACTTAAAAAGTGCCTATGACTCACTTATTATTGGTCCGAGAGGTTTGGGATGGTAAACCATCCTAAATTCTTTGGCTGGGAATCTTTTGGTATGGTCAGATTTGACCTTTGGACCCCTTCTTCATGGTCGAACGAGGATATTGCATTTATAGTATTTCTTTAAATATTTTTAACCTACTTTTTACACTTAAACAATTACCTTGTTACTTTATTTCATAATACCATTTGCAGGGCACAACTTTTTTGTCCTTTTCTTCTGTCAGCTTCGGAATATCTTTCGAACATGCTGTTCAGTTACCATTTACTGTATTTCTGTACAGCCCTTTTCCTGATAATTATGCTTTCCTCTCATTATCACCATCACAAATCAAAAACATTCAGTCAGCTGACACAGTGCCCGCTCACGGGCACTCTCCTCTTGTTTCAAATTTTCACTGGATAAAACAAGTTCTGGATGTGTGACTATTTTGCTACTTTTTAGTGATAGATAATTGAAATAAGTTTGCATACTACTGTGCTCTCTTTATTTTAGGTCATCTATGTCATTGTAAGTGGTAGAAGGAAACAATTAAAGCAAACTTAGTTTTAGCAACAGATTGTCTGTTTCTATTGTCTGTACCTACAAAAAAAGTTGGTAACTAGTGTTTTGCAGTTGTGTCACCATGCCAATGGAATCGATTATCACTTGTGTGATCTGGTCACAAATAACCAGGACTTCTTCCAGACTCAAACTGAAGACTCGTCTCCTTTTCAGACAAGCCTTTACACCACTATCTTTCCTCTGTTGGCTGTTGTTAGTGTTGAGCTTTTTGGACTTAGTCTTCTTGGACAATTAGTGCCTCGATGCTTACATGCTTATTTGGTTTTATGTAAATTATTCAAATCGAAATAACTACAGGTTGAACATATCGTCCTAATGCTGTTGTTATTTCTTTATAATTCCTGTAATACAGAGAAGATTTAGAGAAGCAACAGGCTCATGCAAGGTACATGAAGGCTCACCTTGCGGGTAAAACTGATGAGGCACGAGCAGATATGGCCCGCCTAGCAATAATACGTAAACAGAGGGAGGAGGCTGCCAAAAAGAAAGAGGAGGAGAGACTGGGTAAGACAGGAGTTATGTATTGAAAGCTAATGATACATCTGGGCTCTGGTTTAGCATCTAAACAATAAGGTTCTAAGATGATCTATGTAATGATTGTACTCGAATTGATTGTGTTCCTTTATTTTACCATTCTGCTGTATGGAACTTACAACTAATATGCATACAGGACAGGCTTTAAAAGAGTAAAGTTTATGTCTTGCAAATATCTACCTACAATATAAAACGATTTATTAAGACGATTAGTATTCTATTCTCTTTTGGTCTCTAAGGCCCAGTGACCATGAGCTGTAACTCCAGTTAATTAGTCCATGGGCATAGCAGTGGTTGTTTTCACTGAGAAACTGGCCAAGTAAGCAGCCATGGTGGAAATGTCTTGGCAAAGATAATTTGAGTTTATCATGATACTCACTACTTTGGACATTTCTGTTTTCACTTATCAGATGTTCCTTTTTTTATGTTTTTTTTTGCATCTTATTAAAATGATATTAGTTTTGGTATAATGTTATACATTTAAATATTTCCCAGATTTTCATGGCATTCTATGTTATTACTCATAAAAAACCCTTTAAATAAAGCACTGGAAATTTGGTGTTAGAAAACAGTTTTTAATTCTGTCTCACGTGTCAACAAACACATGTTTGGGTAAAAATGTGAGTTAGATTGACACTAGGAGGATTGAGTATGTACTGCAAGCACCTTTTTGTATTTTAGCACAAGAAACCAAAAAGAAAGAAGCAGAAAATAAACTATTAGAGAGGAAGAAAGAAGACAAGAAGAAATGAAATGCCAGCTTTAGAGAAGAGAGTGCCTGCCTTTTAGGGATTGGGACTTGTTTATAATTATAATAACTCCAGAAACTTCATGCTTTTGTATATATCATCGTGTATTGTAATATTATATGTGAGAAAAGAGGTGAGAAAATCATGTGAAATATCAGAAGAGTTGTCTGTGTTTTCTGATCTTTTATACAAACTGTATAGGATTGGTTATTATTGTGTACAATTTTTTTTTATCTTTAAAACACAAATGGTAAATGGTGTGAAGAAGGTATTTGAGTTTTTGGTTTATTTTTTAAAATATATTAAAAGACAATGAAATCTGTATTAATAAATACAAAAGTCTGTCCATCCATCTGAAGCCCCAAGCCAATCAAATTCTCCCATTTATACCAACACATACATATAGTTCAAGTTGTGTACCGACTTGTGATTCCATCTTTTAACAGGAGCACTAGGAGAGTGCACACCTCTGCCAAGGTCCAGCACCTCCAGTATGCTTATGAGTGCTATGACAAAAAAATCCATTTAAAAATTCCTGGATCCTGATTGTGATCCAGATCATAACCACACTCAAATCATCTGGGGTGGTATTCACTAACATTCCTAATCTTAGTCTTATCTTAGTCATAAAATTTTTGACATTTTTCTTAGTTAAGATAGGTCCCAACTTGGTATTCACAAAGCATGTCCTAGCTAGGACAATTTTCCTAATCCTATCTTAGTCCACTGTTGCAAATCTCGTGAGAGTTTGTATAACCACATTATAATCACCGAGATTTCATCACCTGATGTAACCATTCTTGTCTGCTTTTTGTGGCACAATGGATGAATCAAGTTCAGTTAAGAGGAGTTTTGAACAAGACTTATAACCATACCAATTTCACTAGGACAAATTTCCTAACATATTTTTATTGCAAAAATCCTAAAGTTAGGACTAAGACTAAGAAATGAATGTTAGTGAATACCGCCCCAGGTCCTTGCGGCATTATCAACATTCCCTGAAAGTTGTATCCAAATCTGTCCATAACCTTTCGAGTTATTTTACAGAGAAATATGGAAGTACATACAAGCAGTAACATGTCTTCCTTGTTTGAAGTACCAAGACATACTTAGTTGTTTGACCTTGTCAGTAGCTAGCTTAAAATGCCACATAGAGTGTGACTGTTAAGCTAGTCCTCTAGAAACCCTGATTTTTACAGCAATATTACTGCTTTCTAATGTACATTAAATTATATGACTCCTAACTTGTGTATGTTGGTATGTTTAAAATCACATGTGAAACAATAATAAATGCTATTTGACTTGTGCATTAATTATATGACTCCTAACTTGTGTATGTTGGCATGTTTAAAATCACATTTGAAACAATAATAAATGCTATTTGACTTTTTGACTTTGAGCTTAAATTATTTTCAAGTTTGATGACCTGTATTTCAACAGGGCAACCCCAAAATACCAAAAAATATGAATTTTTTTTTCATGTAAATTTTGTAATTTATTAAAATGAGAAGAGGAAAATTTGTGTTTTTGCTGTAGTAAAAATAGAAGGGATACATAGCATGTCTTATTTCATGCAACAAATGTTTTTAATAAAAAGGAACAATGTAAATTGTCATGTTACACAAATTGTTCAGTGCTGCTGCAGATTTTGTAGTTATTTATTCATATAGGTATAGTTTATATAAGGGACATTGACCAAAATACAACACAGTTTGCATTTTATTAAAAAAATAACAATCATGAAGTTACAGGAATGTTTAGTAACATAATCTACAGGTACAGCAAGAAAACAAAGTCTTCAGAAATAAAATCTTCCTCAATTATATTATGAACTTCAGGTTTTCGATCTCCCCCAGTCAGACTTCTATGAAAAGGAAAATGTATGCAAGAATTATGAGTGTGTTTACAAGAACTTACATTTAGTAAAGAAAATGAAGAGTACAGATAAGTATAATGGTTGAAATAATAAAATTAAAATACACAGGTCTGAGGAATTTATCTTGCATATAACTTTATAATGTGAGTAAAAGTCAGTGGTTCTTATAATAACTATGTTTTTATATCGATATTTTATCAAATATTGTCATATTTTAACAAATTTCTTCCAGTTTTCAAAATGAGATTTGGTATCACACAGGTAAGCAAGCTCTCAGATATTTACATGGTACAAAGCACTGTTAAAATAATAAAATATGTGTGTAACATTTTGCCTGATATGTTGTGCAAAGGAAAATAAAATGGATGTCTGATAACTTGAATTTTAGCATAAAGTACCAATAGGGATAAAGTACCAATAGGAATTTATTATGTCTTGGTAAAATCGAGCTTCTCGTTAAATAAATATGCATTTTGTTAGGGTTTTCTGAGAAATGAAGACTTGGAAAATTGTCGCATTTAAAACTAAAGGTTGCTTTAGTTTATTGCAAGTGAGCAGAAAATCATTCTTACAAATTGAAACATGTCCTGTTTTATGTAGATCATTTGTCAAGAATTATAAAAGGTTAAAGTTGACACACCGGTACCAGTTTTGTGGGTGTCTGAGAGAACAGTTTTAACCCAAAGTGAAACAACTGCTGATTTTATGATTTTAAAAATCATCTTCTGACAAAAGGCACACCACAAAAAGATGGGGTCTTCCATTTTATTGCAATTTTAAATGTGCATTAGCAGGGGAGTCTGAAATTTTATTCTTATAATTTCTGATTGTTTTGTTTTTGTCTGACCAGTAGTTTGTGTCAGCAGATTATTTTATTGAGGAACTGGTGAAAAGTAAAATTAGTCTAAACTGGTATGGTGAATGAAGTTTGGCTGGTGTGTCAAAGTACCATTGGAAGATATATCTGGAGTCGACATAAATATTTATTATATACTTTACTATATATGTCTTGCACTTACTACTTTTATGACACATGAATAAAATGGATGGAATTGTGTACCAATAAATTTAATTAAAAAGCCTCGACTTTTCTCTTGGGTACCTTTATAACCCAGTCCCATAAAGTTGAAAATTTTAATTACTTAAATGTAGCTTTTATAAGATACAAGCTTACCATGTGGGACTGAATGCTAACTCGGAAGGCCGCGACTCCAGCCAACGACCAAGAAAAATGGTCGTCTGGATTTGGCTGAGTCCGTGGTTTAGTATGTACCATAGCAGTGTCGTTTGGTGATTCGTCCTTCTCTCATGGTAAATTTAGCCCGTACCCCCTCAGCTGAAATACAGCGGGGAGGCAGGGTGGGATTTTCTTCAGTCCTACATGGTAAGCTTGTAGCTTATAAAAGCTACATTTAAGTAAAATTTTCAATTTTATTGTGCTACAATAGCTTACTGGGACTGAATGCTGAATTCGACTGCCCGGTGGCGGGATTACAACTGAGACTGGAGGAACGTTGTCCATTTTTCTTGAATTTAGAATTACCAAATATTGTCAAAATACCAGTCTAAGTCCCAGTTACAGAGCCCCAGTTCTAAAGTCGGGTCTGTAAGTAGCCTAAAACCGAAATTTAATGAATGACAGTACGGGAATTGAGAGAAGAGAGTGCAGCCGTGCTCACTCAAGGTTGTAGCCTGTTAGGGCATCACTGCTATAATAATACACCCCTTGGCTTAAATCTCATTAATTTGCCACCCTAAATATGAGATATGGTACACTGAAAAACATTATACAATTGAGAAAATAAGAGACCTTCTCATGAACATCTGAAGAGGTAACCAATATCTAGACCATAGGATAGACTCCTGAAGACTTGGCTGCAGCGGGTGTGCCCCCCCCCCCCTTCTTCCTGAAGATGAGGATGCTGAGGGGAAGGGTCTAGGACTTGTTGTGCTGCTACTACTGGTCCCAGATTCATATTGTTGTTGTTGTCTGACCAAGTAAGGTCTTTTAGGTAAAAATTTGTAAATGTGTTGTGAGCTTTCCAGTGACACGCTTGCATGATTTGGTCCACCGATACCCCACCGTAAAAGGCCTTCGAGGCCGCAAAGGCCCTAATGTCATGCGCTTTGACTTGGACCAGGTCCAAGGCTTGTTGGTCTGCTTATTTATAACTAAGTAGGATGGTTTGTTTTAGCCAGGAGAGTGTAGCGGGTCTGATGTCTGAGGTATGTCCTTTCTTGAAGGAGATGAAGAGAAGGGATCGAGACCCTCTTGGGTCTTTGGTTCGATCCAAATAGTACCTCAGGGCCTGTCTTCCTTAAATTGTCTATCTACAATGGTAGTTAGAGTAGGAATAGTCACCGGAGACACACTTTGAGAACCTTCTCTTGCTAGTTGGTTTTTGGCTATGAAATCTGAAGAGGGGAACAAGGCAACCTTTTCCCATTGGCCTAGATTCGATACTTTGTTTGCAATCCAGGTATGGATTTTGCTGCGGCACTTGCCGGAGGCCAAAGCTAGTAAGAAAGCAGTTTTGAGAGTAAGATGTTTGAGGTCTGTGTCTTTCATAGGCTCAAAAGGTGCTTTTGTGAGCTCATTGAGAACAACAGAAAGGTTCCACTTAGGAAGATTCCTGGAACTTTTGGGACAACACCCTATGAAAACTGGAGAGCAACCTGTTAATGCCCCTGTTCCACCAAAGGACTAAGGCTCGATCCTGTCGGCGACCCTTCATCGTGGACAGTCGGTGATGAAAATGGTAAAATGGGCGGGAATACTGAATCGGTATCAAAGCCTGGGATTAAGTACAGATCGGCCTCAGGAAGCCTGAGGAGGCCCCAGGCGGCCCCAGACAGTCCCCGACTGTTCTGCGACTAAGAACCGATTAAGCCAGTTTTCTGGTCGGTTTCAACCACGATCTTGTCGTACACATACCGACTGGGTCCCAGGACGCCTCAGGCCTCCTGGGACTAAGCCCCGACTAACCCCTGATTAAGTCCCGGCGTCCTCAGGCCTCCTCAGTCTTCCCCAGACCAATGTGGCCGATTCTTGTTTTGCAGAAAAGCTGGATTTTCTGGGTATATATATATAAATTCCGCGATCTAATTATCACTACTTTTATAGGAACACAGCAGGATGCCACCTTTTAATGGAAGACAGCTTCAGCAACAACTTAGGGCTTTTTTAGTCAGTTACATATAATGATGTATTTGCTATTTCTACGTCGACCACAGCAACCACCACCAGCACCTCCACCACCACCACCACCGGCCATACAGAGACCTAGAAGAAGGCACAACATGTGGGTCAGGCCATGGCTACTACAGAGAGAGGAGAGGGGGGCCTACCACAACATTATGGCTGAACTGTATGCCACAGACATTCCAGGATTCACCAACTACATGAGGATGACCCCAGAATTCTTTGAAATGATAAAGACCAGACTGGAACCATGTCTAGCCAGGCAGGCCACCAACTACAGAGCTCCAATCAGTGTTGGGAAAAAGTTAGCCCTCACCATCAGATATCTGGCCACTGGAGAGTCCTACACATCATTATCCTGTCAGTTCAGGGTTGGCGGATCCACCATTTCCAAGTTTCTACCAGAGGTCTGCAGGGCCATCCAGGATGAGTTCACCAGAGAGTACCTCAGATGTCCTACTACTCCAGATGAGTGGAAAGAACTGGAAAGAGAATTCAGGATCAGGTGGAATGTTCCACATGCCCTGGGTGCCCTTGATGGCAAGCATGTGGCCCTGAAGAAACCCAAGAACTCTGGAGCCCTGTACCACAACTACAAGGGGTTCTTTTCCATAGTAATGTTGGCCTTGGTAGATGGGCAGTACAAATTCAGATGGGTGGATGCTGGTAGAGCTGGATCTTGCTCAGATGCCCAGATATTTAATGTCTGTCAGCTGAAGAGGAGGATTGAGGATGGCAGGATAGGCTTCCCTGACCCAGCTCCTATAACCCAGGGTGGTAGAGATGTCCCCTACTTTATTCTGGCAGATGATGCCTTTGCCCTGAAGACCTGGCTCATGAAACCCTATGGCAGAAGGATGTTAACCAGAGAGGAAAGGATTGCCAACTACAGAATATCAAGGGGCAGGAGAGTTGTTGAGAATGCTTTTGGCATCCTCGTCGCAAGATTCAGAGTGATGTTGACTACTATTGAATTACCCCCAGAAACTCTCAGGGATGTGGTTATGACCTGTGTGGTTCTGCATAACATACTGAGAAGCCAGTATCAAGGTCAACATGGTGGTCAAGAGCCTGGAGATGATGATGTGCCTGGTGATTGTCGACTGATTGGTGGTGCTGCTGGTGGTGGTCCAGACAGAAACCCTGCTAGAGAAGCCAAAAGACAGAGGGATTACCTCAAGGACTACTTCAATAATGAGGGAGCAGTGGCCTGGCAAGATGGCAGAATATAACTGCTGCTGCAGTAACCAGTCCTTTTCAGGACTAATAACCAGTCCTTTTCAGGACTACCAAATATTCCAAAAACAATTAATCAGCTATGCTTGTTCCAAATAACCCACACATTACCAAACATAAGTCACGCCACCAACAGACAAACCCAATGCCCAACATAATTCACCCACCCAACAAACAGACAAACCCAATGCCCGACAGAAGTCACGCCACTAACAAACAGACAAACCCAATGCCCGACAGAAGTCATGCCACCAACAGACAAACCCAATGCCCAACATAATTCACCCACCCAGCAAACAGACAGAAATAAATGCCTTACAGAAGTCACCCAACTAACAAACAGACAAACCCAGTGCTGAACATAATTCTCAAAAGAAACACACAAAGCCAAACATAACTTCCTAAATGGAATAAATATTGCATATATTTTGAAAGCTACATCCTAATTTTACTTACATTTGGTTTTTTTGGGGGAAAAATATTTGAAACAGAAATGTTTTCCTGGAAATTTTAAAATTAAAATCTTTTACTCCACTTCACAAATATTTAGGAAATATAATATTTAGGAAATATTATGTTTGCAAAATAGTTTGTCAGTTCTTTGGTGTGGGTTCTGTTTGCTATTGGGTTTGTCTGTTTATTGGTTGGTGGTTATTTTTGGTATTTGGTTTGTGTGTTTGTGGTTAGGTTTGGTATTTGGTTTGTGTGTTAGTTAGTTGGGGGTTAGGTTTGGTATTGGGTTTGTGTGTTTGTGGGTTGGTAAGTATGTGATAATGCCTTTTAACTCTAGGGATGATATAAGTGTTGGTCTTTTTTATTAAAGATTTTAACCAATCCCATGGATTTTAAGCTAAAAATGGGCTGATTATTGGATATTGGGAGTCAGTTTATTTATTTTAATTTTTTTCTATGTGGCCTTTTTTGGTTATGTGTGGTACCATGGGTTATTTGTTTCATGTTTGGGGTGGTGTAGGTGTTGGACGTTTAAAAAAATTTTTTTTTTGTGATAAGTATTTATACTGAACTGTTATGTTGTGGGAGGGGAATTGGAATAACTTGCAGCTGAATAATTGTTTTTGGAATATTTGGGTGGCCCTGAAAAGGGCCTGGCAGGTCAAAGACCTGCCCTTACTGGATGGCTACTGAGGAGGCTGCTGCTGTTGAGGCGGTGCTGTAGTGGTGATAGTGAAGAGTTGCGGCTGCTGCTGCTGAGGCTGCTCAATGATCTGTGTAGATGTCAGATCTGGTAGCTGGCTTTGTATTCCACTTAAGTTGTGTCTACTGCCCTCGTCCTGTACTGTTAGAACTGATGGAAGGTTGCCAAAGCCAAGTGGGCTTGGTGTGTAGTAGACGTAACTGCTGCTAGCTGCTGCTTGGGTGGAAGTAGACGCCTGTTGAGTGGTTGTTGGCAGTATCCCGACCATCTGGGACTCCGTGGTAATAGTGGCTGATCTTCTGGGTAGTGCTTGACATCTACGGTTGCTTTTAATGCTTTCAATATCTCTAAAAATTCTGCCCTTGAGGTCCTCGAATTCGTCTTGGGTCATCTTTTCAGCCTCTGATGCCACGTAGTCAAAGAAGGGCTGCCTGTCTGACTTCTGCTGCAGGAAACCTGAGATCAATGTCCTCATCTGGTCAAAGTGCTCGAGTATCTTGGAGTCTGTTGAAACTGGTGTAGATATGAACATAGGTGGACTCCTACTCTCCCTGAGGACACTGGACTCCAGGTGTTCTGTATCAGTAGTAGATCCACGAGATTCGTCCTGCTTGCTGGTGTTTGGACTGGCCTCGAACCCTGAACTTCTGCTGGCCCCCTTTCGTCTGATGTGGGTCTTAAGGAAACCCATCTGCTGGTAGACCCAGGACTGTCTCTTGGTCATCTCCCTTGGGGCTTGGCCAGATTGTAGTTTTGACAGCTTGCCATAACGCGTTCGCTGGGATTAGAAGCATCTTCTGACATCAAAGGGCTGGAGCTTCAGTTCTACAGAGATTTCTGCCCAGAGAGCCTCCTTCTGTCTGTCGTGGAAACGTGCATGCTCCTTGTCGTAGAGCTCTGGATGCTCCTTCACAAACTCCACAATTGCAGTTTCTTGGCTGTCAGTGAAAGTTGAACAGACCCTGGCTCTCTTGGCTGCCGAGTGACTCTCTGAATCCTCCTCACACCTCTCTTCTTCTTCGCAAGCTTCCTCAGTAACTTCCAATCGCTCCTCAGTCTCTTGTGTACCCTCCTCTGTACCCTCCTCCGTCCTTTCCTCCACCTCTCCACTTTCCTTCTCCCTCTCCTCTTGCCTCTCATCCATTTTCTTCTTTCCTCTCTTCCCTCCTTTCTGTTTCCTCATTACTCCAGTTAATAGCAAAAAAAAGTAAACAAGAGGAGAGTGCCCGTGAACGGGCACTGTGTCAGCTGACTGAGTGTTTTTGATTTGTGAAGGTGATTAGAGGACAGAATAATTATCAGGAAAAGGGCTGTACAGAAATACAGTAAATGGTAACTGAACAGCAAGTTCGAAAGAAATTCCGAAGCTGACAGAAGAAAAGGATAAAAAAGTTGTGCCCTGTAAATGGTATTATGAAGGAAAATAACAAGGTAATTGTTTAAGTGTAAAAAATAGGTTAAAACATATTTAAAGAAATACTACAAATGCAATATCCTCGTTCGACCTTGAAGAAGGGGTCCAAGGTCAAATCTAACCACACAAATACTTTCCCAGCCCATGATTTCCTATGGTTTACCATTCCAAACCTCTAGGACCAATTATAAACTAGATTGGGCCAACTCGGCGCCAACATATCCCCAGACAGGTCATCACTCATGCCACAGGTTTTGATCGGGAATTTTTTATGTAAGCCATTTGTTGTATGCCATAAATCTTGGGAAAAGTTATATGAACTTCAGCACATCAATCTACTAAGTTTATATCTTCCCAAGGAAGATGGTGTATCCCCAGACGCTGAATACATAACTCAACAGAGCACATTTTCAATCTTCCTGCAATGATAACTCTGAACCTATTTTCAAAGTATTTAAATGATTGATGATTGAATATCCATTCCAAATTAATAATCCCAAAAGAGCATATCTGTTTCTATATTTGTTGACAAATAAAATATTATTTCTAACTCAACTCATCATACTTTTCAATCTTCCTGCAAAGGGTGACTCTGAACCTATTTTCAAAGTATTTAAATGATTCATAATCCCAAAAGTGCATATCTGTTTCTATATTTGTTCACAAATAAAATATTATTTAAAAATTATATATTATTTATATTATTATTTTATTATATTATTTTTAGAATTTGCATTGTTTTTCAGTTATTCATTTCCTCAATTCCTATATATGTGGTCCATATATATGCAACCTAAATATGTGACACAATCTCAGTTCTGACTCCCCTTTGTCTTATTAGATAATGAAGCAAACCCCATCTCCCAACCCGACCCCACCCCTTCTCCACACCTCTCTCACTGTTACAGAAGATCTGCAACCCCACTGAAAAGTCTGGTTCTTTGTTTCTCATTTGATATCATTCAATACCTTTGTTTATTTAGTGTCACTCAATAGCTGGAGGTCCCAGAGGTGGATGGGGGGTGGGACTAAATACAGCACAAATGGTAAACAAACAAAAGGGGTAATCAAATACAAAAAGCTCAGTTAATCTTATCACTAAAATAAAATAAAATATATAAATAAGGAATGTCCAACAGGAAAATTATATACCTCCAGAATTAAATATAAATTATCAAACCACAAGAACAGATTTATAACAAGCATTCTGACGCATGCATTTATCTCCCGCCGTATAAATTAGATGTACTAAAGATAGTGGAATATAAATTTTCTTGTGAGATGGAGGCACATGTAGAAGTGACAAGTTTAATGTTTGATTGCAATACTTTTAAAGACAAAAGGCATTTACTCATTTTAGTAGCTATTACTTTGCCATCCAAAGAGCTACAGTTCTACCACTTCATTATGCAGATCAACTCAAAGTAGGGAAGCACGTCTTTAGAAGAAATTGCCTATCTGTACTACTTTTAGAGATACAAGACATTTACTTATTTTAGTGGCTATTACTCTGCCATCTAAAGAGCTACAGTTCTGCAACTTCACTATGTGGTAGATCACTCAAAAGTAGGTGAATGACTTATTTAGAAGAAATTGCCCACCTGTAATACTTTTAGAGACTAGACCAAGGATGCATCTGTAGCCAGATGCAAAATGTATCCACCGGCAAAGGCAAAAGTAGCTATTACTCAGCTATGGCACGAGCTAGAGGTCTGAAATTTTAGTATGTTATAGCTGACCCAAACGTAGGTGAATAACATATTTGCACAAAATTCTCTAAATGCAATAGTTTTCAAGTTACAAGTGATTTTACTCATGATGGAAGTTAGTGAAAAGTCCAAAAGTAGCTATTACTCACTTAGCTATTCAGATAGACACCCAAGTTACTCACCATGTTGTTGCTATGGAAAAAGTAGGTGAATGACATATTTTAACAAAATGCTCTAAATGCAATACTTTTCAAGTTATAAATGATTTAGTGTTGAGTAAGAACTTCAAAGTAGCTATTACTCTGCTATGCAATGAGCCACAGGTCTGGAATTTTACTATGTTATAGCTGCCTCAAAATAGGTGAATAACATACTGAAACTAAATGATGTAAATGCAAAAGTTTTCAAGTTATAAGTGATTTACCCAACAGTGATAACCTAAAAGTAGTTATTATTGACCCAAAAGTAGCTGGATAACATATTTGCACAAAGTGCTCTAAATGCAGTACTTTTCAAGTTATAATTGATTTAGTGCATGATTTAATTAATTTTAATGTATTAAAATTTATTTAAAAATAAATAAACTTAAGCATGTGAAACTTCTCCAAAATGTAGGTGAATGAGTTATTTGAGAAATACTGGCTATCTGCAATACTTTTAGTGATAATAGGCATTTACTTATTTTGAGTAGGTGAGTAATTAGCTACAGGTCTGAAACTTCACCAAGTGAAAGCTCTCCCAAAAGTAGGTGAATGAGTTATTTGAGAAAAATTGGCTATCTGCAATACTTTTAGAGATAATTAGCATTTACTCATTTTGAGTAGGTGAGTAATTATCTACGGGTCTGGAACTTCACCATGTGAAGGCTATCCGCAATACTTCTAGGGATAATTAGCATTTACTCATTTTGAGTAGGTGAATAATTAGCTACGGGTCTGAAACTTCACCAAGTGATGGCTCTCCCAATAGTAGATGAACAAGTTATTTGAGAAAAATTGGCTATCTGCAATACTTTTAGAGATAATTATCATTTACTCATTTTGAGCAGGTGAGTAATTAGGTATGGGTCTGAAACTTCACCAAGTGAAAGCTCTCCTAAAAGTAGGTGAATGAGTTATTTGACAAAAAATGGCTATCTGCAATCCTTTTAGAGATAATTAGCATTTACTCATTTTGAGTAGGTGAGTAATTAGCTACAGGTCTGAAACTTCACCAAGTGAAAGCTCTCCCAAAAGTAGGTGAATGAGTTATATGAGAAAAATTGGCTATCCCCAATACTTTTAGAGATAATTAGCATTTACTCATTTTGAGTAGGTGAATAATTAGCTTCGGGTCTGAAACTTCACCAAGTGAAAGCTCTCCCAAAAGTAGGTGAATGAGTTATATGAGAAAAATTGGCTATCTGCAATACTTTTAGAGATAATTAGCATTTACTCATTTTAAGTAGGTGAATAATTAGCTATGGGTCTGAAATTTCACCATGTGAAAGCTCTCCCAAAAGTAGGTGAATGAGTTATCTGAGAAAATTGGCTATCTGCAATACTTTTAGAGATAATTCGTATTTACTCATTTTGAGCAGGTGAGTAATTAGCTACGGATCTGAAACTTGACCATGTGAAAGCTCTTCCGAAAGTACGTGAAGGAGTTATTTGAGAAAAATTGGCTACCTGCAATACTTTTAGAGATAATTAGCATTTACTCATTTTCAGCAGGTGAATAATTAGCTACGGGTCTGAAACTTTACCAAGTGAAAGCTCTCCCAAAAGTAGATGAATGAGTTATTTGAGAAAAATTGTCTATCTGCAATAATTTTAGAGATAATTAGCATTTACTCATTTTGAGTAGGTGAGTAATTAGCTACGGATCTGAAACTTGACCATGTGAAAGCTCTTCCAAAAGTACGTGAAGGAGTTATTTGAGAAAAATTGTCTATCTGCAATAATTTTAGAGATAATTAGCATTTACTCATTTTGAGTAGGTGAGTAATTAGCTACGGATCTGAAACTTGACCATGTGAAAGCTCTTCCAAAAGTACGTGAATGAGTTATTTGAGAAAAATTGGCTACCTGCAATACTTTTAGAGATAATTAGCATTTACTCATTTTCAGCAGGTGAATAATTAGCTACGGGTCTGAAACTTCACCAAGTGAAAGCTCTCTCAAAAGTAGGTGAATGAGTTATTTGAGAAAAATTGGCTATCTGCAATACTTTTAGAGATGATTTGCATTTACTCATTTTGAGCAGGTGAGTAATTAGCTACGGGTCTGAAACTTCACCAAGTGAAAGCTCTTCCAAAAGTAGGTGAATGAGTTATTTGAGAAAAATTGGCTATCTGCAATACTTTTAGAGATGATTCGCATTTACTCATTTTGAGCAGGTGAGTAATTAGCTACGGGTCTGAAACTTCACCAAGTGAAAGCTCTTCCAAAAGTAGGTGAATGAGTTATTTGAGAAAAATTGGCTATCTGCAATACTTTTACAGATAATTTGCATTTACTCATTTTGAGTAGGTGAATAATTAGCTACAGGTCTGAAACTTCACCAAGTGAAAGCTCTCTCAAAAGTAGGTGAATGAGTTATTTGAGAAAAATTGGCTATCTGCAATACTTTTAGAGATAATTAGCATTTACTCATTTTGAGTAATTAGCTACGGGTCTGAAACTTGACCATGTGAAAGCTCTTCCAAAAGTAGGTGAATGAGTTGAGAAAAATTGGCTATCTGCAATACTTTTAGAGATAATTCGCATTTACTCATTTTGAGTAGGTGAGTAATTAGCTAAGGGTCTGAAACTTCACCAAGTGAAAGCTCTCAATTAGCTACAAATGAGAAAATAGCTATTACTCACTTATGGCATGCAATAGAACCCCAAACTATGTACCATCTTATAGCTAAGGACAAAGTAGCTGAACAACATATTTTAGGAAAACACTCTAACTGCAATAGTTTTGGAGTTACAATGGCTTTACTCAACAGTCAGAATTTCAAAGTAGCTATTACTCAGCTATCAAAGATTCAACAGGTCTGAAACTTTACTATGTGATAGCTTACCAAAAAGTAGATGGACAACATATTTGAAAAGATTTCCCTAACTTTAATACTTTTGAAGATATTTGACATTTACTTCTTTTGTTATTTAGCTACAAATGAGAAAATAGCTATTACTCACTTATGGCATGCAATAGAACCCCAAACTATGTACCATCTTATAGCTAAGGACAAAGTAGCTGAACAACATATTTTAGGAAAACACTCTAACTGCAATAGTTTTGGAGTTACAATGGCTTTACTCAACCGTCGGAATTTGAAAGTAGCTATTACTCAGCTATCAAAGGTTCAACAGGTCTGAAACTTTACTATGTGATAGCTTACCAAAAAGTAGATGGACAACATATTTGAAAAGATTTCACTAACTTTAATACTTTTGAAGATATTTGACATTTACTTCTTTTGTTATTTAGCTACAAATGAGAAAATAGCTATTACTCACTTATGGCATGCAATAGAACCCCAAACTATGTACCATCTTATAGCTAAGGACAAAGTAGCTGAACAACATATTTTAGGAAAACACTCTAACTGCAATAGTTTTGGAGATACAATGGCTTTACTCAACAGTCGGAATTTGAAAGTAGCTATTACTCAGCTATCCACGGTGCAACAGGTCTGAAACTTTATTATGTGATAGCTTACCCAAAAGTAGATGAATAACATATTTGAAAAGATTTCTGTAACTCTAATACTTTTGTAGATACTTGGCATTTACTTCTTTTGTTATTTAGCTACAAATGAGAAAATAGCTATTACTCACTTATGGCATGCAATAGAACCCCAAACTATGTACCATCTTATAGCTAAGGACAAAGTAACTAAACAACATATTTTAGGAAAACACTCTAACTGCAATATTTTTGGAGTTACAATGACTTTACTCAACAGTCAGAATTTCAAAGTAGCTATTACTCAGCTATCCAAGGTGCAACAGGTCTGAAACTTTACTATGTGATAGCTTACCAAAAAGTAGATGAACAACATATTTGAAAAGATTTCTGTAACTCTAATACTTTTGAAGATATTTGACATTTACTCCTTTTGTTATTTAGCTACAAATGAGAAAATAGCTATTACTCACTTATGGCATGCAATGGGACCCCAAACTATGTACCATCTTATAGCTAAGGACAAAGTAGCTGAACAACATATTTGAAGAAAAAGTTGTAACTGCAATAGTTTTTGAGTTATGAGCCCTTTACTACAAGTAGCTAAGATAGCTATTACTCAGTTATCTTTAGGCCTAAGTCCATAAACCAAAAAAATTTTCGAGGGCGTGAAAATTCATTGGGACAATTAATTTACAAAAAATCTGTAGCTGTAGTAGTTTTGGAGGAATCTGCGTGACTAACTAACGCACGCACACACGCACGCACACACAGGCATCATTTCATAATCTCCCTCCCAGGCTAAAGCCCGGCGGGAGATAATAATAAGTCAGAATTGAGAATTTTAAGAATGTGATTATCAACTGAAATGAGTTAGTAACTGTAGGAACTTTGTCAAAATTAACTGAGGCAAACTGAATAAAACTGGGCTAGTTGAGGGTTAAAAATCCCCTATTTTCACTACATAAGGGTATAATTTCATTAATATTGGACTTATAGCTCACCAGAAAATAACAGTGTCCATTTTGCCTGCTTGAATATGTTTAACCAGTTTCATTTTAAAAAGTTAAAAACTCAGCAAGCAGAGAGATAACACACAAAAATAAGTACTTAAAAGCCTAAGATAGCCATAACATTATTAATAAAAATTTAAATAGACAGGCACTTCCTTTGAAAAATTCAAAGATTTCAGCTCTATGACCCACATAGTTCGACAGTTACAGGGCTTTAAAGTGGTATAATATCCATAAACTGGGTCTCTGTGGGCATTTTACAATTGTTAAAGAGACCTTAGCAATTAAACTACAGAGCTGAAACTTTTTGGGGGACAAACATAACAAAAAAAAATTATACATAATACAGTTTAAGACCTGTCACACTAAGCATTTCCAAATAACAGGGCAAAATACGGAAAAAAATGTCAAAAAAGGTCACTTGGGTGAGTGTTTATGGCCCTCATACACAGGTTAAATGTCTACTAAAAGCCTTGATTTTCGGCACATGTAGAAAGGACATAATAATGCATTCCCAGATGGGATTTCAGCTCCATCAATCACATAGTTTAACAGTCACAGGGCTTAAAGGTGGCAAAAAGTCCAAATATTGGGTCTCTGTGGGCCTTTTAGAGATCTCGATGTGGCCTTCAAATTAAAGCTTCAGATTTATAATCTGTCACATACTAAGATTATAGTATAGAATATATATCTAATAAAGTTTGAAACTTCTCAGACTTACCATTTCCAAGTTACAGAGCAAAATATGTGAAAAATGTCTTAAAAGGGTCACTCGGGTGGGTGTTTATGGTCCTCATACACAGTTTAAATGTCTACTTGAAGCCATGATTTTTGGCACATGTAAAAAGAACATAATAATGTATTCCCAGATGAGATTTCAGCCCTATCAGTCACATAGTTTAACAGTCACAGGGCTTAAAGGTGGCAAAAAGTCCAAATACTTGGTCTTTGGGGGCCCGTCAGAGACCTCAATGTGGCCTTCAAATTAAAGCTTCAGACTTAAAATTTGTCACATACTAAGATTACACATAGAATATGTATCTAATACAGTTTGAAACTTCTCAGACTTACCATTTCCAAGTTACAGAGCAAAATATGTGAAAAATGTCTAAAAAGGGTCACTCGGGTGCGGATTTATGGTCCTCATACATGGGTTAAATGTCTATTAAAGGCCTAAATTTTGGAGTACATACAAGAAAAACATATTGATATATTCTCAGATGATATTTCACTTAGATGAGACATTGTTTGAAAGCTACAGTGCTTGAAGGTGGCAAAAAGTCCATAAATTGGGTCTCTGTGGGCAATTTTGAGACCTCAAGTCGGCCTAACAGGTAAACCTACAGCCTTTAAATTTTTCACAGACAAGGATTACATATAAGAGTTACACCTAGAGCAGTTTGAGACTCATCAGAATTACCACTTCCAAATTATAGGGCAAAATATGTTAAAAATCTAGGAAAAAAGTCCTAAGTGGGGTCTTTATGGGCCCCAAACACAATTTTCTCCTCAACTTAAAGTCTTGATTTTCGGCACATGTACTAAGAATATATTAATGTGTTCTCAGGTAAAATTTAAGCCAGATACGCCTCATAGTTTGTGACCTAGAGGGCTCTAAGGGGTCAAAAGTGCAATTTCTGACCTTAAGGTGGCCATAAGTTCTTTATTATTTGGAGTTTAAGGTCACCTTAAAATAGGGATCTTCCTTTGGGCATCCTTAACATGTGTACCAAGTTTGAAAAAAAAAATATTAATTGGTTTTTGAGTTATCGCGTCCACAAGGAAATTTCTACGGCGGCGGCGGCGCGACGGACCTGAATCCAATATATCCCCGACTTTCGTCTGGGGATATAATGAGTTATAAGCACTTTTAAGCTTGGCTGTCCTCATTTGACCTTGAAGGAGGGGTCCAAAGGTCAAATCTGACCATACCAAAAGATTCCGAGCCAATGATTTCCTATGGGATGGTTTACCATCCCAAATCTCTGTCACCAATAATAAGCGAGTTGTAGGCACTTTCAATTTTCGCTATCCTCATTTGACCTTGAAGGAGGGTTCCAAGGTCAAATCGGACCATATCAACAGATTCACAGCCCATGATTTCCTGTCTGTTTACCATCCCAAACCTCTGGGACCAATAATAAGCGAGTTATAAGCACTTTTAAGTTTGGCTATCCTTGTTTGACCTTGAAGGAGGGGTCATTGAAGGTCAAATGTGACCACACCAAAAGATTCCCACCCCATGATTTCCTACAGGTTGGTTTATCATCCCAAACCTCTAGGATCAATAATAAGGGAGATATAAGCACTTTTCATGACTGACAAAAAACACCTGTGGCGGCCATCTTGTTTCTCAAAATGAGGCCAAAAATATTCCCAGACAACATTTTATGGTTATTAATATATAAACTTAAGAAAGCTAGCTATAATATTTTTTTTCATCAGAGCAGTAATGGTGAAATCCCTCTCTATACACTGCGGCTATCCAATGGATACAATGATTTACTCAACAGTGAGAACCTGAAAGTAGCTATTGCTCAGCTATGCCAGGACATAGAGGTCTGCAATTTCACTATGTTATAGCTGACCAAAAATTCTGTGAATAACATATTTAACAAATTACTCTAAATGTAATAGTTTTCAAGTTACAACTGATTTACTCAACAGTGAGAACCTCAAAGGAACTATTACTCAGCTATGCAATGAGCTACATGTCTGAAATTTTACTATGTTATAGCTAACCCAAAAGTAGGTGAACAACATATTTAAGCAAACTACTGTAAATGCAATAGTTTTCAAGCTACAACTGATTTACTCAATAGTGAGAACCTGAAAATAGCTATTGCTCCGCTATGCCATGAGCTATAGGTCTGTAATTTCACTATGTTATAGCTGACCCAAAAGTAGCTGAATAACATATTTGCACAAATTTCTGTAAATGCAATAGTTTTCCAATTATAACTTATTTACTCAACAGTGAGAACTTCAAAGTAGCTATTACTCAGCTATGAAATGAGCCACAGGTCTGAAACTTCACTATGTTATAGCTGACCCAAAAGTAGCTGAATAACATATTTATACGAAATTCTCTAAATGCAATAGTTTTCAAGTTATAAGCGATTTACTCAACAGTGATAACCTAAAAGTAGCTATTACTCAGCTATGCCATGAGCTACAGGTCTGAAATTTCACTATGTTATAGCTGGCCCAAAAGTAGCTGAATAACATATTTATACGAAATTCTCTAAATGCAATAGTTTTTAAGTTACAAGTGATTTTACTCATAATGGAAGTTACTGAAAAGCCCAAAAGTAGCTATTACTCACTTAGCTATTGAGGCAGACACCCAACTTACTCACCATATTGTAGCTATGAAAAAAGTAGCTGAACAACATATTTTCACAAAATGCTGTAAATGCAACACTTTTGAAGTTATAAGTGATTTAGTGCATGATTTCATGAATTTTAATGCATTAAAAATTATTAAAAAAATTTATTAAAAAAAAAGTAAGACAGATCCAGGTCTCATACTCACACAAGAGAATCTACCTCTGGCCTAGTACATATATGCAAGATATGAGAGAAATCCCTGCAATAGTCACTGAGAAAATTGTGATAAAAAGTTGAAATTTTCACACTTTTGGTGGGGGTACCCCCCTTGTAATGTCTCTAGCAAACAGACGAACAGACAGATTTGCATGCCTTGAACAATTTTTCATCCTCGATAGATAAGGTATCTTTTAAAAAAAACAGCATGTCTCTAGGCCTTGTAGTTTTGGAGAAGAAGTTGTTCACGCGGACGCCCACGCCGCAGAGTGATGACATAAAAACTAAAATGTGTCTCCTAACTGTAAAATTTGCCTTAAGCTCAAGTATTATATGATATTTAAAAGAATGAAAACCCGTACAAAACAGAGACACACGTCCCAAAACCAGAGCATCCCTGACCAGCCTGGGGCTATTAAGATGATCAGGCAATTGGATTGCCGGACTTTTTGGATCACCCTGTGAAGGAGAGCCGTCGGTGGGTAAGCATAAGCAGTGAGACCCAACCAGTTTATATTCAGAACTTCTATGTCCCAAGCATTTGGGTCTGGGACTGGAGACACGTACAGTGGAAGTTTGTGGTTCAGATGAGTGGCAAATAGATCTACATGAGGAGTGAACCACTTGAGACAGATCTGTTTGAACTAGTGATCTCAACGGGTATCCGGATATCCGGGTACCCGAACCCTGAATATTATAAATTCACCTAAAAATGAAGCTGTTCGATTAAAATGCATATGAATATTGTTTTCTCACCCTTGTACACCATTTATAGTATTTTGTTTGTCTTTTATTTTGGTTGTTTATGCATTGTCAATTGCCGTTACCCTTTGAAAATCGTCAGTATATTAACACGGTTACCTAATTCCGAGTACACAAAATGTTTTGTATTTTTGTATCACATTCAGACATCCTGGAATGTGTCTGGCTTTTAGTGTTATCTGGTAACGATGGCACCAGGTCATGATCTTCCACAGGAGAGCACACATCTCCGCCGAGTGAGTTCCTCCTTGTTTGTTTATGTAGGCTACCACTGTTGAGTTGTCTGTGGCAACTAACACTGTTTGGTTTTGACACTAGTCCTTGAACCTTTGAAGTGCCAGAGAAACCACCTTCAGTTCTAGAACATTTATGTGTAGCATTTTTTTCCCTGTCTAACCACAGACCTTTTGCACAGGTTTGCTCTAAGTGAGCGCCCCAGCCTTTGTTTGAGGTGTCTGTAAAGAGTTGGATACTGTGGTCTTTGGGATGATGGTCTGAACTTTTCATCACGTTTGCGGGATTTTGCCACCATTCTAGGTGTGCTGAAATGGTTTCTGTTCAAGGAAGGAGGGTGTCCAACGACTGAGGAAATCTCCAGTGCTCCTTGAGGTGAAACTGAAAGGGCCTCATGTGAAGGCGTCCCTCCGGGACCATTTTCTCCGTTGAGGCAAGCAACCCAATTAGCGACATCCAACATCTTGCAGTCAAAACATGTTTTGACTTGATTCGTAGGGTCAAATCCTGAAATTTGAGCCATCTCTCTTGCATGGGTTTTACAAGGGCCGAATCTAGATGGTATTTGTAGCCCACGAAGGAAAACACCTGAGTTGGCTTTAGTTCGGACTTCTGCTGATTTATTATCCACCCTAAGGACCGAGTCAGATCTACCACTGTCTGAGACTGGGCCCTGATTAGCCAGTCGTCCAGGTATTGGTGAAGTCTGATTCCCCTTGACAGGGCCATCAGCTTCACCTCTTTTACAATCATTTTAAAAACATAAGGGGCCGTGGCTAGTCCGAAGGGAAGGGAAGTGAACTGGAACACCTGTGACCTGTGGCAAAACCTTAGGTACTTCCTTGAATTTGGGTGGATGGGGATGTGAAGGTCTGCTAGGTCTATCGACGACACACATTCCCCTGGAATCAGAGAAGCCCTGATGGATTCTGGAGTTTCCATTTTGAACCTTTCTACAAGTAGGAAGGTGTTGAGTCTGCTTAGGTCTATTACTGGCCTCCACCTTTGGTGAGACTTGGGTACAAGAACAGGCGACTGTAAAACCCGAGAGATTTTACATTTTCCACCCTTTCTATTGCGCTCTTTGACAGAAGAGACTGGATACAAGCAGTCAGAGCTAGTTCTTTTTGAAGGGCCTTTTAACCTGACTGAATCAGAGGGGCTCCGACTAAATTTGGGCTTGAGGTGAATGGAAGAACGTAACCATTGGTGATAATGTTTAACACCTTGTCTGAACATTTGTTTGTGAGCCAGTCTCTTCTGAAAGAACGGAGGCGACCTCCTACTGGTGGACTGAGGGAGGCTTGAAAGGAGTCATTGGGAGGGGTTTCCACGCCCTCGAACCCTGTTGTGGGGTTGAAAATGACCCCTGGAGCCTCTGAAGTTGGGTTTCCCCCTACCTAAGGAAAACGATTGGTTACTGCTTTGAGAGGAATTGCCCCCATAGGGGCATTTCCTGTAGGAGCCTCTTTTCTTGTTGTGGTGGGGACCACGAAAGGTCTTGTTTTGATAGGGTCCAAAACCCTGAGAGTCTTTAGGGGTGCCTTTTTTAAGGAGGAAGTCCTTTCCATACTTCACTAGTTGAGACTTGAAAAGAGGAGTAGGCCAAAAGGGCGAGTTCCTCAGTTCCTGATGTCTCAAGTCCCCTAGATGTGGTTGAACAAGGGTCATTTCAGCCTCTCTTCGCAGAAGGCCAGTGTTGCCCATGGTATATAGTTCCTTCTGGAGTATGTGGGCTATAGATTTACTAAGGCAGGCTAGGGCTCTCTGTTGAATAAGAATCCTCTTATTCATGAGATCAAAATAATCACAGGCGTTTTCATAGCCACGTCTGACAGCTCTGTCGGGGTCGGCACCCTTCAAAATTTGAGTTTTGACCCTTTTGAAAGTAGCTTTGGAACTGTGTAGGCACTTCTCCATAACAGTGTTACAGGAAGAAGCAGTCCTAGCGAAAGTAGCTGTGAAATTGATGGTAGAGAGATTCTGCCTAGATTGATGTTCAAGTTCCTTAAGAACTTATAGGGGAACTTTGCCCACAGGGGCCCCAGAGGGCTTTGGAGAGATACAGATTTTGCAAAAATCTGTGTTCTTGAAGCTTATCTTCAATATAAGGTTGTCCCACCTTGTAGTACTTGGCTGTTGAAGCCGGGGGTTTGATGTATTTACCCTCAGGTAAATTAGAAGCCAAAAAATCTTGTTCAAACTTCTCAAAAGCATCTTTGAGACTTGGATTCAAAGGGAGCATAGCAGAAGGGCCTCTTGGCCTTATCTCCTGTTGGCTTTCTCGTCATCCAGGCCTAGCACAGTGGTAGAAGACCTAGGCAAAGTTTCCCTGGGGTCAGGGAGATCAAGGATTTGCCTGAAAGTTTCCACTTCCTCAGCATATTGGGACGGGAGGTCAGACATATCTAACTCCCTATAAATGACTGGATCTGTGCTGTCGTGATGTTGAAGTTCTTGATGAACCTAATGTTGAAGTTTTGTAGGCTTTTTAGTTGAAACAGAGGACTCATCTTCCTCTGAAAAAGACGACTGCAAATAATATTTTGCCATTGTGTTTTTTGCTTCTTTGTTTTAGGACGCACTACTTGAGGGTGGTCCAACTCGGAACGATGTTCCGAGTGGTCGGATTCAACATCTGATTGCTTGGAAGCATGCTCGGACTGGACATTTTGAGAAGACTTGGAAGTGGAGGTCCATAATGTTTAGTGTCCATAGGTTGAACAACCGAGTGGTCGGATGTCACCAGATTAGAAGTCCGAGTCGGAATAGGGTCGGGCTGATTATCCAGGTTGAGGTCCAGCTTGGGTAGAGTCGGATGTCTTAACTACATCCGACTCGGATGCTTTTTTGAAGGAAAGCATTTCGTCTCTGAGAGACTTCATTGCCTGAAGCATGGAAAACCCCCATTTCCTGTTTAAGTTGGATGTTAAATGTACTACCCATGGATTTTTCAAGCCTACTTTTTATTTTATTCTGCAATGCAGTACCTGGGGTGGGTAGGACAGTTTGTGGCGTTTTTAATGACAAGGATTCAAAACGCAAGGGTTGGGGATGGGGAGGGGAAGAAAATAAATTTTCAGCAGCACCCTCAAGGTCAGCCTGAGAGCCAGAGAAAGATCAACGTCGTCACCCAACAGATCAAGATCATCTTTGCTGGTATTCGAATCCGATGCCTTCTGCTTCCTGATATACCGACGTCTATTTTTAATTTTTATTTGCTGTTCCTCTGTGAAATTTCAACAGATATTGCATGGAGACTAGTTGGGGATCGTCTCCCTTGCCAGATTCCCTACAAGTGGGGCAATAATTGTGTGTATCGAATGGATAGCAGAAGTGACGGCATTTAGATGATCTTGGTTTTGAACTAGTTTGGTGAGAAGACATTTTTACTGCAATAAAGAAATCCGAGTCGGAAACGGGGAAAACTCACAAAAACATTAAACAACCAAAGAATACTTATCCTGTGGTTCCCAAAGTTTTACAGAACATTCTTTTCAATAAAATAAAACAAATGAATGAAAATAAACATTGAACAATACGTATGTGCTGAGAAATCAGTAAATTATTCAGAGATATTTCAAACGACTTTCCAATATGGCGGCCAACGAGAGAAGAAGGACGAATCAAACGACACTGCTATGGTACATACTAAACCACGGACTTGGCCAAATCCAAACGTCCATTTTTCTTGGTCGTTGGCTGGAGTCATGGCCTCCCGAGTTAGCATTCAGTCCCACATGGTAAGCTATTGTAGCGCAATAAAAGGCTAGTTAGCTGTATGAGAGGTATGCCCTGATGTTTTGTTGTTCTTTCTGGGCTTGGTTGGCTATAGGGCTACGAATATGTCTGAATATTTGGACGGGGAAGATAAAGCTGGTCCAATGGTTTGCTCAGTGATCACCAGTGCAGCATAAAATACATGTTCCTCGTTGGAACCTGTTGAGAACCAATCTTGGGCAAGGTTATTGTCTGGTGTACCTGCACATTTTTGGGCCATGTCTTCTTTTTTATCCAACTGATCTTGGGTGAATGCCTCTCAAATGGAACCAACTCCAAACTTTATAATGCAGGGGTCATCACTCTTGTCACTATGTCTACATTTACAGCTTTACTTATTGTCCCAAATCATGCAGAAATGGTTAGACTTTTCAGCCTGTTTTGTCATGGTTGTAACATATTGTTATCCAAACAAAACCATCTACACAAGTTTTAAATAAAATTCAGGATATACTTCTTTTTAAAAACACAAAATTTTGATAAAAATCAAATGTATGTCATTCCAATATAGTGGCCAATTGAAAAGAGGCAGAACAACGAGCTATCTCAGTTACTTTCCCAGGATGCCAGCAACATAAAGAAATATTTTTGAGAGGTTTGGCCCAAAGGGTAGCACAATAAAGTATCTAGTAAAATTCAGCTCCACAAGAACTTTGCTAAATGTGAATACGGTTATCCATGTGAACATGGAAATGAATCCCATTTGAAACTAGTAAATGTTTTTACTGAAATAACACAAGAAGATTCCATTAATTTATATTCACTGGGCCAATTTGCAAGTAAAATGAAAACAAAACTTGCACTGTCATGACATTTTGTCTCTTTTCAATCATTTGCAAGTTTGAAACAAGTGAGATTCTCCTGCAATGAAAATGTTACCAAGTTTGTGTAATTAATTGATATTTACCAACTAATTGTGAAATAAACTTGACTAAACTGATTTCAAATTAAATTGAAAATTTTAATTACTTAAATTGAAAATTTTAATTACTTAAATGTAGCTTTTATAAGCTACAAGCTTACCATGTGGGACTTAATGCTGATCTCGGGTTGCCACACCCGGGGCCAACGTCTTAGAAAAAAAGATCGTTCTTGTTAGCCACCGGATATACTGGTAGTTGTCGTCACGTGATAACTTCTGACCAATCGTCCTACTTTCTCGTTGAAATTTTTTAAACCTACCCCTCAGCTGTAAACAGCGGGGAGGCAGGGTGGGACTCTTCTAAGTCCCACATGGTAAGCTTGTAGCTTATAAAAGCTACATTTAAGTAATTAAAATTTTCAATTTTATTACGCTACAATAGCTTACCATGTGGGACTTAATGCTGAATTCAACCGCCCGGTGGCGGGATTACAGCTGAGACTGGAAGGAATGTCATTTTTTCTAAGATTTTGAGTTAATATGTATAGAATAGTGCCAGAAATACCAGTCTGAGTCCCATTTACAGTGCCCCGATCCCGAAGGCCGGGCCTGTAACGAGCCAAAAACCTAAGTAAATGAGAGACAGTGCTAAAAACTGTCTAGATGTTTTATTGAAGGACGGGAGTGCAGCAGTGCTCACTCCGAGGTCTAAGGGTCCAAAAGGGGCCCTTCACGTGTGACTGACCAACCCAGAGGTTGGGAATCTCATAAAATTTTTACAACCTGAATATGAGATTAATGACAACTAAATGAGTCCTTAATAGAAAATACTTGATAATTAAAGGATAAAATGACCTTACCCGTAACATCTTGAAGGTAGAGGAATACCTAGATCCTGGGAAAGACTCCTGAAGACTTGGTTGTAGCGGATGTGCCCCCCCCCCTTTTTTCTTTCCGAGGACAACTGGTCTGAGGGGAAGGATCTAGGACTTGTTGTGCAGCCACTACGGGTCCCAGGTACAAATTGTTGTCGGTGTCCGACCAAGTAAGGTCTTTTAGGTAAAAATTTGTAAATGTGTTGTGAGCTTTCCAGTGACAGGCTTGCATGATTTGGTCCACCGATACCCCACCGTAAAAGGCCTTAGAGGCCGCGAAGGCCCGGATGTCATGCGCTTTGACTTGGACCAAGTCCAAGGCTTGTTGATCTGCTTGTTTGTAACAAAGTAAAATGGTTTGTTTCAACCATGAAGAGAGTGTAGCGGGTCTGATGTCTGTCCTTTCTTAAAGGAGATGAAAAGGAGAGAACGAGACCCTCTCAGGTCTTTAGTTCGATCCAAATAAAACCTCAGGGCCCGTACGGGACACAGGGTCCTGTCTTCTTTAAACTGTCTATCCACAATGGTAGTCAGAGCAGGGATAGTCACCGGAGACACACTTTGAGAACCTTCTCTTGCTAGTTGGTTTTTGGCTATGAAATCAGAAGAAGGGAACAAGGCAACCTTTTCCCATTGGCCTAAATTAGCTACTTTGTTAGCGACCCAGGCATGGATTTCGCTGCGGCGCTTGCCGGAGGCCAAGGCTAGCAAGAAAGCAGTTTTTAAAGTGAGATGTTTGAGGTCTGAATCTTTCATGGGCTCAAAAGGTGCTTTGGTGAGCTTGTTAAGGACAACAGAAAGGTTCCACTTGGGTAAGTTTCTGGAACTTTTAGGACGATCCCTGTGAAAACTGGAGAGTAACCTATGAAGGTCTGCATTGTGTGCAATATGTTGGGCCGTTGGGCCCAAAGTGTCAACGATTGCAGTCCTGTAACCATCAATGGTCGAGGGGCGCCTGTTTAGGTCTTGGTACAGGTACATGAAGAAATCTGAGATTTGTTTCACAGATGGAGTGGAGAAATCCACCCAATTTTCTCTGCACCATTTTTCAAAAAGGGCCCACTTTGACTTGTAGATGGTCCTTGTTGATGACCGCTGAGGGGCAGCAATTCTCTCTGCCACCTCCACAGAGAAGCCTTGTTCTTGGAGTTGTCCGCTCCTAGACACCAGGCGTGGAGGTTCAGGTGCTGGGGGTTGTTGTGGAACACCAGCTTGTGGGACTGTTTGAGTAGGGTTGTTGACACTGGGAGTTGCAGTGGGATCTCTGTTGAGAGCTGCACTAGGTCCCAAAACCAGGGCATCCCTGGCCAGCCTGGGGCTATTACGATGATCAGGCACTGGCATTGCCTGATCTTTTGGATCACCTTGTGAAGGAGAGCCGTAGGAGGGTACGCATATGCTGTGAGGTTGGTCCAGTTTATGTTCAGAGCATCTATGTCCCAGGCCTTTGGGTCTGGGATAGGAGACACGTATAGAGGGAGTTTGTGGTTCAGGTGAGTGGCAAACAAGTCTACATGAGGGGTGAACCACTTCTGGCAGATCTGTTTGAAGACCTGTGGGTGCAGAGACCATTCGGTTGACTGCACTTGGTTGGACCTGGATAGCAGGTCGGCCATCACATTCAGGCACCCTGGAATGTGCCTGGCTTTCAATGTTATGTGATAGTGATGGCACCAGGTCATGATCTTCCACAGGAGAGCACACATCTCTGCCGAGTGTGTTCCTCCTTGTTTGTTGATGTAGGCTACCACTGTTGAGTTGTCCGTCGCGATCAACACTGTTTGATTCTGGCACTGGTCCTTGAAGTCTCGAAGGGCCAGGGAGACCGCCTTCAATTCTAGGACATTTATGTGAAGCCTTTTTTCCCGATCTGACCACAGACCCTTGGTAAAGTTTTGGTCTAAGTGAGCGCCCCAACCTTCGTTTGAGGCGTCGGTAAAGAGTTGGATACTGTGGTCTTTGGGATGAAGGTCTGCACCTTTCATCACCTTGGAGGGATTTTGCCACCAATCTAGGTGGGCTGCAATGGCTTCTGTCCAGGGAAGGAGGTTGTCCAGCGACTGAGGATATCTCCAGTGCTCCTTGAGATGAAACTGAAAGGGCCTCATGTGAAGGCGTCCCTCCGGGACCATTTTCTCCGTTGAGGCTAGCAACCCAATTAGAGACATCAAACATCTTGCAGTCAAAACACGTTTTGACTTGAGTCGTAGGATCAAATCCTGAAGTTTGAGCCATCTCTCTTGAGTGGGTTTTACAAGGGCTGAATCGAGGTGGTATTCGTAGCCCACGAACGAAAACACCTGTGTAGGTTTCAGTTCTGATTTTTCCTGATTTATTATCCATCCCAAGGACTGAGTCAGGTCTACTACTGCCTGAGTGTTCACTTGGGCTTCCTCCTGAGACTGGGACCTGATCAGCCAGTCGTCCAGGTATTGGTGAATTCTGAGTCCTCTTGAGAGGGCCATTAGTTTCACTTCCTTTACGATCATAGTAAAGACCTGGGGGGCTGTAGCTAGTCCGAACGGGAGGGAGGTGAATTGGAACACCTGAGCCTTGTAGCAAAACCTTAGGTATTTCCTTGAGCTTGGGTGGATGGGGATATGCAGGTAGGCGTCCGACAGATCTATCGACGATACCCACTCCCCTGGAATCAGGGAGGTCCTGATGGACTCTGGAGTTTCCATTTTGAACTTTTCTACGTGTAGAAAAGTGTTGAGCCTGCTTAAGTCTATGACTGGCCTCCACCTTTGGTGAGGCTTGGGTACTAGGAACAGGCGACTGTAAAACCCGAGAGATTTTACATTGTCTACTGCTTTACCCCTAAGGGCTAGAGGGTGTAACTAGGTAGAATGAAAGGCAGAATATTAGGGTTATTTATCTTTATTCCCTGTTCTTAACAACAAAAGCAGCAAGTCCAATATCTGCCCCCAAGTTCCACTGAATTTAGAATTTTGACGTCTCAATAGACTGAAGGCCAAGAGTAAAGTGTGAGTGTGCCCAGCTCCAGAGCTCTGAGCTTCTGTGGAACACCTTTCCTTTGATTGGCTGCTGAGATTGTCCAATAGTGATTTTTGACAAAAATGCAGGCTCTGCCTGCTTAGAGATGAACAGGAGTAACATAGCTCCATTGTGGAATCTATTTTTAGGACAGCCACGTTTCTTAGGAAAGTGTGATATTACATACCAAGGGGGCGCGGAATTCACGACCTCGTGAATTGTTAAAAAAAATGTGATATTACATACCAAAAGGGGTGCGGGGATACCAAATTAGGATATTGCTTTGCATAGTGACATTTGATTTGTTGTTTTATTCTAAATTATTTTCAAAGATTTAACTTTAAATAATTCAAATAAATGGGGGAGCAATGACTTGTGGGCTTTACATTGTTTGTGTTTTATTGTTGTTTCCTAATTTGAAGATGTTTGTATGATACAGAGAAAATTTTGAGAGGAATGAGGTCGATCGTCCTAGATAAAGGACAAATATAAAGATTAAAACTGCAAATTAACATTTTCAAATCTGTGCAAATCAAATAATGCATTTAATGTGAATTTTGAATGATGTGAAAATTTTGATCAATTTTGATAAATACTTGATACATACTCTTGAATATATATTACTTTATATACCACTACCTCTAATTTTGCTCCAAATGGTAAAATATAATTCACACCACAAGTCCAAAACATATGATGATGATGACACAGTGAGTTTATATATACTTAACAAAACACAGCAAACACAACCAGCCATTTGAAGACAAACTGGAAGAATAAAAGGGACAATAACAACATTTTAGACCCAATTGGGTCGGCCCAGCGGACCAATGGCATTCAGGGGAGCTAGGGAACCCGGGAGGGACAGTTTTGTTTCAAAAATTTGCAGGAGAGAAAAGCTGAAAATAAGTCTCTCAGTTTTATTGCAAATTGTGTTAATTCAATGTTTCCAAAATTGACATTGAAACAAAGAATTTAGGGCCAATAAGTGTGGTGTCCCTATGGGGGTTTCCACTAGGAGCTAAAAGGCATGCTAGTCCCAATCATCTTCGTTGTCTGAAAATGATGCGTCAGGATCATGGTCAAAATGTCCTGATGTTGGCCAATTGCCTAGAGATGGCTGAAAAGAGCCCCTGCCTCTGCCTCTCCCAAATGAAGCAAATGGGGAATTGGATCCAGGGGCAGGTTGAGTGGCTTGTTGTAGTTGTTGGTACGCATGAAGTAATTGCGCACCACGACCTAGGAGTTGTACAGGGGGAGGTCCAAAGGAAGTTGAAGGTGCCAAATTTAAGGTTGAAGGTTGTGGTGGGTTCTCTGGTTCATCCGGTGACCCCACATGTTCAAGAGGAGGGAGCAGTGAGTGCACATTCAAATCTTCACTGTCATCCTCCGATTCGTCACTCATTAATGACCAATTGTCCTCATTTGTGTCCAAGAGGTCGTGCCAATTTACAAGCTCCGGAACTCTTAGTCCATACCTTATTATGGCAGGTATTGTCCAGGTGCTTGGGTCAAAATTGTGAACCGGTGGTAGGTCATTGGGACCACCGATCAGAGGCATGAGATCATTGAAGTCAAACACCCAATTTAATAACATGCCAAAGGTTCCATTCCAAAATTGACTCCACCCATTGTATGCAAAATTTTGGGCATCCCGTTCACTAACAGAGTTTAATGGGTTGCCATGTAGATACTGGATTGGCGCCATTGAAAATTCACCACATGAAATAAAGGTCAAAATGTTAGGTGGAGTATGTTGTGGCCTAATGCGAACAATTGGCACAGGTTCATATTCGGGGAGAGGTGCCAGTATCTCGCATTGCTCAAATCTGTGATAGTCAAAACTTTGTTGTACAAAAGAGAATACCTTTAGTACAGAATAACCATACAAAGATACAGTGAGTGAGTAACTGCTCATCAAAATTCTGCAGTTAGTCCTAGTTGTTCCCAAATATGGTGCCTGCACTCTATCATCAAAATGAATGCACTGTGCGGCCAATACAAAAGCCTGGGGCCTGGTCAGATGTTGAAGTGTTCCCCTGTTTTGGTTTTTGTGGGACCTGATGCCTTTGCCATTTGGGACATTATTTGATGCCATGTTTTTGTTATTTTTATGCTTAATCAAGATATATGTAAATATTCTGTTCTATGCACTAAATAATTAATTTACCAATAATTTATGTTCACTAAGAAATTAACTGTTTACTTAATTAAACTATTCACAATGGAATTACTAAATTTTGCAAATAAATAAGCGTTTAGTCGCCTCTTACGACATGCAGCTTTCACAGTGTGTCTATTCTTTTTAATTCCCGGATCACACTCGAGGAAAAGAAATATTTATCAGAAGATAAATGCTATGGATAAATTTAGTTGCCTAGTAATTTTTGAGGAATATGAACAAATAAGGAACAAATACAACTTTCGTATATAACATAAAATGTGTTATGGCTGGTTGTACACAATCTACTATATAAATCTATTTAGCACAGAAATTTAACTATCTACTGCAGTCATTTCACACTTATATACACTATAAACAATATAGCACAACCGTAAATACCAGATGGTAGGCATCCTATTGGGGACTTGGTCAGCTGGCCGGGAGGAAAGATAAAAATTGTACCCTAGTTCCTAAAATTTGTAGAAGCGTTGGTGTATTCTGCTGTATGGAAGTGGATTTTCAAAATTGTAAGCATTCACAGTTTTATCTATATTGCCAAATTGATAAAATTGCCCACAAATTGGACATTTGTAATCTTCTTCCTGAGCTATGATCATCCAGCATTGAAAATGAACGTAATAATCACAGCATGGGGTTCTATAAAAATTTTGATATTTTGTCGGGCGTATGATTTCAGAACGTGTGAATGGTTGAGTACATTTTATACACCGTCCCCCATGCATCATATTGGCCCAGTGCTTGAAGGCGCGCTCACTGGATCGTGCTGCTCGACAAAAGTCAAAGGGTCGAGGCTTTCGGTTCTTACTTTGTGAAAGATCCAATGATGGCATGCGTACATTCCAAAGGTTAAAATTGTGTAAATGTGTTTGAATTGCAGTGTCGTCAGGCATAAAAAATGAGTGCACAAACGTGAATTTTGCCCAAGTTGAAGTGTCCAAGTTTGGTAGAAATCTCACAAAATATGTTTCCGGGAATTTAGGGCACTGGAGGTAGGCAAAGGCTCTTAAGAGATCCACTGGATTACTTTCTGTCACATTTAATAGCTCTGGAATGCCGCCAAGATAACATAGTGCACTTTCAAAAGCACTTGAGGAAATGTGCATAAAAAATGACTCATGGCGTGCAGATTGGGGTATTTCAAAATCTCCCACTGGTGATTGAATATTGATGAAATTTAGAGAGCCACGGGGTAATAAAAGTTGGTTGAGATTGTGTAGCCACTGTGCTAAACCACTACGCTGTATCATACTCTGTACACTTATCGGGTATGTTTGATTTTGGACTATGATGAGTGCCTGATCTGTTCCTATGGGGCTTTCGCTGACCTGGGCATGCTGCACCCACCACTCATTAAACTGGGGTTGTGAGTGTTCTGTTGGATTGGAACACTGGTATTGTGGTATAGGTGTGGAGGAATGCCAAAAGTCATCACTGGCTTGAGGCTCTTTGTTGATAAGTGGAACTAAGCAAGAATCTTTTGAAGTGGATGATGAATTGAGAATTTCTACAGGATTCTTTTCTTGTTTTTTGCTTTCAGATGGACCTGTCTCTGGGTTATCTTTCATCTTTCGCTTAAGTGCCCTTTTGTTCTGTTTTCTAATTAGGTATGAGGCATTATCTCTATAGCCAGAATGTTCATGGTATGAAGACTCAGAGTAGCGTTTTTGAAAGTCATTGGGCATTTGGTGTACCTGAGTTTTTGGGTTGAAAACCCGTTGACAACCCTTTTCCCAGTTAAATTTGGAAGGACGTTTCGGTGATTTTGAGTGGTGGTTTGTGCTTTTGCCCTGAGAGGAGGGAGAATTGTTCTGGGATGCCATACCTTATACTTTATAAACAGTTAATGACAGTTGATCACAGTTAACAGTTTGTGCTCAAATTATTCAGCGCACAATTGTAATAGTTAACGTTAAACAGTGTTCCAGCAAAATTATTTAAAATAGCAATATTCTGGGCGCTCAAACGCTCCGTCTCATTATATACAGCTGGAGAATATAAAGGTTGGTGCATACCAACAAAAATATACAAATGAGTATAAACCTACCTCAAGATAAAGTAACAAAGTTAATTCATCAATCAAATCGTTAAACTTTTATCCTTTGCATAATATAAATTAAATGTATTTACATACTTCATAAAATAATGTTAATAAGTTCATCAAGTATGAGGTGAGTAAATATTCACTCCTCAAAACAACAGATCAGATCTCAATGAGACCTGGTGCTAAACCAGAGTAATACATATCTTTGGAGCTATATAAATGTCCAATGTTAAGAAAAATATACAAGTCATAAAACAGTTGGTCCTGGACCAACAAAAATATACAAATGTTTATACATTCACACAACAAATACCATATTATATTAACATACTTAAAAGGGTTATGTAGGCTTTGCTTGATGTAATAAATGCAACATATTTCTATTGTGTTACAATAAATGTTATGTACAGATTAATTGGTTGTGCCATATTGGTACAATGACTGCAGTAAACATTGTATACATTACACCACATTTATAAATGTCACACTAATACATTAGTGAGCATGAACATATTTAACTTATGTTTATATCCTGTATGTGTTATTCTCACTTTATATGGAACTAATTTTAAATAGAACACACATTTCCATGTTAAAACTTCGATCGGTTAATCTTTAATTTCAACAGACAAGTAATTTCTTAAAGCAAGAGAATTAATCAAAATTTATGTGGATGACTCTAAGTAAAAATCATCATGATTTTGAAATTTAGGTGAGACCTTACTATGAATGTAAGTATCAATCAATCACATATAAGTCTAACCACTGTCATTATTTACCAAACAGTTCTAACAGCTTAATAATATCTCAATATTATAATAATATTAAACAATATTGTAGAACAATATAATAAATACAATATACACAGTTATAATAACGGTTAATGCCACAAATATACACAATTGAAACAGTGCTAACACACTTACGTGTATATACCTACTTGTGAAATCTTTCAAAACTATTTAGGTTCCTTTTTTTGCTTATCTGTTTTTTTTAAAATTTTTTTGAGCCATGGTTCTCAGGTTAGCTCTCCTCCACATAAGCGGTGAGATCTCCGGCACGTGCAGAGAATCTGCTGTTCCTGATTCCCCATGGTCATTGGAGACTTGTATGAGCAAATACATTTTCATCTATGTATAATTGGGATATTGTAACACAGTCTCATATACTTGATGCGATGTTTCTTGGCTACAAATCTATGAATCGTTGGTTTTAACCTGGTGCATCATATATGACCAGTTATAGTGACATACTATTTCATAAATACAATCCAAGATAACTTGCTACAAATCGTACATATTTGGTCATCAAGAGACCATTGACTGTGACTGGCATTTCATAAAACATTATTGTAGCCAATATCAATTGATACTGTTAGGTAACATTCTAAATATGACAGACATATTCAATCAGGGCTGATTTCTATCATTAAATATGTCAATATAAAAGATGTTAATGAATCATCAAACTGCAAACGACTACAATGTCAATATACATCACATGACCAAGATGTAATAAGAGTAATACTGAAACAGTCAGCCTTTCGTGTGTTTACAAGGCAGAGGTTACATTTGCACATTGCTGCTTGGATCACAAGGAAGAATTAAAGTTTAATTTCAGTGAGAGAAACTTTATGAGCCAAGTTTGATCTGATATTCACTTTAGTTTTCTTAATACCAATCATTTATTCGTCGGATGCTTAGGAGTGATTACAAACAGCTTACTTCATATGAATGTGCCAATCATTATTTAGAGAGGAAATAGTAAGACAGAAACTGTGTGGTTATTAAGCAGGGAAAGAGAGTTAATGAGATGGGATAAAACTGAAGAGAGAGTGTTATTTACTTTTTGTTTTGGAATTTGGGAATTTATTTCTTAAGCTGAATAGTACACTATTTCTGGTACACTCACAGAGAGTGGTTCTAAAAAGGTCTCATTAGTGTAGCTTTTCTCTTTTTTCTTGATTTGGGCTGCTTTGTTCCTAGTCTTGCGGAGTCTCTGGGGTACAGTAACATTTGGAGTGGTTGTTATTTGCTTGTGTGTTTGTTTGCTTTTCTTGCTGGCTGAGTAAACTGATGGTAGTGTGAGACTCCTTGTTAATGGGTTTTTTACCTTTAACAGTGGGGCTGTTGGAGGTTGTTTTGTAAGATCAACAGGTGGTACTATTGGTGGACAAAAATAGAGTCCATCTCTACCCAGTAAAATTTGGTAAGTAATGGGGGGATTCATGGAAATCTTATGGATTTTCTTAGCAGTTCCATATCCTACATAAGAATAATTTTTCAGAGGCCATTGTCCATGTTCATAAGTGAGGGTTGATGGTTCTGAGTACACTATGTGTGCTTTGTACAGGATTCCCGGGATAATTGTTGTCACATAAATTCTTGTTATTTTTGATTGTTTCAGTGTTGGTAAGGCTGGTGTGAAAATAGGCAGCTTCTGTAAGTACAGATAGATTAAACTGGCAGAGGATGTCATGCTTAAGATTACTTGAAATTTGGGAGTTTTGTGGGGATAAGGACTCAGGTTCAAACAATTGAATTTATTGCGTATGCTCTTGAAACAAGGAGAGAAGGTCTTTCTACAGGTGATAAGGAGGAGTCCTAAAATTGAGATTGCTGTGACCAGTACAAAGTGGTGGTAGTAATTGTTAACTAGATCATGTATCATTTGGTCTGGGCTTGATGATGGTGTTGTAGTTTGTGGTATTTCAGGTGTGAATGGGATGATCTGGAGAGCATTAGTCTTTGGTAGATTAACCATAGCCAGTGCTGTTACTATGGTGCGATATTTGCTGCATAAATAAAATAAGCCTAGGATGACCAACAATACAACACCACACAACACATAGACGATATATTGTAAGAATGATGAGCTAGATGTAGATTTTGGTATATCTAAAGATTTGTGATACACTTTTTCGGAGAGATGTCTGTATGAAACAGTGTCAGTTTTTAAGTCATTTAAAACCTTTCTCAGATCTAATGTCTGGGTTTCAGCATTGGCTATGTCTTGTGTGTAAGAATTGTTCAGTAGGTTTAACGGCGGTAATACTATGTCACTTTGTGTATTATTTAGAGTATCAGCCAAATAACCTGTTAAATCATTGTGTGGTACAAATGATTGGAGGACCATCAAATTGGTGGGGTATTTGAAGGTGGTGGTTGTTGTTGATGTTTTACAGGCTTCATAAAATGGCAAAATGGTAACATTATCATATGAAACAACACATGAGCATTTGTTCTGCATGTCTAGCACACATGAGCTGCAACCTTTTCTTACATTTGTTACACCATTACAAGTTAATGTGTATTTGGCCACATTGCTTAATAAATAAGCAGTTCCACTCAATGGGGTGATACTTGGTTTAACTGGTGTGTCTCGTACAGAAAATCTACACAAATCAGTGTCTGTGTATTTGTCATTTTTAAAAATGTTGTACTCACATGTAGGATGAGAAAGACTAAAAAGTTCCGGCTGTAGAGTGCAGAGGTTTGATGTGGTGGTGTGGCATTTTGTGACTAAATCTTTCACTGTAGGGAAGAAGTATAGAGATCTAGCCTCGCTAATAGCCAAATGAGTGTGGATTCCATCAATAAATGTCATATGCGGGTGTTGTGCTGTCAAGGGTAATGGATGCTGGCGAATTTCATAGAGCTCAAATTCACTATCTTTGTATGCCACTGGGAGATGAATGGAGAGATAGATGTGTTTGCTTCTGCGGGTTAGTGTGAAGTCAGCTGAGTGATAGACATCAGTGGGTCTTTGCAGAGCTAGTGCAAACTGAGGACTGCTGCTGGCGAGTTGGGTGGTAACTTCCTTGAACAGGTCATGCACGACTTCAAGTGGAAGGAGATTGGGTGATAACTTGCCTTCAACAAGGTCACTGAGGCCTTCTTTGTACTGCATCAGATCAGCATCTATGGCAGCAAAATAGCCTGTGATGTCATTTATTGTGGTGATGTAGTGTACATTGAAAGCTACATTGCTCCCGATGGTTTGCAGTAGGTCATTATACATCAAGTTGAGACTGTTTCTGTTGTCTTGTATCAGGGCAAGACTAGACTGAAATCTCTTCTGGAACAGGTTCAAAGCACTCACCGTGTGATCTAGTATGTGATGTGTTGCAAGAGCTTGGTCTTGAAATTGCTGATGTAATGTTTTTACTGCACTGCTTACTTTTGCCATGTCTCTCTCGTCAGCAATTTCAAACCATGACTTTGCAATTCCTCCTAAGTGGATGAATGAGCGTTTGGGCCTGTGTGTCATATCCTTAAGAGTTGTTTCAATGTAACTTATTACCTTAGCATGGGCAATAGTGTGTGTCTGAACTAACTTTTTCACGTGCTGTTGAAGTAATTGCTTCTGTTTACACACACCATAACGAATGTATTCTCTAGAGTTATTTTGCTGATTACATCTCTGTGTAAGCGGTCGACCTAGTTCAGTAGTCTCAAAACACCGTTGATCAACAGCTGAAAAAGGGCTTCCTCTGAGCCGCTGCTGACAGTCGAATACATTGTCAGTGACAATATCAGCTTTTTCTGGTATTTCCAGACGATAGATGTGAAGCCACTTATTGGAAATCAGTTTAAGTTTCCCCTCTTTATGATAGGTAAGGCCAAAATTTAGCCGATTTAAATATAAACTATCAACAATCCAGCTTGAGAGAGTGATGATTGTGAATAATATCCAAGTATGAAAGATAGCCATTTTTATAATGTTTTGATGAATAGTAATGAAGTGTTCACACCATTAAAAAGTTTCTTTTTAATTGTGGTAGTAGCAATGGCCACAAACAGTTATAGGTTCCCCTAAGTCAACTTTGAACAAACTCAGCTTCAATGGAACTTGTCAGTTGAGAGAGCTTTCTGATAGTGGTGCATCATGTTGGGTGCAGCCACTATTGATTGGTGCCATGACATGCGCACCAATAGTTTGGGCACCTGTAGCATTGGCCTAGGTCTGCAACTAGGTTTTGTCAGGGATTTTTGGTGTTGTTTTTATTCTTTTGCACTTTAGAGTTGTTCATCATTGATTAGCATTAAGGGATATCACTTGCTTGACCATTGCTGATAATGAAATGGTGCTGACCGATATAATGTTATAATGATGGTGAACTTGAATGTCCATAGTCTACTCAAGGTTAACTTGCTATAAGCTTTGTTTTTAGACTCATTTGACCATGCGCATGGGTTTTGTTAAGTTTAACTATACACTTTGATCACTTTATTATATGATGTTGAAATTGCATATGCTTTATTTTATTTCCCTTGTTTTAACATTTCTATTATTAGTTTAGTCTATTAGATGTTACTCAAGAGTCCAAGATCTTATTAATAGCAAACATGTTTTTCTGAGTAGCTGTTCTGGACTAAGTGAAAGGCTTTGTGATATGTTTTTATGTTGAGGTCTATGCCGTCTAGCTACAGCTAGCTTGGTGCTGTGAGCAGTGAAGTGCATGGACATTTTTGGATGTCCCAGATTTTGGGTAGTCCAACAACTATGTTTACTACCTTCTGGTGTCTGGGTTGGAGATGTGAGTGCCAGGAGCTCTGACACACTTTGTGAGATTTTTGGATCTCCTAGACATTGAAAAACCTGAGGATTAATGTTCAGTTCTCAGTTTTATGTGTCTTTGGGAAGTAAGTGCCAGGGGCAGGGATATTTTATTATGGGTGTTTCAAGGTAATGAAATTGTATACAGGTGTGTTAATGTCAGGCTTCATGTAGCTAAGCCTGATGTATGGTTATTACTCTGGTGTTTTTAGTAACATATCAAGGTTTTGGATGACAAAACCTTGAATGTTAGTTCTTGAAGAACCTCTGAGTAATGGCATAAGGCTGTGTTCTTGTACACTAAACATTATGCTATGGATAATTGCATCCTGCTTCTTGGATAAGATATTTTGTTTTACAAATGCTATCAGAAATGTATGATGTAAGTGAGCAGTGGGTTATCAGTAATATAACAGGATTTACTGATTTGTTTTCGTGACTATCCTAGAAAAACTGGTGACCCAGGGAAGTTTTTGAATTTCCTGGCATTTGGAACTATACCAGGGTTCTAGGTCCTTTAAATGAAGCCAAGTTTCTTGCTTAATTTCTGGTTTGGAAAACAGAATGTGCAAATCTTTCCCAAAGTATTTCTTAGCAATGATTTCACCATACTTTGTCAATATTTGTTTTCTGTTTTCATGAATTTCTGTGTCCTTTGCTTTAGATTGACTTTTACCATTGTCAACTTTTCCTGATTCATTTGATAGACTTTTTCTTGTCTCATTAGGGAGGGTCTCTGTGTCTTTGGGATGAGTTTCATCCTTATTGTAAATCTTTGGTGTTTTATCAGTTTCACTTTGTGCACTGATTGTTTGTTTGTTTGTTTGATTTCCCTGGCCCTGTTTTTGGACATATTCACTATTTTGGAATAAATGTCTTTCATTTGAATCTATGTCTGTTATTGCCATTGGTTCTGGCTGTTCTGGGATATTTCTAAAATGATATGGCTTTATCAGATTTTTGTGTAGGAGAGTTTTGAGAGGTTGGCCAAATGGCGTTTTTGACACTTTGACATGAGAATCATTGTCTTCGACCACATAAAAGGGTCCTGCCCATATTGGTTGAATTGCCCTACTTTTTGTTCTGTCAAAGTTTTGTATTCTCACATATACTGCTTGTCCCACATGAAATATAAATGGATTTTTGCCTTTGTTTGCCTGTTTTCTCATATTTTCTCTATACTTGTCACTATTTTCTCTGATTATAGCCTTTGCCAGTTCTCTATTCTCAAAAATGTGTCTGATAATGTCAGATGTTTGAGCAGCTGGTGGAAGCTCAGATTGTGTTTTGTATGTTACATCAAATAAATTCGGGATTTCTCGTCCATAAATCAGGAAATTTGGACTAAACCCAGTTGCTAAATTTATCATGTTGTTATGGGAAAACATTATTATGGGCAAGAAATTGTTCCAATCTTTGGGCCTGTCAATGAGCAATTTTTTGAGGTGTGTGGCAACTACTTGTACGGCTTTTTCAGCCATGCCATTTGTGAACGGTGCGTAAGGCAGACTCTTAAAATGTTTTGTCCCCATAAGTTTGTTTAGTGATTGAATTACTTCTGATGTCAAATTTCTTGCGTTGTCAGAAAAAATCCTTTTGGGAGTGCCATATCGGAGTAGTATTCCATGATATATGCATGATGCAATGGTTTCTGAATCAGTTTTTGGCAAAGGGAAAAGCTCAATGTACTTTGAAAAATTTTCAATGCACACCAGGATATATTTGTAGGAATTACCCTGTTCACCACACTCACATGGGCCTTTAATATCGAAACTCCAGGATTCCAGTAAATCTTCTGCAACTGGATTTGGGGATATGTTTTGTTGATGTTTACTTAGTGTCTCCTTTGTGGCTCCACATGTCTTACAGGATTTAATGTAATCAGACACCAACTGTCTTAACTTTGGTATGTAGTATTTGCTCCTGATTGTACTGCATGTTTTTGTTATACCAGGATGTCCCAAATCATGTGTTTGTCTAATGATTGTCATCTGCAATGCGGAAGGTATGACCAGGGTGTCCATGTGACGTTTGTGATTTTTGGAGTAGTTAACTAATGATGCCCTGTATAACACACCCTCATTAAAATGGTAAAATTCACTGAGTATAACAATTTCTCTTGCTTTTTTGTCATCAGTAGGTAGTACACCTTCTGTCATATAGTCTACGATAGGTTTAATGGCTGGGTCAGATTTTTGTAAATGTATTAATTCCTCCTTTGGAGTTGAAATGTCTTTAAGCTGACCGCTAATTTTATGAACAATAGCTTTATGGAGTGGTTTTAAAGGGGAACATATTTGGTCAGTTTGTGTCTGTTGACATTTTTGTGGACTGCAATTTGCTTCAGTTTGTGATTGTTTAGACATAAATTCATGGTGGAAGGTTTGAGGAAAACATTGCTTTCTGAACATTTCATCAAGTCTTTCTGCTGATATAGATGTTAAGGGTACTGGTTCAATTCTACTCAATGCATCAGCAACTGTGTTTGTGGGGCCTGGTTTGTACACTACATGAATGTCATACTCATTGAGAGTAGCTAGCCATCTTGCTGTTCTTGAATCATTTAGTGGTTGTTGTATAAGGTATTTCAAAGGCATGTGATCAACCACACATATGACTTTGTGCCCTAAAAGATATTTTCTGTAGTAGTTTACACCTAAACATAGAGCCAAGCATTCTTTTTCTGTTATTGTCATGTTCTTTTGATGTTTGTTTAGCTTTTTACTTCCATAACTAATTGCATGGTACTGCCCATTTCCACCTTTTTGGTTTAATGAGTAGCCTGCAGCTACGTCTGAACAGTCAGTGAAGAGATAAAAGTCTTTGCTGTAATCAGGTAATTGTAGTACTGGGGCTGTTATTAGTTTTTCTTTGAGTGTTTCAAATGCTTCCAGACAGTCATCACTAAAATCAAATTTCTGATCTTTGGCCAGTAATTTGTACAGTGGATCTGCGATTTGGCCAAAGCCTTTGACATACTTGCGGTAAAAACCACAGCAGCCAAGAAATCTTCTTAGTTTTTTAACTGAATTTGGTACAGGAAAGTTTTTGATGACCTCAATTTTGTCCATTTCTGGCTTGATCCCTTCTTGACTTATAACATGACCAAGAAAGTGAATTTCAGGTGTACAAAATATGCATTTTGATGGTTTTAGAGTTAAATTAGCCCTGATAAGCCTTTGAAACACTTCCTCTAATGTCTGGAGATGCTCTTCAAAGGTGGATGAATGTAGTAGAATATCATCAACAAAACAACAAAGCGAATGACCAATAAGACCATCCATAACAATGTTCAGGAGTCTTGTCATTGTTGAGGTGGCATTCTTTTCACCCATGGCCATCACATTTGATTCAACCTTGCCTACTCCAGGGATGTAAAATGCTGTATATTGCTTGTCCTCCTCCTCTAACTCTACTTGCCAAAATGATGATGAGAGGTCTAGACTGGTCAAGAACTTTGGTTTTTTTACGTATTCAAGAATATCCGACAACGGTAAGGGAATCAATGCATCTGGGGCGATATTTTTGTTAAGAAATGTGAGGTCCAAGCATAATCTGTATTGTTTGTTGTCTTTTTTGTGTACCAGTACTATTGGATTGTCATATTTACTGTCAGAGTATCTAATTATGTCTTGTTCAAGCAGATCCTTTGTACATTTTTGGACAATTTCCATTTTAGTTGGATTAAGTCTCAGTCTTCTTGATGGCCAAACTGATGGGTCATCTGGTACTCTTATTTTGTGTTTTAATACATTAGTTCTTGTTAGAGCTTGACCATCATGAAGAAATGCTTTGTCATATTTCAAAAGAAGATTGGCCAGTTTTTGTTTTTCATCATCATTGAGGGTGGTACAGTGTGATAAGTCATGTTGAATGGGTGGAAATGTGTTATTTTCACCTACAGTGTTTCCATTATTTGTTGGAAATGTGTCAGATATTTTGTGAATGTGAGGAGGGTCTGTGTCTGAGGATTTGAAATTCTTTGCTAATTCTCTACTTGGAAACATATCACTCATGTCTATGATATTATCCTCTGCACCTAAGATGGTAAAATAACCTAATCTCACATTTCTGTGTATTCTAATGGGTTTTCTGGTTGTATTCAAGAGAAGTACCCTAAATGTTGGTTCATTTCTCTGGTTTGCTGTGAAACTTTGGATAGCACGACCACCAACTAGACATGACCTAAAGTTTTTGTAAAAATGTCCAGTGGTCATGAATCTTCCGGCATTTATTCTGTTGCACCTTGGATGACATTCCACTAAACTCTGTGACTTAGCTGGAACTGAGACATCATTGCTTGCATACAGGCCATTGTTAAAGGTGACAGTTAAATCATTGTTTGTATAATCTAAGATGGCATGGCTTCTTTGGAAAAATGGGGTACCTAGAATTACTTGTGGTGAAAGACAGTTTGCAACATGGAATGGTACTTTAAATATTTGGCCATGTATTTTGATTTCTGATTCCACTAAATACAGAAAGCTAATGGTCTTTTCACCAGAGGCTGTTTCTGCTTTTTCATAAAATGTGGGAAGTTTCTTCAGCTTTGTAAGATAGGGATTATTTTCAACAGCATCCTCACTTATCACATTCATGGATGCACCAGTATCAATTAGAGTCTCATAGGCTTTGGGACCAATGTTTAGCATAATGCGGCCTTTATCTGTTTTGATTTCAATTGGCTCATTTGCTTTCATTTGCTTTTGCAACAACTTATTTCTAAGTCTTTTTTGATGGTTTACTTGCCTTGGATGAGAATAAACAGGTTCACTAAGAACTTTTTGACCTAACAGGTTTTGTGTCTCAATCAGATCTTCCTTATGATCACTGATACTTGTTTTTGTACCAGTGCCAACACTTTTCAAAACATTTTGACATTTTTCATCAACTTTTGAATTCATCAACGATCTGTCATGCTTTTTGGGAGTTTTATTCAGCCTTTGGGGAGTGTTTGAATGATTATTGGAATTTTGATCAGTAGTTTTATTTACACAACTTTGTGAATTTAGTGTTTTATTTCTGGTACTTATTGATGCGGGTGTTTCAGCAGATTTATTAATCTGATCACTTGTGTAAGACAGATCTGATGATGAAGTCATTTCAGTTGATATATAACACTTGCTTTTATCTACTCCTTCAATATCTTCACAACTAAACATGGGCTCATTCGCATTGCGTGAAAGTTTTGATGCATTTGAACTTTTGCCAACAGAATGGGTACAATTATTTTCATTTCTATAGCCACAAGTCTTGTGACTAAGGGCAGGTTTAAGTTTTTCAACAACATTATTCAACACTGATTCATTGCAATTTTCTTTCTCTAAACTATCTCTCAAATTGTTTGTCCGATTGCTTAAAAGTTTAGAACTTCTGAGACACTTTCTTGAAGTTCCATGTAAGTATTTGCTTTCAGTATCAGCACAAGTATCACTGTATTTTTCTATTTCTGACATTTGTTCTTTGTGTGCAGAGTTACTGCTTTGCTCTACTGCAGTATTTCTTTTGGCAGGGGAGAATTGTTTCTCTGTAATGACTGCAGGTAGTTTTACATTCTTAGTGCCTGGAGTGGTTCTAATTTTAGCACTTTGGGATTTTCCAGTTTGTCTCATTAACTCCAGCATATCTGATTTTTTGTGTGCAGTTTTATCCCAGCTGTTGATAGTGTGAATATTCCTGCCAGATTTTTTTGTTGAATTTGTAAACACTAGGCTTGGAATCTCAAGGTTTATGGGAAGGAAATTTTGGTTTGGGTTTAGTGTTATAGATGGGTCATATTTTATTCTTTTAGGATCAGGCATTGGCTTATAATTTATGGTGTTTCCTGTGCTGATACTAAGACAACATTTTATATTTTGTAAACTACCATGGTCTTCCTGTTTCACCACATGATTATTTTCAATTTCATCACAGACTGTGTCACTATCATTACTGTATCTAATACTTTCATTGAAGCCCTGATTGATGTTATTATTCACATGAGATATGCCAGTTTTTCTTTTATCAACACTGTAACTATTGCTATTATCAGGTCTTAAATTATACTTTCTATGAAATGTTTTGCTTTTAATACAATGAGGCTTTGGGGTCTCAAATCTGTGTCTCCCTCCAGGATGAGACCTTAGTAGTTTAAAGGGTTTCTGCTATTGAGATTTCCCCTGTTGTTGCCCTGGGGTGGTCTACCAAAATTGCCCTGATTTGCTTTGTTTACAAAGGGGACATTCCTGCAATTTCTCTTGATGTGGCCAAATTGTTTACAAGCAAAACATTGTACATTTGACATATCAAACTCACGGTTTTGTTGATTCTGTGGTCCTGGTCTGTTCTGTTGTGCTGGGTACTGTTGCATCAGTGGCTGTATCTGTTGCTGCTGGAACTGGGACACATAGTTTTTATTGTCTCTGATACGAAAGCGACATTTGTCAATTGTGTGGCCTACACGTTGGCAGTAGGCACAAGTTGGTCTTTGCACTGGTTCTACATCTCTGGCCACCTGGTGTACCCTTGTGGAAGCATCAGGGATTGTCTGGGTTGACTGTAATGGTTGATCAACTTCTGGGCATTCGATAGCGTTCTTTGACAGGAGAGACTGGATACAAGTGGCCAAGGCTTGGTCTTTTGGTTGGGCCTTGTACTCTGACAGAATCAGAGGAAATCTGATCAAGTTTGGCTTTGAACGGAATGGCAGAACGTAGCCACTGGTGATAATGTTTAACACGTTTTGAGAACATTTGTTTGTGAGCCAGTCTCTCCTGAAAGAACGGAGGCGACCTCCTACTGGTGGACTGAGTGAGGCTTTTGAGGAGTCATTGGGGAGGGGGGTTTCCACGCCCCCTTCCTCTATTGTGGGGTCGAAAACGACCCCTGGAGCCTCTGAAGTTGGATTTTCCTCTTCCCGAAGGAAAGGACTGGTTACTGCTTTGAGAGGTATTGCCCCCATAGGGGCGTTTCCTGTAGGAGCCTCTTTTCCTGTGGGGACCACGAAAGGGCTTATTCTGGTAGGGTGCAAAACCCTGAGAATCTTTTGAGGTGCCTTTTTTGAGAAGGAAGTCCTCACCTTCCTTCACTAATTGAGACTCGAACAAGGAAGAGTCCCAAAAGGACGAGTTCCTGAGTTCTTGACGTCTCGTTTCTCCTAATTGAGGATGTAATAGAGTCATCTCGGCTTCTCGCCTGAGTAAGCCGGTATTAGCCATAGAGTATAATTCCCTCTGCAAAATATGGGCTAGAGATTTGCTGAGACAAGTGAGGGCCCTGTGTTGAACAAGTACTGTCTTGTTCCAAAAATCTAAGTAGTCAGCTACTTCCTCATATCCGCGCTTTGCCGCTTTCTCAGGATTGGCACCTTTCTGAATCTGAGATTTAATCTTCTTGACGGTAGACTTAATGCTATGTTGGCATTTTTCCAATGAAGCATTGCAAGAAGATGAGGTTTTGGCAAATGCAGCGGTGAAGTTCTAGCTCCTTGAGAACTGGCATGGGAACTCTGGCTACTGGGGGCCCAGAAGGTCTAGGAGTAATACAGATCTTAGCAAAGTCTGTATTCAACTCCTGAATTTTGTCCTGAAAAGTTGGTTGTCCCACCTTGTACCACTTGGAAGTTGAGGGAGGAGGCTTGACATATTTTCCCTCAGATAAGTTGGCAGCCTTAAAGTCATGTTGGAATTTATCAAAGGCGTCCTTGATAACTGAGCTAAGTGGCAGAATAGAGGAGGGACCTCTAGGTCTGAGCTCTTGACGGCCTTTTTCATCATCCAGACCCAACACTGAGGTGGAAGACCTGGGCATAGATTCCCTGGGGTCAGGGAGAGACAAAATACGCCTGAAGGTATCCACTTCCTCAGAGTATTGGGAGGGCATGTCAGACAAAGCTACTGCTCTATAGTAAGGGGGGTCTGGATCATGTTGTGGGAGGTCTTGGTCAGAAGCTACTCCTGAGGGCTGGGCCCTAGAGGGCTTAGGAGACCTGTGTCTGGCTACAGGGGAGTGATCCTCCTCTGAGGTAAATGACACATATCTAGATCTTGATTTATGTTTGCTCTTGTCAGAGTGCTTTTTGGATCTAGAAGAAGGGATCCGAGGTTCATCGGAATCTTCATTTGGTTGGTCCGAGGCAGAGCTCGGGTCAACTGGCTGCTTATGGCTTTGCTTTTTGTGAGAGTACGAAACCTCTTCGGGATGACCTTCAGAGGGGGCAACGTACTGATCCGAGGAAGGTTGAGTAGATACTAGACGAGGAGGAAGAGTTGGACCATAGTCCACATCCATATCCTCGCTTGGAACGTTAGTACCAGATCTCGGATGGGGCAAATCCAGAGGGGCAGCAGAAGTACTGGACAAGCCAGGTTTTGAAGCAAGAGTCGAAGACTGTGTCTCGACTTTCTGTTTTACAGCCAACTCCTCTCGGAGTGACTGAAAAGCTTCCAACATGGATGCCTGGAAGGAACCCATTTGCTGCTGTAAGTGTATATTTAAGGAATCACCGAGTGATTTCTCTAAATTTTTCTGGATTTTATTTTGCAAAGCTGTACCAGGGGTGGGTGGGACGGTTTTTGCTGGCGTTTTCAAAGACAGGGAACTGAAGGCAAGAGGTTGAGGACGGGGGGGTGAGGTAAAGAGGCTATCAGCAGCACACTCGAGGTCTGCATTGGACCCAGTGAAAGAGTCCCCGTCGCCTTCACCCAAAAGATCTAGTTCATCTTTGGAACTAGTTGTCGCTTTCTGCTTTTTCAAATACCGTTTCCGGTTTTGGATTTTCTGTAGTTGCTCATCTGTAAAAGACGTGCAAATTTCGCAAGGGGTTTCAAAGGTGACACAGGGGTCATCTCCCTTGCCAGCCTCCCTACAGGTAGGGCAGAAATTATGTGTATCAAAATTAAAGCAGAAATGGCGGCATTTCTGCGCTCTCGGTTTGTCTTTATTTGCTTGATGTGTAGACATTTTGTACGCAATAAAAGACGTAGAATGTATTAGCCTGAACCGAGGAAAACTCAAAACACGCGACAGCAATAAAAATACTTATCCTGTGAAAATGAAACTTTAACAGAATGATCTATAATATATATTACAAGAAATATGCAAATATTAGCCTCCAACAATAAGTAAAGTCTGAGAAATAAATGAAAATGTCTGTATATTTACAAACTGCTACCAGTCAATCGTGGCCAACGAGAAAGTAGGACGATTGGTCAGAAGTTATCACGTGACGACAACTACCAGTATATCCGGTGGCTAACAAGAACGATCTTTTTTTCTAAGACGTTGGCCCCGGGTGTGGCAACCCGAGATCAGCATTAAGTCCCACATGGTAAGCTATTGTAGCGTAATAAAATGTAGCTTTTATAAGCTACAAGCTTACCATGTGGAACTGAATGCTAATCTAGGGAGGATGCAGGCATCCGGCCAATGTCCAAGAAAAATAGACAGTTAGTGTTGACCGTAGCCTCAGGTTGTACTCTCGTGGAACTATTCTCAACTCTTCCTCCATTTTTCGTTGGCCGCGTGATTTGGAAGTGTTTGCTTTTTTCATTGATATTTTACACTATTTCCCAGTTTTTACAAAATTAATACAATCTGCTACTCTTTTTGTTTATGCGACCTTTTCTTAGTTTTAATGAGACATTCTAATATTATTCAAACAACAGTCTCTGGCTAACAAGTTTAGTTTTGTTAACCAAAACTTAAATTGGAGAAAATATAATATTATATGGTATTTGATACACACTTCTGCCAAAATTTGTACAAGGTCACAAAGTGCAAAACTTCCTCAATACTTTCAGCTTACTAAGCTGCTGAATATATTAAAAGATGCCTACCCATCACAATAGCACCAGAAAGTCTATGTTGTAACAATAAAATTTTAACTGAAGTTCTACAGGTATTCCCAAATTGATCTATTTGTCCATTTTTTCAGACAAATTCTTGGATCTAGATGGTAATCTAGATCACCACCAAAATTGAATCCTCTGTTCCTTATGACCTTCCCACAAAATTTCATCAAAATCCACCCATAAATTTTCGACTTATTTTGCAAACACATGCCACGGAAAATATAACATCCTTGGTGGAGGTAATAATAAAAAAATAATGTCTTTAATGGTTTTATTTGCACTAATATAAAAATAAATATCTTACAAAGATTTCAAATGTTTCTTTCAAAACCATACATGGTAGACTCTATACACATAGGACCAGTGTAAGTCACATTTCAGTGTTTGTGGAAACAGTTTTAAGTTCCCCACACCAGGAAATCCTCTATGAAACAGTACAAAGATTGCGACACTTTCAGAGCAATGTCAGTTACATAAAGGTCCAAATAATGTTTTAAGTAGAAAAAATATCGTCTACGAGAAAGAAAATGTATGTAAAGACAAAGTATTAAAACAAGACAATACAATAGCAAGATGACACCATTAATCAGTAAACTAAGAATTATGAAACGGTAAAGTTTATTAATTGGAGTAGAGCTGTCAATGGAAATAGTACAATTATGTAAAAGTATATATAATAATCAGTTGCTGCAATCCACATATCTTTGTCATAAGAGAAACATGTCTCAAATATGGCAGGTGAACACATTTTGGCACAGCCAAAGCTTAAGGTCACACCATGATGATGCATACTTACAAACCTTAACCAATATCCTGACAAAGTGTCAACCTTCTACACCTTCCGGATTCCAAGAAATGGCTTGGTCAAGATTTTCAAACTCTGTGTCACTGCAACATGGTCAAAGGTCAAATCAAGGTCACACTAGGATGTTGCACACCTAAAACCCCAACCAATGTCTCTACCAAGTGTCAACTTCCTACACCTTACGGTTTCCGAGATATAGCCCAGACAAGATTTTATAAGTCAAGGTCACTACAGCAAGGTCAAATCAAGGTCACGCCATGACATTGCACACCTACACCTCTGAACCAATGCCCCTACCATGTATCAACTTCCTATACCTTACTGTTTTCGAAATATAGCCCCGAACAAGATTTTATAGGTCAAGGCCACTATGGCAAGGTCAAAGGGCAAATCAAGGTCACACCATGACACTGCACACTTACCAATGACCCTCTCAAGTGTGAACTTCCTACACCTCATGGCTTCTGAGATAAAGGCAGGACAAACTTTTCCCACCGCCCACCTGACCGCTCGCCCACCCATCCGGACACCATGGGTGAAAACAATACCCTGACAGCACTTAAGGGCTTAACAAACTGGGATTTTCCGATTAGGCGGTGTGAAGTTCTAAATCACGTAATAGTACATCAAGCAGGTTTGTCACAATGAAACACTGACTAGAACAATATTTTGATACAGCTGTACATGTTCACCAATTAAAATCACAATACTAGTACTAAAATGCGAAAACAAGAAAGGTGTAACAGAAAAAATACATTGGATTTCCCCACTGTTGCCAGGGTGACTTAATGAAACCAGCCAATCATGTGAACTATAATGCAGAGGTAAAAAATGGATGAGGAAAATGTTAAGAAACTTTAAGTTAACTAGTCTTCGGTTATTTTCTGCATAGATTTGCAAGTAATTATCCTTATTTTACTTTAATATTTCATCTGAATATGTTGAAACTGGTAATTGGATGAACTTTTATTCTACTATTCTAAGACAAACAGTAGAGCATGGCTTCTGTTTACATCAGTATAGAAATTACATAAATTATGCTATACATTATACATGGTAATTTATTCCCAACCAGCTGAAGGAACTCAATGGGCCACTGCAGCTATATATGCCAAATGTGGAAGTGATTCTCCTCCAGTATAACAAACTCCACTGGATAGGGATACACACATTTGCAAATCTGACAAAATAGCATCAGAGATGCCTGTACCCCACCGTCTGGGGAAATAGTTTTTAACACCATGACATATAGAAGTAGTGAAACAGTACAAAGACCAGGATATTTTCAGAGCAGTGTCACTTATATAAAGATCCAAATAATGTTGAAGTAGAGAAAATATCATCTAAGGGAAAGAAAATGTATCTAAAGATAAAGTACTAAAATAAGACAATTCAATAGCAAGATGACAGCATTAATCAGTAAACTAAAAAATATGAAGCTGTAAACTTTATTAATTGGAGAATAGCTGTCAATGGAAACAACATAATTATGTAAAAGTTCATATACTAATCAGCTGCAGCAATCCATAGATTCTTGTCATAAGAGAAAGATGTCTCAAATATGGCAGCTGAACACACTTTGGCAGAGCAAAAAAGTCACACTATGATGCACAACTACATTTACATACACCCCCTAACCAATGTCCCTATCAAGTGTCAACCTTCTACACCTTATGGAATCCAAGAAATAGCCTAGACAAGATTTTATAGGTCAAGGTCACTACAGCAAGGTCAAAGGTCAAAACAAGGTCACGCCATGATGATGCACACCTCCACCTCCTAACCACTGTCCCTACCAAGTATCAACTTCCTATACCTTACGGTTTCTGAGATATAGCTTGGACAAGATTTTATAGGTCAAGGTCACTACAGCAAGGTCAAAGGTCAAAACAAGGTTACACCATGACGCTGCACACCTACACCCCCTAACCAATGTCCCTACCGAGTATCAACTTCCGACACCTTACAGTTTCCGAGATACAGCCCAGACAAAATTTTATAGGTCAAGGTCACTACAGCAAGGTCAAATGAAGGTCACACCATGACGTTGCACACCTACAACCCCTATCCAATGTCCCTACCATGTATAAACTTCCTACACCTTACAGTTTCCGAGATATAGCCCGGACAAGATTTTATAGGTCAAGGTCACTACAGCAAGGTCAAAGGTCAAATCAAGGTCACACCATGACGATGCACACCTCCACCACCTAACCAATGTCCCTACCAAGTATCAACTTCCTACACCTTATGGATGCCGAGATATAGCCCGGACAAGATTTTATAGGTCAAGGTCACTACAGCAAGGTCAAAGGTCAATTCAAGGTCACACCATGACGATGCACACCTCCACCTCCTAACCAATGTCCCTACCCAGTATCAACTTCCTACACCTTACGGTTTCCGAGATATAGCCCGGACAAGATTTTATAGGCCACTACGGCAAGGGCAAATCAAGGTCACATCATGACGCTGCACACCTACACCACCTAACCAATGTCCCTACCAAGTATCAACTTTCTACACCTTATGGTTGCTGAGGTATAGTCCAGACAAGATTTTATAGGTCAAGGTCACTACAGCAAGGTCAAAGGTCAAATCAAGGTCACGCCATGACGTTGCACACTATACAAACCCTAACCAATGTCCCTACCAAGTATCAACTTCCTACACCTTACGGTTTCCGAGATATAACCCGCACAAGATTTTATAGGTCAAGGTCACTGCGGAAAGGTCAAATCAAGGTCACACAATGACGCTGCACACCTACACCCCCTAACCAATGTCTCTACAAGTACCAACTTCCTACACCTTACAGTTTCCGAGATATAGCCCGGACAAGATTTTCAAACTCAAGGTCACTACGTCAAGGTCAAATCAAGGTCACACCATGACATTGCACACCTACACCCCCTAACCAATGTTCCTACCAAGTATCAACTTCCTACACCTTACGGTTTCCGAGATACAGGCCGGACAAACTTCTTCCCGTCACCCACCCGCCCATCCGGACACCATGGGTGAAAACAATACCCCGACAGCTCTTCAGGGCTGTGGGGTAAAAAGGACAAAGCATGCAACAACTTTTACAATGAAAATACATACTGCAGTGCCGAACAGACTTGAACTTTAAGGAATTTAATTATAACCCAATTAGCTTAGCATTTTGTGTTTTATTTACGCCATAAACGGTACAACTCTCATCAGATTCTTTCAGTTTTCTGAAACTTTATTTTCATTTTAATTATTGTCCAACTGAACTACGCATGCTTAAGTAGGCAAAGTGGAAATTTTACTGGGAATTACCTTTGGCTCATTTAAATGGCTTTGATAGTGAAAAGAAGTGATTTTCTTGTGAAATTTTAAATTTGTATACACTAGTCTTCAGTGAAAATAAAGTCTGATAAATTTAAATATGAGAATCGGTGATATTTTCTTCCACCTATAATTTCCATTTCCTCAATATCTTTTGCTGTTCAACAGGTTTCTCGACATTTATCTGATAAACTTTTTCTATTAATAGTGAACAAATCATCAGTAATAGCACCATTATAAACAGACTTACAAACCCTCCAACATTGTATCTGTTTCAATATTGCACAATAAGACTGAAATAACAAGACCATTGCTTCTACAGTATGTATAAAACTCAAAAAAGACCAAGCTAAAGTACTAGAGTAATAAATATTAAATTCAATATAGTATGTGAAATTCACCGCTAGGGGCCACCATTTGAAAGTAAGACAAAATAATCCAAATTTGCACATACCATATTTTTTCAAAATTGTAAACAGTGTACTTGGTACCAGGCGTTAATTTGAACCAGGCGTTTATTCGAACCTGGGCATTATTTTGGAAATTTACGGTACTTTGCATTAGAGAGGATCAGAGGCCTCATGTATACAAAAATTCCAAATGTGTAGAGAATTTCCTACAAGTTAATAGAAGGTTTTTCCCTTATTGGTGAATATCACATACCATAGCAAGGCTGACATTTCTTATGCTGATTAAATGAACTCTAGGATAATATAATTGTTCACTGTACTGCTGATCACTGCAATTCAGAAAATAGCATCTGAGATGATAGCATCCCACAGCCTGGGAAATATCACTGGGAATCATGACACACAGAAGAGGTGAAAAAAGTACACTCTGCAGAACAGCGTAAGTTATGCAAAGGTGCAAGATAAATAAACTGAAGTGACATATTTTTATATTGTTTCTTTCACACATTATGACTTAACTATAATAAAGAGTATTAGTATACACTAATACATTCAGGGCAATAAAACAGGAAATTTTCAGTTCCTCCATTTTGGATTTGAAAATGTGAAAAATACACTCCATAAATGAAGGCAATCCAGAGTTAATCCAGATTACATAGATTGTATGGATTTTGCTGTGGAGGATGCCTAATGTTTCTACCAAGTATACTCTTCTATTATGGATAAATTTGCAAAACGCTTGAAAAGATGTTTACAGATTTTTGTAGTGAGATGTGTTGGTACGTGTAGTGACCAGAAATGTGACATGAATGGTTTACAAATATAGGGGTCGTCTATGTAACTGTACAACTTGAATATTGATTTTGAAGGGAGAAGACATAATTTAAATTTAAAGCGTGGATATTGTAAGATTAGCAAACTAGTTCATATAATAAATATAAAACCCATTTGGATTGTATAAAATAGTATTACATGGATATTTTACACAAGCAAACTGTTAAGTATTTTTTACAAAATATTCAACTATTGAAGATAAAATTAGAAAATATATTGCTTTCCAATATTCGTGGTTTGTGTACAAGTGGCAGACAGTACATTTCGTGCAGCGTCCAGTGTAGTCTTCCTCCAATATTTCAATGTTTATAAATATTTTAAAGTATAATAAAAATACTTTATTTTTATAAAAAATATATTTCTTTTTATTCTTTTACATTATAAATAGCGATAAATGTGTAGAAAACAAATTAACTCAAGAATTTCATTGTCGTACAGGCTTCTAATATAACCCTCAATTGTTGTGCAGTCACTGTTAATTAAAAATCATTGTCTGAAACAGACAACATATGAATTAAATGATATAATTCTTTGATACTGATTGGTCACTTGACAGAGCCTTCGATGTTGGCAGAGCCAAACTTAAAAGGTCACACCATGATGATGCACACTTACATCCCTAACCAATATCCTATCTCTACCTACTTTCTATACCTTACTGAACCTAAGAAATGGCCCGGATATGATTTTAAAGGCCAAGGTCACTACAGCAAGGTCCAAGGTGAAATCAAGGTCACACCATAGTTTTACCTACAACCCACAAACAATGTCCCTACCTAGTATAAACTTCCTACACCTTATGGTTGCCGAAATTTAGCCCGAACAAGATATTATAGGTCAAGGTCAATACAGTAAGGTCAAAGGTGTAATTAAGGTCACATCATGACAGTGCAAGCACTTACAACTCACAACCATCAACTTCCTACACCTTACGATTTATGAGATACAGCCCGGACAAGATTTTCAAACTCAAAGTCACCATGGAAAGGGCAAAGGTCTAATCAAGGTCATACCATAACATTGCACATCTACACCCCCAACCAATGTCCCTCCCAAATTCCCAAGTATCATTTTCCTACACATTACAGATTCCGAGATAGAGCCAAGAAAAGATTTTAAAGGTCAAGGTCACTACAGCAAAGTCAAATCAAGGTGACGCCATGAGATTGCACACCTGCACCCCCTAACTAATGTCCCTACCATGTATCAACTTTCTATACCTTAACCCAGATAAGATTTTATAGGTCAAGGTCACTATAGCAAGGTCAAAGATCAAATCAAAGTCACACCATGACTTTGCACACTTACATCCCCAAACCAATGTCCCTACCAAGTATCAACTTCCTATACCTTACGGTTTCTGAGATACAGGCCGGACCAACTTTTCCCAAACCCAACCAACAACCCACCCAAATGCCCATCCAGACAACATTGGTAGAAACAATACGCTGACAGCCCTTAAGGGCTGTGGGATAACAAAAACTAAATCACAGAGAGTTTACTATACATTTTAAGCTACAAGTATGTGTGCAAATATATGGTACAGAATTTTAATATTTAAAGGCTTAAACAGGCTATTTTAAATCATTGCTCGAATCACAGATTCGACTAAAAATGGAAAAAAGGCCACCATATTCAGAGTGGCATTAATAAACATATAAATATCAATTTTTTTAAAACTTTCTCTGTAAGTAATCTGTACATGGAATTAAATGTGACAAATATGCACAAGCTCTGAAAACTACCTTACACAACAATGCATAGTTAGTAGTTCTAGCGAATAATAAAAAAAAATTTGTCCCAGTCAGTATTTTTATCTAGACTGCTTGTAATGGATAATAAAATAAACTATATATAGAGTATAATATACTATAAATTGTGTGTCGACAAACAGCATCCCCATATTAGACAAAATTGGCACAATACATATAGAATTTTTAAAACAAAAAGGATTGTCCATATGACCTGCTCAAGAGGGTTTTAAATCTGATGATCACTTGTAACAATTACATCTAACCACTCTTGTGCAGTGATTGGGGGAGCTGTGCAACTAATCTTCACTTGGCTTTACGAGATTAATAATAACACCATAAATATAAGTTGTAGCACTATAAAGATAAGTTGTAACTGACTTACAACCGAAAAGATAGTTCATGGCTTCTCAGGACAGAAATGCTCAGTAGTAATGGTTTTTAAACCTGTTTAACAGTTGGGATGAGTGTGTACAATAGCTGCACTTAATGCTCTTGACCTTTACATCTAAAAATAGCCAGTAGGCTCAACAATGAAGGTGGTACAAGAACTTTTAAGTGCTGTGACATTGTTTAACCTTGAAAAAATGTCACAGGCCAATCTGATGCTGCCAAAGGATTCACAGCCCACGATTATTGATAATGCAGTTTGTCATTCCAAGCCTCTAGAACCAATAGTAATGGACATACAAGGGTGAAATATGGGTAAAAGTAGTGTTGGTGGGCTAATTTGGCCTTTTTCTGACCATCTTGGACTGACCTTGACATAAAGAGTTGCAATATACTCATGTCTATACTCCCATACTAAATTGTAGAATTCAAGGTCAAATATTCTTTGAGTAGTTCTGTCTCTGTGGCTGTGACATTGGTGGTATGATAAACAGAGAATGAATAACTTTCGCCCACAGAAACAAAAAATACACTTTACAAACTGGAAAGATTAGCAAATGAAAATAATACTGTCTTGAATTTTACTCCAAGTATTTGGTAAATTACTCAGTTGTCTGTCAGCTGAAAATACAGAAGGAATGAAATTAATACCAAAATTACGTTTAATACATTTATGTTATACTTTTATTAAAAAACAGCAAGATCCTGCCACTTTAGATTTCTGGATAGAATTCCTTTTTAAAAGAAACAATACATTGTTAAAATTTATAAGAGCACTGTGGTCTTCCTAGATTGGCAATATGTCAACATCTTTATACAAATGTTGATTAATGAAGGAAAAATTAGTGTCAATACTTGATAATATTTTCATTTTCCAAATTTTGTCTAATTCCGTGCCAACCTTGACAATGCCGGAGTTCTTACTCAGTGAGTGAAGCCTCAGTGGCCTATTTTCAAGTTTGGCAAATAAAACTTGGCCCTCACTTCTGTAGGTCTGGGTTTGAATCATGAGGATAAGAGAAGATAAGATAAGGCATATCCCTATGTGACATCAGTTGTTGAAAGGGACATGAATCTAATCTAATGCAGATTTTAATAGCACTTAATCTCCATCAAATGACAGACTCTAAGGCGAAATTATGGCCAAAGTGTTTGACTGACTTGTAGAGTGAAGAGTGAAAAAGAGGAAGTGCCAGGGATTGATGGACAGAGTTACTATGCCTGGTAATGTAGGAGCAGCTGTTCAGAGACAAGTACAGTCCAAAATAGCTAAGAGAACCACTGTGTAGAAATGTGTAAATCAATGAGGTAGTTTTGAACATACAGCGGCAACTAACAGGGAGCCATTAGAGTGGCTTTAGGATGGATGTGACATGAGCATACTTTCTACAATTTGTTACAATACATGCCAGAGTATTCTGAATAATTAAATCTAATTATGACTTTATAAATAAAATTAAGCAGAGACCATTTCTGTTCCAGTTTTCATTATAACTCAATCGACCCTTACCAAATTTGTACATCCTTACTGTTTTTAATTAAAAGCCTTATATTAGGGAAGAGTTGGTAGCAGATTTTCCATTTTGGTATCCTGCGTGTGAAACCATACCGATTCTGTGATACCAAAATAAATTGTGTTCTAGTATATCCCCAAATGAAGAGGCACACCAACAGGAAGTAAAATCCGTGAAAACATTAACAGTTCTTCCACAAGAAATCGGTGTAAAAGTATAAAATACACAGAAATATGGGGGTTTGTTTCTAATATTTCACGTTTTCTCACAATATAATATGTACTAACATTCGAAATGCCAGTTGTAAAGTGTTGTCACAGTATTCAAGTGAATTGGTCTCGATACCGAGATACCGGCGTTACCAACACTGTCCTACCTTATGTTATATTTTATGCCGAGCCAGTGGCTGACAGTTACATTGCAGAAAACTGACAAGCTAGTATGCAATCAGGCAGTTCATGTCCTCAACTGCTGATTGTGATATGAACTATATGATGTGCTGAAAGGAATATTAAGCCCAAAATCAATCAATTAATCTTATATTTAATGAATATTTTATAATTGAAAGAAAATCATGCAATAACATGTCTGGGTAATTAAGTTGCATTTGAATCATTACCCCAAAGACAGACCAGAGACACCAGACCACATCCTTATTCTTAAAATTTGATTTTTTTTCAAAAAATCTCAGCATTTCTTCAAACAAAAATCTTTAAATTCCTGAACGTTAATAATGAAAACCTGGACGAGCAAGCTGTGTAAAAAGCAAGTACCATTGCCATTTCATTTAATGACCATCACAAATTAATATTATTCACTTAAAAAGGCATTAAAATTTGCTGAAAAATGCTTATTCTTACAAATTTTCCTGTTTTTAGAAGTTTCCTCATTCGTCTCAATTTTTTATTAAAAAATCCCAATTTTCTAGGAAAATTCAAAGAATGAGATTATTCTAAGCATGCAAAAGCTGGTGAACAATATGCATCAACAGTAATAAGCTTTATAAACAATAATATAGTAATAAAATCTCTGCTACATATTGCGCAATATACAAAAGAAGTTAAATTTTGAGTACTATTTAAACTAGATTGGGCCAACTCGGTGCCAACATATCCCCAGACAGGTCATCACTCACGCAATATGTTTTCACTGGGTATTTTTGTCATGGGACTGTGTGATATAATTTTGAGGGAAAACATGATCAAACACTTATATAAGTTGAGTAATTCAATCTACACTATTTTTACATTGCAAGCAAAATGGTATCCCCAGATGACTGATACAAATCCAGGAACTTTGCCCACAAGAACTTTGCCCAATGCAAACTCTATCCACAGGCACTTTGCCCACAAGGAAATTTGCTGCCCACAACAATCTGACAGGGTAGGATGTTCAGATCGATCTGATTTGTATCAGTCGTCTCAGATCAATCAATCAACCAACCAACCAACCAACCAATCAATACTCCATTCAGATAACTACTCAGGATATAGGGTGTTGAAAGAGAAAATTCAAAATGGCCACCAGTTTTGGTGAGATAAATTTTTTTTTTTTGAAAATTGGCATGGCCACTCTGCAGAGTTACCCTGTGGGTCAAAAATTTCATCGAAATCGCTCTATCTAGCACGGTTTTCTAGATATAAGCATTTTTGTGTTTTGAGATTTTTGCGAAAAATTTGAAAATTCAAAATGGCCGCCATTTTGGGCGAGACATAATTTTTTTGAAAATTGGGATGGCCACTCTGCAGAGATACCCTGTGGGTCAAAAAGTTTGTCGAAATCGCTCTATCTAGCACGTTTTTTGAGATATAAGCATTTTTGTGCTTTGCAATTTTTGCGAAAAATTCGAAAATTCAAAATGGCTGCCATTTTGGGAGAGATAAAATTTTTTTGTGGGTCAAAAATTTCGTCGAAATCGCTCATTGGCCATTTCTTAACCAATCAATACCAAAATCTAATGATTTCCAGATTTTAATAGAATGAATGTATTTGCCAAGTTTCAGGTGAATTGATAAAATCCCTTTCAAGTTATCATCTGGACAAGCTTACCCATTGAAAAAAGACATTTTTGGTCATGTGACCTCTCTGATTGATCAAAATGTCACTGCAGCATATTCAAAAAAATTTCCCAAGGCTACTGCATACACCTGCCAAATTTGAAAAGAATTCGCCTTACTGTCACAGAGTTATAAGGAAAACGAAACATGGAGCCTGATTTTCTCCCATATCCAAACAAGAAGAAACAGTAAAATCTGACAATATCACTTCTCAGTTCCTTGCAAACAAACAAAATGAAGTTTTAGTTTATATAGTGCTACATATGCCGGGTTTTATACCAGCATACTGCTTAAACAAAGAGGATGAGTGCTTTTTTCATATATCTATGTAGAGAGAAAAAAAAAGAAGATATGATGGTATAAATCTGATTGATGTATGATGATCATCTAATTAAACACTGATATATATAAAAGTGGTAATAAAATACTCATTAATGGTTCAGTCTATCTATTTTGTAAACTTGCAATACAAAAAGCTTAGTTAATCTTATGACTAATAAAAAAATCAAATATATAAATAAGGAATGTCCAACAGGAAAATTATGCCTCTAGATTTAAATAAAAATTATTAAACCACAAGAACAGATTTATAATAATAATTCAGAATTGAGAATTTTAAATGTGTGATTATCAAGTGAAATAAGTTCATAACTGTAGGAGCTGTGTCAAAATTAACTGAGGCAAGTTGAATAATACTGGGCTAGTTAAGGGTTAAAAATCCCCTATTTTTACTACATAAGGCTATAATTTCATTAATATTGGGACTTAAAGCTCACCAGAAAATAACAGTGTCCATTTTACCTACTTTAATATGTATAACCAGTTTCATTTTAAAAAGTTAAAAACTCAGCACGCAGAGGGATAAAAACACAAAAATAAGTTCTTAAAAGCCTAAGATAGCCATAACATCATTAATATTCAAAATTTAAATAGACAGGCACTTCCTTTTAAAAATTCAAAGATTTCAGCTGTATGAGCCACATAGTTCAACAGTTACAGGGATTTAAAGTGGCACAATGTCCATAAATTGGGTTTCTGTGGGCATTTTAGAATTGTTAAAGTGACCTTAGCAATTAAACTACAGATCTGAAACTTTTTGGGGACATAGATAACAAACAAAAATTATATATAATACAGTTTAAGACTTGTCACACTTAGCAGTTTCAAATAACAGGACAAAATACAGAAAAAAATGTCAAAAAAGGTCACTTGGGTGAGTGTCTATGGTCCTCATACACAGGTTAAATGTCTACTAAAAGCCTTGATTTTTGGCACATGTAGAAAGAACATAATAATGTATTCCCAGATGGGATTTCAGCTCTATCAATCACATAGTTTAACAGTCACAGGGCTTAAAAGTGACAAAAAGTCCAAATATTGGGTCTCTGTGGGCCTTTTAGAGACCTCAATGTGACCTTCAAATTAAAGCTTCAGACTTAAAATCTGTCACATACAAAGATTACACATAGAATTTATATCTTATACAGTTTGAAACTTCTCAGACTTACCATTTCCAAGTTATAGGGCAAAATATGTGAAAAACGTCTTAAAAGGGTCACTTGGGTGGGTGTTTATGGTCCTCATACACAGGTTAAATGTCTATTAAAGACCTAAATTTTAGGGCACATATAAAAAGTACATGCTGATATACTCCCAGATGATATTTCACTTAGATATGAGACAAAGTTTGAATGCTACAGTGCTTGAAAGTGGCAAAAAGTCCATAAATTGGGTCTCTGTAGGCAATTTTGAGACCTTAAGTCGATCTTACAGGTACACCTACAGCCTTTAAATTTTTCACAGACCAGGATTACATATAAAATTTATACTTAGTGCAGTTTGAGACTCATCAGAATTACCACTTCCAAATTATAGGGCAGAATGTGTGAAAATGTAGGAAACAATCCCTAAATGGGGTTTTTATGGGCCTCAAACACAATTATCTCCTCAACTTAAAGTCTTGATTTTCGGCACATGTACTAACAATATATTAATGTGTTCTCAGGTAAAATTTTAGCCAGATCAGCCTCACAGTTTGTGACCTAGTGGGCTCTAAGTGGCCAAAAGTCAAATTTCTGACCTTAAGGTGGCCATAAGTTCTTTATTATTGGGAGTTTAAGGTCACCTTAAAATAGGGATCTTCCTTTGGGCACTCTTAACATGTGTACCAAGTTTGAAAAAAAAATACTGATCCGTTTTTGTGTTATCGCGTACACAAGGAAATTTCTACGACGGCGGCGCGACGGACCTGAATCCAATATATCCCCGACCTTCGTCTGGGGATATAATTATATGTTTACCACAAAATAAACAAAGGAAATCCACAAAAAATTTTTTAACTTACTTAATGTGTCTGGACACACTGAGAACTTGTGTTGACTTAGGATGAGACGACAGTCTCCATCAGCAACCCAGGACGGTTCTGAGGAGGGTACCTAAGTAAAATGGTCATAATTTTAGTTTAGCCCTCTTTTAAGTCCCACTATATGCATCCTTTCATGCTATTTATGGGGTGAAAATGGTTAAACTTGCAAGTGATAAGCATGTGTAATGCAAGGGCTTTGTAGGTATTTTCATTGCAAAGACAGGATGCCATGGTTGTAGAAATGAAATTGGTATGCTAATTAATTACTGCATGGTCACTGAAACAACTGACACTGCCAGGACACTAGTTAATACAGTCGTCCCCATGCAAGTAAAAAAACTGAGTAAATCTCAAGCAAGTGGAAGTAAATACCAAGGAATGTATTTATAAGGGACCACTTAAAGATGAAATAAACATCAGATTAAGTTTAGTATAAAAGGCTGATCCCCCTTTTTGAACACTAGTACATGTCCTGAAAAAGCCCTTTTCTGGTTGAAATAATGGGTAGTTTGTTACTCACATAGTGACGGTTACATCTGACATGTGGAATAGGAACTTCTAATGTCTTCTTGTTGTCATTCACATTTATTTCAAGACGGACATAGTACTCAGACTGTAATACAATGTACAAGTGCTTTACAAGAAATAGTAACAGAAAATATTCATCTGATAAAAATCAGTGGACACTGCAAATTAAAAAAAGATACAGTAGAAAGATTAATACATTACAAAGTGAGACATGTAATTTTCTATGGTTGTCCAGTTTTACAAAAAGTACTGACATGTAAACAAATCTCCGCAACTATAACATAATTTACGATGTTGGTGAACTCATATGGACAATGTCTATGGGACATTTTTACCAAGTAATGTCCCAGAAAATGAATATAAATTGTCCCAGCTTTGCGTTGGGAGAAATATGTCTCAAATGTCACAGTAGAAAACATTATTGCAATGATATTATACACCTACACCATCAAACCAATACACCTACCATGTAACAACTTCCGACACATTATAGCCTGGACATTCTAGAATTTAAAGGTCAAGGTCACTATGGCAAGGTCAAAGATAAACTCAAGGTCACACCATGATGTTGCACACCTATACCCTCCAATGAATACAAAATGCAAAGCATCAACTTCCCATACCTTATCACTTCTGAGATATAGCTCAGACAAGATCAAGATCACTGCAGCAAGGTCAAAAGTGAAATTAATGTTACAAGACATTGTGAACCTACAACCCCTGTCCAAAATCTCTGGCACCTAACAACTTATTATACCTTATGGTTTCTGAGATATAGCCCAGACAAGATTTCAAAGCTAAAGGTGACTACAGCAAAGTCAAGGGTTAAGTCAAGTCACACCATGATGTTGCACACCTCCAAACCAATAACCCAGCCAAGTATGAACATCCTACACCATAATGTTTCCAAGATATGGTCTGGTGGACAAGATTTTTAAAGGTCAAAACAACATAGCAAAGTTGAATCAAGGTTACACCATGACATTGCACACCTACACACCCTAAGTAATGAACTTCCTACACCTTACTATTTCTGACATATTGCCTGGGCAGAGATTTGAAAGGTCTTGGTCACTATGGGAAGGACAAAAGTCAAATCAAGGTCACACCATGACACTGCACCCACAAATTTTGAAGCGCCACATACAGAAAAAGTGTTGTTGGATAACATTACCCCAAACCTTAAAAGCTGTAGTTCTTTAGATGAACATATCCTGAATATTTGACAGAAATCTGTGCAGGGGTTTGGATTGTAAAGTACCCACAAAGCCTATGTCCACCTCCATCTGCCAATGACTCCACTGTCGGGATTAAAGGGGATACAACTAAAACCCTAGCCTTTCCTGGCTGGGGTTAAAAATGGTTGTACTTTATATCACAGTAGTTACATTTATTGCACGTCACTGTAAAAAAGTTTTAAATGTGAGCTTTATCGTTTCAAAGTAATGCTATTAGAAATGTAATTTCAACATACCTTAATTTTAAACTGCAATGGGATGTATTTACCTTAAGAAAATGCCCCCTTACAGTTGGGGGGAGGGACGTTCCCACTCTGTTTGACTTCAGTGGAATGCGAAGATTTGTGACACCCCTGAGTGAAAATTGAAACAACATATAAAATTTTTTACTCATTCTGAAATACGAAATAACTATAAATATACAAATTTTATAACCTATACCATAAGAAGATATTTTAAGGTTATGGGCTGCAATTTTAGAAGTTAAAATGTATAACCTAAAAGAGTCAAAGCATCATGAATTGGCTTGGGAATGCAAAATATTTAAATAATTTTCCTTTTCTTATGCTGGGAGGAAGCTAATGTTTCATTCAACAAGAGCTGGGTTTGCAAAGCTGTGCCTGGCAATTTTATCTGCTTTAGTTGAGTAAACAGGCAATATTGCTGAGTGAGTTAGATATGACACATATGATAGTAGGTTGAATATAAAATCTTGAAACACAATCAGATTAAACAAATGAACAGAATTAACACTCACTTCATGAGGTTCATGGAATCTCCTGTCAGTAAAGTCTCATACAAAATGGTTGGTCCATGTTCAGGCTTAAGAAACCTAGGAATACCTTCCCCGATATTGTTGTCTGCAACAAAACAAAGCTTCTTAGACTAGTAAAAGTAAGTACCTCACATCTCATTTTAGTTCGAAAGCTTCTCTATATGGTATATTTCCAAGGTCACACATTTGTCTCCTGATCACCCAGTGTTTGCACACTTGGGGCAAAACTCTGGATGCTGTACATCAAATTGTTGCAATTGGGGCCAGCCATCCCATTTACAAACCTGTGTGGGTGAATGTCTCTTTCCTGAGTACTCAAATCTAACCTTTCTTTTAAATCACTTATGACCTATCTTTATGCTGCTATGATTTGTATGAGTGTCACTTATCCTTATGGTATATTATGACTAATCTTCCCCACACTCTTCTATAAAACTGGAGGTAAGTGATTATGTTCTTTGAGAAAATTAGTCCTACCAGTCTACACCTAAATCTTCTCTGCTTCATAGCAGTGAGAGGGGCTTGGTGCTATGAATTACCTTAATAAATCGCAGCAGTGAGGAGCAGGCCCTAAGGCCAATCTTACTGGTCTTACCACCTCTCTTTTCATTCAGAACAAATTACATTTTTTGCCAGTTTCTCTGCCCTTTTTCAATGGACTAGTCATAACAAGTTGTAAATTGGGGAGTTCTAACGATATCTCTCAATAGTAGAACTCACTCACAGCGGTTAATAAACATAGACATGCTGACAACAAAAAACATCAATGTTGCGTTTGGTCAGTTATTGATCATTTTGTTATGCAAGCAATAAGAGCTGAATCATATCAAGTAGATTCTTTAGAGACCAGAAAAATACTTAAATTCTATTCTTAATACATTAGAAATTTAAGACTCTACAAAGTGTTTTGGTAAAGTTAATAAAAAGAATTTCATGAATTCACGCTTTTCATTTTAAATGTATAAATATCATGAATAGATATTAGCCTCAGGAATATTAATTATGGACTTCTAAAACCTTAAATAACTAGTTTAAAGTCTTATGGTCAATGATACTTTACATTTAAAAATACTGTGGAGTTTCCTTCTAAGGACATTCTTATATTTTGGTAAAATTAGTGGTTATTCTTGAGGGAACCACATTCTTATTTTTGATGAATAACTAGAAACCACACAAAGAGATAAATTTCAATGGTAGCAAACAATCCAAAGACCACTTACTTACTCGTACTAAATAATGGAATTTCTACTTAGCATAAATCTATTTACGGAGCTCAAATGTGTATACCACAGGATCTAACTGATTATGATCTTATACATTTCATTAATTCATCATTATTGAGGTCATAAATCACCTTGTGTTCTAACAATAATATCTGTAATACTTGTTCCCAATTGAGTGAAAATAATATTTTAAAATACATAAGTTTTTTGAGCCAACTCACCATGTGGTAGTGTAACATACAAATTGTTTGGATTGTGATCCTTCATTCCTCCACCCCATGCAAGGCTGCGGATAGCTCTCAGTAGTGGGGAAGGGGGCGGCTTACCCAAGAAACGCTCTTCCCTCAAGTCTATTTTAAAATCTCTTAGAACCTGGAAGAAATTCAAATATTAAAATGTCAATAATTTCCGTATATCTATTAACCTGAGTCAATCATGTCATTCAGTAAATGCTTCTCCTTCAGGATCTATTGTGAAAACTGTTATCACCGAGAAATTGAAATATAACAGTACAATAACATGATTTTGTAGACATTAATCCTGTTAATGTTGCTTTATCTTATATATTTATATTATTCCTGAAGACATATAATGTCTATGCAAAATTATGTTATCACTATTGTTAGATGACTGTCATATTATTATTACGTCTATTATTATTATTATATGTACATGGTATCTTGGTCTAGTGTTATGGGGTCATTCAGATTGTCACAGATAATAGTACAGTATAGGCATTAATAGTGATGGTTAACCGGGTAATACTAGACAGAACTGTGATGGTAAATATTTAACACTAACAAATGTACAGGGTGTGTATATGTGACTGTTTGAGAAATTCTAAAACTCGATATAAGTTGGCATCATATTGTTCTTGGCTTAGATGAAATCAATGCAAAACAAATAAATGTAACCAGGAATAATATACCGGTAATCACTATTATAACCTATTCCATTTATGCATTATGGGTGAAATGTGGTGAGACCAAAGAAAGTTTTAAATATCTTAATATTACAAAAAATGTGCACAACTATCTGCATTACTATGTGAAAATTTTTCAAAATTTTAGTAAAAAAGAAGAATGGTTTACTTTGTTTTACAAATGGGTACAAGACATACTTCATATAGTTAATTAATTAGTTTGATTGCAATTAATAATGCACCACATATATAAAAAATTCAAATTTGTATTACTGAAAATCTATTAGAGTAAATTTCTATCTGTTAATAATTGTGTTACTTTTTGATTCATATGATTCATATAACTATTTTATTGAACTGATATACTTTTCTGATACATATGAATGAATATTTTAAATCTATTGGTATCCAAGAACAAAATAATGTCATACTGTGTATGACTTTGCACTGTATATAGGCTTTGATGGAGGGTTTGCTACCCTTGCCCTCCCAAAGTCCTTTTGCACTTATGTAAAAAAAGGGTAAATAAATTTAATGGTTTAAAAAAAAAATCAAAACTATGTCACACAAATCAGGATCCTTGGTGGCCTAGTGGCTAGCAAGTTTGACACCTTGCAGGCTGTCACCTCTGTATGGGTTTGACTCCAACATGTACATCACCAGGCATTTTTAGAATGGCTGAATTCTTTTTAGGTTGTTGAGTTACAATGTGTCCCATCTGGGGATACACTGCGTTCAGATGCTATCTCTTTTGCTTTTGGTACGTTTGTTTGTCTGTTTGCCAGTGTTCATGATATCTCCAAAAATAATGCATGAATCTTTCTGAAAGGGGGAAGTGATTAAATTTTTTTGAAAGATTTCCGGATCATACTCTGCCTGCAAAAACCTGTTTAATTCATTACTTTTGAGTAAATAAACTTACGCAAAAACATAGCCTCCTGGTGCAAATAATGAAAATGATTTTGAAGAATCAAAAGCATTGATGAGCTTTTCATTGCTTCCTCATTGTCCCAGTGCTCTACAAGTTTGCTATCTTATCACAGGCTGTCATATCTGTGTGGATTTGACTCCCACAACACTGGCAATACTGAGGACCTATCCCAATATCTGACCCTGGCTGTCAAACAGAACATAAAATAACAGGTTTGAACTCTTTGAACCTCTCCAGCAAAACCTTGTAGTGCAATGAATACTTTCTACAAGTGGCAATAATGAGGATCTGTAGCTGGTTGTTCAGGGGGATGCAAACCCAAAAAGTAATTCTGCCTTCCACTTGTCAATAAGCCAAGGTACTTACCTTAATACTGATACTGCTGATGACTGGTTTAAAGCTGCCAGAGTTGCTAAAGCCAATGGATAACTTCATCGTGTCACCTTCTGAGTAGAGTGGCCTGTTCAGGCTATGGAAGAAAGAGAATGGTAGACAATATAGCTACTTTTACTTTAACTCCATTTTTTTGTATTCATGAATCAAATACAGTTGAACACTTTTTACCCCACAGCTCTTAAGGGCTGTCGGGGTATTGTTTTCACCCATGGTATCCGGATAGGTGGGTGGCAGGAAAAAGTTTGTCCGGGCTATATCTCAGAAACCGTATGGTGTAGGAAGTTGATACTTGGTAGGGACATTGGTCAGGGGGTGTAGGTGTGCAATGTCATGGTGTGACCTTGATTTGACCTTGCTGTAGTGACCTTGAGTGTGAAAATCTTGTCCGGGCTATATCTCAGCAACCGCAAGGTGTAGGAAGTTGATACTTGGTAGGGATATTAGTTAGGTGTTCTAGGTCTGCAACGTCATGGTGTGACCTTGATTTGACCTTTGACCTTGCTGTGGTGACCTTGACCTATAAAATCTTTGTCATAACAAAAAGATGTCTCAAATATGGCAGGTGAACACACTTTGGCAGCGCCAAAGTTAAAGGTCACACCGTGATGCACACCTACACCCCCGAACCAATGTCCCTACCAAGTGTCAACTTTCTACACCTTATGGAATCCAAGAAATAGTCCAGATAAGATTTTAAAACTCATGGTCACTATGACAAGGTCAAAGGTCAAATCATAGTCACACCATGATGTTGCACACCTACAACCCCCAAGCAATGCCCCTACTAAGTATCAACTTCCTACACCTTACAATGTCTGAGATATATCCCGGACAAGATTGTAAAGGTCAAGGTCACTACGGCAAGGTCAAAGGTCAAATCAATGTCACACCATGACCCTGTACACCTACACCCCCTAACCAATGTCCCTACCAAGAATCAACTTTCTACACCTTATGGTTTCCATGATATAGCCTGTACAAGATTTTATAGGTCAAGGTCACTATGGCAAGGTCAAAGGTCAAATAAATCAATGTCAGACCATGATGTTGCACACCTACACCCCCTAACCAATGTCCCTACCAAGTATCAACTTAATAAACTTTACGGTTTCTGAGATATAGCCCGGACAAGATTTTCAAACTCAAGGTCTCTATGGCATGGTCAAATGTCAAATCAAGGTCAGACCATGATGTTGCACACCTACACTGCCTAACCAATGTCCCTACCAAGTATCAACTTCCTACACCTTACAGTTTCTGAGATACAGCCCAGACAAACATTTTCCTGCTGCTCACCCGCCCGACCATCTGGACAACATGGGCTGAGGTGTAAAAATTGGTCAAAGTTGTTGAATTCTGAGGTGAAGCTGGTCTATATTGTTCTTCCATTATATGAAGCTGTTACATGTGTTACGTGACCAGTTGATGACGTCAGACGATGCATTCTTGTTATTTCTTCTCGTCGACCTACCCTAGGACATACACAGATTGTTACTCGACTAGGTAGTGACTAGTAGAGAGTTCTAAATGTATATTTGCTTCTGAAAGAATGCTGCATAGAAGAAGATGAAAACTCAACACGATTTCATCTGACAACAAGCAAAAAGAAATTCATCAAAATTAGCCATAAAATGCTGCAAAATGTCTCATTTTAATCCTGGAGAGGCCATGATATGCAAAAATCACAATATATATATTTTCAGATGAAAATAAGCTTCAAAATTGTAGATATTTCCTACTTTTCTTCAAACTTCGAGATCACTTCAAAAACACGTCTACACACTACACGCACCAAACTGTCTAGAAAGGAAGCAAGTATGATGCGCCACCTAGCGAATGCACACTACTTGACCGGTCCTGCCGGTATTGTATACAGGATGGTTTTTTCTGTCGTTTGGCGGGACCGGTCGCGCCGACTGGAAAGGCAATTGTCCATTGGATAGGATGTATTAACGCAATAAAATATAATTTATTGTTCAAAATCATTTATTTAAGTCTTACCAGGCTTGGATATTTAGTTTAGATTTCTTGAATCCCCCTTTCAGTTCAAGCTTTTGTTCTACTGTTGTAGATCCTTCTTCAAATTTTGCAGTTTCTGTGACAAAGAGGGTCTGTTGAGGGTCATCCTGTGAAAAGTGAAAAAAGCAAGTACAATCAACAGTACATAAAAACTATTTTGATTAAGCTAAACAACAATCCAAAATAGCACAATTATTATAATTATTATTATCATTTAAAAACTGTCAGGGAACTTAATTCTGATGTGTATCAAATTTTAAGGGGTGTGTCCCTTTGTGGTGTGACAGATATGACATCAGTATAACCTCTGTCAACTTTTGTCTATGGATATAATAATTCAATAATTTAAAAGTTTTACAGGATTTCAGGTGATGTTTTTGTAAATACATTGCAAATTATAGAAAATTTAACTTTATACCCAAATTTAACATTGAGGGGGTCTCAGGGGGGCAAGTCTGATGGCCTTTTTGGAATCTCAGGACATGCTTTCCTACTTCCTCCCACTATACATTCTAAATCTTTAATGCCAACGGGAAAGAGATATTTGACATGTGACAAATCTATTCTACCTGTATATGCCATACAAAAGACACATGATCTAGTTGATTTTAAGGTAAGCTTAACATAAAGATGTGATTTTTAAAGCTATAAACCAACTTGCTTCTCTTCAATAACATTGAACCTGGGTAAGGTATTTAATGTCAGTAGATTATACTTCATATACACAATATACTAGTATGCTTAAAAGCATCAATTTCAGCCTGTTTTGAAACAAAATGATAATCAGTAGGCCCAAATTGGTCAATTATGGCCTCACTGATCTGAAAATCACCTTGCACTTAGGTTAAAAATTTGGTTAAAATAACAGAAAAAAATGTTCTTTATCATGTGACCTTGATAAAGGTTAAAGGTCAAATCACACTTGTTAAGATTTTCCCATGCCTATGGAAGATAACTGCCAAACATCATTTTGATGGTTCTTCAATTAAGAAGGATATCCAACTTTAAAGATACTGTGGAGGGAAAGGTTGACTGAATTCATGATCTCCTGGTCTTTACTCCTTGCTAGTAAGAATTGAATTGGTGGATAATAATTCAAATATTACAAAGCTTAACAAAAAGAAAAGGTCAAGTGTATCTGAAGTCTTTCAAGATGAAAATATAACATCAAAATCTTTACCCACCAGCTGATACTGACTGCTTATCCTGTCATTGCATTTGCCTATAAACTCAGCCTCCAATTTGTATTCCACTGAACCCTGCCAGCAAGGACCAGAGGCACTCACAAGATGGAAACTACCTGCAGAGTTAAAATTGTCGCAGTTTGATATTTCTCTTTTAGTAGCACACTGTTTAGTTTTTATTATAATATTCAGTCAAAATCAAGCATAATTCTGGGCTGGGATTCATGAACAAGCAATCAGGTACTGTATGAATCTATCATATATCTATATTTGACAGAACCCAAAAAGTGTTAAAATCACTACTACATGCTCGGCTAGTGGGGATTTTCCTTATAGCTAACCTGGTAGAGTATGGGCCTCGTAAGTGAGGTGTTGTGGGTTTGAGTCCCCTGAAAACCTGGTCCTGTGAGATATAGTTAGGCAAAGACTGATTATTATTACCTTAAAAAATTCTCGCACTCAATCTCACTCACAGTTTTAACTCAAAGCCTTATAAAAGTCGGCGCTCCAGAAGTGGGGTTGGAGTGGTGTTGTGGTTGTGGCAGCAATATATGTAAAGTGTTGGTAGAAAACTCATTGTGGTCTCACGTTTCTTCAACAATGTTAATGAGGTTGGTAGATACACTAGTACTAGTACGTCATATCTATTATTTTAGAATATTGTTAGAAACCTCAACATGGCCTCATATTTCCGTTAGTCTGTCTGTGTCCAAGTATTAGCATTTGATATTCTATTTGTAAAATATTGCCAGAAAACCCCATCGCTGCCTCACAGAACAGCAATCACTGGGTAAACCCTTGAGAGAACAGCAAATATTTAACCAGTCAGAGATTAAGTGCAGTAAAAAGGTGCAGCTCTGATTATATCTCTGACGGTTCATCCCGTAGTTAGAGATTTTACTCGTCAGTAGAACCGTCTACAGGGATGTCTCGTACCTTCCGAGATTTGGTGTTTCCATCACACTACAGGTGGTATAATTTGCGGTTCTAGGCATTGATCGAAATGCCTCTGTCCTTTAACTACCATGTGAGGTTTGTATGTGAAGTTGTGACACAGTGAGAAATGTCCACTACCTCAACTCACCTTATGTTGCTGTATTACACCGAAAGAGTCACAACCTTATATACACCGTGAACCACAAATGCAGTTACCAAAGCCAAAAACAAATCATATGCACATGCTCACATTCATTTGTGCATGCTCACGGTTTTGCATTCAGAGGTGGAAATTGTAAATATTTTAAATCTTCTGTAAAACACGCAGGGTAATGGACGTTTCTCCATTGTGTCTCAAATGACCCATAACATTCCAATTTAAAATATTCAATTAATTCTTGCAAGAAATTCATATGCTCACATTCATCTGCGCATGCTCACGGTGTCTAATTCAGAGGTCGAAATTGTAAACATTTTATAACTTCCGTAAAACAAGGTAATAGACATTTTGCCACTGTATCACAAATGAGCATTAACATTCCCATTTAAAATGTAATATTAATTCTCTTTCTCTAGTAATTGTTGGACTTACTTCTTGTTGGTGTATCAGGTAACAAAATTGGCCGAAGATAAATCCTGCAAGATATTTTAATACATATTCTAAATTACGTGCAAGTGCTACAAAAATGATCTCTTAATGGGATTTTAACTACTGAATACTCTTTACTGTTTTTGGATCTTGGCTCACTGAAAACCATAATTAATTTTTTTTGGTAGGGGGTTGGGAGAGCTGGGAACCATAATTAGTGTGAGGGTGTTTTCAACAGAAATTACAGTAAATATCATGATCAGTACTTTGTTTAAAGTGAAAGTGAAATTTAAGTGTTTTATTTGCTGTCTGTAAACTTTTCACACTTACAAATACATTTAATCAGAGTACTACACCCCAAGGGACCAGAATACTTCTACATCAGTACCAGGGGCCAACTTCAAAAAAGGACTTAGCCAGGATTTAGACTTAAACTTAAGACTTTTGTCTTTAATTCAGGCAAAGTCTGTGGTCTTACAGTTAGAGGGTTTCACAAAACTGCTCAGTTGATGTTTTGGCTAAGTCTATCTGTGAGTGGGCTTAACCTTTACAAATACAGACTAAAGATAAAAAACACAGAACAAAGATAAAATGTGCAAGCAAAGGATATTTGTCACCAGTAAAATATTTTGACTAGAAAGAAATGGTTACTGACAACGAAAACCACTGTGGTTATTTGATAATCTTAGTCATAGCATAGTCACCCTTTGTAAAATCCATTGACATCCCAGGCTTAGCTAAGACAAAAGGCTCATGATTTAAATTCTTGACTTAGCCTAAGTCCAGGCTAAGTCTAAGACTGTTTGTGAAACCAGCCCCTGGATTTCCATACAGCATAGTAAATGTCCATAAAAATTTAAGAATGTACTTAAGTAACTCATCATTTTTAAAACTGAAACATACAAGATCTAAAAGTTACCAAATTAGCTGTAAAACCCTTTGATACAACACATACCCACACATTGAATTTTTAAGCGCAAGCTCAAGTGAGGCTTACATTTCTAGAGATCACTATTTTTGTTTTTTTTTCCCTTTTTTCTCAGTTTCAATTGGTGTGGCTAGACAAATTGCCAAAATTATATTTCCATTTTTTTTCTGGAAACTTGTTAGTTATGCTTTTTCAGAACTTTAACTTTCAGTATCACTTTCACCTGAATTGGAGATATGTCTAACTAGAAATAGGACGCCCTGTTGATAGTAGCTGCGACATATGAATAGAAACATGATAGCATAGAAGAACACACATTATCATGTGTAATGTCCACCCAATGAACCTTTTGCCAAAATTGTACAGTAGTCTTACAAGACCCTGTTTCATTTCTAAAATATATCAATGATGCTTAAATATTTATTAGTGTACATGTAAATTATTTCAGCTTCATGCCTTTTTGCATTGGTTGAGTCGAAAATTTTGACGAAGTCACTCTATCTTGCACGGTTAAGAAGATAGAAGCAAATTTCTGTTTTTCTATTTTTGGCAAAAAATTCAAAATGGCCGCCATTTTTGGGAAGAGGAAAATTTTTTGAAAATTATCAAGAGTACATTTCTTAGATACCCTATGGGTCGAAAATTTCAACGAAATCACTCTATCTCGGTTAAGGAGATAGAAACAATTTTGTGTTTTGCCATTTTGGGCAAAAATTCGAAAATTCAAAATGGCCGCCATATGTGGGAAGAGGAAAATTTTTTAAAATTGCCAAGAGTACATTGCTTAGATACCCTGTGGGCCGAAAATTTCGACGAAATCCCTCTATCTCACACGGTTAAGGCGATAGAAGCAATTTTGTGTTTTGCCATTTTTGGCAAAAATTCGAAAATTCAAAATGGCCGCCATTTTTGGGGAGGGGAAAATTTTTTTAAAAATCGCCAAGAGTACGATGCTCAGATACCCTAGGGGAAAATTTTTTGGAAATTGCAAAGAGTACATTCCTTAGATACCCTGTGGGTCGAAAATTTCGACGAAATCGCTCTATCTCGCACGGTTAAGGAGATAGAAGCAAATTTGTGTTTTGCCATTTTTGGCAAAAATTCGAAAATTCAAAATGGCCGCCATTTTTGGGGAGGGGAAAATTTTTTTAAAAATCGCCAAGAGTACGATGCTCAGATACCCTAGGGGAAAATTTTTTGGAAATTGCAAAGATTACATTCCTTAGATACCCTGTGGGTCGAAAATTTCGACGAAATCGCTCTATCTCGCACGGTTAAGGAGATAGAAGCAAATTTGTGTTTTGCCATTTGTGGCAAAAATTCGAAAATTCAAAATGGCCGCCATTTTTGGGGAGAGGAAAATTTTTTTTTAAATTGCCAAGAGTACGATGCTCAGATACCCTATGGGTTGAAACTTTCAACGATATCGCTCTATCTCGCACGGTTAAGGAGATAGAAGCAAATTTGTGTTTTGCCATTTTGGGCAAATATTTGAAAATTCAAAATACTCAAAAGTAGCAAAGTAGCTATTACTCAGTTAGCTATAGAGCTATCATCACCAAAAGCAATCCCATACAAGCTATTAACCCAATAAACCTGCATGCCAAATTTGGTAAAGATAGGATAAGAACTGTTGCCTAAAATGTCTGGAAACCAAGTGTGACGCCGGACGGCGGAAAAAGCAAAAATAATATGTCCACCCCCCCCAGTGGGGTGGACATAATTCAGTTTGTAAGCAGACAGCAATTGGCATTATATTACAGCATGGTCAGACATGAAGTCAGTCCCACTCTAACATTCTGGACAAAATCGGAGTAACAAGGAGAGATCAATATTATGTGTGCACAAGTATATGAGTAGGGCCAGTAACACCATTAACATTTTGCAACACTGAAGAATATCTTTAAAACCTGGACCTATTGCAACACTCGACATCCAAAGGAACATATATGACATCGCAAATGATGAAATTGGAACCACTTGAGGAGAGAAAACCCACACCAGAAAATCCTCTAAAAACCTAGTACATGAACCTGGTGGATGGTACAGACTAGCAGCTACAAAATTATTTGTGGTCAGACTTGAAAGAAATTAATTTGCGTAGGAAAGTTCTTAATATGTGACAGAATACGGCACAAAAGACAGTTATTATACTAGCATGTTACGAGAATTTTCAATTGATGATCACATTATTCCTGGATATTGTTGAAAATGCAATATAAGCCATGGTCTCACGCCACATGTATAAACCTAGTGGTTGAAAAAAGCAGAATCATTTAAAAATGGCAACAAAACAAAATTTCACATTCTGTCCAGAGAAAAACAAACAGAAAGTAACATACTTCAGGAAAGACTTCATTACAGTTGTATGAATCTGAAATAGTTACACATAAGGTAGAGGGGACAATAAACAAAGTTGTTTGTAAAATATCACCACAATACTTGTAATTCTATATGCTCTGACATGATAAACATGTCTAGACTCTTGCTATCAGCTCCCCAAAACATATTTTAGTCATACACAATGTTTATATTTCACTTTCATCATATTGCACTTTACCTGGTATTCCAGTGGGCAGGCATATTTTGAATGGAATCACATATTTTCCAAAGGACAGTGGCTCTGGAAATGGATAAAAAATAATATAATCATAAAACAGGTAAATTCAAAATAACAAATTCAGGAAGAATGTCCATTAGGAAGAATGACAACCAGGAACTTTGCCCATTGCCAATTTTTCAGGGGTGGAATTTTGGCCATCAATTTTCTTATCCATCATTTTTGTACTTGTGTATTACTTAGGTATTACTAAAAAGAATGTCTACTACGTGACCATGGCTGCATTATCAACTGATTCATCTCATTCATATACATTCCCTATAATAATAGATTTCATTAACAGACCACTGAAAAATAGATTCCCAATTGCACTTTATACATACATGCTTGAATATAATCAAAAGGGGCTTCATCAAAGAATAGAATAGAATAGAATCATTTATATAGCGCAAAATTGATGCAACATCCTCTAATGCGCTTAAAAGCAAAAAGGGAAATTCGAGGGATATGCCGCGTCAAAATCCTGATTTAGCGCCGCAAGGGGAGAGATACTATGGTGGGGGGTATGCAAGTCTAAACAAGTAGGTCTTTAGGTGGCTTCAAACCCTATAATTGTGTTCTGAGATCGGACTGATTGTGGGAGTCTGTTCCATTCAGTGGGAGAAGCCATTGCAAAACCTCGCCTACCAATGGCCTTCTTGGGACGAACTGAAGAAAGAGAAAGCCGATTTCGATGAGTAAGGCTACTGGGTTTGATTAAGGATGATAATATGAGGGTTGGGAGAATTTGATAGCCTTGAATGTAATAAGATTATATTTGAACAAGATACGGTATGAAATGGGGAGCCAGTGTAGTTTTTGCAGATAGGGAGTAACATAGCTTGTTTTATCAAGTCTGAAAACAATTCTGCAGGGGGCATTTTGAATCTTTTGGAGTTTAGCTACATTGTATTTATTCACACCATAAAGTAGGGAATTGCAGTAGTCATTGAGTTGGCCAGCAGGGCTGCAGTCTCCACACTGAGGAATTTACGAATGTGTCTGAGATCTTTGAGATGCTAGCAAAGGTGTTCGCAGAATCAAAAGTAACACATAAATTCTTAACTTCATTAGTAGGGGAGATTGAGTTTCCAAGAAACTGGGTGGGAAATTTTTTGCATGATTGACTCCCTGGCCTGTCTGTCGCCAATGATGGTAAATTCTGTCTTCTCTGGATTAAGTTTCAATCTTACACCATCTATCCATTTTTGAACGAAAGCAAGACACTCAGTGAGCTCAGCAATATTGAAATCAAAGTTCCTGCAATCAAGTGCCAAGTATATTTGGGTGTCATCTGCATAAAGATGATGGGTAACATTGAAACTGGAAATTATATGGCTGAGGGGGGTAGTGTAAATAGTGAAAAGCAGTGGACCCAGGACAGAACCTTGAGGGACCCCATAAGGGAGTGAGAAGGCATCCGAGAAGCTATTACCCCATTTAACCTTCTGTCTACGATTAGTGAGATATGGTTTGATCCACATCAGCAAAGTGCCATCCACGCCAAACCAATCCCTGAGGCAGTTAAAAAGAATGGTGTGGTCAATGGTATCAAATGCTGCTGAGAGGTCCAACAATGTGTGAGCAACAGCCTTACCCGAGTCCAATGAAGCAGCAATGTCATTTTGAATTTTAAGGAGTGCTATTTCTGTGGAATGCAATCTCTTGTAGGCTGATTGAGATTGGAGAGCCCCTCTTTGAGAGGCGTTATTTATATTTGATATAGTGCACACAAGTTTGACCTTACATATGTATTCAGGACCATAGAATTTACAAGGTTGATAACAAGATGCCCAATTGCACTTAATATATACATGCTTAAATATAACTAGACCAAGGACGCATCTGTGGCCAGATGCAAGATGTATCCACCGGCAAAGGCAAAAGTAGCTGTTACTCAGCTATGCCACGAGCTAGAGGTCTGAAATTTTAGTATGTTATAGCTGACCCAAAAGTAGGTGAATAACAGATTTGCACAAAATTCTGTAAATGCAATAGTTTTCAAGTTACAAGTGATTTTACTCATGATGGAAGTTAGTGAAAAGTCCAAAAATAGCTATTACTCACTTAGCTATTGAGATAGACACTCAAGTTACTCACCATGTTGTAGCTATGGAAAAAGTAGCTGAATAACATATTTTAACAAAGTGCTCTAAATGCAATACTTTTCAAGTTATAATTGATTTAGTGCATGATTTCATGAATTTTAATGCATTAAAAATTATTTTAAAAATTCATAAAAAAACTTTAGCATGTGAAAGCTCTCCAAAATGTAGGTGAATGAGTTATTTGAGAAATACTGGCTATCTGCAATACTTTCAGTGATAATAGGCATTTACTCATTTTGAGTAGGTGAGTAATTAGCTATGGATCTGAAAATTCACAAATTGAAAGCTCTCCAAAATGTAGGTGAATGAGTTATTTTAGGAATACTGGCTATCTGCAATACTTCACCAAGTGAAAGCTCTCCCAAAAGTAGGTGAATGAGTTATTTGAGAAAAATTGGCTATCTGCAATACTTTTAGAGATAATTCGCATGTACTCATTTTGAGTAGGTGAGTAATTACCTACGGGTCTGGAACTTCACCATGTGAAAGCTCGCCCAAAAGTAGATGAATGAGTTATTTGAGACAAATTGGCTATCCGCAATACTTTTAGAGATAATTAGCATTTACTCATTTTGAGTAGGTCAATAATTAGCTAGGGGTCTGAAACTTCACCAAGTAAAAGCTCTCCCAAAAGTAGGTGAATGAGTTGAGAAAAATTGGCTATCTGCAATACTTTTAGAGATAATTCGCATTTTGAGTAGGTGAGTAATTAGCTACGGGTTTGAAACTTCACCATGTGAAAGCTGTCCCAAAAGTAGGTGAATGAGTTATTCGAGAAAAATTGTCTATCTGCAATACTTTTAGAGATAATTCGCATTTACTCATTTTGAGTAGATGAGTAATTAGCTATGGGTCTGAAACTTCACCAAGTGAAAGCTCTTCCAGAAGTAGGTGAATGAGGTATTTGAGAAAAATTGGCTATCTGCAATACTTTTAAGAGATAATTCGCATTTACTCATTTTGAGTAGGTGAGTAATTACGTACGGGTCTGAAACTTCACCATGTGAAAGCTCTCCCAAAAGTAGATGAATGAGTTATTTGAGAAAAATTGGCTATCTGCAATACTTTTAAGCGATAAGCCACCTGCCAAATATGAAAGAAATGTGGACTGTAGGTCGCTAACAACTAATATTCCACATTCTAGACATTTTTGTCTACCATAGGCCTAATTTAGACATAAAGCCTACCAAAAAGATAGGGTGGCGAGTCCTCTAGCATACCAAGCCACCTGCCAAATATGAAAGAAATCTGGAACGAAATGTGGACTGTAGGTCGCTAACAAGCAATATTCCACATTTTAGACATTTTTGTCTACCACAGGCCTAATTTAGACATAAAGCCTACCAAAAAGATAGGGTGGCGAGTCCTCCACCATATCAAGCCACCTGCCAAATATGAAAGAAATCTGGAAAGAAATGTGGACTGTAGGTCGCTAACAAGCAATATTCCACATTTTAGACATTTTTGTCTACCACAGGCCTAATTTAGACATAAAGCCTACCAAAAAGATAGGGCGGCGAGTCCTCCACTATCAAGCCACCTGCCAAATATGAAAGAAATCTGGAAAGAAATGTGGACTGTAGGTCGCTAACAAGCAATATTCCACATTTTAGACATTTTTGTCTACCACAGGCCTAATTTAGACATAAAGCCTACCAAAAAGATAGGGTGGCGAGTCCTCCACCATATCAAGCCACCTGCCAAATATGAAAGAAATCTGGAAAGAAATGTGGACTGTAGGTCGCTAACAAGAAATCTCTGCGGACGCGGGCGATGATGAATCCATAGTATCCCCGCTTCGCGCCGGGGATACAATTAAAAGGGGCTGCATCAAAGAATTTAGGGTTATAATGTAACTGATATAGTTCACACACAGTTTCTTTATGATTAATTTGATTCCTACTTAGGTTGGATTTAGATAAGTTCTCAGAACCACAGAACTGTCATGCAAGATTACAGAAAATGCAAAATGAAAAGCGCATTAAAGGATGTTGCATCAATTTTGTGCTATATATATGTTTCTATTCTATTCCATAAAATGCAATGTATAAGATTATTGTCCTTGCAGTAAAGATTGCACTTTTAGATAATTTACAAAACCAAAACTGAATCGCCAGTAGTGCATACAAGCAACCGGTAACATTAAGCAACATTTAAATAAGTAAGGTTTAAGAAAAAAAATAAAGATTGATGGTGAAAATTCCACCCCTGAAAAAGTGGTGATGGTTAAAGCTCTTGAAGGGCAATGTTCTGATAGGCATAGTACCTGATGGGCATTCTTCTGTACACCCAAAGTAACTTATTAAAAGTTTTGTGGATTTGGTACGGTTGAGGCTGAAAAAATATGAGTCACCTGATTCTACTTTTTGTAGCTATACCCAGGGTGAGAAATATCAAGGTCTGACAGTATCATGCAACCGGAGGGAGAAATTCAAGTCTGTTTTATAAATATACTGAAGTAGTTTAATGATAAATTGTATTATAAGACTTGTAGTGGGAAGGGAGAAATTATTGATTGGTTCTGCTGAGTCTCGAACTCACAGCCTTCTCACTACACACAGAAATAAACACAAGTCTAGCTCTTTAACCAGCTGAGCTAAAGGGGAATCCCCGGAAGCCCAGGTTTTAATAGAACTGATATACGTGAGGATATTACAGACTGCTATGTTACAAGTCTTTACAACAACATTCAAAATATACTGAAAGTGAAACTGACATTTTCTGTGAAACTGATCATATAAGAGGGACCAAATTTGAAAGGATACACACTTGGACATAATTTTTAATCTATATCTCCCTCTTCCTACTACTTCCTTTTTGAATCTGATTTTCTTTGATCCTATTTTCTTTTGAAAATATCTAATTGGAATCAGATGATTATACCGTAACACAGAAAAATGGAAATGTGCAAGCCATGAAAATTCATTAATAAATTGAAACATGTGGTAGGAGACAATATATTACTTCTAAATTACATCATTCTGTATGCACCTCAGTAAATAAAAATCTTAAAACAGCATTTACATTAATAAATAGTTTTAGGAAACCCCATGGAAATCTGTGATCTCATATTTTCTGAAATGTGTGGACTAGCAGGTACACAAACATGGCTAACAAATAGGAATAAATTCCTCCTTTCTCAAATTTCCAGACATCTTACAAGTGCTGAATATTCATGAGCAAATAGGAACACAAGGTTGGAAACAACATTATTGCCGCATTTTTTTGTCTTGAAGTTCGGAAAATATCCACAACACATGGTTGGAGACAGTAGTATCCACTGACCCATTTTCATTTGTTATTTTAGTCCATAAGTTATTTTAAACTAAAAATTTAAAGACATGTTGCTTATTTGACAAGAACATATAAGATATGATAAATAAAGTTATTTAATTTTTATTTTAAGTTATTTTATTTTTTGCATTCAACATGTTTTAATTTGCGTATGTTTATTCATGTCACCAATGTTGCATGTTTCCTGTTATAATTTTCTGTGGAGCGTGGAAATAAAGGACCGTATTATTGCCACGGGCAAGTGGTTGTAGTGTGTCCATCACAGTTAAATTCACATCATATTTTAAGGTTCAGCTCATAGAACTGAACAGAATGGTGAAACAATGATTAAACTTGGTCCAAAAATAAGACTGTTCTGGGCTTCAAACAAAGAGTAACAATTGAACTAACAACAAAGTTCTTTATTATTGAGTGTTTAAGGTCACCTTAAAATAAGAATCTTCCTTTGGCCACCCTTAACATGTGTACCAAGTTTGAAAACAAAATAGTGATCTGTTTCTGAGTTATCGCGTACACAAGGGAGTTTCTATGGTTGCGGCAGTGGTGGCGGTGCAACGGACCTGAATCCAGAATATCCCTGACTTTTGTCTAGGGATATAAAAATCATTTGACAAGCAGTTAGCATGAAAAGAAATATTAAAGGCAAGTCCTATTTGTTTAGAAATTATGAGCAAGATAAAATAAAAATAGGCAACATTTTATACACACAAATAATCGACCACTTGTTACTCAGCCATGTAAGACTCGATTAGTCTGAAAATCACCTGGGATCTGAATATACGAGTATTTGCCAAAATGTGGAATGTCTACCTGTCAGTTAGTTTCTGACAAAAAGTAGTCACAAGCAAGTGTACAAAAAAAAACAACAATCTGATATGCTAAATTACACAGTGCACTTTCTGTTGCCATATTTTGTATCATCGTATCCTGATTCCTGTATTCCCTTTTAGATCATTTTGGGAAAACTAACACAGATGGAAAGGATTTAGTTGTCATTGTTCTTGTGGTGGTCTGCATGATTTGCTCTTTTATGGGCATCACAGTACTTGTAAACTGAACCATGTGAAGTATATATTTAATAATGAATAGATGACAATGTGTTGATTAGAAGACAATGGTACATTCGTTAAGCTCATATCACCAAGAAACAAATATTTCAATAGTCTGATCAGTTTAACTCGCTCACAATTCTGTAGTTCTTAGTCTTAAAATTATCCTAATTTAGGAATAATACCTTAATGCTGTGAAATATATATTTTTATGTTAAATACTTTTCTATTTGTTCTCACCTTGCTGTTGGTAAATAATATCTTCTTCTGCTGTATGCTCCTTTCTGTCCTGAATCACACGATTGGGCTCATCTTCACACTGCCCTAAACTACGGCAGTGAACTGTAAATGAAAAAGATTATGTGAAGCTGTATCTATTTTTAGTTTGTTTTGAAAAATACACCTAGAAAAATGGCAAACACCAAAAAATAAATTTTGTTTTTTTTTTATAAATATAAAATAGCATCAGAAATGCCCGTACCCTACAGCCTTTGGAAATAGTTTTCAACACCATGAGATATAGAAGTAGTGAAAGAGTACAAAGATAGAGATACTTTCAGAGCAGTGTCAGTTATATAAAGCTCCAAATAAGAAAATAACATCTAACAGAAAGAAAACATATGTAAAGATAAAGTGTTAAAACAAGGCAATTCAATAGCAAGATGAAAGCATTAATCAGTAAAGTTTACTAAAAATTATGAAGCTGTAAAATTTATTTACTGGAGAATAGCTGTCGACGGAAATAGCACAATTATGTAAAAGTGCATATAATAATCAGTTGCAGCAATCCATATATCTTCGTCATAAGAGAAAGATGTCTCAAATATGGCAGGTGAACACACTTTGGCAGAGCCAAAGTTAGAGGTCACTTCATGATGCACACCTACACCCCGTAACCAATGTCTCTATCAAGTGTCACTGAACCTTTTACGCATTATAGAATCCAAGAAACAGCCCAGACAAGATTTTAAAATTCATGGTCACTGAAAAAGTCAAAGGTCAAATCAAGGTCACACCATGATGTTGCACACCTACAAACCCTAACCGATGTCTCTACCAAGTATCAACTTCCTACACCTTATGGTTTCCGAGATATAGCCCAAAATAAATTTTATAGGTAAAGGTCACTATGGCAAGGTCAAAGATCAAATCAAGGTCATACCATGATGTTGCACACCTACATTCCTGAACCAATGTCTCTACCAAGTAACAAGTTTCTACACCTTACAGTTTCCGAGATATAACCCGGAGAAGATTTATAGGTCAAGGTTACTATGGCAAGGTCAAATGTCACATCAAGGTCACACCATGACGTTGCACACCTACACCCCCTAACCAATGTCCCTACTAAGAATCAACTTCCTATACTTGATGGTTTCTGAGATATAGCCCGGACAAGATTTTATAGGTCAAGGTCACTACAGCAAGGTCAAATCAAGGTCACACCATGACGTTGCACACTTATAACCCCCCAATGAATGTCCCTACCAATATCAACTACCTACACCTTACAGTTGTCGAGATATAGCCCAGACAATATTTTATAGGTCAAGGTTACTACGGCCAGGTCAAAGGTCAAACCAAGGTCACACCATGACGTTACACACCTACACCCCCTAACCAATGTCCCTACTAAGAATCAACTTCCTATACTTGACGGTTTCTGAGATATAACCCGGACAAGATTTTATAGGTCATGATGTGGCACACATACACCCCCTAAACAATGTCCCTACCAAGTATCAACTTTCTACACCTTCTGGATTTTGAGATATAGCCCAGAAAAACTTTTTTCTGCCGCCCACCAGCCCAAACGACCGCCCGCCCATCTGGACACCATGGGTGAGAACAATGCCCCGATAGCCCGTAAGGGCTATGGGGTAAAAACTGCCTTTTAACATTAAGGTGATCTTAACATTGCAGATACAGGACTGAAACTATGGCATGTGAAAGATTATCAGAAGTAGCTGAATAACTTGTTCCCACAAAATGCAGAAATCCTAACTGTTTTTGAGATACAAAATACCCATTTTAAAAGAAATTTATGAAAATAAAATGCCTCCCATTCAGGCATCTGTGATCTGATTGATGATAAAATCCTTTCTGATGTGTGGATTTAGTTCTAGAATGTGCCCGCAAAATTTTATAGTGCTGGTACAAGTGTTTTTTTGAAAAGTGAAAATTTGGCTGAAATTGCTCTATCTTGCACCATTTCTGAGATAAATGGATTTCTGCATTTTACGAAGGAGTTCAAGACAGCTGTCAAAAATGGCAGAACAGTTTTCTTGAAAAATTAACCCATGCCTTTAAATATACCCTCTAAGACCAAATATTCGGCCAAAATTGCTCTATCTCATACTGTTCCCAAATAAATGCTTCTTTTGTGTTTAGTAACTGTCAAAGGATCCAAAATTTGTTTGAAACTAGAAATAGGACGCCCTGTTGATAGTAGGTGAGAATAGAAACAGGATAGCATAGAAGAACACACATTATCATGTGTAATGTCCACCCCATGAACCTTTTGCCCAAATTGTACAGTAGTCTTACAAGACCCTGTTTCATTTTTAAAATATATCAATGATGCTTAAATATTTGTTAGTGTAGATGTAAATTATTTCAGCTTCATGCCTTTTTGCATTTTGACGAAATCACTCTATCTTGCACGGTTAAGAAGATAGAAGCAAATTTCTGTTTTTCTATTTTTGGCAAAAATTTGAAAATTCAAAATGGCCGCCATTTTTGGGAAAAGGAAAATTTTTTGAAAATTGCCAAGAGTACATTTCTTAGATACCCTATGGGTCGAAAGTTTCAACGAAATAACTCTATTTTGCACGGTTAAGGCAAATTTGTGTTTTTCCATTTTGGGCAAAAATTCAAAAATTCAAAATGGCCGCCATATGTGGGGAGGGGAAAATTTTTTTTAAATTGCAGAGTACATTTCTTAGATACCCCGTGGGTCGAAAATTTCGACGAAATCGCTCTATCTCGCACAGTTAAGGAGATAGAAGCAATTTTGTGTTTTGCCATTTTTGGCAAAAAATTCGAAAATTCAAAATGGCCGCCATTTTTGGGGAGGGAAAATTTTTTTGAAAATTGCAAAGATTACATTCCTTAGATACCCTGTGGGTTGAAAATTTCGACGAAATTGCTCTATCTCGCACGGTTAAGGAGATAGAAGCAAATTTGTGTCTTGCCATTTTTGGCAAAAATTCGAAAATTCAAAATGGCCGCCATTTTTGGGGAGGGGAAAATTTTTTGAAAATTGCAGAGTACATTCCTTAGATACCCTGTGGGTTGAAAATTTCGATGAAATCACTCTATCTCGCACGGTTATGGAGATAGAAGGAAATTCGTGTTTTGCCATTTTTGGCAGAAATTCGAAATGGCCGCCATTTTTGGGGAGGGAAAATTTTTTTGAAAATTGTAAAGAGTACATTCCTGAGATTCCCTGTGGATCGAAAATTTCGACGAAATCGCTCTATCTCGCACGGTTAAGGAGATAGAAGCAAATTCGTGTTTTGCCATTTTTGGCAAAAATTCGAAAATTCAAAATGGCCGCCATTTTTGGGGAGGGGAAAATTTTTTGAAAATTGCAAAGAGTACATTCCTTAGATACCCTGTGGGTCGAAAATTTCGACGAAATCGCTCTATCTCGCATGGTTTAGGAAATATGAGCACATTTGCCTTTTTCAGTATTCAAAATAGCCAATTACTCATTTATTTAATTAATTACTCACTCATCTATGAAGCAATTACCCCCAAAAGCAATCCCATACAAGCTATTAACCCAATGAACCTCCATACCAAATTTCAGAAAGCTAGGCTTAATAGCATTCCTTAAAATGTCTGGAAACCAAAGAGCTACTCAAAAGTAGCAAAGTAGCTATTACTCAGTTAGCTATAGAGCTATCATCACCAAAAGCAATCCCATACAAGCTATTAACCCAATAAACCTGCATGCCAAATTTGGTAAAGATAGGATAAGAACTGTTGCCTAAAATGTCTGGAAACCAAGTGGGACGCCGGATGCCAGACGGCGGAAAAAGCAAAAATAATATGTCCACCCCACTGGGGGGTGGACATAATTCCAAAATTTGCTCGAAATTGCTGGATCGCTAATGGTGTTTGAGAAAATCGACATTTTCTATTTTTAACCAAATTAAGATTGTGGCTGGTATTCAGAAAATAAAAATTTTTTCATAGGCATTATACCCAGGCGCTAGTGTACCAAAATACAGTCAAAACGCCACCAAACCATAACGCCACCCCAAAACGCCACTCCATAACGCCACCACATGTTTTGATATATTGGAGTCAACCTTGCTCTGCTATAGTGGAGTTTACTGCGAGTAAGCAGTAGGAGATAAATAAGAATATAAATAAACAAGGTTTAAACTTAACAGAAAATATTTTTCCCATCTTATGTAAAGGAAAATTCACAACCAAGGCTCATGAAATGCTGTACATGTCTATATAGAGAAAAAGTTTTAAAACAAAGTCATCTATATTGCATTGTGCTTTTAACTCTGCCAATAGGAATTTTATTTATTTTGTTTCTTTAACAGGTTGTTACTGTTCTTAGAAAATAAATTAATAAACACAAGTTATGTATCTGCATATTCTGCACATTAATGTTGGTTAATGGTGCCGTTGTGGAGGTGACGTTATGGTGGTGGCATTGTGGAGGTGGCGTTATGGTGGTGGCGTTGTGGAGGTGGTGTTATGGTTTGGTGGCATTCTGACTGGTTTCCAGTGTACCCATAGTGTCCAAAATTTGCTCATAATCACGCCTCTCTAACGGTTTTTGAGGTAATTGACATTTTCCATTTCTGCCAGCAATTTTTATATCCCGCTGGCAGCTACTTCAAGGTCCAATGGGATCATCATACTAAAAAAATCCTTATATCTTCCTTTAATTATTGGTCATAGGACTTTAGAATGTGAAAACAGGCCAAAAGACGTCATGGCCTGCAAATCTTTTGCCTAAGAAAATTTTTTGCCTCAAGCTTCATCTAATTTGTACAAAAGATACAGGGCTAGTAAAAATAGCATGATGGTAATTTTACCCTTGTTTTGAAAACAATATAGTTGCCATATTACATGTTTAATGACAAATGGGTTTACGTAATTAAAAGGCCTTGTATCTCCCTTTTCAACGCCCCTTGGGGTTTAACATGTGAAAAGCACTGATAAGAAGTTATAGCCTGAGACTCTTTCCCAAATTTTAAATTTGAACTTTGACCCCTTCTTCGATTTCAAGAGGGGTAATCTTACTACAAAGGTCTTATTTCTCCCTTAGATCTCCATTATTAATGATCTTAAGACGGGAGATATATGCTTTGGCGGTAGTCTTGTTTTAGCTTATTAGATGTTAATATTAATTTGCAGGTCGTGTTTAAAATCTGGAAAACTGAGTATTGGACTTTGGTACCATCCAGTTCTTTGTGATATAAAGTGTTTTAAAAGCTTGGCCTGCAGAGGTCTGTTATCTGAATAAATCTTTTTATTGTCAGAAATGTATTCACTGTATATTTGTTGCCATCATCAGTATTATCCCATGTATCTCTCCCCAGCGACTGCTGTAATTAAATTTAGAAACAAGGAAAGAAATGTTAGGTCACCCAGTTAAGGTAAATGTGTTCGACGTGATAAGAAATCTAAAACTTGTAATCTAGGTTACAAAATTGTATCTATGCTATAAATGGACAAATGAACAGATGGAATTACATCAATTTCGAAGGCAACTTAGCTATGATGGTGATCTATCTCCCTGTCAAGTTTGAATTTGATTGGACAAATTGTTCTCGAGTTAGAGTCCGGAAACAGAAATGTTGACGGACAAATGAACAGACAGAATCGCACCAATTTCGAAAGCAACTTAGCTATGATGGTGATCTATCTCCCTGTCAAGTTTGAATTCGATTGGACAAAGCGTTTTCGAGTTAGGTTCCGGAAACAGAAATGTTGACGGACAAAAAACGGACAAACGAACAGACAGAATCGCACCAATTTCGAAAGCAACTTGGCTATGATGGTGAGCTATCTCCCTGTCAAGCTTGAATTCGATTGGACAAAGCAGTTGCGAGTAAGAGTCCAGAAACGAAAATGTTGACGGACAGACAGATGGATTTCAGACACATCAATCTAATACATGTAATAGGTGGGTTGGATACAAGCAACCCGCCTAACAATTATTTAGGAAAAAGTGTTAAGACATTTATTTATGAAAATATCTTGTAGCTGATTTTGTATTTTATTACTTTTTATAACAAGTATCCTGTTAATAGCTGCCATTCACTACATGGAGAGGAGTCACTCAACATGTTTTTAATGCATTGTATTTTTGAAGCTATGTGCACAAAAAAAAAATGTCTGGCATTTTTAAACCTCCCTCCAAATGAATAATTAGGTATAATAGTGCTTCATTCTACCTTTGCTGTTTACCATTCTCCAGCAAATCAAAGTCACGTGTTTGATAATCCTTTGCAGAATATGTATCGGAGAGTACTATTTATAAAAAATAACAGATCTTAGGCAAAATTATTGTTTTTATTATGAAGATTTGCCTTTGAAAGAGAGGGTCTGCCTGGTGAATATGTTAATAAAGTTCTCTATTCCAATAAGTTTGGTTGGATAATTTAAAACTATGGCCTCACTTTTATGATATGTGAACCATGCTCCTGAAGTTTTAAAGGCAGTCAGATTCAATTTTAATTTCTGCAATTACCCTGGCAGCTTCTGTTTTTTAAATCTACATGTTAATATGGATATCGGGATCACTTCAGTTTTTCTGTGTTGACCTTTGTTAACCCATCTTAAATGTCACTGTGCAAAATTGAACTGTCACAATCAAGTGTTATGAAAATAACATTTTTTTAAATTTTGTGGTGGGGGTGGGGTCTTGATACCTTGAGAAAGGTTTATGGGTCAAGTTTATGCTTTAAAAAAATTTTCCCATACCCAGAGAAGATACATGTCACAAACTATTTCTTTACAATCAAAAATTAATGAGATATTAAGAGGACACTGTAATGTGATGAAAATAAATAATGGTCTCAAAACCAAGCAGGTGCCCTTTTCAAGTGATTCTCAAATAAATGCAGAAATATTTCCGTTTTCTTGTATGGTTGAAGTTAGATATTAATACTGCAAATACAAAAGCCAATTCTATTACTTGAAAAACTTCTTTTAATTAATGCACAATAGTTATTATAATCAATAACTTACAATATTCATTGCCAAGGACACGAAGAAGAATTCCCGTTGCAGCAGTTGGAGTCTCAATTTTCACATACACCGCACTGAAAAGCATAAGATTTTTTTTATTTTAAAGTATTTTCATGTAGAATATTCAGGAGAAATTTTTGTACATACCTTTTCTCCAAGTGGAAAATTTTGCAGGAGAATTTTTTCCCAGGAGATCTTTGTTCCTACATTTACAATGATAATGGTTAAGATATTTTTATCTCCCGTATCGGCTGAAGGACCTAATCAGGAGATTGTAACCCTTCTGTATGTGTGTGTGTCTGTTTGTCACATCTATCTTCACCAAATTTGCAGGGAATGTTTAACGCTATGAAAACATGTCTGTGCAAAATTTTGGCCTCATTTTGAAAAAAAATCAAATTCATTAAGATGCTCGAAATCTTGAAATATTGCAGCTATTTCGTCACATTTGCACAAAAGATATATGACTAGCAATGTTGGCCTACTTTTAAAAACAAAATGGCCACCATATCACATGTTTAATGTCAAATGGGGTTATTGTATTAAAAAAGTCTTATATTTCTCCTTTTTCATTGCTCCTAGGGTTCGGAATGAGAAAACAAGTTATAGAAAGTCATAGCCTGAGACTCTTTTCCGAAATGTTGAATTTGACCTTTGATCCCTTCTTCAATGTTAAGTGGGGTCACATTACTACAAAGTCCTTACACATCCCTTAGATCTCCATTATTACTGATCCTAAAACGGGAGATAACTACTGTGGCAGTAGTATTGTTTAATACTGAGCGGGGCATCCAAATGTTGTATATCTTTGAGTCTTTTTGTGACTGTGAATGTTTATTGTGCGGACTAAACCTAAGGAACTGACAACTACAATAAAACTGGAATAAATGAGATGAAATCCATGTACAAAGTTGATAACATAAAGCAACAGTTATAGGGTCACAGAATAATAACAGTTCAAAATAGCACATTTTCTATATGTAAAAAGTTATTATCTCTAGTTGATATTGTTAATCTAAAAAGATTTATTATGGCTACATTACTTAATGAGAAAAAAATCAATTTACTGTATAGTTTGAAATTTTATCTAATCTAATCTAATGTGGACTTTTATAGTGCTTAATCTCCATCGCTAATGGACTCTAAGGCGCAACTGAACATAAAGCAAAGCAGTTAACATTAATCCGAGGACATAGCCAGGTCACACCAAGGAGACACTGGGTGACAGGAGAGGCTATGGGGGATATGCTTTTGCAAACAGGTAAGTTTTAAGCTTCTTTCTGAAGGAGGCAACTGATGCTGCACTGCGCACATCATGAGGGAGTTCATTCCAGATCTTAGCAGCATCAAAGGCAAAGCTGTGATCAAAATGTTTGACTGACTTGAAGACTGATGAGCGGAAAGGAGGAACAGTAAGGTATTGATGATCTGGGTGACTACGCCTGGTACTATAGGAACAGCTTCTGAGTGACAAGAATGGTTGAAAATAGGAAGGAGTTATAAACTAGTGTTGCAGTTTTGAACATACATCTATACTTAACGGGCAGCCAGTGGAGTTGCTTAAGAATGGGTGTAACATGAGCATATTTTCTATGATTCGTAACAATACGAGCAAGGGTATTCTGAATACTTTGCAATTTGTGCTGATTGAAACGTGACAAACCCCTAAATAGAGAGTTGCAGTATTCTACACGAATACTAACCAAGGCATCTGCAGCAAGGAATGCCACTTCTGGAGTAAGATACTGTCTTATTCTATGAAGGTCACGCATCTTTGAAAGCATGCTTTGCAAGTCCTCTTGACATGTTCAGAGAAGGAAAATTCTGCATCAAACCACACACCTAGATTTCTGACCGAATCAACTGGATGAAGAAGGGTACCAAGAATACTAACAGGAAAATGGGAGGAAATCTTCTGATGGTGAGCCTTAGAGCCAAAGACAATAAATTCAGTTTTTTCTGGGTTGAGCTTCAGTTTACTAAGAGACATCCATCGTTGCACATCATGAAAGCAGGCATTTAGCTTGGCAAGAGCAGCAGAGACATTCTTATGGGAGGGATGGATGTAGAGCTGTGTGTCATCCGCATAGAAGTGGAATTTAATATGTGGATGATTTTGCTAAGTGGTATAGTATAAAGTGAAAACAGCAATGGACCCAGAACAGAACCTTGGGGAACGCCATAGATGAGCTTGCTTAATTCTGATAGTGTGGAGCCTATCTTGATGGTCTGGCATCGATCACTCAAGTAGGAAGCAAACCACTTTAGAACAGTTCCACCAAGACCAAACCAGGATCTAAGGTAACCGAGGAGAATATTATGATTTATGGTGTCAAACACAGCTGATAAATCAAGAAGAACTAGAGCCGTAGGTTCGCCGCGTGCCAGAGAGAGATGGACCTCATTTTTTATTGACAATAAAGCTGTTTCAGTGGAGTGTCCTGGCTTATAAGCTGACTGATGTGGATTATCCAGTTTGTTATTATTGATGTGTGATGTAAGTTGCTTAGCAACAACTCGCTCCACCAACTTTGACAGGAAACAAAGACCAGACACTGGGCGATAATTCTTAAGGTCGTTTCTGGGCAGAGAAGCCTTTTTAATGAGGGGGGTGACAACCGCTCTTTTGAAAGCACTTGGGAAAGAGCCATCAATGAGAGAGTAATTTTACAACTTGGTAATAGATGGAAAGAGTATATCAAGACAACCCTTAAGGAGGAATGCTAGTATGGGGTCCAATGGGCATGATTTAGTAGGAGATTCATTGATGCACTTACTGACCTCATCTTCAATTACAGGCTTAAAGGTATTGAAAGCAGGGGGCACCGAATCAGGTGCGTCATTGAACGAATCAGAGGTAGGAAACGTGTCCCTGATTTTGCTTATTTTATTGGTGAAGAAAGAAGCAAACGTGTCCACAAGGCTTTTTTCTGAGGAATGAGACGGCAGAACAGTTTCAGAGGTGCGATGCAATACCTTCCTCAATGACCGTCAGAGCTTCTTGGGGTCATCACTATTCGCAGTTATAAGATTGGTATAGTAGGAAAGCTTGTCTTTATTGGTCAGTCGATTGCACCAGGCAATTTGCTTGCGGAGCCTTGACCTGCTTAACTGTGTCTTATGTTTTCTCCACATTCGTTCAAATTGCCGCCTTAGAGAGTGAGCCGTGCGATATGAATCAGACAAACACTCATCGGACTGCCGTTTTGTCATGCGCGAGATGATAGGAACCTGCTTGTCAAGTACCTGGGTAACACCAACCATATACTGATCATACAGTTCTGCCGCAGTTCCTCCAGGGGACAGTACAAATGGTATATTTCTAAGGTCATTGCGGAACTGGTCAATATCAATTTTATGATACCTACAATAAGAGACCATTTTTTCAATGCAGGGTGTTGGGTGGGAAAAATTGAGTTGGCATCGTATAGCAGCATGGTCTGAGATAAAGTCTCCAACATTAACATTACGGACAAAATCAGAGTCACAAGGAGATACTAAAAGTATCAAAACGTCCAGTGTGACCCAGTATGTGAGTGGGGCCACTCACACATTGACTCAAACTGCAGCACTGAAGGATGTCGTTAAACCTAGACCTATTGCCACACTCAACATCCAGATGAACATTTATGTCACCACAAATGATGAAATTGGAACCAATTGAAGACAGAAAGCCAGGAAGAGCCAGAAAATCTTCCAGAAATTGAGTAGTACAAGAACCGGGGGACGATACACACAAGCAGCAACAAAGCTATTGTAGTCGGACCTGAAAGATAGTATAATGATTTCGAATGATCTAAAAACCGGTGAAAAGACAATACTGGGAAAAAAGGATTTTCTGCACAGAAAGCCAACATCACCACCCAATCCAGTACACCTAGGTTTTTGGATTAAGTTGTAATTTAATGGAGTGAGGGAGTTTAGGAGACCATCAGTGTCGGTTGGTCTGATATGAGTCTCAACCAGGCCCAGGATATCCAAGTCATTGCGTTTTATAAGGTCATGCAGGAGAGGGCCTTTATTGCGAATGGATCTACAGTTGACGATTCCAAAATTGGTTGGGCCAGGGTTTACAGCAACATCGCCACATAACAAGAGGAGTAGGAGTAGGTTTTTAGTTTCAATTGTGGAGGAACCTGTTTTGAGTTGCCGAGGTAGCAATATTTACGCACCACAACAGGGAGCCGAAAAATAGATGGAATGCTCCTGTCAACTTTTTCACAATTCTGACCCTTGTCAGCACTGAGCCAATTCCTAGAGAAACCGACACATAGGAAACATATCAATAGAGTAGTTTTTACGACTAACATGGTCAAGAACACAATACCGGTGTACCACGAAATCCTCCCCCCCCCCCGGAAATCCTCCCCTCCGGGGGGGGGGGGGGGGGGGGGGGGGGGGGGGGGAGGATGTCCTAGGATATCCTCCCCCGGGGGGTAAATTTCCTAGGAAATCCTCCACCCCGGGGGGGGGGGGGGGGGGGGGGGGGGGGGAGGAACTCCTAGGAATATGACCCCCCCACCAGGAAATAACCCACCCTGGGGGGGGGGGGATTTCGTAACAGATCTTCTAGGAAATCCTCCCCCCACCATACTGTAACTACACAAATTTTGTATTAAAAAACTGAAAATCAACAGTGTCAGCTAGATCTTGTGTATTCTGAATTTTGTCAATGTACTATTGCAGAAGTGGATAAATATATAAATTACAAATCTCAAGGAAAGATGTTACGTAAAAAATTTAAAAGTTATAAACCATTTTGGAATAGTGAATTAACTAGCTTATGGAAAGATATGTGTCATAAGGAAAGGTCAGCTCGATGCAAATATAGAAACTGTAAGTTCTTCAAATCCCAGGGAATTTTGGCAAAACATAAAAACACACTGTCAGTGTAATAAAAAATTTATCTATCTATCTATATATTAACAAAATGAAAAATATTATGGAACCCCCCTTTAAATGCATACTTTTGTCACTGGCATACTTTCTGTATTATTTTCTGAAGAAATCATTGGTGATTTTTACTGTTGTTGGTAACTCCCAAAGAACCCCGAAATGTATATTTTGCATATATATCATTGAGTATAATTTTAATAATGAGCAGTTAAATGGATTGGAAATAATCAAATCAATTTGAATACATTTATATAAGGGATAGCCCAAATAGTATTCATAAGGGATATAAACTGAACAAATTAGAATATTAATATGATTATATGTCTTAATTTTCAGTTACCTTTTTATGGCTAAGTTAGATTCATGTAACCTAAGCCTTTGATGATATATTTTTTTTAAATTGAAGCCCCCTCTTGCCCCTCCTTGTTTATTGTTGTATGCTTTACATTCTCCTATGAATTGATCAAAGTGTAACAGTTATCCTGTCTTCACTTTGGAAGGATTACATACTATATTAATCTATGCTTAATAAAGTTTATCAAGAATTTGATGATTTTTCAATATAAAATTTTTTTCAACAGGCGGGGGGGGGGGGGGGGGGGGGGGGGGATTTCCTGGTGGGGGGGATGATTTCCTAGGAAATTCTCCCCCCCAGGGGGGAGGATTTTCAGGGGGGGAGGATTTCCTTTTACACCGGATCCAAAAAGCAAAAAGAAAACAAGGATTATGCAAAAAAAAACTATGACAAGGAAATGCCAAAAAGATCACAAAAGCCAAGGGTTAACAAACCATAAGACCTGAGAGATCCATGAATTTCAATCAATCAAAAGCAAAAATTAAAAACACCATGTACAAGTATAGAATCAACATAAAAAACCATTAAACCATAGAATAAACACTGGCCTAAGGGTCAACAAACCATAAGAGCAGAGAGACCCATGAATTACAATAAATCAAAAGCAAGAGTTAGAAACACCACATACAAGTACAAGAATAGAGTCAAGAGAAATCCATTAAATACTGTTGGGTTCTTACTTTCTCATTTTCTGCTGGTGTGGCCAATTTAATTTCAGGCAGAGTTTCAGTAAAAACACCAATAGGAAAAAAACACAAAGTTCTAATTCATCAAATATATTGCTTTCTTTATACAGGTCCTTTATAAACAGTGAATTATTACAGTTACATACAATTATGTACAAAGGAACTCACTCCTGCTTTTCATCTCATCATTAACAACCTCATTCTCCACACACTATTTTTACCCTCACTTTTCACTTCAAACTTTGCACACCCAACTTTGCACACCCCAACTTTTCACACCAAACTGACTAAATGCTCCCCCTTTTATACTTTTTGTGTCTGGGGAAACCCAACACACCCCGGAGCCCGATTTGCTACACATTGGTATTCTAGACCAGCCTCGGGAACCCGAAAGAGACCCGCCACTGGGAAACCGAAGATGCCCGCACCGGGAGCCCGAAGGTGCCCGGTAACGGGAGATCAGAGATGCCCGGTAGTGGGAGCCTGGACATGTCCGCACCAGGAGCCCAGCAATGGGGACCCCAGAAAGGCTAAATTTAGCTCACTCTAAACAAACCTACACATACACTGCATCTCTAACTGTAAGATTTATGCAAATTAAAAACTGTAACACAATTCCCCACCTGCATGCTTACCCCTAGAAGCATGTTTATCTGGGATACCAAAGACTGTAAATAGGGCAAGGTTACCTAGACTCAAATTAGAACACACAACTCCCATACATTAAGTGTCCTCTTTTTAGGTTAAATACCAGGACTGACACTAAAGATGGATTTTAAAAATCTCCTGTTTGCATTAATAAACCAAAACATTTTTACAGCACCATTACAGTGAGTAAATAGAATTTACTTTAAACATTGATAAAATATGAAACACATCATTGAAAAATTATCACTTTAATTACACACAAGTCTTCTGTTTTTAAACATCAGTACTTTAAACTGTCCAAACTGTTTATAAGTCCAAGAGCACATGCAACAAATGTTCATTTGTTGAAATTGTTTCAGTACTTCAATTAGAGTCTCTACATTCTGATTATAATTGGAATAAAAACAAGAACAACAACAAAAACAACAACAGAGTATTTAATGTCAATGTTTAAAAATGAGCAAACCTGTCCATACGTCCAACAAGGAATCACACATAAAATTAAAATCCATTTTCTTATCATTTGTCACTAAGTTCCAATCAAATGGCACTGTTGGCAGGCACTGCTGGCTCTTGTGGCCTGTACGGAACCTCATACAATTTAACTGCTTCCTTCAAGAGTGTGACTAAAGCTCACAGCATAACTGGCGACATCTTAGGTCCATTTTCTGTTTCTTGGATCAGTTTCACTGTGTCCAGCACTTTTGATATATCCTTTTGCAAGAACACTGCCAGGCTCTTAGAATAGGATTGTATGTTGGCACAGTTTGATTCTATGCTGTCTTCCGGCCTTGACAACCGTACCTTGAGATCAGCCGATTGAGACTCTGCTGTGTCCACCACTTTCTTACTCAGGCTGTCCAGTTTATGTTCCAAGGCACAGAGTTTGGACATCAGCTTGTCACACTGCTTGTCCTCTGAACAACTTGGGGTGGTTGATGTCCTGCTACACTTTGCAGGCTTCAGTGGTGGCTCTGGCAGCTCCTCCACCTGACTACAATCATGGCTTCGACCGGTGAGGCACACTCCTTTTTCACCATCATTTGTCCCAATTACAGAGAAGTCGGTTGTATCAGGATCTGTGATAACTGATGGCATCCGTGGAAACTCTGTTGGTAGCATCCCAGCATATGGTGACAATGATGTAGCTGGCTGGTTGTTATCCTGTTCTGGGGTGTTCATCTTCACCGGTGAATTTGGGAAAAGATCCACACAATCCAAAATGCCGTCACTTCTGTCAAAATTTGTAGTGTACTTCTTTTGAACAAGCTCTTCTAAGTATTTAGCTGTGTTCACACCTTGATCTGCAGAGTGAGCAAAATTCTGTCTTTCTTGCACTACATCTATGGTCTGCTTGTTTAATTTTACAGTTTCTGCGTGTGGATTTGATGTACAATGTTCAAATAATCTTGGAGTAGAATCAAATTTAACTTCACAAATGACACACAAGTTATTCCCAAAAAACCAAGGCAGATGCTTGAGCGAATGTCTTGTTCTTTTATAGCTGTTAGAGAAGGTAGATTCACAAAAAACACAAGAATACAGCTGAGGCATTTTGACTACCCTGAATCAATTTATCCTATTTATACATTTACACTAACCGGGCTCCCGCAAAGAGTACCCCGAACCCTGAAGGAAAGCCCGGAACCCGGAAAATGCTCTATATATTAAGTGTCAGAAAATGAACTCAAAGGGAGACATCATCAAGTCAGTCTTGGATGTTTATGTTTATAACCCCAACCTTTCTGGCCTCTTTCTCTGCCTTTGACTTCTCCTGAAGCCTGGATCATTTGATTTTGATGGTTCACTGCCATTGGAATGCTTAGCATCCTGTTTAGAACATTTTCCTCTGCCACTGTTCTTTCTTTCCATGGGTGGGCTAACTTTCCTCCCATGGTCATCCCTGGGAAGAATGTTCTTTCTCAACTTTTGAACTAATTCTGGGACAGAGTCACTGGTGTAGGGTTTCAGCCTGTCAAAATGTAGGATCTTAGACTTGCCAATTGAATGTGATTTTATTTCAAACAAAAGGTCACTAAATTTCCTAGTTATAACACAAGGTCCTTTCCAAACATTAGATTTTAATTTGGGACTTTTCCCCACTGATCTGGTGCTGTCATGATAGTAAACAAGATCACCTATTTTATAAGTTTTTGAACTTAGTCTGGAGTCACTGTCTTTCTTTGGTAATTTCATCTTAAATGAGTCTCTGACAAGTTGGTATATGCTGTCCAGTTTACCTCTCAGTTCAGAAACATACTGGCTTTCTTCTATATTTTTCTGTGGTTCAGCAACAGCACCAAGGGCTAGTTCAATTGGCAAATGGACCTCTCTCCCAAGCATGAGTAGATTTGGGGTATAACCAGTCTTTTCATGTGCACAACTTCTATATGCTGATGTTAACATTGGCAAATACTTGTCCCAATCAGTCTGATTCTGATCAGTATACACTGCAATCATGTCCAACAGAGTCCTGTTAAATCTTTCAATCATTCCATTTGATTGTGGGTGATAAGGTGAAGATCTGGTTTTATTGATCTCCAATAGTCTACACACTTCCTTAAAAAGTGAAGCTTCATAATTTCGACCTTGATCAGAATGTAAATCAAATGGTGTACCAAACCTTGAGAAAAATTCATACACTAACTTTTCAGCTACAGTTTTTGCGGAGAATTCAGGTATAGCATAGGCCTCTATCCATCTTGTAAAATAGTCACCCACTAATAGAATGTACCGGTTTCCAGAGCTAGACTGAGGAAAAGGTCCAAGAATATCTGTAGCGACTCTGTCCATTGGGGCTCCCACACTGTAGTTCTGTGGGGTAGATTTCAGTTTCTTATTGGGCGACTTTCTTGCCCCACACACAGTACAGTTTTTGATCCAGGTTCTAATTGACTCCTTCATTCTGTACCAGTAAAAGCTCTTCTTCACTTTACTGATGGTCTTCTTTATACCCAAGTGACCAGCGGTCAGTCCACAGTGCAGAGACTCTAACACAGTATCTTGAAGTGACCTAGGCACAACTAACTGAAGATGTGGAAGTATTTTCTTCTTGGGGCTGTGCCACTTCCTATACAAGAACCCTTTACTTAACACAAGCTGGTCCCACTGTAGCCAAAGATTTCTTACTGCTGGACTTTCACTTGCCACTTGCTCTCTTGTTGGTTTACCATCCTTCAACTCCAACCAGCTAACCAGTGGAGCAATATCCGGATCTTCAGCCTGTGATTTCTGTAAGTCTCCTGACGAATATTGCTTCAACCAAGGAACATTTACTGACAACTCATTATCTGCGGAGTCTTTTTTACAGCTTGACTCAACCTGCTCTTTTACATCACTTAAATGGTCACCAAGAGGTGGGGCTATGTTTTCAGCCACATCTGCATGTGATGAATGCACCCGACGCACTGCCTTATGACCAGATTCCCCACCAAGCTTGTGCCCCATCCAACAAACTTGTACCACTGGAGAACCCACAACAGCTTTGGACCATCTCCACAATCTTGTGATCCACATAACTATGAGCATGAAGAATGAACCAGTGAGCCGATATCTGAGTGACTGGAGGGAAGGACACGACAGATCCTTGCATTCTACCCTTCTTGCCATTAGAGGTACAACATCATCCACTTCCTGAAATGATGACCACTGTTCATGCTTCTTATTGCAAACATCACACCCTCCGCATGGTAGATCAGACAACACTGATTGCCCGTCATAACAGAAACATTCTGCAGGGTCACAGGGAACCCTTGACAGAGCATCTGCATTTGAATGCTTCTTGCCATCGCGATGGATAATCTTGAACTTGTACTGGCAAAGTACTTCCAACCATCGGGCCATTTGATCCCTGGGATCCTTAAACGACATGACCCATCTCAATGCACTATGGTCAGTTCTAATTACAAACTCTCTACCTAATAGATAATGTCTAAAATACTGTACAAAATACACAATAGCAAGAAGTTCTTTTCTTGTCACACAATACTGTCTCTGAGCTTTGGTCTACTTTTTGCTAGCATGTGCAATAGGTCTTTCTTCTCATTTTCCACTCTTCTCACAGTACTGGACTTGAGAAAGGGTAGCCCCAATTCCAGTTCCAGATGCATCTGTGTCTAATACCAAGACACCAGAATCTTTCGGATATGCCATCACTACGTCACTGGTCAGGACATCCTTAAGCTCTTGAAATGCACCCATGCACTCATCAGTCCACTCAAACACTACATCGGCCTTCAGTAGATGTGTAAGCGGGTTGACAATAGTTGAGAATCCCCTAACAAAACGTCTGTAATACGAACAGAAACCAACAAAAACACGGATGTCATGGACATTTCGTGGAACAGGCCAATTTGCAACAGATTCAATCTTTGATGGATCAGGTTTTATACCAGATGCGGATACCACATGTCCCAAAAACACAACTTCTTTTTGCAGTAGGTTACACTTACTGGGCTTCAGTTTCAAGCCTGCTTTGGTCAGCCTTCCAAGAACCTCATTTAAATTGTCAAGATGGCTGTCAAAGGAATCATTGAACAAAATCAGGTCATCCAAAAATATTACCACTGATTTCCACTGCAGTCCTCGGAACACTATTTCCATACACCTCTGAAAAGTACCTGGAGCATTGGTTAGACCAAAGGGCATCACCCGATATTCATACAATCCATGTCTTGAGGTAAAAGCTGTTTTTGCTCTATCTTTTTCATCCATATTAATTTGCCAATACCCTGATTGAAGATCTAAGCTGGACATATATTTTACACCATTTAAACAGTCAAGACAGTCAGATGTTACAGGCAGAGGATAAGCATCTTTCTCAGTCACTTCATTGAGTCGGCGATAGTCAACACACGGCCTTAGTGTGCCATCTTTCTTCCTGACATACACAATTGGTGAAGCCCATGGTGAGGATGACTCTTGGATGATACCAGCTGTAAGTTGCTCTTTCAGTATTTTCTCCTCTTCTTCTTCAAGGGCTTTTGGTGTTCGCCTCGGCTGTTGTTTAATGGGTTTTGCAGATCCTGTACTTATACTATGTTTCACCACTGCTGTCTGCCCCAAATCGGTTTGAGACATGGCAAATGCATGTTTGCTGTGTCCAATAAGTTTGGCCAACTGCTTGCTTTCCTCAACAGACAAATCTTCGATGTTCTTGTTGTATAGATCTTGTAGAGGTCCTGGCCACTCCTGAATGACAGGGTCTGGTGCATCTCTCCAAGATCGGCCTCCTGTATGCTCGTGTACTGCAGCTGTATGAACTTTCTTGATTTTCCCTGGTGTTGGAGGACTTGAACTACTTTCAGATTCAAACAAGAGGCTGATTGAATCTACCTCTGACAGCTGACCGACTACAGTGTCTTTATGAAGCAACAGGCTTTCTGCTGAAACATTCATCAAACGGACGGGTAAATATGTGGCTGCCCTTGTTAGGTCTACCAGAGATCTTCCTATAACCAGACTTTCATTCACTTCTTTTCCTGGAATGGGCTCAAAAAGCGCTGTTGTGTGTTTCAGACTTGTGACATTCAGCTTAGCACTGACCAAAAGCTGACTATTTGGCGGAATGACAGTGTCCTCTCTCACAGATACCCTAACATTGTCCAAACTGATGCCTTCAACCTCTGTAGTAACTTTCTGGCCATTAAGTTTCAGTCCCCTAATAGAAAGTTCAAAGTTCTGTGCAAATAAAAAGTCCATCCCTAGCAAACCGTCCTCCTCAATGGGAGCTATTAACTAAGGCTGAAACGATTAGCAAATTTTGGTGGCCGGGTAGTCGCTTGCATTAACCGTCGACTAATCGATTAATTGTTTCTGACGTTTAGCATGTATGAGAAATATCGAAAACGTGTGTGTTCCGGATGGTTCCCGATGTAAACAAACAAAATGGCGGATCGCGAGATGCTTAAAACCAAAGAATTCACCAGATTATTGGATAATTGGCCAATAATGTAATATTTTGATATTTTAAAAATAAAATGCATATAAAATGCTTTAATTTGATATGTTTTAAGGTCTTAACTCGAGATACCCATGGTTACAACGATTGCGTAAAATCCGCTATATGGTGATATATAAGGAAAACAATTAACCGACTTCATAACATTGGCGTCGACTAGTGCTTTGATAACCTACTAATCGACTAGTACGAATAATCGTTTCAGCTTTACTATTAACACATGCCATATGTAACTTTGATGCCCAGTCTCAAATTTGATATCAGCAGCCCCAATCACATCAACTAGACCTTTGTCTGCTACTTCTAGTTTCATTTTACATCCAGTGTCTACAATCTTTGGCCTAATTTCTTCAGGGATTCTCTCAAAAAGTCTCTGGGACATTATAGTAACTTCTGCCCCAGTGTCTATCAAAAATCTTGTCTTTGTCTCACAAATACACACAGGTAAATACACTGATACACCAGCTACAAGTGGTTGTCTACCTACTATTACTATATACAGGTCAGACATGACCGAACCTTGGCCGTCAGATCCGGTCAGTTTTAGTTTCCCAAGCTTTTAGCATCCTTCATAGGACATTCACGGGCATAATGCCCCTTTTCGTGGCAACTGTAGCATTCTACATCTGCCTTGTTTCTGGATCTTGGAGGGCTTTTCTTCTCCAGGTTCCTCAGCATTGACTCCAGTTTACCAACTCGCTTGTCAAAGCTGGTAACAAGCTCTTCACCAAACTGTTTCAGGTGATGATGGGTCACAAACTGAGCTTCTTGGTCATCGACAGCAGTAACCACTCTTGCCCTTGGTGGTCTTCCCAGATCATCTCTGAGACTGCTATAGGTTTCCAGGGCAGCACGGGCCTCCTCCAGTATCAGAGGGTCTTTCATCCCCACAGCAACAGCAGTCTGTTGATCTGGCAGCCCCTTTAGGAAGTGCCGCACACCAATGGTTTCCCTGGTCCTATCATCTGCTGTTGGATAGCTTTTGTATACGAGTTTTCTTATGTCAGCTAAGAATTCTGACACCTTTTCTCGTGGCTGAAGCTTGCGCCCCTCTAACTGAGCCAAATAGGAGGTCATGGGACTCCTTTCTTTAAAACGTACCTCAAGTGCAGCAACCAGAGCATTAAATGATTGCAGTGATTCACTGGGGAGATACCCAAAAGCATATTCAGCAGCTTCATCACGGAGGCTGTTTGTCAGCCGAAACAACTTTTCTTCTTGGCTCCACCCACATGAAGCACTAAGTGAAACAAAAGGCTTTATGAAACTGTCCCATGAAGATTTCTCATCGAATAACATTTGTCGAGGAAGTGGAACTTCACTAGCAATCTGGGATGGTCTTCCTCCCTGTGATCTTAGTACTTGGAACACGCCTTGAGGTGATCCCCTGGGTCCTTGCTGGGATCAAGATGTTCCGAGCATAATCGGTGAAACAGGCGGTGAGGTCCCGTGTTGATGAAAGTGGTTCCTCATGTTGGAGGTTTGCTGTGTCACACTGGCAGCTCGCCTCACTGCATTCACTTCTCTGGACTTCTCAACCAGCTCATCAGCAAGCCTGGCATTATCGCGAGTACATCTTTCAAGATGCTCATAGTTTTGAGACAACTTTTGACACAGTTGCCTAACCTTCTCTCGTTCATCTTCTGCACAGCTTTCAAAGTCCTTTATTCTTCCCAGGAACTCTTCACGGTCACCTTCAGCAGCAAGAGCCCGTTCTTGTGCTTCTCTAGCTGCTGCTCTGGCCTCTTCTAGTTGAAGCTGCAGAGTTTCCAACTGATCTCTGCAACTGACCTCATCTTCTGATGGTTCTGTTGTTGTGGATTTACTGTTATCTTTCTTGGGCGGCATCTTGTTGCTCCAACACAGTTCTGTACAACTTTATTTCTTACACAGTCTAAAATAACATAAAAGTCTCTCTTTTTTTTTCTCTCTCTTTTTTTTTCTTCTGATGACGTGTGCAAGTTCTTATCCCACCGCTGCCACCATTTGTTGGGTTCTTACTTTCTCATTTTCTGCTGGTGTGGCCAATTTAATTTCAGGCAGAGTTTCAGTAAAAACACCAATAGGAAAAAAACACAAAGTTCTAATTCATCAAATATATTGCTTTCTTTATACAGGTCCTTTATAAACAGTGAATTATTACAGTTACATACAATTATGTACAAAGGAACTCACTCCTGCTTTTCATCTCATCATTAACAACCTCATTCTCCACACACTATTTTTACCCTCACTTTTCACTTCAAACTTTGCACACCCAACTTTGCACACCCCAACTTTTCACACCAAACTGACTAAATGCTCCCCCTTTTATACTTTTTGTGTCTGGGGAAACCCAACACACCCCGGAGCCCGATTTGCTACACATTGGTATTCTAGACCAGCCTCGGGAACCCGAAAGAGACCCGCCACTGGGAAACCGAAGATGCCCGCACCGGGAGCCCGAAGGTGCCCGGTAACGGGAGATCAGAGATGCCTGGTAGTGGGAGCCTGGACATGCCCGCACCAGGAGCCCGGCAATGGGGACCCCAGAAAGGCTAAATTTAGCTCACTCTTAACAAACCTACACATACACTGCATCTCTAACTGTAAGATTTATGCAAATTAAAAACTGTAACAATACCACAGAATAAACACTGGGACATGAAAAAACATAAAATAATCACTGGGACATATCAGGTGATAACGGGGGATGTGAATCACATCAGCACGGGGTTGAATAAATACTACCACGATAACGGGGAATGTGGGCGATAATGGGGTATTTCAACAATACTGGAGATATGAAGCAGATTTAACCAATATTTTAAATAGGTTAATTGTTAGGGTGGTATGTATGAACTAAAAACAGCAAAATGGAACTAGTCAGACCAGCAAGTAGCAAGATTCTTGAGTTTTTAATTTATGGATCATTGAAAAGCAATAGCCGCCACGGCCTCACATTGACTTTAAATTAGCTATTTAAGCTAATGAATTTGGATAGTGAAAATTAATTCCTGGTGAAATTTTAAACTGTGTTAATATCTCAAGAAGAAACTAGGCATTAGTAAAAATTAATTCTTGTGAATTTTGTAATAATGAACTATACGTGCCAGGTGTGGTCCCAAACTAAATGAGGTGGGAATTAAAACTCCAAATTTTTTTTGTTAAGGTAACCATAGTTTAAATACTTGTACAGATCACTGAAATCTTCCTTCAGGTATGCTAAATCAAGCTGTCAAGTTTACCTAATGTTTGTTGAACACCAAGCCAGTAAAAGATTGAAAATCCTAATTTTTTACTGTAATGTGGCCATATATTCACTGGTATTGGGACTTTAAGGTGATCAGAAAATAAGGTAATCCCTTTTCCTAACCCGCATAAGTGTGCCAAATTTAACGGAGTAAGATGAATAATAAGGTAAGTGGTTCTGAAAATCCTCTTATTTTACTGTAACATTGCCATAACTTCATTGATATTGGGACTTTAAGTGACCATAAAACAAGGTGTTCCCTTTTGCCAACCTTTATAAGTGTGCCAAGTTTAATTTTAAAAAGTGATATACTAATGTAGTCAAGGTCTTCCTTTTGTCAACTTCAATATCAGTGACAAGTTAGATTTAAAAAATAGGCCAAGGCCTGCTGCTTACTGGCGACCCGCATGTTGTGGTTGTGCCACCCAAATACTTTTTTCATACTTGTGTATTTCGTCACATGTATTTTTATATTCTGTGATTATATAACCTGGTCACCCAAATAGGTCGGTGATTATGCAAAAGAATATATATTGTGAACACAACTAAAACTTCAATGTAATACAACTTCTTCAATAAAGCAATTATTATTTGTCAGTTTTGCATGCATACATTTCATTATGTACCAGAAAGTTAGGAAAAAACTTTTCTTAGAATGTGAGGAGTATAAATTAGGTTATTGTGTGTTTTCGATAGTGTAACCTTAGTTTCACCTTACTGTAGTGACCTTGCCATTTTTACATCATGTCTGGGCCCGGACAATTTTTTGAGACCTAAGGCTTTTACTCAGAAAATGTAAAAAGGGTATAACTCACTTGATTTTCACACCACATCTACGAAAAGTGTGACAAGATATCTACCAAATATGAAATAAATGTGAGAGAAAGTATACCCCACAGCTTTAACATACGTAATAAATAATGCAAGCGTTTATACTCTTTACTATCCCTAGGGACCAACATTCACTCAAAATTGCGCTATCTGTTCCAGTTTCTGAGATATTACCATTTTTTATTTTCCGCATAAATCGAAGATGGCCGCCAAAATTTGAAAAAAAAATTGATTTTTTGGGGGTTGCAACAAAATACTCTTACTACCCCTAGGGTACAAACTTCACTGGAAACTGCTTTATGTCTTACAGTTTCCGAGATATTTATGATGTTTTATTTTCCGCAGAAATCCAAGATGGCTGCCAAAAGTTGTAACTAGAAATAGGACGCCCTGTTGATAGTAGCTGTGACATATGAATAGAAACAGGATGGTATAGAACACACATTATCATGTGTAATGTCCACCCCATGAACCTTTTGCCAAAATTGTACAGCAGTCTTACAAGATCCTGTTTCATTTGTAAATTAGACCAAGGACGCATCTGTGGCCAGATGCAAAATGTATTCACCGGCAAAGGCAAAAGTAGCTATTACTCGGCTATGCCATGAGCTGGAAGTCTGAAATTTTATTATGTTATAGCTGACCCAAAAGTAGGTGAATAACAGATTTGCACCAAATTCTCTAAATGCAATAGTTTTCAAGTTACAAGTGATTTTACTCATGATGGAAGTTAGTGAAAAGTCCAAAAGTAGGTATTACTCACTTAGCTATTGAGATAGACACCCAAGTTACTGACCATGTTGTTGCTATGGAAAAAGTAGATGAATAACATATTTTAACAAAATGCTGTAAATGCAATACTTTTCTAGTTAACGCTCGACAATAGGAGAGGGTTATTGTGATCAGTTTGTTTCTGTCTGTCTGTCTGTGCACCGTGTCACCCTTATAACTGAAATAGAAATAGGACGGTTGGGTCGAAAATTTTGATGGTTAATCTTGCACGGTTAAGGAGATAAGGAAATTTTAGGCAAAAATTCGAAAATTCAAAATGGCCGCCATTTTTGGGGAGGGGAAAATTTTTTGAAAATTGCCAAGAGTACATTCCTTAGATACCCTGTGGGTCGAAAATTTCGACGAAATCGCTCTATCTCACACGGTTTAGGAGACAGAAGCAATTTTGTGTTTTGCCATTTTTGGCAAAAATTCGAAAATTCAAAATGGCCGCCATTTTTGGGAAGGGGAAATTTTTTTGAAAATTGGCAAGACTACATTCCTTAGATACCCTGTGGGTCGAAAATTTTGACGAAATCGCTCTATCTCGCACGGTTAAGGAGATAGAAGCAATTTTGTGTTTTGCCATTTTTGGCAAAAAATTCAAAAAGGCCGCCATTTTTGGGGAGGGGAAAACTTTTTGAAAATTGCAAGAGTACATTCCTTAGATACCCTGTGGGTCGAATATTCCGACGAAATCGCTCTATCTCGCACGGTTTAGGAGATAGAAGCAATTTTGTGTTTTTCCATTTTTGGCAAAAATTTGAAAATTCAAAATGGCCGCCATTTTTGGAAAGGGGAAAATTTTTTGAAAATTGCCAAGAGTACATTTCTTAGATACCCTGTGGGTCGAAAATTTCGACGAAATCGCTCTATCTCGCACGGTTAAGGAGATAGAAGCAATTTTGTGTTTTTCCATTTTTGGCAAAAATTCAAAATGGCCGCCATTTTTGAGGAGGGGAAAATTTTTTCAAAATTGGCAAGAGTACACTTCTTATATACCCTGTGGGTCAAAAATTTCGACGAAATCGCTCTATCTCGCACGGTTAAGGAGATAGAAGCGATTTTGCGTTTTTCCATTTTGGGCAAAAATTCAAAATGGCCGCCATTTTTGGGGAGGGGAAAATTTTTTGAAAATTGGCAAGAGTACATTCCTGTGATACCCTGTGGGTCGAAAATTTCGACGAAATCGCTCTATCTGGCACCGTTTCTGAGATAAACACGTTTTTGTTTTTTCAGCGTTAAGAAAAATCGAGACATTTAGTAAATTATTAATAAATCGGCCATTTTGTATTGGATCACTTCGAAAAGTTATTGATTTCCAGACATGTATATAACGAACCTACTTGCAAAATTTCATGTGAATAGGTGAAGCACTTTTTAAGTTATCATCCAGACAAGCACCCCTTTTGAAAAACATGTTTTTGGTCATGTGACCTTCTCTGATTGGTTGAAAAACATGCAATGAGGAAAAATGATAGTCCTCTACCCAAGGAAGCTCCATACCAAATTTCAAAGAAATCGGTGCAGTAGTTTCTGAGGAGAAGAGGCTGGAAAAAATTGTTGACGAAAACAACAACGAAGACGACGCCAGGCCATGCCATTAGCTTACGGCCAACGCTAATAAGCTAAAAATGAAAAAAATAAACAAACCAGTGTTTTACACCAATTTCAGGACTTTAAGGAGACCACAACTACATTGATGTTTCGAGTTTAAGGTCACCAGAAAGTCGGGATATTCTTCTGGTTAAGCCTAATTAATATATGTGCCAAGTTTAGTTGAAAAATATTGAAAAACTAAGTGACCAGGGAGTGAGAAGCCCCTTTATTGACATTAAGCGATTTAAGGTGACCATAAGGTCGCAGATACAGGGCTAAAATTTCTGCATATGAAAAAAAAAAAGTAGCTCAATAACGTATTCCAACAAAATTTTTTTTGACATACAAAGTATCCATTTTTTTGGTCACAAAACTCTAGGAAATGATACAAAACTGAAAACTACACTTCAACTTTTTAGTTGTAGTTTTAATCGCAAGTATAAAATGTAATAAATTCAACATAAAATTTTAAATTTTCAGCCAGCTGTTGGAGGAACTAGTCTAGCTGTAATATAACATATCATAACATATTTACAAAACAAAGTAATCTACATTAATATGTTGATATTTTCCTTCCTGCAAGAAATTTTCAAGAACTTAAAAATGTAATATTTCTTAAAGATTATAAGTTTCATGTCCATAATTTGTATAAGAGGGATGTAATTTTCCTGGAGAAATCAACCCACTTCATGAATGTTTTGTCCAATTTTTGTGAAAGATTTTGCACAATCGCAGTTGACACAAACAAGTTACGTATAAATTATTTATATATTACTACTATCACTTTCTTCTGTGTGTCTGGCACATATCAAGTTGCTGTCATATTTAGCAGTAAATAAACATTAAAAATAGCATCAGAGATGCCCGTACCCCACAGCCTAGGGAAATATTTTCAACACCATGAGATATAGAAGTACTGTACCAGTACAAACTTCAGGATACTTTCAGAGAACTGTCAGTTATATAAAGGTCCAAACAATGTTTAAATGGAGAAATAATGTTTAAAAGAAAGATAATGCGTATAAAGATGAAGTATTAAAACAAGATAATTCAATAACAAGATGACAGCATTAATCAGTAAACTAAAATTCAACACTCTTTATCTACATCTACATGGCCGAATTATGGTTTAGATGGTTTGAATATTACCATGCATACAGAAGTGGTAATACATTTAATGAATGCTTATTGTGGTGTTGGAGCAAAATCTGTGGCTCACTTGATGAAATTCTATCTCTTACAATGGGAAGTTATGAAAGTAAAATTCTTAATAAATTCTAATATGACTTTTGCTTAATCTGCATCAAAAGACAGACCCAAAGGTCCAAGAAGATTTTAAAGGTCAAGGTCACTACGACAAGGTCAAAGGTCAAATTAAGGTCACACCATGATAATATACACCTATAGCCCCTAACCAATGTCCCTACCAAGTACCAACTTCCTACACCTTACGGTTTACGAGATATAGCCCTGACAAGATTTTATACGTCAAGGTCACTATGGCAAGGTCAAATCAAGGTCACACCATGATGCTGCACACCTACACCCCCTAACCAATGTCTCTACCAAATATCAACTTCCTACACCTTACAGTTTCCGAGATATAGCCCGGACAAGATTTTATAGGTCAAGGTCACTAGGGCAAGGTCAAAGGTCAAATCAAGGTCAGATCATGACGTTGCACAACTACACCCCCTAACCAATGTCCCTACCAAGTATCAACTTCCTACACCTTACGGTTTCCAAGATATAGCCCGGACAATATTTTATAGGTCAAGATCACTACGGCACGGTCAAAGGTCAAATCCTGGTCAGACCATGACGTTGCACACCTACACAGCCTAACCAATGTCCCTACCAAATATCAACTTCCTACACCTTACGGTTTCCGAGATATAGCCCGGACAAGATTTTATAGGTCAAGGTCACTATGGCAAGGTCAAATCAAGGTCAGACCATGACGTTGCACACCTACACCCCCCTAACCAATATCCCTACCAAGTATCAACTTCCTACACCTTACGGTTTCTGAGATATAGCCCGAACAAGATTTTATAGGTCAAGGCCACTACGGCAAGGTCAAAGGTCAAATCAAGGTCTGACCATGACGCTGCACACCTACACCCCCTAACCAATGTCCCTACCAAGTATCAACTTCCTACACCTTACAGTTTCCGAGATATAGCCCGGACAAGATTTTCAAACTCAAGGTCACTACGGCAAGGTCAAATCAAGGTCAGAACATGGCATTGCACACCTATACCCCCTAACCAATGTCCCTACCAAGCATCAACTTCCTACACCTTACGGTTTCTGAGATACAGCCCGGACAAACTATTTCCTGCCGCCCGCCCGCCCATCCGGACACCATGGGTGAAAACAATACCCTGACAGCCCTTAAGGGCTGTGGGGTAAAAATTGACCTAATTTGTGCAAACCCATATGTAATGATTTAATTATGTGCCCTTGGTTTCATATTTCTAACCCGCTTCAAAATAAGTATTAAAATTTTGAAATGAAATATATATGCTGTAGTATATGATAGTAATGTAGATAACCACTGTATAGATTCAATAGGTTAGTTATTGAATGTGTACATTCAATGGCTTGGCCTTTGAATCTACACATTCAATAGCAAGCAGCCACTGAATGAGTACATTCAATAGTTTAACTGTGGAGTGTGTACATTCTACAACCATAGTCACTGAATGTGTACACTGAATTCAGAAATTCAGTACAGTAACTGATACTGTGTGAAATGGAACTTATTACTGTCATTTCTTGGTAAACCACATTTTATTGATATTATCGTAAAATAAACTTTTGTAATAAGTTGATTATCTGTGGTCAGATACATAGTTATTAAAAGAAAAACTGTTTTGTTTTCTAAAAATAACGTTTATCTTAATCTGTTTTCTAATTATATTGTCCCACTGAACCTATCTAACACTACAGGGGTGCCATTGTGGGGCTAATTACAATTAAATACCAAAATTTCACACTTAATTAGAAGAATTACTTGTTTTATCATCACATTTTAGAATCATACACGTAAAGACCATAAACTGACTATTCAGGCCTGAACTGTTTTTCTTTCATCCTTTTATTGGGAGGTTAAATATTTTAATATTTGTGGATTAAACTAAAGCTTATAATACAGCTTTTTAATGACTTTGATCAGAAAGGCTTGATGCATCATTTAAGAATACAAAATGCAATGAAATATGTGACATTTATGTGATTACATATATGTTTATTAATTTTAATGTTATGGACTGATCCTTCTTTCTGCCACTTCCTGAAATGTAACACTTCTATTCCAATTAATTTAATCACTTATTATTATGCTAAAAATATTCAATATTGGCTATAAACTAAGTCTTTACAATCAGTATCAGCTTTTCACATTTAATTATTTATACATTCCATGCGTTTGGTCACTGAATGTATACATTAAATGATTTTAGTCATTGAATGTACACATTCTACAGCTCAACCATTGAATGTATATGTTGTGACAGAACTTCAATTTGACAGAATTTCAAATTCTGTTGATAGAATTTGAAATTCTGTCAATATTTCTTGACAGAACTTGGAAGTTCTGTTGATAGAAGTTCCACACCAATTTCGGATCTCAGAGCAATACCCCAAAGGTTTGACATTCAATTCATAATCACTGGTGTTTGATTTCTGAATTTATTTAGCTTCAATTATACAATTTTATCATGTGTTTTTCAGTGGTTTTTACCTACTTCAGCAGATTAAAATTTTTTCATAAACCATAAAAATGTTTTAGACGCTCAGTCATTTCATGTATGTCAGTTTAGAAGTCTTATACACTTAACATTTGTACAATGTATGTCACTTAATATATCCTAATATATCACTACATGAGTGAGAACAACTACACATTATAAATGTGATATTTCTGTCACTGCAGTCATTTCATGTACGTCAGTTTAGAATTCTTATTCACTACAGTGATGTGCTACACACTATATGTGCTAATACAAGTAATAAATATGATATTTCTCTGTTAATATAAACTTGAAAATTTTAATTACTTAAATGTAGCTTTTGTAAGCTACAAGCTTACCATGTGGGACTGAATGCTGTTCTCAGATGGCCGCCAGGCCCGGTCAACGTCTAAGAAAAAAAGACATTTATAGTTGTCTGTAGCCTCAGGTTGTCGTCACGTGACCTACCCCATTTGTCTTCTCCTTTCTCATTGAAATTTTAACCCATACCCCCTCAGCAGTAATACAGCGGGGAGGTCGGGTGGGACTCTTCTCAGTCCCACATGGTAAGCTTGTAGCTTATAAAAGCTACATTTAAGTAATTAAACTTTTCAATTTTATTACGCTACAATAGCTTACCATGTGGGACTGAATGCTGAATGCAACTGCCCGGTGGCGGGATTACAGCTGAGACTAGAAGATATGTCTGTTTTTTCTTAGATTTTGATAGAATAAGTAGAATGAAAGTTGGAAAATACCAGTCTGAGTCCCATTTACAGTGCCCCAAACCCGAGGGTTGGGCCTGTAAGAAGCCAAAAAACCTAAAAATGATTGACAGTGCTAATAAACTGTCTGGGTGTTTTGACAGCAGAAAGAGGTGTAGCCAAAGTACACTTAGGTGGGGTAAAGCCCCAAGGGCCATCATGGAAGGAGTCTGAGCCCAAGGCTCAGAGCTATCAAAATATTGCCACCTAAAGGAGATTAATGACAACCTTAAGGTCCTTAATACATTATACAATTAAAGCTAAAAGAAAATGAAGAATATAAAGACCTTACCCGAAACACCCTGATGAGGTAAACCTATACCTAGACCCTGGGATTAGACTCCTGAAGACTTGGTTGTAGCGGATGTGCCCCCCCCCCCCCCCCCCTTCTTTTCTTTCCGAGGATGACAGTTCTGAGGGGAAGGGTCTAGGACATGTTGTGCCGCTACTACTGGCCCCAGATATATATTGTTGTCGTTGTCTGACCAAGTAAGGTCTTTTAGATAGAAATTTGTAAATGTGTTGTGAGCTTTCCAGTGACAGGCTTGCATGATCTGGTCCACCGATACCCCACCATAAAAAGCCTTAGAGGCTGCGAAGGCCCTAATGCCATGCGCTTTTACTTGGACCAAGTCTTGTTGGTCTGCTTCTTTATAACAAAGTAGAATGGTTTGTTTCAACCAGGAAGAGAGAGTAGCGGGTCTGATGTCTGAGGTATGTCCTTTCTTGAAGGAGATAAAAAGGAGGGACCGAGACCCTCTCAGGTCTTTGGTCCAATCCAAATAGTACCTCAGGGCCCACACCGGACACAGGGTCCTATCTTCTTTGAATTGTCTATCTACTATGGTAGTCAAAGCAGGAATAGTAACCGGAGACACACTTTGAGAACCTTCTCTTGCTAGTTGGTTTTTGGCTATGAAGTCAGAAGAAGGGAACAAGGCAACCTTTTCCCACTGGCCTAGATTAGATACTTTGCAACCCTGGCATGGATTTCGCTGCGGCACTTGCCAGAGGCCAAAGCTAGCAAGAAAGCAGTTTTGAGGGTAAGATGTTTGAGGTCTGTGTCTTTCATAGGCTCAAAGGGTGCTTTTGTGAGCTCATTGAGAAAAACAGAAACGTTCCACTTAGGAAGATTTCTGGAACTTTTGGGACGATCCCTGTGGAAACTGGAGAGTAACCTATGAAGGTCTGCATTGTGTGCAATGGTCATCAATGGTCGAGGGGCGCCTGTTTAGGTCTTGGTACAGGTACATGAAAAAAATCTGAGATTTGTTTCACAGATGGAGTGGAGAAATCCACCAAATTTTCTCTGCACTATTTTTCAAATAGGGCCCACTTTGACCTGTAGATAGTCCTTGTTGATGACCGCTGAGGGGCAGCATTCTCTCTGCCACCTCCACAGAGAAGCCTTGTTCTTGGAGTTGTCCGCTCCTAGACACCAGGCGTGGAGGTTGAGCTGTTGCGGATTGTTGTGGAACACATATTTGTGGGACTGTTTGAGTAGAGTCGTTGACACTGGGAGTTGTAGTGGGATCTCTGTTGAGAGCTGCACTAGGTCCCAAAACCAGGGCATCCCTGGCTAGCCTGGGGCTATTACGATGATCAGGCAATGGCATTGCTTGATATTTGGATCACCCTGTGAAGGAGAGCCGTCGGAGGGTAAGCATAAGCAGTGAGAGCCGTCCAGTTTATGTTCAGAGCATCTATGTCCCAGGCCTCTGGGTCTGGGATTGGAGACACGTAGAGGGGGAATTTGTGGTTCAGATGAGTGGCAAGCAGGTCCACATGAGGAGTGAACCACTTCTGGCAGATCTGTTTGAACACCTGTGGATGCAGTGACCATTCTGTTGACTGCACTTGGTTGGACCTGGATAGGAGGTCGGCCATCACATTCAGACACCCTGGAATGTGTTTGGCCTTTAAAGTTATGTGATAATCTGTGGTGGCACCAAGTCATGAGCTTCCACAGGAGAGCGCACATCTCTACTGAGTGAGTTCCTCCTTGTTTGTTTATGTAGGCTACCACTGTTGAGTTGTCCGTTGCAACTGGAACTGTTTGGTCCTGGCACTGGTCCTTGAAATTTCGAAGGGCCAGTGAAACTGCCTTCAACTCTAGAACGTTTTTTTCCTGGTCTGACCACAGACCCTTGGTAGATCTTTGATCTAAGTGAGCGCCCCAACCTTCGTTTGAGGCGTCTATAAAGAGTTGGATACTGTGGTCTTTGGGATGAAGGTCTGCACCTTTCATCACGTTTGCAGGAATCTGCCACCAATCTAGATGTGCAGTAATGACATCTGTCCAAGGATGGAGGTTGTCCAGTGACGGAGGATATCTCCAATGCTCCTTGAGAGCAAACATCTTGCAGTCAAAACATGTTTGGACTTGAGTCGTAGGATCAAATCCTGAAGTTTGAGCCATCTCTCTTGAGTGGGTCTTACGAGGGCTGAATCTAGATGGTATTCGTAGCCTACGAACGAAAACACCTGAGTAGGATTCAGTTCTTATTTTTCCTGGTTTATTATCCACCCCAAGGACTGGGTTAGGTCTACCACTGCCTGAGTGTTCACTTGGGCCTCTTCCTGAGACTGGGACCTGATCATCCAGTCGTCCAGGTATTGGTGAAGTCTGAGTCCTCTGGAGAGGGCCATGAGCTTCACTTCCTTTACGATCATTGTAAAAACCTGGGGGGCTGTGGCTAGTCCGAAAGGAAGGGAGATGAACTGGAACACCTGTGACCTGTTGCAAAACCTTAGGTATTTCCTCGAGTTTGGGTGGATGGGGATGTGAAGGTAAGCGTCCGATAGGTCTATCGACGATACCCATTTCGCTGGAACCAGGGAGGTCCTGATGGACTCTGGAGTTACCATTTTGAACTTTTCTACATGTAGAAAAGTGTTGAGCCTGCTTAAGTCTAATACTGGGCCTTTACTGGCCTCCAACTTTGGTGAAGCTTGGGGACTAGAAACAGGCGACTGTAAAACCCGAGAGATTTTACATTTTCCACCCTTTCGATAGCGTTCTTTGACAGGAGAGACTGGATACAATCGGCTAGAGCTTGGTCTTTTTGAAGGGTCTTGTATTCTGACAGAATCAGAGGAAATGTGACCATGTTTGGCTTTGAGAGGAATGGCAGTACGTAGCCATTGGTGATAATGTTCAACACGTTTGATGAACATTTGTTTGTTTGCCAGTCTCTCCTGAAAGAACGGAGGCGACCTCCTACTGGTGGACTGAGTGAGGCTTTGGAGGAGTCATTGGGGGGAGGGGTTTCCACGCCCTCGTCCCCTATTATGGGGTCGAAAACGACCCCTGGAACCTCTGAAATTTGGTTTTCCCCTGCCAGAGGAAAATGATTGGTTACTGTTCTGAGAGGAATTGCCTCCATAGGGACGTTTCCTGTAGCAGCCTCTTTTCTTGTGGGGACCAAGAAAGGGCTTATTCTGATAGGGTCCGAAACCCTGAGAGTCTTTTGAGGTGCCTTTTTGAAGAAGGAAGTCTTCACCTTCCTTGACCAATTGAGACTTGAACAGGGAAGGCGGCCAAAAGGACGCATTCCTTAAGTTCCTGACGTCTCGTCTCCCCTAAATGTGGTTGTAATAGGGTCATTTCGGCTTCGCGCCTAAGCAAGCCGGTGTTGCCCATGGAATATAACTCCCTCTGGAGTATATGAGCAAGGGATTTGCTGAGACAAGTCAAGGCCCTGTGCTGGATAATGAGAGTCTTGTTCCAGAGATCCAGGTATTCACAGGCTTCCTCGTATCCACGCTTTGCTACCTTTTCAGGGACGGCACCTTTCCTGATCTGAGATTTGACCTTCTTAAAGGTCGACTTCAAACTATGTTGGCACTTTTCCACAGTGGAATTGCAGGAAGAAGAAGTCTTGGCAAAGGTGGTAGTAAAGTTAAGTGTGGAGATATTGTCTCGCCTGGTGTTCCAATTCCTTGAGAATTGGTAGGGGAACCTTGCCCATAGGGGCCCCAGAGGGCTTAGGAGAAATACAGATCTTGGCAAAGTCTGTATTAAGTTCTTGCATCTTGTCCTCATAACAAGGTTGTCCCACCTTGTACCACTTGGCAGTGGAAGGAGGAGCTCTGATGTACTTACCCTCAGGTAAATTTACAGCTTGAAAGTCTTGATCAAACTTATCAAAGGCGTCTTTGATAATGGAGTTCAGAGGCAGCATAGATGAAGGGCCTCTTGGCCTGAGCTCCTGCCTGCCTTTCTCATCGTCAAGGCCCATGACCGCAGTTGAAGACCTGGGTAGGGAGTCCCTAGGGTCTGGAAGTTTGAGGATACACCTGAAGGTTAATCCACCTCCTCTGCATACTGAGAGGGGATGTCAGACAGAGCTACTTCCCTGTAGTAAGGAGGGTCTGGGTCATGTTGAGGATGGTCTTGATCAGAGTAGGTCTTCCTAGAAGGTTTTGGAGACCTATGTCTGGCCTCAGGGGACTGATCCTCCCCTGAGGAAGAAGGTAAATATCTGGACCTAGATTTGTGTTTAGATTTGTCAGTATGTTTCTTGGCTCTGCTAGGTGCCGGCCGAGGTTCATCAGAATGATCAGAGTAGTGGTCCGAGGCAGAGCTCGGGGCCACAACATACTGTTTGAAAGAGTGAGAAGATTTCCTTGGTTGAGCCGAGGGCAACCTTGAGGGTTCCTCGACAGAACTAACATTGATACCCGAGGCGTCATCGACGCGACTATGAGAGTTGAGACGAGGAGGTAAGGCTGGGCCATAATCAATGTCCATCGACTCGACAGTATTAGTACTCGGGGGGGTCCAGACGAGTATTAGATGGGCCAGGTTTTGAGGCCGAAGCAGAGGTCTGATCTACCTCCACTTGAGAAGAAGTTTTACTGAGAGATTTCTGAAAATCTTGCCTCTAAAATATTTGCCTGGAAAGCACCCATCTTTTGATCTAGTTGAATGTCTAGTCGAGATCCCAAGGACTTCTCGAGCTTTGTTTCTAATTTCTGCTGTAAAGCAGTACCTGGGGTTGGTAGGACAGTTTTAGCTGGAGTTTTCAATGATAAAGCCTCAAAGGCAAGAGGTTGAGGGCGAGGCGGGGAAGTAAAAAGATGGTCAGCAGCACTCTCGAGGACTGCTTGTGAGCCCGCAAAGGATTCAACAGAATTACCACCCAATAAATCTAGTTCTTGATCATTTTTGTCAGCTTTCTTATCAGGTTTCTGTACATATCTCTTCCTATGTGTGATCTTAGTTAACTGTTCTTCCGTAAAGCATGCAAGCACAAATATCACAAGGTGAAATGAAAGTGACACAGGGATCATCTCCCTTGCCTGCCTCTCTGCAGGTAGGACAGTAATTATGAGTGTCGAATGCATGACAGAAATGATGGCATTTAGATGCACAGGGTTTATCTTTATTGGATTGATGAGAAGACATGTTCAAACGCAATAAAAGAGGTGGACCCGATCACATAAAGAAACTAGCCGAGGCGAAAACTCACAACAAGAATAAAAGAAAAAATACTTATCCGACTGGATGGAAAGTTATGCAAAACGTGCTTTGATAATTAATAAACAAAATGGCTGAAAATAGACATCCAACAATATAAATGAACTGAGATATAAGTAGAAAACGGCAGAAAAACTTCACACAATATTCCAATATGGCGGCGGCAAACGAGAAAGGAGAAGACAAATGGGTTATGTCACGTGACGACAACCTGAGGCTACGGCCAACTATAAATGTCTTTTTTTCTTAGACGTTGGCCGGGCCTGGCGGCCATCCCAGAACAGCATTCAGTCCCACAATTGGTAAGCTATTGTAGCGTAATAAAATGTATTGTTAGTTATTGCAGCCTCTTAATGTATGTTACTTTAAAGGGTCTTTCTAAGTCCTGAATAAAGTGTAAATGTATATATCCTTTCAACATTACAACAGGATTTGAAGTCCTGTCAACTGGATTTGAAATTCTTTTGAAATCCCTTTACACCAATCAAATAAAAAGGATTGGAAGTTCTGTCTACAGAATTTGAAATTCTGTCAGATTGGATGTTCACTCACAACATATACATTCAATGATTTGCCCAATGAATGTACACATTCAATAGTTTGACCCTGTATACATTCAATGGTTATCCACATTCAATACAACATATATATTTCTGTTCTGCAAGATTAAAATGCATCCAAATTTCCATTCTATGAATGCATTTACACTGACATTGTATTTATAAGAATGTCCGTGCAGACATTTTCAATAACATACAAACCCACAGACCACCATGCATAGATTACGTGCATTCATTGTTATAAAATGGCTGAACCATCTTAACACCAGAGGTCAATGCTGAACAGCTGCACTCCTCATATGTGCTTATTTGAAAAGGTGCACATTGCTGAAATGGCCTTACCATAACCATGTATGCTGTATGAGTGCATAATGCATATTGATTACAAACATATATTCACCTAGGTCCAAAATAGCTTGTAAATATAGATCCAAAATATATCATGTTTAAAGTTTAAGTTTCATAATTTTTTTCACTTGTTTAATTTATTCGCATTTTTGTATGATGCAAGTGAAAGTGCACGAATCCAACACCGTTCGATTCCTACAGTACTGCAATGAGAAGTTATAAATTCAAGTGATGTACCAAGAACTTCAACTACATTTACTGGTGCGAGTTAGCAACACAGGTAAACAAAACAAACACAGTTTTACAATAAATAATAAACTGACAACCTTACCCAAATACACTATCACCACCTTCAAATAACTTTTTATTCGTACATATCTTTATGAAATTCATGTCATTTCTAGATTTGTCAGAATTTGGCAGCTCCAACACAAAAGAAAGGGAAGTTGTCACGTTTCCCATTTGGGAAAACCCAGAAAAGTTCCAGGTTGTTAAAAGAGAAACCAATATGTTAAAAGAAGTTTGATTGGTTCAAATAATGACGACATCTTGACGATAGAGGTTTGCCCGAAAGGATTCCCCATTTGCGGGTTTGCTTCATTTTCAGAAATCTTTCTCTCAGAAATCTTTCTCTCAGACAAACGGTGCTGTGACATGCGTTTGCATAATTACATAGGTTGTCAGTGGCAACTGTTACACATTTTAATCGATCATTCTCAATATTATGAACACGCCCGTCATGTTTGCATAAGATCTACTGAGCTTAACGTGGGCGATATAATGCGTGGTTGGTGATCCTGATCGTCGGCGATACTTCTGGTTAAAATTGCATGAGCACAACTTGAGTATTTATAAAGCCTTTATCTATACTGTGATTATTGCATGTGCTCTAATTTGACGTACCTTCCTTCCTTAAAGTATGTATTAACACTAATCACATCAATTAAACATAAAAGGAATTTTCTTGAATATACACAAGTAAAATATATATGTCTTTCAATAAAAAATTTAACAACTGGGTAAATTTTGTCTTACCAATAACAGACTAAATTTTCAGGTTTATAATTTTGAGAGTGTATTTCCATGCTTTATGAACAATGCGTCATGGTTTTGCTGCGTAGAGAAATTAAAAATACCTTTGAAATAATCATATCATGAACACTAACTTGGATCGATGATCTATATATTAAAAAAAAGCAGTTAAAAAAATTCAAACCTTACTGGTCCAATGAGCTGAGCAATGCTTGGCGAAACATGGTTAAAGGCCAATAGAAATTTCAAGGATCATGGAAATATTAAGCCGCAACATAAATCACATTTCATAGAAGCAAGAATAAATTTGACAAAGTATTAAGAACAGCAGACTGAAATTATAATTCTATCTGTATGAAAAACATTGAAAATGCAAGTAGCAGTACTCCAATGGAATTTTGGAATAAATTACAGAATTTAGGACCTAGAAAACAACAGTTTCCACATAAAGCATATAAAAATTGTACTTTAACCTCTGACTCAAAAGATGTGCTACACACATGGAAAAATGATTTTTACCCCACAGCCCTATAACAGCAGTTGGGGTATTGTTTTCACTTGTGGTGTCTGGATGGATGGGGAGGTGGTGGGAAAAGTTTTTCCAGGCTGTATCTCAGAAAGTTGATACTTGGCAGGGACATTGGTCATGGGTTTGTTGATACTTTGCAGGTACCTTGGTCAGGGGTTTGTAGGTGTTCAACGTCATGTTGTGACCTTGATTTGACCTTTGACCTGGTTGTAATGACGTTGACATACAAAATCTTGTCTGGCCTATATCTTGGAAACCGTAAGGTATAGGAAGTGGATACTTGGTAGGGACATTGGTTGGGGATTTTGGGTGCAACGTCATGGTCTGACCTTAAAATGACCTTTGCCCTTGTTATAATGACCTTGACCTACAAAATCTTGTCCAGGCTATATCTCAGAATTCGTAAAGTGTGGTAAGTTGATACTTGGTAGGGACATTGGTTAGGAGTTGTAGGTGTGCAGTGTCATGGTGTGACCTTGATTTGACCTTTAACCTTGTCGTATATAGTGACCTTGACCTATAAAATCTTGTTGGGGCTTTATCTCAGAAACTGTAAAGTGTAGGAAGTTGATACTTCGTAGGGACATTGGTTGAGGGTTGTAGGTGTGCAATGCCATGGTTTGACCTTGATTTGACATTTGACCTTGCTATAGTGACCTTGACTTATAAAATCTTCTACAGGCTATATCTCGGAAACCGTAAAGTGTAGGAAATTGATACTTGGTAGGGACATGAGTTAAGGGTTGTAGGTGTGCAACATCATGGTGTGACATAGATTTGACCTTTGACCTTGCCATAGTGACCTTGACCTATAAAATCTCATCTGAGCTTTATCTCAGAAAGTGTAAGGTGTAGAAGGTTGACACTTGGTATGGACATTGGTTGGGGGATAGTAGGTGTGCAACGTCATGGTTTGACCTTGATTTGACCTGTGATCTTTGATGTAGTGATCTTGACCTGTCATCTTGCTATTGAATTGTCTTGATTTAATACTCTTATCTTTACATGCATTTTCTTTCTCTTAGATGTTATTTTCTCTACTTAAACATTATTTGGACCTTTATATAACTGTTACTGGCTCTGAAAGTATCCCAATCTTTGTACTGTTTCACTATCTTCTATATCTCATGGTGTTGAAAACTATTTCCTCAGGCTGTGGGGTATGGGCATCTCTGATGCTATTTTTTAAAAATTATACAACCCATTATTTGACAATGAGAGGTCTCAATGTTAGTTTAAAGATAAAATTAATAGCTTGAAAACAAACCTAGAATTTAACAGCACATGTAATTATTCACAGAATATCCCGAATATCCATGGTAGAAGTTCAACTGGTTTTAATTAAATATTAAAACAGGAAAGTTGTTGGAGTCGATCAAATCCCAAATGAATCTATAAAGCATAATTAGTTTAAAATATTACTGCACAAATTATTTAATTTTTGTTTCTTTAACCATGTTATTCCAGGTATTTGGCTGAAAGCAATTATAAAGTCTATTCCAAATGTGGGAGATAAAGACCCATATCTACCATTAAGTTATAGAGGTCTCATTCTACTCTTATGCATTTGAAAAGTATTCTCAAGTATTTTAAACATCAGACTTAGTAAATATTTATAAACAAATAATGCAACTATAGATGAACAAAATCTTTTTAGAATTGGTAAATCATGTGACATATAACATGTATTTTCCTTATCATCTGTTATCCAAAATAGACTATTACACAATAAAAGTACATCTACAGCTTTTATTATAGCGTGAACACAAATTTTTATCCCACAGCCCTTAAGGTTTGTCGGGGTATTGTTTTCACCCATGGTGTCCGGATGAGTGGGCGGTCAGGCGGGCTTTTTAAAGTTTGCCCAGGCTGTATCTCAGAAACTGTAAGGTGTAAGAAGTTGATACTTGGTAGGGACATTGAGAGTTCATTTATCTGTCCAGTTATATGCATTGTGCAGATGATATTGTGTTAGTAGGGGAAAAAGAAAGTAATTTCGGAATATGTTGTCTGTTCATGATGGGTGTAATAAATGGCAGATGAAAGTCAATGTTAATGAAACAAAAGTTGTTCATTTCCAAAAAAAGCAAAGCTAAACCAACAAAATGCACATTTAATATTGGAAATGGAAAAATCAAGATAGTGCCTTCTTATAAATATTTAGGCATCTTATTTGACCAGCATCTTAGCTTTAAAGAGTGTGCACAAAGCTCAAGTGATTCAGCTGGAATACCGTTATCGTCAGTCATATCCAAACTGCAAGGACAAGCATATATTGTTGTTGGTTATCATGCCTTCACGAAACTATTTGCAACATCTGTCAGGCATATATCAGATTATGATTCCGCCATATGGAGTACTAATAACAAATCTGGACAAAAGGTTGAAAATCGAGCTATTCATTTTTAGGAGTTGATAAAAGTGCACCAATACATGGCTTACATGCAGAAATTGGTTGGCATAATGATTTATGTAAACTTCATTATTAAAATTATCTAATGAAAATGGACAATAGTCAACTGACAAGGAAGGTATTCAGATCTCATTCTACAACACTGATCATCACAAATGGTCTGGTATTGTTTATGATATATCTGAAAAATTAAATTGTGAAACAGGATACATTTGATTTAAAACTTGTAAAAGAAAAACTTTTTGACCTAATGCATAAGGAATGTTGTGACAATATTCCTAGTGTGCCAAAACTAAGATATTATGTCAAATTCAAACAGAATATTAAGATGTTAACACTGCTCCCTATCTCAAAAGACATTTGATTCAATTTCAATGGTCACTTCTTGCTCAGTTACACCTTGGGATTCTACCTCTTACAATTGAAACAGGGCAATATGTCAGGATTCCTTTGAAAAAAGATGTTGTAAATTGTGCACAGATAACATGATTGAAGATGAAATAGATTTTATATCTAATTGTACAGCTTTTGATACAGAACGTAACAGTTCTTTTTAAAAGTGGAACAAATCAACCCAAATTGTAAAAATTGTATGGTGCATGAAAATTTATTCATGATCATTTCTCTAGCTCTTCCACTGCCTTTCTGTGTCTTCAGTAAATTATTCTCCATAACTATACAGTATATTTTTATGTATCATTTATGTGCCAATCCTGGACCATTGTCCAATACTCATGTAATGTCATCCACAGAAGAAATAGAGAAACAGCACAGGTTATTGAGTGTATTTGGCTAAAACGAAATTGTTATATTGAGCAACAACAAAATAGTAACTAATTTACTCCTATAAATACATTTTAGCTTTAAAGTGACTAATGAGCCCATCAAAGGGCTGGGTAGCTGTCATTGTATTCGTGGTGAACTGTTTCATTGTACTATATACATGTTACACGTCACTATAATAAATGATAAAATCATAGTTACTGGTTAACATATATATGCACTAAAGTCTTATTCATTTTGCACACTAGGTCGTGAACTTTCATTTTACTGCTTTATTGCTGTTTTGTGAGACCCACAATGTAATGGTAGTTATATGTTATAATGATGGGAAATAATATTGGCTGTGTGTTGAGAGAGTTTCTGGTTTTGCTTCCCAGGGGCAACGTATGAAAGGAAATTTTGAAAGTAAGGTATAACTCTTCATCCTGAAGCCTTTATCTCATTTTAAAGAAACTTCATACAAGTTTCACCTTTTTTTAACTTTTGGGACACTTTAAATTTACACGTACATCTGCAAGATATGTATCCTGTGGTAAAATTAAGTGTTGCACTTCCATTATTATTGGAATAGTATGTCATTTAAAGCTGTTGAGCTTTATCGATTTTGATTTTTCAGATGAAGTCCATATTTTTAGAACTAAATAATTTCACTCTTTTTAGTAGAGAATATATTTCATCACCTGCTCTGATGGATAATCTTAATTATATAATTTATTCAGTATTCCCTCCCTTAAATTAGGTGTGCAGTTTGCATGTGTACTGAATTTTTTGGTATATAATTCACACTTCTAGTTTTGTGTAATTACAGTGGTAGTTTTGGAATGTTTTTGAGAAGTAAGGGGTAATCATTAACTGTAATAATGAGGAACTGTATGTAGTCCATTGTAAACAGAATTATTCTTCATATATATAGATTACAGATATGACTGAGTCCCGTTTTCCAGACGGCTATATGCATTATCTGTACCATCATCAGTATCAGGCCAAGTCAGCACTTGAAGAAGATCAAGAGACAAAGAAGGCCAAAAGTATCAGAAAACCTAAACCATCAAGACTTCTGTATGTTGCTCCAGGTATGTAAATATAATGCTCTATCATTGTCTTCACCAACTATTCTTGAGGTATAGCGTGTAGATCTTGATTTACTAAATATACACAGCTTTTACCCATGCACTCGACCACCCATTTCGATTTGACCAAATTATAATAATAAGTTGAACTCCACACAAATACTTTCTTACTTCCCTCCGAAACCAATCAGTCCAAGGAGATTGTGAATTTATGTGGTTCCTACATCAATTATCACAATTTTAGTGCATTATAAAACCTGTTTCAATGTCACAATTCTAAATTGTTAACTTTTTGGTATTTGACATAAATGGTTTTTATCTGGTGTTAAAAGTAAAAGCTAAAAAGTTATTTAGCTTTTGTGTGACAAATTATGCAGAAAGTGGGAAAGTGCTCCTTTGATAGAGTTACTTATAGCCCTGTGAATCATATAAGAAGGATGTATAAATATTATTAATGAATGAAATTGTTTATGCTTAAAAGTAGATACTAGCATTGATTTGGAAATCATGATTCTCAACAGTATTAAGTTACCTGTGTTGTCATACACATATATAGAAGTTTTGATTTTTGTGTGTGCAAGTTTAATGAGTGTTAAGCTGCATTAAGTTTAATGTTGTCTTGCACACATTTTTTGCAAGATTGGTCAGTGATATTCTGTATATATTAGAGAGGTTGCGCACTACGTTTCATAAACGCCCCTTGCAAAAATACGCAACATAATTGATCAATACGGGAGAAAGCCATTGAGGGGGACAGTTTTGTTTGCGAACAGCGTTTGAACTAGAATTTTTACATGCATTTTATTTAAATTAATTGGGAATTATACAACTCAATAAAGATAAATCCACTGGTTTTATTCATCTACAGTACTGAATGAACTGGGTACTGATATATAAGACAAACTTTATTGATCCAACAACCAGTAAACCCACAAGTTAAATAGCTTATAAAACACACGTACATAAAACTTTGGAAGATTGTGTTCATTACCTCAAAAAAAATAATGACAGGGGATGAAAAAAGGCTGGTCGTTGTACACTTGGGTTTCTCAAAAACTGACAAAGATGCTAAAAATAATCTACAGTCTCTCAAGAACTCTGTACTGACATGTATAACACACTTTATTGCTCCAGTAATTAATAAATCCACAAGGGAAACAGATTACGTGGCAAAGCCATTTGCCACGTAAAAAACGTAACCTTGTGCAGTTAAAACCTTATGAAATGACATCACACACAGAAATCAATGACGTGTAACGTAGCGGAAAGTAGATACGGGCATCAAAAACGTTGTTCGCAAAGTCTCTACTATATTATGTGCATGTGTTCACTTGTTACACAAGGCCCCTGTGTATAATTGGTTAACAGGTTCGGTATTTATTCACTTGCTGCTTCCCGCCGTAACTTGGCACAACTTGGACACATAAAACCTTTTGTTTTTTCTTGTTTCAAATGTAATTAGATGAATTTTTTTATTAAAATATGCATTGACACAAGCATTGGCATTGAAATTATACATGTACTTTACATACATCAAATCAAAACAATAAACCTTTAAGAATACTTTTTCAGGAGTGATAATATAATTTCTACAATAAATTAGTACCCAAACTTGGCACAATTTGTATACGGAAATCATTGAAAATATTTAAATTACTTCCATTTTCAACCCCCTTATTTGGTAGGCGGAAGTACACAAGTTTTACTGATGCCAATCATGTAACAGTAAATATCCCATTTTGTGCCAAGATGAGGTTTGTCCCATGATATGGCTCCATGGAGGTGCTCTCACTCCTGTGGTTATGGGTTTTATTCCAACCTATGACAACATGTGGCATTCAGTGAGGATCTGTTCCTGCCATCGTCTTAGCTGTTGAAAAGGACACATAAAAACCCAGACATAAAATTTAAGGTTTTCATTATTTTAATTTATAAATTTGTAAAAAGTATATCTTACCATGTTTCTTCACCTGTAATAGTTGTTTTTAGTCGAATCTTTGATTCGAGTTATGTATTGAGTTGCGGCCGCGATTTTCAAATGGCCGTTTAAGCCCTTAAATATCAAATTCTGCATAATAATTCTTCACATATCGGTACATTAAGGTCTATACTGTACACTCTGCCATTTTGAAGATTTTTAATGTTTTTAGGCGGGTTGCGTGTAACCAACCCGCCTATTAGATTGATGTGTCCGACGTCCGTCTGTCCGTCCACATTTTTCGTTTCCGGACTCTAACTTTAAAACGGTTTGACCAATCAAATTTAAACTTCACAGGGAGATAGATCACCATCATAGCTAGGTTCCTTTCGAAATTGGTGAAATTCCGTGTGTTCGTTTGTCCGTTTTTCGTCCGTTTGTCTGTCCATCCATCTGTTTGTCCACATTTTTGTTTCCGGACTCTAACTTTAAAACGGTTTGACCAATCAAATTCAAACTTCACAGGGAGATAGATCACCATCATAGCTAGGTTCCTTTCGAAATTGGTGAAATTCCGTGTGTTCGTTTGTCCGTTTTTCGTCCGTTTGTCTGTCCATCCATCTGTTTGTCCACATTTTCGTTTCCGGACTCTAACTTTAAAACGGTTTGACCAATCAAATTCAAACTTCACAGAGAGATAGATCACCATCATAGCTAGGTTCCTTTCGAAATTGGTGAAATTCCGTCTGTTTGTTTGTCCGTTTTTCCGTCCGTTTCTTCGTTTTTGTCCGTTTTTCTGTCCATCCATCTGTCCGTCCACATTTTTGTTTCCGGACTCTAACTCGAAAACGGGTACTCCAATCTAATTCAAACTTCACAGGGACATACATCACCATCATAGCTAGGTTCCTTTCGAAATTGGTGTAAATCCGTCCGTTCATTTGTCTTGTTTTTCTGTCCATTTGTTCGTTTTTAGGCGGGTTGCGTGTAACCAACCCGCCTATTAGATTGATGTGTCCGACGTCCGTCTGTCCGTCCACATTTTCCATTTCCGGACTCTAACTTGAAAACGGTTTGACCAATCAAATTCAAACTTGACAGGGACATAGATCAACATGATAGCTAGGTTCCTTTCGATATTGGTGAAATTCTGTCCGTTCGTTTGTCCGTTTTTCGTCCGTATGTCTGTCCATCCGTCTGTTTGTCCACATTTTCGTTTCCGGACTCTAACTTGAAAACGGTTTGACCAATCGAATTCAAACTTGATAGGGAGATAGATCTCCATCATAGGTAGGTTCCTTTCGATATTGGTGAAATTCCGTCCGTTCTTTTGTCTGTTTTTCGTCCGTTTGTCCATCCATCTGTTTGTCTACATTTTCATTTCCGGACTCTAACTCGAAAATGGTTTGACCAATCGGATTCAAACTTGATAGGGAGATAGATCTCCATCATAGCTAGGTTCCTTTCGAAATTGGTGAAATTGCGTCTGTTCGTTTGTCTGTTTTTCGTCCATTTGTCTGTCCATCTGTCTGTCCGTCCACATTTATCCTGTACATATGGTAAATAATACTATGACTTACATTTATTTTAATAAATTATCTTTTGTGATTAGGTGCCATGCAATATTATGGTACATTTTGTAAGTATATGCTATAGCCAAATTTCCCAAGTTCTCACTAAAATAATTTCACCAAATTTTTTGTTATTACCGTTTCATAGTTTTTACTCTTTACTTTATTATTTTATAGCATATACTTACATTGTTTTGCAGACCCTTATAAAGATAAGAAAAGGCACCTAATCATATACACTTTTAGCCAAATGAGTTTATTAGTAAATAATTATAGTTACTAACCAACTAGTATTGAATTCCAAATAATATACCATAATGATTTCGGTAACACTTTTTGAGGTTCTGCAATGCATGTCAGCAGCACCTCCTCGTGGTTGTACCGGTAACATGAACAGTGATACATTTTTCCATTTGCACTAGGTATTGTACAGTTCTTACATTGTCAAAAATGTTTGTTTCTACATGTATAGTAGTGGTAACTAGTACATAATTTGTAGTGGTTTGGCTATCACTTTTCATGGCAAAGCTGCTAATCACTGATTAATATTTATAACTCTTTTTCTGTACAGATTACACTTAGTATGTTTTTAATTATGCATATTTTTCATTCTTGATTTAGTGGGTCCATGTGCTGCTGTATAACCTACATTATGTAATAACATTTCCTATTTTTTCATTCTTGATTTAATAGGTGCATGTTACATGTAGTGCTTTTATTTTGGTACGTGGGTTCTTCTGTCATTACTTACTACTTACTTTGCATATTGTCTTATATTGTCATCTTCACTCGTGATATATTTTTTCATATATGTCGTTCATGACGTTTTCCTGTTATAGATGTTGCTGTCAGTTATTGCTGTTATTCCTCCTCAGTTGCTATCTATGTTCAATGTCAATATCTATGTTTCTATACACTGCATTTGGTATAAGTTAAATAGTCATTGTTCAATATTACTGATTACTCAATACAAATGAAAATCACTGAGTTTCGTTCTTAGTTCTTACAAACAGAAACCTTACAACTAGATCATCTGTGGATATTTCAATTTCTGGTGAAAATAAGTGGTAAATTAATGGTCTTCATTTACTTAGTTTTAGTTCTATATTTATTATAGTATAGATACAATAATGTAACTTAGATTAGAAGTATTACATTTCTTAGCACGTCGAACACATTTACCTTAAGTGGGTAACCTAACATTTCTTTCCTTGTTCCTAAATTTAATGAGAGCAGTTGCTAACCTTGTTTCCTGCGTGCGCAACCCGCCTTTTGGGGCACCTCTGACCCTCTTGTCATTCAGTTAAAAGGACCCGTATGTCCTAGAAACTATTGTGTTTGCCATTGTAATGGTCTACTCGAACGAGTCTTTTTTAACGGTTTCGTCTGCTGGTTTCTAGACCTTAAACCCCAATTAATTTATTTGTCTGCAGGGTTTATCACGCAGTCACTGTTAATGTAAAATTGCTGTCTGCCCATCTACGTGTACTCAATTATTTGTCAAACAAATAAACCGCAAAGAAATTAATGAATGAAGTGACGTCACGGTAGTACTACACATTTGTCATTCAGCCAATCAAAATCGAGGACACCTCTGGCAGAGACAATGAAAATTCAAACTCCGTAGTTCTACATTGAACCACTAGAAGGCGCTTTTGTATGTCCTAGAAGTTTTCACACTGGGGTTTCTAAACGTGAGGCTACGATGGGGTTTCTAACAACATTTTACAAATATATAATCCAGCAATATTTTACTGTCACCGCACCTCACTCTGTCTTCTCGCAATATTTAAAACAAATAAAATATCAAATGCTGGTAGTTGTACACCCACAGAGTGATGAAAACGTGAGGCTACAATGGTGTTTCTAACAACATTTTACAAATATATAATCCAGCAATATTTTACTGTCACCGCACCTCACTCTGTCTTCTCGCAATATTTAAAACAAATAAAAATATCAAATGCTGGTACTAGTTGTACACCCACGGAGTGATGAAAACGTGAGGCTACGATGGTGTTTCTAACAACATTTTACAAATATATAATCCAGCAATATTTTACTGTCACCGCACCTCACTCTGTCTTCTCGCAATATTTAAAACAAATAAAAATATCAAATGCTGGTACTAGTTGTACACCCACAGAGTGATGAAAACGTGAGGCTACGATGGGGTTTCTAACAACATTTTACAAATATATAATCCAGCAATATTTTACTGTCACCGCACCTCACTCTGTCTTCTCGCAATATTTAAAACAAATACTGTAAAATATCAAATGCTGGTACTTGTACACCCACAGAGTGATGAAAACGTGAGGCTACAATCGTGTTTCTAACAATATTTTACAAATATATAATCCAGCAATATTTTACCGCACCTCACTCTGTCTTCTCGCAATATTTAAAACAAATAAAATATCAAATGCTGGTAGTTGTACACCCACAGAGTGATGAAAACGTGAGGCTACGATGGGGTTTCTAACAACATTTTACAAATATATAATCCAGCAATATTTTACTGTCACCGCACCTCACTCTGTCTTCTCGCAATATTTAAAACAAATAAAATATCAAATGCTGGTAGTTGTACACCCACAGAGTGATGAAAACGTGAGGCTACAATGGTGTTTCTAACAACATTTTACAAATATATCGTCGCACGTCCCGTTATCGACCACTTCCTATTATCGACCGGGAACAAATATCACCTTTCTTAGGTCACATGACTGCGTTTCGAATTTGTCGATGGGAGAATTGAATGTAAATAACTTCTGAAATAATATCTCACAAAACTTTCAAAAAGATGAGGTTAAAGCAGGTATGAAATTTATAAGTTAAAAAGTGTATGTGATAATTGCTCAAGACACTAATGTCCGTTTTTCACAATTTATAAATCTTTAATTTTAAAGTATTTTATAAATGTTTCTGTCAATAAGTTCATTTCTCTACTGTAGAATTCTGTTTATTTTCTATCCAAACCAATAAATAGGTCTAAATTGTTCAGAGTAATGTGTACTAAACCTGAGAGAGTGATATGGTCCTTATGGGTCCTCTCCCAGAAAAGTTAAAAATTGTTTCTCAAATATTTCTTTTACTTCATTTTAAAAGAAGGTTTTGTAGCATATTATTGCAGAAAAATCCTGACCATGTTGTCAAAAAGTGTATCGTTTATGATGCCGATCATCTGATCTTTGCATTGTAAGCTGTGCTTGAGGAAGGTTACTCAAGTAGAGGTGCAGCCAAGTTTTTGAGACTTTTTCTCTTTACTGTGAATAAAAAAGTAGCGATGCATCAGCCCTCCAAACATAAGATATATTCCAGATCCTAATTATTACAATTTTGTGTATGCTGATACACTAAATTTCATACTTTTATCAATTTTTGTTATCAATAGTACTTTTTATTAACCTTACAACCTTAAATCTGCTACTTCTGGCTTTAGATGCAACCTTTAGTCATGTGATCGATAATTGGAAGTGAGGCTTCCTGTATAGCAAGTGTGACATACCTAAGAAAAACAATCATTTCTGTGCAAAATATCATATCAAAACAGGATATATACATGCCAATACATAGATAACAAAATATGACAATAACCAACTGGACATTTGCAAAGGTATGTTATTTCATATTATTTATCGGCAATTTTCCCGCTTATGTGGTTGATAATTGGACGTGCGGGGATATAATCCAGCAATATTTTACTGTCACTGTACCTCACTCTGTGTTGCGGGCGATAATACCAAGTTTATAGATTTCAACACCCACTGCTGTCCCAAGATTCGACTCTGTGGTTGGCATTCTGCCAACCACTTCACCCTAGTTGTTTATAATATCTTTGACACTATTGGAGTTAAAAATTTTAACAAAAGTGTTTTAATTTATGATTTTTTCATAAATTATTTTTAAAAACTGGAGTGTTTTGATATTTTTGAGACTCTTGAAGGCTTTTAATTATATATATATATGCACTGCTGACTGTTTGAGCCAATCTGATCCAATAATAAAATTGAAACCAGTGTGACGTATGTACCTTTTCTGTAAGCACCAATACCAAACCGTTTTTATTTTGAAGATTTCCCAACTTGTATGGGATATAGGTAGGCATTGTCAGCATGTAACAATACACCTATAAATATGTATATGTTACAGGCCAACTGTGTGATCAGGCATTTCGTGAAATGCCTAACAATTCCAGGCATTTCATGAAATCCCTGATCCATTTAGGCATTTCGCGAAATGCCTAAAATTTCCAGGCATTTCGCGAAATGCCTGGTTTTGAGCTCCAGGCATTTCATGAAATGCCTAAATATGATTCTCCAGTCTATTTTACTTTTTTATCAGATTTTTCTGTTTGATCATTTGGTTCAAGAAGACAAATTTATTTTACCAATAGTTTATTGTTGATGATACAAAACTTATTTATTCAACAAACTTGACAACATGTAAACACTTTTTTCTTGTTTTAATTTTTATTTTTGAAAAAAACAAAAATGTATATACAAACGGCATACATGAAAATCAATTTGAGTACATAACATTGAAAGAAAGGTGAAAATATTTACACTCTAATAACATAAAGACACTTAAAGAAATAAGTACAAAAGCAAACACATGACTGACATGGGTAAATCATTTAATATTAAAGAAGACAAATACTAAAACAGTACAGAAGCACAAGGCTAGTTGATTACTTATCGGTTTTTAAACAAAGACCAATTTACCTGAAAATTTTCTGTACAACAGTTTATTTTTGAGATAAATTCCTGGTCAGTGAAGATACATTTGAAGTAGGTTCTGAATCTCATAGTACTTAATATTTTGGCATTTCTTGCACTATCAAAAATGATTTTTTTTGCAATAAGAATAACACAGTTTCTTGAGAAAAAGTCAATGTCCTTTTCCATGACACCAAATATAATTGTCTGTGGACTTAGGTCCAGGTATAAATTGAATTGTTGCTGGAGCCATTTCTTTAAATTGTTCCAAAATTCCAGGACAACAGGGCAGGATGTGAATAAGTGAATCAATGTCTCTTCGGATGTATTACAAAACCTACATGAAGAGGTGGCACTGATCTTTAATTTTCTCATATACGAATGAGTTCCCAGAATTCTGTGGATAATTCTGTATTGGAACCAAACTAGGTCGTTTATTTGCAATGTTTTGAAGCAAATTTTGTAAATTTGTTCCCAATCTTTTTCATTAATATCAATATTTAGTGTAGTACACCATTTGTTTCTAAGGACACGGTTTTCAACCTGTTTATTCAATTGTTGATACAATTGCCTACAGCCCTTTTTCTGACTGATTAGAATTTTCAGATTTGGAGGCAGGAAAGGTCTTGGAAGGTTGAGTAGTTTGACATCACAATTGGTAAAGTATCTTTTGAGACGTCTTTGTAATCGTAAGTTCAATAAAAAATTGGATTTAATATTGAACTGATTTTTAAGTTCTTCTAGAGTTTCCATGCTGCCGTCATTGTTGAGCAGATCTAAGGAAGTTGTAATTCATACGTTATAACAATGTGGATAAAAAAGAGGTTCGGTTGAAATTTGAGGATTATACCAAACTGGACATATAAGGGATTCAATATTAGCTGGGTTTCTTTCATAAACCAAAAAGCTCCATGACATTAAAACTTCCTTCCAAAAATGATTTGTTATGTTACTAGCAGTAATTTTGGCCCATAATGGACCCAGTAAGTAAAACTTATCAATAAAAATCAAACTTGAAAAGAGTTTTGCCCAAGGAGCATTTGGAGTCTGAACCAGTCGCTTTACCCATGCTACTTTCTGGCATTTTATGAAAATATCATTATCAACCATGTTAAGGCCCCCATTTATGTAAGAGTTTGTAATCAATTTTCTATTTACCTTACCTTGGGGTATAGGTAGGCATTGTCAGCATGTAACATACACCTATACATATGTATATGTTACAAGCAAACTGAAATGCCTGGAAATTTTAAGCATTTCGTGAAATGCCTAAGTGAATCAGGGATTTCGCGAAATGCCTGGAATTTTTAGGCATTTCGCGAAATGCCTGATTACACAGTTTGCCTGTAGTATATACAGTTAAAGGATTATCTTCCTTATTTCTTATTTTTTTTGCACCATTTTCTTCTAATGGGGGCTCCTATCTTATAAGATGGTATTACATGGTATTGTTTGTGCAGACCTTTAGCCTTGGGCTTGCTTCTGTAATAAAAGATCAATCCACAATTAGAATCCTAGCTAGCATGATGATTTTTAAAGTGTGTTTTTAATTATTCATAATATTAAAAGGCTGGACTAGAATAAACAACTGTTTATGTTTTGATTGATATTGTACTGTAGCAGGTAGATATGATAACAGTTTCACACTTGTCTGTTTTTTATGTCATGAAAATCATTGCTAGCCAAGGATAGCTAGGATAGCAATCGTCACAATAAGTTGCAGTGTTGTAGCCACAGTGTGTCTCTTTGTGTGTGTTGGTGTGTGTACTTCACTCTACTTTGTTAGTCAACTCTGTGCCACTATAAAGAATCGAGTACACTGTCAGTATTCTGTACTTACTGTCAGACATGTAGGATTAATTATATTGCACTTCATGTTGTTTGGAAATTGGAATGGACACCATGGAAAGAAATTGATTATTGATAGTATTTAGAATTGTGAATTTTCAGTCAGCCTGTGAAAATATGTACAAAGTAATACTGTACTTTTAGTGGACAATAAATTAACTTGTTAAAGGTAATTCTTTATTTCCATTTTCCAGTGAGTGTAAGTATTAGTGTAGACCACTGTATAATGTATATAATACAAAATATGCTTGTTATTGACACTATATATTGTATCATATTACCATGGCAAGTTTGATAGGATTTTCTCATGCTTGTTTAATTATAGGTTAACTTTCCAAATTTTAAGTTAATACAGAAATGTATCAAACTGTGTGCGACTATTAATCAAAATCAATACATACCATTTGGTAGTCTGGTTTGATAAAAATGTCATCTACACCTGTTAATAGAATTTATATAAAATTAAAATATTAACGACAACATGGATGTTTACCGGTAAAATGCATGCAAAAGCACCCAGGAGGGAGGTAGATTCTATGGATTTAAATGGAGCTTATCATGTTATTTTATTGCGTTAATACATCCTATCCAATGGACAATTGCTTTACCGGTCGGCGCGACCGGTCCCACCAAGAGAGTGCCAGGAGAGTGCATTCGCCAGGTGGCGCATCATACTTCCTCTTCCTGTCTAGACATCGTGATGTCATAGCATCTTTTTCGTTTGGCGCGTGGAGAGTGAAGACGTGTTTTCTCGACAAGCGAATTTTTTGTTCTACACCGAACTCGACACTTTTGATTCATCTTTAAGAAGTTTAGAAGTATTATCTACAACTATGTCATCTCCAGGACAGAGAAGAGGTTCCTGCGGACACGCTATGGCTGGGTTCGACTCCCACTCCAAGTGTGCACGTTGTAGGGACAAAGGGCTAGGCGACGACCCCTGTGTCCAGAAGAAAGAATGTGATATCTGTAGAGGGTTTACCCCTGAACAGGTCCTTCAGTTGGCCACACCAGCTTATAGAGACAGAAAGGAGAAGAAGACGACTACTTCTACGACCTCCTCCACTCCCACTCTCGTGGACCCAGCACACGTCAGTGTACTGGGTAAAGTGGAAAAGGTGAAGGCTGTGCAGTCTACCCCTTCTAAGAAGACGAAACGTAGCGAGTCTCCTAAGCCTTCTGCCAGCAAGAAGAGATCTTCAAGCAGACCATCAGCTGAAGATTTAAAACAGCTGGATGATAAGTGGGCAGAAAAATTCTCCCGACTTGAGGCGATGCTGCTAGCCAAGACCTTCACAGTGCCGGTTGAACCGGTTGTGAAGCCAGCTTCAGATGTGACTCCCACTCAGAAGCCATTTTTTGATCCTGGTGCCACCACCAGCAATCTGCCTGTTGAAAAGAGTCTGCCTGTTGAGAAATCCGGTCCCTGTCTTGACCAGGCCACCGGTAATGCTGTAGAGGAGATGCAGACTGCCACCCAGCCCCTTGGGGCTCCCGGTGCAGGGATAGCAACCCAGCCTGTTCAGGCCCCCGGTTCGTTCCCAGAGGTTCAGCCCACCGGTGAAGAAGATCTGAGTGCAGCCTCTGATAGTGAAGCTGACCAGCTCAGTGTTAGTGGTTCCCTGGATGGTGACATCCACAGGGACCGGTCAGCAGACAGGGATGCCTCCAGAGATGACCCTGACAGTGAACCCACTGAGGAGGCCAATTACAGAGAAACCATGAGGGGTGTGAGAAGCTTTATGAACTGGCACAAGGTTCCTGAGTTTGAAACTGTGTCCTCTACTGCAGATGACAACCCCTTTGCTGGTGCACGTATCCAGCCAACCGGTAAAGTCTCTGTGAAACTGCCTGTGGACGACTGGTTGTGCAGGAAGATGTCCAGTCTTAACCTCACAATCAAGGAAGGCTACCCAACCAGAAACACTGACAACACTGGCCTCCTCAAAGATCAGTTCATTAAGACTCCCAGATCTTCCAGATGGTACGGGATGCATGCTGAGAAGGACCTTGAGAGTTCAGCAGTACGCACCTGGTCACCGGACCCTGCCAAACTCAACCATTCCTTCAGCAGGGTTGCACGAAGAAACATTCCTACTGCCCCACCCTCCTGGGCCCTCAGTCAAGATCTACTCAGGCGTTGGGAGAGAGCAGCACATGAACAGACAATAATGTGCAACCAGGCTGCTGGTTTGTCAAGGTGCTTGACTAGGGTTCAAGACTCTATGACCACTCAGTTGAAAACCCTACGTCTGGACAGTAAAGGGAAGTCATCAGAGAAAATGAGGCAAGCTGTGAGTGAACTAGAATACTTGACCACTTTCAACCGGTCAATCTGCCAAGCTATGGCCAGAACGATGCAGGACTTATCTGAAGCAGTATTCATCAATATGGCCAACTTCACCCTGGCCCGCAGGGATAGTTACTTGGACTATTTACATGCTGGGGTGAAGCAAGACACTGTGAACGCCTTGAGAACGTCTCCAGTCCATCTGAATGCTTTATTCCCGGATCAGCTTATTGCCAAGGCTGAAGAGGAAATCAGTAAGAGTGAGGACAGGCGTTCGTCCGGTACTTCACACCGACATCAGGGTCGTTTCCACCCATATGCTGCAAGTGACAAGTCGACTGGCCATCACGACAAGAAGAACATCCCTGCTTGGAAACAGATCAAAGACAAGCAGCAAGTGAGGAGAAATCGTGGCAAAGCCTCCACATTCTCCCAGAAGCCGGCTAAGGGGTCCAAGTGTCATAAATGACAATTATTGTGTAAATTCTGTGACCGGTCAGATGAACTGTGTATGTGTTACCGGTCAGGGAGACTTGGACCCAGCACCAGTGATAGCAGGGAGCAGCAAAGTGACTTTAAATTTGAATGACTGTAGACTCTTGTGTTGCAAATGCTCATATTGTCACCGGGTTGCCACAAAGAAAAGACGTAAATCCCAATGCATGTCAAATTTACACAGAAATAAAATATGTGAAAGATGTTTCTTGTGTAGGTCACTTGTGTTCTGTAAATCTTGTCACCAATGCCCAACATGCTGTTATAGATCCTCCTGTAGGGGCCAGGTTACAACAGTGTTGGGAGAAATGGGAAACTCTGGGTTCAAGTCCCAAAGTAGTCACCACACTGAGGGAGGGTTACACTCTCCCGTTCCGGTTCAGACCCCACTTGACAAGGTTACCGACTGTAATAAGCAACTACCACAATCCAGTCAAGCAGTCCTTCCTTTTAGAGGCACTGTATCAGCTGATAAACAAAAATGCGAACCGGTGGAAAATCAAAACTCACTGGGTTTTTACAACCGGCTATTTTTGGTACCCAAACCCAACAACCGGTGGAGACCTATCCTAGACCTGAGCACCTTGAACACCTTTTTGATGGAGACCCCAGAGACAATAAGAACCTCCCTACAGACAGGGGAGTGGGTCACATCCATAGATTTCAAAGATGCATACTTCCACATACCAATTCACAGTCAGTCCAGGAAGTACATGCACTTTCACCTCCAGGGTCGGTCCTACCAGTTCAAAGCCCTACCCTTTGGCCTGTCCACAGCTCCCATGGAGTTCACAGTGGTGGCCAAAGAGGTCAAACTCATGGCACTTCAGAAGGGTATAAGGATCCACCAGTACCTAGACAACTGGCTGGTGAGAGCCTCTACCCGCGACACCTGTCTCCAGCATACTCAAACCCTAGTCACACTGTGTCAGGAACTAGGGTGGCTGGTGAACAAGGAAAAGTCAGAGCTGGTCCCCCAACAGGTCTTCAACTTCGTAGGTTACCAGTTCGACCTGAAAGAGGGCAGGGTCAGACCAACAGAAGAACGTTGGCAGACCTTGACAGACAAGATCAGATCAATACTGTCGGATCCGGTGTGCCCGGTCCGAAAATTCATGTCCCTCATAGGTCTACTCACAGCAACAGAAAAGCAAGTCCACTTAGGGCGACTACACATGAGACCCATACAGTGGCACTTGAAAAACAACTGGAGGGTCCCAGAATCACTGGAAAAAGTGATTCCGGTCCCAAGTCCCTCCACCCCCATCTCAGGTGGTGGCTGGAGGAAAGCAATGTGCTACTAGGTCAACCATTACACCCTCTAAAACATGCTCTGCAAATCTTTACAGATGAATCAAAAGAACGGTGGGGCGCTCACTTAGACGAGCACACTGCAAGGGGAACTTGGTCCCTTCCAGAAAGCAAATTGCACATAAACCACTTAGAGCTGAAAGCAGTTTTTCTAGCTCTAAAAGAGTTTTGAACCCTCGTCTGCAACAAGACAGTATTGATAGCTACAGACAACACAACAGTGGTTGCCTATATCAACAAAGAAGGGGGGATGAAGTCAGGATCACTGTGTGCCCTACTGTGGAAAATCCTGTCCTGGTGTACCAGGCAGCAGGTAACCCTCAAGGCACGTCACATCTCCGGCCGGCTGAACGTGATAGCAGAGAAGCTATCCAGACTGGGCCAGACCATTCAGACAGAGTGGTCACTTCATCCAGAAGTGTTCCAAGCTATATGCGACCGGTGGCACCAGCCTCAAGTGGACCTGTTTGCCACCAGATTCAACAACAAACTACCACAGTTTGTCTCACCGGTCCCAGACCCTCAGGCATGGGCAGTGGATGCACTCAGCCTATCCTGGGAGGACCTGGACCCATACGCCTTCCCACCAGCTGCCATCTTGGGCAAAGTGGTGGAGAAGCTCCAGGACTACCCCTGCAACAGAATAATTCTGATTGCCCCAGGGTGGCCCAACATGCCCTGGTTTTGGGATCTAGTAGCAATGTCAAGTCAGATCCCACTGTGTCTGCCCAACATACCCAACTTAGTGTCTCAACCATTCAACCAGGTCCTTCACAGGAACCTGTCGAATCTGAACCTACATGCCTGGCTCCTAGAGCCTCAGCAATCAAGGAACAAGGCTTCTCTGAGGCAGTGGCAGCACGAATTGAGGCTCCTCAAAGAGGATCAACCAGATCTGTCTATGAGGCAAAGTGGGCCATTTTTACAAAGTGGTGCCTCAGTGATCAGGTGGACTTCAGAGCACCACCTCTGAAAGCCATTGCTGACTTCCTCCTGCACTTGTTTCAGGACAAGAAGTTACAACCAGGCACTATTGATGGCTACAGATCAGCCATTGCTGACAAACTGGGCAACTCCACCATTAATGTCACCAAAGATGAGAATCTCACTCGTCTCCTGGACAGTTTCCATAGAGACAGACCCAAGGGCAGGAGGGGCATCCCCTCCTGGAACCTGTCCCTGGTACTACACCAGCTGACAAAGGCTCCCTTTGAACCCCTTAAAGAGGCCTCCTTGAAACATCTGACCTTCAAGACTGTTTTCTTACTGGCCTTGGGTTCAGGTAAATGCAGGAGTGAGATCCATGCTTGGTTACATAAGAACATCAGACACCAGTCAGACTGGTCTAAGGTGTCCTTGTACCCCTCACCCAGCTTCCTATCCAAGAATCAGCTGGCTAAGGAGGGTCCAGATAGTATGGCTCCAGTGGTCATTCCAGCCCTGGCACCATCTCTGGATAGGTCACTCAAGGGTGACAGGTCCTTATGTCCAGTTAGAGCCCTGCGCTACTACTTGGACAGGACTTCAGACCTCAGGCAGAATAAGGAATTAGTCTTTCCTTCAAGAAAGGGTTTGACAAAGACATTTCACCTGCCACCATCTCCTCATGGATCAAACAGACTGTGATTCTGTGCTATGAGCTCTCCGACCAGGAGGCCCTCTCCTTACATCAGGTTAAAGCCCATGATGTTAGGGCCTTTGCTGCATCTAAGGCTTTCCAATCAGGGATCTCCTTAGATCAGATCTTGTCAGCCTGCCACTGGAAATCTCACAACACCTTCACCCAATTCTATTTGAAGGATGTTGCCAGGGCTGACTCAGAGCTTTTCCACCTGGGACCTGTAGTGGCTGCCCAACAGGTGCACCACCAGGCCCAGAGGTGAGGAGATATTGTATACATGTAAATATGTACATATTGTAAATATGTTGGATATGTACATAATGTAAATATGTTGAATGTACATATATTTTCAAAAAAAAAAACAAAAAAAAAACTGTGACTTGCTTCCCTTGGGAAGTTTATTTCTTCTGGGACTGAACTCAGCCCCTCTCTCTCTCTCTCTTTCCCTTCCCAGTTCATCCCTGGGAGGGAAAGAAAAAGGGGGGGGTGGTGTCGGTGGACTCCCGGTTAACCGGTTAGTTGAAAGCCGACCTTGACCTCTCAGGGTTCTCTGACCCTAGGTCAAATGGGCCTTCTCAGTTTTGTTTTGTTATGAGTTCACTTAAGTCCCTAGCTGCTTACCCGCCTACCAAGCGGTAGTTATTCAGCAATTGTCCATTGAATAGGATGTATTAACGCAATAAAATTGCAAATTTAATAAGTAAATTAAATTTTTATAAGTTAATACCCTATCCAATGGACAGGCAAGGCCCACCCAACCGGCCCCGCTATCAGCTTACTAGGGGTCTTACTAGGACTAGACACGAAAAAGATGCTATGACGTCACGATGTCTAGACAGGAGGAGGAAGTATGATGCGCCACCTGGCGAATGCACTCTCCTGGCCGGTCCTGCCGGTATTATATACAGGACGTCTTTTTCTGACGTTTGGCGGGACCGGTCGCGCCGACCGGTAAAGCAATTGTCCATTGGATAGGGTATTAACTTATAAAAATTTAATTTACTTATTAAATATGCAATATTATGGTTTACCCCAAATAAATAAATAAATGAATAAATAAATATTATGGTTTATTTTCTGGCAATTTTTATTGATCAGTATTTCCTGCAAAATTTCAGAAGTCACAACTGAAAAGTCTGAATTTTTCTTTTGTAAAATAATTGTACAAATGATACATGTTTTATTTGACATTACTTTGTAATTTCTTTCATGTTGTTAAGTGTTTTGCCTGTTTGTTTTGTATTGATAATGCAATGGATGAACCTTTCAAGAGATAATTAACCATATAAATCTGGTAAAGGATATTTCAGTCTTGTAGAACATGCAGCTTACTGTTACTGTAATGTTATCATGTTTCATATGTTTTTTTCAGTCTCTTATCTTTGAGGTCACTAGTTCATATTATTGCACTTGATCATTATGCAGAAAAGTACTACATACATTCAGTTTGAAAAAATTCTACCAACTAGTATGCACACTTTTCTCTACTGTGTCAATTAGCCATCGCGATGTAACTTGTACAATGTGTTGATAATTAAGAGTGACTATGTAAACAAAATGATTCGATACCATTGGTTAAAAGTAAAGAACTTTGACCACCTGGTTTGCAAGTGCCTCCTTTCACCCTGCTCACTACCTATCATGATATGGCCTATACTGTATATAACTATACACAATGTTGAAAGTGAAAAATGTACACTTAGGCATGCTTGGAATGTTATAATATTTTCAGGTGCAAGAACCAACAAGACAGAGATTACTGATATGAATGCCAACATATCAACACCCGATGGCACCAAGCACTCCCAGTGTGGCAATTTTGACCTTCCTGTTCTGGAAAATAACGTGCTGACTTTCAGTTCAGAGGAAGAGAAAGAGGTAGCTATCAATATGGTGGACATTGACATTGAAAGTTATCTGCCCACGGCAAGACCTCTCATCTTACAGGCCATTTATGGTAAGTGGTGGTTTATTAGGACAGAAAAAAGTGTAAAATTCACCAACTAGCAGTTTCTAGAATAATGTCAACAATTATTTAAATTTAGCCAAGCTATTCCACTCAATACAAAATGATGTAACTGTGGGAAATTCCTTATTGATTTGTGACTTTTGTTGCTAGATAAGGCCTTTCATCATCCCCCCCCCCCCCCCCCCCCACACACACACACACACACACACACACAGTGGAATTTTGACATAAATTGTGATCATTTTGTGATTTTTTTTCCTTATTTTTCGAAAGCTTATACTATTAGTTGCACACTGTCACCTCTGTATGGGTCCAACTACTGAAAGTGGTTAATTAATACTGAAGTCCTGTGTGCTGAACAGAATATAAAACCCTAACTTAACCTTATTTTCAAAAGTTTATTTTTCCTGTAGTGAATTTTAAAGTTGTTACTCTTTATAGTTTTTTTTCCCCTTTTCAATGTATTTTTCATTTAATTAATTTATTAACCATAGAAAACTAAAACAGGGTGAATTATCATATGGGGATTGTCACCCGTTATTCCAAAATTGGCACAACTCAAAGTGTAAAAGATTTTTCATCTATGCTTATGATTGCACCTACTATGTACAGTGTTACTGTCCATGCTGGCGTACAGTCAAATAATATATTAAGTGTGACCATAATTAATGGTCAAAACATTTAATATATTTTTGTTGTTGAAATTACATTTTGGTTATCTTCATTTGTTAAAATACTTGTTTTTCCTTCCACGTAACAGTATTGTTACTATAACTTGGAAATATTTTCATGCACCACAAATTGGTGTATACTAAAGGTTGCCATTAAAAAGTTTAAGTTGCAGAAGATATTTGAGAATTAATGCTCTTTTACAGAACCGGATTCTCTGATGAACAGAGTATTGGAAGAAGTAGGTGGTTACATTGTGAACCGAGCCTGGGAGGACACGACCTACCACAACACAGCAGCAGATCTCTGTGTCTTCATATGTGTGGTGAGAAATGGATATAAAAGTTTTTCTGGATACATCAGCATGTGACAAAATACAATTTCAAAAGCTATATATTTTGTATGGATACTGTAAATAGGTAGCTGGTATGCACCTAACTTCATCTAATACAATCCCATATGATATGCTTAGATGTGCTCTGATATGATGCCCTTTTTATCTGATCAAAATGGTGAAAATTGTTCCAAATCGTTTTAGAAATAAGGAAATTCTATTCATTTTAACTGGAAGTCTGATACATATGGACGATAACTACTGATCGAATAAAAAGTAAAGAATTCTTCAACGTAACAATGATGTCATATCAGCTTATATGGTGACATAATGTGGGTGTTCCACCACACGACTAAGGCTCCCGATTAAGGGCTTTTGAGGGTCGGTTTGAAAAATTTGCTTAGTCCCAGGCGTCCTGTAAGGGTCGGTTGTGGTCGGTTGGGGCCGTGTGAAAAATCAAACATGTTTGATATTTCTCCCAACCCAAACCGATTATTTTTTCCCGCCATAAACAAAATGTCCAGTCCCAGGCTTCCCCAGGCCTCCTCAGACCACATTTACACAGTCCTATGTTGTCCCAGGCCACCTGCGACCCTTAGTCCCAGACCCTTAGTGCCTTAATCCCAGGCCTGCTGCGACCCTTAGTCCCATTGCAAAACAAGAATCGGCCACATTGGTCTGGGGAAGACTGGGGACACCTGAGGATGCCTGAGGAGGCTGGGACTTAGTCGTGGGTTAGTCGTGGCTTAGTCCCAGGAGGCCTGAGGAGTCCTGGGACCCAGTCGGTATGTCTACGACCAGATCTTGGATCAAACTGACCAGAAAAATGGCTTAGTCGGTTCTTAGTCCCAAGACCAGTCGGGGACTCTGTAGGGTGGCCTGAGGCCTCCTCAGGCCCCCTGGGGGTCGATCTGACCTTAATCCCAGACTTTTACACCGATCCAGTATTCCCGCCCATTTTACCTTTTTTTTCACTGACTGTCTACAATTAAGGGTCGGGGACAGGATCGGGGCTTAGTCCTTTGGTGGAACAGGGGCATAAGCTAATTCAAATTGTTTAGGGCTTTTATCTTTCAGTTAACGGGAACTGCCATTTTTGCAGTTGTTTCCTGTCAAGGTACATACTAAACTTTATGAAGGCTCAAAGCAGAGTCGAAATTTTATCAGTGAGCAATCAACCTCAATTATTTGTACTTGTCACCCCTAGTATAGACAGGGTCTGTCAAATTAGCTCTAACTATATAATCGGCTTTTTATCATTGTCGGCACCTGTAGATCTCAAAAGTAAAGAAAAAAAAAAAAAACAGTTCTGTAGAAAAGGTACACATTTCAGTTCATATGGTGTATGTATTATGTATATAGTAACTTTCATGAATATTTCAAGGATTAAACTTAATTCATGGTGGAAATTAGTGGCTAGTATGGATCACTTATTGAAACACTTTTAATCTTCCACCCACGTAATACAATCTATATATATAAATAAATGCCAAGGTCTTTCCACCTGTCTGAAACCCCTAACCAATTAAATCCTGCCAGTGAGACCAACACACACCCATTGAATTGAAATAATTGTGTTACATTCTTATACAAGTAAACCTTCAGCTACAGCTTTAATGATGCTCCAGCATTTTTGGAATAAGCTCCCTATGGACGTGTAAACAGTGGTTTTTCATCCTTCGGGCACATATAGAGAACACACTACTTGAGTAAAGCTTACCTCCTTAGCTGTCCAAGCATTGGAGTGGCAAGCATACAAAATCCCAGATTTTGTTCATTTCTAAGCCGGATTTGATTTCCAGAACTCGTCTATCACTAGTACTAATATATTTTGTGGTAGCATACGTGATCAGGTTATAACTTGCTTCAAAAAGAAGAATAAGGTTATAACTTGCTTCAGAAAGAAGAATAAGGTTATAACTTGCTTCAGAAAGAAGAATAAAATCTACTAAAATGTGCCACATCTAATGAGTGTATTTTCATAATACACATTTTGCAATCTACTTTAATACAGACTAGTGAAATACAGTGAAATTTATGTTATTTTTGTCTATCTTAAATCTATACATGCACCAAACAATTGAAGATATTACATACATATACATGTACTTGACTTGCCTTTAATGCTAATTCACAGCCTAATTTTAATACTCAATTCTCAGTATTATGAACTATCTTCTAGATTTAAACAACAATTTATTCATTGTTAGTAGGTGTTGGATTTGCAGGGATTCTTGTTTACCTCTACTTTACTTGTTCTGTAGAAGGAGAGGTATGGTCAGCGTAACTTCCTGCCAATTTACGCGTTTCTGCGGAGCCTGATGATACACACGCAGGAGCTTGTTGGAAAGTGGGATGAAATGAGGGCAGCAAGACTGGACTACTGGCATGGCTTTGTACGGTTCATGATCAGGCTGTTCAGGTATGAATTAAAAATTGGGGGTTTAAAACGACTACAGGTAAACAGAATTGTGATCAGCTTGTTTAGGAACAAGAAATGACAGATTTAAATTTTTGTACTTTCTCATCTAATCTACTGCTTTGTGTGTACTAAACTAACACAAAATGGGCAAAAGTTATAATCGAGGGAGTCATTCTAAGTGTACGTACACATGTATGCGGCTTACGACATCCGAGAGCCGATTTGTGACTGCGAATATTTTCTCCAACTTCTCAATATTTTGTAAACATAAATTTAAATTCACTTGTCATCCGATTTTTTTCCATCCCGGAGCAGAAAAATCACTGTTGCAAATCGGGCATCGGGTATTGCAAATTGGAGTCGGACACATGTAAACAACCAAACACAAATGAGAAGGAGGGGAAAAGTACTATTGCAAATTGGCCGTCGGATGAAGTAAGCCGCATACATTTGTATGTACACTAAGTCAATAATCCACGGTTTTGAATGTGGAGAGGGAAAAATACCAGGTCATGAAACTTAATTTGTAAAGTCTTACAATACCTCAGCTTATAGACTAAGTTTGGTAGTCCTTAGTTTTCAAATATACATGTGATTATTGACATAAATATGATACAAAGCTACAATCTAACAAAGAAATTATGATCACACATCTTTTTCAGTCTACATGAGCATGTTTAAATGATCAGAATTTCACTGTGAATCTTGGTAACCTTTATGAAATTTCCCAAAGCCAACAAATGTAGAGTAAGAAATCTCAAATTGGCCACATGTCTGAAATTCGCCACATGTGAAAATACTAATAAAATAAATGAATTGTGGTGAGATTTGTTGACTGTATAGTAAATTAAGGCTTTTTGAACTGAAAAATACCAATTTTTGCACAAAAACATCATTTTCTTCATAAAATTAACTAAGGTTTAGAGGTGGCGAATTTTAGATTCCTGGCGAATTTTAGATTTCTTACTGTAATTTTTTTTACTGTTAAGCAGTCATTATTGGGGTGATTGTGAGGTCACTGTCTTGTGAGTTTGATGGTTTTATGCCCTCAATGGTTAGTGCACTCATTTGGTAGTTTTTACCACATACCCAATTTTTGAAGAGTGCAATTATGGCTTTATATCATTGCTTTGTTTCACCAGAGAGACTCATTGAACACTATGAACATGTAGTTTAAGATTAAGCTAAGTGGATTGAAATCATGTAATGAGATTTGGAAATAGATGTTCAGCTTTAAGTGATGTTATTTAGGCCAAATCTAGTTATTTCTCCACTTCAACTTGAAATGACAGTTTTGTATTCTTTTGTGTTATCAGTAAGAGGGTACGATAATTGATGACTGATGCTTATTAGTGTAAAGTTATGAATGCACATGACTGTTCAAAGATAAATGCTGTTTTTTGCCAAATGTATCGTTGAAAAGATCATCCAGTGTGTAATGAAGTAAAGGTAAATTAGAACTGCAGTACAGACCTTACCATTAGCCCTAGTGTAATACCTTGGGAGTCCAGGGAATTTTACTGTGACCAACAGTGACCCAGTATTGTTATTGCCAGATATCTTACTTTTATATGCTGCTATTCAAACGTCATCAAGTGTACAGTTAATTCCTGGCAGTTCTTATTTATTGTTTACAGTATTAATTTCGATGTTGCTTGCAACACATTGACAACATGAATATTGGTTAGGATCTATAGTGTTTTATATACCATATACATGTCATGTAAGAGTTGGAATTTCGTACAAGTTATATCTTGTACAAAATCTTGTACAGGTTATAACTTGTATGGCCGAGTTGTACAAGTTATAACTTGTACAGTTTTTAAGCTTCTAAAAAACTGTTCTTGTACAAGTTAGGTCAATATACTTTTTAATGGTCTTGGTAGTGGTCGGACCGGTTCTGAAAATTAAAACCGGTTTCCGGGGCTTTGAAACCGAACGAAATCCGGGATTTCGAAAGTGTGCAGAGATATGGTAAAAAATTTACGCGAGCGTACATGAGCAATATTCCCAATAGGAAACATGGATTAGCGAGATATTTTGAAGTTTGTAAACTTCATTTACCATAATATAAAGTAAAAATGTAAGATGTTTCCTCAAATATATATGTTCTTTATTGTTTTGATGAAGTATTAACCAGCAGAAAACCTAATATAATGACGTTTTCAATTACCGGTACTTAAATATTCTTTGCGGATTTCGTCATTTCTACCTAAACAAAACGAATTGCCGTATACCGGTTTACTGTTCACACCGCTAGGTCTTGGGTTCTTCAGGGGGTCTTTTCTATTGAAATCTCCCCAGTTATCTGGAAATCTTGGTTAAGTAGAAATATTTTTCTGGTCCCTGAAGATTCTACTATAAAGGCATTTAGAAAGCTTCTGTTTTTCTGTTCAGGAGACTGAGTGAGCGGGACTTTGGTATCATCCTACTGGCAGAGGTTCTTGTGAATATTGCTGAAGCCTTGCTCACACCACTCTGCCTGCCCAATGCAGTGGACGTAAGTGAAAGTACAGTTTGTTGTAGAGACGTGTGAAATTCTTCACAGTATGTGAAATTCTCCAGTAAAGAAACCCTCTTAGATTTCTGTGACTTGTGTGGAATTCTGTACATATTTGTGATTTCTCTGACAACATTAGGTCTCTGATCTCCCCATGTACAACATTGCCACAAATATTGATGGCTGTGTCTTATTTTTTAAGGATGCTGAGGTCATCCATGATCTAAAGGTTATATCTGTATGAGGCTAATTTGGTGAGATCGCTTTTGATATGTCCTTCTTCTTTGCTTGACCATGTTCAAATGACTTGAAATGGTTAGTCATTTAGGGTAACCAGGGTGAAAAAAAATGGTCTAGAGGTTAGCGAGTTTGGCAGGTTGTCACCTCTGTACATGTTCGACTCCCATAAGTGGTAATACTGAAGACCTGTCTCAATATAACCCTGGCTGTTGAACAGGATGCGAAGCCTGTCTTTTAGAAATAAGAAGGTGTTTGATTTGCTACCCAACAGAAGGTCATCGTTGGAAAAGTGGTTAACAAGTTTGGCCTCTAGTCACAGGCTGTCCCCTCTGTGCGGGTTCGACTGCCACAAGTGGCAGTATGGAGGACCTTCCAAATAAAACCCTGACTGTTGTACCACCCATGGGAACACCACCAACTTTCTTTATCATCATGTTTATATCCTCATCAATCCTCTTGCTCACCAGATGTGATATCTGCCAAATTTTCTAATGATCTAGTCAGTAGTGTTTGAAAGCACTTTCATTTTTTGTTTTAGATGGTCCTTGGAGCATGGCACAAGCCTCGACTGTTGGCAGTTGTCTATGACTTTTTGGACAGAGGATGTTCTCTCTTGTATTATTTTTTTCAAAATTGCCATAAAAGAATGGTTTCCATATAGTTTTTATGTCATCACTCTGCGGCGTGGGCGTACGCGTCTGTGTACGCGTCAGTGTGAACAACTTCTTCTCCAAAACTACAAGGCCTAGAGACATGCTGTTTTTTTTAAAAGATACCTTATCTATCAAGGATGAAAAATTGTTCAAGGCATGCAAATCTGTCTGTTCGTCTGTTTGCTAGAGACATTACAAGGGGGGTACCACCACCAAAAGTGTGAAAATTTCAACTTTTTATCACAATTTTCTCAGTGACTATTGCAGGGATTTCTCTCATATCTTGCATATATGTACTAGGCCAGAGGTAGATTCTCTTGTGTGAGTATGAGACCTGGATCTGTCTTACTTTTTTTTTAATAAATTTTTTTAATAATTTTTAATGCATTAAAATTCATGAAATCATGCACTAAATCACTTATAACTTCAAAAGTGTTGCATTTACAGCATTTTGTGAAAATATGTTGTTCAGCTACTTTTTTCATAGCTACAATATGGTGAGTAAGTTGGGTGTCTGTCTCAATAGCTAAGTGAGTAATAGCTACTTTTGGGCTTTTCAGTAACTTCCATTACTTGTAACTTAAAATCACTTGTAACTTAAAAACTATTGCATTTAGAGAATTTCGTATAAATATGTTATTCAGCTACTTTTGGGCCAGCTATAACATAGTGAAATTTCAGACCTGTAGCTCATGGCATAGCTGAGTAATAGCTACTTTTAGGTTATCACTGTTGAGTAAATCGCTTATAACTTGAAAACTATTGCATTTAGAGAATTTCGTATAAATATGTTATTCAGCTACTTTTGGGTCAGCTATAACATAATAAAATTTCAGACCTGTAGCTCATGGCATAGCTGAGTAATAGCTACTTTTAGGTTATCACTGTTGAGTAAATCACTTATAACTTGAAAAGTGTTGCATTTAGAGCATTTTGTTAAAATATGTTATTCAGCTACTTTTTTCATAGCTACAATATGGTGAGTAAGTTGGGTGTCTGTCTCAATAGCTAAGTGAGTAATAGCTACTTTTGGTCTTTTCAGTAACTTCCATCATGAGTAAAATCACTTGTAACTTAAAAACTATTGCATTTAGAGAATTTCGTATAAATATGTTATTCAGCTACTTTTGGGCCAGCTATAACATAGTAAAATTTCAGACCTGTAGCTCATGGCATAGCTGAGTAATAGCTACTTTTAGGTTATCACTGTTGAGTAAATCACTTATAACTTGAAAACTATTGCATTTAGAGTATTTTGTTTCAATATGTTATTCACCTATTTTGGGGTCAGCTATAACATAGTGAAGTTTCAGACCTGTGGCTCATTTCATAGCTGAGTAATAGCTACTTTGAAGTTCTCACTGTTGAGTAAATCAGTTATAATTGGAAAACTATTGCATTTACAGAAATTTGTGCAAATATGTTATTCAGCTACTTTTGGGTCAGCTATAACATAGTGAAATTATAGACCTATAGCTCATGGCACAACTGAGCAATAGCTATTCTCAGGTACTGACTGTTGAGTAAATCAGCTATAACTTGAAAAATATTGCATTTGGAGTATTTTGTTAAAATATATTGTTCACCTACTTTTGGGTCAGCTATAACATAGTGAAATTACAGACCTATAGCTCATGGCATAGCGGAGCAATAGCTATTTTCAGGTTCTCACTATTGAGTAAATCAGTTGTAGCTTGAAAACTATTGCATTTACAGTAGTTTGCTTAAATATGTTGTTCACCTACTTTTGGGTTAGCTATAACATAGTAAAATTTCAGACATGTAGCTCATTGCATAGCTGAGTAATAGTCCTTTGAGGTTCTCACTGTTGAGTAAATCAGTTGTAACTTGAAAACTATTACATTTAGAGTAATTTGTTAAATATGTTATTCACAGAATTTTTGGTCAGCTATAACATAGTGAAATTGCAGACCTCTATGTCATGGCATAGCTGAGCAATAGCTACTTTCAGGTTCTCACTGTTGAGTAAATCATTGTATCCACTGGATAGCCGCAGTGTGTAGAGAGAGATTTCACCATTACTGCTCTGATGAAAAAAAATATTATAGCTAGCTTTCTTAAGTTTGCAGTATATATTAATAACCATAAAATGTTGTCTGGGAATATTTTTGGCCTCATTTTGAGAAACAAGATGGCCGCCACAGGTGTTTTTTGTCAGTCATGAAAAGTGCTTATATCTCCCTTATTATTGATCCTAGAGGTTTGGGATGATAAACCAACCTGTAGGAAATCATGGGGTGGGAATCTTTTGGTGTGGTCAGATTTGACCTTCAATGACCCCTCCTTCAAGGTCAAACAAGGATAGCCAAACTTAAAAGTGCTTATAACTCGCTTATTATTGGTCCCAGAGGTTTGGGATGGTAAACAGACAGGAAATCATGGGCTGTGAATCTGTTGATGTGGTCCGATTTGACCTTGGAACCCTCCTTCAAGGTCAAATGAGGATAGCGAAAATTGAAAGTGCCTACAACTCGCTTATTATTGGTGACAGAGATTTGGGATGGTAAACCATCCCATAGGAAATCATTGGCTCGGAATCTTTTGGTATGGTCAGATTTGACCTTTGGACCCCTCCTTCAAGGTCAAATGAGGACAGCCAAGCTTAAAAGTGCTTATAACTCATTTATAATTGGTCCTAGAGGTTTGGAATGGTAAACCATAGGAAATCATGGGCTGGGAATGTATTTGTGTGGTTAGATTTGACCTTGGACCCCTTCTTCAAGGTCGAACGAGGATATTGCATTTGTAGTAGTATTTCTTTAAATATGTTTTAACCTATTTTTTACACTTAAACAATTACCTTGTTATTTTCCTTCATAATACCATTTACAGGGCACAACTTTTTATGTCGTCACTCTGCGGCGTGGGCGTCCGCGTACGCGTCCGCGTGAACAACTTCTCCTCCAAAACTACAAGGCCTAGAGACGTGCTGTTTTTTTTAAAAGATACCTTATCTATCGAGGATGAAAAATTGTTCAAGGCATGCAAATCTGTCTGTTCGTCTGTTTGCTAGAGACATTACAAGGGGGGTACCCCCACCAAAAGTGTGAAAATTTCAACACTTAATCACAATTTTCTCAGTGACTATTGCAGGGATTTCTCTCATATCTTGCATATATGTACTAGGCCAGAGGTAGATTCTCTTGTGTGAGTATGAGACCTGGATCTGTCTTACTTTTTTTTTAATAAATTTTTTTAATAATTTTTAATGTATTAAAATTCATGAAATCATGCACAAAATCATTTATAACTTGAAAACTATTGCATCTAGAGCATTTTGTTAAAATATGTTATTCAGCTACTTTTTTCATAGCTACAATATGGTGAGTAAGTTGCGTGCCTGTCTCAATAGCTAAGTGAGTAATAGCTACTTTTGGGCTTTTCAGTAACTTCCATCATGAGTAGAATCACTTGTAACTTAAAAACCATTGCATTTAGAGAATTTCGTATAAATATGTTATTCAGCTACTTTTGGGTCAGCTATAACATAGTAAAATTTCAGACCTGTAGCTCATGGCATAGCTGAGTAATAGCTACTTTTAGGTTATCACTGTTGAGTAAATCGCTTATAACTTCAAAACTATTGCATTTAGAGAATTTCGTATAAATATGTTATTCAGCTACTTTTGGGTCAGCTATAACATAGTAAAATTTCAGACCTGTAGCTCATTGCATAGCTGAGTAATAGCTACTTTTAGGTTATCACTGTTGAGTAAATCGCTTATAACTTGGAAACTATTGCATTTAGAGTATTTTGTTTCAATATGTTATTCACCAATTTTGGGATCAGCTATAACATAGTGAAGTTTCAGATCTGTGGCTCATTGCATAGCTGAGTAATAGCTACTTTGAAGTTCTCACTATTGAGTAAATCGGTTGTAATTGGAAAACTATTGCATTTAGAGAATTTCGTATAAATATGTTATTCAGCTACTTTTGGGTCAGCTATAACATAGTAAAATTTCAGACCTGTAGTTCATGGCATAGCTGAGTAATAGCTACTTTTAGGTCATCACTATTGAGTAAATCAGTTGTAACTTGAAAACTATTGCATTTACAGTATTTTACTTAAATATGTTGTTCACCTACTTTTGGGTCAGCTATAACATAGTAAAATTTCAGACCTGTAGCTCATTGCATAGCTGAGTAATAACTACTTTGAGGTTCTCACTATTGAGTAAATCAGTTGTAATTGCAAAACTATTGCATTTAGAGAATTTAGTATAAATATGTTATTCAGCTACTTTTGGGTCAGCTATAACATAGTAAAATTTCAGACCTGTAGCTCATGGCATAGCTGAGTAATAGCTACTTTTAGGTCATCACTATTGAGTAAATCAGTTGTAACTTGAAAACTATTGCATTTACAGTATTTTGCTTAAATATGTTGTTCACCTACTTTTGGGTCAGCTATAACATAGTAAAATTACAGACCTGTAGCTCATGGCATAGCTGAGTAATAGCTACTTTTAGGTTATCACTGTTGAGTAAATTGCTTATAACTTGGAAATTATTGCATTTAGAGTATTTTGTTTCAATAAGTTATTCACCTATTTTGGGATCAGCTATAACATAGTGAAGTTTCAGATCTGTGGCTCATTGCATAGCTGAGTAATAGCTACTTTGAAGTTCTCACTATTGAGTAAATCGGTTGTAATTGGAAAACTATTGCATTTAGAGAATTTTGTATAAATATGTTATTCAGCTACTTTTGGGTCAGCTATAACATAGTAAAATTTCAGACCTGTAGCTCATGGCATAGCTGAGTAATAGCTACTTTTAGGTCATCACTATTGAGTAAATCAGTTGTAACTTGAAAACTATTGCATTTACAGTATTTTGCTTAAATATGTTGTTCACCTACTTTTGGGTCAGCTATAACATAGTAAAATTTCAGACCTGTAGCTCATTGCATAGCTGAGTAATAACTACTTTGAGGTTCTCACTATTGAGTAAATCAGTTGTAATTTCAAAACTATTGCATTTAGAGAATTTAGTATAAATATGTTATTCAGCTACTTTTGGGTCAGCTATAACATAGTAAAATTTCAGACCTGTAGCTCATGGCATAGCTGAGTAATAGCTACTTTTAGGTTATCACTGTTGAGTAAATTGCTTATAACTTGGAAATTATTGCATTTAGAGTATTTTGTTTCAATATGTTATTCACCTATTTTGAGGTCAGCTATAACATAGTGAAGTTCCAGACCTGTGACTCATTGCATAGCTGAGTAATAGCTACATTGAAGTTCTCAATGTTGAGTAAATCACTTGTAATTTGAAAACTATTGCATTTAGAGAATTTAGTATAAATATGTTATTCAGCTACTTTTGGGTCAGCTATAACATAGTAAAATTTCAGACCTGTAGCTCATGGCATAGCTGAGTAATAGCTACTTTTAGGTTATCACTGTTGAGTAAATCACTTATAACTTGAAAACTATTGCATTTAGAGTATTTTGTTGCAATATGTTATTCACCTATTTTGGGGTCAGCTATAACATAGTGAAATTCCAGACCTGTGGCTCATTGCATAGCTGAGTAATAGCTACTTTGAAGTTCTCACTGTTGAGTAAATCAGTTGTAATTGGAAAACTATTGCCTTTACAGAAATTTGTGCAAATATGTTATTCAGCTACTTTTGGGTCAGCTATAACATAGTGAAATTACAGACCTGTAGCTCATGGCACAACTGAGCAATAGCTATTCTCAGGCACTGACTGTTGAGTAAATCAGCTATAACTTGAAAAATATTGCATTTGGATTATTTTGTTAAAATACATTGTTCACCTACTTTGGGGTTAGCTATAACATAGTGAAATTACAGACCTATACCTCATGGCATAGTGGAGCAATAGCTATTTTCAGGTTCTCACTATTGAGTAAATCAGTTGTAACTTGAAAACTATTGCATTTACAGTATTTTGCTTAAGTATGTTGTTCACCTACTTTTAGGTCAGCTATAACAGTGCAAAAATTCAGACATGTAGCTCATTGCATAGCTGAGTAATAGTTACTTTGAGGTTCTCACTCTTGAGTAAATCAGTTGTAACTTGAAAATTATTACATTTAGAGTATTTTGTTTAAATATGTTATTCACATAATTTTTTGGTCAGCTATAACATAGTGAAATTGCAGACCTCTATGTCATGGCATAGCTGAGCAATAGCTTCTTTCAGGTTCTCACTGTTGAGTAAATCATTGTATCCAACCTGTAGGAAATCATGGGCTGGGAATCTATTAATATGGTCCGATTTGACCTTGGAACCCTCCTTCAAGGTCAAATGAGGATAGCCAAACATAAAAGTGCTTATAACTCGCTTATTATTGGTCCTAGAGGTTGGAATGAAAACCAACCTATAGAAAATTTTGAGCTGGGAATTTTTTGGTGTGGTCGGATTTGACCTTGGACCCCTCCTTCAAGGTCAAATGAGGATAGCCAAACTTAAAAGTGCTTATAACTCACTTATTATTGGTCCTAGAGGTTTCGAATGGAAAACCAACCTATAGAAAATCATGGGCTGGGAATCTTTTGGTGTGGTCGGATTTGACCTTAGACCCCTCCTTCCAGGTCAAACGAAGATAGCCAAACTTAAAGTGCTTATAACTCGCGTATTATTGGTCTTGGAGGTTTGGGATGGTAAACCAACATATAGGAAATCATGGGCTGGGATTCTTTTGGTGTGGTCAGATTTGACGTGGGACCCCTCCTTCAAGGTCAATTGAGGATAGCCAAACTTACAATTGCTTAGAACTCGCTTATTTTGGTCCTACAAGTTTGGGATGGTAAACAAGCTACAGGAAATCATGGGCTGGGAATTTTTTTGTGTGGTCGGATTTGACCTTGGACCCCCTCCTTCAAGGTCAAACAAGGATAGCCAAACTTAAAAAGTGCCTATGACTCACTTATTATTGGTCCGAGAGGTTTGGGATGGTAAACCATCCTAAATTCTTTGGCTGGGAATCTTTTGGTATGGTCAGATTTGACCTTTGGACCCCTTCTTCATGGTCGAACGAGGATATTGCATTTATAGTATTTCTTTAAATATTTTTAACCTACTTTTTACACTTAAACAATTACCTTGTTACTTTATTTCATAATACCATTTGCAGGGCACAACTTTTTTGTCCTTTTTTTCTGTCAGCTTCGGAATATCTTTCGAACATGCTGTTCAGTTACCATTTACTGTATTTCTGTACAGCCCTTTCCCTGATAATTATGCTTTCCTCTCATTATCACCATCACAAATCAAAAACATTCAGTCAGCTGACACAGTGCCCGTTCACGGGCACTCTCCTCTTGTTTTATCCTTTTCTTCTGTCAGCTTCGGAATTTCTTTCGAACTTGCTGTTCAGTTACCATTTACTGTATTTCTGTACAGCCCTTTTCCTGATAATTATTCTGTCCTCTAATCACCTTCACAAATCAAAAACACTCAGTCAGCTGACACAGTGCCCGTTCACGGGCACTCTCCTCTTGTTTTGATGTACTATAACTACATCCCGTTCGACAACTAAAATACTAATGCTACTGGGTTTTACCCCACAGACTTTAAGGGCTGTTTGGGTATTTTTTTCACCCATGGCATCCGGATGGGTGGGTGGGTGTGTTGGCAGAAAAACCTTGGCTGGGCTTTATCCCAGAAGCAATAAGTTGAAGGAAGTTGAAACTTGGTAGTGACATTGGTTGGGGGGTGTAAGTGTGCAATACATGGTGTGACCTTGATTTGACCATTGCCGTTGTAACCATAAACTTACAAATCTTGTCCAGGCTGTATCTTGGAAACTGTAAGGAGTATTAAGTTGATATTTATTAGAGAAATTGGTTAGAGGGTGTAGGTGAGCAACAACCTTGCTACAGTGACCGTGACCTTTAAAATCTTGTCTGGGCCATATTTCAGAAACTCTGAGGTGTAGAAAGTTGATTCTTGGATGGTTGGTTGGTTGGGGAGTCAAGATATGCTAAGTTATGGTGTAGTCTTTAACCTTGGCTCTGCCAAGTTGTGTTCATGTGCCATAATTGAGACACATTTCTCTTATGACAAAGATATATGGATTGCTGTAACTGATTATTACTTAATTGTGCTATTTCTTTTGGTAGCTATACTTTAATTAATAACTTTTACAGCTTTATAATTTACAGATATTTTCTCTTTTAAAAGTTATTTTCTTTATTTACATTACTTGGACCTTTACATAACTGACATTGTTTGCTGTGAAAGTTTCCCGATCTTTGTACTATTTCACTTCTATATCTCACATTGTCGAAAACTGTTTTCCCAGGTTGTGGGGTACGGGTATCTCCGGTGCTATTTTCTGCGTAGCAATTCATCATTATCTCCTTTACAATTCTCAAAAGCCTAAGGAATTAAGCAAATCTATTTCTAAGTGTTTTTTCCTTTTCTTAGAAATTGCTAATAATTCTAATTCTAATTGGACTTTTATAGAGCTTAATCTCCCCAAACAAGAGGACTCTAAGGCGCAACAAAACAAAAAGCAGTCAACAAAATTCTGTGTCCAGGGACATAACAGGGGTCGAACACCACGGAGAACGCCAGGAGGATGATTCAGGCTAGGGTGGATATGCTTTGGTGTACAGGTAGGTTTTAAGCTGTTTTCTGAAGGAGGCCAGGGATGGAGAAGCACGAATCACATCAGGGAGAGTATTCCACACAGTAGGAGCATCAAACGCAAAACTATTACCAAACTGTTTGACAGATTTATGAACAGATGGGCAGAACTTTGGAATAACTAGGAAATTACCACCACTTTGACTGCGCCTGGTACTATAAGAACTGCTGTAGGAAGAAAGATGTGGTGAAAAATACCTGGGAAAACCTGTGTGAAGATACTTATAAACAAGTGTGACTGTCTTGAACACAATGCGCTGTTCAACAGGAAGCCAATGCAGTTTCTTTAGCACAGGAGTTATGCTGGTGTATCGACTGGTGTTTGATACAATTCTAGCTGCACTATTTTGAATGCACTGTAATTTGCGTAGATTGAACTTGGACAGGCTCCTGAAAAGTGAGTTGCAGTAATCCAACCGACTACTAACAAGAGCGTTGGCTACAAGCACAGAAACATCATGAGTAAGAAACCGCCTGACATGTCTGAAGTCACGGAGTTTAACAAAACAACTTTTGCAGACATTCTGAACATGCTTGGACAAAGAGAAATCTGAATCAAGCCACACACCCAGATTTTTTACTGAATCTGCAGGGCAGAGTGAGTTGCCCAGGATATCAATTGGAAAACATGCTTTCAACTTATCCCTTTGTCTCTTCGAACCAAAGATGATAAACTCAGTCTTATCAGGATTCAGTTTGAGCTTACTAGTTGTCATCCACTCTTTAACATCATTTAGGCACTTATTTAGCTTTTCAAAGGCAGCAGATGCATTCTTCTGGGATAAATGTATATAAAGTTGGCTATCATCTGCATAGAAATGAAACTTTATTCCATTATGTTTACTGATAATGGAACTGAGGGGGGTAGTGTACAATGAGAACAACAAAGGACCCAGGACAGAACCTTGGGGAACACCAAATAGGAGTTTACAAACATCTGACAAAGTAGAACCAATTTTTACTGATTGGCAACGGTCCATTAGGTAGGATGTGAACCATTTCAGAACGGAGCCACTGACCCCAAACCAGTTTTGGAGGCAACCCAGAAGAGTAGAGTGATCAATGGTGTCGAAGGCAGCAGACAAGTCAAGCAATACCAAGGCAGTGGATTCACCTCTTGACAATGATAAGTGAACCTCATTTTTTATGTAGAGAAGAGCAGTCTCAGTTGAATGGCCCGCCTTATATGCCGACTGGTACGGGTTGTCTAAGTTATTGATATTAATATGTTCTAACAGCTGCTTAGCAACCACACGTTCTACCAATTTAGATATAAAACTGAGACCTGATACAGGGCGATAATTCTTAAGGTCATTTGAGGGAAGATTTGGCTTTTTAATAAGTGGAGTGACCACAGCAGATTTGAAGGCATCAGGAACGCATCCCTCCATGAGTGAGCAGTTGACCAGCTATGTAAGGGATGGTAGCAATATATCAATGCATTCCTTAATCAGGAATGTCGGCAGAGGGTCCAACAGGCATGATTTTGTTGGTGATGCTTTAATTATTTTATCAACAGCATCTTCAGAAACTTGCCTAAAGTCAGTAATTTTGGGAGGATCTGAAGGAGGGTTAACATCATATTCAGTGCCAGAAGAAGCAAAATTATCTCTAATCTTCTTAATTTTGTAGGTGAAGAAGGAGGCAAACTGGTCAGCCAATGACTTTTCGGACTCATGAGATGGAAGTGTGGCATCAGAAACCCTGTTCAGGGTCTTATGGAGCTCACGCCAAAGTTTTCGAGAGTCATGACTATTGTCTGAGATCAGTTTGCTATAGTAGTCTGATTTATCTTTATTTACAAGTGCATTGCACCGAGCAATCTGGCGACGAAGCCTACTCCTGTTAAGTGTACTTTTAGCCCTACGCCAGGTTCTCTCAAATTGGCGCCTAAGGGACTTTGCACGTCGATAATCATCAGACATCCAATCGGCGGACTCCTTTTTCGTCAATTTAGATATAAGAGGTGCATGCCTATCCAGAACATCACTCAAATCATGTACATATTGATCATACAGATCGACAACAGCATCAGCTGGAGACTTGAAGAAGGACGTATTTTTGAGATCTGAGCGGAAGTCAGACATATTGATACGGTGGAACCTTCTATATTGAACTACATTTGGAGTATGAGACACTTGACAAGGGAAGGCAACTGAACATTTGACTAATGCGTGATCGGAAACAAAGTCACAAATTTTAACATCAGCAATGGTGTCCTGATCACAGGGAGATAAAATCAGGTCCAATATGTGACCATGTAGATGAGTAGGTTTATTGACTAACTGTTTGAGGTCACATGAATCAAGAAAGGTAGTGAATTTCTGACTGTCACCAACTGGAACATCAACATGAATGTTGAAGTCGCCACAAATGTAATATGAAGAATTAATGGATGAAAGGTAACCAACAAATGACATGAATTCTTCCAGAAAATTACAGGTACATGATCCTGGAGGGCGATAGATGCAGGCAAGCAACACTAAATGGCCATGAAGCCCGATTGACACCACTATATTTTCAAATGACTGATAACAAGGAGTTTCAATTATATGGGGTCTGTAGGAGGATCTGATGAAAAAACCCACACCACCACCAATACCTGAGGGACGAGGCTTGTGAGGAAAGTTAAAATCAGGAGGAGTTATAGACCGTAAGAAGCTGTCAGAGTCAAATGGACGTATGTGTGTTTCCGTGAGGCATAGAAGATCAAGGTCGTATGAAGCCACCATGTCGGCAAGGAGAGGACCCTTGTTCCTTACGGATCTGGCATTCAAAACACCGAGTGTAAACGGACCAGGGTTGAGGGATACATCTCCACCCAGTAACAGTAACAACATGAGCCCTCTTCCATTAACCATGGTCGGAAATTTTCGGCAGGAACACAAATATGATAAATTTTTCGCAACCCGGTTCAAAGGAGGACATGATGTGTAAGATGCTCTGGTGCTGAACCAATCATGCCTGTGGGCCAGTGCCACTGCAAACAGTGCCATGAAGAGGAGTAACCGAGGACTGAACATGACTGGTGGGGTTGTACATCAGTAAGAGCCCCTAGTCTAAGCTCAACAGTGGGGAGTCTCAATAATATAACCCTACACCTAAAAGTCACAACTCTTCGTCCTGTGGGCGACTCACAGGCACCCTAACACCCCACACTACAGCCTCACCTTAAGCTAAATGACAACACCACCAGACACCAACAGGAAAATGTCTATATACTGATTGGAAATAAACTTAAAGTGAACTTACAAGACACAAATTAGATTATAAATAATACCCAGTACTTGAAATAGGGGAATTATAGATCAAATTACTACGGTAATTCCCGGCAAATGGGCGATAATACCCGCTTTTATATAGAAGTTGATACAGCAGTGAATTGGGGGAATATATACATAAAACAGGCAGAGAATAAGAAAGTAAGATGAAATTAATATATAAGATAGTGAATCCGTCTAAAAATGTTCTACATGTACATAAAAACGACCATTATTGTAAAGAGATGCAAGTCATTGTTAGTAATGCAAGTAATTTTTTGAGTAAAAATACTTGTGAATATAGACCAAGCTCTCTGATAACTAGGTAATGGGAACATGTAACAAGAAAACTGTACATTCAGTATGTCTACCAAACCTATTGATTTTAAATGGTCATTCAAACTTATGTTTATATTCTTTCAGAGAGAACTACTTGTGTTGTTACTGGAGGACTGTGGCAAATATATTCAAAACACAAAGGAACAGTTGTTGATTGCAGTTATCAATCGCATTCGTGACCTTATTCTGGAACCTCATCCTGATGTGAAGGTCAGGGAACATTTGATCCATGCAGTGGAGCTCTACTGTTCCAACTGGTCTCTTTCCAAAAAGGCACAGGCATTTTATAATTCATAGTACTGCTGCTGTAGTCTGATACAGACAACATATATCTACTCAGCATTGATAACGGGAGAATATTCAAAGATATTGTCTAATGTTGAATATCACAGGAAACATTTAAACTATGTATTTTTGGGTATTGCAGTGATAAACATCATTTTGCCTACCAATAAATGTGATGGTTTTGCTAGAAATATTACGACCGGTCCATGACTTGCCTGTTTCATGGAATAAGGGAGTCAGCAGTTGTCCATTTCACAAAATGGGCAAAATTGTTATCTGTTTCATGAAATGGGCAATTTCATGGATTGGAAATAACATAAACATAATATACTGCCAATTTCATTATCAAAGTCTTTATTTAGGTTTTATGAGTTGGTATGCCGTTTTTTTGAGGTGTTGGCATTTAATACTCATGTATAGTTCTTCCACAGATTTAATCTGCTTAGTGTAATGATAATATAGTTTTGTTTCTAGTTTGATACTGTTATATGTAATTAAAAGTATGGTTATACCAATTTTGTAATTACTTCCTTGCTCCTCTCATACCTAATTTAGTAATTATTAAATGTGTAATTCAAAGAATGATTATCTCTAAAATCAAGCAGTTTTTGCAACATTTATGAAAATTGAGCCAGAAAAAGAAAGTGTTCCTTTGGGATTTCCAATCATTATTCATACTTGGGGTACACCTGGCTATAGTTAATAGAAAAACAATGATAGCTAATTGTAGCTTGCAATCTTTTCATGCAAAGAAGTATTAATGTAAGTATCAGAAATCTCAAAAGTGATCTCTTTATTTTGTCTGATGTTCTATCCTGTGTTGGTTTTTGTTCACAGTTGATTTGTGTTCTCGGACAAAGTAATTTCTTAATGGTACTGGTTAATTTACAAAATTTAAAAAAAACTAAGGTTTTTATTTTGTGATGATTTTGTATGTTAAAATATCTAAAGTTGGTGTTGATTTGGTTTCACCATGGTTTTCGTGATGTTGTGATGTAATCTGTATCTTCCACAATAATGGCAATAACTACACATTCAGAATTGCTCAGAACTTTTGACGTTTTAACTGTGTCGTATGATCAAAAGATTTTTTTTTGATTATGAAAAAAAACCAGTAAGAACAACAAAATTTGGTAGACACAGCACAAACCTCAAATACCCCAGTCAGTTTTCAGATTAATCTTGCCATAAATGGCCGTTTGACCTTTGCCCGACATAAACGGGTAGAAAAAAATCCATTCAGTACTTTACTTTTTCTAGTTACTGTTGAAATATTTGACTTAATGATATCAATGGTTTGATGGTATGGCAACACTTGCCACATAGTTGGACGAAATGTATGTATATATATTTTTTGAAAATCTCTTTTTGGGGCTTCATCAATTTGCTGTTTTGTAGACTCTGTCATGTTATGTCAGAACGCTTCTCAAACTGTTGGTCTTAATGATCGCTGCTGTTTTCTCCCCCAGCTGTGTACCAACTGATAATAATTTTCCTGAATTGTGGCTTCAGGTAAAAGATGTTTAAATGGCAGTTGTCCAGATTTAGAGTTGATCCAGATATTTATTTAAAATGTCAAAATAGCAATTAAAGTATAATATTTTGTGGTAGCTGCTCTGATGTTTATTTGAACTGTGCACTATATTTAGTGTATTTATTTGGGATGGGTCGGTACCAAAAATGTGTACATCGGGAGGTCACCAATGTAAAACTGTACCGATTCCGGGACTCTACATTTTAGTACACACCAAACAAACATGGACGTTTCCTCTTAACGACATTACAATAAAAGTGGCCAAATGCACAAATATAAGAAAAAAGCTTATACATGTAATTTCTTCAAATTTCTGGTTTGTTCTGATTATATTTTGTGTTTCCCTTCAATTATATGAGCACACAATTGAGATTCAGGTTATAAAGTGTCATAACAAAAACATGGCAGTTCTGCCCAACAGAATCTCTATTAAGTCTGCAACTGCACAAAAATATGGAATAAAAGCTTATAATTTCTTCACATTTTGGGTATATTTCTGATATTTTATCTCTTCCTTCTATTATGTGTTCACAAGCAAAGTGGAAGTTGTAAAATCTCACCACAGTATTTCAGTAAACTGCTCTCGGTACTGAGATACCGGGCCAGTACCAACCCATCCCTAGTATTTATGGTGCTTTCTAATTTGCCATTTGGGCTTGCATTTCACCTGGATCTGCTATGTAGAAATATTACATGAATTTCTTTTAAGCTTGTAGTGTTTATTGTAGATTGCATTTTCTCTAAACAGAGTTTTTCTTTTTATAAATATTTTTGTTGTATATCCTTTTTTGCAGTGTTTATATTGACTTACTTTGCATCTAAGCAGACATTGTCAAGTTTCCAAACAGTGACAGGATACTGTTGATTAATTTTTGTCCTGAAATGTTCACGGGTGTGAAAATATTCAAACTTCTGACACCACATTTACTAAATGTGTATGTGACTTGCTAGATACCCAACTCGCAGCACCTTGTGTAAAGCTAGTGATTCCTCAAAATCTTGATACAATCTCTTCACTCACTAATCATCAGGGCTGGGTCAGGAGCACATTTTCTAAATTGGCTTTTGTTCATTGCAAAACTGTCAAATAAGAGATCCACTTACAGGGAGTGAAGTTAGTACAAACAAAATGTGCAATTTGCTCTGAAACTGCTATAAAAATTACAAAATTGTATGACAAAAGATTTATACTTGCTGCAGATCTATTGTTTTGATATTGTATTGTATTGTGTTTTTATACTCCGCGCAATATCTCCATATACTACAGGACTCAAAGCGCTATTTAACCAATCCGACTGCACAGATACAGCTGCAACTCACAAGTAACTGACATTCCCCTAACTGGAAGATAGAGGCTCAAGGATGACCATTTATCAACGTCCTTGAGGTTCTTTAGCCTGCCACTGGGGATAGGACCCAATGACAGAGGACCGCCATTTTAAGTGGTCATCCGAGCCACTATGTATCTGCCTGTACCCGAGTTTGAACCCACATCCTTTGAGTTCCCAGACAGGTGTGTTACCCGCTAGGCCACAGTGGCAGATTTGATATTAAGTTACCTCACCTATGTGATGTGATAAAATTGTACAGTAGAACCTCCATTATCCGACCCTCTTGGGGGGTAACAATTAGGTCGGATAATAGAAAGGTCAGATAATGGAAAGCCTAAAATAACAGGTTTAAATGGAGTTGGGAGAATGGATTGGAGGTCGGATAATTGAAAATTCGGATAATAGAGGTTCCACTGTATTTCAATAAAACGGCCCCAGTACCTTTACTACTGACCCAGCTCTATAAACTCGAGGCAGTTTGATGCACATAATCACAAGGTAATTTGTCAGTTATATGACTGTAAAGTAACCCTCACCAGAAGAATTCCGTTTAAACTGGAAATAAATCTCGGGTTCAAAGCAGAAAGTTTTGCAGCCCTCGGTGATTCTACTTGATCAAGCTCTGTGTAATAACTGCCATCAAATGGCTGAAGTGATGACAACTTCAGAATAAGTAATGCACTCGGGGAATTTTAAGCCCCAACCTTGAACTAGGCAAAGTCTGAGCTACTGTTTTATGCCCTGCTCAACAGACTAGGTCATATTGGGACAGGCCCTCGGCATTGCCACTTTTGAACGTCGAACCCGTGTAATGACAAGAGAATGTTTCATCAAGACTTTTATTCGACTTTCAATTTTTTTTACAGACATTATTTTGTATAGCATTGCATAAACATGGGTAACAATAAATTACTGTCATACTATATATATCTATATATTTCACCATTCAAGTGAGTTTTAATTGCTGCACATTCTTTGAACCAATAATAACAATATTGCTGGGGGATATTTAACGTACGGCTTAAGCAACTGCCAGGTTTCTAGGATAAAATTATTCAATGAGTTATCAATATATATAAACCCTTATTCAACACATTGTATAAACAGTATCACATATGGTATGGTCGTGTTATTCCCGCATTTTAACATGTCTGAAAAAGTCCTGTTTTGCACTGAAAATGGACAAAAAACATTTTCATATTAATAAAGTGAAATAATTGACATCTCATTTTAGTAGGTGACCGATCACCTGATTGGGAAATGCAATGAATTTTAGATGATGAGGACAATTTTTGCCAAATTAATACATGCATCAAAATAACATCAAACAACCATAACTGGGGGGATAAATGAGAGCAGTGCAATTTTACCTACTCGTAAAGACCATACTGGGCACTATTTTTCATACTATGTTGCCATTAGATTTTAACCATAGAACCTCACAGGTTAAAGAAAATAGATTCCCAGACACTAAGAGCCCACAACGTGACTGCATATTTGCAAATGGTTTAGGTGAATTCTCAGATGCTTTAAATATAGCATTAGAAATGCCTATACCCCTCAGCCTGGGGAAATAGCATTTGACACCATGAATAATAGAAGAGGTGAAACAGTACAAAGATCAGGATATTTTCAGAACAGGCAGTGTGAAATATGTAAAGGTGCAGCAAAAATAACGGTATAAGAGAGAGAAAATGTATGTCAAGATAAAATATCAAAATAAGACTGTCACAATAGCAAGATGACAGCATTAATCTGTAAACTAAAAATTATGAAGGTGTGAAATTTATTAAATGAAGTATATCCCCCAAATAGAGATAGCAGAATTAGGTGAAAGTACATAAAAGAATCAGTTGCCCAATCCATGTATCTTTGCGATAGCAGAAATATGTCTCAAATATGACTGAAAACAAACGACTTTCAAAGTCACACACTTGCATCCCCCCAACCAATATCACTAAGCATCAACTTCCTACAACATGCAGTTTCCGAGATGCAGCCCCTTAAAGATTTTAAAGGTCAAAGTCACACATATGGATACCCCCACCCAACCGATGTCCCTACCAAGTATGAAGTTACTATACTTTACAGTTACCGAGATACAGCCTGGACAAGATTTTAGAGGTCAAGGTCTCTACATGATCTTACGCATTGACATCCCTCAACCTATGTCCCTACTATGTATCAACTTTCTAACCTTACGGTTTCTGACATGCATCCTGGATAAGATTGTAAAGGTGAAGGTCAGTACAGGACAAGATTTTCCCTGTCACCCACCCAGTCAGGTGAAAGGGTGCCAAGGGTAAAAACAATACCTGCACAGCCTTTTATGGCTAAGGGGTAAAAACCAGTCCAATCACTGTGCTGTAAAGTAGCACCTGTATTATCTGAATATTTAGTTTTATAAACCCCTTACACTTTTTCAAGTTTGTGTATCAAATATGACCTAAAACAAAGGTTTTTCAAAGTCACACACTTAAATCCCCCAAACCAATGTCGCTGAGCATCAACTTCCCTTTTCTTGCCTCAAGCACATTAGAGGATGTTGTGTCAATTTTGCGCTATATAAATGTTTCTATTCTATTCCATTCTGTTGTATAATGCAATTGGCTCATAAAGAAATGACAGTTTTATTACTGCAATAGATCACAAGGTTTTAATTTATTTAGTGGCATTGATTTTTTCATTGAGATTCTCAACAGTTACATTTTAATGGTATGGCATGCATATAGTTTTATGATGTTTACAAAAATATAACTGCAAAATCTAGAAATACTTGGAATGTGAAGCATATTTATACGACATAAACAAAATTATCTTTTCAACCAAGATCAGTTTTAAAATACAGAATATTTAAAATGACTTTTATACATATAATAACATCAACAAAACAAAATAACGTTTGATGCATTAAGACTTTTATCATTTCACTTCATTTAAAATGACTGGATTCAATGCTTTTTACAACACAGTGTTATGCAACAATTGAGAACAACAAAGTATTAACCACCAGGGCACTACATGTATTTTAGCTTTTGAAATATATTTACTACACATTTTACACTCAAATTAATGAGGGGGGAACCCACACATCTTTTGACTAGAACAGACCGTGTTTAGTAAATTTAAACTTTCTGACAACATTAAAGAAGAATAATGTAAACAGAAACAGAACCCATGGTCATATTTAAAGAAAATTGGATAATTAAAGATTCCATCAATCATGGATTTTATCTTTTGAAATATATCCTATCCTATTTACTTCTGATTTTCAAGTTTTTATGATGGGTATTTAGAATTAGAAATATGACATTTGCCACACTCGTATAAAAACTCGTCACTGGAACACATCGAAAGATGTAACATCAAAAAAACAAACCGACAAATCTGCTGCAGACTCACTAAGTAGTGAAGATGTTACAGACATCAGAACCTTTGTATTTATCTCTACACAAAGTACAAAATGTGTAAGAGTGTGTAAAAGAATACCAAAACAATAAATTTCACATTTCTTGCTGTAGTTAATACAAACAAATATGACTTAGAATTTGAGTAGAATAAGTAGTACTGAGTAAATGAACCTACAAACTAACTTTACAAAATTAGTCAAAATATTCAAAATAACAAAAGAAATGTACTACATACTGCTTGGCTTGGTGATTTAGTACAATCAAGACAAAACCTAGCTCAACACATTAATCTGAATGAGAGGATTGAGACTACAATAATTTCATCCATTTGTCTGCATGCGTAATTTGAAAACTATATATATTATCAGATCAGGGTCACATGTTCACAAAAATTGGGTCTACCTGTGGCTCAGACCTCCTTGATGGTTTATGCTCCCACAGGCACTGCTATCTGTGTATATTTGTGCTTCTCAACACATTTCTTTTAATTGAAATGTACATCGATATAATAGACACTTTTAAAATGCACCCAACACCAAAAAAAAAAAAAAAAAAAAAAAAAAAAAAAAAAATTAAAAAAACAAACAAACTGCCAATTAACTTTTTGAGGTATTTTGTATACAATAGGAGATAATGTCATTCTGACATGAATTTAATGCATAACCAATCAAAATGAAATCTGCACCTAACCAACAGCTTAAGTTTGGCAGCTACCATTGGTGTGATTACCATATACCTTAATTTTGTGGCAGTTTGAGGTGTGTGACATATTTCTCCAAGCCAAGCAATACAACTGGAAGTATCTACTTCTTATCATAAAAAACCTAGAAACCTAACTTTACTCTGAATAGCACCCATTTATACACAATTTGAACATTACTCTAGAAATCTAAATTAAAGATTATTGTTTAAAACTAAGATTTTCACTTTTTGTGATATGGAGAAGATTCTTCACATTTTCAATTACCCTTCTATTCTGCCTAAATTTTATATAGTTTTAAATGAAAACGTTAATAATTTATGTAAGATATACAAAGTAACAAAGATGCTAATATTTTTAATACAAGAATATTTGCACAATATGTTTGATTAGTTTACACACCATTTAAGTTGACATTAATTTTGTACTTTTACGTTCTGGCAGATTATTAGATTCTGTCAATTTTATAAATATTTTGAATTTTCTTTATTTAACACCATAAATCTAGTGTAAAATATAGTTATATGACACCCTGAAAACATTTATTTATTCCAGAAAGAGAAAAATTCTTCCAGGTAAAAACTATATCAGAGAAAAATAGACTTGCTCAGTTACATGATCTGATACTATGCAGCCATTTTAGTATTCCTGTGAATACAATCATTTGAGACAAGTAGGAACCCAGTTCTAGAATCAAACAAGAGGCAGTTGCCATGGATGGGAGAATTAAAAGCCCCACACCCATGTTTGAAACTACACAGGATATAACTAGAGGATCGCTTGCAAAAAAAAAAGATAATGTTTTTGCACAGCAAAAACAAAGCGTCCCGAAAAGGATATAAAGGTGAGTGCTAAAGTGTTAAGAAAATGCTCTGCTTTTAGCCTTATACTGTTGTGGCAACCAAAATCTGTGTAGTCTGCTCTATCTAGCACGGTTTTCGAGATATAAGCATTTTTATGTTTTGCATTTTTTGCGAAAAATTCGAAAATTCAAAATGGCCGCCATTTTTGGCGAGAAAATTTTTTTTTTTGAAAATTGGGATGGCTACTCTACAGAGATACCCTGTGGGTAAAAAAATTTGTTCAAATCGCTCTATCTAGCACGGTTTTCAAGATTATAAGCATTTTTGTGTTTTGCAATTTCTGCGAAAAATTTGAAAATTCAAAATGGCCGCCATTTTGGGAGAGACAAAAATTTTTGAAGATAGGGATGGCTACTCTGCAGAGATACCCAGTGGGTCAAATATTTTGTCGAAATTGCTCTGTCTAGCACGGTTTTCGAGATATAAGCTTTTTTTGTGTTTTGCAATTTTTGCAAAAAATTCGACAATTCAAAATGGCCGCCAGTTTTGGCGAGGGAAAATTTTTTTGAAAATTGCGATGGCCAGTCGTCGAAATGGCTCTAACTCGCACGGTTTTCAAGATATAAGCATTTTTGTGTTTTCCTTATTTGGAAAATTCGTAAGATTAATTAATCATTAATTACTCAGCCATTTCTTAACCAATCAATGCCAAAATCTAATGATTTCCAGATTTTAATAGAATGAATGTATTTTCCAAGTTTCAGGTGAACTGATAAAATTCCTTTCAAGTTATCAACAAGACAAGCTTACCCATCGACAAAAAGACATTTTTGGTCATGTGACCTCTCTGATTGGTCGAAATGTCACTGCAGCATATTCAATAAAATTCCCCAAGGCTACTGCATACACCTGCCAAATTTGAAAAGAATCCGCCCGACGGTCACAGAGTTATAAGGAAAACGAAACGCGGAGCCTGATTTTCTCCTATACACAAAAAAGGTGTAATATAACAAAACTATATTGTGGTACAATACTAGGTTCTGTGACTAACGTACACAACAGTAACCCTAAAAGACTAGCAAGTAAAATTCAACAATTTCAACATATACAATATTATCACTTTTTACACTTTGTACATAAAAATTATATACAATTGCAGACATTTATTCTATATTTATGTGTACATCGTATTACATACATGTGTTTCTATTTTGAATGTTTCTGGATTCAAAATATGCTGATTAACCACACAAACTCCCAATATCAAACAAATTTTATTGTTCAGGGGCAAATACCAGATATTCATGCCCAGCAAAGCAATTTAAAAACCGATTTATCAGCAACAAATATTTTGGCAGATTTCAATTACCTGTATAATTCATCTATCTAGTGTGCACGAAAACCATAATTAAACATATGATAATGTTTCAGACAACTCTCCTTGTATTACAAGCCTCTCTTCAAGCTTTTATATTAAAATACAAATTTTGCATACAAAAAATTCTTTGATACTAGCTTTCTGTATTATGTACTTGTGAGAATGAAATATCAACTGCAGATTATAAAGGGAACCTGAGCTCTCACTTATATATAATATATTGAAACACGTATTAAATTTTATGTTTTGTAACAGGTTTTGTGACTGTACACAAAGAGTGAAAGACTAGATATAAGTTTGCTTAAATTACACAAACTTTAAAAACAAATACCAATTGTCCAAATATTTGCCAAATACCCTGACCACATATTTCAACAGTATTATGCCATTCATTCTCTACAAAATTTAAATCAAATTTTCTCAATTTGTTTCACCATTCTCCTTTATTTAATCGGAATATTGGTGCATTAACTATAAACCAGGTTTGTAAAATTTACTATTCCCAAATCATAGATTAGAAGATTCCCTTTGGTTGAAATTAAAGCCTTATCTAATGACACAAGGGACTCTGTATAACATGAAGATCACATATCTACAGGATTTGGTGCTGGGTAAAGTTGACTACTACTGGCAAAATACAGCATTATCTGACCTCAGCACCCCCAAAATAGTTCCATTTATATCTACACTTGATGGACACTAGTTTCACTTTTAATTGCAAGGACTGCAATTAAGTATCTCAAACAACACTCTCCGTTAGCATTTGGAAGCTGAAATATCATGTCCATTGCTTATATTGGAAGCAAGTTTATTTAAAATTTAACGAACTTTAAATGGCAAGGACTGTCTTTTGTCAGTGGTCGTCTTCTTTATGCTGATGCACAGTTACGGGTACTGGTTATATTTGGGTCTGACTGCCAACCGTGTACAGAGTCTACTATGTTAGAAATTAATGCTTTGGCCACAAATAAAATACAGCATGTATCATTAATTGTGGTGGGGCAATTAGACATGTGGTTGATTTATCGTTGTATCAAGATCGGTCATTGACAGTTTAAATGACTATTTATTCAACATAAATCTTTGATAGTCTTTCTATATCTATATAGCGAAATAGCCACTTACTTTTACAAATTTTATGCAGTTTTCTCAATAAATTGATGGATTGTCACAACTTCCTTGTTTGTTTATGCTTAGTGCCATATCTACTGTAAGTGACCATTTTAAGACATATGCTAAATTATAGAAACTTAGAAACCTTCAAAACTCTTATCACACTGACATATTTTTGTTCACCCCAGAAAGTGTTTTAGCATATAATGACCACCAATGAAGTAAAATAATCAATTCTCCCTAGGTCCTGGGTTGTCAAAGTGGATGATTAATTGACCATGACAACTGTTGGCCATTCTCGGCACAAAAACTTAACAATATTCATGAACTAGAGAGCGTGTAGACAATCACTGGACCGAGCAGGAATCAGCAGTTTCACTCGCCAGGTGGCGCTAGCTTCCACAGCAACCTCCAGTCTTCTTTTCTTGGTTCACGTAATCAGACACGCTGAATTTCGGCTCGTTAGGATTTCGGGTGCGCTTGGCCTTTAAGTCTCTGTAATGTGATAGTAAAGGATACAAATGAACAAATACCATAAACAAGAAACACAACAGGCATTTTTCCTCCTACAATGAAATGAAGAGCCATATGATAGTTTATTGTTTGTAACATTACTTGCAAGTATATTTCTTTTGACTATGACTTTTGACTATATTTTAATAATAAATGTGTATTAATTGCAAATGTCTTTTTCTACCTTGCTACTGCCATGAAAGCTAATTCTACATTGAGTCCCGTCTTTGCACTGGTTTCCATGAACGTACAGCCATACTCCTGGATATAAATAAATAAATAAACAAGAGCTATTATATCCACTGTGAATATGGAAAGAATGGGCAGAACCTTCTTGTTTCCCCAGAATTAATATGATCAAGTTCAGGATATTTTAAAGGTGTCCTCAACAAAAAGATCTGGACACATATTCACCAGTTTCTTATTCTTAGAATAATAACCTTATTCTAAGAATTTTCTCAGAAAAATGGGATACCATAAAAAAAGAAGAATAAGAGGAAACTTCTGATAATAAGAATCCATCAGAATTGCCATAAAAGTTGAAATTGTGACTCTTAAGATTGCTCAGTCAACTTCAAATTTGGCAAAAGGGTGATTGTCCGACTGGCCAGATTAAAGTTTAAACACTTGAACATCAACATGGCAATCATATTTGGTTGTTTCTCAGACATGTATATAATGTCCTCGTATAAGTGTTTTACATTGCCTAAGCTGCAAAAATGCTACAATGTAAAAATTATTCGGTTTGTTTGCTTAATGAGTAAAAAAACCTGAAAGAATAGCTTTAAGTCATTCATATCAAATGTTCAAAAAGATAAGTTAAACAGATATTGGTTGTTCTTTTAAATTCCTGTAACTCATTCATATCAGATCTCCACAAGGAAAAGTAAAACAGACACTAGATCTCTTTGACCTCTGTTTTTTAATGAATTTAGACATTTTTACAATTGTTATTAGAGGAACAAATAAAATACAATTCAGTAAAATAACTCACGTAACCACAGGATATTAATTATATGTAATACTTGTATGTACAATATATTAAATGGATGTAAAACCTATATACATAACAATATGCCCTTGTAAGGGTAAGCTAAGTTTATTTGATGCGATAAAGATATAAACGTAAAGGTTGGGTCATTTCTAAAATCACTGCAGCTACTTAAGAATTATCAGACATATTTTATCAAATTTCCGCAACTATTTATCATTTCTCCAGTACACTCTTTAAGGGAAAGAATTTATCAGAGACTTTCAGCCCACAAGCTGTGCACCAAACTGTAAAAGTAGGGTCTGCAATGTGCCATATTTGCAATGAGTTTGTATAGAAATCAATCCCACAATAACTCAGAGTGGGCTGTTTATCTTATGCCATTGAAAACTTAATCAATAGACAATAACACCTACTTTTACAACACATGTGTGCCTGTGTGGGCCTTTATTAGCATTCAAAATTTACTTCTTTGTCATAAACAATCTTTGTTTTTGACTGAAATGTGTTAAGACAATTTAAGGGAGTCAAGTCTAGGAACAAATAATTAAAAATTTTTGGATCAATTAATCACAGGATTTTAACAACAGTTTCAGTGATGGAAGACTGTAGTGCATTATATTTCCACAGAATGCTCAATGGGAATCACAAAGTAATCCAGCTAGCCTTCCAACATCAGACCACATTTAACCCAAGATTAAAATCTACAGCTTTGTAAACGTGAAGAATTTGGAAACTAATATTACGTTTTATTAGAAAAGCTTGCAAATTCTGACAATGGCTACTTAGTAGAGTGATCCAACTTATGCCCCATTCACATATACGTCCTGTGGTTAGAAGTTTTTGTCAGCGGGGGAACCGTCCCCAGGTCGCCCCATTTTGTCCGAGTTGTTCACACTATGGGCGGATGGTCACTGATAGGACACTGTTTTTTAACCGTCAGTAACAGTCGGATGACACTACCACAAACGTTGGTCACCGAGAGACAACCTCCATTAACCTCAACTCACCTTCAGTAGCCATCGAACAAACACTTGGCAAAATGACCAATACCTTAACTCACCTTATGTTGCTGTATTACACCAAAAGACTACTGAATCACAAATTTATGTACACCGTGAACCACACATTCAGTTACCATAGTCAGAAATTCATACACGCATGCACAAAATCGTCTGTGCATCACAGGCAGAAAAGTAAAAAAAATATTTTAAAACTTCTGTAGGACTTGCAAGGTAATGGACAGTTTGCCACTGACTCACAAGGTCGCATATGGACGTCTGATGGTGATTCAAGGACAGGGACGTTTCACCAAACACAGGTTACTACGGCTGATACCGCCTGTAGTGTGAATGGGGTTTTAGTGGTCAACAAAGACATGCATACAAGAGGGTCAGAAATGTCCCAAAAGGCAAGGTCGCGCAGGCAGCAATAAGGTTAGCGACTGCTGTAATTAAATTTAGAAACAAGGAAAGAAATGTTAGGTCACCCAGTTAAGGTAAATGTGTAGTATTACCATATCTACAGGATCGATGTATGATAGATGTATGCAGAAGGTGGTGATAGTGGTCATGAACATACCAAAATATGTTCATAATTTTTAAGAGAACGGACGGAATCACACCAATTTCAAAAGCAACTTAGCTATGATGGTGGTCTATCTCCCTGTCAAGTTTGAATTCAATTAGATAAAGCGTTTTCTGGAAATAAAGATAGATAAAGCGTATTCCGGCCGTAGTTGTCCAGAAATGTAAATGTTTACGGACAGACAAACAGACAAACGAACAGACAGAATTACACCAATTTAGACAGCAACTTAGCTATGATGCTGATCCATCTCCCTGTCAAGTTTGAATTCGATTGCACAAAGCATTTTCTAGTTAGAGTCTGGAAACGGAAATGTTGATGGACAGACAACGGACAAATGAACTGACAGAATTACACCAATGTCAAGTTTGAATTCGATTGGACAAAGCATTTTCGAGTTAGAATCCAGAAACAAAAATGTTGATGGTCAAATGAACATACGGAATTATACCAATTTCAAAAGAAACCTAGCTATGATGGTGATCTATTTCCCTGTCAAGTTTGAATTCGATCGGACAAAGCGTTTACGAGTTAGGGTACGGAAACCAAAATGTTGATGGACAGACCGGACAGACATCAGACACATCAATCTAATAGGCGGGTTGGTTACATGCAAATGATACAACCGGCCTAATATAAGGGTTTAAAATCTTAAATCTATCAAGAAGATACAGTTGTCCAACTTCCTGACAAAAGGTCACATGTTCATGCTTATTTAATTTATTTTTGCCTGCCAATAAATCAGTGAGAATAACTTTTTGTACTTTTGATATTAATTGATTTTTTCCCAATGATTTATCATTTTTTTCAAATTGATTATTATTTGGTTATCATTTTGTGGAAATGATTCTTTGCTTCTCAAGGTCAGAACTTCAAGAGAAATAATCAATAAATAAGATGTAATTTTCTATTTTCCACCTATCTAATATTGAAGCAAAAATTGTTAGATCAACAAAATATCTAAAGAATATATATATTTTTATGTAAGCAATTTCTATTAATCTTTTCACAAAAGTGAACTTTCTTGTCTCAAGTAGCAAACATTTTTTTGAGGGAAATACCCTTACAATTTTGTAACGGTAGCTATTTGTTGGAGCCATCCAACTCAGTGGGCAACAAAGAGATGTAAATTTTATTTTAGACAACAACCTTAACCAGGCCAACTGAGTCACAATAGTCCATCCTACCACCAACTGGCCATATGACCACCTAGTCTACTTTATTATTTTTGTAGGCCATCAACAGTGAGGATAGTTTTTTTGAAGTTGGTTAAAGTTTTCAGGGATTCTTTCTTTTTTCTTTTAATTGAGTTTACTGAAATTATGGCAAATAGAAATGATTCCACTGATTCTAAGGCTAAAAAATCTAGTTCTTGTGGTTCTTTGATGCCGAACTGGAACCACAACATGTATTTTTTCAAATGTAGGGAAACCACAGAAGATAATCTCTGTATACTTAAAGGTTTGTTTGCTATGTGCATCTTTATCGGAAGAACAGAAGAATTAACTTACTGCAAAATAGTCTAAAGGAAAGAAATCTCCGAAGGACAGTTCAATGGACAAGTCAAAAATAGACGACGACTCTACATTGGACAACAATAACACTTTAATTGTCATGAATGTTCAATACCAAGTTGTTGATATCTGATTGGGTTCCAATAACCAGGCATTGACAGTGACCTTATCATAGCTCACATCCCTGGCCTAACCACCGGCAGAGAACATGGTAAATCTCTCGGATTTCAAGGAATATGAAGCTTCTGTGTTTCTAAATATCAGGATGCTTTGAAAAGCAAGTCTTCCAGGAAGAATCCTCTGGCTAAGGGTCAGTTTCTTACTTTTGATAGACCACATATAAAGTGGTATAATATTAATCCTCAGCCATATTCCTTGGCAGCCCCTAAGTTACAGGATGCCTTAGGAATATAACCCCTCCCCAGTTCCAGTCACTGCTATCTGTCTCCACACCTTGGAAACAATATGTGTTGTGGCAAACTGTATATAGAGAGAATATCAATGTGTTGAACCACAATTTTTGGTTTAATTCAGCAAACTTCAAAGCTACAGAGGATATTGAAAAACAGTTTGCTATCAGGTCAGCAGAAAATGAAACAGATTTCAATAATGCCTTGGATTAGGTGCAGGAGTGCTACCAATTGCAATCCTCAATTAATGAGTCTTTGGGCAAACCTTGGACTCCTTGTTGGGCAGTGCGATGACAATGGTGCTCAGCAGGAGGGACAATTATTAAAAACACAGCTCCAAAGATGTCACTGAAGATGATATTATCAGACTGAAAAATGCATCCTTCACTGGTAATGAAGTTTTCCCAGTGGACACTAGGTCAGAGGTTCTGAGGAATAGTGGTCCCATGTCAACAGGGTTTCTTATAAGTCTAGGCCAAAGTCAAAGTTGGGGTTTAACGTCCCGTTCAACAGCCAGGGTCATATTGGGACAGGTCCTCAGCATTGCCACTTGTGGGACTCGAACCCACAGAGGTGACGAGGACCTCTCTTATAAGTCTAGGAGACAGCATACTCCTAGACAGGAGAAGCGGGACAACAGGCCTCAAAGTAAATCTTTTCATCCCAATCATGACAATTCCTCCTGAAGTACAGCTACTAGTGGCTCCTCCTACTCATCTAGCAACAGGGGAAGAGGATCTTACTCATCCAGGCCCTTTTGAGGCAAGGGTGGCAGGAAGAAGTGACTTAACCTGTGACCTTGAGGCCATTTGTCCAGCTTTTAGCAGGTATGGGGGTCAAGGAATGCTCACACAAGAGCTGTGATCATTTTGAAGGAGGATTTATTGCCTGAACTTCAAAATTCAACTTCCTTCAACAAATTATGCAATGATCAAGAGAAAATATTCGCACTGAGAGAAACAACAGTTTCTGATGAAAGCAATTTATCAAATAATCGGGAAGATTTACTTAACTACTTGTTCAAGGAGAAGAATCTCAAACCATCTACTATTGCTGGTTATAGAACAGCAATAATACTGCAGATGAATTGGCTTTGAAGGGTGAAAAAGTGTTTTTGAGTTGAATCGACTGTAAGCAAGTTTTTATAGAAATAGAAGCAAATAAATCCCTCCTCCCTTGAGATTGGTCTTTGATCTAACTTGCTTTAACCAAATTCTTTGAAATTAGAGATTGCGTCTCGACGCAGTGTATCCCCAGACGAGACATGGTTGAAGCGTGACATACGGAGTATTATCATGTCACATCTGACCCCTGCAAAAGATTCGGGGCACATGATTTCCTATAATTTGTCGTCACATCAAAAACCTCTATGACCAATAATAGGGGAGATATAGTCCATCATAGGTATCAAGTACCACATTCGACCTTGAAGGAGGGATCCAAGGTCAAATCTGACCCCACCAAAAGATTCGGGGCACATGATTTTCTATAAGTTGTCTTCACATCCAAAACCTCTACGACCAATAATAAGGGAGATATAGACCATTAGAGGTATCAAGGACCATATTCGACCTTGAAGGAGGGATCTAAGGTCAAATCTGACCCCACCAAAAGATTTGGGGCACATGATTTCCTATAGGTTGTCTTCACATCCAAAACCTCTACGGCCAATAACAAGGGAGATATAGGCTCCTTTAAGTTTGGTCACCTCAGAAACTGGACCAAAATGTTAGCCAGGCAAGATTTCATAGCAGGAAAGATATCCTGAAACCTTGGTAAGGATAGGTTATTATAGGTATGAAGAACCACATTTGACCTTGAATGAGGGATCCAAGGTCAAATCTGAAACCAGCAAAAGATTCGGGGCATATGATTTCCTATAAGTTGTCTTCACATTCAAAACCTCTATGACCAATAATAAGGGAGATATAGGCTCCTTTAAGTTTGGTAACCTCAGATTTTCAAATTCGTTACCATAGCAATCAACCAAATTGAACAAACTGGACCAAATATTAGCCAGGCAAGATTTCATAGCAGGCAAGGTATCTTGAAACCTTGGTAAGGATAGGTGCAACAGATTTCCAGCTATAAGTGATTTACTCAATGGTGAACTGTCAAAGTAGCAATTACTCAGTTAGCTATGGACCTACAGATCTGAAAATTTGCCATGACAGAGTGCATTTAAAAGTACATAAACAACATATTTAACAAACAAGAGGAGAGTGCCCATGAACGGGCACTGTGTCAGCTGACTGAGTGTTTTTGATTTGTGAAGGTGATTAGAGGACAGAATAATTATCAGGAAAAGGGCTGTACAGAAATACAGTAAATGGTAACTGAACAGCAAGTTCGAAAGAAATTCCGAAGCTGACAGAAGAAAAGGATAAATGAACGGGCACTGTGTCAGCTGACTGAATGTTTTTGATTTGTGATGGTGATAATGAGAGGAAAGCATAATTATCAGGGAAAGGGCTGTACAGAAATACAGTAAATGGTAACTGAACAGCATGTTCGAAAGATATTCCGAAGCTGACAGAAAAAAAGGACAAAAAAGTTGTGCCCTGCAAATGGTATTATGAAATAAAGTAACAAGGTAATTGTTTAAGTGTAAAAAGTAGGTTAAAAATATTTAAAGAAATACTATAAATGCAATATCCTCGTTCGACCATGAAGAAGGGGTCCAAAGGTCAAATCTGACCATACCAAAAGATTCCCAGCCAAAGAATTTAGGATGGTTTACCATCCCAAACCTCTCGGACCAATAATAAGTGAGTCATAGGCACTTTTTAAGTTTGGCTATCCTTGTTTGACCTTGACGGAGGGGTCCAAGGTCAAATCCGACCACACAAAAAAATTCCCAGCCCATGATTTCCTGTAGCTTGTTTACCATCCCAAACCTGTAGGACCAATAATAAGCGAGTTTTAAGCAATTGTAAGTTTGGCTATCCTCAATTGACCTTGAAGGAGGGGTCCCAGGTCAAATCTGACCACACCAAAAGAATCCCAGCCCATGATTTCCTATATGTTGGTTTACCATCCCAAACCTCCAAGACCAATAATACGCGAGTTATAAGCACTTTAAGTTTGGCTATCTTCGTTTGACCTGGAAGGAGGTGTCTAAGGTGAAATCTGACCACACCAAAAGATTCCCAGCCCATGATTTTCTATAGGTTGGTTTTCCATTCGAAACCTCTAGGACCAATAATAAGCGAGTTATAAGCACTTTTAAGTTTGGCTATCCTCATTTGACCTTGAAGGAGGGGTCCAAGGTGAAATCCGACCACACCAAAAAATTCCCAGCTCATGATTTTCTATAGGTTGGTTTTCATTCCAAATCTCTAGGACCAATAATAAGCGAGTTATAAGCACTTTTATGTTTGACTATCCTCATTTGACCTTGAATGAGGGTTCCAAAGTCAAATCGGAACATATTAACAGATTCCCAGCCCATGATTTCCTACAGGTTGGATACAATGATTTACTCAACAGTGAGAACCTGAAAGAAGCTATTGCTCAGCTATGCCATGACATAGAGGTCTGCAATTTCACTATGTTATAGCTGACCAAAACGTCTGTGAATAACATATTTAACAAAATACTCTAAATGTAATAGTTTTCAAGTTACTACTGATTTACTCAAGAGTGAGAACCTCAAAGTAACTATTACTCAGCTATGCAATGAGCTACATGTCTGAATTTTTGCTCTGTTATAGCTGACCTAAAAGTAGGTGAACAACATATTTAAGCAAAATACTGTAAATGCAATAGTTTTCAAGTTACAACTGATTTACTCAATAGTGAGAACCTGAAAATAGCTATTGCTCCGCTATGCCATGAGCTATAGGTCTGTAATTTCACTATGTTATAGCTAACCCAAAAGTAGGTGAACAATATATTTTAACAAAATACTCCAAATGCAATATTTTTCAAGTTATAGCCGATTTACTCAACAGTCAGTGCCTGAGAATAGCTATTGCTCAGTTGTGCCATGAGCTACAGGTCTGTAATTTCACTATGTTATAGCTGACCCAAAAGTAGCTGAATAACATATTTGCACAAATTTCTGTAAAGGCAATAGTTTTCCAATTACAACTGATTTACTCAACACTGAGAACTTCAAAGTAGCTATTACTCAGCTATGCAATGAGCCACAGGTCTGGAACTTCACTATGTTATAGCTGATCCCAAAATAGGTGAATAACATATTGCAACAAAATACTCTAAATGCAATAGTTTCCAAGTTATAAGTGATTTACTCAACAGTGATAACCTAAAAGTAGCTATTACTCAGCTATGCCATGAGCTACAGGTCTGAAATTTTACTATGTTATAGCTGACCCAAAAGTAGCTGAATAACATATTTATACTAAATTTTCTAAATGCAATAGTTTTCAAATTATAAGTGATTTGCTCAACATTGAGAATTTCAAAGTAGCTATTACTCAGCTATGCAATGAGTCACAGGTCTGGAACTTCACTATGTTATAGCTGACCCCAAAATAGGTGAATAACATATTGAAACAAAATACTCTAAATGCAATAATTTCCAAGTTATAAGCGATTTACTCAACAGTGATAACCTCAAAGTAGTTATTACTCAGCTATGCAATGAGCTACAGGTCTGAAATTTTACTATGTTATAGCTGACCCAAAAGTAGGTAAACAACATATTTAAGCAAAATACTGTAAATGCAATAGTTTTGAAGTTACAACTGATTTACTCAATAGTGATGACCTAAAAGTAGCTATTACTCAGCTATGCCATGAGCTACAGGTCTGAAATTTTACTATGTTATAGCTGACCCAAAAGTAGCTGAATACCATATTTATACGAAATTCTGTAAATGCAATAGTTTTCCAATTACAACTGATTTACTCAATAGTGAGAACTTCAAAGTAGCTATTACTCAGCTGTGCCATGACCTACAGATCTGAAATTTCACTATGTTATAGCTGGCCCAAAAGTAGCTGAATAACATATTTATACGAAATTTTCTAAATGCAATAGTTTTGCAATTACAACTGATTTACTCAATAGTGAGAACCTCAAAGTAGCTATTACTCAGCTATGCAATGAGCTACAGGTCTGAAATTTTACTATGTTATAGCTGACCCAAAAGTAGGTGAACAACATATTTAAGCAAAATACTGTAAATGCAATAGTTTTCAAGTTACAACTGATTTACTCAATAGTGATGACCTAAAAGTAGCTATTACTCAGCTATGCCATGAGCTACAGGTCTGAAATTTTACTATGTTATAGCTGACCCAAAAGTAGCTGAATAACATATTTATACGAAATACTCTAAATGCAATAGTTTTCCAATTACAACTGATTTACTCAATAGTGAGAACTTTAAAGTAGCTATTACTCAGCTATGCCATGACCTACAGATCTGAAATTTCACTATGTTATAGCTGGCCCAAAAGTAGCTGAATAACATATTTATACGAAATTCTCTAAATGCAATAGGTTTTAAGTTACAAGTGATTTACTCAATAGTGAGAACTTCAAAGTAGCTATTACACAGCTATGCAATGAGCCACAGATCTGAAACTTCACTATGTTATAGCTGATCCCAAAATAGGTGAATAACATATTGAAACAAAATACTGTAAATGCAATAGTTTCCAAGTTATAAGCGATTTACTCAACAGTGATAACCTAAAAGTAGCTATTACTCAGCTATGCCATGAGCTACAGGTCTGAAATTTTACTATGTTATAGCTGACCCAAAAGTAGCTGAATAACATATTTATACGAAATTCTCTAAATGCAATAGTTTTCAAGTTATAAGCGATTTACTCAACAGTGATAACCTAAAAGTAGCTATTACTCAGCTATGCCATGAGCTACAGGTCTAAAATTTTACTATGTTATAGCTGACCCAAAAGTAGCTGAATAACATATTTATACGAAATTCTCTAAATGCAATAGTTTTTAAGTTACAAGTGATTTTACTCATGATGGAAGTTACTGAAAAGCCCAAAAGTAGCTATTACTCACTTAGCTATTGAGATAGGCACCCAACTTACTCACCATATTGTAGCTATGAAAAAAGTAGCTGAATAACATATTTTAACAAAATGCTCTAAATGCAACACTTTTCAAGTTATAAATGATTTTGTGCATGATTTCATGAATTTTAATGCATTAAAAATTATTAAAAAAATTTATTAAAAAAAAGTAAGACAGATCCAGGTCTCATACTCACACAAGAGAATCTACCTGTGGCCTAGTACATATATGCAAGATATGAGAGAAATCCCTGCAATAGTCACTGAGAAAATTGTGATTAAGTGTTGAAATTTTCACACTTTTGGTGGGGGTACCCCCCTTGTAATGTCTCTAGCAAACAGACGAACAGACAGATTTGCATGCCTTGAACAATTTTTCATCCTCGATAGATAAGGTATCTTTTAAAAAAACAGCACATCTCTAGGCCTTGTAGTTTTGGAGGAGAAGTTGTTCACGCGGACGCGTACGCGGACGCATACGCGTACGCCCACGCCGCAGAGTGACGACATAATGTCAGCTGACTGACAAGTCAGCTGACATAAAAACCTCTAAATTTAATAGGTTTGCAGATATAAGTGATTTACTCAATGGTGAACTGTCAAGGTAGGTATGCTATTGACCTACAGCTCTGAAAATTTGCCATGACACTATGCATCAAAAAGTAGCTGAACAACATATTTGACAAAATTATTGTAACTCTAACAGTTATGAAGAAAAATATCATTTACTCATTTAGCTATTGAGACAGACCTCTGAAAAAGTGGCCACCTTGTAGGCATGGAGAAAGTAGCTGAACAACAGATTTTACCAAAATGTTGTAAATGTAGTCATTTTTTAGTTATAAGCACTTTACTCAACGTAGCTACTTGAGTGCTATTACTTTCTTAGCTATGGACCTATGCCATACATAATCTCCTGTCCAGCGGGCCATCTAGAAAAATTCAACCTGAGCCAGTAAGTTATACAGCGAATAACTAGACCTAGCGCATCGTAGAACCGATGCAAATTGTATCCACCAGAAAGAAAACTCACCAAAGCCAATCAACCATCGCCATCAACCATCAACCATCAACCTTGAAGGAGGAGCCCAAGGTCAAATCTGACCACATCAAAAGATTATTAGCCCATGCTTTCTTATAGGTTGATGCGACCTCTAGGAACAAGAATAAGCGAGTTATAAGCACTTTTAAGTTTGGCTATCCTCATTTGACCTTGAAGGAGGGGCCAAAGGTCAAATCTGTTCACATCAAAAGATTCCCAGGCCATGATTACCTACAGGATGGTTTCACATTACAAACCTCTAGGACCAAGAAAAAGCGGTTTATAAGCACTTTTAGATTTTGCTATCCTCGTTTGACCTTGAACGAGGGGCCCAAGGTCAAATCTTACCACATCAAAAGATTCCCAGCCTGTGATTTCCTGTAAGTTGGTTTACCAACCCAAACCTCTACGACCAATAATAAGCGAGTTATAAGCACTTTTCAGTATGGCTATCCTCGCTTGACCTTGAAGGTTGGGTCCAAGGTCAAATCTGACCACACCAAAAGATTCCCAGCCCATGATTTCCTATAGGTTGGTGTACCATCCCAAACCTCTAGGACCAATAATAAGCGAGTTATAGGCACTTTTAGGTTTGACTATCCTCATTTGACCTTGAAGGAGGGGTCCAAGGTCGAATCTGACCACACCAAAAGATTCCCAGCCCATGATCTCCAAAAATGGTCTCGGTGAGGTAGTTTGGCGGTCTGTGGATGACCTTCAATGAAGAGCTTCAAGGTCAAATTTCTGCATGCTTGCAGAGGACATATATATGTATTATATATACCAGCCATAGGATGATCTTACTTTCTGTACATGAGAACTGGGCCAAAATGTGAAAAAATGGCCAAAACCTGACCTTAAAGAGGCCACCAGTGACCTTGAAATTCAAGGTCAAGGTCACAAAACAATAGGGTTTGTGGCATTTCCCATATATACCCACATACCAAATTTGAAAGGTCTAATTAAAATTTTTTTTACGTTACCGCGTCCGAAAGGAAATCTCTGCAGTGGCGGCAGCGTGACCGTACTGAATCCTAAGTATCTCAGACTTTCGTCCGGGGATACAATTACTAACTTTCAAGACTTTCTTTCTGTTGACTGTGGCTTCAGGGAAAAGAAAAAGTAAAATTCATGCTTGGACCTAGTCTTCCCTTACGTATAAAGGGGTAATGATAATCTCCTCTGTGGCAAAATTCTAAAAAGAATATGGACATTCATCCAGGATAGTGATTTGTTTTGCACATTTTTTATCTCCAGTCTCGTCTGCCTCAATTAGATGAGAAAAATCCACATAATGGAAATCATCACAGATCCTAAAAGTGTGAACAGGACAAAACATACACTGATACGCGTCCCATCTGTTGCATGCCTATACACGTGAGATTTACACATTTTCCCCATTTACATCTCAGTCTTAGCTTTTCTGTACATTTTACCGTCTGTGGCTTTATAATGATTTCCAATAAATTAACACATTTCCTCAGTCCTGATCAACTGTAGGTTTATGTGTGTTTTTTATTGAAATACATATGTGCATGTGACATATATCTTTGTGTTGATTCAATGAGTGAAATTTTGATGCCTTATACATCTTTTATGCATTATAAGCTCCTTGTTTGTCAAAGACATACGTATGTTTTGATACTGACAGCAATATAAGCTCATGACTTATTAGGTTTGAATGTCATTCGATGTTATTGTTCACAAGATTTGCAAATAACTTAATGATATGATAAATTTATAGTATTACTAGTCCAAGCATGTTCATTTTTAAAAATATAAACTAAACACTTAAATATCTGATGATAAACAATGCATCTTAATTTGTTTTGTCATTATCTTTAGATGTGATAACAAATTTTTTTTTTGTGGGTTTAATGTAAGTTTTAACTTTATATAAATACTTGTCACATAATAAATTATTAAAACATATGGTCTCACATTGCATATGCTTATAAGACAAACTCGAACAATACATTTATCAGGACTTCATATGAATTATTTGTTTAAATGAGTTTGTGAAATTGTTAGCTTTAACAAGTAGATTTCCAACAGATCCTAAAAGATTAGAATAGTCATTTATTATCGACTACAAGCCATATACAGGGATATACAGAGCGGGATATATTTTTTGCCTATGAACCAGCACCTCCTTACCATGGATACTTAGTTTAAACAAGTGCCAATTTTCATTAATACCTCAGAAACTATGCAACGTATAAATAGGTATTACATATCATTAGAAAGATCTTGTTACAGTGCTGTTTGCTCCTTATGTAACATAAAAATCGATGCAGAAATGGCTGAGAAATCGCAGGTTAAAGATTGAGGTTTCCTATTCACAGGTGCCCTTGTCTGTATCACAACCATTTTCACATTCTCTCTTTTTAAAATACAAATAAAATATATTTAACTCGTAAATAATACAATATCATGCAATATAAAAGTAAAACATCCCTCATCAGACATATACAGAAAAATAGATCACTCTTGAAGATTAACAATACTTGTGCCATGGACTTGTATACTTATCTTCATTTGTGGTATATTTTTTCTGTATATGTTATTCAAGAAGTTTTCCTACAGTAACTACACAAGGAGAAAGGCAAAAGACTGATATTTAACAAATACTCGAGTAGAGAAATATGATCAGCCCTTATCAATATAGGTTCAAAGTGAATCCCACATTCCATGGCCCACATTCTTACAATCAAAGAAAGTTTACACCAACCACAAAAACATAAACTGACCCACTCCAGGGCCCGTATTCACGAAAGGTCTTAGACTTAGCCAGATCTTAGGCTTAAATCCAGTCTTAAAATTAAGACTTTTGTCTCAGCTAAGTTTTGTCTTAAAACCATATTCACAAAGGGTGACTTAGCTAAGTCCAAGGTTATCAAATAACCACAGTGGTTTTCTGTGTCATGTGACCTTTCTTTTCTATTCAAACTATACTATTGGTGACATATATCCTTCATTTAATGCATTTTATCTAAGGAAAAGTGCTGTTTTGAAATGGAAAACCTTATTACCACATATAAACTTCCAAAGACTGCTTTAGTGAGATGTTCTGTATAATTCTACTTTATTTACAGCCATTTCAAATTTTGAAGTGGAAAACAGTTTATGGCGGCCATATGTAAGTCCTCTTTACAAAATGTAAGCCCAGTACGAACCAGTCTTAAAGTTGAGCCCTTGGCAAAGGCTAAGACCAGTCTTAAATTCTTTGTGAATACCACTAAGCCTAAGACAAAAGTCTTAGCAGGTTTTGGGCAGAAACTTGAGACAAAAGTCTCAACTTTAAGCCTAAGCCCTGGCTAAGACCTTTCGTGAATATGGGCCCAGGACATGAGTAGCATTTAGGAACATCAGTTTTAAGCCAGTAGAATACTTTGAATAATACAAGTTTATATATAGTAAAGGACTTACATTTTCTGAAAGTTTCATCATAATCAGTCCATAACTTTTGTAAACAAACAAAAAGAAAAAAAAGAAAGAAAACCAGATAAGTGCATCCCCCAAATTTCATAATCTCTTGGCACATGCAAAAAACTCCTTGTTAAATGAGTGTTGAGTTGTTGGTCACAGCCTAAGTCTTGCTAATCACTAATAAATTAATAATGCTCACCTTAGCGAGTCTTTCACCATCTTCAGTACGTATCACTCTCTCAGCTGTCATGTCACACTTGTTGCCAAGCAACATTATAACAACCTCATCCTGGGCGTATTCATTGATTTCCCCAAGCCACGCCTACAAAAGTAAGACAGATAATGGTCACTGAATAACGACAGGCAAATAGGGTTGCATTTTTCAAAATGTGGAGGGGAAATTAAATATAGGTACTGAAGAGGTCATGTAGCTGTATTCTTGAATGGAGAAATACAGATAAATAACTACTGAAGGGATCACATGATATTTCAACAGCTATAGACATAAGTTAACAGACAGATTCCACAGTACCCCCGGGTAATATCATTTCCAAAAACTCCTAAGGCAGTAAGTTTTAAATACTGCTTTAATTTTAAACAACAGGATATTTTACTCGTCTATATTTATATGTTTAGACATTTATTCTATGTAATTGTATTGTGTATACAAATGTACACGAGACATAACTATAACCGGAAATTTGGTTATGGGTTAATATTTTTTCAAGACAACTTGGAGTTCAATGGATTAGTAAATCAATATTTTGAACATATATATCAAAACACTTGGTATTTAATGTTTCTACACAACCTCCAAATATGATGTTAAAACATGCACTTTTTTAAAAACAAGCAGTGAAAATGCTGTGACAGTCTTTAAAACCACTAGTTGTAATAATTAGCACCACATCGAAGTAGAAGTAAATGACTATTTCCCAGGAGACACTTTCCATTGACATTTCCCAGATATCTGGAAATTATGGTAAAGCAGAATTACTTAATATCTAATCCAGTAACATGTGACTTCACTGTTTAGTGTAGGTCTCGGGATTGAGTGGAAAAAAAGTAATTATAACGTACTATCAACAATTGCACTGTGTCTTCACACAATGTTACAGAGAGACATATATTACTGTTTAGCCCAGTTGTTTTGTATCTTCTTTGACCAAAAGGTTGTATCATAATCCAATGACTGACCAATTCTTTTCCATGTAACATGGAATCTTGACCAATTCTTTTCCATGTAACATGGAATCTTGTTTATTTTCTTATTTGTTCTTTCTCTTGTTTGATTCCTAATTTACTTCAGCTAATATATTAATCTTATTTCAGTGTTTTTGTTTTGTCTTTATTTCTCTCTCTGACATAAACTACTTACTTGTGGGCTGATGACATGTGAAAACTTGAAATATGTGATATACAATACGGAGTGGAATGAAACTGATATCTGATTATTCAACTGATGTCCTGTTAAAGATAACAGCCCACATAATACACAGCAATACCGTGCCAACTGAAAAATTTATCTACTGAAATATTTCACAATTTGGGTTATTAATATGAAAAAACTTTATCAGATCCATCTTCACCTTTAATTATCACTGTAATAAGATTTTAATAAGCTGCACCATCTATATTGAAGTTCACTAGGTGCTAATGATTCATGATCTGGACCTGCCAAAAATAGCCGTAACTTTAACTGTGTACTGTAATATGAAGTACTTGCCCACACATTTTTTGGATCCACAAAATTAACTGTTGTTTTGAGCTAGGTGAGCTTAGAAATTAGCCAATTTTGGCAACCCACATAATCAAGTAATTTTCCACAGTCCATAAAAAGGGGCAGATTGCATTTTGTAAATGTAAATCCTTACGATATAAAATAATTACAACTTGTTTAAAATCATTGTGAGTTGGAATTTCACAAAAAATCAGACAACAGTGCAAGCCTTCCATTTTGAATCCAACTAGATCTTTTTACCTACTCTAAATTCTGTAATACAATTCTAATGTACAAATATACAAATATAGTATAAAGTTTATGGAAATGCTTTTAAAAAGTCATAACCAAAGTTTTAAGTTAATTATCACTTTGGAGGTTTCCTTTCAATACCTTGGTTTTGTTTCAAGACTGTGTGAAGATCAGGGAACTGATCATTCTTGTTGATATTTCAATATAATAATAAAATAACTGATCAATATTGCCCCCAGATATATTTCAATATTGATGCTGAATGTGTCAATTTAATATATTTGTTTCCACTAACAAACTGACAAGTACTTGAAAAAGAAAAAAAATTTTCAGTCTTGCTTTCTGTACAAATTTCAAAAGTGTATGTTTTGGAATAAAATAAATACTTAGTTTTTAAATAATGTTATTTTAAATTTACAATCACATTAAAATGTCAATACATACTATATAACGATGGATACACAAAACTAAATTAACAGTCTGATATGAACAGTGCAATTAGATTCCAATCTCTGCTCTGCTGAAGATAAAAGTTATTACTTAAGACTTTTAGAACGAACTACTGCCTGATGCAAGATATATCCAAAGGAAAAGTAGGACCAATACTGGGGTTATGCTTTCTGAAAGACAGTTGTTTTCATACAAAAAAAAAACCAAAGTATACTGAGATAAATGCATTTTTGTGTTTTATGCAGAAATTCCAGATGGCCACTGAAAATGACTGAAAATGTATTTTTTTTTTGGAAAACCCTCGAGGCCAAAAATTTAGCCAAAAACGTGCTATCTCACACCATATCCGAGTTAAGTGTTTCAGTACACAGAAAATCAACATGGCAGGAGAATGCTGTTTTTTGGTAGATGCCTTTGCACATACCTTCTTCACCAAAATTTCGGCTGCAAATTGCTCTACATCACACTGTTTAAAGGATAAATGTGTTTTTTCACTTTACACAGAAATTCAAGATGGCTGCCAAACTTTGTGGAACATTCTTTTTCAGAAAAGCAAGCAGACGACTTTGCATATACTCTCCAGGCCAAAATTTCAGCCCATTTCAATCTATTATAACAAACCTACCTAATGAATTTCATGCGAATAAGTAATTACACAGTTTAAGTTATCATCAAGAGAAGCAAACCCAATTTTTGGTCATGCAACATCTTTGATTGATCGAAATGTCATAACTCCACATTCAGAAAATTTTCCCAGGGGCCAGGGCTACTGCATACACATGTGAAATTTGAAGAGAATCCCGTAGGTGGTTGTTTAGCTATGGCCAGTAGAAAATGCAGGAGCTGGCAGAGCCAGCTGCCCCTTCCGCATGAATTTTTTCCCGTAATTACAAACAAAATGTAATCTTCCTCTTTGTCATGGAATATATTATCACAATTATTTCGTTAAACAAAATAAATTGTTACTGCATCGGATGTGTACCCGAATATCATATCATTCATAATTTTTGAAAGTGGTTCACTGAACTTCAGCTAAACTTGCTCAAGCTACTTTTTCCTACATATATGTAATTTCAACTAATATCCTTGAAACAGCACACCAAAGTGAATTTTTATCCAGTCCACATTAAGACATTCTCAAGACAATTTCTTTCAATAGGTTCAGTTTCAAAAATTTAATTACAATTCAGGTCAACAAACTTTATATCAAAATCGCTGAACAAAACAGGACACTGAACTATGGCTTAAACCGGCAATACCTTGAAGCACCATATTCTGCCGACCTTATCTTCAATGCAGTGATATACACAAGGATAACAGAAAACAGTAGATGTAATTGAAAGAGTAACAGATGCAAGTCATATTCACCCAGTTAAAAAGTTCACAATCCCCCAATTCCACTGTCCCCAGTTTATCTGACAAGCAAAATCATGCAGGCCATAAGCCCAATCTCTTCACTCAGGACAAATCATCTAACTTTTGTGACATAGTTTTCCAAAATTTTTCATCAGTATAATACAGTAGTGGCCCGTGAATGGGCTCTGTGTCAGCTGACTGTGTGTTTTGAGTTTCAGAGTAGAAGTGACAGAAGAATAGGACACAAAAGTTGTGCCCTGCAAATGGTATTCAGACGGAAAGTAACAAGGTAACTGTTTAGGTATAAAAAGTAGCTTAAAAACATATTTAAAGAAAATATAGAAAATGCAAGTTTTCGAGTTACAATGATTTACTCAACAGTGAGAATGTCAAAGTAGCTTTTGCTCAGCTATGCAATTAGCTAAAGGGCTGCAATTTTAATATTGTATAGCTCACGCAAAAGTAGGTGAATAACATTATATTTAAAGAAATAAAGTACTGTAAATGAAATAATTTTAAGGTTGCAACTGATTTACTCAACAGTGAGAATCTGAAAGTAGCTATTAATTACCTATGCAAGGGGCTACGGGTCTGCAATTTTACTATTTTATAGCTGACCCAAAAGTAGGTTCATAACTTATTTAAACAAAATACTATAAATGAAATAGTTTTCAAGTTACAAGTGATTTACTCAACAGTGAGAACCTGAAAGTAGCTATTGCTCAGCTATGCCATGAGCTACAGGTCTGCAATTTTACTATGTTATAGCTGACCCAAAAGTACATGAAAAACATTTAAACAAAATACTCTAAAGGCAATAGTTTTGAAGATACAAGCAATTTACTCAACAGTGATAACCTCAAAGTAGCTATTGCTCGGCTATGCTGACCCAAAAGTAGCTGAATAACATATTTAAACAAAATTCTCTAAATGCAATAGTTTATGAATTACAAGTGATTTTACTCATTATGAAAGGTACTGAAAATAAGAAAGTAGCTATTACTCACTTAGCTATTGGAATAGACACCCAAGTTACTCACTATATTGTAGCTATGAAAAAATAACTGAATAACATATTTTAACAAAATGCTCTAAACAATACTATTCAAGTTATAGCTGATTTAGTGCATGATTTCATGAATTTCAATGCATTAAAATTATTTTAAAAATTCATAAAAAAATAATTTAAAAAGATCCAGGCCTGATACTTACACAAAGGAATCTACTAATAGCCTAGTACATACATGTATAAGCAAGATAAGAGAGAAACTCCTGCAATAGTCAATGAGAAAATAAGTGATTTAGTACATGATTTCATTAATATTAATGCATTAAAAATTCATAAAAAATTCATAAAAAATTAAGACAGATCTAGGTCTGATACTCACACAAGGGAATCTACTTGTTGCCTAGTACATATATGCAAGATTTGAGAGAAATCCCTGCAATAGTCACTGAGAAAATTGTGATAAAGTGTTGAAAGTTTTACACTTTTGGTGGGGGGTACCTCCCTTGTAATGTCTCTAGCAAACAGACGAACAGACAGATTTGCATGCCTAGAACAATTTTTCACCCTCGATAGATAAGGTATCTTTTACAAAAAACAGCATGTCTCTAGGCCTTGTAGTTTTGGAGGAGAAGTTGTTCACGCAGACGCCAACACCGCAGAGGGACGACACAATGTCAGCTGACTGATAAGTCAGCTGACATAAAAATTGGCTAAATCTTGAGGTCTATATGGTACTATATGCCCCATATCGATACCTTACAATCCAATATGATACAATATAGAATTGAGAGATATTAGGCCCAATGCACAAAAATATTTAAATCGGTGAAGAAATGAGGAAGTTCTGTTAAGTTTCAATCGAGTCCTGGATTGCTATATAAGTTGGAATTTTTGCTGGGCATTAAATTTAGCTATTTTAGCTAATGAGTTTGAAGAGTGAAAATTAACATTCCTAGTGATTAATATTAAATATGTATTACTATATCAACTAGAAACCAGCCATTTGTGAAAATTAATTCTATTCAATTTCTTACAAAAGAAGAATTACTGAAATTTTCTTCCAGTTAAAAATTTCTACATAAAAAGTATATCTTGACAACACTTACCAATTTCATATAATTTCATAATAAGTGGGAACGAATATCTAAGGTATATCATGAGTTCCTATTTCATAATTAGAACATATAATGACATCTTGTATTTTATTTACACAGGACTAAAACGATGGATCTTGAATGTTGAATTGGGGTATAAGGGAGATATACACTGTGCCTAATGCTGTAACTGGATGCTGTCATCGCACACAGTAAGTAGGGTAGCGATCAAAGTGTCTTGTTTCTCAGTGTGAGTAAAAACACACCCCTGGGAATCACTACAGCTGTCTACTGATGTTACAAAATCTATCTGCTGATAATTAAGTGTTAAGAGGATGACCTTGGTTAAATAGATCACTGGGAGTCTTCTAGTATCATCAATAGTACACTCAGCATTTCTTGATAATGTGATACTGTCTGTCCCCGGTTGACTCAGGGTTTATTTTTCAAATCTGTTTTAGTTGCAACATTTACAATGGAAGACCTTCTATATTTCAGAGCTTTTGTGTTTGATATAAAGGTACAATATGTGCCAACCACATCCAATAGAGATACAAGGACCCTTCAATTTGAAGAATAAGGTGAAAAATTGGCAAAATCAGACTAGAAGTAAGAAGTTCAATCTGTTCACTCTAACTGGTGGTGGCCAGTGCAGTGTATGAAATTAACACCTACCCCACTAACACTGGGTATTATTCTCACAGACCTGTATCTTTATAGTTACAGATAAGGATGTCCTGTAACTAATTAAGAAGCCTGTTCACATATTTTGTCTGCCGAAATTATTTCTGGATTATTGCTAACCACAACAGACATTCTTGTCATTGTAGCTAATAATATTTAAACATTTATTCCTTAGAACTTTCCACTTAGTCAATCATTAAATCATTAAAATCTATGGATTTAACCTACACTGAAATATGGACTGGCAACTTTTGCTGCGGACCTGTATCATTTGTGAGTTGCAGGGTGTACCTAGGAAAGTTTTTCATAAACTTCATTCAATTTGTGCTGTTTACACATAGAGATCCAATAAAAAAAATGAACAATCCTTCAAAATAATAATTTTGTTGTATCAGTTTATGTCATATTGCCGTCAGCGAGAACAACCGTCATATTTTCCATAACCAAAAATCAAGTGGAGTAGGACTTTGAAAAAGCAACTGCAAGGTACTTATCACACATTTAGCTATGTTGTCATTTTTGACACCTAACCCGACTTTATATGCAGTAATTAGTACAATTGAATGATGCGTTTCAAAAATGTTAAGGAACAACAGTCTCTTTACAACTGTCACAGTATATGTGCATACAGTGGCCATCTTGTTTTGAAATCTCAAAACAAAATTTGGTCTATGCAAAGCATTTTAGCAAACAAAAATTTACTGTGGAACTTGGGGAATCTAGTCACAACTGTTTTCCTTTAGCAGATATATATATTTCATGAAGTGTCTGAATCAAGAGGCAAAATAATGGACATACCCGGATATTGTCAAAGCTGGCTTTGTTGCAGACATCGTACAGCAGAAGTAAGGCTGAAAACAGACAATGGTATAATGAGTGAGTTCTACAAAAAACTTATGTAATGTCTTTTATGAAAAAATTTTATATATCAAACACACCATAATGTCAATAATAATAATCTTTTTCACTATCTGAAAGTTCTCTCTACTTGGATAAAAACTAATAATTATAATAGTACACTGAATAATTTTTTTAAACTTTATCTATATATCTAAATCAATTTACAGGTAGTTGAACTTTTATTCTAATTAATGACAAATAATCTGACAAAATAGATTGTTCATAATTTACCTGTAACGTATTGTGTGATGTTGAAAATTGGCACAAAGCTCAAATTAAGCACAAAAACATTTTAAAACACTAATATAAAAAATAGCATCAGAGATGCCCGTACCCCACAGCCTAGGGAAATATTTTCAACACCATGAGATACAGAAGTACTGTATCAGTATAAACTTTAGGATACTTTCAGAGCACTGTCAGTTATATAAAGGTCCAAATAATGTTTAAAAGAAAGATCATGCATATAAAGATGAAGTATTAAAACAAGATAATTCAATAACAAGATGACAGCATTAATCAGCAAACTAAAATTCAACCCTCTTTATCTACATCTGCATGGCCAAATTATGGTTTAGATGGTTTGAATATTACCATGCATATAGAAGTGGTAATACATTTAATGAATGCTTATGTGTGGTGTTGGAGCAAAATCTGTGGCTCACTTGATGAAATTTTATCTCTTACAATGGGAAGTTATGAAAGTAAAATTCTTAATAAATTATAATATGACTTTAACAGTGCTTAATCTGCATCAAAAGAGAGACCCAAAGGTGCAACAAGATTTTATAGGTCAAGGTCACTAGGACAAGGTCAAAGGTCAAATTAAGGTGACACCATGATAATACACACCTACAGCCCCTAACCAATGTCCCTACCAAGTATCAACTTCCTCAACCCTACGGTTTCCAAGATATAGCCCGGACAAGATTTTATAGGTCAAGGTCACTACGCCAAGGTCAAAGGTCAAATCAAGGTCAGACCATGACGTTGCACAACTATATCCCCTAACCAATGTCCCTACCAAGTATCAACTTCCTACACCTTACGGTTTCCGAGATATAGCCCAGACAAGATTTTTAAACTCAAGGTCACTATGGCAAGGTCAAAGGTCAAATCCTGGTCAGACCATGACATTGCACACCTACACGCCCTAATCAATGTCCCTACCAAGTACCAACTTCCTACACCTTACGGTTTCCAAGATATAGCCCAGACAACATTTTATAGGTCAAGGTCACTATGGCAAGGTCAAAGGTCAAATCAAGGTCAGACCATGACGTTGCACACCTACACCCCTTAACCAATATCCCTACCAAGTATTAACTTCCTACACCTTACGGTTTCCGAGATATAGCCCAGACAAGATTTTTAAACTCAAGGTCACTATGGCAAGGTCAAAGGTCAAATCCTGGTCAGACCATGACATTGCACACCTACACGCCCTAATCAATGTCCCTACCAAGTACCAACTTCCTACACCTTACGGTTTCCAAGATATAGCCCAGACAACATTTTATAGGTCAAGGTCACTACGGCAAGGTCAAAGGTCAAATCAAGGTCACACCATGACGCTGCACACCTACACCCCCTAACCAATGTCCCTACCAAATATCAACTTCCTATACCTTACAGTTTCCGAGATATAGCCTGGACAAGAATTTATAGGTCAAGGTCACTACGGCAAGGTCAAAGGTCAAATCAAGGTCAGACCATGACGTTGCACAACTACACCCCCTAACCAATGTCCCTACCAAGTATCAACTTCCTACACCTTACGGTTTCCGAGATATAGCCCGGACAAGATTTTATAGGTCAAGGTCACTACGGCAAGGTCAAAGGTCAAATCAAGGTCAGACCATGACATTGCACAACTACAACCCCTAACCAATGTCCCTACCAAGTATCAACTTCCTACACCTTACGGTTTCCGAGATACAGCCCGGACAAGATTTTCAAACCCAAGGTCACTACGGCAAGGTCAAAGGTCAAATCAAGGTCAGACCATGACGTTGCACAACTACACCCCCTAACCAATGTCCCTACCAAGTATCAACTTCCTACACCTTACGGTTTCCGAGATACAGCCCGGACAAGATTTTCAAACTCAAGGTCACTACGGCAAGGTCAAAGGTCAAATCAAGGTCAGACCATGACGTTGCACACCTACACCCCCTAACCAATGTCCCTACCAAGTATCAACTTCCTACACCTCACGGTTTCTGAGATACAGCCCGGACAAACTATTTCCCGCCGCCCGCCCGGACGCCCGCCCGCCCGCCCATCCGGACACCATGGGTGAAAACAATACCCCGACAGCCCTTAAGGGCTGTGGGGTAAAAACTGGTCAATCAGAATCACTGATACAAAACTAGAGCTATGTATGCTCTATGATGATTGGCCATGTGGCCCATTTCGGGCCCTGACTTTTGTGTAAAATTAGCTTCATTGCCAATCAAAAAGTCATCTATAAAGTCGATTAATTGTCTGATTGTAGTATGTTTATTTATTTATTAAGTGTTTTATGTCGCCTTCACCACTGTACAGGCCATATCACGATGGGTAGTTGGAAGGGCAGAGGAAACCAGCACATACAGTTGGTCAAGGTTCTGTACTGTAAACTGCCGACCAACGGCAAGCAACTACCAGCTTTTCCCACTTGAGGTCGGGCCTTGAACCGAACCCCGATCTCAGAGGTGGGAGGCGAGTGTTAGCACTCTGCCACCGTGGCCCCCTGTATTCTAGTATGAAGCTTATTTCTAACTTGCACTTGTATCAGCATACATTTTATCAAAAGAAACCTTCATCATCATGTATAAAACAAGCACAACTGAGGATTTTGTATTCAAGTAATGCCGGTTTAATATTGGGGAGCAGTATGAGCAGTACAAGTTTACAGGAACTCATCAATTGATGATTATTATAAACAGATAGCAAACATTCAAATCAGAATGCAACTGCGTGTGACATTAGGTGGAGAGACATTTAATTTCTTTTACTAAGATCTATAACTGTAGAGTAAGAAATCTAAAATTCGCCACCTCTAAAACCTTAGTTAATTTTATGAAGAAAATGATGTTTTTGTCTAAAAATTGGTATTTTTCAGTTCAAAAAACCTTAATTTACTATACACCCAACAAATCTCACCACAATTCATTTATTTTATTAGTATTTTCACATGTGGCGAATTTCAGATATGTGGCGAATTTTACATTTCTTACTCTATGTTATTGGAATTTATATTGTAGTCTTTAAAGCAAATAAAGATGAGCACACATTTTGTGTGGATACATATTATTTGGTTAAATTAAGAAAAAGTTAAACAAGATATTTAGTGCTATTTTATAAAGATTGGTAGGTTTTACAATAATTACAAGCTGTATAAATTTCAATGACTTTGTAAAATGCCATAAAAAGTGTAATTTTTATAAACTGATTACCCTCATCACATCTGTGATCAACCAACACAAAATGGAGACATTTTTCTGTCTTTTCGCATCACAGTTTTTTCATTCATTCGATAAATGTAACAGAACCATAATGTCACTTTGTCCACAACAAAGTAGCCACAGAAACATTTGCGTCACAGATTCAGTGACAAATGTGAGATTAGCAGTGTTCATTAAACTCTCTCTGTTTCTCTATCAAATGGCAATATCTTACAATGTGCAAAAAGACTGTGATGTAAAGACACCGACAATAAAACAGGGCTAAATTCTGATTTACTTCAATGCCAGAGAAAAAGTGTAGGACTTCAATAAATTTTACAAAAAGAGTTTCTTTTGGTGGGCGCAAAATAGACACCAGTATGATTATCATAACTCTTTAAAAATAAATGAAGTAGGTGAGATTTCATGGGGGAGAAAAGTAGGAGTAAAATAGTTTTATATTATTTGTGTCACAAAATCAGGAAGGTAGTTGTAAAATGTATTTTTAATGTTAGTACTAACATATGTTCCAGTTGTTTCAATTATATAAACATAAAATACTTTTGTCCAAGTGTGCAATACTGTTTTTCCAGTTACTTTCTGTCCTAGTCATTTTTGGGCCAATACTTTTTATCCGGTTAATTTTTGTCCGTACCCCGTTAAAAAATGTTATATCCAACATCAACTAGACTAAGGACGCATCTGTGGCCAGATGCTGGATGTATCCACCGACAAAGGCCAAGTAACATAGTTTAGAAGATAACCAGCATTTTTCGTTAATAAGCAAGCTGAAAGCACTTTTAAGTTTGGCTACCCTTATCTGACCCTGTAGCAGGGGCCCAAGGTGAAGTCTGACCACATCAAAAGATTCGCAGCCCATGATTTCCTATAAGTCGTTTTCACATTGCAAACCTCTAGGACCAATAATAAGCAGGAGGGGCTTACGGTGAAATCTGACCACATGAAAAGATTTGCAGCCCATGACTTCCTATAAGTTGTTTTCATATTAATGAGTTATTTGAGAAATACTGGCTATCTGCAATAATTCTAGAGATAATTCGCATTTACTCATTTTGAGTAGGTGAATAGTTAGCTACGGGTCTGAAACTTCACCAAGTGAAAGCTCTCTCAAAAGTAGGCGAATGAGTTATTTGAGAAAACTTGGCTATCTACAATACTTTTAGAGATAATTCGAATTTACTCATTTTCAGTAGGTGAGTAATTACCTACGGGTCTGGAACTTTACCATGTGAAAGCTCTCCCAAAAGTAGATGAATGAGTTATTTGATAAGAATTGGATATGTGCAATACTTTTAGAGATAATTAGCATTTACTCATTTTGAGTAGGTGAATAATTAGCTACAGGTCTGAACTTCACCAAGTGAAAGGTCTCCCAAAAGTAGGTGAAGGAGTTATTTGACAAAAATTGGCTATCTGCAATACTTTTAGAGATAATTTGCATTTACTCATTTTGAGTTGGTGAGTAATTACCTACGGGTCTGAAACTTCACCAAGTGAAAGCTCTCCCAAAAGTAGGTGAATGAGTTATTTGAAAGAAATTGGCTATCTGCAATACTTTTAGAGATAATTCGCATTTACTCATTTTGAGTAGGTGAGTAATTACCTACAGGTCTGGAACTTCAGCACGTGAAAGCTCTCCCAAAAGTAGGTTAATGAGTTATTTAAGAAAAATTTGCTATCTGCAATACTTTTAGAGAAAATGCAGAATTACTCATTTTTAGTAGGCAAGTAATTTAGCCACAGGCCTAATTTAGACATAAAGCCTACCAATAGAATACTGTGGTGCACCCTCTAATATACCTTGCAAACTTGAGAAGGCTAGCTATAATATTTTTTTTCGTTAGAGCGGTAATGGTGAAATCTCTCTACACACTGCGGCTATCCAGTGGATACAATGATTTACTCAACAGTGAGAACCTGAAAGTAGATATTGGTAAGCTATGCCATGAGCTACAGGTCTGAAATTTTACTATGTTATAGCTGACCCAAAAGTAGCTGAATAACATATTTATACAAAATTGCGTAAATGCAATAGTTTTCAAGTTACAAGTGATTTTACTCATGATGGAAGTTACTGAAAAGCCCAAAAGTAGCTATTGCTCACTAATAGCTATTGACACAGACACCCAAGTTACTCACCATGTTGTAGCTATGAAACAAGAGGAGAGTGCCCGTGAACGGGCACTGTGTCAGCTGACTGAATGTTTTTGATTTGTGATGGTGATAATGAGAGGAAAGCATAATTATCAGGGAAAGGGCTGTACAGAAATACAGTAAATGGTAACTGAACAGCATGTTCGAAAGATATTCCGAAGCTGACAGAAGAAAAGGACAAAAAAGTTGTGCCCTGCAAATGGTATTATGAAATAAAGTAACAAGGTAATTGTTTAAGTGTAAAAAGTAGGTTAAAAATATTTAAAGAAATACTATAAATGCAATATCCTCGTTCGACCATGAAGAAGGGATCCAAAGGTCAAATCTGACCATACCAAAAGATTCCCAGCCAAAGAATTTAGGATGGTTTACCATCCCAAACCTCTCGGACCAATAATAAGTGAGTCATAGGCACTTTTTAAGTTTGGCTATCCTTGTTTGACCTTGACGGAGGGGTCTAAGGTCAAATCCAACCACACAAAAAAAATCCCAGCCCATGATTTCCATGTTTACCATCCCAATCCTGTAGGACCAATAATAAGCGAGTTATAAGCAATTGTAAGTTTGGCTATCCTCAATTGACCTTGAAGGAGGGGTCCCAGGTCAAATCTGACCACACCAAAAGAATCCCAGCCCATGATTTCCTATATGTTGGTTTACCATCCCAAACCTCCAAGACCAATAATACGCCAGTTATAAGCACTTTAAGTTTGGCTATCTTCGTTTGACCTGGAAGGAGGGGTCTAAGGTGAAATCCGACCACACCAAAAGATTCCCAGCCCATGATTTTCTATAGGTTGGTTTTCATTCCAAACCTGTAGGACCAATAATAAGCGAGTTATAAGCACTTTTATGTTTGGCTATCCTCATTTGACCTTGAAGGAGGGTTCCAAGGTCAAATCGGACCATATTAACAGATTTGAAAAATTTTGTTGTAATTTTAATTTTTATTGCGAAAAATACACTTACCATTTCCTGACCATAGCTATTTGTTGGTGCCATCCAACTCACTGGCCAACGTTGAGAAACGTTTTATACTACCTTAAGAAGCCAGTGAGTGAGTGTGGAAGTAGGAAGCCCCCCAATGGTCATGTGACCACGCCAATAGGCGCCATTCATTGTTTTTGTTGGCCATCCTTGAGTGTGGATGTGTTTTGGAAATATTCGTTTTTTGTGGAAGTTTTGTGGATTTATTGTGGATTGTGTTTGTTCTGAGGTAAGGCATCTGTTTTAACAATGTCTACTCAGGATAAAGTTAAGAAAGGACAAAGGAAAAGTTCTTTTTGTGGCCATTTTATGGCAGATTGGGACGACCACCATTATTGTCCTAAATGCAGAGATGACTATAAGGGTGACGACCCCTGTGCTAATTCTTCAGATTGCCTTGTTTGTTCCTCGTTTTCTGAAGAACAGAAGAAGAAAATTAAGAATAGGAACAGATATAAAAGCAAGAAGGATCAGAATTCTTCTGTTTTTGTGGATAACAATAAAGAGGTGAACATTGATGATTCTTTGTTGGATGAGGACGAATCTGCGGCTTCTGAAGCTATTTCTTCTCAAAAGAATAAGTCTTTAGAAGACAAGTTGGACAGGTTTTTTACTCAATTTGCTTCTTTTTCTCAAAGATTGCAGAATTTAGAGCAGAAAGGGACTGAAACTGTCAGCAGTCGTAACTCTGGCAGGGACAGTTTACAGGTTGCTAAGCAACCGGTGGAGATTTCTAAAGCTTCGGCTTCTGCCAGTTCGTCTGTGCTTCCCGGTCGACTGGAGAGAAGGTCAGCCACTCTGACTAGGACAGAGTTTGAACAGCAAGCTTCGGCTTCTCACACTCATCAGGAAACCGGTTTGGTTTCTTCTAGGAAGAGGACTTTGTCTCAATCTTCTGATGAACCGGATCCGGATGTGGAACAAGGTGAAATTACCTCTTTGGAGGATGATTCTCCAGCTTATTCTGAGACTTTAGAAACCATTAAAAAGTGGTTGGATCTGGAAGTCAAGGATGTGGAATGCTTTGTACCTCCCTCAGTGTTTTCTGGAAGGGATCAGGTTAAAAAGTCTGCACAACAGTCAATGGCTTTGCCTCCGGCTCAACCTTTGGTAGAACTTTGGAAATATAAAGAGTTTTCAGCATTAGGAAGTAGTAGTGTGGATGACAATGATCCCCATCACCCTCCTTTGTCTAAAGGACAGTTTTTGTCTTTTCCAAAGCCTCAAATGCGCTTTTATCAAGTATCTCCTCAATCTTTTTCTCTAGCTGCTCCTAGGATTCAGGATGCTTTCAAGAATATTGCAGCTTCTCCCTATCAAGCTCCTACCTCAGTTGTCACTCCAATGAAACAGTACTTGGCTTGGGAATCAGTTTCTAGGGAGACTATTCAGATTTTGAATCATGTGTTTTGGTTTAAGTCTGCAATTGAAAAGTCTACAAATGAAATGTTAACAGATTCCCAGCCCATGATTTCCTACAGGTTGGATACAATGATTTACTCAACAGTGAGAACCCGAAAGAAGCTATTGCTCAGCTATGCCATGACATAGAGGTCTGCAATTTCACTATGTTATAGCTGACCAAAACGTCTGTGAATAACATATTAACAAAATACTCTAAATGTAATAGTTTTCAAGTTACAACTGATTTACTCAAGAGTGAGAACCTCAAAGTAACTATTACTCAGCTATGCAAAGGTCAAAGGTCAAAGTTGGGGTTTTACGTCCCGTTCAACAGCCAGGGTCATATTGGGATAGGTCCTCAGAATTGCCACTTGTGGGACTCGAACCCACAGAGGTGACAGCCTATGATTAGATGCCAAACTTGCTAACCACTAGGCCACTGAGGACAATGAGCTACATGTCTGAATTTTTGCTCTGTTATAGCTGACCTAAAAGTAGGTGAACAACATATTTAAGCAAAATACTGTAAATGCAATAGTTTTCAAGTTACAACTGATTTACTCAATAGTGAGAACCTGAAAATAGCTATTGCTCCGCTATGCCATGAGCTATAGGTCTGTAATTTCACTATGTTATAGCTAACCCAAAAGTAGGTGAACAATATATTTTAACAAAATACTCCAAATGCAATATTTTTCAAGTTATAGCCGATTTACTCAACAGTCAGTGCCTGAGAATAGCTATTGCTCAGTTGTGCCATGAGCTACAGGTCTGTAATTTCACTATGTTATAGCTGACCCAAAAGTAGCTGAATAACATATTTGCACAAATTTCTGTAAAGGCAATAGTTTTCCAATTACAACTGATTTACTCAACAGTGAGAACTTCAAAGTAGCTATTACTCAGCTATGCAATGAGCCACAGGTCTGGAACTTCACTATGTTATAGCTGACCCCAAAATAGGTGAATAACATATTGCAACAAAATACTCTAAATGCAATAGTTTCCAAGTTATAAGTGATTTACTCAACAGTGATAACCTAAACGTAGCTATTACTCAGCTATGCCATGAGCTACAGGTCTGAAATTTTACTATGTTATAGCTGACCCAAAAGTAGCTGAATAACATATTTATACTAAATTCTCTAAATGCAATAGTTTTCAAATTATAAGTGATTTACTCAACATTGAGAACTTCAAAGTAGCTATTACTCAGCTATGCAATGAGTCACAGGTCTGGAACTTCACTATGTTATGGCTGACCCCAAAATAGGTGAATAACATATTGAAACAAAATACTCTAAATGCAATAATTTCCAAGTTATAAGCGATTTACTCAACAGTGATAACCTCAAAGTAGCTATTACTCAGCTATGCCATGAGCTACAGGTCTGAAATTTTACTATGTTATAGCTGACCCAAAAGTAGGTGAACAACATATTTAAACAAAATACTGTACATGCAATAGTTTTCAAGTTACAACTGATTTACTCAATAGTGATGACCTAAAAGTAGCTATTACTCAGCTATGCCATGAGCTACAGGTCTGAAATTTTACTATGTTATAGCTGACCCAAAAGTAGCTGAATAACATATTTATACTAAATTCTCTAAATGCAATAGTTTTGCAATTACAACTGATTTACTCAATAGTGAGAACCTCAAAGTAGTTATTACTCAGCTATGCATTATAATGAGCTACAGGTCTGAAATTTCACTATGTTATAGCTGACCCAAAAGTAGGTGAACAACATATTTAAGCAAAATACTGTAAATGCAATAGTTTTGAAGTTACAACTGATTTACTCAATAGTGATGACCTAAAAGTAGCTATTACTCAGCTATGTCATGAGCTACAGGTCTGAAATTTTACTATGTTATAGCTGACCCAAAAGTAGCTGAATAACATATTTATACGAAATTCTCTAAATGCAATAGTTTTCCAATTACAACTGATTTACTCAACAGTGAGAACTTTAAAGTAGCTATTACTCAGCTATGCCATGACCTACAGATCTGAAATTTCACTATGTTATAGCTAGCCCAAAAGTAGCTGAATAACATATTTATACGAAATTCTCTAAATGCAATAGGTTTTAAGTTACAAGTGATTTACTCAATAGTGAGAACTTCAAAGTAGCTATTACTCAGCTATGCAATGAGCCACAGATCTGAAACTTCACTATGTTATAGCTGATCCCAAAATAGGTGAATAACATATTGCAACAAAATACTCTAAATGCAATAGTTTCCAAGTTATAAGTGATTTACTCAACAGTGATAACCTAAAAGTAGCTATTACTCAGCTATGCCATGAGCTACAGGTCTGAAATTTTACTATGTTATAGCTGACCCAAAAGTAGCTGAATAACATATTTATACGAAATTCTCTAAATGCAATAGTTTTGAAGTTATAAGCGATTTACTCAACAGTGATAACCTAAAAGTACCTATTACTCAGCTATGCCATGAGCTACAGGTCTAAAATTTTACTATGTTATAGCTGACCCAAAAGTAGCTGAATAACATATTTATACAAAATTCTCTAAATGCAATAGTTTTTAAGTTACAAGTGATTTTACTCATGATGGAAGTTACTGAAAAGCCCAAAAGTAGCTATTACTCACTTAGCTATTGAGACAGGCACCCAACTTACTCACCATATTGTAGCTATGAAAAAAGTAGCTGAATAACATATTTTAACAAAATGCTCTAAATGCAACACTTTTCAAGTTATAAATGATTTTGTGCATGATTTCATGAATTTTAATGCATTAAAAATTATTAAAAAAATTTATTAAAAAAAAAGTAAGACAGATCCAGGTCTCATACTCACACAAGAGAATCTACCTCTGGCCTAGTACATATATGCAAGATATGAGAGAAATCCCTGCAATAGTCACTGAGAAAATTGTGATTAAGTGTTGAAATTTTCACACTTTTGGTGGGGGTACCCCCCTTGTAATGTCTCTAGCAAACAGACGAACAGACAGATTTGCATGCCTTGAACAATTTTTCATCCTCGATAGATAAGGTATCTTTTAAAAAAAACAGCACATCTCTAGGCCTTGTAGTTTTGGAGGAGAAGTTGTTCACGCGTACGCCCACGCCGCAGAGTGACGACATAATGTCAGCTGACTGACAAGTCAGCTGACATAAAAAGTAGCTGAATAACATATTTTAACAAAATGCTGTAAATGCAACACTTTTCAAGTTATAAGTGATTTAGTGCATGATTTCATGACTTTTAATGCATTTTAGACATTTTTGTCTACCACAGGTCTAATTTAGACATAAAGCCTACCAAAAAGATAGGGTGGCGAGTCCTCTAGCATACCAAGCCACCTGCCAAATATGAAAGAAATCTGGAAAGAAATGTGGACTGTAGGTCGCTAACAAGCAATATTCCACATTTTAGACATTTTTGTCTACCACAGGCCTAATTTAGACATAAAGCCTACCAAAAAGATAGGGTGGCGAGTCTTCTACCATATCAAGCCACCTGCCAAATATGAAAGAAATCCGGAAAGAAATGTGGACTGTAGGTCGCAAACAAGAAATCTCTGCAGACGCGGACGAGGGCGCGGACGACAACGATGATGAATCCATAGTATCCCCGCTTCGCGTCGGGGATACAATAAATACAGAATGCCATTTGATGGGTGACATTTAAGTAACGATTATTGATCATTATAATGTATGTGACTACAACTGGATTCCATATTTTGATTTGAATATTTTACCTGTAAATTAAACAAAAAAGCTACTGTTTCTTTGATGACTTTACACTTCTTACATAAAATATTTAAACCAACAGCTGTGAAAACTAGCTGATGCATTTAATGACATGATGTTATGTGTGATATTATGCGAGTAAACAATTGTTACAGGGTTTACTTTTTGGTAGTAAGATAGTTTTAATTATAATCTAGCTACAAAAATATATTTTGTTACTTAAACTTATTTTTTACATGATAAACCAGCCAGCAAGCAAGTTGAAGTTGTCAGTATTTACAAGAATAAATACAAATACTGTTAATAGTTACAAAACTGGTTCGAGAAGAATCTTCCTTTCAATGCATGTGGTGCCAAATATATGAACACGACTTCTGGGCCTTTTGTGTACATCGAAAAGGAGGCATGACAAGTTTATCAATTAGCAAGAATACAGCTGCTTTTGTTTTTTTTCATATTTTTCAGGGAGAAAGGGGGAGGTTGACTTAACACCATTTCTTCATTTCTTGCAAAAGAAGATGTAAAATTTGTCACGGTTTATGAAATTTGAACAATAAAAAATCAACCAAATTCTATAAAGGGATTAAATGAAAGCCCTGAAACTGCTAGAAAAAAAGTAAATTTTCTTGGCATTACCTAAAACTAAAACTACGGGAGTAAATTTCACAAAATGTGGCAAATTTCACACTTTCTTGGTGTAGTTAATGGCAGACACCAACACAAAACAGACAACAGAACAATGGTAGCTGATAACAAAACTCAAAACAACTACTAATGAGGCCTATTGTTTTGGAGATGTTATTATAAGGGTGGAAGACTTCTTTTCTATAAACATAATAAGATGGTAGCTGTAATCTGTTGAATATGCACCATGTGTACTATAGTCAAACTGTGGCACATGATTTACCGTACACTTTAGAAATATTGCTCAGTTTCAAATATATATATATTTTTATTATATATATATATATATATTTTTTTTAAAACCATACAATTTTTATTTACCCTTTTCTGAACAAAGTGCAGATTCCCTATGGAGGCGAGGGTAGACAACCCCCCCATCAGGGATATATACAGTGCTATTCTGACACAGTATGAATGTCACTCTTCAAAATATATATTCAAATACTAACACCTGTTTCGAATCAATGCCTTGGGGGCACAAATTACAAATGTTCTCCAATTTTAGCTGCTGGCTTTTGTCTCAAATTACAATTTTTTTTCTTCTGCCAAATATTTGCCTCATAATTGAGATTCAGTGAGAAGAGACCAAAAAGATTCACCTGCCAGTGGAGATTTTAAAGTCAAAGTCGAATTTTGGGTTTACATCCCAATAAACAGGGTCATATTCGGACAGGTCCTTAAGCATTGCCACTTGTCGGGGTCAAGCTGGAGATTTTATCTGTCAATCAAAATCTTTTAAGATTTTTTTTAAAACCACTGCAACAACTTCAGAAAGTGAGCAGTCGTTTACTTTGTACCCAAACTAGAGTCAAAAATCCACTATAAGTGCTTTAGTAAGACTTAGTACCAACTTAGAAAAATATTTCAAAACAAAATCTGTGATTTCAGAACACAGTCTGTAATAAGAGATAGGGAGACAGACCTGTTGTGAATCATCTTTATTTTGATATTTTGGCCTAGTATAATATCAGGGTTAGCGAAGTACCTCTAAAATATGGAGTCCAACGGACTACATGTCCTCCGAAAAATGGAGTCCCAATCATTTTTTCCTGAGTCCAGTGTTTGCGTTAGTGTTATGAAACGTCGGGTACCTTGTACTTTATAGCTCATCAAAAAGGGGTACCACTGTATGAAAATTGGGTGCAAGTAATAATTTTTCTCCCGTAATTCAGGTACATTTAAATATATAGAAGCACCATCCAATTTCCTTTATACTGATAAATAATATGCATCTGTACATAAATAAATGCTAAAAATATTTTAAAAAGCTGAACCCCAGTCAACAAACTTCATTTTAGTGCAATTAGATTGAAATTTATTTTGTATTTAAGCTACAAATATGGCATTGATACTGTTTGAAATATAAAAATTTGTAGGTTTCATTGCTTTTTGTTTGACAAAAATTCATTGGGTAGTCCCAGAGATATAGTTTTTTGTTACATCCCCTGTAAATATTTTCGAATTTTACAGCTTTTATTTTCCGGGCAACTTTCCGGGGTTAAATATCAGGAGTTTCCGAGATTTGGTAAAATAGTTTGTCTCCCACGAAATTCACCGTTCTGGCTTGTCGTTTCGACTGTTTCCGTGCAGAGATCAGCCTTTCTTTCGATATATAACGTTTTGAGTAGATATGCTAGTGTACGAAATATCTCGCTTTACAATGGTGGACGTAAACAACTTGTCAGGAAATCGCTTGAAACCATTTAATTTTAAAATATAAAGCTTATTTTCAGTGTTATATATATTGCTTGCATATCTACGCTTCGTGCCACCGAAATTCGCTTCTAAAGCAGAAATAATTCCTTCATAAAAATTGCGTCCCGATGGACGCACCGACAACCGAAATTTGCGTCCAAATCTGAAATACCGCGTGTTTAATATACTCGGACGGCGTAATCGCGAACCCTGATAATATTATTATCCTTGTCTTACTCGGCCATCTATCAGTTTTTCTGTTTTAGATCAATGTTTATTTTATAAATGTGACAGAATCTTACATGAGTAAATATTATCATTTACATTTTTTACATTTCCAGTATATGGTAAAATACCTTAAGTATTATTTTGTTGGTCATGTTTGTTACCTGTTAGAGTAAGAAATCTAAAATTCGCCAGGAATCTAAAATTCGCCACCTCTAAAACCTTAGTTAATTTTATGAAGAAAATGATGTTTTTGTCTAAAAATTGGTATTTTTCAGTTCAAAAAGCCTTAATTTACTATACATTCAACAAATCTCACCACAATTCATTTATTTTATTAGTATTTTCACATGTGGCGAATTTCAGATATGTGGCGAATTTTACATTTCTTACTCTACACCCTACAGGGAGTAACAATACAAGTCTGAAAAATACTAGAGAAAGAGAACCGACTGAAAAATTTTAAGGTTTGTAGTTATTTAGCTTGGACAGATAAAAAGTGAAATGTGACATTTTGAATTTTTTTATACACATTCCCCTGCTGAAAAACATTTTTGTCCCCAGGCATTTACTACATAATTTACAACATGTTAACAAAATAATGACAGCAAATAGGAAGAGGCGTTGAATCGGATGCTGTGCTTCATAATTAACACTTCTAGTCCAGTCACTGCAGCTGCTTAGAGGGCAGCTGTTAACTGTGACTACAACAGGATACCAAAGAACATTGCCTTCCAAGGTTAATATCATGGACAAATGTGACAGTAAGATTAAATAAACAAAATATCTCATAATTCAGTTGGTATAAGATTTATCATAAGCATAAACCAAAACATGCAAGCTGGAATAAAGTGAAAAGCTTATTGAAAAACTTTCTGATCTGTCTAGAGTGTACTCTAGTTAGCTTGTCAATAAAAAACCCTTTAAAATAGACCCAAAAGGTTCAAAATTAGATGTTTTCTTCAAAGTAATACACTTGGTTATTTTGCAATTAAAGAGATTCTGAAGGCTCAATAACAGCTTGAAGAAAATGTTTATTTACTAACAAAATTTTACACTTAATTGTATTTACTGATCTCTGAAATATCTATGGGGGATTATAAAGACCAAATATTTGTAAAAGTTGAAAGTTGGCAGTTACGAGAATGAAAACTGTGCCAGGTATTCTGAAAAACAAAACTACCAGAATCTGGTTGGCCAAATTTTAGCTCATATGAACTACAAGCACACTATAGTACTATTGAAACAACAAAATCTATCCCATGAAAAATGTGAAATAATTGGTAAAATAAGGAAAATTATGTTAAAAACAAAGTGTAATTAAATCTGATCCAATATTTGGTTTTAATAGAGTTAATTTACCACAAGTTGACATGTTAGCTATTTATGGACTTTTACACAAGATTGGGGGATTAGGTCATTTATGAAGACATGGGTATTTTGGAGTGTGGGGACGGTATCACGGACACACCAAAAGGATTTAAGTGCCGAAATTGTAAAATAGATTTTGTATATATACGTATATCGACATGTTAGCATATTTAAACCCTTCAGAATTGTAGTTTATTTTGCTTTACCAGTATATTAAGGCACTGCAAAGACAGGAACAGTTCCTGATTATGTTACAAACTATGTTAAGACTACTTTTTCAATCTGATGAAATAATTTACATTGGTGAAGAACTGAAGACTCTCCTAAAAACAGCCATATATGTAAAGAAATATTAGAATAAACAACAACAAAAACCTAAAAAACCAACAACACAAATGTACTTTCTGTATTACTCTGCCAAAATAAAAACTGTTCTGACGATGAGAGTGAACATGACTATTACTGACACTGATGTAGAGAAGTATATGCTACAGAGTAACTAACAGCTATTAAACAGTGTTTATATGTAATGTCATGTTCAACACATTGTATATGTCATACACATTGGATAGCTGAGGGAAGCAGTGTATACCGGCTGGTCAAGATTCTGCACTGAAAGCCACTTCAGTTCGGGGCATGACTCATTAGAGGGGAGTGTTTTATTCATTATGCATTACGTAAAAATTGAATATTAACTTAATATTGTTAAGAGTTTTTTAATTTTACAGTGTTCAAGAAGGCACATATATATGTGTCATACCCAAAGTAAGAATGGATAACTAAAATAGCTTTGCTGTAACATTTTGGGAAACAAAAGGGTAAACCCAAAGTCACTGATATTGTCTTACACTCTTAGAAATTACCACAGTCTCAGAATGAACAAGTTAACTCTGTAAAGCTAGTAAAATATTATGACTTAGTCTAGTATTTTCATAATTCCACCACTTTTCTGATATTTAAATAAATTTTTAAGACTATTTTTAGATTTTATTAATTTTAAGTACTCATTTCACAATTATGTATTCTATATGATCTATTACTCTATTTTAATGAGTTCTAACTAAAGGTACTCTTTTGTGGTTTTTAGCCTTCCTACTTTACCAAGTTACCCTGCATAAAATGTCCCATTCAAATTAGAACAAATGGAGAGCAAACTTAATGGACAGCTGTCACTTCATGCAAGAACAGTGAACATGTGATAAGAACACAACAAATTAAGTCACAACGTACAATGCAAACATAAAAACAAGAAATTGGAATTAAGACTGCTGTTCGGAGCTTAGAGTTCATATACATACCAAAACCACACACAAAATCATTAACTCAATTTGACTGAGATTAGAGTCTCACTGTCTTTGTTTCTATAGAAACTTAAGAGATTACTAGCGGAGTGGTTAACAAGACTGGCATTGGTTCACTCGTCTGACTGATCTCTGTGGTGGGTTCGAATCCACTTATGACAGTGGCATTCATGGAGAGCCTATCTTGGAATCCTGATAATTGACCCGAGGTCTTGAAATAGACATAAAACCTTCAATTACATTTTACACAGAAATGTTGTTCTGTTTTTCATTTATTAACTATAGATATTCCAAAAGGAACTCACAAAGGTATACAGTCCATGTTATGTAAGTAAAGACCGATGAATTGAGTTTCTCAGATACTGTCAGAAGCTTCATTCGGACTCACCAGTTCAAATGTGAGAGCCAGATAGGACTCCTTGTTTGCCAGATCTGATAACCACTTAGGTAAATGAGGCTTTACAAAGCTCAGATAAGATCCTCGGATATCAAACAAGAACTGACTAAGTGAAAAAACAAGGGAACATGCTTTATTCACAAAGTCAATAATATTAGCTTTTGATTTGATTTTGACACATAATTTGAACATGCATTTTGGTATGGACATCAGCACAATACCCTGATGCTTAAAAAAACAACTGAGAATTGTTAATGCTTGTTACTATGACAACAAAGACATTTCTGTATATAGTCATGCTCTTTGGTATGACACGTTTTCAAAGTAAACACTCAGGATTTGTTAGGGCCATGACAACAGTAGAAGTTACTATATAAACATGCAGTCTGGTACGGGCATGAACATGACACACTGACAGTGACAGGTGCTTAAAAAAACACCCAGGATTTGCTAGGGCTTGTTACTATGACAACAGCAGACACTTTTATACATAGCTACCCTGGGCATCCCTGTAGTACGCATGAGTGACACTCCGGAAGCGTTCTTGTCCCGCTGTGTCCCAGATCTGGAACAAAGTCAAGCAGTGATCACATAAACAAATCTGCGGAAGTCTTGGACTATATTTCCCTCTATACAATTTGCAATGGGTGACAGAGCAAACTGAGATATATTATTTTATGTTTCCATGCATGATCAAACTCTTGGCATAAATCTAACAATAACTAGAGGATCTCTTGTAAAAGAAAATGATAATGCACAGCAAAAACAAAGCGTCCCAAAAAGGATATAAAGGTGAGAGCTAAAGTATTAAGAAAATGCTCTGCTCATACCCTTATACTGTTGTGGTAACCAAAGTTTATTAGGTATTGAGCAACCACAAAAATGGCATATATTGATATATGGCCATTTGTATGTCAGACATGTAATACAGATCCATGATATGTATTTAACAGTTGCGATAACACATTGTTTTGGAGATATAAGTATTTTTGTGTTTTGCAATTTTTGCAAAAAATTCGAAAAATTCAAAATGGCCGCCATTTTTGGCAAGATAAAGTTTTTTGAAAAATGTGTTAGGTAATCTGCAGAGATACCCTGGGGCTCAAAAATTTTGTCGAAATCTCTGTACCTCGCATGGTTTTCGAGATATAAGCATTTTTGTGTTTTGCAAATTTTGTAATGGCCGCCATTTTTGGTGAGACAAAAATTTTGGGAAACTCCAGATGGCTACTCTGTAGATTGTAAAAATTTTATTGCATTTTTTTTTACTTTTTACAAGTTAAATACTTATCCTCACTAATGCTTACGTGTAAGGCTGTGACTTCGTTAGAAAATAGCATCAGAGATGCCTGTACCCCACAGCCTAGAGAAATTAATTTTTAACACCATGAGATATAGAAGTACTGTATCAGTACAAAGTTCAGGATACTTTCAGAGCACTGTCAGTTACATAAAGGTCCAAACAATGTTTAAATAGAGAAAATACTGTTTAAGAAAAAGATAATGCATGTACTCTATCTCCATCTGGCATGGCCGAATTATGGTTTAGATGTTTTGAATATTACCATGCATACAGAAGTGGTAATACATTCAATGAATGCTTATGTGTGGTGTTGGAGCAAAATTTGTGGCTCACTTGATGAAATTCCATCTGTTACAATGGGAAGTTGTAAAAGTAAAATTCTTAATGAATTTTAATATGATTTTAACAGTGCTTAAGTTGCATCAAAAGACAGACCCAAAGGTGCAACAAGATTTTAAAGGTCAAGGTCACTACGACAAGGTCAAAGGTCAAATCAAGGTCACACCATGACGTTGCACACCTACACCCCCTAACCAATGTCCCTAGTAAGTATCAACTTCCTACACCTCACGGTTTCCGAGATATACCCCGGACAAGATTTTATATGTCAAGGTCACTTTGGCAAGGTCAAAGGTCAAATCCTGGTCAGACCATGACGTTGCACAGTGCACACCTACACCTCCTAAGCAATGTCCCTACCAAGTATCAACTTCCTACACCTTACGTTTTCTGAGATAATTAGTCCGGACAAGATTTTATATGTCGAGGTCACTACGGCAAGGTCAAAGGTCAAATCAAGGTCAGACCATGACGTTGCACACTTACACCCCCTGACCAATGTCCCTACCAAGTATCATTACTTCCAACACCTAACGGTTTCTGAGATATAGCCCAGACAAGATTTTATATGTCAAGGTCACTACGGCAAGGTCAAATCCTGATCAGACCATGATGTTGCACACCTACACCCCCTAACCAATGTACCTACCAAGTATCAACTTCCTACACCTTACGGTTTCCGAGATATAGCCCGGACAATATTTTATAGGTCAAGGTCACTACGGCAAGGTCAAAGGTCAAATCAAGGTCAGACCATGACGTTGCACACCTACACATCCTAACTAATGTCCCTACCAAGTATCAACTTCCTACACCATACGGTTTCTGAGATAGAGCCCGGACAAACTTCTTCCCGCCGCCCGCCTGCACACCCATCAGGACACCTTGGGTGAAAACAATACCCCGACAGCCCTTAAGGGCTGTGGGGTAAAACAAGAGGAGAGTGCCCGTGAACGGGCACTGTGTCAGCTGACTGAGTGTTTTTGATTTGTGAAGGTGATTAGAGGACAGAATGATTATCAGGAAAAGGGCTGCACAGAAATACAGTAAATGGTAACTGAACAGCAAGTTCAAAAGAAATTCCGAAGCTGACAGAAGAAAAGGATAAAAAAGTTGTGCCCTGTAAATGGTATTATGAAGGAAAATAACAAGGTAATTGTTTAAGTGTAAAAAATAGGTTAAAACATATTTAAAGAAATACTACAAATGCAATATCCTCGTTCGACCTTGAAGAAGGGGTCCAAGGTCAAATCTAACCACACAAATACATGCCCAGCCCATGATTTCCTATGGTTTACCATTCCAAACCTCTAGGACCAATTATAAATGAGTTATAAGCACTTTTAAGCTTGGCTGTCCTGATTTGACCTTGAAGGAGGGGTCCAAAGGTCAAATCTGACCATACCAAAAGATTCCGAGCCAATGATTTCCTATGGGATGGTTTACCATCCCAAATCTCTGTCACCAATAATAAGCGAGTTGTAGGCACTTTCAATTTTCGCTATCCTCATTTGACCTTGAAGGAGGGTTCCAAGGTCAAATCGGACCATATCAACAGATTCACAGCCCATGATTTCCGGTCTGTTTACCATCCCAAACCTCTGGGACCAATAATATGCGAGTTATAAGCACTTTTAAGTTTGGCTATCCTTGTTTGACCTTGAAGGAGGGGTCATTGAAGGTCAAATCTGACCACACCAAAAGATTCCCACCCCATGATTTCCTACAGGTTGGTTTATCATCCCAAACCTCTAGGATCAATAATAAGGGAGATATAAGAACTTTTCATGACTGACAAAAAACACCTGTGGCGGCCATCTTGTTTCTCAAAATGAGGCGAAAAATATTCCCAGACAACATTTTATGGTTATTAATATATACTGCAAACTTAAGAAAGCTAGCTATAGTATTTTTTTTCATCAGAGCAGTAATGGTGAAATCTCTCTCTACACACTGCGGCTATCCAGTGGATACAATGATTTACTCAACAGTGAGAACCTGAAAGTAGCTATTGCTCAGCTATGCCATGACATAGAGGTCTGCAATTTCACTATTATATAGCTGACCAAAAATTCTGTGAATAACATACAGTAGAACCTCTATTATCCGACCCTGTTGGGAGAGTAAAAATTAGGTCAGATAATAGAAAGGTCGGATAATAGGAAGGCTAAAATAACAGGCTTAAATGGAGTTGGGAGAGTGGGTCTGAGGTTGGATAATTGAAAATTTGGATAATAGAGGGTCGGATAATGGAGGTTCTACTGTATTTAACAAATTACTCTAAATGTAATAGTTTTCAAGTTACAACTGATTTACTCAACAGTGAGAACCTCAAAGGAACTATTACTCAGCTATGCAATGAGCTACATGTCTGAAATTTTACTATGTTATAGCTAACCCAAAAGTAGGTGAACAACATATTTAAGCAAACTACTGTAAATGCAATAGTTTTCAAGCTACAACTGATTTACTCAATAGTGAGAACCTGAAAATAGCTATTGCTCCGTTATGCCATGAGCTATAGGTCTGTAATTTCACTATGTTATAGCTGACCCAAAAGTAGGTGAACAATATATTTTAACAAAATACTCCAAATGCAATATTTTTCAAGTTATAGCTGATTTACTCAACAGTCAGTACCTGAGAATAGCTATTGCTCAGTTGTGCCATGAGCTATAGGTCTATAATTTCGCTATGTTATAGCTGACCCAAAAGTAGCTGAATAACATATTTGCACAAATTTCTGTAAATGCAATAGTTTTCCAATTATAACTGATTTACTCAATAGTGAGAACTTCAAAGTAGCTATTACTCAGCTATGAAATGAGCCACAGGTCAGCTGACTGAGTGTTTTTGATTTGTGAAGGTAATAATGATAGGAAAGCATAATTATCAGGGAAAGTGCTGTACAGAAGTACAGTAAATGGTAATTGAACAGCATGTTCAAAAGAAATTCTGAAACTGACAGAAGAAAAGGACAAAAAAGTTTTGCCCTGCAAATGGTATTATGAAGGAAAGTAACAAGGAAACTGTTTAAGTGTAAAGAGTAGGTTAAAACATATTTAAAGAAATACTGCAAATGCAGTATCCTCGTACGACCTTGAAGAAGGGGTCCACGGTCAAATCCAACCACACAAAAACATTCCCAGCCCATGATTTCCTATAGGTTGGTTTACCATCCCAAACCTCTAGGACCAATAATAAGCGAGTTATAAGCACTTTTAAGTTTGGCTGTCCTTATTTGACCTTGAAGGAGGGGTCCAAAGGTCAAATCTGACCACACCAAAAGATTCCCTGCCCATGATTTCCTATAGGATGGTTTACCATCCCAAACCTCTAGAACCAATGACAAGCGATTTATAGGCACTTTTAAGTTTGGCTATCTTTGTTTGACCTTGAAGGAGGGGTCCAAGGTCAAATCTGACCACACCAAATGATTCCCAGCCCATGATTTCCTGTAGGTTGGTTTACTATCCCAAACCTCTAGGACCAATAATAAGCGAGTTATAAGCACTTTTAAGTTTGGCTGTCCTTATTTGACCTTGAAGGAGGGGTCCAAAGGTCAAATCTGACCACACCAAAAGATTCCCAGCCCATGATTTCCTATAGGATGGTTTACCATCCCAAACCTCTAGAACCAATGACAAGCGATTTATAGGCACTTTTAAGTTTGGCTATCTTTGTTTGACCTTGAAGGAGGGGTCCAAGGTCAAATCTGACCACACCAAATGATTCCCAGCCCATGATTTCCTGTAGGTTGGTTTACTATCCCAAACCTGTAGGACCAATAACAAGCGAGTTATAAGCAATTTTAAGTTTGGCTATCCTCAACTGACCTTGAAGGAGGGGTCCAAGGTCAAATCTGACCACACCAAAAGAATCCCAGTCCATGATTTCCTATACATTGTTTTACCATCCCAAACCTCTAAGACCAATAATAAGCGAGTTATAAGCACTTTTAAGTTTGGCTATCCTCGTTTGACCTTGAAGAAGAGGTCCAAGGTAAAATCGGACCACATCAACAGATTCCCAGCCCATGATTTCCTATATGTCTGTTTACCATCCCAAACCTCTAGGACCAATAATAAGTGAGTTATAAGCACTTTTAAGTTTGGCTATCCTCATTTGACCTTGAAGGAGGGGTCAAAGGTCAAATCTGACCACACCAAAAGATTCCCAGCCCATGATTTCCTACAGGTTGGTTTACCATCCCAAACCTCTAGGACCAATAATAAGGGAGATATAAGCACTTTTCATGACTGACAAAGAAGCACCTGTGGCGGCCATCTTGTTTTTCAAAATGAGGCCAAAAATATTCCCAGTCAAGATTTTATAATGAGGAACATATCCTGCAAATTTGAGATCTCTACCTATAATACCCTTTCCTCTAGAGGGTCAACAAAAGTCCTTGCTTAAAGTCGAATAAACGTCCCTGGCGGCCATCTTGTTTTTCAAAAATATTCCCAGGCAACATTTTATGGTTATTAATATATTCTGCAAACTTGAGAAGGCTAGCTATAATATTTTTTTCATTAGAGCGGTAATGGTGAAATCTCTCTACACACTGCGGCTATCCAGTGGATACAATGATTTACTCAATAGTGAGAACCTGAACGTAGCTATTGCTCAGCTATAGTATGACATAGAGGTCTGCAATTTCACTATGATATAACTGACCAAAAATTATGTGAATAACATATTTAAACAAAATACTCTAAATGTAATAGTTTTCAAGTTACAACTGATTTTAACAAAATACTCCAAATGCAATATTTTTCAAGTTACAATTGATTTACTCAACAGTCAGTACCTGAAAATAGCTATTGCTCAGTTGTGCCATGAGCTACAGGTCTGTAATTTCACTATGTTATAGCTGACCCAAAAGTAGCTGAATAACATATTTACACAAATTTCTGTAAATGCAATAGTTTTCAAGTTATAAATGATTTACTCAACAGTGATAACCTCAAAGTAGCTATTACTCAGCTATGCCATGAGCTACAGGTCTGAAATTTTACTATGTTATAGCTGACCCCAAAACAGGTGAATAACATATGAAACAAAATACTGTAAGTGCAATAGTTTTCAAGTTATAAGTGATTTACTCAACAGTGATAACCTAAAAGTAGCTATTACTCAGCTATGCCATGAGCTTCAGGTCTGAAATTTTACTATGTTATAGCTGACCCCAAAATAGGTGCATAACATATTGAAACAAAATACTACAAATGCAATAATTTTCAAGTTATAAGTGATTTACTCAACAGTGATAACCTAAAAGTAGCTATTACTCAGCTATGCCATGAGCTACATGTCTGAAATTATACTATGTTATAGCTGACCCAAAAGTAGGTGAACAACATATTTAAGCAAAATACTGTAAATGCAATATTTTTCAAGTTACAATTGATTTACTCAACAGTCAGTACCTGAAAATAGCTATTGCTCAGTTGTGCCATGAGCTACAGGTCTGTAATTTCACTATGTTATAGCTGACCCAAAAGTAGCTGAATAACGTATGGAAACAAAATACTCTAAATGCAATACTTTTCAAGTTATAAGTGATTTACTCAACAGTGATAACCTAAAAGTAGCTATTACTCAGCTATGCCATGAGCTATAGGTCTGTAATTTCACTATGTTATAGCTGACCCAAAAGTAGCTGAACAACATATTTAAGCAAAATACTGTAAATGCAATAGTTTTCAAGTTACAACTGATTTACTCAGTAGTGAGAACCTGAAAATAGCTATTGCTCAGCTATGCCAAGAGCTATAGGTCTGTAATTTCACTATATTATAGCTGACCCAAAAGTAGGTGAACAACATATTTTAACAAAATACTCCAAATGCAATATTTTTCAAGTTACAATTGATTTACTCAACATACAGTACCTGAAAATAGCTATTGCTCAGTTGTGCCATGAGCTACAGGTCTGTAATTTCACTATGTTATAGCTGATCCAAAAGTAGCTGAATAACATATTTACACAAATTTCTGTAAATGCAATAGTTTTCCAATTATAACTGATTTACTCAACAGTGAGAACTTCAAAGTAGCTATTACTCAGCTATGAAATGAGCCACAGGTCTGAAACTTCACTATGTTATAGCTGACCCCAAAATAGGTGAATAACATATTGAAACAAAATACTCTAAATGCAATAGTTTTCAAGTTATAAGTGATTTACTCAACAGTGATAACCTAAAAGTAGCTATTACTCAGCTATGCCATGAGCTACAGGTCTGAAATTTTACTATGTTATAGCTGACCCAAAAGTAGCTGAATAACATATTTATACGAAATTCTCTAAATGCAATAGTTTTTAAGTTACAAGTGATTTTACTCATGATGGAAGTTACTGAAAAGCCCAAAAGTAGCTATTACTCACTTAGCTATTGAGACAGACACCCAACTTACTCACCATATTGTAGCTATGAAAAAAGTAGCTGAATAAGATATTTTAACAAAATGCTCTAAATGCAACACTTTTCAAGTTATAAGTGATTTACTCAACAGTGATAACCTAAAAGTAGCTATTACTCAGCTATGCCATGAGCTACAGGTCTGAAATTTTACTATGTTATAGCTGACCCAAAAGTAGCTGAATAACATATTTATACGAAATTCTCTAAATGCAATAGTTTTCAAGTTATAAGCGATTTACTCAACAGTGATAACCTAAAAGTAGCTATTACTCAGCTATGCCATGAGCTACATGTCTGAAATTTTACTATGTTATAGCTGACCCAAAAGTAGGTGAACAACATATTTAAGCAAAATACTGTAAATGCAATATTTTTCAAGTTACAATTGATTTACTCAACAGTCAGTACCTGAAAATAGCTATTGCTCAGTTGTGCCATGAGCTACAGGTCTGTAATTTCACTATGTTATAGCTGACCCAAAAGTAGCTGAATAACGTATGGAAACAAAATACTCTAAATGCAATACTTTTCAAGTTATAAGTGATTTACTCAACAGTGATAACCTAAAAGTAGCTATTACTCAGCTATGTCATGAGCTATAGGTCTGTAATTTCACTATGTTATAGCTGACCCAAAAGTAGCTGAACAACATATTTAAGCAAAATACTGTAAATGCAATAGTTTTCAAGTTACAACTGATTTACTCAGTAGTGAGAACCTGAAAATAGCTATTGCTCAGCTATGCCAAGAGCTATAGGTCTGTAATTTCACTATATTATAGCTGACCCAAAAGTAGGTGAACAACATATTTTAACAAAATACTCCAAATGCAATATTTTTCAAGTTACAATTGATTTACTCAACATACAGTACCTGAAAATAGCTATTGCTCAGTTGTGCCATGAGCTACAGGTCTGTAATTTCACTATGTTATAGCTGATCCAAAAGTAGCTGAATAACATATTTACACAAATTTCTGTAAATGCAATAGTTTTCCAATTATAACTGATTTACTCAACAGTGAGAACTTCAAAGTAGCTATTACTCAGCTATGAAATGAGCCACAGGTCTGAAACTTCACTATGTTATAGCTGACCCCAAAATAGGTGAATAACATATTGAAACAAAATACTCTAAATGCAATAGTTTTCAAGTTATAAGTGATTTACTCAACAGTGATAACCTAAAAGTAGCTATTACTCAGCTATGCCATGAGCTACAGGTCTGAAATTTTACTATGTTATAGCTGACCCAAAAGTAGCTGAATAACATATTTATACGAAATTCTCTAAATGCAATAGTTTTTAAGTTACAAGTGATTTTACTCATGATGGAAGTTACTGAAAAGCCCAAAAGTAGCTATTACTCACTTAGCTATTGAGACAGACACCCAACTTACTCACCATATTGTAGCTATGAAAAAAGTAGCTGAATAAGATATTTTAACAAAATGCTCTAAATGCAACACTTTTCAAGTTATAAGTGATTTACTCAACAGTGATAACCTAAAAGTAGCTATTACTCAGCTATGCCATGAGCTACAGGTCTGAAATTTTACTATGTTATAGCTGACCCAAAAGTAGCTGAATAACATATTTATACGAAATTCTCTAAATGCAATAGTTTTCAAGTTATAAGCGATTTACTCAACAGTGATAACCTAAAAGTAGCTATTACTCAGCTATGCCATGAGCTACAGGTCTGAAATTTCACTATGTTATAGCTGGCCCAAAAGTAGCTGAATAACATATTTATACGAAATTCTCTAAATGCAATAGTTTTTAAGTTACAAGTGATTTTACTCATAATGGAAGTTACTGAAAAGCCCAAAAGTAGCTATTACTCACTTAGCTATTGAGACAGACACCCAACTTACTCACCATATTGTAGCTATGAAAAAGTAGCTGAACAACATATTTTCACAAAATGCTGTAAATGCAACACTTTTGAAGTTATAAGTGATTTAGTGCATGATTTCATGAATTTTAATGCATTAAAAATTATTAAAAAAATTTATTAAAAAAAAGTAAGACAGATCCAGGTCTCATACTCACACAAGAGAATCTACCTCTGGCCTAGTACATATATGCAAGATATGAGAGAAATCCCTGCAATAGTCACTGAGAAAATTGTGATAAAAAGTTGAAATTTTCACACTTTTGGTGGGGGTACCCCCCTTGTAATGTCTCTAGCAAACAGACAGATTTGCATGCCTTGAACAATTTTTCATCCTCGATAGATAAGGTATCTTTTTAAAAAAACAGCATGTCTCTAGGCCTTGTAGTTTTGGAGAAGAAGTTGTTCACGCGGACGCGTACGCCCACGCCGCAGAGTGATGACATAAAAACGACACCGGGTATTCGTCTCGAAAGAACTGATCTGAATTCGGGTAACCGCATTTTAGTTGTCACCCAGGGGAAGTGTCAGAGAATCAAGCACGGCGGATTATATAAACAAAATGCTACAAAAAATAAAGTCAACTAGAGGATCGCTTGCAAAAAAAAAGACAGTAAAAAACGAAGCACCCCAAAAAGGATATAAAGATGAGTGCTAAAGTATTAAGACAATGCTGTGCTCATAGCCTTATACTGTTGCGATCGCTAGATCCAGATGGCTACTTTGCAGGGATAACCTTTGGGTCAAAAATTTCGTCGAAATCTCTCTATCTAGCACGGTCTTCAAGATATAAGCATTTTTGTGTTTTTTGCAAAAAAATCGAAAATTCAAAATGGCCGCAAACCTGGACGACCAAATGAAAATATTTTTTAAATAAATAATCTTGTTCGTACCATTATGTACGCATGAGTGTGCATGCGCCTGCACCGGAAGAACCCCGGTAAGCCTCAAAATTTTTTGGAAAAATCCAGATGGCTATTCTGCAGAGATACCCTGTGGGTCAAAAATTTCCTCGAAATTGCTCTATTGTACACAGTTTTCGAGATAAAGGCATTTTTGTGTTTTCCTTATTTGGAAAATTCGCAATGACTAATTAATCATTAATTACTTAAACATTTCTTAACCAATCAAGGCCAAAATCTAATGATTTCCAGATTTTAATAGAATGAATGTATTTACCAAGTTTCAGGTGAATAGATAAAATCTCTTTCAAGTTATTATCCAGACAAACTTACCCATTGAAACAAGACATTTTTGGTCATGTGACCTCTCTGATTAGTCGAAATGTCACTGCAGCATATTCAAAAGAAATTCCCCAGGGCTACTGCATACACCTGCCTGATTTCCTCCCATATACAAACAAGCGTCCCTTGCGGGACGGTTAGTAAACTGCGAATCTCCTGATATGACCACATATGGAAAAAAGTATCAAAAATCACTCGTTTTTATTGAGTCGTCACAAATTGTAAAGTTGTATAATCAGATAGTTCAAAATCTTAGTCTAATTTTTGGAACAAGGGAAAAAGAAATTGCCGATTGGCAAATCACATGTATGAAAAGATACTTGTATTATTTTATAGGGTAAGTGTTGAATGCATTAGACTATCTAAAATAAATACTCCAGTCTATGGTTTCCACCTGAAAGACAAAATTAATATGTCCAGAACTTGAAGTGAAAGCTTCTGGTAATTTAAAAACCTTCTAAAATTACTGCTCGCCTTACTAGAATGTGTCTCCCCATAGTATGCAAAGTTCTAATATGGACATTGATATTGTTCTGAACACAACCTTGTTCTCCAAAAATTACTGTATAAATGGTATTAGTATAAAAGGAAGTAACACAAGCACCATCATCTGTTTATAGTCTAAATAACCACAGTTTCCCTGAATAAAAACAAAAGGCATAAAAGAGTCTACAAGAAATGAAAATTACACAATAATACCACCAACCGAATAAAATCTTGATTAAAAATATCCAGACAAACATTAATTTCTTTTCAATAGGAAACAAAATAGAAATTATCATCAGGACTGGATTTATTTTATATCAAGTTAATACACCCAAATAAAAACAGCTAGAAATGTTTATTTTAAAAGAAAAAAAAATGGTGCTGACAAAAAATGGAAATGTTTAATATTATACACAAGTTATACAAATATAGTTTTATTTTAATTTTTAGTGTTTTTTTTTTATCAATCATCACCCGTATGTAAGCAGGTACATCAGTTCTGAATTAAAAAAAAAAATCTTTTCTGTATTAACCACTCTGTCTATTTAGATGGGCTGTTGAATGTGGGAAGTCATTTACTGAATTACTCTAAATTGAGAAATTGAGATGTCCATGATAAATATCATGCTTTTAGGTGAATATTGGAAATTTGTAAGCACAAAAAAAGTAATGAATTCTGCTTATTTTACACTGTAAATATTCCAGTACTGCACTCCTAAAAGAATACTAATACTTTTTAATACACTGTTACACATTGAGGTTATTTTAACAAACAGCTATGACTGGTACTCTTGGGACAACTCTGAGACAACCTTTCACATATATCACACAGAAGTGCAACAATAAAAACAAGTGAATGTAAATATACAAACACTTCTACCACTTTACACTTTTTGTCAAATTGTTTAGGAACTGTTGGCTAGAAGGTTCAGAAAAACTGTCACAACACTGCTTCTTAATTCAGATGATAATGTCAATAAAATTGTAGAAATTGGTCTGGTAACTAAAGCACAGTATGTAATACATGCATTAGGTGACTCAATGAAAAGTAACCCTCTTGGTTATGTCTGTGTATGGCTAATTTGTGGGTACAATTGGTTGATACTGGAAGGGAATCCATTTGGATGTAATGGAGATATATTAAATCATCTAAAACTAACTTTTACAAGGTTCTTAAAGTAATTGATTTACATAAAAAATATCAAGACATAATCCAATGTGATCTTACTGTGTATTTGTTTGTATCTTAAAAACTATTCCTATTAAATTCCACTTTTTAGTATTCATACTGTACCACAATAGAGAGGTTGGGAACAACGTTTTTGAAGCATGTATCTGTTTTCCGCTACATTACACGTCAGTGATTTTTGTGTTGAACATCAGTTCATAGCGTTAAAAGTACCAGCCGTTACGTATTTCATGTTAAAAAGAGCCTTGTCACATTGATCTGCGCCATAATCTTGTTTTTTTTTAAATAAATGTTGCATTTTTGTGCTACATTTTTTCAATAAAATGTTGTTCACAACCATTCTATTAATACTAATTCCAGAAACTATAGCACTGAAGAACTGTTTTTGGTTAAAGTGTTTAATTAATTCTTTTTTTAAACAGAACTGACTCATTTTGAGTTATACTTTCATTATCTCTGATATGGGAATTTCTTTTCACTTCATTAAAAAGCTCAGAGGAAACACTTTTCAACACACTGGAAGGATGTTATTTTTTTAATTGGCATAACTTTAAAATTATCAGAAATTAGTACAGCATCGCAAACAACATAAGTAATTACAGTAGAAAATATTCATTAAATGGAGAATGTTTTACTCATTTTATAATGATCAGATTAAAGTTGTTGAGAGTATAAAATGAAATTATATAAAACTGATTGCTTCAATAAAAGTGATACACCATCAACTTCTTGGGGGCTTTCATCTGAACTGGAAATTCACTTTCAGAAAAAATTCAGAAAAACAATTGTGAATGAAAGAGATCATTGAGGCCCAGGCTAAATGATCTTCTAACACAATAATAGCCCCAAACATTCTGCAAAGAAATAAATATCTGCTAAAGCTCCCAAAATAAACCAAACATAAAAGGAGACTTCATCATATGTCAGGTGTTATAATCACACAATGAATTATAAAGCCAGGAAATCCAAAGATAAAATTGTCCCGGTTTGGATTCCATGATATCATTTCTCACTGATACATTAATGTAACTAGATTAAAGCTGATCATATTACTGAACCTGACTGATGATTCATCTCTTTTTTGTTTAAAAATATTAAAAGTAGACTCTGTATAAATTGAATCCTTTGTATGTAATAAAATCAGTATTTGCTCTCTGCCTGCATGTCCCATAACTGGCATAAATTCACAGATTGTACACCAAAAAGGACCCAACAATAGTTGAACTGCTCCCAGAAGGATAACTTTCCACAAAATAGTACTAAATCCTATATGGAAAAGCTGACAAAACAGAACTGATTCTTACATTTCCTTTTAACTATTTGGTAAACATATTTAAAAGGCCTGAATGTACTGTAGATGATGAGACAGGAGCCTATCAGAGATGATCAGAAAATAATGTTGGAATGTGACATACTTTGTCTTTACCATTCACCACAACCTGTATATGACACGTTTAGGGGGATATACAGAGCAGGAGATTTATTTTTTGTATACAACAAACCTCTGTACCATGGATAATAAGTGTCAGTAACTTCTGTTTTTCAGCAATATCTCAGAAACTATGCAAGCTACAAATATGTACTACATACCATTAAAAAGGTCTTGTTACAGCACTTCTGCTCACCTTTCTTGCATAAAAATCATGCAGAAGTGATTGAGATGACGCAAGTTAAAGATTGAAGATTTTGAATTCATGAGTGCCCCTGTATATATGAAAGCTTTTTAAAAGTATTCTCGTTTTAAAAATGGATGTATTTTAGTGATAAATTGTAAAAAATGGTGGATAATAAATGTAAAACTACCCCTCATTAGACGCTTGGGGAAAAAATATATCACTCATGAAGATTAACATAATAATACTCGTGTTGGAAGATACTCGGGGAGAAGATACAACCAAAAAATGAAACCATTTTTATTATGAACAGTTCTCCACCTCTTATTGGATTAGTGGGTACCGTGAGCATAAACGGATAGAACTTCGTTACCCCTGGTCTGATTTCGAAATGGTTTTTCTTCATCATTTGAGGGCACATATCCTTCATATGGGATCATATTCCAGTTCAACAGGCCTTTCCAGTATTTTGATTTATGAATACTCGTGTACTGGTAATACAGAGTCTACAACAAATTATCAAAAGACCAATCAAATCCCAAGAATTGAATAAGAACTTCTTGCACCACAGATTTACCCTTGGCATCTCTGTAGTACACCCTGGTCACTGCTCGGAATCTCTCCTGACCTGCAGTGTCCCAGATCTACAAACAACATACAACTGCACACCTATACCTGGTAATCTTACACACACCTTGCAGTAGGGATAACATATACGGCTGAAACTATTAAAAGTAGTAACAGAAAAAAGGTCATCAAAGCACTAGCCGACGCATCAATACTGTGGGACCGGCTAACTGTTTTCCTTTTCCAGTATATTTTACCATATCGTCAGAGGTGGCATTATTTTGACTTACAACTTAAATTGTATCAAATCGCAGCAATTTATCAAAACTAACTTTATTTTCAAATTTCCTAACCATATTATTGTTTCTTTACATCCAAGCAGGGTTCATGATTACGCCGTCCGAGTATATTAAACACGCGGTATTTCAGATTTGGACGCAAATTTCGGTTGTCAGTGCGTCCATCGGGACGCAATTTTTATGAAGGAAATATTTCTGCTTTACAAGCGAATTTCGGTGGCACGAAACGTAGATATGCAAGCAATATATATAACACTGAAAATAAGCTTTATATTTTAAAATTAAATGGTTTCAAGCGATTTCCTGACAAGTTGTTTACGTCCACCATTGTAAAGCGAGATATTTCGTACACTAGCATATCTACTCAAAACGTTATATATCGAAAGAAAGGCTGATCTCTCAACGGAAACAGTCGAAACGACAAGCCAGAACGGTGAATTTCGTGGGAGACAAACTATTTTACCAAATCTCGGAAACTCCTGATATTTAACCCCGGAAAGTTGCCCGGAAAATAAAAGCTGTAAAATTCGAAAATATTTACAGGGGATGTAACAAAAAACTATATCTCTGGGACTACCCAATGAATTTTTGTCAAGCAAAAAGCAATGAAACCTACAAATTTTTATATTTCAAACAGTATCAATGCCATATTTGTAGCTTAAATACAAAATAAATTTCAATCTAATTGCACTAAAATGAAGTTTGTTGACTGGGGTTCAGCTTTTTAAAATATTTTTAGCATTTATTTATGTACAGATGCATATTATTTATCAGTATAAAGGAAATTGGATGGTGCTTCTATATATTTAAATGTACCTGAATTACGGGAGAAAAATTATTACTTGCACCCAATTTTCATACAGTGGTACCCCTTTTTGATGAGCTATAAAGTACAAGGTACCCGACGTTTCATAACACTAACGCAAACACTGGACTCAGGAAAAAATGATTGGGACTCCATTTTTCGGAGGACATGTAGTCCGTTGGACTCCATATTTTAGAGGTACTTCGCTAACCCTGTCCAAGGTACATACGCATGTAACTTTTTTGGTATGTCCTCTAGTCTGGTTTCAGGCCTTAGTATTTCGTCTCTCTCTCTCTAAAAATATCACGCATCCAAAATGAGCAGAATACCCAAAACAACCGAAATATACTTAAATGGGCCTCAATAAAACATGGTCCACTGTGATACAGCATTCAATATAATGCCACTGAGCACAGAATTGTGGCTATAAGGATTACAAATCTGTACAATTCTAAACAAAGAGCAATTCCATGTATTTTGTCAAATATAGACACATGGATATGGTATCAAAACATACAAGCAAGGGTGATTGAGTATAATAGCCGTGGAATTTGCAGTAATTGGATTTTAAAATTGTAAACAATTTACAAACACCTTTTCAAAGCTTATACAAATATATTATGGAGCAATATGCAATTTATCTCCACTGTGATGCACTAATCTACAAAATTCTTTTGATACAAATGCACAAGAGTTTGATAAATACACCTAAATAGAAAAACACAATATAGGAATAAAAGACGTATTCGAGTACTTTATGATGGTTTTAAACTATCGATCGGCTAAATATTAAAGCCACGAAGCCCAAAGGAGCTTGTTCAAAATAAGGGGTAAATCTTACGTAAAAATCAAAAGAAATCCAATGCAATATTGGCTGTTCCATTGACTAAACGTGCATAGTGATGGATGTGCAAACAGCCTTTTAGTTAAGATATTGTTAGGAAATCTCCCACAGAATTCTGTGATCTCATATTAATGAGTAGTTGATCTTTAAATGAAATATTGATAAAAATCCCCACTTTATATTTGCTGTATATAATTTACATTTTATTTTACCACGAGTTGTTTGTTTACATTTGTATGTGAAGGGACGATGCACGCAGAATTCAACAGCGTTTTATTTACTGTTCTATATTCGCGATTCCAGCATTGCGCAAAAGATGTGTCCAAGGTCACTGCGTAGCATACCATTTTAGAATAATGTGCAAATGTATTAATTTGAAGTACCGGTACAATATTGTGTATTATACAATTTGAATCTTGTCAATACTCAGTCATTTCCAATTGCAGTCATTAGTAATTTATGTAATTACACGTAAACAATACATAAATGTGTACTTTAGAACAAGAGGGTCAAAGATGCCACAAAAGGCCTGTTGTGCAGGCAGCAATAAGGTTAGCGACTGCTGTAATTACATTTAGAAACAAGGAAAGAAATGTTAGGTCACCCAGTTAAGGTGAATGTGTTAGACGTGCTAAGAAATGTAAAACTTGTAATCTAGGTTACATAATTATATCTATGCTATAAACGGACAAACGAAAGGACGGAATTACACCAATTTCGAAGGCAACTTAGCTATGATGGTGATGTATCTCCCTGTCAAGTTTGAATTCGATTGGACAAAGCGTTTTCGAGTTAGAGTCTGGAAACGGAAATGTTGATGGGCAAACGAATGGACGGAATTACACCAATTTCGAAAAGGAACCTAGCTATGATGGTGATCTTTCTCCCTGTCAAGTTTGAATTCAATTGGATAAACCGTTTTCAAGTTAGAGTCTGGAAACTGAAATTTTTGACGGACAAATGGACAAAACACAGACAAACGAACATACAGAACTACACCAATTTTGAAAGAAACCTAGCTGTGATGGTGATCTATCTCCCTGTCAAGTTTGAATTCGATTGGGCAAAGCGTTTTCGAGTTAGAGTCCGGAAACGGAAATGTTGACGGACAAACAGACGGAATTACACCAATTTCGAAAGGAACCTAGCTATGATGGTGATCTATCTCCCTGTCAAGTTTGAATTCGATTGGACAAAGCGTTTTCGAGTTAGAGTCTGGAAACTAAAATGTGGACGGACAGACGGACGTCAGACACATCAATCTAATAGGTGGGTTGGTTACACACAACCCGCCTAAAAATTGAAGAATATGTTGAGATGCCTGATTAAGATTGCCACTAAAATAAAAATATAATTTTTGCTCTTACTTGCATCAATTTATACTCATATACTTCCAATAGTCTTACAAAAGTCTAGCAATTACACGATGATCAGGTTAATCAAGTTATGTTAAACAGTTTTTACACACCCCTCCAGGGGGATCACAAATCATGTTCGCTAATCATAAATTGGACAATGGTAAGTTTTATATTCCAAGACGTCATCAAAACATGTTTCAACAGTGACAAATCAGAGATCACAAATGGCCTACATGAAAACATAGACTAAGCCTTCTTAAATTAAAATATTCAACATGAGAGCTGTAAAATTGAGCATCTATTGAGACAAATTTCTGCATCAAATATGGTCAGATTCATTGAAAAAAAGACTATTTATGAAAAAACATTGACACTTACAACAATGAGCAAAGTTCATATATATTAGCCAGGCATTTTGTGGGGCCTTTCAAATGTTTTTCCATATTCAGTTCAACTCATTCCATATATGTAAATTCCCTAGTGGAATGCACATAATGCAATGAGCCAAGGACAAGAGACCTTAATGTCTCAAAGAATAGCTAATTTTAAAAAAGACATCACTTTCAGTTAGGCTGCTTAAATTCCATGCATGACAATTTGTTTTCTGCGATATGAGATTGGTAAACATGAATTCTGGTATCTATGTGATATAATGACAAGATTATCAATGTATCCAAAGTGATTTCTGACAAATGAAACATGATAATGTTAAAGATACTTTTTTGCCTTCAGGAGTCAAAAAAACCACATGAATATAGGGTTTTGTAAAAAATTGTTCAATATTATTAATATTTCTTAAAATTGGAGCAATATACAGTTCTTTACTATTTAAATTTGTGCTAACCCCCCCCCCCCCCCCCCCCCCCCCCCCCCCCCCCCCCCGAGTAATTGAGACATGGTAATTTTAGTTCAACGATCACAGATTCCGAGTTGCATCCATTCCAAAGCAGGCTAAAGGGTATTTTAGACACTCGGAGACAGAGATAAAACATTCTAACTCTTAAAAGGTACAGAGCCTTTTTAACTTGCAGAATTATTTATTGAGCTATTACATCAAAATTGACACTTACTAGTTTGGCCATGGTCTGACAGAACTCTGACACAAATAAGAAAGAAATTATCTAGTATTCTCCAGACGAACTGTTTCCATTACTTAAAACCAGATTAGAGAGCAAGATATCCTAGGATTTCCATCCTTGACACCCCTTCTTTTGGATATCCTCACCTCTACCTTAGTCTGTACATAACTCTAAACAAATATATTATTCGGTCACAGTTATTTATTGTTCTCTTTTCAGAACCATTAAACATATAGACTTTAACATTTAAAATTATTACCTAACCGTACAATTTGGTTCAGATCTCAGAAATCATTGCGGAAGATATCCCTAGTAGATTTTTGTGGTATACCAGTATCACTAATCTCAGAAAAATTTATTAAAAACTACAATATGGCAAAAGTGGTATTGTCAAAACTCAAAGTTCCTAGAGTTTTAAGTGTGAAACAAAGCTGGATTATACATAAAAGTATAAAATTTGGCGTATGAATTTGACCGAAATCTGGAATAAATTTATTGTGTAAAATCTTACAAGTTTAACATACTTCAGCTATGGGCTATATGATATTTTTATAATCTGCTGGGCCCATAGTTTTTTCACATGGTACATTTCACAAGACACCCGATCATGCCTATCCACTTCAAAGTTTTCTTGTATTTAAGCACCCTTCTTTGACACAATGTTTTATACCTGAGCTAGTAATTTTCTGCAAAGATTGCTTCAGAGCTACAGAGGAACACAAAAGATCAATATCAAGTCTTAATAGTCCTTGTCATTTTCTATCAGAAGGATATCAAATCAAGAAACTAATACTAAAAGACATCTTCCCAACAAAACAAAGCAGTTCTATAAATAACTGCCATAAATCTACAATCAACGCACCTTAGGTATTGCAGCATATTAATACTTAACAGCATTATTTAGTTTAAAGATACTAGACAGAAAATACCTTGCAAGACTATTCACTTAATATTAGAAAACAGTAAAAGATTGACAAGCTGTACATTAATACAGAAAAAAAAATTTTCAAGAGATTTTTCATTTTCAGAATGGCTTGTTCACACATATCTGAAATACAGGTTTTGTTTTAATCTGGACCCAGCTAAATGTGGTACACCTGAAACATAATATTTCTGGAACCATCATAACATAGACAATTAATAACACATAGATAACACAACTAATAGCCCTAACACACTAGTAAAGCCATTACAACCCTAAAAGGGGATCATTAAAATTCACCCTTACCTCTGTGAAAGGTAAATCCTGGCACAAAAATTGGATATGCCACATAATTGCATATATACTCGTAACTTCAGCAGTAAGACTTAAGCTATACACTGCTGTATATTAAACAATTCCAATCTTGTTGAGAAACATCTTGGTTTCATCTTCAGTTGGTCTTATCCTGGATAAGAATTCAAGATAAAGTAGTGGTCGGACCGGTTATGAAAATAAAAACCGGTTTTCGGGGCTTTGAAACCAAACGAAATCCGGGATTTCGAAAGTGTACAGATGTATTATAAAAAGTTTTATGCGAGCATACATGAGCTACATTGTCAATAGGAAATATGGATTCGCGAGATATTTTAAAGTTTGTAAACTACATTTACCATGAATTTTAAAGCAAAAATGTAAGTTTTTCCTCAAATGTATATGCTCTTTATTGTTTTGACGGAATATTAACCAGTAGAAAGCCAAATATGATGACGTTTTCAATAACCAGTACTTAAATATTCTTTGCGGATTTCGCCATTTCTACCTAAACGAAACAAAATACGGTTTACCATTCACATTACTAAGATAAAGCCATTAAAATCCAAAGTGGAGATGGTCAAAGAACTTTTAAAATCACCCACTCACCCAACCACTATGTCGAATGTGATGTCAAAGCAAACATCCTTATAATTTATTATCCACCGCAAGCCATATTTGACCCGTAAAGGGAAAATACGGAGCAGGATATACATATATATATATATGTTGTATTGAATGTAGATAACTGTAGAATGTATACATTCAACGGGTCAAACCGTTGAATGTATAGATTCAATGGGCAAACTGTTGAATGTATACATTCAATGGCTCAGCTGTGGAATGTATAGATTCAATGGGTGAAACTGTTGAATGTCTACATTCAATGGCTCAGGGCATGGAATGTGGAAATAATTTATAGTTGATAAGTTGATTGGAAGTATGAAGACTTATGTACACTTTAACATACACTGAGTATTTTCTAAAATCAAATCACTATTTATAGTAGTTGTAGGGATGATCAAAAGAAAAAGTCTTCTATTGAAGTGTTAGCAGGGGCTCAAAGAAGAAGAATCTTGTAGGATTAAAGACTTTATAAACATAAAGAATTCCCTTTAATCTACACTATTGGGTAAATTGTTTATCGATATTGCCGATATTTATTGTTTTGGAACTGGACTCCCGATATCGAGATCTAAACATGTATTTCAATATCGCCATTTTAAGTAAAACTGTAAACTTACACTGTTAATACTCGAAGTAAAGCAAAAATCTGAAGACATTGTACACTTTTATCTCACATTTTTGAAGTTTTCAATGCGTTTTTGATGAAAACTGCATTGTTTTGTTTTGATTCATTTCGCTTCCTGTTAGCGGTTCGGGAAACACTAAAATAAAACGTTTTCAGTTTCCTGAATTCGGACTATTTGGTAGACAATATGAACCCCCTGATATCGCCCGATATTGAAATATTTTTACATTCAATATCGATACCCACAAAGAACAAAGAGAGACAGTTCAAGCCTGAGTAATCTTTTGATCACTGATTACAGAAAAAATTGTCACCTGAGTATCTCTTTAATGCTCTCCAAATTTGTGTGTGATTGTTTACAGTTAATCCATGAAAGAGGATCACAGAGGTGCAATTGCAATTAGTCTTACCACACCAAGAAACACAAGAGCATTGGGGTTCATTGTGATTATATAATTGGAAAATAGATTAATATTTCTTGTTCTTTTTTATCCTTTACAAAATATTTTAACAATAATTAAGCCATGTTTTATAAATATTGAAAAAAATATTTAAGGCTATAATACACTATACTAATAAACTCATAACTACATTTAACTTTTATATTAGTAAAAATGCATCATTAATTCATACAATATAATATTAAATTAAATAGGTTTTATAATAGTATTAACATTGCATCATTAATTTATACAATATAAATATTAAACTAAATAAGTTTTACATAAATATTAAACTGTTTAGGGACTACTTATAAAAATCATAATATTTAAAGAACTTATACACATTCAATGACCATAACTGTTGAATGTACACATTCCACAGCCAAACTGTGGAATGTACACATTCAATGGCTATTTGCTGTTGAATGTGTACATTCAACACCTAGGCCATTGAATGTATACATTCAACACTTGAGCCATTGAATCTATACATTCAACAGTTATCTACATTCAATACAACATATATATATATATATATATATTTGTATATAGCATTGACCCCCTACCATTGGATAATTAATGTCAATTATTGAACCTCCGGTTTTTCACTAATATCTTACAAACTATACAACCTACAAATATGTACATGTATTATATATCATTAGGGAGGTCTTTTTACAGCACTGCTGTTTGTTTTGTTGCATAAACTCCTTGCAGAAATAGCCGAGAATATATTAACTGGTGTCCATGCTTTTTCAGCCTTTTTGACAGCCTTTTTCAATTCTCTGTTTAAATATTGACTTATTTAACTCATAAATCAGTTAAAATTACACAAAATTGTGGATAATAAAATATTCCTCATGAGACACATACAGAAAAAAAAATATATCACTCATGACGATTAACAATATAATACTAATGCTATACACTCATATAATACTAAAATCTTCATTCGTGATATATTTTTCTGTATATAACATTCAGGAAGTTTTCCTATTATGCACACAAATAATGCTATATAATTTTAAAAAAATATCAAAGCAGTTACACAGCTGTGAATGCAAGGGTTTATAGAGGATTGTACTGTACAACAGTTGGCATGCAGTACCCCCAGAAGCCAGTCTGCATATGTTTATTCTTGTAGATATATTGACAAATACTGTATAAGTGGTTTTTTTCGCGGGTACTTAAGTTCGCGAATGTACACTGTAGGCCTGGTTCGCGAGAATTTATTTTCGCGGTGAAATATATTCAATTATCGCCCAAACTAACAACATGTTCAAATTAAAATATTACGCGGACTTCTGCTGGTTTGACTGGAAATGCATAGTTGACGTCTTTTCTTTTATACACGTTGTCAGTGTGTGAACCTACTCTGGGAGATTATAAATTTACGAAACCCAATCGAACACACTTTCATTGATCGGCGCATTATCAAAGAAGTTGTGTAGCGGGGTCGTGTAATTGAATTAATCCCTCCCTATTGGTGAGAAAGATCAAAGAAGTTAGGCGTTTCTGTGAATGGTACATTTGATAAAGCAATGGAATTTATTGTTTCCGTGGCAGTGTCAAATATTATATCTTGCACAATCTTGTATTATCGCTCACGCTAGACTGGTTCTACTGATAAATATTGGCTAGAAGTTATTTTCGCGTTTTGTAGTCACTCGCGAATATAGCGAAAATTAATTCCACGCGAAAATAACCACTTATACAGTATATCAAAAGTAAAATTTAAGAGCATTTTGTCCTGGAACAAAAACTTTCCCCTTTAAATACCTAGGCTCTCAAAATACCTGACCAAGTTTGAATCTGGAGAGTTTTGAACATATAAAAATATCTGGGACAATTTCAAAATGAATCAGAAAAGGAACAGTTCATGTATGATATAACATGATGTGGCCTGAGATCAGTATCAGTTGGTATATTTCGGAAAGTTTTTTTTCCCTACTATGCTGGAGGAGTGTGCATGCCATGAAAAAGAATGATAACATGGATTCTACAACAGTCCTCTTTCAAATTGGTAATAATTAGTATTATTTACATGTAATATTCTGAAATTTATATATAATTTAATGAGAGTTATTATTGCAGAAAAATTAAAAAAAAAATACACAGCATATAATTAGGATTACAAACTGCATTCATGCTATAGATATGACTTTTCCAAGTGCAATGCAATCACAAAATGTAATTTCACAAACTCCCACCTCTAAACAATGAATTCTTTCAATATATTTGAATCATACTCAATTAAAATTCCTTAATCTAACACTAAAGTGCACACTTTTGGAATCTATATTTTTCTTGTAAAATTTCTGTTCCAGTGACAGTTGTATATTACATAGGAGCTGTACTGCACTTGAAACAATTAGATTAGTTAAAACACACTGGCAATGATATTAGATATACGATTACTGACAAGTCGGTGGTAATTTGAAGCAGTCTGGTGTTCTCACATAATAGCAAGGGTAACTGACTTCAGTTTGCCATGGTTTCAGTCATTACCAAATGATAACCCTCAATAATTGAAATCAGATAAAGCCACTTACTTCAACAGACCAAACCTCAGCAGGAAATCCTTACATACTACATGATTATTTTGTTAAATGTATGAGCTTGCATCAATACCTTTGCCAAGTTATTCAGGGATTTTGATTAATTATTTACGATAATTTTTACAGCTGAAGCCTGTCAAAATTGAATCTGAGGGGCCCAATACTAATTATTTCTACCTGATAAAAGTACATCCACGTGAAAAATACTTCCAGATAAGAAGATAAAATTGACTACAAAAAGCTATCTGTGAATCCGGTACTTGCTTCTACTTGAAAATGAGTTCTTCTCAACAGTGTTCACCTTTAAGAGGTTTTAATGATAAGGCTCAGGTATGCACTGAAGTTGACTGAACTGATACAATAGTTTCCAATATGATAAGCTCTCATACAGCCCCTCTTCAAATTGAAAAAATAGCATCAGAGATGCCCGTACCCCACAGCCTAGGGAAATATTTTTAACACCGTGAGATATAGAAATACTGTATCAGTACAAAGTTCAGGATACTTTCAGAGCACTGTCAGTTATATAAAGGTCCAAACAATGTTTAAATGGAGAAAATAATGTCTAAAAGAAAGATAATGCATGTAAAGATGAAGCATTAAAACAAGACAATTCAATAACAAGATGACAGCATTAATCAGTAAACTAAAATTACAACACTCTTTATCTACATCTGCATGGCCGAATTATGGTTTAGATGTTTTGAATATTACCATGCATACAGAAGTGGTAATACATTCAATGAATGCTTATGTGTGGTGTTGGAGCAAAATCTGTGGCTCACTTGATGAAATTCCATCTCTTACAATGGGAAGTTATAAAAGTAAAATTCTTAATAAATTCTAATATGACTTTAACAGTGCTTAATCTGCATCAAAAGACAGACCCAAAGGTGCAACAAGATTTTAAAGGTCAAGGTCACTATGACAAGGTCAAAGGTCCAATTAAGGTCACACCATGATAATGCACACCTATAACCCCTAACCAATATCCCTACCAAGTATCACCTTCCTACACCTTACAGTTTCCGAGATATAGCCCAGAAAAGATTTTATAGGTCAAGGTCACTATGGCAAGGTCAAAGGTCAAATCAAGGTCAGGCCATGATGTTGCACACCTACACCCCTAACCAATGTCCCTAGTATGTATAAACTTCTTACACCTTACGGTTTCCGAGATATAGCCCGGACAAGATTTTATAGGTCAAGGTCACTACAGAAAGGTCAAAGGTCAAATCAAGGTCAGACCATGACATTGCACACCTGCACCCCCTAACCAATGTCCCTACCTAGTATCAACTTCCTACGCCTTACAGTTTCCGAGATATAGCCTGGACAAGATTTTATAGGTCAAGGTCACTACGCCAAGGTCAAATCAAGGTCAGACCATAACGGTGCACACCCTGACTCCCTAACCAATATCCCTACCAAGTATCAACTTCCTACACCTTACGGTTTCCAAGATATAGCCCGGACAAGATTTTCAAACTCAAGGTCACTACGGCAAGGTCAAAGGTCAAATCAAGGTCACACCATGACGTTGCACACCTACACCCCCTAACCAATGTCCCTACCAAGGATCAACTTCCTATACCTTACAGTTTCCGAGACATAGCATGGACAATATTTTCAAACTCAAGGTCTCTACGGCAAGGTCAAAGGTCAAATCAAGGTCAGACCATGACGTTGCACACCTACACCTCCTAACCAATGTCCCTACCAAGTATCCCTACCGAGTTTCTCCAATAAACATAAGGCCACTGGAGCAGTCAGTGGAGTAACTAGAGTTGTGTGATTTTTATTTAGGATTGGACATAAATATTTCAAGCGGTCATTTTTATAAGTTACCCCTGGTTTATATGAGAACACAAAACAACAAGTCATTATATCTAATATTAGTAGCTATATCTAGGGCAACCAATTTACCCTGTGCATCACGATAATAAGCTCTTGTAATACTGCGGAACCTCTCCTGTCCTGCTGTGTCCCAGATCTGTAAAGTGTCAAGGTTAATCATTCCTTTAGCCCATGTTTCCATGTACATGTACAGATTGATGTTCCTCAATGGACAATCATGACTTACAATGTCTGTGTATTCATGCGGCAGAATTTTATATGTCACCACAATAATAATGAATCATACATGCCTCTTATTTATAGATAAATATTCCAGGATTGATGAAATAGTAGGGTGGACATAAAACCCCAGTCACACTACAAGCAGTACATCTCGTGGTTATAGGCGTTGTTTTTTTTTTTTGCTTCAGAGACATTACTGCTCTAAGAAAGACACGAGTAACAATTTTGACATCACTTGATTATTATATATTAAAGTTACTTTGGAATGAAATCCCACAGGAATATACCAATTGCTATACAGAAAACAACAGTTTCAATGAAGACCATCTGTAAAACAAAGTATGTAAATATGTAAATGACGATACTGTTAACAGGCTAACTTGACAATTAACAAAGACATAGGCTCATTTTCATTTTTGAAGTAGTTTTGTAATAATATTAGATTATTAGTAGCACTTTTTCTGAAAGTGTCTTTAAATTTCATCACACAGCATTAAACATACATTGAAGATTTATTATTTCAAAACCTTCTACTTCCAACATAATTTGCTATTGATTTTGTCTTTTTTAACCTTTTAAACTGTTTTAACAAATGAAAACTAGACTAAGGACGCATCTGTGGCCAGATGCTGGATGTATCCACCGACAAAGGCCAACTAACATAGTTTAGAAGATAAACAGCATTTTTCATTAATAAGCAAGCTGAAAGCACTTTTAAGTTTGGCTACCCTTATTTGAACCTGTAGCAGGGGCCCAAGGTGAAGTCTGACCACATCAAAAGATTCGCAGTCCATGATTTCCTATAAGTCGTTTTCACATTGCAAACCTGTAGGACCAATAATAAGCAGGAGGGGCCCAAGGTCAAATCTGACCACATGAAAAGATTTGCAGCCCATAACTTCCTGTAAGTTGTTTTCATATTAATGAGTTATTTGAGAAATACTGGCTATCTGCAATACTTCTAGAGATAATTCGCATTTACTCATTTTGAGTAGGTGAATAATTAGCTACGGGTCTGAAACTTCACCAAGTGAAAGCTCTCTCAAAAGTAGGCGAATGAGTTATTTGAGAAAAATTGGCTATCTACAATACTTTTAGAGATAATTCGAATTTACTCATTTTCAGTAGGTGAGTAATTACCTACGGGTCTGCAACTTCACCATGTGAAAGCTCTCCCAAAAGTAGATGAAGGAGTTATTTGATAAGAATTGGATATCTGCAATACTTTTAGAGATAATTAGCATTTACTCATTTTGAGTAGGTGAATAATTAGCTATGGGTCTGAAACTTCACCAAGTGAAAGGTCTCCCAAAAGTAGGTGAAGGAGTTATTTGACAAAAATTGGCTTTCGGGAATACTTTTAGAGATAATTTGCATTTACTCATTTTGAGTAGGTGAGTAATTACCTACGGGTCTGAAACTTCACCAAGTGAAAGCTCTCCCAAAAGTAGGTGAATGAGTTATTTGAGAAAAATTGGCTATCTGCAATACTTTTAGAGATAATTCGCATTTACTCATTTTGAGTAGGGGAGTAATTACCTACAGGTCTGGAACTTCACCAAGTGAAAGCTCTCCCAAAAGTAGGTGAATGAGTTATTTAAGAACAATTTGCTATCTGCAATACTTTTAGAGAAAATGCAGAATTACTCATTTTTAGTAGGCAAGTAATTTAGCCCCAGGCCTAATTTAGACATAAAGCCTACCAACAGAATACTGTGGTGCACCCTCTAATATACCTTGCAAACTTGAGAAGGCTAGCTATAATATTTTTTTTCGTTAGAGCAGTAATGGTGAAATCTCTCTACACACTGCGGCTATCTAGTGGATACAATGATTTACTCAACAGTGAGAACCTGAAAGTAGATATTGGTAAGCTATGCCATGACATAGAGGTCTGCAATTTCACTCTGTTATAGCTGACCAAAAATTATATGAATAACATATTTAAACAAAATACTGTAACTGTAATAGTTTTCACGTTATAACTGATTTAGTCAACAGTGATAACCTCAAAGTAGCTATTACTCAGCTATGCAATGAGCTACATGTCTGAATTTTTTCTATGTTATAGCTGACCCAAAATTAGGTGAACAACATATTTAAGCAAAATACTGTAAATGCAATAGTTTTCAAGTTACAACTGATTTACTCAATAGTGAGAACCTGAAAATAGCTATTGCTCAGCTATGCCATGAGCTATAAGTCTGTAATTTCACGATGTTATAGCTGACCCAAAAGTAGGTGAACAACATATTTTAACAAAATACTCCAAATGCAATATTTTTCACGTTACAAGTCATTTACTCAACAGTCAGTACCTGAAAATAGCTATTACTCAGTTGTACCATGAGCTACAGGTCTGTAATTTCACTATGTTACAGCTGACCCAAAAGTAGCTGAATAACATATTTACACAAATTTCTGTAAATGGAATAGTTTTCCAATTACAACTGATTTACTCAACAGTGTGAACTTCAAAGTAGCTATTACTCAGCTATGCAATGAGCCACAGGTCTGGAACTTCACTATGTTACAGCTGACTCCGAAATAGGTGAATAACATATTGAAACAAATACTCTAAATGTAATACTTTTAAAGTTATAAGTAATTTACTCAACAGTGATAACCTAAAAGTAGCTATTACTCAGCTATGCCATGAGCTACAGGTCTGAAATTTTACTATGTTATAGCTGACCCAAACGTAGCTGAATAACATATTTATACAAAATTGTGTAAATGCAATAGTTTTCAAGTTACAAGTGATTTTACTCATGATGGAAGTTACTGAAAAGCCCAAAAGTAGCTATTACTCACTTAGCTATTGAGACAGACACCCAAGTTACTCACCATGTTGTAGCTATGAAAAAAGTAGCTGAATAACATATTTTAACAAAATGCTCTAAATGCAACACTTTTCAAGTTATAAGTGATTTAGTGCATGATTTCATGACTTTTAATGCATTTTAGACATTTTTGTCTACCACAGGCCTAATTTAGACATAAAACCTACCAAAAAGATAGGGTGGCGAGTCCTCTACCATATCAAGCCACCTACCAAATATGAAAGAAATCCGGAAAGAAATGTGGACTGTAGGTCGCTAACAAGAAATCTCTGCGGACGCGGATGACAACGATGATGAATCCATAGTATCTTCGCTTCGGGGATACAATTAACTAGTTACTCTAAACATTATACCAAATAAATACACATATAATATTAGTATGTACTTTAAAAGTAACAATATAGTATGTAATTACATAAATACAAAATTTAATGTTGTGAAACAAATCAAATGTATAGCCATTTACCTTGAAACGATTAATATGTCAACAGTTATCATGAAAACATCATTCTGATTGTTTTTACTTTTATTTTGACAGTTCTCATATATTTACTACTAGACACTCAGTAAGCAGATATTTGTAAACAAATGAAGGTACTTATGCTTACTGACCTGTAATTTCACTTTAGTTCCATCCACATCTACTACTTTATTCTGAAAAATATAAAATGACAACAATAGGAAGCAATGTGACATCACTGACTCACCAAAATTTTGACTTGCTTTTTGACTTTCTACATATGGCTTCCTACTGCCTCCCAATTCATTTAAAGGCTATAAATGCAATACTTAAGAAGAAAATAGGTGGTTCACATGAATTTTAAGCTTTCTGGTTGGTACCTGTAAGAAAATTGCTCATAAATTGGTCAATTTTCATTGCTCCCAAAATCTCATCAGCTCACCTTTTTTATAGTATGAACATGTGTATGAAATTACAAGCCTCTGCAGTCAGTAGATTTTGCTGAGCGGCGATGATGGACGGGAGTACCCAAAAACCTATTATTTGATCTTGTGACCTTGATAAAGATCAAAGGTCAAATTTAAGGATGTGGAAAAATTTTCCTGTGCTTTAGGTATATAACTGTCAAATATGGTTAGAGAGCTTCCAATAATAAGGGGGGTATTCAAGGGAGACCATAATGCAGTGGTGGCGAGGAACCTTAAGCAAAAACAAACAAGAGGGTCAGAAATGCCCCAAAAGGCAGGTTGCGCAGGCAGCAATAAGGTTAGTGACTGCTGTAATTAAATTTAGAAACAAGGAAAGAAATGTTAGGTCACCCAGTTAAGGTACATGTGTTATTAGACATTTAAGAAATGTAAAACTTGCAATCTAGGTTACATTATTGTATCTATGCTATACTAAATATAGGACTGAAACTCTAAAGTAAGCTTAGAGCATTAATGTACCATAATATAATATTGCATGGCACCTAATCACAAAAGATAATTTATTAAAGTACGATTATATATAGTATTATCATATCTACAGGATCGATATATGGTAGATGTATCGCAGCAGAAGAAGGTGGTGATAGTGGTCATGAACATACCAAAATATGTTCATAATTTTTAGAGAACGGACGGAATCACACCAATTTCACAAGCAACTTAGCTATGATGGTGGTCTATCTCCCTGTCAAGTTTGAATTCGATTAGACAAAGTGTTTTCAAGTTAGAGTCTGGAAACGAAAATGTTGACAGACAGACGTCGGACACAACAATCTAATAGGCGGGTTGGTTACACACCACCCTCCTAAAAAGCAACCTTTTCGGGGACACTTAATTATTATTGTTAATAAATTACAGACTTTTTAAAAAAATATTGGTATTTCCAAATTGCAATAAAAGTGAATCTGGAATACACTTTTCTATAAATGATAGCTTTCCACAGATCAACAAATAAATACTCTATGCAATAATTTTTCAACACAGCTTTTCCATTAAATCTGTGACTATTACCTTTAGAATTCTAAAAATATTCTGATGAATTTAAAAATTCTTATTCACAGAAATTTTTCTTCTAAGAATTTTTGATTTTATTCAGAAATTCTATGACTCAGAATAATTTTATGAATAAGACTGTTTGTAAATACAGGCAGTGGAATACCTGGTTGATGAAAAGTCTTTTTATGTCCCTTGAAAGATTGGAATTCTATAGAGATTCCGCTTCTATTTACATCCTAAATTCTTTAGGGTATGTACAAGTGTACTGTTGTTAGAGCCCAACTTAGGAGTCAGCCCATCTTAAGATGGGCTATAGCCCAACTTAGGATCCTACGTTGGGTAGCCTAGGCTACATATTACAACATATTACCCCAACTTCAATTATTTAAATTCAGGAGTGATTTTAAAGATAAAATTTGATATTAACTTTTTAAATAGAATGTACATACTTTTTTTTAAGATGAATTGACAGACATTAACCGAACTTATTATGTTATACCCCATGGTTGGTTTAATTGTGAAATTGAATTTAATAAACTAGTTTATTTAAGTACTGAAATTTCAATAGCTAGTGATTGTGAAATGTTCTTTAATATTTTCTTGCTTATCCTTTCTAAATATTTGCTTACATATATTATTCCAGGTTAGAATTTGCACAGTCAAGTAGTTTTTATTCTCAAATTGAAATACTATTTACTTATTGTTTTACCTATATTTTTATCTCTTTTATCTACCTCAGTATATATTTATAAGATTAATCATTTCATTTTTGTTCCAAGACTCTTATTCTGTTAATCTGTTTAATATTATAATGTGAGTGTCATTATCTGTCAAGGTGTCTATTGTTCAACACTCCTTGATTTGTTTTACTTCTGTAGAGTGATTAGACAACTGAATTAGATTGTGATTCATTATTTCAAGATTCTTCTAAAGTTAATTTGTTTGACTATGTGTGTGACTGGATGTCTTTTAAGATTTGTCATTTGTTTTAGCATTCTTTTGAACTCGATTTGTTTCACTTGTGGTTGAGTGACTTAAGTTTAGAGGATTAAATAGGTAAAACTAGATGACGCAGAAGTTGGGCAATGACAAATTCAAGGACTTTTCAAGGATTTTATTCAATTTTGGCCAAATTCAAGGACTTTCAAGGCCTTGAAAAATAAAAATAAATCAATTTTTTCAAGGATTTTCAAGGATGTGGGAACCCTGTAAGTGGTAGCCTGTGCCACTCCACTGGTGCAGCTATGGCAAAACTACACCTGCCTATCGCCTTTTTAGGACAGATTGAGGAAACTGATAGCCTAGTTTGCAATTGTGTATAATGGTATTTTTTCAACCTCTCAGAGCGCTTTTACAGCACAAAAACTATAGCTCTGAATTAAACTGTAAATTTGAGGACCTATTTTTAGTCTGTACTTTCAGCTTTTCATTAATAGCCTGAGTCTCTCCTATTTCAGTGTAACATTCTTTTTTATACACAATGGAAGAAATGTCAGCAATATGACTTTCTACATCAGAGTGAGGAGCAATGTAACTTTAAGCCATAAATGTTTGACTTAGAACAGGAAAATCGCAATAAAATACATGCAGATTCAGTAAAAAATATAGTGTTGGATGAAAAACCAATTATAATAGTCACTAGTGCTTCGACTTGGCTGTTTGTAGAATCTTGATTATTGCCCACCTCAGATCGATTAATCATTGGATTTAATTGAAAGGCATTAAAAATCATTAAAGTCTGACTCATTACATAAGCATATTATTAAATAAATATATTCACACTATCAACCAACAAAATAATAAAATCTTACATGAAGAATACCATTGTTAAAATATGCAAACTACCAGTAGAACATGTCAGGTCATGGAATTCCACAGGTTTTTCTAGCAATATTTTAAATAAAATATGCAAATTTGAAAACTTGAGGCCACAGAATTACGTGGGATTTCCTGCATAAAATCTTTTTAAGGGCTATGCATACTAAAGGAAGCAAAATGGCTATCTATTTACGTAGTCCATTCCGCAGGATTTGCCAGCAATATTTTTAAATAAAATATGAGAGATGGTCGAAACATCTGTTTACATACATCTAGTGTGGCAAAAATAGGGGTTTAACTTTGAGTGATTCCATGTGGTTACACTCGATGCAATGAAGATGATGCCACATTCAAACGATGCATTAAACAGTCCCCTGATCATTCCACCACAAAGAGTCATTGTGATTTAAACCTTTCTTTCATTATTATCATTTAACCTTATAACTGCCAAAAATAAAAAACAAAATCCTATTTTAAAGCCCTGAAGTAAACTATTAACTTCATGAAACAGCAGTCTAATTGTCCCCCCCCAAAAAAGCCGGGAAAACAGAACTTTATTAGTGTGAAAAAATAATTTAAGAGTATCTTGTAGTGAACGTATTTGGAATATTTGAAACAAAATTGCTACCATAGCAGCAATATGGGTATGCTATATTACAATTTTTGCTTCCAAAACTAAAACTGTCAGAAGTAGTAATGATACTCAGAAGTTTTAATCAATTTATCCCATATTATAAAACCTTTGCCTTCTCACAATATTCCCAGTACACCAGCTAATAGTCCAGGACACTCACTCTAAACAGTAAACACAAACAAGTAGCACTTGTACTTCTACAAGTAGAATGACCATATACATATCAGTTGTTCTTAGTGATACCAGTTCTTCAGAAAGAAATGGTCAAATTCATCTTCAGTTTCAACAACTACTATGTTCACTCTTAATATCACTATCCAAGTGTTAAGAGCAACTGATGATTGGTAAAGTTGTTATACTACTTGAATTAAGGTTAAAGCCCTCAAGATGAATTCTTATCATTTGTACCACAGCTTTAAGGCAACAACACATAACATTTTATGCCATGATGCATAATTTGATTTTAAAATTTCTGTCAACAGGAGCCAATATAAGATTTTTGGAGAAATTGTGAATTTCAATTGCTTCAAAGTTTCCGACAGCATATTTCCAACCAAAAAAGAAATTCCTTGATAGGATAACATTAAAGGGTGTTTTTTCTATCATGAATTATAAATTGCCTTGTTAAAAATTGACTGAAAAAATGATGAATTATGTGATACATAATTACTCGGAACTAAAAACAGTCATCCATATGGTTGGCATAACAAATCATCAGATATAATAAGTATTAATAACCAAGTTGGTATAAAAACAATCATATCAAGAACATTTTAAATTACTGTATTAGAACTTATAGTTTTGTAATTACTCATTCTGTAAAGCGGATTGAAAAAATATTGAGTTTCATGAGACTATATGCTATTGTGTGCAGAGTTGGCCGTTCAATTGAAGGGGTGGTTTTAACCGGTGGTTATAACCTCTAAGTCAATACTCCAAAAGTGGTCAATACTGGTCAAATGACCAAAAGTATTTTAAATTTTGCTTAAAAACAGACACACAATATGTGAAAACTGAACCTGTTAAGTCACATAATTAACAATGCCTAAAATACAAACATTTGATACAAACTTTTTAATTTTATTTCAAATTAATGGTTCTCTAAGAAGCCAGAACATGTAGCATGGAAATGTATAATTCATGTCACTCCTGCCTCTCATAACCAATTCGGATGGCAATTCAATTTTGGTTACCCAATAATATTGCTGGCAGAAATTGGCTTATTGTTTGTGTTAAACACATTTTAACAAACCCTATAAATGCAATCTCTTTCACCCAGGATATTCTACCATAGGAGACAAGTATATGTGTAATAGTAATCTTTCTCAATACATGGGAAATAAAAATATGTCATCTGAACAGTATGATATACTTTCATCTCTTTCTGGTTCATTACTGACCAGTATTGACCAGATGGCGTTTAAACATAAACAAGTCCTGTAAATACAATTTTTATCATTAATGAAGGAGTGAAAATTGAAATAGGTACAGGTGTATTATAAAACAACCTTTTATTTAAAATAGGTAAATGGGCCACGGTGGCAGAGTGGTAACACTCTTGCCTCCCACCTCTGAGGCCGGGGTTCGATCCCCGTCAAGGCCTTATGTGGGAAAGCTGGTAGTTGCTTGCCGTTGGTCGGCAGTTTACAGTACAGAACCCTAGCGAACTCTATGTACTGGTTTCCTCTGCCCTTCCAATTACCCGTCGTGATATGACCTGTACAGTGTTGAAAGCGACGTAAAACCCCAAATAAATAAATAAAACTAGAGGATCGCTCGCAAAAAAAAAAGATAATGTTTTTGCTATGCAAAAACAAAGCGTCCCGAAAAGGATATAAAGGTGAGTGCTAAAGTATTAAGAAAATGCTTCGTTTCTAGCCTTATACTGTTGTGGCAACCAAAGTCAGCGCAGTCTGCTCTATCTAGCACGGTTTTCAAGATATAAGCATTTTTGTGTTTTGCAAAAAATAAAAAAAATTAAAAATGTCCGCTATATTTGGTGAGACAAAAATATTTTGAAAATTGGCATGGCTACTCTGCAGAGATACCCAGCAGGTCCAAAATTTTGTTGAGTTTACTCCATATAGCACGGTTTTCGAGATATAAGCATTTTTGTGTTTTGCAAAAACTTTGAAAATTCAAAATGGCCACTATTTTTGGGGAGACAAAAATTTTTGTCAAGACCACTGCCGTGGTGTGTATCTCCCGCCGAGCATTAAAGCAGAATAAATAGCTTTTCCGAGATATTCACAATTTTTCATTTTCGTGTGTGAAAGGTCTTCCAAAAGTAGGTGAATGAGTTATTTGAGAAAAATTGGCTATCTGCAATACTTTTAGAGATAATTTGCATTTACTCATTTTGAGTAGACGAGTAATTAGCTATGGGTCTGAAACTTCACCAAGTGAAAGCTCTCCCAAAAGTAGGTGAATGAGTTATTTGAGAAAAATTGGCTATCTGCAATACTTTTAGAGATAATTCGCATTTACTCATTTTGAGTAGGTGAGTAATTAGCTATGGGTCTGAAACTTCACCATGTGAAAGCTCTCCCACAAGTAGATGAATGAGTATTTGATAAAAACTGGGTATCCGCAATACTTTTACAGATAATTAGCATTTACTCATTTTGAGTAGGTGAATAAATAGCTATGGGTCTGAAACTTCACAGAGTGAAAGCTCTCCCAAAAGTAGGTGAATGAGTTATTTGAGAAAAATTGGCTATCTGCAATACTTTTAGAGATAATTCACATTTACTCATTTTGAGTAGGTGAATAATTAGCTATGGGTCTGAAACTTCACCAAGTGAAAGCTCTGCCAAAAGTAGGTGAAGGATTTATTTGAGAAAAATTGGCTATCTGCAATACTTTTAGAGATAATTCGCATTTACTCATTTTGAGTAGGTGAGTAATTAGCTATGGGTCTGAAACTTCACCAAGTGAAAGCTCTCCCAAAAGTAGGTGAATGAGTTATTTGAGAAAAATTGGCTATCTGCAATACTTTTAGAGATAATTCGCATTTACTCATTTTGAGTAGACGAGTAATTAGCTATGGGTCTGAAACTTCACCAAGTGAAAGCTCTCCCAAAAGTAGGTGAATGATTAATTTGAGAAAAATTGGCTATCTGCAATACTTTTAGAGATAATTCGCATTTACTCATTTTGAGTAGACGAGTAATTAGCTATGGGTCTGAAACTTCACCAAGTGAAAGCTCTCCCAAAAGTAGGTGAATGAGTTATTTGAGAAAAATTGGCTATCTGCAATACTTTTACAGATAATTCGCATTTACTCATTTTGAGTAGGTGAGTAATTAGCTATGGGTGTGAAACTTCACCAAGTGAAAGCTCTCCCAAAAGTAGGTGAATGATTAATTTGAGAAAAATTGGCTATCTGCAATACTTTTAGAGATAATTCGCATTTACTCATTTTGAGTAGGTGAGTAATTAGCTATGGGTCTGAAACTTCACCAAGTGAAAGCTCTCCCAAAAGTAGGTGAATGAGTTATTTGAGAAAAATTGGCTATCTGCAATACTTTTAGAGATAATTCACATTTACTCATTTTGAGTAGGTGAGTAATTAGCTATGGGTCTGAAACTTCACAGAGTGAAAGCTCTGCCAAAAGTAGGTGAATGAGTTATTTGAGAAAAATTGGCTATCTGCAATACTTTTAGAGATAATTCGCATTTACTCATTTTGAGTAGGTGAGTAATTAGCTATGGGTCTGAAACTTCACCAAGTGAAAGCTCTCCCAAAAGTAGGTGAATGATTAATTTGAGAAGAATTGGCTATCTGCAATACTTTTAGAGATAATTCACATTTACTCATTTTGAGTAGGTGAGTAATTAGCTATGGGTCTGAAACTTCACCAAGTGAAAGCTCTCTCAAAAGTAGGTGAATGAGTTATTTGAGAAAAATTGGCTATCTGCAATACTTTTAGAGATAATTCACATTTACTCATTTTGAGTAGGTGAGTAATTAGCTATGGGTCTGAAACTTCACCAAGTGAAAGCTCTCCCAAAAGTAGGTAAATGAGTTATTTGAGAAAAATTGGCTATCTGCAATACTTTTAGAGATAATTCGCATTTACTCATTTTGAGTAGGTGAGTAATTAGCTATGGGTCTGAAACTTCACCAAGTGAAAGCTCTCCCAAAAGTAGGTGAATGAGTTATTTGAGAAAAATTGGCTATCTGCAATACTTTTAGAGATAATTCACATTTACTCATTTTGAGTAGGTGAGTAATTAGCTATGGGTCTGAAACTTCACCAAGTGAAAGCTCTCTCAAAAGTAGGTGAATGAGTTATTTGAGAAAAATTGGCTATCTGCAATACTTTTAGAGATAATTCGCATTTACTCATTTTGAGTAGGTGAGTAATTAGCTATGGGTCTGAAACTTCACCAAGTGAAAGCTCTCTCAAAAGTAGGTGAATGAGTTATTTGAGAAAAATTGGCTATCTGCAATACTTTTAGAGATAATTCGCATTTACTCATTTTGAGTAGGTGAGTAATTAGCTATGGGTCTGAAACTTCACCATGTGAAAGCTCTCCCACAAGTAGATGAATGAGTTATTTGATAAAAATTGGGTATCCGCAATACTTTTACAGATAATTAGCATTTACTCATTTTGAGTAGGTAAATAATTAGCTATGGGTCTGAAACTTCACCATGTGAAAGCTCTCCCAAAAGTAGGTGAAAGAGTTATTTGAGAAAAATTGGCTATCTGCAATACTTTTACAGATAATTCACATTTACTCATTTTGAGTAGGTGAGTAATTGGCTATGGGTCTGAAACTTCACCATGTGAAAGCTCTTCCAAAAGTAGGTGAATGAGTTATTTGAGAAAAATTGGCCATCTGCAATACTTTTAGAGGTAATTCGCATTTACTCTTTTTGAGTAGGTGAGCAATTAGCTATGGGTCTGAAACTTCACCAAGTGAAAGCTCTTTGGGATAGCTGCTCTGCAGAGATACCCTGAAGATAAAAAATTTTGTTGAAATCGCTCTATGTAGCACGGTTTTCGAAATATTAGCATTTTTGTGTTTTGCAATTTTTGCGCAAAAATTCGAAAATTCAAAATGGCCGCCATTTTTGGCAAGACAAAATTTTTTTGAAAATTGGCATGGCTACTCTGCATAGATACCCTGCGGGTCAAAAATTTCGTCGAAATCGCTCTATCTAGCACGGTTTTCGAGATATAAGCATTTTTGTGTTTTGCAATTTTGCGAAAAATTCGAAAATTCAAAATGGCCGCCATTTTTTTCGAGAAATTTTTTGTTTGAAAATTGGCAGCTAATCTGCAGAGATACCCTGCGGGTCAAAAATTTCGTCGAAATCGCTCTATCTAGCAGGGTTTTCGAGATATAAGCATTTTTATGTTTTGCAATTTTTGCGAAAAATTCGAAAATTCAAAATGGCCGCCATTTTTGGCGAGACAAAAATTTTTTCAAAATTGGGATAACTACTCTGCAGAGATACCCTATGGGTCAAAAATTTCGTCGAAATCGCTCTATCTAGCACGGTTTTCGAGATATAAACATTTCTGTGTTTTGCAATTTTTGCGAAAATTTCGAAAATTCAAAATGGCCGCCATTTTTGGCAAGATAAAAATTTTTTGAAAATTGGGAAAAGTACTCCGCAGAGATAACCTGCGGGTCAAAAATTTTGTCGAAATTGCTCTATCTAGCACGGTTTTTGAGATATAAGCATTTTTGTGTTTTGCAATTTTTGCGAAAAATTCGAAAATTCAAAATGGCCGCCATTTTTGGCGAGACAAAAATTTTTTCAAAATTGGGATAACTACTCTGCAGAGATACCCTGTGGCTCAAAAATTTCGTCGAAATCGCTCTATCTAGCACGGTTTTCGAGATATAAGCATTTTTGTGTTTTGCAATTTTTGCGAAAATTTCGAAAATTCAAAATGGTCGCCATTTTGGGCGAGACAAAAATTTTTTGAAAATTGGGAAAACTACTCCGCAGAGATACCCTGCGGGTCAAAAATTTCGTCGAAATCGCTCTATCTAGCACGGTTTTCGAGATATAAGCATTTTTGTGTTTTCCTTATTTGGAAAATTCGTAATAATTAATTAATCATTAATTACTCGGCCATTTCTTGACCAATCAATGCCAAAATCTAATGATTTCCAGATTTTAATAGAATGAATGTATTTGCCAAGTTTCAGGTGAATTGATAAAATTCCTTTCAAGTTATCATCCGGACAAGCTTCCCCATCGAAAAAAGACATTTTTGGTCATGTGACCTCTCTGATTGGTTGAAATGTCACTGCAGCATATTCAAAAAAATTCCCCAAGGCTACTGCCTAAACCTGCCAAATTTGAAAAGAATCCGCCTAACGGTTACAGAGTTATAAGGAAAACAAAATGCGGAGCCGGCGGAGCCGGCGGAGCCGGCGGAGCCGGCGGAGCCGCCGGAGCCGGCGGAGCCGGCGGAGCCAGAAGCTCTCCCATACACAAACAAGCGTCCCTTGCGGGACGCTTAATAAAATAGGTAAAACTATATCCACTCAGCACTTAAAGCTTTCTGGACTTTATGGTAGAATGTCTTTATTTCCTTTGGTGGCATTCTACCAGTGAACGCCAGCCTGCCAGTGAATGCCCATGTTATATATCTTTATTAGAGGTCAAGTACAAATGGTTCTATTTGCAAACAAAATGGGCATTCACGGGTATTTCCGATTTGCTGTAAAACAGCAGATAATAGAGATATTTTGTCAAAATATTACACTTTCAAAGAAATACTGAACAGCATAATTAAAGTATTAATTCAATTGTATAGTATATCATTTGATAATTTTGTTTAAGAAGAATATAAGCTAAACCTACTTATACAATATAAGTTTTAAATATTACCTAAAGCATGGGCGTTTACTGGTCGAAAGCCACTATTTTTTTCAATCGACCAGCACTGACCACATGAAGTTGCAATACAAATAAAACCTACATATCCAGTCTCTATGAACAACAAAATTCTGGAAAATGAAACAGGTATTGTAATATTATAACTTCACATCTTCATCTCTCAATCAATGTCCCTATCAAGTAGTGGTGGCATCTTTTACAGAAATCCAAACCGGTTACCGGGGCTTTGAAACGAAACGAAATCCGGTGTTTTGTATGCTTGTTCTGTGCATTGAAAATTATTGGCAGGTGTACATGAGTGATAAATTGTGAATGGAAGTGGCTTTCGCAAAATATTATTAAGCAGGTAAAAATTCTTTTTTCTCAGTATAAAGTAAAAATGTGACACATTTTGCCAAATATGTATATTTTTGTCGTTTTGACGAAGTATCAGCCATTAGAGAGCCTAAAATAATAACGTCTTCAATAACCGGTTCCCAAATATTCTTTGCGGATTTTGTTTTTTATATTACCAAAACAAAATGATATTCCGCATACTAGAAAACCGTTAACAACACTACTATCAAGTATGAACTTCCCATACCTCATGGTTTCTGACATACAGCCTGGACAATATTTCCTCACTGCCTGCCCACCCATACAGCAAGATACCACAGGTGAAAACATTATCCCTACAGCTACAGCCTTTAAAGGCTGTGGGATAAAAATCATAGTAGACCAGTCAAAAACTATGATTATTAGTTCAACATTAATTTACAACAATTGTCATTAAATAATGTGACTAGTGAAAAACTACTGCCATTGCTGACAATTTTGGCAGAGGCAGCTGGGGGAAATAAAATATAAAACTACTAAAAATACATACGGCAGTTTGTTTTACAGATGTTTCACTGCTCATGGTCATTACTTGGAATTCTAGCAGGGACTTTTGGACAACAAGAATAAAATATAAATGTACTCAAAAGTGCTAAAAAATACTCGTGATAATTCAATTTAGTCAGATGTTAAATGCTCAGTCTGAGTTACTCTAGATGTCTCGTCAGTTAATTATAGACAAGACAAAGAACAAGGCCAGGGAAGTATTAAATTACCTGTCCTGTATTCAGATCATAGGGAAAACAGAAGGAACAAAGGGACTCCAAAAGTTACAGTAAATTTCAAAAAGAATTCCTAACCAAAATTAAAAGATATTTGAAATATTTCTGACATTTATTCGTTTAAAGTAGTATGTTACAATGTTGGTCCAATTCGCTATAATTATACACCACCAACGAAGCATAAAGAAGCTGCATTATCATTACATATTATCTTCTACTATCCCAATACAAACCAAAATTTAATTATACACATTGCCATTCTACAAAATTTACTTTAACTTCTATCACTGTTTTGGGAGGTCTAGTAGAGCAAGTAGATCTATGTGATTGTTGGATTTACATCAACTTTTTTCAGATGGTGGGTCTTAGACCTTATCGCATAATTGATTTACTGTAATTTTGGGAATGATCCACAATTCTGGATCCAGGAAATTGGCAGACATTTTTTAAAAGGTTTTTTTTATCATTGCCGTCACAAGCAATAGCTGAGGTGCTGGGCCCAGTTTTCTACTGATTTACACTGAAAAATGAAAACATGTTTTTTCTTCAAATTTTAAGACCATCCATCCTTTCAGGTACACAAAGTGTTAGTCTCCCAGCATTTTTTTTTTTAAACAGAGGTTCTGTAACCTTTTTAGAAATTAATTTTTGATGCTTATCACAAAAAGTTGGTTAACTCTAAAGTCTGAATGATCAATTACTTCTATACTATATTATTTAAAATATGATGCAGGTTAAAACCACCGACAATCACAAAACTACACAGACATTCCTATATACAGTAAGCAGATTTAATGAAAAGTAAGTTTCTCCAGCATTAAGAGATTGCATAATAATTACCTTGTAACAATGAAACAATGATTTTTCATTTCTCATGTTAAATGATCCATTGAAACAGTACTCCAAAGAAAATGGCAAATATATCTCGAAAGCAAAAGAGAAATGATGCATATTATCTGTTGCAACCATCAATAAAACTGTAATATATCAGTACAAAATAGTTAAAAAAAAACATAAATTACTTTGTTGCTCATTGTTTGTGATTACAATAATACATGCAAAATTACCCAATTACTAAAACATCGTAAAAGAGATTTATCACCTGGAAGCTCCATCAAGTGACATGAAAAAAACGCCACCAAAACATTCAACATACAGTATGGAAACTGATCTATACATCAACTAATGCTCAAAGACTGCAAGCACTGTAAGATCAAGCATCACATATGTACTATATTATTTATCTTAAGTCCATTGCATGATATTTGGGAGAAAAAAACCTGCCACAGTGGAAATGACTTTAGCAAAAAGCAAACATCAAAATAAAGAAACTACTAACTAATTTGGCAGTAATTAGGTTACAGAGAAGTAGGGGTGTTGCGGTAGTACCGGTATCATCGGTACGGTTAATAAATTATTGCAAACCGCAATCAACTTCAACTGCCGGTTTTCCGCCTACACTTCAATGTAAAGTTAACTTACTAACCTTACATACAAAACACATGTCATAATCCACTTTTATTTGAAGAAATGATTGTTTTTTGGAGATTTTTTTTTTTTTTTTTACCACGGAAATTGACTTCCTGTTTTGCACTATGGAAAACTACTTGGTTCTCATGTTTTGTGACGTAGTCAGAAAGTGACATATTTTCACATCTACGACGCTTTTATATTTTCAAATAATTTGAAATAAACATTTTTGTAAATTGTATATGTCTCATTTCTTTTGTTTCTTTGAAAAACTAGATTGGGCCAACTCGGCGCCAACATATCCCCAGACAGGTCATCACTCACGCCACAGGTTTTGATCGGGAATTTTTTAAAACATAATTACCCATTATTATATGAACTTCAGCACATCAATCTACTCTGTTTATATCTCCCCAAGGAAGATGGTGTATCCCCAGACGCCGAATACATAACTCAAATTATATTTTCAATCTTCCTGCAATGATAACTCTAAACCTATTTTCCAAGTATTTAAATGATTGATGATTGAATGTCCATTCTAAAATAATAATCCCAAAAGAGCATATCTGTTTCTATATTTGTTGACAAATAAAATATTATTTTTAACTCAACTCATCATATTTTTCAATCTTCCTTCAAAGTATTTAAATGATTGATGATTCAATGTCCATTCTAAAATTCATAATCCCAAAAGCGCATATCTGTTTCTATATTTGTTCACAAATAAAATATTATTTAAAAAAAAATTATTTATATTATTATTTTATTATATTATTTTTAGAATTTGCAAATTGTTTTCAGTTATTCATTTCCTCTATACCTATATATGTGGTCCATATATATGCAACCTAAATATGTGACACAATCTCAGTTCTGACTCCCCTTTGTGTTATATGTAATGAAGCCCACCACCTCCCACCCCCACCCCTCTCCCCTTCTCTACACCTCTCTCACTATTACACAAGATCTGCAACCCCATTGAGTTCTTTGTTTCTCATCTGATATCATTAAATACCTTTGTTTATTTAGTGTCACTCAATATAGCTGGAGGTCCCAGAGGTGGGTGGGGGGAATCCGGGTGGGGGATGTGGGTTGAGCATAAATGGTAAACAAACAATCTATATAAAAGGGGTACTCAAATACAAAAAGAATTGAGAATTTTAAGTATGTGATTATCAACTGAAATGAGTTCATAACTGTAGGAGCTGTGCCAAAATTAACTGAGGCAAGCTGAATAAAACTGGGCTAGTTGAGGGTTAAAAATCCCCTAGTTTTACTACATAAGGATATAATTTCATTAATATTGGGACTTAAAGCTCACTTAAAGTGTCCATTTTGTCTACTTGAATATGTTTAACCAGTTTCATTTTAAAAAGTGAAAAACTCAGCAAGCAGAGGTATAACACACAAAAATAAGTTCTTAAAAGACTAAGATAGCCATAACATTATTAATATTCAAAATTTAAATAGACAGGCATTTCCTTTTAAAAATTCAAAGATTTCAGCTCTATAACCCACATAGTTTGACAGTTACTGGGCTTTAAAGTGGCATAATATCCATAAATTGGGTTTCTGTGGGCATTTTACAATTGTTAAAGAGACCTTAGCAATTAAACTACAGATCTGAAACTTTTTGGGGGACATACATAACAAACAAAAATTATATATAATACAGTTTAAGACTTGTCACACTAAGCATTTCCAAATAACAGGGCAAAATACGGAAAAAATGTCAAAAAAGGCACTTGGGCGAGTGTCTATGGCCCTCATACACAGGTTAAATGTCTACTAAAAACCTTGATTTTCGGCATATGTAAAAAGGACATAATAATGCATTCCCAGATGGGATTTCAGCTCCATCAATCACATAGTTTAACAGTTACAGGGCTTAAAGGTGGTAAAAAGTCCAAATATTGGGTCATTGTGGGCCTTTTAGAGATCTCGATGTGGCTTTCAAATTAAAGCTTCAGACTTAAAATTTGTTACATACTAAGATTACACATAGAATATGTATCTAATAAAGTTTGAAACTTCTCAGACTTACCATTTCCAAGTTACAGAGCAAAATATGTGAAAAATGTCTTAAAAGGGTCACTCAGGTGGGTGTTTAAGGTCCTCATACACAGGTTAAATGTCTACTTGAAGCCTTGATTTTTGGCACATGTAAAAAGAACATAATAATGTATTCCCAGATGAGATTTCAGCTCTATCAGTCACATAGTTTAACAGTCACAGGCCTTAAAATTGGCAAAAAGTCCAAATACTGGGTCTTTATGGGGCCTTCTAGAGACCTAAATGTGGCCTTCAAATTAAAGCTTCAGACTTAAAATTTGTCACATACTAAGATTACACATAGAATATGCATCTAATACAGTTTGAAACTTCTTAGACTTACCATTTCCAAGCTACAGGGAAAAATATGTGAAAAATGTCTAAAAATGGTCACTCGGGTGGGGATTTATGGTCCTCATACACAGGTTAAATGTCTTCTTAAAGCCTTAATTTTTGGCACATATAAAAATAACATACTAATATCTTCTCAGATAGGATTTGAGCTCTATCAGTCACATAGTTTGACAGTCACAGGGCTTAAAAGTAGCAAAAAGTCCAAATATTGGGTCTTTGGGAGCCTTTTAGAGACCTCAATTTGACCTTCAAAATTAAAGCTTCAGACTTAAAATCTGTTACATACTAAGATTACACACAGAATATATATCTAATACAGTTTGAAACTTCTCAGACTTACCATTTCCAAGTTACAGGGAAAAAGATGTGAAAAATGTCTTATAAGGGTCACTCGGGTGGGTGTTTATGGTCCTGATACACAGGTTAACTGTCTATTAAAGGCCTAAATGTTGGGGCACATATAAGAAAACACATAGATATATTCCCAGATGATATTTAACTTAGATGAGAGACATAGTTTGAAAGCTACAGTGCTTGAAAGTGGCAAAAAGTGCATAAATTGGGTCTCTGTGGGCACTTTTGAGACCTTAAGTCGACCCCTTTGGGTAAACCTACAGCCCTAAAATTTTCTACAGACAAGGATTACATATCAAAGTTATACCTAGCGCAGTTTGAGACTCATCAGAATTATCACTTCCAAATTATAGGGTAAAATATGTGTAAAGTATAGCAAAAAATCCCTAAGTGGGGGTATTTATGGGCCTCAAACACAATTTTCTCCTCAACTTAAAGTCATGATTTTCGGCACATGTACTAAGAACATATTAATGTGTTGTCAGGTAAAATTTCAGCCAGCTGAGCATCATAGTTTGTGACCTACAGGGCTCTAAGTGGCCAAAAGTGCAATTTCTGACCTTAAGGTGGCCATAAGTTCTTTTTTACTGGGAGTTTAAGGTCACCTTAAAATAGGGATCTTCCTTTGGGCACCCTTAACATGTGTACCAAGTTTGAAAAAAAAATATTAATTTGTTTTTGAGTTATCGCGTCCACAAGGAAATTTCTACGGCGGCGGCGGCGGCGGCGGCGCGACGGACCTGAATCCAATATATCCCCGACTTTCGTCTGGGGATATAATAATTGAACCCAAACTAACAGCTAAGTATCAAATGGTGGATGCTCATCATGGCTGCCAAATTAAGTTCTGTGTGGAAATACTTTGAAAAGGCTGAGGAAAACAAAACAAAATGTCAGATATGCAATGCTTTGATCACCTACAAAGGTTAATAATGTTGGGCTGTTTTCAGTGTTGTAAATTTTAAATTTAATAATGACTGGAAATTGGATTTTGTTATTTTTAGCATGATAGCCTTTATTAACTATTTCAATTTAATTTATTTTTGCTTCTGACCTGGCTTTTTCAAATACTTTTGATCCCTGAGCTGAGGAATTTTTACATTATCTTTTCATAAGGTGGAAGTACATCTGGGATGTGGGCCCATCTTAATCACCGCCATCCAGCTCTGAGACCAAGATGCCAAACTGCTGACAGCACCAGCTCAAGTTCTACCAACTTTAGACAGGGAAATCTATCTGGATTTTTAAACTCTGGATCACTTACTAACCAGCAACAAGAATCAATTACAAGAAAAATTGCACTTATGTGTGCATTAGATCTGAAACCACTAAGCATTGTACAAGGCAAAGGCTTTAAAATGCTTTGTAATCAACTCAACCCTAGGTACAAAATTCCGAGTAGACAGACCGTAGCCAAATACTTGCATACATTATATGATGAAGAAAAGGTCAATCTTATTGCTAAGGTCAAAGGTCAAAGTATTGCTGCCACAACAGATTTGTGGACAAGTAATGCCATGCAAGGTTTTATAACATTAACAGGGCATTACGTGTCACCTGATTGGGTACTTGAGACTAATGTCTTGGGAACAAGGGTTGTCACTGAACGTCATACAGGATCAAATATTGCCAAGGAGGTAGACAATATAATCAAAGAATTTGAGATTAAGTCCCTCATTGCCTTAGTGACTGACAATGCTGCCAATATGGTAGGAGCAGCCAGAGACTTAGAGGTAGCTCACATAAATTGTTTCTCACATACTCTTCAATTGGCCATCGAGGATGGTCTTAAGCTTCCCCAAATTTCAAGAACCCTGGGATCAGCACGTAAACTTGTAGGCCACTTTATTAGGTCAAGCCTGGCCACCAATGCTCTGCTCAACAAACAAGACTCAGGTCAAAAGCTTAAGCTAATCCAGGATGTCTCTACCCGCTGGAATTCTTCATTTTACATGATTGAAAGACTACTGAAACTCCGAATTCCTGTGTATGGGGTAATTTTTGATGACAACATCACCAAACCAGCGGATAGGGCCATCCTGGATATAAGAGACAGCTTTTGGGCTGTAATGGAAGACATTTACCCAGTCTTAGAACCCTTGGCAGAGGTAACAGAACTACTGGGCAAAGAAGATATCCCAACAGGTAGTACTGTTCATATTTTACTGAACAATTTAATTTCAGAGGTCATGAAAAGTAATGTTGCAGATTCTGAGGTAGTAAAGCAATTAAAGCAGAAAATCAAAAGTGGTCTTGTGAAAAGATATTCAATAGATGATCATGGTGTGCCTAAAAATGGAATCACAGCACTTGCATTTGCCTCCCTTCTTGATCCAAGGTACAATTCAATAATATACAGACAAATAATTAGCCCAGATCAACAAGCAAATCTGCTTTCAGAAATACTTGACATGATGAGAAACCAAACAGTTAATGATTTGGAGGTACCTGGGGAAAGGCCTGAGCCTAAGAAAAAGCCTAAACTTTGGGATGTAATAAAGGGGGATTTGAGTGAGGGGACAAATTTTTCTGTTGAGGCAGAGTTCCAAAGTTACATTGAGCAACCTGTCACAATAAGCATAACCCACTTGATTGGTGGAAACAAAATGAAACTAGGTATCCAAGATTGGCACTTTTGGCAAGACATTATTTGTCAATTCCAGCCACATCAGTACCCTCAGAGAGGGTATTTTCAGTAGCTGGTCTGACAGTGTCAAAACTGAGATTGGCTCTGGATCCTGACACAGTTGATCATATCATTTTCTTAAAAAACAAGAGGAGAGTGCCCGTGAACGGGCACTGTGTCAGCTGACTGAATGTTTTTGATTTGTGATGGTGATAATGAGAGGAAAGCATAATTATCAGGGAAAGGGCTGTACAGAAATACAGTAAATGGTAACTGAACAGCATGTTCGAAAGATATTCCGAAGCTGACAGAAGAAAACGACAAAAAAGTTGTGCCCTGCAAATGGTATTATGAAATAAAGTAACAAGGTAATTGTTTAAGGGTAAAAAGTAGGTTAAAAATATTTAAAGAAATACTATAAATGCAATATCCTCGTTCCACCATGAAGAAGGGGTCCAAAGGTCAAATCTGACCATAACAAAAGATTCCCAGCCAAAGAATTTAGGATGGTTTACCATCCCAAACCTCTCGGACCAATAATAAGTGAGTTATAGGCACTTTTTAAGTTTGGCTATCCTTGTTTGACCTTGAAGGAGGGGGTCCAAGGTCAAATCCGACCACACAAAAAAATTCCCAGCCCATGATTTCCTGTAGCTTGTTTACCATCCCAAACTTGTAGGACCAATAATAAGCGAGTTCTAAGCAATTGTAAGTTTGGCTATCCTCAACTGCCCTTGAAGGAGGGGTCCCAGGTCAAATCTGACCACACCAAAAGAATCCCAGCCCATGATTTCCTATATGTTGGTTTACCATCCCAAACCTCCAAGACCAATAATACGCGAGTTATAAGCACTTTAAGTTTGGCTATCTTCGTTTGACCTGGAAGGAGGGGGTCCAAGGTCAAATCCGACCACACAAAAAAATTCCCAGCCCATGATTTCCTGTAGCTTGTTTACCATCCCAAACTTGTAGGACCAATAATAAGCAAGTTCTAAGCAATTGTAAGTTTGGCTATCCTCAACTGCCCTTGAAGGAGGGGTCCCAGGTCAAATCCGACCACACCAAAAGATTCCCAGCCCATGATTTTCTATAGGTTGGTTTTCCATTCGAAACCTCTAGGACCAATAATAAGTGAGTTATAAGCACTTTTAAGTTTGGCTATCCTCATTTGACCTTGAAGGAGGGGTCCAAGGTGAAATCCGACCACACCAAAAAATTCCCAGCTCATGATTTTCTATAGGTTGGTTTTCATTCCAACCTCTGGGACCAATAATAAGCGAGTTATAAGCACTTTTATGTTTGGCTATCCTCATTTGACCTTGAAGGAGGGTTCCAAGGTCAAATCGGACCATATTAACAGATTCCCAGCCCATGATTTCCTACAGGTTGGATACAATGATTTACTCAACAGTGAGAACCTGAAAGAAGCTATTGCTCAGCTATCCCATGACATAGAGGTCTGCAATTTCACTATGTTATAGCTGACCAAAACGTCTGTGAATAACATATTTAACAAAATACTCTAAATGTAATAATTTTCAAGTTACAACTGATTTACTCAAGAGTGAGAACCTCAAAGTAACTATTACTCAGCTATGCAATGAGCTACATGTCTGAATTTTTGCTCTGTTATAGCTGACCTAAAAGTAGCTGAACAACATATTTAAGCAAAATACTGTAAATGCAATAGTTTTCAAGTTACAACTGATTTACTCAATAGTGAGAACCAGAAAATAGCTATTGCTCCGCTATGCCATGAGCTATAGGTCTGTAATTTCACTATGTTATAGCTAACCCAAAAGTAGGTGAACAATATATTTTAACAAATTACTCCAAATGCAATATTTTTCAAGTTATTTCAAGCACTTTTAAGTTTGGCTATCCTCATTTGACCTTGAAGGAGGGGTCCAAGGTGAAATCCGACCACACCAAAAAATTCCCAGCTCATGATTTTCTATAGGTTGGTTTTCATTCCAACCTCTGGGACCAATAATAAGCGAGTTATAAGCACTTTTATTTTTGGCTATCCTCATTTGACCTTGAAGGAGGGTTCCAAGGTCAAATCGGACCATATTAACAGATTCCCAGCCCATGATTTCCTACAGGTTGGATACAATGATTTACTCAACAGTGAGAACCTGAAAGAAGCTATTGCTCAGCTATCCCATGACATAGAGGTCTGCAATTTCACTATGTTATAGCTGACCAAAACGTCTGTGAATAACATATTTAACAAAATACTCTAAATGTAATAATTTTCAAGTTACAACTGATTTACTCAAGAGTGAGAACCTCAAAGTAACTATTACTCAGCTATGCAATGAGCTACATGTCTGAATTTTTGCTCTGTTATAGCTGACCTAAAAGTAGCTGAACAACATATTTAAGCAAAATACTGTAAATGCAATAGTTTTCAAGTTACAAATGATTTACTCAATAGTGAGAACCAGAAAATAGCTATTGCTCCGCTATGCCATGAGCTATAGGTCTGTAATTTCACTATGTTATAGCTAACCCAAAAGTAGGTGAACAATATATTTTAACAAAATACTCCAAATGCAATATTTTTCAAGTTATAGCTGATTTACTCAACAGTCAGTGCCTGAGAACAGCTATTGCTCAGTTGTGCCATGAGCTACAGGTCTGTAATTTCACTATGTTATAGCTGACCCAAAAGTAGCTGAATAACATATTTGCACAAATTTCTGTAAAGGCAATAGTTTTCCAATTACAACTGATTTACTCAACAGTGAGAACTTCAAAGTAGCTATTACTCAGCTATGCAATGAGCCACAGGTCTGGAACTTCACTATGTTATAGCTGACCCCAAAATAGGTGAATAACATATTGAAACAAAATACTCTAAATGCAATAGTTTTCAAGTTATAAGTGATTTACTCAACAGTGATAACCTAAAAGTAGCTATTACTCAGCTATGCCATGAGCTACAGGTCTGAAATTTTACTATGTTATAGCTGACCCAAAAGTAGCTGAATAACATATTTATACTAAATTCTCTAAATGCAATAGTTTTCAAATTACAAGTGATTTACTCAACATTGAGAACTTCAAAGTAGCTATTACTCAGCTATGCAATGAGTCACGGGTCTGGAACTTCACTATGTTATAGCTGACCCCAAAATAGGTGAATAACATATTGAAACAAAATACTCTAAATGCAATAATTTCCAAGTTATAAGCGATTTACTCAACAGTGATAACCTAAAAGTAGCTATTACTCAGCTATGCCATGAGCTACAGGTCTAAAATTTTACTATGTTATAGCTGACCCAAAAGTAGGTGAACAACATATTTAAGCAAAATACTGTAAATGCAATAGTTTTCAAGTTACAACTGATTTACTCAATAGTGATGACCTAAAAGTAGCTATTACTCAGCTATGCCATGAGCTACAGGTCTGAAATTTTACTATGTTATAGTTGACCCAAAAGTAGCTGAATAACATATTTATACTAAATTATCTAAATGCAATAGTTTTCCAATTACAACTGATTTACTCAATAGTGATGACCTAAAAGTAGCTATTACTCAGCTATGCCATGAGCTACAGGTCTGAAATTTTACTATGTTATAGCTGACCCAAAAGTAGGTGAACAACATATTTAAGCAAAATACTGTAAATGCAATAGTTTTCAAGTTACAACTGATTTACTCAATAGTGATGACCTAAAAGTAGCTATTACTCAGCTATGCCATGAGCTACAGGTCTGAAATTTTACTATGTTATAGCTGACCCAAAAGTAGGTGAACAACATATTTAAGCAAAATACTGTAAATGCAATAGTTTTCAAGTTACAACTGATTTACTCAATAGTGATGACCTAAAAGTAGCTATTACTCAGCTATGCAATGAGCTACAGGTCTGAAATTTTACTATGTTATAGCTGACCCAAAAGTAGGTGAACAACATATTTAAGCAAAATACTGTAAATGCAATAGTTTTCAAGTTACAACTGATTTACTCAATAGTGATGACCTAAAAGTAGCTATTACTGAGCTATGCCATGAGCTACAGGTCTGTAATTTCACTATGTTATAGCTGACCCAAAAGTAGCTGAATAACATATTTATACGAAATTCTCTAAATGCAATAGTTTTCCAATTACAACTGATTTACTCAATAGTGAGAACTTCAAAGTAGCTATTACTCAGCTATGCAATGAGCCACAGATCTGAAACTTCACTATGTTATAGCTGATCCCAAAATAGGTGAATAACATATTGAAACAAAATACTCTAAATGCAATAGTTTCCAAGTTATAAGCGATTTACTCAACAGTGATAACCTAAAAGTAGCTATTACTCAGCTATGCAATGAGTCACGGGTCTGGAACTTCACTATGTTATAGCTGACCCCAAAATAGGTGAATAATATATTGAAACAAAATACTCTAAATGCAATAATTTCCAAGTTATAAGCGATTTACTCAATAGTGATAACCTAAAAGTAGCTATTACTCAGCTATGCCATGAGCTACAGGTCTGAAATTTTACTATGTTATAGCTGACCCAAAAGTAGGTGAACAACATATTTAAGCAAAATACTGTAAATGCAATAGTTTTCAAGTTACAACTGATTTACTCAATAGTGATGACCTAAAAGTAGCTATTGCTCAGCTATGCCATGAGCTACAGGTCTGAAATTTTACTATGTTATAGCTGACCCAAAAGTAGGTGAACAACATATTTAAGCAAAATACTGTAAATGCAATAGTTTTCAAGTTACAACTGATTTACTCAATAGTGATGACCTAAAAGTAGCTATTACTCAGCTATGCCATGAGCTACAGGTCTGAAATTTTACTATGTTATAGCTGACCCAAAAGTAGGTGAACAACATATTTAAGCAAAATACTGTAAATGCAATAGTTTTCAAGTTACAACTGATTTACTCAATAGTGATGACCTAAAAGTAGCTATTACTCAGCTATGCCATGAGCTACAGGTCTGAAATTTTACTATGTTATAGTTGACCCAAAAGTAGCTGAATAACATATTTATACTAAATTCTCTAAATGCAATAGTTTTCCAATTACAACTGGTTTACTCAACAGTGATAATCTAAAAGTAGCTATTACTCAGCTATGCCATGAGCTACAGGTCTGAAATTTTACTATGTTATAGCTGACCCAAAAGTAGGTGAACAACATATTTAAGCAAAATACTGTAAATGCAATAGTTTTCAAGTTACAACTAATTTACTCAATAGTGATGACCTAAAAGTAGCTATTACTCAGCTATGCCATGAGCTACAGGTCTGAAATTTTACTATGTTATAGTTGACCCAAAAGTAGCTGAATAACATATTTATACTAAATTCTCTAAATGCAATAATTTTCCAATTACAACTGATTTACTCAATAGTGAGAACCTCAAAGTAGTTATTACTCAGCTATGCAATGAGCTACAGGTCTGAAATTTCACTATGTTATAGCTGACCCAAAAGTAGGTGAACAACATATTAAAGCAAAATACTGTAAATGCAATAGTTTTCAAGTTACAACTGATTTACTCAATAGTGATGACCTAAAAGTAGCTATTACTCAGCTATGCCATGAGCTACAGGTCTGAAATTTTACTATGTTATAGCTGACCCAAAAGTAGGTGAACAACATATTTAAGCAAAATACTGTAAATGCAATAGTTTTCAAGTTACAACTGATTTACTCAATAGTGATGACCTAAAAGTAGCTATTACTCAGCTATGCCATGAGCTACAGGTCTGAAATTTTACTATGTTATAGCTGACCCAAAAGTAGCTGAATAACATATTTATACGAAATTCTCTAAATGCAATAGTTTTCCAATTACAACTGATTTACTCAATAGTGAGAACTTCAAAGTAGCTATTACTCAGCTATGCAATGAGCCACAGATCTGAAACTTCACTATGTTATAGCTGATCCCAAAATAGGTGAATAACATATTGAAACAAAATACTCTAAATGCAATAGTTTCCAAGTTATAAGCGATTTACTCAACAGTGATAACCTAAAAGTAGCTATTACTCAGCTATGCCATGAGCTACAGGTCTGAAATTTTACTATGTTATAGCTGACCCAAAAGTAGCTGAATAACATATTCATACGAAATTCTCTAAATGCAATAGTTTTGAAGTTATAAGCAATTTACTCAACAGTGATAACGTAAAAGTAGCTATTACTCAGCTATGCCATGAGCTACAGGTCTAAAATTTTACTATGTTATAGCTGACCCAAAAGTAGCTGAATAACATATTTATACGAAATTCTCTAAATGCAATAGTTTTCCAATTACAACTGATTTACTCAATAGTGAGAACTTCAAAGTAGCTATTACTCAGCTATGCAATGAGCCACAGATCTGAAACTTCACTATGTTATAGCTGATCCCAAAATAGGTGAATAACATATTGAAACAAAATACTCTAAATGCAATAGTTTCCAAGTTATAAGCGATTTACTCAACAGTGATAACCTAAAAGTAGCTATTACTCAGCTATGCAATGAGTCACGGGTCTGGAACTTCACTATGTTATAGCTGACCCCAAAATAGGTGAATAACATATTGAAACAAAATACTCTAAATGCAATAATTTCCAAGTTATAAGCGATTTACTCAATAGTGATAACCTAAAAGTAGCTATTACTCAGCTATGCCATGAGCTACAGGTCTGAAATTTTACTATGTTATAGCTGACCCAAAAGTAGGTGAACAACATATTTAAGCAAAATACTGTAAATGCAATAGTTTTCAAGTTACAACTGATTTACTCAATAGTGATGACCTAAAAGTAGCTATTACTCAGCTATGCCATGAGCTACAGGTCTGAAATTTTACTATGTTATAGCTGACCCAAAAGTAGGTGAACAACATATTTAAGCAAAATACTGTAAATGCAATAGTTTTCAAGTTACAACTGATTTACTCAATAGTGATGACCTAAAAGTAGCTATTACTCAGCTATGCCATGAGCTACAGGTCTGAAATTTTACTATGTTATAGCTGACCCAAAAGTAGGTGAACAACATATTTAAGCAAAATACTGTAAATGCAATAGTTTTCAAGTTACAACTGATTTACTCAATAGTGATGACCTAAAAGTAGCTATTACTCAGCTATGCCATGAGCTACAGGTCTGAAATTTTACTATGTTATAGTTGACCCAAAAGTAGCTGAATAACATATTTATACTAAATTCTCTAAATGCAATAGTTTTCCAATTACAACTGGTTTACTCAACAGTGATAATCTAAAAGTAGCTATTACTCAGCTATGCCATGAGCTACAGGTCTGAAATTTTACTATGTTATAGCTGACCCAAAAGTAGGTGAACAACATATTTAAGCAAAATACTGTAAATGCAATAGTTTTCAAGTTACAACTGATTTACTCAATAGTGATGACCTAAAAGTAGCTATTACTCAGCTATGCCATGAGCTACAGGTCTGAAATTTTACTATGTTATAGCTGACCCAAAAGTAGGTGAACAACATATTTAAGCAAAATACTGTAAATGCAATAGTTTTCAAGTTACAACTAATTTACTCAATAGTGATGACCTAAAAGTAGCTATTACTCAGCTATGCCATGAGCTACAGGTCTGAAATTTTACTATGTTATAGTTGACCCAAAAGTAGCTGAATAACATATTTATACTAAATTCTCTAAATGCAATAATTTTCCAATTACAACTGATTTACTCAATAGTGAGAACCTCAAAGTAGTTATTACTCAGCTATGCAATGAGCTACAGGTCTGAAATTTCACTATGTTATAGCTGACCCAAAAGTAGGTGAACAACATATTAAAGCAAAATACTGTAAATGCAATAGTTTTCAAGTTACAACTGATTTACTCAATAGTGATGACCTAAAAGTAGCTATTACTCAGCTATGCCATGAGCTACAGGTCTGAAATTTTACTATGTTATAGCTGACCCAAAAGTAGGTGAACAACATATTTAAGCAAAATACTGTAAATGCAATAGTTTTCAAGTTACAACTGATTTACTCAATAGTGATGACCTAAAAGTAGCTATTACTCAGCTATGCCATGAGCTACAGGTCTGAAATTTTACTATGTTATAGCTGACCCAAAAGTAGCTGAATAACATATTTATACGAAATTCTCTAAATGCAATAGTTTTCCAATTACAACTGATTTACTCAATAGTGAGAACTTCAAAGTAGCTATTACTCAGCTATGCAATGAGCCACAGATCTGAAACTTCACTATGTTATAGCTGATCCCAAAATAGGTGAATAACATATTGAAACAAAATACTCTAAATGCAATAGTTTCCAAGTTATAAGCGATTTACTCAACAGTGATAACCTAAAAGTAGCTATTACTCAGCTATGCCATGAGCTACAGGTCTGAAATTTTACTATGTTATAGCTGACCCAAAAGTAGCTGAATAACATATTTATACGAAATTCTCTAAATGCAATAGTTTTGAAGTTATAAGCAATTTACTCAACAGTGATAACGTAAAAGTAGCTATTACTCAGCTATGCCATGAGCTACAGGTCTAAAATTTTACTATGTTATAGCTGACCCAAAAGTAGCTGAATAACATATTTATACGAAATTCTCTAAATGCAATAGTTTTTAAGTTACAAGTGATTCTACTCATGATGGAAGTTACTGAAAAGCCCAAAAGTAGCTATTACTCACTTAGCTATTGAGACAGGCACCCAACTTACTCACCATATTGTAGCTATGAAAAAAGTAGCTGAATAACATATTTTAACAAAATGCTCTAGATGCAACAGTTTTCAAGTTATAAATGATTTTGTGCATGATTTCATGAATGTTAATGCATTAAAAATTATTAAAAAAATTTATTTAAAAAAAAGTAAGAGAGATCCAGGTCTCATACTCACACAAGATAATCTACCTCTGGCCTAGTACATATATGCAAGATATGAGAGAAATCCCTGCAATAGTCACTGAGAAAATTGTGATAAAAAGTTGAAATTTTCACACTTTTGGTGGGGGTACCCCCCTTGTAATGTCTCTAGCAAACAGACAGATTTGCATGCCTTGAACAATTTTTCATCCTCGATAGATAAGGTATCTTTTAAAAAAAACAGCACGTCTCTAGGCCTTGTAGTTTTGGAGGAGAAGTTGTTCACGCGGACGAGTACGCGTACGCGTACGCCCACGCCGCAGAGTGACGACATAATGCCAGCTGACTGACAAGTCAGCTGACATAAAAATCTGGATCATGAACAAGGGAATGCTAAAACTAAAACAGTTCAAGTACCCAATCAGGGGACATCTGGGTCCACCCAGTCAACAAGCTCAAGTGACCAAGATAACTTAGAGTCTTTGTTAGAAAATGCTGTGGCTATGGAGGTCAAAGAAGAAGTCATTGAATTTCAGTAAAAGATACCAGTGTTATGAGACATTTATTTGTTATTTGGATAATTAATAAACTTAACTACATTAAACTGAACACTAACCTTTACTCAAGGTAAACTGAGTACTAAATGACTGAAACAACATGGATACTAAAATCATCACATATAATTCTATTTACCTGTTCCAATGTAATTCACATGTAATTTGCACTATTTATCCCCCGAATACTTGTGAGAAAGGAAATAAAGTTAATTTAAAATACTTGACTTTCAGCTACTTTTGCCCAGAATTGTAACCTCCAGAAGAAGCAGATATTTCTACTTTGTCATACAGGTGAATACATGGTGGTTACCATGGAGATTTGTTATGTCTTCCTTTCACTTTCACTGGGTAAGTAATTCAACAAAAGGGCTTTTTAAACCTTTTATTTTATAAAAACTGTTATGGTTTCAAATTTGGAACTGTTAAAATCTTACTTCTGAACTAATCTTCATTTCAAATGTCAAACTAGAGGAATGCTTTTGCTAACAAAAGCGAAGCATCCCTTAAAGTTTAAAATGCTTTATGGTTTTAATAAGCATGTTGTAAAGCTAAGAATGCACAAAGCTGCACCGTATGCTTTCCCAATACCTCTTAACACATTCTGAAGCTATAAAAGCAACAATAAAGGAGATATAAGGCAAAAACTCCAAAGCAGCTATTTATGACCCCAGTTTGGCCCATAAGGGAGGGTCGGGGGGTAAAACTGACAGGCTAATTAGACTCTCCACATATGCTTTCCCAATACCTCTTTTTACATTCTGAAGGTCTAAAAGCAACAATAAAGGAGATATAAGGCAAAAACTCCAAAGCAGCTATTTATGACCCCAGTTTGGCCCATAAGGGGGGGTCGGGGGGTAAAACTGACCGGCTATTTAGACTCTCCACATACGCTTTCCCAATACCTCTTAATATATTCTGAAGCTATAAAAGCAACAATAAAGTAGATATAAGGAAAAAACTCAAAATCAGCTATTTTATGACCCCAGTTTGACCCATAAGGGGGGGCCGGGGGCTAAAACTGACCGGCTATTTAGACTCTCCACATATGCTTTCCCAATACCTCTTAATATATTCTAAAGCTATAAAAGCAACAATAAAGGAGATAAAGGCAAAAACTCAAAATCAGCTATTTTATGACCCCAGTTTGACCCATAACGGGGGGGTCGGGGGGTAAAACTGACCGGCTATTTAGACTCTCCACATATGGTTTCCTATTACCTCCCAATACATTTTATAGCTCTAAATGCAATACTTAAGCAGATAATAGGGGGGTTGGCCTAAATTTAAGGCTTTCAGATTGGAAGGTGTCAGAAAATCACTCATAAATGAGACATTTTTCAAGGCATTGCTCCCAAAATCTAATCAGCTCACGTTTTCGATAGTATGAACAGGTGTGTCAAATTATAAGGCTCTCTAGCAAGTAGTTTTTCCTGAACTGTGATGACGGGGGGGTGTACTTCAAAAAATAGTTTTTGATCATGTGACCTTCATAAAGGTCAAAGGTCAAATTTAAGCATGCATAAAAATTTTCCCACGCCTAAGGTATATAACTGCCAAATATGGTTTGAAACCTTCTAATAATAAGGGAGATATTCAAGGGAGACCATAATGCGGCGGCGGCGAGGAAACTGAGGCGAAAACAAATAAGCGCCCTTTCAGGGATGCTTAATAACATACAGTTAACCGGTAACCGACCGGTAAGTGGCAGACGTGAAACCGGAAGGAAAAAATCGCTACCGCAACACCCTTACAGAGAAGATGGAGGATAATCTGGTTCCTGTTTCTATTTTACATGTGTGATAATGGTGCACGTGTGATAGCTACAAATTATTAAACTTGATTCAATTCTTTTATATCCACCCTTACAGTTGAAACTTGGTCCTGCTTTACTCGGTGTTGGGGATGAGCCCAAAATATACAGAGTCCCTAAAACTCTATCAGACTCAGAGTGAATGAACAGAGTACAACAGGCAAATTTCTGAGTACTTGTGTTTTAAAGCCTTTGGAATATTTGAGATAAACTGGCTTCCAGTGTAAGCGATGGGCATTTAATTTGTGCTTGCCAATAGAAAACAATGAGTAAACAGGACACTTGGAAGTCTTAATTACCATTTCTGTTCACTCAATTTTAAATTATAAATTATTCATCTGCTGTTTTGTACTGTTTGCACAGGTCCTGTTGGATAAAACTTCACTGATACCAAAATTATAAAATAAAGGTTGTTTTTTTTTAAAAAAAAAGACAGCTTTGAGAAATCCAAAATATGTCCAACAAATGTGCCATCAGTTTATATTCTATCTAGTATTATCTTCATGTTTTAAATTTAAGTTAAACAAATCTTACTGCATATTTTTTAAGTTATCCGAATATCAAAACTTGCATCCAATTTAATTTTAATCTAAATGATATACATTTTTGTCCATACAATTTGAGTTCTTGCAAAATTAAAATTGCCAACTGAAACACACTTACCCTGAAATCAATGCCTACAGTGGAGATAAAATTTCCTGACAAAAAAGTGTTGTCTTTGAAACGAACCAAAAGACACGTTTTTCCAACACCCGAATCTCCAATCAGCATCACCTGTAAATGTAGAAGAAATAACATGCATAGGATATATTTTTTGCTCCATTTTAAGAGAAAGTAAAAACATTTAAAGAATTGACTAATACCTTTTCACTTCAGTGCTCTGCCGAGAACTCAGGTTCTGAGAGTCAATTTTGACCCCAACCTAATATTTTATGGGGTTAAATATGGCTTTTGGGGGTGAAAATAAGGTACTGTTGTGGGCAAAAAAATACCTTTTTACTTCAGTGCTCTGCCGAGAACTCAGGTTCTGAGAGTCAATTTTGACCCCAACCTAATATTTTATGGGGTTAAATATGGCTTTTGGGGGTGAAAATAAGGCACTGTTGTGGGCAAAAAAATACGTTTTCACTTCAGTGCTCTGCCGAGAACTCAGGTTCTGAGAGTCAATTTTGACCCCAACCTAATATTTTATGGGGTTAAATATGGCTTTTGGGGGTGAAAATAAGGCACTGTTGTGGGAAAAAAAAAAAAATTGTCATTTATTGTTTGTGCTTGTGCAAAATATTTTTAAAGTGTTTGCAAAAGATGAACACCTGCTGTCATTCTCTAGTTTACAAGTATATAAACAAGTAAAATGACGGGAGACAACTCTTCTTTCAATTGCTCTATATTTCTTGCATATATAGCTTATTTTATGCTGTTATTCGTCACCAACAACTTTAACAAAAATGTTGCATCATAACATCATTTTCTATTTTCTGGTATAACACTTCTTTTTATACATCTTTTCAATTTACAATCTGACTTTGCACAATACTGAATAAAATTTTGATTCCAAAACAGGTCTCAGGGCAGAGTGAAGGGTCTGTTTTTTTGCATGTATGTTCAAAAAAAAAAAACAAAAAAAAACCACCAAATATTGGGCTTTTTGGCCAATTAATGGGTTATGGGCAAAGTTCCGGCAAACAAAAAAAAAACAAAAAACAAAAAAAATCAAGCTTTGGTCTAAACTCAGATTTCTGTAACAGCGAAGTGCAGCAGAAATTTTACAATCATAACATCCAATATACACAGGGTATGGTGCTGGTTCCACTTTTAACTAATAAATAAAAAAATTAGGCATTGATCACTTTAACATTATATATGCTGGTATTGTACTACAAGTAATCAAAGACTGGCTCCAAGATGTTGAACATCACATGCGTTACTAATTAGTAATTAATTCAACTAAAATAATATTCCTGTAAGCCAACATCCTGTGCTGTAGCAAGAGGTTATTAAGTGTCAGAATTGACAAAAGACCAATAACACAGATGAGAGGCTATACAGATATAAACAGATGATTGAATAGCTCTGGTTGACACACAAATTTCTTGGATCAGTGATCACAAGCTGCTTCAATGGTCAAATTGATTGATGTATGCTCAATTCTTGCAGAGATTGTTTGATTTTCAAAAAATTGCATAATTTCAGACACAATGTATTAAGATATAGGTTTTTGGACATTAATTTTGAAACAATGTTGATATATCTGTATGCATTGGTGCAAGATCTGTCTATAATATTTTTGCAATGACTACAGCTTAGCCTAAAACTGGTTACCAAAACCATACTAACAGAAATTGTTCAATTAATGTTTAAATGTTTTACTCAGTGTTAATTTAAGTGTTCCCTGGCACATTTATTTACTAATTTCTAAGCCTTGCTCCACTCATGATACTGGATTGAATATTTATGCTCTGGTCTGAGAAAGACTAAAGATTTCCATATTGATTTTCAGCACTAGTATTAGGCTTATAACTGATGCAACAAAAAGTAAAGTACAAAAAGCAAAATGATATTTTCAACATTTTAAATATATTGCGCAGTAAATACTACTTGTGGACTTGCTGAAGAATAGAAAAGTGGACAATTCAAAGAGTAAAATTAAGAAAAGTCTAGATATTTCTAGTTCAATATATCAGTACACTTTCTTGCATACATGTCACAATATCGTGCATTTCTGGTTAGAAATTTATCAATTTATAAATTAGCCATTACTATGTTATATTTTATTAAACTTTGGATGTAATTGTCATTATTGATGATTTAGTTGCTTACTTTCTTTGAATTGATATTTCTCATAATTACTTTGTTAAATATTGCAGCAGGAAATTGTGACACACAGTACTGTGACAATTAACCTGTGCACTCTTACAAACTTTGCTTGAATTTGAAATGAACCATTTTTGCAACTTTAGAAAGAGAATCTAATTTTTTTTCTGGTTATTTTAAGCTAAAAAAGAACGCTTGCTACAGAGTAGAATATAATGGTGTGCTCGAGCACACAAATTGCTACTCCTTCAAGCCCTAGCTCATTTTATAGCTGTAACTAAGTCTGAAATGCAAATGTTAACATATGCTACAACACTGACACATATGCCAGAACACATTAAAATGACTGTTTTATCCCAAAGTAATGTCAGAAACATTAATGTAAACTTACTGAAACTCCATATAAGGTGTTGTAATTTTATTAAGGTGCATATTTGTGTCATACACTGCAAATTATTGTAGTGCATATGACAATTTAGATTTCCTTTTTTGTCACTTACGTTTCTTTTTAAAATAACACAAACTATAATGCAATTTCAGTTATTCATTGGCTAACTGTTTCCATCTGAAGTCAATATAATTCAAGCATGTATAAAATTGAACTTCACTTTACTGAATTTATTCTGATCAAATTTTTATCAGAAATACTGAAACAAATATAGGATGATCAATTTTCTGTGATAACCTATAGCATCTTTTCTAAATAAATATCAATCTAAATAGAAAGTACGGTCGTGTTATTGTTCGAATATTTTAACAATGTTATTCAAAAGGCTGTGATTTTGTATTAATTGAAAATATTTCTTAATGGAAATGAACATACCTTGCAAGCAAAGTCGAAGAAGTCACTACTGCCATATTGCCGTGTTGTCAAACCATTCACTTCAGATCCATAGTATCCATTTTGTTTCCCGTCTTTTTTGTCACCCTTCATTTTGTTATCCTCAACTCAGTGGCATAATAATAGACATATTTTTATCACACACGATCATAAACACACCTCCATGTCCAACAAGTTTTGTTTTTCCTGTGAGGGGGAACCCCTCTGACGTCATGGGAATTCCGAGTGATGTCAGCGCCACCAAGTGAATGGGTTCCAAAGCACGAAAATACATGGCTTAAACGAGGCCATTGTGGATGCAAAAAAAAATAAAACTTCAGGAAATATATCAAGCAAAATGAATTCAATAAATCCAGAGTTTTGTTCTCATTTTCAAAAGGTAATGTTGTAGATGTTCCTGTTGTGCATATTTTTATTGTGTTTTACAAAATTATTAGCATATTTGTTAAGCGTGCGCATTTTTTTCCCGATTTTCTTAACCTAGGTGTGTTGTTCACATGTTATCTTCTGTCTTTAATCATATTGTCACTGTGCACCAAATAGGAAGTATAGGTTAACATTAGAAGTGGTCAGTTTGACTTTACTGGAGGTCTGCTTATAGCACAAATATCCTACAGTGTGAACAGCAAGTATTCCTACAAGTAACTTATTTTCCCCTTAACATACAAGTATGCAGAGTAGAAAAAAATGTATGTCTTATCCATACTTCTTTCAATAAGGTCTTTCATTTTTATTTACTCCAGATCTTAAGATTTATCTGTGTTTAATCTAACTTAGTTTCTCGTGAGATTAACATTAGTTTATCAGGTATTTCATTTCTCAAGAATTAATTGAGTCTATCGTAATCAGCTTTAAATGTCACATGATATGGTTTTCCCGGGGAGCCTACCAATTTTACTGAAAGGGCAAATATTAAGTTATGATTATTGCTCATATCTAAGAAAGGTCATTAATGTATAATCATTAACACATATAGTGCTCTGTAGATAAGAATTTGCAATAATACATAGGTGACTTTAACTGAAACAACAGTAATTGGATAAAATAGGAATTCATAAATATATGAAATCATTATCTTACTGAGAACTACTTGATCTAATCTGTTAACCCAGATGTGATTACATTGGCTCTACTTTAAGACTAGACTTGCTGAAGGCTCAAGTTTCTCTGCAGTTAGGGAAAAATTTCAGTTCAGATAATGGAGTTTTAGTTTCTATAATGTACACATCCATGTACTGATACCAAATATCTGTGTGCATATTTGAAAAGATATATCATGCACATTTGAGCCTTAACCAAGGCTACTTTAAGACCTATTCACACCATTCCGTGTTGATATAACAACTTGTATTTGAATTTTGGTTAACTACCTTGTTCTTATTGCCCCATAAATTGGAGCATGCATGTTGGTATATGTGCACATGTAAAAACGAGCAGCCCTGTATGGTCATTCTCTTCCTCTTCACCCCTTCGGTGTATACATTTAAGTTTAGCACACAAGAGTATCTGGCAGGTTTTATAAACATTTTAAAATATCTGTTACATGTTGGAAACGATGTCTATGTTGTGGCAAACGTTTCCTATCTGAATATGAATCCTGAGCTGTGGTACACTTGTAAAACTATAAAGATATGAAATGCATCGAACCACAATCGGGCCCTTAAATATTTTTGACTTGTATATAGCTTATGAGGCCAACAAAGAATGGTGTGAACTAGGTTTAATTGCATGTAGATCCATGACATTCGATCCAGCCCCACCCCACCCCCCACACACATAAATTTGGAGATTTGCATAAAATATTTTTTCGTTTAGTAAAACTTGATAAATGACGTTATTTTGTTTTATGTAGGCAAAACAGTTGATGTTAATCCATGGAATCGGAAAATATATAACCTGTTTCAGACAAGTTATAGTACAAAGACACATTTTCAGTTATTTTTACAAATCTTAAAAAAAAAAAATCATCGAGCATTGTAATATTGCTGTAGCTGTATATATATTTTATATGTTGTAGCGTGGATTACCAAGAACTGAATACCATTACACTAATGTATTATGGGATTTTTAACTCTGTGGCAATCTCAATTTGTTACACTAGTGGGTAGACAGAGTTTTTATTGCTGTTATAGCCATTTTTGCAGTGACGTGTGGCTATAAGAGCTGTGAACTGCCATTACAGTGCCAAGAACTCTGTCTAACGGGGGTGGGACCCTAGGCACAGTGTTACTGATGATTCTGTGAAGGTTTAACAAATGACGCATTTTGATACACATATGCAAAGGAAATTAATTCATAATTCCTGGGTCATACGTTTCTGTGATGGAGTAAAGAAGTTGAAACCAAACAGGCTCATGTATTTCTGTTGTGTTTGGCTGTGGATTCAGTCATATTTATATTCTGACAGGATGTTTTTTGGGGGGGATGAGCATTTAAGTAGGATGTCCTCGTTGGCATTCAACACTGTCCAGAGTGAGTTTTGTGTTCAGGACCAATTTTTAAAAGGTTTTAAACACCTCACACGAGTCATCAAGAACCATACTTGAACATACACGCTGGAGGGATGAAGGGGAATGAAAATAAGGGGTGTTCGTACTTCAGTGTTTACTACCTACGTACCCAGTGGCACTCTTTTAGGAGCCACAAGGATGAGTTTGTTAAACTGAAATCAAAGACGTACAGATACAAGATTCCAGGAAATTTCTAATTTACAAACCATACACATCCAGTGACTTAATATATTCAAGGGATTTTGAACTATAATTATGTCTCTGCACCCTGGAATTTGTTGACTCAAAGATTAAGCTCTATAAAAGTAAGAGTATATTAGATTAACTATTCTTATAAGGTTGTCATATTGAGAATGTTACTTCTGATATGTAAGTACACATCATAATCTGACATATACGGATGTCTTGATACTAAAATTTCACCTGACATAAATTTAACTTTTTTCAATACATGCGAGGTGATGTCAAATGTTTTTCATATACTTTCTGCTTACTGTTGATACACTTCAAACCTATGTAACAAGTAAAAAGACAATTAATTAAATGTACGTATTATTTATTAGTTGTAGGCCAGAACTATTAAGTATATTTTACTTACAGTAAATCCAATTCCAACTGTAGCTGCAAATGATCCAGTCTGGAACTTTCCCTGATCAAACTGGACTAGTAAGGAGGTTTTGCCTACTCCACTGTCTCCAACCAGAATGGTCTGTGAAGAACAGAAATATAAGAATTACGTATTTATTTGGAGAGAATTACAATGCAGGGTGTAGTTTCACAAAGTCTCCTCCAAATAAAGTTCACCTTGCATCTAAGGTCTTCCATAGCTGAAATCACTAGTTTTGACCCATTTTTTAACTGATGGAGGCAGTGTGCTCCTTCCTTATGTTTTAAATAAGACCTTTGATATTGGGGTGTTAAAGGAGGTTTAAAGGTGGTCTTGATGAAGGTGAGCAACACACATCCCCTTACGTTTTGTAGACCCTAAAAGAGGCTTTGTGAAACATGGACCCTTTGATTAATATATAACCTACACGAGTGCATTGTCAAAAGTAATGAAGTACAAATATAATCATTTCTGTGTGTACCATGAAGTATTTTGAAATAACATATGATATAGGGGGATGATCAACATTTTACAGCAAACAGTTTTCTAACTTTCTATTGTCCCTCTGGAGTTTAGGTGCACTCAAAAAAAATGTGACATTTTTCCAGATAATTTAAGATATGGAGTATTGTTGACAATAAAGGAATCTTATGAAGTTATTAATATGGCATTTACAGTACATAATCCACTAAATGTATGTTAAAATTATGTTAACTGACATTCATGCACATATATAGATATAACAATTAGCAACAGCAAAAATAAAATAAAAAAAAAATAAAAAAAAATAAAGAAATTTTTTTTTAAAAAAAGCTTGTTTTTAATTCCATTCCCAAATACGCATGTATATGTCATGGTAGAAAGTCCAATCTGGTAGGATTTCAAATTCTACTGGTAGAAAGTCCAATTGGAGTTTCTACCAACATAAACTTTACCGGTAGAAAGTCCAATCCAGGAGAATTGGGTATTGCCCTGGGGTCTGAAATCTAATAAACTTGCTCCAGTCTCGGAGATTTAGGTATTGCTCTGTGCACAAGAATGTAATATTTGTAGAAACTCAATATAAGCTTGAAAAAAAGTTCAACTGAAACACAAAAAGTGGGTCTTCTGTACACATAAATCTGTTACTTAAGCAAGGTGCAGTTTTCATATATGAAGAAAATATTTTACTCTAACACACCATTTTCAAGGGAAATCTGCAATATGGACATTATTAGCTGATGTAAGATTTAAGTGTCCTTTTACAAGTGTTATACAAAGTACTGTTTTAGTCAATTAAATTTTGACAGCAGCGACTTTCTACATGACATTTAGTTGACCAATTAACACATATGCTTCTAGTAGCATCTGTTTGTCACAACTGCCCAGTTGGTCTCAGCATGTAAAGCTTGTAGTACTGTCACCTCATCCAGAGTTTCGACATCTAGATTGTAATATCATCCAAGTTTTAGATTTTGGACCCAAACTCCAATTGGACTTTCTACCAAGTTTATGTTGGTAGAAATTCCAATTGGACTTTCTACTGGTAGAAACTCCAACTGGACATTCTACCGGTAGAATTTGAAAAAAAAATTCTACCAGATTGGACTTTCTACCATGACATATATTTCAAGAGACACACTCTCTTCACCATATTTGCTAAATAGTTCACACAGTTCTGTTTTGGCCTCACCAGTTACATACACGAGTTACACAAAGGCTTGTTAGTGGCTCTGTGCATTTCCTGTTTTGAGAGTATCTGTAAGGTGTAATGGGTCAGGATTTATATTTGGGCAATACACGTGTGACACAATACTGACTGCATTTTCAGGGCCTGATGGCTTCTTAAAGTGCTTGAAAACCCCCACCATGACCTGTCCTATGCTACACTCTAATATCCATGATAAATCAGTGTGGGGATGGGAGTGAGGATAGGACCACTTTACAGGGTGACTCATTTTTTGAATGTGCACTGCCCACATGTGAGGTTCATTTAACAGATAGATAAGGAGAAGGTTTTGAATCAAAATTGAAAAATGTGTTGATATGACCACACATAATGGTGTGAACAGGCCTTTAATATTGTGGCCAAACTTGTCAAACTTGTTACAAAACATGTCAATACCACAAGAGAAAGCGTTCATGATGGTTGCATCATAAGGACTGTGGGTCAACAGTAAACTTTTAAACAATAATAAAATAACTAATAAACAATAAAAGTATTACTAAAACAAAGAGATTATCATCATTGCAAGTTTGTTAATATTATTAATTAAAATACTGTTTCTTGTGTAACAAAATTTCCCTTTGAAGGGCATTTTTTAATTCCTGTCGATGCTTTCCTGTCTCCTCTGAAAGAATTTCTTTTTACATTTACTGCTGATACTATTTATGACAGTTTCATGACTTTCATAACAAAGTCCATTGTGCATGTTTATCGGAAAAGGGATGTCCAGTATTGGTCATAACACATAATGAAAAACAGCATACTAATACTAATACAAATACCAGAATGCTCCATCAGCTATAAGCATCTAGCTATAATAGTTTCTGCGTGTCAGGTTATTATCTTTTTATGATATGCCCAAATGCCTTGCAAAAAGAATCCCAAATTTTGGCCGGGTTCTATTTAGGCATTTGGCTTCATTGATTACTCATATCCGAGTCCCATGACAGAAGGAAATAATTTCAGGCTGGTATGTATATACATATCTCTGGAGGTTTGTCAGAGACTGAAGTAATATAAAACACTCAGACCATGAAATTAAAAATAAGGGCAAAACACTGAAATAAACCACTCTTGCAAATCTTGAGTAAAAAGTATTAAGTTCTGGTGCCACCTTGGCAGCAGAACAAAAACAATCACTTTGAACCATAACAGTTTTAAAAAAATTGAAGTGATTTTAACATGGACCCGAAAGCAGGCATTGTGACATGGTCTCAAACAGCAGTTCCCCAGACCAAAAATATAACGTTGTGACAGAGCTTCCAATCTGACAGAATTTGAAATTCTTTAAAAAATATCTTGATGGAACTTCCAATTGGAAGTTCTGTTAGCTTGAAATCCTGATTCTCAATAATTTAGATTTGAACTTCTGTTCACAGAAGTAAAAGAAAAAAAACCCAACAGATTTTTAAGCTTCTAGAGATCCCTTTTTCATCTCTGGACTTTCATGAATTGTGGTGTAGCGGGATGAGTCCCTGTCTCCTCACTGAAGTTAAGCAGCAATGGGCCACATTAGTACTGGGATGGGTGACCGGTTCAGTGCACTACTTGTGTCTCTGATGGTTTTGCGGCTTGCGCTTATAGACCAAAACCCTTTTGGTCTTGCTTTTTTCTTGTGTGAGAGCTATTAAATAACCAATTGGTGCTGCTGTAAAAAGAAAGGCTCCACCTATTCCACCAAGTGATACTAACATCGAGGCATGTCAGAACAAAATATGGACTTGTAAATAATCCTTACGATTGCATGTGCCTTGCTATTTTTGTATTATATCAATTGTCAGTTCACAAGTGCACTGCACTAATACTGATGCCTTCTTTTTAGCTACTTTCCAATACATGTTTATAAAAAGATTATTATGGCAGGGAGGAGGGAGCTAGATACCCAGAAAAGGGAGTTAAGTAGCAGGTGGATTTAATTTTAACAAATTACTGAATAGTGAGTAGGTATTTAATCCTACAGAATGGGTTTGATACCTAGGAAAAATAGAAAATGTGAAAATGAATGATGTGATAAGTTAACTGCCATAGCTTGATTAAAAATAAATGCGTGAGAAGGTCAATACAAAAAAGAGGGGGGGGGGGGGGGGGGTTATATTCTTCAAATTAACCTTAAATCTGGAACTCAAAGCAATACCCTCAATAACAATAATATTTTGAAGTTATGTTGACAGGATTTCAAATTCTGTCGACAGAACGTCAAATCCATCCAAAGCAATGAAACACAAGTATTTGAAGTTCTGTCAACAGAATTTAAAACTCAGCTAGATTTGACCACACCAATGGCTTGTCCTAGGGAAAATCTCCTCCCCTCCTTTCTTTATTTATCAGAGCTTTTGCAACTTCATCTCCTTCACTACACAACATCACCATACTTAGAGGGCCCAGCCTTAATTACCAGACGTATCCTATTTTATACACTTTAGAATAAGTACAAAGACTAAGCTCTATAAAAGTTTGATGGATTAAACTGCTTTAGGTATTGTGTCAACATATTTACTTTCCACCTAGTTTCAAATGCAACAAAAATTAACAACTAGTTTTTGAAATTATCCTTAACTTGTCTTTGTGTAAAAAGACGAACTGTATGTACTCAAAATGATTAAGTCAAGTCTGAAAAGGTCAGAGAATATGTTTAGTCCATTAATCAATTCTGCCATTGTTCCAGAGATGAATGGCTTTGATGACTGCATTTATTATACTAGTGCCTGATGAGCTGTTCCATACTGGCTTCTGCAGACACAAGGCTTCAGTCCATAAAAACAGTATCTGCAAATACTGGCGACTTTCACAATAACTGTCAAATAAAGGAGGTCTTAGGTGTCTAGCAGAATTAAATCAGGTACAGGTGGTATTGATTTTAACTGCTTGTCTGGTTATATTTACAATCACTTGCCCCCCCAGAGAAATGCACTAAATTTTCTCACTGACTAATAAATTGATTCTTAAGACTAGATAATCAATCACTCAAAGTCGTGGTGAAATTGGAGTTTTACCTTCACACAATTTCGTCTTTTTTATTATTACAATGTTTTGTGGAAAATAAAAACAAAACCCCTGTCTATTTTTTTCAGGGAATATGCAGAAATTTCTTTCTTTGGTGTGATTTAAAGCTTGCTGGAAATGAAAAGTGGAATTTGCGACATCACTTGACAAGGATGACAAGGTTGACAGCCCCATTAATAGGAACACCATCTTATAGGAAATTGATGACATCAATACCATAGAATGTGCATATATTGCTCCTATCATTTTTTTCAGTCAAACACAACAAAAACGTGGGTCTGAATATCAACAGGTAATGCATGAAACATTTTCTGTTGTCAAAAATCTAGAATTGAAAAGTGTTAGAGGAAATGTCATTTGTAAAAAAGGAAAACTTCAGGCATGTATGGACAAAAATAAAACACAAAAGAAGATAACAATATTATACAAGCGCATAGCAAGGGTATTAGATCGTTCATCTATGACCGATATATATAGACATATTGAGCCATATATGCCTGATCAGGAGTGTTTCACTTATTATTATTATTATTATTTTCCATTTTGAATGAAAAAATAAGTAAAGTATGTCCAAAAAATGGTTTTTATCTACTTGGGCAACAGAAGAAAACCTTCACTTTTAACTTGAGATTTCTCTGTCATTTCTACATGGATTTTAAATACAATCAAAACAGGAAAACCCACAGAGCGAATTTCACTGCCAAGGCCCAAACCCTGTCATATAGTTTGAGTGCATATTTTAAACTCCTTTAAAAATGCGTCACCACCAAAATCTTATCATTTGGTCCTAGTGTCTTTGTCAACATATCCAGAAAAAAAATTATCATAATCTTTCCAATAACTTTTCGCTAATTTGTAAACAAAATGGGCTAAATGTCGATTTCTTGCACACTTTGATTTAAGTCCTCCCTTTACTGTGTTATGTTATAGCATAATAATGTAATAAAACTGATCTTTTAAATGGCCAAACCAAATTTTGTTCAATTTAGTAACAATATTTCATTTAAAAAATCCTATTATATATTATAAAAATAATTTGTGAACACATGCAAAATTGATATTAATGATTTAAGTATTTACGAGTCATCACCAAGTTTTCCGATTCATGACAATACCATAAGATAATCTCTTGGGTTGTTTAGGCGACCCAGGTGTCAGTCCTCCTCCCGGGTCAGTACTACTTTCGAAGGAAAAGACAAAAAAGAAGTACATTTCAATTTTTGATTGGTGACAAAAAAATATCTTTTGAAAGTGAATACAAATACTTGGGCGTGTGGATAAATGAATTTTGTGATTTCTCCAAAACTGAAAAAGTGCTTTCTGAATCCTCAGGAAGAGCATTAGGTAAACTTATTAGTAAATTTAAAGGTGTGAAAAACATGGGTTACAATACCTTTACTAGGTTGTATAACAGTTGTGTTGTGCCAATAATGAACTACGGAGTTGGAATCTGGGGGATTTACAGCAAAAGTCAATTGTCTGAAGCAGTTCGAAATAGGGCAATAAGATCCTTTTTGGGTGTACATAAATTCTCTGCAAATTTAGCAATAAATGGGGACATGGGTTGGGAAAATTGTACTATGAGAAAGAAAATTGAAATTTTGCGTGTTTGGAACAGACTAGTAGTCATGGATGAGGCAAGACTATGTAAAAAATATTTAACTGGGAGTTTGACAAAGGTGTAAATAACTGGTGCACATGTGTTAAAGATATTTTTATAGAATGTAATTTGAAACAGTGGTATGACAGGAAGGCTTCATGTGACCTGAACTTTATCCAGCTGAAGCTATGGGAAAACTATCAAATTATTTGGAAAGAAAACTTACAGAATAAACCAAAATTACATCTATTCAGACAGATAAAATCATATTATGCAGTTGAAAAATATGTATCTGATAATATAAATTTTAGTCTTAGATCATGTATAGCCCAACTTAGATTTGGCACTTTACCTCTCACTGTAGAAACTGGTAGATTTACAAGCATTAAACGTGATGATCGAGTATGTCCCATATGTGATACAAATGATGTTGAGGATGAATTACATTTCCTTTTCACTTGTCCAAAATTTTCAGATTTACAAAAAAATATGTTTAGTAAAGTGTTGAGATACAATAATGATTTCTTAAATCATAGCCAAATAGATCAATTTCAAATTCTGTGTAGCTTTCCTTTGTTTCTAGGAAAATATATATCTTCTGCTTTCACAAGGCGCCAAGATCTGTTGTATTTAAAAGTATAAAGAAACTGAACTGACAGATTGTGCTTTTCCTTTTCTATGTATCAGATTGTTTAGTTATGATAAGCTGTGTCATTCTTTGTAAAATAATTCTATAAAATTGTCACTAATAAGTCTTTACAGGCTGGGTGTTTGCTATATCATTGTCTTTTTTTTGTATATTGTAAACATAACACTTGTCACAGAAATAAAATATATATATATATACTAGTTGTGGGTACCTTAGTTTAGGGAACCAGTCTAATGCTGGTTTGATAACCTTGAAACCATTTATATAACTAACCTTGGGGTTCTGGGCCTCCTTGCTATGTCACCCCAGTAACCATGTATAAGCAGTAATCTGATTGGTTGTCCCTCACTTCCAGTGTGACTTGGGAACCCACATGGTTCTGGGGTCACTTTGGAATTGACTTTCACGAGGAAAACATGAAAAACTTTTGAAAAACTTTGAATGTTTGAAATCTGTGATATGTGGGAACTGAAATTGATTTTACGTGTTTTTTATTCAAACATTTTAGTTTTATGAATTTTTTAGTTGACTCTTAGTGTTTTTGTCATGAACTGACACATCAGAACGTTGGAATGTAGTGAACAGTGAATTCAATATTGAATTATGATGTCTAGAACTGAGTGATTCATGATTGTACTGGTGTTTGACACTGGCTGTACTTGACGCTGTGGAGATAATAGTCATCTAGTTAACCTCAGGCTTTTAATATTGGCTACAAAGGGACGGTCTACCCTATATTTTTATACTGCCGCATGCCATGTCTTTGCTTATATGGTCGAATAATTGAAAGCCTGATCTTGACCGGTTGAACAGAAAATCTCCAGCCCTTGTTGGGTATTTATAATTTCAGAAAAGTACATTGACTTTAAAATATAATTGTGTGTCATATTATCGAGCAGTATGCCTGATAACAAACAGAAATGTAAGACTTGCAAACAGAGGCATTTTCCCCCGACAGGAAAGAAGTGTCAGTTTGGTAAACAGCAGGAAAATACAGATGAACTTTTACGAGATGCTGCCGTCTCAAGTGACGCGACAGGGTCGCAGTTGATGCCTGTGAATGATACTGACGGACAGCAGATCAACAAGGTGATCCTGGAACAGCTGAGACGAGTCACAGAGAGGCTGGACAGCATGGAAGACAGGATGGCATCAACAAGTCGTACCTCTACTCCTGAGTTAAGTACAGATAGTTTTCTTGAAAGTGTCAAACCTAGCAAGAAATTTGTTAAATCTTGTAAAATTGCAAATGACTCGTCCTCTGAGGACAGTGACACTCCCACTTTAGAAATGTTGAGGTCTCAAAAATTGCAAAAAAAAGTGGACAAGCGTATTAGGGAGTTAGATCACAGTTCACACTTCCCAGGTAATGATCAAAAATTTAAGTCTCAACGGGGGGCAGGTGTTGATGTACCTGTAAAACATAAAGTTCAGTGGCCTCATGAGGCAATTTTGGGTGGGGCGTCACGGCAACGCGTCACATATGATCAGCTTTCATTGACCCAATGGGTACAAGGATTCTGTAAAAATATTTTGGAACAAAAATCGAGTTCTAGGCGGAATGCTATGGTGTCTTATCTCAGTGACCTTATGGAAGACGCCACTGATTTTTCGTGGCAAGGGGCAAAAGCGGCTCATGCCGTCTTGCTCTGTGAAATGGAGCGTGGGTCACTTACTTGGGAGAATGGGGAGAGAATTGATCGGATCCGGAGGGCTCATGCCCAAAAGCATGTTCCAAGTAGGCAAACATGGGGTAAGTCGGACACCAAGAAGCCATGGTTCTGCAAAAATTTTCAAAATAACACTTGCTCATTCCAAAAGGACCATGAGTCAAATGGGCGATTACAGAGACATATATGTGCGTTGTGCCTCACCCAGGGAAGCAGTTACCTCATGCAGAAAAAAATTGTCAAAATAAAACAAAAAACAACACACCAGCTGTCCACCATTAGGGTGGGGCAGCTGGGATAATGACGTTAGTCGTAAAAACATCACCCAGAGTACAGTTAATGCTAAAACACATGAGTTGTTTAAAGACAGGGTGGCCATCTCCCCCAGCACCTGCCCCAGGGTATCAGAGTGTGTGAGTAAAGTGTACAAACCCAGAATTGTTTATAATTCCAATGTTAGACCCTCTGTGGTTGAGGCAGCTCTGGCTAGGCGGGTTCACACTTATCAGAAACCTCAGAAGCAGTTTAGGGGTAGGGTCATATGGGCGGGGGGGTGGGGGTGGTGGTGATGGCCACATTCCAAAAGCAGGTGTCACAAGTAGGTCTGATTGTAAAACTCAGTGTGATAATGTTCAAAGTTGGAATGTGAATGATAAATGTGCAGAAAAGGGTGACAGCTATTGTGTTGATCGAAAACTGGTCCCTGACCAGTTCCATAGTGACAATAGTATTCCTGTGTGTCATGTAATGCATAAAACTGATCTCTCGGGTTTGTGTCAGTCTGGTCCCCAATGTGAGAATCAGAAAGATTTGGACAGTGATCACCCGAGTTTGGACCCGGGTCCTTCCAATGATGGTCCCAGGGGTTTGAATCCTGCTATAAACATTGGTCATCAGGGTTTGAATACAGCCACACAAGACTCAGAGGGTTTGAATCAGCTGATCCCTAGTAGTACAGAAGTGAAGGTGAATGTCAAAAATTCGGATCACTGTGAACACAGTCAAGTAAAATTGATTTATGATACTAAGTACTGTGGTTTTGAGGACAAATTTACTTCTTCCATCTTGTATGCAAATCACAAGGGGAGTAAAGGGGATTGGGAAGTCATTGACAATGATATACACCAGTTGTGGAGCAGTCAAGTTGACTTTAAGTTTGGCTTCGTTCCTTTGCAGAAGCAAGTCCTTCCTGCCCCTGACCTTGGTTCCAGTAATTTTTCTGAATCTTTGCTTCAAGTACATGACATTGTTAAAAAGTTCTGGCAAGCCAAATTTTTTACAAGCTCGCATCCCTATTCAATCTCAATTGCAGGTTGGGGCCTGGGACGAAGCCCTGGGTGACTATTGGGACAAGCAATTAATTGAACTTATCAAGTTTGGATTCCCCCTGGACTTCAATCGTGCTTGTGACCTTGGCCAATATACTGGCAACCATAGTTCGGCAGTTGATTGTCCAAAGGACATTGAAGCTTATATTGAGGAAGAGTTAGAGTATGGTGCCTTGCTGGGCCCTTTTAAAGATAATCCAATACCTCAGGGTCATTGTTCACCCTTTATGACTCGTAGCAAACCAAACTCTGATAGACGTAGGGTCATTGTGGACCTCAGTTGGCCCCAAGGGGCCTCAGTTAATGCTGGCATTGATAAATTTTCTTATCTGAACAGTGCCTTTGCCCTAACATTCCCCACAGTTGATGACATTACGTCAGAACTCAAGCGTTTGGGTTGAGGTGCCTTACTATACAAAGTAGATGTCAGCAGGGCTTTTCGCCATGTGAAGGTGGACCCTGGAGATTATGATTTGCTGGGGTTGTATTGGGAGGGTCACTACGTCGACTCTTGCATTCCGTTCGGGACGCGTCACGGAAGTCAGATCTTCCAACGCTTAAGCGACGCCGTCAGGTTTATCATGCATCAGAAAGGCTTCACCATGTTGGATTATATTGATGATTACGTTGGGGTTGGTGTTCCAAGCGTCGCGCATGCGTCATACGTAGCGTTACTGGAATTGATGTCTCAACTGGGTTTGACAGTCAGTCAAAAGAAGTTGGTAGCCCCTGCGACGCAGGTAACATGCTTAGGGGTCTTGATTGACACAGTGAAGGGCACGGTTTCAATACCTCCAGAAAAGCTAGACCAAATCAACGCCACAGTGCGTCAATGGTTGTCCAAGAGCGTTGTATCTAAGCGTCAACTTCAATCCCTGCTTGGCTTACTTTTGTATGTCCATAAGTGTGTCAAACCAGCCAGGATTTTTGTCAATAGAATGTTGGAACTGCTAAGGTCATCTCATGCCAGTCAAAGGATTACGCTTACTACTGACTTCAAACGTGACCTTCAGTGGTTTGCCACGTTTCTCCCTCAGTATAACGGGGTTTCCATGTATGATCACAAGGTTATTGATATGTCCCTAGAGTTAGATGCATGTCTCACAGGCTTTGGTGGTCGGTGTGGCCGCTTTGTGTACCACTTAGCAATTTCTAGGGGGTTTCGAAACTGGACCATAGTACACCTGGAGATGGTTAACATACTCATGGCTCTCAGGTTGTTTGCTCAGTTGTGGTCAACTAGAAAGATTTTGATACAATGTGACAATCTGGCAGTAGTAACAGTCTTGAAATCAGGAAAAACTCGTGATGCTTTTTTGGCAGCTAGTGCCAGAAATATTTGGTACCTTACAGCATTGTTTGATATTGCCTTGCAATTCACACACATTAGAGGGGCAAGTAATCAGTTGGCTGACATATTGTCCAGATGGCAGGGTTCGGACCAGCAAATTGAATTTTTAAACTCACAAGTTAGCAACCCAGTGTGGTTGCAGGTGTCAGTGGATCTGCTAGATTTAGATCCTTATTTATAGTTGTATTTGTGTATTGAATGTTGAATCAGTATTTGTATGTGTTAGTTCATGGTCAATCCAAGAGTGAGTCATTTTTATTGGTTTTAAATGTTGTAGGCCAGGGGCCTAGCAATGAATTTGTCTGATGCTAAAGTTGCTACACTTTGTCTTTTTAGAGAATGAGGTGGTCTCACCATTAGCAGCCAAGGCTTCTGCTAGAACTATGGAGGCTTTTCGACCAAAGACACGTCAAGCCTATGACAGCATGTTCCGGGTCTTTGTGGCCTTCTGTATCTACAGTGGTGTAGTGTTGCCTGATGTAAATTTAAGAGTTATTTTGTCATTCATGGAATGTTTAGTGTCAAATAAGTGTTCTTGTGCTGTGATTGAAAATTATTTGTCAGCCATAAAGGCTATGTTTGTTTTGTTTGAATTGCCTTTTGCTGTCTTTAGTCATCCTAAAATCAAGTACTTTGTCAAATCTATAAAGATTAATAGACCTCTTACTTTGAAAGTGCACAATCTCATTGACCTGTCAACACTTAGGCAACTTTCCAAGGCCTGCTTGCAAGTGCCAGATGGCCAGGTTTACAGAGCTGTGATCTTAACTGGCTTCTTTGCCTTCATGAGGTTGTCAAATCTCACCCCTCATTCCTTGACCTCTTTTGACCCTACGAGACATTTGACGGGTCATGATGTGTTTTTCACTAAAAAATTTGTAAAATTACTTATCAAATGGTCCAAGACTTTGCAAACTAGAGACAAAGTCCAATGTGTTACACTTCCAAAATTGCAAGATTCTGCCATTTGTCCATTTAGAGCTTTGAAAGCTCTGTTTCACCTTTACCCCATGTCTCCTCATACCTCTTTGTTTCAACTGCAGACCACTTTGGGTTCAAATCCTTTAACTGACTCCAGGGTTCGTAAAACTCTAAAAATTCTCAATTCTATCTTGGGCCTTCATCCCTCATTTTTCACCTTCCATGATTTTAGAAGGTCAGGGGCCACATTTGCATATAACTCCCACATTCCCATACAGCAGATAAAAAGACATGGGACTTGGTCATCTGACTGCGTATGGCAGTATATTCATTCTGACCACGCATCTGGGGAAAATATTGCTGTTGCCCTAGCCTCTACCATTAATGCTGCTTTATAATGTCCCTACTTGTTGGGCTTGAGGGTGTATTATATGTCCTTTTATTTATTTCATTTTAACTTATTCTTTTACTTGATTGTAAACCCTCTGGGGTCCTTGCCCCTTTTGGCAGTCTTAGAGGTGTTCAGGCTTCCCTAGTCAAAATTTTGGATTGATACATTCATTAGTTGACCTTAGTCCTTTGTTTGCCTGACCTCTTGCCTGCTTAGGTTCAAGGTCCCCATTGGGGTCAAAGGTCATTTTATTACATGTAACATTCATGGCAATGCTCTAGTCATTGAGATGGACATGAACTCTAATGACAAAGTCATTCTTAAATTTTTGCATTGCCTGCATATCATTTTATAGCTTCATATTACTATTACCATATTATTATTACTATATGAATTGTAAATACTTCTTAGTAGTAACTTTTACTTATCTTAATAAATCAGTACCCGCAGTGGTTGTTTTTCTGACTTGGGGGGTAGGGACTGGTAGACTGGTAACCTAAAATATCTGTGTGAAAACCAGACTAAGTGAAGGTCACCTTAGGCGATACCAGTCCCTTTATTCTTAAAGGTGAGTGGTGTCCCGTCTAACCAATTTATAACAGGGTTCTAATTTTTCAGTGTCAGTAACCATAGGGTAAATGGGCAAATGTATCAAATGGAATGTCAAAATGTCAAATTTTGCAGTGTCAAAACAACATTAAAAACAGCTTAACATTTATACTATAACATCGGCTAAAATATGACATTTAAAAATTACGTTGTTTACTGGCGGATAGACCTTGGCAAATTAAATAAATATATGACAGTATGTGCTTGGATTGTTCAATTCCGTACTCCTATCTCGTGGGGGAAATATTTGCACAGGAAATGTGAAACAATATACCTCAAAACTTTAAAACTGCTCACCCCTGCAAGCTATAGGAAGACTTAATTTGCTGTAAATATTCTCCATTTTATTTCCTGACAAAACTTCTGCGGGGAAAACATTCATTTTTACAGCCAATGAAGAAGATGACATTTTATTTTTATTTTGCTTTTATTGGAATATATAAAACAACTGCAAATATTCTGACCATTTATGAGGGAGGTTCAGAAGGACATTGGCTGGAGAGATATTTCATTTTTATGTCTCTATAAAATGCAGAGCTGACAAAACAGGTAAAGATGACACAGGAAGTAGAAAATGGAAATCATGTGTCCTTGTTATCAGGGTTTCGTGACAGAATCCTAACACCACAATGACTGTAGTTTTGTACATTCAGCATATCTTTGCTGTCTTTATCCCATTAGCTAGATATCTGCCTGATAATATTGATCCAGAAGCTGATGACTGAAAACCTTTGAGGTCACTCTTTTTCTCCAAGCTCGGGGTTTATGTCAAAACTGATAACTCTTTATTTTTCATCGAAGGTGAGGGGGTGTACATGGGAGGGGTTGCTGGGTACAATGTCCCAGTGGTAGCCTGCTACCATTCGGGTCCTGGGCTTGATTCCAAAGCTGACTTGAGGTGGGAATGTTGGCATGGGCTTGCCAATGGATGTTGACCAAAGAGTATGCACTGGATTCCTCATCCACTCAATTATCTGCCGTGCTATCTCAAACAATAAAACTGGATATTGTAATCAAGTAGATAGATATTCCTTATCCTAAGTACTTAAATGCAAATCTACAATAAGCGCAAATCTTGAAAGTCAATTAAATCCTTCTTGATTTAAAATTTACTCAAGACTACCTTAACATAAAAAAATGGCCTTCGTTGGGCATTTTAGGAGTGAAGGGCTGACCTGAATGAAAAGTGCAAAGATCAAATGTATGTAGGCTATAGAAGGCATATGTATAGGGCATATCAGCCATAGATAAAATCAACTTTCCATAGATGAGAAAAAGTCCAGAATGTGCAAAAGTCCTTGATGACAGTCAGAGAAACGGTTTGGCGGCCACCTTTTTTCAAAATGAGGCCAAAAATATTCACAGGCAAGCTTTTGTAATGATGAACATATTCTGTAAATTGGAGAACCCTACCTACAATAGCTTTTGCTGTAGAGGGATACTATTAACACCTTACATTGATTTTTAAGGTGGCTCATCACAGCTTGATTTTAGCTTCTTTTTACCCCTTACAAAGAATTCTCATTTCCATTAAGATGGCAAATTGTTTGCATGAAGTAAAAATGAAAACATTTGGGGTTGGGAAACTGACTCTCTGAGGAAGTATCCGGTAAACAAAACCAAATAATCTGCAAATATCAATGGAAGTAGGATAACTTGGCAGTTACAATAAAGACTGAAATGTGTTGTATAACGTGTGCATACTAAGAATGAAAACTTTATGAAGAAACCAAATACACAGCATAAATAATGTTTGACAATATTTTTACCTACCCCCAAGAGGTTATGTTTTGATGGTGTTTGTTTACAAAAGTTATGGATATTATGTGTTCACAAAATGTTGTACATTGATACAGAGAGCAGATGAATTGGTTCTGCTGTTGACCACCATGTGGACCCAAGGTTTCTTTTGGGGATTTTTATCATTGCACTCAAAAGTATTATAGAGGAATTAAGCCCTGGCAAAGATATTTCCATCACGCCTCTACTCTGGGTATATTCTGTCAAATGATTATTATAGAAGTGACTATTTTCATACAAATTTCTAAACGAAATGTAAAATATGTCCCATGCATCACAAAAAGAAAGCTATCACTACATTGCTTCTGCTGTTCACTGGTGCCCCCTCTCAAAAAGATAGATTGAATTGGTGTAAACAAATTCTGTGCAAGTATAAATTTTTAAAGTAAATTTGTACATAAGAACAAATAAAGGTTGATTACTGAGTGATTAGTAATCAGGATCATAGCTAGGGGAATTCACACAAATTGGTTAATGCCAATGGGAGCCAGAGAGTGTAATCTGAAAATCCATGACAACTCAATACGCCTTCGTTTGGAAGTCATGCACGTTTCAAACTTTGGTGTACACCACTCTAGCAGGGTGAACTGCATATGTTTGTGGTTATGTCCTTCACTTTTGAAGTGTCTGGAGACTGGTGTTTCTTGTCCATCCTTTAGGACTGTAGCTTTATGTTCATACATCCTTCTTCTAAGTGTCCTGGAGGTTTCTCCTACATAGTGTTTATGGCACTTAGTGCAGGTAATCAGATATATGACATTAGTTAGTTCACATGTGACTTGTTTTGTTAAGTTTATTGGTTTGTGTGACTTTTTGGTGAAGTTACATATGATTGCTGATTTCTTCTTGATCAGCGGACAATATGTACATTTGCCTAATCTGGTGCAGGTTGGTACATATTGTGAAGTAGATGTATTTTCTTGGGGTGGGTATACTGTAGTTGAGCTTGTGAGCATATCCCTTAAATTTGGGAGTCTTCTGAATCCTACTATTGGTTTGGTAGTAAAGATTGGTCCACAATCAGGACTATTAGAAATAATGTTCCAGTTTTTGTGGATTATTTCTTTAATATTAGGATTTGAGGGATTATAGTTGGTAACCAATACTGGAGTGGTAGTCGGGTTTTTCTCCTTTACGTCCAGTAATTCATCTTGAGTGAATTTTGAGGCTCTTTTAAGATGTTTTTAAGAGCTTTCTCTGGGTAGCCTCACTTCAGATAATATGTGATCAATTTATCTGATTGCTCATAAAAGTCAGTGTCATATGTACAGATCCTTCTTAGTCTTAGGAACTGTCCATATGGTCCTTTTGTTTTTTTCATGGGGCGTGGTGGGAAGAGGTGTAATGTAGGTATAGGTGGGTATCAGTTGGTTTTTCATACAGTGTGGTGTATAATTTTCTTTCCTCATTTATTTTGACAGTGGTGTCCAGAAAGTTGATTCTGGAGTCAGTAACTTCATGTGTGAATTTAATTGTTGGATGGAGGTCATTGAGGTAGGTAATAAATTTATTTAAATTATCTAAATTATCTTTTATCTTTTTGATTTTTCATATACCTCTGATGAGACTGACATAATCTTCTTACAGTCGAAATACAATTTGCATATAGTAAATTATATCAGGCAAAATAATCACTTTATTTACCATAGTTTGCCAATTAGCAGGAAGCAGATTTTTTTAGTTTTTTGAAATTTGTACATACTTTACTTATTACTCAAACAAAGCATTGATAATAAATGAAATATGACCCTAATGCTTTCCATTTTTCTTAATTTTTGTCACTTGAAAAGACAAAATTTAAAGATACCTGCTAAGCATAAAGTGTAGCTTTTTAATTTATTAGGGTGTATAAAGGTAATCCTACATTTGTGAAAGTGGAACTGAACTCAAATCATTTAACATTTCTGGATGATTAAATTTTGACCAGAACAGAGTGCAAAATTCTACTGAAGTAGTAATGTACAAGTATTGGTACATTGATTTCAATTTATCTTGTAGTTTTTACAGGTAAAAAGTATTGAGCTTGTCTCCGGGCAATTTTTCACTTGATAAAAATGTCTTATGAAAATGCACACATGAACTGCTAGATTGCTAGATCAATGCTTCAATAATGTGATAAAAAAGAAAATGGTGGAACTGCTATCCAGCAAGTAATTGGCAGACTGCTATGGTTTAGTGTGAGCAAAACCCCCTGCCTCACCATTCTGTTAGGTCCACGAGATGGTTTCCAGTTATGGCCCAGTCACACCATTCCTATGGTCTTATCTGCATGTATTTGTTTTCCACTTTAAAATACTTTGCCCCGTATTTGTCTTTATATACATCTGCTGTTAAAACAAGATGTAGTAATCCAGGAAGGATGTTTCTCAAAGTTCCACTTCTATAGCTCTTCAGTTCATAAATCTGAAGTTCATTTCAACAAGTGTTTCTTTTATGATGCTCCAAAGCTCTGGAATGATTTGTCGCTGGATATTTGAACTGCTCCTACACTTTCATGTTTCAAAAGGCAACTTAAAACTTATCAGTCTTTCGTACCCTAGGTTTTCTAACTACCTAACACCAATGGGGCCCCAGTGTGCCTTAGAATCCACGAGTTCGGAGATTAAGCAAAAGGATACCTGACCCGATACCCGATATTTGACAGCCTCATTTTCATTCCGATAACAGTGTCTCACATGATACTGTCATCACTCTGTAGAAATACCAGTCTGCCTGTATTAAGAATGTATCAGATTGGATTATCCAAACGTCAAAGTTGTGACTTTACCGTCCTTTCAAAGGCTAGGTTTTTTTCCCAGGAAAGACAACCAGTGCATCCCACAAGTTGTGATGAGATGGGTTCAAACTCAAGTCCACAGAAATGAGAGCCTTTCAGCTTAGCCACTGGAGCCTCGACAATATAACAGAGTGGTACAAAACAAGTACCAATTTTACTTATCCTATTTACTAATCAAGCCCACTTAATAATTTGTATTTGTATGTTATTCATAGTTAGCCAGACGATAAGTGGTTCACTGGATCATACTAATGGCAAACAAAATGCAAATATATTTCACCTTAAGACATATACCAATTCCAAAAAGTTATTTGTAAATGGAGCCGTGATTACACTTCACCCATGTTTTTGTTTATAATACATATTGATGAATCCTTCTGTGTTTTCAACAATAAATTTTCATCACCTCATAGCCATTTCTTTAAGCAAATCAAGTATTCAATTTTATTTTATTATCAGTTATATCTACAAGGCTTTATTGATTGGCAGTCTTCATATTCAGATGTTTTGAAGATGATTTGGTATTATTAATAACAATCCCTTGGGGTTGGAGATTGCTCATTTCCGGTAGTACTAACTCTGTTGGGCCAGCTGTTGGTATTGCTTGGCATTACAATCACTAGTTTTCTCAATTCACTTCACGTCTTGTATTACTTGCTGTGGGTGTTTGTAGTAATTACACTGAATACTGAGAGTGTCAATAGTACACTGTCTCATTACTCCTGAGTGTCAACTAGGTCAATCAGGGTTTTGGATTTAAAATGACTTTTTTACCAAGAGTAAAAATGTTTCTTTATTTTGCAGAATAATTTTTATTCTAAGTACTTATTTTTATAATAAAGAAGAATTATAGTTACAGCATTGGTGCATTTTTAAAACAGAAATTTATTTAAAACATTTAATTATTTTGTTGAGAAGTAATTTTATTTGCTAGATATTTAGTATAGCCAAAGGAAATCCTAATACATAAATAAATATTCTTAAAATAAACAAAATAGCTGTATTTATAGGCAAGAATAAAGTGTCTTGAGAAAGAATTTATTTAGAAACCAACTAACCATCATTTTGTCAGTTCTTTTTATGTTGAGAATATATACATTTTCTCCATATCACTCTGTACTCAATAACCTCAACTAATCATTCCACAGAACTGGTAGACAGTGAAGTGGGAGCTTTCTTATGACAAGAGACATTCATGGACTTTTCCCACAGTGTCTTTTTCATGAATAGTTGAATAGAGCATGTTTTACAAACCTGGCTGCTAAGAACTCTACTGTTTTGTACATTTTTTTCCTTCTCAATTGTCAAAGTAACGTGCTAGGTTTTGGTCAGAGTAAGCATACGAGAATCAGTTTGCAAAATAGGTTTTACTCTCAATCAACATTTTACAGATACTGATGAATTGACGAAATGTATACTGGTTGTCACAATATTATGCATATCATAATATCAGTATTCAACAAAGTAATTATGAGAAATATCCGTCCAAGGTACAGAAAGAAAATAACTAAAGCATAAATAATGATATATTGCATTTAAATTTAATAAAATGTTATATATTTATGGCTATCTTTTATGGATGTTTTTTTTCAACAGAAATGCAAGATATTGTGATGCTCACGGTATTATGATGGCCCCATGTACTGTTGGGTCTGACACAAATAATAACACAATTTCAATTAAAGTTAAAATGAATATTACAATCTTGTCCACAGGCACCCACTGCAATATGATAAAACGAAAAAGACTTGCATTTTGAAAAAAAATCAATCAGATCTGCAGGTATTATTAGTATACACCACAGAATCCTTGACCTGCAAATTTCCTTGAACTTGCAAACTTCCTTATTTCTGGAAAAAATTTGAAAATGTTCAATTGGAAAGGGCTGCAGCTGGGAGAGTAATTTGTGTTCAGGTCTGCTTCTAAAAATGTTTGAAATAGCCTTTATGTCTTCTCACCACCTTTATTAAAATACATGCTTGTGAGGTGAAGTGGAGTGAGATGAATATACGAGGTGGTTTGTTCCTAATAGTGCACTACCCAGTTACAGGGTCTCTTTTTAAAGACATGGAATAAGGTCTTCAAATCTAATCTAATCTAATCTACTGCTTTGCAGGCGCAATATCTTACCCACAAAGGGGAACTCAGTGCACTAGTTAACAAAATACACTTATCATAAGGACAGTCGAGGGGCGGTCAAGGTCAGTGATCCAGAGTTATGGGTGTGACCAAAAGGGAAGCAGACTAAAATGGTAAACTTCAGTTGAACAGGTCGGTTTGAAATGACCCCATTATGCAACTGCTTGTGGTGATTTCTGTTACTGTTTTGTTGGTATTGCTGTCTGCTTTTGTTGCAGGTCTTGCTAAGGTTTGTTCAGGTCTGATGCTGTTGCTAAGCAGGTGCAAGCAACAGGTCATGGCCTTGGAACTGACGTGAAACAGATGCAGGCATTAGGACAGGGGCTTGAAACTGCTATGAAGTGGGTGCTTGCATCATGGATGGGGTGGTGTGGATCAGGTGTCAGGCCATGATACTGTGTCGGGTATTAATACAGCTGTATAGTTGATGCAGGTGGCTGTTGATACTGTTGTATGGAATATTGCTGAAACTATGGCTGACTCTCACTCTGACTCTCTTCTGCACTACTTTGGAGTTGCTTATACACATACCGGCTATGTGATTGGTGAGGCTGAGCATAGGACTGTTCTGATGGTTGCCAGTTCGTCTGTGGTCCCATATCATATGTGATGGCTGGACGAAAGTGCTGCTGCTGCCATTGCATTTGCTCTGACAAGATTGTCTTTGTCCTGAATTCTATCATGTTTGAACAGACAATCATACATAAGATTCATATATCTTTTGTCCTGTGTTCCTCTGAATGAACTCAACGAACAGTTTTATCTGTCTTCTGGTGTACGAGATGAGGCTTTGTCAGAAAGAAATCAGTTCATCCCCTCTATCCTGCAAAATGTGACACGGATGGGGTCACTCTGATCTAAACTTCTGGAGGTGGTTGTCTCTTAAAGAGAGTGAATGAGCCATAGAGCATACCAAGCTCGCATCTGGTGTCACTGCACATATGTCGACATCTGAAGATTCCAATACACTGTAGGGTTATGGTGTTGATGCTTTGGATGCATGCTTTGGACGGGCTGCCAACTCTTGTTAGTAGTCGGTTGGATTACTGTAACTCGCTGTAAGCTCTCTAAGTTTAATCTATGTAAATTACAGTGTATCCAAAATAGTGCAGCTAGAATTGTATCAATTACCCGTAGATACACTCGTGTAACTCCTGTGTTTAAGAAATTGAATTGTCTTCCTGTTGAACGTCACTTATTTATAAGTTTCTACACACTGGTTTTCCCAAGTATTTTGTTCCATATGTCTCTTCCTACAACAGTTCTTACAGTACCAGGTGCAGTCAGATTGGTGGTAACGTCCTTGTCATTCCACAGTTCCAACGATCTATTCATAAATCTGTCGAACAGTTTGCTTGTAGTTTTGCTTTTGATGGCCGCATTGTTTGGAATGCTCTGCCTGATGAGGTTTGTGTCTCCCCCTCCTTAGCCCCTTCCAGAAAGCAGAACCAAGGCATACCCCACCTTAGTCTTCATCCCCCCCTGGCGTTCTCTGTGGTGCTTGACCATCTTTTCTGTCCCTGGATACTGAAATTGAATGAATTGGTTCTGTTGGGCCTCAGAGTCCCCTTTAAATAGGGGATATTAAGCCATATAAAAGTTCAAAGCCTGACCTCTTGACAGTCTTGCGGTCAGTTGGACCTTATGAAATCAAGTTCCCTTTGACCCAAGCCTGTTGCTCGGGGTGCGTTTTTGTGTAGCCTGACCAAACTAGTCAATGGTGAGTTTCCTGCTTTTCATGGTTCCTAGTTTTAGGTGGCATTTTTACTATTTCACTAGCTAAAAACTCAAAATCCTTATATAAAAACAGCTCAAAGTCCATCTGCACCAGCAAATGGTTATCCTCAAAATATCTGGGAAATTCGAAACATGTTCAGAATCTTTTCACACATCTATTTTTTCTCATGTGCAACTGTGGACAACTAAAAAGAACCGGATGGTACTGTATATATGGACGTCCCATGACAACTTAAAGAGATGGTCAGGAGACCCAAACTTGGTCCTGCTCCTGATCTATCTTCATAGTGGAACAGTCAACTAAGTATTATGTTCATATAAACCCAAACCAAATACATTGACATTTAGAATGCCCAGTTTTAACACCTTGTTTCAACCCCATTGGCAAGCACATAATATATCAAAGATTGACTCCTATCCCATAAATTCTGCTAATGTTAATTAAAACACTGCCATCCCTATCAATAAGTGTCATTTGTACATATTTGTAGAAGGAAATCAGAGAGGAGCATCCAGGGTCATTCAGCCTTATTACAGCAGCCCTTTATCAGAAGCTGTGAAGTCTGACACCATCGTTGGACAAATAAATATCCATTGAACAAGCAAAAGCAAGGACTTGTGAAATATGCCTGGTGTGGCTTATCTACAAGTGTGCATTAGAGTCCTACTCTTCGTCAATATAAAATCAACTGACAGGTAACCCTTATTATGAGAACAATTGTGCATAAAGGCCACAAAAAAATACAGAATGTTAAATCTGCAATTGGTAAAATTAAAATTTTGAGTTTTACTAGTGATAAAAATTGACCAGTTTGCAAAATGTGAAAAGATTGAAACATTTATTTCACCCAGAAAAGACTGGAAATTTCCTTCTTATCCCAAATGAAAATTATATCTATATTTAAGTCAAAACAACAAAATCTTTTTTTCGTTTACAATTTTATTTTGTCTAGGCGAGGTTAAAGTTTTCCAAGGTCATCTTAGAGAATGTTAGGGGGCAACGTTGGTGCAATGATAATACAATAATCTTCCAACTCTGAGATCAGAGTTCGAATTCAGGCCTAACCTCAAGCGGGAAAGCTTGTAGTTCCTTGACCAACCGTATGTGCTGGTTTCCTCTGCCCTTCTAACTACCCATCACAATATAACCAATAAGGTACTACGCGTAATATAAAACAGAATTATGATTTTATCTAGGGGAGATAAAATTCCTTTTGCTAGATTTGGTATTTGGCTCTTGGTAATTTCTACTGTCACTCAGATCAAAGATCAACATTGTTTTTAATTTTTATATGATTCAAAATCATCCGGGGAAAGATAGAAATTTTAAATTCACCAAGGTGAATATACTATTTTTAGACCATATATTTTAGTCCAACTTCCCCGTTCACAATTTTACCGTCACATTTTTTTCTTCTATACAAACGGAGAAGTGTGGCTGCCGCCTTACGTAAATAATAACCAAGTCATACATAAGTCTAGACTTTCTGCATTACCCTGCAAACCAAGCAGAAACTTGTCTAATATCAGTAGAGATGGTACAAGAAAGAGATACACCCTCCCCCATACTTCCATCGCTTGAGGCTCAAGTGATTTGTCTCACCAACAACTTCCATAAAGATTGTTATTGTCTCAGGAAAGCTCAGTTGTGTCTAAGTATAGATTATTTATATTCAACCATCCTAGTAGGCCTACTAAAGGCTCAGGTTTCTTTGCAATTAAGGAAAACTTTCAGTTTACGTCATAAAGTGTCATTTTGTGTAATGCAATCTTGAGTTTTAATGTAATCTTGGCTTTACCATCAGCATATAACTAAGACTGTCTGATGAGCTTATATCTCCTTACATATGCTTTTTGAATGCCAAATATTTGTGTAAATGTTTGAAAAAGATATTGTACAAATAGTTAAGCGTTGAGTAAGACTACCATCCTGGCTATATATGTGCGGCCAGACAGTGATCAAAAACAACCAAGACTGTGAAGAAAGGGGACTGATAAGTGAATACAAACCTGGATTGTGTAACTACTGTCCATTATCCAATAAAATTTATTATCCACTTTTTTAACCAATGCCTTTGTTTTTGTTTCCTGAAAATTCTGACACAGTGCTAAAAATGCTACCCCCCCTCCCCATACTTGTCCATTTATATCGATACAGCTTGAAATTTTGCATACCTGTAGCTATGAATGAATGTGCACCTCTTACTGCTCTAAGCCTTCTGAAGCAGTATATACCATCTTATTCCTAAGGTCTGACTAAAATAAGGCATAAAAGTCTTTCAATCTACAGACATGAACGACAAAATCACCAGAGACACAAGTAGTGCACTGGAATTTGTAAAATGGCTGGTGAGAAAAACAAATTCCCATTGAGATACAACCCATACCTGGCCCAGAACACAGACAGTCACCCGTCCTAGCACTAACAGAGCCCATTGCTGCTTAACTTCATCAGGCTACTCATCAAGCTATTGCACAAGTCATGAAAGGCCACTGATTAAAAAATAAGAAGTCGGAGAAGTCTTTCAATCTGCAGGCATGAGCTTCAAACCTTTAGCAAGGCACTTATATCAGAGTCTGGAAGAAATCAGAAGCAGGAGTAGTGTACACTGGAAGCACAAATTCAATGAAAGTCCAGTGAGCTAAAGATAAAAAAGAGAGAAAAAAGTGATATCTAGAAGCATGGGCCTCGGAGAAAAAAACTGTGGTATGTGCCAAGAACCACATTCAAATCATATGGGGACGGAGCCTTCAGTATAACAGTTCCAAAGCTATGGAACAATTGGCAATTAAAGTTACACAATCGCAACACTATCTCAAACTTCAGGAAACAGCTAAAACACACTTATTTAAAATAACATGCGAGTGTTAATTTTGAATTTAGTTTTTTTTTATGAAACTGTACATTGTAAAGCACTTTGGTATGTAAGCATTATATAATGTATGATGTCAAGGGAGGAAATCTATTAAGGAGGTAGGACTTTCCTTCAAAAACTGAAATATAGTGTACAGTTTATCTTCACCACGAATTTTCTCCTGGATTCCCTTAATATAGCCCTCAATCTGTCTTCATAATGGTTTCTGTTCATACAGGGCATAATTTGTCCAGCCAGAGTAATATTGGACAGCTCTTCCTGTGCCTGAGATATGTCATTGTTAAAATATCCACCTTTTTCAATGTAACTATATTTTCTCTTTCAAAAACTATGCTAGACCTATGTTGAATTATGAGATCACACTATAAAGTAGTAAAAGAAGATATAAGTCACTTTGTAATACTTTGTACTTTGGATTTTTTTACTTTGGCACACATGCAAGTAGACAGGTATAAAAATGTCGCTGTATTCCCAGGACAAGTGTGAAAGCCCCTGATATGAAAAATAACCTTGAGACATGGTTTGTATAGATGCCATCCATAATCCAATCACATTATTCTCAAGTGATTATCACAAAGTTTTATGTACAAGAGATCTTGACTTTCATGAATTGTGGCATAGTCTGATGAGTACCTGTCTCATCAGTGAAGTTAAGCAGCAATGGGCTACATTAGTACTGGGATGGGTGACCGGTTCAGTGCACTACTCCTGACTTTAATGGCTTTGCGGCTCATGCTAGTAGACTGAAACCCCTTTCGGCCTTGTTTCTTTTGTTTCTGGATATTCTGACACATATGTTTTCTCCACTATGAAAATTGGTGACTTGAAATTATGCCTATAGCATGCAATTACATTTCCAACGTGCATGTTAAATAACTAAGTTAATATTGTAAGTAAAAGTTTTCAAAGTTACTCTTTATGTACTTAAACATTGACAACTTAAGTATGCCCTGTATGATACTCACATAGAGTACTTTGTGTTTACAGTAAGCTTATCCCCCAAACCCAGTGGCAGATGTTATGTGATTGTTGGATGCTCTTTGTTGGTTTTGTTTGTGATGAAATCTTTATGGAGAAACCATAGCACACATTTACATCAACTTTTCGTAGTAAGTGGATCTTGGCTTGACACAGAACTAATTTAATTTCAGGAATGATTTTGAACCAATACTAGACAATGGTTTTTCAATTTTGAAAGCAACAGTTGGAGGAGGTAGCCCATGGTGGAGTAGACTTGCTCCAAGTCTTTGTATTTCTCATCCCAGCAAATCTGACATACATGAAATCATTATGAACCCACTTGATGAGTACAAAAAGCTTCTGTCTAGAGAAATACTTTTGTCAGCCCCACATTCTGGTAAAAAAGTCATTCAGTCCTCATATAATACCTTAGACAAAAGGACTTGATGAAAGTCTATTGGTGGAGGTGTGTGCACTCTGGTTGCTCTTGCCGATGAAGTGATGGTATGCTATATACATTTGGCTGTAAAAGTGATTTATCGTGACATTATGGTAAGGCGGAACTCCTTTCTATTTATAATTCCAACCCTGTCTTGCAATAACAACTACAAATTGAGACGACTGCTGATATAGGTAATTCAGTTTCTGATGGGAATTGGTAGTCATGATGAGCCATCCATCATATAAAGTTTCTCCGACAGTAAATTATGGCACTTTTTCACGGATCCATTACTGAAAAATATCTGGCATACATGTAAAAATTAAATTGTGCATCCTGTTGTGGGGCAAGCAAGATGAACTGTGATGGTTTATAGTGCTGCACTTTGGTCGACAAGAAGTATGCACGACTTTCCTCCACCTGTAAAACTTCCTGTTATAAACGTTATAAGCTCTGATGGGTCCAAATAAACAAATAAGGTGGTTACTTTTGGATTTTCAGAATATTTATTGAAATAAATAGGAAGCTTTTATTTCACAATTCATTAACTTTGCTCGTAAAAAAGGTTTGATCTATTGGAATTGGAATTTTGAAATGATATAGAGTGAAGAATCTAAAATTCGCCACATATCTGAAATTCGCCACATGTGGAATTACTAACAAATTAAATGAATTGAGGTGAGATATGTTGAATGTATAGTCAATTAAGGCTTTTAGAACCAAAAAATACCATGTTTAAGACAAAACAACATTTTCTTCATAGAATTAATAAAGGTTTTTAAAGGTGGCGAATTTTACATTCCTGGCGAATTTTAGATTCCTTACTCTAATTTATTATTGTTCTGCTACTGCTGATTTGATGATTGTTGGATATTCTCCTTGAAATCGTCTGTTTGACCTTTATGCATGTGACCTTTTACTGGGAGGAGGGAATGTGGTTTTAGTGTTTATAATTATATACCTATCAGAGAAATGTGTAATATACACAATCAAAATCCATGAAGGAGGAGATAAGTAATACATCACTGTAAACACCACTTGTTTACACCCATATTAGCACTGATTCACATTGCCCTGATTAGGCACTCCAGTGGAGTACAGTTTCAAAATAGATTTTAGGTCACATATTATAAAGTACCAGAAGAGCTCAAAGGTCTAGCAAGGGTCATTACCTATACTTTTGTGTTATTTTATGTCTATATCACACTATTACAGGCATTAAGGGCTGTGTTTACCAATATCTAAAAATCCCATAAAAAGTCCTTTGAACATGTCTGCAAATGTCAGCTACGGTGCGGGTATGATTTACAAATATTGCATTATTCTTCCTCAGAATGTACACGGAATAAAGCTACAGTACCAGTAGTAGGTCAGTGGTACAGTTAGGAGTGTTTGGCCTAAAGCTGTTTTAAATAACCAATTTCTGCATGGATGGCAATAGTGTATACAGAATGAAATTGAATAAAAAACTCACTGAATAAAGAGGTCTGCTGATGACCTAATAACTCATTGTACAAAACGCCTATAAACGTAGATGATACCATCTGTACTGTGATGGGGATCAGGTGACTATTGTGTCAATTTACTTCTTTGTCTGTGGTGTATTGACTATGTAGTTTATGCAGTCTGCATTCTACAAGTTAACCATTGTTTATTTTTATTGTGACGTCACAACTTAAAATTATAAAAAAAGCGGACACATGCACCAACTCTCTCCCACATTCCTGGCTTGCTGTGTTCAACTGGAGACATTCTAAGAATGAATCTGTTCATGGAAGAGTGAACAGGGGTTAAAAGAGACTACGGCATCTTGAAGACAATTTCAAACTGTTGCATTTACTACCTGTATGGACCAACACATAAGCAGATCCAATAATACAGTTAAAATACCTTGCCATCCTCATGCTTTTCAGTTTTGGACTGAAAACAATTCCTCACATAAACTGCAAGGAACTTAAAAAGGTTACCCCAGTAATTAAACAATATTTTAATAGTTTGGAAAGTACTCAGTTGCTACTGTATACATGATTTCTCAGAAAAGAGAGGCCGTATTCACCCGTCAGAGGATTAATTTGACAAACTCCTGTCAGATCTGCTTGCTATTGAATAAAACACAACACTATTTTCTGAAAAATACTGATAAAATATGAATTTACTAATGAAATCATTACTTTTACAGAAAAAAAAAAACACATGAAAATATGATATCTTGGTCACCTTGGATTTGGCTACCATAATGATTAATTTGAAAATATCGGTATCTAATCACAAAGCAGTAATTTGAAATACTCCTGCCAACCAATCACAATTTGTCTGGACTCTGTGGCAGTGACATGAAAGCTAGTTTAGAAAAACGATTCTATTCTAAGAAGTCTGACGTCAGTACGAATGAAATTCTAGCCACAAAACCTTAGTACTTCCAAAAGGAGCGTAATGCCATAAAGTAAAGGGGCTATCACACTTGGAAACAAAAGTTGGACTGCACGGTGTAACAATGTAGATGCAAACTGAGTATATTTTATATTCTTATGGTTTAAAAGTTTGTGACAATGACATCATACGTGTGATTCTATTGTAGCGTCCTAGCTTAAAAGCAGGCTTGGTCTAACAATTACATGTAAACTGAGAAGAAGTTTAAGACTAAATTTTTAAGTTGATGAAAGACTAGGATATGCCTATTTTGTGTCTCTTTTCAGTTCAGATACAATAATTCACAGCCATGAATGGCCCCTTTTCTCCAAAATCTCATTTTCTCTGGTTCAAGGCAAGTTGCTTCATTGCCTTGATTTTAGCAGATTTTTTTTACAATCCTAGCCACTTTATGACAACCCGAATCAGTGCATAGAAATGGGGGATTCATTGTATATAGTTAGTTGTGTTGGTCTATCATGTGGTGATTTCAAAGAAAATACTAACATTTATAAATATTTAATGACACATAATATATCAGTGTTAATTCAAAAGATAACATTTTATATTTGATTGTAATTGTGTTGATTTCAAACTCAGAGATAAAAAATCTAATGGTTGCCTATAATATAGTCTTGAATTTTCAATACTTATCAACATAAAAATAAAAAACATAAAATAATCAACATAAAAATTAATTCTTCAATGACATCTAAAGTTTTACCAAATGTCTAGCCAGATATTTGTGTGTATTACCAATTCAGAAGAACAATCTCCATTGCCAGGTATAAGTCAGTAAAAACACTAAGTTTAAAAACACGTTTGGAGTTTATTATATATGCACATACCATAACCAACTGGTAGTATTATACACTTTAAGACCACCTTAACTTGTGTTTACCATTTCTACAATTACTTGGGTTAAGGCTACCTTAACTTGTACATTCTATGTTATTACAGACACATAACATCAGTGTTACTTTTACAAACTCTATGTACCAACAAAACAGAAAGATTCCATCACTTAAATATTGCAGTGACAGTACATTATTCACACAGGAATTGCCAATGCCTCCTTGTATTATTCTCTGCACTATATCTATGCTGGAGGCTTTTATTTATTCATGTCACAATCTAAGCAGATTACACTGAGTGCTTTAGATACATAGCAGACATTCATCAAACTATCTTTTAATGGTAATTCTGTGCTGTGTAATCTAGCTAACTGTAATGTAAAGGCAGTAGGAATGCAGCACAATGCACTGTTGTGGATACAAAAGAAGCCACAGTTTATTTTCTAGCAGACAGCAGTGGAAATAAATAGACAAGGTAGTTTTGTTGCAATTTTTTTTAGGAAAAGATAAAGTCTTCACTTTCATCCAAACAACATAACAAGCCAAACTTAACTAATTCAATATTGACGACTAGATGACTAAGTTTTTGGTCCTATAAATGGTGGAAAAACTAGACTCGTGTATTTATATGTAGCATTATATGATTCTGCAGTAAAACATATTAAATTAAAGAGGATTGTAGTGACATGACATTTTCACATAATGTACTTTAAATACTAGTATATGAACACTATTTCAATATGAAAAAAGACATTCTTGAACAGTAAACATATATTTATATAAACTTTGCTTGAAGTGAAGAACACAATTACTTAAGATTTTAATTAAAATTATCTGATTTTTTTTTCACCCTAGCTCATTTCCCAAACGTGTCTCCTTCTCATCATGACCCATCCCAAATATGAATGTTTGCCTTTTCTTCATACCCTACCTAAAAGAACACCTTAAGTGGGACTACTTCATTATAAGTGGTAATGCTTAGCATTTGCTTCAGACCTGACACATGATGTTACAAAACAGTACAAATCATTAATATATTAGCACTGCCATCTCAGAAGCTCTTACGAAACACTGAAATAATTTCAAAGTCACTCTGGAAAAAAGACAGTATTGAAAACAAAGTACATAAGCCATTCACTGTGGATTATAAACTATTATAAACCAAATATAATAGAAAAAAGGCCACAAACCAATCAAATTCAAAAGAAATGTGTCATACCTTGTGGTGGATATTCTCTTCGTCAGTATCCGTCCCATCAGTTATGTAATCAGCCCTTCCATTGGCTACCCTCAAATCACAAGCGTGGCCATCCATACAGACACTTGGTTTCTGTACTGACAAGCCAAACAATTAATAATCTTATTCCTAAAGCTTGGATATCAACCAAATACCTTTCACTTTATAAGATATTCACTCACATATATTTCTATAGCAAAGGTTATCCAATTGGTTATTCACATAACAGTCCTGTGTATTAAGCAGGATTGATCCCATGTAATCCCATATGGGAAGAAAAGGTTATAATTTGCAGGCAACACAAATCATCCTATGTGAGGCAAAATGTTTTTCTCCCATCCTGAATTCAATTGTGCCCATATTACAATCTGTGTGCTTTAATGTCATTTGTGTGATATTTCAATGTAAATTTCAATGCTTAATTCATTTATGGAATTTTAATGCTCCTATTGAAAACATTGAGTACACAACAAATAATCATCTCCCATGCGACATTATGATGAAAACTTAATTAAAAGCAAAACAAATAGAATCCCTAAATAAACCCCGAGAACTGTCCCAAGTGACAACACAGTGGTGATCACACAATCATTCTGATGTCTGGTACCAATGATAAAGACAGTCTTCTCTCCTCAAATCCACCCACACTTTCCTGTAGCTTGCAATACTAAAAGACTCCCACCATTTGCTGCCGTTGTTACTGCCTCTTGGTATCCCACAGACAGGGTATAATTGAAACAGGAAGCAGTAACCCCTTTTTATGCCAATGTATTATCAACCAGACATAAAACGACTATTGTTTTAAGTAAGTCACAGTATCAGCCATGCACTATGAACAAAGCACTATATTTTAGTACCCTTCAAACATGCATGTCTTCCTCACTAAATGCAATCAATTTTGCAGAGCTCTAAGATATTAACAAAATCATTACATATATCCTCGATGGGAGTAAATATGTGAACTATTACATCACAGTAGCTGTAGCCATTCATGAAGCATTCTGCAATTTGTATTTCCAGCTGAGCTGCATTTTGTCAAATGAGCAACCGTGTAACATCTCTCTTCACACCATCCATAGATGTGCAGCATTATCCATACACAAACCCAAGTTCCACATCAAGGTGTGAGTGCTGATTGAATGACAGATCTAAGCAAATGATTTAATAGCCACCCTAACACACACACGTATACTTGGTCATTTCTGTGAAGAATACCAAATATATTCCCCCACACAATCTGCAGGCAGACACATTTTAGCAACTGTCATTACTGGCAATATCAAGAGACTGCAAAACTAACCCCCTCTATGCAACAACGCCCCCTCTCCCCATTTACCCCCTAACTCTCTCTTTTTCCTGATCCAATCAATACTTTCAGGCCAATGGCATTCCTCTCCCTTGTAAATTCATTGCTCTTTGGGTCGAAAAAAGTTTGGGGCTAGAAAAATTACTGAAAGCATAAACATCTCATTTTGCATAGACAATTATTATTTTGCTCATGGCAAAGCAGTTCCACAAAACCAACAAGAGATTTAACACAGGAGTCAGAAGAAAAATATAGATCTGGTCAAGTATGCAAGGATATAGTATAAAAATTATCATGTTTGTTGATGGTTTCCTTAAAGTATCCTTAGTTTGAGGGCTTATTCTTCGACAGATCAGGATCCTAAAAGTCTGACTTCGGGGGCTTCATGTTTGCATTACATAAAACAAGGTTCCTGCTTTACTTGACATTTGTCATGCCTCATTTCCAATGTTTCTCACTACTATGGTTTGTGATACACAATTTTCAATACATCACAGTACCTGTTTTACAAAATTTCTTTTCATAAAACACACTTGGGGTAAAAATATAATTCTCGGGAAGGAGTGCAAAATAGCATTGCAGCTGTATTTTAAATGAGTGTGGTATTTAGAGCCAGAGAAGTCAGTCAGAGTAACAGAGAGATTTCCACACGTTTTCTACATTCCATCAACATGTTATAAGTAGCTGATATTGAACAGTTACTGGTTCCATCCATATCATGATACCATTTCTTGTGGATGATAAGTCGCTTCCAACCCAGATACAATCTAATCCACTCATGATTGATATATTATGATATATTATGCCATAAGCATATACTAATTGGACGGCATACTTTAGCAGTGACCTCTCAACGTCAAGTTCTTTGCCTTATTAAATCCTCTTCAGAATATCTTACTCTGAGTCATATGGTGACAACACATTCACCCCCACCTCTATTCTTCTAGTAGTTGCTCACATTGAAGAAGGCCAATGGTGACACATCCAGTAGCAATGCTTTCAGGGCCTGTAATGATGGCTGTTGAATGTGATATAAAAACATTATCAGTGACTTTGCAATGTATAGTTTTAACAAGCCAGTATGTACTGATTTCATAGACCTTTATTCCTTCGTTCTGTTTCCAAGACATAAGACCTGTCCGGTTCACCATTCAAGAGGCTACTGCAAGCAGGACAGAAAAACTGACAGAACACAAGATTTTTCCCAAGTGAAGAGATAATCTTACAAGCTGCTACCAACTTTTAAGGTTCATCAAGATAACTTTTTAAACCAAGCACAGACCACAGGGAATGGGGATGGGGTGGGGTGGCAGAAAAAATGGATTGGCGGGCTTGTATGACTAAGTATGACTGATCTTTTCACGAGGCAAGATTATTGGGACCCATTTTTTTTACAAAACAGTGCTGCAGTTTAGTTGTAACGGCCTTAAGATTACTTGCAGTAGATTTAAGAAGGAAAAGATTTGTTTAAATGAGATTTTTTAAAACATGTTTTGAAACTGCAACAACAATTACCCTGATTTTGCTCCTGCTGTTCATGAGTGAAAATACAAGTTGTACAGTTCAACACACTTGTGCTCCTCACCACAAACTGGGACAGGTGTTATGCAAAACTGAGCTATAACAAGTGTGCCCCCCCCAGCCCCTGGATATATAATATGATCCCAGACAATGTATGTTAAAAATTAGATTAAAAACGAAATAAATCAAACCAGAAATATCCAGCTTGGTTTTTAACTATTCAGAATATCTGTTGAAGGAAGGAAAAGAGCAATGTGTTGAAAATGACATATTAAACCAACACATGGCATATTTAGAAATTCCCTCCCAGTTTATCTTTCAGGAATCCAGAACTGCAGTAGTTTACAAGAAGGAGACACAAACCTGAAAGGTTTGAGGAAGTGATGACGTCATTTGATCAATCAGAGCTGTGCATCCATTTAGGAATTTTGGATTGGCAGGGATTGAAGGGTACTTGAAGCAGATCAGCTGGTAGGGCTCCTCAAAGTCTGAATACTATGAGGGTCTCACATGTAGGGATAATGACATTTAATAACCTGTTCATCTAGTTCCTGTGTCAGTGTATGGATAATCTGTGTAAATATTTGGAGTTCCAGAAACATTTAAATGGTAGCATTGGTTAGTATATTGATTTTTGTATCAGGTGAATCAATGCAAAAAAATCAGATATTAAAAGGTGTATTTTCATGTTTAAAGAAAAACACTGGGTGGATAAAGAGTAGATTAGTAAAATATTAATCTTAGCATTTAAAAATTACTCATTATTTTCATTAATTTTATTTTCGTTCAATTGCTTTCAACTTGTCCCGCTGTCTTTTTGAACCAAAGAGTATAAACTCAGTATTATCAGGATTCAATTTGAGTTTACTGGTTGATATCCACTCTTTTACTTCATCAAGGCACCTATTCAACTGTTCAAAGGATGTAGATGCATTCATCTGACATAAGTGCACATAAACTGGGGTAAGGCATTGGAACATTTGACTTCTGCATAAAAATGAATTTTACTAGTTTTGTGTTTACCAATCCCCAAACTGAAAGGAGCAGTGCACAATGAAAATAACAAATAGCCCAAAACAGAATTTGAGGAACACCAAACAAGAGGTTGTAAAGATCAAAGTAGAACCACTTTTTGTTGACTGATAACGCTCAGTTAAGTAGGAAGTGAACCATTTAAGAACAGAGCCCCCAACTCCAAGCCAAGTCTGTAAACAACTGAGAAGAGTGGAATGATCAATGGTGTCAACGGAAGCAGAGAGGTCCAGCAATACCAAGGCAGTAGGTTCGCCTCTTGACAAGGGTAAGTGAACTTCATTTTTTATGGACAGAAGAGCTATCTCAATTGAATGACCTGCTTTATGTACAGACTGGGGTGGGTTGTTTAAGCCATGGACAAGGATATATATTCTAATAGCTTGATCCAATCAATGATTGTTTAGCAACCACACATTTAACCAGTTTTGATATGAAACTAAGGCCAGATACATGTGTGGTAGTTCTTTAAATCATCAGCTGGAAAAGAAGCCTTCTTGATAAGAGGAGTAACCGCAACAGTTTGGAAGCCATCAAGGACACGTCCCTCAATAAGTGAGCAGTCAACTAACTTTGTAACTGATGGTAGTCGTATATCACTGCATTCCTTGATGAGAGATATTGACCATGGATCCAACAAGCAGGATTTGTGGGCGACTTTCTAATTATTTTGTTTATAGCATCTTCTGAGACTTGAGTTAAGACAGTAATTCTTCTTAGGATCAGAAGGAGGATGAACATCATTTTCAGTGCAAGAAGTGACAAAATCTAATTTTCGTAATTTTTCCTAACTGATCTACCCATGACTTATCAGACTTGTGTACTGGAAGTGCCACTTCAGAAACCCTGTTGATAGTTTTAAAAGCTAATGCCATAACTTTTCAAAGTTATGACTATTGTCTGATATCAGTTTACTGTAATGACTGACTTATCCTTGTTTACAAATATATTGCGCCGAAGAATTTTGTGATGAAGTTGGCTTCCATTCAGTCGAGTCTTGGCCCTTCTCCAAGTTCTTTCAATTTTGCACCTGAGGGACTTTGTACACAAAAAGAATCAGACAACCAATCAGCAGAATCTTTCTTCGTCAGGCTAGAAACAATTGGTGCATGCCTATCAACAACATCACCTAAATAATGTACATACTATTCACAATGATCAATGACAGAATTAGCAGGAGATTTGATGAATGAAGTATTTTTTGAGATCAGAGCAGAGGTCACAAATGTTGATAAGGTGATACCTCCTATGTTGGACTCTGGTCAGCCACTTGACAAGGAAAGGCAATGAACGTTTGCCTAATGCAGGATAAGATATAAAATCACAGATTCTGATATCAAGTATAGTATTCTGATCATTGGGGGAAATAATGAGATGTGATATATTCTGGGGTAGTTAGGTTTTACCAAGTTTTCCTCTGGTATGAAATGTTGAAGTATTCACCTCATCACTCTCATTTTTTGGATGAGTAAACTGAACCCAAAGGTGAATGTTCCCTGATTTACCTGATAAGGGTAAGGCTGTCACACTCTCCATATGCTTGAACCATAGTCTGCCATGTTATGAGTAAATGTATCATTCCATGCACTAAAATATTTTGTCATGTTCAGATATGATTGAGGTGTGTCCATATAACTGAATACAATTTGTCAATGGAGACGTGTGATATGTGATTATAATATTTTTGGCTTCATGGGGTAAAAGAAATGGTCTGTATTACCCCTGCCTGTGTAAAACTTTGCCATGTCATGCCCAGTCGTGCCTTTCCAGCCATATCTGTCATATATTGTTTTCCACTTTGACCTCATCCTTATAGCTCCGAAACGAGACCCTTATATCTGGGTTAGTAAGCACTAACGTACGAGGCTTCCATGCACTGAAAATCTACCGCACACCCCCTTTACCCCTCCAGCATGTGTATTTTAATACAATTTGTGAAGGGTTGTTGCAGCTATATAAAACATTTTTAAAAAGCTGTCTCAAACTCAAATTGTTTTCTGTGTTGTGTGGAATTGGCCCACATGTAAATCCCCTCTAAATCATACTGAATCACACCAAATCAAAAAGGTACATTAGCCACATGCTTTGCGCATGATGCTCCAACTTAAGATCCTAATTTTCGCTGGCCAACCTTAAGATGGGTTGGGGCAGGCTAGATTTGTACAACACTTTATTTCTACCTTAAGATGGGATATTTATACCAGCACCTTTTAATTAAAGTTTGGGGCCATTGCTAAGTTTTGAAGGAAAAACTATACGGGAAAAGTTTATAGTAATTTTTATTATATTTTCATTGTATGTAGGAAAAAATGAAATAAATATAAACCAGTCAGGAAAAAATATAGGAAAAAATAAAACAAATATAAACCAGTCAGGAAAAAATATAGGAAAAAATAAAACAAATATAAACCAGTCAGGAAAAATATAGGAAAAAATCAATATAAACCAGTCAGGAAAAATATAGGAAAAAATCAATATAAACGAGTCAGGAAAAATATAGGAAAAAATAAATATAAACCGGTCGGGAAAAAATATAGGAAAAAATAAAACAAATATAAACCAGTCAGGAAAAATATAGGAAAAAATAAGTATAAACCAGTCAGGAAAAAATATAGGAAAATGAAATCAATATAAACCAGTTGGGAAAAAATATAGGAAAAAAATGAAATAAATATAAACCAGTCACAACCTCTTATACAAAAATATAAAGCGATGTAAGCTCTGGATTGATTGGTTGTCTCCTGCTGGAGGGGGTGATATGTTATTATGCGTAATTTTCTGTTGTCACCCCTTTGAAAAGCAACCTCAAAGGTTTAAGTGTATTTTTTATAATTTGCTCTTTTTGGAAGACATGTATTAATCCCAAGATATGTCATAGAGAAAGCACAAGGAACAGTAGATTCGTAGATACGAATGTACGAGGGCCGAAGGCCCGAGTACATTTGTACTACGAATCTACTGTTCCAAGTGCTTTCTCTGACTTAAAATACTGTTTAATAATGATAGTAGTTTTTTGGTTTCAAGTTAATTCCACATTTTAATAGACATTTCTCATAGCATGGAAATATTTTTAGTTACTTTCCAAAATAATCACATCATCATTACTGGTTGTAAATATGTCAAATCATAAACATTTCAGCCTAACTAAGATCTTAAATACTTAAACTGTATAAATTAGAATGCCAAATAGATCTGAGTATACATATTACACATAGTCTTGCAAAACATAATGCCTTGAAATATTGCTATATTTAATATTTTCTCTTTAAAGTTTTGCACTACAAAAAACAAATGTAGGTAAATGTTAACATTTTTACATACTTCTTAAATCCCAACTTGTATTACATAAAAATACGAATATTACACACAAAATAGTCTATCTTGAATGCATTTTTAAAGAATGTAAAATACTGATACAGGAATTTAAAATGTAGTGTTAATTGAAGGCTAAACTGTAAATGGTCAAGCTTTGTACCTTGGGTCCCTTTACAAAAACAGTAGAAAAAAACAGCACATTCTGTTGTAGGAATCTACTGTTTTAACAATAGAGTGACGTCACTACTGTATTTTAACCACGCTGAAAGCATGAATTAAATCATAAATTTTTTTTTGTTCCTGTTGTGCTAATGTGAGGCGGAAAGCTCTTGTTACCATTTTGTAATGCACAGTATAATGTCTTTTTACTGATTTTCTGATACAATTAATTACAACTACAAGAAAGCAGCTTTATACGAGATGCTTGTCGAAAATTCCAAATAAAAAATACAGTTATGAGTGAGAGAAAAAAAACTTTTATTGTGAATAGCTTTGTGTAGATTTAAAAATAGTATCTCCTTGAATAATGACAATGAAAAAAGAAACATGTTTTTTTATGGAGAGTCAGGTTTTATCCATCAAAGATAGAAATATAAAAATGTTAATATTCATCTGAAAAAAGCACAATACAATAATTCTTATCTATTATGAATCTGCAAGTAAAACTTTTGTGTTTGGTGGTAAAATTGGAATGCTTAGTTCACATTTCTCCCTTTTTCAATTTCCAATTAAGTCTGGGGGAAGAAAATCGTTTTTATACTTAAGATGAATGTGTTCCCATTATTGTTCAACTCTGTTAAGGAAGTTATGTTTTTTGGGGTGCGTTTGTTTCTGATTGGTGCAATAATACTTTTAATAAAGTTGAAAAACATTCAGACTTACATTTTTTCCGGATCTGGAGACACCAAGTGACAAACTTGGTGTCACACCACAGTTTCTGACAATAAAGATACTTTTCCCGAACAGAGGTACATTGGGGAGTCTTATTGCTTGATTGTGAATGGGGTATAAGTCAGAACAGTCGAATTACAAATTCTTTCCTGCAGAAGTCTGACAGGACTTTCACACATCTCTAGATAAAAGGACTCATTGCCGGTGAAATTAGGCACATTCATCATTGCAGGAAACTGGAAGGATGGTTTGAGGATATATTTGTTTATCACAACAAGTGTGTCAAGCACGGCCTGTATAGGGGCCTGCTTCCTCAGTTTCTGTCCCACCTTAATTAGACATTATATAATAAAAAAGGGTTCTTGTTAAATGTAACATCCAATCACAAATTAGGTCATGCTTCATTTAACTTCTGTTGGCGATAGGGGTCTTGCATATTGAATCAAGTAGTCAAAGGATAAACAAGGTTATTTTATTTTTTTTATTATTTACAAATTTTACACTTAACTATTTTACGGAAATGCCTTCTACAAAGAAAAAATCACCAATGAGTACTAATAAAAAGAAGAAACCAGTTTCTAGTAAAGCTAGTACCAAGAAGAGGGCAAGTAGCAAGAAGAATTCGAACTCAGACACCACGAGCGGGGATGTTGACGGATCTTACCTTCATAATGTTAGTCATACCGCGTCTGGAGGTGAGGAACTGTTAGACTTACAGTCTTTGAACGCGGGTTCTGAGGTAATCCTGAGTACACTGAAGCGTCTGGAGGAATCTAACCGTCGCATCGTTGAACGGATGGACAGAATAGAAGGTAATAGCTCAGCTAGTTCTACCCCCATTCCGTCTCAAGTCGCCAAATCCACAGACAATGTTACCTTCAGGTTGCCCAGACCCAAACATACGTCCCCTGTGAAGAAGATGTTACCTGAAATGACACCTCGGGCCAACTTACTTCACTCATATAAGTGGCCAGCTAGGGAGGAGGTGGTGTATCCGGGGACTCAGACAGTCACAGAAGGGTATGTCCCAGCGTCGGTTAGTGGCGGTAGAGCTGCAGAACAGAGACAGGGCTACTCCAGGGAGGCTACTACACCCAGTATTGACAGACTTAGATCCATCCCAGAGGTATCCAGTATGGTGGCCAACTTGCTGGCAGACTATGAAGCGCGGGCTCAGCAGGAAGTGATCCCAGGTAAGCCCCTTACTGCCAGGTGTAAATCTGGGAGGTACAATAACACAGAAACACCCAACGCCCGACCCGAGGGAAGGTGGCCTAATGAGGGATTTGTGGCAGCAGTGGGCGGCAGGTCAACTGAGTAATGTTTTGCAGATTCAGGATGACACTCTGTTACGACAAGTCCTTACTCAGGTAACTCTTGCTCTGCGCGATGCCGTGGCTCTGCCGTGGCCAGCCGTGCGATCCGCCTGGGCTGTTTCCATGACTGAGGTGGAGGAGGGGAGATTAGCCTGGGATGATACGACACAGTGGGCTCTTAACCGCGTAAGTTCTTCACAAATTGCAGTTCTCAACAGCCAGAATGTCAGCACCTCAGCCAAGAGCAGAGTTTGTAAATTTTTTAATGAAGGTAGCTGTGTGAATGACAGCCACCATGGAGTCTACAGGCACATTTGTACATTCTGTTTTAAGCAAGGACGTTCTATGTCTCATCCGGAATCCAAGTGCACAGCCAAGAATGGTAGCAGATCTCAGGAACTGAAACCTAACACTTCAAGGTAGGATCCTGTAGGATCACCTGGACACACTGCAAATACAGAACAGTTAAAAGTAAATAACTTTAGTTGTAGTAAAAACAGTAATGGTAAAGTAACAGAATTTCAGGATCAGGACTATGAACTTTGGAAATCTAGTGTAAGTGATGGAGCAGAGACATGTTGTTCAGTGACTTTGTCTAATAATGTAATCAATGAAAACAATGTAAAATTATCAAATTGTGATTTAATGTGCCCCCCCTGGTTCCCTAGCAGTCAATGGCGCGAGGCGAACTTGTTTACTTTTGCTATTTATGATAATGAACTTAGCTTGAGGTCTTTGGTGACTGCTGGGGATCCAGGGGTAGCCTATATCTGTGAAGGGACGGAGTCCCTCAGTGTGAACCAGGTTATGGTGAACATTGCTTTTACTGACCATTGGAGCAGTCATGGTGACCTTTGGGGTCAAATTGCGTATATAACTCGAGACATAATTGAATTTTCTCAGGGTTTTTATATATGGGCAGTCAACCACAGGGAGCAGTTGGTTTCCCTGGTCCCTTTCATGGGGACTTTAGGCCCCTTTCGAATCATATGTAATCTTCATTTGTCTTTGATGCAATCCACTAGAGTTAGGTATTACAAGCCTCAAGAAATAGTGGCAGCCAAGACTGCACATAGAGATTTTTACAAAGATAAATAATATTGGGATCACCATGGTTGCTCCTACACTCAGTATATGGTTAACATTATTGATGAACTTACAAGGGACAAAACTTCATCTCAAGTCATGTTGGGGGAGGAAAACCAACTAGGTGGTGCGGGGTATTGTGATCACCAAGTCAACCTGCTCACAGGTAGTAAGGATGAGGTCATGAAGGACACCCCCGAGGGTAGTGGACTAGTTAGTAGACTGTACCCCACCCCCAACATAGATATTTTGCGCGACTTTAATCTCCCTGACAAGACTGTGGGATATCTCGCTTTAGAACCAACAACCTTCAGATTCATTGGTCCTGATCGCTCTCCAGTGGACATAACTTCGATCGACAAATGCTTACAAGTAGCTAACATCATCTTGTCCACTGCCAAACCAAATTATCAGGAGGCTAGGATCCCCATAGTCTCGGGTCTAAACATAAAAATGTGGGAAAAATACTTACAGGATTACCCTGATGATAGATTAATCCAGTATATTAAGTTCGGTTTTCCCTTGTCCATCCAGGATCGTTCTCAGTTGCATAACACTAATGTATGTAACCATTACTCAGCATTACAGTATCCAACTGACATTCAAAAATATTTACATAAAGAGATTGAATTAGGGGCCATGTTAGGCCCCCAGGATAGTGTGGACCACCCTGAATATCATTGTTCCCCCTTGATGTCCCGACCCAAAGAGGGAGACAACAGGAGGGTTATTCTGGACCTGTCCTACCCCAGGGGCCAATCTCTAAATGACCATGTGTCAAAAGATCGCTTTGATGGTAACCTATTTGCACTTAAACTTCCATCCATTGACAATGTTGTTCAAGATATAATTGACACAGTAAACGACCCTGTGCTTTTCAAGGTGGATGTGGCCAGGGCATTTAGGAATTTACCTGTAGACCCAGCTGATACCCTTAAGTTTGGTCTTAAAGTCAATAACCAATATTTTCTTGATAAGTCGGTGGCGTTCGGCTGGATCCATGGCACGGCTTCGTATCAATTAATATCCGATGCAGTAGCTTACATTATGAGGGATCAAACCAAGTTACACTGCTATATCGATGACTATGTCGCCGTACTCCCTCGATCTAAGGCTGACAATGTTTTCCAAAACTTGTGCACTCTCCTGAGCGAACTCGGTCTACCATTGAATCTTGCGAAGCTTACGGCCCCCAGTAAAACAGTTACATATTTGGGTATTGATATAGATGTCAATAATAGTACTCTGTCCATCCCTCAGGCCAAACTAAGTGAAATTATGGCAGAATGTGCTAAGGCCAAGGACCAAAAATATTTGACAAAAAGAGCATATCAATCCCTAATGGGGAAACTTCTCTATATTCAAAAATGTGTTCGTTCAGCAAGAGTTTTTATCAATCGAATATTAGCTTTATTCAGACAGAATTCAGGCAGAGCCAGAATTCAATTAAATGAAGAATTTCAGATAGATATCGCTTGGTTCCTAGAATTCCTCCCAACCTTCAATGGAATTACTTATTTTAGGAAGCCGGAAGTCGATGAAAGTCAGACTCTTTTCCTGGATGCCTCATTGACAGGCTTGGGGGGGGTCTGGAGACGTAGGGTGTTTGCCACCCCTGTTAGGCAAATCCCAGGCTTTGAACTTACAATAGTGCATCTAGAGATGCTGAATGTAGTAATTGCCTTGAGATTATGGGGTAGTCAATGGCGACATATGCGAATACACATCTTTTGTGATAATTACAGTGTGGTCCAGGTGATCAGGTCTGGCAAGACCAAGGACCCATTCTTGGCCCTTTGTATTAGGAATTTGTGGCTGCTTACAGCTCACAATGATATTGAAATAGAGATTAATCACATACCTGGTGTTAAGAATAGTATAGCCGACACCTTGTCAAGAATCTATTCACCAAAACCTGTGAATAACGAAATTTTACAGGATTTGTTAGATAATTATAACTGGGATAACGTGGATCATGCATATTTTGACCTCAGTCTTCATGTATAATTTACAGATATGGAGGCTCCTTCATCAGCATTAGCACAGGCAGCTTGGAATAGAATTAGCATGGCCTATAGACCTGCCACCAGATCTGCACATACCACCCATCTCAAGACGTATCTATCATTTGTCATTGTCATGGACCTTCCATTACAATTTACAGTTCATTCAACCTTGAGTTTCTTAGAATACCTTCATATTAATAACATATCCCACAGGGTGATGTTAAACTATGTATCATCACTCAAAGCCTTAGCCAAACGATATGACTGGGATCAAAAACCCCTTTCTCATCAGTTAGTTACTTCTTATCTCAAAAGTATTGCAAGAAATTCAGGCTTCAATCCCACTGCCAGAGGGATATTCTCACTCCCCATACTCAGCGCCATTTCAAAAGCCTGTGACCTTTTGAGTGACCCCCCATTATTTAGAGCGGCCTTTTTGTTGGCCTTCTTTGCATTCCTTAGGATGTCTAATATAGCTCCACATTCCAAAGCTCTATTCAGCCCCATCAAACACATACTTAGACAAGACATCCTCTTTTTAGACCCTGGAGCTCATATCCTCCTTAAGTGGACCAAGACCTTGCAAGATACCTCAGCCCATCATTTTGTCCAGATCCCTAGATTAGAAAACCCTGACCTTTGTCCTGTTCAAGCCTTGAAAGAACTAATGCTTACTAGACCTCTCCCTAAACATGCTCCACTATTCGTTCATAAATTTCCACCGTTCCACCCAGTTATTGACACCACCATTAGAGATGCTTTAAAAACAGTCCTAAATTATTTAAACATCCCTTTGCAAGGACACGGGTTCCACTCCTTTAGGAGATCAGGAGCAACTTTGGCCTTTGATTCAAATATTCAACTTCAGGACATCATGGCACACGGGCTCTGGAAAAGTGCAGCTGTCTGGCAGTACCTGCAACAGGCATCAATAGCCCCTTCCATCGTCCCCTCCACTTTCGCCTCTATCATTCCACCTTCCCTATAGTTTGGGTTTGGTGTTTTGTAAATTTTTAATTTCCAAACCTTTTACTGGTTTTAACTCTTTGTACATAAACTAACATGTAAAATAAAAACCGCAAACATAAATCCACTTTGATCTCAAACCCTAACATGACCTTGGAACTGACCTTTATTCTCACCCAACTTGACCTTAGGTGGAAATCAGTAACTGTGTCAAGCACGGCCTGTATAGGGGCCTGCTTCCTCAGTTTCTGTCCCACCTTAATTAGACATTATATAATAAAAAAGGGTTCTTGTTAAATGTAACATCCAATCACAAATTAGGTCATGCTTCATTTAACTTCTGTTGGCGATAGGGGTCTTGCATATTGAATCAAGTAGTCAAAGGACAAACAAGGTTATTTTATTCCCTCCATCCCTTCCCTGGTACAAGGGAGAAACTGATTAGGTAAACTCGGATCCGGTTGACCTAAGGTTGGGCCAGGCAGACCCTGGTTCCCCCTCTCGAATATGACATAACAGGTGTACTAATACGTAGACTAAGGTAGGGCCAGCAATTCCTGGTAGCCCCCTCTAGAATTGATTTTTAGTATAACAAAAATTTTAAATGCTAGTCATCAGTATTATACGTTATCTTGTGCTTAAAGTAAAAGTGCTTATTGGTGCTAGTCACGTCATGAATTATAATATGTGTATGCCCTCTCTGGGCTGGCGTTTGCAAGCTGTTAATGTTTTTAGTATCTGTATATGCCCTGTGTGGGCTGGTGTTTTGTAAATTTTTAATTTCCAAACCTTTTACTGGTTTTAACTCTTTGTACATAAACTAACATGTAAAATAAAAACCGCAAACATAAATCCACTTTGATCTCAAACCCTAACATGACCTTGGAACTGACCTTTATTCTCACCCAACTTGACCTTAGGTGGAAATCAGTAACTGACACCACAGTGGAAATGGAGCTTCACTGGTAATATTACAGAAACACAACCAAGTACTAGAACTTTTCATGCACAGTTATTGTGAAGCATAAATATCAAAAGGGATATTTAAAAGCAAAAATTCCAGACAATTTCTTTTATTGTTTCCAAAAGCCGTTCACACAGTTTTCTCATCTGAATTCTAGTTCACAGCCTTTTCTTTTTCCCCGATAAATGGAACTGGTATGTTGGTAGCGCATATATTAAAATGAGCCATCCCATATAGCCATCCAGTCTCCTCCTACATCACTCTGTTGTGTACATTTTTACTTTAGCATATAAGAACTCATGACAGCATTTAAAAAAAGTCTCCTGCATGTTGAGAACACTGTGTTGCAAACGCGACCTACCTCCAAAAAAACCTTGGTTTATGTAGAGTAATGAAACCAAATAGTTACCAAATGCATTGAGCTATAAATGATATTTTTCCCCATATATAGCTTATGAGGCCAGCCTGGAATAGTGTAAACTAGGTATTAACCCTCAACACATAGTTTCAACCTAACATAGTCAATTCTTGAAAGAAAAAAGAAACACATAAATGGGACAAAGTCAATACTTTGATCAATTAAAGCTACATCAAATTATTAAGAAGTGCTATATATCTATTGTTAGACACGTAGGCTTATTGTTTAGTTATTGTTCATTAGAAGAGTAAGCGGCTGCAGGATGAAAACTGAGTTAATGTAGGCTTGGACAGGAAAGGATATATTGATATATTTATTTGGGGTTTTATGTCGCTTTCAACACAGTACAAGTCATATCACGATGGGTAGTTTTGCAGGAAGAGGAAACCAGTATATACAGTTGGTCAAAGTTCTGTACTAAACTGCCAAAAAATCTGTAAGCAATTACCAACTGTCTGACATAAGGTCTGGGGTTTGAACTGCCGACCCCAGAGGTGGGAGGCGAGTGTGTTACCACTGCACGACCGTAGCCCCTGACATATTGATATCATTCAGTCTTTACATTAAATGTTGAAGCAGTATTAAGGCTAAGGGAATGTGTTCCATTTCTGCAGAAACAGTTATAGAATATTGAGAAGTATTAAAATATTACTTAGAGTAGTCAGGAATACACACAACACCTCCACAATGATGTCTTCAGCGGTGCCAAAACAATGGCAACATCTATGGGACATATTCACAAAGGAATCAAGCTCGGGTTGAGCCAACTGTTGCTAGATTCAAACTTAAGACTAAGCAAGTGGGCCATCCTTGCCAGAAGTTCAGATGTACTGAGTGAAGTTTGGTTGGCAGAAGTACACACTTACTGGCGGTGGAGATAGACCAAACCAAGCATTAGCTCAAAGGTCATATAAAGATCAAATCCACTACCAATTAAAATATTGGATTTAGGAAATTTTTATTTACATGTTAGTACTAAAGGGGTTTAAAGCTTGAATTGTTACAGGGTAATATTTTAAAAGCTCCTTAGAGAAGGGTGACCACAGTGGTAAAAATAAACATGATCAGTCAATTGCCCTAAATGGGTTCGAAACGAAAAGTACCCAAGATCAGAAAGCCACAACAATCAGAAGAGACTTTCCTCCAGCGGGGTAAGTCCTGAGGGGTTCCAGCTCAAATTCGAAATCAAAAAGAAAGAGTACCAGAGGTAATCTTAAGTCAAAATTGGTAGGGGGTTACCTGGGTCAGCCACAGCATCTGCATATTCCCAGGTGGGACGGCCCTGTGTTCAAATACTGATGACTGACAAGTCAGTCAGTAATGAGTTACATCATTACTGATGAGTTACATCAATCCAAAGAGACCTCCCTAAAGTTGGGTTAAGACTGAAGGGGTCCCACTCATTACTCAAAAGCTAAAGTAGGTTAAACCTAAGGTCAGATCTTAAGAAGTTTACTCAAGTGGTAGTGTTACAGGTCAAAAATTTGATGTAGTCACAATGGCGTCCAGTTTGAATGTGACCCAAGATTCAAGCCGAAGCCAATGTGGCAGTTGTCATGATTTCTAATTGGATGACCAGAGGTCAAGAGCAGCATTGAGGCTGCAGGCCTACAAATGTAGAAAATAGATTAAGGTGACCAGCAACTGGAATGGTAGGTTCCTCACTGTGCCATGCCCAATCAAGTCAGCGTAAGTTGAATCAATAATTGGATCAAGACCAAATTTGTATTTATGAAGATGTTGAGCTTATTTTTAGTTCAATTTTTGGTTTAACTTTGATACACCAACGTAGATTTTGGGTCACATGTGGCAGAACACTGAAATTTGACTGGACAAGAAACCAAAACTTTTCTCAACTTTTTAAATTGGTTAATCTCTGTTTTGTGAATACTGACTTGAACCAATTTGCAAATTTAATAAGTAAATTATATTTTTATAAGTTAATACCTATCCATTGGACAATTGCTAATCTGGTCGACACAGACCTAGTACTGTGCACTCGCCAGGTGCCGATTTGTACTTCCTTCCTGTCTAGACAGAGTGACGTCATGGCATCTTTTTCATTTGGACCGTGTACGGTGAAGATGGATTTTCAGTAGCTCCATATCTTTGTGGATATTTGTGAGAATACTGTTAACTTTTATATATTTTGTATTCCTAGGGCTAGTTGCAGGGATAATGGCAAAGGAAAAGACCCCTGCTTGGAGAGACTTGAGTCCACTGACTGTAAGTTCTGTAACTCTCTCACTACAGAACAACGTAACCAGCTCTCCACCCCAAGCTATAAAATTAAAAAGGAGAAGCGTGAAGCAAAGAAAATGGAAGTTTCTCCAACACCAATTAAGGAATCACTCAATCCCTCCCTGGTGGAGTCGGCTTCAGTGTCGATAATTTGGGCAGTGGATGGCCAGGGGACATTGAAGTCTCCTGGTTTAAGTGGTCCGGAAGAGAAGAAGGCCAAGAAGGTGGTGAAGGAGAAGTCTTCAAGCTCCAAGGCAAAGTCGCACTCAGACAAGCCTGCAAAGCCTGTCCCAGACAGTAGCAGGTCGGCCAAAGCCTCAACAGACTACAGGATTGTCTAACTTGACCAGAAGTGGTCTGACCGGTTCAACTGACTGGAGGCTTTGCTCCAGCTGGAGCTGTCAGATCCGACCCTTTCATCAACCATGTGGTGCCAACACTCCTGCCTCTCATAAACTTTTACTCAGCTAGGCATCATCCAGACCTTTCAGGAAGGACAGTGTTTCCAGTTCAGAATCAGAAGCTGAGAGTGAATTGTCTGAATGGCCCCCTGTTAATCTCTGCGTCGAGGAAGGGGAATTATCAGAAGATCAGGATGTGACTATCACACACCTGGACCAATCCCTCTCTGAAGAACAGACATACATAGAGACTATGAGGGGGATTCAGTCATATATGAGATCATCACACATCCCAAATCTGGACACGAGGAAACCCCTTTGCCGATCCTAAGAAGCAACCCCTTGGAAAGGTGTCAGTTCAAATGCCTACTGATGATTGGCTATGCAGGAAATGGAGTGGATTGAACAATACTCTGATTGAAGGATATACTTCCCGCAGTTCAGAAGCCGGTGGCCTACTCAAGGACCAATTCCTGAGACCAGCAAAATCCCAAGCCAAGTGGTACGGGCTGTTTTCCGACCAGAAAGGTGATTTTAGTGCTGTGTCTTCATGGAGTACAGATGCCTCTCATCTCAATAGTAGTTACAGCAGAATCAGTAGACAACCAGGCCTTGCATCTACCCCTCCGACCTGGCGTCACATTTCGCAGGAAACTTTACGTAATTGGGAGAAGTCGCCAAGGGAAGCGACTGTGATATGCAACCAGGCTGCTAGCTTCAACAGGTGCCTGTTCAAAATCCAGCAAAGAATGCAAGATCAGTTAAAGGCTATTAGATCTGAAAGCAAGGTTAAAACTACTTCAAAAGTCTCCACAGCCACAGACGAACTGCAATACCTTATGGATTTTTATATCACACAGACTGTCGCTAAAACAATGGAATACCTCACAGACTTTGTCTTTGTGTCCATGGGTAACCTTATGTTGGCCAGAAGGGACTCTTATCTCTCCCATATGAAGGCAGGAGTTAAACCAGACACTTAATCAGCTTTAAGAACTGGCCCCTTGCAAAGCTGCCTGTAGGGGTGAGACTTCAACATTTTTGGAAAAGTTGGTTGGATCTGGGTGCTGGTCCGAAAGTAATTCAAATCCTCAGAGAGGGCTACACCCTCCCCTTTCAAACCTGGCCAAACTTAACAAGGTCACCGATCATCATAAGCTGTTATGTCAATCCTCACAGGAACCTCTACCTGTTGGATGCATTACATCAGCTTATGGACAAAAATGCAGTAGAGTTAGTTCAAAACCAAAAATCTCTGGGCTTCTTCAACTGACTTTTCTTGATCCCAAAACCAAACAATCGTTGGAGACCCATCCTAGACCTGAGCAAATTAAATCTTTTCCTCAAGGCGGAAAAATTAAAATGGAGACATTGGAAACCATCAGAACATCTCTCCAACAAGGGGAGTAGGTTACCTCAATAGATTTCAAGGACGCCTACTTCCACATACCAATACTGGAACAGTCAAGGAAATATCTAGATTTCATATCCAGGGTCTGACATACCAGTTCAAAGCACTACCATTCGGATTGTCCACATCACCCATGGAGTTCACTATAATACCAAAGGAGGTAAAACTGATGGCTATACACAAGGGTATAAGGATCCACCAATATGTAGACGACTGGTTGGTGAGAGCCAGATCCCACCAAGATTGTCTCCAAAATACTCAGGAGCTAGTAGAGATTTGTCAGAAATTGGGCTGGATGGTGAATTTTGAAAATCAGAGCTGGAGTCAAAACAAGTCTTTGACTTCGTAGGTTACAAGTTTGATCTGAAATGTGGCCGACTGCATATGAGACCCATATAGCTCCATCTCAAAAACAACTGGAGAGTACCAGAAATACTAGAAAAGATGATTCCTATTCCTAGGTCACTGCACCCCATCTACAATGGTGGCTGGAGGAAGACAATGTACTCACAGGCCAACCATTATACCCAATGAAACATGCTCTGCACAGACAAGATAGGTCTTGTAGCACTTGACAATACTACAGTGGTGTCATACATAAGCAGGGAAGGAGGCATGATGTCGGTCCCACTTTGTGCCTACTATGGAGAATCCTGACCTGGTGTGCCCGAAAACAGGTAACTCTAAAAGCCTGACACATTCCAGGTCGGCTGGACGCTGTAGCAGACAAGCTATCCAGGCTAGGCCAGACCATCTGGACAGATTGGTCTGCCACGAGGTTCAACAACAAGTTACCTCTGTTTGTGTTACTGGTACTGGATCCCCTGGCCTCAGCAGTGGATGCACTCAGCCTGTCATGGGAGGATCTATATTTATATGCATTCCCACTGACCGACATCTTGGGCAAAGTGGTGGAGAAGTTGCAGGACTACCCTTGCCAAAGGATCGTTCTGATCGAGCCAGGGTGGCCCAACATGCCTTGGTTCTGGGATCTAGTGGCCATGTCCAGCCAGATCCCACTAAACCTGCCCAATTTGCCCAACTTGCTAACACAGCCCTTTAATCAGATCCCTCACAGAAATCTAACAAGTCTGAATCTCCATGCATGGCTCCTAGAGCATCAGCAATCAAAGAGCAGGGCTTCTCTGAGGCAGTGGTAGCAAATTTGAGGCTCCTCAAAGGGGATCAACCAGATCAGTGAGGCAAAGTGGACCATTTTACAAAGTGGTGTCTTTCTAATCAGGTCTATGAGACAAACTGGACCATTTTACAAAGTGGTGCCTTTCTAATCAGGTCTATGAGACAAACTGGACCATTTTACAAAGTGGTGCCTTTCTAATCAGGTTCTCTGAGGCAAACTGGACCATTTTACAAAGTGGTGCCTTTCTAATAAGGTGGACTTCAGGGCACCCCCTGTCAAGTCAATAGCCGACTTCCTATTATACTTGTTTCAAGTCAGGAAGCTACAGCCAAGTACCATTGATGGTTACAGATCAGCCATTGCCGACAAACTAGTTAATTCGCCTATCAATGTCAGCAAAGATGAGAATCTCACTTGTCTCCTGGATAATTTCTACAGAGACAGACCTAAGGGTCGGAGGGGCATACCCTCCTCGAACCTCTCCCTGGTGTTGCACCAGCTGACAAAGGCTCCTTTTGAACCCCTTAAAGAGGCCTCTCTGAAGCATTTGACCTTCAAGACTGTTTTCCTCTTGGCCTTGGGTTCTGGTAAACGCAGGAGTGAGATCTATGCTTGGCAAAACCAAAATATCAGGCATCAAGCATACTTGTCTAAAGTATCCTTGTACCCCTCACCCAGCTTTCTCTCCAAGAACCAGCTGGCCAAGGAGGGTCATGACAGTGTGGCCCCAGTGGTAATACCAGCCTTGGCCCCTACTCTGGCTAGGTCACTTAAGTCTGATAGATCCCTGTGTCTAGTCAAAGTGTTGCGCTACTTTTGGACAGGGCCACAGACCTCAGGCATAACAAGGAGTTGGTCTTTGTCTCCTTTAAGAAAGGTTTCAACTAAGACATCGCACCTGTCACTATCTCCTCATGGATCAAGCAGACTGTGATCCTATGTTACGAGCTCACTGACCAAAAGGCCCTCACTGTACATCAGGTTAAGCCCCATGAAGGGAGGGCATTCGCTGCTTCCAAGGCTTTCCAATCGGGAATCTCATTGGAATAAATTCTGCCAGCCTGCAACTGGAAATCTCATAACACCTTCACACAATTTTAAGTGAAGGATGTGGCTTGGGCTGATTCAGAGCTCTATCACCTGGGACCTGTAGTGGCTGCTCAGCAGATCCACCAGTAGCCCATGTTATTGAAGAGACTTGTACATATGTAAATAGTTGTGCATATATAGAATAAAAAATCATAAAAAGCCCCCCCCCCCCCCCCCCCCAAAAAAAAAAAAAGAATAAGGGACGTGCTTCCCTTGGGAGTTTTATTTCTTTTTATGGGCGTGAACTTATCACTCTCTTCCCCTACCTAAGAGCAGGTCTGTAAAAACGTGGACAACGTCGGTATAGCCCCGGGTAAGTTGCTGCTTTTAAACCGACCAGGGCCCTACAGGGTTTCTTGATGTTAAGTTGACCCAGGCCTGGAGAGTTTTGTTAGTTTTGTTTCGGAGTTCTCTTAAGTTCCTAGTAACTTACCTGCCAACCAAGCGGTAGTTATTCAGCAATTGTCCATTGGATATGATGTATTAACGCAATAAAATTGCAAATTTAATAAGTAAATTAAATTTTTATAAGTTAATACCCTATCCAATGGACACACAAGGCCCTCCCAACCGATTCCGCTATCAGCTTACTGGGAGTTTAGATAGGTTTAGACAACGATCAATAGTCAAGTTTTTATCAATAGTTAAGCTATTTTTTGTTGAGCTTTATCCACCTTTGTGAATATAGTTCCAGATATGGAGAAAATATTATTACAGCTTTTCAAATCACTTAGATATAAGAGACAGTATGTACCATATACACCCACAAGAACTAACTGATGAATAGTTATGAAGTATTAAGAAGTCTGTAATAGATCTATTAGCCGCCCACAGTATAAACATAGCAACAATGACGTCTTACAGGGGTGTTATATAAATTACAGGAAATTTTATTAAGCCATCTAATGGAAGAAGATCAGTACATTACCATGTGGGATCCATAGCTTCAATTACTGCTGTCATTCCCTCTGACCATAACATAGAACACCCACAGTTAGTGCAATAAATTACTGTGACATTTAACCAATAGATAAAACATAAGCCATCGACAGAAGAAAATCAAATGGCATTCTTCATCCAACATTATCTTACCAGAGCTTTTTAACGCCAAATTGTTATGTTACCAGAGTGCATATAGAATAACCATTGTTCCAAAATGATGCAGTCACTGTGGGTGTTATTAATCAAGCAGACTGAAGTAGAATGAAGGTTGAAATGAGACCGTCAAATAAGTAGATTGTAAGACTTTGATTTAAAAACAGGTCAGTTGTAGTAACATATAGAACACACGCAGATACCATCCACATAAGTCGAAAACTATGCCAATCCCCACCAAGTAAACATCAAAAAACATTTTTAAATGGTTTAAATATTTACAAAACATTTTAAACCCTATTTAAACTTTACCTTTTGGATTATTAAACATTTCCAAGCAAACATTTACACTGCAATGTTTAAAAAAGGTTCTTAAACATTCTCTATACAAACGTTTGTGCTGAAAACATTTACTAAATGTTTATAATATAACTCCAGAAACTAGGTTTAAATGGACACACTTTTTAAACATTTTTAAAATGGATGAAAAACTGAAGGTTATGCGTGAAATGTTTTAAATATTCATCATGAAATGTTTCATAAGCAATATATATAAAACTTTTAAACAACATTTGTTGACATTGTTTTGTAAATATTTCCTCTGAAAATGTTTCACAAATGTTTAATAGCAACTGGTTTTCATACCTATCATTTTAAAATGTTTTTGAAATGTTTTGAAACATTCTATCAAAAACGTTTTTGCACCCATATTTTCAGAATACCTTACCTATAAACATTTGCAAACAAAGATGGCGGTGAGCAATAATAGTGGATTTAAGAGGACTTGGCCAAAAATTGCCCCATATGCAATGCTTAAAAAGTGAGAAATGAATGGGGGGGGCACAATTTTGAGCCACCATCTTACAATATTAGACATAAAAATAATATTTACATTGGTGAGCAACCTCGAAGCATACTGAATTTGACATCTGACCCCAATTAAAGTTAATATGGCTAAGCAATGCCAAAGTAATAATTTTGAGACATTATTATGTTCGTTTGTAACATTTTTCTAATATTTGTCATTAAATGTTTAATAAACGATATTCATAAAAGCTTTTGGAAATCTATTAGAAATGGGTTTCGTACCCACCATTTTTAACCTCCGCCAAACATTTCCTTTCAAACTTTTTCAAAACTCAAACATGTTTACTGGACACCTTTTAACCATTGAAAACTATCATTTAAAAATAATTAAATGCAGTTTTCATTTATATATCAATGAAAACTGACGGAACTTTAAATATTTTGTTAACTTTTTGCAAATTTGAGTAGCGTCTAAATTACCAAGCAAAAAACTAGCTTCCTTTATATTCCCCATAGCATATCAATACAACACGCCTTCTTGTTTATATCAGTCAGTCTTTATATTGTACTCTATATTTATCCTCAGCATATTGTCTCCTTTATTAAAGGAGTCAGAGTGCTGTTTCACCCATCCAGGCTGCATAATTACAGCCCAAGCTCAGATTGACATTCCACTAATTGAAAGACACAGTCTTAGGGATGACTATTTATCAATGTCCCTGGGGTTCTTCAGGCTGCCACTGGGGATAGGACCCTATGACAGTGGACCACCATTTTAAGTTGGTCATCTGAGCCACTGTGTATCTGTTTGTATCTGGGATTGAACTAAGGTCCTCTGTGTTTCCCCGGTGAGTTTGCTATCCTTTTGGCCACAATAACAGATCTACAGTAATCAGAATCTGATCAATTTACTCAAATGCCAAGGCTTCAGTCTATGACTAAATGATTTGATCTAGATCAATTTAAGTCACAATAGAGCACACGATGTGGGACGAGGGGGTTGGTAATGAAAGGAGGTTCCAGTGAACATGAAACAAAATGACACTCTTGAAGTCCCAGCAAAGCCACCCAATGACATTCTGTACACTTATTCCTGCTAGATATCAGACCATGCAGTAGACTTGACATCATGATGTTCTAGGCCAAATGCATTTTTTATTGAAATACAACATTTTTCTTCTTCATGTGTAGCATCATAATTAGTTTTTTTTTTGTATTTTCAATGTTTTAGAGTTAACTTGGGACAACCTGAAGTAGGACAGTATAGCTGTTTCCTGGTACCGGATAGTTTTCACTGCAGAATCTTGCAAACTAGTATACACTACTTTCCTCAATTATTCATTGTGATATGATTTATTCAATGTCATAAAATAATATCAACCAAGCAACCAAGCAACGAACCAACCAACCAACCAATCAATCAATCAATCTAAAAAAACTCTACAAAGCTAAGGAAAGGAATAAAAATGCTACAATTAGGATCAAGTCTGCAAGCTGATTACTCCAGATTCTCTTTTCAAGACATTTTGTATGAAATGTTACATTAGGTGAGATGTTTATATCTGTGAAGAGGGTAGTTCCTGTTAGTCTTGTTGTAAACATTGCCAAGGGGTTACTAACTACTGCATGTTAAACTTTAGCTCTGGGTTAAAGTAGTACAGCTGCATCACTGAGGAACTGACATTGACGAGTTGACATTAACCTCTGCACAAAAGGGAAGAATAATGAACAACCAAAGCAATAAGTAGTAGCAATATACAGCAGTGACAGAAATAATAACATGATATGCAGCAGCAATTATTGCAACACTAATGTCCCATTCACACATTGCCGATAAGGAGCCAATGTACCAGTGTTTCTGAATGGATTTCCAAAATCTGACCCTGTGTCCCCTTATGTAATAAAGGTTATGAACAGCTTGGCTTTAGGTCTGTAATTAAAGTGGAACATTTGAAAATGTTTGAAAATAAAAACTATCAGGGTACCAACTAGGAAGAGTCATGTATATTTACTGTCCACATACTCTAGGGTCCACATTTAGAGTGAGACATTCTATCAGAGGTCAGAACTATGATGATCTTTCTTTCAATTTCATATCACAACTGAAAATTACAAGGCACATGCACACGCCCACTGACTTTAATGTGTTAAATATACCTTGTGGTGGTCTAAGACGGGTCGTTTTTTCCTGGGAGTGTACCTATAGAGCATAAAATAGAATTAAGATTAAACAAGCACTTCCCGAGGAAACACAAAACCCTTGCTGTGGGATCCAGATATTGGCAAAAAAGCCCCCCCCCCCCTCCCTTCCACCTCGAAAAAAATCTGGGGTCCCAAAGCAGATCTCAATCGTGTTTCAGGAGGACTGAGTCTGAATATAGGAACTGTATCCTATTTATAGTATTGGAGAAGCAGACAGACATGATTACAATACAGTGGCCATGGTAATATATGATGATGTATTGAAAAAACAAAGAGAAGATTCATTATTTTGTTAAGGGGAGGCACATACCAAAATATAATTCCACAATATTTAATCTGAACTTTTCCCCACTGGTAAAAAATAATAATCGCGTCACACAAACACCCACATAAGTGTTCATTTGCTTCCTCATTTGAAGTATAAAAAGGAGAAACGTCTAGTTCCAAAAGGGTAGGGTGGCTGTATCTGAGGGGCTAAATTCTTATTTGAAGCATAAAAATGGGAACTGCTTTGGATAAAGACATTATTTAGCTATATCTCTGGGTATCTTTGTTGTAAGTCTATAAACTGGTGGTCTATTTGTCTGTTTTATCGCAGCAAACAGGAAGTTAATTGAATAGCATGCATTATTCGACGACCACAGATGGTCCTTATGGGCATGAAAAATTAAGGCTATATTTACGCAGGCCAGCTTGTCAATGGCCTACACCAATGCATGACGTTACTGTTTTCCCCACACATCGAATATTTAAGGTTTATAGATCTATCACAATGAAAAGATACCGAATGTGCAAATATAATGTAAATTATAGATTTATAACTTCCACCAGAAAGTTATGTTTTGGGGTGCATTCTGTCTGTCTGTTTCCTTATTTAATTGTCTGTGTATATAACTCCAAAAGTAATAAACTTGGTCCTTCTAAAATCTGAAATTTTACAAATGGTTAAAACTAAAGGAAAAAGTGATAAAAGTTTGGGAAGATCCAGATCATATTCTGGATTCAAAAAAAAATCCTGTAGTTTCTTGTTCCAATTGTTAATGTATTTTCAATGATTTTGGTTATCTACTTGAAATTAATGCAAATGTAATGAACGGATCTTCTTGAAATTTTTTAACTGGAAACCCAAAATCCACATTTATTTTGGAAATGCACCCCCATCAAGGTCTGTGATTTAAAGCTACTTTTTACTTTGATTGTCCATTGTTTAGACCAATGTTCTTTGATTTTTAATTGGCAAAATTATTAAAATTTAGTGTCAGCCCTGGGTCCTCTGCGTTCGAAATTGGTGATCAGGGCCGGGATTCAAAAAATGTCTTAGATAAAAAATTGTCGTAACTTTAAGAGAAAAGTCTTAACTGTGCAAGAATTTTCTCATAAAGTTAAGACTTTTTTTTGCTTAGACAAAATGGGATTCACAATAGGTCTTAGACAAAATTTTGTCTTAGATTTTGTCATAACTTTATGACCACTGCAGGGCAGACTTAAGTTACTTTAAAAATATTCCATTGCATGTATTTACATTTTACCCTTTGTTATGCCAACAACATACATACTATGGGGATCTATACTTCCTATACCTCCTACAAAAGTAATTTCTGTGGATTGTAATAAAAATTTACATTATTTAATTACCTATAAATTTCCACATTTTACCTTCTTGTGGTAAAAATAATGTCATAAAAATGGCTGACTCACAATAAAACACAAAGACTACTATTTTTACATAATTTTACAAAAAAGTAACAAATCTGTTTTATAATTTTGAAGAGCATGTTTGGTGTATTTATCATTGAAAAATGTTTTTGTTTTACTAAAATTTGTTAATTTGAATTCAAAGTAGTTAGGACTTTTTGCACAAATTTTGTCTCAGCTAAGATTTTGCTAAGCACTTTTTGTGAATCCCCATTTAAGAGAAATCTTAGCTCAGACAAAAGTCATAACTTTAAGACTGGTCTAAGCAAAAAAATTGCCTAAGACTTAAGACCTTTTGTGTATCCCTGCCCAGGTGCCTCACAGTGCTTAGGAAATGCCCAATCACTACGAATGGGCAAAGGTCATCACCCCACCAATGATTTGCTATTCTAAAAATATACCATAATTTATACTTCATTGCCCCAGATCATAGTGAAAAGAATATGCAATTTAAAGGCTGAAAGGGGATAATATAATTTTATTATACAATAAAAACATATACACTATTATATATTTACAGTTGCACATATGAACAACTAACAGTTCACAATTACTTTAGTAATTTGAGGCCACCATAAACAAGAGCAAATAAACATGTTGTTAGGGCTACCCTAACCCTGATCCAGGAACTAAGGTCACCCTACAATAAGATATTTTAAAAAATTCGCATTAAGGTAAGGTTGCCTCACACAACTTAAGTTAAATTTATGCTATAAGAGAAGTCAAGTGAAATACGAACAGTTTACAATTTACTTTTGTACTAATTTGAGGGCACCATAAACAAAGCCAAATAAACATGTTTTTAGGGCTGCCCCAACCCTGATCCAGGAACTAAGGTCACCCTAAAGTAAAATTTTAAAATTTTGCATAAAAGTAAGTTGGCCTCAAAGCACCTTTAAGTTGAACTTATAATATAATTATATTATAAGAGAAGTAAAGTGAAAATATGCAATGTAGATAACTAAACTTTTAGAAATAGATTATTTAAGGTTAAGCAAAGGGTGAACAAGCTTATCCATAAAATTATTTATTGTGAAAGAGATCCCTGTAAACTAGTTACATCTGATTAAACCCTATAACTGTAGTATACTATTACAGTTTGTAAGTGTAGCCCTTTTAACTGATGGCTACTGGGAAGTTACTTAAGCTTACTAAAACCATGTAAATGATAATGATGATCAAAACACAGTTAATTGAGTGTATCACAGTACAATGTTGTAATAATCTATAAAACAGCCTGTAGATTACATAATTACACAAGTGTTTCAGAACCATGAAACGTTAGTCATTCAGACTTACTGTAAAGAATGTTTAACAATCGATGAAGTGACATAACTAAAATGTTTTAAGTTAAAATATCAAATTAGGAAGCCTATTCATTCATCAGCTTCCCCAAGGTAATGAAGTTGTTAATGAGGTGCAAAACTTCCCAAGTAAAACCGTGGAGAATGCATCAGGTAACCATAACATCTAAATCTATTTATGGACCCAACTATAATATGGACCAATAGCAAATGATGAGTAATTTAGTAAGAAAAATATTTTAATACACGTGTTTTATTTGTATCACCTGAATCATATGTATAATGTACCCATACACTTTTATACTTCTATAATGTACTTATGAAGTTTAGGTAGGGCATTATGTGCCCTTATCTAAATCTGATTACTATATATGATACATGATTAACCATTGGCATAAAGTGGTGATTACAGGGCGATATGTGCATTAACGCCTGTGAATACAAATTAAGGGATGCCTGCAAGCATCACACACACTTTGGGGTGCTAATATTATGTTTTAACACCTTGCTGCAGTATTATAACGAACCCAATTCAAAAATAAAACATGTTACACAAAGGTTTTATGATTAAAACATTTTTGGAACAGCCTTTACTGTGTATGGCCATGATATACAGGTAATATGTACATGCAATTGACTAGATGTGATTCTAACTGGAGGCATGGCAATCTCAATAACAGTATACACCTCATACAATGAATAATTAAGCAATAAAATAATATTACCAATAATCTAATATAGTTTCCCATACATTACAGCCTATACAACTTCCATAAACATATCACAGTATTTTAAAATGCACATAATTAAAAGAAAATGAAATTTTTAAAATAAACTTATACGATTAGATAAGTGAAATTTGATAGGGAAGCAAACAAACATGTACAAAACATGAATTTTCTCGTCTATACCACAACTATATAAATTTTTAACACATAATCCTTGTGGAAACAAAACACCATAATTATTTCTAAATACTAAATCATATGAAATTAACCCAATTCTTGACTTTATGTGATGTCCACAGCTTCATTATACACTATAGCAGACCATCCAACGGGCGAGGACGTCCTCCAGGAACCTGGCCAAGATTGAAGATTTAAAACATTCTCTCGCAAGACTTTCGAGGAAAAGCAATCCCGCGTGAGGATGGATTTAAACCAAACGCCTGATTGGCTGATATCCTGAAGTAGTGCAGAGGAAGGCAGTAATTAAACTGCAACGCCTATATGGAGGCGAGGTGACGCTGAGGATGACACGACTGGCTTGCAATGGTTATGATAACAAACAACCAATGGACACATGGGTCAGATTACATTATGCTCACATCTCCCCATCTAGGGGCGATCATGAAAATGTTGACCTTTATCGTGTAGATAAAATAGTTGTTTATGAAAGGAAATATATTAAACTTTCAAGAAATTATAAGCAAAAGACTACTTACTTTATACCATATTAAATTACATGAGGCCAGATGAAAGTATCCACAAACTGAAGAAATATTTCCAAGTTCTACTAAAAGGTCAATTTGCGATATACCTTTACTGTGCCCTCATCTAGGAGCTTTTCATTTGTTACCATTGTAAGGAGACAGTATAATAATGCACACATATATCTCAATCACTCCCTTATCAGTGACAAAATAAAACCAAAGTCCATGTATAATATCTCCCTGTTCTTCAGGTGATAAAGTAATACTTACTATTTTGTACCTGTACCTTTACACATGTATACATATCATGGGGGTATCTTAACACTTAAACTGGAAATTATCATTGATTGTCATTCATAAATGTTCATATTTTGTGAGAAGAAGTCAGTTTAAGCTTATGTATTATGTTTGATTCTCCCTGCCAGTCGTAGATTGCTGGAATCAACGGATATACCAATGATAATGTTGGATAAACTAATGGAAAACATTATGTGAAAATGAAACATTACCTTTGCTGACTGTCGTTGGATTTTCTGTCTCCAAACAAATTAAAACTCTTTTGATATAAGCACCAGTAATTACAGTTGGGACGAAATTCGTGATATTTAGAAAAAAAAACATTGTGAGCCATATACTGCTAAGTAACATCATCTTCATTTAGTGATTAACAAGCTCTTCTAGATTACCATAATGCAGACCCCACAAGGAGGACCCCCAGGTAACATGCAGAAGTTTCCGTCTATGACTTCTGTCCACTCTATGCTAAGTCATGGCCACCTGCCACCGGGTCATGGTTACGTCCCCAAGCCTATCAAACCAGATAAGCCCTATGGACCAACCTTCGTTTCAGTCATGAACCGGACTTGGCGAGGCCCTGGGAAGAAGTACATCAACTATGCTATTGTCACCTGGTGCTTTGCCATCCTGTTTCTGCTTGCCTCAGGACTGTACATAGGACATAGGAATGTCGCCAGACTGATAGTACTGAGGACCGAGTGGTTTGGAGCCATCTTTACTATCATCTTCATCTGCCTCTTCTGTCTCACCATACATTTCATCTACAAAGCCAGGCAGGCCAGCAACAACTGGAGGAAGTATATTAGGGTCAGTAAAATGTTACTATATAAATACTCATGCGTCAGCATTTATTTAAAATTTTCATCTCAAAGAACAATTCAAATACAAAACCACACAGGTAGGTAACCACTGGAAAAGTATGTTAAAGTTAATAGAGGGTTGTTATAAAAATACATATGAATGTCTCATTACATTTCAACTGCATAGCCACGAAGGATAGTAACCCTTGGGGGAAGTATATCCGACTTAGTGTAATGTGGCTGTATAGAGGCATACATGTTAACAAGTGAATGACTTCTTCAAGTTTAACTGACATAATAAACATTTTGATTTTTCTGCTGATACCAAGTTCATACCTTCCCCTGTGGTTGTATACATTTAATATCAGGCTGATGACCTCGCACTTATGGCTCCAAAAACAGACCACCTATCTTGGTAGTACTAAAGCCACATATCTATATTGACTCCCTTGAACACACCAGAGTGTACAGTTTAATACAGCTCATGAGAGGATGTAGCGGGTTATTCAAATTCAAGATTCAAGTTGAGCCAAAAATCAACTCAAATTTAGTACAAACAGTTGTAAACTTGAGTTGATTTTTGGGTTAATTTGAGCTTGATCCCTTTTGTGAACATGGAAATGTATTATGTCCAATGCATCCTAAACAAATGCAAAATCCCACTAAATCCCTGATAATACATTCTACCAAGAGACAAAGGAGACCGTACCAAAGCAATCAACAACTGGAAGTACATGTGCTCATTCATTTGAACCTCATGACCCCCATGCATGGAAAGTTGTGAGCTACTTGTTAGAACTACAGGGATAGTACATCTTGTATGTGTATACTCACTGCTAGTGATTGACATTCCCCTAACTGTAAGACAAAATCTATCTCGGGGATGACTATTTATCAACATCCATTGGGTTCTTTGGCCTACCACCGGAGAAAGGACCCAGTGAAAGGGCACTGCTATGTTAAGTGGTTATCCTACCCAATATGCCCCTGCCTATACCTGTCATTATTTACCACCCGCCATTAATTTTATATGTTTATTTATATCATTGTAGTTTCGAGCAGATGGGCTGTACAACATCGTGCCATTCAATAATGAATACTCTCCTGAAGACGGGTAAAACTTTATGTTATGACTGTTTTTGATTTCTTATAGACATTTCTGCATGTATTGGTCTTTTGAATTTATGAGCAAATTGTATTTGCTATTACAATTTTGCTATTTGTAAGTAGATTACAAATATGAAAACAAGTAAAACAGAATCTAAAGTAACAGATCACCCAGATCTATTAGAACATCTCTGCAATACATAAGGTATAATACTCCACAAAATTACACCGGTGATGTTGTAATCCAAAACATATATTTAGCCATACACCATATGTAAAAAACAACTGACTGAGGCATGTTTCAAAGTAATTTTATTACTTCCCCCAAGGATGTTATGTGATCTTTGGATTCTGTTAGTTTGCTAGCAAGATTACAGAAAACTCCTCCACAGATAGACATTAAATTTCCACGGTTGGTTTTCATCTTACAGATTTAACTGATTCTAGCTTGTACTGGCTCAAGGATTTTTGGGCCGTGGCGGATGTATGCACTCCCCAAGTACACTTCTTTATATGTATACACATCTATTTATCTTTAGCATATAACTAGGACATGTCTTACAATGGTATCATTTGTAATATTTTCTTGCAGCACAAAAATCCAGACTGGTACGTATGGCAGAAAGGCTTTGAGAGAAATTCCCAAACCAGGCCGAAAAGGTCGCAAGAAGAAGAAATCCCAAGGTCAAACCCAAGGTCAGCTGTATGAGAAGCGGGGACAACGTCCACCCATGGAACAGGTGCCTGAAGAACCAGGGATGGAGAAGTCACAGAATCCTTATAGCCAGCCCATGTACAAAGGAGCCGCTGCTCAACCTGGTAGAGGGTATACAGCCCCTGGATATCCAGGGTATGAAATGAGTGAGATGCATCAAGGCCAGCAGAAAGGGTTTATACCAGTGGACAGGAAGATAGATCCAGGGAGGTATGGATACAGAGGTCCACAGGGAATGCATTTACAGCATGGTGGCAATGGGGAGTCTGAACTCTGATTGGATGAGCCGACTGGGAGATATACTGGACTATTGGGGTTAGATCCCAATGGTATCTATTTTCAAAATCATATTCATGAGACAAATAAAGACGTATTTTACAGCTTTCTTTATCTCAATAAGGAACTACTTCAGGGCTGTACTCACAAAAGGGATCAAGCTCAAGTCGAGCTAAAATTCATTTCAATTTTACAGCTGTAAAGTTGAGCTGATATTTTGGCTTAGCGTGTTGATACGGCACCATATCGATTTTATGCTGGGGCAATTTTCATGAAAGGTCTTAGCCAAGGCTTAGGCCTAACTTTTGCATAAAAACTAATTTAGGCCTAAGACCATTCGAAAATACGGTCCCTAGTTTAAAAAGATTTGAATGATTGATAAAACCCATCTTCATTGGGATCCAACACCTGTTATGTTATTAGGATTTAAAAGTTAGAGGACAAACTGTAAAATTGCAAAATCTGCTGTGTGAAATTTGTCACTGCAGATTTCTTTACTTTTGAACTATGAGAAATATCTTGTCACAACTATTTTAGCCATTTTATCTGGTGTAAATCTTTTTACCCCAACCCTTCCCCTTTGAAATTTTGTCCGTCTGTTTGTTTCTCCACTAACGTAACTAGAAAACTTTGTGGTATTCTACAACTTGATATCCATGTGAATACTTATGTTTGTTGTTGAGAAGCCCAGTTAATGTTCAATATAATCGTATCTAGACCCCATGACACAAAAATTGAACCATAGTTTAACCAGACACTTGGGTACAAAGGACAAATCCCTTCTGAATAAGAAAGTTTTGAATATTTTCCTGAAATATGCCATGGAAGGCCATTAAAGTAAGTAAGAGTAAGTTGCTACAAATGTTCAACCTAAATCCATTAACATTTGTTTGAAAAGTGAACATTCTATGTGGTTAATTTTCTCGTGAGTATCAGTTTAGTGTAACAAATAACATGCACAAAAATATCAAGACTAAAGATACCAACATTATAGAAGTGTGTTGCACGAGCATTATATCGTTTATCTTCATCAGTGATATATTTTTGTATAACATATTTGTAACTTACACAGTTGATGAAATAGGAACGAAAAAACCCACCTAGTTAACGCTCGACGATAGGAGAGGGTTATTGTGATCAGTTTGTTTCTGTCTGTCTGTCTGTCTGTCTGTGCACCGTTTCGCCCTTATAACTCAAAAACCATAACACCAATCGAGCTCAAATTTGGTGGGCAGGTATTTCATGGGGTACAGACGGATTTGTCCAAATTTGGTGTAATTTGTGTGAAAATTAAAGCCAGGAGAGAGTTTTTCTTATTTTTAATTGGGCTTTTACAGTGAAATCTGCTTCTCTGTCTGTGCACCGTTTTGCCCTTATAACTCAAAAACTATAACATCAATCAATCTCAAATTTGGTGGGAAGATATTTCATGGGGTACAGACAGTTTTTTCCAAATTTGGTGTAATTTGTTTGAAAATTAAAGCCAGGAGAGAGTTTTTCTTATTTTTAATTGGGAATATACCTGCTTCTCTTCATCCCCCCAAAAAATCTATATTTTGCTTTCTGATGATGTTATTACTCAGTGATGTCACAATGCAATTGTCATTGTGAGGTCACAAACCTAGCTTGTGACACTTGATGTCTTTAAGTAAAAATATTTCTTCTCATTTTATGTCTTGAAATTGACATAAACATAATAAAGAGTCAGGTGGTATATTCATCATTTTTATAAATTATTATTTCTGTTTTATTTTCTTTTTTTTCTTTCAATTCCTTGACAGTCCATCACAAAAAATTACCATGCATGATTTTCACCAAGAAGTGATCTTTAAGCAATATTTTTACCTCCACCAGCAGTTTATGTTTTTGTGAGCTAATTGTATAATTGTCTATTTTCTGGGGTTTTTTGTGTGTGTTTACATTAATCCAGAACTAATGAACAGATCTTTATTTTAAAATTTGTGGGTAGGACCTGACTGAAGGAAGAAGTTACGAAAAGAAAGATCTGGATCTTATTTTGGATACAGAAAGATCGTGATTTTTCAGAGGTCCCATTTCAATGTATTTTTAATGACTTTGGCTTTGTACTTGATATTTCTATGAAGATTAATTTAATGTTTGGTTTTATTTTATTGTCTTCCTTACAATACTTTATATCACTTGAGAGACTGGTCACATGGAGTCGAGCGTCTTGCTCTCTCTGAGTGCATCTTGTTGAATATGTGACATTAATTATCCATAGTAAGTAGCACCAGGGAATATAAGGATTTATGTCATCGTGTGTATGTCCTGTATGTCAAATATGATGCATGTTGGCTAATACTGATAGTAGTGCCGAAAATAAATACAATATTTTCTGGAGAGTAGACCCATGTCTGGATCCGGATCATCTGTGAGGCGGCAGCCTTGTGGGAAAATATGGTCCAGATAATGTGAAAGTTCTCAAATTATGTGGATGAACAGACTGACAAACCAATAGAATTTCTCTACAGTAGTCTGGGGGGGGGGGGGGGGGGGGGGGGGGGGGGGGGGGGTAGGAGGACGAAAAATAGCATGGTTATTTTCCAATGACAATAAAATAATCCAGTAATTAGTAAACATATGACTATTTAGTTTACGTCACAGAATGACATAATGGCCTCATTAAAGACCAGCAAATGAGCTGCTCTTTTTCATCATATCTTTGCTTTATTATAAGCTTTTTATTTCACATGTGTTTGTGTAGATATATTTTCTTGTTAATTACAACGTTTCTGTTTAAAATGATCTTTGTTTGGATACTTTGCATTAATTATATTTGTTTTGCAAGATGTATGAAATTTTGGTCATGCCACTACTCATGAACTACACACTCTGATGATAATTATTACCATCAATAGAATATAAAGTGAGTAATTTGTTTACAATTTGTTTGTAATTTGTTGGCATTACCAACCAAACATAAGAGTCACTGTTCAGAAATAGCAATGATAATTCATTTGTTAAGGCATTCTTATTTGTAACTTTGTCACTTGTTACATCAAGTCTTTCTTGCTGTAAGAAAAAAATGTCACTAAGCTTGTAAGGATTGTGACTGTTGTGATAATCACGAAAATATAATTTACATTGTAACACCAATATTACATGGACACTTTTAACCAGACGTAGACTGTGTTTTGTATTTATATGTATAATTTTTACACAATAAATAATAATAATAAACCACTGGTTCTGTGCGTGTGGTTTTAGAGATTCCATTATGGAAATAAGCACTTTTATTCACTTGTTTGCTCAGGCGGATTAAATATATTGTACTAAATAGGCCAGAAGTCCAAAGACGAATGTGTTCGTGTTTAAAGATAAACTGCTATTTAATTGAAACAAGTTTTCTAATGGCTACCAGATTTACCAATTTTCGCATCTTATCACAGGCTGTCTGTTCTATGAGGGTTCTACCTCCCACAAATGGCAATGTTGAGGGCCTATAAGAGTATGACCCTGGCTCTTAAATATTATGTTTGACCCTAACTTTGACCTCGCTTAAGGCTCAAATTTGTACCAGAAGCATTTTCAAACATGCATGTAGAGGACATGTGTGCATAAGCACTTCTACATTTTTGGAGACATAAATTCAGCAAACTATCTTAACAGCATGTTGAGGTGAAAGTCACTTTAGGTAAGAGTGCATTATGCGGAGTGAAAGAATATATGTGGACATTGTGTCAACATATGTATGTTACTGCATTCAACCACCTTTATAAGGGGCCACGGTGGCAGAGTGGTAACACTCTCCCCTCCAACCTCTGAGGCCGAGGTTCGGTTCCCAGCATGGCCTCAAGTGGGAAAGCTGGTAGTTGCTTGCTGTTGGTCGGTAGTTTACAGTACAGAACCCTGATGAATTGTATGTACTGGTTTCCTCTGCCCTTCCAACTACCCATCGTGATATGACCTGTACAGTGTTGAAAGCAACGTACAACACCAAATAAATAAATCAACTACCTTTATAGTGTACTGTATTGTATAGTTATAGTCACGAGACTCAAAACATTTTCTGGCCCATGTGACTGCACAAGTACAGCCAAACCGGTCAAGTTAGATAACCATTTATCAACATCCTTGAGGTTCTTTAGCTTACCACTGGAGATAGACCAAATGACAGAGGACCACTACTTTAAGGAATGACCTTCCTGATGAGGTCCGCTCTGCAAACTCACTTGCCTCTTTCAGGTCAAAGTTGAAGTCATACCTCTTTGGAAAAGCATACCCACCCTAAATTTCCAATCTCCTTTCTGCTTTCTCCGCGGTGCTGACCCCTGCAATGTCTCTGGTTTTTGAATATTGAACAATGTTTTTGTGTGATGCGCCTTAGAGTCTGTCTTTTGACGGAGATTAAGCGCTATAAAAGTGCTATTAGAATTAGAATTAGAATTAAGTGGTCATCCGAGCCACTATGTATCTGCCTGTACCTGGGTTTGAAGCCACATCCTCTGTATTCCTAGGCGAGTGTGTTACCCACTGGGACACATGGGCAAAACGACAGTGGCAGAAGTCAAAGTCATTAAGAAACAATCGCATGCCAGTTTAAATATAACATATATAGAAAAACAAATACACAAGATTAAGATTACGAAGGTACTACAAGAAAAAAAGTAAAATCTGTTTTTATGTATTTTAATATTGAAAATACCTTCAGAAGGACATTATTTCATTTCAATGTCATCAGCCTTATGGCAAAGGACATTCAAATTGAACAGTGTCTAAATTTTTCTGGCATTCTCCCTTTGATAAATATTTAGGTTCATACTAAGAATAGTAAGATATTATTATAGGCATCTTGAAGAAGATGTTTTTGTAAACAAGGGTCATAGTAAACATTTAAAAACATACTTTTCTCTTAACATTGTAAATACCATAATATTTGATAAGTACAAATTCCAACCTTTCACTTATACATAAACATGCACTTGTAACCTCTCCTCTTTCTGGATTAATATAAACAGTTATTTCGGAACTATGTAAACATTTTTCTTGACTTAAAGACTGCCTTGTAACCTCCCTTATTTCCTGACTTTTGAGGATTATCCTTCCTCTTTTCAGAAAAAAAAAGTTCTTTGTGCCAAGAGAGCTGTTTATGATTCTGCGAGTAAACACAGTTTAGAACCAATGGAACACTCAACATAAACATTTCCACTCAACATAAACATTTCCTGTTTATTCCCTCGCTCATACCCAGCTCAAGACTTTCCTTACTGCAGTCATGATGACCATCCCAAAGAGCTTGTCTACTTTGGTCTGTTTCATATTTGGGACATCTTTGTTCAGATTTTCATTCGGACATCTTAATTGGCATTCAAAACGGCTTGGAAAACATTTGCCTTTGGGACTGCTTTTTGTAAATGTATCGATATTTATCATAAGCCTTTCCAAGCTGTGCAGTATTATATGCACTGGAGAGGTGGGGGCTAGTTCTTCAACCTTTACTACCCAAATAGTAATGGATCTTTTTTTCAGAGATACAGGGACAAGGTAATTAAGGGTAAACCAAATACATACAGAAAGGGTCTGTTGGTAGGAAAGGTGAGAACAAGTCATTAAAAGAACACGTTGAAGCATGCCCTAATTAGGCATGCTGAACCTAAACAATACTATTTGTACAATTTCAGTTGGGTTTCCTTTTACAGCTTCTGCTACGCTTGGGTAGACTCTCAGTATTTCCAAAAATGATGTTTTGAATTGGATTCTTATCCAAATTCTAGGTTCTAGCCAAGTAGTTATATACCAGACTGGACACTTGTGTGCCCAAAATGGCAGTTTCAATATTATAAACTCTGGCCCCAAATCTTGCTTACATTTGCAGTCAGGACTGTAAGTTTGCTGATTCTATATGGCAGGTAGAAAAGTCATGGGAGGATATGGTAAGAATCAGGAGGATTCAGGTGGCAACTTTACTTCCCGAGATCCAAGTTTGGAATCTTGAGCCTGACTTATCTTAATGCCATTAAGTCAAATCTTAGAGATCAAGATGCACTAGAGAAAAATCCTATTACCAATATGTTCAATGATATTTCGCCATGGGACCGATAAAGTTAATATCGCATAGATCAGGGACCTACTGCCGTGACTTTGATTAAGATGATGGAATGGGATGTCCACATGCTTCCCATGTCATGACTGTCATTTTTTATATCCAACAGATCAGAAGGGTCAGGGATATGAACCCATCATACCCTGTTAGCAATTGGTGTAATAGTTATAAACTGTCTTAAAATCAAAAGGGTTAGGGCGGAAAGTACTGGAGACTCTAGGTTCATTTGGCTATTATTGGAACAGGTTCTGAGATAAATTGGATATTTCCTAGTTTGATAGTGAGGGCTGGATGCATTCAAATTTTCTCCCTTTGCTAACGCCACTCGGGTCGATTTTTAAAGTTGGCGCCTCTGTACTGACAGTCTTTGAATATGGAACCAGGTCTTAAGGTTGGTATCGTATAAATAATAATAAAAAAACAACAACACCAGGACATGAATGTATGAATTGTATGAACACTGATACAGGGTTAAAATTGCTTTTAAAAATTGTATAGGCTATACCAAGATGTGCTACATACTGGTTGGTCAGAATTATAACTGTCGTGTTCTTCGCTGCAAGTCGGGGTAAAGAGTATCTGCAAAGAATCATATTTTGTTGTTCAGTAGGCTTATTGTACAGTTTGGCCGTATTTGACCACATCATCAGCTAAAACTATTGGGTATTAAGTTATCTCTGCAAAATTGGATTACTGCAACTCTCTCTTCGTCAACATCCCAGACTTTTGTATCACAAAGTTACAATGTGTACAGGATGATACTAATATTGTCCTGAATTTGAAGAAGTATGACTTCTAATCAGACTGCACTGTATACTCATAAGATAGCGCATTTTTTTACAAACTGAGCCTTATTGTGTTCAAGGAATTAAAGGGTGATGTCCCCGACTACATTTAATCCTTGCTTTCCATAAACCAACTACCAAGACCACTATGCCCAGGTGACAAAATGTACAAACTAAAAGAACATAATTGGAAACTGAAAATAAAGGGATATCAATCTTGCCATGTTGCAGCACCTCGCCTACCTGATGATTTCCACAACATCGAACTGGATTTAAATGACTTCAAGAAAAGATTTAAAACCTTAGTATTAAAGAGTGCTTTTGTTGGAGTAGCGCAGTAATTAGCCAATCAGTGACTAGAATTGCGCTATATAAAAAATAACTATTATCATTATTAAAAGGCCAGACAAACTTTTACTTCTTCATCTGATTGTCACATTTATTTCTGCATCCTTTTGAGAACATACCCTGTTTTAGGCTCAGTGTCAACTATTCTTCAAATTATAAAGACAAGACTTCTTGCCTAATAACGCTGGATCATTTGTGACATAAATTTAGGATATATGGCAGGTGACCCTAGTTGTTGGACTTACTAGAATTGAAAGAACATCAATACAAACAAAGCCAAAAGGGGTTCGGTCTACTGGCTCGAGAAGCAAGGACATCAGAGACACAAGTAGTGTACTGAAGCGGTCACCCATCCCAGTACTGATGTAGCCCATTGCTGCTTAATTCTGTAAAAGACAGATACTCATCACGCTGCACCATAATTCATGAAAGTCCGTTTCAACAGTCAAAGTCATGTTTGGACAGGCCCTCAGCATTACCATTTATGGGAGTCGAATCCAAACAGAGGTGGGTGATTATAATGCCAAACTTGCAAATGCAATCAATGGAAAATTCAACCTCCAGTGGGTTTGAGTTAATTTTGCACAGATTGAACGTTAAGACTGTAGTTAGCACTTGTTTAGTGTAACTGAGTGTGGGTTTCAGTTGCGTGCAATCATAAAAATCCTTTAGAAATGCCTTGATCCAGATGGTGATCCAGATCAAAATTTTATCATCTGTTTCTTGTGCCATTTTAACATTTACTGTATTCCTCAAAATTTCATCCAAATCCGTCCACAACTATTAGAGTTATTTTTGCAAAACAAATCAAACAACCTCAACCATTACATATATTTCCTTGTCGGAGGATAATAATTCTGTTATTATTCTGGACTGGTATTCACGAAGGGTCTTAGACTTAGCCAGGTCTTAGGCTTAAATCCAGTCTTAAAGTTGAGACTTTTGTCTCAGCTTAGTTTTGTCTTAAAACCGTATTCACAAAGGATGACTTAGCTAAGTCCAAGATTATCAAATAACCACAGTGGTTTTCTATGTCATGTGACCTTTCTTTTCTATTCAAACTATACTATTGGTGACATATTTCCTTCATTTAATGCATTTTATCTAAGGAAAAGTGCTGTTTTGAAATGGAAAACCTTGTTACCACATGTAGCTTCCCAAAGACTGCTTTAGTGAGGTGTTCTGTATAATTATACTTTATTTACAGCCATTTCAAATTTTGAAGTTGAGAAAAGTTTATGGCGGCCATATTTAAGTCCTCTTTACAAAATTTAAGCCCACTACCAACCAGTCTTAAAGTTGAGCCCTTGGCTAAGCCTAAGTCCGGTCTTAACTTCTTTGTGAATACCGCTAAGCCTAAGACAAAAGTCTTAGCAGTTTTTGGGCAGAAACTTGAGACAAAAGTCTAATCTTTAAGCCTAAGCCTTGGCTAAGACCTTTCGTGAATACGGGCCATGGAGTCTGTTTATATTTTAGCAAGATTAAGAAAAAAAAACAGCTGCACAGATTTACATCGAATGTTCACAGTAGGTTAGTCTTGGTCTAACATAGAATTTTGGAATGGATCAGCAATCAATTCTGGATCAGGGATTTTTGAACGATGTTTTATCATTGCACTCATATGCAAGGGTTGAGGTGTTGGGTCTTGGTGGAGGTATGCATTTTTCGAGTGTCCTTTTTTACATTTGTATTGGCCATCCGGATTGGTTTCAAATAGATTTATGGTTCAGTTCATATGTGTGTGTTAGCTTTAGGTGCATGCCAAATTGCGAAGCACTACTTAACCTGTGAGTCAGGAACAAGTGATAAAAGTTCCAACTAGATGAGTAGTTTTGTTACGTTTACTAGGAATATGGTGGCATAAAATATTGCCAATATAATAAAATATTATTATTTGAGTTGACAATTTATTTAAAAGCAAACAGAATATATTTTGGAGCAATAATAAGTAACTTACAAGACATAAACTGATGCACACTTTTTATTTAAGATAGATTTTATTAAATTATTGTGGGATAACATTATACAATGAAAATTAAACATTATGTCAAAGTGTGCACCATATAAGTTGGCCAAAATATATTATATCTATTTTGTCAGTATTGTTACTCTGTTCACTGACAATCTTCTGAAGTGGTGGCTGATACCCAATCCTTTTTGCATAGAAAAGCAATATGGGAAACAGACTATTTTCAAACTTGTTAATCCATCTGTTGCTGGGGTCTCAATGACAATTTTGACACCCAGACAATTATCGCGGCAAGTGTGAACATTGCATATAAAAAGTGTCATGAGATTTATTAATCAACAAATTATTCATGGATATTAAGATTTTTGAACCTATTCCACGGGGTAATCTGCACAAAAAGGCAGTTGATGGCGTCATAAAATTGACACAAAATTTAAAAAAAATATCATGCAAGAAAACAAGCATTAACTGTATGACACTTGGCTGACATGTCTTGTAGTTTTTCTACATTGAGTCTAATTGTGGCAAACAAGGGATAAGTCAGTTGGATTGCACCAAGTGATTACTAGTATATTTAGACACGAGTCAAGTGACCTCTCACACAATGAAGTCATATTTACCATCTAGACACTTAATCCAAAATTTAGTTCTAGCTGAGAAACATATTACTTAGAAAATGTATGCCGTTTATTTTTCAATTTGATCTATTGTTGCCCGTTTTATCTTATTATAATGTAGAATAGTGACTGACTTTTGTGGGAGATTTTGAAATTTTATAGGAAACATTAAAATCACAGGTAGTCTTAAGTAGGGCCCTTCACTAAAGTTTTAACCTTAACTCTGGGTCAAGACTGACATAAGCTACTGGATACAAGGTCATCCTATCGTTAGTTCATAAATCAAACAAGAAGATGTTGTTAAAAGATGGAATATCCAAAAAGATAAAATGCTTTGTGTGCTAGTTTCAATATTTTTTTCCGGAAAATGCTCACATGGAAAACAACAGCATATTCACTTAACTGAGAGCCTTTTATTTTCATCTGAAAAAATTTTCTGCTGAGTGTCTTAAAAGGTAGAAGCGATGATTAGTTTATGGTTCTTATTTTGGCGAATTTTTTACTTTAAACATCAATAACACATGCAGTATTTTATTGATGTTTTAATGCTAATAGCTGAAATAATAGGTCTGTTATCATTTGTCATTGTGTCAGATATCATTATCCTGGTATTTCTAAAAACATTAAAAGATATTACATTTTTTTGTATCTCAAAACTCTATGATCAGGTTATCAATCTATTTGAAAAATAGCAGCGAATGAAATGTTCAACTTTTTCAAGTTTACCATGAATGGTTCTAATTACACCCATTGCCAGTAATCAAATTTTGAGGCTATTATACCCAAATCATGTGCGGAGTATAGTGTCCCTACGAGTTTTAACTTCAGAAAATCAGGTGTTATTTGAGGCATGGTTAAAAATGTTGACACAGATTCACGTGAGAGGCCTCATGATAGCATATTGTCATGTTCTATGATTATTACTATTGCACGACTTTTATTAGTTTATGGTTATTAATTTCATAACATATAGGAGATGCAATTAAATCAAAGTTACTCTAATATTTTAGGCAGATTCGGGCAGTATGTACTTGTTATAACTACAATGGTATAGTGTAATATTAATGTTTATATGATATTTACAGGCAGTTATATAAAACACCTTCACTGAGTTTAACCAAACCAACATAACAATTCTGTACTGAGGTCTATATGAGACTGAGTTTCAAAGATTGTGGCCTATTTATTTTTGGGGAGTTTACGTCTCTATCAGCACTGTACAGGTCATATCAGGACAGCTAGTTTTTCGTGGGCAGAGGAAACTAGTGCATACAGTTGATCAAGGTTGTGTACAATAAACTGCCGACCATCGGTAAGCAACTACCAACTTTCCTTATACCAAGTTTATTTCTGTACTTTTTTTCAATCTGTCAGTGAAGTGATCAATAACTCAGACAAGATACTGCCACATTGACTTCATAAAGATGAAAAATTGTGTCATCTTCATTGACCCACTTATAAGGAGGTATATGTAATTGGCGGCACTTCTATGTTTGCAAGATAACTTAAAAAGTTGTGGGAGGATTTTAATGATAATGGTACAAGGAAAATAATTACATTTAGGTAGTGATCTAGATCACTATCTGGATCCATAATTTTTTATCATTACACTAAAAAACAATACTGGAAGCATTGGGCATTGGGGGTAGGACTGTTTTCTCCGAGTGAGTTCCAGTTTAAGATTGTTCTAATCACTTGTTCCTTGTCCCATTTGGAAAATTTCCTGAAATTTTCATCAAAATCCATTCACAACTTTTTGGGTTATCTGTCTTTAAAAAATATATTTCATGGATCCAGAAGATCCAGATAGTGATCCGGATCACTCGCCAAAATTTTATCATTTCCTCCTTTTACCTTTTCAGACATATCCTGAATATTTCAACAAAATCTTTCCATAAGTTTTTGAGTTATCTTGTTCACAAACAAACTCATAAACAAACCCAGGAGAAAACATAACCTCCTTGGCAGAGGTAATCAAGAATCTTCAGATATTATTAGCTCGGGATGGTTAAAAAAAATTCAAGATTAACTGCAAATACACCCGGGACAGTCATCAAACCAAGACAGCAAAAGCAACCAAAAAAAAAAATCAAACTGTGACTCTGTCACTATGCCATAGCATTAATTTTCTATCTAAAGTCACTGACCTCCAGTAATGGTACATAGGGTGGGAGGATATAAGTGATAGCAATGACACTGATTATTTCTTAGATTAAAAAAACCTGTTTGGACAGGCCTAATCCATGGGATGAAGTTCAGACAGCCCAAGAAGGAGCAGCTGATGGTAAAAATAATCTAAAACACATGCAATATAGACAAAAACACACTCCAAAAGAAAAAAAAAACTTGATGCATGCATGTTTTTAAGTCATAATTAATATTGATCTTATTCTTTTGATAGTAACTCTTAATTAAGTCAAGTATAACCCAGTACAACCTTTTTGGGGACAAATTTTAAAAATGTGCAGTGTTTATAACTGTGGTATCTTACATAATAATGTCCTATGAACAACATAGTATTGCATACAAATTTGTAAACTCCTTCACTTGTTTGGGTATTGAATTTAGTTTGTGTACTGTGATTTGTTTTTTTTCTTTTTTTGCCTAAGTAAGTGATTTATTTACTTACTTTTTATTTATCTACTTTCATTTTGTAGAACACCAAGTTTTTAAAAAATAATGTATGCTCCTTTTAAACGGGCCATGTAAATTCTTCAAATCTGTGTTTCGACTATTTGCTATACTGGTTGATTTTACTGTCCGTTTGAGTGCAAATTAGATATAACCGGTACCTGTGTTAAACAGTATCAAAAATACAGAAAAAGCTAAAATAAAGCCATCAAAAATATGTATATAAATATCTATTTCCATTTTCCAACGCACTGAGTGAGTAACTGCGTGCCTTGTCGAAATGACGTACAAATAGATAAAAATGGATGGATCCATTGACCCCAGGTGTGAATATCTTTCACATATACAGACCCATTTATCATTATATGACCAGTTCACAATTCACATGAAATCAGAATACAACCAAGAATTTAAAACTGTATCCTACATCTTTGTATAAATGTATACAGACACCCATGGGGGGTCTTACTGCAAGGAATATCAATAGATTATTTGTAAACAGTTTTTGTTGAACAATAACCCTCCACTAGCAGACTAATGATTTGTTAAACGTTAAGCTTATTGTGGGGAAAATGATCATTTGTGCTTCATTAAATTTAGAGTGGCACTAATTTCACACATCATGGATAACTATTTTGAGGCCATCTCAAATGATAAAACTTAGAAAAAAAATTGCTAAGTACATAATAGTTTCATTTAATGCTTCCTTTCGCAACACCAAACATATATAGCGCTACTTTACTCTTTAAAAATCTACAGATTTCTTATAAATACATTTTGATATCAATGCCATTTTATTACCTGCACCAACAAGGTATTGTTTTTAAGGCCATTTGTTTGTACATTTCTCTGCCTGTCTGTTAACAGGGTTAAGCAAATACTACTGCTTGGATATTCCTGAAAAAAAATCAAATGGGTCTTTGTGCAAATTAGATCCATTCAATTTTGTGAGTGACATGGATCACTGTCTGGATACAGAATAAAGAATCCATATTTTCCCATTTACTTATTATTATGTCCCTTGGCAGATGTCTGCGCTCTCTGAGTTCTCTTGTTTAATATTTTTATGTAATAATATATCACAGTAGATTACAGCTCTGTGTTTATTTTTATATTATATATATATATATAAATATATTTAATGGTCATACACATGTTGGACAATGCAGTTACAAAAAAATAATAATAATAAAAAAAAATTAAATTAAATGATTAAAATCGACTACACAGTGTGTATTCTATAGAATGTTTATTTTACCCTAAAATAGTCATATATTTAAATCCTCTACGGAAAACAATTTTTGTGTTGTCCCACTGAAACCATTATGCTGTCGGCTATAGAAATTAGGCATTCTAATTTTAATTTTTCATTTATATACACAGATTTGGGCTGATTATTAATTCTAATTGGACTTCCATAACGCTTAATCTCCCTTTGCGAAAGGGACTCTAAGGCGCATTATTATTTGCTACAAATTTGAAAATTTAGTCTACAAATTTAACTGCATATATTATTAATATATAATAGAAAATGGACATTTAAATGTAAACAGAAATACAGTTTTAAGGTTGATACCTCGTCTGACCCATTTACCTATTTCGTCCCTAGCCATCTGGGGGGTCAGTTGTAACAAAACTGGTGCAGTGATTATCTCTTAGAAGTCAAGAAATGTCCAACGCTGGCTTATATTCAACCACATAGCTAAGTCTAAAACTTAAACGGAATAATACAGGAATAAATTATACGTAGCCCAACACACAATAGAAGTCACTGCCAAACCACTGTATAACAAGTCAGCATATGACCCCCACCCCACTGGTATGAAAGGGATGATATCTTCTCAGACAAAGATTGTTGTTGAAGACAAGACTACAGGGGTATCACATTGAAGGTAATAATATATTGTTTATTGCATTATCTGTCATTTAATGCTCCTATGTATTTATGGAGAAGATCCAAATAAGAAGCTGATCATACATAGGTCATTTATGGAGCATTCAGGCTCAGTTCATTCAGCCCCTTAAACACTCAATAGTAATCCACATAATCCCTCCTGTACCTGGATATTGATAAACTCCACTGAGAGATACAACAGGTTTATTTTAGGATATCCCATTAAACTACTATTATTAATATAAGGGCTAATGGGATAGGTACATAAGTACATGTAACACTAATTAATAATTATATTAATTTTTATTTTCAATTGTTACACATAAAGCTGGCGAATTTGAATATGGTGTGGACACTGATAAATTATAGAATCACAAGATAAATGATATTACTAGACCTTTTAATTCTCTACAAAAATATCAGAAATAAATAAAGGTGGTCTTAAGTCAAAGTGGAGTACCCATTAGCTCAGTAAAACTTTTTTTCTTGTGGCAATTCCATAGCGACTGATAATGATCTTTCAATGTAGTGGTGTTTTTGTTTTAATCTGCAAGACACTAATTAACAAATCTAATGTGTTTATATATCTGTAATTTTACCACTGGTAAACATTAAAATAGATAATAACATTATACATATAGAACGAGAGGATAATGTATATGTAAATGACTAAATGCATGCATTTTGCAATCGTTTTTATAGATATACATATTTACTCTTTCTCAAGCCATGACAATATCTAGTCGACCACATATGATCAAGATTAGTGGAATTTACTCAAAATCCAATTGACTGTGGAGTGTTTATGTTGCAAGAATAATAATTGTATTTCGGTGAATATAAAGTCTTTTTCACTATTACTATTCTTGTATTAAGACAGACTGGATAAACAGCCTTTTTCATGGACAGTGTAAATATGTAATTAATGTCTATATGTTGTGGTCATGGATGTGTAGTGAAGTATTATGTTAATATTTTGTGTTTACATTTATTGGAGTGAGTTTTCTGATGAGGTAGTGAAAGGCCTGGTTGTGAAGGGTAACCCAAGTGAATGATTAAGTTTGTTTAGTGGCTTTGTTGATTACTGGAACTATTAACAAAGTGAACATAATCTTATACTGAGATTATAGAATTAAAATTTTAATCTACATGGTAACTAAACTCTTACAGTATATTTGATGACGTATGGATATGGTCCATGTTAACATTTTACTGAAAGGATACCAGTAAAATATAAAAGTGATCCAAATGAAAATAATTACATTGGAATATTACATTTGTTTAAATTATCGCCCAGCGTGAATGACATCACTATGACGTCAGACAGAGCTTCCCGCAGTGCTCCCGGGGGACGTCTAAAGTCCAAGGTACTTGAGTCCAAGTTTGTGAAGGCCAAATCGGACCGGGCAAAGGAAATTGAGAGCTGGGCTAAAGAGGGTAGAAAGAATGTGGAGTTCATGAGACAGTCGGGCCACCTGACAGAAAATGTAACAGAGGATCTCATGCTGAATGAGAAGTTGATGGAACTGTCAAAGTCAAGGTATGTAGCAATTATCTTGATGCAGTTGTGTTCGGCTATTATTACATTTATGACGGAATTGATAAATAACAGGAACAAATGCACTCAGATTGTATTAATAATTGATCTTGTTTTACAATATTGTACCAATATCATTTTTGAGATTGGTGGTTTGATACTTTAAACTATCTTAACATAAGTGACACTAATTTATTTAATGTAATGATATAATGGTGAAAAAGTTGCAGACAAGAAATTGTTTAAATATTTTCCAAAACCCTTCTATGTCAATGTTTTATTGCCACATTTTCGCTAGTACAATGTACATTGGATTTCAAGAGAAAATTGGTTTGATGTCAATATTTCATGCAGCTATGAAGGACAACAATAACTTCTTTCCTTTGTATGTTTAAAAAATGTATCAATCTTGTTTCTTTTCAGATACAAATTCATAGTAAATAACAAGTATGAAAAGAAACTCTTCTTGCAAAAACAGATGAAGAAAAGTACAGCTTTAAAGGAGTCGCTGAAAGACATTAACTTGGATATTCAGAAGCCTAAATGGGCCACTGAGGTTCCACAAACCCGATTGGCCCAAACTGCTGCAGCCATGGCCCCTGTACAGGAAGAAGCTGAGGAAACTACAGAGAAAATTGAAGTAAAGCCACTGAGGGATAAACTCGCATCCGCACCTCAAAGACGCAGACCTGAAGGGTATCAAGAAACTCAACAAAGGCCACAAACAACTGCAAGTTACAGTATTGAGTCAAGACTGAGTTCTGCCTACTCAGATAATAATTTTTTCCCAACTGAGCCAAAACTGGTCCAGAAGAAACGTGAGGTGAAGGCTCCACATGCAGTCCACTTTGTGGAACAGCCAAATCCGTTGTTGAAGAGTCGAAGGGGTTCCACCGTAAAGAGCTCTGCCGAACGGCGTAAATCCCTTGCAGCTTGGGCAAAGAAATCTGCAAAGAGCTCTTTAGGAAAGACAGATGATGACAGAGGACCAATATTTGACATAAGGTACACAGGCTTAACAGACAACCTATCAGAGGTTTATCATGGAAGTAAAACCACTCCAGATGTGGAAACCATAGTGACTATGCTAGAAGCGCTTCGAGTGCCATCCAAGAGACCAACAGAGCGGCGACCAAAACTGACATGCAAGATCAAGGAGTTTCTGTCTCTTAGAGGTATTACTATTAACGTTTGAAGAGAATAGTAATAAAAATGAACTATAATAAGACACAAAACTGAAATAGTGCTAGAACAGTTGGTAGACTTACTGCTGTATCAAATATCAGCAGGTAATTCTATTTTTAGATAGTGTGGTTTGGCTTTGTCTTTTAAGTATTGAAATACTTTAAAGAAAACACTGGATGAATATAAGCCTTAGCCTATAGAGAAGAATAACAACACAATAGGATAAAGAATAAAAATTAGATGAAGCTTGAAGCTGTATCATCCCCAACTTTGTAGAGTGCAAATACATTTTTCGTTTTAATTGCCTTTTCATCTACTCTGTATGCTTTACAAAAATTTCAATTATAGAATTCTTTAAGTGAAGGAAATTTCAGAAGTAGTCTTCCTGGAGGGAAGATCACAAAAGCTTCTGTGAAAACATATATTGTGATTTAAAAAAATCCATGTAGTGTCTTCATCTAATATTTTGGATATCTTTCAATTGCCAACAGTTTTACAGACTGTAAGTTGTTAGTATGTTAAAGTGACATTGTTTTATTTTCGCCAGTTGGATAGTAGAGACACAGATCTCTCTACTGTGATAAAGGATGGAAAAGGGTTGGAACAAACTTTTGTGTGTTCTTGTTTGAAGAACAAGAAAGGTGAACTAAATGAGATAATATGGATGCACTGGAGAATCATCATCTTTTGCAACCATTGGATTAAAAATCTTTGGTCATGTTTAAGATGGGTATCCCTCTTTCAAAGATCAGTCATGTACAATTTACAGTGTTGCAACATATTGTACGTCTTTGTAGTCTTACTTCAGCATTTCAATTATACTGCAAGCATGCGTTTCAAATAAAGAGTTATAGAACTCTGATGAAAGCACATTTCAGGATAAAAAATGACATTTTCGGTACATTAACTACATGTGGATACTTCTATTCACCTTTCGCCACCAGGGTATTTATTGCATTAATGAAGGCATTTGAAGTATAAATTCAGCTTGCCAATTTCCTATTGATGGCAAGATATAGTTTTGATTCTTATATGTCAGCCTGGTGCTTATAAGATGTTTTTGTCAGGAAGAAGCTACAGATGCTTTATTTACTAGAAAATGTGAATGCCTTCTATGTATGAAGAGATATCCTCTAATGTGTTGCATATTTTCATCATGCTTTTCGGTAGTTTGTCTAATTCATTTCATTGTTTACTGATATCAGGATTATCAGTCAATTTACATGTGTAAAAAGCATTGTTTATTAAGTGATTTTAAAATGTACCGTTTTCGTAGTCAGACCATTTTGACCAGTTTGTGAGAAAGGTCTAGATAATTGTGAAGTAACCCAAGCTTGTAAATGGTTTTCACTTGGCACTCTAGTATCATTTTTAGTTCAGTGTAACAACAGAGTGAGCTTAATAAATGACTCTTAAACTTCATATAGAATTAAAACATAGAGGTATTACGAAAGATGTCAATATCTTTTGCGAGCCTGTTTCATTAGTTTCGGATAAGAGATGTTATACTTTTATTGAGATATGAACGAAACTAACTTTCTGCTGTATTTAAGATATCCTTACACAAAATGGTGTTTTTTCTCAAGTTTTACAGCTGAAAGTGACCTTTGTTCATTGTAGTTTCAACATAATAATTTCTATTCTTTGTCATAAAGATATTGCACCAAAAGTAAGTCAGACTACACATTCCATACATTGAAATTTATTAACTGTGTATTTATTATGATGCCAGACTTGAGTATTTACTGATGTAAATAATGTACAAAGATGTGTTGGGCATATCAACCTGGCTCTGGACCTACAGATTACGTAGATAAAAGAAACTGTTATTTGACACAATATGAAAAATTTGAGAATGAAGAAATTGTCTTCTAGTTCCTTGAGTTGTGCTAACGTCTTTACTAACCAGTGATTTTTGTAAAATTCCTTTCATACTACAGGTGGTACACACCACAGTAGTAGGTGTTGGGTGAAATGCCCCTGTCAACGCCCATCTGACACCCATATGTCAACTTGTGACACAATGGCCTGCCATCCCATTCCTTGCACATACTACAGAGGTCCTCAGTGGCCTAGTGGTTAGCAAGTTTGGCATCTAATCATAGGCTGTCACCTCTGTGGGTTCGAGTCCCACAAGTGGCAATTCTGAGGACCTGTCCCAATATGACCCTGGCTGTTGAACGGGACGTAAAACCCCAACTTTGACCTTTGCACATACTACAGAAGTATTACAGTGTTAAAGTTGCCGCCTCTGAATTTTTGAACCGTGAGGATGCACAGATGAATTCTTTGACACGGAAACTGATGGTGTGGGCCGCTGTTTATATAAGGTTGTGACTTTGTCATGTTTTGGTGTAAAATAGCAACATAAAGTGAGTGGAGGTTAATAGAGGTTGTCTCATGGTGACATGTACATCCAGTGGCCATGCACATCATACCTTATGGATACACCAAATCTCGGAAGCTATGAGGCATCCTAGGAGGTGGTTTGGCAAGAGAGTAAAACTTCTAACAATGGGGTACCGCCATAGAGTAATACTTCTAACAATTGGGTACCGCCATACAGTAATATTTCTAACAATGGGGTACCGTCATAGAGTAAAACTTCTAACAATGGGGTACCGTCATAGAGTAAACCTTCTAACAATGGGGTATACTGACTTTAGTGTGAATGGGACATAAGTACATTAAGCTTTGGATCTCCGCTGATGAACAATTGGCAAAAATTTTATTTTATTTTTGTAAGTAAACAATGGTTTTTCAAAGACGAAAACATGCTTTGACATAAGCATAAGCTGCAAATGCACTTCACATGACATAAACAGAACAAAACTATTTATTTCTTTTTAAGTAGCACAAATACAATTTCTGCTTGACATGAGTTTCCCAAACTTGGACATGGAAGGCCATAAGGCATTCTGATTGACGTGTTTAAATTCAGTGTTTACTTTAGTTTTGTGCCAATTTATGATATGTGCCAAATAAATAAGTGTTACTTTTCAAGTTACACCATTTTTATAACGTCATGTGAAACAGTTTTGTTATGTAGTGGTAACACAATCACTAGCTGCTGTTTCGGGTTACAAACTGAAACCCTGGTATTAAGTTGGATGGTTACCAGAAGTTTATATATTAATGTTGCACTATTTTCAACCAGCCTTATAATAAGCTGTTGTGATATAATCGGCCTAATGTGTTGAAATCAAAATAATATTAAAAGAATAATGAATGTTCAAGGCAATGAGGTCACGTTACCAAATTATAGGTCTAATGTTTGTACATTATATACCATTAAAGGTGGCGACACCCAAATTCAATAACATTCTCAGTCTTTGAATTACTCTTTGGAAAATTCCAAAATAAGAACAAATTTCTAAAAATTAGAATGTCTAAGCTCCTAAGAATTTTTTAGAATTAGGAAGGTTAAAAGGACAAACTGGAGACAATATTTAGGGTAGGAATCAAGTAACAATGCTTTTTCATTTGTCGACTGACATGGAGGCATTGTTTGTGGAAAAAATATATTGAAAACACAGTTTTATTGCATTTCTGAAAAAAAAATCTTGTTCTCAAAATGTTTTCTTAGGAAACACCAACTTTTGAAGGAAATTCTTAGAAAAAGAGTATTGTTAAAATAAAAATGTTACTGAATAGTAACTGGGCCCAGAATATTAATATGTATTTATTCCCAGGGTTTGCATTGTTGTAAATATTTTTGTAATTTACTCTGATTTTCCAGAACAGTCCCTATGGGATGTTCTGAACAGTTTATGTTCTGCACGTGTGCCTATTTATTTGTGTTGAAATGTTTGTTGTTGGTGATTGTGTTCAAACACCCCAGTATTAGTTAATCAATAAAAACATAAAGCTCTTTTGTCATTTTTTCTGAAAATTATAAACATAAAAAATACAGCTTCCCAATTACTAGTTGAACTCGTATAAGTAGATCTCTGATAAATAGAAGTAATTTCAGGTTGTACAGCACATTTTCCTAATGGAATGCATCATTATCTGGAATACCTGATTAAGTAGAGGTAATTTTAATTCCTTGACATTCAAATTAACACAGCTTAATTACATTGGCAACTGAATTGTTGGAAGAGTAAAGATCCAAATCTCTAGATCCAAAACATTTTCACCAATCTTATCTGGTCTGTTTTGGATCTAGAGATTTTGATCTTCACTCTTCCAACAATACAAGTCATTCAAGGAATGAGTATTCAACACTGTCTTGTCAGTTTACCCCGAGAGTAACTGTTCTCTGTTCACAGAAGATTCATTTGCCAATGTAATTAAGCCCTGATTATCCATCTGTCCCCCCCCCCCCCCAAACCCACCATCACCCATTTCACCCAACCAGTGAGTATATTTTAATACAGCTTGTGAGAGACTACAATATTTACTTTAAATATTTTAAAATAGTCGTCCAAAGCTGAATGCAAAATGCATTGTGAGTAATGATGAATGCCAGTGATGAAGTCCTACCTAAATGTAAATCCCCCAATTATATTTCCTACCCCAAAAAGAAGTGGATTGAAGATGGACAAACCACAGCTGAAGGAAGACAAGTTCATTCAGTTGTTGCTCCTGACCTTAGCATTGAGAGGTGAAAACCTAGGTATAATAGATACTTGAATATTGGAAGAAAAATCAGATAGAACATTAACTTGTGGAAACAGACCACAACTACAACCACTGCTGGTCACACTGACACATCTAGTTCAATTAAAACTATTTGCACTGGTTTTATTTATCCTTCATGAATATGATTTGATTATTGATTCAGCAAAGTCTGTAATGGAACAAATATTAACTCATAAATCTTTAAGCACTTGTATTTATCAGTGGTTAATTGAAATGCCATGTGAGATTACATTTTTAGGAAAATACTGGAAGCTTTGTATTACGTTCTTAAATGAGCATGAATACAAGATCTATAATGAATTTTATTCGGCAATATTCAGGAATCATGAACATACATTAGGTTATAGAGAGATCAGGTTATATTTACACAATTATACATGCGATATACGTATTCCCATGTATGTGCAGATCTACATTTACCATAAAAGATATATACGTCATTAAATCATTATATATATAGCTGACAATATGAAAGAAGAACCAAATGTAAGCCAATATAAAGTTATGTTTAAGTAATTTAGTTTAAATTCAAGTATTCTGGACAAACTTCAGCCGCAAACTTCGAGTCGGCTGTCTTTATGCCCTCAAAATGGGACTTGAATAATTAGCTTCACCAGGAGGTTTTGTTTTTGGGTGCATTCATTTATGATAACTCCAGAAGTAATAAAAAGATCTTCATGGAATTTTATGTGGGTAGTATTGTGAATAACAAGAAAAAAAAAGAAAAAAAAATTCCTGTTACTTTCAAAGGTCCGACTTTCAATGTATTTTCAATGACTTTGGCTTCTGCTTGACATTACTGCAAAAGTAATGAGTGGATCTTCATGAAATATTTGAGGGGATCCTGGTGTAAGGAAGAAGAAAATACATTTTGGAAAATATCTGGGTCATATTCTAAATACAAAAAAAAACAACAAAAAAAAACTCCTGCTTATTTCAGATAATAATCACACCTTTTCCCAGAGAACCTCTGATAAATGAAACACATATTTTTGGCTTTTCAGTATTATTGGACACATCGTGGGAAAAGCGCTATGGAAAAACTGTTGCCTCATGCTGTTCACATTTTCTCGCTGGGAAAACTAGCATATCTTACTAGACATTTATTAATGAATTCACTGTCTTAAAAGTTTTTACATATTGTAAAGTTGTGCCAAAAGAATTAGCACAAAATAACTGCTCAGCAAATTGATCAATTTCCAAGGCTTAACAATTATGTTTATCCAATTATGGCTGTCAAGAATTTGTTGTTACACGGATGTGAATATAATTGCATTGGTCGTATAAGTTACCATTTTTCAAGGTTGGGAGAGTAATTGTGTAGATCGTGGACCTCCGTCTGGTATATTAAACCACACAAAAAGTTTTGTGAGTGAGCATCCCTGTCCTGACTATTGTGTTCAGTCTTGTCATTTATAACTCTGTTACAACTTATCTATTTAGTTGTACATTCTATTTTGGAAACATTTTCCATCTAATCTAATCTAATCTAATGTGGACTTTTATAGCGCTTAATCTCCATCACTGATGGACTCTAAGGCGCATCTAACCATAAGCAAAGGCAATTAGCGTTAATCAAGGGACAATAGCCAGGTCGTACCAAAGAGACACAGATGTGACGGGGGAGGCTATGGTGGGTAGGCTTTTGCAAACAGGTAAGTTTTAAGCTTGCTTCTGAAGGAGGCAACTGATGTTGCACAGCGGACATCTTGAGGGAGTTCATTCCAGGTCTTAGGAGCATCAAAGGCAAAACTCAGGCCAAAATGTTTGGTTGACTTAAAGACTGATGAATGAAAAGGAGGAACTGTAAGGTATTGATGATCTGGGTGACTACGCCTAGTACTATAGGGACAACTACTGGGAGACAGGAACGGTCCAAAATAGGAAGGAGAGCCACTATGCAAGAATTTATACACAAGTGTTGCAGTTTTGAAAATACATCGGTACTTAACAGGCAACCAGTGGAGTTTCTTTAAGATGGGTGTGACATGAGCATACTTTCTGTGATTTGTAACAATACGAGCAAGGGTGTTCTGAATACTTTGCAATTTGTACTGATTGAAACCGGACAAACCTCTGAACAGAGAGTTACAATAGTCCAGGCGACTACTGACCAAGGCATTTGCAGCAAGGACTGCAACATCAGGAGTAAGATGCTTTCTAATTCTACGGAGGTCGCGCATCTGAAGAAAGCACGCTTTGCAAGTCCTCTTGATATGCTCGGAGAATGAAAAATCTGCATCAAACCACACACCTAGATTTCTGACAGAATCAACCGGATGAAGAAGGCTACCAAGAATGCTAACAGGAAAATGAGAGGAAATCTTCTGACGTTGAGCCTTAGAACCAAAGACAATAAATTCAGTTTTTTCAGGGTTGAGCTTCAATTTGCTGAGAGACATCCACTCTTGGACATCATGAAGGCATGCATTTAGCTTGGCGAGAGCCGAATGAGCATTCTTATGGGAGAGATGGATGTATAACTGAGTGTCATCGGCATAAAAATGGAATTTAATATGCGGGTGGAGGCTAATAATTTTACTAAGTGGAGTTGTATAGAGTGAAAACAACAATGGACCCAGGACAGAACCTTGTGGAATGCCATAGATGAGACTACTTAATTCAGATAGTGTAGAGCCTATCTTGATGGCCTGGCATCGATTTCTTAAGTAGGAAACAAACCACCTTAGGACTGTTCCACCAAGACCAAACCAGGATTTAAGGTAGCCAATGAGAATATTATGGTCTATAGTGTCGAATGCGGCTGATAGGTCAAGAAGTACTAGAGCTGTGGGTTCGCCGCGAGCCAGAGAGAGATGAACCTCGTTTTTTATTCCATGACATGACTAATCTACCTATAAAAATAAAAAAATTGGGAGCAGAGTAATCATGTCTACTGAAAATAGAAATCTGAGTTTTAATCTTCTCTGCAGCCAAAACTCTGGCATTATAAAACTACAAAAGCACTCTTCCAGTGCAGATATCTTCCAAGCGGCTTTTTTTTAAGGTTGGTTGCGTGTAACCAACCCGCCTATTAGATTGATGTGTGTGACGTCCATCTGTCTGTCAACATTTTCGTTTCCGGACTCTAACTCAAAAACGCTTTATCCAATCGAATTCAATCTTGACAGGAGGATAGATCACCATCATAGCTAAGCTGAAATTGGTGTAATTTCGTCTGTTTGTGTGTTGTTTTTTGTCCATTTGTCTGTCCATCAACATTTCTGTTTCCGGACTCTACCTCAAAAAGTCTTTGTCCAATCGAATTCAAACTTGACAGCCAATAAAGTTTCAGGCAATGGTGGGTTTCATGGAGTCTCTTTTGGCCCCAACTGATACTGAAAGTCAGGACCAAAATTAAAAATTTTTTTTTTTTACTTCTCGACTCCCAAAGTTGGAATTTTTAGACTGAGCTGTTTGAATGACATTTAGTCCAATGTTAGAGGTCAGGGTTCACTCCAGCCATGTCTTATGGCCAATATATCTAATCGTCTTGTGGTTATGTCTCAACTTATTAAAATTGTATAGGTCAGGGTCTTGCTGCCCCTGATTTTAGCAAAAACCATAAAATGGAGTGGCTACAAGATAGCCATCTCCCAACTATTATTTTATTTTTGACAGATCAGGAGGGTCAGGGATCTAAATCTGTCATAGCCTATCACCAATTTGTCTACTCTTATTAAAACTGTACAGATCAGTGACAAAACTACTGGGGACTCCAAGTTTGGTCAGGGTAATCAGATAACACCTAGTCTGATCTCCAGGGTTGGGATGCATTTGGATTTTCCTATCTTTTTTAGTAAATTCTGGCACTTTTTTAGCCGATCGATCCAATTTTTAAAGTAGGGTCTTTGCTGATCGTCCTTCAACACAAAACCAGGTCTTTAACAAATACATGGTGGAGACTAAAAAGTGAAAAACAAATACTGATTTCTCTACCGAACTATGATATATATTGCCGCAAGTGCAAATATATATTCCAAAAATTTTACACCAAAAATATGAAGACATAAGACTGCTGAAATGATTTTTACTGAAAAACAAAAACAAAGTAATCATTAAAAACAAAATGAGTTATGTTGCAAATTATGAATACTACTCTTAACAATATATCATCAGTGAAAATATAAAACATACAAAAGTATACAAAACATTAGAATACATTGTATGACATAAGAACTTCACTGCTTAAATCCCATGCAACTATTGTTGAACATGAAACGAAGCAAACTCTTGGAACTTTATGTTAAAATAAAGGGAAACTTTTCCTCACACTGAAGATATAGAAAGGTTATTAAACAAACGTGATGCACTCAAATACAAGCCCTCTATTAACTTAGTAAAACATTGAAAGCATTTTCAAAATTGGGCCATAAGGAATTTATAACTGAACTTACTGATTTGATAAAAGTGTGGGAATTCTTCCAAATAAAAAGTTTCAGATTGGATTTTAAAGCCCTTTCAACAAAAACTACTTCACCATTTGCTCATTTAAACCACTTAGATGGAGATGGTTACTCCTGTTATTTGAATTTGAATCTTATTTTCCAAGAAAAAAAAATTAAATGTAACTTATGCTAAAACATGGATTATTACAAAAGCAGATCATGCTAAACTTCCAGTTATTTAGTTTGACAAATATTACCCTGGTGTAACTTTAATCTGTTTTGGAGAAAAAATCAGATTGTGGTGTTACATATAGGTTTTGCTTCCTCACAAAAATTCTGCACCAATCCAGACCTTATAATGAAACACTTTTTTCAGAAATTTTTGGATGGGAATGTACACTTCTACCAGGGCTTGTGTATCACTAATTTTGTTGTAATGGCAGGATTATTTCTTACAGTAAAAATAGAACTGTCATGTACATCAGTGCAACACAAAGTAAGTACAAACAAATATAACACAGTAACATAAAGAGGCAGGTATCTTTGGCAAAGATATCTTTCTTAAATAGAAGGTAACCTCCATTAAACATGCTGTGAGAGTGGATTCGTTCTGGATAATCAAAAGTTCATAAAACAGAAGAGTTTTATTTATATAAAACACAGTGGGAAATGGTACATCTGAAAAAGAAAACCTGCTTTCTCTACTATTTTATATGCCATTGTGGCCTAGTGGGTAACACAAGTGCCTAGTAACACAAAGGATGTGGGTTTGATCCTAAGTAAGGCAGATACACAGTGGCTCAGATGATCGCTTAAAACAGCAGTTTTTGGTCATTGGGTCTTATCTTTTGTGGCAAGATAAGAAAATCAAGGACATTGACAGATGGTCATCCTTGAGCCTCATTCTTTCAGTTTAATGAATATCAGTCACTAGAGAACTTGGGTGGTACTTGTGCAGTCCCCGATAGGTCAAATAGTGCTTCGAGTCTTGAAGAATGGGAGTTATTAGTATTGCGCAAAGTAATGTACAATACTATACTGTTATGAAAATGAATATTTGAATAACACAAGCATGTTCAATGAAGGTTCTACTGTTTACATTGATCATAAAAAACAAACGGTTATCTTTACCATACAAAAAACAATGGACTCTATGCAAGAACAAAATGTCTTAACACTTAGAATAGCACAGAAGCTCATGTTAAAACGCTACGTTATGAAAATGAAAACACTGAAAATATATTTTTATCACACAAAATATTCTTTGACTGGTTAGTGGTAACTATGTGCTAACATATACAATGAGCAATCAGAGGGAGAGAAATCAGTCAACCTGAATGACTAGTCAGTGAATGCAAACTAAACTTTGTACAACTATGTGCCACATGAAGGAAATCAAACTAAGTGGCGGAGGCCAAAGTCACAACACAGAAAATAGCAATAGAGATGCTTGTACCCCACAGCCCAAGAAAATAGTTTTCAATACCATGAGATATAGAAGAAGTGAAACAGTACAAAGATCAGGAGACTTTCAGAGCATATAGTGTCACTTATGTAAAGGTCCAAATAATGTTTAAGTAGAGAAAATAACAATTAAGAGAAGGAAAGTGTATGTAAAAATAAAGTATTCAAAGAAGGTACTTCATGAACAAAATGACAGCATTAATCATCCAACTAAAATTTATGAAGCTGTAAAATTTAGTAAGTACAGCTGTCAATGGAAATAGCTCAAATAAGCAAAATAGCATCAGAGATGCCCATACCCCACAGCCTGGGGAAATAGTTTTCAACACCATGAGATATAGAAGTAGTGAAACAGTACAAAGATTGGGATACTTTCAGAGCAGTGTCAGTTATGTAAAGGTCAAAATAATGTTTAAGTAGAGTAAAATAATGTATCCGAGAAAGAAAATGTATGTAATGATAAAGTTTTAAAACAAGATAATTCATCAGCAAGACGACAGCATTAATCAGTAAACTAATAATTGCAAAGCCGTAAAATTTATTAATTGGAGTATAGCTGTCAATGGAAGTAGCACACTTATTTTAAAGTACATATATCAATCAGTTGCAGCAATCCATATATCTTTGTCATAAGACAAACAGGTGTCAAACATGACAGGTGAACACACTTTGGCAGAGCCAAAGTTAAAGGTCACACCATGATAATGCACACTTACAAACCCTAACCAATGTCCCTAACAAGTGTCAACCGTCTACACCTTATGGAATCCAAGAAATAGCCCAGACAACAGTTCAAACTCATGGTCACTGTGACAAGGTCAAAGGTCAAATCAAGATCCAATCATGATGTTGCACACCTACACCCCCTAAGTAATGTCCCTACCACATATCAACTTCCTACACTTTACAGTTCCCGAGATATTGCCCAGACAAGATTTTAAAGGTCAAGGTCACTAAAGCAAAGTCAAAGGTAAGGTAAAATCAAGGTCACACCATAACTTTGCACACCTACAAAGCCCAACCAATATCCCTACCAAGTATCAACTTACTCCACCTTACGGTTTCAGAGATATAGCCCGGACAAGATTTTATACGGAAAGGTCGAAAATCAAATCAAGGTCAAACCATGATGTTGCACACATACACCCCCTAACTAATGTCCCTACCAAGTAACAACCTACACCTTATTGTTTATGAGATATAGGCCAGACAACTTTTCCCGTCGCCCATCTGTTCACCATGGGTGAAAACAATAGCCCGACAGCCCTTAATGGCTTTTGGGTAAAAAGTACATCAAATCAGTTGCAGCAAGCCATATATCTTTGTGATAAGAAAATATGTCTCAAATATGGCAGTTGAACACACTTTGGCAAAAGCAAAGATACAGACCACACCATGATATGGCATACCTACACTCCCCCAAACAATAACCCATCCAAGAATCAACTTCCGACACCTTACAATTTCTGCAATATGGCCAAAATAACATTTTCAAGGTCAAGGTCACTGGGCAAGGTCAAAGTCAAATCAAGGTCACACCATGATGTTGCACACCTCCTCCCCCTTACTAATTTCCCAAACAAGTATCAACTTTCTACACCTTACGTTTTTGTGATACAGCCCAAACAAGATTTCAAAGTCAAGGTCACTACAAGGTCAAAGGAAGGCCGCATCATGACACTTTGTGGTTTTCAAGATATAGCCCATACAAGATTTTAAAAGTCAAGTTCAGTATGGGAGGTCAAAGGTCAAATCAAGGTCACATCATGGCATTGCATACCTATACCCACTTAACCAATGTCCCTACCAAGTATCAACCTTTTACACCTTATGGTTTACGAGATATCAAATGGGCAAGATTTCAAAGGTCTAGGTCACTACAGTAAGGTCAAAGTTTCAATTAAGGTCACACCATGATGTTACACACCTACACCCCCAACCAATATTCCTACCAAGTATCAACTTCCTATACCTTATGGTTGCTGAGATACAGCCTGGACAAGATTCTAGAGTGCAAAGCCACCACAGGAAGGTCACAGGTCAAAATACTGTGACACTGCACACCTACACCCACAAACCAATGTCCCTACCGAGTATCAACATCTTACACCTCACAGTTTCTGAGGAACAGCCTGGACAAGCCTTTTTCTGCTGCTCGCACACCCACCCACCAATCTGGAAGCCATGGGTGAAAACAATATGCCCACAGCTCTTAAAAGCTGTGCTGTAAAAAGACTTATATTATCAACGCTTACAGTTAAATAATGGTATACACTAAATAAAGTGCAATAGACAAACTCCAACAAGCTACAATGATACAAAACATTAATGATTCAATATTGCACAAATTCACAATGTTTATTTGCAAATGTATAGCTTTCTTGTTGAAATTTGATTTCTAAATCTTACTTCTGACAGCTATGTCAATTCTTTGAAATGGAGTACCAACTAGGACAGGACAAGTTTATCAAATATACAGAAGAAATGACTTTTTAATATACTTTAAAGTGTGAAAGTGTGACACAGATTTCACAACCATTTGAATTCATATGAAACACATGGCGAGTGATAATTAGGGCCATATTTTTGTGCTAAGATTAACTTTTGTGTCATTCTCATGGCAGTTCCTGTCCCAATTTTAAAAACAAAATACAAAGTAGGCTTGTTCCCTGTCCACGAGTGTGTTTACATGTAAATAACACTGAAGTACTTTGGAATACAATACAGTGATGTCTGAATATTCGTGGATGACTGGATCAAATATCTGTGTCATATGCTGTATTAAAATCTAGTGCTGTCGCGACATTCGTTACTTCCGATACTATCGTTTACTAGGTCTATTATGAGCGATAATCGGAACAGTTTCTTCATATCCGATTGCAAAGATATTAGCATATTTATATAATAATGATAGAATATCTTTTAAAAGTGATGGATTATTCAGCATTTTGAAATATATTTTCGGCGTTTTGACAACCTGGTCCATACAAATGGAGTCACATGACCTATCAGGAAAGCATTAAACCATTGCTCGAATGTAGTTTCGGAATTGCATCTTTATTTTTTTTTTCGCATTTGGTATGTCAATGTAATTGACATAAAGCTTTCAAAAATGTGCAAAAACAGTGTAGTTCTAATTTATTTGAGGCGTATATGTTATAGTATGGCCATTATACAGCACTTTATAAAGTCGGAATCAGATAATTATTTTAATATACTGTCGGTTTTCAGAGTGTTCCTGCATTTAACGATGCATAAACAACCAACATAAAAAGACAAATACGACACTAAAATGGTGTAATCAGGTGAGAAAACAATATTATTTGACATTTTAATTGAATAGTTTCGTTTTGGGGTGAGCTTATGAAGTCGACATATGTCGATACTCGGTCGGCCAACGTGGGCGATATTCGATGTTTATTTGCACTGGCGAGTGACAGCACTATTAAAATCATAAGCTGGACATTATTTTGATAAATAGATGGTAGTAAACTGCTTTAATGTAGAAGGACAGAAGCCTTATCCATTTTTCAGGTGAAAATTATTCCCATCTTCAAATCTATCTCTTCATGTCTGTTAATGAGCTTTCTTTTTGTTTTTCCTTTTTGTGAATTACCATGGTACTATAGTCAGCAAGTCCAGGACCACAACAGTCAGTGCTACCTTTGAAAATATCCAGCTTTCTGTGACATAAGTCAGACATGTGTGTTTGTCTTATAGATGTGTACAAAGAATCACCTAGTCTACTTAGATTATATGGATCGATATGATCTTAGTAATATAGACCACAGATCATAGAACAGTCAGGAGGATCACAGTTTAGTAGAATATCTGGAAAATCCATTTTCCAGCAAAAAGGGTTTGTGTGTACTGGAATGCCAAACTTCTGACATCATTCAAGTGAAAAAGTGGGTTTCTGTTTTAGATATCTGTAATAAGATATATTGTGCCATGTACCATGCTGCACATTTACAGGCAAAACCGACAAACATTGATGATAACATAGCAACCTAACAACCTTGGCAAGACTGAGTGCAACACTAATATTAAAGAAAAACAAACATATTAACCATAAACCATAATGTCACTCACAGGCTTAATACTAAATATATACTTAGCCAAGAAAGAATCACAAGCTACACTCTAATTTATTCTTTATCAAACTTGCGATTCTCTATTGATAAAGTATATAATACAAATGAACCTTTTAGGTAGACTCCTGATGAGCAGAAGTAAATGTTCTTGGAAGACCTTTTTCTATGGATACTGTATAGGTGGAAATTTTTTTCTCTAGCCGTTAATTTTACCTATTTTAGGTAATGACCTTGGATGGTGAAAATTAATTCCAAGTGAAATTTAAATTTTATGTTTATATTAATCTCTTAAGCAGACACTAACCATCAGTAAAAATTAATTAATTCCAGCAAATATCTTAACAAGAGGGTCAAAGATGCCCCAAAAGCGGGTTGCGCAGGCAGCAATAAGGCTAGCGACTGCTGTAATTACATTCAGAAACAAGGAAAGAAATGTTAGGTTACCCAGTTAAGGTGAATGTGTTAGACGTGCTAAGAAACGTAAAACTTGTAATCTAGGTTACACAATTGTATCTATGCTATAAACGGACAAACGAACGGACGGAATTACACCAATTTCGAAAGGAACCTAGCTATGATGGTGATCTATCTCCCTGTGAAGTTTGAATCTGATTGGTCAAACCATTTTAAAGTTAGAGTCCGGAAACGAAAATGTGGACAAACAGATGGATGGACAGACAAACGGACGAAAAACGGACAAACGAACACACGGAATTTCACCAATTTCGAAAGGAACCTAGCTATGATGGTGATCTATCTCCCTGTGAAGTTTGAATTTGATTGGTCAAACCGTTTTAAAGTTAGAGTCCGGAAACGAAAATGTGGACAAACAGATGGATGGACAGACAAACGGACGAAAAACGGACAAACGAACACACGGAATTTCACCAATTTCGAAAGGAACCTAGCTATGATGGTGATCTATCTCCCTGTGAAGTTTGAATTTGATTGGTCAAACCATTTTAAAGTTAGAGTCCGGAAACGAAAATGTGGACAAACAGATGGATGGACAGACAAACGGACGAAAAACGGACAAACGAACACACGGAATTTCACCAATTTCGAAAGGAACCTAGCTATGATGGTGATCTATCTCCCTGTGAAGTTTGAATTTGATTGGTCAAACCGTTTTAAAGTTAGAGTCCGGAAACGAAAAATGTGGACGGACAGACGGACGTTGGACACATCAATCTAATAGGCGGGTTGGTTACACGCAACCCGCCTAAAAATTGGGAATTAGTAAAATTTTCTTGTAGCTAAAATTTCTACCTATACAGTCCTAATATTGCTACAGATTTCCACCTTTATTTGGCACAGATGGAACAGAAAATCCTCCTTTCTGCTTGCTATATACAAACTAACAAAAGCATAAAGATACCACATAAAGCTGACAACTAATAATTCTTATCTCAAGAGTTTTTATTGACTACAGTTTGAATTCATCACTTCCATCACAGAAGAACCTCTTTTATCCGAACTTTCAATCATCCAAACCTCAAAAACCCACTCTCCCGACTCCATTAAAGCATCTTATGTTATTTAGCCCTTCTATTATCCGACCTAAATGTTACTCTCCCAAGAGCATTAGATAATTGAAGTTCCTTCATTATTTTGTGCCAGTGTGAGTCAAATGGGAAATTATTAAGACAAGCAGGATATTTCTGGGAATACTGGAATCCCAGAAAAATTCCCTGGGGTAAAACATCATGGCTATATACATCTACTTGAAATGTAATTCAATACAATAACAGATGTTATATTTGGGCTGTCTCTTTCTGACTGATTGACATTTTATCCTGTATACTTGTCATTTGACTTGGCTTTATATTTGGGAGCAGCTTTGATGTCCATAATACCAAGGATTTACTCTGGGCAGTCCATAGGACGGCAGCTGTGGATTCTGAAACATTCCATAGCTTTGACTTGGCTGGTGTTTGTACCTGGTAATAAACATTCTCTCTGTGTAGGGAGAACCATTCACAAGGACCTCATTCATGTTGGAGTATGGCTTGTAGTAGTCATAATGCACCGATCTAGGTTCCCTGTGACAAACTCTGCTGCGGCTACGACGCCTGCGTAATGTTAAACTGAAGATATATCAACAAAAAGACAATTATAATAGAGGAATTTATGTAGAAAAATGTAAGGATGATGTTTTATGTGTGTATATGAGCTTGAGATTATATAAACTAACAAATAAGAAAATAATCCAGATTGAGATCATATATTCACTGGAAACCTTATCATCAAGAAATCAGATAAGTTCAGAGATATTTGACGGTTTTCCAGATTTATTTGATAGATTATGTACCAACTATAACAACACAAAGACTGGCAAAAAGAAGAGGTGGTAAAAGCCTACAGGAAGTTCAAAATGCTACTTTCATTTACAATCTGCAATTCACACACAAGACTTGAAATCATTTGCATATACAGTTGACTCATTTACTCAGTTATAGTAATAATCATAACAACCTAAGGCAATCATTTAGTATATAACAATTAATACTCATACTATTTTCCACTCAATATTTCAATAATACTTCATGATACATTTGTGATTATATAATCTAAATGGGCCATCTGTAACCACCATAGGATCTATTGGTAGTCTAAGCACTCGTGCTATGGTTAACATTATGATTTAATGGTAATTATAGTTAATTTAAGTTTCATGATATTTCTTTTAAATTAATACATTTTGACAAATAATCTCTATCATCTGCTGATTTTAAATGCAAACTGGAAATACCAGTGAATGCCCTTTGCTATATATACAGTAGCATTTGTCTTTGACCTCCAAGAAATATAAGAGGGGGGAAGGTTACTGGTAGGCAGGTGTTTACTAGTAGAATGTCAGGATTATATATTATTGCAAGAGGCTATCTATCGGGTCCCTGATCATTAGAAACGCTACCTATTGATCGGGTTCCCCGTCATATTTTACAAGTGAGTATTTGAAATTTACCTGTGAATACAAAGTGCGAGAAAGATTTATTAACAAGTGAAAAACCATCCCTTATTTAGATCTAAGGTCACCTTATCTAAGTATTGTTGTAGAATATGGTCCCAGTAATCATGTCAGAGTCTGAATTGCTAATTTAATTACCCAACTTTTAATCACGTCAGAATGCAATTTACTAAGTGAGGCCAAATAATGTCATCATTTTGTGTAGGAAATATTAATTAATTCAGATAATCCACCAATAAAATTAAAAGGCTAATTGAAACTTACATATATAGTTAGGGTAGCCACACTGACGATTTCATCAATTAATACCCACTTATTATAAACTAGTTAGGTAAGGGACCAATGAAATTAAAGGGCTAGTTGAACTATGCTTACACACAGATCTGTACAAAAAATAAATTGGACCCACTCGATAGTAAAGTCTTCTATTGTTCTCCTGTTCGTTAGCCACTTTGTATATTATTCGGCACAAATTAACCATATATTATTCAGGTGTTTTGTAAACAAAAAACATCATACCATAAAATTGCAAGACAAATTACCACCAGAACTAGAGTCAGCAAAGTCACCGCCAGGGGTAGTGCCAGTTTGTGTAGGGAGTTTTGCTCATCTGAAAAAAATAAGCTTAGATATATTAAACTGTACTAGTCGGCAGACGATGCTGTAAACCTTGTATAAATAAACTGCATATAGAGTGGAGTCTCATTTATTTGCACTCTGATTATTCAAAAATCCGGACTGACCAAACTTTTCTTATGTCCTCATCTAAATCTCTTGTAACTCCCATTTTGTTATGGGATCCCCATCGACTTACCCCAATTCTTTAATATCTCACCTTTTGTTGAACTTAAAATAATCTTTTTAAGTTGGGTCATTTCTTATCCTCACTGACCAGCCCCTTTCTTCTGAACTCAAAACAAACAATGACCGAGACAATAGTAGATAAGCTTGATTTACATTAGCAAGGCATTTAATAAATTAACTCGCTGTTTAATAAAATGACATCAACCAAGAGACAAAAAGGCCAAAACTTCACAGTCCAGAGATGTAAAAAGCAAGAGACAGAACCACAGAGAAAATTGGAAGAGCATGATGAACTAGGGTGGGGCAGGCATTTGCAAAGAGATAAAAAAACTTTAAGTTCCTTTGTGAAGCATCTCTTACTTACATCCCATGATCAGGCAATGGCTTGGTAAGCTTTCAACTATGACTATATATGTCTGTGCTTTAGAATATGTTAGTACTGTGATTAAGTGCTGCAAAAGTATGTGTAGATTAAGTTAGATTACCTGAAGGCCGGATCTGTGTAACACACAGAGGCAGGTCTGAGGAGGTCTCCGTCATGCAGATGGTGTTGGGTGGACAATGGTCAAGTTCACACACATCTACAAAAGACACAAACATTTTCAGGGTATAAAATTAGCCAGCCTCGGCAGGCAAGAACCCCAGCCCACAGGTACAGCTAAATGGCCAACAACATTGAGATTTGGGAAAATCTTAGGAACAACTTCTGTTGTTAGAAGTTTTGAGAACCCACAAGATAATTTCTACAAAAGATTCACAGGCCATGATTTCTTACAAGTAGTTTTCATATTTTGAAGCCAAAGAAACAATTATAAGGGAGATATAAGGCCTTTTTGATATGATGACACTCCTATTTGCCATTAAAGATTGATATGGCGGTCATTTTGTTTCCAAAACAAGGACACAATTACTCTCAGACAAGCTTTGCTATCCATTTGCATTTTGTGCAAATCTCATGAAGCTAGCTGCAAAATTTTAGGTTCCAGAAGACATTAAAGATTTCAGAACAAACGTTAAGACCCAAAATTTTTTAAAAGTGTTACCATGGCAACAGTTGCTGCTGGATACCCCCCAAAACCTAATCAGCTGTAGATTCTCTTGGGGTAAACATATGGTGAAAATCCATGCATGGGTTTAGGCTGTGGAACACCTAAAAAGTTTAAGACCTGAAAATCTTAAAAGTGTTGCATGGCAACAGTTGTTACCAGATACCCCCCAAAACCGAATCAGCTCTACATCCTCTTGGCGTAAACATCCCCTAAAAATTTGATGAAAATCCATGCAGATGTTTAGTCTGTGGAATTGTTTCTTTGGCTTCAAAATATGAAAACTACTTGTAAGAAATCATGGCCTGTGAATCTTTTGTAGAAATTAGACCGGAATCCTCTTGGGGTAAACATACCCTGAAAATTTGGTGAAAATCTGTGCAGGGGTTTAGGCTGTGGAACACCCACAAGCTTTATGCCCGCCAGGCACAGGGGACGACTATAACCCCAGCCCATAAAATAACTCCAGCCTTTATGGGCTGGGGTTAAAAACCACAAAACCTCTTTAATCTAATCTTATATGGTGCAATTTTAAGGTCCCAACATTAGAAAATGCTGTATATTTGTAGATATAAATGGAAGTTAGCCATCACTAGAACAAAAGCCTGTGGATATTGGCTGCACTAGTTATATACAACATTCTGTATATAATTAATTGCAGCAAGTGGTTCATTTTATATGAATGTCACTTGTAATGGGTGAGAAATTAATGCAATCTTCTCTGTTCTGGATTGGTGAATTTTTTTAATGTTTGCAAACCTTTGTTAAATATTTCTTCGAAATTGGGGGATTTATAGTTCATTTTTGTTAAAATTCACCCACATTGGTACACAGACATCATATGTCAAGTCTGATCTCGATTGAATAAATTAAATTAGGTGTTAAAATATGGCTAAAGCTATGCTATATTTTATTGTATATTTATACTTGGCACAATATATTCTTCAATTCGGGACTCAAAATGTTATTTGTCCAATCCAATTACAAAAGTACAGCCCAAGCTCTCTAGTGACTGACTTTTCCCCTTACTGAAAAGACAGAATTTCAGGGATGACCATTTATCAAGATGCCTGGGGTTCTTTAGCCTGCCACCAGATTTAATATCCAATGACAAGAGGACAACATAAGGAACTCGTACGTGTACAGGTGGAGCCATTTCCAATATAGTACAGATCACACACACAGATGGTACCATGAGTCTTATTGACTGAGCAGGAGGCATGCGAGGAGCAGGCTGTGTCATCACAGCGACCTAAACACAATATACAAAGAGGATAATATATAAGATCAGTCTAACTTGAACCTAACTCAAAGTGAAACTTAAGTTTTAACATTTTATTGCCAGGGCTATATTGGGCCAGGCCCATATATTGTCACTTATGGGAGTTGAATCCTGACCCAGTTATGACAAAGTTGAACCTAGGTAAAACGGGAACCAGCAATAAGTTCCCAACATCAGGAAATACCATATTTTGGTCAGTAAAGTAGTTCTCTTTCTCTTTGCTGAATGATCAAGCCAGCATAAATTGTTCACCTATTTTACTACATTGCAACTGTCCGTCTCACTCTGTGTGGCTGTCTGTTCATGTACATATCTGGAAAACTATACATTGAATCTTGATCATAATTTTCACAAAAGGTTGGATCTACCTGTGGCTCTGTCCTTAAAGATGATTGAGATCCAGATCAAGTCTCCAGACTTTTTTCCCTTATTTTTCACCAATATTTTCTTCTTATTACACACAAAAGGTGACCGCACAGAAGACTATATAAAATGACAAAGAAGGTGTGCAGTGGGGCCATTAAGTGCAAAGTATTTAAAGGGAGAGAAATGACAAGACTATACGATGGTCACAGTGAGAGCCTCTTTTAAAATGTTAAGCAACTTCACCAAGGATACATCTGTGGCAAGATTCACTTCCTGTTTTTTTAGCACTAAGCCACAGGCAAGGGACTGTTTGTTTCACACTAAAATGTCTCTTCTATTTTTTCTATAATCTGACCATAAACTTACTCTGCCAGTATGAGTGGACAAGATTAAGCTAGCCACGGGGAAGCTAGAATTTTTGATTTGGTACACCCTGATTAATCAGAAAGTTGTGGTTAATATATGCAATATTTGTCAGGGGTTTTGTATTTCTCATTAATGATTCTACCAACAGAATGATACACCTTGGTGTACTGGCTCATACATAAGCTGCACCCCTGGTAGTAATAACTAGAACTGAAAGAGGGTGTGCAACCTTTGGTTGACACCACTTTCAATATAGCATATTAGTTATATTATCACGGGTAGTTTTTATTTTAATTCCAATACCTTTACTTGCACTTTGATGGCACTTAATCTTCATCTCAAGACAGACTCTAGGCACATTATACAGAACAGCAGAAATCCATAATCGTATAATCTAAGACATAGAAGGGGTCAACACCACAGAAAAACACCAAGGAAAAGCCAGAAACTAGGGTCGGTATGCTTTTGTAAAGATTTTGGTTTTCAACTTCTTTCTGAATGAGTAGAGTAGTGGCTGAATGTACATCATCAGGCAAATCATTCACTTTTTTTGGTACAGCAAAGCAGAGGTTGAAATTAGTGATCTCAACGGGTACCCGGATATCCGGGTACCCGAACCCTGAATACTTACCCGAATCCGACATCTCATACCCGAGTACCCGAATCTAAGTTTATTTCTGTCAATATCGCCCACGTTGGCTGACCAAGTACAGACGTATCTGGACTTCATTAATTCACTTACAAATGAAACTATTCAATTAAAATGCACAATAATATTGTTTTCTCACCCTTGTACACCCTTTATAGTATTTTATTTGTCTTTTATTTTGGTTGTTTATACATTATCAAATAACCGGAGCCCTTTGAAAATCGTCAGTATATTAACACAGGTACTTAATTCCGAGTCCATAAAACGCTGTATATTGGCTATATAGTAACATGCACTCCTTAAATAAATAAGAGTACAATATTTTCACACAGTAGTTAATAATTTTATGTTAATAAAATTCACTTACCAACCTGAAATAAAAATGAAGTTTCAATTCCGAAACTACATTCGAGCAGCAGTTAATGCTTTTGTGATAGGTCATGTGACTCCGTTTTTATATAAACAACCGTGTCTTGAATGTACAGAAGTCTTTTTTATTTTACATTTCTTCCGTGTAATACTGTTTTGAATGAAAAAACGTGGTCAACAAGAAATAAAGCAAATGGTTGGATCCTATTATTTCTGTAGGTTTTAAGTCTGTAAATATGGAGATATTTGTAGCTTCAGCTATTATCGCCCATCGGCGCGGATACCTGGGTACCCGCCCGCTGAAACCACTGCATACCCGGTCCTACTAAAAAGGGTTTATTGAGAACACTAGTTGAAATGCTTAGTAGACTTACATACTGATAAGGCAAAGTGTGGCTTACAGCAACACACCACCAGCTTGACTTCTATGTGTATTGTACACACTTTGTCTAGGTTTAAGAAAAGGTTCAACAAATTTGGGATAACTACTTTGTAGAAATTTCTACACCAGTAAGGCAATCTTAAATACAGAGTAATATTCAATAGGCAGCCAACAGAGAGTCTTTTTAACAGGAGTGATGTGCGAGTACTTGGTGGTATTGGTAACGATTCTAGCAAGACTGTTCTGGACACATTGCGAAGATCAAAACCAGAGAGACTAAACAAAGAATTACAATTGTTGAGTCAACTACTAAAGCATTTGCAGCCATAAGAGCAGCCTCACATATCAGATACTCTTTGAGACACTTACGAATCATGGATTTGAGCAAAACAAGTCTTACAGGTGTTCTGAATATGCCTCAAGAAAAAGAACTCACTATCAAACCATACGCCAAGGTTCCTAACCCCCTGTGCAGGAGAAAGGAAATTACAAAGAATATTGACTGGTAAAAAGTTCTCAAGTTTTTAAATTGCTTCTTTGAACCAAAAAACATGAATTACATTTTATCCACATTTAGCTTCAGATTGTTTGCAGACAACCTCATTTTGATATCATCTAAGCAGTATTTCAACCTGTCAAAGGCCTAAGCCACATTCTTGTTTGAAACATGAACATAACACTTGGTATTGTCCATGTAAAAGTAGAAACTTATGCCAGGATGGTTTTGAATAACTTTGCTGAAGGGAGTATTGTATAATGAACAGAGTATTGGACCAAGGAAAGAGCCCCACAGAGGAGCATCTTAGCATCAGATAGAATAGATCCAATCTTGATGCATTGAGAATGATCCAAGAGGTAAGACTTAAACCAATCCAGAACTGCGCCACCAGCACCAAACCCAAAACTCAGACAATCTGTTTTGATTGGAGAGCAAAATGTACAAACAACTTTCTCACCCCACACTAGGGTGAACATCAGAACCCACAATGTAAGAGATGCAAGGAAAGTGTATCATCAGTACATTACCATATGATGTATAAGATATATGTTATCCACCAGTTGTGATACATACATATAAACTTGCTTCAGATTCAAACAGAGTTTCATCTTTTCAACTGATGCCTCCAGTCAATGCTGACTTATTATTAAATGTAAATTTGCAAAAATCTGTAACAGAGACATCCAGATTATGTCTTAGTTTTAATGGAGCCTAGCTATCTAAAGCTGTGTTCACCAGCTTTGATACAAATGACTTTCTCTTTGGTCACACAAAATGTATGTTGAAATTTTGTCACAATGTATCACAAGCCTCAAAAGAATTACATGTTGTTTTATACCTTAAATACAATAACACACACCAACATGTGCATGGGAGATTCTTACCTGCAAAGGTAACAACATTTTCAACAAACTCTCCAGTTACACCATCAGTGGTGTCTATCTTTCCTGTGGAGAACATTGTATTACCATCAGGTGTAGCTCTAGTTCCACTGGTTTTTGTTTTGAACGGTTGTACCTGGGTAACAGTGGAAATTCCTTCAGATGTATCCATGTTTGTGGATCTAAATTCTGTAGTTGTCTCCCTGGCCTCTTCTAAGCCACTATTGGACTGAAATGTTGACTGGTGTTCACCATTACTTATTGTTCTTGATACAAAAGGCAGATCAGTCATTTTGGTATTCAGACTTTCAGCAAGTCTAATTGAGAGTTCAGTTGTTTCTGAAAAATTAAATTCATCACCTTCACCAGAATCTGTAGAGTCACCTGATGAATAGATGGGAGAATCCACTAAAGAGGGGCCATATCTATCCACACTATCAAAATCATATCCATGGTCTGGCTCAGATTCTACCATATCCTGAATAATACCATCGCTGAGGCCCCCAGAGGATGCCTTCTGGATTGAAGGTGATGTGGTTTCAGACCAAAGCCTCATCGAATGTTTTCCTTGTTTCTTTGTGGTGCCTGAAAGGTAAATACAAAATATACAGTATTTAATATCGTCTTCCAGAAGTAATATTCAAATATTATTTGACAACAGCCAATTTCTTGTGCCTTCTTCCAAGATGTTGTATGAAAATGCAAACTTATACTTATTTCCTCGGAACCAACTTTTCACATATTAAATTTTAGCTTAAACTATCCACTGAAGGTTACAAAGAGGTACAGCTGAGCTATCATGTTTGTATGAAAATAAATTTTAAGTTTTTTTTATGTTTTCTAATGACATTTCTACTTTATGTGAGTTGTAGAAGAAAATAATATACTTTTGGAGAAGTAGCCAGCTAAGTTGCAAATACTTTGAAACAGAATATCATTACCAACTATTTTATTAGTAATTCTGCTATTCATTTTGAGTAAATGTATTAACAACAACCTTACCACTGTCTTCAGATGCAGTTATTGAGTCTGTCACAATAGCATTCAGATCATCATGAACTACAGTAGCATTTTCAACACCAGCAACTTCTGCATCTACAACGTCTCTGTCATTTTTTGTAAAACCAGGTACTGTGTCTGTGATGCCTGTTGTAGCCTCATTATCATCTCCATGATCTTGGGTGGCTGACTGGTCACCACCATAGTTTTCCAGTGGTCCACTAGATAAGGCAGGAATCAACTTATCAAGTGTCAACTCTTTAGATACACCAACTGGAGAAATGAATGAGGATTCACTGGTACCCTCTGATGAAAAATTTTGTATTTCTTCATATGTGCTCCCCACAAAGTCTTCTGTCCTGGTCTTTTCATGTTTGTTGTGAGTAGTGGTTTCTTTAGACATCTCACTTTTGGCTGAGCCATTAGGCTCATCTGTCAGCTCTTGTACTCTGTCTAAATATATTCAAAGCTAGCATATAGGTTGGATATTTACAGTTCAAGCAATACAGCTACAACTAGAAAGTACTCTTTGAGTGCAGATTTCCAACAGGGGTGTTTTGGAAAATCTGGGATTAGTTTATAATATGATCTGGATCTTTCCCCAAAAGTATTCACTTCTTTCTTTGGCCAGGCTCTACCCATGTAAAATTTTCATGAATATCTGCTCATTACTGTTGGGAGTAATGTCAACCAGAAAGTCAAAGTCATTGAAAATGAGACCTTTGGGATTTTTTGGGCCTCCAGAGGATGATCGGTTTATTTATTTGGGGTTTTACGTCGCTTTCAACACTGTACAGGATAGGTAGTTGGAAGGGCAGAGGAAACCAGTACATACAGTTCGTTAGGGTTCAACGGCAAGCAACTACCAGCTTTCCCACTTGAGGCCGTTCCGGGGATCGAACCCCGGCCTCAGAGGTGGGAGGCGAGAGTGTTACCACTCTGCCACCGTGGCCCCCCAGAGAATGATCTGGATCTTACGAAAAATTTAATCACTTCTTCCTTTGGTCAGGCCCTTGCAACATAAAATATTTCAGAAAGATCCATTTCTTTTGGAGTTGCTGCAAACATAAAGCAAACTGACAGACAGATGAACCACAAACATAACCTTCTGGTGGAGGTAATAATAACTAACTGTAACAAAGATAACACTGAGCTTACAATTTTACTTTAAGATAGCTATAAATCAATATTTCAGACCATAAATTGTTGATAGAGCAGTTCAATGAAAGTGTAGCAAATTACCCACACCAACCCATGAACATAAATGATGACCAAGCCATTTGTAAACAGTAAACATTTCACCAAAAGACACAATAATCACGATTGCCAGTTGTAATCCTGAAAGGTTCTCAATCAGTCATTTGTAAATCAGTACAGGATTGACAAATAGGACTCCATGATCTAGAGAAAGTCTAATTTTGTTTTCACATTATTGGAAACTGCGACACTGTATGGTCAATATAAAGTATGCAAAAGTGTAATCTGTTACTTCAGAATGGACTTGCTGACAAAGATGCCCAGATAATGTTTCTGTTTCAATGGAGACTGGGAATCCAATGCTGTTTTTACCACATACATATGAAAATAATTTAAATTTTGGTGTCTTCACACAATAATTATGTTTAACTGTTATTCAATGTATCACAAGCCTCATAAGAACTACACGTTGTTGTAGCACTTAGACAGAAGTACAAACATATCCAGTGCACAAGAGATGCCTACCTACAGGGGTAAGATCAACATTCTCAACAGTATCTCCAGTCAGAACATCAGTGGGGTCCACTCTTGCTGTGATGAAACCCTTATTCCCATCAGGTGAAACTCTAGTTTCATTAGTTTGTTTTTGAAAAGGTTGTTCTTGGCTAACAGTGGAGATTCCCTCAGATCTGTCCATGTCAGTGGATCTGAAATCTGTGGTTGTCTGTGTGGCCTCTTCTAAGTCAGTAATGGACTGAGATGCTGTGTGGTCTTCACTATTACTTATTGTTTTTGATACAAAAGGCAGATCAGTTATGTTGGTATTTAAACTTTCAGTAACTTTATGTAAAAGTTCAGTTGTTTCCGAAAAATGAAATTCATCCCTTTCACCTGAATCTGTAGAACCATCTGACGAGTGCATGGGAGTATCCACTAATGAGGGCATATACCTAACCCCAATATCAAGGTCATATCCGTAGTATGGATCATATCCTACCATATCCTCTGTTATATCATCATTCAAACCCTCTGCAGATACCTCATAGATTGAAGGTGATGTATTATCAGCCAAAACTCTCATCAACCGCTTTTCTTGTTTCTCTGTAGTGACTAAGACTGAAAAGCAAATACCAGATACACCGTATCTATGATTTGTTTGCCAGAAATATTCAAATATTATTCCTAAATCAATAATTTGTAAATTCATCCACCTATCCAGTTCTATGGTGCGAACTTTGTATTTATAAAAATTTCTTAGGAACCAATTTTCCACAAAATATATTTTCAGCTTAAAACATCAACTGCAAGTTAAAACGTGGTAAAGCTGAGCTATCAGTTTTAGATGAAAATATCTACTTTTGGAAAAGTAGACAGTTAACTTGCATATACAGAAACAGAATATCTGAATATTAAATATTTGTCATGTATCATGAGTAAATATGTGAATAAAAATTTTGCTATTCATTGTTTGTACAAGTAGTAACAAGAACAAGGTTACCATTGTCTTCAGAAACAGTTATTGAGTCTGTCACAATGACATTCAGATCATCAAAAACTTCAGTGGCATTTTCAACACTAGTCTCTTCTGCATCTACAATTGCTTTGGCATTATTTGCAAAACCAGGTTACCTTACAGTACCTGGTGCTGTGTCTGTCTTGCCAGTTGTAGCCTCATTATCATCTCCATGATCTTGGGTGGCTGATTGATCACCACCATAGTTTTCCAGTGGTCCACTAGATAAGGCAGGAATCAACTTATCAAGTGTCAACTCTTTAGATACACCAACTGGAGAAATGAATGAGGATTCACTAGTACCCTCTGATGAAAAATTTTGTATTTCTTCATATGTGCTCCCCATAAAGTCTTCTGTCCTGGTCTTTTCATGTTTGTTGTGAGTAGTGGTTTCTTTAGACATCTCACTTTTGGCTGAGCCATTAGGCTCATCTGACAGCTCTTTTACTCTGTCTAAATATATTCAAAGCTAGCATATAGGTTGGATATTTACAGTTCAAGCAATACAGCTACAACTAGAAAGTACTCCTTGAGTGCAGATTTCCAACAGGGGTGTTTTGGAAAATCTGGGATTAGTTTATAATATGATCTGGATCTTTCCCCAAAAGTATTCACTTCTTTCTTTGGCCAGTCTCTACCCATGTAAAATTTTCATGAATATCTGCTCATTACTGTTGGGAGTAATGTCAACCAGAAAGCCAAAGTCATTGAAAATGAGACCTTTGGGATTTTTTTGGCCTCCAGAGGATGATCTGGATCTTACGAAAAATTTAATCACTTCTTCCTTTGGTCAGGCCCTTGCAACATAAAATATTTCAGAAAGATCTAATCTAATCTAATCTACTGCTTTGCAAGCGCAATATCTTCCCCACAATGAGGAACTCAGTGCGCTAATTAAACAAAATCATTATCATATGGAAGTCGAGGGGCGTTCAAGGTCAGTAATCCAAGATTGTGGATGTGACCGGCAGGGAAGGAAGACTAAGTTGGGAAGCTAGAGCTGAAGAGGTGAGTTTTGAGGTGCTTCCTAAAAGATGCAACAGAGGGACTATTTCTTACATGGAGAGGGAAAGAGTTCCAAAGGGTAGGGGCATAGTGACTGAAGGAATTAGAAAAATGTTTAATTGATTTGTGAACTCTACGATCAAAAGTGGGGGTTTGAAGGAACTTGAGTTTGGGGGTACTTCGCCTTGTGTTTCTAAAAGAGGTGTAGGGGTGGATTAATCCTCTTAGGTAAACTGGTTGACCCTGGGTGAGAATTTTGAATGTAATAAGACCAATTTTAAATTGTATCCTGTATCTAACTGGTAGCCAGTGGAGTTTTTTTAGTTGAGGGGTAATGTGAGAGAGTTTACAGGAACGGGTGACAACCCTGCATTGCAGTAGTCCAGCCTGCTGCTCACCAAAGCATTCGCTAAAGATCCATTTATTTCTTTTGGAGTTACTGCAAACATAAAGCAAACTGACAGACAGATGCACCACAAACATAACCTTCTGGTGGAGGTAATAATAACTAACTGTAACACAGATAACACTGAGTTTACAATTTTACTTTAAGATAGTTATAAATCAACATTTCAGACCATAAATTGTTGATAGAGCAGTTCAATAAAATGTAGCAAATTACCCAAACTAACCCATGAACATAAATGATGACCAAGCCATTTGTAAACAGTAAACATTTCACCAAAAGACACGATAATCATTATTGCCACTTGTAATCACGAAAGGTTCTCAATCAGTCATTTGTAAATCAGCACAGGATTGCCAAATAGGACTCCATGATCTAGAGAAAGTCTAATTTTGTTTTCACATTATTGGAAACTGCGACACTGTATGGTCAATATAAAGTATGCAAAAGTGTAATCTGTTACTTTAGAATGGACTTGCTGACAAAGATGCCCAGATAATGTCTCTGTTTCAATGGAGACTGGGAATCCAATGCTGTTTTTACCACATCATATGAAAATAATTTAAATTTTGGTGTCTTCACACAATAATTATGTTTAACTGTTATTCAATGTATCACAAGCCTCATAAGAACTACACGTTGTTGTAGTACTTAGATAGAAGTGCAAACATATCCAGTGCACAAGAGATGCCTACCTACAGGGGTAAGATCAACATTCTCAACAGTATCTCCAGTCAGAACATCAGTGGGGCCCACTCTTGCTGTGATGAAACCCTTATTCCCATCAGGCGAAACTCTAGTTTCATTAGTTTGTTTTTGAAAAGGTTGTTCTTGGCTAATAGTGGAGATTCCCTCAGATCTGTCCATGTCAGTGGATCTGAAATCTGTGGTTGTCTGTGTGGCCTCTTCTAAGTCAGTAATGGACTGAGATGCTGTGTGGTCTTCACTATTACTTATTGTTTTTGATACAAAAGGCAGATTAGTTATGTTGGTATTTAAACTTTCAGTAACTTTATGTAAAAGTTCAGTTGTTTCCGAAAAATGAAATTCATCCCTTTCACCTGAATCTGTAGAACCATCTGACGAGTGCATGGGAGTATCCACTAATGAGGGCATATACCTAACCCCAATATCAAGGTCATATCCGTAGTATGGATCATATCCTACCATATCCTCTGTTATATCATCATTCAAACCCTCTGCAGATACCTCATAGATTGAAGGTGATGTATTATCAGCCAAAACTCTCATCAACCGCTTTTCTTGTTTCTCTGTAGTGACTAAGACTGAAAAGCAAATACCAGATACACCGTATCTATGATTTGTTTACCAGAAATATTCAAATATTATTCCTAAATCAATAATTTGTAAATTCATCCACCTATCCAGTTCTATGGTGCGAACTTTGTATTTATAAAAATTTCTTAGGAACCAATTTTCCACAAAATATATTTTCAGCTTAAAACATCAACTGCAAGTTAAAACGTGGTAAAGCTGAGCTATCAGTTTTAGATGAAAATATCTACTTTTGGAAAAGTAGCCAGTTAACTTGCATATACAGAAACAGAATATCTGAATATTAAATATTTGTCATGTATCATGAGTAAATATGTGAATAAAAATTTTGCTATTCGTTGTTCGTACAAGTAGTAACAAGAACAAGGTTACCATTGTCTTCAGAAACAGTTATTGAGTCTGTCACAATGACATTCAGATCATCAAAAACTTCAGTGGCATTTTCAACACTAGTCTCTTCTGCATCTACAATTGCTTTGGCATTATTTGCAAAACCAGGTTACCTTACAGTACCTGGTGCTGTGTCTGTCTTGCCAGTTGTAGCCTCATTATCATCTCCATGATCTTGGGTGGCTGATTGATCACCACCATAGTTTTCCAGTGGTCCACTAGATAAGGCAGGAATCAACTTATCAAGTGTCAACTCTTTAGATACACCAACTGGAGAAATGAATGAGGATTCACTAGTACCCTCTGATGAAAAATTTTGTATTTCTTCATATGTGCTCCCCATAAAGTCTTCTGTCCTGGTCTTTTCATGTTTGTTGTGAGTAGTGGTTTCTTTAGACATCTCACTTTTGGCTGAGCCATTAGGCTCATCTGACAGCTCTTTTACTCTGTCTAAATATATTCAAAGCTAGCATATAGGTTGGATATTTACAGTTCAAGCAATACAGCTACAACTAGAAAGTACTCTTTGAGTGCAGATTTCCAACAGGGGTGTTTTGGAAAATCTGGGATTAGTTTATAATATGATCTGGATCTTTCCCCAAAAGTATTCACTTCTTTCTTTGGCCAGGCTCTACCCATGTAAAATTTTCATGAACATCTGCTCATTACTGTTGGGAGTAATGTCAACCAGAAAGCCAAAGTCATTGAAAATGATACCTTTGGGATTTTTTTGGCCTCCAGAGGATGATCTGGATCTTACGAAAAATTTAATCACTTCTTCCTTTGGTCAGGCCCTTGCAACATAAAATATTTCAGAAAGATCTAATCTAATCTAATCTACTGCTTTGCAAGCGCAATATCTTCCCCACAATGAGGAACTCAGTGCGCTAATTAAACGAAATCATTATCATATGGAAGTCGAGGGGCGTTCAAGGTCAGTAATCCAAGATTGTGGATGTGACCGGCAGGGAAGGAAGACTAAGTTGGGAAGCTAGAGCTGAAGAGGTGAGTTTTGAGGTGCTTCCTGAAAGATGCAACAGAGGGACTATTTCTTACATGGAGAGGGAAAGAGTTCCAAAGGGTAGGGGCATAGTGACTGAAGGAACTAGAAAAATGTTTAATTGATTTGTGAACTCTACGATCAAAAGTAGGGGTTTGAAGGAACTTAGGTTTGGGGGTACTTCGCCTTGTGTTTCTAAAAGAGGTGTAGGGGTGGATTAATCCTCTTAGGTAAACTGGTTGACCCTGGGTGAGAATTTTGAATGTAATAAGACCAATTTTAAATTGTATCCTGTATCTAACTGGTAGCCAGTGGAGTTTTTTTAGTTGAGGGGTAATGTGAGAGAGTTTACAGGAACGGGTGACAACCCTGCATTGCAGTAGTCCAGCCTGCTACTCACCAAAGCATTCCCTAAAGATCCATTTATTTCTTTTGGAGTTACTGCAAACATAAAGCAAACTGACAGACAGATGCACCACAAACATAACCTTCTGGTGGAGGTAATAATAACTAACTGTAACACAGATAACACTGAGTTTACAATTTTACTTTAAGATAGTTATAAATCAACATTTCAGACCATAAATTGTTGATAGAGCAGTTCAATAAAATGTAGCAAATTACCCAAACTAACCCATGAACATAAATGATGACCAAGCCATTTGTAAACAGTAAACATTTCACCAAAAGACACGATAATCATAATTGCCACTTGTAATCACGAAAGGTTCTCAATCAGTCATTTGTAAATCAGCACAGGATTGACAAATATGACTCCATGATCTAGAGAAAGTCTAATTTTGTTTTCACATTATTGGAAACTGCGACACTGTATGGTCAATATAAAGTATGCAAAAGTGTAATCTGTTACTTTAGAATGGACTTGCTGACAAAGATGCCCAGATAATGTCTCTGTTTCAATGGAGACTGGGAATCCAATGCTGTTTTTACCACATCATATGAAAATAATTTAAATTTTGGTGTCTTCACACAATAATTATGTTTAACTGTTATTCAATGTATCACAAGCCTCATAAGAACTACACGTTGTTGTAGTACTTAGATAGAAGTGCAAACATATCCAGTGCACAAGAGATGCCTACCTACAGGGGTAAGATCAACATTCTCAACAGTATCTCCAGTCAGAACATCAGTGGGACCCACTCTTGCTGTGATGAAACCCTTATTCCCATCAGGCGAAACTCTAGTTTCATTAGTTTGTTCTTGAAAAGGTTGTTCTTGGCTAATAGTGGAGATTCCCTCAGATCTGTCCATGTCAGTGGATCTGAAATCTGTGGTTGTCTGTGTGGCCTCTTCTAAGTCAGTAATGGACTGAGATGCTGTGTGGTCTTCACTATTACTTATTGTTTTTGATACAAAAGGCAGATCAGTTATGTTGGTATTTAAACTTTCAGTAACTTTATGTAAGAGTTCAGTTGTTTCTGATAAATGAAATTCATCACTTTCACCTGAATCTGTAGAACCATCTGACGAGTGCATGGGAGTATCCACTAATGAGGGCACATACCTAACCCCAATATCAAGGTCATATCCATAGTATGGATCATATCCTACCATATCCTCTGTTATATCGTCATACAAACCCTCTGCAGATACATCATAGATTGAAGGTGATGTATTATCAGCCAAAACTCTCATCAACCGCTTTTCTTGTTTCTCTGTAGTGACTAAGACTGAAAAGCAAATACCAGATACACTGTATCTATGATTTGTTTGCCAGAAATATTCAAATATTATTCCTAAATCAATAATTTGTAAATTCATCCACCCTTTTTTCAAGTTCTATGGTACAAACTTTGTATTTATAAAAATTTTTAAGGAACCAATTTTCCACAAAATATATTTTCAGCTTAAAACATCAACTGCAAGTTAAAACGTGGTAAAGCCGAGCTATCAGTTTTAGATGAAAATATCTACTTTTGGAAAAGTAGCCAGTTAACTTGCATATACAGAAACAGAATATCTGAATATTAAATATTTGTCATGTATCATGAGTAAATATGTGAATAAAAATTTTGCTATTCGTTGTGCGTACAAGTAGTAACAAGAACAAGGTTACCATTGTCTTCAGAAACAGTTATTGAGTCTGTCACAATGACATTCAGATCATCAAAAACTTAAAGTGGTATTTTCAACACTAGCCTCTTCTGCATCGACAATAAATTATTGCTAAATGTCATTATTTGCAAAACCAGGCTACCTTACAGTACCTGGTGCTGTGTCTGTCTTGCCAGTTGTAGCCTCATTATCATCTCCATGATCTTGGGTGACAGACTGGTCACCAACATAGTTTTTCTGTGGTTCATTGGTTAAGGCAGGAATCAGCTTATCAACTGTTAACTCTTTAGATACACCAACAGGAGAAATATAGGAGGATTTACTAGTAACCTCTAATGAAAAATTATGTATTTCTTCATTAATGTTCAGCAGAAAGTCTTCTGTTCTGGTCTTTTCATTGTTGTTTGCAGTGGTCTGCGATAAAAATTGTGTTTCTTGAGAGGTCTCATTTTTTGCTGAGTCATAAGGCTCACTTGTCAGCTTATGTACTCTGTCTAAATATATCATGCAAAGCTCGCATAAAGGTTGGACATTAAAAATCCAAGTAATTCAGCTATAACAAGAAAGTACACATAGGCCACAGACCTTCACCAGGGCGCATTTCTGACAATTTTGATTTGTGTCCAGAACATGATCTACATTTTTTTCCAAAATGCAATAACTTCTTCCTTCTACCGTGTCAATATTACCCATATGTAAAAATTCACTAAGATCTGCTCACTATATTTGAGAAGTGTCAAATAGAAAGCCAAAATATTTGAAAATACAATAAAAAGGGGATTTTTAAAAATTCAGGATGATTTTGTAACTATCCAAAATATGATCCTGATGTTTCCCAAAATTTCACCCAGTATTAGTTTCAACAAGACGGTCAAAAAAAGGTGGGTTGCGCAGGCAGCAATAAGATTAGCAACTACTGTAATTCAATTTAGAAACAAGGAAAGAAATGTTAGGTCACCTAGTTAAGGTGAATGTGTGCTAAGAAATGTAAAACTTTTAATCTAGGTTACAAAATTGTATCTATGCTATAAACGGACACACGAAAGGACGGAATTACACCAATTTCAAAAGCAACTTAGCTATGATGGTGATCTATCTCCCTGTCAAGTTTGAATTTGATTGGACAAAGCGTTTTTGAGTTAGAGTCCAGAAACGGAAATGTTGACGGACAGACAAATGAACAGACAGAATTACCCCAATTTCAAAAGGAACCTAGCTATGATGGTGATCTATCTCCCTGTCAAGTTTGAATTTGATTGGACAAAGCATTTTCGAGTTAGAGTCCGGAAACAGAAATGTTGATGTACAGACAAACGGACACAAAAACAGACAAACGAACGGACGGAATTACACCAATTTTGACAGGAGTCTAGCTATGATGGTGATCTATCTCCCTGTCAAGTTTGAATTGAATTCGATAGGACAAACCGTTTTCGAGTTAGAGTCCGGAAATGAAAATGTCGACGGACAGACAGACGGACGTCGGACACATCAATCTAATAGGCGGGTTGGTTACACTCAACCCGCCTAAAAATTGGTCAGGTCAAACTGACAAAAATTTCAGAAAGACCCTTTCATTGGAGTTATCGTGGAGACAGACAAGCAGGCACTCAAATATATAACCTCCTGATGGAGGTATCATTGGGAGAGCCCCAAGCTCACAATTTTCATGAAAGAGTTAACATTAAGTAAGTAAGTAAGTAAGTAAGAAACACTTATATAGCGCCGAATTTGATGTAAACATCCTCTAAGGCGCTGATGTGCAAAAAGGGATAGTTCAGTTCCAGAAAGATGTCCGTTTCCATATTAGCGTCCGGTAGGGGAGATAGGGTATGGTGGAGGATAAGCCAAATTAAAAAGGTATGTTTTCAACTGTTTCCTGAAACCAGAAATGCTTTCTATGGTTCTGATGGCTTGAGGAAGCTTGTTCCACTCTGTGGGAGCCCCTGCTATGAAACTGCGTAGCCCTGAGCGTTTATTTGGTTTAGATGAGGAAATTGATTGCCCGGTGTGAGATCACTCCGCCTAATTAGAGCGGAGAGATATGGAGGTTGGCTCAAATGTATTGCTTTATAAATGAGGAGATTATATTTGAACAGTATATGGTAATGAATGGGGAGCCAGTGTAGTTTGTGTAGGACGGGTGTAACAAGACAGTATTTATTTAGCTTGCACACCGTCCGACATAAGGCATTTTGAACTCTCTGTAGTCTGCTAGTATATGCCTTTTTTGTGTTGTAAAGCAGTGAGTTACAGTAATCCAGACGACTGCTTACCAAGGCATTTGCCACCTTTACAGCTGTTTCATGATTTAAGTACCTGCGGACCCTTCGTAGTTCCCGGAGATGGTAGTAACTTATGCGACATAGATAAGCCACGTGTCTTTGCATTGAATTTTCAGCATCCAGGATGACACCAAGGTTTTTTACCGATTCAGCTGGTTCCATGGTGTTGCCAAGCAAACTCACTGGGAAAGATGACTTCAGGGAACTTTTAATTTGATCATCACCAATCACTATGAATTCTGTCTTGTCAGGATTTAATTTAAGCTTATTATTTCCCATCCAAGCCTGGACTGCCTCAAGGCAATTTGTTAATTCAGTGATACTGGAATCGAAGTTCCTAGAGTCGAGTTCCAAGTAAATTTGTGTGTCATCTGCATATAAGTGGTGGGTGACATTGAATTTAGATATGACTGAACTGAGAGGGGTTGTGTATAGGGTAAAAAGGAGTGGCCCTAGAACTGAGCCCTGGGGAACCCCGTAAGGGAGTTGAAAAGCATCTGAAAGATGTCCATCTATTTTGATGCGCTGCTTGCGTGAGTTGAGGTATGACTGGTAAAAGATAACATTTCAACCATCTTTAGTGCCAAATTCAGAGGTGGAAATTTTAAACATTTTAAAACTTCCTTAGGACGCGCCAGGTAATGGTTGTTTGGCCACAGTGTCACAAGGTGGCATACGAAGGACAGGGACATTTTACCAAACACAGACTACCATGGGGGATAGGGCCTGTAGTGTGAATCGGGTATTAGTATATCATATTAACTATGTAATGTTTCACATAATTGGTCAGGAATGGTTTACTACCTTGTTACAGTGATTTCATGCTTAGTGTTACATGGACTATTGATGTGACAAATAGTTTGAATGTTTTGCTATAGTGACATTGGTAGTTCCATTCTAATGATCAGTGTATATTACCAATTTGATGTTTGTAATACATGGAGTAATACATGGAGTGTAAGTGGAATATATTACTCCCTCAATATTTGTAATTCTCAGTTAGATAACTAGTGTGACATGATTATTGGGATTTTAAAATTACTGGGACATATATAACTGTGGTGACATTTGTAATCATGATTCTAATAACCAGTGATGTATTACTGCACTGACATTTGAACATGTGTATGACATCTCACACAAGGCTTTCATATGTTACATATACTATTTGTGTCAAATAACTGGTATTATTGTTATCATCATCGAGGACACCAATGTGAGAACAGGAACAGTAATTGGTTTCAAGAGCAACAGAAAGTATGCTATCTGATCTTTTTCCTGAATATCTGAATATTTTATCAAATATCTGAATATTTCATAAACACTTTTCTGCTCTAACCACTTTTTACATCCATCTCATCTCATACCAATAATATGCCTCCTTGATTTCACAAACCTTTCAATATCCTAACAAAATGTTGCTCTGTAGGATGTTCAAACAGAAACATTTAGTGTAGTGGAATGTAATGTTACCTTGGCATTTGTAAACATCAATTAGAATCTCTGTGTGGCAGCTCACACAGGGCTCCTTGCTTGCCTTAAACACACATGTCTGGTCTGTGGTCTGATTGCAGGAAGTCCTCTCATGACAGCCACGCGTCATCCTGTAGTTATCCTTCTCACTGTTGTAATCCAGGGATTTGATGCAGGTATACAGCTATGTCAATACAAATTATGAAGGTTTTTGATATGTATTGTTTGTATTGTTAGAACAGGATCACATAATGTAAAGGCTTGTATACACAAAACTGACTACAATCCCTCTTTATACAGAAGAGGTTTTTTTTTCAAAAAATAGACCAAAAACAACTAAATCCTGTTGAGAAAACACAAATCCTTGCCTGCAGGAAGTGCAGTAAAAATACTAAAAGAAAAAAAGATGATTTCTGATCCAGATCTGAATCACTGATGGTGATCTGGATCAACTTTCAGGAGGACCAGACCACAGGTAGACCTCACCTTGTGTGAAAATAAAACCTTGATGTTATGAATAATTTTTGAAAAATGCAAGCAGATATTGCCGAAAAATAAGAAAAAAAAAACAATTCCGGATTCACAATTTGGAACTATCAACCAGGAGGACTGTTTGACGGATAGACTTGAATATTAGTGAAAATATAATCCTGATCTGATGTATAATGAGTTACATTTTTATTCACATGGCCTTTCGGCATAATGTCAATCAATATACCAAGTGATCGGACAACATTGTGGGATCACCTTGTAAGTGATCTAAGTGACAGTGGATCATTCCATCCAAATAGCCCTACTAGGTGAAGTTGTATTGCTGATATCACCATAAACTATTATTGTCTCCATCAGGAGATTATGTCTTTGGGTTGGTCTGTCCCTACATTTGTTCGTGATAACTCCAAAAGCAAGGAACAGAGCCAAAGGTGATAAAATTTTGACAAAGGTCTGGATCATATTCATGATACAAAAAAAAACCCATAAATTTTCAATGGTCCCATTTTAATTGTATTTGCGATGTCTGTGGTTTTCCAAATCAGTAGATCTACATGAAATTTTTTATGTGGGTAGGGTCTTGTGAAAGGGAGATTAGGTGCTAAACTGTAGCAAAGGTCCACATAAAGTTCTGGATATAAAAATATCCGGAATTTTCAGAAAAGCAGTCCATTGGAGATCTGTGCTCTTTCGGTTGGTTTTCAGTTGGCCTTAATATTCTTATATGCAGAATAATAATGTGATAAAAGGTGTTTATTAGGTAGACTTGTACACATGGAGTTATAACATGAACAGTTTCACCATTTCATCAATGAAAAGTGTGTCACATAAGAACATAAAGACACTATAAAAATAATTATCACCAACAAATTTCTTCCAAAAGCACTTCTGGTTAGCCAGTGAAATTCATTACCCCAATGAAATTTGTCACCTGCTGTAAAAACACTCAAGGAAAAAATAATATTCCTATTTAAATAACAGGAATCACAGTTTTTAATGGAAAGCTATAACCCTTTGCTGACAGTTCAAACTGAAGAGGTATTAATGTCGTCATAGAAAACAAATGACAAAGTTTACTGGGGTGACAATCTCCACAAGATAAGCAGTGAGTAACTAACCTCTGCTGAGCCACACATAACCAATTCACCCCTCCTCATGCAATGGTCATCACTCTGTCGCGTGAAACACGTCCAGCACCATAACTCCTGCTCCCGTATACAGCCCTGGGTCAGATCAGGTGTCACGGACTCATCAGTCACAGTATTCGGAATAGAGGCACCACTACCTGGTTTGTAATGAAAGGTTATATTCAACACACAACACAAAGAAATATAGCTTATGAGCTATAATTATCTAATTGTACCAACATATTTTAAAGCTTAGTCTGTATTTTAATTTTATCTTGTATTTATAGTAAATTGTCAATACGAGATATACCTTGTAATAAAGACATTTACATGCACAAAGCAGTTTCAAAAAGTGATTATGAAATGAGGCTGCGATCGCCAATAGAATTTCTGGATAAACTGTCCTATCAGTTTGCATGGCCATGTTAAAATGGTCTGGAGTTGATTGATAATTCTTGGTAGCTTTTATTTATAAGACCTAACTCCAGTAAAATAGATATTTATCACTGGCAAACTGTCATCGCTGTGTGAATGTGATGTCACTGTATTTTGATGTTATCATAGGTCTGACCTGTATCAGCAGACTTGTGTACGGTATTGAAGCCACACATCAGCTATTTAAAAATGCAATTATGGCATTTCATTAAAGACATTATCTTGCCACAGAAGCTTATCAGAGGCAATAATTGTGTTACCGATTGTGTAAATGGGGCTGATTTGAGATTTAGCAAAGTTTATTATAATTTTGTACTGTAATTTATGTACATATGGCCCATTTGTCGTATTTGTATACTACGTAAAGTTCCATAACTGGTTCATTCCCAGTTGACCCAGGTTGTCTGAATGTTTTAACCCCAATTGATAAATATAGGCAATATCAATAACCTGAAAAATCTGGAACCAGTCTGATATACTCTGGACCAAGTCTGACAAGTATGGTGATAACTGAACTTGCAATGTTAACATGTTTAAAACGTGGCAAACTGTTCACAAGAATACATCAGTAACTCTTTCTCTATATTGAAACCTTGAGGTTCAATGCTTCTTAATCTGTGTTGTCAATGTCTTACATTTTTCTACAGAGTGTCTACTGTACAGTGGTGGTGGTTCAATTTAAGCCCATGTACCTATTCACGCCCACCCTTAAATTTATTAAAGATACAGTTATACAATAAATTATCAATGTGCATGATCAGTTTTATAATTATCTATGAAGTGAAAAACATATTTTCTATCGAAAACTACAAATCATTGGGAAAATTAAGAGTGGGTGTGATTAGGTACATGGCCATGCATTGGTTCCCCACCACTACTACAGTACTGTATACAGTGTGGTCTTAGGAGGTGGGGGTGGATGAAATCACTAATATGAATTCCAATTTCTGCAAATAGCTATGGTTTAGCAGATTAAAGTGGTATGCATTGAATGCAATGGTATCTCTTTCATATTTTTAGGACATTACACTGTAGAAGGTATCTTGGAATCTGTCCATTGGTTGTCCCTTTGACCAATATACTGTATTTTGCATGATTTGTAGGTTACTTGATATCGTGGTGGTGGACCAATTCACGCCTGTGTACCTATTCACGCCCATCCCTACAGTATCCAAAGCAATCATAGTTGTGGTGCCTTATAAAACCCGCACTTCCGGAAGGGCGGTCGGACCAGGGTGGCAGGGCGGTAGAATTATTTTGGTTTTAATTTGAGGTGTTTAATTTAGTAGGGCGGTAGCAGTTATACTTGGACTTGATTGATATCAATTGCAAATGTGTGACATTATAAATTGATGATATCAATTGCAAATATGTGACATTATAAATTACAATCTACATAAACAGTTTACCATAAGTTTAATAACACACAACTGTTAAGATATACATGTAGTGCAACAACTGAATTGCATTTTGTTTTGAAATGAATTATAATAACAAAAATGCACTCCAATCAGCCTAATATACACCTGCCAATCCAGACATGGGAAAGACCTGCAAACAGTTGGCCAAGAAGATATCAGTAAAGAGGAGCAGCTGGAATGAAGTCAAGGAAGACATTCTCTATGACTTCCTTCAGTTGAAGATGGAACAGTATGCCCCCTTCAGAGAGACCCTGTTAGCCACAGACAGACCCCTCTACCATACTGTGGAAGTGCTTTAGCGAAGGAGGCCATTTCTTTTATTACCTGGGATGACTTCTCAACAGAAAACCTCTCTATGGACCTTTTACATCCATCCCAAGAGCAGGGGCTGGCCTTCCTGCACTGGTCCCTGCTGAATAAAATAAGAAGGAATATTGAGGCCAGCTCACTGCCCCAGCCCATCAAGGAGAAGAGGTCACCGCCCCAGCCCATCAAGGAGAAGAGGTCACCACCCAAGGCCATCAAGGAGAAGAGGTCACCGCCCAAGGCCATCAAAGAGAAGAGGTCACCGCCCCAGCCCATCAAGGAGAAGAGGTCACCACCCAAGGCCATCAAGGAGAAGAGGTCACCGCCCCAGCCCATCAAGGAGAAGAGGTCACCACCCAAGGCCATCAAGGAGAAGAGGTCACCGCCCCAGCCCATCAAGGAGAAGAGGTCACCGCCCCAGCCCATCAAGGAGAAGAGGTCACCACCCCAGCCCATCAAGGAGAAGAGGTCACCACCCCAGCCCATCAAGGAGACGAGGTCACCACCCCAGCCAATCAAGGAGAAGAGGTGACTTTTGGAAAGAGGGTTTCACTTTGAAAGATCAAAGGAAAACATTTTGTCACTACATGGAACTCTACAGAGCAACAGACGGACTAGAAAAAAGAACAGAATGAGTTTCTTCTATTTTCCTTTTTCCATCTTAAATTTTATGTTATATGCAGATCTTTGTAATATGTACAGATTTGCATATTTGTTTACCAGTGTACTGTATATGATCAATTTGATAATTATCTAGGATGTGGTAAACCACTTTTGAGGGTGGGCAGGTACACAGGCGTGAATTGGTCCACCACCATTATGAAACTGCCACTTTAAAAGCCTGCTGGAAGTTTGCAGTCTGTTCAAGATTTGTAAATCTTGCTTTTGATTCTGTTCAGATCTGTTTAATTACCCAGTAAACATTACAAACGTTTATAAACGTTTATAAACCTAACTAAAAACGGTTTAGATTAGGTTTAAAATGATGGGTCCATAAATGTTTGCCTATAAATGTTTATACATAAATGTTTATAGACGTTTGTACATGTGTTTAAAATCTGGAGAAATATTTCTGTAAGTATATCTTGCTGTATCACTGTTGTTTGAAGCCATCATTACATTCTAAGTAAATACATAGAAGTATATAATTTGATGATATTATATACTTTTATATCTTTACTTAGAATATAATGATGGCTTCAAAGAACAGTGATGCAGCAAGATATAGTAACAGAAATATTTCTCCAGTTTCTCTCAAAATGGCTGTGCTGATGTCATCATCCCAAATGAAAGCGAGTTTAAGATATTCTTCACTCTTCGTAAACGTTTAAAAACGTTTATAAACGTTTATGTATAAACCAAACTAATGTTGCTGAAACGTTTATAAACCTATGATATTGAATAATTGTTAATATTTAGGTTTATATTTGGTTTAAAAAACGTTTATAGGTTTACTAAACGTTTATAAACGTTTGTAATGTTTACTGGGTACCTCCAACGGAAGCCAATAACTCCAAAACTATAAATGGAATGGGATTTGTGTATTGTATCCACAATATGACCAAGGGCCTTGTCACCCGTGGGACTCTAACAACACAAAGGTGACAGTCTTCCACGTTGTGCTTCTAGATCTGTCACTTTTTATGTCTCCAGGGCCTGTATTCACGAAAGGTCTTAGACTTACCCAGGTCTTAGGCTTAAATCCAGTCTTAAGGTTAAGCCCTTATATAAGCCTAAGACTGGTCTTAACTTCTTTGTGCATACTGCTAAGACTAAGACAAAAGTCTTAGCCATTTTTTCTGAAAAAGTTAAGACAAAAGTCTCAACTTTAAGCCTAAGCCCTGGCTAAGACCTTTCGTGAATACGGGCCCAGGGGCCGATTTCACTAAAGGACTTAAACTAAGTCCCTTTATTGGCTAAGTCTTGGACTTAAATCTAAGACTTTGGTCTTAGCCAGGTCTGGGACTTAAATGGATTTCACAAAGGGGTGACTTAGCTAAGTCCAAGCTTATCAAATAACCACAGTGGTTTTCTGTGTCATATGACATTTTATATCCTTCATTTAATGCATTTTTTCTAAGGATAAGTGTTTTGAAATAGAAAACCTGGTTACATCATATAAACTTCCCAAAGAATACTTCAGTAAGGTGTTCTGTATAATTATACTTTATTTACAGCCATTTCAAATTCTGTAGTGGAGAAAAGTTTATGGCGGCCATATTTAAGTCCTCTTTACAAAATTTAAGCCCACTACCTCCCAGACTAAGTCCACTGACTCATGGACTTCGCTGCTTTGTGAAATCCACTAAGTCTAAGACCACAGACTTAACATTCTGTTGACAAAATTTAAGACCAAAGTCTTAAATTTAAGTCTAAATCTGGACTTAAGTCCCTTTGTGAAATCGGCCCCAGATCTTTTGCAGAATTTAATCAATTATTCCTTTGGTCAGCTAGGCCTACTGCTACCCTGCATAAGTTGGCCGCAGGCATAAGTTGGCCGCGGCTCATCTGCAGTACAGGCTCCAGAAAGACGAATAGGTTATTGTACACCAATGAAAACTGTTGCATATAATAAGTTTAACAATAATACATGACTTCAGGGTGTAGTAGGCCACTCATGTTAAAGCTCTGTGAAGGTGTGGTGAGGGTGGCCAACTTATGATTGCGGCCAACTTATGCAGGGAAGCAGTACTGTACTGTACAGTACAAACGTAAACAATTCCAGAAAGATCCTTTCTTTATGTGGGTGTTCCACCACACGACTAAGGCTCCCGATTAAGGGTTTTTGGGGGTCGGTTTGAAATATTTGCTTAGTCCCAGACCTTCTGTAAGGGTCGGTTGTGGTCGGTTGGGGCCGTGTGAAAAATCAAACATGTTTGATATTTCACACGACTACAACCGATTCCTATTTCCCGCCGTCAACAAAATGTCCAGTCCCAGGCGTCCTCAGGCCTCCTCAGACCCAAATTTACAGAGTCGGTTGTTGTCCCAGGCGTCCTGCGACCCTTAGTCCCAGACCTCCGTAGCTTAGTCCCAGGAGGCCGGTTGTTAATCCCAGACTCAAATATGATGCGTATGAATTTCATGCGTCTGAAAGTGAGTCGGTTGCATTAGTCCCCGGAAGCCTCAGACCGTCTGCGGTGTCCTGCGACCCAAAAATCAAGGTCTGGGACTAAGAACCGACTAAGGGTAACCGACCCTAACCGATCCAAACCGGCCTCCCCAGGACGCCTGGGACCACGCATTTTCAGTCTGCGGCGGCCTGAGGACGCCCCAGGCGGCCTGGGACTAACAACCGATTAAGAACCGACTGTTTTCCGCGCGTTGGAAATTAAAACGAGGCAATGAGCAGGTCTGGGACTATATAAGCGACCGCGCACACATTGTCGTTGTTACTGACTGTTTGGCTACTGAGAGACGTGTGTCACTGATTTGTAGGGGTTTTCAGTTTTTATTTTACATTTTATATACTTGAGCTTAAGGCAAATTTCACAGTTAGGAGACACATTTTACTATTTTTTTATTATTTTGTCGACTGGATCATGAGAAAAGAGAAAGGAGGGAAGAGAGGAAGGAAAAAGATGGATGAGAGGGAGAAGGAAAGTCAAGTAGAGGAGAGGAGTGAGGTTATTACAGAAGAAGGAAGTGAGAGGAGAGAGGAGGAGGAGATTCAGGAAGATCCAGCTATTGGGGAAGCTGTGGCAGAAGAAGAAGAGAGGTGTGAGGAAGATCCGGAGTGCCATTCTTCAGCCAAGAGAGCCAGGGTGTGTGCCACTTTTACAGACAGTGATGAAGTTTCCATTGTAGAATTCGTCAAGCTGCACCCTGAACTGTATGACAAGGAACATTCACGTTTCCACGACAGGAACAGAAGAGAGGCTCTCTGGGCAGAAATATCTGCAGAACTTAAGCTCCAGCCCTTTGATGTGAGAAGGTGGTTTGAGTCCCAGCGAACCCGTTATGGAAAGCTGTCTAAGCTCCAATCTGGCCAAGCCCCGAGGGAGATGACCAAGAGACAGTCCTGGGTCTACCAACAGATGGGTTTTCTTAAAACCCACATCAGAAGAAAGGGGGCCAATAGAAGTTCAGGTTTTGAGGCCAGTCCAAATACCAGCAAGCAGGACGAATCACGTGGGTCAACTACTGACACAGAACACCTCGAGTCAAGTGTCCTGAGGGAGAGGAGTCAGTCCATCATTACATCAACACCCGTTTCAACTACAGACTCCAAGATTCTGGAACACTTTGAGCAGATGAGGACACTTATCTCAGGTTTTATGCATCAGAAGTCAGACAGGCAGCCTTTCTTTGACTACGTGGCATCAGAGGCCGAAAAGATGACTCAAGAAGAATTCGAAGAATTAAAGGGCAAGATATTCAGAGATATCGAAAATATTAAGAGTAACCGCAGACGTCAGCCATTGCCCAGAAGATCAGCCACTGTTACCACGGAGTCCCAGAGGGTCGGCCTACTGCCAACAACCACTCCACAGGCGTCAAGTTCTACTCAAGCAGCAGCTAGCAGCAGTTTTGTGTACTATACACCAAGCCCCATTGGCTTCAGCAACCCGACATCTGTCCTAACTGTACAGGACGAAGGGAGCAGACACAATCTGAGTGGAATCTTAAGCCAGCTACCAGATCTGACATCAACACAGATCGTCGAGCAGCCTCAGCAGCAGCAGCAACAACCGCAGCAGCAGCTCTTTACTATCACCACTTCAGCACCGCCTCAACAGCAGCAGCAGCCTCCTCAGTAGCCATCCAGTCAGGGCGGGTCTTTGACCTGCCAGGCCCTTTTCAGGGCCACCAAATCATCCAAAAACAATTATTCAGCTACGTGTTCTTCCAATTCCCCTCCCAAAACAAAAAAGTTCAGTACAAATACTTATCACAAGAAAAAAAAAATTAAAGTCCAACACTTACACCACCCCAAACATGAAACAAATAACCCATGGTACTACACATAACCAAAAAGGCCACATAAAAAAAATATTAAAAGTAACTCCCAATATGGCCATTAATCAGCCCATTTTTAGATTAAAATCCATGGGATAGTTTAAAATCTGTAATTGAAAAGTCCAACACTTGCACCTTCCCTAGAGTTAAAAGGCATAATTACATACTTACCAACCCACAAACAGACAAACCCAATACCAAACATAACCCCCAAATAACAAACCCAGTACCAAACCTAATACCCAACTACCCCAAAAAACCCAACCCCAGTAACCAACAAACACACAAACCCAAAAGTAAATAGAACCCATGCCAACGAACTGACAAAGTATTTAGCAAACACAATCCCCCATTATTGAAAGCAAAACTAGTTCCATGGTCATATTTTCCAAATTTTTGTGATTAGAAATGAATATTTAAAATTGAATATTTCCATAAAAAAATTTCTGCTACAAATAAGTTTCCCAGCCATGAAAAAAGGAAAATGTTTAAATTAGGATGTGGATTTGAAAATATATGAAATAATAATTTAATTTAGGATATTATGTGTGACTTTGTGTTTGGCTTTTGTTTAAGAGTGGGTTTGTCTGTTTGTTGGGTGAGTAAGTTGTGTTTGTCTGTTTGTCCGTCTCAAGAAGTTATGCTTGGCATGGGGTTTGTCTGTTTGTCCGTCTCAAGAAGTTATGTTTGGCATGGGGTTTGTCTGTTTGTCCATCTCAACAAGTTATGTTTGGCATGGGGTTTGTCTGTTTGTCCACATAGCTGATTAATTGTTTTTGGAATATTTGGTAGTCCTGAAAAGGACTGTTATAGTTAGTCCTGAAAAGGACTGTTTACTGCAACAGGACTTATATTCTGCCATCTTGCCAGGCCACCGCTCCCTCATTATTGAAGTAGTCCTTCAGGTAATCCCTCTGTCTTTTGGCCTCTCTAGCAGGGTTTCTGTCTTGGCCACCACCAGCAGCACCACCAATCAATCCACAATCACCAGGCACATCATCATCATCATCATCATCCCCCCCAGGCTGCTGACCAGCAGGTTGACCTTGATACTGGCTTCTGAGTATATTGTGCAGAACCACACAGGTCATGACCACTTCTCTAACTGTTTCTGGGGGTAGTTCAATGGTGGTCCTCATGACTCTAAATCTTGACACAAGGATGCCAAAAGCGTTCTCCACAACTCTCCTGCCCCTTGATATTCTGTAGTTGGCAATCCTTTCCTCCCTTGTTAACAGCCTTCTGCCATAGGGTTTCATGAGCCAGGTCTTCAGGGCAAAGGCATCATCTGCCAAAATGAAGTAGGGGACATCTGTACCACCCTGTGTTATAGGAGCTGGGTCAGGGAAGCCTATCCTGCCATCTTCAATCCTCCTCTTCAGCTGAGAGGCATTAAATATCTGGGCATCTGAGCAAGACCCTTCTGTACCCACATCCACCCATCTGAATTTGTACTGCCCATCTACCAAGGCCAACATGACAATGGAAAAGAACCCCTTGTAGTTGTGGTAGAGGGCTCCAGAGTTCTTGGGTTTCTTCAGGGCCACATGCTTTCCATCCAGGGCTCCCAGGGCATGTGGAACATTCCACCTGATCCTGAATTCCCTTTCCAGTTCTTTCCACTCATCTGGAGTAGTAGGACATTTGAGGTACTCTCTGGTGAACTCATCCTGGATGGCCCTGCAGACCTCTGGTAGAAACTTGGAAATGGTGGATCTGCCAACCCTGAACTGACAGGATAATGATGTGTATGACTCTCCAGTGGCCAGATATCTGATGGTGAGGGCTAACTTCTCCCCAACACTGATAGGAGCTCTGTAGTTGGTGGCCTGCCTGGCTAGACGTGGTTCCAGTCTGGTCTTCATCATTTCAAAGAATTCTGGGGTCATCCTCATGTAGTTGGTGAATCCTGGAATATCTGTGGCATAAAGATCAGCCATAATGTTGTGGTAGGCCCCCCTCTCCTCTCTCTGCAGTAGCCATGGCCTGACCCACATGTTGTGCCTTCTTCTGGGTCTCTGTATGGGTGCTGGTGGTGCTGCTGGTGGTGGTGGTGGTGGTTGCTGTGCTTGACGTAAAAAATGGAAATACATGATTATTTGTAAGTGAATAAAAACCAAAAAAGCCCTAAGTTGTTGTTGAATCTGTCTTCCATTAAAAGGTGGCATCCTGGTGTGTTCCTAGAAAAGCAATGATGATTAGATCGCAAATTTTATATATATATACCCAGAAAATCCAGCAACTTTGCAAAACAATAATCGGGGATCGTGGTCTGGGGAGGCCTGAGGAGGCCTGAGGACGCCTGAGGACGCCGGTAGTTAATCGTGTGTTAGTCGGCTCTTAGTCCCAGGAGGCCTGAGGCGTCCTGGGACCCAGTCGGTTTGTGTCCGACAGGATCGTGGTTGAAACCGACCCGAAAACTGGCTTAGTCGGTTCTTAGTCCCAGACCAGTCGGGGACTGTCTGCGGCCGCCTGAGGCGTCCTGAGGTGTCCTGAGGCGTCCTGGGGACGATCTGTTCTTAATCCCAGACTTTGAAACCGACCCAGTATTCCCGCCCATTTTTGTCTTTTTTCAACCGACTGTGCACGATTAAGGGTCGCCGACAGGATCGGGGCTTAATCCTTTGGTGGAACAGGGGCATTAGTTTTTGAGTAATCGCCAACACTGACACACAGATACATCTCAAAACATAACTATTTACCATATTTACTTACTGTATTGCATGGCGACACTGAAAGCACAGGATGTAATGAAAACTATTTCATAAAATCTCATCCTGATTGGTATTTTCACAATGTTTCATGTGAACACGTGTTTCTTGAGCTATATCTCTTGGGCTCCAATATTGAAAGCTATATTTACGCCCCTATTAATGTAGTTCGGGCGCGTAAAAGTGTGATAAAACTCTTAAACTGAAAACTGTGGAAAGTATTTACTATGTTATTAATTATCCACAGTGTGGCTGTACTCAAATGTTCAAACTGGTGATACATGATTTAACTATTTCATTCGTGTCATAAGTTATTGGTAACGTTACATTAACTGAACGAAAGTTTTGTTTCCTCGTAAAATTATAAGTTAAACTTCTGCTTCCAAAAGTCCAGTGTTTTCTCCAATATGAAGTTTTTATCCTTCATTCAAAAGCTCCAAAACAGTATTACAGACCGATAGAATATGTGACTTTCAATAGCAATGATTTTCTCATAGGGTAAAAGGGAAACTTTGGTCAAACTGGTGGCACAACTTGCTCTTAATTGATTTACCTGGGCTTTAATTAGTGCAAATTGAGAAATGAACTGAAGATAAGTAGAATCAGACCTTGTGTGACGTCATTTAATGCTTCCCATCACACCTAGGCCATTATGATTTCAAAAACGTCAATAAAGTTGGTGTTTTGGGTCCCGTCCTCTACAGCAAGGATCATTATGGATCCGCTATCACTTGTAGGAGTCAAACAGACACATGGAGAAGTTTACAAAAGGACTTACCAAGACTTAGACTGAAAGGTAGAGTTTTTCTTTAATTACACCAGCGGATCCAGAGGTGGGGAGTCAGGGGGTCGGAAACCAGACTGAAAAATGTTAGGGGTTAAACATTGAACCCAAAGCAACAGATTCAAAATTGAACATCCTGCAGTAAACCATCCATGCCGATTAACCTCCCGACCTAACTTGGGTTCAGCATGGTTTTGGGGTTTTACGTCGCTTTCAACACTGTGCACATACAGGTCATATAGCGACGGGTAGTTGGAAGGGCAGAGGAAATCAGTACATATACAGTTCGTCAGGGTTCTGTACTGTAAACTGCCGACCAACGGCAAGCAACTACTAGCTTTCTCACTTGAGGCCGTGCCGGGAATCAAACCCCGGCCTCAGAGGTGGGAGGTGAGAGTGTTACCACTCTGCCACCACGGCCCCTGATGGTTTTCTCCCTGACTAAACAGGAAACTACCACGACAAGCTGTAAACCCCTAACCAACAAGCGATATCAGGCCACAACAAGTGACAAACTGACAAGACTGGAGCAGTGTCCCGAGCCACCTGACTAGACTGATTAATTTCTAGAATCTGGATCGCGGATTAGCATTAAACCAACACAATGTAAACCCCTTTTGGCTTCTCTTACTCATCATTTATCAATCCCAAAGATACGAGCTACACATCAGAGAGATATTTTACAGAAGCTTAGGGCCCGGTTGTTTTTTATTGAGTGAATATTTTAATTTTCTTTCTGATTTGCAGACAAAAAAAGACTCATCTGAACCCAGGACCAGCACCTGCCATACAGCCAGCACCTTCACCACAGCCCCCACTTCCACCCAGGCAAAGGAGGAAACCACAAAACCCCTGGGTCATGCCATGGATCCTTCAAATAGAAAAAAAGGGATGCTATAGCAACCTCCAGGCCGACTTAATACAGACTGATATCCCAGGTTACCAGAATTTTGCCAGTATGTCAGCTACAGTTTTTGACCTGATTGAAGAATGCATGCACCACCAAATCACCTGTCCCTCTCCTCCCTCTGCTGTTTCTCTGCCTTCTCCCTCTCTCTCTGTTCTCTCTTCGCCCTCCTCTTCTGCATGTCAGCAGCTGTATATCTCAACTCAAACTCTGTAGGTATGTCTTTGGGGACTTCTACCTTTCTCACATTCTTTCGTACCTTTTTAGGAGCCATCTTATAAATCAAATCAAAGCTGCATTTGTTAAGACAAAAGCCTATCAGCCAGCCAGTCCAAGTTATATCTGTACACTAAATCCTAATTTAATTTGTGAAAAACTTAAGCCTATTTGAAAGTTGCAAGTTTTAATCCATCATAGCTGAAAATCCAAATGATGTATTATTCTGCATGCCAACTTGCCTTTTATAGACACAGATTTTACAGACAAGCCATGGGTTGGTAAAATGAAGCTGGCCTGTCCTACACACTTCCCGGCTTGTCTGTTGCTGTAACCACCTTGTCCGTTTGCTTTTATATCTTGTCCTGCTGTGTTCCTGGCTTGTCCTGCTGTGAAGTAACCGACTCTGTGACCAAAGACTTGGAGACTTCCTGTCTTGATGGGCAGTGACCAAGTCAGGTCGCGATTGTTTACGACAGGCCGGTTTCCTTTCAAGAATGGTTGGTTTTGTTCTATTGCCTGTCATGGAGTGTTGTCTGATAACAGTAACTTAAGACGGAAAGTGACTACAAAAAAACGTAGTCAGACAAGACAGGATGGTTTCCAGGTGGGTGGAACCACAGTCAGGATGAAGTGTCAGGGAGGGTCAGTGAAATATCAAACACGTTTGATATTTTTACAACCCATAAGCTTTGGCTAAGTCTGTCTTGAGCTTAGAGTTAAGTCTTGGTAGCTTTTAAAATATGAAATTCATGTTAATTATTTGGGTAATATAGTTTGAGCAGACATATGTAGAGGAAATATTGTCCAAAAGTCAGTGAATGAACTGGTTTGTGTTCTAATTCTAATTCTAATAACACTTTTATAGCGCTTAGTCTCTGTCAAAAGACAGATTCTAAGGCGCATCACACAAAAACATTGTTCAATATTCAAAAACCAGAGACATAGCAGGGGTCAGCACCACGGAGAAAGCAGAAGGAGATTGGAAATTTAGGGTGGGTATGCTTTTCCAAAGAGGTATGACTTCAACTTTGACCTGAAAGAGGCAAGTGAGTTTGCAGAGCGGACCTCATCAGGAAGGTCATTCCAAATCATAGGTGCGTCATATGCAAAACTGAGTCCAAAATGTTTTCGAGACTTGAAAACTGAAGCAAAGTGGGGAACCTCAAGAAATATGCCATCAGATTGACTTCGACGTGTGTTGTATGCACTATGTCTGGGAATCAGACATCCCTTCAATAATTTATTGTATAATTCATGCCTTGTCCTACTAAAACATTGCCTACACTTACAGTAACAGAATTTAATTGATTTTTTGTTATATGTGTTTTATACTCGTTCGAGAGAGCCACCGGAAGTCTACATTTCTCTCGTAGTCGATTGACAACTGTGGTCTAATATGCCCAGAGATGTTGAATGCGGCATAAAACCATAACGTTCACCTTTGAAAATATTTGTTGAAACAAGGTACATATTTATATATACCGCTGTATTTCTCTGGGCCACTTTCATCCAACTCTTATCAAAGGGCCGGATTCACGAAAACTACTTGGACCATTCTTAACTTATATTTTATAGATAACTTGTGAAACAGTATTCATGCACATTCCTGACTCTTGCTTGGTGAATACCGATTCTAAGAAAACTCTGGTGAAACATTTTATCTTACCTAGATCTAAGGTCACCTTATAAAAGTATTGCTCATGAATTCGGTCCCAGGTCTTATGCTTAACTATGCCATATTATTATACAAGAGTAGAGCATCTAAAACTTTTTAAGCCGTTTCATGAATATCGCCCCTGAAGAAGTCGTTGGCTGATTCTATGTTAAGTGATATATTCGCATCAGTGGTAGTATTTTAGGAAAGGTATCAAAGATTAGCAAAAAAAATCAACTCAATTAGTTTTCAACTTTTTCACAGTAAACGTAATTGTGGATTTTAACCTTTTGGAAGTAGTTTCCCAAGACAGTAAACAGGCCAAGATGGGTTGAATGTGTCATTCTGTTACTACATCCTTTTTTATTTTGGTGACATTATATTTCACACGAATTTCCCTAATTGGCTGTTGAATGGGACGTAAAACATAAACTTGACCTTTACACAAATTTCATGTTATAATGGGGCGTAGTTTCCCAAATGTGAAGTAAGTGGATAAACATTTTTTCCCAAATATTACAGAAAGATCTCATGTGTTTTACATCCCAGCCCAGCAACTTGTGTGACCCTAACTCATTCTGAGGTGATAGCCTCAAACCAGCTAACCCACTAGGTCACTATGGGCTTGTTCTCAAATAAAAAAACTGCTTCTGACTTGATTTTAAAGAGTATAAGCTCTCTTTGGGGCTTACTTGGGCCTCTAGAGCAAAGTCAAAGTTTGTGTTGATGCCCCATTCAACAGCTACAGGGTCATATTGGGACATATGACAGCCTTAGATGTTGTGCTTCTAGATATCAATTTTTATGTCTCCAGACTTTCACGAATTGCCCATTACTCGAGTGCACTGCTCGTGTTTCTGATTGCTGTGTAACTCGCGCATGTAGATCCATACATGTGGGATCAACTCCCACAATTAAATGGCAAATCCTGAGGACTTGTCCAAATATGGAGCTTGGCTGTTGAACAGGACCTACAAACCCCAACTTTGACATTGCCATTCACCAGCTTTCACATTCTGTTGGCAGAATTTAAACAGTAGCCACAGAACAGGGTCGCTGTATTCACCAATAATACTTGGATTTCAAGTATTTCTTAGATCTCAAGTAAGAAATGATGAAACTGAACATTCCTATTAACTTTTATTTCGTGAATACAAAGTGCAAGAAAACTTAATTGAAACACCTTCCCTTACTTAGATCTAAGGTCACATTATCTAAGTGTTGTTGTAGAATACTGCCCCGGGTCTATGCTACATTATATAAATGGAAACCTCATTATCTGAGCTGAACGTTTTCCCTAATTACAAATAAACTTGAGTACTGTGAGCCTTTAGAAAGGCTAGAGATTCATCTTCATAAATTTTAAGAAACTGAGTGCTAATTTATTACTTGAGGAATCCAGTAACAAGCTATTGTCTTCCTATAAATTGTATTCATTTTGAAACAATTGAAATAAAGTTGATCAAAACGAGTGCAGTAAGCACACTTTTTTGACAAACTGTAGATTACGCCAATTTTGATGCATTTACTGTGTAATGTTAACACAATGTACTAGTCAAATCATATATATAGAATGCAAATTCCCATGAGGGGGACATAAATTTCGTTTCTTCAGCCACATACGAGCACATTGCCCAAATATGGAAAGTGAGTTGACTTATGGGGCTGGATAATGATAAATATCTCCGTAATTTACGATTCATCTTAATGTACCACTTCGTTACTTATATTCACAATTAAATCTCACATTAGTACACGTTTGTATTAATACATTATACAACAGTTTAGTGTAATTTAATTCATCCAACCATTCTTTTAAGATGAAGGGGTAAAATTATTAATGTTTTAGGAGAGTACATTTTTGATATTCGAAAACTCAATATACGAGTATAAGATTACAGTTATCACTTGGATCCAGTGGGAAGGGGGGGGGGGGGGGGGGGGGGGGGGGGGGGGGTCGTGGGAGTGAGTCCGCAAACAGAACCGAGCATGCGTGTGTGTGGAATGGATCAATACAAAGTGAGCCAGTAGCTATTGTTAATGAGGTCAGTTGACACAAAATTAATACAATGTTTATGTGCGTGGGGTTTTTACCTGTGTACAGAGTTATTTTAATATTGTAATATAAAGTATTTCCTAATTTATACTGCGTATGGTATTTGTTTAGACATATGTTTTAGCCTGACATTTCAATGTCCCGTTTAAAATGTGATTTATGTACAAGAATATGACAAGTCGTGAATGCGTATAAACTTTTATCATTTCATGGAGAGGAATTTATGAGGGTTGTGTGTGGGAAATAAATTTGGAAAATTTACACGGTGAGTTATAAAATATACTTATTTGAATAAGGTAAATCTGTAACTTAGTACAGTAATAAATTGTTATTCCTAAACTTTTATAATGGACATCATAATTACATGAAACAAAAGTTTAAAACAAAAGTTTCATTTAAAGACTTTGCTGTATGCATGATGATAAATATAGAATCTACTTCAAATGTTAGTATTTGTTAATATATTTCTGTTACTTGACTGCATCTTGACTTTAATAATGTTTTATGAACTGAATCTGGCCAATTTAATATTTGCATTTATATTCAACATTTGTTGATTATTCACCCACTTCTCTTGTCTTTCTATTGTAACATTCATAAATGCTATAAATAGTGAACCAATCGAGCAGTCTTTGTGACAGTTTCAACTTACAAGATAACCAAAAGAACGTTAACTTTAATTAATGGCTTAGTAAATCATACGGAGCCCCTAATAGGACATGGTTAAAATAAAAATTGCACAAGTCGTGCGCACAAGATGATCTCATTGGAATGAAAAAAATAAGTCATGATAATGATATGATCTCATTATAATGAGATAATGTATTAAGTCGTGCGCACAAGATGATCTCGTGATAACGGGAAAATGAGTCGTGATAGTGAGATGATCTCATTATAATGAGATAATAAGTCGTGATAACAAGATCATCTCATGATATCAAGATGATCTGGTGATAGTGAGAAAATAAGTCGTGATAATGAGATGATCTCATGATATCAAGATGATCTGGTGATAATGAGAAAATAAGTCGTGATAATGAGATGATCTCATGATATCAAGATGATCTGGTGATAATGAGATCATCTTGTGATATCAAGATCATCTTGTGACAACAAAATCATCTCGTTATCACAAGTTATTTTCTTGTGATAATGAGATCTCATTAGCACCACTTGTTTTCTCGATATCACAAGATCATCTGGTGCTCACCAGATGATCTTATGCTCACTAGATAAAGTGGTGATCACCAGCTAAAGTAGTTATCACGACATAATAAGTAGTGAGCATTAGTTTATGTGGTGCTCACTATTTATTTTCTTGTTATCACAAGATGAAGTAGTGATCACCACATCATTTAGTTATAACCAGATCATCTCGTGCTCACCACATCATCTGGTGATAACAAGAAAATAAGTAGTGAGCACCACATCATCTGGTGATCACTGGATGAAGTGGTGAGCACGAGATGAACTAGTGATAATAGAATGATCTGGTTAGCACCAGATAATGAAGTGCTCACTACTTCATCTGGTGATAACAACATAATAAGTGGTGATCACCACATAAACTAGAGATGATCTCATTATCACAAGAAAATAACTTGTGATAACGAAATGATCTTGTTATCACAAGATGATCTTGATATCACAAGATGAATCTCATTATCACCAGATCATCTTGATATAATGAGATCATCTCATTATCACGACTTATTTTCTCGTTATCATGAGATCATCTTGTGCGCACGACTTAATACATGGTGCAATTTTTATTTTACCATGTCCAATTAGGGGCTCTGTAAAATCACCCCACAGTTATGTATTTCAAAATATACAGTAACTGGTAATGTGATTTATTGCTAGTAGTAAATAAACTGTACTTCTAGAGTGGTGTACATCCTTGTGATTTATGTGACAGTTTCTAAAACAAAATCAATTGTTTGGAGTGTAGAAACCAACACAATAAATAACCATTGCATCAAAATTAATTGAATAAAAATATGCAGAAATAATCACATATTGCTTGCTAGTTCACAAACTTGTATCAGTGCTGGAGCCAAACTTGAGAATGTGCCAGTTTTAAGACTGCATGCCACTAGTCCAGCTTAAAATTTATCTTTAAATATTTATAATGACTATACAATTTTGATGAAAGGTACTGGTTTTGAATGTCCTGTCCTAAGACGGACTAGTCTGAACCAGTCCATCTTACAATTTACCAGCCTACTTCAAGACTGGCAACCAAACTAAAAGCGCACAACCCAATAAACATTTTTGATTTTTGAAAGTGTTTGAAAGGAAACGTTTGGCAAAGGTTTATTAAACGTTTAGTGACAAATGTTAGAAAAATGTTAATGAACATAATTTATAATGTCTCAATAATAATGGAGTCAGAGGTCAAATTTAGTATCGTTTAAAGTTGGTCACTAATGAAAATATTATTTTTATGTCTAAAATTTTCAGATAGTGGCTCAAAATTGTGCCCCCAGTCAATTTGAACTTTTAGGGATTGTATGTGGGAAAATTTTGACAAAATAGTGTCCTCTGAAATCCCCTATTATTGCTCACCACCATCTTTGTTTGCAAATGTTTTTAGGGTAAACGTTAAATAAGCATTGTGAAAATATAGGTTTGAAAAACGTTGTGATAGATGTTTTCAAAACATTTGATAGACAAAACTTCAAAAATGTTTTAAAATGATGGGTATGAAAACCAGTTGCTATTAAATGTTTGTAAAACATTTTCAGAGCAAACATTCACAAAACATTGTCAACAAATATTGTTTAAATGTTTTATGTGTACAGTGTACTGTTTATCAAACATTTCATGATGAATTACCTTCATTTTTTCAGCTATTTTATAATTGTTTAAAAACTTTTCAGTCAAACCTAGTTTCTTGAATTCTTTTATAAACGTTTAATAAGTATTTTTTCATCAAAAACATTTGTACAGAGAATGTTTATGATTGTTTTTTAAACATAACAGTGTAAATGTTTACTTGCCAATGGAAACATTTAGTAAAGCATAACATAATCTAATCTAACCTGATGTGGATTTTTGTAGCACTTAATCTCCATCAATGACAGACTCTAAGGTGCATCTGAACATAAAGCATGGCAATAAACGTTAATCCAATGACATAGCCAGGTCGTACTAAAGAGACAGGGGTGACAGGGGAGGCTATGGTGGATAGGCTTTTGCAAACATATAAGTTTTTGGCTTTTTCCTGAAGGAGGCAACTGATGTTGCACAGCGTACATCATTAGGGTTTTCATTCCAGATCTTAGGAGCATCAAAGGCAAAGCTATGGCCAAAATGTTTGACTTAAAGACTGATGAGTGAAATGGAGGAATTGTAACATCTGTAAGGTATTGATGATCAGGGCGACCATGTCTGGTACTATAGGAACAACTGCTGAGAAACAATAATGGTTCAAAATAGGAAGGAGAACCACAATGTACAAATTTGTAAACCAGTGTTGCAGTTTTGAACATACAGCGGTACTTAACAGGCAACCAGTGGAGTTGCTTCAGGATGGGTGTAACATGAGTATACTTTCTATGATTTGTGACAATACGAGCATGGGTATCTTGAACACTCTGCAATTTGTGCTGATTGAGACATGACAAACCTCGAAACAGAGAGTTACAATAGTCCAGACAACTACTAACCAAGGCATTTGCAGCAAGAACTGGTATCAACAATCTTCAGGAGTAAGATACTGTCTTATTCTACGAAGGTCACACATCTGGAGAAAGCACGCTTTGCAAGTCCTTTTGACATGTTCAGAGAAGGAAAATTCTGCATCAAACCACACACCTGGGTTTTTGACAAAGTCAACCGGAAGAAGAAGATTTCACTGCAGTACACACAATGGACAACTTAGTATGGAACACACTGTTCTAGATGTTGAGTTGCAATCAGTTGCTGCACTATAATCACCAAAGTAACTATTTTTCTTAAGGTCAGCATGCTGTGTACCAGTCTTAGATTAAAGTCAATTTCTTAGAATATTCTAAGAATAAGAGTTTTGTGAATGGCAAATTCTTATTCGTAGAAAAATTCTGAGAATAAAAATCATTCTTAGAAAGTTCTAAGAATAAGTGTGATTCTAAGAATAAGAATCTTTGTGAATACAGGCCCAGACATTGTTGGCAACACAATATTGTATGGATAAAGCCAGAACTACGTCTTTGCTTTGTTCACATTTCTGAAATGTGCTATGATTATTTAAAATTCTCCAAAATAATTACTGAATGAAAACCCTGGATGCCACAACCTTATGCAGAAAACTGGGTAAAGTACTTCAGTTAGAAGGAATGTTAAATAACTGTATAGTTTTACACTCAATAACCTGTGTTAGCTGAAGTGCTCTTGTTGATTTTGCACACTGGCTGTCAAGAGACTTCTTAGTGTCAATGAAGTATGGAGATAACACCAGGTGTAAATCTTGGTCAGAGAGCCAGGACATAACTTAGTTATTTTTTAGCACTGGGGTGGGGCTGACAGGTGACGGTTGGGGGTGTGTTAACATACCAATGCTAAATTAAAAAAAAAAACAGCCATCCAGTTGGCATGGATACCAACATTACAGGATGTCAGAAAAAGTGATAACAAATTACACTGTGACACTTTTGCAGAAATACAGTAGAAATCTTGAAAAATGGATTTTCACACAAGGGCACACAATTTTTTCTTGGGTGGTGACACTAAACTGGTTCTAAAATGTTATGCTAAATAATGTACGTTATAAAAACAGTTTCAAATGAACATAGCCAGTGAAAATGAAAGAGATACTTCAAACCTTCATATATAAAACACCTGCAAGTTCTTTTGAAATCACACACTTTAATCTGTACTCTAAATTTATTTTGTTTTGAATATTAATGTCTCTTTCCAATATGACAAGTATAATTACAAAACTGGTGGTAAATGAAGACAAAATGCTCTCCAGTTCTCACAAATAACTGCACAACTCTGCAAATCTACCTGTGTGTGAACAATAGGCAATTCTAAAATGGTACGCTGCGCAGTGTCCTTAAACACGTCTTTTGCGCAATGCTTGAACCGCGAATATAGAACAGTAAATAAAGCACGCTGTTAAAATCTGGTATATCATCCCTTTGTGTACAAATGTAAACAAACAACTCGAAATAAAACTTAAGTTATATGCAGCAAATACTTAGTTAAATAATACATCATAAAGCACTCGAATATGTCTTTTATTCCTATAGTAAATAATTAGCACACCCAGAAGAGTGAGGGTGTGTGTGTGGGGGGGGGGGGGGGGGGGGGGGGATCTTATCTGGGCTGTATGTCAGAAGGTGTACATTGAAAATCCCCAGATTGAAAATCCCTGAATATCTGCAGATCCAAAGAAAATCCCCAGGTACGGCTCCGAAAATCCCCAAACCAAAAAAGCCCTAAAAGTAAGAGTCAAAAATAAAGTACCCTTTAACAGAGTTACAGAACTTTACATGTGTTCAGTTTGGTTATATTGCAGCAATCTTAAGAACAAAGTTTACAGAACAAAAGAAGTAAGTGACATAAATCAACATGGATCAACATATGAACACAAATCAACAGATACAGACATATCTATGGGACTAAAATTTCAAATCATTTAATTGTCTTTGTGGAAACCTGGAGATTGCGGTCCGCTTTAAACAGTCCTCCATGTCTCTTTTTTAGACACCAATCTAACAGAGTAGAAACCAAAATTATGCCTGAGTAATGCTTGTCAGTGAAAGATGATTCCACATAAACATTTAAAAAAACTCTGTGTTTAATTTGGTTTTATTTCATGTTTAATTACGTTAGTATACTCAGAAAACAAGGTTTAGGGCAGATTTTTTCACTAATAGTATATAGTACAGGGTGCCTTTTTTCAGAATAAAATTAGAGATGCATTTTAAGACAGCTTTAAGGCAGATTGTGTATAACATTTGGAGCTGTCTTAGAAATTGAACATAATGTTTCAATATATTAATTTAAAAATATTCGGAAAACTAAGTTTACGGCCTATTATCCAGTCCCTGACAATATTCCTTGGGGGTGGGGTGTGGGAGGTGTGTGCATTTTTTGACATTTGAGCATCATAAACAGTTGTTTAACTCATCTTTACCCTCTCAGTGGTTTTGACTGTTTCATACTCTTGCTGAGGGTTTTGACCATTTTTGATGGTTTCAAGCAGTTTTTGACACTATTACCTAAAGAAAAACAGGTTTTTGATGTCAAAAACCCAACCCTGTCTATATTTCATGGTGTCCAAGAATCTCTGATGCTATTTTGATTTGTTCCTATAGAGACCTGATGGATATTCTTAAGGTGCTCCCATACTAAGACATACTTGTTTACAAGTCTATGTTTTGGATGATTTTGTCTCCTCTTTGGGATTGCATACAAACCTCTTTTTAATTCAGTCATTTCATGGGCATAGAATATTTCCTCTCTTTTGTTACAGCTTCCAGATGACGTTTTCCTCTGGCAAATCACCAGTTATTAAAAACCTATTTATTATGTCCACCCCCCTGGGGGGTGGATATATTATTTTTGCTTTTTTCGCCGTCCGATGTCCGATGTCCGATGTCCGATGTCCGGCGTCCGGCGTCCGGCGTCCGATGTCCGGCGTCACGCATGGTTTCCGCTCATTTAAAGGAAAAGTATTAGAGCTATTGTCACCAAATTTGGTATGCAGGCTTATTGGGTCAGTAGCTTGCTTGGGATTGCTTTTGGCTGTTGTACCTCTTTTGCTTACTGAGTAATACTTAAGTACAGCTATTTTCAGTACCCATTGGTTTCCGTGCATTTAAGCCAAAATAATTAAAGATATTTTACTACAATTTTGAATACAAGATTGTTATGTCCATAGCTCGCTTGGTATTGCATTTGGGACTGATAGCTTTGTCAGTACATGAGTAATAGCCATTTAGGTACTTCATTGTGTATTTTCAGTACTACTTTTGAGTAATTTGCTTCTATCTCCTTAACCGTGCGAGATAGAGCGATTTCGGCAAAATTTTCGACCCGCAGGGTATCTGAGGAGTGTACTCTTTGCAATTTTCAAAAAATTTTCCCCTCCCCAAAAATGGCGGCCATTTTGAATTTTCGAATTTTTGCCAAAAATGGCAAAACACAAATTTGCTTCTATCTCCTTAACCGTGCGAGATAGAGCGATTTCGTCGAAATTTTCGACCCACAGGGTATCTAAGGAATGCAATATTTGCAATTTTCAAAAAATTTTCCCCTCCCCAAAAATGGCGGCCATTTTGAATTTTCGAATTTTTGCCAAAAATGGCAAAACACAAATTTGCTTCTATCTCCTTAACCGTGCGAGATAGAGCGATTTCGTCGAAATTTTCGACCCACGGGGTATCTAAGGAATGTAATATTTGCAATTTTCAAAAAAATTTCCCCTCCCCAAAAATGGCGGCCATTTTGAATTTTCGAATTTTTGCCAAAAATGGCAAAACACAAATTTGCTTCTATCTCCTTAACCGTGCGAGATAGAGCGATTTCGGCAAAATTTTCGACCCATGGGGGATCTAAGGAATGCAATCTTTGCAATTTTCCAAAAATTTTCCCCTCCCCAAAAATGGCGGCCATTTTGAATTTTCGAATTTTTGCCAAAAATGGCAAAACACTAATTTGCTTCTATCTCCTTAACCGTGCGAGATAGAGCGATTTCGGCAAAATTTTCGACACACAGGGTATCTAAGCAATGCAATCTTTGCAATTTTCAAAATATTTTCCCCTCCCCAAAAATGGCGGCCATTTTGAATTTTTGCCAAAAATGGCAAAACACAAATTTGCTTCTATCTCCTTAACCGTGCGAGATAGAGCGATTTCGTCGAAATTTTCGACCCACAGGGTATCTAAGGAATGTAATATTTGCAATTTTCAAAAAATTTTCCCCTCCCCAAAAATGGCGGCCATTTTGAATTTTCGAATTTTTGCCAAAAATGGCAAAACACAAATTTGCTTCTATCTCCTTAACCGTGCGAGATAGAGCGATTTCGTCGAAATTTTCGACCCACAGGGTATCTAAGGAATGCAATCTTTGCAATTTTCCAAAAATTTTCCCCTCCCCAAAAATGGCGGCCATTTTGAATTTTCGAATTTTTGCCAAAAATGGCAAAACACAAATTTGCTTCTATCTCCTTAACCGTGCGAGATAGAGCGATTTCGGCAAAATTTTAGACGCACAGGGTATCTAAGCAATGCAATCTTTGCAATTTTCAAAATATTTTCCCCTCCCCAAAAATGGCGGCCATTTTGAATTTTCGAATTTTTGCCAAAAATGGCAAAACACAAATTTGCTTCTATCTCCTTAACCGTGCGAGATAGAGCGATTTCGTCGAAATTTTCGACCCACAGGGTATCTAAGGAATGCAATCTTTGCAATTTTCCAAAAATTTTCCCCTCCCCCAAAAATGGCGGCCATTTTGAATTTTCGAATTTTTGCCAAAAATGGCAAAACACAAATTTGCTTCTATCTCCTTAACCGTGCGAGATAGAGCGATTTCGTCGAAATTTTCGACCCACAGGGTATCTAAGGAATGTAATATTTGCAATTTTCAAAAAAATTTCCCCTCCCCAAAAATGGCGGCCATTTTGAATTTTCGAATTTTTGCCAAAAATGGCAAAACACAAATTTGCTTCTATCTCCTTAACCGTGCGAGATAGAGCGATTTCGGCAAAATTTTCGACCCACAGGGGATCTAAGGAATGCAATCTTTGCAATTTTCCAAAAATTTTCCCCTCCCCAAAAATGGCGGCCATTTTGAATTTTCGAATTTTTGCCAAAAATGGCAAAACACTAATTTGCTTCTATCTCCTTAACCGTGCGAGATAGAGCGATTTCGGCAAAATTTTAGACGCACAGGGTATCTAAGCAATGCAATCTTTGCAATTTTCAAAATATTTTCCCCTCCCCAAAAATGGCGGCCATTTTGAATTTTCGAATTTTTGCCAAAAATGGCAAAACACAAATTTGCTTCTATCTCCTTAACCGTGCGAGATAGAGCGATTTCGTCGAAATTTTCGACCCACAGGGTATCTAAGGAATGCAAAGAATTTTCAAAAAATTTTCCCCTCCCCAAAAATGGCGGCCATTTTGAATTTTCGAATTTTTGCCAAAAATGGGAAAACACAAATTTGCTTCTATCTCCTTAACCGTGCGAGATAGAGCGATTTCGTCGAAATTTTCGACCCACAGGGTATCTAAGGAATGCAATCTTTGCAATTTTCCAAAAATTTTCCCCTCCCCAAAAATGGCGGCCATTTTGAATTTTCGAATTTTTGCCAAAAATGGCAAAACACAAATTTGCTTCTATCTCCTTAACCGTGCGAGATAGAGCGATTTCATCGAAATTTTCGACCCACAGGGTATCTAAGGAATGTAATATTTGCAATTTTCAAAAAAATTTCCCCTCCCCAAAAATGGCGGCCATTTTGAATTTTCGAATTTTTGCCAAAAATGGCAAAACACAAATTTGCTTCTATCTCCTTAACCGTGCGAGATAGAGCGATTTCGGCAAAATTTTCGACCCACAGGGGATCTAAGGAATGCAATCTTTGCAATTTTCCAAAAATTTTCCCCTCCCCAAAAATGGCGGCCATTTTGAATTTTCGAATTTTTGCCAAAAATGGCAAAACACTAATTTGCTTCTATCTCCTTAACCGTGCGAGATAGAGCGATTTCGGCAAAATTTTCGACGCACAGGGTATCTAAGCAATGCAATCTTTGCAATTTTCAAAATATTTTCCCCTCCCCAAAAATGGCGGCCATTTTGAATTTTCGAATTTTTGCCAAAAATGGCAAAACACAAATTTGCTTCTATCTCCTTAACCGTGCGAGATAGAGCGATTTCGTCGAAATTTTCGACCCACAGGGTATCTAAGGAATGTAATCTTTGCAATTTTCAAAAAATTTTCCCCTCCCCAAAAATGGCGGCCATTTTGAATTTTCGAATTTTTGCCAAAAATTGCAAAACACAAATTTGCTTCTATCTCCTTAACCGTGCGAGATAGAGCGATTTCGTCGAAATTTTCGACCCACAGGGTATCTAAGGAATGCAATCTTTGCAATTTTCCAAAAATTTTCCCCTCCCCAAAAATGGCGGCCATTTTGAATTTTCGAATTTTTGCCAAAAATGGCAAAACACAAATTTGCTTCTATCTCCTTAACCGTGCGAGATAGAGCGATTTCATCGAAATTTTCGACCCACAGGGTATCTAAGGAATGTAATATTTGCAATTTTCAAAAAATTTTCCCCTCCCCAAAAATGGCGGCCATTTTGAATTTTTGAATTTTTGCCAAAAATGGCAAAACACAAATTTGCTTCTATCTCCTTAACCGTGCGAGATAGAGCAATTTCGTCGAAATTTTCGACCCACAGGGTATCTAAGGAATGCAATCTTTGCAATTTTCCAAAAATTTTCCCCTCCCCAAAAATGGCGGCCATTTTGAATTTTCGAATTTTTGCCAAAAATGGCAAAACACAAATTTGCTTCTATCTCCTTAACCGTGCCAGATAGAGTGATTTCGTCAAAATTTTCGACCCACAGGGTATCTGAGCATTGTACTCTTGGTAATTTCTAAAAAATTTTCCCCTCCCCTAAAATGGCGGCCATTTTGAATTTTCAAATTTTTGCCAAAAATGGCAAAACACAAATTTGCTTCTATCTCCTTAACCATGCGAGATAGAGCGATTTCGTCGAAATTTTCAACCCACAGGGTATCTAAGGAATGTAATCTTTGCAATTTTCAAAAAATTTTCCCCTCCCCAAAAATGGCAGCCATTTTGAATTTTCGAATTTTTGCCCAAAATGGAAAAACACAAACTGGCCTTAACCGTGCAAAATAGAGTTATTTTGTTGAAATTTTCGACCCATAGGGTATCTAAGAAATGTACTCTTGGCAATTTTCAAAAAAATTTCCTTTTCCCAATAATGGCGGCCATTTTGAATTTTCAAATTTTTGCCAAAAATAGAAAAACAGGAATTGGCTTCTATCTTCTTAACCGTGCAAGATAGAGTGATTTCGTCAAAATTTTCAACCCAACCAATGCAAAAAGGCATGAAGCTGAAATAAATTACATCTACACTATCAAATATTTAAGCATCATTGATATATTTTACAAATGAAACAGGGTCTTGTAAGACTACTGTACAATTTGGGCAAAAGGTTCATGGGTGGACATTACACATGATAATGTGTGTTCTTCTATGCTATCCTGTTTCTATTCGCATCTACTATCAACAGGGCGGCCTATTTCTAGTTTATATTTAATGTTGTAGAACAAGACAGCTATACAATGGAATCGACTAATAAGTGGTCCAACCCAGAGACAGGGAATATTGTGTCCTGTGTGTCTGTGTTGGTGATGTGGATGGGAGCCATGGTGTCCATCGGAGGCTTTGTGATGGTTTCTCATGACTACCCCAATGATAAGTAAGAAAAATCAGTGATAAGTTAGATTTCCAAGACAATCCAGTGCTCTGGATAACGATTCAAAAACCAATCAAATTGTGCCTCCTATGAACTTTGAAAATTGGTGTTTATTATTTTTTCTAAATAAAACAAAGACAATATTATCTGTTCTTTTTTCTGACAGAAAACCAATGTCTTACTTAGAGGAAATACTGATAATTATCAAGGTCAGCACCTAGTTAATCATGCGACTAGACTGCATACCTTTTTTGACATGCATATAACCCCAATTACAAAATTTGTGAATTGCTCCCTCCAGGAAAACAGTTTTCCATCCTTTTTCTACACTGCCTATGTCACTATAAAAGAAGGCTGGCCTTGACAGAAACACTCAGAAACTATTGACTGGTGTCTTATCTCAGCTACAGTTCCGAACTCATTGAAAAGCTATGTCTAAGGAAATAAATGGTCATGTTACTCAAGAGGGTATTTCAAACAATAGTCAGTCAGCATATAGAGCCTTTCACTCAAATGAGACCACATTACTTAAAATATACATAATAACATTACCACCTCAATGGACAAAGGTACTGCTGTTGGACTGGTACTTCTTGACCTAAATCCAGAATTGTTTTTGTGATTTTCCAACACAACCCATAGATGAGGGTTTGTGCATTTTCACTGCTTGTTATATGTGTTTTTTTTTTAACTTATGCCTTTCAGTCCACTTGCAATTATTGGTTAAATCAAGTACCACCCAATTAAAGCTATGAGTACACTTACCATCAGTGTTCCTGTTAATTTCTCAATTAAACATATTTTTAACAATCGTTATTGTATGTCTTTCAGTCCACTTGTCATTGTTGGTCCTATACTGGTGGTGTGCGGTGCCTTAATCTCAGTCTGTGGAGTCCTGCTCTGTGTATTCCTTGTCAAACCCGCCTGTTGTTATAGAGAACAGGCAGAGAAACGGGTATGTACAAAGCAGTACAGAGAACCTCTATTATCTGAACTTCTGTTATCCACACATTTGATTTTATTAATACAGTTCCAGTCTATAAAATTTACGATTTATTAAATACTTTACACTAAAATACCTCTTCTATTTCATCAGTCTTCTAGTAGTATAACAAGAAAACACCAAAATATTTTAAGGCAGAATAGCTTAATTCAGTTTCAGTGGACCTGAAACCAATTTTGACCCTCTGCTATTGTGTGAAAACCTGTGCAAGAATTGCCCCTAAAATTTCAACTTTATTAAAGTTGACCTTAAACAAACCTATATTAACTAGCACTAATGGGTGTTCAATGCATCTGATGATGAAATCATAATAGGGAAAAACTCTATATGATTGTACTTTCTACTGATTGGTGTGCAAAGTAGGCATTAAAGGTGTTATTATAAAGAGTGAGGGTTTTATGCCCCTGTCAATTATAAGGGTGGGGTTTGCCAAAAACAGTGGGTTTTTTATGGTGGGGTTTTTATCAGGTTTCCCAAAAAACAGTGTAAATTCTAAAAACAAAAGTTCATCTGTTAAGATCTAATCACATATTTATTTTATGATATTTTATTTGTTTACAAATATATTACAATCAAAAATACCCAATTAAAACTGTGGAGTGATGACCTGTCTGGGGATATGTTGGCGTCGAGTTGGCCCAAACTAGTTGGTCCTCGGGGTTTTGAAAACCAATCTGTTGCAAATCATGGGCCAAGAACCTTAGAAGGGTCATATTTGTCCTTTGACCCCTAATTCAAGGTCATCCATATCTTCCACTGGGTATGTAACAGCCAAGTTACAGACCTGGCAATCCAGGTGAAGCTCCTCAGGAGAATAAGCTCTGTATTCAAACCATGAGACACTTACCTACTGATACAGGAGCCCAGTACCCGGAACGGTATTCTATTCTATTCTGTACTTTTATGGTGCTTAATCTCTGCCAGGCAGACTCTAAGGCGCAACACCAAAATGCATTTCCAAAAATCATTTATCCATAGCCATTTCCAAGTCCAGTACCACGGAGACGCCGGATAAAGCATATGCTAAGTTGGGAATGCCTTAGTGAAGAGATATGATTTTAACCTTTTCCTGAAACAGGCAAGAGTTGGGGCAGAACAAACCTCATCAGGCAAATCAGGTATATCCTTTTTACCCATGAGAAAAGTCTCTACTAAAATTCCTGGTTTGAAACTGCTGGTAGTACGTTTCCTAATTTTGCAAGGATCATCATCTTTAAATATTAGTGACTGTTGATACATTTTTTGTTACAGAAAGAGGAGCTGTTCTCTACTGCTGTGTCCAGTCCTTCCACTGAATATGTCACTACAGAGCTGGGTCCCTCTTTACCTGTCACTCCTGGTGAAGCCGCACCCCCTAGTACCATAGGCTCCGCCTACCCATCCAGTTCTGTACACAGCAGTGCCTTTGTGCCTATCAGTGAACTCTCCACTACGGGCTATACTGGCACTACCAGACCCAGAGACCAAAAAGACAGTGGGGACTATACCATGCCTTCTTACTGGAAATAAACTGGGTGCAAATACTGTGTGAAAGATCTGAATGTAAACTGTTGTATAATATTGAAAAAAGCTGAAACTGATATTTGTAATTTAGTATTTTTAAATGGAAGGACAAGGTCAGGTGAGTGAAAGTCATCAACGGGGTACCCCTACCCATTGAAACTTGATTAACAAGAAATAGTGAGATAGTGATATCTTGTAGCTATAATATAATAATATATAGTTTAATCACCACAGAATACAATACCCTAGAGATATTGAAAACCCCAGGATATAACCCTGGAGTAAATTTCTGGGCTTGTAAAACCTTGCAAAATGTCTTACTGCAAACACAAATACAGATATATATGTAGACTGGCAACTTATATTTATATATACAGGAATAAAGATATTCTACACAAAGTATTCATCCTATTTACAAAAGTTATTATACATATTTTTAAATGCAATTGACCATTTCGTCATCAACTGAAATGTGGACTGTTGAGAATTAAGTAATTTCTCTCATTATACCTCCTCCTCTTGTGTGTGAACGTTGAGTCTTGATGTATTTAAAGTGTAACAACTCAGGTGTTTGAAGTCTACCTACTGGGGCATTTGAAGTCTTGGTGCTTTTGTGATTGATATTTAACTGTTCAGGTATTTAAAGTCTGCCTGCTGAGGTGTTTCAACTGTCACTGCTCTCGTGTTAACTTTGAAGTCCAGTCTCTTGTGCTGTGACCTATGATTAAACCACCTACTGACTGATCTCTTATCCAGTAAATAAATCTCATAAATGTTCACTCAGAAACAACCAGAAACTGTCAATTAAAAACCTTCAGAACTGCGGAGATTTACCCTCCCATCTAAAAAACTAAAAAATGTGTCGGGTTATGTCCTGGTTTTTAATATCTCTTTGGTATTGTCATCCTCTCCCATCTAAAACACTAAAAAATGAGTTGGGTTATGTCCTGGTTTTTAATATCTCTTTGATATTGTCGGTATGTTAGATAGAACTGTCTTGTAATTTATGAGACAGAGCTGTCTTTTTCACAAGATCAAAATCTTATATATTGTGATTATAAGAAAGCACTTTCTCAGAATATAGAGATATATTATAGGAATAAAAGACATATTCGAGTGCTTTATGATGGTTTTAAACTATCGATCGGCTGTATTAAAGCCACGAAGCCCGAAGGGCTGAGTGCTTTAATACAGAAGATCGATAGTTTAAAACCAGCATAAAGCACGAGAATTTGTCTTTTATTCCTATTCTAAAATGGTTACAAATTATTTTAGTCAAAATAAGGGGTAAATCTTACGCAAAAATCTAAATAAATCCAACGCCATGTTGGCTGTTCCATCAATGCAACATACATGGTGATATCTAGGGTAAAAAACAAGTATTTTGTGTTACTCTATTTTCACAGAAGTTGTTATGAAATATTGACAGATTTTCATTGCAGATGATTTTATTTTGTTGTAAGCTTTAAAACGATATGTTAATTGTTAAAATCAAGCAAGAAATAACAATTTTATGAATATTTTAACCACTAATTCTACCGGGAGTTGTTTGTTTACATTTGTACGCGAAGGGACGATGTACGAGATTTCAACAGCGTGCTTTATTTACCGTTCTATATTCGCGATTTCTGAATTGCGCAAAAGACGTGTACACGTTCACTGCGCAGCGTACCATTTTAGAATTTGTAATTAAATGATTTGTGTGATCTGTACAGGCTTCTGTACATTCATTTAATATTTGTGTATGAAGCATTATAGACCTCTTTATGACAGTAACGTCACTTTGAAAATCTATCCCAGTATGAATTTCCTTGCAAGTTCTGTGTCAGTGAAAACATTTATACGAGGCCTGACAATTTTTATAGACTTTTTGTTGTCAAGTATAATTCTATGGAGAACACTTTGTACAGACACATATATATGCCAATATGGTGTAAGTTGTTACTTGTGTATGTAAATCAGATCTCTCTACAGTAGTGATTTTAATTTGTATCTTTAGTTACAGAATAGTCTATGTTTTGACAGGGCCATATCGGGACATATGGCACTCTGAGCTTGTCTATACCTAGTTCGAGAGCCATGTTGTATATATCACATATATATCTAATACATTTCTCTTTCTTCATTTATGTCATCAGTTCCATTCCTCTAGTATGTATACCTTCTAGTTCCAAAAGTATTATTATGTCCACCCCCCTGGGGGGTGGATATATTATTTTTGCTTTTTTCGCCGTCCGATGTCCGATGTCCGGCGTCCGGCGTCCGGCGTCCGATGTCCGGCGTCACGCATGGTTTCCGCTCATTTAAAGGAAAAGTATTAGAGCTATTGTCACCAAATTTGGTATGCAGGCTTATTGGGTCAGTAGCTTGCTTGGGATTGCTTTTGGCTGTTGTACCTCTTTTGCTTACTGAGTAATACTTAAGTACAGCTATTTTCAGTACCCATTGGTTTCCGTGCATTTAAGCCAAAATAATTAAAGATATTTTACTACAATTTTGAATACAAGATTGTTATGTCCATAGCTCGCTTGGTATTGCATTTGGGACTGATAGCTTTGTCAGTACATGAGTAATAGCCATTTAGGTACTTCATTGTGTATTTTCAGTACTACTTTTGAGTAATTTGCTAATATCTCAGAAACCGTGTGAGATAGAGCGATTTCGTCGAAATTTTCGACCCACAGGGTATTTAAGGAATGTAATATTTGCAATTTTCAAAAAATTTTCCCCTCCCCAAAAATGGCGGCCATTTTGAATTTTCGAATTTTTGCCAAAAATGGCAAAACACAAATTTGCTTCTATCTCCTTAACCGTGCGAGATAGAGCGATTTCGTCGAAATTTTCGACCCACAGGGTATCTAAGGAATGCAATCTTTGCAATTTTCAAAAAAATTTTCCCCTCCCCAAAAATGGCGGCCATTTTGAATTTTCGAATTTTTGCCAAAAATGGCAAAACACCAATCTGCTTCTATCTCCTTAACCGTGCGAGATAGAGCGATTTCGTCAAAATTTTCGACCCACAGGGTATCTGAGCATTGTACTCTTGGTAATTTTAAAAAAATTTTCCCCTCCCCAAAAATGGTGGCCATTTTGAATTTTCGAATTTTTGCCAAAAATGGCAAAACACAAATTTGCTTCTATCTCCTTAACCGTGCCAGATAGAGCGATTTCGTCAAAATTTTCGACCCACAGGGTATCTGAGCATTGTGCTCTTGGTAATTTTTACAAAATTTTCCCCTCCCCAAAAATGGCGGCCATTTTGAATTTTCGAATTGTTGCCAAAAATGACAAAACACTAATTTGCTTCTATCTCCTTAACCGTGCGAGATAGAGCGATTTCGTCGAAATTTTCGACCCACAGGGTATCTGAGCATTGTGCTCTTGGTAATTTTTCCAAAAATTTTCCCCTCCCCAAAAATGGCGGCCATTTTGAATTTTCGAATTTTTGCCAAAAATGGCAAAACACTAATTTGCTTCTATCTCCTTAACCGTGCGAGATAGAGCGATTTCGTCGAAATTTTCGACCCACAGGGTATCTAAGGAATGCAATTTTTGCAATTTTCCAAAAATTTTCCCCTCCCCAAAAATGGCGGCCATTTTGAATTTTCGAATTTTTGCCAAAAATGGCAAAACACAAATTTGCTTCTATCTCCTTAACCGTGCGAGATAGAGCGATTTCGTCGAAATTTTCGACCCACAGGGTATCTAAGGAATGCAATCTTTGCAATTTTCAAAAAATTTTCCCCTCCCCAAAAATGGGGGCCATTTTGAATTTTCGAATTTTTGCCAAAAATGGCAAAACACCAATCTGCTTCTATCTCCTTAACCGTGCGAGATAGAGCGATTTCGTCAAAATTTTCGACCCACAGGGCATCTGAGCATTGTACTCTTGGTAATTTTTAAAAAATTTTCCCCTCCCCAAAAATGGCGGCCATTTTGAATTTTCTAATTTTTGCCAAAAATGGCAAAACACAAATTTGCTTCTATCTCCTTAACCGTGCCAGATAGAGCGATTTTGTCAAAATTTTCGACCCACAGGGTATCTGAGCATTGTGCTCTTGGTAATTTTTACAAAATTTTCCCCTCCCCAAAAATGGCGGCCATTTTGAATTTTCGAATTTTTGCCAAAAATGACAAAACACTAATTTGCTTCTATCTCCTTAACCGTGCGAGATAGAGCGATTTCGTCGAAATTTTCGACCCACAGGGTATCTGAGCATTGTGCTCTTGGTAATTTTCCAAAAATTTTCCCCTCCCCAAAAATGGCGGCCATTTTGAATTTTCGAATTTTTGCCAAAAATGGCAAAACACTAATTTGCTTCTATCTCCTTAACCGTGCGAGATAGAGCGATTTCGTCGAAATTTTCGACCCACAGGGTATCTAAGGAATGCAATCTTTGCAATTTTCCAAAAATTTTCCCCTCCCCAAAAATGGCGGCCATTTTGAATTTTCGAATTTTTGCCAAAAATGGCAAAACACAAATTTCCTTCTATCTCCTTAACCGTGCCAGATAGAGCGATTTCGTCAAAATTTTCGACCCACAGGGTATCTAAGGAATGCAATCTTTGCAATTTTCCAAAAATTTTCCCCTCCCCAAAAATGGCGGCCATTTTGAATTTTCGAATTTTTGCCAAAAATGGCAAAACACAAATTTCCTCCTATCTCCTTAACCGTGCGAGATAGAGCGATTTCGTCGAAATTTTCGACCCACAGGGTATCTAAGGAATGCAATCTTTGCAATTTTCCAAAAATTTTCCCCTCCCCAAAAAATGGCGGCCATTTTGAATTTTCGAATTTTTGCCAAAAATGGCAAAACACAAATTTCCTTCTATCTCCTTAACCGTGCGAGATAGAGCGATTTCGTCGAAATTTTCGACCCACAGGGTATCTAAGGAATGCAATCTTTGCAATTTTCAAAAAATTTTCCCCTCCCCAAAAATGGCGGCCATTTTGAATTTTCGAATTTTTGCCAAAAATGGCAAAACACCAATCTGCTTCTATCTCCTTAACCGTGCGAGATAGAGCGATTTCGTCAAAATTTTCGACCCACAGGGCATCTGAGCATTGTACTCTTGGTAATTTTTAAAAAATTTTCCCCTCCCCAAAAATGGCGGCCATTTTGAATTTTCGAATTTTTGCCAAAAATGGCAAAACACAAATTTCCTCCTATCTCCTTAACCGTGCGAGATAGAGCGATTTCGTCGAAATTTTCGACCCACAGGGTATCTAAGGAATGCAATCTTTGCAATTTTCCAAAAATTTTCCCCTCCCCAAAAATGGCGGCCATTTTGAATTTTCGAATTTTTGCCAAAAATGGCAAAACACAAATTTCCTTCTATCTCCTTAACCGTGCCAGATAGAGCGATTTCGTCAAAATTTTCGACCCACAGGGTATCTAAGGAATGCAATCTTTGCAATTTTCCAAAAATTTTCCCCTCCCCAAAAATGGCGGCCATTTTGAATTTTCGAATTTTTGCCAAAAATGGCAAAACACAAATTTCCTCCTATCTCCTTAACCGTGCGAGATAGAGCGATTTCGTCGAAATTTTCGACCCACAGGGTATCTAAGGAATGCAATCTTTGCAATTTTCCAAAAATTTTCCCCTCCCCAAAAAATGGCGGCCATTTTGAATTTTCGAATTTTTGCCAAAAATGGCAAAACACAAATTTCCTTCTATCTCCTTAACCGTGCGAGATAGAGCGATTTCGTCGAAATTTTCGACCCACAGGGTATCTAAGGAATGCAATCTTTGCAATTTTCAAAAAATTTTCCCCTCCCCAAAAATGGCGGCCATTTTGAATTTTCGAATTTTTGCCAAAAATGGCAAAACACCAATCTGCTTCTATCTCCTTAACCGTGCGAGATAGAGCGATTTCGTCAAAATTTTCGACCCACAGGGCATCTGAGCATTGTACTCTTGGTAATTTTTAAAAAATTTTCCCCTCCCCAAAAATGGCGGCCATTTTGAATTTTCGAATTTTTGCCAAAAATGGCAAAACACAAATTTCCTCCTATCTCCTTAACCGTGCCAGATAGAGCGATTTCGTCAAAATTTTCGACCCACAGGGTATCTGAGCATTGTGCTCTTGGTAATTTTTACAAAATTTTCCCCTCCCCAAAAATGGCGGCCATTTTGAATTTTCGAATTTTTGCCAAAAATGACAAAACACTAATTTGCTTCTATCTCCTTAACCGTGCCAGATAGAGCGATTTCGTCAAAATTTTCGACCCACAGGGTATCTGAGCATTGTGCTCTTGGTAATTTTTACAAAATTTTCCCCTCCCCAAAAATGGCGGCCATTTTGAATTTTCGAATTTTTGCCAAAAATGACAAAACACTAATTTGCTTCTATCTCCTTAACCGTGCGAGATAGAGCGATTTCGTCGAAATTTTCGACCCACAGGGTATCTGAGCATTGTGCTCTTGGTAATTTTCCAAAAATTTTCCCCTCCCCAAAAATGGCGGCCATTTTGAATTTTCGAATTTTTGCCAAAAATGGCAAAACACTAATTTGCTTCTATCTCCTTAACCGTGCGAGATAGAGCGATTTCGTCGAAATTTTCGACCCACAGGGTATCTAAGGAATGCAATCTTTGCAATTTTCCAAAAATTTTCCCCTCCCCAAAAATGGCGGCCATTTTGAATTTTCGAATTTTTGCCAAAAATGGCAAAACACAAATTTGCTTCTATCTCCTTAACCGTGCCAGATAGAGCGATTTCGTCAAAATTTTCGACTCACAGGGTATCTGAGCATTGTACTCTTGGTAATTTAAAAAAAATTTTCCCCTCCCCAAAAATGGCGGCCATTTTGAATTTTCGAATTTTTGCCAAAAATGGCAAAACACAAATTTCCTCCTATCTCCTTAACCGTGCCAGATAGAGCGATTTCGTCAAAATTTTCGACCCACAGGGTATCTGAGCATTGTACTCTTGGTAATTTTTAAAAAATTTTCCCCTCCCCAAAAATGGCGGCCATTTGAATTTTCGAATTGTTGCCAAAAATGGCAAAACACTAATTTGCTTCTATCTCCTTAACCGTGCGAGATAGAGTGATTTCGTCGAAATTTTCGACCCACAGGGTATCTAAGGAATGCAATCTTTGCAATTTTCAAAAAATTTTCCCCTCCCCAAAAATGGCGGCCATTTTGAATTTTCGAATTTTTGCCAAAAATGGTAAAACACAAATTTGCTTCTATCTCCTTAACCGTGCGAGATAGAGCGATTTCGTCGAAATTTTCGACCCACAGGGTATCTAAGTAATGCAATCTTTGCAATTTTCAAAAAATTTTCCCCTCCCCAAAAATGGCGGCCATTTTGAATTTTCGAATTTTTGCCAAAAATGGCAAAACACCAATCTGCTTCTATCTCCTTAACCGTGCGAGATAGAGCGATTTCGTCAAAATTTTCGACCCACAGGGCATCTGAGCATTGTTCTCTTGGTAATATTTAAAAAATTTTCCCCTCCCCAAAAATGGCGGCCATTTTGAATTTTCGAATTTTTGCCAAAAATGACAAAACACTAATTTGCTTCTATCTCCTTAACCGTGCGAGATAGAGCGATTTCGTCGAAATTTTCGACCCACAGGGTATCTGAGCATTGTGCTCTTGGTAATTTTCCAAAAAATTTTCCCCTCCCCAAAAATGGTGGCCATTTTGAATTTTCGAATTTTTGCCAAAAATGGCAAAACACTAATTTGCTTCTATCTCCTTAACCGTGCCAGATAGAGCGATTTCGTCGAAATTTTCGACCCACAGGGTATCTAAGGAATGCAATCTTTGCAATTTTCCAAAAATTTTCCCCTCCCCAAAAATGGCGGCCATTTTGAATTTTCGAATTTTTGCCAAAAATGGCAAAACACAAATTTCCTTCTATCTCCTTAACCGTGCCAGATAGAGCGATTTCGTCAAAATTTTCGACCCACAGGGTATCTGAGCATTGTACTCTTGGTAATTAAAAAAAAATTTTCCCCTCCCCAAAAATGGCGGCCATTTTGAATTTTCGAATTTTTGCCAAAAATGGCAAAACACAAATTTGCTTCTATCTCCTTAACCGTGCCAGATAGAGCGATTTCGTCAAAATTTTCGACCCACAGGGTATCTAAGGAATGCAATCTTTGCAATTTTCCAAAAATTTTCCCCTCCCCAAAAATGGCGGCCATTTTGAATTTTCGAATTTTTGCCAAAAATGGCAAAACACAAATTTCCTCCTATCTCCTTAACCGTGCCAGATAGAGCGATTTCGTCAAAATTTTCGACCCACAGGGTATCTGAGCATTGTACTCTTTGCAATTTTCCAAAAATTTTCCCCTCCCCAAAAATGGCGGCCATTTTGAATTTTCGAATTTTTGCCAAAAATGGCAAAACACTAATTTGCTTCTATCTCCTTAACCGTGCGAGATAGAGCGATTTCGTCGAAATTTTCGACCCACAGGGTATCTAAGGAATGCAATCTTTGCAATTTTCCAAAAATTTTCCCCTCCCCAAAAAATGGCGGCCATTTTGAATTTTCGAATTTTTGCCAAAAATGGCAAAACACAAATTTCCTTCTATCTCCTTAACCGTGCGAGATAGAGCGATTTCGTCGAAATTTTCGACCCACAGGGTATCTCAGGAATGCAATCTTTGCAATTTTCAAAAAATTTTCCCCTCCCCAAAAATGGCGGCCATTTTGAATTTTCGAATTTTTGCCAAAAATGGCAAAACACCAATCTGCTTCTATCTCCTTAACCGTGCGAGATAGAGCGATTTCGTCAAAATTTTCGACCCACAGGGCATCTGAGCATTGTACTCTTGGTAATTTTTAAAAAATTTTCCCCTCCCCAAAAATGGCGGCCATTTTGAATTTTCGAATTTTTGCCAAAAATGGCAAAACACTAATTTGCTTCTATCTCCTTAACCGTGCGAGATAGAGCGATTTCGTCGAAATTTTCGACCCACAGGGTATCTAAGGAATGCAATCTTTGCAATTTTCCAAAAATTTTCCCCTCCCCAAAAATGGCGGCCATTTTGAATTTTCGAATTTTTGCCAAAAATGGCAAAACACAAATTTGCTTCTATCTCCTTAACCGTGCCAGATAGAGCGATTTCGTCAAAATTTTCGACTCACAGGGTATCTGAGCATTGTACTCTTGGTAATTTAAAAAAAATTTTCCCCTCCCCAAAAATGGCGGCCATTTTGAATTTTCGAATTTTTGCCAAAAATGGCAAAACACAAATTTCCTCCTATCTCCTTAACCGTGCCAGATAGAGCGATTTCGTCAAAATTTTCGACCCACAGGGTATCTGAGCATTGTACTCTTGGTAATTTTTAAAAAATTTTCCCCTCCCCAAAAATGGCGGCCATTTGAATTTTCGAATTGTTGCCAAAAATGGCAAAACACTAATTTGCTTCTATCTCCTTAACCGTGCGAGATAGAGTGATTTCGTCGAAATTTTCGACCCACAGGGTATCTAAGGAATGCAATCTTTGCAATTTTCAAAAAATTTTCCCCTCCCCAAAAATGGCGGCCATTTTGAATTTTCGAATTTTTGCCAAAAATGGTAAAACACAAATTTGCTTCTATCTCCTTAACCGTGCGAGATAGAGCGATTTCGTCGAAATTTTCGACCCACAGGGTATCTAAGGAATGCAATCTTTGCAATTTTCAAAAAATTTTCCCCTCCCCAAAAATGGCGGCCATTTTGAATTTTCGAATTTTTGCCAAAAATGGCAAAACACCAATCTGCTTCTATCTCCTTAACCGTGCGAGATAGAGCGATTTCGTCAAAATTTTCGACCCACAGGGCATCTGAGCATTGTACTCTTGGTAATTTTTAAAAAATTTTCCCCTCCCCAAAAATGGCGGCCATTTTGAATTTTCGAATTTTTGCCAAAAATGACAAAACACTAATTTGCTTCTATCTCCTTAACCGTGCGAGATAGAGCGATTTCGTCGAAATTTTCGACCCACAGGGTATCTGAGCATTGTGCTCTTGGTAATTTTCCAAAAATTTTCCCCTCCCCAAAAATGGTGGCCATTTTGAATTTTCGAATTTTTGCCAAAAATGGCAAAACACTAATTTGCTTCTATCTCCTTAACCGTGCGAGATAGAGCGATTTCGTCGAAATTTTCGACCCACAGGGTATCTAAGGAATGCAATCTTTGCAATTTTCCAAAAATTTTCCCCTCCCCAAAAATGGCGGCCATTTTGAATTTTCGAATTTTTGCCAAAAATGGCAAAACACAAATTTCCTTCTATCTCCTTAACCGTGCCAGATAGAGCGATTTCGTCAAAATTTTCGACCCACAGGGTATCTGAGCATTGTACTCTTAGTAATTTAAAAAAAATTTTCCCCTCCCCAAAAATGGCGGCCATTTTGAATTTTCGAATTTTTGCCAAAAATGGCAAAACACAAATTTGCTTCTATCTCCTTAACCGTGCCAGATAGAGCGATTTCGTCAAAATTTTCGACCCACAGGGTATCTAAGGAATGCAATCTTTGCAATTTTCCAAAAATTTTCCCCTCCCCAAAAATGGCGGCCATTTTGAATTTTCGAATTTTTGCCAAAAATGGCAAAACACAAATTTCCTCCTATCTCCTTAACCGTGCCAGATAGAGCGATTTCGTCAAAATTTTCGACCCACAGGGTATCTGAGCATTGTACTCTTTGCAATTTTCCAAAAATTTTCCCCTCCCCAAAAATGGCGGCCATTTTGAATTTTCGAATTTTTGCCAAAAATGGCAAAACACTAATTTGCTTCTATCTCCTTAACCGTGCGAGATAGAGCGATTTCGTCGAAATTTTCGACCCACAGGGTATCTAAGGAATGCAATCTTTGCAATTTTCCAAAAATTTTCCCCTCCCCAAAAAATGGCGGCCATTTTGAATTTTCGAATTTTTGCCAAAAATGGCAAAACACAAATTTCCTTCTATCTCCTTAACCGTGCGAGATAGAGCGATTTCGTCGAAATTTTCGACCCACAGGGTATCTCAGGAATGCAATCTTTGCAATTTTCAAAAAATTTTCCCCTCCCCAAAAATGGCGGCCATTTTGAATTTTCGAATTTTTGCCAAAAATGGCAAAACACCAATCTGCTTCTATCTCCTTAACCGTGCGAGATAGAGCGATTTCGTCAAAATTTTCGACCCACAGGGCATCTGAGCATTGTACTCTTGGTAATTTTTAAAAAATTTTCCCCTCCCCAAAAATGGCGGCCATTTTGAATTTTCGAATTTTTGCCAAAAATGGCAAAACACAAATTTCCTCCTATCTCCTTAACCGTGCCAGATAGAGCGATTTCGTCAAAATTTTCGACCCACAGGGTATCTGAGCATTGTGCTCTTGGTAATTTTCCAAAAATTTTCCCCTCCCCAAAAATGGCGGCCATTTTGAATTTTCGAATTTTTGCCAAAAATGGCAAAACACTAATTTGCTTCTATCTCCTTAACCGTGCGAGATAGAGCGATTTCGTCGAAATTTTCGACCCACAGGGTATCTAAGGAATGCAATCTTTGCAATTTTCCAAAAATTTTCCCCTCCCCAAAAATGGCGGCCATTTTGAATTTTCGAATTTTTGCCAAAAATGGCAAAACACAAATTTGCTTCTATCTCCTTAACCGTGCCAGATAGAGCGATTTCGTCAAAATTTTCGACTCACAGGGTATCTGAGCATTGTACTCTTGGTAATTTAAAAAAAATTTTCCCCTCCCCAAAAATGGCGGCCATTTTGAATTTTCGAATTTTTGCCAAAAATGGCAAAACACAAATTTCCTCCTATCTCCTTAACCGTGCCAGATAGAGCGATTTCGTCAAAATTTTCGACCCACAGGGTATCTGAGCATTGTACTCTTGGTAATTTTTAAAAAATTTTCCCCTCCCCAAAAATGGCGGCCATTTGAATTTTCGAATTGTTGCCAAAAATGGCAAAACACTAATTTGCTTCTATCTCCTTAACCGTGCGAGATAGAGTGATTTCGTCGAAATTTTCGACCCACAGGGTATCTAAGGAATGCAATCTTTGCAATTTTCAAAAAATTTTCCCCTCCCCAAAAATGGCGGCCATTTTGAATTTTCGAATTTTTGCCAAAAATGGTAAAACACAAATTTGCTTCTATCTCCTTAACCGTGCGAGATAGAGCGATTTCGTCGAAATTTTCGACCCACAGGGTATCTAAGGAATGCAATCTTTGCAATTTTCCAACAAATTTTCCCCTCCCCAAAAATGGCAGCCATTTTGAATTTTCGAATTTTTGCCAAAAATGGCAAAACACAAATTTGCTTCTATCTCCTTAACCGTGCGAGATAGAGCGATTTCGTCGAAATTTTCGACCCACAGGGTATCTAAGGAATGCAATCTTTGCAATTTTCCAAAAAATTTTCCCCTCCCCAAAAATGGCAGCCATTTTGAATTTTCGAATTTTTGCCAAAAATGGCAAAACACAAATTTGCTCATATCTCCTTAACCGTGCGAGATAGAGCGATTTCGTCGAAATTTTCGACCCACAGGGTATCGAAGAAATGCAATCTTTGCAATTTTCCGAAAAATTTTCCCCTCCCCAAAAATGGCGGCCATTTTGAATTTTCGAATTTTTGCCAAAAATGGCAAAACACAAATTTGCTTCTATCTCCTTAACCGTGCGAGATAGATCGATTTCATCAAAATTTTCGACCCACAGGTATTTCAGCATTGTATTCTTGGCAATTTAAAAAAAAATTTCCCGTCCCCTAAAATGGCGGCCATTTTGAATTTTCAAATTTTTGTCAAAAATGGCAAAACACAAATTTGCTTCTATCTCCTTAACCATGCGAGATAGAGCGATTTCGTCGAAATTTTCAACCCACAGGGTATCTAAGGAATGTAATCTTTGCAATTTTCAAAAAATTTTCCCCTCCCCAAAAATGGCAGCCATTTTGAATTTTCGAATTTTTGCCCAAAATGGAAAAACACAAACTGGCCTTAACCGTGCAAAATAGAGTTATTTCGTTGAAATGTTCGACCCATAGGGTATCTAAAAAATGTACTCTTGGCAATTTTCAAAAAAATTTCCTTTTCCCAAAAATGGCGGCCATTTTGAATTTTCAAATTTTTGCCAAAAATAGAAAAACAGGAATTTGCTTCTATCTTCTTAACCGTGCCAGATAGAGTGATTTCGTCAAAATTTTCAACCCAACCAATGCAAAAAGGCATGAAGCTGAAATAATTTACATCTACACTAACAAATATTTAAGCATCATTGATATATTTTACAAATGAAACAGGGTCTTGTAAGACTACTGTACAATTTGGGCAAAAGGTTCATGGGTGGACATTACACATGATAATGTGTGTTCTTCTATGCTATCCTGTTTCTATTCGCATCTACTATCAACAGGGCGGCCGATTTCTAGTTTCTAAAAAATTTTCCCCTCCCCTAAAATGGCGGCCATTTTGAATTTTCAAATTTTTGCCAAAAATGGCAAAACACAAATTTGCTTCTATCTCCTTAACCATGCGAGATAGAGCGATTTCGTCGAAATTTTCAACCCACAGGGTATCTAAGGAATGTAATCTTTGCAATTTTCAAAAAATTTTCCCCTCCCCAAAAATGGCAGCCATTTTGAATTTTCGAATTTTTGCCCAAAATGGAAAAACACAAACTGGCCTTAACCGTGCAAAATAGAGTTATTTTGTTGAAATTTTCGACCCATAGGGTATCTAAGAAATGTACTCTTGGCAATTTTCAAAAAAATTTCCTTTTCCCAATAATGGCGGCCATTTTGAATTTTCAAATTTTTGCCAAAAATAGAAAAACAGGAATTTGCTTCTATCTTCTTAACCGTGCAAGATAGAGTGATTTCGTCAAAATTTTCAACCCAACCAATGCAAAAAGGCATGAAGCTGAAATAAATTACATCTACACTATCAAATATTTAAGCATCATTGATATATTTTACAAATGAAACAGGGTCTTGTAAGACTACTGTACAATTTGGGCAAAAGGTTCATGGGTGGACATTACACATGATAATGTGTGTTCTTCTATGCTATCCTGTTTCTATTCGCATCTACTATCAACAGGGCGGCCTATTTCTAGTTACTACTCATAAGGCTTCTTGAGGTTTGTCACTAATCAAGGATCAGAGTATAAATGAGATGCTTTGTTTTTGAACATGTGTTTAAAAACATTTTCAAGCATACATATCTGAACAAGTTGTCCCAACTGGTTTTTTTATGTCAGCTGACTTGTCAGTCAGCTGACATTATGGCATCACTCTGCGGCGTCCGCGTCTGTGTACGCGTCCGCGTGACAAACTTCTTCTCCAAAACTACAAGACCCAGAGACATGCTGTTTTTTTTAAAAGATACCTTAACTATCGAGGATGATAAATCGTAAAATTCATGCAGATCTGTCTGTTCGTCTGTTTGCCAGAGCCATTACAAGTGAGGTACCCCCACCCAAAGTTTGAAAATTTCAACACTTGATCACAATTTTCTCATTCACTATTGCGGGGATTTTTCTCATATCTTGCATAGATGTAATAGGCCACTAGTAGAGTACCTTGTGTGAATATAAGACCTGGATCTGTCTTAATTTTTTTTTTATTAATTTTTAAAATAATTTTTAATGCAATAAAATTCATGAAATCATGCACTAAATCAATTATAACTTGAAAAGTATTGCATTTAGAGCATTTTATTAAAATATGTTATTCAGCTACTTTTTCCATAGCTACAACATGGTGAGTAACTTGGGTGTCTATCTCAATAGCTAAGTGAGTAATAGCTACTTTTGGACTTTTCAGTAACTTCCATCATGAGTAAAATCACTTGTATCTTGAAAACTATTGCATTTAGAGAATTTTGTGTAAATATGTTATTCAGCTACTTTTGGGTCAGCTATAACATAGTAAAATTTCAGACCTGTAGGTCAAGGCATAGCTGAGTAATAGCTACTTTTATGTTATCACTGTTGCGTAAATCACTTATAACTTGAAAAGTATTGTATTTAGAGTATTTAGTTTCATATGTTATTCACCTACTTTTGGGTCAGCTATAACATAGTAAAATTCCAGACCAGTGGCTCGTGGCATAGCTGAGTAATAGCTACTTTCAGGTTATCACTGTTGAGTAAATCACTTATAACTTGAAAACTATTGCATTTACAGTAATTTGTTTGTATATGTTATTCAGCTACTTTTGGGTCAGCTATAACATAGTAAAATTTCAGACCTGTGGCTCATGGCATAGCTGAGTAATAGCTACTTTCACGTTATCACTGTTGAGTAAATCACTTATAACTTGAAAACTATTGCATTCACAGTAATTTGTTTGTATATGTTATTCAGCTACTTTTGGGTCAGCTATAACATAGTAAAATTTCAGACCTGTAGCTCATGGCATAGCTGAGTAATAGCTACTTTTAGGTTATCACTGTTGAGTAAATTACTTATAATTTGAAAGTATTGTATTTAGAGAATTTAGTTTCATATGTTATTCACCTATTTTGGGGTAAGCTATACCATAGTAAAATTCCAGACCAATGGCTCATTGCTTAGCTGAGTAATAGCTACTTTGAGGTTCTTACTCAACACTAAATCATCTATAACTTGAAAAGTATTGCATTTAGAGCATTTTCTTTAAATATGTTATTCAGCTACTTTTTCCATAGCTACAACATGGTGAGTAACTTGGGTGTCTATCTCAATAGCTAAGCGAGTAATAGCTACTTTTGGACTTTTCAGTAACTTACATCATGAGTAAAATCACTTGTAACTTGAAAACTATTGCATATGGAGAATTTTGTGTAAATATGTTATTCAGCTACTTTTGGGTCAGCTATAACATAGTAAAATTTCAGACCTGTAGCTCATGGCATAGCTGAGTAATAGCTACTTTTATGTTATCACTGTTGAGTAAATCACTTATAACTTGAAAAGTATTGCATTTAGAGTATTTACTTTCATATGTTATTCACCTATTTTGTGGTCAGCTATAACATAGTAAAATTCCAGACCAGTGGCTCATTGCATAGCTGAGTAATAGCTACTTTGAGGTTTTTACTCAACACTAAATCATCTATAACTTGAATAGTATTGTATTTAGAGCATTTTCTTTATATATGTTATTCAGCTACTTTTGGGTCAGCTATAACATAGTAAAATTTCAGACCTGTAGCTCATGGCATAGCTGAGTAATAGCTACTTTCAGGTTATCACTGTTGAGTAAATCACTTATAACTTGAAAACTATTGCATTTACAGTAATTTGTTTGTATATGTTATTCAGCTACTTTTGGGTAAGCTATAACATAGTAAAATTTCAGACCTGTAGCTCATGGTATAGCTGAGTAATAGTTACTTTCAGGTTATCACTGTTGAGTAAATCACTTATAACTTGAAAGCTATTGCATTTACAGTAATTTGTTTGTATATGTTATTCAGCTACTTTTGGGTAAGCTATAACATAGTAAAATTTCAGACATGTAGCTCATGGCATAGCTGAGTAATAGCTACTTTCAGGTTATCACTGTTGAGTAAATCACTTATAACTTGAAAACTATTGCATTTACAGTAATTTGTTTGTATATGTTATTCAGCTACTTTTGGGTCAGCTATAACATAGTAAAATTCCAGACCAGTGGCTCGTGGCATAGCTGAGTAATAGCTACTTTCAGGTTATCACTGTTGAGTAAATCACTTATAACTTGAAAACTATTGCATTTACAGTAATTTGTTTGTATATGTTATTCAGCTACTTTTGGGTCAGCTATAACATAGTAAAATTTCAGACCTGTGGCTCATGGCATAGCTGAGTAATAGCTACTTTCACGTTATCACTGTTGAGTAAATCACTTATAACTTGAAAACTATTGCATTCACAGTAATTTGTTTGTATATGTTATTCAGCTACTTTTGGGTCAGCTATAACATAGTAAAATTTCAGACCTGTAGCTCATGGCATAGCTGAGTAATAGCTACTTTTAGGTTATCACTGTTGAGTAAATTACTTATAATTTGAAAGTATTGTATTTAGAGAATTTAGTTTCATATGTTATTCACCTATTTTGGGGTAAGCTATACCATAGTAAAATTCCAGACCAATGGCTCATTGCTTAGCTGAGTAATAGCTACTTTGAGGTTCTTACTCAACACTAAATCATCTATAACTTGAAAAGTATTGCATTTAGAGGATTTTCTTTAAATATGTTATTCAGCTACTTTTTCCATAGCTACAACATGGTGAGTAACTTGGGTGTCTATCTCAATAGCTAAGCGAGTAATAGCTACTTTTGGACTTTTCAGTAACTTACATCATGAGTAAAATCACTTGTAACTTGAAAACTATTGCATATGGAGAATTTTGTGTAAATATGTTATTCAGCTACTTTTGGGTCAGCTATAACATAGTAAAATTTCAGACCTGTAGCTCATGGCATAGCTGAGTAATAGCTACTTTTATGTTATCACTGTTGAGTAAATCACTTATAACTTGAAAAGTATTGCATTTAGAGTATTTACTTTCATATGTTATTCACCTATTTTGTGGTCAGCTATAACATAGTAAAATTCCAGACCAGTGGCTCATTGCATAGCTGAGTAATAGCTACTTTGAGGTTTTTACTCAACACTAAATCATCTATAACTTGAATAGTATTGTATTTAGAGCATTTTCTTTATATATGTTATTCAGCTACTTTTGGGTCAGCTATAACATAGTAAAATTTCAGACCTGTAGCTCATGGCATAGCTGAGTAATAGCTACTTTCAGGTTATCACTGTTGAGTAAATCACTTATAACTTGAAAACTATTGCATTTACAGTAATTTGTTTGTATATGTTATTCAGCTACTTTTGGGTAAGCTATAACATAGTAAAATTTCAGACCTGTAGCTCATGGTATAGCTGAGTAATAGTTACTTTCAGGTTATCACTGTTGAGTAAATCACTTATAACTTGAAAGCTATTGCATTTACAGTAATTTGTTTGTATATGTTATTCAGCTACTTTTGGGTAAGCTATAACATAGTAAAATTTCAGACATGTAGCTCATGGCATAGCTGAGTAATAGCTACTTTCAGGTTATCACTGTTGAGTAAATCACTTATAACTTGAAAACTATTGCATTTACAGTAATTTGTTTGTATATGTTATTCAGCTACTTTTGGGTAAGCTATAACAAAGTAAAATTTCAGACCTGTAGCTCATGGCATAGCTGAGTAATAGCTACTTTCAGGTTATCACTGTTGAGTAAATCACTTATAACTTGAAAACTATTGCATTTACAGTAATTTGTTTGTATATGTTATTCAGCTACTTTTGGGTCAGCTATAACATAGTAAAATTTCAGACCTGTAGCTCATGGCATAGCTGAGTAATAGCTACTTTCAGGTTATCACTGTTGAGTAAATCACTTATAACTTGAAAACTATTGCATTTACAGTAATTTGTTTGTATATGTTATTCAGCTACTTTTGGGTAAGCTATAACAAAGTAAAATTTCAGACCTGTAGCTCATGGCATAGCTGAGTAATAGCTACTTTCAGGTTATCACTGTTGAGTAAATCACTTATAACTTGAAAACTATTGCATTTACAGTAATTTGTTTGTATATGTTATTCAGCTACTTTTGGGTCAGCTATAACATAGTAAAATTTCAGACCTGTAGCTCATGGCATAGCTGAGTAATAGCTACTTTTAGATTATCACTGTTGAGTAAATCACTTATAACTTCAAAAGTATTGCATTTAGAGTATTTAGTTGTATCCACCGGACAGTAGGATATGTTCCTCATTATAAAATCTTGACTGGAAATATTTGGGTCCTCATTTTGAAAAAAAAAAACAACATGGCCGCCACAGGCGTTTCTTTATCAGTCATGAAAAGTGCTTATAGGTCGCTTATTATCGATCCTAGAGGTTTGGGATGGTAAACCAACATATAGGAAATCATGGGCCGGGAATCTTTTGGTGTGGTCGGATTTGACCTTGGACCCCTCCTTCAAGGTCAAACGAGGATAGCCAAACTTAAAAGTGCTTATAACTCGCTTATTATTGTCCTACAGGTTTGGGATGGTAAACCAACATATAGGAAATCATTGGCCTGGATTCTTTTGGTGTGGTCAGATTTGACCTTGGACCCCTCTTTCAAGGTCAAACGAGGATAGCCAAACTTAAAAGTGCTTATAGCACACTTATTATTGGTTCTAGAGGTTTGGGATGGTAGAACAACCTATAGGAAATCACGGGCTGGGAATCTTTTGGTGTGGTCAGATATGACCTTGGACCCCCCCTTCAAGGTCAAGCGAGGATACCCAAACTTAAAAGTGCTTATAACATGCCTATTATTGGTCCTAGAGGTTTGGGATGGTAAACCAACCTAAAGGAAATCATGGGCTGGGAATCTTTCGGTGTTGTCGGATTTGACCTTGGACCCCTCCTTCAAGGTCAAACAAGGATAGCCAAACTTAAAAGTGCTTTTAAGTCGCTTATTATTGGTTCTAGAGATTTGGGATGGTGAACCAACCTATAGGAAATCATGGGCCTGGATTCTTTTGGTGTGGTTGGATTTGACCTAGGACCGCTCTTTCAAGGTCAAACAAAAATAGCCAAACTTAAAAGTGGTTATAACTTGCTTATTATTGGTCCTAGAGATTTGGGATGGTAAACCAACCTATAGGAAATCATGGGCCTGGATTCTTTTGGTGTAGTCGGATTTGACCGTGAACCCCTCTTTCAAGGTCAAAAGAGGGTAGCCAAACTTAAAAGTGCTTATAGCTCGCTTATTATTGGTCCTAGAGATTTGGGATGGTAAACCAACCTCTAGGAAATCATGGGCCTGGATTCTTTTGGTGTGGTCGGATTTCACCTTGAAACCCTCCTTCAAGGTCAAACGAGGATAGCCAAACTTAAAAGTGCTTATAGCTCGCTTATTATTGGTTCTAGAGGTTTGGAATGGAAAACAAACCTATAGGAAATAATGGGCTAGGAATCTTTTGATGTGATCAGATTTGACCTTTGGCCCCTCTTTGAAGGTCAAATGAGGAAAGCCAAAATGAACAGTGCTTATATCTCGCTTATTTGTGTTCCTAGAGGTTTGCAATGTCACACCAACCCATAGGAATCATGGGCTAAGAATCTTTTGACATGGTCAGATTTCACCTTGAGCTCCAAGGTTAAGCATGTTTTAATGGCTTTTGTGAGTTTTCTGGTGGATACAATTTGCATCAGTTCTCCGATGCTATAGGTCTAGTTTCAGTGTGTTATTCACATATTTTGGGGTCAGCTATAACATAGTAAAATTAAAACTATTGCATTTGCAATATTTTCATTAAATATGTTTTTAACTTACTTTTTACACCTTAACAGTTACCTTCTTACTTTTCTTCCAAACACCATTTCCAGGGCACAACTTTTGTGTTTTTTTCTTCTGTCACTTCTACTCTGAAACTCAAAACACACAGTCAGCTGACACAGAGCCCGTTCACGGGCACTGATTGCTTGTTTTCAATCATAAGTCACCTACAGATAATATTTAGTCTGACTTAAGTTAGCACAGGTTGTTATGACTATATGCTGTTACAAATAATATTGCACAGTCTACTGTAAAACCAGTAGCTGAGTATTCTTGTCCAATGTAAAATTTAGTTCTTTAAGGTCACATAGATTAATGGTCCAGATTTTATATTTCAAGTGATTTTCATGTATAATAACAATCAGGAGATAACTCAGGAAATTTTTACAGTGAGTCTTAGAAATAAAACTGGAGTAATTAAGCCAACAGTTTAAACGATAAGCCACTTTTATAAATGTTTTGAATGAGAGCAGATATGGCATCAAACCATCATAAGAGCGGAGGGCCATTAAATATCATATGGCCCTCACACCTGTTATAACTGCTCCCTCTAGTTCAGATCTGTAATTATTAAGGTCACACAATCTAATTTTGACCACTCCACTTTACAGAATTGGAACAGAGGCAAAATAATTTCTGATACAGTATGTGGCTGATTAAACATATGCTGGTCAATGTTTGTATGTATGACAGTGTATGTTCATTGTAGTACTGTAGACTCTGCATAGAAGAGAACCTTCAGTATCTACAGAATTTGGTTTTACTTGTGTATGTGCTTTCAAATTATACTAACAAAACCATAGTATTTTCTTACATATGGACTTTAATCCTGAGTCTACATGTACTTAAATTCATTGTGTACTGGTTCTTCTTATACAAAGTCTTTTGTATATTTTACACAAACAGATATGAAATTATATTACATGTTATATTTGAAAGAAAATAACATACTGTTGAATCTACAGTCAAATTGTATTCACAATGTTCACATGAATATTTTCATTCACAACAGAAACATGGTATATCTACTATTCCCAGGTGTATAAAAATAGTCCTTATGGCATATCAACATTCCTAATGGTAGATCTAATATTCCTTATGTTTTATTCTAATGGATTATTATGCTTATATTAAACTCTCACTTCTGGAGTCTCATTGTTTGTCTTTAAATATTATTGGCAGAGTTGTTTTGTGAAGGTTGCAAAGTTATCCTTACAATTGTTATGGTACATTTGTGTAAAATTTTAAATGTATTTATTGTATTTTTTTTACAAAATATCATACATTTCTTTGTCGCCTTTTCCTGAAGGTAATAGCAATGTGTTTTCTTACATTTTATAGTTTTGAGTAGTATGTACACAAAGTAAGTATTGTACTGTTTGTAATGTTTTCTGTTGAATAAATATTTTTTTACGAAATTTTTTTCCAGAAATGAACAATGTTTATTTTTACTACATCTTGAAATGTATTTACATTTGCATCTGTGACAAATCCTAAATCCATGTATGGGCTACAACCTTTATAAGTTAACTTAATAAAACTGGTCATCCAATTTCAAAAAGATCTGATGTTAGTTTGAAAAGTGTTGGCCATGCTAACATGCTTCAAATCGAATACGAGTTTGATCAATGTCAGAATTATACCCGCATCATTTTCATTGTAGAGAATTGCCACTTTGCCAGTATGGTAGATCCTGTTCCACTGGATACAATTTATGTCCAAATATTCCCAAAACAAACAATGACCCGTTCAAAGCTTATAAAGACAGAGAACAAAGGTGGCAGGCCTCAATGCATGAGTAGATAACAAGTTGGGCCTTTTTATCTCCCAGCAGCAAGAGATTATAAAACGCCTTACGTACATGCGTCCGTCCGTTTGTCATGTTTTTACATAAATCTTAATATCTCATTCATTTATAATGACATCTTCAAATTTATAGGGAATGTTTATGGCTATGAAAACACGTCTGACAAAAATTTTGACCTCATTTTGAAAACAAAATGGCCGCCATAGCCAATTGTTTTAAAATCTTAAAGATGCTCGAAATCTTGAAATATTGCAGCTAGCTTCATCAAATTTGCACAAATGATATTTGGCTAGGAAAGCTACTCTGATAGTAATTTTAGCCTAGTTTGCAAAACAAAATGGCCGCCATATCACATGTTTAATGTCAAATGGGGTTATCATATTAAAAGGCCTTGTATTTCGCAATTGCTCCTAGGGGTTTGGCATGTAAAACAAATTGTAAAAAGTCAAGGCCTGGGAATCTTTCCCAGGTGTTGAATTTGACCTTTGACCCCTGCTTCAAGGTTAAATGGGGTCATCATACTAAAATGTCCTTATATTTCCCTTATTGTTGGTGCTAGGGCTTCAGAATGTAAAAACAGTCCTGGTCTGCAAATGTTTTGTCTGTGAACAATTTTGGCCTCATTTTGAAAAACAAAAAGGCCGCCATAGCCAATTATTTGAAAACCATTAAGATGCTGTAAACTTGAAATATTGCAGCTAGGTTAATCAAATTTGCACAAACGATATATGGCTGGGAAAGTTAGCCTGATAATAATTTTGGCCTAGTTTCGAAAACAAAATGGCCGCCACATCACGTTCAATGTCAAATGGGATTATCCTATTAAAAAGGCCTTATATCTCCTTTATCATTGCTACTAGGGGTTTGGAATGTGAAAACAACTTGTAGGAAGTTATGGCCTGGGAATTTTTTCCAATTGCTGACTTTGACCTTTGACCCCTTCTTCAGTGTCAAGTGGGGTCATCTTACTAAAAAGGCCTTGTATCTCCCTTAGTTCTCCTATATTACTGCTCCAAAGGCGGGAGATAACTGCAGTGGCCTGGTATTATCTGGCAAGCCACCGCTGCTTGCTCATGGCAATAAATGTATGTGTTTCACCAAAGACTTTAGCCTTGTGCAATGTCCTGTCTTTTTAGCCTACATGTATTAGATCATTATGATTTCAACAAGTACAGTCCCTCTAAGTGAGTGTTTATCCTTTACCAGGAGGTTTCTTTTGGGGATGCATTCGTTTCATTGTCATTTTTTGCAATAACTACATAAGCAGTTAATGGCTCTTTCTAAGATTTGTTATATTGGTTGGGCATGATTAAAGGAAAAAAGTGATTAAATTTTTGGAAAGATATAGATCATATTCTGCACAGACCCCCAAAATTCCAAATTTCAAAGGTCCCATTTTCAATGGATTTTCAATGACTTTGGCTTATTGGCTGACATTTCTCCAGAAAAGTAATGAGCAAATTTAATGATATATGGGCCTGACACACAAAAGAAGCATTTACATTTTGGAAAAGATCTGGATCATATTCAGGATGCAAATAAGTTCTGAATTTTTGGAAAATTGCCCTGGTGTATGTCTGCACTCTAAGAGTGTTGTCTGGTTGTTTGTGTGACTGGGTAATTATTATGTGCTCTTGCAAATAGCCTGATATGTGTCAATACCCATGGCAAGTCTGAGTTTCTGTCCTGGTGTAACTTTATCTATTGAAATGGATAAAAGGGAGGAAGACGTACGAATCTCATCAGGAAGAACATTCTTAACAGTTGCAGCAAAAGCAAGCTATAACCAAACTGCTTGACAGTCTTATGAGTAGATGGATAGAACTTAGGAATAACATGGAAATTACCATTATTCTGCAGCTGGCACCGTAAGAGCTTCTGTAGGAAGATAGATATGGAGCCAAATACTTTGGAAAACCAGTGCAAAGGAACTTGTAAACAAGCGTGGCTGTTTCAAATAGTAAACAATGTTTAACAGGAAGCCAATGCAATTTCCTAATGCCCCTGTTCCACCAAAAGATTAAGGCCCGATCCTGTCTGGGACCCTTAATCGTGCACAGTCGGTGGAAAAAAAACAAAAATGGGCGGGAATACTGGGTCGGTACTGATGTCTGGGATTAAGAACAGATCGTCCTCAGGAAGCCTCAGGTGGCCCCAGACAGTCCCCGACTGGTCTGGGACTAAGAACCGACTAAGCCAGTTTTCAGGTCGGTTTCAACCACGATCCTGTCGTACACATACCGACTGGGTCCCAGGACGCCTCAGGCCTCCTGGGACTAAGAGCCGACTAACCCACGATTAACTACCGGCATCCTCAGGCCTCCTCAGTCTTCCCGAGACCAGGATCCCCGATTCTTGTTTTCCAAAGTTGCTGGATTTTCTGGGTATATATGTATAAAATGCGCGATCTAATCACCATTGCTTTTCTAGGAACACAGCAGGATGCCACCTTTTAATGGGAGACAGATTCAACAACAACTTAGGGCTTTTTTGGTTTTTATTCAGTTACAAATAATCATGTATTTCCATTTTTTACGTCGACCACAGCAACCACCACCAGCACCACCAGCACCCATACAGAGACCTAGAAGAAGGCACAACATGTGGGTCAGGCCATGGCTACTGCAGAGAGAGGAGAGGGGGCCTACCATAACATTATGGCTGATCTGTATGCCACAGACATTCCAGGATTCACCAACTACATGAGGATGACCCCAGAATTCTTTGAAATGATAAAGACCAGACTGGAACCACATCTAGCCAGGCAGGCCACCAACTACAGAGCACCAATCAGTGTTGGGGAGAAGTTAGCCCTCACCATCAGATATCTGGCCACTGGGGAGTCCTACACATCATTATCCTGTCAGTTCAGGGTTGGAAGATCCACCATTTCCAAGTTTTTACCAGAGGTCTGCAGGGCCATCCAGGATGAGTTCACCAGAGAGTACCTCAAATGTCCTACTACTCCAGATGAGTGGAAAGAACTGGAGAGGGAATTCAGGATCAGGTGGAATGTTCCACATGCCCTGGGAGCCCTGGATGGGAAGCATGTGGCCCTGAAGAAACCCAAGAACACTGGAGCCCTCTACCACAACTACAAGGGCTTCTTTTCCATTGTGATGTTGGCCCTGGTAGATGGACAGTATAAGTTCAGATGGGTGGATGTGGGTACAGCTGGATCTTGCTCAGATGCCCAGATATTTAATGCCTCTCAGCTGAAGAGGAGGATTGAAGATGGCAGGATAGGCTTCCCTGACCCAGCTCCTATAACCCAGGGTGGTAGAGATGTCCCCTACTTCATTCTGGCAGACGATGCTTTTGCCCTGAAGACCTGGCTCATGAAACCCTATGGCAGAAGGCTGTTAACAAGGGAGGAAAGGATTGCCAACTATAGAATATCGAGGGGCAGGAGAGTTGTGGAGAACGCTTTTGGCATCCTGGTCTCAAGATTTAGAGTGATGAAGACCACAATTGAACTACCCCCAGAAACAGTTAGAGAAGTGGTCATGACCTGTGTGGTTCTGCACAACATACTCAGAAGCCAGTATCAAGGTCAACCTGCTGGTCAGCAGCCTGGGGAGGAGGATGATGATGATGATGTGCCTGGTGATTGTGGATTGATTGGTGGTTCTGCTGGTGGTGGCCAAGACAGAAACCCTGCTAGAGAGGCCAAAAGACAGAGGGATTACCTGAAGGACTACTTCAATAATGAGGGAGCAGTGGCCTGGCAAGACGGCAGAATATAAGTCCTGCTGCAGTAAACAGTCCTTTTCAGGACTAACTATAACAGTCCTTTTCAGGACTAACAAACAGTCCTTTTCAGGACTACCAATTATTCCAAAAACAATTAATCAGCTATGCTTGCTACAGACGGACAAACCCCATGCCAAACATAACTTTTTCAGACGGACAAACAGACAAACCCCATGCCAAAAATAACATTTTCAGACGGACAAACAGACAAACCCCATGCCAAACATAACTTTTTCAGACGGACAAACAGACAAACCCCATGCCAAACATTACATTTTCAGACGGACAAACAGACAAACCCCATGCCAAACATAACTTTTTCAGACGGACAAACAGACAAACCCCATGCCAAACATAACTTTTTCAGACGGACAAACAGACAAACCCCATGCCAAAAATAACATTTTCAGATGGACAAACAGACAAACCCCATGCCAAACATAACTTTTTCAGACGGACAAACAGACAAACCCCATGCCAAACATTACATTTTCAGACGGACAAAGAGACAAACCCCATGCCAAATATAACTTTTTCAGACGGACAAACAGACAAACCCCATGCCAAACATAACTTTTTCAGACGGACAAACAGACAAACCCCATGCCAAACATTACTTTTTCAGAAGGACAAACAGACAAACACAAGTTACTCACCCAACAATCATACAAACCCAGTGTTAAACAAGAGCCAAACACAAAGTCACACATAATATCCTAAAATGAATTATTTTTTTATATATTTGGAAATCCACCTCCTAATTTCATCAATTTGACTTTGTTCATGGGTTGGAAATTTATTTGTAGCAGAAATGTTTTTATGGAAATCTTCAATTTTAAATCTTCACCTCTAATCACAAAAATGTGGAAAATATTACCATAAAACAAGTTTTGTTTTCAATAGTGGGGGATTGTGTTTGCAAAATACCTTGTCAGTTCGTTGGCATGGGTTCTATTTAATTTTGGGTTTTTGTGTTTCTTGGTTGGTGGTTACTGGGGTTGGGTTTATTATTGGTAATTGGATGTTGGGTGTCTTACTGGGTTTGTTATTTGGGGGTTATGTTTGGTATTGGGTTTGTCTGTTTGTGGGTTGGCAAGTATGTAATAATGCCTTTTAACTCTAGGGAAGGTGTAAGTGTTGGACTTTTCAATTACAGATTTTAAACTATCCCATGGATTTTAATCTAAAAATGGGCTGATTAATGGCCATATTGGGAATTATTTTTAATTTTTTTTATGTGGCCTTTTTTCTTATGTGTGGTACCATGGGTTATTTGTTTCATGTTTGGGTGGTGTAGGTGTTGGACTTTAACTTTTTTTTCTTGTGATAAGTATTTGTAGTGAATTTTTTTGTTTTGGGAGGGGAATTGGAATAACATGTAGCTGAATAATTGTTTTGGGAAGATTTGATGGCCCTGAAAAGGGCCTGGCAGGTCAAAGACCCGCCCTGACTGGATGGCTACTGAGGAGGCTGCTGCTGCTGTTGAGGCGGTGCTGAAGTGGTGATAGTAAAGAGCTGCTGCTGCGGTTGCTGCTGCTGCTGCTGCTGAGGCTGCTCGATGATCTGTGTTGATGTCAGATCTGGTAGCTGGCTTAAGATTCCACTCAGATTGTGTCTGCTCCCATCGTCCTGTACAGTTAGGACAGATGTTGGGTTGCTGAAGCCAATGGGGCTTGGTGTATAGTACACAAAACTGCTGCTAGCTGCTGCTTGAGTGGAACTAGACGCCTGTGGAGTGGTTGTTGGCAGTAGGCCGACCCTCTGGGACTCCGTGGTAACAGTGGCTGATCTTCTGGGCAATGGCTGATGTCTGCGGTTACTCTTAATAGTTTCGATGTCTCTAAATATCTTGCCCTTTAATTCTTCAAATTCTTCTTGAGTCATCTTTTCGGCCTCTGATGCCACGTAGTCAAAGAAGGGCTGCCTGTCTGACTTCTGATGCAGAAAACCTGAGATAAGTCTCCTCATCTGCTCAAAGTGTTCGAGAATCTTGGAGTCTGTAGTTGAAACGGGCGTGATGGACTGACTCCTCTCCCTCAGGACACGGGACTCGAGGTGTTCTGTGTCAGTAGTTGACCCACGTGATTCGTCCTGCCTGCTGGTATTTGGACTGGCCTCAAAACCTGAACTTCTGTTGGCCCTCTTTCTTCTGATGTGGGTTTTAAGAAAACCCATCTGTTGGTAGACCCAGGACTGTCTCTTGGTCATCTCCCTCGGGGCTTGGCCAGATTGGAGCTTCCCATAACGGGTTCGCTGGGACTCGAACCAACGTCTCACATCAAAGGGCTGGAGCTGGAGTTCCTCAGATATTTCTGCCCAGAGAGCCTCTCTTCTGGTCCTGTCGTGGAAACGTGAATGTTCCTTGTCATACAGTTCAGGGTGCAGCTTTACAAATTCCACAATGGAAACTTCCTGGCTGTCTGTAAAAGTGGCACACACCCTGGCTCTCTTGGCTGAAGAATGGCACTCCGGATCTTCTTCACACCTCTCTTCTTCTTCTGCCACAGCTTCCCCAATAGCTGGACCTTCCTGAATCTCCTCCTCCTCTCTCCTCTCAGTTCCTTTTTCTGTAATAACTTCACTCCTCTCCTCTACTTGACTTTCCTTCTCCCTCTCATCCATCTTTTTCCTTCCTCTCTTCCCTCCTTTCTCTTTCCTCATAATCCAGTCGACAAAATAATAAAAAAATAGTAAAATGTGTCTCCTAACTGTGAAATTTGCCTTAAGCTCAAGTAAAATATATATAAAATAAAAACTGAAAACCCCTACAAATCAGTGACACACGTCTCTCAGTAGCCAAACAGTCAGTAACAACGAGAATGTGTGCGCGGTCGCTTATATAGTCCCAGACCCCCTCATTGCCTCGTTTTAATTTCCGACGCGCGGAAAACAGTCGGTTCTTAATCGGTTGTTAGTCCCAGGCCGCCTGGGGCATCCTCAGACCGTCGCAGACTAAATTTGTGCTGTCCCAGGCGTCCTGGGGAGGCCGGTTTGGATCGGTTAGGGTCGGTTACCCTTAGTCGGGGCTTAGTCCCAGACCTAGATTTTTGGGTCCCAGGACACCGCAGACGGTCTGAGGCTTCCGGGGACTAATGCAACCGACCCACTTTCACACGCATGAAATTCATATGCATCATATTTGAGTCTGGGATTAACAACCGGCCTCCTGGGACTAAGCTAGGGAGGTCTGGGACTAAGGGTCGCAGGCAGCCTGGGACAACATAGGACTGTGTAAATTTGGGTCTGAGGAGGCCTGAGGACGCCTGGGACTGGACATTTTGTTGACGGCGGGAAATATGAATCGGTTTGAGTCGTGAGAAATATCAAACATGTTTGATTTTTCACACGGCCCCAACCGACAACAACCGACCCTTACAGAAGGTCTGGGACTAAGCAAATATTTCAAACCGACCCCCCAAAACCCTTAATCGGGAGCCTTAGTCGTGTGGTGGAACACCCACATAAGAGCAGGAGTTATGCTGGTGTATCTACTCGTGTTTGATACAATTCTAGCTGCACTATTTTGGATACATTGTAATTTACGTAGATTGAACTTGGAGACTCCTGAAAAGTAAATTATAATAATCCAATGGACTACTGACAAGAGCATTGGCCACAAGTATAGAAGCATCATAAGTAAGAAACCTTCTGAAGTCATGCAGCTTCACAAAACAACTTTTGCAGAGATTGTGAATGGTGGAAATTGGAATCGAACCATGCATCTAAGTTACTGAATGACTCAACTTGGCATAGAAGACTTTCCAAGATGTCAATTGGGCAACATGCTTTCAAGTTATCTGTGTCTTTTTGAACCAAGTCAAACAAAGCCAACAAATTACTAAAATAAAAGTCTGAAGTTTGAAGTAAGTACCATTCAATTGCATTATCCTATCATCATATTTGCCCTATAATAAAATTTTCAAAGTCTCTAAAGTTATCCATCTTTGTTCTTATATCTTCCAGTTTTTTCCTGTCAAATTGGGAAACTAAAGAGCCATATGATTTTTACCAAGTGAAAAGTTCTGTTGTAAAACCCCAAAGGATCAGAATTACAGGTTATACTCTTGACTGGTACAATTCACAATTGGGTAAACAATTCACAATTGGGTAAAGGGTTAAGTTTTCTGTTAATTTTCGTCTTAAGTGCCAGTTTAAAATGGTTTTATGAGTATGAAGCTATTTTCAGATTATTAATGCGGTAATAATGCCACTTCTAACAATATGGATAAGTTTCACGTTCTGTCCTATATTGTCTGTATATGAAAAAAAGACCTTAAACCTAACACCCCATGTACCACTGCCGTAGCTTCACCACCACCGCTTTTACGTATTTTTTATCACAATCTTATTGGCTGTATGACTTAGCTTTTCAGTCATGAAGGCTGGGTGTGCAGTCACAGAGATTGAAGATCTGTAATAGGTACTCACTGATAAGTGTTCAGTAAGGCAGTAAAGAGTAATTTTCAGGGGGCTATAACTAATCTTTAGGGTTTTACAACTATTTTATAAAAAAAATGGAACTGAGTGCTTTTGTCCCATCAGAAGAAGACATACGAGTCTTACCAAATAATGCACAAGATGTGTTGGGGAAGAGGTTTTTTTTATGAATCCTAGCAATCAAGAACAAGGTCATATTCCCAGGTTGTTACTTGTGGTTTTTATTTGACAATTACAAAATATATATTGTCGGTTGAATCAGCAGGGCAGTCTGACCGAACTATACTTTGACTTCCATTGAATCCTCTGTTTGACAGTTCACCGTGCACACTTTCAACAGTAATTCCTTTGAACTATTATCACTTATCACTGTTGTCCACGTTGCCACAATGTCCAAATTAAAACCTTTCCAGCTGCCAAGGCACAGTTCCTTTATTCCTAAGTAGTCTGTCAATACATTTCTCTGTGCCTTGGCAGCTTATTTGGTTTTTTATTCCCAGAAAAGGCAGGCCATTTCCCTGCATCATACCCTGGAGTTCCATTTTCTCTGGGTGGGATTATCTTCAACCTCAATCTCTGGTGCAGTAACTTTTACAGGACCACCCAAGCTGTCATGATGTGCATTACCATGCCAGGGTTCTGCTGCATGATGGATTATTCCAACTGAAATTTGTCAGCAGCAGCAATCTCATACCAAATTAATTTATAATCTGCATCGACTATGCACATGAGAACCTCTGAGTGGAAGCCCTTGTAATTGAAATATTCACTGCTAGACCCTCATGGACATCTCAATGGCATGTGCTTTCCATCCAGGGCATCAATGGCATGGGGCACATTCCATCTCTCCTTTGATCCCTATTCAATGGGCTTCCATACATTGGGGACGGTTGGACAGGGTAGTACTTGGTCTAGGTAATGCTTTTTCAATTTGAAGAAACAAATTCCTGAAATATAAACTGTACCAACTCTTCAAAAAAGTTGGTTAATTATTAAAGCAACTATAGCCGATATTAGGAATCTGTGCAGATTAGGGACAAATATAACCAAATGTAGACTTTTAAACAAATCAGGACATCTTGAGGTCATTTCATGAGAATGCTTATCATATCGACAAAAAATAAGTAAGGCAAACTTTATTGAACAGGAACTGCTCTCTGGGGTAAATAATAGGCTTGATTGTTTTGAAAGAAGATTGTCAGTGTGGAGGCATATTTTTATTGAAATAAAAAGTCACTTGTGTATGATATAAAGGAAATGTTTTGACGTTTCAAATTATACTTCTGCAGTTTTACTTCTGTGAAATATTAACATGTAATTACTAAGAAATCAAGATGATGTAATGCCTTAATTATCAGTTTTGTTGCTGGTGATGTAATCCTTTTCGGAACTATGACATGTGACATCCTGTTTAAACTTGAACGCAAATGAAGCCATCCTTTGACAGATAACAGTGCATCTATCTAAAATCTTATTTTAAAAACTATTAGTTTATACATTACACCCACATACGTTAAAAAGATTGCAAAAAAGACAACACTGAAAAAGACAATACTGGACTAGAACACGTGGTCCTATGTTAGAATAAACAAGGCCAAGGAGTCTTTCGATTTACGGGCGCATGCTGCAAAGCGATCAGTAGGGCACTACAGCAGTATGCATTGCATGACAGTCCGGAGACATAAACAGTGACAAAAATACCAAAAAGTGATCTCTGGGAAAAAATGGAAAATGATTTTAGTAAGATGACTTTGGCTTTAGCAGGATCATCAAACATGCAAGACTTGGTGCCCATTGTGAATTCCCTGTCGAACATAGAGGGTGTTATATTTAATTCGTAAATGACCACATAATCTAGAAACATATTTATTTGGAAATATAATGTTAAGGGTGTATCTAACTTAAAATGGGGGGGGGGGGGGTAACATGTCCACGGCATGCACGATCCAGTGCATCATGTTCAACCATTCAACTTTAAAATCTTGTGTCAATGTTTGGATTTACATCCTGTTCAACCGCCAAGGTTATAATGGGGCAGACCCTCAGCATTGCCACTTGTCTGGGTTGAACTCACACAGAGGTGACAGTCTGTGATTAGATGCTAAACTACTTGCTAACTACGCTACTGAATAAGTACTTTAAGGCAAACATGTATTGATTGTCCTCATAGGTTGTCGGGTTTGGCATTTAATCACAGGCTGTCACCTCTGTGTGGATTCACCTCCCACGTGACATAGGTGAGGACCTGTCGCTATAAGACTGTGGCTGTTGAACGAGACAGAGGGACATAAAACACCGGCTTTGACATTTGAAGAGGCTATAATACAGTTTCTACTCGAAGCCAGTGTCCAAAAATTAGCATATGACCTGCCTACATACACCTTACATATCATAATTCACTAAAGAATCCGGAGGGGGGTTCAGGGAGGTTCAAGGAGTTCACACACACCCTCACCACCACCACCACTCCCTATTGAAAAATTTTAGGGGTTGACTGTCGATATTTTACAGACACAGTACAAGGACAATGTGATTTTTATTTTAACAGTTACCAATTCGTGATCACAAGAAGATCTCTTGAGCAAGATTTATGTGGTGATCATGAGAAAGTCTCTTGACAAGACTTGTTATGTGGTGTGACCACCAGAAACTCTCATGAGCACGAGAGAAGATCTTGTGACCATGACCAAAAAGAACTTTTGAGCACAAAGTATTATGTAGTGCTCATTACTTATTATATCACGATAACAAGATAATCTGGTGGTTACTATGTTATCATATATTTTTTTTTAAATCAGTTGCATAAACATGTTACATTCACCTTCACTTTTTTCATGAAGCACAACATCCCTTCTGTGCAAACATATAATGCATTCCAAATGTGAAGGGCTTAGGCTACTGATATTGCAGGTGTTTAGTGTAGGAAAACATGCAATAAAATTATTTTATATAGTTAACTACACACGAAATATTTGACGTCAGGTATTTGTTTATTCAGAGGTGAAAACAATGGCTTAAAACAAACTAGAATATGTGGGCGTAATATACAACTAACATCTGGCTAGAGTTTAAAATAGAAAAGGATAGAATAGTATTATGAAGACTATTATCAGAGTATTATAATGCTCAATAACACTAGAAAAGGTTTTTGATAACTGTTACATTATTTTGGTAAAATAATAATTAAATAAACCAGATGGCATGCGAATTTATCAAAATGCACCTGAAACTGGATTCCCCTTGATTTTTAATGCATAGACAGAAGCCAAAATATACTGTTTATGTAGAAAATTTAGCTAGAAAAAAATCACTAATTCTCAGCATTAAGAGATTCACTAGAAATAGTTTTCACTCATGGTCAATTCTGGATTACAAATTTTCACTAGGAATGAATTGTAACTGTCCCTAAAATCCCAAAATAATCGTAACAGATCCCTAAAATCCCAAAATAATCATAAGCTCTTCATTTGTGGTATGATTTGGATTTTTTTGAAGAATGACTCATATTGGATAACATCAGAATGGTATGGTATGTACTGAACTTAACCCTCATCCCTTAAACCCCTGACGCTGTGGGTTTCAATTTCAGGCATTAAGTGAGAAATTCCCACCACTGTGATTTACCAATTAACAGTAAAAACTGGCCACCACGTTCACATGACCTAAGAATGTGATTACAAGTGACATTCAGACCTCTTTGAGACTATTGGCAAAGAATATACTCATTGTAATATTAACAATTAGTTAATTAAAATTAGACATAATTCATTCCATAGCTGGCATGAGAACGTGTTATTAAATGTCTTTTGTAAAAGCTGGCATCATTATCAAAGCCTTAGCCGGTCAGAGACATATGCTTTCTGCAGGTTTGTAAGGAGTAAGGCCGCTTCTCCAAACTTTGGATGTGTGATACATGTGTTCCACTGTCACGAGGTTACCTCCTTACCATATGGATTATGTGACATGTGGTTTTGTCAGTTGTGGGACCTATCTCTTTATTTGTGAAGATCGGGAGGGTAAGGGTACATGGCAAACCTATCTTTCAAATCTGTTTGAAATGCTTTGTGATTGATCATCCTTTCTTGTCAACCATAACTGCATAATGACCTTTCTTTTGGGTGATACAACCTACCCTTTCGGACACGACACTTAATTTGTTAAATCCTTTCTTGTTACAACCAACCTAACTGTTAAAATGGAACCAAGTGAAATGTTATCCAATAAGAAGATACATTTACGAGTCTCCCAATTAATTTCCCTGCTTTCACAAAGTGATCCTGACTAGGTGTTATGAGTTATCTTCCTGAATCATTACAACCAGGAGCAAATTATAAGATTTATAACTTATAAGAGTTTTGGCAGCATAATTCATCCTTTCCGTTGTGTAATGCCATACAAATTTTATTGGTAACTTACATGTTTTCACACCATTTTTACTTGGATCGTTTGGAGCAGCACCACAACTTTGAACTTGTCAAGGTCTTACGATAACTGAGGAATATGGAACAGTAGTATAAACAGATGGCCTCAGAGAATTAAAACGATACAGACACCTTTTGATAAACTTTGTTTGGTGAACCAGTAATATTCAGTCCTAGACCTAGGGAATCCCATGGCAATGATATACGACAAGAGGACCATGAAATATTTATTTCATTAGGAGTTACAACACTCACACGTTACTATCTACATAGCAAAGAGTCTTGACTGGGTGATGACGATTTTTAACAATTCAAATTAAAATAAGTTACCAACCAGCAATTCTTGGCAGTTTCCATTTGATAAATTCTAATTTCAGTAATAAATACAGAAGATGTAAGAGGGGTCAGTTTTAACAGAGTCTCTTGTTTATATTTGTTCTCTTTTGTCTGGCATGTGTCATTGGGAAATAACAAGATAATCTGGACCGTTCAAAAAAACAGACACTTTCACACCTAACCACCTTTCAAAAACAAAAATATATTTTTGGATCTATATGTTAATTTATTTTGGTTTATGTGGTCAGTGATCTAATTGTTTTGGACTGAATTCATCGAGGACAAATAAACAAACATTATTAATGGAGAGATTACATTATTTTCTTGGAACACTACTCCTGTTGATGTCTTAGAAATATGTGTACCCACTGGCTTTAAGTTGCCCAACTTACATTAATGTACTGAATAAGGACTAGTGTTTTGAAAGCTTTTTTGGCTGGGCAGATTTCCAAACCTTTTCCCCTAAACATCCTCTTATCGGTTATTGTCTGTGCAAAAAATATTTGGCTTTATACAATATGTTATAGGTAATACAAGGATATCCTAGTTTTACCTAGGCAGTGAAACATACAGTAACTGTATACACATAACTTATAACATTCATTCAATACATGTGGCCACTTATGTTTAGTTTTCAGATAGGTTAAAATAAACATGGAGAAGAATAGTACAACAATCGAGCCTGTTCTAGCAGAAAAATTTATAAATTATTCATTTATAGTATTACCTAGTATCATAAACAATACACACATCTACATTGTAAAATTGATGCACTTGTTCATTAAATATGGCGTGAGCTCTAACTCAAATCAATTGACTCTCAAATGTAGTCAAATAGAATTTCCTTCTGCACAAGCCATATCCATCGGGAATCCAATCTTTCAATATATTAGCATATGATTACGCAGGTGTGGTAATACACTCTATGATCAAAACAATCAACAATAGCACGTGAAAACATCTGGTAAAATGAATGGATACATTCAGTTTCAATACAGTTAAATCCTGGAAAAATCCTATAAATATTTGGCTGATGAGGATATATGATCAGCAGCATCTTATCTGCTCATGTGTGTTGGCAGACAACAAAATTTGCGAAAAAATAGCATTTTACTACCAGTTTTGGTTCTTTAATTTACAAGTTAAATGAAGCTTCATGCCAGTTGATGATGCAATATCAATATCCTCCTTTTGAAGCTATATAATTTGGATGAAAAGCAAAGTTTTATTGAAGCATTCTAAGTTATAAAATGACACTTTAGTGTGTACAAAAGTTTGACAACTGTTTCAAGTGTAGTGTCATTTGTCAAATCAATTAAGCTGGTTTTTCACAGAAGTTTTAAAACACTAATCTGCATCAAAATGGTTGATAATAAACAGTCTTTCCTATCCATTTTTGAGGGTGAATCTATTGAGATTATACCCCAGGACTACATTGAAAATCAGACAGTTTGGGTGTTTGGTTATGGGTCCATCTTGTGGAAGAATGGATTTACATATTGTGCCAAGAAATCGGGATATATCCAAGGGTTTGTCCGGAGATTCTGGCAGGGAAATACAACACACCGGGGCACTACAAATAAGGTAAGTACATGTACTTTTAAAACAGTGGTGTGGTTGAGAAGGTTCAGTGGGCTACTTGTTAATGGCTCATTCACACAGTTCTGAGTGGTCATAACAACTAATATTTTGAAATTGCTCCATGACCTATTTTGTAAATGTACCTTGTGAATGGGGCGTGCAGATTTTACAACAAACCCCTCTGTAAAGTGATACAACCCCCAATCATCACTCCTGTCTGAAGAGTTAATAAAGCTCACAAGAAAACATTAAAGGTTTTTCAAACAGTTTTAAAAATTTGATGTATGTTGAAATGGCCATCTGTGCTGTGGAGAATCTGTCCCAATCAAATATAAATCAAAATTTATTATAAAAGCGTGTTGGGCCAGAAATCAGCCTGGATGAGTTAAATCTTTTCAGCTCATAAATAGCTTGTGAGACCAACATAGAACAAGGCCTTATCAAAGATGCACTGTGACAATGTCCTGGTGTGAGCTAAATTCTGGAAAAGAGTGTAAAACCACCCTTTGAACTTAATATGAGGTATAAAGCTGAACACTACAGTAGTATATGCGAAGCTATTATTTATAAAAGAAATCAGATAGTTATCTGGTCTGGCTAGCTCTGTTTTGATAGGGTTCATGATTGGTGTGTATTAGCATTGTAATCATAACCTAGTGCATGACAAATTTTTACTCACAATGTGAGCTATTGGGTTAGATTCCAAGATCTCTGAGAACTGAAAGCTACATGATTGTAATCTGGACACACCCCTATATCAACATATTGCATCAGTTGGTACTTGCAAAAGGGACATTTTAATTAACTATCAAGAGTGTATTTGTTATGTTTCGGTGCAAAGAAAGCAACTGTCTTTTGATGTATCCTGTTGGAAAGTTATTTGGTCAAAAAGTAAAACACAAACCAGACAATATATTTCAGTTTGACAGCCTCTCACACACAGCTGTTTTACTTTTATTTTTTTCAGCCTGGAAGAGTAGCCACAATAATACCACAAGATAATGTAAGTTACTTGTAATATATTCTTCTTTGTAATAACTGACCATTGTGATCAATATCTGAGCTATGAATACAAAATTACCTGTCGATTGGTACATACATATGTATTCAATGTACTGAGTAGTACCAGATGCACTGTGTATTATTGACAATTGACCAGGGATATGAAATAAATTAGCACTAGTAGATTCCTCGAGTTCATTTCATGCTCTGTCAATCAATGTCACTCAGTGTGTAAATTCAGGTCACCGAAAAACTGTAAAGAAAATAGTATGTCGCCTAAATTCATTTTTTTTTTGGTAAAACATAGTCAAAATATTTTGAGTATTGAATATTATTTATTAAGTGAAAGTTTCTGTTACAGTTTGATGTATTAAAATGCTAATTTAATGTCATTTAAGCCATGCATAGACTTTTCAACAAACAAACAAAAACTAAAAATACAGTGGACCTTTATCTGTGCCCTCTTGCTTGTGTACCACAGGGTTGTTACTATATGTTTGATAAGATGAATTTTACCAAACTGCAGATTTGTGGGTCATTGTCCACCAATTACTATTGATAGAAGGGAAATGAATATATTTGTCTACTGTTGTAGTAACAAATAACGTATCAAGATAATAAGTTCTCATTAAGGATATTAACCTGTCAGCATTTCAGAATCGGTTTTGGTCACGATTTATAAAACATCAACCTGGATTAGTCTTTTTCTCTTATATTTTCTCCCTTTGTTGTACTTAACCATGCCAATGGTATGTTTTGCAACAGTGAGGGAACAGGATTGTACGGAAGCCTATAAGGGTCATATTAAAAAAAAATTAAGTCATAATTACGACTTACACAAAATTTTTTTAAAACCAAAAACAAGAACTCCTAAGTCGTAATGACGACTTACTATCTTGTAATTACGACTTACATAAGTCGTAATTACGACTTACTATCTCGTAATTATGACTTATGAATTTAAAAAAAAACAAAAAACAAGAACTCCTAAGTCGTAATAACGACTTACTATCTCATAAATAATTACGACTTACACAAGTCGTAATTACGAGATACTAAGTCGTAATTACGACTTGTGAATTTTTATCACGTAATTACGACTTACACAAAATTTGAATATTTTTAAAAATGAAAAACAACAAAATTGTCTTGCAATTATAACTTAAGACTGGGTCACATTGAGATGATTTTAAAACTACGATGGAGGTAGCTAATGCAGAATAAAGTTGACCAAACATTTTTCCTTTATAACACCAATCTTTGCTAATAGAGGGTGTGGTGTTTGCTCAGAGCTAAAGCTCTAAGTTGGGCATGATCTCCCTTAGTGGTCAAGTGGGTAACACATTTGCCTGGCACACTGTTAATTAGGGTTCAAGCCTGGGTCAGGGAGATACATAGTGACTCAGATGATCCCTATAATGGAGGTCCCATGTTATTGGGGCCTTTCCCTAGTGACACCTAAAAGAAGTTTGGAGATGTTGATAATTAGTCATCTCCAAGCCTCTGTCTCTTTCCATTGTAAATGTGATAGTCCCAGTATGACCCTGAGTGGTTGATGTGGATGTTAAAAAACTAAATAATTTTAACTAAGTTGGGCATGACTGACAGGACAAGGCAACAGTCTAGCTGACCATAAAATCTTTTGCTACATATACTCAAGGTAGGAAAGTGACTCTAACCGACTTCAACATAAGTAGCCAGTACTACCAGCCTACAGAACACTCACTAATAACATTCAGTTAGAGCCAATTACATTAAACAACTAGCTTACACTCTCAAAATTGTGCACTGACTGTAGCCTGTTATTAACTAGTCATATAGACTTCCATATTGCCCTACCTAATTTTGCTTGCTTAGGCTAAAGTGGGTATTCCATTGGACTATCTTTTACAATGGCATGCCCACAACCCTAGAATGTGGTTTATTTTTGGGTGAGGATTGTGGGTAACTTGTGGAGTGTAGGCAGTTGTCTATTATCTCCCTGACCCAGGCTTGAACCCGAATTAACAGCGTGCTAGGCAAGTGTGTTACCCACTTGACCACTGAGGGAGATCATGCCCAACTTACAGCTGTAGCACTAAGCAAACACACACCCTCTACTAGCATAGATTGGTGCTACAAAGGAATAATGTTTGGTTAATTTAATTCTGCATTAGCTACCTCCATCGTTGTTTTAAAATCGTCCCAATGTGACCCAATCTTAAGTTATAATTGCAAGACAATTTTGTTCACAAGTCTTAGGATCTCATAATTACGACTTGTGTAAGTCATAATTACGAGATAGTAAGTCATAATTACAATTTATGTAAGTCATAATTATGAGATAGTAAGTCGTAATTACGACTTAGTATCTTGTAATTATGACTTGTGTAAGTCATAATTACAAGATAATATTGATGTTTTTGTTTTAAAAAAAATTCATAAGTCATAATTAAGACATAGTAAGCCGTAATTATGACTTATGTAAGTCGTAATTACGACTTAATTTTTTTTCAAGATGACCCTTAGAGGCTTCCGTAGGATTGGAATAATTTATCAAAAAATTGTTTGGTGTAAATCATCATCCACAATGCAAGAAACAAAAGAAAAACAGATTTTCACTTCAGATTTAAACTGGGCATTAGTTCCATATTTTTTTTGACTAATTATGATAAGATTTTTTAATGAACTTATGTTGTTTATTCCTGGGCCAGATGACACACCGTGCTTTAAAATGAATGAGCCTGGAAATTTATGTGCCACTGTCAAAAAAAACAATCATAATAAAAATAATAATGAAAACATTTATATAGTTCAAGTAGTCTGTAATAACAATTTAGTCTAAATAAATTTTGCATTCATCATTATGCAAAATAAACAACAGATATATTCAAAACATCGACGGAAACAAATGAGCCAAATATTCACTAGTACAATCCAGCTGAATTGATATTAGCACAGTATCCAGAGCTGTGTAAACCTTGGCCCAATTTCCCATGTGTTGCTATTATAAAGAGCATTGTAGAGTCTGTCAAGGACGCACAGTGTTGCATCATATTCTGGCAAAATGTTTTGATTCGCGCCAGTGCTCACTAATGACAAACGTCAATATGGGCAATCCCTAAGAAAACTCAGGGGTATTGAAATACGAGTCAATATATGGAGAGTTAAGTTTGATGGTACTTTTATTATCATTGCAATCACAGTGTTGTAGGGCTATTTGTTTATTTGCATATACAGAGCTGAGTTGTGTAAGACAACTGGTAAACACAATATCAGCAAACTAAATGTGCACTAAAGGATTTTAAAGGGTTGGATTCCACTCTGTTGGTGGATTTTACGATAGGATTCTGATAGTTTTCAAGCAATGTTATTATTGGGCCTCAAAACCTACAAAATGGTTCCTGAAAAGTTGCAGTTGTTTCCTGCCCATGGGACTGGTCCCCAAAAATAATCAGTTCCCAATTCCTCCTGAACCTTATGAAAGCCTTGTGATTATTTGGATAAACTTAGGATAGAAAAGATGGTTAAAATGCTAAGATAGGTTTGTAATGGAATTCCTGAATGCAAGATCTGATACCAGTTGGCAACAGTTTATGATAATTTCAAACAGTTCGAATTGATTAGAGGTTTACATAATTCACTCCCAAATGCTCCAAAATACAACCTGTCCCAAACTGTTGGTTCTAAGTTAATCCTGAATAATCTGATCATGGTTTATGAACATTTTGAATGAGATGAACCTCCCAAAGGAAAAAAAATGTTTATTCAAACTGTATTTGATATTTCGTTTAAGCAAGCGGTCAAACATAATGTTGTCTCTTTATGTATTTTCAGGGAAAAGTGTGGGGAGAAGCATACCAGCTCGTTGGTGAAAACATGGTTAGGGAAGCCATGAAACATCTTTACAATCGTGAGTGCCAGCTGGGTGGCTACATCATGCAGCAGGCAATTTTTCATCAGAGTGAATGTATCTGTGATCCTGTGACAGTCCTGCTGTTCCGTGCAACATCCGAAAGTCAGTATTACCTCGGACCTGCACCAGAGTTGCAACTCGCCGCACAGATCATCGACAGCCAAGGTCCAAGTGGACATAATGTGGAGTATGTGCTGTTATTATCGATGTATCTCCGAAGACATATGCCCTATGCAATGGATGAACACCTCAGTGAACTGGAGGTACACCTTTTGAATATGCTTGGTGCCAAGGGCATCAAACTGGAGGATTATGTTAGAGTCTCATACTTGCCTGATTCAGTATTATATGACAATTGCCAAAAGTGTTCAGTCAGATCAAAACAAAGCATTTGTGATAAAGTAAAAACCAGGGAAAGACGTTTCAGTACAGGCTAAAAGAGTAAGGCTATTTCTTGTCAGTAGTATGTGTTCAAAGTCTACTAAAAACTGGTGAGAATATTCCATAAAATTAGAAAGACTTATAATTGAAATATGACATTTTAACCTAATTTGGCAGCATAATCTTCAGAATATTAAATATTTGTAATAACATGAAATTAACATTTCAGTTAGTTGTTACTTTGAGTTTCATTCAGTTCAAGAAAAAAGGACAATTGATATCAGAATTATTTCTTACTATGTAAGTTTTGATATAAATGATATTTTTTTGTTTGTGCATAAACACTTAGTTTTCTTTTTGTTCGATGGTGGTGGGACATTTTATTTTTGCTTTATTGCAGTGCCTTCTGTTGTATGGTTGGTGTTAAATTGTAAATGCTAAGTAACTCCAAAGTGCTGGTCACTTTAGGAATCAGGACAGCAACGTCTTAATACTAATTATATGCTATATACATTTAAATTTTAATGTTAACCTGATATATTTATACCCTTAGTTTTGCAGGTGTTCTGTGATACCATTGTACTGCTAAATGCATACACTGGAACAGGGAAAACAGGTGCTTCAAGTGTTTCAATCTTGTCAAAATGCATAATGGTCAATTTGTTCAGTTCAGTGATGATCCAATAACCATGTATGAATCATAACAAATAATTTGTTTGTTGTAATTTTCTATTCCTTATCAATATCTTTTGCATCATTGTTCAATCGTGACAAATCTGATAATATATACAGTGTTGAGGTACATGTTTGACTTAAAAATCCTACAAAAGCTTAATAAATGATCAAATGTTGTATGGTTTTCTTTCTCAGTACCCCGGTATCACTGTCCAGTCATGACAAATTTAACTTAGCAAAGTACCCAGAGAACACAAAACCTCCTCTTTGGCCCAGTATCTACTATATGACTACAATATGGCCCAGTATCTACTATATGACTACAATATGGCACAGTATCTACTATATGACTACAATATGGCCCAGTATCTACAATGAAGAAAAAATCCTGGATCCAAACTGTGATCCGGATCACCAACAAACTTTTATCATCTGTTCCTTGTACTATTGTCAAAATTTTTTAAAAATTTCTCAAGATGAAGTTCAAACTCCAATTAAAAAAAATTGTTTTAATTATGCCTATGGCAGCATTAAGTGTACATGCAAATGAAAACTGTTTTTCCACAGTCCTAATGTTAAAAGTATGACTCGGGACCATCCTGATAATGTAATCCTGTGCATGGTCTTTTTCTTTGTTTGAGTAACCATCTTGATTGTAGAGGCCAGGAGCACTGTTATAGCGTGAGTATTGTTGTCTAGAGTGACCACAACCAATCTTTTCAGTTGTAAGTCACTTACGATTTATCGCCTTTGTGGTACTAAACTGCCAATCCAGCTATAATTCTGCATAATCTCCGTCCAGTGATGTATTACGGTGCTTAGAAATCTGTAGTTTCGCACATTTTAAATCCCCTTTTCTGTTGATATTAACCATTTATGCATAATATACTAACATGTAAAATAAAACCACAAACCAAATCTTTTACATGTCTTCCAACTTGCTAGACCTTAAATCTGTTACCTCTGGGTTCGAACCTAGGTTTGCTATTTGGTTCGAGCATTCCCAGTGCATCAAACTGCTGTAGACAACTTTTTGGGTTCAGATCCTCTACCAGTAAACTGATTATTAGATTATTAGTAAAATAACTTTATGAACAGTTATACCATAAATGACCTATTTAGCGCACAGTGCACTAAGCAAAGTCTATTTTTATTCAATATTTGTTGGGAAAAAATGTCCCTTTTAGTGCACCCATCATGAAACACTTTCCGGGATGAAGTATAGGTCAATCCGGTAGAAAAACGGGAAAAAGAGGTAGGGTGCGGTTACAAGGGCGGATGCGCTGAATGGGTTATTTACGGTAGTTAATTTGTGAAATGTGGTATTATAAAAAAATCATTAGGCAGTTAGTAATTTGGTGTTTGAAAGTTAGAACAATACTACTGCAGTTTTCTTTTTCTGATGGTTCTTTTTTTGTAACTGTGTCAAAATATCATTATAATTGAAATATTTGTTATTTTGGAAAGGCAAATAAAAAAAACAACAAAAAAACAACAACTTTATTCCATGAGAGCATTTGTCATATATCCACCATTTATTTATTTATTTGGGGTTTTACGCTTTCAACACTGTACAGGTCATATCACGACGGGTAGTTGGAAGGACAGGGGAAACTAGTACATATAGTTCATCAGGGTTCTGTACCGTAAACTGCTGACCAACAACAAGCAACTACCAGCTTTCCACTTGAGGTAGTGCTGGGAACCGAACCCCGGCCTCAGTGGTGGGAGGCGAGTGTTACCACTGTCCCACCGTGGCCCCTCATATATCTACCAATTGACACACCAGTGTTATCGGGGATTAGTGCTCAACTCATTTTAAGGCAGATGATTTTTGTACCAGATACAGATAGGAGATACCATAAAGCTGTCCCAAAGATATTCATATACATCAAACTATATGGTCGTAAAACATGATTGCAAGTTTATAATATCCTTGAGCACTGCGTCACAAAGTGATTCTTCATTTTGTGAATATTTTACTAGGGTTGTATGATAGTTTTACTTCTTGTCATTAGAACGTTATGATTTTTGTTAAAGGTGTTTTAGCTTGGGTGCATTATGAATGTCTTTTTCACACATAAATGGCTATCACAAAACCATTGTACACATTGTTTTTCATATGTAGGAAAATGTAAAATATGTGTAAGGTGTGTGTTTCTTGAATCTTGGGTCAGTTGATGAAATGATTTCAGCCTAAAGAGTTGTATTTCTGGTGTTTGTTTTTCTCCAGCCAGATACAGGCTGTTTGATTTACCTGGGACATCGGCGGCAGTTGTTGATGCTATCTGAAATTCACTGTTGGATGTGATGTTGTTTCCTTCCTTGCTACCAATTATCGCCGGCTACCAATTATCGCCATCAGAAAATAAAACATTCATATTTCAGTAATGGTCACATATCTTGAAAGCTTTTTTGTTGTGTATTTGTTCCATTCACTTTGGAAATAGTTGTACCTTATTAGCGAGACTTGGGAGGCTACTTTTGGCGAAGTTAAATCTATTTGAATTCTGTCTGGCGATAATTGGTACCCGGTGATAATTGGTAGGAAGGCAGTATATGCTATTCTAATTCAAATAGTACTTTTATATCGCTTAATCTTTTATCAGGACCTGCGTTTAATAGCAGCATGACTGATAGGGCCCTCAACTTTGTTATACTAGGAAACTGATGTACATTACAGCTTGCCTGCCGAAAAGATCTATGGAGAAGGCTTGAGCCTTGGCAGGACCAAGAGACAAACAAGTCAGTGCCTTTGTACGAAACATTCACAAAGAAAAGCAACAAAAAGGCCAGACAACAAGGGGCATATATCTCTGAGGATAAGGAATAGTGATACTCCAGTGGCCTTTAGCTGTGAAAAAGGAAAGGGACTATGGGGACCAAGTGAAAAACTACAGACTACACGCCCCACTAAGCCAGCTGTAAACTTAAATCTCTTCGCAAGCATGTACACCCCAAAAACTAAAGGGGGACTAAAAACTATTGCATTCTAAAATTTAATAAATTTCTTTAAATGTCTAAGCAACAAGGAGAACACAAGATATAGCAACTGATAAGAGTGGACAATAAAACTCATGGCCGGATAAGTCCCATGAATTGGGCGATAATACCCGTATTTAGGTGGAGCTAACAAAACACTAGGAAATGGGGTAAATAGCCAGAAAAATAGAAGATAAAACAGCAAATTGTCAGAATGTACTCATTTTACAAAAAAGGGAATAAAATAAAAGAAAACGATCTCAATTATATCATAATTTTGAAAAAAAGCGTCTCCGTGGTGGCTATGCTAACGTTAAATACTATCTGATGTCCACTGTTAGGTGTGATGTTGTTTTTGCTATCTGATATTAAATGTTGGACGTGATGTTGATACTATCTGATGTTTACTGTTGGTTGTGATGTTCTGTCACATAGGCCTTTTGGATGTTTAAATATTCAGCTGGTATTCACTGGACACATTGAAGAAGTCATTTAGAGGATGGATTTAGAGTTGATGTTGATATTATTATAGACCAATACACGTAAGAGTTGTGTGTTATTGCAGAACTTTGTACATTTTGTACCCAAACTATAAATATTACAATTTTGGCCATTCTCTAATAAATACTACATAAAGGTAAAACAACATATTTTGTTTAAAACGGTGTATTTTAACCTTGTGAAAAACATTTTTTTTTATAAATTTGATATGGTGTTTTGTGGGGTATGAATCTCAGGATTGTCTATAATTTTAATTCAATCTTTAATAAATATATAAATTTGATATGGTGTTTTGTGGGGTATGAATCTCTGGATTGTCTATAATTTTAGTTCAATCTTTAATATATATATAAATTTGATATGGTGTTTTGTGGGGTATGAATCTTTGGATTGGCTATAATTTTAGTTCAATCTTTAATATATGTACTATGAAACTTACTATGGGCAATTATGGTCGTTACTAGTAAAGTAGTTTTTCTAGAGGTGCAAATATCATTACTAAGATGATTTGATTTTGTTTTATTAATTTTTAATCAGTTTAAAAGTACCAATAAGTCCATAAATTGGGTCTCTGTGGGCATTTTAGAGACCTTAAAGTGACCTTAAAATTAAAGCTACAGACTTCAAATTTCAAGAAAGTGTTTTTTTTTCAAATTTGAATACAATTCCTTTATTTTTAAATGTTTGGTATGAAATATCCTAGGCAGGGTACAAAATTTATGGGTACGAATTGTCCTGAACACTGAGTCATGAGCTTGCTGTCATTCCTTACTGCAGTTAAAACGTTGTGAATGTGTTGTTCTGCGAACAAATTATGGCCTTTATCTATTGATTCATTTTTTATACGTTTCTTCTGATAACCAATTATGTTATGCATGTTAAAAGTATTAACATTTAACTTTATTACCCAATTTAATGAAGCTGGTAGTAAAGCCATTGTTACAAGCAGACAGTACACTGTGTACAATAGGCAGGACTTCACTAGATCAGTGAGTGCAATGTTTGTTTACCCAGTAGTGGGACGTGGAGGGGGGGGGGGGGGGGGGGGTCTGATTAGACTATTTCAAATGGGTTTGAACATTAAGAAATTTCTAAAATTTCGGGAAAGACTTCGACATTTTGAAAAACAATGGAGAATTTTCAAAAGATTTTTCACCTTTGAAAGTGACCTTTTACTTTTGATTATTAAGAGACTTTGGAAGTTATAAAAATATATTGATACTTCAGAGTTAAAAATATTTTTTAAAATTGTAAAGAAAAAAATTAGAAAACTAGTATTGTTTTTGTAAAGTTTTTAGCTTTAATGCCTTTTAAAAGCTGGATGAAATGTGAAGGTTTTAAAATTTGAATATTTACTGAGTGACATTTTTCAAAAAAAGGGTTTGAGGTTATCAAACATTATTATGGGACTTGTGATTTGTTTGGAACGTGTTTGGAGAATTGTAGAGTTTTAGTTAGAATTTTTTGGGAAAATTGTTGGAAATTTGTGGCACACTGGTACAACACAAGCTAAAATAAAAGTTCTTGGAATAACTGGATAGTTATGGAAAAGGACTGATAGATGCCAACTTCTTCTCTGCCCAGAGTATTTCTTCTTTACTTCTCAGATCCTGTCCTCCTGCACAGCCAATGCACCAACAGGATCCAAGTAATCTTTCAGTAGGTCTTACTGATGTTTTGCCTCCCTTGAATGATTCATGTGATTTTCATCACGTACATATACTGCTACTTCATTTACTGTGGCTGCTTTGTCATCTGCTGGGTTGGGTGCCCTGTCTAGTCCCCTTGGTGTGTCCTCTGTATGTCGTGCAACACAACACCACACTGAAGGTTTTGAACTTGATTATTATCTTTGACGAGTTTCTTTGTAAAATTATATTCAAATTCAATGTCATCCATTATTTATTTGCTGATGAAACACAAATGTACTGGGGGCTTGATTGTAAGAAACTTTGATTCCAGCGTCATTGAAGTAGCTAAATGCTTCTGGCTGTCAGGTGTGGGCGGGCTGACACTGCACTAAACACTAATCCTGACAAGACAGAATTCATTCCGATTGGCGAAGAGTGAATGATAGATTTATTAAAGTCACCACTCCATAAAAGCCACCTTAACAATCTCATGAAACCAGCAGAGTCAGTGAATAATCTTGGTGTCACCCTAGATGTAGATAATTTAATGCATGCACAGACATGTTGTCAACGTTTGCAGATCAGTCTGTTACCATCTACAAGAATTCTATAGAATTTTTTTATGTACCTCGGCCACCAAGTGGCAGTGGTGTTGGCTTACCATGGTCAATAGTGGTCTGGATTCCTGCAACAGCCTGCTCCATCACATTCCAAAAGTAAACACGGGAAAACTTTAGTGAGCTCAAAACACGTTAAATCCTATGCAGGCTAATCAGGTTCACTCATATCAACATCATTCTTGAAAAACCGTCACCAACATCCCATTGAGGAACCATAAATATTACCTTACCTAAACCTCCATATCTCTCCTCCCTCAAAAAGCGTAGTGACCTCACATGGGGTAACCATATTTTGGTTTCCACAGCCACACCCAAATAAATGTGCTGGTGAACAGTTTTGAGTACCTGCTCCTACTGAATGGAACAAGCGCCCACATGCCATCAGAACCTAATATCGTGTCATCAGGTTTGAACAACAACTGAAGACCTGTCTATTCAGATAAGCATATCAGCTTGCACAATTATCTCGCCTGACAGATGTTGACGTGAATACAGACTCTTTCTGACAATTGGATTATTCCTTCTTGGACATCAATGCCTTGGAGGATATCTGTATCAATTTGGCAACCAACAACCAACAAGATTATGCCTGGGACATCTTTATTGGTGTTGTATAAGTAGAGCAGTGGTGATAAAGGATCATTTACTGGAGATACAAGTATATCGTAATACCTAAACCGTAAATTAATTCTCCCTTTTTATTAAAAAGGTGACTACATGTTATTATTGTCAATTGCCATTATTCGTTGAAATGTGACATTCCAATTAAAGTAATGCAATTGAGTAATGTCTTATGCAATATTTATAAGCTATCCGTTTTTGTAAATTTATTGCTATGGATATTTACAGAACAGTGGAGTCTTTTCCATGGCATAGGCTACATATAACAAGTAAACCATTGGTTCTAATTACTGAATCACCATTTGCTTTATAAGATACTGCACTTTTGGTGGCCTTTGGTTCTTGCAAAGCTTTCAAAAACTGAATGTTATTTACTCGTATTTACTGAATGTTAGTTATATTAACAATATTTATCATCTCTTTGGATCATACAACTTTGGATCATACAACTGTGATTCACACAGTGTAGGATTTTATATCTTGCTAAAATAAAATTTACAAAGGTAAGAATATAACTGTTTAAGTATTTGTGTTTCATATAACAAAAAAATATAATTTCTTTTAACATTATAAGGTCACAAATAGTTTTGGTCGGTTTATAAACTTTGTACACATTCAATATTAATCAGCTTTTTAGTGTACACCTTACTCGAATAATTAATTAAACTATTTAATTCCTCGCATCATTAATTATGATATTTAATTAATTACACTAATTATACAACTATGCTTTCAGGGGACATGGTGGCACAGTGGTAACACATTCGTCTCCCACCTCTGAAGTCGGCGGTTCAAACCCCTTACCTAATGTAGGAAAGTTGGTAGTTGCTAACTGATAGGGGTCAGCAGTTTACAGTACAGAACCTTGCCCAACTGCATGTACTGGTTTTCTCTGCCCACAATACAGTAAAACCCCAAATAAATACAACTATACTTTCTTTAATGTTCTATCTGGGGTCATGGTGGCAGAGTGGTAACACTCTCGCCTCCCACCTCTGAGGCCGGGGTTCGGTTCCCGGCATGGCCTCATGTGGGAAAGCTGGTAGTTGCTTGTCGTTGGTCGGCAGTTTATAGTACAGAACCCTGACGAACTGTATGTACTGGTTGTATGAACTGTATGTACCCTTCCAACTACCCGTCGTGATATGACCTGTACAGTGTTGACAGTGTTGCTCGGTGCAATGCACTTGTAAACAAAGACAAGTAAGACTACTATAGCAAGCTGATTTCAGACAATAGTCATGACTCTCGAAAACTTTGGTGTGAGTTCCATAAAACCCTGAATAGGGTTCCTGATGCCACACTTCCATCCCATGAGTCTAAAAAGTTATTGGCTGACCAGTTTGCCTCCTTCTTTTCCAACAAAATTAAGAAAATTAGAGATAATTTCGCTCCCCCTGGCACTGAATATGATGTTCACCCACCTTCAGATCCTCCAAAAATTACTGTCTTTAGGCAAGTGTCTGAGGAGGCTGTTGATAAAATAATTAGAATGTCACAAACAAAATCATGCCTATTGGATCCTTTGCCGACATTCCTTATGAAGGAATGCATTGATATACTGCTGCCATCCCTTACAAAGCTGGTTAACTGCTCACTCATGGAGGGGTGCGTCCCTGATGCTTTCAAATCTGCTGTGGTCACTCCTCTCATTAAAAAGCCAAATCTTCCCTCAAATGACTTGAAGAATTATCGTCCTGTATCTGGCCTCAGTTTTGTATCAAAACTGTTAGAACGTGTGGTTGCTAAGCAGCTGTTAGAACATATTCATGTCCATAACTTAGACAACCAGTACCAGTCGGCATATAAGGCTGGTCATTCAACTGAGACAGCTCTTCTCTACATAAAAAATGAAGTTAACTTATCATTGTCAAGAGGTGAAACCACTGCCTTAGTATTGCTTGACTTGTCTGCCACCTTCGACACCATAGATCATTCCACTCTTCTTAGTTGCCTCCGAAATTGGTTTGCTTGCCATCAGTATATATATCTCATATCAACTAGTAACCACACTACCTTACACAACCTTCTACTAATTTAACTCCATGGTTAACCATCCTGTGACCTTCTCTTCCTCCGTCTCTTGTGGGTCACATATATACCCATACACTGAATATCCACTGGTTGCAGGGCCTTGCTTACATTGGACCATTAACCCAATGTTGGGGGGGGCTTAATATCTCCATTCGGATTGACCTTCATTCCCAAGATCAAGGAAATTGCTTGACCTTTATGTGACCTCTGTTTCAAGGTCACAGCTATAGCAATTGTTACTTTTTGGTCAAGGTCAAGGAAATTGGTTGACCTTGACCCAATATGGATTTGACCTTTATTTGATGTTTTCTTAAAGCCCCTCCAACCAGTGGTTTCAGCAAGTTCAGTTAAAATTAACAATGTGTTAAAAATATTACAAATGTTAATTATATATATGTGCATAACAAACATATTGGTAAATTGAATAGATATTTAAACCCATGCTGACTTTCATTTATTGTCTGGTTCCCTGGGCACTGTTCTTAGTTGCCTCCGGAATTGGTTTGGAGTTGGTGGCTCTGTTCTGAATTGGTTCACATCCTACCTAACAGACCGTTATCAGTCAATAATAAATTGGTTCTACTTTGTCAGATGTTTGTAAACTCCTATTTGGTGTACCAAAAGGTTCTGTCCTGGGTCCTTTGCTGTTCTCATTGTACACTACCCCCCTCAGTTTGATTATCAGTAAACATAAAGGAATTAAGTTTCATTTTTATGCAGATGATAGCCAAGTTTATAGGCATTTATCCCACAAGAATGCATGTGCTGCCTTTGAAAAGCTAAATAATTCTAATTCTAATAGCACTTTTATAGCGCTTAATCTCCGTCAAAAGATAGACTCTAAGGCGCATCACACAAAAACATTGTTCAATATTCAAAAACCAGAGACATTGCAGGGGTCAGCACCGCGGAGAAAGCAGAAAGGAGATTGGAAATTTAGGGTGGGTATGCTTTTCCAAAGAGGTATGACTTCAACTTTGACCTGAAAGAGGCAAGTGAGTTTGCAGAGCGGACCTCATCAGGAAGGTCATTCCAAATCATAGGTGCGTCATACGCAAAACTGAGTCCAAAATGTTTTCGAGACTTGAAAATTGAACCAAAGTGGGGAACCTCAAGAAATATGCCCCAATCTCAAGAAATATGACCCAATCTTAATGCACTGAACACGGTCTGAGAGATAAGACTTAAACCAATCGAGGACAACCCCGCTCACACCAAACCAGGAGCTAAGAGAAATAAGTAGCGTATCATGATCAATAGTATCAAACGCTGCTGATTGATCCAAGAGAACGACAGCAGTAGCCTCACCTTTAGCAAAAGCCAAATGAACATCATTCTTAATTGAAAGCAATGCAGATTCAGCTGAGTGACCTAGTTTGTAGGCAGATTGCCTGACATTCTCATTGGGTGGTAGTGATGACTTTTTAATCAATGGGGTTACAATAGCCTTCTTGAATTCATCAGGTACAACACCTTCTGACAACGAGCAGTTAACAAGCCTGGTGATAGAGGGCAGTAAAATATCAATACATTCCTTAACAAGAAATGTAGGCCATGGGTCTAACAAACAAGATTTAGTGGGTGACTTCATGATAATTTTTCTAATTTCCTCTTGAGAAACTTGTTTAAAGCAGCTGAAATTGGGTACATCAGGTGGAGGAGGCAGAGTGAATGAGTCACTAGAGGAAAATGAGTTTCTGATTTTATCTATTTTGTCACTGAAGAAAGTGACAAACCGGTCAGCAAGACCTTTCTTAGATTCATGAGAAGGGAGTACTGCTTCAGGACTAGAGTGCAGTGTGGAACGCAAGACCTGCCATAGCTTCTTGGAGTCATTGGTATTTTCTTTGACCAGGTTTCTGAAGTAATTTGCCTTATCTTTGTTGACCAGTGAATTGCAGCGACCAATCTGTCTTCGAAGTCTAGCTCGATTATAGGCAGATTTATCTTTACGCCAGATTCGTTCCAGCTGTCGCCTGATGGTTTTTGCCAGCCTGTAGGTGTCAGATAGCCAACCAGTAGCTTGCTTAGTAAAAGTGCGAGTAACCAATGGTGCATGCTTGTTGAGCAATTTGCTCAAATCATCTAAGTATTGTTCACACAAACCACTGACTGTATCACCAGGGCATTTTACGAATGCGCTATTTCCCAAATCCTTACGGAAACTGTCCATGTCAATTTTATGATACCTCCTGAAAGTGACAACTTTTGCCTTATGTGAAGGAGGATTAACTGAGTCAAGCTGAGCAAGGACAAGAGCATGATCAGAAATAAATTCAGCAACTCGTACATTAGAGATGACACTGGCATCAGTAGGAGTAAGAACAAGGTCTAGGATATGACCATGTAGATGGGTAGCCGTTTGAACATTTTGTGTTATATTGCATGATTCTAAACAGTTCTGGAATTTGATACTATCATTTGAAGAAGTATCCACATGAATATTGAAATCCCCACAAATTAGGAAAGAGGGAGAAACAGAGGATACATATTCTAAAAGATTGAGAAATTGGTCCAGGAAACTTTCAGAGCATGAGCCAGGTGGACGATAAACACAAGTCAACACAAGCTGTTGAGCCGCCGACCCAATTGCAATGCTAACATTTTCAAAGGAACTGAAAGTAGGTGTGTCCACAGATCTAAACTGTATAGCTTTGTTGATAAAAAATCCGACACCACCACCACGGCCATGAATACGGGGTTTGTGGCAGAATTTGAAGCCTGTCGGGGTGATGGAATGTAGAAGGCTGTCCGTTTCCTCCTGGCAAATATGTGTTTCAGTGACAGCAAGAATGTCGACAGAATGTACTGTTACAGTATCATCGATGCAGGGTCCCTTGTTTCTTACAGATCGGCAATTTACCACCCCAAACGAGATTGGTCCAGGATTAAGGGAGATGTCACCACAAAGCAACAATAAGGTCGCAAGGCCATGACGCTTAGCCACACAAGGGAAAAGATGTGTATTCAGGACATAGCTGTGGAGTCTGTAGGGGCGTGGTAATGAAGTAAGACCATGAGCAGACAACGGAATAAACACATTAGGATCACTGCTTACTGACTTTCTCCAAAACAACAGTAAGAGGAACAACCAGCGGATGGTACTCATTGCACTCCAGTTCCCTAAACTAAGAACAGGACCGTGAGGAGTAACACCAGTATGCCCTAATTCTAAGTTAGTTACTATGTGACACAGTCTGTCCACTCTAAATTCCGTCCCGTGGGCAACTCACGGGCACCCTACACTCCTCACTGAGCCTCTAGAATAAACAATTTCCCTAAAGTGAATTGAAGAGGGGATGGCCTTAAGCTTAAGGAAAGTATAGGAGGGACTAACAAAATAGTCAATTGTATTCAGTAGATATTTCACAACAGTGAAAAAACAACAATTGGAATGACCAGAAACTGGAGAATGACTATGATATTCAGGTGATATTGACAGCCACTACAGTGAAAAACAACAATGGACTAAAATATCAGTAAAATAGGAATAACTCACAATAAATCTGGGCCGATAATTCCCGCTAAATGGGCGATAATACCCGTGCTATCAATAAACATGCAAATACAAGCTACAGCATTGGTAATAGGAACACAGATTACACAAATTGTGGATATTATTTAGTTTCCTTGCAATATATATTGAAATAGGTGCCTAGATGATGTTAAAGAGTAGATGTCAACTAGTAAGCTCAAATTTAATCCTGACAAGACAGAGTTTATCATCTTTGGGTCGAAGAAACAGAGGGACAAGTTGAAAGCATGCTTTCCAATTGATATCTTGGGCAATTCACTCTGCCCTGCTGATTTAGTAAAAAATCTGGGTGTGTGATTCGATTCAGACTTTTCTTTGTCCAAGCATGTTCAGAAGGTCTGCAAAAGTTGTTTTGTTAAACTCCGTGATTTCAGACATGTCAGGCGGCTTCTTACTCAAGATGTTTCTGTGCTTGTGGCTAATGCTCTTGTTAATAGTCGTTTGGATTACTGCAACTCACTTTTCAGGAGCCTCTCCAAGTTCAATCTATGCAAATTACAGTGCATCCAAAATAGTGCAGCTAGAATTGTATCAAACACCAGTTGATACACCAGTATAACTCCTGTGCTAAAGAAACTGCATTGGCTTCCTGTTGAACAGCGTATGTTGTTCAAGACAGCCACACTTGTTTATAAATATCTTCACACAGGTTTTCCCAGGTATTTTGCTCCATATCTTTCTTCCTATAGCAGTTCTTACAGTACCAGGCGCAGTCAAAGTGGTGGTAATTTTCTTGTCATTCCAAAGTTTTGCCCTTCTGTTCATAAATCTGTCAAACAGTTTGGTAATAGTTTTGCTTTTGATGCTCCTACTGTGTGAAATGCTCTTCCTGCTGAGATTTGTGCCTCTCCCTCCCTGGCCTCCTTCAGAAAGCAGCTTAAGACCTACCTGTACACCAAAGCATACCCACCTTAGTCAGTATCATTCCCGTGGCGTTCTCCATGGTGCTTGACCCTTCTTATGTCCCTGGATACAGAAGTTTTGTTGACTGCTTTTTGTTTGTTGCGCCTTAGACTCCCCTTGTTTGGGGAGATTAAGCGCTATAAAAGTCCAATTAGAATTAGAATTGAAAGCGATGTAAAACCCCAAATAAATAAATTAATGTTGTATCTGTATAGTCTCATAATAAAATATTTGTATAGAGCTAAACACATAAATAAATACAACTGTACTTTCTTTAATGTTCTATCTGTATAGTCTATATACATCCTGGCATAATAATAATAACATTTGTATAGAGCTAAACACATGAGGATCCATGACAAAACTACACCTGCCTGTTAAATTTAACAAAACCAGCCAGAAAGGCTTGACAAGTTACATTGGCCTTCAGGTCTGCAATTGTGACCTTTATCCATGACCTGTTTTGGGATGGGGAATGTAACTGAAAGCGACTTTTTCAACGAATTATTATGCATAGAAAGTGCCACTGGCAAATACCAAACATATGTCTCACTTTATATGTAACCTTTACTTTGGTCAAATATGGCTCGTGGCAGATAATAAATTGCTTAAAATATTCTGATAAGTGACATAGACGCATTGATCAGTTTATGGGTCTAATTTTGGTGAATTTTCGACTTTGAACCTCAATAACACATAGACTTGTTACATATATTAATGGTAATAACTCACAGATGAATGTGTTATCCCTTTATCACTGTATCAAATATTATTCACACAGTATATATGTATGGAAATATTAAAACATTACTTCTGCTTCACAGTTTATGGGTCTATTTTGAAAACAAAGAAACACTGAATGAATACCATATATGGTACTGTTATTTGTGACCAGTAATCAAATGATGGGTCTATTTTGCCCAAATCAAGCGTAGAGCAGTGATTCTGCATGTGTCTAACTCCAGAAAAAGTTGTTTGATGGAAGTAATGATAGTTAATGTGTCCAATTTTTATGAATTTTTCACTTTGAGCCACAATAGAATCTACCACATCTGGTATTTAATGTATTTCAATAAAGATATCTCTGATGACATCCCTTTATAGAATATCATTTCCCAAATATTTGTAGATATATTAAAAACATTACTCCTGTGATCAGTTTACGGGTCAATTTTGAAGAAAAAATAAATACCACACTTTAACGATTACTTCAAAGATTTACCATGTATGAACTAATACCTCAAATGGAGGAGTGATCAAATTATGATTTTCAATTGTCCAAATGTAGGTTTTGTTTTTACCCATATCAGCCGACAGTAATACGGGCAGGCAGTAGCTATATTTTACAGACATAATCTATGTAATCCAGATTCAGATTTGGATTCTTTGGATTAGTTAGTTTCGTGAAATTCAATTTTCTCTAGAGCAGAAGTGAAAAAGAAAGAAATAAGGTAAACAGCTATGAATATCATAAAATTACATAATTTTAAAAATTTGCTGTCATTATTTGCTTATCTTGCAAAGAATTATGGGTAATCCAATGAATCTGAATACGTGAATCCACCTCCTGAGGTAGATCAACTGATTCATAATCTGCATTAGGATTATGGTCACATCACAATCAAATCTGTTAATCTGAGGAATCCGTTAATCTCTGATGCTTTTTTAAAAACATGTTATGTTTAATTAAGAGTAATTCTAATTCTAATTGGACTTTTATAGCGCTTAATCTCCCCAAACAAGAGGACTCTAAGGCGCAACAAAACAAAAAGCAGACATCAAAATTTCTGTATCCAGGGGCATATCAGGGGTCAAGCACCACGGAGAACGCCAGGGGAATGATCCAGGCTAAGGTGGGTATGCTTTGGTGTACAGGTGGGTTTTGAGCTGCTTTCTGAAGGAGGCCAGCGAGGGAGAGGCACGAATCGCATCAGGGAGAGCATTCCACACAGTGGGAGCATCAAACGCAAAACTATTACCAAACTGTTTGACAGATTTGTGAACGGAGGGGTAGAACTTTGGAATGACACCACCACTTTGACTGCGCCTGGTGCTATAAGAACTGCTGTAGGAGGAAAGATATGGAGTAAAATACCTGGGAAAGCCTGTGTGAAGATACTTATAAACAAGTGTGGCCGTCTTGAACACTGTGCGCTGTTCAACAGGAAGCCAATGCAGTTTCTTTAGCACAGGAGTTATACTGGTGTATCGACTGGTGTTTGATACAATTCTAGCTGCACTATTTTGGATGCACTGTAATTTGCATAGATTGAACTTGGAGAGGCTCCTGAAAAGTGAGTTGCAATAATCCAGCTGACTCCTAACCAGAGCATTAGCCACAAGCACAGAAACATCATGAGTGAGAAACCGCCTGACATGTCGGAAATCACGGAGTTTAACAAAACAACTTTTGCAGACATTCTAAACATGCTTGGACAAAGAAAAGTCTGAATCAAACCACACACCCAGATTTTTTACTGAATCAGCAGGGCAGAGTGAGTTGCCCATGATATTAATTGGAAAACATGCTTTCAACTTGTCCCTCTGTGTCTTCAAACCAAAGATGATAAACTCGGTCTTGTCTGGATTCAATTTGAGCTTACTAGTGGACATCTACTCTTTAACATCGTCTAGGCACCTATTTAGCTTTTCAAAGGCAGCAGATACATTCTTGTGGGATAAATGTATATAAACTTGGCTATCATCTGCATAGAAATGAAACTTTATTCCCTTATGTCTACTGATAATCAAACTGAGGGGGGTGGTGTACAATGAGAACAGCAAAGGGCCCAGGACAGAACCTTGGGGAACGCCAAATAGGAGTTTACAAACATCTGACAAAGTAGATCCAAATTTTATTGATTGGTAACGGTCTGTTAGGTAGGATGTGAACCATTTCAGAACACAACCACCGACACCAACCCAGTTTTGGAGGGTACTAAGAAGAGTGGAATGATGTAATGGTGAAGAATTTAAATGAAAATGCTTAATTATTAATAATCTTTAAATTCCATAAAACACACCGCTTCTAGTAATAGCCTCAGCCAATCCCCGCTTCTGTGAGATAGACCTCTCAGAAATAAACCCAGTAATTGGTGACAGATAATATGTGTTAGTGTACAGTGACTAGTATAAGAACTTCTGCCTCGAGTTGAGATCAGGACAGCAACAGAGATCAGGACAATAACAAGTGAATGAACATGAAATAGTATGCAGAGGGGGAGAGCTTAGTTTGCTCTCCCACTCGTGAGAATGTGTTGAAGTATATTTGGAACTTGTGTTTATTGAACTAGAATAAATTGTGAAAGAGTTATAAAGTGTTTCGCTTCTGTCTTTGTGGCGATCCTAAACCTCTCAATAGTTGCTGCCAAGCGAGTACAGACAGAAGTGGACATAGTGGAGATCTGGTAATCCACAGCTGCCCCAAGGCACTGCTGGAGTCCACCAAAATCACACTCTCTACCCCCAAAAACTATAATTTGGACATGGTGAGATGGCAAAATGCTAGACAATGAAACTGGATATTATTTATAAATAAACTGGTTCTAACCAACGGCTCAACAGGACAGAAGCACGGCCACTGCCCCAGGACAACCAGGAACACAGACTATCGACCTCGGAGACAATGAAGCTGTTTTAGTCAATCAGGATATGATAAACAATGGTGAAAATGTGACCAGTAATGCTGCTCTTGACACAGATGTTATAAACAGCAGTAATGTTATGGACAATACAGCAGCCGACTTCCTACCTCAACAATACATCCCACCACAGCACTGGCACCGGACAGGCGAGTTCAACAAGCACAGTCACCAGCGGTAGATGTTCAACGCAACCCTATCTACAATCCACTGAGACCTCCCACCCTCCCACCCACAAACCTCCACAACCATGTAGACCCCAAAATAAATTTTAGGGCACAAAATTCACAAGACAATATCTTACCTCAAAGATCTGACTATAATCTATTCAATCAGACAGATTTTCCACCATTGCCTTCCAGGTTTCCACCGGTCACACAAAAAAAGGTTGAGATCAACAACTTGCCTTTTAAGTTACATTCACTCAATGGCAATCCAGATCAAGATGCAGAGGAATTTCTTAACAATTTCAAACTTGCAGCTGATTTCTTGGGCTGGAATTTTGACAAGCAGCCAGGTATTTTCACATGTGTTCATAAGGTACAACTAAGATATGGTTTCAACAACTTGACTCTCCTACCAGCTCAAATATTGAAAAGATATTTTCTGCTTTTCTTTTAAGATTTACCCTTTAGGCCCAGATTTGAGTAGGAAAGCTTCTTTTCTATCTCTTAGACAAATACCCCAGGAAAACTCCCAAAAATTCGCCAACAGAGTGTTTAAAAAGGGCACATTATTAGAAAAATCAGACCAAGATCTTTTGACCCAGTTTATTAGGGGACTGCCCACACCCAATAGAATTCACACCATCGCACAAGACACAGACACCTTTGAAAGCGCCACCAGAATTGCCAATTTGTTTGAAACCGCACAGACATTTGGTCAGGACAACAGTGCAGCTACTCTACAACAACAAGGGACAAGTGTGAAAGAACAGACCTTTAACATTGTAGACTCTAGAATTCAGTGTGCTTACTGCAGGAAAGATGGCCATCACATTTCTGAGTGTCACCACAGGCAGTTCAACAACCACAGGAGACAACACCCCTACAGTGCACAGTGGAACAGAACACAGCACAACCCACCACAGAAAGGACCCACTAACAGACAAACTAACAAACTCAGGTCTGTATATTATGATATGTGTTTCAATTGTAATGGCACAGGTCACATTGCAAGTGATTGTCGTAGGGGACAAATACAAAAACCTCATTTGCATGGCACTAAGTATTGTAGACCCAATTTCAAAAACCAGGGTCACCCATTTCGACAAGATAATTATTATACACTCCTAGGGAGCAAACTAGGGAGAATGTTTACTAAGGCTTTTGACAATCTACTTTCCAAAAACGGGACCCTCCAAATACACACAATGGCAGATGCAGGCCAAACTACATGAATAGTCATTTAAACTAGCAAAGCCCAGAGCACAAATACATAAACCCCCTTTTGGCAAACAACCACTTTCACAGTACTCCCCATAAAAAGTCAGAAATCACTGGCAATGAACCTGAGTCAATTCACTCTTGTCAAAACGTACAGTACAGAGACAGATATTTTACTGAGACTTGTGATTGTATTCAGAAAAGAGGGGCCACGGTGGCAGAGTGGTAACACTCTCGCCTCCCACCTCTGCGGCCTGGGTTCGATCCCCATCATGGCCGTAAGTGGGAAAGCTGGTAGTTGCTTGCCGTTGGTCGGCAGTTTACAGTACAGAACCCTAGCGAACTATATGTACTGGTTTCCTCTGCCCTTCCAACTACCCATCGTGATATGACCTGTACAGTGTTGAAAACGACGTAAAACCCCAAATAAACCAAATGTATTCATAAAAGGTCAGGTATCTGTTTTGTTCCTGCAAAGAAGGGTTCTGTTTGTAAAAAGTCATTCAAAGATAGTGGCAACAAGTTACATAGAACACGTTATCAAACCCCATGCTATAATAGATTTTCACCACTGAGTGATTTTCAAAATACAGACTGTTTCATCACATTTTCCATCAGATAATAACAGAGAAAAACATTCCAAACAGGCCTTGTAATAAAACCCCTTCCATAGACTTAATTAAAGCCATCCATTTATTGAGCTCCACAAGCCATAAATCTCTCCAGGCACATTTTCCAATACTTGAACATAGCTTCTCTTCTGCCTCAACTTTAACTCCCCAAGAAAAACAAAAATTATTGGAACTTTTAAAAGAATTTGATGATGTTTTCTTACACCCTGGCCAGAAGCTATCTTGCACAAATATAGTAGAACAGCACTTAGGGATTCCAAAAGATACCCCAGTTTGGCCTTGTCATTCTCTCAGATTAAACAACACAAGAATGGCAATACTGGACGAATGTGTTAAAGACTGATAGTCCTTATTCAAATCTTATTGTGTCACAAAAGTAAAGAATGGGAGTATTCGTCCATGTTTAGATTGTAGAACTCTTAATGAAAAATTTCTTCCAGTAGCAGTAAACCCTAGACCAGTTAATGACATACTAGCATCTATACCACCTGGATCAAAGTATTTTTCGACTTTCGACCTTACTTCCGCGTACTTCCAACTGCCCCTGGCAGAGGAAGATAGAAAGTATACTGCTTTTGATTCAGGGTGAGGTAAGATGGAATACTGTAGAGCAGTAATGGGATGCAAAGTCAGCTTAAGTACCTCAGTTACTGCTTAAAATAAGTTATTTCATGACATGATACACACTGAGATTCAGTACCTAACTTTGGGAAAAATGTTTGAACATTTAAAAAAGGCTAAGCTTATGCTTGGACATAAAAAAAAATGTTCCTATGTCACCCCAACAACAGAGGTTTTGGGCACACTTTATCTCATACAGGTTTCATCCATTGATAAATCAAGAGCTGTCAAGAATTTGTCCATAGCGTGACGGACAGACAAATGCATATGTGATGCAAAGTTGCTCTTTCAGAGAACACCGTAGACCATCCAGACCCCACTATAACACTATAGTGTAAATTACACTCCAGTCTTGCCCACCCTTTCAGGTAAGAAATATTTTGGTAATATTTTTGGTACTTCCAATATAAGACAGACCCCCAAAGCGACAGAATTAAATGGGTGAGAATATCTGATCTTCCTAAAGATCATATCCATGTAGTTAATTTAGAAGCTATACCATTTATTACAAGATCTGGCCGCACCACAAAGCAACGCCCCCTATGAAATGTGAACCTGATTCACCCGTTTACCATCTACTTTGAGGTATCACAAACCTAAGCTTAGTATATCTATTTCCCTATCCACTGCTTAATTTTCCAATTTTCCAGCATATATAATATAGTACATTTTACAAGCAAGACAACCTCTCTGCAAACACAATGTTCCCACATCCGGCTAATTATCAGTCAGAAGGACTTTTAGTGAACATTGGTTAAAGTAATCTCCCTGGCTCAGCTTTTGTTCATTAATAATAATAATAATAATGCAGGGTGATTTTCCGTCTGTAATTCCTTGTAATTTGCCATGACTGGTAATTGTCACCATAGAAATTTAATCTGTTTAACTTCAAGATAAACAAACCATACAATGTCACAAATATTTATGTTCTTGCTAACTACCCACATATATCTCCAATTCAAATTCAGTCTTTTACAGTGAGAATATTTAAATTTGATTTCATATTCAAAGTCCACTTTTAAGACAACCAGTCCATTTTCTCTTATCCCCTATTTCAGTCAAATCGCCCAATGAAAGGTTACATTTTCTTTTTTTTCACAGACCCCATTTTCTAAATGTACCACCAATATCTCATTTAGGTGTCATTACCCTCAAGTCACTTCAACCCCAGTTATCAACTTCATGCAAAATGCTGGAAGCACAAGTCTAGTTAGTGACGTTACAGAATTCATTTTGACTAAGTTCCCACTGACATTGTACAGTATTTCTGGAAAAAAATGCCACAAAAATTGTCCATGGCAAGCCACAAACATAAATGCTTACAGTTAATTTACAGGCACATGTATACAACATGCTTTTAACAGCATAATTAGAGACACAAATATGACCCATTATTTATTCAATTTTCTTGATTTTCTTTATTTTTCAAGCTCAGTACAGCCCACCAAACTATTTCTATTTCTATTATTTTATTTCCAATCAAAAATGACAAATTAAACACCTAGATTTCTGTCCCTGGTAAAATAATGAATTTTTCACAATTTTGCTGAAAAATGCCTCAAAAAACCCAATTTTGTAAACTCCTAGTTACTAATAAGAAAGCTTATTCTTCTTGCATTTGAAGGTCCATCTCTTAAAGGAGCTTTTGGTGAAACACATTAGTCGTGATTCACCATTCCCTCCACCATAATAGCCATAAGATGAGAACATAATCACCCCGTTTATGACAATTGACTTCTCCAAATTGAATCCAGTCTCGTAAAAGTGTCCCTCAGATGTGATTAAGGCAGCTGTTTATGACTGACAATTTCTGTTATTCGTCCATAAAAACGCTCATAAAAAGAATCCCAAATGTCACCATAATGACAATCCCTTTTCATAAAATATCTGGAAATGGGCAGAAACACCGATCTGCCCCAGACTATGACTCATACATCCTGCCCACCAAACGCTGCATATACACCCCAGCCACTGTCTGCGCATGACGCCAGACAGGCTTGGCCTTGCCAAGCCATGCGCACTGCACTGGGCTGATTAACATATAGGGTTTCTTAGGCACCATTTTAAATCCAGCTCTGATGTTAGCATACACGACAAACAATTTGCCTACTTAAGAATTTTAGCTTACTTGTGACATACGAAAGTTTACCCAAACAATTCTGCACTTGTAAATAATTACCAAATTCTCCAACTATTTTACGACCTCACTATATGGACTTTGACATAGTTTGCAGAATACATGAATCGGGACCACATACTTTAGCTAATAATAGTGACTGACGATAAACTCAAGCTACATTCCCTGCCAAACAGCCCCATACCAGACACTTATATAATACAGTTCAACATTGGTGATTAAAGTGTGATGATTACGGAAATGGGATGATTTAAACCCACCTCCAAATCCCTATTGAATAATGGTATAATAAACCACTACGTATTCAGTTGTTCTTATTCACTTGGACAGAACAGATACTTTGACTTCAGTAACATTTTGTATTGTAATTACCAGAATAGTTATGGGTCATAGCAGTCATATTTTCACTAGTTCATTAAAATTGTGGTGTCAGACTTTACATATTTATGCATAATGACTAACATGTTATAAATGTAAAGGTGTATCATTATGTCAGTGTTTCTTATATTCAAACACACTACAGAGTAATAAGTGTTAAGGATGATTCAGTTTTTAGCAATGGTAATATTCAAATACAGTTAAGTAAAGACATTCAGTATTTATATTGTTTCCAGGTATTATCAGTTCTGTTTTATTGCAGTCAGTAATTATAGTGTTTACAGTCAGCAATTATAGTGTTTACAGTTATTCTCCATTCTATGTTCATCTTTATTTAAGTATATCAAGTATATACTCACTTACTGACCGTCTATCTTCAGATCTTGTCAATCACTAATTCACATGAAATGTGTATTATTATGAAATGAATATATGATATGTACTAATTACCTGTAAATTGAACTATCTGTGTATCAAATGAATTTATTACTTGTATGGGTTACCAAGTATACTAACTACAACCAGAAGTCTAATGATATATTTATGAATATAATATTGTTCTGTATTTCAAAATGTCTTGTATGTAAAACGAATATCTTATAATTTTAAAAGATAGTCTATGTGAAGTGTACAGTAGCCAATATGTACATTTACAATGTATACGTATAGTACAGCATTATTGCAGTATTGACAGAAAATTTGGACATCACATTCATAATGCACAGATACCTGTACACAGGAACACAAGTATTACATACATGGATTTTGCATCACTCTATGGGCAATGGTCTTGCACTGACCCCAGTTTAATAAAAAGTTATGATGCAATAAAACATCATGTAATTACATGAGCAGATATGTTCCATACTTATTTACCTTAACACTTGCAACTGTAGAGCCCATTCTTGTTAGAAGCCTACATTTCTGGAACAGGTTCCGGACTGTCCTTAAAAGAAAAATGTACTCTTCTACTTTATAGAAACATGAATGTCGTTCTGCACATTGTCTTGAATATTGGACACATGGTAGCATGTTCTGCTTTTAGTATTCATACCATGTTTCAAGTCCACATTTGTGTCACAATAAGCATTGATAAATGACACAAAGTACAGCTAGATCTATTAGCAGAGACAGATAGATTTAGCCAGCATGTGCCATTACTTTATTGAGAGTATACAGGTATAGGTTGTTCCTGTCTTATTAATATGATATTCTGCTATGTTCATTTATATATCCATCTATTGTTAGTGTGACAACTTGTGTACTGAATATTAAGTATTATTTGTGTTGTATGGATATATATGTAATATGTATGGATATATAGTTGTACCATGGTATATTAACAAAATGTTGTCTATATGGCCACAGTTCAGTATGTTTGCCTAAATGTGTCATTTGCAGAGTTCTTGCCTTAATTGGTTGGTTCTCTCATTTAAGAGTTCTTACCTTAATTGATTGGTTCTCTCATTCAAGAGTTCTTACCTTAATTGGTCGGTTCTGTCATCCTATTGTTCAAGTGATAGTCATGTATACCCCACACTTACTGTATTTGTATCCTTGTTACATATACTAGTTCAATATTTACATTCCGAGTGACAGATGATAACAGTTGTAACAGTATAACCCATGTTCAGTAAAGAGTCAAATGAATTACTTACCCCAATGTGTAATGGTGAATAATGTTGAGTTAAATTGGTAAAGTTAAATCTAAAAGAAGATTATTTGGTTTCCGAAATATAATAGTTCATATGTCCCAAGATTATTCAATTTATTTGTAACAGGTTTGTGTTAACCATACTTTTAACCTTGTCATTTGTTCAAACAGAAAACCATAGTGTCAGATTGTAAACAATTATTAAGAAAACACGTGTAAAATGTTTAATTCCATAATGTTCTCTGCTAGTACTGTTAGTTAAAGTATTTGTTTCAAATTATTCTACATTTACTTGTACACCATATTGTTTGTTTACCAGGTAATTGCTTTAAGATGAAGACTACAAACATTCATATACAATGATGTAACTTATTGTCTTTTAGGATTAATATGTAACGAGGTTTCCAAGTTAAAAATTAAGTGATTTAAACATTTACGGTTTATACCATTGTTATATGTAGAAAATTTAAAATTCATTTTTGTGGCAGCGTGGACGTGCCATCTCTTAGCCCCGGTGTGTAATGGTGAAGAATTTAAATGAAAATGCTTAATTATTAATAAACTTTAAATTCCATAAAACACAGGCAAAGTGCCTCAGTAAATTAACTCTCTTTGGACTTAACAGTAGTAATCAATAGTCACATAGCACACCGCTTCTAATAATAGCCTCAGCCAATCCCCGCTTCTGTGAGATAGACCTCTCAGAAATAAACCCAGTAATTGGTGACAGATAATATGTGTTAGTGTACAGTGACTAGTATAAGAACTTCTGCCTCGAGTTGAGATCAGGACAGCAACAGAGATCAGGACAATAACAAGTGAATGAACATGAAATAGTATGCAGAGGGGGAGAGCTTAGTTTGCTCTCCCACTCATGAGAATGTGTTGAAGTATATTTGGAACTTGTGTTTATTGAACTAGAATAAATTGTGAAAGAGTTATAAAGTGTTTCGCTTCTGTCTTTGTGGCGATCCTAAACCTCTCAATAGTTGCTGCCAAGCGAGTACAGACAGAAGTGGACATAGTGGAGATCTGGTAATCCACAGCTGCCCCAAGGCACTGCTGGAGTCCACCAAAATCACACTCTCTACCCCCAAAAACTATAATTTGGACAAATGATCTATACTGTCGAAGCCGGCAGACAGGTCGAGCAATACCAAGGCAGTGGTTTCACCTCTTGACAATGATAAGTGAACTTCATTTTTAGTAGAGAAGAGCTGTCTCAGTTGAATGGCCGGCCTTATATGCCGAGTAATGGACAGAAAAAACATAAAAATATTGGCCTGAGCTGCAGAATCCCCCTGACGGAAATTGAGATATGGTAATTGACAAGTCAATGATTTTTATGACTTGATGACTATGTTATTCCTATTTGCTAGAACTTGAATTGAAAGAAGGCCAAGAGCATAGCAAAATTCAAGTGAAATGTTCTGCCATGTTTTGCTTGATAGAAGCTTCAATTGGACTTTCAAGCAAGTTTAGCTTGAACTTGAAATTCTACTGGTGTAAAGGCTAATAGGAGTTGGGGTTCAAAGTAAAAAATACCATAATTAAACCCATAAACAGATCACTACTTGTGCATTTTTGCTGTGAGTTATAGAAACGCAAATTTTCTGCACAGTCTGTTTACAAACCCTGGCATTTCCTATGTACAATTGAATACTCTTCCATTAGGGGCAAAGGCCTTTGGTATATATTGCAATTGCATAATACTTATTCACAGTGAGATCTATAAAAAATTATACACTATATATTCAGCCCTGCATTAGTTTATGATATTCACATTACCATTGTTTATTTATTTATTTATATGGGGTTTTACATCTATTTCAACACTGTACAGGATATATCACAGAGGAAAGGCAACCAGTACACACAGTTGGTCAAGGTTCTGTACTGTAAACTGCCGACCATCAGAAAGCAACTACCAACTTTCCCACATAAGGTTCATGGTTTGAACCACCAACCTCAGAGGGGGGAGATGAGTGTGTTACCACTGCGCCAGCATGACCCCTCAAATTACCATGGACAAAGCTTTTTATCACTGCTGTCTTCAATAACCTCATAGTGGTTGTCTAAGAATGTACATTTTTCTGTAATTCAACTTTTAATTACACCAAAACCAATCCAAACTCAATATATATATGTCATACCTAAGTTTCTGAACAAAACAGTAAAACTTCAGCAAAACTCATTGCTCTCCTTTCTGTCATGATTAGTGAAAAACCTTTTACAGAATCCGTGGCAACAATAATGCCTGCAACGAATCAAATCCCCACCATACAGCATCCGACAGAGATGGGAAAATTGAAAAAAAAAATTTGAAATTTCCAAGTCATGGCCTGTCATCAGCCTAGAATTTTCCCCCTAAAATTCTTCCCTTCCCTACTTTCTATATGCCTGTCTCCTACTTTTACTCCTCTTCTCCCTTAAGTATTTTGAAGATAGATAGATATTTTATTTTTGTGTCACATGTTATACATTAACAACATACATTACACAAATTACATTAATACAAACATCCAGCCTATGAAGGCTTATGAGACACAGTTAAAACTTTATTTAGTTTTCAGTAGGAATATGTATTTCAAAAATTACAACTGAGGATATATTTTGCAGTTAAATTTACAATAGTTGGGTGACTGAGTAGTATTTCTAACTTAGAACTATCATTAAGCGTTAAAAAATGTTTCTCAATTTTACATACTTCTAACATAAATTTTTTTCTTTCTGAATAAAACCCTGCACAATACAATAAAACATGTAATTCATCATCTATTGAGCCACAATTACATCTTTGAAAAAGAAGTTTATCTTTGGGAATATTTCTGTACCTACCACTGTCTACTTTTATTTTGTTGAAGGTGGAACTGCGTAATTTTGCAATAACAGATCTGTAGTTTCTATTTTTACAACTAGAAATATAGCTCTTTTCTTCTAAAGTAGATGTTGACTCAAATTTGTAATAATGTTCTAACCTTGTCATTATGTCTGCATTTTTGGATAGGTTTACTTTAAATGTTATATCGGTTTTAGCGTTCGCCAGGGGAGACGTGGTTTTTATATTTTCGTTTAAAATATCTTACTTTCTCTATAGAACTGGTCGGTATTTGATATATTTTACTGTAACTATATGTATTTTATCAAATAATTGTAAACAAATAGATTACTGATTGTCACCACACCCAGATATCAGTTAAAAGTGCTGTTTGTCATTAAACGGGTATTATCGCCCACTCGATAATTCCCGCGGCAACACTTTCATTGTTCCACACACAAAGCAGATCAAGTGTATTACATGTAAAATAGATATATATCATAAAATATTGTTTACCAATTAATTATCCCTGTCCACTGTTTGTTTGTTTGTGCACTAATCTACTCCTTCCTAACCTACCATCTTTTGATTTTGGTACTGTGATGCTGTAATTAGAAAGGTTCGTATGTAGGAAAGGTAGGTGCACCTATTTCTAAATTTTAATTTTTGGCTTTCATTTGTCATGCATTGCACTTTTTGGTTCTGTTTTTCCATCCTCTTGACTGTTCGGTCAACAACCCCCACCAAGGAAAATAGTTTGCCATCACCAAAAATTATTCACCCAAGTTTACTCTCCTCTTTGGACAGTTGAAATATTGCTTTTGTCGCCCTGCAGGCCCACTGTCATCAAGTGATACACTGTTTCAGAAATGTCAACCCTTGGTGGTCCATCATCCTAATTCTTTCTGGCAACATTAGTTTGAACCCAGGTCCATCAGCCAGAAATATCAAAGCCTGTCATCTGAATGTCCGTTCATTGCGTAACAAAACATCAGCATTTAGTGATTTTGTTTTGTCAAATTATCTCGACATCGTTGGTGTCACTGAGACATGGCTAAGACCGTCGGACACACAAGGCCTAATGGATGAGATAACCCCTGCAGGTTTCCAGCTTCACCAGGTCCCACGCGAGAACAAGAAAGGAGGTGAAGTTGCTGTCCTTGTTAGGAATGACATTGATAGCGTGCGTTGTCAAATTGATCGGCGGGAAACGTTTGAACACATTACCGTCAAACTGTCAGATCGACAGTCAAGCCAGCTCCTGGTACATGTAATTTACCGACCTCCAAGTACCAGCAAAAGCAGATTTATCGAGGAATTCAACAGTTTCATGGAAGCAGCTGCTTTGTCACCACATGAAAATATTATCCTGGGAGATGTCAATATCCAGCTTGACAGTCAAAATTGCTGGACAGAAAATTTCAACACAGTTTTATTGGATTTTGATTTTATTCAGCATGTGTCAACACCTACACACATACAAGGACATATCCTTGATGTACTCTGCACTAGTAAATCCCTAACTTCCTCAGTTCACCATCATGTAAAGGATGGCATATCAGACCACCTAGCTGTCTTTTTCACTACAACATTCCCTGTCAAAAATTCCTGCAGAGTAAAACGGTTGAAAATCAGGAAACTTCGCAAGATAAATAAAACTGAATTTATGTCTGACATTGTAAATTCTGAGCTTATCCAGGCTCCTTACAAAACAGCTAGCTTACTTTCACACCAGTACTTTCATACCCTTAGGAACATACTTGACAAGCATGCACCTGTACATGAATGTAAAACCCCACAACATGTCAACAAAGGGTTCATCAACAGTGAGATTTTGGCAGCAAAGAGACGTAAGTGCAAACTCGAAAGGGAGTGGCGAAAGGACAACTCTGCCATAAACCGCAGTAGGTATAGAGCCGCTGTGAACCATTTCAACCGTCTCGTGGAATGTGCAAAAACCAAACACTACAGTGATATGGTTAGGGAAAATGAGGATAACCCCAAGGCTTTGTGGAATTCCATAAAGAAAGTCCTCCCTAGATCACCAAAAATGGTACTTCCAGATGATACCACCATGAACAGTCTAGTTAACACTTTTGGCAGGTATTTTGCAGACAAAATTGCTAAATTAAGATCTGGATTACTGTCTACTGATGCCGATCCCCCTGTCTCAGGTTCCTACAAAAACAAGTTTGTTTCTTTCCGGACCATGTCAGAGGAAGAAGTCCTTAAAATCATAAAGTCCACACCAAATAAATCATGTGACTTGGATCCCATCCCAACATCATTGGTCCTTGAATGTATCAGTGTGCTCCTGACTCCTATTACAAATATTGTGAACTACTCTCTACAGGAGGGCAGTTTCCCTTCCTGTTTTAAGACTGCACATGTTACACCCTTGTTGAAAAAAGCTGGTCTTGACAAGAATATTCTCAAGAATTATCGACCAGTGTCCAACCTCAGCTACATCTCCAAACTCATAGAGAAAGCTGTGGCTAAGCATATAAATGAGCATATTGCTCACGAGGGTATATCTAACAAAAACCAGTCTGCATATAGAGCTTTTCACTCAACTGAAACGGCGTTGCTCAAAATACAAAACGACATTGCCACATCAATGGACAAGGGTGCAGCTGTTGGATTAGTCCTTTTGGACTTATCTGCAGCTTTCGATACAATAGACCACTCAATCCTATTCAACTGCCTTCAGCACTGGTATGGCATTGATGGGGTAGTGCTTAAGTGGGCCCAGTCATACCTCAACTCACGCAAGCAGCGCATCAAAATAGATGGACATCTTTCAGATGCTTTTCAACTCCCTTACGGGGTTCCCCAGGGCTCAGTTCTAGGGCCACTCCTTTTTACCCTATACACTCGACTCTAGGAACTTCGATTCCAGTATCACTGAATAAACAAATTGCCTTGAGGCAGTCCAGGCTTGGATGGGAAATAATAAGCTTAAATTAAATCCTGACAAGACAGAATTCATAGTGATTGGTGATGATCAAATTAGAAGTTCCCTGAAGTCATCTTTCCCAGTGAGTTTGCTTGGCAACACCATGGAACCAGCTGAATCGGTAAAAAACCTTGGTGTCATCCTGGATGCTGAAAATTCAATGCAAAGACACGTGGCTAATCTATGTCGCATAAGTTACTACCATCTCCGGGAACTACGAAGGGTCCGCAGGTACTTAAATCATGAAACAGCTGTAAAGGTGGCAAATGCCTTGGTAAGCAGTCGTCTGGATTACTGTAACTCACTGCTTTACAACACAAAAAAGGCATATACTAGCAGACTACAGAGAGTTCAAAATGCCTTATGTCGGACGGTGTGCAAGCTAAATAAATACTATCATGTTACACCCTTCCTGCACAAACTACACTGGCTCCCCATTCATTACCGTATACTGTTCAAATATAATCTCCTCATTTATAAAGCAATACATTTGAGCCAACCTCCATATCTCTCCGCTCTAATTAGGCGGAGTGATCTCACACGGGGCAATCGCCTATCAATTTCCTCATCTAAACCAAATAAATGCTCAGGGCTACGCAGTTTCATAGCAGGGGCTCCCACAGAGTGGAACAAGCTTCCTCAAGCCATCAGAACCATAGAAAGCATTTCTGGTTTCAGGAAACAGTTACAGTTGAAAACATACCTTTTTAGATTGCCTTATCCTCCACCATAGCCTATCTCCCCTACCAGACGCTAATATGGAAACGGACATCTTTCTGGAACTGGACTATCCCTTTTTGCACATCAGCGCCTTAGAGGATGTTTACATCATATTCGGCGCTATATAAGTGTTTCTTACTTACTTACTTACTTACTAAATGTTTTTTAATATTTTCAGTGATAATACACACACTAATACTAAATTTTATGTACATATCCCATAGAATACACACATCCGAGTACACAATACAAGAATTCATGAAAATACAGTTTGGATACACAATTTGGATACACAAATTAAATACACAATTTAGATACACAATTTAAACACACAATTTAAATACACAATTTATATGACAATGTAAGTTTGATACACATGAGCTAGCACCATAAAGGTCACCTTAACTTGAATACATGAGATTACTAACCAGATCATGACAAGAAGTACACAATAAAAGGTGACCACAAAAATTTAGAAACAATTTAAGTACACCCCAAATTACCATTTCAACGACACGTCAGTGACATCACTTATAAGATGACAAAGTATATAAAATATTGAACACGTACATTATGCAAAGAAACCCTTGCATTGAACACTATTACAGAACCAAATAACATCATATGACTAGAAATGACAATAACAATAACAAAATGCTACAGCTCGTTGTTGAACATGTAACTTGAAGAAATAAGTATTATAAAAATTTGTACAACCACTAAAATAAATAAAAGCTAATATAAAAAAGAAAAACTAAATGCTTAAAGCATGCCACATTAAAGACTAAAACTGTCTGTTCACTGATAAGATAAGATAATTAAAATTTTTAGTGCAAGAACACTAATATGTCATACTGCACTATTTCAAATAAATATATTAACTAACATAAATACATCAAATAATAATCACAAACAAACAACTATATACAAATAATTAAAATGAAGAATATAAAAAAACTCATGACTAGGTATACAAATTAAAACAAAAATACATTAAACAATATTTTACATAGAATCCATGGATAAAAAAGATTGACAAAATAAGGTCCAAAAATGACTAGAACAAACAATAAACTGTACATAAAACAAATAAAATAAGAACAAATACAAATCATCAACAGACTAGAATTCTCAAAACAATTAAATAAACAAAACAAAAATAAAGTAAAAATTAATTCTGTAAAAAACTAGTCAAGGTTAATGTTGTATTTCCCCCATTTAGTCGCCTCTTACGACACGCAGGAGGACACGTTGGGCCTATTCTACTTCCCCGGACCCACAGCGGGGATTCTGTTCACTGAAAACACCCTAACCCAGGCATGTTACAAAATAGTGGAGGAACAGGAAGTTACAGTGAAACGCAAACAATCAAGGGGAAAATTGTAGGACTGAGATATGAATATGCATAAACAGCAGCCGTAGAATTAAACACAAGGGAGGGTGGGTTATGGGCAAAAATTCTAGAAACACTGTTCACAGTTCTGGCTCTTCATACATAATGATACAGAAGTATCCCAAGTTCCCAGAAGCTTAGAAAAGGGGCACCAATCAGAAAGTTGCAAATTTTCCTTTCTCACATGAAAACCCCACAACTCATGAATATTCATGAAGCAATTCCCGCCAGGAAATTTTCCTTCTCTCCCACCAATTACATTTAAACTGGTCCATAGTTGCTAAGTAATAGGAATTCTTTACCCAAGGTGTACCCCAGACTGGTAACCAACCCCATTCACTGAAATTATGGTCTGAGGGACTGACCCCCTGAGTGCCCCCAACACCCAGGAAGAAATTGGTGTATGGTTATTGTGTGATGCCATAATGCAATGTTTCTACCCGTCTTAGTTTTTTGAAGTATGTCACTAAAAGTCTCGGTACATTACTAGAATCGTCACCTTAACCCCCACCAGTCTGTTACTGAACCTCCCTCTAGGTCTCTTTTTTGCCTGTTGTATAATTTCACTCTCTCAGTACTATTACCTCAGTTTCTTTCCATATAATTAGTTGAAAGTCTCTTTCCATCCCTGTAACTTTGCCATCGACTAATGGGTCATGTCATACTGCAACATTTCCAGCAGTCTTGGTATTTTGAAGTAATTTGTCATCACACTTCTCAGTATATCACAAGAGCAAAGCCCTATCCCCCTGGTCATCTGTTACAGTGTCTGTACCTCCACATCATCTTACTTCTGGGACAATCATGCAAGTTCTATTTCTCTTCCCAACTCTCCCTGCTTTGCTTCAATCCTAAGTCCTGACTGTGATCCCCATGCTGCCTCTGTTTGAATCTTCCCATCTTCCACTTGGTGTTCCACCACATCTGTCAACTGCTGTTACCAACTATGACATAATCATGTTTCCTTATTTATGTTACTGTTACACATTATGACATACTTCTGTCATCACATCTCCTTATCTTTGTTTAAGTTACTACCTTTCCCATATTAATTAACCCTTACATTATTTTATTTAAGTTGCACTCCTCTCTATCTAAGTCTGTTCCCCTTTAGAAAAAATAATTGGGCAAGCACATTTTCTTCCCCGCCCTCTACCTTGCTGTACCCACATAAAAAGTTACAGCTTCTCTGGATCTTTTTACTATCATACATTTGGATTTCATGAAGATTATCACAGGACTTTGGAAGGTAGGACCCTGTATCATACAATAACTTTACCCCAAGTGTGCTTCAGAACTATTCCAATTTTTGCTTTAGAAGACCACAACCATGTATCAAGAACATCATCAACATCAGACCTCCTGCAGGCCTGGGACTTTGAGCGAGGCCTCATTCTTGCAGTGACTTTTAGATATCTGGCCTCCGGCAGTTTGTACATTTACATTCAGTATTGCTTAAGGCCAATACAATCTGACGAGTTCATCAAACCCCCACAGACCCAGGGTGAATGGTAGAATCTACTCGGAAGCAAATTACTTTCAGAAGAAATGGAACTTTTGACACACACTTGGTGCTATTGGTGGTAAACATGCTCCCATTATAAATCCACCCCGTGCAGACGCAGAATTTTACAACTATAAAAGGTTCAACTCCATCATAATACTTTTAATTGGGAACTACCAATTCATATGGTTGAAGATAGGCACCAATGGGGTGGCCTGAGATGCTCAAATGTGGAACAATAGTCGCATTATGCCAGGGCTTCATACTAGTAGATTGCTAGTTCCCCAGGGTGATTCTCTTTGGTGACACTATGGCAGTCCTTATTCTTTCTCATCAGGAATGATGATTTTGGCCTTGAGAAATTCCTGATGAAGCCATTTTGACCCAGAAACCTATCCACCAGAAGAGGATATCTAACTACAGACTGTCGAGAGCCAGTCATTTGATAGAGGATGCATTTGGGGTCATGTCAATGAGGTTCAGAGTTCTTACTGCTACATAGAAATACAGAGCAGACAGCAATCCTTGAATGATAAAACCAGGACAGCAACATAATTCCAGCAGCTTTTAAGGCAGAAACCAATGAAATTTACATTAAGTCTCTCCAACCTGGAAATACAAACAAACTTGACATCGCAGGTGATGACATTGATGGACATTTGGAAGCCTATGAATACTGGAGATGAAAATTACAAGTGGTGAACAAGTGGGTTTGCCTTTAAAAACAGGGTATAAAATAGTAAAATGGGAAAGTAAAGGGCAGTGACAGAAACAAATTTCATGAGACGGGATGAAAAATTGCTAAATTTGAACAAACGAGTGATGCTGCAAAATTTGACGTCACATAGAGAAAAATTGGGGGAGGGTTAGGTGACTGAGAGGGGGAAAGAAACTGATGGCATCTGAGATTGGGGGGATTTCCCCATATCTGTATTGTGTCACCTTTGGTACCTTCTTTCCCTCGTTTCCATATTTCACTTATTGTTTGGGATGTATGGATGGGCAATGCAAAGAAAAATAAAAAACATTTAAATATTTCAAAATTTGCTCTTTCATTGGTCAAGTTTCAGCAAATATATAACTATGGTGAAGCTGGTGCAGAGCGGATAAAAAATCTGGCAAAAGATCTTATAAAAAATTACAGCCAATTTTAACTGAGCAAAATAAACAACCTAATTGAAGCCCAAAGTCTAGCCAACCTTGCATGGTATTCATATATCACTCGTATCTCCGAGGATATATTATTACCTTTCTGGCAGTATCTTGGTGTAAAAGCCAGTATATACAAGAGTACATTATGCAAACTGATAACATATTTATAAGATCACAACAGCATGAAACTAGGCCATTAATATTTTATTAATTGCGTCAATAATTTTCCACAGGTAATCATCTGCAACTGACAAAGCACTACTTTCTGCACTGGGTAACAGAAGACCGACTATAATCTAACTTGAGTGTTTAAGGTTTAAGTTGAAATTAAAATCCAAAGACATGGGGGCAGGCAAAAATGGCAGAAGAGGCGAAAGATATGGGAGAAGTAGAAGAAGAGAAGGACGAGGAAAGATGGTCATTAAAATTACCAACAGGGACAACCCTCAGTTCGCCGCACGAGTGGCTGGTTTCAGTTTTTGTGGGATTGTTGCCGCCAGTGTGACGATCTTCCCTGGAATGATCCTTCTGGGTCTGGGTATTATTTTAGAGAGTGTACAGTAAGTATGTTACAGTGGATTTAAATGGTTTATTTAGGTTGTACATAATGAAATGCTGTGACTAAAAGTTTGTTTCCTGACTCTCAATTTTGTCGGTAGCAAGTTGGGGATCTGAACCCCGACAGATTACCAGGTAAATTTGGATAGTTCTTAGTCTGATCAGGATGCATTTGAATTTAGGTGTCTTTTTTGTCAAAATTTGGCACTTTTCCACATGATCCTGTCCAACTTTAAACTCGGGGCCTCTGTCTGGACGGTCCTCGGATATGGAACCAATGTAGAAATATTGTGTTTTCTCACTACACTTCGTAAAGAGTTAAAGCCATTACTTTCTTGGTTCCAAGGTAAACTTCTAAATTCTAATACCTCCATTCCACCGTTGTGAACTTGTCTCCCAACCGGCCATAGTGTAGGGTTAGGATCAAAGTTGTACTACTCATCTTTTACCCCCTATGAATAGCAAAGCCAAATTACCATTGTCATTGCCACCTAACAAAATTACTAAGCATGTTTAAAATCCTTTATGAGTCAACACTTCTGTCCTGATCACTCCTGACTATTTTTTTTTTGTTCAGCTACAATGTATTTATATGGTTATACCACATAACATTGTGTTGCCAAGACATCACACTCCTGTGTGAAAACGGAGCCTAATCTTGACCTAACGAAAGATTATACATACAGGGACCCCTGTGAATATTCATTGCTGTGTGGGCAAAGTGCTACCCGTTAGCTTCCTTAACTATAATAATGGTTAGAATGATTTTAAGTCCCATAAACATATCATTAATTTCTGTGTACGATCATATAACAGTATGTGTATAGTTCAGTTGCTGCTCAGTTACTTTCACACCAACCTTGCCCTGTTGTTTTTTTATTCCAGTCTGTACATTGGTGCTGTAATGTTAGCTCTAGCCCTGATTGTATATGTGACATCCATACTCCTTTGTATCTTTGTGGTGAAGCCATCCTGTTGTTACCCACACAGGCCTGTAGTCGGCAGGGCAATAGGAGGCAGGTTGGTTACTGTAAGTAAACAAAATATAATTAAGTTTATATATTGGAGGTAAACTTGTAAAAGCTTGATACAGCAACCCAGTTTCGAGACCATTTTACAAAAGCGTGTTCTAGTGTCTGCACATAAAATACTAGATCTAGAAAATGAATTAAAATGTTTTTATATATATTTGTATTATTTAAGCTTTCATAGATATTTTGTTGAGCATGTTTTAGTTTTATTGCCTCCACTTTCTATTAGCTGGCCTCTGTGATTGAAACCATATGCCCCTGTTCCACCAAAGGATTAAGCCCCGATTTGTCCTGGGACCCTTAAGTCTTGAGAGGCGGTGAAAAAAAGAATGAATAATGGGCGGGGAAATGTAACTTTGTTCCAGGTCTGGGATCAAACCCAGATCATCCCAGGAAGCCTGAGACATCCTCAAACAACTCACAATCATTCCCTGACTTAGAGGCGATTAAGCCACGATTGTGATAAGATTCCACACTGATCCTGTCTGGGACAAACCGACTTGACCGACCAGACTTCCATGGATTAATAATAGACTTCCCCAGACAGCTATGGCCGATTTTTTTTCTTTTCCATGGCGGGTCGGGGATAGATCTGGGACTAAGTACAGGCCTGCTGGGACTAAAAACAAGGCAACTTGGCATTAACAGTTGCAGAAAGTCTCAGAAAACATAAGATTGCGTAAATTTGGGTCTGAGGAAGTCTGAAAGTGGAATATTTGTGGTAGGGGCAAAAGTGGGTCGGTTACAATCGTGAAAAATATCAAACATGTTTGACTTTTAATGTGGGTGTTCCACCACATGCTAAGCTTCCCAATTAAGGGTTTTTTGTAGTCGGTTTCAAAAATTTGCTTAGTCCCAGGCATTCTGTATGGATCAGTAGTTGTCGGTTAGGGCCGTGAGAAAAATCAAACATGTTTCATATTTCTCACAACCCAAACCGATTCTTATTTCCCGCTGTCAACAAAATGTCCAGTCTCAGGCTTCCTCAGGCCTCCTCAGACCCAAATTTACACAGTCGTATGTTGTCTCAGGCCTCCTTAGTCCCAGGCGTCCGTAGCTTAGTCCCAGGAAGCCTGTTGTCAGTCCCCGACTCATAACAGATCTTTGAAGTTTCATGCATGAGAAAAAGAATCGGTTTCATTAGTCCCAGGAAGCCTCAGACTGTCTCACGTGTCCTGCGACTAAGAAATCTGGGTCTGGGACTAAGCCCCGACTAATGCCCTTGTTCCACCAAAGGATTAAGTCCCGATTCTGTCTGGGACCCTTAATCGTGGACAGTCGGTGGAAAAAAAACAAAAATGGGCGGGAATACTGAGCCGGTATTGCAGTCTGGGATTAAGTACAGATCGGCCTCAGGAAGCCTCAGGACGCCTCAGGCGGCCGCAGACAGTCCCCGACTGGTCTGGGACTAAGGACCGACTAAGCCAGTTTTCTGGTTGGTTTCAACCATGATCCTGTCGTACACATACCGACTGGGTCCCAGGACGCCTCAGGCCTCCTGGGACTAAGAGCCGACTAACCCACGATTAACTCCCGGCGTCCTCAGGCCTCCTCAGCCTTCCCCAGACCAGGATCGCCGATTCTTGTTTTCCAAAGTTGCTGGATTTTCTGGGTATGTATATATAAAATCCGCGATCTAATCACCATTGCTTTTCTAGGAACACAGCAGGATGCCACCTTTTAATGGAAGACAGATTCAACAACAACTTAGGGCTTTTTTGGTTTTTATTCAGTTACAAATAATCATGTATTTCCATTTTTTACGTCAAGCACAGCAACCACCAGCACCACCAGCACCCATACAGAGACCTAGAAGAAGGCACAACATGTGGGTCAGGCCATGGCTACTGCAGAGAGAGGAGAGGGGGGTCTACCACAACATTATGGCTGATCTGTATGCCACAGACATTCCAGGATTCACCAACTACATGAGAATGACCCCTGAATTCTTTGAAATGATAAAGACCAGACTGGAACCACATCTAGCCAGGCAGGCCACCAACTACAGAGCACCAATCAGTGTTGAGAGTCATACACATCATTATCATGTCAGTTCAGGGTTGGAAGATCCACCATTTCCAAGTTTCTACCAGAGGTCTGCAGGGCCATCCAGGATGAGTTCACCAGAGAGTACCTCAAATGTCCTACTACTCCAGATGAGTGGAAAGAACTGGAGAGGGAATTCAGGATCAGGTGGAATGTTCCACATGCCCTGGGAGCCCTGGATGGGAAGCATGTGGCCCTGAAGAAACCCAAGAACTCTGGAGCCCTCTACCACAACTACAAGGGGTTCTTTTCCATTGTGATGTTGGCCCTGGTAGATGGACAGTACAAGTTCAGATGGGTGGATGTGGGTACAGCTGGATCTTGCTCAGATGCCCAGATATTTAATATTTAATGCCTCTCAGCTGAAGAGGAGGATTGAAGATGGCAGGATAGGCTTCCCTGACCCAGCTCCTATAACCCAGGGTGGTAGAGATGTCCCCTACTTCATTCTGGCAGATGATGCTTTTGCCCTGAAGACCTGGCTCATAAAACCCTATGGCAGAAGGCTGTTAACAAGAGAGGAAAGGATTGCCAACTATAGAATATCAAGGGGCAGGAGAGTTGTGGAGAACGATTTTGGCATCCTGGTTTCAAGATTCAGAGTGATGAGGACCACCATTGAACTACCCCCAGAAACAGTTAGAGAAGTGGTTATGACCTGTGTGGTTCTGCCCAATATACTCAGAAGCCAGTATCAAGGTCAACCTGCTGGTCAGCAGCCTGGGGAGGATGATGATGATGATGTGCCTGGTGATTGTGGATTGATTGGTGGTGCTGCTGGTGGTGGCCAAGACAGAAACCCTGCTAGAGAAGCCAAAAGACAGAGGGATTACCTCAAGGACTACTTCAATAATGAGGGAGCAGTGGCCTGGCAAGGTGGCAGAATATAAGTCCTGTTGCAGTAAACAGTCCTTTTCAGGACCAACTATAACAGTCCTTTTCAGGACTAACAAAAAGTCCTTTTCAGGACTACCAAATATTTCAAAAACAATTAATCAGCTATGCTTGCTACAGACGGACAAACCCCATGCCAAACATAACTTGTACACACGGACAGACAAACCCCATGCCAAACATAACATGTTCAGATGGACAAACAGAAAAACCCCATGCCAAACATAACTTTTTCAGACGGACAAACAGACAAACCCCATGCCAAACATAACTTTTTCAGACGGACAAACAGACAAACCCCATACCAAACATAACTTGTTCAGACGGACAAACAGACAAACCCCATGCCAAACATAACTTGTTCAGACGGACAAACAGACAAACCCCATGCCAAACATAGCTTGTTCAGACGGACAAACAGACAAACCCCATGCCAAACATAACTTGTTCAGACGGACAAACAGACAAACCCCATGCCAAACATAACCTGTTCAGACGGACAAACAGACAAACCCCATGCCAAACATAAGTTACACAGACGGACAAACAGACAAGCACAAGTTACCCACCCAACAAACAGACAACTCCACTGTTAATCAAAAGCCAGACACAAAGCCACACATAATATCCTAAACGGAATTATTTTTGTATATATTTTCAAAACCACATCCTAATCTCACTAATTTTTTTTGGTTCATGGGTGGAAGATTATTTGTAGCAGAAATGTTTTAATGGAAATCTTCAATTTTAAATCTTCACTTCTGTTCACAAATATGTGGAAAATATAACCATGGAGCTAGTTTTGTTTTTAATAATGGGGCATTGTGTTTGCAAAATAGTTTGTCAGTTCGTTGGCATGGGTTCTATTTACTTTTGGGTTTGTGTGTTTCTTGGTCGGTGGTTACTGGTGTTGGGTTTGTTTTTGGTAGTTGGGTGTTAGGTTTGGTAGTGGGTTTGTTCTGTGGGTGTTCCACCACATGACTAAGGCTCCCGATTAAGGGTTTTGGAGGGTCGGTTTGAAATATTTGCTTAGTCCCAGACCTTCTGTAAGGGTCGGTTGTTGTCAGTTGGGACCGTGTGAAAAATCAAACATGTTTGATATTTCACACGACTACAACCGATTCATATTTCCCGCCGTCAACAAAATGTCCAGTCCCAGGCGTCCTCAGGCCTCCTCAGATCCAAATTTACACAGTCGTGTGTTGTCCCAGGCCGCCTGCGACCCTTAGTCCCAGACCTCTGTAGCTTAGTCCCAGGAGGCCGGTTGTTAATCCCAGACTCAAATGTAATGCGTATGAATTTCATGTGTATGAAAGTGGGTTGGTTGCATTAGTCCCTGGAAGCCTCAGACCGTCTGCGGTTTCCTGGGACCCAAAAATCAAGGTCTGGGACTAAGCCCCGACTAAGGGTAACCGACCCTAACCGATCCAAACCGGCTTCCCCAGGATGCCTGGGACAGCACAAATTTAGTCTGTGACGGTCTGAGGACGCCCCAGGCGGCCTGAGACTAACAACCGATTAAGAACCGACTGTTTTCCGCGCGTTGGAAATTAAAATGAGGCAATGAGCAAGTCTGGGACTATATAAGCGACCGCGCACACTTTGTCATTGTTATTGACTGTTTGGCTACTGAGAGACGTGTGTCACTGATTTGTAGGGGTTTTTCAATTTTTATTTTATATATATTATACTTGAGCTTAAGGCAAATTTCACAGTTAGGAGACACATTTTACTATTTTTTTATTATTTTATCGACTGGATCATGAGAAAAGAGAAAGGAGGGAAGAGAGGAAGGAAAAAGATGGATGAGAGGGAGAAGGAAAGTCAAGTAGAGGAGAGGAGTGAAGTTATTACAGAAGAAGGAACTGAGAGGAGAGACGAGGAGATTGAGGAAGGTCCAGCTATTGGGGAAGCTGTGGCAGAAGAAGAAGAGAGGTGTGAAGAAGATCCGGAGTTCCATTCTTCAGCCAAGAGAGCCAGGGTGTGTGCCACTTTTACAGACAATGAGGAAGTTTCCATTGTGGAATTTGTAAAGCTGCACCGAGAACTGTATGACAAGGAACATTCACGTTTCCACGACAGGACCAGAAGAGAGGCTCTCTGGGCAGAAATATCTGCAGAACTCAAGCTCCAGCCCTTTGATGTGAGACGTTGGTTCGAGTCCCAGCGAACCCGTTATGGAAAGCTGTCGAACCTCCAATCTGGCCAAGCCCCGAGGGAGATGACCAAGAGACAGTCCTGGGTCTACCAACAGATGGGTTTTCTTAAAACCCACATCAGAAGAAAGGGGGCCAACAGAAGTTCAGGTTTTGAGGCCAGTCCAAATACCAGCAGGCAGGACGAATCACGTGGGTCAACTACTGACACAGAACACCTCGAGTCCAGTGTCCTGAGGGAGAGGAGTCAGTCCATCATTACATCAACACCCGTTTCAACTACAGACTCCAAGATTCTCGAACACTTTGAGCAGATGAGGACAGTTATCTCAGGTTTTCTGCATCAGAAGTCAGACAGGCAGCCCTTCTTTGACTACGTGGCATCAGAGGCCGAAAAGATGACTCAAGAAGAATTTGAAGAATTAAAGGGCAAGATATTTAGAGACATCGAAACTATTAAGAGCAACCGTAGACGTCAGCCATTGCCCAGAAGATCAGCCACTGTTACCACGGAGTCCCAGAGGGTCGGCCTACTGCCAACAACCACTCCACAGGCGTCTAGTTCCACTCAAGCAGCAGCTAGCAGCAGTTTTGTATACTATACACCAAGCCCCATTGGCTTCAGCAACCCGACATCTGTCCTAACTGTACAGGACGAAGGGAGCAGACACAATCTGAGTGGAATCTTAAGCCAGCTACCAGATCTGACATCAACACAGATCGTCGAGCAGCCTCAGCAGCAGCAGCAGCAGCAACAACCGCAGCAGCAACTCTTTACTATCACCACTTCAGCACCGCCTCAACAGCAGCAGTGGCCTCCTCAGTAGCCATCCAGTCAGGGCGGGTCTTTGACCTGCCAGGCCCTTTTCAGGGCCACCAAATCTTCCAAAAACAATTATTCAGCTACATCTTATTCCAATTCCCCTCCCAAAACAAAAAAGTTCAGTACAAATACTTATCACAAGAAAAACAAATTAAAGTCCAACACCTACACCACCCCAAACATGAAACAAATAACCCATGGTACCACACATAACAAAAAAGGCCACATAAAAAAAATTTAAAAATAACTCCCAACAGCCCATTTTTAGATTAAAATCCATGGGATAGTTTAAAATCTGTAATTGAAAAGTCCAACACTTACACCTTCCCTAGAGTTAAAAGGCATTATTACATACTTGCCAACCCACAAACAGACAAACCCAATACCAAACATAACCCCCAAATAACAAACCCACTAACAAACCCAACATCCAACTACCAAAAATAAACCCAACCCCAGTAACCACCAACCAAAAAACACAAAAACCCAAAATTAAATAGAACCCATGCCAACGAACTGACAAACTATTTTGAAGATTTCCATAAAAACATTTCTGCTACAAATAAATTTCCAACCCATGAACAAAAAAAATTGGTGAAATTAGGAGGTGGATTTCAAAATATATAAAAAAATAATTCAATTTAGGATATTATGTGTGACTTTGTGTTTGGCTTTTGTTTAACACTGGGTTTGTATGATTGTTGGGTGAGTAAGTTGTGTTTGTCTGTTTGTCCGTCTGAACAAGTTATGTTTGGCATGGGGTTTGTCTGTTTGTCCGTCTGAACAAGTTATGTTTGGCATGGGGTTTGTCTGTTTGTCCGTCTGAAAAAGTTATGTTTGGCACAGGGTTTGTCTGTTTGTCTATCTGAAAAAGTTATGTTTGGCATGAGGTTTGTCTGTTTGTCCGTCTGAACAAGTTATGTTTGGCATGTGGTTTGTCTGTTTGTCTGCCTGTACAAGTTATGTTTGGCATGGGGTTTGTCCGTCTGTAGCAAGCATAGCTGATTAATTGTTTTTGGAATATTTGGTAGTCCTGAAAAGGACTGTTTGTTGTTAGTCCTGAAAAGGACTGTTTACTGCAACAGGACTTATATTCTGCCATCTTGCCAGGCCACTGCTCCCTCATTATTGAAGTAGTCCTTCAGGTAATCCCTCTGTCTTTTGGCCTCTCTAGCAGGGTTACTGTCTTGGCCACCACCAGCAGCACCACCAATCAATCCACAATCACCAGGCACATCATCATCCTCCCCAGGCTGCTGACCAGCAGGTTGACCTTGATACTGGCTTCTGAGTATGTTGTGCAGAACCACACAGGTCATGACCACTTCTCTAACTGTTTCGGGGGGTAGTTCAATGGTGGTCCTCATGACTCTAAATCTTAAAACCAGGATGCCAAAAGCGTTCTCCACAACTCTCCTGCCCCTTGATATTCTACAGTTGGCAATCCTTTCCTCTCTTGTTAACAGCCTTCTGCCATAGGGTTTTATGAGCCAGGTCTTCAGGGCAAAAGCATCATCTGCCAGAATGAAGTAGGGGACATCTCTACCACCCTGGGTTATAGGAGCTGGGTCAGGGAAGCCTATCCTGCCATCTTCAATCCTCCTCTTCAGCTGAGAGGCATTAAATATCTGGGCATCTGAGCAAGATCCAGCTGTACCCACATCCACCCATATGAACTTGTACTGTCCATCTACCAGGGCCAACACGACAATGGAAAAGAACCCCTTGTAGTTGTGGTAGAGGGCTCCAGAGTTCTTGGGTTTCTTCAGGGCCACATGTTTGCCATCAAGGGCTCCCAGGGCATGTGGAACATTCCACCTGATCCTGAATTCCCTCAGTAGGACATTTGAGGTACTCTCTGGTGAACTCTTCCTGGATGGCCCTGCAGACCTCTGGTAAAAACTTGGAAATGGTGGATCTTCCAACCCTGAACTGACAGGATAGTGGCCAGATATCTGATGGTGAGGGCTAACTTCTCCCAACACTGATTGGTGCTCTGTAGTTGGTGGCCTGCCTGGCTAGATGTGGTTCCAGTCTGGTCTTTATCATTTCAAAGAATTCAGGGGTCATCCTCATGTAGTTGGTGAATTCTGGAATGTCTGTGGCATACAGATCAGCCATAATGTTGTGGTAGGCCCCCCTCTCCTCTCTCTGCAGTAGCCATGGCCTGACCCACATGTTATGCCTTCTTCTAGGTCTCTGTATGGGTGCTGGTGGTGCTGGTGGTGGTTGCTGTGCTTGACGTAAAACCGGAAATACATGATTATTTGTAACTGAATAAAAACCAAAAAAGCCCTAAGTTGTTGTTGAATCTGTCTTCCATTAAAAGGTGGCATCCTGCTGTGTTCCAAGAAAAGCAATGGTGATTAGATCGCGAATTTTATATATATATACCCAGAAAATCCAGCAAATTTGCAAAACAATAATCGGGGATCCTGGTCTGTGGAAGACTGAGGAGGCCTGAGGACGCCGGGACTTAATTGTGGGTTAGTCGGGGCTTAGTCCCAGGAGGCCTGAGGCGTCCTGGGACCCAGTCGGTTTGTGTGCGACAGGATCATGGTTGAAACGGACCAGAAAACTGGCTTAGTCGGTTCTTAGTCCCAGACCAGTCGGAGACTGTCTGTGGCCGCCTGAGGCGTCCTGAGGCCTCCTGGGGACGATCTGTTCTTAATCCCAGACTTCAATACCGACTCAGTATTCCCGCCCATTTTTGTTATTTTTCCACCGACTGTCCACGATTAAGGGTCGCCGACAGGATCGGGGCTTAATCTTTTGGTGGAACAGGGGCATTAGTTGGGGGTTATGTTTGGTATTGGTTTTGTCTGTTTGTGGGTTGGTAAGTATGTAATAATGCCTTTTAACTCTAGGGAAGGTGTAAGTGTTGGACTTTTCAATTACAGATTTTAAACTATCCCATGGATTTTAATCTAAAAATGGCCTGATTAATGGCCATATTGGGAGTTTTTTTTAAATTTTTTTTATGTGGCCTTTTTTGTTATGTGTGGTACCATGGGTTATTTATTTCATGTTTGGGGTGGTGTGGGTGTTGGACTTTAATTTGTTTTTCTTGTGATAAGTATTTGTACTGAACTTTTTTGTTTTGGGAGGGGATTTGGAATAACTTGCAGCTAAATAATTGTTTTTGGAAGATTTGGTGGCCCTGAAAAGGGCCTGGCAGGTCAAAGACCCGCCCTGACTGGATGGCTACTCAGGAGGCCGCTGCTGCTGTTGAGGCGGTGCTGAAGTGGTGATAGTAAAGAGTTGCTGCTGCGGTTGCTGCTGCTGAGGCTGCTCAACGATCTGTGTTGATGTCAGATCAGGTAGCTGGCTTAATAGTCCACTCAGGTTGTGTCTGCTCCCTTCGTCCTGTACAGTTAGGACAGATGTAGGGTTGCTGAAGCCAATGGGGCTTGGTGTATAGTACACAAAACTGCTGCTAGCTGCTGCTTGAGTGGAACTAGACACCTGTGGAGTGGTTGTTGGCAGTAGGCCGACCCTCTGGGACTCCGTGGTAACAGTGGCTGATCTTCTGGGCAATGGCTGACGTCTACGGTTGCTTTTAATAGTTTCAATGTCTCTAAATATCTTGCCCTTTAATTCTTCAAATTCTTCTTGAGTCATCTTTTCGGCCTCTGATGCCACGTAGTCAAAGAAGGGCTGCCTGTCTGACTTCTGATGCAGAAAACCTGAGATTAGTGTCCTCATCTGCTCAAAGTGTTCGAGAATCTTGGAGTCTGTGGTTGAAACGGGTGTAGATGTAATGATGGACTGACTCCTCTCCCTCAGGACACTGGACTCAAGGTGTTCTGTGTCAGTAGTTGACCCACGTGATTCGTCCTGCCTGCTGGTATTTGGACTGGCCTCAAAACCTGAACTTCTGTTGGCCCCCTTTCTTCTGATGTGGATTTTAAGAAAACCCATCTGTTGGTAGACCCAGGACTGTCTCTTGGTCATCTCCCTCGGGGCTTGGCCAGATTGGAGCTTAGGCAGTTTTCCATAACACGTTTGCTGGGACTCGAACTAACGTCTCACATCAAAGGGCTGGAGCTTGAGTTCTGCAGATATTTCTGCCCAGAGAGCCTCTCTTCTGGTCCTGTCATGGAACCGTGGATGTTCCTTGTCATACAGTTCTGGGTGTTGCTTTACAAATTCCACACTGGAAATTTCCTGACTGTCAGTAAAAGTTGCACACACCCTGGCTCTCTTGGCTGAAGAATGGCATTCTATATCTTCTTCACACCTCTCTTCTTTTTGTTCCACAGCTTCCTCAATAGCTGGACGTTCCTCAATCTCCTCCTCCTCTCTCCTCTCAATCACCTCCTCTGTAACTTCAAACAGTCAGTAACAATGACAAAGTGTGCGTGGTCGCTTATATAGTCCCAGACCTGCTCATTGCCTCGTTTTAATTTCTGACACGCGGAAAACAGTCGGTTCTTAATCGGTTGTTAGTCCCAGGCCGCCTGGGGTGTCCTCAGACCGTCGCAGACTAAATTTGTGCTGTCCCAGGTGTCCTGAGGAGGCCGGTTTGGATTGGTTAGGGTCGGTTACCCTTAGTCGGGGCCTAGTCCCAGACCTTGATTTTTGGGTCCCAGGACACTGCAGACAGTCTGAGGCTTTTGGGGACTAATGCAACCAACTCACTTTCACACGCATGAAATTCATACGCATCATATTTGAGTCTGGGATTAACAACCAGCCTCCTGGGACTAAGCTAGGGAGGTCTGGGACTAAGGGTCGCAGGCGGCCTGGGACAACACACGACTGGAAATTTGGGTCTGAGGAGGCCTGAGGATGCCTGGGACTGGACATTTTGTTGACGGCGGGAAATATGAATCGGTTGGAGTCGTGAGAAATATCAAACATGTTTGATTTTTTACACGGCCCCAACCGACAACAACCGACCCTTACAGAAGGTCTGGGACTAAGCAAATATTTCAAACTGAACCCCCAAAAACCTTAATCGGGAGTGTTAGTCGTGTGGTGGAACACCCACATATAAGAAGCCGATCCAAACCAATCCAAGCCGGCCTCCTCAGGCCACCTGGGACAACACAAATTTAGTCTGTGACGGTCTGAGGACGCCCCAGGTGGCCTGGGACTAAGTATCGATTAAGTACCGACTCTTTTCCGCACGCTTGAAACCCAAAAGAGGCAAGGGGGGGGGGGGTTCTGGGACTATATAAGCGACCGCGCACACGCTTTCTGTGTTTAGACTGGTTGGCTACTGAGAGATGTGTGTCACTTTCTGCTAGAGGTTTTCAGTTTTTTTTACATTTTACATTTTACTTGAGCTTAGGGCAAATTTCACTGGGGTTATGAGGAAAGAGAAAGGAGGAAAGAAGAAGATGGAGGAGAGGCAAGAGGAGAGGGAGAAGGAAGGTGGAGAGTTGGAGGAGAGGACAGAGGAGGGGACAGAAGAGACAGAAGAGAGGATAGAGGATACAGAGGAAGGTTTAGAAGTTACTGAGGAGGCTTGTGAAGAAGATGAGAGGTGTGAGGAAGAATCAGAGTGCCACTCAGCAGCCAAGAGAGCCAGGGTTTGTGCTACATTCACTGACAGCCAAGAACATGCCATTGTAGAGTTTGTGAAGGAGCACCCAGAGCTGTACGACAAGGAGCATGGACGTTTCCACGACAGACAGGCGAAGGAGGCTCTGTAGGCAGAAATCTCTGCAGAACTAAAGCTCCAGCCCTTTAGTGTCAGAAGGTGGTTAGAGAACTCATTATAGCAAGCTCTCCAAGCAACAGTCTGGCCAAGCCCCAAGGGAGATGACCAAGAGACAGTCCTGGGTCTACCAGCAGATGGGTTTCCTTAAGACCCACATCTGACGCAAGGGGGCCAACAGAAGCTCTGGGTTCTAGGCCAGTCCCAACACCAGCAGGCATGAAGAATCTCGTGGATCTACTACTGATACAGTACATATTGAGTCCAGTGTCCTGAGGGAGAGCAGGAGTCAACCAATACTTACATCTACACCAGTTTCTACAGATTCCAAGATACTCGAGCACTTTGACCAGATGAGGACACCGATCTCAGGTTTCCTGCAACAGAAGTCAGACAGACAGCCCTTCTTTGACTATGTGGCATCAGAGGCTGAAAAGATGACCCAAGAGGAGTTTGAGGACCTCATGGGCAGGATTTTTAGAGACATTGAAGCAGTAAAGAACACTCATAGATGTCAAGTACTACCCAAGAGATCAGCCACTATTACCAAAGAGTCACAGAGGGTCGGAATACTGCCAACAACCACTCAACAGGCGTCTAGTTCCACCCAGGCAACAGCAGCCAGCAGTTCCAGCAGTTACGTCTACTACATACCCAGCCCCATTGGCTTTGGAAACCCTCCATCAGTGGTCACAGTACAGGGCGAGGGGAGTAGACACAGCTTAAGTGGTATACTAAGCCAGCTACCAGATCTAACAACAACACAGATCATTGAGCAGCCACAGCAGCAGCTCTACACCATCACCACCACAGCACCGCCTCAACAGCTGCAGCCTCCTCAGTAGCCAGCCAGTCCGGGTGGGTCTCTGACCCCCACAGGCCCTTTTCAGGGCCGCCCAAATATTCCAAAAACAATTAATACCTGCAAGTTGCAATAATCTGCCCATTTGTAGCTTAAAAAAGTCCAACACTGACACCATCCCTAGGGTTAAAAGATATTATGCTATCACATAGCCACCAACCAACAAACAGACAAACCCAATACCAAACATAACCCCCCAACCAACAGACCATACTCTAAAGAGAACCATTTGGGTGGTTATATTTTCTAAATTTTCTTGAAGTGGAAGAAAAAAAATTTATTTTGAGATTCGCAATAAAGGAAAAAAATTAAGTTTCAGTTATTTCTCCAGAAGAAAAGGAAAATGTAAGTAAAATTAGGGTGTAGCTTTCAAAATGTGTGCAATATTTATTCCATTTAGCAAGTTTTGCTGTGCATTGGGTTTGTCTGTTTCTTGGTTGGGGGACTTATGTTTGGCATTGCATTTGCCTGTTTTTGTGGGACTTATGTTGTGCATTGGGTTTTGTCTGTTTCTTGGTTGGGGGACTTATGTTTGGCATTGCGTTTGTCTGTTTTTGTGGGACTTATGTTGGGCATTGGGTTTGTCTGTTTCTTGGTTGGGGGACTTATGTTTGGCATTGCGTTTGTCTGTTTTTTGTGTGACTTATGTTGGGCATTGGGTTTGTCTGTTTCTTGGTTGGGGGACTTATGTTTGGCATTGCGTTTGTCTGTTTTTTGTGGGACTTATGTTGGGCATTGGGTTTGTCTGTTTCTTGGTTGGGGGACTTATGTTTGGCATTGCGTTTGTCTGTTTTTGTGTGACTTATGTTGGGCATTGGGTTTGTCTGTTTCTTGGTTGGGGGACTTATGTTTGGCATTGCGTTTGTCTGTTTTTTGTGGGACTTATGTTGGGCATTGGGTTTGTTTGTTTCTTAGTTGGGGGAATTATGTTTGGAAATGGTTGGGTTATTTGGAAGAAGCACAAATGATTAACTGTTTTTGGAATATTTGGTAGTCCTGAAAAGGACTGGTTACTGCAGTAGCAGTTATATTCTGTCAGCTTGCCAGGCCACTGCTCCCTTATTATTGAAGTAGTCCTTGAGGTAATCCCTCAGTCTTTTGGCTTCTCTGGCAGGGTTTCTGTAGCGACCACCATCAGCAGCACCACCAATCAAGCGACCATCACCAGGCACATCATCATCATCATGGGCTGTTGACCACCAGGCTGTTGACCACCATGTTGACCTTGATACTGGCTTCTCAGTATGTTGTGCAGAGCCACACAGGTCAAGACCACATCCCTCACTGTTTCTGGGGGTAGTTCAATAGTGGTCATCATCACTCTGAATCTTGAGACCGGGATGCCAAAAGTGTTCTCAGCAACTCCCCTGCCCCTTGATATTCTGTAGTTGGCAATCCTTTCCTCTCTGGTTAACATCCTTCTGCCAAAGGATTTTATCAGCCAGGTCTTCAGGGCAAAAGCATCATCTGCCAGAATGAAGTAGGGGACATCTCGACCACCCTGGGTTATAGGTTCTGGGTCAGGGAAGCCTATGCTGCCATCATCAATCTTCCTCTTCAGGTGACAGGTATTAAATATCTGGGCATCTGAGCAAGATCCAGCTGTACCCACATCTACCCATCTGAACTTGTACTGTCCATCAACCAAGGCCAACATTACTATTGAAAAGAATCCCTTATAGTTGTGGCAGAGGGCTCCAGAGTTCTTGGGTTTTTTCAGGGCCACATGCTTGCCATCAAGGGCTCCCAGGGCATGTGGAATGTTCCACCTGATCCTGAATTCCCTTTCCAGTTCTTTCCACTCATCTGGAGTAGTTGGACATCTGAGGTACTCTCTGGTGTACTCATCCTGGATGGCCCTGCAGACCACTGGTAGAAATTTGGAAATGGTGGATCTGCCAACCCTGAACTGACAGGATGTGTATGATTCTCCAGTAGCCAGATATCTGATGGTGAGGGCTAACTTTTCCCCAACACTGATTGGAGGTCTATAGTTGGTGCCTGGCTAGACATGGTTCCAGTCTGGTCTCTATCGTTTCAAAGAATTCTGGGGTCATCCTCATGAAATTGGTGAATACAGTTCACAGCCATAATGTTGTGGTAGGCCCCTCTCCTCTTTCTGTAGTAGCCATGGCCTGACCCACATGTTGTGCCTTCTTCTAGGTCTCTGTCTGGCTGGTGGTGGTGGAGGTGCTGCTGCTGTTGTGCTGGTGGTGGCTGCTGTGGTCAACATAGAAATAGCAAATACATCATGCTGAAGTTCTCTTCCATTGAAAGGTGGCATCCTGCTGTGTTCCTAGAAAAGTAATGATAATTACATCCCAGAATTTATATATATACCCAAAACAAGAATCGGCCATCTTGGTCTGGGGAACACTGAGGAGGCCTCAGGACGCCTGAGAAAGCCGGGGCTTAATCGGGGGTTAGTCAGGGCTTAGTCCCAGGAGGCCCAGTCGGTATGTCTACGACAAGATCGTGGTTCAAACCGACCAGAAAAATGGCTTAATCGGTTCTTAGTCGCAGAACAGTCGTGTGGGGCCACCTGGGGCCTCCTCAGGCTTCCTGAGGCCGATCTGAACTTAATCCCAGGCTTTAATACCGATTCAGTATTCCCGCCCATTTTACCTTTCTTTTCACTGACTGTCCACAATTAAGAGTCGCGGACACGATCGAGGCTTAGTCTTTTGGTGGAACAGGGGCATAAACCAACCCCAACAGATCCAAACAGACTCAAGCAGACTGTCCAAATCTCAAAAATCCTTAAATGAGGAGCCTTAGTCGTGTGGTGAAACAGGGAGAATACTGAAATGCCTCTTTTTGCTTTTGCGTTTGTAGGATAATGATATGAAAATTATGCTATGACTACTAACATTTCCTAATAACCATACCCTTTAAAATTTATGAAAGGTTATATTACCTATAGATTGTTCTTGAGGTCGTTACATGATCGAGTAAAACTGAATAAAATATTTTACGTTTTGGGGGGTACATAAAAGGTATAGCAAGTATCTTTTAATGTGATATAATCACTATATAAATGTGGTATTATTAATCCTACATGATAAAAGCTACACAGAATAAATCAATCCTAGTTTGTATATCTATTGACAATCCTGCTTAAAGAATTACCATAGGTTAAATGTTTAGAATTATGCACCATGTTTTAACCAGTATGTCACACATTGTCTGTGAAATCGATAAAATGTGTCCCAAATCTAACATTTATAAACCAAATATAATAATACTTATTGAAAGGGTAGCCAATGAAATAATACAATACTCTATGTACTCCTTGCAGTACAGGTGTTTTCCTATTCTTTTTTAATTATTACAGAGAGTTGGTCCAAATACGGCTGCCATGACTCAAGAACATCAACCTGATGGAGTGATGGTTGATGGATCCCAAGTAGACAGCCCTCAATTTGTAGGTTCTGCCCAGCCAGATAATCCTCAGGATGCCAAAGGCTGTGGAAATGTCCATCGACAGAATGTGCCTCAATCTCCATCACCCACATATAAACAGCACTCCACAGATCCAGCCCCTGGCTCAATGCACCCTGCTTACCCCATTCCCCCTCCAGCAATTTATTAAAGAATTTATATACCTTAAACGACAATGCTCCTTGGAATGAGAAAAAAACTATGCAAGTCCAGGGAGTTCCATATTTGTTCTGAATCTCCTTAAAGAAATACCCTTAATTCAGGTGGCTCAGTGGGATGTTTTGACCTGGCCGCTTCAAGTAATAAAATGTTTGTTGTGATGATATCTTAAAGTTTTATTTGATACAATCTATTATCTTCTCTAATTCATATAGTCGTCCTTGTGCTTTTGCAAAATTTAACCAAATTTAACCTCAGACAAGGAGGTATGTATCATCACTAGATTATGTTTGTTACTTCCTCCAAGGAGGTTATGTGATCATTGGATTCTACATGTTACATCCACCAAGGAGGTTAAGTGATTGTTGGATTTCTTTCTTACATCCATCAAGGAGGTTATGTGATCGTTGAATTCCGTTTGATCCATCCACCAATGAGGTTTTGTGATTCTTGGATTCTGTTTTTTCATCAACAAATTTTTTTAAAAAATTACTGCATGTATTTACATAATATTTTCACAGTACATGGGTGTTTTGGTCTAACATAAAATCATGATTCAATTTTGAGTATGATCCAAAGCCAATTCTGGAGATTGTTTAAAGGGCCTTATTGAAAGTATATGCTCTAAGAGTGCTCTCATCTGTTTAATTGTAAGTTAGCAATAGTGCGGGTGCTGGGTCTGGGTCTGCTGGGTCAGATGTATATTCTCTCTTCATTTGTGTCACATGGCTTATCCATGCACACCCAAAACAATATAATGGTTCTAACCTTGAGGTCGGAAATGTTATAGGACAGTCTATGGAATAAGTGCCAAGCCATGTCCAAGATTTGGATGTTGTTTCCCCCCTCCCGGATACACACCAATGTTTTTGAACTGCCGTCACAGCCTCTGACATGCCCAGCCTTGTAGCTGTGTGTTTATACGGGTGAAGGTACTGAAAAAAATGTGCAGTATTTTTTATACAGTTCACAGAACTCTCACTTTTTGATTTCTCACTTGCTGGAACTTCAACACCTCCACAAATTGCCACTAATCTTGTCCTGTCTTGTCCTGCAGTGGCCAATGGCCAGCCAGTCCAGTCCAGTCAAGTGTATGTCTAGTTCGGTATGGGGAACCTGGGTCTGCAAGGCCAAGCCTTAGATCCCAAACCACAGGATCCATATCTATCCCCTGCTGCCAGGGGATAACTCCCAAGAGGTGGGATAAACTTCAGGGGTCCAGATAATGATGGAAGCTATGGCTTCCACAAAAGTCACTTAATGACAAATTCTTATAGGAGAGCCCTAGGTCAACCAGGCCCTACCTTACGTCCCATGTACTACAGTGTTCATATCAATCACCTGTTTCCAGGTGAGAACTCCCATGCGGTGGGACCAGCTCCAGGGGTCAAGATACTGATGCAGGTAAGACTCCAACTATGTTAAGCTGTTGATAGCTCAAGTTTTCAGATCTAAAGTGGTCAAAATTGTATGTAACAGAAGAGGGATGTGGGCAAAAAATTCTTGGTGCTCTGTCAATGGCCTCCAAGAACAATATAAATTCAAACCTCGCCAAACAAGAATGCGGTCATTAATGCTATTGGCTGGACAAAGGTCAAAGGTTATTAGGGTGATGATCCCTTATGTACAGAATGGTTTTACCGAAGGTTTACTGAAACTGCTATAGGAGGCCCCTCACTGGGCCATGCCATCAACAGTTTCCTGCCATAATCTGTTACTTGCAAGACAGTAAAACACAAGTTTAAACTTTTATTAAAACGTGAGAGGTTACGCTGAGAGACCAGGAAAAAGTCAAAGAGAGTTTTTATTTACAAGTTAGGAGAGCAAGTACATGATTTTAAAGGTCCCAAACCCAACTAGAAAGTAGATTGGACAATGCAGGCAAATGTGGAAGGAATTATACAGGGGGCCAATGAGGCATTCTGGAGATAAGTCCACACAGCACCACTTTTCCAAAGGCAAAGGGCCTGTATGTTTTGAAGGGGTACATTATTGTCAAAGGCTAGAGCACTTTGTCCAGAGGGGGAAATATTCCTATGGGAGAGCACAGTTTTGAAGGCATCTCTGACATGGGTGTCAATAACCTGGGCAAAAGGGGGAAAATTGTTGGCGAATAAGGGACAGAAAGTGGGAGTTTCCTAGATCTGAGTAGGGCTGACAAGGCTCGAACTTGGCACAAGAAGAGGTTAGGGAGAGAAGGAATTGGAACTATGTGATGAGTTTTATGGTCCTGTATTGTCCACTTAATGACCAAATGAACTCCCGGATGGGCAAAAATGAGGTTTGCCCTGAAGATATGCCCAACATAGTCAAAGGACTTAGCGCTGTGAGGTGCAATATTTGACATTCTAAGGAATGCGAGGAAAGAGGTAAGAAAAATAGCCCTGTATAACAGGGGGTCAGCAAAGATGTTACATGATACTGAAATATTATTGAGAGTTCTGAGGTCAAAGATCCACCCTGGGGTGGGAGAAAATTGAGAATTAATTGAAATGCTGCGTAAGTATTTGAAGACAGCATGATGGTAGAGGTACGTGGTGTCCAGTTTGTACTCCCTAGCCACTGAGTTAATGGAGGAAACATAATTTCGAATAATTTTCGGGGAAATATGGTTGACATACAGAAATTCCATGAAAGCCAATATGTGAGACAAATCCAATGTAATTGAAAGTTCCATAAATATCAAGAAGAAAAGAAAGGTTATAAAATGTGTTTTGTGAGCTGCTAAAGTAAAATGTCTATATGCTGATTCCAGTCTGTGGATGGCTCCTCTCACCAATGATGAGGATGCTGGGTTTGAACCTGCAATTATATAGTAATGTCAAGATTAAGGTATTGCAATGGGACACTGTGCTAATGGTAGTTTGTAACTCTCTAAACAATTTCTCATTAATAGGCTTGTTGGACTAAATTCGTAAATCGATTTGCTGACCCCTAGTATGTGCTTAACCACGAGCCTGATGACATTGGAGGCTGTAATCTGGCACAGGAAGCAAGGAATGGATCCCTGGTCCTGCTGGTGTCAACCACTTGGACCAGTGACACGTTGTCACAAATCAAAGTAATTACTGAATGAGCCCACCTAGCACCCCATAGTCACATAGCTACCACTATATTCAACATGGGTTCATTCAACATCTCCAGATGCACAAGTTGGATAAGCTTGCCCAGTGAAGATTGAAAAACAGTCCTGGAAAGATGTGACTTTGAGTGGATTCTGCAACATTAAGAATATATTTCAGACAACTTCTCTGGATCAATTTGTAAAGTATTCTGGTCCAGATTAGTTTGGATTCCAAGGCAGGTAAGGGCCCTGGAGGGAGAGGAACGCTTATCCATGTTCATGGGATGACCAATTCCAAGCAAAAAATCAGAAAGGTGTAGAGAAACCTGCTCAGCCTGGGCCTCAGGGGCCACAATGATGTAATGATCAATGTACACAACAAGTTTCGCATCAAGTTGTATGACCATAAAATGAGTTAGAGACCCCCGTAGATCTGATTATCCTAGCTGCTTTTATGTACCGATCCAGATTATCCAACCATACAAACCTGTTATCTGGACCAGTAAACGCAAAATCTGTACGATCAAGTATAATATAACTCATAGTTTTATGTGGGAAATTAATGTCGCCTAGATGAGTACTTTTTGTGCAACTAGAAGTACTGTTTATTCCTGTGCTGTCACCAGTGTCAGGGTCAGTACTTTCTTGGCAGTCAGTACGTTCAGTGTCTGGTGGTATTTGATCCTGTCCATTACTCTGAATTACTGTCCGGTCATTTTTGTTGTACAATCAGTAAATTCTGATAATGATTTAAGTCATCAACCATATTTGTAAGTCAATTTTCATGAGACATGTGGGAAGTATTCCACTTAATGTAATCATCACAAAAATTATTGTAAGCCAAGTGGGCTTCCAACTTTTGATTCTCTGACAAAGCGCCAATTTTTATCACCGTTAATTAAGTTTTATTTGTCAAATGTAAAATGTCTTCTTTCATCTTTGTACAAAGAAATATGGTGTACAAAACCTGTTCCACTGACGATAGTTTATATCCCAACCGTTCTGACAATACTGTTGGCAGCAATGTTGTACAACTCAATATTTATAAGCGTGAGCTCTAGTGAGGCTCTTGCTTCTTTAGGTCACTTTTTAAATTTTTTTTGTAAAAATATCGTGATGAGTACCTCTCTCTAACTTACCTGAAGTTAAGCAGCAATGGGCTATGTTAGTCCTTGGTTGGGTGACTGCCTCAGTGCATCGTGTCTCTGATGGCTTTGTGGCTCAGAGCGAAACCCCTTTCAACCTTGTTTCTTGACACGTTCAGGAGTATATTGCAGTTGTTAATATAATAAGCTTGTTCAAAAACCTTTGTGGGTAAGTTTTTTAACTTACGTTACTGATGATAGAACTTATCTTTAACATTTCTTAATGCTGCTCTGACATATCTTTATGGTGCTATTACATACCCTAATGGTGTCATGACATAACTATGTGATGGTATGATATATCTTTACTATACTGTGACATACCTGCTGTGACTCAGCTTTCTGTATTGCTGGCATTCGTATCTATTCACTTAGGATAAATCACGTTTTTTGTCAGTTTTGCTACCCTATTTTGGCAGTATAAGTCACCAGCTAAGTAATCTTTATTAACAGTTATGAATATAATTATATGCATAATAATCTGCAGCTCAACCATTAAACGAGATTTGACGATATTTACTATACATAGTGTCATTTTGTTTTGCTATAGATGATTTTAAGGTTATTAAATCCATTATTTATCTCTTTATTCAATTATAAATCAGTACGTGTTTCTGGTTGTATCTTTTCCCATAATCCTTGCCCTGTTTGTGTTTCATTTCAGTCTTTTTGCTGGCGATGTATTCCTGTGCATTGCTGTGATTAAAATCATAGTGTCAATATTTCTCTGTATCTTTGTGGTGAAGCCATCTTGTTGTTACCCAAAAGATGAAGTTGTCGGTACAGCCATGGGAGGCAGGCTAATAAGTGTAAGTGAACATAATATAGTTAAGCTTACATTGAGAGGTTTCCCTTAAAGCTAATGATGGCTGCTTCTGGTACACAAGGTGTGCGACTGCTTCCCTCAAATGTTTTATATTGTCTGTAAGCAAATTATTATACACCGGTAAATGCACTACTGTAGATGCAATTGAGTATTTTGGTGGTTATGTTTTGTGTTAATTAGATCCATTTCTTGCTTGCTGGCTTCGATTTGGAAAACACTAAATTGCTACTTTTTGATATCCCACAATTGCAATGCTATTTCATTGGTGACTGCTGATGTGAAAAATAAACTACTGACACAGTTCAGTTTGTAATTACTGCCCTTTTAAAATGAATGGGAAATGATATTGTTTTGTGTTTCTGTTTGTGTTTCTAATTTGGATAAGTGCCAAACACATGTCAGTCTAGGACCTAGAAGGGCAAAAGATCAGTATTTGAACCCATAAATAACCGTTCATGCTAGTTAAGTCATGCCATGATTATTTTCCTCAAAGCCCTAGGGGCAGAGGTAAGAGGAAGCCAGCTTAGTCAAGGTCAAAACTTGCACTTTATCTCTGGTTTGGAGAGTATTTGACCATTGCCCAGGACATTGTTTTTCATATACTGTACATAGCCCCCCCCCCCCAATGTTTCTAAAGCCAGTTTCATTGAGGATTTCAGTTCCTTCATCGAAGGTGCTGCTTTATCATGTTGTGAAAATATAATATTGGGTGATTTAAATCTACACCTGGATAAACAGGATGGTTGGTCGCAGAAATTCAATGACTCCCTCTGTCAATACAATTTCACCCAAATCATTGATTCCCCAATGCACATTCACGGCAGCCAGTTTGCTCAGTCACCAATATTTCAACACCTTGCACAACATTCTAGAGAAGCATGCCCCAATCAAGAGGAAAATGGCTCCATCGCTCCCTGACAAAGGCTTTGTGAATTCGGACATCCTCTCAGCAAAGCGTCTGAAGCGCAAGTGTGAGCGAGTATGGCGCAGTAATAATTCTGCAGTCAACCGGAGTAGATATCGAGCTGCTGTCAATCGCTACAATTTCCTACTGGAACTGTCAAGACACAGGCACTGTTCTACAGTTATTGCTGAAAATAATGGGAACCCCAAGGCTCTGTGGAACACTTTCAATAAAATCTTGCACAAATCCTCAACTATCATCCTACCTGATCATATTAGTCCTATCGACTTAGCTAACACTTTTGGTCATTTTTAGTGACAAAATTGCGAAAATCAGAGTTGCACTAAAGTCATCAGTGCCTGTTTTCCTCACAAGACCGAATAGTAACAGTACCGCCCTGTCCTCTATTGAGCCTGTATCTGAGGGCGACATCCTCAAAATCCTAAAATCATCCACCACCAAATCATGTGACCTGGACCCAATACCAACCGCACTAGTCAAAGAGTGTGCGGACATTTTGGTCACTCCAATAACCAATATTATAAACTACTCATTCAGAGAAGGGATCTTCCCAAACTGTTCCAAAACCGCATATGTTACCCCCCTTCTCAAGAAACCTAATTTAGACAGAAATCTCCTCAAAAATTACATACCGGTATCCAACCTCAGTTTTATATCCAAACTGATTGAAAAAGTAGTGGCTAAACAGTTAAATAATTATATCGATAGTGACCAGCTCTCCAATGTCAACCAATCCGCCTACAGGAGGCTCCATTCCACAGAATCAGCACTCCTGAAAATCCAGAAAAGGTTATTGGGTGTGAATTCATTCATCTAACTATAGTCCTATTGTTATAACTAGCAACAAGTATAAATACACATAATGACATCATATTTTGTTTCTGTTATCAAAATGGTCAAATTCCATTAATTAAAACTGAGTTTATATAGCATCATATTCGATTATTGCAAAAATCAGATGAACCTTTATTTTATGAAAGAATATCCTGCTGACAGAATGTTATTTGCAACTACTACACCTGTTAAAATTTATGAAAGGTGGTATTGTTTAGATTGGGGTAGTCCTTGAGATAGTTTCATGGTCAAGTAAAACTGTAAAAGAAAATTAGTTTTGATTTTTTTGTTGTTTTTGTTTCAGTAGCGGTAAGCAAATATGTTTTTGTTTCTGAATGTGATATAATGTACCTCCTAAATGTTTTGTTATAACTTCTGCATGATAAAAATTATACACAGCAAATGATTTACTGTGAATATTTATTAACAGTGACACTTTATCACTTACCGTTGGTCAGATGACTTACCGTTGGTCAGATGTTTAGAATGATACAACATGCATAACTTTAAAGCAGTATATCATATTATAACTAAAGAAGTAACTCAAGTATAGCCGCACTCGAAGATGTTATTGGGGTGAACTTTCTCAGTCAAGTTATTGATTTGACTTTACTCCAATGGTTAAAAGAGGCAACCAGTATAAATACCCATTCTGATAAAATATTCTTTTTGGGGGGTACTGTTGGGGATTACATATTACTACCTTGTTTTAACTTTAACCTGTTTTTAATCACCTTGTAAACCTTTAGGCCCACTTGACCTCGAGCTTTTAGGGTGACCTTTAGTTGACCCCACGTGAAGCAATACCTTTGATTATGAGGTCATTTATGGCATTACTCACTTTGACCTCTGAGGTCAACCCTATAACCTTTCAAGGTCAACCCATTCTGCTGGGGCCCAGTCGGCTTTTAGGGTATGTACGTTGTGTTTAAATTATTTTGTAAAGCTTGTCAGCATGAATATAATCTATGGACAATGACTCTAATTTGTATTCTATCATGCTGAAGATTATATTTTAAAAAATTTATACATTTTAGGGCCTGTAAATAATTCTTAGATTTAGATATATATATTTATACGTAACATTAACCAGTTAAATGTATTAAATACAAGTACCATCAAATCAACCCAGTGTTTTAATGTCTTTGGGGTGGGCACTGTGTTCAACGACTGTGTGTCAATTTCTGTTTACACTATTGTGACATGACCCACTCTTTTCTCCACTTTCCTTTTCTTCTTGTATTTGGTATCACTATCTGATTTGATGATTTTAAGGACACTATCGATTGCTATTACTATCGATTTCTTTTGTGCTCCCCTGCTCTCAAGCTCCATAAAAGGCGGCTCATCCATATTGCATCTTGTGTTTGTACTCCCGAACACCCCATGTGCTGCCTCCCCTTCCAATTGCCCTAACCTAGTCTCTATAGATCCAAGTTTCCCTGATACTCTCTCCACCACTTGAACCAATCTAAGGTAGAATCAGTATTGTCTTTCTTTGTCACAGTCTGAGTTTCGTTAGCGGCAATAATAACTGGATTATCCTGAGCCTCAATTTCCTTCCTGGAGACCTCTTGACTTGTGCATGTATCTGCAACTTTCTTTGCCATACACGATTTCACTTTCTCTCGTATCCTCATAATGTGAGCCATGAATAATAGACTTATTACACTCAGTCCCAGCACCATGCCCTTCAATGTACTCCAAGAGAATCTCCTATGATAAACCAAAGTCTATAATCCCATTCACGTCAAATAAAATTTATCATAAAAATTTATGGATTAAATCAACAGTTTAGAATGATGTTCACTTCAGTCTCTCCACATAAAATGAGGCAGCAGACCCCATGCGGGACTGGTATCATTTGATTCTGATTTCCAGCAGAAGTAAATGATTTTGTTTTTGATAAAAAAGGTTGATTACTTTAGAAATGTTTCAAATGCTTAGATAACTCTATGCCATATAATATCACACTGGATTTATTCAGAATCTAGAATCTAATTTAGCAATTCAAGTAACTAATTATTTATTCTGTAAAATCTATATTCACCTCAGTAGAGCAGACAATCTTGTCCGCACACCTTAATGGTACAACAACTTTTTGGCATGGTTTCTTGTGTTTTATCAATGTCAATATTTATTCAATTAAGTTACTAAAATATTTAAACCCAGCATTACATGTATTAAAATATAACACTTAATTTGTGTACAATATGAATACTTTACTTTTAAAATTGTTCACTTAGAACATTTTTTATATATTTTTATAAATACTATAATACCTGTATAACTTTACATAACTCAGTGTTCAACTGGCATTAGTTAAGTCCTCAAATGTTTATTACTATTTTTCTATTACTATAACAATCAAGGGGAAGCTTATTTCACAGTATATATAAAACTGCAACACTTTAGTTTGACTGAAACCTATAAATCATAATAGTCATCTTCATTATCAACCACTTCCTCATCTCAACTCTCTCAATTATTTCATATAGATGTTTGATTCTCACAATCCTTCATGTCAATGCACCTGAGGCCATTCCTACATATAGTTCTTGGGAGTGAACCTTTTTTGGCATAGTAAGAGGCCAACAGTTTGAGGATGGTATCAGGTGCTGGCTGACCTTCCACCCAGTGCTTCATCAACTGCTTAGCATTGTCCTGTCACTCTTCAGCTTCCACCCTTTACCTTTCAAATTTGGGATGTGGGTATATGTGGGTAAGACCTCAAAAGGCTGTTATTTTGTGGCCATAGTCTTCAACTATAAGACCAATTAAAGTCTCGTAAAGGTCAAATTTAATCTTTTTTTTGCCATTTTTGCCTGTTACTCACATGCAGAAGGGTAGATCATCCTGTAGTTGATACAAATAACACATATATATCCTCTTTAATGCATGCCATTAACAAAAATATCTTAAAAGCATCACCAGTCAATTTCAAAATGGCAGAATCCTCTGTATGTTAGTGTACACTATGTCCCGTCGGGGAGACACTGCAATGAGACACTAGTTTCTAGCTGCACTTTTATAGCGGTTAATCTCCCATTTATTTAAAGGCCTCTAAGGAGCAAAAACACTAAACTTGGTGGAAAGATAGGATTTAATCTTTCTGGAAGACGCAATAGGTGATGCAAGAATCTCATCAGGAAGACCATTCAACACAGTGGGAACATCAAAAGTAAACCAAAAACAAAATGTGTGCATAGATGGGTGAAACATTGGTTCAACAAGACAATTTCCAATACTCTCTATCTGGTACAACAAGAACTAAGCTAAGAAGAATGATATTGAGCAAAATACTTTGGAAAACCTCTCTGAAAGAACTCTAGTGCAGCGGTGTTCTAAAAATGAATGTCTATTTATTAAGAGTTTTTCATTATGCTTAGTACCTTATTGGTTATATTGTGATGGGTAGTGGAAAGGGCAGTGGAAACCAGTTCTCTACTATGAACAGCAAGCAACTACTAGATTTCCCACATGAAGTCAGGCCAGGATTTAAACTCTGATCTCAGAGGTGGGAGGCAAGTGTGTCACCACTGTGCCACCATAGCCCCTCTTAATATATGAGTGATATGAAGGTAATTTCTTAAGAACTGGAGTTAATACTCCTTTTTATACCAGTGTCTGATAATATTCTAGCTGTACTATCTTGGATATATTGTAAATTACATAAATTGAACTTAGAGAGACTACTGAAAATTGAATTACAATAATCCAACTAACTACTGATGAGAGCAGTGGTCACAAGTATAGAAGCATCATGAGGTAGAAACTGCTGGACCTTCCTTAAGTCCCTTAGTTGCATAAACAACTTTTGCAGACATTTTGAACATGTTTAGACAATGAAAAATCAGTGTTGAACCACATATCCAGGTTCTTGACTGACTCAGCCAGGAAGAGTAGACTACCAAAGATGTCCATTCAGAAACATGCTTTGAACCAACCTGTCTGTCTTTTTGAACCAAAAAGTATAAACTAAGTCTTACTGGGAAACAACGTCAGTTTACTGGCTAACTTTCAACCCTTTTACAGCATGAATGCAGCTATTCAACTGTTCAAATGCATTCTTGTGCATTCTTGTGCACAAATGAACATAATGTTGGGCGTCATCAGTTACAAATTAAACTTGATACCTTTGTGTTTACAAATCACAAAGCTATACAGTAAAAACAACAAAGGGCCCAAAACAGAACCTTGAGGAGCTCCAAACAAGAGTTTAAGAAGATCAGACAAACAACCGACTTTGGTCAGGAAACTCCTCTACTACCTTATGTTCTGTGTGCTTGTGATAACTTGCAATTAATCAACACGCTAATCACTTTGTAGGGTCCTTCAATTATACTGGATATTTTTTCTTGTATGTGTCAGATGGAACAATTATCCTGGTACTATGACTATCTTTCATCAAAGCCATACTCATAATTGTTGTGGCAATTTCTCCAAAAGTAACTTGATCACTTTCATTCTTTGGACCAAGTCCATTCCATCAATTACCGGTACTGCTACAGAGATTTTTTTGCATTTCTTAGTAATCCTTCTTATGTGGCTATGGGCAAATGGCCGAGAGGATGAAAAAGGATATCTTCCATACATAAACTTTGTCCTTGTGCGGTCACTATGATGTCAGGACAGATCTGTCTGCTTACAATATGCTTACCCTCAAATTTGATTTTACTTCTCTTTCCTTGCACATTTTCTTGTTGGTTTTCACCATAAGACTCGTGAAATTTCTTAGATGGAGAATCTTTTTCCAGTTTCTCAACCTTGAAGGTTTATATAGTAATGCTTACCATTTTTGTATGCCTTCATAGGGTCAGAGGCAATGCTTTTGGGGACTGCTTTGGCTGAAGAGCTGCTAAAAAGGTCCTGCATCTCTGCAAATGGGTTGACCCATTGACATATGAGGTTTACCATGTCTGCTTCCTCATTATTTTTTAACCTTGATGGTTGAAACTCCACAGAAAAGCTCTGATTTGTTGCCTTAGTCAAATTTTAGTATAATGTCTAGCATTAACATTCCCAATGGTGCTAAATTTATACAGCAGTATCTGACTGTACACCACAACAGTTTGAATTAATAATGTACATCCATTAAAGGTTGATCATTACATATTGTGTATATTAAAACCATCTAGCCAAATACATAAAAAATACAAGTTGTAATGGTATAAATGTAATGGTACCATACAACATAATGTTAAAGTTAACACCATGACATTCCAACTTAATGACACCACAAGTGATATCAAACTTTGTGCTCTCATAATGGACAAACAAAATGCTATTGTCTATCTACAAATGGCATTTAAACAATTTGAGCACGATGGGTATACAGTGCAGATGTACAGGGGAATAACATAGACTGAGTTTTTGTCCCATCGCGCATTGCTGTTGATATTTCTGACAGTACACAATGGTAAATGACAGAGCTCACATGTACATGTTTTCTGTATAAATCTTGAAAGGCATATTTCTACACATATTATCACAATTATAAAGTGTTATTTGCATTCTTTCAGGTACATATATGTGTCGTTCACATTAATTTAATGCCTATAAAACTGCTAGGAATAAATTTCAATACATTTTTAAAATATTAACAAAGTTCACCATCTTTCCCTCCCATCATAAATATATATTATTGTGATGTCTGAAACATTTGCTTAACAAATGTTAATTTGTATTAAAATTTGTTTCACATATAATTATTTCTAAGAAACAAGAAAAATTGGAAAAAAAGAACAGAAATATACCATTGAAGATTTACACAGAAAACAAGTACATGTGAGCTCTGTCCCTCGCCATTGTGTTCCACCAGTTTATCAACAGCAATTGGCGACAGGACAGAAACTCGGTCTAGGGAATAAGATAGAGTTTTGCCACATTTATCTTATCATGCACTGGTATGTCTTAATGTGATTGTTTTCAAGACCAATGTATCTAAATGACCTGCCAAAGGTATCATAGATATGGTTGCTATTATTTGCACAAGTATGAACACTAGTTTTCCAAATTTTGGCAGTCTTTATACTAATATTTTTCAGGAAAGACACCACAAAAATTAGACTTATTATTTCATAAAAACTGGTCGTTACACACATTGCATTTAACACTGACGTTACATATCACCTTTGCTAACTTGAAGAATACTTCTGTATCTAATAACATATTATGAGTAAAATTGCAACCAATTCTAAAAGGGATATGGTTAATAAGAAGTGAGAATCATCATTTTGAAATCAGATACATTATTTTGTGCCATATCTACTTTTCAAAAATGTGATTCTGAGCAGGTTTATACATCATGTGATAACACACAATAAGCTACCACCAATGCAATGCTATCACATATATTCTTTAACTAGAGGTGTATACCTTATCAAAAATCACTATAACAATTATTCCCCCAAATGGTATCGATGGGCCAAATTTGCGGTTCTGGCCCACGGACTGTATCTTTTATACATGTGTTTGAGAGTCATTGGATGTATGCATTGTGTTTTGGATGTTTAATGACTGTGACAGAGTGTATGGTTAAAACGGGTGTCACATTGTCTAAAACCTAGGAGCACAATTTGATTTCTGAACCATTTTCAAATCTGGCTCGTTGGTTTTAAACTCCATAAAACTAAGCTCAAAACCATATTTGGAATTTTTTTGTCACTAGCCGTTTTACCTATGTGTACGGATTTTTAAATATACACTGCAAATAGTTTTTTTTCCTAGATATTGATGAAAAAGAAACAGTTACTAATTTATATTCTTTCCCCAATCTTCCTGAGCTTCTTATATAACAATACAATGGTGGGATTTTGTAAGGCATTGTAGGCTTTTACAGGCACGCCATGGATTATTACACCCTGAGCTGAGGGCAGTTACCACAAAGAGTGGTACTGATCATGGATAATATTCACAAAAGGTCACATTGCCTTTTATATACAAATATAGGCAAGTTAGGCCTAAAAATTTGGCTAAGACTTTGAATTCCACCTCAAATGCAGAAAGCTTTCCTCGTAAGTAGCCCCAAATAGTAATTTAGCAAATACCAATAATTAAGCATAAATCTAACACGTCAACACTAACTATGGAGTTTAAAATGTTATTAAAACACTGCAAGGTTCTAATCTGAAACATACCTTTACTACCAAATCATTTGTCAAAATGACGTAGTTTCCAAGTGTGTCAGAATATACGTCACAAATCATGAGTAAATCCAGTATGTTTACATCAATCGATTCATGGCAATATTTATGTGTTTCTATCAAACAGGGATTACAGAGATCTAGTTATACTGACCTCGCATATGGATTATTTGTATATATTTGGCTGGAAAAACACATCGGAGTCGTTATGTAAGTTTATAAACATTGGCTGTTTGAGGATAGTTTAATGACTGACATTTTTATATTAAAGTTTATTCCAAGTTTATGAAGATACTATTTAATGTAGTGGAGATTTCAACAGAACAGTCACTTATTAAGACATTATACAAAATTACTACATCCCTAAACAAGGATAGCGAATCAAAAACATTTCAATCCGTGAGCCAAGTTTCAGGTAAGATTTACATATATATGTATAAGTACATGTCAGGTATGTTTTTAATTGATACATACAGAATAATGTGTTGTTGTCTGTTTGCTACTCCAACGACTGTTTTGGGGATAATATTTCCTTGTGTGCAAAGCTAGGTGATATGATATAGTTTGGTGTTTAATGTGGAAAAAGACATGTTTTCCACACCTCTCCATATAAACAGTGGAAGACAATTTGTTGACGGAATAAAATTGCTTTAAACTGCATATGTGGTGAAGAAAACTCAAATATGACAGAAGTTATAAAGTCAATGTAGGTTGTGAATATTTCACAGCAAAAGACTTTAGTGCTGAACTAAAAAGTACACTGCGGGTATTGCAAATACAATTAAAGAAGTGAAAATAGTGACTGGATAACAATCGAGTAAATGTGACTAGAACAAAGACTGACTTTATTTTATTTGAAAATAAAAAAAAAAACACTTCAAAAGTGTGAGACCAAATTCGTCAGTGTTGCTGGAGAAATAGTTAATAAAACATCAAAAATTAAATATTGTGCCGCCCAAATGGATGTGTCTCTTTCTATGAAGTCCCCACTTTGCAAATAACATGCAAATACTTGTACAAGGTTTAGACATCTCAAAACTTGATTATGTTACTTCAACCTTAGCCAGATTACCATCATATTTAATTAGCAGGGTTCAAATAGTCCAGAATATAGATACTAAATTGATACTTAATTAGAACGAGTTTGACAGTTCCACAGAATATATGAAGGCGTAACACTGACTACCTATCAGAGGCTCAGAGCCACAGTAGAATTCAAAGTGTTGATGCTAGTCTACAAATGTCTGTAAAATGAGGCACCTTTGTACGTCAGTCCCCAACTCCAACAAACAACCACAGAGGATTTAAAAGTTTCTTATATATATTATATATTCATTAATACAGTATATTGTTACACTAATATCAATATGTACATTTCCATCCAGTGAACACTCCAGGTTAGGGTAGGGAGGGAAAAAGTCCTTCTTGACTCTTCAGATTCTTGTCACATAATGACTCTGCCCCTAGAATTTTGAGGAAAATGCCAGGAAATATTCCCAGTAACCAATGAATTCAAAAGTCTCCTTGCTTTACAGGGCTAAACGCCTGATGACCCATTTCTGCATTTTTTTTAGAAATTTGGTACCCTATCCCCTGCATACTTTAAGGTTAGAGCAAGGACTGACTGGGCCAATGCCTAGACACTGCCACCAAAATAAACCTCACACTGAAAACAGATTGCAGTCTGAGATCAAGTGAAGATGATCTAATGCTGGAAGTGCCACTTGCTCTCAAGAAAACCTATCCTAGTTGATCATTTAGAGTTTGTGGACCAATGCTATGTAACAAATTGCCAGACAACATTAGGAGTCAAAATACACTTCAAATGTTCAAAGCTGGCTTAAAAACTCATTTTTTAAAAGAGAGTACAATGTGTGAAATTATGTTAACTGTTCTTTGGCAGAATATATGAAAATTTGGTGTCGCAAACTAAGAAATATTACAAAGCGTATTTGTTATGCTTGTTGTGGACAATTTGCATTATAGAAATGTAAAATTCTAATTATTGTATGTTAAATTTCACAGAATTTTGATTGAATTCACCATTACAATTACCTAATACAGGCTTTATAGATTAATGTTTATAGCAAGTAAAGTCATTGCCAAAATACATCACATTCCAAAGATTCTGGTGTGTTATATATTTTACCAAATTCTAAAGACTGATTATATCAGTTGGTATGGAAAAGGTGACGAGGACTGTCTGGGAGTGATAATTTTATCTATTGCAAACTGACAACTTCCAATAAAAAGAAAGGTTGACGAGTGTGAAAATAAATGTTAAATTGAAATATAAAATTTTCCAAAATATTATCTAACAGTGGCACCACTACACTTAAAAGAGAGCTTACGCATGTTGCATAAACTTTTATTGTCGAATAACATAAACACACATCGAATAAAGTTGACCTGAACAGAGCTTTTGAGGTTACACACTACTTGTTAATAGTGCTAACTTTGGATATTGGTGTTGACACACACCCAAACTTGGTGCAAACGAGAGCACAGAATATTTATTGACAGTTGTCTTTGACAACACTTGCCCACTTCCACATACAGTCTAAGGTAGACGAAGGGATGACGGACATGAATTGGCTGTTGGAATTTTTTATATGCAGATTACAAGACTTATGCCAAGTTGGAGTGCTGATTTCAAGTAAAATTTATATTATCACCTCTTGAAAAGCTTTTTTAAAAAGCTGTTTTTATTTGAAAAAATACGTTCACAACTTGTAGTTGTGTCAGGGCATGTTTTAATCAAATCCAGTTTCTGCAGTTAAAATTGTCACAAATAAGGCTTTTGTGTCCAAGTTGTGCCTAGTTACGGTGAGGAGCAAACATAATAAAAACACCTTAAAGCTTCCCGAGGAATGGTTGGTCATAAAAAGTTCTTCTGAGAAGAAAGAATGTTTAGAATGATTCTACACAAATTGATCTGTACATAGTTGCATTAATTTGTATTAAGTGGTGGTTCCATAATCTCGACTTTGTTCCAGACCTTCCCTGTTTTGACGTTGGGACCGCTTTTTTCCAAATCTTATAAGTTGGGGAGAAAAATCAAACAATCCAGAAAGGTCAGTAAGGATTTTAAACATGTTTATTTTTTTTGAAAAGTCAGCAACTTTGCTTCCCGACTACCAAAATCAGCATGAGTCCCTGATGAAGTCATGTTAGAGATAAGGCAGATTGGGTAACTCTAAATGCACTCAGGACAGGCTGAGCAACATGCCCCTCAAAGCATTTTCAAAAATCATGCTTTTCAAATGCAAGCACATTGGGGTGTCTTCCCGACAAAATGTAAACGCTTTTTGTCATATCTTGGTACTTCCCTGGATGGCAGCGACAATGACGCTACCCTGGACCAAAATTAGGGTCGATCTTATGGCTATTATGTCACATTGTCTCCAGATTGCAAAGAATCCTGACAGACTGGGATTAAATGAGGGTGAACCACCTATATTGTCGGGGTGAGTCAGGATGAATTTGCCGACAATTTTTTTGATCTAAAGAAAGAATGAAATGGTCTGGACGAATTTTCATTTCCCCAAGGTTTTTCTGTGTTTTTGTCTCCTCCACCACAAATTGCTCCTGACCTTAAAATCAGGTGCTCTCTCCTGTAAATCTTTGAATCAGACCTTTAAATATAGTTAATTAATGCACTAAAACGGCCTGACTTCATATTTAGGGACTGTCGAGAGAGAGGTTTGGGATGGAAAGGTTCCAAATATGTAGGGAAAATTTAAGTGCATCCTGACCCCTGGGATCTGTCTCCTGACATATACAATTTGATTTAACGACATAGAAATAGGTCTGATTGAAGATCCCAACCATGGGGGTTGGACAGTGACGTCACTGACATTTTAAAAAGTATTAAACATGTTATATATTCTTTCCGACCTTCCCGGCCTTCCTCATTTTACTTCCCAACCAAAAGTAACTTGCAAAAAATGGCCTCAAATTTAAACTTGGCAAAGGTCAGGGCCAAAGGCAGGAATATGGAACCACCACTTTAGGGAAACTACTCATATAACCCAGTCATCACATGCAATGAAAACATCAATTTATCTTGTAGTTCTGTAAACTGATGGTATTTATGATTATCTCCAAGTCCTGTTTTGCACATATGAGTGATCTCAAGCGTCTTAAAGGTTATCTGACAGATCATGCTGCTCTCATGGCTGCGAATGCTCTGGTTGGGAGTCGACTGAAGTACTGTAAATTCCTTATTTAGGTGTCTCTCAGCTCTTGATCTTCGTAAGCTGCAATGTGTTCAAAATATTCTGGCTAGAATTGTAACCAACACCACGAAATATTCACACATAACTCCTGTTAGAAAGACTCTCCATTGGTTGCCTATTGAACACTGTTCAATATTCAAGACTGCCTTACTGGTGTACAAGTTCTTACATAGGAATCCAAAACATTTTGCGCCTCTCCTTAACCTAGACACAGTGTCTAGGCTGATGGTGTGTTCCTTGAGGTACGACACTTTGCTCCTTCAGTATATAAGTCCTCTAAGCATTTGCCTGATGATGTACATTCAGCCACTTCTCTCCACTAATTCAGAAAGAAGCTCAAAACCTATCTCTTTGCAAAAGCATATCCACCCTAATTTCTCATTTTCCCAGTTTCTCTCCATGGCGCCAACCCTTGCTAAGTCCCAGGCTCATAATTATAGTTCTCTGCTTTTTTGTTTTGGTGCACCTAGAGTATGTCTTTAGATGGAGATTAAGCGCTACAAAATACTATTAGAATTAGAATTATTTCAAATGAAAACTCGTGAGTTTTTCTTTGCTATTTAACAGGACAGTGAGAGGTAGTGCACAACCTCTCTTATGTACTGTCTTCTCCTCTGTCCTCCTCTTCCACTCTCCACAGTATGAAATGTGTGAATAGTGATGTCTAATTGCAGCTAAAAAGTCAAAACCCTAATTCTTGGCATCAGAATTTGGCACATACCACAACTTCGCACAAACTGGCACACTCTTGCATTTCTGAAAATGGGTCAAACCAAATAAGGTGACAAGGGACCTAATTTTATTGATTTTGGGAATCTTTGAATTGAAATTCCTAGATTTGCGACACGTTGGGGCACCGAGTTTCAGTATAAATTGTATTATCGCCTTTTAAAAGCACTAACATAAAGTTAAGACTGTTTATAACTGGTACTTGTTATTTTTTGATATAATATTGCACCCAATTACCTGCTTTGGTTGTATTAAAATGGAACTGCCATTTAAATGACCATTCAATTCACTATGTATCTGCTCATACCTTGCCCAGAACTCAAATGGTCACATATCTAAGTACCAACCAAGCCCAGTCCTGCTTAACATCGATGATCATCTGAAACTGGTCACGTAACACCAGATAGGCAGATAACCGGCAATTGTGTTTACTGCATATTTTTATAAATAGAGTACCACAAAATAATACATCAAACAACAAAACAAGGATTCTATGGACAAGTTATGTCAAGTTATGAGCAGTAGTCAAGAATGGGAATAAAAAGGAATGGAAGAGAAGGGAATGTAGAATCTCATTTTTTATCAAATTTAATTTCAGCTTTTAATCAGACATGGGTGCAGGTGAACGGTCAAGACGTAGAAGAGGTGGCCGAGTAGTCGTAAGCATCACAAACAAGAACAATCCCGAGCTAGCAGCCAGAATGGCAGCATTTGGACACTGTGGTATTATGTTTGGGATAATCGCATTCTTTCCTGGAATTGCTATGACTGGCGTGGGGGCAGCACTAGGAACCTTTCAGTGAGTTGCACTGTTTGTGTGTTTTCTTATTCTTGTGTGTGTTTTTATGACCACAGTGTTCTATTTGCTCTTGCTAGAGAGTGTTTCTGTTGTATTACAATATATTTTCTGTGCAGCAAAATTTTAAATATTTGCATCAATAAGTGTTCAATAAGTATTTATTTGAGGGCTATTTGACATTTATTGAAGTAAACTCTACATGACAAATCAGATATTGCACATTACATTCATGGAAAACCTGATAATACCTGTATAAATGACTGATGAAATGATGTACCATAGAGCTCTAGTTAAAATGGCCAGACTTTCCTTAATTCTGAATAAGTTTTAATAATTTCTTTAAGATTTTGTCCCACTAAGAGTATTGCACTGGATCATATCGGATCAGGGTGGAATGTATGAGACTTTATTTATGAACAATAAACCTGCACTGCATGTCCTTCATATAGGCCTATAAGATAGCCTTACAGGTGTGTTGCATTACACAGGTGACAAACATATTGAATGTTTTAAAACAGATTGTTGGTAGATTATGACATTGAAGTAGATGGCACATTGGCCTTCAGCATCCGAATGTGTTCTTATTCAGCCCCCAAGCTTAAGCTGTGTAAATTGACAGTGGATTGGTAGTGCCTGATGGTTTAGATTGTAGAACACTAATCAAATGAAATGTGTTCTTCCACCCACTCAACAGGGAAGCACGGTGATATGTTGCATAACATACACAACTACTACCTCTCAGGTACTGGGTTTGATTCTCAGTTAGAAGTTGCATGCTGATGCCTACTGGTTTTCAATACGGAATCTTGATCTATTAATGACTATTTCCTTCCTCCATTCCCCTGAACTTTATTGTCATGATAAGACCTATACCAATCTGGTAAAAGTAACATTAAAGCCAATTTAATTGATCAAGCAATCCAACTTTCAACTTATGCTTGTGGAAAGTTCAAAACAATGTTTCAAATTTGATGTTGAAGTGAAAGAAAATCTAATTTGTGCTGAATATATGTGGTTGTGAGTGAATGTATCTTTTGTCATAAATTTTCACAAACATACATAACTATTTTTTGTTGCAGCCTCTATGTAGGAGCTGTACTGCTTAGTATCTCAGTGATACTCCTCGTGACATCCTTGCTAGTGTGCCTGTTCATTGTGAAACCATCCTGCTGTTACCCCAAAGACCCAGTTGTCGCTACATCAGTGGGAGGCAGACTAGTTACAGTAAGCTACATGTCTTGTATAATTACTTTTGTCAAGTAAACATTTAATCAGTGATTGCCTGGTGAGAAGATAGTTAGCGGAATATGTAAGACTGGTGACAGTAAGTTACATGTATTGTGCATTCTACTTTGTCATGTCACAGGGTTTAACATTCACTTTTGCCAAATCATGTGTATTACGCATTCACATTTGTCAATTCATGTGTATTAAATATTCACCTTTGCCAAGTCACATGTATTATACAGTCACATTTGCCAAGTCACATGTGTTAAACAATCAACTGTGTCAAGTCACATGAATTATACATTCACATTTACCAAGTCACATGTAATATACATTTACATTTGCCAAGTCACATGCATTATACAGTCACATTTGTCAAATCACATGCATAATGCAATTACTTCTATCAAGTCACATAGTTCTGTGCATTTATAACATGTAAAATTTTCCTCAGTCCTGTTATAGTATATTTCTCTTGTACGAATATCATGCACAGGTAAGTACACAGTGCCTCTTGTATATGTATTAATTGGTATAATATATTAGTGATGCATCTAATACATGTGAGGGGCCACGGTGGCAGAGTGGTAACACTCTCGCCTCCCACCTCTGAGGCCGGGGTTCGATCCCTGTAACGGCCTTAAGTGGGAAAGCTGGTAGTTGCTTACCGTTGGTCGGCAGTTTACAGTACACAACCCTAGCGAACTCTATGTACTGGTTTCCTCTGCCCTTCCAACTACCCGTCGTGATATGACCTGTACAGTGTTGAAAGCGACGTAAAACCCCAAATAAACAAAATAAATCTAATACATGTGTGCATATTTAATTTCAATTGCCATTGCATTTCCTTTCACTCTGAAAGGGACACAAATGAACATGTAGAATCTATCAAAACAAACTAGGCTTTTATTAACTTCAAAAGTCAAAGAAAATTCATATTCTCATGAACTGGAATGTAAATATGTATCTATCATAGATATGGTTTCTCTAATCAAATAGGCATTATCCATTCGTTGAACATTCAATGAAGTTTTACAAAGGTTTATTTTACAACAAAATAGCTCTATTTACGCCCACTTTACAAATAACCCAGAAGTTGGAGTTCCTGCCCTTTCCTTATATGGATTACCATTTTACATTAGCACAGACACAAAAGGTCATTATAGGTGGTTTATTTATTTTATTTATTTGGGGTTTTACGTTGCTTTCGACACTGTACAGGTCATATCACGACGGGTAGTTGGAAGGGCAGAGGAAACCAGTACATAGAGCTTGTTAGGGTTCTGTACTGTAAACTGCTGACCAACAGCAAGCAACTACCAGCTTTCCCACTTGAGGCCGTGATGGAGATCGAACCCCGGCCTCAGAGGTGGAAGGCGAGAGTGTTACCACTCTGCCACCATGGCCCCTGTCATTATAGGTGGACAGGAACTCATCCTTGGTAAACCTGGTTACCTACCACTACTAGTATTTTCAACATTTTCAGTCTGTGGAGCCAAGCACAGTAGTAGTCAACCAATCTTCTAATACAGCGATGGTGATTGGTGGATCACAGCCAGTCAACTCCCAGTATGCCACAAATTATGGGACTCCCTACGGACAGCCTGTAGCTCCACCTCAGTATGGGACCAGTACAGGAGCACCACCTTCATACGAACAGTCTTCCATGTACCCTCCTCCTGCAGATCCAAATGCTATGTACCCACCGCCACCTCCAGCTACCTACTAAATGTATATTTCCATATATGCATGTGATGTGTAATTTTGTGTGTTCATATATTTGAAATCTTGGCATAAATTTTACAGAAAAATAAATGGCAAATGTCCCTTAGAGTAAGAAATAATGACCAAATATGGACATAAACATACAAAATAAATTGCAAACAATATGTGAAAAGAGTTACCTCCACCGCATGTTGGTAGAATTCTATATCTTGTGATTGGTTATATATTTTATAATCTTTGTACAGTTGTATTTATTACTTTCTTATAATGTATGCAATGCAAATGTACTTGCTATGATGGCAGCAAATAAATAAAAGCAATTACCTTTAGAAATGTTCAGAAAAATGTATTCCACCTTTTTGTCTGTATCACTATGATCTAGCGGTGATAATAAAATGTGCTGTAAAGTTTAATCAGGATTATTATGTGTAATATTCCCTCATGGAGCCGTAACATTATCGCATAAAGTCTCAGTTTCTCAAAAATATTTGCTCAAAATTTCATGAGCAAAGTGTACATGCAAATTAAGATTGATGATAGCAGTTCTTGTGTAAGTTTCCTAGTGGCCTGCTGGCATCATGTTTTACTGGAGTAGATATAGTAAATATTATTCCATCCTGTAATAGAAAGTTAGGCCAGTCTGTCACATCAGGGTCTTCCAGTCTTTGGGTAATGTTCTCTGTCTCAGGGTCTTCTCTCTGTAAGGCCTTGGTATTCTGGTCCCAGATGGTGGCTGAATTTTCGTCATGCTCAACGTCTGCTGAATCATGCATTTCTTTATCTCTCTGTTTTTCCACTGTGAGCTATCTACCACTGCAACGTCCTCCTCTTTTGTTGGTGCGACATTGACACTCCCTTTCCTGTACTCTATGTTGCACCCATATTCATCAAGGATGATTGTCCATCTTTGGACTCTAGCATTTTTCATTTCAGTCGGAGAGAGTGAGTGATGATGCTAATGATCGGTATACTCAGTAAATTTGTGGCCTAACAGGAAATGTCTAATTTTCTTTACTGCATGAATTATTGCATATGCCCGTCTGTCGATGGTGGGCCATTTTTGTTCTCCCACTGTAAGCTGCTTTGACAAATACTGAATCACTGGCTCTCCTTCAGGAAAATCTTGGGTGAGCACTGCTCCTACAGCATACAAACTGGCATCATTATACAGTCAGAATGGTAGGTAGAAATCTGGATGTGCCAATAGACATTATTCAATAAGCAGTGTTTTACCCTGGTTTTGGTGTTTATTCAAAACACCGGGAGAAACACCAAAAATTTACATATTTGGAAGAGGCAATTTTCATTCAAGGTTTTCAAGCCTTTACTATTGAATAGACAGTGCATGTCATTTTTCAAATTAATTAGTCATAGGACGGCTTAGATTGGGAAGATTTTTTTCTGGTAGAGGAACAGCTGATTTTCAATTTCTCTCCATTGTTTTATGTGCATATTTTTCAGAACAGATCTAAAGCTTTAAGTTCCATCATGATGTTACCACTTTTTTGAAAGCATCGTTATAGATCTATTTTTCCTTTAAGTTTAAGGAAAATAGTTGCACATTTGCTATGATATTAGATAAAATACTGTGCATTGCAAAGGTCAGTGTGTAGCTATAAAGTAAAACTTAAATTTCAATAATTTTATTTTCTTTATTTAAGGATTGATATAATGCAATAAAAAAAGTATTTTTTTAAACTTTCAATAATTTTTATGCCTTGTTTATGAAAACAGATCTTCTATTTCTGGAAATAGCCTGTTCCAATCTAATACAGCAAAATATGTGTTCATGAAACTTGTGACTATGAATATACTCAATATGACATATTCTATGTGATAAACACCCAGGGTCTTTTTCAAAAAGGGACTTCACCCAGGGCCCAGTGTCAGAAAAGGAATTATTCTGGACTTAGACTTAAAGTAAAGACTTTTGTCTTTTACTCAGGCTGTCTGTAGTCTTAGACTTAGTGGATTTGACAAAACACCAAACTCCAGGCTTTGGCTAAGTCTTGGACTCAAAGTTAAGTCCACCTGTTAGTGGGCTTAAGTTTTGTAAACAAAGACTAAAATATCACTGCCATATATTTTTTTCCACTTTTTCGAATTTGAAATGGCTTTAATTAAAGTATAAATGCATAGAACACCTCCCTAAAGTAGTCCTTGGGAAGTTTTTATGTGGTTACAAGGTCTTTTACATAAGACAAAATGTGAAAAACAAATAATTTATATCACAAATTGTATATTTTGAATAGAACTAAAATGTCACGTGACACATGAAACCACTATGGTTATTTGATAAGCTTGGTCTTTACTAATTCACCTTTTGTGAAATCCATTTAAGTCCTAGACCTAGCTAAGACCAAAGCTTCAGATTTAAGTTCCTGACTTAGCCAAAAACTTGGCTAAATCTTATACCTTTAGTAAAACCAGCTCCAGACTTAGATTTAAATTTAAGACTTTTATCTTAGACTTAGTTTAAATCTACAACTTTTTTCTTAAACTCAAGCTAAGTTTGTGATCTTAGACTTAGAGAGTTTCACAAAGCTGCTAAGTTTAGTTTGGACCAAGTTTCTCTGTGGTGGGCTTAATTTTTCTAAACAAAGACTTAAATATGACCCCATAAATTTTTTCTCACTTCACATTTTGAAATACATAAAAACAAGTAACTAACATGTAGGAAATCTCCCTTAATTAATGTTTGGACATTTGTATGTGACTACAAGGCTTTACATTGAAAAACAGTAATTTAGCAAAGATAAAATGAGTTAAACAAAGGATATGTGTCACCAGTCAAATAATTTTACTAGAAATAAAGGGTTACATGATGAAGAAAACCACTGTGGTTATTTGATAAGTTCAGTATTTGCTAAATCATCCTTTGTAAAATCAATGCAAGTCCTTAGACTTAGCTAAGACAAAAGGCTAAAACTGAAGTCCTCGACTTAGCCTAAGTCCAGGCTAAGTTTAAGACCCTTTACGAATAGGGCCCCATGGCTGGTATTCACAAAGGGGCTTAGACTTAGCCAGACCTTAGACTTAACTTTGGGTACCCACTAAAGACCTTTGTTTCAGCTAGGTTTTGTCTTAAATCCATATGTAAGAAAGGCGAAGCCAATACTTTAGTCTTAAATTTTATGACTACAACAAACTAAATGATATCAGTCAGCCAATCAAAATACAGCATACAATATAGTTATTACCAAAATCTAATCTATATAATTGCAAGAAACAGACATCTACTAGTTTTTATATCATGTCTGGGATTTTCCTGCAGAATTAGGCTCTGCCCATAAATAAAAATGTGCAGAAATGATCTGCACAAAAATATTAGATATAAAGTTGAAATTTTGCAATAAATAACATCACCTATATATATATACTAGTGTTCTCAATAAACCCTTTTTAGTAGGACCGGGTAGGTGGTGGTTTCAACGGGCGGGTACCCGGGTATCCGCGCCGATGGGCGATAATAGCTGAAACTACAAAAATGTCCATTTTTATAGACTTAAAACCTACAGAAATAATGGGATCCAACCATTTGCTTTATTTCTTGTCGGCCATGTTTTTGGCATTCAAAATAATATTACATGGCAGAAATGTTAAATAAAAAAAACTTCTGTACATTCAAAACACAGTTGTTTATATAAAAATGGAGTCACATGACCTATCACAAAAGCATTAACTACTGCTCGAAGGTAGTTTTGGAATTGAAACTTCATTTTTATTTCAGGTTCATAAGTAAATTTTATTAACGTAAAATTATTAACTACTGTGTGAAAACATTGTACTCTTATTTATTTAAGGAATGCATGTCACTATATAGCCAATATACAGCGTTTTATGGACTCGGAATTAAGTAACTGTGTTAAAAAACTGACGATTTTCAAAGGGTTCCGGTGTTTGACAGTGTATAAATAACCAAAATAAAAGACAAGTAAAACACTATAAACAGTGTACAAGGGTGAGAAAACAATATTCTTGTGCATTTTAATTGAATAGTTTTATTTTTAAATGAAATAATTTTGTCCAGATACGTCTGTAATCGGCCAGCCAACGTGGGCGATAATGACAGAAATAAAGCTTAGATTCGGGTACTCGGGTATGTGATTTCGGATTCGGTAAATATTCAGGGTTCGGGTACCCGGATATCCGGATACCCATTGAGATCACTAATATACACACAAATAGAGAAATTTGCTGTAATTAATCTTTTCATAATTAATCTTTATGATATTTAAGTCCTACTTCAAAAACTTAAGACTCATACCTACCAGCATTAAAGTTATCACCTTGGATAAGCCAGAAACTGTTTTTTTTATTTTTGTGAATACCACTTAGACAACAAAAGTTTTAGCATATTTTTCCCATAACATTGTACAAAAGTCCTAATTTAGAGCCTAAGCTGTGGTGAAGACCCTCCATGAACACTGATTCAGGTTTTGCACTGAACCTGTTCCCCAACAATACATAACAAATAGCAAAGTTCAAAGGTCAAAGTTAAGGTTTTTACAACCTTTTAACAACAACGATCATATTGAGACAGGCGTCAGATTGCTCCTGAAAATAAGCTATCTACTGAAACAATTAAAACATCCATATTGTCTTTATATTTTACTTTTGACTGATTCTGTGATAATATTGTCATAACAGGAGCATTTATTAAACAAGAGACATTTAATTACAACATTTACGGTATTTGTAATGATTTGTATTCAATTTTAGATGTAGGTCAGTATTGTGAAAGGAAGTGATGAATAAATAGGCACATTTTCCAGTTATTAAGTGAAGAATGAACATTTTATATAATGTATAGAAGTTTGGTGAATTTTTGTTTAATGATCTTTAAAAATAATAATTAAAATTTAGTGAATTATTTCAAATGACATAAATTGATATTCATATTCAAGTATATCAAATTACAATATCTTTTCACTTTAAGTTTCAGATCACTTCTTCAGTGAACATAGAATTATAAAACCAGTCTGATTCCCTTCCATCCCTAACATAATTTAAGAATCACCTGTCCCATTTGTGACACATGACCAAGTAGCATACTAATGAACAAGAGTTTTGGTGGAAACTCTGGTAGAAACACCAGGTTTACATTGAGTTCAATAGACTAGGGGATATGCAAATTAGATTGGAGAGGGGTAAAACACCGTTTATTGAATAATGTCTAATAGTGGTGCAGAGGCCAGAGCCTGTTTTGTTCTATCAAATTCAGTCTGTCTCTTCTTGCTCCAGATGAACTTAGCATTCTTCTTGGTTATGCATAAACCTGACTCCTTTCTTGAAGAAGTCACCCTTTGAGTGTTTCATTTTAATCTTATCCCTGAAAGATCAATTGTTGGATATGCTCCTGCTCCGTTTTGGAGTAAATCAAAATATCATCAAGATAGGCTATGACAAAGTGATTCTCGACAGGTCCTTTTCCTTAAGCTTTTGAAAAATAGGAGGAACAGATGAAAGACCAAAGGGCATAATATTCAATTCGATAAAACCAGTTTTCCCTTTATCTTCTTCAGTCATAGCAATCTGATAGTAGCCAGATTTCAAATCCAGGCAGGAAATACCCTGCAGCCTTGCAGTGACGAAAGAATTTCATCTATGTTAGGCAGTGGGTATGAGTTGGGGATGAGTGCCTTATAAGCAGTTGTCCTATAGCCAATAGTCATATGCAACATGCTATCCTTTTTGTACGACAACTGGGCTTGCCCAGGGACTGTTTGATGGCCAAATAATTGCAGAATTAAGTGGGTCTTCTAAAAGATTCTCTAATAGTGGCCTTTGTGAGAATAGCATTTGATATGGACTTTTCCTGACAGGAGGATGATCAGCTGTCTCTAGTCTCATTTCCACTAAATTTGTGTGTCCTAACTCAGTGAGATGTAAAGCAAACAGATGTCATTACTGCTTAATTACTTTTTCCAGCTGTTCTCGGTACTTGGAACTAAGATGATCTAACCCAAAGGATTCCCATAGCTGTTGTTTTCTGTGGTCACCATTCTCTTCTATTGTCATTGCCTCAGCTTGCAAGGCCTATTTTTCAAATGAAGGATTTTTTTGGCATTTCTATGACATCCTGCTGGCCTATCACCTCTACTATGCCTAAAGATTCTCTTCTTTTTAGATGAATGGTGGTACTTGTCTGATTTATGACTGGAAGCAATAGAGCACTTTATGACTACTGATGGTATTGACAAACCTAGCTGGTCTCTCACACTAGACATTAGTAATGGATTATCATCTTTGTTTGACATACGAGTACTAACTTCTACAAATTTTACACTACTATGCATCAAAACCTGTCTACTACGTACAACATACAAGTACCAAAGCACATTCAGGATCCACATGTTTGTCTTTCAATAAGATAATCTGACCTCCCAATAGTTACTGATTTTTTTCCAAAATCAACAGTTGCCTTGTTGGCAATCAGAAAGTCAATTCCCAGTAAAACAGATCTTTTGAAATCTTCCGCTGCATGAAAATCCTGTACCAAATGCATTCTACCCAGTTTGAATTTTAACTGCACTTTTTCTAATACTTTTAATTTTTGTTCAGTTGCACATTTTACATTGACATCAGGGGTTTGTCATGAAATAATATGTTTTGAAGGAATTTTGTTGAAAGCAGATGTAATAAGGATGGAAATGTCTGCCCCTGAATGTACTAAGGCATACAATTTTTTTCCAAACACCGCTGAACACACTTTAGCCCCAAATTTTCCTGCTTGTGCTGTGGTACCAGTTTTTGTTGGACCTTGCAAATTTGGCTTTAGTTCGCCAATCCTGTCGAAACTGAGCTTGAATCGTTTCCCAGATTTGACTGAGTTGTTCGTCCCTGTTGGCAATGCTTGGCATAACATTTTATTTGGGTGTGACCTACCTTCTTGCAGAAACTGCAGATGGGTTTGCCATCTGTTGTTCACTGGTTTGGAGAAGCACCAACAGACTTTTGAGGTATTGTAAATGTACTCTGCCTATTGACACCTAAATCTTGTCCCACAGGCCATTCAGTGGCCAACACCTCACTATGTTTCTCACTTAGCCCTGCCAGTTGTTTTTTTATCTCCTTTATTTCTAGATTAGAACTTTTTAACTGATGAACTTCCATTGTGTCTATGTATACTAAATGCACGATTTGCTTGCTGTTCCTTACTTGCAATAACCTGGGCCATTGCAAATGTCAGGGGCCTATTTTGGATTAATTTTCTGCCCATGGAGTCATCTGTGACTCCATCTGTCAATGTGTCAATCAATGCTGCCTGCACAAGGGAGTGGCCTAGATTTTATGCAGGGTATTCATCTTGTACAAGCGCCAATATATACTCACAAAATATTTCTATCATTTCTCCCTTATGTTCACTCAACCTCCTTAATTTCTGTTTTGCTAGATGTTTATCAGACCTATCACTAACATGTGTCACAAGCTGGTGACATAGCTCAGCCAGTGGATGTTTGGGTTTTCTCTCAGTATACGGCTTAGGAAATATACTGCTGTCCTCTTCAAGGTCTGGAATGCTAGTGCCTAAAACCTCTTGGGTGGCCTCTAAAGTAGCACCAACATGCTCAACATCTCTTAACCACTCATGAAAGTGTCTACGCCCTTCTCCATTGATTCACTTTCTTTGTCTAACCAAATTCTGAACACTAACTCAATATTCAACTCCCTTATGAAATTCAACGTGACCCATCACTGATATGCCGATGACACACAAATTTACTTGGAACTTGACTCTAGGAACTTCGATTCTAGTATCACTGAACTGACAAACTGCCTTGAGGTGGTCCAGGCTTGGGTGGGAAATAATAAACTGAAATTAAATCCTGACAAGATGGAATTCATAGTGATTGGTGATGATCAAATTAGAAGCTCCCTGAAGTAATCTTTCCCAGTGAGTTTGCTTGGCAACAGCATGGAACCAGCTGAATCGGTCAAAAACCTTGATGTCATCCTGGACGCGGAAAATTCAATGCAAAGACACGTGACTAATCTCTGTTGCATAAGTTACTATGATCTCTGGGAACTACGAAGGGTCCGCAGGTACTTAAATCATGAAACAGCTGTAAGGGTGGCAAATGCCTTGGTTAGCAGTCGCCTCGATTACTGTAACTCACTGCTTTACAACACAAAAAAGGCATATACTGGCAGACTATAGAGAGTTTAAAATGCCTTATGTTGTATGGTATGCAAGCTAAATAATTGTCACGTCACACCATTCATGCATAAACTACACTAGCTTCCCATTCACTACCGTATATTGTTCAAATACAATCTCCTTACTTATAAAGCAATACATTTCAGCCAACCTCCATATCTTTCCTCTCTAATTAGGTCGAGTGATCTCACACTGGGCAATCGCCTATCAGTTTCCTCCCACAGAGTGGAACAAGCTTCCTCAAGCCATTAGAACAATAGAAAGTATTTCTGGCTTCAGAAAACAATTGAAAAGATATCTTTTCAGATTAGCTAATCCTCCGCCATAGCCTATCTCTCGTATCAGATGCTAATATGGTAACAGACCTTGTTTTGTAACTGGACTATCCCGTTTTGCACATCAGCACCTTAGAAGATGTTTACATCAATTTTGGTGCTTTATAAGTGTTTCTTACTTTAGTAAGCTCCATTTAAACCTCCTTAAAACCCTATTGTATGACCTGAGCTGGGACTTGTCATCATCATCATCATCATCATCGGCCAGGGGAACATTTTTTTGGTTTCTGGGGTCTATTTTATAGGTATAGAGCAAACTGGTATTCACCCTGTTCTTATGCAAATGTCACTTTAAATTGTTGGCCCTCTCCTTGTCTGCCCTTGTCCCAGTTCAACTGACTGTAAAAATTCTGGAACAAAACTCCATTTCTACTTGAAGTTTCTACTTGAAGTTTCATGTTCTTTTTGATCAGTTATCATCTAAAGATTGAGTAACTTTGATCAAGAGTGGTTTTACTTTGTTATCAAAGTAATTATTTTATTGTTTCTAAAACTACAAAGTGGCATTGGGATTGAAAATTACAGCACATGGTAGTTTGAATAGCAATTGAAATACCCTTTAAGTAATGATCAACCCTTTCATTATTATTAACTGTCAAATTTGAGTTATATTTTCAATCATAAACAAAATAACTAGGTGTTACTTCTGTGGCTTACAAATGTGATCACAGTTTAGCAAGAAAACACACACTAATTTCTCAAAACGAGACACCACACACTATAACCAACCACTTGAGATTTCACAATAGATTCTACTGGCAAGTCCTTAAAGGGTTCCAACAGACAATACATCATATTGCCCAGTTTTGGATTTGTACACAAACATTGGTGTACACATACATAAAGTTGCAACCCCTCAAATTTTATTTAAATGAGGCACTGCCATAGTAAACATGTAAGTACCCGACTTACTTCCCACTGGTGTACAGTGTAAAAACTCTAGTAAGGTAAAATGGAGGAAGGCTTGGGGGTCACAAGGCGTCCTCAGACTGACTTTTCAGTCATCACCTAGAAGTGTTCCTCAGATACCTAATTTAGCCATGCCGAGAGATCTTGGTTTTTTTTGTGTTTTTTTTTTGTTTGGGGGGGACTCAAAGATATCCAAGATGGTGTCTAAAAATGAAAGCATGGCAAGGTCAAATACATGATCTAATTTCATTTCTATTTTTCCTTTAAAGTGATGTTTTATCCATAAAAGCACTCATGGACACTGTACAGTCGTGCTTAAATAATACTCACTCTCAAATGGCGAATTCTAATTCTTGGCCCCCATGCTTGTCTTTGTTTAATTTCTCCTCTGAACCCTCACACCGTGAGCCAACATAGATGAAAGTTATCAAATAAAGGCCATTCGTTTGTTCAATTATGAGATAAATCAATCACAAGATAGAGCTCTTCAGTTATATCAGTATACAGAATGTCTTTGGTTAATTGTTAAAGTAAAAACACTTGATATTACATTAGTGATTGATGCACTTGTGAAATAAATCAAATCAAAGACATATAGGTATTACAATAAGGAATAAATTTTAACATAATTGTTTACTGAGTAAACAAAGAGTAAAAATTAAAATTTTCTCTTAATCCATTTCATGAGCACATTAAAATATTCTCTCATAAAATCAAATGGAAGGTGTATGTGTTTGTAATCTATGGTGTAATAGAAGTAATAGTTACACAAGCTTTACACACAAGAATATGTACACTTACAGTTTGATAATCCAATCCATGTTACACATTTGATTGATCCACATGCTCACCTGGCTTTTGTCAGGCAAGAAAACACAAATAAAGGGGTTTCCAAAACTTCCATTGAACTAAAAGCCTCCGGAATGTGAGCAAAGAGAGAAAAAAGATAGTTTCATTTCATTTCATTTTTGTATTTCATAGTTTAGGACTGGATTTATTTGTGTGTCAATATCAAAGTATAGAAAAACGTTTCAACAGCTTCATGTCCATGATTATTTAGTATGTTTGTGCACATAAAAGAAATGATCAAACAATATTTAACCAATATTACCTCCACCAAGGAGGTTATGTTTTTACCTGGGTTTGTTTGTGCATTCGTGAGTTTGTTTGTGAACAAGATAACTCAAAAACTTATGGACAGATTTTGATGAAATTTTCAGGATATGTCTGAAAAGGTAAAAGGATGAAATGATTCAATTTAGGGAGTGATCTGGATGACCGTCTGGATCTTCTGGATCCATAAAACGTAACTCAAAAAGTTATGGACGGATTTTGATAAAATTTTCAGGACATGTGCTCCCTTGGGGGAGGTCTGCGCTCTCTGAGTGCTCTTGTTTTATTGAATCAAATGAATAAGTTATATCTAGCAGACATACTTTCATTTTATTTGCAAAAAAGGGCTAAATTTTCACCCATGTTGCAACCAAACCAGAATTTCTAGTTCATTCCCATACTCACCTTGTAGTAGACCAAGTTTCTATCCTGTCGCTAATTGCTGTTGATTTTTCTGACGGTATGCAATGGCAAAGGACAAATATTATTTGCATTTGGCAGAAAATGCTCTCATAGAATCATAGTGCACTAAGGAAGGACCTTGCACAAGGTCTACAAAAACAGCAAAAAAACTGGAAGTTACCAAGATTGTAAAATAATTATGTGTATGTGATGGTGATATATCAATGTGAAATCTTTATTAAATACATATAACATATATGTTGCTAACAGTGGGGAGGAACACAACGGGCTGTGGAGACTACAGTTCCTGAGAGAGGTTTTGATTCAACAAGTATCTCACAAGAGACTGGACCATTATTATTACTAGCTGCAATAGCAGTTTAAATATAATTACTTTAGCGGTAAGCTTGAATTGATCCCCATCCACTGTAAATTCTAGATTGTTGAGGTTGTAAACTAATAAATTACTAAGTCTGGCCTAATCTATTGCGCAAGTATAGTACTATTGCTGTTGCTATTAGGTTTGATAAACAGAGCTTCTCATTTATTGACATATCTGGCTGAGGACACTTCCTAATGTGTACCTTTAGATATAGGGCCTGCCACAGATAGTAGAAGTGTCTTAATTACTGACATACATGTTAGGGTTCAGTTTGCTCACAAGGATATTCAGGGTGCACACTGTGTGGTAAGACAACATGTATTTGGCTAATTTGGAATTGTCTTGATAGCAACTCTGTAAATTACAAAATGTTTATATCAGTTTAAAGAATTCTTTTTATATTTAATATATTATTTTAGTGTGGATAATTTACAGCTAGTAACTTAATACCACTGGGAATCAGAATATTAAGAGTATATTTTATACCACCTGGAATCAAAATTATATCAGTGGACTGCATGATATATATGTAAGAATTTTTAAGATTCTGTTAACATCACCATTTTCTTGCTTTGTTTATTATTCTTTTGATATGTCACTTGTGTATGATACTAGAAGATATTCATATACTAGCTAAGTTTGGTTCAGGAAAAGAGTTGAATTAAAATAGGGCCAAATATAATTTATGTTAATCACACTAATTTAACTGTTATTAAATATTACTAATTAAGATCTACATGTGTGCATGCTTTTTAGTCCTGACTTGATGTTTGTACTGCAATTATTTTATATCTAACACACTCCGTGTGTTGGGAATTAAAACAAACTATTTTTTTGCAATTCATGCCATAATGACATTAAACTTTTGGTTAATGCTAGTCTCACCTAAGCTGGGTTTTGGGAAATGGATTTGAGAACAAAAATTAACTGATACAAAAAGATCAGTCTTGACCCATATTATAAACTAAAGCTCTGAGTTCCTCAGTCTTGACCCATATTATAAACTAAATATCTGAGTTCCTTATTAACTAATAAATTGATCTCCCATGTAGACAACAATAACACTATTACAGTTTTGGATATGGTAAGTAAAACTTGTTTTGATTCCCAGTTCATGTAATTTGTTTTCAGAAAACAACTAGCTCAGCCTTGCTCTTTTAGCCACAATACACAGAAATGGGTTCCGGTGAGCGGGGAAATTGTCATACTCATGGTAGGACGGCAGTGAAAATAACCAATGAAAAGAATCCTCACTTGGCTGCCCGGATGGTGAACATTGCAAACTGCTGGGTTGTTGTTGCAATTATCCTGTTCTTCTCTGGTATCATTCAAGTAGCTGTTGGGGCGGCCATCGATTCAGATTCCACGTATGACTAAGCTTGTTGAATTTTTTATATTATTTTTTTTCACCAGTTTTATTCACCCTTTTTCACTTACTGGTAGAAAGGTTTAATGGGAAATTTCATACTCATTATCAGAAAATATTTTTTTATAATAATTTTTAGCTAATTTCTTTGTTCTTTAGTTCCTTGTTATATTCCATGGTATAGTGGATAAAACACCTAGCACCTGTTTGTGATGTGGGTTCCAATTCAAATCCAGCGCTGTCAGGAAGTAAGAAAGTTGGTAGTTGCTTGCAGATGCTCAGTGGTTTGCAGTATCTTTCGTTCCTCTCCTCCACTACTCCCCATGTCTCTACCCATCCAAGGCATTGAAATCAGAGTTTGACCCAATTTTTATAAAGTCTACCTTTCAATTTGCCTCATCTAGCTTTTATATATTAAGGTTGTTGCATAGAATATAATGGTTTGCTGTCACCACTAAGTGATAAGATGTATCAGGAACTTTCTGTATGTACTGATAAGGTTTTATCTGACATGCCTGCTGTCTGCTGTGAGATTGGATTTATCATTGAGGATGAAGTACAATGCATTAATTAATTCCTCTGATAAAAAAATCAATCACTACTCTATAGTTATTCCACATCTATTCGGGATGGAGATTTGAACCTTTCAAAATTATTGGTTGTTTTGCTGTTGTAATGTTGATATTTATATTATAATGATAGTACATATCATGCCTCTGGAATGGGGATATGGGTAAATCAAGTATAATTTTTAACATTGTAAAATGACCTTTGATTCAAGCCTGTAGCAAACATCATCAAACATTTCCATGCCAGCCTGATAAAAAGACCATTTTTTTTCTTATATGTGTCCTTTTTGTGTTTTATCGTGTTTCCTAAATCATTTTAATGAAAAAGTCAGAAACACGAAATATCCAGAATTTGGTAATCATGAATGATTAATTGGGTACAGATTTTCAGTGTCTTGCACACCCAAATTAAAATTAGAATTCACGAAAAATATTTAAAATAACCTTTCTTTAATTTGAAGAATATTTTTAAAACAATTGTACAAATAAAAAAATATGCTTAATGGTTTCCCTTTCCTCACCAAAGTAAAAGGTAAAGGTTTTACCTTGCGTGTGACTGGGTTCATTATTAGTTTTATTACTATTACTAGTTTAACAGTTGTAAGTTTTGCATTGTATTTCGTTATTTTGTATTAGTAAAATGTCCGACTCCTCCAAAAAGTCAGTTAAAAAGACAGATACTTGTCATCTCCACCATATAAAAGGCATAATTTTAAGACATATATTTATATTTGCAGTCTGATTCGTGGAGGTATCATGCTTGGAGTCGCTTTTGGTTTTGGAGTAGCATGTGTGGTTGTGTGTCTGTGTGTGGTGAAGCCATCTTCTTGCTTTCCAAATAGAAAAGTAGTCGGTACATCAGTTAGAGGAAGATTTGTAACTGTAAGTAATTCTGTACCTAGTTTTTTTTTTGTTTTTTTTTGTAATACATTCCGATTATATTACACTAATGTTTATTTTGTTGTTGTTCCTATGGCAGATGTTATGCTACAAAATTCTATCAAGGTTTCCAAGTTCAAAGAGAGGAATTCAGTCGCATATTGGTTATCAGTTTTCAACTGACTCTTGTGCCTGCCTATCAGAGCCTGTATTCACTAACATGGATGAAAGTCAGATAAAGGTCAAATTTGAGGAAAATTGTTTGAGTGAGTCAGATTATCAAAGAGCTATTTAAGAATTATTTACAAAGCAGGGATCAGCTGAGCAGAAAAGATCAATTGTTTTATATTATTTGATCTGATCTGATGATTTTTATAGCCTCTTTTACATCCTATTGTATGTGCATGTATGTTCTGGTTTGCAAGCAACACTTAAGCAACACTTGCGAATTGCAATTTTTTTAACAGAACTTCAAGGTTGCAGAGACCCTGCAATGAAAATTGGCATGTAAATTATTCTCCGCGTGCTCACAGCATATCTACAATTGCATCCATATCTCAAGTGAAATTTACGAGAGACTTGGGCACGTGCTTTTTCCTTGCTAGTGTTGCACATCCTCCGCAGTTACTTAAAGGGTTTGCACGTGCAGTAAGATACACTTACATGTACCTTGCATGTATATAAACCCATTGTGTGGCTTGTAGCCAGTTGCAGTCTGTTCTTGGATATTCAAGACATGCCACTGTTGTTGGGAGAATACACCTTGTTTTCACATTCAAATCGCTACTACCCAACTACCAGACTATGCCCATGTTTTCAACAATATTTGTAGCACACTTACATGTGCATACACGTACGATGGGATGTAGGAGAAGCTTTACACTAGCCCAGAAACATTGGTGGTCTGCCTAAATATGTCCATTGTTTTAGAAGGGATTAAAGTCTCCAGTTTTTACTCTGTGTGTTTTTTTGCCCTTGTTTCCAGCACTTTTGCCTTTAATCTTTGATCTGCCATTGTCTTTTTATCCTTAGTTTGGTATGCTTGTCTAATCTGCCAATAATAACATTAAGTTGGGTCAGGATTTCCTAAATGACTAAGGACTGAGTTCCTGACAACGAAGGAGCTAAGGCCTCAGTACTGGAAACCTCGGACTCAAGTCTATTAAATGATTGGCTATTGGCACTCATCACTGTCCGAACCACTCCCAAGTTGGGAGTCCCAACAATAGCACGACTATCTAATTCACCATCAGAAGAAAATTGTTCTGAGGCTTGCTGAGTCATAGCTACATTATTGGCTACCAGCCAGTTTGATATGAAATCACTATCATCAGAGGGCTGCAATGGAATGGGTACTTCCCCCCCACTCTTTGCAGATTGCAAGTTGTATTTCTTGTAACCATCTACAGACAAGTTGATACTATAATAATAATTGTATAAAACAAAAAACACTTCAACTTAAAGTAAATGAAGAAACTGTAATTTTAATTTTTTTTCAGTGTTAGCCCTTATAACAGTGAAATGCAAAGGAAGAAAAGTTAACATTTTCCAGCCAAGGAGAATATCCCAACGAATAGAATAAACATTTACAAATAGCATAGTGGAGTATCCTAAATTTAGCTGTCAAAAATTTTTTAAGTCGAATATACAATTTATTAAATCATATGTAAGAGATATTAAGTATTGTGTCTTCTTAATAAGACACATATTCGAATTAATAACTTGTTTACAGGACTTAGTATCTCGTATATATGACTTAATATTTTGTATCTACACCTTAACATCTTGTATATTCAATTAGTTAAGTCACACATATGATTAAATTGAATATATGACTTGGTATCTTGCAAATAAGTTGTATATTCCACTTACCATTAGGTAGAATATAAAACTTGCTGACATACATAACTTACTAACTTCTGGACATGACTAAGTCATATATTATTATTATTTATTCTTTATTCGTATATAAAAGTACACATATACAACATGCAACTAAGTTAACTAAATAAAAAATCATTTTTGGCAGATCAGAGATTCTATAAACGGATAATCAGTAAAGTAAGAAAAATGCACTTTTGATGTATAAAGGGTTTTAGGGTTTCAGCACTGAGCCAATACATGAACATTGGCACTAAATTGTGGCAAGTGTAAAGGATCAAAAAGTTAAAACCATATTAAGATATAGTTGTGTACAATATTAACCAAAAATTTCACAAAATCTATTTCAGACTGATGAACAAGGTAACATTGCAACAGTTACCCAACAATCAAACACAACAATAGTGATGGGTGGGTCACAGCCAGTCAGCTCCCAATATGCCACAAACTATGGGACTCCTTATGGTCAGCCTGTAGCTCCACCTCAGTATGGGACCAGCACTGGAGCTCCACCTTCATACGAACAGTCCTCTACATACCCCACTCCTCTTGACTCAAAGGATGTCTACCCGCCTCCTCCCCCAGCTACATACTGAAACATTTACAATGCATGTTATGTCATGTTTTGCAGTATTAGTAAATAGAATATATTTTTGTAATAGTAGAAAACTGGCATTTGTGTGTGTAAATAAATGTGTGAAATATCAGTTTTCAGCTGTGGAGCAATATTGAAGATTATGTTCAGTGCAGGAAGACTTGGTTTTAATCCATTCTATTTTATTCTTTATATCGTGACACTGAAGTAATAGTTTTTTTTTAATTACTGGAGAATGTACACAAGCAGCATGAGAATATTGTCTGAGAATTATTGTCACTAACTTGGTTTTCAAAACAAAACGGACTTTGGGTATCATGATGTCTTGTGTGGAGGTTTACAGTTTCAGGAGAATGTGCCTGGCCAACATGGCTCTTAATCAGAATCTATTAAATATACACAAGGCCTCAGTTTTCAGCCAATGGACTATGTTTACAGTTCATCATTATAAAGGACATTAAATGGTTACATTTAAAAGACGTTATACCTAAAACACACACAAGAAGCTACGCATATATAAAAATGAATTTGCACAAAGTTATGCTATATTTTTTTCTAGCACAAAACACAACTATACCCACATTTGATAGCAGCCTGAAGGTGGTGATGTTGTGTACTTCATAAAGGCACTGAACTGCAGCATCAACGATGTTGAAACAGGCACCCAGCTCCACCAAACAAATTTTAAGGTTCCTGGTCCAAAAATACGGGATAAAGGGGTTGGGGGAAAATTTACGTCCATCCTTGGCTTTTGTTGTTTTTTTTTAGAATGAAGCCTGCAAATATGATTCAAGGTTTAAACACTGAAGCTGAAAATTTAGGGGCTCATTTGAAGTAATTCCTTCACTGGTTAACTGTGAAGATTGCCCAATTTGATTGGGATGATAACCTGGGATTTTGTACAAGTTGTACAGTAGAAGCTGTAAACTTGCACAACCTAAATGTGCAGACATTTGTATAGGTTGACTTGTACACATAGTAGTAAAGTACAAATTTTGAGCCTGTAAAAGTTCTTAATTGTACAAGCTCCATATTTTATCAGCTGGATAATACATTTTAATGTTTATACATTTAGAAATACGTTTTATCAGCAGGAAAGATGTAAACAAATGCAAAATTTAATGTAATGGGGCAGCCACAGTTTCTCCACAAAGCCACAAGTGGCAGCCTGTCAGTAAAAGATGGAGCTCGGTGGTCAAATACATAAGTTTCCGATCACTCTGTCCCACTAAGATATGAATTTTATATGATAGTCTTTATGCCATGAGATATCCAGTCGAAAATCATAGTGATTACAGCCCATTGTACATGTACGCACAACTTTCTACTCTAAAATCAATGTATTTTCCAAAAATATTTTCTTACATATTATCCATTTATGTACATGCATGGATGTGATTTGTTTGTATCAAAATAAGAGTTGTATTATGTAGTTCTGCCAGTCTACCTTGCTATTCTTCTGAGGGTTGGTTATCTCTAAAAATGCAACCACTTGAGACAGAGTTATTTTTGTGTGAGTCTATTATTGGTCATATTGTATATATTTATGTATATCAGATATAAAATAATAATAATATCAATTATTGCACATTAGAGATGTAAATCTAAATTAGTATATGTATATTTTAATAAGTTACTTCAATGTTCATTGGAGTGTTTACAAAAGATGCACACAGACTAATGACAAAGAGTCACATAGTTTTAATTAAAACTTATTTGAACACTGACATAACTCCTACACTAATTCTAGCTTGTGCAACTATGCGTTAAATTTGAACATAACTAAAGACATGTTCCTACATCTAGCTCTTGATCCAGATCAGATTTCCATTTTTCATCCTGAGTATCTCTTCCCTTCAGCTACTTCCTTTAGGTCCACCTTGGCTTTCCCTCTCAACTTTAATCTTTAAAAAAAATTGACTTTTCCACAGCTCTAATCATTCATACAGGTTAGAGTTGGGATTTTTAGAATTCTGGAGCTTTCTAATGTCCCTTTAAGGCGGTATCTTAAGGTTTTCAGTGATATAATTCAGTAGCCCAATGAACGTCTTAAGTCCTGACCCCATGTGCCTATTCAAGCACATTGCAGTTCTCCTGTTTTATTGATAAGACGTCTGAGTACTGGGATAGGTTGGACCAGGCTTACTTTGGATCCCTTATCAAACTTTCACCTCACCAAATTTGACCTTCTTTTGACCTCACACAGGTCACATTTATTGGATTTCCTACGCTGTGTTTTTTTTTCATTTCTGGTACACTCTAATGTCGGTAAACATACTGACTGTTTTATGGGTTGTCTTTTTACAGCTACAGTGTTAAAATAGTGGTAGTTCAGTGGTAACTTGATATAGATGTAGGTACTTAATTACAACTTATGTATTTCTGTGATAAACAATTTATTTTACCACGTTTATAATTGCTTTGCCTTGTTATGTTGTTGTGTTGGTTGTTTTTAAACCTTTCATATTATACTTAACATTTTTCAAATACCCTGTGTCTAACTCTATGCTCTTTTAAACTCGTATTTCTTCATCATTTTCTACACCTTTCACTCAGTTTACAAAACTTCCCTGTCTAATAAGTGATGGGCTTGAGTTGAACATATGACGTTTTGGTTTGAATTTCCAACTGTTTGTAAAAGATTCACATTGACTAATGCCAGAGTCACATGTGTTTAAATAAAGCCTATTTGAATGCAACTATGGTGTCTTGCTTAGGTCAGGTTAAATTGCCAGAACTGAGAAATAAATTATCATTTCCCACCAAAGAGGTTATGTTTCTGAGTCCGTTCTTTTGTCTGTTTGCCTGTGATCACAATTACAGGCCAAAATTAATGAATGGATTATTCTTATTTTTCTTTGTATAGGTAGCGCAACATAACTACATACAGCAGAGATATGCCTTTTTCATTTTTTTTTCACTTTTACAACCTCATATTTTGTAATTTATGTTTATATATGGTATCTATTATTTTATTTTGTTCTTCATATAGTGGAAGACATTGTATTTCAGTAACAATTTATTTCTATACAGAAAAAAAAATATCTGTACTTCTTATACTTTGGTGGAAACTATACAAATAAAAAACCCGTTGACTATTATATTAGGACACCAGTTTTTATCACTTGTCTAATGGGACATTTCAACACGTAATATACACATAATGCACTACATTTCCCAACTACCCCCCAACACAAGAAAGATGCATGTTGGGTTTAAAATCTGTTTTATTATAATTTATATTTAAATATATTGTTAAGAATATCACAGTATAATATATATATGGCGGAAAAGGTAATAAACCTGTCACCCAAGGCAGTAACATAGCATACCCATACTTAGTTTCCAAACATGAAATAACCTCCCCCCCTCTCCCCACCCCTTATGAGCCAAACTCGGGGCAGTAATCAACTTACTGACCCGAGAGGGCCCTACCTTATTATCCCACACAAAACCAGGGCAGTAAACAATTTACTAGCCCCAGCATGCAATAATTATAAAATTTAGAGATTTTCATAAAGAAACCCCAGAAATAATGAAGGGTGACAGCAAAGCCATTTGCAAGCAAGAGTTACAGAATTCGTAATGTAGTAGTATAAGATATAATGCAAGAGTTGCATAGCTTTAATGACAGGAATATGTAAATATGCTGTATGATAATAGAAATAGAGCATATATATCCGCCAAACACCAAGCTACAAAGAAAGATGTTGCTGAAAGGTGCGAGATACCTGGGAAGACACAGAAGGGACTGAGTGTATAGAATAGAATAGAATAGAATAGAAACATTTATATAGCGCAAAATTGATGCAACATCCTCTAATGCGCTTGAAATCAAAAAGGGAAAGTCGAGGGACGTTCGAGGTCATGATTCAAGGTTAGCGCCCGCCAGGGAGATGTACTATGGTGGAGGATATGCTAATCTAAACAAGTAGGTCTTTAGCTGGCTACGGAAACCTGTTATTGTTTGTTGTGATCGTACTGATTGTGGGAGTCTGTTCCATTCTATGGGGGAAGCCACTACAAAACCTCTCCTACCGATGGCCTTTTTGTGAGAGGCTGAGGAAAGAGAAAGACGATTTCCACGTGTTAGACAACTGGTTTTGATCAAGGATGATAGGTATATGGGTTGAGAGAAATTTATAGCCTTGAAAGTAATTAGATTGTACTTAAACAATATACGGTAAGTGATAGGAAGCCAGTGTAGTTTTTGAAGAAAAGGAGTGACATGGCTAGTTCTATCAAGTCTAAAAACAATTCTACAAAGGGCATTTTGTATCTTTTGGAGTTTAGCAACATTGTACTTACTGATGCCATAAAGTAGGGAATTGCAGTAGTCAAGTCGACTACTGATCATTGAGTTTGCAAGCAAGGCTGCAGTTTCCACACTGAGGAATTTACGAATACGTCTTAGGTCCTTAAGGTGGTAGTAGCAGGCTCGACACATATTAGTTATGTGGTTGGAAAAGGTGTTTCCAGAGTCAAAAATTACACCCAGGTTCTTGACTGTATCAGTAGGGGAAATAGAATTTCCGAGAAGTTGAGTAGGGAATTTATTTATGAGGGACTCTCTGGCTTGTCTATCACCTATTATAATAAATTCAGTTTTCTCGGGATTGAGTTTCAATTTCACGCCAGCCATCCAGTTTTGGATACATGTGAGACACTCTGTAAGCTCAGCGAAACTGGAATCAAAATTCCTATTGTCCAATGCTAGATATATTTGGGTGTCATCAGCATATAGATGGTGGGTGACATTGAAATTGGAAATGATATTACTGAGAGGGGTTGTGTAAAGGGTAAAAAGGAGGGGGCCCAGGACAGAACCCTGAGGCACACCATACGGAAGTGAGAACACATCTGAAAAGCTATTTCCTAATTTAACCTTCTGTTTCCGGTTTGAGAGATAGGATCTGATCCACCTCAACACAGTGCCATCAACCCCAAACCAATCTCTTAGGGAATTAAAAAGAATGTCATGGTCGATAGTGTCGAATGCCGCTGAGAGGTCTAGCAGTGTGAGTGCAACAGCCTTACCAGAGTCCAACGAAGCAGCAATGTCATTCTGGATTTTCAACAGCGCTGTTTCTGTGGAATGGAGTCTCCTGTAAGCGGATTGGTTGACATTGGAGAGCCCCTCGCTATCGATATAATTATTTAACTGTTTGGCAACTACTTTTTCGATCAGTTTGGATAAGAAACTAAGGTTGGATACCGGTCTATAGTTTTTTAGGAGATTTCTGTCTAAGTTTGGTTTCTTGAGAAGAGGGGTGACATATGCTGTTTTGAAACAGTTTGGGAAACTCCCTTCTTTGAGTGAATAGTTTATAATATTGGTGATTGGAGTGACCAAAATGTCCGCACACTCTTTGACTAGTGCGGTAGGGATTGGGTCCAGGTCGGATGATTTGGTGTTGGATGACCTTAGGATTTTGAGGATGTCATCCTCAGATACAGGCTCAAAAGAGGTCAGGGCACTGCTATTACTCTTCGGTATTGTAAGGGAAACAGGCACTGATGACTCTAAAGCAACTCTGATTTTCACAATTTTGTCACTGAAAAAATGACCGAAAGTGTTAGCTAAATCAGTAGGACTAATATGATCGGGTAGGATGATAGTTGAGGTTTTGTGCAAGATTTTCTTGAAAGTGTTCCACAGAGCCTTGGGGTTACCATTATTTTCAGCAATGACAGTGGAATAGTGCCTGCGTCTTGATTGTTCCAGTAGGAAATTGTAGCGATTGACAGCAGCTCGATATCTTCTCCGGTTGATTGCAGAGTTGTTACTGCGCCATACTCGCTCACACTTGCGCTTCAGACGCTTTGCTGAGAGGATGTCTGAATTCACAAAGCCTTTGTCGGGGTGCACTGGAGCCATTTTCCTCTTTATTGGGGCATGCTTGTCTAGAATGCTGCGCAAGGTGTTGAAATATTGGTGACTGAGCAAACTGGCTGTTCTGTGAGGATGCTTGATTAGATCAGAATTCAGGATGTCCTCTTTAAAATCCGTGATGTTTATCTTGTGAATTTTCCGGGTATTAACTTGTCTAAATTTGCAGGGAACCTCAATAGGTATATTGACCGAAAAAGTGATGGCAAAATGGTCAGATAGCCCAGCTATAACCTTAGCGCAGAGTGCCTTTGAAAAGGTGTCCCTCACACATATGACATCTAATATAAGGCCATGAATGTGTGTTGGGGAATCAATAATTTGGGTGAAATTATATTGGCAGAGGGAATCATTGAATTTCTGCGACCAACCGTCCTGTTTATCCAGGTGTAGATTTAAATCACCTAATATTACATTTTCACAACATGATAAGGCAGCACCTTCGACAAAGGAACTGAAATCCTCAATGAAATTGGCTTTGGAAACATTGGGAGGCCTATACACAGTATGGAAAACAATATCCTGAGCATTGCCTGTGGATAGGTGAACAGATATGGACTCGAAGGTATTGAAACACGGTTGAGGCAGAACCTTAAAATCAGTATCATCACGGATGAAAAACCCGACACCACCACCTCTCCCCTGCTGGCATGGAACATGAGTACATTTATAGCCCGGAGGTGTGACACTTGCTATAAAGCTGTCTGTGTCGTCTGGTCGAAGCCAGGTTTCAGTGACCGCAATAATATCAGACTTATTGCTATTGATAAATTCTGCAAGAGCAACAGACTTGTTTCTAATGGATCTAATGTTTATTAGACTCCCAGTTAGAAGGCTAGTATTTGGGCCAGGATTTATACTGACATCCCCTGAGAGGATCAACAAGATGGACACCCATGGGCTGACATGTTTATATGAATGTGTTACCCTACGAATATGTCCTTGTATAGCCAAAAAGGCATAATTGACCCCATTGAGACATGGGTGAATGCCAGAAGCAAAATATATGGTTGAATAGGTGGGAAAAGAAAAAGGCAGACTTGAGGCAACAGGAATTGGTGTTGTAGAAGGGTTGTCAGTGGTGGTATTGGTTGCTCGAGCAACCAGCAAAAAGTAAAGACAGAGCCAGAAAATGCAATGCATGTCCAAAAGAAATACCAAAAGAAAAAAAGAAAAAGAAAACTAGAAAAAGATGAACCTACCTTTCCTGTGTACCCACCTGTCTAAACAGCAAACCATAGATAAGTAAGTTTAAGAACACTAAAAAGATTGGTGCAGGATTAGTATGGACAAGGTGTGATATTGTTTGGTTGTAATTTTATTTAAGTTATTGGGTTAACTAGTTATGGTGAGAAATGGACAAGGTGTGATATTGTTTGGTTGTAATTTTATTTAAGTTATTGGGTTAACTAGTTATAGTGAGAAATGTTGAAACAATGTGTGAGAATCCGCGGGAAATGTCCGTTGAGCGATAATACCCGATAGAGCACTATTTACAATTTTACCAAGTTGAAGGAGGTAGTATGTGCAAGCAGTGAATGTTAAACAACTAAATATTTTATAAAATGACAATAAAAACAGATACAGACCAGCAAGCTGTGTAAAAACGAGAATATTAGTACCGGTCCGTTATGATAATATAAAAACACGTCTCGCCTGGCGAACGCTAAACTTTACATATACCGCCATACAGCGGAGGACGACCAAGTGCCATGCTGCATTATGTCTTGCAGAGGAACTCCCTTATCAAAAGCCCAGGTAGTCACAGATTTCTGAAACATGTGAAAAGTCAAGGTGGGGGAGATAGATAAAATGGAAGAGACCTGCTTCAAATGTTTTCTAGCTGTGGAGTCTGTGAATGGAAGCAGGGTTGATTTTTTGATAATGCAAAACAAAGGTGAGTTCTTATCAGCTGGCAATTCCTGGAACATGTGGGTCAAAGCTTTCACAGGACATAATGGTGACTCACCTAAAGATGGAATGGTTATTGTTGCCATTTGATTGCAATTTTGCAAAGTTTTAGTCCACTTAACAATGACTGTGCAGAATTTTTCTGAGAAAATTATATCACCTCTTGTTAAATGTCTAGTGGGGTCGAATTTCTGTACAGAATGTGGAAGGATGTTTGAAAGCCGAAGAAAGGAGAAGAATGTAAATAAGTAAAGAGTTCTGAAGAGCAAAGGGTTGTCCATTGTTTGAGAAATGGCCACAATCTGTTGAAGCATCTGTGTTGTAATAATCTTTTGACCTGACCTGGCATTGATCTTAAGGGATTTGATAAATAAAGGAAGCCTTTCATCTTTAAAGGGGGCAGTACTCAAGCCGTATACAATGAAATTTGCTCTAATTGCTGCCATGTGATTGGAGATATTTGCCTGTGATAACCCTTTTTGATGCAAATGTTCCATAAATGCTAATATAATAACTGTAGTCACCTGAAAAGGGGAAATCTGTGCTTTCTCAAGGAAATACAAGAAATCTCTGAACATTCTGGTATATTGATTCATTGTTGCTGGTCGAAAGCCAGATCTAAGTCTTTAAATTGCAGCAGAGGCAAGCTCTGCCGTGTCGCCCCGTATTTCTGGAAATAGAGTAACATTGTTTATATGTGTTCATTTAACATTGTCAAATCAATATGCGTTGGAATCCAGATGTGATCTGGAATCAGTTTATTGAGAGTATTGTTATCTGCTATTGTACCTTGCCATCTAGATAACAGGTCAGCTATGACATTATGACAACCAGGAATATGGTTAACTACTAGTTCAACATTAAACATTGCAGATAACAACCAAATTTCGTGCACACATAGGACTTCAACAACAGCCATGTTATCGCATTTTATTTCAACAGTTTTATCTTTCCAGTAGGGACCCCACAGTTTCAGAGCCACAACTAAATTTAGTATTTCCAAATGTACAATACTGTAATTTTTGAAACCCAAAGGCAGGGGTAGGGCATATACCATGTTATGAAAGGTGCCCCCCAAACCTTGAAGGCAAGCATCTAAGAAAACTGTTGCATGTATAATTTGGTTGTCATAAAAGGTAATGCCATTGTACTGGGCAAGAAAAGTGTTAAACCAGTTAAGATCTCGAAAGAAATCTGCATTTAGATATATACGAGTCTTATCAGTACTGTCCCTCAACAACTGAAGCATTCTATTGAAGAAGAATCTGGCTGGTTTAACACACTTTGTAATGTAAAGAAGCGAACCCAGTAAGGATTGAAATTGGTTTTTAGTGACTTTCTTTTTAGAAACATATTGTTGACATATTTGCTGAATTTGAGTAAACTTTTGTTTTGGTATCTGTAAAGTCCTATTAACCGAATTAATTTCTATGCCAAGACATACAGCAATATGAGTAGGTTCTATCAGTTTGGAAATACTTATTTCTAACCCTAAATCCTGCAGCAATGCTAGTAAAGTATTATATGACTGGTGAATTACACCTGGCAAGCCAGTATACACCAGATCATTAATATAGTTGTACAGGTTCGGATAACCGAATGTATCCGCCATGATAAACCTTATGGCATCTGAACAACGCTGAAAGAATACGGAACCGTGCCGGAACCCGAACGGCAAATTTCCAATATAATACCGGTCATGCTTTAGGCCTAATAGATCTAGATCCCCAGGATCTATTCTAAGATGTCTGAATGCCCTCTTGATATCTATTTTGTATAAAAGAGCACCAGTACCGAGTTCCTTTAGACTATCAACAATGTGATCTACAGAAGGATATTTTAAATCAAAATAAGACCCCAAGTATTTGTGTTTAAGTACCCCATCATTCACTGGCTGACCAGAAGGAAAGCTTAAGTCTAAAATAACTCTTCTCTTATCCGAATCTGGCTTATCTCTGGTGAGAAACGGTGATACGTGACAAGGGAAAGGGGGATGTGCAAAAGGGCCATAAATAGCGCCATATTGCATTTCAGTTTGAATATATGCAGATACATGTTGAGAGTGTTGAGTTGCTGAAGCATGATTAACATAAGTTGATGCTAGATCGACCTCCCTGTTAAAATCCAGGGGAAAGCCATATTGTATAAGATCTATTAATTGCCTATCCCAATATGAGTGCAAGTATTTTTTCCATGCTGCAACATTAAGTTGTGATTTCACCGGAATACGAACCTGCATAAAATTAGGCATGGCTGAACGTCTGACCAGTGTATGAGCCTGGATAATATCGGGGACATTCCCCCATACAACTTCCTGCCCTGTATATATCATCAAGTCATTATAGGGAATAAAGCCAAAGGCTTTGCTATTCTGACTAAGACAATTTTTAAAATCCACAGATTGATATTTGTTATATGCAACCGTATCAGGTATAAATTTGTTATGTTTGTGGTTTGCATAAGCCATGTCCCAGACTGGAGCCCCAGGTAACTGACTCTGAGTTCGATTATGGTAGGAAGTATCAGTATTATCCGTACCGTATGACATACTCTGTGGGAATACGTTTTGAGGTGGGACAGGTTTGCTTTGAGAACAAAGTAAAGGGGGTTCGTCTGAAGAAAGGGGTTTGATGTTGATTTTTTCTTTTGCATCACAGTTATTTGTACTGTTATCAGACATACTACCCAATGTTTGCCCTTTTCCGTTTTTGTTGCCCTTGAATATAAAAGAAGCATGTTGTTTGTCTGATACATTGTTTGCAGTGTGACACTGAACATCTTTGTGATACGGTGACTGCATGGCAGTACCCAATATTTGCCCTGTTTTTTTTTTATTGCCCTTGAAACAATTAGAAATTGCCATGCCAGTAGTGTCCTGCCCACCATTAATAAATGCTGAACCCAATATTTGCCCTTTTCTGTTTTTATTGCCCTTGAAATTGAAAGCAGCATTGGTGGATTCACAAGTGGGTTGTACATTAGAGTTGTCATCTTGTAACTGTGCAAGTACCTGAAATCGATTAGCAAGTGTCACACCTTGGCCCTGTTTTTTGTGTGATTGGCCATATGGGACTGGAACCTTATGTTCTGTAGATGTAGGTAGGTAGCTACTGTTCTTGGTAGGTTCACTTTGCAAGGAATTAGTTGTGACCTTTTGAGGGGTTTCAATGGCAGGACCATTATCTACAATTTCCAGATACTTATGCACAGTAGGAGAAGTCCTCTGTTGTAGCACAGACGCGTACGAGCGACAGGGATCCACATTCTTGAAAGCATTGGCTCTAGCTAACCAAGCTTTCCAGGTGGGGCGAGAAGCCTGAAGCTGACCTGTTATATTATCAATGGTATTATCTTTTGTGAAGAAACTTCTAGAGCCATGGATGGACCTCAGCTTGTGTCCATCCATTGCTAATCGTTTTTTGACAGTTGTTTATTCTTATTTTTGCAATCAGTTTCCGTATGGGAAAACGTACAGCCAGTGGTTGCAAAACATGAAGCACAGATATGCTTGTAGAGTACCCCCCTTGTCTCATGAGATTTCGCCTGTATACAAGAGCCTTGGTTATAGTAAGTGCAAGGCATGGACTTTGTAATTTTTGAGTATTTTTTGCTAATACCAGGGTATGCCGAAGCGACAGTTTGGGTGTTAGGCATATGTTTTTGTGCATTTGCCCGCCGGATCCGATCAATAGCCAAAGTATCTGAATAATCCTTCGCTTCACCTTGCTCCATATGACACAGTAAAACTGTGTGGCTGGCTTTGGCAGAAGTCCATGAGAAATCGTTGGCATCATCCATAATGGATATAAGATACTCTAACATGTGTTTTCGCAAAGCCGGATCCGACTCATCTCTCATGTTTCTGCCAAACCCAGCCACCCATTGAGTGACATTCAATTGGTCGTATGTGACCCTTTCCTTATTCAAACCGGATAAAACGTACTCATGTGGCCATTTGATTCTATTTTTGACCAACACCTCAACATTTCTGCCTCACAGAGATTTTAATTTTGAATTTGTACCTGTTTTGGCCAGATCCGACAACTCCTGAAGTCTTTGTTCGACTTTCAGTTGCAATAATGTTTCATCATTCAACACACCAAGATTTGAACCCATGTGTTCACTAGGTTTAGTTGTTGGTTGTGTAACTTTACTGTCTTTCCTTGATTTGGTAACTTTAGATTTTGAACTCTTGACTTTAGATTTATCCACAGTCTTTTTACTATCTTTGCTTTCAATTCTATCTAAGCGCTTGCCAATCTTGTGTAACTGTTCCAAGATCTGAGCATTTATAACGGCTTGTACATCCGGATCCGACTTGTGTAAGGTTTCATGTAACTGTTTTTGTTGTGAAGGACCAGCACCTTTCTGTGTATTTGAAATATTTAAATGTTCTTCATTATCCGAATCCCGCACTATATCACTGCAGTTAAGATCACTACCAGATCCTTCAGAGTCGGAGTCCGACATGTTGACTTTTTCTTCAAAACTAACACCGTTGTGAGTTAAAAATCTTTGTAAAAACTGGTTATCATCCGACAATTGTATTTCAACAGGTAATTGAACTGTTGTTTGTTTGAGCGCAAGTTGTACATATTTTACTGCATCATGACTAGGATAATGTAAATTTACATGTCAAAACACGAAGCACATATACACATAATGCACTAAATGGTTTGTTATTTACTTAATATGTCCACATTCAGTGTATTTGTGTATTGTCGCATTGACTGGTGCATTGTGATTCTCACTGGTTGAATGCAGTCCTCCACCATGGGGAATTTGCAGAATATTTTATTTTGGAATTTTCGGTATCCAGAACATGATCTGGATCTTTAACATAATTTAATCATTTCCTCCTTTAGTTAGGCACTAGCCACTTTAAAATTAAGAAAGATTTGTAAATTCTATATTTGACCGACTTCCTGGTGACAATAATGTGCCCCTATATCGTATCTATACTGCCTCCTCACTGTCTGTCTGTACTGATTCCTAGCCAGGAAACATTTGAAAAAAAAATTTGTTTGTCATTGTATCTATCTATCTCACTGACCTTTCACATGTTAAGGAAGGCAGGAACTACTTAGGCATTTAACCACGGTGTTCTTTGCAAGATATCATGCTACATGGCACTTAATCAAGCCGTGCATGTTGGAGGTATATTAACTCAATACCTGTAGCATCTACTGTTTCTACTACATTTCGTTCCCAACCACTTTCCTAGTTGGTCTGCTTGGTTGCTTTGATCTACACTTCACCATCTCTGCAATATTCTCCTTATCACCAGCACTATGCCTCATAAGTCGTTTTCTGACCTATGTTTCACCTTTTGACCTCCAGGGGTCATACCCCTTCAAAATTTCTAAATTCTCCATAGTACTTGCGATTTACTGGCTTTTGCTCCGCAGGGCGGTTTCTGGCCCCGTTTTCATCAACTTTAATACTAGTGTTGCATTTTCTTCTTTGGACACCACATTGGTTTCAAAATTTCAAAATTATTCTGGTCAATATTCTGTCTGGTCTCTTACTGCTGCTTCTGCCCTGGCGGAGCTTGTGATTCGGAACATCTGTTTGTCATTCTGAATTATTGATTCAATGATTTAACTTGATGTTATAAACTAAATGAATAGTATCTTCAAATGAAATATAAAATAAAATAAATAAATAGCAATTTTACTCCACTTCTGCCTGGTATTTCCTTGGCCCTTGTAATAGTGCATTGTGATTCCCACTAGTAGAATGCAGTCCTCCAAAATGGTGCATTTTCAAAATTTTTTATCTGGGAATTTTTGTTATCCAGAATATGATCTAGATCTTATCAGGAACTTACTGGCTGGCAGGCTAAAACTGTTCCAGACAAACAATTCTGACAAGTTTAGAGTACGTTATAGCTAATGGTAGGTTCCATCTCTGGGACTGATTATGAATAAGTGTACATCCGAAACTATCCACAGCTTAATATAATGGTAAAACACCTTGTTCAAACTCTCTTCCATTATCTTAAATACAAAATGACAAAGCTGTTTTGAGGGATTCTAGATAGTTAAGAATGTATTGCTGAAAATTAAAGACTTTAAGAAAGTCATTTTTAAAGTAATCATTATTATGAAACACGTAGGTGTAGGAGCATTGGAAATTACATTATGGATAAATGTATGCTCTTTAAAGTAAAAGAAAAAAAAGTCAAAGAAAAAAAAGTCAAAGAATTTCTCATCTAGTTTGTAAAGTATAGCCTTCTCATCACCATTGCGTCTTCTCTGGTATAACCTGGCTCAGTTATTAGACTCGTGATATTTCCCTTGTGTTCAGCCTTAGAGTCTGTCAATTGATGGAGATTACATTAGTGTTCTCAATATACCATTTTTTGTGGGACCAGGTGGGTAGTGATTTTAACGAGTGGGTACCCGGGTACCTGCGCCGATGGGCGATAATAGGTGATAATACAAAAATCTCCTCATTTACAGAATTAAAACTCACACAAATCACGAGATCTAGCAATTTGCTTTATTTCTTAAAAAGAACACCATACATTCATAAGCCAGTTGTTGACAAACAAGCAAAAATGGAGTCACATGACCGATCGGGAAAACATTAAACCATTGCTCAAATGTAGTTTCGGAATTTATCTTTATTTTTCAGGTAGGTGAAATAATTTTACTGATGCAAAGTCATCAAGTACTGTGTGAAAACATTGTAATTTATTCTTTTATTTATTTATTTACCTATTTATTTATTTACTTATTTAAGGTTTATATAGCCAATTTTATGTTGCCGGAATTAGGTAATTGTTTTAATATACTAATGATTTTCAAAGGGTTCCTGCATTTGACAATGTACAAACAACTACAACAAAAGACACATATAATATAAATGGTGTATAAAGGTGAGAAAACAATATTGTTGTACATTTTAAATGAACAGTTTCCTTTTGAAGTGATCTTATGAAGTCGGGGCATGTCGGTACTCGGTCGGCCAACATGGGCGATATTGGAAGCTCTTATGCTTACATGGGGTACTCTGGTATGTGATTTCGGACTCGGGTAGATATTCAGCAATTGGGTACCCTGATATTCGGATACCCGTTGAGATCACTAGATTAAATGCTATAAAACTCCACATTAGATTAGTTTAGATCAAATGATAACTCCAGGTTTTTTATTTATCCTACAAACCAGTGATGCAGTTATAGAGTTATTTTAGTGAAAATATATCCCAAGGGCATCTACAAGTCATTAGAGATCATCTGCCTACTTTGCTGCATAGAAATGTTTAATGCCTGAAGTAAACATTTCTTCAATTCCATTTACACCACTCAACAAAAGCAACCAGTGTTTGTGTTAGAACCAGCAACAGACTCTGTTTTCATGAAGGTGATCAAAAAGATTCGTGGAATGGATATTCTTTATGGTCCTTCATACTGAAACATAAAATAATCATTCTTTCATTGTTTGAAAACTACAACAGTATGTAGGGCGAAGAAAGCACTTCCTGGGACAAATGGGAAGGTCTATGTTAATGTGTTTAAGAATCTTGAAAAGGATCGCAGCTGGGTATAATTCTGACAGAGTACGTATTTCCTTTTTACACTGGGTGTTAGATGTGATAGTGGTTTCATTGATGATGAGACACATACATTATTGTTTTGTGTACAATTTTGTTCTTGAAGAAAGAAACTGTTGCAAGAAGTTACAAAAATTGATACAAATTTTGAAACTCTTAATGATAACTCTAAACTGGAAATAATGCTTGGTCACCCAGCTATTGTAAATTCAACTGCAAAATATATCATTAAATGTACTTTTTGATCGATCTATCTAAAATATCTATCTATCTAAGCCAGAACACATATAGAGTGTTGATTCTTTCACAGCTAAGCAATAACAGGTCTGGTAATATCTAAGAATGTTTTCAAAACTCTCAGAGCCAGACATTACTGGGATAGCACATATTGTTTTGACCAATGAATCATATTTGCAGGGAAATCATCACAGGAAAACTTGACTGATTTATAGTTGGAATTTTCACAAAATGTTGATAATTAATGTTGAGGCGTGAGCAAGCAACTACCAACTTTCCCGTTGGAGAACAGGCTGCGATTCAAACCAAGATGTATGAGTATGATGCCATCCTGGCCCAGTACCATCTTGGAATAGTTCATCCTGTACACACTGTCACTCCCAGAAAGTCTTACCATGTGTGAAAGACTTTCTGTGAATCTAATGCAAGGAATTTAAGTAAAAACACCCTTCTATATGATATTTTTCTGAAATTTACTCACTTTTCGAGGCTCATTTTTCTTCTCTTTTTATCAAGTGATCTCAGTTTCTGTAAATCCTCTTCTCTAATTTCAAAATCAAAAATCTGTAATGAATATTTATCATAGTATCAGTATTATTATTTAGAATCATAGATAAAATGTTGAAATTTTCTGATCAATCATCAGCATCTCGGTCAAGAAAGCCTGTTAATAATATTACCACTTCAACATGCACACAAATCAACAGCTAAAATACTGTCATACTGTCATTCTGAATGTTTATGTCCATAATTTGTCCATATTTATTTGTTTGGAAGCAGTTGTATTTTGTAATTAGTCGATTATTGTTGAAATTGTAAATCTATGGAGCCAAATATTTGGGTTTTACAGAATATACATTACGTCCTAAGTCATGTTCACCACTTAATTATCTTGTGAAAAAAATGGATGAAATCTTTATATGACTTAGCATATAATTTATATCCCACAATGTCTTAATGTAGCCTTCGTACAATTTTCATTGCAAAAACTCAAATCTTAATTTTGTTGTCAAGCTTTAAAAACTCTCCTTTTGTTTGGTATGCATAAAAGGTAAATTACCCAAGCTAATGAAGCATTCAACTTTTACCGCAGCCGAATAAAAATTAATACAATAGCAGTGGCAGATCCAGCTTTAAATAAAGGGAGGTTAACAAGTCCACGACATGCACAATCCAGTGCAGGATGGTCAACATTTAAATCTCTGTCTGTTACTTTGGGTTCATTGTCGAATGCCTAACATTATTCAGGGGGGGGGGGGGGGGGGGGGGGGCGGGGGGGGTCGAAACCCTTGAACCCGCTCTTTGGATCTGCTAGTGGTTAGATGAAGTTTGTGAGTCTTTGCCTTCTCGGGGTTGTAAAGGGCTGTATTAGGATTTTTGGCCCTTGGGGAGTTCCATATGTACATAGCTATATCAATTCAGGCTTTGAATTAGGATACAAACTTTCTCAAACATCTTGTATGTTTTAATTATGGTATAAAGATCAGGGTTCACATATTTAATGCCATCACACATTTGTTTTAAAGAAAAAAATATCTCCCATGTTAAATTACAAAGGGGCCATGGTGGCACAGCGGTAACACACTGGCCTCCCATCTCTGAAATCATAGTTTGAATCCTGACCTGACTTCATGTGGGAAAGATGGTAGTTGCTAGGCAGTTTATAGTACAGTACCTTAACCAGTTGTATCTACTGGCTTCATCTGCTATTCCAACTACCCATCACAATATAACTTATAAGGTACTAGGCGTAATGTAAAACACTAAATAAATAAATGAAAAGTTACAAGACTATTTCTAAATCAATGAGAAATTTTAGATTTCCTTAGTATGACAATCTAAACACTAAATGTGTGAAATAACAAGTGACATTAATGCTGTCATCATTGAATTAGTATAAAATTCCTCTTTGCAGGAAAATTTTGCCAAAAGACTATTTTTATGTCTATTATTTTATTCTTTGCATTTTTTGTTGAACTTTTGAGGCTAATGGGGCTTAAGTTCCTATGTTTAGGAAAACACCGATTTAAAATCACTGGCTTGGAGGAATGCAGCTTGCTCATGTCCCACAATTTTCAGTGCACAATCTTAGTAAAAACTGTATGATCATGACACTAACATTAATATTCTCCTGTTGTTGGTCAGGATTGATGCTACCAGGTATACACACCAGTCCCTCCTGTACCAAGAACCTCAGTGACAACTGAACTGGGGTCTTTTTGTACTTCTTGGCTAGTTCCACAACAACGGAATTGCTCAATGGGAAATCACAGTCAGTGGGATGGCTAAAATTATCCAGTGATGCAGTAACACTTAAATGCAGTATTATATATTGTATGAGAAATTATCTTTTTTTATTTTTAACTACTAAACATTTTAAGGGGATTAGATTTTCTCTAATTTTAGAGAATGGCTCATTTCTGGTTACGTTAGTTATTCAGAGATTAACCACAATTGGTTTCATTTTTAGCATATTTCAAGTACCTTTGAATAATTGTCATCTAAATGAGTCTCCAATTGTCTCAGTTCATGCCCATTCATAAAATGTGTACATGTTTTGCACATGTAAAACCTTCACTAACATTCTTTACATTTACATGCAAATGCTATCAAAGTGGAAATTTTAGTCACTAATTTTCAAACATTAAGAAACTCACTTTAACTAACGGCCAGCAATGTATGAACCATGGAATGAAGGATAAGCAAGTATTTAATATAAAACATATTTTGATTTGAAATAAATGCTAAAGTCACCCATGTTATTTTTTCCAATTAGAATGAATGCTAAAAACTATAAAAGAATTAAGCTTTTTTACTGAATGATAAAGTTGTTCAACTACTTTTCAAATAGAACACTTTGTGCAGGTTTCATATCTCTATCCTCAATATTTATAGAGTACTGTGCTACTTGAAGCAGTGCTCAGCTTCCAACATGGTAACTATAATGAACTGAGCTGTGCCAACTCTCCTGGTTCTCTCCAATCTGACTAAGGTGTTAATAACCTTGCTGCACTATATATCAGTTTGATAAAATTACTTATATCTCAGTGCAAGTGGGGAGTGGGCCACAACCTTGACCCCTCTGTCCTTGTGGTGCTCTCTCAGTTCTTTACACTGGTTATACAGATGCACTTCAACCTGATTCACAACTGGCTTTATTTTACAATGCTTCAGAATCTTGTCAACTTGTGTCCTGTTGAAGTTGGACACACCAATGGCTCTGACATGTCCCTGGTTCACTAGGTCTTCAAGAACCTGAAATAGACGGGTATACAATATGCTTACAGAGAATTTAGTCCACAGATTACCTTACTATTATTTTATTATATTTTTGTATTTTATTTGTATTATAGTTACACCTTGCTCTACTGAAGTCAAAAGCTTCAACAAACTGGGCATGTGTACTTTTGGTTAAGTTTTATTGTGGATCGTACTATTGTTACTTTCATGTTTTGGTGGTATGTCTTCATGGAGATTTGTATTTTGGTACGACACCTTTAAAACAACTGGAAAAGCAATTTGTGTTCTCGGTGGCTTTTTGCAAATGTTTGGAAACAAGGCAGAAAGGGGTTTCAATCTGCTAGCATGAGCCGCAAAGCCATCAAAGACACAAGTAGTGCACTCACGAGACAGTCACTCATCCAAGTACTAATGTAACCTATTGCTGCTTAATTTCAATAAAGAGACAGGTACTCATCATGCGGCAACCGGACAATTTGGCCCTTTGCCAAATCGGCCCTCAGCAAATCGGCCCCCTAAAAACTCGGCCTTGGGCAAGTCGGCCCCCAAGTTAAAAAAACTAAATATCCAAGATATTGGATGTTTCATCAAGTTCTTTTAACTTATGTCCTTTAGACACTTGTTTATGTTAGAATAATTGTAAGTGCAATTAGACAATCACATCAAGAGTGAAAACTACATGAGTGATATTTAGCAAAAGTGTAATTAACATATATCAAAGATTTTGGGGTGCTGTAATCAATACCCTTTATCACCTCCCCTTTATTCACCTATTTGTGTTAGTTTTATAGAAAGTGCAATTGACTTCAAAGGGATTAGGTGCTATAAGAGTTTTTCTGAAGTTACATTCTTATCAGATTGTGATTTTTGTCATTAATTTCCAAAGGGCCGATTTGAGTAAGGTATTTTTTTCATGGAGGCCAATTTGACCAGGGTATTTTACTTTGGGGGCCGATTTGACAGGGGCCAATATGGCAAAGGGCTGATTTGTCTATGATTCCATCATGCAATGTCACAGTTCATGAAAGTCCAGAGACAAAAAAAAAATGAACTCTAGAAGCGCAAGCCTTGTTAGAGCTCGCACTCAAAAAACCATCATGAACTCTCATGTACTGAGACAACCATTAGAAAATATGCTATTGGGCTATAAACAATTTATATCTGCAACTGTCACCAGTGGTATAATATATACCAGGGGATGGTCGCCCGCACAGGACAGTGAAACCATATGGCAAAATAAAATAGCTACAGCTTCAGTTAAAGAATTGTGTCTTGATGTACATTGTCTTTGGCACAGAATTCCTGTTATGGCATCCATGATACTGTATTTTTGGCAAGTTGGAGGTGTGATGGTTGGATGTTTGGATCATTAATTATTTCTCAAAGTAAAAGATGCTGGGAAGCCATTTGTAGGATCAAGTTTAGACATGCTGCAAAAGTAAAGTGGTAGAAAGGTGCAATATTAACAATGATAGGGAACCAAAAAAAGGAATAACACTTATTTGTTATTCACTGGAAACATTCAAAACATATTATCATTGAAAGCATAGTCACACTGAGCTATCAGAAACAGAAAAGGAAGCAACACTAGCATAACTGATTAACATTGAAAACAAAACATTGAAAATCTTAATAAATCTTACATTTATAAATCTCATATTCATTGAAAGCATAGTCACACTGAGCTATCAGAAACAGAAAAGGGAGCAACACTAGTATAACTGATTAACATTGAAACTCAAAACATTGAAAATCCCAATAAATCTTCTTTAAGGTTTTATAATTGTTGGTTCTTATAAAATTAATCCTATAATAGTACTTGCTCAGTTCTGGTTTGAGTGTAGAATGTTGTTTGTGTACTGTCATCTTCTGCCAAGACAGGTGATGTACTTTTTTAAGCACGAGTTATAGTAAGGCACGTGCTTCTGAAGATCACCAGACTATCATAAATTTTGGCATAACATGATGAGTAACCCTGTCATAACTTACAATAAACATTCATAGGCTGGTACTTGGATGGGTGACGGTCTTGGTTCTAGGCCAGGTATGGGATGCATCTGACTTGAAATTTAGTTTTTGTCACCAGATTTTCATAAATTCTATAGCCTAACTTGTGCCTCTGATGGTTCTGCTGCTCCCGCATACCAAAACACTTATTTCTTTTGTTTTTTATCTACCTTTATTTTGTTTTATATCTACCTTTATCTACTGTTATTTGTTCATCATTATTTAAGTGCCAAATTGATAGCGAAATTTAAAGCTAAAGCAGCATAAACATTAAAATAGAATAACTATCTCCCTTTTGCAGCATCTTTGGTAATTGTTTGCATTTTGTACTAAGTGACATAAAAATATATAAAAATGTGTGGATCGACAATCTCCGGTTGTAATTTTGCCCTAGAAATCCCTTTGATGAAAGATAAAGAACTGATTAATTAGGTAACAGAGTTTAAATGCGAATACCTTCGTGACTATTTAATTCTGTAAACAGCATATTGAAGAGTAGATACCAAGCCGTTCACTATAATAATAACCATATAGGTATACCATATATTTAACAGATAGTGGCAATTTTTTTTAGCCAACCAAGTTTACTTCCCTGTGTCTAAGAAACCCTTCGTCTGAACCCCAAAAATGGAAGATTTTAAGTTCATATATTACACTGTTATTTTACAATAAAATTTTATTTTCACGGAGTTTCTCCATCACATTTTATTGACTGTAACAGAATCGTTAATTTTTGGGGTATTGTGATGTTAGCTAAGCCATTTCAAAATGGTGAAGAGTCAGGGTTGGATGCATAATCTGTCAGATGTAAGAAAAACATCTGATGACAAAGTCAAATGCACAATTCTGTGTTAGAAAAGTTTCACCATGCAACCAAACAATGTGATATTATTTGTTAAATTAAAATTGAATGAAAATTATGTTTAATAGAATAAAAGCAGCAATGCATTTAGATCTTATCAATAACTTCTGTACCTTCCACAAAGTGACAAAGTCATTCTGCTCATCATATGGTCTGGATACCAGAGGCCCTTCAGCATTCTAAATTGTATTCAACATGATATCATTTAAATAATATCAAACATGCATATGTTACAACAGTAAACGGTAATTAAGTAATTAAATCGAAATATGTAATTCAAAGGTATTACTTTTATTATATAATAAAAATATAGCCAACAGGATTACTAAAAATTTGATTTTGATCCGAATAATTTATGCAGCACCAATTTCATGTGAACACCCTTTGATGCCCTGTTTTTTCTAAGTAGGGATTCTACAATAAAAATGAGGTCAACACCAAAAAAACAACATCCATAGGGAGAGATAGCTATGGTGATCGGAAGGCAACTTTTGAAAAGATGAGTGTTCAGTTTGTCTCTGAAAGAAACTATGCTTATTTGTGACCTGACCTTACTTGAAGTGGTAATCTATATCACTCAAATGGCAACAGAGATGGCTGTGATGAACAGAGATTTTTACTCTCTGTTTCCTGTTTGCCAGATATGACAGTGACTTTGTTAGATGTATTACAAATTCCACACAACTCCCTAAGGCAGTCATGTAGTGCACCATTATTGACAGCATTGAAAGCTGCTGAAAATCTAGCATTGTGAGAGCAAGAACTTTACCACTATCAAGTGTGAGAAACTTATGAAGCCACTTTAGTTTATCAGCTTATTTACAGTGGTTATCCAAGCTAATTTGGGTGTCTTTCGTCTATTTATTGTGGTAGATCTGGCACAAGATATAGTTTACCAGATAAAAGCTGCTAGGAGGTCCCTCAAGTCTACCTACAAAAATCAAAAATATACTTCCGGCACAATTTGGCTTTTGATGATCCCACAGTTTGGAAAGAATCACATGGTGATATTCGTTCTGACCCCAGTCCTGTTTATTTAAGGAAAAGCTAAAATCTTATCTCTTAAAGTTCCCCCTCCTTGCACATTAAACTATACAGAGACTGTGTAGTATTAACCTAGTTATATCCACGGAATTATTATTATTGAATTGCTTTCTGGTGGTGTAATTCTGTCTGCCATAGATTAAGTGCTATGAAAGTCAAGAATAGAATAGAAAGAATGTCTGAATTAATCTTAAGCTGTACTGCTTCAGTTACTTATAAACGTCTATATTCTGGCTGGTGAATAAATCTTACTTGCTTGGTCAGAATATTTTCAACTTATTGTTTGACAACAACTTATTTTGTAAATAAAACTGAAGGTGGAAACTAAACAGTAATTTCTGTTGAATAGAAAGTCGATTCACATGATTTCTGAAACATACTTGGAAGAACTTTCCTTCAGCAAAGAATTTGTAATCTTATAAAAATCTTGTTTTATGAGGAACCCAACTGTCTATTTAATCTTTCTCACTTCACCTTGTTGACAGGAGCTGGCCAATGGATCAGGTACAAATCTAGATACTCCAAGTCCAGGTTTTTCATAGTCTGATGGAAGTTGTTCTTTGCCTCATCAGGATGGTGGGAGTCATAACTCAACTAGATAGCAAATAAAGCACTGATAGTATTTTCACTTTTATAGTATATTCTATGATAATGTCGTCAAGTTTTGTAGCACATAAGTATGATTTAGCATTTGTGGAACGCTGTAAAAGGTAGTGTGGTCCCACGTATGTGTCAGCAGTTCTGGTCAAGGCATTATGGCTTCAGTTATATTGGTTTTGTTGTATGTCAGCCACTGGTTTTTAAATATCTATAACAGTAAGCTAGAGACTCAAATATCGGCTCAAATTAATGCTACATTCCACTTATAGGAACAGCATACTTTATGCTGCAGTCTCAAAACCAGAGCCACTCATTCGTGAATTCAAATTGATGAGTTAAAGTGGTTTTGCTTACACAGAGTCTACTTTAACACAATGAAAACCCAGTGAAAGTAGTGAAAGGGTTGATAAGCCAGAGATCGTCAAGGAGAAACAAACTTCTACAGCCATGCTGTTATGATGAAGGTAAACAATTGCTTATGTGTTTAATAACATGAATATTTAAAGTCAAGAGTCCCCGGAAAGTAATTATTTGGATTATAGCCATTTTATTGTTATACATTATACATAATATATCAGGATACATACAAAGTTGTATTGCCATGAAAATAAATCTTTTCATTAGAGAAGCTGGTTGTCAATTTATGCAACAGTGATAGCTTTGAGATTATGAATCTCAACAGAAGATGGATTTATAATGTAAAAATATTCCTCAGATACACTGCAAACATAAGTGATGTATTATGTTGGCTTTTATCAATATTAAAAAAATATGCAAATGTAGATAACATTTTAATTACTAGTCCTCATAGAATGCATTTAGATAGAAAGTTATGACATAGAATTCAAGGAGTTGCAACCTAAAGAAAAAGAAATCACAATACCTTTGACGTTACAAATACATCTTCTCTAGTTATTATTCCTGATTTAATTTTGGCCTTTAGGGCTCGTCCTAACGGCACTTCAGTGTTATAGAAAAATGCTGTATCAAAGTGTCTATAACCAATGTCTACTGCTGATTCTATAAGTGTCTGCACTTCATCATAGTTCTAAAAGAATACCATTGAAGTGTGAATTCACAGCAATTTAACTATTTTCAACACACTGAGTGAGTTAAATGTAGTGTAGCTATTTGTGAAAAACCTTAGTTTCTTCTGGAACCAGGCAACTCAGCTACAATTACCTTCAGTTTATCGTGCAAATCTACATCTTAGTAAGTAAGTAAAGTAAGAAACACTTATATAGCGCCGAATTTGATGTAAACATCCTCTAAGGCGCTGATGTGCAAAAAGGGATAGTCCAGTTCCAGGAAGATGTCAGTTTCCATATTAGCGTCCGGTCGGGGAGATAGGCTATGGTGGAGGATAAGCCAACCTAAAAAGGTATGTTTTCAACTGTTTCCTGAAACCAGAAATGCTTTCTATGGTTCTAATGGCTTGAGGAAGCTTGTTCCACTCTGTGGGAGCCCCTGCTAAGAAACTGCGTAGCCCTGAGCGTTTATTTGGTTTAGATGAGGAAATTGATAGGCGATTGCCCCATGTGAGATCACTCCGCCTAATTAGAGTGGAGAGATATGGAGGTTGGCTCAAATGTATTGCTTTATAAATGAGATTATATTTGAACAGTATACGGTAATGAATGGGGAGCCAGTGTAGTTTGTGCAGGAAGGGTGTAACATGACAGTATTTATTTAGCTTGCACACCGTCCGACATAAGGTATTTTGAACTCTCTGTAGTCTGCTAGGATATGCCTTTTTTGTGTTGTAAAGCAGTGAGTTACAGTAATCCAGACGACTAGTGACCTGCAATACACCATCTACGCAGAAAGTGAAGAATTCATGTCAGAAAAAGAAAAAGACATTAACCAGCAAGGCAGTATGATGTTAGCTGGAGACCTTTACTTGCCATCCACAGTATCAAGAGTCAGTCCAAGACTAACATTACAGGCACAACAGAGATAACTACGCTATCCAGTCAGGGCAACCACATCATTGATCATTATCCACACAGTACATAGCTTCAAACCTGTTAACAGCACCACTACCATCAGCATAGAAACCACCAACACAAAACATTCAAAAAACCTACAGCAACATAGTCAAACATTCGGTGCTGTGTGACAGAATTTTGCAAGACTTGTCACATTTGTCAAATGGTAGGGATATTAAATAAAAAAATTCCTGTAGCTCCGCTTAAACTAATTCCAACATTTGAGGAACCATTTAGGAAAGTGATACTTGACTGTGTAGAGACCCCTTGCCAAAAACTAAATCCAGAAACCAATATCTTTTGACCATTATATGTGCCTCAACCAGATTCCCAGAAGCCATACCTTTGCCCAACATAACAGCACCCAAAATCTCAAAAGCTCTGGTCCATTTCTTTACTGTAGTTGGCTTACCAAAAGAAATCCAGTCAGATTAAGGGTCAAATTTTATGTCAGGACTATTTCAACGGGTATTTCAGGTGCCAAAAAGATCACATTTAGTGCTTATCACCCAGAATCACAAGGTGCACTTGAAAGGTTCCATTCAACTTTGAAGAATACAATTAGGACACAGTTTACACAGTGAAACAGACTGGGATGAAGGTATCAGCCTATTATTATTTGCAGTTATGGAGTCAGTTCAAGAGTCCTTATGCTTTAGTCCCTTTGAGTCATTCAGTCTGTGATCCTCTCAAGCTTTTGAAAGAAAGCTGATTATATGAGAACACTGAGAGCCAAAATCTGTTAGATTACGTCTCCAAGTTAAGAAGCAAGTTGAAAAAGGCTTCTGAGCTGAATCAGCAAAATTTGAAAAATTCTCAGTCAAAAATGAAGATGCTTTATGATAGGAAGTCACAAAACCGTGTTTTCAGTCCAGGAGGTAAGGACACCTGGCCAAAGGAACAAACTGCATTCTAGAGATCCAGGGTAATACCTAGTTATAAAGAGAATAGGAACTCTCCATTGGACTTTTAAAATCTGTGATGGCAGACATTTAACTCAAGTGTGTGAAGTGAACATGGAAGAGCCATACTTTGAAAGAGGTATAACATAGTTTATCATGATTATTAACTAAAACACTGGGTGAAAACAGGAAAAAATTCAGTGTATAAATAGAATTTTTAATAAACTGTTAAGCATAGCAGTTGAATTTAATCATTATTTTTAATTGTTAAATAAATTTGTTGAGTAAAACTTTTTGTCTTTTACTGATGGAACTTAATTCTACTTTTGGTACTACATTAAGAAGTGCTTGTATTTTTAATCTTCTGCTGAAATATTGCTTTCACATTCTGATGATCAACTATTTCAGGGATTATTTGCACTAAAAAGTTAGACCTTTTAGAAATACCAATTTTGAAAAAAAAATTAAGCATTTACAATTGTAACGTAATTCACAATAATATTTTGGACATTTTCAAATTTAACAGAAAATAATATTTTGTTGATGTCTTTTAAAAGAACTTTTGATATTTGCATGGTGAAGATTAACTGGAAGCTAAGCAATATTGACTTAACCTCAGTTAACCACATCAAAGAGCAAAAAAAAATGTTATTGGAAGTTATTACCCAGGCTTTGGACACTGTGTTTTGGGGCCATTTTCATACTTTAATGATAAATTTCAAGTATATCAAATCCATAACAAACCATATATCACCAAATTCGTCTTTGCTTAAACCATATAAATAGACGCACAAAAATTAGAATAAGTTAACTAACAGCCAAATATGTGTCTGAGACACCTTATTTTCATAATTGTCGCATTTAACTGAGTATGGGTGACTTACGTGTTAGTAATTCTACTTGTTAAAACAGACTTTAAGTTCAAAAGTAACTTCTAAAATTTTAAATGATAACATTTTTGAAGTACCTCAAGGTACAGCAGACTACTAGCATCATAAAAGAAACATAAGAATGGTATTTATATTACCCTCAAACAACTGGTGTAATATTACAACAAGGCTGTATTTATACATAAAAAGCCCTTAGTCAGAATAAAATTTATAACTAACAGGAACTACCAGGGTATTGGCTGGTCATATATTTCACCTGTCTTGTTATAATAACATGGCTATTATTATACATGTAAAGTCGGACTAAAATTCACAATCGATAGGGGGGCTACCAGGGTATTGCCTGGCCCTGCCTTGAAACTACAACATATGTCATATGTTTTGTTTTCAGATCGAGAGGGGGGAACCAGGGTCCACCTGGCCCAACCTAACCCTGGTCTCCATTATAGTTTGCCACTAATGATTGCATAGAATATACTAGTTTCCTTTGCCCTTAAACCCACCCGTATCCATATAGTCTATGCCATGTGTTGGAAGCGACATTAAACAAAAATTTAAAAAAAAATCAAATAAATCTATCAAATTAATTGTTTACTTTAATTACACAAACTTCATACGTACAACACAGTCAGGTGTTCCAAAATAACCTCCCAAGCCAATTAAAGGCATAGGTTTGCCCATTGACAACACTGCATGCATGTTTTCTCCCTATTTCCAAAATATCATCCACGGTGAGACAAAACATGAATCAGAACATACAATATACTCGGCATATCATAAGTATCAATACCGTTAAAACATAACTACTTTATATCAGGCTAAAGAGTTTTTACCAACCTTTGTAACTACTGGTTTTTTTCTCTACTTGTCGGTTGTGTATACAGCAGGTATGTTTCCATTGACGCGATTTTTGGCGTTCGTGGTATTTGTCTTGCCATGTCCAAGTTTTACACTGGTAAACGTTACTTGACTTTTAGAATTATAAATTGCAAATCGTCCAAAAATTGATAAATATTGACCAAATGTGGATCCTATTAAAATATTTATAGATGTTTTATCTCTTCAGGAGCCAAATATTTGCCTAAATATGGAAAAATCGGGGCATCTCTTTAGTTCTTTCTGTTTAATGCTACTATTCAGCAATCATGATGAATGATAACAGATGTTGATTCAAGGCTCTGCTGTTAGAAAAACAAAGGGAAGGAGAGACATTGCAATTAATCATGTGTTGCTAACAAAAGATAAGTTTTAATACATCATCCCGAAGACGGAAATTGAAGAATAAAATTGTATTGTATAGTCTCAAGTCACAACCAATCTTTGGGGTGGAAAGATTTATCAAGAAACTGCAATCCATTCTTGTAAGGATCCTTGTCCAACAAAGGTATTTCATAAAATTTGTCCCAGCGGCCCTCTCTCTTCATTGGATCAAATTCATCTCAGGAATTCAGAAATTCTCAAAATTCAATAACTTACAACTCCTTTTCTGCATGTTTATCCAGTCTCTTAGATGATATCATCTCCCGCAGTAGCCTACTGAGCCTCGGACACACTTGGTGGTCACACTTGCTGAGCTCCCAGCCCTTACTGGTGATTCCTCCCCAAAAGTAGCTTTTTGAAGCCTCAGAGGTATATTGATGCACAAAAAACTTTAACACTTTAAAAAAGTCCCCTAAAAAACTTAAAGTCTTTTTTGAGCATTCGAATAAAAAGCCTCTAATTTTCACAGTGTGGTCTCACTGAAATGTATCAATTGAAGAGTATCTTACTCAGGGCAGTTTATATAGGCAATAAAGCTTGCCTTTGTCATATTTTCTCCTTGCAAACACATCTAGTTTTTATCCTGTACCATGTGTACCTACTTCCTGATTGGAAAAAAATAAAAATTTTCACGATCTATGGGTATGCGATTGGCTCAATAAGTTTTTAAAAGACTCTTAAAAAGATCAAGATAATTTTCAGATCCATCTGATAGCTTTATGAACCTTTAAAGGATTGACTTAAGCTAAACATTAAAACGTTTTAAAATGGTTTAAATATTTACACATTTTTTGAAACTTATTTAAAGCCTATCATATGTTTACTTAACATTTCCAAGTTAATGTTAACACTTCTATGTTAAAAACATTCTATAAACATTTACAAAACAAACATTTTTTTGAAAGCATTTATTAAATGTTAATAAAATAACAAACGTTTTATAAAGTTTTAGAAAATAGCTTACGAAATGAAGATTTTGCTGGAAATGTTTATCAAACATTCATCATGAAATGTTTGATAAACAGTACACATAAAATGTTGAAGCATTTCTTGAGAATGCATTGTAAATGTTTCCCTGAAAACATTTTACAAATGTACCTTCTGTTGTGCTTATGGAAAGAGATGCTCCAAGTGTAATAAAACTCCACCAGTTTGCTAGTGTGTGTCAGTCTAGGAAAAGTAGAAAGCAACCTATGCATTTCTGTGAAAATGAGTCAGATCATAATGAATGAAAATTCAGTACTCATGATAGAACACACATTAAATGATGTGAAGATGACCAAGAAACAGCTGAGAGTCTAGTTAGCATTGTCCCATGAAAAGGACAAAAGAGGGGTTCCAGTGGAATGTCTACTTGATACAGGCATCACATGTAATGTAATATCGATGGATGACCAGAATAAGATCAGCATAAATGCAGTGATGAGGGAAAGCCAGACCTGATTAAACCTGTATGATGGATCATACATGCATCCACTAGGGGTGTGTATATTAAATACAGTACACAATTGCAAGCCATATAAGTTCAGGTTTGAAGTGGTTGCCACAAAAGATGCAAGAAAACCACTTATATCTGCAACTACATGCCAGGTAATGCATTTGATATCATTTGATATGCCAAAATACATCAACAGTATCACCACAAATTCAGCTGAAGCAATCTTGGACAAATACAGTGATGTCTTTCAGGGACTAGGTACAAATCCAGCTTATGTGCATTTGCAAACAAATCCCCAAGTAGCTCAAGGACAGCATACTCCCACCAGGAAAATGCAAGTAGCATTGGAAAAGAGAGGTCAAAGCAAAACTAGATGAAATGAAAAGGTAAGGTATCATAGCACCTGTGACAGAACCAACCAACTGGATCTCATCAATAGTTGTAGTAAAGAAATGCATAACATTATGCATATGCCTGTCACTGCCTAACTTAAATAAAGCAAGAGGTCTCATTATGTGATATTTTCCTATGCCTATGATAGAAGTGATCCTTCCAAGGCTACACAATGCCAAGGTATTCTTCGTTTTGGATGCAGCAGAGATATAGATACAACCATAGCCGACTAGACAAAGAAAGCAGTTATTTGACAACTTTCTGGGCACTATTTCAGAGGTATCACTGGCTTAGAATTCCTTTTGGAATCAAACCAGCAAGTGAAGAATAGCAACACCACCAAACTGAAGCACTGCAAGGAGTCACAGGTCTTGTGAAAATTGCAGATGACTTGCTAGTGTGTGGTTATGGAGATACAATACAAGATGCAATCCAAAATTATAATCACAACCTGACTAAGCTGCTAGACTGATGCTGCCAGAAGAATCTTAAGCTCAACAGGAAGAAAGTCCAGCTATGTAAGACCGAAGTGTCATATATTGGACATTTGCTCACAGCTGATGGAGTCAAGCCAGATCTTAGCAAAGTAGCAGCCACTGTCAACATACCAAAGCCAACCAATGTCAAAGAAACACAACGGTTTTTAGGATTTATCAACTACTTTTCAAAATTTATTCCTCATTTGTCTGAAGTATGTCAACCGCTGAGATGCCTGTGTGAGAAGAACAATCAATTCTGCTGGGAATCACAACAAGAACAGGCATTTATCAAAGCAAAACAGCTTGTAGCAATAGAACCAATGTTGACATACTATGTGTATACTAAATAAACCAGTTACGATACAGTTTGACAATTTTGACAATTTTCTTGGATGGACAATTCTACAAGATGGCAGACCAACTGATTTTTCATCAACCATGTTGTCACCTGCACAACAAAGATATGCAGTTATAGCAAAAATGCTTGCAATTGGCTTTGCTGCCAAGAAATTCAGCACTTACATTCTTGGCAAAGACGATGTCACAGTAGAGACTGGTCACAAATTCCTAGAAGCAATCTTCAAGAAATCTCTACTTGCTGCCCATATTCACCTTCAAAGAATGTTGTTGGAGTTACAATGATACAAAATGAAAGTGAAATACATAAAAGGTTCAACCAAAATCATTGCCAATTTATTGAGTGATGCTATACCACCCAATTCAGTCCCAGATGCAGAGTCTAATCATTTGATGTGTTTTGCCATTTTGCCTTGGACTAGATGACATTAGCTATGCAGAATACACTAGAGTTTCAAGAAACAGCCAATCAGAAATCAGAGTAGCCAAAAAAGAGATCCAGGTCTCCAACTTTTAAAAGTGACTGTCATGAAGGGATGGCCTAATAGCAAAGAACAAATTCCAGAAATAATACAGGAATACTGGAATTTTCGTGAAGAAATCACCATACAAGATGGAATTTCCTACAAAGGTTTGCATATGATTATTCCTGTATCTCTGAAAGCTGACATGCTGAAGAAACTTCACAGCAGTCATGTAGGTACAGAAGCCTGCATCAGGAAAGCAAGTGATTCACTTTTCTGGCCAGGACTATGAAAGGACATCACCGACTTGGTCAGCCATTGTCATGTCTGTGCTGAAATCAATAAAACACTGCAAAAAGAACCGCTGCAGTGCTAAAGTTGTCAACTCCTCCATTATCAAATGTTGCTGTTGATGAATTTCACTACAAGAACAAATCCTATCTTTTGACAGTAGACTATTTCAGTGGTTGTTTTGAAATTTACAGACTTTATTTTACAACATCAAAGTCCATACTAAAGAAGTTACAAGAAAATTAACAATATATGGAATCCCAGAAGAAGTGATCACAGACAACAATCCCAACTTAGTGATGAGTTTTCAAAATTTTCCAATGAATGGAAATTTGATCACATATCCATCTCGTCTGGTCAATCACATTCAAATGGTAAAGTAGAATCAGCAGTAGCAGTTGTCTAGACATTGATGAGGAAAGTAGAAAGGTCAAATACCAACATATACCCAGCCTTACTTGGATGGAGAAACACTGCCACCATCAACATATCATCAAGCCCAGTTGAAAGACTCTTTTCAAGAAGAACCAAAACTCTTTTACAAATTAATACCAAGCTGCTTGAACCTGAAATTCAATCCGATGTGACAGGGAAAACTGAAAAAAGAAATATGCATTTAAAAATTTAAAAGAAAATGAAGTTAACAAAATACTATCATGATAAAAGTGTAAATTTTATGTCAGAGTTAGAGGTCTGACAGCCTGTGTATGTGCAGCATCACAATACTGATTAGTAGCCAGTATTTTGCAGTAAGAAACTCACTGACAAATTCCATTTGGTGAAGTTGAATGGAAAGATCTACCACAGGAACAGAATTACCTATCATTTTAAAACGTTTTCGAAATGTTTTCTATCAAATGTTTTGAAAACATTCTATCAAAATATTTTTATACTCGTATTTTCAAAGACAGCGGTGAGCAAAAAAGGGCATTTCAGAGGACTTTATCAAAAATTGCCCCACATGCAATTCCAACTAGAAAAGTATCAAATTTGACCGCTAACCCCATGATTATTGCAACATTATTATGTTCATTTGTAATGTTTTTCTGATATTCGTCATCACACATTTGATAAACGGTATACAAAAAAGCTTTGAAAACATTCTATTATAAATTGTTTTCATACCCATCATTTTTTAACCTTTGCCAAACATTTCCTTTCAATTTTCTGCAAAACCCCCAAAAATGTTTACTGGGAATGTTGCTTTGTGACTGTTAAGATATGTTTAAGATCGCTGTAACATAAGAAAGATGACTTAACGAGTGGTAAAATAAGTAACATAAGATAAGTGTAACATGGGTTTGTGATAGATTCCCTAATGCAAGATCAGATAAGGATCAACTAAAGTTTATGATAAATTCAAACAGTTTGAATTTATTGGAAAGTGATGTGATGGCTTCCCAATTGACTCCCAATCGCATCCAATTGGGAACAAATCAGGATGTACCAGGATTTCCGTACACAATCGTCCTGATTGTAGTTTGCTCTAGCTTTTAAGATCACTCTCAATGAAAAGATCAACATCCTGAATGGCAAAAATGAGGGATTGTATTCAAATCGGGAGAAACAATCACAACAATAGTTCAGTTTTTCTGGTTGGATCGTAGGGGTTCAAGACTGGATCTAAAGGTATATGATTGGATTTACTCCCAAATAGTTCACAAATATTAAGATCGCTTGAAGACTGACTTAATTAAGTTTCAAAAAAATGTCTTTATGAATGATAGGATAGGTTTAACATGCTTTTGAGATAGGGGTTCGCAAAAGGTTTATGAAAAATTTAAATAGTTTGAATTTGAGGCAAAAATACACACTTGCCTATGTAACACTACCAATTTTTCAAGCAAACACAGAAGGGAGGGGGGCAATCGTGGGATATGGAACAGCCCTCTAACATTTTTCTTCCACAGTACAAAAGAAATAATCATATGCAAACCCTGATGGTTAACATTTGATTTTTAATGCTTTATAATTATAGCTTATCAGATCAATTAAAGATAAGCCATTTCTGCACAGCTATTCAGTACAAGCATATACTTATAGTGAATTATCTGTTTGTTTATGTGTTTGTTGAACTATACACATCAGTCCTTATGACATAGGTACATGGCTGCTGTTAATATAATGCAAAATATCAATGTTTAAAAGCAAATATACATGTTTAGCACATATTATATTAATCTATAAAAAATATTTATCTTAGGTTTAGTTCCATTTGATGAATAGACTTTTTTACCCTGGCCTTGTAAAAGGGAAAAAATTACTTTGAACCAGACCAAAGAGTTTTTATAAACCTTTTTAGCCTTGCTTTTTGCCATTAATCGCTTGTGTATATTTCAAATGTGTTTCCATTCATGTGAATTTTGGCAGCTGGGATTTTTCGTCTTTCTTTGCACACAATTTTTTTACGATAACAAACATCAAGATGAGAGTAACTTTGATAGCTGCTGTATGTTAGTGTTTCCACAGCAGCAGCTGTATCACAGTTGGGATCAGGTTTGCATTTGCTGTATTAACAAGTTCAGATTGCCTAGGTTTGCACCTCCCTTGACCTTTGACCTCATCCTTACCTGGCCTTTTGTTGAAGGCCTTGGAGTTTCCTCCATCTGGCTGTATGTCGCGATCACCTCTTGGTAGGGGTTTTATTCCAGGTGGACTGTTGTGCAGGGTTTTTATCCTGGTCTGGTACTTGGGCATTGTTTACACCTGGGCATGGCTTTCATTAGACTTATCTTTTAGTTCACTTTACATTGTAGTCGGCATGTATATACATTGGTACAACTTGTATTCAGCTTGCTTGACCTTGTTTAACCTTAAGTGAATATTTGACCTTGTAGTCTGGTAGAGGTCGGGTCAACTTGTTTGGATCTGGTTGTTAACTTTATATGTATTGATCATAATGTCTACTTAATGTCTACTGTTATTTTACAACAACATATAGTATTCATATATTATTGGGTTAATGTGTATAATAATTATAATAATAATGTATAATCCGAATATTTGTTTTATTGTCTTGGGGGACCTCTGGGGAGTGTGTATACCATCATGTCACAAAGATTAAAGAATTCTTATCTTATTTCATCTTATAGACAGCATACAATGTTGCTGCCTGTTGAATAAGAATTCAACACAGTGTGAAATTATGGGAACTTTATAGTTACACTTGTTTTAACATGTGAAGTCATTTTTAAGTATTTATATTAGTTATATAATAATATGAGACATAGAATGAATACTAGGAAAAAATTTTTCAAGAAGGGTTGTTTCCATTTTTGTATAAAGTCTAACTTCGTAGTGATAAAATAAAATGAATTAATATATATGTCAGGAATGGGCTATTACTGTCATTCAAGGCAGGAGGGCACATGTAGACCTTGTTGATATATAAAGGGTTGTGAGTTTAAGTACATTTATGCTAATGGGTATTCCCAACAAGTACCAGTACAAATTTGAGTCATTCGAATTGCTGCATAGGCCAAGGATGTTCAAACAATCTAAATTAAAAATAAAAAAATAATGCATTTGCAAGAGCCCGGCCATATCTGTTAGTTACATGAATAATCCAGTTGAGGGGAGGAGAAAACTACGAAAAAGACTAATGTTGAGAGGTTAGCATCTCCGCCAAACAGACAATATTTTCGTTATTAGGTGAATTGCTTTGGTGCAGGTGGCTGGGTCTGTGGTCCACCTGGGTAACAGTTTTTTAAAACTTTATTCTGTTTTTCTGGTTAATTGTTAGTAACATTGCCTGGAGATGGCAGACTTTACAAGGTAATGAATGAGCAACTTATGTATTGATGTTTTAATTTGTATTCATGGGGCACTCATGTAATGTATATGCATAGTAATTGTAGAAGTTAACATTTGGTTTCTTGCTCCTGGGCGCCTGGGCTGTGTTTGCTGTAGTTTGTTGTGTCTGGAAGTAATGTGGACCCAGGTGCCATTGTTATGTTACAGTAAATATGCGAAATCAGTAAATATGCATATTTACTGAAATTTTCAGTAAATACACGTATTTACTGATTTGGTCAGTAAATACGCGTATTCCCTAAAATTTTCAGTAAAGACGCGTATTTACTGATTTGTGACCTGTGTTATTTCACAAGTTTACTGGTTTGACTTTCAGTAAATATGTGAAATGAAACTCCACTGGTTGTAACTATATAATATTAAAGGTAAACCAAACTGTACATCATATTGGAACATTTTACTCTGTATAATATCAAATGGTAAACCAAACTATGAATTATAGTGAAACATTTTACTCTATTATGATGACTCTCAGAACATACTAAGCATACTTCATTTTAGAGTACATTACATGCAAATATGTTGAAAAAATAGCACTGGGCTTTTAAATATTTATTTCTAAAAATTTTAGATATGTGCTTTCTATAGACATTTCATTTAAGCTTATATTATTTTCAATCCCACCGGTACTAAGGACATATGTCATCCCTACAAATGATTAAAGATAATTTAACTTTCAACTATTTTTCTGTGACTGATACATAAAAAGCATTTTTATTGGAAATAAATAAAAGTTTAAGAAATTAATTTAAATTTCCAAATTTTAACATATTTTAAATGTACCTTCATTCAGCAGAAATTTTACCTTATCATTTAAGACAGCATGATTTACACCCAATCAAGTCTGCATGTATTCTCAAATAATCTATTGTTAAACAGAGATTATTAGTAAGTGGTTTCTTTATTTTATTTCAATCAAGGCTTAATATTTTGCCATTTTCTGTTAGATTATGACTTTAATATAGGTACTGGCTACTTGATCAAAAAATTGTTTTAGAAATAATGAAAAGGCCAGCTAGCCCCTAATTGGATTTCATCATAGTCTTTCAGAGGGACTTATCTCTTTTAAGGCATCTATGGTTATGGAGGGGCTTCCTCTATTGAAGGGACAACATTAAAGGGAAGTTTTATTTAACCCTAATTATACATCTAAATTTTATTGGTTACCTTTGGAAAAGAAATACATTGTTAAAATACATTGTTAACACTACAGTGAAAATGAGTTCTTGAACAAGAAATGTATCTTAATCTTATTACCTTGCTTGTTGTTCCTTATACATAAAGCATCATAATTTGATAAATATGTGGATATTTAAATTTATAAACTTGTCTATTTATATTACAATTTATTTGAAATGAAAAAGATATATTACAAGTTTTTATCACATATCACATGCAAATGCTTATGAAATTATAAAGTGATGATAAATAGTTATCCCAGTGCTGGATTGTATATTTATCATCACTTTATAATTTCAAAACAGATATCAAACTTTGAATATGACAAAGTCATTTAAAGTTTGAAATAATTGTATGAAGACATAGCAGATAATGCCCAAGATATTTAAGATATAAAGTTTTCACAATGATTTTAGTAAATATGCATATTTACTGGACCAAAAAACCAGTAAATACGTGTATTTACTGAAATTTTCAGGGAATACGCATATTTACTGATTTCGCATATTTACTGTAACATATACACATAATGCACTGTGCAGTTATTATTTACTTAAAATGTCCACATTCAGTGTATTTGTGTATTGTGACCTTGACTGGTGCATTGGGGTTGCATGACAAAGTTATACAAATCTCATTGCCCCAGTAAGTTTTAAAAGTGAACCTTGTATCTTGACCCTAAAAGTTTACTGGTTGACCTTTGGGGCCACCCTAAACTCTTTAAATTGGGTTTTCTGTTGTCTTATGCCCCTGTTCCACCAAAGGACTAAGACCAGATCCTGTCCGTGACCCTTAATCATGGACAGTCAGTGAAAAAAGGTAAATGGGCGGGAATACTGAATTGGTATTAAAGCCTGGGATTAAGTTCAGATCGACTGCAGGAAGCCTGAGGAGGCCCCAGGAGGCCCCACAAGTCCCCAACTGTTCTGCGACTAAGAACCGATTAAGCCATTTTTTTGGTCGGTTTGAACCACGATCTTGTCGTAGACATACCAACTAGGTCCCAAGATGCCTCAGGCTTCCTGGGACTAAGCCCCGACTAACCTCTGATTAAGTCCCGGCTTCCTCAGGCCTCCTCAGTGGTCCCCAGACCAAGATGGCCGATTCTTGTTTTGCAAAAATAACTGGATTTTCTGGGTATATATATAAATTGCAGGATGTAATTATCATTACTTTTCTAGGAACACAGCAGGATGCCACCTTTCAATGGAAGACAGCTTCAGCAACAATTTAGGGCTTTTTTAGTTGCCCAACATAAGTCACCCAACTAACAAACAGAGAAACCGAATGCCAAACATAATTCACCCAACCAACAAACAGACAAACCCAATGTCAAACATAATTCACCCAACCAACAAACAGACAAACCCAATGCCAAACATAATTCCCAAAAATAACTGACAAACACAATGCCAAACATAAGTCCACCAAACAAGAAACAGACAAACCCAGTGCCCAACATAATTTGCTTAATGGAATAAATATTACATATATTTTGAAAGCTACAGCCTAATTTCACTTACATTTGGTTTTTATTCATAACAACATAACTCACCCAACCAACAGACAAACCCAATGCCAAACATAATTCCCAAAAATAACTGACAAACACAATGCCAAACATAAGTCCACCAAACAAGAAACAGACAAACCCAGTGCCCAACATAATTTGCTTAATGGAATAAATATTACATATATTTTGAAAGCTACAGCCTAATTTCACTTACATTTGGTTTTTATTCATAACAACATAACTCACCCAACCAACAAACAGACAAACCCAATGCCAAACATAATTTCCAAAAATAACTGACAAACACAATGCCAAACATAAGTCCACCAAACAAGAAACAGACAAACCCAATGCCCAACATAATTTGCTAAATGGAATAAATATTGCATATATTTTGAAAGCTACACCCTAATTTCACTTACATTTGGTTTTTATTCTGGAAAAATAACTGAAACTGAAATTTTTTCCTTCATTGCAAATCTCGAAATTAAAATTTTTTTATTCCACTTCAAGAAAATTTAGAAAATATAACCACCCAAATGGTTCTCCTTACAGTATGGTTTATCTGTCTGTTGGTTGTGGGGAGTTATGCTTGCCAATGCATTTGTCAGTTCGTTGGTTGGGGGATATGTTTGCTATTGGGTTTGTCTGTTTGTTGGTTGGTAGCTATGTGATAACATAAAATCTTTTAACACTAGGGATGGTGTCAGTGTTGGACTTTTTTATTACAGATTTAAACCAATCCCATGGATTTTAAGCTATAAATGGGCAGATTATTGGCCATATTGGGAGTTTATTTATCTATTTTTTCTATGTGGCCTTCTGTTGTTATGTGTATTTATTACCATGGGTTATTTGTTTCATGTTTGGGGTGGTGTGGGTGTTTGACTTGTTTTTTTCTTTTTTTGTGATAAGTATTTGTACTGAACTGTTATGTTTTGGGAGGGGAATATGAACAACTTGCAGCTTAATAATTGTTTTTGGAAGATTTGGGCAGCCCTGAAAAGGGCCTATGGGGGTCAGAGACCCACCCGGACTGGCTGGTTACTGAGGAGGCTGTTGCTGTTGAGGCGGTGCTGTAGTGGTGATGGTGTAGAGCTGCTGCTGTGGCTGCTGAGGCTGCTCTATAATCTGTTTTGTTAGATCTGGTAGCTGGCTTAGTATTTCGCTTAAGATGTGTCTGTTGCCCTCGTCTTGTACTGTGACCACTGATGGAGGGTTTCCAAAGCCAATGGGCCTGGGTGTGTAGTAGACGTAACTGCTGGAACTGCTGCCTGTTGCTGCCTGGGTGGAACTAGACAGCTGTTGAGTGGTTGTTGGCAGTATCCCGACCCTCTGGGACTCCATGGTAATAGTGGCTGATCTTTTGGGTAGTACTTGACGTCTATGAGTGTTCTTTACTGCTTCAATGTCTCTAAAAATCCTACGCTTGAGGTCCTCAAACTCCTCTTGGGTCATTTTTTCAGCCTCCAATGCCACATAGTCAAAGAAGAGCTGCCTGTCTGACTTCTGCTGGAGGAAACCTGAGATCAATATCCTCATCTGGCCAAAGTGCTTGAGTATCTTGGAATCTGTAGAAACTGGTGTAGATGTAAGTATTGGCTGACTCCTACTCTCCCTCGGGACACTGGACTCAAGATGTTCTGTATCAGAAGTAGATCCATGAGATTCTTCAGCCTCCTGGTGTTGGGACTGGCTTTGAACCGAGAACTTCTGTTGGCCCCCTTGTGTCTGATGTGGGTCTTAAGGAAACTCTTGGTCATATCCCTTGGGGCTTGGCCAGACTGTACCTTGGAGAGTTTGCCATAATGAGTTCTCTTGGACTCAAACCACCTTCTGACATCGAAGGGCTGGAGCTCCAGTTCTTCAGAGATTTCTGCCCAGAGAGCCTCCTTCCTCTGTCTGTTGTGGAAACATCCATGCTCCTTGTCGTACAGCTCTGGGTGCTCCTTTTCTTGGCTGTCAGTGAATGTAGCACAAACCCTGGCTCTCTTGGATGCTGAGTGGCACTCTGATTCTTCCTTACACCTCTCATCTTCTTTGTAAGCTTCCTCAGTAACTTCTAATCCTTCCTCTTATCCTCTATCCTCTCTTCTGTACCCTCCTCTGTCCTCTTCTCCAACTCTCCACCTTCCTTCTCCCTCTCCTCTTGCCTCTCCTCCATCTTCTTCTTTCCTCTCTTTCCTCCTTTCTCTTTCCTCATAACGCCAGTGAATATCACAAAAAAGTGAAAAAACTGAAATGTGTCTCCTAACTATTAAATTTGCCCTAAGTTCATGCAAAATGTGAAATGTAAAAAACTGAAAACCCCTAAGTGACACACGTCTCTCAGTAGCCAACCAGTCTAAACACAGAAAGCGTGTGTGTGGTCGCTTATATAGTCTCAGACCTCCTCATTGCCTCTTTTTGGTTTCAAGTGCGCGGAAAAGAGTCGGTACTTAATCCGTACTTAGTCCCAAGCCTCATGAAGCGTCCTCAGTCCGTCGCAGACTAAATTTGTGTGGTCCCAGGTTGCATGAAAAAATGACCTGACCTAATTACAGTGTCACAAGAATAGAAAATATCTCTGTGATTATATATTTTAGGCACCAGTCTGTTGTACATCTTGAACAAATCAGGAAGTAAATATTTTTGGTGTGTTTAAACTCAAAACATATCAAATTAGGGCTACTTGGATGGGGAAAAAAACAGTGATCTGAAGTGATTGAAGTAACGTTATTCATTCAAAAAGTGATCATCTTGTTACTGATTGTGATTACACCAAAAGCTCATCGGAATACAAAAAATATCATTTCTAAACACTTCTGATCACCAATTTTGAATCGTTCAAAATATGCCTAATTTCAGTGACATTTAAAGGGAACTCATGGAGATTAACACTACTCCAGTCAAACATTTCTGGCCGTCACTGGAGTAGGTTGGCCCAGTGGTAACACACTCACTGCCAATCTCTGAGGTCCGCAGTTCAAACCAGGAACGCTATGTGGGAAAGATGGTAGTTTCTTACTGCTGGTTGGTAGTTTACAGTGCAGAACCTTGACCAACTTTATGTATTATTATTATGTATGTATTTATACTCAGCGCAATATCTCCATATACTACAGGACTCAAAGCGCTAATTAACCAATCCAACTGTACAGGTACAGCCCCAACTCACAAGTAACTCACATTCCCCTAACTGGAAGATAGAGGCTCAAGGATGACCATTTATCAACGTCCTTGAGGTTCTTTAACCTGCCACTGGGGATAGGACCCAATGACAGAGGACCGCCATTTTAAGTGGTCATCCGAGCCACTATGTATCTGCCTGTACCTGGGATCGAACCCACGTCCTCTGAGTTCCTAGACAAGTGTGTTACCCGCTAGGCTACAGTGGCAGATGTAGTGGTTTCCTCTGCCCATAAAACTACCTGTCGTGATATGAGAATACAGTGTTGAAGGCGACGTTAAAACACAAATAAATAAATATCTCTAATGGCACATTAATATTTCTGTGAACCAAATGAAAAACATTCTAGCTACTGGTAGGTTCACAGTGTTCTGGACAATATACTTGAGTACATTATAGCTATTGGAAGTTTTATAATTTTTCCTGACAAGTATACATTGCAGCATTACAACTTATGGTAATCTTAACTTCTCCAGACAAAAACTTGGGTATTGTATATGTGCTGTAGCTTGATAAAAGGTTTGCAACCATTTGGGTGATTCCCAATATCTGAAACTGCTTACAAACATGATCATGATTAACCTATCATCCTTGATCAAAACCAATTGTTTAACACGTGGAACTCGTCTTTCTCTTTCCTCAGTCTCTCACAAACAGGCCATCAGTAGGTGAGGTTTTGCAATGGCTTCCCCCACAGAATGGAACAGACTCCCACAATCAGTACGATCACAACAAGCAATAACAGGTTTCCGTAGTCAGCTAAAGACCTACTTGTTTAGACTAGCATATCCTCCACCATAGTACATCTCCCTGGCGGGCGCTAATTTGGATCTCGGCCATATAAGCCCCTGGACTTACCCTTTTTTATTTCAAGCGCATTTCGCTTGGGGCGTTTGGGCGACCCAGGTGTCAGTCCTCCTCCAAGGCAGGGGTCATTTGTTGTGTTTTACCTCAGGACTGGGCTGGGTACCAGGCCCAACCTCTTTGGTTTGGCACCTCTGAACCCTGAAGTGGGGTTTCACATGGTTGTCACTGGCAATGCTATAACAAATGCGTGTGATTGGTCAGGGATCTGACCTCAATGTTTGGGCCTTAGACATTGTCACTTTGAAATTTGTGCCTGAAGGGCAAACATGATTTTATAAGGATTTTTATTTTTAAGTTTTATACATGTTTTAAAGTTTTAACTTGTTTATAAATATAACAGGACAGTCATTTATCCTGTAACAAGTTTTTTATTGTACATCACAAGGACTAGTGAAGTGTGACTGGACTTTAATTTATAAATGCTGAGTCATGATGTGTCATGATATGATAGATTTTGTGGTCTACTTGTCAGCGTCAGGCTTTATGTGATCAACCACTGAGGGACGGTCTACCCTATATTTTCATCTATTTCTATGCATGGCGTGCCATGTTATGTCAATTTTGGTCGAATAGAGCCTGAATCTGATAATTAGAGCACCCAATCTGATCGCCTTTGGCGTCTGTGTATTGTGCTTTCAGAAACATTGACTTTATATTGATATCATAGTGATCAGTATCAAATGCAAATATGCCTGATCACAAACAGTTGTGCAAGTACTGTAAAACGAGACATTTGCCACCCACGGGTAAGAAGTGTCAGAAGAAGAAGTCAGAGGAAGCCGAGGGAAATAATGAACTTTTTCGAGATGCTGCCGTGGCAGGAAGTACACCTGCTTCCCAGATTGATCATGGGGATGGACAGCGGTTGCAGCTGGAGATCTTGCAGCAGCTACAGAAGGTGACACAGAGACTGGACCAGGTTGAAGAGAAGATGTCAGCTACAGCAGTGACTTCCACACCTGACAAATCTGAGTTAAGTAGTGACACTTTTCTTGAGAGTATTAAATCAAGTAAAAGTAAAAAGTCAAAATATGTGTCAAGTAGTTCGTCCTCGGACGAGAGTGATGTTTCCTCTTTAGATCTGTTGAAATCTAGTCATGTTCAAAGGAAAGTTGACAAAAGAATTAAAGATCTGAATCAGAGTTCTCGTAGTGCAGGTAAATTAAAATATAAATCTCTGAGGGGTGGGGATGTCGATGTACAGGTCAGACACAAAGTTCATTGGCCCCATGAGGCAATATTGAGTGGTGTCACACGCCAAAGAGTGGCTTATGATCAGTTATCCCTCACCCAGTGGGTTCATGGCTTCTGTAAAAACATCCTGGAAGAAAAGTCCGAATCTAGAAAAGATAGCATGATCTCGTACTTGGGCGACCTCATGGAGGACGCCACTGACTTTTCCTGGCAAGGGGCGAAAGCGGCTCACGCTGTCCTGTTATGCGAAATGGAAAGGGGGTCCCTGAGTTGGGAAGATAGGGATAGGATTGACAGGGTTAGAAGGGCCCATGCCCAGAAACACATCCCCTCAGGCAAACAAAATTGGGGTAGGGCCCTGGTTTTGTAAAAATTTTCAAACCAATTCCTGCCCCTATCACAAAGATCACGAGGTCAATGGGAGAATAAATAGACATATTTGTGCTTTTTGTCTGGCCTTGGGCAAGCAGCTCAATCATTCTGAAAAGAATTGCAACAGTAAAACCAATCACCCAAAAAAGAAGCAAACAGCTGCTCATCGTTAGGATGGAGCAGCTGTGCAGCTGTTGGTTCTAGTTGTGAATCAACTGCAGAGGTAAAGGTTTCTGGTGAGTTGAATTGTAATGACAGTCACAGCATTGTTACTATGCAAGTTGGTAAACAGTCCATTATTGACAATAATATCAAAAGAAATAGGTTTGTGTACAATTCAAAGGTAAATGCAAGTCACATTGAAGCCCTTATGGCCAAACACAGCCCCAGGGGTAGGGATGTAACGTGTAAAGTACCAGTGGTCCATAGTCGTGTGTTTGTAGCCAGTGACAGTGCGGGGCTTGTCAGCAGTTCTGACCAGGGATATGTGAAACATAATGTGAATCCAGTGAGTGGGGTTAATGCTTCACATGCTCATGTGAAGGCAGTGGTTGATACTGACAAGCATGTGAAGCAGTTTGTGTCTTCACATGCTGTTGTGAATCCAGATTATGACCAAACAAGTAGCAGGCAAGGTAGTGGGGATATTGTTTCACCTGCTGAGAAATCTGTTACTATGGTGACTGAATCAGATCAGATCCGGGTTAGTAGGGCCCCTGATGTGTCGGATCCGACAGCTGAGGTCATATCCATCCCTAAAGTTAAAAATGTAACTGAAAGTGGGTTTGAAGATCCACAAATGGCAGCTAAGGTCATATCTTCCCAAGGAAGTGAAAGCGATTTCAATATAAATGACAAGGTTGAAATAAAATGTGATGAAATTGACAGTATTGGTGAGAAGGCGCAGTCTGGCCTACTGCCAGTGTATGATGTAAACTCTAGTGGTATAGAAGATAAGTTTGTCAATTCCATATTACATGTGCACCAGTTTTCCACAAGTGTGGTTACAGGGGAGGTCAGTAGTGACACATATAATGCATGGCGTCGTCAGTCCGACTTCGACTTCGGTTTTGTGCCTCTAGGTGACCAAATCCTCCCAAGTACTAAGACTGTTAATGAAGTCAAAGGTAAAACTCCTTTTGAAATTCATGAAATTATTAGAGCTACTAGAAAACCAAATTTCATGGAAGCAAGGATTCCAATTGAGTCCCAGCTCAATACTGAGGTCTGGAAAAAACATCTTGCAGGTTACTGGGATAGTCAGTTGTGTGAGCTTATCCAATTTGGATTCCCGTTAGACTTTAACAGATCTTGTGTTTTGAATCATGAGCAAGGCAACCACAAATCAGCTGCTGACTTCCCTGCTGATGTTGATGCTTATATTGAGGAAGAACTTCATTATGGTGCCCTGTTAGGCCCCTTCCCCAAACATCCAATTCCAGAAGGTCATTGTTCACCATTCATGACTAGGGCCAAGCCCAATTCAGATAGGCGTCGCGTCATTGTGGACCTCAGTTGGCCCCCGGGGGCCTCAGTCAATGCAGGTATAGATAAGACCTCTTATCTGGATAGCGTTTTCTCATTGACGTTTCCCACTGTGGATGACATAACTGGCCAACTTAAGCGTCTGGGCAGGGGTGCCCTACTATACAAGATTGACGTCAGCAGGGCGTTCCGGCACGTCAAGATAGATCCGGGCGACTATGATTTACTTGGTCTAGAGTGGCAGGGCACGTACGTGGACACGTGCGTCCCATTCGGGACGTGTCATGGGAGCCAGATCTTCCAGCGTTTAAGCGACGCCGTCAGATATATGATGCGTCAGAAAGGTTACGCAATGATCGATTACATTGATGATTACGTTGGGCTGGGCGTTCCCAGCGTCGCATGGAACTCATATGACGCATTGACGCATCTCATGCGTGACTTAGGCCTTACTATCAGTGAGAAGAAGCTGGTACCTCCAGCGACGCAGGTCACATGCTTAGGCGTTCTCATAGATACAGTAAAGGGTACCATAGCCATTCCACCTGAAAAGCTAGACCAAATCAACCAAGCAGTTTTCCATTGGCTTGACAAAAATATGGCGTCAAGGCGTCAACTGCAATCCATCTTGGGTCTCTTGTTGTATGTCCACAAATGTGTCAAGCTGGCATGTATATTTCTCAACAGAATGTTAGAACTTCTCAGGGCTTTTAATGGGCGTCAAAAAATTTTATTGACACCTGATTTCAAGAGGGACCTAAGATGGTTTGCCAAATTCCTTCCCAAGTACAATGGTATCTCAATGTATGACCACAAAAAGTTTGACGCTACCTTGGAGCTAGATGCTTGTTTGACAGGTTTTGGTGGCTGCTGTGGCAGCTTGGTGTATCATTTGCCCATTCAGAGAGGTCATAACAATTGGACAATTGTCCATTTGGAAATGGTTAACATCCTGATAGCTGTGAGGTTGTTTCAGCGTCAATGGGCGTCAAGGAGGGTCTTAATACGTTGTGACAATGAGGCAGTCGTTTCTGTCCTGCGAACTGGCAGGACCAGGGATCCATATCTTGCTGCATGTGCTCGCAATATATGGTATGCGTCAGCAGCGTCAGATATTGACGTGCAGTATGTACACATCAGGGGCCTGGATAATAAGATAGCTGATTTGCTATCCAGGTGGCAAGGCTCCACCCATCAAATTCAAATGTTACACTCACTTGTCGTGAATCCAGTGTGGCTTCACGTTTCTTATGAGTTACTGGAGTTAGATCCCCAGTTGTAAATATATTTTCATGTTATTTGTGTGAATCTAGCATTCGCATGCTTTGCATTTGTATGGGTTAGTATTTGTGAATAGTAGTAGTGTGTCAGTACCTACAGTGTATTGTGGCATTTGCATGCTTAGCATTTGCAGTTTACATGTTAATTGTATTGTTGGGGCTCCTGACATACAGGGGCCTATTCACATAACTAATATTTGTGTCAAAGGTGCTACACTTTGTGTTTTAGAAAATGAAGCTCTGACATCACTGAACTCCAAGGCATCTGACAGAGTACAGTTGGCCTTTCGTCCCAAGACCAGGAAAGCTTACAGCACCATGTTTAGAACTCTTTTTGCATTTTGTATTATCACCAAGTCATGCATTGTCAATGTAAATGTCAAATTGGTGTTGTCTTTTCTTGAGTGCCTGGTCTTGAATTCATGTTCTTGTTGTATGATTGCCAACTATGTCTCGGCCCTTAAGGCCAATTTTGTACTTTATGACCTGCCTTTCCATGTACTTGATCACCCCAAAGTCAAATATTTTGTTAAATCTTTAAAGATCAATAGACCTTTGTCAATAAATTCTCACAATGTTATAACCATTCCAATTCTCATCAAAATATCTGAATCTTGTGAGGCGTTGGATTCCGGTCTGGTATATAGGACTGCCATTTTGCTAGGATTCTTTGCCTTTATGAGGCTTTCTAACCTGGCCCCTCATGCATTGGCCCTCTTTGATGAGTCCAGACACCTGACTGGAGAGGATATCCTATTTACCAAGGACTATGCCAAGATCATCATTAAGTGGTCTAAAACCATCCAGACAAGGGACAGGATCCAGTGTGTGACACTCCCGAAGCTCAGGAATAAAATCATTTGTCCTTACAGGGCCCTTAAGGCCCTTTTCAGGTCATATCCTATGTCCCCTCACACCTCATTATTACAGATTTCCTCTAAGCGTGGTCTGAATCCACTTACTGATTCTAGGGTTAGGAAGGTATTTAAACACATCAATGTCAGCCTGGGCTATAGGCCTGGTTATTTTACGTTTCATGACCTCAGAAGGTCTGGGGCCACATATGCATTCAATTCACATGTTCCAATCCAAGATATTAAGAGGCATGGCACTTGGTCTTCAGATTGCGTGTGGCGTTATATACAGTCTGACCATGCCTCTGGTGAGAGGTTGGCAAATGCCTTGGCAATGTCTATAAATGCTCTATAATGTCACTACAACTAGGTTGGGCTTTGAGGGTGGTCCATAATGCTTTCACACATGTAACTCCTTTTATTATAAATATTTTAGTCATTTTTGTAAACTCTGGGGCTTCCTTCCTCCCTTGGCAGTCTAGGGGGCTTTGTGTTAACTCACCTTCTTCGAAACTTGAAATATTTGGTAAAGTTGTCCTTTGCCCAGTAATCCTTTTCAAAGCCTCCCCTTCTGCCGGGGTTGAAGGTCACCTCAGAGGTCACTAGTCAACTGATCTTAGAATTGCAATTTAACATGAACTGTGAACTGATAATTTAACTGTATGAACTATGAACTGAACCTTAGTAACTTACATATATGATCACAGTTCTTATATATGGCTTTAGTAATTTACATACATGATCACAGTTTGTATATATGGCTGCTGTGTATAATTATGTTAATAACTGCAGCCTTGCTATACATATATATGGCTGCTTTGTATGACTGCAGCCTTGTTATACTAACGTTAACTTTTATATACTTTTATTGACTTGTATATATACATTAGTTATAGTATGCATTATTACAATAAAGATGTACCCGCAGTCTTGTCTTTCTGTCTTGGGGTTGGGGACTGTCGCTTGGGGCGTTTGGGCGACCCAGGTGTCAGTCCTCCTCCAAGGCAGGGGTCATTTGTTGTGTTTTACCTCAGGACTGGGCTGGGTACCAGGCCCAACCTCTTTGGTTTGGCACCTCTGAACCCTGAAGTGGGGTTTCACATGGTTGTCACTGGCAATGCTATAACAAATGTGTGTGATTGGTCAGGGATCTGACCTCAATGTTTGGGCCTTAGACATTGTCACTTTAAAATTTGTGCCTGAAGGGCAAACATGATTTACCACCCACCCTCCCACTTGCTGGGTTGGTAAATCTCACCTTGACCCTGGGTCTCTTTTTTGACCCAGGTCATACTTTTTTGACCTTCAGATCTTTTTCTATCTGAGGTCAGTTCTGTGGACAGGCGAGGGTGGTCCATAATGCTTTCACACATGTAACTCCTTTTATTATAAATATTTTAGTCATTTTTGTAAACTCTGGGGCTTCCTTCCTCCCTTGGCAGTCTAGGGGGCTTTGTGTTAACTCACCTTCTTCAAAACTTGAAATATTTGGTAAAGTTGTCCTTTGCCCAGTAATCCTTTTCAAAGCCTCCCCTTCTGCCGGGGTTGAAGGTCACCTCAGAGGTCACTAGTCAACTGATCTTAGAATTGCAATTTAACATGAACTGTGACCTGATAATTTAACTGTATGAACTATGAACTATGAACTGAACCTTAGTAACTTACATATATGATCACAGTTCTTATATATGGCTTTAGTAATTTACATACATGATCACAGTTTGTATATATGGCTGCTGTGTATAATTATGTTAATAACTGCAGCCTTGCTATACATATATATGGCTGCTTTGTATGACTGCAGCCTTGTTATACTAACGTTAACTTTTATATACTTTTACTGACTTGTATATATACATTAGTTATAGTATGCATTATTACAATAAAGATGTACCCGCAGTCTTGTCTTTCTGTCTTGGGGTTGGGGACTGAGAGGATGTCTACATCAATTTTGCGGTATATAAATGTTTCTAGTCTATTCTATTTTATCTAAGGAAAAGCGCTGTTTTGAAATGGCAAACCTTGTTACCACATATAAACTTCCCAAAGACTGCTTTAGTGGGGTGTTCTGTATAATTATACTTTATTTATAGCCATTTTAAATTTTGAAGTGGAGAAAATTTTGTGACGGACATATTTAAGTCCTCTTTACAAAATTTAAGCCCACTACCAACCAGTCTTAAAGTTGAGCTCTTGGCTAAGCCTAAGACCAGTCTTAAATTCTTTGTGAATATGACTAAGTCTAAGGCAAAAGTTTTAGCAGGTTTGGGGCAGAAACTTGAGACAAAAGTCTCGACTTTAAACCTAAGCCCTGGCTAAGACCTTTCGTGAATACGGGGGGGGGGGGGCTGATAAAGTGTGTAATACATGCATCGTTTGTATATTGATTTGCATTTAACTTCATTGTGTATTTGCCTTTCATAGAACGCACTGATATGTTTTTGTCAGAACATTGGGGTTTTTTTATTCATTGTATTATACTGTGAACCCAAGTTTAAGACAACCATCTGTAGAAACACAAACACAAACTTCTTGGAATGTTGTACTGTCCAAAGGTCTTTTTCAAAGTAACCATGACTCAGCACTTCGAGTGTCGTCATGATATAAAAACAGGTGTCAGGAATTAATTCCCAGGCACGAGAATGTCAAGGGCTGTTTTCCTGATACGAATATAATAAAAAATAAAATAATACTTTATTTAGTTTTGATGCAAGAATTCGTGTTCAAAAGTGGAAAACAGAAATATGGGGATTTCCCTGTTTTGCATTGAACATAATTGCGCCAAGAAGTAAACTATGGAGCCCATAAGGGATCACAATAATGATATATTTCGCCTAAAACAGATAAATATTTTGATTCTGGTGGTAAAATTATGTCGCTAAACTTTGGCGAACCATGCCTGATGCCATATATAAAAATTAATGTGGAATGTATTCCAAATTTCTTCAAATGAATCCATTTTAAGCCCATTTGGGTAAAATGGGCATAGTCGGATATCAGGGGCCGTATTCACGAAAGGTCTTAGCCAGGGCTTAGGCTTAAAGTTGAGACTTTTGTCTCAAGTTTCTGCCCCAAAGCTGCTAAAATCCTTGTCTTAGGCTTAGTGGTATTCACAAAGAATTTAAGACCGGTCTTAGGCTTAGCCAAGAGCTCAACTCTAAGACTGGTTGGTAGTGGGCTTAAGTTTTGTAAAGAGGACTTAAATATGGCCGCCATAAACTTTTCTCCACTTCAAAATTTTAAATGGCTGTAAATAAAGTATAATTATACAGAACACCTCACTAAAGCAGTCTTTGGGAGTTTATGTGTGGTAACAAGGTTTTCCATGTCAAAACAGCACTTTTCCTTTGATAAATTGCATTAAATGAATGATATATATCACCAATAGTATAGTTTGAAATAGAAAAGAAAGGTCACATGACACATAAAACCACTGTGGTTATTTGATAATCTTGGACTTAGCTAAGTCTCTTTTTGTGAATACGGATTTAAGACAAAACTTAGCTGAGACAAAAGTCTCAACTTTAAGACCACATTTAAGCCTAAGACCTGGCTAAGTCTAAGACCTTTCGTGAATACCAGCCCAGTAGTTTTGTACAAAAGTTAAGCCTAAGACTTGGCTAAGACCTTTTGTGAATACGGCCCCAGGAGTCTCAATCTTCTCGCTCCTCGTGTAATATTATTTTAAAGCTTGAGCTCAATCCAAAGCTTGTGATTCTACAGAAGCACTTTTTTAAGCGCGAGCTCTAGCAAGGCTGGCACTTTTAGATATCACTAATACCGACTGATTTTGGCCTAACTTGGATTTTTATGTTCGCCCTGCATGACGCCAATGGAATTTCTAAACAATTAGATTTAACATCCACATGATCAGACTGATTACCAAAAAAATTAGCTGTATTGGCTATAGGATACAATGGGTCCTGATTCCAAACTATCGAGTTTCTCCTTGGGACTGTCCGTAATAATAATTAGAGTCAGGACTGCTGTGGCCACCAATTTTAATCACCCATAACCATGCATAAACTCACATTTTTACATAAAAGACCCTGTCATGTTTTACCACCATTCCAACCTTTGATAAAATAGAGATTTTGTGAGAAAAAGAATGTAACTTTGTATTTTTAAACTAGAAATGTATCTCACATTCTCATTACATATTCAGTAAATCGTGGTATGCAACCAATAGGCTCAGCAGAGAAAAATACATCATAAAAGAAATACCACACCACCTGTCTATAACCCAAGCTAAACCCTCAGATAAGCCTGAGAGGGAGATTGCCAAGAGAAAATTTACTCATCCACTGGGTAAGGCATTGAATTCAAAGGAGAGACACACAGATTTGGGATCAGCATGTATACAGAAACTGTAGTTCCGTTATATATATCCAGAGTGTCCCCCATTGGGTTCCATAAATTTATATGTACATAACTAATATGTAGAAGATCAATGATGTATGTACGGAGCAATGTATGTACGGAGCCCCTAATAGGACATGGTAAAATAAAAATTACACCATGTATTAAGTCGTGCGCAGAGATTATCTCATGATAACGAGAAAATAAGTCGTGATAATGAGATGATCTCATGATATCAAGATGATCTGGTGATAATAAGATCATCTTGTGATATCAAGATCATCTTGTGATAACAAGATCATCTCGTTATCACAAGTGATTTTATTGTGATGATCTCATTAGCACCACTTGTTTTATTGATATCACAAGATCATCTGGTGCTCACCAGATGATCTTGTGCTCACTAGATAAAGTGGTAATCACCAGATAAAGTAGTTATCACGACATAATAAGTAGTGAGCACTAGTTTATGTGGTGATCACCACTTATTATGTTGTTATCACCAGATGAAGTAGTGAGCACCACATCATTTAGTTATAACCAGATCATCTCATGCTCACCACATCATCTGGTGATAACAAGAAAATGAGTAGCGAGCACCACATCATCTGGTGATCACTAGATGAAGTGGTGAGCACGAGATGAACTAGTGATAATAGAATGATCTGGTTAGCACCAGATAATGTAGTGCTCACTACTTCATCTGGTGATAACAACATAATAAGTATTGATCACCACATAAACTAGTGCTCACTACTTATGCAGTTTTTATTTTACCATGTCCTATTAGGGGCTCTGTATGTATGATACAGTGCGTTAAGTTTTTTATCGACAAATAAGCATATTATTGAGTTCACAGACATGCTGTGAAGAACCTCCTAGCTGACTTAATATATACTTATCACAGGCCAGTAAACTCGAAATTAATAAGGCAGTTATGGTGATGTAATAGTTATTGATATTTACTATTTATTTATGCTGATGTTACATATCTTTAGGGTGCTACTATGGATCTATTAGATACTGCAACGTATGATTCATTTTCTGTGGAGACTAGTTTAAAGTGGCTGGACTTTGCGGAGCATGCATACACAGGGATTTATGGACTGTGATTAAGACAAGATACACTTTTTTCGAACGACAATTGCAGAAAGGACACATACACTGGAGTTTAATGTGTTGAGGAATAAATATTACTATAGGTGAGCGATCCTCTCTCTTTCTGTCTCTCATAACACTGTTTATTGTTAATGACCCACTTATTGTAAAAACATATACCAGTGTAATTGATAATTTGATTTCATATAGCTTAGCAAGATATATGAAGTGGGTGTATTGATTTTGTAAAGACGGAAAAACATGGGGTGATTTTTGTTTCAAAAATATACATTAATTCTTTGACAAAATCTCAACAGGACAAATATATTGACTAACTACTGCCAAATATTTCAATTGCTTTAGTGGAACACTATTTGTACATGTATATATTAATGTAAAGACTTGCTGTATTTATACAAAACTCGAAAACACTCGACACATGCAGACCTCAGGGCGTTTCCCAAAATTCAGGACTGTTTTTGGCATCCAAAATCTCACGTTAATCTTTGCCATAATGTAATCAGAGGTAACACTGTTGGGCCTATCATTTTCTAAAAATCAAGATACAGGTTCAGATGTAGTAGTTAGTTACTATTTTTTGTATATTCTAGTCAATTTTAATCTGTATATCTAGTCATGAGTTTTTTTGTATATTTGATCATGTTATACATATTATTTAGTTAAAGTATTGCTAGCTGTGTTTATCCTTTCTCTAATCTTTTTTGTCCACGTGCTTTATTCAAATATTGTTTGATTAGTGTCTTTTGGGGTTTTTTTTTACTATGTGCATCTAGGCAGATGTTTTATTTGTATATTTGTTCATGTAGTACATATTCTTTAGTTAATGTATTTATTAATTTTAATGGTGCTGTATAACAGCAATGTGTACTAGCACTTTAAATTTTAACTTTACTTTAATGCACTTAACGCCTTGTGTTCATGTTGGAGCCCAACTTAGGAGTCAGCCCATCTTAAGATGGGCTATAGCCCAACTTAGGATCCTAAGTTGGGTAGCCCATCTTAAGATGGGCTAGAACATATTAGCCCAACTTAGGATAATAAAATTCAAGAAGGTTTTTAAATCTAAAATTTAATATTATCCTTTTAGATAGAATGTCCATAGCTTATTTTAAGATGCATTGACAGATATATATCAGCAAAACATTATATCATACTTCATGGACTGTTTAATCAACGAGTTTATTTAAGTTCTAAAATTTTGATTAAACAGCCTTATGATTGTGAATTGCTATTGTTACTTAAAGTTTCTTTTTTTTCTTGTCTTTCCTGAATATTTGCTTACAGATATTAGCCCAACTTATAATTTGAACAGGTAGTTTTTATTCTCAAACTGAAATACTATTATTATTATTATTTTACTTATACTTTTATCCCTTTTATTTGCTTCAGTGTGCATTGATAGGTTTAGTCTGAATTCATTTATCATTCCAAGGCAGTAAAGATGTTTGACAATGGGAGGGTTATTAACTGACAAGATGTGTATTGTTAAACCACTCCTTTGAGCTTGATTGTTTTACTTCTGGGGAGTGATTAGGCAACTGGATTATGTTGTAATTCATCTATTGTTTCAAGACTCTTTTTAAGTTGATTTGTTTGACTGTGTGTGACTTGTTAACTGGATTAGTGTTAATATTTACCTTTTGTCCCAGCATTACTTTTGAACTTGATTTGTTTCACTTGTGCTTGAGTGACTAGCTGACAGGATTAAATAGGTATTGTTGTAAGATTCTTTTAAGGTATTTTTACATGTTTAAGGGAAGCAATTAACATAATAATTTTTAAAAGCTAGGTTCTTAAGTGGACAATTACTGCTATTTACCTGAATACATAAGATTAACTTATTTGATTAAATTACATTTTAATAATAATTAGTGTAATTTAAAAAAGGTAATTTACATTTTTTTGTGAAAATAAAGTGCTGTTTATAAAAGTTTGCTAAATTTTATAATATGACTCACCCATAAAATCCCCCTTAAAGGTTTAATAGAATTAAGCCTCTTTGTGTTTTGATATTACTTTGAGATAGATAAAGATAGGCTACCCAACTTAGGATCCTAAGTTGGGCTATAGCCCATCTTAAGATGGGCTGACTCCTAAGTTGGGCTCCAACATTAACATTTGATGGTATATCCTGGAACTTTTACACATTGATTGTACAATTGATACATAATTTATAATATCAATAACACTAGCGGATCCCCCCCCCCCCCCCCCCCCCCGAAAAAATAATGTAAAGGGGTTCAACCCAAAGTACAAAATTATTTCTTGAGATTGGTCTTAAATTTACAGGAAATGCACTATATTTTTATCAAAAATTAATTTTTCCCCGGGGGCATGCCCCCCAACCCCCCTAGTTATGGTATGTCTGATGTGAACCCCCATCTTACTTAAAGCTGGATCCGCCCTTGAATAATATTGAAAACTCTGTGAATTACCTAAAATTACCTAAAATACAAACGGATATACTTCTTACTGAATCCATTCAATATCTAATGTCTACACATTAGTATCAGCTTTTTCAAATTGCCGACTTCAGACTCAATGAATCAACCTTTACAGTCAATGAAACGACTTTCAGACTTAGATAATCGACTTTCAAACTCAAAAATGAACTTTCAATAATTTCATCAACTTTAAAGGTCGATTTGACTTCATAAATCAAGTTTTAAAGTAAAGTGAGAACCGAGTCTTCCAGTTACCACCAAATTGCCCAAAAATGGTATTAATTTAATCTTCGGTTTGAGAGTCTTGATCACTTTTGGCTCTCTCTCTCTTCAGATTCAGAAGCAATTTTGTATGACTAAAGTGGAAGGAAACCGAATAACTAAATCTGTTTTGAAACAAAGCTACATGGGGCAAACAGACGGATAAATGTGAGCCCTGCTTAAGTAAAATGACATGGAAGAAACAATTAACAACGCTCAACAACACTTAATAAAGAAGGAAAATTATTGTTGAAAATTTTTGTTCCATAAATAAAGTTCCTCTTTCTGTTCACACTTTCTGATCAAAGCTAAACAAATATCTTTACTGAATGTTGTCTGTGAGCTTAATGGCATACTAATGGCATTACAAATCAATTGATTTCTGTGCTACCGTAAATTTGCTAATACTTTTTTCTTTTCAAAAGGATATGCTTATTTTTAGTGATAGTATAATCAATCAAACAGTTTTATGATAAACGTAATACTGATAATATTTATTTGGGGTTTTCAGTCGCTTTCAACACTGTGCAAGTCATATCATGACGAGTAGTTTTGTGGGCAGAGGAAACCAGTACATAAAGTTGGTCAAGGTTCTGTACTGTAAACGGACGACCATCGGTAAGTAGCTACTAAATTTCCCACATAAGGTCCAGGGTTTGAACCCCCGACCTCAGAGGTGGGAGGTGAGTGTGTTACAACAATAATAATAATAATTTGCAAAATAGTTTGAGGAATGTTTTTGTGTCTATTAAATTAGGGCATACCTATAAACATTGCTACTTTTCCTCTGGATACAGTTAACCTGTAGGCTGTTTGTATTTTTATACATTATTCTATGAACATCATGGCAAAGAAATGTGTTGTTTTGTGGAGCATCTATATATACACTATTTTCATGTGTTTACAGGCGACTGTTGATACACAATTAAGTTTACCACACAAAAGCAAAAGTGGTATTCTAGGAAGTATTTAAACCACAGACAGGCAGATTGAAATTTTAAAAAAAAACAACAACATAATTTGGCACTTCTGAGCACGGATGAAGCTACAGTGGAACTGTTGGCCTTGAAGATGACTTCCAAAACAGTCAGCCAATATCTGCCAAATACTTTGTCAGCAGGCAAAACAGGTCAGAATGGTGACATGTTCTCAAAATATACATTACAGGAGCTGAAGCAGTTACACCAACTACCTGCTCGTATGCAGCCAATCAAGAGAAGTGCTAGCCTAACCAGTAACATGTATCACCGACTTCTGGATAGATATAACAGGTTGATAGTATATCACAAAGAATACATGGGATTTCTACCAAATGTGGAAGTTTGGGTAATAAATGAAAATGCACTGAAGAGCAACAGCCTGGGAAAAGATGTATTCATAGCACTTCAGCTACACATCTACTGCCGCCAACTTGGCTTTCCTTTATTCATCCTTGCTTCGAACAGGCACCATTCCTGGATCAGAACCCTGACCAGGCTCCTCAATATTATTTCGGGTGATGCAGATTTAGAGAACAAACCATTCCTCCTTGCTAAAGTGATGGTGTGTTTGGCTATGGAATACACAATTAAAAAGAAGTTTGGTAAAGCTGCAACTTTTCTGAAGGATGCCGAAGAAATTCTCGCAAAAACAGAAGCATCAGACTTCCATGGATGGTATCACCTGGCGTCTGCGTACTTCTATAATGCCTTCAGACTTACTAAGAGTGTCACCAAGCCAGATATGAAAGAGAAAGTCATGGATCATTTGCAGAAGGCACACCAGTACTTTGTTGAAGATTCAACAGGAAGATATGCATTCCGCCTAGAAAGCTCTTTGACAATATGGTGGATGTTTTTGGTGAAAACCAATTTGACCAAGGATGTCAAATGTTTGATGCCAGATGACAGCTGCAAAGAGAGATGTGATAAGCTACAACTGACTTTGAACGATGACAACGCCATGAAATATTATCAGCAGTTTTTCTCTGAGAAAACAGCAAATCAACTGTTACCAGCTGATGTGCTGGAAGTGGTTCACACAAAAACACAGAAATTGGTAAAATCAAGTCAAGACAATACAAGAGAAACAATGCAAGAAGAACGAGGTATGTTTTAATAAAAGAGAGTATTTACCATTATATTAAATATAATATTATGTCTCTAAGATACTATTTGCTTGTCCATTTATTTGTGTGGGTGGACAACTCAAAAGCAAAACATGAGATCATACTTTCAAACAAGATTGTCTTTACCTATGAGTCAGTTCTCTGTAAAGATTACCTGGATTTGGATAGAGACTCCAGAATTTTTAGGGGGGTTTAAACAATATTTTAAAAATATTAATCACATTTGGGTATTATTTTCATACATGATGGAGTCTACCCTTGGCTCTGTTCTCCTGTCAAAGTTAATCTGAATCAGCATTATGACTCCAAAATTATTTTAGGGATTTTCATCAATATCTGGTTCACCATCCCCGGTGGAGGGTAGATGTTCCCTCAGGCAATGCTTGTCTTTAATTTGTGTTTTTTTATCCTTCTATTGAAAGAAGAGAATATGAACATTGGACAACAAGTTTCCGGTTGTGATAAACATATTCAAATATATATGTAAATACTCTCATCCCCCAAATCCCAAACTGACATTGCAACTGTGTTCATTTGTCTGTGCACATCAATATTTTCACACAATCCATTGCTTGGTCCTGCTTGGTCCTCCACAAAGATGATCCCATTTGCAATCCAGAATTGGTTTGTGATTTTGGGGGCGTATCCCTCACACAACACAAAAATTATTAATCAGATCTAAGTGATATTTTCACACAAAACCAGGGTCTACTAATGGATATTGTGCCACTTTAAAATTGATCCACATCTGGATCCAAAAAACATTTTTTTTTTTGGCAAGAGTTTGTCTAAGGCAGTGTTTTTTTTTCCTTTTGGTTTGTGCTGTGTGTAGCATTTTTGTTTTATTTTGCACATATATTTATGAGTTACTTTGAAATAATTACAGAAAAGGAAGATGAAGCAGCTTCTCAAACTATGCAGCAAGGCTATGAAGAATTTGCAGAGCAATTTGAGAGGTAGTTATTTTTAAAGCTCCAAGTGTATTTTAACAGCTTACTAGTGTATTAAATGTGAAAATTTACCAAAATATTCTTGATTTTGTTTTCAACACTATTTCAATGTTGTATGTGTTGTTTTTGTTACTTTACACAGAGGAAACCTGCCAGCATTTGTCCAAGGTGTCTATTTAGATGAAGGAAATAACAAACTTCATGTGTTTCTAATGTCTTATGATCGTGAGAAAGAGGATCAACTCTTGGAAGTTCTGAACCAAAAGTTTCACAAAATTGTGAAACAAGTGATTATAAGGAAGACTCAATTCAGGTTTGCAGGAGACAATGATGACAAAACTACTTTATCAGCTGAGCAAGAGAGATGTCGAACAACTCATGGCCAACTGAAGTCCACCTTTGGACCAGGGTCAACCCTCTTCACTATAGACAAGAAGCACAAGGATAATGTTTTGCTTGCAGGGGATATCCATATCCGCGAAGACATCCCCAAAAAGGTGGCTGGTATAGAGAAAACACCGCCTTCAACTACACTCACTTGTCTTACCACCAGCAAGGAGGACAAGATTTATGCCCTTACCTGTCAGCACCTGTTTATGTGTGATGGGGGGTACAAAACTGAGAATGACTGTTGTGTACTGTCACAGGTTAACTACCAGTCTAAACCTAATGACACTCCATCAGAACTTTTCTTAGTAGGAGAATATTTCACTGGAATTTACAGTGTAACTCCTGACAGCATAGCAGAAGAAGAACAACTGAGCCCTCAAGGTAAAATTTAAAAAAATATTACTACATATTTAGTACTTTCATGTATGCTTGGTTACCAACGGCCAATATTCAACTGCATCCATTGACATTCCCAGGAAACAGCGTGAATCAGACCAAAATAAAATTTGGGTAATGGCTCTTAACATAGTTGAGTGCCTTTTACAGTCATAAATGGGTGATAAGTTACTGCCTTTTGCCTTTTTAAAGAATTATCATGATTTTATACATACTATAATTTGCTCAAATCAAAATTTTGGGAAATTGTAGAGCAGTTCACTGTCTCCCAGATATTTGCGATTTTCTCAAAACACCAAAAAGCCGGAAAAATTGGACCCAAAGATTTGTATAAGATTGGTTTTATCATTCCAAGAACACTTTATTTTTGTGCAGTGTTCCAAACTCTCGCCTGCCTGCTTGCCCATCTGCCCATTGTGGTTGAGTTTAAGGATGGGCTTTCATAGTCCACGTGCTTGAGACATACCTGATGCGATTTTTTGAGTAAAATACGGGTTTATTGAGGAATATTTACACGTTTTGTCTTGTTTTGTTTTTATTTCCTTTTCGGTAGTAGCCATATTGCTTTTGTGTCTAATTGAATAAAATTTCCTGAAGAAATATTCCCATCTAGCGGTATAGACAACTATTTCTTTGTAAACACAATTACCGCAAATTTGAGCGGATTCCTTAAGGTACTGTGATATATTTAAGCGAGTATATTTGTTGGGGTTTCTCACCCAAAATGAATTTGCTCTACCGATATTTGATCTTTTAAGTGATCCCTGCTTTGTGAATAGCTATTTGAATGGCTCACTTGAAACTTTTTTCTCAAATTTGATGTGACCTTGATCTGATCTTAATCCATGTTAGTGAATACTGGCCCTGAGTCCCCAATCATCTGGTTTGTTTGTTCCAACTATTAAGGGTGTCACCATTGAAAAGTAACAAAATCTTCAAAATTTGGTCCAATTGTGCACTGGGGAAGATCAGAGGCCCTTATGTGGTTACAAAAAGAACATATTTGAAACAAGTCAAGGCGGGGGGGGATTTCCCCATCAGTGGATTTCCACATACTGTGACGGATCTTGTGGCCTGGGTGTGTGTGTCGGGGGGTGTGGGGGGTGTGGAGGTGTTTGGCAGTGTTTAATTTTTAATTGCTTTCCGGAACTACATTCCTGGGTTTGAGTCTATGCGTGAGAATTTGACGTGGAACTTATTTGAAAATATTTCACAAAATACTGTTAAACTGTAATACTGTATTGCCAGTATTACCATCAGTTATTTTTTACCTAGTGGTAAACAAGTTTGGCCTCTAATTCTTTCTTCACAGGGGCTGACCTCTGTGGGTACCAATGGTTGTTGAAGAGGTTGTAATCATAAACCCTAATCTTGGTTTTTCTTATTATTGTACAAAGATAAGATGTTCTGCAAATATAGCCATCAAATTTATGGGTCACCAGGTGTAAGTAAAATTATAAATATTACCATCTAATCACTGTTGTGCCTGTCAAAGTCTGTGTATTCGGTTCAACTCCAATAATCACAACAGATCAGCATAGCTTGTATGCATTTTTTTCACTTTTTTAGTCTCATAAAATATCTTGTTCCAATAGAACTTGCAACTTGTTCGTAGGGCTCCTAACTTTCCAAGGTTACACACCCGACTGCAATTAACTTTTTTGCATGAATTTAAAACACTGTTTTGTGCATATTTGCTAATAAGCTAGACATTCCTCTGTCTCTCACCATGTCAGAGATCATTGCAGTTATTGGAAATACACTTGTCACAAAATTTTAGCATTCTTGTGTACCATGTAAGTTTGAAAATGAGCTTCAAATCACTCTATTTCTTACTGGTGTAAAGTTATTCTTTATCATACACACTAAAGTAATTCTTTTTGTGCCTGTAGTACTAAATACCTTGTGCCTAGGTCAAACCTGTCTGTGTCACTTGAACTGTACGTATTTGATTTTGTCCTTATGCCCCCCAAAACACACATCTGGCTAGTACACATCGAAGAGTAACCCAACCCATATATCTGGTCCCCCACCAGTCCAGTATGTATATTTTAGTATAGCGGTGAAAGGACCTAATGGCAATTTCAAACATTAAAAAGCATTCTGATGCATGCAATTATCTCCCGCCATATAAAATAGATGTACTAACGATAGTGTAATATAGCTTTTCTTGTAAGATGGAGGCACCTGTAGAAACTTCACTATGTGGTAGATCACCCAAAAGTAGAAGAATGACTTATTTAGAAGAAATTGCCTATCTGCAATACTTTTAAAGACTAGAGGAATAGTTTTAGTACACAAAATTTGGCTGAAATCGCTCGCAGTTTTTGAGATAAATGATATTTTCCATTTCCACCAAAATTCAAGATGGCATCTGAAAATTGGAAAAGTCTAAATTTTTCAGAGGTGCTAGAGGAGTAGTCCTTATTACTCTGAGGATCCGAAATTTGCCCGAAATCGCTCTATCCACCAAAATTTGAAAAAGTCTAAACATTTCAGAAGTCCTACTGGAGTAGTTCTTAGTACCCCGGGGGGTCCAAAATTTGCCTGAAATTGCTGTATCTCTTACGATTTTGGAGATAAATGGTATTTTTTCATTTCTGCCAAAATTCAAGATGGCGGTCGAAAATTGGAAAAGTCTAAATTTTTCAGAGGTCATACAGGAGTAGTCCTTAGTACCCTGTGGTACAAAATTTGCCCAAAGTCGCTCCATCTCTTATGGTTTTCGAGATAAATCTGCCACTGTGGCCTAGCGGGTAACACACTTGTCTAGAAACTCAAAGGACATGGGTTCAAACCCAGGTACAGGCAGATACATAGTGGCTTGGAGGCCAATTAAAATAGCGGTCCTCTGCCGTTGGGTCATATCCCCAGTGGCAGGCTAATGAACGTCAAGGAGGTTGATAAATGGTCATCCTTGAGCCTCTATCTTTCAGTTAGGGAAATGTGAGTCACTTGTGAGTTGGCACTGTACCTGTACAGTCGGATGGGTTAAATAATGCTTTGATTCCTGTAGTATATGTAGATATTGCGCTGAGTATAAAAATAAATACACAAAAATACACAAATGCACAAATAAATGGATTTTCCATTTGTGCCAAAATTCAAGATGGCATCTGAATTTCAGACAAGTCTAAATTTTTGAGAGGTCTTACAGGAGTAGTCCATAGTGCCCTAAAGATAACATATTTTATAGCAAACCTTTATACTGAATACTTTTAAACTTAGAAGTGACTTACTCAGTGACAAAATGTCAAAGTAGCTATTCCTCAGTTGGCATTGTAGCTACAGCTCTGAGAATGCATCATCACACAGAACATCAAAAAGTAGCTGAACAACATATTTGATACAAAATCTATAAATTGAATACTTTTGAAATTACAAGTGAGTTACCCATTGGCAAAATAGGTATAGCTCTGGTGGATACAATAAGCTAAAAGTAGTAAATGATATCTTATTAAAAACTCAATGAATAACATAGTTGCAAAGATTGGCCAAACTTTAAAACTTTAAAAGTTATTTGACATTTACTTCCTCTGTTATATAGCTACAAATGAGGAAATAGCTATTACTCATTTATTATATGCAATGGCGCTCCAAACTATGTATAATCTTATAGTTAAGGACAAAGAAGCTGAACAACTTCTTTTAGGAAAATACTGTAACTGCAATAGTTTTGGAGTTACAAAGGTTTTACTCAATAGTAAGAATTTCAAAGTAGCTGTTACTCAACTATGCAATGTGCAACAGGTCTGAAACTTTACTATGTGATAGCTTATCAAAAACTAGATGAATAACATATTTAAAAGATTTGCCTAACTTTAATACTTTTTAAGATATATGAAATTTACTTCTGTCATTATTTTGCCACAAATAAGAAAATAGCTATTACTGATTTATGGCATGTAGTGGAACCCAAAACTATATGCCATGTTATAGTTAAGGACAAAGTAGCTGAACAACATATTTTAGGAAAATACTGTAACTGCAATAGTTTTGGAGTTACAAAGGTTTTACTCAATAGTAAGAATTTTAAAGTAGCTATTACTCAACTATTCAAAGTGCAACAGCTGTGAAACTTGACTATGTGATAGCTTATCAAAAACTAGATGCATAACATATTTAAAAGATTTGCCTAACTTTAATACTTTTTAAGATATTTGACATTTATTTCTGCCATTATTTTCCTACAAATAAGAAAATAGCTATTACTGACTTATGGCATGCAATTGAATCCCAAACTATATGTCATCTTATAGTAAAGGACAAAGTAGCCATACAAGATATTTTATGAAAATACTCTAACTGCAACAGTTTTGTAGTTACAATGGATTTACTCAACAGCAAGAATATCAAAGTAGCTATTACTCAGCTATATAATGTGCAACAGATCTAAAACTTTGATATGTGATAGCTTATCAAAAATTAGACAAATAACATATTGAAAAGATTGACATAACTTTAATACTTTTGAAGATATTTGACATTTACCCCTGTCATTATTTTGCTACAAGTAAGAAAATAGCTATTACTAACTTATGGCACTACAATATGTGATAGCTTATCAAAAACTAGACAAATAACTTATTGAGAAGATTGACATAACTTTTTAAATACTTTTGGAGATATTTGGCATTTACTTCTGTCATTATTTTACTACAAATAAGAAAATAGCTATTACTCATTTATGGCAATATACACTACGTACCATCTTATAGCTAAGGACAAAGTAGCTTAACAACATATTTCAAGAAAAAACTCTAAGTCAAATAGTTTTTAAGTCATGAGTCATTTACTCAAAATAGATAAAACTGCTATTACTCACTTATCTTTAGGCCTAAGTCCACAAACCAAAAAATGTTTCAAGGGCATGAAAATTCATTAGGACAAATAATTGACAAAAAAATCTGTAGCTGTAGTAGTTTTGGAGAAATCTGCGTGACACACTAACGTACGCACGCATGCACATGATGTATTTTATAATTTCCTGGCACAAGTTGTGCACTGAAGTGGTAACTCATCCCAGTACTAATGTAGTCTATTGCAGCTTAACTTGGTGAACAGACAGATACTCCTGACACTGCACCACAATTCATGAAAGTCCAGAGACAACAAAAAAAAAAGATAAAAAAGTGATTCCTAAAAGCGGGAGCCTTACTAGAGCTCTGCTTAAAAAGTTTAAGTTGTCCATAACATAAATTGCTTTCTGAGTTGTGTCAATTTATTCTGAACACATCCTATCCAAATGAATTCCACTAAATCACACCAAATACATTTTATCCAAAATAACGGCAGACCAAACCATAATAAAAGGTAGATGAGTCCTTTGGTTATAGCTCATGACCCCAGAATAGAAAGATGTGATCTAGCATTAAAGAGTAGATAATATGATCTTCAAGTCACTGGGTCTTACAATTTTTTAGTAATTTTTGTATTTTTTAAAATATTACAGTCATAAATTCTATTGCTGATAATCAGTCCATGAGAACCCTTGAAAATGAGCTCGAAATATATCTCGTCATTTCCGGTTTACTCAAATTTTCCAGAAATGTAGCACAGTTGTGAAAATCTACCTAAAATTAAGATTTTGTGAATAATAAAAGAGGTAAAGTATTTATTTATATTATTTGGACACAGTTTACAATGAAACAGTAGGTGTGAAAAGATTATATGGACCAAGAATCCAAATTCTTAGGGATTTTTCAACAGTATCTATTCTATAACTCAAAAGCTATTTCCAAAAACTTGTTTTCACGCAAGGTGGGGTCCACCCCCTTGCTCAGTCTTCCTCAATGATGAACCATGTCCACGTTGAGACTTCTGACTTTTGGACGGATTTTTCACAAATATCTAGTTCCAGATCCCCAAGAATAGTTTTGAGGTCACTCAGAAACTGCTTGTTTTGAAAGTTCGGAGTCATGGCCTGTGGAGTATACAATGTGGAGATAATTCCCATAGCAGTGACCTATGTTTACATGTTAATATTTGTTGTAGATTCCACAACCTGTCATCACTATACAAATTGTACTTTAGGTACAACCCCTGTTAAATAAGGACCTTGACTTTAAAGGCCACACGTTTACTCAATCTACTTCCTATTTATGATATATATGTACTTTTAAATACAAAGCCAACTGTCATGATATGCATTCACAATAACGTTGCATAAAATTAACTTTATTTTAGAAGATAGTTCAGTCACCAAACTCACAGGGCGAGGCCAACAGCAAGAAGGTGGTTCCAAGCAAAAGAAGGCTGACGATGTCAAAAGGGTGCAGCGTGAAACTAGGATTATAGACTTATCTGCTGTAAAGGTAACAGAGCCAGCTCCCAATCGCATTGAGCGTTATCTGTCAAATGATAATGATGAGTCTGTTCAACTGGAGATGCATACCAAATCATCCCAGATTCGCCATGCTCTCAGAGTTCAGAAAATTGGTGCCACCAGTGGCTTCACCACAGGTGAAATTATCAGCACAAAAACAATTATGAAAATAGGCAAGGATATGTATACACGACATGCCTTTATTGTTTCTGGCAAAGATGGTAAAACATTTGCAGCAGAAGGGGATAGTGGTGCCCTGGTTACTCCAGTCATTGGAGTTCTAAAGAAAGCACTGGCACTGGGTTTTGTGTTCAAATATTCAGACCCTGATGAACATGGGTGTGCTACTGTGCTTTGTTTGAATTTCAAGGAAAGCTTCAACACCTTCAATAAGGTTAGCCAGTTAGATCTCACACTCTGTAATCCACCAGGAGATGGCAATGCTTGCAGTGAGAATGAAGTAGCACATGATACTGCAGATTCTGGGATAGCAGAAGGTGACGTCTTTAACAACATCCACAAAAACAATGAAGAACAGTCTGCTTGCAAGCAAACCACTCCCGCACGAAGAGCTGGAAGGGAACCATCAAAAGTGACATCTACAAGTGGGGAATCTGGGATTGAAAAAGACTGCATGGATTAATTGTACTAAAAGTAGGACAGGATATGTAACTGAAAGAGGACACTATGGTTCCTTCACCACGTGACTTATTCCAGTCTCCTGTGAAATATCATTGCAACTGAAAATTGTCTCAGTAACTGCAGGGCCTCAACTTGTTTGACACTTTGTAACACTTTTTAATACCTTATAGGAAAGGATTCCGGAAGTAAACCAAGATATTGTATTACAAGTAATTTATTATTATTATTATTGATATTATTGTCACAATTTAAAGATGTTATATTGATAGTTGTATATATTCAAGCACATATTTAAAGTATACTTAGGGTGCTGCCATAAATTTAGAATTTTACACCACAGCATCGTACAAAAGTCACTGTTGGTCGATTTTAGTCAAAGGTCAATACTGTTCTATTTTCACGACTTATCATAATACATAGCCTGTTGATAACTTTGGCGCCTGCTATGACTGGTCCGTTTTAAATTTGGCAAGATAGCTAATTTGCCTCACACGAAATAATCGTCACACAACAAATAAGACGGACCTTACAAACTTCTGTTGACTGGTATTATTCATAGAGGTTAGTCATAACACCAAGCCCCGATGATTCCTGCCGAAAATTACTCTGCGTAGTATTTAAAGGGGTGTGTGCAACACAAAAACAAGTGACTTACAACACCCCACCCCTCCCCACACACACAGAAAAAAAATTCAGCCACGGCAAGACTGCACTCTCACTTGCACAGGTTTTGAAACACTATCAGGTGGTCATGGCAAGTTTGTAACAGTAGAACAGTAAGTTTGATTGTTCTTCTTTATAAAACGTTGGTGTAAAAATAAGTAAAAAGAAATAACAGGTAACTATTAAAAAGTTGGGTTTTTAAATCCCATTTCAATGGCTATAGTTATATCAGCAAGGTCCTTGAATGCAATATACAGTTGGTGAGAGGTCAGAGGTGAGAGCTGAATAATTAAATACCAGATTTATCAACCATTTCCACTTGGTTACCCTTTTGAAATGAGGCATATAGACATTGTTCTTTTATCAAATTCAGAAGTCAAAGTTATGGTTTGAAGTCTTGTTCCACAAGCATGATCATACTGGGGCAGGTCCTCAGCATTGCCACTCAATGGAGTCAAACTGATACAGAGGTGACAGCCCCTGATTAGATGCTTAACTTGCTAATTCCCCATTCACATTACAAGTGGTATACTCCACGGTTAGAAGTTTTATTCAGTGATGGAACCGCCTCCCAAGAGGCTTTATATCTTCCAAGATTTGCTGTTTTCATAAGGTTTGACTCGCATGGCCACTGAAGGTACATGGTTTGTGACCGTCAATAACAGTAGGACAACAGTTCTACAAATTCTGGTCACCAAGAGGCAACCTCCATTAATCTCAACATCCCCTCGGTAGCCGCCGGACAAACATGTGCTGCTGAAACGAGAATGAGTCATAACTTTTATACAAACAGCAAACCATTCCTACAGTAACTGTAAGTATTCCTACCGTAACTGTATCTGTGGAAGGTCACTGAAATGAACAGACATGGATGGAAACACAGACATGGGTTGGTATGAAAAATTTATACATCAGAAAGTCGCCAATGCAAAACCGTACCGATTTCGGGACTTCGCGTTTTAGTACACCCCAAACAAACATGGACGTTTCCTCATAATGACATTGCAATAAAAGTTCCTCAATGCACAAAATATGGGATAAAAATGTATAATATCTTCATATTTTTTTGGTTTCTGTCCAATATTTTAAGATTTCCTCCATTTATATTAGTTGACAAGTAAGATTGAGGTTATAAAGTGTCGTAACCAAAACATGGCTGTTCTGCTCAACGTATTGCTATAAGATTCTGCAAATGGACGGAAATATAGGGATAAAAGCTTATAATTTCTTCAGATTTGGGGTATGTTTCTAATATTTTAACTATTCCTTCCATTAATATGTGTTGGCAAACAAAGTGGCGGTTTTAAAATGCTTGTCATGGTTTTTCACTAAAATGCTCTTAATACCGAGATACCAGGCCTACCGACCCATCCCTAGAAACACATGTATAAAGCGGCTTTGATAGCATGCAAAAGATGGTGACTGGCGGTGAATGATGGGAAAAGCTTCAGAGGTGAAAACATTAAGCATTACAAAATTCTGGTAGGAGGCTCAAACATTTGGATGGTTGGCCACTGTGTTACAAGTTTGCATACAGATGTCAAACAGTAGTTGAAGGACAGGGACATTTCACAAAACATCAACTATGGTCTGGTTTATCGCCTGTAGTGTGAATAGGATATAAAATACCATGGACCTGCTCTGTTATCAAGAAAGTGTATTCTTAAATGTGTAATTCTAAGAGGTGAAATGCCTTGCGAGATTCAGGTGTAACATTATTTCAATACATTCTACAGGTCATATTGTAGACTTTCCTCAAGTCCTTTTGTTTTAGGTATTATATGCACACTGACTTTTTGCCCAGAATATGGGGCTGACAAAAGTATTTCAATTTACCCACCCATCATGATGGGTTCATAATGATTCCATGTATGTCAGATTTGGTGGAATAAGTAGATAGATAGATAGTTTATTTATTTTAGTGACATGTACATTCTACAACAAAATCATAATTAACAATTTAATATATGTTGTACCCAGCCCTACATGGGCTTATAAGTCACTGTTTATTTTTGGTGTGAAGATACATTTTAAAACATAGATAGCAATACAGATTTAGTTATTATTTGGAAACAAAATAGATTTCCTTTTTTCCCATGAGCAAACAAGATATTTGGCTAAATATTTCTGGTAAGCTTTATTAATACAATTAAATTTTTCATTGTCATCTAAATCCTTGAAAGATGAAAATGAATTTACAATTTTCTTAAAGTAATACAAAGACTTGGAGAATGTCTAGTCATATTGTGGTGATGGGGGAAATCTGTATATAAAACCACCAGGCACTGGCCAAAGTAAAAGCTAGGGTTTATGTCCCATTCAACAGTCAGGGAGTATTGCTGAAGCCTTCAGCACTGCCACTTGTGAAAGTAGAAATCACACAGAGGACACTGCTTATGATTAGCAACTTGTTGACTGATTTAGGTCAGGCTAGGAATTAACCCAAGATCTTTAATCTTGTAAAAGTAATTTCTTTGATGTACTTAACGAAACAACATGCTTTGTAAAGATGGAAATTGTATCTCTGTGCTATAATATAGTCAACTGTAACTTGACAAAAATGTGCTATACATATGTAACTACAGATGGATCATCACATTTATTTTTATTGTGTACTTCTTTTAATAAAATTGATAGGGGTGAGTGAACGTAAGGAAGCTACCATTTACGTATAAAAATTACATAATGGACCTGTAAAACGTTAGAAATCACCTAATACAAATCTACTTCTGAAGTAAATACAACAAACCTCTGTATGATACAATACTATTGAATAACATTCAAGTGCAAGTCCAATAATAGTATCAGCTGATTTATTTTATAGTTAAAATACATTTCATCACCAGTGTAATTTTGACAAACTGCATCTTATATAAGGGTATTACACGCCCATGTCCAGTGAATCGGACAGGACAATGATGTCAAACACAAACGTAAACTGACAAATGCATTTTTATTGCATATCAGTGTTGATCAGAAATAAAGGACATACAACAATACAAAACATACTAAGTACGTGTTATTCTTTTAGATGGCTTCTTGATACAATTTACGTTTGTGTCTGATAGCACTGTCCTGTCCAATCCACCGCCCACAGGTGTAATAATGGCTCAATGTATAAAAGTTACAGTGAACTATGCAATTACAGTATCAAAAACTATAATGAACTGTATAATTACTTTATAATAAATTATATCAAACAAAACAAATACAATATTTGTAATATATTTGTGAAAAATATAACTTATATATCAGTCGTGTTTTAAGTCAAAATAGATGTGAAGTCCCGTTCAACAACCAAGGTTATGTTTGGCCAGGTCCACAGCATAGCAACTTCCATGGAAAACACACAAACATTTACAGTTGAGATATTGTTTTTTTTTTTTTTTAATTATACTATTCATTTATGAAATAACATATGAATGTGTAAGATATTTGTAAAACTTAATGACAGGTCAATCATAGGACACATTTAACTTTAATATCGCTTTAATGCATGTTTGAATTTTATAAACATGTTACCCATTTTACACAAATTCACTATCGTAATTCACCATCATAGTTCTGTCCTATCTTTAATTAAGGCTTGTAATTCCAGTGCAGTTTCATGCAGTAATTTCCCCTGCCCGTCCAACTGTCTGGTAATATCGTCCACCCTTGCGGACAGATCATGTGACTTTAGTTCCTTCTTCAATGTAAATATCTGACTACTCAAATCATCGAGCTTTTGCTGAACATCGCTACTTCCGCTTCCGGTCGTTGTGCGCGATTCTAGCTTTGATAACCTTTTCTTCAGAGTTGAAATAGTACTCCTGTTTTCGTTCACAGTAAACAGCAAAGAGGCCAAGATTGGCACCATCACCAGTGTGAAAATAGTGAAAAATATAGAAGGTTTTGACATGGTTCTCGGTTTTAATCCTATAATCCAGTCAGTTGGTCTATCCCGGATAGACAATTTGAGTAGAAATAAATATCTTAACAATGTCAAAGCCGTAAAATGATTGTTACAACTTTATGCAATGTTAGTACTTCAAACACCAGTACTTTTTAAACACAAATACTTCTATAACTTGACTTAATACTAGAAGTACTGATTTTTTTCTCACAAACTGAACCTTTTGGCAATCTTAACAAGTATCAATTCTTTTTATGGTAACACACGTGTACTACAGACCATTTAGTCAGTCATTTGACTACCTGATCCAAAAGTTAAAAAAACCCACATGAATACACATCTATATATAAACAGTATAACAGTGTAAACTTATTCCTTATATGGTCATTGGTGGTATTAAATGACACGCATGCCAAAAGCAACCTACATATTGTAGATTGAGTGTATACCAGTGTGTTTATTTACATGCATCATGGCGTACCCTCTTGAGCCTTTAAACGATTTTCTGGTTATCACTAATATTATTTTATATGGTAAATATTTCCCATGCACTCAAGAGGAACATGTACTATGCACACCAAATTTGCATTGCCATTATGGCCAATATTGTACATTTTGTGATTTCCTGTTTATTGGATATTTTAATCTGCATCAAATGTATTTTTCCAGAATAATTTTTTTGACCTTTTTTCAGTATAATTGGATAGAAAGTTCCAAAATTGATAAAGTTTGTGATATTAGTGTTATATATCTTTTCAAATAATTCTATCCATAAAGTTTCCTACAGCATTGATTTGCTATTAACCTCATCCAAGTTGCTTTAAGTGAAATTATAGAATTTTGAAAATTTATCATGTTTATCCCTCCCTTTATATTTTCTAGTTCCACAGTTTTTCTATTTATTTTGTCTGGCTTATCAGACCACAAAAACTTTAAAATGTGTCCTTTATTTCATTGATAAATTTTTGTTTTGGATGTGGTAAGGCAATGAGAAGATGATTTATTTTAGACATCAGAAAGGTCTTTATGACAGTAATGGGGCGTGATACCTTTTGTTCCATTCACTAATACTTTCTTTAATTTTTGCTTTTGTTACCGAATAAATAAGTTGAGGACATTTATCTAGGTCTACAGAAAAATTTATACCAAGTAATTTAAACTTTGTTACAGTCTTCCATATATAACTTTTACAGGCAATTTTTTCTTTTGAATGTTTCTTTTTGTCCATCCAAACTATCTGTGTCTTATCGGTATTTACCTTTAAACCAGAAGTGGAACCAAATCTTTCTAGGATATTCAAAGCTGCTTCTAATGAATTAGTTGTCCCATCTTAAATCAAAGTTGTATCATCAGCAAACTGTCATTTTATATTCTAAATTACCAATTACTATTCCCTTTATGTCATTGTTATTTTTGATAAATAATGTTAATACTTGTGCTGCCAGAATAAATAAATATGCCGAAATAGGATCTCCTTGTCAACATCCACATTGTATACTGAAAGGATCTGACAGATAACCACTTTGTATAACTCTTGCCTTTATTTCTGTGTTAAATAATTTGATACATTTTAGGAAAATTTGTGAAAATCCCCAAAAGAACAAGCCTTTAAAGCTTTTTGAAAGTCTAATAAGACAAGCATACCAGGCATTTGGATATCTTTAGTATAACCTAATATATTGTACACTATTCTTGTACATTCTCCAATGTATCTGCGTTGTACACAATAAATGCACAACTAATATCATAGCAACACATAGCAATTATGAAATTACAGCAATGAAACTTAAGCAGCAACAATGTCATTCTATATGCATGCAATAACAGCACAATCATGCAAGATATGGAAAGCAATTTAACATATTGTGTCCATGGTCTAAATGTCCAGAACTGCAGGAAGAGTGGAAGCCTCATACTGGTCCACCCAGAAGAAGCCAAGTGCAACTTCCATAAGTTGAGAAGGGCAAAACCCTGAGCGACGAAGAAATCACAGATGATCTGAAACTAGAACACATATTAGCATCTATCCATATATAAGGGGGGGTTATACGGTAGCATGGGAGGGAAACAAAATTTTTTAAATTTTCAGTGAGCCATTGGAATTAAAAAATTATTTATTAATCATTAACATAAATAAATGTGACTACTACAATAATATTATTAAGATAAAGACTTTTACTTGATAGTACATTATATACACAAAACAAAGATCAAACACTTTATAAATGATAGATAACCTACATGAGTACATTATGAGTTTAGCATTAACATTGTAACACAGTTAGGGGTAGCCCCCAATTAAAAGAATTACTGTAAAACAGAAAGGGAGTAAATTTAGTACGATATTTACACAATACAGGGCCATTAAAAGTCCTGTAGGGCTAAAATGTTACTGGTGGTCTCCTGATTGGAATACAAGGAGTTTACTAGCAAAACTACATAATGATTTGGATGTGATACTAAATTGTCAAAGTAAATAGTGCATTAAAATGTTGTAACACCCATACTGTCAGGCGAGGCAAAATACCAAAAATTATAAAATATCAATATTTGTGGCATAAGAATTGAAGCGAAGGACCTAGCAACAGAACAGAGCACTAAGTGAATTAATAATCTCCTGACTAACTATAACAAGTAAAACGTTATATAAGAGCTAAACAATTGGTTACAGTAGCCTAAAAATAACCAGGCTATACGTTATAAAGGGCAAACCTGTACACACTAATATGAACCATGTTATAAATACCATTGTCAAATATTGCACACAGTGACTGGAACCCAACAATTCTTAAATTGTGCTCCACGTTCCATGGGTATTTCTATTTAAACGACTAATGAATTATTAAGCCATAATAACTAAACACCTGACCTAAATTAAACCGTAATATGATCGGAAAGAAACCTAAGTTAAATATTAAGGATATAACAACCAAACTCTACTACTGCCTTAAGACTGTTAGAACAAATGACAATGGTTTGCTTAACCAATTAAGATTCATAAGGAATCTGGGGACAATGTATGATTCAATATTATTCACCATAGTAACACAGATACAACTGACTAATATATAAAATGTCGTAGTCACATCTATATTTGACAGCACAAATTGATTAAAAATTTAAACACTATGAAATGTCCAAAGAACGTCTCTGCATCCTGCCAACGAAATGTGATTATGGAAAATCCAGAATGTCGAGCATTAATTTAGTCAATGTTAAAAGATATCTGCAATGATGGTGACCTCAAAAGGCCAATTTTAAGCATAGGTAGAAAAACAACAGGGAACAAGAGTCCAACATCCTTTGCATGACATACACCTATTCAAAACTTATACAAGCAGGCGCTCATGGGTGACTGCTAGAAGCCTGCTACCACAAACCAGCCAAGCTGTTCCTTCTAAGTATGCAGTATTAAGGTAATGATTAGGATAATCATCCATGGAGAGTGTTAATGTCGCTTGTCATAACACTGTACATATTCAGGATCCTTGCCTCTGTGTAACTTATATTACAGGGTTAAACTACTTTAGTTGGCTTTTATAACCAGTCTTAGTGATTAGCAAAAATCTTCTTATGTTGCGTTGCTGTTCCCTATGGAAGCACCAACATGAATTGATACTGAACTTTTAACTTTTTAATTGATCTTATATGTAATTGTGTATTAATGCATTTATGTCTTCTTCAGTGTTCCACTCTAGATCATTCTATTGTCTCAGTCGTTACAACTTACGTAAGAATCTTAGGTTCTCAACATAAACAGCTAGTCCAGCTAAGTGTTGTATTACTTGTTCATCTGTATGTAACTGTTTTAGTTAAAAATTACTGGAATGTTCAAGTTCCGACTAAATTCAAACATTGTATACTTGAATTCACATCTTGGTATGAACCTTAGACTTCAACATTTTAACACTGTAGCTCTTGCAAAACGTTACTCTCTGGTTTTGTGTTAATATGCTTGTAATTGTAATAACATGGTGTACCATTCTCTCAGGGTCCTCGTTAGCCAAGTGGTTAGCAACTTTGGCATCTAATCATAGGTTGTCACCTCTGTGGGTTCGAGTCCAACAAGTGGCAATGCTGAGGACCTGTCCAAATATGACACTGGCTATTGAATGGGACGTAAAACCCCAACTTTCACTTTCACCTATATCTTTCTCTTTCTACATCTTTGCCTATCACAGGCCTGATTAATGTGTCCGTTATGCATGTTGTTATCAATATGTACTCCTGAAGCACAATAACTTTACTCCATATATCTGTCATTGCATCCATAATTGTCATAACATAATATCATTGTTTTGTATTAGGTGTTGTACCTCTATTATGGACATTATTCTCATTATTCTTTTACTTGAGTGGGACCCTTTTCTTCTCAGCCTCCCTTCAGCTGTAAAGACAAATAATAAGCTATGTATTCATCATTCGATTATAAATATTTTAGCATTTTAATCATTCACTAAATTATGCTGGTGTTCCACTGGAGCCGACCGGTAGGTAACTATGTATTTTTTGAGAGTCGGGACCAATGTTTACAAGGTCGGTTAGGGTCGGTTGTAGTTTCTAGGCCTGTCGGGGAGAGTCGGTGAAATATCACACAAGGAAGGGAGTGTCTAAGTTTTCTGCATTGAAGTCACCAGTGAGCCCTTCAGAAGCAGCAGCCACAGCTTCAGTTCCAGATATTTCACGAGAGACTGAATCTGAGATGGAGATCTGCATGACATCAGATGTTACTCATCAGCCGTCGAGCACAAGCCCTTCCCGACGACCACCAGCTGTCGCCACCACCACTGCTGCAGATCCAGTTTTAGATCAGTTCAAGCAGATGAGGTCGATGATTTCCACTTTTTTGGTTGCATGTAAGGACCCAACTCCAAGTCTAAGACAGTCGTTCTGCAACTATCTCCACTCTGAGATTAAACACCTGGAGGAGCAAGACATTTTGAATTTCAGGAATGAGCCAGTGAAACTTCTCAGTGAAATACAGTTCAAGGCTGAAGAACACAAGAGAGAGACAGGTCACAACAACTCAACAGGTCACCACATTTCAACTTCCCGAAGCAACACAGGCCATAGCAGGATGTGAATACATACTCACCATACCGGATACGAAACCAGTCTCTGTACCAGTTGTGCAGCCTTCTCAGATAGCCACAACACAGCCTACTACAGTGATTGCTGAAGTATAGCAACCATCAAGGCCTTCATCAGCGTCAGCACAGCCAGCATCTTTTCTAGCTGTGGATGACAGCAGCCTGGGACTTCCAGAGAACTGATGTTTACTTTGAGCCCATCAAAGACAGTTAACCCACCTACCGTTGCATCTGGTCAACAACAGGAAAGTCAACACAACACTTCTGGATTGTCACGCCACTTTTATGGGATTCCAAGTGTACTACAGTACCAACAGATCAACACACCACAACCATTTTTACCCTCTCAACTTCAACCAGCACCATCACCAGTGCCATCTTCCACTCATCAAGAACAGTCAAGACCTCCCAGCCAGTCCAGCCAACAGAGTCAGCCCAAATAAGCAGATCTGCCTGCATCAAGTCGTACCAACCGGCCCTTTTAAGGGCCACCCGAATCTTCCAGCAAAACACTCCCCCCCCAGCCCCCCAAAAATTTATTAAGACCTGAAGTAACACCTTTCCCCCACAAAAAAATATATATATAATAAGTAAAGTGTCAGTTTACCCCCACCACGCCCCCAAACAAAAAATACAATACATGAAGTGACACCCCACCCCCCAAAAAAAAATTTAAAAGAAATAGTACACACATACAGACAGACAAACAAGTATGAAACACACAGTACCTAAAAACATTAAGTGCTATGAATGTGTGGATGAACCGACAGACAAACAAGCGGTGTTGCAAAACAACACCTCACGTACCACAAACATCCCATGACCTGGCTGTTGATTGGGTGACTGACAGACTGACTTAAATATTACCTTATTGGTAAAACTGGTTTAAGTTAAAATTTTATTTTTATTTTTCAAAGGTTTGGGTTTTGCAAAATCACCTGGAAATGATTAAGAAACAATTTTTTTTTCAGGGATGAATTTATTATTTAGAAGAGGAATAGGTGACTGCTGAGTGCAATACAGCCAGGATAATAGCCATAAAATCTCATACAAATTGGTTGATGCCAACTGGGGCTAAAGAGTGCAATTTGAATATCCAACACAACTCAATACGTCTTCTTTTGGAAGTGTTGTCAGATTCAAATTTTGGTGTGCACCACTCTAGCACACTGAACTTCATATGTTTCTGGCTGTGTCCATCACTGGAAAAGTGACGTGAAACTGGTGTTGATTTTTTACTATCCTTAGAGACTGATGATATGTGTTCATACATTCTCATTCTAAATGCTCTGCAAGTTTCTCCAACATAGTGTTTGTTGCATTTAGTGCATGAAATCAGGTATATGATATTAGACAATTCACATGTGATGTGTTTTGGTAAGTCAATAGTGTGAAAAGACTTTTTGGTGAAGTTACATATAACTGGGTCTACTTTTTTGATTAGTGGACAGTACTTACATCTTCCCAAGCGTGTGTATGTGTCTTACTGGAATCCTGTTGTACTGGTGGGTATTGTATAGTGGCTTTAGTTAGATATTCCCTGACATTTGGGAGTCTCCTAAAACCTATTAAGGGTTTATCAGTGAAGATTTGACTACAGTCTGGACTGTTACTAATAATATTCCAATTTCTAAGTATAATCCTTTTAATGTTGGGGTTCATAGGGTTGAAATTGGTTATCATTACAGTTTTTTTATTGGTATTTTAGTTTTAACATCCAATAAATTATCCTGAGTAAAACCTGCAGCCTTTTTATAATGTTTTCTAAGGGCTTTTTCTGGATAACCTCTTTTTATATAGTATGATATTAATTTTTCTGAGTTATGTTCAAAATCATTGTCATATGTGCAGATTCTTCTAAGTCTAAAATTGCCCATATGGTCCTTTGGTTTTACTAGGAGCGTGGTGTGCAGAAGTGTAGTGCAGATACAGGTGAGTATCAGTAGGTTTCTCATATAGAGTTGTGAATAGATTTCTATCGTCATTTATCTTGACAGTAGGGGGCCACGGTGGCAGAGTGGTAACACACTCTCGCCTCCCACCTCTGAGGCCGGGGTTTGATCCCCGCACGGGCTCAAGTGGGAAAGCTGGTAGTTGCTTGCGGTTGGTCGGCAGTTTACAGTACACAACCCTAGCGAACTCTATGTACTGGTTTCCTCTGCCCTTCCAACTACCCGTCGTGATATGACCTGTACAGTGTTGAAAGCGACGTAAAACCCCAAATAAACAATTATCTTGACAGTAGTATCTAAGAAATTTATCTGTGTGGTGCTAGATTCGTGTGTGAATTTAATAGTAGGATGGATACTATTGAGGTAAGTGATAAATTCATCTAATTTGTCCTCACCATGAGTCCATATAATGAAAATGTCATCAATAAACCTTAACCATATGAGAGGTTTAAGTGGCCAATTTGCTAGTGCCTTAGTTTCAAACCTGTCCATGAACAGATTTGCATAATTCGGGGCTGTGGCTGTGCCCATTGCGGTACCACCTATTTGAAGGTAATGGTCACCATTAAAAGTGAAGCTCATGGAGTGGAGCACCAGTTTTAATAGTTTAAGGATATGTGGTCCTATTTGTTGTTTTTCTGGGTCCGATCTTAAATGTTCAGCTACTGCTAACATACCTTCATGGTTTGGTATGTTGGTGTATAGAGAACTGACATCTAAGGTGACTAGTATGGCATTTTCTGGGATATGTCCAAGTTGTTTTAATCTACTGATAAAGTGTTGGGTGTCTCTTACATAAGATTTAGTTTTGGGGACATATTTTTTAACCACGGCATTTGACCACTTTATTGTGCCCACAGTCTTACATAGTGCAGGAAGTAGTTTATCTAGTATGAATTTATTATTATTTTCGGGGAATAATGTTATTTTATAGGGGTTTGACTTTTGAACTTTGACATTTGAGGACTTGGGTTTCAATCTGTGTGAGACTGGGTTTAACTTTTGCAACAACATTTGACACAATATTTTTTTTGGGGGGGAATTTTTGTTTTATAATTTAATCGTAAATTAAACGAATTTACCTTGTAAGTCAAGTTTGATTGTGATTCTGTCAAATCACACACGGCAACAAAGTAATTACTTGAGATGCAGGCCTGCTTATTACTCAGTGTTCAACGATGGAGGCCACAAACCAGACAATTTGCAAAGGGTGGGTGATTATGAGGTGGGCAAGTAATTACTTTGTTGCCATGTGCGATTTGACAGAATCACAATCAAACTTCACTTACAAGGTAAGTTCGTTTAAATTCCGATTCTATCTTATACACACACTATGCAACAAAGCAATTACATGAGACTTGAAAGATGGTTTGTCGGCCAAAGTCCAAGAGAAGTGTAGATTATATTGAGATTGAAACAAAACACTTGCATGCAAATTGTGTATTGCAAATACAGGTGTACAAAATATACGAAATTCGCACAGAATATATAGTTTCTAACAAATCATTAGAAAAGCAAGGTTTGTCAACAATAGGTTTATTATAAAACTCTGCAAATGTTTTTACATTGGACCATGATGCAGCCTCCAGTATTTGATGTATAGGAATTCTTCAAATGGGCAAAAACACACAAATTGACTGATTTGCTGTAGCATTTAAATTCAATAACTGAGTTATGTTTGCCTGGTCGTGATGTCTTCATCAGTTTATCTATATACAAAGAACATTTTTTATCAGTGAAATGTACATTGGAAATATCTAATGCTTTTAATATTTGCACACGCTGCCCTGTCAGTAACAGCAACAGAAGAGCTAGTTTCCTAGGGAGAGACTTGAGAGAGGCTTGGTCCAAGCAATGGAGTCTAGGTGATTCAACACTATCTTGATATCATATGTACAAGTGTACCTTGGGAATCCTGGCCAAAGATTGTATGTACCTCTCATGAAGCGATTGATCAATGGTTAGGTCCCACAGTCGCCGTGAATAGCAGATATAGCTGAACGTGCAGTATTAAGAGAACTGTAACTGAACCCTTTTTCATACAAAGAAACAAGGAAATCTAGGCAGATATTCATAGGTGCAGAAAAGGGATCTGCCTCCCGTTCACTACAAAAGTTTGTCCATTTACTGAGGGGGCCAGAGTATTGCTCTCTTGTGTTTTTCCTCCAGGAGCACATGCTGATGTCTTCAGCTGCTTTTGATAGGTTTTTGGAAGTGAGGGATTTCCGGATATGCAGCATGCCAGCAGGTTCAGTTTCCTGTGAAGTGGATGGCTCATTATTGGATAGGCTGGTAATTGAAGTAGAGTTTTCTTCCTATGAATAAAGATAGGATTGGAAATCAACATGTGTAAAACACTTGGACAGAAAGCCTGGGAAGGCCAAAAGGGAATAATAAGTAGTCCAGTCGCCTTGTCCTGGCTAACTTTTTACAACACTTGTGGGATAATTGAAAAAGGTGGAAAGGCATAGAATGTGAAACTACTCCAAGTAAGTGTGAAGGCATCTACTGCATATGCATCAGGATCAGGCTTATAACTGACATAGGGAGAAATTTGAAAATTCAATCTTGATGCAAAAAGATCAATGTCACACTTGAAGGAAAAATTAGACAGCACTCCAGTAATTTGTTCAAATACATCTGAATCTAATTTCTACTCTAGTTCAGCACTGAATTTTCTACTCTGATTGTCAGCAATAATGTTTAATTTCCCTGGGATGTATGAAACACTTAACCATATATTTTGTGTTTGAGCAAACTCCCAAATTATCTTTGTGATCTCATTACAAGAGGCACTCTTCGACCACCCCATTTCTCTGATGTATGCCACAGCAGTCATGTTATCAATTTTGAGTCTGACATGAGTGTTTTACAATTGGGAACACAAGGATGTGAGTGCAAAGTGAGCCACTTTTAATTCCAAATAGTTGATATGCATCTGTTTTTCATTGGGAAGCCACCCCCCCCCCCCCCCCCCAGTTTTACAGTTGGATGTTAAATTTTAGCTCCCTATCCCAACATTGAGGAATCTGTTTCAATAACAAGCTCTGGTTTATCATGGGTAATTGGTTTATAGGCATGGGAAATGTTGTCAATCCACCACTGTAGCTCTGTACAAGCTTTCACTGATAAGCTCATGCATTTATCAAAGTGAGCTCTGTTCTGTTTTAAAGCTTGGATCTTTTCATGTTCTAAGGCCCTATAATAAAGTGGTCGAAACTGTACACCAGGGAAGGCAGCTACCAGTATCCCAATAACACGGGCCACCTGTGTAATTGTAGGAAGCAAGGTGTCAAGTAATTTTGTACAATTTTCTGTTATAAACTGTTTTTTTATTTGAGGTTATGGATACAGTCATGTTGAGAGATTATGTTGTAAATACTGGTTAAAGGGTTTTAAGTTCAAAATCATCCTGTATTTCCCATCTTGTTTTAGTCCAATAAAAATGTTAGACAAGAAATCACCCTTTTCACAAGCACACTGGGTAAGAACTCCCATTTGCAAAAGTTTTTCAATTTCACCATCAATAACTTCAGCTTCATTGTCACTGACAGGAAGTACCCTAGGTAACTGTAGTTGTCTTGGTATATCAGAGAATTCTAAACTTTTCCCTGTAACAATGTTTAAAATTTCATGATCAGATGTTAGGGAAGCCCACTGTTGATGATATTTACCAATATATCCTGCTGTAAACCCCTGAATATCAACATTGGACTGAGTAATAATGTCAGTCACAAATGATTCAAATGATGAATGTTTAAAAGTACTCACTGCAGTTTTCGTGGGCTCACGTTCAGTACTTTCTCTGTTTTTTTTGTCCATGTACTGTTTCCCTTTGTTCTTGTGATCCCAGCCCTTTTTTGCCCTCCAGTTTTTTGCTTGATTGTAGCTCTGGCACTTAAAGTTTTTTTAATATGGTAAGGCCTCTTTCCCAATGGCTGCTTCTTGCTTTCGATCACACATTGTCTTGTGCGGATCATTACCAAACAGCTGTGATGTAATAGGGATTGACCTTGAAATTTAATTTAATTTTCTTTGTCATTTGACTCGAATATTCTTGCTTCAAAACAGGCCAAAGGCTTTCCCGTCGCTGTGTGAGAGCTCGTGGCTGGTGTAGCCAAGTAGGCCTAGGGAGTCACATCGTTTAGCTACCAAAGTGGGTATATCTAAAGCACCATTAGAAGGGCCACCAGCAAACAATGATTCCAGGATATGCACCACAGCAGTGGCTCCCTCAGCAATAGCACCTTGAACGCCTGCAACTTTGCCATCTCTAAGAGGCTGTTCTTTATTGAGTTTCCTCCGAGGTTGGCTTGGAAATGTTGGTTCACCTTTTCAGCCAGCTTTTCCTTCACTGGTGGTTCCAAGTCATCACCGTCATAAAAGCAATGCTCAATGCTTTGAGGGTGCTTGAAAAAAGATCAAAAATATCATCCATACTGGAAGTCTTACACACTTTGGGTGGGGGTTCTTCAATTTCAGACTCAGAGTCAGAAGAAATTTAAGCCCTTTCAACCCCATGGATGTCTGCATTTTTAGCATAACTTAGCATTGCAGACATATTTTCTTGGATGCTTCCAAGAGCAGAAGTTTCCAGAATCTCATATTGGGCAGACGCAGTGTCTGAGGTTCCTGGCTGTGCCATAGCACTATCATTGGACGCTTTTTCGACAGACTGAGTGTCACATCCTTCACTTGGCCTTTTTGATTGTCCTTTCATGTCGCTAGACTCCATAGTTTTTGCACTTTATTTGTAATACTTTATTTGTACTGTATCAGACTTTCAGCTCAAATAATAACTTCAATTAAGTTTGTCCAAAGTTTGAAATAATTTAGTACAATATCCAATTCTTGGTGAAATAATTTAGTACAATATCCTTTTATCTAAATTCCTGGAAATCGACACTAGAACAAAACAATAATCTCTTTTTAAACTCAAAACCACATACACACTAGATATAAAACATAACATCTACACTCAGCAACAGCATTCATTGAACTAAGTGATAAGCAGGCCTGCATCTAATGTAATTGCTTTGTTGCATAGAGTGTGTATGTGATTGAAATCTGGGTTTAATGTTTGTGTAACACTTTCTCAATAAAACTTCTTGGATTATTTGGGTAGTCCTTAAAAGGACTGATTGATGACAGCTTGTTCACCCCTCAGTCTTCTTAAATTCTGTCCTTCTTCCCAGTCAATGCCCCAAGGTTGCTGAAGTAGTCTTTCAGTAGGTTTTGTTGATGTTTGGCCTCCCTCGATGGATTTCTGACATTTTCATCCTGTGCATGCTCCCCCTGGTCATTCTGTGGTAGTTTTATGTCGTCTGCTGCAGTGGGTGGTCTGTCTGCTTCCCCCTGATGGCTTCTCAGCATGTTATGTAGCACCACACATGTTAACACAATGTCTCTGACAACTTTTGGCCTCTACTCCATGGTGGTCAACAGCACCCTAAATCTTCTTACTAGTATACTAAAAGAGTTCTCGACCACCCTCCTGCCCCTGGATATCTTGTAGTTAGCTATTCTCTCCTCTCTGGTCAGTTGTCGTCTGCTGTATGGCTTGACCAGCCAAGGCATAAGGGCAAAGGTGTCGTCCCCCAACAGGAAGTAGTGTATATTTGCCCCCCCCCCCAGGTCCAAGTGGTTCAGGTGGTGGTAGTTCCAAAGTTCCAGTCTCAATTCTTCTCTTCAATTTGCTACGGTTGAATATCTGAGCATCAGATGATGACCCACTGGCCCCCATGTTGACCCACAGGAACTTGTACTCTGCATCTACTAAAGCCAGCAGTACCAGGGGGAAGAAGCCCTTGTAGTTGAAATATTCACTGCCTGACTTCTTAGGCTTCTTTATAGCAATGTGTTTTCCATCTAGCGCACCGACTGCATGGGGGACATTCCATCTGTTTCTAAGTCTGTCTTCAATTTTCTCCCAGTCTTCTGGATCAGTTGGACAAATCAAATATTCATGTTGAAATTCCTGTAAGATGGCTTTGCACACCTGGGGGACAAATTTGCACATGGCCGTTCTTCCAACCCAGCATTGATATTGCAGTGAAGTGTATGTTTCTCCTGTGGATAAGTGTCTCAATGTAACTCCCAGTTTCAATCCAACTTCCAGTGGCTTCCTGAAGTTGGTGGTTGACTTCCTCAGATGAGGGATAATTCTTTCTTCAATTAAATAAAAAAGGCTGGTTCCACATTTGTGAAGTTTCTGTAGCCTGGTATGTCACTTGTGATAAGTTCGTCCAAGAGTGTAGCAACCTCCCTCTGCAGTATCTGGGGCATAACCCATGGATTCTGTGGCCTCCTTCTAAGTGGTGGTCTCTGTGGCTGTGGTGGTGATGCTGGCTGGGCAGGTGCTAGGTTCTGTTCTGTGTCTTGAAATCATGATGAAAAATAACATATTCATCTCATTAAAGAAACAAAGGACCCTCAACTGGTCAAACAGTTCCTCTTGATGTGTTGCTGTTATCTTTGAAGTGTGAAATGAGTGTCACATCCGTAGTGACAGGGGTTTATATAGTGTGATGTGGATCCCTATTCTGGATCTCGTTTATAGATACCAACCCATAAAAACAATCAGTCCTGTCAGCAAGGGTCGGGAACGTGGTCCCGGCTTGTCTGTTTGTCTTTACGACTTGTCTGTTTGTGATCCGGCTTGTCTGTTAGGGGTTTAGGGCTTGTCGTAGTACTTCTATGACTGGCCATGCAATAAACGTCCCCGATCCTACATCTTGTCATGGTGATCACCACGTCCTGTCTGTAAGTATACCATCCTGTGGGAGATTTCTTAACCGACTGAGCATTTTTGCACTTTTTTCTACGATCCCACAACTTTCACAACCGGCCCTAGCGTCGTAGGGTCAGGTACAGGGTCGGCTCCAGTGGAACACCAGCATAACAATTTCATTCTCAACTTATCTCAATTTAAGGCCACCTTAACACTTTGAGTCAGACTAATTTCTCCCTAATTTATGGTGAGCTTACAGGCCACCTCGGGGTGACAGTGGCAGAGTGGTAACACTCTCTCCTCCCACCTCTGAGGCCGGGGTTCGGTTCCCGGAATGGCCTCAAGTGGGAAAGCTGGTAGTTCCTTGCCGTTGGTCGGCAGCTGTTTACAGTACAGAACCCTGACGAACTGTGGGGTCAGGACACAGTAGGTGTCCTCGACTTCAGTGGCTAATGCACATCCTTATTATTGTATTTTAAAAACTAGTCTTGTTTCAATTGACCTAGTTTCTCATTGGTCCACTGTGACCTAGCCATATTAATTCTCCCGCCTGAATCCACCATATTCATTATAAATTTTAACTTTGAACAAACAGCATCAATTTTTTTATTCGATTTTATATTTCGATTTTTAACCTTTTGAAACTTGTGAGCTTCAGAGTGATGAAACTTCCAAGTTTCCTTGTGTTGCAGGTCTGAATAGCAGTGCACAGAAGTTCATGGAGTTACCACATGCGCTGCTCTAGTTGACCTGCTGAAACTCAAATATTTTGAGACATGCTTGTATAGCTCTGGATCTGGAGCGCTGATAAAGGGCTGTTTTCATTTCATTTTCACTTCTGGTGTTTTAACTTCAAATCTTGACCATAGCTTTGCAAGCACGTATCAGAATATTTTTCTCCTATTTTCCAATTCAAGATGCCTCAGAAATTTTTCCAGTGCAATAAGTGTATGGAAAAGCATGAGAGACCAGTAAATGCGAAGTGTCAAAGACAAAATGTGTCAGCTGATGATTCTGTTAGTTCCATGGACAGTGACATTCAATCTAACAGTAATTCTATCAGCCAGGATATCAGCATACAGATTCTAACAGAACTCAAACACCTCAGTGGTAGAATTCAGGAAGTCGAGAAAAAGGTGGAACAGCAAGATGCCAGCAAGGGATCGTCACCACACATCGGGTTACTGCCTCAAGCTGCATCCAAGCCGCCAGCAGATGAACTCATTCTGCCCACTACCGCCACGCTGGGGAGATCTGTCGAAGTACAGAGGGAGGTGGACGCCAGCACATAAAAAATAAGCGGTAAATATAATAAAACGGCAATAAATATTGAAAGAAAAAAAAAGAAAAAAACTTAATAAAACAGAAAAAAGTAAAAGCCAGTGGCCCTATTCATGAAAGATCTTAGCCAAATCTTAGGCTTAAGTTGGCAATATTTTTATGTATAATTTTAACATAAGTCTTGACTAAAATCTTCTGGGAATACGTAGGCCCCAGAAACTGGAGGTGTATCCGAAAATCTAAAAGTTTTGTATCCAGAATATTTTCTGGATCTCTGCCAAAATTTTCTGTTAGCTTTTTCCTTTGGCCAGGCACTGCCAACATAAAAAGTTTCATTTGGAGAACCATTCACTTTTTTTGAGTAATATCAACAAGAAAGAAAAAAGTCATGAAACGTGGTAAATAGGATATTTGAGAATTCTTTTTTATATCCGGAATATGATCCCAATCTTTCCCATAATTTAATCACTTTTCCTTTGGTCTACCTCTATCCAAATACAAACTTCATAAAGATCTACTTATTACTGTTTGAAATAATGGATAAAACAGGCAACGACCCCCAGAACAATGTAAATCTATAAAAAGTATAATCGTCTGAATGCAAATATAGACACAATAGATACGTATATACTTAGAGGATAATCAGTAGAGATATATTTGTAGAGGATTATCTTTCTTATTCTCTTCAGTCTTTTTGTTTGTTTGTTTGTTTGTTTTTTTGGGGTTTTTTTGGTATAAATTATCAGTTGATCTGAGTGAGGTTGTTATTGACAGCATTGAGAGATCACTTTATTTTTTTTTAAATCAAAACCTTCTTGTATTGATTGGTAATATTACCGGTATGAAAACACAAGCTTTGTCCAAACTAAATACTCTTATTTGTTTAGTGGCATGGCATTATAGTGTTGTTACACAATCTAACAGACATAGAATAGTTATAATTTTACAAAAAGAAAATTAGATTTATATTGCAACTGATCATGAGTGCAGAACAGTGGCATTAAAAGACAGAACTAAGTTTGAGTTAAAATAATACTTTCTCAGGCATATATTTTCTTCACATTATCAAAACTTGTATGTTTTTCGGATCTGCAATTCATCATTGTAGAAATTTTCTGTTCATGGAAAAACAAACTTCACAACCACCAAACATGATGGCAATGGAGACGTACCCAGGATTATAATTTCAGACTTAGATTGGCTTTCGATTGGCAAAAGTTAAGCCTAAGACATAAAGGGGCAAGTAGATACAAAAGTTTTTTTAAAGGTTGGTAAAACTCTGGGCTTGTAGAAAGTTGTGATGCTTTTCCAGTAGTGTACCTTATGATACACCATACAGATTGTATCTACTGATTCACATTTCGACTTACCATGGACAATTTGGAAAAAGTAAACATGGATACAGTGTTGTCAATGGGCAAACCTATGCCTTCAATTGGTCTGGGAGGTTATTTTGGAAAGCCTGACTGTGTTGTAAGTATTCATTTTGTATTATAATGATCAATCAGATTTTTTTGTGATATGCAAAAACCATATGTATCATCATTTATTATCCATCACACTATGTATTTGGCCTACATACTGAGACATACAGCGAGGGTAAAAAGACCTGCATTCTTGGCATTTCATATCATGGATAGTTAATGCTACGATAAACTGTGTCTATTTTTTTAACTTTAACTGTGGAATGTGTACATTCCCTAGTCAAAGTAACTTAATAAACATATGAACGTGATACATGGACATAACTTCAGTAAGTAGATAATTTAAGAAGTGTGATTTATATCTGGCATTTTCTTACACGTTTTATGTCTATTAAACATTTAATGAAAAATCTCTCTTATTGTTCACCGCCATCTTTGTTTGGAAATGTTTGAAGGTAAATATTTAATGGGCATTCTACATGGGTATGGGTGTGATCTCATATATGTGGACACAACTTCAAAAATCTCTGGACTTTAAGTAATAGCAATAATAACAGACAATAAGGGGTGTAGCTTATATATAAGCCATTATGCCTCCGCATACCATTTTGTCAGTAAAATCATTAATGAGACATACAATACCCCATCCCCTGTCATAACCTTAACTTTCTGAAAAACCAGGGCATACCAGATCAAAAATCCTAACCTCTGTCCTGGTGGTAATATAAGACCTCATACGTGAAACTTTGCATTTTATCCATGTACCAAAAAAAAAATTACTTTCTACAATGAAGACAGAGACACTATTCCACACTTGGACAAAGTAGGCTCATAATTTGATTACTGGTGACAGGTAATAGTACCATTTATGGCAAACTTCATTTGTTGAGGTATACATTCACTGTTTGTCATTTTTAAAAGTTTTAAAAAGTCACCAACCTAGACCCACAAACTGATCATCGCTTCTTCTTTGATAAAAAGTCATATGTAAAATAAAAACATGTGTAAAAGCTCTGCAAGCACAGTTGACTTCATGTACAATATAGACCAAAATTATTAGTAACACAAACATGCATACAATAATTTTTAAACACGCCAAGTAATTAAAAATGATAGTCCTCGATTTTGTACTGTTATTGTGCATCCCGAAATTAAACTTGCCAGTTTGAGCTTCAATCTGTTCATCATTGCAAACCAGATAAACTAGCATCAATGGATTTTCCTAAATTCTCATTATCTTTACAAATATAATCTTAACATTTATTGTAATAAAACAATACTATCAACATCCAGCAGACCAGATGGAACATGGAGTTTGTAAATCAAAGCCTTTATTCTGCTAATGAATTGGTTAGCTTTCAGTTAACCCCTAGCTAGCAAACTCTTGTGAAAATCAAAACCTTACTAAGTTGGATGGTAAAACCCCTAGCTCGCAAAACTCTTGTGAAAATCAAAACCTTACTAAGTTTGCTGGTAAAACCCCTCAAAGATAACTCAGACCCTGTCATTAAGTGTATGTATTTGTTATGTAATCCATTGATAATCTAATTTTAGCCTAGTTTTTAGGTTTAATATTCAATGCCGCCTGTCTCACACCTAAGTTTTTGGCATTTTTTGGTAAAAATGGACTTGCATTAAGAGAAATGTTGGATAATAAAAGTAAAACATACCTCATTATATTTTATGCTATGTATGATACAATGCACAATCTTTTTATGTAATAAGTTAGCTTCTAAATAATTCTTGTGTCTTAATTATATATATATATATATATATATATATACAACCCCACAAGTGGCAATACTGAGGGCCTATCCTAATGTAAACATGGCTGCTGAACGGGATGTACAACCCCAAATTTGACCTTTGTACAAATATACAATCTAAATTTGTATGCCATAATGATTCGTTTTCAACTATTTCCTTTAATATAACAGATTCTATCATTATGTTCTTTTGACAAAAATTATTGTAATCAATAAGTACATGTCAGTCAAAAAGATGGAATCAGTAAACTTAAAAAATAGCATCAGAGATACCAATACCCCACAGCTTGGGGAAATAGTAGTGGACACCATGATATATAAAAGAGGGACAGTGTCAGTTGTGTAAAAGTACAGGAGAAAATGACATGTAAGAAAGCAGATATGTATGTATAGACAAAGTATCAAAACAAGTAATGCAGTAGCAAGATGATAGCATTAATTAGTAACTAAAAGTTATGAAGCTGTAAAATTTGTTAATTGAAATTTAGCTGTCAAAGGAGATAGTACATGTAGGTAAAATTAAATATAAATATCAGTTGCAGCAAGTCATATATCTTTGTAATAGAAATATGTCTTACTTATGGCAGCAGAAAAGATATTGTCAAAGTCATGTCAAACATTACACCAAAGTCACACCATGATGTTGCACACCTAAATGCCCTAATGACCTTACAAAGTATCAAGTTTCTACACCTGTATATCCCAGATAAGACTTTAAAGGTCAAGATCACTACGGCAAGGACTAAGGTCATATCAAGGTGACATCATGACATTGCACACCTATACTCTCCAAGCCCTGTCCCAACCAAGTATTAACGTTCTACACCTTATGGTTTCCGAGTTATAGCCCAAACAAGATTTTAAAGATCAAGGTCATTGTGATAAGATCAAAGGTGAAAGGGTAAACTATGACATTGTACACCTACACCCCAACCAATATCCCTACCAAGTATCACCTTTCTACACCTTATGGTGTGCAAGATATAGCAAAAACAATGCAAATAAGTTTGTAAATACTAAATTACTGTAGGTAGTGTTAATTTTTTGGTTCTAAATGTTCTTAATTTTGTATGTGCATACTTTTGTACCAATAAAGATATATATATATTATTAAGTAGTGAACATATATTGTTGGGTGACCTTAATTTTCATCTTGACATACAAGATTCTTGGTCAAAACAATTCAATGATGCTCTTAAAGAATATAGTTTGTTTAAACTATAAATTCCCCCACCGATATCCCATATTTTGGATGTTTCGTGTATAAGGGAATCTTTTGTCCCAAGTTATAGGTGGCCAAACCTGACCGTATCACAATTACCATTTTGTGAAAGTACCTGTTCATGAGCCTTGTAAGTTTATATCTGTCAGAATTCATAAAATTAATGTCCAATAGTGTAGGAAAACATTTAGCATTCAGATCTGATCAAATGCCCTCATAAAACAACCAGTCTTTTCAGTCATAAATGTTTCACCATTTTGTGCAAACTTCTTAATAAACTTGCCACAGTCAAGAAAAAGGCCAAAGCATCCCCACGCTGGTTTCGTGAATCTTGACATCCTTCCTGCCCAATATTTCAAGAGAAAATGTGAGAGAGCCTTGCGGCATGAAAACGCAGCCACAAATCACAGTAGATACTGTGCTGCTGTTAACAAATTCCATTTTTCAAGAATCACAGCAGAAAATGAAAGAAGACTGAAATCACTGTGGAACAGTTTCAAAACGATTCTGCAAAAGTCCTCAGATGTCATATTACTGTATTATACAAATCTGGCCCTATAATAAATACCATGTCTTCCTTCACACCAATATCCAAGGATGGTGTATCAAAAATTCTGACATACTCTAAAACCAAAACATGTGACCTTGATCCTGTTCCAACTTCATTGATTAAGGAATGTGCTGATATACTCAAAACTCTTATCACTAATATCATAAATTACTCACTTAAGAACTGTAGTTTTCCCAATTGTTTTAAAACTGCTTATGTTACTCCATTTCTCAAAAAATTAAATGTGGAAAAAATGTTCTGAAAAATTACAGACCCATGTTCAATCTCAGTTTTCTATCAAAATTAATTGAGAAAGTTGTGGTTAAACAGTTAAACAACTTTGTCAGCAAAGAGGGGATCTCCTATGTCCATCAGTCAGCATACGGGAGTTTTCAGTCAACTGAGACAGCACTGCTCAAGATCCAAAATGGCATATCTACATCTGTGGATTCAGGGAAGGCAGTTCCCCCAGAAGTCCCCCTCCAAAACAGTCAAGCACCAGACAGAGGGTAATAGTAATTCTATTATAACATAAGTAATAACTAATATAAAATAAACTTGATAAAATATATACGTAGAATACATAAAATAAGGCATGCACACTAAGAATAAAACTGTCTTTTAACTGATCACACTATAAAAGCATGCCTAAACTATATAATTCTGATAACATAGTGATAACACTTAAACGGGACCTGAGTTAACAGGGAGTTGATTGGCTATAATTAACATGCTAGAATGCATTGTAATAAGAGGGAGGGAGGGCAACAAATTTTCATGTATACAGTTCTGGCTCCAAAACTAAACTGAGGGAGCCAGAATTCAATTTTCATGAAGGTAAGAGTCCCCACCAATCAGGGGCTAGTGTTACTGCATTCCTAGAATTGACCTTATGCATATTCATGAAGTAATTCCCGCCATGTCCTCTGGCCTATATTCCCCCAGTTAATTTAAATATTACTAGGGAGTTACCAGGAACACGGGAATTCCCAAAACCAGATAAACCCAAAGACTGAAGCCAAAGAACTTAAGGTAGGGGCCAAAGGAACTGCCCCCGAGTGTCTGAACACTCAGGGAAGACAGTTCCCCCAGAAGTCCCCCCCCCCCCCCCCCCCCCCGCAAAAAAAAAAAAAACAGTCAAGCACCAGACAGAGGGTAATAGTAATTTTATTATACAGTAACAATAGTAAGACATAAGTAAGATTACATAACTAAAACTACCAGTACTTTGCAGATCCAATATATGTGTATACACAGAGTCAGAATCATGATTATACACAATTGACCTACATGAGTATATATTAACTTAATATATAAGAATACATTATAGATATATGATTAACCATATAAATACACACAGGGTAAAGAGTGTCACCATAACATAAGTTAAACTTAACACTTATAAGCCAAAAACAGGTGACTCAGAAACTTTAAGTTAAGACAGTAATTTACAAACTTAAAGGGTATAATTAAGTAATTGAATACAATCTAAGGTCACCTTAAACTAATTAAAATTTTAAAAGCCAAAGTTACATCAAAGCCAAAGAAAGGTGACCATTAAAATTTTGAAAATACAATTTAAGATGATTATAAGGATAGGGGAGGGGCGAGCCCCCCAAATTATAGAAAACTTAAGATGTGAAAGAATTTAGAATGAGTGAAATGACAATATGCAGAAGTATTAACATAAACTGAAAAAGTGGGTCATTACCACTAGAATACATTTTTAGCATTTTTTAGAGGGCCCTGACAGGACAAATGGCGGCTCTACCTAATTTGGGAAGAGAAATCAACTGGACTTTGTCACGTGATTGGATAGTCTTTGACCATTTAATAAGTATTTTTACTGTATCAGAATCAAAGAAAATATCACCAGCAGCTAGGTGCGTGGTAAAATCAAAAGAGGACAATGAATGAGGGCATAGGTTTGAAAGGCGAAAAAAGCCCATAAAGCTAAAAGGAAAACAGTTTTAAAAACTTTGCCCATATAAATTTTATCACAAAACCCCATCCGGGAATACAGATCTTGAATACCAATGATATTACATTTTGATATGCACACGGATCGATTTATCCTCAAAGATTTCACATAATAGTGTCATTTTTTATCATCAAAAACTACAGATGGAAGCCCATAGATAATAACTTTAGCTTTCAAGGTAGCTAGGTAGTTGCTTTGCATACTTGAAGACACACCATTTACATTGAGGCATTCCAGAAATGCAAGTAAAGTGCCCACATTGATTGAGACCATGAAATACACATGTACACACAAAAGGCTACAAATGTTCTGAACATAGCACTGTAGGCCACCTGGGTACTCGGGGAAGGCAGTTGCTCTAACATTGTTGGATCTTTCCGCAACTTTCAACACAATAGATCACCCCACACTACATGATTGCCCGAAAGACTGGTTTGGTGTTGATGGCACTGTTTTGACATGGATAACTCTTACCATACAAAACGCAAACAGAAAATTAAACTAGGAGACAGGTTTTCTGAGGCTTTTCATCCTCCTTTATCCTATATCCCTTTTCCCCCTACTTTTCAGTCTTTATACTAGCCCTCTTAGACAAGTCATTTCAAGTTTGTAAGGTCACAAATCATCTGTACACTGATGATACGTAGATATATTTGGCGACAGACGCTAGGAATTTTGAATCCAGTATTACAGAGCTGGGTGAGTGTTTCTTTTTTTTCTGTTCACGTGGGGATGAATGGTGTGGAATTGAAACTTAATCCTGACAAGACAGAATTCATTATCATTGGCGATAAACATACCAGAGAGTCACCTATGCCAAAATTACCTATTATTTTCCTTAAAAGCTCTATTACATCGCCTGAGGAAGTTAAAATTCTGGGTGTCACTTTCAACTCAGGAAACACCTTTGACAATCATATAGGTAAGATCTGCCATGCCTGTTACTCTCACCTAAGGAATTTGCAACATATCTGTAAATTCCTAGCTGTGGATACTACAGTTTTTGTGGTAAATGCTGTGGTCGATAGACTACTGTTATTCCCTACTATATTTGGATAGCAAATGCAGTCTTCAAAAAAGTCTAAAATGAGCCATTGATTCATGTTACACCCTATCTAGAAAACTCCTGTGGCTTTTTTATTCTGTGTCATATCCTTTTCAAATACAACCTTCTTAATTTTAATGCCATAAACTCCTCCAAACCTCCCTATTTATCATCCCTAATCAAGTCTAGTAGTCTGCCACATGGAAATAGATTTTCAGTTTCTTCAGTCTGTCCCAGAAAGGCCAAAGGCAGGCGTGGTTTTGCCATGGCTACACCAGTGGTGTAGGGAACAGGCTCCCAATTATTGTCAGATCACAACAGACCATTTCAGGTTTTAGAAACCAACTCAAGACTTACCAGTTCAGACTTGCTTACCACCATCATAGTCATTCCCAGTTTTGTTTTTATTCCCCAAGTGAACAGAATTTTCTTGTGAGTCCAATATGGACATTGAGGCAGTGGTCAGCTGATGGACAACCTAAGATTGCTCATTCGGTAGATTTGTTTGTGAGAAATTGGGCAGCCTAAACTTCTGTGCCCAGTCAGTAACTTTACCTCTCTTTGGTTGAAAAGGTGGTTTGCATGTACTTTGTCCTATGCTATCCCTGTACACACTATCCCCAACTGTATGTGAGTCTGTATTAAGGTTTTGTAGTAGTTGGAAACGGTTTGAGGTGGGGATATGACTACGTGCATTACGTTCTACCTTGCCAGTGTGTTTCTTTTTATTTTCAAGCAAAACTAGTCTTTTGTTACCACCGAATTGTGTATTTGCATGGGGAGAATTGTGAACCTCTGCTTGAAAATGGTCTGGAGAGACCTTGACATTGTGGGTACTTGTTTTTCGAGGCAATGTTTGAAAAGGCTGTTTGCCAAGGCTGGTACTTTGTTTCTTTAAGACCTCTGCATATGATAAATGCGGGGAATTTTCCCGAAGAGACCTCTGCATGCAGTACCATTGGAACACTGTTTGTCTCAAATTCTACTATTTGTGGAGCAAGGTGAACGTTTCTGGTATGAAAAACTTGTGTGCCAAAACAATTGGTATGGGTACCAAGACTCATACCCGATATTATTCGTTTTTTGTCTGTTTTTTCTGTTTATTACGGCATTGTGATTCAGGATGAGTAAATGTTTTACCAGAAGTGGCGAAGCAATGAGTGCACATATGCTTATACAGAGTTCCCCGGGTGTCATGGGATTTGAGGTGGGCACATGAACCCTGGTTGTAATACTGGCATGGCATGCTTTTGGTGGCTTTAGTTGTTTGATTTTTAGAGCCTATTTGGTGAGAGGATGTACTGACCGGAGAAATATGCTGTTGCGCATTTGCTCTTCTAATTCGGTCGATCTTTAATTTCGCCTTGTTCCATCTGGCATAAAAGGATGGCGTGACTGGCCTTTGCCGCATCCCAGCTGAAATCATCAGCATCGTCATATAATCTAGCATAGAATTTTGAATATCCCTGTTTTGTTCATCACGCATTATGCGGCAGAAACCAGTCACCCATTGAACGACGGATAGCTGGTCGTATGACACACGTTCTTTTTGTGAACCTGACAAGACATATTCATACGGCCATTTAACTCTGTTTGGTACAAGAACTTCTACGGGGCCACCGTGTAGGGATTTTTGCTTGTGTGTACCTGATTTTTCTGCCTCAGCTAACTCTTTGAGTCTTTTCTCAACTTGGGCTTGAATCAAGAGATCTTGTCTAATAGTGTGTAACTGTGGAATTTGGTCCACACTCTGTGGCAAGATTTGGTGCTGAGTAGAACTTGGTGTGGCAGAGGTTTCCCCCCATTTTGCACTGATACTTTTGGACTTGTCAGTACTTGGATGTTTACTTTTACTAGTCTTAACCTTTTTGGGATCATTTGTTTTTTTTTACAGCGAGTTCGCTCTATTTTATCAAGTCTTTGACTGATTGTCTGTAATTGACTCAATATTTGGGAATTGATCAGTTGTTGGACTGCTGAATTGTCGGGTGCACTCTCATTGACATTATCGGATTTTTCACACTCCTGCCCCCCGATTGTTCCCCATCAGAAGTCCCCACAACATCACTACAATTTAAGTCTGACTCCAAGGAACTATCGGATTCCTCATCAGCTTGGTGTGTTTGTTTTGAGGAGTTGTGACAGGAACTCAGTATCATTATTCAACTGCAGATGAATGGGAACTTGGATTTGATCTGCTTTGCTAGACCGCAAATTGTAAGTGCTCTCCGACATGTTTAAATCTACAGATATAGATGGCCAATAGAATAATAGAATGCCAGACCATATAGAGTATTTATGCATTACATATATGCACTAACGGTACATCATAAAGTGTGTGAAATAATATTTCTGTATGCGCTAACGGTAAATCAATACATATAAAAAACAATGGTAACTTCTATGTGCATTAACGGCACATCATTACATATAGAATCTAATGAAAAGATATGTGTATTAACGGTACATCAAGTACATAAATAATATTAAAAAACTAAAACATATAAAAGACTATAACATAACATGAAAATATAAAACCAAAGTCCAGTTTGACTAGAAGACAAGATGTCTGCTGTTTTCAATGTGACCCCACTGCCACCTGAAGTTTGAATGCCAACGTCATGTAAAGGATTGTAAAGCGCTGAAGTGTGACCAATGAGAGGGGAGAAGAAGTGGGACAAGTGTGCTTGCTAAAGCTTGGATAGGGTTTCAAGGAATGAACTTGTCCACACCTAGATGTGGACCCGCAACCACACAGAGTTGAAAGCCTGTGATTAGGTGCCAAACCTGTTAATCCACTACGTCCTGAGGACCTAGCTCTACTGAACTAATTGTAAAGAGTTTTAATCTTGGCATACATTTATTGATTTTCCTATTTATTTATTGATTCAATCTTTTACGTCACACCTATTGCCTTTATATTGGTTATATTGTGTAGGGTAGTTAAAAGGCAGGGGAATCAGTACATACAGTTGGTCAAGGTTTTGTACTGTAAACTGCTGACCAATAGGAAACAACTACTAGCTTACCCACTTGAGGCCAGGCTGGAATTCGAACTAAGATCTTAGAGGTGGGAGTGTTAACACTGTGCCACTGTGGCCCTTAATTTTGGCATAAAATGCAAGTTTGTCACAATGAGACAAGCTTCTCAAAACAGTAAACAAAATGTTGTAAAAACCTGACACGACCTCGGACGTGCTAAACGTAAATCTATACACTGGAGGGGTGAGGGGGCGTAGAATGGCTGGTCAGATGGTTTTGTTTCTCAGTCCCCACCCCGACACAGAAAAACAAGACTGCGGGTACTCTTAATAAAAAACATAAATGTTGTAGATACAGACTATAACTAGATATTATATATAAGTCAATAAAAGGTATATATAAAATCTTGAGCTGGTATATAAAAGTTAACATTGGTATAAGAATTACTGTACATGGCAGCCAGTGAATAAATTTAAAAAATAAGAAACTATGAATAAGCATGAGTGTAATACTTTAAAATTCAAATTTAGCGTTCATGTAATCATAAGTTACAAAGTTACAATTTAAAGATTCACAGTTCAGATTGCAAGATAAAGTGAAACTACTGACCCTTAGGAAATCTTGAACCCAAGCAGAAGGGAGGCTTTGATGTTTGCTGAGGGACAAAGCTTTACAATGTATTGAAAAAAGAAGAAAAAAGGTCAAAGCAACGCCCTCTAAACTACCAAGGGAGGAAGGTACCCCCAAAGTTTACAAGAAATCAAATAAAACATTTTGTAAAATTACATTTGATAAATAAAATAAGAGCAATATGAAGGAAACAAGAAGACCTTAGCCCAGACGTAAAAAGGTCTGAGACCAGTGAAAGTAACCCTCTTTGAATTCCCAAGGTCATATGCACGAGAGAAAGGTCACATTCGGTCATAGATCAAAGCTCTAGACAAGGAAGAGAGGGCGGGTAATTCATGTTTGCCATTCACGGTTATAGTTTCAAAGTGACCATCAGTTGGTCCACCCAGCAGGGGTTAGATCCCTGGTCAATCAGGTCAAAATCTTGTGCTGTTGGCAATGGCAACATAACAGAATTCTGTGAACCCCAAGTTAGGACTCAATTGTATTGAAACAGAGATCCTAGCCTGGTATCCAGTTCAGGCTAAGTGTCATCAAAATGTAAAGACTTGACGACTTGGGAGGACTGACCCCCGGGTCGTCCTAACGCCCCCAGTGAAATTGTGTGCAATGTCCATTTATGGAGCAATAAGGACCAGGTTGTAAAGTCAAATTTAAATACAAAATAGATATGACCACATACGCATATTATGACTCTGATTCAAACCCAGAAGCTGAAATACTCCAGTCACACACTTTATATGACAAAACAGTATATGTCTTGTTTGTCTGACCTCTTGGACATTCATGCAGCCATGAAATTGAGGATCCTCACCAAACCTGATAACCAATGAGTTCAGAACCGCAAAGTGCATGGAAATGCAGTATGAACAAACCTGGAGGAGCGACAAACTTCAATTATCTGTGCCAATCTAAGATTGCAAATGAATAGATGTAACCACATAGTGAATAGGAATTTGGGACAGTATTAACAGGATTTATTCACAGAAAATTGGGCGGAGGCGAGAAGTTAAGGTATGTTTCTCTCCAGAAAGGACACCTCCATCTTCTAATTTCTCTCCTCTGGTTTTTGAAATTGAAGTTCTTAAGCTGATTAAGAATCGCCAGCAAAAACATATTCCTTACACCCCTGGCCTATATTTCTGGTTAGAAGATGTATAAATATTCTCCTTCCATCAATAACCAAACTAGTCAATTTATCTCTTCAAAGTTGTGTTTTTCTAAAGCCTTTTAAAAATGGCATAGCCATGCCTCTTTTCTAAAGATTTCTTTTTCTAAGGAGAATGTCAAAAACTATCGGCCAGTATGCAGATAAAATTGTGCAAATTCTTTCCATGAGTTCCAAACCTGTTTGCATGAAATTCTATTTGGTAACTTGCATAATAAACATCAGATCAGATTCTTTCTTTCTTTGATGTCTTAGTCATGCTTTCAAATGCATTGGTCGGTGGCCGTTTGGATTATTGCAATGCTCTGTTTCATAGATTGTCATCTCAAGATATCACAAGGCTCCAGAATATCCCAACTTGTTTGGCATGCTTTATGACTACTGCTTCTAGATTTCAAATCATTCCGACCCCTTAAATCTCTTCACTGGCTTCCTATCTAAAAAAATAGGTTTTCAATGGATTACATAACTAACACTTAACGACAGGGTAAGTTATCTTTATATTTTAGGGGTTTTATCAACAGTAAACTAAGTAAGGTTTTGATTTGCACAAGATTATACTAACTAGGGGTTAACTGAGAGCTAATAAATTCATTAGCAGGACGAAAGCTTTGATTTACAAGCCCCAGGTTCCATCTGGTCTGCTGGACGTTGGTAGTATTGCTTTATTACTATAAATGTTAAGATGATGTTTGTAAAAATAATGAGAATTTAAGACAATCCATTGATACTTGTATATCTGGTTTGCAATGTGGGCACACAGTTGAATCTACTTTGATAAACAGATTGAAGTTCATGCTGACAAGTTTAATTTTGGGATGCACACTGACGGTACTAAATCAAGGATTATCATTTTTATTTACTGGGCATGTTTGAAAACTATTGTATGCCTGTTTGTGTAACTGATAATTTTGGTCTACATTGTACCCTGAAATCAACTGTGCGTGGCGTGGCTTTCACACATGTTTTTATTTTACATATGACTTTTTATCATGGGAGAAGCGATGATCATTTTATGGGTCTAATTTGGTGATTTTGTTTTTATTTTGACCTCAATAAACCCTGCCATCAGTTGGTGGCTCTATTTTGAAAAAATGACAGACAGTGAATATATACCTCAACAATTTGAATTTTGCCATAAATGGGACTATTACATGTCACCAGTAGTTTGTCTAAGTCTAGTTTGTCCAAGTGTAGAATAGTGTCTCTGTCTTAATTGTAGAAAGTGAAGTTTTCTTTCGTACATGGATAAAATGCAAACAGTTTCATGTATGAGGTCTTATATTACCAGACAGGACAGAGGCAAGGAATTTTGATCTGGTACACCCTGTTTTTTTCAAAAAGTTAAGGTTATATCTAATACTTGATACAGGATGAGGTATTGTATGTCTCATTAATGATTCTACCGACAAAATGGTATGTCTAGGCGTACTGGCTTATATATAAGCTACGCCCCTTATTTTCTGTTATTATTATCGCTATTTGGTGAAGTTAAAATATTTCTGCAGATTTATCTAAATATATGAGAAAAATTAAAGATGGCCGCATCAAAATAACTCTAAAAACACAATTACAGTGTTCATTTATCACATTCAATTAGACATCTATTTGTTATAACTGCAATGCTATGTATTTATATTATCTGTATGCTTATTACAGGTTATTATGTAAACGATTTAGGTAGCTTTAACCAAACTGATGCAAAAACTTTGTACTGGAGACTTTTTTCAACTATTATGGCCTGATATGATTATCTTACTCAGTATACCTTGTTTATTTCTGTACTTGTTTTTCTGTCAATTAGCTCAGTAATCTCTGACTTAAGACAGATACTTCCATGTTGGCCTTCATAGTTCATACATTTCTCAGGCAACAGTCTGACCTTCAGGTTTCTTTAAATACATTATTATTTTATGGTGTCTTGCAGAGAAAGTTAAAACCATTAACATATATCTAATTTGTATTCAACTTTGTGTCACCTCGACATGTTATGGTTAAGACTTCACCTATTATTGTGACCAGTTTTATGCTCCAAACATCCTCACATAAAGTCATCTTAACTGATTCACTATAGTGTAATTCTCAGGACAAAGTACAGTGACCTTGCGTGATGTGGTATCTATGCCACTGTAGCCTATTGGGTAACCGCTTATCATTACACATCAAATTTTTGAAATATTGCAGAAATTTCACTAATGCTGCACTAATCTTTCACAGTTCTCAATCTACTTACCATTGGTTTGCTGTATAGACAGGTTTTGTTTTAAAGGTAGGTTCACCTTTTCTAGTTTTATGTTTTGGTCTACCTTTTGGACATGCATTGCACTTTCTGGTTCTGTTCTTGACAATACAAGGAAATATTCATCGGATGTCACATTCCTTCAAACACGTCAGCCCATAGGTGTCGCTGTTGCTGATCCTCTCAGGGGATGTCAGTATAAATCCAGGCCCTAAAACTAGCCTTTTAACTGGAAGTCTGATTAATATCAGATCCATCAGAAATAAGTCTGTTGCCTTTGAAGATTTCATAAACAGCAACAAGTCAGATGTCATTGCAGTCACTGAGACTTGTCTCTAATCGGATGATACTGACAGCTTTATTACAATTGTCATCCCTCTGGGTTACAAGTGTTCTCATGTTCCACACTCTGAGGGGAGAGGTAGTGTTGTAAGGTTCTTCATTTGGGATGATTGATTTCAAGGTCCTACCTCAATTATGTGTCAATACCTTTAAGAGCATATCTGTTCACCCGTCCATGGGCAATGCCAAGGAAATTCTTTTTACATCATGTACAGGTCTCCAAGTGTTTCCGAAGCCAATTTCATTGAGGGTTGCTGCCTTAACATGTTGTGAAAATATAATATTGTGCAACTTAAATCTGCATCTGGAAATGGGATACTTGGTCGCAGAAATTCCCTCCCTCTGTCAATACAGTTTTACCCAAATCATTGACTCCCCACCCTATATCCATGGCCATATCTTAGATGTCTTATGTGTGAGGGACACCTTCTGATTGGCAGTTTGTCCGAATAGGGTTATAGGGTGGCTGTCATATCATCTTCCCGTTATCTTTTCCGTCAATATACCTATCACGGCACCCTTCAGGCAGGGCTATACACAGAAAATTCACAAAATAAATATCACTGACTTCAGTGAGGACATCCTGAATTCTGATCTTATCAAACATGCTCACACGACAGCCAGTTTACTTAGTTGCAAATATTTTAATACCTTGTGCAACATTCTTGATAGGCATATTCCAATCAAAAGGAAAGAAACACCATTGCACCCTGACAAAGGCTTTTTGAATACAGACATCCTCTTGTCAAAGTGTTTTAAGCGGAAGTATGATCGAGTATGGTGCAGGGACAACTCCGCAATCAACCAGAGTAGATATCGAGCTGCTGGTTATCACTACAATTTTCTACTTGTACGGTCAAAATGCAGACACTATTGCAGAGCCATTCCTGAAAACAATGGTAATCCCAAGGCTCTCTGGATCACTTTCAAAAGAATCCTAAATAAATCCTCAACCATCATTTTACTTGATCACATCAGTCCTACTGGTTTAGCCAATACCTTTGGACATATTTTCAGTGACAAAATTATGAAAATTAGAGTTGGCTACAGTCATCGGCACCAGTCTCTGCTGCTAGACCAGGAAACATCAACAGCACCCTATCCCCTTTAGAGCCAGTATTGGAGGATGGCATCCTCAAAATTCTAAAGTCTTCTCCTACCAAATAATGTGATCTGGACCCGATACCAACTTCACTTGTTAAAGAATGTGCAGTAGTCCTGGGCAAGCCAGTTACCAAAATCATAAATTACTCACTCTAAGAAGGGAATTTCCCAAACTGCTTCAAAACTGTATATGTCACCCCCTTCTCAAGAAGCCTAGTCCAGACAGAAATCTTCTGAAAATTTACAGACCTTTGTCCAATCTAAGGTTTCTTATCCAAACTGATTGAAAAAGCAGTGGCTAAACAGTTAAATAGTTACAATAATAGGGAGGGGTTCTCCAGTGTTAACCAATGCACTTATGGGAGATTGCATTCTACAGAAACAGTACTCCTTCAAATCCACAACGACATTGCTGCTTCAATGGCCCAGGTAAGGCTGTTGCTCTCACATTGCTAGACGTCTCAGTAACATTTGATACTATTGACCACAAGTGAAATAAACACAAGTGTAGCTCTTTAACCAGCTGAGCTAAAGGGGAATCCCCGGAAGCCCAGGTATTAATAGAACTGATATACATGAGGATATTACATACCACCCCTCCAAGGAAAGACCTGTCCTCAGGTCTTACATGACTACATTATTACACTTTACTCGCTTGGCTTTGAGAGGGAAGGATCTTTAGGCATCTCACCATGCTTTACCCCTAAGGGCTAGAGGGTGTAACTAGGTAGAATGAAAGGCAGAATATTGGGGTTATTTATCTTTATTCCCTGTTCTTAACAACAAAAGCAACAAGTCCAGTATCTGCCCCCAAGTGCCACTGAATTTAGAATTTTGACATCTCAATAGACAGAAGGCCAAGAGTAAAGTGTGGGTGTGCCCAGCTCCAGAGCTTCTGTGGAACACCTTTCCTTTGATTGGCTGCTGAGATTGTTCAATAGTGATTTTTGACAAAAATGCAGGCTCTGCCTGCTTAGAGATGAACAGGAGTAACATAGCTCCATTGTGGAATCTATTTTTAGGACAGCCACATTTCTTAGGAAAGTGTGATATTACATTGTGTTCAAAAGTGGATGGACAATCTGAAACCCAAAGAAATGAGAATTCGTCATATTTAGTGATAGTCCCTCAAGAAAAAAATTCCAACCCATCTTATTGGAAATTCTATCTCCCCTACCAATGAGATTAAGAACTAGGTGTTACTTTTGACTCTGGAAACACGTTAGCCAGTCACATAATAAAGGTTAAGACCTGACGGGCTACTCACTAGTGGTAAAATTCTCCTAACAAAAGTTGACACAAGTTGCTGAAGCAGTTCCTCTTTTAAGGAGTTTGTATTTATTATAATGACATTTATTATTGTAACATTTTAAGCAACTTAACCCCAAGTTTCTTTTATGAAGTTTCCATCAATCATGACCACAATTATCACACTAGTTGTTTACAGGATTACTATTTTATAGTCAGTCAGTAATGGTTATTTTGCATTATTACAGCAACAGCAGATATATTTCATGCCCATTTCAAACTTTTAACATTTTCCAAGTTTTAATCACTGTAAATTGTGAATTATAACTGTAAATTCACTAACATATAATTAAAATGTAAAAACACAATTATCATTGATTTGTATCAGTTATCCATATTACCCTTACCGTATCACTTATTGACCTTTCACATAACTAACTCTCCACCCGGTCAGATAGACTGAAGCCTGCAGTTGACCCATGGAGCAACTGAACGAAGGAAGGAATTCACACTTCACTGGTATTATTTCAGAACAACGATGAAGTGCAGACACTTGTAGAATCAGCAGTAGACATTGGTTACAGACACTTTGATACAGCCTTCTTCTATAACACCGAAGTCCCAATAGGACGAGCCCTGAATGCCAAGATTGATTCAGGAGTAATAACCAGAGAAGATCTATTTGTGACCTCAAAGGTATTGTGAATTTCTTAAGCTTGTGATTAAATAAATTCAGAAATATACTTTTTATGTAAAACAATTGCTGGGGGATCAGCAATTGAGTTTTACATATGTTTTCATAAATTTTAAATTTCGATAAAAGTAAATATACCACATCAGTTATGGGTGAAGTAGATATATGTTACATTATTACCCTTCTGTTGAGATTCTGTTTCGTGTTTTTTTTCTTTTATAGGCTTAGTTTACATTTTCGTTTGTGTCTGTGTTTTGTTATTTAAAACAGGCTGCAACTTGATACAATATAAACAAAGTGAATGAGAATTAAATTAGAGTTTAGGGTTGTCTGTGTACAGAAATAACAAATGTAAATTATTGCTTCCTAAACGCTTCTTAAATTTCATAAAAATGACAGAACACTTTCATAGTTGATTCATAACATAGGTTTCCCAGTATATATTGTGCGAAGTATAACAATAAAATTGCTTTAAAAAACAAAATGATTAACTTGCAGGGCGCCTTGACTTTAGGTAAACAAGTTACAAAACACATAATCAAATTTTATGATTTGTCCCCACAGCATAGCTTTAGCCGTTTGATTTTAGCCCTAACACCATGGATAACTTTCCACTGTGTCCCAAAGTAGACTCTCTGCAGAAGAACTAGGACCAGTTTAACTCTTCAAGTTAAAATCAAGAAGGAGAAGGCCTGTTTTTAAGTCACAACATAAAACATGTGGTTTTGTACCTATTAGTGGAATTTAGCCTTAATTAGAACCATGGATATCCAATGGATATTTGAAGTTCTAATTACACAAAGCTTACTATTATATATTGTAAACTCATGTCTGACATATAACAGGACCAATATAACTGCCGTCATTTTGAGTTGACTACATTTTACAGAGTTACTAGAGTGATACTCATCTTACTGTGCTATTGTAAAAGACTTAACCACATTATGAAAGAGCAAAATCTATAAACGTCTAACACTATGATTATCATATTTGCTTTACAGTTGAATTTTGACTCCCACCACCCTGATGAGGTGAAGAACAACTTCAATGAGACTATGAAATACATGGATTTGGATTATCTAGATTTGTACCTGATCCATTTTCCAGCACCTGTCATTAAGGTAAAGTAACAAACATTAAATGACTGTAGGTGTCCTCACAAAGCAAGATATACAAATCAAATTACAAATCATTCATTGAATAAAGGTTCTTTCTACTATGTTTCAAAACAATTAATCCACTTTCTGTTCAACAGAATGTCCACAAAATATCCTCAAAAATTATCGCCCAGTTTCCAACCTCAGTTATATTTACAAGCTGATGCAATTAATTGAAACTATTCTGACTGAGCATCTGAAAAATATTCCCCAGCCAGTATATAGGCATTTAGATGTCACCTAAGCAGTACAACCCAAGATCAATTAAGACATCTCACACTTTTCTGGATTGTTCAGCTGCTTTTGATACGTTAACATGCTGCACTACATAACCGCCTCAAGGAGTTGTGTCCAACAGTTCACATAGATCATAACATACTAAGATAAGAAACAGAAAGTGAAAATCTTTGTTTACCACAGGCATCTGTTGCTATCTGAGTAATATAGATTAACACTTGTAGTCAGGTCATGAATAACCATGATTTTTTTCAGAAATGAACTAAACACTGACCACCATAACTATCCCTCCCATGTGGATGTTGTTTGCAATGTTGATATCCTTATAATTATCATTTTCCTTCTTGGAAAATCAGAGCACAAGAGGATGTTGATATGAAATTCGGAGCTACATAAATTATTCAGATCAAAATCAAATGTTTAGTAATCACATTGGATTATGTAACAAAAGTTTTTCCTTTAAACCTATATACTATGGCATAATTATATAACTATTATTTAATGTATAAACATATGCATGGTATTTATTTTGGTATTATTTAAAGTGATATTATTTTGAATCTAATTTAGAATGCTGAAGGGCCTATTAAATCCAGACCATATGACGAGCAGAATGACTTTGTCACAGTGTGGAAGGTACAGAAGTAATTGATAGTATCAAATTTACATTGTGTTGCTTTTCACTTTTTAACACATTTTCCCCTTAACAATTTTATATTGTTCATTTACAGGTTCTGACTTTTCTAACATAGTATTGTGTATTTTAACTGTATTACCAAATTCTTTAATTCTAAAGGGTATGTATCCAACCATGATTGTTCAACATCTTGAAGTTGTCTTAACTACCATCAATGACAGCCCAGAAATATATTTTCTGTTGACGTCAATAAAATTTCTCAATTAAAAATAAAAAAATGTACACAACAGTGTAAGATATATACTTTGAAATTGTACATTTTAGGGTTTAGATGAGGGGTTCCTGAGACACAAGGGGTTAAAACTTACGTTACACTGTTATTGTTAAAATGCATCTTAAACTTTGGTGCATTATTGTACTAGTGAAAAGGTAAAAAGCTTTGTATCTGCTTTTCAATATGTTTTTTACTAAATGCACACAATTCATGGATGTATTTGCATGTAAACTTTGTAATTGATGGCGACCCATATCTTAGTACTTGTTCACCTAATTAATACTTTTTGGTCCTTCATCAAATTCCTAGTTCACACCTTTCCTGTCTTGAGATACAAGCGGAATACGAACATAAAAAAATGTAGCACATCTACTTTCATTTCTGGGTTGACCAGGGGCCAGTAAATCGAAGCCTTCATTCTGCTAACGAATTGGTTAACTAAGAGTCAGTTAAGGTCAGTTGTAGTTTACCTGTTTATCCTGGTGGATCAACAAAATATCAAAGCAAGACATAAAATGAAACAGAAAGGGCAGTTACAGCAACAGACAAGCTGGACTTACACGGAATGAATCGTTTGGATTTATAACTCTGAGAGATTACAACTGGCAGTGTTTAGACAGGCTTTTCTTTTTTACAAATTAACTTAAGATTTGGTGTTGAGGTACAAGTTCGGCCAACTTTCTGCTCTGGTTTGATTTATAAGATGGGTACTAAAAAGGGTAAAAGGAATGTGAGGAAGATAGAGGTCCCCACAGACACTGCTACAGAGTTTGAGTTGGGAGATACAGCTGTTGACAGGGAAAATCGAGAACAGAGGGAGGAGGAGGCAGAGAAACAACAGAGGGGGGACAGGGAGAAGCAGGAAGCCAGGAGGGCAGAAACTCTACAATCACAACTAGAGGTACCAGTGGCCTAAAAAGAACAATAACTGAGAGTAGTAAAAGTGAAATGGACACAGATGGTGGAAGAGAGGCGGGAAATTATCTCAGATGAGTATGTTATTGTGGACCAACAAACACTTCAAGGACAAGACCAGAATGGATTGCTGATGGGAGTGGTTTGCCAGCAGCGGCAATCTGTCAGTGAAAGTGTGCAAGGACTCACTACAGAAAACTCACCCAGTCCAAGTCTTGCAGGCTCCCAAGGAAATAACAAAGGCAGAACTGGATTCAGGACAAATTGCAAGGGATTCTGATGCAAATCTGCAGCCTTCAAGTCCCTAGCTCAAGGAGCAAGGGCATCCGTAACCTCAGCACACAACATCTCAAGAAGTTCCATCGACATGGATAGTATGGAGATCAGCATGCAACAGACACCACACAACAGCCATCGATTGCAAGCCCCAGTGTAGTATTTCACTGTTATGGTGTTGACCGGCAGGGTATGGACCAGTTTACACAGATGAAAACCATCTTAAGTGTGGCATCTTTTCTCGGGCCCAGGCAGGAGACCACCAGAACAGCCTTCTGCAACTACCTGGCATATGAGATTGAGGATGTGAAACGTGGCTGTGAAACTTCTAAGTGGGATACATAGATAGAACAGAGGAAAGGAAACGTCAGCCTTAGCAATATACAGTTACAAGATGCTCCAGTGCCACTTCCACATTTTCAACAGCCACAGCAACCAGCACTAGCTGCCAGGGACTTTTCCAGAGACTCAGATTCCAGCAAACCAGGTCATCCACCAGCACAGCAGAACCAGGTAGCACCCAGAGGACAGATGCAGTCAGAGGGCAGCAGGCTTCCTTCGTTGTTGTTGATGGCCAAAAACCCGAGCCTGTAAAACAGCTAACATTCACCCTCACCCATAGAAAGCAGTTCACCCCACCAACAGTTGCCTCTGTCACAGGCAAAGTAAGTTTGCACCACATATCAGGACTCTCTAGCTTTTGTTATGAATCTACAGTCGGTCATTAGCTAACAGGAGATTGATACACCTCAGCTGTTAAACCAAATGACCCTCATCAACAAGCTGCCTCTCCTGCAACCATCCGCCACAAGAGCCTCAACAGCAGCCAGCACAGCCCCAGTCCACCCAGTAGCTACCTGAGCCCAAAGAGCAGCAGCAGTAGACCTACTGCATATGCTTACATTTGTTCTTTTTCTCGACAACTGTTGTAAAATGTCCTTTTCAGAACAACTGCTGATTCATAGGTCATTCTCAGGACCACCTGAATATTCCCAAAACAATTAATAAGCTATGTGTTAAAAAATCCCATTACTCCTCCCCAAACACATAAGGCACATACACCAACCTTTCAATCTGTAGTGCTCCTCTGTTATCTGGTGTGGACATGTTAAAACAATGTCTCTGACAACCTTTGGCCTACATTGTGCCCAGTAAGACCCTGAACCTGTTTGCCAGGATTCAAAATGTATTCTCCACCACCCTCCTGCGTCTGGAGATCCTGTGTTTTGCTATTCTCTCTCCTGGTGAGTTGTCGTCTGCTGTAGAGTTTCACAAGCCATGACATCAATAGGAATGCATCGTCACCCAGCTAGAAACAGTGCAAATCTCGTCCTCTCTCCCCCGATGGGTTCAAGTAATGAAAGTCCCAGGTGCCATTCTCAATCTTTTTCCTCAAAGTGCTTTAGTTGAATATTTGCGCATCTGATGAAGATCCACTTGACCCAACACCTACCCTAAGGAATCTGTAGTCTATGTTGATAAAGGCCAGCAGCCCTTGTAATTGTAATATTCACAGCCAGATTTTTTTGCTTCTTCATGACTGTATGTTCCCCGTCTAGTGTTGCAAGAGCTTGTGGGACATTCTATCTGGTTCTGGACCTCCCCTTGATGTTTTCCAGTCTTCAGGAGCGGTAGGACAGGTCAGGTACTCTTCTTGGAATTCAGCAAGGATGGTTAGGCAGACAACAGGGATGAATGATGATGCTTCAGCCAACTAATCTAATCTAATGTGGACTTTTATAGCACTTAATTTAAGGCCTATGCACATATACAATTTTTACTGCATGCTGAGTAGGCTATTTTTCTTTACTTTGCACATTTGGGCGATTTTCCCCAGCGGTTTTCAGTAAAATGATAAAATATTATTAAAGTACAGTGAAACTGACTAGAATAGTTAACATAATCACATATAATTAAACATCCAATACCCCACAGTACATTTCCACAATCCCCATTTCAACAGCTATCCTACCCTTAATTACATTTAATCTCTCTACAATGAAGGGCCTTGCCTTTGACCAGTGTCCCTTTTATAATACTGGCTATTGTCCAGTTTGCCCCTTAGAATAACTGGTAATTGCAATCTTCATTCAGTTCAACCCTTTTATGTGACCATATGGACATACACCATATTTTGTCATCTATTTGCCTGTAGTTAATCCCTTCACAATGAGCCTGTGTGCTTGCATTTTGTTTTCCAATTAATACATTTGTGTAGAGTTCTGTGATACACTACAATTTTAAATATGTGGAAAATCCAAATATATATGAAAACTTAGGCAAAACAGAGAAAAAACTGCGCGGTTTTTCAAAAAAAAATAGAAAATTTTCTAAATGGAAAAATCTGCGCCGCACCGCTCGCTGCCGCGACGCACATATGTACAAGCAGTGAACTACTGCCATTATTTCTATTTTATTTAGCCGTGCCGCACCGCACCACGCTAGTGTGCAATGGGCTTTAATCTTAATCAATGACAGACTCTAAGGCGCATCTGAACATAAACAAGGCAATAAACGTTAATCCAATGACATGGCCAGGTCATACCAAGGAGACACAGGGTTGACAGGGGAGGCTATGGCAGATAGGCTTTTGCAAACAGGCTTTTTTTTTGCAAAACAGTTTTGAGCTTTTTCCTAAAGGAAGCAACTGATGTTCATTCCAGATCTTAGGAGCATCAAAGGCAAAACTATGGCCAAAATGTTTTACTGGCTTAAAGACTGATGAGTGGAATGGAATAACTTTAAAGTATTGATGATCAGGATTAACTATGCCTGGTACTATAGGAACAATTTCTGAGAGACAAGAATGGTTCAAAATAGGAAGGAGAACCACTATGTTAACATTTACAAACTAGTGTGGCAGTTTTGAACATACAGCAGTACTTAACAGGTAACCAGAGTTTATTTAGGATGTGTGTAACATGAGCATACTTTCTATGATTTGTGACAATATGAGCAAGGGTATTCTGAATACTCTGCAATTTGTGCTGATTGAGACATGCGAAACCTCTAAACAGACAGTTACAATAGTCCAAACGACTACTAATGAAGGCATTTACAACAAGGACTACCACATCATAAGGAAGATACTGTCTTATGCTGTGAAGGTCATGCATCTGGAGAAAGCACACTTTGCAAGTCTTCTTGACATGTTCAGATAAGGAATATTCTGCATCAAACCACACACCTAGGTTTTTGACAAAGTCAACCGGATGAAGAAGGCTTCTAAGAATACTGAAAGTGAGAGTAAATTTTTTGACATAGACACTTAAAACCAAAAACAATAAATTCAGTTTTTTCTGGGTTGAACTTCAAATTACTAAGAGCCATCCTGAAGGCAGGCATTTAGCTTGGCGAGAGCAGCAGAGGCATTCTTATGGGAGAGATGGATGCATAACTGAGTATCATCCACATAAAAATAGAATTTAATATCCAGATGAAGGCTGATGATTTTGCTAAGTGGCGTTGTATCAAGTGAAAACAACAGTGGATCCAGAACAGAACTTTGGGGAACCCCGTAGATGAGTTTACTTAATGCAGATAGTGTCAAACCTATCTTGATGGCCTGGCAAGGATTACTCAGGTAGCAAACAAATCACTTTAGAATGATTCCACCAAGACCAAACCAGGATTAAAGGTAGCCAAGGAGAATATTATGATCAATGGTGTCAAACATGACGAGTCAAGTAATACTACAGCTGTGGGTTCAGGACATGCTAGAGAGAGATAGACCTCATTTTTATTGACAATAAAGCATTTGAAGTGGAGTGACTTGGCTAAAAAGCTGACTGAGGAGGATTGTCCAGTTTGTTATTATTGATGTGTGATGGTACTTCTTTGCAACGACTCAATCAACCAACTTTGACAGAAAGCACAGACCAGACACAGGACGGTAATTCTTCAGGTCATTTCCTGGTAAGGAAGCCTTTTTTATGAGGGAGATGACTACCACTTTCTTGAAAGCATTAGGGAAAGAGCCTTCAATGAGAGAATAATTTACCAATTTGGTAATATATGGCAGGATGATATCAAGAGAATCTTTAAGGAGGAATGTTGGTATAGGGTCCAATATGCACGATTTAGTGGGGGACTCATTGATAAACTTGCGGACCTCAACTAGCCACTGATACTGTAAGAATGCATATGTTTCCAGGTGTCTTAGCGTTATTGTAAGTTTCAATCCAGCTTGTAAGGGCTTCCTGAAATTGGTGACTGACTTCTTTATACAGTGGTGTATGAGTTTTTTAATAAGGTCAAAAATGGCCGGTGGCATCCTGACAAAAGCACAGGTCAGGATCCTTATCCAGTCATGCCGTGATGCACTACATCCTGTCAGGGAGATGAAACCAACCCAATTTTTTGTGCCCTTTTTTCTGGATTTTTGTTGCCAACTCCCAACTTTTGTAACCGACCCTAGAGTCGTAGAGTCAGTTGTAGGTTCAGTTACAGTGGAACACCCTCATAAACACCAGCTCATGACATGCCAAAAGATGAACTTTTGATAGGTAAAGGTTTCTGTAGACATACCAATCCCTTTATTATTATAAGTGATTGATGTCCTGTCTTACTGTTCTTCCCCTCCGTACATTTATTAAAATAGTAAGGACACACATGAGAGAAGAATCAAGTAATTCTTAGGATTACAGTCTCATATTTTTCCTGGTATGTTTTTCTCACGACAATGATGTTTGACATTATTGCCACTAGCCACTAAATATTTCAGATAATTCCAAAGCAAACATTAAACAATTCAATTTCTAGACACCATACACTTGGTTCATACTACCTCCTAATACATCCTTAATTTTAAAAATAAAAAATAGGAGATACTTATAAGCCAAAAATTTGAAATCTGCCATATGACACCGCAGTTTGACTCATACATTTGAAAATAGAGCCTTTAAAAGTTCATATTTATTCAGTCCAGAATATGGTCTGGATCCTTGCAAAAATTTAATCACTGGCCAGGCCCTTTACAGAAAAAAATGAAAATCAGAGAAAACTATTCATTACTGCTGTTGTACTCCAGAACATAGACAAACACTCTGAAAAATAAAACCTTGTGTAGGTAATTGCCAGGTAGTTAAAAACATTTTCTTATCCAACATAATATCAACTGATTTACTGATTTCAATTGCGTTGCACAGACAACCTTGATTTATTACTGCTTAAACGTGCACATAGCAGTTACCAATTTTGACCCAAAGGTGAGATTTCGTACTGAGGTTGGAAGTCAAAGCAAGGTCAAAACTGTAGGGGTGGTAAGCCCCTATTCAGGCCATATCCTACACAGCTCTCAGTGTGGCCTGAAGGTGAGATTTAACATGGGATCAGGAAAGTCAGAGTAAGGTCAAAGTGAAGGTGGAAGAAAAGATTCCGTTTGGGAATTTTATTTACATGTTAGTAAAATTGTGTAAAATACAGTTCAAGTTATTAAAAGACTTTTAGAAATTTGAGAATTTTAAAATTTTTAAAGCACCATCCCACTTGGGGAGAAGAGTTAATATACAAATGACACCAACAGTGATATCTGCAGACAACTAGCATCAACAAGCCATATCCTGGACAACATTAATACCTCATACAACTCGTGTATAGTAAAATTCATAGTAGATAGGGGGCTACCAGGGTAATGCCTGGCCCTGCCTTGAAACTACAATATACGTTAAACATTAGTTACATTAGCTGTCACATCGGGGGAACCAGGGTCGGCCTGGCCCAACCTAATGCTGCCTCACCCCACCATCTATTGCCTTTATATCAGGGAGGGAGGTGGGTTTTAAATATTTTCCTTTAATGTGTGTTTGCATTGCTAGATACATGAATAATGAACCCCAAAGCATTTGGAGGAAACTATTGAACTGTAACCTTATCCCTGATTGGTGGTTGTCAATAAACAATAATAGTAGAACTAGTGTGTTCGATCCTTAAAGTGGGTACATAAATATTATTGTTAAGGTTGTTGTAAACTGACCCGATAGTCCCCTATACAGGCCGTACCCCACACAGTTTCCAGTTCTGACCCAAAGGTGAGATTTTGTACTGAGGTTGGAAGTCAAAGCAAGGTCAAAACTGTAGGGGTGGTAAGCCCCTATTCAGGCCATATCCTACACAGCTCTCAGTGTGGCCTGAAGGTGAGATTTAACATGAGGTCAGGAAGGTCAGAGTAAGGTCAAAGTGAAGGTGAAAGAAAAGATTCCGTTTGGGAATTTTATTTACATGTTAGTAAAATTGTGTAAAATACAGTTCAAGTTATTAGAAGACTTTTGAGAATTTTAAAATTTTTAAAGCACCAAGCCCAAATCTCGATGGAAGCAAAGGTAGTGGGTATGACGGAAGGGGCAACGGAAGCCTTCTGCAAGTAGTACCATACTGCAGAGCTCCTCCAAAGGCCGTGGGCCATTATATCTTGTAATTGAACATTATTGTCAAAAGCTAGGGTGGCCCCCGACCTTCTGAAAGCATGAAACCCATGGCCCTGCAAAGGGATATTCAAATGATTCAAAAACAACTTTCAAAGCATCTCTGATGGAAGTATCAATGACAGGGTAATAGGGGTAACCTCTATGAGCAAATAAGGGATGTGTGGGTGGCAAAGGTCTAGATGCTAACAGGTCCTTCAAAACTTGGACTGGACAGAGGGGGTTACCAGGTATTTCTGGAATTTGTACAAAGTGATGGGCTTTTCTATCTTGAAGAGTCTTTGTCCACTTCAAGAGGACATGAGCCCCAGGGGGGGAAAATGATATCTTGTCGTAAGAAGGTGTGTATGGGGTTGAAATTTTTGCTTTGAGTGTGGGGCAATATTTGACATCCTAAGGAAGGCAAAAAAGGCCAGGAGAAAGGCTGCCTTGTACAAAGGGGGTCGTTTAAGAGGTCACATGTTTGAATAATAAGAGCTAAAGTTTTCAGATCAAAAATGCCTTTGGGAGCTGGGGAAAAGGAGGAATTGATGGTGATGCTGCGGATATAATCCAAAACCAACTTGTGGTGAAAAGGGGAGATATCCCAACCCCTGATTTTTGCAAAATTTTTGAGAGAAGAGAGGTAATTCTGGATAACCCGAGGTGATATGTTATTTATATTCAAAAATTCCAGGAAAGCCAGTAGTGAATGCAATGAAAAAGTTAAAGGCAACTTCATAAATAACACAAATGAAAGATATGTCCTTCAATGTGTATCATGAGCTGCACGAGTGGAAGGTCTATACGCTGCCTTTATGCGCATCAAAGCTTCAGAGACCAGTGCTGAAGATGGCAATTTGGGATCTGAAATTATATACAAAAGTCAAGGTCAAACGCTTGCATTGGGACCTCATCCCAAAGAAAGTGGGACAAACATTGTAATATTTCTTGTCTTATTGGCTTATCAGAATAAATGTGTGACAAAGCATCCACAACCACATTCTTTTTACCCACATTGTGTTTGACTTCAAGGTCAATGTCATGATATGCTGCTAAGAGCCATATGTTCCGGATACATAGGGCTAAGAACTTGTCCCTAGTTTTACCGGAACCAACCACCTGAACCACACTCATATTGTCACAAAAAATTGTGATAGCTGAATGCTCCCAAAACCGACCCCACACCTTAAGTGCTATCACAAAATTGAGCATCTCCAATTGAGTAATTGTGATTTCGAAGCCAGGTATCTCAAAAATGGGTGTAGCATAGACCCTATTACGCCATACTGCCCCCATGCCCGTGAGACATGCATCTAAATACAACTCTTAGGAGTTATCAATAGGGTCTTTCTTCAAACAAGTCACACCATTAAAATGGGGCAAGAACCAAATAAACCAGTCTAGGTCCTGGTGAAAGTCCTGGGTCAAAGTAATTTTGGGACCACTACAGGCCCTAAATAGGGCCAAGATACAGTTGACAAAGGTTCCACATGGCTTAACACATTTCTGTATGTATAGGAGCTTGCCAAGAAGCGACTGAAAAGCTTTCTTGCTCAGAATTTTTTTTATTTTTTACTATCAAGCACTCACTATAGATCTGAGCCAGCTTATTGGGATCAATTCGCATGGTATTAGCCTGTATATCAATCTGAATGCCAAGTACTGTGAGACACTTTGTAGGAGGTGTGAGTTTGTCCTGGTTTATAGGCCAACCCAAGTCCTGTAACAGGTCACATAATCTATCAAAATACTGGTCCGCCTCATAACGAGTGGCAACCGCCACGTAATCATCAATATAGCAGTGCAAGTTCACACCTAATTTTTCATCATAAAGGCAATACTATCGGAACAAAGCTGAAACGCCACCGTGCCGTGGACCCAGCCAAACGCGACCGCTCCATCAAGATAATATGAGCCCTGCCATTTGATGCTAAACTTTATACAGTCAGCTGGATCCACACACAAGTTCCTGGACACTCGAGCTACATCCACTTTGAAGAGAACAGGGTCTGACACGTTCGCAATGTCCCTCACAATGTCATCGATACAAGTAAGCTTTAAAGCAAAGTTCCTGTTATCAAATCTATTTCTGTCCACATGGTCATTAAGGGAAGCACCCCTGGGGTATGAAAGGTCAAGTATTACCCTTCTCTTATCCACATCTTTAGGACGGGTCTTTAGTGGGGAACAATGGACTTCTTCAGTATGTATTTCATCAACTGGGCCCAACATAGCCCCAAGGGCAACCTCCTTATCCTTACGCTTGGACGGCCTGTGGATATGCTAAAGCTGAGTAATAATTGGTTACATCCTTGTTGTTTAATCCTTCATGACTGACTAAAGACAGGGGAAACCCAAATTTCAGGTAATTAATAACCCTCTTTTCCGGATAATCTGAGAGTCTATCTTCCCAAGCCCTCAAATTCAAGCCAGATTTCAAAGGAAATCGAGCAATTTTATAGTTGGGCTCATTAGTATCTCTGATAATTCGAGAAATTTTCAGACACTTGTCAATACTGTCAATAAAAACTTCTTGTCTATCAGGACCAATCAACTCAAAATTATCCCATTCTAGAGCAATAAAACCGATTTTCTTATCCGGGAAATTTTTGTCAACAATCCTAATTTTGTTAACACCCTTTGTTGAATTAACTCCAATTTTCCCACCAAGGGAAGTGTCTTGACCCTCAGCCAATGAAACCGCGTTCTTACTTGTATCTACTCTTGCAGGTATAACATCCTGCCTTTGTTCAGCGAATATTTCTGGTGGCGTATCATGAGTGCCAACCCAATCGACTTCAGTCGAAGCAACCAGAGAGTCGATAACATGTTCCATATATTGCTCATAAGAACAGTCATAATATTGGTTAATTAACAAGTCCTTACAATAATTATCATAAACTTGATTAGGGGACAGTGTTAACCCCATTCTGTGTTGAAAAAATACTTGAAAATTGGCTTGAAACTCAGCTATAATCGACAGAGCACCTACAACATTACATTGAATCGGATGCAGGCTGCACAATCCGTAGTATCCACCTTCGCATGGAAATCCATAGTATTCACCTCTGTATTGATACCAGTTATGTTCTAAAAATTCAGTATGAATGTATATCACAGGGCAATATGTGCAAGTGTACTCACCAAAGTATAGCAAAAGACTGACCTTACAGCACTGGGAAACAGCTGATTTGTTTTCATGACATACACTATTTGCACTCCAATTTTTCAATACTAATAAAGCAACACATTCTTTAGTATCATACACATAGTTCAATAGGCAAGGTGTAAAACAATATGTAATGTAAGGAACGGTGGTTTGTCTCTGGGTCTTGTATAAATGATCATGATACACTTCGTGCACAGGATCAGAATTGGTGTTAATTGACACCTGTTCATTTATATTAGTGTTCAATGCTTTGTTATTATCAACACAATGGTTAATGTCACCATTATCGAGGACACAATTGTCCAACACCTTATAATCAGTGTCATATAACCCAAAACACGAAGTTACACACAGCTGGTTACAAGAAATACAATTTACAAGTGGATACACATTATCAATGTCATACTGACTACAAAATTGCTGTGATGTAACAGATTGACAAAGGTCAAATGGAAAGTCATTGTTCTTTATACTATATGGTGTGGTTCCAAGTGGTCAACCAGTGTCCTACCTCTGGCTGCCAGTGGCTTGCTTATTCATCTTTGAATTGCATTTAACTTCGGGGTGAGAGAGCGAACGTCCTTGCTTGTAACAATAAGAACATACATGCTTGTAGTTTCCATGGTTAAAATCATGTACACAGGATCCTTCGTTATAATAACGACAAATCCTCACCTTCTGCTGATTAGTAACACTCTGACTGTTGAAGACTGCAACCTGTGACGTACCAATCCTGTTGAGAGCCCACTGGGTGTCGTTGGTCCAAGAAAGTCGTCCATCCTCAGCTTGGGTCATTGAGGCTGCCCAAGCAGACCGAACTGCAGGCCATGGGAGAGACACAGCATCAGCAAGGGCCATAGTTACCTATGTTAGCACACATTTCATCAGTTCAAAGTCCTGGATGAGTAGAATGTTAGATAACTGCCCACTTGCCCACTGGGCCAAGGAAAGATCGTCATAAGAAGGTTTCTTAGTCGCCCCTGTGGATACATACCCTTCATTGGGCCACCTCACCTCTGGCCTGGCAGTGCAAGTGTCAGTGGTATTATAACGCCCAGATTTTTTTCTCATGAGGACCTTACCTGGGATAACATCCTGGTGAGTTTGTTCCTCATACTGAGCCAAGAGCTTCGACACAGCTGATGAAATGCTGGGGATACTTCTCACAGTTTCTACAGATGGGACTATGGCATCCCTGCTGGCTTCTGTGACTTCCGTGTGGCTTGTGGATATGTTACTCGACAGTGGGCGAGGAAAAGGTGTGTGAGACGCGTTAGGTAGGGATTGATGACTGCCAGGAACCCTTCCTGCCCCACCTCCATGGTGTGCTTGTGAATTAGTCCGCTGAGGGGCTATCGGAGAAGAATCCCTACCCAATCTGGAACCCTGGGGCAAGTTGAAGCTAACTGTGTCCCTAGGTCGGGGCGATTGTACAGGTGTGGAGTTGGTGTCACCTCTCCTTTCCATTCTGTCCATCCAGTGGGCAAGATCCTGATTGGCGGCTTCCAATCTGGATATGGCTGACAAGATGGCTTGGTTGGGATCTGAAATGCCAGCCACTTGTGAAACAGATGTAAAAGGTTGTGATGAAGCACTTACAGTTCCATTGTCGGATCCGACCTGAAGATAGGAACCATCCGCCTGAGAAACTTTGAGTGAAGATCTCTTCTTGGTCCTAACTGTCATTGCAGACAAAAACTTCTTCTTGTTAGCAGATAAAGGTGCTTTTGCTCTTGTGGAAGGCATCATAAAACAATCCGATGTAATGATCACAGATAGAGTTAAACAACTAAAAAGACTTATAAAATAACTAAAATAACTAAAAACTTTTAAATATTTTCCTTTAACGTGTGTTTGCATTGCTAGCTACATGAATAATGAACCCCAAAGCATTTGGAGGGAACTATTGAACTGTAACCTAATCCCTGATTGATGGTTGTCAATAAACAATAATAGTAGAACTAGTGTGTTCAATCCTTAAAGTGGGTACATAAATATTATTGTTAAGGTTGTTGTAAACTGACCCGATAGGCCCCTATATAGGCCATATCCCATACTCTTGTAAAAACACGAACAGAATATATCAGAACATCACTGGCTTTTACTGCAAAACAAATGTGCTATAAAGATATTTTAATTGGCTGTAAGTCTTATAGGATTTTTCACTTAATTTGTAGTAAGTATTTTTCTCACAAGGTGGATAACCACTTCCTGTGACCAATGAGAGAAGTCCTTTTATCAGCACCAAAGTCTGGAAAAATAGTCATTCAGTCCTCATAAAATACCTAAGACTAAAGGACCTGAGGAAAATCTAAACAAAGACTTGAAATGCTTTGAATGCTTATATGTTGGTTTTAACTTAAGTGTTAACACAGCTGTTTTAAAGTAATTGGCAAAGCCTTGAACTGCTTTAATAACATAATGTATACTGTGTTCAATATGTGCATTCAGCATGACATCCTGTTAACCTAATGTTATTTACTATCTCAAAATATTATTTATTACAGCAGTTCTTACATTCTAATATCCCAGTGATTTTTGTACCATCAAACTCCACCTAAACATAATTTTGCATTAATCCACACAATTTCGAAAAATCGGGGAGTAACATAAAAAATGCTAGATGCTCCCCGTTTTTTTTTTTTTTTTTTTGTTTTTTTTTTTTTTGTTTTTTTTTTTAAGTATAAAGACAAGTTTGTCAAGGGTAAAGAAGTACCTCTTAATAAGCACTTCCTGGTCATAACGTCTCCCTTCAAAGCTTCCCCTCAACCCCCAACCCCCACCCCACCCTCAGATCTTGTCACATTGTAAAGTAAAATTCAAACGAACAGACAGAATTCTTTCCCGAGTGTTTAATCATTTCATATTTTAATTACTTTTAAACAAATATAGAGACAATGCAATACAAATAATGGTAAGATCAACTGTTGACTAAATCCTCTATAAATGTATTATACACCTCGTATTACAGGTTCTGGAAGGCTTAGTGAACCAGGGACATGTCCGAGCCATTGGTGTGTCTAACTTCAACAGGACACAAATTGACAAGCTTCTGAAACATTGTACAATAAAGCCAGTTGTGAATCAGGTTGAAGTACATCTGTATAACCAGTGTAAAGAACTGAGAGAGCACAACAAGGACAGAGGGGTCAAGGTTATGGCCCATTCCCCGCTTGGACTAGGATATAGGTAACCTTATCAAATTGATTTATAGTGCAACATGGCTTGTTTTTAATACCACAGCAGATTCCAGAGAACCAGAATAGTCAAGGAACAGTGTGGAGTCCTATTTTAAAACTGTTAGTAAAATATTATTAACCTGTTAACACATCTGTAGCAATAATGTTATTAATAGTGTTAGTTACTACACAAGCTGTACATTTTTATAATTCTAACCTGCACTAATATGGTGGTTATGAGTCATATTCAATGACCTATTAGCATTATTAGTTACACCAAGTTAGGGAAGTACTTTACTGATACCACCTCACTCAACCACCTGTGAGACCTTTTAAGACATAAGTCTAGTAACCAAGGAAGTACTTTCCAACTACTATATTACTTTTTTCAAACAGTGAAAGCTTGTAATAAAGCATATGACAAATACCGATGCTAAAATATAACCTTTTCGGGGCATGTCGAGAATATCTGCAAGTCCTGTTTTGCTCAAATCCGGGATCTTAAGTGTCTCAGAGGCTATCTGACATGTCGTCCTGAGAATGCTTTGGTTGGAAGTCAACATGATTACTGTAATTCCTTGTTTAGGAGTCTGTCAGTTCTTGATCCTCGTAAGCTGCTATCTGTTTAAAATAGTTTTGCTAGAATTTTTATCAATGCCACTCAGAATTCACACAAAACTTCTGTTAGGGATTAATCTTCATTTTTTGCCTATTGAACACTGTTACATATTCAAAACTGCCGTAATGGAGTACAAGTTCCTACATAGTGGTTATCCAAAATATTTTACACCTTTCCTTATGCCTAAACATGGTGTTTATGGCATATGTAAAAGCCAAGCTGGTGGTGTGTTCCTTGAGGTGTGACACTTTGCCACTTCAGTTTTTAAGTCTTATAAGAATTTTGACTTCAGCTTTGCTTATGATGCTCCAAAGAATTGGAGTGATTTGCCTGATGATGTATGTTCGGCCACTTCTCTCCACTCATTCAGAAAGAAGCTCAAAACTTATCTCTTTGCACAAGCACATTCACCTCATTTTGCTTTTCCCGGTTTCTCTCGGTGGCACTAAACCCTGCTTTACTTCATGTTAATCATTAAAGTTTTCTGCTTTTTTCAGTTTGGTGTGCCTACAGTCTGTCTTTAGATGGAGTAAAAATACAGATGATCACAAATTATATAAACCTAACAGTGGATTGTAATAAGTACTTTCTTCAAAAAATTAATAGGATCATAGTAATTTAATACCACTGTACTTATCTTAAGGTCATATAAACCATAGATATCAGTCTGATAATTAACTATGGACTTTCTTTTAGACATACATGAAGATTATAGATCCGTATAAAGCTTGTGACAGCATGGACTAATTTTACAAAAGAACAGAGGCTAATACAACTAGTACTGTAAAAACTTGCATGTAATAAAAGTGCTAAAATACCCATGCCAAAACAAATCAATTCTAAGGGGTGGGATCAATCAGTGGGTGAATTTTATGTGCGACTAGTTTGGTGTTCGGTAGGACTGTAAACGGACGCATATTTTTAAAATATATAAAGCCCTGTTTCCATGTACGCGGGTCGCGGTAGCGATAAAAATCGATCCTACATGAATGCTCAGCAGTGTTTCCATTTCCGCGGGTCGCGGCTGCGGATAGCGGTAGCGGGATGCGGTATATGCGGGACGTTATTTTTAATTCGATCCCTGACCGATTTTTTCCGCGACCCACTAGCGGCAGGCGGGAATCGTGTCCCGCTACCGCGTACATGGAAACAGCACTTTAAAGTAGTTAAATTTACCTAAACATCTGGGCTTTTAGTCGTACTTTTAGTACTTATTATTGCTTTCCATGATATACCTTCAGTTATTTAGAGTTTTTATGTTGTTATGAATTGTTTTTGATTGATCAATAGCCTGCTAGTTGATATTGCGGGTATTATCACCCACTACCGGGAGTTACTCAGTGATTTTTTGGTTGTAGTCTGTATTTTAATTATTTTGCTAGTTGATATTGTGGGTATTGCTGTCCTTTACCGGGAGTTACTCAGTGATTTTTGGTTGTGGTATGTACTTTAAATATATCATAACTGTTGCTTGGTTTTACTTTTATGAATTTCTGCATGTTCCGTTTTATTCTGTGGTCTCCGATTTCCTTATGATGCAGATTGTTAGGCTCCTCCTTTGTATTGTTGGTCTCTTTGTGCATTGCCATAAGACTCAAAACAGAATTCAGAGCAGGTGTAATGTTGGCCTGCATGTATGCAAATATAATGGACCTACTGCCAAATCCATTCTGTTCATTTATGTCAAGTCACATAGAGTTATATTTTGTAAAAAGGCGTCCTTCAGGCAGCTTGCTCTGGTTCGATTGTCGGGCGATGTTGTTCTCAATCCTGAGCCAATGAAGTTTGGATTCGCCAACTGCCAGTCCATTAGGAATAAAGGCCCAACTCTTTGTAAAGAAGTTAAAACTAGAAATTGTGATGTTTTGGTCTCACTGAGACCCATATTAAAGCTCTAGACACACCCTCATTTCTAAATGAGTTAACACCTGAAGATTTTCTCTTGTTCACACCAACAGGGAAAACAAACGTGGTGGCGGTGTTGGCTTTTTTATTAAATCAGCTATGGATTTCAAAACCATCCATTCCCCTGAGTTGTCCTCCCTTGAAAATCACAATGTATCTCTCACTCTCGACGTTTCTTGGGGTCATTTACCAGCCCCATGCCTCATTTGTTGTTAAATTTTTTTGAAGATATTTTCTCGTATTTGGGTTTTGTGTCTTCCTTATCCTCCTCCTTTGTGATTTGTGGTGACTTTAATTTTCATATCGACACTATGTCTCCAACAGTCTCTGAATTTAAATCAGTCATTGATTCTTGCTATCTGTCCCAATACATTGATTTTCCAACTCACCTTAACGGTCCTACCTTAGATTTGCTGATGGCTCCTTCCAAGTTCTCTGCAATTTCTGATGTAAAAGGTTCAGGCTTCATAAGTGATCATAAAATTATCTCTTGTGTGGTTGACTTTCCATCTTCGGATACTTCAATGCAGAAAGTTGTTACCTTCCGTCAGTATTTTAAATTGAATATTGATAAATTCAGAAGTGACCTCCTGGCCATTCCTTTTGTAAGTTCACCATCTGATGACATTGATTTATTGCATGAATAGTATATGTCTGGTTTGTCTCGCCTTCTAGATATTCATGCACCAGTGAAGACTAAACAGCTCATCAAACCACCACCAAGCTGGATAACTGATGAGTATAGAAATGCCAAGTGCATGGGAAGGCAGTATGAACATACTTGGAGAAGATACAAATCCTCTGTAAATCGTTCCCGTCTTCGATGGCAAATAAACAGATGTAACCACATTCTAAATAGAAATAAGGGGCGTTTCTACCATGATCTAGTTAGTGAAAATTGTGTTGATGGTAGGAAGCTATGGCAGACACTGAATAGAATATTGACTCGGTCAAATACCACTGCTCTCATCCTTTGTTGATGAACAATCATTAGCTAACAGATTTGGTTCATTTTTCATTGATAAAATTAAAAATGATCTGAGACACTTTCAAACACCCGATCTAAATCTCTTCACCCAGACAAGGAGCTGCCAATTTTCAGTCCCTTTCAAGTTGTGACTGAGAGCAAAGTCCTCAAGTTTATCAAGGAAGCCCTTTACTCTCTTGATCCATGCTCCACATATATTTTGAAAGAATGTATTGATATCCTTCTTCCTTCATTGACAAAACTGGTTAACTTGTCCCTCAAAAATGAAATTTTCCCAAATCCTTTTAAACAAGCTATTGTCACACCTCTCCTCAAAAAGTCCACCCTTTCAAAAGAGGACTTGAAGAGCTACCGACTGGTGTCTGGTCTTAGCTTCTTGTCAAAGTTGGAGCGAATAGTGACTGCCCAAATTAGATCTCACATGGATTCTCATGATCTTGGAAACACTTTCCAGTCAGCCTATAAGGTGGGGCACTCAACAGAAACTGCCTTGTTGTGCATCAAAAATGAGATTCACTTATCTCTGTCCAAGGGCATGCCTACAGCACTGGTGCTGCTCGACCTGTCCACAGCTTTCGATACTATCGATCATGACACACTCCTTTCCTGTTTGTCAGCGAGGTTTGGCTTTGCTGGATCTGCACTAAAATGGTTTAGATCCTACCTCCAGGATTGTTTTTAGTCAGTCAAGATTGGTTCTAGTCTTTCAAATTTGTTCAAATTGAAGTTTGGAGTCCCCCAAGGTTCTGTCTTAGGTCCCCTTCTGTTTTCCCTGTATACAACACCTCTTGGTCAAGTCATCAGAAAATGTACTAAATACCACTTTTATGCTAACAATACACAGTTGTTCATTCACTTATCCCCTGACGATAGTCTCAAGTCTTTTAACCGTCTTAAATCCTGTTTGAATGATATTCAGGTCTGGATGTCTGAAAACAAACTCAAGCTAAACCCTGATAAAACAGAATGCATAGTCTTTGGTGCCAAAGACAGATACATATGGCTCAGTGACTCATTTCCTGTTAATATCCTGGGTAATTGTCTATCTCCCACAGATGTTGTATGCAATTTGGGTGTTCTGTTTGATGCAAAGTTCTGTTTCACAAATTACGTAAATTCTGTCATCAAATCTGGTTTTATTAGCCTCAGGGACCTTCATCATATTAGGAGGTTTCTCTCCGTTGATACATCAGTGGTGATTACAAATGCTCTGGTCAGCAGTCGTTTGGATTATTGCAATTCTCTATTTCACAGTTTGTCATCCCGTAATGCTACCAGGCTCCAATATGTTCAAAATGCTCTTGCACAGTTTGTCACCGGTGCTTCTAAGTACACTCACATCACATCCAGCCTTAGGACACTTCATTGGCTACCCATCAGACAACAAATTATCTTCAAAATCCTAGTTCTGGTGTATAAGTACCTCACCACTGGCCAGCCTAAGCATTTTGCATAATATCTCTCCTTGTACAAATCTGCCGTGAATACAAGACGTTCTAACCCCAAAACTTTGTTCCTCCAGGTTCCTCATTATTGTGCTTCCATCCATAAATCAAAGGTCCACTTCAACAACAGTTTCTCATATGATGCCCCGAAGTTATGGAATGATCTTTCACATGATATCCGCAATGCTCCAAATCTCTCCTGTTTCAAAGGTCAACTAAAACCTACCTATTTCAGAAATCATTTCCACCTTAGCTTCTAACTACCAAACACCGGATCGCCTCCTTAGGTACGACTTGGAACATGTCTAATGTCTTGATGATTTGTGCCTTACGAACTGGATGGTGTGCCTTAGAATGTGTAGATACGGAGATTAAGCTCTTCAACAACTGATTGATTGATTGATTGACTAGCAGCATGAAACAGAAAAAAAAGAATTCGATAGCATGGTGCTCTATTTAAAGACAAATTGGCGGGAGTTTAACAAGACAGTGTTAAGTTTGTACATTTCTCAGCCACTCCAAATATAGCTTGACCTTGAAACCACATGATGGATATGTCACTGGCAAAGAACTAGTACTCAGACAAACTGTAACCACGATTTTACCCTATCATTATAAATTCCCCTTCCAACTGGAGTGGTGTGCTATAGAAGTGATGCAACCCCCTATATAACAGATTCAGATTTATTTTTGTTTTACATTTCATTCAACAGCCAGGGTCATTTTGAGATGGGTAGTTTATGGGTGGAGGAACCAGTGCATACTAGTTGGTCAAGATTCTGCACTGTAAACCACCAGGCATCACCAAGTAACTACCAACTTTCCAACATGAAGTTACCAGGCCAAGATTCGAACCGGCGACCTCAGAGGTTGAAGGCAAGCACTCTAACTGCTACACCCCCCAATATAACAGAGTGTAAACACTCAATGTAATTGTAAACACACCGCACTTAAGTGTTGTGGTAAGATTTGTCTGTGTGCGATGTAAATTCTGTTTAAAGGGTAACTACACCCCAAAACAAAAGGCCTTTAAAACATGTATTACTATTTGGTAAATCATTTCCTTAAACAGAACTTTGAAAAAACAGCTTAATTACTGAGTAATCAGCAATTAAAGAAAATATACTTTTGCCATATATGCCAAAACTGAGTCCAAGTCACAAAAATTGTTGAGTGCACTGCTGCAGTAGCGTGTGTGCACACTAACACCATGATTGCCCATGTATTTTCTCTGTTTTATGCACCTGTAAGTCATTCAGATATAGAAGTGTAGATATACTTGAAATGATCTCATTTTAAACTGAGAAAGAGAACCAGGATTCTATATCCTTATCATGGCCTTATGTTTTGGCCTGTACAAAGATTAAAAAGTCTGACAAAATGATGAGAAACGTAATGAAACTGAGCCATTAATTGTAGTGATTTACTATCACAGAGAAAATTGTGAAAAAAAGTATATGGGATGTATGATTTAATCATGTTTCCTATATTATATTTACTATAATAAAGTACATTAAGTATAGTTCAGTGCAGTACTGGCAAGCTTTTTTCCATGTTTATTACATAAACACACTGTGTGATCAGCTGAAGGAAATATTATTTTGTTCCTGTATGTCATAGTTTCATGTGGAATACTGGAAATACTGAAAAGTTATATAAAAAATGTTATTACCAGTATATATGAATTTAAGTAAGTACATTACAGTAATACGACAACTAGTTATTTTCATCCTAATAATATTTGCCCAATTTTGTTCATATGGTCAGGATCTTCCAAAAATATTTTCCACCTAAGTGAATTTTACTGAAGTAGGAAAATTACTATTTTACCCTAAAGAAATTTTTGATAGTATTGAATTTATCATTTCTCAAAACCTAGCCATGTCATATGAACATAACTAATTTGATCCAAATGTGTGTCATATTTTTCATTAACTCATTTTTATCGCAACAATATGGAAGAAAATTCAGATGTCTGATTCTACTTTATAAATTTTAATTTTTAAAAAGGGGCCAAAATTGGACAAGATAACTACTTGTAACATACAAATCCTTTTCACATATCTATTTAATGGTCATTGTGTTGATCATTCATATATTTTATTATTTCAATGCAAATAATAAAATATAATGAAATTCACTGCAAAATGCTTTTGTTACAATGCTCTTCCCATTGCAAAACACATTACAAATTTATATGTTTGCTAAAACATTTTCAATGTACTCACTTCTAATTTTTTTCTCTTTTTTGCATCTGGTAGTTTTAATGTCAATAAATCATCTAATTTTCATCTTCACTAAATATTTGTTCAATCTTGTTAATTAATACAACTTTGTTACATCACCGTTTGTGAAGTGTAAGCCCTTGTTGTATCTTTCGACTTGTAATCCTTCAATACTTTATGCAAAGTTGTGCTGGTGTTCAAATATTTTAAAAAGGCCTGCTTTTTATTTTATTCCCCCTAACATATATCTTATACATTCATTATGATAAATAAATATTTTTAAATTCAATGATCATGAAACATGTATATACTGCACCAAACATGTATGGAGATAAGCTAAAGCCAGACTATCTAGTAGGACATTGCTGACGTCAGAGCACTGACTCACACATAAATTTGCCAAAGTGAGGAGTGTGTACTTTTTCGTTGAAAGGCTTGTAATAAAAGTCATTTCATAAAGTGTGTGGTTTGTTTAGAGAGTTCTAACCATGATCAATGTATATAAATACGTTAGACAAGTTGAATATAAGAGAAAAAGACATAGTAAATTTTGGAGGATAGTGGCCATTTAACCTGTGTTTGTGCAAATTATTACTTCTGTTAACTTACAAAACATTTTAAGTTATATTATATGGTTAATATTTAAAAAAATATATACATTGATAAATCTAAAAACAGAAATTGTAAAAAAAACATACTTGGACAACAGTTGTTGAGTGTAATAGATGTAAAAGAAACACTTTTTGAAAAGAATTGGGAAAATGTCAAAACTACAATGACAAGTGCAGAAAAGATGAGAACTTGGACAAAACTCTATGGATGAAATTGAACTCTTGTTTGCATCTAGCTTTTTTATATTCTAAAATTATGTCATAGATTACATGCTTTATATCTTTTAGAACAAACGATGATTGCAAAGTTTCAAAATTAAAACCATTCTGACCATTTTATTTATGATAAGTTGATAAATAGATGTTGATAGTAATGATGTTAATACACTCTGCAATTGAAGCATTTAACCCCAGTTGAATTAAGAAACTTTTTTAATTGCAGTAAAGTGTTGTAATTTTTTTTCTTAAAAAATATTTGCTGTCTAAAATTTAATTATTATTCTGGTGTGGCATGTTCATCTACAAATGGTTTGACAAGAAACAATGAAGACACGGGATATGAAATTAGCACACAAATCTTAATTGATTTTCTCATGTTAATCAAAGATAAAGCCACTTCTATCACCAAACCTTGTCTATTCAATTTTTTGCTACATTAATTTACATTAAAATTCTTGCTATTCTTACTAAACATTTACTAGATTGTTTCATGAAATGCTATCAATAATCAACTTTGAACTTAAACGGTTAAGCTAATGTTTTCTTAAAATCTAAACATATTATTTCAATTTATTTGTCTATAAATAGATTGGTGATTGTGTCTATATGCTATGTTTTTGAAAAAGTATATAATACAGTGTTACATTGTATCTTTACCATAAATAATGAATATGTTTACTATATATTTGCAACCTTATCGCAAAGATTATTGAAAACCTGTTGTATTGTTGAAGGACTCATGCTCACCCAATCAGTCCATTAATTATGCATCTTGATGAACGCCATAATTACAGCTAAAACAATATAAATGTTTGTATTGGGCCACAACTATATTATTAATTTAATCAACTGATTTTGTTGCCCTTGTGTTCATTTGATAAATTACAAGATGGTATAATCTTGAATATTAGTGAAAATTAACAATGGTAAAAAGGTATTTTTAGATTCAGATATACATTGGCCATATCCATTTTATCTGTGTCATCTTCTGTTTTTTTTTTTTTTTTTTTTTTTTTTTTTTTTTGGGGGGGGGGGGGGGGTTGCATGTAGCATGTTACAAAAGTGTGAGCTCTTAAACTTTTGTAATTATTCATATCACCAAGTGTAAACAATCCAGGTTCTTAAAAATTACTTACATGGGGAATTTCAATTATAACCACAAAGATGAACTAGTTTCGTACTCATATCGATTTATTTATTCTATATGGAAAGACAGAAATTGGAGACTACAAGGACCAACATATCCAATCTTGTTTATGAGCATGTACAATGACAAAAATGGACCCAGATGCTGATCATATTGTTCATACAAAAAATGTCTGTATTTATTCATTTCTTGCTTTATATTGGTTTGTATCGGATAAATTTCAAACATATCTGTTTTAAGTTTGGTCCTGACATCTGTTTTGAAATGTTCTGTTTTTTTCTGTTCCAATAGATTTAGGATTATAGATCACATTGAACGGCTGTTAATTATAAAAGCATTGCAATTAGTTTTTGTTACATGGATTTACATTTCCAAATAAACCTATGCAAGTTACAAATTAAGGAATTAAATGCTCAGTAGTTAATGGATTTGGTTTTGGGGAAACTTATTTGAAGACCAAACACATTTTATATGTCTTTGTACAGCTTTTGATACATAAAGTAAACAGTTCTTAAGAATGTAACAAATTAACTCAAGTTTCAATAATTGTACAGTGCATGAAAAAATTATCCAGGTATTGTTTTCCACAGAAAAAAGTAGCACAGTTTATTGAGTGTATTTGGCTAAAAAGAAAGTGTTAAATAGAGCACCAATAAACTCCTAGAAATACTTTTTTATGTTTAAAGTGATAAAAATTAGCCCTTCAGAGGGTTGGGTAACTGTGATTGTATTCCTGGTGAATTGTTTTATGTACTTTTTGAAAATTATCTGTCACTATAATAAATATTAAAATCTAAATCTATTCTACCAGAGCTACACAAAACCTAAATGTCCAGGACACATTTAACACCCCACTTAACAACTTCTATATCCCACCTAACTCCCCGATAAGACAAATATTGTTAAGTTGAGTTCCAGAGTTTAAGACAAATTTTCATATCTGTTCCAATAGATTCAGCTTTATAGATCATATCAAACGGCTGTTAATCATAAGACATTGTAATTTGGCTTGGGGGTTATAGATTTGTATATCCAAATAAACCTATGGAAGCTATAAATGAAGGAATTAAATGTACAGTAGTTACAAAAAGTACTTACAAAACGTTTGCTTAATTATTTCTCAAAAACTGTACTGAATTTATCACGTTTAATATTCATATTGAAACTCAGATGAATGACTGAAATAAACAGAACTGTCAATATATGATACCAAACATGCTAATTACTTGCAGTTAAATTAGTATTCTGCTTGACACAGAGCCACTTCAAGTTTTCATTTCCAAATAAACCTATGGAAGTTCAACTTTAGCCACATCACTGGGTATTTTCAGTCCTCCTGCTAACTGGGAATCTCCATTAGATGATCCAGTGGTTGAGGAACTGGCCAAGAAGTACAAGAAGAGCCCAGCACAGCTGTCACTGAGGTTCCTGGTACAGCAGGGACTGATGTGTATACCTGGTAGCCTCAATGCTGAACAACAGCTGGAGAATATCAATGTAAGCATCACGACCTTATTGAAAATTTACATTACTCGTTTCTTTATTGCTGGATTTGTTACCCTGAGCCCCTCCCCGGATGGGAAGGGTGAGAGTAAGGTAATAGAGTCTGCCTGTTTGTCTGTATATAACTGGAAAATCTATACATCATTTTGGGTCATAATGTCACACAAGGTGGAGTTAACTTGTGGCTTAGTCCTCCTCAATGATGATCTGGATCCAGAACTGGATTGCAAATACAGAATTGTGTGGGGTTTTTTTAGATTTTATAGCAATACTGTGGATCAAGGTTTCTGCGTTCTCAGATTCTGCTGGTTAGGGGGTCTATTTTGGGTGTGTGCCAGTTCAAAGTATTTCTTCCTCAACCAAACAGACGTAAAATGAGTCACATTTATGCAGTATTTGCATAATTTTCATGGATTCATCAACTAATGTCTGAGAATTCAAAATATTATTGACTTGATGTCATCTTGCCAAATACCTCATCCCATAAAGCATTCATGGAGCCATATACACAGCCCAACATACAGAATCAATACTGGCCTTGTTGTTTCGTAAAGTTATTATAAGATCTGTCCATCAGTTTTGACATGGGTAAGTCTTATCAACTAAGACACATTAAGACACACATACTGTGAGTCACTGAATCACATCAACACTGTATGGCTCACTGTCTCTCCTTGCATCATGCATAAGTTTACACTATATCAAAGTAAATAATTCTTATTTTAAAACCCGAAATAAAAAAATAAAGAGACAAAAGTTTTTAACTTTGAGCTTGACACCAAGCTAAGACCCTTCATCAAATGGGCCCCTACTTTGTGCCTGCCCCAACTATCTATTGAGGATAATTAGCCAATCGAAATAAAGAAAAGGTGAATGTACTACATTGTACTTCAAATTTACGGAAGGACTTGCAAATCCAACTCATGAATATTCATGAGCAAAGCTGTTTCATCAGCTGCCGGTTTGACTGTCCACTTTAGTCTTAATTTGTCAGAATAGGTACATGTGTAAATCAGTATAAAAGTACACAGATGACAATGCAAATTAAACTGGAAACAATAATACAAATACTTCAACAGAGTATGAGTCTCCACAGTGCACTCAAATGTTGAGTGATGGTTTAAGTTTAGTACTGAGGTGACGCAAAAATATGTAAGCACTGCTGAATCCACCCTCCTAGGGTGTACATTTATAGACACAATTAACACCAATCAGAAGCACTAATTGCAGCAATACTGTGGTACATTTTCATTTCAGATTTTTGATTTTGAAATTGAAGATGTGGATATGCAGAAACTGAGATCAATTGATAGAAAGAAAAGAAAAGTTAAACTTACGAGGTGAGTTAATTTTTAAGTCTTACTGAATTACATTTTACCCCACAGCTTTTAAAGGGTGGCTGGTTGGGAGGCTCGGCAGTCGGGTCGAGACAAAAATTTGGTCCAGGCTTTATCTAAGAAACCACGAGGTGTATGAATTGGAAACATAGGTCGGGGTGTAGGTGTGCAACGTCACAGGGTATCTTGGTTTGACCTTGCTGTAGTAACCTTAACCTTTAAAATCTTGTCCTGGCTACATCTCAGAAACCATACATTGTAGGAAATTGTTCTTTGGTGTGTATATTGGTTGTAGGTTTGCAATATCCTAGTGTGACCTGTGACCTTGCCTCTGCCGGACTGTTCTCTGCTGCCATATTTAGGAGATATTTCTCTTGTTCATTCCAACACACAAGTTCCCCGATCAGCTCAGATTTGAGGATTCTTCAAGATCTGTTTATCTTATCCCAGTGTAATAAAACTGGTACTTTTGTGTAAGAGTGTATCACAAAGATTTCTGCAACTAATTGTTCTATATGTCGTTTTTATTTAATCATCCATTAACAGCTATATTTTAATTAATAAATACAGTGTATTTGTACATCAATTAATAAATTTTACAACTTCAAAACTTTTAATTAACAAATAAATAATGTCAGCTTGCTGATAAACTGTTTTGTTTCGATACTTTGTTTTTGCATAAATTTTCTCTTTCTTATTACTTCTGTAACCTAAGTTTCACTGTTCTGAAACAGTTCTGTAACCTTGTCTTCGCACGTTTTTCACTACTTCCATATTTCATGTATCTTATGCAATTTCTCCAGGCTGTGAGGTACAGGCATCACTGGTGCTATTTTAATAAATTGGGCTCATAGAAAGTCTGCCATAGTGCAATTTTCTGGCGGCAACAGTGGTTTGTTTTTGTTGTTTTTTGTTTTTTTTTCTGAGATGAACTGTTTCATGATGGTATTGGGGACATGATTGCATCCAATATCTCTAGGCCTGTTTTCCATTCCCAGCCTGACCTGAAATGGGAAAGGTGGCATTTGCTTGCTTGTGCCTCGATATTATGCACTAACTTTTTCTGCAGCTCTCAAGTATAAATCAGGGAAGTTTTCATTTGTGATTTTTCTTGCAAACACAAATTATTGGCTAAGACAATACATGCTGTCCCAGTAATGTTTGGCTCTTGGGTTTTTGCAAACATTGTTAAAGATTGCCATACCTGTTATTGTTTAGCTTTGATGGAATCTATAAGTGCTCCTACTTAAGTCTTTTTACAGTAGTAGAATTACTAAACAATTTTTAGAACCAGTAAGTTCTAGGAATATGTGATTATACTTTGTTATTGAATTTAAATAGATAAACGTAGAAATAGAGAATTTAAGTTCGTGTTTGAATTTGAGTACATCTATATTTGAGAGAATGATTATTTTTATGTTTCAGCTTGAAAGGCCATAAGGACTACCCTTTCAATGAACCTTTTTGATCACCCTTATCCAAGCAGCGTTGTGTAATTGGTTCAGACACTGACACTAGATGTTGATGACGACTGTTGACAATGGAACATATGAAACCTCTACTCCAGGCATTAAACATTTGTTTGCACCAAATTTGAGTTTTTTTATTACTAATGACTTTTAGATTCCATGGGGGATATATTTCCACTAAATTAACTAGACATCTTTATACAGGTTTTGGTCTGTAGGATAAGCAAAGAGTCAAAATGATTATTTGGTATAGTATAGTATACCAAATAATCATTTTGACTCTGAATAATACCATTGTCAGAAACAATTAGGGTTAACACAACAGGCAATGGTGTGATGATCTAAAATGTAAAACAGGGTTCATTCATGTTTCAACATATGAATATTAAAAAGTCCAAAATATGAATATTAAAAAAAATCAAGGGAAAGGCTAGGATTACTTATTGGGTATACCTCGATTCTTCGGAAAAGTGTGGCTACATACAATATTTATCAGGAGATAGGGTACTGTATATATCGTTAATGAATTTACTAACAAAATGGCACGTTTGGACATACTTATCCCTGAAAATGGTAAATAATTTGGAAAAACAGGCCCAATGAAATTAGATTTCGAGGGTAACAAACCCGAGACCAAAGAAAGTAGATAATTTGTTTCGTGTACCAAAACTTTTGAAGAAGCAAAGGGCGAGGTAGATACCCCACAGGCTGTAAGGGGGAAGAACCTGTGATAAAGGTCAGTGGTTAAGTCCCTGTATATGAGCTTTCTCCATCACCTAAGATACACACCATTACTGAAAGACATTTGGAACCTAACAAAGTGGAAGGGGAAAATAAACTAAGAACACTTATTATCACAACTATGTGAAGAACTATAAACAGCTTTTTAATACTATTTCAATTCTTACCCTTTCATTAAAATTGATTTGTTTCTTAAAAGGATAACAGTGTAATTTCATGAAATAAAAGTTTTGCCCTGAATGCTGTATAAACTTGTAACTATGTTTTTAAATCTAATACTTGCTGTATAAACTTGTAACTATGTTTTTAAATCTAATACTTGCTGTATAAACTTGTAACTATGTTTTTAAATCTAATACTTTCTTTTGTATTAAACTTTTAAAAATTTGTACTATGAAGCAAAAGCTTCAGATTCAATAATAATGTGATAAATGATCTTATATCTGATTAATGTTTAGTTATAATCGTATTGTACAAACGAATAGTGGTATCAAATAACAATGTGTATACAGGGCTTGATATTAACATTTGCCCGCTTGCCTACGAAATTGATTTTTCACTCAGGGCATGTGGATTTTGTGCTTCACGTGCCCACATGGCAAATACCTAAAATTGGGTAAAATATGACTTACTTTTTTTTTCTTTTTTAAATCAGAATGGTTCCGTCATGTGTTAACTATGTTTGCCTGATTTCTTTAGTACCTGATAAATGACTACTACTTTTAAGGATCCCTGCAAGACCATTTGGGACAACTTTTGACATTGAAATGACTAGAAACATATCATGCAGAGAGCTCTATTAAAATGAAACTCTTACTCTCAAGACATGCCAAATAACCTATGAAGGAACTAAGTGCGGGCAAGCAGATTTTAGGTCAGGGCAAGTGAAATCTGATTAGCACCTGCCCCACTAGCAAGTGCTGAAAAAGTTAATGTCCAGCCCTGGCATATCTATATGAAACTGTCTTCCATCTAAAAGTTGTGTACTTATATTGCGAAAACATTGACTCTTTTGACTCAATAATGATGCGACAAAGTACCTTTTAATTCATTAATCTTTACTGACAGGTATAAATGTATTGTATAAACTAGTATTGGTATCAAAAAACATATATGTCGGTATTACACTTTCTTTTTGTCTTCAAGACTGGTCATTGGTGTTTGGACATTTGTCTATTTCAAATTGAAAATTGTCTATTACACACAAGAGCAATAAATTAAAAACTTTGGATTGGATAGTTATGCGAGAACACTTTTTAAAATGTTATGTTTTCTTATTTATAGGAATTAAAATATGTTAACATACTTGTGTGCTTTTCACTTTAAAAGTGGTTGTTTTAACAAAATGTATTTCTAACAAAGGCTTATCTCTGGAACCGTAAGGTATAATAAGTTCATACTGGTGGCAACATTGTTGGGGATGTAATAGTGAAACATCATGGTGTTACCTTGGTTCAACTTTGACCTTGCTGTTGTGACCTTGACCTTTAAAATATTTTCCTGACTACATCTCGCAATCAGGAATCTTTCAAGTTTATTTGTACTGACGAACATAAAAATAAGTTTGAAAGGAATTGGCAAATCATGCAATATGGTACAAGTCTAATTAAAGCTAGTTTTTTAAAGTTCTTTTTCAGCAAATAACAAGACCACTGTTGCGGTGTGTATCTCCAGCCGAGCATTAAAGGGGAGGAAATACCTTTTCCGAGATATTCACAATTTGTTATTTTCCGCTAAAATCCAAGATGACATTTTTCCCCTGGGCACAGAATACTGTTGTACTACCCTGTGGGTCAAAAATTCGCTCGAAATCGCTCTGTCTGTTACCATTTCAAAGATATTTTCAATGTTTATTTTCTGCTAAAATCCAAGATAGCCGCCAAAAGTGGCGAAAATTGAATTTTGTCCCTTTTGCATAGTATACTCATGTACTACCCTGTGGGTCAAAAATTCACTCAAAATCGCTCTATCTCTTATGGTTTTCGAGATATTAAGACTTTTTCATTTTCCGCAAAAATCAAAGTAGCTATTACTCAGTTAGCTATGGACCTACAGGTCTCAAAAATTGCCATTACACAATACATCAAAAAGTAGGTGAACAACATATTTGACAAAAATCCTTTAAATTCAACCGTTTTGCTGTGATAAGCGATTTACTCAATGGAAAACCATGAAAGTAGCTATTACTAAGTTAGCTATGGACCTACAGCTCTGAAACTTTGCCATGACACAGAACATTAAAAAGTACATGAACAATATATTTGACAAAAATCCTGTAAATTTAATAGTTTTGCTGTTATAAGTGATTTACTCAATGGAGAACCATCAAAGTAGCTATTACTCAGTTAGTTATGGACTTACAGGTCTCAAAATTTGCCATTACACAGTACATAAAAAAGTAGCTAAATAACATATCTGAGAAAAATCCTTTAAATTCAACAGCTTTGCTGTTATAAGTGATTTACTCAATGGAGAACCATTAAAGTAGCTATTACTCGTTTAGCTATGGACCTACAGCTCTCAAAATTTGCCATTTCACAGTACATCAAAAAGTAGGTGAAGAACATATTTGACAAAAATCCTCTAAATTCAAAAGTTTTGCTGTTAAAGGTGATTTACTCCATGGAAACCCTCAAAGTAGCTATTACTCAGGTGGCTATGGAGATACAGCTGTGAAAATTTCCCATGACACAGTACATCAAATAGTAAGTGAACCACATATTTGACAATAATTCTCTAAATTTAATAGTTTTGGAGTTATAAGTGATTTACTCATTGTTGAAATTCAAAGTAGCCATTACTCAGTTAGCTATGGAAATACAGCTCTGAAACTTTTCCACGACACAGAACATTAAAAAGTAACTGATTAAAATATTTGACAATAATTCCCTAAATTCAATAGTTTTGGAGGTATACATGATTTATTCAATTTATTCAATTAAGAAATTTCAAAGCAGCTATTATTCAGTTAGCTATGGACTTACAGCTCTGAAAATTCACCACGACACAGTACATCAAAAAGTAGATAAACAACATATTTGACAAACATCCTCTATATTCAATAGTTTTTGAGTTATAAGTGACTTGCTGAATGGTCAGATGTTAAACTTAGTGTAGCTATTACTCAGCTAGCTAAGGTGCTACACCTTGGAAACCTCACCATGATATAGTACATGAAGGTGTTGTTCAACAACATTTTTTTTTTTTTTTTTTTAATACATTACAAAAACAATTACAAAATACAAAGACAATTAAATACAAACATACACACAACATACAAAAGCTATGCTTATATAAATAAAAGAAACACCTAACCAAAACACCTGAATGATTTATCTTTGTATTTTAATACTTTTTAAAAGCCTGCACTCGTAATTTTGTTTAAAGTAAATTGAATTGATTTTTGCATTTCGTTATCAACTCTTTCAAGGCTTTCAGTTGAGCCAAAGGTTTCTCGATATATTTCAAGTTTTCTTTTTAACAAGTTAATAAATTCACTAATTATAAAGGGTTTGCTTTCTACCTTTAACCTATTTAAAAACCATTTTGCAAGCAAAATAATGATGTTTTCTAGAGTTACTGGTGCACTCATCTTCCTCTCTTGTATTCCAATGCCAAATAAAATTTCACACACAGTGTAATCACATGAAGTTGTAACAGTTAAATTTTTTTGCATCCAGATCTGAATTTCTTTCCAGAATATTTTACTATAACTACAATAGAATAAATGGTGTTCAATTGTGTCAATTTGTCCACAGTGGTTACAGCTGGGGCTATCCTTTATTTTCCAGGTATACAAGTTATAATTACAATTGAGTAATCGGTTTATTAATTTATATTGAAAACTATGAAAATATGGTTCTAATCTAATTGTACTTGTAAGTGTAAAAATTTTATGCCACGGAGCAGCCTCCATGAATGGAAAAGTTTCAATCCAATGATACAGTGAGGTAGGCTCATGAATCTTATGTTGCAGCACTGCCCAATATAGTACTTTATTATTTATTCTGGTTATATCAGTAAATTTCTTTCTGACTAAAACTTTTGGATTTGACGATTTAATAATATCTGAAGATGGCATGTTCTTAATTTTTTCTTTCCAATCTTTAGGTACAGAACTAATTATTTTATTATAACTTAGTTTGTCAATTTTTAATTGTGATCTTTCTTTAAACTCCTCTAAAGACAAAAATTGTCCTTGACCATTTGTCAAATCTGCCACAATCAAACTTGTTGTTTGATTTTCTAATAGTTTAAAATATTTTGCTTGCAATGGTTTTCCGGCAGAACATATATATTTATTGTCAAATATATACTCATTGTAAACATCGTTTACTGTAACAGGTGATACTGCGTAAAAATTCAACCAACACTTTAGAGTTTGTCTGTGGAATAATGTAAGACATTTATTTTCATAGCAATCTGTAAGTTTCTTTCTGAAAAGGTGTCGTGGTGTATTAAACAGGTGCCATGTTAAGTGTTGCCATTTCCCTTGTTGGGCAGGCAGTGCAAGCAAATTTTTAATCCATTTAATCTTTGAAGTAAAGTGTATGCCATATATATCTGGCATTTTAAGCCCCCCTGCCGAATATGTTGCAATTATCGTGCTTCTTTTTATCTTTGCTTTTTTATTGTTCCATAAAAAATTAAAGAGCATTTTATCTATTCGTTGTAAAATATGATCTGGGCAGTAACAGACTGACAACAGATAATTTACCTGAGGCAAGACTAGTGTTTTCATAATCAAAATTTTACCCTTTAATGAGAGGCTTCTTTTTTTCCAAATGTTCAATATTATTTCCATTTTTTTCAACTTTACCTCAAAGTTTAATTCAACATTTTCTTTGGAGTTATAAGAGAACCATATTCCAAGTGTTTTAAAACTGCCGTGATTAATTTTTATTCTACTGATTTCTTTTGGTAATGCTTTATTTTTAAATTTATAAATGCCAACAGGGATTACTTCAGTTTTCTCAACGTTAATCTTAAGACCAGAGCAATTTTGAAATTTTTTCATTACAGATAATAATTGTATTATGGAATCAGTGTCTTTAACAAAAATGGTTGTATCGTCTGCTAACTGACAGATTTTATATTCTATGTTTCTAAATTTTATTCCACATACTTTTTCATCATTTCTAATTTTAATTGCCATTACTTCAGCGACTAAAATGAAAAGGAGTGCAGATATGGGACACCCCTGTCTTATACCCCTACTGAGCTCAAAATATTTTGAAAAGTAACCATTGTTGCTGACACATGACTCGATTTTATTATATAATATTTCAATCCATTTCAAAAACGATGGTCCAAAATTAAATGATTTTAATGTTCTGAAAAGGAATGGCCATTCAACACTGTCGAAAGCCTTTTCGAAATCTACTAAAATAATAAAACCTGGCAAGCGTTCTAAGTCTGTGTAGTTCATAATGTCTTCAATAATTCTTATATTTTCTCCTATATATCTGTTTTTCATATATCCTACTTGATCTGCTTGAATTAATTTTGGTAACACTTTTTGTATTCGATTTGCTAACGCCTTTGTTAATATTTTATAGTCTGTATTCAACAAACTTACCGGCCGCCAGTTTTGTTGTTCAACAACATATTTGAGACCAATATTGTAAGTAACAGTTACAAAGATAAAAGCAACTTACTCATTTTGGTCATTGTTAAAAACAGAAAATAGCTATTACTCACTTCGCTATCAAGATAGACCCCTAAAAATGGTACCATCTTGTAGGCATGGAGAAAGTAGCCCAACAACATATTTTACAGAAATGCTCTAAATGCAGTCATTTTGGAGTTATGAGCACTTTACTGAAAGTAGCCACCATTGCTATTACTCACTTAGCTATGGACCTAGGTCTGAAAAACAGCATCCAATGAAAAGGCATAAGCAATAAGGTCATAAAACATTGAAAAGGCCAAGGAGAAACTGGTGAGGATACCTGCAACACTTTTCTTTGGACAGACCTTTAGGCCTTACATTCTGCTATTTGCAGCGATTTGGCAAGGCTCTGGCGGCCATGTTGTTTTTCAAAATAGGCCCAAAATCAATACCAAGCAGGCTATTTTTAGGCTGTATAAAAGTGCAACTACACACTTATGGCAGCCATCTAAATCAACGAAAAAAACCCCATGGCAGAACACCTGAAAAAAACCATGGCAGCCATCTTGTTAACACCCGTGACGGCCATCTTGTTTTTCCGAATCAGCCGAAAAAGATTCCCAGGCAAGTTTTTCCAATGATGAATTTATCCTGCAAATTTGGAAGCTCTAGCTATAATATTTTAAGAGATAGAAAGGCTTTTGTAAAAACGTGACGAACGGACGCACGCACGCATGGACGCACGGACAGAGGGCATTTTATAATCTACCATACCATGCCTATCGGCCGGCGGGAGATAATTAGTGATATGCTGCATTAGACTTTTCTCTATTGCTTATTTACTGACTTCATTTAATCTGGCTCGGGGTTAAAACATGTAGATGTTCTAAACTATCTTAAGGAAACCAATGCCTTCATTGACTGCAAGACACCCATCTTTTTGAGTATGATTCGTGCTACATGAACCAAATATGGCGGAAATGCTACTCAAAAGTTAAAAACACAAATTTGCCTAGTGTTGCTCTTTTGTTAAACAATACGTTTGAGTATGAAGTATTTGATGTCTATCAGGACAAAGAAAATATTTTGCAAGTACCAGGTATTAACAAAATGTGATTAACAATAAATCTTATAAATATGATTGCTCCAAATAAAGACAATCAAAATATATTGATGGGGTCTTTGAGTTATCACAGAATGAAAGCGCAAATCAATTGATAGTATGTGGCAATTTCGACCCAATAAAGTTTTCTCTAGCCTTTCAAATAACAACAATCTTCACTCCAGGACAAAAGCCCTCGAAATTATTTCTGAACTAGAATTGGTGGGTATGTTTCATCAATTAAATCATGATAAAATAATTACTTGGCGGGGAAAGAATCCAACAAATGAAGGCTTGATCACTTTTTGATGTCTAGGTCAGTGACTCACAGAATTGGTTCCTGTTTTATTTTTCCAAGCTATAGATCTGATCATTCAATAATAGAGATGAACATTCAATGTCAGTAATTTTGTCACCGGTTGGGGCACCTGGAATCTTCATAACAGCTTGCTAAAATATCCGGACTACCTGAACTTGATCAGTTTGTTACAGAAGATGAATAAGAAATAAATATTCACCACCTGTCTGCAATCTTCGCTTTGTAAAAGAAAACTATGACAACATTCACACCTGTAAGACTGATGAAACATTATTTATGAAAATCCATGGTGAACAATCTGATTTGCCAGACAAAGAAGACACATACCCAACAAGGACAACTCTATTGGCTGATAAATCTCATTTAGACGATAATTCAAGTCAAATTATTCTTTGCTAAAGGATACGCATGTAGGAGAGCAAATATGTATGTAAAGACAAAATATCAAAACATGGACGGTGACAGCATTAATTAGAACTTTCATATTTTTAAATGTAAAATTTTTATTTCATAAAAATGTAAATATACTCTACCATATGAAAACCCTTGGGTTGAATGCCCACATGGAAGGATGGTGGGAAAAAGACAGACTGAGGAAAACCACCCTAAGGTTAAATTGCTACAAAAGGATACTTCCTAGTGCAATGCAATTGAACCCAAAACCTCTGTGCTGAAGCAATAACTCCACTGAGTTAAGTGAGTAGCATTAACCACTGCACTAACTTCAACACTGCTGTCTACACCCTATTAGGTCAGCTCAAAGGAGAAGGCAGAAGTATGCCCTGTGCTCAGAATGGGAACATGCCCAGAGGCACTAAGAAGCATGGTTCTGAAAATAGAGATGAAGAATAGATTCCCTAAAAGGGAAATGCCACCCCCCTTTTTCTGAAACTAAAAGTTTCAGATGGACTTAAATTGAGGAATTTAAGTAGAAGAGAGAGAAATGGCTGAGTGGAAAAGGATGTCCACTCCACTTAAGAAATCATAGAGATTCTTAAGAACAACATCTCTGAAGGAAAATAAGTGAAGTGCAAGGATTCCAAGAGGAATCCCCCTTCTTGAGAGCTACATTCCTAAAGTAGAAGGATGTAAAAGTGGAATGGCTCTTCCACGTGCAGGATCTCATGATGTGTAGGAGTGGGATTCCACCCCTAAAGGACCAGGAAGCAGCCTGTGCCCTGACATCATAAGCCCTGACACCATGAAGAGATGCATTCTCTGTGGAACAGAGATTGAGGGAATAAAGGATAAAATGCTATCCAAAAAGATATTGTCTGAGCAGCAATATCACCCTCTTGAACTTCAGAAGAAAGACCAAGAAGAAATACTTCTAAGAAAGTCAGAATAGCTAGATAGATAATATCTTAGGAATCTGACTGTAAAAAAGGAGAGGTCCTCTAAGTCATCCTGACCAAAGACAAAAAGTCAAACCAGGAAGACCCTTCTGAAGATAACTGGCTTAAGCCAAGAAAGTAAGATCTGACTTAAGGATGACTTAGGCCATCCCTAGAGAGTGAGAGAAAACCTCTAAATAGAGGAATGAAAATCACTCCTTCTCCTTCCCAGAGGGAGTAAGAAAGACTGTCTAAAATGTGAAAAACTTGGCTCAGCAAATGAAAAGGGTTCAAGAGGAGCCTTGGTAAGAGCCTGCAGAACCAAGGATTAAGTACCAAACAGGTAGGTGACGACTACCCTAATTCTGGACTTAAGGAAGCTCTAAATGAGACTTCCTAGCTCCTTATAAGAACCCAACTCCAAGTAGTACATGGAGAGAGTACCCCTATTGTCTGAAAATAATTCCTAAATAGGAACAAAACAGCAATAAATGGGACAGTTGAAGCATGGCAGAGTGGCCATGTTTCTCACAAGTTTTTGAAGCAGTTCCACATCTTAAAGGAGACTTCAGCCAGAAAGCTTGAAGAAAGGAACTCCATACAAATAATAACAAAACTCTAGATGAGATTGTTATAGAAGAATAACAGGAAGAGCCAATGGCTTTCTTAAAGGAGATCTTGAGGCCAAACCTGGCAATTACCAAGAAGGCTACAAGAAGCATGATACAGCTCTGAAAGTTGATTAACTTCCTGGCCATAGAGGACAAGGAGCTGAAGGAGGGAAGGAGTAAAACAAGTACTCCGGAACAAAACACTCCAGGGCATCTGTTGCCAGAGCCTAAGGATCTAGCACAGGAGGCACATGTAAGAGCAGCTTGTGATTGAATCACATGGCAAAAGAGATCTAAATAAGATGAGAAGTCTGAGACTACCATCTGAAGATCCAAGAATTGAGGGGCCACCTTATATGAAAGGTGAGAAAAGACCTCCAGAGATGGTCTGCCAAGGATTCATGCCCCTGGAACATGAGTAGGTGAAAGAACAGACTTGTTCTTGTAAAAATAATGGCAAAAGATGCCAAAATACACATGCCCCAAGAGTGGAAGCTGTCTTGATATAAAAAAAGCCCAGACAACAGTGTTACCTGGACTATCTGAAGAATCCCTTAAAGAAAGGACAAGTGAGGAGAACAAGACATCTGAGTTGTTTGAGGCTGAAAGGATGATCCTTTGATGAAACAGGAACAAATGTTTGAGCAAAAAGCACATAGTTCCCAGGATAGTACCATCTTGAATGAACCTTCATAGAAGGATCAAGGAATGGAAAATCCAGAGCACCTTTGAGAAGGAAAATCAAGTGTCCTGAGATGACACAGAAGAAGTGTCATGTGCAGGGACCTTGAAGAAGCGGCTTCCAAGTGGAAGCCAAAAGAAATAAGGAGCCCAGTTGGAGAGGTAATTAAGAAACAGGTTAAGAACCTGACCCAGGAAGGAGACCTGTTAAAGAAACAGATCTAAATACTTCCTGCTAAGAACCACTCCAAGTTGAAAATCAACTCTAATAGAGTTGAAAAATGAGCTTCTGACAACTATTGGCTCTAATGAGCCAATTTGTAGTCACATGTGCACTGAGATGCCCAACCTCAAAGCCAACTTTCCTTACTTCCTTAACTAAGGAAGTAAATCCTGAAAGGCTAGTGGCTAGACCATAAGGCATTGCCACAAAGTGGTACACCTTGCCCAAAAGCAAAACTATGAGCAAGAGTGAACCAAAGGAGCCAAAGGAGAGAAAGGAGGCAAGTTGAGGAAGAGAAGTGGTCCACTAGCCAATTGAGAAAATGATCAACTGATAAGTTGCATCCTGATAGTCTGGAAAACCAGGAAAATATATAAATCTAATGGTGGTTTCCAGTATATCTTTGTCAAGAATAATGTCCTGAAAAAATCAGAAAAACAGGAGCTCATGATACTTGAACTGCTCATGTGAACAGACAGTGTGAGACTGAATGACAAAGAACAGCATTCTTCTGTGGAGAAGAGCTGAAAGAATCAGGAAAGTGGAATCTGAGAGACCACTGGAAGGTGAACCAAGTTCCAGATTGCTGGAAAAAGAAAGGCTGCACCCAAACATTTCAAAAGAAATGGAAGAAATCAGTTGACCTGCCACTGGCAAGTGGAGCGATCTGGAAGTAAGAGTGAAAATTTGAGTAAAACAACACTCTTATCTCCTGAAGGACACCATAATAGAGGTTGAGGCTGAGCCTCTACCTCTGGAAGGCATTCCACCATCAGAATGTTGGAACCTGGAAAGGAACCACATCCTTAAAGCACTAAGTTAGAGAGAAAACTCCCTGGATGGGAGGAAAAAGGTCTTAATTGGTGTGCCTCAAGAGGCTAATGCAGATAGCTTAAAAGAGGCACCTTGAGTAAGGGCCACATGAAAAGCTTCTGCTTATACTGTTATATGTGAAAAGAAATGGTCTCCCAAGAGAGACACCACAAAAAACAGCATAAGACCAAAATAGGACCAATTTACCCTACCAAGTGACTAAGCACAAGTGAGGGAAATGGATAAAGAAATCTCTCAAAACAAAGTGCAAAGATGGCTGAAAAAGGGCCATAGATCAACCAGCTAAAAAGGAGCTAGAAGACCCATTGAACAGATGTCCAAAGCATGGTGGCTGAAAAAGACCACTGAAAAAGTATTGCCTTGTCAATCAACTTGAATAAGTGATCAACAAAACAGGACTGAAGGAAAAAATCCCACAGAAATAAGGACCCTAAGATCCATCTCAGATCTCCCCTAATAGCAGAGGAACTCTACCTAGGGAAGAGAAGGTCTTAAGAACCCCATCAGGCTAGATCCCAGGTCCGGAAACCTGAGCAAGTCAACCTAAAAAACCCTCTGAAGAGGATTTGTACCTGGCAAAACTAAGTTTTAGAAGGAAAATTGGGTAATTACCCAACCTACAAAACTTAGAATAAGAAGATCCCAAAATGAATGGGTGACAGAAAGTAAGAATCTGGCCTCATGAAGGAACTTCTAAGCCTGGGAAAAGTGGTTGACTTAGAGAAAAATAAGACTGATCAAAAGGAAAGAGCAGTCAAATTTATTCCCTAATACTGTTGGACAGGAAGCTTGAAAATCTTCTGAAGATTAAAGGATGAAGTCCTAAGCACCCATATAGTCCAACAGACTGGCACCAAAAAGTTGGAATAGGGTTCCTGAAGTCTGCCTAAAGGTTACCTGTAGACAGAGGAACCCCCAACATACCCAAAAGGGAGATGTGCCCATTGATCATCAGATCTAAAAAATGGTGAAAACGCAATAGAAAGCTGTTGAGTAACAGAAGATTTCCACCAAACCCCAAACAAAATTTTTCTAGATTTAGAAAATGAATGGAGTAGTGTTAAGGAAGTAGCAAAATCAGTTGGATTCAACTGATAAACTCTTCTAAAAGGACCCTGAACATGAATGGTCTTAAGAAGGTAATCCCAGTACCAAAAAGCAGTCTGATTAGACTGAAGCCTAGGCACAAAAGAGGCCAAAGGACTAAAAATGGACTGAGAAACCAATTGACATAAAATTGGAATGTAGGAAACCAGTAACAGTGAAATGGATCTCCAAAAGGTGGAAGACAAAGTCCTCCCCAGAAGCCGTAAACCCCCAACCTCCAGAATTGAAGGTGGAGAAAGGCTAAAAATGGAGACCCTAGGCTCAGAATTGAACCCCAAAACACTGAAACCAGGATCCGAATTCCAGAAATGTCAAATGAAAGGGCCTGTACAAGTAAAGAACCGTGAATGGTAGGTAGTAAATACCGTAATGTTACACTATAAAAAATGCGTTAACAAAGGAAATATATTACACATTATGCTCTGAAATAATAATAATAAAAGAATTATGTAGAAGGAATGCATAAACAAACCTGGAAATGCTGTAATCACCATGAAAATGAATATTTTCTGACAACCGATCGGTTGACCTCCATTTTGGATGTGACGTCATAGTCACGTGACCTGGTGAATGATTTGTAAAAAGCTCAATAAATAGGGTCAAAATACGTGGTGAAACGAAGAATTTCGTAAAAAGAATGAAGGAAACCATAAATGGAGAATTATAATGCCTGTAGAAGTGCATAAATGAATTAATTCACCGCGAAAATGAATATTTCCAAAGGAAATCCAACATTCTGACACCACGTGACCCGATGAACGATAATACCAGAATGGTATTTACGTGAAAACAAAGCACAGTCAAGGTGACAATATGGTCAAAATACGTGGAAAAACGAAGAATTTCTTTGGAAGAATGAAGGAAAACCGTAAATTAAAATTGTAATGCCTGTAGAAGTGCATAAAACGAAATAATTTACTGAGGAAATGAATATATCCAAAGGAAATCCAACATTCTAACACCACGTCACCAGATGAGCGATAATACGAGTTTTGGAAAAAACACGTAAAATATATGACCAAATTATACAATAAATTCACCAGAAATCGAAGTAAAAGGTAAATAAAATGGAGGAAGAGTGAATACAACAGCAAAGAACTACTTCCAAAGCATAAAAACGTGTAAATGCAGGTCTTTTTGAGAGGTAGCATAACACCTGTTGGTAGTTCAACCGCCACAAAAAGAATGAACTATTTCTGTATTACTGCGCATGGCAGAGTGAATTAGGTCACCAGGGGTCAAAGGTAGCAAGTATGTAGGTTTAAAGAGGGTCTCCCCTCATATTTTAAATTCTATGTACGGTGTATGTGGCGGTCACCGAACGCCAAGCCACGCTTACCCAAGTGTTTTCATATGGTAGAGTATGTACATTTTTATTCATAAAAATGCATTTTACATTTAAAAATATGAAATAAAAATATGAAGCTGTAAAACTTCTCCAAAAAATAGCTCTCAAAGGAGATGGTAAAATTAGGTAATAATCAGTAGCAGGAACCCATTTATCTTTGTGACAGACATATACGTCAAACATGGCAGAAAGAAACATGTTGGCAAAGCCAAAGTCATACCATTACATACACATTTACATGCTATCAACGACCCTACAAAGTCCCCTTTGATTAAAACAGGCACTAGTACACTATCATTATGTACACAATCCTTTAGATGATGACAGAGGTTCTGGTATGACCAAGTATTAACATCCCTTGGGATTTCAAGTCTGCCACTCAGCTTATAACCCAATGATGGTGGACCACCATTTTAAGCTTTCATCTCAGTCACTTTGTATTTGTCTTTACCTGGGTTCGAACCCATGCCCTATGTGGTCCCAGGTGGGTGTTTTACCTGCTAGGCCACAGTGGCAGATAAATGCAGATATTGTAGAAAAATCACAAAAATATTTCTGGATTTGTGATCATAATCCAGATCATCTTTGATATGGACCAATCATTGGTAGACCTCACCTTGTGAAATTATGACCCTGATCTGATGAATAGTTGTAAAATGACAAAAACTATTCTAGGTCAGCAATCTGAATCTGGATCATCTTTAATAAGATTAGGCCAAGGGTTAAACCTCATCCCAGTGTAGTAAAGATCACTACAACGTCAAGGGTCAAATCGAGGTCACACCATGATGCTGCACAAACACACCCCAACTTCCTACACGTTTTGGTTTCTGAGATATAGTCCAGACAACATTTTAAAAGTCAAGATCACTACGGCAAGTTCATAGGTCAAATCAAGGTTACAATATGATGTGGCAAACCTACACCCCAAACCAATGTCTATACCAAGTATCAACTCACTACACTTTGTGGTTTTGGGGATATGGTCCAGTCAAGATTTTAAAGGCCAAGATAATTAATTACAACAATGTAAAATGTAAAATCAGGGTCATACCATGACACTGCACAACTACACTTCCAACCAATATCCCTACCAAAAATCAAATTACTACACCTTATTGTTCCTGAGATATAGCCTGGACAAGATTTTAAAGCTCAAGGTCACTTCAGCAAGGTCAAAGGTCAAATCAAGGTTGCACTTTCACATTGCACACCTATACCCCCAACCAATGCCCCTACGAAGTATCAACATCCTACACCTTATGGTTTCTGAAATATAGCCTGGACAAGATTTTTAAACACAAGGTCACTACAGCAAGGTCAAAGGTCAAATCAAGGTCACACCACGGCTCAGCACACCTATGTCTCCAACCAACATCCTAAGTATCACCTTCCTACACTTTGCGTTTTTTGAGATATAACCCAGACAAGATATTCTTCTTATTGCATGCCCGGCCAACCACCAACTTGCCCACACAACTGGACACCACAAGTGAAAACAATACACACACAGCCTGTGGGGTAAAAAGCACATATTTTGAGCAAGAATCCCAAAAAAGTAAAATACTGATCAAGAATTTACAAATATTCAACCTGCAAAATTCTTGTCCTTGATATTTAATATTCTGAAATGACAAAACTCATGAATGAATACCTGAGGTTTGATAAGGTAAAAATTCTCCCTTTTATGAAAAAAGAATTTGTCCATTGTATCATTCTACATCATAATTAAACCTGCATATCAATTATAAAAGTATTACCTGGTATTAAGTTATTGATCCCTACATTTTTTAATGCTAAACCAGTGAAAACTGTTCATACAAGCTTATGTATCTTTTATTTTAATTGCTCATTGAGAATGCAAGTTACTATGAATTATCTTTGAGAAAAAATGTTTTTGTCTGATACACATATTTTGTTTGTACTTTTCTATGTTTTTGTTATATTGAAATGTCTTGTGACTTGTCAATGTAGATGTCAAAATGTCCAATAAAATATTATACATGTACATACCTATAATAAAAGGTCCTTGATGCAAGATACTGACACAATATCATTTCTATATTGTTAATACTAAACTAGAAGGGACACAATACTGTGAAGGTGTTGCAATAATCAGACCCCAAAAACATAACGAAAACATTTTCAGTGGATGTTTAACTAGTCATGTAATTTTACTTGACAAGAATTAAGTTTTTGCTGTGTGAATTGATAAAGTCAGTGCATGAAGAAAGTCAAGGTACCTAAATATTGCTTTTAAAGGTTAACGCGAGTCGTAATGATAGCCAAATATCATTATTCCTGTTCACATTATTCATTGTATATTTCACTATTTCTTTTATTTTCATCTTATCTTTGACCTACTAGAAAATATAAAGGAATCACCAACATAAAGAACAGTTTCACATGCCTTACAAAAGCAGCTAGTTTTTATTAAAATCAATATTTTCTACACATACATACGCCCATACTTTTACCTTATGCTGCAAGACTTCACATCTCTTCATACAGTAACCAGGCTAAACCTATATACATGTCATTTGTTTTTATATTCATAATTGGGTTAGTCATAAACTAGACCCACCTTAGTTCAAGTTTTACAATGTTCTGATGACGCTCTATACTGATCATAATTATTGATAAATTAGTAAATGTATCACAAACACAATAGTTATTGTACATATATTGGATAAAGACATCTATTTTCAGCTTTTTGTCATAGATAAATTTGTTGGAATTTGTTTCTATGGAGTAGTATATATTTTCAATAGGATTAATTTTCATATATGTATATTACCTACGAGTAATACTGGGGTACAAAATTAAATAGGTTTGCAGAATAGACAGAATGCAAGACATCAAGTGTGTAGTTGTGGGGGATGAGGGTGTTGGAAAAACCTACCTTCTGGTCAGTTACATTGAAAATACTAACCCAGAAGAGCATGCGTATCTCCCCAACTTCATTGACAACAGAAACGTCGAGTTGACTGTGGACAATAAGGCTATTAAATTAAACCTCAATGAACTTCATGGCCAAGAGGATTATCCTGGTCTTCGAGCTCTCAGCTACCATGAAACAGACATATTTATTGTGTGTTTCTCAATCATCAGCCCCGCATCTTACGAAAGCGTGCGCACAAAATGGATACCAGATTTGAAAGACCACTGTCCAAACACCCCGGTGTTGTTAGTTGGGACTAAACTGGACCTGAGGAAGGATCCACAGATCATTGCCAGTCTTAGCGATGACAGCCTAGCACCCATGACCACACAGCAAGGGATAGAGTTAGCTAAGGAGATCAAGGCAGTGAAGTACTATGAATGCTCAGCACTCACACAGGAAGGGCCAAAGATAGTATTTGAAGAGGCTATCAAAGCAGCCCTACAACCACCACCTACAAAGAAGGTTGCCAAGAAGAAATGTGTGATTGTATAAATTGACAGAAATGGTGGTTAATAAGTAATATGTCACATTGTGTTGTAGTGCTGTGTAGAATCAGAAGCATTGTCTTTGTGAGGGACGGTATTAGAGTGTAATATTGTCAGTTGTATACCTATTATCCCAGTTCCACTTTGCGACTTTGTTTCCCCAAGTTTGTGTTCAGGAACAAAACTTTGAAGATTGTACCACTTATCTTTTATTTCATCATGGTTAGGAGAACAACTGCGGCATCCATAGCTGGCCCTCTCATTTTATGACATGTTTTAAAAGCCTTTGCAAGTCAATATCTGTCCAAGTGGAAACAATCAAACTTTTGTTGTATGGTGTCTATTCTTAATCTTTAGGCTGCTACGACTTAACATGTTACAACTTAACTTCATCTGGCACACTTATCTGCCTATGCGGTGTAACTTGACCAGTTCCCATCCGATCACTGAAGCTAAAACTCTGGGTCTGGTTAATACTTGGGTGACCGTCTGAGTTCTGGGCCAGGTATGGTCACATACACAGTGACTGGGATGATCATTTAAATGCCGGTCCTGTTGCAGTATAACTGAAACACGGTACTAAGTGCGATGATAAATAAATCATTATAAAGACCGGAAGTGCATTTCTATGTGCAGACAATCAGCGGGCTTAAATAGAAGAACAAATGTCCACTGAAAAACAGAAGTGTTGTTTCAAATTGCTCGATTGTAGGTTGGTAGTAAAAATCATCTGCTTTAACAAGGGCGAGATCATGCATTCAAAACAGAAAACCAATGTGGTGGCGTCCTTGTTTGTGTCACTTCCACAAAATAAAGGGATAATTCTTTAAACCAGGTAGGCCGCTTTTCATAATAGTAATAAATACTGAGTGTGAGGGCATTTGTTACACTATTTATGCCCGGCAAAAATGGTGTAACAAATGCCCTTACACTCGGTATTTATTCCTACAATCAATCATCTTGCATACTCTTCTGTAAAATTTAGACACAAAGTAATTGTGTCCCACAAGAAGATTACTTGTAAGAGTCTGTTGATTAATGCACACAACTTCTCAGGGCTTTTTGGTTTGACCAAACTTTATGAATCATAACAGTTTGAAAGAGTTTGTAAGATGCTCAGTTTTTCCACTATTTTTTCATCACTACAAGTCTTAGCAGCCTCTCAAGTTATGCTTTGGGAAATGGAATGGGGATATAAGAAGGTTGAATTTTTTTACAAGATGTGAAAAACAGCAAATCTATTGAACACAATTTATCCATGTATAATAATATATATATAGCATCTAAAAACAAGCACTCACTGCTATATTTTTTTTTGTTTATCGCTATTTTAGAATCTGATAGAAATTAAAAATAAAACTGCACAATTATTTCATTTTGTAGAATATTACTAACACCACTTATTGGAAGAATTAATTATAGGTGTCAGTGTATCATGGTTCCACAACCATTCTTCACATATATTTGCTTACACTGTTTATACATGTACATAGAACAGCACTCAGTTTTCACAATAAATTCAAATATGTATCATAAAACTATGCTCAAGTCAAAGGTAGAAGACATTATGAAGTGAAATTTTATCTCTAGAAACATCAGTTTTTTCACAAGAGAGTAACTAATGATGGTATTTTAAATAACTGTGAAGTAACCAGGGTGACCATGTGTATTAACTGTGTAACCTTATATGTGTTTCACTACTGTATATTAATATCCATAACACACTCTTACATGTTTTACTGTATGCTGGCCCTTACTTTGTGAGAAATATGAATAAAGTTAACAAGTCTTTGTGGACATCTGTTGTTTCACACCAAAGTATTACATGTTACAAATTGTTACTTTTTATTGCAGCACATGCCAGCCTTGTACCATTTTAACATACATCCAGAGAAGTAATATTTATTACCTATTGCCTATAATTAACAGAAATAACATGTTCCTATCTTTGCTATTACAGTTCGTTTATACCATAATGCAGTCAAACAAGAGGAGAGTGCCCGTGAATGGGCACTGTGTCAGCTGAATGAGTGTTTTTGATTTGTGAAGGTGATAATGAGAGGAAAGCATAATTATGAGGGAAAGTGCAGTACAGAAATAGAGTAAATGGTAATTGAACAGCATGTTCGAAAGAAATTCCGAAGCTGACAGAAGAAAAGGACAAAAAAGTTGTGCCCTGCAAATGGTATTATGAAGGAAAGTAACAAGGTAATTGTTTAAGTGTAAAAAGTAGGTTAAAACATAATTAAAGAAATACTGCAAATACAATATCCTCGCTCGATCTTGAAGAAGGGGTCCAATAAAAAACTCTAACCACACCAAAAAATTCACATCCCATGATTTCCTATAGGATGGTTTACCATCCCTAACCTCTAGGACCAATAATAAGCAAGTTATAGACACTTTTTAAGTTTCGCTATCCTTGTTTGACCTTGAAGGAGGGGTCGAAGGTCAAATCCGACAACACTAAAAGATTCCCAGCCCATGATTTCCTGTAGGTTGGTTACCATCCCAAACCTCTAGGACCAATAATAAGCGAGTTATAATCAATTTTAAGTTTGGCTATCTTCGTTTGACCTCAAAGGAGGGGTCGAAGGTCAAATCTGACCACACCAATAGATTTCCAGCCAATGATTTCCTATAGGTTGGTTTACCATCCCAAACTTCTAGGACCATTAATAAGCGAGTTATAAGCACTTTTAAGTTTGGCTATCTTCATTTGACCTTGAAGGCAGGGTCCAAGGTCAAATCCGACCACACCAAAAGATTCCCAGCCAATGATTTTCTATAGGTTGGTTTCCATTCCAAACCTCTAGGACCAATAATAAGCGAGTTATAAGCACTTTTAAGTTTGGCTATCCTCATTTGACCTTGAAGGAGGGGGTCTAAGGTCAAATCGGACTACATCAACAGATTCCCAGCCCATGATTTCCCACAGGTTGGTTTACCATCCCAAACCTCTAGGATCAATAATAAGGGAGATATAAGCACTTTTCATGATTGACAAAGAAACGCCTGGGGCGGCCATCTTGTTTTTCAAAATGAGGCCAAAAATATTCCCAGTCAAGATTTTATAATGAGGAACATATCCTGCGAATTTGAGATCTCCACCTTTTATAGCCTTTGCTCTAGGGGGCCAACAAAAGTCATTGTTTAAAGTCGAATAAACGTCCCTGGCGGCCATCTTGTTTTTCAAAATGAGGCCAAAAATATTCCCAGGCAACATTTCATGGTTATTAATATATCCTGCAAACTTAAGAAGGCTAGCTATAATATTTTTTTCGTTAGAGCGGTAATGGTGAAATCTCTCTACACACTGCGGCTATCCAGTGGATACAATGATTTACTCAACAGTGAGAACCTGAAAGTAGCTATTGCTCAGCTAAGCCATGACAAAGAGGTCTGCAATTTCACTATGTTATAGATGACCAAAAATTATGTGAATAACATATTTAAACAAAATACTCTAAATGTAATAGTTTTCAAGTTACAACTGATTTCAACAGTGACAACCTCAAAGTAGCTATCACTCAGCTATGCAATGAGCTACATGTCTGAATTTTTACTATGTTATAGCTGACCAATAAATAGGTGAACAACATATTTAAGCAAATTACTGTAAATGCAATAGTTTTCAAGTTACAACTGATTTACTCAATAGTGAGAACCTGAAAATAGCTATTGCTCAGCTATGCAATGAGCTATAGGTCTGTAATTTCACTATGTTATAGCTGATCCAAAAGTAGGAGAACAACATATTTTAACAAAATACTCCAAATGCAATATTTATCAAGTTACAGCTAATTTACTCAACAGTCAGTACCTGAAAATAGCTATTGCTCAGTTGTGCCATGAGCTACAGGTCTGTAATTTTACTATGTTATAGCCGACCCAAAAGTAGCTGAATAACATATTTACACAAATTTCACAAATTACACAAAGGTCTGGAATTTCACTATGTTATAGCTGACCCCAAAATACGTGAATAACATAATGAAACAAAATACTCTAAATGCAATAGTTTTCAAGTTATAAGTGATTTACTCAACAGTGATAACCTAAAAGTAGCTATTACTCAGCTATGCCATGAGCTACAGGTTTGCAATTTAACTATGTTATAGCTGACCCAAAAGTAGCTGAATAACATATTTATATGAAATTCTCTAAATGCAATAGTTTTCAAATTACAACTGATTTACTCAACAGTGAGAACTTCAAAGTAGCTATTACTCAGCTATGCAAGGAGCCACAGCTCTGGAACTTCACTATGTTATAGCTGACCCCAAAATAGGTGAATAACATATTTAAACAAAATACTCTAAATGCAATAGATTTCAAGTTATAAGTGATTTACTCAACAGTGATAACCTAAAAGTAGTTATAACTCAGCTATGCCATGAGCTACAGGTCTGCAATTTTACTATGTTATAGCTGACCCAAAAGTAGCTGAATAACATATTGATACAAAATTCTCTAAATGCAATAGTTTTCAAGTTATAAGTGATTTACTCAACAGTGATAACCTAAAAGTAGCTATTACTCAGCTATGCCATGAGCTACAGGTCTGAAATTTTACTATGTTATAGCTGACCCAAAAGTAGCTGAATAACATATTTATATGAAATTCTCTAAATGCAATAGTTTTCCAATTACAACTGATTTACTCAATAGTGAGAACTTCAAAGTAGCTATTACTCAGCTATGCAAGGAGCCACAGGTCTGGAACTTCACTATGTTATAGCTGACCCCAAAATACGTGAATAACATATTTAAACAAAATACTCTAAATGCAATAGTTTTCAAGTTATAAGTGATTTACTCAACAGTGATAACCTAAAAGTAGCTATTACTCAGCTATGCCATGAGCTACAGGTCTGAAATTTTACTATGTTATAGCTGACCCAAAAGTAGCTGAATAACATATTGATACAAAATTCTCTAAATGCAATAGTTTTCAAGTTATAAGTGATTTTACTCATGATGGAAGTTACTGAAAAGCCCAAAAGTAGCTATTACTAACTTAGCTATTGAGACAGACACCCAACTTACTCACCATGTTGTAGTTATGAAAAAAGTAGCTGAATAACATATTTTAACAAAATGCTCTAAATGCAATACTTTTCAAGTTATAAGTGATTTAGTGCATGATTTCATGAATTTTAATGCATTAAAAATAATTAAAAAAATTTATTAAAAAAAATTAAGACAGATCCAGGTCTCATACTCACACAAGAGAATCTACCTCTGGCCTAGTACATATATGCAAGATATGAGAGAAATCCCTTCAATAGTCACTGAGAAAATTGTGATACAGTGTTGAAATTTTCGCACTTTTGGTGGGGGTACCCCCCTTGTAATGTCTCTAGCAAACAGACGAACAGACAGATTTGCATGCCTTGAACAACTTTTCATCCTCGATAGATAAGGTATCTTTTAAAAAAAACAGCATGTCTCTAGGCCTTGTAGTTTTGGAGGAGAAGTTGTTCACGCGGACGCGTATGCCCACGCCGCAGAGTGACGACATAATGTCAGCTGACTGACAAGTCAGCTGACATAAAAACCAGTTATAACGGAAATTTATATTAATATCATAGAACTGATGTAAGTATTATATCCTCTTCACAAAAAAACTGTTTCCACTTTTACTTAATACGTCAAGCAAACCTCCAAACTGTAGGTCAATGAACAGAACCAATGTTTCAATCCAGTTTTACCTAGCCTGTTGAGGACTTTCCTGTAACAAATATGGCCGAATTACCAAAGTGACTTAGATCACAAACATCTGAGTAACTCAGTTGAGGATGTGAGATACTACTTCCCATATTGTCTGTGACTGATAAAAATAATTCTGGTGCCCTCTGTATGGAAAAGCATGATCCTGCTTGGTAGAGGTAGAGGCACCACAAAGATCTTGGATTTGAATTACCACAATTTGTATATTTTGGTACAAGATCTGCAATACTAGTTTCCCACTTGTCCATACTTGATCAGAACACTCCTGAGGTGTTTTGCATGGAAAAACATGGGGATAGTTTAATGCAGAAATACAAAGGGATTGGATCCAATCTGACTTATTTAAACTGAAACTGTCTGAGCTAATTTGCATTTGCTTGAAACAACCCTGATTTCTTATGCACTTAAAACATGGTCACATTCTAATAGGGCAGCACAAAGGATTTGAACTGAATCAACCTACGTCAGTAAAAATTGAAAATGTAAGGACTCAGGCTGTGCTTGAAAACTTTCCAACTTTCTACTATATAGGATCATACTTTACAAGAGGCAAGTACAAACAACTAGGATCGAGCTGACTTTATTTAACAATTTGACAAACTATAGCGTTGGAATCAGTTCAGTCATGCTTCAAGATCCTCCAGATTTCTTCAGCTTTCAAAAACAGAGCTCTAATGTAGCAGAGGCAGTACAAAGAGCTTGGGGTTAACACAAATTCAGGATCTACTTTCCACCTGCTTTGTTCTCACACTCTCAGCTTTGAACAATGATATGTGATACTTCAAACAGAGACAGTAGAAATGGTTTAACTTTTCCAATGACTTCTTTGACACAAACTAGGATAATACTAGGGCCCTGTCTGACTGTGCTTGTTGAAGACAGTTCTCACATCCTCTGAGTTGAGGTGTACAAAGAGCACAGAGGCAGCCAGTCTGGCCCGTGTTGCCATAAGGTCAAGGTCATGATACCACTCCACATTCCCCCACTGACCAATCTGAAAAACAGGGTGATAGTAATGAAAAGACTACAAAAATGTATACCTTGAAAAAAAAACTCTAATTACCAAAATAAAGTAAAGCCTCTATTGTCCAACCCTTTGTTACCTCATTGTTTCATGTCAAAACCAACTTCAAGGTCCCAACATCAGAAAATGTGGTACGTTTGTAACTATAAGTGAAATATAGTCACAACTAGCAGCAAATTCTATGGATATCTGAGCTTCTAGCTGAACTAATTTTTCTGGTACTAGATATCCTATGTACCATATTTCCTTACTGTTTTATACAAACATAAGCTTACTTACCCAGCCTGACTGGACTACCTGAAGAGCTAAACCTGAAGAGCGCAGTCCTTTGGTCAAGCTGGGTGATGTTGCCACTTTTCTTTTACTTTGAAGCTATGCAAGTACCATCATGTTAGAACTACTTCAAAACTTCACAGAACTATGTTAAATTGTAAAATCATCGCTTAGAATAGTAAAGATATTCCATTTTTATACTATATAAATGGTTGGTGTTCTTTATTGATTCAAAGATATTCTCAGAATGGATCCATGTTGTGTGACATCTTCAAAATTCTTAGCAACTCACTTGAAACTCAGCCTCTAGCCTAGATAACTGGACAGCTCTTTCCACTGTGAGGAACCTGTCCATCAAACTCACTGCTATCACAACAGACTTCAGGCTCTCCACTGCTGACTGGTACCCTAAAACAGTACAGCATCAACTAGCAATGCATTAAATGATTAATAGAGGATATTAATGTGGTACATATGCATTAAATGATTAATAGAGGACATTAATGTGGTACATATGTACTGAATTTGGCAGAGCAATGTATAACAGATTTTGAGAAACAAGCAATCAGTGCCCGCGAACGGACTCTGTGTCAGCTGACTTTGTGTTTTGAGCTTCAGAGTATAAGTGAAAGTAGTAAAGGACACAAATGTTGTTCATTGTAAAAGGTATTCAGAATAAAAGTACAAAATTAACTGTTAAAATTGACTTTAGCATTAAAACTACAGAGCTCAAATTCTTCAAAGACAAAGCTTACATATTTTAATTGTACAAAGTACAGTTTGAGGTTAGTCAGACCATTCATTTTCAGATTACAAGGAAAAATATGTACAAAAATGTTTAGGAAAAAAATCCTTAGGTGGGGTCTTCAAGGACCTCAAATAGAGTTTATAGGTACATTTCAAGCCTTGATATTTGGCCTATGTAAAAAGAACATAATTATTAACATAGCCTCATATGAAATTTTAGGTGGATAACTCACATAGTATGAGAGCTACAGGACTTAAAGTGGCCAAATGTGCATAAAATGAGTCCCTGTGGGGATTTCTAAAGGCCTAAAGATGACCTTAAAATTAAACCTACAAAACTCAGGTTTTCCAGTACAGTTTGAGGCTAGTCAGACCTATCATTTCCATATCACAAGGCAAAATGTGTACAAAATGGAGAAACAAGTCCCAGGATGGTGTTATTATGTGGTGTCATTATGTGCCTCATATACAGTTTATGCAACAACTTAAAACCAAAATCTTCAAGATGCCTGATCGAAACAGATCAATAAGTTCTCAAATGTCAAATCAAGGTTACATTATGATGTTTCACACCTGCACCTTATCTTGTCTAAGATAAAGCCCGGACAAGATTTTAAACTTCAAGGTCACTACAGCAAGGTGCACACCTACAGCCCCCGAACCAATGTCCCTACCAATATCCACCTCAAGCACCCTTTCACATCTGAGATATAGCTTGGACAAGATTTTAAAATTAGAGATCACTGCAGCAAGGTCACAGGTCAAATCAAGCTGCTGCATACCTAAATCCCCAAACCAATATCACTACCAAGTATCAACCTCTTATACCTTATTGTGTCTGAGATACAGCCCAGAGAAGATTTTAAAGTTCAAGGTCACTACAGCAAGGTCAAACACCAAATCAAGCTAAAACACTGATACTGCATACCTACACTCCACCAACCAATGTCCCTACTAAGTATAAATTTACCACAAGCTTACAGTTTCTGAGATATAGCCCGCACAAGATTTTAGAGGTCAAGCTCAGTACAGCAAAGTCAGAAGTCAAATCAAGATAAAACATGTATTAGCTTCCTACACCTTTAAGTTATGCTTTCTGAGATAAAGATTTTAGTTAGATAGTTTAACATATTTTGATAGCTACAGAGCTTAAAATGGGTAAAAAGTGCATTTCTGACCTTAAGGTGGCCATACGTTCTTTAATATTGGGAATTAAACATCACCTTAAAACAGTTTCCTCTCCTGGCCAAAATGCATAAGCATGCCAAGTTTGAATGAAATCTGTGAAAGTGTGAGGTATTGTGAAAACAAGTCAAAATATATTGTGGCGGTGTGATATGCCTGAATCCAGTTTATCCCCAGCTTTCATCTGGTGATATAAGTATAAATAATTAAACATCAAATAAAACAATAAACAAGAGGGTCAGAGGTGCCCCAAAAGGCGGGTTGCGCACGCAGGAAACAAGGTTAGCAACTGCTCTCATTAAATTTAGGAACAAGGAAAGAAATGTTAGGTTACCCACTTAAGGTAAATGTGTTCGACGTGCTAAGAAATGTAATACTTCTAATCTAAGTTACATTATTGTATCTATACTGCTGACATGCATTGCAGAACCTCAAAAAGTGTTACCGAAATGGTATATTATTTGGAATTCAATACTAGTTGGTTAGTAACTATAATTATTTACTAATAAACTCATTTGGCTAAAAGTGTATATGATTAGGTGCCTTTTCTTATCTTTATAAGGGTCTGCAAAACAATGTAAGTATATGCTATAAAATAATAAAGTAAAGAGTAAAAACTATGAAACGGTAATAACAAAAAATTTGGTGAAATTATTTTAGTGAGAACTTGGGAAATTTGGCTATAGCATATACTTACAAAATGTACCATAATATTGCATGGCACCTAATCACAAAAGATAATTTATTAAAATAAATGTAAGTCATAGTATTATTTACCATATGTACAGGATAAATGTGGACGGACAGACAGATGGACAGACAAATGGACGAAAAACAGACAAACAAACAGACGCAATTTCACCAATTTCGAAAGGAACCTAGCTATGATGGAGATCTATCTCCCTATTAAGTTTGAATCCGATTGGTCAAACCATTTTCGAGTTAGAGTCCGGAAATGAAAATGTAGACAAACAGATGGATGGACAAACGGACGAAAAACAGACAAATGAACGGACGGAATTTCACCAATATCGAAAGGAACCTACCTATGATGGAGATCTATCTCCCTATCAAGTTTGAATTCGATTGGTCAAACTGTTTTCAAGTTAGAGTCCGGAAACGAAAATGTGGACAAACAGACGGATGGACAGACATACGGACGAAAAACGGACAAACGAACGGACAGAATTTCACCAATATCGAAAGGAACCTAGCTATCATGTTGATCTATGTCCCTGTCAAGTTTGAATTTGATTGGTCAAACCGTTTTCAAGTTAGAGTCCGGAAATGGAAAATGTGGACGGACAGACGGACGTCGGACACAGCAATCTAAAAGGCGGGTTGGTTACACGCAACCCGCCTAAAAACGAACAAATGGACAGAAAAACAAGACAAATGAACGGACGGATTTACACCAATTTCGAAAGGAACCTAGCTATGATGGTGATGTATGTCCCTGTGAAGTTTGAATTAGATTGGAGTAACCGTTTTCGAGTTAGAGTCCGGAAACAAAAATGTGGACGGACAGATGGATGGACAGAAAAACGGACAAAAACAAAGAAACGAATGGAAAAACGGACAAACAGACGGAATTTCACCAATTTCGAAAGGAACCTAGCTATGATGGTGATCTATTTCCCTGTGAAGTTTGAATTTGATTGGTCAAACCGTTTTAAAGTTAGAGTCCGGAAACGAAAATGTGGACAAACAGATGGATGGACAGACAAACGGACGAAAAACGGACAAACGAACACACGGAATTTCACCAATTTCGAAAGGAACCTAGCTATGATGGTGATCTATCTCCCTGTGAAGTTTGAATTTGATTGGTCAAACCGTTTTAAAGTTAGAGTCCGGAAACGAAAATGTGGACAAACAGATGGATGGACAGACAAACGGACGAAAAACGGACAAACGAACACACGGAATTTCACCAATTTCGAAAGGAACCTAGCTATGATGGTGATCTATCTCCCTGTGAAGTTTGAATTTGATTGGTCAAACCGTTTTAAAGTTAGAGTCCGGAAACGAAAAATGTGGACGGACAGACGGACGTCGGACACATCAATCTAATAGGCGGGTTGGTTACACGCAACCCGCCTAATAAAATGAGAACTCCCAAAACCATAAATACTCAACAGTACTGGATATGACAAATGCAATTTTAACTTAAAAGTCTAGTATCACTATTCATCAACCCATATAGCCCACTTACCAACAAGTGCCCAGTCATTGTAAGATGTGAAATGCTGTACAAGGACATCTTTAGTCTCCTGGGGAATTGAAAGCACTCCTAATCCTGAGGTGGCAGAAATCTCCACACCGTACCTGTGCAACCAAGCAATCTTGTAAATCTAGTCTTAACTATCCAATCAAACTACTACATCATTTCATGACTGCAAGGCACACACAGCAAAGTCATTGTTTTTAAAGACATACAGTCATTGGATAAATCTGGGTCATTAACTATGGTAACAAGTGACTTAAGGAGAACTAAGATGTTTGTTAGCTGGACTGAGTTAATCAGGATATTCCTTTTGGACAAAAAGAAATAAGATGAAAAAAACATAAATGTTCATTGCAAATATTTATGTGTGCACACAAAAGTGTCAGTTATTTGAATTGCAAATGATAAATAAATCTATAAAGTAAAATTGAAACTTCTTTCAAAATACTAAACTGTGTAACAACCTCTAACATAATACATCAGAGACAATCATACAACAATTAAGTATTACAGATCAAACTGGTTCAAAACACAATTATGTAAATGTGAGCATGTATTCTGACTTCATACAACAAGTATTTGAAGTATGAAATAGGTAAGTCACTCACCTGTCCTTACACCAGTGTAATAAAGGGTCCCACTCCTTCTGTTGAAGTTCAGCCAATTCTTGCTGTTCTTGTACTCTATAGCTAATACAGAAGATAACCTTTGTTATACCAGAGAGAAATCCTAATCATCTGATTGGTAATAATATTATTTTATGCACAATTAATTTGGTTCCAGTTTGAATACAATGACATTACTCAATGGTGATTGATTGCTACAATGTAACAAATGTTACTGATCTCTAGTTCGTATATTTAGCACATGGATACCTGATACCTGATGAGATACCCTCGACTCTGTGTTTGTGCTTGACTTGAAATCTGCCAAAGAAACTAGAGTAAGGCATCTAAAATTTACCACAAATCTGAATTTCGCCACATCTACAAACTTTACTTAATTCTATGGAAAAAAATGTTTTGTCTTAAACTTGGTATTTTTCAGTTTAAACAGCCTTATTACTAAAAATTTACTATACATTCAACAAATCTCGCCTCAATTCATTTATTATATTAGTGTTTCCACCAAAAGGATGGAAAACTGAATGTCACAATGAGTTGTCTGCATAGTTATCAAAAGGAATCAGTTCCCTACGGAAGACAGTAATGACAGGGTACACTGTTTATTTTACTTAGTATTTACAAATTTTGTCAGTGTGCTCAAGTTTATCACTCATTATAAAACAGAGACCTGCGCAATCAACCAATATGCATCTCTGCACATTTCGTGGGCGTACTTAATAAAGAAACTAATGTCCACTGTTCCAATCTACGAACATGGTTGTAGGATATACTCTTGAAATTAAAATTTTTAAAATACTAAAACAACCAATAAAAAGAAAGCTTTGTGAAAAGACAAAATCAAGGTTTTATAATAAAAATAAACTACTTATGCTTGGACTTCATCAGCGATTCAATCACAAAAACAGCCTAAAATAAAAATGCCTAAGTCCTTTATTTAGAGGATATTTTTGTGGACGAAGCACTGATAAAGTCCATGCATACATAGTTTATTTCTGCACTAAAGTGTTTGAATTAATAGGACAACGCCTTAAAATGAAATACCCTAAGGACAGACTTCAGATACTGCGTGCCAATGGTTACCATATTGTGTCAGTATCAAGAAACTCCAGCATGGCTGTGATGACTGCGGACTTTGTTCTCTGACTGGGGTTGTCAATAGCTACATTACACAGGTGTGTCTGAAACAAAAGCATCAGAATTTTTTACCATACTAATACATGGGATACAATAGGGTAAGATACAATAACCAGAACCTCTATTGTCAACATTTAAAATGGTGGCATAACTTAAAATACCACAGACATATACTTAATCTGAAGAAATTATCAGCTTGTATCACATTTTTTTGGCAGATTGTTTGTCTACCTTAGTGCTTTTGCTCTTTAAATTTTTATTATAAACAAAAAAAAATGTAAAAAAAACACATTTCACAAATTGAAAATATAAAGAGGAAACATATTAATCGTCTGCGAACAGATAAATAGTTTATTAATTTAATGATTAAGCTTACAAATAACTCTTTTGTGCGCCCATAGTACACATTTTTAAAATTAATGTACACAAAAAAAACTAAATGTTTGCCAAAATTAAGGGGAAGAGTTTTATGTTTAGAATGAAGAAAGAATCCAAGGCAGCAATATCCTACCATATGCATGTTGTGTTTCTTTATAACATCTGTTTGACTCTCCCATTCTGTGGCCACAGCAGTAGCAAGAGCTTCATTGGGGACCTGAAATCAAAACAGACAACAAAACCAATCTTCTCTAGGGTATCAATAACATCATTACTTGTCTATCCAAAATATCAAGAACAAAATGGTCAAAACAGCAAAAACAATTTAATTTTGTTAGGATTGAGGACCATATGTCATTACAACTTTCTTTCCACTGTTTAACCTTATGACAAATAATAATATTGTATCATGGCAGTATCAACAAACATCCTCATTCTGTCAGTAGTCACAGTAAAACATGATAATATATATACTTAATTACATAAATGTCAGTTCATAGGCTCATTCCGTCATTTTTGTATTCTGTACAGTGATACTTGTGTAACTGTACTAAGAATGCTCAAGCATATTGCATATAATAGGACCATTACCCTAGTGATATCTTTTTAGATTTTATCATTAATAAAAACAAAAACATTATGTTACTAATGTTATATTTTTGCCATTTTGAGTGAGCTTCCACTGTTCAATTATTTGACATTTCAATTATCTACCAATGTTTTTGAAATGATAAATAAAATAAGCTCATATGTACCTTAACTATGCAAAGAAAACTGTGATACTTATTCATACTAAACGGCATCAGTAAATAAAAAATAGCATCAGAGATGCCCGTACCCCACAGCCTGGGGAAATATTTTTCAACACCATGAGATATAGAAGTAGTATAACAGTACAAAGTTCAAGATACTTTCAGAGCAGTGTCAGTTATATTAAGGTCCAAATAATGCTTAAGTAGAGAAAATAATATCTAAAGAAAAAAAATGTATATAAAGATGAAGTATTAAAAGAAAACAATTCCATAACAAAATGACAGCACTTATCAGTACATCAAAAATGGCCGAATTATGGTTTGGATGTTTTGAATATTACTCATGCATACAGAAGTGGCAACACATTCAATGAATGCTTATGTATGGTGTTGGAGAAAAGCCTGTGTCTCACTTGATGAAATTCCATCTGTTACAATGGGAACTTGCAAAAGGAAATTCTTAATGAATTCTAATATGACTTTAACAGTGCTTAATCTGCATCAACAGACAGACCCAAAGGTGCAACAAGATTATTTTAAAGGTCAATACAGCAAGGTCAAAGGTCAATCAGTGTCACACCATGACGTGGCACACCTAAAACCCTCAACCAATGTCCCTACCAAGTATAAACTTCCTACACCTTACAGTCTCTGAGATATAGCCTGGACAAGATTTTATAGGTCAAGGTCACTACAGCAAGGTCAAAGGTCAAATCAAGGTCACACTATGACATAGCACACCTACAGGCCCTAACCAATGTCCCTACCAAGTATCAACTTCCTACACCTTACGGTTTCCAAGATCTAGCCCGGACCAGGTTTTATAGGTCAAGTTCACTACAGCAAGATCAAAGGTCAAATCAAGGTCACACCATGATGTTGCACACTTACTACCCCCAACCAATGTCCTCACCAAGTATCAGCTTCCTACACCTTACAGTTTCTGAAATATAGCCCGGACATGATTTTATAGGTCAAGGTCACTATGGCAAAGGTCAAATCAAGGTCACACTATGACGTTGCACATCTACACCCCCTAACCAATGCCCTACCAAGTATCAACTTCCTACACCTTACAGTTGCTGAGATATAGCCCGGACAAGGTTTTATAGGTCAAGGTCACTACGGCAAGGTCAAAGGTCAAATCAAGGTCAGACCAAGATGTTGCACACCTACAACTCCTAACCAATGTTCCTACCAAGTATCAACTTCCTACACCTCACGGTTTCCGAGATATAGCCCGGACAAGATTTTATAGGTCAAGGTCACTACAGCAAGGTCAAAGGTCAAATCAAGGTCAGACCATGACGGTGCATACCCACACCCCCTAACCAATGTCCCTACCAAGTATCAACTTCCTACACCTTACGGTTTCCGAGATATAGCCCGGACAAGATTTTATAGGTCAAGGTCACTACGGCAAGGTCAAAGGTCAAATCAAGGTCAGACCATGACGTTGCACACCTACAACCCCTAACTAATGTTCCTGTCAAGTATCATCTTCCTACACCTTATGGTTGCCGAGATATAGCCCGGACAAGATTTTCAAACTCAAGGTCACTACGGCAAGGTCAAAGGTCAAATCAAGGTCAGACCATGACGTTGCACACCTACACGCCCCAACCAATGTCCCTGCCAAGTATGAACTTCCTACACTTTACGGTTTCTGAGATACAGCCCGGACAAACTATTTCCCCCCACCTGCCCGCCCGACCGCCCGGACACCATGGGTGAAAACAATACCCCGACAGCCCTTAAGGGCTGTGGGGTAAAAACTTTTAAAAAATTAAATACAAATAGTCACCTTCAGCAGGCAAGAACCCCAGCCTGCAGGTGCAACTAAATGAGCAACAACACTGAGATCTGGGAAATTCTAAGGAACAACTTCAGTTGTAAGAACCCAGATGTTGTCAGATATAAGAACTTTCATGTAGTTGAAGAAGAGAGGAAACTTACATATTTTATTCATTCATGATGTGAGTTGCACTCCCAAGGATCAACATATAAGAGATATATGACCATTTTAGTATGATGACCCTACTTGATGTTGAAGCTGGAGTCAAAGGTCAAATTTGACACTTGCAAAAGATTCACAGGCCATGATTTCCTATAATTTGTTTTCACATTTGGAACCACTAGAAACAATAATAGGGAAGATATAAGAACCTTTTAGTCAAACTGACCTTAAAGCAGGGGTCACGGGCCAAATTTGGCACTTGAAGATTTGTAGATCATGAATTCCAATACGTTAGTTTCCCATTTTCAAGCTGTAGGAGCAATAATAAGGAAAAATTTAGGTCTTTATTGTATGATGACACCACTTGACCTTGACCTTGGATCAGAGGTCAAATCTGACTGCAGGCCATAATTTCCTAGAAGTTGTTCTTCATTCCAAATCCCTAGGACCAATGATAAGGGAGGTATTAGGCCTTTTTAATATGATGATCCCCCCCATTTGACATGGCGGCCATTTTGTTTTCAAAACAAGAGGAGAGTGCCCGTGAACGAGCACTGTGTCAGCTGACTGAGTGTTTTTGATTTGTGAAGGTGATTAGAGGACAGAATAATTATCAGGAAAAGGGCTGTACAGAAATACTGTAAATGGTAACTGAACAGCAAGTTCGAAAGAAATTCCGAAGCTGACAGAAGAAAAGAATAAAAAAATTGTGCCCTGTAAATGGTATTATGAAGGAAAATAACAAGGTAATTGTTTAAGTGTAAAAAATAGGTTAAAACATATTTAAAGAAATACTACAAATGCAATATCCTCGTTCGACCTTGAAGAAGGGGTCCAAGGTCAAATCTAACCACACAAATACATTCCCAGCCCATGATTTCCTATGGTTTACCATTCCAAACCTCTAGGACCAATTATAAATGAGTTATAAGCACTTTTAAGCTTGGCTGTCCTCATTTGACCTTGAAGGAGGGTTCCAAGGTCAAATCGGACCATATCAACAGATTCACAGCCCATGATTTCCTGTCTGTTTACCATCCCAAACCTCTGGGACCAATAATAAGCGAGTTATAAGCACTTTTAAGTTTGGCTATCCTTGTTTGACCTTGAAGGAGGGGTCATTGAAGGTCAAATCTGACCACACCAAAAGATTCCCACCCCATGATTTCCTACAGGTTGGTTTATCATCCCAAACCTCTAGGATCAATAATAAGGGAGATATAAGCACTTTTCATGACTGACAAAAAACACCTGTTGCGGCCATCTTGTTTCTCAAAATGAGGCCAAAAATATTCCCAGACAACATTTTATGGTTATTAATATATACTGCAAACTTAAGAAAGCTAGCTATAATATTTTTTTTCATCAGAGCAGTAATGGTGAAATCTCTCTCTACACACTGCGGCTATCCAGTGGATACAATGATTTACTCAACAGTGAGAACCTGAAAGTAGCTATTGCTCAGCTATGCCATGACATAGAGGTCTGCAATTTCACTATGTTATAGCTGACCAAAAATTCTGTGAATAACATTTTTAACAAATTACTCTAAATGTAATAGTTTTCAAGTTACAACTGATTTACTCAACAGTGAGAACCTCAAAGGAACTATTACTCAGCTATGCAATGAGCTACATGTCTGAAATTTTACTATGTTATAGCTACCCAAAAGTAGGTGAACAACATATTTAAGCAAACTACTGTAAATGCAATAGTTTTCAAGCTACAACTGATTTACTCAATAGGGATTATACATTCTATTTATTCATCTAAAATTGTTTGTATATATATAGTATATAGTATTGTTATAACACATTGTATACAGTATTGTTATACATGCAAATGATGAAGACAATGTCTCAGTCAATATAATAGTCAGTGATGCAAGAAAAACCCCCAGATGTTGATAATATCTAAGCACAATCAGTCACTGACAGTTAAAATTCATATCACTACAATGTTTCAATGAAGATTCCATACAATGTTCCATACAAGTTCCTAAACAGCTAAAACCCAGAAAGTTCCAGTGATACAGTTCCAGATGCTAATCACAGATGAAGAAAACACAAGTAATAAACATAGTTCCATAGTACAGTTAATTCACCCAGTATAAGATACCAGTTCCTAAGGCCATATATATAACTTATGGCCCCATAAATGTTGTAGCACTACAAGCAGCAGATCAGGCAGGACGGTCCCCCATGGTGAGCAAACAGTCAGCGTGTGAAACAAATACAGTTAAACTTCCTCATGACCTTTAGCAGGTCAAATATACACAGTTCAAGGTCAAATAACGCATATAAACAGAGTAAGAGACACCCCATCCTACAAAGGTGTAAATTTACAACCCAGCTGCACAGCCAGGTAAAATGTCCAGACACTCAGTAACAGCAACTGCAGGCATGTAAGCGAGGCAAGCTGTCTAACAAGGTGCCATCCAGAAGCACGAACGACCTCCCAAGTCGGCACCCGGCAGGCAAATTCCATGACATAATAGTAGACACTATCCACACAAACGACGATAGCAGACGCAGAAGGCAACCATGTGCCAGGCAACCAAGTGCCAGTCAACCAAGTGACCATGAAGAGCAACCAAGTGCTAGGTAAATAAACAGTTCACACACAGGCAGGTGCACAAAACCATCTATCAGGGGGACATAGCCATCTTCTCAGAATCCAGATCCACCTGAAACTACAAGACAGTCTTAGTACCAGTGTTCTACTTAATATGCCAAATGTTCATAATATGGGAGGGACCAGGCCCAAAAGCCAGGGTGGGTAAAATGTTGCTGTGTCCTCTTGGTCGACCAAAGTCAAAGTGACAGAGAAACCCCAATCTGCAAGGTCACTGATGCGTTAACAAATCAAATTCAAGCTTACATCAAATACCTGTTAACATCAAATGTCATACAAATGATAGTATACATACTATAGCTAAGGTGGACCACAGGAATGAATACCTGTACACCTAGATGTACAGTTACACATTCCCAGGTCCCCCCAAGACAAGAAAACCCCAACATTGGGATTATACATTCTATTTATTCATCTAAAATTGTTTGTATATATATAGTATATAGTATTGTTATAACACATTGTATACAGTATTGTTATACATGCAAATGATGAAGACAATGTCTCAGTCAATATAATAGTCAGTGATGCAAGAAAAACCCCCAGATGTTGATAATATCTAAGCACAATCAGTCACTGACAGTTAAAATTCATATCACTACAATGTTTCAATGAAGATTCCATACAATGTTCCATACAAGTTCCTAAACAGCTAAAACCCAGAAAGTTCCAGTGATACAGTTCCAGATGCTAATCACAGATGAAGAAAATACAAGTAATAAACATAGTTCCATAGTACAGTTAATTCACCCAGTATAAGATACCAGTTCCTAAGGCCATATATATAACTTATGGCCCCATAAATGTTGTAGCACTACAAGCAGCAGATCAGGCAGGACGGTCCCCCATGGTGAGCAAACAGTCAGCGTGTGAAACAAATACAGTTAAACTTCCTCATGACCTTTAGCAGGTCAAATATACACAGTTCAAGGTCAAATAACGCATATAAACAGAGTAAGAGACACCCAAACACCCAGTAGGAAGTAGGCTAGATAGCTAAGTGGGCACGAAAAGAATCAGCTACTCTAGACGGCCCAGATGAGGAGGTATGGACATATCTCCAGACACATTGTGAGGTCCAAGTCCCCTGGGCCTGAATATCTTGTAAGGGAACTCCATGCTGGAATGCCCAGGACGCCCCCGCCCTCCTGAAATCGTGAAAGGTAAGAGGCTTGGCCAAAGCCAAAGCAGTGGAAACCTGCTTAAGATGCTTCCTGGCTATGGAATCAGTCAATGGAACCAGTGAACCAGCTACAGGGATCTGGAATAAAGGAGAATCCACATCAGCAGGAAATAGTTGAAACATGGCCCGAATGGCCACCACTGGACACAAGGGGGACTGACCCAAGGCAGGGATGGCGACAGATGTGGTCTTACATCGGTCCTGTAATGTTTTTGACCATTTTATGATAATGACAGCTTTGGAATGGCCAAAAATCACATCAGCCCTGCATAAATGTCTGGAAGGATCAAATTTAGCTACAGAGTGTGGCAAAACATTTGACAATCTTAAAAATGAGAAAAAGCAAAATGAATACAGTGCTTGAAACACTGAGGCATGGTGTAGGTGATGACAAACCTGTAGAATTTTTGAGAGAAGTGAGGCATCCAGCACTAGGGTAATGTGAGGTTGGAGAGGCCTGTTTATTCTGACAGCTTTGAGAAATAAAGCAATTCTGCTGTCTGTAAGGATAGTTGGATTCAAACCATAAACCACAAACATAGCTCTGATGCCAGCAATATGATTAGTTATATTGGAAACCGACATACCGCTTTGTAAGAGATGCTCCATATATGCTAGTACATCCAGCGTGGTAGCCTGGGGCAGCGACAGCTGAGCCACAACCAGAAACCCCAAGAATTCTTTGAAATATCTAGTATATGCAGCAAGTGTAGCTGGTCTATAGCCTGAGAAAATACGGGTACTGGCAGCACTGGCAAGTGAAGCTGTGGCGGCCCCAGGCTCTGAAATATATGAATAGATCAAATACTGTAGTTTAACAATGTTAGATCCAAGTGTGCATCTACCCATATGGGATTTTTTATGAATTGTGCTAACTTTTCTTCATTATCTGGAGTTTTACCCCACCTAGAGAGGAGGTCGGCTAAGGCATTCTTTGCACCATACACGTGACTTGTGACTAATGTTATATTAAACATGGCTGTCAGTAGCCATATATTACGCGCACAGGTGGCCAAAATGTCATCCCTGGCCCTACCAGAGTTGAGTGTATCAACCACTATTGTCACAAAATATCTGTATTCTTTTATTAGCCCAACTCTGGCCCCAGACTTTGAGAGCAACAACGATATTTAGGATCTCTAAATGTACGATAGTATAATTCATAAAATGTTTTGGCAAGGCAAGAGCATATACTTGGTGGCCAAAGACTCCCCCTAGGCCCGTAAGTGAGGCATCTAAGAATATGTCAGCTGATACAGGTCTGACCTCATACATTGTGACCCCATTGTACTGTGTTAAGAAGGTGTTAAACCACTGTAGGTCTTTGAAAAATGCAGTACCAGTAACAGTGGGCAGGTCACATACAGGACGTGCCCACTCAGATAGGATTGTCTATAATAGTAAACATAATGCTCATAGTATAAATAAATTGTTGAATCTTGATAAGAATGCAGTTTGTCAAGAATTTCACAAAGCACTAGCCTTTTGTAACTTTAAAGGCAAGAGATCTTATGCACAAGTTTTGCAGAATACAACTCGTACGGACCATAAAGTCCGCCATGCTCATACAGCTAAGGACAACACCAAAGGTTGCAATAAGGTCATGGGTTTGAATCCTTTAGCCAAACCGTTTGTTCCAGCTAAAATCAGTACCCAAGTACAAGTGGTACTAAGCAAAGGTACAGATATGAACACTCCTGTAAAACAGTTGTCCACGACTTCGAATATATGTGCAGTTGCTGAAATACCTCTCAGTAATAGATTTTAGGTCTTACAAGATATGGTAACGGATACTGAGGCTACACATGCGTTCGATCAGTGTTCTCTTGCTTCACACAGTAACCCCATACACCATCGCGAACGCAGTCACCAATGTAAAGGTAAACGCAATGGTGAACGCAATGGCGAACGCAATGACAGTGGCCAGCTTGCTGGGGCCCCCACTAACAACCGAGCGCCTACCTGTCCAGAGTACTGGCAGTGCAAACAACAAAATGGGGTTGACTTCGGCTGCGTCCCTTTGTCTTCTATTACGCTATTTACTGGAGACCCTACTTATTGGGAAACTATCCCTGATATCATTACTACCCACAAAATGATTCGTCAGTCTGGGGTCCCAAATTTTTTGGGCTTAAGGATTCCAGTGAACACACAACTCAAAGTTAAGGCATGGAGACACCACTTGAAAGATTACTGGGACCAGCAACTAGTTGACCTAATCCAATATGGATTTCCTCTGGATTTTGACAGAAATTGTGTATTAGGTACAACTATTGACAATCATGCTTCTGCTAAGGAATATGCACCCCATGTGGATAAATATATACAGGATGAGTTACGATTTGGGGCCATGATTGGTCCTTTTGATGAAAAACCTTGTACTTTGCATGTTTCACCCTTCATGACCAGGGACAAGGCCCAATCTGACCTTAGGCGTACTATCATTGACCTCAGCTGGCCCAAAGGTCAAGCTGTAAACGATGGGGTTAATAATAACATCTACTTGGGCTCAGAATTTGACATGCATTACCCTACTGTGGATAAAATTGTTAAACAGTTAAATAGTATTGGACCTGCTGCTAACATCTTTAAAGTCGACATAAGCAGAGCTTTTCGTCATATACGTATAGACCCAGGGGATATAGATCTATTAGGCCTCCAACATCAGGGCAAATACTTCATTGATCTGTCCCTGCCATTCGGGTATAAATTGGGTTCATTTTTCTTTATGAAAATCAGCGATGCAGTTCGCTATATTATGAATAATAATGGTCATAATTCAATGCTAAATTATATTGATGATCTAATCTATACGGCACTACCCTCTACAATTCATAAGTCTTATCAATTTCTCCTGAATCTCCTCCAACAGCTAGGTTTGGACATCAGCAGTAAGAAACTCCACCCCCCTTCCACCCAAGCCGTCTGTCTGGGGATATTATTTAATACTGTCGATAGAACCATTAGTATTCCCCCGGAAAAATTGCAAGAAATTATAGATATGTGTAAAAATTGGTCGAAAAATGCTACTTGCACTAAAAATAAACTCCAGTCTTTACTGGGTTCCTTGTTATATGTCAGTAAATGTGTTAAACCTGCTAGGGTCTTTCTTAACCGCATGTTGCAGGTACTCAGACAACAAGCCCATAAACCAATTCTGACACTCCCTACTGCATTTTTCAAAGACCTACAGTGGTTTAACACCTTCTTAACACAGTACAATGGGGTCACAATGTATGAGGTCAGACCTGTATCAGCTGACATATTCTTAGATGCCTCACTTACGGGCCTAGGGGGAGTCTTTGGCCACCAAGTATATGCTCTTGCCTTGCCAAAACATTTTATGAATTATACTATCGTACATTTAGAGATCCTAAATATCGTTGTTGCTCTCAAAGTCTGGGGCCAGAGTTGGGCTAATAAAAGAATACAGATATTTTGTGACAATAGGGCAGTGGTTGATACACTCAACTCTGGTAGGGCCAGGGATGACATTTTGGCCACCTGTGCGCGTAATATATGGCTACTGACAGCCATGTTTAATATAACATTAGTCACAAGTCACGTGTATGGTGCAAAGAATGCCTTAGCCGACCTCCTCTCTAGGTGGGGTAAAACTCCAGATAATGAAGAAAAGTTAGCACAATTCATAAAAAATCCCATATGGGTAGATACACACTTGGATCTAACATTGTTAAACTACAGTATTTGATCTATTCATATATTTCAGAGCCTGGGGCCGCCACAGCTTCACTTGCCAGTGCTGCCAGTACCCGTATTTTCTCAGGCTATAGACCAGCTACACTTGCTGCATATACTAGATATTTCAAAGAATTCTTGAGGTTTCTGGTTGTGGCTCAGCTGTCGCTGCCCCAGGCTACCACGCTGGATGTACTAGCATATATGGAGCATCTCTTACAAAGCGGTATGTCGGTTTCCAATATAACTAATCATATTGCTGGCATCAGAGCTATGTTTGTGGTTTATGGTTTGAATCCAACTATCCTTACAGACAGCAGAATTGCTTTATTTCTCAAAGCTGTCAGAATAAACAGGCCTCTCCAACCTCACATTACCCTAGTGCTGGATGCCTCACTTCTCTCAAAAATTCTACAGGTTTGTCATCACCTACACCATGCCTCAGTGTTTCAAGCACTGTATTCATTTTGCTTTTTCTCATTTTTAAGATTGTCAAATGTTTTGCCACACTCTGTAGCTAAATTTGATCCTTCCAGACATTTATGCAGGGCTGATGTGATTTTTGGCCATTCCAAAGCTGTCATTATCATAAAATGGTCAAAAACATTACAGGACCGATGTAAGACCACATCTGTCGCCATCCCTGCCTTGGGTCAGTCCCCCTTGTGTCCAGTGGTGGCCATTCGGGCCATGTTTCAACTATTTCCTGCTGATGTGGATTCTCCTTTATTCCAGATCCCTGTAGCTGGTTCACTGGTTCCATTGACTGATTCCATAGCCAGGAAGCATCTTAAGCAGGTTTCCACTGCTTTGGCTTTGGCCAAGCCTCTTACCTTTCACGATTTCAGGAGGGCGGGGGCGTCCTGGGCATTCCAGCATGGAGTTCCCTTACAAGATATTCAGGCCCAGGGGACTTGGACCTCACAATGTGTCTGGAGATATGTCCATACCTCCTCATCTGGGCCGTCTAGAGTAGCTGATTCTTTTCGTGCCCACTTAGCTATCTAGCCTACTTCCTACTGGGTGTTTGGGTGTCTCTTACTCTGTTTATATGCGTTATTTGACCTTGAACTGTGTATATTTGACCTGCTAAAGGTCATGAGGAAGTTTAACTGTATTTGTTTCACACGCTGACTGTTTGCTCACCATGGGGGACCGTCCTGCCTGATCTGCTGCTTGTAGTGCTACAACATTTATGGGGCCATAAGTTATATATATGGCCTTAGGAACTGGTATCTTATACTGGGTGAATTAACTGTACTATGGAACTATGTTTATTACTTGTGTTTTCTTCATCTGTGATTAGCATCTGGAACTGTATCACTGGAACTTTCTGGGTTTTAGCTGTTTAGGAACTTGTATGGAACATTGTATGGAATCTTCATTGAAACATTGTAGTGATATGAATTTTAACTGTCAGTGACTGATTGTGCTTAGATATTATCAACATCTGGGGGTTTTTCTTGCATCACTGACTATTATATTGACTGAGACATTGTCTTCATCATTTGCATGTATAACAATACTGTATACAATGTGTTATAACAATACTATATACTATATATATACAAACAATTTTAGATGAATAAATAGAATGTATAATCCCAATGTTGGGGTTTTCTTGTCTTGGGGGGACCTGGGAATGTGTAACTGTACATCTAGGTGTACAGGTATTCATTCCTGTGGTCCACCTTAGCTATAGTATGTATACTATCATTTGTATGACATTTGATGTTAACAGGTATTTGATGTAAGCTTGAATTTGATTTGTTAACGCATCAGTGACCTTGCAGATTGGGGTTTCTCTGTCACTTTGACTTTGGTCGACCAAGAGGACACAGCAACATTTTACCCACCCTGGCTTTTGGGCCTGGTCCCTCCCATATTATGAACATTTGGCATATTAAGTAGAACACTGGTACTAAGACTGTCTTGTAGTTTCAGGTGGATCTGGATTCTGAGAAGATGGCTATGTCCCCCTGATAGATGGTTTTGTGCACCTGCCTGTGTGTGAACTGTTTATTTACCTAGCACTTGGTTGCTCTTCATGGTCACTTGGTTGACTGGCACTTGGTTGCCTGGCACATGGTTGCCTTCTGCGTCTGCTATCGTCGTTTGTGTGGATAGTGTCTACTATTATGTCATGGAATTTGCCTGCCGGGTGCCGACTTGGGAGGTCGTTCGTGCTTCTGGATGGCACCTTGTTAGACAGCTTGCCTCGCTTACATGCCTGCAGTTGCTGTTACTGAGTGTCTGGACATTTTACCTGGCTGTGCAGCTGGGTTGTAAATTTACACCTTTGTAGGATGGGGTGTCTCTTACTCTGTTTATATGCGTTATTTGACCTTGAACTGTGTATATTTGACCTGCTAAAGGTCATGAGGAAGTTTAACTGTATTTGTTTCACACGCTGACTGTTTGCTCACCATGGGGGACCGTCCTGCCTGATCTGCTGCTTGTAGTGCTACAACATTTATGGGGCCATAAGTTATATATATGGCCTTAGGAACTGGTATCTTATACTGGGTGAATTAACTGTACTATGGAACTATGTTTATTACTTGTGTTTTCTTCATCTGTGATTAGCATCTGGAACTGTATCACTGGAACTTTCTGGGTTTTAGCTGTTTAGGAACTTGTATGGAACATTGTATGGAATCTTCATTGAAACATTGTAGTGATATGAATTTTAACTGTCAGTGACTGATTGTGCTTAGATATTATCAACATCTGGGGGTTTTTCTTGCATCACTGACTATTATATTGACTGAGACATTGTCTTCATCATTTGCATGTATAACAATACTGTATACAATGTGTTATAACAATACTATATACTATATATATACAAACAATTTTAGATGAATAAATAGAATGTATAATCCCAATGTTGGGGTTTTCTTGTCTTGGGGGGACCTGGGAATGACAATATATTTTAACAAAATACTCCAAATGCAATATTTTTCAAGTTATAGCTGATTTACTCAACAGTCAGTACCTGAGAATAGCTATTGCTCAGTTGTGCCATGAGCTATAGGTCTATAATTTCACTATGTTATAGCTGACCCAAAAGTAGCTGAATAACATATTTGCACAAATTTCTGTAAATGCAATAGTTTTCCAATTATAACTGATTTACTCAACAGTGAGAACTTCAAAGTAGCTATTACTCAGCTATGAAATGAGCCACAGGTCTGAAACTTCACTATGTTATAGCTGACCCCAAAATAGGTGAATAACATATTGAAACAAAATACTCTAAATGCAATAATTTTCAAGTTATAAGTGATTTACTCAATAGTGATAACCTAAAAGTAGCTATTACTCAGCTATGCCATGAGCTACAGGTCTGAAATTTTACTATGTTATAGCTGGCCCAAAAGTAGCTGAATAACATATTTATACGAAATTCTCTAAATGCAATAGTTTTTAAGTTACAAGTGATTTTACTCATGATGGAAGTTACTGAAAAGCCCAAAAGTAGCTATTACTCACTTAGCTATTGAGACAGACACCCAACTTACTCACCATATTGTAGCTATGAAAAAAGTAGCTGAATAACATATTTTAACAAAATGCTCTAAATGCAACACTTTTCAAGTTATAAGTGATTTACTCAACAGTGATAACCTAAAAGTAGCTATTACTCAGCTATGCCATGAGCTACAGGTCTGAAATTTTACTATGTTATAGCTGACCCAAAAGTAGCTGAATAACATATTTATACGAAATTCTCTAAATGCAATAGTTTTCAAGTTATAAGCGATTTACTCAACAGTGATAACCTAAAAGTAGCTATTACTCAGCTATGCCATGAGCTACAGGTCTGAAATTTCACTATGTTATAGCTGGCCCAAAAGTAGCTGAATAACATATTTATACGAAATTCTCTAAATGCAATAGTTTTTAAGTTACAAGTGATTTTACTCATAATGGAAGTTACTGAAAAGCCCAAAAGTAGCTATTACTCACTTAGCTATTGAGACAGACACCCAACTTACTCACCATATTGTAGTTATGAAAAAAGTAGCTGAACAACATATTTTCACAAAATGCTGTAAATGCAACACTTTTGAAGTTATAAGTGATTTAGTGCATGATTTCATGAATTTTAATGCATTAAAAATTATTAAAAAAATTTATTTAAAAAAAAGTAAGACAGATCCAGGTCTCATACTCACACAAGAGAATCTACCTCTGGCCTAGTACATATATGCAAGATATGAGAGAAATCCCTGTAATAGTCACTGAGAAAATTGTGATAAAAAGTTGAAATTTTCACACTTTTGGTGGGGGTACCCCCCCTTGTAATGTCTCTAGCAAACAGACGAACAGACACATTTGCATGCCTTGAACAATTTTTCATCCTCGATAGATAAGGTATCTTTTTAAAAAAACAGCATGTCTCTAGGCCTTGTAGTTTTGGAGAAGAAGTTGTTCACGCGTACGCCCATGCCGCAGAGTGATGACATAATGTCAGCTGACCGACAAGTCAGCTGACATAAAAAGGCCAAAATTACTCTCAGTTAAGCTTCCCTAGTCATTTTATGTAGAAATGTGATAAACGCACACTTGCACAAGCACACACCCATGTACACACATATGGAAGGCATTTTATAATCTCCCAGCCCCCACTTTTAGCCTGAGGGAGATAAAAATGCAACTATAGTGACATCAGTTTAATGGTGTCCTTTTTATGTTTATATGCTTAAGACCGAAACATATTTAAAGTGTTGCTATGGCAACCGTTGTTCCAGGTACACCCCAAAACCTAACCAGCTCTAGATCCTCTTGGGGTAAACATATCCTGAAAATTTGGTAAAAATCCATGCACGGTGTCAGGCTGTGGAACACCCACAATGTATAAGACCCAAAAATATTAACAGTGTTGCCATGGCAACATTTGTTTTCAGATACACCCCAAAACCTTATCAGCTCTAGATCCTCTTAGGATAAACATATCCTGAAAATTTGGTGAATCTTTGTGCATAGATTTAGGGTGTGGAACACCCACAAGTTTTATGCCTGCCACCCGGTGCAGGGGACGATTGTAACCCCAGTCTTTATGGGCTGGGGTTAAAAACATTTTTACCTGCAAGAAAAACAAGCAGAAGCTTTGTACAAATAGCTTTCTAATGATATATATCTGACACATTTACAGGTTACAAAGTTACTGAAATATTTGTGAAAACACAACACTTGCACATTCGTAACAGTAATTATCCACAGCAAGAGTCTCCAGGGAATAAAAAAAGTCCTTGGTTTTTATTCCTAAGTATTTCTGCCAAATACTCCTCAGCATGCGCATGGTTAATAATATGACTATGAATGATTTAATTAAAATGTTCATAATATTTAAAACATACGCTTAACTAGTAAGTACTGACCTTAAAGAGAGTACCGGATGGTGTCTTCAACTTTCTTTTGTCCAAATTTATCTCAAACCCTCCACCTGTTTTAGAAAGTACCTTTAAGTTAATCAATGACAAAATATCCACATAACACCTACAGGCCTAGTTTACACAGTTCAGTCCTGACCTCAGGAGCTACATATGAGCCAAAAATATTCAACTTGTTTAATCTCACCTGAGGCTTGATGTATTTCATGTTCTGTTGGTATCCACTCCTCTGGACCATTCTTTTTCATCAGTGTCCATAAGGTGGCACTCACATTTGGGTGGGATGCATTCACCACAATACGGATCGTGTTTCCAACATAGCAGATTTATTTAAATGTTTGAAAAACCTTTTCATGATCTCCCAAAGCTAAATAGCTCTGCATGGGAGACAGTTGAAAGGAAGAGGATGAATGGCTTTAATAGGGTGGCTCATTTGTAAATGTGCACTACCAACATATGAGATCTCTTTGGGAAGCATATGGACAATGTCATGAAGCAACATTCAAAAATGAATTGTTACAACTGCAAGGAACAGGCCATTATGTTACATCACTATTACTGTTACATTTATTATCTATTCATTCAATGACCTAATCTTAGTAATTTACAAAGTAAAATTATACAGTATAATTATCTACTATAATCTACTACATTGTGGTGCAAAATACTCTTAAAAATACTAAAATGAAAAATGACATAAACATGCTCAAATTTAAAACAACAAACCTTCATTTGGGTGAGGCTTGCTTTATTGTTGAATGTCTAGTACAGTGCAAAATATTCTTAAATGTGCTGATCTGAAAATGACACGTGCTTGAAACATGTTGAAATTTTAAACAAACCTTCACTTTGGGTGAGGCTCACTTGTTTGTAGAATCTCTTTATATCTAAAACACAAATACATGTACAACTAGAGTATTGCTTCACAAAAGAAAAAGAAATAGCGTCCCAATGAGCATTAATGATTTTGTCGAAATGACTATCTTCCTGTCTTTAATATGTTTTTCAATTTATGCAAAAGTGCCAGGTTTCTGAGATAAATGTGATTTTGCATTTTACACCGAAATTCAAGATGGCTGCCAAAAAAAGGCGGTGAAAACGATTTTTAGGAAAAATCGCCAGATAACTCTGTGGATAACCCGGGGGGGGGGGGGTCAAACATTTCGCCGAAATCGCTCTATCTTGCACCTTTTCCGAGATAAATGTGTTTTTGCGTTTTACAAAGAAATTCAAGATGGCCACAAAAATGGCGGGAAAATGATTTTGGGGAAAAAGTGGCAGATGACACTGCAGATACAATGGGGGTAAAAAATTTTGACTAAATCACTCTTTCTCGCACTGTTTCTGAGATAAATGTATTTTTCTGTTTTAAGCAGAAATTCAAGATGAACGCAAAAAAGACAAGAAAAGGATTTTTGGGAAAAAGTGGCAGATAACACTGCAGATACCCTTGGGAAAAAAATTTGCTGAAATCGCTATATCTCGCACTGTTTCCGATATAAATGTGTTTTTGCATTTTACGCAAAAATTCAAAATGGCTGAATAAAAGACAGGAAAAAGATTTTGGGGAAAAAGTAGCAGATGACACTGCGGATACCCTTGGGGTAAAAAATTCACCAAAATCGCTCTATCTTGTGTTTTTGTATTTTACACAGAAATTCAAGATTGCCACCAAAAATGGGAAAGATCGCCAGGTGACTGTGCAGATGTCCTGAGGGGTCAAAAGTGACACCGATTTCAGAGATAAATGGGTTTTGGCATTTTACGCAAAAATTCAAGATGGCCGCCAAAAATGGTGGGAAAACGATTTTGGGGAAAAATCGCCAGTTCACTCTGTACTGGTGTCATCACGAACGGTGATATCACAGATTCACCGTTGATGAAAAAAATGGACGATAAGCGAGGATTAATGATCATCCGCGATGCATCTCATAAACATATTCAACCATTAACTTTAGCTTATTTTCAAAGGGATTTAATAAAAATATGTTGAAATATTCACCTAATTTCTACTTTTATGCGGTTTTGTTTTGATTTATGATGTAACTATGGTTATTACCCGTTCCACTTCCTACAGTAAGTGAAAAAACGTAAGTTTTGTAAATATTGCTTCAAATATCCACCATTTTAACAACTGACAGCACAAATGAAACATAAAATCTATTTTATTTCAGTATTAGTTCTTAATGCACATTATTTAAAGAGCAAATTTAGGTTTAATTTGTGAAACGATGACACTGCGATGTCGCTCACTGTTTTGTTCATGGTATCGAGACCTCATATACCCAGACAATGACACCACTATCACTCTGCCAAAACTCTATCTCGCACCATTTTTCGAGATAAATGCATTTTTGCATTTTTTACGCAGAAATTTAAGATGGCTGCAGTAAATGGCAGGAAAACGATATCTATCCATCTCACACTGTGTCCGAGATAACTACATTTTGGCATTTTACGCTCAAGATGGCCACCAAAAATTGCAGAAAAACGATTTTTGGGGAAAATCACCAGTTCACTCTGCCCATACCCTGAGGGTCAAAAATTTCACTGAAATCATACTATCTCAAACTGTTTCCGAGATAAATGTGTTTATGCAGAAATTAAAGATGGCTGCCAAAAATGGTGGGAAAACGATTTCTGGGAAAATCACCAGTTGGCTGTGTTGATGTCCTGAGGGATCAAAAGTTTTGCTGAAATTGCTCTATCTCGCCCCGCTTCTAAGATAAATGCGTTTTTGCATTTTACGCAGACATTCAAGATGGCCACCAAAAAAATGGCAATAAAACGATTTCTGAGAAAAGCCGCCAGATGACTCTGTGGATACCCTGGGGAACAAAAATTTTCCCGAAATCATTCTAACGGGCACTGTTTCTGATATAAATGAGTTTTTGCTTTTTACACATAAACTCAAAATGACTGACAAAAATGGCAGGAAACGATTTTTGGGAAAAAGTGGCCGATGACAATGCGGATACCAGGGGGAGAGGGGGGGAATCAAACATTTTGATGAAATCACTCTATCTCACACTGTTTTCAAGATAAATGTGTTTTTGCTTTTTACGCAAAAACTTAAGATGGTCGCCAAAAATGGCAGGAAAACGAGTTTTGGGATTTAAATTTAACATGGCCGCCAAAAATGGCGGGAAAACTACTTTTGGGAAAGTCCCCAGCTGATTTTGTGGATACCTTGGAGGTCAAAAATTTCGTTGAAATTGCTCTATCTGGCACATTCTCCAAGATATATTTGATTTTACATTTTACGCAGAAATTCAAGATGGCCGCCAAAAATGGCAGGAAACGATTTTTGCAAAAAGACTCTGCGGATACCCTGTGCACCAAACATTTAAAAAAATTACTCATCTTGTTTCTGAGATACTAAAGATTTTTCATTTTCAGCGTATAGAAAAACCGTCTTCATTTGCTTCAATGGCTGCATGACAGTGAGCCTATAAAGTTAATTATGGTCGAAAATGTAAATACAGAAAGCACATACTTAATTAACATGCATCAGGTACTGAAAAACTGCTCAAGTATTGAAGTTTGTGTTCTTGTGGTCACAAATTGCAAGCAAATCTAGCAAACAATTCAAAACAACAATGAAAATATACAGTAGAACTGTAAAACCTCCTGTAAGGTTGAAGTTGGTGTTTTATGTCCCATTCTACATATTGGGACAGGTACTCAGCATTTTCACTTATGGGAGTCAAACCCACACAGAGGTGACAGCCTGTATTTAGGGGCCAAACCGGCTAACCCTCTAGGCCACTGCACGAGGACCCCACGAAACCTCCTTAAGTCATCCATTTTGTGGATGATTATATCACGTTTATAGGTGTAAAACTGGCGATCAGTTCTTTCACTGATAAAACACATTTTTTATATCTTTTATCTAAGTCATATATTTCCATATGTGAAGGTCAAAAATTCCACAACCACACAAAATTTTGTCTTCGTGCCATGGGCGATAATAAGATATTATACAAATTTCCTAAATTTGCCACAACATCTACCTCACCTTTTGTAGAATACTTCCGAAGGGACCGAAAATACGATATATGTATTTTCGACGAATATTTGGACAAATATACAGTCATATTTTTTATCATTAAAAACATGGTGCTAAGAGTGACTATGCTATCAAGGTGGTTTCTAAACCACGGAAAAGTCACGGAATTCCGTGACGGAAACGGAAAATCGCCTAATATACAAATTAGTTAGAGTGAGTGATGTAAATTCGCCAGGTTTTTTTTTTTTTTTGCACTTTTGGTTCTGCTACATAAAATCATATTTTTTTCAGTTTTTGTTTAATAAATATGGAACATCCCTGCATTATCCAAACCTGGAAAAAAAAATTTCTCACTTGGACATAGGTTCACTTAGAGAGCTATTATTAAATTATACAAAATATCAATTATCAAAATTTAAGCTAAATAATTATTTTACATCTTTTTCAGCCAAAAAGCAACATAATTACGACATGTTTTCCAAATTTGTACTGCAAAATTGATCCACTGGTGAATTTACATCACTTGCTCTATAGAAATCAAATAAAAACATGTTCTATACATATTAGTACATAGATAAAGTTTCAGTGAAAATAATGACATAGTAGTTTACTTATTTATTGTATCTGCAGATAATAAGGAATACTTTGGTGGTCGTTTTATGAAAATTGCTCCATTATTAAGCATTTTACAAGGATTTTAACATAGCCTTTGATTTCCCAGTGTTTTTTAATTGGGCGATTTTTTCCATGGATGTTGGTGATTAATATTTTACTTGTAAGATATGTTATGTTAAGTTTCCAGTTTATTTATCTATCTACGAGTATTCTCCACATAATAATGAACAATTTGGTGGTTGTCTTATTAAAATCAAGCAAATATTAAGCCTTTTGCAAGGATTTTAACTCAGCTCTTGATTTCCCAGCGTTTTTTAATTGGGCGATTTTTTCCGTGGATGTTGGTGATTAATATTTTACATGTAAGATATGTTATATTAAGTTTCTAGTTTAATTATCTATCTATGAGTATTCTCCACATAATAATAAACAATTTCCCAGATAGCAAGACGCTAGTGGGCCACCGTTGGCTATGGGTGGCAAAATATAGCTTGTGGGCCACCACTGAGCCACTGGTGGCCCACTGACTGCATTTTTTTCAAAATTTTAAAGCATTATAAACAACTTCAAAAGCAACCTCAAATACTGTTTTCTGACATATTATTTAACAATATTCAATGTTAAAAACATATTATTTCAAAATATAAATACATTGCGTGGCCCACTGTTGGCCCACCAACTACCAGAGTCAGTGGCTGCAGCTCAGGTACCAGCCTACAACCACTGGTGTAAAATCCTGGGAAAAATTAAATAAAATGTGTGTTTTCTTTCACTTAACATAAGTTAATGTCATTTTTTAACAAACTTTTCTGTATTCCTTCATTTTGCTCAGTCAGTCTTTTCTCCACTTTATTACTTTATATATTACTTGCTTATATATTTGCCACAGGTGGTCCATCAATGGTCCACCCACTACATAAGTAGTACATGACCCATGATGGGCAGCCAGTGGGCCACTGGTGGCACATTATATATATATATTTTTAGTGAAGGTTAAAGAAAGATATTTTCATTTTTTCCTTTTGATATAAATTTGTTTTTTGATGAAAACTAAAACTATCGCAGAATTTGTTTTTGTCTGACACATGCAACTATCATCTGTAAGAGCTATACTTAGTTGGTGGACCAATGGTGGTCCTCTGGTGGCTACACCTCAAGCTCTGCTGAACGGCATTTGTTTTGACAGATCTTGAAGAGAGGCTGTCTTGGCTTAAATTCATTTGTTTCAAGTGAATTACTTTCCAAAAGTAGCTGTTCTGAATTTTATTACATAAAAAAATTGTAAGATTTGCCACTGGTGGTCCATCAGTGGTCCACCTTCTGCCTGCATGGTACACATACTGTTGACCCACCGGTGGCCCACAGATGGCAAAGTAATTGGATACTTTATGTGTGTGTATATCACCGAGACACCAAAATTTTTAAATAACAGATGTCACATCTCTGCCTTAATATATATTTCTTTTCTTCCCATTCTTGGGCCACAAATTTCTTCCAAGATTTACCACTGGCAGCCCATCAACTATATCAGTGGTATATAAGGTATGATCGATGGGCCACCGATGCGAATTTTCTAATTTCCACCCGGATTTTAGATCTAATCAATAAAATCATCTGATAATTACACAGAAAAGTTAACAGAAGTGAAAGTTTCCCCTGTAAACAAACCATAAAACATATACAGGAGAAAAATATTGTTACGGCTCGACTTTAAAGTCCACATTTCGGATTTCACATCTCCCGGTAAATTTCGCGGTAAAATTCGCGGTAAATTTAGCGGCCGTTTTTGCATTATTTTGAGCTATTTTGAGTGCTATTTTCCTGTTTTAAGATGAAAATCAAGGTAAATATTGCTTTTAACCCATTTACCATTATTTTTGAACCATTTTTGGCCCATAAAATGCTCTTTGAAGGGGTTTGTTTACTTAATATTAATTCCGGCCGTATGGGCGATAATAGAGGTAAATAAACAGTTTTCCCTTATATTGAGACCATAATATTCACTAACATGCAGGCAAATAATTTATAATCACTTTATCTTTCGTTAAAATGTATTTCTGGCTTACCAGAGCTTGTTAATCTGTACATTTTGGCTATTGTTTTATTGTTAGTTGGACATTTTTAACTGCAGGGATGGGTTATGCATGAAAGAGGGGTGATAGGTTTATTGAAAGGTGATTTATGACAGGTAGATTTGAATTAGAGCTAAAAATGATGATTTGGTGCAAGGTGTATTGTACTAAATAAGGAATGTGAATGTTTTAGAGCTCATTTGCACAGTTATGAAATGTAAATGCACAAAATGGTGTGAAATGTAAAAGTTACCACCCCCATTTTACCTCTATCCCCCTTATGCCCTCTTTCTGGATGATCACATGACCAGACTGGAGGCTATATAAGAGCTGGTTTTACAGTAGAGAGTCAGAATTCAGAATTGAATTCCACTGGGCAACACCAAGAAAAGAGAAGAAGGAAAGGTAAAGAATAATCAACAGATTGCCACCGGATCAGTGGTGAACCAATGATCCCGGGAATCACTGATCCCAGGAGCGAAACATCTTGATCCCGGGAACAGATCATTTTGATCCCGGGAGCAGGTCATCTTGATCCCGGGAGCAGAACAAATTGATCCCGGGAGCGGATCATATTGATCCCGGGAGCGGATCATATTGATCCCCGGAGCAGAATCATTTAACTAGAAAGCGGTCATTTAACAGGCAGATTAGAATAATTGGTGTTAACATCCTTTGTAATTATAGTCATGTGTATTATTAGTAAATATATTGAGTTCATTGCTATATGACTTGTCATTTACCTGGCCTACTTAAGAAACCCAATAACTTGTCTGAACTCTCACTGATGCCAGTCCTGTTGCCAGCCAGAAGAAGAATAATTAAGTGAACCCTTTGCAGAGTGACAGGTGTGCCAGTTGACCATCCAGCATGCTGTGAGATCCAGTAAAGAGTAATTAAGTCGACTTGAGCGACTGGTGTGCCACCCATCAAGCCAGCACATATATAGTGGGAGATCTGGTGGAGTGTAGTTAAGTGATCCATTTGCAGAGTGAAAGGTGTGCCAGCTGACAACCCAACAATGTGAGAGATCCCATGAAGAGTAATTAAGTAAACCCCTTTTTGCAGCGACTGGTGTGCAACCCAACAATCCAGAGATCCAGTGAAGGGTGATTGAGTGACACTATTAGAATACCAGGGAGTGACAGTTTGATATACATAATTAAGGGGTACCTCTTCCATCACTTGTGAACAAGATTAGTTTGTGAATCTGGAAAGCGCCCAGTGGAATCTAATAACCAATTCTCATCATTCATCCATTTTATGTCAGTGCTCATCATTGTGTTGTCCCGGGGAGGCTGGTACTCCCCCCAACAAATCCTATATTTTTATCAGGGGAAAATTGGCCTATTCTTGTATGGCACAGTGGAGTGTCATGATATAGGTTTTAAGGACAAAATCGGTCCTTGTTATGGAAATTCCAGTACTGGTGGAAACCTTGGTAGCATCATGGAATCTGACGTCAGTGATGTTATGCTGCATGGTGACATTGTGGAATCTACGTGTAGTGATGTCATCTGGATGCAGGAGGATCACGAGATGTGATCTTGTGTCTGGAAGTCCTGGTGGATTATACTGAATCTGTAGACTTCTGGGTTTATGGTAGAGCCTTGAAATGTACACGTAGTGGCCCTACTTGGCAGAATATGTTATGTGATGGATACACTGCTCGGATCCGTCACAATATATTAAATCAAAACCCCATTAATTGGGGTTGAGGTGTAGCCACCACTGGATGACCCTTGGTCCACTGGTTGCAATATGTATGTGTCCGATAAAATATAAAGTTTCTTAAGTTGAAAGGAATAATTACACTTGAAACATATTCCAATTAGTGGCTGAATTACCCTTGAAATATATTCCAATAAGTGGCCGAATTACCCATGCCAACGCTGGCCCAATGAAGGCTTGCCAACCAAAACTCAGACTGCCAAGGTTGGGCCAACGGTGGGCCAATGGTGGCTTTTTATTCAAGATGGCGGCGAGCAATAATAGAGGCTATTGAGCAAAAAATTATTTATTATGGTATGTCTAAAAATCATATTTCAGTGGGCCCACAATTTTTAACTAACTATTTAACAATTTTAGACATAAAAATAACATTCTCATTAGAAATTCACACTAAGAAAAGTTGTTTCTGAACATTATAATTTTATTATTTGACTATGGAACATATCATCCTAAGATACTGTTCCACCATTGTTTATGTTTGGTCATGTGACTTATCAGGGATTCCCTTAACTAAAATCCACCCACAATCTGTCAATTATTTGCTTTCTGTTAAACAATGGCCACATAACTTCATGCTGCAATCTGATTGGTTGATGCTATATTATAGTGGTAGTAAAATTTTACCAGTGGTTTGCCAATGTCAGACCGACACATCCACCGGCCAAAAAGCCAGTGGGCCACTGATGGGCCACTAGTAAACCTTATTGTTGGCTGCCAACAGTGGACCACTGTCTATCAGCTGGTCACGCCACCAGAGAACCACCACTGATGGCACCCAACAGTGGGCCACTGGTGGAACACCAGTCAACCTTGTCGGCTACTGAAGGTGGGCCACTGGTGGGCCAATAGAAAAGCTTATCATTGGCTGCCGACAGTGGGCCACTGAAGGACCATCAGAAAACCTTATTGTCGGCTACCAACGGTGGACCACTGCCTATCAGCCGGTCACGCCAACGGCTGGCCACCGCCTGCAGCCAACGTCGGACCGACAGCTATGCTGCCAGTGGGCCAGCGGTGGCCCTACAGAGTCTTGCTATCTGGGTTGGTGGTTGTCTTAATAAAATCAAGCAAATATTGAGTATTTTACAAGGATTTTAACATAGCCTTGGATTTCCCAGTGATTTTTAATTGGGCGATTTTTTCCGTGGATGTTGGTGATTAATATTTTACATGTAAGATATGTTATGTTAAGTTTCTAGTTTATTTATCTATCTACGAGTATTTTCCACATAATAATGAACAATTAGGTGGTTTTTTTATTAAAATCAAGTAAATATTAAGCATTTTACAAGGATTTTAACATAGTCTTGGATTTCCCAGTGTTTTTTAATTGGGCGATTTTTTCCGTGGATGATGGTGATTGATATTTTGCATGTAAGATATGTTATATTAAGTTTCTAGTTTAATTATCTATCTACGAGTATTCTCCACATAATAATGAACAATTTGGTGGTTGTCTTATTAAAATCAAGCAAATATTAAGCATTTTACAAGGATTTTAACTCAGCCCTTGATGAATATCTTACTTTTAAGATACCTTGTGTTAAGTTTCCAGTTTAATTATCTATCTACGACTATTCTGCACACTCTAATAAACAATTTGGTGGTTGTCTTATTAAAATCAAGGAAATATTGAGCACTTAACAGGTATTTCAACAAAGCCCTTTAATTTCCATTGTTTCTTAATTGGGCGATTTTTTCCATGGATGCTGGTGATTAATTTCTTTTAAGATATCATATGTTAATGGCAATGCTTTTGGTTTTTTGCTTGCTTGTTTTATCTTTATTGAAAGATCAACTTTATTCTTTTACTTTATTTTTAGTACTTCCACAGAAACTGTTAATTGCTGTCAAAGAAAGTGGTTTCCAATTCATTTAATCTTCAAACACTTCAGTATTATATGAAGTGTACACCCTAACTCTTAATTGAGATCAGGGTATGTCAATTTTTATTCTTTAATCTACCTATACATATATGTTATTTGAAGTTTGCACCCTAACTGTTAATTGCCATCAAGGTATATCTGTCTTTATTCTCTAATCTACCTAGATCTAGGTTATGGAGATACATTACCCCCCTTTTAATTGATTAAAGAGCTGTTTGATAATTGTATTCTGTAATCTAAAAGAGTTGTGGATTTTTGATGTTGCTGTTCAAGAGGTCATTTTAAAGTAAATTAGGCGATATTTGGGCGATTTTGGGCGATTTTTAGGCGATATTTAGGCGATTTTCCGTATCGCCCAACGGAAATTCCGAACTTTAGAAACAAGAATATAGTATAGTATGATTGCTATATCTTTTACCAGTATATCACAAATGTTGTACAGTCTTTTCTAGCTTTATCATTTGAAACACTTTAAGACATTTTTTTCTTGTCCAACAAAATTGTGTGTATGTCCGAACATACTTCTTTTAAAAGAATATATAGCTTCTGTTAATATTTTGACACAAGAAACAGGCTTGTCTGACATTAAAATCATTTAGTCTGGAATGTAGAATGGGCCAGATACTGGTTCATGAAGGATGAAATTTTGAGGGTCGATTCTATAAAAATCAATTTAACAGTTTATTCATACTGAATCCAACAGCAAAATGTGGCTGAATCTAAGTTAATTTAAGTCAAAATATGTGTATATTTTGAAATATAGGTACCTTAGGCACCATGAAAATGTTGATAGATTGTTAAATGTTGTGAATCTAACATTTTTTTTTTTTTTTTTTTATTTTTTTTTTTAATACATTACAAAAACAATTACAAAATACAAAGACAATTAAATACAAACATGCACACAACATACAAAAGCTATGCTTATATAAATAAAAGAAACACCTAACCAAAACACCTGAATGATTTATCTTTATATTTTAATACTTTTTAAAAGCCTGCACTCGTAATTTTGTTTAAAGTAAATTGAATTAATTTTTGCATTTCGTTATCAACTCTTTCAAGGCTTTCAATTGAGCCAAAGGTTTCTCGATATATTTCAAGTTTTCTTTTTAACAAGTTAATAAATTCACTAATTATAAAGGGTTTGCTTTCTACCTTTAACCTATTTAAAAACCATTTTGCAAGCAAAATAATAATGTTTTCTAGAGTTACTGGTGCACTCATATTCCTCTCTTGTATTCCAATGCCAAATAAAATTTCACACACAGTGTAATCACATGAAGTTGTAACAGTTAAATTTTTTTGCATCCAGATCTGAATTTCTTTCCAGAATATTTTACTATAACTACAATAGAATAAATGGTGTTCAATTGTGTCAATTTGTCCACAGTGGTTACAGCTGGGGCTATCCTTTATTTTCTAGGTATACAAGTTATAGTTACAATTGAGTAATCGGTTTATTAATTTATATTGAAAACTATGAAAATATGGTTCTAATCTAATTGTACTTGTAAGTGTAAAAATTTTATGCCACGGAGCAGCCTCCATGAATGGATAAGTTTCAATCCAATGATACCGTGAGGTAGGCTCATGAATCTTATGTTGCAGCACTGCCCAATATAGTACTTTATTATTTACTCTGGTTATATCAGTAAATTTCTTTCTGACTAAAACTTTTGGATTTGACGATTTAATAATATCTGAAGATGGCATGTTCTTAATTTTTTCTTTCCAATCTTTAGGTACAGAACTAATTATTTTATTATAACTTAGTTTGTCAATTTTTAATTGTGATCTTTCTTTAAACTCCTCTAAAGACAAAAATTGTCCTTGACCATTTGTCAAATCTGCCACAATCAAACTTGTCGTTTGATTTTCTAATAGTTTAAAATATTTTGCTTGCAATGGTTTTCCGGCAGAACATATATATTTATTGTCAAATATATACTCATTGTAAACATCGTTTACTGTAACAGGTGATACTGCGTAAAAATTCAACCAACACTTTAGAGTTTGTCCGTGGAATAATGTAAGACATTTATTTTCATAGCAATCTGTAAGTTTCTTTCTGAAAAGGTGTCATGGTGTATTAAACAGGTACCATGTTAAGTGTTGCCATTTCCCTTGTTGGGCAGGCAGTGCAAGCAAATTTTTAATCCATTTAATCTTTGAAGTAAAGTGTATGCATTTTAAGCCCCCCTGCCGAATATGTTGCAATTATCATGCTTCTTTTTATCTTTACTTTTTTATTGTTCCATAAAAAACTAAAGAGCATTTTATCTATTCGTTGTAAAATATGATCTGGGCAGTAACAGACTGACAACAGGTAATTCACCTGAGGCAAGACTAGTGTTTTCATAATCAAATTTTTACCCTTTAATGAGAGGCTTCTTTTTTTCCAAATGTTCAATATTATTTCCATTTTTTTCAACTTTACCTCAAAGTTTAATTCAACATTTTCTTTGGAGTTATAAGAGAACCATATTCCAAGTGTTTTAAAACTGCCGTGATTAATTTTTATTCTACTTATTTCTTTTGGTAATGCTTTATTTTTAAATTTATAAATGCCAACAGGGATTACTTCAGTTTTCTCAACGTTAATCTTAAGCCCAGAGCAATTTTGAAATTTTTTCATTACAGATAATAATTGTATTATGGAATCAGTGTCTTTAACAAAAATGGTTTTATCGTCTGCTAACTGACAGATTTTATATTCTATGTTTCTAAATTTTATTCCACATACTTTTTCATCATTTCTAATTTTAATTGCCATTACTTCAGCGACTAAAATGAAAAGGAGTGCGGATATGGGACACCCCTGTCTTATACCCCTACTGAGCTCAAAATATTTTGAAAAGTAACCATTGTTGCTGACACATGACTCAATTTTATTATATAATATTGTGAATCTAACATCTTAATATGTACATATGTACTTTCCATGCCTGTGACTATGCAGTAACAATGAATAAAATGAGAGCATCCTTCAGGTCAGAATTCCTTCACTTATTTCTTTAAAATGTTGTCTTCTGATTGGGGAAAAAAATAAATAACACATGTTAGGGGAAGAATTTTAAATTGTCCTACTCACCAGTGTCAAAAAATGGTATCAATGGGAGCTCATAAAAATTGCCCATATTATAAAAATTTACACAGAGCAGGACGTGTTACCAAAAGATAAATTGTTGAATAATCCATTGTGTAAATATTGTCTTATTAACAATCAACACAAATTAATTTATGATGTATGATCTTATTAAAAACAAAGCATTTTGTTTTCTGATAACTAAACATAAAGGATATATATGCATTCAAGTTTAATTTTATTTATTTATATTTCTTTCATATGGAAAGATACAATAAAATTTTGACAAATAATGAGAATAATAGTTTAAGCTATAACTTTTGGAATAATAACTTAACCTATAGCTTTTAGAATAATATAATAATTTCATTTAATTAATGAATTAATTAATTTATTCTAAATTCCATCAAGATGTGAGAGAAATGCAGGGGATTCATATATTTTGTAATTTGTTTTAATTCTTTCTTTTTTAAACTTTTATGTGTGATCCAGTTGGGAGATTTTGCATTTCCATTTTATGTTTACTTGCTTAAAACATTGTGCCTTAATGATTAATGATGTTCTTTGGAAAATATAAACGAAAAGTAGAGTCTATTACCTCAATATTTTACATGTGGTTTTGGTTCTATGCAAAGATAATTTTTGAGAATAAATATGGTAATAATACCTAACAATTTATTTACCTATTTATTTATTTATTTAGGGTTTTACGTCGCTTTCAACACTGTACAGGTCATATCATGACAGGGAGTTGGAAGGACAGTTGAAACCAGTACATACAGTTCGTCAGTGCTCTGTACTGTAATCTGGCGACCAACGGCAAGCAACTTCCAGCTTTCCCACTTGAGGCCGTGCCGGGAACCGAATCCGGGCCTCAGAGGTGGCAGAAGAGAGTGTTGCCACTCTGCCACCGTGGCCCTGCAACAATAATAAATACAATCTTTAAGTTTAATAGTTGATAAATGTCTGTTTACAACAATAAGAATATATTTTGTTGTAATGTTCATTAAAAACTTTTATTAAATAGTAATGCAGTATCTACTTCACAATCAATTTGAACAGCCTAACTGATTTGTTAACTCATAATCTGTAATTTAGATCTTTTAATGATTGGGTCAGTGAATCATTGCAAAATCATGAATGAAAAGATGGGGTCCAGATAAAATTGGATATAATATGTCAAAATTAGTAATTCATGATAAATTTAAATAAAAACAATTATTTTGATATATTGAGTTGAGGAAGGATGTCCCATAAATGATGCAGATGTATTTGTTGTTGTTGTTTTGTCAAAGGCCATATTCATGAAACTTGCACAGATCAAATTTTGTCTTAAGTGAGGTTTAAAGTAAATTTGAAACAAGTTACAATATTAATGAATATTTGGCTTACTCTTTAATTTCTTTTCACAGGCAAAATTTTCACTTCAAAAGCACCTCCGAAGATAACAATCCTCTGTTAGCCTGATATTAGCTAGTGGGCACATGGTCGTCAGATTTTGAGAATGTTTTGCCAATGCTGGGCCAATAGTGGCTTCCCAACTAATGTTAGGCTTCTTATATCTAGATTTTACCACTGGTTGTCCAACTTTGCACCATCACTAGATTTTTTATCTACTATGCCATTGAGCAAAAATGGGGGATTTGGGGAAACTTCACAATTGAAAAGTTGTTATTGAACATTATATCTTTTATCAGTGAATTATTGATTATGATTTTAAGACACTTGTCCATGATTATTAATGTTTGCATTTGACCAAACAGCATCGCTGATAACTTTCTCCATCATATTGCTTATTATTGATTCTCCTAAGATATGCCCACAACTTGTCGATCATTTGGTTTTCTACACAATGGTCAAATAACTTCATGCAGCATTATGATTGGCTGATGCTAAAGTGAGAATACAATCCTTATAGACTTTCACCAAGTCCTTTTGTCTTTTGTGTAATATATGGGTACTGTATGACTTTTGGAGAAACAGCCAGCCCTGACAAAAGGACTTTTCTCACTCATAATAGAAAGTGGCTGTCCGTCTAGTGTTAAAAAAATTCCTGTGCACTTTTTAAGCCAATAAGAAACTCTCACTCTTATTTATTTATTTGGGGTTTTACGTCGCTTTCAACACTGTACAGGTCATATCACGACGGGTAGTTGGAAGGGCAGAGGAAACCAGTACATAGAGTTCGCTAGGGTTGTGTACTGTAAACTGCCGACCAACGGCAAGCAACTACCAGCTTTCCCACTTAAGGCCATCACGGGGATCGAACCCCGGCCTCAGAGGTGGGAGGCGAGAATGTTACCACTCTGCCACCGTGGCCCCCTCTCACTCTTATATCCATAGGATAGTTCTATATTTAACCCAACCATAGTTTTAGCCAGAATACTGGTATGTATGAAATATAACCTTCATAAACTCTGTGGGACTTCTCATTTCCATGTAGTTAAATACTATTTATACTTCCAAGAGAATGTGCTGCTTGTCAGTGTACAAATAAAAGGGGGGATTTAGGTATTATAAATTTCATGTTTTCTAGTCGGAAACTATAGTTGTAGTTTTTTCAGTAACTTCCTTTACATCTTCACTACTGGCTCCAAGATAAACATATTGAAACCCTTTCTACAAATGTTAATAAAACTTTCTTCCACTAATGCCTTTCAGGTTAAACATTAATTCTCACAATTTAGAAGTCTTTTTGATAAATGATTTTGTTTCAGTATATTTTATTGCAATTGGGGTCTGAAGATATATTATCAACTTTCCAGGTCTAGTTGGTGAAGTAAAAAAGACAAATCAAGGAAAAATGCCCACTGGAAAAATGTCTCCCAGAAAGAATACCACCTGGAAACAATACCTCCTCTAAAGAATACCTCCTGTATATTTTGTATTCTGGAAAAAAATGCCACCTAGGAAATACTGAATCACCAATATTTAATAAAAACTGAATTTATTATTTCCACAAAGTGTTTATGTAAAACGCATTATTTTACAGTGGAAATAAAAACCCATCCTTGGAACTGAAAAACTTACCAAATGTGTACAAATAAGAGTATAAAGATATGTTGAGGATTTCTCCAAACTTTTGTGTGTACAATCTGTATAGATGCATCCCTCATTACAGTTGAGGATAAATGGGTGGCACAAGTCTTTTTTTCAAAGACTATCTTCCTTACTCCTGAATGTTTGTGGTATAATGAACTCCTGTAAGTTTCCAATTAAAATGTTAGGTTATTGATGGATACAAGTACAAAGACTTGGTGCAAGTCTAAATCCTTACTGTTGGCTTGCCAAAGATAGACCAACCCAACATCCACAGGCCATAAAGCCATTGGGCAAATAAAAGTTGCCAACATCAGACCAACAGCTATGCCCAAGTTGGGCCAATGTTGGACCAATGTCAGCATGCTATCTGGGTCTAAAACATTTTTTACAGAAGTGTATGAAGTATATAATTTGACATCAACATTAAAAAGAACAAGATTCAGTTTCGTGTTTATTAAAAATAGATGTTTATGCATTTCATCATGATTTAAATCGATTCGTTCAAATTTGAACCAATACACTGGTCTCAGTGTTGTGTCACTGGAGAACCCCTTTGTGGATACAAAGTTGAGTGTTGGCATTGACGTTCATCTAGTCGTAACTTTGTTTTTGGATGTGACATCACATTTCCGACAAGGAAGCATAACATTGAGATGTCGTTTTACAAAAATTTAACTGGTGGAAACCCATTTTCCACAAAAGTAGGACAGTTAGTAGGTAATGGGCGATAACAACTACATAGTACTACCAAATTGGGATCCCCCAACTGTATTTTAAGTGGGGATTGATATGTTAACCCATACTGGTATTCACGACTCCTTACTGCTTCTAGGCATAAGTTGGCCATGGTCATAAGTTGGCCGCCACAAATTTAATTGGGCCACACAGACAAATAAGCCTTTCTACAGTGTTTAAAACGAATAAATAGCGTAAAACTAATAATAATAGACCATTTACGATTGCAATCAGCTTTTAAATTTGTAGCAATTTCAAGATTTGGTGATGGCCGCCAACTTATGACCACGACCAACTTATGCCTAGAGGCAGTAGTCCTATCTTCTCTTACGGTGAATTTAACAATGTAAGATTTAAATTAAGTAATATGTTATACCGCATACAATTTGCGCCATAAAATTGCATAACTACTCAGGAAAATTGTACTTTTAATCAATCCAAGGAAGAAACTATGAATTCTTAGTAGGGGTGTGACGAGTACAAATAATTCGGGTCGATTGCTCGCAGATAGTAACTCGACTCGACATCGAGCACTCGCAACATTTAGTATCCACCATAACAGGAAATGACATCCAATATGGCGGCTCATGTAAACGAAAAAAATATAAAGATAAAAACTTTGAATCGCTTGAATTAGCTATTGTCAGCACATAATATAAATAATATTATGTCACAAATGGTGGATTATGCGATTTAATGAAAGTAAGGTATGTTATTTATGTTTTATTAACTAAAAAACGTAACTGGTTCTATAGGTTGCTATATATACACGAGCACTCGATCCTAAGAATTGGGGTCGAATTTTCATGAAATTCGCCTCGCTCGGCGAGTGTCGACTGCTCGGTCGCACCCCTAATTCTTAGTGCATTTATTGATATTTTATTGAATCATTTCGTTTCCGAGTAACCGAAGAATCGTTGCACCCCTACTTAAAACATGGTATTTATGTACATTATGTACTTCTTTTATTATTTTTGGCCCGTATATTAATGCAATCACATGTAATAAAACAAACCAAATCTTCATTCTTGACAAATGCTATTCGAATAGTCCCACTTGATTAGGCTTATTTGAAATTGTGACCTGCAAATCTTTTGTTAGCATCAAATTTGACCTTTGACCCCTGCTTCAAGGTCATGCAGTCATCAAGCTAAAGGGGCCTAATATCTGCCTTATAGTTGCTTCTAGGGCTTCAAAATATGAAAAAAAACTTGTGAAAAATCATGGCCTATGAATCTTACATCTAATAACATCTTGTGCCTTCTGTATACTTCTTTCAACTGAAGTTGTTCCTAAGATTTTCACAAATCTCAATGTTGTTGCCCATTTAGTTGCACCCTTTGGCTGGGCTTCTTGTCTTCCGGGGCTGGCTATTTTGTATATTATCAAGCATAGCCAAAATTGATGCCTAAATACTCATTCATACCCACCAGTTTTAACTGTTACATCATGAACATCATTGCATGAGAACTGAGAAACACCAAAATGCATGGATGAGCCATTGGGCCTATCAAGTTTAACGCCTATATTCAAGTCTTTGCTTTTACAAGCCTTGCAAATTTTGAGGTGAGGCTACTTAGTACTTAGACATTCTTCTGGAGGCTCACTAGTAACTTAGTGGTAATTTTGAATAAAAGTTGCCACCTAACACTTCTATAAAAGGCTCTATTGTTTTTCCGTTTTATGTTGCAGAGCAATGCACTGATGGTAATCAGGCTTCCGAAAACTGGGGCCTTCTTATGGAAACATGTGATAAAATAAATGAAATTGATGAAGGGTAAGCATTATTTTTTATTTTTATACCTCATGTACTGAAAATACTGATGTGTGTAGTCTTAAGTCAAGGATACATCACCATGGACAAAAGGTTGTCATTCAAGTCTTCAACTCTTCGGTTATTTAAACGTAAATTATTTAAAAGAACCAAGCTTTTGAAATTTCTCGGAAATTATTACACACTGATATAAAAGGCCAAATGGAATTTACTTTTAATGACATAAGATTTCCAGTTCCAATTATAATCCATAAGCTGGTAAAATATGGAAGTAGAAATGCCAATATATATCGATATTTGATGAAATTTTAGGATTATGTGTTACAATTTCAGTGATTGCATATATTTACTGAAAGTACCAGTAAATATGCACATTTAGTGATTTTGCATATTTACTGTAGAATACGCACGTGCTTTTTCTTTCAGACCTAAGGATGCCATCAAAGCGATCAAGAAAAGACTATCATCAAGTGGAAAGAATTATAAAGTTGTCATGTACACTCTGACGGTTTGTAATCCTTTGTAGTATGTCATCAGTTTCTGTAAAACTGCAACACATGTGCTGATTGTTTTAGCTGATAGGATATTGGTGTAGTATGAAGAAAAATTTATTGCATTCTGATCTATCACTGTATTATGGTGTTTCAGTGTGAGGTACCTTACTAATTTTTGTTCCAAATTTTAACACTTTTTACCCATTTTTAGAACCTAGGTATGAAATTGTTGTGAAATACTGTTTATGTTTAGTACATGTGTATGTTACAACGTTGGATCTTGCATAAAGGTATTTCATACTTTTTACCCCACAGCCTTTTAAGGTATTCACCCATGGCATCCTGCTTGGTTGTTGAATGGACACCAAGAAAATTTATTAAAGTGTTAAAATTGGGCTTATCACTTCAATAGAGGCATCTTCATGTTGAATTTACATTATAATTAGCCACATTAGGTGACTATGGTAAGCTGTATATAGGCAGAAGAGATAGGAAAATCAAATTTTGCTTTTTGTGTTGGGAAGTAACAGGAAACCATAGCCTATGATTTCAATGAACACATCACTTTCTCAGGATTCTTCATACATTGTGATTTGGCTTTATATTACCTTGCATTTCCAGGTCAATTTCTCTTTTATTATTGTGATTAGAGCAGTAGAGTTTTGACAGGTATTGAGAGGTTATAGCAACTCATGGTCTGGGATTCCAAAAGAATACATGAAATTACCCCCTGCCCTGAGGGTCGAAAGGGGTTGTAAATTTCACTTTTTTATTTATTTATTTATTTTTATCACATAAAACACTTCTATAAAAGATGGTTAACAGTGTTTATCCATTTTACTAGCCTTTATCTTTATTATGTCCACCCCACTGGGGGGTGGGCATATTATTTTTGCTTTTTCCGCCGTCCGGTGTCCGGCGTCCCACTTGGTTTCCAGACATTTTAGGCAACAGTTCTTATCCTATCTTTACCAAATTTGGCATGCAGGTTTATTGGGTTAATAGCTTGTATGGGATTGCTTTTGGTGATGATAGCTCTATAGCTAACTGAGTAATAGCTACTTTGCTACTTTTGAGTAGCTCTTTGGTTTCCAGACATTTTAAGGAATGCTATTAAGCCTAGCTTTCTGAAATTTGGTATGGAGGTTCATTGGGTTAATAGCTTGTATGGGATTGCTTTTGGGGGGAATTGCTTCATAGATGAGTGAGTAATTAATTAAATAAATGAGTAATTGGCTATTTTGAATACTGAAAAAGGCAAATGTGCTCATATCTCCTAAACCGTGCGAGATAGAGCGATTTCGTCGAAATTTTTGACCCACAGGGTATCTAAGGAATGTACTCTTTCCAATTTTCAAAAAATTTTCCCCTCCCCCAAAATGGCGGCCATTTTGAATTTTTGAATTTTTGCCAAAAATGGCAAAACACAAATTTGCTTCTATCTCCTTAACCGTGCGAGATAGAGCGATTTCGTCAAAATTTTCGACCCAAGCAATGCAAAAAGGCATGAAGCTGAAGTAATTTACATCTACACTAATAAATATTTAAGCATCATTGATATATTTTACAAATGAAACAGGGTCTTGTAAGACTACTGTATAATTTTGGCAAAAGGTTCATGGGGTGGACATTACACACGATAATGTGTGTTCTTCTTTGCTATCCTGTTTTTATTCGCACCTACAATCAACAGGGCGTCCTATTTCTAGTTTCTTGTTTACCATAATAAAGTTGTTGTTTTTTTTTGTCTTTTTTTTGTTTTTTTTTTGTTTTTTACTAAATGTTCAGGGTATCTTTACCCTGAGAGGATCTAGAGCTGATTAGGTTTTGTGGGGTATCCGGTAACAACTGTTGCCATTTCAAAACCTTTAAGATTTTTCGGTCTTAAACTTTGTGGCTGTTCAACAGCCCAAACCTCTGCATGGATTTTCACCAAATGTCCCCACGAGAATCTAGAGCTGATTAGGTTTTGGGGGGTATCTGGTAGCAACTGTTGCCATAGCAACACTTTTAAGATTTTTGGGTCTTAAACTTTGTGGGTGTTTCACAACCTAAACCAATGCATGGATTTTCACCAAATTTTCAGGATATGTTTACCCCAAGAGGATCTAGAGCTGATAAGTTTTTTGGGGGTATCTAGCAACAACTGTTGCCATGGCAACACTTTAAATATTTTAGGCTTTTAACATTTGTGGGTGTTCCACAGCCTAAACCGATGCATGGATTTTCACCAAATTTTTAGGATATGTTAACCTAAACAGGATCTGCAGATGAGTAAGTTTGGGAATGTATCAGACAATACCTGTTGCCATGGCAACGCTTTAAATACTTTCAGTCTTAAAATTCTTAATTTAGAAAGGAGCGTTATTAAACCAATGTTACCACACTTGCATATCTTCACCAAATTTGCAGAGCATGTTTATGAGTGTGAAAACATGTCTATAAAAATTATGGTACTCATTTTCAAAACAACATGGTCGCCATAGCCCATTTACTTGAAAATCAATGATATGCTCTAAAATTTAAAATATTGCTGCCAGCTGTGTCAGATTTGCACAAAATGTAAATGGCTAGGAAAGCTTGTCTGAGAGTAATATTGGCCTTGTTGTGAAAACAAAATGGCTGCCTTATCTCCCTTATTGGAATAACAAAACAACTTCTTGGAAATCGTGGTCTGCAAATCTTTTGCAAGTGTCAAATTTGACCTTTGATCCCTGCTTGATGGTCATGTAGTGTCATGCTAAAGTTGCTTTACATATCCCTTATAATTGGTTCTAGGGCATCAGAAATATGAAAACAACTTGTAAGAAATCATGGCCTTACATCTTACATCAGACAACATTTTGTGGATTCTATATACTTCTTGCAACTGAAGTTGTCCATAAGATTTTCCCAAATCTCTATGTTGTTGCAAATGTAGTTATACCTGCGGGCTGGGGTTCTTGCCCGCCGAGGATGGATATTTTTTTCTTCTGGCTTTTATAGCATTATAACTTGAATTGATCGTTGATAACAGAAAGAGATAAGATCTATTTCAAACTCGCCTTGAACCTGTGTAGCAATGATTTGTTTTTGAATATGTCACAAATAAACAGAAATGAAAACAGTGATTTTATATTCATTTTGGGTTCTGAAGTGTACTCAAGAGTCCATAATTTGTATGATATTCAATTCAGAATGCTAGCATACGAGAATTTTTAGTTTGCATTTTTTTATAAAGGACTTTCCGGACAATTTAATATGAATTTATACACGTTGAAGTATTCTGTGCATATAATTCGCAGCTACTGGAAACATGCGTGAAGAACTGTGGGCGACGTTTCCATGTACAAGTGGCACACAAGGATTTCCTGCAAGAAATGATCAAGATAATAGGGCCAAAAAATGACCCTCCACAAGTGGTGCAGGAAAAAGTTCTCAGTATGATTCAGGTAATCAGAGTCTAGCTAATGCATTGAATGCCAGATATTCCATTTAATACTTGAAAAATTTCATATGTTTATTCCACTTTGTAACTATTCTCCTACAAAATAATCATACACTGGCAAATTGCCTTCATAATTTCAGGGGGGAGGGGGAGTAGCATTGTGGATAACATACTCGCCTGACAACACTGAGGTTTAGATATTGATTCCCAGCCCAGCTGAAGTGGGAGAGTTGCTCATTGCTTGCTGGTGCCCAATGGTTTTCAGTGCAGAATCTTGATCAACTAGTATGCACTGCTTTCCTCCATCCCCACAACTAAATGTACAATAGCCATTCAATTTATTAAGCGTGGAGGTATTGGGGGAATACGACCTTGACTTTTGTTGGAGGTATCTGGAGGTAATCAACATAATGAAAATGTATGACGAAGTATGTACCAATTTCTGTTGTAAACAACAATATAGTTGGTAAGAAATAAGGGAACATTGCAGGGGAAATGTATTCAAGGAGGGGAAAATATTGTGGTATTTATGTTGCCAAATAATGTGGAGTAGTCTTACTTTTTTATGTGGGTAAGACTGCGACATTGCAAAATAAAATCACCAATTCAATCAATATCTTTTGCACCAGGCTTTGTTGTAAGTCAGATTGTTGATGGTAGACATATTTATCTCTACTTTTTTATCCAGCATCCACTATCTCTCATTTGACCATTACATTTCATTTCCACTCATTTTAAGGAAGAGTATTTCCGATATGTTAGGTAAATTTGCCATGGAGGTTTATTGGGTCAATAGTTTCCACTGCATTTCTGTTCAGCCAGATGTAAACACTTTTACTATTGCCATGGCAAAATCTTCAAACAATTAGTTGCTGATATGTTCTATTTTTATGAACTACACTTCCGGTTAGTGTTCCTTTTTGAATGGAGATATTCAAGAACGCCTATTTTCAGGAGAGATTTACACTGACGTGATACCGAAATGAAAAATCTGCTACTGACCCTGCCCTACTCTAAACAGTGTATCCCTTTGTTATATTTTTCATGTCTATTTCTGGTTTCAGACATGGGCAGATGCTTTTCAAGGACAACCAGATCTGAAGGAAGTGTGCAAAGTGTACCAAGATTTAAAGAACAAGGGCATAGAGTTTCCAATGACTGACTTGGATAGTATGGCTCCCATACACACACCAGCAAGGGTAGGTACCTGACATGTAATCTATTGCATATAATCTTTTGTATCTGTTACATAGTTTACAAGTCTACCAGACACAGAGGTTTCACTAACACATCCCCTGGGTATTCACTATTGAATACAGTAGATTCTACCTTCAGGAGAATATTGCCATAAGAAGTTGTTTCTAAGTCCCAACATTTTTTGGTGCAAAATGTTATGACAAATAGAAATTTAACTCACATATCATACCATTTATCAGGTTGTGGTTTGGGGGTGTACACAGAAGTCCATAATACTTCAAACAGTTTTATTTAACATCACATTAAGGTTCCATTTCCATGACAATCTGTGTAAATACATAAACATGATGTTAATTACTTCTGAAACACATACACCAAGTAACACTTCATACTTTCTATAATTTGCACCTCTTAATATCGTGTCATAATACCTAGTGTGTCATGCATAGCTTTTGCACTCTTTTTCTGATCCCTGTATCTGTTTTTTTCTCGTGTAACCCTGTATCCCAGTTTTATAGATGAAACTTATCTCAGTGGGCAGTCCTTACTTATTATCTGTTTCCAATCAAACTGCTTAAAACATATCTCCCGAGTACTATTGGTCAGATGTAGAAGCCAATAGGTGACAGCACCATATCTGATTTCAAAGTTCAGGCCTTAGCCAGATGATGAAACAGTGCAAGAAACTAGTGATATCAAAAGCATAATTAAAATCTGTAATGTGGGCAAGGAGTGTGAATCACATGCATGTTGTACATAACAGAGATAACTGCCTGTAGGTGTGGATAGGGATAAGCACAAGTTCACAGAATACACAATGATTATTTGTAATACCTATTGTTACATACACATTGGTGTGATATAGTAAGATATTTGTTTGAACTAGTCAGGGGTGTAGAACCTGTGAATGTGAAGTGAGAAATATTAAGGAACATTTATCCTGTAATTTTAGAATAACTTCATTAGTCTCTGACACAAATAATAAACAGGTTGTACATATCTTATTTACACAAAACATATAAAGAAGTAAGATATAGATATACACATGCTAATCATTACACACTGTAATCAGTATATCAGTGACTTCAAATGTGTCTCTGTAATAGTTGCTAAGTTAAGATGTTTCTAATCAGACTGCACACTTAAGATGTCTACTTAGTAATATGTGTGATTTGCTATCTAGTAGTGAGAAGACTAAGGATCCATAACATCACTAAGAGTATTTTGTTTTACCTATAAAGTAACATAAAACTACCAAGCAGCTAATCTATGTATATGTTACAGTCAATCTGTGAAACCAGTCATTACGCGTAATGACTGAAAGTTTCAGTCATTTCGCGTAATGACTGAAATGACCAGTCATTACGCGTAATGACTAAAATTTTCAGTCATTTCACGTAATGACTGAAAATAAGGTCCAGTCATTACGCTTAATGGCTGAATTGTGATAAATAGCTTTAAATACTTGCTTTACTAAAAATGAAATTGTCTGGCCTCACTTAGTAATTTAAATTGCATTCTCATGTGATTACTAAAGAGGGGTAATGAATTATCACTTCAGATTTGAACATATTCTGACATGATTACTGATTGATAACATGGGTAAATGATCAAATTATCAAACTCTTTTTGCAGTTATTTTAACTAAGCCCCACTTCTTTTAATTCATGTCATAAAAATTACCTTCATAAATATGTACTCCCTTGTAAAATATGACAGGGGACCCAATGGATAGGTAGCATTCCTAACAAACGGGGACCCGATCTATAGACTAAAATTTAAAGTTCTGTGTAACATGTATGTCCAACTGAAGAACATAGAGTAAATCAAGTATATTGATGGTTATTTATAGTTACAATGGTACTCAGGTGTGAGTTAGAGCTCTAAGTTATCCTACTCAGGCTTTAATAACTATTAAAAGAATGGATTAAGTTGTCCCAGTTATTTTAAAACATTAAAGGTCAACCCCATCTTTGATAAACAGGCTCTTTCTGTGGAGAGGTCAAATAACAGTAACAAGGCCTGAAAGAACAAAACAGGATAAAAGAGCTGCATTGCAATTGGGACAAGAGTGGACAAAATTCACTTCAAAAGCTTCATGGTTTCTTGCTTCCTAACAACCTGGGTGTGATGAAAAACAACTGTAAATCAATTACACATATTGACTGAAATTAATTCAGTCAATCTGTGTAAAAATGAACCATATACCGATTTCAGTCATTACATGAAATGACTGAAAATTTTAGTCATTACGCGTAATGACTGGTTTCACAGATTGACTGTAACATATATAAGACACACATGTAAATTATGTAAATTAGAGTCCATTTTAAGAAATAAACTAATAACTCTTAATATACACAAAATATAAAAAGTCCCAAAATGTCCATCATGATACACAGAAAGTAGCCATAACTGGAACCTGCTTTGATTTACCAAATGTGACTTATCATTTTAAATAATAATGTTTCAATATAACCTAAAATACTTGTGTATACTGAAGTGTACTAAATGCTACAAAGGGCTGATACAGTAGCACCATACTGTGCACATGTACAAGTATTGTAAGAGTGTCAAGGGGAAACTAGGGCAATAAGCTGTTACATAATTGCTAAGATTGGTGGTACTTTACGTAGCTGAAGTAAGAAAGGAGTAAACTTATCATTTTGTAATCTTTTTGTATTGTGCCTTATTAAATTTTAAGATGGCCATGTAAAATTATGTTTTACATGTAACTATACAATAAATAAACAAAACTTTGAAGACGAATGCAAATGAATACAGTTTCAGCCCAAGGCAAGGTGTAACAGAGCTTTACTAGTAGCTGGACTGAATATATATGACTGAAATTCATTAATTCACTTAATTGGAGACAAAACTATAAATCATTTTCCACTTGTGTGTGGTTAATTGTAACAGATTTCCTTTGGACACAAAATTGTGGTGAACTCCATGATTGTGGGTGTGTCTTTTGTTTCATGTAATTTTATTGCGAAATTCATGCTTGTAGAATATTTAGCAACAAAGTAGTATAAATAAATATCTAGTTATATGGTAAAAATCAAAGTTTTATAAACAAGCAGGAATTCTACATTCATTTGTCACTATATTGTAAAAATAAATTAAAACCAATATGATCTACTTTTATATACCTCAATTACCTGTGTCACACTCTGTATCAACCCATGCTTTTGTAAGCTCACCCCCTATCTTACTTTATTGCTAATAAATTGCTAATATGTCATTTTCTCCATTAAAACCCTATAATTAGTCTAATTTGCTTATTTTATATTGATTTTCAGCCAATTTTTTCCTTATTTTAGCTGTTATTTCACATTTTATTGCACAGGGATTTGCTTATCAGCCCCAAATTTTACTTCCAGTTTTATGTGTACTAAAATGTGGTTTCTTCAGATTTGGGTTATTTTTTGCAGAATACCCAGCTGGTTTTCATTGCCACAAACGCCCATTACTAACTTTTGCAAATATTTGGTCACATTGCCCATGGGTGCTTCAGAGAACGAATATAAATGTATACATGTTACGGAATGTTCAAAAGGCTGTGATGCAGCCATTCAGATCATTAGTCTTCTGATGTCATGCCTAACAACATCAAAAGGGCTGCCATGTTTCTGTTCAAGCATTTGTTATATTGTAGCTATGTTAATCATATGATGTTGTGATATACATGCATCTTTAACACATTGTCAAGAAAGATAGCTCATGTGCTGCCTTTGTTAGGTATTATAGGTCTGTGCTTTTCAGGGACTACTCATGTCCCTACGTTCAGGAAGGATGAAACTAGTTATATATATCCCCAGGTAGAAGTAAAGACTTTATGTTTAGGTTAAAGTTGTGTTTGAGGCCAGTGAAGACCTTACTTAAACATTTTTTTCACATTTTTCATCTATTTTGCCCTGTAACTTGGAAGTGGCAAGTCTGACAAGTCTCAAACTGTGTTAGATATAACTTCTATATGTAATCTTTGTATGTGAAAAATCTGAAGTCCCTGTAGCTTTAATTTTAAGATCACCTTAATATCTCTAAAATGCCCACAGAGACCCAATTTATTGGCTTTTATCCACTTTAAGTCCTATAGCTGTCAAACTATGTGACCAATAGAGCTGAAATCTCCTCTGGAAATACATTAATATTTTCTTTTTACATGTGCCAAAAATAAAGGCTTTAAGTAGGCATTTAATGTGTATATAAAGGCCCATGAACAATACACCTGGAGGACTTTTTTCTGCATTTTTCACATATTTTGCCTAAGAACTTGGAAGTGGAAAATCTGACCAAACTCAAACTTCAGTGGATATAACTTGTATATTTGTGTGTGATCTTTCTTTGTCAGAAACTTGAGTTGTATTCTTTTAATTTTAAGGTCACATTAAAGTTTCTAAAATTTCTACAGGGACCCAGTTTATACCTTTTGGACCACTTGTTTGCAGAAACTAAGTAACTGACTTACTGAGTCTATTTCTAGCTCATCCCAGTCAATATAAAGATCTATCAGTGATAAATGATTTATTTGGATGGTGATAAATTATCTGTTTTTTTAAAATTTATCCTAGTTTTTATTTTAGCTTCTAAATTAACATAAACTGAGTTATCCTTCTTAATTTTTAATGTTAATCATGTGCAAATCTATGTTCTTAAGCTGTAATACTATTTTTGAAATTACTGAAAACCATTTAAATACTTTGAAAAACGATTAATCTTATCAGTGCAGGAAGATTGACCAAAATAAAAAACAAGATGAAAATGGTGTATAATAATTGTGAATCACACAAAAAGTGTGCTATAAAAACACCCAATGAATGCCTGTGGCATGAGAGATGTCTGTTGGGCGTCAAGTCGGCGCATTCTAGTTATTTATGGAATCATTCAACAACCTGTGCAACCACTACTTCCACTCTGCAGTATGTTTCATGTGTTTCCTAAATGCGTGCTTGTATTTCAGACATCCAATGAGATGGCCGCACCTCCTCCATCAAGAAACCCATCAGCCAGAGCTGTAAGTAACTACCTCTATCATAGAACAAAAAATGTAAATTTGTCACAGTATATGCAATACTATATTTTCATTTAAATAAGATTGTGTACCCATTTAGTGGATCGACAGTCAGGCACACCTTTGTTAGACACCTTATAATAAATCCAAGTATACGAGTTCAGTTCATGTTATTTAACGCAAAGCATTTTTTCAATATGGGAGGTACTGTGAACCCCTTCAGTGTTACAACTGAAATAAGACCACTTGTAAAATGCACAACTTTGTTGAGTCCAACACTTCCAGTATTTACTTGTGATTGCAGTGATTAAAAAAATCTGTACGAAATTCCTTTATCCAGACAGCCATTGTTAGTTATTTTGCAAAATAACAAATGCATACCACCATAAACATATCCTTCTTGGTGGAGATAACATTGCAGTTGTGACACATTCTTCAATAGTGTTGCCAACAAAGAATATAATGTAAGACAGAAATGGTATCAGGTCACTTAAGTTAGATCTTTAACTTCAATCAATGGAAAGTAATTGTAATCACAGTTTAGTAAGATCCAAGCTTCCTCATGATCTGTTGATGACACAAACTTAATTTGGTAAAATTGCTGGCAGTAAAATGTTCCGATGCAAATGATTTTTGTTTCAGGAAAGGTACATGGTCTCATCCGATGGATTTGAGGTTAGATAACTTTGTGAATGGAAATGTATTTGGTACTATGCTAGTTGTGCCTTATCAAACAAAAGCACTTGGAGAGTGCATGTCTCCGCCAAGGCCCAACACCTTCAGTATTGCTTTTGAGTGCAAAGATAAAAAATCCTTCAAAAATTCTTGGATCCAGTCGATGGTTGAGATCATCAACAAGATATAATTGTATCCACCGGATAGCATCCGGTGGATACTATGGATTACGCATGAGTACGCCGCTGCCGCAGTGTGTAGAGATTTTTTCGTTACCCCTCCAGAGGCCAGGGTATTATAGGTAGACTTCTCAAATTTGCAGGATATATTCATGACCATAAAATCTTGCCTGGGAATATTCTTGGCCTCATTTTGAAAAAAAGATGGCCGCCACGGACGTTTTTCGACTTTCAGCAAAAACTTTTGTTGGCCCTCTAGAAGAAAAGGTATTATAGGTAGAGATCTCAAATTCGCATGATATGTTCATCATTACAAAATCTTGACTGAAAATATTTTTGGCCTCATTTTGAAAAACAAGATGGCTGCCACATTTATGGCCACATTTATGGCTGGCATTTATTTTCATTCATGAAAAGTGCTTATATCTCCCTTATTATTGGTCCTAGAGGTTTGCAATGTGAAAACCAACCTATAGGAAGTCATGGGCTGCAAATCAGTGTGGTCGGATTTGACGTTGGGCCCATCCTTCTAGGTCAAACCAGGATAGCCAAACTAAAGTGCTTATAACTCGCTTATTGTTGGTACTAGAGGTTTGCAATGTGAAACCAACCAATAGGAAATCATGGGCTGGGAATCTTTTGATGTGGTCAGATTTGACCTTGGGCCCCTCCTTCAAGATGAAATGAGGTAGCCAAACTTAAAAGTGCTTATTATTGAAAAATGCTGTTTATCTTTGAAACTATGTTAGTTATCCTTTTCCGGTGGATACATCTTGCATCTGTCCACAGATGCGTCCTTGGTCTAGTTATCTGTTCCTTATGAAATTGTCAACATTTCCAGAAATTTCATCAAAATCCATATATAACTTTTCAAGCTATTTTGCAAACAAAGGGACAAATGAACTCAACCAATCACATAACCTCCTTGGCGGAGGTAATAACTGTTGTATCATTGTTTTGTCAGTGTTTGTCACCAGTTTGTTAGTTGATGTTGAGTGTTATTTTGTTCTGGCTGCTGTGAATAAGCAGTACAGATATCTGTGAATTTGTAGAGTCAGTTTTAGGGTTACAAATACATACTCATTACTCATATGATACAGTCAATTCTTCATCCAACCTTGAGAATTATGTCTGATGGCTTCTAAATATATTTTAACCAGTTAAGTCAATTACGAGTTTTACGACAGTATCAGAAAGTGTAATGCTTTAACATGATTTTTAAGGAAATTTTATGCAATGTATAAAGCCTAAAATGTTGGTGTTTTGAATGGGAATGGAGGCCAGAAAAGTATGCTATCTGAATGGGAATATCTACTGAATGGGATTCACAAGAAGGTTTCGTACTCTTTTTCATACAGTATTTTTGGGGGGTATACTCAAATTTGATTGGTGAATTGGTTTGTTTACCCCTTTGTACCATTGATGTGCATGTGTTCAATGTACCACCGGTTCAATGTTGATGACCATAATGAATAACTAGTTGCATAATATTTATAAACCACTGTATTCTGTTAGACTAGAGCTTGTATGTATCCCTATAGACTATCAGTATGCTGTTGTTTACCATTAGTACCACTGTTCTTCATTAGTATACCATAATATGTCATTAGTATTTAGTAGTGTTCTATACCACTTCTCTATACCATAAGCAGACCTCTACATATTTTTAGTAATTTAGTGTACCAATATGTACCATTTGTGAATGCCATTGTTTACTCTCAGTAACCCACTATATACTGTTAGTAAATCTTTGTATACCATACGTGTGCCAATATATACTGATATCAACCCACTATGTAAAGTTAGAATACCTCTATATTTTATTTATTTATTTGGGGTTTTACATCGCTTTCAACACTGTACAGGTCATATCATGATGGGTAGTTGGAAGGGTAGAGGAAACCAGTACATACAGTTCGTTAGGGTTCTGTACTGTAAACTGCCAACCAATGGCAAGCAACTACCGGCTTTCCCACTCGAGGCCATGCCGGGAATCGAACCCCGGCCTCAGAGGTGGGAGGCGAGAGTGTTCCCACTCTGCCACCGTGGCCCCCTGATTACCTCTATATTCCATCCATAGAACATGTTATACTGTTAGTGTAACAGTATATACCATTGTGACCATGGTGTAGTGTTAGTGTATTGGCGAAAAACTCCAGGAAGTTTGATTCCTGTACTGCGGAACTGACTGACTAATTTCTTTTCAAGAGTGGATGGATGATGTCAAAGTGAAACTGAACCCAGATAAATCTGAGTTGGTGACAAATGTACCAGAGAGTTACCAAAATGTCCTGAGTCTTGAAAGCTCTAGTTCTCCAACAGAGGAAGTAAAAAATATGGGTGTCATCTTTGTCTGACAAAACACATTTGATAATCATATAGCTAAGATTTACATGCCTGTTATTGTCATCTTAATTATTTGCCTCACATTCATAAATTCCTAGGTGTCGATACTGCACTTCTAGTAGCAATTATGGTTCTTAGTAGTCGACTAAACTTCTATATGGGGTCAACAAAACAAGGGTTGCTTATTTGTTTTCACCGAAGTTCGACTGATCACCGCCGCCGGATTATGGTCTCCCTTGAATAACTTCTTAGCGTTTCAAATTTTTCTTTCCTTCTTATCTTTCTTTAAAACTATAGGGGCGGAAAATTTTTGGGGATACTTTGCGCAGACCTTAAGCTTTACTTAAGGTAACCTTAAGCATAACTCAAAAACACCCGTCATCGCGTTTCGGAAAAAAATACACACACCTGTGCTATAAAATTTATCTGGTACATTCTAGACCAAATTTCCAAGGTCGGAAAGGATTTTCTCATCAATCGCACCATAGATACCTGAATGGGAGGCGTTTTATTATTGTAAATTTTTTAAAAATGGGTACTTGGTCTGTATCTCAAAAACGGTTAGGATTTTGGCGTTTTGTTGGATAACTTATTCAGCTACGTTTTGATAATCTTTCACATGCCGAAGTTTTAGCCCTGTATTTGCAATCTTAAGGTCACCTTAATGTCAAAAAAGGGGGTTTTAGCCCTCCAGTTCACTTAGTTTGTCACTTTTTTCAATCAAACTTGGCACATATATTAAGATTTGCCAAAGGAATATCCTGACTTTATGGTGACCTTAAACTCAAAATGTTAATGGACATATGGCCTGCTTAAAGTCATCAAATTGGAATAAAATCCTCTGGCTCCTTTCTTTTTGCATTTTTTTATATTGAAATTATCACTGGTATTAAAGTAGATAAAAATAATACTTATGGTCACCTTAAACTCTCAGTATGAATGGAGTTGTAGCCACCTTAAAGTGAAATAAGGGGGTTTTCAGCCTCCAAGTATCTTATTGTTCGACTGACCTCAGTTAAACTTTGCACACCTATAAAGGATGGCAAACCAAAGGCTTATCCTAACTTTAAGGTGACCTTAAACTGTTAATATAATTTTGCCCCCCCCCCCCCCCCCCCAAGTCATAACATTTGAATAAAGCCGTCTGGCTCTTTTCTTTTTCCATATCTAACATATATTGATATTGAAGGGACATTCTCGTATTATGGTCACCTTAAAGTCGCAATATGAATGAAGTTATGGTCACCTTACAGTGAAAAAGGAAGTATCAGCCTTCAGCTATCTTATTGTTCAACTGACATGAGCTAAACTTTATGCACTTATAAAGGATGAGAAAAGGGACATTCATTTTATGGTCACCTTAAAGTCCCAATATGAATGAAGTTATGGCCACCTTGCAGTGAAATTATGGAGTTTTTAATCTCCAGCTATTGTATTGTTCAGCTGACCTCACTTTAATTGTGCACACTTATTAAAGATGAAAATAGGGATAAGTAACATACACAATGCAATAAAGTTCATAGTTTCTATTGCTTATGATGCATATGTTGACATCTTTTATGGGTGACTTCTTTTTCATCAGGGCCGCTTTGTTTTTGTCAGCAAAAACATTCTTCTAGTTAAATTTCTCCTAACCTCCATATTTGTTATCCTTAATCAAATCTTGTAGTCTCACTCATGGAAATAGGTTATCACTTTCCTAAATCCATCCCAAACAGGTGATAGGCTGGCATATTTTTGCTAGGGCTGCACCAGTTGAATGGAACAGGCCTTCACAAATTGTCAGATCACAACAAACCATCGACAGTATCAGGAGGCAACTCAAGACTTGCCTGTTCAGATTGACATACCCACTACCAAAAATATCCTCCCTGGTAGGTGCTTGGGTCATGACCTGACTGCCTGCTGTTGGAATATCCCCTTTTGGATTCCATAACATGACAGGTTTTTCATTAATTTTGCACTGTATAAATGTTTGTATTATTATGTCCACCCCACTGGGATTATTTTTGCTTTTTCCGGCGTCCGGACGCTTGGTTTCCGCTCATTTGAAGGAAAAGTATTTATCCTATCTTTACCAAATTTGGCATGTGTGTTTATTGGGTTAATAGCTTGCATGGGATTGCTTTTGGTGAAGATAGGTCTATAGCTAACTGAGTAATAGCTACTTAGCTACTTTTATGTACTTCTTTTGTTTCCGGGCATTTTAAGGAAAAATATTTGACATATCTTTACCAAATTTAGTATGAGCATTACTTAGGTCGATAGCTTGCTTGTGATTGGTTTTAGTGGTAATAGCTATATAACTGACCGAGTAATAGCTACTTAGCTACTTTGCCAAAAAATGGAAAACACAAATTTGCTTCTGTCTCCTTAACCGTGCGAGATAGAGCGATTTCGTCGAAATTTTCAACCCACAGGGTACCCAAGCAATTTGCTCAATTTTCAAAAAATTTTCCCCTCCCCAAACATGGCGACCATTTTGAATTTTTGAATTTTTGCCAAAAATGGCAAAACACAAATTTTCTTCTATGTCCTTAACCGTTTGAGATAGAGCGATTTTGTCGAAATTTTCGTCCCCCCCATGGTATCTGAGAAATGTCCTCGTGGCAATTTTCAAAAAATTTTCCCCTCCCCACAAATGGCGGCCATTTTGAATTTTCGAATTTTTGCCAAAAATGGAAAAACACAAATTTTCTTCTATCTCCTTAACTGTGCAAGATAGAGCGATTTCATCGAATTTTTCCACCCCCCAGGGTATCTGAGAAATGTCCTCATGGCAATTTTCAAAAAAATTTCCTCTTCCCAAAAATGGCGGCCATTTTGAATTTTCGAATTGTTGCCAAAAATAGAAAAACACAAATTTGCTTCTATCTCCTTAACCGTGCGAGATAGAGCGATTTCGTCAAAATTTTCGACCCACAAGGTATCGTAGAAATGTACTCTTGGCAATTTTCAAAAAATTTTCCTCTTCCCAAAAATGGCGGCCATTTTGAATTTTCGAATTTTTGCCAAAAATGGCAAAACACAAATTTGCTTCTATCTCCTTCACCGTGCGAGTTAGAGCGATTTCGTTGAAATTTTCGACCCCCAGGGTATTAGAGAAATCTACTCTTGGCAATTTTCAAAAAAAATTCCTCTTCCCAAAAATGGCGGCCATTTTGAATTTTCGAATTTTTGCCAAAAGTAAAAAACAGAAATTTGCTTCTGTCTCCTTAATCGTGCGAGACAGAGTGATTTCGTCGAAATTTTCGACCCGCAGGGTATCTGAGATATGTACTCTTGGCAATTAAAAAAAAAAAATTTTCCTTTTCCCAAAAATGGCGGCCATTTTGAATTTTCGAATTTTTGCCAAAAATTGAAAAACACAAATTTGCTTCTATCTCCTTCACCGTGCAAGATAGAGCGATTTTGTCGAAATTTTTCACCCAACCAATGCAAAAAGCCATGAAGCTGAAATAATTTACATGTATACTAATAAATATTTAAGCATCATTCATGTATTTTACAAATAAAACAGGGTCTTGTAAGACTACTGTACAATTTTGGCAAAAGGTTCATGGGGTGGACATTACACATGATAATGTGTGTTCTTCTATGCTATCCTGTTTCTATTCGTATGTCGCAGCTACTATCAACAGGCGTCCTATTTCTAGTTATTGTTATTATCTCCCGCCGGCCGATAGGCCCGGTACGGGAGATTATAAAATGCCCTCTGTCCGTTCGTGCGTGCGTGTGTGCGTCTGTTCGTCACGTTTTTACAAAAGCCTTTCTATCTCTAAAACTATTATAGCTAGAGCTTCCAAATTTGCAGGATACATTCATCATTGGAAAAACTTGCCAGGGAATCTTTTTCTCCTGATTCTGAAAAACAAGATGGCTGCCACGGGTGTTAACAAGATGGCTGCCGTGGATTTTTTTCTACTTTGAGTAAAGGACTCATAGCTCAAAATAATAGCTAGAGCTTCCAAATTTGCAGGATACATTCATCATTGGAAAAACTTGCCAGGGAATCTTTTTTCCCCTGATTCTGAAAAACAAGATGGCTGCCACGGGTGTTAACAAGATGGCTGCCGTGGATTTTTTTCTACTTTGAGTAAAGGACTCACAGCTCAAAAAGTATTGCAGTTACAGTTTTTTCGTGAAATATGTTGTTCAGGTACTTTGTCCTTAGCTATAAGATGGTACATAGTTTGGGGTTCTATTGCATGCCATAAGTGAGTAATAGCTATTTTCTCATTTGTAGCTAAATAACAGAAGAAGTAAATGTCAAATATCTTCAAAAGTATTAAAGTTAGGGAAATCTTTTCAAATATGTTGTACATCTACTTTTTGGTAAGCTATCACATAGTAAAAAACAAGATGGCTGCCACGGGTGTTAACAAGATGGCTGCCATGGATTTTTTTCTACTTTGAGTAAAGGACTCATAACTGAAAACGTATTGCAGTTACAGTTTTTTCATGAAATATGTTGTTCAGCTACTTTGTCCTTAGCTATAAGATGGTACATAGTTTGGGGTTCTATTGCATGCCATAAGTGAGTAATAGCTATTTTCTCATTTGTAGCTAAATAACAGAAGAAGTAAATGTCAAATATCTTCAAAAGTATTAAAGTTAGGGAAATCTTTTCAAATATGTTGTACATCTACTTTTTGGTAAGCTATCACATAGTAAAGTTTCAGACCTGTTGCACCTTGGATAGCTGAGTAATAGCTACTTTCAAATTCTGACTGTTGAGTAAAGCCATTGTAACTCCAAAACTATTGCAGTTACAGTATTTTCCTAAAATATGTTGTTCAGCTACTTTGTCCTTAGCTATGACATGGTACATAGTTTGGGGTTCTATTGCATGCCATAAGTGAGTAATAGCTATTTTCTCATTTGTAGCTAAATAACAGAAGAAGTAAATGTCAAATATCTTCAAAAGTATTAAAGTTAGGGAAATCTTTTCAAATGTGTTATCCATCTACTTTTTGGTAAGCTATCACATAGTAAAGTTTCAGACCTGTTGCACCTCGGATAGCTGAGTAAAAGCTACTTTGAAATTTTGACTGTTGAGTAAAGCCATTGTAACTCCAAAACTATTGCAGTTAGAGTATTTTCCTAAAATATGTTGTTATAATGACAGCTCAGAGTTGCTTCTAGGATGCGTTTTCTGCGATATCTCACATTAATTTGCTTTTGCTCGCGGATTTCATCGAAGTATGCGGGGACAAGATTGTAAAAGAACGCATTCAGCACAAGGCAATGCGGGATATATATACGAAGCGAAAAGACGAGAGATCAAAGAAATCGAAACGATGAGTGGAGCGAGAGTTTGTCGAGGTTTTGATTTTTCCGTCGAAACGTTCTTCGAATAATGCCTGTAGACGATTTTGGTTTCGTGATCGTTTATAAACTTAAATATATTATGAGGTACAGACAGTATTTGGACATATTATACTCAAAAATATAAAATTAAGCTGAAAGTGGATGATTATATAAAAAATGGCTGCAAGAAAAACGAAACTTACAGTAGACTGGATTGTTACCACAACAGGCCATGGCAGTGAAGCTGGTGGTGACCCTATTGGCGTAGTACTACGTATCTGTCGGAATTCCCTAGAAAAATATTTTACTGGATCAAAATTCACGGACAACTCATTAATATTAATGAGGTCACAGATTTTCGTGGTGGTTTTAATTCTTAATATTTTCTGATTTAAGATCAAATACTAGAAGGACTACAGAGCTCATGTATGCGTAAAAAATATTTGACGATTCCATTGGATTTTTTAGCAATATTTTACTTGAAGAATTTGTGGACTACTCATTACTATTCATGAGATCATGGTATTCTGTGGGGTTTTCCAACATATTTGTATGAATTGATGGTGTAATGACTGAATTTGTGATGCCATGACTTCAGATGAAAACTTAAAACCATAATGCCATGACAGGAGTCACTTTGATGTAAATAACCATTTTCAGTATTTTTTTAAAATTCTATCACTAGCCTTGAAGTTTATTTTTATTGGGCAAGACAATAAAAATTGACCACTAATTAATAGAAGTGCACTGTTAAAAATGCCTAAATAAACTGAAAATGTATTTTTTATTAGTTTAAACTTATCATAAAGTCGTCCCCCAGAATTTTTAGCCCCTCCCCCACATTTTGTGTAGTGGTGGGGGATCGCCCCCACTTTTTGAAATTCCTAGAATCAACACTGCAGCTACTTTGTCCTTAGCTATAACATGGTACATAGTTTAGGGTTCTATTGCATGCCATAAGTGAGTAATAGCCATTTTGTTATTTGTAGCAAAATAATGAAAGAGGTAAAATGTGAAATATCTTCAAAAGTGTTAAAGTTAGGTCCCCTTTAATGCTCGGCGGGAGATACACACCGCGGCAGTGGTCTTGTTATACATGTATTGCTAGCGTTAGTAGACCATGATTTTCTGTTTGTATTCCACTACATGTTATATCTCATTAGTGGAACATTCGAAACTGTTCGTGTATACCACCAATTTGTACCTTTTGATAGTGAGATAAATTCAGATAATGGAAGTTTGTATTTTGAAACTTACCTCATGTTCTCCTGTGCATCTCTCTGTGTAAAAAGTGTAAATACATATGTGTGTTGCATGTATTCGTTGATATTCTGCTGGAATATATGTTGTTGAAGACCTGTATTTTATGTGTGACGATAGCAGCAGCATTTAAATGAGACGATAATATGTCATATAAAACAGTTTAGACTTCTGCATAAAGTAAATAAAGGCATGATATATGAAACTATATCTTCGAATATTGCAAAATATGCGCACTTTTTAGTATGTAATTAGATCTTAAGGATGTGGAGTTAATGGTGATATATTATTTAGAGTATATGGACCCCTTAGTAATCAGAAACACAAAGATTCTGTCTATTGAATAAGGCTTCAGTCTCCAGCAATTCAACCTTTTATTGTCAGTGACTTGGGAGTTTTGTACTTCATTGTTCTATATCATATTTATACACGGGATCAGTCACATGAGGAAGAGTACTGTTGTACATTTACTACAAACACAGCGATACTGTACTATGGACAGCCTTTGAGACTTTAAATACAAGTTTCATAGGTTGCCTGTGGATCTTGAAATTGTACAAAAATTTGTCATCATTTATAGTTTGGGTGGCTACTGTAGATTAAAAAAAGATTTAGAGAATTTTCGCCTGAAATAACTGATTGTTATTTAATAAATTTTTACACAATAATATGTTGTGTTACACATGACAAAAAGCTAACTGTATTTCATAGGTTGCCTGTGGATCTTAAAATTACACAGAAATTTATTACCAATTATTGTTTGGGTGCCTACTAGAGATTAAAAATAGATTTTGAGAATTTTTGCTACAGATAATTGACAGTTATTTAATAAATATTTGTATAAGATCATATGTTACACATGACACAAAGCTAACTATATTTAGCAATAAAAAGAAACGTCATATACATGTATATTATAAGTTATTCTTTATAAAACTTTCATTTATTTATTATGTTTGGTAAAGTATACATTCAAGGCTTTCCGTGTCAAACTTTTTAACTACCCAGTATTTTCATCATATAAAATATAAATTTGACCAATGGGTGTGTGATTTTGTAATAATGCAGACTGCGATGAACAATCATATTTCTGGCAAAAGATACGATGTCTGAGATCGCTGTTTTGTAACTTGTCAATTTTAATTCAAATAAAACACTCTTACATTTCAACAATTTGAACAATTGGCAGAAAAAGTGGACATTATGTAGTCATGTTTAAAAGAAAGCAGGCAAGCCATAAACAGTATTGAAAAAGTAAACAGGTTTTTTTGTGTTTTTTTGCAAAACCAGTTTGACATCTCTTAGAAAATAATTGAAACACCAAGAACTGAGCTCATAAATAAGACAAAGATATTTTTAATTAAAGAATTTTCAGTAATATGTTCAACACAGCCATATCTGTCATTAAGTGTATGATTAACATGAACAATTTTGTAGAATTTCTGTAACTTTTCAAACTACTTCCTTCAAATCTTTCCATCAAACAATATATTGTCCCATAATGTACTGAAAAAATACACTTGAAAAAGCAAACTCAGTGCGATAGTGCAGATACTTGACTTCAGTGATGTGTAATGGGTTGTTCTCGTTTTAGAAATGTAAAGCATACAAGAAAAGGCATTAGTCATCATCATATGACAAAAACAAAATTGTGTTGAACTTATCAGAGCCTTGTATTATTTTCACTGATACCATTTATAAGGAAATATTTTAGTTAGGTTAATAGAGTTGATATATGTTTATATATTATTAACTATAAGACTATGAAATGAATAAAAATTACCACAAATGAGTGTGGCATTTTTATAAAGGAAGTGAAATTGTACAATTTTTTCTCATATTTATCTACCAGTGACCTACTTCTGACTGAAAAATACTACCAATGTGTCACCAAAACACCATGTACCAGTAGGTTATGAATAACCAGTAGATTATATGTATACAGATTTTAAGGAAGCAGTGTAACCCAAATAAGTGGAACCTATTTTGAGATCCCAATGTCACAAATTAATTAGGATTTTTATGTACAACTAGAACTAGGTATGAGTAGGACTTTGGCCATAATTGGAATTACATCCAGTGGATATTGAAGGTTCTACTTAACATACTATATTAAACAACTGTACTGTAGTGAAACTCAACTGATCGCTTAAGTCCTTTGTGCGGCTCACCGTCTTACTTGGCAGAAAAAATCACATAAAAGCAAGGGTTATTTACTTGAAATCATCTGGTTTTTACCTTTTAGTGCCTAAATTTTGAAAGTTATAAGAGAATGTAGCAATTAAGGACAAGTGCCAGTATTAACTCCAGTGAATGTGATTATATATATAGTATTTACTAAAGTGAAAATTAGGAAATAAATAACCATGAGTGTAGTTATTGCTCTGTTTAAACACTGAAAGAATTCAAATAATGTTTGAGTAAAGATAAGTGCAAGTGCATTATATAAGACCTCTTTCTGGGCAGTATTGAGACTTCTGAAGCCCGAGGGCAAGATCACTTGGTCAAGGGCTTCAGGAATCATAATATTGCCCAGAAAGAAGTGCTTTATTATGTAAATATGTTTTCTGAGTTTTAATCTCCCATATTTGTTATTTCCTACTGTTTAAACAAAGACACTTTTTTTATTTTATTAAATTTCCAAATTATTATCCAAACAAAATGTTTTCCCTTTTAGGGATGAGGCAGTATATTTTCATAATATTGAGACCACTTCCTTGAAATACCAAAACAGTATCTTATAACTGGCATCTATCAGCACATAAAATGGTGCAAAAAGTTTAAATATTTCCAGAAAACCAAAAATCTGAAGAAATTCTCACCAACATGTTGGTATATTTTAAGGATTTATGGGTAGATAGATTTTGATGAGCATGGTGTCATATATTTCACCTTTTTCTGTTTCTGTTACATAGCCTGGAGCTGTACCTCAGCAGATACCAGTTCACATGATGCCCCAACAACAGCAACAGCAACCACCCCCTCAGCAACGGACCACAGGCCCTGTCATACTGGGTAAGTACATGTAACTCGACACAAGACCTCCTACCTTTTGATACTGGGCAAGTACATCTAACTCGGCACCAGACTTTCACCCTTGTTATCCTAGGTTAGTACATCTTATTCAGCACCACGCCTCCTGCCTTTTCATACTAGGTATGTACATCTTACTCAGCACCACACCTCCTGCCTTTTCATACTGGGTATGTGCATATATCTCAGCACCACGCCTCCTTCCTTTTGATACTAGATATGTACATCTTATTCAGCACCACGCCTCCTGCCTTTTCATACTAGGTATGTGCAAATATCTCAGCACCACACCTCCTGCCTTTTCATACTAGATATGTACATCTTATTCAGCCCCACGCCTCCTGCCTTTTCATACTGGGTATGTGCATACATCTCAGCACCACACCTCCTGCATTTCCATACTAGATATGTACATCTTATTCAGCACCACGCCTCCTGCCTTTTCATACTAGATATGTACATCTTACTCAGCACCACACCTCCTGCCTTTTCATACTAGATATGTACATCTTACTCAGTACCACACCTCCTGCCTTTTCATACTAGATATGTACATCTTACTCAGCACCACACCTCCTGCCTTTTCATACTAGATATGTACATCTTATTCAGCACCACACCTCCTGCCTTTTCATACTAGATATGTACATCTTACTCAGCACCACACCTCCTGCCTTTTCATACTAGATATGTACATCTTACTCAACACCACACCTCCTGCCTTTTCATACTAGGTATGTACATCTTACTCAGCACCACACCTCCTGCCTTTTAATACTGGGTATGTTCATATATCTCAGCACCACACCTTGCTTTATATTTGGATTTTTAGGCTACTATAAATGAATTTTACAGAAACTTTCTCTTAGTTACCCAGTAACTGGACATTTGAGGATATATATGTTTTATGCGAGTTCATATCTCATAACCCATATACCTGTATTTGTCTTTCTGTGTTGTTTCATGTTCTCTTATTGTACAAGCTTTCTGTTATCTGACCACAATATTCCAGAAAATGGAGGTTTTTCTATATAATGACATGTGTAGTGCAAGCATTATTGTCCCATTGACACCAGTAGTGTGTGTACATAAGTTTGATTTTGTCCTGTATACCTGGCAATCTGTTGCAAAACAAAAAAAAAAAACAAAAAAAAAATTGTTTTAATACCAAAAGTTTGAGAGCTGTCATAAAAATAGCAATCATTTGTAGTGTGAGAAGGTAGGTAGAGAAGTTTGAAGTTGGCAATGATTGGGAAGCAATTGAAGTATTTTACATTTCACTGGGTATTTGTAATCTTTGCTTAAATGACCCTATCTTGACTTGGTTCTGATTTTGGTAATCCTTTCACCATTATGTTCAGTTGAATGAGTGGAATGCTTCTGTACTAACAGTCTAAAAATAGGTGGGGAAATGATAGTAGGGAATGGCAAAAATACAAATAGTAAAAGATATATTAAAGTGTGTGGTTATTCAAACTGGCTGCATTTAATATAACTGTATGATTTACACATAGAATAACTGTCAGTTAGAGTAGAGCATTGTTGTAAAACCATCAGTTACAGTACCCAAGCTACATTTGTGCTCCACCAGACAATGTACGGAATGCAATATCTGTTGCCTCGTTCAGAAAAAAAGCTCAAAACCTACCAAAGACTATCCACCTTTGCCACTCCGCCGCCCCTGTGTTTTCTGACTATGACCTGGGTATGTCTATGGATATAAGGCTAAATTAGACTATTCAATAAATTTATGTATAGTTGTGCCTCAGAGTCTGTCGGAGGATAGACATTAAACACCATAAAAGTCCTTTTTAGATTAGTTCAAATTTCTTGACATGTTTCCCTTCCTAATTCAGGTTCAGAGCAAATGGGAAAGTTGAAGAGTGAGTTGGACATTGTACAGCAGAATACTCGTGTATTCAGTGAGATGTTGACAGAGCTAACCCCTGGTGAAGAGAGTCCAGGTGACCTAGAGCTGCTGACTGTAAGTACAGAATTGAAAGATATGTGCATGAAACAGTTTTTGTAACTTCCCCTTTATATCCCTTAGGCTATAGATTCCCAAAAACTGGTATTAAATTGAAATTTTATGCAGATGTTCCACTGGACCCGACCAGTCAGTAACTATGTATTTTTTTAGAGTTGGGACCAATGTTTACAAGGTCGGTTAGGGTCGGTTGTAATTTCCTGGCCTGTTGGGGAGAGTCGGTGAAATATCAAACATGTTTGATATTTCTATGACCGTTGCCGACCTTTGTAACAGACCCTAAATTCATTCACGTAGCAACAGGCCTGTTGGTCAACTTAAGGGCCTGTCGGTTACACTTCAAGGCTTGTCTGTAACCCTTCCAGGCTTGTCCTTATCGCTTGCAGGCCTGTCCTAACATAAACTCGGCTTGTCTTTTGTAACATAAGTACTACTCATTTACAGTCTATTTACAGCATGATGCGAGGTAAAAATGTGATCAAAAATTATCTCAAGAATGACAAAGAAACAGTGAAAGTGATCATAATTTTCTGGTGAAGTTGCACATATATGCTATAATTAATTAAGAAACCTGAAAAAGTGTTTTTATTTGTTTTAATAAAAATAAAATCCCAGCTTATTTCAAGAAAACAATTTGGGGGCAAAAAGAGGATCAAGTGTCGACCAGTCAACAAATCTAAAACTAGGTCACTTAGTCTAGTAAATTGGATCCCATCATGTAGGGGTGTAACCGAGCAGTCGACAATCGCCGAGCGAGGCAAATTTCATGAAAATTCGATCCAAATTTTAAGGGTCGACTACTCGTGTGCATATAACCTATTGAAGCGGTTACGTTTTTTAGGAAATAAAAAATAAATAACATACCTTGCTGGCATTAAATCGCATAATCCACCATTTTTAACATAATATTAAGTATATTATATGGTGACATCAGCTAATTTAAGCGATTCAAAGCTTTTAGTTTTATACTTTTATTGCGTTAATATATCTTACCTAGTGGACCGGTGCAATAGTCCGGCGCCTAGCCGGTCCCGCCAAACATTAGAAAAAAATGTCCTGAGCTGGGCTCTGGCCTGGACCGGTAGTGTAGTATTCACTCGCCAGGTGTCACCGGACACCCAGCTCCCCTACTGCGCGTGTGCGCGCATGCACACTTCCTCTTTTTGTTTGGCGCCATTGTGTTTAAAATCGGAAATATTGAAGAGAAACTTTTTATTATTATATACAGTGACTTAGCTTTTGTTTGTTTATCTATTGTGGATTATTACTTACTGCATATATCATGGCATCACCAGGCCAATGTAGAGGAAACTGTGGGCACATCATGGCAGGATTTGATGGACATAAAAAATGTGCTAGGTGTAGGGAGAAGAAGTTAGGAGATGATCCGTGTGTGAAGGACTTATTTTGCTCCATTTGTGATGCTTTTTCGGAACAGCAGCGTTCTATGCTCTCCACCCCTCAGTATAAAATCCGCAAGGATAAGAAATCCGGACTTTTAGTCTCTCCCTCAAAGGTCACCGTCGTTGGTGTAGCTAACCAGGAGGACTTGGGTGGAGAACAAGATGAAGAAGAGTTGGATGGTGTTCCGGTCCTTGCTTCCGGTTCCGGTGAACCACAATTTTCTATCTCCCATCATACTCCTGAGGATTTTGTCTCTAAACGAGATTTTGACACTCTCAGTAATCAGCTAGAGGAGAAATTCGCCCGTTTCGAGGCTCTACTCTCTAGGACTAATATATTTTCTACACCAAAAGCCCCAGTTTCCGCTGTTTCTATTACTACTTCTGAACAGCCCTTCTTCAATCCCTCTGAGCCAGGAGCCACCGGTCCGGTGAGGCCTCCGGCTACAGATGGGCAGAATCCACAGGTTAAAGACAAGAAAAATAAGGGCACGGGCAAGAAGGTTAAAAAGACTAAAGTTGCCCCTACTGCTACAGCTGTGTCCGAGGCACCGGCTCCGGTGAAGGACCAGACTGTTATTGAATCTCTGCCTGCTCAAAGACATGAGGAACCGGTTAAAGTGGATGCTCCCGTTCCGGGCCCTGCCCCGTCTCTTATACCCGGTGTGAAGTCTACATCCAAGCCAGAAACTTCATATTTCAGTTCATTGCCTCACACTACTACCGGTGTTACCGGTACCGGTCAATCCTTCTCTGCTGAACAGGACGTGTCTGATGTGAACTCTAATCTTGACCGGTCTGATAAGGCATCTGACGAGGGTGAAATCTCAGACTCAGAGGCAACAGAACAAAACGAAGAAATGAACTACAGGGAAACGTGCAGGTCAGTTAGGGCCTTTCTTGGTTGGAATCATATCCCAGACTTTGAGCTCTCTGTATCAGACGGGGATAGGTCAGACAACCCGTGGAAGGGGAAACACCCAAGAAAAACCGGCAAAGTATCAGTAGAATTACCCCCGGATGACTGGCTTTGCCACAAGATGGAGAAACTGAACTGCCGGGTCGCTGAAGGTTACCCTTCTCGTTCCCAGGAATCGGCTGGTCTGAAAGTGGATCAGTTTATTCGCACGCCTAAGAGTCCAGCAAAATGGTACAAACAACATAGACTTAGGCAGGATTCAACCACTAGACCAGGCAGAACCATTTTCAGCTGGTCCGACTCTGAGGCCCGCCTCAACGCCCAGTACTCTAGGGTTGCTAAAGTTTCATCCTACCCTCAATCTGGTCCTCCTTCCCGACCGGTACCTCAGGATATCTTACGCCGGTGGGAGAAATGTGCTCGTGAAGGAACATACATTACAAATCATACAGCCGCTTTTAATAGGTGCACTAGTGAAATCCAGGACAAAATGAACGCTCACATTGGTCTGCTTAATGACGTTATTGTCAAGGGAAAGGCTCCCAAAGAGGTTGTAGAAGCTATCAGGGATCTCAAAGATTTATCCTCCTTTCATGCAAGCGTATCAGTGGCTCTAGGGACTTCGCTCCAACACCTAGCCGACAGTTTGTTCATTCAGCTTGCCAACTTTATATTGCTACGCAGGGATTCATATCTTGAATTTGCTAAACCCGGGCTGAAACCGGACACATGGAACAGGTTGCGCAATGCCCCCTTGTTTAGTTCCTCACTGTTTCCAGATGACATCCTTGCCACAGCAGAACAGGATATAGCAAAATTTGAATCCACATCAGGTGCTCATGGTCCCGGTCCGGGCACAGGGCAGCACCCTGGTAGGAAACACCAGTCGTACCGGTACAAGCCGTACGACAAGAAGGATAACAGACATTCAGGCCATTCCTCCTCCCAGTCTAGCCAGGCTTGGCGTCAGTTCTCTCATAGAGGGAGGGGCCGCGGTCGCGGACGTGGAGGCAACAATTCCAGTTATTTCTCCAAATCGTCCCGTCAACAATCCTATAAATGACAATTATTGCTTAGTAGATCCTCAGTTAGAGTTAAGTGTGGAGGATCCATTTTGCCAGAACTTAAACAAAAATGTAAACAAGACTGTAAACTTACCTGTTGTCGGTCATGTACCTTATGTAACAGGGCAGTCAGAAAACAAAGACTTAAGTCCCTCTCAGGTTCCAATGAAAATAAAGTGTGTGAAACCTGTTTGCTGTGTAAATCCTTGTCTTTGTGCTCCAACTGTTCAAAATGTCTCTCCTGTTGTAGAAAATCCACCTGTGGGGGCCCGTCTGCGAAGGTTTTGGCAGGTCTGGCACTCCCTGGGTGCAAACCCAAGAGTAATTTCAATTCTTCAGGAAGGGTACAACCTACTCTTCAAGGAGAAACCTCCTCTGACAAGGTCACCGGTCATTATCAGTGGATACGCAAATCCGGTCAAAAGCAGACACATAAAGGACTCTTTACAAGCACTCATTCAGAAACAGGCGGTAGAAAAGGTGACAACTCCATCCTCCCTGGCCTTTTACAACCGCTTGTTTCTTGTACCAAAACCCAACAGAAAATGGAGGCCCATCCTAGATTTAAGCCGTCTGAACTGTTACCTAGCAACTTCATCTATCAAGATGGAGACACCAGAGACCATCCGACTCTCCCTTCAAAAAGGGGAGTGGGTGACGTCTCTGGATTTCAGCGACGCTTATTTCCATATCCCAATAGGACAAAGGTCGCGGAAATTCCTCAGGTTCTTCCTCCACAGTCAAGCTTATCAGTTCACAGCCCTCCCCTTTGGCCTCTCGATGGCTCCGTTGGAGTTCACCAAGGTGGTCAAGGAAGTCAAGTTAATGGCACAGGCTCGGGGTATCAGGATCCACCAGTACCTCGACGACTGGTTGCTGAGAGCCCCGTGCCCGGAAACGTGCCTACTTCATACCCGGACCCTCTTGGACCTATGCCACAGGTTAGGGTGGGTAGTCAATATGACCAAGTCGGAGTTGGTGCCTCAGCAGGTCTTCAACTTTGTATGTTACCGTTTTGACCTCTCTCAGGGGCTGGTCAAACCGACCCAGGAGAGGTGGATGGCTCTGTCCCAAAAGATCAACGACCTTCTCAATCAACAGGTGTGTTCGGTCCGACAGTTCATGTCCCTAATAGGACTTCTAACAGCCACAGAGAAACAGGTAGTAGCCGGGCGACTTCACATGCGGCCTATCCAGTGGCATCTGAAGAGGCATTGGCATGTCCCGGAATCATTGGAAAAGATTATCCCTCTGCCTCAGTCCCTTCATCCACACCTGAGGTGGTGGTTGAGCCCCAACAATGTCCTAAAAGGTCAACCTTTACACCCACTTCAGCACGCTCTTCAGCTGTTTACCGACACCTCAAACGAAGGTTGGGGTGCTCACTTAGGCGACTTCACCGCAAGAGGCCTTTGGTCCACACAAGAAAGCGCCTTGCATATAAACTTGCTGGAACTCAAGGCTGTCTTACTAGCCCTAAAACAGTTCGAGCGTTTGTGTTGGAACCAGACCATTCTGGTGTGTTCCGACAATACAACAGTGGTCTCTTACATAAACAAGGAGGGCGGTATGAAATCCGGCTCTCTCTGTGCTCTCCTCTGGAGGCTGCTGATGTGGTGCAACCAGAGGCAGATTGTATTAAGAGCAAGACATATTCCGGGTCACCTCAATGTCATTGCGGACAAGTTGTCCCGGCACGGTCAGGTGATACAAACGGAATGGTCCCTCCTGCAGGAAGTCTTCGACCAGATTTGCAGAAGATGGCACAGGCCGGAGGTGGACCTATTTGTGACCAAGTTCAATCACAAACTTCCCAGGTTTGTGTCCCCGGTTCCGGATCTGCTAGCCTGGAAGGTGGATGCTCTCAGCGTTCCCTGGCAAGATCTGGATGCCTATGTTTTTCCTCCGGTGGCTCTCCTAGGGAAGGTGGTCTCCAAGTTGATAGATCAGGGATTCCGCAGAGTCATTCTCATTGCACCAGGATGGCCCAACATGTCATGGTTTTGGGATCTGGTCAGCATGTCAGTACAAATTCCCCTAAGGCTGCCGAGAGTAGGGAATCTATTGACTCAACCATTCAATCAGTGTCCTCACAGGGACCTTCACAGTCTGAATCTGCATGCATGGCTCCTAGGGCCTTTGCCATCCAACAGGCAGGCTTCTCTGAAGAAGTGGCAACACGAATTGAAGCTCCTCAGAGACGTTCAACCAGAGCCATCTACGAATCAAAGTGGTCCGTTTTTGTCAGATGGTGTGAGGAACATAAGGTGGACTTCAGGTCTCCTTCTATAAAGCAGATCGCTGACTTCCTGCTCTACCTATTTCAGGAGAAACATCTGCAACCTAGCACGATAGATGGCTATAGGACTGCTATATCCGACAAGATAGGAAATGGCCGGTTAAACATTGGTAAGGATGAGATTAGAAGCCTAAGGGTAGGAGGGGTGTTCCTTCCTGGAACCTTTCCTTGGTTCTTCATCAGCTCACGAAACCTCCCTTTGAACCCCTTAGGAAGGCTTCCCTTAAACACCTTACCTTTAAGACGGTCTTCCTTCTTGCCTTAGGGTCGGGCAAAAGAAGAAGCGAGATTCATGCCTGGGTACATAGGAACATCAGGCATCAAGAGGATTGGTCTAATGTCTCCCTGTACCCTTCCCCAAGTTTCATCTCCAAGAACCACCCGGCTAAGGAGGGTCCGGGTTGTGTAGCCCCGGTTATAATCCCGGCTCTTGCTCCGACCTTGGACAAGTCTCTTAAGGAGGACAGGACCTTGTGTCCGGTGAGATCCTTGCGTTACTATCTAGACAAAACCAAGGACCTTCGGTCAGACAAGGAGTTGGTTTTTGTCTCTTTTCGGAAGAGCTTCAAGAAAGACATTGTGCCAGCCACTGTCTCTTCCTGGATCAAACAAACGATTGGCTTATGTTACCAACTCTCAGATGAGCAGTCTCAAAATTTGCATCAAGTTCGGGCTCATGATGTCCGGGCTTTCGCGGCTTCCAAAGCCTTTCAGGGAGGCGTACCCTTAGATCAAATTCTATCAGCCTGCCATTGGAAGTCTCATAACACTTTCACCCAGTTCTACCTAAAGGATGTAGCCTGGGCAGACTCTGAGCTATACCACCTGGGCCCGGTGGTAGCAGCTCAACAGATTAGAGATTAAGTTTGAATCTTCTTTGTAAATATGTATATAAAAAAAAAAAAAAAAAAAAAATGTCTCTGCAGTCTTCCTTACCTCTCAGGATAGATAAGGGACCAAATGGAATTTTTCCCTATTGCTTCCTCAGGACTCATTGGGACTCTTCTCCCATCCCCTCTTCATGAGTGTCAGATTTCTGAAAGAAAGGGGGGGGGAGGTAATGTAATGTAACCGAGAGGGTTAGGAACCGGTCTAGGTTTGTTACCTCGGTCTATATGAGGTTTGGGAGTTATCTCCCATAGTGAGTCCCCTGAATTTTTGATTGAGCTACCCGCCATCCAATGGGTAGTTATTCTGCACCGGTCCACTAGGTAAGATATATTAACGCAATAAAATGGAAAATTTAAGAATTAAATTAAATTTTTATAAGATAATATCTTACCTAGTGGACAAGGAGAGTCCCACCCTACCTTCCCCGCTTAATTCAAGGGGACTTTACTTGGTAGGCAACAAAAAGAGGAAGTGCGCATGCGCGCACACGCGCAGTAGGGGAGCTGGGTGTCCAGTGACACCTGGCGAGTGAATACTACACTACCGGTCCAGGCCAGAGCCCAGCTCAGGACATTTTTTTCTAATGTTTGGCGGGACCGACTAGCCGCCGGACTATTGCACCGGTCCACTAGGTAAGATATTATCTTATAAAAATTTAATTTAATTCTTAAATTTTCCATTTTGTCGTTTACGGGGCCGCCCTATTGGATGTTGTTTCCTGCAATGGTGGATACTAAACTTCGCGAGGGCTCGATGTCGAGTCAATTTTTTGTCCGTGAGCAATCAACCTGAATTATTTGTACTCATGACACCCCTACCATCATGTGACCAGAACTACAGTATGTTTACTTTCACGTCCAGAAAAATGTGCTTTCTCAGAAGCTCGAAATTATTTGGTATGACTGTGTAGAAAAATTGCTCAGAGGGAAGGAATTTTGAAGGGGTCCTTCCCAGAAGCTCGAAATTGGAGTATAAAAGGCAGCAACAAGCAAGAGGGTTTCATTGTCACGTGAGATATTGTTAGAAGCACATCTCTCTCTGCTTGTTTGCACAAGATATCACATTTTTAATGACAATTTCATATTTTAAGTGGCTCTTTCGTTCATAATCTGAAGCAGACATACATTTATTTTTTTATTGCGTAAAATAGCCTTATCTTATCCTCATAAATGCTTGTTTTGGTTTAGTGGAGCAAAACGCATTGACCGACAAGTCTTTTTTTTAAAGACTTTACTTGTTGAGAAGTGACCCCTTTGTCTGCAAATATCCGTGCATGTGCAGAAATCGTTGTGGAGAGTGAATGTCTAGAAACTCTTCATTACATTTTTGGTCACACTGGGAGCAGCATCGTGTCTACAATATCCGACGCGCAGGTCAAAAACTCAAAAGAACTTAAACACGCACCAGGATGTGGACACCCCCTTTTCGATTGGGATTGCCACCAGTTTTGTTTCCCATGTAGGGAGAAAGGTCATGGTACCGATGTGTGTGTTAAGGCAAAAGACAAAGATTGCTTCATATGTTTGCAATTCTCGGAGGATCAAAGAAGGAAACTTGCACACAAATCTAAAAGAAAAGAAAAGTCTACACCTAGCGTGGTGTCGAAGGAAATAGAAGATGCATTACTATGACGGAAGAAAATGTGTCGCATCCTCTACAAGCTATATTAAGAAGATTGGATGATATGCAAGGGCAAATTACGTCCCTTAAAAACAGAAACAGCAAGGTTTTTGCTTCCATTGCTTCTGTCCATTCTGAAGGTGAAGCTTCAGATGAAAATTCTACTCTACATGACACTATTAACTCAAAGAAGCGAGATAGGCCACCTTCACCAGACGACACAGAAGACGACCCTTCCTACAGATAAACGTTGACGCCAGTGCATTCTCTGCTAGAACTGACCATTCCTGAGGAATTTTCAAAGCAGCCATCACATAATTTTTGGTTCGAAGCTAAAGGACAAGCGCAAGTCCTCTTTACTACCAATGGTCATGCTCCCAGTGGACAGGGTCTTAGAAAGATGGGATTTGTATGAGAAGGAATCAGCAGGAAACCCTCAACAGGACCAACCTCATCTTCTCAAGAAGAATCCTTTGAATTATGACAACTACCTGTATTTTACAAGGGCTCCTGGACCAATGAAATTTTACAAATCTACTTTTTTCATTTCAAGCCCCTCAGGATTCCTTCAGATCCTCATTTCCAGGAACTGTGCCATCTTCAGTTTGTGTACCTTTCAGGCAGCATACACTTTTAGAAACTGTTAGCAGAGAGCATGTGCAGATTCTTTCCTGTGTACATTTCTTCTTAAATGCCATAGAGAAGGCGACAACCAAGTTAGAACCACGATGTTGGGTGTCAAGAACTCTACCAGGGATCGGCCTGTGATCAAAGAACTGGACTCCATGTTGTCTGGCTTACAACTACAATTCAGTTGTATATCTTCCATAGAAAAAGCCCTAGAGAGTGTCCCTGATAACTTTACTACAGCAGCATGTAACCTCCAGTTGGCAAGGAGGGATACTGTGTTAAAAAATCTTGCCCCGAATCTCAATGAACATGACTTGACATGTTGAGGAGGACAGGGTTCAAATCTCATGATCTGTTTTGCCCTAGTGTGTTGAATGAAGTAGAAAAGAAAATACAGAAGTCACCCAAGAGGCCTAGAACAGACAATAAGTCCTCTTTTAGCTTCAAAAGAAACACTGACGATAGGTCCACTGGCAAGCATCAGTCGAGCTATACACAGAGGAATTTTCGTGACCAGAACACATCTTCCTTCAAGAAATCAAACTTCCACTCTTCCCAGCCTTCCAGAAGAGGTGGAAGTAAGCGTAGGTTACTACAGCGTAGTTGTACACCATGGAGGCCATTTGCAGCATTTCTGGCAGGTATGTGAGAGTCTTCATTGTCATCCCAGAGTTGTGCAAATCTTGAGGTCGGGTTACTGAATTATTCTCCAGTCGAATCTGCCCATGTCTATATATCCCACAATTCAAAGCGGTTACAACAGATAGGAAAAACATGGCTGCCTAACAGATTGCATGTCGCAAATGCTTCAAAAAGATGCATTTTATAGCGAAATACCATTACCATTTCCTAACAGTAGCTATTTGTTGGAGCCATCCAACCCAATGGCCAACGCAGAGATGCGATTTTTAAGGTTATATAACAACCTTAATAAAGCCATTGGGATACAGTAGTCCGTCCTCCCGCCAATTAGGTCACATGACCACATTGTTTACTTCATTATTTTTGTTGGCCATCAACAGTATGGACGTCTTTGGAAATTAGTAGAAGTTTTTCAGGATTTTTTATTTATTTCTGAGTTTTTACAGTGAATTTCAATTCATTTTTTATTTGTATATGTTACAGAACTTACATATTAAATATTTGTCCTCGACGGAGGTCATTATTATGCAATAAATAGAATAAAGGACTTTTGGATGGGGACATCGAAGTTCTATCGTCAACCTCTAGGAAATAAATCAACATAAATCAGGCCATAATGCAACAATTATAAGATTTATATAGCTTGCCAGTCGTTTGGTTCAGGTTGCTGGGCGTTGGAAGCTATAAGTTTGCAGCATACATGTCTAGGAAGAATGTACAGAAGCGATCTGGATGACGCCATCTTGGATGAGAATGACAATTCGAATGGCCTTTACTGCTGTTCACACGTCGGGTTCTAATAACCAGGCGTGGAAAGCAATTTTTTTCACAGTATACATTCCAGTCGAATAGATTATCAATGATTCAGTAGAAGGAATCTCCCTTGGGGGCAGCCATTTACGTTGCTGTGGACACTGCATCGTGGAGGAGTTTTGAATGCATGAATAGACTATCTCTTCGGAAAACTCTTCCGTCGAGGTCCAGTCAAAACATCCAGTAAAGGAAAATACCTGCATGACGTCATTCAAGGACAATCGAGTATCTATTCCTCCTAAAAGGTTTAGATTCGGGTTGTCAGATGACGGGGAGTGTCATTCATATCTACAAGGAAGTTTTTGATTCAATGTTTTTGGACAAGAATTTACAGTACACTCGGGTTTCTGTATCTCTCAAAAGGTTTAAAATTGGGTTATCAGGTGATGGGGATTGTGATTCATCCCAGGAATTCAAGAACCTGCTGACTATTATTAAGTGTCTAGTTATTGATATAACAGTCACAGGCAGTGCAAATGCTCCCTCGTTTTGTCACATTTATCTTCATCTTGGAATTTCCACATTCCTTGGGTGAACAGCCAGCATTGAATGTGGCTTTTTACTTTGGGTTTCAAGGAGTTTGAAGCCTCTGGTGTTTTTAAAGAGCACTTATGCAGGAATAAGTTTGTGCTTGGACTTCCTTATATAAATCTCTTTCCTGGACAGCTCCTTGATTGCTGGAGGTCTGCAGGAAGTTCACGTTTCAGACACTTTAGGAACAAGTTCCCTTGTAGAAGACTGTAGCAGACACCAAGAGTGTTTTGAGTTTTTGTTCAGGCTTAATTTAAAGGATCTTTGGGATCTCCATGATATGTTATAGACTTCAGTAATGCCTTGGACTGGGTGCAATGTGTTTGTCAGTCATCCAGTTTTGTGTTCAAATCTTCTGGTTGGAGTTTGACCATGTCTAGAACATGTGACTCAACAGGAGGGATGTAACTTTTAGTGTCTGTAGCAATTTATAATGCATATTTTTGCTCCTTTTGAGGTTTTCCTGCTGGACATTTTGTCAGATGTTCATAGGAGCTTCATCCACTGTTTTCATCTTTATGGGCATGATTGTAAGTCTGCAAATGAACATGCTCCTAGGAAGGGGACAACAGGCCTCACAGTAGTTTTCTTGTCCCTGTCATTACTTTTATTAAAACCAGTTACAGGTGGCTCCTACTCCTTGGTTAGCTACAAGGGGAGAGGATCTTACTTATTCAGGCCATGGAAGTGGGATAGTAGGTGGCTTCCAGTGTTTTAGGCAGCCCTTGTCCAGCTTTTTGGCAGTATACAAGGTCTTCAGAACAGGATAATATTCAGCCAGAGCTTTCAGAAGTGACCTGGGCAGAAGTGTTTTAAAAATAAAAAGGAAAAAAAAAACCGAGAGAAACAGCATTTTTTGATAGAGGCTGTTTATGGAATGATCGACAAAAGGGCGATAACACCAGTCACCAGTGTCACATCGAGTTTTACAGTTTATTTCTTATGACAAGCAAGAAAAATGGCAGCCAGTAGTTGTTAAGGTCAGGTAAACGAGCTGGCATGTACCTTACTTAATATGGAATTGTTTAATATTTGCAATTCGTCTATACAAGGTGAGCAGATGACGTCACTCGACCTTATGGGTACATATTCGTCACAGACTCAGCTAATAACAGTATCTTCGCTTCATTGGAGGCTACAGATTCTACCAGTTCACTGCCTTACCCTTCAGTATTGCTACAGTTTGTTCTCAAGTTCACTAGGTACCCAAAGGGTTGAAGCTGATGGCTCTCACAGAAGGCATCAGTATTCGCCAGTATATAGACGGTTGGCTAATGACAAACTCAAAACAGCAATGCTAGGGATACACTCACAGGGTGGTACATCTTGTCAAAAGCTTGGGTTGGATCACAAATTTCTAAAGAATCAGATTTATTTCCAACTCCACTCATCGACTTTATGGTTACAATTCGACCTCAGGGTAGGTCAACTCAAAGGAAATCTATTGTCTTCTTGGACAGTTACCATGTTGAAAGCTTCTCACTTATCTCCAGGGAAGCTCATGTCACTTTGAAAGCATGGCTTCAATGGAGAATACTATACCATTGGGTTATCTGAGCATGAAGTCACTCCAATGGTATCTGGAAACACTGCTGATATCTTCAGTCTCTGGATATCCCATTTCTTGGGTCTTTGGTTCAGGGATCATCTTCAGTGGTGGACCAATAGTTTAATTTTGAAGGAGGACTCACCACTCCTTCAGGAGCACAGTTTTCTCTCCATTCACAGAAGCTTCCCTAGTGGGTTGGGTTGCTTTCTTGAGTCATCCACAGCCATTGGTCTGTGGCATCAGGAGGAGTCAAGACTCCACATTACATAACATTCTGCAGGTGGAAGCAATGTTGTTATTTTAAAAATGATTCAGAAATCAGTTTCTGGATTGGAATCAGTTTGATTTTCACTGATAATTTATTAGTGGTTGCCTATATGAACAGCCAGGGAGGCATCCACTCTCAGGTGATATGTACCTTAATCTGCAGAATCATGGTTTAGTCGAATGCCAGAATGATTCAGATTCAGGAAAGTACATCCCAGGGAATCTATATGTTCTGGCAGATTCCTTGTCTAGACAGATAAGTTTTCATACCAAAAGGGTTCGTCAGGTTTTCAATTAGACATTGTTACCATCAATCAGTGGTTGATGTGTTGTAACAGATGAATCACAAGCTTCCCATGTAGGTCACCTGGCAGGCTCGGGAAACAGGTGCTTGAACATCTCTTGTGAAGGTCTGGATAGACATGTGTTTTGCCCAGGGTCTTGGTCCTGTAGGTAATGTAACATGCATGTGTCTCATGTCCCAGACAGTCAGGCTTGGGAAACAGATGCATTGAATGTCTCTGGAGAGGGTCTGGTCAGTTATGTCCAGTTGCCCTCATCCCTCAGGTGATTCAACAGATGACCACCTACAGGTGCAGAATCATCATGATTGGGTGGCCAGGGATGTCTTGGTTTTGGGTCTGGTGGATCTGTCCACAAAACTCCTAAATGGGTGAATCTGTTGTCTCAACCATTCAACAACAGATTTCACAACTTACTTGAATCTTCAGGATTGGCATCTGGAGTCAGGCATGAAGATTGTGGAAGATTCCCAGAGGAAGTGGTGAAACAATGAAGGAGCACTCCTCAAGGAGAATCTGAGAGTCAGTTGTTGTTTTTTGGGGGGGAAGTGGTGTGTAGCGAGTCGTATATATATCTCAGACCCCACTATTCCACATTAGCAAATTTCCTGAAATACTAGTTTAAGGAAACAACCTAATACCATCCACTTTTGTGGGTTATACAACAGCGATTGCGGATGGTTTGGGGCCTAAAGGGTCAAGAAGTATCTAAAAGTTGAGATAAATAATAGATTAGCAACTTTTAGTAAGAGACAAACCAATAGTGTGGATTTTGTCATTGGTCCTTCATGCTCTTATCAAACAACCTTTGAGCTTGTGAGGAAGGATTTCTTGAAGTTATTACCTTTCAAGATGGTTTTTGGTTTTGACTTCAGGTAAAGTTGTGAACCCTACCCTTAGTTATAGGGAAAATTGGTCACAAGTAACTTTGGCCCATTGACTGCCTTTTTTGGCCATGAACCAGTTGGCTTAAGATGGGCCTACTGCGATTACTGCAATTGAGCCAGTGCTCTTTGTCTCTGTGGATTACAGAATCATGGTAAAGGAGTGACATTAATGCTTGGACATATACTTCCTTTAGTTAAGGAGAATGAGTCACAAGTAACTCTGGTCCCTTCAATTGCCAGAACCAGTTGGCTTTGGATGGGTCTACTGCAATTAATCCTGTGGTCATACCAGCTTTAGCTCTTTGGACAACAGTTTCGGCTCTATATGGGTCTGTTTGTCCTGTTAAGGGTTTGGTGATCAAAAGGTTTGGAATAGAACAAATCTTTTGTTTTTTACCCCACAGCCCTTAAGGGCTGTCGGGGTATTGTTTTCACCCATGGTGTCCGGATAAGCGGGCGGGCGGGCGGGCGTCCGGGCGGGCGGCGGGAAATAGTTTGTCTGGGCTGTATCTCAGAAACCGTAAGGTGTAGGAAGTTGATACTTGGTAGGGACATTGGTTAGGGGGTGTAGGTGTGCAACGTCATGGTCTGACCTTGATTTGACCTTTGACCTTGCCGTAGTGACCTTGAGTTTGAAAATCTTGTCCGGGCTATATCTGAGAAACCGTAAGGTGTAGGAAGTTGATACTTGGTAGGGACATTGGTTAGGGGGTGTAGTTGTGCAACGTCATGGTCTGACCTTGATTTGACCTTTGACCTTGCTGTAGTGACCTTGACCTATAAAATCTTGTCCGGGCTATATCTTGGAAACCGTAAGGTGTAGGAAGTTGATACTTGGTAGGGATATTGGTTAGGGGGTGTAGGTGTGCAACGTCATGGTCTGACCTTGATTTGACCTTTGACCTTGCCGTAGTGACCTTGACCTATAAAATCTTGTCCAGGCTATATATCGGAAACTGTAATGTGTAGGAAGTTGATATTTGGTAGGGACATTGGTTAGGGGGTGTAGATGTGACCTTGATTTGACCTTTGACCTTGCCGTAGTGACCTTGAGTTTGAAAATCTTGTCCGGGCTATATCTGAGAAACCGTAAGGTGTAGGAAGTTGATACTTGGTAGGGACATTGGTTAGGGGGTGTAGTTGTGCAACGTCATGGTGTGACCTTGATTTGACCTTTGACCTTGCTGTAGTGACCTTGACCTATAAAATCTTGTCCGGGCTATATCTCGGAAACCGTAAGGTATAGGAAGTTGGTACTTGGTAGGGATATTGGTTAGGGGGTGTCGGTCTTCAACGTCATGGTCTGACCTTGATTTGACCTTTGACCTTGCCGTAGTGGCCTTGACCTATAAAATCTTGTCCGGGCTATATCTCGGAAACCGTATGGTGTAGGAAGTTGATATTTGGTAGGGACATTTGCTAGGGGGTGTAGGTGTGCAGTGTTATGGTCTGACCTTGATTTGACCTTTGACCTTGTCGTAGTGGCCTTAACCTATAAAATCTTGTCCGGGCTACATCTCGGAAACCGTAAGGTGTAGAAAGTTGATACTTGGTAGGGATATTGGTTAGGGGGTGTAGGTGTGCAATGTCATGGTCTGACCTTGATTTGACCTTTGACCTTGCCGTAGTGACCTTGACCTATAAAATGTTGTCCGGACTATATCTCGGAAACCGTAAGGTGTAGGAAGTTGATACTTGGTAGGGACATTGGTTAGGGGATGTAGTTGTGCAACGTCATGATCTGACCTTGATTTGACCTTTGACCTTGGCGTAGTGACCTTGACCTATAAAATCTTGTCCGGGCTATATCTTGGAAACTGTAAGGTTGAGGAAGTTGATACTTGCTAGGGACATTGGTTAGGGGCGATAGGTGTGTATTATCATGGTGTCACCTTAATTTGACCTTTGACCTTGTCGTAGTGACCTTGACCTATAAAATCTTGTTGCACCTTTGGGTCTCTCTTTTGATGCAGATTAAGCACTATTAAAGTCACATGAGAATTTATTAAGAATTTTACTTTCATAATTTCCCATTGTAAGAGATAGAATTTCATCAAGTGAGCCACAGATTTTGCTCCAACACCACACATAAGCATTCATTAAATGTATTACCACTTCTGTATGCATGGTAATATTCAAACCATCTAAACCATAATTCGGGCCTTGCAGATGTAGATAAAGAGTGTTGAATTTTAGTTTGCTGATTAATGCTGTCATCTTGTTATTGAATTATCTTGTTTTAATACTTCATCTTTATATGCATGATCTTTCTTTTAAACATTATTTCTCCATTTAAACATTGTTTGGACCTTTATATAACTGACAGTGCTCTGAAAGTATCCTGAAGTTTGTACTGATACAGTACTTCTGTATCTCATGGTGTTGAAAATATTTCCCTAGGCTGTGGGGTACGGGCATCTCTGATGCTATTTTACTAACATTAAGAAAGTTTCTTAAAGGGTCTTCTCTTTTGGCACCTATTTCATCTTGATTCAGTCAAGATTGAGTCACAGAAGCTATTGATGTATGTTTTGATTGCATTTTTAGTTTTTATAGATGATTTCCTTACATGAGTTTCTTGATACATGTTATTGGAAATTCCATTGTATGTATACCAATTTCTGTCTGAAAAACCTCTGTTGTCATAGGGTCAGATTTGAAATTGGGTCCTACAGTTGCAGTTACAGTTTTGTTATTTTTTAAGTATGTGTTTCATACTTATATTTGTACATTTGCAGTTGTGGCTGTTATGTCTGCAATGCTGGATGTATTGTAGTAGGTATCAGTGTTGCCTAGATCTTACTTGAGAAGGATTAGGCATTATGCTGATGACACTTTCAGGTTGGTTTGACCTTGTCTTGGGGTCGGATGTTACAATGTAGATGGGCTATCTATTTATGACATCTTTTGCAACACCAACATTGTCAGCAGTTGTGAGAACTACAACTACATACTTTCAGTTTTTGGGAGTTGTATGTTGTGATTGTTGGAAGTTTATATGTTCATTAATGCATGTAAATTCCATTGTGCAGTTCTCATGATGTTCAGTTGTAGGTTAGGTAGTGGTTTTCTTAAAACAATTCCCTCCATCCTACAAGGCTGAATTCAGCTACTGTTAGGAAATGGTAATGGTATTTCGCTATAAAATTGGAAAATTTAATAGTAATTTAAATTTTTATTAGAAATACTTACCATTTCCTAACACTCATATTTCCCTCCCGCCTCCCCGCAAGGCATTCTTTTACTTGCAACAAAAATAATGAAGTAAACAATGTGGTCATGTGACCTAATTGGCGGGAGGACGGACTACTGTAGCCCAATGGCTTTATTAAGGTTGTTATATAACCTTAAAAATCGCATCTCTGCATTGGCCATTGGGTTGGATGGCTCCAACAAATAGCTACTGTTAGGAAATGGTAAGTATTTCTAATAAAAATTTAAATTACTATTAAATTTTCCAAATTTACCACCTCAGGGATTGCACAACCCCAGGTTTTTATAGCAGATTGTTTCTTGTACCCAAACCCAGCAAATGCGCCCTGTGATAGATCTTAGTGTCCTGAACAGTTATATGCTAGTTCCAATGTTCAAAATGGAAACAGCAGAGATAATCAGAAACTCGGTCACAAAAGGTGAATGGCTAGTTTCCATAGACCTGAAAGATGCGTACTTTCACGTTCCCATATATCCAGATAAAAGAACCAAAAGCTCATTCTTCAGTCCCATGGAATTCGAATTCACCAATACCTGGACGATTAGTTGTTAGGAGCAAACACCTCACTGGCCTCATCTGTTGAAGCAACCACTCAGTCACAAATACCATCATAATTTGTTGTATCTGAATCTTCATATTTGGCACCTAGACACCACTCAAAACCACTTGAGTCATTCTCTGAGCAGGTGGCAGAGAGAATTAAGGCACCTCAAAGACCCTCATCTAGAAGATTGTATGAGTCAAGGTGGGCCATTTTTGAACTCTGATGCCAACAGAATCAGGTGGTCAGCTCAGAGCCTACTATCTTAAACATAGCAGATTTTTTTAACCATCTCTTCACAGTCAAAAATCTCAAACCTGCCACTATTGATGGGTACAGGACCGCTATAGCTGATCATTTAGGACATTTTGTCCAGGAGATGAGCAAAAGCCTTGACCAAGGCAAAAGCCTTGACCTGAATAGGCTTATTGCCTGTTTTAGGCGGGTTGCATGTAACCAACCCGCCTATTAGATTGATGTGTCCGACGTCCATCATCATTTTCGTTTCTGGACTCTAAGTCGAAAATGCTTTGTCCAATCGAATTCAAACGTGGTAGGGAGATAGATCACCATCATAGCTAGGTTACTTTCGATATTGGTGTAATTCCGTCTGTTTGTTTGTCCGTTTTTTGTCTGTTTGTCTGTCCGTAAACATTTCCGTTTCTGGACTCTAACTCGAAAACAGTTTGTCCAATCGAATTCAAACTTGACAGGGAGATAGATACTCATCATAGCTAGGTTCCTTTCGAAATTGGTCTTATTCTGTCTGTTAGTTTGTCTGTTTTTTTGTCCGTTTGTCTGTCAGTATTTCTGTTTCCGGACTGTAACTTGAAAACGCTTTTTCCAATCAAATTCAAACTTGATAGGGAGATAGATAACCATCATGGCTAGATTCCTTTTGAAATTGGTGTAATTCTGTGTGTTCATTTGTCCGTTTTTTGTCCATTTGTCTGTCAATATTTCTGTTTCCGGACTCTAACTCGAAAATGCTTTGTCCAATCAAATTTAAACTTGACATGGAGATAGATCACCATCATAGCTAGGTTCCTTTCGATATTGGTGTAATTCCGTCTGTTCGTTTGTCCGTTTTTTATCTGTCTGTCAACATTTCCGTTTCCGGACTCTAACTCGAAAACTCTTTGTCCAATCGAATTCAAACTTGACAGGGAAATAGATCATCATAGCTAGGTTCCTTTTGAAATTGGTATTATTCCGTCTGTTGGTTTGTCCGTTTTTTGTCCGTTGATCTGTCCGTCAATATTTCCATTTCTGGACTCTGACTCGAAAATGCTTTTTCCAATCGAATTAAAAACTTTTCAGGGAGATAGATAATCATCATAGCTAGGTTCTTTTCAAAATTGGTGTAATTCTGTGTGTTCGTTTGTCTGTTTTTTGTCCGTTTGTCTGTCAGTCAATATTTCCGTTTCCGGACTCTAACTGGAAAATGCTTTGTCCAGTTGATATTAAAAGAGACACTTTTAGAGCCGTCTTGTTGGTAACTATGGATTTTTTGAGGGTTGGTAGCAGTGTTTACAGAATCAGCTAGGATCAGGTGTGATTTGTACGCATGTCAGCAACACGTTTGATATTTCACCCGTCCTCCCCGACTCTGGATGATGACCATGGCTCTGCCCATCTGGAAACCGTCTTGTCTCTTTATGTACTGTCGTAGTCATTTCCAGACCTATCCTTTCCTGTTACCGTCAGGAAACACTTGCCAGCCTATTGTATTCAAGTACCCTGACATCACTCCACAACAGGCAGTAGAACAATAGTCACTCTACTTGAAAGAAAACCAGCCTGTGGTAAGCAAGCAAGACCTGACTTGGTCACTTCCCGTCAAGATGGGAAATGACATAGAGGCAAAACTGTATTCAGGATAAGTTCAATTTTTTGAAGAGCCACATCAAGAGGAAGGGCCTCAGCAAGTCTTCCGGATTTAAGTCATCATTCATCCATTGCCAGCACTGCCACAGTAGTGTCCCAGCCTTCATAAGTCAACCAGCAGGTCATGGATCAATTTGCCCAGATAAAGACTATGCTCACATCTTTTTTCGGGTCCAGACAGGAGACCACCAGAACAGCCTGGCATCTGAAGTAGAAAACTTGGCAGACTGTCAGACTTTTTGAAATGAGTCAGTGAAACTTTTATGTAGAATACAGAGCAGGGCAGAGGAAAAGAACTGTCAGCCACAGCAACCTACACTTTCTAAGAACTCCAGTGCCACTTCCACCATAGCATGTGCCATCATGTGCCATAGCAGCCACTGCCAAGGAATACATCTTGATATATTGCAGAAACCCAGATTCCAGCAAGCCAGGTCAAACAACCAGTTCAGCAAAGCCAAGTGGTGTCAAGAGGACAACAGCCAAGAGGGCAGCAGACTTCATACTTAGTTGTCGACTATAAACAACCTGGGACTTCAAGACCGCTACATTTCACTATCAGCCCTACCAAGAGTTTCAACCCACCTTCTGTAGCCTCTGTTACAGGAGAAGAAAGTTCACACAACATTTCAGGCCTCTCTTGCATTTTTGGGAATATACAGTCAGTCATGAGCTACCAGCAGATGGATACACCTGAACTGTTTAAACCAAGTAACCTGCATCAGCACGCCACCTCTCCTCCAAGCACCCAGTAACAAGAACCTCCTCAGCAGCCATCACAGCCCAAGCAGCAGCAGCAATAGACTGACTGCACCTGCCTACCAAAGGTCCCTTTCAGAACCACTGCTGATTCATAGGTCCTTCTCAGGACAAAGCAATCTTTCCAAAACAATTAATAAGCTGCCTGATTTAAAAAAGACCCAAACAAAAAACATTACACCAGTGGTAGATAATTACCATATTAAGTGGTAAATTGATATTTTGACTGGTCAGTAAAACTCAAAAATAAGAAAGGGATTATGTTTCATTATGTTAATATTGTTTGATATAGACTCCTTGATGAATGCATTATATGTAGCTCATCGGATATTCATAATTATGCAAAACAATATATTCTGAGACATTTGAGGAATGTAGTAACTTTTTACATAGTCTTGTCTTAAAAGTTATGATCTTTCCCTTAACATCTTTACATATTTTTGTGAATTGTTGCACCAGTGGCTGTGACATGATAATGTTCACCACATGAACACATATTTCAATATCATTCAATATGCAAAGCAATATTAGAATTTAATATCAGAATTGAAATTGCACTTCAATCCCAGCACTTATCAGGTCAACTTACATATTTTTAAGTAATAGTTTATGGTCATCAGCTGTAGTTACAGTGTTAATTGTTTTTCTTTGCATTGTATTTTAGTTTATTTTACCAGATGTTACAACTTGAGTTTATAGTCAATATCCAGTAGTCTATGTATCAGCATACATTGTTTTCACTGGGGCCAATCTTGTTTATTGAAGATGCATTAACCCTCATTTGTGAGTAAATAGGAGCTCTACTGTATCGGTTGGGATATCTTTGCTGTGTTACAGGAGTTGAGTGGCACCTGCAAGCAGATGCAGAACAGACTGTTGCAGCTTATAGAAGGGGTCCAGAATGAAGAGGTCACATGTTAGTATTGTCAGCTTCAACCTGTGTAATTATTGACTTTTGGGGGTAATGTTTTGCATAAATGAAACCAGCTTACCAGGATCTTGAAACAAACAAAATCCAGTATTTATCTATCAAAATCTGATGCTGCACAAATGCTGTCACCAATACCATTGTGTGTACTGTAATAAATTACACTGTCTTGAATTTGGCATTAATACGTTAGTTAATAGATAACAAACTAATTCTGAGACCATAAATTAGCAGGAATAATCATTGCATCATGGTGACATTCATTAAGTTTATATATGTCAAAATATGTTCTGAAACATTTGGGATTGTAAAAATTTCAAACAAAAGTAAACGGTAAATAGATGGTGCATGCATATTTTTCCAAGGTATAACTTAATGTATGTTGGAAAGGTATTATGAGAATTTTAATGTTTATTTTTAGATACCCACATTCTTGTTTTTTTGCCCTTTTTTGCACATTTTAGAATTACTTTAGTGTAAGCCATAAGTATATGTGCATTTTGTTTTAAGGTGAACTACTCCATGTAAATGATGAATTGAACAATGTCTTTCTCCGTCATGAAAGATATGAGCGTTTGCGGGCCGGTCAGGCTAAGAAAACGGGACCCAGTCCACCCAATATGTCACAGGCACCACCATCTTACAACCATGCATCATCTGTAAGTTACTCTACCTTTCATTCTTTCATATAATATGCAAATAGTCTTGTGTCTGTATAACCTAATAGCAAACAGAAAATTAATAGAATGTGTAAAGATATCAAATAAAGTTAATAAGTTCTTCAGTGATCAACTCGACATTAATATATTTGATACATATCACCCCTGCATGTATTTTGAGCTGAGAATCAAGATGTCAAAGTAAATTAGGGCCATAACCAAATACTCAATAATCATTCAACAAAGACGTTTTATCAAGTCCTTATCGAGTACTAATACTACACCAAGTGTACAGTTGTCTTGACACTGGGTCACCAGCTCAAATAACCCATCCTTTCTCTCTGTTTGTCACTGGCTTTTATACTATTGTTGTTGGATTTTATATTTTCTATTTCCAGCCACTTCCCCCAATTTCCATGCAGCAGCAACCGCCTGCTCCTACTCCCGCACCAGCAGAAAGTACAGTGACCACAGCCAATCTGATAGACCTGGATACACCCAGTCCTAAACCCCAGGGCAATGCCCCATTTACAGCACAGAATGAGCTTAATGCCAGGCTTGCTGGTCTAAGTGAGTTTTGTAATGCTTAAAAATGATAGTCCAAAAAGCCACTTGACCTTTTACAGGATTGCAGTGGCTTTTGGCTACTGTGCAAATGTTTAAACTGTGTAGAATACAACCCACTTGTCTTTTTCAGTCTTTTTCAACTATATAAAATGGATAGTAAGAGTGAGACCATCTGATCCGTACATATACCAAGCTGGTGGCCAAATTTTTTAGATGTTGAAACACAGATCATGTCCTGTGACTCCAAATCTGCATATTGTAACCATCAGCTCTTATGACCCTTGACTTTCTGCAGATTCCAATTTTGTGTAACCTGTTAAAGAGACACACCCATATGTATATTTTTTTAGTGACAGTTCAATTAACCTCAGATAAATCCCAACTGATGTGCTGTATTGTACTTTAGATATCCCTTTATTATGCCATCACTGCCCCAGTATGTAAAAATATTTTCTTATTATTGCTTTGTCACAAAGTTCTACATGTAAACTTTACAAATTTACAGTATATGTTTTCATCATCAAAAAGCTTGCCTGGAAATACATTTAGCCTCATCTTGAATAACAGTGTGGCTGGCACATCTGATTTTATTGCCTATATCTTGAACTGTTTTACATGTAGGCTCTCAAATTTACTGCTTTTGTTCTTCAGCCCAAAAAGTTAGCCAGGGAATAGCTTTGGCTACATCTTGAAAATCAAGATGGCTGCAACAACCAATTTTTTTCACACCATAAAAGTGCCTATACCTATAAAACAGTTTTACACATAGGCTTCTCAAACTTACATCATATATTGTTCGTCACAAAAGCTTGCCAGAAAATATTAGGCCTCGTTTGGAAAAATCAGATGGCTGTAACAGCCGGTTTTGGTCAAACTTAAAAGTGTGTATAACTCCCTTATCATTGGGCTTAAAGGCTAGGGTTCTCAAGCCAGCCTGTAGAAAATCCTGTGCTGGGAATTTTCTGATGTTGTCACATTTGAAGTTGGAGCCATCCTTCAAGGTCCTGTGCGGAAGCCAAAGTTAAAAATGCTTATTGGTCCTAGAGTTTGGAATTTGAATCCAACCTGATGGAATTCATGGACTGGGAATTTTTTGATGTGGTCACATTATACCTTAGAGCTCTCTTTTAAGCTCAAATGAAGAACGCCAACTTTAAAAGTGCTTGTAACTTCCTTATTAATGCTCCAAAAGGGGCTATCCTAAAGTCAAGTGCTTGCTAAAATTGGATTGTTTATCTTTCTGGCAAGTACAAGTAAGGCTACAACGATTCTTCGGTTACTCGGAAACGAAACGATTCACTTCAATACTCGAGGCAAGAAAAGTGAACCGGATCTTCGAAAACAACTAAACATAGAAGTAAAATCTACTACAAAATTCAAGTTTTTTTCTTTAAATATATTAATATATTTATATATTTTACTATTATAAGGCATTTCCGTTTCAGTATTTTATATTTTAACTATTTGCAAACTTAAATTCTTTGTGTAACAACGTTTTATAAGACGGCATTTTATTCTAACGTATTTCGAAGACGCCTCAAATCTCGCAATATAAGGATGGTTACAGTTTCTAATATTTTGCATTATAAATGCGTCTTTTCCCCAAAATTCAATAAACTATCAAAATTCTTTCCTGTTGAGTGGTTTGTAACCATTTAATAAGGCGTGGTATGTCAAAATATGAAGCAGTTTATTTCGTGGGCGATAATCAAGCGAGTAACCGAATCCGAGTCGATTCTTATAAAACGAGGAATCGGGGCGCATTTTCGGGCTCGCTTGCAGCCCTAAGTACAAGTATTCATCAGGTCTCTGATAAACTAATTCTAGCTTCTTTTGGACATTTAGTAAAAATAGATCTTCAAATGTCCATTTTTTCTGAATCATGGTGAAGCCAGACTCATTTTACTCAGTTTTTGTTTCTGTGGTCAATAATGTATCCTACTTTATGGCATAATTTAATTTTCAAAAGTAAATTATGTCAAGTTAATATTTTGTCATGGTATTTGGCAAATATTCACATATTATGTATGCGGCTGAAGTTTTTGGTCACATAGCTGGTTCCTGGAGCAAAACCTTGTATCATCCTCTGCAGAGCAGTAATCAAAACACCTAACATTTCATCTACATTTTCATAATCTCCGACCAGTTCTTCTACCAGAGGACCATGGTAGTGATCATGGGATTACTGTCATTCAGCTGGTTAGCCTTCTGACATTGATATCTCTAACCTGCAGGTATGGGTTCAAACATCACCCCTAGCAACCTGGACCAGCTGACCAGTACATCTGCTGCTACAGGCTCTGTGCAGCCTCAGCAGCCTCCACCAGCTAGTGATGACTTTGATATGTTTGCCCAGTCCAGACAGTCCTTTGAACAGAGCAAGCAACAGTTACCTGGTCAAGGGTAAGTGAGTGCATTAAGTATTGAATTGTATGACTGTTGTCCATATTCTGGTATTATTTCAACATGCCAGAGTTTAACACACATAGGAATTTGGAAGACCACAGAAAGGTATGTACATTTCAGGTAGCACTGAATGCTAAGGACTGAATGCTAAAAATATTCCAATATTTTATATATTCCATAACAGAAACAGAAATTCAAAAAATGTTTTGCGGACAAATTAAAACAGCTACAATGACAACAATAATGTGTATATTGTGTCCAGCATTTAGTATTCAGTCCCACATTCCTTTCTTTAAAAAGTGCCAAAAATTAACGAGATCTTTATAATTAGAGTGCATGTTTTGTGTCCATTCACTTTTTGATTTAATGTGTTTCAAGATTTGCCAGAAATAGGAATAAAGTAGCAACCATTTCTTTTGATTTAAATTACACCTGAGAGTTTTTCTTTTCTTAAAAGTGTCCAATATCTTTCACTATTGGCCACTTTGTGATTTTGACCATATATAGAAGTCTTTTTAGCACATTTCCAAAGAAACCCTTGTACATTTATTTCAACTAAAATGATCATAAAAACCGAAGAAATACACACCAGGAATACGGAAATGAAAAGTAATGATGTTAAACATCTTAAAAATTATAAATTAAATGAAGAGGTGTAATTTAAATAGGTTAATAGCCTCGTAAGTGTTCAATATTGGAAAATAATGAACTGTTGACTCGGTCCCTTCAGGACCTCATAAACAGTCCATTATTTTCCAATATTGGACACTTACTTGGCTATTAACCTATACATAGTTCAGGTTATTTCCTAATATAAGGCTCAATTTTATTTATGTCTTTGTAAATTTTAATGGAACTTAAATTAGAAAAATACTACAACTTTCTTACAAGACTTGTCTAATCTACTCACACTTTTAAAGCACTTAATCTCTGCTCTTGTATATAAACCAATTCATTGTTGTAAAATCTCATAGTGCTTGGGCAACTGTGGTTCATTAACCATCAAGACATCTGACAGTCAAGGAGATTAGGGATAAAGCTTTGTTGAACAAGTAGGTTTTACCAATGATTTTACCAACTCCTTCTTACCAATGATAAATGAAACTTGTACTTGCATTTACTTATGTTTTGATAGGAATAGTTCTTATAGTGCCCAACAGCCAGATCAGTTCCAAGGAGGCCTAGGTTCAGCTGTCAATGCCAAGAGTTCTAACCCATTCTCAGAAAATCCTGGAAAAGTAAGTACACCTGTACCTATTTAAGTAGGACCATTTGAAGTAGTATTTTCTGTGTAGTAGTAGTAGTTAATTGAATGACTAGGCCAATAAGGAATATTCCATTAAAATTTGATCTGTTAGAGCCCAGTTACACATTCACGGATGACCCGCCGGATCACGCCAGGTTTCCTAATTTGGAAAATGTTTGGAAATGTTGAGTGATTTACGGATCATATTTTGTGTCCGTACGGTCATCCGTAACATCTGTAATGTCTGTGTGAGATCCGTAGCGGCATGCTGCGGTAGTGTAGTGACATGTCAAGGATCAGATAAGATCCCTAGGTCATTGCTGAAAAATCAAACTGTTTCATTTTTCCATTAAGGCTTTACAGACCTTAGTATCCGTAGCATCCTGGATGTCCTTGTGGCATCCCTTTTATCCTTGATGCTTCTGTGCCAACAAATATCCTGCAAAACATTGCCGGATCTAACCGGATCTGCTACGGACTGACACGGAAAGGGTTTGCGGATTAAAAAACCAGTCAGAAGACCAATCTGTTGTGCAGTCTTTTCATCCGCAAACCTGTCCTTGGGGCACCGTGGCAGTCCGTAGGAGATCCATAGCAGATCTGTGGCAGATCCGTAAATCTTTTACATGACCCATCCTCATCCCTTGCCAGTTACCATATATGGAACCGTGGCCTATATCTGTGGCGCATCCGGCTATGTGTAACTGGCCCCTAATCCAGGAGTCCTGGTTAGAGAGTTGGTCTCCCATAATTTGACTTACCAGGATTCTGGTACAGATGTTATCTGTGCAGTGCGTCTTATTGTATTGAATCAACAGTAAGGAAGTGAAAACTAAACAAGAGTATTCAGTATGTGTTGTATCATTAAGCGTCCCTGAAAGGGTGCTTATTTGTATTCGCCTCAGTTTCCTCGCCGCCGCCGCATTATCGTCTCCCTTGAATATCTCCCTTATTATTAGAAGGTTTCAAACCATATTTGGCACTTATATACCTTAGGCGTGGGAAAATTTTTCTGCATGCTTAAATTTGACCTTTATGAAGGTCACATGATCAAAAACAATTTTTTTAAGTACACCCCCCCCCCCCCCCCCCCCCCCCCGTCATCACAGTTCAGGAAAAACTACTTGCTACAGAGCCTTATGCTTTGACACACCTGTTCATACTATCGAAAACGCGAGCTGATTAGATTTTGGGAGCAATCCCTTGAAAAATGTCTCATTTATGGGTGATTTCCTCACACCTTCCAATCTGAGAGCCTTAAATTTAGGTCAACCCCCCTATTATCTTCTTAAGTATTGCATTTAGAGCCATAACATGTATTGGGAGGTAATAGGAAACCATATGTGGAGAGTCTAAATAGCCGGTCAGTTTTACCCCCCGACCCCCCTTTATGGGTCAAACTGGGGTCATAAAATAGCTGATTTTGAGTTTTTGCCTTATATCTCCTTTATTGTTGCTTTTATAGCTTCAGAATGTATTAAGAGGTATTGGGAAAGTACATGTGGAGAGTCTAAATAGCCGGTCAGTTTTACCCCCCGACCCCCCTTATGGGTCAAACTGGGGTCATAAAATAGCTGATTTCATTGCGTTAATACATCTTACCTACCAGACCATAGCTATAGTCCGGCGCCAGCCGGTCCCGCCAAACGAAAGAAAAAGACGTCCTGGGTTTCACCCCCGGCAGGACCGGTACACTACACTCCACTCGCCAGGTGGCCTAGTTCCTGCCTCACTCGCCAGAGGGACGTGACGTCATAGCATCTTTTTCGTTTGGCGCGACATTCAAGTTTGAATTTTGTGGAAACACTTTTATTTTTAAAGATATCTTAAGTGATATTGGGTGTTACGTTCTCAGATTTGTCTATTAGTTGGATAAACCACTATGGCATCTCCAGGACAGAGAAAAGGAGCCTGCGGGCATATCATGGCTAATTTTGATCCACACTCTCGATGTGCCAGATGTAGGGACAAAGGTTTGGGGGACGACCCTTGCGTTCTCAAATTAAGTTGTGAGTTTTGTGACAATCTTTCTCCCGAACAATTGCTTCAGCTCTCAACTCCGACTTACAAACTCCGTAAAGAAAAGTTGAAGAGTAAGGAATCACTTGTGGATCCCTCTACCGTTACTGTAGTGTCACAGGTCGAAAAACAGGACGTTGCTCCATCTTCCCCTCCTCATGACACTGAAACGGAGTTCACCTTGCCTCAACCAAACTTCCGTCAAGATTTAAAAGATCTAGATGATAAATGGTCTACTCGCATGGCGCGTTTGGAGGCACTCATCACCATGGGCCATCGTCCCTCTCCACAGCCTACTTTCACTCCGGTCCAAGCACCGGTCACGCATCAGGCTCCAGCTGGATCTTTGTCACAAGCACCTTTTCTGCTATCCGCCGTTCCTTCCGGCCAAGCCGGTCCGGCTTATGGCCCGGATAGAACAAAGGCAACAGCTACTATCACCAGCTCTATGGATAGGACCTCTCCTCTGGAGAATGTTTATCCGCAACCAGACCCGGAACCGGTATTCTCTTCTCAGAGCTCTTCCGGCCCGGTGGCCTCATCTATCACTCAACCACCCCCGGAGCATTCAGAAGAGGGTGAAGTTTCTGATCAAGAAGAAGTACTAGACCCATCTGAACAAGACTCTCCAGACATTGACAAAACAATAAGTGAAGATCAAAACTACAGGGAGACGGTAAGGGGTGTCTGTGCCTTTATGGGCTGGAATCACATTCCGGACCTTGAGTACACTCCCACCTCCAGATCTGACAACCCCTGGGTTGGCCACCGGGCTCAACCGGTTGGAAAAGTTTCCATTGACTTACCACCAGAGGACTGGTTATGCAAAAAATTGGAAAACCTCAATCTAGTACTAATTGAAGGCTACCCGTCAAAATCAACAGAACCGGGCGGTTTACATGTTGATCAATATCTCCGACCACCAAAATCTCAGACAAGATGGTACGGGATACACCCGGCAGAAAACAAAGACATAACTAGGCCTGGTAAATACGTAACTTCCTGGCCCAACGATGCCGCAAAGCTCAACAGTTCCTTTGCCCGGATTGCTAAATCTACTATTGCTTCATCTCAACCTACTTCCCGACCACTGTCTCAGGAAACTCTCCGCAAATGGGAAAAGGCTGCCAAAGAAACAAGCTATATTTGTAACCAGTCAGCTGGTTTCAATAGATGTATAACTAAAGTGCAGGATGCTGTTCAGGAACAGTTAAAAATCCTACAAGCAGAACTTGGCAAAGGTAAATCCTCCGCAAAAGCCCAGGGGGCTCTGGACGAACTTCACTTTTTAACAGCATTTAATCAGAATATCAGTTTTGCGGTCGGGAAATCTCTTCAGCACCTTTCGGACTTTACTTTCGTCCAAATGGCTAACTTGACTCTAGTCCGCAGAGATTCCTATCTGGATCACCTGAGGGCAGGAGTGAAACCAGATACCTTTTCCGCTCTCAGGAATTGCCCTCTTCAAACCCGGGCTTTATTCCCAGATGACATCATAAGAAAAGCGGAAGATGAGATAAACAACTTTGAAACACACAAGCGTACCAACCAGCCCGGTCCGGGCCGTGGTGGGTTCGCGGGTGTACAGAAAAAGCAGCATCGCTACCAGCCTTACTCCACTAGTTGGAAGCAAGACGACTCAAGTACCACCGGTGCTTCCGGGAAAGATCTCCCCGCATGGAAATCATTTGGTAGCCGGGGCAGAGCACGCGGCAGAGGCAGGGGTGGTCAACCCGGTCGCGGTTCGCGAGGCTCCAAGGATCCCAAAAATTATAAATGACAATTACTGCAGAATTCCTCCGGAGTTACAAACAAAACTGGAGTATTATGTGTCAGATGTAAAACAGACAGATTTTCATGTGCTTGTCAAGAACTCTGTAAAATGTCAAAGTGTTGCTTGTCTTGTACATTCTGTAACAAAATCAAAAAGTGGGCAGCCGCAAAAGAAAGGCGTAAGACCAATATCAAACATGAAAAATACAATAAAGTCTGTGAAAAGTGCTTCTTTTGTAAATCACTGTGTTTTTGCCCCAAATGTGCCAAATGCCCTCAGTGTTGCAAATGTCCAGCCAGTGGGGGGGCGACTACAATTGTTTTGGGAAGTATGGGCACGACTAGGTGCAAACCCAAGAGTAGTGTCCATACTAAAAGAGGGTTATGTTCTCCCATTCAATCTCAGACCTTGCCTAGTGAGGGATCCCCTGATAGTAAGCGGCTATGCCAATCCCATCAGAGACTCCCACTTGCAAGGGGCTCTACAAGCCTTAATCAAGAAGAAGGCAGTAGAGAGGGTCAGGGTTCGAACCTCTCTAGCCTTCTTCAACAGACTATTCATTGTCCCCAAACCGAACCAAAAGTGGCGGCCAATCTTGGACCTCAGTACTCTAAATCAGTTTTTATGCGTAAAAACATTCAAAATGGAAACCCCGGAGACAATTCGAACCTCCTTACAACAGGGAGAGTGGGTGACATCGCTGGACTTCAGCGACGCTTACTTCCACATTCCAATCCATGTCAACTCCCGAAAATACCTCAGGTTCCACTTCCAGAACCAGTCTTACCAATTTCGGGCTCTTCCCTTTGGCCTGTCAACAGCTCCAATGGAGTTCACTTGTGTAGTCAAAGAGGTAAAACTAATGGCTCAGTCTCAAGGTATAAGGATCCACCAGTACCTAGACGACTGGTTGATTCGAGCCCCTACCAGAGACTTGCCACCAGGGAACCCAGTCCCTCCTAGCCCTTTGCCAGGAGTTGGGCTGGATTGTAAATATCCAAAAATCAGAACTGGAACCCCAACAAGTCTTCGACTTCGTAGGCTACCAGTACGACCTACTCAACGGATTAGTCAAGCCTACTCAAAACCGTTGGGAGGTCCTTCAACAAAAAGTAACAGCACTGTTACAGAACAGATCTTGCCGAGTGAGAACTTTCATGTCTCTTATAGGTCTACTCACTGCGACAGAAAAACAGGTGCCCCTAGGCATGCTGCACATGAGACCTATTCAGTGGCACCTCAAGAAACACTGGAGAGTCCCAGAATCTCTGGAAAAGGAGATCCCAATTCCAAGGTCTCTCCATCAGTACCTGCAGTGGTGGACCCAAGAAGAAAATGTCCTAAAGGGTCAACCCTTACGCCCCCTACGACACGCAGTTCAAATCTTTACAGACGCCCGAAGTGCCCGAAAGCAAGTTGCACATAAACTTCTTAGAACTAAAAGCCGTGTTGTTAGCTCTAAAAAGATTCCAACATTTAGTACAAGGAAAAATCGTCCTCATTGCCACAGACAACACTACAGTTGTGGCATACATCAACAAGGAGGGAGGTATGAGGTCAGGCTCACTCTGTGCCCTTCTTTGGCGGCTCCTATGTTGGTGCAACCTCAGACAGATAGTGCTGAAGGCCAGACACATTCCAGGCCGTCTGAATGTAATTGCAGACAAGTTGTCTCGCCAGGGACAGGTCATTCAGACGGAGTGGTCCCTCCATCAAGAGATCTTCGACCTCCTTTGTCAAACCTGGCATTATCCCCAAGTGGACATGTTTGCAACAAGGTACAACTGCAAGCTAGTCCAATTTGTGTCCCCAATTCCAGACCCAAAGGCCTGGTCAGTGGACGCTCTGACAGTGTCCTGGGAAGGCCTGGACATGTACCTCTTCCCTCCAGTGTCTCTGATGGGGAAGGTGGTCAGCAAGCTGTCAGATCACTGGTATCACAGAGCAATCCTGATTGCTCCGGGATGGCCCAACATGCCTTGGTTTTGGGACCTAGTGGAGCTGTCTGCGAGAGTTCCTCTTTGTCTTCCACACCACCCAGATCTAGTGGCCCAACCTTTCAACAAGGCACGTCACAGGGATCTGGCAAACCTAAATCTCCATGCCTGGCTCCTAGAGCCCAGACAATCAAGGAGCAAGGGTTCTCTAGCCCAGTGGCGTCAAGAATTGAGGCGCCTCAAAGACGTTCAACCAGAACAGTCTACGAAGCGAAGTGGTCCGTTTTTGTTAGATGGTGCGAAGCAAGTCAGGTGGACTTCAGGAACCCATCTATAAAACAAATAGCAGATTTCCTCCTGCACCTTTTCCAGGAGAAAAATCTCCAGCCCAGCACTATTGATGGTTATAGGTCAGCCATTGCAGACAAACTGGGAAATACCTCGGTTAATGTCGGCAAGGATGACAATTTGACTAGACTGTTAGACAGTTTTCACAGAGATAGACCCAAAGGGCGCCGGGGGGTTCCTGCTTGGAACCTCTCCCTAGTTTTACACCAGCTTACAAAAGCGCCTTTTGAACCCCTTAGAAAGGCTTCTCTAAAACACCTTACTTTCAAAACTGTTTTTCTCCTAGCCCTGGCTTCAGGAAAACGCAGGAGTGAGATACACGCTTGGTTAAACAAAAATATCAGACACCAAGCTGATTGGTCCAAAGTTTCCCTCTACCCATCACCAAGCTTCTTGGCGAAAAACCACTTGGCAAAAGAGGGACCAGAGTGTGTGGCCCCTGTAGTCATCCCGGCCTTAGCCTCCGCTCTGGACAAGTCTTTAAAGGAAGACAGATCCCTGTGTCCGGTTCGGGCTCTTCGCTACTACCTGGACAAAACGCAGGACCTAAGAACGGGAAAGGAGTTGGTCTTTGTATCATTCAAACAAGGTTTTAACAAGGACATCTCGCCTGCCACTATCTCTTCCTGGATCAAACAAACAGTAGTGTTGTGTTATGATCTGTCGGACCAAGATTCATTGACCTTACACCAGGTTAAGGCCCATGATGTTAGGGCCTTTGCGGCCTCCAAAGCTTTTCAAGGTGGCATATCCCTGGACCAGATTCTAGCAGCATGCCACTGGAAGTCCCACAACACCTTTACACAATTTTACCTTAAGGATGTTGTCTGGGCAGATAAGGAGCTCTTTCACTTGGGTCCTGTGGTTGCTGCCCAGCAGATCCACCACTAGTTCCCTCAGCTTCTTTGTATATAATTGTATATAGTGTACATTCTAGTTAGTCTAGGTGCAGGCTCACGTTTAGCCTATGCCTTGGCTTCTCAAAGTCTTTTACTTCAGAGTAATTATCTGAGTATGGGACTTTCCCTACTCTTCCAGGTTAACCGTGGGAATCATGGACTTGAAATCGTCTCTCTTCCTCCCCTCAGAGCAGAAAAGTGGGGGGGGGGGGGGGGGGGGGGCAAGTAGGTCTATATCCTTGAGACTAACATGTCTCCTTAAAGGACTAGAACCTCACACCTGGGTATAATATAAGAGTCCTCTCCAATCCTCAAAAGGCTGCCCTCCTTCCACTGGGTAGTTATTCTAGCTATCGTCTGGTAGGTAAGATGTATTAACGCAATGAAATTGCAAATTTTAATTGGTAAATTAAATTTTTATTAGTTAATACCTTACCTACCAGACGGGAGATTCCCACCCGGCCTTCCCCGCTTTCAGCCTTATAATTCAACCTTAGGGACGAAAAAGATGCTATGACGTCACGTCCCTCTGGCGAGTGAGGCAGGAACTAGGCCACCTGGCGAGTGGAGTGTAGTGTACCGGTCCTGCCGGGGGTGAAACCCAGGACGTCTTTTTCTTTCGTTTGGCGGGACCAGCTGGCGCCGGACTATAGCTATCGTCTGGTAGGTAAGGTATTAACTAATAAAAATTTAATTTACCAATTAAAATTTGCAATTTTGAGTTTTTGCCTTATATCTTCTTTATTGTTGCTTTTATAGCTTCAGAATGTATTAAGAGGTATTGGGAAAGCATATGTGGAGAGTCTAAATAGCCGGTCAGTTTTACCCCCCGACCCCCCCTTATGGGCCAAACTGGGGTCATAAATAGCTGCTTTGGAGTTTTTGCCTTATATCTCCTTTATCGTTGCTTTTATAGTTTCAGAATATATTAAGAGGTATTGGGAAAGCATATGTGGAGAGTCTAAATAACCGGTTAGTTTTACCCTCCGACCCCCCCTTATGGGTCAAACTGGGGTCATAAAATAGCTGATTTTGAGTTTTTGCCTTATATCTTCTTTATTGTTGCTTTTATAGCTTCAGAATGTATTAAGAGGTATTGGGAAAGCATATGTGGAGAGTCTAAATAGCCAGTCAGTTTTACCCCCCAACCCCCCCTTATAGGCTAAACTGGGGTCATAAATAGCTGCTTTGGAGTTTTTGCCTTATATCTCCTTTATTGTTGCTTTTATAGCTTCAGAATGTATTAAGAGGTATTGGGAAAGCATATTTGGAGAATCTAAATAGCTGCTCACTTTTATCCCCTGATCCCTCCCCCCATGGGTCAAACTGGGGTCATAAAATAGCTGATTTCGAGTTTGTCTTATATCTCCTTTAATGTTGCTTTTATAGATTGAGAATGTATTAAGGAGTATTGGGAAAGCATATGTGGAGAGTCTAAGTTGCCGGTCAGTTTTACCACCCGACCCCCCCCCCCCCCTTATGGGTTAAACTGGGGTAAAAAATAGCTTTTTTGCAGTTTTTTACCTGATATCTCCTTCATTGTTGCTATTATAGCTTCGGAATGTATTAAGAGGTATTGGGAAACCATATGTGGACAGTCTAAATAGCCGGTTAGTTTTACCTCCTGACCCCCATGTATGGGTCAAACTGGGGTCATGAAATAGCTTTTGAAAATGAAAATGAAATATGCATTCTTAGGTTTACAGCATGCTTATTAAAACCACAAGGCATTTTAAACTCTCAGGGACGCTTCGCTTTTGTTAGCAAAAGCATTCATCTAGTTTATTTAGTATTAGACATCAGTATTGTGTTGGTATATTATTTTTGGGTTTAATATTTAGTTTGTTTTAGTGTTATAAATGAAAGTACTATTTTGAGCTTTACAATAATATTATTGAATTTACAGTATTGGTGTTCACATATTAACCGCCCCTAATTTTATCTCAATGCGTATCAAATATTGTGTTGGTGTTAAAGCCCCCATTACTCATCTCTATAAATGAAAGTACTGTGGAGCCATCTCTGGAGATCTGTGATTCACAGTTTGCAGCTATCCATCATTTAGTGTCTCTTGAATAGCAAACTCTTTAATCTATCATTCACACAGATAGAAAAATATTTCACAATGCAACCGTTTGACTTGAACATAAATAATTTACATAAAAGTTTTATTGCCGCCATAGCTTTATTATTTTTTTGTCATTTGCCAATGTCTTTAATGTTACCATTATTGCAGAAACTGAAAGACATAAGGGTACTCAATGTAATAAACTGCTTTACCTGGTAATAAATATAGTAGTTTTCGATCAGTTAATTTGTCTTTTTGTATCGGACTGCCAGAATTCCTTTTGGACCCAAAACTTAGGAGTGCCATTTTAAGTGACCAGACAAAATGGCCTGAAATAATTTTCTCCTGAATTGTGTCCATGTTGAGATCATTTACTTGATATGAGGAACAGGTCGGTCTCATGAAAAAAGTGTTGAAGATATTATTTCTGAAACATAAACAGTCCTCTATTAAGTAGGGGTGTGACGAGTACAAATAATTCGGGTAGATTACTCGAAGATAAAAACTGGACGCAACATCGAGCCCTCACGAAGTTTAGTATCCACCTTAACAGGAAACAACATCCAATATGGCGGCTCCCGTAAACGCAAAAAATTATAAACATAAAAGCTTTGAATCACTTGAATTAGTTATTTTCAGCACATAATATCAATAATATTATGTTAAAAATGTTGGATTATGCGATTTAATGTAAGTAAAGTGTGTTATTTGTGTTTTATAACTAAAAAATGTAACTATAGGTTGTTATATATATAGTACACGAGCACTTGACTCTGAGAACTGGGATCGAATTTTCGTGAAATTTACCTCGCTCGGCGAGTGTTGACTGCTAGGTCACACCCATACTATTAAGTATGGTTCATGTGCAGACTTCATTTGAACTTTGAATATTATTTTTGCATTGAAATGTCATCTTCATTATCCCATCAATATTTTGTGGTCCTGAAAAGGAGGGAATTCTACTCTCACAAATTCAGTTGTTTTACATTGAATGCTCTCGTACAATCCAAACTTTCTGTATTCTGAACAGAATCATACTCTCCCAATATATGCAACTAACGAAGGTTGCACTCATTGGCTCCACTGGTCTTTAGGTTTGTTGAGTTTCATTGAAGTTCTGTAAAAAGTACTTGTGACAGTTTGTTGCATTTGTCACTGTGTGTTACACCAGTATATTAACACATCGAGTGGTATCGTGTTTTTGCAGGAAAACAGTGGAATACCAGAGGTAATTGTTGTGTAAATACGAGTGTGTCTTCACAAAGAGACCCACCAGTTATATTTTGTTTTGTTTTTCACAGCATAACTTTAGCATCACCTAAATATGCAGTAGATGGTGTCTGATGTAATTTATTTGTTGATTGCATTGTTTTCAATGCATATAACAGTGACGAAAAGATTCTGCACTGTAAACCACCTGACATTAAAGCAAACAGCCGCCAACTTTCCCACTAAGACCATGCACCTATATTCACTTACATTCTTGTCTTTGTTTTATCCACCATGAGCTGTATTTGACCTTACCAGCAGAACATACAAAGCGGGGCATATAGGTTCTATATTCTCCTGTCCCACTTACTATACAAAATCAGCATTACAAATTTTTGTCAATATGTGCTGATTCTTTGCAAATATTTCTTAAAATGTGCAACCTAGAGATATGTGATATACATCATTGGGAAGTTTTCACAGAGCCTCTCATTTTTGCATTAGGTTCTATGCAGAAATAGCAGAGAATTCTTGAGATAAAAGTAAATTTTTTACATTCATTGGTGCGTTTCTCTATACAGCCATTTTTTACATTCTTTCTTTAAATATAAACTTTGTATGAAATGGTAGATAATAAAACTTAAATATCACACATTACAGTCATTAGACATAATACATGAAAAAATGCATCACTTATAAATATGAATACTAGTGCTACACACTCATAAAATATTCATATCTTCATTATTTTCTCCAGAATTCTAAAAAATTTAAGAGATTAAAAAAATCTTAGTCTTTGAAATTTTTCTTTAAAACTTTTCCTAAAAATTTAAAACAAGAGTAATTGTAAGAATGTCAGTGACTATGGGTAGTACATGAAATTTAACCCGTAAACATTGACATGCGAGACTAAGTTCATTACCACTGCACATTGGGCCTCCAGTTACACGGTAAAAAGGACAGAAGCATGCACATTTAGAATCATTATATAATATACATGTATATGAAGACCCTGCATGGCTTGCGTCAGTACTACAGAACCGGTCATGTCATTGACTACATTCCACAGTTATAAAACCTTGTAATACTTGATCAAACATTTCACAGAATTAATTATGAAGGATGCATTAAAGAAATTCTGAAAATTACTGTGAAAATGAATAGAAAAAAACAACCTAATTATATATAAGTGATCTGGGCAGTTTAAATTTATATAACATTTGTCAGTTAATCACTAAGCAGAGAGAGACTATGTGTACTGTTCACTTGTGTGGCTTCACATTCTGCTGATTGAATTGCACTCAAATATACTTTAATAAAAAAATCCTGGTGTTATGTGTCGATGTTAGATATCCACACTTCTCCATTAACACTTCATATGTGTGCATCCCAGCATTATTGTAGCTGGGGTTAAATCTGCCTTTTGAGAGGCAAGCAGTAAATTAAATGTACTTTTTTTCAAGCCTTTAACTTTCCCGATTTTACTCTTTTTTAGTTTATTATTGGAATTAGTCTTTTTTAGTTTCTTTAAAGGTACATTAGGTGTGGGGAATCAAATTGTTATTATGTTACAGTTGTTTGGCTTAATATCATGTCCGTTTTTTTTCATAAGGAACATATCCCCTTCCTTAGATTATAGAATGATTTTTACCAATATCCTTTTTGTAACCAATTAAGAGTAGTTTGTGACCCTTCACAAAGCAAAGATAAACATTTTGTATATTAGAGTAATCTAGCGAAATCATTAAAAGTATTATTACAGTCATATAGCATGTATTCACTTGAAAGTCCAGAAGCTATTTTACATATTAATTACATTGGTTCACCAGATTTGGTATGTACAAGTTTCATCGGCGCAATTAGAAATTCTGTAAGTTATATGTTCTGTCACAACATGTATAAACCTTAATCATTGTCTCCTTCACACAGTTACATCAATTATCTTGACATTTCAGCTCAGACTATTCTGCTTCCTTGCCCCCACAACTAAACCTTCTTCCAAACCTAGCTGAAAACAGATATTAGTGTCGAAAGGTTAAAAGTGAACTTGTTCTATTCTTTAGACACCAAATGATACTTCTACCTTGTCAAATATAGTGAGATTTGAATATTATTATGGTTATAAACTTTCACCTCCCTGGGGTTGGACGCTTTGTTTATGCTTGCAAAAACTGTGTTTTGGGTATGTATTCTTTTACAGCTGTTAACAAAACTGTGCATCAGTCTGACATTGTTATATAAAATGCATGAAGACTAATGTATGCAGAGACGTGCGCTTCTTAACAGTGTGTGCAACTGTGCATGGTGTTATGTATATGTATATCACAGAGAAAGCCCTTCCTAATGGAAAATTAGTGATTTCAGTGTAGATGTCTCCTGAAAGAGACTGAAATATGGACATCTGAAGTGTTTAAAATTTTAAGTATTTTTCAATTTTTCCGTTCCTTGCACCATATCAACCTTTTTTGGATGTTTCTGCTTCAAGTTGAAAAGAAATATCAGATCCTTGAAGAGCCTTTTAAAGTGAAATTTACCATTATCTGGAATTCCTCACTAAGTAGAAGTGTTTCCTGGTCCTTTGAGGGTTCCATTGATATATGTTCTTATGGCTGAGATTACATGTTCTTACAGAAGTTTGTGTCAGTCTACATGAACAGGCTGCAAAGCAATCACAAACAAGAGTAGTGTGCTAGAGCAGCACATAGTTTATGAAAGTCCAGAAACAAAAAAAAGAGTGATCTTTAGAAGCTCGCACTAATTTCTTGTTGTATGTGTGTATAATATACTTATAAAGATATTTTATCAACAAAACACTTAGTCTAGATAATTTTGTAGTATAGTCAACTCGGTAGTGATAAAACTCCCCAATGTCCACAGGATAATTTGCTTCTCTGATTATTATTCACACCAAAAGTGGTGCCACTCCAGGATTTTTTGCAACTCACACCAGTTCTATGTGCCTAGAGGTCATTGTATTTTTAGATATTATGCTTTGTATAGCAACACTATTTATTATATTCATCACCAGAGGGTCAGCTGTTAATACAGAGCAAGTGTCTGTTTCACATATAAAGTATTGTGTTAAATTCAATTCGTTCGATTTTGGCATTAATTTGAGGACATTTTCCATAAAAGAGGAGTATCAATGGCTGATATACAATGTACATACATGTATATGTATAGATTTTCACCATTAACACTCTCACAGGAAATATTGATGATGTAGCGTCATCTAATTATCAGGATATCTTCTTTGGTCGGTAAGGTTGTCTGCCATATATTTAAACTCATTTTCAAAAGCAAGATTTCCGACCAGGGCATTTCTCTTCTGGTTGGTTCTCGTAACTAGAAGGTTGAATCTTTGTGTGGGTATTATATAACAGACATATATGCCCTGCCCAAGCATGCAGATTTAACCTTGAAGCTCTTCATTCAAGGCCATCCACAGAGTGCCAAAGTACCTCATGTAGCCAATTTTTGCTAAATTTAAAGGAGCTTGTATCTCACTTATTATTGTCCTGAGATGTTATGGATATCACACCTATTTGTAGGAAATAATAGGCTGCAAAAAATGTTTTGATCTGGTCAGATGTGATCTTGGGCCTCTAGTGCAAGGTCAAACAAGGGTAGCCAGACTAAAAGTGCCTACAACTCAAGTATTAATTGTCCAAGATGATTGGAATGTGACACAAACCTAAAGAAATCAGTGTCTGAGAATTGTTTGATGTATTACTATTAAATTTGGACATCAGGACTTGAGTCTTCGAAATAAACAATTTAATAAGGTATTTATGGCACACTGTTGATGAATTTTCTCTTTTTATTTATGTGCTAACAGTTGCCTGACAGGGAAACAGATCTTGCTGAAATGGAACAATGGCTTCAACAGAACCCTGTGAGTATTTTTACATTAATAACCTGTAGCACTAGCTCGTGAAAGCCTCTGAAGCTGTGAATGTAGCAAATGAAAGAGTTGAAGAAAGGCCTTCAATTTTAACAACTGAAGATTTTATTTATTCATTTGGCTGAATTTTCTGTTATAAATAATTAAACAGCCCATCAGTTTTACTGATTACTGCCGTAGTAATGTATTTCACATGATATTTGATATTTTCCTTTACATTGCCATACACATGTAGGATTGTATCATACAGTAAACTTAACTGTAGATGACACGGAGCTTAACTATATTTCTGGTTATACAATTTTTTTTTCCCAGTCCTTTGTTATGAAGGCATGGCCACATCAAAAAACCCACTCTATGCTTGTGTAGTGTGTGTGTCTAAATTTGACTGTTTTGATTAAAGCCTCATAAAGCTCATAGGTTTTCTACAGTTTTTACCCCACAGTCTTTAAAGGCTGTGTGGGTATTGTTTTCATCCGTTAGGTCCGGCTGGGTCGTATAGCGGGCGGGTGGTGCTGATAAAAATTGTCGAGGCTGTATCTCGCAAAGTGTAAGGTCCAAGACGTCGATACTGGGTACGGACATTGGTTTTGGGGTGTAGCTATGTAATGTCATGATGTGACCTTGATTTGACCTTTGACCTTGCCTCGGTGATCTTGATCTTGAAAATTTTTTCTGGGTTGTATCTTCAACGTCAAATTGCCTGGTGTATTCGACTTGTGAACAGCGACAGGACTGTCTATTATAGGAAACTTGTCTCTAACAACAGCCTTGATTCAAAGAAATTGTGGCGGGAGTTACACAAAGTCCTGAATAGATCCCATGGCACTACTCTGCCCACTCATCAATCCTCAAAGTCGCTGGCTGATCGTTTTGCTACATTTTTGTATCCACCGGATAGCATCTGGTGGATACTATAGATTTCGCTTCGTTACGCTGATGACAATGCATCCGCCGCAGTGTGTAGAGATATTTCACCGTTACTGCTCTAACAAAAAAAATATTATAGCTAGCCTTCTCAAATTTGCAGGATATATTCATAGCCATAAAATCTTGCCTGAGAATATTTTTGGCCTCATTTTGAAAAAAACAAGATGGCCGCCCCGGGCGTTTTTCGCCTTTCAGCAAGGACTTTTGTTTGCCGTCTAGAGCAAAGGATATTGTAGGTAGAGATCTCAAATTCGCCGGATATGTTCCTCATTGCAAAATCTTGATGGGAATATTTTTGGCCTCATTTTGAAAAACAAGATAGCCGCCACAAGCGTTTTCCTGTCAGTCATGAAAAGTGCTTATAACTCGCTTATTATTGGTCCTAGAGGTTTGTAATGTGAAACCAACTTATAGACAGTCATGGGCTGGGAATCTTTTGATGTGGTCAGATTTGACCTTGGACCCCTCTTCAAGGTCAAACGAGGATACCCAAACTTAAAAGTACTTATAACTTGCTTATTATTGGTCCTAGATATTTGGGATGGTAAACCAACCTATAGGAAATCATGGGCTGGGAATCTTTTGGTGTGGTCAGATTATTGGTCCTAGATATTTGGGATGGTAAACCAACCTATAGGAAATCATGGGCTGGGAATCTTTTGGTGTGGTCAGATTTGACCTTAGGGTCCTCCTTCAAGGTCAAACAAGGATAGCCAAATGTAAAAGTGCTTATAACTCACTTATTTTTGGTCCTAGAGGTTTGCAATGTGGGTCCAACTTATAGGAAATCGTGGGCTGGGAATCTTTTGATGTGGTCAGATTTGACCTTCGACCCCTTCCTTCAAGGTCAAACGAGGATACCCAAACTTAAAAGTTAAAAGTGCTTATAGCTCGCTTATTATTAGTCCTAGAAGTTTGCAATGTGAAACCAACGTATAGGAAATCATGGGATGGGAATCTTTTGATGTGGTCAGATTTGACCTTGGGCCCCTCCTTCAAGCTTAAACGAGGATAGCAAAATCTAAAATGCTGATAAATCGCTTCTTCTTGGTCCTAGAGGTTTGTAATGTGAAACCATCCTATTGGAAATCATGGGCTAGGAATCTTTTGATGTGATCAGATTTCACCTTTGGCCCCTCCTTTAAGGTCAAATGAGCCAAAATTAAAAGTGCTTATAACTCGCTTATTCTTGTTCCAAGAGGTTTGCAGTCTGAAACCAACTTATAGGAAATCATGGGCTGGGAGTCTTTTGATGTGATCAGATTTCACATTGGGCTCCTCCTTCAAGGTCAAACAAGGATAGCCAAACTTAAAAGTGCTTATAACTTGCTAACTCCTCCTTCAAGGTTAAGCGATGGTTGATTGGCTCTGGTGAGTTTTCTTTCTGGTGGATACAATTTGCATCGGTTCTCCGATGCCCTAGGTCTATTTCTCAAATTTCCTAAATTAATAGGCTTCACTCAAGTCACTCAAGATGAAATAAAATAATAAAAAAATAAAATAATAAAATAATCAGCAAATCACCCACCAAATCCTGCCTGTTGGACCCATTGCCCACATTCCTTATTAAGGAATGCATTAACATTCTTCTACCATCTGTAACTAAATTGGTAAATTGTTCACTCTGTGAGGGACTGGTTCCACATGGTTTCAAAAAAGCTGTAGTCACTCCACTTATTAAGAAGCCCTCGCGTCCTGTTGAGGATTTGAAGAACTACCGCCCAGTATCTGGACTTAGCTTCATTTCTAAACTGGGGGAACATGTAGTTGCTAAACAGCTGGTTGATCATATTCATAGACATGGCTTAGACAACTCGTAAAAGTCAGCATATAAGTCAGGTCACTTAACAGAAACGGCTCTGCTTTCCATCAAAAATGATATTCATTTGTCACAATCTCGGGGTGAAGCTACTGCCTTGGTACTTCTAGATCTCTCTGCTGCCTTTGATACTATTGATCATTCCACTCTTCTCAGCTGTCTTCAGGATTGGTTCGGTGTTGGTGGCTCTGCTCTCATATGGTTCTCTTCTTATTTGACAGAACATTATCAGGCTGTTAAGATTGGTTATACTTTGTCAGATTTACAAAAACTCCTGTTTGGTGTACCTTAGGGTTCTGTTTTGGGTCCTTTGCTTTTCTCTCTGTACACATCTCTCCTTAGTACACTGACTGGTAAACTAAAAGGTGTAAACTTCCATTTCTATGCCGATGACATCCAACTTTATGCTCATCTGTCACACATGAATTCCTCAGCTGCTTTTGATAAGTTGAACAGATGCCTTTAAGATGTCAAAGAATGAATGTCAACTAGCAAACCCAAACTCAATCCTGGTAAAACTCAGTTCATACTTAAGGTTAAATGCATGTTTTCCAACTGACATCTTGGGCAACCCCCGTCATCCCACCGAGTCAGTCAGGAACCTGGGTATGTGGTTTGACTCTGATTTTTCCTTCTCTGAACATGTCCAGAATGTTTGTAAAGTTTCGCTCAGAGTTCAAATTGGCAACCCTGGTGTACAAGTTTATTCATACTGGTTTCCCTAAATATTTTGCTCCACACCTATCTACATACTGCACTACTTACAATACCAGATGTAGTCAGAGTATTGCCAATTTCCTCAATGTACCAAAATTTCAACCTAAAACTCACAAGTGTACAAAGCAGTTTGCTTTCAGTTTTGCCTTTGATGCTCCCACTGTTTGGAATTCGGTTCCTGAAGACATTCACGCATCACCCACTATTGCCTCTTTTAGAAAGAAGCTCAAAACCTATCTCTACGCAAAGGCATATCCTCCTTAGCTCAATTTCTCTTATGGCTTCTCCGTGGTGCTCCTATTTCTGTGTCTGGATTTTGAACTTTGATATGGCTGTTGTTTGTGTGCCTTAGAGTCCACTACTCAGTGTAGATGAAGCGCTATAAAAGTCGAATTAGAATTGGAAACTGTAAAGTGTAGGATGTTGAAATTTGGTAGGGACATTGGTTTGGAGTGTAGGTGTGCAGCGTCATGATGTGACCTTGGTTTAACTTTTGACCTTGCTACAGTGCTCTTGACCTTCAAAATATTGCCGGGACTGTATCTCAGACACCATAAGGTGTAGGAAGTTGATACTTGGTAGGAACATTGGTTGGGATGTGTAGGTGTGCTGTGTCTTGGTGGGACTTTGATATGAGCTTTGACCTTGCTGTAGTGACCTTGACTTTTAAAATATTGTCCCAGCTATATCTCTGTGAGGTGCAGAAATTTGATTCTTTATAGGGTCATTGGTTAGGAGTGTAGGTGTGTATTCATTTCCCAGTTAATTTTTTTTACTCTTTTCACAGAAAAATATAATTTCCACTGTCATTTCACTTTTGAATAAGGAGTACTTTGAAATGATAGAATTCGTGATAACATGAAAACCTAATTTTTAAGTGTTTTCTCATAAAGTGTAGTGTGCTTTGCATTCAAATGCGTGTAGTGACAATCAGTTATTGCAATTATAATGTAATGCAAACCACATATTTAACTGATTATCCAGAGACAATTGTGTAGGATAGATACTTCACATTTGTGCTGATGTAGATCCTTTTTTGAAATACTTCACAAAGTACTTCATGGTCTACATGGACACTTCATTTTTTGTCATTGTGCTGTTGAGTATATGAGTAATAAATGTTATATAAATTATTTCTATTTATTTTCCTTTCTCAGGAAGCCCAAATTCCTCCAGAGTCTGCAACGAGTTCAGGTAAATTTTAGTGGTACTTATTCCATAATTTCTGAAATTTAATAAAACAATTACACTTTTTTATTGGTTGAATATATTATATACATTGTAAAGAAAACCCTTGGGCAAAAACTCAGTCCTATTATTTGTGAAAACCAGAAAACCCAGAACAAAGTTACCAACAAAGTTACCAAGGTTCTGTTGACATGGCACAAGCATATGTGAAAGTAGAGTACTGTCCGTGACAGTTGCCTATAAAGGATAACTTTGCTCAAGCATTTTTAAACAGTGTGTCATTAATTAACGCTCGATGATAAGAGAGGGTTATTGTAATCAGTTTCTGTCTGTCTGTCTGTCTGTCTGTGCATCGATTTGCCCTTATAACTCAAAAACTATAACATCAATCTATCTCACATTTGGTGGGCAGGTGTTTCATGGGGTACAGACGGATTCTTCCAAATTTGGTGTAATTTGTTTGAAAATTAAAGTCAGGAGAGAGTTTTTCTTAATTTTAATTGGGAATACACAGTGAAACTGCTTCTCTTCATCACATACGTAAACAAGATGCACTCATAGAGAGCAAAACGCTCGACTCGATGTGACCAGTCTCACAAGTGTTATAAAGTATAACACACATCCATCATGGTGGCATTTCCAGAAATTCTGGAGGCTTCTTGGTATCCAATATATTAATTGGATCTTTCCTAAACTATAATCACTCCTTCCCATGGCTAGTCCTTTCCTACTTCAAATTTGACATCAAAATTTATTAATTACTTTTGAAGAAATATGAAGTAGAAAGCTAAAATCATTAAAATACATTGAAATGGGACCTATGAAAATTCATGATTTTTTTGTATCCAAAATATGATCCACGTCTTTCCCAAAAATTAGTAATTTCTTCCTTTCACCAGGTCCTACTCACAAATTTTTTATAAAGATCTGTTCATTAGTTCTGGAGTAATCTAAACACCAAAAACAGGCAGACAAATAGACAAAAAAGCACACAACAAACATAAATTCCTGGTAGAGGTAAAAATATTGGTTAAAAGCCACTTCTTGGTCAAAATTACTCAGGGTAAATTTTTGTGATGGACTGTCAAGAAATTGAAACAAACAAACAAAAAAAAAAAAAAACAACAAAAAAACAGAAATAAATAAACATGACAAATACACCACTTCCCTCTCAATTGTATTTATGTCAATTTCAAGACATAAATTTAATGAGAGAAGTATATCACACGTATCACAAGCTAGGTTTTGTGACCTCACAATGACAATTGCATTGTGACATCATTAAGTAATGACATCATCAGACAGCAAAATATTGATTTTTTTACTTATGCAATAAAGAAAATCAGATTTCTCTGTATATGCCCAATTGATCTATTATTGTCCATCAAGTTGAACACTTTATCTTGGTTAAAGTTTTTTTTTTAACAGTAAAATTTTAGATGCTGTGTTTTTATCTTTTCTTTTTAAAAGACCTTTAAAAAAATTGCTAAAAAAATCTAAAAACAAAAATTAAAAAAAAAAAAAAAAATTTAGAATTGACTGGTATTGAACCCCAACCATGAGATTACAAGTTCCACACATTACACTCACAGCCACAGAGGATATCTGATGAGACAAGAATTTATGAGGAGGAAATCCTATCATGATATTGATTTTTGAAGACAAGTAGGTTTCACTGTATATACCCAATTAAAAATTTAAAAACCTGTCTCCTGACTTTAATTTTCAAACAAATTACACCAAATTTGGAAGATTCCGTCTGTACCCCATGAAATATCTACCCACCAAATTTGAGCTCGATTGATGGTATAGTTTTTGAGTTATAAGGGCAAAATGGTGCACAGACAGACAGACAGACAGACTGACAGAAACAAACTGATTACAATAACCCTCTCCTATCGTCGAGCGTTAAAAATCAATATTTTGCTTTCTGATGATGTCATTACTCAGTGATGTCACAATGCAATTGTCAGTGTGAGGTCACAAACCTAGCTTGTGATGCTTGCTGTCTTTAAGTAAAAATATTTCTTCTCATTTTATGTCTTGAAATTGAGGGAGGTGGCATATTCATCATTTTTATTAATTATTATTTCTGTTTTATTTTCTCTTTTTTCTTTCAATTCCTTGACAGTCCATCACAACAAATTACCATGCATGATTTTCACCAAGAAGTGACCTTTAAGCAATATTTTTACCTCCACCAGCAGTTTATGTTTTTGTGTGCTAATTGTTTGTCTATTTGTCTGGTTTTTTTGTTTTGGTTTTTTGTGTGTATGTGTGTGTGTGTTTAGATTACTCCAGAACTAATGAACAGATCTTTATTAAAAAATTTGTGGGTAGAACCTGACCGAAGGAAGAAGTTACTAAAAGAAAGATCTGGATCTTATTTTGGATACAAAAAAATCATGAATTTTCAGAGGTCCCATTTCAATGTATTTTTAATGACTTTGGCTTTCTACTTGATATTTCTATGAAGATTAATTTACATGTTTGGTTTTATTTTGTTCCTTACAATACTTGATATCACTTGAGAGACTGGTCACATGGATCGAGTCGAGTGTTTTGCTCTCTCTGAGTGCATCTTGTTTAAACCTGTAAATATTAGACTGTTTCAACCATTTCCAAGGCTTCCTAATTTGAGGGAAGAGCTTTCACCTTTATATTTTTAACACTAATAAGGGGAATTTCACGAAATGGTATTTTTGAAGAATTGTTATATCTTATCTCATAGTTTGTTGACCTATGCCGGGGGGGGCGGGGGGGGGGGGGGGGGGGGGGGGGGGGTCTGAAACTTTTGGAATATTTTGTATCCAGAATATAATCGGGATCTTTTTCCAACAAGTGATCACCTCTTCCTTTGACCAGGTTGTTCCTTTATAAAATTTCATGAATCTGTACTTATAACTTGTTCAGTAAACTCAGTCAGAAAGCTAAAGTTATTGATAATGGGACCATTGAAAATTCGAAATTTTATTTGTATCCAAAGTGTGATCCAGAACTTTCCCAAAACTTCATCACATTCCTTTTGGAGTAACCATGTACACAGACAGACAAACAGATCCAAAGGCATAACCTCCTGTCTGTGGTAAAATCATGCTCTTTTGAATGAAAAAATCCCCCCCCCCCCCCACCACCACCACCACCACCACCACCACCACTCCTCTCCTCGCTGCCACTTGACTGAAAGGCAACAGGGAATTTGTATGGAAATTTCAAGTGTTGTAAGAATAATATTAAACTATGGTGTATGAACCACAACTGACTACCTAAGAAGAAATTAATAAAAAGATGCATATGCCAACTTCATATATATAACAAATATATACTTACAGAAAGTGCCCAATATTAAATAAATATCATCTGTGAAAAATGAATTAAAATAGTTTGTAAAGAATACTAACGGAATTTACTGAGAATCAATATTATCCCACTACTCTCTACATATAGTATATTGTATTTATTTTGTTTTCAGAGTTTGACCGATTCCTCCAAGAAAGAGCACAAGATGGTAGTGGAAGCCGAGGTGGAAGACAAATGCAAAAGGATAGCCAAGATGATGCTATGTTTGCACTATAGTACCTGGAGAATATGTTGAGAGACTGTATCTACTGTCATTGTGATAGAATCTGTCATTTGTTTTTTATGTCATCTTTTTTAATGAATCATTGTTTTTTTTCCCAGTACAAGTCCATGTGTATGTACATAAAAGATAAATTATGTAAAATAATTCTTCTTATGATTGATATGTAGTTCATGGTATTAAAATTTTGTAACTGGTTGATTTTTACGGTATTTGTCACTATGTTACATTTTGTTAGTGTGTATGTTCACAAGTTATGATGTGAGAATCTTTGTGTATCATGAAATGGCAGTCACACAATATAACATAAAATGTTTTAGTATCTGTTGCACATTGTGAAAGCCAGGTGGGTTCACCTTTAAGCCACTAAACTATGTTTAACCCAATGTCCATTCAACAGTGGTGGCTGATGCATACTTCTCCTTGAAACCTACTTATTTGGCAATGATTTTCCCACTAAAATTGTTCCTTGCTCCAACAGGGTCCCTTGTTTACAACCCACACAAATACAATGACTTAATGAATATTGAATTCTGATTCTCTTCCCAAATCTTAGAATGAGATTATATTAGAGATCAAGTGCTGTAAAAGAATCATTAGATTAGAATCTCCCACCTCTGAGGCTGTCCTTCAGATCTTTCCTAGGCTAGATTTGCAAATATCTGATGTTACAGTGCAGAATGTGGAGCTACAATGTTACTCGGTTTTTCCTTTATCACCTCAGCTACTCATGCTATAGAATGTGCTAAAACCTATGTTAAACCAAGATATGTCCATGGATCACAATTTAGACTTTGTTCACAGCTCAGTTTATCATATTTAAGCTTGATGAAATTTTAGTGTATTTATTTGCTCAGCTTCTTACTTTTATTGTAAAAATTATGTCATATCAACTGCAGTGATAGCTGCATAAATTGAATCTCTGATTATCAACATGATTTAGTTTGGTTGTTGTTTGGTCACTACCAGGTCCTCAGTTGCCTAGTGGTTAGCAGTTTTGGCATCTAGTAACAGGTTATAACCTCTGGGTTCAGCTCCCACAAGTGGAAATGCTGAGGGCCTGTCCACATATGACCCGGGTTGTTGAATGGAGTGATAGCATAACTAATACAAACGTGGTATTTAGTTTGCAAAATGACATAACACTTGAGAGAAGATTTTATTTATGCTTTTCTGGAATATCATGATATATGAATATCATATAAAATGTTCATCCAAAGACAAGAGTAACTGTCGCAGAATAGAACCTGTACTGCCACATCTGTGAAATATTTTTTCTTGTGGCGATAGTTTATTGAAAAATAGGATTATGTACTGCAGTTCCAAGTTCTTGGCCTATATATGGAATAAACATTTTGAGCAAGATTTTACCTTTGCTTTCTGTATCATGAAAAGGTAATAAAATGGACAAGTGAGACATTAGAGCATTTCTCATTGTGATGAATCAGTATGCTTCATACGGTATATAAACCAGTTTTATTACCATACACAATTTGGGATTTTGCCATCCCTCTATGGGTTTGACATGTACACTTTTCTGAATATCAAAGACAATATTTTTTCTTATGCAGACCAGCCTTATCAATTATAAGATGAAACATGCTAAATAGTTTTTAATGTTTCCCATATAATAAGTCATAAGTTATAAGTTACATTTCTAATAAGAATCTGGTTATACACCTTATGTTCCTTACTGCAATAAATATTCTACGAAAACTCTAGTCATTACTAATGTACGACAAGTATCAGTATACAGTGGACATTGTATAACGTTGCTAAAGGCTCATATTTCTTGATAATTAGGAAAAACTTTCAGTTCAGATAATCAAGTTTCAGTTTATATTATGTACTCTTACATATGCTGGCTTTTATATCCGCATACTACTGAGCTTGTATCTCCTAACATGCAAGAGTACTTTATGAACCCCAAATCTATGTGTACATGTTTGAAAAAGATATTGTACAAATTTGAGCCTTCAGCAAGACTAAACTTTGTATAACTAGATGCTCTAAAATCCACAGTGCTTGATTCTTGTCATGTAAATGCAATATTCGGAGGTCCCCTAACTGGTTTGACTTGCCAGTTGTGATGAGTTTCCTGTAGATATATATAGATTTTCAATATTTAACTGACATTTTTTTATTGATCAGAAAGCTGAAACCAATATTGTATACCAGCAGTATTGGATTTTCCATATATATATATGCTAAACTGATATTTGAGCTGTTGCAAGAAGAAGACTCCGGCATTCATGTGGTTATTTGTCGTGAGTCAGTGAGGCAAGGGTGAGGTGTTCTGGTTGATTGAAGGGACTTGGAGGTCATGGGTAGACTAATTCATTGTCAAATAATTTGTGAAAGTTAAAATTTGTGAAATAAGTATTTAATCAATTCTATGTAACAGAAGTTTAGATTCCAGAGGTTCTTCTGGACTATGTTGACCTAACTTGACACATATAAAGCCTTGACTTATCCCAATATTGTTGAGTTTTGTCATCTCTGGTAGAAATGTTTTTATTTAGACTTTCAGCAACAATGTTTATGTATAATAAAAACAATATATGTCCTTAACATAGTTTTCTCACAAAGCAGATACTAATATATTAATATATGCTAACTTTTACAAAAAAAAACTCAGTGTTTGAGTGTGTATAGTGTGAAGTCTCAAGAAAAACTAACAAGAATATGTTTGCATATATATGCAGAATTGTTTTTTAAAAAAATGTTTATAAATCATCTGTTGGGTAACGACATCAAAACAGTTTGTTGGTCACAATTAGATAAAAGGCATATAATTGTTTATCGACTCTTTTATGTCAGTATCATTTGTGGTGAACAGATAACACCATTCAGTCATGTGTATTATACATTGTATTGCAAATCTCAGTATCTCTTCTTTCTGGATTTTTATAACAGCTGACTGAGTGATGTGATAATTAAGGCCGTATGCACTAAATATGATCTAATACGATAAGCTCAGGTAACAGTCCTTTTCAAACAGAACAGTATCTTTTAAATGTGAATTTTTTCAATGATGGTACCTAGGGGTGCGACCGAGCAGTCGACACTCGACGAGCGAGGCGAATTTCATGAAAATTCGACCCCAATTTTCAGGGTCGAGTGCTCGTGTATATATAACAACCTATAGAACTGGTTACGATTTTTAGTTAATAAAACATATATAACACACCTTACTTACATTAAATCGCTTTATCCATCATTTTTAAAATAATATTATTGATAATTTGTGCTGACAATAGCTAATTCAAGCGATTCAAAGCTTTTATCTTTATATTTTTTTTCATTTACGGGAGCCGCCATATTGGATGTCGTTTCCTATTAAGGTGGATACTAAACTTCGCAAGGGCTCGATGTCGAGTCGAGTTTTTATCTGCAAGCATTCAACCCAAATTATTTGTACTCGTCACACCCCTAATGGTACCTTCCGATTCAGAAAAATGTTGGGAGAATTCTTCAAAATAGAAATCTCTTTATGTTGCAGATAATGTATCTGTCGTCGTAGGTGTGTACAGACAAGATCAAGTCAAAGCGGCCCCAACTAACTTATTGGATTGTAATGGATCATACGGTGTCATTGTTGGTTCATACAGGCCTTTATTTTGTTGTCTATTTTTGGCCTTGTGATTTTGTTACCTCAGGTTTGTAAATGTATAGGTTTATGGAGTAATATGTGATAGATCAGGGAGTGATTTTAGTGAGAATGCAATGGCTGAACACTAGGGTGTTTAAGATAAAAGTACATGCTACAACATATATGGCAAATCAGATGAAATTATCTTTCCCATAATGTCGAAATTTAAAACTTAAAGCTTCCAAGTACAGAATGTCAAAAAAGCCATTCAACAAATCAATAGAAAACGTGTACGTCTAGCTTCTATAGTCAGAGTTGAAAGTCATTATAGACAGGAAATAAGTTCAAGCAACACAGATTGAAATGTTATAAATGACATATACATTTTATATGTACTTTTACTGATTTTCTACACTAATAATACCAATTTTCTGCATTATGTCTAGACTTTCCTCAAGTCTTTTTGTCTTAGGTATTATATGAGGACTGAATTACTTTTTGGCCAGCCAACAAAAGCCCCCCTGGCTGAGACAAGTCTTTGTATTTCATCCCTCAGTAATATCCCCACTCATCATGATGGGTTCATAGTGATTCCATGTATGTCAGATTTGGTGGAATAAGAAATACAAAGACTTGGAGCAAGTCTACCTTATGTCATGTAGTACTTGGATCTTAAATAGAAAATGCAAAAGTGAGACATGTACGGTACTTGGGAGGTTTTCCAGTACATATACCTTCCATAAAAAAGTCACTACTGAATTAAGGACCCTCTTTGTATACACCCATGTAGCATACAGACTACCCCATCAAACATAAATCATATGTTAGTTTAAGCAAGTGCTGATTGTCATACCAGAGAGTTCCTCATGCCAGCAGGGAAACAATAAAATTTGTCCAAGACTTGCTTCACTTAACTTTAGATATTGACTACTATTGTTAAACTATTTAATTTTGTTGTGAATAAAAAACTTAACAATTTTGGTACTTTGCTGTGTATTGTAACAAAATAAAATCATCTTTATGAGAACATTAGTGGAGTCTGTACTATACTCGTATAAGCACACCAGTGTGTGAGATGAATCTATTAAAAAATATCTCCTGGTAAAAGTTCCTAGTAAAAATGTCCCCTACCTAATTTTTTCTCCTGGTAAAACCTCCCGTGTAAATTGATCCTGCAACTTGCAGTTGTTTTCAACATTAAAAAACATTTTTCCCTTATTTTGAACTGCCATACTTTTTCACTAGGCATTTTTCTGGGACCCAAATTTTGATTGGAGGAATTTTTTTCTCTAGAGGGAAAAGATATAGCTTTAATAATTTTATTATCATATTTTTGTTTCAGGCAAGCTGTAAATGCATAATAAGAACGGTATTTAGTGTTTCAAATTTGAGGTAGATTTTGTTATAGAAAGCCTTGTGATGTGTCACATGATATTAATGAGTTATTATGTCCACCCCGCTGGGGGGTGGACATATTATTTTTGCTTTTTCCGCCGTCCGCCGTCCGGACCCTGGGTTTCCGCTCATGTGAAGGAAAAGTATTTATCCTATCTTTACCAAATTTGGTATGGGTGTTTATTGGGTTAATAGCTTGCATGGGATTGCTTTTAGTGAAGATAGGTCTATAGCTAACTGAGTAATAGCTACTTAGCTACTTTTGTGTACTTCTTTTGTTTTGTTTTTGAAAAATATTTGACATATCTTTACCAAATTTAGTATGAGCATTAATTAGGTCGATAGCTTGCTTGGGATTGCTTTTAGTGATAATAGCTATATAACTGACTGAGTAATAGCTACTTTGCCAAAAATGGCAAAACACAAATTTCCTTCTATCTCCTTAACCATGTGAGATAGAGCGATTTCGTTGAAATTTTCGACTCACAGGGTATCTCAGAAATGTACTCTTGGCAATTTTTTAAAAAAATGTCCCCTCCCCAAAAATGGCGGCCATTTTGAATTTTCAAATTTTTGCCCCAAATGGCAAAACACAAATTTGCTTCTATCTCCTTAACCGTGCGAGATAGAGCGATTTTGTCGAAATTTTCGACCCACAGGGTATCTGAGCAATCTACTCTTGGCCATTTAAAAAAAAATTTCCTCTCCCCAAAAATGGCGGCCATTTTGTCTTTTTGAATTTTTGCCAAAAATGGAAAAACACAAATTTGCTTCTATCTCCTTAACCGTGCGAGATAGAGCGATTTTGTCGAAATTTTCGACTCACAGGGTATCTAAGCAGTGTACTCTTGGCAATTTTCAAAAAATTTTCCTCTTCCCACATATGGCGGCCAATTTGAATTTGCAAATTTTTGTCAAAAATGGAAAAACACAAATTTGCTTCTATCTCCTTAACCATGCAAGATAGAGCAATTTCGTCAAAATTTTCGACCCAACCGATGCAAAAAGGCATGAAGCTGAAATAATTTACATGTATACTAATAAATATTTAAGCATCATTGATATATTTTACAAATGAAACAGGGTCTTGTAAGACTAATGTACAATTTTTGCAAAAGGTTCATGGGGTGGACATTACACATAATAATGTGTGTTCTTCTATGCTATCCTGTTTCTATTCATATGTCGCAGCTACTATCAACAGGGCGTCCTATTTCTAGTTTAAAACATGTAGTTCAGAGGTGCAAATAGTATCTGTTTAAAGAGACTAATTAATGCACTGGCTATAAAGTTTTATTTATTTCTTTTCCTTTGTGGCATTTATAAAACATTTGATCAATTTAATTAATGTTTGTAAATGTTTTCTTAATTACATTGCAATAAAAAATAACAATATTGTATAAACTGTGGTGAAAAAAATAGCCTTATTAGCAGACCTTTTTCATATTATTTGAGAAACAGTGCATTTGTAGCCATTGTTTCAACATCCTCATTCTCACTTATCGCACAAAATTATCCAACAATTATCCATCTCTCATGTCGGCCAACATTATTCTGTCTAAAATGTTGAAAAATTATTGAAGCAATTCCTCAGTCAAGTTGCATTACATGTAAACTTAACATTTCAATCACACTAGCAATACTTCGAAACTACAGTCAAAGATGTAAAGCCTGTAATTTTATTGCGCTACAATAGCTTACCATGTGGGACTGAATGCTGTTCTCGGATGGCCGCCAGGCCCGGCCAACGTCTAAGAAAAACAGACATTTATAGTTGGCCGTTGCCTCAGGTTGTCGTCACGTGACCTACCCTATTTGTCTTCTCCTTTCTCGTTGGCCGCCGCCATATTGGAATATATTGTTAAGTTTTTCTGCCGTTTTCTACTTATATCTCAGTTCATTTTTATTGTTGGAAGTCTTTTTTCAGCCATTTTGTTTATTAATTATCAAAGCACATATTACATAACTTTCCGTCCAGTTGGATAAGTATTTTTTCTTTTATTCCTGTTGTGAGTTTTCGCCTCGGCTAGGCTTTTATGTGATCGGGTTCCACCTCTTTTATTGCGTTTGAACATGTCTTCTCATCAATCCAATAGAGATAAACCCCGTGCATCTAAATGCCATCATTTTTGTCATGCATTCGACACTCATAATTACTGTCCTACCTGCAGAGAGGCAGGTAAGGGAGATGATCCCTGTGTCACTTTCATCTCACCTTGTGATATTTGTGCTTCCTTCACGGAAGAACAATTAACTAAAATCACTCATAGGAAGAGATATGTAAAGAAACCTGATAAAAAATCTGACAAAAATGATCAAGAATTAGATTTATTGGCGATTATTCTGTTGAATCCTTTGCGGGCTCACAAGCAGACCTCGAGAGTGCTGCTGACCATCTTTTTACTTCCCCGCCTCGCCCTCAACCTCTTGCCTTCAAGGCTTTATCATTAAAAACTCCAGCTAAAACTGTCCCACCAACACCAGGTACTGCTTTACAGCAGAAATTAGAAACAAAGCTCGAGAAGTCCTTGGGATCTCAGCTAGACATTCAACTAGATCAAAAGATGGGTGCTTTCCAGGCAAATATTTTAGAGGCAATGAAGTTCCTTCGAGAAGATTTTCGGAAATCTCTCAATAAAACTTCTTCTCAAGTGGAGGTAGATCAGACCTCCGCTTCGGCCTCAAAACCTGGCCCATCTAACACTCCTCTGGACCCCCCCCGAGTACTAATCCTGTCGAGTTGATGGACATTGATTATGGCCCAGCCTTACCTCCATGTCTCGACTCTCATTCTAGTCACATCGATTACGCCTCGGGTCACAATGTTAGTTCTGTCGAGGAACCCTCGAGGGTGCCCTCGGCCCAACCAAAGAAATCTTCTCACTCTTTCAAACAGTATGATGTGGTCCCGAGCTCTGCCTCAGACCACTACTCTGATCAATCTGACGAACCTCGGCCTGCCCCTAGCAGAGCCAAGAAACATACTGATAAATCAAAACACAAATCTAGGTCCAGATATTTACCTTCTTCCTCAGAGGAGGATTAGTCCTCTGAGCTCAGACATAGGTCTCCAGGAAGACCTACACTGATCAAGACCGTCCTCAACATGACCCAGATCCTCCTTACTACAGGGAAGTAGTTCTGTCTGACATCCCCTCTCAGTATGCAGAGGAGGTGGATACCTTCAGGCGTATCCTCAAACTTCCAGACCCTAGGGACTCCTTGCCCAGGTCTTCAACTGCGGTCATGGGCCTTGACAATGAGAAAGGCAGGCAGGAGCTCAGGCCAAGAGGCCCTTCCTCTATGCTGCCTCTGAACTCGATTATCAAAGACGCCTTTGATAAATTTGACCAAGACTTTCAAACAGCAAATTTACCTGAGGGTAAATACATCAAAGCTCCTCCTTCCACTGCCAAGTGGTACAAGGTGGGACAACCTTGTTACGAAGACAAGTTCAAGAAATAAATACAGACTTTGCCAAGATCTGTATTTCTCCTAAGCTCTCTGGGGCCCCTATGGGCAAGGTTCCCCTACCAATTCCAAAGAATTGGAACACCAGGTGAGACCGAATATCTCCACGTTTAACTTTACTACCACCTTTGCCAAGACTTCTTCTTCCTGCAATTCCACTTTGGAAAAGTGCCAGCATAGTTTGAAGTCGACCTTCAAGAAGGTCAAATCTCAAATTAGGACAGGTGCCGACCCTGAAAAGGCAGCAAAGCGTGGATACGAGGAAGCCTGTGAATACCTGGATCTTTGGAACAAGACACTGCTTATCCAGCACAGGGCCTTGAATTGTCTCAGCAAATCCCTTGCTCATATACTCCAGAGGGAGATATATTCCATGGGCAACACCGGCTTGCTTAGGCGCGAAGCCAAAATGACCCTGTTACAACCACATTTAGCGGAGACAAGACGTCAGGAACTCAGGAATGCATCCTTTTGGCCTCCTTCCTTGTTCAAGTCTCAATTAGTCAAGGAAGGTGAAGACTTTCTTCTTAAAAAAGGCACCTCGAAAGATTCTTGGGTTTTTGGACCCTACCAGAATAAGCCCTTTCGTGGTCCCCACAAGAAAAGAGGCTCCTACAGGAAACGTCCCTATGGGGGCAACTCCTTTCAAAACAGTAACCAATCGTTTTCCTCTGGCAGGGGAAAACCAAACTTCAGAGGCTCCAGGGGTCATTTTCGACCCCATAATAGGGGAAGAGGGCATGGAAACCCCTCCTCCCAATGACTCCTCCAGAGCCTCACTCAGTCCACCAGTAGGAGGTCACCTCCGTTCTTTCAGGAGAGACTGGCAAACAAACAAATGTTCATCAAACGTGTTAAACATTATCACCTACGTACTGCCATTCCTCTCAAAGCCAAACTTGGTCAGATTTCCTCTGATTCTGTCAGAATACAAGACCCATCAAAAAGACCAAGCTCTAGCAGATTGTTTCCAGTCTCCTGTCAAAGAACGCTATCGAAAGGGTGGAAAATGTAAAATCTCTCGGGTTTTACAGTCGCCTGTTTCTAGTACCCAAGCCTCACCAAAGGTGGAGGCCAGTAATAGACTTAAGCAGGCTCAACACTTTTCTACACGTAGAAAAGTTCAAAATGGAAACTCCATAGTCCATCAGGACCTCCCTGGTTCCAGGGGAATGGGTATCGTCGATAGACCTATCGGACGCTTACCTTCACATCCCCATCCACCCAAACTCAAGGAAATACCTAAGGTTTTGCCACAGGTCACAGGTGTTCCAGTTCACCTCCCTTCCTTTCGGACTAGCCACAGCCCCCTAGGTCTTTACAATGATCGTAAAGGAAGTGAAGCTCATGGCCCTCTCCAGAGGACTCAGACATCACCAATACCTGGACGACTGGCTGATCAGGTCCCAGTCTCAGGAAGAAACCCAAGTGAACACTCAGGCAGTGGTAGACCTAACTCAGTCCTTGGGGTGGATAATAAACCAGGAAAAATCAGAACTGAAACCTACTCAGGTGTTTTCGTTCGTGGGCTACGAATACCATATAGATTCAGCCCTTGTAAGGCCCACTCAAGAGAGATGGCTCAAACTTCAAGATTTGATCCTACGACTCAAGTCAAAACATGTTTTGACTGCAAGATGTTTGATGTCGCTAATTGGGTTGCTTGCCTCAACAGAGATGGTCCCGGAGAGACGCCTTCACATGAGGCCCTTTCAGTTTCATCTCAAGGAGCATTGGAGATATCCTCAGTCGCTGGACAACCTCCTTCCTTGGACAGATGCCATTTCTGCACACCTAGATTGGTGGCAGAATCCTGCAAACGTGATGAAAGGCTCAGACCTTCATCCCAAAGACCACAGTATCCAACTCTTTACAGATCCCTCAAAGGTTGGGGCGCTCACTTAGATCAAAGATCTACCAAGGGTCTGTGGTCAGACCAGGAAAAAAGGCTACACATAAACGTCCTAGAGTTGAAGGCAGTCTCACTGGCCCTTCGAAATTTCAAGGACCAGTACCAGAACCAAACAGTTCTAGTAGCAACGGACAACTCGACAGTGGTAGCCTACATAAACAAACAAGGAGGAACTCAGTAGAGATGTGCGCTCTCCTGTGGAAGATCATGACTTGGTGCCACCACTATCACATAACTTTAAAGGCCAGACACATTCCAGGGTGTCTGAATGTGATGGCCGACCTCCTATCCAGGTTCAATCAAGTGCAGTCAACAGAATGGTCACTGCATCCACAGGTGTTCAAACAGATCTGCCAGAAGTGGTTCACTCCTCATGTGGACCTGTTTGCCACTCATCTGAACCACAAACATCCTCTCTACGTGTCTCCAATCCCAGACCCAAAGGCCTGGGACATAGATGCACTGAACATAAACTGGACGGGTCTCACTGCTTATGCTTACCCTCCGACGGCTCTCCTTCACAGGGTGATCCAAAAAATCAGGCAATGCCATTGCCTGATCATCGTAATAGCCCCAGGCTGGCCAGGGATGCCCTGGTTTTGGGACCTAGTGCAGCTCTCAACAGAGATCCCACTACAACTTCCAGTGCCAACGACTCTTCTCAAACAGTCCCACAAGTATGTGTTCCACAACAATCCGCAACAGCTCCACCTCCACGCCTGGTGTCTAGGAGCGGACAACTCCAAGAACAAGGCTTCTCTGTGGAGGTGGCAGACAGAATTGCTGCCCCTCAGCAGTCATCAACAAGGACCATCTAAAGTCAAAGTGGGCCCTATTTGAAAAATGGTGCAGAGAAAATTCGGTGGATTTCTCCACTCCATCTGTGAAACAAATCTCAGATTTTTTCGTGTACCTGTACCAAGACCTAAACAGGCGCCCCTCGACCATTGATGGTTACAGGACTGCCATCGTTGACACTTTGGGCCCAACGGCCCACCATATTGCACATAATGCAGACCTTCATAGGTTACTCTCCAGTTTCCACAGTGGAACCTTTCTGTTGTTCTCAATGAGCTCACAAAAGCACCCTTTGAGCCTATGAAAGATACAGACCTCAAACATCTTACTTTCAAAACTGCTTTCTTGCTAGCTTTGGCCTCCGGCAAGTGCCACAGCGAAATCCATGCCTGGGTTGCAAACAAAGTATCTAATCTAGGCCAATGGGAAAAGGTTGCCTTGTTCCCTTCTTCTGACTTCATAGCCAAAAACCAACTAGCAAGAGGAGGTTCTCAAAGTGTGTCTCCGGTGACTATTCCTGCTTTGACTACCATTGTAGATAGACAATTCAAAGAAGACAGGACCCTGTGTCCGGTGCGGGCCCTGAGGTACTATTTGGATCGAACCAAAGACCTGAGAGGGTCTTGGTCCCTCCTTTTCATCTCCTTCAAGAAAGGACATACCTCAGACATCAGACCCGCTACTCTCTCTCCCTGGTTGAAACAAACCATTCTACTTTGTTATAAACAAGCAGACCAACAAGCCTTGGACTTGGTCCAAGTAAAAGCGGATGACATTAGGGCCTTCGCAGCCTCTAAGGCTTCTTACAGTGGGGTATCGGTGGACCAGATCATGCAAACCTGTCACTGCAAGCCTGTCACTGGAAGGCTCACAACACATTTACAAATTTCTATCTAAAAGACCTTACTTGGTCAGCCAACGACAACAATATGTTTCTGGAGCCAGTAGTAGTGGCACAACAGGTCCTAGACCCTTCCCCTCAGAACAGTCATCCTCGGAAAGAAAAGAAGGGGGGGCACATCTGCTACAACCAAGTCTTCAGGAGTCTAATCCCAGGGTCTAGGTATAGGTTTACCTCCTCAGGGTGTTTTGGGTAAGGTCTTTATATTCTTCATTTTCTTTTAGCTTTAGCATTAATTGTATAATGTATTAGGGACTTTAAGGTTGTCATTAATCTCTTTTAAGGTGGCAATAATTTTGGTACCTCTGAGCCTTGCGCTCGGACTCCTTCCGTGATGGCCCTTGGGGCTTTACCCCACCTAAGTGTACTTCGGCTACACCTCTTTCTCCTGTCAAACCACCCAGACAGTTTATTAGCACTGTCAATCATTTTTAGGTTTTTTGGCTTCTTACAGGCCCAACCCTCGGGTTTGGGGCACTGTAAATGGGACTCAAACTGGTATTTTCTAACCTTCATTCTACTTATTCTATCAAAAATCTAAGAAAAACAAACATATTTTCCAGTCTCAGCTGTAATCCTGCCACCGGGTGGTTGCATTCAACATTCAGTCCCACATGGTAAGCTATTGTAGCGCAATAAAATTGAAAATTTTTAATTTAAGTAATTAAAATTTTCAATTTTCTGGTATGGCAAACATTAATATTCACCTGTGTCGCCAATAAATGTATACGTTCACTGTGTTCTAAATGATGCAGCTTCACAGTTGCTGCCAGATTAAATGTTATTTCATGTAAAGATTGTGTACTAGCTACAAGAATAGGAAGTGCACACCAAGATATGCATGCAAGTTGTTTCCTGAAAATTGTACAGTTAGAGTATTGTTTGAAACAATGAACTTATTGCTGTTTAAAGTTAAAGTATTGAGATGTAAGAACCTGTGTTGTCACGATGATTTTAATTTTATCCTGAATTTACTTGTGTCTTTAAGTAAGAACCATTGTGGTAACTGTTGAAGTTAAAATACATGTATAACCAAAATTGTTTATCAATTTTCTTGTGAAGATTAAAAGTGGACTTCAGCCTAGCAAGTTTAGATTTACCATTTTTGCCTTTTATAGAAAATTTAAATGCTGGTGTATTTTTAAATTTTTATCAGAAATCTGTTTATCATTACATTATTTATTGTAATTTGTCTTATATTTCAGCTTTCAATGAGCTGTTTTCACAAACTGAATTTTTTGGTTTTGAAAGTTGTTATCAATGAAATTACCAATATATAATGATGAACAATAAAGAATGTCAGAAAACTCCAGTGTTTTATTAGTCGAATCTTGGATTCGAGTTATGTACTGGGTTCTGATTGTTATTTAAAAAATGCCATTTTATCCTCTAAAAGCTAAAGATATATTCAATATCTATACACAAATATTAAATATACTCTGTTATTTTGTTTTTTGTTTAATATTTTCTTTAATGTGCAGTTTATGAAATAAATACACTGTCTAGCCTTTGTCTGTCTTCTTGCAAAGTACCAGGATGTAGAAAATCTTTTGTCTTTTTCTTTGTCTTCTGGTGCTCAGTGGAGTAATTTTCCCCAATATAAATGTCTGGTTCTTCAACACATGACTTTCAGATGTGTCTTCCAGACATACTAATAGGTTCAATAGACATTATTCAATAAACAGTCTTTCATGCTTGTGTTGGTGGTTATTCAAAACACTGGTAGAAACACTATTTATATATTTGGTAGTCGCAATTTTAGTTATGTGGGTGCAAGTTTTTGCACAAATAAAAGTTCAGAAAAGTGGCCTTTGTCATGAATACAAAGTCAGAAAATTGATTGAAAATGGTTTACATGCGAATGGTATCAATGTGTATGTGGACACATGTACTCTTAATTGGTATTTCATCAGTTTACAAGTCACATATAGTTCATAACATGTACCTTTTCATACCTGTTGTGTGTTTAAAATTTGCATTTTAGGGAATGTCTTTTGTCCTTGACAGCCTGTATCTGTCTCCTGGTAAAAATATTCCAAAGGGAAAACCACAGTCTGTACTTAATGTTGTGTGCAATATTCAGGGTCATATTTGGACAGATCTACTTTTGTGTGCAGTTGTTTGCAGTCACATTAGAGATGTGTATAAAGTATGTAAGCCTCTTTGAAAATAATGTAGAGTACCAATATTGAGGATCAATGGTGCTTGCACTTGAAAGTCATGGGTTGTGTTATGTGTAAAGTTATACATATATACAGAATTAGTTTAAATTGTTTCTAGTTGTTATAGATCACACCTTGTCCTTTAAACTTGTAATTGATGAAATACGATAATTCATTCAATTGACACCCAGGGAAATTCACTTAATTACAGGGAGGCCCCAGATAACATTCTACCATCTGCAAAACACTAGAGAATAGTCATGAAGCATTAACATGATGTTTCTACTTTTGTTGAATACTAATGTAACAGTGGCTACAGTAGGCAACATATATTCTATGATTATATTTTGTTTAATATCAAGTGAAGTTTCCATCATATATGTCAACCATAGTAGTATTAAGCAGAACCTTTAAAATGTCATTTGTCGGAGGTGAACCAGTAGAACCAAAATAGTGACGCTAGTATTGGCCCTAGCTCTAGTACAAATGTAACTTTTACAACAGACAAGGCAATAAATCAATCTTTGTTATGTCACAAAATGTAAATTTTTGCAGTGGCAAGTGAATGTGAAGATATAAATTGTCTTCTGTTTTGTGCAAAGTTAATGCATTTTCCAAGCTACAGTTTGAAGCATTAGACAGCCCCATAATCTGTCTTTCTTCAGCCATGTTAAGATAACTTAAGTCCAATTTAAGTACTAATTTAAATGGTGTTGGTCTAAAATTCACTCGCACCATTGTATAGGTAATCTTTAAATGTGGAAAGGGAAGAGTAGAACATATGCCCATGAATGCCAAGGCAAGCAAGTACCAACCTTATGACAATACATGATGAAATGGGAAAACTAACATTTGACTTATGATGTAATCTTGGAACAAGGCCTTCACATTATTGGCTTACTGATCATACAATATTTATAAATTCTGTTTTATTATAGGAATAAAAGACATATTCGAGTGCTTTATGATGGTTTCAAACTATTGATCGACTGAATATTAAAGCCACGAAGCCACTCTATTTTCATAAAATTTGTTATGAAATATTGAGAGATTGTCACTGTAGATGCTTTCAATTTATTGTAAGCTTTAAAACAATTAAAATCAAGCAAGAAATAACAATTTTATGAATATTTTAACCATTTATTTTACCGCGAGTCGTTTGTTTACATTTGTACGTAGAATTCAACAGCGTTACTTTATTTACCATTCTATATTCACAATTACTGAACTGCGCAAAAGACGTGTCCAAGGTCACTGCGCAGCCTACCATTTTAGAATGAATAATTTAAAGTCAATTATATTATTCATGTTAGTTAACCATATAGAAATATAAGACAAATTTACCTTTAACTCTTGTTTCAGAAATCTACTTATATTTTTGATACTGAGAACTATGATTTATAGCTCACCCACCATGTCTCCAATGATCTTATTTTACAAATTTAAAGCTTACTTCACAACCTTCAGCTTTTTACCTGCAATGTCTCATCCTTAATAATTGTTGATCTCTGATTTTTTCTTGTTTGATGTTCCTCGGAATCTGTTTAATGTGTCTTGGAATCTGGGGTCCAGTCCATCCATACCTCAACCCATTAACTGTCTTTAGATAGAGATTAAATGCTATAGAAATACTATTAGAGTTAGAATTACCTAGTGTTGATTGCTCTGCAAATAGATGCAACAGAAACTGAGCCAACTATATATCTTAAAAGTGTCATGTATACATAAAATCTTAACTAACACTGTAACATGTGTCATCAAAATCCCATGCATTCAGCATCAATTTCTACCATAAATGAGGCAGAAATTAAAACACATGATTCAAATATTTTTGGGTCATAGTGAATCAAAAGTTAGCATGGAACAGTGTTGTCTGGTGTATTAATTAGACACTCCCATTATAAATTTGGTATTAAAGTAATGGGGCATTAACTATAAAATATATAGTATATGTAATGATCAGTATTTATCTTCATTTATAGGTCACTGTTCAAAATGTATAATGAAAAAGCCGTGCCTGGGGATTATATGTTTTTATGATGAGATACAGTTTATTTTGGATCACAAAAAAGTATTTATCTGGTGGCTCTACACATGAAAGCATGTGGACAGTTACAGTTTCATAGATGGCAGACACCACATAACTAATTTAATAAAATTATTTGGGTTCTGCAAATCTATTTAGAATTTCTCCCTCAGAAAAGGTTATTATGTTCTCTGTTAGGATTTTCATTTGTAAGTCTATCATAAAAACACATTTTTATTGCGAAAAATACACTTACCATTTCCTGACCATTGCTATATGTTGGTGCCATCCAACTTACTGGCCAACGTTGAGAAACGTTTTAAGGTACCTTAAGAGGCCAGTGAGTGAGTGTGAACTAGCATGTCCCCCTAGTGGTCATATTTTATTTCGGATTTTTATTAAGTTTCTTAGACTTCTTGTGGGTTTTTGAGTTCTGTGATAAGACATCTGTGTTGACAATGTCTTCTCGGGACAAAATTTTAAAAAGCACAGAGAAAAAGTGCTTTTGTGGCCATTTTATGGCGGATTGATGACCACTATTTGTAAGATGTCGGCATTGATGTTTCGTTGTTGGATGAAGACGATTCTTCAATTCAGAATACAATGTATTCTTCAAGAGGCACGTGTTACACGAGAATGGGACAAGTTCTTTTACTTTATGCATTGTTTTTCACTAGATTGAAGTTTTTCAACAATAAACACTGAAACTGTCGGCAGTCTTACTAGCTCCGGCAGGGACAGTTTACAGGTTGCTAGGCAACCAAGGAAGTCGCCATGAAAAACAGAAATAATTTGATTGGTATAAAACCTGATCATATGTCGGGCTCTAATAGCCAGGCTTTTGTAGACAATTTTGGGGGCCACGGTGGCAGAGTGGTAACACTCTCGCCTCCCACCTCTGTGGCCGGGGATCGATCCCCGTCATGGCCGTAAGTGGGAAAGCTGGTAGTTGCTTGCCGTTGGTCGGCAGTTTACAGTACACAACCCTAGCGAACTCTATGTACTGGTTTCCTCTGCCCTTCCAACTACCCGTCGTGATATGACCTGTACAGTGTTGAAAGCGACGTTAAAACCCCAAATAAACAAATTTGTAGACAATTTTTTTCAATTTGTACTTCTCAGTCGAACAGGACGAGAAGAAGGAATTCCCCATGGAGGCAGACATAATTTTCTGTGGATGCTTCATCGTGGAGAAGTTCCGAGTACAGGTCTGGGCTATCTCCGCGATAAACTTATCCGGTGAAGTTCAGTCGAAACATTCCACTGAGGAACCTGATGGCTGCAGTAGAAGGCATTGGGGGTCACCAGTTTATATACATTTGGAACATGAAAGCCAGGGTTGGATCATGATTTATTAGATCAAATTAAGTTCCAGCCTCAGGGTTTTTATTTTGGATTGCAGATTCAATCTTATGGTAGATCTTTTACTTGAAATAAAACACTTTCTTTAGTTAATGGTTTCTAAGGAAGCCATGTATCTGGTTGGCGGCATGGCTTCATAGGGGAAAACAATGCTATTGGGTCATTTGTTCATCAGGTGACCCCAAGGCTATCTGCTAAAGTACCAGAGATATCCTCAGTCTTGTGATATCCCAGTTTTCTGTTATCAGGGATCATCTACAGTGGTGGACCAACTTTTACAGTTTGAAGGAGGGCCCACTACTTCATCAGAAGGAGCACAATCTCCTGTTCATAGATCCTTTCTTTAAGGGTTGGGATGCCCAATTATGGCATCAAACAGCCAGTGGTCTGTGGTATCAGGAAGAGTCAAGACTCCACATTAACAGGCTTACTAGCTTTAGAATCATTCGAAAGTCAGATTTGGATTCTAAATCTGTTGATTTCCACAGATAGTTTATCAGTGGTTTCCTATCTGAACAAGCAGGGAAGTACCCACTTTCAGGAATGTGTGCCCTTATATAAAGAATCATTCCTTGGACAAATGCCAGGGTGGTTCAGATTCGGGCAGATCACTTCCCAGGGAATCCAAATGTTCTAGCAGATTCCTTGTCCATAAGAGACAGAATGATTCAAATTGAATGAGTTTTGAATGAGTTTTGAATCATCTGTTCTGAATCAGGTGTTCAATCAAATCTGCCATTGATAGCATCTACCAATGATGGATTTGTTTGCAGCAAGTTTAACCACAAGCTTCCAAGGTATGTGTGTTTTTCAACATCTCTTGGGATGAACTGGACAGTTTTGTTTGGTCCTGTGGCCTTGATTCTTTAGGTGATGCATTCATAGCCAAAAATCAGTTGACTTCTGAGGGTCCTTTGGCTATTTCAACCTGTGGTCATTCCTGCTTTGAAGTCTACTTTAGTTCCTTCTTTGGTGCAAGTTAAGTCTCTATCCAGTTAGAGCCTTGAGATATTATCTTGATAGAGACAAAAGATCTCAGGAAAGGCAAGAAATTTCTTTTTGTAGCTTTTAAGGAGTGCTACTCAAAAGATATAGGTGCAGAATCATCATGATTGCATCAGGGTGGCTAGGGATGTCTTAGTTTTGGGAGCTGGTGGATCAGTCCACTTTTTAAGGCTTCCCTTGTAGGTGTGTTCAATCATATCTGCCTTTGGTATCCAACGAATTGAATCATAAGCTTCCAATATATGTGTCTCGTTTCCTAGACTGTGAGGCTTGGGGAACAGATGCATTGCACATTTCTTCGGAGGGTCTGGACAGCCTTGTGCTTGGTTCAGTGGTTCTCATTCCTCAGGTGATTCAAAGATAACCACCTACAGGTGCAGAATCATCATGATTGCACCAGGGTGGCCAGGGATTCTTCAGGTGATTTAAAAAATGACCACCTTCAGGTGCACATTCATCATGATTGCATCATGATGGTCATGGTGTATATGTCTTGGTTTTAGGACCTGGTAGATTTGTCCATAAACCTTCCTCTGAGGGTTCCTTGTGGTAAACATCTCAGATCATACTTTTCTAGATGTAGCAAATTTCCATAATTACTTCTTTACTTCTTTAAGGAAAAGAATCTCAAGCCATCTACTATTGCTGGTTACAGAATAACAATTGCAGATTGGTTTGCTTGAAGGGGAATAAGTCTCTAGAACTTTTGAGCTGAATAGATTATTGGCATGTTTTTATAGAGACAAACCAGTAGCCAATAGGTTTAGCCTTCTTTGCCTTTTGTCGCTGGTCTTGCTTGGTCTCACCAAACAGCCTTTTGAGCCTTTGGGGAAGGTTTCTTGGAAGTTATTAACTTTCAAGACAGTCTTTCTTTTGACTTTGGCATCAGGCAAAGGAAGAAGTGAAAATCATGACTTTGTTGGCTTTTTCTTCCCTTAAAAGGAGAATTGGTCACAAGTGGCTCTGGCCATTTTAGCCTACAAACAGTTGGCTTCGGATGGGCCTACTTCAGGTAAGCCAATGGTCATGCCAGCTGTCAATCATTGGGACAGCAGTTTCATTCAAGATAGATCTCTTTGTCTGGTGATGATTTTGAAATCCTTTTTACATAGGACAAAGGATTCAATGAGGGATTACTATTTCTTGTCTGTAGCTATTTAGGAAGGCTTTACAAGAAATATCTTCAGGGCATCTATCTCATCTTGCTTAAGGCATACCATCTTTTTGACTGAGGAGAAGTCAAATTTTGACTCTCAACAGTAGTGGGTCAAAGGAAGAATGAGTGCATCTTTACCTTTTTAAGGTAGTGTTTCTGTACATGAATTTTAGATGCATGTTACTGGATACCATGACATTTTTACCAAATTTTCTGTCTCAAGTTCTTTGTTTACTTGTGGTCAGATTTTGAAATTGGTTCCTACAGTTTATTTTTAAGTATATGTATGATACTTATATTGATACTTTTGTATGCATTTGCATATGTATGTCTGTCATACTGTCTGTATTTATTTTAGGCAGCGTTATTGACTTTCATTTGCACTTGGAATGAATTATACAATATGCTGATGCTGATGACACTTGCAAGTTTTGGGTGACCTGTGTGGGTGTTGGATGTTCGTCTGTATGCAACATTCAACTGTCGCACAATAAGGGTCAGCATTGTGAGAACTACAACTACATACTATGATTTAGGGGATTTGTATGGTATGTGGTGTATGTTGGAAGTTTATGTTGTTGTATGCATATAAATTTCAATGTAAACTTCTCATTATGTTTAAGTTGTAGGCTAGGTAGTGGGTTTCTGTAATAATTCTTTTCTTTCTACAACAACAACAACAAGAAGGCTGTTGTTGTCTTGCAGTGCTTAACAGTTCCACTGCCTCATCTGGGAGGTGAGTTTTGGGTCTGAATGCCTGTAGGTTTATGCTGTGTATGGTTACTGTGCAGGGTGGTGTACTGGGTCTTTATATTCTAGTACTGCCCTCCTTCTATCAAGGCTACATTCAGCATTGGTCAGGAAATGGTAAGTGTATTTTTCGCAATAAAATTGAAAAATTTTCTTGTAATTTTAATTTTTATTAGATAAATACTTACCATTTCCTGACCAGGATAGTCCCCCCTACCTCCCCGCAGATTCAGTACTAGGGGAGTATTTTCTGCAACAAAAATAATGAAGATTGTTTACTGGCATGGTCACATGACCACTAGGGGGACATGCTAGTTCACACTCACTCACTGACCTCTTAAGGTACCTTAAAACGTTTCTCAACGTTGGCCAGTGAGTTCAGCAAATGGTAAGTAATTATCTAATAAAAATTAAAATTACAACAAAATTTTCAATTTAACAGTGTTGGTAAATGATATTATTTTATTCAAAAACACTATTAAACATCTTGACAGTTATTGGGTACTAATGAGCTCTCTCCTTGTTACCCTTGTGGTATATGTATATTGTTATCTAAACACAATAAATTGATATCTATTATTCTGGGTTTAACTCAACTTTAATCTAAAGATTCGACTTTGTGGTTGTCTGAAAGACAGCCACTGTTCCCTTGTTATCTCAATGCATGGGGAGATAGTAAATAATCGAATTCCCAACCATAGTCAAATCACTCCCAAGTGAAACTGCTCAACAAATTTTCACCAAATGTTTTCCCAATAGAAATAAGGGTGGATTAGGCAATATCTGGTCACACCTGTTGGCATGGTAACACTTTTTATTTCCCATCATGACATGTCGTTCTGTCTCTTTTTCGTTGACCGCAATCGTTGCTCTAAATTATTTTTAAAATCACATGAATTAAATCTTGCCTAATAGACAACTAGGTATACCTTTTGGCACCGACCGGTCCCACCAACACCAGAAAACGACGTTCTGTGCAAAGCACTGGAAAGCCCACTCGTAGTATGCATGAGGAGGATCACTGTGTTCCGATCAAGGACTGCGAGTAGTAGGAGTACAATGTTACTGACAAAAACTGTACAGCCTAGACCACAGCCAGCTTTTCAGCAGATCTTTATGCTGGTACTTCAGAAAGCTCCACCAGTGGTGACTTCTGATAAACCCTTCTTACATCCAGGACCAGCCAACCAAACTTCAGATCTACAATCCACCGGTCTGGTATATTGCCAGTAGGCGTGTTTCACAACCATAATCCGTTGAATCTAGATTCAGATTTGGATTCTTTGAATTAGCTACATTTGTGAAATACAATTTTCTCTAGACCTGAATCCAAAATAAAAAATAAGATGAATCAACATAAATATATTAATATATATCAATATATATTAATATAATATCATCCTGTTACAATATAAATATTAAAATTTCTTGCCACATGCTGCCACCATTATTTTATATAATATATTATATAATGTATAATATATATAATATATAATATCATCATATTACAATATAAATATTAAAATTTCTTGCCACATGCTGCCACCATTATTTTATAAAGAATTTTGGGTAATCCAAGGAATCTGTATCCGTTGCTCTACTTCGAGAGGTAGATCAACAGATTCATAATGCAGATTCAGATTCAAGCCACATCACAAGCGAATCTGTTGATCTGAAGAATCTAGATTCAATGGATTATGGTTGTGAAATACACCTACTGGCTTAGCTTACCAGACTGGTCACCCAGGCGTCTACCAGAAAGTTATCATCTGTTGATGTTCACAAGCAACATATACCCAGTGACAGACCAGTGGTCTCTCACACCGTACTGGTCAACCAGTCTGCTACCATCAAGAAATCTTGTGAATACTCAGCTACACTCTGCACCAAGTGATCAGCCAGTGACCTCTCACACCAGACCAGTCAGCCAGTATGCTGCCAGTTATAAGACTTTTACTTCAGGTACTGCAAATGCTATCTCTTGCTGTAATCGGCTCCGCGGAGATACCTATACTCAAACTGGTGAGACTACCAGCCAGCCTACTGTTACCCAGTCAGTGACCGGTACCAATGATAACACCATGTCTTCAGGTGCTGGTGCAACAGCTTTCCCACACTGACTCTGACCTCCAGGCCGACCTCACTTCCCTTGTCTATCCCCAGGAAGAGGGCAAAGTTTCAGACCAGGAAACTGAGATACCTGAACAAGATTCTGACCAGGACATTTCTGAGGAACAAAGTTACAGAGAGACTATCAGGGGTGTACATTGTTATATGGTTATGGGACCAGGTGCCAGACTTTGAGAGTCAACTGCTCAGGATGACCATCCGTTTGCCGGCCCATGAAAACCAGCAGCCTGCAGAATATCTGTTAAGTTGCAATCAGACTACTGGCTTTGCCGCAGGTTGGAAAAGTGGAACTTGACTCTTACAGAAGGGTATCATACTTGCAGTACAGATACCAGTGGACTCTGTGAAGACCAGTTTCAGGAAAGCCGTTAATCTGACAAATGGTACGAAATGTACTCAAGAAAGACTTTTAAAAGTCCAAGGTACACTACTGGTAGAACGAACTGCCAAAGATCAACAGTGCTTTCCCCAGAATTGCAAGATCTTCATTGGCCACAATTGCACCTGCTTCCTGCCCCATAGTGCAGGAAACACAATGTAAATGGGAGAGTTCAGCCAAGGACTCTACCAGACTGCCTTAGTCTTTGTATGACAAAGTGTTACATATATAGGCACTGTGCCAGTGCATTGTTTATTTTAAGCATTATGTATTACCATTTAAGGTAATGGAGTTATTATATCCCCAGACGAAAGTCGGGGATATATTGGATTCAGGTCCGTCGTGCCGCCGCCGACGGGTGCCCAGAGGAAGATCCCTATTTTAAGGTGACCTTAAACTTCCAATAATAAAGAACTTATGGCCACCTTAAGGTCAGAAATTTGACTTTTGGCCACTTAGAGCCCTCTAGGTCACAAACTATGAGGCTCATCTGGCTAAAATTTTACCTGAGAACACATTAATATATTCTTAGTACATGTGCCGAGAATCAAGACTTTAAGTTGAGGAGAAAATACTGTTTGAGGCCCATAAAGACCCCACTTAGGGATTTTTCCTACATTTTTCACATATTTTGCCCTATAATTTGGAAGTGGTAATTCTGATGAGTCTCAAACTGCACTAGGTATAACTTTTATATGTAGTCCTTGTCTGTGAAAAATTTAAAGGCTGTAGGTTTACCTATAAGGTTGACTTAAGGTCTCAAAATTGCCCACAGAGACCCAATTTTTGCACTTTTTGCCACTTTCAAGCACTGTAGCTTTCAAACTATGTCTCTCATCTAAGCTAAATATCATCTGGGAATATATCAATATTTTCTTTTTTATTGCGTTAATATATCTTACCTAGTGGACAGATGCATTTGTCCGGCGCACAGCCGGTCCCGCCAAACGTTAGAGAAAAACGCCTCGAGCTGGGCTCTGGCCCGGACCGGTAGTGTCCTGTTTACTCGCCAGGTGGCTGTATAGCCTCCCTGCCGGTGCACTGCGCGTGCGCGCGCATGCGTACTTCCTCCTTTTGTTTGGCGCGAAGACGAGAGGTCGTCTGTTTTTTTGGAGAAACTTTTATTTTATTTTATATCTGTTACAGGATATATTTTGATAAATTCTTTGTGTAGAAGTGTTGTTTAATAACTATGGATTCACCAGGACAAAGGCGGGGATCGTGCGGCCATAAGATGGCTGGATTTGATATGCATGAGAAGTGTGCTCGTTGTCGAGACAAAGGTCTGGGTAAAGATCCCTGCATTGTGGGAGGTGCGATATGCAAGATTTGTGACAATTTTACAGCAATTCAACGTGATATGCTGGCCACTCCACAGTATCAAATTCGCAAGGACAAGAAAGCGGGTTTGCTAGTGTCACCACGAGATGTAACTGTGCTGTCTCCAGTTAATTCTTCTCAACAGCCAGCTAGTACTGCGCATGCTCAGCAGACGATTTCTGAAGATGACAGTGCGCATGCGCAGGACCTCCCTGGGGGTAGCGATAATGTGAGTTCTTCAGATTTTGTTTCCAAAAAAGATTTTGACAAATTAAGTGACCAGCTAGATGAGAAATTCTCTCGTTTTGAAGCACTCTTATCAAGAGGCAATATATTTGCTACCCCCAAAGTACCGGTTCAGGTTTCAAACCCACCGGTTTCTGATCAGCCATTCATAGATCCTGCCTCTGCCCGAACCACCGGTCCGGTGCGGTTTCCGGCAGTACAGGCTAGTACAGGATCAGATGGCAAGAAAGATTCAAAGAAGAAGCACAAGTCTTCTCATCATAAATCTTCCAAAGCAAAACCGGTTCCGGTTGAGGAAAATACCGGTCCGGTACAGAAAAAGCCCTCTGACACTGCACTTCAACAATCTAAACCGGTACCGGTCGGGGAGATGACCGGTCTGGTCAGGGCATACCAAACTGACACCTTTGTACCCAAGGAACCGGTTCCGGTTGTGGATGGATCTTTTACCGGTCCGGAACCGGCTGCACCGGCTGGGGAGCCGTTTATTAGAAACCTTGCTTCTGCTGGTGGCTCAGATGATATGTCCAATGTTGAACACCCCTTAACAGATGTCTTGCCTGTGGCTTCAGACGAACCACTCTTTGGGGATCATACATCAACAGATGTTGTGGATAGGGATCATACATCACCAGATGTTTTGGATAGCGAGGATGGTGAACTTTCTGAATCAGACACTGATAAACCAGAAAAGAATGAAGAAATGAGTTACAGGGAAACAGTTCGTTCCATCAGGGCCTTTATGGGCTGGAACTTTATCCCAGACTTTGAGTTTGAGTACAGTGACCCGGATAAGTCCAACAATCCGTGGCGTGGAAAAAATCCGAAGACAAGTTCAAAGGTGTCAGTAGCCATGCCAGCAGACGATTGGCTCTGTCAGAAGCTGGAGAGGATTAATCTGACTGTAGCTGAGGGTTACCCTTCCCGAAGTCAAGAAGCTGGTGGTTTGCGTACTGACCAATTCATACGCACCCCTAAACCACAGGATAAATGGTATCCCATGCATAAGTTAAAGACAGATGGTCCCCAGCGACCAGGTAGAAAGCTGTTCAACTGGCATGGTTCTGAGGCGAAACTAAATGCTCAATTCTCAAGAATTGTCAAACCAGCTGCATATCTCGCAACAGGTCCCGTGTCTCGTCCCATATCGCAAGAAGTACTACGCAGATGGGAAAGGTGCGCCCGAGAGGGTACTTACACAGTGAACCATGCAGCTGGTTTCAGCAGATGCACTAGCGAGATTCAAGATCAGATGGCACATCACATAACTTTCCTACAGACTCATCTCAGTAAGGGCAAGTCAGCCAAGGAGGTGTCTGAAGCACTTAAGGAGTTAAGGGATTTATGTGCTTTCCACCAGAATGTATCCGTCTCTCTTGGGACAGCTCTACAGCACCTGGCTGATAGCCTTTTTGTGCAGCTGGGGAACTTCATTCTGATGCGTCGGGACTCTTATTTAGATCATGTTCGTCCCGGTATGAAGATGGACACTTGGAATGAACTGAGGAATGCTGCTCTTTTTGGATATGGGTTATTTCCTGACGCGGCCTTGAATGTCGCGGAACAAGATATCAACAAGTTTGAGACACAACATGTGTCGGTCCAGTCTCGAGTTGGTCCCCAGCACCAACAGAAGACCAAGTATCGCTATAAACCGTATGAGAAGAAGGAGGCTAAGACCATGGTTCAGCCGTCATCTGCTCCTCAACAACCTTGGCGACAGTTTGGGTCACGAGGTCGTGGCCGTGGGCGTGGTTCTACTAACCACCGTTTTTCCAAGTATGCCCGGGGTGGCAAAAATTATAAATGACAATCATTGTACAAACCCACACAACCAAATAATTCCAAAGATAGTGGGTCAAAACATCAGCCCTCAAAACTTTTCAAAGACTGTATACTCAAGAACTGCTGTAATTCCTGTTCCTATTGTTGTCGGTCCCGGGCAGCCGCAAAAGAAAGGCCTAAGTCCCGATCTTTGTCAGACAGAAATAAAACATGTCAAAAGTGCTTCTTTTGTCTCTCCTTGTCGTTCTGTCCCTCATGTACCAAATGTCCACAGTGTTGCAGAAAATCCTCCTGTAGGATGCAGGTTGCACAGGTTCTGGGAAACGTGGCTCATCCTGGGTTCAAATCCTCGGGTAGTCTCCATCTTGAAGGACGGTTACAACCTCCCTTTCAAGATGAGGCCCCCATTGACCAGGTGTCCTCTGATAATCAGCGGATACGCCAACCCTCGCAGAAACAAGTTTTTGAAGGAGGCGTTGCAGTCCCTGATTACAAAACAGGCCGTAGAAAAAGTAGTGGTTCGGGCTTCTCTGGCCTTTTACAACCGGCTGTTCATAGTTCCCAAACCAAACAACAAATGGCGTCCAATCTTGGATTTGAGCAAACTCAATCTTTTCCTCCACTCGGAAACCTTCAAAATGGAAACTCCGGAGACCATCCGGCTATCCCTTCAAAAAGGCGAATGGGTCACATCGCTGGATTTCAGCGATGCCTATTTCCACATTCCCATCAACCCAAGGTCGAGGAAGTATCTCCGGTTTCACCTGCACGGTCAAACCTTCCAGTTCAGGGCTCTGCCGTTCGGCCTAGCGACGGCTCCTTTGGAATTCACAAAGGTGGTGAAGGAGGTGAAATTGATGGCCCAGTCCAGGGGTATAAGGATCCACCAGTACCTAGACGACTGGTTGCTTTGAGCGCCCTTTCGGGAGGCTTGTGTGAACCAAACGCGGACCCTGATGGCTCTGTGTCAGCAGTTGGGATGGTTAGTCAATTTGCAAAAGTCGGAACTTGTTCCCCAACAGGAGTTCAACTTTGTCGGTTATCATTTCGACCTCTCCAAGGGTCTAGTGAAGCCGACTCAGGAGAGGTGGCAAACCCTAACTCAAAAAATAAAGATGCTAATGAACAGAGACCATTGTTCGGTCCGAGAGTTCATGTCTCTCATAGGTTTGTTGACAGCCACAGAGAAACAGGTGGTTTCGGGGCGCCTTCACATGAGACCGATTCAGTGGCACTTGAAGAATCACTGGCACGTGCCAGAGGTACTAGAGAAGGAGATTCCTCTTCCCAGATCTCTGTACCCTCATCTGCAGTGGTGGCTGGACGAAAACAATGTGCTCAGCGGCCAACCTCTTCATCCTCTACAACATGCTCTGCAGTTGTTTACCGACGCCTCAAACGAAGGTTGGGGCGCGCACTTAGGAGACCACACGGCAAAAGGAGTTTGGTCGGACTCAGAAAGCCAGTTGCACATAAACTTTCTCGAGCTAAAGGCGGTCCTTCTGGCCCTCAAGAAGTTCGAGCAACAGTGTTGGGGCCAGATCATTTTGATAGCCACGGACAACACAACGGTTGTCTCATACATCAACAAGGAGGGGGGTATGAGATCAGGCTCACTTTGTGCCCTCCTCTGGAGACTGCTTTCCTGGTGCAATCGCAGACAGATAGTTCTAAGGGCCAGGCACATTCTGGGAAGGCTGAATGTGATAGCAGACAAATTGTCCAGGAGCACTCAGGTTATTCAGACAGAATGGTCCCTCCTGCAGGAAGTCTTCGACCACTTATGTGCCAGGTGGCACACTCCCCGAGTGGATCTCTTTGCAACAAGGTACAATCACAAACTACCCAAGTTTGTGTCCCCAGTACCCGATCCACAGGCATGGAGAGTAGATGCTCTCAGCCTGAATTGGGAGAATATGGATGCCTACGCGTTCCCTCCTGTGTCTCTTTTGGGCAAGGTGGTGTCCAAGATCCTAGATCAGGGAGTTCACAGGTTGGTTCTGATTGCTCCAGGGTGGCCCAACATGCCTTGGTTCTGGGATCTAGTCAGCATGTCTGTTCAGATTCCTCTCTCCCTTCCAAACGTGGAGAACCTGCTGACCCAACCGTTCAATCAGTGTCCCCACAGAGATCTCCTAGGGCTCAACCTCCACGCCTGGCTCCTAGAGCCTCTAGCATACAGGCACAAGGATTCTCTAATGAAGTGGCAACGCGAATTGAGGCTCCTCAAAGACAATCAACCAGAGCCATCTATGAATCGAAGTGGTCCATATTTGTCAAATGGTGCGAGTCACACAAGGTGGACTTCGGGTCACCTTCTTTAACTCAGGTAGCGGAATTTCTCCTATTCCTTTTCAAGGAGAAAAATCTTCAACCTAGCACCATAGATGGCTATAGAACTGCTATAGCCGACAAAATTGGTTGTGACAAGGTTAATTTTGGTAAAGACGAAAACCTTACCCGCTTGCTAGACAGTTTCCATAGAGATAAACCCAAGGGTCTTCGAGGAGTCCCTAGCTGGAATCTGTCTCTGGTCTTGCATCAATTAACCCAGTCCCCCTTTGAATCCCTTCGAAAGGCGTCTCTGAAACATCTTACCTTCAAAACGGTGTTTCTCCTGGCTTTGGGCTCGGGCAAAAGAAGGAGTGAGATTCATGCCTGGGTACACAGGAACATTAGACATCAGGAAGATTGGGCTAATGTTTCTTTATTCCCTTCTCCTTGTTTCTTGTCCAAGAATCAGTTGGCTAAAGAAGGGCCTTCTTCAGTAGCTCCGGTAATTATTCCGGCCTTGGCCCCTACGTTGGATAAGTCTCTCAAGGAGGATAGAACCTTATGTCCAGTTCGGGCTTTGCGTTATTACCTGGACAAGACCAAAGACCTCCGTTCTGGCAAACAGTTGGTCTTTGTGTCTTTCAAGAAGAACTTCAATAAGGACATCGCTCCTGCTACGATTTCTTCTTGGATTAAACAAACCATCTTGTTGTGCTATCAATTGTCCAATGAGGATGCACAACAATTACATCAGGTCAGAGCCCATGATGTGCGGGCCTTTGCAGCTTCTAAGGCTTTTCAAGGAGGTGTGTCCTTGGACCAGATCCTCTCAGCCTGCCACTGGAAGTCGCACAATACCTTCACCCAATTTTATTTGAAGGATGTAGCATGGGCTGATGCTGACCTGTACCATTTAGGACCAGTGGTCGCAGCCCAGCACATACGCGAGTAACTGGTATCCTTGAAAGGATAACTTGTATATAGTGTAAAGCGTTTAGAAGGAGTAGTGGGTTGTTTTAGTTGGCTCCTTCTTTTTTAGTTATCTTGTTTTGTAACCCCAGCGCGCAGTTCTCAACCGGAAGGGCTGGTGTGGGGTATGAGTTATTTCTAGTTTATCCTGTTCTGCTTCCTTCGGAATCCTTGGGACTGAACTCTTACCTCCTCTCTCCTATAGTCCTAGCCCAGGTGGCTCGGTAGACGGCAAAAAAGAGGGGGGGGAACCAACTATGGTGTAGGGTATGGGAAGGATCCCTAACCCTTGGGCCGGAGGCCCAGAGTTCTGACAAGAGTCCCTGTTGAGTTTAGCTGCCCTCCATCCAATGGGTAGTTATTCTGCATCTGTCCACTAGGTAAGATATATTAACGCAATAAAATGGAAAATTTAATAAGTAAATTAAATTTTTACAAGTTAATATCTTACCTAGTGGACAGAGGGATTCCCACCCTGCCTTCCCCGCAACAAACATTCCCAGGGGACTCAAACAGGGTGCAAACAAAAGGAGGAAGTACGCATGCGCGCGCACGCGCAGTGCACCGGCAGGGAGGCTATACAGCCACCTGGCGAGTAAACAGGACACTACCGGTCCGGGCCAGAGCCCAGCTCGAGGCGTTTTTCTCTAACGTTTGGCGGGACCGGCTGTGCGCCGGACAAATGCATCTGTCCACTAGGTAAGATATTAACTTATAAAAATTTAATTTACTTATTAAATTTTCCAATATGTGCCCCAAAATTTAGGCCTTTAATAGACATTTAACCTGTGTATGAGGACCACAAACACCCACCCAAGTGACCCTTTTAAGACATTTTTCACATATTTTGCCCAGTAACTTGGAAATGGTAAGTCTGAGAAGTTTCAAACTGTATTAGATATATATTCTATGTGTAACCTTTCATTGTGAAAGATTTTAAGTCTGAAGCTTTGATTTAAAGGTCACATTGAGGTCTCTAAAAGGCCCACAGAGACCCAATATTTGGACTTTTTGCCACTTTTAAGCCCTGTAACTGTTAAACTATGTGACTGATAGAGCTGAAATCTCATCTGGGAATATATTATTATGTTCTTTTTACATGTGCCAAAAATATAGGCTTTAAGTAGACATTTAACCTGTGTATGAGGACCACAAACACCCACCCGAGTGACCTTTTTAGACATTTTTCACATATTTTGCCTTGTAAATTGGAATGGTAAGTCTGAGAAGTCTCAAACGGTATTAGATATACATACATCTCTGATTGTGAAAGATTTTAAGTCTGAAGCTTCAATTTGAAGGTTCATTGAGGTCTCTAAAAGGCCCACAGAGACCCAATATTTGGACTTTTTGCCACTTTTAAGCCCTGTAACTGTTAAACTATGTGACTGATAGAGCTGAAATCTCATCTGGGAATATATTATTATGTTCTTTTTACATGTGCCAAAAATATAGGCTTTAAGTAGACATTTAACCTGTGTATGAGGACCACAAACACCCACCCGAGTGACCTTTTTAGACATTTTTCACATATTTTGCCTTGTAAATTGGAATGGTAAGTCTGAGAAGTCTCAAACGGTATTAGATATACATACATCTCTGATTGTGAAAGATTTTAAGTCTGAAGCTTCAATTTGAAGGTTCATTGAGGTCTCTAAAAGGCCCACAGAGACCCAATATTTGGACTTTTTGCCACTTTTAAGCCCTGTAACTGTTAAACTATGACTGACAGGGCTGAAATCTCAACTAGGAATACATTATTATGTTCTTTTTACATGTGCCAAATGTCAAGGCCTTTAGTAGACATTTAACTGGTGTATGAAGACCATAGACACTCACCCAAGTGACCTTTTTTGACATTTTTTTCTGTATTTTGCCCTGTAATTTGGAAATGCTAAATGTGACAAGTCTCAAAATGTATTATATATAATTTTGTTGTCTGTGTCCCCAAAAAAGTTTCAGATCTGTAGTTTAATTGCTAAGGTCATTTTAACGATTCTAAAATGCCCAAAGAGACCCAATTTATGGACATTGTGCCACTTTAAAGCCCTGTAACTGTCGAACTATGTGGCTCATAGAGCTGAAATCTCTGACTTTTTCAAAGGAAGTGCCTGTCCATTTAAAGTTTGAATATTAATGATGTTATGGCTATCTTAGGCTTTTAAGAACTTATTTTTGTGTTTTATCCCTCTGCTTGCTAAGTTTTTAACTTTTTAAAATGAAACTGGTTAATACATATTAAAGTAGGCAAAATGGACATTGTTATTAATGAAATTATAGCCTTATGTAGTAAAAATAGGGGATTTTTAACCCTTAACTAGCCCAGTATTATTCAACTTTCCTCAGTTAATGTTGACACAGGTCCTGCAGTTATGAACCTATTTCAGTTGATAATCACACATTTATAATTCCCAATTCTGAATTATTATTATAAATCTGTTCTTGTGGTTTAATTATTTATATTTAAATCTGGAGGTATAATTTTCCTGTTGGACATTCCTTATTTATATATTTTATTTTTTTATTGGTCATAAGATTAACTGAGCTTTTTGGGGGCAACTTTATAAAATAGATAGCCTTGACCATTAAATATTTCTGTCAGTGAATATTTTATTACCCCTTTTATATATACCAGAGTGTTTGTTATCTCATACCATTTATGCAGTATCACTCCACCCCTTTGTCATATTAGGTAATGTAGTCCCCCCATCCCCCTCTGGCTACCTCCAGCTATTGAGTGACACTAAATAAACAAAGATACTGATGATATCAAATGAGAAACAAAGAACCAGGCTGGTCAGTGGAGTTGCAGACCTCCTGTAACAGTGTTAGATGTTCAGTAATTGTGTTACATGTTTAATTAGATGTTCATCATACATCAGCCAGATTTATACCATATCTTCTCTTTTTTTTTGCTCTACACAGACATATGAAAAAAGCATTCATCCTCTTTGTTTAAGCAGTATGATTGTTTAAAAAGGGCCTATGTAAAAGAGCATATGTAGCACTATATCAACTAAAACTTCATTTTGATTGCAAGGAGCTGAGAAGTGATATTGTCAGATTTTACTCCTCTTAAAATAACTGAAACTGTGAAACCAGCTTTAATTTACTTTGTAAAAGGATTTGAAGGATACATGTCAAATTATGAAGAAGAAAAAACAAAATCTAATTGCATATTTGTTTTATAATATTCATCTATCCACTAATATATTAAAACATAGAAACAGAGAAACTTGTGTGTGGACCTTTGCCCACAAGGACTCTTGCCCACAGGACCTTTGCCCACAAAGGACTTTGCCCACCACTTTTTTACAGGGGAGGAACTTTCATAAAATAATGATATGAAATAACATCCACATGAAGTATAAGTGTACAGTATCTACCATATTAAAGGTCAGCTTCTTATTATGTTATTGAATTATAAGTATGCAATGTTACAATGTAATAATATTCTCAATGACTGTTGGACTTTGTTGAAACCTTTTTTGTATACATGCATTTTTTTTTAATACGTGCATTCTTCATAGGCCACCTGGTATTTTTATTATTATTGTTTCTATTTTGCAGTACTATATAAATCTATCAACAGTGAATTAAATGCTAATGAAATCAACTTACATACTTTATATAGTGCAAGTTTAGTTCAGTTAATGTTTGTCTCTTTCAACACTATATATCCTGAGTAGTTATCTAAATGGAGTATTGATTGATTGATTGATTGATAAAAAATGAAAATGTCTATGTGGTTAGAAAATGTCTATATGGTTGGAACAATTACTATTGTGGGTGAACATCCTTCCCTTGTCAGATTGTTATGGGCAAAGTGCCTGTGGACAGAGTTTGCATTGGGCAATGTTCTTGTGGGCTACGTTCCTGGATTCACATCTGTCATCTGGGGATATCATTTTGCTTGCAAAATAAAAATGCTGTATAAGTGGTTTTTTTGCGGAAACTTAAGTTCACGAATCCACATAGAAGGCTTGTTTAGCGAGAATTAATTTTCGAGGTGAAAGATACTATATTGTCGCCCAACAAAAACTAATCCTCACCTATTAACTGTTAAACGTTTTCAAGTATCAGTCATATCCACTCAATTTTATGTGTTTCTAACATAAAAGAAAACATACTGGCTCCCACTGATGTACTTAGAAGTCCAAGTGAAATGTATGTGTGAGGATAAAAAAAACTACCCCATTATATTGTTAATCTTTCTCAGCCGCATAATTGGTGTTTTGTGTAGTGGACAATTTTTTTTTATTCTGGCTGTTCATTCAAGCAGTAGATTCCAGGAGCCTAGTACACTGAAAATTATTAATTTGTCGAAATGGTGCCTAAAACGACAAGTTTCCAAATTTGCTAATTTAAATGCCATTTTCTTGTTGGATGATAGCCAAATGTTGATAACTTATTACTCAGATTAGCTGAAAACTGATGATAAGAAAATTAGTGCACTTAAGCTTAATTTCATAAGAACTTGGCCAATAACAGGTGGCCAAAATGACAAATTAATTGGACTATCAAGGTCATTTTCTTGTCAAAAGTTTGTCCGTTAATTTGTCCAACAAGAAAGTGACAAGTTAAAATTTGTCAATTGGGAAGTTTGTCGTTTTAGGCACCATTTTGACAAAGTCTTGACGAATTAATGTTTGTCAGAGGTTTTCAGTGTATTTTACTCTTTATTGTAAAGGCACAGCTACTCAGATGTTAAAATTCTTACCTTAGCACAGAAATAAAGTTTAAAGATTAACCCTGTAAAAATTCATTGGTTTTGCATATAGGCCAAATAGACCACTATGAAAAAAACTTAAAATATGGATGTGTCTTTCATTGGAGACTTAAAAGGCTACCTTAAAGTCTTTTCAGTGTGTGATCTTAGTTAGCCCTCTTAATTAGGTATCCAAACAACTCAAAATAGGGGACATTGAAGATCACAGGTAAGTGTCAAGGCCCACACAAAGATTGGCTTTGATAAAACACGCCTAGTAGGAGGTTATTACAAGATTCTATAGAAGACAAAGAGGTGTATATTGTGTAAAGTGACTGTATACTGGCGTTTCATGTCAGATATTTTTCCTTTAGTTTCACCTCCTTTTTTCACTTTGCAAGTGTTTTATACTTCTGGCTAAATGTCGTAATAAATGTTTCATGACTAAAACTGTTTAGTTATGTGTACTTCCTTTGTCAATATTTACAATACTACGGATAAAAGCTAAAAGGTGTTTCTTATAAAATTGCACACTTGTAAGTATGCATTATTTTATTTATGCATATAAATATCCACATTATTTACAGATATGATGATCTTAACTATGCATAAATATTAGCGAGAATTTAATTTCGCGTTTAGTACTTACTCGCGAATAAAGCGAAAATAAATTCCTCGCAAAAAAACCACTTATACAGTATTGTGGATTGAATTACTCAAGTTCTTATATAAGTGGTTGATTATATTTTCCCTCAAGATTATATCACATAGAAGGGGTCCCATGGAAAATACCCAGTCAAAACATGTTGCGGGAGTGATGACCTGTCTGGTGATATGTTGGCGCCGAGTTGGCCCAATCTAGTTGAATTTTGTATTATGTGGTATTGATGTTTTTTCTACTCTGTTAGATTGATCTATTTATACACTGGGGAAATCCCTCTAGGCTTCAATAACCTCAGTGGTTGTATAAATAGATTTGGGACACCAATAAACTGGTTTCTAGTCAGGTTCCTGACTGCTTAACTCTGCAATAAAGAGTCAGGTATCACCAACCATTTTGGGTACTAAGCTTCCCTAGTTACACCTAGCAATGATCAAGAAGAAATTAAATAAAATATATTTCTAGTTATCACATTAGGTGCACATTTTGACACAATATTCCCCTTTTACTATGTAATGATATCACATAATAAAGAACATTTGTGATAAACAAAAAAGTGCATTAGTTTAAGTGTTGTTGATCTTCTATTATCACCCAAAACCACATATTTGTTTTTATGTCAGCTGACTTGTCAGTCATCTGACATTATGGCATCACTCTGCGGTGTCCGAGTACGCGTAGGTGTGAACAACTTCTCCAAAACTACAAGGCCTAGAGACCTGCTGCTTTTTTTAAAAGATACCTTATCTATCAAGGATGAAAAAATTGTTCAAGGCATGCAAATCTGTCTGTTTGTCTGTTTGCTAGAGCCATTACAAGGGAGGTAAACCCACCAAAAGTGTGAAAATCTCAACACTTTATCACAATTTTCTCATTGACTATTGCAGGGATTTCTCTCATATTTTGCGTATATGTACTAGGCCATAAGTAGATTTCCTTGTGTGAGTATCAGACCTGATTCTGTCTTAATTTTTTTATTAATTTTTGAAATAATTTTTAATGCATTAAAATTCATAAAATCATGCACTAAATCACTTATTTTCTCATTCACTATTGCTGGGATTTCTCTTTTATCTCGCTTGTAAGTCACTAGTAGATTCCCTTGTGTGAGTATCAGGCCTGGATCTTTTTAAATTTATTTTTTTTTAATTTTTTGAATAATATTTAATGCATTAAAATTCATGAAATCATGCACTAAATCACCTATAACTTGAAAAGCATTGCATAAATATTGCATTTTTTAAAAATATGTTATTCAGCTACTTTTTCCATAGCTACACCATGATGAGAAACTTGGGTCTTTACCCCAATGGCTTAGTGAGTAATGGCTACTTTCTGACTTTTCAGTACCTTCCGTTATGAGTACAATCACTTGTGACTTGAAAACTATTTCATTTAGAGAATTTTGCATAAATATGTTATTCAGCTACTTTTGGGTCAGCTATAACACAGTAAAATTTCAGACCTGTAGCTCATTGCATAACTGAGTAATAGCTACTTTGAGGTTATCACTGTTGAGTATATTGCTTGTAACTTGAAAACTGTTGCATTTAGAGTATTTTGTTTAAATGTTTTTTTCATGTATTTTTGGGTCTGCCATAACATAGTAAAATTGCAGATCTGTACCTCATTGCATTGCTAAGTAATAACTATTTTGAGGTTCTCACTGTTGAGTAAATCTGTTGTAACTTGAAAACTATTGCATTTAGAGTATTTTCTTTAAATATGTTGTTAACCTAATTTTGGGTCAGCTATAAAATAATAAAATTGCAGACCTGTAGCTCCTTGCATAGCTGAGTAATAGCTACTTTCAGGTTCTCACTGTTGAGTAAATCAGTTGTAATTTGAAAATTATTGCATTTGCAGTATTTCTTTAAATATGTTATTCGCCTACTTTTGTGTGAGCTGTACCTTATTAAAATTGCAGCCCTTTAACTGATTGCATAGTTGAGCAAAAGCTTCTTTGAGATTCTCACTTTTGAGTAAATCAGTTGTTACTTGAAAACTATTGCAGTATTTTTTTAAAATATGTTTTGACCTACTCCTCACACCTGAACAGTTACCTTGTTACTTTACTTCTGAATACCATTTGCAGGGCACAACTTTTGTGTCCTTTTCTTCTGTCACTTCTACTCTGAAACTCAAAACACACAGTCAGCTGACACAGAGCCCGTTCACGGACACTGATTGCTTATTTAAGATTATTGTCTTCCCAAAATATTTTAAAGTTTAATTGGCAATATTTTATGTTATATGTCCTATAACAAATGGTGAAAATATTTTGAATGCATGCAAAATTTATATAAATAATTAAAATAATGCTTGAGATTTCCCAGTACATGACAGATATTATGACAGATATTATTGATGCATTCTTTTTCTTATTCAGCACTGGTACTAACTAGTTCACATCCTGTAAAAATGCAATTAAAAATGCAAAGAACGGTTTCACCGGTATTTACCCCTGCCTTACGACCTGAAAAAGAATGTAATACTTATAAGAAAGGATATCGTAGGCGATACCAGTCTCTTTATTGTTTCTCCTTCTGGTGACAGGTGTTACCTTCAAGTTAGTTCTTTAACTTTCTGGTCATTTCCATAGTTGTATATAATGGCCGTACATCTTACCACAAATGAACATAGTATTCAATGGCTATAAGGAAAGCTAACTGTGTCTTAGAACTAATATTAAGTGGATATAAACTTCTTGTGTTGTTGTGAACTCTTGCTGGAGTGAACTAGATACAGTGTCTTGATCTACCAGAGAGTAGATTTGCTGTACTTTGAACACTTTTTGCATCTGGATACAGTGTAGATCTAACAGAGAGTGGATTCACTGCATTGTGGACATTGCCTATATTTTGGAGCAGACAGTATAGTTGTGCAAACTCTAAATATCTGCATGTATACAGACATTTTGCGTGATTGGACATCAAAAGGATCACAGGAGAAGTACATTTCATGTTATCAGATATTGAATGGATCACAGGATACAGATATCTGTGTTAGTGGACACTGAACGGATCACAGTACAGATTGCTGGATACAGTGGACAAACTTAACTGTCAGTTACAGTGGCCAGGTCAGAATGGTTTCATTATTGCATCATTGTTTTGACCATTGATAGCATAACAGTTGACTGTAATCATTATTTTTAATTGTTAAATAAAGTTGTCAAGTAAAACTTTTTGTCTTATTCTGTTGCAATTTAAAAGCAACCAGTAATTGCTACCGTGCTTGCCCTGTGACTGTAACAAGAGAACATTGCCTACCCAGTTATGTGTCATTCAAGAAGACAAGGTAAAAGAAAGTCGGCCACTATACCCAGGAGGTTACTGATGAATTGGCATACCTTATCACATTTCATCAAAGTATTTCACGAGCAGTGGCTAGATCTATGCAGGACCTATCAGATTTGTCTTTATAACAATGGCCAATGTAACTCTACTCAGAATTGCTTGCCGTTGGTCGGCAGTTTACAGTACAGAGCCCTGATGAACTGTATGTACTGGTTTCCTCTGCCCTCCCAACTCCCCGTCGTGATATGACCTGTACAGTGTTAAAAGCGACATAAAACCCCAAATAAATAAATAAACTCTACTCAGAAGGGACAGTTACCTGGACTTGCTTAAACATGGGATTAAAGTGGACACAGTGATAGCAGAGGATACCACCCACTACGAGGACAAGCAGCACTCCGATGGCTCTCACTCTGGTAGATCTCACAAAAAGTCTGACTGTTACCACCCTTACAACCCCAGACATGCACTTATATCTGGTAATTAGTTAGGGCAGCCAGCATGGAAATAACTTGGTCAGCATGGTCAGACTAAACGTGCCAGAGGCAGGGCTTCCAATTACACCCAGAAACCGGCCAAAGGTCATAGTTCTTATGAATGACAATTAACAAGTTTTGTAGCCCACAATTTAACAATTTTGACTTAACATAATATTCTTTTTATAAATTCACAATAAAAATTTGTACTTGAATGTTATAATTTTATCACAAAAGTATAGAATATCATCTTAAGACACTCATCTACCACTGTTAATGTTTGCTCATGACCAAGTAGCATCAATCATTACTATGTTGTCATGTGACTTATCAGTGATTACCCTAACATCTTCCCACAACACATCATTTGCCTTTTCTATACAATGGTCACATAACTCCATGCTGGAATCTGATTTCCTGATGCCATGGAAGGTGCACAGTTCTTATCTGCGGTTTGCCAACATCAGACCAATCTTGCATCCACTGGCCAACAAATTGTTGGGCCTGTGGTGGCTGCCAATGTTGGGCAAGTGTCGGAATGCTATTTGGGATGTCACATAAAAATGTTATACTTTTAATCAAACTGGCTTCTTTCATGTTCTACAGCTTTTTATGACAAAAAGCACCAAAATGGTATTGTGTTAAATTATTTTATTATAATGGAACATTATAATGGAATAGGCCTGTGGCCTTCAATTATAATAAGGTATCCCTCCTCCTTATTCTTGCTTTAGGAGGACCACTTTTAGTAGGCACCGAATTTTGGTTGTTTCGGACACAAAGCAAGCCAGACGCCATTTTGGTGGTCAAAAACGTTTTGTGAAATATATTTTTATTATTTGATCATACTCTAGTCTACACTAAGGAGAAATGGGGAGAAAAAAGAAGAAGCAGTTAAAACCGTGGTGTTGGTATCCTTTTAAGTGAAATTGTTTGACATCTATGACGTTAGGCACTGCAGTCTTACAAGGGTGGCCACATTGAAAACAGACACTAAGATAAACGGTTTTAAAGATCTTTTAGGAACAAGGGGAAATTTTGGCGCCAATCTGAAAACTCAGGAAAAATCTCTCCCCTTGACCCATGTTTTAACCCCGTTTCGACTGAATGCGCCTTTTTCTTCACCAGACGTGGTTACCTCTGCTCTACTTAATTGTGTGTAGAGCCGTGGTACGACACCACATAGTACTACTGGAGATTTGCACAAAACACATATTCCATATAAATGTGCACACAGCTGTTCAATAAACTATTTTGTTACATTTCCTTCAACAATCTGTTAACATGCAAACATGGTTAACTAGTATTTCCTTATTTTCAATATTGTTGTGACCATTTCTCTGAAAAATTAAACATGTTTTTTTTTTTTTTACTATAAGGGCTGTGTAAAATAGTGCACTATACCCTTTCCAGTCATTTTATCAAGTTTTATCCAACAGAGAAGGGTTTTATGCAAATCTCCAGTTCTATGTGGGGTCGTGCCACATCTCTACACGCAAGTAGAGCCAAGGTAACCACATCTATTTCTTCACTTGTTCTTTTTTTCAAATAGAAGTTGTATAAACAACAAAATTGCAGACTAAATGACAAAACACATTTAAATAAATATTTAAATTTGGTGAAAATTGGTGAAATTGTTCTTTTTTTCAAATAGAAGTTGTATAAACAACAAAATTGCAGACTAAATGACAAAACACATTTAAATAAATATTTAAATTTGGTGAAAATTTGGTGAAATTCCGTCTGTTCGTTTGTCCGTTTGTCTGTCCATCCATCTGTTTGTCCACATTTTTGTTTCCGGACTCTAACTCGAAAACGGTTTGTCCAATCGAATTCATACTACTTGACAGGGACATAGATCACCATCATAGCTAGGTTCCTTTCGAAATTGGTGTAACTCCGTCTGTTCGTTTGTCTGTTTTTCTGTCCGTTTGTTCGTTTTTGCTCCATTTTTCTGTCCATCCATCTGTCCGTCCACATTTTTTTTTCCGGACTCTAACTCGAAAACGGTTAGTCCAATCAAATTCAAACTTCACAGGGACATACATCACCATAATAGCTAGGTTCCTGTCGAAATTGGTGAAATTCCGTTCGTTCGTTTGTCCATTTTTGTCCGTTTGTCTGTCCATCCATCTGTTTGTCCACATTTTCGTTTCCGGACTCCAACTCGAAAACACTTTGTCCAATCGAATTCATACTTGACAGGGATACAGATCACCATCATAGCTAGGTTCCTTTCGAAATTGGTGTAATTCCGTCTGTTTGTTTGTCCGTTTTCCTGTCCGTTTGTCTGTTTTTGTCCATTTTTCTGTCCATCCGTCTGTCCACATTTTCGTTTCTGGACTCGAACTCGAAAACGCTTTGTCCGGTCGAATTCAAACTCGACAGGGAGATGCATCACCATCATAGCTAAGTTGCTAAGTTGGTGTAATTCCGCCCTTTCGTTTGTCCGTTTATAGCATAGATACAATTATGTAACCTAGATTACAAGGTTTACGTTTCTTAGCACGTCTTACACATTCACCTTAACTGGGTAACCTAACATTTCTTTCCTTCTTTTCTAAATGTAATTACAGCAGTTGCTAATCTTATTTCTCCCTGCGCAACCCGCCTTTTGGGGTATCTGTGACCCTCTTGTTTCAATATTGATCGATCACCTCACAGAACTGCCGAGATCAAGACATACTACCAGCATTTCAATAAAGAAATAACATTCACCAAACGGGTAAAAACAAAAAAAATGATAATTTTACTGTGTATACACTACGTAGTGCTGTCACTCACTGGTGCAAATTAACATTGAATATCGCCCACGTTGGCTGACCGTCGACTTCATAAACTCACCTCAAAACAAAATTATTTAATTAAAATGTAAAATAAAAAATTGTTTCTCACCCGAATATATCATTTTAGGGTCATATTGGTCCTTTTATTTCGGATGTTTATGCATTGTCAAATGTAGGAACACTTTGAAAACCGTCATTATATTAAAATAATTATCTAATTCCAACTTTATAAAGTGCTGCGTAATGGCTATATAATATCATGTACGCCTCAAATAAATAGAACTACAGTGTTTTTAAAGATTATTTGAAAGCTTTAGGTCAATAAGATTGACTTACCAAGTGTGACAAAAAAAAGATGCAATTCCGAAACTACATTCAAGCAATGGTTTAATGCTATCCTGATAGGTCATATGACTAGATTTGTACGGACTGTGTTGTCAAAAGGCAATCGGATTTGAAAAAAAAACGCTTCCGATTATCGCTCATAATAGACCTAGCAAACGATTGTATCGGAAGTAGCGAGTGTCGCGACAGCACTAGTATACACATATTTATTGTATAAAATCATTAAAAGGCACAGTACAACTGTTTTGATAATTTTGTGAATTTATATGTGCACGTTTTCAAAGAACCTATAGTATCGCTCTTGGCTTACGTTAACAGTCTTGAAAACTATTTCCCCAGGCTGTGCAGTACGGGCATGTCCGATACTATTTTTCTTGCATTTTAATGCATGAACCTCCACACTGTTTGCATAACTTTCACTTCTTCTCGCAGTGCTGCTGGTTTTTCTTTTCAAAAACCTTTTTCTCCTTTATTGCACCTAACCTTTAGAGACACTTTGTTTTCGTAAGCAAAAACATTTTTCTAGTTATTCAGTGTTCGCGTGGACGCCGTCCGATATATATAAAAACGCGTGGATTTTAACAAGGACGCATATTGCGAAAGAAAATGCATCCCAGGGATGCTGATTAGCGAATATATAAGTCAGGAATATTTAAAATAAAATAGACGAGTAAAAGAATATATTTGCCAGGTTTCTTATTCGTCCTCCATTTTTGTTTGTTTACTATGAGAAGATGACAGTGCGCAAGCGCGAGTTCCTCCAATGAAATCGTTTGTTTTATTTAAGTCGCGCATGTGTGACAATGACAGATGATAGCCAATAGAATTGCTTCTTCCAAATAGACGAAGACATGCAGATGACTTCAGTTGTTTGATGTCTGCAATGGATTCAGAACTGCAGAAGAAAAAAAAAAAAAATAGAAAATTTGACAGTGACTGGCTCATTATGACCAGCTTGTTGAAAAGATGTTTTGCATGTTCTGTTAAAAGACAAAGCAATCTAATGGCTTCACAAAAGGATGTGGAGATTCTGACTTCACTATTGTGTGTCTGTTTGTCTAACTGTCTTCTACATTTGAATAAAAAATTGGTGGATCAAAAGGGCTTCATCAAAAATAAATAGATAAAAAAATTTAATAAATAAATAAATAAATTAGGTCTTGGTACAGTGCAGAACCTTGACCACCTGTATGTGCTGGTTTCCTTTGCCCATAAAACTACCTGTCGTGATATGACCTATACAGTGTTGTAAGTGATGTTAAAACCCAAATAAACTAATCAAACAAACACTAATATTTAGGTTTATTTGAACATTTGATTCATTGTTGGTGTGGCATAATGGGTAACCTAGTAATAGTAAGCATGTTTAACAGGTATTTCTCAATAAAAATAAAGTAAATTTAGTATATATTATGTGACGCTAATTGTTTGACTCGCAGATTTGAATAGGGACTCAATTTTGTTGTGGGAATGAGTCCCAGGGACTCGATTTTAAAAATGCCAGCGCTAACACTGTTATTGCTAGAAAGTATATATGAAATTATGGAGGGTCTGATGTACATAAGACATATCACATGCACAGATTTTTTGTCTGAGCTAGGTTGTATAATAAAATTTTTGTGCACTGTACAGAGTTTTATTTTCTCTTGTTTGTTGCATCAATCCACATTTAGTATTTTCATTGTATTGTTTACACACGTTGAGCATTATTTTTTTTTTTAAATAAATGCATTAAATACTGATACTTTAATATTTTGTGTATTGTGTTCTTTTTCTTAAATCCAGTTGTCCATGTGTGTGTGTATTTGACTTATACAGAGATTTTACTGTTTTTAAGTAAGGACAGAGTCCTGCGGCTTTGAATATTCCTTAACTTTGTATTAGGTATTGTAATCGTGAATTTGATGATGAAAAAATTTTGATACAGCATCAAAAGGCCAAGCATTTCAAGTGCCATATATGTCACAAAAAGCTGTACACTGGTCCTGGTTTAGCAATTCACTGTATGCAGGTGAGTATGAGTGGCTGAACTGCTACTTTGTAAATTTTGTGTTTTGTATTGCTTAGCTTTGTTGCTCAAAGTTTTTAGAAAATATGGGATAATGATTCATAATTTGAGGTCTAGGTTTATGTTCTGACCTGAATTGAGTGAATGGACCAAGCAAGTAATGTTTTGAAATTATTTGATCAAGGTAACATTTTTTCATAATGTCTTATGATTTAATTTATACTTGGAAAAAAATTTTAAATACCAACTTAACAATTTAGGTTCACAAAGAAAAAGTTGACAAGGTCCCCAACTCAGTGCCAAATAGACATAGCATTGACATAGAAATCTATGGCATGGAGGGGATCCCTCAAGAAGATATGGAAGCTCACGAAAAGATGAAAAAGGGACAAAAGAGTAAGTAGCAGCCATATCTTACCAAGTTCATGTAAGCAGCAATGTAAAGATATTAAAGTGAAATCTGAAATGTTTTTTGTTATAATCTAGTCTAAAAACAGGGTTCGCGAAGTACCTCTAAAATATGGAGTCCAACGGACTACATGACCTCCAAAAAATGGAGTCCCAATCATTTTTTTCTGAGTCCAGTGTTTGTGTTAGTGTTATGAAATGTTGGGTACCTTGTACCTTATAGCACATCAAAAATGGGGTACCGTAGTGTGAAAATGGGATGTAAATAATATTTTTTCTCCCTTATTTCTAGATATATTTAAAAATATAGAAGCACTGTTTAATTTCCTTTCTACTGATAAATGATCTGAATCTGTCGATGAATCAATTTAAAAAATATTTTAAAAAGCTGAACTCCAGTCAACAAACTTCATTTTAGTGAAATTTGAGTGACATTTTTTTTGTATGATTATTTTATTTAAGCCACAAATATTGTATTTATACTGTTTGAAAGAAAACTATTTGTAGTTTCTGTTGCTTTTTGTTTGATAAAAATTCACTGCGTAGTTCCAGAGATATAGTTCTTTTGTTACATTCCCTGTTGAATATTTGTTACAGCTTTTATTTTCCGAGGGACGTTCCAGGGTTAAATATAAAGAGTTTCCGAGATTAAGTATAGTTCGTCTCCCACAAAAATTTACCGTCCTGACTTGTTGTTTTGATTGTTTCCGTGCAGAGATCAGGCTTTCTTTCGATATATAGCGTTTTGAGTACATTTGCTAGTGTACAACACCAGCACTGACTGGCTGTTTTGGAAAAATTTTGTCAGGCATGAAATCTCGCTTAACAATGGTGGATGTAAACGACTTGCCAGGAAATCGCTCGGAACCATTTAAGTTTAAAATATAAAGCTTATTTTCATTGTTATATATATTGCGTGCACATCTACGCTTCCTGCCAACCGAAATTCGCTTCTGAAGCAGAAATAGTTTCTTCATAAAAATCGCGTCCTGACAGACGCACTGACAACCAAAATTCGCATCCAAATCTGAAATACAGCGTGTTTAACATACTCAGACGGCGTAATCACGAACCCTGTAAAAAACAAAATTTGATTACAAAAGAAGAAAAAAGGATAATAAAGATGGAAAAAACTGTATGGTAACTTTTTGATTCCATTTTGAATGGTTCTGTGCAAATAGTATACATGTACAAGTATTAAGTGTTTCATTGGTTGTTAACATGTAGCAAAAACCCCTCTGAATTGTTACAACCAGAGGCCAATTTCACGAGGCCTCCTTAAGATAAAAGTCACCTTAAATGTAAAGAGTTCCTTGAATTTGTCCCTCCTTTAAAAAACTCATTTTCACAAAGCCTCCTTCCTTAAAGGAGACCTTAAAATTTCAAGGAAACTTCCTTGAATCTTAAGGAAGCCAAGGACCTATCTTAAATTAAAGGAAGATGCTGTTGAAGTAATTTTTGTATTATTTAATCTGCGTTAATACATCTTACCCAGTGGACAATTGCTAAACTGGTTGGCGCAGACAGACTCGCCAAATATCTGAAAAAAGACTTCCCGTGTTTCACCAACAGGATCAGTCTGGTACTGTGCATTCACTAGGTGGCATGGTATACAAAAATGTACTTCCTGCCTGTCTAGACAGCATGACACCATAGCATCTTTTTTGTTTGGCGCCTATACTGTGCAGACATGTTTTCGAGAAGCTCTCAGAAGTTGAAGAATTTGTGGAATATTAACAGTGTTATGGTCATGGGGCAAGCAGGGTAGCAATTACTGGTTGCTTTTAAGTTGCAACAGGAAAAGACACAAAGTTTAACTTGTAACAAATTTGTTTAACAATTAAAAATAATGGCCAGACAAGGGCCAGTCCCAAGGTCATAAGAATCCTCAGAGAAGGCTACACTCTCCCCTTTCGAATCCAACCAAACTTGACAAGGTGATCGACCATCATAAGTGGCTATGTAAATCCTCTCATGGACGCTATCTGACAGAAGTACTGCATGCAAAAAAAAAAAAAAAAAAAAAAGGGAAATGCAGTAGAACTTGTCAGAAATCTTTCTTTCTTCAACCGACTTTTCTTAGTACCTAAACCTATCAATTGGTGGAGACCTATCTTGGACCTCAGTTCCTTGATCAAATTCTAAAGACAGACAAATTCAAAATGGAAACACCAGAGGCAATAAGGACCTCCCTTTAGATAGGGCAGTGGGTAATATTCATAGACTTCAAGGACGTCTACTTCCACATACCAATCCAAAGCCAGTCCAGCAAATACCTACCTTTTCACATTCAAATCTAAATGTACATGCCTGGCTCTCTCTGGTTTTGCACCAACTTACAAAGGCTCCCATTAAACCCCTTAAGGAGGCTTCCTTGAAACATTTGACCTTCAAGACTGTCTTCCTCTTAGCATTGGGTTTTGGTAAACGCAGGAGTGAGATCCATTCTTGGCTCAGCAGGAACATCAGACACCAGACAGACTGGTCTAAGGTGTCTCTTTACCCCTCTCCCAGTTTTCTTTCCAAAACCAGCTGGCCAAAGATGGTCCAGACAGTGTGGCCCCAGTGGTTATTCTAACCTGGACCCCAACTCTGGATAAGTCTTTGAGGGGTGATGGGAAACTATGCCCAGTTTGAACTTAGAGCCTTGCGTTACTATTTGCTTAGGATTTGGGGCAGAACCATTAGTTAGGCTTTTTCTCCTTCAAGAAAAGCTTCGACAAAGATATCTCCCCTACAGCTATCTCCTCATGGATCAAGCAGACTGTGATCCTGTGCTATGAGCTTTCTGACCAGGAGACCCTCAACCTACACCAGATTGAAGCCCATGATGTGAAGGCTTTTGCTACTTCTAAGACCTTCCAGTCTGGAGTTTCCCAAGAGTCTTTTATCAGTTTGCCATTGGAAGTCACATAAAGGCTTCATAAAATTTTATCTGAAAGATGTGGCCTGGGCTGATTCAAAGCTTTTCCCTTTGTGCCCTGTAATGGCTGTTCAGCAGATCCACCAGTCACCCATTTGACTGCGGAGATTTGTATATATGTACGTTCAGAGCTCCTGGGGACATAAAAAGGGTTGTAGCATGTAGCAGGTGGTTGTTCTTCACATTTTCAAATTAATGTGAAATGCCTTGGTTCTTCTCCAGAGTGGTTGCTCCTTGCAGATGGTTGCTCGAGCAGGTTGGACTGTATATAGCTGCAAAAAAAAAAAAAAAAGGTGAAATACTTCGTTTAGGAGGTCAGAGAGTGGGGGGGGGGGGGGGGGGGGGGGGGGTGGGGTGGGGTGGGGGGGGGGTGCGGCAGCTGCCAGCAACCTAGAGTAGACACCAGCCACTGACGTCAGTAGTAGCTGAACTGCCTGCCAAGCGGTAATAATTCTAGCAATTGTCCATTGGGTAAGATGTATTAACCCAATAAAATAGCAAATTTTGTAAGTAAATTAAATTTTTATACGTTCATGCCTTACCCAATGGTCAGGTAAGGACCCCCCAAGTCCCATCCAACCCCGCTATCAGCTTACTAGGGGTTTATATAGTTCTTTACAATAAAAAAGATGCTATGACATCACACTGTCAACAGGAAGGAAGTATGCCACACCACGTACTGCACCTAGCAAGTGCACAGTACCAAACTGGTCCTGCTGGTGGAAACACACACATCTGTCCCTGACGTTTGGCGAGTTGGTCTGCACCGACTGGTTAAGCGATTGCCCATTTGGTAAGGTATTAACACAATAAAAATCTAATGTACTTATTAAATTTGCATTTTTTGACCTTCTATTTAAATATTCAATTTTTATGATCCATTTCCACTCTGCTACATTTGTAATTCCCTTGTGTTGTGTGGTGCTGGCCCTGCTGGGAGATTGCTTCTGTTTTACATGTCGATGTTCATAACGGAAAAATATGAACAAAGAGCGATCATTGCTGATCATGTAATAAAAAGTGTAAACCAAACCCCCCAAAAAATAAATAAATAAATCAAATGTGAAATATAACAAGGAAATGGACATAAGTCACCACAAATATAATCAAAATATAAGCTTTCACAAACATCTCCCTCACTCCGTATCATACTTTATATATCCTCACTTGTAACTGGCTAATTTTATGATCACCTTGAAATTCCCCAAGGTGTTTTTCGTTTAGTTTATAATTTTGCATTTATGGCTAATTTTGTAATTTTAACTGAAGTTGTTCCAAAGATTTTCCCAAATCTCAATGTTGTTGCCCATTTAGTTATACCTGCAGGCAAGTTTTGTGACATTCTGCAGCTGAAATCACTAGTTTTAACCCATTTTCTCAACAAAAGGAGGGAATAACCTCCCTCCTTAAGATTTAAGAATGACCTTTAGTAAGGAGAAATAAAGGAGGCTTTGTGAAACTGAAATTTTAAGTGGCCTCCCAAAGTTAAAAAAAATGACCTTCATTTGTTTAAGGAGGTCCTTTCCAAAGGAGACTCTAAAACTTTCTATGCAAACCACTAATTTCTGCAGAAAATGAGGGAGGAGGGGCCCGAGGTGATGCCTCATCAGATGAAGACACCACTGGTCCTCCTCCACAGCCTTCCTTATCAGGCCCTCCCATGCCACCTATGCCGGGCGGACCAATGCCACCGATGCCTGGAGCACCAATGCCCCCAATGCCAGGTGGACCACCTATGCCTCCCATGGGGCCAATGGGTCCAATGCCCCCGATGGGGCCCATGGGCCCAATGATGGGACCTGTAGGTAAGTTCTTACACACATGATTGAAGGTGGGTATTGGTCAAGTCCAGAAAAATGAAGGTCAGTAACTTCTTACGGATGAAACAATTAATTACAAGAGCAGAAAAATAACCTATGATTAAAAGAGCAAGAGTTCGGTTTATAGCAATGAATGTATTACAAAAATGATTTTATGACTAATTCGGTGAGTTGAACCGTTCCTTCTCTAAGATGACTGGGTAAGTGATCCAGTGAACAATTTAGTTTCCAACACTTTTTCAGTGAGTGTGTTGAATAACCGTCAGGCTCTTGTTCATGGGACTAGTTGTAAGATAATATCAGGAAGCTTAAAATTAAAGGGAGAATTGAAAGTTCACTGTAACAGTGCTAAGTAACTGCATATGTATGACATACACAGTTCTTCCTCGGGGTATTAAGATTTTCAAATTAAAATAAATTGGTCTGTTATAAAAAAAACAAAGTGTGACAATGTCTCTATCGGTGATGCCAACACTTCTTTATTCTTATATTTAAACAATGTTGGATATTTAGTTTCAAGAAATATTTTAAACCATATGATTAAAACTAGAGTAGTTTTAAAACTTTGAAATAACATATGTAAGTGATAACATTGACTTATATTGATATCTAAACTGGAAAAAAATGGTGTTTTTTTAGGTCCAATGGGGCCCATGGGACCAATGGGACCGTAAGTATTTGAATTTTATGTGGATAGCTTGTCAAGTGATATGGTAAAGCTTCCCAGTGTTTATACTTTACACACTATTTTAAAAGAAGTTAGAAGTTAGGTTTATAAAGTTACTGTATTAAACATATAATTCTGTTAAAAAGATCCCATGAAGTATGAATGATCAGAAATAGCTTGTTAGATTAAATTGTGGAAAATAAATAACAAAGCTCATGTTAGTGTTTTCAGAAACCAAAGTAACCCCATTTTCAGGAGTAAAATGTTCACATTCATGGTTTATGATGTGTTATTTTGACATTGTGGTAATGGAAAAGATGGCAAACTGGACAGTTTATTTCAATTCAATTTGTATAAACATAGAATCTGATCCAAAAACTGGTTCCTGAAAAGTAACATATTTCACATCAGAAGTATAAAGTATTGTACAGAAATGCTTAATAATGTGAATTTGTATTATATTTTGTCAATATATAGTGCATTAGTATCCAAAACATTAGATTTAATCACAAATAAACTGCACTTTAGCCATGTTTCATGTACATCCGTAGAAGATTTACTTTTTGTGTACACTAATTTAAATGAGTCCGGTTTTTGTCCAATTTTTGTTTTGATGTTCTGGTTTCCAAATTTTCTTTCAATCATAACTCTACTAGGGCTGCGAACGAGTACTCGAGCCTCGGTGTAAGAGGTGGTCTTGGCTTGTACTCTAGTCCATTTTTGAAACTCGTTTACTCGTGAGGTATTATCGCCCACGTAATCAAACGCTTGTGTAAAATATGCTACATTTCAGCATTTCCATTACATAATATCAATTAAAGTTGTTATTTTCGCTTGAAAACATACAATTTACTCTATATTCTATAATACCCGGTATATGGTCAAATAGAAGATGTTTTTCTTCAAAAGTTTCGTTTCCGGAACCGACTATTTGTTTACAGAAGACTTCTAATGGTAGGTACTAAATCTCGCGGTTACTCGAATTCGGGACGGTTGTCAGAGGGTGAGTACTCGATGCCGTTTTTCAGCACCCATCACAGCCCTAAACTCTACGTAGTGGTGATGATAGCAAATCGAATATTTGGTTTCTATTTGATTTATTTAAAAGTAAAGGAATTCTGCTTACAGACGTCCACAAACCGGTTCCTGAAAAGGTCTAGTCACTCTCAGTTTTATGGGTGCAGTGATTCCTGATGTGTATCTTCTGATAAGATTCTTACCTCTTTGGTCATGTGGGCCTGATGGATCCTGATGTGCATTGTGCATCACATCTTATCTTTGCTTTCAATCTTATTGGTGTGATTGGTGTCTTGATGCATGTATTGTCTCACGTATTTGCTTTGAGTCCTATTCAATGAATCATGGATCCTAGTATGTATCTAATGGTAAGATTCTGATATCACCTGTTGCCTTTGATTTCAGTCGTATGGGTCCAATGGGTCCAGGGATGGGGCCCATGCCTGGATATCCAGGGGGCTATGGAGGTTTCCCTCCCCGACCCCCAGCACCTTCAGGTCCTCCTCCAAACAAAGACAAGCCCATGAATGGACCCTCAAAACCACTCTTCCCATCAGCGGGACAGGTCAGTGTGACAAGTACATTGAATGTTAACAAAATCATGTTTATAAACTGTTCCCAGTAGTTTTTAAAAGCCTCAGCCAGACAAATGAGTTTGTAGATTTATTTCTTTTTCACACAGGAATGCTTAATGACAATTTTTGGCAATTGTGTTTGAAGTACTTTTGTATTATTTATATCTTTATGTGTAGTGGATGAAAGTTTCATTACAGCTTGGTATTGCTTGTATTTTTCACTGTAATTTACTGTAATTCACAGAATACTGTTTATCATAAGTGCAAAAAATTGTTTGTCTTTATTGGGTTGCCACACATTATTCTTAAAACTGAAAAATTCTTGTATTACCTTTCACAGGAATTGAAATGATTGTATAATTTCTTATTTCTTTTATCTCCAGTCCTCTGTTCAGACCTCCTCTGCTCCAGTTGGTCCAGATTTCCGGCCCACTGGCCCAGCTCCTCCCACAAGCTCGGGCCCAGGTGGCCCTCCTCCCCCCAAACCCACATTCCCCGCCTTCTCAAATGCCAGCAGTAGTGACGGACCCACTACTCCAACCATAAAAAAGCCAGAGTCCAGCTCAGGGATGACTGTGAAACTAATGCATCCTGATGAAGACATCTCTCTGGTAAGTATACAGTCACCAGTGTAATAAATATAATGTATTGAAAAGACAGCCAAACCAAATCAGTCAGTATTATAGTGGAATATTGGTTATGTTTATGTCTTCTAATGATATTCAGGGCTGTAGTGGATATTTAGATACAGGAGTGCTCGGAATTAACTTAACATTTTAAGAAAGATAATTGTGTTGATCGTATAGTGATATAAATATGGCACAAATTGTAATCAAAAGAACGATGTCAATGTATTGCATAAAAGTTGGTAAAAAATATGATAAAAATGCCTGGATATATTGTTAGTTATAGAAATGAAAGGTTTCTGTGAAATAGTTGATTATTTAAAATTGTCAGTGACCAGTTGTAATGCTCAGTCATAACCGATGATTGGTGAAGAAGACATTGAACTTTTCCATAAACACACTCTATATATTGAATTTAAGGAGGAAAAATGATAAAAATCTAAGCTAATAGATATCTCGTTCAAAATTGAAGCACTAAATTCTGAATGTAAAGAGGATGTAAACCTGTAGCAGACTGGCAACGTATTCATGAACTATAAACATAACAACCATGAGCCATGTGTATTGTTGTCATCATCAGTCAAAAGATATACAGCACATTTTTAACTAAGTGTCCCTTGCAAAGGGGACGCTTATTGGTTTCACCCCTGTTTTGAGACAGCCTATGCTGCCGCAGTATTTTCTAAGTGGAATATCTCCCATAATATAAGGCCTATCAATATTAATTTTGGCAGTTATAATCTATATGTGTGGAAAAAGATTTTGTCAGGTACAATTATAACCTTTGACCTTTATTAAGGTCACATGATAAAAAAAAACAATTTGTAGGCGGGTTGCATGTAACCAACCCTCCTATTAGATTGATGTGTCGGACATCTGTCCGTCCACATTTTCGTTTCTGGACTCTTAAGTCGAAAACGCTTTGTCCAATCGAATTCAAACTTGACAGGGAGATAGATCACCATCATAGCTAGGTTCCTTTCGAAATTGGTGTAATTCTGTAAGTTTGTTTGTCCATTTTTTGTCCGTTTGTCTGTCCATCAAGATTTCCGTTTCTGGACTCGAACTTGAAAACACTTTGTCCAATCAAATTAAAACTTGACAGGGAGATAGATTACCATCATAGCTAGGTTCCTTTCGAGATTGTTGTAATTCCGTCCGTTTGTTTGTCATTTTTTTGTCCATTTGTCTGTCCGTCAACATTTTCGTTTCCGGACTCTATCTCGAAAACGCTTTGTCCAATTGAATTCAAACTTGACAGGGAGATAGATCACCATCATAGCTACGTTCCTTTTAAAATTGGTGTAATTCCAATTGTCTGTCCGTCAACATTTCCGTTTTCGGAACTCTAACTCAAAAACGCTTTTTTCAAATCAAATTTAAACTTGATAGGGAGATAGATCACCATCATAGCTAGGTTCCTTTTGAAATTGGTGTAATTCTGTTTGTTCGTCCGTTTGTCTGTCCTTCAAGATTTCCGTTTCCGGAATCTAACTTGAAAACACTTTGTCTAATTGGTTTCAAACTTGACAGGGAGATGGACCACCATCATAGCTAGGTTTCTTTCGAAATTGGTGTAATTCCGTCTGTTTGTTTGTCTGTTTTTTGTCCATTTGTCTGTCAACATTTCTGTTTCTGGACTCTAACTCGAAAACGCTTTGTCCAATTGAATTCAAACTTGACAGGGTCACAGATAACCATCATAGCTAAATTGCTTTCGAAATTGTTGTAATTCCGTCCATTTGTTTGTCCGTTTATAGCATAGATACAGTTATGTAACCTAGATTACAAGTTTTACATTTCTTAGCACGTCTAACACATTTACCTTAACCGGGTGCCCCAACATTTCTTTCCTTGTTTCTAAATTTAATTACATCAGTTGCTAACCTTATTGCGGCCTGTGCAACCCGCCTTTTTGGGCATTTCTGACTCTCTTGTTTTCTTGTTGTACTCGCTTTTTACCAGATTTTCCCAGAAACTACTATGTAGGGATCCACAAAATTTGGCTTGGTGCCTGTCTAATTTCGGATCAATCCAGCCATATTTGATAAATTGAGAGCCGATTATCAGTTAGTGAAAAAAAACAAACTGTAACTGACCATTTTTGGCTTAAATTGTGTATATGTACTCACATTGATTACCTTATACAGGATCAACAGATTATTGAAGCATGAAAATTGGGTTTACAGCTTCTAAAGTTAGATCCTTATGTTAAGGTTACCTCAAAATCCACCAAATCAGGTGTCTTGGTATACAGCATACAGGCAGAAGTGATTTGTAAAATGGCCAATATCTCTTTATTTTAGGATTGAGACCTTTGAAATGTGTTATCTGGTAATAGGAAACCATGGCCTGGGTTTCCAAAATCACCTCAAACTGCCCCCCTGGATTATTCTTTAGGACTATTCAAACTTAGGGATGTTACTTTTTGCTTCCTTCTTACCTTTCAAGGTCAAGTTTATGACCCTAAATGGGTCAGAGTTTCACTTGTGGTTTAATATATCTTTATTGCAATTAGTGCTTTGGAACGTAATGGGATATAATAGGAAACCATGGCCTGGGATTCCAAAAATGCCATCGGAAGGTCTCCAAAGTTTAATTTCTTGTCTTTTGCAGTTTATCTACAAAAATATGGCCTGAAATCCTATAAAACTTTATTAAATTAATATTCTTCAGGGCTATTCAAACCTAGGGATATGGGGTTTTTTCCCCCTTGTTGCCCCTTTGTTGTATAGTCTATGACCATAAATCTGTCAGATTTTCATTTACTGCTTAATGTCTCTTTAATTATTGCAGTTAGAACTTTAGAATATATTGGGACAGTGTTGCTTCTAGGCCGTGTTTTCCGCGGGATCACGCATAGATTCGCCTACAAACGCAGATTTTCTTGGAGGGTGCAGTGACCAAATTATATCAGAACGCGTAGTACACAATGCGATGTGGGAAATATATGAAGCAAAAAGACGAGAGATCTAGAAAATCGAAACACTGCATGGATCAAGAGTTTGTCGAGGTTTGATTTTTCCATTGAAACGTTCTTCGAATAATGCATGTCGACGATGTGGTTTCGTGATCGTTTACATATGTAAAATATATTATGTGCTACAGACAATATTTAGACATATTATACCCAAAAACATAAAATTAAGCTTAAAGTGGATGGTTATATGAAAAATGGCGGCAAGAAAAACGAAGCTGACAGTAAACTGGATTTTTACAGTAGTAGCACAACAGGAGAGTCAAGCCGGTGATGACCCTACGTATCTGTGGGGTTTCCTAACAATATATGTGTAGAAAATATTTTACTTGAAGATCAAAATTCACGGACAACTCATTAATATTAATGAGGTCACAGATTTTCATAATGGTTTCTTTACAATATTTTGTGCTTTGAGATCAAATACTAGATGGACCGACCACAGAGCTCATGAATATTCATATATGCATAGAAAATATTGACAATTTCATGGGATTTTTTAACAATATTTTACTTGAAGAATTTGTGGACTACTCATTAATATTCATGAGGTCACGGTATTTGTGATGCCGACTTTAGACGAAAACTTAAAACCACAATGCCGTGACAGGAGTCACTTTGATGAAAATAACCATTTTCAGCATATATTTTTTTAAATTCTATCACTTGGCTTGAAGTTTATTTTTATTTGGCAAGACAATCACCTGACATTTACTTTGTACATAAATTTTATGTACATAGTGGCATTCTACCAGTGAACGCCAGCCTACCAGTGAACGCCCACCTTATATTTCTTCAATACAATAGAGGTCAAGGACAAATGCTTCTGTATGTAAACCAAATGACTGTTCACTGGCATAAAATGACCGATAATCGATGTAATTTGTCAAAATACATAGCTTTAAAGCAAATATTATCAGACGTACAACTGCTAATTATACCATATCTATCAATTAGTATTCTGGTACAGTTACATTATAATCAAAGCCTGTTAATAGAATTTAAAATATGATTTATTTAATTAATTTTAAAGTATTAGCTAAAAGGTGGGTGTTCTATGGTAGATAACCACTACTTATTGGGTAGCCAAATGGCCTTGATCACTAATTAATAGAAATCCACTGTTAAAAATGTCTAAATAAACTGAAAAAGTATTTTTTTATTAGTTTAAACTTTATCATAAAGCCGTCCCCCAGAATTTTTAGCCCCTCCCCCACAGTTTGTGCAGTGGTGGGGGATCGCCCCCACTTTTTGAAATTCCTAGAATTAACACTGTTGGGAAGTAATATGAAACCAAGACATGGGATTCCAAAGAGCAAATCAAATTATCTGTTTAGCGGGAACCGAACCCGCTTGATAGCATTTTAGTTAAACCAAATGGAAGTAAGTACCAGTGAAGTGAAGCAAGCATGGTAGATGATAGACATGCTAAATATCAGTGAAGAAAAATAAAATTACACAAAGAACCAGGTAGACAAATCTGACTGAATACTAAGGGTTACCGTAGTAGTTTATTTTGAATCATGACTTCCTGTAGCCACTAGGCTCAGTGGATGACCATGCCTCCCTTTATTTTCTCTACCGATGCACTCTTACAGGAAGAAAAGCGAGCGGCCATGCCTCGGTATCAGGGAGGGATGAAGTCTGGCAATTCAGCACCCACCACTTCAGCTACACTGTCGGCCCCTCCCATGGTCGGACCAGGCTACAACAAACCACCAATGCCTCCTGGAGGTTTGTATTATGGTTAAGTAAATAGAAATTGCATATACAATGCATGATTAACATTTTGTTCTGGTAATTGGTAACCTCGACTTATATTATTAACAATTGTTGAAAAACTGTCTAAATTCTGTAAAGTAGTTCATGATGCCTATTAAAAATGGATACAAGCTGGAAACAGCAACATTGCAAGCTATTTTATGACGAATCTGGTCACTAGTGCTGTTGTTCTGGATAACTGTAACTCACATCAAAAGTCCGTTTAAATTACAATATGCCTAAAATAGTGCATCTTGCAACATGCCTCTTGTAGAACCACAAGTGAAACTGTACTTAATGGATAATTCCAACTTTTGTCAGTGCACATATTTATTGGGCAACCAAAATGGGTTGTATAGACATCAAAGAGTCTTTCTCTTTGTGTTTATGTGTGGCTGTCTATCTATTAGTCCAATGAGAATATCAAAGGAAAGGAGTTGTCTGTGTGGGTCTGTATGTGTCTGTCATTCAGATTATGTGTAGTTTAATAACATGATTCAGACATTGAGACTTGTATATTTTCTTTGTAAATGTCCCCCAGTCAGGAAGCAATTCAGGTCTCTTTATTTTATAGAATACTAGCCACCAGTATACAGAATAATTTATTTCCACTTAAATAGGTCCCCAGTCTAGCGGAGGACCAGGAGGTCCCTCAATGCACCAGCCAAACAACTCACAACAGTTTTACGGTGGTAGTGGTGGTGGCGGCGGTCCGGGAAATGGTCCAGGGGGTTTTCCAATGATGAGACCACCACCCCCACAGCAGAGGTACTGACCTGGTTAAACAAAAATCTCCTTCCTGTAAAGTATATTCTGTGTTCCTGTAACTGTGAATATAAAGATTAATTGAATATCTTTAAACAAAGAAAATAAAAGTACTTATGTAAAAAATGTTACACTCTTAAATATTGGACCTGTTTAGAAGTATTTTGTGACAGTCTATTGTGCATGTGTGATATGCTGGTTGAGAGTCCCCCTTAACATTCCCGAGATAAAAATTGCTAGGGAAAGAAACGAGATATTTTCCAGTGAGAATACCCCTTCTCGTTTCATGACTTGTACACAAACACGTGTGATATTAGTGACAACATTAAGCCTGCAAAATTGACACAAATCTGGATTATTCCGACTTGGTTTGAAAAAGTGCTGCTCAGTGAAGTATTTCAAATGTGTTGAATTTCTCATGTATTTCTCCAGTGGCAAAGCTTATTTTAAAGACCAGTCTCTACATGTCTTTTTTGGTGTATGGACTCTGTGTATTTTTTGTCCAGCAAGGATATGTTGGAATTAAGCGTCCCGCAAGGGACGCTTGTTTGTGTATGGGAGAGCTTCAGGCTCCGCCGGCTCCGCCGGCTCCGGCGGCTCCGCCGGCTCCGCCGGCTCCGCATTTTGTTTTCCTTATAACTCTGTAACAGTTAGGCGGATTCTTTTCAAATTTGGCAGGTTTTGGCAGTAGCCTTGGGGAATTTTTTTGAATATGCTGCAGTGACATTTCAACCAATCAGAGTGGTCACATGACCAAAAATGTCTTTTTTCGATGGGGAAGCTTGTCCGGATGATAACTTGAAAGCAATTTTATCAATTCACCTGAAACTTGGCAAATACATTCATTCTATTAAAATCTGGAAATCATTAGATTTTGGCATTGATTGGTCAAGAAATGGCCGAGTAATTAATGATTAATTAATCATTACGAATTTTCCAAATAAGGAAAACACAAAAATGCTTATATCTCGAAAACCGTGCTAGATAGAGCGATTTCGACGAAATTTTTGACCCTCAGGGTATCTCTGCGGAGTAGTTTTCCCAATTTTCAAAAAATTTTTGTCTCGTCCAAAATGGCGGCCATTTTGAATTTTCGAAATTTTCGCAAAAATTGCAAAACACAAAAATGCTTATATCTCAAAAACCGTGCTAGATAGAGCAATTTCGACAAAATTTTTGACCCGCAAGGTATCTCTGCGCAGTACTTTTCCCAATTTTCAAAAAAATTTTGTCTCGCCAAAAATGGCGGCCATTTTGAATTTTCGAAATTTTCGTAAAAATTGCAAAACACAAAAATGCTTATATCTCGAAAACCGTGCTAGATAGAGCGATTTCGACGAAATTTTTGACCCACAGGGTATCTCTGCGGAGTAGTTTTCCCAATTTTCAAAAAAATTTTGTCTCGTCCAAAATGGCGGCCATTTTGAATTTTCGAAATTTTCGCAAAAATTGCAAAACACAAAAATGCTTATATCTCAAAAACTGTGCTAGATAGAGCAATTTCGACAAAATTTTTGACCCGCAGGGTATCTCTGCGGAGTACTTTTCCCAATTTTCAAAAAATTTTTGTCTCGCCAAAAATGGCGGCCATTTTGAATTTTCGAAATTTTCCTAAAAATTGCAAAACACAAAAATGCTTATATCTCAAAAACCGTGCTAGATAGAGCGATTTCGACGAAATTTTTGACCCACAGGGTATCTCTGCAGAGTAGTTATCCCAATTTTGAAAAAAATTTTGTCTCGCCAAAAATGGCGGCCATTTTGAATTTTCGAATTTTTCGCAAAAATTGCAAAACATAAAAATGCTTATATCTCGAAAACCCTGCAAGATAGAGCGATTTCGACGAAATTTTTGATCCACAGGGTATATCTGCAGAGTAGCCATGCCAATTTTCAAAAAAATTTTATCTTGCCAAAAATGGCGGCCATTTTACTCACCTACTCAAAATGAGTAAATGCGAATTATCTCTTAAAAGTATTGCAGATAGCCAATTTTTCTCAAATAACTCATTCACCTACTTTTGGAAGAGCTTTCACATGGTGAAGTTTCACACCCATAGCTAATTACTCACCTACTCAAAATGAGTAAATGCGAATTATCTCTAAAAGTATTGCAGATAGCCAATTTTTCTCAAATAACTCATTCACCTACTTTTGGGAGAGCTTTCACATGGTGAAGTTTCAGACCCATAGCTAATTATTTACCTACTCAAAATGAGTAAATGCTAATTATCTGTAAAAGTATTGCGGATACCCAATTTTTATCAAATAACTCATTCATCTACTTGTGGGAGAGCTTTCACATGGTGAAGTTTCAGACCCATAGCTAATTACTCACCTACTCAAAATGAGTAAATGCGAATTATCTCTAAAAGTATTGCAGATAGCCAATTTTTCTCAAATAAATCATTCACCTACTTTTGGGAGAGCTTTCACTTGGTGAAGTTTCAGACCCATAGCTAATTACTCACCTACTCAAAATGAGTAAATGCGAATTATCTCTAAAAGTATTGCAGACAGCCAATTTTTCTCAAATAACTCATTCACCTACTTTTGGGAGAGCTTTCACTTGGTGAAGTTTCAGACCCATAGCTAATTACTCACCTACTCAAAATGAGTAAATGCGAATTATCTCTAAAAATATTGCGGATAGCCAATTTTTCTCAAATAACTCATTCACCTACTTTTGGGAGAGCTTTCACTCTGTGAAGTTTCAGACCCATAGCTAATTACTCACCTACTCAAAATGAGTAAATGCGAATTATCTCTAAAAGTATTGTGGATAGCCAATTTTTCTCAAATTAATCATTCACCTACTTTTGGGAGAGCTTTCACTTGGTGAAGTTTCAGACCCATAGCTAATTACTCACCTACTCAAAATGAGTAAATGCGAATTATCTCTAAAAGTATTGCAGATAGCCAATTTTTCTCAAATAACTCATTCACCTACTTTTGGGAGAGCTTTCACTTGAAGTTTCAGACCCATAGCTAATTACTCAACTACTCAAAATGAGTAAATGCGAATTATCTCTAAAAGTATTGCAGATAGCCAATTTTTCTCAAATAACTCATTCACCTACTTTTGGGAGAGCTTTCACTCTGTGAAGTTTCAGACCCATAGCTAATTACTCACCTACTCAAAATGAGTAAATGCGAATTATCTCTAAAAGTATTGTAGATAGCCAATTTTTCTCAAATTAATCATTCACCTACTTTTGGGAGAGCTTTCATTTGGTGAAGTTTCAGACCCATAGCTAATTACTCACCTACTCAAAATGAGTAAATGCGAATTATCTCTAAAAGTATTGCAGATAGCCAATTTTTCTCAAATAACTCATTCACCTACTTTTGGGAGAGCTTTCACTTGGTGAAGTTTCACACCCATAGCTAATTACTCACCTACTCAAAATGAGTAAATGCGAATTATCTCTAAAAGTATTGCAGATAGCCAATTTTTCTCAAATAACTCATTCACCTACTTTTGGGAGAGCTTTCACTCTGTGAAGTTTCAGACCCATAGCTAATTACTCACCTACTCAAAATGAGTAAATGCGAATTATCTCTAAAAGTATTGCAGATAGCCAATTTTTCTCAAATAACTCATTCACCTACTTTTGGGAGAGCTTTCACTCTGTGAAGTTTCAGACCCATAGCTATTTATTCACCTACTCAAAATGAGTAAATGCTAATTATCTGTAAAAGTATTGCGGATACCCAATTTTTATCAAATACTCATTCATCTACTTGTGGGAGAGCTTTCACATGGTGAAGTTTCAGACCCATAGCTAATTACTCACCTACTCAAAATGAGTAAATGCGAATTATCTCTAAAAGTATTGCGGATAGCCAATTTTTCTCAAATAACTCATTCACCTACTTTTGGAAGAGCTTTCACACACGAAAATGAAAAATTGTGAATATCTCGGAAAAGCTATTTCTTCTGCTTTAATGCTCGGCGGGAGATACACACCGCGGCAGTGGTCTTGAAAAAAATTTTTGTCTCCCCAAAAATGGTGGCCATTTTGAATTTTCAAAGTTTTTGCAAAACACAAAAATGCTTATATCTCGAAAACCGTGCTATATGGAGCGAAATCAACAAAATTTTGGACCTGCTGGGTATCTCTGCAGAGTAGCCATGCCAATTTTCAAAATATTTTTGTCTCACCAAATATAGCGGACATTTTTAATTTTTTTATTTTTTGCAAAACACAAAAATGCTTATATCTTGAAAACCGTGCCAGATAGAGCAGACTGCGCTGACTTTGGTTGCCACAACAGTATAAGGCTAGAAACGAAGCATTTTCTTAATACTTTAGCACTCACCTTTATAGCCTTTTCGGGACGCTTTGTTTTTGCTATGCAAAAACATTATCTTTTTTTTTTTGCGAGCGATCCTCTAGTTTTAATATGTGCTTGAATTATCAAATCTTTCTAAGAGTAACTCTTTCTAGATATAAACTGTTACTCTTGTTAAAAGGGATTTTGTAAATTTGGCCTGCTGTCGCAATGGTAGGTAAGATGCGGTTCATTTGTATGTTAAGCTGGAACAACTTAGGCAGATGAACTAGCCAGGTACTGTAAATAGATGTTTTAACTTGTCCTCTGATTTTATTGTTATTTTAAATAGAAGTGTAAGTTATTTACAATTTGAAAGTTAAGTGGTGAGATATACCTTGTAAAGCCAGGTGATATCGCAGGTATGTCAACTGCCATTGAAATAATCCACTAATTACATGTTGAGAAAGTTCTTCTCTTCAGATAAAGTTCTTATAAATTATTTCTGATAAATGCTGGGGATGGGTTAGTAGCATTCACCATACGAGTATCTTTCCAATACAAAACTTTCAGGAAGGAATTCGAAATCGCTATGAAAGCTAAAAAATCTCCAATTATATGTGATAGAAGGTAACACTTTCTTCAATTTTATGATCTATTTCTACTGGGGTTTATGGAATTTTTGTTATGCACTTTTCATTGGTTGTAGTGGAAGCAGGGGGAAAACCGTTTTGCATTATGAAAAACTGGTTCTTGAAAACATCGTGTCACACCTTCATAAAATAGTGATGGGGGGGGGGGGGGGGGGTATTCAGTTCACCGTATTTCAGTTAAATTATCGAAATTACAGATGCCAGTGCTGCCAACCCATCTTCAGTAAAGACAGTTAAGTTATTGTTGGAAATAGGTGTCTCTGTTGAAAAAGTAAGTCATTTAATTGTAGTTAACCTTTTGTAAAAAGTCGCATGACTCTCTCCAGTCAATCTCAATTTACAGTTTCAAGACATCTTGACTGTGTAAGTACCTAAACTTCAGCTCGTCTACAGTGTGATTAGAGATGATGTGTTTCAACTATGTTGCATTTCTAGTAAACTGATATTTGATTCTTGTATATTTATTGTCAAATTATTGTGTATCAACTGGAATCTGGCATATATTTTTTCAATAAAATACCTTAAACATGAATTATCTGCTTTTTAAAATATTGCGTAATATAGACTTCATCAGGTATAAAGACATTCCATCTGAGTAGTGCAAGGCATCACTTCAAAGGCAAGTGGTCGTCACTTAATAAGTGGCTGGGCACCTTGCCCCCAACATTGAACATCTTGCAAAGTATAATTTGAAGAGCAGGGGTAACGAAATTGATAGAAAATGATAGTCCCTAAAGCTTCTTCAACTATTCTTTATAATTCTGTAGCCAAAATCTGTGTTGCAAAGAAGGCTTTGCCAAAATAAGTAAGACATATATATTTTAGAATGACTAGGTAGATGGAAATTGCAAGATGTTGTGCAATGTTGGTGACAATGTTTAACAATAAATTAAACACAAAAAAGTTGCAAAACCTCAAGAAGTACATCAAGAAATATGAAGATTGGAATATCCACCAGAAGTCTACATTAGAAGATTCAAGCTAAGTGATGAGTCACTACAATCGAAGCGTAGTTGGGCTATCCAGCCCCCAACATGATTTCTGTTGTAAAGAAAAGACTACATGTTGGCGACTTTTGTATCTGTTGTGAAAAGATAAAGAAACCAGGAATACAGATGGGAATCAGAACATTGTCACTACTATGTACTGCATTGTAGTTGGGCAGTATCAGGCCCCCAACTTGGAATTCTGCAGAATTTTACACTGGTTCATTATACTATGAATTTTGTTTGTCCATTTGACGCTGAACTTCAATAGCCGTCGTGTAAATTTTACTCCTAAATCAGACAGTTCTTGCAATTGATCAAATTTAATTGAGATTTTCAAGAGATTAGGATGTCATTGTATTGGCAATAAAGATAGAAAAGAGCCTTCGAGTTAAGAGTGAAGTTTGATCAGTTCCATTGAATTGTGCAACAACCTTTGTCATTGTTTTGAAACTAAATAGGCAGCTATATGCACTCTACCAAAAATGAGATGGCTTATCTCAGAGTTATAAATTCTGCGGAGTAATGTTGGTGACAAAACTTCTGTGAAAAAAAAGTCATTAAAAAATATGGATCAACAGTGCACACTACTTCAAAGGCAGGCAAGTCTGTCACTACTGTTGTAGTTGGGCTAAAAGAGCCCCCAACATAATTGTTGGCGACACATACATGTGAAAATGAATGAAGAAGTAGACTATGATGAAGAAATAAAGACAACTTTTTTTCAAAATGTACAATGCATACATACACTGTGAAACCATTACAAAAGATGTTGTTGTGTTGGTAGATGGAAGGGATCTCCTTCAAGGAAAGAAGGGTGATTCAAACACGAAACACTTTTAACAGGTTTCATTAATAAGGTAGGGTGGATTCTTGGAGGTAAGCAACCCCTGAAAAGAAAAAGTTACAACTGCTAAACGTTGTGTGGATGCATGGTCTATAGAAAGGCAGATCAGATTTTTGGCAGACATTTTCTAGTTCTAGTCAGTAAATTTATTCACCTGTATACCTTAAAATCTGGACAATATCTGACAAATATGTATATCAATCCCGAGTTTGTACCTGCAATTTTGATCAAGAGTTAACAGTGTGTGTTATCAGAACTAACTACACAATAAAATAAATCTTTTAACCTCTAATATTTTGTCTTGTATGATTTAAAAACAACTGGATATTTGGGGAATGACCTTGTGTATTAATATCATGACCTTAATCTGGCAAATTTGTCCACCATGGAGGAACGTGAATGGCTGAGTTCAAAAAAACAGTCACTGATAATATATGATCTTGTATTTCCAGTTGGGGTTTACAGTATATGTACATATATTCTGTGTCTGAAATTTTGAATAAATAGTACTGGCCTTGGCTAATGCAAGTTTTGAAAATCTTGATATAAAACACTGGTATGGAACACCAAAATTAACCTAGCTGCCACAAAATTAAATAAAAAGGAAGTATGTATCATTGTGGCTATGTATGATGCGTAATATTATAAATCATATATGAATACACATTATAGTAATGGTATTTTATGAAATTTCTTGATTATATTACTAATTTACTCCCAAGAATTTTTTTAAGAAAGGGGAATTAAAAAGCACAGGATATATGTTGTATACAGAGGTTTCCCCTAAATATTTTATTTATATCCCTAGATGAAGGTCGGAGATATACTGGATTCACCCATGTCGCACTGCTGCCACTGAACAGTTTGACTTGACGTGTATTCAGTAGCTCGAAAACACTTTAAATTGTTTGAGGACCATAAAGACCCTTCCTGGGGACTTTGTTCCATATTTTTCAGATATTTATCAAATATTTTGCTTTATAATTTAGAAATGGTTAGTCTCACTAGCCTTGGAATGAACAAGATATAAATGTAATCTTTTATTAAAAATAAAATACATTGTAATGAAAAATGATTCATAATAATTGTAGTACACAGAAAGTAGGTCTCAAAAAAGATCCAATGCCCATGGTGTGAAAGATGGCCTGTCTGGGGATATGTTGGCATCCAGTCGGTGCATAGTTTTATGTAACACTCGAGTGAATTGTTTGTTAAATCACTTGACTCTCACCTCAGTGGTCTTGGGTTCAAATCATGCTCAGGGCAGCATCAGATACACAAATGGCCGTCATAACATCTTAGCTGCTCAAAACAATGTAAGAGCCCAACAGTGGTGTTACTTACATGCATTACTAATTTTCTGCATATGGATTCAATCCCTTCTGGGAAACATGTTTGGGCAATTGTCCTCGGTCAGTGGTATTGCAGAAGTACAGCTTAATAAAAGTATTGATAAGACAGTAAAGTGGAGTGTACAACACATAAAAGGTCTTTGTTGCATTGACAGAGTTTTGATGTGATTAAACGTTGAAGAATGAATTTAATAATTTTTTTCCGTGGGTGAATTTCTGGGATACATTATGTGCGAGCTCATCTAATCATCACAACAGATTTGCTGTCAGATGTGATGGTTCAAAACATGTTCGCCCAACAGATTTACAGTTTGGTTTGGGGGTACATATGAGCAATGGTAAGCAGCCCATAGGTTGGTGACCTTGAGAAGTTGTGTAGGTTACATAGCTTTGGAAAAAAATTGTCTTTGCTAATTCTTTCCGAGATAGGTTCCATGGCATTCAATCCAATCGTCTGCTGAGGATCAGTTTTGAAAAATTTTGGTTAATGATATTAGTTGGTCTGGATAGTGTTTCCTGTATTTAATGAATGGCTTATACATTGTAAAACAGTTGTTACTTTTTTATGTCAGCTGACTTGTCAGTCAGCTGACAGTATGGCATCACTCTGCGGCGTCTGCGTACACATACATGTCCACGTGAACATCTTTTCCTCCAAAAGCTACAAGGCCCAGAGACATGCTGTTTTAAAAGATACCTCATCTATCAAGGATGATAAATTGTAAAATTCATGCGGATCTGTCGGTTCCGTAGAGCTGTTAGAAGCGAGGTACACCCACCAAAGGTGTGAAAATTTCAACACTTTATCACAATTTTCTCATTGATATTGAAGAGATTCTCTCTTATCTTGCATATATGTACTAGGCCACAGGTAGATTCCTTTGTACGAATACCTGGATCTTTCTTAATTATTAAGCGTCCCTGAAAGGGCGCTTATTTGTTTTCACCTCAGTTTCCTCGCCACCGCCGCCGCATTATGGTCTCCCTTGAATATCTCCCTTATTATATCCCCAGACGAAAGTCGGGGATATATTGGATTCAGGTCCGTCGCGCCGCCGCCGCCGCCGCCGCCGCCGCCGCCGCCGCCGCCGCCGTAGAAATTTCCTTGTGGACGCGATAACTCAAAAACAAATTAATATTTTTTTTTCAAACTTGGTACACATGTTAAGGGTGCCCAAAGGAAGATCCCTATTTTAAGGTGACCTTAAACTCCCAGTAAAAAAGAACTTATGGCCACCTTAAGGTCAGAAATTGCACTTTTGGCCACTTAGAGCCCTGTAGGTCACAAACTATGATGCTCAGCTGGCTGAAATTTTACCTGACAACACATTAATATGTTCTTAGTACATGTGCCGAAAATCATGACTTTAAGTTGAGGAGAAAATTGTGTTTCAGGCCCATAAATACCCCCACTTAGGGATTTTTTGCTATACTTTACACATATTTTGCCCTATAATTTGGAAGTGATAATTCTGATGAGTCTCAAACTGCGCTAGGTATAACTTTGATATGTAATCCTTGTCTGTAGAAAATTTTAGGGCTGTAGGTTTACCCAAAGGGGTCGACTTAAGGTCTCAAAAGTGCCCACAGAGACCCAATTTATGCACTTTTTGCCACTTTCAAGCACTGTAGCTTTCAAACTATGTCTCTCATCTAAGTTAAATATCATCTGGGAATATATCTATGTGTTTTCTTATATGTGCCCCAACATTTAGGCCTTTAATAGACAGTTAACCTGTGTATCAGGACCATAAACACCCACCCGAGTGACCCTTATAAGACATTTTTCACATCTTTTTCCCTGTAACTTGGAAATGGTAAGTCTGAGAAGTTTCAAACTGTATTAGATATATATTCTGTGTGTAATCTTAGTATGTAACAGATTTTAAGTCTGAAGCTTTAATTTTGAAGGTCAAATTGAGGTCTCTAAAAGGCTCCCAAAGACCCAATATTTGGACTTTTTGCTACTTTTAAGCCCTGTGACTGTCAAACTATGTGACTGATAGAGCTCAAATCCTATCTGAGAAGATATTAGTATGTTATTTTTATATGTGCCAAAAATTAAGGCTTTAAGAAGACATTTAACCTGTGTATGAGGACCATAAATCCCCACCCGAGTGACCATTTTTAGACATTTTTCACATATTTTTCCCTGTAACTTGGAAATGGTAAGTCTAAGAAGTTTCAAACTGTATTAGATGCATATTCTATGTGTAATCTTAGTATGTGACAAATTTTAAGTCTGAAGCTTTAATTTGAAGGCCACATTTAGGTCTCTAGAAGGCCCCATAAAGACCCAGTATTTGGACTTTTGGCCAATTTTAAGGCCTGTGACTGTTAAACTATGTGACTGATAGAGCTGAAATCTCATCTGGGAATACATTATTATGTTCTTTTTACATGTGCCAAAAATCAAGGCTTCAAGTAGACTTTTAACCTGTGTATGAGGACCTTTAACACCCACCTGAGTGACCCTTTTAAGACATTTTTCACATATTTTGCTCTGTAACTTGGAAATGGTAAGTCTGAGAAGTTTCAAACTTTATTAGATACATATTCTATGTGTAATCTTATTATGTAACAAATTTTAAGTCTGAAGCTTTAATTTGAAAGCCACATCGAGATCTCTAAAAGGCCCACAATGACCCAATATTTGGACTTTTTACCACCTTTAAGCCCTGTAACTGTTAAACTATGTGATTGATGGAGCTGAAATCCCATCTGGGAATGCATTATTATGTCCTTTTTACATATGCCGAAAATCAAGGTTTTTAGTAGACATTTAACCTGTGTATGAGGGCCATAGACACTCGCCCAAGTGCCTTTTTTGACATTTTTTCCGTATTTTGCCCTGTTACTTGGAAATGCTTAGTGTGACAAATCTTAAACTGTATTATATATGATTTTTGTTTTTTATGTATGTCCCCCCAAAAAGTTTCAGATCTGTAGTTTAATTGCTAAGGTCTCTTTAACAATTGTAAAATGCTCACAGAAACCCAATTTATGGATATTATGCCACTTTAAAGCCCAGTAACTGTCAAACTATGTGGGTTATAGAGCTGAAATCTTTGAATTTTTAAAAGGAAATGCCTGTCTATTTAAATTTTGAATATTAATAATGTTATGGCTATCTTAGTCTTTTAAGAACTTATTTTTGTGTGTTATACCTCTGCTTGCTGAGTTTTTCACTTTTTAAAATGAAACTGGTGAAACATATTGAAGTAGACAAAATGGACACTTTAAGTGAGCTTTAAGTCCCAATATTAATGAAATTATATCCTTATGTAGTAAAACTAGGGGATTTTTAACCCTCAACTAGCCCAGTTTTATTCAACTTGCCTCAGTTAATTTTGGCACAGCTCCTACAGTTATGAACTCATTTCAGTTGATAATCACATACTTAAAATTCTCAATTCTTTTTGTATTTGAGTACCCCTTTTATATAGATTGTTTGTTTACCATTTATGCTCAACCCACATCCCCCCACCCGGATTCCCCCCACCCACCTCTGGGACCTCCAGCTATATTAAGTGACACTAAATAAACAAAGGTATTTAATGATATCAGATGAGAAACAAAGAACTCAATGGGGTTGCAGATCTTGTGTAATAGTGAGAGAGGTGTGGAGAAGGGGAGAGGGGTGGGGGTGGGAGGTGGTGGTCTTCATTACATATAACACAAAGGGGAGTCAGAACTGAGATTGTGTCACATATTTAGGTTGCATATATATGGACCACATATATAGGTATAGAGGAAATGAATAACTGAAAACAATTTGCAAATTCTAAAAATAATATAATAAAATAATAATATAAATCATTTTTTTTTAAATAATATTTTATTTGTGAACAAATATAGAAACAGATATGTGCTTTTGGGATTATGAATTTTAGAATGGACATTGAATCATCAATCATTTAAATACTTTGAAGGAAGAATGAAAAATATGATGAGTTGAGTTAAAAATAATATTTTATTTGTCAACAAATATAGAAACAGATATGCTCTTTTGGGATTATTATTTTAGAATGGACATTCAATCATCAATCATTTAAATACTTTGAAAATAGGTTTAGAGTTATCATTGCAGGAAGATTGAAAATATAATTTGAGTTATGTATTCGGCGTCTGGGGATACACCATCTTCCTTGGGGAGATATAAACAGAGCAGATTGATGTGCTGAAGTTCATATAATAATGGGTAATTATGTTTTAAAAAATTCCCGATCAAAACCTGTGGCGTGAGTGATGACCTGTCTGGGGATATGTTGGCGCCGAGTTGGCCCAATCTAGTTATTATAAGCGTAAGGTCATTACTAGATTTAGATGCTACGTCGCAAAACGTATTCCTTTGTCCTAATTAATACTGTGCAATTTGTTTGGCTTTAAAAAACCCTGCTTCTGCTGAAATTGACCAGAAGGTGAAGAAAAGCAAAGGATAAAGATGAAGAAAAAGAGGAAAAAATATGAGTATCTCAGAGCAGAATATTTGAATACACTATGTAGGACTTAGACAAATTGTCAGCTCTGAGAACTTGGGTTATTTGAGTGAATTTGCTCTTAGCAGATTTATCAGTGTTTGGATATCATTTGTGGTTTTTTGTATTTGTGGAGATGTGAACAGCCAGATGCCTTGATCCTAACACTTACCATCTGAGAATAAAAAAGATCCCAAACACCCCCCACACGAAAGTGTGTGTTATGGCCTGATTCCATCTCTCTTCAACAACACAAAAAAATGGTCATAACATTACTAAGTGTGAACTTCCTACACCTTACGGTATCTGAGATACAACCTGGACTAGGTTTTAATGGTTTGGGTCATTATGGCAAGGTTAAAGGACAAATCAAGGTCATACCATAAAGTGTGATCACTCACACCCCCAAACCAATAACCCAACAATTATCAACTTCATATACCTTACAGTTTCTAAGATATAGTCTGGAAGAGACTTTCTCCATCCAGATGACATGGATGAATACAACACCTGCACAGCCTTTATAGGATGTGGGGTAAACATGGATCACTTACAAGTGTCACCAACTGAATCAATTTCCAACACAAAACCTTTACACTATAAACTTTTTACATCACTTAATGTAAAATAGGCCCCTATATTCAGCTCATGATTCAACTAACCATTTGTGAAATGTCAGTAATCGATCTGCCGTTTTAGCAGTACATGGGGGAAAAGGTTAAACCTGAGTGGGTGTTTCTAAAAACTGACGAGGCGGCCAATGGCCTATATCCAATACTGCTGCCCTGTTTTACACACACCAGATTGTACAGGTTGATCTTGTATCTTTATATGACAAAAATAAATTTCCTTTACCATATTTGTAACGTAATGGATGCATTTCATACCATAACTTTCTTATTTTTCCAATTGATCTTTGGTGATTCTTTCACTCATTTCCTCAGCATTGAGTATAAAATACATACACCGAAATTTACAATTTATCAATAACTAGCTCTTCCATGCCAGCTTTTTATTTACCACATGGAGTGAAAAGTATATGGGTCAGTGATCAGCAAAGATCAGGTATAAGGAAACAAAATCCATGAAAGGTAATGAATCAGTGTCACTGATTGGGTGCCAGAGGTTGCTGTTGTGGGAACAGCTGTTGAAAGAACTGCAAAAGACTACATCAAAAACATGCAATGTCTACTGATCTGCATTGCCTGACATTTTCATGTATTATTCTTCATCCTGTTAGACAAATAAGCAGCAGACTGTGCCAGACCTTTAGTTAGGCTATTGATTTTAAGTACAGAGACAGATGAATAAGGCAACAGTCTTGACTTTTTCATACTGCACAGTAATGGTTGCATAAGGCTCCAATGTCTTTACTCCATTTCAGTGCCACGATATAATCTTGCATAATTGCTACTCTGTTTCTAAATATGACACAAAGACTGTAAACAACCTTAATTTGGAAAGTTTTAGTAGCCTTTATGACGTGTTTAACCGTCCAAAACATTTTGGCACAAGCACAAAACTTGGTTGTGTTTTGTTCAATAAAAGTGACATTTCATCACTTCTCTTAGGGTTGCTTAGGGTTGTGTAACTGTGCCAAATTGTTCAAACTGTTGAGTAGGTTTCTACTCCTAATTTTTTCCTGGCTTTTGATCATCGCATCTTCTTAACTGGTAATGCTTTCAAGGCTTTTTATAAATTTGGCACCCCATATGACTTTCCTGATAATAACACATACAAGACCACTGTCACAGAGTTAATCTCCCGCCAGGTATTAAGTAGAAATGGTGGAAGTCTGACCACAAAGAAAAGGGTTCAAAGCCTAAGGAGCAACAATAAAAGGGAGATAAAAGGCTATTTTAAATGTGATGATCCAATTGAACCTTGAAGAAGGGGTAGGACATTACATTTGGAATTCGGGAAAATAATGTTTTATCTGTGAAATTTTTAGCTTTACAATCTGTGCAAAACATATGGTAGTCTGGTTCCTGACCACTTTACAATAAAGGTTCAGGTATCGCCCACCATTTTGGACACTTGGCTTTGGTAGTTACACATAGCAATGATCAAGAATAAATTAAATAAAACATATTTCTAGTTATTAGAAGGATTCAAACCATATTTGGCAATTATATACCTTAGGCGTGGGAAAATTTTTCTGCATGCTTAAATTTGACCTTTGACCTTTATGAAGGTCACCTGATCAAAAACAATTTTTTTTAAGTACACCCCCCCCCCCCCCACCCCCCACCCCCCCCGTCATCACAGTTCAGGAAAAACTACTTGCTACACAGCCTTATGCTTTGACAGACCTGTTCATACTATCGAAAACGCGAGCTGATTAGATTTTGGGAGCAATCCCTTGAAAAATGTCTCATTTATGGGTGATTTCCTCGCACCTTCCAATCTGAGAGCCTTAAATTTAGGTAAACCCCCCTATTATCTTCTTAAGTATTGCATTTAGAGCCATAAAATGTATTGGGAGGTAATAGGAAACCATATGTGGAGAGTCTAAATAGCCGGTCAGTTTTACCCCATGGCCCCCCCTTATGGGTCAAACTGGGGTCATAAAATAGCTGATTTTGAGTTTTTGCCTTATATCTCCTTGATTGTTGCTTTTATAGCTTCAGAATGTATTAAGAGGTATTGGGAAAGCATATGTGGAGAGTCTAAATAGCCGGTCAGTTTTACCCCCGGCCCCCCCTTATGGGTCAAACTGGGGTCATAAAATAGCTGATTTTGAGTTTTTGCCTTATATCTCCTTGATTGTTGCTTTTATAGCTTCAGAATGTATTAAGAGGTATTGGGAAAGCATATGTGGAGAGTCTAAATAGCCGGTCAGTTTTACCCCCCGACCCCCCCTTATGCGTCAAACTGGGGTCATAAAATAGCTGATTTTGAGTTTTTGCCTTATATCTCCTTTATTGTTGCTTTTATAGCTTCGGAATGTATTAAGAGGTATTGGGAAAGCATATGTGGAGAGTCTAAATAGCCGGTCAGTTTTACCCCCCGACCCCCCCTTATGGGTCAAACTGGGGTCATAAAATAGCTGATTTTGAGTTTTTGCCTTATATCTCCTTTATTGTTGCTTTTATAGCTTCGGAATGTATTAAGAGGTATTGGGAAAGCATATGTGGAGAGTCTAAATAGCCGGTCAGTTTTACCCCCCGACCCCCCCTTATGGGTCAAACTGGGGTCATAAAATAGCTGATTTTGAGTTTTTGCCTTATATCTCCTTTATTGTTGCTTTTATAGCTTCAGAATGTATTAAGAGGTATTGGGAAAGCATATGTGGAGAGTCTAAATAGCCGGTCAGTTTTACCCCCCGACCCCCCCTTATGCGTCAAACTGGGGTCATAAAATAGCTGATTTTGAGTTTTTGCCTTATATCTCCTTTATTGTTGCTTTTATAGCTTCAGAATGTATTAAGAGGTATTGGGAAAGCATATGTGGAGAGTCTAAATAGCCGGTCAGTTTTACCCCCCGACCCCCCCTTATGGGTCAAACTGGGGTCATAAAATAGCTGATTTTGAGTTTTTGCCTTATATCTCCTTTATTGTTGCTTTTATAGCTTCAGAATGTATTAAGAGGTATTGGGAAAGCATATGTGGAGAGTCTAAATAGCCGGTCAGTTTTACCCCCCCCCCCCCCTATGGGCCAAACTGGGGTCATAAATAGCTGCTTTGGAGTTTTTGCCTTATATCCCCTTTATCATTGCTTTTATAACTTCAGAATGTATTAAGAGGTATTGGGAAAGCGTATGTGGAGAGTCTTAATAGCCGGTCAGTTTTACCCCCCGACCCCCTCTTATGGGTCAAACTGGGGTCATAAAATAGCTGATTTTGAGTTTTTGCCTTATATCTCCTTTATTGTTGCTTTTATAGCTTCAGAATGTATTAAGAGGTATTGGGAAAGCATATGTGGAGAGTCTAAATAGCCAGTCAGTTTTACCCCCCAACCCCCCTAATAGGCTAAACTGGGGTCATAAATAGCTGCTTTGGAGTTTTTGCCTTATATCTCCTTTATCGTTGCTTTTATAGCTTCAGAATGTATTAAGAGGTATTGGGAAAGCATATGTGGAGAATCTAAATAGCTGGTCACTTTTATCTCCTGATCCCCCCATGGGTCAAACTGGGGTCATAAAATAGCTGATTTCGAGTTTGTCTTATATCCCCTTTAATGTTGCTTTTATAGATTGAGAATGTATTAAGAAGTATTGGGAAAGCATATGTGGAAAGTCTAAGTAGCCGGTCAGTTTTACCACCCACCCCCCCCTTATGGGTCAAACTGGGGTAAAAAATAGCTGTTTTGGAGTTTTTAACCTGATATCTCCTTCATTGTAGCTATTATAGCTTCGGAATGTATTAAGAGGTATTGGGAAAGCATATGTGGAGAATCTAAATAGCTGGTCACTTTTATCCCCTGATCCCCCCACCCCACCCCCCCACCCCCATGGGTCAAACTGGGGTCATAAAATAGCTGATTTCGAGTTTGTCTTATATCTCCTTTAATGTTGCTTTTATAGATTGAGAATGTATTAAGAAGTATTGGGAAAGCATATGTGGAAAGTCTAAGTAGCCGGTCAGTTTTACCACCCACCCCCCCTTATGGGTCAAACTGGGGTAAAAAATAGCTGTTTTGGAGTTTTTAACCTGATATCTCCTTCATTGTAGCTATTATAGCTTCGGAATGTATTAAGAGGTATTGGGAAAGCGTATGTGGAGAGTCTTAATAGCCGGTCAGTTTTACCCCCCGACCCCCTCTTATGTGTCAAACTGGGGTCATAAAATAGCTGATTTTGAGTTTTTGCCTTATATCTCCTTTATTGTTGCTTTTATAGCTTCAGAATGTATTAAGAGGTATTGGGAAAGCATATGTGGACAGTCTAAATAGCCGGTTAGTTTTACCTCCTGACCCCCATGTATGAGTCAAACTGGGGTCATGAAATAGCTTTTGCCTTTATTGTTGCTTTTATGCTTTCACAATGTATTAAAACCTATTGCAAAACCCTGTGGACAATCTAAATAGCAATACATACTTGCACACATGATTATATGATTATATTATATGGTTATATGAAGTTATCAATACTCGTTACTGAAATGCTTTGTAGCATTTACACAAAATTTACTAAAGTTACATCCAGTGTTGTACATCCAATGTACAACACTTTCTCCAGCTTGTCTATGTCTACAACGCTTGTTTATGTTAATTAAAGAAGACCTTTGTAGGATTTTCCCTGTCATGATATCACTAAGGGGGGTTGCTTTATGTAACAGTACGGTACAGCTTTGTGCATTCTTATCTTTACAGCATGCTTATTAAAACCACAAGGCATTTTAAACTCTCAGGGATGCTTCGCTTTTGTTAGCAAAAGCATTCATCTAGTTTTTTTATGAATTTTTAAAATAATTTTTAATGCATTTAAATTCATGAAATCATGCACTGAATCACTTACAACTTGAAAAGTATGGTATTTAGAGCATTGTGTTAAAATATGTTATTGTATCCCCGGACGAAAGTCGGGGATACTTAGGATTCAGTACGGTCACGCCGCCGCAGAGATTTCCTTTTGGATGCGATAACTTAAAAAATATTTTAGTTAGAACTTTCAAATTTGGTATGTGGGTATATATGGGCAATGCCACGAACGCTATTGTTTTGTGACCTTGACCTTCAATCTCAAGGTCACTGGTGGCCACTTAAAGGTCAGATTTTGGCCATTTTTGCACATTTTGGCCCAGTTCTCCAAGACAGAAAGTTAGATCATCCTATGGCTGGTATATATAATACATATATATGTCCTCTATAAGCATGCAGAAATTTGACCTTGAAGCTCTTCATTGAAGGTCATCCACTGACCGCCAAAGTACTTGACCGAGGGGCATTTTTGGCTTTTTGGAGATATTTTCACACTTAACGCTGACTATATTGCATGGAAACTATTGAAAATGGCTTTGGAGGTTGAGTACATGATGGACTTGTGCCATCCAGGTTTACTGGTTACAGATCTTCATTTAAGGTCATCCACTGACTGCCAGAGTACCTGACCAAGGGTCATTTTTGGCATATTTGGAGATATTTTCACACTTAATGCTGACTACATTGCGTGGAAACTATTGAAAATGGCTTTTGAGGTTGAGTACATGACGGAGTACCAGCATCCAGGCTGACCGGTTACAGATCTTCGTTGAAGGTCATCCACTGACCGCCAAAGTACCTGACCGAGGGTCATTTTGGGCCCTCTATTTGTTTAATTGTTTGTAAACAAGATAACTCAAAAACTGACAGACGGATTTTGATAAAATTTTCAGGATATGTCCAAATTGGTAAAAGGAAGATGTGATTAAATTTTGGGAGTGATCCGGATCACTGTCTGGATCTTTTGGATCCATGAAATTTAATTTTTAAACACAGATAGCTCAAAAAGTTATGGGTGCATTTTGATGAAATTTTCAGATGTCCTTATTGGGATGAGGAACAAGTGATTAGATTTTGGGAGTGATCCGGAACAACTAGTGATTAGCTTTTGGAAGTAATCTGGTACTATGGAGAATCCTGACCTGGTGCTCCAGGAAACAGGCTCAAGCCCGACACATTCACGCCTTAACTATGTCCCGTCCGGGGATACACTGCGTCGAGATGCAATCTCTAGTTCAGCTACTTTTTCCATGGTGAGTAACTTGGGCATCATTCAGGTTATCACTGTTGAGTAAATCAGTTTTAACTTATTTTGTTTAAATATATTATTCAGCTACTTTTGGGTCAGCTGTAAGATAGTAAAATTGCAGACCTGTAGTCCATTGCATGGGTGAGTAATAGCTATTTTGAGGTTATCACTGTTCAGTAAATCCGTTAAACTATTGCATTTAGAGAATGTTGTTTAAATATGTTATTCATCTACTTTTGTGTCAACATAGTGAAATTGCAGACCTGTAATATCATTGTGTATCTGAGCAATAGCTGCTTTGAGATTATCACTGTTGAGTAAATCAGTTGTAATGTAAAAACTGTTACATTTATAGTATTTTGTTCAAATATGTTAGTCACCTACTTTTGGGTCAGCTATAACATAGTAAAATTGCAGGCCTGTAGCTCATTGCATAGCTGAGCAATAGCTACTTTGAGGCTATCACTGTTGAGTAAATCAATAATAACTTGAAAACTATTGCATTTAGAGTATTTTGTTTGAATATGTTGTTCACTTGATTTTGGGTCAACTATAACATAACTCATTGCAGACCTGTAGCTCATTGAATAGCTTCTTTGAGGTTCTCATTGTTGAGTAAATTGCTTATACCTTGAAAACTATTCCATTTAGGAAATATCTTTTAAATATGTTATTCATCTACTTTTGGGATAGCTATAACATAGTAAAATTCCAGACCTGTAGTTCATAGCATAGCTGAGCAATAGCTACTTTTAGGTTATCACTGTTGAGTAGATCAGTTGTAACTCGAAAACTGCTGCATTTACAACATTTTGTTTCAATATATTTTCTACCTATCATTTAAACCTTAATAGTTAACTTGGTACTTTATTTCTGAGTACCATTTGCAGGGCACAACTTTGTTGCCTTTCCTTCTTTCACTTCTACTCTGAAACTCAGAACACACAGTCAGCTGACACAGAGCCCGTTCACGGACACTGATTGCTTGTTTTAAAAAAAAAAATTGAAAACATCTTAAGTTGTCAACTGTTGAAATGCTGAACAACCATGACAAACTAAATTCTAAAATACTACTTTATAAAGCACAGCATTACATTTGTTTTCTGGAATTAAAAATCTCAAATTCTAGACTATTTTCTTCTTGTTTGTTTGTGGAAAAATAGGCATGAAATAAAATTCATCTTGCTGCTGATACATCTAAGGAAACCAACTGTTGCTCTCAAATGTTTTTAGATTACTATCAAGATGTTTCAAAGTTAATACATTTACAATGTGTTTGTGAAATTCTACAAGAACCTGTGAAGAATTAAAAAAAAGTTGTCTCATAAGTAGTATTTACCATTATATATCGGGATACACTTCATGCTTGCATTCTTCAAACAGTATGGCCAAATTACTAGTCAGTAGGGAAAAGGGTTGTAGGGGGGAGGGTGCAGTTGAAACTGAACAATAGATTACAGAAGTTACTAGATCTGACAGAACGAGGCAGGGGTGGGGTATGCATTTTATTTTTTTCAGTCTGAAAGGAACAGTCCGCACGAAGATTTATTGTGTTGTAGATGTGATGGACATCGGCCTTCACAGCTTTGACAGATTTGATGTGAAAGAACTGTCTTGTGAAATTATGATTAAGAAGCAAATAATGTTTTACATACTTAAATGCAGTAGAGAAAATATTTTTGTTATTGACAGAGTACTTCTATATCTGTGATATATATTGTGTCTTTTATGTAAAATATATATATTAATGAATGTGAAAGTCTGACCATCCATCCAAAGCCCCTAGCCAGATTCCCACATTTAGAGGAACATGCCCATGAATTAAAAAGTTTGGCTGATCACACGGTCAGCAAAATGAAATAACTGATCACTTCTAAAATTAATGTTTTATTAATCGTGAAATATCCTTACTGTTTTCCTAACATTAGTTATCTAATTTCCCAAAGGTGTACTCAATGTTGATGGCAAACAAAAATAATGAGGTAAACATTGTAGTCTTGTGACCTAATGGCAGGACAGACTACTGTAACTCAGTGGCCTGATTAAGGTCATTACATAACCTTAAATTCACCTCTCTGCATTGGCCATTGGCTCCAACATATAGCTTCTGTTAGGTAATGGAAAGAGCTTCTAAAATTTACTGGTAAATTTTTAAAACATTATGTCTACTACGGGCATATTTTGTACCACATTTGTGTTAGGATGGTCTGAATCTATACTTTTCAAATTTTTACCCCACAGCCCTTAAGGGCTGTTGGGGTATTGTTTTCACCCATGGTGTCCGGATGGGCGTCCGGGCGGGCGGGCGGCGGGAACAGAGTTTGTCCGGGCTGTATCTCAGAAACCGTAAGGTGTAGGAAGTTGATACTTGGTAGGGACATTGGTTAGGGGGTGTAGGTGTGCAACGTCATGGTCTGACCTTGATTTGACCTTGCCGTAGTGACCTTGACCTATAAAATCTTGTCCGGGCTATATCTCGGAAACCATAAGGTGTAGGAAGTTGATACTTGGTAGGGATATTGGTTAGGGGGTGTAGGTGTGCAACGTCATGGTGTGACCTTGATTTGACCTTTGACCTTGCCGTAGTGACCTTGACCTATAAAATCTTGTCCGGGCTATATCTCGGAAACCGCAAGGTGTAGGAAGTTGATACTTGGTAGGGACATTGGTTAGGGGGTGTAGTTGTGCAACGTCATGATCTGACCTTGATTTGACCTTTGACCTTGCTGTAGTGACCTTGACCTATAAAATCTTGTTGCACCTTTGAGTCTGTTTTTTTAATGCAGATTTAGCACTGTTAAAGTCATATTAGAATTTCTTAAGAATTTTACTTTCATAACTTCCCATTGTAAGAGATAGAATTTCATCAAGTGAGCCACAGATTTTGCTCCAACACCACACATAAGCATTCATTAAATGTATTACCACTTCTGTATGCATGATAATATTCAAACCATCTAAACCATAATTGGGCCATGCAGGTGTAGATAAAGAGTGTTGAATTTTAGTTTGCTGATTAATGCTGTTATCTTGTTATTGAATTATCTTGTTTTAGTACTTCATCTTTATATGCATTATCTTTCTTTTAAATATTATTTCTCCATTTAAACATTGTTTGGACCTTTATATAACTGACAGTGCTCTGAAAGTATCCTGAAGTTTGTACTGGTACAGTAATTCTGTATCTCATGGTGTTGAAAATATTTCCCTAGGCTGTGGGGTACGGGCATCTCTGATGCTATTTTAATTAATATACAGATGTAAATTAATCCAGATGCAAATTAATAATTGTGGAGAAATGATCATATACAATTCTACTTCCATACAGTATCTTAATTATTCTCTCATATTCTTTTTTATCAATTGATTGAATTTTAGTATTCTGTAACTTGAGTATGATCCTTGTGGAGCATGAATAAATTTGATGTTACAGTACTGCTTCTATTTGTTGTGGTGTTATAAGAGGTGGCCCCAGAAGGCCGATAAAGTAGTATATATGTAAATGATACTTGTGAAAATTAGTGAGGTTACTCAAAATTTTAAATCAGGGGGGCTCGGTGGTGTAGCGGTTAGAGTTCTCGCCTCCAACCTCTGAGGCTGCCGGTTCGAATCTCGGGCTGGGCGCTTCATGTTGGAAAGTTTGTAGTTACTTGCCGATGCCCGATGGTTTACAGTGTAGTATGCACTGGTTTCCTCCACCTGTAAACTACCCGTCCCAATATGACCTTGGCTGTTGAACGTGACGTAAAACAACAAATCAAATAAATAAATCAAAATTTTAAATCAATTATTTTGAGTATTGGTCATATTTTTGGTGCAAAGTGAGTTAATATAACTAGTCATGGTTCTTATGTGAAGTAAATTCTTCTATTGTTGAATGTTATATTTGTGTACGACATTTATTAAATAAAAACAGAAAATTGTTAAAAATTTTGACAGCTTAATTTGTTTTTCCAGTTGACCTCTTGATATGCTCCTGAAATGTTATCCAACCATAATATTAAAATAATATACATAGACAGAGTTGCTTCTAGGGTGCGTTTTCCGCGGGATCGCGCATTAATTCGCATACAAACGCGGATTTTCTTGGAGTCTGCGGTGACCAAATTATACGAGAACGCGTAGTACACAAGGCGATGCGGGAAATATATGAAGCGAAAAGACGAGAGATCTAGAAAATCGAAACACTGCACGGATCAAGAGTTTGTCGAGGTTTTGATTTTTCCATCGAAACGTTCTTCGAATAATTCCTGTTGACGATTGTGGTTTCGTGATCGTTTACAAACTTAAATATATCTATATTAGATATGAGGTACAGACAGTATTTGGACATATTATAACCAAAAACATAAAATTAAGCTGAAAGTGGATGATTATATAAAAAATGGCTGCAAGAAAAACGAAACTTACAGGAGACTGGAGTGTTACAACAGGCCATGGCAGTGAAGCCGGTGCTGACTTGATTTTACTTGATCAAAATTCATGGACAGCTCATTAATATTAATGAGGTCACAGATTTTGATGGTGGTTTCTTAATATTTTTCTGCTTTAAGATCAAATATCATATCAACTAGATGGACTAATGTACTGTACAGAGCTCATGAATATTTATATATGCGTAAAAAATATTTGGCGATTCCATTTGATTTTTTAACAATATTTTACTTAAAGAATTTGTGGACTACTCATTAATATTCATAAGGTCATAGTATTGTGTGGGGTTTTCCAACATATTTGTATGAATTGATGGTGTAATGACTGAATTTGTGATGCCCTGACATTAGATGAAAACTTAAAACCACAATGCCGTGACAGGCAAGGAGCCACTTTGATGTAAATAACCATTTTCAGTATATTTTTTTTAATTCTATCACTAGCCTTGAAGTTTATTTTTATTGGACAAGACAATAAAAATTGACCACTAATTAATAGAAGCCCAGTTAAATAAACTGAAAATGTATTTTTTATTAGTTTAAACTTCATCATAAAGTCGTCCCCCAGAATTTTTAGCCCCTCCCCCACATTTTATGTAGTGGTGGGGGATCGCCCCCACTTTTTGAAATTCCTAGAATCAACACTGATAGAGATGGCAATGAAAGAAACACATTAAGTTAGGTTTCCAAATGCATGATTTTTTATCCCACAGTCCTTAAGGGCTGTTGGGGTATTGTTTTCACCCATGGTGTCAGCAGGGGCGGCCGAGCAGTGGAAAAAAGTTGTCTGGGCTGTATCTCAGAAACCAGCAGGTGTAGGAAGTTGATACTTGTTAGGGACATTGGTTGGGGGTGTAGGTGTACATCGTCATAGTGTGACCTTGATTTGACCTTGCTGTGGTGACCTTAACCTATAAAATCTTTTCCGGGCTGTATCTCCAAAACCGTAAGGTGTAGGAAATTGATACTTGGTAAGGACATTGGTTTAGGGTTGTAGGTGTGCAACGTCATGGTGTGACCTTGACCTATAAAATCTTATCCAGTTTATATCTCGGAAACCGTAAGTTGTAGGAAGTTGTTACTTGGTAGGGACATTGGTTGGGTAGCAGTGCTACGTCATGGTATGACCTTGATTTGAACTTGCCGTAGTGACCTTGACCTATGATATCTTGCCTGAGCATTATCTCTGCAACTGTATGGTGTAATTCTAATAGCACTTTTATAGTGCTTAATCTCTGTCAAAAGACAGACTCTAAGGTGCATCACACAAAAACATTGTTCAATATTCATAAACCAGAGACATTGCAGGGGTCAACACCGTGGAGAAAGCAGGAGGTGATTGGAAATTTAGGGTCGGTATGCTTTTCCAAAGAGGTGTAGGATGTTGATATTTGGTCGGGACACCGGTTGGGGGTTGTAGGTATGTAAGTTCATGGTATGACCTTGATTTGACCTTTGATCTTGCCATGGTCACCTTGACCTTTAAAATATTGCCTGGCAATATCTCTGAAACTGTAAAGTGTACGAAGTTGATACTTGGTTGGGGACATTGTCCTCAAAATCTTGTCTGGGCTATTTTTTGGATTCCATAAGGTGTAGAAGGTTGACACTTGGTGGGGACATTGGTTAGGGGGTGTAGGTGTGCATCATGGTGTGACCTTTAACTTTGGCTCTGCCAAAGTGTATTCACCTGCCATATTTGAGACGTATTCTCTTCTGACATAGATATATGGACTGCTGCAACTGATTATTATATGTACTTGTACATAATTGTATCCCCGGACGAAGGGTCGGGGATACTTAGGATTCAGTATTCATGCCGCCGCCGCCACAGAGATTTCCTTTTGGACGCGATAACTTAAAAAATATTTTAGTTAGAACTTTCAAATTTGGTATGTGGGTATATATGGGCAATGCCACAAACGCTATTGTTTTGTGACCTTGACCTCAATCTCAAGGTCACTGGTGGCCTCTTAAAGGTCAGATTTTGGCCATTTTTTGGCCCAGTTCTCCTATACAGAAAGTCAGATCATCCTATGGCTGGTATATATAATACATATATATGTCCTCTGTAAGCATGCAGAAATTTGACCTTGAAGCTCTTCATTGAAGGTCATCCACTGACCGCCAAAGTACCTGACCGAGGGTCATTTTTGGAGATATTTTCACACTTAATGCTGACTATATTGCATTGAAACTATTGAAAATGGCTTTGGAGGTTGAGTACATGATGGACTTCTACCATCCAGGCTTACTGGTTACAGATCTTCATTTAAGGTCATCCACTGACCGCCAAAGTACCTGACCAAGGGTCATTTTTGGCAAATTTGGAGATATTTTCACACTTAATGCTGACTACATTGCATGGAAACTATTGAAAATGGCTTTGAAGGTTGAGTACATGATGGAGTACCAGCATCCAGGCTTACCGGTTACAGATCTTCATTTAAGGTCATCCACTTACCGCCAAAGTACCTGACCGAGGGTCATTTTTGGCCCTCTATTTGTTTGTTTGTTTGTGAACAAGATAACTCAAAAACTGACAGATGGATTTTGATAAAATTTTCAGGATATGTCCAAAATGGTAAAAGGAAGATATGATTAAATTTTGGGAGTGATCCGGATCACTGTCTGGATCTTCTGGATCCATGAAATTTAATTTTTAAAGACAGATAACTCAAAAACTTATCGGTGCATTTTGATGAAATTTTCAGGAAATGTCCTTAATGGGACGGGGAACAAGTGATTAGATTTTGGGAGTGATCTGGATCACTGTCTGGATCATCAGGATCCAGGCTGCCAGATGTGTTTGTGTACAATATAGCTCAAAAACTTATGGATGGATTTTGATGAAATTTTCAGGATATGTCTGAAAAGGTAAAAGGGTGAAATGGTTGAATTTTGTAAGTGATCCGGATCACTATATGGATCTTCTGGATCCATGAAATGTAATTTTTAAAGACAGATACCTCAAAAAGTTATGGATGGATTGTGATGACATTTTCAGCAAATGACCTAAATGGTACAAGGAACAAGTGATTACATTTTTGGAGGGATCTGGATCATCTGGATCCAGGCTGCAACATAATTTTAGGATGAATTTTGATGATATTTTTAGGATATGTTACAAATGGTAAAAGGAAGAAGTGGTAAAAGGAAGAAATGGTTCAATTTTGCGAGTGATCTGGACCACTATCTGGATCTTCTGGGTCCATGAAATATAATTTTTAAAGACAAATAGCTCAAAAAGTCATGGGTGGATTTTGATGAAATTTTCAGGAAATGTCTTAAATGGGACAAGGAACAAGTGATTAGATTTTGGGAGTGATCTGGATCATCTGGATCCAGGCTGCCAGATGTGTTTGTGTACAAGATAACTAAAAAACTTATGGACGGATTTTGATGAAATTTTCAGGATATGTCTGAAAAGGTAAAAGGATGAAATGATTGAATTTTGGAAGTGATCCGGATCACTATATGGATCTTCTGGATCCATGAAATGTAATTTTTAAAGACAGATACCTCAAAAAGTTATGGATGGATATTGATGACATTTTCAGCAAATGACCTAAACGGTGCGAGGAACAAGTGATTAGATTTTGGGATTAATCTGGATCCAGGCTGCCAGATGTGTTTGTATACAAAGTAGCTGAAAAACTTATGGACAGATTTTGATGAAATTTTCGGGATATGTCTGAAAAGGTAAAAGGATGAAATGGCTGAATTTTGGAAGTGATCCGGATCACTATATGGATCTTCTGGATCCATGAAATGTAATTTTTAAAGACAGATACCTCAAAAAGTTATGGATGGATTGTCATGACATTTTCAACAAATGACTTAAATGGTACAAGGAACAAGTGATTACATTTTTGGAATGATCTGGATCATCTGGATCCAGGCTGCAACGGAATTTTAGGATGAATTTTGATGATATTTTTAGGATATGTTAGAAATGGTAAAAGGAAGAAGCGGTAAAAGGAAGAAATGATTCAATTTTGCGAGTGATCTGGACCACTATCTGGATCTTCTGGATCCATGGAATATTATTTTAAAGACAAATAGCTCAAAAAGTCATGGGTGGATTTGTATGAAATTTTCAGGAAATGTCTTAAATGGGACAAAGAACAAGTGATTAGTTTTGGGGAGTAATCTGGATCACTGTCTGGATCATGTGGATCCAGGCTGCCAGATGTGTTTGTGTACAAGATAACTAAAACACTTATGGACGGATTTTGATGAAATTTTTAGAATATGTCTGAAAAGGTAAAAGGATGAAATGATTGAATTTTGGAAGTGATCCGGATCACTATATGGATCTTCTGGATCCATGAAATGTAATTTTTAAAGACAGATATAAGTGAAAGAACTAGTGATTAGCTTTTGGGAGTAATCTGGTACTATGGAGAATCCTGACCTGGTGCTCCAGGAAACAGGCTCAAGACCGACATATTCACGCCTTAACTATGTCCCGTCCGGGGATACACTGCGTCGAGACGCAATCTCTAGTTGTGATATTTCCATTGACAGCTATTCTCTAGTTAGTAAATTTTACAGCTTCATAATTTTAGGTAACTGAATCGTCTTGTTTTAATACTTAAGCTTTACATACATTTTCTTTCTCCTAGATGTTATTTTCTTAAATATTATTTGGACCTTTATATAACTGACACTATTCTGAAAGTATCCCAGTCTTTGTACGGTTTCACTACTTCTATATCTCATGGTGTTGAAAAGTTTTTTCCCAGGCTGTGGGAGAGGTCCTCAGTGGCCTAGTGGTTAGCAAGTTTGGATCTAATCATAGGCTGTCACCTCTGTGGGTTTGAGTCCCACAAGTGGCAATTCTGAGGACCTGTCCCAATATGACCCTGGCTGTTGAACGGGACGTAAAACCCCAACTTTGACTTTGGCCCAGGCTGTGGGGTAGGGGCATCTGTGATGCTATTTTTTATTTTTATCTAACTCTAGAGATTATAAAAATTCAACCTGTGTGTGACAGAAAGATGTCCACTCTTTATTGACCTTTAAATCCCAAAGATGACTATTATAGAAATATATATTTATTTGTTCTCTCAACAAAAAATAAAGCATGAAATAAGAAATGTGAAATTTACTTATGAGGATATCCCCTTATTTCCACATTTTTGCTTGTTGGTGCTTAATTTTACGGAAAGGGATGAGACTGTGGTGCTGGTATCACTGTTTTGAGATCATTTTATTGAAGTACCGAAAGAAAATATTAAAACCGGCATCTTGATTCTCCATGTATAAAATTGTAGGAAAATCTACAGGTAATAAATTTCAGAAGGAATTGTATAAGGGAGAGCAGAAGAATACAACTTCTTGAGTATTTTGAAATCAAGAGTTTTGCATTTGTGGGATATTTGTGAAAATATGCTGCCGTCCTCTCCCCAAGTTGCCCCAATGGTGAATATCACATTTCATGTTCTCTACTCACTTCAACTAAGGTAACACACATAAAGCAACACATAAAAGTAACACATTTCATGTTCTGTATTTCTACAAAAGAAACGCACATTTCACTGAGGATTACGTTTGTCATAGCTACAGTAAGGTGTATAATAAAAAAAAAATTATAAAAAAAAAAGAGTAAGGTGTATATCCATTATTTTTGTACCTTTGTCTACATGAATGGATGATCTGTTATAATGGAGTGTAATACTACATCCATTATGAAAGCTACCCCTAAAATCAGCATTTTGAATGCCTGTCCCATCTACACCTGGTCCACTAACAGTATCCAAGTGAGTTACAGTAGTCCTACAAGAAAGGTAGTATAGTTTCATATTGATAAATGAATATACTCAACCTCTTTCTTAATTTTTCTTGATAAAAAACAAAACATTTAACCTTGGATACTGTTACAAAGACTGATTTCTTGTTGGCAAGAACCACCAGTAAAACTGGATTGTGCCTCTCATACAAAGTATATGTATAACAGTACTTAATAAGACAAATATTACAGTAAACAATAGTACTGCGACGATGTTTGAAGAAGTTCGATAATTCACTCATTTACTGCCCCGATTTCAGAGTTCTGTTTCAAACGTCTGAAATCCCTAATATCACACCACATCCCAATGGATCCTATTTTCGCCCATCTATAAAACTTGTTTCTTTTGTTTAAAATATGGCGGAATTTATTTAAAATATATATGGATTTTATATTTTTGCTATATTTTCAATAAAGTGACAAGATTTTATGTGAGATTTATGCATTTTAACAGGTTTTGAAAACGTTTCGGAGATCGAACTAGACCGAAGTTCGCTAGCTTGTACAGGTACCAAACATCGAACCCAATATTCGAAGCGATTTCACAGCACTAGTAAACAACAGTAACATAAAATTAGAATGTCAATGAGTCAAGTGATGCACCTCTTCTTTTTAAACAAAATTAACAAAACAGCACAACACAATATTGTATTGACATATCTGGCATTGTAATTGCATTTTATACTTTAGAATATGCACCTGCTTGTAAATACTGTATAAAGTATTACAAGAAATGCTTCCAACAACAGTTTCAAAACTCTACATTTTGTCATTGAGAACTAAAATATCCAAATCTGATACTTTCCCTATTTTATTTTTAGGACCGATTAAAAATCAATGCATGCAAGCCTTATAATATCATTATTGTACACTAACTGTAAACAAATGGTTAACATTGAATCTGAAATGTACTTGGAAAAATTCCAACATGTCCTTCAGCTTGCCATTTCATGGCCTCATGATTGTTCAATAAAATGAACAGTTTTCCCTTATATATTACACTGATATGCATACAAGAAGCAAATGCTGAAAACATTGCACATAATATCACTTGGTGACCATCTTCAACATTTCCAAGGCAGCATCACCATTGTCAGCTGGAACCTAAAATATAAAACAGAATATACCACATATATGATACACCATTCAGTGTTGGGGGTAAATAATGTGTCTAATTTGCCAATCAGTTTAGAGATTCTGGCTTTGGGGGGAAATGTATGGTGGCCAAACAATCAGATCCTATAATTTCTGTAATAAAATGACAAGGGCTGATGTATTTTTTTTAAATCAGGGTGTTCATAACAAAATGAAGTACTTACAGTAAGTGAAAGGACTACCTTAAAATGTTTTAATTCTTTCTCTTGTATTTTTGACAAAGTTCTTAAAGGAGATGGGCAAGAAATTTACTTAAATATATTTGAAAGTTTTACAGGGAGTTGTGATGAATGCACATAAAAACACCACCCAGCAGGCTCTGTTATGTGTAATACACAGCTTTTTATCTCCACTCTGACAAACAATCCCTCTCTCCACACACAACTGGCAAGCAGGGGGAAATGACGTCACTATTGTCAGAGTCTCCCACACTAGCTGTGAATGGATACACTTTCTTAGATTCTGAGACAATAGTTTTACAGTTTTATTTCTTTCACATTAAAAGGTTACATGTCTCATTTGAAAATCTGTAATGTTTTAAATCAGATTTTAAACTTTTCCACATTCTATCTATAAAATTCGTTTATAAATCTGTGTTTAAAATGATTTTGGCTTCATCAAGTAAGAGGTACTGTTTTGAGAAAATAAATTGATAGCAACTGCAATATAAGAGGAAAAAGGACATTGAAGATACAGTCTATTCACTATATGACTATTTTAGCTCCGATACTTTCAATAAAATTCCAGAACTAGTAAGTTATAGGTCTCTTAAAGGACTGCAGCCATTAATAAGCAACAGATTATTATATGAAAGATATGCAAATTATCACATTCAGATCAGACATCTTCAGTTTAGACTTTATTTTTTTTTTTTTATCTTTTTTTTTTTTTTTTTTTTTGCATCAAGTTTATTACTTTTATTTCAGAATGAGAAAAAAAATCTTATTGGAATATCTAAATTGTAATTATTTAAGAAGTGGCTGGGCTACCATCAATGACAGACTCACAACTATATATTTTGGTTACTGGTAGCAATGAATAAAGGTGTTTTCTGTTGAAGCAGTTGACTTGAAATATAAATTTTCCAAATATTTGTTTTTCTGAAAGTGTATTTTGGCACAATGTTTATATCAAAAATGTCACATTTGGCATTAAAATTGGACAAAAATTCTACCACTTCAATTTCAATAAATTTACACAAGTGAGAGTTTGTTTCTGATTAATAGTTTATATCTATATTACAAGATCATAAAACAACCACACTCTGGTTTAGTTCAGCTCATTGAAATGAACACAGCGGTGAACAGATGATAAAAAAAGTTATGCTCATGTAAAGTAAGTTAAAATGAATGAAACAAAGTGAAAAAAATGTGATTGCTAAAATTCTTAATTATCATCCATTTAAACCCTATTCATCTACCTCTGATGGCTTCAGATATCGACTGCATCGGAACTGGTTACTGGATGCATAGCCACCTCGAGTTTTATACTTTTATACATATTTGGTACTATTTTTAATAATTATTGAACTAGAAATTATAAGACCAGTCAAGAATAAAATAATTAACCTTGTACCTATATGGTTTTACTTATACAAAAAGTAAGTTAAGTTTACAACACCGAAGTAAGAATTTTGCTAAAGTTTAGTTCGTATTTCTTTGTCTTTCACCAATGTACATAAATAAATCAGCTATGGCCTATTTTCTTGACTACTGTTCAAAGCAAGAGAGTTTTAAAAGTTAATGAAAATTCGTTTAACTATATGCCACATCAGAACTCCTACTTTTATCTATAGATCATTAGACTAACTTTTAAATCCATAGAAATAATGAGCTTTATTGGTCCCCCCCCCCCCCCCCCCCCCAATTTTTTTTTCATTTTTTCATAAATCTTTTAAACATAAAACTTGCATATAAGCTTCAATGTTTGTTAAAACAGAAGGAGGACTTGTGTAAATGTAGAGTTGTGTACTGAGATAAACAGGATCACTGCATTATCTACAGTGACATTCAGCTGAGGTGGGATTTCACACAGAAACATGCACACCTTCTCTGCAGTGGAGATAAAAAGCCAATTATGTGCTGTATTGTGTACTCTCTTCAAGAAAGAAATTTATAAATGTATGTTACACATATTGTGGTAAGTATTTGGATTTGTCCAGAAATACCGACATTTTTACCCTGTTTATATGCAACACTTGCACTCTGAGACTCAAAGTTCACCAAAAGAAAATTTTGTGAAACCCATTAAAAATCCATTCCTTCTGTAATAAAATTGTCCAATTTTTAGTATGTCTAGCGCATGATATCTTGAGTAAATAATATATTTAGTCTCACCATGTGGCCAGCATCCATTATCCAGTAAAAAGAAAAGTTCTGGTAGCTCTTCACATATGCCAGAACTGCATCTTTTGTGCTGATTGGTTCTCTCTTGGCTTTGTTGTACATGGGCAAGTCTTTCCACTTGAGTTTCTGGACCCACAGTTCAGTGCCTGAAATACAGTGACATGTCCAGCTGTAGTCAAAAATGAAAAGCAGATTTTTATTTATCCTTGGCTGATCTGTTTTGTGAAAACAAGCTGTGAGAAATTGCAAGTAGATCTTGGATGTTTGAAAAAACGGCACACAAAAAATATCTGATATTGAGAGCACACATTTATCATGACTGATGCTACATGCAATTCACAAGATTTCTTTCTCATGCCAACGACAGGGGATTTTGCTAGTGTTGTATCTCTGAAAATTTCCATAGGGTTCATAAAAAGGAAGCATGAATCTTGTTTAAAAAGCAGCTAAACCACGATTCTAGACTTTAAAAAGTGGCATATGTGTCATCTGACTGGAATCTTGAGGGATCTGCCAGAATGGAAAGAAAGAGTATGATATTGACAATTTCTGACTTTAGAACAGAGTGTAACTTACCAATGGTGTCCACTATAAGGTCCAGCTGCCCACTGTAAACTACTACCTTAAGTGAAGACTCCAATAACTCATCAACTGGAAATGAAAGTACAAGTGTTCAAATTAGGTCTGTGCAGTGACTTTAACATCTCCCGAATTAATTCATACAATATCTGGATTAGATTTTAATCTGACCAGATTTTTAAAGCACTTGACCTCTACAAAGTCAAAATTGGGTATTCTATATGTTGACATTAGCTGGACTGGAACTCTTGGCCAATGAGGTGAGAACCGAGTGATTAAACTGAAACCTATTCTGCAAGGAAAGAAGGTACAAGCACAACATGCTTGATCAAAAAAGTCGACCCAGATTTCTTTTTTAAAAATTTCAGTGCCCAGATTTTTTAATTATAAAGATATAGAATTCATTAAATCTCAATACAAAAGCAGTGCATAATCATTCACCTTACCATAATCTGGTATTTTTTTTTGTAGATTTCAAAAGGTTATCCATGCAAGATGGTTGAGCAATATTTTATGATGCAGTTTCTTGTACAACCAGTATTTATCTACTTTGAAGGAAGTTTGTTTTAAACTTACCAATATCTATCACAGGTTTCATGAAATCAGCCGACTGCTTGCTAAACACTTTTCCAGACTGGGCTGAAATACAATGTAATCGCATAAATATTTATATGTTTGAACATTTTGTGCCATTCTTCATTTCAAAATCAGTTTTGTATGTGTGTAAGGGAGATCTCTTCAAGGTAATTGCCCTTGTCACATTTTTATCAAGACAAAAGATCAATGACATCTGCTGAAACAAGGAACACACAGGTAAACAAGTTTTGTCTACTTATCCTACAACGGTTCTATTTTAAAATGGTCACCTTCCTTCAGAACATATTCGAAAGAAGAACTATTTATGATTTCCAATCTCATTAAGATCTTTTTTCATGAATGAAATGTCTATTAATGCTATATTGATGTGTAATTACAAAACCTTCATCTAGCTTCAACTCGGCCTTGCGTAAAGATCAATACTGAAACTTCAGAGCCAGGAACATATCACTTCAAGGCTAGTTCACAACTTATTTTGGAACAAGCATTCTGACGCATGCATTTATCTCCCGCCGTATAAATTAGATGTACTAAAGATAGTGGAATATAAATTTTCTTGTGAGATGGAGGCACGTAGAAGTGACAACAAGTTTAATGTTTGATTGCAATACTTTTAAAGACAAAAGGCATTTACTCACTTTAGTAGCTATTACTCTGCCATCCAAAGAGCTACAGTTCTGCAACTTTATTATGCAGTAGATCAACCCAAAGTAGGTAAGGACGTATTTAGAAGAAATTGCCTACCTGTAACACTTTTAGAGATAAAAGATATTTACTTATTTTAGTGGCTATTACTCTGCCATCCAAAGAGCTACAGTTCTGCAACTTCACTATGTGGTAGATCACCCAAAAGTAGGTGAATGACTTATTTAGAAGAAATTGCCTACCTGTAATACTTTTAGAGATAAAAGACATTTACTCATTTTAGTAGCTATTACTCAGCTATCCAAAGAGCTACAGTTCTGCAACTTCACTATGTGGTAGATCACCCAAAAGTAGGTGAATGACTTATTTAGAAGAAATTGCCTACCTATAATACTTTTAGAGATAAAAGACATTTGCTCATTTTAGTAGCTATTACTCCGTTATCCAAAGAACTACAGTTCTGCAACTTCACTATGTGGTAGATGACCCAAAAGTAGGCGAATGACTTATTTAGAAGAAATTGCCTACCTGTAATACTTTTAGAGATAAAAGACATTTACTCATTTTAGTAGCTATTACTCAGCTATCCAAAGAGCTACAGTTCTGCAACTTCACTATGTGGTAGATCACACAAAAGTAGGTGAATGACTTATTTAGAAGAAATTGCCTATGTGTAATATTTTTACAGATAAAAGACATTTACTCATTTTGGTAGCTATTACTCGGCTATCCAAAGAGCTACAGTTCTGCAACTTCACTAGGTGGTAGATCACCCAAAAGTATGTGAATGACTTATTTAGAAGAAATTGCCTACCTGTAATACTTTTAGAGATAAAAGACATTTACTCATTTTAGTGGCTATTACTCAGCTATCCAAAGAGCTACAGTTCTGCAACTTCTCTATGTGGTAGATGACCCAAAAGTAGGTGAATGAGTTATTTAGAAGAAATTGCCTATCTGTAACACTTTTAGAGATAAAAGACATTTACTCATTTTAGTAGCTATTACTCAGCTATCCAAAGAGCTACAGTTCTGCAACTTCACTATGTGGTAGATCACACAAAAGTAGGTGAATGACTTATTTAGAAGAAATTGCCTGTGTAATATTTTTACAGATAAAAGACATTTACTCATTTTGGTAGCTATTACTCAGCTATCCAAAGAGCTACAGTTGTGCAACTTCACTATGTGGTAGATCACCCAAAAGTAGGTGAATGACTTATTTAGAAGAAATTGCCTACCTATAATACTTTTAGAGATAAAAGACATTTACTCATTTTAGTAGCTCTTGCTCAGCTATCTACTCACTTAGCTATTGACCTACATCTGCAAAAGCAACAAAAATATAGAGGACACAGGAAAGTAAGCTTTTGAAAAACTAGATGAATAACAAATGAAAAGATTTGCCTAACTTTGGTACTTGTGAAGGTATTTGACATTTATTTCCATCATAATTTTGCTACAAATAAGAAAATAGCTATTGCTCACTTATGACATGCAATGGAACCCCAAACGATATGTCATCTTATAGTTAAGGAAAAAGTAGCTGAACAAATTATTTTAGGAAAATCCTGTAACTGCAGTAGTTTTTGAGTTACAATGGATTTACTCAACAGTCACAATTTCAAAGTAGCTATTACTCAGCTGTCCAGTGTGCAATAGTTTTGCAGCTTTACTATCTGATAGCTCATCAAAAACTAGATGAATAACATATTTGAAAATATTTCCCTAACTTGAATACTTTTTAAGATATTTGAAATTTACTTATGTTGTTATTTTGCTACAGATAAGAAAATAGCTATTACTCACTTATGGCATGCAACAGAACCCCAAACTATATGCTATCTTATAGTTAAGGAAAAAGTAGCTGAATAACATATTTTAGGAAAATACTCTAACTGCAATAGTTTTGGAGTTACAATGGATTTACTCAACAGTCACAATTTCAAAGTAGCTATTACTCAGCTATCCAACGTGCAACAGGTCTGAAACTTTACTATGTGATAGCTTACCAAAAACTAGATGAATAACATATTTGAAAAGAATTCCCTAACTTTAATACTTTTGAAGATTTTTGACATTTACTTATGTCATTATATTGCTACAAATAAGAAAATAGCTATTACTCAATTATGGCATGCAATAGAACCCCAAACTATATGGCATCTTATAATTAAGGACAAAGTAGCCGAACAACATATTTTAGGAAAATACTCTAACTGCACTAGTTTTGGAGTTACAATGGATTTACTCAACTGTAGAATTTCAAAGTAGCTATTACTCGGCTATCCAATGTGCAACAGATCTGAAACTTTACTATGTGATAGCTTATCAAAAACTAGATAAACAACATATTTGAAAAGAATTCCCTAACTTTAATACTTTTGAAGATATTTGACATTTACTTATGTCATTATATTGCTACAAATAAGAAAATAGCTATTACTCACTTATGGCATGCAATGGGACCCCAAACTATGTACCATCTTATAGCTAAGGACAAAGTAGCTGAACAACATATTTGAAGAAAAAGTTGTAACTGCAATAGTTTTTGAGTTATGAGCCCTTTACTCCAAGTAGCTAAGATTGCTATTGCTCACTTATCTTTAGGCCCAAGTCCATAAAACCAAAAAAATTTTCGAGGGCGTGAAAATTCATTGGGACAATTAATTTACAAAAAATCTGTAGCTGTAGTAGTTTTGGAGAAATCTGCGTGACTAACTAACGCACGCACCCACGCACGCACGCACACACAGGCATCATTTCATAATCTCCCTCCCGGGCTAAAGCCCGGCGGGAGATAAAAATACATGATCTCAAAACCAGTCTATATTCTAGAACATAATACTAACCAAAGTTCTTTGAATACAGCTGTTGTACCAGGATATTTATTCATACAAAATTTGAGGGTACATTAAATGCAGTCCTTTTATGATTAAACTAATGCTATGCTCCGATTTAGTAGGTTTTCTAATAATAGTATCAGAGCTGCCCATACCCCACTGCCTGGGGAAATAGCATTGGACACCATGATAGAGTGGGTGAAACAGTACAATGCTTACGAGACTTTCAGAACAGAGTGAAAGTTACGTAAAGTGCAGGAGAAATAACACTTAAGAGAGAGAAAATGTGTGTAAAGACAGAGTATCAAAACAACATTTTAATAGCAAGATGACGGCATTAATTAGTATACCAAAAGTTATGAAGCTGCAAAATTTATTAAATTATAGCTCTCAATGGAGACCGCACAATTAGATAAAATATCAGTTGCAGCACTCTATATTTTTGTGATAGGATAACTATATCTCAAATATGGCAGCATCAAACATTCTGGCAGAGCTAATGGCAAAGTTATATACTATAATGTTGCAAAGCTACAGCCTCAAACCTATGTCCCTACCCACTATCATCTACCAACTTACAGTTTTCAAGATACAGCCCAGACAAGATTTTAAAAGTAATGATCACTACAGGAAAGGCAAAGATCAAATAAAGGTCACAACATGACTGTGCTCAGCTACACCCCCAACCAATGTCCCAACTAAGTATCAACCTACTGCACCTTACGGTTTCCGAGATATACCCTGGACAAGACTTTAAAGCTCAAGGTGACTGGCAAGGTTAAATCAATGTTGCATCATGACGTTGCAGACGGCACAAAGGTGAAATCAAGGTCAAACCATGATATGGCACAACTACATCCCAACCAATGTCCCTACTAAATATCCACTTTCTACACCCTACGGTTCCAGGTCAAGATCACTACAGCACTGTGAATGGTCAAATCAAGGTCTCACTATGTTGTTGCACATGTACTACCCCCACCCAATGTCTCCACCAAGAATGAACTTCTTGTACTTTGAGGTTTCTGATATACAGCCTGGACAAGATATTATGCCCTACCATCCGCACACCAGACTGAATGCCCGTCCAGTTGGATGCCATGGGTGGAAGAAATATCCGCACAACCTTTAAAGGCTGTAGGTAAAATCAGAAAGGGCAGACCTTTTCAATATATACAGTTAAAAGTTTCGCACCTTCTAAGTCACTTAACAACATTACAAATGCTCTTGGAATGTACTTGAAAAGTATTGGATATTTTGTGAAATACATACACTTAAAATTTTCAGTTATTGCATACAAGTACTCAGAAATAGCATAGGAGATGCCTGTACAACACAGCCTGGGGAAACAGTTTTCGACACCATGAGATGTAGAAGAAGTCAAACTGTGCAAAGACCAGGAGACTTTCTTAGCTAACAATGTCAGCTTTATAAAGGTTAAAATAATGCTAGTAGAGAAAATAACGCTTCAACACCCACCTATCTGAATGCCATGGGTGATAACAATACCCGCACAGCCCTTTAAGTCTGTGGGGTAAAAATGAGTAAGCAGAGGTTCTTGTACTTCCCCCAGATCAGACACAAATGAATATTCTCTAAACAAACCTCCCCATGTGACATTTTGTGGTATTATGCCCAACTTTTTTCTGATTGGTCCATTCATCAATTCCGACAAGTCGTCATTCTGCATTTTCAGGACATGCCTTCTGAACAGATTTGCTGTGAGAAAAGAAATGTAACATTTGACTGACCACATAGTAAAGCTATCTTTTTATTGCGCTACAATAGCTTACCATGTGGGACTGAATGCTTTACTGGTTGCCGCGAGGCACAGACGACCAACGCTCGAGAAAAACAAGCATGTAGTTGGTTCGGCCTCATAGGTTGTCGTGACGTCATCACTTCCTGTGTATCAGCCTCCTTTTCGTTGGTCGCCGCCATATTGGATGCTCTGCTAAGTCTTCAAAGCTGTTTTCTATTATATCTCTGGATATATTGTTTGTCATTCGTCCATAATTCGGCTTTTCCCTTATTTAGCAGTATAGAATCTTATACCCAATTTTCAGCACTTCCGGTGCTTTATTTTGTCAGTTTTAACGTCTTCTTTCTTCACGTGTTGTGTGCTCGCCACTACACTAGTACTGCTCGAATCTACGGTTCGGAGTATTTCATATTTTATTGCATTAAAACATGGCCACTGCCCACCAGTCTTCTAAAGATAAACCCAGATCCAGCAAATGCAATCATTTCTGTCAGCCGTTCGACAGTCATGGCTATTGTCCCTCCTGCAGAGATGCTGGGAAGGGCGATGATCTGTGTGTTACAAAAGCTGGTACTTGTCAAATCTGTGCGTCTTTCACAGACGAACAGTCCACTAAAATTGCTAACAGAAGACGATACAAGAAAAAACATCCCACTTCACAGGCTTCGGACAAAGATCGGGACGAGGTTCTTGGCGATTCTTTTGAATCGTTTTCTGGATCGCAAGCCGAGCTTGAGGCTGCGGCCGATCATTTGTTTACTTCTCCTCCACGTCCCAGACCCTTATCTTTCGATCCTTTGCCTCTTACTACACCAGGGCGTACTGTTCCTCCCACGCCCAGTACAGCCTTACATCATAAAGTCCATTCTTCTGTAGAGAAGGCTCTGGACCACAAATTTGATCAGAAATTGGGTGCTTTTCAAGCCAACATCTATGATGCCCTTAAATCTATGCGTGACGATTTCCTAAAATCTCAACAAGGGCTGGCTGATAAGCTCGCCTCTTCGGCTGTTCGCACCGAACCTCAGACCTCTGTCAGTGCTTCCGAACCCATGGATATTGAATATGGCCCTTCTCTTCCTCCTCGCCTTCAGGCCGAGCAAGGTTCGGACGTTCGTCCTAGCTCTTCCGAACATACACAGTCTGTTCGTCCCAAGACGTCCTCTCACAAGGTTAGCCATGCTCCGATCTCAGGTTCGGGATCTGATTCCGATCATGATCGCCCCTCATATCCTAGACCAAAAAAGCACTCTGACAAGTCTAAACATAAATCAAGGTCCACATATTTGCCCTCATCGTCAGGGGAGGATCAGTCCCCTAGACGTAGACACAGGTCTCCCAAGCCCCAGAGAATGGCCTCTGATGATCAGGAACATCCTCAAATTGACCTTGATCCGCCCTACTATAGGGATGTAGCTTTGGCTGACATCCCAAATCAATATGCGGAGGAGGTAGATACTTTTCGACGTATCCTCAAATTACCTGATCCGAGGGACTCAGTCCCCAGACCTGCTACTGCTATCATAGGTATCGATGACGAGGTGGCCGTCCAGGAGCTGAGACCTACGGGTCCATCAGCTATGTTGCCCCTCAACTCTGGTATAAGAGATGCCTTTGACAAATTCAACAATGACCTTATGGCTGCAAACCTGGCAGAGGGCAAATACCCAAAGCCCCCCCCTTCCACTTCTAAGTGGTACAAGGTTGGACAACCTTGCTTTTCGGAGAAACTCCAAGAATTAAATGCAGACTTTGCTAAGATCTGTATTTCTCCTAAACCTTCGGGGGCCCCTTTAGGCAAGGTCCCACTCTCTGTCCTCAAGGACTTAGAACAACAGGCAAGGTACAATTTAACCACGTTGAATTTCACGACCACTTTTGCCAAGACATCCTCCTCCTGCAACTCCACCATGAGGAGGTGTCGTTATGGACTAAAAGAGACCTTCAAGAAGGTCAAGTCCCAGGTCAGGAAAGGTGCCGACCCTGAAAAAGCAGTAAAACGTGGTTATGATGAGGCCTATGACTACTTTGATCTCTGGGAGAAGACCCTCACTATTCAACATAAGGCCATAACCTGCCTGAGCAAATCCCTTGCCCATATTTTACAAAGGGAACTTTACACAATGGCAACTTCCGGCTTGCTTAGACGCGAAGCCGAAATGTCCCATCTGCAGCCACAATTAGGGGAAACCAGACGTCAAGAGCTCAGGAATTCCTCTCTCTGGACTCGTTCCCTGTTCAACTCCCAGTCAGTGAAGGAAGGCGAGGACTTCCTTCTCAAAAAAGGCACCTCAAAAGATACTCAGGGTTTCGGACCCTACCAAAATAAGCCCTTTCGTGGTTCCCACCACAATAAGAGAAGAGGCTCCTACAGGAAACGCCCCTTTGGGGGCAATTCATCCCAAAGCAGCAACTATTCGTTTCCCTCTTCTAGAGGAAAACCAAACTTCAGAGGCTCCAGGGGTCGTTTTCGACCCCACAACAGAGGAAAAGGGCGTGGAAACCCCTCTTCCCAATGACTCCTATCAAGCCTCAATCAATCCACCAGTAGGAGGTCGCCTCCGTTCTTTCAGGAGAGACTGGCACGCAAACAATTGCTCAGCCAACGTGTTAAATATCATCACCAATGGCTACGTTCTGCCATTCCTCTCAAGGCCAAACTTGATAAGATTTCCTCTGATTGTGTCAGAGTACAAGGCCCCTCAAAAAGACCAAGCCTTGGCCGATTGCATCCAGTCTCTCCTGTTAAAGAACGCTATCGAAAGGGTGGAAAATGTAAAATCTCTCGGGTTTTACAGTCGCCTGTTTCTTGTACCCAAGCCTCACCAAAGGTGGAGGCCAGTAATAGACCTAAGCAGGCTCAACACTTTTCTACACGTAGAAAAGTTCAAAATGGAAACGCCAGAGTCCATCAGGACTTCTCTGATTCCAGGGGAATGGGTAGCGTCAATAGATCTGTCGGACGCTTACCTCCACATCCCCATCCATCCAAACTCAAGGAAGTACCTAAGATTTTGCCACAGGTCACAGGTGTTCCAGTTCACCTCGCTCCCATTCGGACTAGCCACAGCCCCCCAGGTATTCACCATGGTCGTAAAAGAAGTGAAACTCATGGCCCTCAGCAGAGGACTCAGACTTCACCAATACCTGGACGACTGGCTGATCAGGTCTCAGTCCCAGGAGGAAGCATTAGTGAACACTCGGGCAGTGGTAGATCTCACCCAGTCCTTGGGATGGATCATAAACCAAGAGAAATCAGAACTGAAACCAACTCAGGTGTTCTCGTTCGTGGGCTACGAATACCACCTAGATTCAGCCCTTGTAAAACCCACTCAAGAGAGATGGCTCAAACTTCAGGATTTGATCCTACGACTCAAGTCGAAACATGTTTTGACTGCAAGATGTTTGATGTCTCTAATTGGGTTGCTAGCCTCAACGGAGAAGATGGTCCCGGAGGGACGCCTTCACATGAGACCGTTTCAGTTTCACCTGAAAGAGCACTGGAAATTTCCTCAGTCGCTGGACAGCCTCCTTCCCTGGACAGAAGTCATTTCTGCTCATCTGGACTGGTGGCAGAATCCTACAAATGTGATGAGAGGCGCAGACCTTCATCCCAAAGACCACAGTATCCAACTCTTTACCGACGCCTCAAACGTAGGTTGGGGCGCTCACTTAGATCAAAGTTCCACCAAGGGTCTGTGGTCTCCCCAGGAAAAAGGACTTCACATAAACGTCTTAGAATTAAAAGCTGTCTCTCTGGCTCTCAGACACTTCAAAGACCAGTGTCAGGACCAAACAGTGCTAGTTGCCACGGACAACTCAACTGTGGTAGCCTACATAAACAAACAAGGGGGAACACACTCGGCGGAGATGTGCGCACTCCTGTGGAAACTCATGACCTGGTGCCACCACTATCACATAACCTTGAAAGCCAGGCACATTCCAGGGTGCCTGAATGTGATGGCCGACCTACTTTCCAGGTCGAACCAGGTCCAGTCGACCGAATGGTCACTTCATCCACAGGTGTTCAAACAGATCTGCCTAAAGTGGTTCACTCCCCACGTGGACCTTTTTGCCACTCATCTGAACCACAAGCTCCCTCTGTACGTGTCTCCTATCCCAGACCCCCAGGCCTGGGACATAGATGCTCTAAACATAGACTGGACGGGTCTCACTGCTTATGCTTACCCTCCAACGGCTCTCCTTCACAGGGTGATCCAAAAAATCAGGCAGTGCACCTGCCTGATCATTCTAATAGCCCCAGGCTGGCCAGGGATGCCCTGGTTTTGGGACCTAGTGCAGCTCTCAACAGAGATCCCTCTGCAACTCCCGGTGTCGACAACACTCCTCAAGCAGTCCCACAACTTCGTGTTCCACAGCTCCCCGCAGCACCTCAATCTCCACGCCTGGTCTCTAGGAGTGGACAACTCCAAGAACAAGGCTTCTCTGTGGAAGTGGCAGAGAGAATTGCTGCACCTCAGCGGTCTTCAACAAGGAACATCTACAAATCAAAGTGGGCCCTATTTGAAAAATGGTGCAGAGATAATTCGGTGGATTTCTCCTCACCATCTGTGAAGCAAATCTCAGATTTCTTTATGTATCTGTACCAAGACCTAAACAGGCGCCCCTCTACCATTGATGGTTACAGGACAGCTATTGTTGACACTCTGGGCCCTACGGCCCAGCATATTGCCCATAATGAGGACCTTCACAGGTTGCTCTCCAGTTTTCACAGGGATCGCCCCAAGAGTTCCAGAAACCTTCCTCAGTGGAACCTATCTGTTGTCCTCAATGAGCTCACAAAAGCGCCCTTTGAGCCTATGAAAGACACAGACCTCAAACATCTCACTCTCAAGACTGCTTTCTTGCTAGCTCTGGCCTCCGGCAAGCGCCGCAGCGAAATCCACGCCTGGGTCGCAAACAAAGTATCTAATCTAGGCCAATGGGAAAAGGTAGCCTTGTTCCCTTCATCAGATTTTATAGCCAAAAACCAGCTAGCAAGAGAAGGTTCTCAAAGTGTGTCTCCGGTGACTATTCCTGCCTTGACTACCATTGTAGATAGACAATTCAAAGAAGACAGGACCTTATGTCCTGTACGGGCTCTGAGGTACTATCTGGACCGAACCAAGGACCTGAGAGGGTCCCGGTCTCTTCTTTTCATCTCCTTCAAGAAAGGACATACCTCAGATATCAGACCCGCTACTCTCTCTTCATGGTTGAAACAAACCATTCTACTTTGTTATAAGCAAGCAGACCAGCAAGCCTTGGACTTAGTCCAAGTTAAAGCGCATGACATTAGGGCCTTCGCAGCCTCTAAGGCTTTTTACGGTGGGGTATCGGTGGACCAGATCATGCAAGCGTGTCACTGGAAAGCTCACAACACGTTTACCAATTTTTATCTAAAAGACCTTACTTGGTCGGACAACGACAACAACTTGTATCTGGGACCAGTAGTAGCGGCTCAACAGGTCCTAGACCCTTCTCCTCAGTGATGTCTCCTTCGGGAAGAAAAGGGGGGGGGGCACGTCCGCTACAGCTAAGCCTTCAGGAGTCTCCCCAGGTCTAGGTATAAGCTACCTCATCAGGGTGTTACAGGTAAGGTCTCTCATATTAAATTTACGTTAACTTTAAATTCTTGGGACCATAAGGTTGTCTTATAAATAAGGTTGCAATAACAATTCTCGAACCTTGACCTCATTTCTGACGTCATAGCCCTTAGGGGTTCTTCCTATCTGTGTACTTCGGGTACACAATCCTCCTTCCAAACACCCTACAGTGTACAACACTGTATATTCTCTTCAGGTTTTTGGCTCTTTACAAGTCCGACCTTCAGGATTGGGACTCTGTAAATGGGACTCAGACTGGAAATTTTTCGGAACTTTTTTTTTATTACTCTCAATTCGAGAAAAACAACATTCAGACCTTCCAGTCTCAGCTGTAATCCCGCCACCGGGCGGTTGAATTCAGCATTCAGTCCCACATGGTAAGCTATTGTAGCGCAATAAAATTGAAAATTTTAATTACTTAAATGTAGCTTTTATAAGCTACAAGCTTACCATGTGGGACTGAGAAGAGTCCCACCCTACCTCCCCGCTGTATTACAGCTGAGGGGACATGGGTTTAATCTCAACGAAAAGGAGGCTGATACACAGGAAGTGATGACGTCACGACAACCTATGAGGCCGAACCAACTACATGCTTGTTTTTCTCGAGCGTTGGTCGTCTGTGCCTCGCGGCAACCAGTAAAGCATTCAGTCCCACATGGTAAGCTTGTAGCTTATAAAAGCTACATTTAAGTAATTAAAATTTTCAAGATTATATGTATAAATCTGCAAAATTAAAATCAGACCTGGAATCAACAGTTATGGTTCTGCAGGGGTGGTGTTTTTGCCACAACTACCCTCTTTCCTGAGCATTATCCTCTCTTTTTCATAAATATAGCAACTTGTTCCACACCTGTTCCAGCAAATTACTTCTTAATAAGAACATTTCTGACTTACTAATGATGAATTATTTTCACCTGTATTTATTTACTTTTCAAAGAGTACATAAATGTGTAATTGTATAAATTTGTAATGACTAAACTATGCAAAAATGATGTACTGGGATCACTAAAGTCTCAGATTATCAGCTTCAGATATAAATTTGATTATAAGTGGTGCATTGGTATATGTATTATGTAATACTATGTACATTTTCATGTAATATAATGCTTAGTGACTGGTTACTAGGTACGCAGCTACACAGTTAATTTATTCCTTCAAAATTTATTTATTTTTAATTGTTTCACGGTGCTACTTACCCAAGGCTTTGTTTGGATTATTCTTTGAATCATTCATACTGTTATGAACCTTTCCTCCCTTGTCCCACTTCAGGATGTTGTAGAAGTCCACCCCAGCAGTCACACTCTCAATGACCTCCTCAGTCTCACTCCATAAAGCTGTTGCCTGTTGAAACTGCCCACTACTTACAGCCTCTGCTGTCTTATTGGTCATCAGATTGATGATTGAAAGACCAGCTTCATCTGTCAATGACTGGAGAGATAACAGTATACATGTACATAACTGGGACCATGGTCCTCCTAACATTTAATAAAAGGTAAACTCAGTCATTGGGCCTAGTGGCCCATATAGCCAGGAATTTCCACTTTCTGTAGCATGAAATAATTCAAAGAGTATTTTGCACCTCTGTTAACAGGATGCTAGCCTATCACAGGTTAACTTCCAATACCCTAAGCTGTACAATTGTGGCAAGCAGTGATTGACTTTTCATGGCAGTTCATTTCAGTTCAGTTTTCTCAAGAGATTCGAAACTAAATACATGACCACACAAACAGACAATCCGTCGAATTTATTGTAGCTGTCGCATTCTCAGTCAACAAAATTAAAATCCCTGAAACTTCTCAGAAAGTGAGAAAATCCCTCTTTGATCATACGGTTTTATATACACCTACTATGGCACTAACAGCAGTATGGCTAAAATTATACATTTTGGTTAAGTAGGGAAAAATTAAGTAAAACAAGTATAAAAAGTGAACTTTACACTTTGTTAAACAGTGTGATTTCGAGACTGGGTGATCATGTGACTATAACCTTGCCATTCTGTTTTAATAAATACTTCTACAAAACTCAAATTTCTTCTGTCAACTATGGACTGAGGGTGTGAATGAGTAGTCAACGTCCATCAAATGGGCTATATTTCATGAAAATTCAATCTCAATTTGACGGCTCAAGTGCTCATGTATGTAATGGAACTGGTTAGGTTTTGACACAGTAAAATATTATTGACACATTTTACTTCCATTAAATTGTATAATGCACGATTTCATACATAATATTCATTGTTTTATATGGTGACATCAGCTAATCCCAATGATTCATATGGGTATAAATTTCCGTCTAAATTTGTTCACAGGAGCTGCCATATTGGATGTCATTTCCTGTCAAGGTACACACTAAAATTCACGAGGATCGATGCCAAGTCCATATTATATCCATGAGCATTCAACCTCAATTATGTCTTATCTTTACACCCCTACTTTCGGACCGTGTCTTTTCTATTTGAAGATCATAATGTTAAGATATATCTGTAACTTAAACATTTTATCTTGTGATATTATAACACCTGGGCTATATAAAACTGGTTTACTTACAGTAGCAAACAGATAAGGTCCCCAGGTGAGTACAGAATCTACTGGTGAGATCCAGGAGTCTCCCATAGCCAGTCCCATGAAGTTACACTTGATGGCCCCAGCCTTTATTGACTGAAAACAGTAAATTTTTACAAGATTATGAAGTAAATACTACAAAAAAGCCAGTCTCAGCAGGTAAGAACACCAGCCCACAGGTACAACCAAATAGACAATAACATTGAGATTTGGGGAAAATCTAAGGAACAACTTCAGTTGTAAGAAGTATACAGAACCCACAAGATATTGTCACACAATAAAAACTTTCATTAGTTGAAAAAGGGGGATAATTTACATACTTTATTTGTTCGTGATGTGAGTTAAAAGCTAAAGTAACAATATATAAGAGACATATGGCTGTTTGAGTATGATGACCCCACTTGACCTTGAAGCAGTGATCAAAGGTCAAAGTTGATACTTGCAAAAGATCCACAGGCCATGATTTCTTACAAGTTATTTTCATATTTTGAAGCTCTAGCACAAATTACAAGGGCGACATAAGGCTTTTTAGTACGATGAGGCCAATTTGATCTTGAAGCAGGGGTCAAAGGTCAAATTGGACATTTGCAAAAGATTCACAGACCATGCTTTACCATAAGCTGCTTTCACATTTGGGAGCCCTAGAACCAATAATAAGGGAAACATAGGAGCTTAAGGATGATGACCAAAATTGACCTTGAAGCATGGGTCAAAGGCCAAATTTGGCACTTGCTAAAGATTTGCAGGCCATGACTTCCTATAAGTTAGTTTCAGGCCATAGGAGCAATAACTAGATTGCACCAACTCAAGGCAAACATATCACCAAACAGGCCATCTCTCACCTCACAGGCATTCATTGGGTATTTTTGCAGCACCTATGTTCTGAAATTCACACTTACTATAAACCAATTTTTTTTTTTTTTTGGTGGTGGTAGTGGTGGGGAGGGGGGGGGGGGCAATCTTCCTGCAGCAGTTATAAGATTTATCCTTTTTCAAAATATTTAAATGCTTTACAGTACTTTTTGAAACAGTAGCACAAAGCTTTTTTCAGGTTTGTATGCCTTTAATATATTGGTGGAGAGATGAAATAATAAAACATTCTACTCTATTCTGTACTTCTATAGTGCTTAATCTCTGCTAGGCAGACTCTAAGGCAGAACACCAAAATCAAATTTAAAAAAATCAAAAACATTGTGATTAGATCTTAGGAGATTCACTTATATCTCAAGAATTTGGGATTTAAATCTATGTACAGAAAAACACACACACATATAAAGACTCACACATTCAGATTTATCATAGACAGTTATCTATATCCCCTGCTCCTTAAGCAAACAGGAGGTCCACTCATTGTCCCTCCATTGTGAGATATATTAAAAAGGGAATATGCATGCAAAGGGAAAGGGAAAAAGACTGACAGAAAGAGGCTGATATTTATCACAGTACACAGGTCACATTCTGGTGTAAATGGTAATAAGGATTGTAGGGACTGTATGAAAATCTTTGCAAAACCCACAGACATCCCCAACATAAAAATCCCTAACACAATACCACTTGTAATATTATCTTTTTATGCATGAACTCTAGGGAGGCTCGTGTTTCTAGAGATCACTTTGTTTTCATTTTTTTTTTTGTCTTCAGACTTTCTTGAATTGTGGCGTAGTGTGATGAGTACCAGTCTCATCACTGAAGTTAAGCAGCAATGAGCTACATTAGTACTTGGATGGGTGACTGTCTCAGTGCACTACTCGTTTCTGGGTACTGGTTCTGATTAATGATGAGAAGTATGTAGGTTGGGAGAATATATTTAAACAAGATGCATTGTGAAATGGGGAGCCAGTGTACTTTTTGAAGAATGGTAGTAACATGGCTCGTTATATCAAATCTAAAGACAATTCTATAAAGGGCATTTTGAATCTTCTGGAGTTTAGCCACATTGTACTTGCATATGCCATAGAGTAGGGAATTGCAGTAGTCAAATTGACTGCTAATCATTGAGTTCTGCAGGGCTGTAGTGTCTTAAGTCTTAAGACACAACTGCTTTTGAGTATGATGACATTAATTGACCTTGAAGCAGGGGTCAAATGCCTAATTCGGCACTTGCTAAAGATTTGCAGGCCATGGCTTCCTATAGGTTAGTATAGGCCTTTTTTGTATGATGACCCCACTAGACCTTGAAGCAGCAAAGTTCAAATTTGACACTTGCAAAAGAATTGTAGGCCATGATTTCCTTGTGTTGTTTTCTCATTCCAAACTCCAAGGACAAAGATAAGGGAAATAGTAGGCCTTTTTGATATGATGACCCCCTTTTTGACATTAAATAGCTATCCGTCAATAAAATTGGTTCTACTCTCTCAGATCTTTATAAACTCCTGTTTGGTGTGCCCCAAGGCTCTGTCTTGGGTCCTTTATTCTTTTCTCTGTATACAACCCCCGTTAGTTTAGTTATTGGTAAACACAAAGGAGTAAAGTTTCATTGTTATGCAGATGGCACTCAAGTTTATATCCATCTATCCCAGAAGAATTCATCTGCTGCCTTCGAAAAGTTGAACAGGTGCCTGGATGATATAAATGAGTGGATGTCAGCCAGTAAACTCAAACTTAATCCAGATAAAACTGAGTTTATTGTATTTGGTTCATAAAGACAGAGGGACAAATTGAAAGCATATTTTCCATCTACCATCTTGGGTACCATCTCTGCCCTGCTAAGTCAGTCAAGAATCTGGGTGTGTGGTTCGATTCTGATTTTTCCTTGTCCAAACATGATCAGAATGTCTGCAAAAGTTGTTTTGTGCAACTCTGTGATTTTAGACATGTCAGGCGGTTACTTACTCATGATGCTTATGTACTTGTGGCCAATGCTCTTGTTAGTAGTTGGTAGTCAGTTGGATTACTGTAACTCACTTTTCAGGAGTCTCTCTAAGTTCAATCTTCATAAATTACAGTGCATCCAAAACAGTGCAGTTAGAATCATATCAAACACCAGTAGATACACTAGTATAACTCCTTTTCTTAAGAAACTGCATTGGCTTCCTGCTGAACATCGCTCAGTCTTTAAAACAGCCACCCTTGTTTATAAGTTTCTCCACACTGGTTTTCCCAAGTATTTTGCTCCAGTTCCTACAGTACCAGGCACAGTCAGAGTGGTGGTAATTTCCTTGTCATTCCCAAGTTTCAACCCTCAGTCTATAAATCCGTCAAACAATTTGGTTATAGTTTTGCTTTTGATGCTCCCACTGTCTGGAATGCTCTTCCAGAGGAGATTTGTGCGTCCCCCTCTCTTGTCTCCTTCAAAAAACGCCTCAAAACCTACCTTTACACCAAGGCACTCCCTCCTTAGTCTTACCCCTGGCGTTCTCAATGGAGCTTGGACTCTTTTCCGTCCCTGGATATTGAAATTGGTTGACTGTTTTTGTTTTGTTGTGCCTTAGAGTCCCCTTTGAATAGGGGAGATTAAGCACTAAAAAATTCCAATTATAATTAGAATTAAAGATGTGACATGGTGGCCATTTTGTTTCAAAACAAGGTGAAAAATTTTTATTTTCTCTAATATCAGGACAGTGCAGGCATAAGCACAGACAATCTGATAACCCAGATTTAAACCCAAGGAATATTTAACGAGAGGTTTAATTATTATTATTACTATAATACTGAATGCAACAGCTTTAAACTTTTTCTTCAGCAAATAAGTTTTGTTTCTGTAAAAACTGGTGTAATCACAAAAATTTGGTCGCATCAAGTTAAGTGTTTTGCTCTCTCTGAGTGCATTTTTTTTTAAGTTTTAGAAGATTTTTGAACAAGCAGCTATGGTGGCCATTTTGTTTTTTAAAATGAAAAAATTATTTACAGACATGTTTTCATAACTTTTAACATTCTCTGTAAATTTGGAAAAGATATGTTCATAAATGAATGAGATATAAAGGTATAAATAAAAATGTGACAAATGTATACATGCATGCACCCTGCCACACAAACATACACACACACAAAAGGTATTTCATAATCTCCAGACTGTGGCCTTTGTTCGGCAGGAGATAATAATGCAGCTGTAGTAACATCAGTTTAACAGTGTCCCTTTTAATTAAGAACTTAAAGACCAAAAAGTATTTAAAGAGTATTGCCAGATACCTTCCAAAACCTAATCAGCTCTAGATCCTCCTGGGTGAACATATCCTGAAAATTTCGTGAAAATCCATGCACAGGTTTATACTGTGGAAGACCGACAAAGTTTAAGACTCAAAAATTTTTAAAGTGTTGCCATGGCAACAGTTTTTGCCGGATACCCCCCAAAAGCTAATCAGCTCTAGATCCTCTTGTAGTAAACATATCTTTAACATTTGGTGAAAATCCATTCTTGAGTTTAGGCTTTGGAACACCCACAAGCTTTCTGCCTACTGCTGCCATATTGATAGCACAGGGGATGACTAAAAATGAGTTCCCTTTCAGTGAGACAAGCAGTGTGTATATTTACACGAAACCAATTTCTCACAGCAGGTGACATAATTTCATGTTTTTTGTTATCCCAAAGTGCTTTTTTGAGAGTGCTTTGATGAGCAGCAAGCTGGACTACTGTAATTCACTCTTCTTATCGCTCACTGATTTTGAGTTAAGGAGATTGCAGCTAGTCCAAAACTCACTCTGCAGGGTTGTCACCCGTTCCTCTAAATTCTCTTACATTACCCCTCAACTAAAAAAACTCCACTGGCTACCAGTTAGATACAGGGTACAATTTAAAATTGGTTTTATTGCATACAAAATTCTCACCCAGGGTCAACCAGTTTACCTAAGAGGATTAATCCACCCCTACACCTCTTTTAGAAACACAAGGCAAAGTACCCTCAAACTCAAGTTCCTTCAAACCCCCACTTTTGATCGTAGAGTTCACAAATCAATTAAACACTTTTCTAATTCCTTCAGTCACTATGCCCGTGCCCTTTGGAACTCTTTCCATCTCCATGTAAGAAATAGTCCCTCTGTTGCATCTTTCAGGAAGCACCTCAAAACTCACCTCTTCAGCTCTAGCTCCCAACTTAGTCTTCCTTCCCTCCCGGTCACACCCACAATCCTGGATTACTGACCTTGAACGCCCCTCAACTTCCATATGATAATGATTTTGTTTAATTAGCGCACTGAGTTCCTCATTGTGGGGAAGATATTGCACTTGCAAAGCAGTAGATTAGATTAAATTAGATTAGATTTTTTCCAAAGTTGAGATTGCTACAGCACCATTGTATATGTCTCACATTGAGGTATATGTTTGTTACGCAACAATATGAAGCTAAATATGGCATTATCAACCACTGAAATTATCACACAAACCTTATACAGAACACTGCTGAAAGCTGCCGTCATCTTGCCACCGTAAGACTCTGAGAAGATGTAGAAAGGTGTAGTCTGCAATATAACAGAAAATATTAACACATGGCGGCACCAATTCTTCTCAAAGAGTAACAGCTGAAAAGAAAGACAAAATATTTGTTCCGTTTTTGGGGGGAACTTTCCACAAATTTTCTCCTGAAAATAGTCAATTAATTTTACCAAAGCACCAAAAATTTCATTGTTAAAAGTTGTCATGAAACATTTACAAATGAGTTCAGTGCAACTGAATGATCTCACAAATTAATTTTCGTACTTACAATTAGTATGAAATACTTTTAAGCAATAAGCTGATGCATGATAAAAAGTTTAACTGAATTAACAGGAAATACATTGGTGTTTTAACATGGGATCTACAGTTTTGATTAAATAATATAAGATAACATTGTGTTGTTTCTGGGCTATTGTTTTCTTCTAAAGTTGGATATAGTTTTAAACAGATCATTGCTTTTTTATGGCTTTTTTTCATGCCATTCATCAATGTTTTACACTGAATATAACAAAATATACAATAACAGGTTTGAGTATTAAATTAGCCTCCCATCATCCTTGTGTCTTCTCTGGTATAAAATTCCACACGAAACTAGATTTGATTGGGCACCCCCAGTGTACTGACAAACCTGAAAGTTACTGTTTCTCTTCATAAAGGCGTTTAGTGTAGTGAGCAAGTCACTGGCAATCTGCCACACATCTGTGGTGTAAGCATCATCTGAGGTGACGTAACTGAAGCCTGCCCCGACTGGGTTATCAATGAACAGCAAATGTGCCAGATTGAGCTGAAAGTTATTGACAAAAAATTTTTGATGACAAAAACACTATTTCTTTTGTGTAATATTTAAAGCAATTTTTATTTTCAATGTTTATTTTTATACTTTTATTTATTCTACAACCGCCTGTTTCAACAAAAAATTAGTAATCAGATCCTTTGTTAAACTCTTATAGAAACTAAATTGGGCCATCTCAGCGCCAAAATCTCCCCAGACAGGTCATCACTTATGCAACATGTTTTGAATGGGTATCTTCCATGGGACCCATCTTACTTGTGACATAACTTTGAGGAAAACATAACCACTTATATAAGAACTTGAGTAATTCAATTTAAAATATTTTTATTTTGCAAGCAAATTTGTATCCCAGACGACAAATGTGAATCCAGGAACTTTGCCCACAAGAACTTTGCCCAATGCGAACTCTACCCACAGGACCTTTGCCCACAAGGAACATTGCCCACAACAATCTTTACAGGGTAAGATGTCCACCCACAATACAAATTTTTCTTACTACATTGACATTTTCATTTTTTATCAATCAATCAATACATTTAATTTAATCAAGCATTTAATCCAGTGTTGATAGATTTACATAGTATTTCAAAATGGAAATAATAAAAAAATACCACAGGTGGCCAAAACTTTTGCAGTGAAGAATACACATATACTAAAAAGGTTTAACATTCATTGAGAATATTATTTTATTGTAAAATTTACATACTTATAATTCAACAATATAACAAGACGTTGAACTTTAACATGTTTAATATTGTACACAATCATATACTTCAATAAAACATTAAAAAGTTAATTTTGTGGATATTATTTCATATCATTATTTTGTGCAAAGTTCCTCCCCTGTAAAAATGTGGTGATTAAAGTCTTTAGTGAGCAAAGGTCCTGCAGGCAAGAATCCTTGTGGGTAAAGGTCCACACAAGTTTATCTGTTTCTATGTTTTTAATACATTGGTGGACAGATGAAATATTATGTGATTAGATCCCAACAGATTAAATTATACTTTTATAATTTTTTTTCTTCATAATTTGACGTGTATCCTTCCAAGCCTTTTACAAAGTAAATTACAGTTGGTTTCACAGTTTCATTTAAAATAAGAAGAAATACAGGGGCCACGGTGGCAGAGTGCTAACACTCTCGCCTCCCACCTCTGAGATTGGGATTCGGTTCCTGGCCCAACCTCAAGTGGGAAAGCTGGTAGTTGCTTGCCATTTATAGTACAGAACCTTGACCAACTGTATGTACTGGTTTCCTCTGCCCTCCCAACTACCCATCGTGATATGACCTGTACAGTGTTGAAAGCGACGCAAAAACCCCAAATAAACTAGAGGTCCTGGAATGCTTTTGCTAACAAAAGCGAAGCGTCCCTTAAAGTTTAAAATGCTTTGTGGTTTTAATAAGCATGCTGTAAAGCTAAGAATGCACAAAGCTGCACCGTATGCTTTCCAATATCTCTTAATACATTCTGAAGCTATAAAAGCAACAATAAAGGAGATATAAGGCAAAAACTCCTAAGCATCTATTCTGACCCCAGTTTGGCCCATAAGGGGGGGTCGGGGGGTAAAACTGACCGGCTATTTAGACTCTCCATATATGCTTTCCCAATATCTCTTAATACATTCTGAAGCTATAAAAGCAACAATAAAGGAGATATAAGGCAAAAACTCAAAAACAGCTATTTTATGACCCCAGTTTGACCCATAAGGGGAGGCCAGGGGGTAAAACTGACCAGCTATTTAGACTCTCCACATATGCTTTCCCAATATCTCTTAATACATTCTGAAGCTATAAAAGCAACAATAAAGGAGATATAAGGCAAAAACTCAAAATCGGCTATTTTATGACCCCAGTTTGACCCATAAGGGGGTACTTCAAAAATAAGGGAGATAATAAGGGAGATATTCAAGGGAGACCATAATGCGGCGGCGAGGAAACTGAGGCGAAAACAAATAAGCGCCCTTTCAGGGACGCTTAATAAAAAATAAATAAATAAGATGCAGTAACATCTGACAATATCACTTCTCAGTTCGTTGAAAACAAAATGAAGTTTTAGTTTATATAGTGGTACATATGCCATGTTTTATACCACCATACTATTTAAACAAAGAGGATGATTGCTTTTCCATATATCTGTGTACAGAAGAATATATGGTATAAATCTGATATAAGCTTTGAGCATATTTAATTAAATAATAAATATAGAGAAAGACACACTATTACTGAAGAGACTGCTAGAGAAGATCAGCAACCCTACTGAACAGCAGAGTTCATTTGTTTGTTATCTGACTCCACCTCTATACTTTGTTTACTTAGTGTCAAGAGATAGTGGAGGGGGGAAGAGGGGCTCCATTACCTAATGAGACAAAGGAGGATGAGGCATGTAAATAAAGCAAATATACTCAGAAATCATCAATGGTCCAGTCTATCCATTTTACAAACTTGTCCCAGTAAGCTCAGGTAATCTTATGAGCAATAAAAAAATCAAACATATGAATAAAGAACGTCCAACAGAAAAATTATACCTACCAGATTTATACATAAATTATTAAAGCCACGAGAACAGAACTCAGAAGACATTATTATATAATGTACTTACAATTGGGATTTACAAATGTGTGATTATCAACAGAAATAAGTTCATAACTGCAGGATCTGTGTCAAAATTAACTGAGGCAAGTTGAATAATACCGGGCTAGTTATGGGCTAAAAAATCCCAGATTTTACCATTAATATGTTTAACCAGTTTGATTTGAATAAGTCAAAAACTCAGCAAACAGAGGGATGAAATCACAAAAATTATTTCTTCAAGCTTAAGACAGCCATAACAGCATCAATATTCAAATATTAAATATACAGACCTAACTTTGAAAAATTTCAATGTCTTTGAAAAATGATGGAGTTTCATCAAACATACATTTTTAGTTAGAAGGCAAAATATGTGAAAAACTGTCATCCTAATACACAAGTAAAGGTCACTCAGGTGTGCATTTAAGGGCCTCCTGCACAGGCTAAATGTCTACTTAAAGCCTTGATTTTTGGAAAATAACATATCAATACATTCCAAGATGAGATTTCAGCTCTATGAGCCACATACATTGACAGTAACATGGATTAAAAGTGGCAAAAAATCCAAATATTGGGTCCCTGCGGGCCTTTAGAGACCTCAATAGGACCTTAAAATTAAAGCGTCAGACTTCAAATTAGTCACACACAAATATTATATATAAAATTTATATCTAGTACAGTTTGAGACTTCTCAGGCTTACCATTTTCAAGTTATAGGGCAAAATATGTGAAAAATGTCGGAAAAGAGACACTTGGATGAGTGGTTATGGTCGTAATACCCAGGTTAAATGCGTATTTAAAGCCTTGATTTCTGGCACATGTAAAAAGAACATAACATATTCCCAAATAAGATTTCAGCTCTATCAGTTACACAGTTTAACAGCCAAAGGGCTTAAAAATGGCAAAAAGTCCAAATATTGTGTCTCTGTGGGCATTTTAGAGACCTCAATGTGACCTTAAAATTAAAGCTTCAGACTGCAAATTTGTCTCACACAAATATTACACATAGAATTTATATCTAATAAAGTTTGAGACTTCTCGGGCTTACCATTTCCAAGTTATAGGGCAAAATATGTGGAAAATGTCAGAAAAGGGTTCCTAGGAAGGGTGGTTATGGTCGTCATACACAGGTTAAATTTCTGTGGCCAATTTTGAGACCTTAAGTCGACCTTATAGCTAAACCTACAGCCCCCAAATTTCTCGCAGACAAGGATTACATATAAAAGTTATACCTAGTGCAGTTTGAGACTCATCAGAATTACCACTTCCAAAATATAGGGCAAAATATATGAAAACTGTAGCAAAAAATGCTTAAGTGGGGTCTTCATGGGCCTCAAACACAATTTTCTCCTTAACTTAAAGTCTTAATTTTCTGCACATGTACTAAGAATATATTAATGTGTTCTCAGGTAAAACTTTTAGCCAGATGAGCCTCATAGTTTGTGACCTAGAAGGCTCTAAGTGGCCAAGAGTCAAATTTCTGACCTTCTTTACTATTGGGAGTTTAAGGTCACCTTGAAATAGGACTGGACAAATATAGCCCAAGCTCTCAAGTAACCAGTATTCCCGTAACTGAAAGACAGGGACTCAAGGATGACCATTTATTTTACCTGTATTTGGATTTGAATCCATGTGCTCTATGGTCCAAGGTAAGTGTGTTACCCACTAGGCCACAGTGGCACATTACCAACTACATACATTCCACTGCACTGGAAAATGTGAAATCTGATTTTAATTTGTGGTTTTAGGACCATAAACTAGCCTAACTAATCCTTTAGATTCTCTTAGGGTCACAACTTAGAAGCTGTAGCCTAATAGAGATAAAAACTTATATCTTTGTATTAAAATATTCATGTATGACACAAATAGTGAAAATACTATATCACAGTTTAACCCCTTTAATTATAATTCTTATAAACAAAATTCTATTTTAAGTACAAGTACCCAACTGGTCAGGGCAGGGCCTTTTCCATTGGCACTTACCCTGTTTCCTGGAATTCCAGGTTCAGTAAAGTATTTTGTGGTCCCCTGAAACTTCATTTAACAGAGTACAACTTTAATTAGTCACACACTCCCTGTCATTACCTTTCAACTTACCCAAGTGGTATTTCTAGGTTCTTGTTTAACATCAAGAGGTCCAATTTCCCCAAAGTTACCAAAACCAGTAGATGAACCACCTGGACCACCCTGGAAAAATAGCAACCAATAATCTGCATTTACTGTCACTAATCTGTAATTCTTTTTGAAAGAGCCATCTCCATGATGACAGAAAGCGGCAATCTTTTAATATTTCTCTTTTCAGAACTACTCAGTTTATATTACCTTTACCAATTTGCCAATTTTTCTTTCACTGTATAGGAAATACACTCTTACCTCAAATACTAATATAAAATACCAGGAGAGTTTAGTTTATTGTTTATCTTTTCTGGCAGCACCTAACACATTCATTTTGAAAATACATTAGTTATTATTTATTAATTTGTTGTGCTTAAAATTTTGTCTACCTGTAGCCAGAGAACAAGAGGTGCATCAGGCTTGGCAGAATTGCAATAGGCCCACCAGAAAATATTGGCATCCTGACGGATATTCACATAGTCCCAGTCTTCTGTTTTATGAACACAGAGTTGGCACTCCACAATCCCTGAAACATACAGGAATATCTTTTAATGTAGGTCACTCAGACCTTGATTTAGAAAGTTGCAGTAACTTGCAAAAATGCCCAGTGGCTTACAGTGCTGAATCGTGGTCAACTGGTAAGTACTGTTTTCCTTCAACATGACTATCCATGAATATATTGTGTGTGCAATTGTACTGAAAGCATTGCTGAAACAAAACAAATCAAATTATGAAATACAGAACTGTCAGAGTCACAGGAGAGTTGGTATATTGCGTGTGCAATTGTACTGAAAGCATTGCTGAAACAAAACAAATCAAAATATAGATATGTCAAGCATGTTCATAACTATAATACAAGGAACTGTGGAAACATTTATCAAAATATCCCCAAAACTTTCCAGAAAAGTAGATGTCCTAGTATTATAGGGGTTAAACTGTACAATCAAATTCCATCACATGTAAGATTGTTGCCATCTATAATAAGCTTCAAAAAGAGATTAAAAGAAGAATTCCTCACTAAATATAAAAAACCATTGCCTATCCAACAAATTATGGTATGACAAATGGAAGTTACGGATCTGTGTACTAAATCTGTGTGTATCTTAATCTATATTTTTACCATTAAGTACTTTGTCAAGTATGTTAAAATTTAATTAACAGACAAACAGTTCAAATTAGCATATTCATTGCTAAATAGCTTCTTTGTGTCATAAATCAAAATCTATTTTATCTGCTGTATTTCTTTCTTGACTTTCTGTTGTCAGTTATGTCCAAGTTAAGTAATATTTACTAATAAGTTCATTTGAACTTCAGACATTTCTGTTTAGTATTTATTGTATGTTCTTAACTTTATGTTGTCAGTTCTCTCCAAATTTAGGGATGTCTAGTTATAAGTTCATTTGAACTTCTGACATTTACTTTCAGCATTTATTTTCAATTGTTGTATTATTACATTGTAATGTAATGCTGAATAAAGATCTATCTATCTATGTATTCCTCCATAATAGTAAAACACCCGAGACCATGTTTATACATAGTTCTGCACAATGTGTGTGGTTTTATTGCTGTTTACCTTTATAAAAGGATCTTAGAGTTCAAGAGGAGATCATTCCCATAAACTGATACATTTGTTGTGTTTTTAACATCTGTATTTTACAACTATCTTAGTCTTTTCCAAAGTCTCTATTTATAACTATATAACTCGAAACAGGACCCAAGTCCAGCTTATGGTTTCCCTTAGGTTGGTTTCATATTGCAAACCTTAGGACCAATAATACGTGAGTTATAACCACTTTAAAATTTGTCATTACAGGTTAGGATGTTTGGTCAAGGTTACTGTAAATATAAACCACCAGGAATTAACCTTACTTATTTCAAAAACAGTTCTACAGCTTTAAAAATGAAACAATTATAATATTGTAGGTCATTGTTTTCCTTAACAAAAATATGTGTCCGGTGTATAAAAAAACAAATTATCTGAAAGCTATGTTATATGTAGATAATGTCAGTAGCACACGATATTATTTCTACAATGTTCTGTGACATACTACAGGAAATAAAATGAGTATGATGCAATGTATATTATTATAGGGACTTGTTGAATATGATGCCCATCTTGGGCACATCGATCACCAATATTCCATCAGACAATGCCACAAAGTGATGTGATATTAAAAAGGTGATAAAAATGGTGATTTCAACAGAAACAATCTGTGCACCTGAACAAGGCTACATGATTGTTTTCATCCTTGAAGTATACAACAGTGTCTTTTCTCCAAATTCTCATTGAGTTAGCCTTGCTTAAGGCTCAAATTTGTACCATATGTTTTCATACTTGTACACAGATATTTGGTATTCATAAAGCACTCATGCATGTTTTGAGATATAAACTGAGCAGACATATCATGTGTAAAATCCAGTACATGTTAATTGTAAGAGTACATTATGCAAAATGACCATGTTTTCTGTATCTTTTCTCTTAATTACTGGGGTACTTGAGCCTTAAGCAAGGCTCTGAGTGAGTGTAAAGAAAAGGTTGAATCTACTATTAAGGTGGCATGGATCTGTATACTTTTTGAATATATGCAGTACATCAGACATTTACAACTGTAACAACTTACTATCCTAATATATATCATTAGAACATAATTCAGTGGTAATTCACTTCAAAATATGGTAAACTGAGTGAAGTTTCTGTTTGTTGGATTAATGAAGGGGAAAGATTATAAATTCCTTTTTACAAATATAAAAGAAAGAGAACAAAGTAATATATAGAGTTGTTGTACTCTACAGGAAAAAATATATGTAACTTTAGTCAAAAGCAAGAGGTTGCAAAGTAAATACACTTGTCACAGATATGAAGGCCAAAACTAGTAGGACCAATAATAAGCGACTCATAAGCAAGTTATAAGCACTTTTAAGTTTGCCTATCCTCATTTGACCTTGAAGGAGGGCCCCAAGGTCAAATCCGATCCCAAGAAAAGATTCCAAGTCCATGATTTCCTACATCTTGGTTTACCATCCCAAACCTCTAGGACCAATAATAAGTGAGTTATAAGCACTTCTAAGTTTGCCTATCCTCATTTGACCTTGAAGGAGAGGCCCAAGGTCAAATACGACCACACTAAAATATTACCAGCCCATGATTTCCTGCATGTTGCTTTACCGTCCCATACCTCTAGGACCAATAATAAGCGAGTTATCAGCACTTTTAACTTTGACTACCCTCGCTTGACCTTGAAGGGGGCCCCAAGGTCAAATCCGACCACAGCATAAGATTCCCTGCCCATGATTTCCTATATGTTGGTATACCATCCCAAAGCTCTAGGACCAATAATAAGCGAGTTATAAGCATTTTTATGTTTGGCTATCCTTATTTGACCTTGAAGGAGAGGGCCAAGGTCAAATCCGACCACACCAGAAGGTTCCCAGCCCATGATTTCCTATAGGTTGGTATACCATCACAAACCTGTAGGACCAATAATAAGCGAGTTATAAGCACTTTTAAATTTGGCTATGCTCGTTTGACCTTGAAGGAGGGGCCCAAGGTCAAATCAGACCACACCAGAAGATTCCTGGCACATGATTTCCTACATGTCAGTTTACCATCCCAAAGCTCTAGGACCAATAATAAGCGAGTTATAAGCATTTTTATGTTTGGCTATCCTCTTTTGACCTTGAAGGAGAGGCCCAAGGTTAAATCCGACCACACCAAAAGATTCCCAGGCCATGATTTCCTACATGTTGGTATACCATCCCAAACCGCTAGGACTAATAATAAGCAAGTTATAAGCACTTTTCAGTTTGGCTATCCTCGTTTGACCTTGAAGGAGAGGCCCAAGGTCAAATCTAACCACACCAAAAGATTACCAGCCCATGATTTCCTATATGTTGGTATGCTATCCAAAACCTCTAGGGCCAATAATAAGCGAGTTATAAGCACTTTAAACTTTGCCTATCCTCATTTGACCTTGAAGGAGAGGCCCAAGGTCAAATCTGACCACACCAGAAGATTCCCTGCACATGATTTCCTATACGTTGGTATACCATCCCAAACCTCTAGGACCAATAATAAGCGAGTTATAAGCACTTTTAAGTTTGCCTATCCTCATTTGACCTTGAAGGAGGGGCCCAAGGTCAAATTCGACCACACCAGATGGTTCCCAGCCCATGATTTTCTATATGTTGGTATACCATCCCAAACCTCTAGGACCAATAATAAGCGAGTTATAAGCACTTTTAAGTTTGGCTATGCTCATTGTACCTTGAACGAGGGGCCAAAGGTCAAATCCGACAACACCAGAAGATTCCTAGTCCATGATTTCCTACATGTCAGTTTACCATCCCAAAGCTCTAGGACCAATAAAAAGCGAGTTATAAGCATTTGTATGTTTGGCTATCCTCGTTTGACCTTGAAGGAGAGGCCCAAGGTCAAATCTGACCACACCAGAAGATTCCCAGCACATGATTTCCTATATGTTGGTATACCATCCCAAACCTCTAGGACCAATAATAAGCGAGTTATAAGCACTTTTCAGTTTGGCTATCCTCGTTTGACCTTGAAGGGGGGGCCCAAGGTCAAATGCGACCACACCAGAAGATTCCCAGCACATGATTTCCTATATGTTGGTATACCATTACAAACCTCTAGGACCAATAATAAGCGAGTTATAAGCACTTTTAAGTTTGGCTATGCTCTTTTGACCTTGAAGGGGGGGCCCGAGGTCAAATGCGACCACACCAGAAGATTCCCAGCACATGATTTCCTATATGTTGGTATACCATCACAAACCTCTAGGACCAATAATAAGCAAGTTATAAGCACTTTTAAGTTTGGCTATGCTCTTTTGACCTTGAACGAGGGGCCCAAGGTCAAATCCGACCACACCAGAAGATTCCCAGCCCATGATTTCCTATATGTTGGTATACCATCCCAAACCTCTAGGACCAATAATAAGCGAGTTATAAACACTTTTAAGTTTGGCTATGCTCGTTTGACCTTGAAGGGGGGGGGGGGGGGGGGCCCAAGGTCAAATGCGACCACACCAGAAGATTCCCAGCACATGATTTCCTATATGTTGGTATACCATCCCAAACCTCTAGGACCAATAATAAGCGAGTTATAAGCACTTTCCAGTTTGGCTATCCCCGTTTGACCTTGAAGGAGACGTCCAAGGTCAAATCTGACCACACCAAAAGATTCCCAGCCCATGGTTTCCTATATGTTGGTATACCATCCCAAACCTCTAGGACCAATAATAAGCGAGTTATAAGCACTTTAAACTTTGCTTATCCTCGCTTGACCTTGAACGAGGGGCCCAAGGTCAAATCTGACCACACCAGAAGATTCCCAGCACATGATTTCCTATATGTTGGTATACCATCCCAAACCTCTACGACCAATAATAAGCGAGTTCAAGGCTTAATCTTAGCAAAATTTTTATGAACTTATAATCAATCGCCCGTCAATCAGTCAATTATGGCCCGATTGATTCCAATATCGACTGGCGCCTAGATTCTTCCCTCAGGAATGTGCATACCAAATTTGGTTGACCCACACCCAGTACTTTCTGAGGAAATCTAGTGAAAAGGAAGTAAATTTTTTTTGAATTTTTGATAATGTGACCTTGATAAAGGTCAAAGGTCAAATTTATGCCTGTCAAAAAATTTCCCCACGCCTATAGAAGAACACTGCCACATATCATTTGGATAGGCCTAATAACAAGGGAGATATTCAAGGGAGACGATAATGCGGCGGCGGCGGCGGCTGACTGAAAACCAGGGGTGAAACCAATAAGTGTCCCCTTTTCAAGGGACGCTTAATTATGAAATACAGAACTGTCAGAGTCATAGGAGAGTTGGACAATGTGAAGAATTCTACATTTACTTTGTTAATAATGACTTGACTTGCATTAATAAATGCATTGAAATAGCATGAAATAGCTACTGAGGTGGACAGTCTTGTAGACAGGAGAATCAAAATAGACACAGCGTGTTTTACCATCTGCAAGATTATCTACCACTTTAGACACAGCTGAAATTGTACTGATATTGATGTAAATGTTACCAATGTTGGTGTTTTAACATCAACTATAGCTTCATAATATCTGTAACCAAACGTGAACTTTAGTTGTCAAAAGTTATCCAGTAGAGTGACAATATTGAAATGAAAATGAGGCTGTAAATACTGATTGACTTACACTTTAAAAGCATAATGGTTGAAAAATTAAAAATCTTGGCAAATAATGCATCAGAAAAATGGAATGAAAATATTAAAATGAAAATGAGGCTGTGAATACAGAATTACTTAAACTTATATGCTTAGACTTATTTCTAGTTTTCTATTATTGAAATGAAAATGAGGCTGTAAATAGTAACTAGCTTAAACTTTAATAGTATAACAGTTTAAAAAAATTAAAATCTTGGCAAACAATTCACAACGTTTATTTTTGTGAAAAATGAAGGCGAAAAAACTCTAGACATTGGAACCACGAGCATAAAACAAAAATCCAGGCCCGAGTCTGGGTACCTATATATTTCAGTAGTAATCAACTTAAATTAACCAATAAAACAAGTATGGTGGCTGATTTTAAACAATTTTTTCCGAAAAATGTCATATGTCTGTGAAAATAAGAAAGGTTACATTAAAAATGAAAATTAAGTAGAAAAACTTGACTGACTTAAAATGGGAAATAGGTCATAAAATTTGTCCCTGTGGCAATTTTAGCAACCTTAAGGTACCTTAAAATTACAGACCTCAGATTTACCGGAAAGATCACATATAGAAGTCATATGTAATACAGTTTGAGTCTGATCAGACTTGTCATTTTTAAGTTACAAGGCAATTTAAATAAAAAAAATACAGAAAAAAGTCCTCTGGATGGGGTGGTTATGGTCTTATGGACCTCATACACAGGTTAAATATCAACTTAAAGCCCTGATTTTTGGCACATGTGAAAACATATTTAATATACTCTCTGAAGAGATTTTATGTGAATGAACCACATAGTTTGGTCTCTGCAGGCATTTTAGAGCCCTTAAGATGACCTTAAAATTAAAGCTACAGACCTCACATTTTCCACAAAGATTTTAAAGAAAAGTTATCTCTAGTACAGTTTAAAACTCGTAAGAATTACCGCTTAAAAAATGTAGGGGAAAATATGTAAAAAATATAGAAAAAAATTCCTAAGTAGGGTCTTTATGGGCCTAAAAAACAATTTTAACCTCAAAATAAAGTATTTATTTTTTGGTTTATGTAAGAATACATTAATGTTCTCAGGTAAAATTTTGGCCAGATCAGCCACATAGTTTGCGACCTAGAGCACATTAAGTGAGAATTTAAGGTCACCATTATTGGGAGTTTAAGGTCACCTTAAAAATCGGTTCCTCTCCTGGCCCAAATACATGGTTGTGCCAAACCCGTGAAAGCATTTTTGAGTAATCATGGACACAATTCAAAACTTAAGCGGAGGCCCAATGGATGTGAAACCACCACATCCCCGAATTTCATCTGAGGATATAAATAGAGTGTGGTGTGATAATAAATGACAAAATATAACATCAATTCAAAATTTTTGACACATTACTTTCAGAGGTCTCTCTTTTGATTTAATTTCTATAAATTTTTATTCTGGTGAAAGGGTATTGAAGTTTACAATTCTAACTGTTCAATTAAAGTGATTCTTGAATCACTACACAATGTATAACTCATCTTCCATAGAATATTTACACCACAAACATTTTCTGTCGTTGAGAGTAACATTTTATATTTATCAATTTATCTGCCTGTACTAATTTTCAGTCATTTTCGTTAATTTTCCCTAGGACTGTAAATTCTTTTTCAATGTTAAGTTCACTTGACAGCTTAAGCTTTATCTCTTTTCATAATCCAGGAAATATGATAATCTTGAAAGCAGTAAGAGAAATGTCCTAAATTATCAATCTGACTATATAGACTATATACACACGTTGCAGAAAATGAAGAGTTTTTGATACCCCATGGGAACAGTTTGTAGTTGCAATTAAAAATTTGATAAGTGTCTTGGAGAAAAATGAAATAAGAGTAGAAACATTACAAAATCAGGTTAGTTATAGATTTCCAGTCAATTTGGAATTTGATTTGGAAGTTTATTTTTGAATTTGGATAGAACTTTTTTTTCCCTTTCTTTCTTTTTTTTTTTTTTTTTTTTTTTTTGGGGGGGGGGGGGGGGGGGGGTTATATACTTCTGGACACCTGATACAAATGTGTTACATACTGATTGTAGACTTAATGACTTTTGATTTTACCTGGCCTTCAAGACAATGTCTAGGTAATAAAATTTGATAAGTTGTCAAGTCAGGTTGATATTTATTAAACGTTTCTTGGAAGAGACAATACTAATTACCTGGTAAATAAAATATTTCATGTGATCAAAGAGAATGCCTTATTATGTTTCTAGCTCCCACTTTGACAGAAAGGTTCCATTAGAAAGGATCACTCATTTTTGACATACCAGTAGCTGTCCTTTCAATAAACTCATCTCACACAGTCTTGCTAACCACTTTTAGTTTATCACTATGAAACAGAGGTTCATTCAACAAGTCAGCATAAATTAAAGGTTTGATCACAACAAGATCATACTACACTACAACAAGATCATACTATACTAACCACTAATCTTTACAAAAGCCAGTTTTGGCAGTTAACCTATCAGACATTCCATATTTCAATTTACTCTGAATTCCCCAAACCCACTTTTAATAGTCTTAAATACCTACTCATATTTTCTTTTAATGAAAGAAATTTACTTCTTGCAACTTTGCTTTCCCCACCTAGTCCCCCTTCAACTAGAAAAAGGACGCATCTGTGGCCAGATGCTGGATGTATCCACCGACAAAGGCCAACTAACATAGTTTAGAAGATAAAAAGCATTTTTCGTTAATAAGCAAGCTGAAAGCACTTTTAAGTTTGGCTACCCTTATTTGACCCTGTACCAGGGGCCCAAGGTGAAGTCTGACCACATCAAAAGATTCGCAGCCCATGATTTCCTATAAGTTGTTTTCACATTGCAAACCTCTAGGACCAATAATAAGCAGGAGGGGCCCAAGGTCAAATCTGACCACATGAAAAGATTTGCAGCCCATGACTTCCTATAAGTTGTTTTCATATTAATGAGTTATTTGAGAAATACTGGCTATCTGTAATACTTGTAGAGATAATTCGCATTTACTCATTTTGAGTAAGTGAATAATTAGCTACGGGTCTGAAACTTCACCAAGTGAAAGCTCTCTCAAAAGTAGGCGAATGAGTTATTTGAGAAAAATTGGCTACCTACAATACTTTTAGAGATAATTCGAATTTACTCATTTTCAGTAGGTGAGTAATTACCTACGGGTGTGGAACTTCACCATGTGAAAGCTGTCCCAAAAGTAGATGAATGAGTTATTTGATAAAAATTGGATATCTGCAATACTTTTAGAGATAATTAGTATTTACTCATTTTGAGTAGGTGAATAATTAGCTACTGGTCTGAAACTTCACCAAGTGAAAGGTCTCCCAAAAGTAGGTGAAGGAGTTATTTGACAAAAATTGGCTATCTGGAATACTTTTAGAGATAATTTGCATTTACTCATTTTCAGTAGGTGAGTAATTACCTACGGGTCTGAAACTTCACCAAGTGAAAGCTCTCCCAAAAGTAGGTGAATGAGTTATTTGAGAAAAATTGGCTATCTGCAATACTTTTAGAGATAATTCGCATTTACTCATTTTGAGTAGGTGAATAATTAGCTACAGGTCTGAAACTTCACCAAGTGAAAGGTCTCCCCAAAGTAGGTGAAGGAGTTATTTGACAAAAATTGGCTATCTGCAATACTTTTAGAGATAATTTGCATTTACTCATTTTGAGTAGGTGAATAATTAGCTATGGGTCTGAAACTTCACCATGTGAAAGCTCTCCCAAAAGTAGATGAATGAGTTATTTGATAAAAATTGGATATCTGCAATACTTTTAGATATAATTAGCATTTACTCATTTTGAGTAGGTGAATAATTAGCTACAGGTCTGAAACTTTAGCAAGTGAAAGCTCTCCCAAAAGTAGGTGAAGGAGTTATTTGACAAAAATTGGCTATCTGGAATACTTTTAGAGATAATTTGCATTTACTCATTTTCAGTAGCCTACGGGTCTGAAACTTCACCAAGTGAAAGCTCTCCCAAAAGTAGGTGAATGAGTTATTTGAGAAAAACTGGCTATCTGCAATACTTTTAGAGATAATTCGCATTTACTCATTTTGAGTAGGTGAGTAATTAGCTACAGGTCTGGAACTTCAGCATGTGAAAGCTCTCCCAAAAGTAGGTGAATGAGTTATTTAAGAAAAATTTGCTATCTGCAATACTTTTAGAGAAAATGCAGAATTACTCATTTTTAGTAGGCAAGTAATTTAGCCACAGGCCTAATTTAGACATAAAGCCTACCAATAGAATACTGTGGTGCACCCTCTAATATACCTTGCAAACTTGAGAAGGCTAGCTATAATATTTTTTTCGTTAGAGCGGTAATGGTGAAATCTCTGTACACACTGCGGCTATCCAGTGGATACAATGATTTACTCAACAGTGAGAACCTGAAAGTAGATATTGGTAAGCTATGCCATGACATAGAGGTCTGCAATTTCACTCTGTTATAGCTGACCAAAAATTATGTGAATAACATATTTAAACAAAATACTGTAAATGCAATAGTTTTCACGTTATAACTGATTTACTCAACAGTGATAACCTCAAAGTAGCTATTACTCAGCTATGCAATGAGCTACATGTCTGAATTTTTTCTATGTTATAGCTGACCCAAAATTAGGTGAACAACATATTTAAGCAAAATACTGTAAATGCAATAGTTTTCAAGTTACAACTGATTTACTCAATAGTGAGAACCTGAAAATAGCTATTGCTCAGCTATGCCATGAGCTATAAGTCTGTAATTTCACGACGTTATAGCTGACCCAAAAGTAGCTGAACAACATATTTTAACAAAATACTCCAAATGCAATATTTTTCAAGTTACAAGTCATTTACTCAACAGTCAGTACCTGAAAATAGCTATTGCTCAGTTGTGCCATGAGCTACAGGTCTGTAATTTCACTATGTTATAGCTGACCCAAAAGTAGCTGAATAACATATTTACACAAATTTCTGTAAATGCAATAGTTTTCCAATTACAACTGATTTACTCAACAGTGTGAACTTCAAAGTAGCTATTACTCAGCTATGCAATGAGCCACAGGTCTGGAACTTCACTATGTTATAGCTGACTCCGAAATAGGTGAATAACATATTGAAACAAAATACTCTAAATGTAATACTTTTGAAGTTATAAGCAATTTACTCAACAGTGATAACTTAAAAGTAGCTATTACTCAGCTATGCCATGAGCTACAGGTCTGAAATTTTACTATGTTATAGCTGACCCAAAAATAGCTGAATAACATATTGAAACAAAATACTCTAAATGCAATAGTTTTCAAGTTACAAGTGATTTTACTCACGATGGAAGTTACTGAAAAGCCCAAAAGTAGCTATTACTCACTTAGCTATTGAGACAGACACCCAAGTTACTCACCATGTTGTAGCTATGAAAAAAGTATCTGAATAACATATTTTAACAAAATGCTCTAAATGCAACACTTTTCAAGTTACAAGCGATTTAGTGCATGATTTCATGAATTTTAATGCATTTTAGACATTTTTATGTACCAGAGGCCTAATTTAGTCATAAAGCCTACCAAAAAGATAGGGTGGCGAGTCCTCTAGCATACCAAGCCACCTGCCAAATATGAAAGAAATCTGGAAAGAAATGTGGACTGTAGGTCGCTAACAAGCAATATTCCACATTTTAGACATTTTTGTCTACCACAGGCCTAATTTAGACATAAAGCCTACCAAAAAGATAGGGTGGCGAGTCCTCTACCATATCAAGCCACCTGCCAAATATGAAAGAAATCCGGAAAGAAATGTGGACTGTAGGTCGCTAACAAGAAATCTCTGCGGACGCGGACGAGGGCGCGGACGACGACGATGATGAATCCATAGTATCCCCGCTTCGCGTCGGGGATACAATAACTCCCTTTACATCAATTTTTTTTTTTTTTTTTTTTGAAATTCTCATGTCACACTTTCAATATGTCACTGACAGTTTTTAAGTAGGTGTCAAACTTGGATAGCTAAGCATAACAGCCAAAATATATATAGATGACCAGGATCATCGCTTCAAGGCGGTGAAGCAAAACCACTTCTCATCTAAGTTTTTCAGGTTATCAGAGGCAGGTTTGCTGGCTTTCTTCTTGCTAGCTTTAGGTGTATCTTAAGAACTTTTCTTCTTCTTGCTAGCGGGGGTCTTTTCAACAACCCTATCACCCTCTACCCTTTTTAAAGCTTGCAGTCTGCAGGATGGACTAAGGTGTGGTAGCAGTAGCAGTCTTCTAACAGTGTTCCCTATCATGGCACCTTGCACATTTAGGATGGCCATCAAAAACTGCCATAACATGACCACAAGTGCCTCGTTTCTGACCTGGAGATGATATGATCTTCACGGAACAAGTTCAAAATTTGCAACTTTCTTCACACTTCAAGAGCTCTTCAAAAACATGTCTGCACACTCCAAACAAAAAATACTGTGACATCACATTAATTTGTCTAGACAGGAAGGAAGTATGATGAGCCACCTGGTGAAAGTACACTGCATGACTGATCCTGCTGGTGTATAACACAGAAGAGCTTTTTCTGTCATTTGGCGGTACCAGTCGTGCTGGCCGGTACAGCAATTGTCCATTGGGTGGGATTATTAACGCAATAAAATGCAGATTTGAAGCCTCCCTTAAATATATTCTGTAAAATATCTTTGTAGTGTGTACACTACGATCATCCACTACATGTATGCCAGTGTGGGGGATCAAAAGTAAGAAATAATATTTTATTACAATAAAATGTATCCCTAAATGCGAATGCATGGAAATGAATCAATTAAGTTAAATATTTATGTGTGCTGTAAAGAAATACAATACTATGTACGTAGAAGTGTAGTCCAAACCTTTTAGACTTATTACTCCACTTTTGCTGATGCCTGTTCCGTGCAAATGTACGTACACATGTATGCGGCTTGCGACAGCAAATTTTTCCCTTCTTCTCATTTATCTTTGGCTGTTTACATGTATCCACCTCCGATTTGCGACATCCGACGCCTGATTTGTGACAGCGATTTTTCCGCTCTGGGACCCCAAAAAATCGGATGACAAGTGAATTCAGTCTACGTACACATGTACGCGGCAGAAAATTGGGAAGGTTGAAAAAAATTTTGCCATCGCAAATCAGCCGTCAGATGTCGTAAGCCGCATACATGTGTACGTAGACTTAGTGTATGTACACATGTATGTAGACCGAGTTTCTGTCCCGTCGAGCATTGCTGTTGATATTTCTGATGGTACGCAATGGCGAAGGACAGAGCTCGCATGTACTTGTTTTCTGTGTAAATCTTGAACGGCATATTTGTACACATATTATCACTGGTACAAAGTGTTATTTGCATTCTTTTAGGTATGTACATGTGCCGTTCATTAATATTTAATGCCTATCTAACTGTTTTGTATATAGTTCAACTTATTTTTAACATGTAAACAAATCTTCAACATTACACAGCCATCTACAAAAAAAATTCCTGACTTGTAAAAGCAGTTTAGGGTAACAACACATGTATTGTAAACTAGATACAGCTATGTAGACATATCAAGGAATTTTTTAATGTAAATGCAATAATTTCTTGCAATTCAAGATTTACACAGAAAACAAGTACATCTGAGCTCTGTCCCTCACCATTGTGTCCATCAGTATATCAATAGCAATTGGCGATGGGACAGAAACTCGGTCTAACATGTATGCGGCTTATGACATCCGACGGCAGATTTTCGATAGCGAATTTTTCTCTCCTTCTCATTTATATATGGTTGTTTATATGTATCCGACTCCGATTTGCGACATCAGACGTCCGATGTGCGACGGCGATTTTTTCGATCTGGGACCCAAAAAATTGGATAACAAGTGTATTTTGGTGAATGTCGACAGAATATTGGGAAGGTTGAAAAAAATTCGCTATCGCAAATCGGCCGTCGTAAGCAGCATACATGTAGACCGATTAATCTGTCTCTCAGCCAATATTTAAAAGATGGATGTATTGGCGAGAGACAAATGGCATAAGTATGCAAAAAACATAAACGTCCTGAAGGGCAACAAATGGCATACATCCTGACATTAAACATGTACTAGGCTACCACCTTGAGTATCAAGGATGTGCCCAGCATTAAAAGAAATAGTGGTGGAGGACCAATTCACGCCCGGGTACCAATTCATGCCCACCCCTAAATTTATCCAAAACAATCACAGTTAAACAATCAATTACAAATGTAAATGATCCATTTGATGATTATCTATGATGTGGTAAACATCTTTTCTATGAAAAATTATAAATCTTCAAGAAAATTGAGGGTGGGCCTGAATTGGTACCCGGGCGTGAATTGGTCCACTACCACTAAACTTTTTGCACAGTTAATGGATATACTTAGCACAATTTATTTCACTTGCAAAATTTTATCATTGTTTATACAAACAGGAAGTGGAGAAAAAGTGTCTATATTACTGCAAACACAGAAAATTGAGACGGTCAGGACAAATTTCGCCGTCGCAAATCGGCCGTCTAATGTTGTAAGCTGCATACATGTGCACGTACGCGCATGGCCGTGATATGTCTACTGCTCAGCCAGTGAATTTCGTCACCCAAGTGAAGTTCGTCACCTGCATTTTATGGTAATATTTACTGCTCAGCCAGTGAATTTCGTCACCCCAGTGAAGTTCGTCAACCTGCATTTTATGGCAATATTAAAGAGTTTTCCATGAACTTTCAGCATACATGTATACCTTGTTGCTGAAAGCAGCTATTCCATTTATTTTAATATGAATATTGCCTATCCTTGAGCATTTTTACGGCAGGTGACAAACTTCACTGGGGTGACGAACTTCACTGGCTGAGCAGTAGGAGTTTTTCCTGTGAATTTTCGGCATACATGTATGCCTCGTTGTTGAAAGCAGCTATTCCATTTATTTAGATATGAATATTGCCTATCCATGAGCATTTTTACGGCAGGTGACGAACTTCACTGGGGTGACGAAATTCACTGGCCGACCAGTATAAGCTTTGGACTGGTAGTGGGAGTTCACATGGGCGATAATATCATATTTTTATATTCAACTACTAACATCTGTGTTACAATTACGTACAGATGTTGTGCGTGAATAAAATGCCAATGAAGATCAATAAGGGCTTGGTGATCATCTTCATATTGGCTCTTTCGCGTGATAAACAACTGACAATCAATCCTTTAAAAAAAGGAACCGATCGGTATGACTAGGCACACGGTATCCTTTTAAAGGTGACACCCTCTGTATGAAGTCGGTATTTGTGTATTTTTACGAATATTTTTAATTTGTGTTCATTGATGGACCTCCATTGTACATTATTTAGACTAACTAGCTGACTAAGACTTTCTGCCAGGAAAAAGTATTCACATTTCACCAGAATAATCAACACTAAATCTTGTTTAGGTTTTCATCATTAAAAAGTAGTTATGTTTTAGACAAGAAATCTTGGCGATGTTGGGTTGAAAATTGATCCTAAAATCGATGTACACCTTTTCAACAATAAATCCAACTTTGTTTTCTCAAGGGAAATTACTCATATTTTGGAACAAAAGCATATTGAATATATGGGGAAATTATTGTATGACATGAGTATGTTAAGTGTGTACCTTCCCAAAAGTGGTGAGCTTTTCAAAAAAAAAACAAACATACTACTAATTGTGTAATAGGTAATTTTGATTCATCCTTAGTTTTTACATTGTCCTTTTTTAATTTGTGCATTGTACCTAAATGACTACTTTTATTAGTTAATAAGTTAATTACTCTGTATCTACAATATATTTGGCTATGAAATTATCACAAAATTTCACATATATTTTGTGTTTTATTAGTAGCTGTAGCCTCAAAGGATAACAATCAAATTGGATATCAGTTCTTAAATAATTTACACTGAAAACTAGCCTTGCGAAAGCTACCCTTTTTAATACATAATATTTACTTCATCTGTAGTACAAAAGTAGCACATTGGTGGATCATCAAAATCATTACATAGTATGTAATAGATACATGCATATTAATAAAATCTGTGTGCTACAGTCATTACCAGATGAATATATATTGAGATAGAATAAGAAAATCACTTGTCAAAAGCAGCATGAACCTAAGCTCTTCAGTTATAACATTTTTTTCACTGAGAACACAATATCTCAGTGGGGTCATGGGGTTCACATACTTATTATATCAGTGCGCCTTGCCTTACACACTCCTAGGTGTGTGACTAAAACTAATAACTGACAGGACCACACAATAGGAAATGGGCACTCTTTCTCAATAGCATGGTGTGTGCTTGTCTAGCTGGGTTCACTCTTTTGTGGTCAAAGTTGAAAACTAATTAAGCTGGGGCAGCAATGTGGTGAAGTTGTACACTTTTAGCTTGGTTGTGTTTTTTTTTTTGCAAACTACGTTCAAAAGATGAATATTTTGAAACAGAAGAAGCAAAAGAAGCATTGCAATTTTTCTTGAGAGTTTTTCTTGAATTGCAATGTCTATTTATGTGTCATCGACACACTTTCTATTCCAGACTGTATCTCAAAAATAGCTTGTCAGATTTAATTCAAATTTGTCATGTGGATGTAACTGGTCCTCAGGGTGTGCTGTATAGTTCTGCGACCTTAAACTCCTACTAGTAAGATACTTATACTGAGTTTAATTTTTTTGTTTCTGGATAATATCTCAAAAATGGCTGATGGATTCAATTCAAATTTGACATGTGGTTGTAACTAGTTTTGAAGGTGTGCCCTATTTTAAGGTGACCTTAAACTCCCATGTATAAAAAACTTATGTCCAGTTTAGGGTTTTTTCAGATAAAGGTGCTGTAGTCTTGAGGACATTCTTTTGCGAAAAAATAGATAAATGTCTCAAAGGAGTGCTAAAATAGGTACTAGATATAATTATCACTATTCTTGATTCCTTTTCATAATCGTTAAATAGAGTAAATCCAGTCCCCCTTATATATAAGGTCAAACTATGTGGCAATATGGATCAGAACACGTATCAGTACAACCCTAATACATGGGTTAATCATAATACCTCTGTAAACAGATTAGATACTACTGTGTGATACAGGTCCAATAATAAAAGTAATACCTTTTGAACCAGTATTTCCTATCCACAATGTGTTTTATAAATGTAGTATAAAATTGTGTTAAACTGTGTATCTCAGTTTAAATCAGAATCTTGCAACTGAAGTAATGATAACTTGCAGTGGGATTCTCTCAATGCTAATAATGTTATTGTTGACTATCAATGGTTTATATATTAGATACAATTGTGCGGTCTGGTTATAACCACTAATGAATTGGGTATAAACACAGCTCGCATTGTACCAGTATATCAGTGCAGCTCTGTAGTGCAGTCCTGTAATACAATTAAACAATATCTTGAGCTTAATATAAAATTGTGTCATACTGGATATAACACAAGACTAGAATCATAAAACCTGCCACAGAAATAATGACAACTTGCAGTGGGATTTTTCGAATGCAACAGTCCCAAATCGCTTTGATGCTTAGAAGCAATACTTGTTTATTTAAACTGCTAACATATGAGACGTAATTAGTTATAACACGTTGAATATATATCCCAAAAATTGTTTCAAATAGGATATTTTAGTTTAGAAACGGAATCTTGTCACTGAAGTATTGATAACTTGCAGTGAGATTCTCTGAAGGTGACAATGCCAAACTTCCTTGATACAAACAACACGTGTTTTCTTAACTAGCTAATATAATAAATGTAATTAGGTGTTACTGTTGATTATCTTTAGGCAATTCAGTATGCACAGTTGTTCAAGACAGATATAACCACGGTTATTAATGCTATTGATGACTATTCGTAATTAATGTATTAGGTATAATTGTATGGTTAAGATATATCCACTAATACGAATTCAATTTGCAATATGGTTTAACAACTAGTTTTCAGCTTATTAATGCTACTGTTGATTATCCATGGTTCGTATACTGTATACAATTGTGTGGTTGATGATACTGTTGAACACCGTTGAATACCGTTGGTTAAGATATAACCACCGATATGAATTCGGCTTGTAATATGGTTTAACCACTACTTTCCAGCTTATCAAGGTTATTGCTGACTATTTCTATGTTATACACTATGTACAGTTGTCTGATACTGTTACTTTAATGCTATTGTTACCTATCTGTGATTAATACATCTGAGTGTAACTCGGTGGTTTGGTTATAGCGAGTTAAATTCGAGTTGTATTATGGTTTGACCACTACTTTACAGTTGTACTAATACTACTACTGATTATCCGGGATTAACATATTAGATACAACAATATGGTTGAATTATAACCGCTATCAAGAACCCAGTTTAACTTCTACTCTCAGTGTACCAATACACTGATGCAGCTCTGTAATACATTTTAACCAACAGTTAGAGTATACTGCAAAACTTTGTCAAATTAGACATTACTTTTAGAATCAGAATCCTGCAATTGAAGTAATGAAAACTTGCAGTGGGATTCTCTCAATGCCATTAATGTTATTGTTGATTATCGGTGGTTTATTTATTTATTTATTAAATACAATAGTGCGGTTCTTAGTATAGAAATGGAATCTTGTCACTGAAATAATGATAACTTTCATTGGGATTCTCTGAAGGTAACAATGCCAAACTTCCTTGGTACAAACAATACGTGTCTTCTTAACTAGCTAATATAACAAATGTAACTAGGTGTTACTGTTGATTATCTTTAGGCAATTCAGTATGCACAGTTGTTCAAGACAGATATAACCACGGTTATTAATGCTATTGATGACTATCTGTAATTAATGTATTAGGTATAATTGTATGGTTAAGATATATCCACTAATACGAATTCAATTTGAAATATGGTCTAACAACTAGTTTTCAGCTTATTAATGTTACTGTTGATTATCCATGGTTCGTATACTGTATACAATTGTGTGGTTGATGATACTGTTGAATACCGTTGAATACCGGTGGTTAAGGCATAACCACCGATATGAATTCGGTTTGTAATATTCTCAAGGTTATTGCTGACTGTTTCTATGCTAGGCACTATGTACAATTGTCTAATACTGTTACTTTTATGTTACTGTTACCTATCTGTGATTAATACATCTGAGTGTAACTGGGTGGTTTGGTTATAACCACTAATATGAATTCGAGTTGTAATATGGTTTGACCACTATTTTACAATTGTACTAATACTACTACTGATTATCCGGGATTAACATATTAGATACAATTATGTGGTTGAAGTATAACCATTATCAAGAACTCAGTTTAGCTTCTACTCTCAGTATACCAATACACTGATGCAGCTCTGTAATACGTTTTAACCAACTGTTAGAGTATACTGCAAAACTATATCAAACTGGACATTACAGTTTAGAACCAGAATCTTGTCACTGAAGTAATGATAACTTGCAGTGGGATTCCCAAAAGGTAACAGTGCCAATTAATTGAGGCAGAGAAGCAGAAATAATTACTTTGTCAGTGAAGTATTGATAATTTATAAGTTGATTGTCTGAAGCCAAAAATGGCAAACTTCCATGGAGCATAGATGCAGAAATTACTAGAAGTAACTAGGTGGACAATCTATGGGTAATCTAGTATGTTTACTATTCAATAGTATAAAATTAGCTTAATAGGAATAGTTGTATTTGTCAAACTGTTAAATAAATGTGCGACAGAAGATGTTTAAATAATGCGGCTAAACTGTCTGAATACCTATCTTTCCAAATCTCTTCCATGACGGTGACTTTATTGTTCCTACTATTTTGTTTTTTTTCTTCTCCTTTATAATGTACATACGTTTGTGTTTTGTTGTTGAGTTATTTTCACTTGATCATTGTAATAAAGGTATACCACTGATGTTAACACTATACAGAACAGAAACATGTAAATCAGAGAGGCGGGAATGTTACTTTAATGTAAAGATTCAGGAGGAAAAAAGGGGTGAGCCAGTTAAAATAAGACCAATGTGGAAAGTGTAATAAAGGTGTTGTCAGCAAATTGTCAAGGTTTGAGAGATATGGCTAAAAGGACAGATGTACTAAACTATTTGGAAAATATGGGACGGAATATTCTATGTTTGCAAAAAACTCACTGGGTGGAGCGAGACATAGGTAACCTAAAAAATATCTGGAAAGGAGATTGCTTTATAAATGGTTCTAAAACCAACTCAAGAGGGGTGGCTATTCTAATTACTCCAAATTTCGAGTATACAGTATCAAATATACTTGCAAATAACGAGGCGAACCTACTATTAATCGATTTAAAACTCAATGATACAAGTTTGCGGATAATAAATGCATATGCCCCAAATGTTGACACCCCGCAATACTTCCGAACTGTAGAGAATTATATAACTTCAGCAGAAACAGATTATATACTATTGAGCGGAGATCTAAATCTTACACTAGACCCCAGATTAGACTGTGATAATTACAAACACATAAATAACCCAGGAGCACGAAAAGAACTATTAGAAATAATTGAAAAACAAAATTTATGTGATGTATACAGAAATCTAAATCCCGAAAAAAGAAGATATACCTGGAGAAGGAAAAACCCAATCAAACAAGCACGCTTAGACTACTTTATCGCTTCGACCCCACTGTTAGACATCATAAATAGTTGTGATATCAAACCAGGATACAGGTCTGATCATTCTATCTTAGAACTCAACATAACCTTTTGTAATTTCATAAGAGGAAAGGGGATCTGGAAACTTAACTGTTCCATTCTAAAAGATAAAGAATATCTAATACAAATGAATAAAGCAATAGATGACGAAACATCTAGATACAATATGGCAACTAATGACAGTGTTATGAGACGTAATGACAACATTAGCTACAGTCTACTTCTAGAAGTAATATTACTCAGATTAAGAGGTGAAACAATAAAATACTTAACAATTAAGAAAAAAAAAACGGTTAAAGAAAGAGGAGGAACTGATCAATGAAATAGCAGAACTAGAAGTAAATAATATTATTGATTCAAACCTTGAAAATAAAAGAAATGAATTAGAAAAACTAAGGGAAGACAAAATGAATGGTGTCAGAATTAGATCTAGGGCAAACTGGTTAAAAGATGGAGAACGAGCATCTAAATTTTTCTGCAATTTAGAAAAATATAATTTTACAGAAAAAACTATAAAGAAACTAAAAGTTGAAAATGGAACTAATATTTACGATCAGAAAGTAATACTAAAAGAGATTAAAAACTTCTATGAAAAACTATTTGCCCAACAGAATAGTCAAAACAAAGAATTAAACTTGAGAAGCGCTATAGAAAACTACAGTTTCCCGCAGTTAAATGAATCAGATATGGAAAAGCTAGAAGGAAAACTAATGTTAACAGAAATAAGTGAAGCTTTAATGCGCATGAAGAATGAAAAATCCCCAGGTATAGACGGTTTCCCATCGGAATTCTACAAGATTTTTTGGGCAAAACTCAAATATATTATATTGCATGCATTAAATGAAAGTTACGATAACGGAATTCTCTCTACAACATTAAGGCACGGTCTGATTACTTGCTTGCCAAAAGGGCAAAAGCCAAGAGAATTCATCAAAAATTGGCATCCAATAACATTACTGTCACTCGTGTACAAAATTGCATCTGCAGCAATAGCGAATAGATTAAAACCGATTTTGGAAAAAATCATACCAAATAATCAAACAGGATTTTTAAAAGGTAGAAATATAAGCGACTGTACACGCCTAGTCTACGATATAATGTACTATGCAGAAAAAGAAAATATCCCAGGGCTACTCCTACTGGTGGACTTTGAAAAAGCCTTTGACTCAATATCATGGAGCTTTTTAAATGAATGTCTAAAAATATTAGGCTTCGGCACCGGTTTTATAAGATGGATTAATACCCTAAACAAAGAAGTTTACGCATCCGTTCTTCAATGTGGTTACCTCTCAGACCCAATTCAGATTGGCAGAGGTTGTAGACAAGGTGACCCTATAGCTCCTTACCTCTTCATCATCTGTTCTTTCTTTCTTACAGTTATGATTGACCAAAATAAACTAGTCAAGGGAATAAAATTAGGCAATGACGAAGTAAAGATAATACAATTTGCTGACAACACTACTATCTTTCTAGATGGCATGGAGGGCTCACTCCAAAACACCCTCAACATAATAGAAATCTTTGGCACCTACTCTGGGTTAAAAATGAATAAGGATAAATCAGAACTAATATGGTTTGGAAAAAAACACACAAAAGCGAAACTTTGTAAGAACACAACTCTCTCTTGGGGACAAACAGAATTTAAGCTGTTAGGTATAACATTTTCAACAAACCTAGATGACATACCAACAAAAAACTATGAGCCCCTTCTACAAAGGGTATCTAAAGTTATTAATTCATGGAAGAAAAAAATATTATCTCCAATAGGAAAAATAATAGTTTTAAAAACTATTATTCTGTCAAAATTTGTTCATCTCTTCCAATCGCTACCACCTCCCCCAGATAACTTAGTGAAACAAATCACAAAAATCATGTTCAGTTTTATATGGGATGGAAAACCAGACAAAATTTGTAGAAGAAAATTAATACAAAATAAAGAATACGGGGGTCTAGAAATGATAGACTTAATGAGTTTCATAAAAGGGCTTCAAATTAATTGGATCAAAAGACTCGTAGGTGACCAAAATCCCATGTGGAAAAAGGTCAGCACATACTCGACCCCTTCTAAAGAGAAACTGATATGTTTTGGATCTCTATGGGCAAAAAAATGGGCAAGTCAGACCAAAAACCCATTCTGGAATGGTGTTTTAAATACATGGGTTGAATATTTAAATAAGTATAACTCAAATCTGTCGCCAGAGGATAAGGAGTCTGTTCCCTTATGGTTCAACCCTAATATTTCTAAACATGAACTTTTCCTACCCAACTGGTGGCAAAAAGGAGTATCTTTTATGTCAGACATTATGAACCACAATGGAGGCCTAATGTCAAAAGCTGAAATAAAGTCAAATTATAATATTAAACCAAACTTTTTGGAATATATGAGAGTTCACAGGTGTGTAAAACCTTATATAGGGAAGGAAAAAAAACAAGATATGGGCCAATATACCCATCAAATGCATTGGCCATAAAGACTCATTTAAAAGGAACAAAGAAATTCCGTATAGTGCTAGCATATGAAGATAAAGGCCAAAATCAAAATCTATCTAAAAAGTGGGATGAAAAACTAAATGTAGTAATAACGGAGAAGGATTGGCCAAAAATTTTTAAAATATGCTTTAACACAATAAAAGATAACAACCTTGTATGGCTTCAATACCGAATCATACATAGGATACTTGGAACATTATCGCTAAGAAAAAAAATGGGTAATTGTGATAGCAATATATGTAGGTTATGCCAACAATCAGAAGAAAGCATAGAACACCTTTTTGTTACATGTACTCATGCAAACAAACTATGGGAGGATATAAGGAACTATAGCTCTAAAAACCGAATGGAAAATGTTAGCATAAAACCAGAACACATACTACTAGGTGAACTGAATAAGAAACAACGATCACATAATATTCTTTATTTAATCGCAAAGCATTACTTATTTGACTGCGCAAAGAAAAAGAGAAGTCCAAACTTCCAAGGGATGCGATTTCATTTAAACAATATTTATAATGAACAACAGTTCTTGTCTAAAATAACACACAAAGAGGAACTTTTCGACAAACAATGGCAGATAATAGAATACTATATAATCAACTAACCTATACAGTAATGCAATAGCAAGAAAGTAATATCATTATATTCAATCCCAAGAGAGATATTTCTGGATGTTCTGAGTGGTATAAATATATAAATATGTATGTAAATGTATCTGGAAATGTAGTACAAATATTTCTGAAATTTGACCAGAGAGGTAGTAATTGCACAACCAGTAAAGTACAAAGGACAAAATCCAACATGTTGGATGTGTCTAATGTGAATCAAATGATGTAAAAATTTGCTGTAATGAAGATACTAAAAACTTGGTAAACTCATGTGGTTTTACCTGCTCTTTTATCTATATATGTAATACCAAATACAAAAGACCCGATGGGGGGTTGGCTACTCTCGCCCTCCCGGGATCTGTGGAAAATACTTTGTGGAAAAAAGGGTAAAAAAAATATATTTTAATTTATATATATAATTTATATAGTTTAATTTTTTTGTTTCTGGATAATATCTCAAAAATGGCTGATGGATTCAATTCAAATTTGGCATGTGGTTGTAACTAGTTTTGAAGGTGTGCCCTATTTTAAGGTGACCTTAAACTCCCATGTATAAAAAACTTATGTCCAGTTTAGGGTTTTTTCTTTATCCATGGAGTATACTGAAAGTAACTTCAGAAATTTCATTCAACTTTTGCAATTATATATAACTGGCCATAGGTAAGTGCCACACAACAAGGTGACCTTAAACTCTTATTAATAACGGAATTATAATCACTTTAAGTTTGGTAATTTTTGAACAGTATTCCAAATATTGTGCAATTCTAGGCATTTCAGTTGTGGATTATCTAACCTTGAACAGAACTTTCAGGAAAAGATTACCTTAAACTCGCTACAATATACAGCAGTGCAAACAAAGTTTGAGTTTAAGGTTGGGGCAATATTTTTGGTGTTTGGAAGATGTTTTCTATGCTAATTAGGACAGTTTACATTGATATTCATCATGTACATATATCTCCACCAAAAATGGTCTCTTTTGTAAGGTTATAGTAAATTGCTGATATTTTATAAACTAATGAGTTTAAGGTTGCAATAGAAGAGATACATGGTCAGTGTCGTCTTCACACTTACTTTCCAGAGAGTATCTCAAAAATGGCTTGATGAATTAAATTCCAATTAGCATGTTGATGCAACTTTTCCTCAAGGTGTGCCCTATTGAAGATGACCTTAAACTCACAGTGGTAAGATACTTATATTGATTTGAAGGTTTTTCGTTTCCGGACAGTACCTCAAAAATTTGTTGACAGATTCAATTCAAATTTGGCATGTGGTGGTAACTGGTTTTCAAGGTGTGCCCTATTTAAAGGTGACCTTAAACTTTCATGCATTAAAAAGTTATATTGAGTTTAAATTTTTCCATATAGTATACTGAAAATAACTTGAGAAATTGCATGTATATGTAACTGGCCACATGTAAGTGCATTACAATAAGATGATTTTAAACTCCCAGTAATAACAGAATTATATTCACTTTAATTTTAGCAATTGTTCAACAGTATTTCAAACACTGCGCAATTCTAAGCATCTTTCAAGTTGTGGATGTAACAAACCGTGAACAAAACCTACAGGAAAAGATTACCTTAAACTCCCTCACAGCTGCAAACTAACTTTGAGTTGAAGGTTGGGACAATTTTTGGTGTTTGAAAGATATTTGATGTGCTAATTAAGACTTTAATCTTTGATATTTATCACGTACATCTGTCTACACAAGAAAAAAAATCTCTTTTGTAAGGTTATAGTAAATTCCTGATTCCTGAGTTTAAGGTTGCATTACTTTTGTGTCACTAGCAGCTATGTTGGAGGACAAATATGATCAGTGTCGTCACACTTCCTTTCCAGAGAGTATCTCAAAAATTGCATGATGGATTAAATTCAAATTTGGCATGTGCATGTAATTGGTCCTCAAGGTGTGCCCTATTTTAAGGTGACCTTAACCTCCAAGTAGCAACATACTTATATTGATTTTAAGTTTTTCCATTTCCAGACAGTATCTCAAAAATTGGTTGACAGATTCAATTCAAATTTGTTATGTGGTTGTAACTGGTATTCAAGGTGGATCCTATTCTAAGGTGGCCTTAAACTCCCATGTATAAAGAATTATGTTGAGTTTAAGTTTTTTTACTTTTCCATAGAGTATACTGAAGGTAACTTAAGAAATTTCATTCAAGTTTTGCATGTATATGTAACTGGCCATAGATAAGTGCCACACATTAAGGTGACCTTAAATTCCCAGTAATAACACATTGTCAGTGTCGTCATCACTATTCCTTTCCAGAAAGTATCTCAAAAATGGCATGATGGATTAAATTCATATTTGGCATGTGGATGTAACTGGTCTTCAAGGTGTGCCCTATTTTAAGGTGGTCGTAAACTTCCACTAGTAACATACTTATATTGATTTAAAGTTTATCTGTTTCCACACAGTATCTCAAAAGTGGGTTGATGGATTCAATTCAAATTTAACATGTGATTGTAACTGGTATTCCAAGTTTGTACAATTTCAAGGTGGCCATGATCTCCCATGTATAAAATAATTATGTTGAGTTTACTTTTTTTACTTTTCCATAGAGTATACTGAAGGTAACTTAAGAAATTTCCTTCAAGTTACGCATGTATATGTAACTGGCCATGGATAAGTGCCATACATTAAGGTGACCTTAAACTACCAGTAATAATACATTGTCAGTGTCGTTGTCACACTTCCTTTCCAGACAGTATCTCAAGAATGGCATGATGGATGAAATTCAAATTTGGCATGTGGATGTAACTGGTACTCAAGGTGTGCCCTGTTTTCAGGTGACCTTAAACTCCAATGTATAAAAGAATTATGCTGAGTTTAAGCTTTTTATTATTCCATAGAGGATACTGAAGATAACTTAAGAAATTTCATTACAATTTTTGCATGTATATGTAACTGACCATAGATTAGTGCATACATTAAGGTGACCTTAAACTCACAGTAATAACACATTGTCAGTGTCGTCGTCACACTTACTTTCCAGACAGTATCTCAATAATGGCATGATGGATTAAATTCAAATTTGGCATGTAGATGTAACTGATCTCAAGCTGTGCCCTATTTTAGGTGACCTTAAACTCCCACTAATAACATACTTATATTGATTTTAAATTTTTCTGTTTCCACACAGTGTCTCGAAAATGGGTTGACGGATTCAATTCACATGTAGCATGTGGTTGTAACTGGTATTCAAGGTGTGTCATATTTTAAGGTGGCCTTAAACTCCCATGTATAAAAGATTTATGTTGAGTTTCCGTTTTTTATTTTTACATAGAGTATACAGTAGATACCTTGAGAAATTTCATTCAAATTTTGCATGTACATGTAACTAGCCATAGGTAAGTGCCATATGTTAAGGTGACCTTAAACTCCCAGTAATAACACATTGTCAGTGTCGTCATACGTCCTTTCTAGACAGTATCTCAAAAATGGCATGATAGATGTAACTGCTCCTCAAGGTGTGCCCTATTTTAAGGTGACCTTAAACTCCCACTAGAAACATACTAAATTTTGCCTGTATATATAACTGTGGATTGCTTTCTTGGCAATTTCTGCAACAAGTGTTTTCATGGCAACACTTTTTCTGTTTGTTGGTCTTTTATTTGTGTGCATTTAACATTATTATTATATTTTACAAAATATGCTCATTACAAGAGGAACTTGTAATTTGGTTTTAGGCAACATTGCCAAAAGATGTTGCCATGGCAACACTTTTCCTGTTGTTTTTCACTTTTAAATTGGTGGGATCTTTATAAATAAAACCCATGCAAAGATTTTAACCAGTATTTTGAGGATATATTTCTTGCAAGGGGAATTACAAGAGTAATGATGATGCTTATTTGCAGATTGGAGCTGATTAGTTTTTCTGCAATACCTGGAAACTTTTGCCATTGCAACACTTTTTTTCTGGTTTTAGGTTGTGGATATAAACAGTCCTGAAGAAGATCTGTTGGGTTAAGTAACCTTTCACTCCACAAGATTAGACAATGATCTGGCTTTGTTGCTGTCCCACAAAATAACTGACAAATATAAGTAGTTTCTTCTTTCCTCTGTGAACAGAGGAGGCAGACAAAACATGAACCATGTTGTACAGTGCACTAACTTATATGACTTATATGGCATATGACTAGTATGGGTATATGACTAGCAGTTTAATAGTAGGTTACCCAAATGATACTTTATTGAATTCCCTGCTGAGTGTTGACATCTAGTTATTTATTTGGGGTTTTACATCGCTTTCAACACTGTACAGGTCATATCATGACGGGTAGTTGGAAGGGCAGAGGAAACCAGTACATACCGTTCGCTAGGGTTCTGTACTGTAAACTGCCGACCAACGGCAAGCAACTACCAGCTTTCCCACATTAAGGCCATTACGGGGATCGAACCCCGGCCTCAGAGGTGGGAGGTGAGAGTGTTACCACTTTGCCACCGTGGCCCCTGTTGACATCTAGTAAAAACTTGATAAGTGATTACTTCATGTGTTTGCCTCTCTGTTTGCCTGTGTCCATTTGTCATATCCTGTATATTCATCGACATTCAATGTACATTGAATGTATAGGATATGACAAATGGACAATATGACAAATGGAAAATATAACCTAGATCCAATGTACTATATTGGATCTAGGTTTTATTTTCCATTTGTCATATTGTCACCATGGCTCGGTACTTCTCAAGGATGGTCTGGATCTGCAAAAATACTGCGAGTCAGCCAACTATTTATGTCCAGCATAATTTTTGTCCTTTTGAATTTCATCCGCTTCAGTCTTTAACCAAAGCTGGTGACACAGTACAATTCTTCTGAATTCTTGTTAATGTATTATTTTATAAGTTTGACTTAATAAAATAATTAGACACAGAGAATGTCAGTTCAGAAATATTTAATTTGTTTAAACATATTACCAAGAATTTGATTATAGAATTGGATTATCCCTTAATTATAGAAACATAAAATAATGGATATTTAGGGGGAAAATACAAAAGATCATAATATATAACCATATACTGAGTGATGACTGCATGCAATATTATGAACAGATACAATGAAACACCCAACTTCATTGAACAAATAACCCTATATCCATGAATTAAATGGAAAATTACCATTTCACATATTATTATGGGAATTCAGCTAGCCACATGAGAACCAGTGGTTCGAGCTACTAAATGAGAAATAAGAAAATATAAATGCCATGATTTCACAAAACAATTAATCAGTGTTGGAGTAAAAATTGGCTCTAGCTAAGAATAATTTGCAAATTTAACATATACTTCAATATTATTTCACCCATTGGATTCAACCTGATTTCACTTGTTTCATCCAACTAAAGATGGTTTGCAAAATTTACATGTATTTCAATCACATTTCACCCATTGATTTCAACCTGATTTCACCCATTGATTTCAACATGATTTCACCGCTTGGATCCAACTAAAAAGGGTTTACAAAATCTTCTTGTATTTCAACACTGATTTCATAATTGAATTCAACCTGAAATCAAAGTTGTGTGCCTGATGGGTTAGGAAAAAATGCAGATATTAAACTTACGTAACATATGATAGCTATAGATTTAGTAGTTTAAAACATATGTATTCACCTTTTGAAGAAATCTTTTCATAATTGTTTTAAATTCATAATAACCATATACTTGGAACACAGTGAAAGTAAAATTAAATTAATACAATTGCAAGAATATTGTAATGATACTTGTAAAGAGTCTTACAACAACAAATGGAAGATTAAAAAAGGATCAACATCAAATCAATTATTCTTAGATTTAAGCACAATTGCTACTAAGTACTTTCATCATTAAGAATTTCACCAAACTTTAAAAATTACTTCATCTGAATGTTTTATATAAAAAATAACTACGGGGTTGCTGTTGAAACTTTAATTTCCCACATTTTGTGTAATTTACAAAGCTAAAGTAAGACAGGGCTATACATAGCATTTTGTAATTAAGCATCCCTGAAAAGGGTGATTATTTGGTTTCGCGTCAGTTTCCTCGCTGCCGCCGCCACCGCATTGTGGTCTCCCTTGAATATCTCCCTTATTATTGCAAGCTTTTAAACCATATTTGGCAGTTATATACCTTAGGCGTGGGAAAATTTTTCCACATGCTTAAATTTGACCTTTGATCTTTATCAAGGTCACACGATCAAAAAATAGTTTTTTTCGGGTACACCCGCCCGTCATCGCAGTTCAGGAAAATCGACTGACCACAGAGGCTTGTAACTTCATACATGTGTTCATACTACCAAAAACGCGAGCTGATTAGATTTTGGGAGCAATCCAATGAAAATTGACCGATTTATGGGCGATTTTCTCACAGGTACCAATCAGAAAGCTTAAAATTCATGTGAACCCCCCTATTATCTTCTTAAGTATTGCATTTAGAGCCATAAAATGTATTGGGAGGTAGTAGGAAACCATATGTGGAGAGTCAAGAAAGCAAGTCAAATTTCCCCTCCGACCCCCCTGTAGGGGTCAAACTGGGGTCATAAAATAGCCAATTTCGTCTTTTTCCCTTATATATCCTTTATTCTTGCTTCTACAGCTTTAGAATGTATTAAGAGGTATTGGGAAACCATCTGTGAAGAGTCAAGATAGCAGGTAAGATTTACGCCCAGACTCCCCCTTATGGGTCAAACTGGGATCATAAAATAGCCGATTTGGTGTTTTTGCCTTTTATCTCCTTTATTCTTGCTTTTACAGCTTTTGAGGTATTGAGAAACCATATATGAAGAGTCTATATAGCTGGTCAGATTTACCCCCTGACCCCCCATGGGTCAAACTGGGGGCTATAAGATAGCCGATTTGGTGTTTTTACCTCTTATCTCCTTTATTCTTGCTTTTATAGTTTTAGAATGTATAAAGAGGTATTAGAAACCTTTTGTGATGAGTCTAGATAGCTGGTCAGATTTACCCCTGGATCACCCCTTATGGGTCAAACTGGGGTCATAAAATAGCCGATTTTGTGTTTTTGCCTTTTATTTCCTTTGTTCTTGCTTTTAGAGTTTTAGAATGTATTAAGAGGTATTGGGAAATCTTATGTGAAGAGTCTAGATAGCCGGTCACATTTACCTCCTGATCCCCCCTTATGGATCAAACTGGGGTCATAAAATAGCCAATTTTGTGTTTTTGCCTTACATCTATTTTATTCTTGCTTTCAGAGATTTACAATGTATTAAGAGGTATTGGGAAACCTTATGTGATGAGTCTAGAAAACCGGTCAGATTTACCCCCCCCCCCCCTATGGGTCAAATTGCAGTCATAAAATAGCTGAATTTGTGTTTTTGCCTTACATCTACTTTAGTCTTGCTTCTACAGCTTTAGAATGTATTAAGAGGTATTGGGAAACCTTATGTGAAGAGTCTAGATAGCCGGTCAGATTTACCCCCTGACCCTCCCTTATGGGTCAAACTGGGGTCATAAAATAGCCGATTTTCAAATATATCTAAATAGAAATGAGCATTATTCATAAGATATAAATAGGCCTGTGGGAACATTGACCTTTTATTTACTCATTGGGATAGATGTGGTCACAGCATTGTGTCATAAACTTCTTGCCTTTCCAAAGGCTCAAATTTTACTATGCCTTTTTCTAAAATGTAAATAGGTATATGGCATTTATAAAGCACTGTTACTCTTTAATTAAGTAGTTTTATGGTGTAATTTTCAACCTATTATAAGTATTGATGCTTTATGCTTTCTGAGCCAGAACATTTATTCAATTAACTTTTCACAATTTATAACCATAGAAAACAAAATAAAGCTTAAATTTTTATTTCATGTTAATGCATAAACTTCCACACTGTCTGCTTAACTTTCACTTCTTCTCTCAGCACTGCATGTTTTTATTTTCAAAAACCTTTTTCTACTGTATATTATATTGCAGTGAACCTTTTTGGGACGCTTAGTTTTTGTTAGCAAAAACATTCTTCTAGTTTTTATTGTTTATTTCATTAATTCTTAATATGACATATGTCATAGTGAACATCAAACTGTACAAAAACCAAACAGAACAATTAAAGAACAGTACAAGTGAATATCATTTCTGACCACATATAGCTATGATGGAGTTTTACTAACTGGACTGAATGTCTGATCAAAAATAACTTAATTTCAGGCAAAAAATGTAATTTGTGTGACAATTCTAACATGAAGCATTTTATAATATTTCATTGAAACAAAGTTAATGCAATATCAATCAAAACTAAATAATAATAAGTGAAGGTGACCTAAAAAAATATTGAGAAATTTAGAATTTTCAATGCTCTTTTACACATTGAAGTCAATCGGTGGGAAAATGTTTGATGGCCTTTTCAGGCCCAATTATGGTAATTAATTTTACTTACATTGAATAAAACTGCAAAAAAGTTATACTTTTTTGACGATATCTTTGAGTAAATTGTAAGTCACTACAACCATTTTCATGTGTTGTTGATAGCAACACAGTTTCTTTGGACTCAAACATGTAGTTAACTAATTCATCCTCTTTTTGTCTGGTTACATTGTAAAATAACATTTTATAAACAAAACCAAGAAATTCTAAAATCATTTCTGGTTCCTTTATCAAAAATTAAAAGGACTTTCATACACAGTTAATTAAACTAATAGTGTTCTGATGTCATGCCTCGCAATATCAAAAAGGGCTACCATACTTTTTCTAAGCTATTTACTGCTCAAGTATTTATGATATTATGCACTAGCCTTTTAGTTCTGTTGAAATAACTATTTTATTTAATGCTGTAAACTGTTTATTAGAAAAGCTTTCTTATGGCTGAAAAAAAGAATTCAAGTAAAAGTTAAAAGTAGGACTGATAAAACTAAGGAGAAATGAACTTTCTATATATTTTATTTATCCCTCATCACAGCATACATAACTTACATGCAGTACAAAGAGCACTAGAATTTATGGAATAAATTCCCTTTTTATTTTCACCCACAAAAAATCCACAAGACCCAATGACAGAAAAAACCCACACAGAAACATGCACACTGAGAAAGACTCACAGATGTCTATATTATATAAATCCTGTTTTCACTGCGCAATATATATGGACAATGACAAAAGCTGTGATTGCCCTTAACTATAGGCTCAGTTCTATTAAAACTATGGTTAAACATTGAACTAAACATCCAACATTGTAGAAACCCAGCTTCAAAGCCACATACTTACAAAGTTTAGCTGGTGTCTTCCAATGTTTATAAATTTTTATTGTTCAAACGTGTTATTGTGACCCCGCTTAACTGTACAGCTTACTCTGTTAGTTTCTGATTTTTATAGGAACTTTAGAGTCGGTCGTTTGGTGGCAATTGAGTGCAACAAATGCTAAAACCTTAAATTAACAAAATGTACTAACACAATCTAATAATAAAGTGTCTTAGCGATTGGTGATATTGAATTGTGATTTCAGCATAAGTATTAAACTTTAATTCAGCTTTCTATATCTTGCACTTTGAAATATCATCCTACACCTTAAAATACATCCCATTAAAACCAACACTTGCCTCCAACCTCTGATTTTTGAAGTTTAAACTACAGACCCAATGTGTGAAAGTTGGCAGTTCCTTAATTCTATCTCACACTGCTCCAGAACAGAGAAATCACATGAGAAGGCTTGCACTTGTCAGAGCTCACTTGTGTTTGCTGCTTTGAAGAGTTCACATGTGAAAAGTTTTTCTCTAGCGTTCTAAATATATTAGCCTTTTTGCTGGCTCCATTAGAATACTTTGTGCTTCTTAAAATTGTTTGGATAAAAAATCTTTGTAGGATTAGCATTTCCTGTGTCATACATGGGTTGGCCTTTATTATGCTTGGCAGTTTACAGTGAAGAATCTTGGCCAACTATTATGTACTGGTTTCCTCTGCTGTTAAAACAAACCATTGTGATATAACCTATACAATATGTTCATAGCAAAGTTAAAAACAAATAATTAAAAGCCCTTTAGATCTAAATCCATACATAATTAATAAATATTTTATATTATTTTTTCCAGTTTAGTTAATTCAACCAAGTAGGATTTTTGTCAAACACTAAAATTTTACATTTTCAGACAAAGTTTCTCTTTTCCAAAAATATTAACATATTAACCGGTGTCTAAGGTAATGTTTATCCCTGAATAACATGGATCAGATTGACTGGCTTTTATCTATTGTGCTTCCTTTTTCATAATTTTGCAGAAAAAGATTCAAACAAATTCCTCACCTTATCCTCCATTTGTATTTGAAAAGATGTTTTAAAGATAATATTGTTCGATCCTGGTAGATTTTTATTTTTGAAATCAAATTAAAATAGCATTATTTTAAAATGTTTAATGGTACAATCATTGTCAATTAATGTCAAGTAGACATTCTTGCTCAAAGACAATGGTAAGATGGTAATGATATTGTAATTCTACTGCATCTTATTATTTACCACAAACAAATGACTGTGGACAGGAGTTAATAAAATAGACACAGGGCTAACATGTGTGTGCTTAACATGTTTTGCTTGAGATGCCATATCTCATGAAGCATTAGGTGTATAAAGTTCAAATTTAGGACATATATTCCCAAGGGGGTGTAGTTATGCAATTTCAAGATTGGGCCATAGAACTAAAAAGTTTTGACTGAGAAAAATATGAGAAGAGAGTTGTGTTATAAAAGCTCTTAAGAGTCGATTGTTAAATTATTGCTGCCGATCAACATATATGTGTGCTTACTGCCAATGATTGCTGAAACATTTATCAAATCATCTCTATAACTTTGAATTCAAATACTTCGTCTGGGCCTTGTCTCAAAAACCATTAGTTGCAAGACTTTCAAACTTTCAAAGCTTTATTGTATGAGAAATATGTCTCAAATGTGCCAGAAGCAAACATTCTGCAGAGGTAAGATCAAAAGCCACACCAAGGTCAAACCATGACATTGTGCAAGCACAACTTCAAACCAGTACACCTACCATCCCAGTAAATATTAGAAACGTTTTTAAAAGGTTTAAATGTTTACAAAATGTTTTTAAAACCAAATTAAGCCATATCTTTTGGTTTTCTAAACGTTTCCAAGTAAACGTTTATGCTGTAATGTTTAAGAACATTTTATAAACATTCTCTATGTAAATGTTTTTACTAAAAACGTTTATTAAACGTTTATTAAATAACTCAAGAAGCTAGGTTTGACTGGAAACATTTTAAAAATATATATAAAATAGCTGAAGAAATGAAGGTTTTGCTGGAAATATTTTTCAAACATTCATCATGAAATGTTTGATAAACAGTACACATAAAATGTTTAAACAACATTGCTTGTCAAATGTTTTAAAAACATTTTATCAAAAACATTTTTTAAACCTATATTTTTAAACCTTCACCTTCAAACATGTCCAAACAAAGATGCGGTGAGTAATAATAGGGGATTTTAGAGGATGTTGTCAAAAATTGCCCCACATGCAATCCCTAAAAGTAGGAATTGAATGGGGGCACAATTTCTAAGCCACTATCTTACAATTTTAGACATAAAAATAATATTTTCAATAGTGAGCAACCATACAAAGATATTGAATTTGACCTCTGACCCCATTATTATTCAGACATTATTATGTTCATTTATAACGTTTTTCTAACATTTATCATTAAATGTTTAATAAATGGTATACATAAAATGTTTTAAAAACATTCTATTACAAATGGTTTTCTTACCCATCATTTATTAATCTTTGCCAAATGTTTCCTTTCAAACGTTTGCAAAACCCAAAAATGTTTACTGGGCCCAGTAAACATTAGAAATGTTTTAAAATTGTTTAAACGTTTATAAAATGTTTTTAAAACCTATCTTATGGTTTTCTAAACATTTCCAAGTAAATGTTTAAACTGTAATATTTAATAAACGATTTATAAACATTCTCTATGCAAACATGTTTTACTGAAAACGTTTATTAAATGTTTATAAAATAACTCCAGAAGCAAGGTTTGACTGGAAACGTTTTTAAAACATCAATAAAATATCTGAAGAAATGAAGGTTATGCTGGAAATGTTTGACAAGCAGTACACATAAAATGTTTAAACAAAATTGCTTATCAAATGTTTTAAATACATTCTATCAAAAATAAAATATGTGAAATATGTGATAGTTGGTTGGATAACAGAATAGTTACTAAAAATAAGTTACAGTCCTTGTTAGGGCTATCACTGTATATCACTAAATGTGTGAAACCGGCCAGATTCTTTCTTAATCGCATGCTTCAGCTCCTCAGAGATAACCATGATAACCAAAATATCTTTCTGACAGACGATTTCTTCAAGGAGTTGAAATGGTTTCAAGTGTTCCTTAGTTCATATAATGGAACTTCTTTTAATCATAAACCCCCTCTGCAAGCGGGGGATATATCTAGATGCTTCTTTGGAAGGTTTAGGCGGTTGTTATGATAACTTAAGGTTACAGAAACTATAATATTGCACATTTAGAGATTCTTAATGTGGTAGTGGCACTTAAGATCATGCGTGGGCCAACAAATCCATTCAGATCATGTGTGATAACATAGCAGCAAGGGACCCAATTATGGCAACTTGTGCCTGGAATATATGGCTTTTGGCAGCTATATTTAATGTTAATTTCATTGTTAGCCATATCAAAGGTTTAGACAACTCTAGCTGATTTGCTTTCTAGATGGCACTTAACTGCAGATAATTTTCAAAAATTACATACCTTTATTGAAAACCCTATATGGGTTGATACACATGTAGACCTTACTTTACTTAATCATGATATTTAGCCAGTTTTCCTTGTATTTCAGAGTCTCAGGTGGCGGCAGCTCCACTAGTTACAAAGGCATGCAGGAGGCTGTGTTTTGGCTTCCGTTTGAATACCTTGGCTTCCTATGAAAGAATGTTCTAGCTCTTCCTGGCTTTCCTGGTGGTGGTGGACCTGTCGCTCCCTAGGATCTCTTCACTAGATGTCCTTGCATTTATGGAATACTTGGCACAATCTGGTATATCAGTGGTGAAAGCTCAGTCGGTTGACGGTCTTCCCTCGGGCTATGTGAGATTTCTGTTAGATTTAGATGGGAAACCTGGCTCTAGGAGACACGGGTTCGAAATGGAGGGCACCCTAACCACCAAAGAGTGTAAAGTAATGAATCTCAACCAACTAGGAGTCTTGTATGCTAAGACAAAGGAAAGATATTCCAAAACCTGGTTAAATGGGGATAATGAAGAATTCACATGTTCTAACCTGAAATCTAATAATCTAATCCCCCTGAGAAATGTACACGTTGGATAATGAAGACTCGCATTTGCGGGTTCTAACCTGAATTATAATCCCCCTGAGAATTGTACATACATGTATATGTATACTTACAGATTTAGTAGCTATCAAATGGTGGTGGTTTTACATATTTGTGCTTGATAAACTCTATGTTGAGGAAAAATGTAGATGATAACCAGTCAAACACAAACCAACTACAATGGATATCTAAGCATATCCCAGTTAGTGTAAGTATTGCATCTAATATACCTCAACATGAGGAGCCAGTATGCATTGTTGAAGTCTCACCAAACCTATTGGTATCTAAAATGATGAATAAAATTCAAGAAATTAGTAGATATTGTTATGAAATAATGAAGGAAAGATATGATTATGTCTATCATGAGTTGGAAGTCTTGAAGGAACAATATTCTAATGAGTCAGACGATTCGGAATACGAATCTGAAGAATCTGTCTCTGATCCTAAAATGAGGTCCCATTTTGCTAATGTGGTATCCACCATGATTAAAGAATTTGACAAATACCTATCTCAAGTGCCTGTTATCGGTTTTAACTCTGGCAACTTTGATCTGAATTTAGTCAAAAGACACATAATGCTATATATTACTGATCACTACCAAGAAAATGAAATATTTACCATCAAGAGGAATAACTCGTACCTTGCAATCGCAGTTACTGATATGAAATTTTTAGATATCTCGAATTATCTGGCGGCTGGATGTTCTTATAGCAAATTTTTGAAAGCATATGGATGTGAAACACCCAAAGGAATCTTTCCATATGAATGGTTTGATTCTGAGGAGAAATTAATGCAAAATCATCTGCCTAAACCAGAAGAATTCTATTCAAGACTTACCAACGATAACCCTATTAAGACTGAGTCTGACTACCAGGCTCTGCTCACTATATGGAGAGACGAACGTATGGAAACATTCAAAGACTATCTTATTTATTATAATAACCTTGATACGGCTCCATTTGCCATTGCCTTACAAAATTTTATAGATATATATAAGAATGAGGGAATTGATATTTTTAAGGACTACATAACACTACCAGGAGTTGCTAGAAGAATGCTCTACGAATCATCTAGAAGCAATTTTTCTCTAATTAACCTCAACAACAGTGACTTGTATTATGTAATTAAGAAGAATATTATTGGAGGTCCTAGCATTATTTTTAATAGGTATCATGAAAAAGGTACCACAAATATAAGAGGTATCCCAGGTAACACCTGTCAAGCTGTAGTCGGGTATGATTGTAACGGTTTGTACTCATATGCTCTGAAACAAAAAATGCCAACTGGGCTATTTGTAAGGAGATATCAACATAATAAATTCAGACCAGAGGTATCAGAAAGGTACATAGACTCATATGTCTGGTTAGACTACCTCATGAAGACTAATAAGATAAAAATACTCCATAAACTAAATAATCAGAAGGAATAAGAATTGGTAATTATCTCGTAGATGGTTTTTGTGCTAAAACTAAGACAGTCTACGAATTCAATGGTTGTTATTATCATCACTGTAAATTTAATTGTCATATTGTAAAGAAAATAGCATCAACCAGATGGTTAAAGAAATTGAAGCAGGTTCAACAGAAAGACGAGAGGAAAAAGCAATTTCTCATATCTCAGGGTTATATGTATGTAAATATACAGGAATGTGAATTTCTATCCAAAATTAAACCCCATTGCAAAAAATATTACGATAAATATCTACCAGCGTACTACAGAAGGAACAAAGGCAAGTTGTCTGACAGTAAGATATTGAGAGATGTACAATCCAACAAACTATTTGGTGCTGTAGAGGTAGATATTGAGGTCAAACAGTCTCATCAAGATCATTATAAGGAGTTTCCACCATTCTTTTGCACATGTAATGTTAAAATGGAGGAAATAGGTGCACATATGCTTCAGTATTGTAAAGACAATGATATAAGTTTTGATCATAAAAGGCTTTTGATTAGTGGGCTTAAAGCAAAAAAAAATTTATTAGCCACCCCTCTACTGAGATGGTATCTTGCTAATCATTGTGAGGTCACTAGAATCTATCAGGTCGTAGAATTTCAACCAGCTACATCCTTCAAGTCTTTCATAGACACAGTCACCATGCACAGAATTCGTGGAGATCAGAACCCTGATATGGCCATCATTGGTGACACCTATAAACTGTTAAGCAACTCCAGTTATGGATCAGTTCTCATGGATCGTACCAAGCATACTAACACAAGATATATGAAGAATAAAATTAAAATAACCAAGGTCATTAACTCACCAACTTTTAAATCTCTAGATAACTTAAGACATGATCTGTTCGAGGTGGAAACATATAAAAATTCAATAGCCTTAGACAACCCCATTCAGATTGGTTTTTTTATTCTACAATACGCCAAATTAAGGATGTTAGAATTTTATTATGACTATCTGAAGACCTATTTCATAGATAACAGCTTTGAAATAACAGAAACCGACACAGATAGCATTTATATGGCAATAAATGCTCCTACTATAGACCAATGTATAAGGGAGGAATATAAGGACAGATATAAATTGGAAATATTTAAATCTTGTAGTGATACCAAGTCACCTATATGGTTTCCAAGGAGGTGTTGTCAGTGCCACCTGGCACTAGATGGGCATCATTTAGGCACATTTAAATTTGAATGGGGGGAATAAGATGTTGTCATTATGTTCTAAGTCTTACATAATAGAGGATGCTAATGGTAAACAAAAAATCTCATGTAAGGGAATCTCTAAAAGAAACCTTATAGATCCGATGAAGAAATTTGAGGAATGTCTGAAATTTAAGAAAGTGAATTTTTCAACTAATGTGGGGTTCAGAGTTAGGGAATCAGATATTTTTACATATTCACAGAATAAAATTGGTTTTAACTATTTCTATTGCAAGAGAAAGGTATTGATGGATGGAGTTTCCACAGCACCCCTTGATCTTGTATTAACGCCTTGGGAGAAAGAGCTTTTTTTAGTCGACAAACCACAAAACCCAATGTCAAATCTTTTTACATGCCAGATTCAAATGGAAAAGAAATCATTCCACTCATCAGAACAGATGTTCCATTACCTAATTGCAGCAGCATATAATCAGGATAATTTCTGTGATAAAATTATGAATAATACTGATCCTCTTGAGTTGCAATCCCTCGTGAATTCATTCCAAGAGTTTAATCCATCCCACAACATGATGGAAAGTATCATGAGATTAGTTATATCCATGAAATTTCAACAGGTCAAAGAATTTAAAGAGGAACTCATCAGTCATTGTGGAAAGCACATAGCATACAAATAAATAAATTTTGATAAGGTTCGGGAAACATTCTGGGGTGTCACTGTACCAAAAAAACTGGTACCTGTATTAGACATAAAAAATATTTCTGGGAATAACTTAATGCGAGTTATACTCATGGACTGCATGACATCAATACAAGATCCTGATGATAGTGGCACACAAGTCTTATAGGAAAAATAATTTATTTCTGAATATCAATAGTACAAGCTTTCAGTATGGTATAAGACATACACCAAACAAAAAATTACGTCCTTTGAAACCTATCTACAAAAAATCTACTTACTAATAATTCATTATCTACAAGATTATCACTAAAACGATTAAGTATATTACTGAAATTGATGCCTCTACAACTGTAATAACTGTAATAAAGACAAAACAACCCACAAGTGTAAGTATTATACGACTGTAACCTCTTATTATTGTACATATAAGTCATATCCTGTGATAGTAATAAATTATGCACCTCAACCTTTGGTTGTTTTCCCACTGAATCAAAATATTCTACAATAGCATCACTTGTATCATGTATAACAACCCAATGACTTCCCTTCTGGTTGGAGACATCTTGATTAACAATTATTATAGATCTAATAGGAAGATTCTTTGGAATTAAATCTATAGGATAAATCCCTCAAAACCTCTCTCTTATCCATTTATCCTGAACCATGTAGGAAGACAAAATCTGACTATCCATTTAGAAAGAAATAATAAAATCGAGGTCACGTGATTGAAATCAGCTGTTGAGCACAATTGCCTTCCTTTACGTTCAAATTTTAGGTGCTTTCCCAGAAGCTCGGAATTTTGAGCCAGTTTTTCCTTGACGTTCGAAATTCAGGTTGATGTTGATTAGCTTTTTCAACACAAATGATTTCCTTTACGTTCGAATTTTGGGTGCTTTCTCAGAAGCTCGGAATTTTGAAAGGGTCTTTCCTTGACGTTCGAAATTTTAGTATATAATCAACCTTCACTGCTCTAGTTTATCGCCACATGTGATGAGGGAGCATCCGCTTCAACACCAAACTCTTAAGATAGGTTGACACTTCTTGTGTGGTCAATGGTTACTAATTCAGGAAATTTGGCATATACCAAGACATTTATAGTATCTGGCAATGCCTTAGCATACCTTATACTTAACCTCACATGACCACTGTTAGATCTGGTCATGATTTTACCCCTCAGAAAACTTTGAATGTCGAATAGGTACAAACAATATCCATTAGGGTATTCACTTAATCCAATAATTATCCCTTTTCTCTTATTCAGATCACTATCTAATAAACTCAAGTAAGATGAGACATAATCATTTTCCTCATAATTAGGTTTATATGGTCTGTTAGGAACAGGTTGACCATCAACAGTGACCTCTAAGTAATTAGCATCCATATGTTTAAAGTTAAACGGGTTCTTACTGAAGTCTCCAGAGTAGGCACTATTAGATACCATACCTATAATCATTTTACTAGGTACCTTCCCATGAAATATGTTATCTGTCATAAAAGTTAGCGACCCCTGAGCCACACTGAAACTTTTTATGTCACTTCTCCAAAATGGGTACAAGGCGGGTGTTAATTTTAAAGATTCATTATGTGCTATTATAAGACTTGGATTTCAGGATAGCAGATCTTATTTGTAATTTATAAATTTTAGAACCATGTCTCATCAGTCTGAATTCGTTAGATGCCTGAAAAAGTTTGAGGTTAATGGACACTCCATTTAAAACAGCTCTGTTTTGTCCAGTAGCAAAGTCCAAGTATAAACATCCCTCCAGTGTAGCAGTACCTCCGTCTTTTGTAGGTCTAGCCCTCTCTGCAAATGCAGGGTTGTTGCCTAGGTAAGTAACCTCTTCAAATCTCTCTGCCTGATCTTTGTGAAATAATGCAGCCTCTGCTTGTGATTCTATCATGTCAGAACTAGAACTTAAAAGTAGATCTATCATGGCCTTATAAGGATAATTAACTCCAACATCTGGTGAAACTATCTTCTGGTTTAAAGAAAGGTCAATCTGGCAAAATATTGAATGTAGGGTTAGGTTAACTGGTCCAACTTGATCACTGTCAGCAGTGGGTACTCCAGATACTCTATTGTCCATGATTGGTGTTCCATCTGCATGGGTTATTGCATAACTAACCTGTAACTTAGTTTTAGCTAGATTCACATAATCCACAGACGTTCCAGGAATGTTGAATTCTATCACCCCACCACCTGATATTGCAGCTATTGGGTTGAATTCGACCCAGTACTCTCTCTGGATTGAAGTGTCAATGGGAGGTGGCATGAATAGAGACAGAGATGTTTGAACTACATCCATAATGAACCGTAATTTTTGGATGTAACTCCTGTAACCCTTCTTTTTTTAATTTTTTTACTGGATTTATTTTTTTTCTTCAGGCTAGACCTTGGTTTTTTATCTTTTTTTTTACAACCACCTTTTTCTTTGTTTTACTACTGCTCAACTTTTTCTTTCCACTCTTACCTCCAGTCTGATTGTAATTTAGTTTTTTAGTTCTATTTATAGTATTTTGGTTTTTAACCTCACTTTTGGCTTGGTCAACAGCAACCTGTGTTGGATTGGCAATTGAAATATCTGTGCTCTGTTCTCTCTCTTTTTTATCACCATATTTGTTACTGAGAACATTGAAATCTTTCATGTATCCCACCATCCCCTGACTGCATCTTTTACAAAAATCTAAATAAGTATCCATTACTTTAACCTAGCATGAAGTGTCAGCTGTATGTCATTTGTTAATCTACTGGCATAGGTCATGTCACTGTCTCTTATATATATGCGTATCCAAGTAAATGCTTTCTGTTTTATTGGTAAATAATACCTGTTTGTAAAGGAATGTGATGTAGAGGAGGGTGAAGGATAGATCAGTCGAATAACTGGCTCAGACGAATTAAGAACATAGGACTGGTCACATACATCACTAAATACATATACAGACTCTGTTAAAGCGGTATTGAGGTTGATGTCACATAAAGCAATTTCCCATAACCCTTTTAGATTATATCTCTCATTTAATTCAACTGTAAAGTCATAGGGTTTGTTTTCTTTGTGATAGAATGATGAATCTGTGGAGTTTAGGAAGAAATAAAGATCTAATTCTGCCATCGGTTTACAGCAAATGCAGGAGAATCAATGTGTCACGTGACAAATATGAAATTTCAAACTGTATTACTTCCGACTCGCGCTGAGGCAAATATCCATGTGACCTCTTATAACCCATCTCCAGCTCGTTTTTATACTCCAATTTCGAACGTCAAGGAAAGACCAGACCAAAATTCCGAGCTTCTGGGAAAACACCTAAATTTCGAACATAAGGGTAAACCCACCATACCATTTGTAGTCACGTGGTCTTTTTTTCTCAAAACAGCTGATTGCGTATATGTGCAAAGTTACTTCCTCAGTTTATGTCTTGTAGGTCTGATTCTGGAATCCAGGAGTTGAATTTGACTGGCCATCCCTTCCATTTCACCAAAACCTCTGGAATTCCATGTCTCTTACGTTTCTTCAATATCTCTTCTATTTTGTAAACAACATTTGAGTCCATGTATACCAATTGTAACTCTGGTTCATAGAAATAGGATTCAATCACCTCGTTGTTGTAGTCTTTAAGTTTATACATAGGTATATTTTGATTCCTCTTTCTTTCCACCACAGTAAAAATTTCACCTGACCATTTTTCAGAATATTCTCTGTCGAATGTTTTCTTAATGTGACTAATTTTTACTTTGTCCCCCAGTTTGAATTTGTATTGGTGCCTACTACTTTGGTCTTTATTACTTGATTTTATCTTTTTTCCTGTCGAGTTAAGCTTTGGAGCAGATTGGTTTTTCCACACGTGATAGTTATTTTTCTCCTTCGCCTCCTGAGGGGTCATTTTGATACTCCTATGATAAGACTGATTGTAGCTGTATGTAAGATCAGTCAAAATTTCAATCCATCTGTATGTTTCCTTACTGGTGAAATATTTAGCAATTTTTTATTTGATGGTTTTTATAACTCTTTCCGCATAATTAGCCTTGGTTTCATAGTATGTAAAAATGTGATTAACTCTATTGTCTCTGAGAAATTTTTTAACCTGGTTATTTTTGTATTCACTACCTTGATCAGACCTGAGATTTTTTGGTTTATCTGTGGTATTTTGGAACAGATCATTCATTACATATACCATTTCCCTCCCTGTCAGGGTTTTCATTGGAGCTGTGTAGAGGAATCTGGAAAATATGTCTATGAAAACAACAAAATGACTGTAACCATCATTATGCTCTCTATAGCTAGACATGTTTGCAGTGTCACTGTCCCATTGGTAGTTCAGTGAGAATGCTATTACTCGAGGTCTTTGAAACCTTCTTCTGGTCGGATGATGGGAAGTATATGGCTCCTGTCTACTCAACCACACCTTAAGCTTCCTTGGTTTGATGGAATCTACACCCTTCATCTTTAAAAATTTATAAATTTTCTGCATTCCACTGAATGCGACAGGACTCCTGAGGTTGTAATACACATCAGTCAGAATTTGATCTTCTTCATCTGATATTTTTGTTCCAGAATTTAAGCCATTCTGGTCTACGACTGGATCCCTTTTCTGTTGCTCCATTTCCTACCTGTATAATGTCTCTGTAATTTGCTCCTCCAGAGGTTGCTACATCAAGAATTTGGGATTGTGATTTCGCATCTTTGTGATAGAATGATGAATCTGTGGAGTTTAGGAAGAAATAAAGATCTAATTCTGCCATCGGTTTACAGCAAATGCAGGAGAATCAATGTGTCACGTGACAAATATGAAATTTCAAACTGTATTACTTCCGACTCGCGCTGAGGCAAATATCCATGTGACCTCTTATAACCCATCTCCAGCTCGTTTTTATACTCCAATTTCGAACGTCAAGGAAAGACCAGACCAAAATTCCGAGCTTCTGGGAAAACACCTAAATTTCGAACGTAAGGGTAAACCCACCATACCATTTGTAGTCACGTGGTCTTTTTTTCTCAAAACAGCTGATTGCGTATATGTACAAAGTTACTTCCTCAGTTTATGTCTTGTAGGTCTGATTCTGGAATCCAGGAGTTGAATTTGACTGGCCATCCCTTCCATTTCACCAAAACCTCTGGAATTCCATGTCTCTTACGTTTCTTCAATATCTCTTCTATTTTGTAAACAACATTTGAGTCCATGTATACCAATTGTAACTCTGGTTCATAGAAATAGGATTCAATCACCTCGTTGTTGTAGTCTTTAAGTTTATACATAGGTATATTTTGATTCCTCTTTCTTTCCACCACAGTAAAAATTTCACCTGACCATTTTTCAGAATATTCTCTGTCGAATGTTTTCTTAATGTGACTAATTTTTACTTTGTCCCCCAGTTTGAATTTGTATTGGTGTCTACTACTTTGGTCTTTATTACTTGATTTTATCTTTTTTCCTGTCGAGTTAAGCTTTGGAGCAGATTGGTTTTTCCACACGTGATAGTTATTTTTCTCCTTCGCCTCCTGAGGGGTCATTTTGATACTCCTATGATAAGACTGATTGTAGCTGTATGTAAGATCAGTCAAAATTTCAATCCATCTGTATGTTTCCTTACTGGTGAAATATTTAGCAATTTTTTATTTGATGGTTTTTATAACTCTTTCCGCATAATTAGCCTTGGTTTCATAGTATGTAAAAATGTGATTAACTCTATTGTCTCTGAGAAATTTTTTAACCTGGTTATTTTTGTATTCACTACCTTGATCAGACCTGAGATTTTTTGGTTTATCTGTGGTATTTTGGAACAGATCATTCATTACATATACCATTTCCCTCCCTGTCAGGGTTTTCATTGGAGCTGTGTAGAGGAATCTGGAAAATATGTCTATGAAAACAACAAAATGACTGTAACCATCATTATGCTCTCTATAGCTAGACATGTTTGCAGTGTCACTGTCCCATTGGTAGTTCAGTGAGAATGCTATTACTCGAGGTCTTTGAAACCTTCTTCTGGTCGGATGATGGGAAGTATATGGCTCCTGTCTACTCAACCACACCTTAAGCTTCCTTGGTTTGATGGAATCTACACCCTTCATCTTTAAAAATTTATAAATTTTCTGCATTCCACTGAATGCGACAGGACTCCTGAGGTTGTAATACACATCAGTCAGAATTTGATCTTCTTCATCTGATATTTTTGTTCCAGAATTTAAGCCATTCTGGTCTACGACTGGATCCCTTTTCTGTTGCTCCATTTCCTACCTGTATAATGTCTCTGTAATTTGCTCCTCCAGAGGTTGCTACATCAAGAATTTGGGATTGTGATTTCGCATCTTTGTGATAGAATGATGAATCTGTGGAGTTTAGGAAGAAATAAAGATCTAATTCTGCCATCGGTTTACAGCAAATGCAGGAGAATCAATGTGTCACGTGACAAATATGAAATTTCAAACTGTATTACTTCCGACTCGCGCTGAGGCAAATATCCATGTGACCTCTTATAACCCATCTCCAGCTCGTTTTTATACTCCAATTTCGAACGTCAAGGAAAGACCAGACCAAAATTCCGAGCTTCTGGGAAAACACCTAAATTTCGAACGTAAGGGTAAACCCACCATACCATTTGTAGTCACGTGGTCTTTTTTTCTCAAAACAGCTGATTGCGTATATGTACAAAGTTACTTCCTCAGTTTATGTCTTGTAGGTCTGATTCTGGAATCCAGGAGTTGAATTTGACTGGCCATCCCTTCCATTTCACCAAAACCTCTGGAATTCCATGTCTCTTACGTTTCTTCAATATCTCTTCTATTTTGTAAACAACATTTGAGTCCATGTATACCAATTGTAACTCTGGTTCATAGAAATAGGATTCAATCACCTCGTTGTTGTAGTCTTTAAGTTTATACATAGGTATATTTTGATTCCTCTTTCTTTCCACCACAGTAAAAATTTCACCTGACCATTTTTCAGAATATTCTCTGTCGAATGTTTTCTTAATGTGACTAATTTTTACTTTGTCCCCCAGTTTGAATTTGTATTGGTGTCTACTACTTTGGTCTTTATTACTTGATTTTATCTTTTTTCCTGTCGAGTTAAGCTTTGGAGCAGATTGGTTTTTCCACACGTGATAGTTATTTTTCTCCTTCGCCTCCTGAGGGGTCATTTTGATACTCCTATGATAAGACTGATTGTAGCTGTATGTAAGATCAGTCAAAATTTCAATCCATCTGTATGTTTCCTTACTGGTGAAATATTTAGCAATTTTTTATTTGATGGTTTTTATAACTCTTTCCGCATAATTAGCCTTGGTTTCATAGTATGTAAAAATGTGATTAACTCTATTGTCTCTGAGAAATTTTTTAACCTGGTTATTTTTGTATTCACTACCTTGATCAGACCTGAGATTTTTTGGTTTATCTGTGGTATTTTGGAACAGATCATTCATTACATATACCATTTCCCTCCCTGTCAGGGTTTTCATTGGAGCTGTGTAGAGGAATCTGGAAAATATGTCTATGAAAACAACAAAATGACTGTAACCATCATTATGCTCTCTATAGCTAGACATGTTTGCAGTGTCACTGTCCCATTGGTAGTTCAGTGAGAATGCTATTACTCGAGGTCTTTGAAACCTTCTTCTGGTCGGATGATGGGAAGTATATGGCTCCTGTCTACTCAACCACACCTTAAGCTTCCTTGGTTTGATGGAATCTACACCCTTCATCTTTAAAAATTTATAAATTTTCTGCATTCCACTGAATGCGACAGGACTCCTGAGGTTGTAATACACATCAGTCAGAATTTGATCTTCTTCATCTGATATTTTTGTTCCAGAATTTAAGCCATTCTGGTCTACGACTGGATCCCTTTTCTGTTGCTCCATTTCCTACCTGTATAATGTCTCTGTAATTTGCTCCTCCAGAGGTTGCTACATCAAGAATTTGATCTTCTTCATCTGATATTTTTGTTCCAGAATTTAAGCCATTCTGGTCTACGACTGGATCCCTTTTCTGTTGCTCCATTTCCTACCTGTATAATGTCTCTGTAATTTGCTCCTCCAGAGGTTGCTACATCAAGAATTTGGGATTGTGATTTCGCATCTTTGTGATAGAATGATGAATCTGTGGAGTTTAGGAAGAAATAAAGATCTAATTCTGCCATCGGTTTACAGCAAATGCAGGAGAATCAATGTGTCACGTGACAAATATGAAATTTCAAACTGTATTACTTCCGACTCGCGCTGAGGCAAATATCCATGTGACCTCTTATAACCCATCTCCAGCTCGTTTTTATACTCCAATTTCGAACGTCAAGGAAAGACCAGACCAAAATTCCGAGCTTCTGGGAAAACACCTAAATTTCGAACGTAAGGGTAAACCCACCATACCATTTGTAGTCACGTGGTCTTTTTTTCTCAAAACAGCTGATTGCGTATATGTACAAAGTTACTTCCTCAGTTTATGTCTTGTAGGTCTGATTCTGGAATCCAGGAGTTGAATTTGACTGGCCATCCCTTCCATTTCACCAAAACCTCTGGAATTCCATGTCTCTTACGTTTCTTCAATATCTCTTCTATTTTGTAAACAACATTTGAGTCCATGTATACCAATTGTAACTCTGGTTCATAGAAATAGGATTCAATCACCTCGTTGTTGTAGTCTTTAAGTTTATACATAGGTATATTTTGATTCCTCTTTCTTTCCACCACAGTAAAAATTTCACCTGACCATTTTTCAGAATATTCTCTGTCGAATGTTTTCTTAATGTGACTAATTTTTACTTTGTCCCCCAGTTTGAATTTGTATTGGTGTCTACTACTTTGGTCTTTATTACTTGATTTTATCTTTTTTCCTGTCGAGTTAAGCTTTGGAGCAGATTGGTTTTTCCACACGTGATAGTTATTTTTCTCCTTCGCCTCCTGAGGGGTCATTTTGATACTCCTATGATAAGACTGATTGTAGCTGTATGTAAGATCAGTCAAAATTTCAATCCATCTGTATGTTTCCTTACTGGTGAAATATTTAGCAATTTTTTATTTGATGGTTTTTATAACTCTTTCCGCATAATTAGCCTTGGTTTCATAGTATGTAAAAATGTGATTAACTCTATTGTCTCTGAGAAATTTTTTAACCTGGTTATTTTTGTATTCACTACCTTGATCAGACCTGAGATTTTTTGGTTTATCTGTGGTATTTTGGAACAGATCATTCATTACATATACCATTTCCCTCCCTGTCAGGGTTTTCATTGGAGCTGTGTAGAGGAATCTGGAAAATATGTCTATGAAAACAACAAAATGACTGTAACCATCATTATGCTCTCTATAGCTAGACATGTTTGCAGTGTCACTGTCCCATTGGTAGTTCAGTGAGAATGCTATTACTCGAGGTCTTTGAAACCTTCTTCTGGTCGGATGATGGGAAGTATATGGCTCCTGTCTACTCAACCACACCTTAAGCTTCCTTGGTTTGATGGAATCTACACCCTTCATCTTTAAAAATTTATAAATTTTCTGCATTCCACTGAATGCGACAGGACTCCTGAGGTTGTAATACACATCAGTCAGAATTTGATCTTCTTCATCTGATATTTTTGTTCCAGAATTTAAGCCATTCTGGTCTACGACTGGATCCCTTTTCTGTTGCTCCATTTCCTACCTGTATAATGTCTCTGTAATTTGCTCCTCCAGAGGTTGCTACATCAAGAATTTGGGATTGTGATTTCGCATTAGACGAGTTTATATATTGGTCTGGAAGACCTGGTGGTACCTCTCTAAATGAACTTTTTCTTGGTTTTTGAACCAGTTTCAACTGACCACTAGTAGTATCATTAAAATCTTCATGTGATTGATTAGTCTCGGATTTATTTTCGGGGATATGGTTATTGTTAGGTGCTCTCTTGTCTTTACTCTCTTGAATCTCCTTAAATTTTTCATACTGGTCTTTGGGTATTAATACAAACTTATTCATTGTAGAATCTCCTTCAGATACTTTTGAAGAAGTAACAGTAGCTCGTCTATTAAGCTATACTTCCTCTTAACAATGTTTGGTCTTTTTTAGGATGTTGAATGAACTTCCTCAAAATATCAATATTTTCATTAAATTTTTTTTTGGTTTTCTTGTTCAAAGGTAGACGAAAAACGTTATAAAATATCTCTGTCAAAGACTGAAGATGTCTCCTTGGTGCATGTATCAATAAATATTTATTGAGGTTCTTGTCCTTCTCCAGTAAAAGGTTTAAGAAATGTCTAGACCTCAATAAATTTTTCGACATTATCTGTATATAGAAATGAAGTTACCTCATCAACCTGCAATGAGATCCACTCGAGTTAATTTCTTCAAATAGATAAAAAGGGACCTCAACACTCTACTTATATACTGTTGCATATTCATCAGGAAATATATTGCTTCTCAACATATAAGACCTATTCGATTGGGGAGATAAATCTATCAAAATATAAGAGAATGGTTCAGTAGTTGCATCTGAATAAGCCTGGTGTAATTTCTTTCCAATACCTAGTTGATTCCCTAGAAGTTTAATTTGATTCATATCTCTTTGATTTTTGAATAAAATAAAGTAGTGAGTATTTAAAGATATATCTCTGGAGTACTTTCCCTGATGAAATAAATTTTGTAGTATTAAAAACACACTGATATTTCTGTGATGTGCCTCCCTACTGTATAAGTTCGCTATAAATGAGTTATTTAAGGCTGAACTTTGTAAATCATCTATGATAACCAAGTTATGGTTGTCAGTTTCCAGTTCTTCCAGAAACTGCTCATTGGGTATATCCTTGATGTATTCCACATTTAAGTCAGAGATTACCTCAAATAATTTCTGCCAGACCCCATAGAAGTAATATATCTTCTTAACTGGTGTTGTGAACATGTGTTCTAGATTATGTAGCATCTTAAATATAAAGGTAGATTTGCCAGATGCTGTAGATCCCAATATAATTGCTGTAGATGGTGATGTAAATGGCAGTGAGGTTGTTGAACTTGGCTGTATTTTATTACCACTCATCTTGATAAATTGACTGTTCATAGCCCACGCACTCTCCAAGAAAAACAGATTAACATCGCTCTAAATCATCCCTATTTATATGCCTTTTCAGATAAGCTATCTACATATTGTGTTCAGTTACAAGTGAATGAGTCACTTGCATTCAATTGTTCAGACGACAAGCGAGGAAAATGTATCAGTCACAAGTGATTCTGGTTATATGTGTTTTCATAAATATTCTTTCGATCAGCAGTTGTACCAGTTGTGAACAAAAAATCTGTAATTGTAGGGAGGATATGATATTTTGTTTGGATGTGGCTGTACCCTCCTTTAGTTACAGACCTACTTTTGCGAGGTTATACCTAGAAAGGGTACAATTACTAGAGATAGCTAACATATTAGCATCTTTGCCAAACCTTAAATATATTTTGCTAGTGGATATGAAATATTTCAGCTGCATTTGGTTGGAAGATATACCAACAAATGTGGTGGTTCTCACAAATATGTGTTTATCCACATCACCTGCACACCTCAGCACCTCAGGTAAGAAGGAATAAATCTTTTTTATTCCATCTAGCACCACTCATTGAATCGTATTATGAGGTTTTATAAAGAAATCTTCCCTATACAACTTTTGGGGAAAAATGAGGATCAAGTGTCGACCAATTATCAAATCTCAAACTAGGTCATCATGTGACATGTAACTCCAGTGTAGTATATAAAGCAATTCGGGAAAAAACAGGATCAAATGACGACCTATCATCAAATAGTATGATGCGGTCACGTGGTTAAACTGTTTAGTTCAAGGACGAAAACATGTAATCCCATCTTGTAACCTCTAGTAATACTTTTATTTTACTAATTTATTTAATTTTTCAGTTAACCAACTTGAACCTAAGATATCATCCACCTCTGAGAGAACAACCATTGGTCCTTACACCAGTAATCCGCCTGAAAGTAGTCTACTACACAGTAGTACTTCAACTTGGAAAAGCAATGAGGAGACAAATAGTGTTGGTGTATCTGAGGTAGTTACTACTATAAACTCAAATGAAAATCCAGTTACAAGTGTCTATCAAGATTCTACTTTTCCGATTAGAAGTCACCACGAGTTGAGATCCACTATTATGTACTTGTTAGAGACAAGTTATCAGTACTCTAGAACAGATATTATCACAACTACCATGAAACAGGATGATACTTTGAAGGTTTCCTCCCATTGTCTTTGTAAGACCCATAAGTACATAATATTCATGGCTGCAATCCCAGGTTGTGCACTTTGCTGTGTATTATTAGTATTAGTTCTGAGGGTTTACATCAAGAGGTGTCGACAAAATGGGAGAGGATGTAGGATGAGGAGCAGAGGAAGGAGTCCCATAGTAAGAAATATGGGAGGTCTTCAAATGACCTCTGTTGTCAATGAAGGAAATGTTGAAGGGATTGAAATGCATGAAAGGTATAGTGACTTTGAGAGTCTCTTTGTTTTAATTTTAAATGCATGCCAGTTTCTTTTTCATAAGTCCATTTCTGTTTCTCAAGCTGATATCAAATATAAATGTTTATATTCCAAAAAATTACAGTTACTATCTGGCACCAACCTGTTGCAGAGATCAACATTCCCATATCAGGTTATCTGAGGGTTTAAATTCTGAGCTAATTGAGGAGGACACTTTTTCAGTATTCAGTTGGGAATTAGGTAAATAATAATATATTTATACGTACCTAACAATATTAAAAAAATTAGGTAACAATTTGAACATATTTATTACCTAGGTTCTGTTTACAGTGAATTTTTTGGTTTGTGACGTCACAAGTCAATATTTTCTGCGGGGTAGCTTACGCTCATTACGTCAAGAGGGTGTGACGTAATCATAACTATTTCCTTTGCTTGGAATGGTTTCGATTTCAAACGTTAGCATAATCTTCATAAAAAAATGACAGAGATAAGGTTTAAGTTTAGATATTTGATATGGTTATCTACCATTTTGTTTTATAAAAACATGTACAGCTACCATGTTACATGCGACTTTCCAGTGGGTAGCATCAGTGGGACTGTGTCCGGATTTGTGGGTAAACAAGAGTTTGACAAATTTCTAAAAAAATGTGGCACTACCGAGACATTAATACTACATTACAGAAACTGTGCTGTGGGATATCTTGAACTACCTGTGGATAAAATTATGGTTAATTATCCGTCCATTCAAAGGATTTATTGGGAATGTACAGGTGTTTGTAGATATGAATCCTCACCCTGCAGAAATGGGAAAGAACCAGTAGTAATTAACGGTAGTATAGGTAAAGAAGTAGATTTTTTCTTATATTAATACTATCAATTCAAATTAAATTTTATGTACAGATTTAAAATTTATCTGGGCTATTGTGTGATTATATGCTGTGTAATATCATGTATTTATTGGTTTCAATGTGTACTGAAAAAAAAAAAATCTTGTGCTATAAACCACCATTTCATCTTCAGATATTGAGTACAGTGAGACGCATATATACGAAGACTTTAATGTTGTTGACTGTAAAACTGAGGTGGAGATAGATTCTGCATGTGTAACGGACTCGGTAAGTTTTTTTTTAAATTTTAATTAACTGTGTCTGTGTCTTTGTGTCTGTGACCTTTGGTTAGTTTAAATATTTAATTTTTTTTTAAATTTGTGTGATTTTTCAGAGGAGGTGGAGTGTCTGACGTCTAACAGTAAGGACACGACTGGTAGTGCTATTGAGGCATTTGCACAAGGTGATGGTGAAATATATATCCTACTTATCTTCCCATCAGCTACTTTGCTACCATTGGTGATGCTATGGTTGTTATATCAATCCAGGAGAGATTTATTTTACAGATTGTGTTTAATTGTCATGAAGTGTATATTAAAATTCTGTGTCTTACTGGAAGATGATTATTCAGACATATCAATTAGTCCTGGTTCAAGTCCAGTATCACCACCATCATCATTATCAACTCCACAGAGCTCATTTCATAGTACAATATTAAAGAGACCTTTCAATGACAGCAGTGATGATGAAGATGATGATGATGAAGATGATGATGGAATAAGTCAAACTTCATTGGAGAGCAATTATGATACTGATGTAAGTCTTATACTGAGACTTATCCGACTGCAGGAGCAGGAGGAAGAGGAGGAAGACCAATCTGTTACCTCAACACCAGAAACTCTGGTTCCCTACAGCTGCAACTCATTGTCGTCCAGCGAATTTCAACCAATGACAGCTGAACCATCTAGTGAGATTAGCAAATCTGATTCCAGATCTACACTTCAGATAAATCATATTTCAAGTGATTCTGTTCCAGGTACTCATTCAACTGACCAGGAGATATCAGTCAGCAAACATGATGATAATTCCATTAGTACTCAGAGTTCAGGTGGATTGGAGACAGATAATGTCATTATTGATCAGGTGGGGGAGGTCGGCATTCATGAGGATAACTCAACTGGTTTGGATAATTCCTCTGAGATAGACTCAAGGAAATCAAGGAACAGATCAAGGTGGTGGGGTCAGCATACATAGTACTAGATCTGAGGATGCAGTTAATTCCTCTATGTCACACTCTGAGATTGAAACCAGGGAACAAGGGGTACAAGTCAGTCTGACCATGTCTTCAGATACTATATCATATTCTTGGACTATAAACAGTGACAAACATTCAAACTACAGTAGCAGTAGTAGGCAATAGCAGTTCAGATCAAGACCTTTTTACTGAGCATGTTACAGAGGACGATACTCTTATTTCAATAGAGTCAATACAGAGTTCCAACCAAGATGAGAGACCTTATCTCATTACCAGGTCTGGGAAGGTGTACTATAAAGGGATTTAAGTTAACTTGTTTTTCTATAAGATTATTTTATCATAAGATGAGATTGTTGCATATGAGTAATTTATATCACAACTTTATTAGTCAAAGGTAATTCTAATGTTACATGTAATAGTAAATATGGATAGACAGTAAAAAATACAGCAGGTGGTTATTACCTGTATAGAGATTGACCTATGTATATGCATATATTTATATATAACCTGGAAAGACCTTACACACACACTTAGAGATTCAAACATTTTAGTCTCAGAGAGAGTCTTGTTTGTATGAGTAAAAAAACATTTCTTCTTCTTCGTTAACTTTAATGTATTGAATGTTAACAATACATTTTGTAACTTTGATTACTTTAAAAATAAATATTTAGATAAAAATCTGGTACATATACACTTCTTGTTTATATCTGTAAAATTCACATGCTGAGACCATTCAGGTTTCCTACTTAAATGTGGGATTTGTAAAATTTCGAACGTAAAGGTAAACACATCAGAGGCTGTTATATGGTTAATGTACATGTAGATCGAATTCGCCTCAATAATTTTTTTTTACATAACATATTTTCCTTCTACATTAAGATTATCCTTTAACGAGTATTAAGTCAAGTAATTATAAAAATATAGCACATTCAAACTGTACACATTTACTAACCAAGAGGTTTGAGTTACTATTAATTAATTAGTTCCACACTAAGCAAGCAAACAGCAGATTTCATTTGGTATTTAACTAATTAATTAACCAAAAATGTTTCTTATCATTAGTTTCTTATTTTAACCATAATACATTCCTTTAAATATATTAATATTAATAAAAACATTTTATAATTACAACTTACGTATGATTATTGAAAGCCCTACAGTTCATATCAATTGAGAGGTTGAGGAAGCTCTGTCCAATCACCTAGGGGAAGTTTAATTGGTCTAAGGAAGATGATTTCTGTGGTCTCATCCTCTATTTCCTCCTCACATATTGGACAGAGAAGGGGAGATCCTCTCGGCTTGGAGACAGAGTACGCAGAGCAGATAGTGCAATAAAAATGGCCACATTTTGTGGCAAATGCTTGACCAAAACTGATTGGAAGAGCACAGGTGGTGCAGCTTAGGTTGTTTTTTCTGTCCTCATAGAACTGTGGCCATGTTGGTGCTAGCATCTTCTCAGCATCTGAGGGTGTAGTACCCATTAGGAATGAGTAATAAAACGCTTTGATAAAATTTCTTGATGTCAGAGCATCAATCATTGACTGGTTGTAATTGGCGTGAATATATGTAGAGGTGGGGACCCACACAAACAGCGAGCATTGGTGTAGTCTGGTGGCACTGAAGAAACCTGGTTTTGCGAACAGGTGGTCTCTCAAAACTGATCTGCAAAGGGGGACACTTGGGTCTTTGTCTTCCCTCTTCATTCCAATTCTTGACCAACTGACAGGCACATGAGGCGCAAAAATAATGTGCACATGGGTTGGATAGAATGAGCTGTTCCCTCAGTAGACTCTCTTTGCAAATACAGCAGACTGCTTTTTCGAATTCCTCTATGAAATACCTGGCGAATTCTGGATATTTGTTCCTGAAATTACATGAACAATAGGCATACTTGTACATATCCTCGGTTACTGATTCTTGAATAGTGGGGTTGGAGGTGAGGACAGGTTGATAAAATGTTAACCAGGAGTTGAATGACAGGATGACAGGGGCTATACTTCGGTTATATCGTTTGAGATATGACTACCTAATAAGATTCATTATCCCCCTTCTACATAGTGGGTCCTTATATATATCATAAAGCTAAGTCGTCACGTGACTCCTTGCTTTGCGATTTGATTATTGGTCGACACTTGATCCCTCTTTTCCCCGAAATGTCTTATATACAAAAAGTAACTGTTATGTCACGTGATGACCTAGTTCATTATTTGACGATAGGACAACACTTGATCCCTCTTTTTCCCCAAACAGCTTATATACCAAAAGCAGTTCTTATGTCACGTGATGACCTGGTTTGCGATTTGATGATTGGTCAACACTTGATCCCTCTTTTTCTACCATTACATATTGTGATATTAATTAGAGAAAATTTCAAATGTTACAGAACATACATTGGTGTATTTACGTTAAATACAGTGCTCTATAGTTTACACAGCTATATGCATAATTAGTGTTATATCATATACCCCATCGAGATAAACAAACAATTTTAGTATCAGATCCTTTATATGAGAACTTTTTTACTTACATAATGAACTCTGGCAGCACCTCATTCAGCAGCATTATGCAGTTGAAGGCTTGTTTGTAGTTCTTCACTTCAATTAGCTGTATCAAATGCATAAAGGTTACCATGGAAGATGGTATGTGTAGCGGGTAGTACACGTCGTACCTGTTACCCATGAATAGGTTCATCTCCATCTGAGCTAATTCCATCCTTATTTTATTAACCGTAGCCTTATTCTAAAAACAAAATAAAATGAGGTAAAATTCACCAGCTATTATTCACTCAATGTCAAACTCAGTGTGATATAGTACTTGTTCTTTGTAAAGGTCTCAATCCCAAAAATTGTCAGGAAATCAATGACAGATCATTGAAAACTGGGGGTTTTTATAACCCCAAGGATCAAAGACCTAACCTAAGATATGCCTCAACTCGTAAATATCCAGGACCCCACTTCAACTGCAGATTTCTTTACAAGTTCAAACAGGTTGGATGGAAATCTGTTATTACCCAGCGCTGACTATACATTTTAAACTATTGCCATGTCATGACTATGTACATTTTTTACAAAAAAAAATTTTTTTCAGAGTAATGTGTTACATTTATATTACAGTAATGTTGACCTTTGTGTTTAAATAATTGATTCTTAATTGATAAAAAAAGTTGTTACAGAGGTATGTCAAAATCGACCTCACCCATGGGTGCTTTGGCTGATTCACAACATTCAGCACAAAACATTTTGTTATGACCTGGTTGATCGGGTTGCATTAAGCATGGAACGTGTGTAAAAATTTCCATTCTCTCTGAATAGATTTTATTAGAAATTTTAGTAAATTCGTCCCATTCCCCACAACTCATTGTTATGCCACACTTTGTGGGAAAATATTCCCCATTCCCCCCCTTTCTCCACATTCTTATTGCTACAGTTTTGTACGGGCTATTGACAGAGAGATAATATGAGGCTCCTATGTGAATTCTAGAGTTTAATCCATCCTCCCCTTTCAAAATTTTTTCAAGTGTGTGGTTTATAATTTCGATGTTGTGAAGAATCATTACAAATCTAGACCTATTAAGTTTAACCCCTTCTTTTAACACCACTTTGCCATCCCACTCTTTAATTTGGATGTGGTCCATAACATCCCTTTCCCCATGAAATATTGCATATTTTTTGCCTCCTAAATGATAATTTTTTCTGAACGGTTTGTTCCCTATAACACTACATGCAGTGGAGATATCAGTGCAGGGTTGACTGTGTTCTCCTGCCCCTTCTGAATTCTGTTGTGTCATCAACATGACCTTCTTCACTTTTGAGATTTGCGACTGCTCGTTCTTTCTCTTCTTACTGCTGGCGATTTTCATTGGTGGGTTTAATGCAGCCTCGGCCATTACAACTTCTGATTCCTGTACCTACTAGGTGAGTGCTCTGGTAGATGTCGTAGATTTCCTGCTTGCTTTCCAAAGAGTGTGTGGTGCAGCTTACTCGTCTGTCCAGTTCCAGAGAGGTTTGGATGAGAGATTGTCAAATCTGTGGCGTTTTTATAACAACAGATAAGGGGGGGAGGTCATTGTTCATCAGGGGGGCATAATCAGCATGTTTTCTTCATTGAAAATTTAGGTTCGAACTTGTTACCAGTTCAATTTTTTTGTGTGTTAGATTAATAAATGGTTCTAGCAAGAGAAATATCATGACCAGACATAATCTCTGGGCGAGAATTCTGTTTAAACAAATTTTAACCTGACTGTTAGTTTGATTTGGAAATAGTACAAACCTTTGGGTTCGGGGTATTATGGATTATTTTAAAGGATACTGCCGGAGGGGTGGGTGTGTTTTGACATGTGTCTTATAGGTGCCTGGATTGAAGAATGATTGTTACAGGTATTTGTATTGTACGAACTCAATGCAAGTCAAGGACATAGGACTTGATGGAAAGTTATGTACATTATGTGGGGTAGGATTGTAGTATTGTATTTATTACAAAGGTGTGTGGCGTTTATTTTCTCTTATTTACAGATTAGGAAACAATATTTTAACATGTACCACTACAGTTATCTAGGTAATATTATTACATTTATTACAAACAAAGCTACATATTATTTAACATATTAATAGTCTTTATGGCATCAACATCTTCAAAAAGTCGCAAGAGGTTGAATGTCTTCTGTGTTCTTCAAATGGTAGGTCATATGGTTCCCATTCTATCAGCTTTATCTTACACCATGGACAGATAACTTTATCTCCTTCCCCTGTGTAGACAAATCCTGCTCTGCATAGTTGTTCAGGTCTCACTGGATGTGATTTGGGCCATGTCCTGTATGTTTCAAATCTGGTGACATATTTCTGATAAACCAGTGGATCACATCGAAATATATAGTCATTAAAAACAGAATTTTTCAAGAGACTCGGTTGATTCATTTTATTGTGACCAAAGGTGTATGTAGGTGGATTTTTAAAGGCATATCTGATTTGATGATTGTTTGACAATGAAAATCCCCCAGTGTCCGAGTTTGATGATGGTTTTGCAGCTGGTTTCACAATATCAGGTTCTTTTATTGAGGAATCAGTCGAATCTGACTGTTCGGAATTAAATCCTGAGTTAGAAAACATTCTCCCTTATCAGTTTCCTAAAACTTTGTGAGTGGTTGTTACATGTGTGTGACTGGATTTATATAGTATGGATTCGTGTAAGGTTTTCAGCTGATACATCAATAATAAAGGCAAATTCATCATATTTCATATATATACTTAATCGCAGATATGTCACGTTATGAGCTTCTATCGATTTGATGATAGGTGGACACTTGATCCCTGTTTTGCAGATTTTTTCTTATATACCATTTGAGTTACTGAGATTGTGTTGTGACCTAGTTTCAGATTTGATAATTCGTCGACATTGGATCCCACATTTGCTCAAAATTGTTTATATAGTCTGCTGAGGTTGATTAGTCACGTGATGACCTATTTAGGGATTTGATGATTCGCCGACACTGGATCCTGTTTTTTCTCAAAAAAATGAGTAGGGTTATAAATCAAGAGCAAAACTTAAGATTTACAGACTTTTGTAGTAGATTCGTTGATATAATCGCATTCAAGGTTTATTATTTCAGTGGTAAGGTACTCCAAGTGAGATATTTGTCAATGTTTTAACATGCTCTGATATGTCTGCTAGGTGACAGAGTTAAAGTTTGTCTTAGAGGACTTCAAAGGCTGGTTCAAGGTTGATTCCATTCTACATTCAAAGAGGTTGTTGCTACATTCAATACCCTTGGAGTGAATTGGTTCAGACAGATTTCTGATGAAAGTAAATATCTAGGGTCTTAAGAATATATACATAGACGAGTTGGGACTGGATTTTTTTTTTCATTCACTTACATAAGATTCCTTTCATTGGTTCTGATTTTATGATATGCACTGAGAGATACATTGACATGTGTACTTTTCCCATGTCTGGTTTGATAGATCATGTGCTTCTAAACATGTTCTGTTTACCATTGTTTTGTATAGCTATAGAACCTTTTCAAAACTGACAGACAAGATCTTGTCCAGGTAGAGATTAAGTCTCGTTCAGGTTAAAACCTGCATCTCTGAAAAATGTAGCTGTAAGTCAAAGTGGTGAGAAAAGTAAATAACTAAATCCTTTGTTAAGAAAGTGAGAGAGATTATCTGTCATTAAATGTATATTTTCCCCAAAATTAGATTTCTTTTTTCCCTACAGATGTACCTTTGGTGGTTAGGGTACCCTCCATTTCGAACCCGTGTCTCCTAGCGCCAGGTTTCCCATCTAAATCTAACAGAAATCTCACATAGCCCGAGGGAAGACCGTCAACCGACTGAGCTTTCACTACTTATATCTCTGGATAATATTACAAACAATACTACTGGAATCAGATCCATGTGCATTATATATGGCGCCAATACTGCACTATTTAGAGACCAAAGGATTCCCTTGTTCATAAAATCCTTAAAAAGTAATAGTCCTTTGGCTCCCATTGTTAAACTAATTATAGATGATACCTTGCTTTTGCAAATTGTTACAATTTCTGCTCAGTTACATTCCCCCCTTGTATATAAAGCTTTATATCTACTGGCTTTCTTCTCCTTTCTCAGGGTATCCAATATACTGCCTAATGCTGCCAGGAACTTCGACAAAACCAGGCATTTGTGTGTGGGGGATGTAGTCTTTGCTTTTCAGAGGGTGGTCATTGTAGTGAAATGGTCGAAGATCTAGCAGGGCCGGGTGAAGACCACTACAATAGATATTCCTTATTTAGGTGCCTCTGCCCTCTGCCCCATTGCAGCTTTGAAACAAATGCTGGCTACATATCCCTCCCACCAGGATTCCTATTTGTTTCAGATACCACAGGGCCTGGCACCCAAGCCCCTTACAGATTCTGCAGCTAAGAAGCATCTTAAGCATGTGTCTGTACTTCTGGGACTTCCTAGGTCTCTCACCTTCCATGATTTTCCTAGGGGTGGAGCCTCTTGGGCTTTTCAGCATGGAGTTTCCATTCACGACATCCAGGCCCAGGGATCTTGGACATCCAATTGCGTTTGGAGATACATTGGCCTTCCCCCTTCGCAGACACAGGTCTCTGCTGAATTTAGATCGCATTTACATGTCTAGCCTTCTCTCCCTACCTCTACTGGGTGCTTGGGCCCCTTCTTTCCATTATTATATCACGTTTCAACTATAATTGTACATGTTGATACTATATTATGACCTTGTGACCTTTTTGGACCTCTCCACTAGTCAACTCTGGGTTCATGATCTGGGTGGGTAACATTGACCTTTGACCTTAATTCACCTCGGGTATTGTTTTCACCTGTCAACTTATTTGTTAACTACCACTTACACCATTTTCATTAATTAGATATTAGTCCATCCATTAGTTCATAATTTGACCTTGAGGTCAGCCCTAGTTGTATTGGGGTCTTGATATATAATCTGTATTAATAAGATTACAATGTCACCTTTTAGTACTGCTAAAATTTATTTATTATGTACTCTTTAATGTCTGTTTTGCATTACAATGTCTTTATAAGTATTTTTAGTAGTAACATTTATTGTATAATAAAATATATAATTCCAGTGTTCTTTTCTTACTTAGTGGGAACAGGGACTGATTGAATTTGACCTCTAATCCCATTACTATTCAGACATTATTATGTTCATTTATAACGTATCTCTACATTTATCATTAAACGTTTAATAAACGGTATACATAAAATATTTAAAAATCATTCTATTATAAATGTTTTTTGTACCAATCAGTTTTTAACCTTTGTCAAATGTTTCCTTTCAAACGTTTAAAAAACCCAAAAGTGTTTACTGGGATGGGTAAAAATAGTACCAGCACAGCCTTAAAAGGCTTTAGTCTAAAAAGATAAAGTATGCTGGCCCTAAACTCTGCATATAATAAACATAAGTAAACAAAAGAATTCACAAATATATTGTAACCTATTCCAAAGTACACAAGGTACAAAATGGTTTGAGAGCCAGCCACTTGAATCTGTGTTTGATGTATGGCCAAATGAACAATGCTCCTTCCATGAGGATAGTAAATGTATTCATTGAGGAATCAGTTGATTGTGCACTGTTAACTTTATGCCAGGATTTTCAACATCGGGGAAAAGTATACACAGGTAAATTCCTAACAGGGCAAATAGATGCACTTGTAACAGGCATTCTTATGTTAAAGTATTTGATATTTTCTTATGCAATATATCCTTAATAGAACTTGGCTTATTAAAAGTAACCTCTGTTGATGACTGAATAATATATTCAAACATACTTTCAGTCCACATCTCAAACATATGCTTCATTGCATGTGAATTGTAAAAATTTTCATTAATTGGCAACTCCACAACCACCCGGACACATAATTCATCATGACAACCTTCATTTCCCAACAGCATGTGAAACATACAGATTATATATTCAGTAAATGTAAGAAAAACAAGATCAGCTGGTATATTCTTGGCCCTTTATAGCAGTTAATTAAACTTTAAAGTTACCTAAATAGTCTATTCAATTTAGGGCAAAAATTTACCAAAACTGAAAAAAAATCAAAATAAGTCATTTTCTAGTTTTCCCCAGATAACAGTCCACTGGTGGCCCAATGGTGGGTCACCAGCAGAACATCGGTTGGCCCACCGGAGGCTGCCACTGGTGGGCCACCGTCTTTGTTCGTTGGGCCAACGTTGGCCCACCAGTGGCAATACACTGGTTAAAATTCTGCAATAGCATCAACCAATCAGATTGCAGCCTGTATAGTTATGTGGCCATTTGTGGATAAGCCGAATGATTGACATGTTTTTGGGTGTAGCTTAGCCAAGGGAATCAATGATAAGTCACATGACCAGTGATGTAATCAGTTGTTCATAAACAGTGGTAGATGAGAGTTCTAAGGTGATATTCCATAATTCACTGATGAAATTATAAAATGTCCAATGACAACTTTTTGTATTGTAAATTCATAACAAAAGTATTGTTTGTAAGTCTAAAATTGTTAAATAGTGAGTTAAAAATTGTGGGCTCACTAAAATCTCATTATTAGACACACACTTATGAATAAATTTTTAAAGAAGTTTCCCAAAATCCCTTATTATTGCTCATCTTGAAGTTTTTAAAATTTCCTTTGAATATTCAATATGTGTTGATATTACGTTATAGAGACATACATTAATTCATCCTGATATACTGCCTGATATAGCTACCATTCACGTTGTTTTTGTTCTTAAAAGTATGAGAAAATATCTCATAATTACCAGGAATAAGGGTCCCTTAACGTGATCGCACAACCAACAGCATAAATTTCATCACTTTATATTTATTTACAAAAATACACAAAAGATAATGATAAATGTTATGCGTATAAAATTGTAAAATACATAAGGCAAAAACCCCACTTTCCGGTAAACATTAAAAATGTTTAAAATGGTTTAAAAGTTTATAAAATGTTTTTAAAACCTATTTAAAACCTTATCTTGAAAACATTTAAAACCTTCCAAGTAAACATTTGCAGTGCATTTGTAAATGTTTTTGCTGAAAACATTTAGGAAACGTTTAGAGAAAAACCCAAGAAACTAGTTTTGACTGGAAACATTTAAAAATGTTTGAAAAATGTAAACAATACACATAAAACGTTTAAAATATGTTTGTTGATAATGATTTGTGAATGTTTGTTCCGAAAATGATTTATAAACATTTTAAAGCAACTGGTTTTCATACCTATCATTTTAAAACTTTTTAAAAATGTTTTTTTAATCAAATACTTTGAAAGCACTCTATCACAAACGTTTTTGAAGCCATATTTTCAGAATGCTTATTAAACGTTTACCTTCAAACATTTCCAAACAAAGATGGTGGTGAGCAATAATAGGGAATTTTTTGCCCCACATGCAATCCCTAAAAACAAGAATTGGGGCACAATTTTTAAGCCACTATCTTACAATTTAAGAGATAAATCCAAATTTTTTTGGTGAGCAGCTTAAAAGCATATTGAATCTGACCTCTGATCCCATTATTATGTTCGTTTGTAACGTTTTTCTGACATTTGTCATTAAATGTTCAATAAAGATATACATAAAATGCTTTGAAAACATTCTATTATAAATGATTTTTGTACCCATCATAAACTGCAGTAGTAGAATTGTGCACTGTTGAAACTTGTTGTGATGAAATCTTCATAATCTTGTTGAACAGTGACAGTTCCACACACAAAATTTCTGTGAAAAATGGGTAGTCGGAATAGTACACATAATTACTTGGTAAAAACCTTAATACATTTGATTAGATCACCTGATTAACCTTATTCATGGGACACAAAGTTCCTTGCAAAGGTACTCACTTATTTACTTTGACATTTTAATTATTAAAGTCATTATTGTCAAAATAATGTAAGATTATGCTGTAACTGTATAATATAATTTTAAGATTTTCTAACTTATCTTGATATACTTTCCAAGAATTGTGATTTGAACATCTGCCAGTTAAATGTGCCAATCACATTTGATGGGCTGGGAGTTTTCATATACAAATGTTTTTGTTTCTTTTTCTTAGTTTTGAGTTACTATATGTTTCTTCTTGTTACCTTTTGATGGCTAGTAGAAAAAGCGTAGTTAAGCTTATCGATGACCCCAGATAGCCTTTCGATGTTGGTCCAGCATCGGAATATCTGTCAGTCTGACTTTGGCACCACCGTTGGCCCATCTTTTTTGCCGGCGGGTGCGACGTTGCCCAACGCCAGCAAGCCACCGGTAAAAATGCTACTCAAGTTATGGCATTAGCCAATCAGATTCCAGCATGGTGTTCTGTGGCCATTGTTTAACAGAAGGCAAGTGATTGATAGATTGTGGGTAGATCTTAGTTAATGGAATCCCTGATAAATCACAATGTCTTAAGTCAAAAATCCAGTGATAGCACTATATTGTTAAAATTTGTGGGCCCACTGAAACATGATTTTTAGACATATAATAAATAATTTTTTACTAAGTTTCCCAAAATCCTCTATTATTGCTCACCACCATCAAGAATAAAAATCCACAGAAGGCCCAAGGTTGGCCCAACATTGCTAAATATTTAGATATATACGGCCTGAGTAGGGGTTAGCCAGCGACTGATGGGCCTACGTTGGTCCAACAGTGGAAAAATCTGCTGACAATGTGACCAAAAGCCATTGTTGGGCCAACGTGGGCCCAACACTGGCAAAATGTGCCGACCATGCCACCAACAGCCAAGGTCAGTCTGACAACGGAATGCTATCTGGGTTACCATTGCAGCACCATGCCCATGAAAAAAAACACTCAACATATTTTACAGATATGGTGTGCCTCAAGATACATAGTGAGTAAAACAGATTTTCAGTCTGTGTATGGAATGTGGGAAAATCAATGCTTGATACATGGAACGTAAACAAATGCCAGAGGGATTGCAACACTAGTTAATAATAATGTTCAATACAAATTAACTGGTAACCTCACTGATCTTTAATTTACTGACTTTGTATGGACCCAATACAGATAACTCCAAGATATAGCCTGGACAAGATTATCAAACTCAAGGTCACTTCGGCAAGGTCAAAGGCCAAATCAAGGTAACACCATGACGTTGCACACCTACACCATCCAACCAATGTCCATACCAAGTATCAACTTCCTACACCTTACAGTTTCTGAGATACAGCCTGGTAAAACCGGGTGTACCCCAAGAAGTATTTGCATACCATCTGCTCGATTAATACTAAAGTTTTTGAGTAATTTAAGTACAGTAAAACATATCTAGTCTTCTAATGTTAATAGACTTTGAAAAAAACTTCCACTTCATTTTCATGGCATTTATAAACAGGGTGATATCCTTACACCCAGATATTTTAGGATCAAAACTGTTTTCCTGATGTTATCTATTTGAAGTCTAGCTATCCTTAAGTCCATCTTTTGGGTATGTCAATCTTAAACCTCTCTTTCATGATGGTAATGGAATTAAAAAGAGCACATTCAAAGATAGGCAATATAGTGTATATAAAGTCTCCCATTCAGGCCTCGGCATTCATTTCATGGCAAGAATTCGAAGAGTGTAGACGCTTGTGTGATCCAATAGGTCATATTCTTATGGGACTTTATACTATGCAATAGTCTGCAGATCTGTTGGATATCATTTTCTGGCATTAATATCAATTTTTTTCTGAGTGGACTTTTATAGGGTATTAAAAGTAATTTCAAAATGCCACCAAAAAGAAACAAAAAAGAAGTCAGACAAGATACAGAAATCTAACGAGTGTATGTGGCAGTTTGGCAGACTCAGAAGGCAATTGGGGTGAGGTTGAGAGTTACAAAGAAGACTACACAGGAGTTGACTAAAGAAGGTTGTGTTGAAGAAGGCACAAGAGATCAAAAAAAGAGACAACTTAAAGTGCCCCAGTTCCTGTCACACCTAATTCTTCCAAAGTCCAAACAAGTTTAAAGTCAAATGGGGGGGGGGGGGGGGGGTCAAACCCTGTGACACCTCTCTTGTCCTAACTAACTACACATAACCATGCCAAGCTCCTGCTGCATGGTTGATTGCAGGACTCAAAACCTACTGGCCAAAATACTAAAGGCATTCTCAACAACCCTTATCCTACGGCTGATCCAGTAATTGTACACCTGCTCATTCATGTCCAAAGTTTTGCGGGAGAAATCTTTTATCAGCCAGTTTCCAAGGGGGAAGACATTGTCCCCTAGGATGAAATACTCCACCTCGGGTCCCTTATCCACGTATGACTCCCCCAGAGGGAAACCAATGGTGTTATCCTCTGTCCTTCACCTTTGAAGACTACACTAGAAAATCTGTCTATCAGAGTTGGATCTAGCAGTAACAATGTCATATTGTCAAATTGTAGGCCATATCCACCAGGGCTAGGATGACCAGGAGTGGAATGCCTTGTAGTTGAAGTAATCACAGCCCCCTCATCCTGGACATCTTACCAGGATGCTCTTTCCATCTAGGGCCTCATCGACATGATTAAACCTCAAGGACGAGTCAACCTCCCACCCTGAATGTGTACAACAGGGATACATACCTGTCTCCTGTGGCCAGCTGTCTTAATGTAATAGCCATTTTCAGGCCTGAGCTGAGAGGTTGTCTGAAAAAGGTTGCTGCCACTGGAGGTCTGGTTCAAATTGACACTCAGTCTCAGTGAAGATCTCTGGAGACATAAGCATAATTTTTTTTAAGTGGCCTGATAATCTTGGTTCAGTTGCACAATCAGGTTGTGGTATTAACCCTACCCTGCCCTACCATATCCTGAGCCACTTCCTAATCCAAGTCACTAGGGCTCTCCAGCTTCTGCTAATTGGCACAATTTTTTGTTTGAAACTCATTATAATCTCATCCAGTTCTAACATTTTCTTAAACAGTTGAAGAAATACAACATGTATCTGTAGCAGTTCATCTTAGTCAATGTTGAAGTAGTCAATGAATTTGACGTCTCCATCAACATCTATTTATAGGTATCCAAGTTGGATATAAGGAAATCGGGAAGATAACAAGGATGCATTGGAAAAATCTCATTATATGATCTTTTTGGATCTTATATCCGATCTTTTCCATGGTATACCTTATTGGGGCAGTCACAAACCTGATCAGGATGATCACCTACCTGTGACCGAGGTTGTATGTCAATTGTATACTGTTCGTAGCAGATCAGAATCCCATTGCAAACCTTATAAGAAATCTGTCATGGTGGTTGTAGACCCTAAAAACTGATTTGGAAATATTTTGCAAACCCATCCCAGATAACATTGCACTGGTGGCCCAAAAGTGGGCCACCAGCGGCATATCCGTTGGCCCACCAGAGGCTGCCACCGTTGGCCCACCGGTGGCAATATGCTGGTTGAAATTCTGCACAAGCCTCAGCCAATCAGATTGCAGCCTGTAGTTGTGTGGCCATTTGTGGATAAGGCAAATGATCGGCAGGTTTTGGGCAGGTCTTAGTCAAGGGAAACAATGATAAGTCACATGACCAATGATTAATCAGTTGTACATAAACAATGGTGGATGAGAGTCCTATGGTGATATTCCATAATTCATTGATAAAATTATAATATGTCTAATGACAACTTTTGTATTGTAAATTTATAATAAAAATATTGTTTGTATGTTTAAAATTGATAAATAGTGAGATAAAAATTGTGGGCTCACTGAAATCTTATCATTAGACAGACACTTATGAATAAATTTTTACTAAGTTTCCCAAAATCCCTTATTATTGCTCACCTCCATCTTGAACAAAAACCACCGATGGCCCACCGGTGACAAATTCTACAGACATGAAGATTGGTTGGAAAGCTACCGTTGGCCACCTGCTTATTATACAACCAAAAACCACCGGTGAGCCAGCGGTGGGAAAATCTGCAAACCGTATGCTGGTGGGCCACCAGTGGAATGTTATCTGGGATCACAAGCCTTTTCTGAAACCTCCTACTATGCCCTGAAATGTAGAGGAGACAGCCTATCCAAGGAAAATCTGAATTGGGAGCTAGGTTTACGATTGAATCAAAGAAGTGGAACAGCCCTTTATACTATTCAGACTTGTAATCTATTACAGCCAATCTATTACTATTACTATTACATTTGAAAATATCCAATCTATTACTATTACATTTGAAAATTTTAAATCTGTTACTATTACTCTGGTATCTATTACTTCTATAACTTTCTATTACATTCTATTACAATTTGGTAGGTAATTTTAACACAGAAATAAAACTGACAGGATACTCTATACATATAATTTTATTGAAAATGCTTCAGATTATGCCATACAAGGATAAAATATCACAAATATACCACTTGGTATATTTGGAATTCAATATAGGAACATAAGATATAGGAATTTAAAAACTGAGAGCGAGTAAAATATTTACATATAATAATTACATATACCAACAACTATACATCTTGTGTCTATAACAAGTTGCTTGTTAAAAACTCAGTATTACCTAAAATTAGAGCTTTAATCAATGCATTATAGAAAATTTTTTAAAATACTGATGCAAAATCATGTTATTCTAAATTACCAGTAACTATCTTTTCAGAAATTTTTTTATTAAGTTGATCAAACAATAAAAATATTTACTCACTTTGAGATGAGTACTCAGGTTTGAAGAACTCTTGCTATTGTATGAAATGCTTGATGAACAATGTTTACAAACAGCTTTCAAAGAGCTAGTTTCCTTGTTGGCAGAGTCTACTTCAAAATGATTCCAAAGTGACATGTTTGCTTTAAATAATAACTCAACTGGTATTCATAGACAAATCTTTGAAACAACTGACACATGCCACTCTTTTGCCCTTATTTATACCCAAAACAGACTTGTATATTTGGCTTTCATGTGTCACATTTGCTATTAGAGCAGTCTATTTAGCAGCATTAAGTTAATCCCTTCAAAACCCAATTCAGTTTAACTGTCCCCCATTAAATCTTTATTTATACCACTTCAAAGAAACTGATGCTTTAGAATATTAATCAAAGGAAAACAGTTAAAGGTGGCTTGATTGTTATTTGTTTTAAACCTTTGTTGTGTGTACAATTGGCTTTCATATGTCACAATTGCTGTTAGAGCACCCTATTTAGAACTAATAAGGCAATCTCCTCAAATGTTTATCTCTTTTTATTTCAGCTCAATAAAAAAATAATGGGATGTTTACACTGCAACAAGATATAAAGTTACAATTATTCTGTGGAATCCATGTCTGGAAGTGTTGATTATCTATAAAATATATGGAGTATTATGGATAGCCTTTAACAGACGTGTCTCATTTTTGTTAAATTAATGAATAAAAATTTCCATCCCTGTAGTCATATCAAAGCTTATTTATGGCATTTAAATTGTACAAAATCAAGCAATCATCTGATGAATTTTTCTTTTCCCATCCTAAACAGAGGCAAAAAACAACAAAAGTTGGGTTGTAATAGAAAAGTAATATAGAGAGTAATAGATATAAAAGATGAAATTTCAATCTATTACTATTACTATTACATTTTAAAAATTTCAATCTATTACTATTACTATTACATCGGTCTCAACTGAAATCTATTACTTTTCTATTATATCTATTACTTTGTTTACAAGTCTGATACTATTTCTATGGCAAAAAGTTATGCAGCATTCTTAAGGGTTGTAAACACAAGCTGTAAATTAGAACGGGTGTCAGGGGTCATATTACCACTCCTGAGTAAGGTATCAAAGATAAAAAATACAGAATATGTGTGCTTTTGTTATAAAACATGTTAAATTAACTGTTTTAATAGTTTGGATTTTATAAATAACCCCAGAAAATGCATAACAAATAAAATATACATCATTTACATGGAGGGCAAAATATTGTGATTACTTTTATTTCTCCAACTTACTCATTTGAGTTTGTTTATATCTAAATAAAAACACACAAGCCATGGATCACTGAAAAATGGCCAAAGCTTCCCATTTGTACATACAAACTTGTGAGTGATGCACATGCGTGTGGTGTTTTAAGTAATCACAAGTGGAAAGGCTTGAATTAATAACCTTGTTTTTATTAGGTCTTATCAGCTTGGTTGCAATACAGAGTCTGGTCTTTCTATTGTTCACAGTCTCTGATGTCATTACATTAATATTCAGCATTATGTTGAACGCCACATGTGATGTTATATACTGGATCTGTTACTTAGTCCAAGCAATTTCTCTTTTGTCAGCAATGTGATATATAGTGATTTGGTCTCAGATCACTCAATGATAAAAAGTCAGCTGGATTTTGCATGTCCTGTGATAACAAAGGTCGACCGTATCTCATACCACAGGTATCATAAAATCAACATGCATAGCTTTTGCAAGGATCTTGCAAATACTTCCTTTGTCACATCTCCTGCTAGCATGGCTGCTGTCCCATATGATCAGTATATTTGTGACCTTGTTGGCGTGTTAGACATGCATGCACTATTAATTTGTTGAAGAGCTAAGAAAATACCAGCTGGATGACTGTCTGATTTGTACCTTAAAGCCAAATCTATTAGACATCAATTTGAGCATATGTGGTGTAAAGATAAGTCTCAGTTGAGCAGAAGTAGATTGTGCAGACAGATTGCCTGGTTGTTGTATTTGAGCCTCCGTGACTTGATTTGGGAATAAGTAAAACTACACTGAATGTAGCCTTACATTAAATTTATTAAAATGAACAACAAAGTCATCAATTATATACAAATACAGTTAATGTTTTGGGCCCAAACCAACTTCCATTTAATACACATAGTTTTTTTCACAAGCAGACACTGAAATTGTCCATGACATGTATTGTCCTATGAGTCTCTAATTAATGTATTGTCCTTTTAGGTTTGAAATCTGTATAACTGTATTCAGCACACTGTATTAGGCTGTAGCATTCCTGGACTGGGTCCATGTAACTCAGCACTCAGTATATGTAACCAGTCCTTCGATATGACAAGGAGTTGTTTTCAAAAACTCTATCTTTCCAACTTTAAAGACAGTCCGACTTTCTGCTGCCCACAAACTGACCATGAGGTCCCCATACTATTTCAATAGAAAAACAAAATTGTAACATATGTATGACTTCACAACTCCCCATTTGGAATAATCTCATAATGCACTGATGTACTGTTCTAAGGATTAGAAAATGACCCCAAAATAAATCATAATGACATCATTCATTCACAAGGTTCATAGAATTAAATTTGTTGCCTTAGTATATTTCAGTTTCATCTTTATCACAACTGAATTAAATGGCATCAAAGGCAACAATTAATTGCATAATATACACATACACTGAAATACTACACTGGTGCAATGCAATCATAAACAGAGACAAGGCTGAATATTATAGCGCTGTCATTAGTGACAACGTTAACAGCAATGACACAAAGAAGCTACGGCAGGCACTTCAACATGTCCTTGCTACGGACCTAGAGATTATTCTTTCTCTCCGAAAAATCTTTGGCAAACCAATTTGCTTCCTTCTTCAATCAAAAAAAATCAAAAAGATTCATGACACGTTCCCAGCATCTTCCTCAACAGTTATACTGACAACATGTCCACCTCCCAACCTACCTCACTTCAATGAGGTCTCAAAGAACAAAGTACTTAAAATCATCAAAACTTCCTTCATAAAATCATGTCTTTTAGATCCAGTATCTATTTTCCTTCTGAAAGATTGTGTGGATATTTTACTTATGTCAATTACAAAACTTGTCAATTTGTCTTTAGCTGACGGTTTTTTCCTCAAAAATTCAAAAAGGCAGTTGTTATTCTCATAAAGAAATTGTCTCTTCCATGTGAAGATTTAAAGAACTATTGTCTGGTATCAGGACTATGTTTCATGTCAAAATTGATGGAGTGGTTTGTTGTCAAACAGCTCATACATACACTGCCCTGCTGCATATCAAAAATAAGATTCATCTCTCACTCTCACGTTGCAAGCCTACTGCACTTGTCTTCAAATTCCATTTTTATACAGACAACACCCAATGGTTTATTCATATGTTTCACAAAAATGCAGCCCTGGCTTTTGAAAAACTGAATTCATGTCTTCTGGATGTTCAAGACTGGATGTCGTCAAGTACATGCTCAAATTAACCAAGACAAAACAGAGTTTTTCATCTTTGGATCTCATGCTCAGCTCAATAAGTTAGATCCCCACCTCCCTATCAGGATATTTGGTAACCTCATGCATGCAGCAGTTGTTGTAAAGAACCTATGTGTCTGGTTTGATGCTAACTTCTCCTTTGCTGATCATGTCTGCAATATTTTTAAGACATGCTTCATTCAAATGCGTGATTTCAGATGAGGCTCCTATCTTGGCAGCTAATAGCTTGGTTAGTAGTTGCCTTGATTACTGCAACTTTCTCTTCAGGAGTCTATCCAGTTTTAACATGTACAAACTATAGTGTATTCAAAACACACTTGCTAGGATTGTCACAAACTGTAACAAATACACAGAGCATCTCCTGTTCAAAGGACTCCATTGAATTCCAGTTAAATTTTGCTGCATCTTCAAAACCACCACTTAAGTTTACAAGTTTCTTCACAGTAGTCATTCCAGTTTGGTTCTCTTTTGTCTAATCATTATGGAAGAAATGGTACAACATACAACCGTGCAGATAAAAGGTTCTTGGAGGTTCCACAATTCTACCCATCTGTACACAAATTCAAAAAACACTTTGGCCACAGCTTTGCTTTTGATACTCCCATGGTTTGGAATGATTTACCTGATGAGGTCTTCTTCCCTAAATTCTAGCCTGTTTGAAGAAAAGGGTAAAATCATATCTCTTCAAAAAGACTTTCCAAACAAAGCATATACTCTATCAGGTGTCTCCATATGGTATTGTACTTGGCAACAGCTAAGCAATGATGATTTTTTTAAAAATTTGATTATGGTGTTGTGTCTTATAATGTGTCTGGCAAAGATTAAGCGTTATGAAAGTACAGAAAAGAGTAGAATGATCCAGTGAATACAAATACAGGTCTAAAATATACCAGTATAGATTTTTGAAGACATTATAAAATAATAATATGAACACTATAACGGGCTCACAGCCTACCTCTGAACACGGCATGATTGTTACACCTTTCCGTCAGTGTGGCCCCATGGTTCGACAAACAAGGAAGTAAATAAAGCTCATGTTGCTAAATATACATGGTAAATATTGCAAAATGATGACACTTCTCGTTTAAGTACTGTATTAAAAATTGGAACAGAAAAGCATGTAGCTGTTTTCCATTGTATTACAAGTAAAGGTGGGTGTGACATTTGTTATTTGTGGAATAATTTGCTTTTCAAATATGGGCGGTAGTGTTACTGGACAGTACTACTCAGTAGTACTGTACAGTAGACACGTTGGTATTATCTGGTGCCGTATTCTACAACAATACTTAGATCATTTCTAACTTAGATTTCAAATATTTCTTAAATTTTAAGTAAAAAATGATGAAACTGTACATTCCTAATTTTTGTTTCATGAATACAAAGTGCAAGAAAAACCTTCCCTTACTTAGATCTAAGGTCACCTTATCTAAGTATTGTTGTAGAATATGGCCCCAGGTCCCATTTTTCGCGATTTACTAAAAATGTTAAGAAATGCAATAAGTGGACCCTAATTTGCAATGTACGTATATTAATCAAATAAACAGATATATTGCTGCCTATTTTTTGTCATTATCTGTAATATCAATGCTGTCTAACATTAGTGACAGCCAGGGTGTACTGCAATATTTATGCAGTGGTCTGTATATGGTGAACACCTGAGAATTATATGTGAAATACACAAATAATAGGATCATAAGGTATATAAAATAGATAAGACGTACATGGTTTACTGTGGTTACCTCTGCAAAACAGATCAGTTGTTTATTTCAGCAGTAGTGAACATACTGAAATAGATAACAATTATGTACTTGTGTCTATAACAATACTGGAGAATAGGGACAATGGTATTTAGTGAAGTAAATAGTTTCATATATTATTATCCACTGCAAGCCATGTTTGACTCGTATAGGGGAAATACAGAGAGAGTTATATTTTTTTGTATAAAACAGTGCCTCCATACCATGGATAACAAGTGTCAATAACTTCCGTTTTTTCACAAATATATCAGAAACTTTGTAACCTACAAATGTGTGTATATATCATTAGAAAGGTCTTGTCACAGTGCTTCTGTTCATGTTTGTTGCATAAAAATCCATGCAGAAATAACTGAGATATTGCAAGTTAAAGATTGAAGTTTTTATATTCACTTAATTATGCCCATGTTTTTTACAGCCTTTTTCACATTCTCTCTTTAAATATTAGTTTCTTTAAGTCATAAGACATACAAAATGGTGGATAATAAAAGTAAAACATCCCTCATTAGACATATACAGAAAAAAATATATCACTGATGAAGATTAACAATATAATATATAATATTATTACCTTCATTTGTGATATTATATTTTTTTACAAAGTTTTCCTTTTATCAATAACTTCTTTCACATTGCATTTTTGAAATATTTTGTACCATTAAAATAATCATGCAATTACACTACTGGACTAATGTATATATAATGTCTACAAAGTGAATCTCATGTTCAGTGTGAGGTGATAGTTTTATTGGGAGTTTAGTGGATCCAAGATAACCACATCTACTGATCAATGTAGATTAGTACTTCATCAGTGCACAATCACATACCGTAATTGACCTATTTAGCGCATGCGCCCTTGTAACCGCACCCTATCTCTTTTTTCCGGCAATATTGTCGGTGACAGTGCACAATATCCACATATTTTTTATATATTGTACATATTTTTACTTAATAAATTGACATTTTTGCCATGCATTTCTACCGCCATATTTACTGGAAGTGGGTATTTTTAGTAGATTCTAAATGCAGTTATTCTTACCGGATTGACTTATACTTTATCCCGGAAAGTGTTTCATGATGGGTGCGCTAAAAGGGGAACTTTTTCCCACCAAAATATTGAATAAAAATAGTCTTTCCTTAGCGCACTGTGTGCTTAATAGGACATTTACGGTATATATATCTGGATTCCTTATGTGTTTATACTGTAAACTAGTTACATTGGACAATGTTAACAAACATTTAATATGTTTATAACCAAATGTTAATGTATTCTGACATGTACAAATACATTCATGTCTTGTTGATAAATGTGTGTGCAGAGATAGAGTGATTTCGACAAAATTTTTGACCCGCAGGGTATCTGCAGAGTCTTCTTGCAACTTTCCTCAAACATCGTTTTCCCGCCACTTTTGGCGGCCATCTTGAGTTTCTGCCTTAAACGCAAAAACATGTTTATCCTGGAAACGGAGTGAGATAGAGAGATTTCAACAGTCTAGTGGCGATTTTTTGCAAAAATCATTTTCCCGCCTCTTTTGGCGGCCATCTTGAATTTCTGCGTAAAATGCAAAAATGTGTTTATCTCGGAAACAGAGCGAGATAGAGCAATTTCGACAAAATTTTTGACCCTCAGGGTATCTGTAGAGTCTAATGGCATTATTTCGCAAAAAAAAAACCCTTTTCCCCGCCACTTTTGGCGGCCATCTTGAATTTCTGTGTTAAACACAAAAATGCATTTATCTCGGAAACGGAGCGAGATAGAGCGATTTCGACGAAATTTTTGACCCACAGGGTATCTACAGAGTCTATTGGGAACTTTTCCCCAAAATTGTTTTCCTGACACTTTTGGCGGCCATCTTGAATTTCTGCGTAAAACGCAAAAAAAATAAAATAAAATATAAAAACATAAACAAACCAGATTCATCAATGAAATGAAACCTTGCATTTTGTCGTAAATGGAAAAACATATTAAACACAGGAAGATGGTCATTTCTATGAACTCATTAATACTTATTGGGACGCTTGCACAGCAAAAACAATTTCTTTTTCTTTTGCGAAGCAATACTCTAATTAAATATTAATATATCAGAGAATGAATTTATTCAGTGAAATTTCTTCAGGAGATACACATTTTTCAGTGAGAACATATATTAATTGTAACAAACATCTATTTAATAACATTTTTTTCAAAATTCCCATTTGTAGACATCCCTGAGGTGTGACGCTTCCTCTTCTTCCCAGTATGTAAGATAGAGGACCATATTCACTAATGCTCCAGTTCTATTTCAAACATATCAAAAGAGAACTTCAGAACTATGTGCAAGATTAGCTGCAACAGCACCAATATAGTCATGGCAGCCTAATCATTAGTCCTACATGACTTACAACCAAAAAGATCAGTTATGACAACTTTGAACAGAAATTGTCACTCACAAAGGTTTTAAACCTGTTTACAAAATGGGACAAGCATCTACAATCATCGTGATTGCACTACTGAAGTTTATGACTGAATAGATTAGGTCATATGACCAATAGCACTACGCTTTAATCAGGAGGAAAATATGTGACAGCATAGCTGGGGTATTAGCCTCATAAATTTTAAGAGAACCCATTTGATTATGTCAGTTTTTGCTAAACCTGGTTTGACTAGGAATTGTAAGTAAAATAACAGTGTGAAATATTTAGAATGCAGTTGATCTGAAGCTGGTATTTACTATATTTTAAATATTATTACTGATACAATAAAGTTCACCATTTGTCAACTGGAATTTGGTGGTCTTTGATTTAATCTATTTGAAACCTAGGCATAAAGTGCTTACTTGTGATATCTTTCTGAAATATAGAGCACTGACTTGGTTATAAACCCTGAAAAAGATATCTTAATTTTCTTTTTTCCTTTAATTAATCATTGATCAGTAGATGTGGTTACCTTGGATCTACTAAACTCCCAATAAAACTATCATCCCACACTGAACATGAGATTCGCTTTATAGACATTAAAATCATCAGTTGATCCCAAAAACAGACATCTGCTTGATTAGTTTTTACCCCACAGCCCTTAAGGGAAGGGAAAAGGTTAGTCCGGGCTGTATCTCAGAAACCGTAAGGTGTAGGAAGTTGATACTTGGTAGGGACATTGGTTAGGAGGTGTAGGTGTGCAACATCATGGTCTGAACTTGATTTGACCTTTGACCTTGCCATAGTGACCTTGAGTTTGAAAATCTTGTCCGGGCTATATCTCGGAAACTGTAAGGTGTAGGAAGTTGATACTTGGTAGGGACATTGGTTAGGGGGTGTAGGTGTGCAACGTCATGGTGTGACCTGGATTTGACCTTGCTGTAGTGCCCTTGACCTCTAAAATCTTGTCCGGGCTATATCTCGGAAACCATAAGGTGTAGGAAGTTGATACTTGGTAGGGATATTGGTTAGGGGGTGTAGGTGTGCAACGTTATGGCGTGACCTTGATTTGACCTTTGACCTTGCCGTAGTGACCTTGACCTATAAAATCTTGTCCGGACTATATCTCGGAAACCACTTGGTAGGGATATTGGTTAGGAGGTGTAGGTGTGCAATGTCATGGTCTGACCTTGACCTGACCTTTGACCTTGCCGTAGTGGCCTTGACCCATAAAATCTTGTGCGGGCTATATCTTAGATACTGTAAGGCGTAGGAAGTTGATACTTGGTAGGGACATTGGTTAGGGGGTGTAGGTGTGCAATGTCATGGCGTGACCTTGATTTGACCTTTGACCTTACCATAGTGACCTTGAACTCTAAAATCTTGTCTGGGCTATATCTCAGAAACCGTAAGGTGTAGGAAGTTGATACTGAGTAGGGACATTGGCTAGGGTGTGTAGATGTAAAACGTCATGGTGTGACCTTGATTTGACCTTTGACCTTGCTGTAATGACCTTGACCTATAATGCCTTGTCTGGGCTATATTTTGGAAACCATAAGGTGTAGGAAGTTGATATTTGGTAGAGACATTGGTCAAGGGTTATATGTGTGCAACATCATGGTGTGACCTGGATTTGACCTTTGGTCTTGCATATCTGATGCTATTTTATGTCTCTACGAGGATATCTGATACTATTTATCTCTCTTATATCTCTCTTATATCTTTTTACTTAAATCTTGGTTGTTGCACCTTTGGGTGTCTTTTGGTGTATATTAAGCACTGTTATGCCCTTGTTCCACCAAAGGATTAAGCCCCGATCCTGTCGCCGACCCTTAATCGTGGACAGTCGGTGAAAAAAAAAACAAAAATGGGTGGGAAAACTGGATTGGTTTCAAAGTCTGGGATTAAGTACAGATCGTCCTCAGGAAGCCTCAGGACGCCTCAGGCGGCCCCAGACAGTCCCTAACTGGTCTGGGACTAAGAACCGACTAAGCCATTTTTCTGCTCGGTTTGAACCACGATCCTGTCGTAGACAAACCGACTGGGCCCCAGGACGCCTCAGGCCTCCTGGGACTAAGCCCCGACTAACCCACGATTAAGTCCCGACCCCACAAGGTGTCCTGAGGTGTCCCCAGGAGTCCCCAGACCGAGATAGCTGATTCTTGTTTTGCAATGGGACTAAGGGTCGCAGGAGGCCTGGGACTAAGGGTCGGGGACTAAGGGTCGGCGACTAAGGGTCACAGGCGGCCTGGGACAACATAGGACTGTGTAAATTTGGTCTGAGGAGGCCTGAGGAAGCCTGGGACTGGACATTTTGTTTATGGCGGGAAAAATAATCGGTTGGGGTCGGGAGAAATATCAAACATGTTTGATTTTTGACACGGCCTCAACCGACCACAACGGACCCTTACAGGATGCCTGGGACTAAGCAAATTTTTGAAACCGACCCTCAAAAACCCTTAATCGGGAGCCTTAGTCGTGTGGTAGAACACCCACATTAAAGTCATATTAGAAGTCATTAACGGTTTTACTTTTGCAGCTTCCCATTGTAGCAGATAGTATTGCATCAAGTGAGCCACAGGTTTTGCCCCAATTCCACATAAAAGCATGTATTGCTACATCTGTATGTATGGGTAATATTCAAAACATCCAAACCATAATTCGACCATACAAATGAAAATCAAAATGGGAGAAGTCTTAAAGCTTCATAATTTTTAGTTTACTGAATTGTCTTGTTTTAATACTTATTCTTTACATGCAATTTCTTTCTCTTAGATGTTATTTCTCTACTTAAACATTATTTGGACACTGACACTGAAAGTATCCCAATCTGTGTACTGTTTCACTACTTCTGTATCTCATGGTGTTGAAAACTATTTTCCCAGGCTGTGGGGTACGGGCATCTCTGATGCTATTTTTATCTCCCGCTGGCCGATAGGCCCGGTACGGGAGATTATAAAATGCCCTGTGTCTGTTGCGTGCGTGCGTCCGTTCGTCACGTTTTTACAAAAGCCTTTCTATCTCTTAAAATATTATAGCTAGAGCTTCCAAATTTGCAGGATAAATTCATCATTGGAAAAACTTGCCTGGGAATCTTTTTCGGCTGATTCGGAAAAACAAGATAGCCGCCACGGGTGTTAACAAGATGGCTGCCATGGGTTTTTTCTTCAGGTGTTCTGCCATGGGTTTTTTTTCGTTGATTTAGATGGCTGCCATAAGTGTGTAGTTGCACTTTTATACAGCCTAAAAATAGCCTGCTTGGTATTTTTCAGACTTAGGTCCATAGCTAAGTGAGTAATAGCAATGGTGGCTACTTTCAGTAAAGTGCTCATAACTCCAAAACGACTGCATTTACAGCATTTCTGTAAAATATGTTGTTCAGCTACTTTCTCCGTGCCTACAAGATGGTACCATTTTTAGGGGTCTATCTTGATAGCTAAGTGAGTAATAGCTATTTTGTGTTTTTAACAATGACCAAAATGAGTAAGTTGCTTTTATCTTTGTAACTGTTACTTACAATATTGGTCTCAAATATGTTGTTGAACAACTCCTTCATGTACTATATCATGGTGAGGTTTCCAAGGTGTAGCACCATAGCTAGCTGAGTAATAGCTACACTAAGTTTAACATTTGACCATTCAGCAAGTCACTTATAACTCAAAAACTATTGAATATAGAGGATTTTTGTCAAATACGTTGTTTATCTACTTTTTGATGTACTGTGTCGTGGTGAATTTTCAGAGCTGTAAGTCCATAGCTAACTGAGTAATAGCTACTTTTAAATTTCTTAATTTCAACATTGAATAAATCACTTATACCTCCAAAACTATTGAAAAGTTTCAGAGCTGTATTTCCATAGCTAACTGAGTAATGGCTACTTTGAATTTCAACAATGAGTAAATCACTTATAACTCCAAAACTATTAAATTTAGAGAATTATTGTCAAATATGTTGTTCACCTACTATTTGATGTACTGTGTCATGGGAAATTTTCACAGCTGTATCTCCATAGCTACCTGAGTAATAGCTACTTTGAGGGTTTCCATTGAGTAAATCACCTTTAACAGCAAAACTGTTGAATTTAGAGGATTTTTTTCAAATATGTTCTTCACCTACTTTTTGATGTACTGTGAAATGGCAAATTTTGAGAGCTGTAGGTCCATAGCTAACCGAGTAATGGCTACTTTAATGGTTCTCCATTGAGTAAATCACTTATAACAGCAAAACTGTTGAATTTAAAGGATTTTTCTCACATATGTTGTTTAGCTACTTTTTTATGTACTGTGTAATTGCAAATTTTGATACCTGTAAGTCCATAACTAACTGAGTAATAGCTACTTTGATGGTTCTCCATTGAGTAAATCACTTATAACAGCAAAACTATTAAATTTACAGGATTTTTGTCAAATATGTTGTTCATGTACTTTTTAATGTTCTGTGTCATGGCAAAGTTTCAGAGCTGTAGGTCCATAGCTAACTGAGTAATAGCTACTTTCATGGTTTTCCATCGAGTAAATCGCTTATCACAGCAAAACTGTTGAATTTAAAGGATTTTTGTCAAATATGTTGTTCACCTACTTTTTGATGTATTGTGTAATGGCAAATTTTGAGACCTGTAGGTCCATAGCTAACTGAGTAATACCTATTTTGATTTTTGCGGAAAATGAAAAAGTCTTAATATCTCGAAAGCTGTAAGATATAGAGCGATTTTGAGTGAATTTTTGACCCGCAGGGTAGTACATGAGTATACTATGCAAAAGGGAAAAAATTCAATTTTCGCCACTTTTGGCGGCTATCTTGGATTTTTAGCAGAAAATAAACATTGAAAATATCTTCAAAATGGTAACAGACAGAGCGATTTCGAGCGAATTTTTGACACATGGGGTAGTACAACAGTATTCTGTGCCTAGGGGAAAAATGTCATCTTGGATTTTAGCGGAAAATGAAAAATTGTGAATATCTCGGAAAAGGTATTTCCTCCACTTTAATGCTCAGCGGGAGATACACACCGCGGCAGTGGTCTTGTTATTAATGCCAGCCACTACCTCTGAAGTGACTTTTATGTAAATATGTACCAATTAAGTTCATTTTCATTATTTGTTTGTATTTGCCAGTATTATTACCCCACAGCCCTTAAGGGCTGTCGGGGTATTGTTTTCACCCATGGTGTCCGGTAGGTGTGCAACGTCATGATCTGACCTTTGACCTTGCCGTAGTGACCTTGACCTATAAAATCTTGTCCGGGCTATATCTCGGAAACTGTAAGGTGTAGGAAGTTGATACTTCGTAGGGATATTGGTTATGGGGTGTAGGTGTGCAACGTCATGGTCTGACCAGGATTTGACCTTTGACCTTGCCATAGTGACCTTGAGCTATAAAATCTTGTCCGGGCTATATCTCGGAAACCGTAAGGTGTAGGAAGTTGATACTTGGTAGGGACATTGGTAAGGGGTTATAGGTGTTGAGCATCATGGTGTGACCTTGATTTGACCTTTGACCTTGTTGTAGTGACCTTGACCTTTAAAATCTTGTTGCACCTTTTGGTCTGTCTTTTGATCTAGATTAAGCACTGTTAAAGTCACATTAGAATTTATTAAGAATTTTACTTTTAGAACTTCCCATTGTAACCGATGGAATTTCATCAAGTGAGCCACAGATTTTGCTCCAACAACACACATAAGCATTCATTGAATGTATTACCATTTCTGTATGCATGGTAATATTCAAAACATCTAAACCATAATTCGGCCATGCAGATGTAGATAAAGAGTGTTGTAATGTTTAGTTTACTGATTAATGCTGTCATCTTGTTATTGAATTATCTTGTTTTAATACTTCATCGTTACATGCATTATCTTTCTCTTAGACATTATTTTCTCTATTTAAACATTGTTTGGACCTTTATATTACTGACAGTGCCCTGAAAGTATCCTGAACTTTGTACTGATACAGTACTTCTATATCTCATGGTGTTAAAAATATTTTTCCCTAGGCTGTGGGGTACGGGCATCTCTGATGCTATTTTCCAATTTAAAGCAAGAGTATAACAACCAGGGTACGAAACTAAGCCAAAATAGTTTCGGGACCACAGGACTGACAACTTGCGGAAGTTACTGGTCCGTCAGAAAGTTTATCAGTCCAATATGCAAACATGAGAATAAAAAATTGCTACACGGTTATTAAAATATATATTATACAGGGCAGTAATTATCACACACTGTAAGTGATGATATTTACATTAATGCAACATCTATGACAATATATCTTTAGTGACAACATCAGAGCACTAGCGGATCCAGGGGGGGTTTAGGGGGTTCGAACCCCCCCTTGAAAAATAATGTAAAGGGGTTCAACCCAAAGTACAAAATTATTTCTTGAGAGTGGTGTTAAATTTACAGGAAATGCACTATATTTTTACCAAAAATTAATTTTTTTTCCCAGGGGGCATTCCCCCCGACCCCCTTAGTTATGGTATGTCTGATGTGAACCCCCACCTTACTATGATGTGAACCCCCACCTTACTTAAAGGCTGGATCCACCCCTGCAGAGGTCAACGAAACTTTCATGGAAGATTATTTGTACAAGTGCTAGGCTGCAAACATGTTTGTAAACACTTTTCACATCTTTAACCTATGAAATGCTAGAAAGGAAGTGAAATGCTCCCTAGATGTATGTTACAGTAATTGTGAAGCACCTCTGAAGCAAGAGTCCATGGCATTACATGACCTCCAAAAAATGGAGTCCCAGTAATTTTTTTCCTATGTCCTATGTTACAGATCGCAAGATTTTGGCATTTTAAGTAAGGTAGAACCTCTATTATCCTACCTTCTATTATTAGAATTTTCAATTCTCAACCACAGAACCACTTTTACAACAAAATTTAAACCTGTTGTTTTAGCTCTTCTATTATCTGACCTAACTGTTGCTCCCCCAATAGGGTCGGTTAATAGAGGTCCTACTATATTGTATTATTCTATTTATGCTGTATTATTATATCACTGTATTGTTTATTACATTGTCTGAAAACAAAATTATGGTTTTTATATATTTTAGCATTCTTTGACTGTATTACCATTTCTGTATGTCAGGTAATATTCAAAACATCCAAACCATAATTCGACTATGCAAGGCGCTTATAATTGTACTGGGGAGATTTGCATTTTGACGGTTTGCCACTTTGGTATGTTCTGATAATATTCAAACCATCCAACCATTCAAACCAGACATTTGTTTGAAAATTATCTAAATTTTTCCACTGGCTGTTTCTCAAGGTAAAAGGTTGAATCTCTTCATAGGTGATATGTATAACAGATATACATGTCCTATACAACCTTGCAGACATTTTACCTTGAAGCTCTTAATTCAAGGTCATTGACAGAGTGCCAAAGTATCCCACATAGTGGACTTTAAAAGTGCCTATATATCCCTTATTATTAGTCCTAGAGGTTGCAATGTGAAACCAACCTATAGGAAATCATGTACTGTGAATCTTCTGGTGTGGTCGGATTGTGCTTACAACTCACTTATTATTGGTCCTAGAGCTTTGGGATGGTAAACTAACCTAATCATGGGCTGGGAAGATTTTGGTGTGGTCGGATTTGACCTTGGGCCCCTCCTTCAAGGTCAAACAAGGATAGCCAAAGTTAAAAGTGCTTATAACTCACTTATTATTGGTCCTAGAGGTTTGGGATGGTAAACCAACATATAGGAAATCATGGGCTGTGAATCTTCTGATGTGGACGGATTTGACCTTGGGCACCTCCTTCAAGGCCAAACGAGGATAGATAAACTTAAAAGTGCTTATAACTCACTTATAATTGGCCCTAGAGGTTTGGGATGGAAACCAACATACAGGAAATCATGGGCTGGGAATCTTCTGGTATGGAAAGATTTGACCTTGGGCCCCTCCTTCAAGATCAAACGAGGATAGCCAAACTTAAAAGTGCTTATAACTCGCTTATATGGCTGGAAATACTCTGTATGTCACGCTTCAACCATGTCCCGTCCGGGGATACACTGCGTCGAGACGCAATATCTAGTTTTGGTTAAATTGCTTTGTATAATGTATATCTGGATATTAAGTTGGAAGAAAATTTCACTAACTGACACAAGTTAAGTATGCCATTGAAGCATAAACATTGGGTTTATAGCTTCAAAAGTTGCATACTTTGAGGTTACCTTTAAATCAGCCAACTAAGGTGTCTAGAGATGAGTAGAGATTAGTAAATGTCAAATATCTGTTTCATTTTTGGAATTAAAGCTTTGAAATATATTTGAGACATCATAATAAATAATAAGGCAATCATGGCCTGGTATTCCAAAAAAAAAAAACCATCAGGCCCCCCCTTAAGGTCAAAGTGGGATCACAAAGTTGAATTTCTTGTATTTTGCAGTGTATCTATAAATCCTATAAAACTTCATTGAAATATTTTTCAGGACTATTCAGGCATAGTGACAAGGCTTTTTGTCACTTTTTTGCCTTTCAATATCAGTTTTATCACTTTAAGTGCGTCAGATTATCAGTTGTTGCTTAATATCTAATTTACTATTTGCAATTGCAACTTTGGAACTTATTGAGAGGTAATAGTAAAACATGGCCCGGGATTCCAAAAAACCCAACAAATTTGCACCCCATGTCCCCTATTATGGTAAAACCAGGATCAAAATCGTCATTATGTCGTGTTTGGGAGTGTATTTAAGAAATATCACCTAGAATCATATAACACGTAATTAAATTATTCCTTAGCATTATTCAGACCTAGTGACGTGTTTTTCCACCCTTCAAACATTTCTAGGTCAATTCTACCAGGAACTGATTAAGATTTTAGGTTACTGATATCTCTTTTATTACTGTGATAGAGCTTAGAATATTTTGGGAGGTTATAGCAAATCATGACCTGGTACTCCCCCAAAAACATTGAATATTCCTCCCACCTCTCCTTAAAGACATAAAACACATGTACAAGTGACAGTTAACAATGTTTATACATTTTACCTGTAATTATCTTTACTATTCTGTATTTACCATTTTTCACTTTACTTGCTGTGGGACACTTCATTTTTGGACTAGCAAAAAGTTTTTTTCTCATTATAGTTTCAGTTATGATAATGGTAAATAAGTGATGAAGAGCCTCTTTCATTTTCATTCCTGAACACAAATCAGAGGATGGGCTCATAGTGTGGTGAATTTATTACAACTATTTCTGTTAACTGTGTCAGTTATTCATGCAAGTGGAAGGTTAAAATTAATATTGAGTATGTGCTGAGGGTAGCTTCTCTGGTGAGATCAAGAAAAAAAATTATCATTTTATCTCTAATCTTAGTATGAAATGTGAAAAAAATACTTCAAAAGTTCAAACAATATTTTTTAAGATGAAAATTTAATTAGATGTAAAGTTTTGGTACATAAATGGACCTCAATTTAGAAAAAGGCATTTATATTGTCACAACTAGAAAATAGAGATTGGTAAATGTATCAGAGATGGACAGAAAATTTGTTATAAGGGATTCATGGACAAAAGTTGTAATAAATTAATCTATTGTTGATAAATTTTTAATTTTTATGTCAGCTGATTTATCAGTCAGGTGCAATTGTGCATCACTCTTTGGTGTTTGTGTCTGCATGAACAACTTCTCTGATGAAAGTTTAAGGCCCAGAGACATGCTGTTTGTTTTAAAAGATACCTTATTCATCAAGGATGAAAATTATTCAAAGCATGTAGATCTGTTCATTGGTTTGTTACCCAGAGCCATTAAAGGGAGGTACCCCTGTCCAAAGTGTGAAAAATTCAACACTTTATCGCAATTTTCTTATTGACTATTTTGAAGGGTTTTATTTCTTGTGTATATATACTAGGCAACAGGTAGAATTCTTTGTATGATTAACAGTCCTTGATCTTTCCTAATTATTTCTTAATGAATTTATAAAATAATTTTAATGCATTAAAATTAATGAAATCATGCACTAAATCACTTATAATTTGGAAATTATTGCATTTAGAGCATTTTGTTAAAATAGTTGTTCAGCTACTTTTTCCATAGCTGCAACATTATAAGTGAGTAACTTGGGAGTCTATCCCAATAGCTAAGTGAGTAATAGCTACTTTCTGATTTTTTAGTATCTTCCATAATGAGTAAAATCACTTATGTAATGTGAAAACTGTTACATATAAAGCATCTTGTTGTAATACGTTAATTTTTCCATAGCTACAACATGGTCAGAAGTTTGGAAGTCTATCTCCATACCAAAATAGTAGTATCTACTTTGGCGCTTTTCAGCAGTCACCTAATGAGTAAATGGCATGTATCTTCAAAGTATTGCAGCCAAGTAATTTCTTTTCCAGGGATTGTTCATCTACTTTTTGATGAACTAAAATATATTGAAGTGTAAATCTTGTTGCTCAGGAAATAATGAGTAATGGCTACTTTTATTATGTCATAGTTGAGTAAATTGCATGTATCTAGAAAAGTAACAGATTTATAGCATTTTTATGAACTAGATTGTCCAGATACTTTCATTTTCAATTTTTGATTATGAAGGCGCCATTATTTGGAATGACTATCACAGTAGCTAAGTGAGTAACAGCCACTTTCTCATTTTCAGCAGTGAACATAATGAGTAAATTGCTGATATCTTCAAAAGTTTTGCAGATACATAATTTCTGTTAAAGGTGTTGTTCATCTACTTTCTTGTGAACTGTTACATAGTTAAGTTTCAAAGCTGTTGCTCAATGTATGAGTGAGTAATAGCTACTTTGTCACTTTTCAGCAGTTACTTGAATGAGTAAATGGCTTCTATCATCACAAGTATTGCTGGTACACAGTTTTCCTCCAAGGTGTTGTTCATTTACTTTTTTTGTGAACGATAACACAGTAAAGTTTCAAACTTGTTACTCAACTCATGAATGGAGTAATAGTTTCTTACACACTTCTTAGCAGTTTTAATAATGGTAAAATGTCCTGTATCTCCTTTGTTACCATATTAAACAAAATAAGAGCACATGCTCCATTAAATGCACACCACCTTAATTGATGGCTATAAATCCCAGCAGTCTGGTTTTCTACTTTAGATGTTACTTCAGCCTGATGTTAAGTATACTGGTATGTAACTTTCTGATTATAGATTTTCTCAAGTTTAAAAGGGAAGTGTATTTTAATGTCCTGTTTTAAACTGGCTTTTGATAAAAGTCACTCATAAACATGTTATTTTAAATTAGAAGGTTTAAGGTAGGACTTGTGAACTATTTCTATGCTTAATCTGGGTACATGTTAGATATGCAACTTCATACTGTGTTGGGCGAGGAAGTCAAAATCATAAAAAGAACATTAAATCCAGCACAGATTTCTGAACCATATCCTTACTCAGAAAGTATGAAAACTCATACTGTCAAATATAACATCCCTATTGTAAGGATTTATTTCTGAAATCATACAGACTTTAAGGTTTACAACAATTTACCTACTGATAGTGAATATTGTATAATATTTTTTCAACATAAATATATATAGGGGCCACGGTGGCAGAGTGGTAACACTCTCGCCTCCCCCCTCTCGGTTCCCAGTACAGCCTTAAGTGGGAAAGCTGGTAGTTGCTTGCCGTTGGTCGGAAGTTTACAGTACAGAACCCTGACGAACTGTATGTACTGGTTTCCTCTGCCCTTCCAACTACCCGTCATGATATGACCTGTACAGTCTTGAAAGCGGCATAAAACCATCAATAAATAAATAAACATAAATAAAGGCTATAGCTAAATAAAGTGTACACTCACATTGTTAATATTTAAGTCTCTACAAGGTTACTATGTAGTGCAGGATGGAAAATTACACCCATGCCCTCATTTTGGCAAACATGACATTTCAGGGATGTCTCTGCTTACCTTGTAGCTTTGTGTGTACTGAATGTAGTATCTTCCAAATGGCCATAAATTAAAACCTTATTGTCCTGCAGTTTTCCCCCACCACCCATTACAAGTTTTATGAACTGTTTACTGCAGGCAGCAATAAAATGTGCATTTAGCCAAAATACCAGTGTCTGCAAGTGAATGTTTGAAGTTTCATATAATGTGTTTTAAATGAGATCCTATTACATGGCCAATCCCTTAGTTGGAATTGATATGCCTTCTGTTATGTGTATGATAAATTTCAATTAGTGGAAATGAATTTTGTGTAAGTTTTCTATTATCAGAGTAATGAACATATGGGTGTTAAAATTGATTTCAGTCTATGCATAATATTTCTCCAAAACGTGTAATATGACTAATCAAATGATTCAAGAATGCATATACAGTACAGTGCCAAAGACTAATCATTTTCTCAGACAGATTAAAGTTGAATTTACAATTCTTTTTTTTCTTTTTTTTTTGTGCAAACCACAGGCTATCATATATATATCCAGTCCCTACTGACAGAGTTGCCTTTTCACAGGCCTGTGCTGTTATCTAATCTAATCTAATCTAATCTACTGCTTTGCAGGCGCAATATCTTCCCCACTAAGGGGAACTCAGTGCGCTAGTTAACAAAAATCATTTCTTATAAGAAGAGTCGAGGGGCGTTCAAGGTCAGTGTACCAGGTTTGAGGGTGGGACTGAGAGGGAAGGAGACTAAGTTGGGAAGCTAGAGTTGAAAAGGTGGGTTTTGAGGTGTTTCCTGAAAGATGCGACAGAGGGACTGTTTCTTATTTGGAAGGGGAGAGAGTTCCAAAGAACTGGGGCATAGTGGCTAAAAGAATTTGAGAAGTGTTTAATTGATTTATGAACTCTACGGTCAAAAGTGGAGGTATGAAGGAACTTGAGTTTAGGGGTACTTCGTCTAGTATTTCTAAAGGAAGTGTAGGGGTGGATTAGTTCTCTTAGGTAAACAGGCTGACCTTGGTTGAGGATTTTGTATGTAATGAGGCCTATTTTGAATTGTACCCTATACCTAACTGGAAGCCAATGGAGTTATAAGGAGGATAGGCGTCCCTGAAAGGGTGATTATTTGTTTTCACATCAGTTTCCTCGCCGCTGCTGCCAGCTCCGCCGCCGCCGCATTATGGTCACCCTTCAATATCTCCCTTATTATTGGAAGCTTTTTAACCATATTTGTCAGTTATATACTTTAGATATGGGAAAATTTTTCCACCTGCTTAAATTTGACCTTTGATCTTTATCAAGGTAACATGATCAAAAAATAGTATTTTTGGGTACACCCACCCGTCATCGCCGCTCAGCAAAATCAACTGACTGCAGAAGCTTGTAATTATACACACATGTTCATACTATCAAAAACGTGAGCTAATTAGATTGTGGGAGCGATCCGATAAAAAATGACTGATTTATGAGCGATTTTCTCACAGGTACCAACCAGAAAGCTTAAAATTCATGTGAACCCCCTATTATCTTCTTAAGTATTGTATTTAGAGCCATAAAATGTTTTGGGAGGTAGTAGGAAACCTTATGTGATGAGTTGATAGCTGGTCAGATTTACCCCCGACCCTCTGTTATGGGTCAAACTGGGGTAATAAAATAGCCAATTTCATTGCGCTACAATAGCGTACCATGTGGGACTGAATGCTGTTTTCGGATGGCTGCAGGCCTCCGGCCAACGTCTAAGAAAAAAAGACATTTATAGTTGGCCGTAGCCTCAGGTTGTCCTCTTGTGGAACTCTACGAGATCTCTTCGTACTTTCTTGTTGGCCGCGTGTTTTGGTAGCTTCTGTTATAAACAGAGATATTTCTTCTATTTCTCAGCACATACGTATTGTTGGATGTTGATTTTTAGCCATTTTGTTTAATATATCTTATAGATTATTCTGTGAAAATTTCGTTTCGACAGGATAAGTATTTTTACTTATTTTTGGTGTTTTGAGTTTTCCTCGGTTCAGGCTTTGTCATCTAATGTTTTATTGCATTTCAATATATCCTCCCACCAAATGAATAAAGACAAGCCCAGATCTGCAAAGTGTCATCACTTCTGTTTTTCGTTCGACATTCATAACTATTGCCCCACATGCAGGGAATCTGGCAAGGGTGATGATCCCTGTGTCTCGTTCGAATTTCCCTGTGGTATCTGTGCTGCCTTTTCTGAAGAGCAGTTAATCAAAATTACCCACAGGAAACGTAATGTAAAAAAACAGAAGGGAGACACTACAAAAAATGATGAACTCGACCTCTTAGGGGATGAGGACATCGAGTCCTTCACAGGATCTCAGGCAGACCTTGCGAGTGCTGCAGACAATTTGTTTACCTCTCCCCCACATCCTCAGCCCCAGCCCTTCGAGTCATTATCTATAAAAACACCAGCAAAATCTGTCCCACCGATCCCAGGTACTGCCTTACAGCAGAAGATTGAATCAAAACTAGAAAAGTCCCTGGGTAACACTTTTAACATCCATTTACAGCAACAAATGGGCGTTTTCCAGGCGTCCATGTTAAAGGCATTTCAGTCTCTCCAAGATGAATTTACGTCTTTTCAAAAGACATCTAAACACCCAGAAGTGGAGGTGGATTAGACCTCCGCTTTGGCCTCTAAGCTTGGGCCCTTGAATCAAGCTGTAACTCTGGACCCACCCCCTCTGAGACCTCGGCCTACCTCACACACAGTTGATGATATGGAGGTGGACTATGGTCCCTCACTGCCACCATGTCTCGGTGCTGATCATGTAATGCATCAGATCCGCTTTCAGGTCTATCTGATGAACCTTCTAAGGTGGCATCGGCTAGGCCCAAAAAGTATTCTCACTCTCATAAAAAGCATGACATTGAACCGAAGTCTGCCTCGGATCAGTACTCAGGTCAATCTGATGAGCCTCGGGTTGCATCATCTAGACCTAAAAATATGCAGACAGAAGCAAACACAAAGTGAGGTCCAGATATGTGTCTTCATCTTCAGAGGAGGATAGTCCTCTGCACCCAGACACAGGTCTTCAAAGCCCTCTGGGGCTCATTCTGATCCAGACCAACCTCAACACGATGCAGACCCACCTTATTATAGGGAAGTAACTTTGTCTGATGTTCTCTCCCAATATGCTGAGGAAGTGGACGTATTCTTGCCCTCCCTGATCCCAGGGAGTCCATGCCTAGGTCCTCCACTTCTGTCATGGGGCTGGATGACGAGAAAGGCTGTCAGGAGCTTAGGCCAAGAAGCCCTTCTTCTATGCTCCCCCTCAGCTTAGTTATCAAAGATGCCTTTGATAAATTTGAGCATGACTTCCAGGCCGCTAATTTACCTGACGGTAAATATATCAAACCTCCTCCTTCCACTGCTAAGTGGTGCAAGGTGGGACAGCCTTCTTATGAGGACAAGATTCCAGAGCTGAATACGGATTTGAATTGGAACACCAAGCTAGGCAGAATATATCCACCCTCAACTTTACTGCTGCCTTTGCCAAGACTTCATCTTCATGTAATGCCACTCTTGAGAAGTTTCAATATAGCCTGAAGTCAACATTTAAGAAGGTTAAATCCCAAATCCAGAAAGGTGCCAATCCTGAGAAAGCAGCCAAATGTGGATATGAACAAGCCTGTGAATGCTTAGACATCTGGAATAAGACTGTTCTTATTCAACACAGAGCTCTTACTTGCCTCAGCAAATCCTTGGCCCATATACTCCAGAGGGAGCTATATACTATAGATAACACTGGCTTGCTAAGGTGCGAAGCCGAGATGACCCTTTTACAACCACACCTAGGGGAAACGAGATGCAAGGAACTTAGGAACTCGCCCTTTTGGCACTCCTCTTTGTTCAAGTCTCAACTAGTGAAGGAGGGAGAAGACTTCCTCCTCAAAGGCACCTCTAAAGACTGTCAGGGTTTTGGACCCTATCAAAACAAGCCCTTTTGTGGTCCCCACAACAAGAAAAGAGGCTCCTACAGGAAACGCCCCTATGGGGGCAACTCCTCACAAAGCAGTAATCAATCGTTTTCCTCAGGCAGGGGGAAACCGAACTTCAGAGGCTCCAGGAGTTGTTTTCGACCCCACTCTAGTAGTATAGGGATCGAGAGCCATATTGAGGATCGACATCGAATGAAAATTTAGGGTGGTGGATCGATCGATATTTCAATATCGGGACCGGTAACATAAGCCGTGAGCGATAATACAGGTTCTTTAAACGTGAACATATTAATTCAAGAAATAATAAAACATGCTATTTATCCACCAAAAATACATTTCTGCAATAGAAAATATAAAGAAAAGTAACAAAAGTTACATAAAACAGGTCTTTTATGCTTTCCTGTGTACTAGCTCTCTTCCGTGAAACCGGAAGTAGGTCACTGACAATGTAAACAAAGATGGCGGCAGACTTGACACCGTTTTGTATTTGTTGAGACTGTGTCTTTTTAAAGATTTTATGCAATAAATAATTAAATATACGCTGTAAAATAAGCATTTTAAAAATTTTTTGTCTGTTTGGTGTATATTATTTCGATATTGAAATACTAGTAGTAAGTGTCGATATCGGCAGTTCTGTGGGATGATCGATCAATATTGAAAGATCGAGCACCAATCCCTATACTACACTCTAGGGGACGAGGGCATGGAAACCCCTCCCCCCAATGACTCCTTAAAAGCCTCCCTCAGTCCACCAGTAGGAGGTGGCCTCCGTTCTTTCAGAAGAGACTGGCAAACAAACAAATATTCATCCAATGTGTTAAACATTATCACCAATGGCTACGTTCTGCCATTCATTTCAAAACCAAGTCTGGTCAGATTCCCTCTGATTCAGTCAGAATACAAGGCCCTTCAAAAAGATCAAGGTCTGGCCACTTGTATCCAGTCTTTTCTGTCAAAGAACGTAATAGAAAGGGTGGAAAATGTAAAATCTCTCTAAAATCTCTCGGGTTTTACAGTCGCCTGTTTTTAGCCCCCAAGCCTCACTAAAGGTGGAGGCCAGTTATAGACTTAAGCAGACTGAACACTTTTCTACTTGTAGAAAGGTTCAAAATGGAAACACCAGAATCCATCAGGGCTTCTCCGATTCCAGGGGAATGGGTATCGTCGATAGACCTATCGGATGCTTACCTTCACATTCCCATCCACCCAAACTCAAGAAAATACCTAAGGTTTTGCCACAGGTCACAGGTGTTCCAGTTCACCTCCCTTTCAGACTAGCCACAGCCCCCCAGGTTTTTACAATGATTGTAAGGGAGGTGAAACTAATGGCCCTCTCAAGGGGACTCAGACTTCACCAATACCTGGATGACTGGCTGATCAGGTCCCAGTCTGAGGAGGAAGCCCAAGTGAACACTCAGGCATTGGTAGACCTAACCCAGTCCTTGGGGTGGATAATAAATCAGGAAAAATCAGAACTAAAACCTACTCAGGTGTTTTCGTTCGTGGGCTAGATTCAGCCCTTGTAAAACCCACTTAAGAGAGATGGCTCAAACTTCAGGATTTGATCCTACGACTCAAGCCAAAACATGTTTTGACTGCAAGATGTTTGATGTCGCTAATTGGATTGCTTGCTCAATGGAGAAAATGGTCCCGGAGGGACGCCTTCACATGAGGCCCTTTCAGTTTCATCTCAATGAGTACTGGAGATATCCTCAGTCGTTGGACAGCCTCTTTCCTTGGACAGAAACCATTTCTGCACACCTAGACTGGTGGCAAAATCCCACAAAAATGAGGAGAGGTGCAGACCTTCATCCCAAAGACCACAGCATCCAACTCTTTACAGACGCCTTAAACAAAGGTTGGGGCACTCACTTAGACAAAACCTCAACAAAGGGTCTGTAGTCAGACAGGGAAAAAAGGTTACACATAAATGTTCTAGAGTTGAAAGCGGTCTCTCTGGCCCTTCGAAGTTTCAAGGACCAGTGTCAGAACCAAACAGTGTTGGTTGCAATGGACAACTAGTAAAAGAAAATTCCCAAAGTGTGTCTCTGGTGACTATCCCTGCTCTAACTACTATTGTAGATAGACAATTCAAAAAAGACAGGACCTTGTGTCTGGTGCGGGCCCTGAGGTACTATTTGGATCGAACCAAAGACCTGAGAGGTTCTTGATCCCTCCTTTTCATCTCCTTCGAGAAAGGACACACCTCAGACATCAGACCCGCTCCTGTTTCTTCTTGGTTGAAACAAACCATTTCATTTTGTTATAAACAAGCAGACCAACAATCCTTGGACTTGGTCCAAGTTAAAGCACATGACATTTAATAAGGGCCTTCACAGCCTATAAGGCCTTTTACGGTGGGGTATCGTTGGACCAAGTCATGCAAGCCTGTCACTGGAAAGCTCACAACACATTTACAAATTTTTACCTAAAAGACCTTACTTGGTCAGACGACAACAATATGTATCTGGGTCCAGTAGTGGTGGCACAACAAGTCCTAGACCCTTCCCCTCAGACCAGTTATCCTCACAAAGAAATGTAGGGGGGCACATCCACTACAACCAAGTCTTCAGGAGTCTATCCCAGGGTCTAGGTATAGGTTTACCTCTCAGGATGTTACGGGTAAGGTCATTTTTATTATCAGTATATATAGTATATTATGTATTAAGGACTTATCAAGGTTGTCATTAATATCATTTTAGGTGGCAAAAATTATGAGAATTCCAAGCCTAGGGCTGTTTTTTTTTTTCTATTGTGGATTGGCCCTAAGCGCCTTACTCTTTGTAAGAGAGCACGGCTGTTCTTCTCTCCTACAATCAAAATATCCAGGCAGTTTTTACCCCACAGCCCTTAAGGGCTGTTGGGGTATTGTTTTCACCCATGGTGTCCGGATGGGCGGGCGGGCGGGCGGGATGGGCGGGCGTCCGGGCGGGCGACGGGAAAAAGTTTGTCCGGGCTGTATCTCAGAAACCATAAGGTGTAGGAAGTTGATACTTGGTAGGGACATTGGTTAGGGGGTGTAGTTGTGCAACGTCATGGTCTGACCTTGATTTGACCTTTGACCTTGCTGTAGTGACCTTGAGTTTGAAAATCTTGTCCGGGCTATATCTCTGAAACCGTAAGGTGTAGGAAGTTGATACTTGGTAGGGACATTGGTTAGGGGGTGTAGTTGTGCAACGTCATAGTGTGACCTTGATTTGACCTTTGACGTTGCCATAGTGACCTTGACCTATAAAATCTTGTCCGGGCTATATCTCGGAAACTGTAAGGTGTAGGAAGTTGATACTTGGTAGGGATATTGGTTAGGGGGTGTAGGTGTGCAACGTCATGGTCTGACATTGATTTGACCTTTGACCTTGCTGTAGTGACCTTGATCTATAAAATCTTGTCCGGGCTATATCTCGGAAACTGTAAGGTGTAGGAAGTTGATACTTGGTAGGGATATTGGTTAGGGGGTGTAGGTGTGCAACGTCATGGTCTGACATTGATTTGACCTTTGACCTTGCTGTAGTGACCTTGACCTATAAAATCTTGTCCGGGCTATATCTCAGAAACCGTAAGGTGTAGGAAGTTGATACTTGGTAGGGATATTGGTTAGGGGGTGTAGGTGTGCAACATCATGGTCTGACCTTGATTTGACCTTTGACCTTGCCATAGTGGCCTTGACCTATAAAATGTTGTCCGGGCGATATCTCGGAAACCGTAAGGTGTAGGAAGTTGATACTTGGTAGGGATATTGGTTAGAGGGTGTAGGTGTGCAACGTCATGGTCTGACCAGGATTTGACCTTTGACCTTGCCGTAGTGACCTTGAGTTTGAAAATCTTGTCCGGGCTATATCTCGGAAACCGTAAGGTGTAGGAAGTTGATACTTGGTAGGGATATTGGTTAGGGGATGTAGTTGTGCAACGTCATGATCTGATCTTGATTTGGCCTTTGACCTTGGCGTAGTGACCTTGACCTATAAAATCTTGTCCGGGCTATATCTTGGAAACTGTAAGGTGTAGGAAGTTGATCCTTGGTAGGGACATTGGTTAGGGGCTATAGGTGTGTATTATCATGGTTTCACCTTAATTTGACCTTTGACCTTGTCCTAGTGACCTTGACCTATAAAATCTTGTTGCACCTTTGGGTCTGTCTTTTGATGCAGATTAAGCACTGTTAAAGTCATATTAGAATTTATTAAGAATTTTACTTTCATAACTTCCCATTGTAAGAGATAGAATTTCATCAAGTGAGCCACAGATTTTGCTCCAACACCACACATAAGCATTCATTAAATGTATTACCACTTCTGTATGCATGGTAATATTCAAACCATCTAAACCATAATTCGGCCATGCAGATGTAGATAAAGAGGGTTGAATTTTTAGTTTGCTGATTAATGCTGTCATCTTGTTATTGAATTATCTTGTTTTAATGCTTCATCTTTATATGCATGATCTTTCTTTTAAACATTATTTCTCCATTTAAACATTGTTTGGAAGTTTATATAACTGACAGTGCTCTGAAAGTATCCTGAAGTTTGTACTGATACAGTACTTCTGTATCTCATGGTGTTGAAAATATTTCCCTAGGCTGTGGGGTACGGGCATCTCTGATGCTATTTTTTAGCACTGTCATTCATTGTATCCCCGGACGAAAGTCGGGGATACTTAGGATTCAGTACGGTCACGCCGCCGCCGCCGCAGAGATTTCCTTTTGGACGCGATAACTTAAAAAATATTTTAGTTAGAACTTTCAAATTTGGTATGTGGGTATATATGGGCAATGCCACGAAAGCTATTGTTTTGTGACCTTGACCTTCAATCTCAAGGTCACTGGTGGCCACTTAAAGGTCAGATTTTGGCCATTTTTGCACATTTTGGCCCAGTTCTCCAAGACAGAAAGTTAGATCATCCTATGGCTGGTATATATAATACATATATATGTCCTCTATAAGCATGCAGAAATTTGACCTTGAAGCTCTTCATTGAAGGTCATCCACTGACCGCCAAAGTACCTGACCAAGGGTCATTTTTGGCATATTTGGAGATATTTTCACACTTAATGCTGACTACATTGCGTGGAAACTATTGAAAATGGCTTTTGAGGTTGAGTACATGACGGAGTACCAGCATCCAGGCTGACCGGTTACAGATCTTCGTTGAAGGTCATCCACTGACCGCCAAAGTACCTGACCGAGGGTCATTTTGGGCCCTCTATTTGTTTGTTTGTTTGTAAACAAGATAACTCAAAAACTGACAGACGGATTTTGATAAAATTTTCAGGATATGTCCAAATTGGTAAAAGGAAGATGTGATTAAATTTTGGGAGTGATCCGGATCACTGTCTGGATCTTCTGGATCCATGAAATTTAATTTTTAAACACAGATAGCTCAAAAAGTTATGGGTGCATTTTGATGACATTTTCAGGAGATGTCCTTATTGGGACGAGGAACAAGTGATTAGATTTTGGGAGTGATCCGGATCACTGTCTGGATCATCTGGATCCAGACTGCCAGATGTGTTTGTGTACAATATAGCTCAAAAACTTATGAACGGATTTTGATGAAATTTTCAGGATATATCTGAAAAGGTAAAAAGATTAAATAGTTGAATTTTAGAAGTGATCCGGATCACTATATGGATCTTCTGGATCCATGAAATGTAATTTTTAAAGACAGATACCTCAAAAAGTTGTGGATGGATTGTGATGACATTTTCAGCAAATGGCCTAAATGGTGCGAGGAACAAGTGATTAGATTTGGGGAGTGATCTGGATCACTGTCTGGATCATCTGGATCCAGGTTGCAGATGTGTTTGTGTACATTGTAGCTAAAAAACTTATGGACGGATTTTGATAAAATTTTCAGGATATGTCTGAAAAGGTAAAAAGATGAAATGGTTGAATTTTAGAAGTGATCCGGATCACTATATGGATCTTCTGGATCCATGAAATGTAATTTTTAAAGACAGATACCTCAAAAAGTTGTGGATGGATTGTGATGACATTTTCAGCAAATGGCCTAAATGGTGCGAGGAACAAGTGATTAGATTTGGGGAGTGATCTGGATCACTGTCTGGATCATCTGGATCCAGGTTGCAGATGTGTTTGTGTACATTGTAGCTAAAAAACTTATGGACGGATTTTGATGAAATTTTCAGGATATGTCTGAAAAGGTAAAAGGATGAAATGGCTGAATTTTGGAAGTGATCCGGATCACTATATGGATCTTCTGGATCCATGAAATGTAATAAGACAGATACCTCAAAAAGTTATGGATGGATTGTGATGACATTTTCAGCAAATGACCTAAATGGTGCGAGGAACAAGTGATTAGATTTGGGGAGTGATCTGGATCACTGTCTGGATCATCTGGATCCAGGTTGCCAGATGTGTTTGTGTACATTGTAGCAAAAAAACTTATAGACGGATTTTGATGAAATTTTCAGGATATGTCTGAAAAGGTAAAAGGATGAAATGGCTGAATTTTGGAAGTGATCCGGATCACTATATGGATCTTCTGGATCCATGAAATGTAATAAGACAGATACCTCAAAAAGTTATGGATGGATTGTGATGACATTTTCAGCAAATGACCTAAATGGTGCGAGGAACAAGTGATTAGATTTGGGGAGTGATCTGGATCACTGTCTGGATCATCTGGATCCAGGTTGCCAGATGTGTTTGTGTACATTGTAGCAAAAAAACTTATGCCCGGATTTTGATGAAATTTTCTGGATATGTCTGAAAAGGTAAAAGGATGAAATAACTGAATTTTGGAAGTGATCCGGATCACTGTATGGATCTTCTGGATCCGTGAAATGTAATAAGACATACCTTAAAAAGTTATGGATGGATTGTGATGACATTTTCAGCAAATGACCTAAATGGTACAAGGAACAAGTGATTATACTTTTGGAATGATCTGGATCACTGTCTGGATCATCTGGATTGAGCCTGCAACATGATTTTACGATGAATTTTGATGATATTTTTAGGCTATGTTACAAATAGTAAAAGGAAGAAGTGGTAAAAGGATGAAATGATTGAATTTTGGAAGTGATCCGGATCACTATATGGATCTTCTGGATCCATGAAATGTAATTTTTTAAGACAGATACCTCAAAAAGTTATGGATGGATTGTTTCAGCAAATGGCCTAAATGGTACAAGGAACAAGTGATTACATTTTTGGAGTGATCTGGATCATCTGGATCCAGGCTTGCACATAATCTTGGAATGGATTTTACTATTTTCAGGATATGTTACAAATGGTAAAAGGAAGAAGTGGTAAAAGGAAGAAATGGTTCAATTTTGCGAGTGATCTGGACCACTATCTGGATCTTCTGGATCCGTGAATGTAATTTTTAAAGACAAATAGCTCAGAAAGTCATGAATGGATTTTTAGTGATTAGATTTTGGGAGTAATCTGGATCACTGTCTGGATCATGTGGATCCAGGCTGCCAGATGTGTCTGTGTACAAGATAACTCAAAAACTTATGGATGGATTTCGATGAAATTTTTAGAATATGTCTGAAAAGGTAAAAGGATGAAATGATTGAGTTTTGGAAGCGATCCGGATCACTATATGGATCTTCTGGATCCATGAAATGTAATTTTTAAAGACAGATATAAGTGAAACAACTAGTGATTAGCTTTTGGAAGTAATCTGGTACTATGGAGAATCCTGACCTGGTGCTCCAGGAAACACGCTCAAGCCCGACACATTCACGCCTTAACTATGTCCCGTGCGGGGATACACTGCGTCGAGACGCAATCTCTAGTTCATTTCAGGTTTTTGGTTCTTTACAAGCCTGGTATTCGGGATTGGGGTACTGTAAACGGGACTCAGACTGGTATTTCTAAACATTCATTCTAATCTATTACTTCAAAATCTAAGAAAAAATTGACGTATCTTCCAGTCTCAGCTGTAATCCCGCCACCGGGCGGTTGGATTCAGTATTCAGTCCCACATGGTAAGCTATTGTAGCGCAATAAAATAAAAAATTTTAATTACTTAAATGTAGCTTTTATAAGCTACAAGCTTACCATGTTGGACTGAGGAGAGTCCCACCCTGCCTCCCAGCTGTATTACAGCTGAGGGGTATGGTTAAAATTGCAAAGAGAAAGTTGGAAGAGATCTCGTAGAGTTCCACAAGAGGACAACCTGAGGCTATGGCCAACTATAGATGTCTTTTTTTCTTAGACGTTGGCCGGATGCCTGCGGTCATCCGAGAACAGCATTCAGTCCCACATGGTAAGCTTGTAGCTTATAAAAGCTACATTTAAGTGATTAAAATTTTCAATTTTGTCTTATATCTCCTTTATTCTTGCTTTTAGAGCTTTCAAATGTATTAAGAGGTATTGGGAAACCTTATGTGAAGAGTCAAGATAGCCGGTCAGATTTACCCCGACCCTCCCTTATGGGTCAAACTGGGGTCATAAAATAGCAGATTTTGTGTTTTTGCCTTAGATCTCCTTTATTCTTGCTTTTAGAGCTTTAGAATGTATTAAGAGGTATTGGGAAACCTTATGTGAAGAGTCAAGATAGCCGGTCAGATTTACCCCGACCCTCCCTTATGGGTCAAACTGGGGTCATAAAATAGCAGATTTTGTGTTTTTGCCTTAGATCTCCTTTATTCTTGCTTTTAGAGCTTTAGAATGTATTAAGAGGTATTGGGAAACCTTATGTGAAGAGTCTAGATAGCCGGTCAGATTTACCCCCTGACCCTCCCTTATGGGTCAAAATGGTTGTCATAGAATAGCCGATTTTTTATTTTTGCCTTACATCTCCTTTACTCTTGCTTTTAGAGTTTTAGAATGTATTAGGAGATTTACCCCCTAACCCCCCCCCCCCCCCCCCCCCCCCCCCCCCCCCCCTCCCTTATGGGTCAAACTAGAGTCATCAAATAGCCGAGTTTGTGTTTTTAACTTATATCTACTTTATTCTTGCTTTTAGAACTTTACAATGTATAAAGAGGTATTGGGGAAACCTTATGTGATGAGTCTCGATAGCCGGTCAGAATTACCCCGACCCTCCCTTATGGGTCAAACTGGGGTAATAAAATAGCCGATTTTGTCTTTTTGCCTTATATCTCCTTTATTCTTGCTTTTAGAGCTTTAGAATGTATTAAGAGGTATTGGGAAACCATATTTGAAGAGTCTAGACAGCTGGTCAGATTTACCCCATGACCCCCCTCCCCCCATGGGTCAATGGGTCAAACTGTAGTCATAAAATAGACGAATTTGTGTTTTTGCTTTATATCTACTTTATTCTTGCTTTTAAAGCTTTAGAATGTATTAAGAGGTATTGGGAAACCATATGTGAAGAGTCTAGATAGCCAGCCACCTTTTGTGAAGATAGTCTTCACTTTTTAAGTGTTAAGTCAATAACTGGACAATCAGAGTAGCTATGGACAATGGTGGACAATAATCCTGAGTGTATTTCTATCAGAAGGAAGTCTCAGAGCATTTAATCAAACACTGATTATTCTTTGATAAGTTAATAATGGACAATAACCTTTGTGCATTTCAATGATGTGAAAGTTTTTGATCCAAGTTCCAAAGCATATCAGATAGAAATCTTGAAACTAAATTCAATGTATGTTTATAACACTAAATGACTAAAATATAAAGGCGAAAACTCAAAATATAATATTTATAGCATCAAAGGACTAAAATATAAAGGGGGGGGGGGAATCACTGTATCATAGGTTGAAAACCATAACTTTGTCAAAATCTGGGGGACAATGAGTGGGGGGGAAATTCCATGGGGGGGCAAATCATAGGCATGGAGAGTCTAGGTAGCTGGTCAAATTAGCCCTCTGACCCTCTCTTACGAGTCAAACTGAGGTCATAAAATATCAATTTTTCTGTTTTTTGCCTCATATCTTCTTTATTATTGGTTTTACAGCTTTACAATTTTTAAGTGGTAGTGGGAAACCATATGTGGAGAGTCTTAATAGCTGGTCACAGTGGGGCCATTTTAAATTTTCGAATTCTTTTTCAAAAATGCAAAACGCAAAAATGCTTGTATCTCAAAAACCGTGCTAGATAGAGCGATTTCGATGAAAGTTTTGACCCACAGGGTAACTGCTGCTGAGTAGCTGATCCAATTTTCAAAAAAAAATTTACCCTTCCCAAAAATGGGGGTCATTGTCAATTTTCAAATTTGTGCCAAAAAGTGCAAAACACCAAATTGCCACTGTCTCCTTAACCATGCAAGATAGAGCAATTTCATCAAAATTTTTGAAACACACTGTATCCAAGATAACTACCCTGCCCAAGACCCACTTTTCCTATATTCTGTCTTTGTTGAGCTATAAGCAGAACTTTCTTACATGATTAAGCTGCCATTATTTCTCCTTTTCAGGATGCATTGTTTTTGCCATTGCAAGCGATCCTCTAGTTTTACGTGGGAAATGGACAAAATGAAACCTGACAAAAAGACACAAAAAAAGGAAAAAGTAAATTTTAACACTGTTTGTCCTTGTATTTAATACTAGTTTCTTGTGGTCTGGTTTCTTTTGTTCTGGTGCCTTTTATCCTACACTCATATTAATTGTATTGTTAGAGCTCTTTATTTTTGAATTGAGAGGAACTTTTCTGATTTGTAGTGATATTGGAGGACCACTGGATTTTTGCCAATAAAAATAGAAAACGTCACATATCATTAAAACTTTCTTAAAACAATGTAGATAACTTGCACAGATTGTGTTCTGTCTGTAATAGGAAGTGCATTGAAATAATAAGTGGAAAAGATCCTGAATCATAGGCATGCTCAAATTAAAATATGCAATACTGATGGGAGATTTTTGACCAATAATATTTATGAAAATACAATTGAAGAACAAAGTAAGTTAGAATGAATTACCATTGTGGCTATCAGGTTTATTAAATACATAAACATTGTGTTGTTGAAGCCAGAGCTATTCACAGCTATCAAAAAAACATTTGTTATAGGATACTATTCTATATTAGTGGTTCAAAGAAAATGTGTAAATGATAGTCATATGTGTTGAATTACCATAGGAGGATACATAGCAGATGTCTTCCAAGTTCTTCCTCAGTGGATTTGACAAGGTATGATTCACAGCCTCACTGTTAAGCCCATTGCACACTAGCGCGGCGCGGCGCGGTGCGGTGCGGCGCGGCTAAATAAAATAGAAATAATGGAAGTAGTTCACTGCTTATACATATGGGCGGCGCGGCAGTTAGCGGTGCGGCGCGGATTTTTCTATTTAGAAAATTTTCTAATTTTTTCAAATACCGCGCGGCTTTTTTTACTATTTTTCCCAAGTTTTCATTGATATTTAGATTCCCCACAGGTTAAATATGCCAGTCTATTACAGAACTTTATACAAATATATTAACTGGAAAACAAAATGCAAGCACACAGGCTCATTGTGAAGGGATTAACTACTATGGGAGAGATGACAAAATATGGTAGGTGTTCATATAGACACATAAGAAGGTTTAACTGAATGAGGATTGCAATTAATAGGAATTCTAAAATGGACACACTGGTCTAGGGTCTTGTTTCTGGAGGGATTATGTCCTTATAATAGACAGAGGGATGTTATGTTAGGCCATGTTAGGTGTGTGACAATATTTGTAAACACAACACAGCCAGAGGTTTATAAATTGAAAGGGGGTGTAATCACCATTACTATAAAAGAGACACTGGTCAAGGCCTTTCATTGTAATAAGATTAATTGCATGTAAGGGTAGGAGACTGTGGATATGTACTGTGGGGTATTGGCTTTTTAATTACATTTATGATTATTTTAACTATTCTATTCACTTTCACTCTAGTTAAAATATCTTGTCAATATACTGAAAACTGCTGGGAAAATCGCTCAAATGTGCAAGGTAAAGAAAATTTGTCTGCTCAGTAGGCAGTAAAAATCGTACCGTGCCGCACCGCGCCGCGTATATGTGCAAGGGCCTTTAATCTTATTTGATACTGGATGGCAATAACAGTATGTCAAACTCAGTAGAAATAATAAAGGCCATTGGAAAACTCAGTAAGATATCCACAGAAAGAAACAGCTAAAACTAGGTAAAAAGGAAATTGTAGCTTATGCATGTGTGCATATATTTGCATATATATGCTATATGAATAATCCTGGTTTGAAAATCAAAAGTATCTTGGAGATGGCAATAAACAGAACAATCTCAAAGTCATTGTCAATGTTATACTTTAGGTGGCGGTCTTGTCAAAAGCTTAATAATATCTTGGGCAGTGTGAAAAGTAAGATATGGTGACTGTGAGTAAATTTTCAATGCCAGAGTTAATGACTTTTTTGGGAAAAATTGAGAATATTTAATTTGTAAACAAGACAATTGTGAGCCATTAAATCTGTGTAATGAATTTCTTCGAGCTGTTTCGTGGAAAGAACACCTGTTATTGGCACTCTGTTGTTTGAGATGTTCAAAATTTTTTTTTATATTTTTGTTTATATGTTAGATTAAGTGACACATGGACAGATAGAACGTAATGAATAAATTATATAGGTATCAGTCAGATATATCTTTTTGTACTTATATTTACTTGCGTAAGTTTAAAAAATAACTAAAATGTTTGCATTGTACTTTATCGTGGGATTCAATTGTCAAAATTACAGATTGGTGACTGGGATGAGCCATATCTATATTTTATGAAATTATTTGTCTAAAAATGTCCTGAAGGACCCTTTTAAAATTATCCAAAGTTATATTAATCATAAACTGAAGTGGCAGTGATGAGGAATTAAACACAGATATGGTTAACCTGAGATATTTATCATGTGTTCATTTGACAAACACAATTACTCTGATAAGACATAACCACTTATGCATGCACTGTTAGTGTTGTAAGCTATCAATTTTGAATTATTTTGTATCCTCTGCATGAGCTTAATTGACATCTTTTCTGGATATTTATTTTAGGGAAAAATAATATGCTGAATATGCTGTTTTACATAAACCGTGATTTATTTTACCTACTATAATCGGGGCTCATAGTCACTTATACCCCTTTCACACTACAGGCGGTATCACCCGCTGTAAGCTGCGTTTGGTGAAAGGTCCCTGTCCTTGGATCACCACCCGACATCCATTCGTGAACTTGAGAGTCAGTGGCGAACCTTTACCTTGCGCATCCTACGGAAGTTTTGAAATGTTTAAAATTTCTGCCTCTGAATGCGCAGACGATATCGCACATGTGCATGTGAATTTTTACTATGGTATCCGAAGGTGTGGTCCATGGTGTACATAAGTTTGGAATTGGGTCGTCTTACAGTTTAATATGGCGACATAAGGTGAGTGGAGGTACATGGACATTTCACCACTATGACACAAGGTCGCATACAAATCTTGAATGGTAGTTGAAGGACAGGGGCATTTCGCCAAACACCTATAACTGTGAATTACACCATCTGTAGTGTGAATAACTTGGACAAAATGGGACGACCTGGGAGGAGGTTTCACTACTGAGGAACACCTTTAACCGTGGGACATACCAGCTGTAGTCTGAAAGGGTCTTGGATTATATAGCACTGTTACTCTTAGAACTTTCTAATAAAACCACCAGTTTACGAGCAAAATTCAAGAGACAAGAAAAACGTTATTTTTAAAAAAAATTCTTGGTGATTTTTCATATTCTTTATATAATATTTATAAATTGAATGCAAAAGTTGTGTAGAAAAACAGGTAGGCTAATCACTTGTATTTTAGCTATTGATTAACCTGAAGGTATTATTTATGGAAAATGGCACTGTAAATACACTTTTTATAGATCTCATGAAAATTCTTATTTAAAGAAATTGTTCTTATTTCAAGAAATTTGTCCAGCAAAATGACTATATTCTATGAACATTTGTATGCTAAGTATGTTTGTGAACATGGGGCTATAGGTCATATTTGGTAAATAAACGATTTAGCAATTAGTCAGACCTGTTACTTCAGAACAAGGCATTTAAAAATAGCAATAGACCAGCCTCAGCACAACTTTCTATAGATCAATAAAAGGGCTTAGGTTTTGGGGGTATTTGGCAACAACTATTGTCATGGCAACACTTTTAAGATTTTAGGGTCTTAAAGTTTGTGGGTGTTGTACAGGCTAAACCAATGCATGGATTTTCACCAAATTTTCAGGATATGTTTACCTCAACAGGATCTTAAGACCTGATTAGCTTTTGTAGGGTATCAGGCAACAGCTGTTGCCACAGCAATACTTAAAATACTTTTTGATTCTTAAAGTTCAAAATTAAAAAGGGGCACTACTGAATTGATGTTACTACAGTTGCATTTTTATCTCTGGCTGGATAAAAGCCGGGGTTGGGAGATAATGAAATACCTTCCATGTGTGTGTGTATGTTCTTAAACATAAAATATTGAAGCTAGCTTAATCAGATTTGCGCAAAAGGTATTTGGCTTGGCAAACAACTAGGACTAATCTTGGCCTTGTTATCTCCCACCGGGCTTCAGCCCGGGAGGGAGATTATAAAATGCATCAGGTGTGTACGCGTTTGCAGGGGTCCGTGCTTTAGTGTGTCACACAGATTTCTCTAAAACTACTATAGCTACAGATTTTACCCCACAGCCCTTAAGGGCTGTCGGGGTATTGTTTTTACCCATGGTGTCCGGTTGGGCAGGTGGATGGGTGGGGGGAAAAGTTAGTCTGGGCTGTATCTCAGAAACCGTAAGGTGTAGGAAGTTGATACTTGGTAGGGACATTGGTTAGGACGTGTAGGTGTGCAACGTCATGGTGTGACCTTGATTTGACCTTTGACCTTGCCGTAGTGACCTTGACCTATAAAATCCTGTCTGGCCTATATCTCGGAAATTGTAAGGCGTAGGAAGTTGATACTTGGTAGGGACATTGGTTAGGGGGTGTAGGTATGCAAAGTCATGGTCCGACGTTTATTTGACCTTTGACCTTGCCGTAGTGATCTTAACCTATAAAATCTTGTCCGGGCTATATCTTGGAAACTGTAAGGTGTAGGAAGTTGATACTTGGTAGGGACATTGGTTAGGGGGTGGAGGTGTGCATCGTCATAATCTGACCTTGATTTGACCTTTGACCTTGCCATAGTGACCTTGACCTATAAAATCTTGTCCAGGCTATATCTCGGAAACAGTACTGTGTAGGAAGTTGATACTTGGTAATGGCATTGGTTGGGGGGTGTAGGTATGTACCGTCATGGTCTGACCTTGATTTAACCTTTGACCTCACCGTAGTGACCTTGACCTATAAAATCTTGTTTGGGCTACATCTCGAAAACGTTATGGTGTAGGAAGTTGATACTAGGTAGGGACATTGGTTAGGAGGTGTAGGTGTGCAACGTCATGGTGTGACCTTGATTTGACCTTTGACCTTGCCGTAGTGACCTTGACCTATAAAATCTTGTCCAGGCCATATCTCAGAAACTGTAAGGTGTAGGAAGTTGATACTTGGTAGGGACATTGGTGGGGGATTGTAGATGTGCAACATCATGGTGTGACCTTGATTTGACCTTTGACCTTGTCGTAGTGACCTTGACCTTTAAAATCTTGTTGCACCTTTGGGTCTGTTTTTTGATGCAGATTAAGCACTGTTAAAGTCACATTAGACTTCATTAAGAATTTTACTTTTACAACTTCCCGTTGTAACAGATGGAATTTCATCAAGTGAGCCACAGATTTTGCTCCAACACCACACATAAGCATTCATTGCATGTATTACCACTTCTGTATGCATGGTAATATTCAAAACATCCAAACCATAATTTGGCCATGCCAGATGTAGATAAAGAGTGTCGTAATGCTTAGTTTACTGAGTAATGCTGTTATCTTGTTATTGAATTGTCTTGTTTTAATACTTCATCTTTACATGCATTGTCTTTCTCTTAGACATTATTTTCTCTATTTAAACATTGTTTGGAGCTTTATATAACTGACAGTGCTCTGAAAGTATCCTGAACTTTTTACTGTTACAGTACTTCTATATCTCATAGTGTTAAAATATTTCCGTAGGCTGTGGGGTACGGGCATCTCTGATGCTATTTTTTCACATTTTGGCCCAGTTCTCATATACAGAAAGTTAGATCATCCTATAGGTGGTATATATAATACATATGTATGTCCTCTGTAAGCATGCAGAAATTTGACCTAGAAGCTCTTCATTGAAGGTCATCCACAGACCGCCAAAGTACCTCACCGAGACCATTTTTTGGCCTTTTTGGAGATATTTTCATACTTAATGCTGACTGTATTGCATGGAAACTATTGAAAATGGCTTTGGAGTTTGAGTACATGATGGAGTACCAGCATCCAGTTTGTTGACCTTGGCTATTGTTTTCAAGGTCACCTTAGGCTTGCTAAAATGACTCAAAATGGTACCTTTTACTGTATATATATGCCTATATATGACTGTGAGGCCATATAACTCCTTTATTATTGGCTGTTACCGCTCTAACAAAAAATATTAAAGCTAGCCTTCTTAAATTTGCAGGATATATTCATCACCGTAAAAACTTGCCTGGGAATATTTTTGGCCTCATTTTGAAAAACAAGATGGCCGCCAGGGATGTTTATTCAACTTAAAACAAGGACTTTTGTTGGCCCTCTAGAGCAAAGGGTATTACAGGTAGAGATCTCAGATTTGCAGAATATGTTCCGCAATACAAAATCTTGACTGGAAATATTTTTGGCCTCATTTTGAAAAACAATTGGCCGCCACAGGCGTTTCATTGTCAGTCATGAAAAATGCTTATATCTCCCTTATTATTGGTCCTAGAGGTTTGGGATGGTAAACCAACCTATAGGAAATCATGGGCTGAGAATCTTTTGGTGTGGTCAGATTTGACCTTTGACCCCTCCTTCAAGGTCAAACGAGGATAACCAAACCTAAAAGTGCTTATAACTCTCTTATTATTGGTCATACGGGTTTGGGATGGTAAACCAACCTATAGAAAATCATGGGCTGGGAATCTTTTGATGTGGTCCGATTTGACCTTGGACCCCTCCTTCAAGGTCAAGTGAGGATAGCCAAACCTAATAGTGCTTATAACTCGCGTATCAGTGGTCGTAGAGGTTTGGGATGGTAAACCAACCTATAGGAAATTATGGGCTGGGAATCTTTTGGTGTGGTTGAATTTGACCATGGGCTCTTCCTTCAAGGTCAAACAAGGAAAGCCAAACCTAAAAGTGCTTATAACTCATTTATTATTAGTCCTAGAGGTTTGCAATGTGAAACCAACTTATAGGAAATCATGGGCTGGGAATCTTTTTATGTGGTCAGATTTGACCTTGGATCCCTCCTTCAAGGTCAAACGAGGATAGCCAAAGTGCTAAAAACTCACTTATTATTGGTCGTACAGGTTTGGGAGGGTTCACCAGCTTATAGGAAATCATCGGCTGGGAATCCACTTGTGGGGTCAGATTTGACCTTGGATCCCTCCTTCAAGGTCAAATGAGGATAGCCAAACTTAAAGTGCTTATAAGTCGCTTATTATTGGTCCTAGAGGTTTGGGATGGTAAACCAACCTATAGGAAATCATGGGCTAAGAATCTTTTGATGTGGTCAGATTTGACCTCGGACCCCTCCTTCAAGGTCAAACAAGGATACCCAAACTTAAAAGTGCTTATAGCTCACTTATTATTGGTCCTAGAGGTATGCAATGTGAAACCAACCTATAGGAACTCATGGGCTGAGAATCTTTTGATGTGTTCAGGTTTGACCTTTTTCCCTTCCTTCAAGGTCAAACAAGGATAGCAAAATCTAAAAGTGTTTATAAATCGCTTTTTCTTGGTCCTAGAGGTTTTACAATGTGAAACCATCCTATAGGAAATCATGCGCTAGGAATCTTTTGATGTGTTCAGATTAGACCTTTGGGCCCTCTTTCAAGGTCAAATGAGGATAGCCAAAATTAAAAGTGCTTTTAACTTGCTTATTTGTGTTCCTAGAGGTTTTCAATGTCACACCAACCTATTGGAAATCATGGGCTAAGAATCTTTTGATGTGCTCAGATTTCACCTTGTGCTCCTCCTTCAAGCTTAAGTGATGCTTCATTGGCTTTGGTGAGTTTTCTTTCTGGTGGATACAATTTGCATCGGTTCTGTGATGCGCTAGGGCTAGTTACATTTGTATCTTTCATTAAGCAAACATTTTGTTTACTTACTAGTGTCAGTAAAAGTTGCTCCCATAAACACTCCCCACAAGGGTGTATTTGTGTCAACCATAATACACTGAATGTCACGCTTCAACCATGTCCCGTCCGGGGATACACTGCGTCGAGACGCAATAGCTAGTTCATCTAGTCTTTGGCAAGCTATCACATGGTAAAGTTTTAGACCTGTTACACATTGGATAGCTCAGAAATAGCTACTTTCAGACATTCTTACAGTTGAAGAAATCCATTGTAACTCCTAAACTATTGCAGTTATAGTATTTTCCTAAAATATGTTGTTCAGCTACTTTGTTCTCTACTATAAGATGACATGTAGTTTTGGGTTCCATTGCATGCCATAAATGAGTAATAGCTATTTTCATATTTGTAGCAAAATAATGACAGAAGTAAATGTCAAATATCTTCAAAAGTATTAAAGTTAGGCAAATCTTTTCAAATTTGTTATTCATCTAGTTTTTCATAAGCTGTCACATGGTAAAGTTTTTGACCTGTTGTGCATTGGATAGCTGAGTAATAGCTACTTTGAAATTCTTACTGTTGAGTAAATCTATTGTAACCCCTAAATTATTGCAGTTAAAGTATTTTCCTAAAATATGTTGTTCAGCTACTTTGTCATTAACTATAAGATGGCATGTAGTTTTGGGTTCCATTGCATGTCATAAGTGAGTAATAGCTATTTTCATATTTGAAGCAAAGTAATGACAGAAGTAAATGTCAAATATCTTCAAAAGTATTAATTAATAAAAGTTAGGCAAATCTTATCAAATATGTTGTTCATCTAGTTTTTGATAAGCTATCACATAATAAAGTTTCAAACATGTTGCACATTGAATAGCTGAGTAATAGCTACTTTGAAATTCTTACTGTTGAGTAAATCCATTGTAACTCCGAAACTATTGCAGTTACAGTATTTTCCTAAAATATATTGTTAAACTACTTTGTGCTTAACTATAAGATGGTACATAGTTCAGGATTCCATTGCATGCCATAAGTGAGTAATAGCTATTTTCTTATTTGTAACAAATAATGACAGAAGTAAATGTCAAATGTCTTCAAAAGTATTAAAGTTAAGCAAATCTTTTCAAAGATATTACTCATCCGGTTCAAATATGTTATTCATCATATGTTATTCAAGCTATCACATGATAAAGTTTCAGACCTGTTGCACATTTTATAGTTGAGTAATAATTACTTTGAAATTCTTACTGTTGAGTAAATTTATTGTAACTCCAAAATTATCTTGGAAACGGTGATAGATAGAGCAATTTCGAAGATAAATAAGTCAGTCACCTACTTTTGGGTGATCTACCACATGGTGAAGTTGCAGATCTATAGCTCTTTGCATAGCTGAGTCACAGCTACTAAAATGAGTAAAGTGATTTATCTCTAAAAGTATTGAAGAAATTTCTTCTAAATAAGTCCTTCACTGTTTTTAAAACAAAATGGCTGCCATGTCACATCTTTAATGTCAAATGGGGGAGTCATCATATTAAAAGGCCTAATATCTTCCTTATCATTGGTCCTAGGGGTTTGGAATGAGAAAACAACTTATAAAAATTCATGCCCTGCAAATATTTTGCAAGTGTCAAATACGACCTTTTACCCCTGCTTCAAGGACAACTGGGGTCATAAATACAGAAAAGGCCTTATGTCATCTCCCTTGTTATTGATCCTATGGCTTGAAATGTGAAACTAACCAATAGGAAGTTATGGCCTGCAAATCTTTAACAAGTGTTGATTTACCCTTTGACCCCTGCTTCAAAGTCAATTTTATTGTCATACATAAAGCTCCTATATTTCCTGTATTATTGGCTCTAGGACTTCCAAATGTGAAAACATTTTATACGCAATCATGGCCTGCGAATCTTTTGCAAGTGGCAAAATTGACCTTTGACTACTGCTTCAAGGTCAAGTGTTGTCATCATACTTAATAGGTATTGTATCTCCCTTATAAATGGCCGTAGGGCTTTAAGATATGAAAAAAAAAACTTGCAAAAAATCATGGCCTGTGATTCTTTTGCAATAGTCTAATTTGACCTTTGACCCCTGCTTTCAGGTGAAATGGGATCATCATACTAAAATGACCATATATCCCTTATAAATTGGTCCTTCGACATGGAACACACATCATGAACAAATAAATTATGTAATTTTCCCCCTTCTTCAACTGTATGAAAGTTCTGATATCTGAAAACATCTTGTGGCTTCTGTATATTTTTCATAATTGAAGTTGCCACTTAGATTTTCCCAAATCTCAATGTTGGTTCCCATTTAATTGTACCTGTGGACTGGAGTTCTTGTCTGCCAAGGCTGGCTATTTCGTTATGTTTTGTTTGTCTGTTTGCAAAATGACTCAACACTGTTATGGAAAGATTTTGATGAAACTTTCAAGTAATGTAGACAATGACACAAGGAACAGATGACTTAATTTTGGTGGTGATCAGGATCTCCATCTAAATCCATGAATCTTTAAAAGGATCATTTATCGTTGTGAGATAGAGCCATTTTCTGGGCCCTGGTGGCATAGGGGTAACATACTTGCCTCCTATCTCTGTGATCAGAGTTCGAATCCTGGCCAGACTTCATATGGGAAAGCTGATACTGGGTAGTTGCTTGTTGATCTGCAGTTTCCAGTACAGAACCTTGAGAAAATGTTTGTATTGGTTTCTGCTCTTAAACTATCCGTTAAAATATAACTGATACAAAGGTACTAGGCATGACATAAAAACTAAAATGACAAAATAAATAGAGCCATTTTCAGTATCTGTATATATACCTGCACAATTAATCATCAGATTTCATGGGGAATAAATACAGGACGCACTGACAATAGTGTGTATAATATACCAATAAAGTACATAGTATAAATTTGATCCGGATCCTAGAAAAACTCCAGATACTAAAATACTATGAAAAATCAGGGTGGAAATGAACTGTTTGGTAGAGGTCAGTGCTGTTCAAGGGCTTTTGTAGTTAGAAGTAAATGCCAAGTCCTTTAAGGAGGGAAGTCCTGGTTTAATGGAACAATTTCTCTGGTTCCTTGAAATTTACTTAACAGGAATTAACTCAACACACAGATGTATTTATTTATTTGGGGTTTTACATCGCTTTCAACACTGTACAGGTCATATCACGACCGGTAGTTGGAAGGTCAGAGGAAGCCAGTACATACGGTCAAGGTTCTGTACTGTAAACTGCCGACCAGCGGAAAGCAACTACCAGCTTTCCCACTTGAGGTCAGGTCGGGAACCGAACCCTCACAGGTGTATTAGACGCCATTATATTACAACAGAGCTACACAGAACAACTTAATGTGGGGCAAAATGTCACAAGAAAACCGCAGAACATTTGGAGACGGCATACCTCTGCCAAGGCCAAACACCAATATTTGCTTAATGTGACTGCAATGATAAAGAAGTCCTTTAAAAAATTTCCGGACCTAAATAATGATATGGATCACCACCAAAAAGTTAGCTATCTGTTCCTTATGTGTCATTGTCAATATTTCTGGAAAATTTCATCAAAATTCTGTCCACAACTTTTTGAGTTATTTTGCTAACAAGCAGACAAATGCAAGACACCAAAAAACAAGTAGCTCCTGGTTGGATGTAAAATCTGCACCAGTTTTCTTATACTGTGTGTGTGCGTTGAAATTTCAGAAAATTGCTCTTATGTTACCACCTTAGTGCTATTGTGAAGTTTTAGTATAATTATAATACAAGAAAAATGATCTTTTTGTTGGTTTAGTATGTGGACTCTTGTCAAAATTCACTGAATTGCACTTGACATTTATTCCTCTGTATGTATATGTTTCAAAGAAATAAAAAGTAGTTAAGTAGGAACTGTTGAAACATAGTTTTCAAATGTATATCAGTATTAAAAAGTCTTTCTTTTGAAAAGCACATTCAGATATAGGTCAGGAAAAACTGCTACTTTACAAAATTAAAAAATCTTCCTATGAACCCTGTTTTATGTAGAGCCTTGTTTTTGTGTCACAAGAGATCATAGTCTGAATGGTACACATGTATATTAAAGAGGATTGAGCTATTTCTTGAAGCCTCATTGAAACAGGACTTTTTTGTCTTTTTAATCACTATGGTGGAAGTACAATGCATTATTTTAGCATAGGAAAACAGAATGAAATAAAATATACAATTATATAGAAGGTAAATAAACATAGGTATTCATATGACCTGTACATAATCGGTAGGGTACCAGTAAAAAAAAGTACCTTACTCTTAATAATACTGAGTTATCATGCATTGTGAAGAGTCACAGTGTATCTGGAATAATATTAAATTGCTCATGTCAAATCTGAAGGAATCGGCTGATACATATTACTTTAGTTAAACAATATGTCTATGTATACATGTATGTGGCTTATGACATCTGATGGCCAATTTGCAAACCTGCTCAATATTGTATCAGTATACATCTGAATTTATCTGTCATATGATTTTTTCCTTCCAAAGGGACAAAAATTGCTGTCGCATATCATATGTCAGATGTTTCAAATCAGAGTTTGATACATTGATGTAAACAACCAAACACAACTGATAAGGAGGAAAAAATCACTGTCACAAATTAACTGTCGGCTGTTGTAAGCTGCATACATGTGTACTTAGATATACAGTGTTATTACACTCCAATTACACTACAGGTGGTATCCCCATGTTTATTCCAACTTTATTGGCATTTTATGTCAATAACTCCTCATTCCTCCATGTGTTGCCATTTTTAACCCCAGCCCATAATGGCTGGGGTTATAGTCGTCACCTGCGCTGTCCGGGCGGCAGGGGCGGCAGGCATAAAGCTTGTGGGTGTTCCATAGCCTAAACCCATGCACGGATTTTCACCATATTTTCAGGGTATGTTTACCCCAAGAGGATCTAGGGCTGACTAGGTTTTGGGGGGTATCTGGTAACAATAGTTGCCATGGCAACACGTTTGACATTTTTTGGTTTTTAACTTTTTGGGTGTTCCAAAGCCCATGCCCCTGCAGGGATTATCACCAAATTTTCAGGGGATATGTACCCCAAGAGGATCTAGAGCTGATTAGGTTTTGTGGGGTATCTGGTAACAACTATTGCCATGGAAACACTTTTAAGATTTTTTTGGTCTTAGACCTTGTGGCTGTTCCACTGCCTAAACTGATGCACAGATTATCACCAAATTTTCAGGGTATGTTTAAACCAAGAGGATCTAAAGCTGAATGGTCTTTTGGGGGTATCCAGTAACAACTGTTGCCATGGCAACACTTTTAAAATTTTTGGGTCTTATACTTTGTGGGTGTTCCACAACCTAAACCCATGCATGGATTTAGACGAAGAGGATCTAGAGCTGATAAATAGAGCTGATAAAATTCTTTTAGTCACTATGCCCCAGTTCTTTGGAACTCTCTCCCCTTCCAAATAAGAAACAGTCCCTCTATCGCATCTTTCAGGAAACACCTCAAAGCGCACCTTTTCAACTCTAGCTTCCCAACTTAGTCTCCTTCCCTCTCGGTCCCACCCACAAACCTGGTACACTGACCTTGAACGCCCCTCGACTCTCCTTATAAGAAATGATTTTTGTTAACTAGCGCACTGAGTTCCCCTTAGTGGGGAAGATATTGCGCCTGCAAAGCAGTAGATTAGATTAGATAAGTTTTATTTGGGTATCTAGCAACAGCTGTTGCTATGGCAACACTTCAGTATTTTAGGGTTTTAATGTTTGTGGATGTTCCACAGCCTAAACTGATGCATGGATTTTCACCAAATTTTCAGGATATGTTAACCTAAACAGGATCTACAGATGAGTAGGTTTGGGAGGGTATCAGATGATACCCTTTGCCATGGCAAGTTTTAAATACTTTCAGTCTTAAAATTCTTAATTTAGAAGGGGGTGCTATTAAACTGATGTTACCTCAGTTGCATATCCTCAACAAATTTGCAGAGCATGTTTATGACTGTGAAAATATGTCTGTAAGAAATTATGGTACTCATTTTAAAACAACAACATGGCTGCCATAGCCGATTAGCTCGAAAATCAGTGATATGTTCTAAAATTTAAAATATTGTAGCTAGCTGTGTCAGATTTGTACAAAATGTAAATGGCTAGGAAAGCTTGGCTAAGAGTAGTTTTGGCCTTGTTTTGAAAACAAAATAGCTGCCGTATCTCCCTTTTTGTAATGACAAAACAATTTCTTTGATGCCTGCTTCAAGGTCATGTAGTGTCATCAGGCTAAAGGGGCTTTATTTCTGAAGTTGTTCCTAAGATTGTCCCAAATCTCAGTGTTGTTGCCCATTTAGTTATACCTGTGGGCTGGGGTTCTTGCCCGCCGAGGCTGGGTATTTTTGCATTCTTTTATATTCTCTACTTTCCATGGCCAGTTATACCAAAATCTTATACTGTTCAAAATTCTACCTACCATCAAGAGAATCAAGTTCTTTAGGCTACAGATGTATATCTGGGTTTCAGAGGAGGTACAGCCTTCCACCTCTCATTTTCTTTCTCTTTGTAATTGCCGGAAATCCTGCCTGTAGTGTGATTGAAGCATTTCAAATCTTGATCTGAGGATGTTTTGCTACAGTGTGGGATGTGGAAAAACCTAGAAAAATCTACATAATACTAAGGACAAAACTTTCATTTTCAAGGGCACAGAGGGGATGACAGAAAACCCCAGAGTATGAATGCTAAACATATGATATAATCCCAAATCCATAAAAATGTTTGAATTACAGTATCTCAAGTTTAATATATTTTTATGTGCTTGCATTTGGACGGGCTCATTTCAGGTAATTGTGATAAAAGTGTTTTCAAGTACTTGCTGCAGGGTTATGGTGCTTTCATTTGTATTCTATACTGTGCTTAGATACATATTTATTTCCCCACAGTCTTTAAAGACTGTACGGTATTGCTTTCACCCATGGTGTCTGGCTTGAGGGGATGGGATGTTGGTCAGGCACTTGATTGGGCAGTCAGTTGGGTGAGCACTAGGGGTGATCAATCTTGTCCGGGCTGTATCTCAGAAATTATAAGGTGTAGGAAGCTTATACTTGGTGGGGACACTGGTTAGGGTGAGTTGATATGTAACGTTATGGTGTGACCTTTGTTTGACCTTTCGACCTTGCTGTAGTGACCTCAACATTAAAATCTTGTCCTACATTGCAGAAATCATAAGCTGCAGGAATTTGATACTTGGTAGGAACATTAGTTGTGGATTGTAGGTGTGCAGTCTAATGATATGACCCTAATTTGACCTTTGACCCAGTCTAGTGACCTTGACCCTTAAATTCATGCCATATATCCGGGAAACTGTAATGTGTAAGATATTTATACTTGGTCGGGGCATTTGCTGGTTCTGTAGGTGTGTAACATCATGGTGTGACCTTGACTTTTAACCAGGCCAGAGTGTTCCTGACCTTTATATCTTGTCCAGGCTATGTCTTGGAAACTGTAATCTTTGGGAAGTTGATATTTAGTAGGGACATTGGTTGGGGGTGTAGGTATATAGTGTTAGTGTGCCCTTCGTTTGATCTATGACCTTGCAGTAGTGATCTTGACCTTTAAAGCTTTAACATTAGCTTGAACTTTGACTCAGTGGCTCTTTCAAAATGTTTTCTACTGTCACAATTGAAACATATTTCTCCTATTACAAAGCTATTGGATTGCTGCTATTATATGTACCTTTATGTAATTGTGCTATCTCCATTGACTGCTATACTTGAATTTATAAATGTAGCAATTAATAAATTATGCAGCTTTATAACTTTTAGTTTCAAAATAAATGTTGTCATTGGCTATTAAATTGTCTTGTTTCAATATTTTGTCTTTGCTTACATTTTCTCATTCTTAAGTGTTATTATCTCCCGCCGGCCGAAGGCCGTGGTCGGGAGATTATAAAACGCCTTCCGTCCGTTCGTCACGTTTTTGCATAAACCTTAATATCTCATTCATTTATGAATATATCTTCACCAAATTTGCAGGGAATGTTTATGGCTATAAAAACCTGTCTCTGAAAAATTTTAGCCTCACTTTGAAAAACAAAATGGCCGCCATAGCTAATTGTTTGAAAATCCTAAAGGTGCTCTAAATCTTGAAATATTCCACCTAGCTTCATCAAATTCGCACAAAAGCTATATGGCTAGAAAAGCTAGCCTGATAATAAATTTCACCTAGTTCAAAAAACAAAATGGCCGCCATATCACATGTTTAATGTCAAACAGGGTTATCCTATTAAAAAGGCCTTATATCTCCCCAAATATTGCATATCTTCACCAAATTTGCAGGGAATGTTTATGGCTATGAAAACCTGTCTCTGTAAAATTTTAGCCTCATTTTGAAAAACAAAATGGCCGCCATAGCTCATTGTTTGAAAATTGTAAAGGCGCTCTAAATCTTGAAATATTCCAGCTAGCTTCATCAAATTTGCACAAAGCTATATGGCTAGAAAAGCTAGCCTGATAATAAATTTGACTTAGTTCAAAAAACAAAATGGCCGCCATATCGCATGTTTAATGGCAAACAGGGTTATTCTATTAAAAAGGCCTTATATCTCCCCAAATATTGCATATCTTCACCAAATTTGCAGGGAATGTTTATGGCTATGAAAACCTGTCTCTGTAAAATTTTAGCCTCATTTTGAAAAACAAAATGGCCGCCATAGCTCATTGTTTGAAAATTGTAAAGGCGCTCTAAATCTTGAAATATTCCAGCTAGCTTCATCAAATTTGCACAAAAGCTATATGGCTAGAAAAGCTAGCCTGATAATAAATTTGACTTAGTTCAAAAAACAAAATGGCCGCCATATCGCATGTTTAATGGCAAACAGGGTTATTCTATTAAAAAGGCCTTATATCTCCCCAAATATTGCATATCTTCACCAAATTTGCAGGGAATGTTTATGGCTATGAAAACCTATCTCTGAAAAATTTTAGCCTCATTTTGAAAAACAAAATGGCCGCCATAGCTCATTGTTTGAAAATCGTAAAGATGCTCTAAATCTTGAAATATTCCAGCTAGCTTCATCAAATTTGCACAAAAGCTATATGGCTAGAAAAGCTAGCCTGATAATAAATTTGACCTAGTTCAAAAAACAAAATGGCCGCCATATCGCATGTTTAATGTCAAACGGGATTATCCTATTAAAAAGGCCTTATATCTCCCCAAATATTGCTCCTAGAGGTTCGGAATGTGAAAACAACTTGTACGAAGTCATGGCCTGGTAATCTTTTCCATGTGTTGAATTTGACCTTTGACCCCTGCTTCAAGGTCGTCACACTAAAATGTCCTTATTTCTCCCATATTATTGGTGCTGTGGCTTCAGATTGTAGAGACAGACCATGAAAAGCAAAGGCTGTGGTCTAAAATTGTAAACAGCTTCCATGCGTGTGTGCATCTGTTTGTGCATCCGTCCGTGCATCCGTTTGTGAGGTTTCAGCATAAACCTTAATATCTTATTCATTTATAAAGACATCTTCATCAAATTTGCAAGGAATGTTTATGCAAAATTTTGGCCTCATTTTGGAAAACAAAATGGCCGCCATAGCCAATTGTTTAAAAATCATACAGTTGTTCTAAATGTCGAAAATTCCAGCTAGCTTCATCAAATTTACATTTTAAGAGGCCTTCTATCTCCCCTAATATTGCTCTTACAGGTTCAGACCATTAAAACTTTTGGCCTTCAAATGTTTTGTCTGAGAAAAATTTTGGCCTTATTTTGAAAAACAAAATGGCCACCATATCCAATTATTAAGCGTCCCGCAAGGGACGCTTGTTTGTGTATGGGAGACCTTCAGGCTCCGCCGGCTCCGCATTTTGTTTTCCTTATAACTCTGTAACCGTTAGGCGGATTCTTTTCAAATTTGACAGGTTTAGGCAGTAGCCTTGGGGAATTTTTTTTTAATATGCTGCAGTGACATTTCAACCAATCAGAGAGGTCACATGACCAAAAATGTCTTTTTTTTTCGATGGGGAAGCTTGTCCGGATGATAACTTGAAAGGAATTTTATCAATTCACCTGAAACTTGGCAAATACATTCATTCTATTAAAATCTGGAAATCATTAGATTTTGGCATTGATTGGTTAAGAAATGGCCGAGTAATTAATGATTAATTATTCATTATGAATTTTCCAAATAAGGAAAACACAAAAATGCTTATATCTCGAAAACCGTGCTAGATAGAGCGATTTCGACGAAATTTTTGATCCACAGGGTATCTGCAGAGTATCCATGCCAATTTTCAGAAAAATTTTGTCTTGCCAAAAATGGCGGCCATTTTGAATTTTCGAATTTTTCGCAAAAATTGCAAAACACAAAAATGCTTATATCTCAAAAACCGTGCTAGATAGAGCAATTTCGATGAAATTTTTGACCCACAGGGTATCTCTGCAGAGTAGTTATCCCTATTTTGAAAAAATTTTTGTCTCGCCAAAAATGGCGGCCATTTTGAATTTTCGAATTTTTCGCAAAAATTGCAAAACATAAAAATGCTAATATTTTGAAAACCGTGCTACATAGAGCGATTTCGACGAAATTTTTGATCTTCAGGGTATCTCTGCAGAGCAGCTATCCCAAAGAGCTTTCACTTGGTGAAGTTTCAGACCTATAGCTAATTGCTCACCTACTCAAAATGAGTAAATGCGAATTACCTCTAAAAGTATTGCAGATAGCCAAATTTTCTGAAATAACTCATTCACCTACTTTTGGGAGAGCTTTCACTTGGTGAAGTTTCAGACCCGTAGCTAATTACTTACCTACTCAAAATGAGTAAATGCTAATTATCTCAAAAACTATTGCGGATACCCAATTTTTATCAAATAACTCATTCATGTACTTTTGGGAGAGCTTTCACATGGTGAAGTTTCAGACCCGTAGATAATTACTCACCTACTCAAAATGAGTAAATGCGAATTATCTCTTAAAAGTATTGCAGATAGCCAATTTTTCTCAAATAACTCATTCACCTACTTTTGGGAGAGCTTTCACTCTGTGAAGTTTCAGACCCATAGCTAATTATTTACCTACTCAAAATGAGTAAATGCTAATTATCTGTAAAAGTATTGCGGATACCCAATTTTTATCGAATAACTCATTCATGTACTTTTGGGACAGCTTTCACATGGTGAAGTTTCAGACCCATAGCTAATTACTCACCTACTCAAAATGAGTAAATGCGAATTATCTCTAAAAGTATTGCAGAGAGCCAATTTTTCTCAAATAAATCATTCACCTACTTTTGGGAGACCTTTTACTTGGTGAAGTTTCAGACCCATAGCTAATTACTCACCGACTCAAAATGAGTAAATGCGAATTATCTCTAAAAGTATTGCAGATAGCCAATTTTTCTCAAATAACTCATTCACCTACTTTTGGGAGAGCTTTCACTCTGTGAAGTTTAGGCCCATAACTGTTTATTCACCTACTCAAAATGAGTAAATGCTAATTATCTGTAAAAGTATTGTGGATACCCAATTTTTATGAAATACTCATTCATCTACTTGTGGGAGAGCTTTCACTCTGTGAAGTTTCAGACCCATAGCTAATTACTCACCTACTCAAAATGAGTAAATGCGAATTATCTCTAAAAGTATTGCAGATAGCCAATTTTTCTCAAATAACTCATTCACCTACTTTTGGGAGAGCTTTCACTTGGTGAAGTTTCACACCCATAGCTAATTACTCACCTACTCAAAATGAGTAAATGCGAATTATCTCTAAAAGTATTGCAGATAGCCAATTTTTCTCAAATAACTCATTCACCTACTTTTGGGAGAGCTTTCACTCTGTGAAGTTTCAGACCCATAGCTTAATTTATTCACCTACTCAAAATGAGTAAATGCTAATTATCTGTAAAAGTATTGCGGATACCCACTTTTTATCGAATACTCATTCATCTACTTGTGGGAGAGCTTTCACATGGTGAAGTTTCAGACCCATAGCTAATTACTCACCTACTCAAAATGAGTAAATGCGAATTATCTCTAAAAGTATTGCAGATAGCCAATTTTTCTCAAGAGGGTGAAAAGCCACGATTACAATGGCTACAAGAGGGTGAAAAGCCAAGTAAATTCTTATGCAATCTTGAGAAAAGAAATTATATTGAGAAAACTATTAAAAAGGTGAAACTAAATAATGGCTCAATTGTTACTGACCAGGAAGAGGTGCTAAACCATGTAAGAAATTATTATGCAAATTTATTTAAGAGTAGGGAAAATGATTTATTGGATATAAACTTTGAACAACTAGGTTTGTCTAAAAGCAAACCAATCTCCGAACAAGATGATTTAGGAACACTATTAACAGTAAATGAACTCGGAAATGTATTGAAAAAAATGAAACATAATAAAGTCCCTGGCATAGATGGCATAACATCAGAGTTTTTGAAAGTATTCTGGGGTAATTTGAAACACTTTGTAGCAAAAGCACTGAACTGTTGTTTTACAAAAGGGCGCTTATCGATTTCGTTGCGCCAGGCTATTATTTCTTGCTTGCCTAAAACAGAAAAAGACCGGTCGCTGATTAAAAATTGGAGACCAATATCACTTTTGTCAGTCATTTACAAAATGGCTTCTGGTGTGATAGCCCAACGTTTAAAAGGAACTTTAGATGGTATTATTTCAAAATGCCAGACTGGATTCATAAAGGGTAGGTTTATAAGTGATTCAACCAGACTGGTGTACGATATTCTACATGCAACTGAGGTTAAGAATATACCCGGACTTTTGATGCTAATAGATTTTGAGAAAGCTTTTGATTCCTTATCATGGAATTTTCTGTATAAAACTTTGAAATTTTTTGGGTACAGTGATAACTTGATCAAATGGATTAAAATTTTTAATACAGATGTTGTTGCTTTTGTGCTACAAAGTGGATTCTTATCTAGAGAGATTCAAATTAGTAGGGGTTGTCGCCAAGGTGATCCGATCTCTCCGTATTTATTTCTGATAGGTGCTGAAATACTAGCTAAAATGATTAAAATTAACCCCGGCATTGTTGGTATAAAGTTTGGCGACATTGAATTTAACTTAACACAGTTTGCAGACGACACTACTTTAATATTAGATGGTAGTCAGCGCTCCTTACAAACAGCCCTAAATGTGTTAGAAACTTATGGAGATATTTCTGGCCTTCGAATGAACAAAGATAAGACAAAGGTTATTTGGATTGGGAAAAAAAGACTTTCAAATGATAAATTAAATGTTTCATCAAAATTAGAATGGGGAATTACCAACTTCAAGTTGCTTGGAATCAATTTTTCAATCGACCTAAAGCAGATCCCATTAAATAATTATGGTGAAGTTTTACAAAAAATAGAAAAGGATGTAAAGAAATGGAATTTAAGATACCTTACACCAATGGGTAAGATAACTGTGATAAAAACCCTTTTTATTCCTAAATGCATCCATTTATTGACATCTTTAGAGAGGTCTGAAAATTTTTTGAGAGATTTGAATAAAATATTATATGCTTTTCTTTGGTCTGGTGGACCGGATAAAATCAAAAGAACAACCATCTGCTCAGATTATACCAATGGGGGACTAAAAATGATAAATGTGCACTATTTCGAAAAGGCCTTAAAAATAAGTTGGATCAAAAAGATGTTGTCCAATCAAGATTCTCAATGGTTTCGATTACTTCAGGCTACCCATCTGAACATAGAAAAAGTTCTCCTGTTTGGAGATCAGTGGTGCACTCAATTCCTTAAATTAGTAACAAATCCATTCTGGTATAATATTTTAATGGATTGGATAGACTTTAATAAAAGGCAGGACATTATAGAGGAAACTGAACCTTTACAAAATAGTATTTGGTACAACTCCAAAATATCTGATATACCATTATATTTCCCTGATTGGTTTAATCATAGAATTTATTTTGTTAATGATATCATTGATGTTCATGGGAATGTTCTAAGTATTAACCAATTACAAACCAAATTTAACTGTAAACTGAATATCCTAAATTATTTCACAGTGAGGTCAAAAGTCACAACGTTTTTAAAAGGTCACAAAGTAGTGCACCCCTGTGTCATTGACAATCCTAGCTATCCCTTTCATTTAAAATATATTATTCAATCTCAGACAGGATGCAGAAAGATTTGTGGAATTTATAAAAATTTAGATGATACTAAAAAGCCATTGTGTGAATCAATTTGGGAACCCACAATCAAAATGGACTATTCAGATCAGACAAATTATTGGCCAATAGTATACAAAATTTGTTTTCGATGTGTGCAGGATAATAACCTTTCATGGTTTCAATATAGAATACTGTTTAAAATTTTAGGCACGAAAGATTATTTGAAAAAGATAAAGATAACGGAAGCAGATAAATGTGGACTGTGCAAAAAATCTGAAGAAAGTATATTCCATTTATTTAGCTTATGTGACCAAGCCAATCTCATATGGGATGGTATAAGACAGTGGATTAAAAATAAAATTGGATTTGATTTGGGTTTTAATCACACAATGAAAATTATTGGATATCTAAATATGGACAAACACTTTTGGCCATTGAACCTAGTGTTGCTTGTGGCTAGAAAATACCTCTATTGGTGCTCTAAAAATAACTTCTCTGTGAACATATTTTATTTACAAAGGGAAATAAAAAAAGTTTTTTTGGAACAAAAGTCAATATACCAGTTGAAATATCAAAATAATGTTTTTGACAAAAGATGGGCTGTGTGGCATAATATATTTGCAGATATAGATTAAATACACTGGAAACTCTCTTTAGAAATTGCATCTAAAATAATGTAATTTACAAATCATAATGTATTTTATTTTACTAATGTTATTTAGTTTATGTACATGTATTCAGTTTTATGTCTTAAGCAATGTTCGTTTCTATTAGTCTGAATTAGCCCATAGAAATTTATTATGCTTGTTAAGGTTTTGTTCATCACATGTTTTTCTGTCTGTATATATAAAAAAAAAATAATAAAAAAAAAAAAAAAAAAATTTTCTCAAATAACTCATTCACCTACTTTTGGGAGAGCTTTCACTTGGTTAAGTTTCAGACCCATAGCTAATTATTCACCTACTCAAAATGGGTAAATGTGAATTATCTCTTAATAGTATTGCAGATAGCCAATTTTTCTCAAATAACTCATTCACCTACTTTTGGAAGAGCTTTCACACACGAAAATGAAAAATTGTGAATATCTCGGAAAAGCTATTTCTTCTCCTTTAATGCTCGGCGGGAGATACACACCGCGGCAGTGGTCTTGACAAAAATTTTTGTCTCCCCAAAAATGGTGGCCATTTTGAATTTTTTGCAAAACACAAAAATGCTTATATCTTGAGAACCGTGCTATATGGAGCGAACTCAACAATTTTTTTGACCTGCTGGGTATCTCTGCAGAGTAGCCATGCCAATTTTCAAAATATTTTTGTCTCGCCAAATATAGCGGACAATTTTTAATTTTTTAATTTTTAGCAAAACACAAAAATGCTTATATCTTGAAAACCGTGCTAGATAGAGCAGACTGCGTTGACTTTGGTTTCCATAACAGTATAAGGCTAGAAACGAAGCATTTTCTTAATACTTTAGCACTCACCTTTATATCCTTTTCGGGACGCTTTGTTTTTGCTATGCAAAAACATTATCTTTTTTTTTTGCGAGCGATCCTCTAGTTTAAAATTCATTAAGATGCTCTAAAACGTGAAATATTGCAGCTAGGTTCATCAAATATGCGCAAAATATATATGGCCAGGAAAGTTAAGCTGATAGTAATTTGACCTAGTTTCGAAGCCAAAATGGCTGTCTTATCACCTGTTAAATGGGATTATCCTATTAAAAAGGCCTTATATCTCCCTTATCATTGCTAATAGGGGTTCCAAATGTGAAAACAACTTAAAGGAAGTAAAGGCCTGAGACTGCTGACTTTTACCTTTGACCCATTCTTCAATGTCAAGTGGGGTTATCTTACTATAAAGCCCTTATCTCATTTAGTTCTCCATTATTACTGATTCCAGGCGGGAGATAAATGCTGCGGCAGTGGCCTTGTTTCTCCTGCACCTTTACATAACACCATCTGTTCTGAAAGACCCCATACCTTTTTACTTTTACATCTCTTGTTTATCTCATTGTGTCCAGTGCTATTTCCCGAGGCTGTGGGGTATGTATGGATATCTCTGATGCTATTTTATTTATTTAGTCAATTTAAATTTTTATGTTATTATGTATAATTGTTTAACAAAGAAAGTACTCAGTAATCCTGATCCACACCATATGATCATTTCCATAGGTAACTTAGCACTAGGGGCCTGTCACACACCTGATATCAAAACCACCATATTCACAAACCAGGAATACAGGTTGGAACCCACGCCAGGTTAGGTGATAAAAGCAACCACAAGTTGCAAACAGTATCCCAAACAGCCATTTGGGAACTGTGGGAACACCCCATTTCCCTGTCTCACCAATCATTTCAAATTCCATTACCCAACAATTACACAAATATACCTAAGCACACTAATTAGTGTCTGATGTGCCTCTCCGGCGAAACCGTGCTTCCCCCACCACACACAACCACACAAACTAAATTGTGATGTCACAGCTACATCATTTATGATGTCATAATATTGAGACCAGTCATAATGACATCATATAAGCACCCTAGTGATGTCATCATGCCATTGCTTCTAGCAAATCTATTGGCTTATATCAGGTGAAATCACCATAGTTACCGAAGTCTGACCAAGTCTAAAAATAGCATGGTCACACAACTGCATAGATGTGCGTCAGGAGTCGCTGTAATAATTTGCCATGTATACCTTCATTGTATATTAATTCAACAGTTGTTTGGAAAATACTGAATAAAGTACAATTCTTTAAATAGTCATATAAAATGCTAAAAGGATTTCTTGAATGTACCAAAATTTGAATTTAAAATGTAATCCATATACTTCAAAGTTTAATAGCCTTGTGTATTATTTTTCCATGGTAATTACAGGATGAATGTACACTTAGGTGACATTTGCTGACTTCCTGATAAATTTTACAAAATGTATAAAAATATGCAAATTTTAAATGATAATTTCTCTAAAAATATTGCATGTTATAATATTTTATCAATGTGAATGGGAAAGTGAAAGTAATCACAGGATAAATGTGCACTTCGGTGACATGGGCAAAATGTAAAAAATATGCAAATTTTAAATGAAAATTTCTCTAAAAATATTGCATGTTATAATTATATTTTGTTGATGTGAATGGGAAAGTGAAATAAGTTTTTATGTAGTATATATGTCTATACGTTTAAATACACAAAATCATTTCAAACCCATCACAAGTGGCAATGCTGAGGGCTGTCTAAGAAACCTTTGGAATGGAGGAAGTAAAAACCCCAATCTTGACTTTTTGATTTTCATTATAACCTTGGTATCTCAATCTTTTTCATAAAAATATAGTAAATATGAAAATTTCTAAGATTAACCCAACTTCATTGTATCGTATGCAAACTCTTGATCTTATTACCTTTTTATTTTGTGTTTTTAACCATAAATATTATATGAAATAATATTTTAAAGATTTTAAAAGCTTGTAGTTTTATTCTGTAATATATTTATGCACATGAAACTCATTGATATTGGAATAAAAGCCAACAATGTTGACATACTTTTTGGAGTGTTTTCACATGAGAAGTCTCAACAGGGATTTCAAATCCTTACTCAATCCCTTCTCGCTGTTAATTTTTGTTGAATAACAGGTTCCATTACTGCCAGAAGAGTGAATGAATTTTACAACAGTATTGTTTGATACAAACACTACTGTTGTAAAATTAATTTTTGATGTAAAACTTATTTTATGATGTCACGCTGAAATCAATGAAACATAGTTTAATTAATATTTCTGTGAAATTCCAAATTAGTACAACAGCCTTTGTTAATAACTGAGTGATGCGATCACCAGTGACCTATTTGGGTAGCAGGTTTGGCATGTTAATCACAGCCTTCACAGGCTGTCAAATTTTGTGTAGGTCTGACTTCCACAATGACAATTCTGAAGACCTCTCCCAGAAAGACCCTGGCTCAGTTGAACACTTATTTATTCTGGACGTACAACCCGAACTTTGAGTGATCATTGAAGCCCTGATCAGATAGAAAAATGAGCAAAGAATCATATATGCCAAATTTCCAACATTGGAAAAAAATAACATATTAAGCAGTAATCTTGTCTAATCTCAAAATAACACAATTACAATATCCTTGCCCCTTTTCTATAAGGGGACGAAGATATAATGCGATAGTAAAATGGTTACAGTGTACAAACTAATGCTGAAACCGATAATTGTACTAACCAATTATTAGGTTACCATGGCACTAGTTGATGCCAATATTGAGAAATTGGTTAACTGTTTTCTGATGTAAATCCCGACATAGGGGTTTTATGCGATTGTTGAAACTATGAATATTTCGAGTTCATACCTTGAAAGGTATCAAATTAAATAATTTTATCTGTAATTTAAGTTTAAAATATGAAAATGTAACATTACTTGCTGATTACCCCATAATTAGGGTGAAGTTTTTACTTTTCTAGCATCCCACGAGCTGCCATATTGCTTGTTTACATCCGGAACACATGTCCACATGTGACGTTTTCAGTATTTTCTCAAACCTCAGAAATAGTTAATCGGTTATTCAACGATTAATGCAAGCGACTACCCGGCTAGCAAAGTTTGCTGATCATTTCATCCTTATCAAACTCCTTCATACAGGATTTAGGTAATTCAAATTCTCTGTTAAGAAGACAGGTGTCACTCTCAAAACCGATGCATCACCATCCTTCTGTAAGCTGAAAGAAATGGTGAAAAATATATATTATTATTCAAATTAAAATATTTTGGCGGTAGCGATTATTTTAACTGAAGCTTGGTAGTAGTATCTTTTGCCAATACCTACTGATCTGATAAACATTGAAGAATTTTTCAAAATGAAAATCATTCTAAATCAGGTTTGGTGGGTTGTATCATATCACTGTCAGTGTGTATCTGGACAAGGCACATCGTACAGCTTAAATTTTGAACAAGATCGGGTTGGCTTGCGTGTAATTTCAAATTAATTTTACGGACTTTGAAGGTGTTTTCCATTGAAACTTTCCCTTCTATATAGAATTCCTGGTTAAGTAGAAGGATTTTATTTGCCTCTTGAGGATTTTGTTAAACAACTAGAGCACTTGGAGAACACAGACCTCCACCAAAGTATGTAATAATAAGTAAATGGGAAAATCTGGATCTTTGCATTTTTGTATCCAGATGATGATCCAGATCAGTCTCAAACTTTAATGGAGTCTAATTTGGGCCGAGAACCATGTTCTCATTTTTTTTTCATGAAGATCCAAGCAGTAGTATGGGCATAATCCTGCTAACCAACAAATAGACAAACAAGTAGTCATGAATTTAATACCTTCTTGGTGGAGATAATTTATGAATTGGTCTTAATGTAATATTTTTATTGCATTTTCTTTTCTGTTAAATTTTGAATATTAGATGTGGAAAGACACGCTGGAAAATTATAACCACTGTTGAGCAGTACAACTGTAATTTAAAGTTTAAAAAGTTTAACATAATGAAGTGGAGGCAAGTATGAGATTCAAGTAGTTTGAAAAAGAAGGTGTATCATGACCTGCCAATTGGAATCTGCCTTATTATATATATTGTATATTTAGTGAGTATGTAATTTTTACTAGAACAGAATTTAAGTTTTTAAATAAAAGAAACTACATAATAATTAAAGTGTGACTCATTATGCTGTTCTGTCACTTCCAACACTTTCAACACATTGATGCAATTTAAGTTCTCTTTTCTTAGCATAATTGATTGATAAACTATCAAGGATTATGAAAGTCCCGCAACAGGAAAAAACACCTATATTTAAAAACATAGATATGTATTTAATAAAGAAATCATTGGTTTTTTTCACTTTTGATACTCCCTTGGAAAGATATCAGTAATATACCTTATTGACAAGGTATCTCAGTTTACTTTAATTTGAAATTTCCACAGCTATCTTTAGCAAATATCGACCAATCAAATAAACGCTGGGCCATGGACAAGAAAATGTGTACTCATTCTATCTGTTCAAATGGATCAGGAAAACTGATAAAACACATATGCACATACATATACATTGCATTGTAGTATTTGACCTCTGGAAATATAACAGCTCTTTGTCTGGGTAAGTGGTATTTCTAATTGCTGTTGATAGGGCCATAAAAGAGTAATCATATTACTCCTTAAAGAGTTGAGTTGTAAAGAGAACAGAATTGAGAAGTACTCTTCTGAATGTAAACATAAGCAGAAAAACTATTCAAACACAAACTGGCAAAAAGTGGGTCACTTCCTGTTATTTTTCAAGGGAGCGACAGTATTTTTTGTTGCTTGTGTGGCTATGAATATGTCACATTGTGAGCAGAAGAGATTAGAGTAAGGGTTGAATGAGTGTAGTAGCAGTGGCTCTTATTGAATGAGGTGAATCATTTTAGCCCGTCATTAAATGACAGTAGATTTTTTTGTATAGATAGTTTTGTTTGGAGGAGATAATAGCATATTCATATAGCAAAAGTGGATAGAAGCTGTGTGAAAAATGTATATATGTAAAGTGTGTCTCAATAGTAGATTAGTTCCAATAAGTTGATAAGGCTAAGGAATGAAATAGAATAGAAAAGAGTAAACTACATTGTTCGTAGATTTCTAGTAGGTTAACAAAGTGGCTGTAGTTGCAGACTTGAAGTTACTCAATACATGTTTCAGAAATCCCTACATCCCCTTGAAATAATCGAGACCAAAAAACCTCATTTCTTCTATAATATGCCTGGTGTTATTTTTTTGGGAAATGTAGCATGCAGGCCTGAGAGCCAGACGAAAAGGTATTTCTATTTGAAGTACATTTTATTAAAATAATTTTTACAAGCATTTGAAAGAATTTCACATACTATTTGCATGCTTTTATAAACTTTTTGAAATTTCAATGACTGTTTGAATTTATTTTAAAATTTTGAAAACATATTTTTACTACCTTTAAAGCTTCTTATGTTTGACACATATGATCTTTGTCAGGTCATGTACTTCAGGGTAATAAAAAGGCATATCGGTTACATCTCTTCATTGATATGTTTTCACATTGTTTAGACCTATATGTACTGACTAGGATATAAGCTAATACAATCTAATATGAAGGATAAAAATGATATGACATAAATATTTTTATATGTGCAATAACCAGTAATAGATACAAGATAAATTTATTGTGACGAAGTCTTGAGAATTTATTGGTTCGAAAAATTCTGTCAACATGTACCAAAGAGCTCCAGTATAAATGAGGAAATCTTCCTTATTTTTGTTCTGATTTTGAAGACATATATAGCTTTTTGTGTAGTTTAAAGAGAGCCTGTATTAGAGTGCATTGTATTTGATCAGTTTTTTGTGTAAGGTCTCAAGCTTTTGCTTAAAAATATCAAATATTTCTGTTATTGTATAAATTGTACTTGTTGAAATATATGTGTGGTATCCTGACATATCAAGGATAAAAATTCTTCTGTTATCAGATTAGCTGAGATAAATGTTAAAAAGTTTACCATTAGATGTATGGACTTGCATTAAGTGAAGACAATTCTGTTTGTTGTTTTGTTGGTCTTTGGTTTGAATGTTGACAAAAGCTTAAGTGGTAGAATTGATGTTTTTGTGCCAATACCCAATACTTTGAACTGCAGAATTTTGACCAGTAAGTATCCACTGCTATCCTCCATACCTCAACTTATTGCCATAATATGACCTATACAAAGGTCAAACTTGGGAATGATGAGAGAATTATAAATATATGTATTGAGATTTCTTTGTTTAGCAGTCAAAATGTTTCTTGTAATCCCATTCTTGATTGTAATTTTAAAATTTTGATAATATGGGAGATAAAGTATTCCATACTTGCAGGTATAATAAAATAGTGTACCAAAATAGTTTGTAGACATTCTTAAATGTGCCAAGTCTTATTGACATTCGTTTACATATTTTGTCAGGATCCAGTGTTTGGCTCAATACTGGTTTATTCATACTCATAAATACTTGATAAGACTTCAAAATACTGCAGGAAATTCAGTGTGTGAACTTTTTACTGTGAAGGTGTCATCAAATCCTAGTATATCGTTGGTGTTAGTGAGCCACTTTTGCATTGTGATGCAGTAATAATACACTCGCCTCCCATCACTGAGAATTAGAGTTAGAATCCTGGCCTGCGCTCATCTGGGAATGCTGGGAGTTGCTTGCCACTGGTGAGCAGTTCATAGTACTGAACCTTGACCAACTGTATGTACTGGTGTCCTCTGCCCTTCCAACTACCTGTCACAATATAACTGATAAGGTATTAGATGTGATGTAAACTCTAAATTAATATGTAAATAATAGGTCTGAGGCCCCCAGTGAGTGATTTTGCTATCAGCTGGATTCCCTTCCACGACTAGGGAGGTCAGAAACAAGACATGTCAAACTTGCTAGCTGCTGAGCCATGGATGTGTTAGCATATGACCCATACAAGCAAATAAATAAATAATGAATAAATAAATGAATAACTTTTCTCAGGTACATTAGACACTAGCTGAAGATGAGTGAATCAGACAGTCCGCCAGCAACACCCATAGATGATCCACCACCACCAGATTTTGATCAACGGGAGGTCTTAGAACAATTGGTCAAGGATAACTACAGGTAAACTTTCTTGTGTTGTTAACCTGTGAAATATATGCAGCAGAACCATTGGTGTAAACTTCTTGTAGTTCCATATTTTGGCTCAACCATTCAAATCAATGAAAGGATCTGGTTACAGTTTTGGTTTGATGCACCTGCAGTACAGAATGAGCCATCCTACTCTTTTACCTTGTCCAGAAAAAAACTTTAGTTCACCTATTTCTTAAAGCTTATTTACAATTGTCCCCGGTTGACACAGCATGTCTGCTGACCTTTTTTTCTTCTCCCTGCATATTGAAAATTGAAGTCATTGCTGAGCGTCTGCATTTTAGCAGAAATTAGTGCCGTACAAGGTGGATATAATTAAAAATTAATTAATGTAAAACAGGAGTGTTAATAATAATAAGTTATACAAATATAATTCTGTGTTTTTGATGGAGAATCTGATTATATTAAACCAAATCCATAGTATACTAGTATTATCAGGTGGTGACCCTGCCTTTTTAAGTGCAAGCTCTAGCAAGACTCACATTTCTGGGAATCACTTTTTTTTTTTGCAGATTTTTTTGGGGACTTTCATGAATTGTGGCATAGTGTATTGGGTATCTGTCAGTTCACTTAAGTTAAGCGGCAATGGGCTACATTAGTACTGTGATGGGTGACCCCCTTCAGTGCACTACTTGGGTCTCTGATGGCTTTGCGGCCTTGTTCATAATGTTTTAAGGTTTCAATATGATTGTTAAAGGGATCCCATTATTTCAGACTGGTATTACACTGGATTGAAACACTTGAAATCAGTCTTTAGACTTTGAGTCCCAGGTGGCTGCTATATCTCTTCAGTTGAAGCTAGTGAAAGTGATTCATCTACTTGCTTCAAGTTGCTTGTAATAATCATACAGACAATAAAACTGCATCACTATCAGAATACAATTATGACAAGTACTTAAATACTTGAGCGGGCTGTGACTGTCCTCAAGCAATATTTTCAACATTTTCCTGAAGATAATTAAGGACATTTAAATATCTGATACAATGATAAAAGGAAAGCACCTATTTTAGACTACTTGGTGGATAGGTGTATCTGAAAAATATCTACAACTGTTAAGATTGTGGGAATGAGACTTTTGCCATTGCAACTGGTTTGTAATCAAAATTTTCCTGTTTGGAGATTTTATTCTGCAGTCTAAATCCCTTGACCGATTTTTGTGAAATGTGGTGAACGTATATATTCTAAAGACTTCTGTGTCTCATTAAGTTTGGGGGATGATCCAATTAAGACTATTGTTATGACAACCATTTTCAGGTTTCCGCTTTTGTTTGTTACCGCAGACTGAACCTCCACCTCTATTTTTGTGTCTTTGTCACCACACTGCAAACATAGTTCCTTGACAGAGTTTCACAATGTTTCTTGACAAGGTGCACCCGTAGAAGTGATCTGCAGTTTTGGTCAGGATGCAATGGAAATAATGTCATTTGTAAACTTTCATCTTCGTAACCTGTAGGGATTAGTGAGATTGGTAAGCCTGGTATCTCAGTATTGAAAGCAATTTTACTGAAAACTGTAACAATATTTTCCATCCACCACGTTGACCTCACTTGTGAAAAGATATGCTGGAAGGAAACGTAAAATAGTAGACACTAACCTTCAATCTGAAGAAAATATGAACTTTCTTCCCATATTTTTGTGCATTTTGCATACTTTTACAGTGATTTGGTGCAGTAGAACTGCCATGTTTTGGTTTCAAGAGTTTCATTTCCAAGTGATGACACTTAACACCATTTTCACTGTCAACACATGTGATTGAAGGAAAACTTAAAATGTTGGAAACAAATCCTAAATGTGAAGAAATTGCATACTTTTCTACTATATTTTTGTTACATTTAAGACTTTTGTGGATTTCTAAAAATGTTTTGCATGTGTTTTGATTAGGGATGTCTAAAACCCATCTTTTCTTGAAATCCTGAAAATGGTTTTGCAGTGGCATTACCTCCCAATATACATATATTTACCGACCCATCCATGATAACCAGGTATATTCATGTAATCTTCTAGACTACAGAAGGAATCATGTTGCTATAAGATATACAGTTGACAAGGCTTTAGCCAAGAAACTTTGTCGAGTAATTTATTCAAATTTGTATTATTGTAAATATGTTTTTTTCATTTGTGCGGTTCCTATGAATAAACCCTTTCAAGGATATTAATTATTTATAGAAAGGCTGTGTTACAAAATATGGAACTAATACACAGAAGAAGCAGATATTTGTGGTTCAAGTATTTCCCGAAGTGGGGGAACACAATTCTCTGAATTTGATTTTTTTCAATTAAACTTTTATGATTGTTTTATTAACTTGAACGATGACTATCCAGCAAGTCACATGAAATCTAAATTTAGAACTCGCATAAAACTTTTTATTCAGATATATCAGAACCTTTATATGCCACTGCCACATCAGCCCACCTTTTAGATCTTATAATTGTTGGTTCTCAGGTATGATACTAAAACAAGATACTAATGAGCCCAAAGTTGAATTAAAACAAAGGAAGAAGTAGCAAAAGTCATTCCTTCCTTTAATGAAAAATATATGATAATTTCAGTAATAAAATCTGTACAGAGCCTAACCAGTCCGCTATTTAGTTGAGTTATTGCTTTGATCTGGCAAATAAAAATGACTCACACAAGTTTTTAATGGAAAGAATAGTAAACAGGAAACAAAGAAGTATCGTCCCATCTCATTATAATGAAATTTGGAAAAATTTGCTGGAATGCAAAAGAAGTTTGAACATGTCTCCTAATACTGTATAATTGACCACAATATTTTAACTTGGGAAAAATTCAGGTTACAGATTAATAACGCCAGGGAATCAGTTATTAACTTCTGTATTAATGAGATCTGCTAACCAGAAATACCTTATAATTTATATCTTCCTTATGAAATCGGTCCTTGGGGTTGGGAACATCAAAACAACTTTAAGGAAATCATAGCTATGAATCTTTTGCAGGATCCGATTTGACCTTTCACCCCTGCTACAAAGTCAAATGAGTTCGATTTACCCCAAAAAGGCCTTATATCTATTATGCTAGATTTAAATTTACTTCAGTGATGCAGAAGTATACTTACTACATCCCCTTGTTTTGCCAATGTCTATTTATGAATATTTTATATGCATTGATGGATAACATTTGGCTGTTTGATAAGTTGATGGGTTATAAGTTGTGTGGAAGTCCTTAATATATTTAATGTTAGATCAGTCACTATTGTGTCATCCACTCAACTTTGCAACAATTGATAGAATGTAAAATTAAAACTTCCACTGATTAACAAAGTGAAAGAAGAGTGAACAGTCAAGTTTAACATAAAAAGCTGAGAATGATCTAGTTACATTTGTTTTTTTAATTAAAATAAATAAAGGTTGGGGTTAATCCTGGGATGGTAAGTCCGGTTTCAATTTTTAATAAACCAGCTTAATTAAAAATATGTAAACAACTGAAAATCTGCTTTTATATGCAAAATATGATCAGTATTCTGAGGTTTTCCCAAAATTTAATCATTTCTTCCTTTATTCAGGACCTCCCCACGTAAAACATTTTGTAAATATTGGTTTATTAACCCCAGCCCATAAAGGCTGGGATTAAAGTCGTTCCCTGTGCCATCTGGGCGGCGCCAGCAGAGGGCAAAAACCTAGTGGGTGTTTCATAGCCTATATCCGTGCACAGTTTTTCACCAAATTTTCCGGATATATTTACCCAGAGAGGATCTGGAGCTGATTAGGTTTTGGAGGGTATCTGTGTGGCAACAACTGTTGCCATGGTAATGCTTTAAAAACCTTTTGATCTTTAACTTTTTCATTTGAAAATCGGCGCTAAACAGATGCTACTATGGTAACAGTTGCGTTGTGCGTGCGTGTATGTGTGCATACGTGCATGTGTGCGTTTGTCACATTTTTACATAAACCTCTTTTGAAGACATTTTTACCAAATATCTAAAGAGAATGTTATGGCTGTGAAAACATGCCTGCAAACAAATTTTTGTCCTCATTTTAAAAGACAACTTGGCTGCCCTAGCCGATTGTTCAAAAATGATCAATATGTTCTTAAACTTAAAATATTGCAGCTAACTTAATCAGATTTGGATAAAATTTAAATGGCGACAGTAATTTCTTTTGGCATTGTTTAGAAAACAAAAGTGGCCTCCATTTCATATCTTAATGTCAATGGGGGAGGGGGGGTGTCATCATATCAAAAAGGCCTTATATTCTCCCTTATCATTGGTCCTAGGGTTTTGGAATGAGAAAAAAGTTTTTAGGAAATCATGGCCTGTGAATCTTTTGCAAGTGTCAAATTGACCTCTGAACCCTGCTTGAAGGTCAAGTGGGGTCATCCTACTGAAAAGCTCTTATATCTCCCTTATTATTGTTTCTAGGGCTTCCAAATGTGAAAACAATTTGTAGGCAATCATGGCATGTGAATCTTTTGCAAATGTTAAATTTAACCTTTGTCCCTTGCGTCAAGGTCAATTCTAATGCTAATTGGACTTTTATAGCACTTAATCTCCCCTATTCAAAGGGGACTCTAAGGCACAACAAAACCGAAACAGTCGACCAATTTCAGTATCCAGGAACAGAAAAAAGGGCCAAGCACCACAGAAAATGGCATGGGTGAGTAAGACTAAGGTGGGTATACCTTTGTGTATAGGTAGGTTTTAAGCTGCTTTCTGAAAGAGGCTAGGGTGGGGAGTGTACGAATCTCATCAGGAAGAGCATTTCAAACAGTTGGGGCATCAAAACTATAACCAAACTGCTTGGCAGATTTTATGAATGGAGGGTTGGAACTTCGGAACCACCACAAAATTACCACCACTCTTTACTGTGCCTGGTACTATATGAACTGCTGTAGGAAGAGATGTATGGGATAAAATACTTGGGAAAACCAGTGCGAAGAAACTTATAAACAAGGGTGGCTGTTTTATAGACAAGCGATGTTCAACAGGAAGTCAGTGCATTGGCCACAAGTACAGAAGTAGGGCCATCATGTTAAAATATCCTGATACCTCCCTTATAATCTGCCAGATCTCAATGGTGTTGCCTATTTAGTCATTAACCTGTGAGCTGGGGTTCCTGTCTGCTGAGGCCGGCTATTTTTACTTTTGTAGTAATTATGAACACAAACAAAAAACAAACAGATGAATGAATGCACCCAAAAACATAACCACCTGGTATTACTTATCAAATAAATTGTTGGGAAATTTATTGCCCAACAGGAGTTAAAAGCAAACATCCTTGTCAAATCACTGAATTACTGACAAAAATGATAACATATATGGAACCAAGGGATTGTTCCTATTCTATATTTACCATTTTTACAGGAAAAGTTTATTTTGTAATTTGCATTAGAACAAGGCCAAAAGGGTTTCAGTATACTAAGAGAGCCATCAGAGACATGAGTATTGCGCTGTAACTGTCACCCTTCCTAGTACTAACATAGCCCACTGCTGCTTAACTTCAGGGAAGAGACGTGTACCCATCCCACTATGCCATTTCTCATGAAAGTCCAGACACAAAAAATAAACAAACAGAAAAAAAAAAAGAAAAATATTGATCTCTAGAAGCTCGAGCCTCACTAGAGCTTGCGCTTAAATAAATTTACTCTTCATTTGAATAAACTGTGTACACATGAATTCCATATAGGCCCCAAGTTCTTAAACTTAAATGTGTATTTATTGCATTAAAAGTCAAAGTTAGAGTTTAGGGTTCATTTCAACAGTAACAGCCGTATCAGGACATTTCCTTAACAAATCTCGCATGTTGCAACAGACTGATGTTAAGCCCATGTTGTCCTGAGAGAGAGGATAGCCAAATGTCAAAGCTACTAAGTCTATGATGTCAGAGTTTCCTTATATCACAATTTCACAACAGTTCAGTTCAAATAATTACTGGACCAGGGCGGGTATTCATGAAAGGTCTTAGCCAGGGCTTAGGCTTAAAGTTGAGACTTTTGTCTCAAGTTTTTGCCCAAAAACTGCTAAGACTTTTGTCTTAGGCTTAGTGGTATTCACAAAGAATTTAAGACCAGTCTTAGGCTTAGCCAAGGGCTCAACTTTAAGACTGGTTGGTAGTGGGCTTAAGTTTTGTAAAGTCAGGACTTAAATATGGCCGCCATAAACTTTTCTCCACTTCAAAATTTGAAATGGCTGTAAATAAAGTATAATTATACAGAACACCTCACTAAAGCAGTCTTGGGGAAGTTTATATGTGGTAACAAGGTTTTCCATTTCAAAACAGCACTTTTCTTTAGATACAATGCATTAAATGAAGGATATATGTCACCAATAGTATAGTTTGAATAGAAAAGAAAGGTCACATGACACAGAAAACCACTGTGGTTATTTGATGAATCTTGGACTCACCTAAGTCACCCTTTGTGAATACGGATGTAAGACAAAACTTAGCGGAGACAAAAGTCTCAACTTTAAGACCACATTTAAGCCTAAGACCTGGCTAAGTCTAAGACCTTTCTTGAATACGGGCCCAGGTATAATGTTTTTTTTTGTCAAACAAAAATCTAGAAAGTAAATTTTTACAGAAGCATTGTTTTCGGAATATCTCGAGAAAACATCTGAAGTTTCTTATTTTATTACATCAGTGACCTCATTTCAATTGGACAGTGGTATCTCAGTATGTTGAGAAGTCCCTATAAAGTCATTTGTTTCCAGAAAAAAATGTTGCTTTGAGTTACATGTATCATGATCATCGAGCTGAGGCAAGTACTGTTGACAGATGTTTTGATAAAAGGTAAAATCTAATTCTTTCAGACAGTTCAGCACTATTTCATCAGAAATGGTCGAATTCTAAATATTGTGACAGTGTATATTAAGAAACAGAAATACCATATTTGTATTAATACCCTGACTTTACTTGGTAACCCCCACCCCACCCCCACTTTTAATATTCCAGCATTCTAAAAAAATGTATTTTAGTACAAGCCCAATCAAATAACCACTAGCAGGAAGTGAAGTGCATCAAACAAAACATGGAAGTTTGACTAAGAAGGCTTAAAATGTAGAGAAATACAAGATAAAAGTGTATAATTTCTTCCGATTTATGATTTGTTTGTAATATTTTAAGTTCTACCACAATTATATGTGCTGACAATCTACATGCCAGTTATGATGTATAGCAAGTAATTATTGCCCTGATTGCTCCCGGACACTTCAGTAGTTTCTCTATCTCAAATAGTAGCCCCCCTTTCGTCCCAGAGGTGTTTATATGTAAAAGATTGTTGGTACTTCTATGTAAATTATATAAGCTTATAGATATATGTATAAGTTATAACCAGTATTATGTCAAATCTCAAGTAGGAAAACATATTGAGTTTTTTTCACTATCCAAGTCAAGTCATGTAAATACTTTTTCTTTACCAAATATTATTATGTCCACCCACTGGGGGGTGGACATATTATTTTTGCTTTTTCCGGCGTCCGGCATCACACTTGGTTTCCAGACATTTTAGGCAACAGTTCTTATCCTATCTTTACCAAATTTGGCATGCAGGTTTATTGGGTTAATAGCTTGTATGGGATTGCTTTTGGTGCTGATAGCTCTATAGCTAACTGAGTAATAGCTACTTTGCTACTTTTGAGTATCTCTTTGGTTTCCAGACATTTTAAGGAATGCTATTAAGCCTATCTTTCTGAAATTTGGTATGGAGGTTCATTGGGTTAATAGCTTGTATGGGATTGCTTTTGGGGGGATTTGCTTCATAGATGAGTGAGTAATTAATTAAATAAATGAGTAATTGGCTATTTTGAGTACTGAAAAAGGCAAATGTGCTCATATCTCCTAAACCGTGCGAGATAGAGCGATTTTGTCGAAATTTTCGACCCACAGGGTATATAAGGAATGTAATCTTTGCAATTTTCAAAAAATTTTCTCCTCTGAGCATCGTACTCTTGGCAATTTAAAAAAATTTTCCCCTCCCCAAAAATGGCGGCCATTTTGAATTTTCGAATTTTTCCCAAAAATGGCAAAACACAAATTTGCTTCTATCTCCTTAACCGTGCGAGACAGAGCGATTTCGTCGAAAGTTTCGACGTACAGGGTATCTAATCAATGTACTCTTTGCAATTTTCGCTAAATTTTCCCCTTCTCAAACATGGCGGCCATTTTGAATTTTCGAATTTTTGCCAAAAATGGCAAAACACAAATTTGCTTCTATCTCCTTAACCATGCGAGATAGAGCGATTTCGTCGAAACTTTTTACCCACAGGGTATCCGAGCATTGTACTCTTGGCAATTTTTAAAAAATTTCCCCCTCCCCAAAAATGGCGGCCATTTTGAATTTACGAATTTTTGCCAAAAATGGCAAAACACAAATTTGCTTCTATCTCCTTAACCATGCGAGATAGAGCGATTTCGTCGAAATTTTCAACCCACAGGGTATCCGAGCAATGTACTCTTGGCAATTTTCAAAAATTTTCCTCTTCCCACATATGGCGGCCATTTTGAATTTTCGAATTTTTGCCAAAAATGGCAAAACCCAAATTTGCTTCTATCTCCTTAACCGTGCGAGATAGAGTGATTTCGTCGAAATTTTCGATCCACAGGGTATCTGAGCAATGTACTCTTGGCAATTTTCAAAAAATTTCCCCTCCCCACATATGGCGGCCATTTTAAATTTTCGAATTTTTGCCCAAAATGGCAAAACACATATTTGCTTCTATCTCCTTAACCGTGCAAAATAGAGTTATTTCGTTGAAATTTTCGATCCCGTAGGGTATCTAAGAAATAAACTCTTGGCAATTTTCAAAAAATTTTCCTCTTCCCAAAAATGGCGGCCATTTTGAATTTTCGAATTTTTGCCAAAAATAGAAAAACAGAAAAATGCTTCTATCTTCTTAACTGTGCAAGATAGAGTGACTTCGTCAAAATTTTCGACCCAACCAATGCAAAAAGGCATGAAGCTGAAATAATTTACATGTACACCTAATAAATATTTAAGCATCATTGATATATTTTACAAATGAAACAGGGTCTTGTAAGACTACTGTACAATTTTGGCAAAAGGTTCATGGGGTGGACATTACACATGATAATGTGTGTTCTTCTATGCTATCCTGTTTCTATTCATATGTCGCAGCTACTATCAACAGGACGTCCTATTTCTAGTTTAATATTTCCGTTTTTGCCCATTAAAGTTAATGTAAAACAATTTGGGAGAACAGGACAGCAAACCTGTACTGAGCTTTGTTTCTTAAGTGAATCTTATACATAGTATAAGTACCAAACACACACTGAATCAACATATAAAGAGGATATTTAAGTCTTTATTTTCACATGCTGAATTTGTGATCGACAGTTTGCGTTAAGCGAACACAATTTGTGATTTCTGTTTACTGAATTTTGTTGAATTGAAATATTAATGTCATTATATAATTTGGCTTTATCAGTTGATTTTGCAGTATCATTTCTTACCGTAAAATGAGTCATCTTTAACAACCAAATGTTTATTTATCAGTACAACATTGTGTAACAGTATCATCATAAAGGCTCATATGCAGGAAACCGATCAGATCTGCTACTAATATACTCAGGTATGAACGATGTTCAAAATGAGGAAAGAAAAATTTGAAAATGGACCATATTATATAAGTAATACCCTACTTATACCTTTCCTTATGGTTGTATTGTGTACATACCATCAAAAAATATGGTGGCGAAAAGATACCCTTGTTTGAAGTATGTGACGACCAAATATCCATCCTATCTCCCTTTCATCCCTCCAGACTGTATATATATCTGTACAGCTCCTGTCTAAAGGCTTGCAGGAGGCTTTTCAAACATTTTCTTAAAATATTTTAACAGCTGTGACAAGCATTTTCTGGCTTGTATCAAATGCCAATAAGAATGTCCTTACCCAAATGCAAATCCAAATGCAGACTCCGTACCAGAATACAAAGCAGACCAAGTCACAGGCAAAGGTATAGACGATTCTGTTTGGTTGTAGCTTGTATTTACTCCAGTAAAGAGAGATGTCAACTAGGTGTAAGGAAGTTTATGATTCGGGAATTTTTGCAAATAAAAGTTACTTTGCTTGGGGTTGTATCATATCATTTTCTCAGTGTGAATCAAGACATTAGAGATATGGTATTTCAGTTCTATCATCCAATCTTCTTGTATATTATTGGTGTCACTACATGATAAACTCTACTTGAATAATGCATTGCAATATGTTCCTCAGTGAGCATAAATCCACTGAAAATTAATTTACATGTTTGGGTTTATTTTATTGTCTTCCTTACAATACTTTATAACACTTGTGAGACTGGTCACATAGTGTTGAGCGTTTTCCTCTCTCTGAGCGCATCTTGTTATTATTGAAACTTTTGAAATGTTTGTGTATGATATCAACACTTCCGTAAAAAATTGTGGGTAAATTTTGGGTACAAATTTGTTGTAATAAACCATTTGAGAACCAAAAAAGACATTTGCCTATCACCAGTCGACAATCAAAAATTACCTTTAGATCGATGAAAACTTGAGCTATAAATATCATATGGACACAAAAAAAATCACTTGTATAATTCTACTGTAACTGTATGACTGTAGTTTTCATCATCAGATGTACAGATAATTCAGATAATTACTTTATATTTTGTAATTTTATGTCGTTTTAACGGTTTTATGTATAAAATGTGAGCATAAAAGAACTTAAATGACAATTTTAAAAGGATGGCGTGTTATAAGGATACTGTAACAGTTACTGGAATATGAATGTACTGTGTCCATTATAGTATCATGAAAGGTCCTTTGCATAATAATTGTAAAAATTAAAATAAAATACACTAAGTATACTATTTTATTGAAAAGATAAGATTACAGAAAGAGTTGATAGGTGATCACATGCATGGAAACTTTGTTATACAGGGTTGTTTTCAATGACACATAATTCTTTTCAAGTTGTGAAATTGTTGGTGTGAAATTTCATACAGTTTGGGATGGTAATTTTCCTTAAGTGACTGACATAATTGGCCATAAGTGGCTATACATTTAACACTTAGGGTGCTATTTTTGTGACAGAATATGAAAGAATACAGTAGATTTTCAAGTTTTGACCCATTACTCAAGCAGGTCTCAGATCACATTCAGTAACAATGTTACTCTAAGTTAGAACACTGCCTAAGAAAATTTGAAATTCTCTAACAGTATATTTTAACAACAAGTAAAAAATTCCAAGAATAGAGTCTTTGAGAAATGCCAAATTAGTGTACTTTCATTCATAAATTGTGGACTAAATATTCTACATACAATACTATATATAATGTGAGTGACGCAACTACAAAAAGTGATTAATTTGCTTCTTTCCATTCAACAATATTGTGTCACTTTTGCTTTCTGTTTGTTGTCTGTGTTTGTGATAAGTCCAAAACTAATGACTGGTTTTTTAATGTAATTAATTAAGCGGCCCGTTAGGGCCGCTTATTTGTTTTCACCGAAGTTCGACTGATCACCGCCGCCGCTGCCGCCGGATTATGGTCTCCCTTGAATAACTTCTTAGCCTTTCAAATTTTTTTTTCCTTCTTATCTTTCTTTAAAACTATAGGGGCGGGAAAAATTTTTGGGATACTTTGCGCAGACCTCAAGCTTTACTTAAGGTAACCTTAAGCATAACTCCAAAACACCCCGTCATCGTGTTTCGGAAAAAACCACACACACCTGTGCTATAAAATTTATCTAGTACATTCTAGACCAAATTTCCAAGGTCGGAAGGGATTTTCTCATCAATCGCACCATAGATACCTGAATGGGAGGCATTTATTTTTGTAAATTTTTTAAAAATGGGTACTTGGTCTGTATCTCAAAAACGGTTAGGATTTCAGCGTTTTGTTGGAATAACTTAATCAGCTACTTTTTGATAATCTTTCACATGCCAAAGTTTTAGCCCTGTATCTGCAATCTTAAGGTCACCTTAATGTCAAAAAAGGGGGTTTTAGCCCTCCAGTTCACTTAGTTTTTCACTTTTTTCAACCAAACTTGGCACATATATTAAGATTTGCCAAAGGAATATCCTGACTTTATGGGGACCTTAAACTCAAAATGTTAATGGACATATGGCCTGCTTAAAGTCATCAAATTGGAATAAAATCCTCTGGCTCCTTTCTTTTTCCATTTTTTTATATTGAAATTATCACTGGTATTAAAGTAGATAAAAATAACACTTATGGTCACCTTAAAGTCTCAGTATGAATGGAGTTGTAGCCACCTTAAAGTGAAATAAGGGGGTTTTCAGCCTCCAAGTATCTTATTGTTCGACTGACCTCGGTTAAACTTTGCACACCTATAAAGGATGGCAAACCAAAGGGTTATCCTGACTTTAAGATGACCTTAAACTGTTAATATAATTTTGGCCCCCCCTAAAGTCATAACATTTGAATAAAGCCGTCTGGCTCTTTTCTTTTTCCATATCTAACATATATTGATATTGAAGGGACATTCTCATATAATGGTCACCTTAAAGTCGCAATATGAATGAAGTTATGGTCACCTTACAGTGAAAAAGGAAGTTTCAGCCTTCAGCTATCTTATTGTTCAACTGACATCAGCTAAACTTTATGCACTTATAAAGGATCAGAAAAGGGACATTCATATTTTATGATCACCTTAAAGTCCCAATATGAATGAAGTTATGGCCACCTTGCAGTGAAATTATGGAGTTTTTAATCTCCAGCTATTGTATTGTTCAGCTGACCTCACTTTAATTGTGCACACTTATTAAAGATGAAAATAGGGACAAGTAACATACACAATGCAATAAAGTTCACAGTTTCTATTGCTTATGATGCATATGCTGACATCTTTTATGGGTGACTTCTTTTTCATCAGGGCCGCTTCGTTTTTGTCAGCAAAAGCATTCTTCTAGTTTTTATATGGGTAGGGCATAATAACTCAAAGGAAGAGGTGATTAAACTATGGAAAACATCAAGATCATACTCTGGTTACAAAAACAAAATCACAAATTTTCAACAGTCAAATATACAATAGGAAAACTTCCCGAATGACACATTGCCAAAAAAATATATCAGGAATGAAGATAAAAATATTATACAAGTGTGAAGCTCAAGGATAATTTTGTTAATTTTCATGAGTAATATATCTTTTCTGTATATGCCTAATGAGGGATGTTTTACATTTATTTTCCACCATTTGGCATGATTAACGACTTTAAAACATCCATATTTTAAATACAGAATTTGTGAAAAGGCTTTCATATGTACAGGGGGCACCAGAGTGAATATAAAATACTCGATATTTAACTTTTCTCAGCTATTTCTGAATGGCATTTTATACAACAAAAAGGAGCAGCAGTGCTGTAAAAAAGATCTTTCTAATGTTATCTAATACATATTTGTAGGTTACACAGTTTCCAAGATATAAGTGGACACTAGCGGATCCAGGGGGGGGTTCAGGGGGTTTGAACCCTCCCCCGAATGAAAAATAATGTAAAGGGGTTCAACCCAAAGTACAAAATTATTTCTTGAGAGTGGTGTTCAGTTTACAGGAAATGTACTATATTTTTACCAAAAATTAATTTTTTCCGGGGGGCCATGCACCCCCACCCCCCTAGTTATGGTATATGTCTTATGTGAACCCCCACCTTACTTAAAAGCTTGATCCGCCCCTGAGTGGAGAACTGGAACATGTAGACACTAATTATCCATGGTACAGAAGTGCCGGTGTATACAAAAAAAATATATTCCGCTGTGTATATCTCCTTATAAAGGTCAAATACAACTCGCTCTGGATAACAAGATGATTTTCAGTTTGTGGTTGAGAGTAATCAACGAATACTAAAATAATGAACAGATCCTTTCATAAACTTTTTTATGTTCATGTGGCTTGGCCAGAGAAAGAATTATTAACATTTCAGGAAAAATCTTGATTATATTCGGAATACTCGGCTGCCGAGGTAGAGGTCTGCGCTCTAAGAGTGCTTTCTAGTGCATAATAATTAAGAAGTACTTATTCTCAAATGGAAGTACTTGTTCTGGAGTGATTCTTAGAAAAAGAAGTAAGAATAAGTTTAAGAAAAAGAATGCAAGTAAATGTAGACCAATGTGCTCATTTAAATCGGATATGAAATAAAATGATTTTAGAAATAATGTTGAGTATGATTAAAAATGGGTTTTGCACTGGATGTGTATGTCATCCAAACACTTGTCGGAAATTTGAACCTTTAATAATATATACCAAAGTCCAAAAAATGAAAAATTTTGTCACAGGGCTCAGGAATTTTTACAAATATCTTTGTAAATTTCAAGACTCACCAATTTTGCTTTCACTAAGACTCAAGTCATATTAAAGACTGGCTTTGAGATATTATTTCTGTGCTCATTATATATTTGTCATATCCGTGTACAAAATTTTGAAAAAAAAAAGACTATGATATTAAATTAATTTGGATTTTGAGACTTATCAATAGGACTTCTGTCATGTTAAAACTGATTGTTTTATGATGATATATTTCACACAAATAAAATTTATTATAAAAATATATTTTGATGTATAATTTCCTGCCTGGATCCTCACCAGTGTAAGTGTTCAGATCATGACTGATCATGGTTCATGACTGTTTAGTTGGCAAGTTTCCAAAGCCAACTAAGAAAACTATACCCACTTGTCTCCAAAATTTAAAAACAAATCGGCAAGATTTTCTTTTTTTAATTGATAAACATAGTGAAAATGATTTAATTATTGATCAGAGATATGCAAACAATATCAGCTTCACTGCCATATGAGTAAATTTCAGATGTGACACTCTTTTGATTATGTTCGTATAAATTTTGTAAAAAAAAAGCCAGTTTCCTCCATGTTTGTCACACATATATTTTGAACATTTCAAAATCATCATTGCATCTAAAAGATCGAATATATGCCTGAGCCAATTTAGGCCCAAAATCTTCAATATTGCTCATAAGTGCAATGATAAAAAATCTTTTAAAATTTCCAGAAATCCTTAGATGGTCCAGATTACCATCAAAATCAAATTATTTCTTTGGGTTATTGTTGGCGTGTGCTGTAAAATTCATCAAAATATGTCCATTTACTTTTCGAGTTATTTTGCAACAGACAAAAACCATGCCGCCAAAAACATAACTCATTGGTGCGTTAAAGGAAGTTCTGGAAATATATTTGGCCAAGCTAAAATATATAGGAGCCCATATGTTTCTGCAGTCGTATTCTTAGAACTAAAAGATATTTTTAGAACTAAAAGATTTTAGTTTTTAATTCCTGAGAACTTTTAAAATTCTGTAGAAAATTCTGTAGAAACATTATAAAAGATTTTTTAGAACTAAAAGTTTTTAGTTTTTAATTCCTGAGAACTTTTAAAATTCTGTAGAAACATTATAACCATGTTTTCCATCAAAATAGATAGCATTAGTATTTCAGTTGTTGATCAGTATGAAGTTATTGTTAATGTCAATAAATGCACTATGATGATCATAGCAGTCTTGAAAATTCTTATCTTATGGGTCTTTCTTAGAGGGCTGTTCCACTTCTGCGGTAAATCTTAAACCTTGCTCCCCATCCCCAATATACTGGGATTGGGAAGTAAATCTTTTCGCAAAGCCTTCGAAAGATACAGAACTTCCTGATAGGTTTACGAGTACAGCACTAGGGAGTCCATCAAGAATTTGAAATTGTTGCGAACCTTATTAGATATTATAACATCATAAACCGATCATATTGTCTTTACAAAAGTCGGGGATATATTGGTTTCACGTCCGTCCCACCACTGCCACCTTATGTTTTGATTTGTGGGCGCGATAACTCAAAAACACTTTCATGGATTTCATTCAAACTTCGCACACACATGTTTTTGGGTCAGGAGAAGAACCCTATTTTAAGGTGACCTTAAACTCCCAATAATAAAGAACTTATGGCCACCTTAAGGTCAGAAATTTGACTTTTGCCCACTTAATGCCCCCTAGGTTACAAACTATGTGACTCATCTGGCTCAAATTTTACCTGAGAACACACTGCTACCTTCTCCATACATATGAGAAAAGTCAAGACTTTATGTTAAGTTTAAAATTGTCTTTAAGGCCCATAAAGCCCATACTTAGACATTTTTTTTCGACATTTTTCCCATATTTTCTCCTATAACTTAAAAGTGGTAAGTCTGGCAAGTACTTCTACATGTACTCTTTCTCTGTGAAAAGTTTTACGTCTGTAACTTAAATGTTAAGGTCACTTTAAAGCCTCTAAAATTCCCACAGAGACACAATTTATGGACTTTTTCCAGTTTAAGGCCCTATAACTGTTAAACAGTATGACTGATACAGCTGAAATCTCATCTGGGAATATATGATTGTGTTCTGTTTACATGTGAGAAAAATCAAGACTCTAAATGGACGTTTATGGACTGTGTATGAGAACCATAAACACCCACCCGAGTGACACTATTTTTGAAATTTTTCAACATTTGGTCTTGTAACCTGGAAATGGTAAGTCTGACAAGTCTCTAACTGTAGTAAATATAACTTCTACATATAATATTTGTCTGTGAAAAATTATAAGTCTGTTACTTAATTTTAAGGTCATCTTAAGGGCTCTGAAATGCCCACAGACACTCACTTTATTGACTTTTTACCTCTTTTAGGCCCTATAACTGTCATTATATGTGCCTGATACAGCTGAAATCTCATCTGGGAATACTTTATGAATATGTTCTTTTTTCATGTGCCAAAAACCAAGGCTTTAATGCAGACATTTAGGACTTTTTTCAATTGACCCCCAAAAATGATTTGAACAAAAAAAAGATTAAAAATAATTTGTAATAATTGAGAATCACAAAATGGTGCTATAAAAATACCCAGTGAATGTTTGTGGCATAAGAGATGTCCTGTCTGGGTATATGTTGGCGTCAAGTCGGCCCAATCTAGTCTTTTTTAATCGTAAACTAATCGGATGGATCGGGAAACAATAGCACAGCTATCAGAAGATTTTCTGAGGCAATGGTAGTGCCAGGGGGGAAGCTATCAGGAAAACATCTTGTGCATTGGGAACAGATCCTAAAGCCATTATAAAGCAAGGTTTGTAGGGCAAGGTTTATGATATATCGCAGAAATGGAACAGCCCCATTAGAATACCTATATTTTCAGAATACTTTTTACAGCAAAAGTACTCTAAATATAAGAATGTGATTAAATATGGGCCAGAAGTTACTTCAAGATTACTCAGAACTCAGACTGCTTGTAATGAATTATTGTGGAAATTAAACCAAATTGGTACAATGTCAGGATTTGTCTTATCAGATTTATTTTCTCCTAAAGGGCCTGGTATGATTGATAGAAAGTTGACAAGGATTTTATAATGTCAAGACAGTGAGTTGTGACAATGTATACTTTTCTTTTTATTGTCTAAGGCTTTTTATGAATGAGGAAGCTCACGGGCACTGTTGCAGTAACAACAGGATATATTTCAAAAATTAGCCCAAAGTCTATGTGTTTTTTTGTTTTGTTGTTGAGTCTTTGTTCTGTTGAATGTAGGTTAAAATTTCAATTTTATATTCATATCTGGCTTATGGCCTTGTATATTTAATTTCATTTGGCCAGTATGAGAATGTAAACTTTATATATATTGGGTGGCAGATTATATGCATTTTATGGTCCTCAGTGGCCAAGTGGGTTAGCAGGTTTGACATCTAATCATAGGCTGTCACCTCTGTTTGGGTTCAACTGCCACAAGAGGCGATGCTGAGGACCTGTCCCAGTATGACCCTGGCTGTTGAATGGAATGTAAAACCCCAGCTTTGATCTTTGTTCATGCATTTTACCCCCTTTTTTGGCATTTTCAACATATATTAATACTCCATAGGTTGTGGGGTACACATGTATGTATATGTGGTATATCAAGACTGTTAATACCTGGACTTCTGGGGATTCCCCTTAAGCTCAGCTGGGGATACAGTCATACTTGTTTTTTTTTCTGTTTTTGAATCAAAAGCACTGAGATTGAATTCCAGCAAAAGCATGACAATTTCTAATTCACAGAGTAGAGAGCCTCAAGATTCCCCCTCTCACAGCCATGTGAGTTGAAGTATAATAATCTATTCATGTGTAAATCTTTCTTAGGGTAAGATACATAATATCCTTTCATATTTTGTCCCTGTTGACACCTGGGCTGATATGAAAAATCTCAAACTGTCTTAAACTCAAACTAATCCTCAGTCTTAAACTCAAGCTCAATCCTTAGAATCCTACTTAAGTATAAACTCAAATACAGGGAATTATATATAAGTTTGAATTTGAGACTGAGTTTGAGATTTTTCATGAATAACAGCCCTGGACTTGGACTTTGTGTTATTTTTATAGCTCTGCTGGTAAAAGGGTCAGACTTGTGTGTATGTATTTCTGTATGTTTCTCAAGCACTTGAATTGAATCTCACCAGAGACATGGCAATTTTTACAGTATTTTACAGTATCCACTTTAACACAGCAAAGTAACATTGAAAAAAGGATGTAAGGTTAACAGAGTGCCTTGTTAAATTGAGTTCAAGTTTGAAATAAAGAACTGAACTCAGAAATACTTGATGATAAACAGGTCTGTATGTATCAACAGACCTGGTAGGATCTAATCTGATAAAAAGCTGGAACAGCTATGAAATACCATGTCTGTATATACAAATGATATATAAATATCAAATGATATATATATGAAATGATGTAAGCCAATGCAAAGTGATTTTTATGTTGGTGAATTCTCCAAGTTTTTAGTAGATCTGTTGGCATTGTCAGGATATACAGTAGAATGCTTCAAGTAAAAGTACCTTAATATTAACCTTATTTATTGTACCATTTCTGAATTTTTTTTAGTTTTCATCTTTTTGTCACAGTATCTTCAGTGTGTTGCATCTGATAATATGTTCTGTTGGATCGGTTTAGTATGACTGGAGGCCTTAGGAGAACCTTCATTGAGAATCACTTGGGTTAACCTATTTCCTACTTTGGAAAGGAGCCTCATGGAGTAACATATCATAAACTTTTGTAATAAAACCTCTCTGTCTAATTATGACCCACATGCAAATATTTTCAGTAAAATAATTTAAGTGATCAAAGGTCAGAAATTGAAGCAAATGGTACTCAGTGCTGAAATGCTCAGTATATTTTACTGTTTTTCAGTCTAGATTTTACATATCACACAGATGTAACATAAATTTAATAAAATATAAATAACTATTGTGATTCACATTTAAAATATTTTTCAATATCATTTTGTCAGCTATGTTTATTGGCTGTTACACCTATAGGATGTAAGTTAAAAATCACAAGAAACAAAGCTAGTGAATCAATTAAAGGAAGGTCATTTAACTTATTGTCATAAGTGCTGCCCTGAAAATCTATAAAAATATATGGTCTTGGGGCTTTTATTGCTGAAATTAGGATAGGTTGTAACTTGTCATACACTCACTCGGCTACTAACCACATAAATGCAAAATTGTGGTGTAAATGTACCGATCATTTAATAGACTGACAAATTGTGGCTTTAATATATCCAAAGCAGAGAGAATACCCTTTGTTATTATTCTGCCATACATATTGATATAGCAGAATATTATTTTTGTTAAAGTCTTTTTTGCAAGAATTTTTGATGTGACCAATAATTTAAAACTGGATAATAGAGGTATTGAATTTCAGACTTTATTAGATTAAGCAGATCAAAATGTAATCATATAAATAGTATTTGAATTGAAGATTTGGTTCAAACTTTAAAGTTATGATTTACAATGTGTAGTTAATAACGATGTTTGTTAAATTCAGCTTTTGTGGGTACATTAAACTACATTTGGTTGTGTGGACATCATTATTGAATGTAAAAATATTTCAGTTATAATCATTTGATATCAAGATACAGGGGAGTGGCATGGTGGTAATATTGTATACTAAGGTGTCTCAATTCGGGATACTTGAAAAAGTATTGTTCTAGCATATCTCAAACCACTAACAGGATGTGAAGTTTATCGAAACAAAACATTGCAGATCTGATCAAAAACACATTAAAAAATACAAATTTACAAGATAAAAATGTGCTATTTAGTCAGATTTCTGGCTTATTTGAAATATTTGCAGTGTAAGTTTATAGTTATACATGAAATGGCGATATTGATACATGTCTTTGTACACCTGAGTATTGGCAACCCTGTCCCAAAATAAATATCACTAATATCGACAAATGATGTACCCACTAAACGTTTCACATGACACATAAATTGGTCTGGAAGAAGTGAAAAATCCAGTTCCTCAAAGTGTGAAATATATTCAGTAACTTTTAAGTAGTTAAGTAGACATTTAAGCTCAGTAACGTCTGGTTGTTCAGTTGTATATGCTGTTGATCCATGGTTAGTTTGATTGTACATTTGGTTGTACACAAAACTATTGTAGCCTTTAATACTGTTGTCTTACAAATGTTTCACCTGTTACATGAATTCATCTCTTTCTGAGTGATTTAGTTTTATTGTACATTCAGTCTCTGTATAATTTTAAATGCATTAAAATAACAAAATACATTATGAGTGGTTTAAGAGTGCAAAAATAAAAACTAACAATAAATTAGTTAATGCAAATTGGATAGATTCATGCAATATTCCATATCCACCATTTTCTTTTTGTGCTCAGATTTGGCTATGCCTTACAATACTTCAGGGAACAACATTCCATTGTAGAAAATGGCATGTCTCAAACAGAGTGAGCCTTACCTGAGTGAAGTGTTTTAAAACATGGGTGACACTGGGCATGTGTATTTGTGGGCCAAATATCAGGTGACTCTGGGCATGTGTATTTGTGGGCCAAATACCAGGTGACTCTGGGCATGTGTATTTGTGGGCCAAATATCAGGTGACTCTGGGCATGTGTATTTGTAGGCCAAATATCAAGTGACTCTGGGCACATGTAATTGTGGGCCCAATATCAGGTGACTCTGGGCATGTGTATTTGTAGGCCAATTATTAGGTGACTCTGGGCATGTATATTTGTAGGCCAATTATTAGGTGACTCTGGGCATGTGTATTTGTAGGCCAATTTTCAGGTGACTCTGGGCATGTGTATTTGTAGGCCAATTATCAGGTGACTCTGGGCATGTGTTGTAGGCCAATTATCAGGTGACTCTGGCCACGAGTATTTGTAGGTCAAATAACTACTTTGAACTGTGCCAATTTTGATACATGTTTTGTGCTCAGACACATTTGTATGCTCACACATGCATGCACGTCCCATTTGTGTTAGTTTACATCTGTCATCATTATCAGTGAAACATATGCTAGTGTACATTGTCTTATATACATATATTTGATATAAGTATCGGTTGTCAAAACCTTCTGATTGGTTCCTGAAAGTGTTGCAATTGTTTCCCACTCCATCTTCATCATTTCCTGAGACATCCGAATGAGTTATAAACGGTCAATATATTTTGATCTAAAAATATTGTTTTATAATATTTCATCTCTGTACTAATATATGAAATCTGCAGACAAAAGGTAACTAGATTTTTGGGCTTACTGTTTTAGAATGCACAGGCAACCATTTAAGTGCTTTGACAAAGAATAAAACTTATCATTGAAAGATGAGAAAGCACTCATACCTAAGGATGCATTTCCAAAAATTTAGGATTTTTTTTTATATCAGATTTCTGAATATGATCCAGATCTTTCCCAAAAAGTAATCACTTATTCCATTGCTCAAGTCATACCCACATAAAATTTCATGAAGATTTGCTGATTAATTCTGAAATAATGTCAACCAGAAAGCCACAGTCATTGAAAATACATTGAAAATGGGATCTTTGAAAAATCAGAATTGTTTTTGCATCCAGCATAAGATCCATATCTTTCTCAAAATGTAATCACTTCTTTGGTCTGGCCCTATCCACATAAAAATTACAGAAAACCATGATTTTGGTGAGTATATTTCTGTTGTCAAATATTCTCTTTAAACCTCACTGGTTAAATGGTATTGATTTTACCTGTCACTTTACATTACCAAAGCTTATAACAGGCTCACCAATTTCAGTTCAATTCCCACCTTCTCTTAAGTTCAGTGACGTGACTCAAAATGACTTCATCAAGATCATCAAAAGTTCACTGACCAAATATTGTCCCCTGGACCCGATCCCTACTTTTCTTCTTAAAGAATGTATTGACTTTTAATTCTGTGATCTGTGACTAAGTTGGTAAATGTGTCTGTGGCTGAGGGTTGTTTGCCATACAGGTTCAAGAAGGCTGTTGTTACTCCTCTTATATGAAAAAAACATCTTTTCCAAGTGACAGTCTGAAGAATCACTGTCCTGTGTCATAACTTTGTTGATTCTCAAAACTGGTTGAGCAAGTAGTTGCCAGGCAGTTCAGCAAGTATATCATCATTAACCAGCTTGACAGCCTGCTCCACTCTGTATATAAATCTGGACACTCAACAGAGACTGCCTTGCTATATTATATTAAAAATGAGGTCCACCTCTCCTTGGCATGTGATGAGCCTCATTTTCTCATCCTTCTTGATAACATCCTAGTTTGGTGTGTGTTTGTTTAAAACAGCATTAGAATGGTTTATCCCTTATCTGAGCAATCAATGTCAGCCCATTAAGATTCGCTCTACACTACCAAAAGTGTGTGAGGTAGTGATTTATGGGGTCCCCCCAAGACTCCGAGTGCCAGGTCCACTGTTTTTTCATACAATACTGTGTAACAATAATCATCCAGAAGATTAATTGATTTATTATATATTTATCAGGAGGCTTACTAATCGCATCAATATTCGAGACTTTCTCCCACGATTGCGTGAAAAGGGATTCAGCCTTTCAGACCAACAAGAAGTGCAACATGAAATCACAACAGTAGACAAAGCTGGTAAGTTTGAACCTTTGAGAAATCTCTCCAGGCCTATATATTGTTATGCAATATTAGTCACTTGTATCAAGGGATAGAGAATCATTAGTTGCTGAATGTTGCTTCAAACATATCACAGATACAGTATCAAATGTAATTTCTAGATAAAATCTGTGGGTTCAATTCAGTGTTTGTATAATACAATAATCATGGGGATCAATATATTGTCTGAATTCACTGAGATTAATTGACTGAGTGTGTGTTTAAGATGATGTTTTCATTTTCAAAAAAGTGAAGTTGATTCACTTGGTCTGTACATTTCTTTGAAGCTGATTGGCTTGGTCTATCTATATCAGTGAAATTGATTGACTTGGTCTATGTTTCAGTGAAGTTGATTGGTTTGGTCTCTATATTTCAGGGAAGTTGATTGACTTGGTGATGCGAAAGGACACATCTTGTCTAAAGGTATTTTTGGAGGTCTTGGAGTATGACTATGAAGATCTCTACTGGCGGATGACTGGAGTTAAGGCCAGAGAAAGACCAGAGAGTAAGTAATATCTCAAGTTCACTGGCAAAATATCAGGTATAAGTAATAATAATGCCATAGCTATTGATTTTGTGCATATTGTAAGTAATAAATATATCAAAGCCACTATACGTACTAAACACATGTTACACAAATCTCAAAATGACTCACAAAGTGCCATATCTAAGTTATAAACATATGAAGGCCACAGACCAACAATGTCCACCTTTTTCAATTAATGCAGACTGCTTAAGTACTTTTTATGCATATTTTTTTTAAGTTTCATCCCCTCTACTTCATGAAAAATGTATAATTTTAACCATATTTCAAACACGTTTTATAACCACGTAACAAAAGTTATGAGAAATTTCAAGGGTTTTGATAAGCTGAGCATGAAATTCAACATGGCGGGTATAATGCATTTGTCAATGATTGGTTGTCCATATGTGATCATGTATTTATTTTATAAAGACAAATACTGGGACTTCAGACATGGATTGTTGAATTAAATACTCTATTTTGTAATTATCAGAGGTATGATGTTTGTGTTTTTAAATATTTACCTCACTTGTAGGCCATCTCATGTAATAGCCATGTTCGTATTGTTGCCCATTCCCGACCGTGATGGTTATTCCAGTGAAGGGCCCATGGATACTTCCTGGGATGATTTCATTATATCAGCTGGTCAAAAGATTCTTCAAATTTCACAAACAAAGGATGGGTAGATCTACTTAAGATATCATAACTTGTAATGCTGCATTTTTTATGTCATCTTAACCTGATCTAAATATCGAGTAACTAACTGTATCTTGGTCATGTGCATGCAACTGACAAAATATTTCTTTCTATTTCATCTAATACTATTGTTGTGTGACAGCATCCCATGACTGTTAGCTGAACAGCTACGTTTCACTGTAGTTTTTTCACTCTAAAACAATCAAGATATAAGTAGGGAATTTTCAGTGTATAAAGTGCAATACATTTTCACCCATATCTTCCTTTTTGGCTATCTGTCCAACATGTTTAGACTATCCGGCTGTCTCTTAAACATATTAGTTTTTATTTAGCTGTTGAAGCAATTATCCTATTCAGCTATATTACAAAGTTAACATATTCTTAATTTAGACTATATGCTTATCTGTCAAATATATTAGACTAAGTGGCTGTCTCTCAGACATGTTTAGACTATTTGGCTGTCTCACAAACCAGTTAGACTATTTGACAATGTCAAGAACTTGTCAGACTGTCTGACAAATATTTAATGGACTAATTTGCTGTTTTTCAAATACATCAGACTGGTAGGCTGTCTCTCAAGCATATTTGACAGAAGTGAGTTTGAAACATATTAGACTGGTAGACTCTGTGTCAAACTTAGTAGTCTGTTTGGCTGTCTTTTAAACATATTGGACAGATTAGTTGTCTCTCCAATATTCTAGACTGCTAGTTGTATCTCAATCATTTCCTCTCACTTTCCTGTTAGCATTCTTGGTAGCCTTCTTCATCCAGTTGATTCTGTCAGAAATCTAGGTGTGTGGTTTGATGCAGATTTTTCATTCTCTGAGCATATCAAGAGGACTTGCAAAGCGTGCTTCCTTCAGATGCGTGACCTCCGTAGAATTAGAAAGTATCTCACTCCTGAAGTGGCAGTCCTTGCTGCAAATGCCTTGGTTAGTAGTCGTCTGGACTATTGTAACTCTCTGTTCAGAGGTTTGTCCGGTTTCAATCAGCACAAATTGCAAAGTATTCAGAACACCCTTGCTCGTATTGTTACAAATCATAGAAAGTATGCTCATGTTACACCCATTCTACAGAAACTCCACTGGTTGCCTGTTAAGTACTGATGTATTTTCAAAACCGCAACACTTGTGTATAAATTTTTGCATAGTGGTTCTCCTTCTTATTTCGAACCGTTCTTGTCTTTTAGTAGTTGTCCCTATAGTACTAGGCATAGTCACCCAGATCGTCAATACCTTACAGTTCCTCCTTTCCATTCATCAGTCTTTAAGTCAGCCAAACATTTTGGCCATAGTTTTGCCTTTGATGCTCCGAAGATCTGGAATGACCTCCCCCAAGATGTTCGCAGTGCAATATCAGTTGCCTCCTTCAGAAAGAAGCTTAAAACATACCTGTTTGCAAAAGCCTACCCACCATAGCCTCCCCCGTCACATCTGTGTCTCCTTGGTACGACCTGGCTATGTCCCTTGATTAACGCTAACTGCCTTGCTTTATGTTTAGATGCGCCTTACAGTCCATCAGTGATGGAGATTAAGCGCTATAAAAGTCCACATTAGATTAGATTAGATCATATTAGACTGTTGGTTATCTTTGAATCAAATTAGATTGTTATGCTGTTTAGACAGCACTATTAACTTGTGTCCCATATAAAACATAATAAACAATGTGTGTACTCTATAATAGGAAAAACTTCTGTAATGACGTATACGGAAAAAATATATCATGAATGAAGATGACAATATTATATGAGTGTGTAGCTGAGGATATATCCATATATGAGGATATGGTTCCGCTTATGGGCATTTTACTCTCCTACTTACAAAAATGAAATATTATTCTAATTCTAATTCAACATTTTATAGTGCTTAATGTCAGCATAGCGGAGATTCTAAGGTGCAACATACCCATTAGCCAGAGTAGACAAATCATAAAACTGGGAATAAGGAAAGGGTCAGCAACTGCCGAGACACCAGGAAAGAAGAAAGTAAGATCAATAAGCATTGGGGAATGGGTAAGACTTTAACTTTGATCTGAAAGATGTAAAAGATTGAGCAGAACTTCTCAGACAACTCGTTCCATGTGGTATATGCACCATAAGCAAAACTATCATTGAAATGCTTCTCTGATCGATGGATAGATGGTCACAAAAAGCTTGAACCCATAAGAACAATTTGTCAGGCCTACTGTGCCTGATACTATGGGAAGAGGTATACAAAAATATTAGTATGAGCCAGGATATTTATTGGGCTATCTGCAAGAAGGTATTTGTACACCAGTGTAGCTGTATTAAAAATTGAACAATGTTCATTGAGGGGCCAGAGCATCATAACATTCAAGTCTTCAGGGTGTATCCAGTCATGGAAAACCTGGAAAAGTCATGGAATTTAATATTTTTTCCAGGCATGGAAAAGACATGGAAATTGACTACAGGTTTTGGAAAATTCATAAAAAGTCATGGAAATTAAAAGGCATCCTCTCTCGAAATGGCGTTGTTCCTTCCTTTTATCCAGCATTTCAACACAAGGATACCTTTATGTAATCAGATCAAATTTTGGGGTCTTCCACATCTTCCTGTACTGTGATTGGAACCTTGTGCGTGGTTCTCAAAGTCAAAACGGCCGGGAGCTCGTTGCCTCAGTTGGAGCTCGTGCCCTCGGTACATGTCTTTTTCATGCCACGAGGCATGTAAGAGATCCTTGATTTTAAAGCTTTGGTCATGGAGAAGTCATGGAAAAAAATATTGAAATTTAGTGGATACACCCCAAGTCTTGTTCCACTCAATATACTGGTGTACTGTCAGTTTAATTTGAACATAGTCTGGTTCACAAATGAAAGCAAAAGTAATGCACAAGTAGTCTATAGAATTGAGATCTAATAGCCAGAGGACATGTTTCTTTACTGATGGTAATCTTCCACTCATACCTCAGCACAAATCTTGTCCACTGAGACTACACATAGTGTGTAATAAGTGAAAGTGAAAGAAAACCCAGAACCAGTCTGTTTTGGCTCTATTTATTTTCAAAATATGGCAGTTCATATGTAAATATTTTAATAAACTATTTTCTCAATCAGGGCACTGTTGAACACCTTCAATACAACTCTGTGTAGAAGACTTAATCATTTTGATTATGAGTAAATGGAAAGTTGTTTGATTATGTTTTTTCAGGCTCTTTGCTTCTTCAACTAAACAGAGCTTAAAACTAGGATTTTCCTAATTGGAAGACTCAGTTGTAAAGGAAATGAATAATAGTTGAAATCCCCTTATATTTATGTGTGTCTGTAAAATGGTGAGGTGCAAGATCTTAATAAATGCCAACTAGAGATAGTATCATTAATCAAGGTGTCGTGATATCATCAAGAGGAACTTGAAATCATGACATCAGTATTGCAAATTTCAAAACTGAGATATAGCCACACACAGTTGTGTCAAATAAATGTGTGAACATTCAAAACTTTGGCCAGAAATTGCTAAATCTTATTCTAACCAATGTGTATACTTTGTCAAAAAGTTTTATATTTTTGTATATATACCATTGTCAAAATGGCAGTTAATAAACAGTTTGTAGTTATATACTGAAATCACAATTGAAATATCTGGTCTTGGTACTCTGCATATATTCAAATATTTGGTCTCTCATTTAGTTTTAAAGTTCATGTAACGTACCGGATTTCTCTGGTAAACCATGTATGTTCTTCCATGACCCATTTGAATTAGAAAAACTTATGTTAAACATAAAAAATTTGCCATAATATCTGTAATAAATATATGCTGTGCTTCATATTGATTCATTATTACGGTTTTTTGGTTGCGTGTAACCAACCCGCCTATTAAAAATATTTTAGTTAGACCTTTCAAATTTGGTATGTGGGTATATATATGGGCAATGCCACGAACGCTATTCCTATGGCTAGTATATATAATACATATATATGTCCTCTGAAAGCATGCAGAAATTTGACCTTGAAGCTCTTCATTGAAGGTCATCCACAGACCGTCAAAGTACCTGACCGAGGCCACTTTTGGCGTTTTTGGAGATATTTTTACACTTATTGCTGGTCTATATTGTATGGAAACTATTGAAAATGGCTTTGGAGGGTGAGTACATGCTGGGGTACCAGTATCTAGGCTTACTGGTTACAGAGGATTGTTGGTTACAGAGAAAATCTGATTCCACAGTTATGGACAGGAAGAAGGCAGTTGTTTCATATAAGTCTTAGTAACCCCTGCTGAGATGTAGTTTGATTCGCCCAGTTCTGCCAGCTCCTATGAGTTGTCTGAACCTACCAGACCAGTCAGTCAGCCTACTGTCAGGACCTCCGAGTTGGTCTAAAGTGACTATAGATAAGACTTTTGCAACAAGATTTGTCCAACTACCTGTCAACCTTATCTTATCAGACCCCACACCAGCCAGTTACTGGTCTCAGTGAGATTCCAAACTCAACCGGACTGGTCAGCCTACTGCCAGGAAGAAGTAACAGTTACTGTGGAGGCCCATCAAGTTTTTCTTACCAGTTCCAGTGAGATACAGTGATCCACCGTCCTAGACTGGCCACCCAGCTTGGATTTTACCCAGCTTGTGACCAGTGTCAGCTGACACCAGGGGCCGGAGTTCCCAACCTCAGCCTTCCCCTCAATATTATAACCCATTTGCCGGTTTTCACAACTCAAGCAATGGTAAATTTATCTGTTAATCAGAGTAGGGGTCACAGTTCTCATTAATGGCTATTAGTGTTTTCCACAGTGGAGTTGTGTGGGTTACTGACACCCATACAGAAGCAAGTCCACCTAGGTCGCCTCCACATGAGGCCGATACAGTGCACTTGAAGAACAGCTGAAGGGTACCAGACTCTCTAGAAAATGTGATCCTAGTTCACTCCACCCCATCTAAATTGGTGGTTGTAGGATGACAATGTCTTTCAACCATTACACCTACATAAATATGCTCTGCAAATCCTAACAGATGCATCAAGAAGGGCGAGTGCTCACTTAGGGGAACACATTGCAAGGGGAACCTAGTCCCTTCCAGAAGCAAGTTACACATAAAGTCACTGGAACCAAGGCGGTCTTTTGGCCCTAAAGGAGTTCCAAGACCTCTGCTTGAACCTTATTGCTACCATAGCTACGGACAACACCATGGTGGTTGCCTATTAAAGGAGGGGGGTGGGGGGAGAAAGTTGGGCCCTCTTTGTGCCCGACTATGCAGAGGGGAATCCTGTCCTGGTGCTCCAGGAAAAAGGCTCAAGCCTGACACATTCACGCTTTAGTCATGTGCCCTTCGGGGATACACTGTGTCAAGATGCAATGTCTAGTTTCTTTTAGAGCTTTTGAATATATTTGAAGGTAGTAGGAAACTGTATGCAGGGAGTTTAGAAAGGCTGTCAGATTTACCGCATGGCCGGGGTCTTTATGGGTCAAACTGGGGTAATAAAATCACAGATTTTCTGTATTTGGCGTTTATCTATTTTAGTATTGCTTTTAGAGGTTTTTGAATGTGGTGGGAGGTGGTAGGAAACCATATACAGGGATTCCAGAAAGGCAGTTAGATGTACTCTTGGTCAAACTTGTCTTTTGGTTTTTATCTTTTTTAGTATTGTTTCTTGGATTTGACCTTGGGCCTCTCCTTCAAGGTCATATAAGGACAGCCCAACTTAAAAACTGCTTATAACTCCCTTATTATTGGTCCTAGAGGATTGCAATGTGAAACCAACTTATAGGAAATTATGAGCTGGGATTCTTGCGATATGGTCAGACCTTGGGTTTCTCCTTCAAGGTCAAATGAGGATAGCCAATCTTAAAAGTGCTTATAATTTGCTTATTATTGGTCTTAGAGGTTTGCAGTATGAAACCAACTTAAGGAATTCGTGGCCTTGGAATTTTCTGATGTGGTCTCATTTAACCTTGCGCCTCTCCTTCAAGGTCAAATGAGGGTAGCCACACTTAAAAGTGTCTATAACTCTTTTGTTATTGGTCCTAGAGGTTTGGAGTGTCAAACCGACCAAAAGGAAATCATGCACTGCGAATCTTCTGATTTGGTCAGATTTGACCTTGGTCCCCCCTTCAAGGTCAAACGAAGACAACCAAACATAAAAGTGCTTGTAATTAAGCGTCCCGCAAGGGACGCTTGTTTGTGTATGGGAGACCTTCAGGCTGCGCCGGCTCTGCCGGCTCCGCATTTTGTTTTCCTTATAACTCTGTAACCGTTAGGCGGATTCTTTTCAAATTTGGCAGGTTTATGCAGTAGCCTTGGGGAATTGTTTTGAATATGCTGCAGTAACACTTTAACCAATCAGAGAGGTCACATGACCAAAAATGTCTTTTTTCGATGGGGAAGCTTGTCCGGATGATAACTTGAAAGGGATTTTATCAATTCACCTGAAACTTGGCAAATACATTCATTTTATTAAAATCTGGAAATCATTAGATTTTGGCATTGATTGGTTAAGAAATGGCTGAGTAATTAATGATTAATTAATCATTATGAATTTTCCAAATAAGGAAAACACAAAAATGCTTATATCTCGAAAACCGTGCTAGATAGAGCGATTTCGACAAAATTTTTGACCCACAGGGTATTTCTGCAGAGTAGCCATGCCAATTTTCAAAAAACTTTCGTCTCGCCAAAAATGGCGTCCTTTTAAATTTTCGAATTTTGCGCAAAAATTCCAAAACACAAAAATGCTAATATCTCGAAAACCATGCTAGATAGAGCGACTTCGACGACATTTTTGATCTTCAGGGTATCTCTGCAGAGTAGCTATCCCAATTTGCAAAAAATTTTTGTCTCGCCAAAAATGGCGGCCATTTTGAAAATTTTGCAAAAGTTGCAAAACATAAAAATGCTTATATCTCGAAAACCGTGCTAGATAGAGCGTTTTCGCCGAAATTTTTGAATCGCAGGGTATCTCTGCAGAGTAGCCATGCCAATTTTCAAAAAAATTTTAACTCGCCAAAAATGGCGGCCATTTTAAATTTTTCGAATTTTACGCAAAAATTGCAAAACACAAAAATGCTAATATCTCGAAAACTGTGCTAGATGGCGAATTATCTCTTAAAAGTATTGCAGATAGCCAATTTTTCTCAAATAATTCATTCACCTACTTTGGAAGAGCTTTCACATGCTGAAGTTTCAGACCCATAGCTAATTACTCACCTACTCAAAATGAGTAAATGCGAATTATCTCTAAAAGTATTGCGGATACCCAATTTTTCTCAAATAACTCATTCACCTACTTTTGGGAGAGCTTTCACTTGTTGAAGTTTCAGACCTGTAGCTAATTATTCACCTACTCAAAATGAGTAAATGCTAATTATCTGTAAAAGTATTGCGGATGCCCAATTTTTATCAAATAACTCATTCATCTACTTTTGGGAGAGCTTTCACATGGTGAAGTTTCAGACCCGTAGATAATTACTCACCTACTCAAAATGAGTAAATGCGAATTATCTCTAAAAGTATTGCACATGGCCAATTTTTCTCAAATAACTCATTCACCTACTTTTGGGAGAGCTTTCACTTGGTGAAGTTTCAGACCCGTAGCTAAATATTCACCTACTCAAAATGAGTAAATGCGAATTACCTCTAAAAGTATTGCAGGTACCCAATTTTTATCAAATAACTTATTCACCTACTTTTGGGAGAACTTTCACTCGGTGAAGTTTCAGACCCGTAGCTAAATATTCACCTACTCAAAATGAATAAATGCTAATAATAATTATCTCTAAAACTATTGCAGATAGCCAATTTCTCTCAAATAACTCATTCATCTACTTTTGGGAAAGCTTTCACATGGTGAAGTTTCAGACCCGTAGATAATTACTCACCTACTCAAAATGAGTAAGTGCGAATTATCTCTTAAAAGTATTGCAGATAGCCAATTTTTCTCAAATAAATGATTTACCTACTTTTGGGAGAGCTTTCACTCGGTGAAGTTTCAGACCCGTAGCTAATTACTCACCTACTCAAAATGAATAAATGCTAATTATCTCTAAAACTATTGCAGATAGCCAATTTTTCTCAAATAACTTATTCATATACTTTTGGGAGAGCTTTCACATGATAAAGTTCCAGACCCACAGGTAATTATTCACCTACTCAAAATGAGTAAATGCGAATTATCTCTAGAAGTATTGCAGATAGCCAATTTTTTGCGAATTATCTCTTAAAAGTATTGCAGATAGCCAATTTTTCTCAAATAAATGATTTACCTACTTTTGGGAGAGCTTTCACTCGGTGAAGTTTCAGACCCGTAGCTAATTACTCACCTACTCAAAATGAATAAATGCTAATTATCTCTAAAACTATTGCAGATAGCCAATTTTTCTCGAATAACTTATTCATATACTTTTGGGAGAGCTTTCACATGGTAAAGTTCCAGACCCATAGCTAATTACTCACCTACTCAAAATGAGTAAATGCGAATTATCTCTAGAAGTATTGCAGATAGCCAATTTTTATCAAATAACTCATTCATCTACTTTTGGGAGAGCTTTCACATGGTGAAGTTTCAGACCCGTAGATAATTACTCACCTACTCAAAATGAGTAAAGGTGAATTATCTCTTAAAAGTATTGCAGATAGCCAATTTTTTTCAAATAACCCATTCACCTATTTTTAGAAGAGCTTTCACTCCGTGAAGTTTCAGACCCATAGCTAATTACTCGGAAGAGCTTTCACATGGTGAAGTTTCAGACCCATAGCTAATTACTCGCCTACTCAAAATGAATAAATGCTAATTATCTCTAAAACTATTGCGGATATCCAATTTTTATCAAATAACTCATTCATCTACTTTTGGGAAAGCTTTCACATGGTGAAGTTTCAGACCCCTAGATAATTACTCACCTACTCAAAATGAGTAAATGCGAATTATCTCTTAAAAGTATTGCAGATAGCCAATTTTTCTCAAATAACTCATTCACCTACTTTTGGAAGAGCTTTCACATGGTGAAGTTTCAGACCCATAGCTAATTACTCACCTACTCAAAATGAGTAAATGCTAATTATCTCTAAAAGTATTGCAGATAGCCAATTTTTCTCAAATAACTCATTCACCTACTTTTGGGAGAGCTTTCACTCGGTGAAGTTTCAGACCTGTAGCTAATTGTTCACCTACTCAAAATGAGTAAATGCTAATTATCTGTAAAAGTGTTGCAGATACTCAATTTTTATCAAATAACTCATTCATCTACTTGTGGGAGAGCTTTCACATGGTGAAGTTTCAGACCTGTAGATAATTACTCACCTACTCAAAATGAGTAAATGCTAATTATCTCTAAAAGTATTGCAGATAGCCAATTTTTCTCAAAGAACTCATTCACCTACTTTTGGAAGAGCTTTCACATGGTGAAGTTTCAGACCCATAGCTAATTACTCACCTCCTCAAAATGAGTAAATGCGAATTATCTCTAAAAGTATTGCGGATACCCAATTTTCATCAAATAACTCATTCATCTACTTTTGGGAGAACTTTCACATGGTGAAGTTCCAGACCCGTAGATAATTACTCACCTACTCAAAATGAGTAAATGCGAATTATCTCTTAAAAGTATTGCAGATAGCCAATTTTTCTCAAATAACTCATTCCCCTACGTTTGGAAGAGCTTTCACATGGTGAAGTTTCAGACCCATAGCTAATTACTCACCTCCTCAAAATGAGTAAATGCGAATTATCTCTAAAAGTATTGCGGATACCCAATTTTCATCAAATAACTCATTCATCTACTTTTGGGAGAACTTTCACATGGTGAAGTTCCAGACCCGTAGATAATTACTCACCTACTCAAAATGAGTAAATGCGAATTATCTCTTAAAAGTATTGCAGATAGCCAATTTTTCTCAAATAACTCATTCCCCTACGTTTGGAAGAGCTTTCACACACGAAAATGAAAAATTGTGAATATCTCGGAAAAGCTATTTATTCTCCTTTAATGCTTGGCAGGAGATACACACCGCGGCAGTGGTCTTGTTTTCAAAAATTTTTGTCTCACCAAAAATGTTGGCGATTTTGAATTTTCGAAGTTTTTGCAAAACACAAAAAATGCTTATATCTCGAAAACCGTGCTAGATGGACCGAATTCAACAAAATTTTTGACCTGCTGGATATCTCTGCAGAGTAGCCATGCCAATTTTCAAAATATTTTTGTCTCGCCAAATATAGTGGCCATTTTGAATTTTTTGCAAAAATTGCAAAACACAAAAATGCTTATATCTTGAAAACCGTGCTACATAGAGCAGATTGCGCTGATTTTGGTTGCCACAACAGTATAAGGCTAGAAACGGAGCATTTTCTTAATACTTTAGCACTCACCTTTATATCCTTTTCGGGACGCTTTGTTTTTGCTATGCAAAAACATTATCTTTTTTTTTGCGAGCGATCCTCTAGTTTGCCTATTATTGGTACTAGAGGTTTGCAATGTGAAACCATCTGACAGGAAATCATGGGCTAGGAATCTTGTGATGTGGTCAGATTGGACCTTGGGCCTCTCCTTCAAGGTCAAATGAAGGTAGCCAAAGTTCAAAGTGCCTAAAGCTTGTTATTGCTCCTAGGGGGGATTTGGAATGTGAAACCAACTTATAGGAGAATATGGTCTGGAAATCTTCTGATGTGTCCTGATTTGACTACTATAAAATTTAGCGCTATAAAACTCCAATTAGAATTGACCTTGGGCCCCTCCTTCAAGGTCAAATGAGGGAGCCAATCTTTAAAAAGTGTTAACTTTATAACATGCTTAATATTGCTCATAGAAGTTTTGGATATTCAACCAACCTATAAGAAATAATGGGCTGGGAATCTTGTGATTTGTTTAGATTTGACCTTGGGCCTCTCCTTCAAGGTCAAACAAGGGTAGCCAAACTTAAAACTGCTTGTAACTCACTTATTATTGCTCCTAGAGGGTTGGGATGTAAACTCAACCTGTAGGAAACGATGGACCAGGATTCTTCTGAAGTGGTCACATTTAACTGTGGGTCCCTCCTTCAAGGTCAGATGTGGGTAGCCAAACTTAAAAGTGCTTATAACTCACTTATGATTGCTCATAGATTTTTGTGTGTGAAACCAACCTATAGGAAATCATGTACTGATAATCTTCTGATTTGGTCAGATTTGGCCTTGCCCCCACCTGTAATATGAGAACTGAATGTTAATACACTAGTGTAAGACCTGTGGGCAGACTTTTGCTGAGTAATGTTTTTGCTAAAAATATCCACAGTTGTACCAGTATTCTAACTTCCTGTCAGTTTTTTTCTAAGGGATTACCTCCAGTGTGAAATATTTTCATTTTCAAATAATCAGGACCATTCATACAGATGAATGATTATCAACTGGCCCTGAACATTCAGTCCATTTAAATTTACATGCCATTGGATATTTTAATGTTTGATATTGGCATGTTAATTGTTCTTGTTTTGTATGTTCAGCATTCTGATATCTTAACCAAGGACTTTCATAGTCATTCCATCAGTTATGCTGGAGAAGGGCAAGAAAACAGCCTCTTTGGGCATATTTCAAGTTAAACTTTTATAGTAAAACTTATAAAATTGTTACACTTTACAAACTAGTATTAATAACAATTACAGTTAACATCTACCACTGTTCCTCCTAAGTACAATTAGTTTGTTTATCATATTGAGTGTAACATTTGTATTAGCTTACTATATGTGAAGGTACATATGCATGATTACACAAACTTAGTCAAAGTCATCTCATTCCATTGCTATCAGTTGATTTTACCTTTAGTTAAGACACTTTTCTGGAAACCAGTCTGATAAACCTGCTCTACTAAGTTATAAGATGAAATTCACTGAAAACTAGAATCACTTGTAATAGACAGAACCAAGATGGTATTTCAGAAAAATGTGGGATTTTTTGGAAATGAGTCCTTTAAAAATTCAGAATTTTGTATATCCAGAATTCTGGATCTTCCCCAAAGTTTAGGCACTTTTTTCCTTTGTCAGGTCCTACCCACATGAAAGATTTCAGAAAGATCCGCTTATTTGTTTTGGAGTAATCATGAACGCAGATAGACAGCCAAACAGATAAACACATGCACCCAAAAACATAACTTCCTGGGGAAGATAATAACAGAACTTGTGATAAAGAGTAAATGTGTTTAACTAAATATCCCAATGTATATCTGCATTCTAAGACACTATCAGGAGTTGTTAAACCATTTTTTATGTTTATATGGAGAAAGCTATGGAAAATTTTGATAGTTTGTAAAATGAGGAGCCACCTCATTTTTTGTGAACTTCAGGAAACTGTTTTTGAAGCCATGGCTTCTATGTCAATATTAGCGCATTTATTTCATATATTTTCCATGATTATTGCTTCCTGCCAGTTATTTTAAGACATTTAGGTACAGTGTAAAGTTTTGTATTTGTTTGAGTTAGGCTCTCCAAAATCATATCTCAATCAGAAAAAAAAAGATTTTCAGTGACAACAATAAGAGGGAACATTTATACAGAAAGCAGATCCGTGTCCAATACAAACATTCTATATAGGGAATATTGTTCTGTTGCCAATGTTCTAATGCTATTCTTCTGATGTCCTTTGGAAAATTGTTCCAAGCCATTCTTTCTTCCAAGTTTGTACTCTTGCTAAACAATCTATACATGAAGCTATTTAAATTTATCACAAGTGTCTTTGCTATTTATACATGTATTTTAGGCAAGGTCACAATTGATTGCTTATTTTATATTATAACCAGATCCGTTAGTCCAGTCTTCCTAATAACTGTAAATGTTAATTTAAAGGCAATATTCTATATGTTTCATATAAATATATTTTAGTTGTTCGGGTAATATTTAATTGTAATATTTTCAATGCAAAGTATAAATTTTTTTTTTTCACTTCAAAATACTTTTATTTATCCTTTTTTTACAATCCTTTTTGTAGATCCCGGGAGGGCGAGGGTAGCAAACCCTCCATCGGGTCTTGTTTTTACAATAAAGTATATAAGATAACTATATCACACCAAGGATAGAGAGTATAACTACATAGAACATTACAGATAATATACATAATACATATAACATTTCACTATATCATATATAACTTATAACACCCACAACTTTATACATGTCATCACTGACATACCATAAGGTATCCCTATTCTCTTGAGCTTGATGTAATATTACTATTAATTATTGATTGTGTAGAACTTGATTGACAGGAACAGGAGTTCTTACATAAAATAACATTTAAAGAAGATTGTTTTTATAAACAATGGCAGTCAATCAAGTTCTACGCAAAGTATAAATATGGTTTGAGTGCATTTTGTAAGTTTCAAAAGATAATGTCAACGTGCATGATTGTTAACTAAAATATAAACTGATTTCAGTTGAATGTTCATGGCTCTGTGAATAAAGGAAAGACCAATTTGAAGGGACGAGTTGGAAAGTAAATAACACTTAGTCTAGTGCCATGAATGAGTGCTTTCTTAATTGACACTATATATGTGCTTTTATAATGTTTTGACAATTTTTAAATGGGAACTTCACCTGTCCTTTTTTCATCACCCATATCTGTGTCCATTATAGCCTCTACTTGTGATACCCTAGATATTTTGGTATAAAATAGTGTAGTAGCTTCCCGTGTCCGTGAAGAATGAATTTTTTTTCCTTTCTAATCACAGACACAGATGAGTACACTGTTTTATACCAAAATATCTAGAGTATCACGGGTACGGGCAATAATGGACACAGATACGGGTGATGAAAAAAGGAACAGGTGAAGTTCCTACATAACAGTTCATGCTTATCCTGATCAAATATGGTTCACTTGGTTCATCATACACATTAATTTTTTCTACTTGTGAAATAAAACAAGAATCACCAATTATATTTTAAACAGCTGGGCTAATCTTTCTTTATCTATTTTGTCCCAAGGTTGGAGACAGATTGAGCGGCCAGAATCTCGCAGGTCCATGCAGGCACTGACGGGTATCATGGAGACCATGTCTGGCATTCTCACTGAACTCACCAAAAACCACAATACCATGCAAAACCTGGCCAGCCAGGTGCACGGTGTGTGGGTATGTAACTTGCTCAACAAAAATATAGTCGTAATATTTTAATAGCCTTCTGTGTAAGTGGATAGTTTTTTTACAGTAGACTCTGTATAAGAAGAGTGTAATTCGAATTAAGGAACAAGTGGAACAGGTTTTAATGTCTCAGCTGATTAAGGTAAAAGCTAGAAATAGCTAAAACCCTATCATATAGATAAGGGTTTGTAGTTATACAGGGGATCACTGCATATACATTTTATAAGGATTATTTTTATGCTATGAATAAAAATAACCATAAGAATTCTGCTCTCTGTAAATTATTAGAGAACTAAGATATCTTTATATCATTATGCATGAAAAATGAAAGGATGTAAGTATCCTATCAAAATTTTAAACTCAAGTGGGAATCTGATAATTACATACCAGAACTATAGTTAATCTGTATATCACATTTTACACCACCTTTAGGTGAAGTGCTTGTGTTTAATAATGTGCACTAATTTTGGCAAACTACGTGAATCCCACATGAGACTGAAATTTTTTTTCTGATTTTAGACAAAAACATCTCAAGAACAAATCAATGAAGAACAACAGATGGTGAAAGTGAAAGACACACTGGATAAACTTAAAGCTGAGAATGGTGCGTAGAACTGTTTGTCTGTGTAATATTATTATTATATATAACTAGCATGTGGAATGTGAACAGGCTAATTGATACCATTCCTATCCTAGAAAAAGTTTAAAGTAGTTCAGGTCAACAGGTTCCTCCATTTTTTGACAGCAACAGTCAGCACTTCATTCAGTGTGCCTTTAACAGTCAGGAGTAGATCGTAAGGCCATTATTTTTGGTTTATAAATGATTTTTTTTTCATTTGGGACAAAATTAATGGTTTGTAGTGGGTAAATCGTTAGGATGTGTGGGTATCAATATTGAATGTAAAAATATTTCAATATCGGCCGATAACGGCTGGGGGGGGGGGGGGGGGGGGGGGTAGACTGATATTATCTACCAAACAGTTCAAATCCAGGATACTGAAAACATTTTGTTGTAGCATTTCTGCAGGGGCTAAGTATGAAACAAAATTTGTCAGAACAAAACATGGCAGTTTTCATCAAAAACACATTGAAAACTTCAAATATGCCAGTTAAAGTGTATAATGTCTTCAGATTTAGGTTTATTTTGAATATTTGCAGTTTAAGTTTACAGTTTTACTTAAAGTGGCAATGTTGATATAAGTCTTTAAGCATCAATATCGGCAAACCTGTCTCATAACACAATGTACCCACAAATGGTTTGCCAGTTTAAAATTGACTAGGTCTTGGGATTAAACATGACAATGGAACAGTGTTATTCCAAACTATTATATCCCCACATGAAAGTTGGGAGGTATACTGGAATCAGGTCCATCAGATTATCACATACAAATGTCATTGTTTATGCAATAATCTTAATGTCAAAAAGTGGGCTTTTAACGTCCCAGTTCTCATAGTTGACATCCATTCTTTTGGAGTTGTGTATTGTTTATCTGGAGATTCCATATTCCTTTTGGAAAATACACCCATTATAAGTTGAATTGCAAGATTTCTCAGATTACTGGGTGTTTATTGATTTTGGGTATACAATTTTCCTTTTTCTTTGGAAAATACATGTATTGTAGGTTGAATTACTTCATTTCTCAGATAAGTAGTGGGTGTTTGTTGATATGTTTTCATAATAACTGTGGCATAATGAAAATAGGTCCCATGAAATTACCGAATTAATGTCTCTGGTATGGGAGAGGGCCTGTCCAGGGATATCTTGCTGTCGAGTCGGCTAAATATAGCTTTTCTTGAAATAATAATGTGTTTACATGCCTTCTGTAACAACGACCGCTCTTATGGTATTTTGTGTTATGATGAATATCGGGAGTTTACGGGAATTATGGGTGATATTCGGGTTTTTTGTTATAATTAAATGGTTTCTTGGGGTTTGGTTGTTTAATGGTATTAAATATTTGTTTTACTAACCTGTGGGTATTGTAGGAATTTGGTCTTTATTTATATTTGGGGAACTCACATCTTTCGGTAGCCATGTTTGACATTGTTTACCATTCCAGTATTTTTGGTCTATTTTTTATAAAAAAAAATCAGGGAACTGGTATTTGGTTCGAGGATGGGGGTCAAAGATGTTGACATCAGAAATTTGAGTAGCTCACTTTTTGCGTATATAAGGGGCTGCATTTCCCACATTCTGAGCTGACATTTTACTCAACACACTATTCTTTGCCACTAAGCTCTAAAGCTTTGTCAGCCATGGAGAGGTAACTGAACAACTATGTTCTGTTTTAAGCATAGTTAACGTTACTGCTTTATTGGTTTTAATCCTTGGTTAATGGGGAGGATATTCTAGATGGAATTTTGATACTTTGAATTAATATCAAAGATGTGTTAGGTGGGGGTTAAATTGGTTGGTGGGGAATATTCTTGGGGAGTCAGGTTTGGGGAATTGGGTTATATGATTTTCATTTTGTTGAATTAATTTGTTGATATAATAGTTTCTGTTCCAATTTGTTTATCTGTTTGGCAGAATAAAAGTCATCTGTTTAGAATGGGTTTTAATTAATTGTGTTATTGTGCCTTGATGCATAATTTAGCTTGGATTGCTACACTACCTATCTACCACTGTATTTTATGTACAAGGAAATATGCAATGTGTGTTTGTAAATAAATATTACTACACCAATCTACTTGATGGAGGAGAATGCTACAGTCCTTCTGTATTGAAGTGTTTACCTATTCCAGCTTGTCTAATAGTAAAAAATCATTGAAGGTAAATATGTTGGGAAGTTATAAAAATAGGTAGTTATAAAATTTTATTATAGTTATAAAATAAATTCTGTGTATAAAGCTCCAGTGTAAAGAGATAAGATTATTATTTCATTTCCTTATCCTGAACAAAGAAAATTAGAAGACATTTGTTTAGCTTTCACTGCATTTATTGAATAACTTGAGCTTTTCCATATTGACAAGCATATCCATTGCACTCCTGCCCAAATACACTTTTGCCAGGGCCCTTATTCACTAAGTTAAACATTTTTATTCTTAGAAAAAGAAATTTTCTTAAAAATAGAAAATTTTCGTATTCTTAAAAAAAAAATTGCATTCACAAAGCAATTCCTAGTTAAGAATCATTTCTAAGAATAAGAATTTTCTTAGTTAAGAAAAGTAAACAGAAACATGTGCAGGCATATAGTTTTTTACACCTTTATTGTTTGCATTGGAGTCAGAACTAGGTGTAGGATTCACAAAAGGTCTTAATCTTAGTTTTTTCTTAGGCTTAACCCGTTCTCAAATACAATAGGAAAACCTCCCGAAAAACATATACTGTAACAGAAAAAATATAACACGAATGGAGATAACAATATCATACGTCAGTGCATACCATGTACTGTAATATTGTTAATCTTCATGAGTGATACATTTGTTTTTGTATATGTCTAATGAGGAATGTTTTACTTTTATTATGCACCATTTTGTATGATTTGTGGGTTAAATAAAATGAATATTTAATGAGAGAATGTGAAAAAACTGTCAAAGAGCATGGGCAACAGTGAATACAAAAACTTCAATCTTTAACTTGCAATATCTCAGTCATTTCTGCATGGAATTTTAGGCAACAAACATGAGCAGATGCACCGTAGAAAGACCTTTCTAATGATACATGTATATAAAACATATTTGTAGGTAACAAAGATATGAAAATATAGTGAAAAATTTGAAGTTATTGACTCTTATTACCTATGATATGGAGGCACTGTTGTATACAGAAAAATATATTCCTGCTCCATATATCACCCTATATGTGTCAAATACGGCTTGTGGTGAATAATAAAAGATTTTTCTCTCGGCTAAGAATTTTTATTAATAGGTATCATAAAGCACTAAAAGCAGGTTTTAGCCAGAATAAAAGTCATCAACTTAGACCAAGACTGATTTTTTATGTCGTCACTCTGCGGCGTGGGCGTACGCGTCCGCATCCGCGTGAACAACTTCTTCTCCAAAACTACAAGGCCTAGAGACATGCTGTTTTTTTTAAAAGATACCTTATCTATCGAGGATGAAAAATTGTTCAAGGCATGAAAATCTGTTTGTTCGTCTGTTTGCTAGAGACGTTACAAGGGAGGTACCCCCACCAAAAGTGTGAAAATTTCAACACTTTATCACAATTTTCTCAGTGACTATTGCAGGGATTTCTCTCATATCTTGCATATATGTACTAGGCCAGCGGTAGATTCTCTTGTGTGAGTATGAGACCTGGATCTGTCTTACTTTTTTTTTAATAAATTTTTTAAATAATTTTTAATGCATTAAAATTCATGAAATCATGCACTAAATCACTTATAACTTGAAAAGTGTTGCATTTAGAGCATTTTGTTAAAATATGTTATTCAGCTACTTTTTTCATGGCTACAACATGGTGAGTAACTTGGGTGTCTGTTTCAATAGCTAAGTGAGTAATAGCTACTTTTGGGCTTTTCAGTAACTACCATCTTGAGTAAAATCACTTGTAACTTGAAAACTATTGCATTTACAGTATTTTGCTGAAATATGTTGTTCATCTAATTTTGGGTCAGCTATAACATAGTAAAATTTCAGACATGTTGCTCATGGCATAGCTGAGTAATAGCTACTTTTAGGTTATCACTGTTGAGTAAATCACTTATAACTTGAAAACTATTGCATTTAGAGTATTTTGTTTCATATGTTATTCACCTATTATGGGGTTAGCCATAACAGTAAAATTTCAGACCTGTAGCTCATGGCATAGCTGAGTAATAACTACTTTGAGTTGATCACCGTTGAGTAAATCACTTATAACTTGAAAACTATTGCATTTACAGAAATTTGTGTAAATACATTATTCAGCTACTTTTGGGTCAGCTATAACATAGTGAAATTACAGACCTGTAGCTGATGGCACAACTGAGCAATAGCTATTTTCAGGTACTGACTGTTGAGTAAATCAGTTGTAACTTGAAAAATATTGCATTTGGAGTATTTTGGTAAAATATGTTGTTCACCTACTTTTGGGTCAGCTATAACATAGTGAAATTACAGACCTATAGCTCATGGCATAGCTGAGCAATAGCTATTTTGAGGTTTCTCACTATTGAGTAAATCAGTTGTAACTTGAAAACTATTGCTTTTAGAGTATTTTGCTTAAATATGTTGTTCACCTACTTTTGGATCAGCTATAACATAGTAAAATTTCAGACATGTAGCTCATGGCATAGCTGAGTAATAGCTACTTTTAGGTTATCACTGTTGAGTAAATCACTTATAACTTGAAAACTATTGCATTTAGAGTATTTTGTTTCAATATGTTATTCACCTATTTTGGGGTCAGCTATAACATAGTAAAATTTCAGACCTGTAGCTCATGGCATAGCTGAGTAATAGCTACTTTGAGGTTATCACTGTTGAGTAAATCATTTATAACTTGAAAACTATTGCATTAACAGAAATTTGTGTAAATACATTATTCAGCTACTTTTGGGTCAGCTATAACATAGTGAAATTACAGACCTGTAGCTCATGGCACAACTGAGCAGTAGCTATTTTCAGGTACTGACTGTTGAGTAAATCAGTTGTAACTTGAAAAATATTGCATTTGGAGTATTTTGTTAAAATATGTGGTTCAGCTACTTTTGGGTCAGCTATAACATAGTGAAATTACAGACTTATAGCTCATGGCATAGCTGAGCAATAGCTATTTTCAGGTTCCCACTATTGAGTAAATCAGTTGTAACTTGAAAACTATTGCATTTACAGTATTTTGCTTAAATATGTTGTTCACCTACTTTTGGGTTAGCTATAATATAGTAAAAATTCAGACATGTAGCTCATTGCATAGCTGAGTAATAGCTACTTTGAGGTTATCACTGTTGAGTAAATCAGTTGTAACTTGAAAACTATTACATTTAGAGTATTTTGTTTAAATATGTTTTTCACATAATTTTTGGTCAGTTATATCATAGTGAAATTGCAGACCTCTATGTCATGGCATAGCTGAGCAATTGCTACTTTCAGGTTCTCACTATTGAGTAAATCATTGTATCCACTGGATAGCCGCAGTGTGTAGAGAGATTTAACCATTACCGCTCTAATGAAAAAAATATTACGGCTAGCCTTCTCAAGTTTGCAGAATATATTAATAACCATAAAATGTTGTCTGGGAATATTTTTGGCCTCATTTTGAAAAACAAGATGGCCGCCACTGGTGTTTCTTTGTCAGTCATGAAAAGAGCTTATATCTCCCTTATTATTGGTCCTAGAGGTTTGGGATGGTAAACCAACCTGTAGGAAATCATCGGCTGGGAATCTTTTGGTGTGGTCAGATTTGACCTTTGACCCCTCCCTCAAGGTCAAACGAGGATAGCCAAACTTAAAAGTGCTTATAACTCACTTATTATTGGTCCTAGAGGTTTGGGATGGTAAACAGACATATAGGAAATCATGGGCTGGGAATCTGTTGATGTTGTCCGATTTGACCTTGAACCCCTTCTTCAAGGTCAAACAAATATAGCGAAACTTAAAAGTGCCTATAACTCGCTTATTATTGGTTCTAGAGGTTTGGGATGGTAAACCATCCTATAGGAAATCATGGGCTGGGAATCTTTTGGTGTGGTCAGATTTGACCTTTGGATCCCTCCTTCAAGGTCAAATAAGGACAGCCAAACTTAAAAGTGCTTATAACTCGCTTATTATTGGTCCTAGAGGTTTGGGATGGTAAATCAACCTATAGGAAATCATGGGCTGGGAATATTTTTGTTTGGTCAGATTTGACCTTGGACCCCTTCAAGGTCGTACGAGGATACTGCATTTGCAGTATTTCTTTAAATATGTTTTAACCTACTCTTTACACTTAAACAGTTACCTTGTTACTTTCCTTCATAAAACCATTTGCAGGGCACAACTTTTTGGTCCTTTTCTTCTGTCAGGTTCAGAATTTCTTTGAACTTGCTGTTCAATTACCATTTACTGTACTTCTGTACAGCACTTTCCCTGATAATTATGCTTTCCTCTCATTATTACCTTCGCAAATCAAAAGCACTCAGTCAGCTGACACAGTGCCCGTTCACGGGCACTCTCCTCTTGTTTATATAACAAAATGTATTAAACATAAATTGCACACTTTTGACTCTTGGATCAGAAAGGGATATGTTTTGCAGTTGAGAACCTTCTAACTACTTAAAACATATGAAAAATTACTTTAGAGCAGTGTCTAAGAATTTTTAACTTAATTCGAGCCATTTGAAATTTTGAAGTGGAGAAAATGTACATGGCGGCCATATTTAAAACCAGTCAACTAGATACCATAAATCACTCACTCTAGCCTTTAACTGTAAAGTAAATCTCTTGTAAAAAAAACAGAAAAAAAAAACAAACTGGATTTGTCTTGTCACAGAAAAAAATGTCTATTTGCCTGTGATTAATATAAAACAAGAACTATGTCACTTTTTTCGTAACTTAAGTAAGGTCTTGATCATTCTTAGATTTGAACATCATGCTTAGAAAAAATTCCAAGAATAAGAAAAAAATTCCAAGAATAAGAATGAAGTGAATACCAAAAATTCTTATTACAAAATTCTAAGAAAATTCAATGTAAGTGAATACAGGCCCAGGACTTATAATTTGGAATTTGGACTTTCCCTTCTTTGACATCCATACTTTAGAGAATGTTTTTATCATGTTAGTGCTTGATAAATGCTTTTATTATCTATTAGTTCATGTAGCAACTGTTTCAATCCAGTCAGCTTATACTAAAATTTGTGGGACTGGAGAGAAATCGTGCTTGCAGCCTTTTTCACTGAAATTCCATTGAAACTAGCGATTGGGGAGAGGAAGAAGAGAGAGGCAGCAAGCTTATCTAAAACTTTAGTCTCTCCATCCATGGACAACACCAGCAGTTGTGTAGACTGAAGGACTTACTGCCGGAGACCAAGAAACGCCTACAAAGACATTATATACAACTAAATGGAATGGCAAATATGAGTTAAATTAAATATCCGTACATTTGACATTGATGTATTAACATAGAAACTACCATGGCCAAGTAACTACATAACAGCCTAGAAATAAATAGATGTCCACAGATGTCACATGCATACAACGTCAAATCAATTAATTTACTATGTACAAATAAAACAACTACTACAGCTACAAGTACCATCGTTCCACAATGTCTAGATAAGTGTCAGACTAGTTTTAGAACTATAATGTAAATACAATAGATTCTGTAAACTAATTAATGAACCCAAATCACAAATTATCACAGATCAAAAACTCATGAATAAATCTAGCATTACAAGTACACATCGAAAACCCAATCTCTGAAAACAAATATGTCATATGAGAACCTTTCTGTAAATACAATATGAAATTGTATCCAGCCAACCTCCAAGTCTGCTGCACTGTTGAAACCCTCCAAATATACCAAGCATTCAACACCAACAACATTTCCTAGCACTTGTTAAACCAAAATCAAACCGAAACACCACTGAAATTACCGTCACTCATATAAGTTTAAATGTTCTACCGGCAAAAAGCAATAATTATTATAATTATAATAATCCAACCACTTAAATTGCCTGCCATTGCCACAGTGAAAATTGGATGGATACAAATTTTATAAAGCATTTCATTTTGTTGTTTCCCCCTAGCATCTAACCTCCTGTTGTGCTTTTATCTGAGGATAATGTTAAAAGTAAGGTTAAAATTCAGTAAGTGTATTTCACAGTGACTTTTATGTGGGAGAATAAAGTACTGAAATCACGACTTGAGTTGGAGCGGAAGAAAACAGAGAAATTGAGCAGTGCAGATGAGAGACTCTTACAGCTTAGGAAGGAAATGCGGGACAAAGATGCATGTATGTATATAATTGTGAAAGCAATGTAATTCAGTAAACCTGATTGTCAGAACATCCATTAACTGAAAATAATTGTTTTTCTTATTGATTTTTTTTCAACCGAATAAGTGATAAAAGAAGCTTTGTAAAATGAAAAAGGTATGTTAATACAGGAAAAAAATTAGATATTCCAGTTCTTTATGATGGTTTTAAACTATCGATTGGATGCATTAAACCCATGAAGCCCAAAGGTCTGAGTGGTTTAATATAGCCTATCGATAGTTTAAAGCCATCATAAAGCAAGAGAATTTGTCATTTAGTCCTACTCTAAAATTATTACATTTATATTTTGGTCAAAATAAGGTGTAAATCTTCCGTGAAATTTAAAAGAAAGCCAAAGTAGAAGGTTGGATAACAGAAGTTCTACTATTGTATTTTAGTTTAAGCACAGCAGTTTACTAGATTTCTAATAACTCATGTTTTCTATGTATTATGGACAATTTCTGATGTAATAAATAATATCCTAATATCTCAACATGTTTAGAAAACAGAAGTTGCAGTTTGATTGCTGGCTGGAAATATCTTTATCATATTTCTAATTTGGGCTTGCTATCTTGTTCAGCATATTCCTAATTTAGGCTTGCTATTTTTTTTTCCAGCATAATTCATTTTTATTCACCCTTTTTGCACAATTTTGCCTTACCCTGGGGGGCTTGCTATTTTGTTTATCTGATGATATTGCTGAGTTTGCCTCAAGTCACATGATATTCTTGTCGATAGGCCTGTGCACAATGAAAGTACACATGCACCACGTCCCTAGTTCCCTGATATTCCTCAATTTTAAATTATTATAGCTGTTGAAGAGCGAACATTGTTGGATACAATTTGACATTTTGAGAGTTTCAAATTAAATGAAGTACAAGGTAAGAAAGGTCAGAAACAAGCTTCTGGTTGTCACCATTTTATGGTGGATTGGGATCCTCATCACTACTGTCCTTCCTGTAGAAACAAAGGAAAAGGTGAGGAGCTTTGTATTACTGGAAAACAGGAAAATTGTTTCTTCTCTGTAGAGTTCACACTGGATGAAGTTAAGAAGTTGAAGGCCAAGAAGGTACAATGAAAAGACAAGGGCTTAGGAAGGATCTGTTTCCAAAGAGCTTGAAACCTCTCTGTTAAGTGTAGATTTTTCTGCAAGCTCATCTTCATCAGCTACTTATGTAGTGAATCCTAATGCTTCTGTTGTGTCTGCTCCATATTCAGATGCATTACAACTTATTCTAGCTAAGCTAGAAAGTAATCGGGGAAGACTGGCTTCATTAGAAAAATCCTCTGCATCCACTACTAATTCAGCTACCTCAAGGGAGGCAAAAAAGGCAGAATTAACTAGTGGCCAGGAAGGTGACCAAGACACTCTCCGGGACTATCATTGTAGCCGTAGTGTAGAAGGTCTGGCTAGGTCCGAAAGACACAGATCTCCATCTTGAATCAGCTACAGCAGAATGTAAAGAAGATGGATTGACTTAAGATCCGTTGTACAGTTGTTTTCCACTATGCATTCTTTGCTGAATCTTCCCACCATAGATAAATCTACTGATGCACCCTTTAAGATTTTTTCTTCTCGTGATAGAAGCAAGAAGAAGTTAGCTTTTCTTCCAATGTTGCTGCCTGCAGTGGAGGAAATTAATGCGAGATGGAAGGCTTTAGAAAACAAAACAGAAGGAAATCCACCTTCAGAAGGTGCTGAAAAACTGAATCTTTCAAGGGAATTTGTAGCAGATCTTCCTCTGCTTCATCCTTTGTGTCCATTCCTTCAAAGCAGTGTATGGACATGGAGTCTGTTCAGAAAGAACACATTCAGATGCTAGGGTTTATGTCTTTTTCTAAAAGCCATGGAAATGTGTACTTCTAACATGGAAGATGTTATTCATTCCTGCCATCTAGGTGAAGTGAGTTAGGGAGTTGGGACTATTAAGCTACATTCAAATCCAGTATTCTTGCATCAGTTTGGTTGATAAAGCTTTGGATACAGTTACTAATGCTTCCTTTACAGTGCCATGCAATCTTCAGTTAGCCAGGAGAGATACTACATTGAAGCGCGCACCCCACCTTCATGAACATGACAAGAATAGGCTCAGAAGGTTCGGGGTTTATTCTTTCAGATAAATTTTAACATTCTGTAAAAATGTGTACAACACTAGGATTTTACAGCAGGTTGTTTCTTGTTCTAAAACCAGGATAAAATGGCGGTCGGTTAAAGATTTAAGTATATTAAACAAACATCTAATGTGCCAACCTTCAAAATGGAAACGGCAACAGTGATCAGAAATACCATTTGCAAAGGGGAATGAGTAATTAAGCGTCCCGCAAGGGACGCTTGTTTGTGTATGGGAGAGCTTCAGGCTCCGCCGGCTCCGGCGGCTCCGCCGGCTCCGCATTTTGTTTTCCTTATAACTCTGTAACCGTTAGACGGATTCTTTTCAAATTTGGCAGGTTTAGGCAGTAGCCTTGGGGAATTTTTAGGCGGGTTGCGTGTAACCAACCCGCCTATTAGATTGATGTGTCCGACGTCCGTCTGTCCGTCTGTCTGTCTGTCTGTCTGTCCGTCTGTCCGTCCACATTTTTCGTTTCCGGACTCTAACTTTAAAACGGTTTGACCAATCAAATTCAAACTTCACAGGGAGATAGATCACCATCATAGCTAGGTTCCTTTCGAAATTGGTGAAATTCCGTGTGTTCGTTTGTCCGTTTTTCGTCCGTTTGTCTGTCCATCCATCTGTTTGTCCACATTTTCGTTTCCGGACTCTAACTTTAAAACGGTTTGACCAATCAAATTCAAACTTCACAGGGAGATAGATCACCATCATAGCTAGGTTCCTTTCGAAATTGGTGAAATTCCGTGTGTTCGTTTGTCCGTTTTTCGTCCGTTTGTCTGTCCATCCATATGTTTGTCCACATTTTCGTTTCCGGACTCTAACTTTAAAACGGTTTGACCAATCAAATTCAAACTTCACAGGGAGATAGATCACCATCATAGCTAGGTTCCTTTCGAAATTGGTGAAATTCCGTGTGTTCGTTTGTCCGTTTTTCGTCCGTTTGTCTGTCCATCCATCTGTTTGTCCACATTTTCGTTTCCGGACTCTAACTTTAAAACGGTTTGACCAATCAAATTCAAACTTCACAGGGAGATAGATCACCATCATAGCTAGGTTCCTTTCGAAATTGGTGAAATTCCGTCTGTTTGTTTGTCCGTTTTTCCGTCCGTTTCTTCGTTTTTGTCCGTTTTTCTGTCCATCCATCTGTCCGTCCACATTTTTATTTCCGGACTCTAACTCGAAAACGGTTACTCCAATCTAATTCAAACTTCACAGGGACATACATCACCATCATAGCTAGGTTCCTTTCGAAATTGGTGTAAATCCGTCCGTTCATTTGTCTTGTTTTTCTGTCCATTTGTTCGTTTTTAGGCGGGTTGCGTGTAACCAACCCACCTATTAGATTGATGTGTCCGACGTCCGTCTGTCCGTCCACATTTTCCATTTCCGGACTCTAACTTGAAAACGGTTTGACCAATCAAATTCAAACTTGACAGGGACATAGATCAACATGATAGCTAGGTTCCTTTCGATATTGGTGAAATTCTGTCCGTTCGTTTGTCCGTTAAATTAATGGTCTTCATTTACTTAGTTTTAGTTCTATATTTATTATAGTATAGATACAATAATGTAACTTAGATTAGAAGTATTACATTTCTTAGCACGTCAAACACATTTACCTTAAGTGGGTAACCTAACATTTCTTTCCTTGTTCCTAAATTTAATGAGAGCAGTTGCTAACCTTGTTTCCTGCGTGCGCAACCCGCCTTTTGGGGCACCTCTGACCCTCTTGTTTTGAATATGCTGCAGTGACATTTCAACCAATCAGAGAGGTCACATGACCAAAAATGTCTTTTTTCGATGGGGAAGCTTGTCCGGATGATAACTTGAAAGGAATTTTATCAATTCACCTGAAACTTGGCAAATACATTCATTCTATTAAAATCTGGAAATCATTAGATTTTGGCATTGATTGGTTAAGAAATGGCCGAGTAATTAATGATTAATTAATCATTACGAATTTTCCAAATAAGGAAAACACAAAAATGCTTATATCTCGAAAACCGTGCTAGATAGAGCGATTTCGACGAAATTTTTGACCCACAGGGTATCTCTGCGGAGTAGTTTTCCTAATTTTCAAAAAAATTTTGTCTCGCCCAAAATGGCGGCCATTTTGAATTTTCGAAATTTTCGCAAAAATTGCAAATCACAAAAATGCTTATATCTCAAAAACCGTGCTAGATAGAGCAATTTCGACAAAATTTTTGACCCGCAGGATATCTCTGCGGAGTACTTTTCCCAATTTTCAAAAAATTTTTGTCTCGCCAAAAATGGCGGCCATTTTGAATTTTCGAAATTTTCGCAAAAATTGCAAAACACAAAAATGCTTATATCTCGAAAACCGTGCTAGATAGAGCGATTTCGACGAAATTTTTGACCCACAGGGTATCTCTGCAGAGTAGTTATCCCAATTTTCAAAAAATTTTTGTCTCGCCAAAAATGGCGGCCATTTGAATTTTCGAATTTTTCGCAAAAATTGCAAAAAATAAAAATGCTTATATCTCGAAAACCCTGCAAGATAGAGCGATTTCGACGAAATTTTTGACCCGCAGGTTATATCTGCAGAGTAGCCATGCCAATTTTCAAAAAAAATTTTTCTCGCCAAAAATGGCGGCCATTTTGAATTTTCGAATTTTTCGCAAAAATTGCAAAACATAAAAATGCTTATATCTCGAAAACCCTGCTAGATAGAGCGATTTCGACGAAATTTTTGATCCATAGGGTACATCTGCAGAGTAGCCATGCCAATTTTCAAACAAAAAATTTCTCGCAAAAAATGGCGGCCATTTTGAATTTTCGAATTTTTCGCAAAATTGCAAAACACAAAAATGCTTATATCTCGAAAACCGTGCTAGATAGAGCGATTTCGACGAAATTTTTGACCCACAGGGTATCTCTGCAGAGTAGCCATGCCACTTTTCAAAAAAATTTTGTCTTGCCAAAAATGGCGGCCATTTTGAATTTTCGAATGTTTGCGCAAAAATTGCAAAACACAAAAATGCTAATATTTCGAAAATCGTGCTACATAGAGCGATTTCGACGAAATTTTTTATCTTCAGGGTATCTCTGCAGAGCAGCTATCCCAAAAAGCTTTCACTAGCCAATTTTTCTCAAATAACTCATTCACCTACTTTTGGAAGAGCTTTCACATGGTGAAGTTTCAGACCCATAGCTAATTACTCACCTACTCAAAATGAGTAAATGCGAATTATCTCTAAAAGTATTGCAGATAGCCAATTTTTCTCAAATAACTCATTCACCTACTTTTGGGAGAGCTTTCACATGGTGAAGTTTCAGACCCATAGCTAATTACTCACCTACTCAAAATGAGTAAATGCTAATTATCTGTAAAAGTATTGCGGATACCCAATTTTTATCAAATAACTCATTCATCTACTTGTGGGAGAGCTTTCACATGGTGAAGTTTCAGACCCATAGCTAATTGCTCACCTACTCAAAAAGAGTAAATGCGAATTACCTCTAAAAGTATTGCAGATGGCCAATTTTTCTCAAATAACTCATTCACCTACTTTTGGAAGAGCTTTCACTTGGTGAAGTTTCAGACCCGTAGCTAATTACTCACCTACTCAAAATGAGTAAATGCTAGTTATCTCAAAAACTATTGCGGATACCCAATTTTTATCAAATAACTCATTCATGTACTTTTGGGAGAGCTTTCACATGGTGAAGTTTCAGACCCGTAGATGATTACTCACCTACTCAAAATGAGTAAATGCGAATTATCTCTTAAAAGTATTGCAGATAGCCAATTTTTCTCAAGTAACTCATTCACCTACTTTTGGAAGAGCTTTCACATGGTGAAGTTTCAGACCCATAGCTAATTACTCACCTACTCAAAATGAGTAAATGCGAATTATCTCTAAAAGTATTGCAGATAGCCAATTTTTCTCAAATAACTCATTCACCTACTTTTGGGAGAGCTTTCACATGGTGAAGTTTCAGACCCATAGCTAATTATTTACCTACTCAAAATGAGTAAATGCTAATTATCTCTAAAAGTATTGCGGATACCCAATTTTTATCAAATAACTCATTCATCTACTTGTGGGAGAGCTTTCACATGGTGAAGTTTCAGACCCATAGCTAATTACTCACCTACTCAAAATGAGTAAATGCGAATTATCTCTAAAAGTATTGCAGATAGCCAATTTTTCTCAAATAAATCATTCACCTACTTTTGAGAGAGCTTTCACTTGGTGAAGTTTCAGACCCATAGCTAATTACTCACCTACTCAAAATGAGTAAATGCGAATTATCTCTAAAAGTGTTGCAGATAGCCAATTTTTCTCAAATAACTCATTCACCTACTTTTGGGAGAGCTTTCACTTGGTGAAGTTTCAGACCCATAGCTAATTACTCACCTACTCAAAATGAGTAAATGCGAATTATCTCTAAAAGTATTGCAGATAGCCAATTTTTCTCAAATAACTCATTCACCTACTTTTGGGAGAGCTTTCACTCTGTGAAGTTTCAGACCCATAGCTAATTACTCACCTACTCAAAATGAGTAAATGCGAATTATCTCTAAAAGTATTGCAGATAGCCAATTTTTCTCAAATTAATCATTTACCTACTTTTGGCAGAGCTTTCACTTGGTGAAGTTTCAGACCCATAGCTAATTACTCACCTACTCAAAATGAGTAAATGCGAATTATCTCTAAAAGTATTGCAGATAGCCAATTTTTCTCAAATAACTCATTCACCTACTTTTGGGAGAGAGCTTTCACATGGTGAAGTTTCAGACCCATAGCTAATTATTTACCTACTCAAAATGAGTAAATGCTAATTATCTGTAAAAGTATTGCGGATACCCAATTTTTATCAAATAACTCATTCATCTACTTGTGGGAGAGCTTTCACATGGTGAAGTTTCAGACCCATAGCTAATTGCTCACCTACTCAAAAAGAGTAAATGCGAATTACCTCTAAAAGTATTGCAGATGGCCAATTTTTCTCAAATAACTCATTCACCTACTTTTGGAAGAGCTTTCACTTGGTGAAGTTTCAGACCCGTAGCTAATTACTCACCTACTCAAAATGAGTAAATGCTAGTTATCTCAAAAACTATTGCGGATACCCAATTTTTATCAAATAACTCATTCATGTACTTTTGGGAGAGCTTTCACATGGTGAAGTTTCAGACCCGTAGATGATTACTCACCTACTCAAAATGAGTAAATGCGAATTATCTCTTAAAAGTATTGCAGATAGCCAATTTTTCTCAAATAACTCATTCACCTACTTTTGGAAGAGCTTTCACATGGTGAAGTTTCAGACCCATAGCTAATTACTCACCTACTCAAAATGAGTAAATGCGAATTATCTCTAAAAGTATTGCAGATAGCCAATTTTTCTCAAATAACTCATTCACCTACTTTTGGGAGAGCTTTCACATGGTGAAGTTTCAGACCCATAGCTAATTATTTACCTACTCAAAATGAGTAAATGCTAATTATCTGTAAAAGTATTGCGGATACCCAATTTTTATCAAATAACTCATTCATCTACTTGTGGGAGAGCTTTCACATGGTGAAGTTTCAGACCCATAGCTAATTACTCACCTACTCAAAATGAGTAAATGCGAATTATCTCTAAAAGTATTGCAGATAGCCAATTTTTCTGAAATAAATCATTCACCTACTTTTGGGAGAGCTTTCACTTGGTGAAGTTTCAGACCCATAGCTAATTACTCACCTACTCAAAATGAGTAAATGCGAATTATCTCTAAAAGTGCTGCAGATAGCCAATTTTTCTCAAATAACTCATTCACCTACTTTTGGGAGAGCTTTCACTTGGTGAAGTTTCAGACCCATAGCTAATTACTCACCCACTCAAAATGAGTAAATGCGAATTATCTCTAAAAGTATTGCAGATAGCCAATTTTTGTCAAATTAATCATTCACCTACTTTTGGGAGAGCTTTCACTTGGTGAAGTTTCAGACCCATAGCTAATTACTCACGTACTCAAAATGAGTAAATGCGAATTATCTCTAAAAGTATTGCAGATAGCCAATTTTTCTCAAATAACTCATTCACCTACTTTTGGGAGAGCTTTCACTCTGTGAAGTTTCAGACCCATAGCTAATTACTCACCTACTCAAAATGAGTAAATGCGAATTATCTCTAAAAGTATTGTAGATAGCCAATTTTTCTCAAATTAATCATTCACCTACTTTTGGCAGAGCTTTCACTTGGTGAAGTTTCAGACCCATAGCTAATTACTCACCTACTCAAAATGAGTAAATGCGAATTATCTCTAAAAGTATTGCAGATAGCCAATTTTTCTCAAATAACTCATTCACCTACTTTTGGGAGAGCTTTCACTTGGTGAAGTTTCAGACCCATAGCTAATTACTCACCTACTCAAAATGAGTAAATGCGAATTATCTCTAAAAGTATTGCAGATAGCCAATTTTTCTCAAATAACTCATTCACCTACTTTTGGGAGAGCTTTCACTTGGTGAAGTTTCAGACCCATAGCTAATTACTCACCTACTCAAAATGAGTAAATGCTAATTATCTGTAAAAGTATTGCAGATAGCCAATTTTTCTCAAATAACTCATTCACCTACTTTTGGCAGAGCTTTCACTCGGTGAAGTTTCAGACCCATAGCTAATTATTCACCTACTCAAAATGAGTAAATGTGAATTATCTCTAAAAGTATTGCAGATAGCCAATTTTTCTCAAATAACTCATTCACCTACTTTTGGGAGAGCTTTCACTCTGTGAAGTTTCAGACCCATAGCTATTTATTCACCTACTCAAAATGAGTAAATGCTAATTATCTGTAAAAGTATTGCGGATACCCAATTTTTATCAAATACTCATTCATCTACTTGTGGGAGAGCTTTCACATGGTGAAGTTTCAGACCCATAGCTAATTACTCACCTACTCAAAATGAGTAAATGCGAATTATCTCTAAAAGTATTGCAGATAGCCAATTTTTCTCAAATAACTCATTCACCTACTTTTGGGAGAGCTTTCACATGGTGAAGTTTCAGACCCATAGCTAATTATTTACCTACTCAAAATGAGTAAATGCTAATTATCTGTAAAAGTATTGCGGATACCCAATTTTTATCAAATAACTCATTCATCTACTTGTGGGAGAGCTTTCACATGGTGAAGTTTCAGACCCATAGCTAATTACTCACCTACTCAAAATGAGTAAATGCGAATTATCTCTAAAAGTATTGCAGATAGCCAATTTTTCTCAAATAAATCATTCACCTACTTTTGGGAGAGCTTTCACTTGGTGAAGTTTCAGACCCATAGCTAATTACTCACCTACTCAAAATGAGTAAATGCGAATTATCTCTAAAAGTGCTGCAGATAGCCAATTTTTCTCAAATAACTCATTCACCTACTTTTGGGAGAGCTTTCACTTGGTGAAGTTTCAGACCCATAGCTAATTACTCACCTACTCAAAATGAGTAAATGCGAATTATCTCTAAAAGTATTGCAGATAGCCAATTTTTGTCAAATTAATCATTCACCTACTTTTGGGAGAGCTTTCACTTGGTGAAGTTTCAGACCCATAGCTAATTACTCACCTACTCAAAATGAGTAAATGCGAATTATCTCTAAAAGTATTGCAGATAGCCAATTTTTCTCAAATAACTCATTCACCTACTTTTGGGAGAGCTTTCACTCTGTGAAGTTTCAGACCCATAGCTAATTACTCACCTACTCAAAATGAGTAAATGCGAATTATCTCTAAAAGTAGTGCAGATAGCCAATTTTTCTCAAATAACTCATTCACCTACTTTTGGGAGAGCTTTCACTTGGTGAAGTTTCAGACCCATAGCTAATTACTCACCTACTCAAAATGAGTAAATGCGAATTATCTCTAAAAGTATTGCAGATAGCCAATTTTTCTCAAATAACTCATTCACCTACTTTTGGGAGAGCTTTCACTTGGTGAAGTTTCAGACCCATAGCTAATTACTCACCTACTCAAAATGAGTAAATGCTAATTATCTGTAAAAGTATTGCAGATAGCCAATTTTTCTCAAATAACTCATTCACCTACTTTTGGCAGAGCTTTCACTCGGTGAAGTTTCAGACCCATAGCTAATTATTCACCTACTCAAAATGAGTAAATGTGAATTATCTCTAAAAGTATTGCAGATAGCCAATTTTTCTCAAATAACTCATTCACCTACTTTTGGGACAGCTTTCACTCTGTGAAGTTTCAGACCCGTAGCTATTTATTCACCTACTCAAAATGAGTAAATGCTAATTATCTGTAAAAGTATTGCGGATACCCAATTTTTATCGAATACTCATTCATCTACTTGTGGGAGAGCTTTCACATGGTGAAGTTTCAGACCCATAGCTAATTACTCACCTACTCAAAATGAGTAAATGCGAATTATCTCTAAAAGTATTGCAGATAGCCAATTTTTCTCAAATAACTCATTCACCTACTTTTGGAAGAGCTTTCACACACGAAAATGAAAAATTGTGAATATCTCGGAAAAGCTATTTCTTCTGCTTTAATGCTCGGCGGGAGATACACACCACGGCAGTGGTCTTGACAAAAATTTTTGTCTCCCCAAAAATGGTGGCCATTTTGAATTTTCAAAGTTTTTGCAAAACACAAAAATGCTTATATCTCGAAAACCGTGCTATATGGAGCGAACTCAACAAAATTTTGGACCTGCTGGGTATCTCTGCAGAGTAGCCATGCCAATTTTCAAAATATTTTTGTCTCGCCAAATATAGCGGACATTTTTAATTTTTTTATTTTTTGCAAAACACAAAAATGCTTATATCTTGAAAACCGTGCTAGATAGAGCAGACTGCGCTGACTTTGGTTGCCACAACAGTATAAGGCTAGAAACGAAGCATTTTCTTAATACTTTAGCACTCACCTTTATATCCTTTTCGGGACGCTTTGTTTTTGCTATGCAAAAACATTATCTTTTTTTTGGCGAGCGATCCTCTAGTTTCAATAGATTTACAGATACTTACTTCCATATCCCCCACACACAAAAAATTCCAAAATCGTCTAAGGTTTCATGTGGTAGGACAGTTGTACCATTTCTGGGCACTTACTTTTGGCATTGATACGGCTCCACTTGAGTTCACCCGCATTATGAAGAGGTAAAACTCATGCTTCAGAACAGGGTAATTCATATTCATCAGTACCAAAAGGACTGGTTACTACATCACTGCAAATTTGCTTGGACCAGTTGAAACAGCTAGTGGCATTTGTACAAGAACTCGGTTGGGTGATAAATTTTCAAAAGTCAGAACTCATCCCAATACAACACTTTGACTTTCTTGGTTCAGATTCGATCCAAGCAAGGGCAAAATGTCTCCCACAGAAAACAAGTGTGATATTTTAATAAAGGCGATAGAGGGTTTACAAACAAGTTTAACAATCACTCCCAAAATTCTATTGTCATTCCTAGTGATTCTAGCCTCTCTAGAAAAGACAGTCCCAGTGGACAAATTACACATGAGATCGTTTCAGTGGTACCTGAAAACCCATTGGTAATATCCTGAATTGATAGACATTCAGATTCCCTCTTCAGAGATTTTTAAAATTTATCTGAGTTGGTGGAAAGACCCCCAAAAATATCTTAGCTAGGTCATCCTCCCCATGCAGAGGAGCCCAATCTTCTGTTATTCACTGATACATCTCTAAAGAGTTTGGGAGCACATTTGGGAGACCTGACAGTCAGTGGCATGTGGTTGGACACAGAGACAAATCTTCATATAAATGTTTTAGAACCGAAGGCTGTGTTCCTTGCAGTAAAGGCTTTTCAAACTAACCTTCAAAACAAGAGATTTCTAGTTGCTTTATACAATACTATAGTAGCGTACTATCTCAACAAAGAAGGGGGGGGGGACTTACTCCTTAGAGAGGTGTCCAATGGTCTGTCATCTAATGGCTTTTTGCAATCCCAGAGCAAATTTGCTGAGGGCTCAACACATTCAGGGCTGTCTAAATGTGATAGCAGACAGCCTGTCATGCAGGGACAAAATCTTACGAACAGAATAGTCTCTTAATCCTAAATTTTTTCAGACGATTTGTCAAATTTAGTACAGACCAATGGTAGACATGTTTGCAACAGAATTGAACAACAAGTTACCACAGTCTGTAGATTCTCCAGTCCCAGACCCCGATGCGATGGCAGTACATGCATTGAATATCTTGTGGGAGGCACTACACAGTTATGCCTGTTGTAGTAACCGCAGAATGGCCAGTGATTTAGCTTGTTTTGGGACCTGATAGATCTAATCTAATGTGGGCTTTTATAGCGCTTAATCTCCATCGCTGATGGACTCTAAGGCACAACTGAACATAAAGCAAAGTAGTTAACATTAATCCGAGGACATAGCCAGGTCATAGCAAGGAGACACAGGGTGACAGGAGAGGCTATGGGGGATATGCTTTTGCAAACAGGTAAGTTTTTAACTTCTTTCTGAAGGAGGCAACTGATGCTGCACTGCGCACATCATGAGGGAGTTCATTCCAGATCTTAGGAGCATCAAAGGCAAAGCTGTGATCAAAATGTTTGACTGACCTGAAGACTGATGAGCGGAAAGGAGGAACATTGATGTATTGATGATCTGGTGCCATAGGAACAACTGCTGAGTGACAAGAATGGTTGAAAATAGGAAGGAGAACCACTATGTAAAAATTAATAAACTAGTGTTGCAGTTTTGAACATACATCTATACTTAACGGGCAGCCAGTGGAGTTGCTTCAGAATGGGTGTAACATGATCTATCCACAAGGCAACCACTACTACTACCACATTGGGAAAATCTCCACAAACAACCATTCAGTCAGAAATTTCATCAAAATCTACCTTATCATAACCTCCATGTTTGGCATCTGGACTCAAGAATAAATTATCTCGAGAATTCTCAGAGTCCATGGCAAATAGAATTAAGGCACCTCAGAGATTTTCATCCAGAAGGGTCAATTAATCAAGGTGGACCATTTTTTAATCATGGTGCAAGGAGAATTAGATGAAATTCCAAAAACATCCTCAATAGCAGATTTCTTGACTTATTGTATCCACCGGATAGCATCTGGTGGATGCTATGTATTACGCATAAGTACGCTCCTGCCGCAGTGTGAAGAGATTTTCTCGGTACCCTTCTAGAGGCCAGGGTATTATAGATAGACTTCTCAAATTTGCAGGATATATTCATAACCATAAAATCTTGCCTGGGAATATTTTTTGCCTTATTTTGAAAAAACAAGATGGCTGCCAGGGACATTTTTCCGACTTTCAGCAAGGAGTTTTTTGGCCCTCTAGAGCAAAGGGTATTATAGGTAGAGATCTCAGATTCGCAGGATATGTTCATTACACAATCTTGACTGGGAATACTTTTGGCCTCATTTTGAAAAACAAGATGGCCGCCACATGCGTTTCATCGTCAGTCATGAAAAACTTCTTATATCTCCCTCATTATTGGTCCTAGAGGTTTGCAATGTGAAGCCAACCTATTGGATATCATGGGCTAGGAATCTTGTGATGTAGTCAGATTTGATCTTGGGCCCATCCTTCAAGGTCATATGAGGATAGCCAAATTGAAAAGTGTTTATAACTTGCTTACTATTGGTCCTAGAGGTTTACAATATGAAACCAACCTATTGGAAATCATGGGCTAGGAATCTTCTGATGTGGTCAGATTTGACCTTGGGCCCCTGCTTCAAGGTCAACGAAGATAGCCAAACTTAAAAGTGCTTATAACTCGCTTATTATTGGTCCTAGAGGTTTGGGACGGTAAACCAACCTATAGGAAATCATGGGCTGGGAATCTTTTGGTGTGGTGAGATTTGACCTTGGGCCCCTCCTTCAAGGTCAAACAAGGATAGCCAAACTTAAAAGTGCTTATAACTTGCTTATTATTGGTCTTAGAGGTTTGGGATGGTAAACCAACATATAGGAAATCATGGGCTGGGAATCTTCTGGTATGGGCGGATTTGACTCTGGGCCCGTCCTTCAAGGTCAAACAAGGATAGCCAAACTTAAAAGTGCTTATAACTTGCTTATTATTGGTCCTAGAGGTTTGGGATGGTAAACCAAACTATAGGAAATCATGGGCTGTTAATCTTTTGGTGTGGTGAGATTTTGACCTTGGACCCCTCCTTCAAGATCAAACAAGGATAGCCAAACTTAAAAGTGCTTATAACTCACTTATTATTGGTCCTAGAGGTTTGGGATGGTAAACAACATATAGGAAACAAATGCTATTGTTTTGTGACCTTGACCTTCAAGTTCAAGGTCACTGGTGGCCTCTTAAAGGTCAGATTTTGGCCATTTTTTTCACATTTTGGCCCAGTTCTTATATACAGAAAGTTAGATCATCCTATGGGTGGTATATATAATACATATATATGTCCTCTGTAAGCATGCAGAAATTTGACCTTGAATCTCTTCATTGAAGGTCATCAGACTGTCAAAATACCTCACCGAGGCCATTTTTGGCCTTTTTGGAGATATTTTCACACTTAATGCACTGAAAGCACGAAAACATAATACTCTGTATGTCACACTTCAACCATGTCCCGTCCGGGGATACACTGTGTCAAGACATAATCTCTAGTCTATGTTTGGTTTATAACTATATTCAACTTGTGATGTTGTTTTAATTATTTAACTTTAACAACAGTGTAACAATAGTTAGTCACTACTAGTAAAATGTCAGTACTTTTCCTCGCAATAATGCTTGATATAAGTACTTTGACTTAGGATTTCTACCTACTTTAAAAACCCACCACCTGTATGGTTGAAATCAAGCAATAGTGAGGATAAGGTAAGGGTATTTTATGCAATAAAATATAAAAAATTTATTGTAATTTAACTTTTGTAAGTTAAATACCTGATCCTCAATTATTGTTTTTCATAATACACCCAAATAAAAGTGTAGAATATCAGGAAACTTGGGAACTTGCATTATGTGCAGGTCTACCAACAAGAATATTTTTCTTGCATATTCGGATTGATCGGTGATGTTTGCCTTCGCCAACATATAGTCGGTAGAATTTTCGTAGCATTTTACTGTGAAATGAATATCTATATCAGAGGATGAGATTTTGAACTATACCCATAACCTCTTGCTCTAGAGGCCCAAACTCTACAAAATGAGTAATAAAGAAATCCGCCAAGCCAGCAGTAGTGTTTGTTCATGTCCCGGATTGTGCCACATGACGTACCTCAGATGTTTTTATGGTTTGTTAATTCTTGTACAGAATGCTTCTAAATTCACCATATGTGAAAATGAGCGAATTTCTAGCAAGATGGAGAATGTCAGAGGTACTTATATTTTATCAAATGTTAGAGACATAGTGTTAGTGGTCTATTTAAATAATTACATGTATTAAGTGTCTGTGAAATTGTTTTATTCCCCAATAAAAGTTATTAAACTAATATTAGAAAAAAAACTATTTATAGCAGACATATGTACTTTTTACTGTTGGAAAGGTATTTAAACAGTACTGCATGTTTTATTGCATTTAAATCCATCCACGAGTTATGCAAGGAAAACTAATCAGTCAAGTTTAGTTTTACAAATACTTACTAACCTAAGATGTACAAAATATTTTATACCAATATGGTTGTAGCAAATGCACGATAAATTTTCTTGAATATATCAAACTGCCTACTAGTAGGTAATCATATTTTTACTTATTTTACTCATTTAAAGGTAATTTTCTTAATATTTCATTGCACATTCATCAGTACTATCCCTTGATATATATTGGCTTCAGTCATGGGTCATTGATGCTTGTAAAATTAATGTAACAGACAAAGGCTGATCAGTATATTTCAGACATTTGAAGTTAATTGATGTAGCACTACACTGTGATATTACATTTTAGACCTTCTCTTATGAAGGTTGATACATGTTGATTAGTTTATTCAGAGTATTAGTTTTTGGTGGGTTGAAAAAGTTTTTTTTCAGAAGAGTGTTTTTGTTTTTGCAGTGTTACAGCAAATGGAATTAAACGTCGACAACAGGGTGAGTTGTTAATTGTCGCATATCTCTGTTGCTTAAAATAGTACCTATTGAAGTAAATATTTTTGAAATAGCACATGTAATTAAGCTAATTAAATATACCATAATCAATAATGTATACAAACTGTCATATAGAGCAATAAGACTTTATATTAGTTAAAATTATTCTTTGCAAGGTCATGGTCAGTATGCAATGTCTCCTCCTATTAATTTTCCATACTTTGTTGCATTTGATTAAAAATGTTTTTAATTTTTTTTTCAAGCCATGTAAGTTGTGCTACATCTCTTACAGGCAGGTCAGATAGAAGATCATCGTTTGAAAACTCTGATTGATCAAAATAAAGAGATGGAAAGAGAACTACAGAATGAACAGAATGAAAATAAACAGGCTAGTGCTTCTTGAATGTATACAAGCTGTGAGCTGGCCAAATTTATTTTAACCTACATACAAGATGCTAAGTCAAATAAGACTTACAAAATTGTAAATACAGGATAGCTAAACATATCTATGACTTTAAAAGTTGTATCTTTATCTTAATAACTTTCATAATATATAACTTAGTTTGTTGTGCCTACAAGGTAGTATCTTAATGTGTGGTATATTTAGTGTAAAATAAATTTTTGCAAGCACTGTTGTACATTGCACCAAGTAACTTGAATAATTTACAAGATACCAATTCATATATATGACGTACTAAATCAAATGTACAACTTGTTAAGGCATGTGTACAAGTTAATAAATACTTTATATGACTTAAGTCATACATACAAATTAGTATCAGAATACCTGTGTTATTAAGTGGAATGTACCACTTAGAACGTTATATAACAGCATATCCAACATTCCTTCCTGATGATCTCTGCAGCATGCAAACAGCAATACATCTCACAATGAAATTCGAAGTCTAGGTGTATGTAAATGGCAAACAGGCAGCAATGTCCACCACCAGAGTAAAGTTCCTAAAAGGTGGACATGTATTTATACGCTATGACAATCCAAAATCACAGCCAGAGAGCAGAGCCCACAGTCAGTAAAGCCATCGTGCACTACCAACCGCATAACAATATGGCATATTGTCGTTGATAAGAAGATGAACACAGTGAGAGTCCTTGTCGAGCACCATTCCATCACAGTTCATTGAGAGCTCAGGGAAAACAAATACCAAGCTGTCCAACTTCACAGCCTGGCAACAAAGCCTCAGTCTTGACCTACTGATTCCAGGCACCCAGTAGTCAGGTTTCCATGCCACATCCTTCCAGGTTTCATGAAGCTCAGGTACTTTCCAAACGAACACAACCTGAGGTTAACCTGTAATACTGCTAAGGTGCTACACCTGCAACCGCAGAGGTCAGTAAACAAGAAGATGTCCTTAAGTTAAATGAGGGTCAGGCACAGGAGGTCCATCCCCACTTGCAGGTAAATAACTTGAGGTAAGCGTGAGCAGATGGGTCACATATCCTAGGTAGCATTAAGCAATGCGTAGAGCACCAACCAACGCCAGAGGTGACTAAACTTGAGTTCTACAGCTGACAGAGGAGCCAAGGTCAATCTTCAGCAGCCAAGGCTCAGCTCACCACCATGTCCAAACTCCTGCAAATACAAACCAGGCAACAGCACCAATGCAAGAAAACCCGGGGGGGATAAATATGGGTGGGGAAACTTTTTTCCATGCAAGAAGTCTGGCTTCAAACTTTCATATGACAACTGGGGCTGGTGTCACCGCACATGGAAGCCTGAGCAATTCTAAAAAGGTAGAAAAATGGGGTTCACATACTTTAAATGCAAATCTGCAGAACCTAAAACTTGGAAACCAATGTATTAAGGTAGGGGTCCAGGAATGAAAACTCGGCCACCCATATGGCCGAACCCAAAAGTATATCTTACAAAGACAAAACTTCAGACATTTAGTTAGCCTTTTAAAAAGGATAATTATATTGTTTAATTTAATTTTCTTTGATCAGTGGATGGAAGGAGTAAAAGTATGAACCTATAGAAGCAATCTATCAGGCCCACTCAGTCTGGTATTATAGGAAGATATATACAAAGATAAGTATGTGCCAAGGTATTTAGGATAACCTGAGTGCATGCATTTGTGTAAACTTCTCAGGTTAGGTTTCACATGCACATACCTATTTCTATTGGTAACCACATTGGCAAGACTATTCTGGGTACACTGTAATTACACAAATTAAATCATGAAGAGCTTCTAAAGAGAGTATTGCAATAGTCAAGACAACTACTAACCAAGTGATGGTGGCCTACACCTGAGAGGGCATAAACCTTTCTTGAGCAGTTGTGAGAAGAATTTCATAGAATGTACTGTATCAGATACTTTACAGTCAAGCATCAAGAAACATATTATTATCTAGAATATTATCTAGAAACATGTATTATTTAAATTATAGGATGTCATTATGTACATCATTCAAATTAAGTAAAACTCAAATTATAAATTTGTAACTGAAGTGTTTTTCTGGTTTAATCAGAAAATGTAGATGGTAAAATCCAATCTTCTTGTTCACAGTTCTTGTCTTGCCTTTGACTCAGTTTACCAATTGTGATGAAAGTTAAACACACCACTGGCATTTAAACTCACTGCAGTTCCATTTCATTTTTACGAAAACACAGTGTAGCCTTATGGTAATATTTTTTTATCTCTTGTTTCTCCTCGACCTTATCAGCAAAGCTCAAAAGGCTGAAAAAGGGTTAAAATTAAACTTGTCAGTAGTAGATTCAACAGTTTCTTATGACAGTTGTAGATATAACTGAACCCCTTCAAATGAAATTCTTATCATTAGAACTCTTATGTTCCACTATACAACAGTGTGACATGTCACTTACAGATGCAGCGAGATCTGGTAGAGTCTGAGAAAGAACTTAAAGTGTTGAAAGAGAGGGTGGATGACTTGTCAGAAGAGAACCTGTCTCTGCGAACAAAGCTGGATGAACTGGAGACACACTGCTATTGGTTAGAACGAAAAGAACGCCGGCAGGTGCTAGATTCACATGGTTTTCCCCGTTAAGTAGAACACTCGTTTGTAGAATTTTGTTTTATTTAGAAGGAAATAATGCACTTAGATGGACTTTAGCATGACCTTCTAACATATAACTAATTGTAAATGCCGGGTACAGGGTATCCCAAAATTCTTTCGTAAAATATTGGCCAAATGAGCTGGTCCTGAATACTACAGTTTATGAAGATCTCTCAAAACACTAAGCCCTGAACCACAGTCTTGCGCAGTAATCAGGATGCTCCTTCGACTAATTTTTTTCTTGGGAGATTTGAGATTACTGAACTCCAAAGGAGTGCACAAAATATGGTAATAGCATCTAAAAGATTGGTTGTAAGTCTTAAAGATAAGTCATAACACTGTAAATATTAGGCATAACATCTTAAAGATAAGTCACAGCACCCTAAATATTAGTCATAACTGCTTTACAATACCAATGATTATGCTTCTGGCCTTCACATCTGAAAATATAAGTTGTACAACTAATTACTAGTAAGATTTCTTTCAAGATAACTTTATTGGGTTGTTGGGAGGGAAACTCTCAACAATGTAACGTCAGTTATAGTGTTAAAATTTCTCTTTAATTTAGGAGTTTTAGGCAAGGCTTTGAAAATCCATTGTACTCGATCTTATTGGTTTTAAGAACAATTACACTGAGGAGATGTCTAGTCATTAATCAAGCATGTAAAGTTTTGTTTGTATTCTTTATATTTACAGCAAAGCATGGAATATCCTATTTATGATCAAAGTAGTGTGAAAAGAGGTAATATTTCATTTTGAAAGCACTTCTCCTTCATATTATTTTCTCACAGAGTAGCACAAACCTTTCATACATTGTAATCATTTCTGGTCATGTAGACTATAGTATTTTATCCTAGTAAAATCTAATACCACACAAAAAAGCTGAAAATCTTGATGACTTCAATTCTCTTTCTACCAGTGTATAGAGTATGCGTTTTGTTTTCAAAAAAAAAAAAAAAAAAAAAAAAAAAATTTTTCAGTCAATCCATATGTCAAGCTTGGAGGATCTTGTCTGCTGAGGCTAACTATTTTTAACTGTGCTTTAGAATTTCAGTGAATTTTTTTACCCCATGTTCTTAACTTTGCAATTTCACTTGCTTTGGTGAATATTTTTATTCACTTTTCTTGGTGCTGTGTGGATGTTGCTGTAAGTCTGTGTATATAGATATATGAAATGTTTTATTGTTTTTAACAGGAAGAGAAAAGAAGATAGGTAAATTATTGAACCACCAAAGGTCGTCTCATATAATTTATCTTTTTTGCATGGTGAATGGTACAGAGTAGAATATCAATTCCGTTTAGTTAAACTTAGTGATCAAAACTAATACAATAACCATTCACTGAAAATTTTCAGTTTTAGATCTTTACCAAGATATCCGCTACTAATTGTTATTAGCTGCTGTTACATACTACAAGGGTACTAAAGAGGTACTTGGACTAATTATAAAAAGTTTGATTTAGGCAGGTTTATGCGCTTTTGCAACAGTTTTTTTTCCAATGACAAATATCTTGGAAATGGTAAGAGGCCTAAACATTTATTGATAATTTTGTGTCAGTGTTTTGCTTATCCTAAATAAATACTTTCAATCTTTGTCTTATCATTAAAATTCTCCATTGATTTACTTCTCTATTGTATTAAAGTGTCCCTCGACAAATGGAACAATTATTGGTTTATTCCCCTGTGTTCAAACAGCCTATGCCATCGCAGTATTCTTCTAAGTTGAATATCTCCCTTTAATATAAAGCCTGTCAAATTAATTCTTAGCAGATGTCATCAGATGTGTAGGAAATTTTTTTTTGACAAGTATCAATTTAACCTTTGACCTTTATTAAGGTCACATGATCAGAAACAATTTTTTTCTTTTACTTCCTTTTCACAACATTCTCTCAGAAAGTGCAACATGTAGATCCACAAAATTTGGCAAGCTCCTTCCTCACATCAAAATCGAGAAGCAAGTGTAATTTGTGAGCAGTCGAGCCATAATGAACTGAGTAATGGCCAAATGATCATCTTTAAGCAAAAAAATTGTGCTAAAATTGACATTTAGGGCACATATATATGGTGTATATTTACTCACATTAAGGGATTACATAATTAAGTTAAGAACTTAAGAAAGTATACAAATTTGGGTTTATAGATTCAAAAGTCACATCCTCATGTTGAGGTTACCTTAAAATCATCCATATCTTCTTGGTATGCAGTGTTCATGGGATGAGATTTGTAAAATATCAACAAATATTTTGGAGCTTTGGAATGTATTTGAAAGTAATACAATCTATAGCCTGGGAATCCCAAAAACCTCAGTGAATTAGGCCACACAAAAATATTGCCTTGGACTCGATAAAAGTTCATTCAGTTATTGATTACACTATTTAGATGTAGTGATTTGGCTGCTTGCACCCTTCTTGCATTTCCATGTCGATTGTATCACCCGAAATATTTAAGATTCTTAGTTATTTTTCTTTTTTTCATTGTGATTAGAGCTGTGGAATGTTTCGTGAGGTTACAGCCAATGCAAATCATAGCTTGTAATTCCATAAAAAATCGATCACATTAGACCCCCTCCCCTTCAAAGGAAAAAATGGAGTTTTTTACCATTTCTCCTTTACCATTTTTCTTGTGAGTATGTAACTTAACAAATTTCTAGTTGTATCAAAAAAGGAAAAATATAGTTGAGTTAATTAACATATCACAGATGACAAATTTGTTTAAAAAGGATTATTTTTATAGTAAGATACATTTTATTGGTATCCATTTTTACTTCCTGGCATCTTTAAAAATAACTGCACGTCTGTATTGACATCATTCTTGCATGCCTTATATATAATGATCAAAATTGTCACATTAATCACAAAGTGTAAAATTTCAGAATCTCACAAAGCCTGCATGTTTAGCTTTTAAGAATGGTTCCTTTTTTGTCAAGTTGTGGTTTTGATGATAGTTTTAAGCTGGATGGGCTAGTGGTCACAGTAAGCTGTATTACCGAACAGACAAATACAGTAGATTTGGTGAAACTGAAACATAAGTAGAATATTGCTATGAGAAGAAAATGGTAGTTCTAAATCCGAACAGTTACTAGACTAAGTGCAAAATACAAGGATAACTAGAAGTCCAATGTACAGAAAGTGGTGACAAATACAACCTTATATAATTCACAATTATATTTCCAGTGGTAATAACAAGGTATAAATATGTATGTACAGAAATGTCAAAATTCTTGAAAGAGGTCACAAAATAGCACCGTTGTGTTACTTAGTACTAGATTCCTCCCATACCAATAGCTTATTAATACACTAATCTGAGTTATTAACTCTGGACACCAAATAAATAGATTGCCCAGTAGTTTCATTACATGTATAGTATTTATTACAATAGAGTTACGGTAAATTGCATATCTTCAGTACTTCATATTTTTCAAAGTGGGTATAAATAGAAGTTGACATGAGTAGAAATACATGGCTTACAATTTGCAACTTTGACTTAGACCAAACCCTCAGTCAGTAGTAAAAAAGAGTAAGGAATCCAAAATTCGCCAGAAATCTAAAATTCACCACCTCTTAAACCTTACTTTATACTATGAAAAAAAATGTTTTGTTTTAAACTTGGTAGTTTTCAGTTCAAAAAGTCTTAATTTACTATATATTCAACAAGTCTCACCTCAATTCATTTATTTTTATTAGTGTTTCCACATGTGGCGAATTTTACATTTCTTACTCTACAGCTAAAAAGTTTGGGAAAATGGAACTGATGTCTACCATCAGTGTCATTATGTGCCAGGGACTGTATTCACCAGCATGGATTAAGTCCAGATTGAAGTTGAGAAAATAAATTTCAAGTGAGTCAGTGGATCTACTAGCTATTTACAGAGCAGCTATTACATGTGATGAAATAATCAGCTATTTAAGCAGTTTATTTTTGTTTATCTTACACAACTTTGACCAAAGTCCTTCAGAAATCCAAAGGGACTGAATAATTCAATAAATACCCTAGCTCTGTCTGTCTAGTGATGGATTAAATCATTTATATCTAGTTCCCAGAGATATGTTCTATCAGTTATTTTTGAACAATCTTAATCCAAAAGTTTTGTTTTGTTTTTTCATCCAAAAGTTATCCCATCAACTGCAAGGATTAAGGTTTATCTAAAAACCTTCCCATCTCTTAAGATAAGTCATACAGACAACGAGACTGCTGTCTCAACTGTATAATGGAGCAGTTGGCATGTAAACTCATGATAATGGAACAGAGGTACAATGCCACAAACATGACAGCTGTATTAGTTATCGCGGTTTTTTTTTGTACATACTGAACCAGTCTGTAAAAACAGAGTAATTTTGTGCACAGTGATTAAAAATATCAGGAATGTTGCAGCAAATCTGGTTCCACTTTTTGGCTATATATATATTAACTAGTTGAATAATTAAGCTAACTTTGTGATGAATATAATTTTGTTACATGTTTTAGCAGAAATCTTCTTTTCTTTGATGTTTTTGTTTCTGGATATTTGTCAAATAACTGTGAACAGATTCCCCAATTCTTTTGCAGTTGAAAGATCTAAATACAGCTGATTATAAATTGGTGTTTATTGTACTGGTGGAGATGAATTTGATCAGATGTAATTGTATTGTAAATTCTATAGAGGAAGAACCTGAGTCTGATGGACACTATTCTACAGTTGCTCCCAAATGTGTAATACTTCGACAGCCCTCTGTTGGTGAGTTGTCAGTACAGTGTTTCTATATACATGTACCTGTACAAAAATTAGGGATATATTGGTTTGAGCTTGTTACCTATCCACTATCAATAATTGAGATGCAGTAACTCAGATTTCATATATGAGCATGGAATTACAAAGGCAAGTAGCTAAAAATGGTGTTGACCTTCAATTTCGAAATTATGGGTTTGATATGATCTTTGAGCACTGCTTTAAGGTCAGTGTGTGAAAATTCTGTGTTTGATTTGATCTTTGACTGCTGCTTTAAGATCAAATATGGTTTGTATTTAAAATGGCTAATGTTCATTTTCATTGCGTTAATACATCTTACCTAACAGACGATAGCTATAGTCCGGCGCCAGCCGGTCCCGCCAAACGCCAGAAAAAGACGTCCTGAGTTTCACCTCAGGCCGGACCGGCACACTCCAATCCACTCGCCAGGTGGCCTAGTTCCTGCTTTATTCACCAGAGGGACGTGACGTCATAGCATCTTTTTTGTTTGGCGCGAAGAGGAAGTTTTGTGTTTTCACAAATATTTTAAAGTTGGATATTTCTTCAGTTCATTACAGTTTTGTGTATTCAGGTTTTGTCTACGGATATTTTAACTATCATGGCATCACCTGGACAAAGAAAGGGAGCCTCTTTTGACCAGCACTCAAGATGTGCCCATTGTAGGGACAAGGGACATGGCAACGACGCATGCGTAAAGAAGTTGCCTTGCGAGTTTTGTGAATTATTAACACCCGAGCAGGTTGTTCAACTAGCAACCCCGACTTATAAGCTGAGGAAGGATAAAAAACAGGAATGTGAATCCTTGGTAGATCCAAGTTCTGTTACCGTGTTATCTTCTGTGGACCAGGACAAGGCAGTAGGTGCTTCTTCTTCTGCTATTAAACCACCGGAACATCTCTCCCTACCTCAGCCTTCATTTAAACAAGACTTAAAAGATTTAGATGACAAATGGTCGCTTCGCATGGCTAGACTTGAGGCGTTGATTACTATTGGACAACGCCCTCAAAATGTTTCCTTCTCACTGGTCAAAGCACCGGTCACTCATGTTCCTCCTGCTGGTTCTACATCTCAAGCCCCCTTTATGTTCTCAGCAGTTCCTTCTGGCCAGGCCGGTCCGGCCTCCGGTCCGGATAGAACTAAGGCTACAGCTACTGTTACCTCTCTGGGAATGTCTTCTCCTCTGGAAAACCTTTACCCGTAGACACTACCGAACCGGTATTTTCACAGCCCGGTCCAGTATCATATGGTGATCCACTCTCTCACTCTCTTCCAGTATCCAGTGCTAGTTTTTTGCCTCTGGACCCGGTCGAAGAAGGTCAACTGTCCGACCCGGAAGAGCAACCGGAGGTAGATACTGGAGAGTCCGAAAAAGTGATTGGTGAGGAACAGAATTACAGAGAAACAGTCCGGGGTGTACAGCCTTTTATGGGATGGACTCACATTCCGGACTTGGAGTATTCCCCAGCATCCAGAACTGCAGCCCCTGGGTAGGACACCGGGCTCAGCCGGTGGGCAAAGTTTCAGTGGATCTACCTCCTGAAGATTGGCTCTGCCGCAAGTTGGAAACTTTAAATTTAGTACTACTGGAGGGTTATCCCTCCAAGTCAAGTGAACCCGGTGGAATGCATGTAGACCAGTTTCTGAGGCCACCTAAGTGACAGACGCGTTGGTATGGCATCCATCCCGCAGAACCAAAGGACCCGCTTACGCCCGGAAAATCCGTCAACTCCTGGCCTAATGATGTGGCTAAACTCAACAGTGCCTTCCCCAGGATCTGTAAGCCTACTGTTGCTAACTCTCATCCACCAGGCCATCCAATTACTCAAGACACTTTTCGTAAATGGGAAAAATCAGCCAAAGAAACGAGTTATGTGTGCAACCAGTCAGCTGGCTTTAATCGTTGCATCACAAAAATTCAGGACAGTGTGCAAAAAAATTTGAAAACTTTGCAAACGGAATTATCAAAAGGCAAGTCTTCTGGAAAAGCCCAAGCTGCTTTTGACGAACTTCATTATCTGGCGTCCTTCAACCAGAATGTTAGCTTCGCAATGGGCAAGTCACTCCAGCACTTATCTAATTATATTTTTGTACAGATGGCTAACCTGACTTTGATGCGCAGGGATGCATATCTGGACAATCTCAGGGCAGGGGTAAAACCTGACACCTTTTCAGCTTTACGCAACTGCCCACTCAACGGATATGCATTGTTTCCTGATGCTATTATAAGGAAAGCAGAAGATGAGATCACTCATTTTGAAAGCATCAAGCATACTCCCCAACCCGGCTCGGGTCCCGGGGGGTTCGCTTGTAGTTTTAAGAAACAACATCAGCAGGGACATTTTCAGCCATACACCACTAACTGGAAGCAATCTCAGGACACTGCCTGTTCCGGTGGACAAGCTGGCAAGGATATGCCCGCTTGGAAATCCTTTGGCAACAGAGGTAGAGCTAGGGGTCGCGGCAGGGGTGGTCAACCAGGACGCGGCACCCGCCCGGCCAAAGAACATGCTCAGTATAAATGACAATTACTGGTCGCTAAACCCGGAGCCGATGGCCCGGCCAGTAAAGTGTGTGTCAAATATTCAAAGACAGAACTTTCATGTATCTGTTCAAAAACCTGTATTGTGTCCTGTTGTCAGTCCTGTACCTTTTGTCTTAAATGTGAGTGGGCAGTCACAAAAGAAAGACGGAAGTCCCTCATTAAAAACGAAAACAGAAATAGATTTTGTGAAAAGTGTTTTTTCTGTAGATCCTTGTGTTTTTGCCCCCACTGCTCCAAATGTCCGCAATGTTGCAAATGCTCAGATAGTGGGAGGGCGTCTGCAAAAATTTGGGCAGAAACGGTCCCTCCTGGGTGCAAACCCGAGAGTAGTGTCCATCCTGAAGGACGGCTACATTCTCCCATTCAAAAACAGACCTCCTCTGGTAAGAGATCGATTGATAGTCAGTGTTTATGCAAACCCTCTCAGGAACCTCTACCTGAAGGAGGCTTTGCAAGCCTTACTGCAAAAAGAGGCAGTAGAGATGGTGAGGGTTCGAACATCTCTAGCCTTCTTCAACAGACTTTTCATAGTTCCCAAACCAAACCAAAAATGGAGGCCAGTCTTGGACCTCAGCTCTCTTAAACAAATTTTTGAGCATAAAAACATTCAAAATGGAAACCCCAGAGACAATTCAGATTTCCTTGCAACAAGGAGAATGGGTGACTTCGCTGGACTTCAGCGACGCCTATTTTCACATTCCAGTTCATATAAAGTCCCGGAAATATCTCAGGTTCCACTTTCAAAATCAGTCCTATCAGTTCCGGGCCCTTCCCTTTGGCCTATCAACAGCTCCGATGGAGTTCACTCGGGTGGTCAAAGAGGTCAAGTTAATGGCTCAATCCCAGGGTATAAGGATCCACCAGTACCTAGACGACTGGTTGATTCGAGCCCCCACCAAAGAATCCTGCCACCAGGGCACCCAATCCCTCCTCACCCTTTTTCCGGGAGTTGGGTAGTGAACTTACAAAAGTCAGAGTTAGAACCCAAACAGATTTTAGAGTTTGTGGGTTACAAGTACGATCTCTCTCAAGGACTGGTCTTACCGACTCAGAACCGTTGGGAGTCGATTCTCCAAAAGTTGGAATCCATTCTGTCCAAACCAAGTTGCTGAGTCAGGAAATTTATGTCCCTGATAGGCCTGCTTACAGCAACGGAAAAACAGGTTCCCCTGGGGAGACTCCACATGAGACCCATCCAGTGGCACCTAAAACGACATTGGAGAGTTCCAGAATCCCTGGAAAAGGAGATTCCTGTTCCAAGGTCCCTTCACCCACACCTTCTATGGTGGACCAAGGACACAAATGTCTTGACAGGACAGCCTTTACATCCTTTGAGTCATGCCATTCAAATCTTTACAGACGCCTCAAAAGAAGGCTGGGGTGCTCACTTAGGCGACTTCACGGCAAAAGGCATTTGGTCAGTTCCAGAAAGCCATCTTCTTATAAACTCCCTGGAACTAAAAGCTGTCTTACTAGCCTTGAAAAGATTCCAGCACTTAGTACAAGGAAAAGTAGTTCTAGTTGCCACAGACAACACCACAGTTGTGGCATACATCAACAAGGAAGGAGGTATGAGGTCAGGCTCACTTTGTGCCCTTCTATGGCGACTCCTGTGTTGGTGCAATCTGAGACAGGTAGTCCTAAAGGCCAGGCACATCCCTGGTCGTCTGAATGTGATTGCAGGCAAGCTATCTCGTCAAGGCCAAGTCATTCAGACAGAATGGTCACTTCACCTGGCACCTGGCACCTTCCCCAAGTGGACATGTTTGCAACAAAGTACAATTGCAAACTAGCCCAGTATGTGTCTCCAGTGCCGGACCCCAGTGCATGGGCAGTGGACACCCTAACAGTCTCTTGGGAAAACCTAGACATGTGTTTCCTCCAGTGTCGTTACTGGGCAAGGTGGTCAGCAAACTGTCAGACCATCTTTACAAGAGAGTGATCCTAATAGCTCCGGGGTGGCCCAACATGCCATGGTTCTGGGACCTGGTGGAACTGTCGTCTCAGATTCCTCTTTGCCTACCCGGTCATCCCAACTTGGTGACACAGCCAGTCAACAAGGCACGTCACAGGAAACTGACCAATCTAAACCTACACGCCTGGCTCCTAGAGCCGAGGCAATCAAGGAGCAGGGGTTCTCTAGCCCAGTGGTGTCACGAATTGAGGCTTCTCAAAGAAGTTCAACCAGAACAGTCTATGAGGCAAAGTGGTCCGTTTTTGTCAGATGGTGTGAATCGGGTCAGGTGGACTTCAGGTCTCCATCTATCAAACAAATAGCAGATTTTCTCCTTCATCTCTTCCAGGAGAAGAATCTCCAGCCCGGTACCATTGATGGTTACAGATCAGCCATTGCGGACAAATTAGGCAATTCAAGATGAAAACTTGACTCGCCTTTTGGACAGTTTTCACAGAGATAGACCAAAGGGTAGGCGAGGAATTCCTTCGTCGAATCTCTCTCTGGTTTTGCATCAGCTCACCAAACAACCATTTGAGCCTCTCAGAAAGGCCTCATTGAAACATCTGACCTTTAGAACAGTGTTCCTCCTAGCTCTGGGTTCTGGAAAGCGTAGGAGTGAAATACATGCTTGGCTGAACAAAAATATTAGACACCAAGCTGACTGGTCAAAAGTGTCCCTTTACCCGTCTCCAAGTTTCTTGGCTAAGAACCACTTAGCAAAAGAGGGGCCAGAGTGCGTGGCTCCAGTGGTTATACCAGCCCTGGCTCCTACTCTGGACAAGTCCTTGAAGGAGGACAGATCACTCTGCCCAGTTAGAGCTCTGCGCTACTATCTGGACAAAACTCAAGATCTCAGACAAGGAAAAGAGCTAGTATTTGTCTCCTTCAAAAAGGGTTTCACAAAGGATATTTCTACTGCTACGATTTTGTCATGGATCAAGCAGACAGTTATCCTTTGCTATGATTTATCAGATCAGGAGTCTCTAACTCTTCACCAGGTGAAAGCACATGACGTTAGAGCCTTCGCGGCTTCTAAAGCCTTTCAAGGTGGCATCTCGCTGGACCAGATCTTAGCTGCATGCCACTGGAAGTCCCACAACACCTTTACTCAATTCTACCTTAAAGATGTTGTGTGGGCAGATTCGGAGCTTTTTCACTTAGGTCTGGTGGTAGCTGCACAGCAGATCCACCAATAAACCGGCTTGGCTCCTATTTTGTAAATAGTGTACATAATAGTTAAGGTTTTTTACTAGGTTGCCTGAGGCAATGAGTATGAGACCATTATTCCACTCTTACAGGCTAAATGGAATCTCTAGGACTGAACTCTTCTCTCTTCCTCCTCTCAGAGCAGAAAAAAGAGGGTGGGGGAGTGGCACTACCCGGTAACTTAAGGAGCAGTTTTTGAGCTTCTTTGTCAGCCGGGCCAGAGTTTACATGCCTATTTATAGAGTTCCTTCTAGTCCTGAGGAAGCTGCCCTCCTTCCACGGGGTAGTTATTCTAGCTATCGTCTGTTAGGTAAGCTGTATTAACGCAATGAAATTGCAAATTTTAATCAGTAAATTAAATTTTTATTAGTTAATACCTTACCTAACAGACGGAAGATTCCCACCCGGCCTTCCCCGCTTTTCAGCTTCTATTAATCTAATTTGGGATGAAAAAGATGCTATGACGTCATGTCCCTCTGGCGAATAAAGCAGGAACTAGGCCACCTGGCGAGTGGATTGGAGTGTGCCGGAGGTGAAACTCGGGACGTCTTTTTCTGGCGTTTGGCGGGACCGGCTGGCGCCGGACTATAGCTATCGTCTGTTAGGTAAGGTATTAATTAATAAAAATTTAATTTACTAATTAAAATTTGCAAAATTATATATATTTGAAAACTAACTTACAGGAATTGGATGCCAACTTTTTTGGATGGGGGGGGGGGGGGGGGGGGGGGGACATCAGATTTGATTTTTGTATTGGTCCCAGTGGTTTGAAATGCAAGAACTAACATGCAGGAAATCATAGACTCTGGAAAATCTTGCAGGTTAAGAAGTAACCTTTGACCCTGATTTAAGGTCAGACAGTGTCTTTACATGAATAGGCCCTGTATCTCATATCATTACTCCCTTATTCTTTGTTTGCTATGTATAAAGTTATAACAAATCATTTGCTAAAAATCTTTTGGCAATGTCAGATTTGGCCTATGGCCAGACCTTCAAAGTCAGATGACGTTAACATACCCAGGAGCTCTTGTACCTGATGTTGGGGACTTCTCAGAGCAATGCGCTGATTTTTCCCATCATGTGATATGCTGCGTTGATACACTATGGTTGAAATTATTGGCAGTGACTTACAAGTGCATATTTGACTGAAATTAACATATTTTAATTTATTCAATCTAAACTAATGGAAAGAATAATTAACTTGCAATATTTACATCAGCTGAAATTGATGACAGGAATCAGTTACCAGGATGATTTAAATCAAAATTAATTTACAATCATTTAATTGGTCAAAACTAATCGGAAGAATAAGTTACCATTAGCTAGGTTACAGCGCCATTCACACTAGTGTCTGTTTTCAAATCTTTTATTATATCAATAACAACTACATAGAGTTTACTAATTCACTGTATTAACATTTTTCAAGTTGTTACTAATTTCTGTCTTTTCACATTTTGACATAAATTTATTATTTGTTATTTCTTGCTCGATTTTGACAAATAATATACCCTTTTAAAGCTTACAAGAAGTGGCATTTATCTTAGAGTGGTATTACATCCCATTTAGGTGAAGAAAGACCTGAATTTTTTGTGACATGTTACCTTATAATTTGAGGTTTTTCTTTATGTCAATTCATCCAAAATCATCAAAATCAAGCATATTATTTTCAAATAATAAATGTTAAAGGTTCAGATCAATAATTTTTGCAAAATAACTCAGTTACATTGATTGATGATCTTTTAAATTTATGTATAATATAATTGGTGCTTTTATAGCCCTTAATGTGCATCATAAGACAGAGTTCAACATGCTAGAGCCATAAATGGTGAAGGGAAAAATCGAGAGATGCCTAAAGTTGGTTTTTGTTTCAAATACAAGATCCTTTCAGGAGGCTAACAGTTGAGATTTATGACATATATGTGTGAAATTGTACTACAAAAGAGTAGTGAAAAACACTATTGAACAAAAAAAAACATTCTGGCCAGGCTACTGTTGGCACGCTAGTTATGTCAGCTGACTTCTCAGTCAGCTGACATTATGGCATCACTCTGCGGCGTCTGCGTCCGCATACGCGTTGAACAATTTCTTCTCCAAAAGTACAAGTCCCAGAGACATACTGTTTTTTTTTAAAAGATACCTTATCTATCGAGGATGAAAAAGTGTTCAAGGCATGCAGATCTGTATGTTCTCCAGAACCTTTACAAGTGAGGTACCCCCACCCTAAGTGTGAAAATTTCAACACTTTATCACAATTTTTTTTTTTGATTATTGCAGGGATTTCTCTCTTATCTTGCATACATGTACTATCCCACTAGTAGATTCCCTTGTGTGAGTATCAGGCCTGGATCTCTCTTAATTATTTTTTTATGAATTTTTTAAATAATTTTTTATACATTAAAATTCCTGAAATCATGCACTATGTCACTTATACCAGTAACTTGAAAAGTATTGCATTTAGAGCATTTTGTAAAAATATGTTATTCAGCTACTTTTTCTATAACTAGCATATGGTGAGTAACATGGGAGTCTATCCCAATAGCTAAGTGAGTAATAGCTACTTTTTTTTACTTTTCAGTAACTTCCATGATGAATTAAATCACTTGTAACTTGAAAACTACTGCATTTGAAGAATTTTATATAAATATGTTATTCAGCTACTTTTGGGTCAGCTATAAGATATTAAAATTACAGACCTGTAGCTCATTGCATAGCTGAGTAATAGCTACTTTAAAGTTATCACGGTTGAATAAATCAGCTAGAACTTAAAAAATATTGTATTTAGAATGTTTTTTAAAATATGTTATTCACCTACTTTTGGATCAGCTATAACATAGTGTAATTGCAGACCTGTAGCTTACTTCATAGTTGAGCAATAGCTACTTTGAGGTTCTCACTGTTGAGTAAATCAGTTGTAACTTGAAAACTATTGCTGTAGAATATTTTCTTTGAATATGTTATTGAGCTAGTTTTGGGTCAGCTATAACATAGTAAAATTGCAGACCTGTAGCTCATGGCATAGCTGAGCAATAGCTACTTTGAGGTTGTCAGTGTTGAGTAAATCAGTTGTAGCTTGAAAACTATTGCATTTAGAGAATTTTGCATAAATATGTTATAAATCTACTTTTGGGTGAGCTATAACATAGTGTAATTGCAGACCTGTAGCTTACTTCATAACTGAGCAATAGCTACTTTGAGGTTCTCACTGTTGAGTAAATCAGTTATAACTTGAAAACTGTTGCATTTAGAGTATTTTCTTTTTAATATGTTATTCAGCTACTTTGGGGTCAGCTATAACATAGTAAAATTGCAGACCTGTAGCTCATGGCATACTTGAGCAATAGCTACTTTGAGGTTGTCACTGTTGAGTAAATCAGTTGTAACTTGTAAACTATTGCATTTAGAGAATTTTGTATAAATGTTATTCACGTACTTTTGGGTCAGCTATACCATAGTAAAATTGCAGACATGTATCATTGCATAGCTGAGCAAAAGCTGCTTTGAGATTCTCACTGTTGAGTAAATTAGTTGTAACTCCGAAAAAATTACATTCACAGTACTTTCTTCTTTCACTTCTACTCTGAAACTCAAAACACACAGTCAGCTGACACAGAGCCGTTGATTGCTTGTTTTTTATGTTGTCACTGTATGGCGTTGACATATGCGTCCGCATCCATGTGAACAACTTCTCCTCCAAAACTACAAGGCCTAGAGACATGCTGTCTTTTTTAGAGATACCTTATTTATCGAAGATGAAAAATTATTATGTTATTCATGTACTTTTGTGCTAGCTATACCATATTAAAATTGCAGCCTTTTAACTGATTGCATAGCTGAGCAAAAACTACTCTTGAGATTCTCACTGTTGAGTAAATCAGTTGTAACTTGAAAACTATTGCATTTGCCGTATTTTCTTTAAATATATTTTTCATCTACTTTTTACAACTAAACAGTTACCTTGTTACTTTCCTTCTGAATACCATTTCCAGGGCACAACTTTTGTGTCCTTTTCTTCTGTCACTTCTACGCTGAAACTCAAAACACACAGTCAGCTGACACAGAGCCCATTCACGGGCACTGATTGCTTGTTTGACATTTGATTTGGATAGACTTCTGAACAGAAAATACCTGAGATTAGTTGAAACAGGGCCACAGTTTATATCAAAGTTCAGTTATTCCTTTGATTTAATTAATTGGGATTAGTGGAAGCTGGTCATCTGAACACATCAAAAGCCTATATTCCTTCATAATCTGAGATTAGTTGAAGCTGGGCTGATGTATACATAAAAATAGGTTCTATCAACTTAACAGCTGAACAGGGTCTAACAAATCACACACTTTCAATGAAGAATTATTTGCATGTACATTTGTGCACATCATGTAAATGTAAATGTTACATCAATTCATTTGTCAGTGACCAATTTCAAAAAGCTTAAATTGTTAGCCATATAAATCATCAATTATCTGTATTAACTGAGAAGACTGGGTAGATTACAGGAGGCCTCCAAAAATCTACCCTGGGGTGTAATCAAGGAGGACGGGGAAGATTCTGGAGGTCCCCCAGAATCTACCCAGGTATAAAATGAATGTTGGTATACTTTCAGAGTTTACACCAGGTAGCAACCAGAAAGCTTAAATTCATTAGAACACCCCTATTATCGCCTTATATGTTGCATTTAGTGCCTTAAAACGTATTCAGAAGTAATGGGAAACCATGCGTAGTGAGTCTAATACTGCTTAGTTGTGGTGTTGTGGGCTTACATTGGTGTTTTATTATTAAAACTAAAGTGTTTTTCCATGTTTCTTTACAATATTTTAAAACTCTGGTCATTTGGTTTTACTTTTTGTGTTTTTTTTCCTTTAAACTGTATTCAGATTTTTCTAGTTCCTTTTTTTTCTCATTGTATATTTGCAGTTTTTAATTATCTTTTGTATACCTATAGAGTTTATAAATAAATAAACTGGCTTAAAATTAAAATACTAAGATAAAATAAATACATTCATTTATGGGTTTAATTCTCGATTAGTTTATAAGTTATTGATGTATCACGTGATCAGTGAAAGGCTCATTATCTGCACTTCTCTGTGCTTTTTAAAATTGACAATCCATGAAATATTCACTGAGATATTGGCATTTAAACCTTGACCATTTTACAGCAATTCCGCTGACAATCGCAAGATTCTATAATATTCCAATATGGCAGACATTTTTCCTTCAAGCGAGATGCCGATATCCATTCTAGCTTTTTTATACGATTTCTATGAAAATAACTTTCCGTATCCTAACTTTTTACCCCACAGCCCTTAAGGGCTGTCAGGGTATTGTTTTCATCCATGGTGTCCGGATGGGCGTTCGGGTGGGCGGCGCGAAAAAGTTTGTCCGGGCTGTATCTCAGACATAAGGTGTAGGAAGTTGATTCTTGGTAGGGATATTGGTTAGAGGGTGTAAGTGTGCAACGTCATGGTGTGACCTTGATTTGACGTTTTGACCTTGCCGCAGTGACCTTGAGTTTGAAAATCTTCTCCGGGCTATATCTTGGCAACTGTATGGTGTAGGAAGTTAATATGTGGTAGGGACATTGGTTAGGGGTTGTAGGTGTGCAACGTCATGGTGTGACCTTGATTTGACCTTTGACCTTCCTGTAGTGACCTTGACCGGGCTATATCTCGGAAACCGTAAGGTGTTGGCTGCAACTGATTATTATAATTATGCATTTTACATAATTGTGTTTTTTCCATTGACAGGTATTCCCCAATTAATAATTTTTACAGCTTCGTAATTTTTAGTGTACTGATTAATGCTGTCATCTAGCTCTCTAATTGTCTTGTTTTAATACTTCATCTTTACATACATTTTCTTTCTCTTAGATGTTATTTTCTCTACTTAAACATTATTTGGAGCTTTATATAACTGACAATGCCCTGAAAGTATCCCCATCTTTGTACTGTTTCACTACTTCTATATCTCATGGTGTTGAATTTATTTCCCCAGACTGTGGGGTACGGGCATCTCTGATGCCATTTTCTACTTTTTTCATTTCTTAACTTTTTCTCTGAACTATATTCACTTTTCAGCATGAATATTCCAACTCTTAAGTAATTAACAAATCTATCATATTTTACACAGATATAAAATACATAATATAATTCTTCTGATGACTTCAACAAAGAGCTGTGAAATATATTTTACAAGAATTCTAAAACTTAGCCACATTATGTTACTCAGCAACTGTGATTGTAAACCATTTTACCAAGAAACTAACCAGTCTTCAGTTATTGTAAAACTCCAATGTGTTCCTTAATATAGTTGACAGTGAGATAACATTTAGTGTCAGTATAAGTGTTTTTTTATCTCCCGCCCGGCTCGCCGGAGGGAGATTATAATTTGCACCATGTGCGTGTGTACGTGCGTGCGTGCGTGGGTGCGTGCCTGCGTGCGTGCGTGCGTGTGTCACGCAGTTTTCTCTGAAACTACTACAGTTACACATTTTTGGTAAATCACAAGTCCTAATGAATTTTTTTGCTCTTCAATATTTTTGGGGTTTGGTGAACTTTGGCCTACTTTTGAGTGAGTAATAGCTATTTTAGCTAATATAATTATATGGCTTATAACTCTGAAACTATTGCATTTACAGTATTTTGTTCTAATATGTTGTTCAGCTACTTTCTCCACAGCTACAACATGGTCAGTAGTTTGGAAGTGTATCTCCATAGCTAAGTGAGTAATAGCTACTTTGTCAATTTTTAATTATAACCATAATGAGTAAATGGCTTATATCTTCATAAGTATTACAGCTACACAATTTTGTTCCAATATGTTGTTCAGCTACTTTCTCCACAGCTACAACATGGTCAGTAGTTTGCAAGTGTATCTCCATAGCTAAGTGAGTAATAGCTACTTTGTCAATTTTTAATGATAACCATAATGAGTAAATGGCTTATATCTTCAAAAGTATTGCAGCTACACAATTTTGTTCCAATATGTTGTTCAGCTACTTTCTCCACTGCTACAACATGGCCAGTGGTTTGGAAGTGTATCTCTATAGCTAAGTGAGTAATAGCTACTTTTTCAATTTTTAATGATAACCATAATGAGTAAATTGCTTATATCTTCAAAAGTATTGCAGCTACACAATTTCTCTCAAATATGTTGTTCATGTACTTTTTTGTGAACTGTAACATATTTAAGTTTCACAACTGTTGCTCAATGTACAAGTGAGTAATGGCTACTTTATTGCTACTTTTAGTGAAAATGTGAAAAATCAGAAATATCTCTCAAACTGTAAGATATAGAGCAATTTCGAGCAAATTTTTGAACCACAGGGTAGTACTAGAGTATCCTATTGCTAAGGGGGGAAAAGTTTGGTGAACTTTGGCCTACTTTTGAGTGAGTAATAGCACTTTTACCTAATATAATTATATGACTTATAACTGTCAATGAGTAAATGGCTTATATCTTCAAAAGTATTGCAGCTACACAATTTTGTTCCAATATGATGTTCAGCTACTTTCTCCACAGCTACAACATGGTCAGTAATTTGGAAGTGTATCTCCATAGCTAAGTGAGTAATAGCTACTTTTTCAATTTTTAATGATAACCATAATGAGTAAATGGCTTATATCTTCAAAAGTATTGCAGCTACACAATTTCTCTCAAATATGTTGTTCATGTACTTTTTTGTGAACTGTAATATATTTAAGTTTCACAACTGTTGCTCGATGTACAAGTGAGTAATGGCTACTTTATTGCTACTTTTAGTGAAAATGTGAAAAATCAGAAATATCTCTCAAACCGTAAGATATAGAGCAATTTCGAGCAAATTTTTGACCCACAGGGTAGTACTAGAGTATCCTATTGCTAAGGGGGGAAAGGTTTGGTGAACTTTGGCCTACTTTTGAGTGAGTAATAGCGCTTTTACCTAATATAATTATATGACTTTTAACTGTCAATGAGTAAATGGCTTATATCTTCAAAAGTATTGCAGCTACACAATTTTGTTCCAATATGATGTTCAGCTACTTTCTCCACAGCTACAACATGGTCAGTAATTTGGAAGTGTATCTCCATAGCTAAGTGAGTAATAGCTACTTTTTCAATTTTTAATGATAACCATAATGAGTAAATGGCTTATATCTTCAAAAGTATTGCAGCTACACAATTTCTCTCAAATATGTTGTTCATGTACTTTTTTGTGAACTGTAACGTATTTAAGTTTCACAACTGTTGCTCAATGTACAAGTAAGTAATGGCTACTTTATTGCTACTTTTAGTGAAAATGTGAAAAATCAGAAATATCTCTCAAACTGTAAGAGATAGAGAAATTTCGAGCAAACTTTTTGAACCGCAGGGTAGTACTAGAGTATCCTATGCTAAGGGGAAAATGGTTTGGTGAACTTTGGCCTACTTACTCACCTCCTCAAAATGAGTAAATGCGAATTATCTCTAAAAGTATTGCAGGTAGCCAATTTTTCTCAAATAACTCATTCACCTACTTTTGGGAGAGCTTTCATTTGGTTAAGTTTGAGACGCGTAGCTAGTTACTCACCAACTCAAAATGAGTAAATGCTAATCATGTCTAAAAGTATTGCAGATAGCCAATTTTTCTCAAATAACTCATTCATATACTTTTGGAAGACCTTTCACTTGGTGAGGTTTCAGACCCCTAGCTAATTTCTCACCTACTCAAAATGAGTAAATACGAATTATCTCTAAAAGTATTGCAGATAGCCAATTTTTCTCAAATAACTCATTCATCTACTTTTGGGAGAGCTTTCACTTGGTGAAGTGTCAGACCTGTAGCTAATTACTCACCTACTCAAAATGAGTAAATGCTAAATATCTCTAAAAGTATTGCAGATAGCCAATTTTTCTCAAATAACTCATTCATTTACTTTTGGAAGAGCTTTCACATGGTGAAGTTTCAGACCCATAGCTAATTACTCGCCTACTCAAAATGAGTAAATGCGAATTATCTCTAAAAGTATTGCAGATAGCCAATTTTTCTCAAATAACTCATTCATCTACTTTTGGAAGAGCTTTCACATGGTAAAGTTTCAGACCCATAGCTAATTACTCACCTACTCAAAATGAGTAAATGCGAATTCTCTCTAAAAGTATTGCAGATAGCCAATTTTTCTCAAATAACTCATTCATCTACTTTTGGGAGAGCTTTCACTTGGTGAAGTTTCAGACCCGTAGCTAATTACTCACCTACTCAAAATGAGTAAATGCTAATTATCTCTAAAAGTATTGCAGATAGCCAATTTTTCTCAAATAACTCATTCATCTACTTTTGGAAGAGCTTTCACATGGTGAAGTTTCAGACCCATAGCTAATTACTCACCTACTCAAAATGAGTAAATGCGAATTATCTCTAAAAGTATTGCAGATAGCCAATTTTTCTCAAATAACTCATTCACCTACTTTTGGAAGAGCTTTCACTTGGTGAAGTTTCAGACCTGTAGCTAATTACTCACCTACTCAAAATGAGTAAATGCTAATTATCTGTAAAAGTATTGCAGATAGCCAATTTTTCTCAAATAACTCATTCATCTACTTTTGGGAGAGCTTTCACTTGGTGAAGTGTCAGACCTGTAGCTAATTTCTCACCTACTCAAAATGAGTAAATGCTAAATATCTCTAAAAGTATTGCAGATAGCCAATTTTTCTCAAATAACTCATTCATTTACTTTTGGAAGAGCTTTCACTTGGTGAAGTTTCAGACCCGTAGCTAATTTCTCACCTACTCAAAATGAGTAAATGCTAAATATCTCTAAAAGTATTGCAGATAGCCAATTTTTCTCAAATAACTCATTCATCTACTTTTGGAAGAGCTTTCACATGGTGAAGTTTCAGACCCATAGCTAATTACTCACCTACTCAAAATGAGTAAATGCGAATTCTCTCTAAAAGTATTGCAGATAGCCAATTTTTCTCAAATAACTCATTCATCTACTTTTGGGAAAGCTTTCACTTGGTGAAGTTTCAGACCCGTAGCTAATTTCTCACCTACTCAAAATGACTAAATGCTAAATTTCTCTAAAAGTATTGCAGATAGCCAATTTTTCTCAAATAACTCATTCATCTACTTTTGGAAGAGCTTTCACTTGGTGAAGTTTCAGACCCGTAGCTAATTACTCACCTACTCAAAATGAGTAAATGCTAATTATCTCTAAAAGTATTGCAGATAGCCAATTTTTCTCAAATAACTCATTCATCTACTTTTGGAAGAGCTTTCACATGGTGAAGTTTCAGACCCGTAGGTAATTACTCACCTACTCAAAATGAGTAAATGCGAATTCTCTTTAAAAGTATTGCAGATAGCCAATTTTTCTCAAATAACTCATTCATCTACTTTTGGAAGAGCTTTCACATGGTGAAGTTTCAGACCCGTAGGTAATTACTCACCTACTCAAAATGAGTAAATGCGAATTCTCTTTAAAAGTATTGCAGATAGCCAATTTTTCTCAAATAACTCATTCACCTACTTTTGGAAGAGCTTTCACTTGGTGAAGTTTCAGACCCGTAGCTAATTACTCACCTACTCAAAATGAGTAAATGCTAATTATTGTAAAAGTATTGCAGATAGCCAATTTTTCTCAAATAACTCATTCATCTACTTTTGGGAGAGCTTTCACTTGAAGTGTCAGACCTGTAGCTAATTTCTCACCTACTCAAAATGAGTAAATGCTAAATATCTCTAAAAGTATTGCAGATAGCCAATTTTTCTCAAATAACTCATTCATTTACTTTTGGAAGAGCTTTCACATGGTGAAGTTTCAGACCCATAGCTAATTACTCGCCTACTCAAAATGAGTAAATGCGAATTATCTCTAAAAGTATTGCAGATAGCCAATTTTTCTCAAATAACTCATTCATCTACTTTTGGAAGAGCTTTCACATTGTGAAGTTTCAGACCCATAGCTAATTACTCACCTACTCAAAATGAGTAAATGCTAATTATCTGTAAAAGTATTGCAGATAGCCAATTTTTCTCAAATAACTCATTCATCTACTTTTGGGAGAGCTTTCACTTGGTGAAGTTTCAGACCCGTAGCTAATTTCTCACCTACTCAAAATGAGTAAATGCTAAATATCTCTAAAAGTATTGCAGATAGCCAATTTTTCTCAAATAACTCATTCATCTACTTTTGGAAGAGCTTTCACATGGTGAAGTTTCAGACCCATAGCTACTTACTCGCCTACTCAAAATGAGTAAATGCGAATTCTCTCTAAAAGTATTGCAGATAGCCAATTTTTCTCAAATAACTCATTCATCTACTTTTGGGAGAGCTTTCACTTGGTGAAGTTTCAGACCCATAGGTAATAACTCACCTACTCAAAATGAGTAAATGCTAAATATCTCTAAAAGTATTGCAGATAGCCAATTTTTCTCAAATAACTCATTCATCTACTTTTGGAAGAGCTTTCACATGGTGAAGTTTCAGACCCATAGCTAATTACTCACCTACTCAAAATGAGTAAATGCGAATTCTCTCTGAAAGTATTGCAGATAGCCAATTTTTCTCAAATAACTCATTCATCTACTTTTGGGAGAGCTTTCACTTGGTGAAGTTTCAGACCCGTAGCTAATTACTCACCTACTCAAAATGAGTAAATGCTAATTATCTCTAAAAGTATTGCAGATAGCCAATTTTTCTCAAATAACTCATTCATCTACTTTTGGAAGAGCTTTCACATGGTGAAGTTTCAGACCCGTAGGTAATTACTCACCTACTCAAAATGAGTAAATGCGAATTCTCTCTAAAAGTATTGCAGATAGCCAATTTTCCTCAAATAACTCATTCACCTACTTTTGGAAGAGCTTTCACTTGGTGAAGTTTCAGACCCGTAGCTAATTACTCACCTACTCAAAATGAGTAAATGCTAATTATCTGTAAAAGTATTGCAGATAGCCAATTTTTCTCAAATAACTCATTCATCTACTTTTGGAAGAGCTTTCACTTGGTGAAGTTTCAGACCCGTAGCTAATTTCTCACCTACTCAAAATGACTAAATGCTAAATTTCTCTAAAAGTATTGCAGATAGCCAATTTTTCTCAAATAACTCATTCATCTACTTTTGGAAGAGCTTTCACTTGGTGAAGTTTCAGACCCGTAGCTAATTACTCACCTACTCAAAATGAGTAAATGCTAATTATCTCTAAAAGTATTGCAGATAGCCAATTTTTCTCAAATAACTCATTCATCTACTTTTGGAAGAGCTTTCACATGGTGAAGTTTCAGACCCGTAGGTAATTACTCACCTACTCAAAATGAGTAAATGCGAATTCTCTTTAAAAGTATTGCAGATAGCCAATTTTTCTCAAATAACTCATTCATCTACTTTTGGAAGAGCTTTCACATGGTGAAGTTTCAGACCCGTAGGTAATTACTCACCTACTCAAAATGAGTAAATGCGAATTCTCTTTAAAAGTATTGCAGATAGCCAATTTTTCTCAAATAACTCATTCACCTACTTTTGGAAGAGCTTTCACTTGGTGAAGTTTCAGACCCGTAGCTAATTACTCACCTACTCAAAATGAGTAAATGCTAATTATTGTAAAAGTATTGCAGATAGCCAATTTTTCTCAAATAACTCATTCATCTACTTTTGGGAGAGCTTTCACTTGAAGTGTCAGACCTGTAGCTAATTTCTCACCTACTCAAAATGAGTAAATGCTAAATATCTCTAAAAGTATTGCAGATAGCCAATTTTTCTCAAATAACTCATTCATTTACTTTTGGAAGAGCTTTCACATGGTGAAGTTTCAGACCCATAGCTAATTACTCGCCTACTCAAAATGAGTAAATGCGAATTATCTCTAAAAGTATTGCAGATAGCCAATTTTTCTCAAATAACTCATTCATCTACTTTTGGAAGAGCTTTCACATTGTGAAGTTTCAGACCCATAGCTAATTACTCACCTACTCAAAATGAGTAAATGCTAATTATCTGTAAAAGTATTGCAGATAGCCAATTTTTCTCAAATAACTCATTCATCTACTTTTGGGAGAGCTTTCACTTGGTGAAGTTTCAGACCCGTAGCTAATTTCTCACCTACTCAAAATGAGTAAATGCTAAATATCTCTAAAAGTATTGCAGATAGCCAATTTTTCTCAAATAACTCATTCATCTACTTTTGGAAGAGCTTTCACATGGTGAAGTTTCAGACCCATAGCTACTTACTCGCCTACTCAAAATGAGTAAATGCGAATTCTCTCTAAAAGTATTGCAGATAGCCAATTTTTCTCAAATAACTCATTCATCTACTTTTGGGAGAGCTTTCACTTGGTGAAGTTTCAGACCCATAGGTAATAACTCACCTACTCAAAATGAGTAAATGCTAAATATCTCTAAAAGTATTGCAGATAGCCAATTTTTCTCAAATAACTCATTCATCTACTTTTGGAAGAGCTTTCACATGGTGAAGTTTCAGACCCATAGCTAATTACTCACCTACTCAAAATGAGTAAATGCGAATTCTCTCTGAAAGTATTGCAGATAGCCAATTTTTCTCAAATAACTCATTCATCTACTTTTGGGAGAGCTTTCACTTGGTGAAGTTTCAGACCCGTAGCTAATTACTCACCTACTCAAAATGAGTAAATGCTAATTATCTCTAAAAGTATTGCAGATAGCCAATTTTTCTCAAATAACTCATTCATCTACTTTTGGAAGAGCTTTCACATGGTGAAGTTTCAGACCCGTAGGTAATTACTCACCTACTCAAAATGAGTAAATGCGAATTCTCTCTAAAAGTATTGCAGATAGCCAATTTTCCTCAAATAACTCATTCACCTACTTTTGGAAGAGCTTTCACTTGGTGAAGTTTCAGACCCGTAGCTAATTACTCACCTACTCAAAATGAGTAAATGCTAATTATCTGTAAAAGTATTGCAGATAGCCAATTTTTCTCAAATAACTCATTCATCTACTTTTGGGAGAGCTTTCACTTGAAGTGTCAGACCTGTAGCTAATTTCTCACCTACTCAAAATGAGTAAATGCTAAATATCTCTAAAAGTATTGCAGATAGCCAATTTTTCTCAAATAACTCATTCATTTACTTTTGGAAGAGCTTTCACATGGTGAAGTTTCAGACCCATAGCTAATTACTCGCCTACTCAAAATGAGTAAATGCGAATTATCTCTAAAAGTATTGCAGATAGCCAATTTTTCTCAAATAACTCATTCATCTACTTTTGGAAGAGCTTTCACATGGTGAAGTTTCAGACCCATAGCTAATTACTCACCTACTCAAAATGAGTAAATGCGAATTATCTGTAAAAGTATTGCAGATAGCCAATTTTTCTCAAATAACTCATTCATCTACTTTTGGGAGAGCTTTCACTTGGTGAAGTTTCAGACCCGTAGGTAATTACTCACCTACTCAAAATGAGTAAATGCGAATTATCTCTAAAAGAATGGCAGATACACAATTTTTCTCAAATAAGTCATTCATCTACTTTTGGGAGAGCTTTCACTTGGTGAAGTTTCACGCCCGTAGCTAATTACTCACCTACTCAAAATGAGTAAATGCAAATTATCTCTAAAAGTATTGCAGATAGCCAATTTTTCTCAAATAACTCATTCATCTACTTTTGGAAGAGCTTTCACATGGTGAAGTTTCAGACCCATAGCTAATTTCTCACCTACTCAAAATGAGTAAATGCGAATTATCTCTAAAAGTATAGGAGATAGCCAATTTTTCTCAAATAACTCATTCATCTACTTTTGGGAAAGCTTTCACTTGGTGAAGTTTCAGACCTGTAGCTAATTTCTCACCTACTCAAAATGAGTAAATATTAATTATCTCTAAAAATATTGCAGATAGCCAATTTTTCTCAAATAACTCATTCATCTTCTTTTGGAAGAGCTTTCACATTGTGAAGTTTCAGACCCGTAGCTACTTACTCGCCTACTCAAAATGAGTAAATGCGAATTCTCTCTGAAAGTATTGCAGATAGCCAATTTTTCTCAAATAACTCATTCATCTACTTTTGGAAGAGCTTTCACATGGCAAAGTTTCAGACCCATAGGTAATAACTCACCTACTCAAAATGCGTAAATGCGAATTATCTCTAAGAGTATTGCATATAGCCTATTTTTCTCAAATAACTCATTCACCTACTTTTGGGAGAGCTTTCACATGGTGAAGTTTCAGACCTGTAGCTAATTACTCACCTACTCAAAATGAGTAACTGTGAATTATCTCTAAAAGTATTGCAGCTAGCCAATTTTTCTCAAATAACTCATTCATGTACTTTTAGGAGAGCTTTCACTTGGTGAAGTTTCAGACCTGTAGCTAATTACTCACCTACTCAAAATGAGTAAATGCGAATTATCTCTGAAAGTATTGCAGATAGTCAATTTTTCTCAAATAACTCATTCATCTACTTTTGGAAGAGCTGTCACATGGTGAAGTTTCAGACCCATAGCTAATTACTCACCTACTCAAAATGAGTAAATGAGAATTATCTCTAAAAGTATTGCAGATAGCCAATTTTTCTCAAATAACTCATTCATCTACTTTTGAAAGAGCTTTCACATGGTGAAGTTTCAGACCCGTAGGTAATTACTCACCTACTCAAAATGAGTAAATGCTAATTATCTCTAAAAGTATTGTGGGTACCCAATTTTTATCAAATAACTCATTCATCTACTTTTGGAAGAGCTTTCACATGGTGAAGTTCCAAACCTGTAGGTAATTACTCACCTACTCAAATGAGTAAATGCGAATTATCTCGAAAAGTATTGCAGATAGCCAGTATTTTTCAAATAACTCACTTCACCTATATTTTGGGAGAACTTTCAATTAGTGAATTTTCAGATCCATATCTAATTACTCACCTACTCAAAATGAGTAATTGCCTATTATCACTAAAAGTATTGTAGATAGCCAGTATTTCTCAAATAACTCATTCACCTACATTTTGGAGATATTTCACATGCTAAAGTTTTTTTATGAATTATTAAAATAATTTTTAATGCATTAAAATTAATGAAATCATGCAGTAAATCGATTATAACTTGAAAAGCATTGTATTTAGAGCATTTTGTTAAAATATGTTATTCACCTACTTTTTCCCACAGCAACAACATGGTGAGTAACTTAGGTGTCTATCTCAATAGATAAGTGAGTAATAGCTACTTTTGGATTTTTCACTAACTACCATCATGAGTGAAATCACTTGTAACTTGAAAACTATTGCATTTAGACCTTCAGGGTAGTACAAAAATGTCCTATGCAAAGGGGAAAGATTTCAATTTTCGCCACTTTTGGCGGCCATCTTGGATTTTAGCGGAAAAAAATGAAAAAGTGTGAATATCTCGAAAACCATAAGAGATAGAGCGATTTCGAGCGAATTTTTGACCTGCAAGGTAGTACAAGAATGTCCTGTGCAAAGGGGTAAAATTTCAATTTTTACCACTTTTGGCAGCCATCTTGGATTTTTGCGGAAAATGGAAAAGTGTGAATATCTCTAAAACCGTAAGAGATAGAGCGATTTCAAGCGAATTTTTGACCAGAAGGGTAGCACAAGAGTGTCCTGTGCAAAGGGGAAAAATATCGATTTTCGCCACTTTTGGCGGCCATCTTAGATTTTTGCGGAAAATGAAAAAGTGTCAATATCTCAAAAACCGTAAGAGATCGAGCGATTTCGAGCGAATTTTTGACCCGCAGGGTGATACAAGAGTGTTCTGTCCAAAGGGGAAAAATTTCATTTTTCGCCACTTTCGGCGGCCATCTTGGATTTTTGGTGAAAATGAAAAAGTGTCAATATCTCAAAAACCGTAAGAGATCGAGCGATTTCGAGCGAATTTTTGACCCGCAGGGTGATACAAGAGTGTCCTGTCCAAAGGGGAAAAATTTCATTTTTTGCCACTTTCGGCGGCCATCTTGGATTTTTGCTGAAAATGGAAAAGTGTCAATATCTCAAAAAGCGTAACAGATAGAGCGATTTCAAGCAAATTTTCGACCTGCAGGATGGTATAACAGTGTCCTATGCAAAGGGGAAAAATTTCAATGTAGTATTTCTTCCCCTGCGGTACTCGGCGGGAGATACATACCGCGGCAGTGGTCTTGTTTCACTTTATTTCTTAAGATTACAGGTTATATGACACTAAATATCACGATTTTTGTGATAAATGTCTGATCTTTATCACCCCCACTCCTAAATTTTAAAAGTTTTAGAAATTAAAATTAATGCTGACTGTACAAAAGCCCACTGAGATATCAGTACTATTTACAATTTTTCAGTCTGGATGTTGTATGTCATGCAAATGCAATAGAATCAGAATAAAACTTACACAAATATTGATGCCAAAATTATTATCTATGCACATTTAGACCATGAACTGCAGGCTTAAATCATGAAGGTGGTGAACATAGGTTTTTGTGGTATAAATCCAATGTAACATGACAAAATATTTATAAAGGTTAATTTGACTTTATTCATGCAAAATTTTGCTGTTTAATGATCAATTAGGGTACTGTAACAACTGAATGGCTGTTCCATCAACTGAACCAGAGAGTTTTTAACAACGGTCCATAGTTTCAGAGACTTTAGACCATAGTTTTCAGCCATATCACATTCACAGACACTGCTGTGTGTTGATATCATATTTTTTTATAGTAGATGTATACAACTATAGGTATGGAACAGATATGTATTATTGATTGTGCTTTCTAATTTAATTACCTATTAAACTGACAAGAAGTAAGTAGAAAAATACAAGATACATATTTTGAGGTGGTTGATTAACGTAGTATACAAAAGGGCCTCATCTGTGACATTTGGTTGTTTTATGAACAACCCCCCCCCCCCCTCCTTTGTGCAAAAATGCATCACTCTGGGCCAATTGTTACAGATATTCATTTTCATTGTAATGATTTTTAGATGTAACAGTTAATGATGTAAACCTTATTGATGCAGGTGCTACAACTAATATTGCAAACAACTTGTGCCGACTCAGTCGCAAGTTATCTGCAGTCAACATGTTGCTGTCTGAAGACTGCATGGAAAACTACAGACAGGTGACATCTTTCTTTCCTTTTATTTCTGCTAAAATCTCAATCTTGCAATGATTCAATGACTGACCTATTTTATATATTCATATTATTGAGCTTGTCTGTAGAGGTCATAGTTTTGTGTGCACACAGCTCTATTTCCTGGTGAAAGGCAGTTTTATAAAATATTATTAGAGTAAGAAATCTAAAATTCGCCACATACCGTATTTTTTCAAAATATGGCCCGGGCGTTAATTATTTTCAAATTGCATCAGACCAGGCGTTAAATTGAACCAGGCGTTCTTTTGAAATACAAAAAAACAGTGTTATAAATTGCAAACAGTGTGCTTGGTACTAGGCGTTAATTTGAACCAGGCGTTTATTTGAACCTGGGCGTTATTTTGGAAATTTACGGTATCTGAAATTCGCCACATGTGAAAATACTAATAAAATAAATGAATTGTGATGAGATTTGTTGAATGTATAGTAAATTAAGGCTTTTTGAACTGAAAAATACCAATTTTTAAACAAAAACATCATTTTCTTCATAAAATTAACTAAGGTTTTAGAGGTGGCGAATTTTAGATTCCTGGCGAATTTTAGATTTCTTACTCTATACCTCAAGTGCGTATCAGCCAATCGAATTGCAGTATTTGCGGGCGATATGACATGATATTGCCCTTTTTGGTTTAAAAAATATCACTGTGATGCCCTTTTCGTTGCGAATGTAAACAAAGTGGATGTTATTTGCATATATAAATCATTATCTCATTGTGATGTCACATAATGACGTGGCTATGTACAGAGTCATTTAGATTTTGTATAGTGATTTTTGTCAGTCTTTGTCTTCAGTGTGGTGATATACATAAATGGAATTTGTGACCTCATATTTAATGTATTTGAAGATATGCCTTTGCAAATATTTTTATGTATCAAGAAAAGTGCACTAAAATGTTTCAAATATTACAGATAAAAAAGATTGTATACTTTTTAATAGACTGGAAATATATACAATAATCATACACTTTCTGCTAAATAGGAAACATTAAACCTAATACATTTGTGTGTTGAAGTAGTAGGTGACCTCACATTTGATTTGATGAGAGGGACTCACAAGGATTTCTTATATGATTACTGCTGTGAAAAAAAAAGAAAACATAAATACTTTTGGTGTAATAAACAGAATAAAACACTTCTTTCTTATCGGCCTATCAGCCCTCAGGCAATATCACTTGTCCTCGGGCTTCATAAATCACAATATTGCCCAGAAAGAAGTGTTTTATTTTGTAAGTATTAACATTTGTTGTTATTTATGGATAAAATATACTACATTTCTGACTCAGTTTTGGATAAAAAACCTGCCCTTTCTATTTGATTGCATAAATTTAATGCAGGTCCTGGGCTTTTAATAGGTAGAGCCACAGGGATATTCATGGAGTAGTATTTATGACCTTTTTTCTCATCCGTAGAGTTTGAAATTGGAATTTATACTTGTTTGTTGTGACATAAAATCTGCTTTTAGTGGCGATTAAATGCCATGAAAGTTGGTTAGATTAAGAATTCACAATGGAAAATGTGTTAAAATGTGTTGACAAGTCTTGTATTTCAAATGCATTTTAGGAGAAGCTAGACATCAGTGATTTAGTGCAAAATGACTTCATCTCCCATGATCCGATGCGAGGCAGTATCTCCACAGCAGAATTAGCAGGCACAGACATTTTGAATGTTATCAGCCTAGCTGGTGGAAACCACTGTGGTATCTTTGTCAGCTCTGTGAATAGTGCAGGTCAAGCCGTAGCTAATAAAATCAAAGTTGGGGATAACATTATGAAGGTAAATGATCAAACTGCCCATTTTGAGCAACATCACATACTATTTCATTTTGTGTTATTATGATTATGTTCAAGCTTATCTTGCCTGCTGAAAATAAGCTTTTTATGTAAATGGCAATTAAAAATAACTTGTTAAAAATAATACTAACTGACTTTGAGCTCACTATGGGAATGCTTTATGTTTCAGATTCAGCCTGTAGGGGCAGGTGACAACAGTGCAATATGTTTAGGAGACTGTACTCTGGAGGATGCTTACAGTGTACTGCAGAAACAGACAGAAAGAGTGCAGATGTTCTTCTGGAGTGGGGGTGAAAGTAGGTCATGCAGTTCAGTCTATTCCAATTCAATCTATGACACCAAATTATAATCTAATTAAGCATCCCTTGAAAAGGGGATGCTTACTGTTTTCTCCCCCAGTTTTCAGACAGCTACCGCCGCCGCCGCATTATCATCTCCCTTAAATATCTCCCTTGATATTAGGCCGATCAAAATGATATTTGGCAGTTATCTTCCATAGGCGTGGAAAAATTTTCAAAAGTTAGATCATAGTGGAAAGTAGGAACAAATATCCAGACTCAACCAACCAAACGTCTCATCGGGTCATACAGAGCATCAATTATTTGATTGTAGAAATCTGATTGGTTCTGTTTGAAAGCAGTACGCTGGTATCGAAAATACACAGAATGTTTTAGAAATAAAGGACAATATTTCCATTGTATATACATCAATAGTTACAGAGAAGGCATAATAGCATGATATGAGGGTGACCCAGTGAGCCTGAATTTACATAGGACTCATAATAGGGCCATAGGAGGTTGACCCAGTGAGCCTATAATTACAGAGGAGGCATAATAGAGTGAGAGGAGGGCAACCCAGTGAGCCTGTAATTACAGAAAGGCAAAAAGGAGTGATAGGAGGGTGACCTAGTGAGCCTATGATTACAGAGAAGGCATGAGGAGAGGAGATAGAGGAGACATAACAGAGTGAGAGGAGGGTGACTCAGTGAGCCTATAATTACAGAGGAGATATAACAGAATGAGAGCAGGGCGACTCAGTGAGCCTATAATTACAGAGGAGATATAACAGAATGAGGGAAGGGTGACCCCATGAGCCTATAATTACAGAGAAGACATAATTTCCACAAGGACTTTTGGTGGCCCTCTAGAGCAAAGGGTATTATAGGTAGAGATCTCAAATTTGCAGGGTATGTTCCTCATTACAAAATCTTGACTGGGGATATTTTTGGCCTCATTTTGAAAAACAAGATGGCGGCCACGGGCGTTTCTTTGTCAGTCATAAAAAGTGCTTATATCTCCCTTATTATTGGTCCTATAGTTTTGGGATGGTAAACCAACCTATAGGAAATCATGGGCTGGGAATCTTTGGTGTGGTCAGATTTGACCTTTGACTCCTCCTTCAAGGTCAAATGAGGATAGCCAAACTTAAAAGTGCTTATAACTTGCTTATTATTGGTCGTACAGGTTTGGGATGGTAAACCAACATATAGGAAATCATGGGATGGGAATCTTTTGATGTGGTGAGATTTGACCTTGGACCCCTCCTTCAAGGTCAAACGAGGATAGCCAAACCTAAATGTGCCTATAACTCGCTTATTATTGGTCCTAGAGGTTTCGGATGGTAAACCAACCTATAGGAAATCATTGGCTGGGAATCTTTTTGTGTAGTCAGATTTGACCTTAGACCCCTCCTTCAAGGTCAAAAGAGGATAGCCAAACATAAAAGTGCTTATAACTCGCTTATTTTTGGTGCTAGAGGTTTGGGATGGTAAACCAACCTGTAGGAAATCACAGGCTGGGAATCTTCTGGTGTGGTCAGATTTGACCTTGGACCCCTCCTTCAAGGTCAATCGAGTATAGCCAAACTTAAAAGTGCTTATAACTCACTTATTATTGGTCCTACAGGTTTGGGATAGTAAACCAACTTATAGGAAATCACGGACTGGGAATCTTTTGGTGTGGTCACATTTGACCTTGGACCCTTCCTTCAAGGTGAAACTAGGATAGCCACACCTAAAAGTGCTTATAACTCGCTTATTATTGGTCGTACAGGTTTGGGATGGTAAACCAACCTATAGGAAATCATGGGCTAGGAATCTTTTGGTGTGGTCGGATTTGACCTTGGACCCCTCCTTCAAGGTCAAGCCAGGATAGCCAAACTTAAAGGTACTTATAACTCGCTTATTATTGGTCCAAGAGGTTTGTGATGGTAAACCAACCTATTGGAAATCTTGGGCTGGGAATCTTTTGGTGTGGTCAGATTTGACCTTGGGCCCCTCCTTCAAGGTGAAACGAGGATAGCCAAACTTAAAAGTGCTTATAACTCGCTTATTATTGGTCCTAGGGGTTTGGGATGGCAAACCAACCTACAGGAAATTATGGGCTGGGAATCTTTTGGTGTGTTTGGATTTCACCTTGGGCCCCTCCTTCAAGGTCAAACGAGGATAGCCAAACTTAAAAGTGCCTATAACTCACTTATTATTGGTCCTAGAGGTTTGGGATCGTAAACCATCCTATAGGAAATCATGGGCTGGGAATCTTTTGGTGTGGTCAGATTTGACCTTGGACCCCTCCTTCAAGGTCAAATGAGGATAGCCAAACTTAAAAGTGCTTATAACTCGCTTATTATTGGTCCTAGAGGTTTTTAATATGAAACCAATCTATAGGAAATCATAAGCTAAGAAATCATAAGCTAAGAATCTTTTGATGTGGTCAGATTGACTTTGGGCCCCTCCTTCAAGGTCAAACGACAATAGCCAAACATTACAGTGCTGATAACTTGCTTATTATTGGTCCTAGAGGTTTGCAATATGAAACCGACTTATAGGAGGTCATAGGCTGGGAATCTTCTGATGTTTTCAGATTTGACCTTGGGTCCCTCTGAAGGTCAAACGATGGTTCACTGGCTTTGGTGAGTTGTCTTTTCGGTGGATACAAATTTGCATCAGTTCTCTGATGCGTAGGTCTAGTTTTCATTGAAGAAATTGTTCCTGAAGGAAACTATCAGAAACCATAGTGTCGAAAGCCTGTTGTATAGCTAGTTACAACTTTACTAAATACTTTTACTTGCATATATTTACAGTAAATGCTCTTAAATATATATTATGACCAGAGCACTCAAATAGCACAGACTACTGCTTAGGAATGTAAAAAATAAGTAAATGGGGAAATCCTGATTATTTTTTATATCCCAGATAGTGATCCAGATCACTCTCAAACTTCAATTTTATCCACCGGATAGCATCCGTTGGATACTATGGATTTTACTTCATTACGTTGCCACTGCAGTGTGTACAGAGATTTCACCATTACCGCTCTAACGAAAAAAATATTATAGCTAGCCTTCTCAAATTTGCAGGATATATTCATAACCATAAAATCTTGCCTGGGAATATTTTTGGCCTCATTTTGAAAAACAACATGGCTGCCATGTTTCTTTGTCAGTCATGAAAAGTGCTTATATCTCCGTTATTATTGGTCCTAGAGTTTTGGGATGGTAAACCAACCTATAGCAAATCATGGGCTGGGAATCTTTTGGTGTGGTCAGATTTGACCTTTGACCCCTCGTTCAAGGTCAAATGAGGATAGCCAAACTTAAAAGTGCTTATAACTCGCTTATTATTGGTCCTAGAGGTTTGGGATGGTACACCAACCTATAGGAAATCATGGGCTGGGAATCTTTTGATGTGGTCAGATTTGACCTTGGACCTCTCCTTCAAGGTCAAACGGGGATAGCCAAACTTAAAAGTTGTTATAACTCGCTTATTATTGGTCCTAGAGGTTTGGGATATAAAACCAACTTATAGGAGGTCATGGGCTGGGAATCTTCTGATGTTTTCAGATTTGACCTTTGGCCCCTCCTTCAAGGTGAAACGATGATTCACTGGCTTTGGTGAATTGTCTTTTTGGTGGATACAAATTTGCATCGGTTCTCGGATGCGTAGGTCCAGTTGGATCTTGGACCAAGGCCAATCTTCTGACCTTGTTTTTGAAGTTCCAATGAATAATATTTGTGTAATCCTACTAATAAACAGATGGACAGATGGACAAACAAACCAACTTGGCAGAGGTAATATTTATATATTTCTTGTTAATTTTTATGAATCTATGATTGCAATATGATGCAGAATTCCTTGCAATTTTTGTAAGGGATTGATTTCATGAAAAAGATACCTGCATGAAGATGTATTTGAATTTATCAATTTCTGGTTTGTTTGGTTTTTTTACAGTGTACAAAAAATTTCTGAGAAGAGAAAATACGACTTACAGGGGGGATTTGTTCTGTGTGCAAGTGAAGACTCACACCATGTCTCTGGATGTGGAGGGCAAGCCAGAGATCAAGCATCCATTAGAATATGGGGACATCCTACTGGTACTGGACACAATGCGAGGAGAAGAAAGTGCCAGGAAGTGGTTTGTGCGGAAGCTAGAGCCTCACTTTGGCAAGTGGCAGCTACCCAAGATAGCCGGCCTTGTTCCCAGCCAAAAGACGTGAGTAGGAGGGTGTAAATGTATAAGGTTACAAAGTGTCCTTTATTATCCACCACATGCTATACATGACCTATATAGGGGGGATATACAGAGAGGGATGTATTTTTATGTCAGCTGACATTATGGCATCACCCTGCGGTGTCTGCGTACGCGTACGCGTGGACAACTTCTTCTCCAAAACCACAAGAAAAGATACCTTAACTATCTAGGATGAAAAATTGTTCAAGGCATGCAGATATGTTCATTTTTTCTGTTCCCAAGAGCCATTACAAGAGAGGTACCCCTACCCAAAGTGTGAAAATTTCAACACTTTATCACAATTTTCTCATTCACTATTGCAGGGATTTTTCTCTTTTCTTACATATATGTACTAGACCACTAGTAGATTCCCTTGTGTGAGTATCAGGCCTGGATCTTTCTTAGTTATTTTTTTATGAATTTTTTAAAATAATTTTTATTGCTTTAAAATTCATGAAATCATGCACTAAATCACTTATAACTTGAAAAGTATTGCATTTAGAGCATTTTGTTAAAATATGTTATTCAGCTACTTTTTTCATAGCTACAACATGGTGCGTAACTTGAGTGTCTATCCCAATAGCTAAGTGAGTGATAGCTACTTTCTGACTTTTCATTACCTTCCACAATGCGTAAATGTCACTTGTAACTTGAAAACTGGTGCATATAGAGAATTTTGTATAAATATGTTATTCATCTACTTTTGGGTCAGCAATAACATAGTAAAATTGCAGACCTGTAACTCGTTGCATAGCTGAGTAATAGCTACTTTGAGGTTTTCACTGTTAAGTAAACTGCTTGTAACTTGAAAACTATTACATTTAGAGGATTTTGTTTAGTATATTATTCATGTACTTATGAATCAGTTATAACATAGTGAAATTGCAGACATAAAGCCCATGGTATAGTTGAGCAATAGCTATTTTCAGGTTCTCACTTTTTGAGTAAATCAGTTGTAACTTAAAAACTGTTGCATCTACAGTATTTTCTTTAAATATGTTATTCACGTAATCTTTTGTCAGCTATAACATAGTAAAATTGCAGACCTGTAGGTCATTACGTAGCTGAGCAATAGCTATATTCAGGTTCTCACTGTTGAGTAAATTAGTTGTAACTTGAAATCTATTGCATTTACAGTATTTTGTTTGAATATGTTATTCACCTACTTTTGGGTCACCTATAACATAGTGAAATTACAGACCTGTAGCTCATGGCATATGTGAGCTATAGGTACTTTCAGCTTTTCACTATTGAGTAAATCAGTTATAACTTCAAAACTATTGCATTTACAGTATTTTGTTTAAATATGTTGTTCACCTACTTTTGGGTCAGCTGTAACATAGTAAAATTGCAGACATTTAGCTCATTACATAACTGAGCAATAGCTATTTTTTTAGCTTTTTACTGTTGAGTAAATCAGTTGTAACTTCAAAACATTTGCATTTACAGTATTTTCTTTAAATATATTGTTCACCTACTTTTTTGTTAGCTGTATCATAGCGAAGTTTTAGACCTGTAGCTCATTGCATAGCTGCGGTATAGCTACTTTCAGAGTATAGCTGTTGAGTAAATCATTTGTAACGTGAAAACTGTTGCATTTAGACTATTTTCTTTGAACCTAATTTTTGGTCAGCTATAACATAGTAAAATTGCAGACCTGTAGCTCATTACATAGCTGAGCAATAGCTATATTCAGGTTCTGACTGTTGAGTAAATCCGTTTAACTTGAAAACTATTGCATTTACATTTTACAGTATTTTGTTTAAATATGTTGTTCACCTACTTTTGGGTCACCCAAAATATAGTCAAATTACAGACCTGTAGCTCATGGCATATGTGAGCAATAGCAATATTCAGGTTCTCACTGTTGAGTAAATCATTTGTAACTTGAAAACTATTGCATTTACAGTATTTTGTTTAAATGTGTTGTTCACCTACTTTTAGGTCAGCTATAACATGGTAAAAAGTTTTCCACCTATATTTTACTCCTTAACATTTAACTTGGTAAACTTCTGAATACCATTTACAGGGCACAACTTTTCTGTCCTTTTCTTCTTTCTCTTCTACTCTGAAACTCAAAACACACAGTCAGCTGTCACAGAGCCCGTTCATGGGCACTGATTGCTTGTTTTCTGTATACAACGGCACATCTGCACCATGGATAATAAGTGTCAATAACTTCCGTTTTTACCCCACAGGGCTGTCGGGGTATTGTTTTCACCCATGGTGGGCGGGTGGGCGGGCAGCAGGAAAAAGTTTGTCCGGGCTGTATCTCAGAAACCGTAAGGTGTAGGAAGTTGATACTTGGTAGGGACATTGGTTAGAAGTGTAGGTGTGCAACGTCATGGTTTGACCTAAATTTAACCTTTGACCTTGCCGTTGTGACCTTGACCTATAAAATCGTGTCTGGGCTATATCTCGGAAACCGTAAGGTGTAGGAAGTTGATACTTGGTAGGGACATTGGTTTGGGGGTGTAGGTGTGCAACGTCATGGTGTGACCGTGATTTGACCTTTGACCTTGCCATAGTGACCTTGACCTCTAAAATCCTGTCCGGGCTATATCTCGGAAACCGTAAGGTGTAGGAAGTTGATACTTGGTAGGGATATTGGTTAGGGGTTGTAAGTGTGCAACGTCATGGTTTGACCTTGATTTGACCTTGCCATAGTGACCTTGACCTATAAAATCTTCTCCGGTCTATATCTCGGAAACTGTAAGGTGTAGGAAGTTGATACTTGGTAGGGACATTGATTAGGGGGTGTAGGTGTGCAATGTCTTGGCGTGACCTTGATTTGACCTTTAACCTTGCCGTAGTGACCTTGACCTATAAAATCTTGTCTGCGCTATGTCTTGGAAACCGTAAGGTGTAGGAAGTTGATACTTGGTAGAGACATTGGTTAGGGGGTGTAGGTGTGCATCGTCATGGTCTGACCTTGCTTTGACCTTGCCATAGTGACCTTGACCTATAAAATCTTGTCCGGGCTATATCTCGGAAACCGTCAGTTGTAGGAAGTTGATACTTATTAGGGACATTGGTTAGGGCTTGTAGGTGTGCAACATCATGGTGTCACCTTGATTTGACCTTTGACCTCGCCGTGGTGACCTTGACCAGTCCTATAAAATCTTGTCCAGGCTATATCTCGGAAATCGTAAGGTGTAGGAAGTTGATACTTGGTAGGGACATTGGTTAGGGGGTGTAGGTGTGCAACATCATGGTTTGATCTTGATTTGACCTTTGACCTTGCCATAGTGACCTTGACCTCTAAAATCTTGTCTGGGCTATATCTCGGAAACTGTAAGGTGTAGAAAGTTGATACTTAGTAGGGACATTGTTTAGGGGGTGTAGGTGTGCAATGTCATAGTCTAACCTTGATTTGACTTTGATCTTGCCGTTGTGACCTTGACCTATAAACTCTTCTCCGGGCTATATCTCAGAAACCGTAAGGTGTAGGAAGTTGATGCTTGGTAGGGACATTGGTTAGGGGTTTTAGGTGTGCAGCATCATGGTGTGACCTTGATTTGACCTTTGACCTTGTCGTAGTGACCTTGACCTTTAAAATCTTGTTGCACCTTTGGGTCTGTCTTTTAATGCAGATTAAGCACTGTTAAAGTCATATTAACAGATGGAATTTCATCAAGTGAGCCACAGACTTTGCTCCAGCACCACACATAACCATTCATTGAATGTATTTCCACTTCTGTATGCATGGTAATATTCAAAACATCCAAACCATAATTCGGCCATGCAAGATGTAGATAAAGAGTATCGTAATGTTTAGTTTACTGATTAATACTGTCATGTTATTGAATTGTCTTGTTTTAATACTTCTTCTTTATATACATTATCTTTCTCTTAGACGTTATATTCTCTATTTAAATATTGTTTAGACTTTTATATAAATGACAGTGCTCTAAAAGATATCCTGAACTTTGTACTGATTAGTGGTGGAACGATTCGGCGAAAACTCGATTTCCAAACTCGAGTCCGCATTTTAGCATCTACATCGATCCCTATTGGAAACGTCGGCGACGAAAAAAAAACAAAACCACGGAAGATGTTTTGAGTGGACGATAATAGAAATACTAGTTACTGGCTACAATGAAGGAATAATGCACAGTAACTGGCTACAAGGTACAGTCTCAGAAACGTCAGCGGTAACTAAAGTGGTTTTAAATAGGCGATAATCGGGAATTCATGCGATCGCGGTACTTCGTTTTTATGTTTAATGTATGTTTAAATAGCCATAACTTACTTATTTCTTGTCCAATTTTTATAATTTTTTCACCATTGTGTTCAGTTTGATTAGCTGTATTATGTCACACGAGTCATATTTTGTGTTATTTCAACACATTTGTCACTATTTAGAAGTTTACATGTTAATTATCATCTATGAAACTTAACTGCAAGTTGTGAAACTTCTTGACAATAAAGTGACAGAACTTACATCCATTATATTCCAGAAAATAATTATTATTATAATATACATTATAATAACTATTTTCGTAAATGAATTGAAGATAACATAGAACCACAGTACAACATATATGTCATTAAAATATCAGGAAAGATTGATAGATTTATAAATTACCGACAGTTATTTCTACTGGAAACCAAGATCAATATTTGTAAATCCGTCACTGACAGTAGTCCAGACCGTATTTTTTATGGAAGGAATTTTGTAAAATTCCCTGTATGACTCAAAAATCGATTCGACTCGATTAATCATCTCTGGACTTTTCCGATTAATCGATTTGGATTTTCAAGTCCGATTCCCACCACTAGTACTGATACACTACTTCTATATCTCATGGTGTTAAAAATATTTCCCTAGGCTGTGGGGTACGGGCATCTCCGATGCTATTTTATAAGTAGTTTTACTTGTAAAGAAATGCTGGAAAATAATACCCCCTACCTGAAACCCCCCCCCCCCCTACCCCATCCACACCAAACAAACAAAATCTTTGATCAATAGCACTGTGGTTTATGGGGTTCTTTTGTTATTGTCATTGGAAGTATTATATCATAATAATCATTTTACAAATAAAAGTTTTTTATAGCTTATAACCTAAGATATAGTCATTTGGAAATAATGTTGCTTCTGAATTTCCACGAATCATAAATAATTAAATTAAATTTGACAAGACAACAGAAAACTCTATTCAACGACATCTGAAATTATGTTTTGATTGCAATCATTTTGGTGTGCAATTCCTTATTGTATCCCCGAAAAGCGGAATACTACTGATCTTGCACGGTCATCGTCCACGTACTTGTCCACAGAGAATTTCTTGTGTTCATCCTACAATTCACATTTCTTTTGGATTTCTTTTAAACTTGGCAAGTGGCTTGCTATGGCAAAGATCTGGCCTCCCATTCTTTTGGTAGCCCAGGAGTCAAAATTATGCTCTGGGGAGTCAAAATTGTCAAAAATTTTGACTATTGCTTGTGTTCAAGCTATAAGGCACAGTTTCTTTCAGGTTCATTTTATATTGATGCAAGATGTGGTGGGTATGATGTCTCACCACCCTTTCTTTTTTTGTAGGGGCAAAATCAAGTGAGTAATAGCTATTTTAGGTTTTCTGAGTAAATGGCTTATAACTCAAAAACCGTTGCATGTAGAGTATTTGCATAGATATGTTATTCACAAACTTTATCCTTATCTATAAGGTAACATTAAGTTTGGATCTCTATTGCATTAGATAAGAGAGAAATAGCTACTTTTTATATTGTAGCAAAATAGTATAATGAGTAAATGTCTAATATCATCAAAACTATTGAAGTCAGATGAATCTTGTCAAAAATGTTCTTATCAACTGTTAGAGATAATCTATGTTATAATTAAGTTTCAGACCTATTGTGCATTGGATAGCAAAGAATTACCTCCATTTTATTTTTAGCAAAGTAATAAAATGAGTGACTATCAAATATCTTAAAAAGTATTGTACATAGCCAATTTCTCTCTGTAATTTATTCAGGTACATGGTGAAGTTGTACACCTGTAGCTCATTGCATAGCTGAGTGATAGCTATTTTGACTTACTCATTGTTGAATCAATCTAGAGGTTTGCTATGTTCAGCCAACCTATAGGAAATCATGGTGTGAATGGTGTGAATCTTTTCATGGGATCAGATTTTACCTTTGACCCCTTCTTCAAGGTCAAATCATGGAAAGTTATCTTGAATGGCCTTTATCTCGCTTATTTGTATACTATTGCATACTGCAGATTTTGCTTCGCTACGTCGCCACCACAGTGTGTAGAGAGATTTCACCATTACCGCTCTAATGAAAAAATTATTATAGCTAGCCTTCTGATATTTCCAGGATATATTCATAACCATAAAATCTTGCCTGGGAATATTTTTGGCCTCATTTTGAAAAACAAGATGGCCGCCACAAGCGTTTCTTTGTCAGTCATGAAAAGAGCTTATATCTCCCTTATTATTGATCCTAGAGTTTTGGGATGGTAAACCAATCAATAGGAAATCATGGGCTGGGAATCTTTTGGTGTGGTCAGATTGGACCTTGGACCCCTCGTTCAAGGTCAAAAGAGGATAACCAAACTTAAAAGTGCTTATAACTCGCTTATTATTGGTCGTACAGGTTTGGGATGGTAAACCGACATATGGGAAATCATGGGTTTGGAATCTTTTGATGTGGACAGATTTGACCTTTGACCCCTCCTTCAAGGTCGAACGAGGATAGCCAAACCTAAAAGTGCTTATAACTCGCTTATTATTGGTCCTAGAGGTTTGGGATGGTATACCAACCTATAGGAAATCATGGGCTGGGAATCTTTGGATGTGGTCTGATTTGACCTTGGACCTCTCCTTCAAGGTCAAACGAGGATAGCCAAACTTAAAAGTGCTTATAACTCGTTTATTATTGGTCCTAGAGGTTTGGGATGGTAAACCAACCTATGGGAAATCATGGGCTGGGAATAATTTAGTGTGGTCAGATTTGAACTTGGGCGCCTCCTTGAAGATCAAACGAGGATATCGTAACCTAAAAGTGCTTATAACTTGCGTATTATTGGTCCTAGAGGTTTGCAAAGTGAAACCAACCTATAGGAAATCATGGGCTAGGAATCTTTTGATGTGGTCAGATTTGACCTTGGACCCCTCCTTCAAGGTCAAACGAGCATAGCCAAACTTAAAAGTGCTTATAACTCGCTTATTATTGGTCCTAGAGGTTTGGGATGGTATACCAACCTATAGGAAAACATGGGCTGGGAATCTTTGGATGTGGTCTGATTTGACCTTGGATCTCTCCTTCAAGGTCAAACGAGGATAGCCAAACTTAAAAGTGCTTATAACTCGTTTATTATTGGTCCTAGAGGTTTGGGATGGTAAACCAACCTATGGGAAATCATGGGCTGGGAATAATTTAGTGTGGTCAGATTTGAACTTGGGCGCCTCCTTGAAGATCAAACGAGGATATCGTAACCTAAAAGTGCTTATAACTTGCGTATTATTGGTCCTAGAGGTTTGCAAAGTGAAACCAACCTATAGGAAATCATGGGCTAGGAATCTTTTGATGTGCTCAGATTTGACCTTGGGCCCCTCCTTCAAGGTCAAACGAGGATACCCAAACTTAGAAGTGCTTATAGCTCGCTTATTGTATCCACCGGAAGCATCCAGTGGATACTTTGGTTCAGCGTTCGCTACGCCGCCACTGCGCGTAGAGAGATTTTCAGCGTTAACGCGCTAAGAGGAAAACTACATCAGCTAGGTTCACCAAATTTGCAGGATATCTTTATTGGGGGGGTAAGCTTCTCTGGGAAAGAAATTAGCCTCATTCTGGAAAACAAGATGGCCGCTGCGGGCATTTCTTTGAAAATTATCTACATTTTTCTACTGGCTGTTTCTCATAGGTAGAAGGTTAAATGTCTTCATAGGTGATATGTATAACAGATATATATGTCCTCTACAACCTTGCAGACATTTGACCTTGAAGCTCTTAATTCAAGGTCATCCACGGAGTGCCAAAGTAACCAACATAGTGGACTTTAAAAGTGGTTTATCTCCCTTATTATTGGTGCTAGAGGTTTGCAATGTGAAACCAACCTACAGGAAATCATGTGCTGCGAATCTTTTGATGTGGTCAGATTTGACCTTGGACCCCTCCTTCAAGGTCAAATGAGCATAGCCAAACTTAAAAGTGCTTATAACTCGCTTATTATTGGTCCTAGAGGTTTGGGATGGTAAACCAACCTATAGGAAATCATGGGCTAGGAATCTTCTGGTGTGGTTGTATTTGAGCTTGGGCCCCTCCTTCAAGGTCAGACAAAGATAGCCAAACTTAAAAGTGCTTATAACTCTCTTACTATTAGTCCTAGAGGTTTGGGATGGTAAACCAACCTATATGAAATCATGGACTGGAAATCTTCTGGTGTGGTTGGATTTGACCTTGGGCCCCTTTTTCAAGGTCAACCGAGGATAGCCAAAGTTAAAAGTGCTTATAACTCGCTTATTATTGGTCCTGGAGGTTTGGGATGGTAAATCAATCTATAGGAAATCATGGGCTGGGAATCTTCTGGTGTGGTCAGATTTGACATTGGGCCCCTCCTTCAAGGTCGAACGAGGATAGCCAAACTTAAAAGTGCTTATAACTCACTTATTATTGGTCCTAGAGGGTTGGGCTGGCAAAGCAACTTATAGAAAATCATGGGCTGGGAATCTTCTGGTGTGGTCAGATTTGACCTCGGGCCCCTCCTTCAAGGTCGAACAAGGATAGCTAAACTTAACAGTGCTTATAACTCGCTTATTATTGGTCCAAGAGGTTTGGGATGGTAAATCAACCTATAGGAAATCATGGACTGGGAATCTTCTGGTTTGGTCGGATTTGACCTTGGACCCCTCCTTCAAGGTCAAACGAGGATAGCCAAAGTTAAAAGTGCTTATAACTCGCTTATTATTGGTCCTAGAGGTTTGGGATGGTAAAGCAACTTATAGGAAATCATGGGCTGGGAATCTTTTGATGTGGTCAGATTTGACCTTGGACCCCCCCCTTCAAGGTCATACGAGAATAGCCAAACTTAAAAGTGCTTATAACTTGCTTATTATTGGTCCTAGAGGTTTGCAATGTGAAACCACCTTATAGGAAATCATGGGCTGGGAATCTCCTGATGTGGTTAAATTTGACCTTGAGTCCCTCCTTCAAGGTGAAACGAGGACAGCCAAACTTAAAAGGGTTTATAACTCGCTTATTATTGATCCTAGAGGTTTGCAATGTGAAACCAACAGGATATTGTGGGCTGAGAATCTTCTGATGTCAGATTTAACCTTTGACCCCTCCTTCAAGGTCAAACGTTGGTTCACTGGCTTTGTCTTTCCGGTGGATACAGATTTGCATCAGTTCTTCAATGCGTAGGTCTAGTTATTGGTCCTAGAGGTTTGTAATGTGAAACCAGCCTACAGGAAATCATGGGCTAGGAATCTTTTGATGTTGTCAGATTTGACCTTGGGCCCCTCCTTCAATTGTCCTAGAGGTTTGCAATATGAAACCAACTTATAGGAGGTCATGGGCTGGGAATCTGCTGATGTTTTCAGATTTGACCTTGGGCCCCTCCTTCAAGGTCAAACGATGGTTCACTGGCTTTGGTGAGTTGTCTTTTCAGTGGATACAAATTTGCATTGGCTCTCCAATGCGTAGGTCTAGTTATTATTGCTTGTAGAGATTTGGCATGTACAAACAACTTATACGAAACCATGTGATGCGAATCTTCTGATGCGGTAAGATTTGACCTGTGACCCCTTCTTCAAGGTCAATGATGAAACTAAACTTTAAAAAGGACTATATCTCACCTAGTATTGCTCTTATTGGTTTGGAATGTTGATATAACTTACAGGAAGCCCTGGCCTGCAGATGTTCTGATGTGGTCAGATTTCAACTTCTGGCCCCCCATTCAGGGTCCAACAATGAAACTGAACTTTCCAGGACGTTTATTTCAATTTGTTCTTGCTGATAGAAGTTTGGCATGTTCATATAACTTACAGGAAACCTAGGTAGTGCTTATGATTTCCCACAGTGTTTCAAATTTTATTGCACTACAATAGCTTACCATTTGGATGCCATCTTGGATGGCCACAGGCAATCACGCCCAACTTAAGAAAAATGTGCATAATACTGGCCTTCATACCGAGGTAACCTAGATAGTGACAAAGAACGCGATTTCCTTCTTCTCATTGGCCGCCATCTTGCCTGGAAGCACTGTTTTTACTGTCAATTTTTTCTCATATTTAAGTGGATATACTTATGGTTGGATGTTTGAATTCTAACAGTTTCTTTATTTTATGTCATAGATTGTATTGTTGTAAGTATTTACGCATCCCTTGCAGGATGCTTGTTTGAATTTGGGGGAGAGGGGAGAGAGAGTGGGTCCGCCGGCTCCGCCAGCTTCCACATTTTCTATTGCTTGTAGCTCGGCAGCCACTGGGCGGATTCTCTTCAAATTTATCACATGTATGCAGTAGCCCTCGTAAAAAATTCTGAATATGGTGTCATGACATTTTAACCAATCAGAGAAGTCACATGACCAAAACATGTTTTTGAAAGGGGTGTGCTTTAAGTTCTGGCCCCCCTCCCCTCAAAAAAAAAAATTTCATCTATTCATCTTCAAAACCTTGCATTTTGGCACAAATGGAAAAAAAAAACATTAAACACAGGAAGATGTTCATTTCTACAAAATCATTTAATTTAATACTCATTGGAACACTTTGTTTTTGCTAAAAACAATTTCTTTTTCTCTTGCGAAGCAATACTCTAGTTTTAATTTTTGATTGAGTCATCATTCCGCCTCGGCTCTGATATCATGTCCACTTAGCTAAAACAAAACCCCAACAAGCCACGTTCCTCAAGGTGTCATCACTTTTGTCAAAATTTTGATTTACACAACTACTGCCCTACCTGCAGAGAAGCAGCTAAGGGTGATGACGCATGTGTAACTGCCCAAAAAATGTGTCTATGGTGTGGTTTCTTTACTGAGGAATAGCGTCTTAAAATTGCGAATAGCAAACAGTATGTGGAGAAAATTTACAAGGCTGACCCGTCTCAAAATGAGTCAGAATTATTAGGTTAAGATCGGGAGATCTTCTTGGGGTCTGGAGAAGAATTAGAAGAATTGGCTCTTCAATATCACAATTGGCCTCTTTAACCGTCTATTATTATTCAGACTGGTACCCCAAAATCTCAACAAATAGGTTTGGATGCGTTATATCCCCAGTCTCCTCAAAAGCCAGTATTATGCTCGTGTTTTTCCTGAGTTGGCTGTGATTACCTGTGGCCATCCAAGATAGCATTTAGTTCCACATGGTAAGCTTGTAGCTTATAAAAGCTACATTTAAGTAATTAAAATTTTCAAGTTTGTATGTGACTAAGACATCTAATCAGCGAATATTTACATGTGCACATGAGGAATTTGTAAGCCTATAGGTTGTTGCGTAGCTGACTAATAGCTTCTTTGACTGACTCAATATTGAGTAAATCACTTGAAACTGAAAAAGTATAGACCAAATCAACATCCCCTCCACGTCACACTACTGGGTAAACAAACACTCCACTCACTCCACTGATCTAGTGAAGTCCTGTGTATTGTATACAGTGTACTGTGTGTTTTTCACAGTGGCTTTAATATCATCTTCATTAAAGTGTGTTAAAATTTAAATTAATACCTTTAGCATGTAAAACATAATAGATTATCAGAAGAAATGTATAAAAAAAAGAATCCAATAGCTAAAGACTACAAATTTGTTGCAGAACAATACATTCATAATGTTTTAACTGCAGTAAAGAATGACCACAAGCTCCATATCAGGGCTCAATGTTATGCCTCTCAGAGAAAGATGAAAGGAGTGTCTTACATTAATACCTTTAGGTATCTAACTAACTATCTTATTTATTGTAGTGTCTCTCAAATATTTTTCGGGAAAACTGAACTATAACCTTAAAGAAATAGTGAGATTATATTGTGCTATTTTTATATATAGAATTGTGAAAAGAAAAGTAGTAATAAATTCATCAACAATTATTACTTCAGTCATACTACAAAATATTCTAAATTAATCACAAACTGGAATAATATGTTATTTGTAACATAGGTTTAGATTTATGCAAAGCAGGGTGAATGGTGTAGAGTGTATTTTTTATAAACAAATAATTCCTCTTGTACATTACTCACTACTTTTTGAACTCTTCATTTTGTATGGACAATACCTTTTTTTTCTTTATAATAGTTTATTACACAAAGAACATTAAGTATATACATACAAGTAAAACATTATACAAATAAAACAAAATACAAGAACAGGTGTAAATAAATGATATGCATTATTGGATTAGTCTTGGGCAGAAGAATGATTGACAAAACCGTTTCAAACCAAAAGCAATTTATAAAAGGCCACTTTCATCTTGCCCCTGTCTGTTATAACAGGGCATCCACCTTCTTCGATCTGAACTAATATTTTGACTTTTTCTTTTATTAAACCAAGGAGTTCAATGAACAAGAAACTTTTATTTTTGTTTCTGTTAACATTTATGTAATGTTTTACATACATGATAATACAGTTCAACACGTCAAACAATGGGTCTTCTGTTAATGGTAAGCCAAAAATAACTTCACAAACAGTAAATTTAAATTTTACTTGTAATTTTTCATATATCCAATCCCCAATTTTGGTCCAAAGCTTCATACTTTCTTTACACTCATATAGGTGATGCTGAATGGTATCAATTTTTTTACAGTAAATACAGAGTGATGAATCCTTGATGCCCCATTTATGTAAATTATAATTACAATTTAAGATTCTGTTCAAGACTTTATATTGAAAACTTTGAATATAACTTTCTTTCATAATTTTATATGGTAATCTGAAAACATGACTCCAGTTAAAGTTTTCCAAAAAGGGGTATAATTCAACCCATACATTTAATGCTGTAGGTGGTTTTGTGTTTTCTTTGATCAAATGAGTGTACACTAATTTACTACTGACTTTTTCTATTGGTGTTAATTTCTTATTTATATAGAGTATAACATCATCTGACCAGCGCTCTATATTATTCAAATTCTCATGCATTACCTGTTTCTTCCAAATTACAGGTATAGCGGTCAATAGTGGTCCTACGATTAGACGGAAAATCGATTAATCGTCTATTTAAAACTTTCGATGTAGAAAATCGATTCTCATTTTAAGAATCGATTGTGAATCGAAAGTAAGACTTATAAACCACCTAATTTTCCCTTTTTCTACAGATGTTTAACATTTTATTTTCGTAACATTTGTTTACATTATCTGCCATGTTTCTTTCACTGGTATCTACTTCCTGTTGATTACAACTAAAACTCAAAATTTCTGTAGGTATTTAGAAGATCTTTTAATACAATAAACTAAGTTCAACCTAAATTAAATTTAACTTTCACTGCTTCACACACAACATGTATACTCCCTATAAATGGGGAATAATAACCTTGGCCATAAATCAAGTGGAGAGAGATCACACTACTGTAATACTTCAGCAGTCTGCCATGAATATTTTTGACAAATTTTGTTGAACAAGAAAACTAAAATGTTTACTACATTGCCATACTTAGAATTTTACAGTATCTAAGAAATTATAACTATATGAAATGAATAGGTCATGAAGATCTGCTTAAAAAACGAAATTCATGGAATATTGTTTTCAGGATAAGAGTCAGATTTTCCAGACCCCATCCAATACACATAAACTTGAGTGACAATGCTGAAATACATGTTCACTTGTGCCAAACTGTTTCATATAACCTAGTATATATTACAAAACATCAATATTGACCAGAAACAATAAAAGTCACTCTTCCATTTGATTAATGAAAGTAGCATGTCTTTGAAAAGTGTCCTGAGTTAAAAATGGAAGGAAATTTCCATGAACACATGTCTATGTATTGTTTAGTTCCCAAAGAAGCATTTTATTCAGGATAATTTTCAGAAGCTGCTTGGCAGTCACTGTTCTTGACATATGATAATGATAAGCAGATATTCTATTCTTCTTTGTTGCATATATACAAAGTGAGAGGTCCTCGGTGGCCTAGTGGTTAGCAAGTTTGGCATCTAATCATAGGCTGTCACCTCTGTGGGTTCGAGTCCCACAAGTGGCAATGCTGAGGACCTGTCCCAATATGACCCTGGCTGTTGAACGGGACATTAAACCCCAACTTTGACTTTGTATATACAAAGTGTCCCGAGTTCACAACACAGGTGTACCACATGGTGATGTTGAACAAAAGGGGTTGAAATAGACTTGCACCAAGTCTTTGTATTTCTCATCCCACTAAATCTGACATAGATGAAAACATTATACATCCACTTAAGGAGGGAAAAATCCTTCTCTATGCTGAAACAGTACTTTTGTCAGCCCCACATTCTAGTATAAAGTCATACAGTCCTCATATAATACCTTAGAAAAAAGGACTTGAAGAAAGTCTAGGGTTGAAATATTGTTTATTTTAAGCATGATTGGTTGCTAATCTGCTGATGTTACATTCAAACACTGTAAATGATTTAGCTGATGAAAAGGGAGAATGAAAATAAATATTAATTTGTAACTGTTAAGGCCATCTTAATAGATTATTATATTATTGCTGATACACATACTTGTTGACTCTTCAACCTACTGGTTTCCTAACATACCCCCTTCCCTACCCCAAAATGTAAACAAATAACCTAGATTTTTTTCACCACTGACCTATCGGAAGACTACTGTTACTATATTTGGTAAAAAAGAATATTCTGTCTTTCTTACAAAGCAAGCAGAAAAACGATTATAATCGATAATCGATTGCTCAGAGTTACCGATTAATCGATTTTTTAGACCGATTCCTAACACTAGCGGTCAACATACAATTGTAAAACATTTGACTTATGTCTGATTCTAGCTTTTCATTAAGATTGTCCCTTTTCAATATGCAACCATTATTATCTAGTATATCTAATATTTTCAGATTGTTGCCGTATTTGTTTGGGAATTGATTTGCGGTGATTGGTCTTTTGCCAATTTTAATATTTTTATTGTATAGTACATATTCATTTAGTATTTCAGAGTTTGACACTGGTTCCATGCCATAGAAATCATCCCAACTTTCAAGTACCTGTTGATGAAAGGGAGATAAGCAGTTTTCTACATAAGAAAGACCTAGTTTTTTGTTCAACCTGAATTGATTGATAGACAGCATTTTTAAAAACAAAAATTTACTATTCAAATTTTCACTACAAACAAGACGTTTTTTCCAGCCGCACTTGGCAGCAATATTCATTTTATGAACATCTACCATTTTTAGTCCTCCATCCTCAATAAGACCTGTTATAGTTTCTTTTTTAATCTTTGGCATTTTGTGTCTCCATAAGAAATCCATGAGTATTTTATTTATTCTATCAAGTACTTCTTTTGGGACATAAATCAAACTCAGTAAGAAAATTACCTTAGGCAGAACCAATGACTTTATGATTGTAATTCTCCCCTTTAAAGAGAGATTTCTGGCATTCCATATGCACAATATTTTTCTCATGTCTTCTAACCGTTCTTCAAAATTTAAACGAACCATTTCTTTAACATTTTTTGAAAACCACACACCTAAGGTTTTAAGGCAGCCAGTTCTAATTTTGATTTCAGATAACGACGATGGCTTCTTGTGATGTTTCTTAGTGTTAACGCCAATTGGTATTATCTCAGTCTTATCAAGATTGAGTTGTAAGCCTGAAAACTTTGAAAATGTTTGAAATTCTTTTATGGCAAGTTCTATAGAGGCCATATCTTTTAGGATAAGACTGGTATCGTCCGCCAACATTTTTATTTTGTAAGTTTCCCCATATATGGTTATACCCTTTATGTTATTGCATTGTCTCAGTTTAATGGCTATTATTTCTGCCACAATCAGGAAAAGTAATGCTGATATTGGACACCCTTGTCTTATCCCCCTTGTTATTTTGAAATAACTTGAATAATAACCATTGTTCCCTACACAGGAGGAGATATCAGTATAAAGAATTTTGATCCATTTGATAAACTGTGGCCCAAAGTTAAATTTGTGTAGTGTATTAAAAAGGAAATCCCATTCTATAGAATCAAAAGCTTTCTTGAAATCAATAAGAACAAGATATCCAGGTATTTGAAATTTCTCAGTATAAATTATTAAATCCTCCAGAGTTCTGACATTTTCTCCTATGTACCTACCTTTTATATATCCTACTTGATCCGAACTGATAATTTTTGGCAAAACGTTTTGCAATCTTAATGCCAAGGCTTTTGTCAGAATTTTGTAGTCAGTCTGTAGAAGACTAACAGGTCTCCAGTTTGCCAAATAGCACAAGTCTTTGTTTTGCTTTGGTAGTAGATTTAAGATGCCTCTTTTTTGGTCATCACTTAGGTTATGACTGTCTAAAGAATATTTATAACTTTCAAAGAGGATCTCTTTTATATCAATCCAAAAAAATTTGTAAAAATTGGTGGTGAAACCATCAGAACCAGGAGATTTATTGTTTGCTAAAAGTTTAAGTGCTTTGGTACATTCTTCAACTGTTAGCGGTTCATCACATAACATTCGATCGTGATAACTTAACTGAGGGATATTTTCTATTTTTAGGAAATCATCAGCTATATGAGACTTATCTGATTGAGATGTATAGAGCTCTTTATAGAAATGCTTTTCTTCTTCAATTATGTCTGCTAAAGTTGTTATTTCTTTGTTGTTTTTTGTAATAAGTTTTTTAATGTACTTGTTGTTATAATTTCTTTTTTCCAAGTCCAAGAAGAATTTAGTGTTCTTTTCCCCATCCTCTACCCATTTAACTTTTGATCTTAAGATACTAGCATTATGTCGTTTTTCCAAAATTTTTTCCCATTCATTCTTATAATGTAAGTAATCCTGAAAACTATCACTATTTTCATCCCCCATATTTGTTCTAGCTCTATCACTTTCTTCTTTATATATGCTTCTTCATTCCTCAAAGTTTTGGCTCTTTTACTTGAATAAATCATTGTTTGAGACCTTATTTCACATTTTAGGTAATCCCAGAGAGTATTCTTATTTTCGAAAAAGGTGTTTTCTTTTACATTCTTTATAATATTTTTTTGTGAGTTGTACATAGTTTGGGTCAGACAAAAGGTCATTATTGAACTTCCAGAACCCTCGACCTCGCTTACTGCTTCCTATTAGCTCTATCTCGATCGTTACTACACTATGATCTGACATATTTCCTGGTGAAACCCATATATTTTTTACCAAGTATTCAAGCTGGATTGAAATCAGCCAAAAGTCAAGGCGTGATTGAACCAGACCGGCACTAGTTCTCTGTCTTCTAGTGAAACCTGGATTTATTTTGTTTCTAACCCTCCAAATATCCACTAATGAGAGATCCTCACATATTCCCTTAATGTTGTCACTATAAACAGAATTTTTTTCAAAAGTCCCACCCTTTTTATCTTGCATTGTATTTAAGCAAGTATTGAAATCTCCTCCAATTATCAGAGGGTTGCCATTGCAATTTTGTAGCATTTCTCTAAGGTTAGATAAAAAGGAAATCTGTTCATTAAGTTTGTCCTTTGTTGGAGCATATATATTTACCAATATATATATTTTTTCTTCTAACTTGCATTCTATTATGAGAATCCGTCCCTGTGTATCTTTCTTGGTTGACAGAATGTTAAGGTCAGTTTTGATATTTTTGGGAATGAGTATAGCCACTCCTCTACTCACGGATGTCCCATGTGAGAATATAATATCATTCCCCCACTCTGTTTGCCATATCTTTTCATCATTTACAGTTGAGTGAGTTTCCTGTATGAGTGTAATTCCAGCATGAGAATTTCTTAGCCATGAAAAAATATGGTTGCGTTTAGTTTTGTCACGCAGACCCCTACAGTTGAACGAGTTAAACTTTATTATGTCAAACTTATTACTCATCCAAGTGAAATCAACATGTAGTGAGGTCGATATCTATTTTGGTTTAATGTCACTGATGCTTTCATTGCAATAAATTTGAATGCTTTGCCCAAGACTGACATTATTGAGATAGGTTTAGCAACATCCTTGCAGTTACGTTTTTCCATCGAAGGAGTTATTTCAGAAGTAATATAAAAACACGAACATATATATACAGAGACATCAAACAAGACAACACAATAAACATAAATACCAATGCAAAACATATTTAAGATTAATTGTTTTGGTTGACTGGTGAGCAGCAACATCTTCATTTCACAACCTATTGACACTTACATTGAAATGTTATATCTGTATCATTCAACTAACAAAATTAGCAATAGCCTTCAAGAAACATGATTTTGTAAAATCTAATATAATCTACTGTTGACTTTTATAGTGCTTAATCTCAAATATTTTGTTTGGTGAACAGCAACATATTCATTTCAGCAGCCTATGGACATCTACATTTAAATGTTACAACCGTATCACTCAACAACATATTTAGCAAGATCATTAAAAAAAAACATGATTTTGTAAAATCTACTTGAATCAATATACTATTATAGTACTTGATCTCATTCATTTGACAGTCTAAGGCTCTAAGACACCACCAAACACACAGAATATGAAAAAAACATGGGTCCCTTAGCATAGCCGGATAGCTGAGTCTATAAAATTTATAAGTATTTTTCAAGTATTTGACACAAAGAATATGAATGGACAATTGAACAGGTTCTAGATCTACACACATACATTATTACAAATAAACCTTATGAATAAACATTATTGACATCTATTTTAGGCTAAGTGTTACCATCAAAACGTTAGGATGATAAATCCCTTTTCACAGGAGACATTTAAGTTTGTTAGAAATATAATGTTGCTTTCACTGGCTTTGAATGTTTTTTTTTTCCTACTAGCATCCACTCATTAAGAATATCATCAACCTGTAAGACTGATTCTACACACATACATTATTCTAAATAAACATTTATGAATAAACTTTATTGAACTCTATATTAGGCTAAGTGTTACAAGTTATGAAATCAATTGCTGATCTGTTGTATTTTATTCAAAGGTATTTATAATGTTTTATAGTTTTGCCAAACAAATCTGGTATTAAAAAACTAAACATTACAGTCCAAGATCAAGATGGTTTAAGTTGAATATTTTACCGACTTAATGATATACAGGTAATTATGTAAAATTCTTGTGTTTTTAACAGCAGTATTAAAAAACTAAACATTACAGTCCAAGATCAAGATGGTTTAAGTTGAATATTTTACCGACTTAATGATATACAGGTAATTATGTAAAATTCTTGTGTTTTTAACAGCAGCACCTCACCAACAATGTTTCAATAAACTAATCAGGTGTCTTTAATGATATACAGGCCACTATATCAAACTGTGTGGTAACTACTTTCAGCAGGTATAGCTCATTTACCCAGTATTAAGTAAATATAAGAACCAGCAATTACACATTATTATATGTTAATTATGAGACTGTGATGATAAACTCTGAGTAATTAAGTTCTATATTACATTCTTTAACTCAGTAATGCATCCTAGTATGAACTGTTGTATTTTAGCTAGGCTTGTAGTTTTTATTGTTTCAACAAAATTAATTACAATTGTACGACTATTAAAGTATGGTGTACTGATAGCATACTAACAAAGTGTGTACACAGTATTATAGGGGAGGTAAGTAAATTTTGATATACGTTTCAAAGCATACATTATTGCTCAACAATTGTCCGAGTACATTTACTGGACAACATAGACAACAGCATCCATGTACATGTAGAGTAACACATGAAAGCACGCATAGGGAAAAAAGTTTAATAAATGATCAAAGTTGATCACAAACCACATTTTGTAACAAAAAGGCTGAAACCTAGATTGAGGTAAAGACTAAGTTACTATCTAACTTTTCAATAAACTTTTTCATTCCTCACATTATGCTATGTGTAGTTTAACAGTTTTACAGTGTCTCACGAATTTCCATCAGCATACCTCCTAGTTTATTTTGTCCCTTCCATTTGTTGTGATTCCAAATGTCCCTGTCTCTTAACCCTAGTCCAGCCCCCCAATATCTGTCCTTTGGGTTCGCTTCCACTAGTCTGGTTTTCTTTGTACCCTTTAGAAAGGCTCTACATGGTTCAGACTGCTCAAATTTTGCCTCTAATGCAACTTTCATAATTCTGTCCCGGTTACTTTCCCACACATCCTTCCTTAGACCATTCACTGTATATCCCAACCTCTTGTGTTCTTTTGGATCCTCAGAAGCCATTATTCTTTCAGCTGTTTCCTCATCCTGAAATAGCAGGGCTTTATGAGACATGAGATATTGTTCTACACAGTTATAACTTTTTTTTCCAACTTGGAAAAAGCTTCTGTGATGATTGGACAGTGGACTTGAAGAAGTGAAGAAGGCTGTCGTCCCATGTTTTGAAGGTGAGGCAACAGTCTCTGGTTGGAACATTGATGGTAGTTTATGTACAGTATCGGTTGTGTACAGCTGTCCATTGAAAATGAGTTTATCAGACACCAATTTCACTGACTGCCTGTATGGGAACTGTTTACCATCAACCGTGTAGTTGTGCATTGCCCAGTATAAAGGAGTCAGCACTTGCCTACGTTTTGCCACTTCCTCTGGAAAGTCTTCATTTACAAATATGTTGTTCTGTCTTAATACACTACGGTTTTCAAAGGTATACTGTCTATCTTTGAATAGTAAGAACCTCACCAAAATTGGTCTTGGTCTTCCTCCCGGTTTGATCTGTGGTCTCCCAATTCTGTGTGCACGTACCACAGCTCGAGGATCGAGGATTGTATGGACAATACCTTACTTATGTGTCTGAAATAGAGTTCTTTTATTCTATTTCTATTCTAATTCTCTTCTATTCTATTCCAATTCTTATTCTATTCTATTCTATAAAGTGCTTTGCTTTTCAGGTTTTCATTGAAATATAGTTGAGACAGCATTAGACTTAAGGTGTCTCCTATATCTGTAATCTGGTAGGAAGTCATCTGCCTTAAAATGTGCTGAGCAAACTTTCTTTTTGCCGAGATTAAAAGCATTATTCCTTCTTATTTTAGCCAGTCAAGCCTGTAAAATGTTAACTTTAAGGTTTTACAGCAATCAGTGCTATGCAGTATTCATATATCTACCTATATTTAAACATTTTGTTTCATATGAAACCATGAATAAAATTTATTTTTAACTAAATATTGTTAATATAAATATGTGTTTATCAATATCAGGTATTTAAATAATCTGAATTAATATCAGGTATTAAAATAAACTGATCAGCCTTGAACTTTTATTCTTTTGAAAGGGTCTCTTTATACAGTAACAAGCAAATCACACAAGCACAGAAGTCTCAAGTACTACAAGTTGTTTAGTAAGAGATCATTTAACAAAAATAAAATGTGTAAAAAATACTTTTTTATTGCGTTAATACATCCTATCCAATGGACAATTGCTAATCCGGTCGGCGCAGACCGGCCCGCCAAACGACAGAAAAAGTCATCTTATATGAGCGCATATTGCCCTCACAAGCTGGCCGGTCCCAGTGTGCACTCGCCAGGTGGCGCGTAGTACTTCCTTGCTGCCTAGACAACGTGACGTCATAGCATCTTTTTCGTTTGGCGCGTGCACAGTTCAGACGAATTTTATTTGGTGAGATATAATTTCAATTTTAAAGGTTAATATTGCTGTTTTTTATTGTGTGTCACCTTCATTGTACTGTATAGAACTCTTAGATCCTATAATGTCTTCCCCGGGACAAAAACATGGTGGTTGTGGCCATTTAATGGCCGGGTTTGACACTCACAGTTTTTGTGCTAGATGCAGGGAGAAGTGTAAGGGACCTGATCCCTGTGTTTCTAAGAATGATTGTCACGCCTGTAATATTCTGACAGAGGATCAACGTCTTCAGTTATCCACCCCCAGTTATAGAATTAAAAAAGAAAAGCGTGAGTCAAAAAAGCAAGGTGACACTCCACAGAAAAGCTCAGACAGTTCCTCCCTCATTGACCCGTCCACTGTGACGGTAGTGGGAGCTGTGGACGACCAGGGGACGCTACAGTCTCCTGGTTCGAGCTCAGGGGCAGATAAGAAGAAAAAAGACAAGAAACCAGCTCCAGAGAAGCCTAAATCGGGTAAATCCAAGTCTACCGATCCCAAGCCCTCTAAATCTTCCTCTGATGACAGGATAGATGAACTGGATAAAAAGTGGGCTGATCGCTTTAACAGACTGGAGGCTTTGCTTCTTGCCAAGTCTATTGAACAACCGGAGCCGACTTTCCAGGCTCCCAAAGTTGCACCGACCCACCCCCCACCAGTGGGTGCTGTTAAGTCGTCTGCCCCCTTCATCAGACCTCCAACCGACCAACCGACCAAGTCAGATTTGCCTGGTACCGGCTATTCAACCCCTCAGGGACAGGTTACCAGCAAATCGCCTCACCCCAGCAAACAGAAACGTTCTTCCAGCACAGACTTGTCTGGTACTGACACCAAGAAGCAGTCTACTAGCAAGTCGACCCACACTCAGATCAACACCGGCCGACCTTCAGATTTGTCTGGCACCGGCTCTCCTGTAGCTTATCAGGTTACCAGCAAATCGACTGCTACAACCAGAGGCCAGAGTATCTCTTCAATGGACACAGATAGTGACAGTGATCTCTCCGACCGACCACCGGTCGATCTGTTTGTTGACGAAGGGGAGCTCTCTGATCCAGACCAGGATCCCTCTACCAACCCCGACCAAATATTGTCTGAAGAACAGACCTACAGAGAAACCCTCAGAGGTATTCGTTCGTGTATGGGGTGGAACCAGATTCCAGATGTAGAATCGACCACTGCAACAGGGGATGATAATCCCTTTGCTGGACCCAGATCACAACCAGCCGGCAAAGTATCAGTCCGCCTTCCTACTGATGACTGGCTGTGCAACAAAATGGCTAAGTTAAATATCACCCTGGTGGAGGGGTACCCCTCTCGCAGTTCTGAGGCCGGGGGTTTGTTAAGAGATCAGTTCGTACGTCCACCTAAGTCCCAGACCAAATGGTATGGGTTGTTCAGTGACCAGAAATCTTCTACTGCCAGCAGAGATTCGGTTACGTCATGGAATACGGACGCATCCAAACTAAATAGTTTATACAGCAGGATAGCTAGGGCTGCCGGCATTGCTGCAACCCCACCTCCATCCAGGCAGATTACACACGACAACTTGAGGAGATGGGAAAAGTCGGCCCGTGAGGCCTCTACCTACTGTAACCAGGCGGCTGGGTTTAATAGATGCCTCCTAAAGGTGCAAGAAAATACACATAGCCAGTTGAAAATTCTCAAGTCTGAGCTCAGCAAGGGTAAAGGCTCGTCTAAAGTCTCAAGTGCTGTAGAAGAACTTCAGTTCCTCACTGATTTTAACTCAAATATTTCACAAGCCATGGCCAAGACTATGGAACATTTGAGTGATTTTGTTTTTGTTACTGTAGCCAACTCAACACTGGCCAGACGGGACGCCTATCTGTCACACTTGAAGGCTGGCATCAAACCAGATACCCTGGCTTCACTTCGTACAGCACCTCTACAGATGAACACCCTGTTCCCAGATGAAATACTTAAACAGGCAGAACAGGACATCGCTAATTTTGAGGCCAAGAACCAGCCACCCTCTTCTTCAAAGAAGGGTCGTTTCCACCCGTATGATAGATCTGACAAGCGTGCGGACAACAAGAAACAGGATAGACCTGCATGGAAGAATCTGGGATACCGTGGTCAGAGCAAGAGGGGCAGAGGCAAGACCTCCCACTACTCTTCGCGACCGGCCAAGGGGCAGCAGTCCTACAAATGACAATCAATTTGTAGTTCTATCAGCACAGGGACTGCTGCCCGGGAGCTTCAAGACAAGGAAACAGTCTCCCAAGTGTACCAACAAGACAATGAACAGTTTATGTGTAAATTCAAGTGTTGTAGAACATGTACTTTTTGTAAAAGGGCAATCGCAAAAGAAAGATATAAGTCCCGTTATTGTACCAATTTGCAAAGAGAAATTAAAGTCTGTGAAAAATGCTTCTTTTGTCACTCACTTGTCTTGTGCTCAACCTGCAAAAAATGTCAAAAATGTTGTTCAAACTCAAACTGTAGGGGCCAGGCTTCAAAACTTTTGGCAAACTTGGTTGGATCTGGGTACGGGTCCGAAGGTGGTTCAGATCCTAAGAGAGGGTTACATTCTTCCCTTTCGGATCCGACCAAAACTAGCAAGATACCCCACAGTCATAAGCCGTTATGTAGATCCTCGCAGGAACAGCTACCTGTTAGAGGCATTGCATCAGCTTATGGGCAAAAATGCAGTGGAACTAGTGCAAAACCAGGACTCCCTAGGGTTTTACAACCGACTATTTTTAGTCCCAAAACCAAACAACAAGTGGAGGCCCATCCTGGACTTGAGCAAACTAAATCTTTTTCTCAAGGTGGAGAAATTCAAGATGGAAACACCGGAAACCATCAGGACCTCCCTTCAGACAGGGGAGTGGGTCACCTCTATAGACTTCAAGGATGCCTACTTCCACATTCCTATACAGGAACAGTCCAGGAAATACCTAAGATTTCATGTCCAGGGTCAAACATACCAATTCAGGGCTCTGCCCTTTGGTCTGTCCACAGCACCCTTGGAATTTACAGTAGTAGCAAAAGAAGTGAAACTGATGGCCCTATACAAGGGTATAAGGATCCACCAGTACCTAGACGACTGGTTGGTGAGAGCCACATCCCGCCAGGTTTGTCTCCAGCATACCCAGGTGTTAGTCCAGATCTGTCAGGACCTAGGTTGGCTGGTAAATTTAGAGAAATCAGAACTGGAACCCAAACAGGTCTTCGACTTTGTAGGTTATCAGTTCGACCTTCAGTCAGGTCGGGTCCGACCCACATCAGAACGCTGGCAGAACCTCCAGCAGAAAGTACTGGGACTGTTAACCCTACCGACCTGTCCGGTCCAGGAGTTCATGTCCCTAATAGGGTTGCTAACAGCCACAGAAAAGCAAGTTCATCTGGGACGTCTCCACATGAGACCAATTCAGTGGCATTTGAAAAACCATTGGAGAGTACCAGAATCTCTGGAGAAAATTATTCCAGTTCCCAGGTCCCTGCACCCTCATCTACAATGGTGGTTGGAAGACGCAAACGTACTCACAGGTCAACCACTACACCCTCTGAAACATGCTCTGCAAATTTTTACAGACGCATCAAAAGAAGGGTGGGGCGCTCACTTAGACGAGCACACTGCAAGAGGAACCTGGTCCTTGCCAGAAAGCAAACTGCATATAAATTACCTAGAACTGAAGGCAGTTTTTCTAGCCTAGCTACAGACAACACCACAGTGGTGTCATACATAAACAAGGAAGGAGGCATGAGATCGGGCACACTTTGTGCCCTACTGTGGAGGATCCTGACCTGGTGTACCAAAAATCAAGTCACCCTCAAGGCCCGACACATTCCAGGCCGGCTGAATGTGGTAGCGGACAAGCTATCCAGGCTAGGTCAGATCATTCAGACGGAATGGTCCCTCCTTCCAGAGGTATTTCAAACAATTTGCTGCAGGTGGCACCGGCCTCAGATAGACCTTTTTGCCACAAGGTTCAACAACAAACTACCTCAGTTTGTGTCTCCAGTACCGGACTCCATGGCCATTGCAGTGGATTCCCTCAGTTTGCCATGGGAGGATCTGGATGCCTATGCCTTCCCACCAATAGCTCTGTTGAGCAAAGTGGTGGAGAAGTTGCAGGACTCCCCTTGCAAGAGCATCATCCTGATCGCTCCGGGGTGGCCCAACATGCCTTGGTTCTGGGATCTGGTGTCCATGTCCAGCCAGATACCCTTAAGTCTGCCATTTCTGCCCAAACTCTTGACTCAGCCCTTCAATCAGACTCCACACAGAAACCTGTCACACCTCAATCTTCATGTTTGGCTCCTAGAGCCACAACAATCAAAGAACAGGGCTTCTCTGAGGCAGTGGCGGCAAGAATTGAGGCTCCTCAAAGGCAATCAACCAGATCAGTCTATGAAGCAAAGTGGACCATTTTTACAAAATGGTGTATCACTAATCAGGTGGACTTCAGGGCACCCCCTGTGAAGTCGGTTGCTGACTTCCTTATGTACCTTTTCCAGGACAGGAAGTTACAGCCCGGTACCATTGATGGGTACAGGTCTGCCATCGCTGATAAGTTAGGAAATTCGTCCAGTAACATCAGCAAAGATGAAAACCTCACTCGTCTCCTGGATAGCTTCCACAGAGACAGGCCAAAGGGGCGGAGGGGTATCCCCTCTTGGAACCTCTCTTTGGTCTTACATCAGCTGACCAAGGCCCCTTTTGAACCCCTTAAAGAGGCCTCCTTGAAACATCTAACTTTCAAGACAGTGTTCCTATTAGCCTTGGGTTCAGGTAAACGCAGAAGTGAGATTCATGCTTGGCAGAACAAAAACATCAGACACCAGGCTGACTGGTCAAAAGTGTCCCTGTACCCTTCACCCAGCTTTCTCTCAAAGAATTAGCTGGCCAAGGAGGGTCCAGAGAGTGTGGCCCCAGTGGTTATCCCAGCCCTGGCCCCAACTCTGGACAGATCCCTCAAGTCTGACAGGTCCCTTTGTCCGGTCAGAGCCTTGCGCTACTACCTGGATAGGACCTCAGACCTCAGGCAGAACAAGGAGTTAGTCTTTATCTCCTTTAAGAAAGGTTTCGATAAGGACATATCTCCTGCCACCATCTCCTCATGGATCAAGCAGACAGTGATCCTATGTTATGAGCTCTCTGACCAGGAGTCGCACACTCTCCATCAGGTCAAGGCTCATGATGTCAGAGCCTTTGCAGCTTCTAAGGCCTTCCAATCGGGAGTCTCCTTGGAACAAATTTTATCAGCCTGCCACTGGAAATCACATAACACCTTCACACAGTTCTACTTGAAGGACGTGGCTTGGGCTGATTCAGAGCTCTTTCATCTAGGCCCGGTAGTGGCTGCTCAGCAGATCCACCAACAGGCCAGTACCTAGAGGAGATCTGTACATATGTAAATAGTTGTACATATTTGTATACGTAGTACAGATAGTTAAGAAGTATCAAAAAAAAAAAAAAAAAAAAAAAGATCTTCTGGCGTGTATTCCTTCGGGAGGTTTATTTTATGGGACTGAATTCATCCCTCTCTTCCCCTACCTCAGAGCAGGTCTGTTAAAAAAAAAGGGGGGGGGGAGCAAGGTCGATTCTGACGGTTCAACCCCGGATAACCGGATGATGATATTCGACCATAGCCTTAGGGTCATTGACCACAAGGTCTACCCAGGCTTGAAGGGAATGTTATTATTTCTGAGTATGAGTTCAATTTTTAGTCCCTAGTAACTTACCGCCAACCAAGCGGTAGTTATTCAGCAATTGTCCATTGGATAGGATGTATTAACGCAATAAAATTGCAAATTTAATAAGTAAATTAAATTTTTATAAGTTAATACCCTATCCAATGGACACACAAGACCCTCCCACCGACCCCGCTATCAGCTTACTAGGGGTCTAATACGTTTAGACAACGAAAAAGATGCTATGACGTCACGTTGTCTAGGCAGCAAGGAAGTACTACGCGCCACCTGGCGAGTGCACACTGGGACCGGCCAGTTTGTGAAGGCAATATGCGCAAGATGACTTTTTCTGTCGTTTGGCGGGCCGGTCTGCGCCGACCGGATTAGCAATTGTCCATTGGATAGGGTATTAACTTATAAAAATTTAATTTACTTATTAAATTTGCAATTTAGCCTTTATTTTATATAATAAAAGGCTTTACTTTCTTAATATTGTCATCTTTGGGAAAATTATGCCTTGATATACTTGATGTATATCTAGAATTGTTACACTATGGAATACAACAAAAGCACACCACAGTTGAAAGTAAATGTAAACTACTGGCTGACAGAGCTGGCTGGAGTGCAGCGTGTTTACCCACTGACGTCACTCACTGGCTGTTTTTGGGGGGGATGTTGATTTGGTCTATTGCTTCAAGAGGTTTCCTACGTAATATCAACCTATAGGAAATCATTGGCTGCGCATCTATCATTGGAATCACAGTTGACCTTTAACCCCTTCTTCAAGGTCAAACGATGGTAATAAAACTTTACGGTGCCTCTATCTCGTTTATTTTTTGCTTCTACTGGTTTCATTTGTAAAACCAACCTATATGAAATCATAAGCTGTGCCTCTTTTTAGGATCTCAGATTTTACCATGGACTCCTCCTTCAAGGTGAAACATTAGTAAAACCCAAAACTTTAGTAATTAATTACAATTTTCGTGTAATTTTAGTTGTAATTCATTGTTTAAAAAACTGTGTAATTGAATTTTGTAATTGTATTTGAAAAATTAACACTGTTACTGTAATTGAAAATTTGAATTTTAGTTACACTGGATATTTTACTTAGCATTCCGAATTTAAGCTTCAGTATTCAGCAGTATAAATCAATGTATTTTTCCTTCATCCTTTAACCTATATAACAATGATGTAAATCCATCTCATCATTCATATTTCACACTTAGATCAGGTCTTATTAACAAATGTAAACAAGAGTGATTGCTTTGAGTACTTAGTGTATAATAATTATATGTATATCTTCTTGAACATACCAGGTAATATGATGGGTTTGTTAGGGGGACTTTTGTCAGTTCTGGCAAATCCAATTTCTTATTAATAAATTTGTTGAAAGTATCTACACACCAGAGGATTTAGAAAATATTGGTAACTTCAAAGACCGTCTTTCAATCAGAGAAGGTAGATGCACCTTGTTCAAAAATAGTTAGATAAATGTCTTGTTTTCAACACTTTTTTTTTAAATTTTTTACAACACTTGCTTTAGTTGAATTTTAACTAAACTTTTTCCTTCTTGTAATTGTAACTGTAGTTGTAATTGACTGAAAGTAGTTGTAATTGTAATTGATTTTTCTCAGTCTATTGGAATTGTATTTGTAATTGTCCACGGATAATTGAAGAAGTAATTATAATTGATCAAAGGAATTGACCCCAACTCTGCCCTTAAGTGCCTTGATCTCTTTTATTATTGCTTCTACAGGTTTGTTATGTTTGGGGATACACCGCCGGCTCGCAATAAAGCGAGCAGCAAATTTCTAGTTATTAGAGTAAGAAATCTAAAATTCGCCAGGAATCTAAAATTCGCCACCTCTAAAACCTTAGTTAATTTTATGAAGAAAATGATGTTTTTGTCCAAAAATTGGTATTTTTCAGTTCAAAAAGCCTTATTTTACTATACAGTCAACAAATCTCACCACAATTAATTTATTTTACTAGTATTTTCACATGTGGCGAATTTCAGATATGTGGCGAATTTTAGATTTCTTACTCTACAGGATTGGTAGGTGTTGTCGGCATATACAACAGAATTTTTCAGCTGAAAAATTTATGGTTTGATTGTAAACATGTTGTCATCATTTGATCAATGTAATGAGTACTAGTATGAAATAGCATTGGATTGGTTTACTTTAGTGCATATAAGCCTTAAGACTGAGTCTGGACTTTCAGTGAACAAGGCCTCAGGTCAACAAAGCTCTCCAAGACAAGAGGACATAGAGTTACAGTGGAGCAAAAGCCAAAATCACTCTACACTTACGTCAAGCCATGTGTTCGTGAGTATATAAGTATATAAATTCCCTGTAGTTAAAACACCTTTCCCTAAAATGCTGTAGCAGAGTATTTGCAGAATGAAGTATTTAATTGGGACCAGAATCAAATTCTTGATATAGAACTCTTAAGTAGAATCTGAGTTTAATTAGAAATCAACACCGGTCCTTTGATTGATTGAGGCATTTTTAATGATATTCACCCTATTATCTTGAATTAATGTTGAATGGAAATGTCACCGTCAGTTAGACTGTCAGTTGCCAAGAGTTCTTACTCTAATTATAGTACTTTTATCGCTCTTAATCTCCATCTATTGACAGAAATCAGAGATTGTAATTGTTCAATCAGAAACATTGCAGTATGTCATTTAAGCATTGAAAAAAATATCAGTGCATAGCCTGGTGAAATTTAGGGCTGTAACAGGATGCTTCTGGTTACTTGAAAATGGGCAAACTGTGCGACAAACTTGGTAGAAACTAGTAACATTGGGTACTCAGAAATCTATTAAAATATTGTTTATTTTCATAAATAATATGTATAAAAACCAATAATCAATCAGATTTTTGTTTGTTATGTTGGTCTCTTATTACTATAATTGTAAAATTAAATAATAAAATTAACAAAAAATTATTAATTTAATACTTAAAAATAAATCAAAGTATTTGATGTCATGTCTGCCGACCACATGTATATTACACTGTACAACCTCCTGTTGGTATTGACTACCATTACACTCTTTCAGTGTAATCTTTATGGCTATATCCTGGTTTTTACTTTGAGTTGCACACACCATATATGTGGGCATTATGAACATAGACCAGTCATTCACAATGTGTGTAAAAGTAATTCTAGACGACCTTAACCTTATCACCAAGAATTATATCTGATATAATTCAAATTTTAATATGACATTTATACCACTTCATCTGTACAAAATGTAGATTCTAAGGTGCAATAAAGCCACAGGCTTAATTTAAAAAATCAGATATTCAGAGACATGGAAAGGGTCAACTACCACAGAGACACTGCAGAATAACAATAACCAAGGTGGATAAGATGTACTTAAATACAGTGGCCTTGGTAATGAAATGTTTGAGTACCACTCTCTGGGGTATCATCTTTTTACATTGCAACCTTAACTTTAACCTATCAAAAAATGCCGAATTGTATATTATATTAAATATCTGTTTAAAATCTCTAAATCAGTTAAATTGCAAACTGATGATCCTGGGGAACAGCTTTGCATATTATGATTGATGTTTCCATGTAATGTTCTTGCAGCTCAGTATGCACGTCCTGTGCTGTTGTTTGGTGAAAGTCATGCAATCCCACATGTTCTGGATGTGGCCTCTGGGGACCACCAGTTCAAGCTAGAGATGAAGGAAACTGTGGAATCAGAAGGTGAGTAATGCAGGCAAACCCCTTTGACTTTAGAACTCTATTGAACAAAAAACGCAGTGAATTAAAATGGCTCTCAGGGCCGACATTCACAAACACTATTATTCTCAGAGTAAGAATTTTATTAGAATATACTAGGTACTCTATAAGTAAATTTTCAGAGAAGATTAAAAAACAGTTTTTGATAATAGTTACGCGTCGATATATTATTTTATTATAATTTATTACTTTTTTGGCAGTATTTTCTTTTCTACATATAATTCTTTCAAGTTGATCAACAACTAAAATACTAATGCTATGGCGTAATTTGTATGATTATATTAGACCGATTTTGTTTGCAATATTTCACAAGTTGAAATGGCCAGCCTATTAAAAAAAAATCAAATTTTGTGTTACTAGGATTTACACCATGATAGATACAGAAAATACTCCATACCACAAAGAAAAACAAGTAATAGGATAAATTAGAATAAACTCTGCCAAATATACGTCAACATCTTGCATGTATATTTTAAAAAAGCATCCCTCTGGAGCACTGCCACATTCAAGGTTAAAATTCACTCTAATGTTTTGTTTGTGGCATTTTATTTGAATCTCTGTGATAAAAATAAACACTAGTATCATCAAAGTACTAGACTTCTAACAAATCTCTGTGATTAAATACTGCATTTTATCAGCCACTCTAAACTTTTACAGGTCTACACACCTGAGATTACATAAAGTATCACTTGCCACATTTTAAAAAATCAATATTCTTGATACTCGTGTAGTCTGCCATTCCATATAAATTTTCATTAATTAATGGTCCCCATAAGACAGTAACATAAACACTCTAGTGTCAAAAATTAACACATCTCTTGTGTTTTTCTGTTACAGTTCATAGAAATACTTGAAATTAATCCAGTTTAAGTATTTGACCATGGCCACTCTAACCATGCATGAAAAATACTCAACAATCTTTGTGTTGTATTTCCTTATGAACAATATGAGAATTAACCACCAGAGATATTTTCAACTCACTTGGAAATTCTTTAAAAATCTTATTTTTCAACAGCACTATATACTAAGCCTCTGATGAGTGTCCCTGATGAAACTGTGTACCTTTCATTTTTCTTATATAATTTTGTACATCCATTATATTGTGTTTTTTTTAAACCCACCATTAAATAAACACATGTACAGCAAATAACTGTGATGTTACAAACACAAAGTTGTGACATCACAAACATTATGACATCACAGTGACCTTAATCACTATGTTGTCTAGTGACAAGCACAATGTAACATTGTTACTGCCTACAAACAAGTGAAATTCAAATCACTTTAGCATAGTCAGGCATACAGTGAAGTTGACGTAAGGCACCAACAGTGCCAAAAAATAATATATAGTTCAAGTGACCAGTTTATGTTTTACAAAATATATTATTTTCATTTATCATATAATGATTTTATTATGCCACCTCCTAAATTCTTTCACACAAAATGAACTACTGTTTAGCAAAAAGAAAATGAATCCAAGGCTTGGACAATTCAATCTACTGTTCACAGTTACTATGTTTGCTAAATAAATTGTATGAAAATAAATTTTGTACAGGCTTTGTACCTGTCTCAATACTCATATCTCTGATTTAGTTTGTTTGATGTATATTAGTGCATAAATATATTTATTTTATAATTCGTATAGGAACATCAGCGGAGAAATTGATGAGCCAGATTACTCTGTTTGATACAAAGGTATTTATATATTTAAATATGTCCCCCGGCCCTCTGTACTCCAGATTTATTGACTTACATACACATAGATTGTACTTGACTCTATATTGCGTGGTTTTTTACTGTAGCCATGTTACATCTACATAAATAACTACACTCAATACCCAGTATAAGCACGACACAGTAGAGTGAAACACTTTTATGTCAAATTCCTTGCTATGGAAAAATTGGTATCTAGGTCTGGTTTCACAAAGCCTTCTTTGGTAAGGAGCACCTAGATAAAAGGAAGGAATAGCATTTTCTCACTTTTGGAAAGGTCGCTATTAAATTTTGTTTCACAAAATTTCTTTTAATTCCTATTACTAAAGGTTTTTGTTTATACTTGAGTAAGGCATACATTGACTTATTGTACCCACCTGATAGCATCCAGTGGATACTATGGATTTCGCTTCGTTACGCCGCTGCCACAGTGTGTAGAGAGATTTCACCGTTACCCATGTAACGAAAAAATATTATAGCTAGACTTCTCAAATTTGCATGATATATTCATAACCATAAAATCTTACCTGTGAATATTTTTGGCCTCATTTTGATAAACAAGATGGCTGCCACAGGCATTTTTTGGACATTCAGCAAGGAGTTTTGTTGGCCCTCTAGAGCAAAGGGTATTATAGGTAGAGATGTCAAATTTGCAGGATATATTTATCATTACAAAATCTTGACTGGGATAATTTTTGGCTTCATTTTGAAAAACAAGATGGCCGCCACAGGTGTTTCCTTGTCAGTCATGAAAAGTGTTTATAGGTCGCTTATTATTGGCCCAAGAGGTTTGGTATGTAAAGCCAACCTATAGGAAATCATGGGCTACGAAACTTCTGATATGGTAAGATTTGACCTTGGGCCCCTCCTTCAAGGTCAAATGAGGATAACCAAACTGAAAAGTGCTTATAACCTGCTTATTAATATTGGTCCTAGAGGTTTGCAATGTGAAACCAACCCATAGGAATCATGGGCCAGGAATCTTCTGATGTGGTCAGATTTGACATTGGGCCCCTCCTTCAAGGTCAAACGAGGAGAGTTTTTATAACTCAATTATTAAAATGATGTTTATCTTCAAAACCATGTTACTTGTCCTTTTATGGTGGATACATCTTGCATCTGGCCACAGATGCGTCCTTGGTCTAGTTTAATTAAAAGAATTTACTAAAACTAAATGTGATTTCAGCTATAGAATATTACACATTTCCTCTGAATTGAATTCAGAGGCCATATTCAAAAACAATACTTAGATAAGATGACCTCAGATCTAAGTAAGGAGAATCTTTTCTGCATAAGTTTTTCTTGGGCTTTGTATTCATGAAACAAATGTTATGAATGTTCAGTTTCATAATTTCTTACTTGAAATTCTAAGAAATACTTAAAATCTAGGTCAGAAATCGTCTAAGTATTGTCGTAGAATACGGCCCAAGGTATCTGCTTTTCCTAAGATTTAAGGAAGTTTGTTGAAATTTCAGGGTTCTCTTCATCTTCAAGGAAGGGGGCTTTATGAATCCTTAAATTAAAGATTAAAAATGAGCTTTATCTTAAGAAGGCTTTGTGAAACCATGCCCAAGTCCTCCGTGGGCTTAATTTCACTGAGAAATGTACTCTTTTATCTGGAAATACAGATTAAGTGGAAATATTTTTCTACTAATTTCCTTGACATGTATGGTAGTTCTGTGGGCTGTTTCAATTCATGCAATATGTATACCAACACACAGATATACAAATGATGTATTTTACAATTTTGAATATATGTGGAATTTATTATTTTAAAGCATATTGAAACTGTTCTTCATGTACCGTTTTACAATAAATAGATATTTTAATTCTGAAAAAGAAACAAATGCTGTTTAGTTTCAAAATATTGTACATTGTATACTGCAATACACATCCATGTCTGCATGAACAACTTCTCCAAAAGTACAAGACCCAGAGACTGCTGTTACTTTTAACAGGATGATAAATCGAGGATGATAAATCATTAAAGGCATGCAGATCTGTTCGTTTGTCTGTTCCCCAGAGCCATTGGAAGTGAGGTACCCTCCACCCAAAGTGTGAATATTTCACCACTTTATCACAATTTTCTCATTGACTATTGAAAGGATTTCTCTTTAATCTTGAATATATGTACTAGGCCACAAGTATATTTCCCTGTGTAAGTATCAGACCTGGAAGTTTTCTTAATTATTTTTTATGAATTTTTAAAATAATTTTAATGCATTAACTTCTGAAATCATGAATATGTGCAGCAAATCACTTATTACTACTTTTTCCATAGCTACAACATGGTGAGTAACTTAGTAGCTTAGTGAGTAATTGCCACAAGTATATTTCCCTGTGTAAGTGTCAGACCTGGAAGTTTCCTTAATTATTTTTTATGAATTTTTAAAATTTTAATGCATTAACTTCTGAAATCATGAATTTGTGCAGTAAATCACTTATTACTACGTTTTCCATAGCTACAACATGGTGAGTAACTTAGTAGCTTAGTGAGTAATTGCAACTTTCTTACTTTTCAGTACCTTCCATACTGAGTAAAATCGCTTATAGCTACTTTTCCATAGTGAAAACATGGTGAGTAACTTAGGAGTCTGTCGCAATAGCTAAGTGAATAGCTACTTTCTGACTTTTCTGTACCTTTCATAATTAATAAAATCACTTGTAACTTGAAAACTATTGCATTTAGAGTATTTTGTTGTAGTCTGTTGTTACCTACCGGTATTTTTGGATCAGCTATAATACAGTAAAATTGCAGACCTGTAGCTTATTGCATAGCTGAGCAATAGCTACGTTGACGTTCTCAATGTGAAGTTAATCACTTTTAGCTTGAAAATGACTGCATCTACAGTATTTTGTTGAAACATATTGTTAGCTACTTTTGGGTGAGCTGACCATAGTAAAATTGCAGACCTTTAGCTCATTGCAAAGCTGAGAAATAGTCACTTTCAGGCTCTCACTGTTGAGTAAATCGCTTGTAACTTAAAAACTATTTCATTCAGAATATTCTGTTGAAATATGTTATTTACCTACTTTTGGGTCAGCTGTAACATAGTAAAATTGCATACTGGTAGCTCATTGCATAGCTGAGCAATAGCTACTTTGAGGTTCGTACTGTTAAGTAAATATATAACTTGAAAACTATTCCATTTACAGTATTTTGTTTAAATATGTTATTCACCTACTTTTGGTAAAATCGCAGACCAGTACCTTGTTGCATAGCTGAGTAATAGCTATTTTGTGGCGAGACGGGACCCCTGGCCTCGGTCCGCCTCCGCCGCGTCGGATCTGGGGAGGTCTCACGTTTCCGGGGACGGGAGTTTTGGCCCCGGTCGCGGAAACATCCGGAGCCGGTGGCGCACCCGCACTCTACAAAGCGGGCGACCCCCCGGGGGTTGTCGTTCAAAACGGGGCTCCCGTCGGGCCGGATCCCTCCCCGAATCAAAATCTGATTCTCTCACATTTTGTTCAAATTTTATTACTTCCATATTTTAGATATTTTTGCCAGAAGGCTCAGACCATTTATCACATGATAGGCTGCCACCAGGTTGAATTATGGCTCAACCAAACCATTAAAACAACTTAACCCTGACAATATAACAGTCAAACTATTGTCAGTACACTGGATTTGACCCGAGATTCAATTCATAGGTAAAACGAACCTGAATCTCCACACAAGTAGCATGACACAATTACTGTAGAGTAGGAGAACGTGAGCAAGATGGAACCTTTGCAGCCCAAGTACTGAGATCTGACCCTAAGCTGAAACTTCAATAGCTATGACTCATAACACATGTAATGAAACACATTATGTAAAATTATAAAATTATTGATATTTATTCAAAATAACATGTATATAGCAATTAAACGGAGAGAAACACACACTCAACAAATATCAACATAGAATTCATGAAATAATAGAACAACACACAGAAATAGCAAATAGGATGAGATAGTTAAACAATTAAATTATAGGAAACAGAAAATTATTAAGAATAGGTAATGTATTAAATATGATTCAAAAGTATAAGTAAAACCCAAAACCACAGTATGACTTAAGACATGTCAAACTGGAAAAAGAAAGTAATTAAGAGTGTGTGTGAAAATTAAATATAAATTAATTGATAAGAAAATAAAGACACCACCACAAATATTAAGAAATAGTTCACATTATGAATTATTATTACAACTTGAAAATGTTAAGGGATACATAATTATAAAAATATAGAACAAGTTAAATCAGAATGAATTAAAAATTAGCCAGAGTCAAGTCTGAACTTGATCTGAACTGACAAATTTCAACAACAAAAGTGAACAAAAGTGTCACACAAACTTCTTCAAGAAATAATTATTTTATCAAGTCAATTAATTAATTAATTAATCCATTACTTTAATATTTTACCTTCAGAGATTATTTAATCAATTTAATAGTATATTCATTACTGAATACTTAAATTATATTTCATGAGCAGTAATATAAATTGTATAAAATATGTAGCAAAATTCAGATCAACAGAAGTTACATTCATGACCAGTAATAATACCACTTTCCCAAAAATAATAATTTATAAAAAATATATAGCAAAATGCAGGTCACACGGAAGTTAAAATTAATTAAACATTTATCAAACTGACCTGACATGGCTAAAATTATTGAAAACTATAAATACAAAATATAAACCTGGGACCTGTCACTGAATTTCAATATTAAACATGTAACAACGAATAAATCTCCATGTAACTATACCCAAAACATACCTGAACCCTCCAAAAACCTACCATGTATTCAAAACCCCATCAGCTAAGGTGGGGAAATTTCAACTGACTCAGTCGGCGGATAAACCGGGACTCAGTCATCCAAAATCTCACCACCCAAATCTGCACCTGAAACCCCAACCCATGAATTTTTGCCCCATGGACTTGAGGGAATCTAACTCAATGAAATGAATGAATGAGATGAATGAAAGTTGACCTTTTGAATGGGTGCAGGGTTTTCAAAGACCTGCAGAACTCCAAACCCTTCAGTGGCCTACTTTAAAAGTCAGGACTCTCCATGGGTTCCTGACCCATAGTCCTGTGACTGTTCCAGGCATCTACGCCACAGTCCAAGTCCCAGTGCACCCATCCCCTGGGAGTCAAAATACCCAACAGGTGTGCAGTAACCTGATAACAATGATGATTAAATACCATGTTTGTCCACCTGCACATGAACAAAAGTCCCTCCCAGGTCAAAATAGGGAAAACACAAAACAAACAGACCAACCTTGTCCCATGGTATTTTTTTAGTGAAAGATGATAATGAATGAAATCAAAAGCCATTTTTCTGACATGCCGGTCAAAATGATTGTAAATTTCCAAAGAGGATCAAAATATCACACAGACTGGCCAATCCATGTGACACATGGCCCCACACCAATTGGTTCAAACTATAAATTTAAAAGTACTTACCAAACAAGGAAACTATTAGCATAAATTCCTAAAACTTGATGAGATGAATCCTTATTATCCTTATAATTTTCATAACTTTATCAAACTTGACATGATTGCTCAAATAACTGGGTGATATTTCAAGATTTCATACCTAAATCAGTCCTTCTCCCTCAAAGTCCAGATCCAAAGAGAAAGCCTAACATGTGCTCACCCACATCCTGTAATCCCTGGATTACTCACCTCTTTGTGTGGTCAAAAACATCCCTTATTGGATCATTTTTGACCACAACTTCCTACCTGCAAATCCATGTTTACAAACACCCTATGTAAAACCAGATGGGCATTTCCGGCCCATACTAAACCCAGGAAACCTAAGAGAGAGATCCCACGATCGCCAACCCCCGAAATCACCGAAAATCGCCGAATATCGCCGAATTTTACCGCAAATCACATTCGCCACAATACCCCCTCCTAAGATCAGACGTCCTCGTCTGATGTCCTGTCAAGGCCCAAGGCTTAAGTAATGCTACCAGCAGGAATCCAACCCTAAGGACCCAACCTGTCTTAAAAGCCTACCACACTTAAGCTGTTTGACCCAATACTGTGACTTAACCCAATACTGTGACAAAGTACTTGTAAAAAAAATAAAATGTACACTCCAAAACACATCAGAGTTCACAAGCAAGTAGAAAAGAAATACTTATGTCACCTTTGCCTTTGAAGTGAAAAAAAAATGACATGGAACACAATGAAATACTTACTGCAACTGCAACAGTACCAGCAGAAACATCTTGTAAAATACAACAAAATAATTTTTACATTATCGCTATCTGGTCACACAACAAAAAAAAATTTTGCCCAACCCGAAACAGTAGAGTCAGCTGTCCATGAACTTTACCCATATTCTAAGAGACCAGAATTGTCCCAACATTACATTATGGTTACCCCAAATAACTCACAAGTAAAGAATGACAGGAGCACATCCCCAATTAAAAAAAACACTTACTGTAACCAGTATCTTGAACAAAACCACCAAGATAAGTAATTATCAATAATTAAAAATTTCATGTAATGGCTCTGACATACACAAAAACAAATTACAAAACATACACCATGACAGTGACACACTTAAGATTTCAACTGTCCCGAACATCAACTTCATCTGTTCCAGCTGCCTCCCATCTTCATTTGTTTGTCCCAGTTCCATATCAACAGTTCCTGATTTCCTCCTGTACAAAACCAACAAAATTAACTTCTCATACAACATTTACCGTCCTAACCATCTATCAAGTTTTTGCACAAGAGTTTCCATGAATACCACATGAAGTATCACCTGTCTGCCATAGAATCAGAAGACCAGAAGCCAGAACAACCACCAGGGAATCCTCACAGGACACTAAAAGGCTTTACTTGACACAGCCATGCTGACCACTCTCCTTCACTCCATGGACACATCAAGGCAATCATCATGGATGGTTTACTTGAATCATCTAGGAATGCCCCCTTTACATGTCACATTACTGATAAACAAGACTTCCTTCATAGCAAGCTGTCAGTGCCTGGATTGGAGATCTAACATCATAACTGCTTGTTGATAGACGGTGGACATGGATAACTGTGATCGATCAGACTATCATTGAAGACTAGCTTGACTAAGACTTCTCTTGGTAAAGCCCCACAGCTCCCACACTTGACAAGGGAGGTGTCCATTCTCTTTTGTCCAGAGGATTTTAACTGACTCCCAGGATAGCAGTCCCTGCCCCGGTCAACTTCATCAGTGACAAGACCTGCAAATACTCCAAAAGGTACAAGTTCACCTTGAGAGGCATCCCATCAAATGACATGAAAATAAAGGTCTCTTCTTGTTGAAATCTCAAATCTGGTCATGACATTGAACCATTTATATAAAAAGAATCATAAAAATATATTTTTACACAGTGACTAAGAAAAAAATACAACATACACATTAGCCAGAACAGGAGGCTCATGAAAAAAAAACCCAGAGAATAACCATTACATAAACCTGTAATCCGACTTACTCTTACAAACACATTGACTTACTTCTAAAATGAATGAGTTACTAGACTGTTAAAAAAATACATTAATTACAGAGAAAATAAGAAAAAAAAAATTTATATAGATATACATGTATTCCACACAAGTTACACCAAAACGCCTGTACTGAAATGTCCCAACCCTGACAACCAAGTCAGACCATAACCTTTGTCATCCATGTTTAACCCTTTTACCCCCTCCCAAGCTCAGACGTCCTCGTCTGAAGGACTTTACACAAGCACCGCAAAAACTTACCTAACAAGCAAGGGGCGGACATCTGCTGAAACAACCTATGTACTAGCTAAAGTCCAAGATGAAATACGGTTGCTCAAATCTGTGAGGTAAGTATTACGGTAAGATATCAATGCATGAGATAACATGTTAACTATTAAAATAGCAGAATATTGTTGAGGTAGTGGTCAAACTATTTGCTATCCAAAATTGATAGTAAACAAAAAAAATAGTTGTAGCTTATGCATCAAATGAGGTAATTGTATTGTTTCATCCAAAGCAAAATTGCAACCCCAATATAAAACCATGAATCAACAAATAAAAAAAATAAAAACAGATCATAAAATGAATCAAGCCTAAACCCAGCAAATTTCATCAAGCCTGGGAGAAAAGCATTTTAAAGTTGAAATATGAATAAAGTTTCAGTTTCCTATGGCTAATCCACATAAGCCATCACTGTTATCATGAAATAAGTCCACCTCTAACCGACTTTAAATCCTAAACACAGCAACAGAGACACCAGCCAGATTGACCTGAGGTGAGGGAGATATGCTCACCCTCTGCCCAAGTACACCCTGGCCCATCTCCGCTGACAGTTTCCACTCTCACTCCAAAATAGGAGAGGAAGTTTCACTAAGCTTTTCTGCCAACCCAGTGGTTACCATGATTTCCTGTGTTATGACTGGCAGGGTACCATCACTATTTGATAATAATGTGTTTGAGGTAGGAATGGATACTGAAGGTGGTATGGTGGTTGACACAGGTGCCCCCTCAATTGGTGAAGCCTGTTTGGTAGGGCATCTGAGGATGCTAGCATTACTAGCAGCCAACCTCTGCTGTGGGTGCTGCACTACTTTATGTTTAAGATACGCTGACTTACTGGGCAAGAGATCTCCACAGAACACACAAGTCTGGGGAATAGGGCAGGCTCTGTGGTATTTTGACATATGAATATTGCGATCCAATTTAGACAAGAGGACCAGATGGCAAACCCTACAAGGAAAGTGGTTAGACTGCTTTTCCTGAGAACAGGACTGTGGAGGGGTAGGTGGTGGTGGGGGTGGGGACAGACAACAGGCCTGATTTAAGGTTTCAGCTCCCTGGTTCCTGGCTTCAAGAGGATACCTGTTAGTTGTTTCATACCCATCCTGTGAAGCACCTAAGCATTGATGTTGGGCTCTTTGGGGTTGTCCTGGAGTCCCCTGTGGTTTCTGCCCACCTTTTTGACAAACGTTTGATGTAGCCTTGACCTTCTTGGAGGTTGTTGGGTGAGAGCGTGGTCCCGGATTACCATGTGGCCCAGCCCTGGCTACAACCACTGATGTCTGCCGCAAACGCCTGTTCCTGATGGCACCCGGAGACCTGGCCCTTCCCCTACAGACAGACATGTGGTTGTACCACATCTCTGCACTAACTGTCATCTTGCACCGAGGGCACACTGGATCCCATACCATGGATTTTGACATCACTGAAAATAAAAAAAAATAAAAAAAACTTCTATGATTTAGTATACCACTCCCCATATCCCTCTGGTTGCTTCCTCTGTCTATGGGGTCGTTCTGGTTTGGTTGCAGGCTCTTTAGTCACTGCTTCTTTTGGCACTGTCGGCTCAAGTTCATCCACCCATCCTACCTCAACCTGTTCCCTAGATATACATGGCTTTAAATGATCATGATGTACTACCTTAAGTGGACTCGCTTTGTTCAGCTGAATCCCATACAAAATGTCAGATATGACCTTGACAACTACAAAAGGTCCAGTCCACTTGGCTGCAAACTTAGGAGTCTTACCTTTTCTGTTCTGAGGACAGAAATACCACACCACATCTTTCACTTTGTATGAATGCTGAAAGAACCGAGTCATATAACCACGTTTCTGCCTTACAGCTGCCTTTTGCAGGGCTAACCTACCTTGCTCATGTGCCTCTCTCAGCCTAGCCTGAGTCTTCAGCACAAAATCAGGAACCTTTAGCTCCATCTCCTCTGGACAGGGAGGAGTGGCTACATCTAAGGGAAGGCTGACTTCACGCCCAAAACACATCATATTTGGTGTCTGTTGAGTAGATTCCTGTACAGAGCTACGGTATGCCATGAGGACATAGGGAATCTGCTCATCCCAGTCAAACTGATTTTCAGCTACCATCATCCCAAGTAATTTCTCTAATGTCTTATTCTGCCTTTCCACTAGACCATCACTTTTTGGGTTTCTTGGGGTGGTTCGAGTTTTGTAAATCCCCAACAGCTTACACATTTCTCGAAACAGTTCAGACTCAAAATTAGACCCCTGATCTGTGTGAAGTTCTGGGGACTCCTAACCTTGTAACCCAACCTTCAATGAAGGCTATAGCTACAGTATCAGCCTGCTGGTCAGGCAGGGCAAAAGCCTCCACATACTTGGTGAAATAGTCACATATCACCAAAATGTAGACATTTCCCCTATCTGTCTGGGGCAGAGGACCTACTATATCCATAGCAATCCTTTCAAAAGGCACCCCTAACACATACTGATGTAACTTACCTCTGGCTGGCCTTCCTGGATCCTTAAACTTCTGACACGTTTGGCAAGAAGCAATCCACCAACGAACATACTGAGACATCCCCGGCCAATAGAACCTAACTTTCACCTTTTGATATACCTTGTTTGCTCCAAGATGGGCAGCAGTCTTTGCATCATGCAGCTGTTCTAGGACAACACTTCGATATTTCTCTGGAAGCACCAACTTAAACCTGTCCTCCTCTGCAGAACCTTCACCTACCCAATGATAGTATAACAGTCCCTCCTTCAGACTCAACCTATTCCAACTAGTCAACAAGGTCTTAGTTTCCTGGCTGAGATGACTTACCATATCCCAAGAAGGTTTGGGCTCGCTCCCCAACAAAAACTTATACACTGGACCAACTGCTGCATCCTCCATCTGAGCCTTCTTCATGTCCTCTGTGTCCCACAGACTTACCTCCTGGACCTCAACTGAGTCCTCAAGGTCAGACACCCCTCTAGCTCCTTTCATGACACACACACGAGCCTGCTCATCTACCGTTTGTACCCCAACTGAAACCTGAACTTTACCCTCTAGAGTAGCACAAACACAACCTTTTCCACTACATGGCCGCCTAGACAAGGCATCTGCATTCCTATGCTGTACACCTGGTCTACAAACAATAATGTAGTCATATTCAGCCAGTACATCTAACCATCGGGCAAGTTGAACTTCAGGTTCCGTGAACCTATGCAGCCACCTCAAAGACCCATGATCTGTACGGATTGTAAAAGGCCTTCCATACAGATAGCACCTGAAGTGTTTGACATGGTAAACCACAGCCCATAGCTCCTTTCGTGTGACACAGTAATTTCTTTCTGCTGTATTTAAAGACTTACTTGAATAAGCAACCACACGCTCCTTTCCATCTTGCACTTGGGACAGAACTCCCCCAATACCTACCCCACTGGCATCAGTGTCCAGTAAGAACTGTCCATCATCATTTGGATGTGCTAGGATTGGTGCTCTAGTTAACAAACCTTTCAACTGGTCAAAGGCTTCTTGACACTGCTCAGTCCAGCGGAACTCAGACTTTTTGTGGGTCAAACGGTTTAGAGGATAAGCTATATGGGCAAACCCTGCAATATACTTCCTGTAGTATGACGCCAAACCCAGGAAACTTCTCACATCTGATTTATTGGTAGGGGTGGGCCACTTCGCAACTGTTTCCACTTTGGCTGGATCAGTAGCCACCCCATCAGAGCTAACCACATGGCCTAAGAATGCAACTTTTCGCTGAAAAAGGGTGCACTTTGTGGGTTTTAGTTTGAGATTAGCTTCACGAAACCTCTTAAACACCTCACTCAAACATTCAACCCCCTCCTGCACTGTTTTTGCCGGAACAATCACATCATCTAAGTACACCAAAAGCTGGTTGTATGACATGCTACCTAGGACAATTTGCATGAGCTTCTGGAAAGACCCAGGTGCCCCAGACAAACCGAACGGCATCACCCTCCATTGATGTAGCCCTAAGTGAGTAGCAAAAGCTGTTTTAGGCCTGGACTCTCTATCCAGTTCAACCTGCCAATAACCACTTAACATGTCCAAAGTACTGAACCAAACAGACCCGGCAAGACTGGCTAACAGTTCAGCCGTATTAGGCAATGGTATCCCAGACCCACTACTGGCCTCATTTACCCGACGGAGGTCAATACATAATCTCAAAGAGCCATCCCCTTTCTTTACCATCACTACTGGTGATGCCCATGCACTATCTGAGGGCTCTATTAGTCCTCTTTCCAATAAATCCAACACCTGCCTTTCAACCTCCCTACGATGATATGGTGGTAATCGCCTGGGTGCTTGTTTGATTGGCTTTGCATCCCCTGTTTCTATGTGGTGTTGAACCAGAGATGTCCTCCCCAAGTCCTTATCGTCTTTGGAAAACACATCCTGATACTTGCACAACATTTCCTTCACTAAAACACTATCTTTCTCATGAAGACCCTCACTAGCCTTCTCATAAAGTTCATCCAAATGCTCTGGAAGAATTTGTTCTCCTTTTGTTTCACATGTTGCCCTTAGGACCCTATTTGTTTCCTCAAAAACCTCAGAGTTCTCATCATTATCCAACACTTCAACTGGAACCAAGAACCCCACCGTTAACCCTTCATACAAGACTATTTCTTCTTCCAAAGGATTGCAAACCCTTACCACAAAACACTTTTCACTTGGTCTTATTACTGACTTGGCTAACACTATCCCACTTTTTTCTAACAAGCTATCAGCTGGATCTACATAAAAATCACCCACTGAAACTTCCTCTGCCTTGTCGAGACGACTACTCACAAAGTACTCACACCTGGGAGGTACCCTTGTTGTACGACACACCACCACTTTACCCACAAAGGGATTCCTCTTCTGGTCAAAACACTGAATCCTGGCACCCTTACATATTAACTGATTCTTTTCAAAATCCAACACACAACCCATTTTACACAAAGCTGGCATACCTAAAATGGCCTGATCTGTGATGTTGGCAACCACAAATTCCAACTCAAAATGTTCCCTCCCGAGGACCACATTTAACATCAGGTTGCCCTCCACTTCACAGAAACTACCATCCGCTGTAGCCAGCCTGTCACCACCCTCACCTCCTAACTTAAAGATACCAGGTTCCAAACTTGGGAATAGTGTACTCGACAAGATAGATACTGATGCCCCACTGTCAATCAAGAGTTGTACTTGCTGATTGCCCAGGACACCACACACGTACAATCCCCACTCGGGACGCAGCTTTCCCAGACCAACGTCTGCAGGCTCCCCTTCATCCAGAGTCTGAATTGTTAGCGTGCATTGTCCCAACTCTACCAACTTACCAGATGGGGCATTATCTGATGCCACCCTCAGCCCCGTGAGAGAAGCATCAATTAGTTTCCCGACTGAGGCTTGTTAGGGCAGTCCTTCTTGAAATGACCTTCCTCACCACAATTAAAGCATTTCATACCTTGACGGACTGAAAACTTAGGTTTTGTCACCCCCAGTTGTTTTAACAGCTTCAGTATTTCCTCTAACATCTTTACCTGATTGTCCTGATCAGTGACTGTTCTTACCTGGGGTTTTGACCTTGCTCCCCCTCTCTGCAAGTTTTCCCACCTCTCGATAAGTCGGACAGCTGATTCCACATCCGGTGGCCCATGCATGCCAACTTCCAGTTTCAAATTACCATCAGGAAGTCCATCAAGAATTGCCTTTAAAGTCAATTCTCTCAGAACCTCCTCTGGATACCCCGGATAGGCCCTAGAAACCAAACGCCTTACCTCTGAGGCATAAGAAGTTGCTGATTCTCCTGGCAACCTCCGTCGAGATTGCAGCTGGTTTCGGTATGACTCTTTTCTTGAAGCTGAGCCGAACCAACCCTCCAGCTTTCTGACTAGGATGTGATAGTCCATCCTTGGCAGGCGTAACCCTACAACAAAACTACGTGCCTCCCCATCCAAACACACAAAAAGTTGTTGTCCTAACTCAGGTTCAACCCAGTTATTAATCGAAGCTACAGTAGAAAACTGAAGTATAAATTCATCCCAACAAATTTCCTTACCATCAAACCTTGGGGGTTTTGCATGACCCCCAGACCTGTGGTTCAGTCGCCCTGGGGTTCTCATTGGTGGGGGCTCAACACCCCACACCAATGTACCCGTAGGCACCTCCTTGCGGTCTGATGCCAAACCGCTGTCTTCCTGTAGAAATCTGGGTCTGCCTCCATATAAGTGACCCAGCACCTCTGTCCCCGAGTCTTCCAGGAGACAGGTAGTCCTCTGCTGAAGCCAAAGCAGCACGTAACCGGTCACAGACTGATCCAACATACTCAGGTGGTGGAGGGTTTTCATCTGGGGTTTCATCACCCTGGCATCCACTCTCTGCAAACTTTCTCGGTTCCATTATTCTTCTAGCAAAAATAAAACTAAAAATAAAAGTGTAAAACCTAACATTAATCTTAAAATCACACACACTGAAATACAAAACAGATTAAAATAATTCTCACTTTGACTAATATATTTTATTTATTTATTTAACCCCAGTACTGGTTTCCACATCTGCTATAATTCCATCCCACCGCTGCCACCAAAAATTTCTGTCCTTTTCTTTTTCTCCCCCGATCCGACGCGGCGGAGGCGGACCGAGGCCAGGGGTCCCGTCTCGCCACAGAAATTTTTGGTGGCAGCGGTGGGATGTCTCACGTTTCCGGGGACGGGAGTTTTGGCCCCGGTCGCGGAAACATCCGGAGCCGGTGGCGCACCCGCACTCTACAAAGCGGGCGACCCCCCGGGGGTTGTCGTTCAAAACGGGGCTCCCGTCGGGCCGGATCCCTCCCCGAATCAAGATCTGATTCTCTCACATTTTGTTCAAATTTTATTACTTCCATATTTTAGATATTTTTTGCCAGAAGGCTCAGACCATTTATCACATGATTGGCTGCCACCAGGTTGAATTATGGCTCAACCAAACCATTAAAACAACTTAACCCTGACAATATAACAGTCAAACTATTGTCAGTACACTGGATTTGACCCGAGATTCAATTCATAGGTAAAACGAACCTGAATCTCCACACAAGTAGCATGACACAATTACTGTAGAGTAGGAGAACGTGAGCAAGATGGAACCTTTGCAGCCCAAGTACTGAGATCTGACCCTAAGCTGAAACTTCAATAGCTATGACTCATAACACATGTAATGAAACACATTATGTAAAATTATAAAATTATTGATATTTATTCAAAATAACATGTATATAGCAATTAAACGGAGAGAAACACACACTCAACAAATATCAACATAGAATTCATGAAATAATAGAACAACACACAGAAATAGCAAATAGGATGAGATAGTTAAACAATTAAATTATAGGAAACAGAAAATTATTAAGAATAGGTAATGTATTAAATATGATTCAAAAGTATAAGTAAAACCCAAAACCACAGTATGACTTAAGACATGTCAAACTGGAAAAAGAAAGTAATTAAGAGTGTGTGTGAAAATTAAATATAAATTAATTGATAAGAAAATAAAGACACCACCACAAATATTAAGAAATAGTTCACATTATGAATTATTATTACAACTTGAAAATGTTAAGGGATACATAATTATAAAAATATAGAACAAGTTAAATCAGAATGAATTAAAAATTAGCCAGAGTCAAGTCTGAACTTGATCTGAACTGACAAATTTCAACAACAAAAGTGAACAAAAGTGTCACACAAACTTCTTCAAGAAATAATTATTTTATCAAGTCAATTAATTAATTAATTAATCCATTACTTTAATATTTTACCTTCAGAGATTATTTAATCAATTTAATAGTATATTCATTACTGAATACTTCAATTATATTTCATGAGCAGTAATATAAAATGTATAAAATATGTAGCAAAATTCAGATCAACAGAAGTTACATTCATGACCAGTAATAATACCACTTTCCCAAAAATAATAATTTATAAAAAATATATAGCAAAATGCAGGTCACATGGAAGTTAAAATTAATTAAACATTTATCAAACTGACCTGACATGACTAAAATTATTGAAAACTATAAATACAAAATATAAACCTGGGACCTGTCACTGAATTTCAATATTAAACATGTAACAACGAATAAATCTCCATGTAACTATACCCAAAACATACCTGAACCCTCCAAAAACCTACCATGTATTCAAAACCCCATCAGCTAAGGTGGGGAAATTTCAACTGACTCAGTCGGCGGATAAACCGGGACTCAGTCATCCAAAATCTCACCACCCAAATCTGCACCTGAAACCCCAACCCATGAATTTTTGCCCCATGGACTTGAGGGAATCTAACTCAATGAAATGAATGAATGAGATGAATGAAAGTTGACCTTTTGAATGGGTGCAGGGTTTTCAAAGACCTGCAGAACTCCAAACCCTTCAGTGGCCTACTTTAAAAGTCAGGACTCTCCATGGGTTCCTGACCCATAGTCCTGTGACTGTTCCAGGCATCTACGCCACAGTCCAAGTCCCAGTGCACCCATCCCCTGGGAGTCAAAATACCCAACAGGTGTGCAGTAACCTGATAACAATGATGATTAAATACCATGTTTGTCCACCTGCACATGAACAAAAGTCCCTCCCAGGTCAAAATAGGGAAAACACAAAACAAACAGACCAACCTTGTCCCATGGTATTTTTTTAGTGAAAGATGATAATAAATGAAATCAAAAGCCATTTTTCTGACATGCCGGTCAAAATGATTGTAAATTTCCAAAGAGGATCAAAATATCACACAGACTGGCCAATCCATGTGACACATGGCCCCACACTAATTGGTTCAAACTATAAATTTAAAAGTACTTACCAAACAAGGAAACTATTAGCATAAATTCCTAAAACTTGATGAGATGAATCCTTATTATCCTTATAATTTTCATAACTTTATCAAACTTGACATGATTGCTCAAATAACTGGGTGATATTTCAAGATTTCATACCTATCACTAAAATCAGTCCTTCTCCCTCAAAGTCCAGATCCAAAGAGAAAGCCTAACATGTGCTCACCCACATCCTGTAATCCCTGGATTACTCACCTCTTTGTGTGGTCAAAAACATCCCTTATTGGATCATTTTTGACCACAACTTCCTACCTGCAAATCCATGTTTACAAACACCCTATGTAAAACCAGATGGGCATTTCCGGCCCATACTAAACCCAGGAAACCTAAGAGAGAGATCCCACGATCGCCAACCCCCGAAATCACCGAAAATCGCCGAATATCGCCGAATTTTACCGCAAATCACGTTCACCACAATTTCGAGATATGTCCTTTTTTACTTTCACTTGTACTCTGAAGCTTTCAACACAAAGTCAGCTGAAACAGAGCACTGATTGTTTGTTTATGTGCTAATAAACTGTCATTTGTGATACAATCAGCTTAAAAACACTTTTTACCTTTTGTCCTTAATGTAAAGTAATTGTTTGAATGCACTGTCAATGCAATGTATTTTATCTGTGGAAATAAAAGCAAACATGGACTGTCATGTTTTACACAACAATAAGTAAACTCTCTATTGTAAGTTAAAGCTGTCAAAAACAGTAAACATCCTTCAATTTTCATCCCTGTCACTTTTATATCAAATGGAAAAAGTTAATTGAATTTTTTGTTTTGGACAATCTGTGTCTGACAGCTTACAAAGTCAAAAACAAATGCTGAGTGATGATTCTAAAGTTTTTATGTGCAGTTATGCAGAGAAACACTGGCTCATGTAGAAGGTACTTTCTTCAAGCCTGCCTGAATGTCAACTGAGTTGACGTATGAAGGGAAACATATTTTTGTTACAATGCTTAATGACTATTTTATAGGTTAATTTTGATCAGTGCATGTTTTAACATTTGAGGCATTATCCACTGGTCAACTTGTGATATTTTTTCATGTTTATAATTCCAGCACATGATTGTTGAGGGCAACCACAAACTGCTGAAAGACTTAATGAAGAGGAAAGTCTATCCCATAGTTGTGAGGGTGAAATCTGACTGTGGATCCAGCATGTAAGATTTGTTCCTCTGACATTATATTCTGTTAAAATATGTTTTATGTGTGACAGATCAGATATCTAAGATTCTAAGGAACCCAAGGTATTTGTATTGTGTTAACTATCCTTAACTTATCTGCGATATTGCTACGTGTTGGCGGGAGCAAACATAAACAACCAATCGAGAATATCTTTTTAAAAAATATTCTTGTCGGTACTACTGAGTGAGCATGCACCAAGTCTCTGAAACCCTGATTTGCTTCACTTCAATTTTGGTCACGAGAAAGCAAACACCATTGGACACAGTATTCTTTTTCGAAGTATTTCAACATGGTGGAAGAACAAGTAAAGAACAAGGGACAAAAGCTTGCTTCAGGATGTCACCATATTACCTTTGATTGGGGTCATCATCATTTTTGCTTGTCTTGCAGATACAAAAGTAAAGGTGACGACATTTCTGTTACTTCCAAAGAGGAGAATTACTTTATTTGGCCCCAATTTACAACTGATCAAAAGAATAAATTGAAGTCTAAGAAGGTGTATGAGAAGAAGACAGCTAAAGAATCTATCTCTAAAGAGTTAGAAGACACTTTATTGTGAACAGATGACCTTCGGTCTTCTGCAACCCCATCTCCCCTCTTCAAAAGACAAGTCTTCCACTACCATACCTTCCACAGACCCTCTGCAGTTAATTCTAAACCGCCTAGATCTTATGCAAGGTTGTATAACAGCACTGAAAGCAAGTAACAGCTCTGCTTCCTCTTGTGAGATAACCACGGCAGAGGCTGCACTTGCTAGAGGAGAACCTCCCAAAGACAAACCTTCATCTCACCACACACCATTTGCTACTAAAGTAGAAGATGATCTGTTGCAAAAAAAAAAGAGATTTCTGAGGCCAGAACATCCCATAAACGACTGTGTTCTGTGTCTCCTCACACTTCTGATAAACATTCTACAACTAGGGTGGAAGAGACAGGTGAGCACCCCTCTCATAGGCAGTGTCTAGCTTCTGTTAGAAGATCTACCTACAACCTAAAGAATTTGCACAAGTCCCTTCCAAAATTTTAGATGGAGGTAGATTTAAGTGTGTTAAACAGACATCTCATGGTTCCAACTTTGAAAATGGAGACAGTATAGGTAATCAGAAACTACATTTGCAAAGGGGCATGGGTAGTCTCACTAGATTAGACAGACGCATACTTTCACATCCATACAAAATCTACTGAAATTTCGGCTAGTTTTTAACCTTACCGGTACAAAGTTTGGGCTATAATATAATTCCGTGTTTTTAGCAATTTAATCCTTTTATTTTTATTGTAATATACAGGAATACTATTTATTGGGGTTGGGGGCTTGCCCCCATTTATAACTCTGGTAGATTAATTTCATACTTCCTTGACAATTTCCTGTACTTACCAAATATGGCTGATCCCGTACCAGTAAAGTATAATTACCCCGAAATTTCATATGGCAGGTCATTCTTACCAGTTCAGGGCCCTGCCTTTCGGTAATGTGACAGTTCTTCTCAAATTCACCATTTAGCAATTGAAGTAAAACTCATGCTTCAAAACATGGGAATTTGCATTCATCAGTACCTAGATGACTGGTTACTGTGCACTCCATCACAGCTAATTGGCTTGGACCAGTCGAAAACAGCTAGTGGTATTTGTTCAGGAACTCTGTTAGGTGATAAACTTTCAAAAGTCAGAACTCATCCCAACACAACACTTTAACTTTCTCGGCTATGGGATCGAGACAAGGGCGAAGTGTCCCCCCATATAGCTTGTCATCTGGAAGGAGGTGAGGTGAGGTTCATTCTTGGATTTTTAAATTCTTGAAACACAAGAATGGTCAGAAGGGGGTCATTTGCTACTATTTCAGTTTTTCTAGCAAAGAATCAGCTCGCCTCTGATGAGCCTGATATTGTTCAGCATGTGGTCATTCCTGCTCTTAAGCCTACTCTTGATCATTCTTTGACTGAAGATATGACTCTGCCCCAGTGGAGCTCTAAGATACTATCTTGACAAGACTAAAGATCTTAGACACGGGAAGCAGTTGCTTTTCATCTCTTTCAAAGATGGCTTTTCAGGAGACATTCAAAGAGCAATCATTTCTTCTTGACTAAAACAAACAGTTGTGCTAGCTTATCAGAGTTCTGACCTTGAAACTCAGAATGTTTCCAAGGTCAAGGTTCAGGTTCTATGGCAGCTTCTTTAGCCTTCAAAGGAGGTGTTTCCATTGATCTAATCCTGTGAGGATGCTTCTGGAAGTCCCACTCCACATTTACAAATTTTACTTGAAGGATGTGGCTCGGAAGTCAAATGAAGGGTCAGACTACTCTTTGGGTCCTGTAGTTTCTACCCAGCATGTTGTTCATTATAGTATGTAGTTTGTTTTATACATTATAAGCAGTGAATGTTTAATGTTCTATGCAGCTGCATTCTTTACACTCTCTTATGCCTATTTTAATATTAACCAGGCCACCCAGGAGAGTGATGTTTCCTTGTTCATTATAGTATGTTATATCTTTTAATGTAATTTTATAGTCTTGTACTATAAGATTGCTTGATATTAGTACATTGGCTTTATTTTGAGTATACCTATTTTTAGTGTGTAAAATGTTTTTTAAAGTAAGGTTGGAATCAAGCAAAAGTGAGGATAAGTTAAAGGTATTTGACTCAATCAAATGTAAAAAATTTATTGTAATTTAACTTTTACTAAGTTAAATACCTACATTATCCTCATAAGATTCAGATTCCCTCCCTGCCAACCCCACCTTTTTCATAGTTATTGGTTTGCAGTACCTTTACATTGGCTCCCAAAATTAAATTGAAGTGAGTCGGTGTTTCAGGGACACGGTGCATGTGCACTCAGCATATGCGCAGTAGTGCCAACAACAATATTTCTTTAAAAATGTTTGCTCCCATGTACATGCAGCAGTAGTTAGCATAAGGTAAGTATTTAATTTACAAAAAGTTAATTTACAATAAGATTTTTACAATTTAATGTATAAAAAGTGAAATTTTACTAGAGTGCAAAAGCCAACATTGCATAATTGGCTGGTGTACATTGTCTAAGTTCTTCTATGCGTACATCGAGAGAAAAGGTAATTCAAAGAACTGATAGGAAGAAAATTTTCCCAAGTTAATTGCAAATATCTCACTGTTTGCGCTCAAACTCTGTAGTCTTTGTAATAGAAGTAAAATTCCCCAGCATGTAGTCTGAATAATTAGTATGGACAGCTGGTCTAATAGTTGATGGGTGTCCAACATCCTGTCTGTGATTCACCATCCAAGTACAATGTCTCAAACTTTACTTCTACAATAAACCAAGTGAAGCTTGTCTACGGACCCTTTTGAATGAGTGCAATGATTTAATTTACTTTGATTTATTTAGATTTCATGTTGCTGTCAACACATTGTGTCAATTATACTATGACACAGGCCTAGATTTATACAAGGTTTTATAAATTGTAGAAAAAAGCATTGAAAACTACTTGATTGTGTTTTTTACACAGGTGACTGTAAATCACTGGACATATAAACAAGTACGACTGCAATGATTAAGATCTGGCAAATATTTGACATTTGACTAAGGAATATGTGTTGCCACATTGACAACAATGTTTTAATTTGAAGTGAACTGATATGGATGTTTCTTTTTTTACTTATTTAGAGTTGAGGATCCACTAAAACACAGCAATCTCCCGAAGAGTTTTATTGGTGAGTAATATGAAGAGAGTTCAATTACATAGTATCTTTAGTGCTTCACATATTTCTCAAAGTGGGTGTAACTAAAAGTTGCCATAAATGGCTGACATTTTGCAACTTCAACTTAGACCAAATCCACTGTAATTACACATTGGATACAATAACTCTGTAGAAAACAAGAAGCATCAGTATTGTAATTGTTTATCAACATGAAGGTATCATTTTGTCCAAATACTCTCAGATAATTTTGAAAAATTCTTATTGTTAAGATTCTTTCTTAGAATAACTCTGTGTTCTAAAATAATTAAGAGTTAGAATAAAATCGAATTATAGGCAGTAGACTTTTATTATTCTGTGATACCAGAAGGTCCTTGAATCAGTCCATAAGTACATTACTTTATGTAAAATTTCTGTCTTGAAATGACTGATTTCAGATTCTATTACAACACCGCTGTATCAGTAAATATGATTGGCTGATAGTCAAAAGTCTTTAAAACTTATAACTCAGCGTAATAGTCGGCCCAATTATTGCCCACTTAAAAATGTTTTTTTTAAACATAATTTGAGACTTATCATATAAGAATAGTAAAAATTCATCACTGTTTGGACATTCTGCAGGATTATAGTCCGATTGGTAATTTAGAACCACTCATGCTTAACCTTTGTGGTACTAAACTGTCAATTTTACTATAATTCTGCATAATGTCCAGTAATATATTATAACCACAGGATACTACCATCTCATGAGATAAAAGGATTAAGATTTCTTTGGTTAAAAACAAACCAATCTTATGTGCATACACCTGAAATATCTGTATTGAAGTCATCAATTCAGTGGATATAGCTTCGTTGAGACCAAAACAGGAAGGTTTTTATGAGAAGAAAGCTATATCTCTGACGATGCTTAAAATATTCTGTTGAAATAAACAATCTCTCAGGGCATTGCCTTCTTGCCTTCTTCTCAATTTGCGGTTGAAATTCACGAAAAGAGAAGACCTTGATCTCAGAAACATGCAACAAAGTTCGGCTTTACCTCTGTGTGGGCGGTAAGAAGTGATTTTCAATAACTAGATGGAAGTTTTGAACCAAAATTTCCATGGCAAGGACAAATGCGGGGAAGGTAGCTAAACTTAGAAGGTGGAAGTATCAGACTTACAGAAAATGTTAGGAAAATTGGAGATGGCTTAAAACCGTCATTTGCTGCCTATTGAAAACGTGTGTATGAGAATGGGGGGGGACATAGGCGTCCCATGAGGGATTCTAGTTTGTATACAGGAGAAATGCACGCAGAAGGGGCCACCGCCTCCCTCATTTTCTACTGCTTATAGCTCAGCAACCACTGGGTGGATTCTCTTCAAATTTGGCACATGTATGCAGTATCCCAGGGAAAATTTTTGGACTATGATATAACAACTACAATTGTAGATACGGTCTCGGTTAATTTTAAACATGTTTGTTTAAGCAAATACATAATTCTTCTATTTAATAAGCCCTTGAACATTACCAAAAGCTTTGCACTGGATAATTTAATGGTAATAAAATATTTACATTTGAAATCACCTATTTCAGAGGAGCTGGAGTTGACAGAGAAAACACTGACAGTGAAGGAAGAGATTTTAAGGCTACTCAAGTTTATTGTCACTCAGGCCCAGAGACATCTCATCTGGATGGAAGGCAAACAACCCATGTTACCTATCCGCTGACAACCCTTCAAGTACAGACAATCAATGATCTGTTTTCATGTGCATGACACTTAGGTGTGGATGAAAATTGTAAAGAACACATCTTTTCTAAGTGGATGGAGAATTGACACTTTTGCTTATCCACTGGTCACCAATGGAGAATAACATGCTATATGTCCACTGATACCCCCGCAAGAAGTGTCTAGATCACTTATTCATTAATAACCTTTTCATAATATGGCTGCTGCTTAACAACCCTTTAAGAAGCCATGGTATTTATCGACTGATTTTTCTAAGACATACAGCTTACAAGCCTGGTTATTAGGCATATAACAGCAGCCAATGGCTTATTGCTATGGCTTACAGTTACAAGTGCCAGATACCATATTTGGGTTTTTAACTTTGAAATTCAGCCTTTGTGTATCATGCAAATTACTAACTGTAACAGAATAGCTAAGTTATTCGCATAAATAACTGTACTTCAGTTCAGGTATAAATAAATTGCTTTTTATTTATTTATTTTTTTTTTTTTTTTGGGGGGGGGGGGGGGGGGGGGGGGGGGTTCAGTTTGCAACTGATTTTTAATGAAGTTTACAATTGTTAGTATAGCCATGTACTGCCATTTTTATAAGCATTGACTTTGTAGACAGATTACTTCAATTCAGGAATGCTTAAATTGTGGACATTCACAAATATTGGTATATGGTGTATTAAAATGTTGAAATATAAAAAGTCCCCGATATAAAGAATATTTAAGTTTATTAACAGTTTAAATTGCTTGCCATTGATGTAAATATGCATGCCATGGTTTAGCTTGGTAGAAAGTATAGTTGGAGTTTCTACCTGTAGAATATCAAATTCTTCCAAATTGGAATTTCTACCAAACCTGGAAGAAAGTTCTGATTTGCTTGAATTTTAGATTCAGGCAATCATGAATATGGTTAAAGTTGACTAAAGTCTTGGAATTATCCGGTACATAACTCAGTGTTACATAAATGTGTAATAATGTTGAGATGTCACAGTATATCTAATACTAAAGTCAATATTTACGTAAACATAATAATGTTAAGGTAATTTAAAAAATTCAGTTAAACTTTTAAACATTTAATTAATATATGTGACTGCATTCAAATGATGTAGAACGCTCGGTCAATTTTATATGTCCTGTATAAGTTGGATAATAATCTCAGAATTCATTATGGGTCAGAATACAAAGTTTCATGAGTTGTTTGAACAGCATTTGAATAAACAGACTGATATTAAGTAAAATTGAAAAGGATGTTTGTGTGTAGACTAGAATGGACATGATTTCACCGAATAGATTTATCAGGCACATTGGTGTCATATGTTGAGAGTGCTTACACCTCACGTATGGGTTGAATATGTTATCAAGGATGTAACTAAACACTATAAAATGTCATTTGTCATCCAAACATGGTGGATTAACTATCTTTGTAACAGAGTAGGAAATGTAGCAGATTTGTATTGTTTGTAGTGCCGATTTATGTTGTTTACTAAATAATTATCGGTACGATCAAATTTAATGTTAAGTTTGACTATTTCAGCTTATCTGTTTCTATTCTGGAAAAATTAACACTGAAGGTCAACCATTTTGTGCTTCATTTATTCTTTGATGGTTACCTCATAACACTTGTTTTTTTATATTGCCCAGAAATAACTGGATGGAGATGTCCTAAATATTACAATTAGTGTCAAACCAGTGCAGAATTCAAAAGGAACAAAGTATTAAGATTTAAGATGGTTCCTATATATATATATATTTTTTGGGGGGGGCTACTCCTTTTCTACAAGTTTCTCAGAAATAGTCGTCCATGCTACTTTAGTCTGTTTCTACTCCCCTGCCACAACAAATACAACACAAGGTGAGGTAGACTAGACAGAAGGTTCCTCTAGGTACTACAGTTTTAACCATTCTTGTGCAAATCTAAAGAGCAATTTGGTCATAGTTTTGCCTTTGATGCACCTAGTCTCTGAAATAAATTGCCTAATAATGTTCATTCCGCTTGCTCTATCACCCCTTTCAGGAAGAAACTGATATCATAGTTTGTTACAAAGATCTTTCGAACATACTTTCTGATTTACCCAGTGTTTTTCAAAGTGGAGATTATTAAGCCTATTGACTGATAAATATGGCTCATGGTTGTTGATTACAGAGATTAAGCACTGTAGAAGTCCAAACCAGAATAGTAATTGATGGAAAATAATCAAAGGTTACTTTGTTTTGTTTTATTTGTTAATGCCCAGGTCACACAGTGGCGAGGGTGCTACGATGATATCTGCGAATATAGAAGAACAGAGGCGACTTCAAATTCGCCAGAATTCGCCAAAAAAAAGCGGGAAAGTGTAGTCACGTGATAAAAGATCTTCATACTTCTACGACCCCTCTACGATGTTCTACGATGCCTTTCGAATGTCCTGAGACAAAGCAAGAATATACAAAGAATACCCTACGAGCTGGTGAACTAAATGGCGAACTAAAAAATGGGCACGAATTGGCGAATACCGGCGATAGTTTTGAACAGTTTGAAACTGTCGTAGCTAGATGACGATCCATTGAGAATGGTGGAGAACAGTGAAGATGGACCAAGAATATGCTGCCAACAAGGAGGAATTTCAGGATCGCGCATATTCACCACTAAACATCGCCACAGTGTGACCTGGGCATAAGTAAATTAGGTTGTGAATCTGGAACCTTTCAAACATTTCCTCATAGTGTCCTCATGTGATCGAAGCAATAGTAATACGGGTAAGGAATTAATTATTGAAATGTTAAAATACCGGTATGAATAATCCAATATACTGTTGTATATAAAGACAACACCAATAATTGTGTGGTATTCTTGTATTATTGTTGCATTTAATCCATTTATATTTTTTATATGAAAATATATATGTATATAGATATATATGTATGTGTGTGACAGATAAAAGCTTTTTAGTTTACAGAGCTCTCTATAATGCCTAAACATGTGCTATGACACTTTGATATGTAATTATCATTAGTCGTAAGATATTTTTTAAAATTCAAAAATAGATATCATCACAGATTAAATTAGTCTTAAAAGGAAACAAGAAATGTGAAGGTCTTTGCAGTATGTGAAATTTGTCACTTGGGGGCAATCATTAACAGTAAGACAAAAGAATCACACTTTTGTGCCAGTTTTGCAACAGGAGAAATTACAAGCCCAATTTAGTTGTAAATATTGCCAAAGGTCAAAGTTGGGGCTTTACTTCCCATTCAACAGCCAGGGTCATTTTGGGACAGGTTCTCAGCTTTGCCACTTGTGGGACTAGAACCACACAGAGGTGACAGCCTCTGATTAGATACCAAACTTGCTAACCACTAGGCCACTGAGGACCCTGCCATAAATACCGTATTACAAATGTGTCACAGGTCAAGGAGCTATAAGGGGTTTTCTTATTTGCAAGTTTACTTTGGAAAAAATCAGTAATTTTCTGAAAAGGAAAAAACAACAACACATAGATAACATTTATGTACCATTAGATTTACAGTGTGAAGAGTGTTTCAGTTTGATTATATGCCGTGTGTGTTCTTACTTTACAGATTAAATCCACATGATCACGTTACATACATGACATTAATTGCAAATAAAAGATTATCTACTTTGCTCATTGTCTCATAGTTTGTTGACTTAGATATTTTGTTGTTAAGGTATAGAGTTTTAAATGTTCAAATATGTGCAAAGCACAGTAAAAGTAATCAGACTTTATATGCCATTGGATCCTGCACCCAGTTTAACACTGAATAGCTTGTCTAAAAACAAATCACCAGATGTATTGTGATTGCATAGTTTGTAAATACATGTACCTTGAATCATTGGGTCAACTGTTGTTGCAGATTAACCATATAAGGAATGATCTGATAGTGTTGTGCCATTACAAATGGATGACATATGATGTCACAGAAGCTGCCATGCACTAAAAACCAAATAAGGCAAAAGGAAAATTACCAAATTAGCGTATGATTTAAATTTTATCACCAGTTACAACAGAAAAATTACAGGTTCAGATATTATTGTCACTATCTTTGCCCCACAACTTTTAAAGGCTGTCCAGGTATTTCTTTAATTGAGTAAAAATATGATAAGTCCATATTTATATAATAATGTACTTTCATTGTACTTGTTCACAGAAAATCAATCATGAAATATATGCCGTTGTAATTAAGTTTGGAGAAATGGTTTAAGTGACTGCATGATTGGTTGCTTTAGTTATGATTCATTTTGCTTTGCATCATTGTTTGCAATTAATTATCCACCACGCGATGTATTTGCCCTAAATACGGGGCAATACAGACTGGGATGTATTTATTTTGTATACACCGGCGCCCCGGTACTATGGATAATGGGTGTGAATAATTTCAATATTTTCAAAAAATATTGCAGAAACTATGTAACTTACAAATATGTATAATATATTATTAGAAAGCTGTTCTTACAGCGCTTCTGCTCATGTTTGTTGTATAAAAATCAATGAAGAAATGACTGAGATATTGCAGTTAAAGATTGAAGTTTTTATATTCATTGTTGCCTCTGCTTGTAACGACTGCCTTTTTCACGTTCTCTCATTAAATATTCATATTATTTAAATCATGAATCGTACAAAATGGTGGATAATCAATCCCATGTGAGATATGTACAGAAAAAATATATCACTCGTGAAGATTAACAATATAATACTCGTGCTTCACACTCGTATAATATCGTTATTTTTATTCGTGATTTGTTTTTTCTGTATATGTCATTCGGGAAGTTTACCTATTGTGCACTTGGGTCCACATTATGGTTGATTGTTATATTATGAACAATACTAAGGAGTAAAAGATTAAAGTGCAAAGTCTTAAGTTTCACTAATTGAATGTTATTGTTACTTACAAGAAAGTTGTGAAAAAACAGGTACACTGAATGTTGTTATGTCTTCAAAAAAAGTTCTAAGACAAAGCAGTGACTGAATGAATGTTGTCATTTATTAAAAAAAATGATAAGACAACACACTCCCTGAATGTTGTTATAGTGTCAATAAAATAGTCTAAGAAAGAAAATTCTAAGACAAAACAATTACAGACTGAATGTTAAGGCAGGTTTGAAATATATCGAACTTAGTTGCAAACTTAATTGTTTTTTTACCACTGCCATGAGGGTTATCTAATCAGTGGTGTGTGTTTGTCTGTTTGTTTGCAAAATACTTTGAAAAGTTGTGGACGAATGTAATGACAACAAAGAACAAAGGATTAAATGTTTAGTGTAGATCCAGATCACCACCTGGATCAAGGAATATTTAACTAGCTCTTTTATCATTGCACTGCTAAGAAATAATGGAGGTGTTGGGCCTCGGTACAGGTCGGTGCTCTCCGAATCCTCTTGTTTGTATATTTTAATCCAAGAGAAGCTTAGATCTATGATATTTGTATGTTTATGGATACCCATGTTGAGCTTATTTGTTTTCCAGTTTAAGCTTTGTACAGTTGAAACCCCTTTAAGTAAAACTCTGTAAGTAAACCTTTCTTTCAAGTAGAAAAATAGATCTAGCCTTTTCTTGGTGTATTTTACATTTCTGATGAAGTGAAAGTACCTCATTAGTTTCTTGAGATTCAGTTGAACAGAATTCAACCTTAATGCATAAATTGTGTTTTTATTGCTTCAATACATCTTACCTGATGGACAATAAGCTGTAATTGCCAGCATCAGCCGGCCTCACCCAATGTCAGAAAAAGACGTCTTGTGTCTTCACCAGTGAGACCAGCTAGGTTGCCACCATTTGCTTAGTAGCACACAGTACTTCCTTTCTGACTAGAGAATGTGACGTCATAGCATCTTTTTCGCTTGGCAGATGTGCAGTTCAGATGTGTTTTGGCAAGCTCTTGAAAGTTAAAGAATTTGTATCGAATACTTCTTTGTAAAGACTGTTTTTGTGATAATATTTGTGTTAGAAGTTGGAATATATATCATGGCATTGCCAGGTCAAAAGAGAGGTGCTTGTGGACGTTTAATGGCCCCACAAGATCCATTGTAAATCAAATAAAATATGTGAAAGGTCAGTTGTTTTCAACTGTCCAACCTGCCACAGATCTCCACACTGTTGCTCAAAATCTGCCTGTAGGGGCAAGAATCTTCAAGGAAGGCTATATTTGGTATTCAAAAAACACTCATACATGTCTGGAGATGTAAGCTGATCAGACAGAGTATGCTAATGCAAAAGCCAGTATATGTACGACTAAATTATGTAAATTGAAACTTTATTATCTAAACTGAACCTTTTCCCATTATATAAAGAAACTTGAGCCTTTTAGCAAGACTACTTTACATCCATTAATTTGTTTCCTGCGTACACAATTTAGTAATTTTGCTTGATGTTATCCATGAGTTAACTACACCAGTATAGTGTACACTCTTTTTGTGGGTTGTTAGAGAGTGCTTTGTGTTTATCTGAGAGAAAGATGTGATATTTGGTGATATTTGTACATCAAAATTTATATTAAAATTTACAGGAATACAATTTGGGGAGGTTAGGGGAAGCCCAAATCTTGCCCAAATTTTATTTATTTATTTACATCTTATCTAATATGTTTTGATATTTTCTTGATTATTTGCTGGAATAATCAGATATGCTGTATCCTGTGACAGGAAAGTACAACTGCTGCAAATACAATGTAGATTTTATATCGCAACATTCACACATATTTTCTATTTCATATTTTCATGACCACAGGTTAACTAAGTATGATCACATATTATTGGTCATTGCAGTTTAGAATCTGTTCTGTCATTGAAATAGGCATTGTAAAAGGTTTGCTTATCATATTAATATACCATTGCCATGTCCTGGGAGTGTCCCCCAATGACTTCACGATATTGCCAGTAACTGCTCATATGCCTTTCCACAGTAAAATAACTCAATTATATTAAAACACAATGGTTAGTCACATTTGTAAAATCTGTTTTCAACATAAGTTTCCTTACATTAGCAGTTATTTCACATTTTATTACAGAGAGATTTGTTTACATCAACCACACTTTTTGGGTCTTTTTTTCGAAATTCCCAGCTGGTTTTAATTGTCGTAAATGCCTATTCCCAACTTTGCAAATATTTGGATTTGGTCACAGTGCCCATAGGCATTTAAGAGAGTGAGTATTAGATAAGCAATTTTTGATGGAAAAATGTCACTTGTGGTGTCAGCAAGGTACAAATATAGGTACCAATATAGATACCATTACAGGGGCAGTTTCAACAATAACAAAACTAGAAATGCTCCCAAATTTGGAATAAATGTTCAACCAATATAGAAGACAAAAAACATGGAAAATCATCTGTTTTTAAGGAATTTATGTTGTTTCTGAAGCATAAAAAAGGTATGTGTTGATCACTAATTGTTTATCACATTCATGTTTTTAGTAATTTTACAAAAGGGCAATCTGAGAATTCTTAATTCTGAGAATTTTTTCCAAAGAAAATACCTGAATTCTAAGAAATTTCTTATTCTACGAATGAAAATGTTAGTCAATATAGGCCCTGGCCATTATCTTATTAGTTGTACAACTTATCTTTTCAAATCATAAAGGTTGAGAGGGTATTTGCAGAGATGGAAGATGCTTGTGCCAAGTTTTTGAACACGTTAAATGACTTTTATAAGTGAGCTTTTCCCTCCCAGGAGTCACAACTGTCGCACGTCCCTTATGCACTATCTTTTGGGCAACATGACTTAACTTTGTGCTTTAATAAATAATAATCTTTTATTATCCACTGCACGGCCTATGTGTCCCATATAGGGGGATATACAGAGCAGGATATATTTTGCATATACAATGGCGCCCCTATAAGACCCTATAATATATGGAATATATACCAGTTTGATAGTGAGTTTCAGATTTTCGTGGATACCAGTTCAGAAAGTACAGTATTTTTAAAGGTATAAATGAAGGTTTCCTATAGGTAGAAACATATAATGTGGAATACAAAGATTCTTGTTATTCAGAGTCTGCTGTATTGCAGAAATAGAACTTTCTGTTAAGAGGTACTTGAGTACCCATTAAAACTAGAGTGATGGATTATTCACATGGCAAAATTAGAAAATGGGTGCTCTTTATATGTTTGATATCAGCAGTACTGCAATTTTATTCTTATAAAATTCCCCTGAAATATGTTCTTATCTGCTGTTGTTATATGATTATTATACAGATAATGGCCAAGTGGCGCTCCATTATGTAAACTTAATGGCCTGAGGCCCTGAAAGGGCCGAAGGGTCATTAAGTTTACATAATGGAAGCGCCACGAGGCAATTATCTATTATAAAACCCTGTAAATTAAAACCAATTTATTCATTCAATAATTTAACACCTCATACCAAATGATCAACCTAGAAATTTTTGCAATGGTTCCTTTGGTGTGCATACCATATGGGGCTTTTACTAAATTAGTTCTATGGGTTTGTTTTATTTTAATACACAATCAACATTGTTTCACCATGTGTACCACTGGTTTTCCTTTATGGAAAATATAATTTTGGATAAAGCTTGAAAAGTTTTAATATAGCTTGACTGCCACAAAATTTAACCATGGATAATGATAATCGATAAAATATGGATCTGTGACTTACAGAAAGCACTTTCGAGAAAAAATTAGGCTGCTTATTTAACAATGCTGTAGATAATTTGTTGTGGTGAGTGTTTCATGTTACTTTATTAATCTGTGCTTATTTTAAGACAGCTATTATTTTTGTGTTTCAGGCATTGAAGGTACTATAAACTGGAGAATTACTTCATTGTTTTATTTTGTGTTCAAGTTTTTGGATTCTCAAAATTTTTATTTTGTGTGCTTCTTTGTCTCTTAATTTGGAATCAAGGAAAATGACTCCTGGAAAGATTGTCTCTTGGAAAAAAGCCTCATAGAAAGAATGCCTACTCCACATTTTATATTTTAGTAATACCTCCTATGAAAATTAATTCACAACATTAAGAACAAAATTCATTTTAACCACAAACAGTGTATCATTTTAGAAGTATATAACAAACTGTAATAAGGTAAATTGAAATCTTTCTTTTGAACGTAAAAACATTGAAAATTTAAATCAAATATAAACCCAGCAGTAATGCATTTCAGTACTACATTTTTGTTTTTCTTTTTTTACTTGTATATTTTTTGAGTCACTAAAAACACTCCTTTTAATATAGTATGATGGCTTAGATTTTCACAGTGAGTTTGTTTGAAAGTTAGCTGCTCCTTCAGTTAAGTTCAGGGAAGATTATTGTAAAGTCAGATTGTAAAGAAATCCAAAGAATTAAAAAATATCCAACTTTATAAATTAAATTGCTTGTTTTCTATTTGTCAGGAGGTATTTTTTCAAGGTAGCATTTTTCCATGAGGTATTTTTCTATGAACTCTGAATGCCATTCAGAATTGAAAAGACTTTGTAAATGTACCCACTGAACTAATTAATATGAAAGAGGTTGTGAAACCATTTCAATACTGAATGCATTGTGCTGAGGATGACTGGCAAATACTAAGTACCCTTTTGTTCTTGGCAGACTGGCCATTGAACTAAACCACAATCCACTGTTAGAAAATAATGTAGTGTTAACTCTCCATTATACAAAAATTAATGGAGAGTTGAGACAATGGAAGGGTTGCCCGTCTGGGTTTTATAATGTAAATCATGGCTTTTTTTTAAAGCCTAATAGAGTACTCTACAAAAAGATTGAATAATATTACAACATAATACTTAATTCAAATAATGACTTCTTGTTCCAGAGATATTTTTATTATTAATACATTTGTTGTAATCTATTTTATTTTGTAAATATACTGGTATATTGAGAAAATGTACATTTTATTGCGTTAATAAATCCTATCCTATGGACAATTGCTTTACCGTTGGGCGCGACCGATCCCGCCAAATGACAGAAAAAGTCATCATGTATAAACTACCGGCAGGGCCGGTCATGGAGTGTACATTCGCCAGGTGTCGCCTCGTGCATACTTCCTGTCTAGACAGGATTACGTCATCGCGTCTTTTTGTTTTTCGAGTGGAGTGTACAGATGTGTTTTTGTAAAGTGAAGATATTTGAAGACAACTCAAGAACTTTTATGTATTTTTCATTTCCATCTTAATATTTGGTGTTCAAGATCATTATGGCATCCCCTGGTCAAAGAAGAGGGACTTGTGGCCAAGCAATGGCACTTTTTGACTCATTCAAAGTGTGCGAGATGCCGTGATAAAGGTTTAAGGGAAGACCCATGTGTTGAGAAGAAACCTTGTGAAATCTGGGACAAGTTCACCCCCCCCCCCCCCCCCCCCCCCTTGTAGATCCGTCTACAGTCACTGTCTTGGGGCAGGTCGAGAGTGGGAAAGGTGATCCCAGTGATAGAGGCGAAAGTACACCTAAGAAGAAAAAGACCTCTCACAAATCACCCAAGAAGACTGCCAAGTCCAGCAAAGCTCCAGAATACCAGTCTGACCTGAAGAACCTTGATGAAAAGTGGTCAGATAGATTTGCTCATTTAGAGGCCCTTTTCCTGTCAAAGACTTTCCAGCTCCCGGTGGAACCGGTTCATAGCTCCAGTGTGGTGGGCTCAGACAAGCCCTTTATTCCACCAGAACCGCAGTCTTCCAGCCAGATCTCTACTGCCGGTGCTTCCGGGAAGAAGAAGGCCACCCAGCCTGTTGAGGCTCCCGGTGCACTTCCTGCCACCCGGCCTGTTGAGGCTCCCGAGAGTTTCAACCTACCAGCCAAGATGTGAGGTCCCCTGCTGCTGTCAGTGCCAGTGGTCGACCCAAGGTCTCTGATGAAGATCGGTTCAGTGATCACCCTTCTCCCAGATTGGACGAAGAAGGCGAACTCTCTGATATACAGTCCATAGGTCCAGATCAAGAAGAATTGTTAGATGTGGACCAGGAGTTGAGTGCAGAGCAGACCTACAGGGAGACTCTCTGTGGTGTTAGGTCATTTATGGGTTGGAATCTGGTTCCAGAGTTTGACTCGTCTTCCTCTGCTCAAGATGACAACCCCTTTGCCGGTACCAAATCTCAGCAACCGGGAAAAGTGTCTGTTAAAGCTCCGATGGATGACTGGCTCTGCCATAAGTTTGAGAAGTCGAACATTACTGTACAGGAAGGCTACCCCTCCCGGGCATCAGACAGCTGGATTAGCCAAGGATCAGTTCATTAAACCACCAAGGACACTCAAGTGGTATGACATGTTTGCGGATAAGAAAGACTTCTCCAGGTCGAAAGTTTCCTCTTGGACTAACCAGCCGGCTCATCTGAACAGTAGCTTTCCTTGTATTGCAAACCGTTCACTCCCATCTGCTCCAGCTTCCAGACCGGTTTCCCAGGACACTCTCAGGAAGTGGGAGAGGTTTATGTGCAATCAGACTGCTGGTTTTTCTCGTTGCTTGACTAAAGTGCACGACTCTATGGCTAGTCAGCTAAAGATTATACAAGGTGACAAGAGCAAGGGTAAATCTACCAGTAAAGTTCACCAAGCTCTTGAAGAACTGGACTTCTTGGTCACTTTCAACCGGAGTATCACACAGGTAATGGCTAGGACCATGCAAAATCTGTCGGAGAGTGCTTTTATTAATGTTGCTAACTTTACACTGACATGCACGGACAGTTATCTGGACTACATCAAGGCTGGCATCAAACAGGACACCCTGGACACTCTCAGGACTGCCCCCCTGCATATGAGTGCCTTATTTCCAGATCATCTGATATCCAAGGCAGAAGAGGAAATAAGACATGAAGATAAGCGTACACCCAGTTCATCTTCTAAGGGTCCACAACGCTTTCACCCTTATAGCCAGTCTGGCAGACAGCAACAACCGGATCAGGACAGGAAATCCGGTCTTCCCGCCTGGAAACAACTGGATAAAAGGCATGGTCAGAGATCCCACCGGGGCAAAGCTGCTTCTTTCTCCCAGCGACCTGCCAAGACACAGAAGCAGTACAAATGACCATTGTTGTGTTGTGACCAGTGCAGTAAAGGATTTGAACTTGTACCTGTAACCGGGAAGGACTGTCATTGTGTGAACTTAAGTTTAAAGACAAGAACTCTTTCACCTGTATATTGTCGTGTTGAACATCATGTTCCTTTTGCAGGAGGGTTGCTGCAAAAAAAAGGTGTAAATCCCGATCATCAAAGAGTAACAAAGGTCCCACCTGTTGTACCAGATCTACCTGTAGGGGCCAGATTACACCAGTTTTGGGAAACATGGGCAGCCCTAGGCGTCAGCCCCAAAGTACTAGCAGTCCTCATAGAAGGTTACATACTTCCCTTCCTGTTCCGGCCCAATTTGACAAGAAAGCCCACAATAACAAGCTGCTATGTAAAGCCTCAGAGGAACAGCTACCTGTTGGAGGCATTGCAGTAGCTGTTAGACAAAAATGCTGTAGAATTGGTTCAAAATCCACAGTCCCTGGGCTTTTACAACTGGTTATTTCTGGTACCCAAACCCAACAACCGGTGGCGACCTATCTTAGACCTGAGCATACTGAACAATTATTTGAAAACACAATCGTTCAAAATAGAGACCCCAGAGACTATAAGGACCTCCCTCCAGGCAGAGAGTGGGTGACCTCCATAGATTTCAAAGACGCATACTTCCATATACCAATAAACAGCCAGTCCAGGAAGTACATTTTGTTTTCATATCCAGGACAAGATTTATCAATTCAAAGTACTGCCCTTTGGTCTGTCCACAGCCCCCATGGAGTTTACAGTGGTGGCCAAAGAGGTCAAATTTCTGGCAATGAAAAAGGATAAATCCACCAGTACCTAGACGACTGGTTGGTCAGAGCCAAATCCCACCAAACTTGTCTGCAACACACACAAACCTTGGTAGCTCTATGTCGAGAATTGGGCTGGCTAGTGAACGAGGAAAAATCAGAGCTGGAACCCAAACAGGTCTTCAACTTTGTAGGTTACCAGTTCGATCTAAAAACGACAGGGTCCGACCAACCCCAGAACGTTGGCAGACCCTACAGACAAAAATACGGGAAATTATGTCCAGTCCAGTGTGTCCAGTCCGGCATCTAATGTCCTTGATCGGATTACTGACTGCCACAGAAAAACAGGTACATCTGGGCCGGTTACATATGAGGCCCATACCGTGGCATCTCAAAAACAATTGGAGAGTACCAGAGACACTGGAAAATACCATCCCCATTCCCAAGTCACTCCACCCACATCTAAGATGGTGGCTGGAGGAAAGCAATGTTATCACAGGTCAACCATTACACCCACTAAAACATGTGCTGCAGATCTTTACAGACGCATCAAAAGAAGGGTGGGGCGCTCACTGAAATGAGCACATGGCAAGGGGAAGCTGGTCACTTCCAGAAAGCAAACTGCACATAAACTATCTAGAGTTAAAAGCAGTTCTGACTGTAAAAGAATTTCAGGCCCTCTGTACCAGCAACACAGTTCTCATAGCTACAGACAACACTACAGTGGTTGCTTACATAAACAAGGAAGGGGGAATGAAGTCGGGCCCTCTGTGTTCCTTACTATGGAGAATTCTGACCTGGTGTACCAGGAAACAGGTTACTCTCAAAGCTCGACACATCCCCGGCCGTCTGAATGCGATAGCCGACAGGCTATCCAGACTGGGCCAGACCATTCAAACCGAATGGTCCCTCAGTCCAGACGTCTTCCAAGCAATATGCCACCAGTGGCATCAACCCACTGTGGACCTGTTTGCCACCAGGTTCAACAACAAGCTTCCACAGTTTGTCTCACTGGTCCCAGACCCCCAGGCATGGGCAGTGGATGCTCTCAGCCTGTAATGGGAAGGACTGGATCCCTATGCCTTCCCACCAGCAGCCATCTTGGGCAAAGTGGTGGAGAAGTTACAGGACTACCCTTGCAGCAAAATCATACTGATTGCACCGGGATGGCCCAACATGCCCTGGTTCTGGGATCTAGTGGAAATGTCCAGCCAGATTCCCCTGTGTCTGCCCAACATACCCAATCTAGTGTCTCAGCCATTCAACCAGATCCTACACAGGAACCTGTCAAATCTGAATCTACATGCCCGGCTCCTAGAGCCACAGCAATCAAGGAGCAGGGCTTCTCTGAGGCAGTGGCAGCACGAATTGAGGCTCCTTAAACAGGATCAACCAGATCTGTCTATGAGGCAAAGTGGACCATTTTTACAAAGTGGTGCCTCAGTAATCAGGTGGACTTCAGGGCACCACCGCTAAAAGCCATAGCTGACTTCCTCCTGTACTTGTTCCAAGACAGGAAGTTACAACAAAGCACTATTGATGGCTACAGATCAGCCATTGCTGACAAATTAGGCAACGTTCCCATAAATATCAGCAAGGATGAGAATCTCACTTGTCTCCTGGATAGTTTCCATAGAGACGGGCCCAAGGGCAGGAGGGGCATTGCCTCTTGGAACCTCTCCCTGGTGTTACACCAGCTGACCAAGGCCCCCTTTGAACCCCTTAAAGAGGCCTCCTTGAAGCATTTGACCTTCAAGACTGTTTTCCTATTGGCCCTGGGTTCAGGTAAACACAGGAGTGAGATTCATGCTTGGTTACACAAGAACATCAGACACCAAGCTGACTGGTCAAAAGTATCCTTATACCCCTCGCCCAGCTTTCTGTCCAAGAATCAGTTGGCTAAGGAAGGACCAGTAGTGATTCCAGCCCTGGCTCCCACACTGGATAAGTCACTCAAGGGTGACAGGTCATTATGTCCAGATAGAGCCCTGCGTTACTACTTGGACAGGACCTCAGACCTCAGGCAGAATAAAGAGTTGGTCTTTGTCTCCTTCAAGAAAGGCTTCGACAAGAACATCTCCCTTGCCACCGTCTCCTCATCGATCAAATAGACTGTGATCCTATGCTATGAGCTCTCTGACCAGCAGGCGCTCACTTTACATCAGGTTAAAGCCCATGATGTAAGAGCCTTTGCTGCCTCTAAGGCATTCCAGTCTGGAATCTCCTTAGATCAAATATTATCAGCCTGCCACTGGAAATCACACAACACCTTCACACAATTCTATCTGAAGGATGTAGCCTGGGCTGACTCAGAGCTTTTCCATCTAGGGACAGTAGTGGCTGCTCAGCAGATCCACCAGCAGGTCCAATAATGAGGGGACCTTAATTTGTAAATATGTACATATTGTATATACTGATACTTAGATAAGTATAAATCAACCAGTCCAAAAAAAACAAACAAAAACAAAAAAACTGTGCAATGCTTTCTTTGGGAGGTTTATTTCTTGGGACTGAACTCATACCCCTCTTCCCTAACCTCAGAGCAGGTATGGAAAAAAGGGGGGGCAGTGTCTGTATACTTCTGGTTATCCGGATTCTGGTATCAGACCTTGACCTTATGGGGCTTTCAAGATAGCCCAGGTCTAGAAATTATTGTTTTTGTTTATGGGTTCACTCAAGTCCCTAGTAGCTTACCCGCCTGCCAAGAGGTAGTTATTCAGCAATTGTCCATTGGATAGGATGTATTAACGCAATAAAATTGCAAATTTAATAAGTAAATTAAATTTTTATAAGTTAATACCCTATCCAATGGACAGGCAAGGCCCTCCCAACCGGCCCTGCTTACTAGGGGTCTAATAGGTTTAGACACCGAAAAAGACACGATGACGTCATCCTGTCTTGACAGGAAGTATGCACGAGGCGACACCTGGTGAATGTACACTCCATGACCAGCCCTGCCGGTAGTTTATACAGGAAGACATTTTCTGTCATTTGGCAGGACCGGTCGCGCCGACTGGTAGAGCAATTGTCCATTGGATGGGGTATTAACTTATAAAACTTTAATTTACTTATTAAATTTGCAATATCTTAACTGTAGTTGTAATAATGGAAATATTATAAAGTTGATCAAACATCATTCTTTGAGGTGCTAATTTCGAAAAGGAGTAGTAAACAAAATATTTCTGGCAGTCTAAAAGCATACAAGTGTGTGTATGCTATGCAGTATATTTTTGTAGCTGTTTTTGTTGAGACTTTATTTTTGTGGAATGTTCACATATTCTTTATACAAAAAAATTGTGTTTTATCAACTTATTAATAAAATATACAGAAATAAGTAACTAGTTTTCTTCATAAAGTCAAATTTGAATATTTATTAGAGTCCACATTCACCAATATTCTTCTACTTATGTCACTTATTCTTAAAATTATATAAGAATGACGGCGTGAAAAGATGTTTCAATGTGGATTCATATAGAAAACCAAATTTATTATTCATATCGATATCACAAAATAGCATTTTTCATTGACATAGTAACTATTGTTTATTTCAACTGACATCTCAGTGGAAGCAAGCCCTGTGCTTAACTTTTGTTTAAAAATACAGTCAACTCATGCCTGATATTTGGCTAAGACCTTCCATGAATGTCCCAGGCCAAGGCAAAGTCAAAGTTGGGGTTTAACGTCCGGTTCAACAGCCAGGGTCATATTGGGACAGGTCCTCAGCATTGCCACTTGTGGGACTCGAAACCACAGAGGTGACAGCCTATGATTAGATGCCAAACTTGCTAACCACTAGGCCACCGAGGACCTGCCCAGGCCAAGGAGAAGCACATCTAAGTAGGATTTTCTTGAGATCAGGGTTATTGTCCACAAAAAATCAATAACAAAACATTTAATTGACTTTGTCACAAAACGTAGCTCTAATTAACAGAGTTCTGTGTAACGAAGTCAAAAATATACTGATAAAAGCTTTCAAATAATAAAAAGTCCTAAATCCATTTGAAGTAAAAACTAGAAAAGTGTTTTTGCTTACAAAAACAAAGTGTCCCCAAAGGATAGATGCAGTGTAGTATAAAAGTAGAAAAAGGTTTTGAAAAGAAAAACCAGCAGTGCTGAGAGACGAAGTGAAAGTTAAGCAGGCAGTGTGGAAGTTTATGCATTTACATGAAAGAAAAATGTAAGATTTAGTTTGTTTTCTATGGTCATAAATAGTGAAAAGTTAATTTAATAACTGCTATAGTTTGTAAGAAAAGTTGTTTTAGACATAAAGTATGGCTGCGAAAAAGAATAGTTATAGTCATATTTGCAAAACTGATAATAGTGAAGGAGATTTTAGGCAAAAACACAAAATCTCCTACTTTATGACCCCAGTCTGACCCCTAAGTGGGGTCGGGGGAAATCTGACTTGCTATATAGACTCTCCACATATGGTTTCCCAATACCTCTTAATACATTCTAAAGCTGTAAAAGTAATAATATAGGAGATCTAAAGCAAAAACACCAAATCTGCTCTTTTATGATCCCGGTTTGACCCATAAGGCGGAGTCAGGAGGTAAATGTGACTGGCTATATAGACTCTCCACAAATGGTTTTCTACTACCTTCCAGACATTTTATGGCTGTAAATGCAATACTTAAAAAGATAATAGGGAGGTTCACATGAATTTTAAGCTTTCTGGTTGGTACCTAGGAGAAAATCACTCAATTTGGTAAATTTTTATCAGATCACTCCCCAAATTTAATCACCTTGCATTTTTGATAGTATGAACATGTGTAAGAAATTACAAGTCTCTGTGATTAGTAGATTTTGCTGAGTGGCAATGATGGGGGGTGTACCACATAAAATTATTTCTTGATCATGTGACCTTGATAAAGATTAAAGGTCAAATTAAAGCATGTGGAACAATTTTCCCATGCCTATGGTATATAACTGCCAAATATTTTTTCTTTATTTAAAAAAAAAACCTGCCAAATATGGTTAAAAAGCTTCCAACAATAAGGGACATATTCAAGGGAGACCATAATGCGCTGGTGGTGAGGAAACTGAAGTGAAAACAAATAAGCACCCTTTCAGGGAATGCTTTATTAATGTAATAATGGTGGATATCTAGATTTGATACATATATGTAGGCTTTGTAATCATTTCCATTACATGAGTATCTTTATTATCCAGCATGCGATATATTTGACCTAAATACAAGAGAATAAAGACTGGACAACATTTTTTTATTACACACCACCCCTTACAATAAATGTATATTGCTAATTTTGTGTTAAAAAAATGTTAATTTTTAACGTAAATATTTCCAGAACTATGTAACCTATAGACATATGTTGCATATATATTACTAAAAAGGAATTTTTACAGAACTTGTTTTTTTGTTTTGCATTAAAATCCATGTAGAAATAGTGGAGGAATCGGAAGTCAAAAATCAGATGTTCTTTTTATTAATTGGTGTCTCTTACTGTTGATACATCACAGCTACTTTTAGCATTATTCCGTAAATATAGACAATTTATTCAAATGAAGTGTTAAAAAATTGTCATTCAGAAGACTTTTTAAGTGTGACACTTTCTTCTCAACAAATGTGGAGCTATTCTTAGTGAAAAGAAATAAAACGTTTACAAAAGAAGACTACATTATGATATTTCTAATGGCTAGTTATTTCAAAGAATAGATTGTGTTATGATATTTTTTCAATATATGTAATATTCATGATAAAATTATTTACAAAAAACTTAGATTATTTAGCAAGGATAACACCATCATATCATTTTTCTATAGACTGGTGGTTTACAATGCTTCAGCATTCATTTTCTCTTGTCTTAATTTTGGCTGTTGGTATTTGACAGCAAAATGAATTCCAAGTAGTTTTAGGATTACTCATAGTAAACCTTATTTTATCACATGCCAGTTTGATGTCCTGGGCCGGGATTCACGAAAGGTCTTAAGTTTAGGCAATTTTTTTGCTTAGACAAATCTTAAAGTTATGACTTTTGTCTTAGCTAAGATTTCTCCTAAATTGGGATTCACAAAAAGTGCTTAGCAAAATCTTAGCTGAGACAAAATTTGTGCAAAAAGTCTTAACTACTTTGAATTCAAATTAACAAATTTTAGTAAAACAAAAACATTTTTAATCAATAAATACACCAAACATGCTCTTTAAAATTATAGAACAGATTGGTTACTTTTTTTTGTAAAATTATGTAAAAATAGTAGTCTTTAAGTTTTGTTGTGAGTCAGCCATTTTTATGACATTATTTTTACCACAAGAAGGTAAAATGTGGAAATCTATAGGTAATTAAATGATGTAAATTTTTATTACAATCCACAGAAATTACTTTTTATAGAAAGTATAGATCCCCATAGTATATAGTTTGTTGGCATAACAAAGGGTAAAATGTAAATACATGCAATGGAATATTTTAAAATTGTCTTAAGTCTGCCCTGTAGTGGTCTTAAAGTTATGACAAAATCTAAGACAAATTTTTGCCTAAGACCTTTTGTGAATCCCATTTTGTCTAAGCAAAAAAAAGTCTTAACTTTATGACAAAATTCTTGCAGAGTTAAGACTTTTCTCTTAAAGTTATGACAATTTTTTGCTTAAGACCTTTTGTGAATCCCGGCCCTGGTTTCCTGTATGTTCGATTGCCTTTTCAATTATTCAACATACTGGGAGTTATACAGGTTCTGACAAACAGCTTAAAGTGGTTATTGAAGTGGTTAAATGAGATAAACAGTGTCATGTATTACCTATTTGTCAATGAATATATGCTGGTAATTTTTCTTGTTACTATAAATATACCAATGAATCATTATTGGGTTAATTCCATCAGCATAAAATTTTCCAACAAAATTTAAGTTCCCTTGAATTGTGACCTTAGTTTTTTAACAGTTGTTGTTTCAAAGTTTTCCATAAAGGATGATGTTGATTTACTAAACAAAAACAAAGTTCTCATCTTCCTGTGATCTTAAATGGTTGCCCAAAAATGCACTATTTTCTCAGCTTTATTGCTACTGATTTTTTCCAACTAGGGACCACATTCACTTACATTATTGTTCTTTGGATTATTTAACAATTATTCTTAGAATTTAATAAGAAAACTGTGTACCAAAAAACCTTTTAGAGTAAGAGTATTTTTTTGAAATTCATGGGTTTTTAACCCCAGTCTTTATTGGCCTTTATAGTAGGAGTGGACAAAGAGTTTGTGGTTACTGTCCAGTTCAACGTTATGCTTAACCCAAGAGGAACTGGAGTTGTTAAGATTTGGGGTAACATATACAGACAAATGATACCATGGCAAGTCCTTCTCTGTTTTCTTTGTGTCTGCTCTACAGTCTAAGCCTCTGCACAGATTCTGCCAACTTTTCAGGATATGTTCATCCCAAGAGGAACTGGAGCTGATAAGGGTTTAGACAAACACCTGCCAACAACTGTTTCCATAGCAACCCTTTTATTTGGTGATTTGCATGTAAAAAGCCTACCTATTAAATTGATGTATCCAACAACCATCCCCTCCATCAACATTTTGCTTTCGGCCTCTGTCTGAGACGCTACTATTGATCGATTTGAAATTTGTCAGGGTGGTAGAACAGCGCCTGGAATAGGTTGCTTTTGAAATCAGTGCCCATCCATCCATCGGTGCATTTGTCCAACATTTGGCTTCCCGACTCTAACTCGAAAATGTTTCTACAGATCCATTTGAAATTTGACAGGATGGTAGTGCACCATCTGGGATAGGAGGCTTTTGAAATTGGTGTCAGTCCATTCCTCCTGTCTGTGCATCTGTCCATCAAGTATCCAGACTCTAACTCAAAGATGCTTCTGCTGATCAATTTGAAACCTAACAGGGTGGTAGGACATGGTTGCTTTCTAAAATTGTTGCCAATTGGTGCAGCCATCTCAACATGTGTCTGTCCATTAACATTTTGGTTTCTGGACTCTACCTCAAAGACACTAGATAATTGATTTGAAACTTAACAAGGTGGTAAGACATCACCTAGGCCTGGTTGCTTTCAAAATTGGTGACATATTGAAAAAGCATGGCCGTCACCTTGAAATTCTGTTTCCAGACTCTGATTCAAATATGTTTCGACCTATCAATTTCAAATTTAGCAGAGTGGTAGAACAAGATTCTAATTTACAAACAAATAATAAACTTGAAATTATTGCCGAACTCCATCCCTGATAGCGCAACCTGCACTTTGTGAGTATATACCCAACTTCCTTGTTGTTCCTTGGACCTGTAAATTTGCGGGTGTGTGTATATATATACCCATGTATGGATTTTAAACCAAATTTTCTCTTGCATGTAAAATAGTGGGCAGTTTCCCTAATGACCACTTTATCTTGTTTCAATTAAACTTTGGATTCCCATATGAAGAGGCTGATTATTTTTAGACATTAAGAGGTAATAATGACGAACTCAATGCAATAGCTGTGTAGAAAACAGGTAACATTAAAATTTCAGTTTTTGGTGAACATGAGCTGGACTGAAACCCATAACTACACAGGTGAGAGTAAAGTGATCAAATATCCAACTCATTTACCACTTGGTCAGTGGTGCCTCCCCACACAGAAAACTATATCAATTAGTATTACTACTGTAACGTGGAATTTCTGTCAAGAATGTGATGGGGAAGGTCTGAGATTCCTTTAATACCTTTCCTGGGATTGGCTACTGTAATTATCAAATAAAGTGAATCCCCTTTAAGTAGTGATCTGATAAATAGAAATTCCCTTTGCTAGAAGCTAGTTATCACATTTTCTAGAATTTCTGGCAATAAGTAGAAGTGTTTTGTGATTCTTTGTAATTCAACTGGTTTAGCTGTAGTTATATATGTGGTTCAAAATTGTTGCTTCTACATAATTAAAGACTAACAGTATCAACAAAGCTCCATCAGAAAATATATTTCCAGAGCAGCTTTCTTTTCTATGGAAAGTCTGATAGAAAAAGTCAATTCATGAAAAAAAAATTCAAATTTTCTACTCCAGGGCAGTCTTTAAAGAAAAGACAAAATCAAATTTGTGAAAATTTTCCATAAGGATAGATCAGAGGCCTAATATAGTCAAAAAAGTCACAAGTGTGTGAAGTATTTCACACAAGTTAAGGAATTAGAAGGTTGTTTTCACTGGCAACTTCTGGCTGTTGAACGGGACGTGAAACCCCAACTTTGACCTTTGTCACTGGCAACTTTCACAAACTGTGTCAATATCTTCTTAGATTACTATCTGTACTTTGTGCTTACATTGTGTGGCATCAAGTCTCAACTCACACATCTGATAGATTTCTGCTCCACATAAAATTTTACAAACATTTACAAATTTGATTAGCCACAGCGTAGCAAAGGAAATTGACAATAATTTAGCTATTATGCACAAACTTAGGCAGAAGATTTTGGCTTTATGATGAATTTGCAGAAAAGACCAACACCAGTGCTTAAATGACAGGAAAATTTGTGGTTATATCATGCTGATGCAATTTACAGTCTGATCATGCAATCTTTGAATGACATTTAACATGGTAACTGGGAACGACCTTTTAACCTTACTGTCAAAAACTGCATGTACAAGGTAAATATTTAATGTTCTTGCCAGTTTTGCTCTTACTTTTCCATATAGATCTGTATCAAAATATGTTCTCATCTACAAGCTATTTATTTTTTGGTTAGTGATGGAAGTTTACAACTTTTAAAATGTGGAACATAGTTGGTGAAATTAAATATGTGCCTGAATACAGTAATGGCTATAATTTAAGTCAAATTTGTTTGGAGAGTCCTATAATAATATTTAGCACCAGAAAACATAGAAAAAATATTTTTGTTTTCATCAAAATAACCACAGTTAATATTTCAGCCATGAAAGGTTTGAACATTTCATACCAATGTTCAAAATATGTACAAATTAGAAATTTTGCAGGCTTAATTTTGGGCCTCATTCAACAAGAGATAAGCAATTGTACACTTCATTTCAAAACAGATAAATAAGCCTGACATTTGTGAAGTCCTATTATCAGTCTCAAAAACAGTGTTGGTTACACGTATAAAATGTTAATTGTGTTTACACTCTTGCATGTCACTACTCACCAGAGATATATATGATGAGTTATTAAATGAAATTGATTAAGGAGGGAAGTTGTTTACATAACCATAGAGTAAGAAATTAAAAATTTGCCACATATCTGGAATTTGCCACATGTCGAAATACTGATAAAAATTATGAATTGAGGTAAGATTTGGTGAATGTACAGTAAATCAAGCTTGCAAGGTTTTTAAAACTGAAATATACCAAGTTTAAAACAAAGCATCATTTTCATCATAGAATTAACTAAGGTTTTAGAGGTGGCGAATTTTAGATGTCTGGCGAATTTTAGATTTCTTACTCTAACAACTTGTACCGGCTCTGATGATAAACAAGCCCGAAATTGGTTTTGGTGTACATGCACAAGCTGCAAAGCAATCAGAAACAGTAGTAGTGCACAATTTATCAAAGTCCGCAGACAAAAACAAGAAAAAAGAAGTGGTCTCTATAAGTATGAGCCTTGAAGAGCTCACAAAAATAAAGGATGGGTGATTTCCTTCTGTAAATCACTGAAAACTGATCGAGTAAAAACTGATATGGACACCTCATATTTAATACTCTTACCATACATGTTACCACAATTTAAGTTTTCCTTGGCCAAAACTACACCTCTTGAAAGGTTCCATAAAACTGACGCAGTGCTTCTAATCCAGCAGACAGAAAATAAAACCAATTGTATGAACCCATTTCCACTCTCAAATTTTAATCTCTGTTTTCCCACAAAAATAATTCTTCTTTTCTATGAACCTATTGTTATCTCAACAAAGCCCTTTTTCCCCAGCAAGTTTTGATAAAAGAGAATGGAAAACTTATTACACAGAAGATAGGAAGTTTCTGTAAATTCCGATTTAAAATATGGTGGAGATACTGTATAGCGGCAGACAATTCTCCTATATAGTGGTATGGCAGCGTCAATCCCTTATTTCTTTACTACCGTTCAGTTTGGTCACTGTCTTCCGATCTCTGTGGTAATGGTGATAAAGGTATATGTATACAAAGACAGAGCATTCTAACAGTCAGAAAACTTGTAAAGCTTAATGCTCTAAGGGAAAACGTTACACATCAGTTTAATCAGAATAGGAACAATAAGACATTTTGGACATGATGAGGTGCACCCAAAGAACTTGGTGTCCAAACTTTTTACTTGAAGTTGTTCACACAGTTCTTGCAGGAAATTATGCAAGATGGCAATCTTAATTGACTGGTTAATTTGTCCTTACACCAAGATTTGAAGAAAAAATAAAGCCTGTTATAGAGGCCTCACTGTCTCAGTGGTGAACTAGTGTGTGATTTAAGTACTTACATATCCCTGTTACCATATGGCTTCAACACAGTTCATGACAACATATACCACATATTGATGGCCTGTTTTGATGTAATCTTAGTTGTTGAAAATGTTATAAAAAAACCCAACTTTAACCTTTGAGCATACAGTGTGATCAACTCATGAAAGATCCAGTCTAACTGGACCTTTGTTTTGCTTGATCTCTGAATTACTAGGGGGCTCTATTCACAAATGGGATTTGTAAAAAATAGACAAAAATAAGCTTCGTTGCAATAACAAATCTGTATACCCAAGCTGACTTTTTCACTGATCTTTCACAACTCCTTTTGTGAATAAAGCTCCTAATATTATAAAGTTTAGTATGTCTGTCATAATGGGTCATGATTCATTGCAAAAACATATAATCTATTGACAACTTTATTTATGCACAATATAACCAAAATACAATATTTATGAAGCTTTCATACCACATATTCTGGTTCTTGACAACAACTATTGATTTATTTAATGTTTTGGAAGACTTTTAAAGCCACTAAACCAATGATTAACAAGAGCAGAAGGAGAGCATAAAGCTCTGGCAAGGCATGACTTTTTTGAACAAAGGCTCACTGACAACTAAATGGGAAAATTCAGATCTTTGATATTATTTATGGTGGTATCCAGGTGTTGATACTGACCTCTCAAAATTTAATGGGATCTGAGTTGGAGCAAGACCCATCTTCTCATTTTTTTCATGAAGATGTAACCAGTCTTATTTGTGCAATCCTACTAAGAAACAAAGACACAAATGGACAAAGAAACGGTCATGAATTTAAAATATCTCCTTAGCAGATTTAAAAAAGAACCCATAATATTTTCTACTGATTCACTTATTGAAGTTCATGTTAAATTAAGAACAAGTATGACACAGCATATGTTTTGCAATAAAATCAAGGAAATGGAAGTTGGTTTCACAAATACAAGTTCATAAAATGAAATTCATAAACAGTGAAGGGATGAAATTATAACAAGACAAAACAATGATGCACTTAAAAAGTGTGAACCTCCTCAAGGGTGTGTTTCCAAAAAATGGAATTTTTGTGTGTCTTATATAAGAATATGATCCTTTCAAAATATAATCATATTTACCTTTGGCCAAGCCTATCTACATTAAAAATATAAAGACCCGCTCATTACTTTTGGAGTAATGTCAAGCAGAAAGTCCAAATCTTTAAAAATACATTAAAAAAGGGACCTTTGACAATTTAGGGATATATCCTATCCAGATCTTTCCCAAAATTTAAAAACTTTAGCGTTTGGTTAGGCCCTAGCCATGTAAAAGATTTCAGAAAGCTCTGTTCATTACTTTTGGAGTTATCATGAACACAGACAAAAACAGAAAGACAGATAAATGAACAAATGCACCCAATAAGATAGCCTCCAAGAACATCATTAGTTTGAAACAAACAACAACCAACAACCATCCCCAGATAGGTCATCACTTACACCAGAGGTTTAAACTGGGTATTTTCCATGGGATACTTCAGTATGCCATAACTTCAGCAATTCAGTTTACAATATGTTTATTTTACAAAGAAAGATTGTATCCCCAGATGATGAATACATAGCCATTATGAAAAAAATTGTATTTAATAAAAAATATCACATTTTCAGTCTTCTTGCAATGATAAGTCTGATTTTTTAAGTATTTAAATGATTGAATTGAAAGTTTTAATTACGAAAATGTAGCTTTTATAAGCTACAAGCTTACCATGTGGGACTCAATGCTGTACTCGGATGGCCACAGGGCATCATGGCCAACGTCTAAGAAAAATAGACATTTATAGTTGGCCGTAGCCTCTCGTTGTCGTCCCGTGATAACTTCTGACCAATCGCCTACTTTCTCGTTGAATTTCCTAAAACCTACCCCTCAGCTGTAAACAGCGTGGAGGCAGGGTGGGACTCTTCTGAGTCCCACATGGTAAGCTTGTAGCTTATTAAAGCTACATTTAAGCAATTAAAATTTTCAATTTTATTACGCTATAATAGCTTACCATGTGGGACTCCATGCTGAATTCAACTGCCCGGTAGCAGGATTACAGCTGAGACTGGAAGGAATGTCAATTTTTCTTAGATTTGAAGTAATAATTATATTAGAATAGTGTTAAAAATACCAGTCTGAGTCCCATTTACAGTGCCCCAATCCCGAAGACCGGGCCTGTAAGGAGCCAAAAACCTATGTAGAATAGAAGACAGTGCTAAAACTGTCAAGATGTTTTGATTGTAGGACGGAAGTGCAGCAGTGCTCACTTAGAGGTCTAAGGGTCCCTAGGGGCCCATCACGAGTGACATACCAGCCCAATGGTTGGAATTCTCATCAAATTTTTTGCCACCTGAATATGAGATTAATGACAACTTAATAAGTCCTTAAAACAAAATATTTGATAAACTAAAAACAAAAATGACCTTACCCGTAACATCTTGAAGGTAAAAGAATACCTAGATCCTGGGATAGACTCCTGAAGACTTGGTTGTAGCGGATGTGCCCCCCCCCCCCCCTTTTTTTTCTTTCCGAGGACAACTGGTCTGAGGGGAAGGATCTAGGACTTGTTGTGCCGCCACTACGGGTCCCAGATACATATTGTTGTCGGTGTCCGACCAAGTAAGGTCTTTTAGGTAAAAATTTGTAAATGTGTTGTGAGCTTTCCAGTGACAGGCTTGCATGATCTGGTCCACCGATATCCCACCGTAAAAGGCCTTAGAGGCCGCGAAGGCCCGGATGTCATGCGCTTTAACTTGGACCAAGTCCAAGGCTTGTTGATCTGCTTGTTTGTAACAAAGTACAATGGTTTGTTTCAACCAGGAAGAGAGTGTAGTGGGTCTGATGTCTGAGGTATGTCCTTTCTTAAAGGAGATGAAAAGGAGAGAACGAGACCCTCTCAGGTCTTTTGTTCGGTCCAGATAAAACCTCAGGGCCCGCACCGGACACAGGGTCCTGTCTTCTTTAAATTGTCTATCTACAATGGTAGTCAATGCAGGAATAGTCACCGGAGACACACTTTGAGAACCTTCTCTTGCTAGTTGGTTTTTGGCTATGAAATCAGAAGAAGGGAACAAGGCGACCTTTTCCCATTGGCCTAGATTAGATACTTTGTTTGCGACCCAGGCATGGATTTCACTGCGGCGCTTGCCAGAGGCCAAAGCTAGCAAGAAAGCAGTTTTGAGGGTAAGATGTTTGAGGTCTGTGTCTTTCATGGGCTCAAATGGTGCTTTTGTGAGCTCGTTGAGGACAACAGAAAGGTTCCACTTGGGTAAATTTCTGGAACTTTTGGGACGTTCCCTGTGAAAACTGGAGAGTAACCTGTGAAGGTCTGCATTATGTGCAATATGGTGGGCCGTTGGGCCCAAAGTGTCAACGATTGCAGTCCTGTAACCATCAATGGTCGAGGGGCGCCTGTTTAGGTCTTGGAACAGGTACATGAAAAAATCTGAAATTTGTTTCACAGATGGAGTGGAGAGATCCACCGAATTTTCTCTGCACCATTTTTTTTTTTTTTTTTTTTTTTTTTAGGGCCCACTTTGACTTGTAGATGGTCCTTGTTGATGACCGCTGAGGAGCAGCAATTCTGTCTGCCACCTCCACAGAGAAGCCTTGTTCTTGGAGTTGTCCGCTCCTAGACACCAGGCGTGGAGGTTCAGCTGTTGTGGGTTGTTGTGGAACACATACCTGTGGGACTGTTTGAGTAGGGTCGTTGACACTGGAAGTTGTAGTGGGATCTCTGTTGAGAGCTGCACTAGGTCCCAAAACCAGGGCATCCCTGGCCAGCCTGGGGCTATTATGATGATCAGACAATGGCATTGCTTGATCTTTTGGATCACCTTGTGAAGGAGAGCCGTAGGAGGGTAAGCATAGGCAGTGAGACTCGTGCAGTCTATGTTCAGAGCATCTATGTCCCAAGCCTTTTGGTCTGGGACAAGAGATACGTACAGTGGAAGTTTGTGGTTGAGATGAGTGTCAAATAAGTCTACATGAGGTGTGAACCACTTCTGGCAGATCTGTTTGAACACCTCGGATGCAGAGACCATTCTGTTGACTGCACTTGGTTTGACCTGGACAGAAGGTTGGCCATCACATTCAGGGACCCTGGAATGTGCATGGCTTTTAATGTTATGTGGTAGTGATGGCACCAGGTCATAATCTTCCACAGGAGAGCACACATCTCTGCTGAGTGAGTTCCTCCTTGTTTGTTGATGTAGGCTACCACTGTTGAGTTGTCCGTAGCAACTAGCACTGTTTGGTTCTGGCACTGATCCTTAAAGTCTCGAAGGGCCAGTGAGACCGCCTTCAATTCTAGGACGTTTATGTGTAGCCTTTTTTCCCGATCTGACCACAGACCCTTTGTAGAATTTTGATCTAAGTGAGCACCCCAACCTTCCTTTGAGGCGTCGGTAAAGAGTTGAATACTGTGGTCTTGGGATGAAGGTCTGCACCTTTCAGGTGGGATTTTGCCACCAGTCTAGGTGGGCTGTAATGGTTTCTGTCCAAGGAAGGAGGCTGTCCAGCGACTGAGGATATCTCCAGTGCTCCTTGAGATGAACCTGAAAGGGTCTCATGTGAAGGCGTCCCTCCGGGACCATTTTCTCCGTTGAGGCAAGCAACCCAATTAGCGACATCAAACATCTTGCAGTCAAAGCATGTTTTGACTTGAGTTTTAGGATCAAATCCTGGAGTTTGAGCCATCTCTCTTGAGTGGGTTTTACAAGGGCTGAATCTAGATGGTACTCGTAGCCCACGAATGAAAACACCTGAGTAGGTTTCAGTTCTGATTTTTCCTGATTTATTATCCACCCCAAGGACTAGGTTAGATCTACTACCCTTCAGATGCGTGACCTCCGTAGAATTAGAAAGTATCTCACTTCTGAAGTGGCAGTCCTTGCTGCAAATGCCTTGGTTAGTAGTCGTCTGGACTATTGTAACTCTCTGTTCAGAGGTTTGTCCGGTTTCAATCAGTACAAATTGCAAAGTATTCAGAACACCCTGGCTCGTATTGTTACAAATCATGGAAAGTATGCTCATGTTACACCCATTCTACAGAAACTCCACTGGTTGCCTGTTAGGTACCGTTGCATTTTCAAAACTGCAACACTTGTGTATAAATTTTTGCATAGTGGTTCTCCTTCTTATTTCGAACCGTTCTTGTCTTTTAGTAGTTGTCCCTATAGTACTAGACATAGTCACCCAGATCGTCAATACCTTACAGTTCTTCCTTTCCATTCATCAGTCTTCAAGTCAGCCAAACATTTCGGCCATAGTTTTGCCTTTGATGCTCCTAAGATTTGGAATGACCTCCCTCAAGATGTTCGCTGTGCAACATCAGTTGCCTCCTTCAGAAAGAAGCTTAAAACATACCTGTTTGCAAAAGCCTACCCACCATAGCCTCCCCCGTCACATCTGTGTCTCCTTGGTACGACCCGGCTATGTCCCTTGATTAACGCTAACTGCCTTGCTCTATGTTTAGATGCACCTTAGAGTCCATCAGTGATGGAGATTAAGCGCTATAAAAGTCCACATTAGATTAGATTAGATGAAACGTGCATTAGTTTGTCTCGACAAAAAACGGAAGTTGTTTCCTATGATTTCACTCGACAAGGACTCGTTTGTCTTTACATTTGTATATTTTTAAACCCTAAAAATGGTCAAATAATGAAGCAGATAGGGGTTAAATATTTTATTTTATTTTACTGACAGGCATATATATATATCCTGTATTAGAAACCCCATAACGAGTCGGGAGTTCTTTACAACGTGAACCCGGAAGTGGACTTCAGTTGTAAAATATGCTAAAAATACTTATCTGAACTATGAAAGGAAACCAAATTGTGATTCTATGTAATAAAATAAAGAAACTGATATAGTTTCCATATCCAACACCAAGTATATCCTTGTAAAAATGAAATAACTTTCCTTCTAAAATAAAGCATTGCTAATTCGCGTGGCCAACGAGAAAGTAGGGCGATTGGTCAGAAGTTATCACGTGATGACAACGAGAGGCTACGGCCAACTATAAATGTCTATTTTTCTTAGACGTTGGCCATGATGCCCTGTGGCCATCCGAGTACAGCATGGAGTCCCACATGGTAAGCTATTGTAGCGTAATAAAATATACATTTTAAATTAATAATCCTAAAAGAATTTATCTGTTTCTATGATTTTAATATATTAGTGGACAAATAAAATAGTATAAATAAATATGTGACCAGATCTTAATAGATCAGCTTTTATTTTTAGAATTTTTATTTGTATTTAATTATTCAGTTACTCATTACCTTTATGTATGCTTTGTGCATATCTAATTAAATCTCTAAAACAATATCACTCTACACACCCCTAGTCTTATTAGGTAATGAAACCCCCATCCCACCCCAGTTCCTTCACTGACACTATGTCAACAGACCCTGTCACTATGTAAATGGTATAAGATAGCAAACTATTGAACTATTCTACCCAGCAGGAGTTGGGGGTGGGATAAAGTTTCTGTTCTGTAGCTGTCTCTTCAGTATCATAAATCCAACATACATAAAAGGGATAATAAAAATATTCACAATTTACCAATGGTTACGAACAATAAAAAACCCAATATAAGAACAAGAAATTATCCAAGTTGAATAATACAAAGCTTAGATTGAGGGCTGAAAATTCCCCCTTTTTGGTGTAAGGTGGCCATAATTTCACTGAAAAATACTGGGGCTTCATGTTCACCAGAAAATAAGAATGACCCTTTGGGAATCTTTAATAACTGTGTACAACAAGTTTTATTTTAAAATGTTAAAAACTCAGTGAGCAGAGAGATAAAACACCACTTTTTAAGTTTAAGATAGCCATAACAACATTAATATTTAAGTTTTAAAATAGATGGAACCTCCCTTTGGAAAACTTCTGTGTTGGTGACAAATTATGGAGTTAGCTTTAACAAACATTTCTAGTTACAAGGCAAAATCTGTAAAGTTCTGTAGAAAAAAGTGGCCCCCTGGATGGGCCTTCATGGACCTAATACAGTCCCAGATGAGATTTCAGCTCTGAGTTACATAGTTTGATAGCTACAGATCCTAAAGTGACAAAAGGTCCATAAATTGGGTCTCTGTGGCCATTTCAGAGAGCTTAAGGTGAGATTAAAATTCAAAATCAAGACCTCAAACATTCTAACACAAAGAGGACATAGAGAAGTTATATGTTGTACAGTTTGCAACTTGTCACATTTACAGTTTCCAAATAACAGGATGAAATATGTGAAAATGAAGAAAAAAGGTCACTCAGGTGGTGTATTTATGGGCCTTATACGCAGGATAAATATTTGTTTAAAAGTCTTGATTTTTGGAAGTGTAAAATAACATATTAATATGATCCCAGATGAGATTTCACCTACATGAAAGGCATAATTTGACAGTTACAAGGCTTAAAAGTGGTAAAAAGTTGATAAATTGGGTCTTTATGGGCACTTTTGAGACCTTAAGGGGGCCTTAAAATAGGAGCTACAGAAGTTATAGATAAAAAAATAAAACTTTTAATTTCTTATATAGCTTTTATAAGTTACAAGCTTACCATGTGGAACTGAATGCTATCTTGGGAGACCGCAAATAATCTGGCCAACGTCCAAGAAAAATAGACATTTAGTGTTGACCGAATTCCCAGTGCTGTAAGTGAACCCCGTAGTGTACTTCCGTTGAAGCCTCCTTCTTTTTTTCGTTGTAAATTTAGACCGTACCCCCTCAGCTGTAATACAGCAGGAAGGCTGGGTGGGACTCTCTTCAGTTCCACATGGTAAACTTATAGCCCTGCTTACAATTATAGCCCTTCTCTTGCTAGTTGATTTTTGGCTATGAAATCTGAAAAGAGAAACAACGCTAACTTTTCCCATTAGCCTAGATTTAGATACTTTGTTTGCAACCCAGGTGTGAATTTCATTGCGGTGCTTGCCGGAGGCCAAAGCTAGCAAGAAAGCAGTTTTGAGTGTAAGATGTTTGAGGTCTGTTGTCTTTCATAGGCTCAAAGGGTGCTTTTGTGAGCTCATTAAGAACAACAGAAAGGTTCCACTTTGGGTGATTTCTAGAACTTTTGGGATGATCCCTGTGAAAGCTAGAACGTAACCTGATAAGGTCAGAGCTTTGAGAAATATGGAGACCCGCTGGGCCCAAGGAGTCAGCAATGGCCGTTCTATAACCATCAATGGTCAAAGGGTGCCTGTTTAGATCTTGGTACAGAGACATAAAGAAGCCTGAGACTTGTTTCACAGATGGAGTGGAGAAATCCACCAAATTTTCTCTGCACAATTTCTCAAAAAGAGCTCACTTTGACTTGTAGATGGTCCTTGTTGATAATGTTTGACAGGCAGCAATTCTCTCTGCCACTTGCACAGAGAAGCCTTGTTCTGGGAGCTGTCCACTCCTAGACACCAGGCATGGAGGTTAAGATGTTGAGGATTGCTGTGAAACACACAATTGTGGGACTGGTAACTCGAGTGGGATCTCTGTTGAGAGCTGCACTAGGTCCAAAACCAGGGCATCCCTTGCCAGCCTGAAGCTATTACAACTAGAGATTGCATCTCGACGCAGTGTATCCCCGGATGGGACATAGTTAAGGCGTGAATATGTCGGTCTTGAGCCTGTTTCCTGGAGCACCAGGTCAGGATTTTCCATAGTACCAGATTACCCCCAAAAGCTAATCACTAGTTCTTTCACTTATATCTGTCTTTAAAAATTACATTTCATGGATCCAGAAGATCCATATAGTGATCCGGATCACTTCCAAAATTCAACCATTTCATCCTTTTACCTTTTCAGACATATTCTAAAAATTTCATCAAAATCCATCCATAAGTTTTTTAGTTATCTTGTACACAAACACATCTAGCAGCCTGGATCCACATGATCCAGACAGTGATCCAGATTACTCCCAAAACTAATGACTTGTTCTTTGTCCCATTTAAGATATTTCCTGAAAATTTCATAAAAATCCATCCATGACTTTTTGAGGTATTTGTCTTTAAAAATTACATTTCTTGGATCCAGAAGATCCAGATAGTGGGCCAGATCACTGGCAAAATTGAATCATTTCTTCCTTTTACCACTTCTTCCTTTTACCATTTGTAACATATCCTAAAAATATCAAAGTCCATCCCAAGATTATGTGGCAGCCTGGATCCAGATGATCCAGACAGTGATCCAGATCACTCCAAAAATTTAATCACTTGTTCCTTGTACCATTTAGGCCATTTGCTGAAACAATCCATCCATAACTTTTTGCGGTATCTGTCTTTAAAAATTACATTTCATGGATCCAGAAGATCCATATAGTGATACGGATCACTTCCAAAATTCAACCATTTCATCCTTTTACCTTTTCAGACATATCCTGAAAATTTCATCAAAATCCATCCATAAGTTTTTGATTTATCTTGCACATAAACACATCTGGCAGCTAGGATCCACATGATCCAGACAGTGATCCAGATTACTCCCAAAAACTAATGACTTGTTCTTTGTCCCATTTAAGACATTTCCTGAAAATTTCATAAAAATCCATCCATGACTTTTTGAGGAATTTGTCTTTAAAAATTACATTTCTTGGATCCAGAAGATCCAGATAGTGGTCCAGATCACTGGCAAAATTGAATCATTTCTTCCTTTTACCACTTCTTCCTTTTACCATTTGTAACATATCCTAAAAATATCAAAGTCCATCCCAAGATTATGTGGCAGCCTGGATCCAGATGATCCAGACAGTAATCCAGATCACTCCAAAAATTTAATCACTTGTTCCTTGTACCATTTAGGCCATTTGCTGAAACAATCCATCCATAACGTTTTGCGGTATCTGTCTTTAAAAATTACATTTCATGGATCCAGAAGATCCATATAGTGATCCGGATCACTTCCAAAATTCAATCATTCCATCCTTTTACCTTTTCAGACATATCCTGAAAATTTCATCAAAATCCATCCATAAGTTTTTGATTTATCGTGCACATAAACACATCTGGCAGCCTGGATCCACATGATCCAGATCACTCCCAAAATCTAATCAGTTGTTCCTTGTCCCATTTAGGACATTTCCTGAAAATTTCATCAAAATCCACCCATGACTTTTTGAGGTATTTGTCTTTAAAATTATATTTCATGGATCCAGAAGATCCAGATAGTGGTCCAGATCACTCGCAAAATTGAATCATTTCTTCCTTTTACCACTTCTTTCTTTTACCATTTCTAACATATCCTAAAAATATCATCAAAATTCATCCTTAAATTCGGTTGCAGCCTGGATCCAGATGATCCAGATCACTCCAAAAATGTAATCACTTGTTCCTTGTACCATTTAGGTCATTTGCTGAAAATGTCATCACAATCCATCCATAACTTTTTGAGGTATCTGTCTTTAAAAATTACATTTCATGGATCCAGAAGATCCATATAGTGATCCGGATCACTTCCAAAATTCAACCATTTCATCCTTTTACCTTTTCAGACATATCCTGAAAATTTCATCAAAATCCACCCATAAGTTTTTGAGCTATATTGTACACAAACACATCTGGCAGCCTGGATCCGGATGATCCAGACTTTGATCCAGATCACTCCCAAAATCTAATCACTTGTTCCTTGTCCCATTAAGGACATTTCCTGAAAATTTCATCAAAATGCACCCATAAGTTTTTGAGTTATCTGTCTTTAAAAATTAAATTTCATGGATCCAGAAGATCCAGACAGTGATCCGGATCACTCCCAAAATTTAATCATATCTTCCTTTTACCATTTTGGACATATCCTGAAAATTTTATCAAAATCCATCTGTCAGTTTTTGAGTTATCTTGTTCACAAACAAACAAACAAATAGAGGGCCAAAAATGACCCTCGGTCAGTGGATGACCTTAAATGAAGATCTGTAACCGGTAAGCCTGGATGCTGGTACTCCATCATGTACTCAACCTCCAAAGCCATTTTCAATAGTTTCCATGCAATGTAGTCAGCATTAAGTGTGAAAATATCTCCAAATTTGCCAAAAATGACCCTTGGTCAGGTACTTTGGCAGTCAGTGGATGACCTTAAATGAAGATCTGTAACCAGTAAGCCTGGATGGTAGAAGTCCATCATGTACTCAACCTCCAAAGCCATTTTCAATAGTTTCCATGCAATATAGTCAGCACTAAGTGTGAAAATATCTCCAAAAAGGCCAAAAATGACCCTTGGTCAGGTACTTTGGCGGTCAGTGGATGACCTTCAATGAAGAGCTTCAAGGTCAAATTTCTGCATGCTTACAGAAGACATATATATGTATTATATATACCAGCCATAGGATGATCTGACTTTCTGTATAGGAGACCTGGGCCAAAAAGTGAAAAAATGGCCAAAATCTGATCTTTAAGAGGCCACCAGTGACCTTGAGATTGAAGGTCAAGGTCACAAAACAATAGCGTTCGTGGCATTGCCCATATATACCCACATACCAAATTTGAAAGTTCTAACTAAAATATTTTTTAAGTTATCGCGTCCAAAAGGAAATCTCTGCGGCGGCGGCATGACCGTACTGAATCCCAAGTATCCCCGACTTTCGTCCGGGGATACAATGATGAGGCAATTGCATTGCCTAATTTGTTGGATCACCCTGTGAAGGAGAGCCATGGGAGGGTAAGCATAAGCAGTGAGACCCTACCAGCTTATGTTCAGATCATCTATGTCCCAAGCATGTTGGTCTGGAACTAGAGATACATACAATGGAATTTTGTGGTTCAGATGAGTGGCAAATAGATCTACATGAGGAAAGAACCACTTTTGACAGATCTGTTTGAACACCTGCGGATGACCATTCTGTTGATTGGACTTGGTTTGACCTGGACAGAAGGTCGGCCATCACATTCAGGCAACCTGGAATGTGCCTGGCTCTTAGAGTTATCTGGTAATGATGGCACCAGGTCATGATTTTCCACAGGAGAGCACACATCTCCACTGGGTGGGTTCCTCATTCTTGGTTTATGTAGGCTACTGCTGTTGAGTTGTCTGTAGCAACCAACCTTGTTTGGTTCTGGCACTGGTCCTTGAACCTTTTGAGGGCCACTGATACCGCCTTCAACTCTAGAACATTTTTGTCTAGCCTTTATGTTTAGCCCTTCATCACGTTTGCGGGATTTTGTCACAACTCTTGGTGAGCGGAAATGACTGAGGAGGTGAAACTGAAAGGGCCTTATGTGAAGATGTCCTTCCGGGACCATCTTCTCCGTTGAGGTGAGCAACCCAATTAGTGACATCAAACATCTTGCAGTCAAAACATGTTTTGACTTTAAGCATAGGATCAAATCCTGAAGATTGAGCCGTCTCTCTTGAGTGGGTTTTACAAGGGCTGAATCTAGGTGGTATTCGTAGCCTGTGAACGAAAACACCCGAGTAGGTTTGAGTTCGGACTTTTCCTGATTTATTATCCACCCTAAAGGACTGTGTCAGGTCTACCACAGTTTGAGTGTTCATTTGTGCTTCCTTCTGAGACTGAGCCCTGATAAGCCAGTCGTCCAGGTATTGGTGAAGCCTGGCTCCCCTTGTGAGGGCCATCAGCTTCACTTTCTTTACAATCATTGTAAAGACCTGTGGGGCTGTGGCTAGGCCAAAAGGGAGGGAGGTGAACTGGAACATCTGTGAATTGTGGCAAAACCTTAGGTATTTCCTTGAGTTTTGGTGGATGGGGATGTGCAGATAGGCATCTGACATGTCTATAGACGAAACCCACTGTGGTTATTTGATAAGCTTGGACTTAACTAAGTCACCTTTGTGAAATCCATTTTAAGTCCCAGACCTAGCTAAGACCAAAGTCTTAGGCAGGTATTGTGTCATTCATGGCATCTAGCTGTGCAGACAAGTGGACGGGTGGGCAAGCAGGTGGGCAGGTGTAAATATCTTGTCTGGTCTGTATCTCAGAATCCATTAGATGTAGGATGTTGATATTTGGTAGGGATATTGGTTAGAGGTTATCGATGTGCAATGTCATACTGTGACCTTAGTCTGACATTTGATCTTGACTCTGTCAAAATGTTTTCTATACTAATATTTGAAACATATTTTTGTTATGACAATGATATATGGATTGCTGCAACTGATTATTACCACCACCAAGGAGGTATTATTTATATAACTGTCTGCTTGTCTCTTTGTCTGCTTGTGTGTTAGCAGCATATTGCAAATACTTCTAGTTGGATCTTCCTGAAAAGAAATCAGAAGATGTGTCCAACTTAGATCCCATTAAATTTTTAGAGTGATCTGGATCATCATCTGGATACAAAAAATAACTTGGATTTACCTTTTTACTTATTATTACATGCACTGGCACAGGTATGCACTCTCCAAGTGCTCTGGTTATATGTAATTCTACCTAATTCTGTTATTTCCATTGACAGCAATACTTCAATGAATAAATTTTAAAGCTTTACAACTTTTAGTTTTCCAATTAATGATTTGATGTTATTTGTCTTGCACCTTACAATGGAAAGCTCTATTTGTAATGGTGCCTGCCCAATGGTATTTCCCCGGGCTGTTAAATTTTATTAAGAGTGATGCATTGACAGCAATACTTCAATGAATAAATTTTAAAGCTTTACAACTTTTAGTTTTCCAATTAATGATTTGATGTTATTTGTCTTGCACCTTACAATGGAAAGCTCTATTTGTAATGGTGCCTGCCCAATGGTATTTCCCCGGGCTGTTAAATTTTATTAAGAGTGATGAACAGAAAAATAAAAATGTTGCAATAAAACACCCCAAACATAAACAAATCCCTGAAAAGTTCCCACCTGGAAAAGTTCCCACACGGAAAGGTTCCCACCTCCAAAGGTGAAGAGGTGGAAAAATTCCCACCTTTTTCGGTTGTTTGGCGGGACCAGTCGTGCCGACTGGTATAGGATATGTCCATTGGGTAAGAAGTATTAACACACTAAGACATGTATTTTTCATCAATTTTGATATGTCCTCATTTTAAAGGTTCATATGAGTGATCCACTACTGAACCAGAAAGGATCTTATGATTTAAGCTTATGTTATATTATAACCAACAGTTATCCTTGTTTAGTCCTAAGTACTCCTTGAAAATAGTTTGACCAGAGCAGCTAATTCCAGACTAACTACTTTCTCTGATGTATCTGTGGTAATTTTCCTGGTACAGCAACTCATTCCAGAGTACCACTTTCTGTCTGATGTATTTGTTTAAGTTTTGTTAAACCCCACTCCTGAAGATCAAACAGCAATCATCTTCTAAGCTAAGCTATACACTCTCAAATAGCGCCAATCTTGGTTTAGTCCTGAGTAGTCCTCCCCATAGCTGAAACTGCAATCCACCTGACTGCATAACTTGGATTTTACAGTATAGGGCAATTCTGTATGTAAAGTGTGGGATAAAGAGTAATTGCATTCTCTAATGCCTAAGCTTTTCACTTTCAAAAGTAAAAAAATTAAATTAAAAAATAAAGTGAATGTAAAATAAATATATTTTTTTTAAAAAAAGGTATGAACTTTTCCACCTCTTCAACTTTGGCAGATGGGAACTTTTCTGGGTGGGCACTTTTGGGTGGGAACTTTTATGGGTGGGAACTTTTCCGTACACCAACATAAACATGTGTTTACATTTGTAATTATACATCAAACACACTGAAGTTTTTACAATTGATATACTTGAAGACACACCACTAGACAAAATACTTGGGCAAAATAGGATCACAATTTGGTCAGTGTCCTTGGGTTACAGTCTATATATGGAGAACTTGAAACAACTGGGGGTTCAGTCAAGTGTGACATTTTATTCCAAATATACCCATAAACTGATTCAAGGGTTTTGATCAATTAGAAACAGAAAAATTAATAATTTTAATATTTGCATAAATATTAGGGGATTAATATTTGGCACAGTAATAAAGGGATAACACTCCTATTATTTGAGGTATTAACATTGACAATATACAAAATACTATTTGTGTTATTGAGGTTCAAAGTAAAAAATGCACTAAAATTAGACCCATAAACTGATTCATGTTTCTATCATTGGAATCAATCAAATCAAATGTTTGAAAAACATTTCCAGCATAACCTTCATTTCTTGAGGTATTTTTATAAATGTTTATAAAATGTTTCCAATCAAACCTCAGTTTCTTGAGTTTTACAAAGTTTAATAAATGATTTCAGCAACATTGTTTGGATAAAGAACGTTTATAAAAATTTATAGAAATGTTTGGTATGCATCATTTTTTAACCTTGACCAAATGTTTTCTTTCAAAACTCAAAATGTTTACTGGGTTGTGTTCTCACATACACCTTTGGCTTGATGAGCCTCATAGTTTGTGACACAGGGAGCTTTATGTAATGTCGCTATAAGTTCTTTATTGTTGAGAGTTTAGGTCATCTTAAATAGGGATCTTCTGTTGGCCATCCTTAACATGCCTACCAAGTTTGAAAAGGATTCTTGATCCATTTTTGAGTTATTGCATACACAGACTTTTGTCTGAGAATATAATTAGGGCAATTTATCAATAAGGACTGAGATTAGAGTAAGAAATGTAAAATTCGCCACATATCTGAAATTCGCCACATGTGAAAATACTAATAAAATGAATTCTGGTGAGATTTGTTGAATGTATAGTAAATTAAGGCTTTTTGAACTGAAAAATACCAATTTTGAGACAAAAACATCATGTTCTTCATAAAATTAACTAAGGTTTTAGAGGTGGCGAATTTTAGATTCCTGGCGAATTTTAGATTTCTTACTCTATATGCTTCCGGGATGATACTTGTATATTTGTTATACATATATATTTTGTCTGTGAGCATTCTGTCAATATATACCAGTTGTCAGTGTTGTAATGCTTTGTTTAAATCATGGTTCAATTAACCTTATCAAAACCCAATACATTAAACACATCAATAATCTTCAGTTAGTTGTCATTTGGTCTTTGCATTTTGGTTCTCAAACCACTAAGTATAATATTATATGCACACATGTAAAGCAATCATCGGTTTTGTTTCATTTGAATATTATCTCAAGTGATCTCATAATCATTATTCCTTTTTAGTACTGTATATGAAATCAGCTGAAATTGATAAAGTTGATAAGTATAAAGTATATACAAATTCCCCAAAGTTCTTGACATTCCTGTGAAATGAGGTAATGCCCTCTCCGAAATAGAAAAAAAATAAAACCACAGTTATTTGGAGACTGTTTTTCATGATTGTGTAAAAAAATGCATGAAGAAATGCAAGAAATAACAGGGGCCTTATTCATCAAACGTAGAAAGAAATTATTTCTGTTATCTTGAGGTACAGGTTCTGCATTAAATATTCATTCAACTTGCTCAATCCCAACCTTACACATGCATAGCTTATATTATCAATAGCATTGCCATAGCAGTGTAATTTATATCTTGTCTTTAAAAGTATGTTTGATGAACATTTACCTTTGAGTGTTCTGCAGCAAAGGATTTTAAAGAGGATAAATGTTTTAGTTTGGTTGGGAGAGCATTCCATAATTTTGTGCCCAATACTGGGAACACATGGTCAAGGAGACTGGTATGAGTTTTAATCGGTGGAAAAATGCCAAGCAAAGCCCTAGATTCAATATTATGTCTAAGGTTCACTCTTTGCACTGGGTTTTCACTAATTATACCAGGTAAAATATTGTTAAGATATGTTGGACAAAGGTTTTCAAAGATTTTAAATACAATTTTTACCCCACAGCCCTTAAAAGCTGTCAGGGTATTGTTTTCACCCATGGTGTCCGGATGGATGGGCGGCGGAGAAAAAAAGTTTGATGAGGTGGAAAAAATTTATTGAAATATACTGATAGAGGTTTATATACCAAGAAAGATGAAAAAATACATATTTGTGGAAAAACCCAGACAAAATTATTTGTTATATAACCACAGCACAATTACAATTGTTTATAAATAGCACATTATTCATCAATGACCATGACCTAGCAGCAAAGCCACTCCTAGTTGTGGAAATGTCCTTAAAACTTATCAGAAAAAGATCACTGAATAACAAATATTTCATTGTTGATTCATTTATTTCTGACATACATAATGCATGACACTGCACAAATGAAACACTGACATAATGTGACACAGCAAAATAGGCCAATACATCAAGAATAATTAATGTAGTACTACACTAATTTAATATAAATTTTTACAGCACTCAGTACACTTCAGAAGCAATGTAAACTACTGACAATGTGATGTAGACTGGTCTATAATTTTTTTAATAAAGTACAATAGAACATCTATTTTCCGAACATGCTAGGCATGTAAGATCTTGTTCCAAGTTTGGATTTTATGTCACCTTCAACAACCATGAGCCAAATTTACAAAAGATCTCAGACTTAGACAAGTCTCAGGCTAAGACACTCACTTCCATCTGTGTTTTGGTCTCAGTTGAGCTTTGGGTTCAAATCCATTTCATAAAAGTTGACTCAGTTGACACTGGTCTGAACCCAAAGTATGAACTATAAAATTACACTGTGTTAAGTTGTATTGTGCACATGCGATAATAATGGACGTTTGCTTACACTTACATTACAAATTAAAAGCACAAGCTTTCAAAATTATAAAAAGTATCATTCTTTATATGTTTATAATCTCAAATGTTACAAACAAGACTTGAGATTCTGGACTCAAACCTTGAGTCACCTCCTTTGAAGGCTTAGAGTTAATTCCATGACTCAGCCAAATCTCCAGTTGACTTTTTGTGTGAAATGCATTGAGTCTAAGTCTGTGAAATCAGCAAAGTAGTGTCAAATATTTGAGTAAAAATCTGAAGCCCAGCTTAAGCGCTTTAAAAACTCATGCAATCAGCTCCAGGGTCATACTGGTACAGGCCCTCAATACTGTCACGTGTGAGAGTTAAACCCACACAGAGGTGATAGCTTGTGATTAGAGACCATTCTTGATAACCACTAAGCCACCACAGACTTTGTTTTATTCATATAAAGGAGGCTCTGCTGTTGTGGTGAACCTGATTTAATCCCACAAAAGTGAGACAGGTTTCTCCAAATAAGGGTAGAATTAGGGGTTTTCCTGTGACTCTATCCATAGTATAAAAAGTATAAAAGTATAAAATTAGCATCAGAGATGCCCCTACCACACAGGCCAGGAAATACATTGTAGTGTTCATTGCCTCAAGATGTAGAAGTTGTGAAAAAGTATGAAGATTGAGCGACTTTCAAAGCAGTGTCAGTTATATAAACCCATACAATGTTTAAATAAAGAAAATAATATTTAAGAGAAGGAAATAGTATGTAAAGATAAAGTATTAAAACAAGACAATTTAATAGCAAGATGACAGCATTAATCAGTAAAATAAAAATTATGAAATTATGAAAATTTATTAACTGAAGTGTAACTGTCAATGGAAATAGTACAATTTAGTAAAAGTACATATAATAATCTGTTGCAGCAATCCCTATATCTTTGAGATAAGAGAAATATGTCTCAAATCTGGCAGGTGAACACACTTTGGCAGAGCCAACGTTAAAGGTCAGACCATGAAGCTGCACACCTATACCCCCTAACTAATGTCCCTATCAAGTATCAACTTCCTAGACCTTATGGTTTCTGAGATATAGCCCGGACAAGATTATAAAGGTCAAGGTGACTACAGCAAAGTCAAAGGTCAAATCAAGGTTACACAATGACATTGCACAGCTACATCCCCCAGCCAATGTGTCTACCATGTATCAACTTCCTTCAACTTATGGTTTCCAAGATGTAGCCCTGACAAGATTTTTATGGTCATGGTCACTATGGTAAGGTCAAACCAAGGTCACACCATGATGTTGCCAACATACACAACTCAACCAATGTCCCTACCAATTTTCAACTTCCTACACCTTACCGTTTCTGAGATATAACCCAGTCAACCTTTTTGCTACCCCTCTGCCTGACCGCCCCGCCTGTGCGGACAACATGGATGAAAACTACCTGTGCAGATCTTCAAGGTTGTGGGATAAAAATGCATTGGTAAACATTTTATTGTATTTATTGATTATTAAAGGACTCTCAATACATCAATTTTGTTTGGGTCAGTGTTTCTTATACTGGCTTGTATCTACTGGTTAATTCACCTTGGACTGCCACAGCAATTTCTTCACATAAAATGATGGGATAACAATGTTCTCTAAGCTCCTATTGAGTACACTCATCGCTCATCTCACATCTCTGAATTCGGCAAAATAAAGTATTGTTATATCAGCAAGTATTCTTTTCCTACATATGCTACATTCATTGTAAGCCCACATAACTAACAGAGAACACTTTGCGAGTCTATGTTGAATTAAGATAAATACCTGCTAACTTCTGTATAAGAAAAACAAGTATAAGATTAGTGACCTTTCTTGAGGTCCCAATATCTTAAGGTTATATTTCCCGTTGGCATATCATAATTTCTGCAACAAATGCATGTATCTGTGATGGTTAAATGGTGTCTGTACACCACTCAGGGCAACAGGTGCAATCACAAGATATAGGGGAGCTCTGTTTGTGTGGTAATTATCAGGCCACACCTAGTCAGTCCTAGCTAACAGGCCCCCAGTCAACAGCAGTTGACAACAACCAAATACCTAAGTTACCTTAGTTATGCCCGTAACATTGCCCAGATTCATTTGTTAACCTAAACTAATAGGGAGGTTCAACCTCTTACACTACTGAATCAATCAAGTGGCTCACCAAATCAAAATAAACAATAGAATAAGCACAACTGCTGTAGATTTATTTAAACTAATAGATTTATCATATGTACAGTATCTTACAAATGAAACATAAAAAAACTTATACGTACATGTAATACAAAATCCAAATACCCGATATTTCCACTTAGTTAATTTACGTAAAAAAATACAATATTTAGTACTATTTATCATGTACATATACCCACTATACCCAAAAATACTAAAAATATATTGGTAAACTAGATAAAACTAAACATACTACCATGTAGTTAAATACACCCAAACATATTTAACATACCTTGGTTAACTTGAGATAAAACCAAACATACTGAAATATTTCTGCCAGGGGTGGGATTCGCAAAAGGTCTTAAGTCTAAGATTTGTCTTAAGTCTAAGATATATAAGTCTTAAAATATCCCATTGCATGTATTTACATTTTACCCTTTGTTATGCCAACAAAAATATACTATGGGGATCTATACTTCCTATAAAAGTAATTTCTGTGGATTGTACTAGAAATTTACATTGTTCAATTTCCTACAAATTTCCACATTTTACCTCCTTGTGGCAAAAATATTGTCATAAAAATGGCTGACTCACAATAAAGCACAAAGATTACTATTTTTACATAATTTTACAAAAAAAGTAATAAGTCTGCTCAATAATTTTGAAGAGCATGTTTTTTGTATTTATTGGTGAAAAAAAAATTTTTTTTTAATATGTGTTAATTTGGATACAGAAGAGTTAAAACTTTTTGGATAAATTTGGTCTCAGCTAAGATTTTGCTGAGCACTTTTTGTGAATCCCAACTTAAGATAAAATCTCGGCTAAGACAAAAGTCTTGAACTTAAGACTGGTCTTAGCTAAAATTTTGCCTAAGATTTTAAGACCAGTCTTAAGTTTAAGACCTTTTGTGAATCCCGGCCCAGATAATTAATATACCCTAAAGATTAATACACCCAGAGATCTTTTTTCCAGAAATAGCAGATTTTAAAGTAAAAGTATCTGTTTTACCAGAATATAGTAGATGAAGTATCATCATTTGTTTTACCGGAAGATAGTAAACAAAGTATAATCATTTGTTTTACCAGAAGAGAGAAGATAAAGTACATGTTTAACCATTTGTTTTTAACCAGACAATAACAGATAACAGAACTAAACCGGATTGACTATAATCAGTCTTTAACATTAATAATACATTTCAACCTATGACACAACAATATCCTAATCCAATGGTTCAAACCTTAAACGAATCTAACCTTACTGAAATCTAGACTAACACAAAGAAATGCTAAGTTCCCACAACATATATAAAGCCTAAGCTCTATAAATATAGTACATATAGTAAATCTTCCACACCCAAAATAATATGTTTTACTTTGTACATAACCTACTAATGTCCTCTAGTAAATAATCTACAAAACATAGAGCCGTTACATTTATAGCATAGTAGTTATACTAACTTGTATTGTACTACAGAATTCAGAGGACCTAATACTATCTTGTACAATTCTTTACCAAAGATAGAATACAGATTCAGGCAGTAGATCTAACTTATGATACTAAATTTAATAAATTATGTACTATCTATTTAAAATTGTTGTTAAAACTGTGTTTGGGTCGCGGTGTGTCAGGAAAATTAGAGTCGAGACATTACTTCCTAAATGACAAATACAAAAAAAAAGATCACAAATATGAGAGTATTACAGCATGAGTATCTTACAACAATCTCGAGCTGTAATAATAAACTAAGGCCAGATTTTGTTTATGCATTTTTTGTTACTGATTATAGTTTTATTTCTATTTATTCATTTATTCATGTACAACACTTGGTACAACTTTGTAACACAGACATACACACAAACCGCTTCACAAAAATAAACTAAGACATAAATGGTTTTAAATGTATTTACACAAACTATTGCAATTCATATTGTCTACACTTTCTACCCTTGCCTGTTTGAGATTTCTTTATTTGTTGTCTCTGTTGTCTCTAAAAAGATCCTTATTTGGTAACACCAGTTAAATAAAATAATGGATCAATCTAAATTTTTCATTTAGTGTTGTAAACCAAATTAAAGAAAGAAAATAATCATTTTGAAGATTTTGTAATTTTGGATGTTATTCATTTAAAGCCAGAAAGTAAACTGTCGAGAAACAGCTTTCATAGCTTTTCTTACTAGCTAATTGCTTTCCAGATGTTTCATGTTTTGATAAGGCACTACTCAGAGACGGGGATACCTAATCTTTTCTATCAAATTTTGTTTACCAGGGTTGGGAGTGATACCTTTCTAGTTACATTTACCCATACTAAATTTAAGGTGGCCTAAACTCACTTAAGTTTACCTAAATTTAACTGTCATGTTACATGTCAACCTTGTGTGAAAAAGGGGTCAAAAGGTCAATTTTAATAAATTATTAAATATAAGAATAGCACATAACTCAGGCAATAAAAGACAGATATTTATAATTTACAGATGTCTGATGTCCTTTTACTATGTATCACTAGCAAGCAGTGGCTGTGTTGATGATCCCTGGTATTGTGAGGACCCAAAGTCGGTACAACCAGATCTTTGATTTCCAGAAGAACATAATGGCCTTAATTCATCAGAGCTCTGTCTACTCTGGTGATCCCTTTCACTTGGCAGCGTTTGGATGGTTTTATCACTTGTACCAGACCTCACAGCATTTGACGAGCCCTGAGTCTGTGACTTTGACATTGCACTTACATGAGTGTGGTAACCCCCATCTGCTGAACTTGTTTGAGCAAAAAGGCTGGTAGGCTGTAGATCTGTAAAGAAAAAATTCCTGTATTTCCATCTTCAAGTCAAATAAAGGTATATTTAAACATACACCTAACATTCAAAGATAGAAAATGGAAAGATGCATGCTTTAGGTGAAAAATGATGCAAGTGTATCCATAGAATAGAGAAAGGAACAATAAGATCTTTTGGGAGTTGAGATAGTTGCGAAACAAAGGTTACCATAGAGCAGATGTTTAGATTGTAGATAATCACCTGTATTCTGATTGCCACCAGTTAAAGGAGATTTAACACTAGTCTGATCTTCTTCAGTAGTCTCTATTGTTGCAACATGTGACGGTGAAGCTCGAGGTGGCTGTACTGCTGTACTTTGTTCTCCCTGTTGTTGCCTATTCTCATCTTGAATGGAAATTAAATAGAAAGTGGCTAGTGCAATGTGTAAGGTCATATTAGGATTTCCCATATGTTGGAATTAATCATATTTGGGTCCACTTTCACAAAGACGATAGTCACTTTACAATCTGTTGGCCTGAACAAACGATCACATGATTTAAGATGGGGTCAAATAATCAAATCTATCAATACATCTAATAATAGTAAGACACAAATACATCTATAAAAATCATAAAACAAATATTAGTATGTTTACTTTTTTATGCAGCAAAACTTCTACACATGCACATTGTTTATTTGTGCTTATTTTGTGTAAGTTCAGATGAATTTTGTGTGATAAAAACATGTGTTAACCAGCTCATCTTTTAAACAGACTTGCCACAGCTAATCGACCTTAGGTCTTTTGACGGGAGATAATACAATCTGTGGCCTAAATCAGCAAACTACCAATCAACATATACCTTACAAATCTTTTGTATTTGATGAGTGATCGGATTAGATACAGTGATTAGTTACAGATTAAATTTAGTATTTAACTTCATGTTTTTGCCCATGTACGGCAATGAAAAATAGTTTCCATAGGTGAAGGTATACTTAAACTACATGTACCTGTACAACAGAAATACTTTAAAATTGAGAAAACTAGAATTGACATAACTTAAACCCATGTAAGAATTAATTGTATTCATTAAGGAGTTTACTGGACAAATGCTTACATGTTAAATGTAAGGCAAGTGCTAAATATAGAAAGTCAAGTAGTCACTCACCAGTCTGCTGTGACTCAGTTGGCTGACATACACTGCCCCTGCCTTGACCTGTAATAAACGAGTCAGTCTCTACTCCAATATCATGTCTATCATGCACAGGTTGAGGCACATTCACCCCCAATCCACCACATCCTGCACACTCCTGTAGCCTCTCTGGAAGTAACTTTAACATGCACTGTAGACAGTATGGCTGGGTCTTTTTCTGTTTTAAAATTAGTATTACAGTCAAAACCACCAATAGCAAAAACATGGCCACATTGAGGCTCAGTGATATTATCATGGCTGTAGTGTGGTTGTTAGTTGAGGTGCTGGGTCTGTCATCACAATCTGCAACAGTTAAAACAAACAATATGTTACAAAGGAGAATAATCTACATACAAAACAGAACTTTAACTTGAGACTATTTAAAGTATGACCAATATTGATCTTTAAACAATATTTCTTCATAATGTGAATCACTTCAACAGTAGATCATATGCTTTTTCATCTGTACTTAAATTACAGAACAATATTTATCTGCACTACAATTATGTATCTTTTTATCTTAAAGATATCAAAGTTCATATACATAATTTTAAAAAAGTAGGGCTGATGGATGCCAACAAGAATAATAATAACAACCTGAATTTTGTCCATGGCTCCCAGGCACAGTCACTTCTTCAGCACTTTTGGGAGATGCTGACTTTCTACTTTGAAGTGCAGCAAAAACTAAAGAGAAAAATACCACTCAAAATGCATGTACACATTAGCATCTCACAAAAGTGACTAAAATAATATTAAATACATGCATCTACAAATACAATAAAGCAGACTACTGTATAAGTAGAACAAGCATAACATGAACATAGGTGCAACTGAAAATGTTCTAATTTTGTTGGAAAAGTTGTAGTTAGCTGCAACCAGAACCATATCCTGTGGAAAATGGTGGTTTAAGTTATACAAAGTCTACTGTGTTTTATTTAATTATTAATTTTAGAGAAACTAACATTAACAATTTAAGACTAATAATTTGCACTGAACACAACATGTTAACAAGCTGGAATCCACAGAAGTATCTCCCAACAACCACAGAGGTGATACTCCAGTGATCAAATGCCAAACTACTTGCTGCATGACCAGTCAAACCTCTCTTAAATAAGAGTAAAGGTGTCACTGTTATACATAATTAAACAGTCCATATAATTAGTAATTTGTATTAAATGTCTCATGCACTCTAATTGCATGCATAGTACAGGATTTTAGTCACTGAATACATGTAAAATATCCACAGGCTGAATGAGATGAAATTTTAATATACTGTTACTACTCACTTGAGCCAATAAGGTCATTAAGGATTAACTTGATTTATGTATTATAGAACAAAAGTATGGCAGTTTGTGTCAATAGTGTAAGTGAACATATACAGACACCAATGGGATGCATATACTGGTACAGCAAATAATGCAACATACAGAAAGGTATGACACAGATTAACTAAGTTAGCAATTTCTGAATCAAATGAATGTTTATAGTCTTGTGGAGATCTATATGCCATTCATTTGATGAAAACTACAATGTGTAAAAAATTAAGATTCGGATGAGAATGTTAAAATTTTTTAATAAAGCAATGAAAATAGTTTTTATGGGTGAAGGTGTACTGAAACTACATATATGATATATTGTACTTACATCACATCATCGGAAAGACTTTAAAATAAATAGAGAAAACCTGAATTAACTTAAAAACCATGGAAGAAGCATTAACTTATTATTTAAGGTGTTTATAGCACAAATGCATATATATTAAATGTTTTAATATCCATTTTTCACTTACAGTTATTTAATTAATTTAATTTTTTTTTTGGCTGCGCCTTAAATTAGAGTCCTCTTGTATGGGGAGATTAAGTGCTATAAAAGTCCAATTAGAATTAAAATTATGCTAGTATAAATGGATACATGTATATCACTAGCTAGCCTGTGTAATAAAATGTTTATCCATATTTTACCAATTAACTTTGAAACACTTGTTCATCTAGGTATATGTGAAAATATAAAACCGAGAATGCTGCTATGATGACAGTAATATTTCACTTATTTATCTATTTCTTATAAATTTTTGTTCCAATTTTTAACCTTTTATGTATTTTATGAAAGTACAAATGCCAGTCTGGAAACACCATCCAAATTTCAAATTCAAAATTTGAAACATAGTATTTGGAATTCTAAATACATATTTTGAATTCCAAATAGGTACATGTATATGGAATTCCAAACTGGTAGTTGGAATTCAAAAATAGTGTTTTTGGATTTCCAGTATTTTGAATTCCAAGTGTGTATTAAAAATTCCAAATACACAATTTCGAAGTTTGAATTTAGAATTTGGATGGCAGTCCAGACTTTCATATGAAAGAAAAATCTATTAGGATTTCTATAAATTTGTGGATATATATGAATCTGTACATAGTAAGTGAACTGTGGTACACCATTATGATAACTTTCAAATGAAATAATTAAATTAAATAATGAAACAGGATCAGTTATACATGTATAGGTCTATGATAGAGACCATTTCAGCACTGTGCACTGTTTCAAATTGGTGCACTTGCTGGGTGCACCAGTTTAGCCCTGGGGCGGATTTCACGAAAGGTCTTAGCCCGGTCTCAGACTCAAACTTGAGACTTTTGTCTTAAATTATTGGAATATTTTACTTGAGCCCATGGGCTCAGCCTTAATGGATTTCACAAAAGGTCTCAGTCTCAGCTTTGGCTGAGCCACTGGCTCAAATGTTGAGCCTAGTAGAAAGTGGGCTTAAGTTTTGTAAACAAAGGCTCAAATATGGCCACCATAATTCGTTCTTCACTTCAAAATTTGAAATGGCTGAAAATAGGGTACAAGTATATAAAACAACCCCCAGAAGTAGTCTTTGGGTGATTTTACATGTTTACAAGATTTCCCATTGCAAAATGGTATTTAACCAGAGATATTATGTGTCAAACAAGGAACATATATGCCATCACTAGAATATTTTGACTACAAAAAATTGTCACATGACACAGAAAACCACTGTGGTTATTTGATAAACTTGGTCTCAACTGAGACCCCTTCTGTGAAAACCATTTGAGACAAAGACTTAGCTGAGCCAGAAGGCTCAGATTTGAGCCAGTGGCTCAGCCTGAGACTGGGCTAAGTCTGAGACCTTTCATGAAATCCGCCCCAGGTCCTTGGTGTTAGACACTGTGGCAATTTCAACACTTCATAGTATTCCTTCAGTGAGTAGATGTACACAATATGTGCCCAAAAGGATTGATGTCAGCAGTTGTTTTACAAAACAATAATCAGTAGACCCTGAGGGGAATAATTATACAATGACTCATTTGAAATTCAACTGGCGCCTAGACATTGACATTAGGAAAGCACTCGGAATTGTTGTCGACCTATATATTGCACTTTCTCAGAAAATCTGGTCAAAAGGAAGTACAGGAACAAAATGCTTTTGATCAGGTGACCTTGATAAAGGTCAAAAGTCATTTGCATACCTTTCAAAAAAACATTTTGATATGCCTTATATTAAGAGAGATATTCAACTTAGAAAATACTAAATACTTAGTAGCATAAGCTATCTGAAAATAGGGTAAAACCCTTTTCAATGGAAGTGTAAATATATTTTGTTTTACCAGTAATACCCATTAGAGGTCATTATGAACATATTACAGAGGATTTTTTTCAAATGTTAATGAATCAAATTTATTCAACCACAGTTTGGTATAATTTATTTCAAATGAAAGTTGTATTTCTGATTTCAACTTAAACTTGTACATTTTGCATTTGTTTCCCTATAGCTGCACCATTTTTACACCAAGCTGCATTTCTTTGGTGTTAAAATGGCATTGAGTGTCTTTTCAAACCAGAACCTAAACAGGCCAAGGGCGGATTTCACGAAAGGTCTTAGCCCGGTCTCAGACTCAAACTTGAGACTTTTGTCTCAAATTATTGAAACATTTTACTTGAGCCAATGGGCTCGGCCTTAATGGATTTCACAAAAGGTCTCAGTCTTAGCTTTGGCTGAGCTACTGGCTCAAATGTTGAGACTGGTAGAAAGTGGGCTTAAGTTTTGTAAACAAAGGCTCAAATATGGCCGCCACAATTCTTTCTTCACTTCAAAATTTGAAATGGCTGAAAATAGGGTACAAGTATACAAAACAACCCCCTGATGTAGTCTTTGGGTGTTTTTACATGTTTACAAGGTTTCCTATTGCAAAATGGTATTTGACCAGAGATATTATGTATCATACAAGGATCATATATGTCATCAGTAAAATATTTTGACTACAAAAAATGGTCACATGACACAGAAAACCACTGTGGTTATTTGATAAGCTTGGTCTCAACTGAGACTCCTGTGAAAACCATTTGAGACAAAGACTTAGCTGAGCCAAAAGGCTCAGATTTGAGCCAGTGGCTCAGCCTGAGACTGGGCTAAGTCTGAGACCTTTCGTGAAATCCGCCCCAGAACATTAATCATTACCCAGATAGCATTCCACCGTCGGACCGACGTTGGCCCAACGTCGGCACATCCGTCGGTCCGACGTTGGCTGCCGACGTTGGGCCAACGGCTTTTTGACCGTCGGGCCAACGTTGGCCCAACGTCGGCAAGCCACCGGTGAAAATTATATTCTATGTATAGCATCAGCCAATCAGATGATGTTCATTGATAACTTTTGTAGTGTTAATTTTTAATGAGAATATTATTTTTATGTGTAAAATTGTTAAATGGTTAGTTAAATTTGTGGGCTCACTGAAATATGATTTTTAGACATACCATAATAAATATTTTTTTCTAAGTTACCCCAAATCCCCTATTATTGCTCGCCGCCATCTTGAATAAAAATCCGCCGTTGGCCCAACATTGGCCCAACGTTGGCAAAATATAGACATCTAACCTGAGTGTTGGTTGGCAAGCCAACGTCGGCCCAACGTTGGCCCAACGTCGGCAAAATATAGAGACATCTAACCAGAGTGTTGGTTGGCAAGCCAACGTCGGCCCAACGTCGGCAAAATCTGCCGACCATGCGACCAATAGCCAACGTCGGTCCGACGGCGGAATGCTATCTGGGTAGTAATTTATTTTTTTAATATATATGTATCGGGCCGTTTAGACACCATGCAGCGCTGCGTCGAAACAGCTCACTGCGCCGTTTCAACACCACGGTTAATTTACAATGTTTTATACAGGCCTGAGTAGGTAGATAGGATGAATATATAAGGGGCTTTCAAACACTAGCTTATCATTACACTTCAAGTTATGATATGGTAAATATATATGACAGGCTGGTGAAACTTCTGAAGGGAGTCTTTGTGTTTGGATGTTATATTGAGAGATTTTTTTGAGAAATAAACCTGCCTGGTGTGAAAAACATAAAGGTATAGATAAAACCTTTTGTTATGTGCCATTTGCCTTCAAATGACCTCTAAATGTTATAATTTGAACATTTATCATCAAAAAAGGGTGTTGAAACGGCGCACATATTGAGTGCGCCAGGTCGAAACGGCGCATGGAGCTGAAATGGCCCGTAACATATACTACATTATCAACAATTATACATCTGAATAAATCATAAAACTAGCTTGTCAATCTTTATTTAACACCCAATTTAAGCAATATATATATATATATATATATATATATATATATATATATATATATATATATTGTATATTTACTAATACATAGCATATGACTAAATTTATTTAAATTTGTTTACCTGGACACTGTCTTTGACAGAACTTTGAACCAGAAGTGGCACACCAGCTTGCACATGATCGACACACTTGAACGTGTGTATCGCAAAATTCTTTCATCAGATCGCACTGCATTCCACCACACTGAATCAAAAGATCTACCGCCGACTCATTCTCAAAAGATTTAACAAGTTTTACATTGTCTAAATTGTGTACAATTATCTGAGCATTTTGTACACCCTGGTCCCCATCAATACATGTGCATACGGAAAAAAATGTTACACAGATAGTGCTGAACAATATTAAATTCTCCATAAGATGTTCCATTGTTCTATCCCGATATGTATGTTCGATATGTAGTATACAAAGTACTTTACTAGCGATATAAACTGCATCATGTTTATTTAAATGGGGTGATACGCAATTTCAATGTATGTTGGGAAATTTCTAGGGGTGATTAACAACCACTGTTGACATTCCTTCGTCATAACGGTGAGGTAACACACTATATAACCACCGGAATTTTTACACGTAAAACCACACACCACTCCTTTTTGAAAATTACCTTAGAAAATGTACTTTGTGTATTTGCGGTTACCCCCAAATTTAAAATTGCAATTTTTATTATTCCATATTCCATGAGATACGTAATCATAACGCCCCATCAAAATCAATCCAAATGTAAAACTTCATGCAATTAACTCTGATAAAGCGCCTTAAACTTCAGTTTAGTTTAGAGCCCCCCCCCCGTTTGTTACAATCACAAAGATAACGGAGATATTCACTGAGGAATTCTGGAAAAGTGATCTCATCCACATCCACAGGTCAGATGAAGTCGTTCTTTTTTTCGTTTAGCTGAATAAAAAAAATGAAGAGAAAAACCTGGGGCCGATTTCACTAAAGGACTTAAACTAATTAAGTCTCTTTTTTGGCTAAGTCTTGGACTTAAATCTAAGACTTTGGTCTTAGCGAGAAAAATGGATTTCACAAAGGTGACTTAGCTAAGTCCAGGCTTATCATATAACCACAGTGGTTTTCTGTGTCATGTGACCTTTTGTATCTATTCAAAATATAATATTGATGCCACATATTCTTCATTTAATGTATTTTATCTAAGGATAAGTGCTGTTTTGAAATTGAAAACCTTATTAGCACATATAAACTTCACAAACACTACTTTAGTGAGGTGTTCTGCATAATTATAATTTATTTACAGCCATTTCAAATTTTGAAGTGGAGAAAATAAAGTTTATGGCGGCCATATTAAGTCCTCTTTACAAAATTTAAGCCCACTACCTCCCAGACTTAAAAGTTAAGTCCACTGACTTAGCAATTTCATGGACTTAGCTGCTTTGTGAAATCCGCTAAGTCTAAGGCCACAGACTTAGCAGTTTTTTGACAAAATTTAAGACCAATTAAGTCTTAGATTTAAGCCTAAATCTGGACTTAAGTCCCTTTGTGAAATCGGCCCCTGGGGCCGTATTCATAAAGAGATCTTAAGTCTGAGACAAAAAATAGTCTCAACTTTGAGATTTGGTCTCAGCTGAGACCAAGTCTCAACTTTGTATTCACAAATAGGTTCTCAGCTGAGACCAAGCTGAGACCAGTCTCAAGTCTTCCCAATGTAAACAAATCATTAACTTGCAAACATATCCAACATTTTTTAAAGATCAATAGTAGTTGTGTGTTTTAATTGTTAACAAAAATTATACTGTCTATTAAAATAAAAAATAAATAGAAAATTGTGTCAATTGTTTTTTTATTTTGCATGTCACATGATCCACTTCTTTGTTGCTATGCAGTCAGAAAATACTGTTGAAAATTGTCTCAAAGTAAGGCACCTTTGAAGCAAAAATTTGTGCAATCAGTTGTTACAAAAATTTAGGCCAAGTAGTATATATGTTGTAAATTATTTATACTTTACATTAAGCCATAAAAAATAAAAATATGAATCTCGGTTAAGATGAAATAATGCTTGAGACTTTGAACAAAATATTTAAGACAACTATGTACCAGTCTTAAGTTTGAGACCAAATCTGAGACAGAATTTGGTGTCAACAAGTTTTATGAATACCGGCCCAGGAGTGTTCTGAGCGCGCAAAAGACGACATCAGCGTTTTTCACATACCCATTTTTTAAAACTTTTAGGGTAAATTCAAGTTTTATGTGTTACAAGTGTACCGAAGCATTGCCTTGCTTGGATAGTCACATGTTACCTCCCCCAAAATGCCAGAGTGCACATGCCCATTTTCCATATGTGCGGACCTGGCATCCGATATGCGGATCCGGCATGCGGATCCGGCATCCAGTTAGAGTGTTTCCATATGTACAGATATAATTTAGAAAATTTAATAGGTAAATTAAACTTTTATAATTTAATACCTCACCTAACAGACTAATGCTATATGCCGGCGCGAGCCGGTCTGCCAAACACCAGAATAAGACGTCCTGGGATTCCCCCGGTCGGATCGGTACTGCCCTCTCCACTCACTAGAGAGCTAATGCTTCCTGTACTCGCCAGGTGGCCATGACGTCACAGCCTCTTTTTCAGTTTAAACTGCCCGCAAAAGTCCCCAGGCAGGTAAAAAGCGGGGACAGCCCGGTGGGAATCCACTGTCTGTAAGGTAATTTAATGTATTAACTTGTAAAAATTTAATTTACCTATTTCTATTTTATTGCGTTAATACACCTTACCTAACAGACTAATGCTAGAATAACTACGCAGCGGAAGGAGGGTAGCTGACTGAGGGACTTAGACAAACTCTAAAATTGAAAATACCCAAATAACCGGCCTTAGGATCCAACCGGGTCTCCCGGTTACTGGACCGGTCCCCCCCTTCTTTCTCTCCTGAGATGGGAGGGGGAGAAAGAGTTCTAACCCTGCAGAGTCCAAGGAGGGAGCCAGGAAGGCTACAAGGCCATCAACCAAATCCCTAGGGAACCTGGATGAGGGACTAAATTGGTTAGAGTACCTCTAACAGGAGGCCTAACCTACTTGAAGAAGAAATCTTAAAGATGGAAGTGATCATATACAAGCTATCTACAATATGTACATAAGCCTCCATACAAAAAGACACATGTCTAGGAGTGGGTCTGTCGGGCTGCCACCACAGGGCCCAGATGATACAATTCCGAGTCAGCCCAGGTCACATCCTTCAGATGAAACTGAGTGAAGGTGTTATATAATTATGTGACTTCCAATGGCAGGCTGATAAAATCTGTTCCAAGGAGACCCCTCCTTGAAAGGCTTTGGAAGGTGCAAAAGCCCTAACATCATGAGCTTGGACCTGAACAAGCAACTCCTGATCCGACAACTGGTAACAGAGGATCACGGATTGTTTAATCCAAGAAGAAATGGTAGAAGGAGAAATATCCTTGTTGAAATTCTTCTTAAACACAAGTTCTTTGTTGTTCGTCAGATCCTGAGTTTTGTCCAGGTAATAGCGCAGAGCCCTAACCGGACAAAGAGATCTGTCCTTTAGAGATCTATCTAAAGTAGGCGCCAGGGTCGTAATAACCACTGGAGCCACACTCTCTGAGTCCTTCCGCGCAAGCTGGTTCTTTGAGAGAAAACTTGGAGAGGGGCACAGAGAAACTTTGGACCAATCCAACTGATGACGGATGTTCCTATTAACCCAGGTGTGAATTTCGCTCCTGTGTTTTCCTGAACCCAGAGCCAAAAGGAAAACCGTCTTAAAGGTCAAGTGCTTTAAGGACGCCTTCCGGAGAGGTTCAAAGGGGGCCTTCGTCAATTGGTGAAGGACCAAGGAAAGATTCTAGGAAGTGACACCTCAACGCCCTTTGGGTCTGTCCCTGTGGAAACTGTCGAACAACCTGTTGAGATTTTCATTTTTGCTGATACTAACAGAAGAGTTTCCTATTTTATCAGCAATGGCCAACCTGTACCCATCTATGGTACTAGGTTGTAATTTTCTGTCTTGAAACAGGTGCAGGAGAAAATCAGCGATTTGTTCTACAGATGGTGAATGGAAGTCCACCTGATTCGCCTTGCACCATCGAACAAAAATGGACCACTTTGTTTCATAGACAAATCTGGTAGACTGCCTCTGAGGTGTTTCAATTCTCGTTGCCACCTGGTCAGAGAAACCCTGTTCCTGAATAGCAGGATCCCGGTGTAGGCTGCCATTGAACGGCTGGGTTAGGAGATCCGGCCGGTTTGGCAGGCATATCGGTATCTGGGACAATAATTCCACCAGATCCCAGAGCCAGGGCATGTTTGGCCAACCCGGAGCTATGATAATCATCCTCTGACACTGATGACCGAGAGCCTTGGTGACCACGTTTATCAGGAGGGGAATTGGAGGGAACGCATAGAGGTCAAGATTCTCCCAAGACAGGCTCAGGACATCCATTGCCCAGGCTTTCGCATCGGGGACTGGGGGCATGAACTAAGGCAGCTTGTAATTGTACCTGGTCGCGAACAAGTCCACTTCGGTGCCACCTGTGACAGATCAGAGCAAAGACCTCTAGGTGCAGGGACCATTTCGTCTGAATGACCTGCTGATGTCTGGACAGTTTGTCGGCTATCACATTGAGTCGGCCTGGGATGTGACATGCTCTCTGGCAAATTTCCCTGAGATTGCACCAGGACAGGAGTCTCCATAGGATAGCACACAGGGACCCTGAGCGCATGCCTCCTTCTTTGTTTATGTAGGCCACCAGAATTGTCGGTGGCTACAAGAACTACCTGACCCTGGCAGAGGGGTTCAAACTCCTTGAGGGCCAACAAGACTGCCTTTAATTCCAGAAAGTTGATATGCAGCTGCTTTCTGGAACGGATCAACCACCCCTTGTGGTATAGTCTCCTAAATGTGCACCCCAGCCTTCGTTTGATGCGTCTGTAAAGATCTGAACAGCGTGACGAAGGGGGGGCAGGGGCTGGCCCGGCAGGATGTTTTCTTCCTTTAACCACCAAAGTAAGTGAGGATGAAGGGACCTGGGAATCGGGATGATCTTCTCCAATGACTCCGGGATACACCAATGGTTCTTCAGGTGGGTCTCATGTGTAGAGGCTCAGATGGCACCTGCTTCTCTGTTGCTGTGAGAAGGCCTATCAAGGACATGAGTTGCCTCACTGAACAACTGGTCCTGGATAGGAGAGAATTGATTTTGGAGTTCAGAGCTGCCCACCTCTCCGGGTGGGTCTGAATACTCCTTGAACCAAGTCATACTGGTAACATACAAAGTTGAAAACCTGCTTGGGCTCCAGCTCTGATTTCTTGAGGTTCTCTACCCAACCTAACTCTTGGCACAAAGCCAGAAGGGTTTGGGTGTAATGGAAACAAGTAATCTTGTCTCTTGCCCGGATCAACCAATCATCCAGAAACTGGTGCATTCGGATATTTCTCGCCTGAGCCATGAGCTTTACCTCCTTGACCACAATGGTAAACTCCATAGGAGCCGTAGAGAGGCCAAACGGGAGAGCCCGAAACTGGAAGGTTTGGCCCTGATAATGGAACTGGAGGAACTTCCTTGAGTTTGGACTGATAGGGATGTCGAAGTAGGTGTCGCTGAAGTCGAGTGATGTGACCCACTCTCCTTGTTGCAGGGACAGTTGAATGGACTCTGGTGTTTCCATTTTGAAGGTTTTGACCTTGAGGAAATGGTTTAAGGCACTGAGGTCCAAAATTGGCCGCCATTTTTTATTTGGTTTTGGGACAATGAAAAGTCTGTTGTAAAAGGCCAGAGAGGTTTGCACCCTTACCCTTTCTATAGCTTGTTTTTGAAGGAGGGAATGCAATGCCTCCTGCAGGTAGCTGTTCCTGAGGGGACTGGCATATCCGCTCCTTATCAGAGGTATCCTGGTGAGAGGAGGCTTGATCCTGAATGGGAGGTTGTATCCCTCCTTCAAAATCGAGACCACCCTTGAACCCAGGAGTTACAACACTTATCCAATTTAAATTTTGTCTCTTCACAAGAACATTTCAAACATAAAAAAACATTTACTGTCTGTCAAACAAAGGGAACTGTAAACAAAAGGTCCTGGTTTAGAACAGAACTTGCACATTAATTGTCATTTTTGTTGCTTGTCTTTGAATGCTTTGGGATTACAGCCACCTGAGCTGGCACCTCTCCCATTTCCCCTGTTGCTGCGATTCCTCATACCAAAGGAACGCAAAACTGGGACTTCTGACTCATGAGCAGTGGGAGCTGACCTGTTAGCTTCCTGACTATGGTTCCAACTGCCCTGATAAGGTTGGTACCTATGTTGCTTTCGTGAACCATACCTGCCATGGCCCGATCAGGGCTGGGTGGCACAGCATTCAGTTTCAGCTTTAGCAATCTCATCTTCAGCTCTACAGACCATGTCGTCCGTGAACCTTGGAAAACTGATCAGTTCTTAACAGCCCCTTTCCCCAGAATGTGAACCATGTCCATCAATAATGTACAGGTTCATCTGTTCAAATTTTCTACAAAACCAATCTTCTGAGGGAAAGGCGACAGATATCTTTCCAACAGGTTGGCTCCTGGTGCCTGCCTAAGGATTATCCTTTCTAGATTGGGCAGTAAACTCCTGGTCCGGTATGAATGACCAGTCCATGTAAGCCCGGACACCCCTCGTAAGCCCCAACAGTCTCGCGATAACTATGATCCTCAGTAAATAACCTGTCCTTCTCCTGAGGGTCAGCTTCTGGACCGGAAGCCTGATCATCCTGTAGGTCCTCATAAGATACCAGTTCCCGGTCCGGTGGACCAAAGGTCGGTTCCACATCCTGAGGCCGGTCTGGGTACAGATTTTCCAGAGGTGAAGCAAAACCCCAGGGACCAGGTTGAGAAGATGAGGTTTCTGGTTGATCTAAGTTGGACCGGTAACTGGACATTTCCTTCTGTTGACTGTCCACTGGTGCCTCATGCTCCAAAACTGATTCCTGTCCCGGGCCCAGAGCCAAACTGGCTGGGGGGGGGGGGGGAGAGGAAACAGTGTGAGGCAGGAAAGGTGAAGCAGACAAGACCCCTGTAGGCGGGGGATGAGAAACCATCACTTTAACTGGGGAAAACACCGGTGCAATATATCCTACTGCAGAGACAGGTTGTGTTAGAACCCATGGTTATAGCAGAGCCTCAATGCGAGAAAAAATTGACATAATATCTCAAAAAATTGACTTAATATCTCAAAAAATTGAGATAAGTATCTCGAAAAATTGACTTAATATCTAAAAAAAATTGACTTAATATCTCAAAAAAATTGACATAATATCTCAAAAAATTGACATATCTCCAAAAAAATGAGATAACTATCTCGAAAAATTGACTTAATATCTCAAAAAAGACTTAATATCTAAAAAATTGACTTACTATCTCATAAAATGAGATAACTATCTTAAAAAATTGACTTACTATGTCGAAAATTTGATATAATATATCAAAAATTGAGATAACTGTCTCGAAAAATTGACATAATATCTCAACAAATCGACTTAATATCTCAAGAAATTGAGATAAGTATCTCGAAAAATTGACTTGATATCTTGAAAAATTTGACTTAATATCTCAGAAAATAGACATAATATGTCGAAAAATTGACTTAATATCTCCAAAAAGTTGAGATAACTATATGAAAAATTGACTTAATATCTCAAAATATTGACATAATATCTCCAAAAATTAACATAATATCTAAAAACATTGAGATAACTATCTCCAAAAATTGACTTAGTATCTCAAAAAAAGATTAAGATAACTATCTCGCAAAATTGAGATAACTATCTCGAAAAATTGACTTAATATCTCAAAAAGTGACTTAATATCTCGAAAAATTGACTTACTATCTCAAAATATTGAGATAACTATCTCAAAAAATTGACTTAGTATCTCGAAAAAATGACATTATCTAAAAAAATTGAGATAACTATCTCGAAAAATTGACATTATATCTTAAAAAATTGACTAATTCGCTTCCGTAAAAATGTCTAATTTTAATTAGAAAAACTGTACAAGGGTCAGGATTTTAAACAGAAATTCCAATTTCCCTTTGACTCGCTGTTTATGGCAGATTTTGGCCCTTCATGCTTTGCCACATCCAATCTGGTGAAGGTAGCCACAGTGGTTTTGATTGTGATGTCACAATGCAAAATTAAAAGCGTGAATGTGTTTTAAAAACATTTTTGGTATGTGATGAATTATGCCAAAATTGTTTGATGAATTTTATTCATATTTGTTAAGTTGATAACACAAAACATAAAGAGTAATTCTGCTTTATGGTGACCTTAAACTCCTGACAATAAGTCTATAATGGCAACTTTAAGGTTACAACTTACAGGGCCAATAATAAAAAACAATTTAGTGAATTTCAGTTATAATTGGTAGATGGGTGTTGCTTTTGACCTCGACAACTGTATACAGAAAGGTGTCCTTAAACTCTGAACAATAATGATTTATGAATGATATATGGATTGGTGCAACTGATTATAATATGTACTTTTCCTTATTTTTCCATTGCCTCAGTTTTCTGAGTAATGTTGTCATCTTGAATTGTCCTGTTTTACTACTTTATCTTTACATATATTTTCTTTCCCTTAAAATTATTTTATCTACTTAAACATTATTTGGACCTTTATAAAACTGACACTGCTCTGAAAGTAACCCAATCTTTGTACTGTTTCACTACTTCTTTATCTCATGGTGTTGAAACTATTTCCTCAGGCTGTGGGGTAAGGGCATCTCGGATGCTATTTTAAAGAAGTGCTCTGCAAGTTGTAGCACAAGTCTGTAGTTCTTGTACTGATTAAGTACTTGAAAATTTTAGTTAGTATGAAGCTTACAATTTACAAACTACAAGGAAACTAAATTTCATAATGACACATTATACAAAACTACAGAGCCCAGGAAGGGACATAGAACTGTTTTCGTATCATTTTTATCTCATTACCACAAGATAGAAAGTCTTTATCACAAAATACTAAGTTGTTCCCACAAGAAAGCAAGTTGCTCCCACAAGATACTAAGTCATTCCCATAAGTTAGTAAGTCATTACCACAAGATACAAAGTCGTTAAATTTCATAATGACACATTATACAAAACTACAGAGCCCAGAAGGGACATAGAACTGTTTTCGTATCATTTTTATCTCATTACCACAAGATAGAAAGTCTTTATCACAAAATACTAAGTTGTTCCCACAAGAAAGCAAGTTGCTCCCACAAGATACTAAGTCATTCCCATAAGTTAGTAAGTCATTACCACAAGATACAAAGTCGTTACCACAAGATACAAAGTCATTCCCACAAGATAGAAAGTTGCTACCACAAGATACCAAGGCGTTCCCACAAGTTAGCAAGTCGTTACTACAAGAAAGTAAGTCGTTCCCACAAGATAGAATGTCATTCTCACAAGATAGAAAGTTGTTACCACAAGATACCAAGTAGTTCCCACAACTTAGTAAGTCGTGGTAATGAAATATTAAGTTGTGGTAATGAGAAACTAAGTCGTGGTAATGAGATGCTAAGTTGTGGGAATGAGATACTAACTTGTGAACAATTATACTAAGTGGTTACCACAAGATAGTAAATCCTTGTCTTAATTCATACCCACCACTTATCAAGTCATTCCCACCACTTACTTACTCTCTCCCACCTCTTACTAACTCGTTCCCACCACTTATTAAGTCGTTCCCACCACTTACTAACTTGTTCCCACCACTTACTATCTCATCCCCACCATTTACTTTCTCATTCCCAACACTTACTAACTCGTTCCCACCACTTTTTAACTCATTCCCAGGGACCAATAATATGCAAACAGGGGGTAAAATATGTATTATACATAACAGTTATAACAGTGACTACTAACAGCTTGGCAGTATTATCAATTATTACTGAAACTAGTTAATTATATATAAATTCTTTAAGATTGTTCTAGATAAAAGGCAGACAGAAAAAGTATGGGCAACATATATGAGCACATAATGGTTTAGTTGCCCCTAAGGTGCCACAATGCAGACACTATAACCCAATTAGTAGTAAACTTCTACATTGTCCATGTCCATACTAGAAAAATTAAGAAATTTAGACAGTGGATTAAGACCAGGGCAAAAATGGCAAATTTTCTGTAAAAAAAGAGAAATGGTCTATGAAGAAAGAAAATGTAAGTTATAGTGTAATGGACATAAAGAAAGCGTCTAGAATGATACGACTATGCAATTTACAGTATGAAAAGACTGCAATTTGCAGCACAGCAAACATGAGTATAGCTTATATGAGAATCCGATGGTAATAAAACATGATTATATAAATCATTCACCGTTATTTGCATATCAGGGGAACAAGGTTACAATTAAAGATGCCAACCTGATACAGGCACACCCAATGTACTTTTCATAAATAAATGCTAGCCCTGGCCCTGTCATCTGATGGAGATTAAGCACTATAAAAGTATTCTTATTGCATCACTTTTTCTTGTTTTTTTACTTTGGGGAGAGTTTGCAGTTGCCAAGTTTTAAGTTTGCCATATTGCTGGGAGCTGATTTGAGAAAGGGTCAATTTGTCCAGCCCCCATGTTTATGCGTTCTTATAATGCCCTATATCTCCTTTGGGATCTGAAAACTTATTGGTAATCATGTGGCCTGAATCTTTTGGAGGGTTCACATTTGACTTTGGTCCCCTCCTTCAAGCCATATAATGGTCCTTGATGTATAATGCCTATGGCACCTTAAAATTGGTACTAGAGGCTTTTGATGTAAAAACATATATCAAACCACATTACATAAATGTCTTAATGGGGTCATGTTTGACCTTGGAGACTACTTTCAAGGTCTAATGTGGTCCTTAATAATGTGGTCCCTCTACCTCCTTTTTTATTGGTCCTTGAGCTAAGTCGATTTATCGAGTTAGTAAGTCAATAAATCAAGATAACTAAGTCAATTTATCGAGATACTAAGTCGATAAATTGAGATAACTAACTCAATTTATCGAATTAGTAAGTTGATAAATCGAGATAGTAAGTTGATTTATCGAGGTAGTAAGTTGATAAATCAAGATAACTAAGTTGATTTATCAAGTCAGTAAGTCGATAAATTGAGATACCTAAGTCGATTTATTGAGATAGTAAGTCAACAAATTAAGATAACTAAGTCAATTTATTGAGTTAGTAAGTCGATAAATTGAGATACCCAAGTCAATTTATTGAGTTAGTAAGTCAATAAATCGAGATACCTAATTTGAAGACTGGAAAGGAGGAACTGTCAGATATTGACGATCAGGGTGACTACACCTTGAACTCCATGACCAACTGCTAAGAGACAAGGATTACCAAAATAACTAGAAAAACCACTTTGTAAAAATTTTTAACCAGTGTTGTGGTTTTAAACATACATCAGTAATTGAAAGGCAGCCAGTGCAATTCCTTTAGGATGGATGTAGGGAAGACTTCTCTCCTGCGAGGAGGGTCATATTGGGACAGGTCTTCAGCATTGGCACTTGTGGGGTTCATACCCACACAGAGGTGACTGCCTGTGATAAGATATCAAATTTGCTAACAACTAGGACCTTTTCTTGTGTTATAAGGTATGAGTGGTGGGAGGTCTTTCACACTCTATTATTTAGAAGGTCAATAATAAATTTTGGGGCCACAGTGGCAGAATGGTAACACTCTCGCCTACCACTTCTGAGATCGGGGTTCGGTTCCCGGCCCGACCTCAAGTGGGAAAGCTCGTAGTTGCTTGCCGTTGGTCAGCAGTTTACAGTTCAGAACCTTGACCAACTGTATGTACTGGTTTCCTCTGCCATTCCAACTATCCGTTGTGATATGACCTGTACAGTGTTGAAAGTGACGTAAAACTCCAAATAAATATAATAAATATTGGGAATAATTTTGTTATTTCTCTAATTAACGGACCCTAATTAACCATTCAGATACAAATGGGTAACCGTATTTTTCTCCTTCAACATTGAGAAACTTTACAAAGTTGTGTCTGAAAGAGGGCAACATGTGAAACAGTTTGAGTTACAATAAATAAGGGTATATGCATAAAAATTTTCAGTAGAATTAAGAGAAACGGGTAAGAAATTTATTTTTCTGGAAAAGTATGGTCATAATTTGTTTTTTTTTTTGTTTTTTTTTTGCTGTCTATGGTTTGTTACTCTAAAAACAACGTTTAATGTCAACAAATGCTAATTTCCCCAAAATAAAGTTACTATTTTTTATTTTTTTATTTTTACAATTGTCAGTAAAGGTGTTCTTTACCAGAAAGTCTAATATAACACCTGGTATGACCTTGCAGTGATCTCGAATGACATGCTTAAAAGTGTCATTTTGAACATTTTTTTTTATTTTTTAAACTTATTTCATTTTGAATTTTTGATAAAAATGTTTCTCAACCAAGCAAGTATATGCATATACAGAAAGGTTTTCAATTATTCCATAACCAAAACAAAAAAAATTACAACCACCTTTTTGTCACAAAGTAGTTGTAAAATAAAGTTAAAGCTTCTCTTACATCCCTATCGTATATATGTTACAGTAAAGTTGTGTAACCAGTAATTTCGTGAAATTACTGAATATTTTAGGAATTTTGCAAAATCCTGATTTGGTCAGGAATTTCGCGAAATTACTGAAATATTCGAGCAGCAATTTCATGAAATTCCTAAATATTATATGCAGATTAAAAGAATACTTTTTAGATTTTTATTTCACCAAATTTTCATTTATTCATTTTGTTTACGTAACAAATAACATCAATAGTATGAATATACAATACAATAGTATCAAAGAACTTTATATTCAAAATCTCACCAAAATTTATTAAACACTCTCCATCTACAATAGTACCATAGTCTGGCATACAGTTCATTTGTTCAATAATAATTTTATATTTATTAAACACTCCCTACCTGCAACAGTCTGGCATACAAGTTCATTTAATCAATGATTTTATATTTGCAAGTTCACTGAAATTAATGAAGCACCCTCCACCTTAATAGTCTGGCATACAAGATAATTTATTCAAAAACTTTATAGTCACAATTTCACCAAAATTAATTGAACACACTCCACCAAGAACAGCCTGACATACAAGTTCATTATTTTTACACTTTAATCTGCAATGACATCTGCTGTTACGCATCACTTTTGCCTTGTAACATGCACATCTGTTACTTTTACATTGTTACATCTGTTACTTTTACAAGCCATACTCCTTCATGCCAATTACAATTATTTGAAAGCTGTTCATTGATAAAAGATTGATTGACTTCAAAGGCTTCCTACACAAGATGAAACATACTTCAAAATACTTTATTAATGAAGAACACAAGAAATAAAATAAACCTAAATCCATGTAAAAAATATTTATATTAAAATACAGCTCAAAATGTACAACTTTCACTACTATTTGTAAATAAGTCACTTAATTACATGACATTACACATATTACCTCATATTAGTTAGATTATTGTTGCTTCACTAAAATTTATACCAGATAATTGAAAAATACATAAAATAGTCATACATTCAAAAAGTAACACCATATCAGTCAAATACTTCCATTCTTTCCAAATTAAAGTTGATATGCTTATGAAACAAAGCTTTGTGCTTGTGCATAGTATATGTATGATAATAATATGTATTAATATGTACTATAATGCATAATATATTTAAATGATAATAATTGTTAACAATTTTAAGATCAATTTCAATATCAAGATTCAAGACCAATTATGAAAGTACTTAAATGTTGACTAAAACTATTATTATTACAACAAAAAGTATATCAGTTTCTAAATTTCTAGATGCACATTAAATATTTATACTTTAAAAGTCAATTTTAGCTTTTCATAATTCTTCACATAAATAACCTTAAAAATGCATTTCCAATATTTCACAAATTTACTGAATGTTCATCTGTAAAGCTGTGTAAAATATTTAAGTTATTTTGCGAAATTACTGACCAAATCAGGAATTTTGCGAAAATCCTAAAACATTCGGTAATTTCGTGAAATTACTGGTTATACAACTTTACTGTAACATATACACACGTAAGTGTGCTGCAAATATTGTTGAAAAATATTAACTTAGCCTGGTAGTGGGGTAGCAGAAATTTGCACGTGCAAACAAGCAATAATTTTCTGACAAGAGTGTCGGTACTTGAACATCGAAGAACAGACTGCGACCAGCTACAGGTCCCACGGTGGGTTAATATGGATGCAAGGTACACGTGGGTGTTTTATACGACACGTGCAAACTCTTCAAGTGAATGGGGAGATCTTGCAACACTTGCAAGGGAAATGTTGGTGCGCAAGTCTCTTGTAAGTTACCCTTGAAAAATGGATGCATTTATAGCCATACTGCATACACTCAGAGAAAATGTGCATGTTGATTTTCATTGCAGGGTCTGTGCGACCTTGAAATTCTGTTAGAAAATTGCATGTACATGTACCTTAAGTGTGCCTTACAAATCCGCCAATTTTTCTCTCTAACCAGGATGTACGTCCACGTATGATGAGATGTTAAGAGAGGCTTAATGTTAAATTTACATTTACAAATGTAAATAAGGCGGGATCGATACATTTGACTGGGAAGCTTATGATTGTATGTGGGTAGTTTGGTGGGATATCACACAGCTCATTGAATCTGATTACTGAAGTAATTTCAGTAGTTGGGCAGTAATAGCTGGTTAAACTATTTACTTAATTGCACACATTTCAGGTATTTTGGCGAAACAAGGAAGCTGTGGATCAAACACAAACCTAACATAATTTTATAAGCCAGGAAAAGTAATTCTAATTGGGCTTTTATAACTCTTAATCTCCAATTTACAAAATGGACTTATAGCTGTAACAGTATCAAGATGGCCAACCAATTTCAGTATTCAGGGATAGAAAAGACCTTAAACACCACAGAGAACACCAGGAGAAATTAAAAGTAAGGTGAATATACCATGGTATAGACATAGGTTTTAACCTGCTTTCTGAAAGAGATGAGGGAGGGGGATGCATGAATCTAATCAGTAAGAGCATTCCAAACATTCAGAGGATAAAAAATAAAGCTCTAACAGGCTGATTGACGGACTTTTGAGTAAAAGGGTAGAATTTGGAACAAGGAAATTGGTAACACTGTGCCTGACACTGTAAGATCTCCCGTGAGAAGAATGTTATGGAGCATACCTTAATCCGCAATATCTATGGCTATTTAATCCACGCAGTTTTGCAGCAGAACGATTTGTGACAAGCCACTTCCGCCCACCATCTTATAATAACAACGGTCACGTTACGGAGTTTACATTTTGTTGTCAGTACTATAATTGTTGTCACACTCTGAAGCAATAAACCTGCTAGATACAATTGACTAATTCTTTCCTTTTAATACATGACATTTTGGCGACGAGGATTAACTGGATACCTGTGTATATGTTACATCTTGGATATTAAGTGACAGTCAAACAAAGAGACAGTGCACATGGTTGATCATCATGGCAGTTTATGGACATTTGAGTGAATTTAACACTACAGATGGAGTTTGGGACACATATTGTGAACAACTGGAGTTTTATTTGCAAGCCAATGGGATTACAGATGCTACAACAAAGAGGGCTGTTTTCCTTAGTTCTTGCGGGGATTCTTGCTACCACTTGTTAAGAAATCTCATTGCTCCAAAGAAACCAAAAGAAAAAAAATTTCATGAGCTAATTGCGGTCTTAAAGGGACACTTTTCGCCCACTCCTTCTGTTACACTTGAACGATTCAAATTCAACACTACTGTCAGATCACCCTCTCAGTCAATTTCTAGCTATGTAGCTCATTTGCGAAATCTGGCACAACACTGCGCTTTTGAAAATCAACTGGACAACAACATTCGTGATTGCCTTGTATGTGGAGTCAACGATGAGTCCATACAGAAGAGACTTTTTTCTGAAAGAGACCTCACCCTTCCTAAAGCCCTAGACATTGCTCTGGCTATGGAAAAAGCAGAGTAGAACAGCACAGATGTTTGTCAGCTGTCGAGAGGGAACCAGGCAGTTAATCACCTCTCACCACATGCCGCTGCACACAAACCTAACAGCACTCCTGACAGAAGTAGGAAGAAACCTTGTTATCGCTGCCTTGGGCAACATTTAGAATCTGAGTGCAGGTTTCGTCAGGCTGAATGCTATAATTGTCACAAAAAGGGACATATCAGTAAAGTGTGCAAGTCAAAAGGTCAAGGTAAGGGAAATCATTCCAAAGGGAGAGGAAAGCATGGTGGTCCGCACAAAACTCATCAAACCAACCAGGATGGTACTGACAAACCAGCCGAGCTGGCAGTTTATGAGCTGTTTCAGACAGGAAGGAATAAGCCGCATACACCACCAATCACTGTAAACTTATGTATGAATGACAAATTAGTGGAATGGAAGTCGACACCGGTGCAAGTGCAAGCCTCATAAGTGAAAAACTCTTTGATGACATTTGGACAGCAGAGAACAGACCGAATCTTGTTCCCCGCACTGACATCTTGAAGACTTACACTGGACAACTGATCAAGACTAAAGGTGTCATTGTTGTCGAAGTAGTGCATAATCAACAAAAAAAAGTTGAGCTTGCTAGTCGTTCCAGGTAAAGGCCCAGCCCTGCTTGGAAGGGACTGGCTCAGTGAACTCAAACTGAATTGGCAACAAATTCATGCTGTCAAGGCCACAGACAGCTATAACGTATCTGAGCTTCTGGACAAATACAGCGACATTTTCAAAGACGAATTGGGAACCTTGAAGGATGTGCAGGTGAAATTTGACATTAAGAACTCTTCCACTCACAAATTTCACAAAGCCAGGCCTGTCCCATATTCCATTAGAGACATGGTATCACTTTAGATAGATAGACTTGAGAGTCTTGGGATAATTCAACCAGTCAAGCACAGCGAAATAGCCGCTCCTATTGTACCAGTCGTGAAGGGCGAAAATCTTAAGGTCAGAATTTGTGGGGATTTCCGTACCACTATAAATTCTATCAGTACAACAGAGTCCTATCCAATTCCTAGGATTGAAGATCTTCATGCAATGCTTGCTGGAGGCAAGCAATTCACCAAGCTTGATTTGAGCAATGCTTACCTGCAAGTGTTGATCCACCCTGAACATAGATATCTCACCACAATAAACATGCACAAGGGACTTTATGAATTCACAAGACTAGCTTTTGGGATCAGTTCAGCTCCAGCAATTTTCCAACGAGTGATGGAAAATTTATTTAAAGGCATTCCAGGAGTTTGTTGCTACCAGGATGATATCCTTATTACGGGAAATACTACTGCTGAGCACCTGAAATCTCTGGAATCAGTTTTCAAGGTTATTGCCGAATCCGGACTTAGGATTAAACGTGACAAGTGCAAGTTCATGGAACCTGAAGTTCGCTATCTCAGACACAAAATCGACTGCAACGGACTGCATCCACTAGATGACAAAGTCAAAGCTATTGTTGAAGCTCCAGCTCCTAGAAATGTTACAGAGCTGAAGTCTTATTTGGGGCTATTGAATTATTATGGCAGATTTCTACCAAATCTATCCACCACCTTAGCACCTCTGCATTACCTGTTGAAGAAAGGTATTGTTTTCAGTTGGGGAAAGCAACAGACAAAAGCTTTTGAAGCATCAAAGCAGCTTTTAACATCTTCAAAAGTGCTCGCGCATTATGATCCAAAAAGGGAACTCATCTTGACATGTGACGCATCAGCCTATGGAGTAGGCGCAGTTTTAGCTCAAAAAGACTCTGAGGATAATGAACATCCTATTGCATTTGCTTCTCGCTCATTAGCACCTGCTGAAAAGAACTACAGTCAGCTAGATAAAGAAGCCTTAGCTATCATCTTTGCAGTGAAGCGTTTCCACCAGTATGTATTTGGGCGCACTTTTGTTATCATCACTGATCACAGACCACTTCTTGGATTGTTCGGACCAGACCGACCAATACCACAATTGGCATCAGCTCACATACACAGATGGAGCTTAGCTCTGAGTGCATACAAGTATTCATTAGTGCACCGCCCTGGTTGTCAAATCAGCAACGCAGATGGACTGAGTAGGTTGCCATTGCCAGATGCACCTACTAATGTACCTGTTCCAGGAGACATTCTATTGTTGACCAGTCACCTTGCTGAAAATTCAACTGTCACAGCAGACAGCATTTGTAGAGAGACAATTAGAGATCCTATTCTGTCAAAGGTCATGCGTTCTGTGCAGAATGGTTGGCAGGATCAAGAACACTCTATTGACATGAGAGAATACACAAAACACAAGGATGAACTTTCAGTAGAAATGGGTTGCATTCTGTGGGGTTCCAGAGTAATTGTTCCTTCCAAGTTTCGAAGACGCATCTTACAAGAGCTGCATGAGGGACACCCAGGCATGGTGAAAATGAAAAGTTTAGCATGCAGCTTTGTTTGGTGGCCCCACTTGGATAACGATATTGAACATGTAGTGAATGAATGTACTGCATGCCAAACATGCAAGAAAAATCCTCACGAAGCTCCGCTGCATCCATGGGATTGGCCATCCAAGCCATGGGATAGGATTCACATAGACTATGTAGGACCTATCCTTGGGAAGATGATTTTAGTAATTGTTGACGCCCATTCCAAGTGGATTGAAACTCATGTCATTGCATCAGCCACTAGTTCTGCTACAATTGAGAGGCTAATGATGACATTTGCTTGTCATGGTTTGTTAAGGTCTATAGTGTCGGACAATGGGTCATGCTTCACGTCGGAAGAATTCAAGTTATTTGCAAGGACAAATGTAATACGGCACATTTACAGTTCACCATATCACCCAGCCTCGAATGGGCTCGCAGAGAGAGCAGTGCAGACAGTCAAAAATGGACTCAAGAAAATAACCAAAGGTAATCTAGAAATTCGCCTTTCCAAGTTCCTGGCTCAGTACCGCATTCTTCCACAAGGCACAACAGGTGTGTCTCTGTTGTTGAAGAGAAAAGTACGCACAAAACTTGATTTGCTACTACCCAGCACTTCAGCCACGGTAAACAAATCATTGGAAAATCAAAAGTTCCATCATGATCACAAGGCCAGAGAAAGAGAATTTGGTGTTGGCAACACTGTCTATGTTCAGAACTTTGGTAAAGGACCAGAACTGTTGGCAGGCATTATCACCGAATAATAATAACTGGCGCGGCCCAGTTTCATACAACATTACGTTACCAGATGGTCGTTGCTTGAGACGTCATGTTAATCACATCAGAAGCAGACAATGTGAACCTGTGGATAATGTTCCAGTGTTACCAGTCGAAAAACCACCAGTAGACGTGTTCAAACCACTGGTTCCTCCAAAGGTACCGCCTGATGAATCCAATATGGCACCAGCAGAAGTACCTCCTGACGAATGTTCTATCAGTGTTCCTCATAGGCAGGCACTCTACCAGGCAGATCAAACCACCACGGCGACTGGATCTGTAGTTGTGTGTGAATATAAGGGGCAGAATAATCCCCATGGACATTAGGTGTGGAGTCAAGGGTAGTCCACCCCTTGCACTCAAAATAGAACAGTATTCTAAGAATAGTATTAGACTTAAGTATTAGTTTTAAATTGAATGCAATTTCTTGACTGAATACCAGCACTATGAACTCTAAAATAAACACTTGTTTCCAGTTATGAGACATTTCAGCTAGAAATAACGGTGAAGTAATTCAGTATACATTGCGGTCTCATGTCATTAAGGTTGACTGACCTGATCTTGAGACCATAAGTAGTTAATTGTTATTTGTAAATCTCAGGTATTCTCAGTTAATGTTGATTGTTAAAACTTAAAGAGGGAGGAAATGCGATGTACGCATACCTTAATCCGCAATATCTACGGCTATTTAATCCATGCAGTTTTGCAGCAGAACGATTTGTGACAAGCCACTTCTGCCTACCATCTTATAATAACAACGGTCATGTTTACGTTTTGTTGTCAGTACTATAATTGTTGTCACACTCTGAAGCAATAAACCTGCTAGATACAATTGACTAATTATTTCCTTTTAATACATGACATTGGGGGAAACCAATGTGAAGAAACTTGTAAACAAGTGTGGCTGTTTTCAACACTGAGCAATGTTCAACAGGTAGTCAGTGCAATTTATTAAGAACAGGAGTTATGCTAGTGTATCCACTGCTACTCTTCTAGTATGTTCTTTGCCACCTGAGTATATTATTATTTTGCCTGTCTCTTGTTTGGTTTTCCCCAATCCGGTCCATCTGCATTCATTTACCCCACATATATCTATGTTGCATCTTGCCATTTCTTTTGTTAGCTGTTTTGTTTTGCCTGCCTGATATAGTGTTTGTACATCCAGCATGCAATCTTATTTCTTGTTTTGGTCCAATTAGTGACGTTTTCCAACCTCTAGCTTCCTCTCGGTGTTCACTCATAGCTTTCATTTCTTCATATTTGGATGATCTGCTATTTGTTGCACCATAGTGTCTCTGCTTTTTTCTGGTCATTTGTAGACCACTAGCTTCCTTTTTCAGAGAAAATAAGGAAAGTTAGATGTACGTTTGTTCCTTCTGGCACTGAAAATGATGTTCATTCTGTTTTTGATCCTCTAAAAATCATTGCCTTTGCTTAAGTCTCAGAAGATACTGTAAATAAAATAATTAGAAATACACCTACAAAATCCTGTCTGTTGGCTCCATGGAAAATATTTCTCATCAAGGAATGATATACTACTGCCATCAAGTACAAAGTTGGTTAACTACTCACTCACTGGGGGACTTGTCCCCGATGACTTCAAAACTACTGTGGTTGCTCCTTTTATCACAAGGCTTCTCATCTAGCTGATGATCTAAAGAACTATGACCCTGTACCCGGTCATAGTTTCATATCAAAACTGGTTGAACATGTGGTTGCTAAGAAACTATGAGCACAAATCTATGTCCATGACTTTGACAATTCATGCCAGTCTGAATATAAACCAGGTTATTCGACTAAGAATGTTCTGATGTCCATAAAAATTACGTTCACTTTTCCTTGTCAAGATGCAAACCTGCTGCTTTGGTATTGCTCAACCTCTCTGCAACCTTTGACACCATTGATCATTCTTCTCTTCTCAGTTATCTTCAGGAGATGGGGTCTCTGTTCTGAAATGGTTCACTTTTTACTAAACTAAGCATTATCAGTCGATAAAAAATTTTCTACTTTGTCTAGGCTTTGTAATCTGCCAAGGCTCTGTATAGTCCTTTGTTGTTTTCATTGAACACAACAATTTTCAGTTTGATGATTGGTAAATACAAAGGTATTAAGTTTCTTTTAATGCAGATAAAGTTTATGCACATTTATATGAAAAAATGCATCTGGTGCCTTTCAACAGTTGAACAGGTTCCTTGATGTTGAAAAAGTGTGAATGTCAACAAGTAAACTCAAATTGAATCCTGACAAGACTGAGTTTATGCTCTTTGGTTTAAAAAGGCAGATGGATAAGTTAAAAGCATGATCCCAACTGAAATATTGGGTAGTCTTTCCTGCCCAGCTGAGTCAGTCAAGAACTGGACGTTTTGCTAGATTCTCATTTTCCTTTGTCTAAATATGCTCAGCCTGGGAAAATTTGTTTTATGCAACTCAGGGACTTCAGATGTGCCAGGTGTTTTTGGATGTATCATGATGCCTTTATAGTTGTTACCAGTGCTATGGCCAGTAGTCAGTTGGATTACTATAATTCACTTTTCAGGAGTCACTCCAGGTTCAATCTATGTAAATTACAATGCATCGTAAAATAGATAGAATTGTATCTAACAGCATTAGTAATGAGGAATAGGACAGTTAAATGCCTAGAGGAATGGGAGCCTATCAACAAAGGAATAATAAAAGCAGCATACAATTCAAAATTTGTTAAACTGACTACAACATAATGCTATACCCCAATAAATGAGGACAGGGAGGAAGAGAAGGAAACATTTACGAGCAAATTTTATAAGACTTCACAAATAAAGTACCAAAGAAATGTACAAGAAAAGTGATAGATGTTTATTTTTACTACTTAGAAGTAATATATAACAATAAATAACATTAGTTTTACTGTGGTATAATAAACAGCATTCTGAATACCTGTTGTTATGTAATTATAACTAACTACAACATATTTATATATGACTTATATAAATTATATATCACCACATAAGGTAGAAAAGGGGTGAGTAGAAGTACAATACTTATCAAAGACTTACCCTTGTCCTACATAAACAATTACAATAAATAATTACCTCCAGCTAATTATCAATGAAAGATTTAAATATAGATTTTTTGTTATTATGCAGTACATAAATGATCTAATACCCATATAAAGTTATTGTTACATGGTCAGACCTTTATAAAAATTAAAAACTGACACTTTGAACAACTTTTTAAAAATGAAAATACTTTTAGCCCTACAATTCTACAATTTTACCCCTGTTATAGATAGCCACATTGCTTTTTTAGTTGTTCTGCAGTATTTCACCCTAAAATTACTGGTGTACCTAAAATCATAATTATTAGTAGTATCCATACAGAAAAGTTTTTGAATGTTAGTTGGTAATAATTTATGCCTGGCCTTATACATTATTACAACCAGTTTAAATTTTACTAGATCAAGAAATTTTAGTATCTTATTTTCTATGCACAATTCATTTGTGTGGTCTAAGAAACCAACTTTATTTATTATACATACAATTCTCTTTTGTAAGATACAGATGGGCGTTAAATTAGAAACATAAGTATTGCCCCATACTTCAGAACAGTAGTTTATATGTAGTAAAAATAATGTACAGTATAAGATATACAGTGCCTCTTTATCAAGAATATTTTTACACCTTCCTACTATTGATACAGTTTTTGATAATTTACTTTTAATTAAATTAATATGTGCTTTCCAATTTAAGCCTTCATCAATTAGGATCCCCAAAAATTTAATTACAGCTACTCTATTTATAATGTGATTCTTTTTATATATTTTAATGTCTGTAACTGTGCTCCTGTTTCTAAATAACATAAAATTTGTTTTTGACACATTTAATGATAGCTTATTTATATTAAACCAGTCCTTTAGCTTATCTAATTCCCCACTTACATTTTTAGCTAACTCATTTAAATTACTCCCAGAATAAAATGCATTTGTATCATCTGCAAACAAAATCATATTTAATTAATTAATTAATTTAATCATATTTAACTTGAAACATTTACAATATCATTTATATATAAAATAAACAATTTAGGACCTCTTACTGTCCTTCCATCCATAAATCAAAGGTCCATTTTAACAATAGTTTCTCATATGATGCCCCTAAGTTATGGAATGATCTTCCATATGATATACGCAGTGCTCCAAATCTCTCCAGTTTCAAAAGTCGACTCAAAACCTACCTATTTCAGAAATCATTCCCACCATAGCTTCTTACTACCGAACACCGGACCGCCTCCCTGGCAACGACTCGGAACATGTCTAATGTCTCATGATTTATGCCTTATGGATTGGATGGTGTGCCTTAGAATCCGTTGATATGGAGATTAAGCACCTGGACAACTGATTGATTGATTGATAGTATTGAACCATGAGGAACACCACATAAAACTGCTAATAGACTTGATTTGATATCATCTAACAACACAAACTGTTTCCAAACAAACCAATCATTCACAATACCCCTCACTCCATAATACTCCAGCTTATTTAATAGTAGTACATGATCTATGGTATCAAAAGCCTTTTTTAAATCAATGAAAATACCTATTGTGTTTTTTTTACTATCTAACATATCAGTAATATTTTCAATTAAATCTATAATTGCCAGTGATGTTGATCTGCCTGATCTAAAACCATATTGGTTTTCACATAAAATGTTACACTTATCAATAAAATTATCTAATCTTACACAAAACAATTTTTCAAGAATCTTTGAAAACTGTGGTAGTAGTGAAACAGGGCGATAATTTGTGAACACATCTTTCTGACCTGCTTTAAACAGTGGTATTACCTTGGCTATTTTCATCCTATCTGGAAAAATACCTTGCTGAAATGATAAGTTAAATATTTTGGATAGAGGTACAGTAATATAGTCAATTACCTTTTTCACAAGACACATGTCAATATCATCATATCCTGTTGAAGTTTTACTTTTAAAGTTATTTACAATTTTTTTAATTTCAGTTTCGTCTGTACTTTTCAGAAACATTGACAACTGATTTCTGTTATTCATATACTGAAGTACATCAATATTTTTGTTACCCACTTTTATATTTTGAGCCAAGTTTGGTCCAACATTAACAAAAAAATTATTAAGTTTATCAGCAATTTCATTCTTGTAATTTGAAACTGATTTGGACTTTTTAATAACTTTGTTAATAACACTCCACATGGATCTAATATTATTTTTATGTTTAACCAATGAATTATTATAATATAGCTTTTCACTATGCCTTATGATACTTGTTAATTTATTTTGATATCTCTTGTACTTTTCTAGTTTTTTAGTGTATTTTGTCTTTATAAACTCTGTGTATAAATGATTCTTTTTCTTGCATGCATTTAATAAACTTGTTGTTAACCATGGTTTATGGCTCACTGCATCTTTAACACTAACCCTCTTTATTGGACAGTACTGATTGTAAAGCATACAAAATTTGTCTACAAAGACTTCATATGCAGCATTTACCTCTGTAGAATTGCATACATTATTCCAATCCTCTTTATTTAATGCTTCACATCATAGTTTAATATTACTGTCAGTTGCAACTCTAATGTACCTACTGCTGTTTTGCTTTTTTCTAAATACTTTAAGTTTGTCTAGAACAGCAAATATTGGTAAGTGGTCACTGATATCATTAACCAATAAACCACTACTAATTTTATATTCTAAAACATTAACATAAAAATTGTCTATAAGTGTGGCACATGTATCAGTTACTCTACTTGGGTTCTGAATAACTGGAAATATGCCATGTGTAAACATAAAATCCACAAAACTTCTTGTACAATTGCTATTGCTATAGTTTGGTGTGTCAATATTAAAATCGTCACCTACTATGAAGTTTTTGGCTATTTGTTATAACACTTAATATTTGAGTTATATTTTCAATGAACATCGTAATACATGACCCTGGTTTTCTATATACACAGGTAAAGAAAATGTTATTTGCCTTCATATTACATATCTCTACTGTTAAACACTCCATTAATTCATCAACAACTTTTGTCATATTATTACAAATTTTGAAAGATAAATCAACTGCAACATAAACAGAAACTCCCCCTCCGCCTTTGTTTTTCCTTACTAAATGAGTAACTTCATAACCTCTAAGTTTGAACTGATCTGTCTCGTTTTGAGTTAGCCAATTCTCTGACACTGCAATGACATCAAATTTTATTTTACAATAAAGTACAATTTTTTCTATTTTGTCAAAAATCTTTTTAAGACTTCTTGCATTGAAATGAATCATTGAGAAACCCCTGCATGAACTAACAGAAACTTCTAATTGTTCTTGTGTGACATAATTTAAGTTACTGATTAAGTTACTGTACACATAATTATCTGGGTCAATATCCTTAGAAAAATCACTGTACTTAAACTCAACAGATTGAATAAAAGCATTTCTGCACTTTTACATTTATCATATATTCTACTAATGTTCACATTTAACATATCACAATTGCAATTAATATATATAAATTCATCTTCCTCTAAACTATGAAATGGAAACACATCCTTACAAACCTCACAATACCAGTTGATATTAGTTGCACCTAGATATTTAATCTGTTTAATCGATAATTTTGCACATTTTCTATGTACCCATTGTTCACATAATGAGCATTCAATTGCCTCAGTTATAACATTTTGTTTACACACTATGCATGGAAATAACATTAGCATTGGATTGTTAGTCTTTCAAGACTATGAAATATGGTACATACATATCAAATAAACTATAAGTATTCCAGTTCCTGACATGCATTACTCTATGACTTAACCATAAAACTATTAACAATTAACTATTTTTAAACATAAGCAAGCATGTGATACAATTACAGTGCAATCAGTTAATTAGTAGTACTTAACTAGACTTAATTACATATTTTCAGTTTGTTAATAATTAACTAAGACACAGTCTCTTGAAATCTTCCATATCTCAAATTGCATGAATTTGTGGAACTTCAGGGAGGCCATTAGTTTTAATGAAAATTTTTCCATCTCTTGTCCATGTGCTAAATATCTTTTTTTGCTTCTTTAAGTCTCTTGCAAATTTAGCTAAATTTGCTCATTTCTTAGTGAGGTGTTCATTTACAAACACATTAGTTCCCCTCAACTTCTTTGCATTCTTGAAGATTTCTGCCTTGGTTTTTCTGTTAACTACTCAAAGAATTATGTCTTCTTTTGCTTTTTTGTTCCTCAGAGTGTGACATGCCGAAATATCTTCATGACAAATATCTGTCACAAGAACTGAATTTAAATAACTAATCACTTTTGTTTCTAGAGTTTCTAATTTGGCTGATGTTGAGTTGTCATGATCGTCAAAGGTATCTGAAACTGCTCCTGCAAAGGATCTGTACTGCAGGTTGAGCCCTGAGATAACTATGTTATCATTTCTGCTGTACTGTTCCAGTTCATCTAAACGATTTTCTAATGTCACAATTCTATCATCCTTTAGCTTATTGTCATTCCGTAATTTGGTTATAGCTTGCATAGCTTTATCAAGGTCACTCTGCATTCATGTGATAATGTCTAGTTTATCACTTACAAAATCTAGCGTTTGCTTCATTTCAGATATTTCTGCATACAAGTCTTTTTCTTGGGCTACAGAGTTTCCCCTCTTTGGTCTGTTGCTCATATTGACAAGGATTTATGATTTAACATGCAGGTTAGTTCGGGTCAACTTAAATATAATTAAGTGCAATTTCGTGGCTATAGTCTGTAACCTCTTACTCAACTTCTTCTATTGGCAAGTCACTATTGGGACAGCTTACTGTACATCTTCAGTGGATGATGGGTGATATTAGAGTTTTTTTCAGTAACCATGCAATAATTAATTCAAAAGGCAAGTGTCCACAGGATTGGTTTCTGTACATGTAAAAATAACATAATACCTGAAAATCAACCTCTAAACACAAGTCTAATTACTTTATTCTTGACTTTTATATGTATTTTTCGCGGTAAATGTTTGTTTACATTATCGCCGGAAGTGAGATATGTGTTACAAGCAATGACATACAATCAGAATGGACAAAAGTGATATCCTGCATGAAACAAGGCTGTAACATGTCAGGCTTTATTTTCTTACTAGTAATGAACCGGGTGATGAAACAGAGTGTGGCAACAAGAACACAGGGATTAGATGGAAGTTTACGATGAAGCTGGAAGATTTAGAGTTTGCAGATGATATTGGCCTGCTATCCAAAAGATTTAATGACATGCAAGAAAAAAAAAATAAATAAATGAAACAGCAGAAACAACAGGGTTAAAAATCAATATTTACAAGACCAAAACATTAACTCGAAACACCAAAATCAAAGATCGTGTAAAAGAAGAAGAAATTGAAGATGTAGACAATTCCATGTATCTAGGCACATTAATAACAAAAGATGGTGGATAAGCAAAGAAATAAAAACAATTCTACAGAAAGCTAGAGCAACATTCAACCAATGAAATCAAGTATAGAAATCCAGTGTATACAATGGGAAAACTAAATTAAAAATTTTCAACACAAATGTAAACTTTGCCCTTCTATATGGATCTGAATGTTTAAAAATAACATCCTGTGACATCAACAAATCTGAAGTCTATTTACAATTATCCGATTTTTTAATATAATTTTTTTATCATTTTTTTTACTGTTTAATGTTGTAAATATGTATACGTTTATGTGTGTGTTTTGTTTAGAAATTTTACAGTCTTTGCAAATGATTTGGGTTCTATATGTATTACTTCTAAGGTGTATTGCATGTTTTAGGTATTTATTGTGGTGGTGTTTACTCTTGTATAGCATTAAAGTCAATAAGAAAGCTTTAAAAACACTAAAATATGTCATTTAGGATGTAAAGCCACTATTTTTACAAAGAAACATTGTTTGTATAAGAGTCATAAAAATATTTAGTCTAAATGTTAGGGGATCAGTAGATAAGGTGAAAGGCAAGATGTATTAAATTGGGTGAAAGGAAAGAAAATGCAAAGTTACTGTTTGGTTGATATCCACATTAGTCCTGAAAATCACCTGGCCTTTACTCATGACCGGGGCAATAAATGTTTTTTCAGCTCTCCGTCTTCTGAAAGCAGAGGAGTTGCTGTGCTCTTTAGTGACTTTGAGTATGAAATTCTTGATATTGATAAGGATTATATTGGTAATTTCTTGCTTCTTAAAATTTGTATCGGAAAAGATTTTACATTTTTACTGGTGATTTTATATCGCCCGAATAAGGACGAACCAGAATTTTATGAAAATATTAAAGACAAGCTATCTACAAAAGAAAATATTCCATTAATCCTTTGCGGTAAATGAATTTAGTGCAAAATTTCACCACTGACACTCCTGGCTATATCAGGGAAAGCAATACTAAAGCTAAACAAAAAGTTCAAGAAATGCAACATGCATTGGAACTCGAAGATATTTGGGAGTGAATAACCCAGATTTGTTAAGGTATACATGGTTTTGCAGTAAATGTCAAAATCAAATGCCCAGGCTAGATTTTTTCTTAGTAACTCCTGAAATATCTTCAAGACTTAAAGAAACTAAAATTATGTGTGGCTATCATACACACCACTCAGCCTTAATTCTAGATTTGGAGCTTTATGAAGCATGTAGGGGGAAAGGATTTTGGTAATGGAACACACCTCTTCTTTATGACACAGAATATATCACTTTGGTAAGGCAAGAAATAATTAACACTATAAATCAATACAAAATTCATGATGTTAATAGGAAAGATTACTCTATTGACTTTAGATCTCTGTTTGAAATGATATGGAAGGCCAAAGCTCTTAGAGCAGATGAAACTTGTCTGGAACAAAAAATTAAAGATTATGGAGAAAAAATTATTATGCATCGAGATTCAGATATAAAGCTGAAAATACAACATGTGTAGATAAGGCAAAAGAAGAACTAGAGCAATTGCGTGAACCAAAAGTAAGAGCTGCTGTTTTAAGGTCAAAAGCACAATATTATGAAGAAAACAAAATTTTTCTCCAATCTGGAAAAAAAGAAAATACATCAGTAAAGTAATAAGTAGACTTAATATTGATGGCAAAATAATTACCACACAAAAGGAAATTCTGGTCGGAATGAAAAATTACTATAGTAAAATTTATAAAGCTAAGATAGGGAATCAAAACAAACAATTTGACAAATTTTTGCAGGGCAAAAACATAATTAAGCTAAACAAAAAGAATAAAAATGACTGGGAGGGATTAATTACCGAAGAAGAAGTAAAGTTAGTCATAAAAAATATGAAAAATAACAAAACCCTGGCATGGACGGTTTTTCCATAGAATTTTATATATTTTTTTGGAGATATTGGGACATTTTTGATTCACAGTTTTAATAAATCCTATCATAAGGGTGAGCTTTCTATAACACAAAAACAAGGTATAATAACCTCTTTGCCAAAAGGTAATAAACCCAGAGAATTTCTAAATAACAAAAAAACAAAAGGCCTATTTCACTTTTGAATGTGGACTATAACATCTTATCTGGAGTTACGGTACTGAGGATGAAGAAAGTCTTCTTTGCCTTTTGTGATTGGTAATACTCAAAAAGGTTTCTTAAAAACTAGATACATAGGGGAAAATGTCTGACTGGTTTATGATATAATGTCTACCTTAAAAATTTCTGGTTCCAAAGGCCTCCTTATATTATTGGACTTTGAGAAAGCTTTTGATTCCTTGGAGTGGTCATGTATCAAAAATATACTGCAAGCTTATAATTTTGGGAAGGACTTCATCTCTTGGTTCAACCTGCTTTATTCAGGAGGTATAAGCTGTGCCATAAATAGTGGAATTCTTCAAGCTAGAACGAGGGTGTAGACAGGGTGACCCCCTCAGTCCATATATCTTCATCTTGGCTATTGAACCTTTGGCTAGAATGATTGCTTTAGACAGTGAAATAAAAGCATTGCACTAAAAGGAAGAGAGTTCAAGTTAGGGCAATATGCAGATGATATGTTTTTAATGAATGAACCTTCTGAGGTTGCAATGAAAAAGAGTTTTAAAATATTTCATGAATTTTATTTAAGTTCAGGCCTGAAACTAAATTATGACAAAACAAATATTGTCTGGTTAGGAAATCAAAGTCCCCCCAGGTACAATATGCAAAGAGTTACAAATAAGGTGTGTAACATCTTTTACCCTACTTGGTATAAAACTAGATACAAATCTCAAAATTATACCAGATATCAATTACAATTCAAAAATAGCAAACATTGAAGGTTTATTGAAGGCATATAAACGAAGAAAATTGTCATTAATTGGGAAAATAACAGTCCTCAAAACTGTTGCAGTTCCTAAACTGGTCTATCTTTTAAAAGTACTGCTTTCACCAAGTGAAAACCTTGTTAAAAAAAGTGAAAAAAATTTCAGAGCTTTTATTTGGGACAACGAAAAAGCAATGTTAACACTATCACAGCTTGAAAAAGATATCTCCGATGGAGGTTTAAAATTGACCAACATCACTATTTTAGATTTGGCGCTAAAGTTGTCATGGATTCCATTACTGGCGTCCAATAATAGTGATTGGCAAAGTCTATATGAAGTAGCAAGTAATTTAAGAAAAGAAGAAATCTGGAGCTTAGATTTACCATCTTTAGGGTATATCCAGAAGAGAAAATTTTAAAAATGTTTTCTGGAAGGATGTTATAAGTGCCTGGCTTAAATATAAAGAGATATATATTGAAAATATTGATATTAGAAGTTATCCAATTTGGAACTCAAACTTTTTGAATAATAAAAATTTGTTGTGCTGTGAACAAGAATTTGAAGAGAAAGGCTTAACTTTAATAAATGATGTTTTAGACAATACAGGGGTATGACAATTTCAAAAGAACATTTGACCTAAAAATTAACTTTGTAGACTATTATTCTCTAATACACTCCATACCAAGATCATACAGAATAATTTTGTGTACAAATAAAAAGAAATTAAAGGGAGGAGAAACAGTACAACAAGTCTATGGTAAACTGTTAATCATGAAAAAGGTACATGAAGCTATTACACCTGTAATAATGTCAGATTTCTAATGCTTAAAGTTTGAAGATTGCATGGACAGCAAACTGAGAACATTTCAATATAAAGTTTTACAAAGAATTTTAACAACAAATATATAAGTTCTTAAATATATGTAAAATATCAAATAAAAATTGCTATTTTGGTAAGAGAGAAATTGAATGCATAGAACATTTGTTCTGGGAATGTTCTATCATCCAAGAATTTTGGGGGCAAATTTCCAATTTGTTTAACTGTTTTATAAATTTTCATGGTATTCTAAGTCTGAAAACAGTTATGCTCGGTAAGAGATTTCAAAACAATGAAATGTTGTTAAATCAACTGTTAATTATTTGCAAAAGATACATTTACGTTATCAAATGCACAGGTCAGAGTTTAAGTATTTCTGGGTTCATAAATTTTGTACATCATGTGTATAAAATTTAGAAAATTATAACTGTTTAATATAAGAAAACTAAAAATATATTCACAGAAAAGTGGAGTCCCTTGATGCAACTATTTGAGGGATAGGAATGGCTTGTATACATTTTATATGATTTCTGTTTATTGGTATATTGTGAATTTAAATGCTGTATATTGAGTTAACACCACAAATGTTTTTTTTTAAAAAAAAACAACAAAAAAAATCAATGCAAGTTTAATTGTTTTCAATTCATGTTTTGACACTATTTGGTTTAATGTTGTAACCTTTTTCACATGAAATTATTTATGGGGGTATAAAATTCATACTGTGTATGAAAAAAATTGTGAGACCTCGATGGGGGGTTGGCTACCCTCACTCCCCCCCGAAGGTTTTTTGGTTTTGTGCAAAAAAGGGTAAATAATCTTGTTATTGGAAAAAAAAATCTGAAGTCTTCCAAAACAGGCGCTTTAAGAAGGATATTGAAAGTACACTGGCGAAACACCATAAGCAATAGAGAACTACGAAGAATAACAGAAATCAACAAAATAGAAGACAATATCAAAGATATATAAGACGGAAATACATTTGCCATATTCTAGGAAGAGAAAAATAGGACAATACAAGAACAGCCCTTACCAACAGGAATATAGAGAAGAACAAAAGAACGAAAAAGAACAGAAATTGGATGGAAGGACTGGATGACTGCTGAAAATAGCCACAAATGATAGAACAAAAGTCTGTGACTTGCCTTATATTCCACAAGGACCAAAGAGAATAGGTAGGTAGGTAACACATTTAGAGGCAACATGTTTTGCATTAAGACTTTTTGTAATTTGAACTAAGTGTCCTTGTTCTAAAATGTTTTTTGACATCAAATCCCATTTAAATTGATGCCTGTTATGTTTGGCAACACAGGGATGGACAGCCTCATTAAATAACAGAATCCCTTTGACGGTCGATGAAATAGTTATGATTTACTTTAAATTTCCCGAATCAATATACTCCTCAAATATGTAGATGTAGTATCCTCCATGTGTCTGTTGTGAAGATAAACAAATAAATTATTTTTCTATTTGTGGCTTACAATGAGCACTTTTGCAAAACCCAGAACTGCATCACTACTCCCGAAGGGAAGCGATATAGACTCAATGAAAGTTGACTCCAAAATAAAATCGAAAATGAAGAAAAATGCTGACTAGTGCGTTTCATCCTCTTTTATCGTTCACATTCCATCCTGGGATACGTGCATATCGCACCCACTTCAAATCGCTACCGCTAACTCGCACCCACAAATCTAAACTCACAGCATTGCAATTAAATATCAGGCTCGACAGTTCAGTTAATTTATTAGCGGTAGATGTGCTTGACAATTGCATAGAATATATATTAGGTCACGAAAATCTGTGTTGTTTCCCAATAAATGTATGTGTAGAAAATATGTTAGTACTTGTACGTGTGTGTAGACTTAAGCAAATATGAGGCCACAATGGGTTTCTAGCCATATTTTACAAACAGAAGATCCAGGAAACCAGTCTACTTTTCGTCTGCAAACGTGATTAATTTCATTAACCAGTGAAATAATTTGTTACAAAATGAGTACTTGTACATGTAGATTTAAGCAAATATGAGGCCACGATGGGTTTCTAGCCATATTTTACAGGAAACCAGTCTACTTTTCGTCTGCATTAACCAATGAAATAATTTGTTACTGAAACCTCACTCGAGACATAACAACGTTCCTATATTTTTCTACAAAATATCTTCAAAACTAAAAAAAAAACGGGTGCGATTTGCGGGTGCGAGTTAGTGGTAGCGATTTGAAGTGGGTGCGATATGCATGTAAATCTCCATCCTAGGGTGGTTTCTAAAGTTCGGAATTTCCGTTGGGCGATTCGGAAAATCGCCTAAATATCGCCTAAAATCGCCCAAATATCGCCTAATTTACTTTAAAATGACCTCTTGAACAGCAACATGGAAAATTAAATCCACAACTCTTTTAGATTACAGAATACAAGGTTTATAGGTAACATAACTGGAAACTTTGCATAATATAGCCTAAAAGCAAGATATTAATTTACCAAATCCACGGAAAAATCGCCCAATCAAAAAACACTGGGAAATCAAAGGCTGAGTTAACATCCCTGTAAAATGCTTAATATTTGCTTGATTTTAATAAGACAACCACCAAATTGTTCATTATTATGTGGGGAATACTCATAGATAGACAATTAAACTGGTAACTTAACATAAGATATCTTATAAGTAATATATTCATCACCAACATCCACGGAAAAAATCGCCCAATTAAAAAAACACTGGGAAATCAAAGGCTATGTTAAAATCCTTGTAAAATACTCAATATTTGCTTGATTTTAATAGGACAACCACCAAATTGTTCATTATGATGTGGAGAATACTTGTAGATAGATAATTAAACTGGTAACTTGACATAAGATATCTTATAAGTAAGATATTCATCACCAACATCCATGGAAAAAATCGCCCAATTAAAAAACACTGGGAAATCAAAGGCTGAGTTGAAATCTTTGTAAAATACTCAATATTTGCTTGATTTTAATAGGACAACCACCCAATTGTTCATTATTATGTGGAGAATACTTGTAGATAGATAATTAAACTGGTAACTTAACATAAGATGTCTTATAAGTAAAATATTCATCACCAACATCCACGGAAAAAATCGCCCAATTAAAAAACACTGGGAAATCAAAGGCTGAGTTGAAATCTTTGTAAAATACTCAATATTTGCTTGATTTCAATAAGACAACCACCAAATTGTTTATTATTATATGGAGAATACTCGTAGAGAGATAATTAAACCGGAAACTTTGCATAAGAGACCTTAAAAGTAAGATATTCATGGACCAAATCCACGGAAAAAATCGCCCAATGAAAAAACACTGGGAAATCAAAGGCTGGGTTAAAATCCCTGTAAAATGCTTAATATTTGCTTTATTTTAATAAGACAACCACCAAATTGTTCATTATTATGTGGTAAATACTCATAGATAATACTCATAATTAAACTGGAAACTTTGCATGACATAGCTTAAAAGTAAGATATTCATTGACCAAATCCATGGGAAAAAAATCGCCCAATTAAAAACACTGAGAAATCAAAGGCTATGTTAAAATCCTTGTAAAATGCTTAATAATGGAGCAATTTTCATAAAACTACCACCAGAGTATTCCTTATTATCTGCAGAATTCTCATGTATAACATAAAACTAGCCATATGGTGTATATTAGGCGATTTTTAGGCGATTTTCCGTTTCCGTCACGGAATTCCGTCACTTTTCCGTGGTTTAGAAACCACCCCATCCTAGACCGAGTTTCTGTCCCATCGCGCATTGCTGTTGATATTTCTGACGGTACGCAATGGCGAACGACAGAGCTCACATGTACTTGTTTTCTGTATAAATTTTGAACGGCATATTTCTACATGTATTACCACAAGTATAAAGTGTTGTTTGGTTTCTTTAAGGTAGCACTATAGTGCCGTTCACTAATATTTTATGCCAATCTAACTGACATGTAAATATTTTAGCCAATTTTCAAAATGTAAACAAATCTTCAACAGTACATAGTTATCTACAAAATGAAATTCCTGGCTTATAAAAGCAGTTTAATTTAACAACATATGCATTGTAAACTGGATACAGCTATAATAGACATATAACAAGAAGCTTTGAAAGTGAATACAATAATTCCCCACAGTTCAAGATTTACACAGAAAACAGGTACACGCAAACTCTGTCCCTCGCCATTGTGTCCATCATTATATCAATAGCAATTGGCGACGGGACAGAAACTTGGTCTAATTCCATCCCTTTGAGTGTCAGTGAAACTCTCCCAGTTTGATAACTGGAGAAACTCAAAATTCCAATAAAAAAAGGTTATGGTATCTGTCCTTTTTGCATAGTGAGGCACGAATTTTTGTTTTTCAAGTTATTTGATAGGGTAATCTTTGATAGTGTCCAGTATTCTGTATTGATTGCTCATTCAGTTATAATATCAGGCCGAGTTTCTGTCAGTCAGGCTATTTACCGAATGCAGATTCCATTTGGTAACTACCAAATGGAGATTATTTCTTATTAATTTGCTTATATGGGTGGTTTTGGAAACATATAGTGACTACTATTCAACAAAAAGAGGATTTTATTACCATGCAGACCAAAAAATAAGGAATTACTTGCGAGTCGCTGACAAAACAGCTTGCAAATTTCAACTAGCTGACAAAACTCACCAACAAATAACTATATTGAGGGGTGGCATCGAAGGAATAGCAAGAAATGCAATATTTTATAAAATAGAAGCATAGATGAAGATTAAATACTTTAAACTACAGAACTCACGGCCATAGCACCCAAGTCATTAATATTCATGAGAAGATGTGAGGTCACAGATTTCCCATTGCATTTCCGTGCAATATTTTATAAAATAGAAGCATAGACGAAGATTAAATACTTTAAACTACAGAACTCACGGCCATAGCACTTAATATTCATGAGAAGATGTGAGGTCATGGATTTCCCCTGGCATTTCCTTGCAATATTTTATAAAATAGAAGCATAGTTAAAGATTAAATAATTTAAACTACAGAACTCACGGCCATAGCACCCAAGTCATTAATATTCATGAGAAGATGTGAGGTCACAGATTTCCCCTGGCAAAACTAAAATATTCTATTCTCAAACTCTGATTCAAACGGATAAAATTGTTGGCGAGTTGCTGTCTGCGAGTTGTTTTGTCGGTGACTTGCTCATATACCAAAATAAGTTGTTTTACTAATTGTTATGACACAAGTATGGTTTTTATGACCATAATTACTGAATGGAGATTCCATTCGGTACTCCATTTGGTAGTTAAATTTTTTCCAATTGATTTCATCTGCAGACAGTTATGTGAAATGTTACTATCATATTACTTGAACCAATATACAACACAATAAATTGAAAGGTTATATAGATAAGGTTTCTTTATTTTCTCTAATAGTTAATAATACTGGCACATTGTGTCAGTAAAACAAACTATAACACATTATCAGAGAGTTATTTGTATGTGCTAACGATTAAACCCAAGGAATAATATTCAATCTAGGTTGAAGTCAGGTTGAATCCAACGGTGAAATCTGGTTGAAATACATGTTGATTTTCCGTACGGTTTTTATTTTGTCTAATGGGTGAAATTATGTTTAAATCAATGGTTGAAATCAGGTTGAATACAAGGGTAAAATCTGGTTGAAATACATGTAAATTTTGCAAACCGTTTTTAATTGGACGCAATCAGTGAAATCATGTTCACTCCAATGGGTGAAATAATGGTAAAGTATGTTTTGCATTTGCAAATTATTCTTAGTTAGATCCAATGTTTTAACCAATGTTGCTCATAGTTTTAGAGGGAATCCGACCTTTAGGTCACAAACTATAAGTTGTGAGTGAGAAATAACACATATATATAGCCTCCATTGACAACATATAACCCCCATTCGGTAATTATCTCCATTCGGCCTCCATGCTGTAATTGTCTCCATCCGCTAATTAGTCTGGCCGCTTTTTGTCATGTTGCCAATTGCTGTTGATGAATTCAGGAATTTTTGCTACTTGGAATTTTTGCTATTTGGAGGTTTGTTACATTTTCCGAATTTCCCTATTTGTCTTGGTATTTTCTCTACACAGGAGTTGAATTTAATTATGAATTTTCATAAGTTACCTAAAATGGGAGCTAGTTATCGATATGCACTTCATTATAATATTTCACACATGTACGTTAATTAAAGGTAAACTTAAGGAAATATAGTGGTCTTATAACTTAATATAGACTTGCTTAGTATCAATATAACAAGGAAAGGACGTGCTTTTATGAGTTTTAAACAAATCTTAATCCCAAGCTCAAATAAGAACACTTTATGATATATTATTTATGAACACCCTAAAATAAATATGATCATTAAAAGACTAAATAAGATCAAGGAAGAGTGGTATTTTTTAATGGATTAGCATGTGTAACTGTTGCTTCACTTCAAAAGAAGCAATTGACTTAGGTGCTCAGGTTAGTTCAAAGGCTTACTGTTGAATAGACTACTCCTCAATTGGGATCAGTTGAAGTTTTATTCAGTGATTATTAATTAACTGAATAATGATGCAAAATATTATTTCAATTACTATTTAGTGGTGTGTACACCTTTTTGAATTTGGGAGTAGTTATGTCACTTTTTATTCCAATTAATGTAATCAACTGAAATATTAAGATATATGTATTCAATCAGTATGAATCAACGGAATAATGATATGACCCCCTAATTTCAGTTCCACCCAGGACGAGGAAGAATACTTCACATTGGAATGAGTAATTTGCTTGCCACCCATTTTGTGTTGTGTAAAAATATATTTTCCAATTCCACAAAAATGTAAAATGTTTTTAGTTATATGTGTATCCATTTGAAGTAAACTGTATTTACTGCATATAGCGAATATTCCAATGACTGTGTAGTGAATATTCCAAGACAAATAGTGAAAATTCCAAAATTGTAGTAAAAATTCCTGATAGCAAATATTCCGGTCACCACTGTTGATATAGGTGGTGGATCAATTCACACCCATGTACCTATTCACATGCAGTCCTAAATTAATTAAAGACAGTCACATGATTAATCCTAAAGAAAATTGAGGGTAAGCATGAAAAGGTACATGGGCGTGCATTAGCCACACTGCTAGTGATGCTATATTTGGTCACATCTAAGAAAGGTCCAATTTATACTTCTATCATCAAATTTCCTTTTTTCTAGTGAGTATACATAACACTTAGAATCAATTTCAAAATGGTTCTGAACTTCAGGCATATGGCATGATACGTATTTCAGGACTAAATCTGAATTAGTATAAATGTCATATTTTTTATTTCAATGGTTACTTTGCTGTGATAAGTTTAAGTGTTATCTCATTGCAAAAAAAAAAAAAAAAAAAAGCACCAAAAAAGAAGCAAAAAAACTTTATTTTTCAACATCAAAATTATGGTGGTCAGCACTTTTTATGTCAGCTGACTTCAGCTGACATTATGTCGTCATTCTGCGGCGTGGGCGTCTGCGTCCGCGTGAACAACTTCTCCTCCTAAACTACAATACCCAGAGACATGCTGTTTTTTTTAAAAGATACCTTAACTATCAAGGATGAAAATTGTTCAGGCCATGCAGATCTGTTCGTTCGTCTGTTCCCCGGAGTCATTACAAGTCAGGTACCCCCACCCAAAGTGTGACAATTTCAACCCTTTATCACAATTTTCTCATTCACTATTGCATGGATTTTTCTCATATCTTACATATATGTACTAGGCCACTAGTAGATTACCTTGTTTGAGAATTAGACCTGGATCTGTCTTAATTTTTTTTATTAATTTTTAAAATAATTTTTAATGCAATAAAATTCATGAAATCATGCACTAAAACACTTATAACTTGAAAAGTATTGCAGTTAGAGCATTTTGTTAAAATATGTTATTTAATTACTTTTTTCATAGCTACAACGTGGTGAGTAACTTGGGTGTCTATCCCAATAGCTAAGAGAGTAATAGCTACTTTCTGATTTTTCAGTACCTCCCATAATGAGTAAAATCACCTATAACTTGAAAACTTATTTGCATATACAGAATTTTGTATAAATATTAGCTTGAAAATCAGATTTACAAGTGAAAAGGTAGCAAGTAACCCTTCGAGAGCTATCAAGAATAAAAACATCACTAATGAATCTCTAAATAATGAAAGCAAAAGATTTAAATTTGATAATGTGCCGTCTGTTTTCATGAACAATCCTGACTGGACAAAGGTATCTCATGAAATTATCACAAATTTTGAGAATGACACCAATGATCAGAAGGATGTTGACTTTGCTTATTCTGATATGTGTAATAAACTGTTTGAGGAAGCAGATAAACACCTTGACTTCTATTCTGCTACAAAAGCATTGAGAAAACGGTTCAAATACCATAAACCATGGTGGTCCACAGAATTAACCACCCTGTGGAAAAGCATGAAAGATAAAGAAAAACAGTATCTAACACAAAACAAATCACACTGTAACAATAATATTCACTATCAGAGCCTCAAATCAGCAAGAGAAAAATTCGATAAAACACTTAGGAAAACTGAACGGGCATATAGTGAGAAATTTACTTCAAAACTAGAAAGTCTAACTACCAAAAATCCATGGGAATTTTGGAATACAATCAAATTAATGGGTCCAAGAAAACAAGATATTCCAAGCGCTGTCTATAAAAATGACTCTGATGAACTGACATATGATATTGAATATGTTAAGAATAAATGGAAGCATGACTTTGATGGTTTATACAGAAGGTCAAATGAAGCCACTTCAGATTTTCACCAAGATATCAAAAAATACTCATTGAAAACCAAATACTAAATAATGAAATAGAAGAAAATGTTTACCTTAACAACAAAATTACATCAGAAGAAATAAAGAAGGTCATAAATGGTTTAAAATCTAGAAAATCACCTGGTATTGATGGTATTCAAAATGAATTGCTGTATAGTGATAACTGTCTACCAATCTTAAAATCACTTTTTAATAAATGTTTTAACACAGGTAAAATTCCAACGATCTGGCTAAAAGCAGTTATAGTACCTATCCCAAAAAGTGCTACAAAAGACCCATATATACCTCTCAACTATAGAGGCATAAGTTTAATATCTTGTGTTAGCAAAATATACTCTGCTATACTTAATAATAGAATAAATTCCTACACAGATTTGATGGGCATTGTAGCTGAGGAACAAAACGGGTTCCGTAAAGGTCGAAGCTGCGAGGACCACATTTTTACTTTAACAAGTATTATAAAAACGAAGTGGCTGCCGAACCGTAATTAGAGGTTCGCCAGACTTAGAGACTATTGATCCGTGATCCGTTTCACGGTTGAATAATGCTAATTAAAGCGTGATTTATTCAATGTTTTATACGTGTTTTACATTGAATCTGTAATGCTATTCCCTAATTAAACCGTGACTTGTACAATAATTTAACCGGGTTGTTTTTTTTGTTTGTTTTTTTTTAAATCTGTAATGAATGCCTGGGACCACTATTTTTATCTTCCAACATCAAAGAAACCCTGAAAAGAATGACGGCATGACACAACGAACGCATAAGCTTTAAGTATACTGGCAAGGCCCCCCCCTCACTCACTCATAAAGTATAGAACACAAGCCATACATACACACACAAAAAGTTCCAACTTTTCATAAGCCCCCCCCCCCCCCCCTCACTCACGGGAAAACAGCCGTTGGAGTAGTACACTTAGCCACACAGGCACACACACAAAGCTCAAACTTGAAGATGGGAGACTGGATTGATCACAATAATGCAAACGTGAAATATTTTTGTCCTAATGCACACTGTATCAGAAAACAGTACATCTACAACTGAAACGGATCAATAGTCTGTAGGTCTGGCGAACCGATTATTACGGTTCGAGAGCCTTAGCGTTATAAAAAATAGATTAAATGTGTCCAAAGATACATTCGCCTGTTTCATTGATATGAAAAAAGCTTTTGACTCGGTGGATTTGGGCATTACACTAAATGAATTTTTAGATTATCAAGTATGTGCCTTGGAACTTGCAGAAGCTGGGGGCCGGGCACTTGGTGGAATAATTTCAAAATTTAAGACTTTTAAGAATATTGGGTTTAATACATTCACCAAATTATATCATACTGGTGTTGTCCCAATAAATGAATATGCAGTGGAATTTGGGGATTTCGAAACTTTAGGCAAGCTGAAAAGGTCCAAAATAGGGCGGTTCGTTATTTTCTTGGTGTTAACAGCAAAACTCCAATTGATTTTCTAAATGGAGAAACCGGGTGGTCAAGGCCAAAATACAGAATATATTTAAATATTTTAAGATTTTATAATCTTCTGATGAATATGAATAATGACAGATTAACCTATAAAATTTTTGAGTACGATTTACAAAATATCTCAACTGACAATTGGAGTGGAGAACTAGAAAAAATATTAGATGACCTGAACATGCAGGAAAGCTTACTGTCAGGACAAATAGTTGATCTGAAAGCTGCAGAAGAAAAATTTAACATTACCAGTGACCTTGAATGGCAAGATAGTCTGGGCTGGAAGTCAAAATTAAGAACTTACACTAAATATAAGTTACATATGGAATGTGAAAATTATTTGACTCTCAATATCAGTAAATATGAACGCTCAATGCTTGCTAAATTAAGATCTGGAACCCTGCCATTATATATTGAAAAGGGCAGATATGAAGGAAAAAAATTGGAAAGGAGGACTTGTCCCATTTGTAAGACTAATGAGGTTGAAGATGAAATACATTTTGTTATTAACTGCAATGGTTATACTACAAAAAGAACTTATTTTTTCTCTTATATTTGTAACAGTGTGTCTAACACTTTTATGAATTTGGATTCTGAAGAAAAATTGTAACAGTGTGTCTAATACTTTTATGAATTTGGATTCTGAAGAAAAATTTATTCAGTTGATGACTCTGGAAAATGCTAGCTTAAAAAGATTTGTTAAGTTTTTGGTTGATATTTGGGAACACAGAAAAAATATACTTCTTACTAAATAAAAAAAAAGACAAAAAAAAAACTATCTATGCATTTGTTTTCAATTCTGTACTGTCTGTATTAATTAGTGATGTATTAATTAGAGAATTATATTAAAATACTGTTCATTACACATATGTGTATGTTATAATGCTTAAAGAATGAAACTGACTGGTAAGCCTATCCGGGGTACGGACATTTCGTACCCGGACATTTCGTACCGGGACATTTCGTACTGGGACAATTCGTACCCGGACATTTCGTACTCAAAATTTAAAAATTCAAAATGTTTTATTTATTGGTAGATTTTATTGAAATTTTATAGCACTTTCTCAGTTGGCACAAAGTACAAGGTTTTTTGAGTTTTAAGGTTTCAGCTTTTGGGAAGAAAATATGTGTTGGATTTAAAGTTCATCAACAAATATTGTTTTAGAGTCTATAATTTAAAAATCACTTTAACTACAGCCACTTTACATATTTTCCAGTTTTAACAATCATAATAGAATAAATAATAGAACAAAACAAATAAATTGTGTAATGAATGTCAGAGAGCACAGAATCCCTCCTGTTCTTTTCAACAGCTTAATGGGTTTACCAGGTGACACTGTTTTGTTTCATAGGATAGATAGATAGATAGATAATATTTTTATTTTACTGACGGTGTGTTATCCAGAGTTACATATATATAAACAGAAAGTTTATACAACAGTTTTACTGAAACAAAATATAATAACACCCAGCCATTTAGGCTTACAGGTGACCCCCCTGCGAAATGTTGTTGAACTGTTCCAGAACATTCAATAACAGTTCTAGTGCAGTTCTTGAACAGTGTTCAATACTGTCCATAAAGTGTTCAACAAATGATTCAAGAACATTCTAAGATGTGCGAGAACATGAAATGGCACTCTTTGGCTGTTCAATAAAGTTCATAAAACTTTTGTTAAAGAACGTTCTGTACCAATCGTTCTACAAAGCAAAATATCTACAGAACCAGTAGTTCAACATTGTTCAAGATAATTATCTGAATGATGTTCAAAACAATTCTAAAACATTCTGTTCCAGAATGTTCTATAAATAAAGGTATTTATAGAACAAGTAGTTCAATAATGTTCAAAATAATTATCTAAAAGAGGTTCAAAACAATTCTAAAATGTTCTGTTCTAAAATGTTCTACAAATCAAAATATTTGTAGAACCAGTAGTTCAACAATGTTCAAGAAAGTTGTTCAATACTGTCCATAAAGTGTTCAACAAATGATTCAAGAACGTTCTAAGATGTGTGAGAACATGAAATGGCACTCTTTGGCAGTTCAATAAAGTTCAGAAAAACTTTTGTTAAAGAACATTCTGTACCAATCATTCTACAAAGCAAAATATTTATAGAACCAGTAGTTCAACATTGTTCAAGATAATTATCTGAATGATGTTCAAAACAATTCTAAAACATTCTGTTCCAAAATGTTCTATAAATAAAGGTATTTATAGAACAAGTAGTCCAATAATGTTCAAAATAATTATCCAAAAGAGGTTCAAAATAATTCTAAAATGTTCTGTTCCAAAATGTTCTACAAATCAAAATATTTGTCGAACCAGTAGTTCAACACTGTTCAAGAAAATTATTTTTAAAAGGTTCAACACAGTTCTAAAATGTTCTATAAATCAAAATACCTATAGAACCAGTTGTTCAACATTGTTCAAGATAAATATCTGAATGAGATTCAAAACAGTTCTAAAATGTTCTGTTCTAAAATGTTCTATAAATTTATATATTTATAGAACACCAGTAGTTCAACATTGTTCAAGATAATTATTATAAAAGATAACCAGAAATTGCAAATATTAGATAAGAAAACAAAACGCAATGTAAAATCTCAGTTCTAAGCAAAACACTGTTGAAGACTAAAAAGAGAGAAAATGTGCTTTTTCAAAAGATAAGAACACATTATAAGTTGTAAAATTGTAAACTTACCCAGTATCTTTATTATCTTGCTGGATACAATAATTTCCCTCCAGAACTTAGCTTCCACATTTTCTCTACACAACACTGACTAAGCTCCTTTCTTGGGTTTATAATTACTTTATAAGATATCACTCCATACAATCCTTCCAAAATCCACTTCAACAAGTAAGACATATTTTATCCAAATTAAAAAAAATTGATGTTCAAAATGCATGGGTCAACTCCTATATTCACTCAACTCTAATATAACTGTTTAAACTTTCAACCTTTCCCCATAAACAAAGAAAAGGTTTCTCTTTTTCAAACCATCCAATCAGGAGTCATCTGGCAATAAGCTTATCTCAAGAATTCCAAACTCTGCATGGACACCCATGGCCAGTACAAAAACATTAGATTCTACACACTTTGTTTGTTCTGATAACCATTCAGATAGCCTGGATTCTGACTGTCACAGTTATGGTTATAAAATAATTGTATATCGATCTGATAATTTTTCAAAATATACAGCATCAGTTGATATACACTTACTATAATACAGATAATCATATGGACATTCCTTTTCAAATCTGAAGGATTTTTCTAAACAAAGAGACAAATAACTTGGAGTGTATCTTAAAGCCAATAGAAAGGCTGTCTTTGAGATGTAGGTAAGCATTTCTGAGGTTCTTTCAGTGACACTTGCATTTTTGTTCTCTGAGTATAAATAGCTGATTCAATCAATCCCGAATAAAAGTAATCACATTTGAAGCAAACTACAATGTGCTATAAATAGTGTATCTTATTACATTAGCAGATATATTGTGTTTAGGGTAAGATAAAAAAAGGGATTCCTAAAATATGTGCCATAAAATAAACATTTATAACTAAGTACAGACTTAATTGTCATCAAGTTATATTTATAATACTTTCTATTATCTATTGAGTATGATTCACTTTGCTATCATACTCTTTGGTTCAGGATTTAAATTATCAAAATCCTCAGAAACATTACATGAGATATAATTAAAAAAGGATATTCTTTGGGTCTTATAAAATGGACAAGTAACAATAAAGTGCTCTTCATCTTCAATTTCATTACTATTACATAATTCACACAACCTTTTACATAATTGTTTGCATTTGAATCTTCCTGTTTCTACTGCCAGTGGCAATGTGCCAGACCTTAATTTGGCCAAAAGCGATCTTTCATATTTATTAATATTTTGTGAAACATAATTTTCAGTGGAGATGTGACACTTGAATTTCACATACGTTCTCAATTTTGGTTTAGTGCTAATAGAATCCTGCCATTCTAAGTCATAAAGTGTAAATAATTTCTCTCTTGCTACATCAATATCAATTTCATTACCATCGATTAGATTTCCCAGCATGCCTATCTGGTCAAGAATCTTCTCTAATTCTCCACACCAGCTATCATTTGTTATATTCTGAAGGTCATGTTCAAATATACGATAAGTTAGTCTGTCATGATCCATTTTAATAAGTCTATTATAGTATTTAAGTATATTCAAATAAATCCTATATTTTGGTTTTAACCAACCTACATCACCTTGAAGTACATGCAGTGGGGTTTTTGAATGAACACCCAGAAAATATCGACAGGCCCTGTTTTGAATCTTTTCAGCAAATGAGGGGTTTGAAAACCCCCAAACACTGCTACAGTAATCGGTTATTGGTATTACTCCCTGTTCATACAATTTTGTAAATGTACTATAACCAATACCTTTATATGGTTTAAATTTTGTTATTAAGCTACCTAGTGCACGGCCGCCAGCATCTGCAAGTTCTTGGGCACAAACTTTGTAATCAAGATTTTCATTCAAAGTTATCCCTAAATATTTATATTGATCAACAATTTTTAACTGTGTTGGACCAACAGAAAATGAGAAGTCTGATCTCTTCTTCCTTTTTTTCCTAAAATGCACAATTTGGCTTTTATCAGTATTGATAGTCAGAAACCAACTCTGACACCATTCATATAGCCTATTTAGCATCAGCTGTAAATTACTTTCATTGCAATGTCGTCTGCATATAGAAGGATTGATACTTTATTATTTCCATTTGAAACACCTAGTCCCATATTTTTTATTTCTATTGCCAAATCATTTATAAATATGCTAAATAGAGTAGGGGACAAATTGTCTCCCTGCCTCACGCCTATATTTACTTCAAACCATTGACTTAATAGGTTGTTGAGTTTAATGCAAGATTCATTAAAAGAGTATAAGGATCTTACTGCCCAGTAAATATTTCCTGTAATGTTATGAGATAATAGTTTATACCAGAGCAGGTCTCTGTTTACCCAGTCAAAAGCTTTCTGCATGTCAATGAAACCAACAAACAGATCTTTATTTACCTGAAAACGATTTCTTATGATTGATGTTAACGTGAAGATATGATCTTCACATGACCGGAATTTACGAAAGCCATTTTGCTCTTCACAAAATAAATGTACTTCATTGCAGTATTTGATAATACGATTATTTAATAACTGAGAATAGGCTTTACCGACATGTGATAACAAAGAAACACCTCTGTATGAGAGTGGCATATATGGATCTTAAAGACGATCCCTTTGGGACAGGAGTTATAATAGCTTTTAACCACTGCTCTGGCACCCTACCACTGGCAAAGCATACATTAAACAATTTATATAATACTGTTTTACATACAGTATTATTCAATATCTCATTAAAAATGTTATCAATACCACACGCCTTGTTCCTTTTGGCATTATTTACAACATGTTCTACTTCATCAAAGGAGATATTACTGTTTATAAACTCATTACCGTCAGTTACAGCAGTTTCATCTTCTAGTATGCTTTTGTGGTGTAGTATCTCAAAATAAATTTCATTTTTTTTATCATTCTCTTTATAGTTGTATAAATGTTCAAATTCGCATTTCCATTTATTCAGTACATATTGTGTATCATGGCACAAGTTTCCCTGTTCATCATACACAGTCATTGGAATTTTTGTCCTTCTAGGCCCTAACTGTTTAATTTTCTTCCAAAAGTCCTTTGGGTTTGTAGTTGTTATATTTTCTAGATTTTCAATGAATTTATTATTATACTGACGTTCATAAAAACGCAATTTTTTATCAAACACTTTTCTCGCAGACAAAAATTCATTTCTTTTCAACGTTTTTACTTGTCTTGCACCAACAAAAGATCTAAACTGCCTTTCCTTTTGGCACATCATTTTCCACAACTGTGTAAGTTCATTATTCCAGAATGGTTTATGGCTTTTAAACCTCTTCCGAGTTTTGTTATTTTGCTGCTTATAATTTAGATATTTATCCATCTCAGCAAAAACACACCTACAAAATTGATTGTACATATTGTCAACCTCTTTTTGGCCAATTTGTGTTTGTTCCATTTTATTTATTAATATTTCAATGTTTTGCCTCCAATTTTCATTATCCATAAAACATTCTGGAATATTTTCAAAATTATATTTTTTCTGTGCATTATTTTCAATTTGACCAACAATTGGGTTTTGAGTATTATCTATGTTTCCTTTGTAACCACTGAATATATTAACACATATTACAGAGTGATCTGGTGGTTTACTTGATGAGTTGACATGTTCATAAAGGTTATTTTTACACATCAGATCAGCCATTAATATCACTTCAAAGTTTGAGCAATATTTAAGACAATCATAGGATGACAAGCTTTATTCAGGGTTTGCACATGTTTTCGTCTTTCTGTTTTCATGTTTGCAAAAATAATCTGCTGGGGATTAACTGTTAATAGAGTCAAGTGTCACAGAAAACAGAGTTCCTATTAGTGACCAAGTTTGTGGCTTCATAGAAAAAGAGAAAAAGGCTGAAAAGGTATGAGTAAAATCTTTATTGAATGAATAACATTACATCAAATAATCAGTTAATGATATTGTCTCCCGCAGAATAGATACCTTAACAGTAAATACATGAACAGACCCAGACTATGAACTTCCAAACCCCACAAAGCACCATATAAAATTTAAAAATGATAAATAAAAGATGTTAGACAACACACTGATTTAAATATATGGACAATTCCAGAGCTTCAGACACAAAAACTTTAAACAACTAATTTTAAACATAAACTTTAAAAATACTTTTGCACAAGGTAAACATACATTAGAGCACAGTAAAAATTGTAACTTTAAATTTTGGGTACGAAATGTCCTAGGCTGGGTACGAAATGTCTGGGTACGAATTGTCCTGGTACAAAATGTCCTGGTACGAAATGTCCGGGTACGAAATGTCCTACACCCAGCCTATCCAGGCTGGGTGTTTGTTTATGTCTCGTTAAAAAGTTACAATGTAAAAAAACACACTGTCAGTATAATAAAAAATTTATCTATCTATCTATCTTATTGGTCCTAGAGGTTTGGGATGGTAAACCATCCTATAGGAAATCATGGGCTGGGAATCTTTTGGTGTGGTCAGATTTGACCTTTGGACCCCTCCTTCAAGGTCAAATGAGGACAGCCAAACTTAAAAGTGCTTATAACTCGCCTATTATTGGTCCTAGAGGTTTAGGATGGTAAACCAACCTTTTGGAAATCATGGGCTGGGAATGTTTTTGTGTGGTCGGATTTGACCTTGGACCCCTCCTTCAAGGTTGGACGAGGATAATTCATTTGCAGCATTTCTTTAAATATGTTTTAACCTACTTTTTACACTTAAACAGTTACCTTGTTACTTTCCTTCATAATACCATTTGCAGGGCACAACTTTTGTGTCCTTTTCTTCTGTCACTTCTAGTAATTATATATAGTGGAGTACTAATAGATTCTCTTGTGTGAGTATCAGCCTCACATCTATCTTAATTTATTTTAAATATTTTTTTTTGTGTTGAGAAACATGAAATTACACACTTAGTTGCCATATTCTCAGTCACTATGATAGGGATTTATCTGAAATCTTACATTTTTTATAGCAAAATACCATTTCCTGAAAGTAGCTATTATGTTGGAGCCATCCAACCCAATGGCCAATGCCAAAAAGTGTTTTTAAGGTTATATAACAACCTTAATCAGCCAAAGGGCTACATAGTAGTCCGTCCTCCCGCCACTAGCCCTAGGTCACCTGACCACTCTTTGTTTACCATATTTTGTTGGCCATCTTAGTAGTCAAGACGTGTTTTGGAAAGCTCTGATTGTGGACATTTTCTTTACAAAATGTCTTACAATATGGATTCTTATGACATATCAACAAGAAATAATCTTCATTTAGACACACTATACAAGTAAATACCTTACAATTCTGTGGATTTTTGGGTATCATGCGATCCATGCGCAGTTTGGAGACAGATTTGTGTCATGGTTTTGCTAGGAACTGGACTTCTACAGATACATTGGATGAAGGTTACTCAAGTTCTACAAATATATGCCTACCTTTTGTTGCTACTGTGGAAAAGATGGTTATTTTAGCAAAGTCCTTGCATTACATCGCTATGGTGATAAATGGAGGTAAAAAGTCTTAGGCATAGGACAAAAAGTATTTCATATATATTTTATTTATGCATGTGTATTATATGAATGTGTACATATATGAACTTCAATTTACTTATTTTTATAGATTTTTTGTACATTGCAAAACACTGTGTTTGGGATTTACATGGTCCTTTAAATTTCAATATAAGTTTTGGGATTAACATTATCACAAGTGGCTTCATTGCTTTTTGTTTTGCCTGATGCATCAAAACCCAACTATTATGGTGTGAAATCTTTTGAAGTATATTAGATGTGGCTTCACAGCATTCTATCCTTTAAAATCAAAGAAAAACTTTGATGAAGTGAAATTGTATGAAGTATATTAGATGGCTTCACAACCTTCCCTCTTTCCAATCAAAGAAATACTATTATGAAGTGAAACCCTTTGAATTATAATACCTGTGGCTTCACTGCCTTTTAATCTTGTATCCTTTGTAATCAAAGAAAATCTATAATCTTTTGTATTATATTAGATATAGCTTCACTGTCTTTGAACTGTCTTTCCTTTTCAATTGAAGAACAGTTATTAATTTTACAACACAAAAGCAAGAATGTATGAAAAGATTAATGTAATTGTAATTAATTCCATCTTTGATATGGGAACACTTGACAATGCAATTGGGATAAAAACTACAAGACACATTATTAAGTGTTCCTTTTCAAGTGTACTCTGGTAGGTTTTAGAACAAATGATCATAATAAAGATTTCAAAAGCCTAAGCATAGATTAATGGTATGAAGCTGCTCAGGGGGGATTAAGTTGTTAAAATACAAAAAGGTGTCAGCAACAAATATACAAATAACAAATACTTCTTTGTGCTGTAAATGTGCAGTGACTTACATAGGTTTTATACAACAATAAATGTAAAATAAAAAAGAAATTAATACTTTTTGTTCGGATATGCAATACTTTTTGTCCAGATACTTTTTGTCCTACTCATTTTAAGGTCAATACTTTTTGTCCAGATACTTTTTGTCCTACAATCACTTTTTTCATGGCCACAACATGGTCAATAACTTGGAGGTATATCTCCATAGGTAAGTCAGTAATAACTATTTTCAGCTTTTCAGCACTTACTTGATGAGTGGGTGGCTCATATCATTCTTTAAAATTGCAGCTTCAGAATTTCTTTCGAACATGCTGTTCAATTACCATTTACTGTACTTTTGTACAGTACTTTCCCTGATAATTATGCTTTCCTCTCATTATCACCTTCACAACTCAAAAAACTCAGTCAGCTGACACAGTGCCCGTTCACGGGCACTCTACTCTTGTTCAGATTTCCTGCCCAATACTGAGCTGATCCATTTCGTAACATTACAACTTTATTCAATAAGTGAATTTTGATTTATTGAACAGATTTATTTGGCATGTTACTTTATAATTATGTGTTTTTGCTTCCCCAGTATATTTCCCTTTTTGAAGAGGAGAATTGACATTTGACTCATGTTTAATTAGGAAATAGAGTAGAACTACATAAAAATAAATCAGCAAAATGAACAATGAAGTAATATATCAAAATAATCATATATATCTTACTAAACCAACAGGAGACAATCTTACAATTTTCTTATGACCCTTTAAGATTGCTAATGTTCAGACTTAAGATGACTATGTGGAATGTAATGTAATGAGTACTTTTATGGCACTTAATCTCTATGATTTGGTTCTTTTACTTTTTTGAAAATTTTAAAACCCTAACATTCTTTTCAAAGTTGTACAGTCATGCACATTATATATTTCTTTCTTTCATGTGTCACATTTTATTTTGTGTCACTTCAGTTCGAGCACAAGACCAGCAGGTTTACCTACAAAGGCAGTACAACATGATGTCAGTGACAAATCATCTACCACTGTAGGTATGAGACCTGGCCATCTCAGATCTGCAGCCAACAGGTTGCCTGCTGGTGAACCCAAGTCTGGTTCGAGGAAATTGGCCAGTTCCAAACTGTCACATCGGTATGGGAGATCATCTGCACAGTCAACACGATCAGCTCTCAGTTCAGCCAGGTCAAATATATCAGTCGGATCAACTGGCACTTTGGGTGAGAGTGCCTTATGTTAAGTGACACAGTTTGCTAATTGATCAGTATGCATGTCAAAATTTATGTAGACTATGCACAATTTACACTAAAAGGTGGTATAGAATTTAGTTTCAGGATCAAGTTGCAATTTCAATTTCAATATCAAACTAAAACTTGACTTTGCATATTGATTGATATTGAAATATTGCTTCACTCCTTAACATGCACCATTTCAAAGCCATTGATATTATTTCCAGGAAATACATAAGATATTTATGAAATATCAAAAGAATGAGACTTCTTTTCAAATATTCAAATTCCTCAGAATAAATATTCCAACATATGAATTGGTGATTGATGTATAAATAAATTACAAAATGCTGCCTCATCACATAGTAGGAAAGATATTGAAATTTGCACTTTTGTTATTGATTGTACAAACCAGGAAGCTGCATGTATCAGTTGATATTAAGATATTGATATTCGACCCCTTCTGTAATAGGAGCACCAGCCATTACCTCATTACCTCAGGTGACCTTCTATGATGACCATTTTGAAAATCTGTGTCCTTATAAAAGGCAACAGAATCTCTCAAGAATGGCAACAGACATTTCTGTTTTGAGCTTATTGTTTAAAATCAAATGGATATCTATGAATTCTTGTAATAGTTGTCAGAATTTTCAAAAATTACAAAAAAAGAAAAAAAACCGAAAAAAAACCCCCAAAATGCAAAGGTGTACATATGTAGCCAAAAAAAAAAAAATTGAAAAAAGGGGTGTGGGTGTAAGATTTCCTTTTTCAACATATGGATGCTTAGCAAACGATACGAATTAAAAATAATTTGTTTATGTAAAAAACCCAACCTGCAATAATTATCACTGTTGGTATTTAAAATTGTTAACTGGTTTGCTGTTTTTATTGTGTTGAAGGGATTGAAATGCAATTTCAATATTTATATTAAACTCAATTTTACTTTGCATAATGATTATAATTGAAATATTATTTTACACAATATAACACACTAGTTTATAACCAGTTACAGGGCCTCTTTTATTACGCTACAATAGCTTACCATGTGGGACTTAATGCTGTTCTCGGGTTGCCACACCCGGGGCCAACGTCTTAGAAAAAAAGATCGTTCTTGTTAGCCACTGGATATACTGGTAGTTGTCGTCACGTGATAACTTCTGACCAATTGCCCTACTTTCTCGTTGGCCACGATTGACTGGTAGCAGTTTTACAATATACAGACATTTTCATTTATTTCTCAGTCTTTACTTATTGTTGGAGGCTAATATTTGCATATTTCTTGTAATATATATCATAGATCATTCTGTAAAATTTTAATTTTCACAGGATAAGTATTTTTCTTGCTTTCGCGTGTTTTGAGTTTTCCTCGGTTCAGGCAATTATATTGTATGTCTTTTTATTGCGTATAAAATGTCTCTCCATCAAACAAATAAAGACAAACCGAGAGCTCAGAAATGCCGCCACTTTTGCTTCAGTTTCGACCTACACAACTACTGCCCTACCTGTAGGGAGGCTGGCAAGGGAGACGACCCCTTTGTCACCTTCGAAACTACCTGTTAAGTCTGTACGTCTTTTTCAGATGAACAATTGAAAAAAATTCAGAACAGGAAACGTTACCTAAAAAAACAAAAAGCGGAAACTAGTTCTAAAGATGATGAACTAGATCTTTTGGGTGAAGGCGACAGGGATTCCTTCCCTGGATCAAATGCAGACCTCGAGAGTGCTGCTGATAATCTGTTTACCTCACCCCCCCGTCCTCAACCTCTCGCCTTCAGTTCCTTGTCTTTAAAGACCCCAGCCAAGTCTGTCCCACCCACCCCAGGTACAGCTTTGCAAAATAAAATCCAGAAAAATCTTGAGAAATCCCTGGGTGATTCCTTAAATGTACATTTACAGCAGCAAATGGGTTCCTTCCAGGCATCCATGTTGGAAGCGTTTCAGTCACTCCGAGAGGAGTTGGCTACACAAAAGAAAGTCGAGGTAGAATCCTCGCTTCCTGCTTCCAAACCTGGCTCGTCCAGTAACAATGCTGCCCATCTGGATTTACCCCCTCCGAGATCTAGTACTAACATTCAGAGCGAGGCAATGGATGTGGACTACGGTCCAGCACTCCCTCCTCGTCTAGTACTCAACCAAGATACCTCGGATCAGTACGTTGCCCCCTCTGAGGGTCATCCCGAGGAGGTCTCGTACTCTCACAAAAACCAAAGCCATAGGCAGCCAGTTGACCCGAGCTCTGCCTCGGACCAACTACATGAGGATTCCGACCAACCTCGGATTCCTTCTTCTAGACCTAAAAAACACTCTGACAAGAGCAAACACAAATCAAGGTCTAGATATGTGTCATTTTCTTCAGAGGAAGATCAGTCCCCTGTAGCCAGACACAGGTCTTCTAAGCCCTCTAGGGCTCAGCCCTCAGGAGTAGCTTCTGATCAAGACCTCCCACAACATGATCCAGACCCCCCTTATTATAGGGAAGTAGCTCTGTCTGACATACCCTCACAAAACTCTGAAGAAGTAGACACCTTCAGGCGTATTCTCTCCCTCCCTGATCCCAGGGAATCTATGCCTAGGTCTTCCACTTCAGTATTGGGTCTGGATGATGAAAAAGGCCGTCAAGAGCTCAGACCTAGAGGTCCTTCCTCTATTCTACCACTTAGCTCAGTTATCAAGGATGCCTTTGATAAATTTCAACATGACTTTAAGGCTGCCAATTTATCTGAGGGCAAATATGTCAAGCCTCCTCCTTCCACTTCTAAGTGGTACAAGGTGGGACAGCCCACATTTCAGGATAAAATTCAGGCGTTGAATACAGACTTTGCCAAGATCTGTATTACTCCTAGGCCTCCTGGGGCCCCAGTAGCCAAAGTTCCCCTGCCAGTTCTCAAGGAGCTGGAACACCAGGCTAGACAAAATATCTCAACCCTCAACTTCACCGCTGCATTTGCCAAAACCTCTTCTTCTTGCAATGCTTCCTTGGAAAAATGCCAACATAGCATTAAGTCAACTGTCAAGAAGATTAAATCTCAGATTCAGAAAGGTGCCAATCCTGAGAAAGCAGCAAAGTGCGGATATGAGGAAGTCGCTGAGTACATGGATTTTTGGAACAAGACAGTTCTTGTTCAACACAGGGCCCTCACCTGTCTCAGCAAATCTCTAGCCCATATTCTCCAGAGGGAGTTATATTCTATGGCTAATACCGGCTTGCTTAGGCGCGAAGCCGAGATGACTCTATTACATCCACAGTTAGGGGAAACGAGACGTCAAGAACTTAGGAACTCGTCCTTTTGGGGCTCTTCCTTGTTCGAGTCTCAACTCGTGAAGGAAGGTGAGGACTTCCTTCTCAAAAAAGGCACCTCAAAAGATTCTCAGGGTTTCGCACCCTACCAGAATAAGCCCTTTCGTGGTCCCCACAAGAAAAGAGGCTCCTACAGGAAACGCCCCTATGGGGGCAATACCTCTCAAAGCAGTAACCAATCCTTTCCCTCGGGAAGAGGAAAACCCAACTTCAGAGGCTCTAGGGGTCGTTTTCGACCCCACAATAGGGGAAGGGGGCGTGGAAACCCCCCTTCCCAATGACTCCTCCAAAGCCTCACTCAGTCCACCAGTAGGAGGTCGCCTCCATTCTTTCAAGAGAGACTGGCTAACAAACAAATGTTCTCAGAACGTGTTAAACATTATCACCAATGGCTACGTTCTGCCATTCCGTTCAAAGCCAAACTTGATCAGATTTCCTCTGATTCTGTCAGAGTACAAGGCCCAACAAAAAGACCAAGCCTTGGCCACTTGTATCCAGTCTCTCCTGTCAAAGAACGCTATCGAAAGGGTGGAAAATGTAAAATCTCTCGGGTTTTACAGTCGCCTGTTCCTAGTACCCAAGCCTCACCAAAGGTGGAGGCCAGTCATAGACTTAAGCAGGCTCAACCCTTTTCTACACGTAGAAAAGTTCAAAATGGAAACTCCAGAGTCGATCAGGACTTCCCTGATTCCAGGGGAGTGGGTATCGTCAATAGACCTGTCGGACGCTTACCTACACATCCCCATCCACCCAAACTCAAGGAAATACCTAAGGTTTTGCTACAAGGCTCAGGTGTTCCAGTTCACCTCCCTCCCGTTTGGACTGGCCACAGCCCCCCAGGTCTTATCGATGATCGTAAAGGAAGTGAAACTAATGGCCCTCTCAAGAGGACTCAGAATTCACCAATACCTGGACGACTGGCTGATCACGTCCCAGTCTCAGGAGGAAGCCCAAGTGAACACACAGGCAGTGATAGACCTAACTCAGTCCTTGGGGTGGATAATAAATCAGGAAAAATCAGAACTGAAACCTACTCAGGTGTTTTCGTTCGTGGGCTACGAATACCACCTAGATTCAGCCCTTGTAAAACCCACTCAAGAGAGATGGCTCAAACTTCAGGATTTGATCCTACGACTCAAGTCAAAACGTGTTTTGACTGCAAGATGTTTGATGTCTCTAATTGGGTTGCTAGCCTCAACGGAGAAAATGGTCCCGGAGGGACGCCTTCACATGAGGCCCTTTCAGTTTCATCTCAAGGAGCACTGGAGATATCCTCAGTCGCTGGACAACCTCCTTCCTTGGACAGAAGCCATTGCAGCCCACCTAGATTGGTGGCAAAATCCCTCAAACGTGATGAAAGGTGCAGACCTTCATCCCAAAGACCACAGTATCCAACTCTTTACCGACGCCTCAAACGAAGGTTGGGGCGCTCACTTAGATCAAAATTCTACAAAGGGTCTGTGGTCAGATCGGGAAAAAAGGCTACATGTAAATGTCCTAGAATTGAAGGCGGTCTCCCTGGCCCTTCGAGACTTCAAGGACCAGTGCCAGAATCAAACAGTGTTAGTTGCGACGGACAACTCAACAGTGGTAGCCTACATCAACAAACAAGGAGGAACTCACTCAGCAGAGATGTGCGCTCTCCTGTGGAAAATCATGACCTGGTGCCATCACTACCACAATACATTGAAAGCCAAGCACATTCCAGGGTGCCTGAATGTGATGGCCGACCTACTGTCCAGGTCCAACCAAGTGCAGTCAACAGAATGGTCTCTGCACCCACAGGTGTTCAAACAGATCTGCCAGAAGTGGTTCACACCTCATGTAGACTTATTTGCCACTCACCTGAACCACAAGCTCCCACTGTACGTGTCTGCTATCCCAGACCCAAGGGCCTGGGACATAGATGCTCTAAACATAGACTGGACCAACCTCACGGCCTATGCTTACCCTCCTACAGCTCTCCTTCACAAGGTGATCCAAAAGATCAAGCAATGCCATTGCCTGATCATCGTGATAGCCCCAGGCTGGCCAGGGATGCCCTGGTTTTGGGACCTAGTGCAGCTCTCAACAGAGATCCCACTACAACTCCCAGTGTCAACGACCCTACTCAAACAGTCCCACAAGTATGTTTTCCACAACAACCCCCAGCAGCTGAACCTCCACGCCTGGTGTCTAGGAGCGGACAACTCCAAGAGCAAGGCTTCTCTGTGGAGGTGGCAGAGAGAATTGCTGCTCCTCAGCTGTCATCAACAAGGACCATCTACAAGTCAAAGTGGGCCCTATTTGAAAAATGGTGCAGAGAAAATTCGGTGGATTTCTCCACTCCATCTGTGAAACAAATCTCAGATTTTTTCATGTACCTGTACCAAGACCTAAACAGGCGCCCCTCGACCATTGATGGTTACAGGACTGCAATCGTTGACACTTTGGGCCCACCATATTGCACATAACGCAGACCTTCATAGGTTACTCTCCAGTTTTCACAGGGATCGTCCCAAAAGTTCCAGAAATTTACCCAAGTGGACCTTTCTGTTGTCCTCAACGAGCTCACAAAAGCACCATTTGAGCCCATGAAAGACACAGACCTCAAACATCTTACCCTCAAAACTGCTTTCTTGCTAGCTTTGGCCACCGGCAAGCGCCGCAGCAAAATCCATGCCTGGGTCGCAAACAAAGTATCTAATCTAGGCCAATGGGAAAAGGTTGCCTTGTTCCCTTCTTTTGATTTCATAGCCAAAAACCAACCAGCAAGAGAAGGTTCTCAAAGTGTGTCTCCGGTGACTATTCCTGCTTTGACTACCATTGTAGATAGACAGTTTAAAGAAGACAGGACCCTGTGTCCCCTGCAGGCCCTGAGGTTTTATTTGGACCGAACAAAAGACCTGAGAGGGTCTCGTTCTCTCCTTTTCATCTCCATTAAGAAAGGACATACCTCAGACATCAGACCCGCTACACTCTCTTCGTGGTTGAAACAAACCATCCTACTTTGTTACAAACAAGCAGATCAACAAGCCTTGGACTTGGTGCAAGTCAAAGCACATGACATCCGGGCCTTCGCGGCCTGTAAGGCCTTTTACGGTGGGGTATCGGTGGACCAAATCAAAGCTCACAACACATTTACAAATTTTTACCTAAAAGACCTTACTTGGTCGGACACTGACAACAGTTTGTATCTGGGACCCGTAGTGGCGGCACAACAAGTCCTAGATCCTTCCCCTCAGACCAGTTGTCCTCGGAAAGAAAAAAAGGGGGTGGGGGGGCACATCCGCTACAACCAAGTCTTCAGGAGTCTCTCCCAGGATCTAGGTATTCCTTTACCTTCAAGATGTTACGGGTAAGGTCACTTTATTTTTTAGTTATCAAGTCATTTCTATTAAGGACTTATTTAATCTCATATTCAGGGTAAAAATTTATGAGATGCCCAACCACTGGGTGGGTCAGTCACACGTGAAGGGCCCTCAGGGACCCTTAGACCTTGAAGTGAGCACTGCTGCACTTCCGTCCTACAATCAAACATCTAGACAGTTTTAGCACTGTCTCTCATTTTACTTAGGTTTTTGGCTCGTTACAGGCCCGGTCTTCGGGATCGGGGCACTGTAAATGGGACTCAGACTGGTATTCCTGGCACTATTCTATACATATTAATTCAAATCTTAGAAAAAAATCACATATCTTCCAGTCTCAGCTGTAATCCCGCCACCGGGCGGTTGAATTCAGCATTAAGTCCCACATGGTAAGCTATTGTAGTGTAATAAAATTGAAAATTTTAATTACTTAAATGTAGCTTTTATAAGCTACAAGCTTACCATGTGGGACTTAGGAGAGTCCCACCCTGCCTCCCCGCTGTTTACAGCTGAGGGGTAGGTTTTAGAAAATTTCAACGAGAAAGTAGGGCGATTGGCCAGAAGTTATCATGTGACGACAGCTACCAGTATATCCGGTGGCTAACAAGAACGATCTTTTTTTCTAAGACGTTGGCCCCGGGTGTGGCAACCCGAGAACAGCATTAAGTCCCACATGGTAAGCTTGTAGCTTATAAAAGCTACATTTAAGTAATTAAAATTTTCAAATTTACCTCATGGCCATGTAAGAGATTTCACATAAAATAGGATTATAAAGTTAAAGTACATCACAATAAACAACAAACACGTTTGAATAGAAAACCAGTAACCATTTTCTGTCTTATAAAACTTTATAACAGAATGCACAAATACCTTGGATTTTAGTGGATTTACTGGATTCTTCATCTGGCAATGCAAAAATTTCAGTTCATTTTAAAAGACAACAAATTTTTCATACATTAACAAATAATGCTGATAATAATGTGAGTATTTTCTCTTGGTCAAAAGCTAGTTTATTATTGCTGTTATTATTAGGCAGAGCATTGGATGATTTCTCCGATCCAGAAGAAGAGGAAGATGGGCAGGACGTACGCTTTGTGAATATACCAAGTTTGAGAGAGCAGACATCTGGTACAGCAAAGGATGCAGCAAAGCCCAAACAATTATGGGTTATATGTGCTGACACTGTTGTGAGTTCAAACCTGTGTTGTAGAGTACAATGCGTAGTTCATAAAAATATACTTACATAATAAAAAACATATGCTTTTGGTGCCTTTCATTTGGCCAAGGAAGCAGATTTTTAAAGTGTTTGCTATAGAGTGAACTTGTATGGTGGATCAGTCTGTACAAATACATCATTCTTATTTTGACTGCTGTTGTGTGTTATACAGAATAAAGAAAAGGAATTTTTATACTTTTTGAGTTTTTTCAATAAAATGGCGGTAGTAGAAAATGTATGATTTGTTATATTCTGTAACTATCCAAGATCAATTCTTAGCATACAGCAAACTACAGAACAGAAGGAAAGGGCGAGGAAAGGTGTTTGATTTCTAAGGAAGAAGAATCACATCTCTTAGTTTAATTGAATCTGTGACACAAGGAGCAGTATTAGTAGACCTGGCCCAGAGGCATCATAACATTACAAAAGTGGAATTACAAAAGATTTCTGACTATAAAATCTTAGTGTTGTGCCAAAATTGTAACTGGAGAATAAGCCAGTAGTGATAGAAACTTAAAATATTTCTCTAAAATATGTACACAACATATCATGAAATTTGCTGCATCTCACCTGAATTAAAATATATGTGCATGGATTTTGATCAAATTAAACTTCCATCCTAAAATTTTGTGTACTATATCATAACTTTGGAATAATAATTATGACACTTAAATTGAAAGTGAAATTTTGAGCCTGTCACAATATTGCATTTCATGATGACATCAACAAATGTTTGTTAAATTTTAGTGCTCGTGGCACAAATATTTGAAAATATTTTATTTGTATGAGTATCACTTTGCCAAGAGCAGAATGTTACCAAATCTTGTGGGTATGTCTGGGAGGGAAAGCATCTAATAATGCCAAAGATACAGATTAAACAGTTCTGCCTATTAAGGGAGTTCACAACTTTCTCATTCATTATTTTTACACTACACTCTATACAACAAAAATCCAAGTGGTCCAGGAATTGGTGTTATTTGGTCAATAGCCTAGTGGTTTATTTGACCGTTCATGGGTCTTTAAGCGCAGTTCACCCATAAATTATATGAACTATTTTTTGAAAGATATTTAGCACAATATTTACACAATTTTGTGCTCATTAGTACAATACAATCACTCTCCAAAAAAAAAATGCTTTTGTAGTCACCCTAAACTTAATCCACACAGTTTTCTTTGTTGCTTTGCAGCTTCAAGAATCACAAGAGTCCGATTTTAAATCTGTTTATGAAGTCAACCTACATGCCAGAAATGTCAAAGTGATTGAAAATCTTGAAAAGGTAAATGCTCCTAAAACTCCCTTTTTACCCCACAGCCCTTAAGGGCTGTCGGGGTATTGTTTTCACCCATGGTGTCCGGATGGGCGGGCGTCCGGGCGGGCGGCGGGAAATAGTTTGTCCGGGCTGTATCTCAGAAACTGTAAGGTGTAGGAAGTTGATACTTGGTAGGGACATTGGTTAGGAGGTGTAGGTGTGCAACGTCATGGTCTGACCTTGATTTGACCTTTGACCTTGCCGTAGTGACCTTGAGTTTGAAAATCTTGTCCGGGCTATATCTCGGAAACCGTAAGGTGTAGGAAGTTGATACTTGGTAGGGACATTGGTTAGGGGGTGTAGTTGTGCAATGTCATGGTCTGACCTTGATTTGACCTTTGACCTTGCCGTAGTGACCTTGAGTTTGAAAATCTTGTCCGGGCTATATCTCGGAAACCGTAAGGTGTAGGAAATTGATACTTGGTAGGGACATTGGTTGGGGGCTGTAGGTGTGCAACGTCATGGTCTGACCTTGATTTGACCTTTGACCTTGCCGTAGTGGCCTTGACCTATAAAATCTTGTCCGGGCTATATCTCGGAAACCGTAAGGTGTAGGAAGTTGATACTTGGTAGGACTATTGGTTAGGGGGTGTAGGTGTGCAACGTCATGGTCTGACCTTGATTTGACCTTTGACCTTGCCATAGTGACCTTGACCTATAAAATCCTGTCCGGGCTATATCTCGGAAACTGTAAGGTGTAGGAAGTTGATACTTGGTAGGGATATTGGTTTAGGGGGTGTAGGTGTGCAACGTCATGGTGTGACCTTGATTTGACCTTTGACCTTGCCGTAGTGACCTTGACCTATAAAATCTTGTCTGGGATATATCTCGGAAACTGTAAGGTGTAGGAAGTTGATATTTAGTAGGGACATTGGTTAGGGGGTGTAGGTGTGCAACGTCATGGTGTGACCTTGATTTGACCTTTGACCTTGCCGTAGTGACCTTGACCTATAAAATCTTGTCCGGGCTATATCTCAGAAACCGTAAGGTGTAGGAAGTTGATACTGTGTAGGGATATTGGTTAGGGGGTGTAGGTGTGCAACGTCATGGTGTGACCTTGATTTGACCTTTGACCTTGCCGTAGTGACCTTGACCTATAAAATCTTGTCTGGGATATATCTCGGAAACTGTAAGGTGTAGGAAGTTGATATTTAGTAGGGATATTAGTTAGGGGGTGTAGGTGTGCAATGTCATGGTCTGACCTTGATTTGACCTTTGACCTTGCCGTAGTGACCTTGACCTATAAAATGTTGTCCGGGCTATATCTCGGAAACCGTAAGGTGTAGGAAGTTGATACTTGGTAGGGACATTGGTTAGGGGGTGTAGTTGTGCAACGTCATGATCTGACCTTAATTTGACCTTTGACCTTGCCGTAGTGACCTTGACCTATAAAATCTTGTCCGGGCTATATCTTGGAAACCGTAAGGTTGACGAAGTTGATACTTGGTAGGGACATTGGTTAGGGGCTATAGGTGTGTATTATCATGGTGTCACCTTAATTTGACCTTTGACCTTGTCGTTGTGACCTTGACCTATAAAATCTTGTTGCACCTTTGGGTCTGTCTTTTGATGCAGATTAAGCACTGTTAAAGTCATATTAGAATTTATTAAGAATTTTACTTTCATAACTTCCCATTGTAAGAGATAGAATTTCATCAAGTGAGCCACAGATTTTGCTCCAACACCACACATAAGGATTCATTAAATGTATTACCACTTCTGTATGCATAGTAATATTCAAACCATCTAAACCATAATTCGGCCATGCAGATGTAGATGAAGAGTGTTGAATTTTAGTTTGCTGATTAATGCTGTCATCTTGTTATTGAATTATCTTGTTTTAATACTTCATCTTTATATGCATGATCTTTCTTTTAAACATTATTTCTCCATTTAAACATTGTTTGGACCTTTATATAACTGACAGTGCTCTGAAAGTATCCTGAAGTTTGTACTGGTACAGTACTTCTGTATCTCATGGTGTTGAAAATATTTCCCTAGGCTGTGGGGTACGGGCATCTCTGATGCTATTTTTTGTTTTATTTTTAATTCAAAAAGAGTTTCACAGTGTGTCAGTGTCTCAGAAATAGTAAGACATAGTGATTTTGAACTTATTTTTGTATCCTTGGGGATGCTGAAAAATTTAGTACTCAGTAACTGAATTTTTGAATGTTTTGTTTTCTTGCAGCTTTGTGTTGGATTTTTGTTGCTTTTTTGCTGTTTATGAAAATTAGGCATGGTTCAGAAATGGTAAGAGATAGAGCAATTAAGTTAAAGAGGGAAATAGAGTCATTAATTTTCTGTCTTAGAGGGGTACATGAGGGTGTTGGGCTTCATTATCTGAAACTTTTCATTTTAGTTTTGGGCAGATATTAGAAATATTTTTGGTTCTTATTTGGTTTTTACTTGCATAATGTAGGTTAATGCTAAGTTAAGCCAACTTTTAAAACAACACATGGTACTTGTAAGCACTCATAATTAAAATCATAAACATCATAAGCAAATTTGCAAAAGTATGTTTTGAATTGTTTTCCAAATTCTAGTAGTGACTTTGAAAGTCTGATATCAACAGACAACTTGTTCCATAACTTAATATAACACATTTAATTTCTGTTAGCAAGCAGATTGTAAGCCGTAATGAACAATTTAGAATTCCAGGGATAAGTATAAAGGTAATCAGAGTCAAGTCAAAGGCCCAGACTTTTTACTGGCTTGGCAGTTTATGGTATTAATATTATGTAGGGCTGGGACGGGTGCTAAAATACAGTCCAGAGTTCTCGCATGCTGACAACCAACCCGAATTTGAGTAACCCACAAGATTTAGTACCTACCATAAGACATCTTATATTTAATCAGATAGTATGGTATATGGAGTAAATTATATGTTTATAACCTAAAATCGCAACTTTAATTGATGTAATTTGGCGGAAATGAAGAAATGTGGCATATTTTACACAAATGTTTCATTTGCGGACGATAGTACAATATGCTGTCAATAATCGAGTAGTTAAAATGGACTTGAGTAATAGCAAAGACGGACTCGTCATTTTGAGGATCAGATAACTGTTCGCATCCCTAATATATATTATGTTTTGTCTATTTTATTGTACAGTGTCGTTATGACCTATTATTTTTCAGTTTGTAAGAGTACGAGTGTTGGACCTTTCCTGTAATTATATAGAACACATTGACAAGCTGGATGATAACCAGGTAATATTGAGAAAAATAACTTTCTTTCCAATTTCAAGAACACAGTGCAGAGTTTGTGTGCATACCCAAATGTGGATTAATTTACTCTCAAAAAATGCCATTGACCTTGCCATCTAAAACAGTTGTACAAGCAATATGATGACTACGATAGTGATGCATTTTATTCAAGACTTGTAACATCAGTACTTTCATGTTACAAAATTTTTTAAATAATTATTATAGTCAAATAAGTTTATAATGACACTGAATATTATCAGGAAGGTATTAATAAGTAGACCTTTTTATTGACACAGACCCACAGAACTTTTGATTGACTATTTCAGTCCACTGACTGGGCCATCAGGACGTATCTGGTCCTAAACCAAAATTGTAACAGGAAACTCTACATTGTATTTGCAGGTCAATTAAAAAAATATTTGACCAAGAATCTCATTTAAACTGTATTAAATTGAATGTCATGGAGCCACAACTGTATGGCTATGTCTGAAATGAGAAGTACTTTTTGTACTGGAGTAGTCTTTGACTATTAGTGCTGTGAAATTGTTTAGAGTATTGGGTTTGATGTTTGGTCTATAAGTTAGCGAACTTTGATCTGGTTCAATCATCAAACCAACTTTTTCAAAAATAGTATAAATATAGAAATCTATCATAAATTTTTATCACTTTGTTAAAGATATGCTAAAACATAAAATCCATAGATATTCTGTAAAAATCTCACCATGTTTTATAGATGGCCAAAAATAACATGCATGTTAATGTTGGTGATTTCTAAATGTCTTGTGAAGTCCAAATTTCAGATCTTTGACCCAAACTTTGTTTTGCGGGGCAGTCAATGAGCAAACTATCAGACTTTTACAAACATTGTCCCAGCACTACTGATCATTATTGTACACCTTCAGGATAAATAGCCAGGGATATAGAAGGAAATAATTCATTTTTCCAAAAAATAACTAGTTTCAAGATTTGATAGTAAATACAAAACTGAGGATGTCAAAGAGGAAAAGCATAGTTTTTTCATGACTTTGTACTCTCAATAATTCTTTATTCAATTCCTTTTGTTGAGTTCTTTGAGTACTCCTTATGGTTGGGTCACGCATTTCCTTATGTTCGTATCTGTACATATTTTATTTCTACTGGACAACCTCTTCCATATGACTCGACCTTGACCTTGTATCTGGGGAGTACAGGTTGAAGATTTGGCCGCCCCATATATCCTTCATGCCCTGTACCTCCCCCCCCCCCCCCCCATCATCCCTCTAGCATGTATATTTTAGTACAGGTCATGAGAGGTTGTCATGGCAATTTCAAACATTTTTAAAAAGTGGTTCTAAATGCAAAACATAATTATTCCGAACTGTGTTCAATCATCCAATGTAGTCCTACCCTAATATAAATCACACTGAAGATATCCTACAAACATGCAAGGTGGATCGAACAAGAAATGGAAGTAGACAAGCGCATTCGGTTGTAGCTTGTGACCCAAACACAGAAAGGTGTGACTTAGGCATTACAGGACTGGTCTACTGAACTAGGCCTTCTATATATAACATCTGGGGTTATATTCTACAACAATACTTAGATCATTTCTAACTTAGATTTCAAGTATTTCTTAGATTTCAGGTAAGAAATGATGAAACTGAACATTCTTAACCTTTGTTTTGTGAATACAAAGTGCAAGAAAAACTTAAGTGAAAAAGCTTCCGTTACTTAGATCTAACGTCAACTATCTAAGTATTGTTGTAGAATACGGCCCCTGGTCTGCTGAACTTGGACTTCCACATAACATGGTCTGTGTGATTTGAAGAGACTTTTGGATAAAAATACCCGGTACTTACTGCTAGTTAACAGGAAATTCCACTTATCTGAGTTTGGTTAATTTCCAAATGGTTTGTATATTGTCCATTACTATTACTGTAATAAAACCATTTCTTTGAAGTAAAACTGTATCAATAATGAATATCTAATTTATTTGATAGTCTCAATTTATCATTGTAAATGACACTAAGTGTATTGGGTTTACTCAGCATTTTCTTCTTCTGTAAAGTGACACTTTACTGCATTATAAACAGCAATTTTCTTTGTTTACAGGACCTGAGGGAAGTCAAATTATATGACAACTGTATCACACAAATCAGTGGATTGGATAAGTAAGAAATATCACATTAATTATTGTATTTAAAAAGTTTCATGTCATGTCTTTTTCTCTGTTATTTTGACCACTTTAAAATGCTATTCTGTGAATTGTAAATCATTGATGCAGCAAGTTACCACATTTCTACAATTTTTCTTACCAGGTAAATGCTCAGGATTTCCATTGGCACCAATACTCCATTTATTTTTTGTACAAACATCACATAACTTGTCTCACTTATCAGTGCTAGTTGTAATATATAGTTGTGCATTTAACAGTACTACCACCAATCTATGAAACACCCCTGAAAATGACACTGTACTGGGTATTTCTGAATCAAATATCCACCTCCGTATGACATGTTAACAGTTTCGGATTATAATATAAGGGGGGTGGGGGGGTGGGCATTGATGAAAAAAACATCATGCCCTCAGAGCAGTAGGATGGTATAAATGTATTTACAAAACTGCAATATACATATTTTTTTAATTTTAACATTTCTGCCTTTTATTTCAATAAGATATTTACTATTAGGAGTATTGTATTTACCAGTATTTTGAAGTGTCAGTAATTCAACATAAAAACATCCGAGAAACAAATGTTTTTTTCAATGCTTTCAGATTAAAATTGCTGTCAACATTACAGTTACAACACAATAAAATAGGCACAATAGGTGAGTATTGTTGAGGCCTGATTTCAGAAATTTTACCAAGATTTCATCCATGCAATTTGTGTTTCCCACACTGTATAAAATAATTTCACATGTTTACCTTTCCATGGTTTTGGATGCTTAGCACACTGTAACAGTTCAATAATTATATATTAATATTCACCATGTGTGTTATGACTGTTGAAAACTGAAAGTATAGTGAATTGTGTAAATCAAAGAAATACATTTAAGTTTTCTAAATTTTGAAAGTACATGTACATTCCAGGATACATAGTGTAACATTTGTATTGTAACTTATTAGAGAAACACTGGTCTCAGCTAACAAGCAATTTATTCTAAGGCTGCAACGATTCTTCGGTTACTCGGAAGCGAAACGATTCACTTCTGTCAATACTCGAGGCAAGAAAAGTGAACTGGGTCTTCGAAAACAATTAAACATAGAAGTAAAATCTACTACAAAATTAATTTTTTTCTTTAAATATTTATATATTTTACAAATATAAGGCATTTCCATTTCAGTATTTTATATTTTAACTATTTGCAAACTTTAGTTTTATTGCGTTAATACATCCTATCCAATGGACAATTGCTTTACCGGTCGGCGCGACCGGTCCCGCCAAACGCCAGAAAAAGACGTCCTGTATATAATACCAGCAGGACCGGTCAGTAGTGTGCATTCGCTAGGTGGCGCATCATACTTGCTTCCTGTCTAGACAGAGTGACGTCAGTTCATCTTTTTCGTTTGGCGCGTGTAGTGTGCCGACGCGTTTTGAATTTATCTCCAAGTTTGAAGAAAACGCGGTTTATTCTACGAATTTAAAGCTTATTTTCTTCTGAAAATATATATTTTGTGTCACTTACATATCATGGCCTCTCCAGGACTTAAACGAGGCAGTATCCAGCATTTTATGGCCAGTTTTGAAGATTTTCTTTGTGCTTGTCGTCGAGACGAAGTCGTGGGTGAGAGGTCGTGTGTGGTCCTTGCAGCATTCCTTCTTCTGTTCAAAATGTATATTTACCACGATTCACCCTCCATTAATTTCTACATTGTCGAGTAACTCTGCGTGTATGTCGACGAGAAGAATTTAGAAGGAAAGAAGAATGCATCGTCTGACGTCATCACTTCCAGCTTATGCTGGTCACGTGACACAGACCTGGTCACGTGACACAGACCTGGTCACGTGATACGCATTCAACTATGGAGGTCACGTGATACGCATTTATCAATGGAGGACTCGTATTTTTTCAACAGAAGTTTTCATCAGAAGAAGACGACCATTTATTAATCAACACCCATTTTTAACTGGCAAGAAGAAATCCAGCAACTCGCCTGTTGGTGTGAAGATATTAGATGACATTTGGTCACTGCAATCTGCGTGTTTTGGAAGTGCCGGTCATGTGACTTCACAGATCTCCATACACGACCGGCAAGGCTAGCAGAAGAAATTGTGGCTCCACAGATCCCCAAGTGTGACCGGTTCAGCTAGCAAGAAGATGACCAGGTCTAGACCCCTTGTGCTGAATTTTACCGGTACCAGCTCTGCTCAGACTACCGGTGGGGTCTCCAGCTAGCCCTCTCCCCCCCTTTGACCCTACCTTGGTACGGGTACTGGGGCAGGTTGAGAGTAAGAAGATCTACCAACCGGTTACAGAGGATGGGCCTACCGGGAACCGGTTATAAAGTTGCTCCAGCTAGCTGTCCAGGCCACTGATTTTATGCTGCCTACAATACCGGTTACAGAGCCTACCCACTGGGTGCCGGCTACACAGCCCTCATTGACCAGTGTGCTTCCCCTTAGCCGGTTACAGAGCCAACCAGACCGGTTTACAGGCAGAAAATACAGGTGAATTAACCAGACTGACCCTGGCTGTTTGAAGAATCTGGTCAGTGGTTACAGAGAGAATTTTCTGGTTACACAGAGTTCTGCTGCTCCCACCATCCCAGTGCTGACAGCAGGCTAACCAGTTACAGATTTTACCGGTTACAGAGAGAGTTTACCGGTTACAGACAGGTCTGCTGCTCCCACCATCCCAGTGCTGACAGCAGGCTAACCAGTTACAGATTTTACCGGTTACAGAGAGAGTTTACCGGTTACAGACAGGTCTGCTGCTCCCACCATCCCAGTGCTGACAGCAGGCTCACCGGTTACAGAGTTTACCGGTTACAGAGAAAATTTTCTGATTACACAGATCTGCTGCTCCCACCATCCCAATGCTGACAGCAGGCTAACCAGTTACAGAGAGATCTGCTGCTCTCACCATTCCAGTGCTGACAGCAGGCTCACTGGTTACAAAGTTTACCGGTTACAGAGAGAATTTACCGGTTAACAGAGGTTACTGGTTACAGAGAGATCTGCTGCTCCCACCATTCCAGTGCTGACAGCAGGCTCACCGGTTACAGAGAAATCAGTTGTTCCCATGGGCAGAAGGCAACTTAAGGCAACAAGTCCAGTGAGGACAACAGGGTCACCAGTTAGACATTTGCCTGTGACAGTCAGATAGACAGGAAGTTCTTCAGTAAATTGCCTCAACCAACCGGTTACAGAACCTACCGACGGGTTCTGGCTTACACAACCTCCAAGGACCAGTAGCTTCATACCAAGTCGGTTACAGAGTCTACTGGTCTGGCTTATAGACAGAAATTCCGGTGAAGAAACCTGATTCAAACTGGAACACCAGCTTACCGGATTGCCAGATCCACCAAGTGATCAAATAATGATAGAGCTGTGGCTGTCTGAATGCTTGGTTACAGAGAATGGCCAGTTTACCGGTTCATTAACAGTTAAGTGGCTTACCGGTTACTGAGAAGTGTTGGTTACAGAGAAAACCTTCTGATTCCAACATTACGGACAGGAAGAAGGCAGTTCTGTTAGATAAGCCTACCTCTGCTGAGACGTAGTCGCCCAGTTCTACCAGCTCAAATGAGTTTTCTTTGCAAAACTATGGATCCACCAGGAACTGGTTACAGAGCATTGCTTAACCTATAACCGGTTAGGCCCTGGTACTGGGCAGGTCCACAGGACTGGCTAACAGACCAGCAAAGTCTTTTAAGGGTCCAAATGGCCATTTTAGACCAACCAGTTGCTGTCTGAGGAATCTGGTTACAGAGAAATTCTTAGACCAGTCACTTGTCCTGGTGAGCTGACTGTCTCAATCTGCCTGATCAGTCAGCCAGTTACTCTTGCCAGTGAGATGCGGAACTCAACCACATTGGTTAGAATACTGCCAACAAGAAGTCTGCTGTACCAGTTATTCTGGAGATGCCATTGATCCAGCCTCCGAAACTGGCCAACCCAGCTTGCCTTTTTACCCAGCTTGTGACCAGTGTCAGCTGACACCAGGGGCATGAGTTTGCAAACTCAAGCTTTCCCTCAAGATTACAACCCTTTTCTGGTTTGTCACAACTGAAGCAATGGGAAATTTATCTGTTAATTGGACCAGGGGTCACAGTGTTCATAAATGGCTATTAGTGTTTCCACAGTGGGGTTCTGTGGAAATGACCTTATGTCGCAGATCCCCTTTGGATGGTTTCCTACTGTGTGGATCAGTGAACCTGTCGCCAGTGTTGACACTGGTATTTTTGCACCAACCTGCCGGTTCAAACTTGGGCCACCCTAGGGGCCAGCCTCAAGTTTACATGAACCTCCCAGGAAGGCTACACCCTCCCCTGCCAGAAACGACCAGTTTGACCAGTTCTCCAGGCAGGATTTTGGTTCAGTATCCTAAATGATTCAGCGGGAATTTCAGGAACCACATGAACCTCTCTTCAGCCAGAGGAGTGGCTAGCCTCATGGTTGCATACTGCCTCACCCCTTTCAAACAACAAGGAAATGCCAGCCCCCACTAAACCAGTCTCCAACATACACAATCTCTAGTAGCTCTGTGTCAGGAGTAAGTTTGAATGGTATCATGAAAAATTAGAACTAGACCTCGAGCAAGTCTTTGTCTTGAGAGACTACCAGTTCAGCCTGAAAGAGGGCAAGGTGAGACCCACCCTAGAGCATTTGCAGACGTTATCTGCAATCCAGAAACTTCTCTCCGGATCGACATGCCCGATCCAGCGGCTCATGCCCCTGATAGCATTACTGGCAGCCATAGCAAAGCCTGTCCACATAGGTGGCCTTTCTCATCAGGCCGATACAGTGGCACTTGATAAATAGCTGGAGAGTACCTGAATCGCCAAAAGGTGATCCCAGTTCACTCCACCCTCAGCTAAAATCGTGGCTGCAGGAAGACCATGTGCTTCAAGGTCAACCATTACACCTACTGTATATGCTCTGCAAATCCTTATAGATGCATTTAGAGGGGTGGGGTACTCACTTAAGGGAACACACTGCAAGGGGAACCTGGCCCCTTCTGAAGCAAGTTACACTTTAATATCTGGAATTTAAGGTGGCCTTTTGGCCCTAAAGAGTTCCAAAACCTCTGCTTGAACAATGTTGCTGTTGTAGCTACAGACAACCCCATGGTGGTTTTCTATATAAAGGGGGGATGGAATCGGACCCCCTTTGGGCCCTCTTGTGGAGAATTCTGACCTGGTGTACCAGACACAGGTGACTCAGAACCTGACACATCCACAGCCGGCCGAATGTGATAGCAGGCAAGCTATCCAGGCTAGGACAGACCATTAAACATAATGGTCCCCCCATCCAGAGGTATTCAAGCAATATGCTCCCGGTGGCAGCATCCTCAAGTGGACCTGTTTGCCACCAGGTTGGACAACTACATCTCTGCCTCACCAGTTCCAGATCCTCAAGCCTGGGCAGTAGATGCCTTCATTCTTCCTTGTTAGGACCTGGACCCATATGCCTTCCCACCAGCAGCTATCTTGGGCAAAGTGGTGGGAAAGTTGCAGGACCACCCGTGCAACAACTCATACTGATTGCACCAGGGTGGTCCAACATGCCTTGGTTCTGAGACCTGGTAACCATGTCCAGTCAGATCCCACTGTGTGCACTTTCTGCCTGACTTTTGACTCAGTTACTCAACCAGACCCTTCACAGGAACCTGGTAAATCTGAATCTACATGCTTGGCCCCTAGAGCCCCAGCTACCAAGGAAGCAGGGCTTCCCTGAGGCAGTGGCAGCTCGAATTGAGGCTCCTCCAGAGGATCAAACAGATCAGTCTATGAGGCAAGTGCACCATATGTTTTACACGTGGTACCTCAGTAATCAGATGGACTTCTGGGCACCACCTTTAAAAGCTATAGCTGACTTCCCTTTGTACCTTTTCAAGACAGGAAGTTACAGCCGGGCACCATTGATGGCTATAGACCAGCCATTGTTAACAATTTGGGAATTTGCCCATTAATGTCAGCAGCGATGAAAATCTCACTGATCTCCTGGATAGTTTCCACAGAGACAGATCCAAGAGAACAGGGGAATCCCCTCTTGGAACCTTTCCCTGGTTCTACACCAGCTGACAAGGTTCCTTTTTGAACCCCTTAAGGAGGCCTCCCTGAAGCACTTGACTATCAAGACTGTCTTCCTGTTGGCCTTAGGTTCAGGCAAGCGGAGGGTGAGATCCATGCTTGGCTGCATAACAACCTCAGACACCAGATTGGTCCATGGTGTCTTTCTACCCCTCAGCCAGCCTTCCTTCCAAAAATTAGCTAGCCAAAGAGAGTCCAGACAGTGTGGCCCCTGTGGTTAATGCAGCCCCGGTCCTCACTCTGGATAGGTCACAGGTCCTGGTGTCCAGTCAGAGCCCTGTGTTACCATCTGGATAGGACCTCAGATCTTAGGCATAACAAGGAGCTGGTCTTTGTCTCCTTCCAAGAAAGTTGTCGACAAGGACATCTCTCCTGCCACCATCTCCTCATGGATCAAGCTACTGTGATCCTATGACATGAGCTCTCTGACCAGTAAGCCCTCACCTTGCATCAGGTCAAAGCCCATGATGTTAGGGCTTTTGCTGCTTCTAAGGCATTCCAGTCAGGAGTCTCCTTAGAACAGTCCTCAGCCTTCCACTGTAAGTCATATATCACCTTCACACAGTTCTGAAGGATGTGGCTGGGGCTGATTTAGAGCCTCTTTACTTGGGCCTAGTAGTGGCTGCTCAGCAGATCCACAAATAGCCCTTATATTGAGATTTGTATACATGTACATAGTGTAAATAGCTCATGAATCTAATTGACATGCTTCCTTCGGGAGGTTTATTTGCCTTCCGGGACTGAACTCATCCCTCTCTTCCCCTACCTCAGAGCAGGTCTGTAAGAAGGGGGGGGGGGGGGCAATGCTGGTATAGCCCCGGCAACCGGGCTCTGGTAACCACCATGGACCTATAGGTCTCCTGACTAAGTCAGCCTAGGCCGTAGGGTAAAAATTTTGTTACCATTTATGAGTTCATTCTAAGTCCCTAGTAACTTACCCGCCGACCAAGCGGTAGTTATTCAGCAATTGTCCATTGGATAGGATGTATTAACGCAATAAAATTGCAAATTTAATAAGTAAATTAAATTTTTATAAGTTAATACCCTATCCAATGGACAGGCAAGGCCCTCCCAACCGACCCCGCTATCAGCTTACTAGGGGTCTAAATCTGTTTAGACAACGAAAAAGATGAACTGACGTCACTCTGTCTAGACAGGAAGCAAGTATGATGCGCCACCTAGCGAATGCACACTACTGACCGGTCCTGCTGGTATTATATACAGGACGTCTTTTTCTGGCGTTTGGCGGGACCGGTCGCGCCGACCGGTAAAGCAATTGTCCATTGGATAGGGTATTAACTTATAAAAATTTAATTTACTTATTAAATTTGCAATTCTTTGTGTAACAACGTTTTATAAGACGGCATTTTATATAACGTATTTCGAAGACGCCTCAAATCTCGCAATATAAAGATGGTTAAAGTTTCTTATATTTTGCATTATAAAAGCGTCTTTTCCCCAAAATTCAATAAATTATCAAAATTGTTTCCTGTTGTGTGGTTTGTAACTATTTAATAAGGCGTGGTATTGCAAAATATGAAGCAGTTTATTTCGTGGGCGATAATCAAGCGATTAACCGAGTCGAATCTTATAAAACGTGGAATCGAGGTGCATTTTCCGGCTTGCTTGCAGCCCTAATTTATTCTAGCTCTTCAGATTGACAGCTGATCAGTCTCAGTGTTTACAAGAAACTCTGTGTTATTTACACTAGGCACCATAATATTGTTACACATTTTTCAAGATTCTGTGAGAAAATCCAAGTTTTTCTTTGGTAAGACCTAGTTTGTGGTATCTCATGTGTTGGTATTACATAATCAATGCACAAACATGACATCACTTGTCTAAATTATTAGTGTCATTATGCCCTCATGTATGATACTCTATGCTGGAATTTGATGTTGAATTCACTTCTCAATCATTGAAATGTTTAGAAATGACTGCCAAAGATTTTAGAATCTATATGTATCACTGGATGCCCTATTCACAAAGATTCTTTGTCCATTGCTTTTTAAAAAACGTTGTTATCTTGATTTTAAAAAGAATCTGTGATCTTTATACCTACAGCAGTTCTTATAGTATAAGGCGAAGTCAGAGTGGTGGTAATATCCGACACTTCTGTTCATAAAGATTCTTTATCTATTGCTTTTTAAAAAACGTTGTTATCTTGATTTTAAAAAGAATCTGTGATCTTTATATCTACAGCAGTTATTATAGTATAAGGCGAAGTCAGAGTGGCGGTAATATCCTACACTTTTATTCATAAATCTGTCAAACAGTTTGATTATAGTTTTGCTTTTGATTCCCACACTGTTTGGAATGCTCTTCCTGATGAGATTCGTGCATCTCCCTCCCTAGCCTCTTTCAGAAAGCAGCTTAAACCTACCTGTACACCAAAGCATACACCACCTTAGTTTTAATCATCCCCTGGTTTTGTCTGTGGTGCTTGACCTCTTTTCTGTCCCTGGATACTAAAATTGGTTGACTGTTTTTACCCGACAGCCCTTGGGGCTGTTGGGGTATTGTTTTCACCCATGGTGTCCTGTTGGGCGGGCGGGCGGGAAAAAGTTTGTCCGGGCTGTATCTCAGAAACCGTAAGGTGTAGGAAGTTGGTACTTGGTAGGGACACTGGTTAGGGGGTGTAGGTGTGCAACGTCATGGTGTGACCTTGATTTGACCTTTGACCTTGCCGTAGTGACCTTGACCTATACCATCTTGTCTGGGCTATATCTTGGGAACTGTAAGGTGTAGGAAGTTGATACTTTGTAGGAACATTGATGAAGAGGTGTAGGTGTGCAACGTCATAATGTGACTTTGATTTGACCTTTGACCTTGCTGTATGGACCTTGACCTATAAAATCTTGTCCGGGCTATATCTCGGCAACCATAATGTGTAGGAAGTTGATGTTTGGTAGGGACATTGGTTAGGAGGTGTAGGTGTGCAATGTTATGTTGTGATCTTGATTTGACCTTTGACCTTGCTGTAGTGACCTTGACATATAAAATCTTGTCCGGACTATATTTCAGAAACCATAAGGTGTAGGAAGTTGATACTTGGTAGCAACATCGGTTGGGGGTTGTACTTGTGCAATGTCATGGTGTGACCTTGATTTGACCTTTGACCTTGTCATAGTGACCATGAGTTTTAAAATGTTGTCTGGGTTTTCTTTGATTCCATAAGGTGTAGAAAGTTGACACTTGCTAGGGACATTGGTTAGGGGGTGTAGGTGTGCATCATGGTGTGACCTTTAACTTTGGCTCTGCCAAAGTGTGTTGACCTGCCATATTTGAGACATCTTTCTCTTATGACAAAGATATATGGATTGCTTTGCTTTAAATTGCTTTAATTATGTTTCTATTAACAACCCTAAATCCAGAAGTTTTGTTAACAATTTCATGGAAGAAAATAATTTTGTAGATCTCTTCAGATATGAATTCTTGGAGAAATGTTGCTACCAAGACATACATTTAACAATAGCCCCTGACCTGTTTTTGGAAGCTTTAATTGTTAAGGATTCGAGGAGAATCGATTAAATATGGAGCTTTTAAGAAGAAGTTCAATTCAAATTTTGAGAAATTATTACTTTTAGAAATAGAAAAATTAGAATTAGGTGAAAGCACCACTGATCTTGAATTACTGGAGCTAAAAAGCAAGAACTCCTTGAATTTCGACAAGAAGAAATGCAGGGACATATGATAAGGTCAAGGACACAATGGGTTACTGAGGGAGAAAAGCCTTGGGGCTTGGCTAAAGTTTTCAGATAAAAGTGCAGTTAAAACAAACTCAGACCTATTCAGCAGCCCATTGTGGTACAACAGTAAAATGTCTTGCCATGATATGTACATTCCTACTTGGTTTGAGAAGGGTATTAAAACAATATCAGATATTATAAACCCCAACGGGTTAATAATGACAATGGATGAAGTAAAACACCAATACTCGTTTAGTACTATTAACCCATTGCATTATCTTAGAGTAAAGCACAATGTAAAGCAATACATTGAAAAATACAAATTTGATGAAGAGTATATAGTTCAGAGACCTTTTGTCCCATTTCATATTGTGCCCATTTGGAAAAATAAAAAGGGTGTTAGTGCCTTTTACAAAACTCTTACAAAACATAATGAAAATGAACATAAAATCAAGTAAAAATTGGAAAACGAAATACAAGTAACTATTAATAAAAGAGTATGGAGTTCAATATTTAGTGTAACTTACCAAAGTGCAAACAATAATTTACTAGTGTGGTTTCAGTTGAAACTTTTGTACAGAATCCTTGGTACAAGGGAGTACTTGAATAAAATCAATATTGTTAATAGCTCAGACAGGAGGGAAATTGAAAAAAATAATTTATGAAACAACTGGGCTGAAGATTCATTTTTCAAAATTTGATATATTATTTGGCTACCAAAATATAGACAGAAACAGAGTTCCATTGAATGTGATATTGCTGATTTCAAAAAAATACATCTATGACATTAATCGTAAAAATGGCATCTTAAATCTAATGGCTTTAAAACAAAAGTTTCTGCAAACATACTTTGATGAGTATTACTTGGTTGTGTTAAAAGATAAACAAGACCTTTTTATAAAACTATGGGAAAAGTGGTGGCCCATGTTGGGTGTGTAGTAACACTTTCAGCTTAGCAAAAGCTATTGATGTATGTCCAAGTTATATATGTAAGATTGTTCATTTATTTTTTGTTATAAACCCATGTAATATGCAGAAATAAAAATATACAAAAAAAAGATATATGGATTGCTGCAACTGATTATTATCTGCACTTTTACATAATTGTGTTTTTTCCATTGACAGCTATTCTCTAATTAATAAGTTTTACAGCTTCGTAATTTTTAGTGTACTGATTAATACTGTCATCTAGGTATTGAATTTTCTTGTTTTAATACTTTATCTTGACATACAGTTTCTTTCTCTTTGATGTTATTTTCTGTACTTAAACATTATTTGGAGCTTTATATAACTGACAATGCCCTGAAAGTATCAGCATCTTTGTACTGTTTGTGCACTACTTCTATATCTCATGACCCCAGTTTGACCCATAAGGGGGGGTCGGGGGATAAAACTGACTGGCTATTTAGATTCTCCACATATGCTTTCCTAATACCTCTTAATACATTCTGAAGCTATAAAAGCAACGATAAAGGAGATATGAGACAAAAACTCCAAAGCAGCTATTTATGATCCCAGTTTGTCCCACAAGGGGGGGTCGGGGGGTAAAACTGACTCACTATTTAGACTCTCCACATCTGCTTTCCCAATACCTCTTAATACATTCTGAAGGTATAAAAGCAACAATAAAGGAGATATAACGCAAAAACTCAAAATCAGCTATTTTATGACCCCAGTTTGACCCATAAGGGGGGGCCGGGGGTAAAACTGACCGGCTATTTAGACTCTCCACATATGCTTTCCCAATACCTCTTAATATATTCTGAAGGTATAAAAGAAACAATAAAGGAGATATAAGGCAAAACTCCAAAGCAACTATTTTATGATTCCAGTTTGACCCATAAGGGGGGGGGGGGGGGGGGTCGGGGGATAAAACTGACCGGCTATTTAGATTCTCCACATATGCTTTCCCAATACCTCTTAATACATTCTGAAGCTATAAAAGCAACGATAAAGGAGATATAAGGCAAAAACTCCAAAGCAGCTATTTATGACCTCAGTTTGGCCCATAAGGGGGGGTCGGGGGGTAAAACTGACCAGCTATTTAGACTCTCCACATATGCTTTCCCAATACCTCTTAATACATTCTGAAGATATAAAAGCAACAATAAAGGAGATATAAGGCAAAAACTCAAAATCAGCTATTTTATGACCCCAGTTTGACCCATCAGGGGGGGCCGTGGGGTAAAACTGACTGGCTATTTAGACTCTCCACATATGGTTTCCTATTACCTCCCAGTACATATTATGGCTCTAAATGCAATACTTAAGAAGATAATAGGGGGGTTGACCTAAATTTAACGCTTTCAGATTGGAAGGTGTCAGAAAATCACTCATAAATGAGATATTTTTCAAGGGATTGCTCCCAAAATCTAATCAGCTCGCGTTTTCGATAGTATGAACAGGTGTGTCAAATTATAAGGCTGTGTAGCAAGTAGTTTTTCCTGAACTGCGATGACGGGGGGTGTACTTCAAAAAATTGTGTTTGATCATGTGACCTTCATAAAGGTCAAAGGTCAAATTTAAGCATGCAGAAAAGTTTTCCCATGCCTAAGGTATATAACTGCCAAATATGGTTCGAAACCTTCTAATAATAAGGGAGATTTTCAAGGGAGACCATAATGCGGCGGTGGCGGCGGCGGCGAGGAAACTGAGGCGAAAACAAATAAGCGCCCTTTCAGGGATGCTTAATTAGAATTTTGCAACTAATTTATAAGATCCAGTATTACTTTTAAAGACAAGTGATAACGCTAAATAAAGAAAGAATAATGATTTTTTTTATTAATCTGGGGTTTAATGTTGCTTTCATCATAATGTTTAGGTCATATTACAATGGTAACTTGAGGGCAAGAAATGCATGCTTAAGTTAGCAAAGCTCTTGCACTGTAAAACACTCTTACATAGTCATGCAACTACGAACTTTCTCACATTAGGTCAGTGATGGGAATTGAACCAAGCATCTGAGAATTAAGCATTGAGTGTTCTAGACACGGCGCCACCATGGGAAGAGAAGAAATCATGAGAAATGTATTCATGAGCAGTCCTAATCACAGGTGGCCTTAGAACATGTACTTAGATGTTGCAGGTGTTTAAAGGGTATCTTAGAGTTAGAAATATTCGTGAAAAAACAGTTTCATACTTTCTTAACTGATATCGAAGTAATGCTTAAAATCTATGTTAGGAATGGTCTAGGTATTGTTTGTGGAGGTGACCCAAGATCTTGTCTTGAGTGTGTAGATAATTATTTAACAAGAGCAATGGCTCAATAATAAATTAATAAGTAAATTGGAAAATCTGGATTTTTGATATATTTTTATTTGTGTCAGGGGTTGATCTCGATCAATCTCAAAATTTAATTGGATCTAATTGGACCCATCTTTTGTCATTATTTCCATGAAGATCCAACCCGTAGTATTTACATTAAACTGCTGATAAACAGACAGATGAATGGTCATGATTTTAATATCTCCCTGGCAGAGGTATTAGGTTTGCATTATCTAGATACTGACAGCATATGTTGAAAGTATTAAATTTAAAGGGAAGAGTAAGTGAACTCTTCTGTGCTTTAAGAAAATTGAAAAAAAAATTAACTGTGTGCAGTGTGTGGATAGTGTAAACATTACTCAGTGCAACGCTGATTAACACAATTTTTTTCTACAGTAATCTACAGCAAAAACAATTTGCCCCACATAGTTCTGCAATAAATAACTCCTTGCTTGATAAGTTTTCATATTTAATGTTACTTGACAAATTTTATTGCAATGCTAATATGGGTGTTCCACCACACGACTAAGGCTCCCGATTAAGGGTTTTTGAGGGTCGGTTTGAAATATTTGCTTAGTCCCAGACCTTCTGTAAGGGTCGGTTGTTAAAAAAATTAACTGTGTGCAGTGTGTGGATAGTGTAAACATTACTCAGTGCAACGCTGATTAACACAATTTTTTTCTACAGTAATCTACAGCAAAAACAATTTGCCCCACATAGTTCTGCAATAAATAACTCCTTGCTTGATAAGTTTTCATATTTAATGTTACTTGACAAATTTTATTGCAATGCTAATGTGGGTATTCCACCACACGACTAAGGCTCCCGATTAAGGGTTTTTGAGGGTCGGTTTGAAATATTTGCTTAGTCCCAGACCTTCTGTAAGGGTCGGTTGTTGTCGGTTGGGGCCGTGTGAAAAATCAAACATGTTTGATATTTCACACGACTACAACCGATTCATATTTCCTGCCGTCAACAAAATGTCCAGTCCCAGGCGTCCTCAGGCCTCCTCAGACCCAAATTTACAGTCGTGTGTTGTCCCAGGCCGCCTGCGACCCTTAGTCCCAGACCTCCGTAGCTTAGTCCCAGGAGGGCGGTTGTTAATCCCAGACTCAAATATGATGCGTATGAATTTCATGCGTCTGAAAGTGGGTCGGTTGCATTAGTCCCCGGAAGCCTCAGACCGTCTGCAGTGTCCTGGGACCCAAAAATCAAGGTCTGGGACTAAGAACCGACTGAGGGTAACCGACCCTAACCGATCCAAACCGGCCTCCCCAGGACGCCTGGGACCACGCATTTTCAGTCTGCGGCGGCCTGAGGACGCCCCAGGAGGCCTGGGACTAACAACCGATTAAGAACCGACTGTTTTCCGCGCATCGGAAATTAAAACGAGGCAATGAGGGGGTCTGGGACTATATAAGCGACCGCGCACACATTCTCGTTGTTACTGACTGTTTGGCTACTGAGAGACGTGTGTCACTGATTTGTAGGGGTTTTCAGTTTTTATTTTATATACTTGAGCTTAGGGCAAATTTCACAGTTAGGAGACACATTTTACTATTTTTTTATTATTTTGTCGACTGGATTATGAGGAAAGAGAAAGGAGGGAAGAGAGGAAGGAAAAAGATGGATGAGAGGGAGAAGGAAAGTCAAGTAGAGGAGAGGAGTGAAGTTATTACAGAAGAAGGAAGTGAGAGGAGAGAGGAGGAGGAGATTCAGGAAGATCCAGCTATTGGGGAAGCTGTGGCAGAAGAAGAAGAGAGGTGTGAGGAAGATCTGGAGTGCCATTCTTCAGCCAAGAGAGCCAGGGTGTGTGCCACTTTTACAGACAGCCAGGAAGTTTCCAATGTGGAATTTGTAAAGCTGCACCCTGAACTGTATGATAAGGAACATTCACGTTTCCATGACAGGACCAGAAGAGAGGCTCTCTGGGCAGAAATATCTGCAGAACTCAAGCTCCAGCCCTTTGATGTGAGAAGATGGTTCGAGTCCCAGCGAACCCGTTATGGGAAGCTGTCTAAGCTCCAATCTGGCCAAGCCCCGAGGGAGATGACCAAGAGACAGTCCTGGGTGTACCAACAGATGGGTTTTCTTAAAACCCACATCAGAAGAAAGGGGGCCAATAGAAGTTCAGGTTTTGAGGCCAGTCCAAATACCAGCAGGCAGGACGAATCACGTGGCTCAACTACTGATACAGAACACCTCGAGTCCAGTGTCCTGAGGGAGAGGAGTCAGTCCATCATTACATCAACGCCCGTTTCAACTACAGACTCCAAGATTCTCGAACACTTTGAGCAGATGAGGACACTTATCTCAGGTTTTCTGCATCAGAAGTCAGACAGGCAGCCCTTCTTTGACTACGTGGCATCAGAGGCCGAAAAGATGACTCAAGAAGAATTTGAAGAATTAAAGGGCAAGATATTTAGAGACATCGAAACTATTAAGAGTAACCACAGACGTCAGCCATTGCCCAGAAGATCAGCCACTGTTACCACGGAGTCCCAGAGGGTCGGCCTACTGCCAACAACCACTCCACAGGCGTCTAGTTCCACTCAAGCAGCAGCTAGCAGCAGTTTTGTGTACTATACACCAAGCCCCATTGGCTTCAGCAACCCGACATCTGTCCTAACTGTACAGGACGAAGGGAGCAGACACAATCTGAGTGGAATCTTAAGCCAGCTACCAGATCTGACATCAACACAGATCGTCGAGCAGCCTCAGCAGCAGCAGCAGCAACAACCGCAGCAGCAGCTCTTTACTATCACCACTTCAGCACCGCCTCAACAGCAGCAGCAGCCTCCTCAGTAGCCATCCAGTCAGGGCGGGTCTTTGACCTGCCAGGCCCTTTTCAGGGCCACCAAATCTTCCAAAAACAATTATTCAGCTACATGTTATTCCAATTCCCCTCCCAAAACAAAAAAGTTCAGTACAAATACTTATCACAAGAAAAAAAAAGTTCAAGTCCAACACCTACACCACCCCAAACATGAAACAAATAACCCATGGTACCACACATAACAAAAAAGGCCACATAAAAAAAAATTTAAAAAAAACTCCCAATATGGCCATTAATCAGCCCATTTTTAGAGTAAAATCCATGGGATAGTTTAAAATCTGTAACTGAAAAGTCCAACACTTACACCTTCCCTAGAGTTAAAAGTGATTATTACATACTTGCCAACCCACAAACAGACAAACTCAATACCAAACATAACCCCCAAATAACAAACCCAGTAAGAAACCCAACATCCAACTACCAATAATAAACCCAACCCCAGTTAAACCACCAACCAAGAAACACAAAAACCCAAAATTAAATAGAACCCATGCCAACAAACTGACAAACTATTTTGCAAACACAGTCCCCCATTATTGAAAGCAAAAATAGTTCCATGGTTATATTTTCCACATTTTTGTGATTAGAAGTGAAGATTTAAAATTGAAGATTTCCATGAAAACCTTTCTGCTACAAATAAATTTCCAAGCCATGAACAAAAAAAAATTGGTGAAATTATGATGTGGATTTCAAAATATATAAAAAAATAATTCAATTTCGGATATTATGTGTGACTTTGTGTTTGGCTTTTGTTTAACAGTGGGTTTGTCTGTTTGTTGGGTGAGTAGGTTGTGTTTGTCTGTTTGTCCGTCTCTACAAGTTATGTTTGGCATGGGGTTTGTCTGTTTGTCCGTCTGTACAAGTTATGTTTGGCATGGGGTTTGTCTGTTTGTCCGTCTGAACAAGTTATGTTTGGCATGGGGTTTGTCCGTCTGTAGCAAACATAGCTGATTAATTGTTTTTGGAATAATTGGTAGTCCTGAAAAGGACTGTTATAGTTAGTCCTGAAAAGGACTGTTTACTGCATCAGGACTTATATTCTGCCATCTTGCCAGGCCACTGCTCCCTCATTGTTGAAGTAGTCCTTCAGGTAATCCCTCTGTCTCTTGGCTTCTCTGGCAGGGTTTCTGTCTTGGCCACCACCAGCAGCACCCCCAATCAATCCACAATCATCAGGTACATCATCATCATCGTCCTCCCCAGGCTGCTGACCACCAGGTTGACCTTGATACTGGCTTCTCAGTATGTTGTGTAGAACAACACAGGTCAAGACCACTTCCCTGACTGTTGCTGGGGGTAGTTCAATGGTTGTCCTCATCACCCTGAATCTTGACACAAGGATGCCAAAAGCGTTCTACACCACTCTTCTGCCCCTTGAAATTCTATAATTGGCAATCCTTTCCTCTCTGGTTAACATCCTTCTGCCATAGGGTTTCATGAGCCAGGTCTTCAGGGCAAAAGCATCATCTGCCAGGATGAAGTAGGGGACATCTCTCCCACCCTGGGTTATAGGAGCTGGATCAGGGAAGCCTATCCTGCCATCCTCAATCCTCCTCTTCAGCTGAGAGGCATTAAATATCTGGCCATCCGAGCAGGATCCTTCAGTACCCACATCCACCCATCTAAACTTGTACTGTCCATCTACCAGGGCCAACATCACAATGGAAAAGAACCCCTTGTAGTTGTGGTAGAGGGCCCCAGTGTTCTTGGGCTTCTTCAGGGCCACATGCTTCCCACCCAGAGCTCCCAGGGCATGTGGAACATTCCACCTGATCCTGAATTCCCTCTCCAGTTCTTTCCACTGATCTGGGGTAGTAGGACACTTCAGGTACTCCCTGGTGAACTCATCCTGGATGGCCCTGCAGACCTCTGGTATAAACTTGGAGATGGTGGATCTTCCAACCCTGAACTGACAGGACAATGATGTGTAGGACTCTCCAGTGGCCAGATATCTGATGGTGAGGGCTAACTTCTCCCCAACACTGATTGGTGCTCTGTAGTTGGTGGCCTGCCTGGCTAGGTGTGGTTCCAGTCTGGTCTTAATCATTTCAAAGAATTCTGGGGTCATCCTCATGTAGTTGGTGAATCCTGGAATGTCTGTGGCATACAGATCAGCCATAATGCTGTGGTAGGCCCCCCTCTCCTCTCTCTGCAGTAGCCATGGCCTGACCCACATGTTGTGCCTTCTTCTAGGTCTCTGTATGGGTGCTGGTGGTGCTGGTGGTGGTTGCTGTGGTCGACGTAAGAAATGGAAATGCATGATTATTTGTAACTGAATAAAAACCAAAAAAGCCCTAAGTTGTTGTTGAATCTGTCTTCCATTAAAAGGTGGCATCCTGCTGTGTTCCTAGAAAAGCAATGATGATTAGATCGCGAATTTTATATATATATACCCAGAAAATCCAGCAACTTTGGAAAACAATAATCGGGGATCCTGGTCTGGGGAAGACTGAGGAGGCCTGAGGACGCCTGAGGATGCCGGTAGTTAATCGTGGGTTAGTTGGGGCTTAGTCCCAGGAGGCCTGAGGCGTCCTGGGACCCAGTCGGTATGTGTACGACAGGATCGTGGTTGAAACCGACCTGAAAACTGGCTTAGTCGGTTCTTAGTCCCAGACCAGTCGGGGACTGTCTGGGGCCGCCTGAGGTGTCCTGAGGCGTCCTGTGGACGATCTGTTCTTAATCCCAGACTTCAGTACTGACCCAGTATTCCCGCCCATTTTTGTCTTTTTTCCACCGACTGTGCACGATTAAGGGTCCCAGACAGGATCGGGGCTTAATCTTTTGGTGGAACAGGGGCATTAGGTTATGAAAAGTTTATATAAAATTATATGATCTAATACTACATTATTTTATGATGAAAGACAATGTTTCAATATAGATCAATATGGAAAATTATGGAAAGTTATTTTTTGCATATATGCATATATTATAATCATAGTATAACATACAATTACAAAGTATACAATAACCATTTTAAATATCCAGTGTATGAAAGTACAGTTGTATCGTTCATACATTCAGCCATTTGCAGAAATTTGAAACAGATAATTTATTTTGAATTATTATATCAATCAGTAATTAAATTAACATTTCCATTGTACCTATTTTTCCTCCAAAAAGCTTTGGTTTGAATTATTTTAAATACACCATTTTTGGAGGTTGCCGCGGTGATGCTGTGGTAACACACTCGCCTCCCAACTTGGAGATCAGAGCTCAAATCCCAGCATGACGTCATATGGGAAAGCTGGTAGTTACTTGCCACTGGTCGGCAGTTTACAGTACAGAACCTTGACCGACTACATGTACTGCTTTCCTCTGCCTTTCCAACTAACCATCACAATATAACATATAAGGTATTAGGCGGGACATAAAACATTAAATAAACTAAAAATACATCATTTTTAGTTCAGAAAAACTCTCAAAATTGAAGTCCAGTATCAACAATTCAGTAACAACAACTGTGTCTCGTATTTTTACATAAAATTTTCAAACTGAAACCTTATTGCGTCTGTAATTGGGTTAAGGTCAGAAAGATCAGGGGTGCAGTAAATTTAATTTTTCTGATGAAATGTATCGATTGTGCAAAAATTAATAGAGAAAAAAAATCAGATGATAAATAGAAAAGTGATCTGTCACAGACAAAATTTCCAAAATGACTTCCTTTGCACACAAACATAAAATAGGAGAAACCCCTTGTTATCAGGGTCTTCAGACTGATGTGTTGTGTCAAAGACATCCGGCCAGTGATAACAGTAAAAAACCCCAGGCTAACTCACTAAAATGTGTAGCTCCTACAAAAAGTAGCATCATGGAAGTAGAGCCTCAGACAAGGTACATATAGAGTTGTAATAATAAACATATAAAATGAATTTTCTTGTGTATTATGTTATAGATGGTTCATGAAAAATTAGTTTATTGATGTGTTGAAAATCTAATGAAATTATAATAACTGCAGTTGAGCACAGAGTCTAAAATTATCATAGAATTAAGGCTAACAGTTTAAGTTCAGTGGAGGTTTGTGAATGTGGTAAGTTAGATTGGACAGGAAAAGGGGAAGTGGCCATTTTTCTTCCTGTGTGGGGTGGTTTTAGGTTTGTAGTAATTACTGTTTAGGTTAGAACACTATATCACACCCTCAGAAGTTTATATGCTTTGGTTAACACAAGCAGTAAGAGTCACCAGTTATTTTATATGTTTAAACTTAAAGTGGCAATTGAAGGTTTGCAGTCCAGTGTTTTTTAAGTTTTATTGAGATAGATACAAAAAAATCCCTAATTATTGTATTGACAGTGATGAGCTATAAATGTAAAAATATAAAATGTGTAGTTTGGCATTATCTGAATGATAATGTGGAAACTTTGTCCTACAGATTATATTTAGGGTTTTTCTTTGCAGTATCTATATTAAGAAAAGAGAATATTCTTTGTCCATAGATCACATTAATTAGGCACAGGGTCATGTCGCAGTGGGACTTCCTTGAACACAGAGTGCTGTAAGATTGGTCACTTTTCCCATTTCTTTTCTATGTGGGTGTTAGGTAAATAAGTGTCTGTGTGTGCAAAGAGTGAGGGAAAAACATTGACCAACAGAAATTAAAGCCACAACATGATGTTCATTTTTTCTCTCAAGAATGTTCCCAGTTTTTATCTCCCACCGGCTGAAAGCTGAGTTGGGGGATCAGAAAATGCCTTTAATGCAGGGGTGCGTGCGTGTGTGCATTTGTGTGTATGTTCATTCATCAAATTCTGAAAAAAAACTTTATGTCTCATTCATGTATGAAGATATCTTGACTCATTTTGCAAAGCATGTTTATGACTATGAAAACGTGTGTAAAATATTATGGTTGTGAATCAAAAAAGAAAATGGCTGACATAACTGACTGTTTGAAAATCATTAAGATGGTCTAAAACTTAAAGTATCTCAGTTAGCTTCATCAAATTTGCACAGTTCTGATTCTAATAGTACTTTTATAGCACTTATCTCCATCCTTTGACACACTCTAAGGTGCATAATACCAGGAAGCAGAGATCATAATCATTAAGCCAGAAGCATCACAGGGGTCGGCACCACAGTGAAAGACAAGACCAGAAAACTAGGGTAGCACAAATGTGCCCGGTATATATGGCTAGGAAAGCTTATCTGAGAGCACTTTTGGCTTCATTTTGAAAACAAAATTACTGCCATAGGTTTTATATCTCCCATATCATTGGTCTTAGTTTCTTTTAGTTTAGATTAATTTAATTTTTTTTGTATTTAATTTTAATCATGCATGAAAGGACTGTGTCACTTTCAGGTTTTACATTAAAAGATATAGTTTCAAAGTTTTCTCACATCAGAGACTGCAGTATTCATTGTTTAAATAAAAAGTAATGCTTCATGCCTTTCATGTGAGTATGACTAAATATATAATTTTACTCGGGGCAGATATATGATAATTGGGCCGAATGATTTGTCTGCAGCATGAGCATTTTTATCTGTTTTTTTTCAACTTGTCATTTGTATGTACATTAGATATATTTCTGGGAATAATGTATTTTGTTGTCATAGAATGATGTAAACTGTCTTGGTGATCTGTATTTGGGTTTCTGGAATTGGTGTTGAAGAGGCACTGCCTAAAACTGCGAATTTCCGACAGCTTTTCAAAATTTTTAGAATGAAATGGCAAAGCTTTTATTAAGGGGCAAAAATCCTATTAAGTTTCACTTTAGGTATGAAATTGCTGCTGAGAAATTATACATCATCTGTATGGCAGTAAAATCCTCTATTACCCTTAAAGGTTATTATGACAGCAGTATCAGCCTTCATACCCTGACAGCTCTTAAGGGATTTGGGGTTAAAAACTACTGCACTGATTTACATTACATTACACATTTTCACAGTGGCTGCATCTTGATTTAATTTTGTAAATGATTTTTTATTGTTACACAAATAAGTAATAGCTGAGGAGTAGGGCCTTGGCAAAGGTATGGGATCTTTGAGGACTCTTGTTGATAAATATTACATTATCAAAGCAGTGATACTGCTGTGATAATAACCTTTAAAGGTAATAGAGGATTTTACTGCCATACAGATGATATATAATTTCTCAGCAGCAATTTCACACCTAAAGTGAAACTTAATAGGATTTTTGCCCCTTAACAAAAACTTTACCATTTAATCCTACAAATTTTGAAAAGCTGTTGGAAAGTTCGCACTTTTAGGCTGTGCCTCTTTTTTCACCCATGGTGTCGGGATGGGCAGGTGGGCATTCGGAAGAGTGGGCAGGCAGCAGGTAAAAGTTGGTCCAGGCTGTATCTCAGAAACCGTACAGTGTAGGAAGTTGATATATGGTAGGGACATTGGTTGGGGGTTTTATAAGTGCAGTGTCATAGTGTGATCTTGATTTGACCTTTGACCTTGTTGTAATGACCTTGACCTATAAAATCTTGTCCGGGCTATATTTCGGAAACCATAAGGTGTAGGAAGTTGATACTTGGTAGGGACATTGGTTGATTGTTGTAAGTGTGTAATGTCATGTGTGGCCTTGGTTGTTGTAAGTGTGTAATGTCATGTGTGACCTTGATTTGACCTTTGACTGTTTCTTAGTGAAATTGACATATAAAATCTTGTCCGGGTGGTATCTCAGAAATCATATGGTGTAGGAAGTTGATTCGTGGTAGGGACATTGGTTGGGGGTTGTAAGTGTGCAATGTCATGGTTTAACCTTGATTTGACCTTTGACCTTGTCATAGTGACCTTGAGTTTGAAAATCTTGTCCAAGCTATATCTCAGAAACTGTAAGGTGTAGGAAGTTGTTACTTGGTAGGGACATTGGTTGGGGGTTGTAGGAGTGTAATGTCATGATGTGACCTTCATTTGACATTTGACCTTGACCTTAAAAGTTTGTCCAGGCAATATCTCTGAAATGTAGATTGTATGAAGTTGATAAGTACAATCCTTAAGGGTTGTAGGTGTGCAACATCATGGTGTGATCTTGATTTGACTTTTGACTTTGTTGTAGTCACCATGAGTTTTAAAATCTTGTCTGGGCTATTTCTTGGATTCTGTAAGGTATAGAAGGTTGACACTTGGTAGGGACATTGGTTAGGGGGTGTAGGTGAACATAATTTAGTGACCTTTAACTTTGGCTCTGCCAAAGTGTGTTCACCTGCAATATATGAGACACGTTTCTCTTATGGCAAAGATATATGGATTGCTGCAACTGATTATGAAATGTACTTTTACATAATTGTGGCATTACATCTCAAGTTGTAACCACAGTGCAGGTTCCAATCCCACCAGTGGCAATGCTGAGAACCTGTTGGAATATGACCCTGGCTGTTCAATGGAATGTGAAACCCTGAACTTTTGTAGCTCTACCTATATTTTAAATATAATTATAGTATTCCTGAAAACTATGATATGATTATTTCATCAGATGTACCAGATTTTAGGACTGCCTCATCTGTCTAATAAAAAATATGGATATATTTTTGAATGCCTTTTGGTGTCATATCAAGTTTATGCATAAAAGTCTTCTTTGTTTATTAGTAAGATGAAAAAAGATTGGCTACCCTATCCTCCAGAGCTATTTACATGTACAGTGTATTATGAAACTTGTATAGTTATCCACTTCACAAACTTTATTTACATATATGGAAAAGAAATACTCAATAATAACTGTGTAACAATAATATTTCAAAGCTAGTTGCCAAAAAGTCAGGGAAAATTCAGTAAGTGAATCTTAAATTAATAACATGATCATGACCCAGGAAAATTTTGCAACAAATTTTTGTAAATTGCCTAAAATTGACGTTTGAATCACAAATTTGATATTAAATGGCAATTTCCTCAGTGTTAAGTTGCACTCGCTGTCTGTGATAATTTTCACAATTCCTACTGGATCTACATCACAGGTCACAGGTGTTGGGGGATCAGCTTCTGACAGTTCACACCGACTGTGTCTGCAGATTCAGCTGCCAGAGGCTAATTCATCTTGTTTTGTCATTATTAGTGTCATACAATTTTGCTAATAGTGTAAACTTAACAGTGAGTTAATGTATAATGGATCAGATTTATATGAAGCTAGAATAACTGCTTCAGTCATACAAGTTCTGTTATCTGAACAAGCAGAGAGTCAGTTTGTGGTAATGTGGTTGGATTATTTTGGTATATAAAATAGAATCAGTATTTTAGTCATAAACAATAGGGAACGAGAGCACTTAGAGAGCGCAGACCTCCGCCAAGGCCCAACAACTCCAATATTGCCTATGAGTGTAATGATGAAAAGTCTGTTAAATTAGTTCCTGAACCCAGCCAGTGATCTAGATCACTACCAAAACTCAATCTTCTTTTCCTGGTGCCACTGTTAACATTTCCTCAAAATTTTATTAAAATCCAGTCCTTGCTACTAATGCCTTGGTTAGTAGTGATTTGGAATATTGTAAATCGCTGTTTAGCTTCTTGTCATGTCTCAATCAGCTCAAATTGCTGAGTGTTCAGAATACCCTTGCTCGTATTATCACAAATCATAGAAAGTATACTCCTGTTATACTCATCCTAAAGAAACTCCACTGGTTACCTGTTAAGTACCGCTGTTTGTTCTAAACTGCAACACTGGTTTATTGTGTCACTAGCATTTATGCTGCGTGGCATTTAGGGATTGCTTCGTCATCTCATTCTGCGGCATCGGCGTTGTCCTCAGTGTCAATTCATCTGTCGTCTGTTGTCGTCACGCTTTGTATTCCAGACAGTATCACAAAAATGGCTTGTCAGATTTAATTCAAATTTGGCCTGTGGTTGTAACTACTCCTCAGGGTGTGCTGTATAGTTTGGTGACCATAAACTCCCACTAGTAAGATACTTATATTGAGTTTAAGTTTTTTCGTTTCTGGAGAGTATCTCAAAAATGGCTTGATGATTCAATTCAAATTTGGCAATGCCATGCTGTTGTAACTGGTTTTGAAGGTATGTCCTATTTAAAGGTGACCTTAAACTTTCACGTATAGAAAACTTATGTACAGTTTACGTTTTTTCTTTCTCCATGAAGTATACTGAAAATAACTTCAGAAATTTCATTCAACTTTTGCATGTATATGTAACTGGCCATAGGTAAGTGCCATACAAAAAGGTGACCTTAAACTCTCAGTAATAACAGAATTATATTCACTTTAAGTTTGGTAATTTTTGAACAGTATTTCAAATATTGTGCAATTCCAGGCATGTTTTAGTTGTGGATGTAACAAACCTTGAACAGAAACTCTAGGAAAAGATTACCTTAAACTCCTTACCTTAAACTATTATTGACTTAAAGGTTGGGACAGTTGTTTTGGTGTTTAGAAGATATTTGATATGCTGAGATTTTTTTTATCAGTATTCATCATGTACATATATTTAGACAAAAAAGAGAAAAAGGTCTCTTTTGTAAGTTAACAACAAATTGCTGATATTTAAAAACTTATGAGTTTAAGGTTGTAACAGTTTGGTGTCACTCAGCTGTGATGGTTCACCCATAGGACCAGCATCGTCATCACACTTTGTTTCTGGAAAATATGTCAAAAATTGCTTGTAGGATGAGGTTCAAATTTGGTATGTGGGTATTGCCGGTCATTGATATGTGCCCTATTTTAAGATGACCTATAAACTCCTACTGATAACACATTTATATTGAATTTTACTTTTGTGATTTGTGGGCAATAGCTTAAAGATGGCTTCACAGATTTAAATCAAATTTGGTACATGGGTGTAACTGGGCTTTAAGGTGTGGTCTATTTTAAGGTGACCTTAAATTCCTAGTGATAACATAACTATATTGAATTTAAATTTTTTAATTTCTGGAGAGTATTTCAAATCTGCATGACAGATTTAATTTAAATTTGTTATGTTGATGTATCTATAGTCTTGAAGGTGTGCCCTATTTTAAGATGTCCTTAAACTCCCATGTGTAAAATGCATGAGAATGCATGTGTAATTGCTTTCTTTGTCAGTCAGCTGACATTATGTCGGCACTCTGCGGTGTCAGCGCACTTCTCCTCCAAAAACACAAGGCCCAGAGATATGCTGTTAATTTTAAAAGATACCTTATCTATCGAGGAAGATAAGTCATAAAATGCATGCAGATCTGTCTGTCTGCTCCCCAGAGCCGTTAGAAGTGACGTACCCCCACCCAAAGTGTGAAAATTTCAACGCTTGATCACAATGTTCTCATTGACTATTGAAGAGATTTCTCTGTTATCTTACATATATCTATTAGGCTGCAGGTAGATGCCCTTTTGTGAGTATAAGACTTGGATCGTTCTTAATTATTTTTTTATAAATTTTTAAATAATTTTTCCTGCATTAAAATTCATGAAATCGTACACTAAATCACTTATAACTTGAAAAGTATTATATTTAGAGCATTCTACTAAAATATGTTATTTAGCTACTTTTCCCATAACTACAACATGGTGAGTAACTAGGATGTCTATCCCATGATAGCTAACAGAGTAATAGCTACTTTCTGACTTTTCAGTACCTTCCATACTTTGAGGTTCTCACTGTTGAGTAAACCGCTTGTAACTTGAAAACTATTGTATTTAGAGCATTTTGTTTAAATATGTTATTCATCTACTTTTGGGTTAGCTATAACATAATAAAATTGTAGATGTGTAGCTTATGGCATAACTGAGCACTAGCTACTTCCAGGTTCTCACTGTTGAGTAAATATTTATAACCTGAAAACTATTGCATTTAGAGTATTTTGTCTAAATATGTTATTCACCTACTTTTCAGTCCTCTATATCAAAGTGGAATTGCAGGGCTGTAAATCATTCCATAGCTGAGCAATAGCTACTTTGAGGTTCCCACTGTTGAGTAAATCAGTTGTAACTTAAAAAATATTGCATTTACAGCATTTTGTTTAAATATGTTATTCCTCTACTTTGTGTCAGCTATAATATAGTAAAATTGCAGTCCTGTAGGTCATTGCATAGGTGAGTAATAACTACTTTGAGGTTTTCACTGTTGATTAAATCAGTTGTAACTTGAAAACTATTGTATTTAGAGCATTTTGTTTAAATATTTTATTCATCTACTTTTGGGTCAGCTATAACATAGTGAAATAGCAGACCTGTAGCTCATGGAATAGCAGAGCAATAGGCCAGCACAATGCATTAACACTTATGGTCATATGACTAGCAGTTTAACAGTAGGTTACCAAAATGATAGTGTATTGAATTTTCTACTGACATCTATTGAAATCTTGACAAGTGATAACTTTGTGTGTTTGCCTCATTGTCTGCCTGTATGCATTTGTCATAACCTGGTCTGGATCTGCAAAAATACTGCCAGTCAGCCAACTATTTTTTTCTATCCAGACTAATTTTTGTCCTATTGAATTTCATCTGCTTCAGTCTTTAACCAAATCTGGTGGCACAGTACAATTCTACTGAATTCTTGTAAATTTTTTACATAGTGGTTCTCCTTCTTATTTTGAACCGTTCTTATTTCCCAGCAGTTGTTCCTATAGTACCAGGCATAGTCGCCCTGATCGTCAGTACCTTATTGTTTCTCCATTCCACTCATCAGTCTTTCAGTCAGTAAAACATTTTGGCCATAGTTTTGCGTTTGATGCTCCCAAGATCTGGAATGAACTCCCTAATGATGTGCGCCGTGCAACATGAGTTGCATCCTTCAGGAAAAAGCTCAGAACTTATTCATTTACAAAAGCCTATCCGTCATAGCCTCCCCTGTTACCCCTGTACCTCCTTGGTGTGACCTGGTTATGTCATTGAATTAACGTTTGTTGCCTTGTTTTATTCAGATTCGCCTTAGAGTCTGTCATTGATGAAGATTAAGCGCTATAAAAGTCCACATTAGATTAGATTAGATGTTCCCATCTCACTTTCCCAGTATGACCCGGTAGTGAAGATTATTCTGCTGTATTTGGTTCAATTATGGACATGAACTTTGAAGATCATTTTGGTACAAAATACAATATACAATTAGTGTAAAGTTGTTAAACCTAACTAGTCAGCATGCTAGTATAAAAATGATAATTGTTGACAGTGTATTGATTGAGCTAATTAAATTGAGTGGACCCTGATCTCATGTAGAAATTACAAAGCACTGGCACTGGCCATACACACTAAATGATCACCTTGCAATATATTGCCAATATATTGCCCTCTTATATTGCCCTCTATGTCAGTGCCTGTCCATATTAGAGGAATCCAGTCCCTTAATTTAGATATAACAAGTGCATTTATGGGTATTATCTTCTAGTTGTACCAGACTATCAAACCAAGCAGCATGGCTTGAAGATACTTGTTGCATCTGGTGTAAACAATGACTTATTTTATATATTTATAAAGATATTACAAGCCATTATTTTAATAAAAGTATAGAAGGTTATATAAAGTCATATGTTTGTACTTTTTGCAAGTGGAATTCCACATAGAATTCTATGCAAGATTTAAGTCTACTTGGATCTTCAATATGGCCACAGCTGTCACTCAAGAAGCAAGATGAACCTTAAATCTCTGCAACATAACCTAATCTAAACCTAATCTGATCATCTGTCATTTTTTTCCTAGCTACTCCAGATAATGTGTAGTCCTGAGTGTAATTGTATTGATCGTACAATTTATCTTTTCAATTTTCCATTTCAGAGAGTGCCCTAGTTATGTTGTCCAAATTAAACACCCCAATTATTCAGTCTGAATATGATCTAATTGGTTGTACAATTTATCTTTGAGTTCAGTTCTCTAATCACAATGATGGCAGACATTTGTCTCAGTTTCAAAAACTAGTTAAAAACCTTTGTGTTGTTTGTGTTCTGAGTACTCCTAAACAATTTGGTGTTATGACTAATGTTTAGGGTGTTATAACTGATATTTTGTCTGCTTAACTTATGTTGTAACACTCTTCTATGAAAAAATCAATGATAATGTCCCAATAGAGTGATTCCCACCTGATTTTTTACCTTGCAGAGGTACAGTTGTAGGGCAATTCTTGAATTCAATCCATTGCAAACAATTTGTTCTGTTACCTTGAAATGTCAGCTGCCACAGTGCCCAAAATGTTTTTTTTTTGTGTGATGTACTATGTTAATTTTTTCTGCAGTGTAGAGCGATTGAGCTTCAGTACTTTTATTTGTTCTGGACACAACCTTTAGAAACCACTAAAATGTGTATAATGTACTGAGTATTTAAGCCTTCAGTGTTTGGTCTTGTCCACCAGTCACAAGTGACAGAACTCTGTTTATGCAGTGATCTAGACTTATAAAGGAGCATCTATATGTATTAAGATGAAAACAGTAGCTTTTAGTTGTGGAGAGAAATAAACATAAAGTTTGTCTTGAATCATTGCAGAAAATTTCTGGCAACTTCTGGAAGTTTAAAATTGAGGATAAACAAGGGACATGAAAAAGTGGGATCAATTGAAGGTCTATTGAAAGTATTATTTCAGAATGAAGGAATATAAAATATAAAAGTAAAGTATTTATGTTACTGTCTCAGTTTAATAATATTCATGCTTCATTTTAACAAGACAGTGGGAATCTCATAAGAACGTCTATCTGCACAAGAAGACATGAATATTGGCAGCACATTTGTCTCTCACCTTTGAGGTTCTGTGTTCTAATCTCAGTTATGACCTTAATAATTAGTAACTTTATTTGGTCTTTACATATTCACTGAATAACACACAACAAATGGCATAAAATAGTCACAAGAATATCAACTTTTAGCAAAACTTCCCACAATTCAAAGAAAACAAAGGGAGATTTCCACATTGTTGAATTTCATGAACTGTGGCAAATTGTAAAAATTTCGCTGAATTTCAAATTTCCTACTGTATGACTTTTATGTTGCTTCAGGTAAAGGCCTGCAGAACATGCGACAGTTGAAGGTACTTCGACTGGACAACAATGTTCTGACACGGCTGGAAGTCAGGGACATGGCACCACTTGCACAGCTATCCTCCCTAGATATCAGTAGTAACCGCCTCGACAACATCACTGTGAGTTCCGGATAGTAGTTTATAATAACTTTTATGTTGCTTCAGTTTATAGTGATTAGGGATAAGGATTTGGGTGAAGTATGTTGTAAAAATACTAAAGTACCAGACCAGACAGTTCTTTCAAAAGCAAGAACAAGTACCTTTCACCAGGGTTGGGATCAGAATACACTGTACTCACGTTTTTCTAGTACACTTTTTATGTACTCATGATGTACACTTATGTGGGCATGTTGTATTCATTGGTAAATATACTGGAGTAATTATGCAGCATAAATCATGCTTACGTTATCAGAATATTCTTTGTGATCAAGAACAAATGAGTTTTCTTTACATGTTTATATAACTGGGCATATAAATTCTTTACCTTAGTTTGTGTCTGATATACTGTATTTTTTATTGAGGAAGTATGATAACAATATGAACAATCAAATCACTTTTCCATTTTTTCAAAAGTTTTGTCATTTGTAAAGTTATTGGATGTTGAAAATTTGCTAGAAAGTTGACATTTATTATTTCCAGAAATTTAGGGCTGTATCTCTAGTATAGATATTCTTGTGTCAAGATCATAATATTGAAATATCACAATACATGAATAAAATATTACCTACAGCATCTTGGCACATAAAATCATTGTTGTACCTTTTTGCAGCTTTTTTGAGCCTTTGTAGGAATTTTGATTAGCATGTTTTGTTTTTATGAACTCCATTTCCTGTAAGATAGCATTGCTACTGTGGCGATCCATTCATAAACCTCATTTCTGATTGAGTAAATTAGTGGTTTGGGCCTATTGTTCCCAAATGAGGGGTGGATTTTATGATTGCAGTCCCAGTGACGCAGCAATAGGTTCTCCAAACCTTATTTCCGATCCATCAAATTGGTTCCCAAAAATGTTCCGATCAGTTACTAAATCCTTCAGAATTGGTTATGAACTTTATAAAGGCCTATATGAACACAATGATCGAGTTAAGATAGAAAAGATCATTATATGAAAGGGAAGATAGCTTTGAAATTGAGCTACCAAATGCCAAATTTGATTTACAATAATTATCAGCATAAAATGGCTTAAGTTTGTTTGCTATTAAATCACTAAAAAGGGTACACAAATTACTATTTAATGACAGTCCTATCCTTATTAAATCCTCTTCAGTTTAATCTTTGTAATTTCAAAGTAAATGAACAGGTTGGATATTTTACTTCTGTAATCAATACATTATTGCAGAAATAGCATTATTTGAGTAGCGGTAAAAGTCTATCTTTGCTGAGGTTCCTGAAATTAATTTCTCTTTTACTTGAATGTGGTGACTTATATTTTATTAGGAATAGATTCAGTATCTCTGATCCTTATTTAATTAAAATTTAATTTCATATTTTTATCGACTTTATTAAGTTTTTATAAGAAATTTGACCAGAAGAGCACATAGTTTTAATGAAATTAATGGAACTGGAATTTGATCTGATTAACGTTATGTCATTTTTGTTTAGTTATGTTCTGTATAAAATCTCAGTTATTCACAAAATGTTATCAGGCAGAAATCATCAAATAAAGTTAAACTTTAGCTGAGTTTCAGACTTCTGTTGTTGCCTTTTATGAACCTGGCTTCTTGCATTTTTTTAAAACTTGAAACAATAACTCGTAAATTTTTAGATGTGAACTGTAAACTGTTACTCAACCATTGGTTTTGTTGTGGTAGAAATTATGAAATCTGTGAAGAATATGAAAGAAATTCCATTATTAACCCACAGCTTTTAAGGGCTGTGCGGGTATAGTTTTCAGCCATGGCATCAGGATGGTTGGGTGGGTGAGCGGGCGGTGGCAAAATGCTTGTCTGGGCTGTATCTGAGAAACTGTAAAGTGTAGGAAGTTGATACTTGTTAGGGACATTTGTTGGGAGGTGTAGGTGTGCAACGTCATGTTGTGACCTTGATTTGACTTTTGACCTTGCCGTAGTGACCTTGAACTTTTAAAGTCTTTGAGTAAAACTCAGAAACCGTAAGGTATACAAACTGATATGTAGTAGAGACATTGGTAAGGGGCTGTAGGTGTGCAATGTCATGGTATGACTGATTTGACCTTTGAACTTGCAATAGTGATCTTGACCTTTACAATATTGTCTGGGCTATATCTTAGAATCCATAAGGTGTAGGAAGTTGAAACCTAGTAGGGACATTGGTTGAAGGATTTAGGGCACCCTGTTATAGTGTGACCTTGATTTGACCTCTGACCTTGCTGTGGTGACCGTTAGCTTCAAATTCTTGTCCGGGCTATATCTTGGAAACTGTAAGGTGTAGGAAAGTGATACTAAGTAGGGACATTTGTTAGGGAGTGTTCATGTGCAAGTGCAACATCATGGTGTGATCTTGATTTGACCTTTGACTTTGCTGTAGTGACTTTGAGATTTAAAATCTTGTCTTGACTATATCTCGGAACCTGTAACTTGAAGAAGGTAGTTATTTGGTATGGACATTGGTTAAGGGCTATAGGTATGCAATGTCATAGTGTGACCTTGATTTGACCTTTTACCTTGATGTAATGACCTTGACCTTTAAAATCAAGTAGTAGGAAATTGGTACTTGATAGAGATATTGGTTAGAGGGTGTCGGTGTGCATCATGAGGCGATTTTGGCCTTTAAAATTTTGACTGGGTCATATCTCAGAAACTGTAAGGTGTAGGAAGTTAAATTTTGGATGAATGATTGGTTTGGGAGTGCAAGTGTAGTGTGACCTTTAACCTTGGCTCTGCCAAAGTGTATTCACCTGCCATATTTGAGACATGTTTCTCTCATGAAAAAGATATATGGATTGCTATAACTTATTGTTATACATATTTTTACTTAATTGTGCTATTTCCATTGACAGCTATACTTCAACAAATAAATCTTACAACTTCAAAATTTTTAGTTTACTGATTAATACTGTCATCTTGCTATTAAATTGTCTTGTTTTAATACTTTATTTTCTCTCTCTTTGATATTATTTTCTCTACTTAAACATTGTTTAGATCTTTATATAACTGACACTGTTTGCTCTGAAAGTCTTCTGATCTTTTTCTGTTTCACTTCTTCTATATCTCATGGTCTCAAAAATTGTTTCCCCGAACTGTGTGGTACGGGCATCTCTGATGCTATTTCATTAAGACATTACGAAACAGAAAACTGGTTAAATCTGAGGAACTGTCTTACATTTTTACTTTATATTCATTGAAAATGAAATTTATAATCTTCAAAATGTTTCCTACTTTAAATTATGGCTCCTGCATGATTTTGGTTAAGTTTCACCCTATCCTTGTCAAACATATGAAATACCAGATTTCATTCAATTTAAAGCTACACACTGATTTTGAAGAGTACTAAAATTTACAGTATTTTTATATAAATTTTTCTACAGGCCATTAGCTGTCTTCCCAGTCTAGAGGAGCTTTACTGTCGTAACAACAGGTTACGGTCCATCCCAGACATCTCACGTTGTAAAAAGGTGAGTGTCACATAATTGATTTTGTATTAGTTTCCCTTTTAAGATACTGTATAGGACATGTCTAATGTTCAGCTTAAGAAATTAGATTTCTACCTCCCTTTCAGAATATTTGCTAATTTCATATATCCAGCAATTGTCTGGTTTGATGCAAATTATTTCTTCATTGATCATGTCCGCAATGTTTGTAAAACTTTTTTGTTCAAATGCGTGATCTAAGGCAGATTAGACAGTATCTGACAGATAAGGCTGCTGCCCTTGTGGCAAGTGCCTTCAAGTTGGTGTGTAGCTGTCTTGACTGTTGCAATTCTCTCTTCAGAAGTCTGCCTAGTTTTAACATGCACAAACTCCAGTTTATCCAAAATACACTTGCTAGGATCATCACAAACTGTAATAGTTACACATGGTTAGGCATCTCTTATTCTCAAATGACTCAATTGGTTACCAGTCCAATACTACTGACTCTTCAAAACAACCACATTGGTTTGAATCCTGCAGCTTGGAATGATGGTTCTGCCACCATTCTTGTCTGTTTCAGGAAAAAGCTAAAATCTTATCTCTTCAAGAAGGCTTTCCCATTTTAGTGCATAAACTACCCTGTATCTCTGTGATACTGACCAGGCTATGTTTGTGGAATAATGTTTAATGAATTATTTTTTCTGGTTTTGCACCTTAGACTGTGCCTTGGGCAGATATTTACTTCTATAAAAGTCTAGAATACAACAGAATATTAGGCTGGGTAGTTGAGAGAATGGAAGAACGCAGTGTAAACTAGTTGGTCAATATTTTGCACTGAAAACCATCTTGAACTAGCAAATAACAACCAATCATCCTCCATTAAGCTGGGCCTGGAACCAAGCCCAAGAAGTGAGTGCTTGAACCATAACATCACTGTGCACCTCTAAGTGCCCGACAAAGTCATTGAAATGTTGTCATGGTCTTGTGAAATATGTGTCTGCACCAGCTTAGTTAACTTCTCCCTGAAACTACAACCCAGCATATTAACATAGCTTGAAGAATTATATGTGGTATCTGGTGCTATTTTGGGGGGTTTGCTACAGATATGTCAAAGTGAGGAGCTTACATTTTTGTGAAAATTTAAACAACTTTAAGCCATTTTGACCTGGCCCAAGTTGGCACTTGTTAAGAAATCTGTCAATGAAGCTTCTTCCTATCAATAAAGGACTTTGATATTTTGCAGTTGGAAAATAATGTGGAAGCACCTCACCCATGGGTACTGAAACAGTAAGGGATAGAAAATGTTTTAACAGCTTATTTGAGCTCAGAGAGCATTCAAGAAATTTTTTACAACTTAAAATTACAAATTACAGATTTTTCACTATTTTGCAAATACATAGAGGGATAGAAAATAGGGTGATTGAAGCTCAATTTTCAGGACTGTTAAAAATACTAGGACTGTCTATGTAATGTGCCCAGTTTGGGCTGATTTGGTAGCCATCTTGTGTGTAAATTTGTGATTATATTTTTTTCTTTCCAAAAAAAAAAAAAAAAAATAAATAAAGAATATCTCATATGCAGAACCAGAGTAAATATTCTAGTTAAATGAGTGTTCCACTTTAGAAATTATTGTGTTGTTGACCAGCATCAATCTGCAAAGGAAGCTGTGGTTTAATGTAGTAATTTTGTAATTAGATTTTTTCCATTTCTTTTTCTTGTGCCTTAAAAACAGCAGATTTCAATAAACCTAAAACTATTTCTGGGGTATGTAATTTGGGCAATGGTCTATTTTCTGACCGAAAACAGCATCACAATCATTAAACAAGAAAGAAACAATATGGTGAAAAAAGCAGTTACTGTAGTGTATGGAAAGCTGGTGACACCTTTTGTCCATTAGTTGACCATTAATCCTAAATAATTAGTTGGGTGTGCTCTCTTATTAGTACTTGGACAGCATTTATGTCTCCAAGTCTTCAGACTCTATTCCCTCCACCCTATGTGATATTTAGAATTGCATGACAAGTTTCTTTACATTATCTCAAAGTATTACAGTAAAAGATATGAAATTCACCACAATATACCGGTATGAGACTAGCTACTTTTGATTTAGTTGGAATTATGTGATGTTATTGCCCTATCAAATATATGATTTGTGTCACAATTTTAGATAGGTTATCTAAAGAAATGCAAAATGTCAGTGATTATTGCATTTTTTTGCTTCATTTGCTAAACTGAGTATAACTCCAGTGGATAGTTTTACATACTGTAGTGAGTTTGTAATCTGTCCTAAGATATAGCCAGAGGCTAAATGTTGCAAGACAAAAGCTGCAACAGTAGCATTCTCAGTAACATTCCTTAAAGCAGGAATACTGAAGATTCTGATAAAATATCTGACAGAGATTCTGGTAACTTGGATAAAAAAGGTACCTCACAAATATCTTACACAGAATCAGGAAAGAACTACAATTCTGTCCGTGAGAGAATTTCTTTTGACACAATCATCAAGACAAGCCCACCTTATAACTATTACTTTTTTTTTACAAAAATGGCAACTAATTAACCTTAGAAGTTTTGGGTGTTTTTTTATGGGGCTTTAATGTAATTTACACCCTATGTATTTCTTAGTTGTGCCACTCAATATATTTGCCAAATTATAGATGGTACCAATATATTTAATTTAAAAAGTATCTATCAAAATTTCAGTGAACACGACTTTTATATGCATAGCCTAAGTGAGAAAACCTTTCAATAGTTTTTAAATTAGTATTATAATGTATATATCAAGATTAATCTCCTTTTCTTTCTACATCCTGATGAATTTTTCTGAAGTTGAAAGTCATTCCATTAGTTTGTAATGACAAGCGAGTAATATGGGATACCAGTAGCTGATATTGGGAAGGTCTCTTAAATTTAAGACCTGGAAGAAATTGTAGAGGTATAGCAGAGTTTTAATTTGGGATACAATAACTCCAAAAATCAGAGATCTTCCTAATTATCACGTGAATATGTATCTGGGCAAACAAAAGAAATGTATTCATTGCTGACCTTTAAAGCTAAAACAATTAACCATAATAATGGATTTAATTTATTAGGTTATCAAAGCACTGGTTGATGCAATATTTGCGTCAAATATTGTTAAACTGGTAACTGTTTTCACTGTTTTCTTATGTATATCACCCCTTAAGAGATTTTACACGATCATTAAAGCTATGAATATTTTGAGTTAAGACCTTAAAAGGTATCAAATTAAAGTATTTTATCTGTATATTATTTTTAACATATCAAAATATTATCTTATTAGCTAATTCCCTAACAATCTGAAGTTTTGGATCTCGCAATCTGCCATCTTCTCTATTTACATAGGGAACACATGCCCAGGTGACATTTTCGTTATTTCTCAAACATGCTAAACCTCAGAAACAGTTAATCGGATAGTCAATGATTAATGCAAGTGACTACCCGGCTAGCAAATTTTGCTAATCATTTCAGCCTTACTGACTTTGACCTTTAATTTTTAATGTTCCATTTTCTCCTTTGATTATCTTTTTGTTAATGTATGTAACAGGTGTATAAATTGTCTGCAAACTGCAGACATTCAACCTTCAGGCTCCTCGTTACAGGTCATTGATTGAACACAAAAGAATCTTAATAAGATTTTTCTCAGTAATTGTTGTCATGTATTTATCTAAAAACATTTATATGTCCATATTTATTTGTCTAAGATGCTTAAGAAAGAATGAATGGGCCACAAATCTTTCAGCGACAAATGATTTGACTTGAGATAATAATTTATAAACCTTGGTTCTTTTGTGTGATAAGTCTACAAGTTCTAACCTGATCAGCAGCTGATGTATTAATGTAGCACCCATGAGTTGTGTAGAATCTTAATTTTTGTTTATCATTTTTTTTGTAAAGATGTAGTTAATAACATATTAACATGTGTTTCTTTACAGCTTCAGGAGGTGGATTTTTCACACAACAAACTTTCCAGCGTGTCTGGCCTAAAAAGCCTTCCCCATCTCAGTGTAAGTGTTATCCCTTTTTCCCCTTTGATACTAGTATATTTGACAATGTGCATTAGAGGTGGAATAATTCTTCAGGCACATGTTTAACTGTCTGTGGCAGTGTAGTATTTCAGTTGGCCACTGACAGGTTTTGAATTATCGATTGTCTTACTGAAAACTCACTTTCCTATTACCGATTATAAATAACAAAATATCCAGGTGATTCTTGGTGTTTTTATGTTATTTTGAACCATTTTTAAGCAATGTATTGACAGTTTTGTTAATCTGTGTTGCCATCATTTTTTACAGAAAATAAATATTTCTGATGGATCCTATTATGTTAAAAACATCAAAAATTTTTACCTGAATGTACACTTGTGATAAAAATTTAAGAAGTGAATAATCATTTCTAGATTGATGATTGGTCATCAATATGACCAATTAATTGACCTGTCAAATTGGGGGCAATTCTTAATGCTTATGTACATGTTAATAAAAAGACTTTAATTACTCTGGAAATTGCAGTTGATGGCGGCAGTGCAAAACACTGGTATAAAAGATAAAAAATAGCATCAGAGATGCCCATACCCGACAGCCTAGGGAAATATTTTTAACACCATGAGATATAGAAGACTTAGCACTGTATCAGTATAAAGTTCAGGATACTTTCAGAGCACTGTCAGTTATATAAAGGCCCAAACAAAGTTAAATAGAGAAAATAATGTCTAAGAAAAAGATAATGCATGTAAAGATGAAGTATTAAATAAATTTAAAACAAGACAATTCAATAACAAGATGACAGCATTAATCAGTAAACTAAGCATAATACGATACTCTTTATCTACATCTGGCATGGCTGAATTATGGTTTAGATGTTTTGAATATTACCATGCATACAGAAGTGGTAATACATTCAAAGAATGCTTATGTGTGGTGTTGGAGCAAAATCTGTGGCTCACTTGATGAAATTCCATCTGTCACCATGGGCAGTTGTAAAAGTAGAATTCTTAATGAATTCTAATATGACTTTAACAGTGCTTAATCTGCATCAAAAGACAGACCCAAAGGTGCAACAAGATTTTAAAGGTCAAGGTCACTACGATAAGGTCAAAGGTCAAATCAAGGTCACACCATGATGCTGCACACCTACAACCCCTAGCCAATGTCCCTACCAAACATCAACTTCCTACACCTTACGGTTTCTGATATATAGCCCGGACAATATTTTATAGGTCAAGGTCACTTCAGCAAGGTCAAAGGTCAAATCAAGGTCACACCATGACATTGCACACCTACATCCCCTAACCAATGTCCCTAGTAAGTATCAACTTCCTATCCCTTACGGTTTCCGAGATATAGCCCAGATAAGATTTTATAGGTCAAGGTCACTACGGCAAGGTCAAAGGTCAAATCAAGGTCAGACCATGATGTTGCACACCTACACACCCTAACCAATGTCCCTACCAAGTATCAACTTCCTACACCTTACGGTTTCCGAGATTTGATTTTTGACACTGTTAGAAGAGGTTAAATGAGTTCATAAAATCGAAAACTATTATAATTGATGTTTGAAAATTGAGATTTGAATGTATACATAAAGTTTAAACCCTCTAAGTAGTTGTCTTTTTAATAGAAGAGAAATAAATAACATGTTCTTTGAGTGCCTTTCCCCTTGAACTTAAGTTTCCTAGCATTGATCTTTTTTGGATAATTTCAGTTAGTTCTGTATTAGGCCCAAGATCTCCAATAGTGATTATGAGTGCCATGATAAAATATCCTTTAAAAACTTTCTGAATCCAGATGGTGATCTGGATCATCACCATAATCTAGTCATATGTGTCTTGTGCATTGTCCACATTTCCTGAAAATTTTATCAAAATCTGTCCATAATTTTGGGGGTTATTGTGCAAACAAATGAATGCAACAAGTTAGATAACTTCTATGGTGGAGGTTATAATCCATCTGAACAGAAATCCTAGATGTCAGATTCTTTCCTTCACTATTTAGCTTGTAAACTAGGGTTGTGATTTGCTTTAACGGTAAATAGCCAGACTTTTTTTGGAAAACTCACAAAGAAATTGGTAAAATAGGTGCACCATAAATAACATGGTTAAAACCCTATATTTAGTCAGATTTGTCTGCCTAATTTTTATTTGTTTTTTTAAACCTTCCTTACTTGGATCTTTCATTTTTGAAACCAAATTTTATACATGAAGCACCATATTTGCTTTTCTAGTACTTCCTGTTAATTACATTCTATACCTGAGGCTATGCTTTAATGTTCTGAGTTGCTGGTCCTACTGTTTTAGGCACTGTCTCACCCATATGGTAAACATGTTTTTTGAAATGGACGAAGTTCATTGGGTGTTTATCAATGTTTATTCCTTGAGTCAGATGAGAACAATGGAAAAATATATTAACACCTAAAAATAAGGATATTTACAGTCTGTCATTATAGATGATGAGTTTCCCATTGTAAGAGAAAATGTTTTTCTGTGTGATTGACTATAGTTTACATGCTGAGGATTGCGAGTTCCGGGCAATATTGGCTTGACATTTGACATCTCAAAAAGCTCTGGCTTTATAACCTTAATCCAAAGACATTTTGTAAGGTTACAAAACACAAAAATATGGATTTTTGTTGCTTCTATAATGAAAAGAATGGAAGGAAATGAAGATAATCTGTCCAACACACAAAAGCCAAAAAAATGTGGGGAAAATAGATGGAGGTGGGATTTACATGTTAATAGAGGTGACAAGGGGTGCTCTAAATCTGCCTATAAAGCAGGGTCACGTTGCTTTACAAGTGATACATTATTCTCCCAGTTTATTTGTTCACCAACAGCAGGGGGGGTTTAGCTGGGTGACAGTCTGAAGACATTTCACGTAGATTTGTATTAGATAATTCTATGTGAAAATTTTTTTTTTTCACAAGGATGTTTTCCTCTAGGTACCAATAGCATCTACTAAACAGGTTGTTTAATGTAACTAATTGTTATATATACAGTATCAAATAATTAGTGAAAAAATCACAAATCTTGAGAGCACATTTAGGTGTAATTAACTTTCGGTATTGTTGATGTATCTTTAAACGTTTAACTTACATTTCGTCTTGTAAGATACTACTGGGTTTCAGATATTTTTTTATTCTCCACAGACATTGAGTGATTATTACTTTGAAGGTCTGTTTGCTTTTTGTACCTGGGACAGAACTCACACATGTTATGGTAAATGATAAAAGTTTAAATTTACTGCAATTGCACAGAATCTGAAATATAGTTTGAATAATTTTCCCTGCTATTGCAAGTTTAGCTTAGCTATTTGAATACCCAGTGAGAAAGGACAATATCTTTCCATAATATGAACTCGATAATAATTATTTTGAAACACCAATAGATCTAACATTCAACTGAACTATGCATATATTTTTAAATACAAAAGAATTGCTGGTTGTTCTGTATTAGATGTGTATTTAAGCCACCAGTGAGTTTTGTTTTTATTAGATGAACAAGATATTGATTTTCTGATGATAATATACACAGCTGCAGTATATGCTTACATAACTTTTAATATATCTTGAAGTTATGTTAAGTATTACTACTGACAACTGCATTCATGTATTTTACCATAATTCCCTTTCTTTGCTGTGGGATGCATCTCACTGTAATTGTCTCATTGTTCTAGGTGTATAATTGGTGCTTTAGAGTGGGTATCCATTACAAAATAGAGGTTCTCCGTGGCCTGGAGGTTAGCATGCTTGGCATGTAATCACAAAGTCTCACCTTTGTTTGACCTCCACAAGTTGCAGTGCTGAGACGCTGTCCCAATATGATTCTCTCTGTTGAATGAGATATAAAATACCAATTTTGAACCCATACTAAAACAGCTTTACAGTTGATTTGCGGGATTAATATACGGGAATCCTGTAATGCCAAGCAGTTATTTTTTGTTAGTCTGAACCCAGTCCAAAACTTTGTAAGGGTTACCAACCTCTTTGTGGCTTCTCCCCCACATAACTATCACTGACATAAGCTGCCAGCAGATTGAAGGGGACTGGTTTCCAATATTGGGGTGGATTGCATTGGTTCAATAAACTTGCTAAGTATGATTGGTGGGTGGATAACTGTGGCTGTTTTAAAAGCTAATTCATTAGTCAACAATGTACAGTAAATTAGGGTCAAGAACATGAGCCATTCCTTATAATTAAGCAGGGCTGGGAGGAGTGGTAATTTTTCTACTGTATACTCCTCTTATGTTATTACACGGGTTGTCACAATTCCATGCATGTCATAATGCCGTGTGTTTTTGTTTAGAAATCTATCCAGCAATATACAGGCTATCAGCATGTGATATTTATTGAATTTTCGTTTAATTGATCGTTATTTATGGTCCAGTACTTTATTTTCTGTTATATGAATGTATAGGTTTCACAATTAGTTTGCTCAATATTAACACACAGAATTATGACATGCATGGAATTGTGACAACCCGTGTACTCTCCCCTGGTGACTGCTGTTTTTAGCAATAGACATGCGAAATATGGCTCACTAGTCATTGAAAGATGTCAAAAATAGACTCATTATGAATTATCAGTTTATGCATATATACCAAAGTATTAAAATTACACCACAAAAGACTGCTCCTTTTCTTCATATCTTCATATTACATATTTAATATGTGTTAATAAGAATGATAGAATTCACATTACTCCACTCTGCAATGAATATTTAGCACTCTTTCACAGTCCTGTCACTACTGAGTCCGTGTATCTTGTTTGTAGGTTTTTCTGTGTGGATGCAGTACATGTTACTGTTCCACTTGTTATAAAAAGATAATCAGTAAACTAAATTTATTGTACTTGACTTAGAATGTGCTAATTATTTATACAAAATGCATATTTTTATTTTACTTAATGACTATGTCATCCTTAGATTTCCAATTAACCTTATGTCATAGTGCTACTTGCTTGGTTTCAAAGAGCCACTTCAGATAGTCAAATAAAAATATGTTATGGCAATTATCATAAGTCTGGCGTTTTGATGGCATAAAGATGATGGGATGATTCAACAAGAGATTATAGAAACCTTGAAATGATTTTTATACCTCGCAGTAATAAGTGGAGTGTGATACATTGATGCTTTTTTTTTTTGACATAAATTTGCTTTTTTTTCCAGATTATCAACATTTCACACAATCAGTTGACCTCCTTGAAAAGTTTGGGAAAATTGAAGTAAGTACCGTGTCCAGGTGGTATTCTTCTTTCTTGTAATTTTTGGATGGTAAGATAATATAGTTTGTACTCTAGTTTCAGATTTTTTAAATAAAAATTTAATTCAGAATCTATTTATGTTGTGTATATTCAGATGATTCTATTTCCAGATAAAAGGCCTTGTTTAATTTATGGTCCCTGTTTTATTTCAGTTTACTGGCAATTTCTGTATGTCAAAGTAACTACTGATTGAACTAATACCCCTGTTCCACTTGTTAATTTTCTTCCTGACTGTTGTGTTTTTATGGTGAGAGGATGAAGTAAAGAGATCGGCAGATTCACGCATGTACACTCTTTATTCCAGCTGACTGAATCTGTAGCTGTAAATATACAGTGGACATATGCAACATTGACCACCCAGATACTGTCATCCTAAGGCTCACCTTATTTGTTGTACAACTTATCGTTTCAGCCAAAATAGTCCGGAGTGTAATCACAGTGATCATAAAAAATGTTACAAGACATTAGAGTAAGAAATCTAAAATTCACCAGGAATCTAAAATTCGCCGCCTCTAAAACCTTAGTTAATTTTATGAAGAAAATGATGTTTTTGTCTAAAAATTGGTATATTTCAGTTCAAAAAGCCTTAATTTACTATACTTTCAACAAACCTCACCACAACTCATTTATTTTATTAGTATTTTCACATGTGGCAAATTTCAGATGTGTGGCGAATTTTAGATTTCTTACTCTAGCAAGTGATCATTTCTGTCCCAGTGTGTATTTATGAGTGATCTTTTCAATCGTAAGTTCGTGACAACAATTATTATCCTTGTGGTGCTACGACTTTATTGTGATTAATCTTGTGTATTCTTCCTGTAAAAAGGGAGCTGCGTGCTCTTGTCCCAAGGTAAGATTTAAAGTCTAATGAGTTCCCTGATGCAACACACCAGTAATCAGTTCCTGGTGTGAAGATCGATCCTTATGATTCATAGCATTCCAGAGCAGGTTGTAAGGACAATCTTTTCAGTCATATGACTTAATTTTCATTGGGGACTAATTGCATGGTTTATCAGTGAGTTTTGCCACCCTGAGTTTAAAGTCAGCACACATGGAGCTTAAAATCAGCTAGATCTTGCACTAAGTCACGAAAGTGTAGAGTAAGGAATCAAAAATTCGCCAGAAATCTAAAATTTGCCACCTCTAAAAACCTTGTTAAGTTCTATGGAAAAAAGATGTTAACTTCTGTCTTTAACTTTGTATTTAGTGCGCACCGCGGAGACGTCTTTTTTTGTAAATAACAAAAGAAACCCTGTTTGATACATAAGTCTAGGCGAATATAAGAAGCTTTTAATATATATTGCAAGGAAACTAAATAATATCCACAATATGTGTAATCTGTGTTCCTATTACCAATGCTGTAGCTTGTATTTGCATGTTTATTGATAGTACGGGTATTATCGCCCATTTAGCGGGAATTATCGGCCCAGATTTATTGTGAGTTATTCCTATTTTACTGATATTTTAGTCCATTGTTGTTTTTCACTGTAGTGGCTGTCAATATCACCTGAATATCATAGTCATTCTCCAGTTTCTGGTCATTCCAATTGTTGTTTTTTCACTGTTGTGAAATATCTACTGAATACAATTGACTATTTTGTTAGTCACTCCAATACTTTCCTTAAGCTTAAGGCCATCCCCTCTTCGATTCACTTTAGGGAAATTGTTTATTCTAGAGGCTCAGTGAGGAGTGTAGGGTGCCCGTGAGTCGCCCACGGGACGGAATTTAGAGTGGACAGACTGTGTCACATAGTAACTAACTAATTAGAATTAGGGCATACTGGTGTTACTCCTCACGGTCCTGTTCTTAGTTTAGGGAACTGGAGTGCAATGAGTACCATCCGCTGGTTGTTCCTCTTACTGTTGTTTTGGAGAAAGACAGTAAGCAGTGATCCTAATGTGTTTATTCCGTTGTCTGCTCATGGTCTTACGTCATTACCACGACCCTACAGACTCCACAGCTATGTCCTGAATACACATCTTTTCCCTTGTGTGGCTAAGCGTCATGGCCTTGCGACCTTATTGTTGCTTTGTGGTGACATCTCCCTTAATCCTGGACCAATCTCGTTTGGGGTGGTAAATTGCCGATCTGTAAGAAACAAGGGACCCTGCATCGATGATACTGTAACAGTACATTCTGTCGACATTCTTGCTGTCACTGAAACACATATTCGCCAGGAGGAAACGGACAGCCTTCTACATTCCATCACCCCGACAGGCTTCAAATTCTGCCACAAACCCCGTATTCATGGCCGTGGTGGTGGTGTCGGATTTTTTATCAACAAAGCTATACAGTTTAGATCTGTGGACACACCTACTTTCAGTTCCTTTGAAAATGTTAGCATTGCAATTGGGTCGGCGGCTCAACAGCTTGTGTTGACTTGTGTTTATCGTCCACCTGGCTCATGCTCTGAAAGTTTCCTGGACCAATTTCTCAATCTTTTAGAATATTTATCCTCTGTTTCTCCCTCTTTCCTAATTTGTGGGGATTTCAATATTCATGTGGATACTTCTTCAAATGATAGTATCAAATTCCAGAACTGTTTAGAATCATGCAATATAACACAAAATGTTCAAACGGCTACCCATCTACATGGTCATATCCTAGACCTTGTTCTTACTCCTACTGATGCCAGTGTCATCTCTAATGTACGAGTTGCTGAATTTATTTCTGATCATGCTCTTGTCCTTGCTCAGCTTGACTCAGTTAATCCTCCTTCACATAAGGCAAAAGTTGTCACTTTCAGGAGGTATCATAAAATTGACATGGACAGTTTCCGTAAGGATTTGGGAAATAGCGCATTCGTAAAATGCCCTGGTGATACAGTCAGTGGTTTGTGTGAACAATACTTAGATGATTTGAGCAAATTGCTCAACAAGCATGCACCATTGGTTACTCGCACTTTTACTAAGCAAGCTACTGGTTGGCTATCTGACACCTACAGGCTGGCAAAAACCATCAGGCGACAGCTGGAACGAATCTGGCGTAAAGATAAATCTGCCTATAATCGAGCTAGACTTCGAAGACAGATTGGTCGCTGCAATTCACTGGTCAACAAAGATAAGGCAAATTACTTCAGAAACCTGGTCAAAGAAAATACCAATGACTCCAAGAAGCTATGGCAGGTCTTGCGTTCCGCACTGCACTCTAGTCCTGAAGCAGTACTCCCTTCTCATGAATCTAAGAAAGGTCTTGCTGACCGGTTTGTCACTTTCTTCAGTGACAAAATAGATAAAATCAGAAACTCATTTTCCTCTAGTGACTCATTCACTCTGCCTCCTCCACCTGATGTACCCAATTTCAGCTGCTTTAAACAAGTTTCTCAAGAGGAAATTAGAAAAATTATCATGAAGTCACCCACTAAATCTTGTTTGTTAGACCCATGGCCTACATTTCTTGTTAAGGAATGTATTGATATTTTACTGCCCTCTATCACCAGGCTTGTTAACTGCTCGTTGTCAGAAGGTGTTGTACCTGATGAATTCAAGAAGGCTATTGTAACCCCATTGATTAAAAAGTCATCACTACCACCCAATGACTTAAAAAACTACAGACCTGTTTCTGGGTTGGGCTTCATATCCAAACTGGTTGAACGTGTTGTTGCTTCTCAGTTGAATGACCATGTTAGTTTGAACGGACTGGAGAATGTCAGGCAATCTGCCTACAAACTAGGTCACTCAACTGAATCTGCATTGCTTTCAATTAAGAATGATGTTCATTTGGCTTTTGCTAAAGGTGAGGCTACTGCTGTCGTTCTCTTGGATCAATCAGCAGCGTTTGATACTATTGATCATGATACGCTACTTAATTCTCTTAGCTCCTGGTTTGGTGTGAGCGGGGTTGTCCTCGATTGGTTTAAGTCTTATCTCTCAGACCGTGTTCAGTGCATTAAGATTGGGTCAATTTTATCTGATGCCAAAAAGTTATTGTATGGTGTGCCTCAAGGCTCTGTCCTGGGGCCAATCCTTTTTTCACTCTATACTACTCCACTGAGTAAAGTCATACAGAATCATCCTGGTATTAGTTTCCAGTTCTACGCTGATGACACACAATTGTATGTACACCTCACACATAAAAATGTTGCCTCGGCCCTTGATAAGCTGTCACACTGCCTTGAAGACGTAAAGAGATGGCTCTCTACAAATAAGCTCAAGCTAAATCCAGATAAGACCGAATTCATTGTGTTTGGCTCAAAGTCTCAGCGCGAAAAACTTAATCAGTCCTTCCCGGTCAACATACTTGGTAATCTCATATCACCAACAGATGCAGTTAGGAACCTTGGTGTCTGGTTTGATTCTGATTTCTCATTCTCTTGCCATGTTAGGAAGGTCTGCAAGGCTTGTTTTGCTCATGTCCGGGATCTTAAGCGACTCCGAGGACATCTGACACATGAAGCTACTCTTATGGCTGCCAATGCTCTGGTCGGAAGTCGACTAGATTACTGTAACTCTCTGTTCAGAGGTCTCTCAGCTCTAGATCTGCGCAAACTTCAATGTGTTCAAAATAGCCTGGCCAGAATTGTTGCCAACACCACCAAGTACTCACACATCACTCCAGTTAGAAAAGCACTACATTGGTTGCCAATTAAGTACCGTTCTATCTTTAAGACTGCCATGTTGGTATATAAGTTCCTACACAGTGGTAACCCCAAATACTTTGAACCCTTCCTCATTCCCAGACATAGTGCATATAACACTCGTCGAAGTCAATCTGATGGCATATTTCTTGAGGTTCCCCACTTTGGTTCAATTTTCAAGTCTCGAAAACATTTTGGACTCAGTTTTGCGTATGACGCACCTATGATTTGGAATGACCTTCCTGATGAGGTCCGCTCTGCAAACTCACTTGCCTCTTTCAGGTCAAAGTTGAAGTCATACCTCTTTGGAAAAGCATACCCACCCTAAATTTCCAATCTCCTTTCTGCTTTCTCCGCGGTGCTGACCCCTGCAATGTCTCTGGTTTTTGAATATTGAACAATGTTTTTGTGTGATGCGCCTTAGAGTCTGTCTTTTGACAGAGATTAAGCGCTATAAAAGTGCTATTAGAATTAGAATTATCAGTTCGAAAAGCCTTAATTTACTAATAATAAACAAATCTCACCTCAGTTAATTTATTTTATTAGTATTTCCACATATAGCAAATTTCAGATATGTGGTGAAGTTTAGATTTCTTACTCTAAGTTGTTGGGTGAATTATTCTGACTTGTTCCTTTGTTGTGAGATATCATCCAGCACATAGCAATATTTGGGATGCACTGAAAGACTGTTATATAACCTTAAGTAAGCTATTGAAAAGGATATGAAACCTAGCATTGACCTTTGACCTGAGTGGCCTTCCTGGATTATCCCTGTACTGCACCATAAAAATTTTTCCTACATTTTTATGGACCTTATTTTCAAAATAATATGGTAATCAGGCTTTCTCTTTCGCTTACAGTTTGCTTCAGTGATGATAACTTTCTCCACTTAATACACTTTAGTTTAATGCTCAAGACAATACCTTTATAAGCTTCAAATTGTGTCTTCAGATAATCCCACCAAATTTACAGCCCTCAGAGGGGATTACGTGTAAAAGGATTTCCCATATTTTATAAAGCTCCTCTGGGTTCAGGCTAATCTTAACTTTCCCTGCCATGATAATTAATTTATTTTGGTGTGACTTGGATGAAATATAAAGTATAATACCCAAGGTATACTACTGAATTACTTGAATAATTCTTCTTATAACCATAACAGAGGTTTATTGTGCAGAGAATTAGCTATTGTGGGTCTATTTTATATTCTAACACTGGAGGTAAAGTCCAGATTTATTATGTCAGAGATGAGCAAAGGAAGAAAAATGGCAGGCCCCATTGCGTCAGTGTATTGCGTGTGTGAGCTGTTGATAAGCCAGAGCCATTGTCCTTAAAGCATTGGTATTTCTGAGACTCAGCACTGTTGAATGTATGAATGCAAACAGTATATTTCAAAATTACACTGCATTAATAAAAATAAACCCATTCATAAATTAGTACAAATAAATGTGAGAAGTCAGTAACAATGAATGTCACCTATTTAGTTAACCCACAAGTTTCATCTAAGTCACAGAAAAGCCGGTCCTTTTATCATAAAAAGTAGATTATCATTTTCAGAAATATGAGTGTAGACATTTGTATGTAATGGTGTATTTTATCAGTAATCTTCTTAATATTGATATCAGGCCATTTCAGGAAGTAACATGGCCACCACATCAACTACCATCTTGAAAAAAAGTTTTTATTCATTTAAGGGAAAACCATCTCAGATATTGAATTTTTCTATATCAGTCCATTATACTTATCAACTGCTTTAATGTCTCTCATGTTGAATATGACTTGCTAGTGGGTTTATCATTTATCAATATCAGCGATATTTATTGTTTTGGGACAGGATTGCCGATATTGAGGTGCAATGATGGATATTATTATTGCCGTTTTATGTGTAACTACAAAGTTTCACTACAAATATTTTAAATAAACCCTAATTGGAGGAAATTGTACAATTTTATCTCATATTTTTGTATTTTTAATGTGTTTTTGATCAATTCTGCCATGTTTTGATTAACTTCACTTCCTGTTAGCGTTTGGGGATATACTAAAACAAAACCTTTTCAGAATCCCAGATTTAGAGTCTTTAGTAGACAATATTGGCCTCCCCTCCAAATATTTACAGAATAAAACCCTTCTTTCTGGGCAATATTGTGATTTATGCAGCCCAAGGGCAAGTGATATTGCTTGAGGACCGATAGGCCCAAGGGCAATATTACCTGTCCAAGGGCTTCATAAATCACAATATTGCTCAGAAATAAGGGTTTTTATTGTGTCTATTGTACCAAAAGTATTTATTTTTCATCTTTTTCATTTAGCAGTAATTGCATACAAAAGTGCAAGAGTCTGCCGTTGCAGAGATTAGGCCCTATAAAAGTATAGGAAAAGAGAGTAGAATGTGAAAAGTTTGTTTAAATATGATGAAATGTGATGTCACAAACCAACTCCGTACAAGTCATTCACTATCCAGTTCTTATACAAAGAGATTGAAAAAAATAATTTTATTGCGTTAATACATCCTATCCAATGGACAATTGCTTTACCGGTCGGCGCGACCGGTCCCGCCAAACGCCAGAAAAAGACGTCCTGTATATGCTACCGGCAGGACCGGTCACAGAGTGTGCATTCGCCAGGTGGCGCATCGTACTTCATTTCCTGTTTACCTCTTGACGTCATAGCATCTTTTTCGTTTGGCGCGAAAGAGTGTGCAGAAGATTTTCTTCAGAGATACGTTTTTGAAGTTTTACAACGAACTCTTCCAAGTTTCTTGTTTTTTATTAGTACGGAGTAATTCTACAACGTTACTGATCATTATGTCGTCTCCTGGACAGAAACGAGGTTCTTGCGGGCACGTTATGGCCCTTTTCGACAACCATAAGAAATGCGCGCGTTGTCGTGACAAGGGGGTGGGAGACGACCCGTGTGTGAAGAAGTTGCCTTGTAGTATCTGTAAGGCGTTTACGCCTGCTCAGATTCACCAGTTAGCAACCCCCACCTACAAGGAACGGAAAGAACGCTCCAGCCAGAAGAAATCTGAAGAATTGACAAGTACGTCTCCCAAGCTTGTTGATCCGTCTGAGGTTTCATTGCTGGGTCCAGTCAACTCAGGGACGCAGTCTCCTGTTGATTCTACACCCAAGCAGAAGAAGAAGCGTTCTGATGGCTCCCCAAGGTCTAGTAAACGGAAGCACAGCAGTAAGCCCACTTCAGATGACCTCAAGTCCCTTGATGACAAGTGGAGTGAGAGATTTTCCCGTCTGGAAGCAATGCTGATTAACCAGTCATTTGCTGTCCCTGTGAGACCGGTGAATTCTGCTTCTGTGGTGCCCAGAGAACACCCCTTCTTTGATCCGGGTGCTTCTACAAGTGTTATGTTTTCTGAGGGCACTAGTGACGTGGCTACGCAGTTGACGGCTACCCAACCTCCTCTGGGGGTTCCCGGTACACAAGCTGTGAAGGAACTGACTAAGAGTGCTACCCACCCTGTTCAGGGCCCCGGTACCTCTGAGACTGTTGCCACCCAACCTTTACTGGTTCCCGGTGCAGGGACTGCCACCCAGCCTCCACAGGCTCCCGGTGCGGGTCCTGAGGTTCTGCCTTCCGGTTATGAAACTACGCTGTCTAACCAGTCGCCTCCCATTGGCCAGAATTCTGAGGTTGCTAGGGAATCTGACAGTGAGGCTGAGGTGGATGCGGAACCGGCTTCACCGGCTAGTGTTCACTACCAGGGTGATGTACCGGAATCTAACACTGACCAGGATCTTTCTGAAGATGCTAATTACCGGGAAACATTGAGAGGGGTGAGGAGTTTCATGGGCTGGCATCAAATCCCGGATTATGACACCTCAGCTGCATCTATGGATGACAATCCCTTTGCCGGTTCTAGAGTGAAGACTACCGGTAAAGTGTCAGTAAAATTGCCGGTGGATGAATGGCTTTGTAAGAAGCTGGAGAAACTAAATGTGACTATTGCTGAAGGTTATCCTTCTAGGAATACTGAAACCAGTGGACTGCTGCGTGATCAATTTGTCAAGACACCCCGTACTTCCAAGTGGTACGACATGCAAGCTGTTAAGAAGGATGCGTCTAACCAGGCTGTTGGTGACTGGTCTCCGGAACCGGCAAAGCTTAACAGTATGTTTTCTAGAGTTGCAAGGCGCAGTTTACCTTCTGCCCCAGCTTCCAGGACCTTCAGCCAGGACACCCTTAGAAGGTGGGAGAGATCATTCAGAGAACAATCAGTGATGTGTAATCACGCTGCTGGCCTCTCTAGATGCCTCACCAAAGTACAGGACTCCATGGTCACCCAGTTAAAGTCCCTGAGGTTCGATTCCTCAAAGGGCAAAAGTGCTGAGAAACAGCAACAAGCTGTTGAAGAACTGGAATATCTGGTTACGTTTAACCGGTCAATTTCACAGGCTATGCAGCGTGCCATGCAGGATTTATCAGAGGGAGTCTTTATCAGCATGGCTAATCTCACCCTGGCACGTCGAGACAGTTATTTAGAGTTCATAAGGGGTGGCATTAAACCGGACACCTTGTCTGCCTTACGTACGTCTCCAGTTCACCAACTATCACTCTTCCCGGACAGCTTACTGGTCAAAGCTGAAGAGGAAATCTTACGTAGTGAAGAGAGGCGTTCTGCTGGTACCACACCAAGGAAACCTGGACGTTTTCATCCATACGTCTCCTCCAACCGAACCCCTCACCAGCCGGACCGGAAGCCCACTACTCCGGCATGGAAGCAGATTAGAGACCGGCAAACTGCTCAGAAAGGGGGTGGTAAAGCCTCAAACTTCAGCCAGAAGCCGGCCAGAGGTTTTAAAAAGCATAAATGACAATCACTGTTTTGCAAATGTGGTCGGATTGCTGAACTCTGTAAATGTATCCGACAAGATGGAGGGCTTGAACCCACCACCTCCAGTGATACACAAGAGCGAGACTGTGTTTCCACATGTAAACTCTTTTGTTGCAAGTGTTCCTTTTGTCAGCGGGTCACCGCAAAAGAAAGGTGTAAACCCCGCTTATTGTCAATCTATCAGAGAAATAAACCATGTGAAAGATGTTTCCTGTGTAGATCACTTGAGTTTTGTAAATATTGTCACAAATGTCCAAACTGTTGTCACAAATCTTCCTGTAGGGGCAAGACTTCAACAGTTTTGGGAAAAGTGGGAAACTCTGGGTGCGAGTCCAAAAGTCATCAAAATACTGAGAGAGGGCTACACCCTTCCCTTCCGGTTCAGACCCAACCTAACCAGGTCACCAATGGTCATCAGCAAATATGTAAACCCCCAAAGACAGGCCTTCCTTTTGGAGGCACTGACTCAGCTAACCAACAAGAATGCAGTAGAACCGGTAACAAATCAGACCTCCCTAGGGTTTTACAACCGGCTATTTTTGGTTCCCAAACCCAACAACCGGTGGAGACCTATCTTGGACCTGAGCACTTTGAACACCTTTTTAAACACAGAGTCGTTCAAGATGGAGACCCCAGAGACAATAAGAACCTCCCTACAGGCAGGGGAGTGGGTCACATCCATAGACATCAAAGACGCTTACTTCCACATTCCAATTCACAGTCAGTCCAGGAAGTACATGCGTTTTCACATTCAGGGCCACTCCTACCAGTTCAAGGCCCTGCCCTTTGGTCTTTCCACAGCACCCATGGAGTTCACAGTGGTGGCCAAAGAGGTCAAGCTCATGGCCTTACAACAGGGTATAAGAATCCACCAGTACCTAGACGACTGGCTGGTGAGGGCCTCTACCCTCCACACCTGTCTCCAGCATACTCAAACCCTGGTCACTCTTTGTCAGGAACTAGGGTGGCTGGTGAACAAGGAAAAGTCAGAACTGACACCCAAACAGGTCTTCAACTTCGTAGGTTACCAGTTCGACCTGAAAGAGGGCAAGGTCAGACCAACAGAAGAACGTTGGCAGACTTTGACAGACAAGATCAGATCAATGATGTCGGATCCGGTTTGTCCGGTCCGGAAATTCATGTCCCTCATAGGTCTCCTCACAGCAACAGAAAAACAAGTCCACTTAGGGCGACTCCACATGAGACCCATACAGTGGCACTTGAAAAACAACTGGAGGGTCCCAGAATCACTGGAAAAGGTGATACCGGTCCCCAAGTCCCTCCACCCTCATCTAAGGTGGTGGCTGGAGGAAAGCAATGTGCTACTAGGTCAACCATTACACCCTCTAAAACATGCTCTGCAGATCTTTACAGACGCATCAAACGAAGGGTGGGGCGCTCACTTGGACGACCATACTGCAAGGGGAACCTGGTCCCTTCCAGAAAGCAAGTTGCACATAAACCACTTAGAGCTAAAAGCAGTTTTTCTAGCTCTAAAGGAGTTTCGAACCCTGGTTTGCAACAAGACTGTGTTGATAGCTACAGACAACACAACAGTGGTTGCCTATATCAACAAAGAAGGGGGGATGAAGTCGGGGTCACTGTGTGCCCTACTGTGGAGAATCCTGTCCTGGTGCACCAGACAACAGGTAACCCTCAGGGCACGTCACATCCCCGGCCGGCTGAACGTGATAGCAGACAAGCTATCCAGACTTGGCCAGACCATTCAAACAGAGTGGTCACTTCATCCAGCAGTTTTCCAAGCTGTATGCGCAAGGTGGCACCAGCCAAAAGTGGACCTGTTTGCCACCAGGTTCAACAACAAACTACCCCAGTTTGTGTCACCGGTGCCAGACCCCCAGGCTTGGGCAGTGGATGCACTCAGCCTCTCCTGGGAGGACCTGGACCCATACGCCTTCCCACCGGCAGCCATCTTGGGCAAAGTGGTGGAGAAGCTCCAGGACTACCCCTGCAACAGAATAATCCTGATTGCCCCAGGGTGGCCCAACATGCCCTGGTTTTGGGACCTGGTAGCAATGTCAAGCCAGATCCCACTCTGTCTGCCCAGCATACCAAACCTTGTGTCTCAGCCGTTCAACCAGGTCCTTCACAGGAACCTGTCGAATCTGAACCTACATGCCTGGCTCCTAGAGCCTCAGCAATCAAGGAGCAAGGCTTCTCTGAGGCAGTGGCAGCACGAATTGAGGCTCCTCAAAGAAGATCAACCAGATCTGTCTATGAGGCAAAGTGGACCATTTTTACAAAGTGGTGCCTCAGTAATCAGGTGGACTTCAGGGCACCACCTCTGAAAGCCATTGCTGACTTCCTCCTGCACTTGTTCCAGGACAAGAAGTTACAACCAGGCACTATTGATGGCTACAGATCAGCCATTGCTGACAAACTGGGCAATTCCACCATTAATGTCAGCAAAGATGAGAATCTCACTCGTCTCCTGGATAGTTTCCATAGAGACAGGCCTAAGGGCAGGAGAGGTATACCCTCCTGGAACCTGTCACTGGTCTTACACCAGCTGACAAAGGCTCCTTTTGAACCTTTAAAAGAGGCCTCATTAAAACATTTGACCTTCAAGACTGTTTTCCTGCTGGCTTTGGGCTCAGGTAAACGCAGGAGTGAGATCCATGCTTGGTTACATAAGAACATCAGACACCAGTCAGACTGGTCTAAGGTGTCTTTGTACCCCTCACCCAGCTTCCTATCCAAGAACCAGCTGGCTAAGGAAGGTCCAGATAGTGTGGCACCAGTGGTCATCCCAGCCCTGGCACCATCTCTGGATAGGTCACTCAAGGGTGACAGGTCCCTATGTCCAGTTAGAGCCCTGCGTTACTACTTGGACAGGACTGCAGATCTCAGGCAGAATAAGGAGTTAGTCTTTGTCTCCTTCAAGAAGGGTTTTGATAAAGACATCTCGCCTGCCACCATCTCCTCATGGATCAAACAGACTGTGGTTCTGTGCTATGAGCTCTCTGACCAGGAGGCCCTCACCTTACATCAGGTTAAAGCCCATGATGTTAGGGCCTTTGCTGCTTCTAAGGCTTTCCAATCAGGGATCTCCTTAGATCAGATCTTATCAGCCTGCCACTGGAAATCTCACAACACCTTCACCCAGTTTTATTTGAAGGATGTTGCCTGGGCTGATTCAGAGCTTTTCCACCTGGGACCTGTAGTGGCTGCCCAGCAGGTGCACCACCAGGCCCAGAAGTGAGGAGATGTTGTATATATGTAAATATGTACATATTGTAGATATGCTAGATATGTACATAATGTAAATATGTTGGATGTACATATATGTTCCAAAAAAAAAAAAAAAAAAAAAAAAAACTGTGACTTGCTTCCTTTGGGAAGTTTATTTCTTCTGGGACTGAACTCAGCCCCTATCTCTCCCTATCTTTCCAACTCAGCCACTCTGAAAGGAAAGGAAAAAGGGGGGGGGGGCAACGTCGGTAGGCTCCCGGTTAACCGGTGAGTTAGTGACCGACCCTGACCTTTCAGGGTTCTCTGACCCTAGGTCGAATGGGCCTGTTTTAAAATTGTTGTTATGAGTTCACATAAGTCCCTAGCTGCTTACCCGCCTGCCAAGCGGTAGTTATTCAGCAATTGTCCATTGGATAGGATGTATTAACGCAATAAAATTGCAAATTTAATAAGTAAATTAAATTTTTATAAGTTAATACCCTATCCAATGGACAGGCAAGGCCCACCCAACCGGCCCCGCTATCAGCTTACTAGGGGTCTTACTAGGATTAGACACGAAAAAGATGCTATGACGTCAAGAGGTAAACAGGAAATGAAGTACGATGCGCCACCTGGCGAATGCACACTCTGTGACCGGTCCTGCCGGTAGCATATACAGGACGTCTTTTTCTGGCGTTTGGCGGGACCGGTCGCGCCGACCGGTAAAGCAATTGTCCATTGGATAGGGTATTAACTTATAAAAATTTAATTTACTTATTAAATTTGCAATATCACCCATTTCGCCCCATCATGTTGTTGAGAAATTCCTGAATAATGTCATTATGTGACGTAACAATGACGCATCCAGTAACCAACATCCTTTTTTTTATATTCCAAGATGAACAAGGGCATCGGAGTGATATTTTTTTACCAAAAATGGGGAATATCATGTCATATTGCCCTCAAATACTGCAATCTTTTTGGCTGAAACTCATTTGAGGTATGATAATAAATGATAATGAAATATTGTTATATTCAATGTAGATGTCCGCACAGAGAAATGATGTATCCACTAACTTCTATTCATTAAAAGAAAAAGCATTCTTTTCATACTAGTGAGTTATAATATGCTTTTGATTTTAAAGTTATTGTTGAGACATCAAACCTTAAAATGTGTTCAATGTAAACTAATGATGTCACATTTTTCACATATGATTCAGGGGTCTAGAAGAATTGTTTGCATCACATAATCGTCTGACAGAGATCGGCTGTGTGCTGGACTTCTATCCTTCCCTTCAGATTCTTGATCTGTCAGAGAATCACATAGAACACTGGCGTGAAATGGTGAGATCCTTGTTTTGTTTCATTAAACAGTCTTAATACCTTTTCCTCATTTTTTTCATTTCTTTAGAAAGAAGTTGAAAACTTATCTCTTTGAAAAAGCTTACTCACCCTTAGGCTCTACTCACGCTAGCGCTGACCCCACTATGTCTCTTAAGTCAATTGATTATGGATCTCAGCTTCTTGTTTGATAGACATTAAGTGCTAAAGGTAGAATGACCCCATTAATTATCAGAAAACTCTCAATCTACTATATGTTTTTACATAAGTGTAAATATAAGTTACAACTATGTATGATAAAATGGCCAGCTCACTCACAGTTGGTTTACAGATACAAAGTTTTAACAAACAATAAAACCAAAACTGCAGGTCATTCAGCCAATTAAAAAGACAATACAATGGTCGTGGTAGTTACTATAAATTAGTATGAATGTGATGTGAGGATTTTACCACACATAAGAAGTTGAAATTAATATCCAGGAAAAAAAAGAAAAAAAAAATAGCTTTAGGCTTTTACCCACATTTATTTTATGCATTACAGGAATTTTTTAACAATGAGTTGACCTAAGCATATACGTCTTTATGTCTCTCTTGATGTCAAAGTTACTCATTGTAATGAATGGTTTCGGGCCAGACGAGAGCAAGCTAGGTTAAATAGTCTCCTGCAGGGCTGCTTACTGTAATACAGTGAGGTGTACAAAATTTACCACACACTGTGAAACTTGCCGTATTGAGGAAACCATCCAATGTTTCTTTCAGTTGTATTATTTAAATAAATTCTTTTCAAATTGCCGATTTTTAGGCCAATTTTTGCCTGTTTCTTTGATCTAATCTGAAACTGTGAAATTTTACCCCATTCCCTTAGTTTAAAGGGATGTCCATCACTTGAGTGGGGAATTTCTCACACTGGCAAAATGCTCCCATTTCACTTAACCTACCAGGAAGTGATAGATGGTCACAAGAGTCATTGATGTTTGAAGAGTCTATTCATCACATCAAGATACTGTAAAGGTTGTGAAATATGCTATTTTCTGAGGAGTAATATAAACTATATATTTGGCCATGTTGCCAGTCAGGTCCATAATGTATAGAGTCTAAAGAATCAGGGTCATATTTTCACACAAGGTCAGGGGGTGGGGTGGGGGTCTTTCTATCACTTGGATCCCTCGCCATACATGATCAGGATCCACAGAAGGATATTTCACCAATTTGTGGTTCCAGATTCCCATGGGAGAGGTAGTGCTCCCAAAGCCACCGCATGTTTTTACTGTAGTTCTACTGACGTGGCTTGCTAATTATATAAAACATTAAAAATGGAAATAAAGTTTTAGATTGTAATGGTTGTTGTGTTTAATTCAGATGTCAGTGTAAACCCTGGCTATATTTAGGACGATAATGGTATTCACTGCGTCAGTGAGTCCGTTGGAGCCTGAGATATGGTGCTCTTGGGAAGTTTCATGAGTATGCATTGCGATTAGTGTGTGAGTTAGTTTGCATGTTGTTACCCCCCAATGTGAGCTAAAAATATACACCAAGTGTATTATAAAAATCAGAAAAAGTGTTTTATTCATCTCAGTTTTCATTTTGTAATGCAGTTACATCCTTAATGTATAAACACTAAACCTTTCTCATGCGAAGGGTGAGATAACAGAATTAATTTATTATCAACAGGGGCTTTCACATTTGTCCAGATGGATGGGCAAAGTGTTATAGCATCTCCAGTTGAATAGGGAATGTCAAATTTTGAGGGAAAGTGGACATAATTTTATAACGTCAAGGAAACAAAGGTCAAACTTTAACTAGTACTTAATTTACTTGTTAGGATTCAAACACAGAACCACAAATTGGAATGATCGTACCTAATGGCTAGTAGCACAAACTTCACTGGTTAAAGAGGTCAAATCCAAAGCTTGATAAGCCTATATTAGATTCAACCCTTAAGGCCTGTTGCAGCCCAGATTATAATAATAAACGACTATAGTCATAAGCTCAAGTAACAGCCTGAAACACTCCAGGTCAAAGGTCAAGCGAAGCACCAGACAAATTAGAGAGGGCATAAAAGGATTCAAATCCAGAACAATACAGTGGTGTGGTCTCCAATGAAATCTAGTGGTAAAAACAACAGCCACAAAAATGGTAAATGTTAAACCTCGGTAGAGCAGTCACTGGATTTAAACCCAAGACCTAAATGGCTAAATGGCCAATGTTTTGTACGCCATAACAGTTGACATAAGGCCATTATAAGTGTAGACCCATGACCAATATCTTTATTATTAATATCTGGTCTGTCAGATGCAAGCACAGAACCACACAGTGTATGATCGCACCTAACATCTAGTAGCACACACTTCAGAAGTTAAGAGGTCAAAGCTAATCCTTGACAAGCCTATAATATTAGATTTAACACAATAATACCTTTCACAGCCAAGATTTTAATAATAACGTACTATAGTCATAAGCTCATTAAAAATCCAAAACATTCCAGGTTAAAGGTCAAGTAAAGCCCCAAACAAGTCAGATTATTGCCCTTTAAAATGTGACATAAAATTGACCAGGAAGGAAGGGTAGGATTCATTGTATTGTTATCATGTCCATTTGTCTGTTTGTTTGTCTATGTGTACAACTCAGAAACAATACATTGAATTGGGGTCATATTTTCACACAGGGAGTGGTTTATCCATGGGTTAGTTCTCGTTAAGGATGATCTAGCTCATGAATCCAGAATTTTTTTGGTGATTTTTTTTTGACAATATCCTCATGTATAACTCTAAAACTATTCATCAGTGTTGTTTTCTCACAAAAGGTGGGGGTGTAACTGTGCTCAATGATTCTTGAAGTAGATCTGGATTCAGATTTAGATTGGAAATCCAGAATTTTTACCCGTAGCTTTTAAAGGCTGTGCAGGTATTGTTTTCACACATGGTGGGTGGCTTGGTGGCAGGAACAATAATCTTGTCTGTGCTGTATCTCAGAAACCATAAAGTATAGAGTGTTGATACTTGTTACGGGCATTGTTTTGGGGTGTAATTGTACAATGTCATGGTGTGACCTTGATTTGACCTTGCTGCAGTGACCTTGAGTTTAAAAATTGCCAAAATGTGTTCTGCTTCCCTATTTGAAACATATTTCTATCAGGAAGATATTTGGATTGTTGCAACTGATTATTATATATATTTTACCTAATTATACTATCTACTTCGACAGCTTTATACCTTTTAATTTACTAATTAATACTGTCGTCTTACTTTTGAATTGCCTTTTTTTAATATGTTGTATTTACATAAATAAATATATATTCGCTCTTTTTCATGTTACGTTCTTCTGCATCTTTATATCACCTTCACTGTCTATTCTAAAAGTCTCTTTACCATCACACTGTTTCCTCTCTTAGCTAATGGTGTTCAATGCTATTTCCCCCGGCTGTGGGGTAAGGGCGTCTCTTATACTATTTCTTTTTGTGTTTTTAAGCACTACCTGAGAATGTAGGATTGTGTGTTATCAAAAACTGCTTGTATGTATGTTTCAGTTGTAGGAAATTCTGATTATGTTTGGGATTTTTATGAACTTTTCTAATTTGATATAGAAGTTTTGTGAATTTTTGATTCATAAATCCTTAATTTTAAGGGGTGGTCACTCACTTGTAATTCATCCTCTTGGTTCCTGTATACTTGTACTGTAGACGCTCCCCAAAAAACAAATGGGACCAATTCAAGCACCAATTCCCTTTAGTAATTAACTGACAATAGCCTCATGAAATCTTATTTGCCCTCCCCCCCCCCCCAATACACCTTTGATAGTGGAGTACATTGAAGTATTTTCACTCTGGCTAGTATTAATTGGCTGTGACATGGAGGCCATTTATCAGTAGACAGCCTTTTCATGTGCCAGTCACTTCCAGATACACCTTAAAAGAACTCTCAGTTTTTAAGACAGTTCAAACATGGACTGGATATTATACAAAGCAGTTGAATGTTTCAAAAAAAAAAAATAAATAAATAAATATGAACAATGTAGTAACCATTTTAGGTTTTGTGGTGCTGCTGCAAAAAAATTAATAAAGCAACTTGAGTTGGCAGCTTGTAGCACCTGAAGCATGTATATTTTGTTATCTCCTGCCTGCGGCCGAAGGCCGTGGTCGGGAGATTATAAAACGCCTTTCGTACGTGCGTGTGTGCGTCCGTCCATCCGTTTGTCACGTTTTTGCATAAACCTTAATATCTCATTCATTTATAAAGACATCTTCACCAAATTTGCAGGGAATGTTTATGGCTATGAAAACCTGTCTCTGAAAAATTTTAGCCTCATTTTGAAAAACAAAATGGCCGCCATAGCTAATTGTTTGAATATCGTAAAGTTGCTCTAAATCTTGAAATATTTCAGCTAGCTTCATCAAATTTGCACAAAAGCTATATGGCTAGAAAAGCTAGCCTGATAGTAATTTTGGCGTAGTTCAAAAAACAAAATGGCCACCATATCACATGTTTAATGTCAAACGGGGTTATCCTATTAAAAAGGCCTTACATTTCGCCAAATATTGCTCCTAGAGGTTTGGAATGTGAAAACAACTTGTAGGAAATCATGGCCTGGAATCTTTTCCAGGTGTTGAATTTGACCTTTGACCCCTGCTTCAAGGTTAAATGAGGTTGTCACACTAAAACGTCCTTATTTCTCCCTTATAGGTGCTATGGCTTCAGATTGTAAAGACAGACCATGAAAAGTAAAGGCCGTGGTCGGGAGATTGTAAACGCCTTCCATACGTGTGTCTGTTTGTGCATCCATCCGTGCATCCATTTGTCAGGTTTTAACATAAACCTTAACATCTCATTCATTTATAAAGATATCTTCATCAAATTTGCAGGGAATGTTTATGGCTACAAAAACCTGTCTCTGCAAAATTTTGGCCTCATTTTGAAAAACAAAATGGCCGCCATAGCCAATTATTTAAAAGTCATAAAATTGTTCTAATTCTCAAAATATTCCAGCTAGTTTTATCAAATTTGCACAAAAGATATATGGCAAGAAAAGCTAGCCTGATAGTAATTTTGACCTAGTTCTAAAAGGAAAATGGTTGCCATATCACATGTTTAATGTCAAACGGGGTTATTCTATTAAAAAGGCCTTATATCTCCCCTAATATTGCTGTTAGAACTTCAGAATATGAAAACAACTTGTAGGAAGTCATGGCCTGGTAATCTTTTCCAGGTGTTGAATTTGACCTTTGACCCCTGCTTCAAGGTTAAATGGGGTCATCACACTAAAATGTCCTTATTTCACCCTTATTATTGGTGCTATGGTTTCAGAATATAAAGACAGACCATCAAAAGTCCTGGCCTTTAAATGTTTTGCTTGAGAAAAATTTTGGCCTTATTTTGAAAAACAAAATGGCCGCCATAGCCAATTATTTAAAAATCATTAAGATGCTCTAAAACTTGAAATATTGCAGCTAGGTTCATGAAATATGCGCAAAATATATATGGCTAGGAAAGTTTGACCCCTTCTTCAATGTCAAGTGGGGTTATCTTACTATAAAGGCCTTATATCTCCATTAGTTCTCCATTACTACTGATTCTAAGGCGGGAGATAACCACTGCGGCAGTGGCCTTGTTATAAATGGTCCTCAAATCCACTCACAAGTAAACACAGAGATTGTAATTTAATAAACTGCTTCAGTTTTATACATCAGTGAAACAAGAAACTTGAAGTTCAGAGTTTTCCCTTTTAAGATAAAAATTCATGCTGCAAGTAAAAATTTGATATAGGTTTTCCTTTTAGTTAATTCAGCTTTTCAAGATGGGTATGCACATTAATTTCTACTGAAATTTTAAATCTGTATTAATGTAATTAGTGAAAGCTACTTCTAGTGAACTTAAAAAAAACCCTGAGAATTAGTCAAAGTTTTTATTGAAGTAAAATTTCTACTAACAGAGTATTAGGTAAGGATTTCAGGATATCCATATGTGCGCTGGATTCAAACCCAGAGTTGAAAGACTTGAGACCCAGATGATTCAATGCTAAACCTCAGTGAACCCCTTGGCCAGTGAGGTCTCTACTAGTTAAAACTTTAAAAAGATAACTTTAAGTGCCATACTAAGTAGTGTCAATCACTCAGCCACTATAATTTCTATACAGAATAATTACTTGGGTTTTTGTTTGAAGATGTTGCATAATCAATTTGGTACTTGTATATTTGATAGTATTATTGTTATAATTATCACCACTGCAACTAATGCCATAGTGCTTCCACATTATATGAATATGCTGAGAGAAAAAGATTTTATTTGGATGACAGAAGGTTCATAAAATAGAAAATGAAAAGAACAGGGGAATGTGAATTTTGCAGATTAGGAATGAACTGAGTCTCATAAAATAGAGTATTCTGACAACACTAATCTTTATTACAAGGTCAGATAGTAGAAGGTCTGCTGTATCTAATTTTCTCTACCTCTATAACAAAAATAATCATACGCTGTACCTGAAATTTCCACTCTCATTGGATTTATTTTCTTTTTAAAAAATTTGTGTTTAAAACTCTGTGTGAAAATATGTAAAAGATATTTCAACCACAACTGGCGACAATTTTTACCCAATGCAAAAGTCATTCAGTTGGTTTGAACATTAGGTAAATGGTTGACGGAAAGTCAAATTCATGTGATGCCTGTTTTGTTATTGTATCATCAAGTTTTGCATTTAAGTGTGATTGCTTTAGACATCTGGTCTCATCTGTCAGAGAGAATCTATATCCCAGGTGAATATACTTAGGAGATCATGTGAATACAAAAGAGTTTGACTCATTCAAAGACACAACTGAATTCTTCTCTTTTTCAGTTCACTACGATTATGTTACTGTCTTTATTTCTGTAGATTAGATTTGTTCAATTATCTTTGATTGTAAGTTTATTGAGAGGTTTTTCATACAGACAAGTTTTTAAATAGACTTACCATGTTGACCTTGTGTAATTAGTGTCTTCAGTTTTAATGGAAGCTAAACATTGATTAAATTACAAGAATATGTGTGTAAAACTGAGAAAAAGCTAGATATTTAATACATAAAAGTATAACTTACCAAGAATTTGTTGATTGAATCACTGGTTCATTGGCATGTCTAAACTTTGATCTGATTATAATTTTGTCAACATTTTCTATGGCATGTATTATCAGCCCACTTTAATTGACAGATGGTTGGTAAGATCATAACACTTAATTGCTCAAATCATTGTACAAATATATTACTGTTGCTTTTGGATAAATACTCAGAAAAAGTGAGACATGTAAAAAAAACTGTAATTTATCAGATTATTTATGAAGAAAAAAATTGTGCCTACATTCCTGGCAATGGTTACACTTCATGTAAAACAAGACTACTGCCACAGTATTTATCTCCCGCCTTAGGGTCAGTAATAATGGAGATCTAAGGGAGATATAAGGCCTTTGTAGTTAGATGACCCATCTTGACATTGAAGAAGGGATCAAAGGTCATATTCAACATTTGGGAAAGAGTCTCAAGCCATAATTTTCTATAAATTGTTTGCACATTCTGAACCTTTAGGAACAATTAAATGGGAGATATAAGACCTCTTTTAGATAACCCCATTTGACATGAAACATGATATAGCAACCATTTTCTTTTGCCGCATATCTTTTCTGCAAATTTGATGAAACTAGCTGCAATATTTTAAGATTAATAATTATGTCCACCCCACTAGGGGGTGGACATATTATTTTTGCTTTTTCCGCACTTGGTTTCCAGACATTTTAGGCAACAGTTCTTATCCTATCTTTACCAAATTTGGCATGCAGGTTTATTGGGTTAATAGCTTGTATGGGATTGCTTTTGGTGATGATAGCTCTATAGCTATCTGAGTAATAGCTACTTTGCTACTTTTGAGTAGCTCTTTGGTTTCCAGACATTTTAAGGAATGCTATTAAGCCTAGCTTTCTGAAATTTGGTATGGAGGTTCATTGGGTTAATAGCTTGTATGGGATTGCTTTTGGGGGGAATTGCTTCATAGATGAGTGAGTAATTAATTAAATAAATGAGTAATTAGCTATTTTGAATACTGAAAAAGGCAAATGTGCTCATATCTCCTAAACCATGCGAGATAGAGCGATTTCGTCGAAATTTTCAACCCACAGGGTATCTAAGGAATGTACTCTTTGCAATTTTCCAAAAATTTTCCCCTCCCCAAAAATGGCGGCCATTTTGAATTTTCAAATTTTTGCCAAAACTGGCAAAACACAAATTTGCTTCTATCTCCTTAACCGTGCCAGATAGAGCGATTTCGTCGAAATTTTCTACCCACAGGGTATCTAAGGAATGTACTCTTTGCAATTTTCAAAAAAATTTCCCCTCTTGAAAAATGGCGGCCATTTTGAATTTTCGAATTTTTGCCAAAAATGGCAAAACACAAATTTGCTTCTATCTCCTTAACCGTGCGAGATAGAGTGATTTCGTCGAAATTTTCGACCCAAACGGTACGTAAGGAATGTACTCTTTGCAATTTTCAAAAAATTTTCCCCTCCCCAAAAATGGCGGCCATTTTGAATTTTCGAATTTTTGCCAAAAATGGCAAAACACAAATTTGCTTCTATCTCCTTAACCGTGCGAGATAGAGCGATTTCGTCGAAATTTTCGACCCATAGGGTATCAAAGGAATGTACTCTTTGCAATTTTCAAAAAATTTTCCCCTCCCCAAAAATGGCGGCCATTTTTAATTTTCGAATTTTTGCCAAAAATGGCAAAACACAAATTTGCTTCTATCTCCTTAACCGTGCGAGATAGAGCGATTTCGTCGAAATTTTCGACCCACAGGGTATCTAAGGAATGTACTCTGCAATTTTCCAAAAATTTTCCCCTCCCCAAAAATGGCGGCCATTTTTAATTTTCAAATTTTGGCCAAAAATAGAAAAACAGGAATTTGCTTCTATCTTCTTAACCGTGCGAGATAGAGTGATTTCGTCGAAATTTTCAACCCAACCAATGCAAAAAGGCATGAAGCTGAAATAATTTACATCTACACTAATAAATATTTAAGCATCATTGATATATTTTACAAATGAAACAGGGTCTTGTAAGACTACTGTACAATTTTGGCAAAAGGTTCATGGGGTGGACATTACACATGATAATGTGTGTTCTTCTATGCTATCATGTTTCTATTCGCATCTACTATCAACAAGGCGTCCTATTTCTAGTTATCTATTGTAGAGCATCTTAATGATTTTCAAACCGTCAGCTATGACAACCTTTTTTTGTTTTTCAAAATGAATCCAAAATTTTTCACAACCAAAAAGATTTGTGGGTCAGAACTTCCCAAGGCTGTTTTCACATTTTGAAGCCTCAGGTATAATAAATAAGGAAGATATAAGGACGTTTTAGTGTGATGACCCCGGTTTGCCTTAAAGCAGGGTCAAAGGTCAAACTGTACACAAAAAATTCTCAGTTCATGCCTCCTACAAGTTGTTTTCACATTGCAAACGCCTAGGAGCAATGTTAAGGGAGATATAAGGCCTTTTTAATAGTGGTGGGAATCAGACTTGAAAATCCGAATCGATTAATGGGAAACGTCCAGAGATGATTAATCGAGTCGAATCGATTTTTGGGTCATACAGGGAATTTTACAAAATTCCTTCCATAAAAAATAAGGTCTGGGCTACTGTCAGTGACGTATTTACAAATTCCAGTAGAAATAACTGTCGGTATTTTTCTTTGAAATCTGTCAAGCTTTCCTGATATTTTAATGATATATATGTTGTACTGTGGTTCTATGTTATCTTTAATTCATTTTTATCTTTAATTCATTAATAGTTATAATAATATATATTATAATAATAGTTATTTTCTGGAATAAAATGGATGTAAGTTCTGTCACTTTATTGTCAAGAAGTTTAACAACTTGCAGCTAAGTTTCATAGATGATAATTAACATGTAAACTTCTAAACGGTGACAAATGTGTTGAAATAACATAAGTATCCTCAGTGTGACAGAATACAGCTAATTAAACTGAACACAATGGTGAAAAAAATTATAAAAATTGGACAAGAAATAAGAAAGTTATGGCCATTTAAACATACATTAAACCTAAAAACGAAGTACCGCGATCGCATTACTTCCCAATTATTGCCCATTTAAAACCACTTTAGTTACCGCTGATGCTTCTGAAACTGTACCTTGTAGCCAGTTAGTTCGCCTTCATGGTACTAATATCGCTATTCGTTGTAAAACCACGCTAGTTGTGTGTTGTTCCTTCATTGTAGCCAGTATTTGTATTATCGTCCACTCAAAACGTCTTCCGTGGTTTCGTTTTTTTTTTCGTCGCTGACGTTTCCAATAGGGATTGATGTACATGGTAAAACGCGGACTCGAGTTCAGAAATCGAGTTCTCGGTGAATTGTTCCACCACTACTTTTTAATAGGATAACCCTATTTGACATTGAACATGTGATATGGCAGCCATTTTGTTCTTGAAAATAGGTCAAATTACTATTAGGCTCACTTTCCTAGCCATATATATTTTGTACAAATTCGTGATGCTACCATGCCAGCTCCAATATTTCAAGATTTGAGCATCTTAATGATATTCAAATAATAGGCTATGGTGGCAAGCACATACTTTTTATTAGGCGGTTTATAATGTCCCGGCCATGCCCTTTGGCCGCTGGTGGGAGATATAAACCCAGATCCTCCAAATAAAAAGGTTATTTCTGATGCTGCTGATAAATGTCATTGTCTTAAGTCATAGAAGAAGATCACTTAGCTCAAATTTATAGCAGGAAGATTAGCTGTAGCATCAACAGTGGGGACAAGATAAGTAAAATAACCACAAAGTTAGGTGGTATCATGAAAAAGATGGGTCATAAGGTAATCCCACCTGAAAAGATTGGATGCAAGAAGTTAGAAGAGAAAGACTCACTTGCAAAGATTTTTAAACATGTTTGGAAAATGGGATGAAAGCCAGTAGTTGCTGTGATTACACACTCGTAACCTTCTGAAGTGAAAAGATAGCTCACACAACTGACACATTTGGCTCTCGATTGTACAGTTAACCTCAGTGCCAAAGCATTTTTAAGCCCACTAGGAGGTTATACTTTTGGGTGCTTTCATTTGTTGATTTGTCTTAGTTTGCGGTAACTCCAAAAATAATGAACAGTTCTTTTTGAAAGTTTTAACCTGTTTAGGGCCTGACCAAATGAAGAAGTGATTAAGCTTTGGAAAAGAACTAGATCACATTCTGGATACAAAAACAAATCTGGAATTTTCACATGTCCCATTGTCAGTGTATTTTCAATGACCTTGGCTTTCTGGTTGACATTACCTCAAAAGTAATTTTGTAAAACGAGGCAAAAATCTGAACGAATATTTCCTTACACGTCCTATCAATTGTGTGACCGTGTTTGAAATGCCCAGTATTGGGTCATCATTGTTGGTAACCATAGAGAAAATACCCTGGTCCAGTTAAATTAATTTATTGGGTGGACAAGCACTTGTTTTCAAGGAGATTGTGATGTCACTGTAATATGATGTCATTATATGACTGTTATCTCAATGACCAGTGACTGATGACATCAGTAGGTGTTTCTTGTGAATCACTTAATATTTAAGGGGCCTGGCCAAAGGGAGAAGTCTGTACATGTTGGGAAAGATCTTGATCATATTCTGGTTAGCAAAAATCCCTAAATTTTTGTAATTGTACTCTAGCAGAGGTCTGTGCTCATTAAGTGCCTTTTAGTACAACATAATATGACATAATTTTCTCTTTATCTTTATTTTCTTGGTTTGACTCCAGCTCATAACAATATATGAGATGCACTTTTTTATGAAATAGTATAAGCCAATTTGTAAACCACTAATAACATGGAATGAGTTAATCATTATTATGGAACAAAAAATTGTGGGTGATAATATCAGTGTCTTGGGTGTCCTTGTGATTTGTCCATGCTTAAACAGCCAACAGTAATAGTGTTTATTATGATATGCTTTGATAAAGTAAAAGCAAAATAAACCTGTACTAATTGGAAAATAAATCATCTGCTCAGTGATGTAGAATGTAATTACCACATGCGAAATATATATATTAACATTCATATGAGACTGCTAAAGATTTGTAACGTTTTTTTGCTAAGGAAACACCCATTTTTACAAGAATAATAGGCAGAGTGCTTTAAGGTGCAAATATAATTAGTAGCTCCCACATACATAAAGAAGAGGTTTAAAACCCATCACTTGTTGGCAGCTAAGGCTGTGTGTTTAAAGTAAATGTCATCTTACCCTAGTTAGTTCCATTAATTTCCCAGGGTTAGTTAGTGGCAGATTAAAGCAGACACATGAGATAGAACTTGAGGGACACTGTGTTAAGTTTAACTTAACACAAATGTTCATGACAGAACTCAGTCATCTGTGAACATTAAAAAAAATCAGAACTCAAAAAAAAAAAAAACAAAAAAAAACAGTAAGACATACTTTTTATTAAATATTATGATGACCAAGAAACACTGAACAGGTGTGCTTTCTGTATTGTGGTGACTACTAGAGTCAGAAAAGTAAGACCTTAAATGGAGAAAAAAACTTTGAGTTTTAGTAATTACCACTGTGGGGGTTATCAGATGTAAATTGAAAGCTATGAAGTGTTTATCCCTGGAAGGACCTGGGACTACTGCCTGAAAAGCACCCTCTTTCTTTGTAGGTAATGGGGCCAATGGTCAAAGACCTATCAATAAAGTCTGAGGAGGGTAAAATGCTAACTGCAGAGGCACTGATAATAATCAGAGTAATATACTGATAATGTGTACATAATTGTTGACAGAAACATCTGTCATATTCCCTTTTAGAGCCATGATAATTTAGTCTCCTGACAATTTTGAATGAATTTAATGTCCAAGTTGTGGTTTAGTGATTTTAACATTACATTATTTCAACTCTTATGTACAATTTAAAAGAGTAAAACCAGCCTTACTGTTGTTCCTCCATTAAAACAGAATATGCATTAACCAGTGACCAGGCTTTTGGATTTATTAATTCGTATACAGAACACCTCTAAATAGAGCAAATAAATGTGAAATTCAACAAGATTTTCCAAATACATTGGTCTTCAGATAAAACATATTAAGATTAAGTGAGAAAAAATGGTTTAAAATGGTGTTATATGGCATTGCTTGTTTACAATGATCTTCATCAAACATTCTTACTGGAAATAATGTCGATTATTTAAATATATGTCACATAAAATATGACTGCTCGTAATACATTTTTTTCAGATTCTCAAGCTACTATCTCGATAATTGATGATACTTATCTTGATTTATAGACTAAATATTTTGTAAGTGAGTAATTATGTTGCTCATGCTCTTCTGCAGAAATTATGGAATGGTTTGGACATTTACATTTTGTGGAAAACTTGACTAAAAGACTATGGTTGCCATGCAAGTTGCATGCTAAGCTAACTGGGTCAGTTTATGTTAAAATATTGGTTGACACACACAAAAAATGTACATTAACCAGACTTCAATGATGTTTTCAGTGGGTGGATATCCATTGTATAATTAGAATACAGGAAACACAGCAAAGTGTCTTTCATTTCAGTACATTGTAAAAAAAATGTTTAATTTGTTATGAAATAACCCAGTGCATACTGTAGACAGAACAAAGGCTATTCAACCCTTGAACCTGATACTGTATCATATAGCAATGCCATAAAAACTGTACTAACGAGATGAGCTCTGACTGTAATGTAATAATAATTTGAGATCTGAACAAAGGGAGCAGGATGGCAGCAACATCTAAGGTTTCCACTAATTTAATTATTTAAAGAATTCAGATTTTTTTAAATGTAAGACAAACATGTATATATGTGTATATTATTATCATTCCATGTATTTTTTTATCTATTTATTCCTGATGACTTAAATGTACACCAAAATATATCAATAGGAATTTGGTGTAACTGAATTTAACAAGTTATTTTAGGAATAAAAGTGCAGTTATCAAGATCTTTTTGACAATTTACATTATTATCAATAGGAAAAAAATTATGATAAAAGAATGAAAATGATTAAATATATTCATCTGAAAATTAGTTTGCTTTAATTTTTTATTATTATTTTTGATAAAATGACTTTGGCCAAAAAAGAATTAAGTTCATCCATAAATTGAATGAACATTGATTACTACAATATCTTGATTCTGTTAAGCTGCCGCAGCTCTTGTCTGGCAGTAAAAATGAAGTCAAGAGAAGAACTTCAACAGACTCCTTTTAGGTGCCTGGGAGTTGTTTAAAGAACCTTTGCATGCAGTAAAATAAGCACTGTAACAGCAGTGTTAAGATTTCACTATTATTTGTCCTTGTCACACCCCTAGATCTCACACAGCTACAGTTTGCAGTGACTGCAGTGGGTGTATGTTCAGACGTTTATTAGATTAATCATCAGCGACAGTGTCCAGTCACATTTGATTACTAATAATTTTAAATAATTGATTTTTTAATGGAAACCTTGCCTTACTTCAGTAATTTAAATATCATTTACAACAGTTCAGCCATTCAATAGTGATTAAACAATTATGTCTGTGCCTACTACCATACTTGGAGGAAGTGGTTATTTTTGGTTGGTACCAAATGCTAAGAGGTTCAAAGCAATCAGGAATTTTATCAGATTAATAGAAATATCATTATAGGAAGTATATTATAGGAATAACGCCCTCCAAACCATGGTATATGCAGAATTTTACCATGGTTTGAGATTATAAAGCCCGAAGGCGAAGCCTGGGGGGTTTATTGCCTCAAACCATGGTAAAATTCTGCATATACCATGGTTTGGAGGGCGTTATTCCTATTCTAACATGACAAAACAATTAAAATACTTGTAATTTCCTTATATTTTGCAAAAAATCATGTCCATTTCACAAACGTTCGAAACAAATCAGGCTGTTCCACCAATTATACATCGTGGCAGTACATAGCATCTCTCACTAAATATGCTGAAATGAAGAGTTTTAAAAAAAATTTTTATGTTCTATATATTTTTTCATTATCAGAATTATATTCAATAAAAAACTGCTTTATCAATAATAATAAGTTGTGATCCTTAACTGTCAAAAACAAAAAACACAAAAAAAACCAAAAAAACCCGGAAGCATGTACTTGGTTATTGTTACTTGCGATGGGATGACAATGGAACAGCCAAGATGTATATCGAGGTTTTACCATAGCTCTCGACCAATCAGAATAGCGGACACAGCCGTGTCATGTTAGAATAGGCAATATTCACCAACAAAACAATAAAATAAGGCAAATACTTGATTATTTTAATAAAAATGAATGAATAGTCAACCTTGAAAATTGATGATGACTAATCTGTAGCCAAGTAGGTTGGTGCTTCCACATGACTGACCACTTGTGTCCATCGTCGTATTGCCGATGCCAATTCTATGGTTCTCATTGATTTTAATTTCACCAATCGGTCAGTACATAGTAGACACAAATAAATGCATATTTCAGTGTATTAAGGCTAATGGAGGGTGTTCCAGTGGAGCCGACCCTACAACCGACTCTATGACTCTTGGGTCAGTTGCAAAAGTCGGGAACCAAAATCCAGAAAAAAACGTGTGAAAAATTTGGGTGGTTTCATCTCTCCGACAGGATGTAGTGCATCCCGACTTGTCTGAATCAAGATCCCGACCTGACTTGGGGGTGGGTTGCTTTTTTCCATGACTAGACGTGAAACTATCAGAACAAGTGCTGAGGTAAACTGCTAACAAGCCATATCAAGTCCCAACAAGCCGTACTGATAAACCAACAGGACTGATTAATTTCTGGAGTTGGGATCGGGTGTCAGGATCAAACCAACATTATATAAACCCTTCTGGCTGCTGTAAATCACCACTTATCACTGCAAAGATGCCAGCTACATATCAGAGAGGCTTTCTACAGAAGCTTAGGGTAATTTTGTTTTTCATTATGATTTGCAGACAGAAAAGGACACATCTTAATACAGGACCACCACCTGCCCTAGATACAGCACCTTCACCACAGCCACAGCCACCACCCAGGAGACAAAGAAAGCCACCAAACCCCTGGGTTATGCTCTGGGTCTTTCATAGAGAAGAAAGAGGATGCTATAGAATGCTCTTGGCCGAGTTAATACTGACTGATATCCCAGGCTACCAGATTTTTGTCAGGATGCCACCTGCTTTTTTTAGCTCATTGAGGAACGCATACACCACCGCATCAAGAAGTCAGTCACCAATCTCAGGAAGCCCTTAGAAGTTGGACTGAAACTGGCATTAACACTGAGACACCTGGCAACAGGAGAGGCATACACTTCTGTACAGTATCACTGACTGGTTGGCCGAACCACCATATGTAAATTCTTCCCTTGTGTCTGCCGCGTCCTCCTTGCTGAATTCCAGGAAGAATATTTGACATGCCCTACTTACCCTGAAGACTGGAAAAAGGTGGAGGAAAAGTTCAGAACCAGATAGAATGTCCTCCACGCTCTTGGGGTACTAGATTGGAAACATATGGCTATGAAGAAGCCAAAGAAATCTGGGAGTGAAATGTTACAACCACAAGGGCTTTTCCCTGGTGCTGCTAGCCCTGGTCAATGCAGAATACAGATAATCCTTTGGGTAGATCATGTTAGGTCAAGTGGATCTTCACAGATTTTTAACTGAAGCAAGTTGAGGAAGAAGATTAAGGATGGCACCTTGGGGCTTCCGCCACCTAAACCCCTGGGGGAGGGAGGGAGGGCCAGATGTGCGCTATTTCTTGCCTGGTGACGAGGCCTTTGCCCTTGCCTTGATGCCGTGTATGGTGAAACCCTACAGCAGGAGACAACTCACAAGGGAAGAGAGAATAGCAAACTACAGGATCTCCAGAGGCAGGAAGGTGGTGGAGAATCTATTTGGAACATTAGTGAGCAGGTTCAGGGTACTACTGGACACAATGGAGCAAAGGCCGAAGGTTGTCACAGACATTGTGTTGACATGTGTAGTGTTGCACAACATGCTGAGGACACACCAGGGCAGAGCAGACAGGGCACCCACTCCAGTAAATGATGTTTTAGCCCAATAAAATGAACAGGTGGTGTATGTGCCAGATGACAACAACAGGGAATCCTTTGTTTGGGAGGCCAAACATCAGCGAGACCTACTGAAAGATTCCTTCAATCATCTTGGTGCTTTGGCTGGGCAGGAGGACAGGATCTGGGATGGGAGCTACCCTCAAAATCTGTTGAGAACTTCACAAGTTTCCAAAGGTCAAAACTGAAAAGTTGGATCTGAAGGTCAAAATCATTCCCAAAAATGTCAAAGATTCTTAAAATTCAAAGTGTTTTCGACTTTTTGGGGTTTTTTTGGGGGTGCCTATTTTTTCCGGGGAGGGAAGGAGTGCATTTAGTTAAAAAGTATTCAGAAATACATGTATATTTGAATACTTTTCAAACGTAATTTTTATTTTTTTTTTTGTTTGGCTTATTCCAAAATTCCTAAATTTTCTAATATTTTTTTTTCAAAATTCAAAATCTTTCAAATTATTTGAACTTTTTTTAACTTCAAATTGTCAATCTCTCATTCACTCACTCACTCACTCATTTTGTTTTTTTTTATGCTTTTGGGGGTCATGTGTTTGGTGTGGGGCAGTGCAATGCTTCTTGTTTGGGGATTTTTGTGAAACAGCCAGCAATTTATTGTTTTTGGAAGATAAGGGTGGTCCTGAGGACCTATAAATTTTACAGCAGTGGTCCTGAAAAGGTCTGATTGTAGGCAAGTGCAGTAGGTCTACTACTGCTTGGACTCGGATGACTACTGGGGAGACTTGGGTGTGGCTGGCAGCTGCTGAGGCTTTTGCTGCATGGTGGTGGTTGGAGGAAAGGTGGTGTGTTGATGCGGGTCACTTGGTGAAAACAGTTGAGGTGTGTCAATTTGTTTGTAGCTCATGACTGACTGTAGATTTCCCAAAAAGCTAAAGAGTTCTGATATGTTGTGTTGACTTTCTTCACCTGAGGCAGAGGCAACTGATGGTGGGTTAAAGTGCTTCGTTGGGGTTAGTGTGAAAGTAAGCAGTCTTGAAGGCCTGGGTTGTTGGTCGTCAACAACAACGAAGGAAGTCAGCTGCCCTGTGGGTTGCTGCTGTCCTATGGGTGCCACCTCTCTCTGCCGAGCTGGTTGGATGACCTGGCTTGCTGGCATCTGAGTCTTTAAATAGTCAAGATGTATTCCCTGGCAGCTGGTGCTGGTTGGTCTGGCTGTTGAAAAGTCTGTGGCACATATGTGGAAGAGGCACTGGCGCTCCTAAAAAGTGTAGGTTGCTGGGGCTAACAGGTCCTTTCCTCTACCCTGCTCTGATTCTCACTCAAAGTTTCACAGCCTTGTCTCTGAATGTTTGAAAGTCTCTTTCGTCTAAAGCTTCAACCTCAGATGCCAGGAAATTGCAGAAGGCTGTTCTGGTGGTTTCTTGCCTTGGCCTCATAAATGATGACAGGATGGTTTTCATCTCCGTAAACTGGTCCGTGACCTGCTGGCTGACTGTTGAACACTGGAAAACTGCACTAGGGCTTGCAACTGAAGGCTATATTGTGGTTTCTGATGACATGCTGATCTCTATACAGTATCTGTGTCTGTTTAACCTCTGGAGATATTGTATGCTGAGGCTGTGGAAACACTGGCTCCTAAAAAATTAAAAGCCTTATCTAAAATGCTGCCAGATGTAATCAGTCAGATGCCAGATACCAATGATGCATTGCCCAAACTGACTCACCATATATAAACATATATTTCATAGCCAACAAACTATGGGTCGGTAAAATGAGGCCTTCCTGTCCTACACCCTTCCTGGCTTTTCTGTTGCTGTAACCGCCTTGCCAATTTCTCTTTACGGCTTGTCATCATGTGTTCCCAGCTTATCCTGCTGGGATGTTACCAACTCTGCGGTCGAATATTTGGAGACTTCCCATCTTGACTGGAAGCGACCAAGTCAGGTTGGGGATGTTTACAACAGGCTTGCTTTCAAGAAAGGTCGGTTTGTGTCTATGGCCTGTCGTGAAGTGGTGTCCTGGTGTTGAACCACGACAGGCTGGCAAGTGCTTCCAGACACAACAGTTACAGTATAGAAGACGGGATGTGTGTCTGACCAGCTGTAGAGACAAACAACAGGATGGTTGTGAGGTGGGCAGAGCCAAAGTTTGCTATTTTGCCGATCCACCGTGACAAGCTGGGAAACTACAACCGATCCTAACCGACTCTGTAAACATTGCTCCTGACCCTCCAAAAATCCATAGTTACCGACAAGACGGCTCCCGGTGGAACACCCCTATTAGATCCAATTATATTGTTAGAGAGATCTGGATCACCATCTGGATATGAAAAAATAATCCCTAATTTAGAATTAAAGAGTCTTGTATTATGTTTTAAGTAGGTAATTTTGTGACTGGTAATGATAAACACTTCTTGGATAAATTTTATAGCCAACATCCAGATTTGCAAGATCCAAACAAGCTCCAGCTCTCATATTAATTATTATCAGTGGACTATGTTTCTTCCAGTTGTGTTCTCAACAGAAAGAAGTTAGAGAATCGTGATAATTATAATCTTGCAGCATTTTGTCATATTTCTCGCCACCCTGGATCCCTCAGTTGTTTGTTGATGCAAAGGGTTTTCTGCACAAAGATTTTGAACAGATAATGATATACTTTTGTAATTGAACCGGTAATTTTCTCACTTTGTCAAGTAACAAGGGCTAGGAAATTGTATGGCTTTGAAAAGTTAGACACTGGTTTACTCAAAGTAATTTATGGTTAATCTTAGGCAACAGGCCTTTTAGGTGGAAGAAATAAAACCAGGACTAAATTGTGAATGCTCTTTCTGTTGTGTTAATGTATAAAAGATAACAAAGAAAAAGGGACAGAAGACTGAAATTGAGAAAAGTTTGGGCCATAAATGCAGCCCTCTACCTTTCCCCAAATGAAAAAGGTTAAAATGAAGAGGAAAGCCTCACTATGACGGAATGTGGTGGCAAGAGCAATGCTTTTTCAGCACTTTAGGTTTCTTGCAGACTTTTTCAGAACTCCCCTGACCACCGTTGCTTAACTTTACCCATAATTCGCTTATTACCAACAATATAACATTTTATGGGTTTTTACTGCTAAGATTTTATTAAATAAATGTATTATTAAACTGCTTTATGATTATTTACCATATTACTACAGTATTTAGCTTTATCTTAACCTTAACCTTAGAAGCAAAAGGTAGACTTTAGGTAAAACTATTTACTATTTGCATTATTTAGCTTTCTCTTAACCTTGACCTTAGAAGCAAAAGGTAGACTTAAGGTAAAATTATTTACTATTTTTACTATTTAGCTTTATCTTAAGCTTGACCTTAGAACAAAAGGTAGACTTTAGGTAAAATTATTTAGTATTTGCATTATTTAGCTTCTTCTTAACCTTCACCTTAGAAGCAAAAGGTAGACTTTAGGTAAAATTATTTACAATTTTTACTATTTAACATTATCTTAACCTTGACCTAAGAACAAAAGGTAGACTTTAGGTAAAATAAGAATGAATGGGAAGTTTTACTTTCAGCAATTTGTGTCGAGTGCCATTCCATTCAAAATTTAAGACTAAATTTAGTTTGTATTCTGATTTCTCCGATGTTTAATGTGTTTTTTTCTTGTACTTTGTCCCGTGTCTATAAAATGTCATTATAATTGCTTGAGAAAGCCTCCAACAATTATCATAATAAATTGACAATTAAGGTTGGCAGTGTATAAGAATGACCTTTTTAAAAATTAATGTAAAATCTGAAACAATGATACACACATTTCTTGAACAATATTAGACTACAAATACATTTGAAAAGTATTCAAATAGATATATGAATACTTTTTAACTAAACACCCTTCCCCCCTCCCCCTCAAAAAACACAAAAAAAACAACAACAACAAAAAAACAAAAAAAAAAAAAAAAAAAAAAAAAAAAAAAAAACCACAATAATTATCAATACCTTGGCCATCATCTTTGGATTCAGTTTTAGGTAGTGGAAAGGTTATATTTATAACAAGTTTATTGTCAACGTCACTGCTCAAAATTCATTTATAACAAGGTTATTGTCAATGTCACTGCTCAAAATTCATGATTGTTGTTAGCATACATTTGGGAGATAAAAAGAAACAGATCCGGACAAGTTATTTTTTCCACAAAAAGCCTCGAAAAAAATATCTAGCCTTTTGCTAGAACAATGAAATTGAAAAGAACAATTGTCAAATAATGCAAATTCAAGATTGATAAGAAAAAAGACGAACCAGTGACTCATTATTCATTGTGATGGATTAAGTTAGTTATCCAGTTAAATTGATTCTCTTCCTGAAATTGAGACAGTTAATCATATTTTTTTTTATTCTGACAGCAAGGAAAATATTAGCTTAGTCAAAAACAGCTTTGCATTATAATTGATGTATCTTCTTTCATAAAAAAAATATCAACCATTGTCCAAAATACCAAGATATTTTAATTTGAATTTACAAATTTTATTGCGTTAATACATCCTATCCAATGGACAATTGCTTTACCGGTCGGCGCGACCGGTCCCGCCAAACGTCAGAAAAAGACGTCCTGTATATACTACCGGCAGGACCGGTCACAGAGTGTGCATTCGCCAGGTGGCGCATCGTACTTCATTTCCTGTTTACCTATTGACGTCATAGCATCTTTTTCGTTTGGCACGAAAGAGTGTGCAGACATTTTCATCAGAGATACGTTTTGTGTTTTCTACAACGAACTCATCCCAGTTACGTGTTTTTTATTAGTGCTGTATACTTCTACTATGTTTCTGATCATAATGTCGTCTCCTGGACAGAAGCGAGGTTCTTGCTGGCACGTTATGGCCCTTTTCGACAACCATAAGAAATGCGCGCGTTGTCGTGACAAGGGGGTGGGAGACGACCCCTGTGTGAAGAAGTTGGATTGTAGTATCTGTAAGGCGTTTACGCCTGCTCAGATCCACCAGTTAGCAACCCCGACCTACAAGGAACGGAAAGAACGCTCTAGCCAGAAGAAATCTGAAGATTTGACAAGTACGTCTCCCAAGCTTGTTGACCCGTCTGAGGTTTCACTGCTGGGTCCTGTTAATTCAGGAAAGCAGTCTCCTGTTGATTCTACACCCAAGCAGAAGAAGAAGCGTTCTGATGGCTCCCCAAGGTCTAGTAAACGGAAGCACAGCAGTAAGCCCACTTCAGACGACCTCAAGTCCCTTGATGACAAGTGGAGTGAGAGATTTTCCCATCTGGAAGCAATGCTGATTAACCAGTCATTTGCTGTTCCTGTGAGACCGGTGAATTCTGCTTCTGTGGTGCCCAGAGAACACCCCTTCTTTGATCCGGGTGCTTCTACTAGTGTTATGTTTTCTGAGGGCACTGGTGACGTTGCTACGCAGTTGACGGCTACCCAACCTCCTCTGGGGGTTCCCGGTACACAAGCTGTGAAGGACATGAATGAGAGTGCTACCCACCCTGTTCAGGGCCCCGGTACCTCTGAGACTGTTGCCACCCAACCTTTACTGGTTCCCGGTGCAGGGACTGCCACCCAGCCTCCACAGGCTCCCGGTGCGGTTATGAAACTACGCTGTCTAACCAGTCACCTCCCATTGGCCAGAATACTGAGGTTACTAGGGAATCTGACAGTGAGGCTGAGTTGGATGCGGAACCGGCTTCACCGGCTAGTGTTCACTACCAGGGTGATGTACCGGAAACCAACACTGACCAGGACCTCTCTGAAGATGCAAATTACCGGGAAACCTTGAGAGGGGTGAGGAGTTTCATGGGCTGGCATCAAATCCCGGATTATGACACCTCAGCTGCATCTATGGATGACAATCCCTTTGCCGGTTCCAGAGTGAAGACTACCGGTAAAGTGTCAGTTAAATTGCCTGTGGATGAATGGCTTTGTAAAAAGCTGGAGAAACTAAATGTAACTATTGCTGAAGGTTATCCTTCCAGGAATACAGAAACCAGTGGACTGCTGCGTGATCAATTTGTCAAGACACCCCGTACTTCAAAGTGGTACGACATGCAAGCTGTTAAGAAGGATACGTCTACCCAGGCTGTTGGTGACTGGTCTCCGGAACCGGCAAAACTTAACAGTATGTTTTCTAGAGTTGCAAGGCACAGCTTACCTTCTGCTCCAGCTTCCCGTACTTTCAGCCAGGACACCCTTAGAAGGTGGGAGAGGTCCTTCAGAGAGCAATCAGTGATGTGTAATCACGCTGCTGGCCTATCTAGATGCCTCACGAAAGTACAGGACTCCATGGTCACCCAGTTGAAGTCCCTCAGGTTCGATTCCTCAAAGGGCAAAAGTGCTGAGAAACAACAACAGGCTGTTGAGGAACTGGAGTATCTGGTTACATTTGACCGGTCAATTTCACAGGCTATGCAGCGTACCATGCAGGATCTCTCAGAGGGAGTCTTTATCAGCATGGCTAATCTCACCCTGGCCCGTCGGGACAGTTATTTAGAGTTCATACGAGGTGGAGTTAAACCTGACACCTTGTCTGCCTTACGCACGTCTCCAGTCCACCAACTCTCACTCTTCCCGGACAGCTTACTGGTCAAGGCTGAAGAGGAGATCTTACGTAGTGAAGAGAGGCGTTCTGCTGGTACCACACAGAGGAAACCTGGACGTTTTCATCCATACGTCCCCTCCAATCGAACCCCTCACCAGCCGGACCGGAAGCCCACTACACCGGCATGGAAGCAGATTAGAGACCGGCAAACTGCTCAGAAAGGTGGTGGTAAAGCCTCAAACTTCAACCAGAAGCCGGCCAGGGGATTTAAAAAGCATAAATGACAATTACTGTGTTTCAAATGTGGTCGGATTGGTGAACTCTGTAAATGTATCCGACAAGATGAAGGGTTTGAACCCACCACCACCAGTGACAAGCAAGAGCGAGACTGTGTTATCACATGTAAACTCTTTTGTTGCAAGTGTTCCTTTTGCCAGCGGGTCACCGCAAAAGAAAGGTGTAAATCCCGTTTATTGTCAATCTATCAGAGAAATAAACCATGTGAACGATGTTTCCTGTGTAGATCACTTGAGTTCTGTAAAAATTGTCACAAATGTCCCAACTGTTGTCACAAATCTTCCTGTAGGGGCAAGGCTTCAGCAGTTTTGGGAGAAGTGGGAAACTCTGGGTTCGAGTCCAAAAGTTATCAGAATACTGAGAGAGGGCTACACCCTTCCCTTCCGGTTCAGACCCAACCTAACCAGGTCAACAATGGTCATCAGCAAGTATGTAAACCCCCAAAGACAGTCCCTCCTTTTGGAGGCACTGGCTCAGCTAACAAACAAAAATGCAGTGGAACTGGTAACAAATCAGACCTCCCTAGGGTTTTACAACCGGCTATTTTTGGTTTCCAAACCCAACAACCGGTGGAGACCTATCCTGGACCTGAGCACTTTGAACATCTTTTTAAACACAGAGTCGTTCAAAATGGAGACTCCAGAAACCATAAGAAGTTCCCTACAGGTAGGGGAGTGGGTCACCTCAATAGACTTCAAAGACGCATACTTCCACATTCCAATTCACAGTCAATCCAGGAAGTACATGCGTTTTCACATTCAGGGCCAATCCTACCAGTTCAAGGCCCTGCCCTTTGGTCTTTCCACAGCACCCATGGAGTTCACAGTGGTGGCCAAAGAGGTCAAGCTCATGGCCTTACGACAGGGTATAAGAATCCACCAGTACCTAGACGACTGGCTGGTGAGAGCCTCTACCCTCCACACCTGTCTCCAGCATACTCAAACCCTGGTCACACTTTGTCAGGAGCTAGGGTGGCTGGTGAACAAGGAAAAGTCAGAACTGGCACCCAAACAGGTCTTCAACTTCGTAGGTTACCAGTTCGACCTGAAAGAGGGCAAGGTCAGACCAACAGAAGAACGTTGGCAGGCCTTGACAGACAAGATCAGATCAATGATGTCGGATCCGGTATGTCCGGTCCGGAAATTCATGTCCCTCATAGGTCTCCTCACAGCAACAGAAAAACAAGTCCAATTAGGGCGACTCCACATGAGACCCATACAGTGGCACTTGAAAAACAATTGGAGGGTCCCAGAGTCACTGGAAAAGGTGATCCCGGTCCCCAAGTCCCTCCACCCTCATCTAAGGTGGTGGCTGGAGGAAAGCAATGTGCTACTAGGTCAACTATTACACCCTCTAAAACATGCTCTGCAGATCTTTACAGACGCATCAAACGAAGGGTGGGGCGCTCACTTGGACGACCACACTGCAAGGGGAACCTGGTCCCTTCCAGAAAGCAAGTTGCACATAAACCACTTAGAGCTAAAAGCAGTTTTTCTAGCTCTAAAGGAGTTTCGAACCCTGGTCTGCAACAAGACTGTGTTGATAGCTACAGACAACACAACAGTGGTTGCCTATATCAACAAAGAAGGGGGGATGAAGTCGGGGTCACTGTGTGCCCTACTGTGGAGAATCCTGTCCTGGTGCACCAGACAGCAGGTAACCCTCAGGGCACGTCACATCCCCGGCCGGCTGAACGTGATAGCAGACAAGCTATCCAGACTTGGCCAGACCATTCAAACAGAGTGGTCACTTCATCCAGCAGTATTCCAAGCCGTATGCGCAAGGTGGCACCAGCCACAAGTGGACCTGTTTGCCACCAGGTTCAACAACAAACTGCCTCAGTTTGTGTCACCGGTGCCAGACCCCCAGGCTTGGGCAGTGGATGCACTCAGTCTCTCCTGGGAGGACCTGGACCCATACGCCTTTCCACCGGCAGCCATCTTGGGCAAAGTGGTGGAGAAGCTCCAGGACTACCTCTGCAACAGAATAATCCTGATTGCCCCAGGGTGGCCCAACATGCCCTGGTTTTGGGACCTGGTAGCAATGTCAAGCCAGATCCCACTGTGTCTGCCCAACCTACCCAACCTAGTGTCTCAGCCATTCAACCAGGTCCTTCACAGGAACCTGTCGAATCTGAATCTACATGCCTGGCTCCTAGAGCCTCAGCAATCAAGGAGCAAGGCTTCTCTGAGGCAGTGGCAGCACGAATTGAGGCTCCTCAAAGAAGATCATCCAGATCTGTCTATGAGGCAAAGTGGACCATTTTTACAAAGTGGTGCCTCAGTAATCAGGTGGACTTCAGGGCACCACTTCTGAAAGCCATTGCTGACTTCCTCCTGTATTTGTTTCAGGACAAGAAGTTACAACCAGGCACTATTGATGGCTACAGATCCGCCATTGCTGACAAACTGGGCAATTCCTCCATTAATGTCAGCAAAGATGAGAATCTCACTCGTCTCCTGGATAGTTTCCATAGAGACAGACCTAAAGGCAGGAGGGGCATCCCCTCCTGGAACCTTTCACTGGTTTTACATCAGCTCACAAAGGCTCCTTTTGAACCCCTGAAAGAGTCCTCCTTGAAATATTTGACTTTCAAGACTGTTTTCTTGCTGGCTGTGGGTTCAGGTAAACGCAGGAGTGAGATCCATGCTTGGTTACATAAGAACATCAGACACCAGTCAGACTGGTCTAAGGTGTCTTTGTACCCCTCACCCAGCTTCCTATCCAAGAACCAGCTGGCTAAGGAAGGTCCAGATAGTGTGGCGCCAGTGGTCATCCCAGCCCTGGCACCATCTCTGGATAGGTCACTCAAGGGTGACAGGTCCCTATGTCCAGTTAGAGCCCTGCGCTACTACTTGGACAGGACTGCAGACCTCAGGCAGAATAAGGAGTTAGTCTTTGTCTCCTTCAAGAAGGGTTTTGATAAAGACATCTCACCTGCCACCATCTCCTCATGGATCAAACAGACTGTGGTTCTGTGCTATGAGCTCTCTGACCAGGAGGCCCTCACCTTACATCAGGTTAAAGCCCATGATGTTAGGGCCTTTGCTGCTTCTAAGGCCTTCCAATCAGGGATCTCCTTAGACCAGATATTGTCAGCCTGCCACTGGAAATCTCACAACACCTTCACCCAATTCTATTTGAAGGATGTTGCCTGGGCTGACTCAGAGCTTTTCCACCTGGGACCTGTAGTGGCTGCCCAACAGGTGCACCACCAGGCCCAGAAGTGAGGGGATGTTATATATATGTAAATATGTACATATTGTAAATAGGTTAGATATGTACATAGTGTAAATATGTTGAGTGTACATATATTTTCAAAAAAAAAAAAACAAAAAAAAACAAAAAAACTGTGACTTGCTTCCTTTGGGAAGTTTATTTCTTCTGGGACTGAACTCAGCCCCTCTCTCTCTGTCTTTCCCTTCTCAGACCATCTCTGGAAGGAAAGAAAAAAGGGGGGGCAACGTTGATAGGCTCCCGGTTAACCGGTGAGTTAGTGGCCGACCCTGACCTTTCAGGGTTCTCTGACCCTAGGTCAAATGGGCCTGTTCAAATTTGTTGTTATGAGTTCACATAAGTCCCTAGCTGCTTACCCGCCTACCAAGCGGTAGTTATTCAGCAATTGTCCATTGGATAGGATGTATTAACGCAATAAAATTGCAAATTTAATAAGTAAATTAAATTTTTATAAGTTAATACCCTATCCAATGGACAGGCAAGGCCCACCCAACCGGCCCCGCTATCAGCTTACTAGGGGTCTTACTAGGATTGGACACGAAAAAGATGCTATGACGTCAATAGGTAAACAGGAAATGAAGTACGATGCGCCACCTGGCGAATGCACACTCTGTGACCGGTCCTGCCGGTAGTATATACAGGACGTCTTTTTCTGACGTTTGGCGGGACCGGTCGCACCGACCGGTAAAGCATTTGTCCATTGGATAGGGTATTAACTTATAAAAATTTAATTTACTTATTAAATTTGCAATTTCATTTGTTTTAGAAAAATTTGCACACTCAGAGTGAAAAACTTAAAAATTAAAAAATTATCAAAAAATTAAAATTTCTGTCATTTTGGAGGGTAGTTTTTCCATAAAAGAAGGAATTGTTTATGTGTTCGAAAAATGTCCTTCAAAAACTCTGAAAGAACACATATTTATAATCCTGATTGCCACCAAAGTTGGTACTTTACTTTCTTTTGTATGACTTTCTCAACAGTTGTTCATCTTGAAAATAAGAAACACCATTTTCTCAGACACTGAGGCTGGATTTTCAACTGACACTTCATATGAAAATGTGTATGTTGAGAATTTTAAAAGTAGTTTTACTGATAGACAGGCAAATTCTAGTGAAAGTTTTAACCTTGTACCTTAACAAAGTTTCGCTCATTGATAAAAAGTTGATACAAAAATTTTGGAACATTAAAATTTAAAAGTAATAAATTAGACAAATACTCTGGTTGTAACAACTGTTGTGCACTTAATAAGCAACATATCTTGTCTGATCAGGCTTTGTGGTATATCTTTCCACTCAATGATTTTTAATGGAAACAATAAGTCATTGTTCTGAAATCAGTTAACCTTCAGACAACCATGGGTTGGGATGTGGGCTGATGAAGACAAGAATCTTGTTACATGACTTGATCAAATAAATAAGGAAAATCAGTGATTGATTAAAGTATTGATGATTCACTCGAGTTTAATAATTTATACAGTGTTAAATAGATATGAACATCCTCTACGGCACTGATTGTCCAAGAAGTGATTGTCCAATAGCTAGAAAGACGTTAACACCAAAAACAGCATCCACCAGGGGTAATGGTGGGAACTTACTGAGAAAGCAAGTCTGAAAAATGAGTATGTAATAGGCCACAGTGGCCTATTGGTTGGTGAGTTTCTAATTATGGTGACACAGTTACCTCCCACCTCTGAGATCAGAGTTTGAATCAGGGCCTGACCTCGTGGGAAAGCTGGTAGTTGCTTGCCGTTGGTCAGCAGTTTACAGTTCAGAATGTTGTCCAACTTTAAGTACTGGCTTCCTCTGCCCTGCCAAATACCCATCACAATATACCCAATAAGGTACTCGGTGTAACGTAAAATACTAAATAAATAAACTAATCATGGGTTGTCACCTCTGTTTGGGTTTGACTCCCACAAGTTGCAATGCTGAGGACTTGTCACAACATGTCCCTGGCTATGGAATGGGACATTAAATCCTAATTTTGATTTTAAGTTTTGCTGGAATTTACCAATAAACACATATAAGGTAAATAAAGTAAGAATATCTCTCTTTGTATGTATTGTAGAAGTCATTACGTGGGTTCAGTGAGCTGGTGGAGCTGTTTATTGCTGGCAATCCTTTCAGTCTGGAGGATGGGGAGAAGACCCACTATGTGCCTGAACTCATGGACTTATTGCCTCAAATACACGTCATAGATGGGGTGAGTGCGTGTGTCACCATGTATACGTTATTGTGTGACTCCTGTCAGTCTGAGAGGTATTAATGCTATGGTACCAAGCTGGTTTCATGACATTGCAACATTTTCCAGGATGGTAACACTGTGTGATCATCATTGTGTACAAAACACTGACATTATAAATTATAATTGTTTTTTTTTGCGAGTGTGTCACAGAATAATTATGACTGTGTTGATTTACTGTTGTGAATACTGGAGAATAATTAGCCAGTTATAAGTATATTTCAATACTTTTAGATATGATACACTTATATTTAAAAAAAATGGTAGAGTATTATTTTTTAAAATTTTGTTCATCCATGACATGTCATTTTTGATATTGCCATCAATGTATCTCATTTAACTGCTGTGTGATTTCACACTCTATGCAGTTCATAATGACATCATACTTGCATAATTATTTAGTTATAAACAGTTGCAGTAAGGTGTCACACAATGTGTAACTATGTCAATTTCATATTTCTTGTTTTGGTAATTACTCATTATTTGGCTTCATTACACTTCTCATCATTGTGCAGCTAAGTATCCATAATGTTGAAGCAGTGACATTTTTGTGGATGATGTCACAAGATATAAGTGAATTTCTGGTGATATAACCATTGTATTTATTAAGACTTATAATAGTACATCTAATTGTGTGGGCACCTCAACTTGACTGACCATTTATCGGTTAACCTCTAACTCATTAGAAATTCTATATAACCTAAAGTATCTCTTTTTCTGAAGCACATTTTTCACATTAAGTACTGACTAGAATCATATTTCATATTTTATAACCTTCACCAGTAAGATGGCAACACTAACCATGAATGCAAATAATAAACTAAACATCTGGCAATCTGGGTAATTTCCCACTCTTACAATTAAGTGTTCAAAAAATTTCCCATCACATGTGACCATAGGTAAGGTAAGTGATGAAGTCAGGGATAAAATCTCTGAAAAGCTTTAAAGTGTTTCATTTAGGTGTCTTGGATATATTTTGCAGATTTACATAATCCTCTACTTTTTTTCAAGTTTAATATGTTTATAGGACTGTTAATTGCTTACAAAATGTCTGCATTGGTTTTGCATTTGTAAGACCTAAAGGTTGAGTACTATGGTTAACCATGGCACTCTTGGTGTTTATGTGTACAGATCAAAAAGCTGCATACACATTTCTTGTATGTACACATTTTCAAAAAAAAAAAAAAAAAAAAAAAAAATCATCAGTGAATTAGTGTGTATAATTTTACGATTGAAAAATGTATTATTCACATTAATAGAGACATCTAATCTAATCTAATGTGGACTTTTATAGCGCTTAATCTTCATCAATGACAGACTCTAAGGCGAATCTGAATAAAACAAGGCAACAAACGTTAATTCAATGACATAGCCAGGTCACACCAAGGAGGTACAGGGGTGACAGAGGAGGCTATGGCGGATAGGCTTTTGCATACAGATAAGTCTTAAGCTTCTTTCTGAAGGAGGCAACTGATGTTGCACTACGCACATCATGAGGGAGTTCATTCCAGATTCTAGGAGCATCAAAGGCAAAGCTATGATCAAAATGTTTGACAGACTTAAAGACTGATGGGCGGAAAGGAGGAACAGTAAGATATTGACAATCTGGGTGACTACGCCTGGTACTATAGGAACTACTACTGGGAGACAAGTAAGGTTGAAAGTAGGAAGGGGAGCCACTATGTAGAAATTTATATACTAGAGTTGCAGTTTTGAACATACATCTATACTTCACGGGCAGCCAGTGGAGTTGTTTCAGAATGGGCGTAACATGAGCATACCTTCTATGGTTTGTAACAATACGAGCAAGGGTATTCTGAATACTTTGCAATTTGTGTAGATTGAAACATGACAAACTCCTAAAAAGAGAGTTACAGTAGTCCAGGTGGCTACTAACCAAGGCATTTGCAGCTAGGACTGCCACTTCCGTAGTGAGATACTGTCTTATTCTACGAAGGTCACGCATCTGGAGAAAACACGCTTTGCAAGTCCTCTTGACATGTTCAGAGAATGAAAATTCTGCATCGAACCACACACCTAGATTTCTAACAGAATCAACCGGATGAATAAGGCTGCCAAAGATACTAGCAGGAAAGTAGGAGGAAAGCTTCTGACGCTGAGACTTAGAGCCAAAGACAATGAACTCCGTTTTCTCTGGGTTAAGCTTCAGTTTACTGAGAGACATCCATCGTTGCACATCAAGAAGGCAGGCATTAAGCCTGGCGAGAGCCGCCGAGGCATTTTTATGAGAGAGATGGATGTAAAGCTGTGTGTCATCTGCGTAGAAGTGAAATTTGATATGTGGATGAAGGTGGATGATTTTAGTAAGTGGTGTAGTATAAAGTGAAAACAGCAATGGACCGAGAACTGAACCTTGGGGGACGCCGTAGATGAGCTTGCTTAATTCAGATAGAGTAGAGCCTATCTTGACGAACTGGCAACGATCACCCAAGTAGGAAGCAAACCACTTAAGTACATTTCCACCAAGACCGAACCAGGATTTAAGGTAACTGAGAAGAATGCTGTGATCTATGGTATCGAACGCGGCTGATAAATCCAGAAGGACTAGAGCTGTAGGTTCGCCACGTGCCAGAGAGAGATGTACCTCATTCTTTATAGACAATAGAGCTGTTTCAGTAGAATGTCCTGGCTTATAGGCTGACTGATGTGGATTATCCAGTTTGTTGATATTGATGTGTGACGTAAGTTGCTTAGACATGTCAGATGCTTCATACTTGGTGCAGTGTATTTGGAATTCACTGAACATTTAATACATTAGCTTTGACTTTAAATGATCACGATTTATGTGATGTATTTTAGGCTGTGTTAAAGAAGTCACAAACAAGAGGCTGCACACCATTGATGAGACCAATGTCAGCTTCCTCAAGTACGTAGAGTACAAAATCTCAAGTGTGAAATTGTTAGCACAGAAAGTGCTTGTTATTTGGGAAAATAATGTGTAATTTCGATAAAATTTTGTGACCATCTTATTCAAGAGAAAATATCCCCTTATATTTGTTTTTTTTTGGCATAATTTTTGATTTCTAGTAATTTTGATGTAATTTTTACTCTGTCGTATCTCCCATTCTATCATGGCTGACACCTCAACATTTTCTTGCAATTTTAAAAATGTGAACCCAGATTTGTTCCTTAGAATGTCTTTGCACCTGATGCTCTGGCACTGTATATAAAAAGCTGGTTGTTGCTGTATGCTTGTATTTTAATTAACATCAATTATCTGGTCTTACCGTAGTATTTATTAATTCTATGGGGAAGCTTGTAAATACCTGAGAATATAGCATAAATGTCCAAAAAGACTGTTTGAATTAGTTTAACACTCAATTCAGAGGAAGCAAAGAGTAGAACATGCTTATCAACAAACAATTTATGCCCTATTTGTTCATTCCCAAGAGACACCTGCATAAGATTAACACCTGGTTAACGCAGTCTGATATTCTGAAAATTATTTCTGTCAGTAAAGTTTACATGCTGTGGCATTCTCTCATTTCCTCTGTAACCCACATAGAATTTTTGAAATGTCCAATATTTTTGTCTGCCATAGGCTGTATTAAGGCAACATCCTGTAACTGGCTGTAATTGCAAGGGTATGTTATCATTTCTGTAGCTCTTACTTTGCTTTTCCTTCTAATTTTGGTTTTTAAGTGTGAGTTCTAGCAAGGCTCGTGCTTCTAGAGATTACTGTGCCATGTTAATACTCAGATGAGTGACCTGATGAGTTCTTGGCCAGGTATAGGATGTATCTGGCTCAGAATTTCTTTTGTTGCCAGACTTTCATAAATTCTAGTGCACTGCTCAAGTCTCTGATGGCTTTGCAGCCGGTGCATGTAGAGGGAAACACCTTTGGCCTTATTCTGTCTTTTTATTGCATTAATACATCCTATCCAATGGACAATTGCTTTACCGGTCGGTGTGACCGGTCCCGCCAAACGTCAGAAAAAGACGTCCTGTATATAATACCGACAGGACCGGCCAGGAGAGTGCATTCGCCAGGTGGCGCATCGTACTTCCTCTTCCTGTCTAGACCTGGTGACGTCATAGCATCTTTTTCGTTCGGCGCGTGGAGAGTGAAGACGTGTTTTTATTTCATAAAAATGTAAATATACTATACCATATGAAAACACTTGGGTAAGCTTTGCTTGGCATTCGGTGACCGCCTCGTACACCATACATAGAATTTAAACTAGGAGGGGAGACCCTCTTTAAACCTATATACTTGCTACCCTTTGACCCCTGGTGACCTAGTTCACTCTGCCATGCGCATTAATACAGAAATAGTTCATTCTTTTTGTGGCGGTTGAACTCTCAACTCGGCATTTTTGCTGCCCAAAGTTTTAAGACCCGCTAGGTGTTGTGGTGCTCTGTAAGTACGTTTATGCTGTTTTTAATCACCTTTCCTTCATTTTTATTCGATTTAATCGATTTCTGGTGTTTTTATTGCTTTTTTGTTGCAATATTTCTTGTCCTTTTTGTAACTTAGCTCATGTTGTCACGTGGTGTGGATGTAGGTTTCCCTTCGGAAATAGTCATTTCCCTGGTGGTTTTCATTAGATTTTTATTTCTAAATGTTTATTTTCACCTATTCAGGGTATTCCTTCATTCATTCTTCGAAATTCTTCGAATCACCGCACTTTTGACGTTGAACTTTAGCTGTTGTACGAAAATTTTCACCAGATCACGTGACTGTGACGTGACGTCACATTCAAAATGGAGGTTAACCATGAACTTTCTGAAGAATAGTCATTCTTTCAGTGAGTACAGCATATTTACTTATTCTTTTGCTTCATTATTATGTTTATTATTGTGTACTTTGTTTTCAGAGCAATTCTTTTTCTCAAGTGTCACAAAATTCAAATATTTGTGTTTTTTTCACAACTACCTACCACACTCGGTTCCTTATGGATCCTCCCCTTAATACCGGTACTTCAGTTTCCTCTGGTTCGTGTTTCTCCACCTTGCCTTCTGGCTGACAGCCTGGTATGACTTCTTTAGAAGCATGCACTTCTTGGCTTTTGGGGGTTAGTCAATCCCCACCAGTGGAGTCACGTCCAGTGACTGGTGTGCCTTTACCCCCACAACCCTGTGTAATGTCATCTTGGTCTGTGAATTCCTCGAATTTTTTGGGTAGACCGATTTCCCAGCAACCGGTTTCTGTGGGTAACTTTGTTCCCTCAGCTCAGCCTATTCAGGCTGTCCCGGTGCCGGCAGGCTATCCTGTTTATGACCAATCATTCCATAGGCCCCCTTATCAGCCTCAGGCTGATTTCTTCAATACTTTCTCATCTTTCATGTCATCCATGTTAGATAGGGTTCAGGGTATTGCCAACCCTGCTGTTACTCAACTGCCACTTGCTAGTCAGGATCTGTCGCAACCTTCGGGTGCGAGTATGAATGACTCTCAGGACCCACTTCAGACTCAGTCTCAGGTTAATCTTGAGGCTGAGCTGCAGGTCGTAGATTCAATGCCAAACATCCCTTACGTCCAGTCGGTCAATAGGGACTACAGGGAGGCCTTAGACTCTGTCTTTGAGGTCTTATCAGATAAGATCTCCAGGCCTTCGGTTCAAAATCACGATCCTGAGGATTGCTCGGAGCTCTACCCCGACCAATCAAAGTCCTCACCCATGAGTCTCTCCATCAGTTCTAGACTCAGGAGTTCCTTCAAGATGGCTGATGCTTATCTATCCGATTTGCATTCACGCTCTTCTAATGTGGGAGCTTCCCAAACTAAGTTGAGGAAGTTGGGGATTTTCCCAAACAAACCCTCAGAGCTTAGTTTTGTCAGGTACAAACCCATGGCTTCTGATGTTTGGTCTGATCTTTTGAAAGATCCGGTTCAGGGGTCAGGTTTGCCATCTCCTAAAAAGGAGATTTACTTGTCCAGGAATATAGCTCATGCCTTGGAGAAGAGTCTCAGGTCAGATTTAATGATTCTGAATTCCCTGGACTTCTTTCGAGAGGCTTTGTCGGTCAATCATACCAACTTACTGAAGTTGGTTGACCAAAGTGAGTCTAACCTTTCTCTGGACATTCAGCAGGCCTTGGACGTCAGTTCTTCGCTGATCAATCAGGGGAAGTTTCACTTAATTGATTTGTTGGCTTCCATCACCCATTCTATCTCTACTGTGACCTTGGCAAGGAGGGATTCCTTTCTTTCCACAGTCCATAAACATGTGCCAGATCATATTGTTAGGGAGCTTAGGTCTCATCCTATCTATGGTCCTTCTCTCTTTGGTGAATCGGCCTTGAAGGCTATTCATTCCCATACTAAAGAGTATAAACAGGAACAGTTCCAGTTTGTCCTGACTAAAGGAGTGTCCAAACAACTTTCTGCTTCTGCATCCAGGGGCAAGTCTTTCAAAAGACAACAATCCCAAGATAGGGATTGTCAAGATAGGAAAGTTCAGAAGGGTTCTATTTCTGGTTCTGGTTCCTTTCGAGGTTCCAATAAACCACGTGGTGGAAAGTCTTCCAGGGGTAGGGGCAAAAAGCCCCAACCTCAATCTCAACAATGATGTCCTAATGGAGGTAAGAGTGCCTTTGGAACTCTCCAAGGTCCCATTCATACCTCCAGACACCACCACTTTGCCAGTTTCTAGGGGCCTATCCTTCTGTTATCAAGACCCTGGAATTTGGACTTCAACTTCCAATAGGTTCAGTTCGAATTCCTTTATCCAGGGTTCCTTTGATAAACAGCCAGTATTCTTCCCTAGAGCAGAATGTAGTTCTTTGCGAAGCTGTTGTGGATATGCTGCTCAAAGGAGCATTCCAGGAGGTCAGGGATTCTTCATCCCTGGCTTTCTACAGCAGACTTTTCCTTGTGGCAAAGAAGACTGGAGGATGGAGGCCAGTAATAGATTTGAGTCATTTAAATCTTTATCTGGACTTCCCCACTTTCAGGATGGAAACTACTCAGTCCATCAGAAACTCCCTTCAAGTTGGCCAGTGGACAACTTCTCTGGACCTCAAGGATGCATACTTCCACATTCCCATGGCTCCTTCGGTTTCAAGTCTTGGGCAAGTTGTACCAGTTTGTGGCTATGCCTTTTGGCCTAGCCACAGCTCCCAGGGAATTCACTACCTTAGTCAAGGAAGTGAAAAGGATGGCCTTGAGGTTGGGCATCTCAGTTCACATGTACCTAGACGATTGGCTTATCAAAGCCAACAGTTGTCAGGAGGCTCATTCTGCAACTCTAACTTTGTTGGAGTTGACTCACAAGCTGGGGTGGATTGTAAACAGGGAGAAGTCAGATTTGCTTCCAAAGCAAGTTTTCACCTTCCTGGGCCAGGTTTTCGACCTGTCCAAGGGGGTTTGTTATCCAACAGAGGCCAGATTCCTGTCCATTCAGGAGGCTATTCATCCTCTGCTTTTCAACCCCCAAACTACTCCACGCCAGGTTATGCACCTTTTGGGTCTACTAGCCTCTACAGAGAAGTTAGTACCTCAGGGTCGCCTTAATGTGTGACACCTTCAATTTCATCTCAGGAGGAATTACAATTGCCACCTGAAAGGTGCCCTGGATTCTCCATTCTCCTTGGACCCTTCAGTGAAGGTTCATCTAAGGTGGTGGTTACTGAGGAACAATGTCATGGCGCAAGCTCCACTGCACCCACCCAAATATGTAACATCCATTTACACGGATGCCTCAGCTCAGGGTTGGGGAGCTCATTGTGCTCACATGATTGCCCAAGGTCATTGGTCGACTCAGCAGTCCAAACTGCACATCAATGTTCTGGAGCTCAAAGCTGTGCTCCAGGCTCTCAAGACCTTTGTCCCTCAGTTATCCCTTCATCAAAGGATTATTCAGGTAGCCTCAGACAACACAACTGTCTGTGCTTACATAAACAAACTAGGGGACACTCGCTCCTGGGACATGTTTGCCCTGACTTGGCACCTGTTTGCCTTCTGTCGCAAGAACAAGGTTGTTCTTACAGCAAGACACGTTCCAGGGGTCATGAATCTTGTGGCAGACCAACTCTCCAGGTCTCAACAGACCCTTCATACAGAGTGGTCTCTCAATCCCAAGATCTTCAGGTGGCTGTCACAAATAGACTTCCAACCTCAGATAGATCTTTTTGCAACAAAATTCAATCACAAGCTTCCCCAGTATGTTTCTCCAGTGCCAGATCCCAAGGCTCTGGCAGTAGATACCCTGGAGATGAATTGGTCCGGACTTCATCTCTACTCCTTCCCTCCTACAGCTCTTTGTCCACTTGTAGTCAAGAAGTAGTCAACTCTCAGAGCTGCAGGATGCTTCTTGTGTCCCCTCTCTGGGAAACCAAAGAGTGGCTTCAAGATCTATTGGCACTGTCAATAAGAAGACCAAGCTCTTCCTCTAAAAGAAAATCTCTTAAAGCAACCTCATCTCGAGGTGTTTCATCAAAATCTAAGGAGTCTAAACCTTCATGCCTTTTGGCTGAAGTCTCCTTAGAGAAAAAAGGGTTTTCTCAGGAAGTGACTAATAGGATTTTGAGTCCTATTAGAAAGTCTTCTAAATCAGTGTATGAAGCAAAGTGGAACGGCTTCTGCACTTGGTGTGAGGAACATGGCTTCTCTGCCATGCACCCTACTGTCCCCGTCATAGCTGAGTTTTTCTTATTTCTTTTCTCTGAAAAGAAATTACTTCCTCAGACTATAGAGGGATATAGGTCAGCTCTCTCCATGAAGCTTGATGCAGATTTGGAGTTGGGTTCTAATAAGGAGCTCAAAAGACTCATTCAGAGCTTTTACAAGTCCAGGCCTAAGACTTTTCGTCACATTCCTTCCTGGGACTTGACCTTGGTTTTGCAGGCTCTTACCAAGGCTCCTTTTGAACCTTTGTCTCTTGCTGAGCCAATGTTCCTCACTTGGAAGACGGTCTTTCTTATTGCCCTTGCATCTGGAAGGAGAAGGAGTGAGATTCATGCCTTTACTTTTAAGGGTTGTTCTCACTCTAAAGGATGGTCAAAAGTCATCCTTAAAACAGATCCTGCTTTTCTGGCTAAGAACCAGTTAGCTTCAGAGGGTGCTTCAATTTTTTCGGAAATTGAAATTCCTGCTTTGACTAAGTGCCTTGGTCAACAGGATATAGAGGACAGGTATCTATGTCCTGTCAGGGCCCTTAGATGTTATCTGTCTAGGACTTCTGACCTTAGGCATGGTAGATCTCTTCTCTTTGTTTCACTCTTCAAGTCAAAACAGGGTGACATCGCTGGCCAGACGATTTCCAATTGGATTAAAGACTTAATCCATTTCACCCTTAAGAACTGTTCCACAGAGAATGCATCTCTTCATGGTGTCAAGGCTCATGATGTTAGGGCACAGGCTGCTTCCTGGTCCTTCAGAGGTGGAGTCCCACTCTTGGATATCATGAGATCTTGCACGTGGAAGAGTCATTCCACTTTCACATCCTTTTACTTTAGGAATGTGTCTCTCAAGAATCTGGAGGGTTCTTATAGATTGGGAGATATTGTGGCTGCACAACGTGTAGTCTCCCTTTCTACTTGATCTTCTCTTTTCTTGAGCCTTTCTGAGGCTTCTTAGCCTCAGAAAAGGGGGGGGGGGTATTCCCTTTTTGGGGACTTCCTTTTTTGGGGACCGTGCTTGGTAGTGTACTTTTGGCACATCTTCTGGGTTTTGACACTTTTGTGCTTATCCTCCTGGAGCTGACCTCTTGGGTGTAGACAGCAGTGCTGAAGGTAATAAGTAGTTCTCTACTTCACACTTAGTCAAGTTGCACCAAAACAGCAAATCACCGTCCCGCCTGCCCCGCTTCTTTAGACCTTTTTTCAGCATTTATGTTTATTCACAAAAAGAATGAACTATTTCTGTATTAATGCGAATGGCAGAGTGAACTAGGTCACCAGGGGTCAAAGGGTAGCAAGTATATAGGTTTAAAGAGGGTCTCCCCTCATAGTTTAAATTCTATGTATGGTGTACGTGGCGGTCACCGAATGCCAAGCAAAGCTTACCCAAGTGTTTTCATATGGTAAGTATACACATTTTTATTCATAAAAATGCATTTTACATTTAAAAATATGAAATTTCACGACAAGCAAATTTTTTATTCTACCTCAATTACTTCCATTTTATTACAACGTTTAAGAAGTTCTACACTATTATCTACAACTATGTCTTCCCCAGGACAAAGACGAGGTTCATGCGGTCACGCAATGGCTGGGTTTGACTCCCACTCCAAGTGTGCACGTTGTCGAGATAAGGAGGTGGGTGACGACCCTTGCGTCCTCAAGAAGGAATGTGTGTCTGTAAGGGGTTTACCCCTGAACAGATTCAGCAGTTATCAATACCCACTTACAGAGAGCGAAAAGACAAGAAGGCGACTGCGTCCTCCTCTGCTCCCACTCTCGTGGACCCTGCACACGTGAGTGTGCTTGGTGAGGTAGAGAAGGTCAAGTCTTCACAGCCTCAGTCAACCACTACGACTACCAAGAAGACGAAACGTAGTGAGTTTCCCAAGCCCTCTGCCACCAAGAAGAAATGTTCCAGTAGCAGACCTTCAGCTGATGATCTGAAGCAGTTAGATGATAAGTGGGCAGAGAGGTTCTCCCGGCTGGAGGCGATGCTGTTGGCCAAGACTTTCACAGTACCGGTTGAACCGGTTGTGAAACCAGCTTCAGATGTGACTACCAGCCAGAAGCCATTTTTTAACCCTGGTGCCACCACCAGCAGTCAAACTGCAGTGAATTCCGGTCCCTGCCTTGATCAGGCCACCGGGGAAGCAGTAGAGGGGATGCAGACTAGTATAGGGATTGGTGCTCGAGCTTTCAATATTGATCGATCATCCCAGGGAACTGCCGATATCGACACATACTGCCAGCATTTCAATATCGAAATAACATGAAACATACTGACAAATACCAAATAAATTAGCTAATTAAATGGACATTTATCACAGAAAATCATTAAAAGCTCACTTACAACTGAAACACAATTGATTAAATCTGGCGCCATGTTTGTTTACATCTTCATTTGACCTACTTCCTGCACACGCTGTAAACACACTAAAATTCACCCTTGACCTTCCCTCCAGACAAAATAAAGCAAGTGTCAGCAAACAAAAAAATACTTTCCCTGTATATTTGGACATTATAAAAACAATTGGATATTTCAAATAATGGCTCAATTAACAGCAAGCAAGTCATATAATAAATTCTGGGGAACAGGACGTTCAGATGTGTGGAATTTTTATAAATTTGAAGTGGATGATAAAGGAGAATTTGTAGACAAGACCAAAGCTGTGTGCATGCTATGCTATATAACAACACCTTACAGTGGAAACACTACTAATCTTTCAGGACATCTGAATAGGCATCATTACTCTGCAAGGTCAGTTTTATAATAATTTATACATTAAATTGAAAATTTTAAATCTTTAATTTGGAAATTGTCTAGAATTTTGATAACATTACCTTCAATACCTTTTGCTACAATTTTGAAAAAAAAAATTAAACTGTTGTAGATATCCAGACAGAGCTGCCAAATCTGCTTCTGGTACTGGTCCCCTGTGACAAACTACAGTAACAGGTCTGATTGCTAAGCAAAATACAGATCCAATTGCTCTACAGTCCCCAGAGGGTCAAAGGTTAGCCAGGGTTGTGCTAACATATTTGATCAAAGATTTGAAGCCCATACCTGGTGTTGACAGTGCTGGATTTAGATTCTTATTGGAGCAGTTCAACCCTAGGTTCAAATTACCAACCAAAAATTATTTTCGAGACAACCTGCTGCCACAGGTCTTTGAGGAAGTTAAGGCCCAGATCAAAATTGAGCTAATTGAATTAAATTGAAAGTATCCAAAGGCATGCCATTACAACAGATGGATGGACCAGCCAGGACACTGTAGACTATGTCACTACAGCTGTTCACTTTGTTAACTCAAATTATGAACTTAAGAGTTTTGTCTTGCAAACATTGCCATTAGTACTCAACATACAGCTGAAAATATGGCAAATCTTATGAGAGAAATAGCATTAGATTGGAGTTTGAGAGATGTTTTTGCTGTTACTGATAATGCCAGTAACATGGTGAAATGTTTTCAAAGCATTTTGAAATGGCCACATTTGGGGTGCATTGGTCACACCTTAAATTTGTCTGTCAAAAAATGTTTTTTTAAAAAAAATTTTAGCCAAATGTAGGAATGTGGTTACTTACTTCAAGCGAAGTACAACAGCAGCAAGAAATCTTAAACTTAAGCAAACTTTGTTGTCCCTGCCCCACCATGCCCTCATTAATGATTGTATCACAAGGTGGAACTCCACGTTGGAAATGTTGGAAAGAGTTTGTGAGCAAAAGCCAGCCATTTGTGCTGTACTTATGTCCTCCACCAAGTCTGAAGACCGAACCATGTCTTTCACTGATGATGAAATCAAGCTTATTGGTGAGCTTATTATTGTTTTGGCACCCTTTAAGTAAGCAACTGTTAGATTATCTGCGCAGAAATTGGCTACAGCATCAATGATTTTGCCAACTATTTGCAAGCTATTGCATGTTCTGGAAGTTACAAATGATGATTCCTCAGCTATCAAATTAGTCAAGAGAGCCATTCATGATGATCTGTCAGTCAGGTATCCACCTGGCCCTACCCGAGATTTTCTTCAAATTTGTTCCTTCCTTGACCCAAGGTTCAAAGGGCTAAGTTTTCTCACTAAGACAGAAGTGAGTGATACACTTGACCAAGTATCAAAAGAGTGTATTTTACTAATCAACAGGCAAATATCAGATGATCCAGTGGTCAAAAGGGAATGCCCCCAGGTATCAGACCCAAGTACTGAAAGTGCCAAGTCAGATATTTTACCATCAAATCCTCACATTATCCCTGTCCCTAGTCTCTCCAGCAGCCATGGAGATGGTGAACCTGTAACTGACACCCTTAGAAGCATTGTCAAATTTGAAGCAAATCAGGTGGGCCCAATGGCTAAAAGGTCAAAAATTGAACATGTTGATGATTTTTTTGATGATGTTTGCAAAGTCAATAGGGTTCAGATCAGACAATTATCTGATGAAGAAAAGGTAAAAGCTGAAATAATGCATCAAAATTCACATTTTTGAACAGGCTTGCTAGAAAGATGTTATGTATACCAGCAAGTAGTGTCCCTTCAGAGAGAATTTTTTCAACTGCGGGGTTAATTTTGTCAAAGCAAAGGGCAGGTCTATCACCAGACATTGCAGAGAAGTTCATATTTTTAAACAAAAACATGAAATTTTGAATTATTATTTAAGAAATAAGGAACTACTTAAAGTACTGAAAAGACTTTTTGCCAAAGACACTTTGAATTAAATTCTTTTTTAGTTAATACCCCAAGTAAAATATTTTGTCTTAGAACTGTTTGATCTTTGAGATAATTGTAAATGAAAAGGACAATGATGAAAATTTATCATGGTTTATTAGTAGTTAAGTGAAGTCTCCAGTGCATTTTTTACATTGACAACACAATAAACACATAGCTGGACAAATTAAAACAAATAGATCATTCTTCTCGTTTTGTTTGTTGATTGCCACCTTATACTGCAGCAAAATTTCTTCTGTTTACTGTAGTACCTGGAAAAAGGAAATGATACAATAACACCTATCACAGGTAAGCATTAAAACTCTTCTTTTACGTGACTTTTGGTCATTGCATTTTTATTTTCTATTGCAGAAATGTATTTTTAGTGCCTAAATAGTAAATTTTGATGATTTTGTGAATTAATATGGTCTACTTGTCATAAAACCTGTAATATCGCCCTCGGCTTACGTTAACGGTGCCAATATTGAAATATCGATCGATCCACTACCCTAAATTTTCATTCGATATCGATCCTCAACATGGCACTCGATCCCTATACTAATGCAGACAGCCACCCAGCCTCTTGAGGCTCCTGGTGCTGGGACAGCAACCCAGCCTGTTCAGGCCCCCGGTTCAGTCCCTGATGGTCAACCCACCTGTGAAGTAGATCTGAGTGCAGCATCTGACAGTGAAGCTGACCAGCTCAGTGTTACCGGTTCCCTGGATGATGAGATCCACCGGGACCGGTCACCAGACAGGGATGTCACCAGGGATGAGCCTGACCAGGAACCTACTGAGGAGGCCAACTATAGAGAGACTATGAGAGGTGTGAGAAGCTTTATGAACTGGCACAAGATTCCTGAGTTTGAAACTGTGTCCTCTGCTGCAGATGACAACCCCTTTGCCGGTGCACGTGTACAGCCTACCGGTAAAGTCTCTGTAAAACTCCCTGTGGAAGACTATTGTGCAGGAAAATGTCTACACTCAACCTCACAATCACAGAAGGGTATCCCACCAGGAATACCGACAACACAGGCCTCCTCAGGGACCAGTTTGTTAAAACCCCCAGACCTTCAAGATGGTACGGGATGCATGCTGAGAAGAACAGTGAGAGTTCAACAGTATGCACCTGGTCACCGGACCCTGCCAAACTCAACCATTCCTTCAGCAGGGTGGCTCAAAGAAACTTACATACTGCCCCACCCTCCCGAGCCTTCAGTCAAGATCTACTCAGGCGTTGGGAGAGAGCAGCAAGGGAACAGACTATAATGTGCAACCAGGCTGCTGGGTTATCAAGGTGTTTGACTAGGGTTCAAGACTCTATGGCCACTCAGCTCAAAACCCTACATCTGGACAGTAAAGGCAAGTTATCAGAGAAGATGAAGCAAGCTGTTAATGAACTGGAGTACTTGACCACTTTCAACCGGCCATCTCACAGGCCATGGCCAGAACCATGCAGGATTTATCTGAGGGCGTTTTTTATCAACATGGCTAACTTCACTCTGGCTCGCAGAGATAGTTATTTGGACTACCTACACACGGGGGTGAAGCAAGATACTGTAACGCCTTAAGAACGTCTCCAGTACATCTCAACGCACTGTTTCCGGAGCAGCTTATTGGCAAGGCTGAAGAGGAAATCAGTAAGAGTGAGGAGAGGCGTTCGTCTGGTACATCACACCGACAGCAGAATCGCTTCCACCCTTACCCTGCAAGTGACAAGTCGACTGGCCACCATGACAGGAAATGTACCCTCCCAGCTTGGAAACAGATTAAAGACAAGCAACAAGCCAGGAAGGGTCGTGGCAACTACCACAACTCAGCCAAGCAGTCCTTCCTTGTAGAGGCACTGTATCAGCTGATAAACAAGAATGCAGTAGAACCGGTAGACAATCAAAACTCACTGGGTTTTTACAACCGGCTATTTTTAGTACCCAAACCCAACAACCGGTGGAGACCGGTCCTAGACCTGAGCACCTTGAACACCTTTTTGAACACAGAGTCATTCAAGATGGAGACCCCAGAGACAATAAGAATCTCCCTACACACAGGGGAGTGGGTCACATCCATAGACTTCAAAGACGCATACTTCCACATACCAATTCACAGTCAGTCCAGGAAGTACATGCGTTTTCATCTCCAGGGTTGGTCCTACCAGTTCAAAACCCTACCCTTTGGTCTATCCACAGCTCCAATGAAGTTCACAGTGGTGGCCAAAGAGGTCAAACTCATGGCACTTCAGAAGGGTATAAGGATCCACCAGTACCTAGACGACTGGCTGGTGAGAGCCTCTACCCACGACATTTGTCTCCAGCATACACAAGTCTTAGTGACCCTTTGTCAGGAACTAGGTTGGCTGGTGAACAAGGAAAAGTCAGAACTGGCTCCCAAACAGGTCTTCAACTTCGTAGGTTACCAGTTCGACCTGAATGAGGGCAAGGTCAGACCAACACCAGAATGTTGGCAGACCTTGACAAACAAGATCAGATCAATATTGTCAGATACGGTATGCCCAGTCCGACAGTTCATGTCCCTCATAGGTCTACTCACAGCAACAGAAAAACAAGTCCACCTAGGGCGACTTCACATGAGACCCATACAGTGGCCCTTGAAAAACAACTGGAGGGTACCAGAGTCACTAGAAAAGGTCATCCCAGTCCCCAACTCCCTCCACCTACATCTAAGGTGGTGGCTGGAGGAAAGCAATGTGCTACTAGGTCAACCATTACACACTCCAAAACATGCTCTGCAAATATTTACAGACGCATCAAAAGAAGGGTGGGGCGCTCACTTAGACGAGCACACTGCAAGGGAAACTTGGTCCCTGCCAGAAAGCAAGTTGTGCATTAATCACTTAGAACTAAAAGCAGTATTTTTAGCTCTAAAAGAGTTTCAAACCCTCTGTTACAACAAGACAGTACTGATAGCTACAGACAACACAATAGTGCTTGCCTATATCAACAAAGAGGCGGGGATGAAGTCGGCCTCATTGTGTGTCCTACTGTGGAGAATCCTGTCCTGGTGTACCAGACAGCAAGTAACCCTCAGGGCACGTCACATCCCCGGCCGGCTGAATGTGATAGCAGACAAGCTATCCAGACTTGACTAGACCATTCAAACAGATTGGTCACTTCATCCAGAAGTGTTGCAAGCTGTATGCTCCCGGTGGCACCAGCCACAAGTGGACCTGTTTGCCACCAGGTTCAACAACAAACTGCCACAATTTGTGTCACCGGTCCCAGACCCCCAGGCATGGGCAGTGGATGCACTCAGCCTCTCCTGGGAGGACCTGGACACATACGCCTTTCCACCAGCAGCCATCTTGGGCAAAGTGGTGGAGAAGTTACAGGACTATCCTTGCAACAGAATAATTCTGATTGCCCCAGGGTGGCCCAACATGCCCTGGTTCTGGGATCTAGTGGCAATGTCCAGTCAAATCCCACTGTGCCTGCCCAACATACCAAACTTAGTATCTCAGCCATTCAACCAGGTCCTTCACAGGAACCTGTCAAATCTGAACCTACATGCCTGGCTCCTAGAGCCTCAGCAATCAAGGACCAGGGCTTCTCTGAGGCAGTGGCAGCACGAATTGAGGCTCCTCAAAGAGGATCAACCAGATCTGTCTATGAGGCAAAGTGGACCATTTTTACAAAGTGGTGCCTCAGTAATCAGGTGGACTTTAGGGCACCACCTCTGAGAGCCATTGCTGACTTCCTCCTGCACTTGTTTCAGGACAAGAAGTTGCAACCGGGCACTATTGATGGCTACAGATCAGCCATTGCTGACAAACTGGGCAATTCCACCATTAATGTCACCAAGGATGAGAATCTCTATGTTTCCATAGAGACAGACCCATGGGCAGGAGGGGCATCCCCTCCTGGAACCTTTCCCTGGTGCTTCACCAGCTGACAAAGGCTCCCTTTGAACCCCTAAAAGAGGCCTCCTTGAAACATCTGACCTTCAAGACTGTTTTCTTGCTGGCCTTAGGTTCTGGTAAACGCAGGAGTGAGATCCATGCTTGGTTACATAAGAACATCAGACACCAATCAGACTGGTCTAAGGTGTCCTTGTACCCCTCACCCAGCTTCCTATCCAAGAATCAGCTGGCTAAAGAGGGCCCAGATAGTGTGGCTCCAGTGGTCATTCCAGCCCTGGCACCATCTCTGGATAGGTCACTCAAGGGTGATAGGTCCCTATGCCCAGTTAAAGCCCTGCGCTACTACTTGGACAGGACTTCAGATCTTAGACAGAACAAGGAGTTGGTTTTTGTCTCCTTCAAGAAAGGGTTTGACAAAGACATCTGCCCTGCCACCATCTCCTCATGGATCAAACAGACTGTGATTCTGTGCTATGAGCTCTCTGACCAGGAGGCGCTCACCTTGCATCAGGTTAAAGCCCATGATGTTAGGGCCTTTGCTGCTTCTAAGGTCTTCCAATCAGGGATATCCTTAGAGCAGATATTGTCAGCCTGCCACTCGAAATCTCACAACACCTTCACTCAGTTTTATTTGAAGGATGTTGCCTGGGCTGACTCAGAACTTTTCCACCGGGGACCTGTAGTGGCGGCCCAACAGGTGCACCACCAGGCCCAGAAGTGAGGAGATGTTGTATATATATATATGTATATATGTACATATTGTAAATATGCCAGGTATGTACATAGTGTAAATAGGTTGAAATGTACACATGTTTAAAAAAAACAACAACAAAAAAACAAACTGTGACTTGCTTCCCTTGGGAAGTTTATTTCTTCTGGGACTGAACTCAGCCCCTCTCTCTCTCTATCTTTCCCTCCTCAGACCAACACTGGGAGGGAAAGAAAAAGGGGGGGGGGGCAAAGTCGGTAGACTCCCGGTTAACCGGTTAGTTGGTAGCCGACCTTGACCTCTCAGGGTTCTCTGACCCTAGGTCAAATGGGCCTGTACAATTTTGTTTTATTATGAGTTCACTTAAGTCCCTAGCTGCTTACCCGCCTACCAAGCGGTACTTATTCAGCAATTGTCCATTGGATAGGATGTATTAACGCAATAAAATTGCAAATTTAGTAAGTAAATTAAATTTTTATAAGTTAATACCCTTTGGCGGGTAAAGCAATTGTCCATTGGATAGGGTATTAACTTATAAAAATTTAATTTACTTATTAAATTTGCAAGTTTCTCCACTTACGTAAGATATATTTGCTGTAACATGCTGTACTTTTTACTTTCTGAGATGAATCACGGCCATACTCCTCCACAGTTCTGATTCTCTTCTCTAGCAAAACTGCAGCAAGAGGTTCGTAGCTGGGGGTCAGAGGAGCTACAGCTTTCCACCTCTCTTTTTATGCTGTTTATAATCACTGGAGATACAGCCTATAGTGTGACATGACATGATGGTTTTATGTCCCATTCAACAGAAACTGTACATAGCAAAACACATATTTATTTACTATATGTACATTTGCATGTTTACAGCTTGTGTTATATTAATAAAAGCAGATTTGAATTAACCTAAATATTTTTATTTTCTGAAACTAGTTCCTGAAAATCAAGATTAAAAAAAGTTGACAACACACGGTGAAATGAAAGAATGTCTGGGCCATATCATGACTTTGGGTAATTACCAGGGGGCGGGGGTGGGTGTGGGGGTGGGTGTGGGGGTGGATATTTGGGGTGTGTGTGTGTGGGGGAAGTTTTCTGGTCATATTTCGCTTTATCTTTTGATGTCTTTTATTGCCTGCTTCATAAATAATGTTAGCACCTTCTCAGGTATAGATTTTTTCTATTGACCCTAAAATATTTCATCCAGGGTATGTGAGCATGGATTATTGTGTTCTGTGTTCTTGTTTACTTCACAAGGAATTTTCACAGGAATATTTTGTACCAGCTTCTATCAAATTACACACTTTTGAAAGTGGTGTCTACTTCCTGACCTAAAGTAACATGCTTTTACTATATGAAATGAAAAAAGACATTGGTTAATTACAATAATAATTTCAGTGTTAGAGTAACAAATAAGAAAATTTGCCACAGTGTGTAAAATTCGCCACTTTGGGTAACACTTGAAAGTAAGCCCAAATAATAATAAGTTTGTTTCAATTTTGCATCTGGGCTAGGCAGAGGTTGAAAATTAAAGTATATCCAAAGATATTAAAACAGAGGGGTTTCTTAATTTCACAACATGTGGTGCATTACACATTTCTTTTATTAACTGTCTGTCACATTGTTACAATATTTTAGAAAATGTTAGCAGTACGGTCTCAGAAATCAATGTAGTCTGTATGTTCATCACTATGTATTATTTTACAAGAATTTGTTTCTTTTAACTTTCTTCTTGATTTTTGTTAACTAATGATTTTTGTTAACTAGCGCACTGAGTTCCCCTTAGTGGTGAAGATATTGCGCCTGCAAAACAGTAGATAAGATTAGATTAGATTCTTTGAAAATGATTAGAAACATTTGTACTTTAGTTTAATGAGTATTAACATCAATGTCATTTTTAAGCCAGGTATACTGAGCATTATTAACTTTTCATAAAGTGAGTGATGTATTTGTTGACATTTAAATCAAATGATAATAATTAACAGGCTTCAAAAAGATAATTCTCTGTCATTAAATGTAGTAAAAGCATTGGCTACCTATTGAACATCGCCCAGTGTTTAAAACAGCCACATTTCTTTATATGTTTCTTCGCACTGTTTTTTTCCAATTATTTTGCTTCAAGTCTTTTTAGTCGAATCTTTGATTCGAGTTATGTACTGAGTTGCGGTCACGATTTTAAATTCGCCGTTTAAACCCTTAAATATCAATTCTGCATAATATTTTCTTCACATATCTGTACATTAAGGTGTATAGTATACACTCTGCCATTTTGAAGATTTTTAATGCTTTTATTCAGTTATATTTTATAAAGTAAAAAGCTTGTCTAGCACTTCGTCTGGCTCTCTCTAAGGACCCGTATGTCCTAGAACCTATTGTATTTCCATTGTGATTTTCTACTCGAACAAGTCTTTTTTAACCGTTTCGTCTGCTGGTTTCTAGATGTGAATCCCCAATTAATTTATTTGTCTGCTGGTGTATCACGCAGTGACTGTTAATGTAAAGTTGTTGTCTGCGCATCTACCCATTTATCAAACAAATAAACCGCAAAGAAATTAATGAATGAAGTGACGTCACGGTAGTACTACACCTTTGCCGTTCAGCCAATCAGAATCGACCATGAAAATTTTCAAACTTCGTAGTTCTACATTCAACCACTCGAAGGCGCTTTTGTATGTCCTAGAAGTTAACACGTCATAAAATACAGCATAATCTGTGATTCCCTATTTTCGCTCATTATGGCTACCGGTATTCGTAATATTGTAGAAACAACACACGAATATTTTATTTAAATACTTACAATTTGCTTCTGTAAAATATCCATATACAGTACTATATATCCACGCTTCAAGTCCGTGAACAGGAAATATGCTGGTAGTTTTCATCTTAAACCAGACTTGTAAAATATTGTCGGGGAAACCCCCACAAAGAACTGCCGTGACTGCGCATATTTGCTCATTAATATTAATGAGGCAAGTCCGTGAACAGGAAATATGCTGGTAGTTTTCATCTTAAACCAGCCTTCTAAAATATTGTCGGGGAAACCCCCTCAAAGAACTGCCGTGACTGCGCATGTTTGCTCATTAATATTAATGAGGCAAGTCCGTGGACAGGAAATATGCTGGTGGTTTTCATCTTAAACCAGCTTTGTAAAACTGCGCATCTACAGACCCTTTATATTTGTAAACAAATACCCATCTCGCAACACAAAACTGAAAACTTCCGTGAAAGTGGTTTCCAAATGCGGGCGATAATACAGAGTTTACAGTTTTTCAACACCCAGTCCTGTCCTAAGATTCGACTCTGAGGTTGGGTGAAAGCTAACCACTGGACTCTTGTTTTCAAATAGCACTTCTTTGTGTAACAGAGGGAGCACAGTGGCCCAGTGGATTACACTCTCCTCCCAACTCGGAGATCAGAGTTCGAAACCCGGCCGGACCTCATGTGGAAAACCCAGTAATTGCTTGCTGTTGGTCGGAAAATTTACAGTACAGAACCTTGACCAACAAAATGTGCTGGTTTCCTCTGCCCTTGCAACTCCCCATCACAATATATCTGATAAGGTACTAGGTGTTATGTAAAACAGTAAATGAATATTATTAAGTAAATCGTATAATTTTGTGTACCAAAGTTTCATTCATCTACTCAAAAGTCTGTCAAACAGTTACTAGTAGGTTACAGCTTTGCTTTTGATGATTCCACTTTTTGAATGCTCTTCCTGCTAAGATTAATGCATCCCCCTCTATAGCCTCTTTCAGAAAGAAGCTTAAATCCTACCTCTACAACCCACATTAGTCTTAATATTTCCTTGGCATTCTCTGTGGTGCTTGACCCAGTTTCTGTCCCTTTCTGCTGAAGTTGGTCGACCGTTTTGGTGTTGCTGTGCCTTAAAGTCTCCATAATAAAAGGAAGATTAAGTGCTATAATAGTCCAAAAAAAATTTGGAATTAGATGTTCTATATAGATTAGACCTGTGCTTTTATCTTTTGAGTGGAAAAAGTTCATTGATCTATTGGCACAATTGTTTGGGTCTAGTAGCAATTTATGAAAGCCACTTTAAATTTTGAATTTAAAATTTGAGTATGTGTCATACATTTTGATTATATATGGAGTAAGAATGAAGTCTATCCACTTTATAATACTGTGCAAAAGCATTTCCAATTTTAGATTATGGCTCATGTATATTGATATTTATGTTTTTACCATACCAGTAGCAAACAAGCAAAAGTCTGAATTTCATTTTTTTCGAGGCTGCATATTATCCATGTTTGATTATTGGACTTTAGTGTCAACTGGCGGCACTATGATCCCTTTGTGGTCAGTCACCATCCATTTTGATGGGGAGGGCATAAAGACAATTCACAACCTTGATCGCAGGATCACAAGTTTGATATTTCTGCAACTTGGTTGGCTACCATGTGGAATGCTGTTTGAAACACGTGGTCACAAAGGTGAAAATTCGAGTTGTACAGCAATATGGCCTGTCCCCCTTTATGGCAAATCTTTTGGTCTGTAAGACGGGTCACTAGCAATTTTGAAAGGTCATGGGTATACTTGTGGTGAATTATCATCATTTTGCCTCTTGTGAAAGATTATTATTCTTATTACTGCTGTCTTGAATAATATTTAGTTTTCCTGACAAATTAGTGAGAATGTTGAAAAAAAATAGTTAACCTTGTAACCCCATCTCTCTTTTTATTATTTACATTGTAACCCATCTCTCCGTGGCGCTGACCCCTGCTATGTTTCAGGTTAATGATTATAGTTTTCTGCTTTTTCTGTTTGGTACGCCTAGAGTCTGTCTTTAGATGGAGATTTAGCACTATAAGAATACTATTAGAATTTGATTTGTATGGATAAATGTCCCAGTTAATTTTTTCTCCCTCTTTAGTTCAGTAAAAATTATCAAAGTAAGGCAAAGGTTAACATTGTCATCCATAGCATTATGGCTAAAGAGCTGGATTGGTGATCAGAAGGTGGACAGTTGTTATTAACCATGGAAGTGTTTCACAAAGACACAAACACAGGCTGCCACAATCCTAATCTGCTTGGTAGAGGAAATGTTTCAGGGACCAGTTTACGACACTGGAGTAATGCATATTTTTCATTAACAGTCATATTTTTTCAACTAAAAATGTCTCCCGATGTCAGCCAACAAAGGCTGGTAACAAAAAGGGCAGAGTTAACAGACAAAAGTCTAATAAACCTTCTGCAGCCTTGTCATATGTTACTGACATTAAGATTATGATCTATTGATAGTTAATAATGGCGCATTACTTAGCCCAATGGTAAATCCTTTTAATTGCTTCTGAGCATGTGAAGAAGTCTGTCCGGAAAATGGATTAAGTATATGATATGCACAATATCACTTTATCATGTCAACAGTAAGAAAATGTTCATAAATTTTATGTTGTTCAACACTCAGTCGACTAATTTTACTATGTGTTATTTAAGGAACACCTTGATACAAAGAGATTATTTATTTTATTTTTATTATCCACCATGCGACATATTTGTCCTAAATAAGGGGAAATACAGACCGGGATGTACTTTTTATGTCAGCTGACTTGTGAGTCAGCTGACATTATGGCATCAGTCTGCTGCATCCGCTGATGCGTCTGCATCCGTGTGAACAACTTCTCCTCCGAAGTCCTAGAGATGTGCTGTTGTTTAAGATACCTTATCTATCGAGGATGAAAAGCTGTTCAAGGCATGCAAATCTGTCTGTTTGCTAGAGACATTACAAGGGAGGTACCCCCACCAAAAGTGTGAAAATTTCAACACTTTATCACAAATTTCTCAGTGACTATTGCAGGGATATCTCTCATATCTTGCATATATGTACTAGGCCACAAGTAGATTCCCTTTGTGTGAGTATCATACCTGGATCTGTCGTAATTTGTTTTTATGAATTTTTTAAATAATTCTTAATGCATTAAAATTCATGGAATCAATCAATCAATCAGTTGTCTACGTGCTTAATCCCCGTATCAACAGATTCTAAGGCACACCATCCAAGTCATAAGGCATAAATCATAAGACATTAGACATGTTCCGAGTCGTTCCCAGAGAGGTGGTCCGGTGTTCGGTAGTTAGAAGCTATGGTCGGAATGATTTCTTAAATAGGTAGGTTTTGAGTCGACTTTTGAAACTGGAGAGATTTGGAGCACTGCGTATATCATATCGAAGATCATTCCATAACTTAGGGGCATCATATGAGAAACTATTGTTAAAATGGACCTTTGATTTATGGATGGAAGCACAGTAAGAGGGAACCTGAAGGAACAAATTTTTGGGATTGGAACGTCTTGTATTCATGGCAGATTTGTACAAGGGGAGATATGGTGCAAAATACTTAGGCTGGCCAGTGGTGAGGTACTTATAAACCAAAACTAGGGTTTTGAAGATAATACGTTGTCTAATGGGTAGCCAATGAAGTGTCCTAAGGGTGGATGTAATGTGAGTGTACTTTGAAGCACCAGTGACAAACCGTGCAAGCGCATTTTGAACATATTGGAGCCTTGTAGCATTTCGGGATGACAAACTGCGAAAAAGAGAATTGCAATAATCCAAACGACTACTGACCAGAGCATTTGCAATCACCACTGATGTATCCACAGAAAGAAACCTCCTGATGCGATGAAGGTCCCTGAGGCTAATAAAACAGGATTTGATAACAGAATTTACATGATTGGTGAAACAAAACTTTGCATCAAACAGAACACCCAGATTGTGTACAACATCTGCGGGAGAGAGGCAATTACCCAGGATATTGACAGAAAATGAGTCACTGAGCCATTTGTGTCTGTCTTTGGCACCGAAGACTATGAATTCTGTTTTATCAGGATTTAGCTTGAGTTTGTTTTCAGACATCCAGACCTGAATATCATTCAAACACAATTTAAGACGGTCAAAAGACTTGAGACTATCATCAGGGGATAAGTGAATGAACAGCTGAGTGTCGTCCGCATAGAAGTGGTAACGGACTCCGGTATATTTTCTGATGACTTGACCAAGAGGTGTTGTGTAGAGGGAAAACAGAAGAGGACCTAAGACAGAACCTTGGGGGACTCCAAACTTCAATTTGAACAGATTCGAAAGACTGAAACCAATCTTGACTGACTGAAAACGATCCTGGAGGTAGGATCTAAACCATTTTAGTGCCGATCCAGCAAAACCAAATCTAGACGACAAACAGGATAGGAGTGTGTCATGATCGATAGTGTCAAAAGCCGCGGACCGGTCGAGTAGCATTAGTGCTGTAGGCATGCCCTTGGACAGAGATAAGTGAATCTTATTTTTGATGCACAACAAGGCAGTTTCTGTTGAGTGCCCCAACTTATAGGCTGACTGGAAAGTGTTACCAAGATCATGAGAATCCATGTGAGATCTAATTTGGGCAGCCACAATTCGCTCGACCAATTTTGACAAGAAGCTAAGACCAGACACCGGTCAATAGCTCTTCAAGTCCTCTTTTGAAAGGGTGGACTTTTTGAGGAGGGGTGTGACAATAGCCTGTTTGAAAGGATTACTAGGGAAAATGCCATTTTTGAGGGACAAGTTATCCAGTTTAGTCAATGAAGGGAAAAGAATGTCAATACATTGTTTTACAATGTGAGTGGGGCATGGATCAAGGGAGCAAGTTTTTGAAGGGGATTCCTTGATAAACTTAAGGACTTCAGTATCAGTGACAACTTGAAAGGAGCTGAAAGTCGGCGGCTCCTTGTCTGGGTGAAGAACCTGAAATCTGGTGTATTTAAAGGTGTCTCGAATCTTTTTAATTTTATCAATGAAAAACAAACCAAATCTGTTTGCTAAAGATTTTTCATCATCAAAGGATGGGAGGACAGTAGAATTGGACCGACTCAATATTCTATTTAGTGCATGCCATAACCTCTTACTATCACCGCAATTTTCCCTAACTAGATCACGGTAGAAACACCCCTTGTTTCTATTTAGAATGTGGTTATATCTGTTTATCTGCCGTCGAAGACGGGAACGATTTTCAGAGGATTTGTCTCTTCTCCAGGCGCGTTCATACTGCCTTCTCATGCACTTGGCAGTTCTATACTCATCGGTTATCCAGCTTGGGGCTGGTTTGATGAGCTGTTTAGTCTTCACTGGTGCATGAATATCTAGAAGGCCAGACAAACCAGACATGTACTGTTCATGCAATAAATCTATGTCATCAGATGGTGAGCTAACAAACGGTATAGTCAGGAGGTCACTTCTGAATTTATCAATATTCAATTTATGATACTGACGGAAGGTAACAACTTTCTGAATTGGTGTATCCAAAGATGGAAAGTCAACCACACAAGAGATAATTTTGTGATCACTAATGAAGCCTGAACCTTTCACATCAGAAATTGCAGAGAACTCGGATGGAGCCATCAACAAATCTAAGGTATGACCATGAAGGTGAGTTGGAAAATCAGTGTGTTGGGACAGACAGCAAGAATCAATGACTGATTTAAATTCAGAGACTGTTGGAGACATAATGTCGACATGAAGATTAAAATCACCACAAATGACAAAGGAGGAGGATAAGGAAGACAAAAAACCCACATATGACAGAAAATCTTCAAAAAATTTTACTACAGATGAGGCAGGGGGCCGGTAAATGACCCCAAGAAACAAGCGACGCCCATCGAGAGTGAGACAGACAGTGTGATTTTCATGGGACGAGAACTCAGGGGAATGAATGGTTTTAAAATCAAGAGCAGATTTAATAAAAAAGCCAACACCGCCACCACGTTTGTTTTCTCTGTTGGTGTGAACAAGGGAAAAATCTTCAGGCGTTAACTCCTTTAGAAATGAGGGTGTGTCTAGAGCTTTAATAAGGGTCTTGGTGAGACCAAAAACATCAAAATTTCCTGTTTGGATTTCATCACAGAGAATTGGACCTTTATTCCTAATGGACCGGCAGTTAGCAAACCCAAACTTCAGTGGCCCAGGATTTAGAGCGACATCACCCGACAGTAGAACCAGAGCAAGCTGCCTGAAAGACGCCTTTTCACAAAAAGTGACTCTATGTGTCCTGACATAAATGAACAAAATGGATTTGGCAGTAGGTCCATCATATTTACATCCATGCAGGCCGACATCGCACCTAGTCTGAATTCTGTTTTGACTCTTATGGCAATGTACAAAGAGGCCAACAATACAAAGAAGGAGTCTAACAATCCGCATCATAAGGAATCACAAACCACAGACAAAATGAACGTGCAAAAATTCACAGCAAAAACATTAAAGGACAATAAAATTCAAACCACAACCAAAAATGACTGAGTAACTCCCGGTAGAGGACAGTAATGCCTGTAATATCAACTAGCAAAATATTCAAAATGTAAGACACAACCAAGCAACACCGAGAAACTCCCGGTAGTGGGCGATAATACCCGCAATATCAACTACTGTACAGTTAAAAACATTCAGAACAACATAAAAAGGATAAATAACTGAAGGTATGTCATGGAAAGCAGTAATAATAAGAAAAAGTACGACTAAAAGCCCAGATTATTTGATATTTTCCATCAATTTTGTATATTGTTAAAATACGCGTCCGTTACTGTCCTACCGAACACCGAGCAGCTGGAATCATGCACTAAATCACTTAATATTTTCTCATTGACTATTGCAAAAATTTCTCTCTTATCTTGGTTATATGTACAAGGCCACTAGTAGATTCTCTTGTGTGAGTATCAGTCTTGATCTTTTTTAATTATTTTTTATGAATTTTTAAAATAATTTTAATGCATTAGAATTCATGAAATCATGCACTAAATCACCTATAACTTGAAAAGTATTGCATTTAAAGCATTTTGTTAAAATATGTTATTGAACTACTTTCACCATAGCTACAACATGGTGTGTAACTTAGGTGTCTATTCCAATAGCTAAGTGAGTGATAGCTACTTCCTGATTTTTCAGTACCTTTCATAATGAGTAAAATCATTTATAACTCAAAAACTATTACATTTAGAGAATTTTGTATAAATATGTTATTCAGCTACTTTTGGGTCAGTTATAACATACTAAAATTGCAGATCCGTAGCTCATCACATAGCCGAGTAATAGCTACTTTTAGGCTATCACTGTTGAGTAAATTCTTTGTATCTTCAAAACTATTGCTTTTAGAGTATTTTAATATGTTTTGCATGTACTTTTGGGTCAGCTATAACATAGTAAAATTACAGACCTGTAGCTCATGGCATAGCTGAGCAATAGCTACTTTCAGGTTCTCATTGTTGAGTAAATCAGTTGTAACTTGAAAAGTATTACATTTAGAGTATTTTGTTTAAATATGTTGTTCACCAACTTTTGAGTCAGCTATAACATAGTGAAATTGCAGACCTGTATGTCATGGCACAGCTGAGTAATAGCTACTTTCAGGTTTTCACTGTTGAGTAAATCAGTTGTAACTTGATAATTATTGCATTTAGTGTATTTTCTTTAAATATGTCCTTCACCTACTTTTTGGTCAGCTATAACATAGTAAAGTTGCAGACCTATAGCTCATTGCACAGCTGAGCAATAGCTACTTTGAGGTTTTCTCTGTTGAGTAAATCAGTTGTAACTTGAAACTATTGCATTTAGAGAATATCTTTAAATATGTTATTCATCTACTTTTGAATTAGCTATAACATTGTAAAATTGCAGACATGTAGCTGATGACATAGCTGTGTAATAGCTATTCTCAGGTTCTCACTTTTGAGTAAATCAGTTGTAAAAAATATTGCATTGTAAGTATTTTCTATAAATATGTTGTTCACCTACTTTTAGGTCAGCTATAACATAGTGAATTTGCAGATCTGTATGTCATGGCATAGCTGAGCAATAGCTACTTTCGGGTTCTCATTGTCGAGTAAATCAGTCGTAACTTGAAAACTATTGCATTTAAAGTATTTTGTTTAAATAAGTTATTAACCTGCTTTTGGGTCAGCAATAAAATAGTACAATTACAGACCTGTAGCTCCTTGCATAGTAGAGTAATAGCTACTTTCAGGTTCTCATTGTTGAGTAAATCAGTTGTAACTTGAAAAATATTGCATTTGCATATGTTTTTAACCTACTTTTCACACCTTAACAGTTACCTTGTTACTTTCCTTCTGAGTACCATTTCCATGGCATAACTTTTGTGTCCTTTTCGTCTGTCACTTCCACTCTGAAAGTCAAAACACACAGTCAGCTGACACAGAGCCTGTTCACTGGCACTGATTGCTTGTTTTGTATACAACGGTGCCATGGTACTATGGATAACTAGCGTCAATAACTTCCGATTTTTCACTAATATCCCGGAAACTATGTTACCTACAAATATGTATTATATATCATTAGGAAAGTCATTTTTCCATTGCTTCTGCTTGTGTGTGTTGCATAAAAATCCATGCAGCAATAAAGGCGCTATCGCAAGTTAAAGATTGAAGTTTTTATATTCACTGTTGCCAGTGCTTTTGACAGCCTTTTCACATTCTCTCGTTAAATATTCATGTTATTTAACCCATAAATCGTACAAAATGGTGGATAGTGAAAGTAAAACATCCCTCATTAGACATATACAGAAAAAATATAGCACTTGTATAATATTATCTTCATTCATGATATATTTTTTCTGTATATGTCATTCGGGAAGTTTTCCTATTGTCTATTCCTCCAAGTATAATTCTTGTTAAATATGCATGAAATATACAAGTTACAACATTATGCAAAAATGTACATTTGTAGTATCCTCTAAAAGAAAGTTAAAATAATCAAAATTTGTGTCAAATTCAAATAGGACTGATCAGAGGCAAACTATAGTTACAATAAATTGATAAGTGTGTTAAGAACTTCCTACAAGTTCATGACATATAAGGGGATTTCTTCACTGGCTGACTTCAGACATTGTGGTGTATTTCATATTCTTGCTTGCACATCAAGAATGATTCGAGACTGACAACAGAAAGTTATATTAATTATTATTATATTAATACACTACTTCACACATTCTTCTGTTACAATTTAATGTTTGACAGTTGTTGATGTCAAATCAGGCTTAAATATCTACTAATTTTCTTTAAACCAAAATTTATATGAAAATAACCCAGAAGTTAATGGTCTGTAAACAAAGCTAGATGATATTAATATTCTTGAATGGATGGAATCTGATTCAACAAAAATTAACAGATCCACAGGTCATACTGAAAGAGTGCCCATATTGAATAAGTGCAAAAGCACCCAGTGAAATAGCTTTGAGACTTAGTGCTAAACTTACAGAAAAGCCACCAAATGTAAAAAATTACAAATTCCCCTCCCCCGCTTGGCTTTTTCACAGCTACACTTGAAACCTTTCCTTATTTAAAGCTGGATTCACCTCTGGATTATATTAAGTTTCACTAAAAGGGATTTCACTCCATAGCATATCCCTGAAAATTGAGTTTTACAATTTTGTGCAGTAACAACACTAGATGAAAGTGCTTGTATAATTTATACCATGTACTTTATAGTGCCAGTCATAATTTACTATTGTTGGGATGTCCAGGATGTACTTTTGATATGGCACAATTTCTTTATTATGAGTATTTGAAGTTTCTCCTCTAAACACTTGTGCTTTCACATTGTAGAATCTCTTCCAGAAATATTGGTTACAAGTAAGTTTTTGAGCTTTATTGAGTTATAATCCCTGTTCCACTGTTGCCAGTTTACTTTCCAACCGTCCATGTAATCGTGTAATGCAATTAAGAAAAAAACAATGTTTGTTATGTGACCTATCTATACACTTAAGCCTCCAAGTCTATTTTTCCAAGATCTATAAAAACCTTTGGATTTTAGTGAGTCTTTCTTTCCCAAGTACTTGTGTCTGATGTTTTTAGTCTTAACTGCCTTATGAGCTATCTTTTCAATGATATAACTTATCTTTGTGCTCATGCATTATACCTTGTCCACTCTTTTCATGACATGACCAATCATCCTGTTTGAATAGAATCAGGTGATTAATATATCCACCACAAGATATGTCTTACAATTCTGCCATTAATCTTCCGTGCTTGGTTAGAGTTATCTTTTTGAATTATGGCTAATATCAGCAGCCGGTCAGAAGACCTATTTTCTCCATCAAGTGACTAATTATTTCTGGTTGTAATACAATAAACATAAAATTTAATTGAAAACCCACAGTCTTTTGGCCATTTTTCGCCAGGATCAGTTGTAAAAGGTTGCTGACTTCAAAATGGGCAAGACTTACAATAATCTGTGAATATGGAACAGCAACATAACATAAAAAAGGGAAAAAAAGGACATTGCAAAAAGTCTGTTAACAACGAAAGGTAAATCGGATTGGACAAAGGCATGTCATCTGAATGACAATGAAGTTTTGAAATGTAACTCTGAACTTCATGTTTTGTCTCCTTTGTGTGCTGTTTGATTTTTTTTTAAATTAATTTTCTTGTCAGTAATCCATATACATCCTGTGTCTACAAAATGTACTGATATGACATGCTTTACTTGCATTAGAAAATTGGAAACTTGAGTTGTTAGTCTAAGAAAATCTACTTCATTAGAGAGCTAAAAATAGTAAATAACATAGAAAACTGAAATGAAATGACTGGAGGATAATATATCGCAGAAAACAAAACTGGAAGGATATTCTTTAAACCATAAGCTACATATTACTTCAAACCTTATTTGCTCATTTTAAGGTTTCAAATTGACTGCTACTTAATGAAAAGTATGTTGCCTTTTTTGGTAAAATTAATTTCTGACTTATATGTTTGCTCTCCAAGTTTAGTGTGATTATGTTTTACTCCACCAATATTAAGTAATAATTAGCAATAATATGTTGTCAGAAACATGCAGTGTCAAAGATAGTATTGAAACTTAGTGATAGAATGATTGTCTACAGACATCGAATGGCTGGTCCAAATTCACATTAGTAACAATGATCAATCTGGAAGTAGTGCCCATCGATTCAGCATTATTACCAACAGTTTCATTAAATTTAAAATGACTTTTCCTTATTTATTTCAATGGCCACATGTTTTCTATAAATATTTTAGGCAGTTTCCTTTCATAAATTGACAGATTTTTCATGAAATTTGGTGTTTATGTTTACCGCCATATTTAGTGTTGTGGTAGATTCTAAAAGTTGGAACACCGTTTAATTCTTACCGGATTGGCATATACTTTATCCCTGAAATAATATAACCAACAATGGAGTAAAAGAAGTGACTATGGCTTTATTATCGGTCGCGAAAATGGACAATTACTCAACCATGAAAATTGGAGACAATTCTCATCACAAGTAAAGTTCCTTGATGGTGTATAGCCAGAATCTACAATTTTATTACGCTACAATAGCTTACCATGTGGGACTTAATGCTGTTCTCGGGTTGCCACACCCGGGGCCAACGTCTTAGAAAAAAAGACAGTTCTTGTTAGCCACCGGATACACTGCTAGCTGTCGTCATGTGATAACTTCTGACCAATCGCCCTGCTTTCTCGTTGGCCACTTGAATATAGCAATGCCTTATTTTACAAGGAATATTATTTCATTTTTACAAGGATATACTTGTTGTTGGATATGGAAACTATATCAGTTTCTTTATTTTATTACATAGAATCACAATTCGATGTCTTTTCATAGTTCAGATAAGTATCTTTACTATATTTTACTACTGAAGTCCACTTCCGGGTTCACGTTGTAAAGCAATAGCGACTCGTTTATGTGTTTTCTAATACAGGATATATATATATATATGCCTGTCAATAAAATAAAATAAAATATTTAACCCCTATCTGCTTCATTATTGGACCTTTTTGGGGTTTAAATATATATAAATGTAACACAAACGAGATCCTGGCCGAATGAAATCATCGGAAACAACTCATCTGAACCACAAACTTCCACTGTACGTATCTCCTGTCCCAGACCCAAAGGCTTGGGAGATAGATGCTCTGAACATAAACTGGATGAACCTCACGGCCTATGCTTACCCTCCTACGGCTCTCCTTCACAAGGTGATCCAAAAGATCAAGCAATGCCATTGCCTGATCATCGTAATAGCCCCAGGCTGGCCAGGGATGCCCTGGTTTTGGGACCTAGTGCAGCTCTCAACAGAGATCCCACTACAACTCCAGTGTCAACGACCCTACTCAAACAGTCCCACAAGTATGTGTTCCACAACAACCCACAACAGCTGAACCTCCACGCCTGGTGTCTAGGAGCGGACAACTCCAAGAACAAGGCCTCTCTGTGGAGGTGGCAGAGAGAATTGCTGCTCCTCAGCGGTCATCAACAAGGACCATCTACAAGTCAAAGTGGCCCCCTTTCGAAAAATGGTGCAGAGAAAATTCGGTGGATTTCTCCACTCCATCTGTGAAACAAATCTCAGATTTTTTCATGTACCTGTACCAAGACCTAAACAGGCGCCCCTCGACCATTGATGGTTACAGGACTGCAATCATTGACACTTTGGGCCCAACGGCCCACCATATTGCACATAATCCAGACCTTCACAGGTTACTCTCCAGTTTCCACAGGGATCATCCAAAAGTTCCAGAAATTTACCTAAGTGGAACCTTTCTGTTGTCCTCAACGAGCTCACAAAGCACCATTTGAGCCCATGAAAGACACAGACCTCAAACATCTTACTCTCAAAACTGCTTTCTTGCTAGCTTTGGCCTCCGGCAAACGCCGTAGCAAAATCCATGCCTGGGTCGCAAACAAAGTATCTAATCTAGGCCAATGGGAAAAGGTCTCCTTGTTCCCTTCTTCTGATTTCAGAGCCAAAAACCAACTAGCAAGAGAAGGTTCTCAAAGTGTGTCTCCGGTGACTATTCCTGCTTTGACTACCATTGTAGATAGACAATTCAAAGAAGACAGGACCCTGTGTCCGGTACGGGCCCTGAGGTATTATCTGGACCGAACCAAGACCTGAGAGGGTCTCGTTCCCTCCTTTTCATCTCCTTCAAGAAAGGACATACCTCAGACATCAGACCCGCTACTCTCTCTTCCTGGTTGAAACAAACCATCCTACTTTGTTATAAACAAGCAGACCAACAAGCCTTGGACTTGGTCCAAGTTAAAGCGCATGACATCCGGGCCTTCGCAGCCTCTAAGGCCTTTTACGGTGGGGTATCGGTGGACCAAATCATGCAAGCCTGTCACTGGAAAGCTCACAGCACATTTACAAAGTTTTACCTAAAAGACCTTACTTGGTCAGACACCGACAACAATTTGTATCTGGGACCCGTAGTGGCGGCACAACAAGTCCTAGATCCTTCCCCTCAGACCAGTTGTCCTCGGAAAGCAAAAAAAGGGGTGGGGGGGGGGGGGGGGGGGGGGGGCACATCTGCTACAACCAAGTCTTCAGGAGTCTCTCCCAGGATCTAGGTATTCCTTTACCTTCAAGATGTTACGGGTAAGGTCATTTTGTTTTTTAGTTATCAAGTAATTTCTATTAAGGACTTATTTAGTTGTCATTAATCTCATATTCAGGTTGCAAAAATTTATGAGATGTCCAACCATGGGTTGGTCAGTCACTAGTGAAGGGTCCTCAGGGACCCTTAGACCTGGAAGTGAGCACCGCTGCACTTCCATCCTACAATCAAACATCTAGACAGTTTCAGCACTGTCTCTCATTCTATTTAGGTTTTTGGCTCGTTACAGGCCCGGTCTTCGGGATCGGGGCACTGTAAATGGGACTCAGACTGGTATTTCTGGCACTATTCTATACATATTATTTCAAAATCTTAGAAAAATGACATATCTTCCAGTCTCAGCTGTAATCCCGCCACCGGGCGGTTGAATTCAGCATTAAGTCCCACATGGTAAGCTATTGTAGCGTAATAAAATTGAAAATTTTAATTACTTAAATGTAGCTTTTATAAGCTACAAGCTTACCATGTGGGACTTAGAAGAGTCCCACCCTGCCTCCCCGCTGTTTACAGCTGAGGGGAAGGTTTTAGAAAATTTCAACGAGAAAGTAGGGCGATTGGTCAGAAGTTATCACGTGACGACAGCTTAGCAGTGTATCCGGTGGCTAACAAGAACTGTCTTTTTTTCTAAGACGTTGGCCCCGGGTGTGGCAACCCAAGAACAGCATTAAGTCCCACATGGTAAGCTTGTAGCTTATAAAAGCTACATTTAAGTAATTAAAATTTTCAAGTTTATTGCACAATGATGAAACTAATAATACCTGTACATTTGTTATCTCCTGTCAGCAAAAAGAGGAAGTGTGCTCATAATCTGTCCAAAATAAAGTTTTTCCTTTCATTGTATCACTTTGTCATGACTTAATTTAGTTATGTATATGGTGAATATGCTACTTTTATATGTTGTGGTACTGGGTTTAATATACTTGATATCAGTTAATGTACGTGTTGCTCTAGCAGGTTGTAGGTTCATATCAACCAATTACAGCTGTGTGTCTAATCCTGAGAACAGCTAAGTTAACTATTATCTGGCATTTTTTTGGTTATTTACTGTATCTGCCATTTTTAAGTAAATTAATTTTTAATATTATCTGGCATTCATTTAATTGATCCCATCTAATATTGCTAAAATTTTAACAAATAGTATTATGTCCACGACCTTTCCCCAAGAAAAGGTTAGTCATGCGAATCTCAGCCTATAACTCTGAAAGAGTGATTTGGAGTTGGTGTAATGAGTCATCTTTTTCAGTCATGGTGGTCTGGAACAGATGGTAAGGCCTATCTTAATGGTCAAATGAACAATCTCTACTCTAGTGACCAGTTAATTATTTTATAATTTTTTACTGATTGGTCACAATTTTTTTAAAGTGAAATATGGATATTAAAGCTTTACCACAAAGAAAATAAATTGTTATTTTCTAAAATATTTGATGAAACTGGTACAGATTAATTTGAATACTCTATAAATTTCCCTTGAGCCCTATAGTTTTTTTTTACTTACTGTTTGGAATGATAAATTTCAGTGACATGAGTGGGGAGTGGCACCTTTTTACTGTATGCTTTTATTTTTTCATTTAGAATGAAAACAAGTTCAGATTTAGAAGCAAAGAATTTTTTGTTGAACTTCAAGAAATAGATAACAAATGAATCTGTTCAACTTATTCATTTGAATTTTAGTTGATGACTGTTGAAAAGCATTTAGTAACCACTTATATGTCTAATGTGCATCCACTCCCACCATGAAGTCCAAGTCAAGCAGTTGACAAATTTTTAAATTATTGATGAAAGCCTAATGTGGCATTTACTGTCTACCTCCATGGTAAACATCATTGTAAACTGCAGACTGCTTCTGTTACAAACCATAAGCTATCATTTTGCCCCATGTGTATGGTACTGTAGTTTTTTAGCCCACAGCCCTTAAGGGCTGTCGGTAGTGCTGGGAGATCGCCATGACTTTACCATGATGTTCGTATCGGAAATTTGTGAGCAAACTTTGAACATTTCCGATCATTGTGTTGAAATTGTAAACCAGACAGAAAAATCAAATTTTAAATAATAACACTTAAAATACACACAAATTACCACAAATAAAACCAAAATATAATCTAAAAGCCATTTACAGACGTCTCCCTCACTAACAGACCATGCTTGATGTATCATCACTTGTGATTGGCTAATTTTATGATTACCTTGACAACAGTGGGAAAACCCCAAGGTGTTTTCTATTTACATTATTATATTTATTGCATTCATGGCTAGTTTTGTCATTTTAGCTGATGAATATTTCAGATTTTTACAAAATATTAATACGGTTGGTGTTTCATTGTGACCAAAAGACTATGAAGAAATGAATTTAGCAAACATCGGTTGTACTTAAATTTTACCGGTCATTGATCGGCAATGAGCCAGCGAGCGATAATACCGAAGTTTGCAAACATCGTCCCAGCATTAGGATGGTGTCTGGATGGGCGGGTGGGTGGTGGGAAAAAGTTTGTCCGGGCTGTATCTCAGAAACCGTAAGGTGTAGGAAGTTGATACTTGGTAGGGACATTGGTTAGGATGTGTAGGTGTGCATCGTCATGGTCTGACCCTGATTTGACCTTTGACCTTGCCACAGTGGTTTTGAGTTTGGAAATCTTGTCCGGGCTATATCTCAGAAACCGTAAGGTGTAGGAAGTTGATACGTGGTAGGGACATTGGTTAGGGGGTGTAGGTATGCAACATCATGGTCTGACCTTGATTTGACCTTTAACCTTGCCGTAGTGACATTGTCCTATAAAATCTTTTGTCCGGGCTATATCTCAGAAACCATAAGGTGTAGGAAGTTGATGCTTGGTAGGGACATTGATTAGGGGGTGTAGGTGTGCAACGTCATGGTCTGACATTGATTTGACCTTTGACCTGGCCGTAGTGACCTTGACCTATAAAATCTTGTCCGGGCTATATCTCGGAAACTGTAAGGTGTAGGAAGTTAATGCATGGTAGGGACATTGGTTAGGGGTTCTAGGTGTGCAGCATCATGGTGTGACCTTGATTTGACCTTTGACCTTGCCATAATGACCTTGACATTTAAAATCTTGTTGCACCTTTGGGTCTGTCTTTTGATGCAGATTAATCACTGTTAAAGTCATATTAGAATTCATTGAGAATTTTTCTTTTACAACTTCTTTGGCAAAGTATGCACTCAGCTCACCTCCGAGCGCTCTTGTTCATCTGTGCATGCTCATAATTTGAAAACTATACATTGAACCTGGGTTATATTATTATACAAGGTGTGTTCTAACTGTGGCTGGGTCCTTCTCAAAGATAGCCTGAATGTGGATTTGCATCACAAAGCCAGGATTGTTCTTGTCATTTATCAGCATTACCTATAGGTGAGGGTTTGTGCATTCTCAGGCTCATTGCATAGATGAACAATAGCTACTTTCAGTTGTTACCCCACACTCTGCCCTTGAGGGCTGTCAGGGTATTGTTTTCACCCATGGTGTCCAGATGGGCGGGTGGGCGGTGGGAAAAATTTTGTCCGTTCTGTATCTCGGAAACCGTAAGGTGTAGGAAGTTCATATTTGGTAGGGACAATGGTTAGGGGTTGTAGGTGTGCAATGTCATGGTGTGACCTTGATTTGACCATTGACCTTGCCATAACGACCTTGACCTATAAAATCTTGTCCGGGCTATATCTCGGAAACCCTAAGGTGTAGGAAGTTGATACTTGGTGGGGAGATTGTTTGTGGGTTGTAGGTGTGCATTGTCATGGTGTGACCTTGATTTGACCTGTAACCTTGCCGTAGTGACCTTGATGTATAAAATTTTGTCTAGGACGTTGATACTTGGTAGGGACATTGGTTGGGTGTTGTAGGTGTGCAGCATCATGGTGTGACCTTGAGTTGACATTTGACCTTGCTGTAGTGACCTTGACCTATAAAATCTTTCTCTGGGCTATATCTCAGAAATCGTGTAGGAAGTTGATACTTGGTAGGGGCATTGGTTAGGGGTTGTAGGTGTGCAACAAAATGGTGTGATCTTGATTTGACCTTTGACCTTGTCATAGTGACCATGGCTTTTAAAATCTTGTCTGGGCTATTGGTTAGGGATGTAGGTGTGCATCATGGTGTGACCTCTAACTTTGGCTCTGCTAAAGTATGTTCACCTGCCATGTTTGACACATCTTTCTCTTATGACAGAGATAAATGGATTGCTGCAATTAATTATTGTAATGCACTTTTACATAATTGTGCTATTTCTATGGACAGCTATTCTCCAATTAATAAATTTTACAGCTCCATAATTTTCAGTTTACTGATTAATGCTGTCACCTTGCTATTGGATATATATTTGGATATATATATTTTCTTTCCATTAGATGTTGTTTTCTCTACTTAAACATTATTTGGAGCTTTACACAACTGACAATGCTCTGAAAGTATCCAGGTCTTTGTACTGTTTCACTACTTCTATATCTCATGGTTTTGAAAACTATTTCCCTAGGCTGTGGGGTATCTGCATCTCTGACGCTATTTTTCACTGTTGAGTAAATCAATTGAAACTTTAAACCTATTACAATTAGAGAAGTTGTTTAAAATTGTTATTCACCTACTTTTGGATCAGCTATAACATAGTAAAATTGCAGACATGTAGCTCATTGCATAGAGGAGCAAATGCTACTTTGAGATTCTCACTTTTGAGTAAATCAGTTGTAACTGGAAAACTATTGCATTTACAGTATTTTGTTTAAATATGTTTTCCACCTACTTTGTACAGCTTAACAGTTAACTTTATACTTTACTTCTTAATACCATTTGTAGAGCACAACTTTTATGTACTTTTCTTCTTTCACTTCTACTCTGAAACTCAAAACACACAGTCAGTTGTTTTTGTCACTTATCAGCATTACCCATGGGTGGAGGTTTGTGCATTCTCAGTCTCTGTTTGCTCCCAAAGGAATGCTTTGTAATTCTCTATTAGTGCTAGCTGAGGTAGTTACTGACATATTATTTCGGCCTTAGAGTGTTGAAGTGTCCTCTCCCACATTATCAAAATCCTCCTGAAAAAAAATATATCAAAACGGTCATGCTAATTTTTTTTTTCTTGTTGGCTATTAGCTAGCATGAATATTTGCTTAGCAGTTAATAACTGTGGAAAATATACTCCAATAAACCTCCATCAAATTTAGTTACCTCATATTATTCTTTTCAAAAAAAAAAAAAAAAAAAAATTCCTCATTTTAGCATTTACTTGATATTTTGTTTCAACTTCAATTTTGCTTAAAGGTTTGTGTATTCTAGGATTCCGGTAACTAGATTTGAATCAATTTTTTTATCATTTTATCTAGGACTCTTTTCAGTAGCATAACTGTTCATCCTGAACTTTTACAAGTATTTTGTCATGTCACCTTTGTGCATTTCAGATAGGTGTTTATGATTTAACAGGTATTCCAAATTTCTAAAATAAAATACACAATAAAAGTCAACGAAACATGTATGTGCAGAAAAATTTAATCTTTAGGGAATTTTAAGCTTTTAAAACTACACTATGTTCTAAATGCCAAAGCAAATTTGAGGTTTATGTTTGGAAAAACCAATCACTTCAATCCTAATAAAAATTATCTTTAAATTAATGCCCTGACAGAAGAACATCAAATAAATTTACAGTTTTCACTTCCCATGGCATCTGGAACTGATTATAAAAATTATTTTTAATTAAAATTTTTGTCTTTGGACAGTCTTTATCTCAGTGATGGTAATTTCCTTTTGGTCTCAGTCTTTTTCATATTTTTTTCTCTTTATTTCATCATAAATTATATTTCTCAGATAATTATCTGAATCCCTGGTTGATGATTCACTTTAATTTATATTTTGTAAGTTCAAACACAAACAAACCTAAGACCGATCCTTTTGCAGAGAGCTTTCACAGGTTTAATTATTCTGACAGTAATTTTGACAGACCATGGCATATAATTATTTTTTTCAGAATAAGAATGTAAATTGGACCATCTTGTGTGAGTTGTTTACCTGGTAGAACTAGTGATATAGTATCCCAGGATCAAGATAATTTTACTGACATATCAAAACAAAATATAATATCTGACATATAGATTGTCAGTACATAATATGGTAAGTCAATTAAAATGCTACAATTGAACAATCATTTTGAAGATGTAACAGCGTCTTATCATATATATTACTTTCTTAAGTTTTCATATTAGAATTATTATATAAAAACCTCATATTAATAAATTAAAACTTTTTGAATACCAGTTTTCTGCCTTTTGGGTTTTAGACTTAAATACCACTGCAGTTGAAAGTAAAGCTAACCTCCCAGTAGGGTATTGTATTCAAGTCTCAGTCTGGTATATTTGTTTGTCTGTATGTTTGTTTCCTTAAGTGTCCATGCACATAACTTGAAAACTATACATTGGATGTAGATGGCCATATTTTTACATAATGTGGGGTCTACCTGAGGCTTAGTTCTGGTCTGATGGTTTGGATTCAGATCCTGATCACAAATCCAGAATTGTTTCTATCATTTTGGGGTGATACCTTATGGATAAGGATTTGTACATTCTATGGCACTGCTTCTTCAAGTTTAGATTAAATACAGTAGAAACTCTATTATATGACCCTCTGTTATCCGAATTTTTAATTATCCAACCTCAAACCCACTCTCCCAACTCCATGTAAAGCTGTTATTTTAGGCTTTCCATTTTCGGACCTTTCTGTTATCCGACCTAATTGTTACTCCCCAAGCGGGTCAGATAACAGAGGTTCTACTGTACATGCCAATTCTATGTTTTGTGGTAAATATTCCAATTTGCATGACAAGTGGTACAAAATATAAAAGCATAGCCAAGTTACAGAAACTTCAAAAACTGAAGTCAAATATACTTAAATATTTGTCAAATAACTTTACCAAATACAGTGGAATCTCTATGATCTGAATTTTCAATTATCCGACCTCCAATCCACTCTCCCAACTCCATTTAAACCTGTTATTTTAGGCTTTCCATAATCGGACCTTTCTATTATCCACCCTAATTGTTACTCTCCCAAGAGGGTCGGATAATGGAGGTTCTACTGTATTTGAACACCAACGGGCCCCCATCTAGTGGGCAGAGATCAATTTCTTTTGGGAAGTTTTGAAAAGCACTCAACTGCTGATGCCCTTAAATTTAGACATGCTGTAGATTTTTATGAATCTTGTGTCTCCCAGATGGCACTTGAATGTTGTTAGGGAATAAGATTTATTTTTGCAGATTTTGTTTCGGTAGCTAGGCTGATTGAAATTCATTTTGATTCTTTAGAGATGACTAGAAAAGAAGTATAGAGTGCAGATGTAATTCTATTAAATAATCAAAGAAAAGCTAACAAGAAAAACATGAATTGCCAAAAAAAACCCTGTGACTTGACAGAATGAATTCTAATTCTTTTGAACATCAGGCCGACTTAGTATTCAAAACTCTTGGAATAAATTGGTGTTTGGTCTTCTTAATTTGTAAAAATTTATTATTCATTGTCGGTCTTGTTTCATTGAATGAGACAATCTGAATGCAGCCTGTGAAAATCATGCAGATTTAATTTAAAAGTAAAGAAGAAAAAATTTCACGTGGTGTAAGTTCCAATAAACATCAATGATAGTTATGTAACGTTTTTTTTAATCCAGGAGAATTTATTTTGCTTTAAAAATTACAGACTATTTAATAAGGGACTTGTTTGAGTTTCTTGATTTTTTATATTATACCTCATTAAGAAAATCAATTTTTATTTTAAAAAGGTTTCTCATTCTCCTATTCAGTATCATATAATGGTAGCACTAACACCTTCTTTGAAATTCAGCTTATGACATAAACGGTCACAAACAGGAAATAAAAATAAATGCATACTGTTTCCTATTAACATGGCTGACATAGTAATTATACTTTATAACCTGATTGGTTGTGTGCCAAGTTAAGGTATCAATTTCATCTACAGGTCATATAATTGTTTTATTGAACCTAAAAGACACCAGAAGCTTACTTCATTTGCTGGTTTTCGTGAGAAGTATAATTAAATGTTGTACTTATGCCAATACATATTTTTATAAAAAGAAAACTTAACTCAAGTTTCACAAACAGACACAAATCTGTATCATGTTTGATAATCACCAATTTGAAACCAGGAGGTGATCCTATCTTGTGTAAAGGTAAGACCCTAATGCGATAAATATGCTTTGAGCTATGGAGCAGATATTGTTGAAAAATATTCCACAGTCTGGATTATCTTTGAGCAGGACCAAGCCATGAAAAAAAACCATCTTGTGTGAATATATAACCCACTCAGATGTTTAATTTTTGAGTTATGCAAGTGGACAAACAGAAAAAGAAACAGATGTGATTACAATACCCTCCCATTTTGGCGGCAAGGGCAATAGATGTTTGATATTTTTGTCAGACTCATCATACTTGGCACTATATTATATGTACAGCTATTGTATGGAACTCATGAGAACTTGCTTTTTAAAATGACTTTAAATAACCCACTGTAGAGAAGATGTGACACTTAAAAGTAAAACATATTAACACAATAACACAAGTTTTCTTAAAGTTTAATTTTGTGCATTTTTTAACAGAATAACCCTTAAAAGATGCCAAAGAAGGGAATCGTTACTTGAAAATGTAGCTTGACTGACCGCAGTGTTATTAGAATTGGTTTAAAGGACTCGGTTGATAATATCATACCCTAATTCTACCTACACGAAAGACATCTTTTGTGGAAGATAACTAGAGCTGGCTGTCTTACATTCCAGATTGTCATGTGACTTCTATTTTTCCAGGGCCTTGTTTCAGGAACAAGTGCAATTAGGTTTTGGTGTTATTTGTCTGCTTGCTGTATTTTATGGAAGAGTATGTGTTGTTGGGTTGTACTTATGAAGTCAGTGCAAAGTAAGAAATTCAAAATTCACCACAGTCTGTGAAATTTGCCAGTGAGGTTAAACCGCCTTTCATGCTCTTGACTTGTGGAAAATTCTCAACTTATTGATGATATTGTTGACAACATTTAAGGCTTCTGAGTCATTTACCATAAATTTCCAAAATAACGCCCAGGTTCAAATAAACGCCTGGTTCTAATTAATGCCTGGTACCAAGCAGACTGTTTACACTTTATAACACTGTTTTTTGTATTTCAAAAGAACGCCTGGTTCAATTTAACGCCTGGTCTGATGCCATTTGAAAATAATTAACACCAAAGCCATATTTTGAAAAAATACGGTATTTATTTTTTTACGTCACTTTCAACACTGTACAGGTCACATCACGAGGGGTGGTTTTGTGGGCAAAGGAAACAAGTACATACAGTGTGTCAAGGTTCTGTACTGTAAACTGCTAAACAGTGGTAAACAAGTACCAACTTTCCCACATAAGGTCCGGGGTTTGAACCGCTGACCCCAGAGGTGGGAGGCGAGTGTGTTACCACTGCACCACCGAGTCCTCTGATCTCCTGTGATGTAAAATTGGCAATGCTTTGATTTTTTTTTGTTATACTTTTAAAAAAGGCTTCCTCCCACCCTTGAATTTTGTATAGTGTGGTGAATTTTGAGAAAAAGGGAAATTTCATATTTGGTCAGGAATCTTTTATTAGAATTGGCAAAAAGTTAGGAAAATGTTTTATTTTTTCCCCATCGAATATGGTAATGCCATTAATGGCAGTCAATGTATTATTTTGAAAGAATAGATTTTGATTTTTCTGCCTTAGAAATTGGATATTACACAGAATAAGCTCTGTGGAAATGTGAGTAGATGAGATTCATTGTAAAATCTGTTTAATTTAGTATTTTGAGCGTGTGAAAATCCGACCACAGTAGATTCTGCTTAACTTTAATGTTGATAATGAAGTGTGTTGCTGCTAAAGAGATAGGGCAATAGGTTTGTGGGTTAAAAAATATAGCTTATCCACAGAATATGAAATTGAATGCTTTGGGTTATCTCTTACAATTTAAATAGAAATAGTTTAAAGTTAATAAAAATTCTGAATTAGATGAAATATATAGTCTATGTTACGTGGCAAATTTCACATACTGCAGTAAATATTTACACAGTGTGTTAAATTTGACACACTGTGATAAATAAGTTGTACACTGGGACCTTTTATTGTGGTTGATCTTGAGGTGTCAAGATTCTGCCATGATTTGCAAACTAAGTTCGATCTTGATAGGTTTATTTCTATCAGTTATAGAGACTGCTTGTTGAATATTTTAAGGAAAATTGACACAAAATTGACATAAATGATGGATAGGTGCAAATTGCACATTGACTGCTTTTGTATTTAAAGTTTGATGGTCAACAAAAAAAACATGTAAACATAGTGGTCATGTGACCTAATAGCAGGAGGGTGGACTAACTGTATCAAGTATCAGGCATCCATGTGCTTAATCTCCCAACTAGCGGATCCTAAGGCACAGTGGCTCACTGTAGCTCAGCGGCCAGGTTAAACTTCCAGTATACCCTTAAATTTGCATGTCTGCATTAGCTACTACGTTGGATAGCTTCAACAAATAGCTGCTGTTACGAAATGGTAAGTTTTTCTAATAAACATGTAAATTACTGTGAAATTTTTGAGTTTAAATGTCTCTGCTTTTTTGTATATGTTTCAGTTGTATCATCACGGCAAGTGGAGACACAAATAAGTGCAATGAAGTCTGAACTAGCAGGCTTTGAGGAAAGTCTGTCAAAGCGGTAAGTCATGTGTCATAAATTTTCAATATATTGCCCTGTGTCAAATAAATGCCAGGTGGATAGTAACCTGATGGGAATTTTAACATTATTTTCATTGTTCAGATTATAAAATTTTTGTAAAGCAGAAAAGATATTTTAGTATACAGCAATTATGGGAAAATATAAACTTGGAAGAGAGGAAATCAGATAAAGAAATCAAATATTTTGATAATAGAGTGGAACCTCTATTAATCAAATCGATTGTTATAGCATGATTTTGTTCAAATAGAAGGTTCATAAAAAAAGAAGAGGAATTTTTAATAATTATTATTGGGAAATAAAGTCCTGAGTGTGGGAATAAGTTGAACTTCTTAAAATCGAACATGCAGATGATAGAAGGTGAGATAACAGAGGTAAATGTATAAAAGGTCAAACACCACAGACTCTCCTGCATTATAATTTAAAATCTGGTCTACTTTGAGTTTTAAGAAATTTGCCCAAACTATCAACTACTTTATGTGTCTATATTATACAGTGTAAGTATACTCTTGTGCATGAAATGCTGTACTATGAAGAAACAAAACCATAACACAGGGACACTTGTTCAGAGCTTGATCTTTAAGATGGCGAATAACCTACCCTGGTATTTACCGATCCGTGGTGTACTTCATCTATATGTTTTAAGATTTATTTTTATTATTCATTGTGTTATACTGTGAGTTTGTTACCGAACCTCACTCATCCCAGTCACTCATCTGTATTTGTATTCCATCTGCTTCTGTAACCAGTGAGTACTTACAGTTTTGCTTTGGCTGTTTGCTGTAGGTTTGAGTCACTACGAGACACCATGAGTTCATTACCAGACCACCCACCTTCATCTCGTCACAGCCCCGGCTCAGCCAGACCCTCCAGCAAGTGTAGCAAGTAAGTCTTTGTGTTTATCCCCAGTGAATTTCTGTACAGAAAGGAAGCCTTTCTGAAACCTAAACTATTACAATACAAAGGGTGATTTTCTGTACAAACATAAGTCTTTGTGAGGCCCAAAGTTAGAAAACATATTGTGACTTTTTGTACAAAAAGTTGGCATATATGAGGCCCAAGTGTAAGTGACACAATGTGATTTTGTTTGCAGAAAGTAAGGCCTCAAGTGAGCCATACACAGTGTGGCTTTTTATTGGTATATAATTTATTAACTAGTCCCATGCAATTTGCAGCAATATGTGTAACTAGTGCTGCCGCGACACTCGCTACATCCGATACTATCGTTTGCTTGGTCTACTATGACCGATAATTGGATGCATTTTTTCAAATAAAATTGCAAAGATATTAAAAAACGTATCAATATAATAGTAATAGAATAGCTTTTAAAAGTGAATGATTACTCAGCATTTTAAAATATATTTTCGGCTTTTGACAACCCAGTCCATACAAATGGAGTCACATGATGTATCAGGAAAACATTAAACCATTACTCAAATGGAGATTTGGAATTGCATCTTTATAGTTTTCAGATCGGTAAGTCAATTTAATTTATGTAAAACTTCCAAATACTGTGTGAAAACATTGTAGTTTAATATATTTGAGGTGTATATAGCCAATATACAATAATTTATGGGGGCCGCGGTGGCAGAGTGGTAACACTCTTGCCTCCCACCTCTGAGACCGGGGTTCAGTTCCCGGCCCTCCCTCAAGTGGGAAAGCTGGTAGTTGCTTGCCGTTGGTCAGCAGTTTGCAGTGCAGAACCTTGACCAACTATATATACTGGTTTCCTCTGCCCTTCCAACTACCCGTCATGATATGACCTGTACAGTGTTGAAAGCAACGTAAAACCCCAAATAAATAAATAAATATAGTATTTTATGTAGTCAGAATTAGACAATTATTTTAATATACTGACAGTTTTCAAAGGGTTCTTGCATTTGACAATGCATAAAAATGGAAATAAAAAGACAAGTTTGATGGTATAAATGCTGTATAAAGGTAAAATAAGGCCAAAAAGTGTTTTGGTCCTCTAGCATGAGCGTAAAGCCATCAAAGACACAAGTAGTGCACTAGAATTTACGAAAGTCTGGGGACACAAAGAAATTCCAACTCAGACACAACCCACAACTGGTCTAGAACTCAGACGGTCACCCATCCAAGTACTAACGTAGCCCATTGCCGCTTAACTTCAGTGAGCAGACAAATACTCATCATGCTGTGCCACTATTGATGAAAATCCGGAGACAAAAAAAAAAAAGTTATCTGTAGAAGCGCGAGAGCTTTTGAGGCTTGCGCTTAAAACCATGTTATTGTATATTTTAATTGAATAGTTTCATTTTGAGGTAAGTTTATGAAGTCGACATATGTCTGTACTCGGTCGGCCAACATGGGCGATATAGATTTGCAATTGCGAGTGAGAGCACTATGTGTAACCATTGTTTATTGTTGTTCAACATTCTGAGACTACTTCATTTTTATGCAGAAATGTGAGAGTAATTCTCTCGATGCTTGTTCAAAGTTCACACTGCTGGAGAGTTATGTAGCATTTTATTGCTTGACAAGATTCTACTCATTGAACTCTCTAAAATGATATTCATGTTGTAGAGATCATGTTCATATTATAAGTTTTACTTTAACATTGCAAGTATTTTCACTGTACATTAATTGATGAGTGTGTTTTATATACCACTGGTGATTGCAATCATCATTAAATTAATTGATTTATTGTATGTGGTGCCACAAAATGGTGGCAATTTGTAGTCTATTGCAAGAAAGTCACAGATGTTACTGAAAAATCAGGGTGAAATTAGTGCAAGAGCCATATAGCTATTTCTGAAATTGAAAAATTTTTGAAATAGAAATTTATTATACCAGTAATAAACAAATGTTGGCAAATCAAGGAATTTCAGTATTATCACCGATCAAAATTATTAGAGAGTGAAATTAAAATTATATGGGTTACATCAGAAAAGAATTTTAGATAATTGGGGATCAGATGAACAAGAATCTATGAAATATTTCTTTCGAGATGCTATCTTTTCTGGTATAATTTATATCATGTAATACTAGAATCTGTTCACAAAGAAATGCAGTTTATTTGCTGAAGGATTTGTAAGAAGCAATTACTTCTAAACCCCAGGCCCCCATGTAAAGTTGTAATTGACCAAAATAAGGGGGAAAGAAGCAATTTGGAAGTGAGACCCAGATGCAGTTTTTGTGGTGGTGATTTTTTTTCACTTGTCACTGGCATGTGAAAGATGTGTTTTAATCTCAATGCTAAAACGAGCACATTGTGTAGTGGTGTAATTCACTTTTTGTGACTTACACTCAGGTTTTCTACAGTGAACAGCCTAAGCTGTACAGTTACAAAGGCTGTTTGTTGTTTCATCTGGCATACTAATTTTTTTTTTGAAATTGCAAATTTTCAGCCTGCATTTTTGTGCCATTTCTGTAATTTTTATGACTCCATAACAGATGGTATAAAGTATTAGAAAATAACCTTTACAGTGTTTTTACCTCATAGTCTTGAAAGGCTGTGTGGGTATTTTTTTTCACCATTGGTGTCCTTCTAAGAAGGTGGGTGGGCACCAGAAAACATTTGTCTGGCTTGTATCTCAGAAGCTGTAAGGTATAGAAAGTTTATACTGGGTGGGGCATTGGTTAGAGGCTATAGGTATACAGCATCATGGTGTGATCTTGATTTGACCTTGCGTAGTCACCCTCAACCTGAACTCTTGTCCGGGCTATGTTTCAGAAACCATAAGGTGTAGGCAGTTCATACTTTGTAGGGACATTGTTTAAGGCTGTAAGTATGCAACATATGGTGTGACCTTGATTTAACATTTGACCTTGCTGTAGTGACCTTGAACTTTCAAAGTCTTCTCCAGGATATATCATGAAAATGTAAAGTATGTTAAGTTGATACTACCTTGAGAGACATTGGTTGAAGGGTGTAAGTGTGCATTGTCATGGTGTGACCTTGATTTGACCTTACTGTAGTGACCTTGACTTTTAACATTTTTCTGGGCTATATGTCGAAACTGTAAGGTGTAGGAAGTTGATATTTGGTTGGGACATTGGTTGAGGAGTGTAGGTATACCATGTCATGATATGACCTTGATTTAAACTTTGACCTTACTGATGTGACATTGACTTTGAACATTTTTTCTGGGCTGTATCTTTGAAACCTTAAGGTGAACAAAGTCAATACTTGGGAAGGACATCAGTTGGATGTGTAAGTGTCTAACATAATGGTGTGACCTTGATTTGACCTATGACCGTGTCATAGTGACCTTGGCCTTTATAATTCTGTATGGGCTATATCTCATAAAATGTAAAGTGCAGGAAGTTTTTATTTGGTAAGTATACTGGTTGGTGTGGCTGGGGGGGGGGGGGGGGGGGGGTGTAGGTGTGCAACGTCATGATGTGACTTTTACCTTAGCTCTGCCAGAATGTATTCTACTGTCACATTTGAAAAGACATATTTTTGCTATCACAAATCTGTATGCGTTGCTGTAACCGATTATTATATTTATAATTAGATACTTTTGCTGTCTCCATTGAAAGCTATACTTCAATTAATAAATAGATTAATTCGTAATTTTACAGCTTCATAACTTTTCACATTACAAATTTAGTTAATTATGCTCAATTTGTTAATTTGCTAAACTGAACACAGCTCATTTCCCCAATTTCCTCTTTCTGACAGTTATTACATTTATAGTGTTCAGCAGTAATTAGGAATACCTAAAATTTCATACTAAGTGTCATCTGCTCATTGTCATCATATTTTGACCCCTCCCTTTTCCCATATCAAGGGGATGGGTTATTCTTAATTATGACTTGTGGGAATCCTTTGTAAATTGGCTACTGACCGGCTCAAAGGCATGTGTAAATTGGAAAAGGAGGAACCTTCTTTTCTTCAAACTTACATTTTGTTCAACTGAGCCAGGTCATGTACGTGTCTCTATAGCTTAAAATAAGTACAAGGCCTAGCTCATGATTGTTTATTTTGTCAGTTTTCAGAAAAAAAATTAATACATTGTTACCTTTTTGTAAGAAAGGAGTACATTAATTCTTGTTCATCCATCTGTCCATCAGTGCCTCCATCTCTGTCATATAAACATGAAGCTGACCTATTTAAACTTTCAAATATCTTGACCAATTTTAACCAAATTTGGTTGAAAGGTGAATCCCAAAGAGATCTACCATTATTAAATTATACTTAGCCAAAAAATAAATTATTGTAGCTTATTCTTTATAAACCTCACGTTTCTCTTTTGAGTGGGTATATATCACTTGCCATGGGAACCATTTCCATTAAATTATTTTGGCTTGGGGATTTTGTATTGCAGACTTAAGCATTTTCAAAGTTTTACCAGATTTGGTAAAATTGTTAAGTTTTGTTCATGAACCAATAAAGCTAATACAGTTATAGCTCAGGTTTTTGGACTTTGTTGCCATAGACTGAACTCTTGGACAGATTTTCACAAAATTTGGGAAAAGTATATTACAGAGATCTGTATCTGTTATAGTTTTGTGCAAAAATCAGCAAAATCTCTGGCCATGGCAATTGTTTTTGTCCCATGCATATGCTTCCATTATTACCAGGCTGTCGGGGTATTGTTTTCACCCATGGTGTCCGGATGGGCGGGCGGCGGCGGGGCGGAAAGGTGTAAGGAAACCGTAAGGTGTAGGAAGTTGGTACATGGTAGGGACATTGGTTAGGGGTTGTAGGTGTGCTACATCATAGTGTGACCTTGATTTGACCTTTGACCTTGCTGTAGTGACCTTGACCTATAAAATCTTTTCCAGGCTATATCTCAGAGACTGTAAGGTGTAGGAAGTTTATACTTGGTAGGGACATTGGTTGAGGGTTTTAGGTGTGCCACGTCATGGTGTGACACTGATTGACCTTTGACCTTGCTGTATTGACCTTTAAAATCTTGTTGCACCTTTGGGTCTTTCTGTTGATGCAGATTAAGCACTGTTAAAGTCATATTAGAATTCATTAAGAATATCCTTTTGCAAGTTCCCATTGTAACAGATGGAATTTCATCAAGTGAGCCACAGGCTTTTCTCCAACACCACACATAAGCATTCATTGAATATATTGCCACTTCTGTATGCATGGGTAATATTCAAAACATCCAAACCATAATTCGGCCATTTTTGGTTTACTGATAAGTGCTGTCATTTTATTATTGAATTGTTTTGTTTTAATACTTCATCTTTACATACATTTCTTTTCCTTAGATATTATTTTTTCTACTTAAGCATTATTTGGACCTTAACCCTTTCGCTACCATCTATGACGTCAAGCAGTCGACACTAATGTGCTTTACAAGGTACCATGTCTGTCGACACAGGGTCGATGGCAATAATAATGATTTCTTCTTTCCCTTCAGTATACTGCAGTACGTTTTCTTTGGTATACCAGTATTAAAACGACTGCTTAAGTAAAATATATGTAAGTTTTGCTTTATTTTCACATTATTTCAACATTTCCACCTATTTTAACTGGTTTATGTATATATTGCCGTATGTATCGCATATAGCTGCATATTGTTTACTCGTGGTTATATTTATTTGGGGAATTCCCACGAATTTTCCCATTCGACTTTCATCAATTTCTAATGAAATATGCCGAAAAATACCGCAAATGATCTGTATAAGGTAGTGAGTTAATGCTTTACTTTATTGGCGTTTCTGACGTGATATGACGTCCTGTGGCTACAGTCCCCCAGAATAATGCCCCTTCAGTAGCAAAAGGGTTAATATAACTGACACTGCTCTGAAAGTATCTTGAACTTTGTACTGTTATACTACTTCTATATCTCATGGTGTTAAAATTATTTCCCCAGGCTGTGGGGTACGGGCATCTCTGATGCTATTTTTTTCCAAGTGATCCTCTAGTTTAAATTTGTAAAGCACCACAGAAAAAACCCTTTGATATTTTTTTATAGTAAGGCTTTACTGAATATATGTAATAATACTAAAACAACATAGTGATATAACATGAACACTGAATCAAATTGTTTGAACAATACTTTATGGCACACACTTGTTAATGATTTCTAAGGGGAGTGGTTAGGTCAATTAAAACCGCAGTTACAAACAAAGATAGTGGAATTGTTATTTTCCCAGATTTAAGAATAATATATACGTGCCCGTGAGATTATTCCTCTCTTATGAAAAAGGATAAGTAAGTATGTTTTGGTCATTTAGACAAACATTTATTGTTACTGTAATGACAGTTGCTGAACTTTTATATTCTGCTACCATTGACAGTTGTCAGATCAAGTTTCTCGGCTACTAGATATATAGCTATGTTTTTTTTAAACTTTATATTAAATAGTATCACTGGTTTTTGGAATGGTATGGGCTATACAAGCCAACATTTGCAGAAGTTGGGGATCTGTGGTTACGAGAGTGAAAACTGAATTACCTGAATCTAGTTCCCTGAATTTAGTATACACCAAATTATTGCAAAATATAGTTGATATAGACAAATCTGTTTGAAATAAAATGTGAAATACCTGCTAAAGGAATATATGTTGTTGAAAACGGTTATCATAGTTGATCTAGTTTTTACCCCACAGCCCTTAAGGGCTGTCGGGGTATTGTTTTCATCCATGGTGTCCGGATGGGTGGGCGGCGGGAAATAGTTTGTCCGGGCTGTATCTCAGAAACCATAAGGTGTAGGAAGTTCATACTTGGCAGGGACATTGGTTGGGGGGTGTAGGTGTGCAACGTCATGGCCTGACCTTGATTTGACCTTGCCGTAGTGACCTTGAGTTTGAAAATCTTGTCCGGGCTATATCTCGGTAACCGTAAGGTGTAGGAAGTTGATACTTGGTAGGAACATTGGTTAGGAGTTGTAGGTGTGCACCATCATGGTCTGACCTTGATTTGATCTTTGACCTTGCCGTAGTGACCTTGACCTATAAAAACCTTGTCCGGGCTATATCTCAGCAACTGTAAGGTGTAGGAAGTTGATACTTGGTAGGGACATTGGTTAGGGGGTGTAGATGTGCAATGTCATAGTGTGAGCTTGATTTGACCTTTGACCCTTGCCGTAGTGACCTTGACCTATAAAATCTTGTCCGGGCTATATTTCGGAAACTGTAAGGTGTCGGAAGCTGATACTTGGTGAGGACATTGGTTGGGGGTAGTAGGTGTGCAATGTCATGATGTGACCTTGATTTGACCTTTGTACTTGCCATAGTGAACTTGACCTATAATACCTGGTCTTGGCTATATCTTGGAAACTGTAAGAGGTGTAGGAAGTTGATACTTGTTAGGAACATTGGTTGAGGATTTTAGGTGTGCCACGTCATGGTGTAACACTGATTGACCTTTGACCTTGCTGTATTGACCTTTAAAATCTTGTTGCACCTTTGGGTCAGTCTGTTGATGCAGATTAAGCACTGTTAAAGTCATATTAGAATTCATTAAGAATTTCCTTTTGCAAGTTCCCATTGTAACAGATGGAATTTCATCAAGTGAGCCACAGGCTTTTCTCCAACACCACACATAAGCATTCATTGAATCTATTGCCACTTCTGTATGCATGGGTAATATTCAAAACATCCAAACCATAATTCGGCCATTTTTGGTTTACTGATAAATGCTGTCATTTTGTTCTTGAATTTTCTTGTTTTAATACTTCATCTTTATGTACATTTCTTTTCCATAGATATTATTTTCTCTACTTAAGCATTATTTGGACCTTAATATAACTTACACTGCTCTGAAAGTATCTTGAACTTTGTACTGTTACACTACTTCTATATCTCATGGTGTTGAAAAATATTTCCCCAGGCTGTGGGGTACGGGCATCTCTGATGCTATTTTTGTTTTTTAATTTAACACATTTGGGTTTTGTGGCATGGAGACGGTCCTTAATAGGTATAACATGTACCTAAAAACCAAATAATTTGTGTGCTCATGATGTTATTATTTTGAAAACATATAAGCATGTCAAATAAATTTAAGTGTATTAGTGTGTTATTGCAATACCCTATTTGATGATGACATCATAACATAGAATTTTCTGTATTTAAAACATCTTCACTTCATTTAACCCGTAAGTTGGCTTCCCTTGAATCCTGGTCTCAGTATTAATCTAATTAATAACCTCATTATTTTTTAGCTTAGCTTCATAAAGCTGTTTAGAGATTTTCCATTATTTTCTCTCTCTCTGCACTCATTTGCAGAACTCTTTATTGGCTTATTAGTTAAACTGGTAATGGTAACCAGAGATCACTTATACCTTTACAGATCTAGGTTAAGATTTAAGACTGTATAAGGTGAACTGAAAGGTATTAAGTTTTTAGTATTCTTTTCACACTGATGTATAGCCTCCATAATATTGCAGTGTTCCATCATTCATACAAAACATAGCAAGACAAATATGCAAGGTAATGCTTAAAGAACCACAGTGGCCTGCTTGGAACAGATTCACCTTGCCATACAGAGGACTTGAGTTCAATCTCAGATACAGGGGCCATTATCCACTAATTAAAACTCCTTTATATTTAAGGTCCCTTTACTAAAGTGGAAGTTGAAAATCTCCTTTGGTAAGGTGATCTTTAAAATTCTATTCTCTTATTTTAAAACCTCCTTATCAGAGGAAATCCTAAATAAAGGATCCTTAAGTTTGTGAAGGAGTGTAGTCAACAGAGGTTTAGTGTTACGTTTTGGCTGTCAAAACGTAAACGCAAACTTATTTACATCAGCAGTAGATGTGTACCAGGTGATTTTTAGTGTTTTTTTAGTGTGTTATGTTATGTTTTATACGTAAAGGGTGGCTTTCTTACGTTCACTCACCCCTAACTATTTTATTTAAAAACTACATACTACAAATAAATATGCCACAGCCTCATAGGTAGATAAATATGTGCACTTCATTTTGGTCACCTTCCAGTTCACTATATTTTCCCATATGAATACCAGTGGCCTGTTTACTAAGCATGCATGTTTTGTAGTACATCCAAGAAACTACATTGACCTGCAGTCTTTCATATGGACGTATTGCTAAACCCTAATATGACAAACGCATCAACTTCAAATGTAACATATCTCTTATGAAATTATTTAACGTTACGTGCCTTGTAAACGTTGTACTAAACCTCTCTAGTCATATGACTGGTAAGGTAACCTTAAAAACTCTATTCACAAAATCCCCTTTATCTTATTCTTACTTATGAAATTGCTGATTTCCTTCTTTGCATTAGTAATTGTTTAGTATAAAAGGGATATGTTTTCTACTGCCTAATATCAAATGTGATAGTTTATATTTTAAGAAATGAGTATCTAACTTTTCAAGATTTTTGTATTGCATAGCATTATGTGATAATAGCCAGGTTTCACATATTAGATATTATCACAAGCACATCAAATATATTATATGTTTGTATATGGGAGAAGCGACTGCCGGATCCGCCGGATCCACCAGATCTGCATTTTCTTTTCGCAATAGCTTCGCAGCCATAAAGCAGATTCTCTTCATATTTGGTAGGTGTATGCAGTAGCCCTGGGAAAAATTTCTGAATATGGTGTCATGACATTTCAACCAATCAGAGAAGTCACATGACCAAAAACATTTTTTTTAGAAGGGTGTGCTTGTCTGGATGATAACTTAAAAAGCGTTTCAGCTATTCACATGAAAGTTGGCAAGTAGGTTCGTTATATAGATATCTTGAAATTGTTAACTTTTGGAAGTGATCCAATACAAAATGGCCGACTTATTAATGATTAACTAAACGTCATGATTTTTAACGCTGAAATCACAAAAACGTATTTATCGGAAACGGAACGAGATTTCGACGAAAGTTTTGACCCGCAGGGTATTTGAGAGTCTACTGGCGACTTTTCACAAAAATTGTTTTCCCGCCACTTTTGGTGGCCATCTTGAATTTCTGCGTTTAACGCCAAAACAAGTTTATCTCGGAAACGGAGCGAGATAGAGTGATTTCGACGAAATTTTTGACCCACAGGGTCTTCTGACAACTTTCCCAAAAAATTGTTTTTTCAGCCACTTTTGGCGGCCATCTTGAATTTCTACATAAAGCGCAAAAACGTGTTTATCTCAGAAATGGAGCAAGATAGAGCGATTTCGACAAAATTTTTTACCTGCAGGGTATCTGCAGAATCTACTGGCATTATTTCGTAAAAAATCCTTTTCCTGCCACTTTTGGCGGCCATCTTGAATTTCAGAGTTAAACACAAATATGCGTTTATCTCGGAAACAGAGCGAGATAGAGCGATTTCGACGAAATTTTTTTACCCACAGGGTATCTGCAGAGTCTACTGGTAACATTTCGTAAAAATCGTTTTCCCGCTACTTTTGGCGGCCATCTTGAATTTCTACGTAAAACGCAAAAAAAATAAATAAATAAAAAATAAACAAACCAGATTCATTTATTAAACCGTGCATTTTGTCATAAATGGAAAAACATATTAAACACAGGAAGATGGTCATTTCTACAAACTCATTAATACTCATTGGGATGCTTTGTTTTTGCTATGCAAAAACAATTTATTTTTCTCTTGCGAAGCAATACTCTAGTTTTTTATTTGATGACATATCAATTAAATACCCCATGAATTTCAAAGAAGAGTATGGAGATATAAATAATATAATATTTTTACAAAAACCACAATTATTTATATTTCAAACTTTATTTGAAAAGCAAACCTGACTAAAATGCCCTTTTAGTATAAAGGTTGCCACTCACTAAAGCCCAAAAATATGGGTAAATATATACAAGGGTTCCTTACTAAAGCAGGGTTATTGAATATCAAAGTTAAGGATTTCCTTGAAAGTTAAGGATGCCCTAGATTTTTAAGGTCTCCTTTAAATTCCGGAAAGTTAGGCTTGTTTGTCTTGAGAGCATTGATAAATACCAAAACAATGAAGAGCAACAACACAATTAAAGAACGTTACTTTTTAAGGGTTAATGGAATTAAGGAGACATAGTGAATGTGGTCCCAGGTAGACATAGTAAGAATTTAAACATCCCAAATGACATATACTGAAAAAATATATCACGAATAAGGATAACAATATTGTACTAGTGAGTAGCAGGAGTATTATATTGTTAATCTTCATGAATGATTTACTTTTTCTTTACATGTCTCAAATGGATGAGGGATGTTTTACTTTTTCTATCCACCGTTTTATATGATTTATCAGTTAAATAAAATACCTTTTATATATATAATACACATTTATATATATAATACACATTTGTAGATTATATAGTTTCCAAGATATTATTGAAAAAAACCGGCACATGTTGACACTGTTACGGAGGTAGTATACAAAAAAGAAGATATATCCTACTCTATATAGGTCATAAATAGCATGTGGTGTATAATAAAAAGTAGATTGGCTGACTACCGAAAATGGTGAACCTGATGTGTTCCTAACACAACCTCTGCATTTTATTGCGTAAAATACCTTTACCGTATCCTGACTAATGCTGTATGTTGGCGTGAGCAAACATCAATGACCAACCCGAATATTTCAAACAAAATGTTTTTATAATAATCAAAATGAAAAACTGTATCAAAGATGTGTTTGCTCTTCAACGACAAAAATAAAAGTGAAGAATATTGGGGAACTAGAGATGCGGGAGCATGCGCCATACATAATTATGTAATATAGACTGGTTCCTGATAAAAATATTTCGTTTGAAATATTCGGATTGGTTGTTGATGTTTGCACACACCAACATACAGCTTTGATGAGGATAAGGTAAGTATTTAACTTACAAAATGTTAAATTACAATAAAATTTTTATAATTTGCTCCTAACACAACCTCTGTCACTTAGTCCAAACAAAAGCTCTGTGATTTGGTCCTAACCACAATGGTAGGCCTTAAGAACTTTGGGTTTTTAGAAATAGGCATCACTGAGACGGTCTTTCAGTTAAGGGAGATACCAGTGACTAGAGATCGTGAGCAGCTGTACTTGTACAGGATGGGTGAAATACTCCTTTTGTTATGGAGACATTGCACTGAGTATAAATATGCAATATAATACAATACAATGTATCTCGGTCTTTTTCTTTATGGGATTTTGCCAAAACTGACAAATTTCTGTTGGGAAAGTGACTTTAGTGTGACCTGAATTCTTTGCAGTTTCCCGGAGATCTAGAGTATATTATCATGAAAGTGTGTTATCATGATAGAGCTCACTTTCGTGGAGAAACTTAAATTTCTTCAGATATTTAGTTGACAGTTAATTTTATATGATAAGTAGATTCTGAGCATTAAGAGTTTTGCTGGTCTCCGCATTTTGAGGGACTCATTTTCTTGGGTGTGGTCTCAAACACTGGACACAGATCAAATTATCACTGATGAAAACTTGTGATAGAAGATCCAACCACAGTACTTCAGCGGTGTCTTGAGATGCTTAATTAGTTCCTAACATGACAAAAGCAGCCTCAGAGTGGACATGCTACCAGGGTAATATGATTGATGTGACAGTCATTGAAAGTGTGTTGTAGAAAGTGGTCATCCACAGATATTAACAGAACACTGACCACTTGGCTAACTCTTCTACCTCTTTTGAGTGAGCAATATCTGAAGATGAGAACTTAAGCTATACTCTAGTGGATTTACCAGTAGTCTTTAATGGAATTGCTTTACTAAAAGCTCATAGATTGGGTTTTAACCTGATGTTTCGATTCAGCTAGTAATTATTCTATCATATCAGTGTATTCATTAAGCTTGATCCAAATGAATGGATGAACAGTTTCTTAAAAGCTTTAATCTAAAGCCTCTATCACCTTTTATCAGTGTATAAGTTTACACAGAGAGCTAGCATGTTGGTTGTATAAAAAAAGTGGCAGATTGATTATTGATATGAGATTCTCAATTGGCCGTATTGATGTCCTATCTGCCCGGCCACTTGATCTAATTAATGGATGAAGAAACATGCTCATTTCCTAGGGATTGAGATGTTTAAAGCATGATTTTCCAGCATTAATTATTCAAAACATCAGTAAAAATCATGTGACCTCCTTCCTGTTATTGGACTCTCCCTTCTTGGAAAATGAGTGCATAGGAAGATGTTTTTGTATTATTTTGGCACTATTTAAGTTACTAAAATTTAAATTTTAAGTATTTGCATGTTAAAATCCAGTTCAGGTTCAACCAATAAAATAAAAACTTCAGCAGTAAGATATATGGTATGTTTTATTACTTATCATTTTACAGTAACTTTTATTTCACTTTATCACATGCCAAATTAGAAATCGAACAAAATTCATACATATAATTGAACATATGTATATTTTAATGTATTATCATATTTACCATAATTTTTTTAATAATAGCCCCGAGGCTATGCATTTTTTCAAAGAGGGGACCTGTATTAGAACAACATGCAGAAGTATAAAAACTTTTCCATTCAATAAAATATCCACCTTTTAATTATTGAATTATATTGTCTTTTCGGCTTTTCCAAAGGTTTACTTTTCTCTACAGGTGAAGTGGTTAACAAACATGGTTGATGTAGTTAAACATTTGAGGTATTTTACTGCATATTCTTGGTTGAACACAGCTACTGATAAACCATTAGAGTTAATTATATAAATATTTGTGTATGTTTAATTATAATTTCACTACATTGGTATGATATGTAAAATCCAGACTGAAAAACTATGAAATTTATTGGACATTTTAAATTTGAGTAACACAATTTTGTTTCAGTTTCTGACCCTTGGACACTGATATTTGGTAGGGGGGGTTACCATTAGAGGGGGCTTTACAGAAACTACATTATATTTTCTGATTTGGTATCAACTCAACTTTTGTACCAAACTAAAAAGTTCTTTTTATTAACCGTCAAGTGAAATGATTGTAAATCACAATATCGTGCCAGCATTATAAGACACTTCAAGTTGAGTTGTAGTGATTGGGTTTTAAACATCATAAATCATATGTATGCCAAAAATTCCAAATATGACACATATTGGATACAAAGTTGTATGTCTTATTGTGTTGTATTGTTGGTATTAATGCTCAGTATCTTTTTACTTTTTACTACAAGATTCTAATAATGTCTAGACTACACAAGTACTGCTATTTAAGCTCCCTTAAGTGACTGACATTCCATTTGGTGGAAGACAGAGTCTCAGGAAGGAATATTTATTGATGTCCCCGAGGTTCTTTAGATTGCCACTGAAGAAAGGACCGAATGACAGAGGGTCAACATTTTAATTGGTCCTCCAAGCCATCATGTATCTGCCTGCACCTGGGATTGAACCTAGGTCCTCTATGTTCCTTGGTAAATGTGTCACTGTTCTTGTTGTATCCCATCATAAAGGTTTAATTTTTTTTCACTAATGATTTGTGCTTATTCAGAACAGCAGTCTGAATAAACATATTGGAGTCATAAGTATTTCATGCCACTAAAATAAAATAAGATTTTGGAGTTTATTTGCAAACAAACAGACAAACAAGCAAGAGCACTCAGAGGTGAGTCAAGTGCAGACTATAAAATTGTTGTGTGTAATTAGACCAGGGAATTGCTCCAGAATTAAGGATCATATTGATCGATCATGACCAAAATTGCTGCAGAATCAAGGATATTGACTCAATCATGCCCGAATTTGAATCAGTTCTTCCTTATAACAGTTCTGATGCTCCCTAACAAGTTCATTACTATCCATGCAGTAGGTTTGGCATTATACTATAAACATACTAAACAAGTAAATGGACTGGGTAATATGCTTTGCAAAAATTATTTAAACAAACAAGCAAACAGACAAACACATGCTAATAGTTACATAATCTCCTTGGCAGGGATAATAAGTTATTATGCTTTCTTATGCTTCTAGTGTGTCCCTATATCTTCTAATCGGGTGACAGTGAACTTGCTCATCTACGTAATCAGTTCCCAGGTTCTACCGTCAAGTCCACAAATTATTCATCAACCTTTGATCAGTTATCTGTTCAGCAATTAGATTAAGCAAGTGCTTGCCAAGTATATTGTGAAAACAAGGGGTTATAATTTACAGGAGAGCGTTCACCATCTGAACATAATTTTTTTTTTTTTGAAAGAACCAAGGTCTCATATACAATTGGAAATCTTAATAAGTAGAAGAGGTGTTTTTTGGTTAAACAACTAGAATATTCAATTTTTGCAAGTATGAAATCATTGTGGTCAAATATTCATGTTTTCTCTGGAACTGTATAGTTGGAGAGAACAGAAAATATTAGGAAAGGTATTTGAATATTCCCTAGAATGAAACAGATATTGCATGTGTTTGTAATTCCGTTGAGTAAATAATGAAACTGTGACTTTAGTACAATTATGCAACTGTACTACTGTGTTAAATACAGCTGAATTGTCAGACTGATTAGACATTTTTGCAGAATTAACTGCCTATAGTTAGTAATTATACATCATGTGCTTTTTGTTGTTTCATTTTATATGAAAAGTATTATTATAAGTGACCTGCTTCAGGAGAAGTTTTCATTAGATATTGTACTATTTACAAAGAAATTGTTTGCATCATATATACCACATAGTTTAGCAATATCACCAAAACACCCCTGAATTACTGTTTTGGACAGTCAGTGCAGATATTTATTACTCCCTAAGATATACATTCAGTACTAGATCTAGCCAGATTACAAATTGGGATGACTTTATCAAAGGCTTTGGGAATTTTTATCTAGTTGTCAAAAAATTGAAATTGATGTATATATTTTGAGAGAATAGTTGGATGATATGTGAGGCTAGACTTTGAACTTTCTGTTTCAAGACTGGTTTGTAATACCTGCTCTGCCTATACAGCCATCCCCCTGAAAAAGCCCAGAAAGAATGATTATTTCAGATTTCACTGCACTGAATCAGATTTTAAATGGCATAAAGAACCAATAATTTTGTGTCATTCTTTGACAAATTGAAATTAGTTTTAAAATATCTACTTTTGCAAATGGAATAAATAAATAATCATTTTAGCTAAATAACTTTAAAGTAATTTATCCTGTTTTGACATTTATTATTACTGCCTTTAATCATTTATTGGACGTTTGAACAACCCTCAATGGTAAACATATCGTCACAGCGAAATATTGTCTGGATATCGTGTTCTCACTCTGACTAATTATTGTAGGAGTTTGCTGATTTTAAACTTGTTAAGTGCTGCTACAAATTGTCTTTGAAAAAGGTCCGGAAAACTGGCAAAACGTGATTTTTCTTGTATGCAAAGACCGGTCATATGACGGAAAGCATAGGCCTTACAGCCTTCTGCAGACTGGTACGACTCACAAAGATTAGTTGTTAAACACCAACCACCTGGTATGTCCTGTGCTGTAATCAGTACTGCTTCCCTGCATAAGTTGGCCGCAGTCATAAGTTGGCCGCCCTCACCACAGTTTCACAGGGCTTTAACATGAGTGGCCTACTACACTCTGAAACCATGTATTATTGTTAAACTTATTATATGCAACAGTTTTCATTGGTGTACAATAACCTATTTGTCTTTCTGGAGCCTGCAGATGAGCCGTGGCCAACTTATGACTGCGGCCAACTTATCCTGGTAGCAGTACAACTTAAACAATTAATGTCATGAGACAGGATAACTCTGCTCCATTTATACAAAAGAGTGAACAAAATTAGGTGTAGCATCACATAAGATGCACCATGAGGGATTTAAAACCAAAAACATCAGTCATGACCACTCTGGACACAAATGCTGTTGTTCAAGTGTTTATAAACACTTTCAAGATGGTAAAAGCATCTTCGATCTCCATGATTATCCTCTTGATCTTGACAACTGAAAAGATACGTCTTACAAAAAATCATGGATTGCGATATTGTTCAAGGTCAAACAGTGTTATTTTTACATAATAACCCCTATATTTGCCAATACAGGTTTGGGAGGTCAAACTATATATTTTTACCATGATATGTAAGACTTGTCTTTCTTAATTTTGCACCCACAGCCTTGGAATGTTAAACCAGCTAAAAGTAAACCATGAGCTACAAAACTACTAGTAAATAATTGTTTCCTCAGTGCCTTGGCGGTGAAATAAATGCATGTCATTTTACATGCGTCCTTTCAACAAAGCATTTTAGCCCGTCCAACTAGGAAGGCTCTGCTTGTTGAAGAGCAAAAGAAATTGCATGTGTTTTTTTCAAACTTTTTCTTACAATTTAAATCTATCGCAGAGTAATAATACATAACAGTTGAGTATGAAATTGATCTACAACTGATTGTGGGTGATCTTATTTACAAAGCAATGCTAACTAAAAAAAATTTAAATAAAAAAAAATCTCCTATTAATTAATTATCTTACGTGACTTTTTTTAAGGATTGAAAGTTGATCCTGTATCAGTAATGATATTCAGATTAAAATGGTTGTGAAACTGAATGCCCTGTGCATGAGTTGTCTGTTGTGGTGCAAAATAACTTCGACATGACCTGTTTATCACAATAAAAGAGGTTTTTTTTTTGTAGTTGTTATAGCTCAGAGTTTTAACAGTTTACAATCACCTTGGATGATATTCGGCATGTCAGCAGAAGTCATCTCGATAACAGGGGACCTAGTGGATAGCAAGTTTGGCGATCTAATCAGACTGTCATCTCTGTTTGGGTTCATCTCCAAAAAGTGGCAGTGCTGGGGGTCTGTCCCAGTACAACCCTGGCTGTTTAAGGGAACGCAAACACCTACAACACCTTTCTTGACCTGAACCACTCTGACAAATATTCACAAAACTAGAAAAGCACTCATAGAGTGCAGACCTCCACCAGGGTGGTTCCAAAAATTTAGGATTTTTTTTATATTAAGTATAATGATCTTTCAAAAAGTGTTACACTTTTCCTTTTGGCCAGGCCCTACCCACATAAAAATTGGTGCAGATCATTATTTTTGGAGTGATGCCAACCAGAAAGCTGTTAAAGTAACTGAAAATACATTGAAAATTATGTATTTGTCTTTTGTGTTTAGAATATAACCTGGATCTTTCCCGGATATAAAATTTAATCACTTCTTCCTTTGGTCAAGTCCTACCCACATAAAACAAAATTCAGAAGATCACTTTATTACTTTTGGAATTATTGTAAATACACAGATAAACAGACATAATTGTATAACAAGGATATAACTTAACCAAATACTATATTACTGCATGCAAAAGAAGGATTCCCCTGAACGCAAGCTTATTGGCTTTGCCTTATATGGTAGTTAAAATGGTCACATTTGTTGACCAGTAAATTAGATAGCTCCAAGTCTTAAATCAGTTATCAGAAAGTGTTATTTACCTTGTCAAAACTAATATAAGAAAAATGGTTGAATGTATATTTAAGAAATAATAGCAGAAACAATATCAATAATGATAATCAGGAATTTAAAAAATGACTGAAAGTCTGAGTGCAAGGCCAAAGAAGAGGGACTGTTTTGTGATAATTATTGCTGGCTTTATTGGCAACTAAATAAGGCAATGTTAACTTAATGAGTAAAAAAGTACTTCTAGTTCTGTCATGTCAAATGGTATTTTGCTGAGTGCTAAAAGCTAGAATTTCCAGGGGGCCTGTGGATGTTTTAGGTGACAAATTACAAAAGCATATTACCTTACCACCTTCACTGATAAATGTGATGCTGGTTGTTTCCATTACATGCCACATGTAACTTTAACAAAAAAAAGTTTGTTTGACTTAATAGAAGATGATTTCAGTTCATCAAATTGGAATTCTTGAGTGAGGACTTGAATGACCTGAGAGAAGGGTAGAGCTTCAAGTTTGAGCTGAAGAATTGCTGGAGCTATGTTGAAATTCAAAAGACATTTAAAAGACAGATGCATTTGTGTGTTTTGTTGTGCTAAGTAACCTTATCCTATCCACACATTAAGTGAAGTCAGTTTGGTTTGTCAAAAAGTGGTTGACTTATTTTGCATATGAAACATATTCTTTGTTGTTTGGTCCTGCACATTCAAAGTGTCATAACCAGCCATCTTTCTCATTTTAAATATTTTAGTCTTAGAATGTATGTCAACATTTGAATGTATTTCAACATTTTTTGTTTTTAATGGTTAATAAAGAAATTACAGCTTCACATTGCCATCTTTTTATGGTCCATATAATGGGTGAATGTTATCTGCAGTGCCTTCCATGAGAGCTATGACATTCAAAATAATGGCTACCTAACTTTTTCCAGCTATATATCATATAATTAATAAAACTGATTGTTCTTGTGATAATTCCTTATCATTCAACACTGTTAACTGAAACAAAACTATGCATGTAACATATCGCATCTAGCAATTAGGCATTGTTGTGCTGTCTAAAGGACATCATAAAAGATAATGAAACATAAGGTCTGATATTGATGTTAATGTTTGTGAAAAAAAACATTGTCTTTCCATATTTATTTTGTGCTGTTTTGCATCATTTTATTATTTACATTTTTAAAATGGGTCAAGTTTATTTTCAAATGTTTTGAGTTAATATTTAATAATGGCAGTACTGGGATCATAATTGCGTAATTTGTATGTGCACCATATGTTTCATTTCTGCATTTATTTCTTTTTTAAAAGTTAGGCATATATATATTGATAGACTGCCATTTATTCCCCACAGATTGTCCTATCCTCTCATCTGCTGAATTAAAACATATAACAACAGTAGTCATTTCTGTAGATGATGAGTTCTTAGGTTACTAAAACCCCAACTTTTGTCAAAAGACTCCCATGCAAAAGTCTATATCTGATATTACTTTACATTTATTTTATTACCATAGGGCTATAGACTGCATTTCCAAGTCACATTCATAAAGATTTTTTATGCTGCCCGTTTCATATATTTTCGATTGCCAAACCTTTATAGAATTTTTTTAACTTCTGATTTTGTATCATACTGGAATATTTCCAGATTTTACTCGCATCAACAAACATCAGTATTTGTCTGGTTTCCAATTTACATAAGACCTTTTTATATATGTTTTATTTAAGGATATATCTAATTCTGTTGAGTTTGGTGAAAAGTATTTTGCTTCTTATATAATTGTACAAATGAGAAATGTTAGCCTTGCCTGTTCAAGTGGCTCCTGTTGTCAATTTGGCCTGTCCCAATATGACTCGTACTAATGAAAAGAAGCTGAAGTCTAGTATCCTGTTAACAATTCTCTGGTAAAACTCCCAAATGTACTCTTTTAGAAACGCGCCTAACACCATATCGTTTGTAGCAGTGTCTAGCATTCTAGTTTAAAACTTATAAAAAAAAAATTGTCATAAATCCGAAATCTGGCACTAAAAATTTTCTGATACTTCAGGGATCTGTTATCACTGCCATGTTGACATTGAAACTTCATTACTGATATGTTCAATATATCTGTGGTAATCTCCTCTCCCATTGTGACAAACTTATAAAAATATATATGCAGAAATCCAAAATCGGTGAACAAAGTTAACACCTACCTGTCTGAGACTGGTAACTTAACTAATGTCATGGGTCTGTATTTTTTCAACGGTTACATTTCCTAATTTTATGTAGCTTAAGAAAACTCCTCATATAATTTTCTCTTAATCACTGAAATTGACAAGATCTTTACTTTCTACATTTTTGCCATTATAGAACACAACATTGAACAGTTTATTCTTTAGCACTTGCCACTTAATTAGTTTTGAAACTCAGTATTGATTGAACCCACATGGAAATACGGAATGGCAAACTTTTACTGCAGATCAGTAAAATGTTTGAGTTGCAGGTCTGGTTGACCTAGAAAGATTTTTCAATAAATTTTGTTTACTGTCCAAAATAGTGAGTCATTTTATCAGCTGACAAAGTCTGACATATTATTAGTCATCAACTTCATCTACTTGTTCCAGTGTAAGAAACTAAACGATGGCAAAACAATTACCTACTTGCTATGCTGTTCATACAAATAAAACTGAGAAAATTACAAAGTAATAATCCAAGAGTGCAGACAAAATTGCTAAATTAAGATCTGGATTACTGTCTACTGATGCCGCTCCCCCTGTCTCAGGTTCCTACAAAAACAAGTTTGTTTCGTTTCGGACCATGTCAGAGGAAGAAGTCCTTAAAATCATAAAGTCCACACCAAATAAATCATGTGACTTGGATCCCATCCCAACATCATTGGTCCTTGAATGTATCAGTGTGCTCCTGACTCCTATTACAAATATTGTGAACTACTCTCTACAGGAGGGCAGTTTCCCTTCATGTTTTAAGACTGCACATGTTACACCCTTGTTGAAAAAAGCTGGTCTTGACAAGAATATTCTCAAGAATTATCGACCAGTGTCCAACCTCAGCTACATCTCCAAACTCATAGAGAAAGCTGTGGCTAATCAGATTAATGAGCATATTGCTCACGAGGGTATATCCAACGAAAATCAGTTCGCATATAAAGTTTTTCACTCAACTGAAACGGCGTTGCTCAAAATACAAAATGACATTGCCACATCAATGGACAAGGGTGCAGCTGTTGGATTAGTCCTTTTGGACTTATCTGCAGCTTTCGATAAAATAGACCACTCAATCCTATTCAACTGCCTTCAGCACTGGTATGGCATTGATGGGGTAGTGCTTAAGTGGGTCCAGTCATACCTCAACTCACGCAAGCAGCGCATCAAAATAGATGGACATCTTTCAGATGCTTTTCAACTCCCTTACGGAGTTCCCCAAGGCTCAGTTCTAGGGCCACTCCTTTTTACCCTATACACAACCCCTCTCAGTTCAGTCATATCTAAATTCAATGTCACCCACCACTTATATGCAGATGACACACAAATTTACTTGGAACTCGACTCTAGGAACTTCGATTCCAGTATCACTGAATTAACAAATTGCCTTGAGGCGGTCCAGGCTTGGATGGGAAATAATAAGCTTAAATTAAATCCTGACAAGACAGAATTCATAGTGATTGGTGATGATCAAATTAGAAGTTCCCTGAAGTCATCTTTCCCAGTGAGTTTGCTTGGCAACACCATGGAACTAGCTGAATCGGTAAAAAACCTTGGTGTCATCCTGGATGCTGAAAATTCAATGCAAAGACACGTGGCTAATCTATGTCGCATAAGTTACTACCATCTCCGGGAACTACGAAGGGTCCGCAGGTACTTAAATCATGAAACAGCTGTAAAGGTGGCAAATGCCTTGGTAAGCAGTCGTCTGGATTACTGTAACTCACTGCTTTACAACACAAAAAAGGCATATACTAGCAGACTACAGAGAGTTCAAAATGCCTTATGTCGGACGGTGTGCAAGCTAAATAAATACTGTCATGTTACACCCTTCCTGCACAAACTACACTGGCTCCCCATTCATTACCGTATACTGTTCAAATATAATCTCCTCATTTATAAAGCAATACATTTCAGCCAACCTCCATATCTCTCCGCTCTAGTTAGGCGGAGTGATCTCACACTGGGAAATCGCCTATCAATTTCCTCATCTAAACCAAATAAACGCTCAGGGCTACGCAGTTTCATAGCAGGGGCTCCCACAGAGTGGAACAAGCTTCCTCAAGCCATCAGAACCATAGAAAGCATTTCTGGTTTCAGGAAACAGTTGAAAACATACCTTTTTAGATTGGCTTATCCTCCACCATAGCCTATCTCCCCTACCGGACGCTAATATGGAAATGGACGTTTTTCTGGAACTGGACTATCCCTTTTTGCACATCAGCACCTTAGAGGATGTTTACATCAAATTCGGTGCTATATAAATGTTTCTTACTTACTTACTTACTTACTTACTTACTTACTTACTTACTTACTTACTAAGAGTTTAATCCCAGCAAATAAACACTTCAGGTATCTTTCCTGGATATCTAAACTGACACAGTTCCTAGAAAGAACCTTATTCTTGTTGTAGATTGTGAATGATGAGTCAAACACAAGACTAGCAAAAACATTAAATATGATTTTCTTTAAAGATAAAAATTTAATCCATATTCATATTCCAGTTCATTTTTCTGATGATTCATCCTAATGTATCATGTTTTAATTAAAAATAAATTTGTCGTGCTCTCCTAAGCTACAAAAAATATTAATTTGCCATTTAACTGTCAGTAAGGAAAAAATTGTTCCAGTTTGCTTCAGGGTTGATTAGAATATGTTGTCACAAAATTTAATGTGTTTAAACTTAAAGAATTTCCCTTTAGTCAGAGAAATAGAAGAAGCATGTGGCGTTGGGGTCCTTGCTGATGAATTGCAAAAACTGTAGCAAATTTTCTCATTTCTTACATTTATGGGACAGTATCACTCAGGTATAGAAGTTCTATTTAGTAAAATATTTAATTTAACTGGATCCATGCAGCTTTATGTTTTGATAAAATGAGCTAATATTAAATTATTTTAGGCAAGTGAATCTGTCTATTATGTCAGAAAAATATTGATCTTGGATTTCATTTAGTTTCACATATAGTGAAATAAGAAAAAATTGGACATATGCATCTATTTTCATTCACTTTTCACTTTCATTATATGTGCCCCCTGCAAGTAGAAATAATCTAAGACTGGCACTGTTTGTGAACTTAAGTATCGTAAAAACAGTCATACTCCAAACAGTGGACTTGAATGCCTGGTGGCACATGTACTATCATTTCTGTAATAAACACCCTCTTTTCTCTTATTATTCCCGAAATAACTTTGAGTGACTGAGGGTTTGGAAATGCAAGACAAAAAGTACAAGGTAAAAGATGCACATAAAGATTCAATTTGGTAAATTTTACAGTTTTTCAGTCTGGATCGTGCCATACAAAATGTTTCAAAATCTTAATCATGCATATATGTAGCTATCACTACCTTGGTCAAGTACTGCAGGAAAATGCAAGAGAGTAGAGAGAGAAATATTTTTAAGTAGTTTTTTTAGCTTTGGTGTAAAAAGCCCTGAACCCTGACGTTTTTGTAGTTGTTGTACATGCATGTATTTGCAAAAACGCATCACCCTGGGGCAATTATGACAGAAGTTATGGTATATAAGTTTGTTATGCAATTGTTAAGGTTAGATCCTACAAGGCAGTTTCATTGATGTAAGAAACCAATGTATACTAGTTGGACAAAATTCTGCATGGTGTGTAAACTATTGCCAGCTTTTCCTACTGGTAGTATTTTTATGTGCCACTGTGGTCTAGTGGGTAACCCACATGTCTCAGAACACAGAGGACCTAGGTTGAATCCCTAAGGTACAGGCAGATTCATTTTGGCTTGGATGACCACTTAAAATGGTGGTTCTGTGCCTGTGCATTAGAGTCGGCCGTGGGCACAGGTTAAACACAGTGACTGTAAAAGTCTAGAATAGAATAAAAATAGGTCCTATCCCCAGTGTCGAGCTAAAAAGTCCTTGGAATGTTTGTAAATGGTCATTATTAAAACTCTATCTTTCAGCTTGGGGAATGTCAGTCACTAGAAAGCTTGGGCTGTACCTGTGTCAGTCAGGGTTGGTCAAATACTGCTTTTAGTCCTGTATTGAAGGAAATGTTTTGTTGAGTATAAAGATACACTACCATATAATGCCCAAGTCAAAGTTGGTGTTTTATGTGCCGTTTAACAGCCAGGGTCATGTTGGCACAGGCCCACAACATTTACCACTTATTTAGTCGAACCCACACAGAGGTGACAGCCTGTGATTAGATCCCAAACTTATTGCTGTTTAACCGATTAAGTTATGAAATGCAAACCCAAAAGCTTAGAAGTGGAAAACAGACTGTTATGATACCACCACATTTCAGTCACCTTTGGTTCAGAATAGACTCAGTATAACTAGAAACTCCAATATATATATTGGATTTATTTCTAGGTATGGCTAACTTTTACTTATAACTATAAAGATTACAGTCGTTTATGGTGTTGGGATTAGGAAGTGATCATATATTGATATTTCCATTCTATTAAAAACAGCTCAGCGAGTTTGCCTTGGGCGTAATACAATTAAGATTAATGTTAAAAGTGCCAGTTTCATTATTGTTTTTACCAAATTGTTCAGTATATTTTTAAAAAATATTGTAGTTTATTGCACATTGTGTATATAGTTTTAAGTGTTCATACATTAGAAGATTTATTCTGAGATATTTTATGAAATTTCATTCATTTTGCAGCCACCTAATCTGAAATTTATGACCAGTTTGAGTATCTTTTGTAGTAGTAGCATACTTTTTTATGTAATCAATGTTTTGGTAACTCCTAATTATTTAATTTTATGACCTGAAACAATGTAATTATAAATTGCTTTTCAATCCAACACTATTTGGAACCTAAAGATGCTGTCAAGTGAAACAGAATTTGACTTAATCTGATTCTGCAGAATTATTATAATTACAATTGTAACTATAGACCAGCTGATGTTTTACCTCACGAGTAGCTTCTGTGATCTGTTCAAATAGCTGTCCTTTAGAAAACAAAAACTCTTGAAACTTAAGTTCAGAGTGCTAATAACTTGCAATACAAGCTAAATGTCAATTACATCTTCCTCTTGTTGACAGCACAAGTAGCCTTGTTACTTGGTTCAAAGCAATTTGCTATAAACCCATTACCATTAGTATGACAGTTATAATGTCTGTTTTCTAAATGATTGGCATTTGGTTGATGCTAATGCACATATTAATAAAGCATAATAATGAAAAGAATTTGTCCATAAAATAACAAATTTTCTCATGGAGCATTGTATAAGGATATAATACACATATATACAATAAGAAAAACTTTTTTTCCCTGTCAAAATAACAGTTCTGTGAACAATGAGACAGTTGCTATGATGACACTGGCACATACAACAGAAATGTTATAAACTTGCCTTGGGCTAGAAGTTATGTTATGAGATTGACGTCATGTTAGCCCATGTGTTGCCATTTACATTTAAAAGTGCCAAAAGCATCTCAGGGTACGAGAGAATTAGTGAATATTTAATTCTACCTATTGCACTGTATGTTATAGTGACGTACATACTCTGAACGTGTCCCAGGTTAAACTGACACAGCTGATATCCTTTATGCAGAACTATGATAAGTAGAATTCACAATTATTATTAAATAGATGTCAGTGCCTTCTGGGACATTTTCTGTTTATATTTCTCCTACTACCTGAAAATCCAGTGAATGTATTTTTCAGATCCCTTGAAAACTGACTTAATAATATCATGGTTAAATTGTTATTTTGACCTCCATGTGCTCCACATCGTTAAAATATTTTCTGACTTCTAATGAGGGAAAAGGATACAAGACAACCAGATCCAAGGGAATTTTAAAGGCCAATACGCACCAAACCGATTCAAAACGATCCAATATTATTCTTAGATAAATGGTCTGTTTTATGGCTAAAAAAAACAAGAACAGAGTAGTTCATAACTAAAACCAAACATTACTATGTATATATAAGAGATTCTGGCTCTGGGTTAGTATTTTGTACAACAAACTGTTACCCTGTCCAATTATGTTACTTAGTGTTCATGTACTGTGGTTTTCTCACTAGATGAAGGCAAGACAAAAAAATTATGTTTTGTCTTAAAGTTGGTATTTTTCAGTTCAAAAAGCCTTAATCTACTAAACATTAAAAAATCTCACCTCAATTCATTTATTTTATTAGTATTTCCACTTGTGGCAAATTTCAGATATGTGGCAAGTTTTAGATATCTTACTCTATGCAGGTTTCATATTTAATCACTTGGCTCTCACATTTGTGATCCCAGGTTTGAATCCATTTCATGACAATAAGGGTGTTTCACCAAACCCCATTCTCTGATATGATTTGAGCTTTTGAAAAGATTGTAAAGGCCTTTTCAACCACCAACCTTGATGTTTCTGTCACAAATATTTTAAACCGTTGCAAGGATTCACAGCCATGATGCCTCCAAAACTTATTTGAATCCAGAAAATTTACCATCCTTGGACTATGTACTGCTAAGGATTAGCATTTTGGGTTGTATTTGAGATGCTTGATTTATAAAATCCTCATATTGTCATGTTTTGAAATGTTTGCAGAAAATCTGCATTCAATAACAGCAGTAATTGTTAACCCATTCCATTATTCCTTCAAGTCCAGACACGTGATTTTCTCTAAAATATGGGTCACCTCCTTCCCAAAGAGTCACAAACCCGAAATGCTCCCTATAATTTCTTCAAGAAAGCTATAGAATTTATTCTATTGCAAATTAGGCCAATTTGGTACAGAATCCCAAGTAAGCCACAGTTCTTTGAAGCCATTTTGTTTCTATCCAAGGTCCCTTTGATGCGAACCCTTCTGCCTCTTATTGTGCTGTGCAAAGTGGATTTGGGAGTAATAATGAAAGACTCGTCTTTGAATGTGATTTTATACAAATGGGAAGAGAGGGTCAAGTCTTTTGGACTCCTTTGTGGATCTCTCCATGGAAGATCAGTTAGTGAAAAAAACTGGAAGTGATCTAATTTATACCGTTTTCAAGCTTTTTCTATTAAAATGTACTCTTGGCCCATATTCACTTATATGGATTAAAGATATGATAAAAATCAGATCGAATTTAACAAAAATATTTTAAGTGAGTCAGCTGATAGCTTACTTTAGCTGAAAAGATCATATTTGATGTGTTTTATTATTCATCTCTTAAAAAAAATCTAAAGAATCCATTTTGTGGTGAAATACCCTCTGTCTCTGTAATGTGACTTATTAATACATTAATCTTATTCCCCGAAACCTCAAATCTGTCAGCCATTTTTTTAGTTGTCTTGATCCAAAATTTAATCCATCATATTGCATGGATCAAAGTTAATCCAAAATTTAATCCAAAATTTTGACCAAATGTTTTGTGAATACCAACTTGAGTTGAAGCAAAAATCTGATAAAAAGTATATCTGTTTTTCTTGTATTTGATCTAATCTTAACTAAATCATATCTATGAGTACTGGGGCCAGATGTGTCCATATTTTTTAAAGAGGTTTTTGTAATCTAGCACAGTGCCTTATCATTTTGTAAAGTGTATGATCAATTCACTTTTGGATCCATGACAGAATTACTTCAAAATGACAGAGGGAAAAATTTGAAACAGAACTTTTCTCAGCATCTTTTCTAGTACTTTAGGGGTCGGTTGCTGCTGTAGTATCCATGGTTGACCTGCATAAGGATATATACCCGGTATATATATTCGTAACTAATGTTTGAACTAAAATGATCTCTGTTTTCATTGTAATTTTCCAACATGAAATAAGAAAAATATATGGACACCTTCACGTCTGTTTGGTGTATCCTGTTTAACTTGAGACATTCTACTTTAAATTTCAAGCTGGTCATCCTGGAAGTGTGAATAATGTGCCTACCGTTAAAATAGTTAAATTCCAAGCTATGACCTAGACTCCCTGATTGTAGGTGTATTTCACAAACAAAAATCTGCATAATTTGTGAAATCCGGATTCACATATGGATTCTTTGGATTAGTGAAATGCAGTTTTCTCTATGTCGTATTCCAAGATGAAAACAATAAGATAAGCAACTGCAAATATCATAAAAGTTACATAATTCTTGTAATTTGCCGCCAATTAATTTGCCACCATTATTTTGCAAAGAATTATGGGTAATCCAGTGAATCTGAATCCATTGATTTACCCCGGGAAGTAGATCAACAGATTCATGATCCAGATAATGATTCTAATCACCTCACAAGTGAATCAGTTAATATGATGAATCTAAATTTGATGGATTATGTTTGTGAAATGTGTCTAGTTTTTCTAGTTTTTGCATATTGTACCTACGATACAAGATATATATTGCTGTAAAAGAGTGTAGTTATCAGTGACTGGTAAGAGGTAGGGTCAGAATATCAATCACTGTTTTGTACAAATACATTTCACGTATATCAGACATGGGAACATCATGTAATTTATTGATGAACTTTCAAATACATGTATGCATGAAAATCTTTGCATAGTGAAACTATTAAAAATGTAAGCAGAATTTTCAATATTTAAAAATACTGAGAAATACCTACAGCTTGCAAATATGTCACTTGTAAGTTTTTTTTTTGTTTTTTTTTTTAATTTATGAAAATGTATGTCAAACAAATTGCAATAAATATTTTTTATTAGAATATTGTGCATTCGTTAAACAATAGCGATCTCTGTGTTCACCATATATTGATACTTGATTTGTACAACTGTGGTACAGATGGGGGTTGATCATCACTGAGAAAGCAAACAAATTGCTACATGCTTCAGACTGAGTGTCTGTTTGTGGCAGGTGTTTGGGCTGCTCATTAAATGCCTCAAAATAGAAGAGCTTGCTAATAGACTGAGAGGAAAAAATGATCTGCTGTCAAATGTTAACACTTATAGTTATTTAGCTTGAACTATAAAAAAGACACTTGTATTTTGATCCTTTAGGGGTAAAATCATAAAGTTGTTGATAATTGAAAACTGTAGAATGTGTAAGGCTTTTTTATTTTAGTTGACATATCGTTATGGTCTTTTGAAAATCATGGAAATAAATGTTCAAACTGAACAACACGGCAAATGCTACCATTGTTTCAGAATTCTATATGCTGTGACGTATTTGTCAAAACACTTCAAAAGTCTAGCTATTTTCCTCAGATTGCCATCGAGTTATATTGAACTCTTGGGCAACCACAACTCTATTTTCAAGAAAACTTTTTCAAACAGATTTTTCATGTAAAGTTTATTGTTTCAGGCAACATGTTCACAAAACCTTCAACAGTACTGGAAGATAAGCTGAAATTCAGCCAAAATCCATCACAAAAAATCTTTGGACTTTATTAGCAGCCCTGAAAGACAATGTCAGACTTAAGTCTCAGACTAAAGTTTAATACTGAGACAAAGTTTATAATTTGAGACACAAATATTGTTCTGATAAAAATGTTTTAGCAAATGTTGCTGTTGCACTTTAATACAAAAATCAGTTATGAATCAGAGACTACCTCAACAGCTTACGTGTTCTTTGTTGAAGTTATTTCACACCTATGCAGAAACATTGTTTAAAAAAAAACAAAAAAAAACTAAATTTTAGAATGGTTTGAAACTGTTTCAGCTTTCACTTAACAACAGAAACGCTACCATAAAAACTGAAATGCAAGCATGAATTATTTTAATAGTTAATTTTTCTGTTATGTTTGTATTTATATTTCCCTGGTTTCATGTTGAATTTATGAAATTCATATGTTGTCTGTAAGTCCAATTAAAACAAACACAGTGATATTTATTGTAATAGTAGATTAATTATAATGTTTCCCACTGAGCCATAAAATAACTGACTTTTCATTATGGAATCATTGAGGATGTACAATTTAGTTAATTTGTCTAGTGTATAAAAGCCAATTGGAATTCTGTAAACCCCCACTAATTATGACATGTCTATTGTGGCTGGTGTTTTTGAAGATACTATCAGATTAACAGAAGGAAACTATTACTTCATTCGAGTCAGCCAAGAGCAGAGTATAAATAACTGTCAATAGTTCATGCAAACAGACATTTAATGCAACGTTCTTACTGGTCATAAACAGGAGCTCACAGCCTGTAAATTAGCAAAGAACTGTGCCACGGGCAATATTTATTGCTCATGAGTAGGGTATCTCTAGAAGCTTTCCATTTCGTGACCTTCACCTCAAATGACAATGAAGATGCAGATTACATGTGATTTTGTTATACAAACATGTCAAGTAAAGTGTTGTAATGCTCTGGACTTTGTAAATAACCTCAGAAAATGTATAACAAATGAAATATACATCTTTTACATGGTTGGGAGTGAAATATTGTGATTACTTTTATTTCTTTCTCTTTTCATTTGTGTTTGATCAGATCCAACTATAAACCCACAGACCACGAATAAGTTAAAAATGTCCAAAGCTTCCCTGGGGCCATTGGCAGAATTCTACATACAAACATATAGTGCACACAGGCTCACAGCCTACCTCTGAACACAGCAAAGTTTCCCCTCCGTTTCTGTTTTTTTAACCTTAACAGGTATCTTTTTGCTGCACTAGAACATAATTATACACCTTTATGAAGTACTGTTTTTTTTAAATTGGAAATGTGTAATGACTGAATTTTCTGTCAGTTCATAACAGTGTATATTCTGAGTTATTATTTTTTTGTGAAACAGATTCACAAGCACATTTTTGTTCAAATTGTTACCAAACATGACAGCTCTGCCCAAAATTTCATTTGAGTCATCTTCCAAACAAATTTCCCGAAGTACATGTATTAAAAGCATTACCTCACTCTTGGGTCAGATAAATTTATAAAAGAATGAGGAACTTTGCAATTCTCTAACTAGGCTTTTCACCACAATGTGCTTTAACATGTGACCCTCGTTCACTAAAAATTTGTATAAAAAATATTTGGGGAGGGCCATAAATAGAGAGGGGGGGGGGATGTTTATTGTAAAAAGTATGGTATGTCGCTCTATTTTTATAAAGAATAATATTATACAGGATAACTTATCATAAAAAAATTACTTGTCTCGAAAAGGGGGCAGATAAAAGAAATGAAGCAAATGATTGGATCCTATGTTTTATGTGAGTTTTAAGTAAATGTGATGATTTTTGTAAATTCGCCTATCATTGCCTATTGCATTAGGTGAGGGTACCCGGTAACCACCCATCAAAATGACTTACCACCCACAGCACCCAGTCCCAGAATAATAGATATATTGAGAACACTAATATATACTTATGTTTTATATGTATTTTACAGGAGGTCACTCATTCAACAGGCCAGGCAGTTTGCTGCGATGCATTTTGATTAAGCAGAACGACCAGAAACTGACTCTCCAGATCTGTGATCAAACGGACAGTGTTCTCAACTACCCGACATTCTAATATCTGAACAGAAATATATATCTCTACTCCTGTAGTGTGTTAAGTCTTATATTACAAGCTCAGTATTGATATCAAGTTTGATTAGGTTTCTTAGGGCCATATTCACAAAAGGGATCACACTGAAGAATGAGCCAACAATTTATGTTAAATATAACAAGCTATATACCTAAAGCTTGTGTTTTGCTGATTTTTCGCCGATCTCTCAACTGAACTCTCATTAACTAACATCTAAAAATATCTACCTGATTTGGTTCTAGCTATCACTAACTTCCACTTAAACATGCAAAATTACATCAGTTTCTGGTGGTGGAACCTCAAAACTGGTTTATAGTTATACCTAAATTTAACTAGTTCTCTGCAATCTACCCAAGTTTAACATTTCAACTGACTTAATCTATTTAGAATTCCATACTAATTACATACTTTTGCAAGTAGGTGAGTGTTATTGCTCTGTGACTTTCACAAAAAGGAGGAATGAAAAATGAGCCATTTTTATACCAGCATAAATTTTTGGTAAAATCTGAAGACTTAGCCTATTTTTCACTGATCTTTTGGGTGATCCTTTGCATAAACACCAGCCTTAGGCCCTAAAATATTGAAGTCTGCTATCACAACATTAATGTTTATAACATATGTACAGAATTTTTTTTCTGTTTAATCTTGTTGACTGCCGGATATACTTGCAGTTAAAAACCCACACTTGCTTGAGGGATATGTTTCTGAGGTGGTTATACACTGTTTTTATTTTAATATGTCATTTAGAACTTATTGTGCTACTACACAGATTAAAAAGAATTGATAACTAGCTTAAAAGCCGCACTCAGTACAGCATTTGAAGCTTAGCTTGGGTCTAGGGCACCCACCACAAATGTGAGGATTTGATTGGCTAAGAGTTTCAGACTGAATGGACAGACTTTCGCATTCATTAATGTAGATTATATATCTTTAATCATAACTTTAATTTGTACAATATGCAAGACAATGTACATTGAGTATAATAACTTAAATTAAAAATAAAATACTGAAAACAACCTTTTCTCTTTACAAAAGTATTCTCTAACATCTTAGTTTAAATGTTCTATAATTAGGTCAAATTAGTAATAGATGTGCTCAAAGATGTATGTGATTTGTTGACATTTGAGGAACACAATAGTCCCACTTTTATAAATCTGAATAAAACATGCTATAACAATAGCATATAGCAAGTTGCCAAATTCATTTTCTGACTATTTTGGGAAACTAGACTTACAAAGGTGCAGGAAAGAACCCTTATAAGTGCCACAGAGTCCTTGAATATCTTTCAAACAAAGGGTTGGCTGAAACTTTGTCTTAGATCTAGTGCACTTTAGCATACCAGATATGAGACAAAGTTTTTGTTCAAAGCTTTTCTCAGAATTGGTCGTAATTAGGATAAAACTAGCACTGTTACTATTCAATACACAATGCCTAAAACAATACAAGGATAATTATTTTGAATGTGTTTTTACTCTTTTAGCCACATGATTTGTGTGGTGTAACAGCAAAGATATCTCCCTTAGTATAATTAACAATTATTATAATTGGTCTAAGCTGTTAAACACTGCTGAGAAATGATATACATGAAACATTGCAGCTCTTTGCTGCAGTTATCTATAACTGTGATTTAATTATCATTACTCTGTATTTAAATCCAGGGGTCAGGTTCATGAGAAATCTGAAGTCTTAGCCAAAGCCCTCAACTGGTTTTTTGTTCAGGTTGCAATGATATTTACATAACATATCTTACAGCTCCCAACATCACCGATATGCACCAACACTTGTCCTGTAATTTGTGGCAGGTTCTACAAAGGTTTTTGTTGTCCTCTCATGTTTTTCATGTTCCTTTTGTATAAGATGTGTCCTTGTGTTTTTGTCATTTTTGTTTGTGTGATTACGTTCATTGTGCTTTCAAAATATTGCATAAAAAGCAGCAATGATTGATTAACTTAATTAGTTTACAGTTAATTAAATTAAATATAAAAATTTAAAATATGATAATATAAAAAAAAACAAAACAATAGACATTCATGTATGTAGTACCCAATTTCGTTTCATGCTACCTGAGACAAAAGTACCTGAGAATTCACCTGTCACTCAAATATTGCGAGATTTGCACTGAATCTGTAATAAAATGAGTCAATCTCCCAACATTCTCACATTTAAGTTTAAAAACTTCAGCCAAATGTCCATCTGAGACCTTCATATATTTGTTGAATACCCACTGAAAACAATATCTCAAGTATTTAGCCAATCTTTTTAGTCAGATTTAGGACTCAGTCTCTTTTATTATTTGAGCCCCGGGCCTCTGAACACTAACTGTTGTCTGATCTATTTTATGTCATTTGGACCCATTGCTTAAATTAGCAGACATTTATCATGACACTAATGCTAGCATATTGACACAAATTGACTGCAGTAGCTACCTGTGACATATAAAAACCATAACCTTAACAATAATACAGTAGAACCTTTTTTATTCGACCCTCTTGGGGGAGTTACAATAAGGTCAGATAATAGAAAGATCGGATAATAGAAGGGCTAAATTAACAGGTATACATGGAGTTGGAAGAGTGGGTTTGAGTTCAGATAACTGAAAATTTGGATAATAGAGGGTCAGATACTAGAGGTTGTATTGTATTTATTTCAGGTGTCATTTCAAGCTCATTATTTTGCCTTTATCATAGTCAGGCATACTTTTGATTACTGTTGTATTATTATTAGTAATTATAACCCCTTGTACTGTGTTTATTATTGCTGACATAAATTTTGCATGCAAAACCAACTGGATCATGTCAATTAAATTGTTATCTTTAGCTCCTGTTTCAAGGTAAAACGTGTTTCTAGTGTAATTTCTGCAGTAAACATCTGGGTGTCAATATACCTTTCCAAAAGGGGGATGTTAAGAACATAAAAAAAACACACAGGCACATAGGAAAGTTAAGCAACCGCCATATTATGTTCCAATTAGTACTCTGTCACTCCATTATTTATCAAACCTACTCCCTGTAGGTGTAACAGGGAACAAAACATGGCTGACAAAATCATTATAGCAAGGTATTTTACTGCATGCTTTATTTTTCGTACAGCGACTGTAAAAAGCTTAAGTGGTAATATTTACTTTTGTTTTACCAAATTTCTTGTTCCACATTTGTATGTGAGATTGGTAAATTTCAGAGACACTACAAAATTAGATTTACCAATCTCTAAGTGGGACTGTTTAACTGCTGAGTACTCGCTGCTTTAATTTTTGACCATTGTTCACTGAAAAACTAAATGTGTTGGGAGCCATAATTAGAGAGAGGATATTAATTTCAGAAATTACAGTGCAATTTGGAGATCCTCTGTCAGGTGTATCGCTTATTATTTGTTACAGCTTATGAAAAATAAAACCTAGTGAAAAAACACTGTGAACACTTGTTTGCTTACACGTGTGTTATGTCTTGATATGAGTTGATCCTGAAACTTTGCATTGGGAAAATATCTGGGCCCATATTCACAAAAACAGTCTTATTCACACAATTATTCTTTGAATTTTCAGAATGCAGATTATTATTTTCCCTGAAGAAAAACCCTTAGAATAAGCAAAATATTTTTAAAGTAAGAACTTTTAGATTCCTGATATTTTTTTATTTTTTTCTTTATTTTTTTTTTGTGCAATGTAAATATAATTATGACAAATTTGATACTGTAAAAGCTATTATAATACAGAAAACTTTGACATTATTTTATCACATTAATACATCTTATCCAATGGACAATTGCTAATCCGTTTGGTGCAGACTGGCCCGCAAAACGACAGAAAAAGTCGTCCATAAAGGCATCTCGTCATGAAGTCGTCTTGAAAGGAATTATTTGCGGAAAACTCTTTTTTGTTAATTTTATCCCCAGACGAAAGTAGGGTATGTACTGAATTCTGTATGTGATAGCTCAAAAGCACTTTCACGGATTTCCTTCTTGGCACACACATGTATTTGGGTCAGGAAAACAACCCTATTTTAAGGTGACCTTAAACTCCCAATGGTAAATAACTCATGGCCACCTTAATGTCAGAAATTTTTTACCTTTGGTCACTTAATGCCCTCTAGGTCATGTGGCTCATCTGGCTCAAATCTTACCTGGAAACACATTAATATATCCTTACAATTTGTGCCAAAAATCAAGACTGTTGAGGTTAAAATTTTGTTTAAGGCCCATAAAGACCCACTTAGATATATTTTTTATATTTTTCACATATTTTGCCCTGTAACTTGGTAATGGTAAGTAAATCTCAAACTGTATTATATATAGCCTTTATATGTAACCTTTGTCTGTGACATATTTGAAATCTGTAACTTTAAATTTAAGATCACCTGAAGGTATTGACAGGTGTCAATATCATGTGTATTAGTTTAAATGTAGAGAAGCGAGAAAAGGTGATGACCCTTAAGAAAGAATGCTGCAGTGCAGCACTCTCTGAAGAACAGAAGCTGAAAATTATCTGGCAGACAATCGAAGGGTAAGATGTCTTCAATAGAAATGTTGGTAGACAAGTCAGACAGACAATTCCATCTTGGAAGACGATGACAATTCGGGTGGAATGAATTCACAATCTCTAGTTTTGGGACTTCAAAGAATATGAGGCTTCTGGTGTTTCTAGGGATAATGATCCTTTAAAAAACAAGTCCTCAACGAAGAATCTTTTGGCTAGGGGTCAATTTCTTAATTTTGATAGACTTTCTAAGTAGCGGTACAATATTACCCCTCAACCTCATGCTGTGACAGCTCCAGGATGCAACTAGCAGGATGCATTTAGGAATATCGCCTCTCCTCAGATGCCTACCACCATTGCTACACCTTGGAAACAGTTTACTTTGTAAGAGACTGTAAATAGACAGGATGTCAATGTTTTGAACCACATTTTGGGTTTAATTCAGCTAACTTCAAGGCGACTGGGGGAATGGAGAAATGGTTTGCTACCATCAGGTCAACAGAAAATGAGACCGACTTCAATAAAGCCCTGGACAGTGTCCAGGAGTGTTTGCAATCGCAATCCTTAATCAGTCCTTGGGCAAAGCTTTGGATTCTTTATTGGGCAATGGATGCAAATGTCTGCTAAAGTGTTGCTTAACAGGAGGGATAACTACCTAAAATATTGCTCTAAGGATGTTACTGAAGAAGATATTCATAGACTGAGAGATGCATCTTTTACTCCTAATGAAGTTTTCATAGTGGACAGGTCAGATGTCCAGAAGAACTTTATCCAGTTGTGCCATGTGTTACATGAATGCATGGTTTTATATGAGGAAAGTGTTGTAAGTGTATGTGATGCCGTATAAGGTAATTGAGTTCTTCATTCTACAGAACCTGTCAAGTTAATACTGATATTTATTACACTCTGTTGGATTGATCTAATATATATATTTGGGTAAACCCCCTGAACTGGTTTTTAGAACCTCCTTAGTGATTCTTGTAACAGTGTTTACTATCAAGTTACTTCCTTAACATTGTAGCCATTTCCCCAGTTGTACATAAGTGCTGTACACCTGACCATACATTATTATGGATTTTGCTTGTTATAAGGAAAGTTAATTGTGTCTTGAAGCTGTTATGCCACAGTAGCCTATGAACTGCTACATTTTTACCTGTGGATTTATCATTTTATATAGTGGATAAATACTGCTAGATATTTATATTTTGAGGTGTACTCTTGTTGGAATATGGGGCCACAGTGCAGCAGTGGTAACACAGTCGCCTCCCACCTCTGTGGTCAGCGGTTCAAACCCTGGACCTTATATGGGAAAGTTGGTGGTTGCTTACCGCTAGTCACCAGTTTACAGTATAGAACCTTGACCAACTATATGTACTGGTTTCATCTGCACACAAACCTACCCGTCTTGATATGACCTGTACAGTTTTGAAAGTGACGCAAAAAATCCCAAATAAATAAATAAATTTTGTTGGAGTGAACTGGATCTAATGTGTGGATCTACCAAAGTGGATTTGCTGTGTTTTGGATACTATTTACATTTTGGATGAACAGCGTAGTTGTGCAAACACTCTGAATATTTGGATATGGATATTTTGTGTTAGTGGATACTAAAAGGATCAAAGGATATGGGCATTTCGTGTTATTGGATGCTGAACAGATCACAGGATACAGACATTTGTCTGTAAGTGGACTCCGAACACTTCTCAAGAGAGATTGCTGGATATACTCAAGTAGAAAATTTGTTAACCTGTTAACTTGTTACTTGGACAGAACTGTGGTTATGTCATTATTGTATTATTGTATGAACTATTAACAGTATTTTAGTTTACTATGATTATTATCTTATTAAATAAATTTATTGTTTTACATTTTGTCTTTTCCTGTTGTAATTTGAAACGAACTGGTAATAGCTATCACATTTACCCCATGTCTGTAACCTGTCAACAGGGATTCTTGTAAATCTAGTAGCAAAATCCTAGATATCAGAAAAAAAGGGAGCACAGGCCTCAAAGCAGATCTTTTCGTCCCTATCATTGACAATTTTTTCTCCAGTACAGCTGCAAGTGGCTCCTGAGCTCGCAACGTTGGAGAGTATCTTACTCATCCAGGCTCTTTAATAATATAATATAATAATATTAATATAGAAGGATTTATTGAGCGCAAAATTGATACAGATCCTCTAATGCACTTAAGACCAAGACGGGATAGTCCAGGGACAGAAATGGGTTAGTATAAAAAAAGCACCAGCCAGGGTATGACTAAGTTGGGGATATGCCAGTCTAAATAAGTGAGTCTTTAGCTGGCTTCTGAAAACATTAATTGTCTACTAGGATCTGACAGTTTGTGGCAGCCTGTTCCATTTAGCTGGTGCGGCGACTGCAAAAGCCATACTTACCTAATAATAATAACTAATAATAGTAGGATTTATATAGCGCAAAATTGATACAAATCCTCTAATGCGCTTGAGTCCAAGAAGGGAGAGTCCAGGGACAGGCATGGGTCGACCTATGTGCTTATTGGGGCGAGTTGAGGAGACAGAGTCTTTACTTCCACTGATGGAGAGGTTTTTTTGAGGAGTGGGACATGGAAATTTGGGGCAGTGACTCTGTGATGGGTTTGTCACCTATGATGATAAAATCTGATGATATTTTTTTTTTTAGCTTAATACCTTATATCCAATCCTGACCTCTGAGGCCGGGATTTGATCCCCGTGACGGCCTCAAGTGGGAAAGCTGGTAGTTGCTTGCCGTTGGTCGGCAGTTTACAGTACAGAACGCTAACGAACTATATATACTGGTTTCCTCTGCCCTTCCAACTACCCGTCGTGATATGACCTGTACAGTGTTGAAAGTGACGTAAAACCCCAAATAAATAAATAAATATATCCAATCCTGTACTAACTTTAGACACTCAGCTCTTCCAGACTAGAATTTCATTGAGTCGACTGCTAAGTAGATCTGGGTGTCAGCAGCAGACAGGTTGTGAGTGACATTGACCTTGAGTGACATTTGGAAATGACTTGACCGACGGGAGTAGTATAGAGAGTGAAAACGACAGGACCCAGTATGGAGCCTTGGGGGACACGGAAAGGGAGGCTCGGGAAAACTATTTTAATTATTTTGTTTATGGTTTGAAAGCTAACAATACAGTACCATCTAAACTGAACCAGTCATGTAAGCAATCATACAAACGGGAGTGATCAATGGTATCAAACGCCACGCAGAGGTCTAATAATGTTAGGACCACTGCCTTTCCCGAGTTCACTGAGAGAGATATGTCATTTTGAATCTTCAACAATGCACTTTCAGAGGAGATGGAAATCTTGTATGTAGACTGGTTGACATTTAAGATCCCTTCCTGTGAAATGAATTTGTTCAGCTGCTTTGCCACAACTTTGTTAGTGAGTTTTGATATGAAACTAAGGTTTGACACTGGCTTGTAATTTTTGAGGATGTTTCTTTCAAGGCATGGATTGTGGAAAAGGGGGCGACATATGCTGTCTTAAAACAGTTCGAGAAACTGCCTTCTGTGATTGAATAATTAATAATATCAGTGATGGGAGTAATGAGAATATCGGCACACTCCTTGACCAGTTAAGTCGGCATATGGTCAAGGTTGCAGGATTTAGACGGTGAAGAGTTTATGCCCCTGTTCCACCAAAGGATGAATTGCCTATTGGTCCTGGGACCCTTAATGCTTCAGAGTCTGTGAAATCTGAAAAATGGGCAGGAAAATGGAATCTTGTTCCAGGTGTGGGATCAATCACAGATCGTCCTCAAGAAGCCTCATATGTCAGACAAGTGACGATTGTTCCCCGATTATGAGGCGATTAAGCTAAGTTTGTGATCGGTGTCAGGATCGGTGAATCCTGTCAGGGATATACCGGCTGGATCTCAAGACTGGTGTGAGGCTTCCTCAGGCCGCCTGGGACTAATAACAGATTTCCAGGCCTCCTGGGACTAAGAGCTTAATAGTCGCAGGCCTCAGGAAGCCTGAGACCAGGCATTTGTGGATATGGCTGAAAGCAGATCTGTTTTTTGTCTTTTTGAAAATCATGTTTGATATTTTTCATGACTGGCACCGATCCTCTATTGCCTCTAACCACACATATTCCAGTCTCAGACTTCCTCAGACCCAAATTTACATAATCGTAGGTTGTCTGAGACTTCCTGGGACTCTTAATGCCAGGTCAGTTTGTTTTAGTCCCAGGAGGTCTGGACTTTATCCCAGATCTATCCCCGACCCCCTATGCAAAAGAAAAAAACCCTAAAATCAGTCATAGCTGTCTCAGACCATTCTGAGACCCGGTGGGTGTGTCCCAGATAGGATCGGTGGTGAATCCTATCACAATCACTGAGGATGTCTCCAGAGATTTAGATACGATTGGAGTGGTCTCATATGCAGAAGACCCAATGGTATTATCTTCTCCATTGAAGACATGCTGCCATCAGTGACATGAGCTTTCTTGGATTTGTGGAGGTTGATTGGATGCTGTGTCAACATGGAAACTATTTTCTCGAAAAGGTAATCGATCTTCTTTTGAACTGAAGACTTGACCCTCCCTGAGGTCAAATTTATAACCCCAAAATTTAATTTCTTCAGTTGGAACTAAATATGATTTTTCGTAGTTCATGATCCAACCCAAGCTTTCGACATGATTAAGCAACCTGCAGGTTTTCTCTTGGCATTGCTGCTTTGACTTGTCATTGCTCTCATCAACCAATGATCTATATCCTGATGCCTTCTGCTAGAGCCATCAATTTCATCTCTTTTGCAACCAGAATAAACTCATAAACCTGGTAAGATATGCTGCCTGCATTAAAGCAAAGATACTTTTGAGACCTTAGGTGTATTGGTATATGAAAGTATGCAACTGTAAGGTCGAGTGACGTTATCAATCACCTTCTTGCAGAGAATCTCTAATATTTTTGGCAGTTTCCATTTTACAAGTTGGTACATACAAATACTTGTTTGCCTGACTTAAATCTGTCACTCGTCACCATTTTTTCCTGGTTTGGGGACAAGAAACAAACAACTGTAAAATTCCATGGATGTGACTTTTTGAACCAGGTCACTGCTATTTTTGTCAATCATTTGATAAACATTTGATAAACTTCCATCAGAAATTGTTGATTCTCTCGATCTGATTATTGGCTCTTGATCATTGCAAAATTTGTGAATAGAGGTTGAATTTTGAAATTCAGGGGGTACCCTCCTTCGAATTGGCCAAAACCATTGGACACAGATAGTCACTTCCATCGGCCACCCCGGTCTCTAAAGGGATGTGAGTTAACTGACCTTGCCAACACTTTTTGTAAGTTCTTCTATGACAACATCCTTAAAATAAGGTCATCACCATCAGCTTCAGTCACCAGACCAAATCCCATTAAAACACTGTCCCTTTTCACGCTTGTGTCTGAGGAAGACTTACTCAAAATTCTAATGCCCCTTTTCCACCACAAGATATATGCCCCTGTTCCACCAAAAGATTAAGCACTGATTCGTCCTGGGAACTTTAATCCTTGAGAGTCGGTGAAAAACATGAATAATGGGTGGGGCAATAGAATCCCGATCTAGGTCTGGGATCAAACCCAGATTGTCACCAGGAAGCCTCAGACCTCCTCAGACAACTCATGATCATTCCCGACCAAGAGGCGATGAAACTATGATTGTGATAGGATTCACCACCGATCCTATCTGGGACACACCCACCGGGTCTCAGAATGGTCTGAGACTTCCTCAGACTAATAACAGATTTCCTCAGACAGCTATGACTGATTTTAGGGGTTTTTTCTTTTGCATAGGGGGTCGGGGATAGATCTGGGATAAAGTCCAGACCTCCTGGGACTAAAACAAAGCTGACCTGGCATTAAGAGTCCCAGGAAGTCTCAGACAACCTACGATTATGTAAATTTGGGTCTGAGGGAGTCTGAGACTGGAATATGTGTGGTTAGAGGCAATAGAGGATCGGTGCCAGTCATGAAAAATATCAAACATGATTTTTAAAAAGACAAAAAACAGATCTGCTTTCAGCCATATCCACAAATGCCTGGTCTCAGGCTTCCTGAGGCCTGCGACTATTAAGCTCTTAGTCCCAGGAGGCCTGGACTTAGTCACAGACCTCACCAATCGTATCTAAATCTCTGGAGACATCCTCAGTCTCTGGATATTCCGGTTCCTGTGTATAAGGTTTTCAGGAACCATCTGCAGAGGTAGACCAATCTTCTAAATTTGAAGAAGGAATCACTACTCCATCAGAAGGATGGAGTCTCATTTTCACAGACTGTTGTAGTGTTCAGTTAAAGCATCAAACAGTCAATTGTCTGTGGAATCAGGAGGCATCAAAGCTTCACATAAACATTCTAGAGCTAACAAGCAGTGTTTCTATTTTTAAAGTCAGCTTCTAATTCAAAACCTACTGATTTCATTAGTGAATTAATTAGTGGTTGCCTATCTGAACAAGCAGGAAGGCACCCACTCTCAGGAGATGTGTGCACTAATCTGCAGAATCATGGCTTGGACAAATGCCAGGGGGATTCAAATTCGGGCGAAAAAAATCCAAGGGAATATCAGTATTCTAGAAGATTCCTTTTCAAGAAAAGACAAGGTAATTCAAACTGGAATGAAAAACTGAAATGAAAGCTTGCATCAACAAATGGTAGATGTGTTTGCAACAAAGTTGAATCACAAGCTTCCGAGGTATGTGTCTCCTGTTCGAAACAGTCAGGCTGTCTTGGGAGGGTCTAGATCATTATGTGTTTTGTCCAGTGACCTTGATCCCTCAGGTGACTCAAAAATGACCACCTACAGGCACAGAATCATGATTGCACCAGGGTGGCCAGGGATGTCTTAGTTTTGGGATCTGGTGTACTTGTCCATAAAAGTTCCTCTGAGGCTTCCCTTTTGGGTATACTTGTTGACACAGCCATTCAACAACAGACTTCACCACAACCTGGCTTACCTGAATCTTCATGTTTGACATCCGAAGTCAGTCATAAACATTCAGAAAGATTATCAGAGAAAGCGAATTAAGGAAGCGCAGAGGCTCCTCAAGGAGAATATGAATCAAGGTGGCCCATTTTGGGGAAGTGGTGTGAAGAGACCAAGGAGGACATCTCAGGGCCCACTAATCCAAATTTAGCAAATTTCTTTAACTACTTGTTAGATCTCAAACCATCTACTATTGTTGGTTATACAGCTATTGCAGATGGATTGGGCTTGAAGGGTGAAGAAGTACCTAAAACTCTTCAACTGAATAGACCATTAGCAAGTTTTTATAGAGACAAACCAGTAGCCAATAGATCCATCCCCCATGGGATTTGTCTTTGGTCCTATATGCTCTAATCAACAACATTTTGAGCCTTTGGGAAAAGCTTCTTTGAAATTAATGACTTTCAAGAAAGTCTTTCTTTGACTTTGGCTTCAGGCAAAAAAGAAGTGAAATTCATGCTTTGACCTACTCTTTATTTAGTTGACCCTCAACTGTTTTTTTTTTGGCCCAAAAACCAGTCAGCTTCGGATGGGCCTACTGCAATTAAGTCTGTGACCATTCTAGCTCTCACAGATAGGTCTCGTTATCCTGTTTGGGCTTTGAAACTCTTGGATAGCACAAAAATGTAAGGACGAACAAACGTCTTTTATTGCCATTAAAGAAGGTATTACAAAAGATATCTCCAAGGCAACTGTGTCATCTTGGCTGCAACAGAATACCCTTTTGACTTATTAGAACTGAGATTCTGAGTCTCAACAACTGTGTCAGATCAAGGCTCACGATGTACATTTAATGGCTGCATCTTTGGCTTTTAAAGAAGGTGTTTCCTAATATGAAATCCTAGAGGTATGTTTTGGAAGTCCCGTAATACATTTACCAATTTCTATCTGAAAGGCCTCTTTTTGCACAATGGCCAGATTTTGAAATTCTGTCCAATAGTCTAAATCTATAAGTAGATGATTTGTACTTATGTTGCTTGCATTTGTATGTCTCCCTTATTTTGTATGTATTTGGGGGGAGTACATTGATCTTCAACCATGATGCCTTTGGCTTAGCCTAAGTCTGGACCTAAGACCCCTGTTGTCTTTTACAGCATATTGTTGTATTGATCAAGAGTACTTAAAGAGTACAGGCGCATGACATTAAATAATCCTTAAGGTAATTTTTAGATTTTAATAAATTTGATAAGGTCTAAAGACATTCTCTTGTGACAGTTTTTTCTGAAGAAAACTATTTCTCTCAGCCTGTCTTGGGAGGATCTGGATCCATATGCCTTCCAACCAGTAGCCATCTTGGGCAAAGTTGTGAAGGGTTACATGAATACCCATGCAGCAGAATCATTCTGATTGCGAGTGGCCCAACATGCACTGGTTTTGTCATCTTGTGACCATGTCAAGCCAGAATCCTCCTTGCCTGGCCAACCTGCTGACTCAGCCGTTCAATCAGACTCCACATAGGAATCTGTCAAACCTGAATCCACAAGGAGCAGGGCTTCTCTGAGACAGTGGCAACACGAATTGAGGCTCCTCAGAGAGGATCAACTAGATCAGTCAATGAGGCAAAGTGAAATTCAGGGCACCACCTATAATTCCATAACTGACTTCCTTCTGTACTTGTTCCAAAAAGGAAGTTGCAACCAAATACCATTGATGGCTATAGGTCAACCATCGCTGACAAACTGGAAAATGCACCCATTAATGTCAGCAAAGAAGAGAATCACGCTCGTCTCTTAGACAATTTCCACAGAGACAGACCTATCCCCTCCTGGAACCTTTCACTGGAACCTTTTCACCGGCTCACAAAGGCTCCCTTTCAACCCATCAACGAGGCATCATTGAAGCACCTGACCTGCAAAATTGTATTCCTACTGGCCATGGGTTCAGGTAAAAGCGGGAGTGAGATCAATGCTTGGCAAAACAAGAACATCAGATACCAGTCAGACTGATCAAACTTTTCTCTTTACTCCTCACCCAGCTTTATTTCCAAGTACCAGCTGGCCAAAGAGGGCCCAGGCTGTATGGCCCCAGTGATTATTCCAGCCCTGGTCCAAACTCTGGATAAGTCCCTCAAGTCTTATAGGTCCTTATGTCCGGTCAGAGCACTGCATTACTATTTGGACAGGATCTCAGACCTCAGGCAGAACAAGGAGTTGGTTTTTGACGCCTTCAAGAAAGGCTTCCACAAAGACATCCCCCTGCCACCATCTCCTCATGGATCAAGCGGACTTTATCCTATGTTATGAGCTCTCTAATCAGGAGGCCTTCACCTTACATGAGGTTAAAGTCCATGGACAGACAAGGCCCTCCCAACTGACCACGCTATCAGCAATGAAAAATTGCTATATCGTCACACTGTCTAGACAGAAAAGAAGTATGATTCGCCAATGCACAGAACGTGACCACCCAGCCGGTAGAAGCACAGAATGACTTTTTCTGTAGTTTGGCCGGCCCGATCTGCATTGACCGGATTAGCAATTGTCCATTGGTTAGGGTATTAATTTGTAAAAAATTAATTTACTTTTTTAACTTTCATTTTTTTATTAAATTTTAAGGAAACTGTTGGAAATTAAAAAAATAGAGCATGCCTTATGATAATATTTTTATCAGTTTATAATTAATCATGAACACAATCCTTGTCCAACAGAATCTAAAGATTTATCATCTCTCATGATAAAATAAATATGTACAGTTACACCACTTGGGTAATTGTCTTATTGCCTATAAAACATTAAGAATAGTATTTACCTATTATGGCAAGTAGGTTTTGGTTTCTGTGAGAATTTATTTTCATTAAAAATATACCCAAGAGAGAATGGTCTCAGAACAGCACAAATTACTTTTGCTGAATATTTGACAATGAAAAAAACATCACAAAATAATCTCCCTATTCATTAGAATTGTCACAAAATTGAGTTCTTCCCTCCTGAGATCACACTTCACTTCCTGTGAAAATTTCAACAAAATGGATACGATGTTTTGTTTCAGGGCCTACAGTATACCGAGTCAAACAAACACAGCCTGAAAATTAATATCTCCTTGAAACAGTTATTTGCCCAGGGGGTTCTTCAGAATCTATGTTTACATCAGATTTGCCCTTTTGATTTACTTATCATTCTGAAGCATGCTGTAGTTAATGGAATTTCTTTGTCTCTTGTTGGCTGTAATTTTCAAAAATATTTCTTGCTCAACTTAAACTGGAGTCCTCAGTAAATTGCTTTCCCAGTGTTATAACTCAAAACATTTTTCTCGTGAAAGTAAAGTTGAAACTAGTAAATATATATATTCAGCACAAGATGAAATTAACTGTGAATTATTAATTTCAATATTACTGGAACTGAAGGAAATTCATCAAATTTCATGATGAAACACCACATTCTGTTTCTGCTCATAAAACTTTCACAAACTACTTCCACAGAAATCACCACAATTAGTTTCATTAAGTGCAATTTTATTGATACTGTCAGCTGCTGCATATCTGCGTTGACCTACTAAACCCACAGACAGTCTAAATTGAAGAGTTTATAACTCCTACGTGGTGTGTAGTAGTCTCATTAAGTTTTTCTAGTGTTTTAGACCTTTCACAATGGGCTGCGAGATACTGAATTATTAACACGACTAAGATTTAAGCAAAAAAAAAAATTAAACCTTTGACTCGTAAAAATATTCTTTGTGATTTATATTAAGTTTGGGAACTGATATCTCGAAAATAAATGTTATATGGTAACGTTTGTCATTTGTTTGAATTACAAAGGCATAATTAAAACTGTAATTTATCAGTTCATCTATATTAAAGTAAACAAATAAACCAAAATATTTTATGTCAGACTTCAAGGTCTGTTGGTACAAACACCATTAACATATGTCACCACCGACAATATATTTGAAAATAATTATTTTAAAAAGCATTAAACCAACATAAAATTCTGACCCATGGTTTCGGAATTGGGGATGCTAGAGATAATGGGGATTTATACTATCCTTTAAAATGATCTTTGTCGGTTATCCTTTGTATAAAACTGTACATATTTCTCCTTATCTCATGAGCTGATGTTCATTTAACAAACACTGGACTAGCACCTTAATTTCTTGGTCATTTTATTATAGATGGTAGGAAAAGAGAGGAACAGAAAAGACACTGTAAAGATTCTGTGGAGATACAGTTTTGTTGGATAAATGTACAACTTTTTTGGAAGCTCAGAAGTATACAAAAACAAAAGCACTTAGGCAGAACATACCTCTGACAAGGCAAGTAATAACTAGAAACTGTGTCAATTCAGCGTAGTGTGTTCCTGGACGGGTTATGGTGAACGACAATGAAAGTCTTGGAGTAATAATATGGGAGACATAAAGTTTTGTAAATAATGGCAATCTCCCTTTGACCTTGAAGGAAGGGGTCAAAGGTCAATCACCCTTGGTATATTATTTTTGTTTTGCCCTCTTCAACATGTTAGACACTTATTAGTAAAAACAAGGCTGTATCCAGATGATCCAGATCACTCTCAAAATTTAATGGGATCTAAATTGGACTAGGGGCCCACCGTCTGATTTTTTTCAGGAGGATACAAACAATAGTATTTGTGTAATCCTGCTAAAAACAGAGAAACATACTAACAGACAAACGATCATAAAAATAATAATTCCTTGGCGGAGGTAATTAGCAGGAAAGATAGAACACCTAGAGCAACCACAGGACACCATGCAGTTATGGCCGGTTGTGGGAAGTGGCCTGGATGCCACCCTGTAGTAGACGGAGATTTCGAAGAGTTTAAAACTTCCATATGCGTGTTGTCACAAGTAGCAGGATATACCACAGTATGTAAAGTTTGTAGGAAGGAGGTATAACATTAAAACACCTATAACTGCAGCCAGTATGGCCGGTAACATAACTGGTGCATTAGGAAGTTATAAAACATATGTATTCAGGTCATTCATTTTAATTAAAACCAGTGGCAGGTTTCATGAATGGGGTCAGACTGTCAGCTCAGGCTCAGACTGAGCCACTTTCTCAAAAGACATTTATTTGGTCTCAGCTGAGTTTTTGGCTCAAAAACTGACTCAGCTGAGAATAATCTGAGCCAACAGTCCGACCATAAATCCCATAAATATCACAATATTTTTCATCAGCATAAACGTCTTCATTTCAGCTGGCACATTCACATGAGTTGAATAATTTTAAATGAAGAACCCCAGACGTATTGTCGTACCATGAAACAAAAACAAGACACTTTGTTTTGCTTGTAGCATCTGCATTTTCATCTTATTGGCCAGTGCCCTTTGTGAACAGAAATAGGTTAACTTTTTGTTGAAGCGTGCTAATTTGAATTGAAGAATTTGAATCCCCAAATAAGCATTTTTATTGTGTCAAACTGACTTACTTTTACATATGTTTATCGTTTTACGGAAGACAGTAAGGAGTTGGATTTTATGAACGAATAGCACAGGCCCTTAGCCATTCTTTAAGTCCATCTGCCACTCTATTTAATCATCTGTGATATTGTCTTAAGTTCTTGAAACTGATCTTTGAAAAATTGGAGATGTAAGCTTGTGTATGCAGTTCAGTGAACTGCAACACGGCTGCAGAAGAGGTCATGGCAACTGTTACAAATATAGAGGCAGAGGGCTCGTCTCAAATATTGATAATTTTTTTGCCAATAAGACTAACCCTATGTAGAAGTAGACCATTCCATAAATTTGATGACATTGTAAGAAAATGCAAGATTTTATTTAGCTCCAATTTTTTTTTATTACAGGGGCCGTATTCACAAAAGGGATCAGCTCAACTTGGGCTGATCTTTGGCTCAAGTTGAGCTCAAAATGGATCATTATCAAGTAATTAGTATTTACAAAGATGATGAGCTGATTGTTGGCCCACACTTGGATCCATCAATAGTGGTGAATCAAGATTTGAATCAATGTTTGTAATTTTAGAATTAGCTGAAATTAATAAACATATGTGAATAATAAACCATTGCAACATAATGTTCAAGCTTTTATATTGCTTGTAATACTTGTCTCCTGTTTTTAAGTCTGCTTATGTTGACATATAAAATGGATTAGATTTTGTTGTTTATTTTGGATCAGAAGTGTGCAGAACCTATTTTTGTGATTGAATAGGAAGTTTTTAACATATTGCAGTGCGGGAAAATAATGAACCAATTTCATAATAATGTATATTTTGTAGAAATTCAGGCATAAAAATGCTGTTTAAAAGGTATAAAAGTAATTAACTTATGTGCTGCTATATGCTATATAATATATGATCCTTTCTTTGTGAATACAGACTTGAGCCAAAGATCAGATGAGCCTTTTTACTTGGTCCTAGTCTGACCTTAAGCTGATTTTTCGCTCAGCCTGATCCGTGTTAGTGACTACGGGCCAAGACATATGTGCTTAACTTTGTGTTATGCCCCTGTTCCACCAAAGGATTAAGCCCCGATCCTGTCGGCGACCCTTAATCGTGCACAGTCGGTTGAAAAAAGACAAAAATGGGCGGGAATACTGGGTCGGTTTCAAAGTCTGGGATTAAGAACAGATCGTCCCCAGGACGCCTCAGGACACCTCAGGACGCCTCAGGCGGCCGCAGACAGTCCCCGACTGGTCTGGGACTAAGAACCGACTAAGCCAGTTTTCGGGTCGGTTTCAACCACGATCCTGTCGGACACAAACCGACTGGGTCCCAGGACGCCTCAGGCCTCCTGGGACTAAGAGCCGACTAACACACGATTAACTACCGGCGTCCTCAGGCGTCCTCAGGCGTCCTCAGGCCTCCCCAGACCACGATCCCCGATTATTGTTTTTCAAAGTTGCTGGATTTTCTGGGTATATATATATAAAATTTGCGATCTAATCATCATTGCTTTTCTAGGAACACACCAGGATGCCACCTTTTAATGGAAGACAGATTCAACAACAACTTAGGGCTTTTTTGGTTTTTATTCACTTACAAATAATCATGTATTTCCATTTTTTACGTCAAGCACAGCAACCACCACCACCACCACCAGCACCACCAGCACCCATACAGAGACCCAGAAGAAGGCACAACATGTGGGTCAGGCCATGGCTACTGCAGAGAGAGGAGAGGGGGGCCTACCACAACATTATGGCTGATCTTTATGCCACAGATATTCCAGGATTCACCAACTACATGAGGATGACCCCAGAATTCTTTGAAATGATGAAGACCAGACTGGAACCACGTCTAGCCAGGCAGGCCACCAACTACAGAGCTCCTATCAGTGTTGGGGAGAAGTTAGCCCTCACCATCAGATATCTGGCCACTGGAGAGTCATACACATCATTATCCTGTCAGTTCAGGGTTGGCAGATCCACCATTTCCAAGTTTCTACCAGAGGTCTGCAGGGCCATCCAGGATGAGTTCACCAGAGAGTACCTCAAATGTCCTACTACCCCAGATGAGTGGAAAGAACTGGAGAGGGAATTCAGGATCAGGTGGAATGTTCCACATGCCCTGGGAGCCCTGGATGGAAAGCATGTGGCCCTGAAGAAACCCAAGAACTCTGGAGCCCTCTACCACAACTACAAGGGGTTCTTTTCCATTGTCATGTTGGCCTTGGTAGATGGGCAGTACAAATTCAGATGGGTGGATGTGGGTACAGAAGGGTCTTGCTCAGATGCCCAGATATTTAATGCCTCTCAGCTGAAGAGGAGGATTGAAGATGGCAGGATAGGCTTCCCTGACCCAGCTCCTATAACACAGGGTGGTACAGATGTCCCCTACTTCATTTTGGCAGATGATGCCTTTGCCCTGAAGACCTGGCTCATGAAACCCTATGGCAGAAGGCTGTTAACAAGGGAGGAAAGGATTGCCAACTACAGAATATCAAGGGGCAGGAGAGTTGTGGAGAACGCTTTTGGCATCCTTGTGTCAAGATTTAGAGTCATGAGGACCACCATTGAACTACCCCCAGAAACAGTTAGAGAAGTGGTCATGACCTGTGTGGTTCTGCACAATATACTCAGAAGCCAGTATCAAGGTCAACCTGCTGGTCAGCAGCCTGGGGGGGATGATGATGATGATGATGATGTGCCTGGTGATTGTGGATTGATTGGTGGTGCTGCTGGTGGTGGCCAAGACAGAAACCCTGCTAGAGAGGCCAAAAGACAGAGGGATTACCTGAAGGACTACTTCAATAATGAGGGAGCGGTGGCCTGGCAAGATGGCAGAATATAAGTCCTGTTGCAGTAAACAGTCCTTTTCAGGACTAACTATAACAGTCCTTTTCAGGACTACCAAATATTCCAAAAACAATTAATCAGCTATGTGGACAAACAGACAAACCCCATGCCAAACATAACTTGTTGAGATGGACAAACAGACAAACCCCATGCCAAACATAACTTGTTGAGATGGACAAACAGACAAACCCCATGCCAAACATAACTTGTTGAGACGGACAAACAGACAAACCCCATGCCAAGCATAACTTCTTGAGACGGACAAACAGACAAACCCCATGCCAAGCATAACTTCTTGAGACGGACAAACAGACAAACCCCATGCCAAGCATAACTTCTTGAGACGGACAAACAGACAAACCCCATGCCAAGCATAACTTCTTGAGACGGACAAACAGACAAACACAACTTACTCACCCAACAAACAGACAAACCCACTCTTAAACAAAAGCCAAACACAAAGTCACACATAATATCCTAAATTGAATTATTATTTCATATATTTTCAAATCCACATCCTAATTTAAACATTTTCATTTTTTCATGGCTGGGAAACTTATTTGTAGCAGAAATTTTTTTATGGAAATATTCAATTTTAAATATTCATTTCTAATCACAAAAATTTGGAAAATATAACCATGGAACTAGTTTTGCTTTCAATAATGGGGGATTGTGTTTGCTAAATACTTTGTCAGTTCGTTGGCATGGGTTCTATTTACTTTTGGGTTTGTGTGTTTGTTGGTTACTGGGGTTGGGTTTTTTGGGGTAGTTGGGTATTAGGTTTGGTACTGGGTTTGTCATTTGGGGGTTATGTTTGGTATTGGGTTTGTCTGTTTGTGGGTTGGTAAGTATGTAATTATGCCTTTTAACTCTAGGGAAGATGTAAGTGTTGGACTTTTCAATTACAGATTTTAAACTATCCCATGGATTTTAATCTAAAAATGGGCTGAGTAATGGCCATATTGGGAGTTACTTTTAATTTTTTTTTATGTGGCCTTTTTTGTTATGTGTAGTACCATGGGTTATTTGTTTCATGTTTGGGGTGGTGTAAGTGTTGGACTTTAATTATTTTTTTCTTGTGATAAGTATTTGTACTGAACTTTTTTGTTTTGGGAGGGGAATTGGAAGAACACGTAGCTGAATAATTGTTTTTGGATGATTTGGTGGCCCTGAAAAGGGCCTGGCAGGTCAAAGACCCGCCCTGACTGGATGGCTACTGAGGAGGCTGCTGCTGCTGTTGAGGCGGTGCTGAAGTGGTGATAGTAAAGAGCTGCTGCTGCGGTTGTTGCTGCTGCTGCTGAGGCTGCTCGACGATCTGTGTTGATGTCAGATCTGGTAGCTGGCTTAAGATTCCACTCAGATTGTGTCTGCTCCCTTCGTCCTGTACAGTTAGGACAGATGTCGGGTTGCTGAAGCCAATGGGGCTTGGTGTATAGTACACAAAACTGCTGCTAGCTGCTGCTTGAGTAGAACTTGACGCCTGTGGAGTGGTTGTTGGCAGTAGGCCGACCCTCTGGGACTCCGTGGTAACAGTGGCTGATCTTCTGGGCAATGGCTGACGTCTGCGGTTACTCTTAATATTTTCGATATCTCTGAATATCTTGCCCTTTAATTCTTCGAATTCTTCTTGAGTCATCTTTTCGGCCTCTGAGGCCACGTAGTCAAAGAAAGGCTGCCTGTCTGACTTCTGATGCATAAAACCTGAGATAAGTGTCCTCATCTGCTCAAAGTGTTCGAGAATCTTGGAGTCTGTAGTTGAAACGGGTGTTGATGTAATGATGGACTGACTCCTCTCCCTCAGGACACTTGACTCGAGGTGTTCTGTGTCAGTAGTTGACCCACGTGATTCGTCCTGCTTGCTGGTATTTGGACTGGCCTCAAAACCTGAACTTCTATTGGCCCCCTTTCTTCTGATGTGGGTTTTAAGAAAACCCATCTGTTGGTAGACCCAGGACTGTCTCTTGGTCATCTCCCTCGGGGCTTGGCCAGATTGCAGCTTAGACAGCTTTCCATAACGGGTTCGCTGGGACACAAACCACCTTCTCACATCAAAGGGCTGGAGCTTAAGTTCTGCAGATATTTCTGCCCAGAGAGCCTCTCTTCTGTTCCTGTCGTGGAAACGTGAATGTTCCTTGTCATACAGTTCAGGGTGCAGCTTGACGAATTCTACAATGGAAACTTCATCACTGTCTGTAAAAGTGGCACACACCCTGGCTCTCTTGGCTGAAGAATGGCACTCCGGATCTTCCTCACACCTCTCTTCTTCTTCTGCCACAGCTTCCCCAATAGCTGGATCTTCCTGAATCTCCTCCTCCTCTCTCCTCTCACTTCCTTCTTCTGTAATAACCTCACTCCTCTCCTCTACTTGACTTTCCTTCTCCCTCTCATCCATCTTTTTCCTTCCTCTCTTCCCTCCTTTCTCTTTTCTCATGATCCAGTCGACAAAATAATAAAAAAATAGTAAAATGTGTCTCCTAACTGTGAAATTTGCCTTAAGCTCAAGTATATAAAATGTGAAATAAAAACTGAAAACCCCTACAAATCAGTGACACACGTCTCTCAGTAGCCAAACAGTCAGTAACAACGACAATGTGTGCGCGGTCGCTTATACAGTCCCAGACCTGCTCATTGCCTCGTTTTAATTTCCAACGCGCGGAAAACAGTCGGTTCTTAATCGGTTGTTAGTCCCAGGCCGCCTGGGGCGTCCTCAGGCCGCCGCAGACTGAAAATGCGTGGTCCCAGGCGTCCTGGGGAGGCCGGTTTGGATCGGTTAGGGTCGGTTACCCTTAGTCGGTTCTTAGTCCCAGACCTTGATTTTTGGGTCGCAGGACACCGCAGACGGTCTGAGGCTTCCGGGGACTAATGCAACCGACTCACTTTCAGACGCATGAAATTCATACGCATCATATTTGAGTCTGGGATTAAGAACCGGCCTCCTGGGACTAAGCTACGGAGGTCTGGGACTAAGGGTCGCAGGACGCCTGGGACAACAACCGACTCTGTAAATTTGGGTCTGAGGAGGCCTGAGGACGCCTGGGACTGGACATTTTGTTGACGGCGGGAAATAGGAATCGGTTGTAGTCGTGTGAAATATCAAACATGTTTGATTTTTCACACGGCCCCAACCGACCACAACCGACCCTTACAGAAGGTCTGGGACTAAGCAAATATTTCAAACCGACCCCCAAAAACCCTTAATCGGGAGCCTTAGTCGTGTGGTGGAACACCCACATTATATTGTTGCAAGAGTCCCATGAGAACTCCCTGAGTTTATTTCAAAGATATGTAATAAAGAGTTGGATCATATTCTGAATACAAACATATCCCTAATTTTCAGAAAATAATCCTGGTGGAGATCTGTACTCTCAGAGAGCTTTCTAGTTTATAGTGTATTTTTCATTATATTCTGGGCCCGGATTTACAAAGATTCTTAAACTTAAATTCATGTTAAAACTCACCTATAAACTCATCTTTATGAGTTTATGCTCAAACTCAAACTTTTCACATTACAGAAAATTCTTAAACTTAAACTCACCTATAACCTCAGACATAATCTCATTGTCTGAGTTTATGCTTAAATTCACATTTGTTGGTATTTTTGAAAATTCTCAGGCTGAGATTATTCTTAAACTCAACTAAAAATTTCAGTTTGCACCAGTGTAGACTCAAGAAATGAGTTTATGATCAATTAATGACAGTAAAGCTGAACCATAATACCTGTGGTAACCTTTTGGAGAAATTTACTCCTGCAATTTGATTATGGGCCATATTGACAAAGATGTTACTTGTTATGTGTCAAGATTCACCCATTTGTCTTAAATTACTACTAAGAACAATGCAAAAATTAATTTCTTGTGCACTTCAAAATAAACCACAGTGGCGATTATTCATAGAGAACACCCTTATGGCACTCAGGTTAAATTCATATGTATACATAAGCTGAAGATTGTAGTTTTTTAATTAATTGAGAAAACAAAAAACATAACAATAATGATAAGACTCGAAACACGATTGAACTTGTAAGATAACATTTGTACAGTTTTGCAAAAAAGTCAAACAGAAATCTTTGTACATACATAAAAAGACCAAAACATAAATTAATGTAGTCATTCTAAAATCTATGTTAAAAACATCATGGTCTTGGGGTTTTTTAGTATTTGTAAAATTTTAAATGAAGTTTACAAAAAAAATTGTGCAGATGCTGCAATGTAACATGAAAACCCCCTACTGCAATTAGTATAAAGCCTCTGTGTTGTTCAGCAGCTATAAACTCTAGACTGAGTTTATGCATGAGTTTATGAATGAGTTTATGTGTGAGTTTAAGAATTGCTTTGGTATTAACCAATGAAATGCTTGCTTACATATAAACTGAGTTTAAGTTTATTCTCACCTGAGATTACTTTTGAAAATACCAATTTTAGCATAATCTCACGTGAGACAAAAACTGAGATTATGTGTCTGAGTTTAAGGATGAGTTTAAGAATCTTTGTAAATCCGGGCCCTGGTCTACCTTTCCCAAAAATTTGTTTTTCGCAGGATCAGTTCAATCTGACCAAATCCTATGCTCAGTCCAGTTTATATGGGAACTCCTATAAATGCATTAACCTGTTTTATTGTTACTGGAAGGAATACCCTGGGGATCTATATATAGCCTCCATTTCCTGTCACATGTTGGCAGCAGAGGTTTATCCTCTTGATCTCTGTCCCATGCTCACCCACCCCACCCCTCTACCCCCTCCAGCAAGCCTCAATTCTATTTTGTGCTCATATTACAACTCTGCATGTGGCAGGGTTTCTTTCCAATATACCAGGGAATGAGGAGTTAATTTAATTAACATTCACTTCCGAGATAATTTACCTAATATTTACTGTCAATCTATAGAAAATGGATTTATAGAGTATCCGTAAATTAAGCCACATGCATAATGAAACATGTATTCAAATTTCTGTATTTAGGTTTATTTAAAACCAAGTCAGTTATTTTCAGGAGTCGCCTCTTTTAAGGGTTTAAATTTGCACTTAATGACCGCAACTGAAGTTTTTTTTCTGGTCTTAAATATAAAGGCATGTTAAATTTGACCTCAGTTTTGTTCTGTTAATTTGTTTTGGAAATTATAAATCATTTAATTTTGCAAATTTGTTCTAAATATACTTAACTTATACAAAAGAATTTTATTTCGTCTGTGCCAAAATCCAAATTGTTGCCATGTATATTTTTGCAAGAAAAACACAAAATCTTGAAAGGAGAGAACAATTTTAAAATGTGTAATCTACAATCTTTAACCGGGAAAGACATTCTCAGCCAAAGCTGAGACTGAGACCTTTGTGAAATCCACAAAGGCTGAGCCCATGGGTTCAAAAAAAAATGTTCCAAGAATTTGAGACAAAAGTTTCAAGTTTGAGCTTGAGACCAAGCTAAGACCTTTCATGCAATTCGCCCCAATAAAACATGCATAAATATTACCACTTACGTTTTTTTCTGAAGTAGACCGGGATTGCAAGCATGCAATAAATTAACTTCCTTATCCAGCTTCCAGCTTCATTATCTATTACACATACAGGATGTCAGTCAGGGAAATATGAGAAATGTTTTAAGGTAGTTACTTGACTTAAAATACTAAACGTGACATTTTGAAGATGCTATAAATATCCCCTTTTAGAAAAATACATTGCCCTTGAGCAATTGCTGCAGAAATAACGAAAAATTAAGTGGGACCAAGGATTAATTATAATCACGGGAATGTCTTTATAACCTCGCGGCATTTCTTTGAATGGCAAGCAATGTCTTAAGATTTAATGCAGTACTACATCATGCAAGGGTAAATACTGAATGTCTGGCTGGTTAAACTGTCCATTAAGCAAAACTGGATTGCTAGAGCTGATGACAGGAAATGGATCTGATGAACCAAAAAGTAAATTGTAACATCATCTGCTCTACTGCACAATCATCACACTAAAGCAGACAAATTTTCTTATTAAGACAAGCTAATAGAATTCCTTGCTCGCTGGTTTTGTCTTGAATAATTTTTACCACACAACTCTTGGGGTTCGGCTCCTTAAAATGGTTGTTTTACAAACTGATAAATGTAAAAGGTTCTGGGCATGTCCAAAATAAATGTATCATCTACTGTAGGGCAGGTACATTCAGTTATACCTAGATCACACTATGCTGAGCCAAGTATGATGGACACATAAGTAGAAAGTAGTTAACTCATCAGGGTCCCTTTCTGGCTCCATGCATTTTGTATTTGGTAATATTTATAAATTTAATAAGTTCGGATTCGTACTAAGGTAGGACGTGTTCGACACAACACAGACACCATCTTCAGGACTTGTTGGCTTTTTGAAATGTGTAAACAACATGTCACTACCTCCCATGTGCTAAACTTAAATATACATATCAGAGGGGTGATGTGAGGGCAGGGTGGAATGGCTCTATGGTGCGGCTAATATTTAAATGTGCAGTACACACATATAATGTCACATTTACATTATAGGTGGTATGTCCCACAGAGGTTTTACTTGGTGGTGGAACTGCCTCCAAGGATGTCACAAACCTTCGGAGAATTGGTGTATCACTTACACTACAGACAACCCACGCTTATAGACAGTGGATAAAATGTCCCTGTCCTTCATCTACCATCCGAGGTTTGTATGTGACCTTGTGGTGCAGTTGCAAAATGTCCATTTACCTCCATTCACCTTATGTCACCGTGTTCCACAGAAAGATGACAGAGTCACAACCTTGTATACACCATTTACTTAACCTTCAGTGACAGTTGCAAGCAATTCATCTGCACATGCTCACATTTGTCTGCGCATTGACATGGTACCAAATTCAGAGGCGGATATTTTAAACATTTTAAAACTTCACTAGGACATGCAAGGTAATGGATTTTTCGTCACTGTGTCAAAAGTTGGCATACAAATTCTAATTCTAATTTGACTTTTATAGCGCTTAATCTCCACTGAGTAGTGGACTCTAAGGCGCAACAAGACCATAGCAATAGGCAAATTCAAAGTCCAGGGACAAAAAACAGGTCGGCACCACGGAGAAGCCATAAGAAAAGTGAGCTAAGGATGATAATCCTTTGTGTAGAGATAGGTTTTGAGCTTCTTTCTAAAAGAGGCCATAGCGGGTGATGCACGGATGTCTTCAGGGAGTGAATTCCAAAGAGTGGGGGCATCAAAGGCAAAACTGAAGCCAAACTGCTTAGTGGACTTGTGAATTGTGGGTTGAAATTTTGGTACATTGAGGAAACTGGCAACACTCTGACTGCGTCTAGTATTGTAAGTAGTGCGGTATGTGTATAGATGTGGAGCGAAATATTTAGGGAAACCAGTATGAATGAAATTATACACCAGGGTAGCCAGTTTGAACTCTGAGCGAAACTGAATAGGGAGCCAATGGAGTTTCCTGAGTACAGGTGTTGTACGAGTGTATCTACACGAATTTGTGACGATTCTAGCAGCACAATTTTGGATTGACTGTAATCTATGGAGACTGGCTTTAGAGAGACTCCTGAAAAGTGAGTTACAGTAGTCCAACCGACTACTAACAAAAGCATTGGCAACCGACACAGCTGCATAATGAGTCAAGAACTGCCTGATATTTCTAAAATCCCTCAGTTGACAAAAGCAGCCTTTACAAACTTTCTGTACGTGTTTTGAGAAGGAGAAATCAGAGTCGAACCACACACCCAGGTTCCTGACAGACTCGGTGGGGTGAAGGGGGTTGCCCAGGATATCAATTGGGAAACATGCACTTAACCTTTCTCTCTGCTTCTTGGAGCCAAAAAGTATGAACTCAGTTTTATCGGGATTGAGTTTAAGTTTGCTAGCCGACATCCATTCTTTTACATCTTGAAGGCATCTATTCAACTTATCAAAGGCAGCAGAGGCATTCCTGTGTGAGAGATGGACATAGAGTTGTGTGTTGTCTGCATAAAAATGGAAGTTTACACCTTTGTGTCTACCAATCAGTGTGCTAAGGGGAGATGTGTACAGAGAAAATAGGAGAGGACCCAAAACAGAACCTTGAGGTACGCCGAACAGGAATTTTTTAAAGTTAGACAATGTGGAACCAATCTTTACACACTGATAGCGTTCAGTTAAATAAGAAGAGAACCATTTCAAAGCTGAACCACCAACACCGAACCAATCCAGAAGACAGCCAAGGAGAGTGGAATGATCAATAGTATCAAAGGCAGCCGAAAGATCTAGAAGTACCAAGGCAGTGGCTTCACCCCGAGATAGTGACAAATGAATATAATTTTTGATGGAAAGCAGAGCCATCTCAGTTGAGTGACCTGACTTATATGCAGACTGGTATGAGTTATCCAAGTCATGTTGATGAATGTGATCAACCAGCTGTTTGGCAACTACACGCTCCACCAGTTTAGAAATGAAGCTAAGTCCAGATACTGGGCGGTAGTTTTTCAAGTCCTCAACAGGAAGAGAGGCCTTCTTGATAAGTGGAGTGACTACAGCTTTTTTGAAACCATCTGGAACCAGTCCCTCACTGAGTGAACAATTGATCAACTTGGTTATCGATGGTAGAAGGATGTCCATGCATTCCTTAATAAGGAATGTGGGTAATGGGTCCAACAAGCATGATTTGGTGGGTGATTTACTGATTATTTTTGCAATTTCATCTTGAGTGACTTGAGTAAAGGCTGTTTAGGGACCTCGAACCTCGGATGATAGTTATAGAACCAAGGTCTATACATGCGGAACAATAAGGACATGGCCCTCAAGGAAAATCCAAGTAAGTGTTGCTATGAGCACATGGAAGAGTTTGAATGGACCATAAGCACAGTCACTTCCATATGAAAATATAAACCTATTGTCAGTAACGTAAGCACACAACAGTTTAAAGCTAAAATTTGCATGCATTTAGAAGCTGTTTATTGGTATTCAACAAAGTGCATATTAAGGAATGTGATGGGATATTTGGGGTGTAAAACATGAAATTATTTATTTTACATTTAATTGACAGTATTGTGACCTGGTTTTCAACACATTCTGTGGCTCATATATTTTATTAGATAGTTAAGAAGAGGGAGGAAGTTAGTGCATAAAAGTTGGTCATATTTTGTAGTAAAACAATTAGGCACAGTGGCAACCAATAACTGACGTTTCCACACCAGGTTGGGCTGACATTCAATCCATGATCTGGAAGGTGACAGGAGAGTGTGTGACACACCATACCACTGTGCCTCTACTTTTTTCTTTAAGATCTGTTGATGGGAAATAATATGAATGGATCATTATGATTGCTACAGGCATACATATAGAAATGACTTTGTCAAAGTCAGGGTCATATTGGGTGTTACATATATAGGCACTCTGCCAATGCATTGCTTAATCTAAGGAAGAGAGTTGTGCAAGTATTACCATTTAAGGTAATTGAGTTATTGATTTTTTTTCACATAAGTGGTGAAATGGTATTTATGTTTATTGTACTTTGTTAGATTGATCTATTTATAGACGGGGAAATCCCTCTAGGCTTCTATAACTTCATTGGTTCTACTATACTGATCTATTTATAGATTTAGGGAACCCCCATAAACTAGTTTATAGAGCTTCCTCACTAGTTCTAGAGACAGTATTTACTTTCATGTTAATTCTATAACCTTCTAGACATTTCCCTAGCTATATGTAAGTGCTGTAAGCATGACCATAGATGATATTGAATCTAGCTTGCTATAAGGAAAGTTATTTGTATTTTAGAACAGCTATACTGAATTATTTATATTTTGTTTTAAACTCTTGTTGGAGTGAATACGATACATTGTTTGGATAGATTTGTTGTACTTCGGATATTGTTTGTATCGGGATATAGCATGTAGTTCTACCAGAGAGTGGATTTGTTGTATTTTGTGGGATATCAAAAGGATTACATGATAAGGACATTTGTGTTATCAGACATTGAACGGATCACAGGATACGGATATTTGCATGTTAGTGGACAAACTGAACTATCAGTTACATGGGTAGGATTGTGGACAGGTCAGATTAGTTTCATTGTTGTATCATTGTATATACTATTGGGAGCATACAAGTTGACTGTAATCATCATGTTAATTGTTAAATAAATTTGTTAAGTTAAACCTTTGTTTTTTTTGCTGTTGCAATTAGAAGCAACTTTTAACTGCTACCACACTTGTCTCATGACCGTAACATTGGGATAGGTCCACTGCACTTGCCACTTGTGGGAGTCATACCCATTCATAAGATACCGCCAGTGATTAGATGCCAAGCTTCCTAAATAACTCTGAAATTGTAGACCCAAATTGCTTCGACACTGTGAGGAATTTGTGTGCATACTCACAATTGTATCTGGTTGATAACTGAGAAGGAACTGAGTAGATTTCGATTTGTGATTTGTTAACATATGGTGATGATGATGAGGAAATAAAACAATTTTAAGGTTAAACTATTTCACATGGTTTGTAATATTCGATGGTAACCTTAAAAACCCAATATTATGGCAAAACACAGTAACTTTTAGGTGCTACAATTAATTTCTCTACTTGGCTTGTTAAAACCAAATGCAATACAATGTTTATATCTACACAAAATAAAACTTATGTCTCTCTGTCTGTCCCTGTTATTTTATTGTAAAATATTTTCATTCCAAAGTTATCCAATACAAAACAAGTATTGTTATATAATACTCAACGTGGGGTTTAAGCTCAAAAGAATAACTAGCTTCTTTCTATGGCCTTAGTATCTCACAAAACCGAGATTATATTACCAAAAAATGATTGAATAATATCTGTGTAATTGAGATCTCACTAAGCTGAAAAAATTATTTGGCCCTTATGCTTTTCCTTATCTGAGATTGATACTTTCTGCAAAAAACTTCAGCGCACTTTTATATCCTACAGAGTCTTCTTACAATTATGTAGTACATTTAAGCTTTTTCCTGCTTTCTCAATTTCCCACTACAGTTACAGCGAACTATTGTAATTGTCATGATTCTAGGTATTGTTACCCCAGCCATTTCCTTTGTCTTGCCGGAGTAATCTAATGTCAGAATATCAAAATTAAATTTCTGAAGAAAAACGTGATTTTTGTTATTATTATTTGTACACTAAGTATACTACGCATACTAAATGTATGGCCACAGGCTATATATAGCTTAAAATGCTGGAAACAAAATAAAAATATGGCTTTCCTTGTAAATATTAAAAATAAAAAAAGTACGATATGAACAAAAAGTGTCATTTTATTGAAAAGTCATGGATGCTTACATAGAAATGACGAACAAGATGACTACACACTAAAAAAAATCTTTTTTTTTATCAAAGAAGCTTAATTACTTTTTTCGCTTTTTCTTGGTGCAAAAATGAAGAAACCACAGTATTTACAGTGAAAAATACCGTCAAAAGAATATTATGATCCGGTTGCTCAGGAAAAAGGCAACAGCCGAGGGCAGTCTGTTGATAGTACGACAGTGTTTTGCAGGGGAAGTTGAATATGAATGAGTGAAGGCAGATCAAACACAAGGACAAAGATGCAATTTGTTTGCATTTCTAAAAAAATAGAACATGGCCCCAGGCTGGTGGTGGTACCTTTGCAAGCTACTTTACAAGAAGGAAAGAATATGTACAGAGCCCACATTAGTACATAAATATATGTATTTTTGTTACTTATTTTGGCCAACACTTAATTTTTTCTTGTGATCATCTGGTACTCACTACCAATTTTATCGTCACCAGATCTTCTGGATATAATAACTGGGATGATATAAACATAAACTGGTGTCCACAACAAAACAAATGGTGATCACATAATTTTTGTGTATACAGCTTGTATCATCACAGTGAACTCAGTGGTGCTTGGCCTTTTCTCTGTCCCCGGATACTGAAATTGGTTGACTTTTGGTTTTGTTGCACTGTAGAGTCCCCTTTGAATAGGGGATATTAAGCACTATGAAAGTCCAATTAGACTTGGTGCACATTGCATCATCCAATAAGCACCAGGTGATCTTATGATCACAAAATGATCTGGTTATCATCACTTATTTGATATGATCCCTAGATGAACTGGTTCTCACTACTTAGTTTAATTGTGATCACTAGATTACCTCATTTCATCATCTAGTGCTCACCACTTGATCTGCTGATCACAAAAAATCAGTGGTGAGATTATCTCCTGCTCACTACTTATTACCTCCCGACCACCTCTTATTATCCCATGATCATTTTTTATTGTCCTTTGATCACTTCTTATAATCTTTTTGTTCACTGATGAGATGATTATGTGCAAATCTTCATTTTGGAAAAAAATCAAAAGAGTGCTTAAATACAGTTTGAATATATATCCATGAAAATATGTTTTAAATTACCACAAAAAAAAATTTTTTTAATGATCAAAGGAGAGGTTTTAAAATGAATGAAAAACTACTTTTAATTATGAAGGGAAGCTTTCATTATATAAAAGAAAAACACCTTAAGTATGTTTGATATGTGTCATTTTCAATTTAGCATCATGGAACTGAACTGGAACCATCTGGAATAGATTGGAGGGAGCTACAACATTACAGCCATAGTCACATGTTTATCATATAACCTAGGGAAAGAGAAGACAAAAGGCTATCAAGGGGTTACCGAAGAGGAAAATTACAAGGTGCAGCATTGCCATGTTAAAGAGAGATTGCAAGTGGCTGGCTTTCCCATCCTCACTTCTCTAATTCAATGTGTCTTGTGTGTAAATTGCTATTCAAATCAAGTGTTTGCCTTCCCTTCTTATTTGGTTTAATTTTTGCACTGATCACAGCCTCATGCAGCAGGAATTTTAAAGACGCTTTTTTGTGTCAGCTAATAAATAATGAAGGATCCAAAGTTATAGGAACAAACCGGAAGCCATTACAGAAATTTACGTCATATTGCCAGTTATTACACGACTATTTAAATTAGGGGCCTCAACTGATTAGATAACATGTGAACTTTTATTGTAAACAAAATTAGTATCATATTAGTATATTATCTGAACTTGAGATTGGATTTACAAACATCGGCATATGTGACTTTTAAAATCCAAAATTGGGCTGTAAAAGAGCAAACTACTCATTCCTTTGTCACATTAATGAAAAAAAACAAGCATAATAGCATGACAGATTCCACACAAATTTATTGTACATCTCACACTAATATCAAACTAATCATAATGATTTGTGATGGACATACCTCCCACTCTCTCTACTTGTATAATTATTATGTCAATGTTTCGGTTGAGTAACTGTAGATAGTATACTTTTATAAGTAGAAATTTAAGCTAGAAGTAAATTTCACTAATTCTTCATTTTTAAGAAATTTACTAGGATTAATTTTCACTAATGACTAGTTTCTACTTGAGATATTAATACAGATTTAAAATTTCACCAGGAATTAATTTTCACTGCTCAAGCTCATTAGCTAGATTGGTTAAAATAATGTCTTGTACAAAATTCCACTTATGCAGTGGCTTAATGGCATCATAAAAACTTATTTTTACAACATAATTTCCCATTTTATTTTTTCGTCTGAGGAATGCATATAGTCTAAGTGTTGCTGTGGATGGTGCAGTAATAGTCTGAAATTCAGCAAAGACTTTCATACAAAACTAGCTTAAAAGCCTCTGTTCAGTATTGCAAGCTAAGCTCCTGCAGCGAGCTCACTTAACATTGTAACAAATATAAGAGGTAGCAACAACATTTAAACTTATGTTTACATCCTACAGTTTAAGTTTCAGAAGTTTTATACAATTCTGGTACCCTCTCTAAACTGACAATTTAAGGTATTTTAGTACCAGAATGGATAGCCAAATTGGTTTGTTATCCCTCTCTAGGTCTGATCATCAAACAGGCCTTTTTTAATTTTCTGTGTTCCTGACATATGTTGTCTGGCAAAATTGGCAAAATCAGACAGGATCTGTTACATTGTTTGACAATAAATAAGCACCTTTCTAATCAGGTAGTTTGGTGCTTGTTTTTGCAGCTCTTTATAGTGCTCCAATTAAACAAAGCGTATTTGAGGATTATATTAGGCAAGAGTGTTGTATCTGGGATGAATTTTAACTGTATCCTTAATATTCTGTTTCATAATGATCAATGATTGATTTTGTCCACTATCAATCAATCTGGATAGCTTTTATGACTGATTTACTGTGCAAGAACCCCGGTGCAATACATTATATCCAATAAGCAGAGTATAGACATGTCTAAGCAGTTCAAACAAAGCAGGATTAAATGAGCACAATTCTGGTAATTATATTAGATGGTTTGTTTATAATGAATCAAATTGCTGGATAAATCTACAAGGAAAACAAAAAAATACACATTGTATCAAGAAATTTCTTTCAGCTTGACTGGTAATTATGAAACCCTTACGTCAACACTTTGGAATGTGTTTATACACTTGGCACATTACATTTATGGTTGACTTTGACTTACTTCCCCCTGCCATATGGTGAAATAAATAATTTTGCAATATAACAGGAAAACTTCCCAAATGATATGTGCAAAATACATATCAAGAAAGAATATGGCAATGGAAGTGCCACACGTGAGTTAATCTTCATGGGTAAAATATATATTTTTGTGTATATGTCTCATGATGGATGTTTTATCCATTGTTTTGAATAATTAGTAAAATAAGTCTATATTTAGCAAATGAATACTACAAAGGATGTCATATTTACAGGTACACCAGCAAATATCACAACTCTACCTTTCAACTTGCAAAGTACGTTTCTATTATGTATATAGCATATTTGAAGGTAATGTTATTTCGAAAATATTAATGATAATATTGCCGTACCTCCCAAATTAAAAATACAGGGCTCTTCTTTGGACGAAAGCATGGAGGTGGGTCTGTCAACCCCCAAAAGAGTGGTAAAAAGCCAATAACAAAACTTTAACAGCCATCCACCTCAAGGCTGATGATTTGCTTGTATGGCTGGGTTTCAGACTCCCAAGATAGATACCCATCTAATCAGGCAATAATCTACCATGTCAGAGTCTTCAAAGGGAGATATCAGGCATCCCCAATACCCAATGACACAGGCTATCTCACTGTGAGGAGTTTTGCAACATGATCAACTCTTTTTGAAACAGGACCCAAGGTTTGCTCTAGCCTAGTAAAACATAGTTTCTTCAGGTACCAAAAAAGAACTATTCAGAATAAAATGTGTCAACAGGCCAATGTCCTGTCAGGCTAGATTGGGTATTGAGTGAGTACTTGAATCCATTTAAATAGTGGTGTTCCATCTAAATATCAAAAATATTTAATATCACCAACCCTCCACCACTTTCCTTCCCAACCCTTGCTCCACCCACCGTTTAAGTGAATATGTCTTATTATCAGTGGCCTAGTTGGTTAGCAGGTTAGGCATCTAATCACAGGCTGTCACCTCCATGTAGGTTTGACTCCCATAAGTGATAATGCTGAGGGCCTGTCCAAAATATGACCCTGGCTGTTGAAAGGGACAGCTTCAGAGAGAGGATGTACTACATGAGAAGAGACAGGGGGCAGAAAGGAGTGAGACCGAGATGGAGCTGGAGGCTAGAGCAGAAACAAGTCAGTTTTCTTTTCTATTGCAATGGAAGAAGTTCAAGATGACCAACATTTCCTGACTGATTCTGATGAGGCAAAAGTTCATTTTATGAAGGACCACAAGGTGCTATCTGACAAGACCAATGAGCCCTTCAAAAACAAGGCAAGAAAGGATAGCCTCTGAGAATGCAGACTCTCTGCCCAGGTCTACAGGACATAGTTTGTGTCACAAGGGGCATACTATGGAAAGCTCACACTGTCCAATTTCGGCCAAGCCCCGAAATAACTGACTGATAGATAGCACTGGATACATGGCAATTTTCATTTTCTCAAGTCACGTATCAGAAGGAAGGGCAACAGCCAGTTTTCACGGTTCAAGTCACCAGGCAGAGGACCCAGCGCCAGTGCAGGCTCTACACATGACTTATTATCCAGAGGCTCTACAGACACAGACGGCATGGAGACCAGCATTCACTCCGACACACACTATCCATCCCTTGCCAGCACTGCCAGTACCAGTGTAATGTCCCAGCCATCAGTAGACCAGCAGGTTCTAGATTGGTTTCATTGACAATTGTAACTTCTCTTTCAGGCAAAAAACAGGAGACCGCCAGAACAACATTCTGTAACTGGCCACGAAGGTGGAGCTTTTGCAAGAAAGAGACTTTTGGACTTTTAGAGATGAGACTATTAAACTTCAAAGTTGGACAGAGAAATAAGGCAAAGGGGAGGACCCACCAGCCACAGCAGTGTACATTCTCAAGACCAACAGCTGCCACTTCATACTGTGTGCCACAGACTCTTTTTTACCTAGCAATAGCCCAGCAGCAGCAGCCGCTACAAGAGAGTACATGATGACAATCCGTGAAACACAATTGATTCCAGCATCATAACAAGCCAGGTTCTCCAACCGGTACCAGCACAACTTTTACTCGTAACACATGAGCCCAGGGTCAGTTAGCAGCTTTAAGGCGAAATGGCTGTTCACCCAGCAAGAAATAGTGCATAGGAGGGTCTCCATCCCCCAGGGGCTGAGGTTGCAGAACCCAAAAGGTGCCATCCATTATCTCTTTCTTCATCTTGCAGCGGTTAAAAATTTGTGCATCTGGTGATGATCCACTGGTCCCAACATATACCCAACAGAACTTTATTCAGTATCTACCAGGACTAACAGAACCCAGGCAAAGATAGCCTTATAGTTGTAAAATTCACTCCCAGATCATGTGGGCTACTTCATGGGGCTATGTTTCTCCCTCTAACATGCCAACCACATAGGTGACATTCCATCGGTTTCTGAACCTCTCAGTCTGTTTCCATTCTTCAGGAGTGGTGGGGCATACCAGATGCTGTTCCTGGAATTCCTGTACGATGACCCAACAGATCTTTGGGACAAATTTACATATGAAGGTTTGTCCAACCATCCAATGATAGGTCAAGGGCTTCTTGAAACTGGTGGCATCCTTCTGCAAGTGATGTAGTATGCGTTCTTCAATGAGGTCAAAAACCGCAGGGGGCATCCTTACAAATTTTGGGTTAGCTGAAACATCAGTCTTTATTAACCCAGCCAAGAGGTTGTTGTAACATCTTTTATCTTTCCTTTGGTAGATCAATGGCAAAACCCGGCTGGTGGTGAGGGCTGTGTTAAAGGTGCTGGATTTTATGGCAGGTGTTGACCCTGGGTTCTGATGTGTCCTTTTTTGTCTTCAAATCAGAATGAATATAAAAATATTTAACTCAATAAAAAGAAAATGGTCCTAAGATTCTGTAGAAAGGTCAGCGAATATTAAGCCAGCATCTTTGCAATGAGAACTGATTAGTAACATCAACAACTAGGATCTTATATAGTGTTGCTTACATCCAGACTGGCTATCCCGATTCAAGAAATCAAACAGTCCGGCTGGGTGGGTCAAGAGACTGCTCCATTCTTATTGGGCTGTCACTAAGGCTTATTGTAATCTGCAATGACTTGTTGGTTTGGACAGCTTTTCCAATGCTTTCACCTTTGACCATGCAGAAAAGCAGCCTGATCCCAAGTCAGGTCTGGGGGGTGGATCAGACGAGCTGGGATGTACTACATACTTTCATGGAGGTTTAACTGACTCTGCATTTTCCCTTTCTACAATGGCACGGTCCATGTCTAGCATTCCCAACTTTAGAGTTGGATGGGGTCGGTTCCAGTGGAACACCTGCATAAATAGGACAATGATCTTATGAGATATGCTCTGAAGTTTTCCAACCCCAGGGGGATGTTTCTGTCCCTGAAACCCATGATATTGGGCTGTCAGAAGTCTCCTTTCAGGAGGAATGTCATCCTTAAAGATCTTCCTGTTTCCTTCCAGTGTACAAATTACTCATTGCTCCAGCACCGTTGACTCTCCCCGAAGAAAAGTCTCAGAATGTCAACAGGTAGCTTAACACATTATGCAGCTTTAACATAGCAAATTACAAATGAGGAGTTCCTTCTAAAGAAGAAGATATCTCTTTTGTGTTGATGGAAGTGAAGCCAGTATTAGAGTGCTCCAGGGGAAACAACAGGGTGGCAAAACAAGTTCAACCCCCATTAAAAAGATAGGGGAAAAGGTGCCCTTTCAAAAACATTCAGAATGATGGTGAATAGTTACCCTGTGTATATGTAATAGATGATCATAGCCACCAAAACATCGTGTCCTCAATAAAAGACATCCTCCAGAAGTAGGTTATGGAAGACTCAGACCAAGTTCAGCCACAGGAATGTGAGACACCAGTTCAGAGCCCTGTCATCGGACTACCAGCAGTACCTCTTTTCTTCTTTACTGGCCCTGTCAAGTGGGATACTAATTTTCATTCAAATACGAGGCTTTCTGTATCCACCCAGGAAATGGGCAAATGCAGGAGGTTTTGGCACTTACTTGGGTTCCCACAACACCAGCACAAATTTCATACCAGAAGGGGGTCCTTAGTGAATCACATACAACGTCATGGGGTTGGTTCAAACTCACAACAACAGAGGCCAAAACAAAGCAATTTAGTGTCAAGCTTGTTGATAACTGGATAAATAAAGTCATTTAATTCTGCAAGTACTGATTTAAAAGATCAGGCAAATGTAAAGCCAACATATAGAATTATTTTACTGTGTTTAATTGATTGCCTAGTTGGCTAGATTTAATTGATTGCCTAGTTGACTTGCACTACAGGGCAGCTATAACAGAACACTGCATTGATCTAATTACTCTGATTCTTAACATAGTCAGGAATTGGTGATCAATGCTCCTGTATCCAACACACAAGCTTGTTTATTTATATAAAATCTGTCAATACAATCTGATGCATCATGCTGTCTCTTTCCCAGACAAATGGCAGCCAAATGTCTGTACATCAAACTTTTTCCTGTGTCAGCCTGTATCATAAACTATTGTATTATTGTCTCCCTAGAATTTGTTGTTTGACTCTCGTTCACAGCTAACTAAAACCAACTTTTTTCAGTATTTGGCACTGTGCTCAAATAAAGTTGTATTTTCAATCCAGAACACTCTGGGTACACTGGAACAAATTTAAGAATAAATATAAATAATAAATACAATTTTATTGGCATGATATTTGCATATTTTTTGCTCCCATTAGAAATAAGACTGTATAAAGTTCAAATATAAAGGAGGAAATATATATAATAATTTATTTCAATGAATGAGTGCTAATTTAACAGAATGTCTTTGGCTGCCCTTATAGAACTTTTGTTGGTGTCACAAAATATACAATGAAACAGGCCTGTGTTGTCGTTTTGATTATTTCAAACGCCACAGAAATGGCTTTTTGCACAAAATGTTAAGAAAAAAAAGAACTTGCTTTGTCAGTTAACAAGAACCTAATGGTATTACACAAAGGGCAAGGGAAGTAACTGTAGCTATATATTGTAATTTTGTAACCATGGAATCTCCATGTGATGACAATACTGAGACGCAGACTGTAAGACCATTAATTTATTCAGGTGGCTATGTCTGCTGAAAGGTGCCGACGAGTTTTATAAGTGTTTATTCACTTCCCTGAAAGCATTCCATTTCGTAGGTAACAACCCACAAAATCGGGTGACTGGAAATAGTGACTTACTGTTCTGTCATGTAGACAGAAAAATCAACTGACCGATTCTCACATGTGCTTCTCCATAGATAATTATTAAAGGTATTTCTATCAAAAATAGAAAGTGTTTTTTTTTCTGTTTTCTGTCATGAATAGTAACAAGCCATTTTTATCAATCAATCAATCTGTGACATTCATTAGCTATTATCTCTCACATAAAACATGGCCTCAATAAACATTTTTCACTTGAATCACTAAACAAACAACATTTTGGATTCCAAATTCCTGTTGAGAATATAAAATTGCTTTGATAAAAGGTCCAGAATCCTATTTCCTTCAAAAATAAAGCTATATATTAATAGCTAACTTCTAAAATTTAACATTCAATGTCAGTGATTTATCTTCAAAATGAGAATACAAATTTAATGAACATTACAGAGAAATAAAATAGTTTGTGTATTTTTTGGTCTAAAGTGACAGCTGGGACTTCAAATCTTTCACAGCAGCTAAGGTCTTACCAGAATATACCATCAATGCCTTGTTTGTCCCAAAGTCAGTCAATCAATCAATCAATCAATATAGAGTGGACATTCATCAGACCAGACTATCTATTTTCCAAATGGAAACAGGCTGAATGAACATTTTGCAGCACTGAATGTATAAGCAAAAGTACCCTTTAACAAAAGACATAAAAGACATCTTAACCTTTGCTGGAACCATAAAATTGATTCTCCATAAAAGGGCATTTGTTACAGGTTTGCTTGAGGACAATCAATACCATTGGATGGACAAGTTTCAACAGACTCAATTGAAATTAACAATTTATTACCCATTGTTCACAAGTGAAAATACAGATGGACAGTAAAAAGTTCTGAGGTTTCATGCAAATTCAGATTTTGATTCTGTGAATCTTCTGTGCCACCATTACCAGTATACTGATGCCATACTTCCGAGTCAAGCAATTAGATTTTACAACGTATTCTTACTTTGACAATACATCTTGGGTATTATAAAGTTACTTTTGCACACAGCAACCATACCTTTTGAACTTAATCTGTTGAAATAATTTTACTGTAAAGAGTGAATGAAACTAATATTGATGAGGATACAATTTCTAATAAACCTGTCCCATTGTCGCAAGACTTTTCCTAAAGCCTATCTTGCATCCCATCGTACGTGTACGTACGTCCTAGTCACAGAGGAAAAAAAGCTGATTTGCAAGGGACACTTAAGCCACACGTGAGATTTTATAACAGAATTTCAAGGTCGCAGACACCCCGCAGTGAAAATTGTTATGCACATTATTCTCTGCGTGCTTGCAGCAAGGCTACAAATGCATCAATATCTCAAGGGTAACTTAAGAGAGGCTTAGGCGTGTGTATTCTCCTTACTAGTGTTGTAGGTTCTCCCCATTTACTTACATTGTTTGCACGTGCTGTAACATACACTCACGTGTACCTTGCATGTATATAAACCCACTGTGCAGCCTGTAGCTAGTCGCAGTCTGTTCTTTGATGTTCAATTACTGACCATCTTGTAGGGAAATTAGACCCTGTTTGCACGTGCAAATCTCTGCTACCCCACCACCAGGCCACGTTCATATTTTTCAACAATATTTGCAGCACATGTACGATGGGATGTAAGAGAAGCTTTCTATTGTAAAGGTTTGGATAGAAATCACAGTGACTGACGCCAATCATCCCCAATTTAAAACATGTTAAAAAACTATTGTGAGTAAGCATATCTGTCCGGAGTACTCATTTGCGATCTTTTTAGATCAGAAGCCAGTTCAACTTTCGTTAATGCTGCTGGACAGTATGTCACTGTATTGTAAACATGGAACTGAGTGATTCTTTTGTGAAAGAAAATCAATCATTTAAGTCTGCACAAGAGTTGTCGGGTCTTGTTTTAACAAGTTATCTTCTTGAGTCGTAGCAGTCTTGTGAGAATGGAACAGAAGTATTAGGGTAATATTGACAAAACACAACACCAAATAACTTTTACCATTATCACTGGCTTCCGTTTTATACTTCCTGACAAGCTTAAGTTTGAATTACAGTTATATAGAGTTTATTCCGATCAAATTTGATCATAGGCTCAAGATTTACAAACTGAAGTCTTGTCAAACATTTATAATTTGAAATTAATTTATAGTTTCTTCAATTATTAGTACTTGGAAAAATGATTCCTTGTCACAGAAGATAAGACTGTGTATAGAAATACATACTTTTTAAATACTGTTTGCAATCCATACTAAAATCTGTTGATGCCATAAACATTATGTATGAAGGCTTAGCTGTAAGGACATTTTCATAGAAATCACTGTTACAGTACAAATGATTGAATATATATTTCTGGTAGTTCTGTTATAGCAGAAGAGTACAAAGAAGGGTAATGACTGAACTACAAATGATATTGTAAGAGAAAAGCATACATTACCATATGCTCAGTCCATAATCAATAAGTGAAATAATCTTGCTCCATTTCAAAGAATTTCAAGACATTTTATTTTTACAACGCATCTTATATTGAATATCAGTTGTTTCATTTACAACTGAACTGTCTTATTATTATTGAATGGTAGACATCTATACACATTTTTTGCAAAGAAACACATTTGTATTCCACAGATGAATTAAAATTTCAGTTATTCACAGTGTGTGAAACATTTAACAATAACTAAATATAAATATTTGTGTATTCTTAAATTCAGCTCAGCATATCACACAATCATTCGAGTTCATATCAGAACTCTCTTTGACCTTGGGACGGCTTGCTCTACGGATCAAGCTGCGGCTCCTGCCAAGCTTAGATTCAGAATCTTTCAGCTTGTCAATCTGTGGCCTTTTATTGGTTCGGCCTTCCTTTGCACTTAACCTCCTTGACAAGATAGGCTCCAGTTGTCTCACCTTAGGGATGTTGGCCTGCTCTAGAAGTTTCTGGAATATGTTTACCACTCCATCATCTTCTTTGGCCGAGATTTCCAACAAGAAAGACTCTCTGCCTTGAGATCTAGCCCAGCCTTGGCAATCTTCTAGAGTTAGCTGTCTCTTGTGACAGAGATCTGCCTTATTGCCCACAAACACGCAAGGCACATCCTGGTAGTTATCACGTTCTTCCATAATCTGATCCCAGATCCTAGTCACCTCCTGAAAAGACAGGGGATTATCCACCGCATAGACCAAGATGAAAGCATGAGCCGTAGAAATGGACAAACGCCTCATAGCAGGAAAAGCTAAGTCCCCCGATGTGTCCAGAAAGTCTACTTTGATAACTGCACCACAAACATTGTAGTCTTTACAGTGTAGGTCATCCACTGTGGGTTTGTAGTTGACAGAGAATTTACTGTACAGAAAGCGGCTGAGTATGGAGGTCTTACCCACTGCACCAGCTCCTAAAACCACCACACGATGTCTTTCCTCATCTTCTCCCATCTTGTATGCTGGGGTCAGATGAACAAACACCAAAGCTTCAAATTTATTGGTAGACCCACGATTTACATCAACCAATCCAACTTCATATGAATACAATACCGAGTCAACATCTAACCTTTGCACAGTTATAAGACTAAAAGAGTGGTGCAAACACAAGAAGATTCTATTATGCAGATACACTTCTAGCATTTGTTCGTATGTCCCAACAGTATGTTCAGTGAAATTCCTTTTTATGTCATTACAATCTAATCACCATTGTAAATGCTTTCTGATTCACAATCATGCACCAAATATAATTACGTTTGTCTATAAAATGTACTTTTTGCCATTCCAGGACCATAATATTGCTTAGTCATTTATTTGTGCTTTAACCAATCAACTACTCACTGAAAATATGATGATTTTTTTTTTTGCAAAAGGAATATTATTGTATTCATATATCTATGCAAAATCATGTCTTCTGAACAATTAACTGCATACCCTTGAAAATCCTTCGGCATAAATTGATACTTTCATGCATACAGCTTAATTATTTGATGGAGCAGATCTTTTCTCGCGGCTGTAAATCGTTTACAACCATGCTCCTCTTTGCAAAGACACTACGAGGAGGTCACAAAGCAGTTTCTTCTGTGAGCATCAATTGAATTTTACAAAACACAGTGACTAACACACATACAGAGACCTATTCATCCCGAGCATCTGTGTTACTGCTAAACAAACAGCTTCTTGTGATAAATATGCACTTGAGGTTCACTCCCAGACATTTCACCTGTCGATATTCATTTGAAAATATACATACACAGATGTATATGTATATCCAATAATCAGGTTGATTTACATGGCATCAGCACAAAGTCCTATGTCAGCCCCCACTTGATCATTCAACTCAAAGATTTCAGCTGCAACCCCGTTCTTTAATTGCAGCATATTTACAATGGCCAATTCTTTTGGTAGACTGGCGTTGTTGTAGCAAGACAGCTGATTGGGCCATATGTGTGTGTGGTAGGGGTGTGTGCTGGTGTGTATAATGTAGGAACATGGTTAAAGGGGTGGGGAAATTTGGGGTACTAATAGCTTCGGGGAGTGTCTGGTTTCTGGTACAGAATGTACAGTTGGTCAAGAAACAAAACTGTAAAATATCTTAACATTCACTGCATGTAGTATTGCATCTTTACTGCATTTTGGCAGCACATTGGCTTACGCGAAAGTACAGTTTTTAAATTTTTGTTCTCAGACATAACATTTTGTTAATTGTGAGTTTTAGCTCTTTGTTGTGAAAGCCTATAAGGGTCACGTGAGAGAAGTAAAAATAATTTCATAGGTCTGAATTACAATACACACCATGTTGTAATTATGACTTATTATCTTTTAATTACGTCTTACGAGTTGCTATAATGTAATTACAAGTTATGCTACTATCTACTATTAACTATGGTACATCATGGCACAACTGCTAGTAATCGTTTTCACAGACACTACTGGAAGAGGGTTCTTAGTCTGGATGAGTTAAGGTGTTTATTCAGAATTTTCAGTGGAATGTCAAATTTCACTCGGAATGATAGTACAATTCATAGACAACATATGCACAATATTAAATTGCCCAAAAACTTGCAATATGTTGACAGAAAGACTTGTAACTTAATAAGACCAGACGTGTATTTAGTTTTTGTTGTTGAAGTGCCCTCAAGTTCCCTCATATTGCATGATATTTGCGACCAAGGAAGGTGATCACAAAGCTTTCCAATTAATTAAACCTCTCATTCAAAATAAATTAAACATTTCTTGTGTGTTACTTGAGGACTAAGATGCTGTAACTTGTGTGGACTTTCTGTTATTTGAACCCATGACACAACACTCACTAGACCTACTCCCTAACCAGTGTGCCGAGAGGAAATATTCCTTAAGTGGAAAATTTTTGATTGAAATCTAATAACACTTAGGACTTTTAAGAAGCTTGATCTCCATCGTGTGACAGACTCTTAGTTTGAATAACAAAGATAATTTCTGTGTGGCATTACTGAATATATCTGGGGTATGCATTTGTCAAATCAGTGGTATCCATTTTAAACATCTCCCCCCCCCCCCCAACCAAAACATATAAACTGGTGCTTCAGTGTGGCATCATATGTCTCGCTAATTAAGGGGTTCAACACAGAACTGAACAAATGTAAAAAGTGAGACAGACGTCCTTAATAAAATAAATAAAAAAATGCTGCCCAGGTACCTTAGTACTGTCTTTTGTCATGAGTGAATAAAGGCAGACTCTAAACTCGCCTTGCACCAGTTTGCAAGGCACTTTACTCCGTGAGTTATCCCACCTCTCTGGAGGTGTTCTTTAGGATTGATGTGGATTCTGCCAATTAGGGATGAACAGGCTATACCCGACTGACCCAAGCTCCCCCTACCGACTGTGACTTTTTAATTTTTGATAGATGAGCTGGATCTCTGGTGAACTGACCCCAACTATTAAGAGTTTCCTTTGGGTTGATATAGCTCATTCTTGGGATATGAGGGACTTTGGTGTCTTCAGCAAATGGGCCCCAAAATTTGTCCCGGATCTTTATGACTTATGTTGTGTCACAATTCTGAGATAATAAGTCGTAATTATGGCTAATAAAATTATTTATACTACTTCATGTTACCGTTATAGGCTTCCATACTTTATTAAACTTAATAATTGTTAAATAATATTTTTCGAATGTAATCACTGTGTTATCCTTGGTAAGAGATTTTTGAAGTTTGTTAAGGGAAACATTTACGACATTAAAATGATAAAAATATGATCGCCACTTATTTTCTCATTTTCACCAGGTTATTGTGATAATAAGTTCGTATTGTGACAATATCATCTGATGATTGAGATAAAATAAGTGGTTTTTATCACATCATTTGGTGCTCCTGATTCATGGTGAAAGGATATACAATCAGGACAAGAATTCATAGAGGGGCTGACCATAAACCCAGTTAAAAGCTGATTTTACAGGGTTTGCACAATAATGTGCTCATACAAGCTTGAATCGCAAAGTAAACATATGGAACAGGGCAAGGAGCATATGGACTGGGCAAGGAGCATATGGAACAGGGCAAGGAGCATATGGACTGGGCAAGGAAAAGGAACTGAAAATATTAGCAAGTGAGTTAACATACTTATGATTTAGTACGAAACAGTAAATTAAATTATGCCTGTGCATCAATTATTTTAAAAAATAATTAGTGGGCATGGGATTGAATCCGCCATTAAAATACAAATTTTAATTTTCTATACTTTAATAATTAATCAGGTGAGCGTTACTGAAACTTCAACAAATAGTGAAATGACACAGACAGAGTGTCAAAGAAATGGTCCTAGGTTTGAATATCTTATTGGTTTTACTGTTGCTATGTATAGCTGCTATTCTTATGTGTTCCACTGGGACAATCTTGTAATTATGGATTTTTGGAGGGTCGGGAGCAGTGTTTACAAAGTCAGTTAAGATCAGTTGTAGTTCCCTGCTTGTTTTTGTTGGTCAGCAAAATATAAAAAATGTTTGATATTTCACTAACTCTCCCCGAATCTTGATCGCAACTGTGGCTCCGCCCAATTGGTAACCTTCTTGTCTTGTCTGTTTATGGCTTGTCATAGTCACTTCCTGTCTTGTCCTATACTGTTACTGTCTCACCTGGAGGCACTAGCCAGCCTGTTGTAGGACATCACTCCATCACATCACTCCATGACAGGCCGTAGATACAAACTGACAATTTGAAAGGAAGCCAGCCTGTTGTAAACATCCAGGACCTGACTTTGTCACTTCCCTTCAAAACATGGAGTCTCCAAGTATTGGGTCAGAGAGTTGGTAACATGACAGCAGGACAAGCTGGGAACACTGCAGGGCAAGTTGCAAAAAGGAAACTGTTGATACAATTTTTTTTAGTAGTCACATTTATCTGTTGTTATTGTAATAATAAATATTAATCCCATATTGCATTTTCTTGTGTTGGGATGAGGACTGGAGGAATGTGCTAGGAGACATCCAGGTGTCTCGGGGCTCATTCCTTTATGTCCCACCTTAATGTTATTTCAGATGCTGCCATGCAGTTTGTTATCTTGAAAGTTGACCAGTGCACATCAAAAATGTTTCCCACCCTTGGGTACCCTCCCCTATTTTTGGTCAATGTCATGCTGCCTGTCAGTTTGTTCAGTTGTAGATGCTGCCTGGTCTGTGGGACTACAGTGCTTCCAGCCGTGGAAGGTCAACACCTGTGCAACACCTGGTTGCTGATTAGATGGTCATTTCTGTGTCTCTGATGCTAAGATGTCTGGTTTCCTGTGGCGCCTGTTGAGGCGCAGGGGTAACTGGTAACTGTTCCAGATGCATAAACTGTGCCTAAGCTTACCCTGACTCGCCAGCTTGTCTGGTTGGTCCTGCTGTAGTCTGCTTGATGAGGGACATTGGGCTGGTGTGGTTGGCCCTGGACTAGCCAGCTGGGCTGGTTGGTCTGCAGTGGGGTGGTACCTTGTCAAGTGTGGTACCTGCTTAGCTGTCCACATTGGCATCTGTCACTGTTGTGGAACTTTGACAACTGTCACCTGAGGTCTTCTATGCTTTTGAAGAAGTTGATGGTGTTGTAACTGCTGTTTGCACCTGCTAGTTGGTGTATGTGCTCTTACTGACAATTGACTTGTGATGCATAAGAACTTTATTAATGGATGTCTCCTTCTCGTCTAGTTACATTGGCTCGCTTATCTCGTGTTTTCAAGTCATGATGTCACACCTTAGGCAAGCGCCTGCTTGTGTTTTATGAATGGTGAATAAGAAACAGCATATGGATCAGTAGAGATTGTGCTCACAGAACATCTTCACTTCATGTGCTCATGAGTTCTTGTGTGTTATTTGTGCTCCTTAAGAGCAAGAGGTTTTCGAGGCATCCATATAGGCTGTGTCTGGATCAGGCGGGGGATCTGCGCTCAACAGGAACTTTATATTTGATGTGTTGGACAGCTATGACCTAGTAATTTTACATGTATGCATTGTGATTATAATGTTTGTTAATTAATGACATAATGCACTCATTCTGAGTTTTATCTTGCATGCATTGACACATTATTACATTTGTATTAACAAGTACTTTGCCATGGTTATTGTTGAAGCATGTCACTTGTGTGGTTTTATGGTTGCTTATTTTAGTCTTTCATTACAACCATTCTTTTAATTGGGGGGGGGGGGGGGGGGGGGGTTGCTTTCCCTCTAAACACTAGGTTTTGGGATCTAATATTGTTATATAATTTGTTATGGTTCCCACTTTTATTTACCAATTTTTTTATGAACTTAGGATTTAGTGTAGAAGTTGGGCTGATTTGCTGATAGACTTTTCTACAAACGCTGCTTTGATTTGCTTTATAAGATGTGTCCTGAAAAGGGACGAAAGAGTGTGAGAAAGATACAGGCACACACAGACACACCTAGAGAGTTTGAATTGGGAGATACAGCTGCCGACAAACAGAGGAGGAGGGAGGAGAGAGAACAGAGGGAGAGAACAGAGGGAGAGGGAGGAGGAGGCAAAGAAACAAAAGAGGGGGGGAAGGATAGGGTGGAAGATAGGAGTGTGGCAACTCCACAGTCACAGATAATAATAAGAATAATAATGACTATATTTATATAGCTCAATTCTATTAAGAGTAAACAATCATTGCACATTTTTTCCCAACAATATGCTATTTTAATGAAAATGAGTTTTTAGTTTATCCTTGAAGATGACCAATGGAGGTTAAAGAGGGGGCAATGGCCAACAAAAGACCAAGAACTGAGAGGAATGAAACAGAGGGTGGGTGAGAGGCAGGCTCATCTCAATTCCAATCCAGGATCAAGAAAAGACATATGATGAACATTTATTTAACAGACTCAGATGAGGTGTCAAGGATCACAAGGAGCACCAACCAGCACTTTAAGGACAAGGCCAGGATTGACTGCCTATGGGAGAGGTTCGCCAGCAGCCGCAAGCTGTCACTAAAAGTGCACAAGTCTTAGCTTGAATTCCAAAGGACACGCTATGGAAAGTTAACCAAGTCCAAGTCCGGCCAGGTTCCCAAGGAAATGACAGAGAGGCAGGACTGGATTCAGGACCAATTTAACTTCTTGAATATACACATCAGAAGGGACTCAGCAAATCTTCAGCCTTCACGTCCACTTAGACATGAGTCAGTGCTAGTGCATCCTCAGCCATCTATTGTCAGCCCAAATGTAGTGTCCCAGCCCTCATCCGTCGACCACCACATCATGGATCAGTTTGCCCAGATAAAGACTGTGCTCCATTTGTCCTCAGCCCCAGGCAGGAGACCACCAGAACAGTCTTCTGCAACTACCTGGCATCTAAAGTTGAAAATTTGGAGGAAAGAGACTTTCAGGCTTTTAGAAACGAGGCTGGGAAACTTTTAAGTGGTATACAGAGCAGGGCAGAGGAAAGGACCCATCAGCCCCAGCAACCTACACATTCTAGGAGATCCGGTACCACTTCCACATATGTGCCATCGAGTTGTCAGCATAGCAACCAGCAGCCGCTGCCAGGGAATACATCTTGACTATTCCAGAAACCCAAATGCAAACAAGCAACCAGCTCAGCAGAGACAAGTTGTGCCCAGAGGACAGCAACAGCTCAGAGGACCACAGACATCATACCTAGTTGTTGACAAGCAACAAGTCGGCACCCCAAGACAGCTACATTTTACCATCAGCCCGAGCAAGCACTTCAACCCAATGTCAGTAGCCTCTGTCATAGGCGAAGAAAGTTTACGCAACATCTCAGGACTCTCTGGCCTTTTATACAGTGAATCATGAGCTACCAGAAGATTGATACCCCAGGGTAGTTCCTTGTCACATCTCAGATCCTGTCCTCTTGCTGAGCCAATGCACCAACATGATTGAAGTAATCTTTCAGTAGGTCTTGCTGATGTTTGGCATTGTTCGAAGGATTCCTGTAGTTTTCATCAGGCACATACACCACTTGGCCAGTTTGTAGGGCTGCTATGTCATCTGCTGGGGTGGGTGCCCTGTCTGGTCCACCTTGGTGTGTCCTCTGTATGTTGTGAAACACAATTTCAAAACAATGTCTCTGACAACCTTTGATCTTTGGCTCCATTGTGCCCAGTAAGACCATGAATCTGCTTGCCAGGATACCAAACACATTCTCCACAACCCTGCTGCCTCTGGAGTCGTGTAGTTTGCTGTTCTGCCTTACACTGTGAGATGGCTTCTGCTGTAGGGTTTCACAAGCCACGGCATCAAGGCGAAGGCATTGTCAACCACCAAGAAGTAGTACAAATCTAGTCCCCCCTCCTCCAGGGGTTCAGGTGCCATCCTCGATCTTTTTTCCTCAACTTGCTGAAGTTAGATATTTGTGCATCTGATGAAGATGCACTTAACCCAACATCTACCCAGAGGAATCTGTAGTCTGTGTTGACCAGGTCTACCCCTTGTAATTGTAATATTCACTCTCAGTTTTCTTTGGCTTCTTCTGGGGGTTGGCCACAATAGGTGACCAATCCGTCAGTGTTGCTAGAAAAGATATTCTTGTTTGTCCTACCTAAATTCTAATTGACTTACCTTTGATCACAGGGCAGCTTTATCCGCTACTACCTCCATATTTATCAGTTGCAAACTAAAAACTGAACTAGCAACACCTTAGAACAGAATTTGATTTTATCTTACTTAATTTTTAACTTTTTCAAACTTGAAATCTTCAGAACTTCATGCTCCTGAAACTGTTAAGTTTCAGTGTTTTGCAGGGCATGAAGCTGTAGCTGTTATCCTGATGATCAAGTCCTGAGGACGGTGGATTTGGACCTCTCATGTGGTGCAGCCGATGTAACACAGTCAAGCTGTTTTTGACACATGCTTGTGTAGCTCTGGGATTTTCTTGGAGTGACATATAGACTATTTGACATTATTGACATTTTGTCATCCAAACTTTACAATTACCCTGTTATCCATTACACTAGCATGTATTGTTGTATTCAATTTGTGTCATCATGCCAAAGAAAACTTTCTATTATTTCAAAATGTACTGTACCTACACAGGACAGTTCAGGAAGAATCAGTGCAGAATGTGAACCGGGAGATATACATTCAAACATAGTCAGAACTTAAAAGTTTCATCGGGTGGCTGTCAAAGGTGGAGGACAAGGTCAATCAGAATGAATCCACTACTGTCAGTAAATATCTTACTAATAATCTTTAAGGGGAAATAATTTCACCTTAATTTATGTTCACCTTAATCTCCATACATACGCATCACTGTAAACTTTGTATTATAGTACTTTATTATACTGTCTCCTAGCTTTTTTGTCAAGTAAAGTAATAGTAAAGTGACCTTAAATGTATACCTTAAAGTCTGTAAAAGTGTAAGTTCCGGTGGCCTTACATTGTATATGATATGTAAAGTAAACCTTAAAGTCTGTAGAAATGTGTTTAACTTTCTATGTGGCCTTTCTATCTTATGTGTATGTAAATAAAACTGTAGTTGTTCAATATAGGATAAATTAATTTTAACCCAATGAATCTTTTATTGGCTTGTAGTTGAAAATTACATATCTAACCAGGACACTGACGGCAATATGTTTCACGCCTGGCGCCCCAAGAGCGCGGGGGATATTCCATCTGGTTAAGAATGTCTCCTCAATCCTTTTTCAGTGATCAAGATTTGTAGGGCAGGTCTACGTATGATGGTTCTGTAGAATCTTCTTTCTTTTCTTTGAAGGATCCAGGGCTTGACCCAGGGGTTTTGTGACTTTTTTTTCTCCTTGGTGGTGGGGGCTGTGGTGAAGGTGCTGGCTGTAGGTCAGGTGCTGATCCTGGGTTCAGACTCTTCCTTTTTTGTCTGCAGTTCATAATGATAATCACAATATTAAACTCAATTAAATATAAAAAGGACCCTTAGCTTCTGTGGAATGTCTCCCTGATGTGTATCTGGCATTTTTGCAGTGATGAATGATGAATACAGTTCCTCGAGTCCCAGTTTATAATAAGATACCCTTCCAGCCAGGGTCAGTTGCAATTCATTGAACTTATATGACCTTGAGGACAACAACAAAGGTCAACAAAGCATTGCGGTTATAAATTTATTAATACATTAATAGTACATTTCTACACTAGTTGTATTTACAAACCCAGCAAATTCTTTAAGTGAACATAGGGTCACCTTACCTGAGGCACAGTTTCCGACTACCTTAAACAGATAATAAGGAGGGAAGTTAAGGTTAAGTTTAAGGTAAGAGTGACAATTTTGAAGATAATAAGAGAGTGCATTATGGAAGGTGACCCTAAAAAGTGATGAATTAAAGTGTACTGAAGCCCTACATGAGGGCATACAAACTAAAATTATGAAAGAGTACATTTTCACCCAACAAATGTTAACAATTTACAACTAGATAGTAAACTTTGACTATAACACATAAAATACTTATTTTTTGGTTAACAAGCATATAAATAATTGCATGTGATATGAACCTGCTACCTGCCAGTTCTTAGCAGGATGAGAGTAATTCACGCATGAAAACAACATAAAATCACTAAATACTATCAGATATACTTTAACGGTAGATAAAAGAAACTTGTACATGATTGATAAAGTAACAGTAATGAAACATTAGAAAATACTTTCTGATTAAATACAGTTATTACTCATAATCTCAAGTATAGCTGAGAACACGACCAAGGTAACACTACCTGATTATCAGACAATTGTGTTACAGGAATAACCCACTAGGGGAATAATTTCATGAGAAGTATCACTTACTCATAATTTAAAGAAAATGTTACTATAACACTGTTATAAATACTTCTGATTAAATAAAGTTGTTACTCATAATCTCAGCCAGTTAGGGATTATTACTTTAAGAATATAGCAATAGCTGAAGATGCAACTAATATAACACTACATAATTAAAATAAGTGTTACAAGAGAACCCACAAGGGCAAGTAATTTATAAAAAATATTACTAAATATAACTAAAATTGTGGCATAGTTACAGCAATGTACCTGGTTTATATATCTTAAGATTCATACATTAACAGTAATAATATCATCACCACGCAAGTGGCAATCAGAGACTAGTCCAGGTAGAATAAAATAATTAGTGACAAGATAGACCATCAAATACCAGTTTAAACAAGGCACTGCGCCATTTGACTACACAGAACATTAGAAATAACCAACTACCATTACGCGTACAGCACAGGAGCACATAAGCGGCTGTTGGACAGCCTGAACCAAACGTATAATGCTCTGGTTTCCTTAATACAAAACTATGGTGTGTACACTTTAATGCTCACTGTCAGTTACAATCTTGCACAGCACCTGAACACGCATGGCTGTGTGTACACAATACAATAATAAATCACACCAACTACATTACAGTAAATGACAATCAAATGCAGATCATTTCTCCTGCCAGGTTATATGATCAACTAGTGCCATAGTGAATTAAAATACTAATAACAAGCCACATCAATAGTAATTACATTAAATGAACAATACATACTTCTTGGTTGAGCAAGCCCAATGTAATATGTGGTGATGTCACCAAATGCACTTTCAGACCACTGTACTGTGGAAAATTTTCAATCTAAGTCCATTTGAGAAAATTGAAATAGGTTATACCCGGGTTAAAAACCCAACTGCTCCTGCTACCCATTAGAAACTCCTTCTCAAAGACTGCCCTAAAGGAACTGAGCAGTACAGCCAATAGTCCATCTCAACCTTAGACTCAGAGCCAGTAACGGTAGAGCTATTCAACTGACCATTTAGAAATGGTAAACATGAGCCAAGCACTGTCTTACATTTAACATACATGGTACAGTTTATGGTAAGAGTGACAATTTTGAAGATAATAAGAGAGTGCCTTATGGAAGGTGACCCTAAAAAGTGATGAATTAAAGTGTACTGAAGCCCTACATGAGGGCATACAAACTAAAATTATGAAAGAGTACATTTTCACCCAAACCCCAAAGGTATTAGTAGTTAAGAAGCAGACAACTTAGACCTAAACATATTTGTAACTTGCTCACTAGCATCTACAGTGTCAGTAATGTACCTCCACACACAGTCTGACGTCCAGGTGCCATATGTTTTTTAATGTTTTGCAAGGTTACATCATTGTTGAAAGCAAATGTTGCACCTGAACGTCGGAATGTGTGGAAAGTAAAACCAGCCTGATTCAGCTGCAATTTGGCTAAAATCAAAGCAAAATGTCGCCTGACCTTATTGTCAGTCAGAGGAAACCACGACTGAGCTACTTTGAATTGAAACAGGGGAAGATTTGAACCCTTGGGGTGAGATCCAACAAATTCTTAATAGCAGCAACAGGACAGATACTGGAATTCGGTATTCTAGGTACTGTTATCAGCTTAATTTGGTTATTACTTTGCATGGTTTTTGACCACTTTAATATCGGAACTACTTTGTCTGGTCTTAATATAACATCACCCCTAGCTAGGTGCTTTAGTGGTGAAAACTGTGCTACAGTATGAGGCACAAGATTTGATAAGTGCAAGAATGAATAAAAACTAAGTAAGTAAGGGCTTTAAAGATTTTTGGCCCATATACGTAAAGTCACATTGGTGCACAATTCTTTTTAAGAGAGATATATCAATAATACTCTTCAACTTAACATTAAGTGGAGAATGCATTTGTACAGCTTTCTGATAATATCTTAAGCGATAATCTGAGAAACAAGCAACATCCAGGCCAAAAATTAGAAATTTTGTTTTAATGGCAGATAGATAATTGGCCATTTGCAGCTGTTTGACCCCATTGAATTGTAGGCATTCCAAAAAACAATCTTAGTAATCTTAAGGTGGTAACCTGGTGAATGTCCCAAGACATAAATGCCACAAATGCCAGGAAGGTCCTGAAGAGCAGTGCATAGGCTTTCTTTGTTGACTATGAGAAGGCATGAGATAGCCTGGATGTTGCAAGCTGTGATAGGTGATGTTCCAGTGGCAGTGCACCTAAATTATATCACTTAACAACATTAATTAAATATTCTCATTACAGTACAACAAATCTTCATTGGTGTGGACCCAAGTCACAGGGTGAATTAATTCCTGCAATTTAGAAACAATGTTGACAGTTTTATGCCACCTAGACAGCAAATAAGCCACTGGATTCATCTTCCCTGGGATGTGGACTACCTGAATACCAATATTAAATGCACTAAGCCACAAAAACACATTTCTTGCACACTTTGCCATGACCCTATCACATGTTTTGCCAGTGTTTAACACTGAGACAACTGCCTGATTGTCACATTGAATCCGGACTTTAAGGCCAGCCCATTGGATATGCCAAAATTGAGTGCCACCAGAATGTTAATCATCTCAGTATATGCTATGTTAACATCTTGCCAACTATGAGGAAGAGGAAGGACATAGGCCTGGCTATCAAAAATGGCCCCAAGTCCTGAGGGACAGGCATCAAGATGCATAGATTTACTAGGAGCATAATTGAAAAAAGACACGCCATTATAGACTGACAATAAGTTGTTAAACCACTTTAAGTCACTTCTAAATTCCTGAGTAATCTTAATTCGCCTTTCTTGAGCGTTTTCTCGCAACAAAGTAAGGATTCTGTTGAGAAAGTACCTAGCATACTTTATGCACTTTGCGACATATAGAAGTGAACCTAGGAGGAATTGTAGTTCCCTTTTCGTACAGAAGGATTTTTGAACCCAATTTTTACACATACACTTGATTATTTGCAATTTTTCAGCAGGTATTGAGATTGACAGATTTTCCGCATCTACCTGGACACCCAGACACGTTACCCTAGTGCCAGGAGGGACCAACTTCTTAACACTGAATGATAAACCTAATTCTTTCAACAATCCCTGCGGTCTAGTGAATGTTTTGCCTATCTTGGAAGGAAGAGGCACACACAAAACATAATTCAATATAATTCCATATACTGTGGCCCTCCTGGCTCATAATGAAGCGTACTGCGTCTGAGAGTCTCTGAAAGATGGAAGACCCGTGTTTTAACCAGAACGGCAGCGATTGATTGAGAAAGTAATCTTCCCAGTATAAACCCAGCAGATCCAGGTCCCCAGGATCAATTGGAACATGACAAAATGCCCTATTTATGTCTATTTTAAAAATTTCGCACCCCTTTCCCAATTTTAAAACTTCATTGGTGATATTGTCAATGGAGGGGTAAGTGAGGATGAATTCAGTACCCAAGTAACAATCACTACCCACCCCCAAGTTAACAGAATGTCCCAAAGGCCAACTAAGGTCAATTATGACCCGTCTGTTTACTGAACTACTTTTGTCCCAGGTCATAAAGGGGCTAACATGTAAATTGTTAATGGGTGCTATTTTGTTGTATGCACTTTTCATTTTCAGGGGCCCCTTTGGCTACCTGGATTTTTGATTTCTTAAGTTTTGTTTGAATTTCCAGTTCATATTTGTCACTATCATTTAAATCTACTGCTGTAGCATTACCGATAAAAGCAACGACAGCATTATTCTCAACCTGACACCCTGCAGGTACTTGCATGCCCGTATCGCGTGAAACCCCAATTTTTGAAGGACCATTATTCCCCTTGGGTCTCTTAATGAATGGGTATTCTATTTTTGAAACAGCAAACTGATTCTTTTTACCTTTAGTGAGGTTTCTACCATTTTTCATGAGTACAGACGCTTCATGACATGTTTCACCATCAGATTCACGCACAACATTGTTTTCATTGACAGGTTGACAAGTATTGACAACACAGAAATCAATATCAGCTAGAATATCATAAGGATTAACATCCACAAACTGACTAACTTTGACTTCGTGTTTGGATTTGTTTTCAATACTGTTATTCATATCACAACACATGTGTGCCACACATTGGTCTTTTGACATTTCACGTTTCATGAGAGACTTTTTTGGACTTTCAATACTAGAGCTGTAAAGTTTTACATTCTTGCCCTTGGCAATTTTGCCATGAGCTGGAGTTTTGCCAAAACATTTAACAACTCTTTTGTTACTTTGTTTCTCCACATCATATTTTTGTGACTTTTTAAGTACATCAGAATACAACACATTAGGTTTTACATATCTACACATTGATTTCAACTTGTTAATATTCTGACTATCAAACAAATGATTATGTACAAAGCTACTATTTTAAGAATACCTAGCAGCAAACACTTTGCTACAACTACCTTGACCAGAAGCCACTGCATTGCTGTAGTGGCTACTCAGTTTTTTGGATTACTTTTCTGCGTACACGTGCGACTAATATGAGGGCCATCACAGTGCTCACACACATGCCTGTAAAACTGGCCTGCTGTTCTATGATGTGACACAAACCTACAGGTACCTTCCTGGACAAATTTGCAAATAATACCATTTTTGATGTGTTGTTTTTGGTCTTTCTGGTTACAGAACTTTTGGGAGCAGTGGACTGGCCTGGGGTTATATGTCTTTGGGCATGAGAAAACCACCGCATGAGAAGCCTTGGCTGACTCCTAAGAGAAGTCAGAGGCATCTTCCATAAGATTTCCCAGGTAATCCAGCATGGAAGCCGTGGTTTCCCCTGACTTCTCTTCTTGTATACATCTTACAAAACCGACACCCACTGGGTTACTGTTAGATCATCATAAGTCGGCCTAGATTTCCTATTTCCGGTGAGTATAAAATGTTGGGGCCACTCCACGACCTTTTTAACCGGAATCTCCCCAGGGCCACCCCTCTGAGATTTCATTCTACCTCTGGTGGCTGATTCATTAATTTGCGTCAATTCTGATAATCTCTTGTCAACTTCCGCCTGAATTGAAGTGTTATTTCGCAAATAACCCAATGAGGGACCACACTCTCAGCGGTGGCTTTTATAGTCGAAATCAGCGAACCATTAAGTACCACAATGCAACATTCCAGACTGGTACCAGAACTGAAGGTTATGGCCATAAGGTGGTCATATCCCCAAATACCAACTCAGATTTTTTGCTCGCTATTTCCCAGATTTTTCGTCACTGACCCGAACTTTTGTAACAGACCCAAGAGCCATAGAGTTGGGTTAGGGTTAACTCAAGTGGCACACCCCCCATTATGAGTGCGGTGTAGGGCAAGATTTATATTGTGGTACCAGGGGATACATGACATGTTTGTAAGCTCACCACCTCTGGAAAATCTAGAGTGGGAACAGACAACTGACGACTGAAGTCAGTGGAGTGTCACCAGGTTAGCATTCTTGTTCACATATGCGTACCATGTGACCAGTAGGCAGACACATGTGTATGCCATTGTGTTAAAGTAATAGAATACCTTTATGTACCTTCAATAGAAACTGACATGGGTTACACATAAAATTGTGTAGCAATAATGAGATGTGATAGTTCTACTGCTAAAACTGAACAAATAATAACTTATTAATAGTGAAGGGTAATAAATAAACTGATAAATGGATTTTTATGGTAAGAACATTATGAAATACATTATTAATAAATTTAAAGATTTTCTATATGTAAGTAAAGAAAAAGTATTTGTTTATTTGGGTTTCAACATTGCTTTCAACGCGGTGTAGGTCATATCACGACAGGTAGTTTTATGGGCAGAGGAAACCAGTATATACAGTTGGTCAACATTCTGTACTGAAAATAGCTGATCATTGGCAAGAAGCTACCATCTTTCTCACATAAGGTTCAGGGTTTTAACCACCGACCTCAAAGATGGGAGGATAGTGTGTTCCCATTGTACCACAGTGGCCCCCATCGATAAAAGTAATTCCAAATGAGAATAATAGATACAATACATTTATTGTAACTATATATGACAAATACATTGTGGAGAAAGACTGCATATGCTTTTATGTATATTAATTATGTATTTATTGCTTTCTGCTGACACTATCTGCAATATACACATACTAATGGCTGCTATTGTTCTGTTTCATTTCCAGAAAATGGCATTGGCAGCCTCGGCAGGAATGATGAATCCCACAGACCCACCCCCTGCTGCTCCTGGTGCGTCCCTCACTAGAGGTGCCACAATCACTGCTGTCCCTCCCACTGCTGCTACCCTGACTGAAAAACCAGGCACATTGACATAGGAAACCATTGATCTTTTACACTTGAAGACAAACATTTCCACATTAGGGGATCATTACCTGAGGCTCACTCTGCCTCACCATTAACTTGCTAAAAGGTAGCATACCTGATGCCAAGGACATACTGATTCAGCTCAAGAAGAGAACAAGAAAAGAATGAGTCAACAAAAACTGTAACTGGGCAGCTACAGAGTTACATGCAACAGTTGAGCAGCCCAAATTCTCCCAAAGCCACTTGATCATGGGTGGCTTCACAACTGGAAACAATAGATGACTGGCTGTTCTAAGATTTTTGGTTTGACATACTGCGGTTATTTCACAATCACAGCCACAGGACCAGATAACTCAAGGAGCAAGATCAAGCCATGGCAACAGTCAGTGCCAGTATGTAAACACCTGTGTTCAGAGGGCCTGCACCATTGAGACCCACTGCAAAAGTGCCTACCCACCTCCACCCCCCACACCTACAACATGCCCTGCAACATCGTGTCTCAGCTACTTCATCAGATCCCCCACCAGTTTTAAGATATTCTACACCTACATCTATCTACCTCAACTGATGTCGCGTGGACTGTTCCAGGGTCTTCAGCAGCCACAGCCACCAGACTAAACCTGTTTTCCTACTTACAGTACCGGTTGCAGTTTATCTTTTTAAATTTATGTTGTTTTATATTATTGGTCGAACATCTATTCCTCAGGTCCATAACTAGACACCAAAAATGAAACAAAAAGGAAAAAAACCCTTAAAAGACATGAAATAATTGGTGGGATTAGCTGCAACATTTTTGAAACTTTGCAATATGGTTACACTGAAACTAGGTGGTTACAGTTTATGAGTAGGCCAAGTGGTTGTATTATATGAGTAGTTCAAGTGGTTACAGCTTATGTGTAGGCCAAGCACTTGCAGTGATGGAAAGTTAGCAATGTGCTTGCGTTGAGGAAAAGTTAACAATGTGCTTGCAGTCTGGCTAATAGAGGAACTGCAAACATCTCATACTGGCTCATGGCAATTGTTTGCCTGAACCTGCCTTGGATTGTAAGTCAAGGGCTAGCATTCACATGTAAGACAAAGTCCCATAATGACACTGTTAAATTGATTTTAACATTTTTTTGTTTGTGATCTGTGTCTCATCTTCTTGGGAACATTTCTCCAAGAATGTCTGACATTTTATGTGTGCATTTGTGTGAAGCTGATGTGTGTTATCTGTGTCGCACTCTCACTCCAACTCTTTGATCTTTTTATGTGGGCATTTGTTTGGCCTGATTAAAGATAAGCAAAACCCAGCAAGTTGTCAGATTTGATGCCACTGTATTTGTTAGGAGTTTTAATTCCAAAATGAAGAGCAGCTCCTGTAATAGGTCTAGGTCTATCCAAACAAAGTTCCTGGATCAAGGAAGGTTTTCCTGCTCCTGTTCAGACATCAAATGGTCATATTGATTGGAGATAGGCCTTTTCAGAAGCCAGGACTAGGCCAGAATCTTACCTGTCTGTTCCTTCTAGAATTCTCTTCCAGTTGCAACACTACTTACATATGTAGTTCCAAGTCTCTTAGTAGAACATCATATGTTTGGATAGCATGCTCCTCATATGTCCATCCATGCTGCTTTGATGTCACTGTAGAAATGAATGGATATGCCTGAAAATGTATGATCCTTTTAATAGCAAGAGGGCTAGCAATGATGTCAACATTGTGAATCGCACACAAAATGTAGAACATGCAGCTAATATGAGGTGTGGAGGTCATGAGTAAATCCTATTGATAAGTAATATGATGAGTAAGTGTCTAACATTCAAAACGTGAGGAAAAGTCAGAGAATTGTGGTAAAAAATGGTCTGATCATCATTTATTTATTTGGGGTTTTACGTCGCTTTCAACACTGTACAGGTCATATCACGACGGGTAGTTGGAAGGGCAGAGGAATCCAGTACATACAGTTGGTCAAGGTTCTATACTGTAAACTGCCGATCAACAGCAAGCAACTACCAGCTTTTCCACTTGATGCCGGGCCGGGAACCAAACCCTGGCCTCAGAGATGGGAGGCGAGAGTGTTACCACTCTGCCACCGTGGCCCCTATCTGATCATCATAGACACAGTGCGACACATTTCTCAACATACCTAAACCCCCAAAACAATGTCACTATCCATCACGATTAAAATGTGACATTCGACGTTCAGCCACATTGCAATTATAGTTGTGAACTGGGCATAAGGAAATTTAATTTATTTGAATCTTGGAATCTTCCAAAAAATGTTTATTCAGTAGTAATTTCACACTGGTAAAATGCAAAATTTGGAATCACGAGTTTACCTCTGATCACAATTGTAATAAAAAGGCTTATAATTAAATTATGATTTTTGAAACATACTGATTATTTTGCATTTTAAATCTTTACTGGACTGTCAATAGCCATGAAATTTACTGGAAACATCAAGTAAAGGTTGTTTAACAATAAATATATAATAAATGTAATTTTTCTGGAAGAGTACCTCTAGGGTATGTCACCAATTATATTTTTGTGGTAAAGTTGTCACATGACAGAGGAAGTAACCAGGATCTGCTCAGATTAGAAGTGGTTTGTGTCTGGTAACTGAAGAAATAATAAAGGTGGTTACAGGTCATAGAGAAACCACTACTGTTAACAGGATGGGATGTTAAATTCTTGTTTGACTAAAAGACTGGATAATATCTGTGACCGTTCACTTGTTGATTGAGTGACTTATAATTTCAAATTTCTTTCGCATAGATTTAATATGATATTATAAGTATATGAAAATATTGCAATCATGGGAAAGATTTGTATTGAAATAACATGACTTTTTATGTCCATTTTGAATGTTTGTAACTGTTGCATTAATTAACCTAAGAATTGGTGGAAATACTTTGTAGTACAGCATTTTGGCACCGAGAAAGGACTACTACTGGCAGGTTGGGAGGTAAAACTGATTTATTAAATTCATTTGTTGGGTAAATATTTATACATGTTTACATGTTGAAAGCTTGTTTAGAAGTGACATTAAATTTTTATAAATTCAGGTCTCAAACTCAATTAGCTGGATTACCCAAGAACGCATTACAACAGGGGAAAGAACAAACTCAGTTAATCTAAAATTTGTTAACAATCAGGTCATCAAGGCCTTTCTGTATTGTTCTGATGCTGTTGTCCATTGTCTTTTGTCTGATAAAAAGAAACATTATCAAGTATTAACATAAGCTTATGACAAAATAACATTTGATTCTGATAAGGTCAGTAATATTCATTTGACATTTACTTTTCTCTGAGTTACTGCAACCTTTCATAAAAACAAATTGAACAACATCTGTAGCTGATGATATATTTTGATAATCTCTGTTAATTTATGGGGGTACTTAAAGTTTACAATGTCTGTGAAATATTGTGTCCTAGAACAATGCTGTATATGAAAGTTTTCGTATTCATACTTTAAGGGATATATTATTTGTCTCATAAGTTTTTTTCATTTATCAGGTATACTCTCATGAGCTTGATGCAAACAACATATGTAACATTCAATTATTCAAGTAAAAACAATAAACTTCAACAAAACTGTCTTCAGATTTTCTTCTGGTGACACTTGCCATTAGAAAATTATTAATCAGTAACATATGTGTTTAATCAATAGGTTTAACAGTCAAATATTTAACTTTCATGACAAAGGGAAACTTATTTTGGTGTTCTCTCATAGAGTTATTGGTTCAGTTGATGTAGATGCAGAACATACATACTGGATAAGGTGATAAAGCAGGTGGCAGCATATTTGAGTAGAAAATGGTGAATTATGTAACTTAAACTTTCTGATTTATTTGTCAAAAGTAGTATATACATGTCATGTTAACTGTAGATATGGGACCACAGTAAGGACTTTTCTATTACACAAATAAACTGTGTTTGTAGCATTCTAAATATTTTGAGGATCAGCTTCAACCTAACTAGAGGTGTCAGTGGCTGTATCAAGTTGACAGATACAACAATATTTATTTGATGTGTATACAAGAACCTTGAAACAAATGTAGTTGAATGGAAACATCATAATCTCTTTAAGATACTAGATACTTAGTTTTGCCTTATTTAATATAGAAACAGTAAGATGTCTTTCACAGAAATCTTTTTGCGTCTCATAATCTTGGTCATCATCACAACCTCTTTAGCTGTCAGTAAGTATACAAAAGTTAGTTTTTATACAACAGTAGCAACTTTTTTACTTATGATTGTAAACTATTTTTGCACATATATATCTAAGGATAACCCTAATAAATATAGATTCAATATAATGAAAACATTAATTGTAATAATGTGAAAGAATTTTTTTTAAATGAATAAACTTTTTTGCCCTTGTTGGATAAGGAATACATCTAAATGAATAATAATAATAGTAATAACAATAATAATAGTAGCATGAAAATTGTATTTTTGTAATATCTTTAAGTTTAATATCCTGCTACTGGCACACTGTAAACATGTTTACTAACACTAGTAATATTGTTACAAATCGCAACAGATGAGGAGAAAATTGCCTTTGTAACTGAACTTCACAAGGGCTCTGAGTATGCCAGATCTCTGGACCTCTTTCCTGATACACTGGATGTTAAGATAGAGACTGTAGAGGGAACAGAGGTCTTAAACTTAGTAAAACAGAAAAGTGTGCATGTGAGATCCATTCCAGTCCAGTATGATATCTCTAAATTGAATCAAAGGCAGTTCAAACTGACTAAGGTAAGTCGTACCCATAAGAGTATGATTGTGGAAGCAATATCAGTAGTTTAAACTGACCAAGGTAAATCTTAATCCAATGAGTGTAAACATGAGGTGGGCTCCAGTCACAGCATGATGTCTCTGGACTGAACAAGAAGGGGTTCAAACTTACCAAGGTGAATCTTAACCAGAAGTGTATGGACATGATGTTCACCAGACTCCAGTATGAAGAAGAAAAAATTCATTAACTGAGGGACAGGAAGTTTAAGTTTACTCAGATGAAACTTTACCAGAAGGGTATGAACGCGATATTCAAATCAAGTGTAATTTGTAATAAGAGGAAGCTCAATTTAACCAAAGTGATCGATTATTTTTCTGTGATGTTTTATATTAAAATACACTGCTTATACCTTTCAATAAGAGTATTTTATCAAATGCATCATCACTTAACATTTTGCTGCATTTTGTTAAAAAGATAACAATTGGAAGCATAGAATACAACTTCATATATTTTGTTTGTTACAATAACGTTGGGTGAATCTGTAGTTCCAGAAGACCACATAAAATGGGATAATTATATACTTTTATATACTTTGACAATATTGTGCTTACAGCTCAAAATCATTGTTAAAAGAAGGCTATTGATTTTTAATTGACAAATGTACTATAAAATTAATATCACAACTTCAATCTATAGTACCCACTTTGAATCTGGGTTTCCAGATTATTTCACTCTGCACAATATAGTGCATACTGTCTGCTCCCTCCCTGTGCTGTTAACTTTACAAGATACATCCTTTCATCACTTACTATGTAATAATAAATTCTTCCTATCAGCATGTAGCATTTTACCAAGACCCAGAAAAAGCTGCTCCTATTAAGGTGGAGGCTACAGTTGACGGTGGTGTGCTGAAAAGGACCCTGGTGAGTGTGAGCAAATGTTACTTGTGATTTGTGAGGTTTTTAATTATTTAAACTAAGCAATTTTGTAATTGGTTAAGAACAAATTGTTCTGTTTAAACTCCTGTGTTTATCTCATTTAACATTGCTTCTTCAATTTTACTAGCATCAAAGCAACCAAATGTTAACAAATTTGCCATTCGCTCACTTGGCCTCTACTTTGTTGGTGATGGGTTCAAATCCAACTCATGGCAGCTTGTGGGATTCACAGAAGGTCTGTCCTGATATGACCTTAGCTAAAGTAGACATAAAACCCCATTCCTTCAAACCTCTACTGATAGTCCACAGAGTGTCATTAAGTGATAACAAGGCTGAAATTTGTTTTGGTCTACATGCATGAGCTGTAAAGCAATCAGAAATAGGAGTAGCTCACTAGAGTAATCCTGCGACACAGACAAACAAAAAATGAGCGGTCTCCAGAAGCATGAGCCTTGGGGAGAGTTTGTACTTCAAAATTTCAATTTATTTCAGACTGGGACAATGATTTATAACAAGAGAGCCTATGAGATCCACCCTGGATCTTCCATATTAGGATCCATGTCAGACATCTTACAAGAAAGGGGACTTGGATCAGATCACGAACATTCTGTGCATGTTCTGAGGAAGATCAACCTTCATGACTATTTACGTTCTCATGATGGTAAGAGGGGCTTCACTTTGCCAAATCAGGGATAAATTCCTTCATTGCCGCATGCTCAGTTTCACAAATTGTTCCACTGTTCTTCTTGTTATTCTTTGTTCCAAACACTGTGCCAGTAGAATATTTATTTATTTGGGTTTTAATGTCTCTTCTAACACATTGCGTAGGTCATATTATGACGGGTAGTTTTATTGGCAGAGGAAACCAGTACATACAGTTGGTCAAGATTTTGTACTCTAAACTGCTGAGCAACTACAAGCAACTACCAGCTGTCCCACTTGATTTGTTTATTTGGGGTTTTACGTCGCTTTCAACACTGTACAGGTCATATAACGACGGGTAGTTGGAAGGGCAGAGGAAACCAGTACATAGAGTTCGCTAGGGTTGTGTACTGTAAACTGCCGACCAACGGCAAGCAACTACCAGCTTTCCCACTTGAGCCCATGCGGGGATCGAACCCCGGCCTCAGAGGTGGGAGGCGAGAGTGTTACCACTCTGCCACCGTGGCCCCCAGCTGTCCCACTTGAAGTCAAGCTGCAATTCGAACTCCGATCTCAGAGGTGGGAGGCAATGCCACTAGAATAGGAAATTCTTCAGTTTTTCTCCTTTTGATGCAATCCTTTTTGTAAAAAGACTTGTTAGAAATAAAAATTAATACCACTTAATTCTTTTAGTGAAACTCACACCATATCAAGAGGAAAAACAGAAAGAGTTGGAAAAGAAAGCCAGAGAAGAAAAGACCTTGAAAACATTTCTAAGGTTACTCAGTGCAGATAATAAAAAGGTAGACTTAGACAGATCTAAAAGATATGCATCTCACATGACAACTGTCTTCCATGTGGAAATGCTATTTGTGGTGGATTACAGTGTGCACAAATTGTAAGTAATGCTATTTATCTTTCAATCTATATAATATTTAACAAGAGTACTGGAAGAGTGCATACCTACACCAAGACACCTTATAATAAGTAAATGTAAAAAATCTGGATCTTTGTTTTTTTTATATCCAAACAGTGATCCAGATCAGACTCAAAATATAATAGGATACAAGTTGGCCCATGTTATTATTTTTATGAGAAGGCATTCTTGTTTCTGCTGCTTGTCTAGTCCGAAAAATTATACTACTGTTCCACTTGTGAGATATTGTGAGACCTGAGTTTAAACTTGAGGAGTTGCCATTACTCATCACATTAAAAAGGATGAAAAAAATGGAAAAAATGATTTGTCCCACGTGAAACAGTTACATGACCAAAGAGACCAGAATTGTAATCTTTTTCTTGTAATGTATTTTTTCTGTCTTTCTGTGTCTCTAAATTTTGAATTAAGAAAAAATGCCTCCTGGAAAGATTGAATCCTGGATAAAAGCCTCATAGAGAGGAATGCATACTCCATGCTTGGCATTCCAAAAATGCCTCCTTAAAATAAATTCACAACATTTAAAAACAAAACTCATCTCCACCACAAATAGTGTATCATGTTATAAGTTTATAACAAAATGTAACAAGATTAATTAAAAACCATGTTTTGAATTTAAAAGCTTTAAATTGTAATGAAATGTCAATCCAGTACTAATGCATTTCTACACTACATTATAGCACTATGTTTTTATTTTCCATTTTCAGTAAAAAAATCTTTTATGTGGCATAATTTGGATTGTGAATCAATATCAATGTACATTCTGAGTCAATAAAATCAATACCGTACTCTAGGATAGATTTTATCAATGCACACTGTCAGCCACAAACACACTCTCTTTTATTGTGACAATGATCCTGGGTATGTTTGAAAGGGTAGCTGCTCCTGTATTTAATTAAACAGAGGGTTATTGTAAAGTCGTATTGTAAAGAAACTCCAAACTCCTAAAAAGTCCAGCTTTATAAATTAAATTATTTGTCAGAAGGTATTTTTCCAGGTAGTAGTTTTCCATGAGGTATTTTGCCATGCACTCTGAACTTCATGCAGAACCCTTAAGACTATAAATGTACCCAATGAACTAATTGTGAAACAATTCAGTATTAAATGCATTGTGCTGAGTACGAATGGCAAACACCCCTTTGGTCTTGGCAGACTGTCCTATGAACTAAACCACATTTCACTGTTAGAAAATAAGGTAATGTTAACTATCCATTATGCAAAAATAGTGGAGAGTTGATACAATAGGAGGGTCACTAGTCTGGGTTTTCTAAATGTCTAAACATCTAAAAGTAATTTGCAAATTAAGTCATCTGCTTTGTTGTGTTAAATAATAATAATAATAACAATAATTCTAATTCTAATAGTGCTTTTATAGCACTTAATCTCTGTCTATTGACAGACTCTAAGATGCATAATGCCAGAGATCGTAATTGTTAAATCAGAGACATTGCAGGGGTCAGCAACATGGAGAAAGACGGGAACAAGACCAGAAAGAAACTAGGGTAGGTAAGCTTTTGCAAAGAGATAAGTTTTCAACTTCTTCCTGAATGAAGAGAGAGAGTTAGCTGAGTGTACATCAGGGAGATCATTCCAAATCCTTGGACTATCATATGTCAAGCTGAGGTCAAAATGCTTTTTAGACTATATTGATGCAAAATGAGGGACCTCGAGTAGCACACCATCAGATTGACTTCTACGCTTTCTGTACACACTGTATCTGGGTTTAAGGAAAGGTTTGAAATATTTTGGATTATCACATATAAAAATAACTGGTGAGAGGGTTAGGTGATTACATTTTAGGGGTTGTTTTAGTATACACAGCCGGGATAATATGAGTTACATTTTACACTTTTCCAGCTGGATGGATACACTTGGCAATGATGTTGATAAAGTACATGAAACACTGGTGCATTACTACACACATATATTCAATGGGGTATGTATGTCTAGTTACATATGTTAGGATAAGTATTATGCCAACACATTTTACTGTTGTTGTTCACATTAGTGATAAATACTGATAAACCATAAACAAAATTAATTTCCAATGCCAAACAAAATCATAGCACTACTTTCAATTTCATAAATTACATAAGTGTACTTCTCTTTGAAAATTATTTTTTGCTTTGTTTTAAAATCAGGCTTAATAATGCATGATTGAAACTTTATGAAGTATGATTTATTAAGCCTGATTTTAAAACAATTTGGAAGAATGTGGAATGAAAGGAAGGGTATTTGGGTGTAATTGGGAATTTTTCACCCTGACCTCAAGGCCAGTAACATACTCCTTTCACACTACAATTGGTAAGTCCCGCAGTTACAAGTGTTACAAGGTCGTGGAACAGCTCCCAGGATGCCCTATTTTCTGATGATATCTGGTCGCATGGTTGCACTACTGTCAAGTCACAGTGGTTTCTGTGGTTTATTCATGGTGGAAAGGGGATTTACAAACAAGGTTTGGCACTGTCCTTTATGGTGTGTGACGGTGAGTCACTGGTGCTACATCCGTTCAAGGTTGTGGTATGTTCTAGTTTCAGTATCACGTAGTACTCTGACGGCTATATAAGGTGAAGGAAAGTTAATGTAGGTTTCTTGCTGGTGATGTACGTTTGTAGTACTGTTGTGCTACTGTTACGGCTGTCACAGGTTCAGGAATGAGATCTGGTAAAAGACTTTTAAATGCTTCAATATTTGATTTAATTCTGAATAATATGGAGTTTGATCTAAATTAGTTAAAATAAAGACAATTAAAATATATTATTTAAGTTAATTCAAAGTCAACAATAACATTCTTGAAACATTCCAACATAAGTACTTAACACACATAATAAGCACCTCACATTCATACACTCACACAAATAATACACAGCATATACTTTCTAAGAGTAAATGCCAATTACAAATAATGTTCATTTAAAATAACACATGACCATCTGTAAACAATACAGTTCATTAAGTGTATCAAAGTTCACATCATTAAGCATCAGCACTGAATGTAATATGTTTCATCCAGAAACCACATCAATGAGACACATTCAACAATGATCCCTCAAACAAATAATTTACCTGATATATGTGTAAGCAATACACCCTGAGTGACAAGTTACAACTTAGAACAAAGGTATACTAAAAGTGTTTAAAAATTAACCATGAAACACATGACAAGCCAACGAGTAGTCAGCATGCAACTTAAGATGCAAAAAGGAAACACCATATTTGCCATCGGTAGTACTGTCAACTGTGAAGAACCGCAAGTTACCAATAAACAAAACAAAGGCCAACAGTACTACTGACAGATGTCCATAAAATAAATTGATAAAAGTTAAAATGAATTACAATAAGCCTACAGTTAAAACCAACATCAAGAAATGGCCATCTATAAAAGTTCAAAGGTAAACATCCAAGACCACAACAGTAACAGTAACAGACCAACAGCAGTAATATCAGATGTAATAAACCACAAACATTAAAACCACCATGTAAGAGCCACACAAACAAATATTACTACTCACAGTTGTAATAACTTGAAATATTATAAAAATTACAATAGACCAACAGTGTAAACCACAGTTGCAAAAGTCATACTTAAGATGTTGCTGAAAAATGAACACACACTAACAGTGACACCATCAGGAGTAACAAAGTTACCCTAAATATTTAAAGTGTAAATAAAACAGCAGTTGTACCACCAACAGTAAAATACCTCTCGTATTACACAGCACCAATACAAAACCACAAATACCATTAGTACTACTACCAGCAGTAATTACTGGAAATGCAAAGAAAGAAAATTAATTACAAGCCAACAGTAACAACCATCAGCAATAACTGTGTTACTGGAAATGTTACAGAAACATTACTCTAGGCCAACAGTAATACCATCAGCAGTAACCAAGTTACTCCAAATATTAACACTTACAATTAAATTAACAGTAATACCAACGGCTGAATAAACTTAAAATGTTAAAACCACACACAAGCAATGCCAAAGGTACCACTGCCAGCAGGAAATCTCATGAGATATCAGATCTTATATGTTAATAACAATCATAAAAACATGTCGGAAATAAGTAACCACAATAAAACAAAGGCCCAAAAGATAGTAATTACAATCAAACCAATAATGAAAGTAAAAACAAAAGTAAACGACAGACATTAAAGACCCCAAAAACTGTGCATCGTGGTCATATGGTTGGAGTTATAGGCAATTCAACCCAACTAAGAATCTGCAACAAATATAATGGAAGCAAGGTGAACCCGAGAAGCAGTTGAAACCAAATAAAATGTACTTTGAGGTCTTAAGACTTAAATCCTACATCAGGTTTAAATCAGAGTTGAGGTCAATGTACTTTGTACTTAAGTACATTAACATTGTATTAAAAAAAACATATATATTTCATAAAGGAGAATGTAATATACAGCAAGCTTTCTGCTTTCTGTCTAATACTTCAATTTACAAAAACTAGTTAACATAAAACTTATGTATAGTATTACTGTAGGTTAACTGGTTACATGTATTTACTTATTTATCAGTAAATATCATGTTCTGTAACATTTTCCATCATCACAACACTTAATTAATCTTTAAATTAAAGTGACTTATAAGCCCAATAGCAGGCTTGGTATATTTTTATTTGTTGTATCTGTTTTAGTGAAACATCTGTTGTCGCTTAAATAGAATAAACAATAATAATAGTGGGCCTTTTAATGTTATAACGATAATAATAAGTGGATAACAACCAATTAGTAATTAATTGTAAACTTTGTATTAATGCATGCCAAAATGTAATAACCAGATATTAATTTAGTATTGTTTTCCATCAACTTTGTCATTCCGGATGAAAAGTACTTGTACTTAAGTACTTTGAAAAGTATTTGTACTTGTACTTTAGCAATAAATGGGGACATGGGTTGGGAAAATTGTACTATTAGAAAGAAAATTGAAATTTTGCGTGTTTGGAACAGACTAGTAGTTATGGATGAGGCAAGACTATGTAAAAAAATATTTAACTGGGAGTTTGACAAAGGTGTAAATAACTGGTGTACATGTGTTAAAGATATTTTTATAGAATGTAATTTGAAACAGTGGTATGACAGGAAGGCTTTATGTAACCTGAACTTTATCCGGCTGAAGCTATGGGAAAACTATCAAATTATTTGGAAAGAAAACTTACAGAATAAACCAAAATTACATCTATTCAGACAGATAAAATCATATTATGCAGTTGAAAAATATGTATCTGATAATATAAATTTTAGTCTTAGATCATGTATAGCCCAACTTAGATTTGGCACTTTACCTCTCACTGTAGAAACTGGTAGATTTACAAGCATTAAACGTGATGATCGAGTATATGATCCCATATGTGATACAAATGATGTCGAGGATGAATTACATTTCCTTTTCACTTGTCCAAAATTTTCAGATTTACGAAAAAATATGTTTAGTAAAGTGTTGAGATACAATAATGATTTCTTAAATCATAGCCAAATAGATCAATTTCAAATTCTGTGTAGCTTTCCTTTGTTTCTAGGAAAATATATATCTTCTGCTTTCACAAGGCGCCAAGATCTGTTGTATTTAAAAGTATAAAGAAACTGAACTGACAGATTGTGCTTTTCCTTTTCTATGTATCAGATTGTTCAGTTATGATAAGCTGTGTCATTCTTTGTAAAATAATTTTATAAAATTGTGACTAATAAGTCTTTACAGGCTGGGTGTTTGCTATATCATTGTCTTTTTTTTCGTATATTGTAAACATAACACTTGTCACAGAAATAAAATAAAATATATATGTACTTAAGTACTTTGATAAAAAAGGACTTGTATGTGTACTTGTAATTGAAAATTAACAAAGTACTTGTACTTGCACTTAAGTACATTTCAATGTACTTGACCCCAACCCTGGTTAAAATGCAACTTTTCAGTTACACCTTTAACCTGGTGCAGGTGCTAATTTCAAAAAATCTCCTAATATATTAATTAATTTCAAACACTTCTTGAGTTTACTTTGTTTCCATTATATTTGGCCAAAGACAATTGGTGGAAATGTGTTGACACATAAAATCGAAAAAAAAATTCAATAGCCCTTATCAACAAGAAACCAAAGTGTAAAGTGGGACATGATTTAGATTTAAAATTGAATATCATTTCAGTGTCCTCACTTATAACTCTAAACTTGCTCCCACAATCCACAGCTAGTGTTCTGGGCCTTTAATATCCCAAACAAAACAATTAACATAAAAAGTTACTGGTTACCCTTCAATAGGGTGGTTGGGGGGTAACAGACTGAGCTGTGGCACCTCCAGAATGGTTGAACGAAAGATTGCCAAAATCTGTCAAAGTGTATTGAGACAAACGGGTAGGGGTCTCTGTGGAGATGGTCTGGATCTGATACTCAGAAGCAGCAGATGGTGTCAAGGATGACACCCTGGGAACAGGGGTGCTGTGATGCCTGAAACTAGGTACCAGCTGTCGGAAGATAGTTCAAGACATAATGCTTTCACTGCCCTTCTACAAACTGCTGCAAGACTGGTCAATGAACTGAGTGATCATCTGGTAAAACTTGTCCTGAAATGACCTCCAAAAAGACGGATGGATCTCCTTGACAGTCACCTCCATCCAAATGCACCAGGACCTCTTCAAGTCAGCAGTAGAACCAGACAGGATGCTGTCAATCAGTTTTAACATCTCCTGCTTCTGTTCATTCGTCTTCAAGAGATTCAGAATCTCTTCAGTGTCCTGGCTCTCCTTCCCAGACTTCTTACTTGACGCAGGGGTATCTGGTCAACTGACCCTACCAACACTTCTTCCTGGCCATCTTCAGGAGCAGCAGAGTCAACAGAAGTGCGTACTGGGTTAGTTGTTGAAGTGGAGGCTGACACAGGCTGACACAGATAGAAGGACAACATTTGAGTTGGTATGAAGGCCCTGCAGGAAGAACATGGCTGTGACACCACTTGCCTCTGCCTACACCTGAAATTAGGTCTTGGGAAAAAACTATAAAACAAGAATAGGTTTAAACAGTTAACAGATACAAGGCTTATTTAAAAACCATGACATTTAGCTATTATATTAATTATATTTTTTAATCTGCCCTGCTCAACAATTACTCGATCAGAGATGTATCTGTTTCTACAGAGGTGGCAATTATGCTGATGTTTAAATGTGAGACTTACAGCAAAGGTCTGCTGACTCAGGACGCAGGCTATGTGCCTTTCTGGGAACTGTAACTTCTCAAGGTTAAATTTGTCATGGTCTGTCAGTTCACATGCACCATCCCCAGAATGACATCAACTTTCCAAATCCTGTGCGCACTCTTTTCCACCAGACGTGGTCTTTCACTGTAATAGCAAAAACAAACACAAACATATTGAGTACTTTAAAATGTTAAGAGGGTTAATGTCCCATTTTTCATCACATTTATTGCACATTTTTACATAAACTGCAGATTCACACATTTATTAAAACATTTCCACATGCACTGACAAGAGGCTATACAGGAAGGGCAAATCACCATTTATTACTACATCATTTGACATTGACATGTATGCTGATCACTAAAATATTTTTCTTCATGACTTGCAACATTACATGGTAACTACATATATATGTACACAAGTAGAGCTTTAAAAGTTTTAATAATTCATTTTTAGTAATTTAAAAAAATAATTGTATTAGAAAAATTAAAAGAAATTAAAAAACAAACAAACTCACCAGTCATTTCCACCTCAGCCACCTTCTCGGCCCAAAGACTACTTCTTCTTTGTATTCTCTCACACCCTTTGGATATAAGCAAGGGCTTTTAGTAATCCAGTCTATTAATGCATCTTCTGTATCAGCAGACATCCCCTGCTTTACATGCCGCGTCCTTTTTTTTGTACTATCTTGTGGTAAGACTTCATCAGGCTGTTCAACAGTAGCCAAGTTATCAATACTGTCACTATCTGGTCCTTCTTTTGGGTCCTCAGCATGTTCTGTAATACTTACAAGAGTTAAATTACAATATAACAGTCCATAAAGATAAAAAAATAATAATGTCTTGCTCCAAAGTTTCCACCACAGTTTTCAAAATGCCCACCCGAATAAAGACATGTCTGTCAGTGAGCATAACCTATTTCTAAATAAGGTTGTCGTGTGTCGTACTTTACCTTCTGGAAACCTTTGACAACCTAATCATGACAGATGCAATGTTTTCAGTCACCTTCAAATATCTTATTTAGAATTTGTGTAACAGTAGCAAATGAGAAGCTTGACAGTAGATCACTGTCCTCCACCGTCTATAAAAGTGCCATTAAAAGTATGCAACCTTCAGTCGCTGTGTCCCAACAGTAGCCATCCGAGTCATACCTTATTTCCCCTTGTCTCACTGCACCAAAAATATGTGCATGGTCAGCCACTGACAGGGACTGTCGATTGCAATGTCTGGGCAGTGCAGATGTCAGTCCTCTGCCCCTCTTCCGCTTCATGTGGCGTCTGTGTCTGAGGGTGTGTCAATATATCCCTGTTATATCAAGGGTTGGGTAACAGTCTGATATCCCTGTTATATCAAGGTTTGGGTACCAGTCTATTTGCAATCAAGTGTTTGTTTGGTAAACAACTTAGGTCAACTTGTGACAGGGTCTGTGATTGGTTTATTCATATTGAACCCACTTGGGAATTGTTTCAGAGACAGTTTGAACCCAGCAACTGAAACAACAAGACATTGATTTTATTTTCCCATCCCTCCCTCCCCTGTTTTTCTGATTCATGCTGTTATCGAACATGGGGCTTTTTGGTTTATAAATGGGTACAACCAACCAGTGATATTATCACTAAATAAATTATAGTGTGGATATGTGGTATTTACAGCATGTATTACTGTAGTCGCTTTCTGCATGGTTAATTAGTTATAACCTGGTTAAGTGTTAACCCAGTGCTTCTTAATGTGTTTCTTATATTATCTTAGTGGTACTTTACACGTGTGGTTGTTTATTACATAAGTGCAACAATGTTAGTCTTTATATTTTATTTTAGTCATGTAACTTTTAATGTCAAATTTGTATTGTAAACATGTAATTGTAAGTATCTTAGTCAGTAACTTGTATAAATTATATTATTCACTTTTAATCTATAGTTTCGATGAGTCAGTAACAGGGCATGTATTCATTATCATATGGACATGGAACTCTAATTTACATGCATGCCTGATAATGTTAATGCTTACATATAACTTACACGAACTGTACATAGTCAGTAGTTAGTGTGCATTTACTCACTGTATGTAGCATGATATGGTATAACATTACAAGTCACTTTTTATATCTAATAAAGACATACCCTCAGTGGTCGTTTGACTGTTTTGGGAGAGGGCTTGGGGACTGACAAACACGGTTATTCGTACGGTGGTAGCACTGACATAGGAAGTAACTGACAGGGAAATTTTCAGAGGCACAAATTTTAAACTTTTAAAACTTTTTTAACAAACACATACTACCGCGGGGGATGCCGCCTGTAGTGTGAAAGAGGTATAAGCGAAATCCCATACATTGGGAATATATATATTATTTAATCATTTATAGAAACATCACCAGCAACTAATTTACAAAGGGTGACCATATCTACATGACTTTTACCACTTCAGATGAGGTGGCCTTAAATTAAGATTGAATCGCATCAGTAACACATTTTATGATATCAGAACCACATTTATTACTCTTGTCATTGTGGTCAGTCTGACATAGAGAGACCCCCAAGACGCCCCAATCAAAAGAATAACATTGGTGATGAAGTTCTTTTTATTATAAATCACTGTTAAAACACCTGCATAATAATAGGCGCCTGGGCCAAACCATGTCATTTTGTACATTAAAATACAACATATTCCCCAAGTCCCTCCAAGACAAATTAAACAATGAGATTAAACATATTTATTCAATATATAAACGAATAAATATGATTACTACAATTCTTGTCATTTCTTGTTAAAATATGTTAGAGGTTACAGACAAGCAACATTTATAAAATAGAGAGATACATAAAAATTAAATTATATATATGATTATATTTGAAGAGGTGTTAGGGAGGATGCAAACCTTAGACCTAGGAAGTATGAGATAATGACCAGTGATCTTGAAAAGGTTATACCGAAGTAAATAATGGTTACACAGAATTACATATATATAAATTACTGAACGAACGAACCCAACTAAAACCTATATAATATTGGCTGTAGGTAATGGAAATGTAGGTAGTAAATGAAGGCCGGGTACATATCTATATCTGACCCTGAATTAAGCACAGAAGTGACATAAGCCTCCTAAGAGGGACTGCAATATTTTACAGGTAAATAAGCCATAATATAATGTTTCATGCACTTTAATACAAGAGGACTGAACAATGGCCATTTTTCAATATAGTACTCATCATGTATTTATTATACTACAAATGAATAGTCTGGATTAGGTTTGCAACAAGAATCCAATTTCTTTTAAAGTGAATGGTAAAATCGTTTATGGCTCACAGGTATGATTTTTCATCAAACACACATCTGATGTTTAAATGCTGTGATTTAAAAATAACGCTAAAACAAACATCCATGATGCACTCCTATAAGTCTTGTGACAGCAACACAACACTGCATCATGAGCACATTGACGTCACGGTGAAGGGAGGAACACCAATAATAAAACCATTTAATAATATAATATCTTTGGAGATTATTCAAATTTTCAAAATGTTATTCACACTCACATTAAGTACTTTTAGCAAGATCAAAGTTAGTTTTGGAACAACATTTCACTCACTTTTAATCTGTTACATAAAAAGGGTGTAATGACAGTTCTATGTTGTTCAATTGTTAGTATACAAACTTAGTTAAGATCAATTATTATTACCACTGCAGTTACCCATTAAGTGTTTTCTTTTAAGATAGCAGTGTGACAACATATTGGCCCTTACTACTATGTTACAAAATCAAAATAACTAACATTATTCATTTCCTAACCTGTTTAAATCTTGATAAGGAATAGAAGAAATTTATAATGCTGTAGCAAAGTTAGCTATATCATTAGCATGAATTCAATATACAAACTACTTCAGTTATCTGTAGAGTAACTTAAAGATATCAGACTGGAAAATACTTAAACGCTTTGCTACTATGTTATAACTACCACAGCAATAATTTACACAAAAGTAAGCTTGTAAGAAAGTGTATAACAACTGAGGCACCATAGACGACCTTGAAAGGTCAAATCTGTAAATCTGTAGTTTTTTTGGTATCAGTTTACCAAAATATGGTCCCTGTATTGGGAATAACCAAATAAAATAAATGCCAAACCCCAAAGACATTACGAGGGGGCCACGGTGGCAGAGTGGTAACACTCTCGCCTCCCACCCCTGCGGCCGGGGTTCGATCCCCGTCATGGCCGTAAGTGGGAAAGCTGGTAGTTGCTTGCTGTTGGTCAGCAGTTTACAGTACAGAACCCTAGCGAACTATATGTACTGGTTTCCTCTGCCCTTCCAACTACCCGTCGTGATATGACCTGTACAGTGTTGAAAGCGACGTAAAACACCAAATAAACCAAAGACATTAGGAGGTATTGATTATGTGATAAAGCTTTGCAAGGCCAGTCAAATAAACTAAAGTAATACCTCAATATAGATACATGGTTACATAGTGAGGGTCCTCACAAATTGTTCTGAGCTAGTCATTCCGTGTATAACACAACAGGCTTGACAGCATAGAGTACAGTCAAGTTCATAAAGACCACAAAGGGCAGGAAAAATTAGAATGCCAAGTAGATCTGTCTGGTCTTGGGTCTCAAGCCCTCTGAGATCCTCTGCTCAGCCTGGGTCCACAATTGGGCAGTCTCTTGATTTCCTGACAAATAAATATAAAACATAACGGCAGTAACGAGTTCAGACAATGCACTTTTATTCCTACATACAGCAGCCAGAGACTACTTTTTAGATACCAAAGTTACGTGATAGCATTGACCCTGTCACATCCTCCCATTGACATTCTCTTAATCCCTCAACCTCTGGGGTTGTAAGGTTAGAATAATTATGCCAACATGACAAAATGTCAGCATAAGTATTCTCAACTCTAGGTATGTGTATGCAGTTCAATGTTGTATGCAGCTGTATACAGCATACTGTTCTAACACTAGCCATAGGAATTATAACCCTAATTTTATGATTATTGAAGGCATTGGCCACGGCCCAGTTATCACACCAGAGAATGACCTTTTTATTTTGCCAAACTTTATACCATAGTTGAATTGCCAAAGCAATGTTAGTAGCCTCAAAGTGGACAATAGAACCTACATTTTTAAATTCTTGTGGGATTGGACAAGAATATACATGACCGTGATACTGAACAAGGTTAAGAGAGGTGCCCACAAATACAGATTCTGGCAAGCTATGATATTTCTCAACTGAACCATTAAAAATCTGCACAAAGGAATTAAACCATCTAATATCCTTGTGTATTTATTTGGGGTTTTACGTCGCTTTCAACACTGTACAGGTCATATCACGATGGGTAGTTGGAAGGGCAGAGGAAACCAGTACATATAGTTCGCTAGGGTTCTGTACTGTTAACTGCTGACCAACGGCAAGCAACTACCAGCTTTCCCACTTACGGCCATGATGGGGATCGAACCCCGGCCGCAGAGGTGAATATCCTTGTGTAAGGCATTGGTAAGTTTTATATATCCTCTAGCTGGGGGATTATGTAATAACCTTAAGCAACCTAGCTGGTTGTACACAGCGATGTATGCATAGTAGTTTTCCTATTAATTTTGGAGTTGATTTCTTGTTGCTTGAGTTTTAGAAGCTAGGCACTACATAAATATTTATTTTATTTTTTGTCCTCAGGTATGGCTAAGATGCCTGTGGTAGCATTTATTTCAATACCCAAGCATGTAATATGCATTATTTATTTAATTGGAAGACTCACTTCCTGTGAAATATTTATTAGATAATTAAAATAACTATATACCAATGTGGGGGGCCACCCCAATGTAATCGTCTAAATAGTTAATAACCCACATAATATGAAAGCAATTAAATCTGTACAAGACTGGAAGATAACTGCCCCACTTTAGAAGCCGAATGATAGCCCAAAGTCCACGTACATTGCAACTAGCCAAACAGGGGTAGTCTTAGGGATCTAGATATGCAAATTGCAAAATGTATGTTCTAAGTCTATTTTAAACAACTGTGTTATACGCTGAACTTCTCCATCTATAGATGGATCTTTTAATAAAAATCCATCACAACTATTACCACTCTGACCCAGTGGCCAGGAAGGTTGACTATAACCCTGACCCCACCATCAGGCTTGACTTTTGCCTAAGTGACAATAATGGATACTATCACATGTCAATTGTCAAGGAACTATCATAGCCTGAAATTTTGTTTCTGTTTTGATTATATGAAAATAAAGAATAATCAAAATTACTGGAAAACCATACTGTAAATATTCTGCTAAAATTATTAAATCATAACATGTTAACAAGTTACGCCAAGCATGAATATTCAGTCCAGAAGGGACCTCAATTCTTGTCCCTTTATAATTGGAAGTTTATGAACTTTAACTTTTTCATGTATTTCTGTTCGCCACTTGGCATCATTAGTAATACTATTTTATCGGAATAATTTAGAAATTCAATCCTAGGATCATATGAGGGAAGAAAGGCAAATGTATGTTGATATGTATTTAACTCAATATATGTACTTTTAATGCTATATTCTGGTCCCCAGTATTTGCAATGCGCTGTTTTAAGGCATCATGATTATTTTGTTTATAACTGTTGTACCTTGTTTTTGTGATATATTAATATGTAATTCTGTGTTTTCAACATATTCTTTTAACGACTGAAAGTTTTATGTACCAACTAGCATAACAACATGAGCCACCTTCTGTGGGATTCTCAGTACCATGTTCATAATATATACTGTCACATAAACAGTATTTAAAAAATTGGAAATTATCATGGTAAAATTTGCAGCAACTAAAATTAAATTAATGTGAGGCTCACTGTGACCATAACTGACAGAATTATTCAGGCTAATGATATTTATGTTATTATCAGCACCACCTTGGGAGCAGTACTCGGGCCGATTTCACAAAGGGACTTATGTCCAGATTTAGATGTAAATTTAAGACTTTGGCCTTAAATTTATGTTTAAGTCTGTGGTCTTAGACTTACCGGATTTCACAAAGCAGCTAAGTCCATGAAATTGCTAAGTCAGTGAACTTAACTTTAAGTCTGGGAGATAGTGGGCTTAAATTTTGTAAAGAGGACTTAAATATGGCTGCCATAAACTTATCTCCACTTCAAAATTTGAAATGGCTGTAAATAATTATACAGAACACCTTACTGAAGTAGTCTTTGGGAAGTTTATATGATATGTAACAAGGTTTTCTATTTCAAAACAGCACTTCTCCTTAGATAACATGCATCAAATGAAGGGCACAAAAGGTCATATGACACAGAAAACCACTGTGGTTATTTGATAAGCTTGGGCTTAACTAAGTCACCCTTTGTGAAATCAATTTAAGCCCAGACCTAGCTAAGACCAAAGTCTTAGATTTAAGTCCAAGACTTAGCCAATAAAGGGACTTAGTTTAAGTCCTTTAGTGAAATCGGCCTCTGATTAAGTGTAGCATGACACTCCCTATTAAAGTTTCAAGAATCAAGGCCTACCTGGCACAACTATGCAGTATGTGAACTACTGCACAAGATATTGTCAGTATTATAAATGGAAGTATAACCATAACTACCAAAAATATTAACATCGGCGGTCATGTAATATTTTTCCACATAATTTTCCTTGGTGAATTTTCCTTTTCACCAAGATTACCTATATAACTTCCATAGACCTTTTCAACATCTCCTCATGTGACTGAACTTAGGTAAACACACATACTCCTACATATACAGATTTGCTGCAGTGCACACAGAAGCATTTTTGTGTACATTATTGAGGCAAAATATCACTTAAATTCTATTATATATAATACTTTAAGTTATTGTGTGTTGCATGGTTACTTTAAAAATATTTAATTTAGAATTGGAGAAAAGCAGTTTACAATACTGTCCTACATTCACATTGTTCCAGGTTTTTAATGGGGAGAGGTTGTAAACACATGTAGTTGAATATTTTGACAAATTACCCAGAAAAAATGTTTCATTAAGTTAAAAACAAAGCTTATCATGGTCTCCCTTACTTGGTTGGGAAGTCAAAATGAATACAATAGTAAAGAAAATAACTGAAGATTCCCCATTACATGCACAGTTTGTATATGTTCTCAGTGCTACCAAAAGGAGGCTATGTTTTTTGATGTGTTGTTTGTATCTCTGTTAATACTCAAAAAGACATGAACAAATCTTTATGAAAATTTTTATTTACATAGGGCCTGACCGAAGGAAATTGGGATGAAATTTTGTGGAAAAATCCAGATCACACTCTTCATAAAAAGCCCTGAACTTTCAAAGGTCAATTTTTTAATGTAATTTTTCAAATGATTTTGGCTTTCTGGTTAATACTGCTCAAAAAAATCAGCAGATCTTCTTGACATTTTCCAAATGGGTACAAAGGAAGGATTATATTTTGGGAAAGATCCCAATCATATTGTGGATGCCAAAATAAAATCATGAGCTTTTGGAAATACCCCTCTCGATAGAGGAGGTTTCTAGTTAAAGTTTGAAGTGGATCTTGAAATTTGAGAATAAACCACAACCACAAAATATCTACATCCGATAAATATGACCACAAACTAAAATTGTCATCTTTGAGATTTTTAAACACTTCTGATCTTTCCAACGGCTTTCAAAATGGCTTGGTTTATACAGAATCTAGATGGGATAGGAGTTCAACACACGCCAAAAAGTTTATCTCATTTCCTCTATAATGGCCACACTGTAAAATATAATCTGGGTTCTCTACCATACAGACATTTCACATTTTTATCAGGACTAAAATGTGTTATTTGAACTATACATAATAAAAATAAACTCATGAATTTCGAAGCTGAAGCTCTATCAAAGAATAATTAAGTTGAATGAATAGAAATCTCTTTCAAATACTAGTTACAGTGTAGCCTTTGGAAATTTTCTTTTAAAATTTTATCGCAATGGTTAGAATTTCTGGGAAAAGTGAGCTATAGTAAGATGAATGAAAAAAAAATTTACATGTGGTTTTTTTTTTTTTTGAGACAGAAATACCTATCTATCATTGCTTTATTGAAACAATTAAACGTTTTTATATGTGTTTTTTGAGACAGAAATACCTTTCTACCATTGCTTTATTGAAACAATTAAACGTTTTACGGTATGTTTATTTTACTATGTGTAAGGTAACCCTCAGCCCTACCCACAGATCATGGTATGTCTTTGATATCGACTTTAAACTGTTGGCAGAAATATCAGTACCGATGCTGTTGTGTCATTTATGATTTAAAGGATAAAAAGACTCAGCATGAACATTGAGATAGAATTCATATATATTACCTTTATCAATTTTGTAATTTTTAGTATCAATCTGTTTAAAGTTACTGTCAATATATGTAAAGACTTGCAAATTGTCATGTGACTTGTCATATAAAACCACAGTAGATTGTAAATCAACCTTATTGTTAAACTCGGTGTTCTTTCTTGCTAGTATTAGTCTGAACAGTTTTTCTATTACTCAGATCATTTTTCAGCCGTAAGCATTTTGATGCTGGGTTATCATATTTGTTTCAGTTTCTTTGTGACAAAAGTTACAATAACGTTGATACAGAATGTCATATGCAGTATGATCACTATTGTTATGGCAAAAGTCCTTGTTGTAGTGTACACAAAGTTGTGAACCACTATTTCCTGTTGCTGTTTGGTCCTGAACCATTTTTGAGTCTGTCTGTTTTTGAATGTTTCTCAACTTATTCTAACTATCCATGATGTTTTACCCCTTTCTATATCCTGCATTACTGCAGCATGAGCATTGATCTTGTTCTTCAATCACACCCAAAAAACCCTTGAACCCACTGTCTTATTACTATACCTTGGCTATTTCCCCCTGCTACAACTGAACAGAAATCTTGAGACCAATTTATATAATTTTTTTATTTTTTGGTAATGCCTGTCTATATCTCTCTGATTTAAGAGTAGTAGCTTGCTTACCTGAATTCTCAACTCTAGAAGCATTGTGTTGGTCGTTTAGAAACCTTTCTTTGCCTCTGCTTGTAACCAGGAGTCAGTTTTCAAATCTTCAAAAGATGATAAACTGCGGTTCATAAACACTAGCATGTTCTTCATGTTTGCATATACAGGCCTCCAGCTGATAATTTTTTTTCCTTTTTTTGTCTCTGGACTTCCATGAATTGCGGCATAGCATGATGAGTACCAGTCTCATCTGTGAAATTAAGCAGCAATGGGCTGCATTAGTACTTAGATGAGTGACTGCCTCAGCTTACTACTCACGTCTCTGATGGCTTTTTGTCTCACACTAGTAGATTTAAGCCATTATACAATGTGACATCATAACATACTCATGACAATAAGCGGAACAGTTACACCTAAAATAGCTCATGAAGGTAACAATAGGCCTACCTAGCCATAAGCCAGTCTGCCTCTTTTGTTACACAATATAAGAAATTACTAATATATGCCCTTGCTTACTGAATGAAGTAACAAATTTACCTTTGACTCGCATCAGGAAGACATTTTATGATATCATCACAACCACATTTATCTCTCTTGCTATTCTGGTATTATCACAACTTAACTTAATATGGCCAAGTTTATGCTATCTGACACACTTTTGTGCCTCAGTCAAACAGGGGCAATCTAAGCCATACATCTTGGGAAGGGTGAAGCTAATACTAATTGCTTTATAAACATGACGTGTTGATCAGTCTGAAACATATTTAATACCATCCAATAATACTCACTTATCAGTTCGTATTGTTTTTTTCAGATTCGCATGGCCTTTGGAAGGATTAACTATGAAAAACACAACATTGCAATTATGGTTTGGCTTGTAAAGATGCATATTATCACAGTAAGTTTTATGTTCGCCTAATTATTGGTTATTGATCAACAATAGCTGACATATAAATGTGTTAATGTTACATATCAAAATGAGTGGTCTTTATCTTGATGAAGCATTTGAATCTTTTTTACCAATTTCTTCCAGTACTTATGAAATCAATAGCCGCTCATCATTAATGGTTGTTTTTTAATTGTGATTAAGATTCCTTGGTACTCGTAAACAGGAACCTCGCCACTGTAAACAACAATATTTTGCCCCATTTCTCTCTTTGGATACATCTGTTCTTACAACAAGACATAGAAATCCAGAGAAGAAGTTCCTTAATGGGGGATGTTGGGCTGGGGCCATCTTGTCAGTAACTTTTGATTTTTGCAGGGTTGGGAGCCATACATACAGAGTCCGAGAGGATCGGTTGCAGTTTCCCATCTTGTCACGGAGGATCGAAAAAATGTAAAAAAATATTAAACATGTCTGATATTTCACCAACTCTCCCTGACTCTTGATCCCAACTGTGGCTCCGCCCACCTTTTAACCATCCTGTCATTTCTGTTTATGACTTGTCATAGTCAATTTCCATCTTGTCTTATACTTTTACTGTCTTGTCTGGTGGCACTTGCCAGCATGTCCTAGTCAGGACATCACTCCACAACAGGCAGTGGAATACAACCAACTGTACTTGAATGCCAACCACCCTGTCTTTAACAACCGTGACCATATTCACTTCCTGCCAAGACAGAAATTTTGGGTTGGGTTGGAGATTCTGTAACATAACAACAAGGACAAGTCAGGAACACAGCAGGACCAGATGTAAGAGGAAGGTGGTTGCAGCAACAGACAAGCTGGGAAATGTGTAGGACAAGCCGGCATAATTTTACTGACTTACGGCTTGTTGGTTATGAAATCTGTGGCTATAAAAGGCATTTTCGTGTGAGGAATGCATTATTTGGATTTTCAACTCAGATTACAACTGGCAGTGTTTAGATAGGCTTTTCTGTTTTTACAAATTAACTTGGGACTGTAAGTTCGGCTGGCTTGCTGATAGGTTTTTGCTTTTAATAAATGCTGCTTTGATTTGTAAGATGGGTCCAAAAGTGGAAGAAAGAATGTGAGGAAGATAGCAGTCCCCATAGACACACCTACAGAGCTTGATTTCGGAGATACAGCTGCTGACATACATTGGACTGAGGCGAGAGAACAGAGGTAGGGGAGAGGCTGTGAAAAAACAGAGGGAGAAGAGGGGTGAAGCCAGGATTGTGAAAACTCCACAGTCACAGATAGAGGAGGCAGTGGCCAAAAAGACCAAGAACTGAGAAGAGTGAAAAGTGAAATAGACACAGAGGATGGAGGAGAGGCAGGCTCATCTCAATCCTGATCCAGGCGCAACAAAGGACATATGACATACAGTTATTTAACAAACTCAGATAAGGAGGCTCTTGTGGACTTTGTCAAGGATCATTAGGAGCCTTATGACAAGATCAACGAGGACTTTAAGTACAAGGCAAGAAGGATTGCCTGTGGTAGAGGTTCATCAGCAGCCGCAACCTGTTAGTGAAAGTGTGCAAGACTTAGTTGGAATCACTATGAAGGGTTAACCCAGTCCAAGTCTGCCGAGGCTTCCAAGGAAATGACAGAGAGGCAGAACTGGATTCAAGACAAATTTAAATTCTTGAAGACACACATCAGAAGGAAGGGACTCAGCAAATCTTCAGGCTTCTTCAGGTCTCTGAAGAATGGAGGCAGTGCAAATGCAGCCTCAGCCTGATATTTTAAGAGATTCCACGGACACTGACAATATGGCAATCAGCATGCTCTCGGAAACGACACACCATCCATCTATTGCTAGGCCCAGTGTAGTGTCCCAGCATTTATCAGCTGACTTTCCTCGAGCCCTGACAGGAGACTACCAGAACAGCCTTCTGCAACTACCTGGCATCTGAAGTTGAAAATTTGGAGGAAAAAGTCTTTCAAACTTTCAGAGACGAGGATGTAAAACTTTTAAGTTGCATACAGAGGAGGGCAGAGGAAAGGAACTGTCATTCCAAGCAACCTATACTTTCTGAGAGCTCCAGTGTCACTTCCACATTTGTGCCAGCAGCTGCTGTCAAAATACATCTATACTATTTGAGAAACTCATGTGCCAGCAAGCCAGGTCATCCAACCAGCAGAGAGTCAAGTGGTACCCAGAGGATAACAACAGCCCAGAGGGTAGCAGACTTCATACTTAGTTGTTGAGGAGAAACAATCTGGCCCTTCAAGACAGCTACATGTCACCATCAGCCTGCAAAAGCGCTTCAACCCTCTATTATCAGTAGCCTCTGTCACAAGTGAAAAAAGTTCATACAACATATCAGGACTCTCTAGCCTTTTTGGGGAATATACAGTCAGTCATGAGTTATCAGCAGATGGATACACCTCAACAGATTTCACCCAACCGCCATGCAGCAAGCGCCTCCACAACAGCCACCCCCCATCAATCATCTGAGTCCAAGCCGCAGCACCAGTAGACTTCTTGCACCTATCTAAAATTGGTCCTTTACTCAATCACTGCTGTAAAATGACTTTTTCAGGACAACTTCTGATTCATAGGTGTTACTCAGGACCACCTGTATCTTGTTAAAACATTTAAATGCAATGTGTTAGAAAATATATAATCATAAATGATATATTTGGACTTTGAGAAAAAAAATTTAAAAAAATTGAAAAAGACTTTTGAGAAAATTTGTAAATTATTTTGACCTTTGGATCCAACTGTTGACTTTTGATCCTTGATAAACGTTAAAAGTTATGAAAAGATTTTGACACTTCACAAAGTTTTAAAGTTTCAAAGATTTTTTGGGAAATTTGTTGGAAACTGGTGCAACACTAGTTTAAATAAAAGTTCTTGGAATAATTGTGTAGTCCTGAAAAGGACTGATAAATGCCAGCTTCTTCTGTCCCCATTGTAGTTCCTTGTTACATCTCAGACCCTGTCCTCCTGTCCCGCTAATGCACCAACATGACTGAAGTAATCTTTCAGTAGGACTTGCTGATGTTTGGCCTCCCTCAAAGGTTTCCTGTAGTTTTCATCAGGCACATACACCACTTGTTCATTTTGTAGGGCTGCTATGTCATCTGGTTGGGTGGGTGCCTTATATTGTCTGCCTTGGTTTGCCCTCAGCATGTTGTACAACACAACACATGTCAACAAAAATGTCTCTGGCAACTTTTCGGCTTTGTGCACAGTAAGATCCTGAATCTGCTTGCATGATTCCAAACTCATTCTCCACTACAGTCCTCCCTCTTGAGATCATGTAGTTGACTATTCTCTCTTACCTTGTTAATTATCTGCTGTTGCAGGGTGTTCACAAGCCATGGCATCAAGGCGAAGGTGTCGTCACCCAGCAAGAAATCATGCAAATCTGGTCATTGCTTTGCCAGGGGTTCACGTTACAGAAGCCCCAAGGTGATATCCTTGATAAATATTTGTGCATCTGATCAAAATCTGACCCAAAATCTACCTAGAGGAATATGATTAGAACACGGAAAAAAGCCCTTATAATTGTAATATTCACTCCATGATTTCTTGGGCTTCTTCAATATGATATGTTTTCCATCTGGTGCCCCAAGAGCATGGAGGACATTCCATCTGGTTCTGAACTTCTCATTTTTTCCAGTCTTCAGGATTAGTAGGGCAGGTCAAGGATTCTTCTGGAATTCAGCAAGGATGGCCCAGTAGACAACAGGGACGAATTTAGATACAGTCGTTTGGTCAACCAGCCAGTAATACTGTAAAGATGTGTATGTTTCTCCTGTTGCCAGGTGTCTTAGCATTATTGTCAGTTTCAATCTAACTAGTAATGTTTTCTTAAAACTGGTGAGTAGCTGCGGTGGTGTATGAATTCTTCAATGTGTGGCAACCTGACAAAATTCTGGTAACCTGGGATATCAGTCTGTATTAAGTTGGCAAAGTGGGTTTAAAAGCATCCTCTTTATTCTCTTTGAAGTATCCAGGGCATGACCCAAGGGTTTGTGGCTTTCTTCTCCTGGATGGTGGAGGAGGCTGTGGTGAAGGTGGCGGCTATAGGGCAGGTGCTGGTCCTGGGTTCAGATTCTTCCTTTTTCGTCTGCAAATCATAATGGAAATCAAAATATTAAACTCAACAAAAACAAAGGGACCCTAAGCTTCTATGGAAAGTCTGTCTGATGTGTAGCTGGCATCTATGCAGTGATAAATGATGAGTAACAGCAGCCAGGAGAAGTTTGTATTTTGTTGTTTTGATCCAAACTCATGATCCCGACTCCAGAAATTAAGCAGTCCATTTGGGATGGGTTGGGACACTGCTCCAGTCCTTTCAGTTTATCACTATGGCTTGTCATGGCCTGATATGGCTTGTTGGTTAGGGGGTTATGGCTTGTTCGTGCTAGGGGACATTGGCTTTTCAGTCTACCCAGTTTGTGAGTAGTTCATGCACATGTACTGCCAATGCTGTATCACTCCGCAAACATTTGGTGACACGCAGGGAATTTGATTCTGTGTTAGTTCCATGTTAGAAAGAAAGTGGTACACAGTTCGTGGATTTTATGGTTATTTTATCATACATTTACAAGGAATTTTACATGCTTATTTGTGAACTTGTTGCTGTTTACCATTGGGGTTTTTATGTTTTTATTGATTTTAAATGTACCTTGATCATGTACCTCTTGCTGGAATGCATACTATGGACAAAACACTGTGTTTGTGTTGAATATTCAGTGTCACTTTGTTAGACTCGGTGCCAGTGAGCGATGGTCATCTAACCAGCTTCAGATATAACCAGTGAGTATACAGACATGCCCCGAAAACATATAAGTGCTCTACATGCAAGGTGAAACATTCACCCTCCATGGGCAAGCATTGCCCCAGACGTACAGACTCAACCTACCCACGGGTCCACAACTCTCATGTCCCTTCCTGATGATAGTCTCATTGCTCATGACCCGGAGCATGGGATTGGTATTGAAAGACACCCAAGGGTATTCAGTTGTGGCCATGGTGGTCCTGTGCAAGCAGGGTATGGTAGATCTAATATTGTGAGGGACGGGCACGGAGGCAGTGTGGTTGCGTCCACGTCAGAGGGGATTGATGTGGTTTTACAAGAATTATGGTCCATATATGCATGGCTTGATAACATTGAGAACTACATTGACCGGAGTCAATCTAGGACATCTACCCCTCAGTAGTATCCACGTCTGACGGGTCCCTATCCTGGTCATTTACCCCCTGTTCAGGGTGTAAAGACATCTATTCCATCACCTGTGAGTTTTGTGCATTTTACCATGGTCCCACCTGTGACGACTATAGCTAGCTCCCAAGAACTGTTATCACCCCCACATGCTGGGTATCTGACTCCAGGGATCCATATTGGCTGTCACGTTCAGACCCTTGTAGCACAGTTTCCACCTTTTCGACTGCTGGAATGAATGCAGCTGGGTATTCTACAATTGTGCCACCTCACCTGGGGACTGTTTCTTCATCTACACATGCTTCCCATACTTCTGATATGCCAGTATTCAGGACAGGTATGTCAGGTGCTGTGGGTGGGACGGCTACATCAGTTCATACAGGGGAGGGATCTGATTGTGTGATTCCTTCAATGACTGCATTGAGATCTTCTGCAGATGTTCAAGAGAGGGTAAATGCTAGACCGCAGGCATTAGAATGGGCAGCTGCTACATCTGTACAAGGTAACTGCCAGAATACGTCTGTTCATGGTCATGGTGGTTGTTGAAGAATAGTTGCCAGAATACATCTAATCATAGTCAAAGTTGTGGTTTGAAAAATGGAAATGATAAAAAGGTTGTTGCCTGGCCCCAAGACTTGGCATTCGTGGGTACTTTGAGAAAAAGGCCTTCTTATGAAGAGCTAACTATGACTCAGTGGTTATTAGGATTTCTCAGGATTGCTGAGGAGGAAAGTAACCATGTTAGGAAGCAGAACATGTATAGCTGTTTAACTGAGTTAATGCAGGACGCTACTGATAACAGCTGGGCAGCTGCAAAAGGTGCCCAAGCGGTGCTATGTAAAGAATGCAAGATGGGGTGTTAGATTGGCGTGATTTGGAAAAAATTAAAAAAAAACATATGCTCGTTCTGTAGTGCACAATTCAGGTGATGGTAATGCGAAGAGGGGTTCAGGCAATGGGGTGCCAGTCTGGATCCTGTGGTTTCACTGGAAACCATGAAATCAATGTTTTGTATGTAAAACATGTGTGTGCTCATTGTTTGAATACAAATGGCTAGGAATTTAGGCATACTAGAAAAGGCTGTAAGAAATTCAAAATGGTGAATTCAAAAAAGGTCAAAAACAGTAGTTTGTCAGCATGACCCACATGTCAAGGTTTCTTTTATTAAGATTAATGATGTTACATCTGAAAGTGTGGTAAATGTAGTTAATGACAAAGTTGTAATTGCATCTCAAGATATTTCGCAAGCTGTTTTGAATTTTGATAATAGTTCAATATCCTCTTCCAGGGCCAGTCTTCCACTGGTTAGTGAAAATCCTGGTAAGTTGTCTATAGCCCCAAGTGAAGCCATTTGTATCCCTACTCCATGTAAAAATGTTTCCCCTAGAGTGGATGTGCATCTGGGGGTTTATGAGTCACCTGATAATGGGAATTTTTATATGGATGAGTTACTGGAATGTGAGATATTTGATGTCAATCGTGAGTCTGTGAGTCATTTTTGTGGCCACATGACGTTCAATTCATAGGGTAAGATGTTGTGGTATGCAAAATTATGGCCCCATAGGGTCAGAGATATCGTGCTGGGGGATCTGTTGTATCAGTGTTCTGATACTATGAGTTGTAAACAACAGCAGGATGAGGTATTTGGCTTTATTTCTTTTACATCACCTGATCCTCAATTTATTTTACAAGATAGTACTCCCACCACTGTGGCTAGGGGGGTTGATCCTGTGGATTGCCACAACAGGCTTAAAGTCTCTGGCACTTTCAACTGTCTGGGCTCTAGAATTCAGTTATCCGAATCCGTTGATTTTGATTACTTAGAGATCTGGCTCCAAATTATTGGGATCAGCAACTTTTTACTTTTCTGAGATTTGGATCTCCATTGGATTACAACCAGTCACAGGGTCATAAATCGGCTCTACAGTTTCCACAGCATGTGGTTAACTATTTGAATGATGAGAAAGGAGAAAAAGCCATTTCGGCCATTATTTGCCCCCCACCTTTTGGTCAAAGTTCACATGTCTCTCCATTCATTACTAGACCCAAGCATGACACTAATAAATGTAGAGTTATTGTGGATCTCTCATTTCCTCAACATTTTAGTGTTAATGATCATGTCCCAAAAGGTGTATACATGAACACAGGTTTCAAACTTTATTATCCGAACTTTGATTTTAGGGCTAACTAACATCCAAGGTGTCCTAATGCACCCACATATACACCAAGACCCCCTAAATAACACCCACTAAAATAACAAGATTTGACAACAAATCTACACAACAGGCCTCTACAGGGCGAAAACTTCCAGAATGTGTAATAAGGCCATATTAAGCCAAAGGTCCCCAAGGGGCACTAAACAGTTACCAACTAAAAAGTAAATTACTCCAATCGACTAATATTACTAACAGACCAATATACTGCTAAAATAACACCTATAAAAGACACTCTCAATGCATAATAACCCAGTAGGGATACGCACCATTACAGTCCAAGCCATGTCTTAAGCTTACAATCTAAGTTATAAAGTTACAGATATCATACATATTCCACAACATAAACCGTACTCTACACAAAACTTCACATAATGACGACAAACACCTGACCTGGGTGGAGGCAGCACATGCTACCTAAATGCAAACCACATAACTTGTAGAAAGTATACCATACCACATTTTTGTGGATCAATAAAGTGAAAAGGACAATTTTTTACATTTTGAATGTTTATAATTTTTTGGTAATGTTTGGATATCTACACAGGCCATTTAGGACTTTTTCAGCTTGATCGCAACTTAAGTATAGTACAGGCATCACCAGATAATATGGTGGTCACCACTTATTTTTCCATGATCAACAGATTATCTCATTATCACCTGAAGAAAATAAGTGATCTTTAAAGACATGTGGGACCAATATAAGTTATAAATATGAAGGAAAATAAGAATGAGGGGGAGTGAAAGAGTCTGTTTGGAAAATAAGAACATGCCAAAGGGGTGAAAGAGTCTGTGCAGAAAATAAGAAAGTGCTCGTGGAGGGGCTTCAAATTCTTACATGACATGACTTCTTATTTTCTTATCTTTTACTGTATATTTATCATTGCACAGCAGTACAAAACTGGTGACAATAGACAGGAAAACATGACATACTTGTATAATATGTGTGTGTGAAGCAAATCTCCAAGACAATTAGATCTGTATTTTTGTAGGAATCATCCAATGAAATAGCAGAAGAAAACTTTGAAGGAAAAGCTGCTGTAAACACTGCTCAAACTAAACTAAATCAGTTCCTGACAAGACAGGGCTATGATTGGTCTTATCCCGATCATGCAATGTTATGGACAAAGTTAGTTTTTTGGTTTCAGTTTTAATTTTTTCATTAGTTCAGTTTTAGTTTTTTCATTGATCAACTAAATGCAATATAGGAACTGACTGCTGTCAAATTTTAATTGACTAAAGCTGTAGTTTTGTGTAACCCTTGTTGTAGGACATTTATCTCGTACCTCAGTAATGTCCATATTACAGATTTCCCTTGAAAAAATGGTGATGAGATTTGATGTTGATTGTAAAATTTTTGAAGGAGACTGAAAATTTCAGTTCCTGTTATGTTTAGTTATGATAAAGCTGTGTTACAGTAAAATATCTAATATGCATTTTCTTCATTTCTGAAAGCTGCACCTTGCTTAAGTGACAGATTTATATGAATAGAAAGCCCACTTTTTGTGTTTCAGTTGGACTATCTTTCAAACTTATATTGAGTTTCTGCAAAGATTACATTCTAGTACACAGAACAATACCTAAATCTCTGAGATTTGAATATCTATCAAGGTTATTAGATTTTGGACCCCAGGGCAATACCCAAAATCTCCCAGATTGGACTTTCTTCTGGTTGAAACTCCAACTGGACTTTCTAACGGTAGAATTTAAAATTCTACCAGATTGGACTTTCTACCATGACATATATATATCATAACTGGACCAGCAATAAGCCAGTTCTTGCCATTTTTGTTGAAGTATATGCCGAGATATAAAATGTTGCACAATTTGTCTGATTGAAAAAAATTGGTTTGTATCGGCTCTTGTTGTGTGTACTGAAAAGATATGTTATACCAGTTTATATTTGCTTACTGAATTACTTATTTGATTATGGTGTGTACAGGCGTTATGCCAAGGTCACACCTTTCCATACCTGGGTCACAAGCTATAACAGTCGAGGATCGTTTTGGTACTTCCACTCTGTATCTTGGTAGGACACATTGTTTCGCGTGATTTGGTGATGGCTATTTGGGTAGGACATGTTTGACATAGGTTGGACAGTGATTTGTGTTTGGTTTTACATTTTTGAAATGTTTATAAAAAAACCTCCTGTAAGCTCTTGCAATATTATTTATAATGTACATGGTGGGGGTGGAGTCGGAGAGATGAGAGGTGGGTGTGAGATTGAGTGCATATATAAAGCAGCTCGTTCTTGTGTACTTCAATGATATAAAGTTTATTTTTGGAGCCAAAAGAAACAAAGTTTGCAAAGTGGAAATGTTTCTAGCTTGTGATTGCAGGACAAAAAGTTGTGATCTAGGCATTGTATGTATGAACAATTTTTGGTTATTTCAGATTGCAATCTTTTCTTCCTAACACACCAAGTCTAAATTGATCTGTAATGTTTTTTCGGGTACAGACAAAAATGCATTAAATAAACAAGAACAAGCAAGTATACAAGCTTGAACATAATCATTTTTCAAAATAGCAAATATATCTGTTATGTACATTTCCCTCCATTCAGTTGAATTAAATCATTTATTATTTTCAGGTCAGATATAGCTACAGATGAGAAAAATGGGGTATTGCAAACCAATCTACTGGGATATTCATATTTGTGTGCCATGTGTATTCCTGGATATGCAATATCAATGAACGAAGACAATGGATTCTACTCTTGGGCAACAGGAGCTCATGAACTGGGCCATAAGTAAGAATCAAATCCACTTTCTTATGGAATTTCCTGAGTCCTAGTCCATCATCTGACTTCTAGTTTGATTAATACAGGTTTTGAAAGGCAAAGCAGGTCATTGTTTTGTTATGGGATATTCCTACTCCTTGAATAGGCTTAAGATGCATGTCAGCAAATTCATCAGAGCATCTTTGAAGGGTATAATTGCCCTATTTCACTGTCAGAGTTTGCGTCCTGACCATCCCAGTAATAAAGCCTCAATAAGTCATACATAATCTTAATGATTATATTTATCTTTTCCACATGTCAATGTTATAGGCATAAGCAAAGTAATCTTAAAGCTCATCACAAATATTAAAACCATTTACAAGTGAGCATTTCTATACTCACGACTAATCTTTTGGGTTTTAAGACAGTGGCAATTAATATTTATCCTGTTATGACTCGTCGTTTGACTGCTACGACAACTGGTTGTAAAGCCAGTCTTTTTTTGTTCCATAATTTTCTTATGCAAGACAAACCATGTGCTTTATCAGATTTTCCATCTGAGGCATGCTTTGAAAATACTTATACGAGTGGAACAGTGGTATAACTGTTAAATATGAGGTGCAGTTAACAGTTCTGGTTGTATTGACGGTCTGTAACAGATAAATGCAGCTGTATCTATCATTATAACTTTTTCACAAATGTAGTCCAATACAATATGCTTATGGCAAACAGAGTACTGTATTTTACAACAATTTAACTTTTTTTCTAATGTTAATAAATGGAACAAAAAAAGGGCATCAAAGGCGTAGTGCCAACATTGAGCCATAAATTCTGATATGCCCCTCTTGAAGAATTTTATATGCAGTAAATATAGTCCAATCTACAGCACCAAATTACGACAGGATCACTATTTTGTAGTGCAGGGAGTAACCATGATGGAACAGGGGCAAACAATTGTCCAGCAGATGTAGTTCACCTGATGTATGCAACTGACTACGTCTTAGATGGGGAAATTGCCAAAACTGCATTTTAATTTTCTGGTAGGTGAAGAAGTCCCTGGTGTTGCTATAGCTGATTCAGGTTGGAATAATAAGTACTCAGTACACTATACCTTGTACATGTATATTTAACACTCTATAGTGTACATTCAGAATTCTGTAGCTGTCTTTACCTGGATGTTAACTGCAAGACCATAAGGTTTTTCTTGAATAAATCATGTTTGTCCTGATGGATACGGAGAAGATCAGAAAATAATGAATCCTTCTTTCCAGTTACTTTATTAAATGGTGACACTTGTCAAGAATTTAGAAATTGCCTTCTGTGCCTCTGGCTATTATATAAATATTTTGAAAGAACATGTGAATGTCTTATACTGCCAAAATAGTGGCACCTTCTATTGTCAGCAGCTGTCGGGATGAATGCATGCTGATTTTTACCAACTGCAGGTATGAAGAAACAAAATTTTGTTTGGACTAGGGAAGGCCAACATAGCCAAATTTCAATCAGTTCAGACTTGGTCCTGTCAAATTACCTGCCAGTTAAAAATTCTAAAAATATCCTCTTTCTAGAAAACCTCAATTGGCGACATATACAACAACTCATCCTTACCATATTCAAGGCTGTATTAGTTTACCTCCCTACTTCTCTTTAACGGAAATATCGAGCAAACTTAGTCCTTGCAAAAAGCTTTTCTGTTTCTAGAATCCATCTCCACAAACAAGTAATGACCCATTCGCACTACAGGCGGTATACCTTGTGGGTAGATTTGTTTATTTGGGGTTTTTTACGTCGCTTTCAACACTGTACAGGTCATATCACGACGGGTAGTTGGAAGGGCAGAGGAAACCAGTACATATAGTTCGCTAGGGTTCTGTACTGTAAACTGCCGACCAACGGCAAGCAACTACCAGCTTTCCCACTTACGGCCATGACGGGGATCGAACCCCGGCCGCAGAGGTGGGAGGCGAGAGTGTTACCACTCTGCCACCGTGGCCCCTACCTTGTGGGTGGAAGTTTTACTTAGCGACAGAGCCACCCCCAGGACGCCTCATATCTTCTGAGATTAGCACTGTTCTTAAGGTTTGCCTTGCATGGCCACTGAAGGGGCACCGTTTGTTACCATCTATAATAGTAAAACAATAGTATTACAAATGTTGGTCACTGTGAGACAACCTCCATCAACCTCAACTCACCTCCGGTAGGCATTGGACGAACATGTGCGAGAAGAAAGAATCAATTATGATCCTATATTTTGACACTTTTTGAACTTTAAACCTGATTCACAGGTGTTGCATTACTTAACATGATAAAATTATGATTTTCATATATTTCCAAATTCGGATAATGATTCGGATAAACTTTAGCACACACAATAGCTAAGAGACATACCTATCTAATGAGCTATTAGATGTTAAAATATATTGAGCAAAAGTCAAGATATAGAGGTTTAAAGTTCAAAAAGTGTCAAAATATAGGATCATAATTGATTCTTTCTTCTACCGAAACGAGAATGACTCACAATTAACCTTAACATTTAAAAACTTCAGTGGGGCACAGAAGGGATTGGACGTTTCATCACTGTATCACAAGCTCACATACAGACGTTAGGCGGTAGTTGAAGGACTGGGGTATTCTGACCAATGCCTCCTACGGCAGAGGTTTGCACCTGTAATGTGAAAGGAGCCAGATGTTTTTGATTATATCGCCATGAGAGTGTAAAAGATTACCACTTGTAGTTAAGTCTGAAGCAACCATAGCGTCTTTCAAGTACCAACTAAAACTCACATCTTCAGACATCAGTTCACACAGCCATAATTATCTCTCCCTTGATGAAACCTGTTTGGGGGCCTGACCAACTCCTTGTTATTAGATTATCCTTTCTTTGAGAATCTGTGCTTTAGAGGATGTTTATATTTATTTGGTACTATTTAAATAAGCAAATCAAAATTGTTGAAAATGTAATGCAATTTCTTTGTAAATGAAGGCCATATCAGATTCCAATAATCATTTTCTACACCATCATTTCAAAAGTGTTCCACATTTCAAAATGTACTTAGTAAGATGAACTTAGTATTAGCATTGTACATTTTAGCATATTTCTTTGTTGCATTCTTTCAGCGTAACAGATAGACAGGTGAATAGTTAATTCATAAAAGTAACATGTACATACCAGTATAAATGTATACAAAATGCATAATAACAGATTGAGTCGTACCCAGTCCAACATGTGTTTTACCAACTGCAGGTATGAAGACCTTTTCATTGCCATTATCCTAAAATGCATTAACATTTGTAAACTCATGTACACTCGTCTATTTTCCAGTTAAGCTTGAAAAATAGTTAGCTATTTAAATATTATCAATTATATAAAATACTCTTTCTCCTTTTCCAGGAAAATCATATGTATTTGGCCAGATATTTTTGACACGTCTTGTTAATCATATACAAACTTATCTTCCATGGTGTCAATGATTCTAAAGTAATGCTATTTACTTTTAATCTGAAACCAATATATTTACCATTATTTTACACAAGGTAACACAAGAGCCCAGTCTGACTAAACAAAATGTATTTTCTTGATTACATTATATTATTTACCTGATCTCCCAAACCGCTCCCAACTTTGTAAACTGGTTATGCATACAATTATTTGGATTTAACAAAAATACTGTCCTTCAGATTGCTCCATAGAGCAGTTTAAGCAGTGCTTTGCTGGGCATCAACGCTACAGGTAAGAACATTTGATTCTACAGAAAAGATTCTCAGGAGAGGCTAACATTTGTAGTTGCTGTTAGGTATTTCTTGAGTAGCGTGACCACATTACTTTGATATTGAACATTTGATTTACATACACTCTACTGTAGCTATTATTTAGAAGCTGAGATACCATAATTGATGTTATATACACCCTGCTGCTAATTATGGCACCGCCCCAAACCTTTAAATAGCAATAGTATATGTTAATGTTAATGCCCTGGGCAATCTCAAGTGATGAATTGAATTTTTGATGCTCATAACTATGACGTTTTCAGTGGGGTGAATTTATTTATTTATTGCTTTGTGCACACCTCGTACCTTATCAGTTATATTGTGATTGATAGTTGGAAGTGCAGAGTGAACTAGTATATACATTTGGCCAAGGTTGTGCGCTGTAAACTGCCGATCAACTACAAACAACTACCAGCTTTCCCACATGAGATAAAGCCAAGGATTCAAACTCTGTTCTCAGAGATGCGAGGCATATACATTGCATATGTATTACACACATTCAGAAATGTTAACGAGAAATTGGCACTTGTTGGCGAATCTGTAATGTTAATTATGCATAATTAGGGGCATCAGTGCAGACAAAAATATATCCTGGTCTGCATGTACAGCTCTGTATGTATCTACAGCTGGTGATTAATAAGAAAAATATTTCCCTTTCCGTATTTCTTGGTTTTTAGGTGAAAGTTGACTTCTGGTGGAAAATAAAACCCATTTTCATATAAATTGAAATGGTTGATGTGTCTTACTGATTGGTGTTCTAGTTAAGAGCCTTGGAATTCTAGGGCAAGTTCTACAAAGGTCGTAGATTTAGTCTAGACTTAGACTAAGTGAGGCACTTAAATCTGAGCCTTTTTCCGAAATTATGGGTTTAAATGGGTATCACAAAGGATAACTTAATTTAGTCCAAGCTTATCAAATAACCACAGTGTTTTATGTCATGTACCCATTTAATTCAATTCAAATCAAAATATCCTCCCGGTGATATGTTTAATTTGTTTGACACATTTGTCTTTAGAACTATTTTGGAAAACCTTTTGACCACATTAAATGCCTAAAACATTAATTTAGGGAGGTGTTCTTTTTGTTTATTCTTTAGCATCAGGCATTTGAAGTGTTGAAGCAGAAAAGGTTTACAGTGGCCAAATCTAAGTCTTTGTTTGCAAAAGTTAAGCCCACTCCAGGTAAACTTAGCTCAAAGCCCAACACTTGGCCAAAGTTTTGAATTGTCTGATTTGTGAAATCCACTTAGTCTAAGACCACAGACTTAGCCCGAACACAAGTCAAAAACGTTAACTTTAACTTGAAAATTTTAATCGAACTAGCTCATCCTAAACCCTGTGTTTTGGGGATATTTTAATATTTGTAGCATAGAATGGCCCATGGTGTGTGTGTATGACACTGTATGTAAAGAGTATGTCCCCATTGATGAAGTGGATGAGTTGCCTGGTGAGACGTACAGTCTTTCAGAACAGTGCAAGTTGTTTGTGCACCCAACTGCTGAGCCGTGTGTAAGTGTGATATGAGGAGTTATAACCTTGCAGCAGAATACAATGTAAGATAACCAATCAGATTATTGCGTCATGAAGCACTGGAACTGAAAGTGGTGTTGCATATGCAAAAATGATATGTACTTTATAGCATTAACCATAAATCGAGGTCCCCAGCTGTCAGGTGTATATTTGTGTATTTATTTTTTTATGTTTTTTTTTATACTCAGCATTATATCTCCATATACTACAGGACTCAGAGTGCTATTTAACCCGTCCGACTGCACAGGTACATGTCCCAACTCAGAAGTAACTGACATTCCCCTAACTGAAAGATAGAGGCTCAAGGATGACCATTTATCAACGTCCTTGAGGTTCTTTATCCTGCCACTGGGGTTAGGACCCAATGACAGAGGACCGCCATTTTAAGTGGTCATCCGAGCCACTATGTATCTGCCTGTACCTGGGTTTGAACCCACGTCCTCTGACTTCCTAGACAAGTGTGTTACCCCCCTAGGCCACAGTGGCAGAAACGGTGGGGAATAGGTATGGTACTGACCTGAGTGACATTTATTTAGCAGCCAAAATGTTTATTTATAGCATTTCTGAGTCAAAGACATATTTATGTATCAATGTATTTTGGGAATATTCATCAAGAACAGAGGATAGAATTAAGATCTTATGACTTCATCAAGAAATGGAATATCATTCACAAGTTATTGCTATAACTGTTGTAACAATATACTTCTGGATCTTATTATCTACACCCAAAGTATTTTTATCTCAACAATTATGATTGTAATTGTATTTATACTCAGCGAAATACTAAATACATACTAAAAGGTAAATATTTCATTGCCAAATGCAGGAGGAATTAAAGTAATATATTGTTTATTGACTATAAGTTAACTCTGAAACGGAAACTGTGCTTAGACAAAAATGCCTTTGCTATTTTACATGAAGCACTCTGATTGAAAATTCATGCATTCCACTATTACATGCATAAATATGAATATGCAAGCCTTAAGTCTGGAGTTAACATTATCTTTTTATAATCAAACATTTATGAAGCGTTCTCTTACACACAGCTAGCTATGTTGAAAAATAATGATTCATAGGTAGCTTTGTTTAATTGTTATAGAATAAATTTGTATTTCTTTTATTCTGAATGTATAATGCAATGTTAAGAAACATCTACAAACTTGTCAATTAACTCCTTTTGTGCATTTAATTTGTGTTATTCTGTTTTTATCTCGGACTATAAATGTTGTTTCTGTATATGCAATAAAAAATTGGCATTTAATAACTCGGCTTTTTAATTCTAGCAAAAGAGGCAGGAAAACTGTAACATCCAAATTAAAGACATAATTTGTCACAAGCGATAAGGCGAACATAAAATGATAGAAATAATTCAGCATATCCTGACAGATCAATCACATATAGGATTCAGGACCATAGAAAAAAATGAGGTGTTTTTAATCATTAGGTCTTATTTTCACTCTATTTACTGTGAAAATGTTATATTAATTTGTAAGAAAAATGATCAAACTATGAGTGTTAAATATTGTGAGAAGTAATAATTGAACAAACATGGAAAAGAATATTTATTTTCGTACAACATGAGTAGACCACACATGTAATTTCAAACGATTGTAAATATGGTGCTTCACCTTCTTTCATATTACAGGAAGATGAGAATCTGGAGATCTGTAAGAAGTTGAATTGTTATATTCCATCTCTGGGAGGGTGCTACAGGTCATTTAGAGGATTCAGAGCAGCTCCAGGTACCCCATGTGATGGCACAAGTCCGCAGTCTGTAAGTAATCGGAGTAATGTTTCATGAAAGTACTAATTTACAAACATGATGTTGGGGCTTGGTTAATCTATTTCGCACTATTTGATAAAAATCTGTGATCTGCAGTTATGGTTCGTGAGGCAAACATGGTAGCAATTATCGGTTGCTTTTCAGTTGCAACAAGAAAAGAGAGAAAGTTTTAATTAACAAATTTATTTAACAATTAAAATAATAGTTATAGTCAACTAAGATGCTATTTAATAATTAAACAGTAATATAATAATACAGTAATGATACCAGTCTGAAATAAGCACAGATCTATCCATGTAATTAACAGTTAAGTTGGTCTACTGTATCCAGCAATCTGTCCTGTGATCCGTTTGGCATCCACTAATGCAAAATATCTATATCCAGATGTTCAGAGTGTGTGCACAACTCTGCTGAAAGATATGCACAAGATCCAAAATACAGCAAATCCACTCACTGGTAGAAACATAAGCGTTACATGTTAAGTTACATAAGTAACATCCATATTTGGTTGAACCTCTACAAGTTTCCTTTTCAGTTGTTAACTTCTTGTGCAAGAAGATCTGTATACACAATAGTTGGTTTTGGGTGATGAAGATATAAAGATATCAAAGTTTTGAACTGCTAAAATGAGGGACCATCATTATTTTCATATTGTGGAGTAATTATTTTGTTGCAATGCTGTAAATTTGATATTCGGCACCTTCATAATCAATAATAACACCTCAATAATAGTCAATAATGCTTTCTTCTTTTGTCTTGATTGGTGTCACAAATCTCTGGCCTACAACATGCCCAAGCAACCAACATTTGCCTTTGTGAAAATTCACAGCAAGGTTGGCTTGCTTGAGTCGAAATAACACTTTTTCAAGCCTTTTTAAATGGTCTTCCCAAGTATCATTATAAAGATGACAATATCAACCACATACGCCTCAAGACCTTCTAAGTCCTCAAAACACACATCCATTGGTCTCTGAAACATGGCTTGGGGAAATGGTATCACTATCTACTGGGATAGACCATTGGGAGTTACAAAGGCCGATATGTTTTGGTCCGTTCAGTAAGAGGTACACCCAATAACCTTTCAGTAAATCACACCTTGGGATATATTTGTTTTCCATTCCTGGGATAGGAATGAATCCATTTTACTCAAAACATTGACTTCTTTATAAACTGTCCAATATCTGATTGAACCATCTGCTTTCGGGATTAATACACAAGGAGATACCCAACTGTTTTGATTTGGTTCATTATATTTTTTGACCACAGTTGTATTGCAGCTTAATCTTAATTTTCAAGTTTGACCCGATTTACATGATAGGGATGCTGATTAACTGGACTGACATCAACATCAGGCATGAGTACATTGGTCCTGGTTGGGACATCTGGAAATAGTGACTTAAACTTCAAGAGTAACTCAATAAGTGGGATCCTCTTATCATGAGGTACATGATATCTTACCTGTAACCTGTTCCCCTGGACAGGTAATAGCATTAAAATCTTGTCTCCCGATTTGAAAACACGGTTTTGTGAACTTCTATCGTAAAGCATTTTCATTTTTGACTGAGATTGTTTTAAAGTTTGTTGCTCCAGCTCACAAGCCTTTCTGAACCTACTTCTAAACTTTGAAACCCATTCCAACAAGTTTAGGCTCTTAGTGTTCTCAGACAACCAATTTTCTTTCAATAACTTGAGGGGACCACAGACTGAATGACCAAAGATCAACTCAAAGAGACTAAAGCCTAAAGACACTTAAACTGATTCCCTGATTCGAGGTAACCAGGCAAAAAGGGAACCCGAATATTGGCCACTCTGTTCCTGAATTGATCGGTCTTAGACCATTTCAACAAAACAATGGCTTTTGTGGAAGATAATATGACATCCTCTCTGGCTATATGTCTAGTGTGATCATACTGAGCTCTGATATAGGGGCAATATTTGACAATCTCATAAGTATACAGTGGTAAAGACTTCAATATGCTCTAGGTTATTGTAAACCTCCATAATCTGGGCAAGAGTTTGCTCTGTAAAAATAGTGTATTCTTTAGGAGCAAAGGTCTGTTCAACTTGAGAGCTTTAATAAATAATTAAATATTATCGTCTTTAAAGACAGCAGTAGGCAAATCGTACAGTATTAAAAACGCTCTTAGAGCCACCATGTATTTACTAATGGTAGCTACTTTACAGTTGTGAGTATGCAGATATTAGATAAAAGTTAAGAATGCTGAAATGTCTGCCTGTTTTAGTGACAGCCCAGCCACGACCAGGAAGCCAAGGAAATCGTGAAATATCCTGGAATAAGATCTCTGAGTACCTGGCTCAAAGGCTTGAAACAAACGTGCAAACACCCTGGTGGTCAGCTGAGCTGTCGCTGGAACAGTGCCTACAACTATATATCACAATTTAAACCTGTCACATTAATATGTGTCGTTATCCACTGAGGATATGGTATGTATTGGCTAAGTTTCAAATAAGACACTTGGTCAAACTTAAACCTAGATGGCAAATCCACTACCGTGTTATCTCTAAGAGGTATATGATCCACATGTAATATAATATTATACAATGAGCACAACAACCATATATTTCTGGCACATGTAGCTAATACTTAGTCCCTAGTCTTGACAGAGGCAAGAACATCTATCACTTCCATATTGTCACATTGAATTCGAACTTTGGAATCAGTCCATTGAAAAGCCCATATCTTGAGAGCCACTACCATATTAAACATCTGAAGATGGACAATTGTATAATTATTAAAATCTTTAGGTAGGGGCAGGACATAACATTGACAACCATACACACCCCAATACTATTAAACAAGCGTCGAGAGAAATATCAGCTGATATTGGTCTGATATCATAGAATACAACCCCATTAAACTGTTTTAAGACTAAGGAAAACCAGTTAAGGTATTTGAAGAATTCTTTAGATAAGCATACGGTTAAGAAATGCTCTAGCTGGCTTTACACATTTACATATATACAAAAGTGATCCCAGAAAAGACTGGAGCTGTCTTTTTTTAACAAAACCGTTTGGTATGCCATCCATCGCAAGAACGTATTATTTCTTGTAGCTTATCAGGGGGTTTGGACATAGATCTGTCTTCAGTATTAATAAAAATGCCTAAGCAATACAACTGATGTAGAGGGTTCAACTAGTTTATTAAGGGTTAATCTTCAGACCTAATCTTATATTAGAAGGTAAGCCACAATGGAATAAATCATCTACATAGTTGCATAAGTCAGGGAAACCATTCTTATTCATGATAAATCGAATACTATTGGTCACTTTTTCAAAGAAAAAAGATCCATATTTGAACCAAATGAGACTGATTGATCCCAGTAATAATCCTCCAGTTTTAAGCCCAACAAATCAATATCTCCATGATCTACTTTAAGTTGTCGAAGGCCTTTTTGTGTCTTTCGATAACTTAAAGTAGATCCTGGAGATATTGATTTCGAACTGACAATTGAATCTGAAGGGCCCTCACTGTAAAGCAGGGGGTCCAGTTAGTAGCCAACCAGAAGTAGTCATGTGTCAAAAGTAACTCCCTGGTGAATGTAAGCCAAACTAAAATTCCTTGGAGCCCTGAAATGATTGGGTTGACAACTAAATGTCAACCTTCCAAATTTATTCAACCATTAAAATAATAATTAGAGTTAACTGAGAGACTCTTAATAATTTGAAGAATAATATAATAATACAATATTGAAACCAATCTGACCTGACCACAGTTCTATCCATGTAATTAACAATCAAGTTTGTCCACTGTATCCAGCAAACTGTCCTGTGATCCATTCGGCATCCACCAATATACAATGTTTGTATCCTGTGATCCCTTCAGTGTCCACTAGCACACAATGTCTGTATCCTGGCATCAACTAACACAATATATCTATATCCAGATGTTCAGAGTGTGCTATGCTGTCATTTTAGGTTATGCACGTTATCCAAAATACAGCAATGTTAGTTATTTGGTAGATCCACACACTTTATCCTGATATAAAAAATATCCAAAATACAGCAAATCAACTCTGGTAGATCCACTATATCCAGTTCACTCCAACACGAGTTCACCACAAAATGTATATAACAGAGTATAGCAGTCCCTATAGTAGAATCTGCTTTGTGGCCAGATTTTCAACCTTTTATGTACACAATACATTTCCAGTCTTGTCCAAGAGAGGTCAGCACTAGCTAGACCAATTCCACATAACTATTATTTTAATGGTCTAGCAGTGCCCTTATATGTAACATCCACACAAATTTAGACCATAAATTGGAGCCTCAGATCACAGTATCCATATCCAAAAATGATAAGGAATAAATGCTAATTAATAAATGAAAATAATGTTGTTTAATGATCATTTGGGGCAAAATAATATGAATGTTCCATCAGTTGAACAAGAAGGGTTTCAACAGACAAGATCTGTGACAATTCAGACCCACTCCAGAGAGGCAATAAAACAAATTGATTTAGAAATGCAAGTTTTGTAAAGAATATATAAGAATATATGTCGTCCTTTTTGCTAAGTGTATAAACCTTCTGAACTATTATATGTTTAGAACACATGTTACATCACAAGGTTACATAGTAAAACAATGCACACTAAATAATAAATTGTAATCCATATGCACCGACAGCATAGGACTCTTATATAAATTGTTTCTAATTACATAACAAGACTTTTCAATGCAAAGAACATAGAAGAAATTTGATTAAAACATGAGATATATTAGAGTAAGGTACTTCAAAGGTCAAAGGTCAATTGACCAATAAGAAGAGTACAACATGAAAACCTAATTACACCCAAATGCCCGGTAAGTATTCAGTATTCAGTAGTGTAAAAGTGACAGGCAAAAGCCTGTGAAACAGCAGAACTAGCTGTAAGGGGTACTACTAATGTACCTCCAGGTGCACTGAAGTTACTAAATTTCCTGTGCCTGGATGTCCTGAATAGAAATCCCTTATCGAAAGGCCCAAGTAGCATCACCTTCCTAAAGTTATGGAAAGTAAAATTTGTCTGCATCTTTAGTTTTTGAGAAATGATGTGTTTCCTGATCAAAGAATCAGTCAAAATAATGTAATTGTAATGCATCCTGTACATAAACAAATGATCAGAATTGTTAACATTAATTACGGGGCAGTTACAGGACACAAAATAGACTGGCCTAAACTGGGAGTGTTAAGTGTAGTTACATTCCATCTATTTTTAGTTTTTTTTAGACCACTGAACTCTAATATCTGTACCTATATGAGACAACAGATGTCTAGAATTACCAAAAGTAACTACTGTGTGAGGTAAAACCTTTGAAAGTCTGAGAAAAAAAACATAGGAAATATAAAGCTTTGTAATCCAAGGAAATGAATGGCATGGAAAAAAGGAGCCTGGTTTGGCAGCTGGGAGAGACCTTAAAACCTAGTGGTGATTTGAATCACCCAATCACATCAGTGGTTAGGTGGCTTCAGCTAGGGCGGGAATTTGACCACCATTTTGAAACTTGAAACCAAAGAGTGAACATCTATGAATTTATTGTATTTTATACAATTTTTATATTTTATTATTTTATCCGTGATTTAGTCACTTTAATGTGCAACTTGCGTAAGAGAAATAAGAAAACCCCAGGCACCAAGAAGAAGGAGCATCATCGCCAGTTAAAACATCTGTTGGTACAAAGAAAGGATCTAAGCAAAACGTGGACATGGATGGATCATTTTTTCAGCTTTCCCAACTACAGCCTGTACATATTGTTCACACAGAGTCACAACACAATGACTCGTTAGTTACAGACAAATCTGATGCCATCCTGTCATATTTGCAAAGAACTGACGAGACCATTCAGGCACTAGTTAAAAGGGTCAGTGAATTGTAGTCAAACAGATCTGTTAGTTCCACACCCTAAGGTCCTCAGTCACAGTTGCCAGCAAGCCACATTCACGATCCCATCACTGTTCCCTCGATTACACATCAACCAAGTGAATCAGTAGCATGATCCAGTGGTCAAGGCTCACACTCGTAAACGGCAGTAGGGAAACATTCACAGTTCAATTCAGATGGTATTCTGCCCAGTATCAACACCCTTAGGCTGAATTCCAGTGTCCCTCAGACAGTTGCTCAGGTCATGGCGACAGACGCAAATCAAGCAAAACAAGAAGCAGCTATATGTAAGGGTCACCAAGCTAAAAAATCTGTATGCTTCAATACCACAGACACCATCACCCCTGTCCCTGCGCTGAGATGGCCTGACGAGGATTACCATGGCATTAATGAAAAACGCAGTTTATGATGATCTATCACTTCCTGAATGGGCAGTGGGGCAACTTAGTAACATTTTTCGCATTCAGGACCCAGCTACAGTAAAAAACACTACTTCAGACCATCATGGCCTTTAAGCATGCCACATCATTACCTTGGCCAGCAGTCCGATTTGCATATGGAAACTCCATGCATGATATGGAGCGGGAAATACTCACCTGTGATGACCATAACCAATGGTCACCGAATAAGCTATCTGCGTCACAAATTGCTATGGCCAATGCTAACAGAGTGTCCAACCAAGAAAGATATGCAAGTATTTCAATGTGGGTACTTGTACTTTTTACAACAATCATGGTATGTGCATTTTGTGCAAAATCAGGGAAGCATTTTACCCATCCTGAGTCCAAATGTTATTCAAAACAAAGAGGGCAAGATAGACTAAATAATAAGTAAAGGGTAAAGCCATCACCTGGGTTTTCTGTTAGTCACAGTGTAACCAGGGCTTTAGTGAACTCAGAAGGGTGTCATAGAAAGTATTCTACTATTATCAACGTTAATAGTGACACATGTAATCAAGTGATTTTATCTGTAAAGAGTTTGCATTGTGTACATCAATTGGGTTCCTATAATGAAAGCATTAACAAAACGTCAATAGGGCGCATTCTATTGAATTGAAAGTCAATCATGACTAATATAATGGACAGTTATTGAAATTAAATGTTAGTAGTGACTGGTCAGAAGTTATGCATACAGATAGTATATCAAATTATGCTGACCCTGAGGGGTCGTTCTTAAAAAAGTTTATGAATGTCAATATTCACATGTCGATGTTATTGGTTACATAACAGATGATGTACATAAGTGGGGCTGAACCTTTATGTAATTATATTAAACAAAATGAGGGCACCAGTGGGTACATCTACCTGATGTAGATTTTTTGTACTGTACTAACGACAGAATTCCCATTGTTGGGTATCAGTTGGTATCTGTATATCCTTCTACATTCGACAATTTCTTTTATTATAATGGAATATATTTTTCAGGAAGACTGATTCCTTGCCCTGGCCCTCCATGTGGCGCCCTCCAAGTGACAAATAGAGGTCAAATAAGCATTGTGTCGTATATTGATATGAATATGCTTTTAAAACCTTATGATGTACGGATGGACGAGATTGTTAATTGGGCATATGAGAACTTTAATATTGATCAGCGTAGTTGGCAGACATACAGTTGTTCATATGAAAAATGTATACTGGTTGGCCAGTGAATTTCGTCACCCCAGTGAAGTTTGTCACCTGCCGTAAAAATGCTCAAGGACAGGCAATATTCACATTTAAATAAATGGAATAGCTTCTTTCAACGGCAACGTATACATATATGCTGTAACTGGACAGTAAAAACTCTTTAATATTATCATAAAATGCAGGTGACGAACTTCACTGGGGTGACGAAAATCACTGGCTGAGCAGTAGTGCTGATAATCGACAAGTTGTCTCAAGAGCAATATAGTCCAGTGCAGATTCAGGATGTTTGTAATAGAAGTAAAGCTAACTGGTTGTATTACTCAGATCATAGGGGCCACGGGGGGGCCACGGTGGCAGAGTGGTAACACTCTCGCCTCCCACCTCTGTGGCCGGGGTTCGATCCCTGTCATGGCCGTAAGTGGGAAAGCTGGTAGTTGCTTGCCGTTGGTCGGCAGTTTACAGTACAGAACCCTAGCGAACTATATGTACTGGTTTCCTCTGCCCTTCCAACTACCCGTCGTGATATGACCTGTACAGTGTTGAAAGCGACGTAAAACCCCAAATAAACAAATAAACATAGGGGCCACGGTGGCAGAATGGGAACACTCTCACCTCCCACCTCTGAGGCCAGGGCTCAGTTTCCGGCACGGTCTCAAGTGGGAAAGCTGGTAATTGCTTGCCGTTTGTCGGCAGTTTACAGTACAGAACCCTAACAAACTGTACGTACTAGTTTCCTCTGCCCTTCTAACTACCCATTGTGATATGACCTGTACAGTGTTGAAAATAAATACTCAGATCATACCACTGATACTAATACAAATTAAGCTAACAAACATTGTCAGATTCAGAGCAATATTTGCATTCATTGCATAGAAGCATATACGGGCCCTCGAGTTCGACCAGGGAGGTCACAAATGATGCTTCAAAACCAAATAAACATATAGGGTTTTTGAACCATTATCCAGCCAAATTTACTTTCATGGACCCAGGTAGAGCCCCTGTTACCATTGATTTGATTGGTAAATGCCCGAAAGGAGCTGACATAATTCGGGAAACAACGCTTCCTAACTATGACCAAACTAGAATACCACTGGGCTCAGACCTGAACATTGCTGATTGGGAATACAACCTACAGGATCAAATGATCCTACAATACTTGAAGTTTGGCTTTCCCTTATCTTTTCCTAAAGAATGTCACCATAAAATTGGCTGGAAGTACCTTTCAAAGAAAAAATTCCAATCTCTATTAGGCAAATTAATATATCTGCACAAATGTGTCATCCCTGCCCGGATTTTTATCAATAGAATGCTTGACCTGTTCCGTAGCAATGACAAGACTGGGATCTACCTTTCTACAGAATTTTTAAGGACCTTCATTGGTTAATCAAGTTCTAGCCCAATTTCAACGGTACTACCATTTGTCATAAACCATACATTCCTGAATCTGAGGCTTTGCACCGAGACACCTGCCTTATCACTCTAGGCTTTATATGGCATAATAGGGTATATTCTGCCCCTGTTCCAGTTATCCCAGGTTTTACACTTACCATTGTGAATCTTGAGATGCTAAATATTATAGTGTCATTGTGACTGTCGGGTCCACTTTGGAAGCATTCACAGGTGAAAATATACTGTGACAACGAAGCAGTAGTCCAGGTGGTGGCCACTAGTAATACCAGGGACCTATTTTTAGGTGCATGCATTCACAACCTATGATTAATAACTGCTACTTTCATCATTTTTTTCAGGTCCGACACATCTCTGATCACCTTAACACCAAGTCAGATCTTCTATCTCGTCTTCATTCAAGCAAGCTAGTTAATGATAAAGATTTACAGCATAACTGCATATGGGGAAAATGTTTTGCCTGACCACTTTAACCTTGACCTTGAAATATAATTTCAGGCATGACCTCACATTCCAACCACCTATTGGAAGCAGCCTGGGTTAGGGTCATGGCATCAGACAGACCACGTACCTCTGCAGCTCACCACCTACATTTCAGAACTTTTTTTGTCTTTTCTTACTTTTGAACTACAGTCCAACCTGCTTAAGCAACCTCCTGCGAAAAGCAACCACCTGCAAGGAGCAACCACCCTGGAGAACCACCAAGGCATTTTACATTAATTTGAACCTGCAAAGAGCAACCACCTGCTACCTGCAACCAGCAACCACCCTTTTTATGTCCCACGGGAGCTCTGAACCTGTGAAGAGCAACCACCCTTTTCTTTCAAAAAATCCCAATTTACTTTAAATTCATGACATATTTAGCTAACTAACAGCAGCTCATTACACCTAGATATAACATTCATACTATCATTATAATAAACATAACTGTTCTTTAAAATTACCTTACTTTAATGTTGTTTATGTGTTTGCATACAATCTAGGTACATTCTTTTTTCATTTTATACACTGAAGTTTTCAGGGCAGTTTTCCATGCCAATATCTTAATACAATCTGTATGCAAAACAAAAAAAATGCTTTTTCTATACAGGGTGTTTGTAAATGCTCTGTGTATTGTAAACATTTTAAACAGTCATCAGATCATGTACTTTCAAGTTATTATCTTTGCTAACAGGTTTCAATGAAGTTGTGTGTTTGACTATAGTATTACTCATGAATAGGTTGTGTCAGTAGTAACTGGACAAGGGATTAACACCCCCCACCATTGTGGCTCACCTCAATGGCAATTAGATCACCTAGAAGTGACTCTAGGTTGTATGTTATTGAGTGCAGCTCACTTCTGAGTTCACTCCATAGCCTTCATTCATATACACAAACTATCAACAGTTAATTTTAAACTATCAAAGGACATTAAAAACTCAAATTTTAATGATATTTTTAAATTCAGTTTTAAAAAGTTTTCATTTTATCATCACACAAATAAGAAGCAAATTAATTTTAATAATCTTTTGAAATGTAGTCTTCAGTCCAGTTCTGAAAGTTATAATTCTTAACACTTTCAATGTACCTTAGTTACCTAATTTATATATAAATTTATTAACAACTACCTTAATGTTTCATATTTTCCTGATACATAATACTCTTGTTAGTTAATGTAAAAAAACCTTCAGTATCATAGATGTTTGGTTGGTAACACATAGGAGTAGAGGGGACCAGGATAGAGTACACATAACTCTGATTTATGACCCCAACAACTGAACCTGCGAAGAGCAACCACCTGCAAAGAGCAGCCTCTTTTGCTTTCTTACTGCTTATTTTGCATTTCTTAGGATGTCCAACATTGCCCCTCATAGTCTATCAAGTTTTGACCCAAATAAACATTTATTGTGTCAAGATGTGATTTTTGGCCCACCTGGGACCAACATAATAATTAAGTGGACTAAAAGGCTCCAAGATAACAAAGCCCACCATGTAGTACAAATCCCTACTCTTGCCAATATCTACTTATGTCCATTTAGAGCTCTCTCACAGCTGTTGGAATCCAGGCTCCTTTCGAGCACTGATCTTTTGTTTGCCAACATATCACCACCCCATGATAAAATCATTGTCACACATGTTCGTAATGCCGTGAAGAAGATTTTAAAGTTAAAAATCACTCTCTTTTAGGCTTTGTTTTTCATACATTCAGAAGGTCTGGGGCCACATTTGCATTTGATCACATTGTGGCCCTTCAAACCATCATGGTCCATGGCCTTTGGTGCAGTTCGGCGATTTGGATATACCTACAGAATACCTCACAAGCCCCCTCTATTATACCTACGACCTTTGCCAAACATATCCCCTCTTACTTCCAGTTGGGGTTTGGTGATTTTTCTGTACAGTTCTACTAACATGTAAATAAATTCCTCAAATGTGTTTTCCTGTGTTTATGAACCATCTTGTACATGAACTCTGACCTTGGATTTTGACCTCTGACCTCTTATCCATATCAAAACTGTTAACACAATCCCCCCTCACACACACACATACCAAAAAAAGGCGTCTAAAATATGTTTTACTACATTTTTCCTTCCCGAAGTATGACATAAAGCAAAGATGTGTTGCAATTTATCATCTGGAATAGCTATAGTACTTTCAATGTTAAGTAATAGTACATTATTAATACATGATTTTGTAGGGCGTTATATGTTTTTAATAGCACGACATTAGCAGCCTAGGGGCCGTTAGTTATTATTAATTATTATTATTAGAGGACTGTCATCATTTTTACAGAATAAAACACTTCTTTCTTGGCAATATTGTGATTTATGAAGCCCGAGGGCCCTCTTTCTGAACCTGGGGAAGGGGAAGGAATGCTTCAACCTAAGGTAAGAACCAACCTAACCGGGTCACACTGTACCTCACACTTCAATAAATATATTCAGTAATCTAATATCAAACTGTTCAATATATTTCTAAATTTTGATGTTTGCTTCAAAATATGACCAATACCCGAATTACAGCAAATCCACTCTTCGGTAGATTCACGCACTGTATCTAGTTCACTCCAATAAGAGTTAACCACACCATGTATATAACTAGCAATGTATATCCACTTGACACACAAACTAATCCACCCACCCCACTTTCAAAGAACTCTGTCCATAAAACACACCAGTTATACACAAACTGAATTATGATCAGTTTTTCAACCCTTTATATACTACTGTGGTTTCTAGAAACAACGTACAATACAGGGTTCTAGAAGAAATGTAAACACATCAGTACTTTTCCAAGAAAAGAACGAGGATCTAGAAGAAAATATGGGTTTCCCCAAATCTATAAATAAATTTCTCAAGCAGAGTACAAGAAACATCTGGGGTCGATTTCACAAAAGGACTTAGCCCAGACTTAGACTTAAATTGAAGACTTTGGTCTTAAAATGAGGCTAAGTCTGTGATCTTAGACTTGGAGGATTTCACAAAGCTGCTAAGTCTAGGCTTTGGCTAAGTCTACCCAAGAGTGGGCTTAACTTTTGTAAACAAAGGCTTAAATATGGCCGCCATATATTTTTCTCACTTCAAAATTTGAAATGCTTGAAAATAAAGAATAAATATATAGAACACTGCCCTAAATTATTCTTTGGACATGTCTGTGTGATTATAAGGTTTCCCATTTAAAAATACAGCATTTTTTCAAAGATAAAATGAGCTAAACAAGGGATATATGTTACCACTAAAATATTTTGAGCAGAAATAAAGGGTCACATGACCTAGAAAACCACCGTGGTTATATGACAAGCTAAGTCACCCTTTGTGAAATCCATTTAAGTCCAGGATTTGGCAAAGACAAAAGACTCAGATTTAAGTCCCTGACTTAGCCTAAGTCTGAGACCCTTTGTGAAACCGGCCCCAAGGTCTTAAACTTAGTGGATTTCACAGAGCAGCTAAGTCCATGAAATTGGTAAGTCAGTGGACTTAGCTTTAAGTCTGGTAGTGGGCTTAAATTTTGTAAAGAGGACTTAAATATGGCGACCATAAACTTTTCTCCATTTCAAAATTTGAAATGGCTGTAAATAAATTATAATTATCTAGAACACCACACTAAAGAAGTCTTTGGGAAGTTTATATGTGGTGACAAGGTTTTCCATTTCCAAACAGCACTTATCCTTAGCTAAAATGTATCAAATGAAGGATATATATCACCAATAGTATATTTTGAATAGATACAAAAGGTCACATGCCACAGAAAACCACTGTGGTTATTTGATAGCCTCGGACTTAGCTAAGTCACCCTTTGAGAAATCCATTTAAGTCCCAGACCTAGCTAAGACCGAAGTCTTAGATTTAAGTCCCTGACTTAGCCAAAAACTTGGCTAAGTCTAAGTCCCTTTGTAAAATTGGCTCCAGTACTAACTAGACCAGTTCTGTATAAAGCCTCTCTTACATCAATATCGTGCATGCACGTATGTCCTGGTTACAAGGGACTCTGAAGCTACACTTGCGATTTTATAATAGAATATCAAGGTCGCAGAGAAAAATTGGCGTACACATTATTCTCTGCATGCAGTATGGCTACAAACACATCCATGCCTCAAGGAAAATTTACAAGAGGCTTCGGCACGTGTGTTTTCCTTGCTAGTGTTGTAAGTGCACCCCATGACATCAAGCGTCTTGCAACTTTTCTTACAGGTTTTGCACATGCGGTATAATACACACACACATGTATATAAACCCACTGTACAGCCTGTAGCCAGTTGCAGTCTGTTCTTGGATATTCAATGAAGTGACTCTGTTGTTGGGAAAATACGCCTTGTTTGCATGTGCAAATCTCTACTACCCCACTATCAGGCTATGCTTATATTTTTCAACAATATTTGTAGCACACTTATGTGAGTGTACATATACGATTAGATGTAAGAGATGAGAGGGTAGCATTTCGGGTGCTACCTTTTTCAGTGGCACTTGAATATTTGCTAAGGACCTTAATTTGTAATGTCATAATAACCTCTGACCTTTGTAATCAATTTTTCCCGCTTTTTCTGTAAATTTTCCCTCCTGCCTCACTTTAAATCCAGTTTTCAGTGAGGCAAGTCGCCATTTTATGTAACTTAAGAACTTTTTGCCCACTCCCCACCCTAGAAACCTATTAACTCTTAGTTGTAGTTTCAGATATGGAAGCTGCCTGATAACACAAACCTGGGACCAAGATTCCTGGGTCCAGTAACAGACCAGCATAATGCCAAGTTATCCTCTGTCGGCTTGCTCAAGCTTCATTGTGGCACTAGTGAAGATGAGGGCAGTTCACACATGTGTCTCTCATGGCGGAAAGCAAGCAGTTAATTTGTATTAGTGTAAAAGCAGAGCAAATTATATTATGGAAATTAATAAGTAAGAAGATCACAGCATGGTTTGACCCTTTCACTAAAACTCATTTTAAGGTGACCCAGTCACCTCTTATTTGCTATCTCATTAAGGCCACCTCAGAGTAGTTTAAATTGTATGTTATGGTGACCTTAGGGTCAAGTAAAAATTATCATCGTAAATCTTAAGTTAAGGTGGCCTTAGGTATTTTCAGTAATATTTAAATGAAGCCAGCATGTAAATATGATATAGTGTGTATAACATTAGAATAAAATTATATTCCCCAGTTGTCTTATTCATGTGTTAGGGTTCAAGGTCAGGACACTGAGCTTCATACAGAGAAAATCAATAAATCAATGAACTTATATGAGAAAAGAATAGTCACAGACTACCTGGTCATCCTTAAAAGAATTGCTGACAAAATGTCCTTATGTGTAACACCATCATATTTTCTTAACCTGTGTCTGCTTAATTTTTGTCAATCTTTCACCTAAAACTTGCAATTATTCTGAAATCTCCCTATTTACGTCACTTTATTGTGCTCCTAGTCAGGTCTGACTGGCTAGCTACATGACTAGAGCATGCAGACCTCGAACATTCAAAATGAACATCCCTATCTGAACAGGGAGAATCATAATCCGAAGTCACAAGGCCACTGATATCTAGGTCAAGTTCACTAGTGCTCTGAGACTGATTTAATAAAATAACTTGTTTGGGCGTGGACTGACTGGACCCCAAATTCTGGGATACCATCTGGAGTTGTATCAGAATGACCTGTTCTCTTCGTCTTGAAGTATTTTCTTTCCTCTATTAAAACAGACTTAACAGAAACAATATTTTTCAAAATGATAAAAACTAAAATAAACTTGAAGTAAAATATAACTACTCATTGGCTCTTGTGGGACTGTTAAAGTATTGCTAGTCTGTATATATCCTTCATCTAGTCTTTTGCTTGTCCATGTGTTTTATTCAATTATTGTTTGCCAAATGCCAAATGTTTTTTTTTACTATGTGTATCTAGTCGTATGGTTTATTTGTATATTTGTTCATTTATTTAGTTAATGTATTTATTAATTTTAATGGTGTTGCATAGCACCAAAGTGTTCTAGCACTTTAAAATTTTAACTTTACGTTGCCTAGAGACATTATGTATCTGAATTCATTGCACTCTAGAATGTGAAAATCAGTGAAATTTTCTTCTAGGTATAATCTTTACCTATAAAGCATATTGTAACATGAGATGGCAGTGCCCATAAGTCTGACTGGCTGAAAACTTCTGCTCTGTGCATTTGAGTCCAAGGGGGTTCAGTCCTAAAAACAAGCTTGAAAGTCTGTATTCAATATTTAGTATTATTTTTAGTATAGCATAGAGAATAGTAGTATAACTTAGTATAAAGAATATGAAACTTACACATTGACATAAGGATGAATACTGATTTGCTAAGTTGCATGACCTGGTAGTTTGTGGAACACATTGTCATTATTATTTTTATGTCAGACAGTGACATGGTTGCGGGTTAGGTTATTTTATTTCTAAATTTATTTACTACCTTTAAAGTATTATTATTTCTGTACAATTTATACACATTTACAGCATTATGACTTTACATGAAACGCAGAGAAGGGGTGATCAGACATAATTTACATAAGGTCGAAGACCCAGTCCCTACAAAGGTCACCCCAGATTATTTACTACAAAATACTACAATTTATAAGATGAACCATAAGATTTTAACAAGAAATGGTTAATGCAGTGAAAAACATAAGCTAAGAAATTACTGAAATAATTATAATATTTTACTCAAAGAGCAACAGCCCAAGCTCAGAAATTACTGAGGCCATTATGAAAAGATTGTTGAACATTATGAAATTCAAATTTACTTATGCACCTATGATAAATAAGAAGTTACTATTCAGGTTGCAAAAGTTACAAACCATAAAAATAGAATATAATTATCAAAAGGAGTAAAATAAAACAAAACATCAATGAAACCAGTCAAGGTTAGTATTGTACTGCGATATTCACACCTCCATTTAGTCACCTTTTACACCAGGCAGGAGGACACGTTGGGCCTATTCTACTTCCCTGGACCCACAGGGGTATAATGTCCCTAGGAATTAACATTTTAAATTGTAAAGCTCAGCTAAAGTATTTAAACTTAATACTAGTGAACATGTTTACTTATACAGTATTTTCATCTAACAAATCCAAACTTGTGGCATCCGCTTCATGGTAATATACATTGTCATACTGAAATAAAAGTAATATCCTACCTCTTTGTACCTAGGAGTTTGGAATGTGCAAATTAATATCTTGGCTGTCATATTAAACCTGCATCAAGATCGAATGAGATTGACTTACCTAAATGCTGTGTACCTCCTTTATTTTAGGACTTTGCACAGACAGTTGTACCATACTTTGAGGGTGTTTTCCATCCAGGAATATGCTGTATCGAGACACAATATCTAAATGTAGCAATTTAAAGTACTGTCAGAACAATATAGCCTCATGTCAGTGCGAAAAAGCTGCAATTGCTACAGGAACTTGGTCTAAAGAGTCAGGGCCTGTATTCACGAAAGGTCTTAGACTTAGCCAGGTCTTAGACTTAAATCCAGTCTTAAAGTAAGACTTTTGTGTCAGCTAAGTTTTGTCTTAAAACCGTATTCACAAAGGGTGACCTAGCCAAGTCATGTGACCTTTCTTTTCTATTCAAACTATACTATTGGTGACATATATCTTTCATTTAATGCATTTTATCTACGGAAAAGTGCTGTTTTGAAATAGAAAACCTTGTTTCCATATATAAACTTCCCAAAGACTGCTTTAGTGAGGTGTTCTGTATAATTATACTTTATTTACAGCCATTTCAAATTTTGGAGTGGCGAAAAGTTTATGGTGGCCATATTTAAGTCCTCTTTACAAATTTTAAGCCCACTACCAACCAGTCTTAAAGTTAAGCCCTTATTTAAGCCTAAAACTGGTCTTAACTTCTTTGTGAATACTGCTAAGACTAAGACAAAAGTCTTGGCAATTTTTCTGCGAAAGTTAAGACAAAAGTCTCAACTTTAAGCCCATAAGCCCTGGCTAAGACCTTTCGTAAATACGGGCCCTGATGCTTTTGGAAGATGTGTTCAGTGGTTTCATTCATTTCTATTAATTTGTAGGTTTGTTCTGGAGATAATTGTGTCTGCTATGAGGGTCGATGTATGGACAGAAGCGATATCAAAGGTAACTTATGTTCAATGTATGAAGCTTATCATATCAAAAACAATTGACAGGGTAGACTTGTGCAGGTAAATGCTTGCAAAAGCAATGCTTTTATTTCCGATTTCTTTTTCTAAAAGCGCAGTTGTTAATTATATTTTGTTTTTGAAGGGATAGGACTTATGGGGGTGTTCCACTGGAGCCAACACTATAACAGACTCTATTACTCTAGGGTCGGTTGCAAAAGTTGGGGAATCGGGGACAAAAACCACAAAAAACATGCGAAAATGCTGGGTTGGTTACATCTCCCTGACAGGAAGTTGCACATACCGGCTTGTCTGGATTAAAATCCCGACCTGACTTGGGTTATAATCAATCATAAAGAAAGATTATGAGGCGCAGGAGTCAATTCACGTTTACATTGACTTTATTTTCTCTGACTTGGGGTCAGGATGATTTGTCAACCAACAACGCTGGGGGCAGAAGCTGGCATCTATTAGTCCTTTTCAGAACTAGCCAATTATTCCAAGAACTTTTATTTAAGCTGGTGTTGCTCAAATTTCCAAATAAAATCCACTCCATTTTCAACAAGTTTCAAAACTTTTTCAAACCAAATCACAAGTCCCCTGTTATAAACATTCAACTGTTATGTAGAAATGACCCCCCCTCCGTTAAATGTTAAAATTTATAAACCTTTAATTTTTTTTCGAAGATATTGCAAAGTTCAAAATCGACCAAATCTTAGGGGAAACTAAAAGGTTTCTTAAAGGGTGACAAGGGTGACAAGGTTGAGTCTAAAGGTCAAAATACTCCCCAAATCTTTTTTTTTTAATTTTTAATTTTTGGGGCCTACCAAAATTTCATTGCTGTTGTCCCATTTTTTTTTTGCTTTGCCAAAGTTTTTAAAAAATATTTGTTTGATTTTTTTTGGCTTTTTTTTAATTTTTAAATTTGTTTTGTAATTTTTGAATTTTTTTAAAAGTTTTTAAACATTTTTTTTCCAAGTTCAAAATATTTTCAGATTTTATCTTTTAAAAATTTGAAGTTTTTTCTTTAACTTCAAACTTTTATTCTCTCAGACACTCATTTATTCATTCATTCAGTAAAGTTTTTTGTCTTTGGGGCCAAAGTTTTTTGTGTGGTTCAGGATAATGCTTCTTGTGTTGGGGTTCTTTTAGTGCACAGCTATTAATTGTTTTTGGAAGATTTGGGTGGTGCTGAAAAGGACCTTTAAACGTTTTACAGCAATGGTCCTGAAATATGGTGTTGAAAGTCTGGCCTGTTGGCCGTCAACGACTAGGAAGGAAGTCAGCTGCCCTCTGGATTGCTGCTGCTGTACTTTGGTTGCCAGTTGGCTCTGCTGAGTGGGTTGGATGACCTGGCTTGTGGGCATCTGTATCTCTAAGATGGTTAAGATATACTCCCTTACAGCTGGTGCTGGCTGCTGTGGAAATATCTGTGGCACAAATGTAGAAGCTGCACTTGAACTGTGTGATAGTGTCTGTTGCTGTGGATGCTGTGGCTGACCACCGCGGTCTTCTGCCCTGCTTTGAAGTTTGCTAAGAAGCTTAACAGCCTAATTTCTGAATGTTTGAAAGTCTTTCTCCTCTAATCCCTCCACCTCCGATGCCAGCTAGTTGCAGAAGGTTGTACGTGTTGTTGTCTCCTGCTTTTGCCCAAGGAATGATGACAGCATGATTCTCATCTGTGTGAACTGGACCATGGCCTGCTGGTCGACCGAAGAGTGCCCTGAAGCTGCGGTGGGATTTGTGACTTGTTTAGGCTGTAACATAGTGTCTGTTGACATCATGCTGGTCTCCATACTGTCTGTGTCAGTCAAAGCTCTGGAGATGTCGTGTGCAGAAGCAACTGAAGCACTGGCTCCTTGAGCCTGGGACTTGAAGCCTGAGTCCCTTGCATCTAATGTGTAACATAAGAAATCCAAACTTGTCCTGTATCCAGTTCTGATATTGCTTCATCTCTTCCATGGTCTGTGCAGACTTCGATTGCATGAGCTTGCCAACGTGTCCTTTGTGACTTAAACCAAGTCTGGCACAACTTGACAGACAGCTTGGCACTCTTAGTGAACCTCTCCCAGATACACTCCTTCCTTGCTTTGTCCTTGAAATGTCCATTAGTCTTGGTGTACAACTCCTTATGATCTTTTACAAAGTCAACAATAGCCTCCTCATCCCAAACAGTGAGGTAGATGTTGGTCATGCGCCCCGTCTTGTATTATGACTACTGTAATGGTCCCGCTTCTCCTCCATCCTCCGTTTTTGTCTCTCTTTTCTCGGTTCAGGCCCTTTTTTCTGCAACTGCCTCCTGTTGTGAGTGTGTTTCCTCTGCTCTTGCCTCCTCCTCACTCTGTTGCTGTTGCTGTGCGTCCTCACGTTCTCTTGCCTCCCACTGCTCTCTCCTCCTCTGAATATCTGCTGCTGTGTCCCCAAGTTCAAATTTAGGAACACTGTCAGTAGGAACTTCTATCTTCCTCTCTCTTCTGCCTTTCTTAGGACCCATTGTCAAATAATAAGCACAGTTCTTGTAAAAACACAACAGTCTAAATTCAACAGTGAGCCAACTTCTAAACTCAAAACTGCCCTATATAATTCTAAGAAAGACAAACTCCTGTTCTTGAAACACTGCCAGGTGTAATCCGTCAGATGCCAGATTCCAAATGATTAAGTGTGCAAATTGACTCACCTTATATAAAGAGAGATTTCATCAGTAGAGAAGCCATGAGCAGCAAAACTGAAGCCGGCTTGTCCTACTCAGTTACCGGCTTGTCTGTTGTGTAACTGTTTTGTTGGTTATGTGTTTACAGCTTCTTGTATGTGTTCCCGACTTGTCCTGCTGAGATATTACCAACCCTATGCTTGAAGACTGGGAGACTTCCCATCTTGACGGGAAGTGTCTAAGTCAAGTTGGTTATTTTCAGTAAGACAGGCCTGTTTGCTTTCAAGTACGGTTGGTTTGTGTTGACGGCCTGTCCGGCAGTGGAGTCCTGGTACTTAACCAGGACAGGACGGCAAGTTCTTCCAGACAAGACGGTTACAGTACAGGACAAGATGGGAAATGTAAATTACAAGCCATAGATATTCATAACAGGATGGTTTCCAGGTTGGCAGAGCCACGGTTCGGATACAGAGTCAAGGAGGGTCAGTAAAATATCAAACATGTTTGATATTTTGCTGATCCACCGTGACAAGCCAGGAAATCACAACTGATCATAACTGACTCATTGCTCTCGACCCGCGAAAAGTACCTAGTTACTGACAAGTCGGCTCCAGTGGAACACACCCATCACATTTTGAAATAGAGTTAATGAATGAAGTGACATAACTTGAGTAATACAGACTGCTCATGTCACAAGAGCATTCAACTTACAGTTTAATTGGATAAAAATTCACGAAGAAAAATCCCTATGTGATATTATTTTTAAGTGTGTGACAAAGGGAAGAACCTTCCTTTATATATGCCCAACTGAAACAAAGATATTCGGTCTCCTGACTTCAATTTTTACTCAAAATAAATCATGTGTAGGGACAGCCTTGTGATGTTGTACTTTGGGAGGTGTCATCTTTTATTAGTGGATATAGATATTGTTGGATACTAGTATTCATTTTTAGGAGTTTGATTATATACCATTAATGACTATAGAACAGGTCTTCTTGACTCCTTGGGCCCAGCAGGGTTCAATGGTTCACAAAGCTCTGCGCTCAACAGGTTGCTCACCAGTTTTCACAGGGAAAGACACAAGAGATCCAGAAATTTACCCAAATGGAACCTCCCCATTGTTTTGAATGAGCTCACTAAAGGATCCTTTGAGCCTATGAAAGACACTGACCCCAAACATCTAACCCTAAAAACAGAATTCTTTCTTGCTCTGGCTTCTGGCAAGTGCCTCCAAAATCCACGCCTGGAATGCAAACAAAGTGTCAAATTTAGACCAGTGGGAAAGGGTAGGTTTGTTTCCCTCTTCTGATTCCATAGCCAAAAAACCAGCTAGCAAGGTAAGGTTCTCATAGTGTGCCCCCAGTGATTGTTCCTGCTTTAACCACTGTAGTGGTTAATTCAAAGAAGACAGGACCCTTTGCTCAGTACTGGCCTAGAGGTATTATTAGGATCACACTCAGTATCTGCGAGGTACTGGATCCTTACTTTTCATTTCCTTTAAGAAAGGTCATTCCTCAGATATCAAACTAGCTACCCTGTCTTCATGGTTGAAGCAAACTATTCACATGTGTTACAAACAAGCAGATCAACAAGCCCTGGACTTTGTCCACATTACAGCCTTCGTGGCTTTTAAAGCCTTTTACGGTGGGGTTTTGGTGGACCAAGTTATTCAAGCTTGTCACTGGAAGGCACACAACACCTTCACACTTTTTATCTACGAGACTTAACATGGTCTTATAATGACAGTAATTTTTTACTAAACATGTCCTAGACGTTTCCCCTCAGAATAGTTGTCCTCGGGGGGAAAAAAAAGAGAGGAGTCCAGCCTCTGCAGCCAAGCCTCCTAGAAACAACCTAGGAACATCAGGTACTGTGGATACCATCCCAGGATATCTGGTAAGAGTGTCATGCTATTCGTTTTTTGTGTCATTAGTCTCTATTTGATAAGATTTGTTCCTCAGGGTAATCAAACATATAACTTTGACAATAGATTATATGTCTATTTCTAAAACAAGAGTGGCTAAGTAAAAACGCGTCTTATATAAGAAGTTATTCAAGCTCAAGTAGCTTGTATTCATAGTTAGGGAAGACGTGGTAGGCTACTTTTAGGTGAGATAGGTCTCACCCCTTCATTCATAAATAAATCCAGACATCCAGACAGTATTTGTATTGTCTTCTGTTTGTGACTATCGTTCAGGCTTTTGGCCTTTACAGTGTATAGTTGTAGCTTGTGCACTATAATTAGGACTTAGACTGGTATTCTTATGCTGATACATTCTGATAGCTTGTGCACTATAGTTAGGACTCAGACTGGTATTCTTATGTTGATATATCATGTCATAGTCTCAGCTGTTATCGCCCAACCTAGTGGCTGGATTCAGTCCCAGATGGTAAGCTATTGTAGCGCAATAAAATTTAATTAATTAAATGTAGCTTTTATAAGCTTACCATCTAGGACTAAGAAGAGTCCTACCCTACCTCTCTGCTGTATTACAGCTGAGTGGTAAATTCGTAAGGGCAAAATTCCAACTCAAAGAAGGAAGTTGTGTACTATGTCACTATCTACGTCACCCCAAGGCTACCAGTGCTGCCACCGAACAGGTGACAGTCATTACATGCTCATTTTCTTGAGCTGGTTGAGCTGCCATCTGGGTCAGCACTTTGTTCCAGATGGTAAACTTTAACTCATTAAAATTTTCAAGTTTTAAAGAAATTTCTTCAATTAAGAGTATTCTAAAAACAAGAATACTCAAAGAGCACATACGGCCAGTAAGGACCAACACCCCCAATATTTCGTAACAATAAAAATTCTTTTAAAATATCCCTGTATCCAGATTGTGTTCCGGAGCACCACCAAAATTGAATCATCTGTTCCTTGTACCATTGTAAACATTTCCGGACAGTTTCATCAGTTTTGCCTCTCTGTCATTTCCATGGGATCCTGGCCAGACTTGGACTGGGTGAGCTTCCCATAGTGAGTCTTTTGGGATTCAAACCAAGTCTTGCACACTTTCACTGACAGGTTGTGGCTGCTGGCAAACCTCTCACCCAGCCAATTCTTCCTGGCCTTGGCCTTGAAGTGTTTGTTTGTCTTGTCGCAAAGCTCCTCATTATCCACAATAGTCCTTCCTCTGAGTCCTTCCTCTGAGTCTTCCTCTCTTCTTGTACCAGGATGGCAATTGAGATATGTCACCCTCTTCTCCACCCTCTGTGTCTATTTCACATTCATTCTTCTCAGTACCTCATTTCTTTGGCCACTGACTCTTCTAGCTGTGACTGTGGAGTTTCCCCTGGCTTCCCCTCTCTCCCTCTCCTCCCTCTGTTCTGCCCCTCCCTTTTCCTCTGTATGTCAGCAGCTGTATCTTCCAACTCAAACTCTGTAGGTGTGTCTGTGAGATCTTTTATGTTCCTCACATTCCTTCTGCCTTTTCAGGACACACATCTTATAAATCAAATCAAAGCAGTGTTTGTAAAAACACAAAAACCTAGCAGCAAGTCAATCCAACTTGTATCTCAACACTAAATCCTAAATTAATTTGTAAGAAAAGAAAAACCCATCTAAACACTGCCAGTTGTAATCCGTGAGAGACAAAAATCCAAATGATTCATTTCACACATCAACCTCCCATAAATAACCAAAGATTTCATAATCGACAAGCCGTAAGTCAGGAAAATATTGCTGGCTTATCGTACACAGTTCCTGTAACCGCCTTGTTGGTTTCCTTTTAAGTCTTATTGGTATGTGTTCCTGGCTTGTCCTGCTGTTACTTGACTAAGACAGTATGACTAGTGTTTCCAGACAAGATGGTTACCATATAGGACAAGATAGGAAGCGACTACGACAAGCTGTAGAGATACCCGCCAGGATGGTTTCTAGGTGGGAGGAGCCACAGTTTGAATCAAGAGTCAGTGAAATATCAAACATGTTTGATATTTTACTGATCCACCACAACATGCAAGGAAACTACAATCGATCCTAACCAACTCTGTAAACATTGCTCCTGACTTTTTTTTAAAAATGCCTAATTATCGACAAGATGGCTGCAGCAGAATACCCCCATTAGCTGTGCAAATTAACAAGAAAAAACTGTATAAAGAAAATTCAAAGTAATTCTTTTCTGTAATTTATGTCAATGTATTAATTGATGTTAAATTTCAACCATCATTATGATGAACTACAAAACCTTACCACAAATGTGTCAGCAGATCTGACAACTAATTTTGAAATTTGTGTAAAAACCCCCTGCAAAGCTCCAAATTCTATCTCATGTTGTAATTCTTTTTAAAATATCAGCGGTTATGTCTTACAGGTGTTAAAGAAGAAGAAAAGCCTTCTTGTAGTGAAGTCACATATTCTGCACCAGAAGGTAAGTGATATATATATATGACCACACAAAATAGTAAAACTTGTTTTGAACATTATGTATTATACCTATTTCACAGTTTTCCATCCTGGAGTTTCCATGATTTTAGTTTTCAAATTACTACAGTCCCCAACTCCAACAAACAAAGACAGAGGATTAAAAGATTTTATTATATAATTCATCAATTCTGTATAAGCAATACACAATCTAACTAGTAATTATATATATATACACCTCTGAGATACACATAACATATATTGCACAAGATTTAATGTTTTATTCTTTAAAATTTAACATAATGTAAAAGTTACTGACTAGAATATGCTTTAAAACTGTGAGATGACCTTGAAAAGGTCACACTTGACCCCTGGGGTCAAAGAAAGATCTTAACCTCGTGCATGACCCCAGTTCCGAGGTCATGCCCGTGACCTTGTGGTCATGTGACACATGATGACATGTTGACCTTGAGAGGTCATATTACCGCTTAACTGAAAGTTGATTTACTGACCTTGAGAGGTCACCTACTACTAATGGAAAATGTTAACCTGGTGCATGACCCCGTTCAAAGGTCATGCCCGTGACCTTGTGGTCATGTGACATATGATGAAATGTTGACCTTGAGAGGTCATATGACTGCTTAACTTTGAAAATTGATTTACTGACCTTGAGAGGTCACCTACTACTGTAACTTAACATTTGCTACCTATGCAAGTTATACTTGGCATTGCTATGACAATGCCTAAATGTAAGATTGAATGTAACAAAAAATATTCAAATCCTAAAACATATATACAAATGCACCCCAACTTTGGATGAAATTGTCCAAGGAGACCCAATTATATAGATTAAAAGAAGATGAGAGTATTTTAGATAAACCTGGAGGCCAGTGAGGAACAGCCTGGAGCCTAACAAGGAGCACAAACCCGTGAACACCATTGTTAACAAGCCTTGGCGCACGCTGCCGTGACCCACCCACCCCTGCGCTGAAGGGGTGTTGAGTTAGAGAACCAGACCACCCCCCAAATCACTCTCCAGGTTAGAGGGGACTAGGGTGGGTGGGAACAAAAAGTCCATCTAGAGTCTTCAGATTCCAATTCAATAATGATGTGTTCCCCGAATTTTGGTGGGAAATGCCAGGAAACAAACCTCTTAGCCAATAGGTTTGAAAAACTCCCTGCTTTCGAAGATTGAGACCCTTGGTAACCCAAATTTTTGATTATGTAAGTAGACTGGTATCCCAAGATTTTAAAATAAGATTTTGTTGGAGGAGGACTGACTGGGCCCATGCCTTGACACTGCCCCCAACAGTCCCCAACTCCAACAAACAAAGACAGAGGATTAAAAGATTTTATTATATAATTCATCAATTCTGTATAAGCAATACACAATCTAACTAGTAATTATATATATATACACCTCTGAGATACACATAACATATATTGCACAAGATTTAATGTTTTATTCTTTAAAATTTAACATAATGTAAAAGTTACTGACTAGAATATGCTTTAAAACTGTGAGATGACCTTGAAAAGGTCACACTTGACCCCTGGGGTCAAAGAAAGATCTTAACCTTTGGAAAATGTTAACCTGGTGCATGACCCCGTTCAAAGGTCATGCCCGTGACCTTGTGGTCATGTGACATATGATGAAATGTTGACCTTGAGAGGTCATATGACTGCTTAACTTTGAAAATTGATTTACTGACCTTGAGAGGTCACCTACTACTGTAACTTAACATTTGCTACCTATGCAAGTTATACTTGGCATTGCTATGACAATGCCTAAATGTAAGATTGAATGTAACAAAAATATTCAAATCCTAAAACATATATACAAATGCACCCCAAACCCAAACCCTGGTAGGTGTAGGAACAACATATCAAGCATTATACAAGCATTTTCTAAATTTACATGAAACCTGATGGCCAGCTGTTGCCTCCGGACGGATATACCTCCAAACGCAATCAGACGCCCAGGTGCCATGTTCCTTAATTTCTTTAACTGGAATGTCTATTCCATAGGCCAATGAGGCACCTGAGCGCCTGAAAGAGTGGAAGGTATAGAAGTTTGAGGGCAATCACAATTCCTGATTAATCTTTGCCAAAACCTTCCTGACCCTAGAATCGGTCAGTACCTGCCAACCCTGTGTAGCTTTAATTTGGAATAGTGGGGAGTTATTTCCCGGGCTGTAGAGGGCTATAATATCTTTCAATGCCTTGTATGGACAAATCGTCGAAGCTCCCAGTCTAGGTAGAGAGATCATTCTATATTCATTTCTGTACTGCATAGTTTTTGACCATTTTAGCAATAACTACACTTCCTTGTTTCTGAAAAATATGTCCCCCCCAGTAAAATGCCTGGTACCGTCAAATTCCGCTATGGCATGTGGGACAATATTTGACAACCTGAAAAATCCGAAAAAGGCTGTGAGAAACACTGCTTTGTAAACTTTTGGGTTTGAACATTTTTGAGTCACCGCAACGATGGCTTTAAGGGTGTTAATATCAATTATATTCCTCTTAGGCAATGCTATAGGCCTGGACAGCTTTGTAGATCTAACAAAGTACTTGATTTTTGGATGGTCCCATGTTTTATATGGGAGATCATACAAGACATACATTGCCCTAATGGCTGATGCGTGATTACTGATCATGTGGGAAGATACTCCATTATCTACCAAAAATTCCAGATAGGACAAGGCTTCTGATACTGACAATGACTTGAACTTTATTTTAGCACATATGCCAAACGCCACAAATGACCTAAACAACATTTGGTAACATTTAACAGTTCTTGGTCTGAAGGCCAACTTGGTCCTCTGAGCAGCCTTTCTTGAATATTCTGCCAGAACCCCATTATCTGGAAATACAAAGCATAGTATCTGTAGCTACTGCTACACATTCACCATGATAATTAACACTTTGACTTACTACTAATTACAGTTTGTTATCTATTTCCAACATTTCTACTGACACTGGTAACCAGACAGGATTTTTAACCAAAGTTTACAGCTGGACAACATTTGCAAGGCTGTACTGCCATCTTGATAATAGATCTGCTACAACATTATTTTTTCCTAACACATGCACATATTGCAAATCTATGTCTGACAATGCAGCCATGTACCATATGTTACGTGCACAGGCCCCTAAGTAAGGATCTCTTGCTTTTCCAGCTGACAGGACTTTAACGACGGCGTCATTGTCGCATTTGAGCAGCACCCGCTTGCCTGCCCAGAACTTGGCAAAAAGTCGGACAGCCAACAAAATATTAACCATTTCTAAGTGCACGATATCTAGATTCCTGAAACCCCTTGGTAAGGGGAGGTGGTACACAAAATTTCCATACCTGCCCCCCCAGACCCGTCAAACAGGCGTCAAGTTCAAGTACCAGGTTAGAAACCTGATGAGCGTACATAGAAATACCATTATATTTGGGCAAAAACTGGTCAAACCAGCCCAAGTCTCTGTGAAAATCATTTGATAACGAAATTTTTGCTGGGTTACTTGCGTTGCGTAACGTTTCCAACATCCTGTTGAGAAAGCATCTTGCTGGTTTCACGCACTTGTGAATGTACAGCAATGTACCCAGCAATGACTGTAGTTCACGTTTAGTACAGAATTTTTTTCCTTTCCATTGTTTGATCATAATTTTTATATCTTGTAACTTGTCAGGGGGAATGGCTACAGTCCCTTGGACTGTGTCAATCAGGATCCCTAAGCACACTGCTTGGGTGGTTGGAGCCACCAACTTCTTCTTACTGATTGTGATACCTAACTTGGCCATAACGTCAATTAAGGCGTCATACGAGCGTCGCGCAATGTTGGGCGTGCCGTAACCAAGAAAATCATCTATATAATTTATGACGTTTACTTCACATTGACGCATGATATGACGCACTGCGTCGCTGGTGCGCTGCATGAATTGGCTGCCATGGCGACTTCCAAAGGGAATTCTTGTGTCTATATATGTTCCATTCCAGCTCAAACCCAAGAGATCAAAGTCCCCAGGGTCAACATTCAGATGCCTGAAGGCCCGACTAACGTCAACTTTAAAAATATGGGCCCCTTTCCCAATTTTCACCAGTTCTTTTGTCAGATCATCAATACTTGGAAAAGTGAGTTTAAAATCTGCCCCAAGATAAGCATCTTTCTCCACCCCAGCATTTACAGAATCGCCTCTAGGCCAGCTAAGGTCCAAAATGACTCGTTGAGTATCCGAATTCGGTTTATGGCGAGTCATAAATGGTGAATAATGCAAATTCTCAATTGGGGCTTTTTCGAATGGGCCAATGATGGCCCCAAATGATCTTTCTTCCTGAATGTATTTTTCCACATCCTGTGGGAATTCTACTGCCGATTTATGGTTGACTTTATCATGTTTTAGTGAGCAAAGCCTATTAAAACCCAAAGGAAAACCGAATTCCAAACACTGGATTAGCTGCTGATCCCAGTAGTCCCCCAGTAAGTCTTTCCATGCCCGAATATTCATCTGGGAATTCACCGGGATTTGTGCCCCAAGGTAGTTGGGAAGATTGTATCTCCTGACTTCCTTATGCAATTGTATAGGATCAGAGAACCGAGCACCTGCTACCTTATCAGTGGTGGGTAAAATCGGATCCGTAAGTGGAATAAATCCGAAATTCATGTCAGACTGGAGTCGCCATTGATCATAGGATCTGCATTCGACTGGGGCCACAATTTTCTTATTGTCACCAAAAATTATTGAATTGACAAATTTGTCACCCTCAGCATTCCGAATATCGAATAGCAACACCTGATCAGTAATAGGATCGGTTTTAGTCTCGATTTTCTTGTATTCAACCTCATTGTTCCTGTCATCACTTTCACGACCCTGAACCTTTGCCCCCTGCCCATTATGTAAGGTGTTGACATTTGTATGGGGGCCCTCCCTTGTCTTACTATCATGTTGATCACACCCCATGGGTTGTTTGCTACTACTTGCATTAGTATTGAATTCTTTTGAGCCTACAGGAGTTCGCGCTTCTGTTTTTAATATAGGGGTGTTGACACCCTTTGTGGCCCAGAAAACGCCCCCTTTGCAATATTTGTAGCTACTTGACTGATTTTTAGTTCTATTTTTAACCACGCATGCATATGACCTTGCAACCTGTTTTTGTGGATTGGCTTTGAAGATATTGATGCTATGGGTCAAGGGACGAACTAATAAGCTTTCAATTTGGGTGGGGGCTGTGTTTTTATTATAGAATTTTCTGCCCACGACCCTACTTGCTGGATCATAACCTTGTCCCGACAGGGACCTGTTCTTTTGGAAGCACTGTTTGTCATTACTGGGAGTATTTGATTTACCTGCAGATTTATGGGTATGTTTGGTCGATCGAGTTTGACCTTGACCCGATATGACCTCTGGTACCACCTAAACTGCATCATTTACATTGTCAGACACACAATTGCTCTCAATAGTATCATTTACATCAAAAATTTGTTGCTGAACACACCTGCTGCCCCCCTTTTTATACATAGAAGGACAGCCACTTATTCGTTTTTTTTGATTGTGTCATTTACTGAAGATGCAGTCTTTCTCTGCATGTCCTAAAAATCTACCTTGACCTGTACAGAAAGAACATATGTGTTTGTGGGGTTTTCCATTCACCTCATGGTCTTTTGCAAAAGAACATGTTCCCACCTGAAACTGTTTGCAATACCATGGCTTTGAATTTTTATCATTTTTACCCCAAGATCTGGCTGTATTTACATGTTTCTGAGCATGTGCTCTGCGAATTCTGTCAATTCTTGCTGTGTTTTCCCAATTTACAGTCCCCCTTTCAAATTCACACAGTAAGACCGCATGGGCAGCCTTGGCTCCCTGCCACGAAAAATCAGTAGCATCTTCAAAAAGTTCCCCCATGTACTGAATCATATTTTCTCTAATTTTGTGATCAGGTTCATCTAACATGTTCTTGCAGAACCCCTGAACCCACTGTGACATACTTAATTGGTCATACGACAATCTAGCCCTGGTTGCCCCACCTAATATCGCCTCATGTGGCCATGCCACCTTATTTTTCACCAAAACATCAACATTCCCCTCACGTTTAGATTTGATTTTTGCCCCAATACCTGTGGCTTCACTTTGCTTTTCCAGTTCCCTGATTCTACTATCTATATCTCGCTGAATTTTTCCTGACTTCCTCATCTGCCTTAAACTTGGTATTGACTCGTCCTCTGACGATTCAGTATCAGACAAAACATGTTTAACAGTTCTATGCAAAGGACTACTTAACTTCCTAGTGCTGGATCCAGCATGCTGACTCCTGGAGTCTAGGCGCTGGTTGACTCGCTGTAGTTGCTCTAGGATCTGTTTCTGGATCTCATCTGATGCTCCAGACCCACTGGTTGGCAGTGACTTCTTAGGGGCACTGGAGATAACGTTAGAGTCCCTCTCCCTCTCAGATCCAGCTACCCCTGACCCTCCATCACTACTACTCCTTGATGTACTATTCAAAATGTCACTTTTAACACAGTTCCTACCCGTTGGTGGGTAATGCTTTTCCTCACATTTCCAACAATTTTTCCTCTGTTTTCCCATATTTTAATTTTAACAGTCAATGTTTAATGATCACTGAAAATATACAAGAAGCACACCCTTCTCAGTGCTCTTGAATGACGGTTTCACAGCTTGATTTCAATTATTCGATGTCAATTCTCAACCAATTGGTAAAATGACCAAAATACAAGAAAATAGGTTAGACCGTCCCTTAACAGCCCCCCAGGGGCAATGGAAATCAAGCCTGAGGTTGTCAAACGAGAGCAAAGTGATGGTGCTCAGCAAATAACATTCTTAGCAGCAGCCAATGTCACACATTATCTCCATACAGCATATAAGTTCAGTTCTTTCAGCAAAATGTATAAAAACTTGTAAAATAAACTAAAATTCTAAAACATCTTGTCAAATACAATCGAATCTGAAGGCCCTGAGAATAACAAAAAGTCCATCTAGAGTCTTCAGATTCCAATTCAATAGTGATGTGTTCCCCGAATTTTGGTGGGAAATGCCAGGAAACAAACCTCTTAGCCAATAGGTTTGAAAAACTCCCTGCTTTCGAAGATTGAGACCCTTGGTAACCCAAATTTTTGATTATGTAAGTAGACTGGTATCCCAAGATTTTAAAATAAGATTTTGTTGGAGGAGGACTGACTGGGCCCATGCCTTGACACTGCCCCTGACTCAATGTAAAATGATTGACTGTATTTTTAAGATGGCTTAAATGTGGAAAATGGCCAAAAATTGACCTTCTTGAGGCTGTCATTGTAACAGAAGATCAAGGATACCAAGCAACCAAAATATTGCATTAATATTTATTTATTTAGCATGTGTGTGGCTAATTTCCAACTCAACTGCTGCTCATTTTTATTCATATGTAAACATGCAGGTAAGTCAGACTTAAGAATGTGCTAGGTTGCGAATGTTGGGATGTTTGTCTATGTAAGTGTAAGAAGCTCATTCTTTTGTATTTGCTACATATCATTCATGTTTTGGGCCTTTTGCCATCCATGTGTCATCTTTTTCTGACTTGCTGCTTCTGAGATAAAAGTAGATGACCCAGATTATAACGAAGCTGAGTGTGCATCGTCCCTCAGACACGGTCATATCCCAAGATCCAATGACAAGCAATACAAACATTAAACGGTAGAAACAGGTCTTAAGGCAAATTGAAAACCCATTTTCTTTTTATCAAAACTAATTCAAGACCATGTAAAGAAAGACCCAAATCCTTACTTCTGGCGTAAGTTTTGAAAATATTTTATTCAGTGTCCTGAAGATTCAGCTTGATGTGTACCTGCTTTAACTGTTGCATTAAGTAGTTCATATTCATCAAGCATGTTTGCCAGGTTAGTTTTTATATTGATGAAATCTTATAGGTTGGTGAGGAGTTTAGAACTTAGTATAACCATATTTTTGAGTGCAAGAATTGTGAAATTCCTCAGTGTGTCAAATTCATAACGTGGTGTGGGGGGATGCAATTTCCACTAATGAATTTCACATACTGTGGATAATTTATTTTCCCCAGGTTGTGAAGATGTTGCTTCTAACTGCAATGAGTTTGTTCTACCTTACCCATGGACATGCTTTACCGAAGAACGCATCACGGAATATTGCAAGGCCTCCTGTTTTGAGAATGGACTATTTTATGGTAAAACTATCACACAGTAAAGTAACAGACAAATTTCTGATTGCCTAATTCTTCAGCCAGATAGTTCATGATAGCAAATCATTGTTTTATCACATGTGCCATTGAAGGACCAACATTTTATCAACAGGATCAGAGAAGGTTCTTACCATGTCTAAACTGAAAACACAATTTACTATCTATGGTAATGTTGAAAGCAATGTTTTCATATTTTATAATTCATTTCCATGTTTATGTCAGTCCTCTGAAATACACAGTTGTTGGCTAAATCATACTCACATTTAAAGATAGTTTAAGAGGGTAGGAGTAACTAAACAATTCAGACTTATACATTTTATACAGCATTACTTTTGAAGATAATCATGTAGTCAGTTGCCTAGAATGATGGTTCAACCCCATAATTCTATCTCTCAGGTCAGATGTCGAAGGTCATATGGAGGTGAAGATAGAGATTTTGATTGGCAAATTTTTTATTTACTGTTAGTAAAATGGTGAATTAAAGTTTTAAAATGTTACTTGGTAAGATTTTAAGAGCCTAAGTAGGGTGCAATGACCAGTATACCATTGGTTAAATAATAAAATATACCATGGTAAAAAACGTTGAACGTACAAATAATTAAGCAGTTTAGTTCATATATCAAGTAGTCATAATATTAGAAGAGCAGTCCAGTCCAGTTAGTCAGTCTTGCTTTGATAGGGGGAGCCCAAGTCCGCTGGGTCCAGCCTTGTGACACTACCCTAATTATGCAATGGGTTATCTGAATCTCCCTGAAGTCGGGTAAGCTCTAAAGTGGTCCAACCCATTAGTCAAGCATTAAACCCAGATATGTGGAAGAGCCACATCAATCCGAAAAGACCTCTCCCAGGTGGGTCAGACCTGGAGGGGTCAAGCTTAACCTCACAATTGAAAGCTATGAATCCCTAGATAAATGTCTAAGTAACCAAATCCTAGGTGGAGCCAGATCAATCCAAAGAGACCTCCCCCCAGGTGGGTTATTCTCGGAGGGGTCAAACTCAACCAAAATCGACAGCTAGGTTATCCTACTGTACAGGCAGATTGGTAGGGATTCACTTGGGCTGTCAGGTCCTGCCTAAGTGTTATACTGTGATGAAAAATAACCCAGTTCCCAGATGGAGACACATCAATCCAAAGAGACATCCCCCAGGTGGGTTATGCCTGAGGAGGTCAAGCTCAACCAAGAAATCGAAAGCTAGGTTACCCTAGAGTCAAAGTTGGTAGGGGGTAGCCTCGGTGTGCCAGGTCCTGTCTAAATATACAGTGCCCCACAGTAGAGCGTTAATAGGAGGCCAAATCTAGCCTGCCTGTATATTTTTGCTTCAAGAACGGGTGGTGGGTGAAAATGTCAATGTAATCACAATGGCTTTCAATTTGAATGTGAGCCCTTTGCTATGTTAGTGGGGTAATGTAGGATGCCCTGACTTCTCATTGGTTGGCCAGCAGCAATAATTGAGAGAGAGGCCATAAGGTTAGTTACAAGTAGTTTAAGGTGCCCAGCAACGTATATGGCAGGTCTCTCACTGGGCCGTGCCCTGCAATTTTCTAATACTGTATTGAAAGAATACTTTACTTAAGCATCCCAAATCACATGATCTTGTGTGCAATATTTAGGTATACTAGTTTGTAAATCACATTTCTGGTTTATGCATAATTGTATTTCAGGTCCCCAATTAACAAAGTATCCTGAAGCCCATGACCTCTAAATGTGCAAGCTTTTAAATTATTCAGTTTCAGAGAAACTTATGTCTCGGACCACTTATATATTATTGTAGTGGATGATCCTCCTTGCCAGATACCATCCGGAAGTCCGGTTCCTGAACCAGCTACCACAATAAATCCCTCCACAGCAGTAGGTACCCCATATTTCTGCCAGGAGCCATTCTCTTTGCAAGAAGGTGCGATGACTTGCCCAAATAATGCTGCCCAATGCATTCCCATGTCATATTTCTGCAATGGTCGAGATGACTGTAGTGATGGATCGGATGAAGTTTTGGAAGTTTGTCGCCAGGTGGGTGAAAGTGTAGTATCTCTGAAACAAGCCAGCCACATATATGTTAACAAATAGGGAAATTAATCAGCCAAACCTGGTAAAGGGTTATAATCCTTTTTCACTTTTGTCTGTGATAGTATGAATAGACGATTTTAAACCCTTGGGGCAACCACAACTATTCCTGTTGAAAAAAAATGAAAAAAAAACCACACAGGTTTTATCCCAATTCAAAGGAACAGCTGTATGAGTGAAAAAGGTAGGACCTAAGACTTGCTACCAATTACAACAAGTCTTAAAGATCACTAGGTGCAATTGGAAAACTCATAAGACAATTTTCTCTAGGAACACGATCAGTCACCAAAAAGTTTGGCTATATGAAAGGTGTAATTGCTTTGGAGAGAAAGGCTCATTTACAAATTTTTTCGATATATATTTTGGAAAGAATCTAAGATTGCTCCTAGCCTTCAGGTGTGACAAGATCAGTAAAAAAATCAGACTGAATATTTTGAAATTTCTTTGAAAAGGTGTAGTTACATAAAGGAAATGTAAAGATTTCAATATGTGTATTCTTGCACGCACAGTAATTTGATGAAAAATCATTTGAAGATAATGTTTTGTTTGAATCCCAATGGATGTAAGATAGTCTTGTAAGCTAGGATTTTGTATTAGGTGGGTCCTGATTTTTCAGAAAGTTTTGGTTATATGTAACATTTTTAGTAGATGGGATATGGTATATCTCATTAATTATACTACCAACAAAATGGTACACCTGGGATAATGGCTTGGACATAAGCTATGCCCCTGCATGCATGCTACCTTTTGCCCCGTATTATACAATCAGCTGAAGCATGCAAGTAAATTCATAATATGGATTTTTTGGCACAGGTGCCTTGCCCAAGGAATATATCTTCTGGAAATTACCTTCGCTGTAGAAATAAGCCATCAGAATGTTTCCTGGAATCAGAACACAACAATGGGAATGATGAGTGCTCTGATGGATCAGATGAAGATGTTGAGTGGTATTTGACAGCCCCAAGATACTGTTATAACATGTTTTCAAATGCTGAGGTTTGTGAAGTGTTTTCGCATTTGATTATCTCTGTCAAGCAGTTAATCTTTTATGCAGTATTCATCTATTTTTTGTCCGCACAGGAGAACATGATACACAGGATAATTGTTTATCCATTGTATGTATTTGTTTTGTGATGACTTTCAAAGCAGCTTTGACTTCTACTTAACATATATCTATTGTATTAATTGATCAATACTTGTATAATGCCCTCTTTAAAATATATTGCCATTGATTATCATAATGATGAATGAGCCAGTACCCTTGTCATGGTATTTCAAGAAACCTTAAATGTCGCTGAAATGCATCAAATTAACCAATTATAAGTTATTTTTAGCTTGAAGCTTTTAAGAAATAATATCATCTGGCCTTATCTAATAGAGGTGTTCCACTTGAGCCGACTGGCTGGTAACTATGCATTTTTGCAGAGTTGAGACCAATGTTTACATAGTTGATTGTAAGTTCCCGGCCTGTCGGGTAGAGTCGGTGAAATATCAAACATGTTTGATACTTCTACAACCATTACTGACCCTTGTGTCAGACTCTAAATTTATCCACCTAGCAATGGGCCTGTTGATTAACTTTATGACCTGTCGGATACACTTTCCGGCTTGTCGGTTAATCAAACAGGCGTGTCTGTAACAAGTATCAGGCTTGTCCCAAATATGGACTTTCCGACTGTACATGAAGACAAACAAACTGTACTGGAAGTGTTACAGTACAGTTGGTAACTGCCTGTCTATAACTGTTCCTGACAGTCCTGTAAAGTTTACAGGCCAGTCAGTAACTTTAACAGACTGGGTACTAGAGTCGAGAAAATTTGTAACCGACAGGCTTTTAAACTGAAACACACAAGCCATAAACAACAACCGACAGGCCTGTAACACTAACAAACAAGCTGGGAACTGTAACCAACCACCAGCAATATCTTTGCTTTTTACGGCCTGTCGGTTTCAAACTCTGTGGGTATAAAAAGGCGAGTCAGTTGACAATCTGCATTTTTTTCAGCTTTGACTTGTCGAGAGACAACTGGTGTGCAACTTTTATTTTAAGTTTTTAAATTTTTTTTGGCAAATTAGCTTAAGTTTGACATAGGCTTGACTGACTGGGAGTGAAATCTTTTCTATGAGGTTTCACTTTTATTTTCAAGCTTTGTTTTTGTAAACATGCTGTACAATCAATTGATTGATCAGCATACCAAGGGGCAGAAGGAGAAAGATTGAAGTACCAACTGACAGCCAACCACAGTTTGAGTTAGAAGATACAGCTGAGGATAAAAGGAGGAGGAGGAGGGAGAGAGAAGAGAGGGAGAGGAGGGAGTAGGAACAGAGAGTGGGTGGAGCGAGAGAGGAGGGAAGAGAGCCAGGAAAGGGGAGAGAACAGAGTGTGAACTAACATGGATACTGATGTAGAATCAACTCAATGCAGACAGAAGAAGGGCCAGATGAAGTCCATTTTCCTGAGTGATTCAGACAAAGAAGCCATCATGGAGTTCATTAAATAGCACAAGGAACTTTATGACAAGACCAATAACAGTTTCAAAGACAAGCAGAAAAAAGAAAGACTGTGGGAGCAGCTAGCAGCTACCAGAAACTTGCGTATCAAGACTGTGAAGCAGTGGTTCAAAACTCAATGTACCAGATATGGCAAACTCACTCAGACGAAATCAGGACAAGCAGGGGAGAAGAGCACAGAACAACATACCTGGCTGAAGGACAGTTTAAGTATGAGGTCACATCAGAAGGAAGAGAGTTTCGAAGTCCTCTGCATTCAAGTTACCACAGAGACATTCTGCAGCCGCAGCCTCAGCTTCAGTTCAAGATACATCCAGAGACACAGAATCTGAGATGAAAATCAGCATAGCATCAGATGTTACTCATCAGCCTTTGATCACCAGTCCTAAGTGATGACAGTCTCCAGTCATAGCTACCATTACTGCTGCAGATCCAGTCTTAGATCAGTTCCAGCAGATGAGGTTGATGCTTTCACATTTCTGGCTGCACGTCAGGACCCCAATCCATGTCCAAGACAGTCTTTCTGCAACTATCTCCATTCTCAGATTAAGCACCTGGAGAAGAGAGACTGTTTGACCTTCAGGAATGACGCAGTGAAGCTTCTCAGTGAAATACAGTACAAGGCCAAAGAACGCAAGAGAGAGGTCACCACAAGTCAACAGGTCATCATATTCCAACTTCTAGAAGCAACACAGGCCACAGCAGGACGTGAATACATACTCACCATACCAGAAACTCAAGCAGTCTTCATTCCAGTTGTGTAGCCTTCACAGATAGCCACACCACAGCCTGCTACAGTGATTGACAAAGTACAGCAACCATCAAGGCCTTCATCAATGTCAGCACAGCCAACGTTTTACGTAGTTGTGGATGACCAACAGCCTGAGATTTCCAGACAGATGATTTTCAACCCACCTTTAGTTGCAGCTTCACATCCGGAAGAAAGTCAACACAACACTTCTGGATTATCCAGTCTCTTTGGAGCTATTCCAAGTGTACTACAGTATCTCAACTTCAAACAGCACCGTCACCAGTGCCATCTTCCACTCATCATGATAACGACCCCCCCCCAGCCAGTCCAACTGGCATAGTCAGCCCAAATCAACGGATTAGCCTGCACAAGTCGCACCAAAACTGGCGCTTCTAAGGGCCACCTGAATCTTCCAAAAACATTTAATAAGCACACCGTCCAACATTTATACTTCCTCACAGTACATGAAAAAATTGTGTGAATGAATGAGTGAATGTTAAACAAATATTAATAAACCTCCACCACAAAACAGACAAAAAAATCACCTTAATAAAAAATAATCCCCTAAAAATTCAAAGAAAAACCACCCCCAACAAAACTCAATTTTAAAAATACACTTCCCCCACCCCCCAAAACAAAGATCCAGACTCAACCCCACATCCCTCCCACCCAAAACCCAACTTGGAATAAAATGCAACATTCCCACAAGTAACATGTTTTCTATGTGTAGAGGGACTTACAGACAAACAAACGGGAGGCCTAACAAAATATTGAAACATATGAGTGGCAATCGGGTGACTAACAGACTGACAAACTGAATAAAAAATTTAACTGGGACTAAAAACCTGTATAATTTTGTCTTGCAAATTTCTTTGCATTTTTTTAATTCTTGGGATAAAATATTTCATCAAAGTTGTTTCTATTTTAGGTGTTTATTTTCCCACTAGTTTGTAAGTTACTTTTTCTGAGATTAAAGCCAGGTCATGTTGGGGTGGGATGTCAAGTTTGTAAATTGAGGACCTGGGTTTTAATCTGTAAGTTATGGATTTGTGTTGTGATGGGGAATTTTGGTTTTTGGTGAAATAGAATTTGCATAATTTTTTTCAGAAAATTGGGGTTATTTTTGAGGCAACATCTTGCTAAATAAAAGTTCTTAGATTATTTGCGTAGTCCTGAAAAGGACTGAGAGATGACAGCATGTTCCCCCCCCTCGTTTTCTTCCCTCAGTCTTCTTAAACTCTGTCCTCCTGCCCAGTGCCCCCCCCCCCCCCCCCCCACACACACACACACATGATTGAAATAGTCTTTCAGTAGGTCTTGATGTTTGGCCTCCCTCGATGGGTTTCTCAAGTTCTCATGGTGTCCCTGTTCCCTCTGGTATGCCTGTGGTGCTAGTATGTCATCAGCTGGAGTGGGTTATCTATCTGCTCCCCCGATGACTTCTCAGCATGTTATGTAGTACCACACATGTTAACACAATGTCTCTGACTAGTTTTGGCCTCTGATCCATGGTGGTCAACAGCCCCATGAATTTTTTGACAAGAATACCAAATGAATTCTAGACCACCATCCTCCCCCTGGATATCCTGTAGTTGGCTATTCTCTCCTCCCTGGTCAGTTGTCGTCTACTGTAAGGCTTGACCAGCCAATGCATAAGGGCAAAGGCATCGTCCCCCAACAAGAAGTAGTGCAGATTTGGGCCCCCAGGTTCAAGTGGTGGGAGTTCCATGGTTCCATTCTCAATTCTTCTTTTCAGTTTTTTCTGCGGATGAATATCTGAGCATCAGATGATGACCCACTGGCCCCCGAGTTGACCCACAGGAACTTGTAATCTACATTGACTAAAGCCAAAGGCACCAGGGAGAAGAAGCCCTTGTATATTCACTGCCTGACTTCTTGGTCTTCTTTATAGCAATGTGTTTCGCATCTAGTGCACCGACTGCATGGGGGACATTCCATTTGTTTCTAAATCTTTCTTCAATTTTCTTCCAGTCTTTAGACTCAGTTGGACACATCAAATATTCTTGTTGAAATTCTTTCAAAATGGCTTTGCAGACCTGGGTGATACAATTGTAGATTATCATTCTTCCAACCCTCCATTGGTATTGCAGTGAAGTGTAGCTTTCCCCTGTGGACAGTCCCTACCCCCCAAGTCAGAAAGACAACTACTGCGGGTACTAGTTTATTAAAATACATAAAAGTTACCAACAAGAAATATATTCAATTCATGAGCAAGCTTTTGTCTGAAAATTTTTGCAGAACCATGGCTTCTTGGTGTTCGCCCTCCCCCATGTTTGCCTAGTTGGAAAGTGCTTTTGGGCATGTGCCCTCCTGATCCAATCAATTCTTTCAACATTTTCCAAAGTAAGTGATCCACGCTCTGTTTCACAGAGCAAGATGGCATGAGCCGCCTTGGCTCTCTGCCACGAAAAAAAATCTGGAATCACAGGAACTTGTAATCTACATTGACTAAAGTAGATGCCAAGATAAGGCACTATAGTGTCGTGCCTAGAACTCGATTTTTGCTCTAAAATATTCTTGCAGAAGCCTAGGACCCATTGGGTCAGGGAAAGCTGGTCATATGTGACCCGTTGATGTGTCACCCACCCAAAATTGCTTCATGAGGCCAGTTAACTTTTTGTTTAACAGAAATCTCAACATTTCCTCCTCTCTGAGACTTTAATTTTTGATCATTACCTGGAAAGTGTGAACTCCCTAATACGCTTGTCCACCTTTTTGGACCTCAACATTTCTGAAGTGGGAGTGTCACTCTCCTCAGAGGACGAATCACTTAATATTTTACATGGTTTTGATATCACACTTTCTAGAAAACTGTTTGTACTTAACCTGGAAGTGGAGTGCTGACTTGACACTGCCATCCTGTCTTCCACGCTGTCCAGTCTCTCTGTAACTTGCCTCAACTGTTCCAAGATCTGCATTTGGACCTGATGTCCGCCACTGCTCTCCATAGGCATCAATTGCGACACTGTCGCATCACTTGAGATGGCATAATCTCGTAAATGTTCTCTTGTACCTTCCTGTTGTTTCACATGCTCACATTTCTTTCCTGTTGGTGGAATATGTCTCTGTTTACAAGTCTTACACTTCTATTTGTTATCTGGCATATTGATCGATAACATGACACACCAATATGAAAAATATCCATATTCCTTTCTGAAAAATTTTACAAATACCCTACATGGCCTAGAGATTTCATACTCAACAGGTCAAGACCAGACTTCCAACAATTTGACCACTGAAACTAAACATGGCATGTGCCACTAAAAATATAGGGTAGACTGTCCGTATGTAGCCGATGTAAAAAGCCTGAGGTTGACTAGATGACTATAATATCTCCACACCATCAAGTTCACTCAGTCTCAGTGCCATTCCTTTGTTGCATAATCAGTTCACAGTTCATTATACTCAACATTCCAATGCATATAATCAATCACATAAAAGACTTGAAATAAAATCATGAAACTAAAAGTTTAAAACACTGAGTTCAGTCCTATGGATGGGGAAGGAAACAACTCTGTTAAGCTGACTTGGCTTTATTTATTAGTACTGTTACACATTAAAACTTGTTAATAAACAATGTTACTGCTACTTATAGATTATTTCTTTTTTAGTTACTACCATCAATTAGCTTTAACAATTTATTTACATAGTTCCTGATTAAGTTTAAAGTACATGAGACTATATCACTGTTAAGGAACTACAATGCATTAAGAGTTATTTAAGAACATTTCTTATGCCTGTTAACCTGTTGCATTGTTACATACTGATTACTTCTTGTACATATAACCTCACATTCAAGTTCAAGGTCAAACCAATCTAAGTTTACTTTACATTATAAAACTACACAACCCAAGGTACTGGTCAAAATCTAGATAATTCATCAACTAGCTATGCCAATAGTACCATCTGGTTGGCTATCATAATCTTATACAACTTGACATTGCAATGACCTCTAGACTGGAGTTATGTTATATAAAGAAGCACAGCCAAATGAAATGTACCAAGCCAAGAGAGTTCATAAGAGTATAGGGGCTATGTAATATGTTCTTGAAAGGCAGAAGCCATGACAGAGGCAGCCTTTGGAGTATCTGACAGATATGACCATATGGCATCCGACTTCCAATGACCATGGATTTTTATGTTTTCGAGAGGAACTTTTAATTCTAGAGCCAAAGTGGCACCGCTTTGCCTAAAACAATGGAAGCCATAGTCTTTAGGGTTCAATTGCATTTGTTTAACCGCTACTGTTAAAACATTACGAACTTTAAATGCTGTGAGAGTGGTTTTTGATCATCAATGACCAAAAGAAATAGTGGATCAGTTTGTTGAGACTTGACATACTTTAACATACGTTTAATAGCCAAATCCAGACATATTTCTGGAACTTGAACCTTTGGAACATGAATAATCTTATATGCATCATGGGTCTGCATTTTTTTAGCACACTTAAGAATAATTTGCATACCACTTGATGTAAAAATAACATCACGTACCAAAGGAAACCTAGAAGGATCAAATTTTTTCACAGTTGTGGGGACAAGGGATGCCAACCTAAAAAAACCAAAGAACCCCAACAACATGGCTCTATATGTCAGATCATTTGGTATAACTTGTAACTTTTCTACCAATAACTTCAACATTTGAATTGACATTACACCTTTAACCTTTGGTTTCATCACAGAGTTCATTTTTACAGATTTAATCAACAATACTGTTCGTCTAGCTTGCAACGCAGCCTTCGGCCAGGCATACATGGAGAAATAGTGGCCTAACACAGTTACATAATTCTGTAGTGAAGCTGCAGACAAGGAATTCTGACCCAGGAACTCGAGAAATGTGATAACTGCTAACTCTGTCCAAGGTCGCTGTATACCCACATACATGGTAAAGGCTATGAAAAGTTTGAAGCTGCTGGTATACACAGTACTGGTACGATGACACAAACCCTTCTCAGCTCGTTGCACTGCTTTCATTGTCAGCCACTGCAGTTGGTTGTTATCTACAAACATAGCGGCATGGCAGTATTGATGCCACACTAAGAGCGGTGAACCCCTCCTTTAAAGTAGGTGTCATTAAATATTAAAGTTTGGAAACATATCCTGTACTTTTGGGTAATACCAAATGCATTTTTTAATTAGTTCCACCTGGGGATTGTTTACCATTCTGTATACATGCCACCTTGAAAGCATATCAGCATAGTTACTGGATTTTCCTGAAATGTGCTTAACTACTAATTTTATATTAAAAATGGCACAAGTGAGCCAAACTGAATGAACACATGCCATTATAAATGGATCGCGTATTCTAAAAGATTGGAAAGAATTTACCACAGCCTCATTGTCGCACCAAATAATACATTCAGAATTTAATAATAATTTTCCCCAAGTTCTTACAGCCAACATAACATTAGCCGGCTCAAGGTGAACTATAGTACATACTTCCTGGAGTTGATTATCTATGGGCATACCATACACTTTGTTTCCAAATTTTGCCCCCATACCTTTTAAAGATGCATCAACAAAAATATGATTAGTAAACACATTAATAGGGTAAATTTTTACCATTCCATTAAATTCAACCAAAAACTCACAAAACCATGCAATATCTTTATAAAAAGCCGCATTAAGTTTTACAGTACCTGACAATGGAGCATTACGCAACACAGAAAGTATACGATTTGTACACAATCTAGCTGGTGGAATACATTTATGGAGGTACGAGAGGTTGCCAACTAGCTTTTGGAGCTGGTTTCTCGTTGCTTTACTTTTAAACATCCAGTTATGACACATAGTTTTAATTTTTTGAATTTTTTCATCAGGAATAGTTAATGTACCAGCCTTTGCATCGATTTCAATGCCAAGACAAGTAATTTTGTGACTAGGTGCTTCTACTTTTTTAAAATTGATGGGTAAACCTAAAGCTTGAAGGAGATTAGATAAAGTGAGAAATGCAGCCTGTGCCTTTATCTGGTTCAGCCACTCCCACTAAATCATCTAAGTAGGTCATGATCCAGGTATTCTGAGTCCACATAAGATACGTGATGGCATCTGTGGCCATCTGGTAGCTAGAAGCCACTTGTTTGAATCCAAAAGGCAACACAACGTCAACATACGTCATACCACACCATTGGAGGCCCAAGACATGATAATCACCTGGATCCATACGAAAATTTCGGAACGCATGTTGCAAATCGATATTAAACAATAAAGATTTTGAAAGATTTAGTAACGCTCTCATTAAATTGAAATAATTCGTAATTAATGTTTAAAGGGAACCCAAATTCCAAATAATCACACAAAATTTTAAAATCATAATTCTTGAGGTACCTCCTCCAATTACATATTCAAACTAGAAGGAACTTTGATCCTTGCTTGCTGATAATTAAAGCATTTGGTTTTACGAACCATTTCATTTGATTGCCTAACGTATTCAACCATATCTGTAATATTAATCTCCTGACTACCACTTAAGGTTTTGAAGTGATAACTATTCAAGGGAAGAAATCCGAAAGTTCTAATGTATTTGGTACCTTTACTTAACTGTCTGGTAGCCTGTAAAAAACTAAAACCTTCCAATAGTCTATCAGATTGCTCTGGACTCTTATTATATTTAAATATAATATCACCATAATCTCCTACTAAACTTATGGTACTAAGTATAACTTGATTAAAACTATTATCTGTACAACATAAAGCATTGTTAACTGTACTGAGGGAGCCGTAATCATAATTCCCAGATAAATTACTGCCATAGGGAATACTATCACAACGACTTTGTACAATATTTTGCTTAAGCATAAGAACAGAATATAATGTAGTAGAATCCTGTGTTAGATTAGAAACCTCCATGCTTTGGTCCACACTAACCAGTGACTGTGAATTAACAGTACTTTCTAGGCTTACATGAAAATTGAACAGAGAATTTAAAGTACTAACACTACTTCTAGTACTTTTTGAAACTTTATTAACATAATATATACCTCCCATATCTGAATTTATGCAAGTACTAATATCCCAGAGCCCTTGCTAGTTCTCGACCTTGTACACAAGCTGCTCCAAGTCATGTATAGAGAGGTCTGTATTGCTTCCCCTAGAAGCAATACTACCCGCTACCGAGTTAATAATTGTGTTGACCAAAATGCTTTTGAGTTTATCAGTGCAAGCAGACGGCCTGTCACCATCAACCTAACACATAGGAGTATTGTAGGAACTATGATCTACACTATATGAACTTAGTTCACCAATGTCATCACCAATAACCTTACCAAATGATAACCCAATGTTAAATTGGTTTGAGGCCACAGGCCGACCACTGATGGGAGCTATATATTCACACATTTGGGAAAGAAAGTTTTTGCGAAAACATTGAAATTAAAGTTGTAATCTACAGATTTTTTCACTACACAACTTACATCATTGCTAACTTTGTTAGAAGATTCAACCCTATTGGGAGGAAGTTCTTCGATCCCACTAGAATTACACACACCCATGTTATCAACCACAGGATTTATGCCTGATATATTATATGAATTTACAAATAAACTTGCTGCCTCGCCTTTGAATAAGTACTTATTTCCTACTGTACCAAAATGGGCCTGAACGTAATTGCTAAACCTTCTGTGACGTTTGACTTTCTTTTTTCTCATTTTTTTGATCTCAAACATGCATGCTTTGGGTGATCATATTTTCTACCTGTGTTTGCAAAGCAGTTAGTACAGAAATGCTGATAGGTGATACCTTTGTCTGTATGTTCCGCCTGCTTCTCATATCTACATGTTCCCTTGTTATATAGCTTGCATAACATAGTTTTCTCACTACTTTCAAAAGTCCCAACCCTACCATTGGGAACCTGAACCACTCTTTCAGTGTTTCTACTTTTCTACTTTTTCCGGTTGTAACCAATTAACATTACCTCTTTCCATTTCCTGCAAAATAAACCCATGTGCCCTTCTAACAGTTGGAAAGGATAGTTCAATGGCATCTTGCATTGCACTTATAAAGTGCTTCAACATATTTTCTTTTACTAGATTATCTGTTTCTTCTAAAACACATTGAATATAACTCATCGTACGTAGACTGTTTGTTACCACCTAAAACAGTACAGTAGTCTTGTGGCCAGTTTACAAACTTTTTAACTTTATGAACACCTGGTCGAAAACGACCTGACTTTAAAGCATCAACTGCCTTACCTTTTGTTTCTAATCTGGATGTGTGGTCGTACTGATGTAATCTACGTTGAACTTCAGCTTGAATCCTGTCATCAGAACGCAACTCATCAAAGGTCGGTAGTTTGTGGTCGCTGTCACCCTTATGAATTCTGAGGGAACTATGGGCAGACAGCACTGGCGAAAGTTCTCGAAGACGTGACTTCTGTTCTTGTTGATCAATTCTTCCTTCCATAACTGCCACAGTGTCGAGTAGATTCTCCAACTTCTGCTCCAGTGCGACTAGCTTGTTATCTTCACCAGATTTCTGAGAATCTTGAGTTTCAGATGTCTTAAGTTTTTTCTTTCCCATAATGGCAGTGTATGCCGCTACTACCAAGATATTCCAACAGTGTAAAATGAAAAGTGTCCAGGTAATATAAAACAACTAAAATAATAAAATTACCTCACTAAAACACTGTTTGGAATACTGGCTAGCGTACAATACCAGCCCCCTCAGTACTAGTTAAATGGACAGAACCCATGCTGTTCACAGTATTTAACCTCTATTGCAGACATCAGGGGATTTTTGCCCGCAATATAACTCATGAATATTCATGAGGCAGACCCCAACAGAGTAATTCAACCTCTCATGCATTGCCAATACATGTAAATCAATACCAAATAACTAGTTTTATAAGCCCCCATACAATATACCTTCCCCCATGGACTGAACCACTGTGCTACACCTTGACGCTCCACCCCTATAAAACATAAAATTGAAAGTGTTTCATGTTCTCCTTGTAAAAGTCAGTTTCAAAGTGACCTCAGAACTCGCTTTTAGTTCCAAAACCACATTGAAACAAGGAATATCAAATAAAATTGTTAGTTACAAAAAGTTACTGGGGCAACTGGGCAGAGAGGTACAGAACCCCAAGATCAGTTACATAAAGTCATCTCAAGGTTGTGTAACCTACCAGATCAGTCTGGTGATAAAAAATTTCCCATAAGGTACCTACAAACAACTTCTGACCCGGGAGGATGACTGACACCTGGGTCGCCTAAACAAACCAAGCGATAAGTGTCTCAAAGTAACTGCCAGTTCCCATCGACTTCCAGTGGTGATTGACTTAATACGATGTGGGGTGATTCTTTCTTCAATCAAATAAAAAAAATGCTGGTTCCATCCTGGTAAAGTTTCTGTAGCCTGGTATGTCAGTAGTGATCAACTCGTCCAAGAGTTTTCTGTAGCAACCTCTCTCTGCAGTAGCCAGGGCAGGACCCATGGATTCTCTGAATTCCTTCTCCTTGGGGATGGTGGGGGTGATGGTGATGCTGGCTGGCAGGTGATAGATTCTGCTGTCTTCTGTGTCTTGAAATTATCATGTACAATAAAATATTAAACTCAATAAAAAAGAAAAGGACCCTCAAGTGATCTATCAGCTGCTCTTGATGTGTTTCTGTCATCTTTGAAGTGTGAAACGAATGGCACATCACAAGGGAGAGGGGTTTATATAGTGTGATATGGATCCTGATTCTGGATCCTGTCTGCTTCTCTCTACGGCTTATCTATTTACGATGCGGCTTGTCTGTTAGGGGTTTAGGGCTTGTCACAATAGTTCTAGGACTGGCTGTGCAAAAAACGTTCCCGACCCTACATCTTGTCAGGAAGGTCATTACGTCCTGTTTGTAACTTTACCGTCCTGTCGGGGATTTCATAACTAACTTAGTATTTTTGCTCACTTTTTCCCAAGACCCTACACTTTTGCAACTGACCCTAGGGTCGTAGGGTCGGCTACAGGGTCAGCTCCAGTGGAACACCTGCATAACGAAAGAGATTAAGATCCTCCACTAGATATTTTCAACAAAACCCTGGGGTCAATGTCACAAAGGGTCTTAGGCATAGCAAGTCTTAGGCTGAGTCAGGTAATTATATCTGTTAATAGCTTTTACAAAGGGTATTTAGCTAAGACCAAGTAAAGTTTAATTTATGATATAATATATATTTTACAAACTTAACCTTAAAAAATACTGTAGTGTTGTACAAGAAAAATCAATTGCAAAAGAAACAGATGATTAAATTTAGAGGATCCGTTAATTACATTTCATTATGCACTGATGTTTGTTTTGACATTTTGATTTCAACCCAACTTGTGTACACTGCACTGTTGGATTAATTTTCACCCGGCGATATTCAATGGCCCAAAAAAGACATTTTGTGCATGAAACCAGTGTTGATTATTACAAAAAAGAGAAATATTTTGATTAGATCCTAGCCTCCATATTAAGCTTATTAAGCAGACTGTTGTGGCTAAAGCAACTACTAATAATCAATTTCAGCCACTGTTTTTAATCTTTAAAGTTTTTGTTAATAGTTATATTAACCTACACATATAAACTAAATCGAATAAATAATATACACTTACTCAGGAAAGCAATGCAAGTTTTATGAAGAATAATTTTTCTTGCGTTCTTTTCTGGCTAAGTATAAATATGATTTTTACTCAAGGTGACCCCTATTTCCTTTAGTAGTGTTTGTTGGGTAGTTTCACATCTTTGCTAACTTGCATAGTCATATAATTCCAATTTACAGGAAGGCATTCCCTGCCCAAACAACCACACCAAATGTATCCAGAGTTCGTGGGTGTGTGATGGAGACAACGACTGTCATGCTGGAAAAGGGGAGATTGGGGATGAATCTGTAGACTTCTGTGATAGTATCAAATGTCCATCCGGTCACCTGCGCTGCCCTAACATTGGTAATTTAGCTTTTTAAATAGATGTTAAAGTTAATGATTTTTTATTTCCCACTTTCCATAGCTATGTCAAGACAGGCCATTAGAGTTGGATTTCAAACCCAAGACCATAAAAGCATGAGCCAATTAATTAATTACCAAACACATTAGTCACTAGTTGGCTGCTGGGCCATTTCCGTTTTATTTTAATTTTATTTATTTATTTACTTGGGATTTTACGTCGCTTTCAACACTGTACAGGTCATATCAGGATGGATAGTTGGAAGGGCAGAGGAAACCAGTACATACAGTTCGTCAGGGTTCTGTACTGTAAACTGCTGACCAACGGCAAGCAACTACCAGCTTTCCCACTTGAGGCCATGCCGGGAACCGAACCCCGGCCTCAGAGGTGGGAGGCGAGAGTGTTACCACTCTGCCACCGTGGCCCCAGTTTTATTTTAAATAGATATACAAAGGTAAGTTTACTGTAATAATGCCTCCATGTGATCTATGTAAAAACAGAATCATCAACAATTTTCCTCTAACAAATAATCCTGCAAAATATACCTTTTACACAGTGTATAAGTTTTCTGTACGTAATAATGTAATATGGATTTAATATAAATAAATATATAACATATACATAATATCTGTTGTTATAGATGTTTTTTTTTTGGAAAAACAGACTAATCTTAATTCAAATTAGTTACAATTACTATTACTTACACATGTTACTATATAGCTCTGACATTAACCATAAACATGATTAAAATATATCTATAAACTAAGAAACATCGGTGAACATCTTTTAACCATTATATCATAAGTTTGAATTCACAACAAAGTTTTAACATTGAACATAAATTTTAGTGCATCCGATATGTACTTTTTGTTATTTATGACCTTCTTGTCACAGTATCTTGTCACGGTTCTGTACCTATATTGTATTGTGTGCCGCTGAAATACTAAGTTTACATTTTAAAAGATTTCTAGTTTAAATGTACAGTTTACAAACAATAAATGTATGGTTAACTAATTGCTTGTTATCTCCAGTAATAACACTCAAACAACGTACTTTTCAATGATCACAAAATTAAGATTGATAAATAGGAAAAAGCTATCTGCAGTTTGATTCCAAAATATATTACATAACATTTCAAAATGATGTGCCTAATGGTCTAAACGTCTTTATGATAAAAGCTGCAGTCATCATCATTTATAATGATGCGTTGTTTAAAAGATTTATTTGTTGGCAAAATTCTTTGCAAAATTTTAAACTGGAAGCTCCTAAGTTTGATTCTATGGTACTTGTGAAAAGGACTGTGTAGTAAAGTTTATAGGATTCTGGACCAATGGTATCATTTAAGCAGAGGCTCCATTTTACGTAACTTTTTTCTTTCAGATTTATAGATATTAATAAAGGTCCAGTAAGTCAGTTTACATATTTTATCCATTGACAAAATATCTGTTAAGACCATAAGAACCATATTGACCTCAAGCTTCCTTGGTATCATTTAAGCAGAGGCTCCATTTTTCGTACATTTTTCTTTTGTGTATTTATACACATTAATAAAGGTCCAGTAAGTCAGTTTACATACGTTATCCATTGACAAAATATCTGTTATGACCTTTTGACGGATCATATTGACTCCAAGCTTCATTTTATTTTCAATGAGGTTAATTTTCTAACTCCTTATTATGGATTGGATAAAAGAGTAAAATCCTAAAAAATTGAGTTTAAATTTGAAAGTTTCGTCCAAATGTTGAATATCCCATTTTAATTGACACCTTTATTTTGAACCCTGCAGTGTTAAATTGTCATTAAGCATAAAGCCTGTATTCCAAATAGGATATGTCCTAACATCAATGTCGTGGTGAAAACATGACTTGTAGCTAAGACATGCCAATAAAACTTACACCCAAAATTGACTGTTTAAGCCATTTATGAGATGTATCAATGAAAACAAATTCTTATCCGTGTTAGTACCAATTAAGCTTTCTGAATTAAATTGCCAGTCACAATTTTCGCCATTACTCTTTATCCCAGACATTTTTTATGTATTTTTTAAAGTGGCAATGTTTGTCAATTTTAGTATTACTTCAGAAATATCAATTTCTCATTTCCATGGTTTAGTATTACCCAAAATGAGTTTCTTAAACATTGTCTCTAATCGGTCTACCATAACTTGCTGAGGTTTTCGCAGAAGTGACATGGCATATACAACTTTAGGACTTGACCTACCGTAGCTTTAGTAACAGTAATTTTACCAATCAAAGATAGCTTCCTTTTGTCATATGATCTCATCATTAATGTTTTCCATACAATTTTATTCCTACCAAAGAGTCTTAGGTTGGATCAAATTGAATCCCAAGCAGTCTGAGTTGTTTGACCCAGGAAAAAATGTTTCTTAAGTTTTTTTTCTCACCATCCATGCCAAACCAATGTAGGCCTTTTGCATATTTTGAAGACCAGGACAACAGTGAAATTCTCGTGTTTAAGTGCTTAAGTATTCACGTGGTTAATCGTCTGCTCCCTCTAGTATATATTAAGGTATTGTCTGCATATTCTCATATTTTGCACTAATCATACTTAATTTGTATACCTTATATAATTTTGTAGGTCTTTATATCCAGGGCTAATGGTTCACTCGCCAAAAATAAAAATCTTTTGACTGCATTTGTGTACAGAATCACCCCAAAACAACTAGATACTCAGTATGTCATACACTAAATGAGCATTTTCACCTGTATATCTTCCCTTCAGAATCCAAAGTCTCACTGATGATTTTAACCAGAATTGTCATCATTCTCAGGGCCAGAGTCCTTGAAAGTATCTTGAAGTCTACATTCAGGGGTGTTACAGGACAAAGGTTTTTCATAAATTCATGAAGTTTATCACCTTTTAGAAAGCAGGTCATCACTCCTAAGGTTGAGGTACTTCTTCAAACTATCTATTAGATAATTGCCAAGGCCAGTCCAGAAGTCATAAATCTTTGCTGGAAATCTGTCACTCCCAGGAGTTCGACCATTTTTTTTCATATCCTTAACACATGTTTGGCCTCAGCTTCAATTATAGGACCTTCACATAATTTTAGTTAGTTTCAGAGAATTACTTAGTATTATTTTCAATCAATTTTTTTATATCTCAGTCACTTGAAATTTTAGAATTATACATTTTCTTTTACAGAACAAATGTGAAATTTATTTTCCCTATTTAACTTGAGCATCTTAAAATATTTATTATCTGTATTGTTATTTCCAGTGTTATGCTTTGCTTTGATGGTTTTAGTATCCTCCTTGATTAATTTGATGTAATTAAGACCATAAAGCAATGATGCATGAAACTTCCAAAAACCCTTATGGGAGAGTAGGAGTTTACGATTTAATCACCACCCAATCATTTTAAACTGAGCCTTAGAGGCTAAGTTTATGTAAACATCCTGTACACAATAAATTGCACATTTTCTACATTTCAACCATTGAAAAGTATCCAATCTCTTTTTTTTCTGTCAGCAAGATACCTGGCATTCATACTATTAAATTGTTATCTATGTAATAAGTTCCAACTTATAAGTTCAGTCATAACTGTGTTAGAGATCAGAGTCTGGATATCAAATCCATCGATAGTTCTCCAATAGTATTTTTCCTAGCCAGCTATGGCTATTTTTGATTCTTGGATCTCTGGCACTAACCCGCCTTGATGAAAATTTATCAAAATTTTAGTCCTCAGTAGTGACTCTTGCTCAGTCTCTTGGAAGAGAGATTTGAAGAATGGTTTCAAGAATTTTGCCTTTCTGAGAGAGAAAGTTTCTTTTGAATAAAAGAGAATGAAATGAACATTCTTGTTAAGGTTATGACTTTATTTTACACTTCTGATTCATCTAATCTGTCTTTTATTTATTCTTAAGGGTTGATCTAAGTGACAACTCCTTTGTGGGAAAATACAAGAAATTAAGAGCACAAATAAAACAGTAGATATTTCTTGCAAGAAGATAAAATGTTTACCCTTGTTCCTCGAAGGGGGGGTGTATTGTAATCGGGTCTACTAATTTGTCTGTGAGCTTAGCTCTAAAATTATACACATGATCTGGGTCATACTTTTACACGCGTTAAAAGGCTTAAATTAGTCCCCCTCGCAGTTGATTTGGGTCCAGATCAATGACCCTGATCCGGATCTGAATTGAAAATTGAATGCTTTCATCTTGAATTGAATTGTTTTTCCTACTTTTCAGCACTACTTATGGGCGAAGGTTTAACCTTATCAGCCACTTTTTAACAATGATGTCGATGATTAAGTTATGTTTTTCATAATGGGTTTACACATTTATGTAACAATTCTTGTTGTTTTTACTTAATGCTAATAGATTCTATTCAACAAGTTGGGTCAATGGAAAAGGATAATCTGAACATCTACCAGAATTTAATGAAATTTTTGAGGATTTAAGGAAATTTGACACATTTGTATAAACCTATAAAATACATATATATGGCTGTATTTGTGATACTCTATAATACTCGTTTACCATGACTCTACTGTTTAGTGAGTACTGCATTTATTATTAAAAAGTTAAAAACTTATTATTCCTTGAAACATTATAAAATGTGATCAATTTGTGTTGCCAATCTTTCCGTGAATGACTTGAAACTGCTGAATGTCAAGTGAAAACGTTTTGTAATTCTGAATTCTAAATACAAATACTTTTCTCTACTCTTTCAACAGTATTTGAGTACTGTTTAACAGCCCTAACAATTATGTCTGGACAGGAAATTATCACAGTTTGCAGTGCGTCACCACATCAAATGCATGTGATGGTACCGTGAACTGCCCTGAAGGTGCTGATGAAAATATAGAATGGTGTCTACATCATGGTGTTCAACCTATATGTGGCCAGAACCAGACTCTATGCCGTAAGATGATTTGCAAAGTTATTAGTGAACTTCACCATTACCTCATACTTGAAATCAATTTTAAATAGCTTATTTTTATCCCCCATAAGCAAACGTTCAAGAGGGATACAAGTATAGGAATCATAGACCATTCAGCCCTTTACCAATTCGGCCCTCAGAAAAAAGTACCAAAGTCAATTCGGCCAACTTGGAAATAACACCCTTGTCAAATTGGCCCCCTGAAAATATTAACCTGGTCAAATCGGCCCCAGCTGTTAAATGGAGCTAAATCTTAGATGTCTGTATTTTTACATAGAAATAATAATATCATGCCTTAATTTATTTTGTACCAGTCAATAATTTAATATCAGTTTAATATCAATATAATTAAGGGTTTATATCACAGTTCAACAGTTGAAGGGCAATTGTTTTCATTTATGTCCATGAACAATGATAGCTAACACCAAAAATAATCAAAAAAGAGAACTATTATGAAAGATCACAAAGTCACAAAAAGCTTAATGTATATTCTGAAGGATTATTAGCTCAGATATTAATCATACGGAGCATACAGTGATAGACTTGATTCCAGCATCCAATTATCTTTGATATGTGTTCATCACACTTAGCCAACTTTAACTTAAGAGGTTGTCACAATTGGCTTAACATCATCATATAGAGCTATCTCCCATAATATGGACCAGATTTTAATTCAACAGCATTATAATCAAGGCATGCAGTGTCTGTACAAAAGGGCCCCTTATTTTCCTTAACTGTTGTTCATCTTTTGATGTTAAAAGTATCATCATATTGCAAATCGAATTTTCTATACAAGTATATGAAATACAGTTTCTAACACCCAGCCATCAAAGCTCTCAAGTCAATTTAATTCATAAAACTGAAAAATAAAAATGTGTATGTGAAGACGAATTTATTTAAAACAGACAAATATATCTTTATTAACTAAGTGAAACGCTTTCTGTAGTCTATAAATGATTTCTATTTATAGATATTTTCAACTGGGTGTTGATGTCCCGAGAGCCAAATTTTTAGGGGACCGGAGGGCTGATTTGGCAAAGGGCCGATTCGTCCAGCTCCCCAAGAATAGTCAGCATCGATCCATCCTTTTATCTGCCCATCCAATAGCAATGACTTCTCACATTCACTGTAATTAATATTTAAGCTTTGTAGGATGTTTATCTCATTGCAAAAGTTTACCTCAAGCAGGTTCGACAGGAATGTTGCTATGACAACAGATCTTTTTCTCTTGTCAGGTTTTGAAAAGAACTTTTTCAGAATATGTTCTCCAATGCAACAAAACAGTCTCTTGTGCTTTTAATGAAATTCTGGCAAAACTTGCTGAATTGTAACCATTTGATTTTAATTTTTTTTCCAATTTCTGTTCATTTTCAATTTTAGTTCACGACAAACCAAACAGCTTCACATATTCTCATGAATTTTTTACAGTGTGTTGATCTCTATAATCTCTGTTTTTCATCATTTTTGCCATGAGATGGCTATTTATGTTAAAGGTAACACTGTTGAATATAAAATGAACTTCTGTGACTTGGGGGCAATGTTTCAGTTGCAGCACAAATCTTTAACACTTTTAATTTATAATACAATAAACAAAAATAACAAATGCTTCTCTAAGCTTGACAATTCTCAAAAACTACCAACAGTCAATTTATGTCTTGAAGGCATGACTCACATTATCTCCACTTTCAATGTCACCCACCATCTCTATGCTGATGACATCCAAATGTATTTAGCACTAGACTCTAGGAACTCTGATTCCAGTATTGCTGAGCTCACTGAGTGTCTGACTTGCGTTAAAAAGTGGATGGATGGTTTGAAACTGAAACTGAACCCAGAGAACAGAATTCATCATCACTGGTGATAGATGTGTCAGAGAGTCCCTCATGCAAAACATTCTCACCCAGCTTCTTGGAAATTCTACCTCCCCACTGATGAAGTTAAGAATCTAGGTGTTACTTTTGACTCTGGAAACACTTTCGCTAGTCACATAATCAAGGTTTGCTGTTCCTGCTACTATCATCTCCAAGATGTAAGATGCATCCGGAAATTCCTTAGTGTGGAGACTGCAGCCATGCTAGCAAACTCAATGATGGGCAGTCAAACTGACTGTTATAATTCCCTACTCTGTGACATGAATAAATATAATGTGGTTCAACTCCAACAGGCGTTCAACTCCAACAGGCCATGTTACTCCCTATCTTAAAAAACTACACTGGCTCCCCATTTCATACCACATCTTGTTTAAATATAATCTCATTACATTCACGGTCATTAAATTCTCCCAACCTACATAGTTATCCTTAATTAAAACCAGTAGCCGTACTCATGGAAATCTCTTTCCTCAATTTGTCTTAAGAAGGCCATTGGTAGGCAAGGTTTTGCAATGCTTCTTCCAATGAATGGAACAGACTCCCACAATCGGTCCAATCACAGCCACAATAACAGGGTTTCAAAGCCAGTTAAAAATCTACTTGTTTAGACTAGCATACCTCCACCATTGTATATCTCCCCTAGTGGCGCTAATTTTGGATTCAACCGGACATGTCCCTGGACCTTCCCTTTTCTACCTCAAGCACATAAGAGGATGTTATGTTGAGGATGTCTAAATACAAAATGTAGGTGCATAATACGGAAAAGCAGAAATCCATAATCATATAACCAGAGATATTGCAGGGGTCAGCACCATGGAGAGGGACTGAGACAAAATCACAAACTAGAATGGTCTGCTTTGGCAAAGAGGTAGGTTTCAACTTCTTTCTGAATAAGGAGAGAGACGTGGCTGAAATCATTCCTAATCTCTGGAGCCTAAAATGCAAAGCTGAAACCAAAATGCTAAATAGACTTATATACTGATGATGCAAAGTGTTTGATATCAAACAACACATCATTACTTCTAAGAGTATTATACGCACTGGTATCAAATGCTGCCAGTTTATCATGTAGCACAACAGCAGTGGCCCCACCTCTAACCAAAGTGAGATTGACTTCATTCTAAATTGGCAGTAATCCAGATTCTGTTTATTTGTTTATTTAGTGTTTGACATCACACCTAGTATCTTATCGGTTATGCAATACAGTTTCAATTGAATGACCAACCTTATGAGCCAACTGTTTGCAAGTCCGTTTGAAGTGATACAGTCATTTAATTGGGAAGCAACCACCCACTGCACCAGTTGAGAGATTGAACAAAAGTCTGACACAAGTTGGTAGTTCTTGAATTCCTTAGGTGGTAGTGAGGCCTTTCTCATCATTGGAGTAACAACGGCTTTTTGAAACCAGCGGGAACAAAATTTTTGCTGAGAGAACAATTAAAAAGTTTAGGTATGTCTGAAGAAGCAGGAAATGTGAGAGTCAGTGAGGAAAAATGAGTCCCTTATCTTGGTAATTTTGTCTGAGAAAAAAGTGACAAAGTGGTTGGCAAGACATTACTGTGAGTCATGAGAAGGAAATGCAGTTTCGTGAATAGAGTGCAATGCAGATCGTAAGACCTGTCACAGAATCATGAGCATTTCGTCTAACAAGATTTCTGTAATAGGTATATTTGTCAATATATTGACTAATGCGTTGCAATGGGCAATCTGTTTGTGAAGTCCAGCTCAACTATGTGGTGACTAATCATTGGGCCATATGCAGTCAAACTGACACCTGGCAGCCTCTGCCAACAAAAGGGAATCTGAAAGCAATTTAGCAGTACCTTTGGTGAAAGTGTGGGATACAGTGTGTGTATTGCTCAAAGAAGACACTAATGGTATTTCTAGGGCATCAGACAAATGAGCAGTCAACAAGATCACTTCGCAAATTTTAATCTTTGGCTAAGTCTTAACGTTTGGGCTTAAACTTGTGAACAAAGAATTAAATATGGTCGCCATATTTATCTGTCCACCTCTGTTCACTTTTGAAATGGCTGAAAATATTAAAACATCTCCATAAATAGTCATGAGGAGTTTTTTTTATCTGGTTACAAGGTTTTCTATTGCAACACATCATTTTCTCAGGTAAAAGTCCTCGATGGACTAGGTTTAAGTCCATGACTTAGCTTACAGTTGTATAAGCCAAAGTTCCTTTCTGAAACCAGCCCCAGTACTTTTAATCCCTGTCATATATTTTATTAATACAACAGCCTTCCACAGCCTTCTACCCAACTAGAACAGAAGTGGTGTGAACTCAGTAATTTAATAATTTTGTTATTCCTTATCACAGCGGGCATGCTGATATTCCAGTGTATTGACAAGCAGAAAGCCTGTGACCTTACCATTGACTGTGTTGGTGGAGGAGATGAGGATGTTGCGTGGTGTGAACAGCAAGACCTTCTTCCTAGTTGTGGCAGTGAGGAGATTAGATGCCCAGGAGATGGTATTGTGCACCTGTGCACCATCTTGGAACTAACCTTATATTTATTTTATTTATTTGGGGTTTTACGTTGCTTTCAACACTGTGCAGGTCATATCACAACGGATAGTTGGAAGGGCAGAGGAAACCAGTACATACAGTTCGTTAGGGTTCTGTACTGTAAACTGCTGACCAACGGCAAGCAACTACCAGCTTTCCCACTTGAGGCCATGCAGGGATCAAACCCCGGTCTTAGAGGTGGGAGGCGAGAGAGTTACCACTCTGCCACCGTGGCCCCCCAACTAACCTTATAAAAATCTCACTTTTTCTTAACTATTTTTCCAAAACTGTTTAATACGACCGTTGTCTAAAAAAACGAACAAATAGCTGTTTTTGATTGATTTATTTATTTGGGGATTTACATCCCTTCCAACACTGTACAGGTCATATCACGACGGGTAGTTGGAACGGCAGAGGAAACCAACTAAGCAACTACCAGCTTTCCCACTTGAAGCTGTGCCAGGAACCGAACCCCGGCCTCAGAGGTGGCTGTTTTTGATTGAGCAAGGGTCACATTGCTACAGGTTCTGGGTCCCCAAGGGATCCAAGATCACTATGCTGCTTAACCAACATCAGCTAGAATGCTATATATAGAGAGGTTAACAGTGGCCTAGTGGTTAGCAAGTTTTACACATAAACACAGGCTGGCACTTCTGTATAAGTTCAACTTCCACAAGTGGCAAGTGCTGTGGGCCTGTCCCAATATGAACCCTGGCTGAAAAGAACATAAAACCCCAATTTTGTATTGTAAACATAACTTGAACTTTGTAAAATTCTAAGTTTGCAAATCAATCAATGTTTTTTCTCTACTGATTATGATTTCTTTCATTTTTGACCTTGTCACTGTAAAATTGTTGGGAGCCATAATTAAGATATGTTTATCACAGAAATTATGGTATATGTTGTCATCACTAGTATTGTCTATGTAGATTTATGCTAAAAGTATAGCATGTCACAGACTTCGGTCAAGCTTCAAATCTATTCTATTACTGTTCAATACTCTTTTTGATATAAACTAGTTCTACTTTGTCATGAACAGGAACATACTAAAGAAGACAAACCAAAATTACTTTACTATTGCTTTGAAGATGAACAACTCATTTGCATTAACCAGACGTCCTTGTGTGATGGTAAGACAGACTGCCCAAGTGGTAAGGATGAAGTTGATTCTTTCTGTGCAGTGGCAGTATGTCCACACGGAGAAGTGGCCTGTCCTTATCAGGGTTAGTAGCCAAGAAACAATAACTGACACTAGTCTGAGATAGTATCTTGTTTACTTTTATTTTCTTTTCTAAACTCCAAACATCATATATTCCATAGAAATTATATCAATGTAGCAATATTTATTTAATAACAGCAGAAACCACTGTCAATAGTCACAATTTCAGTAACAGTATTTGGAATTCCATGTTAAATTTTTCAAATTTTGAATATGGAGGGCAGTCCCACCCTTTGTATAAAGCTTCAAACACCACTGTTAATAATAAATAGTGTGAATTAATCTAAAGTTCACTATTATATAAACTTGTAAAAATATGTGCACACAAAAGGCCATCTATGGCACATCATCACTGAAGCTGAACAAATTTGCAAAGTTTGACTGAAAAACCTTGTTTGGAATGGTCACGCTCAATTTATTGTATCCACCGGATGCGCCCCTGCCACCGCAGTGTGTAGATGATTTCTCATTACCCCTCTGCAGCCATAATTATTAGCAGTAGAGGCCTCAAATTTGCAGGATAGGTTCATTGGTATAAAAGCTTGCCTCCGAGTTTTGTTGGCCTCGTTTCCAAAAACAAGATGGCCGGCACGGCCATTTCATTCAAATTCTTAGGGACTTTTGCTGCCCCAGTATATCAAAGGGCATGCAATGTACACTTTCCAAATTTACAGGATATATTCATCATGGTCAAAGCTTCCTTGGGAATTATTCTGGATACCTGGACAAAAACAAGATGGCCACCGTGGGTGTTTCTTTGACCATTTTTTTCACAAAATACAAAAAGTGCAAATATCTCGAAAACTGTAAGAGATAGAGCGATTTCGAGTGAATTTTGACCCACAGGGTAGTACAAGAGTATTCGGTTGCAATATGATAAATTTCAAATTTTACAATTTTTGGCGACCATCTTGAATTTTAGCGGAAAATGAAAAATGGCAAATATCTCGGAAACTGTCAGAAATAGAGCGATTTGGAGCAAATTTTGGACCCACAGGGTAATAGAACAGTATTCTGTTGAAACATGAAAGTTTTCAAGTTCACATGGTCAAGTTTCAGACCCATAGCTAATTACTCACCTACTCAAAATGAGTAAATGCTAATTATCTCTAAAAGTTTTGCAGATAGCCAATTTTTCTCAAATAACTCATTCACCTACTTTTGGAAGAGCTTTCACATGGTCAAGTTTCAGACCCATAGCTAATTACTCACCTATTCAAAATGAGTAAATGCTAATTATATCTAAAAGTATTGCAGATAGCCAATTTTTCTGAAATAACTCATTCACCTACTTTTGGGAGAGCTTTCACTTGGTGAAGTTTCAGACCCGTAGCTAATTACTCACCTACTAAAATAAGTAAATGCCTATTATCACTAAAAGTATTGCAGATAGCCAGTATTTCTCAAATAACTCATTCACATACATTTTGGAGAGCTTTCACATGCTGAAGTTTTTTTATGAATTTTTAAAATAATTTTAATGCATTAAAATTAATGAAATCATGCACTAAATCAATTATAACTTGAAAAGTATTGCATTTAGAGCACTTTTTTAAAATATGTTATTTAGCTACTTTTTTCATAGCTACAACATGGTGAGCAACTTGGGTGTCTATCTCAATAGCTAAGTGAGTAATGGCTACTTTTGGATTTTTCACTAACTTCCATCATGCATAAAATCACTTGTAACTTGGAAACTATTGCATTTACAGAATTTTGTGCAAATATGTTATTCATCTACTTTTGGGTCAGCTATAACATAATAAAATTTCAGACCTGTAGCTCATGGCATAGCTGAGTAATAGCTACTTTTAGGTTATCACTGTTGGGTAAATAACTTGTAACTTGAAAACTGTTGCATTTAGATTATTTAGTTTCGATATGTTATTCACCTATTTTGAGGCAGCTATAACATAGTAAAATTCCAGACCTGTGGCTCATTGCATAGCTGAGTAATAGCTACTTTGAAGTTCTTAATCAACACTAATTCATTTATAACTTGAAAAGTATTGCATTTAGAGCATTTTGTTAAAATATGTTATTCACCTACTTTTTCCATAGCAACAACATGGTGAATAACTTGGGTGTCTATCTCAAAAGCTAAGTGAGTAATAGCTACTTTTGGGCTTTTCACTAACTTCCATCATGAGTAAAATCACTTGTAACTTGAAAACTATTGCATTTAGAGAATTTTGCTCAAATATGGTATTCACCTACTTTTGGGTCAGCTATAACGTAGTAAAATTTCAGACCTCTAGCTCGTGGCATAGCTGAGTAATAGCTACTTTTGCCTTTGCCGGTGGATACATTTTGCATCTGGCCACAGATGCGTCCTTGGTCTAGTTTATTTGGGGTTTTATGTCACGTTCAACACTGTACAGGTTATATTACGATGGGTAGTTTTGTGGCCAAAGGAAACCAGTACAAACAGTTGGACAAGGTTCTGTACTGTAAACTGCCAACCATCATTCAGCAACTACCATCTTTCCCACATAAGGTCTGGGGTTTTAACCGCTGACCTCAAAGGTGGGATTTGTGTGTGTTACCACTGCACCACCATGGCCCCTGGTCATGCTCTAATAATGCCCTTTATTATTAGATAGGAGTACAGTACTGACACATTTACAATACTTTATATGTATAGATAAATGTATAATTAACTCTTCACTGAGTGGCAGGCCATTAATGAGAGTGCTGAACTATTAACAGCTCTTCTCTGACGTCATCAAGTATTTGTTTACAAATATTTTATCCTCACTTGAAATTTTCAACTTGAGGTATCTCATTTATTTCTGCATGGATTTGGTCAAATAAAAATGAGAAGAAGCAGTGTAAACAATATTCCCAATGATATGTAGAATGTATTGGCAGGTTGAACAAATTTAAAATATTTACAAAAAATGGAACTTGTTTACAGAAAATGAGCAGACACATATGAACTTTTATTACACTACAATAGTCCTACCTATTGTAACAATATGCCTTACTGGTGGTTGACCATGGGAGGCTTCCAACCGGAATGAGAGTTGAAAACTTATTACCCATAAAATTCAGACAGCCAGGGCTATCTGTATTATCGGTCACAGTAGATGCCAGTGTTTAGTACCGGTGTGGGTAACGCGCACCTTCTGGCTTGGCCACGTGACCAAGGGAGCTTATCAGCTGCTCACAGGAGCTCACTTTTATTGGAAGCCATCGTCAATAATGGCCTTTTTTGTAGCTCTCACTTTACTAAACAGTTACAGTAATTAAACTGTGGTTAGGCAGTTTTATTCAGTCACAAAGAGTGGTTAAGAGTGTATAGATTCTACTGATACTATGGGTAAGACACCACTTTACCAGAAACGGGGCAAGTATGGACATTTCACGCTACACAAAGCAGAAAACAAAGAAGAGCTGGCATTTACCAGTGAAGATCTCTCACAGGTGGATGAAACACTGTTGGATTTAGAACAGGTCCTTTGGTCAGCCAACCAGTCTCACTCCCAGCTACGAGTCTCCTGGTTACATCTTTCAACATTGGACTGGTACAGCAGGCCCTGGACCAAGTTTACCTTTCCATGATACTCTGGGCGGGACCTACTCCACACGCTATTCCTAACAGGAAATCAGTGGCTGATAAGATGGCAGCTTTATTCCTGCCACAAAAGTAAAGGGCAGTAGCTTCTTTCAAGATCCCTCAAACTCCTAGGACTCAGCTTATAAAGAGCCACCTGGAGCAGCAGAACTTTGAGTTAATGAACAATCTACAAAGGAACAATGAGGAATAGATGAGGGATATCTCTAAACAGCTCCAGACAGGACTGCAAGCTTTTCTGCAGCAGTCGATGAGAACATGTATAACTGCTTGGCCCCGGCTCAAAAGTTCACCTCAAACTGCAATGGCACAACCTCACATAGTGTCAGTTACTCCTCTGTTTGCGATCCCTACTGCCACAGAATCAGAGGAACCCATGGATTTAACTTCATCTCGACCACCACCGGCAGTCAAATAGGGCTTAGCCAATGTTAAAGGTTCCTCAACCATCACCTCTCAATCGCTCGAGGCAGTGATATCTCAGTTGCAAGTGCCTTCCTGCACTCCTACTGCCTCTCCTACCTCTGCACTCTCTGTAGTAGCACCTGCCTCTGCAAGAACTTTAAACACCCTTACAAGTGCTTAAGCAAGAGACTCCTTCATTAGTCATTACCACAAGATATTAACTCGTTCCCACAACTTAGCAAAGTCGTTACCACAAGATACTAAGTTGTTCCCACAAGTTAGCAAGTGGTTCCCACAAGATAGCAAGTCGTTCCCACAAGATAGCAAGTCGTTCCCACAAGATAGCAAGTCATTACCACAAGTTAACAAGTCGTTCCCACAAGTTAGCAAACACGAGTTTTACTGCATCCATAGCTTGTGTGAGAATCCAGTGCAGTGGAGATACTGCAAGATATGCTGTGCCAAAAAGCACCCAGTCCAATATAACATACTGAAATATCTTAGAAGGACCAAGGAAAGTGCCATAAAACAGGCATTTTGCTATCTTGCTATCTTGTGGGAATGACTTGGTAACTTGTTCGATCGACTTGGTAATGGAAAAAATTTGCTAACTTGTGGGAAAGACTTGCTTACTTGTGGGAATGACTTTCTAACTTGTGGGAATGACTTTTTAACTTGTGGGAATGACTTGCTATCTTCTGGGAACAACTTGCTAACTTGTGGGAACGACTTTCTAACTTGTGGTAATGAGTTGTCAACTTGTGATAATGAGTTGTTAACTTGTGGTAATGAGTTGCTAACTCGTGGCCATAACTTCATATCTCATTGGAATGAGATAAAAAAATGCCAAGAAAACAGTTCTATGTCCTTTCCTGGGCTCTGTAAAAAACAATAATAATTTTGAAAAAATAAAAGTGATATGTAACTTGGAAACAGTTTATGTTTGCACATTGTACTATCTGAAAAGGACTATTCAGTCTCAAAAATGGTGTAGGGTGTTCTCAATGGGGTCCACAAATTGTATGACTTTTTTCTGTATGGGTTTTCTCTGCAGGGCTTTTCTATACTTTACATGACGAAAAACTGGTGCAGGATATTTTGGAAAAAGGAAGTACCAAGAAATAGTTATTTGTGTAACTTGATCGATTTTACACATCATTGAAATATGTCATATATATGGAAGAGTGTTAGTGCCACAGAAAAAAAAATTTTTTTTTTTGAATTGTTGACTTATTATCTCAACATGTTGAGTTAATATCTCAGCATGGTTTGGACTGGTTGCAGGACAAGTGTAATTGTGCAAAGGCATAGTCACACATCAATGTGCCCTACTAGGTTTTGGTTATAATGTTATCTACCAAATGAAACACTAGACTGGTCTATAAAAATGTTTACAATTTGCTTTTTTTCTTAAAATCTATTGAATGTCATGTTAATCCCACTTCTGTTTTGGCAGATACTAACTCAACAAGTTGAGATAGTAAGTCAACATATTGAGATACTAACTCAACAAGTTGAGATATTAACTCAACAAGTTGAGATACTAAGTCAACATGTTGAGATACTAAGTCAACATGTTGAGATTTTAAGTAACTGTTCTTCACTATGCAAATGTTAAGATAGTAACTCAACATATTGAGATATTATGTCAACATGTGGAGATACTAAGTCGACAATTCAAAAAGAAAAAAAATTTCTGTGGCACTAATATTCTTCCATACATATACTTCAAGTGATATTTTCAATACACCAACCCCACACCCTGGTGTATCATAATATCAATTCAGTGTACCAATACATCTAGCCTTGCCCATGGCCTGTACCAGAGCCCCTGACTGAATACATAAAATATTGTAAGTCTGTATGAATACTATGCTGGCTTTTACATGAAACATAAAAACTTGGCATTAGATCCTGGACCTTAGCTAATAGGCTCTGGTTAGAATTAAGTAGAATGTACCATGAAATGTAATGCTGATTCCCTTTGAAAATTAATTATGTTTTCTGTAGGTCAGATTGTTTCTTTCAGTCATACTTAGTTCCAATATTCAATTTGTTCTTTGAATATCATGGATACTTGCTATTGGAAAAATATTAAAAAAATAGAAAAATATATAAAATATAAAAGTTTAAAAAATATCTAAGAGCCTAGAATAAGACTAGCAAAAGCCAAAAGGTGTACAATACTATACATACATGTTCCTTTGCATTGACCATTTGCATAGTGAAGAACAGTCATATTTGGCCCTGCTGATGGTGAAATGTGAACTATGTCCTTCATCCCTCCAATAAAATGGGTTAATATTAGAATTTTCTTTGTTAATGAGCTAAAACACCCTTTGTACACCACTGACCACCCATACTACCCTTGATGGTTACTTTAAGCTCCACCCACATGCCTGTTAAATGATTTCATTGGTAATTCACAAATAGGTCAGTGTACTACCCTGGGTAGGAATGGTTTCAATTTAAAAACTCTATTGTAGTACTTATGGGAGTTATGTACTCGTTTATGTTACTTGGTGGTACCTGGTTTGTTGAATTTTAGTATGTATTTTAGTGAGAGTAACTTTATGGAATTATATGACGGTAGTTGGTAACTGACTTTAAAAGGTCAGAGCATGTATTAGTATGTAACAACTTACTGATAGATCTAACAATATGTGGTAGTCAATGTGACTTATTGGTGTACTTTTGTGTGGAGCTGATTCTCGGTTGCATTAGTTATAGGAATATGTATATGTGGTAATCAGTTATTTCCAGTAAATTGACCTCAAGGTCCAGTTGAGTATTTTTTTTGTATGTTACTGTGTGCATTCTTAGAGTATCAGTGTAACTTTGGATTTGATGTTTAGGCCAGGGTCATGCTGTGTAATACTATGGTTTGCCTGGAAAAAGTATCTCATGACACAGGAAGCTATTTTGTTCAGTGATGGTGATACCTTAGATTAGATGAAGAGTGAAGTGGATCCAGTGATTTTAAAACACTTGGTAAAAAGGAAATGGAAACAGGAAATTGACAACATTTACTCAAAATTGTATAGGTGTCTTCATAGTGATGTTTATACTGACAGTGGATTTGGATTTCAAAAATAATAAATCACCTTGCCCAGATAGCTTTCATGCTGAATTTTAAAAAATATTTCGGAACACTACATCTGATATTGTTTTTGAAACCTACATTGAAGCCTCAAAGTCATGCCAGTTAATACTGAGCCAACATCATGGATTCCTTTGCTTGATATGTAAGAAAGGAAAAGATTTAACGGATCTCAAATCCTGGCACCCTTTATCAATTTTACATACAGATTACAAAATTCTAGCTAAACTACTATCAGACTGAAGACAGCTTTGAAAGAAGTAATTAATCCAGATCAAATAGGCTACATGGAAAAAGGTTTTTGTGGTGAAGATATTAGACTTATTGATGATATGATTGGGTTTTGTAAACTTAAACAGAATCCTTGTATTGTTCTTCTTGTTGACTTTGAAAAGGCTTTGGACACCATAAATTGAAAATTCCTAAATATTTGCTTGAAGCATTATAGTTTTGGAGAAAATTTCCAAAGATGGATTTCTATTCTGTATCATGATACCGAGAGTGGTGTCTCAAATGATGGTCCCCAATACTCATATTTTAAGCTTTGTAGAGGCATCAAGCAAGGCTGTCCTATCAATGCCCTGTTATTTTATTGCCTGCAGAGGTTATTGTTACTAAATTACATGATCTGGTCTCTGTTAAAGGAATAACTGTAAACAATACATGCATAAAACTATGCCAGTTAGCTGATGATATGACACTACTTTTACAGGATAATAAGTTAGTGAGGATAGCCATACAAACATGTTAAGAGTTCTAACGATATGCAGGCCTCAAATTAAATAAAAGTAAAACAAAAGCTATGATACTATATAACGATGGATCACATTGTGAAGATTTAAATTTAGGAATCCAATAGATAAATAGACCATTAAAAACCTTGGTTTTCCTTGAATTCTGAGGAAATGATTTCTTTAAATATCAAGGAAAAAACTGATATTATAAAAAGAATTTTACCTTCATGGCAATCACACTCACTCACTCTGAAAGGTTAAAATCAATGTTGTTAAAAGCCTAGTGGTACCACATATACTATCATTAGCTACTGCTGTGCCTTTATCAGATAAATTTATAATAGATTTAGATAAAATGTTGTTTAATTTTATCTGGAGTAACAGGAAGCACCTTGTTTCAAAAACACACTTATCCAGTCATTAGAAAAAGTATGCCTAAAGATGGTATCAGTTTTAGATACTGTTGCTTCTACACAAAATAATGTTCAGTAAAATATACTGTGATCCTGTTAAAGCTTGGTGGAAGGTCTTGATGGAACCATTGTTGCGTTTTGACAACCAATTGCTGCTACAAAAGCGCTTACATAAAAGTTTAAAGTCTAAGCCTAAAACTACTTTCTATAGTGGCCTTATTTCAACATGGTACAGTTTTTATAACTAATGAGCCAAGATCTTTCAAAGACTTTTTGCTTGAGCCACTTTTCCATGACTTTATAACTATTGAGAAAAGTGCTATAAATAATGAATATAGTGACTTGGCTGCTAGTAGTATAAACAAGGTTCAAGATATTGTAAATGAAGATGGTACATTACTGAGTAAACATAGTAGTGAAACTCAGTATGGTATTTTCTTGGTTAGCTGTTTGTAGGCTAAGATTAAAATTATATTTAAAGATTTAATAATAACCCTCTTCCTAAAGTACCAAAGTTATGTCTTGAAAACATTATAAGGTAAACTTCAAAAGTATATTCAGCCATTTGATGAAGTCTTATCATAATGTCCCAACCAGTGAAAATAAATAGAGTATTATGTTTTTTATTAGAATCTGTCAACTGGAAAAGAGTTTATTGAAAATAGTGATAATCTTGAGCAGTATTTTTGCTATTGTAAAATAAGTATTCTTTTTGACTGCAGATTGAAATGTGGTTGTCTTTATCACATTCTGTCAATATAAAATTTACATGCTAGAAACTCCAATGGGTTTTTATGTCAGCTGACGTTTCCGTCAGCTGACATTATGTTGTCACTCTGCAGCGTGGGCGTATGTGTACGAGTCGACATCCACATGAACAATTCTCCTCCTAAACTACAAGACCCAGAGACATGCTCTTTTTTTAAAGATACATTAACTATCAAGGATGAAAATCTGTTCAAGGTATGCAGATCTGTTTGTTCGTCTGGCCACCTGAGCCATTACAAGTCAGGCACCTCCATCCAAAGTGTGAAAATTTCAACACTTTGTCACAATTTTCTCATTCACTATTGCAGGTATTTTTTCATATCTTGCATATATGTACTAGGCCACTAGTATATTACCTTGTGTGAGTATTAGACCTGAATCTGTCTTAATCTTTAACTTGAAAACTATTGCATTTAGAGTAGTTTGTTTACATTTTGCTTAAATATGTTATTCACATAATTTTTGGCCAGCAATAACATAGTGAAATTGCAAGACCTGTAACTCATTACATGGCTGAACAATAGCTATTTTCAGGTTCTCACTGTTGAGTAAATTAGTTGTAACTTGAAAGCTATTCCATTTACAGTATTTTGTTTAAATAAGTTGTTCACCTACTTTTGGGTCAGCTATAAGATAGTGAAATTACAAACCTGTAGCCCATGGCATAGCTGAGCAATAGCTTTTTTCAGGTTCTCACTGTTGAGTAAATCAGTTGTAACTTGCAAACTATTGCAGTCACAGTATTTTGTTTAGATATGTTGTGCATCTTCTTTTGGGTCAGCTATAAGATAGTGAAATTGCAGACCTGCAGCTCATGGCATAGCTGAGTAATAGCTACTTTCAGGTTCTCACTGTTGAGTAAATCAGTTGTAACTTGAAAACTATTGCATTTAGACTATTTTGTTTAAATATATCATTCACCTACTTTTGGGTCAGCTATAACATAGAGAAATAACAGACTTATAGCTCATGGCATAGTTGAGCAACGGCTATTTTTAGGTTCTCACTGTTGAGTAAATGAGTTGTAGCCTGAAAACTATTGCATTTACAGTATTTTCTTTAAATATGTTGTTCACTTACTTTTTGGTAATTTTGTGTAAATATGTTATTCAGCTACTTTTGGGTCATCTATAACATAGAAAAATTTTAAACCTGTAGCTCATTGGATAGCTGAGTAATAACTACTTTGAGGTTATCACTGTTGAGTAAATCAGTTGTAACTTGGAAAAGTATTGCATTTGGAGCATTTTGTTTAAATATGTTTTTCACCTAATTTTTGGTCAGCTATAACATAGTGAAATTGCAGACCTGTAGTTCATTACATAGCTGAACAATAGCTGTTTGTCAGGTTCTCACTGTTGAGTATATCAGTTGTAACTTGAAAACTATTGCATTTAGAGTATTTTGTTTAAATATGTTGTTCACCTACTTTTGGGTTAGCTATAACATAGTGAAATTACAGACCTACAGCTCATGGCATAGTTGAGCAATAGCTTTTTTTAGGTTCTCACTGTTGAGTAAATCAGTTGTAACTTGAAAACTATTGCATTTACAGTATTTTGTTTAAATATATCGTTCACCTACTTTTGGGTAAGCTATAAAATAGTAAAATTTCAGACCTGTAGCTCATTACATAGCTATGTAATAGCTACTTTGAGATTCCCTCTGTTGAATAAATCAGTTGTAACTCGAAAACTTCTTTCACTTCTACTCTGAAACTCACAGTCATCTGACATAGAGTCCATTCACAGGCATTGATTGCTTGTTTGAACTATGATTGTGAACTATATTCTATTGTTAATTACATTGTACTCTTGGCGAATTATTACATTTATATTTGTAAGAAGGATGCAAAACTGTCTAATTCACTTTCTTTATATTCCTTCCTGTGTCTCATCAAAGATAAATCAAGCATTGGACATCAAATATATATGAAACAAAACAAGTGTGATTTATACAAAGAAAGGTTTGGAAAGTTACTAAGTGTATTATAAACAAGAGCACTCAGAGAGAGCAGACCTCCGCCAAGTCAGGTCAGTCCCCCAATGCTGTGTCTACTCCATAAAATAATTCCTGGGCTTTGAAAACCCACCATTACCACTGATATTGTATTTTTCTATGGTTTGTTCCTGGTCCCATTTCAGACATTTAATTTCATCCAAATACATCGATAACTTTTTGAGTTATCTTCCTTTAAAAAATACCTGGATCCATAAGGTCTAGACAATGATCCAAATCACACCGAAAATCTAATCACATCTTCCTTGTCCCATTTTGGACATGTCCTGACAATTTCATCGGAATCCGTCCATAACTTTTCGAATTATCTTCCTTGAAATAAAATAATAAAATGTCATTTCTTTGGTCATTAGTATGTTATTAATTACAAACATTTATGTGTGTTACTTGCATTTCACATTGTACCTTATCTAAAAAGAAATAAAATATAAGAAAACGATGGGTTGCCTGACGCTGGCTGGTTGTTATGTAGGTTGGGTGTTATAATATTAGTGCACTAATATTTTAATAAAATTTTAGTCTCCAATGTATGTTTATTATTGGGGAAATTTGTTGGGGGGGGGGGGGGGGGGGGGGGGGGGGGGTCTTTGACTGGACTGGTTATCAAACCCATCTACACTAAATTTCTGAAACATTATTTCTTAAAAAAGCCAATAATAAAGAAGTTACACGATGACAAGTTCACACCTAGGTAGTAGTAATGAGTAGGGACCAAAAAGTCGAGGTGGAGCTCAGCTCAAGAAGCCTTTTTCTAACATTTGTTTGGACAGGTAGTCACTGGACAAAGCTTGTTGTCTTTAAGGAAAGTTAAAATTAGAATAATGACAAATACTGCCACTGATGTAATCACTGTTTTTATCAATAGACTCTACACGAGAGTGCATATTTTTGTACTTTGCTTGTGACAATTATTATGACTGTGAAGATGGGGTTGATGAGGATGAGGAGTGGTGTGGTACTCTCCCCCCTGCCACATGCGGAGCCAATGAGGTATGTTTTGAGTAAAACACACAAAAGGCAAAATTGTTTTAAACCTGCATAGTACTATTAGTATAAGAGAAAAATCTTTTTGACTGAAGATTGTTTTAATTACAAGCAAATGTTTTTACTGCTGTTTATTGAAGTTTAAGCTCTACTTAGTATTTTTTTTTGGCAGTAATTGATCTCCAAAGTTGCAGGAAAATCTAGAAGTCAGGGCCCGTATTCACGAAAGGTCTTAGACTTAGCCAGGTCTTAGGCTTAAATCCAGTCTTAAAGTTAAGACTTTTGTCTCAGCTAAGTTTTGGCTTAAAACCGTATTCACAAAGGGTGTTTTAGCTAAGTCAATGATTATCAAATAACCACAGTGGTTTTCTGTGTCATGTGACCTTTCTTTTCTATTCAAACTATACTACTGGTGACATATATCCTTCATTTAATACATTTTATCTAAGGAAAAGTGCTGTTTTGAAATGGAAAACCTTGTTACCACATATAAACTTTCAAAGACTGTTTTAGTGAGATGTTCTGTATAATTATACTTTATTTACAGCCATTTCAAATTTTGAAGTGGAGAAAAGTTTATGGCGGCCATATTTAAGTCCTCTTTACAAAATTTAAGCCCACTACTAACCAGTCTTAAAGTTGAGCCCTTGGCTAAGCCTAAGACCAGTCTTAAATTCATTGTGAATACCACTAAGCCTAAGACAAAAGTCTTTGCAGATTTGGGCAGAAACTTGAGACAAAAATCTCAACTTTAAGCCTAAGCCCTGGCTAAGACCTTTCGTGAATATGGGCCCTGATCCACTCTTTTACCAAAAACTTCAATCACAGTATGGATAAAAGTTATGATACTTCCCAGTAAACTTTTTTTTGCAAATGTTTGATAGAAAACATTTGGCAAAGGTTAGAAAATGATGGGTACGAAAACCATTTATAAAAGAATGTTTTTAAAATGATTTGTGTATACCGTTTATTAAACGTTTAATGATAACTGTTAGAAAGACATTACAAATGAACATATTAATGTGTGAATAATAATGGGGTCAGAGGTCAAATTCAATATCTTTTAAAGGTTGCTCACTAATGAAATATTATTTTTTATGTCTAAAATTGTAAGATAGTGGCTTAAAATTGTGCCTCCATTCAATTTTTACTTTTAAGGATTGCATGTGGGGCAATTTTTGACAAAATCCTCTAAAACCCTATTGTTGCTCACTGCCATATCTATTTGAACATGTTGGAAGGTGAAGGTTTAATAAGCATTCTGAAAATATGGGTTTAAAAAACGTTTTTGATAGAATGTTTTTAAAACATTTGATCAATAATGTTTTTAAACATTCTATGTGTACTATTTATAAACCTTTTCATGATGAATGTTTGAAAAACATTTCTAGCATAACCTTCATTTTTTAGCTATTTTATAAATAATTAAAATGTTTCCAGTCTGATCTAGCTTCTTGAGTTATTTTATAAACGTTTAATAAATGTTTTCAGTAAAACTTTTGTATAGAGAATGTTTATAAAACGTTTTTTTAAAAATATTACAGCGTAAACATTTAGAAAATCATAAGATAGAATTTAAATTGTAAACGTTTCAACCATTTTGAAATGTTTCAAATGTTTACTGGGTTGTAACAGTTTAAAATATCCAGGGCAACTTAAATTGCATCTGAAAACAAGCAGGTCATACCATATGTCAAACAGACTTAACGATATTTTAATCTATTAATTTAATAATTAAATTTTCAATGTTGTGATAACAATATTTGTAACTATTAATGGTAAATTGTACATAATTGTCGAGGAAACCTACATTATAAGTATATTTTACAAGTATGTTTTACAATTTATGGAATTGTGTGCTAGTTACAACAGTCCAATTGCACTTAAAAACAATACTAATTCATGCTTGATTTGGCTGCAGGCCATGAACGAAAGGAGTGCTACACTATTAATAACTTATCACCCACATCAAAATTATTGTTCACAACTATTTTATTCTCACTTGAAATTATCAATTCGCAATATCGCTCTTGCTCTGCAAAATACCAGATGTGGTTGCCCAAAGTTTAAATTTCCCCCTTTCACCAATGCAGTGCACAATTCCAAGCAATCCTTAGAATCTAGGATATCCTAAAGTGTCTATTGACAATCGCTTGGGTTGTTTGGGCGACCCAGGTGTCAGTCCTCCCCCAAGCCATATTTGCTGCTAGAAGTTCTGGTGAATTTTGTTGGTGATATGGGTACCAGTCTGAAAGTGCTCTTGTGACATGTTTTCTGGGCTCCTGGAAACCCTTGCTCAGTTTCTAGGCGCTCAGTCATAACACTTTAATTTCATTGGTCATCCATCTGACCCTTAGCATTCTGGGCTTCCATGCTTCACTTTAAACTTGATATTTGAAGGATGAACACTGAAAAATTTATTTTGCTGTTTTTAGTTTTTTATCTTGATTTTAGTGTTTTTAATTTGTAAATATGTAAATACAGGACGGTTCTTAGCCTGTAACAAGTTTTTTACTTCTTGACTGAAGTTGTGATTACAAATACCAGTGGATTTTGTGAACTGATGAACTTGTTAATTGCTGCTGATTTGCATTAGATTGCATGGTCATCGTGTCAACCTCAGGCTTTGTCAATCAAGTCACAAAGGGACGGTCTACCCTATAGCTATTATTCTTGTGCATGGCTTGCCATGTTATTTAGTCTTGGTCGATTAAAGCCTGTGTTTGATTCGCTGGACATGGAATCTTAAGGGCTCTTTATATTTTTCAGTGATATAAACATAGATATTGAAATATAGTGAATCAATAATTTGTCAATACAGAAAATTCAAAATGCCAGACAACAAACAGTTATGTAAGACATGTAAAGTGCGACATCTCCCACCAACAGGGAAGAAGTGCCAGTATAAGAAGTCTCAGCCACATTCTGATAATGAACTTTCACGAGATGCTGCCGCTGCAGGACATAGTTCTGCGACTCTACCCCAGGGGACACATGAGGGCAGACAGCAGCTTCAATTAGAGATTCTGCAACAGCTTAAGAAGGTTACAGAACGGTTGGACAAGGTGGAAGATCGGATGGAGGCGACAACAGTCAGATCTACTCCGACATCTAAGTTAAGTAGTGACAGTTTCCTTCAAAGTATCAAGTCTAGTAAAAAACACAAAAAAGCTAGGGTTATTACTGAATCTTCATCTTCTGATGAAAGTGACAGTCCCAGTTTGCATATGCTTAGATCTAGTACAGTACAGAAGAGAGTAGACAAAAGGTTAAAAGACCTAGAACAAAGTTCGCAAGCAGCAGGTAAAGATAGTCCTAGGTTCAAATCTCAGAGAGGCGGAAATATTGACATACAGGTCAAGCACAAAGTAAACTGGCCACATGAGGCTATTCTAGGGGGAGCTACCAGACAACGTATGACCTACGACCAATTGTCATTAACTCAGTGGGTGCAGGGGTTTTGTAGGAATGTTTTAGAAGAAAGTGATAGGGGGCGTAGGGATATCATGATTTCATATTTATCAGATCTGATGGAAGATGCCACGGATTTTTCCTGGCAGGGGGCAAAGGCGGCACATGCCGTATTATTGTGTGAGATGGAGAGGGGCTCGCTGCATTGGGAAGATAGTGATCGTATTGATCGTATACGCAGGGCTCATGCACAAAAACATGTTCCAAACAAGCAAAATTGGGGAAAAAATGAGATCAAAAAACCTTGGTTTTGTAAGAACTTTCAGACCAATACCTGCACTTTCCAAAGAGATCATGAGACCAATGGCAAGTTACACAGACACATTTGTGCTTTTTGCTTGGCCAATGGTAAGCAACTTAACCATTCGGAAAAAAATTGTATCAACAAAAATCAAACAAAAAACGAGCAGACAGCTGTCCATCATTAGGATGGGGCAGCTGTACTGGTGAAAAAAATGTAAAAAATTTTGAGGTGAATAGGGCTGTGTTTGGAGCCCAGGAAGTGCTTTCCAACAAAAAACCAGTTCATACTGAGGTTTGCTTGCCTGATAACAGTAAAAATGTGTATTCTACTAGGTTTGTGTATAGTTCAAAAGTTAACCCCAGACAAATTGATGCTCTGATGGCAAAGAAATCAAAAACTGTAAAAAATTGTAAAGATAGTACCCTGTCAGTACAAAGCAGAGTAGTTTGGGGAAAGCACAACTTTCCAAAAATTCAGAGGGCTCGTGAGAATGAGCACGTGTGTGAGGTCAAAGGTATTGACCAGCATGAAAAAATGTCAGATTGTAAAAATGTCAGGGGTGGGTATAGTCCCACCAGTGACAAAGTCAGTGAAAGCACAGCTGTGCAAAATGTTGATGTTAAAAATATAGGTAAATGTGTCAGAGAAATGGTTGAGGTTAAAAAATCTCCCACAATTGATCATGAAAATGAATTGGACTGTCATGCTAATGACGTATTGGCAGCTAAGGTCATATCTATTGAAGACAAGGGCTTGAATCCTAGAGACATGCCACAGAGACATAATGATGTTCAGGGTAGTGTGAACGAGGCCAAAGGCAAAAATTTACAATTCACACCTATTTTTGACATCAATTACACGGGCATTGAGGACAAATTTGCCAATTCAATTTTGCATGTTAATCAATTCACCAAGAATTCAATTTCAAATGTCAATACAGCCATTCACAGAAAATGGCGGGAGCAGTCCCAATTTAACTTTGGTTTTGTGCCACTTGATGAATTTATTTATTTATTTATTTGGGGTTTTACGTCGCTTTCAACACTGTACAGGTCATATCACGGCGGGTAGTTGGAAGGGCAGAGGAAACCAGTACATATAGTTCGCTAGGGTTCTGTACTGTAAACTGCCGACCAACGGCAAGCAACTACCAGCTTTCCCACTTACGGCCATGATGGGGATCGAACCCCGGACGCAGAGGTGGGAGGCGAGAGTGTTACCACTCTGCCACCGTGGCCCCGCCACTTGATGAACAAAAACTTCCAAACACAGGTGTGGTTAATGTGGACAGGGGTACATCTCTGTTTGAACTTCATGACCTTGTCAAAAAGTCTGGGGTCCCAAACTACATGGGCGTCAGAATACCCGTCAAATCACAGTTGAATGTTAATGTATGGAAGCAGGAATTGGCCCAATACTGGGACCAGCAGTTACTCCAACTGGTTGAGTTTGGTTTTCCTTTAGACTTCAACAGAAACTGCCCTCTCAGATGTGAAAGAGGCAATCATAAGTCCGCAACAGAGTTTCCCGCTGACATTGACGCCTATATTGACGAGGAAACCAAATCTGACGCCATCCTGGGTCCCTTCAAACAAAAACCAATCGCTTCAAGTCACACCTCACCCTTCATGACCAGGCCAAAGCCCAATTCAAGTCGACGCAGGGTGATAGTAGACCTAAGTTGGCCATTAGGTGCCTCAGTTAATGCTGGCATAGATAAGAATTCTTATCTAGATAGTGACTTTGTCCTAACATTTCCTACAGTCGATGATATCACCAATGAATTGATAAAGCTGGGACGTGGAGCTCATATTTATAAGGTTGACATCTCGCGTGCGTTCCGTCACGTCAAGGTGGATCCTGGCGATTTTGACCTTCTAGGCCTTGAATGGCATGGGCATTACGTAGACACTTGCGTCCCGTTTGGGACGCGACACGGAAGCCAAATTTTTCAACGCCTCAGCGACGGCGTCAGATACATTATGCGTCAAAAAGGGTTTACCATCATTGATTACATAGATGATTACGTCGGTATGGGCGTTCCCAGCGTTGCGTCTGCATCTTACGTTGCCCTTATGGACCTTATGGGCCGACTGGGCCTCAGTATCAGCCAGAACAAGCTTGTTCCACCCGCGACGCAAGTGACGTGTCTGGGCGTTCTCATTGATACAGTGCATGGCACAATTGCTATACCCCCTGAAAAGTTGCGCGACGTCATAGAAGCGGTTCATTATTGGCTCAGTAAAGACGTTGCGTCAAAACATCAGCTGCAATCCATCTTAGGTCTCCTCTTATACGTCCACAAATGCGTCAAACCTGCGCGCGTTTTTCTGAACAGAATGCTGGATTTATTGAGGTCTGCGCACTTGCGTCAAAAAATTGTCCTTACTCCAGATTTTAAGAGGGACCTAAGATGGTTTGCCAAGTTTCTCCCACACTACAATGGTACGTCACTGTATGACCACCGGCCAGTGGACGTGACGCTTGAACTCGACGCCTGTTTGACGGGTTTTGGGGGTCACTCAGGTGACCTGGTGTATCACCTCCCAATTGTCAAGGGTTATCGGAATTGGACCATAGTTCACCTCGAAATGGTGAACATTCTACTTGCTGTCAGGTTATTCAAACGTCAGTGGTCGTCTCGTAAGGTCCTCATTCAGTGTGATAATGAGGCAGTAGTGTCGGTTCTGAAGACTGGAAAGACGCGTGATCCATATCTAGGGGCCTGTGCAAGGAATATCTGGCACCTTGCAGCAGAGACTGATATAGATTTGCGTTACGTACATATCAGAGGGGTTAACAATGTAGTGGCTGATGTTTTATCCAGGTGGCAGGGTACCCCTCAGCAGTGGCAAGTGCTACATAATCACATTGCAAAACCACTGTGGCTTAGTGTATCACATGAATTGCTGGACATAGATCCAGAGTTGTAGTATGTATGTTAATTTGAAATGTTACTATGTTCAGTAATCTGTTGTTTTAGTGTCACATTGTTTTAGGCAGGGGCCTAAGGCAATTAATTTAAGATATTTAAGATGCTACACTTTGTTTTTCCAGAAACTGAGGCTATGACGTCACTGTCAGCTAGTGCTTCTTCAAGGCTTCACCAAGCATTTAGACCCAAGACAAGGAGTGCATATTCCTCAATGTTCAAGATCTTTGTTGCTTTCTGCATAGTCTGTCAGTGTCAATTGTCAAGTGTGGACACTAAGGTCATATTGTCATTCTTAGAATGCTTGGTGCATAATAATTGTTCTGTGTGTATGATAGAGAATTATGTTTCGGCCATAAAGGCCAATTTTGTATTGTATGACTTGCCTTATACTGTATTGGAACACCCAAAGATCAAATACTTCATTAAAGCTTTGAAGATTACAAGACCAATATCTTTGAGGTCTCACAATATCATCACCATTCAGAAACTAGCTGATATTTCGGCTGCATGCAGTAATATATCTTTTGGCCCCGTGTACAGAGCTATCTTTCTCATGGGTTTCTTTGCCTTTCTAAGGCTCTCAAATTTAGCTCCACATGCTATTGCTAGTTTTGATTACACCAGACATCTGACAGGAGAAGATATTTTCTTCACTAAAAAATTCGTGAAAGTACTCATGAAATGGAGTAAGACCAATCAAAACAGAGACAAGGTTCAATGCATAACTCTCCCCAAGTTAAGAAATTCACTTATTTGTCCTCACAAGGCAATTAAATCCCTTTACAGATTATATGACATGTCTTCCTCCACCTCTTTATTCCAGATAAAAACGACCCAGGGTTGGATTCCACTCACGGATTCCAGGGTTAGAAAAGCCCTCAAATCCATTAACCTGGTCTTGGGTTTGAATCCTTCATATCATACCTTCCATGACTTTAGAAGGTCTGGAGCCACATTTGCTCATGCATCTCATGTCCCTATTCAGGATATAAAACGACATGGCACATGGTCCTCGGACTGTGTTTGGAAATATATCTATTCTGACCACTCGTCTGGTGAAAATCTTGCCTCTACCCTTGCTGAAACCATAAATGCCTTATAAATGTCTCCTACCCCTATGGTTGGGTTGGGTGGGTTCATTCATTTGCATATCAGCTCTCATTTTATTTATTCACAACAATTTTAGCAAATCTTATGTAAACTTGGGGGGTCACTTCCTCTTCTGCAGCCTAGGGGGGCCTGTGCTCTGACCTGCTTTTTGGCATTCCCCCCCCTTCTGCTGGGGTCGAAGTTCACCCCCAAGGTCATGTTAAGGTCAAATTCAACGTCTCTAGAATTGCAGTAAAATGTTCATAGAATTCATATCACTTGGCTGCTTCAAGTAATTTTATGCAGCCCCTTTCTAGTATTAACTGTCTTACATTTATACGAACTGAACTTTACATCAAGAACTTTTATGTATGTTTATCTGACTTGTATATATTATTTAGTATTAGTATTGCATTATTTTTATATATCATAATTATTAAAGTATATGTTAATAAATGGTACCCGCAGTAGTTGTATCACTGACTTGGGGGTTGGGGACTGTCAGTTTTTGTCAATTCTTTTGTTAGTTTAGTACACTGACACCGGCTATGTAGGAAATGCGCCGCACCGCACCTGCAAAAGCATTTTATTAAATTTACGTAGATTAAATATTCCTGTGTGGATGTTAATGAGGTATAATATTACCCTTAAAGACTTTAAATGAATAATATTGTCTTGCTACAAATCGTAAAACCCTACAAAATCTTGGTATTGTACTAAATAGTATTGTGGTCTCTGTTTTTATGCAGTTCAAGTGTGTCAGTCAAGCCTATGCCTGCATACCGCGGAGCTACACTTGTGATTATTTTGACGACTGTGGAGATGGCAGTGATGAAACCTCAGAACTCTGCAGTTGGTAAACTCCAGTGGAGAAGAGGAGGGTATATGATAACTTTGGTTTCTTTTGACATAAATTCAATTAAAACTATTTAAGTGTTGCATGACAAATTTTCTATTATTTTCTGTTCTTTGCCATAAATAAACACAACTAGACCCCAAAACATTTCTCACCCTCCCCACGGAAGGCAGGGACTATTAAGGGTATTATAATTACATACTTTGAAATTTTTTGCAGACCAATTCTGTGAAAATGCATACAGATTTTGCATCTGCATTGTAACATCTATATGATGAAGCTGCATTATCATTTCGTGTATATGTATATATATAGGTAGCAAAAGAAGATCAGAGTAAATGACCGAAATCACCATGAAAAAATGATAACACAGTCAACAGAAAAAAAAAGAGAAAAAACTTTGGGGTTCAAAAATATTTGGGTCCTGAAATTTGAAAACAAATAGCTTGTGATATTTAATGAATTAAGGAAAAATGTCTACATTTATATATTCTGTTAGTATTACAGTGTGTCACTGATGCCATTAGTATGGAATAGTTGAAAGGATGATGTGAAAAAACTATTGACAACTGAGTTAGCCATTTGTGTATATTATTACCATTTCATAATATTCAATAATGTTCTGCGGGTTGTTGGTAATAATGAATAGTCAATGTCATTCATTTTCAAATTTTAATGTAACATTTAGGTGTCAGTTTTTCCCATTAAATATGCTTAAAAAGGGTGTGTGTTATATATTTTTTTAAATTCTTAATTAATGAGATATGTTGTTTTTTTTATTTTCAGTTCTAATAAATAATATTTCAGTGGTGCTTGGGTGCACATTTTTAGTTTTATTTTAACATACCACATATTTCTGAAATAAATATCCCTTTTCTTGTTATGCTTCTCCCACCTCTTTTAATAATTTTTTATTGACCAAGAGTTAACAGTAAATAAAACAGTGCTTGATAATGAAAAGTCAATAGTTGAAATGGGTAAATTTTACAGTTTTTGGTCTGGACTTTATATATCCTATAGATGAAACATTTTCAAGACAGAATATTTGATATAATGCTGCATGGTAATTGATATTCATAAATTTCATAAAATTCCTATTTGGTCTTCGTTGGCAAAATTGGAAATTTAACAACAAATGTTGCCTCTCAGAAATCTGGCTGCAGCTAGAGTAACTGTATTAACAATTATATGTTCAAGTGGTGCCACGACAATCTATTCTGGACGTTTAAGTGCTTAATATCTGCCGAGGCAGAGTCTAAGACACAACACTCAAAGACAAAGTCAAAGTTTTTGCTTCATCCATGGACATAGCAAGGGTCATTACCACAAAGATAACAATGTAGAAATAAACTACGTATGCGCGGACTTTATTGGCGATTCAATCACAAAAATAACCTCAAATAAAGGACGAGGGCTGAAGGCACGAGTCCTTTATTTAGAGGGTATTTTTGTGATTGAATCGCCAATAAAGTCCAAGCAAAAGTAGTTTATTTCTATTATAAAACGATTTTTGTAGATTTATCCAATGTTCACTGATTTTGTTTGATTTCAATTTTATTTTCGAGATTATGTTGCGCAACCATGTTTGCAGATTGGAATAGCGTACATTTGTTCCTCTATAAAAGTACTCTCACGAAATGCGCAGAGACACATTTTCGTCGACTGCGCAGGTGTCCGTTTTATAATGAAATACAAGTGCCAGTTTAAAGGTACAACAACTCAACAAGATCACTTTGCAAGAGAGTCAAAGTTCAGAAACTGCTATTATTCTATCTGGGTTGAGGTTACAAATCAGCCTTCTAACATATCACAGAGACATTTTAACATTTTCTAAACAAGGCAGAAATTTTGCAATTACGCAAGCTGCAAAGAAATCACTAACATGAGAAATGCACTATAGTAGTATTGCATAACGCATGAAGGTTCAGCTTTTATAAGCTACAAACTTACCATGTGGGACAAAGTGGTATCTCTGGTGGCCGCTTGTGACTTCGCATCTCAACACCAAAAATGAGCATATAATGATCGAGTCCAACATTTGGTGGCACTGTGACATAGATAGTGATGTAGTAAAGACAAATTTATTCTTCGAGTTTGAATTTTGCTTATAAAAATATCATCTTTCCCACACAGGGTTCAAGGTTTGAACCACCAACTTCAGAGGTGGGGATTAAAGCTGAGACTGGATGTATTTTTGTGAATTTTCCTTGTGATTTTTGTGTATATAAGAATTATGGAACCAGTCTGAGTCCCACTTGCAGTGCACAAGTCAAAAATAGGCACTGTAAAAGCCAAAAACATAAATGGTTGTAACAATTACTGCCTGGACATCTGGAATTGAAAGAAATAGAGGAGACCTAAGCCCACCTTGTAAGTAGCCCACCGGGACTACATAATCTATGAATACAAGCCCTCAAGGTAGTAGAATATCTGAATATTTTGCCACTCATGGTTAAGCATGAAAAAATATAATTTTATTGCGTTAATACATCCTATCCAATGGACAATTGCTTTACCGGTCGGCGCGACCGGTCCCGCCAAACGCCAGAAAAAGACGTCCTGTATATAATACTGGCAGGACCGGTCAGTAGTGTGCATTCGCTAGGTGGCGCATCATATTTGCTTCCTGTCTAGACAGAGTGACGTCAGTTCATCTTTTTCGTTTGGCGCGTGTAGTGTGCGGACGTGTTTTGAAGTGATCTACAAGTTTGAAGAAAACGCGGCTTATTCTACGAATTTAAACCTTATTTTCATCTGAAAATATATATATTGTGTTACATACATATCAGTGCCTCTCCAGGACTTTAACGAGGCATTATCCAGCAATTTAAAGCCAGTTTTGAAGATTTTCTGTGTACTTGTCGTCGAGACGAAGTCGTGGGTGAGAGCTCGTGTGTCCTCCCTGCAGCATTCCTTCTTTTGAACTGAATGTTGTATCTGCCACTACTTACCCTCCATTTAAATCTTCGTGGTCGAGTAACACTGCGTGTATGTCGACGAGAAGAATTTAGAAGGAAAGAAGAATGCATCGTCTGACGTCATCACTTCCAGCTTATGCTTGTCACGTGACAGGAACCTGATCACGTGATACGCATCAACAATGGAGGAATCGTATTTTCAACAGAAGTTTTAGAAGAAAAGACGAGTATTTATTACTCTACAACCACTTTTTAACTGGCAAGAAGATATCCAGCAACTCGTCTGTTGGCCTGAAGAATTAAATGACAAGTGGCCATTGAACTCTGCAATTTTTGCCGGTGCCGGTCATGTGACTTCACAGATCTCAACACAACTACCGGCAAGCAAATCCCCAAGCGTGACCGGTTCAGCTGACAAGAAGTGATGAGTTTTGCCGGCACTAGTTCTGCCCAGACTACCGGTGTGGGAGCACTAGTGATGAGTTTTACCGGTTCCAGTCTGTACAGACTACCGGTGGGTGCTGTTCCTGTGGAAAACCCCTTCAGTGGTTGCCAGTGATCAGGCCTGTTTGATCCTGGAACCTCCACCAGAGGCCTTTCCACTGGTGGGACTGTTTGGGGTACCGGTTCCGGTCTGTACAGACTACCGGTGGGTGCTGTTCCTGTGAAGAACCCCTTCAGTGGTTGCCAGTGATCAGGCCTGTTTGATCCTGGAACCTCCACCAGAGGCCTTTCCACTGGTGGGACTGTTGGGGGTACCGGTTCCGGTCTGTACAGACTACCGGTGGGTGCTGTTCCTGTGAAGAAACCCCTTCAGTGGTTGCCAGTGATCAGTCCTGCTTGATCCTGGAACCTCCACCAGAGGCCTTTCCACTGGTGGGACTGTTGGGGGTACTGGTTCCAGTCATGTTCCTGTGAAGCTGTGACCCCCCCCCCCCCCTCAGTGGTTTCCAGTGATCAGCCCTGTTTGATACTGGAACCCCCACCAGAGGCCTTTCCACTGGTGTGACTGTGGGGGTACCGGTTCCAGTCTTGTTCAGACCACCGGTGCGGCTGCTCAGAGGGTTCACCTACCAGAAGTCGCAGTGACCATTGACCCTTATCTCCCCAGTGCAGAATTTTGGACCGGTACCAGTCCTGTTCAGGCTACCGGTAGGGTCACCAGCCAGTGATGAGGGATACCGGCACCAGTTCTGCTCAGACTGCCGGTTGTGGTCAGAAATCCAGCAAGGGCTACCGGTTAAAACAGGATTACTGGTTACACAGAGTTGCTGGTGACATACAGCAGGTTTACTGTTTACCGGCTCCTGAGTGTTGCCGGTTCCGGAGTGTTACCGGTTCCTGAGTGTTGCTGGTCCCGGAGCATTGCTGGTTACAGAGGAATCTGTTGTACCCGCTTCTAATCCAGTGCTGACAACAGGTTTGCCGTTTCCGGAGTGTTGTCGGCTCAGGAGGGTTGCCGGTTCCGGAACCGGATTGCTGCTGGTTACAAGAAATCTGCTGTTCCCATCCTTACTGGCAAGGAACCATCTTCAAATCCAGTGCTGACATCAGGTTCAACAGTTACAGAGGTTTCTGCCCGGTGCCCAGAGCCTACCGGTTTAACCGGTTACAGAGCTGCTGAACCACCACTGTGGACAGGAAGAAGGCAACCTCATATGTGCCTATCCCTGCTAAGAAGTAGTTCACCCAGTTCTGCCAAGTCTGGTGAGTTTATGCAGAACTGTGGAGCCACTAGGAACCGGTTACAGAGCTGCTGAACCACCAATGTGGGCAGGAAGAAGGCAACCTCATATGAGCCTATCCCTGCTAAAAAGTAGTTCACCCAGTTCTGCCAACTCTGTTGAGTTTATGCAGAACTGTGGAGCCACCAGGAACCGGTTACAGAGCTGCTGAACCATCACTGTGGACAGGAAGAAGGCAACCTCATATGAGCCTTTCCCTGCTAAGAAGTAGGTCACCCAGTTCTGCCAACTCTGGTGAGTTTATGCAGAACTATGGAGCCACCAGGAACCGGTTACAGAGCATTGCCTCGCGTATAACCGTTTAACGCCTGGTACTGGGCAGGTCTCCAGGACTGACTAACAGACCAGCAGAGGTTCCTTAAAGGCCCAAACAGCTGTTTAGGCCAACCAGTGGCAGCCTAAGGAACTGGTTGCAGAGGAATTCTTGGACCAGTCACTGGTCCCGGTGAAATGCCTGTCAATCTACCTGACCAGTCAGCCAGCTTACCCTTTCGGGACCCAGCTGGTCAGACAGTGGCTATAGATAAGAGGGAGACTGTCCAGCAGGCATTGTCCACTACCAGTCTACCTCCCCTTATCAGACCTCACACCTTGTAGACTGGCCATCCATTTTGTCTTTTACCCAACCTGGGACCAGTGTCAGCTGCCTCAAGGGGTCCTGAGTTTGTAAGCTCAGCCTTCCTCTCAAGATTATAACCTGTTTTGCCAGTTTTCAAAACTCAAGCAGTGGGTAAAATATCATCTGACCAGGGGTCACCGATGTTATAAATGGCTATGGGGATGAGTGAGGTCTAGTCTGTCACCAGTGTTGACACTACTTTTGGCTAACTATGCCTCAAACTTGGGCCGTCCTAGGGGCTAGCCCAAGTTCGAAAGAAATCTCCCAGGAAGGCTACACCCTCATCTTCTGGAGATGACCGGCTTGACCAGATCTCTAGGCTGGAGAAGTGGCCCAGTACCCTGAGTAATTCAGTTTGGGAAACTTTGAGAACTATATTAACCTCTTCAGCAGGGGAGTGGATTACTTCAAGGTTCCCTACTCCCTCTCCGCTTTCCACCAACAAGGAAGTACCGGAATTCACCTGACCAGAATCACTGGAAAAGGTTATACAGGTCCCCAAGTCTCTCCACCCCCACCTAAGGTGGTGGCTGGAGGAAAGCAATGTGCTGCTAGGTCAACCATTACACCCTCTAAAACAGGCTCTGCAAATCTTTACAGATGCACCAAAAGAAGGGTGGGGATCCCACTTAGACGAGCACACTGCAAGGGAAACTTGGTCCCTTCCAGAAAGCAATTTGCACACAAACCATGTAGTGCTAAGCAGTCTTTCTAGCTCCAGTAGAGTTTCGAACCTCTACTGTAGCAAAACAGTACTGATAGCTACAGACAACGCTACAGTGGTTGCCTATATCAACAAAGAGGGGGGATGAAGTCGGGCTCCCTGTGTGCCCTACTGTGGAGAATACTGTCCTGGTGTACCAGGCAGCTAGTAACCCTCAGGGCACGTCACATCCCCGGCCAGCTGAACGTGGTAGCAGACAAGCTATCCAGACTTGGCCAGACCATTCAAACAGAGTGGTCACTTCATCCAGAAGTGGGGGCCACGGTGGCAGAGTGGTAACACTCTCTCCTCCCACCTCTGCGGCCGGGGTTCGATCCCCGTCATGGCCGTAAGTGGGAAAGCTGGTAGTTGCTTGCCGTTGGTCGGCAGTTTACAGTACAGAACCCTAGCGAACTATATGTACTGGTTTCCTCTGCCCTTCCAACTACCCGTCGTGATATGACCTGTACAGTGTTGAAAGCGACGTAAAACCCCAAATAAACAAAATCATCCAGAAGTGTTCCAAACTATATGCAACCGGTGGCATCATCATCAAGTGGACTTATTTGCCACCACATTCTACAACAAAAACCCACAATTTGTCTCGCCGGTCCCAGACCCCCAGGCTTGGGCAGTGGATGCACTCAGCCTATCCTGGGAGGACCTGGACCCATACGCCTTCCCACCGGCAGCCATCTTGGGCAAGTGGTGAAGCTCCAGGACTACCCCTGCAACAGAATAATTCTGATTGCACCAGGGTGGCCCAACATGCCCTGGTTTTGGGACCTGGTAGCAATATCAAGCCAGACCCCACTGTGTCTGCCCAGCATACCCAACCTAGTGTCTCAGCCATTCAACCAGGTCCTTCACAGGAACCTGTCGAATCTGAACCTACATGCCTGGCTCCTAGAGCCTCAGCAATCAAGGAGCAAGGCTTTTCTGAGGCATTGAGGCTCCTCTAAGAGAATTAACCAGATCTGTCTTTGAGGCAAGTGGGCCATTTTTACAAAGTGGTGCCTCAGTAATCAGGTGGACTTCAGGGCATCACCTCTGAAAGCCATTGCTGACTTCCTCCTGCACTTGTTCAGGACAAGAAGTTGAAACCAGGCACTATTGATGGCTACAGATCAGCCAGTGCTGACAAACTGGGCAATTCAACCATTAATGTCAGCAAAGAAGAGAATCTCACTTGTCTCCTGGACAGTTTCCATAGAGGCAGACCCAAGGGCAGGAGGGACATCACCTCCTGGAACCTTTCCCTGGTACTGCACCAGCTCACAAAGGCTCCCTTTGAACCCCTTAAAGAGGCCTCCTTGAAACATCTGACTTTCAAGACTGTTTTCTTGCTGGCCTTGGGTTCAGGTAAATGTAGGAGTGAGATCCATGCTTGGTAACATAAGAACATCAGACACCAGTCAGACTGGTCTAAGGTGTCTTTGTACCCCTCACCCAGCTTCCTATCCAAGAATCAGCTAACTAAGGAGGGCCAAGATAGTGTGGCTCCAGTTGTTATTCCAGCCCTGGCACCATCTCTGGATAGGTCACTCAAGGGTGACAGGTCCTTATGTCCAGTCAGAGCCCTGCGCTACTACTTGGACAGGACTTCAGACCTCAGGCAGAATAAGGAGTTGGTTTTAGTCTCCTTCAAGAAAGGGTTTGACAAAAACATCTCACCTGCCTCCATCTCCTCATGGATCAAACAGACTGTGATTCTGTGCTATGAGCTCTGACCAGGAGGCCCTCTCCTTACATCAGGTTAAAGCCCATGATGTTAGGGCCTTTGCTGCATCTAAGGCCTTCCAATCAGGGGTCTCCTTAGATCAGATCTTGTCAGCCGGCCACTGGAAATCCCACAACACCTTCACCCAGTTCTATTTGAAGGATGTTGCATGGGCTGACTCAGAGCTCTTCCACCTGGGACCTGTGGTGGCTCCCCAACAGGTGCACCACCAGACCCAGAAATGAGGAAATACTGTAAATATGTTAAATATGTACATAACGTAATTATGTTAAATGTACATAATTGACTTGCTTCCTTTGGGAAGTTGTTATTTCTTCTGGGACTGAACTCAGCCCCTCTCTCTCTCTCTCTCTCTCTTCCCTTCCCAGATCATCACTGGGAGGGAAAGAAAAAGGGGGGGGCAGTGTTGGTAGACTCCCGGTTAACCGGTTAGTTGACAGCCGACCTTGACCTCTCAGGGTTCTCTGACCCTAGGTCAAATGGGCCTTCTCAGTTTTTTGTTTATGAGTTCACTTAAGTCCCTAGCTGCTTACCCGCCTACCAAGCGGTAGTTATTCAGCAATTGTCCATTGGATATGATGTATTAACGCAATAAAATTGCAAATTTAATAAGTAAATTAAATTTTTATAAGTTAATACCCTATCCAATGGACAGGCAAGGCCCATCCAACCGGCCCCGCTATCAGCTTACTAGGGGTCTAAATCTGTTTAGACAACGAAAAAGATGAACTGACGTCACTCTGTCTAGACAGGAAGCAAATATTATGCGCCACCTAGCGAATGCACACTACTGACCGGTCCTGTCAGTATTATATACAGGACGTCTTTTTCTGGCGTTTGGCGGGACCGGTCGCGCCGACCGGTAAAGCAATTGTCCATTGGATAGGGTATTAACTTATAAAAATTTAATTTACTTATTAAATTTGCAATTTATTACTGATGTTATATGTGGGACACCCTAAGAGACAAATATTATAAAACACATACTTAATAAAAAATAGAGAAAATGAAACTCTTACCAAATATCCTTTTATTGTATTCAAGGTACCTGATGTTTCTGGGTTGTAAGGCTCTGGAATACTTGGTTGCAGAGGATGTGCCCTTCCCCCTCTTTTTCCCGGAGGATGACTATTCTGTGGTGAAGTGTCTAGGACCTGTTGAGCTGTTACTATTAGACATATTGTTGTTGTTACCTGACCAAGTTAGGTCTTTTAGATAAAAGTTTGTGAATGCATGCACCTTCCAGTGACAAGCTTGCATGATTTCGTTCACTGAAACCCAAATGTAAAAGGCTTTAGACGGAGTAAACAGCCTAATGTCGTGAGCTTTTACATGGAGGGCCAGGGCTTGTTAATCTGCTTGTTAATAGTACATGAGGACAGCTTGCTTTAACCAAGATGACAGTGTAGCTGGTCTAATGGCCAAGGGTAGCAAGAAGGTTTTCCTAGGCTCAAAATCTGCTTTGTGAGCTTATTGAATACACCGGAAATGTTTCACTTGGTTAGATTTCTAAACTTTTTGGGTCTATCCAGGTGAAAGCTGGAGAGCAACCTCTTGACCTAGAACCCCAGTGGATCCAAGGAGTAAACAATAGCAATCCTGTAACCATCAGTGGTCAATGGGTCTATTTAGGTCAAAAAGGCCTGAGATTTGTTTCACAGAGGGAGTGGAGATGTCTTGTTTGTGGAACTATCTGCGCTTAGACACCAGGCATGAAGGTTCAGATGCGGTGGATTATTGTCAAACATTGGTTATGGGACTCCTTGAGAAGTTTTGTTCAGGCTGGCAGTTTGAGAGGGATCACTGTTGACGGTTGCACTAGGTCCCCAAACCAGGGCATCCGTGGCCAGTCTGGAGCTATTAGTATAATGTGGCAATTGCACCCTTGGGAGGGTAAGCATATGTTGTGAGATCCGTCCAGTCTATGTTCAGAGCTTGTTGGTCTGGAACTGGGGTTACATACAGAGGAAGTTTGTGGTTCAAATGAGTGGCAAATAAGTGAACCACTTTTGACAGATCCACTGGAACACTTCGGGCTGCAATGACCACATTTTCCCTGGACAATGAGTCTGCCATCACATTTAGATACCCTAAAACGTTCCTGGCACACGGTGATATTTTGTAACAATGACACGAACTCATGATTCTTCACAGGGGAGCACACATCTACACTGAGTGGGTTCGTCCGTTTGTTAATGTAGGCTACTACTGTTGAGCTGTCTGTAGCTAGTAACCTGGAGGTACCACTAAAAAGTCTCATGTGAAGCCGATCTTCATGGACCAATTTCTCAAGCCCTGTAGTTTTTGCCATCTGTCTTGGGTGGGGTTTACAAGGGCTAACTCTGGGCGTTATGCATAGCCAACATAAGAAAAGACCTGAGTGGGTATCAACCCTGACTTTTCCTGGTAGATTAGTCACCCAAGGACCCAAGTATTAGGTTCACGGTGGTCTTTGAATTGAATAGTGACTCTCTGATTCTCCCCGAGTCTGATTCCCCTGATTCCCCGAGGGCTATAAGATTCACTTATGTGGGTGTTTCACCACATTACTAAGCTTCCCGATTAAGGGTTTTTGTGAGTCGGTTTCAAAAATTTTCTTAGTCCCAGGCATTCTGTAAGGGTCGGTAGTTGTTGGTGTGGTCGTGAGAGAAATCAAACGTGTTTGATATTTCTCATGATCCAAACCGATTCTTTTTTCCCGCCGTCAACAAAATGTCCAGTCTCAGGCTTTCTCAGGCCTCCTCAGACCCAAATTTACACAGTCCTATGTTGTCCTGTGAAGACTTTTTGGGGTGTCACTGGCCTGATGGGCAAAGAGGTGAACTGGTAATTTGAGACTTGTGAGTGAACTGCAAAACCTTGGGGTGGATGGGGATGTGAAGGTAGGTGTCTGAAAGGTCCATTGAGGAGACCCATTCTCATGGAATCAGTGAGGCCCGTATGGATTCTAGTGTTTCCATTTTGAATTTTTCCACCACCAAAAAGGTGTTTAGCCTGCTTAGGGCTATGGCTGGCCTCCATTTATGTTTAGATTTTTGAACTAGAAGCAGGCAACTGTAAAACCCAAGAGACCTTATTTCTCTACCTTTTCTATTGTGATCTTGATTAGGAGAGACTGGATACAAGTGACCAGGGCTAAGTCTCTTTGATGGTCCTTGTATCCTTAGATGGTCAGGAGTGGCTAATTTGGGACAATTTCCCATTTATAAGGACTGAAACATCTCTGATAGTTCCAACCATGCAATGAGTCATCGAAAATAAATAGTAGGGTGTGGTCATTCATGTGAACATGGGCGATCAAGAACCCAGTGACCCTTTTCTAAAAAAAGTCAAATTCACAAGTAAATGTGTAAATCCCACATAAAATATGGCCATTTGAGTGACAGAGAATGACAAGTCTTTGAGTTAGCACATTTATTACATCAACGAGGCATATACAATTAAAATTGTTAATATCAACTGGATGCAAAAGCACTACAAAAATATAAAAGTGAAAAAACTTCTCCCATACTATTCAACAACAAATATAACTAAAATAGTATAATATGAAAATTAATTTGCTTAATTAATTTAATATGAAGACTGCTACAAAAATACAAAGTAGTAGAATATCAACAAAAATGATACAAGTGACGGTTGGCAATATTTCACATTGAAAATATTAGACTTCTACTCGTTATAGTGTATCAGTTTAGTGATTTACATCCCTTTACAACTGCTTGGGTCAGGAAAGGCAGATCTTGCAACAAGGTAGATTTGTAAGTCACTCAAACCACACTGAGTCATTGAGAGTACTCACAGATCCCAAAAATCCACCAATGTCCACTTACAATATGTCTTATAATATTGAAAAATTCTTCAAAACTTTCTTGAGATTCAGGTAGAAGAGGGCATTTCTGTCTTTTGTGTGAAGTTAAAAATAAATTTTAAAATATTTATGTTCTGTTATTTAATCTTAAAGGAGATATACAAAGAAATTAATTTGAATATATTTGAAAATATATAGGGAGTTGTGATGAATGCTAAGAAAAATAGCACCCAGCAGGCTCTATTATATGCAATACACAGCTTTTTATCTCCCCCCCTGATAAACAATTCCTCTCTCCACACACAACTGACAAGAAGGGGGAAATGATGTCACTTTTGACGGCCTCTCACACACTAGCTGTGAAAAGATACACTGTTACTTAGATTTTAAGGCAACAATTTCATAGTTATATGTCTTTCACATTAATAGTGTACATATGCCATTTGAAAATATGTAATTCTTAATCAGATTTTAAACTTTTCTACATTATATTTAAACAATTCACCACGTCTTTCCCTTGATCTATATATTATTAAAAGGTTAAAAATATCTCTACTTGTATGTTAAGTTAAAAATAAATTTTAAAATTTTTATGTTCTATTATTTAATCCTAATATTCTCCACAATTCATCACGCTTTCCCTTGATCTATAAATTATTAAAAGGTTGAAGATATCTCTACTTGTATGTGAAGTTAAAAATAAATTTTAACACTTTTTATGTTCCAATATTTTATCCTAATATTCTCCACAATTCACCATATTTTTTCCCTTGATCTATAAATTATTAAAATGTCAAAGATATCTCGGCTTGTTGAGTATTCCTGGCTGTGGACAAACAAAGAACTCCATAGAGGTGACCTACTTTGTGTAACGTTAGAACTGCATGACTGTATGTGCTACACTGGTTGCAAAAAGACTTTCCTTTATAACTGATGCCATACGACTGAATTTTAATACCAAACAACACTGGTGACAATATTTAATTCTGCTCTTTTAAAACACAGATGATTATAACAAAAAAACATCCAACTGATATGTATTGACAATGTAAAAGAAAATGTAATAATTACACATATCAGTTGCACCACATGGAATTTACTTAAAACAATATGTAAAAAATGTCCTATTCAATTCCAAATGATACACCACTTATTTTCAAAACACACTGTAGAAAAACAGTATTTAAACACTAGATTTACAGAAAAATCAGCTAACAAGAATGTGTCATCATGTGTTATATATGTAAAACAATATTAGTATTGTGTAGCACTATTTCTTTTTTAAATCATGTATGATATTGACATCCATTGTGCAATAAGAGAACTCAAACTTATTACTATAGACTGTACTAATAGTCTTGTTCCATTTCCCGTTCCGTTTTCAGAATCCATATATTCTCTTGTTTTCTTCTCTATTCTTCTTCAGGCTAACCAACTGAAAATGTGCACAAATCTAATGGATTAGAAAACCTACTCTTTGTATTTGAAAATGTGTCTTAAAAAGAGGATAGTTTTTTTTTTATTACATCAAGTCATTGGTGAACCCAAAATTATTATTATTATTGCCCGTATTACATGCAATTATAATATCAACCATATAATAGGAATACTTCTGTAATGACATATACAGAATAAATATATTACAATTGAAGATAACAATATCACATGAGTGTATAGTACAAGATCAGGACTGTTATTAGTTCAGATATAAGACACTTGGTGAATTGATCCTGTTTAACATTGAAACAGGATCAAAGGTCAGATAAATTAAGGTACTAGGTATGAACGTTTGAACGTTTGCAATTTTAAATGGTTTTCATTTTGCATTTCCTATGAGTTACAAATATGCCAAAAAAGGTCGTTGGTAAGAAATTTTTGCCACTCTGGTTTCAACACATTGTATAACATGCCATATCATGACAGGTAGTTGTGGAAATATAGGAAATCTTGATTACTAGTAAGTACTTCTTCCCTTCATCGCAATGGCTTTAATATAACCCTCTATGATTTACTTTTGTAACAAGTGGAAGGGCAAATAATGAAAAAACTCTCTCACTGTATGTTCTGACTGTGCTTGCTCATCATGTTTTGGCTGTGCTTCAGCATCATCATTATCATCACTGTTACGGGATTTTTTCAGAACCGCCTGCAAAACATGTATTCATGATGCATTTTTTAAACATACTAAACTGAATATACTTCTCATATTCCTCTGTGATTAGTTAAATATCATTACCAATTCAGAAACTTCTTAAGCGTGAGCCTCGCTAGAGCTCGTGCTTCTACAGATCACTTTCACACATTCTGAATTTCCCTCTCTTGCTCTTCAATAGCTAAAAGGCCACATGTCCTTTTGGCTTTTGCCCATACATATGTCCTTTTGTCTCTGCACTTTGATCACATTGACAACACCTGTGCATTCTGAATTTCCCTCTCTTGCTCTCCAATAGCTAAAAGGACACATGTCCTTTTGCCTGTTTCCTATACATATGTCCTTCTTGCATTGGACTTGCAAGAATTGTGGCACAAAGTAATGACTATTTGTCTGTTCTGTCACGACACTTGCATAAATTCTACTACACTACTCGTGTCTCTGATGGCCTTGCGTTCGCTAGGGGACCAAAATACCTTTTGGCCTTGTTTAAACTAGATTGTGCTGACTCGACGCCAGAATATTCCCAAATCAGGCCATCTCTCACGCCACAGGCATTCATTTAGTATTTTTGTAGCACCGATTTTCTGAGATTCATAATTATCATAACCATATTTTCATTTTTGGTCAGTATTCTAATTCTAATTCTACGTGAACTTGGATTAAATCTCCACTATTCAAAGGGGACTCTAAGGTGAAACAGAACCAAAACAGTCAACCAATTATTTCAGTATCCAGGGACAGAAAACAGGTCAAGCACCACAGAGACCACCAAGGGGTAAGACTAAGGTGGGTATGGCTTGGTGCACAGTTAGGTTTTAAGCTGCTTACTGGAAGAGGCTAGGGAGAAGGAAACGCAAATCTCACCAGGAAGAGCATTCCAAAGAGTGGGGGCATCAAAAGCAAAACACTATAACCAAACTGTTTGACTGATTTATGAATAGAGGGTTGGAATTTTGGAAAGAGAAGGAAATTACCACCACTCTGCTGTGCCTGGTACTGTAAGAACTGCTGTAGGAAGAGATATATGGAGCAAAATACTTAGGGAAAACAAGTGTGAAAAAACTTGTAAACAAGGGTGGCTGTTTTTAAAATAGCATCAGAGATTCCTGTACCCAACAGCCTGAGGACATACTTTTCAACACCATGAGATATAGAAGTATTGAAACAGTATAAAGATTGGGATATTTTCAGGGCAGTGTCAGTTATATAAAGGTCCAAATAATGTTTAGGTAGAGAAAAAGTATGTAAAGATAAAGCATTAAAACAAGAAAATTCAATAGGAAGATGACAGCATTAATCAGTAAAGTAAAAATTATGAAGCTGTAAAATTTATTAATTGGAGAATAGCTGTCAATGGAAATAGCACAATTATGTAAAATTGAATATAATAATAAGTTGCAACAATCCATATATCTTTGTCACAAGAGAAAGAGGTCTCAAGTATGGCAGGTGAACACACTTTGGAAGAGCCAAAGCTAAAGGTCACACCATAATGCACACCTACACACCTTACCCTAACCAATATCCCTACTAAGTATCAACCTTCTACACCTTACAGAATCCAAGAAATACCCCAGACAAGAACTTTAAATCTCATGGTCACTATGACAAGGTCAAAGGTCATATCAAGATCACACCATGACATTGCTTACCTTCAACCACCAACCAACGTCCCTTCCAAGTATCAACTTCCCACACCTTACAGATTTTGAGATATAGCCCAGACAAGATTATATAGGTCAAGGTCACTTTGGCAAGGTCAAAGGTCAAATCAAGGTTACACCATGACACACCTACACCCCTTAACCAATGTCCCTACCACGTATCAACTTCCTACACCTTAAAGTTTCTGAGATACAGCCCGGACAAACTTTTACCTGCCGCCCACTCCCCCTACCACCAGCCCGCCCATCGAGACACCATGACGTGTCTAAAGTCATGGAGTTGCAAATAACTATTGCAGACATTCTGAACATATTTAGACAATTCAAAACATGTGTTCAAATTCTTGATTGACTCAGCAGGGCAGAGAGGTGTACCCAAGATTGTAATTGGGAAACATGCTCTTTACTTATCCCTCTGTCTTCGTGAACCAATTACAATAAACTAGTAAGTCTTGTCTGGCACATATAAGCCGGCACCCTGATCATATATTTTATCATGTCTTTGTTGGTGTGTATGAGCTGGCACCCTGATCATATCATATCTTATGATATCTTTCTTGGTGCATATGAGATCAGGCACCTTGATCATATCTTAATGTGTCTTTGTTGTTGAACCAGCAGTCTGAGAACACATTACTCCTCACAATGATAGGAGTCTAAGTTATCTAGTTGTAACTCTGATCACTAAGCAGAGTCTTACCACATGGGTATGAATATAGCACATGATTAAATCAATAAAATACTAACGGCTTGTCACAAAACAATCCATGAAGTTAAAAGGCACATAATAAGCCAACAATGACTTTAAAATGTAATTATATACCTCTAATAAGGATCTCAGTTCAGCTTCTCTGTCTTGATCCACTTTACTATCACCAGTTGCCCTCTTTCTTCGCTGTACAGAACTCCCTGTTCTTTTTCTTGTTTGCATTTTAACCTCTTGCTTGCTGAAATTGTACCATATTAGTTGCTTTTGAAAGAAGAGATATAGTGTCATTTGTATTGGCAATGTTAGTGCAAGTAAAGCCTTGCTTTATGGACATCAAAGCTGATTTCAAATAATATACACAGGAAAGAATGATAGCATATTGATAAAAGGCCAAGTCAACTGAAATATTGTTTGTATTAAACAGGTCACTCTTTTCCTAAAGACAGATTTCTCTTTCTTTTGCCTTATTTTAAATTAGAATATTATGCAATTGTTTATGTGGTGCTTTTATTCAACATTACTTTACTCACACAGCTGTTCTTAAAACAAACTCTCTTTTTTCTTATAAGTATCAAGCTACACACAAACAGTTTTATCTTTTTATCTTTTGGTGTCATTTCTTTGGTTTCTTTTCTGTATTTTTCTGACAAAATTTTTTCATGCAATATGGATTAAATCTTTCTATGAATTTCACCTGCACTGTTATATTTACAAGATAGTAAGTAAAATGCTCTGTATATACAGCTGTGATGATACAGATTAAAAATTGTATACAAAAAAAGTGTTGCAAAGCCAATAGTAACTGTTGCATGAACTTCCTGAAAATCTAATTGTCTCAAGTTCCTGTAGGGATAAACATATTTTGAAAATTTAATATAGTAAATTCTGTGCAGAAATTTGGTCAAAGAGCAATCACAAGCTCTAGCAAACACAAGCAAATGGTTTGTGGATATCTAAAATGTTTTGAGCTGGGGTTAAATGGTACTGGTTACAATAGTAACAGCACGTGTTATATTGGCAAAAGTATGGCTATCTCTGTCCCATTGATATCCAAACTCTATGTGGGTAACTGAAGTACATGCAATAAACCTTTGCCTCTTTTCTGATTTTCCTGTTGTATTAAATAGCCCAGAGCTTCAGTTAAAATTATTCAGAAACTGGTCTAAGGAAAATAGCTAGCCTTGCAGGTATAATTGGAGAACACCAGAGACATTTGGGAAATTGCCCTCCACTTTAGTAGTAAATAAAAATTTGGTAAAAATTTATGTATGGGTTGGACTTTAGAACACCCCAAAAATGTGGAAGTAAAAATAAATGTTATTGAAACAGTTAATGCCAGATATTGCCAAAACCATGTCACCTTGTGCTTCTCTATGACAAACATTTGGTAAATGACTAAAAATTTTTATGCAAATGTCTCTGCGGGAGTTTGGACTATACAGCACTCACATAATTACAGGAAAAATCCCCAGAAAAATAGCATTGGAGATGCCCATACTCTACAGCCCAGGGAAATAGTTTTCAACACCGTGAGATACAGAAGTGAGAAAATTAGAGAGACTAAATATATGTAAAGATAAAGTACTAAATTGCAAATTTTAATTAGTAAATTAAATTTTTATTAGTTAATACCTTACCTAACAGACCCTGCGAAACGCCAGAAAAAGATGTCACGAGTTTCACCTCCGGCAGGACCGGTACACTACAATCCACTCGCCAGGTGGCCTAGTTCTTGCTTCATTCGCCAGAGGGACGTGACGTCATAGCATCTTTTTCGTCCCTAGATTTGAAGACTGAAGCTGAAAGCGGGGAAGGCCGGGTGGGAATCTCCCATCTGTTAGGTAAGGTACTAACTAATAAAAATTTAATTTACTAATTAAAATTTGCAATTTCATTGCGTTAATACACCTTACCTAACAGACGATAGTTAGAATAACTACCCAGTGGATGGAGGGCAGTTTCTAGGATAAGAGGGAACTCTATGTTTAGGCTCAGGGGCACTGGTCTGTTTGGTGAAAAGGTCACACCAGGCTTTTAAGGGCCAAAGAGCAACCCCCCCCCCCCTTTTCTGCTCTGAGGGGAGGAAGAGAGAAAGTTCCGTCCTAGAGAATCCAGATTCCAGATACACACAAGAAAGAGTGGAGAAAGTTTCATACCTTGTACTTTAGGCACCCAGGTAAAAAACCTTACAATTCGGGAATAGGTCAAAAAAAGGGGGGACCTATACCCAATAAAACTTATAACTGCTATGTACATTATATACAGGATAGCAGCACAGGAGGTTTTAATGATGGATCTGCTGTGCAGCCACCACAGGGCCTAAATGAATGAGCTCCGAATCTGCCCAAGCAACATCTTTAAGATAGAATTGAGTAAAGGTGTTGTGGGACTTCCAGTGGCATGCTGCTAAAATTTGGTCCAGAGAAATGCCACCTTGAAAGGCTTTGGAAGCTGCAAAGGCTCTAACATCATGCGCTTTAACCTGATGTAACGTTAGAGCCTCCTGATCTGAAAGTTCATAGCAAAGGATAACTGTCTGCTTAATCCAGGATGAGATTGTAGCAGGAGAAATATCCTTATTGAAACCCTTCTTGAAGGAGACAAAGACTAGCTCTTTGCCTTCTCTGAGGTCTTGTATTTTGTCCAGATAGGGACACTTTTGACCAGTCAGCTTGGTGTCTAATATTTTTGTTCAACCATGTGTGTATTTCACTCCTATGCTTTCCAGAACCAAGAGCTAGGAGAAAAACCGTTTTAAAGGTCAGATGTTTTAGTGAGGCCTTTCTGAGAGGCTCAAATGGTGGTTTGGTGAGCTGATGCAATACCAAAAAGGGGTTCAAGGAAGGAATTCCTCGTCGACCCTTAGGTCTATCTCTATAAAAACTGGCCAAAAGGCGAGTTAAGATTTCATCTTTGCTGACATTCAAGGAGGAATTACCTGACTTGTCTGCAATGGCTGATCTGTAACCATCAATGGTACTGGGCTGGAGATTCTTCCCCTGGAAAAGATGTAGGAGAAAATCTGCTATTTGTTTGACAGATGGAGACCTAAAGTCCATCTGACTTGTCTCGCACCATCTGACAAAAACGGACCATTTTGCCTCATAGACTGTTCTGGTTGAACTTCTTTGAGGAGCCCCAATTTGTGACACCACTGGACTAGAGAAACCCTGCTCCTTGATTGCCTTGGCTCTAGGAGCCAGGCGTGAAGGTTTAGGTTGGTCAGATTCCTGTGACGAGCCTGGCTGAATGGCTGTGTCACTAGGTCGGGATGAATGGGTAGGCAAAAAGGAATCTGGGACAACAGTTCCACCAGATCCCAGAACCATGGTATGTTGGGCCAACCCGGGGCTATTAGGATCACTCTCTTGTAAAGATGGTCCAATAGTTTGCTGACCACCTTGCCCAGTAACGACACTGGGGGAAAGGCATACATGTCCAGGTTCTCCCAAGAGACTGTTAGAGCATCCACTGCCCACGCATTGGGGTCCGGCACTGGAGACACGTATTGGGCTAGTTTGCAATTGTACTTTGTCCACTTGAGGACGGTGCCAGGTCTGAACCAGAAGGTTGAAAACCTCCTGATGAAGGGACCATTCTGTCTGAATGATTTGGCCTTGACGAGACAACTTGTCTGCAATCACATTTAGATGACCAGGAATGTGCCTGGCCTTTAGAACAACCTGTCTCAGATTGTACCAGCACAGGAGTCGCCATAGAAGGGCACAAAGTGAGCCTGACCTCATAACTCCCTCCTTGTTGATGTATGCCACAACTATGGTGTTGTCTGTGGCAACTAGAACTACTTTTCCTTGTACTAAGTGCTGGAATCTTTATAAGGCCAGCAAGACAGCTTTTAGTTCCAGGAAGTTTACATGAAGGTGAATTTCTGGAACTGACAAAGTGCCGCTTGCTGTGAAGTTGCCTAAGTGAGCACCCCAGCCTTCTTTTGAGGCGTCTGTAAAGATTTGAATGGCATGACGCAAAGGGTGCAGAGGTTGGCCTTGTAGGACATTTGTCTCCTTGGTCCACCATAGAAGGTGCGGATGAAGGGGCCTTGGAACTGGAATCTCTTTCTCTAGCGATTCTGGGACCCTCCAGTGTCTTTTGAGGTGCCACTGGATGGGTCTCAAGTGGAGTCTCCCCAGGGACACCTGTTTTTTTCTGTTGCTGTAAGCAGGCCTATTAGAGACATGAAGGACCTGACTCAACAAGTTGGGTTGGCTAGGATGGACTCCACCTATTGGAGAATCGACTCCCAACGGTTCTGGGTCGGTTTGACCAATCCTTGAGAGAGATCGTACCTGTAACCCACAAACTCGAACACCTGCTTGGGTTCCAACTCCAACTTTTGCAGGTTCACCACCCAACCCAACTCCTGACAAAGGACGAGGAGGGACTGGGTGCCCTGATGGCAGGATTCTTTGGTAGGGGCTCAAATCAACCAGTTGTCTAGGTACTGGTGGATCCTTATACCCCGGGACTGAGACATTAATTTTACCTCTTTGACCACACAAGTGAACTCCATCGGAGCTGTTGAGAGGCCAAAAGGAAGGGCCCAGAACTGATCGGACTGATTTGGGAAGTGGAACCTGAGATACTTCCTGGACTGGATGTGAACTGGAATGTGGAAATAGGCATCGCTGAAATCCATTCCCCTTGTTGTAAAAAATCCGAATTGTCTCTGGGGTTTCCATTTTGAATGTTTTTACGCTCAAAAATTTGTTTAGAGCACTGAGGTCCAAGATTGGTCTCCACTTTTGGTTTGGTTTTGGAACTATGAAAAGTCTGTTGAAGAAGGCTAAAGATGTTTGAACCCTCACCATCTCTACTGCCTCCTTTTGTAATAGGGCTTGCAAAGCCTCCCTGAGGTAGGGGTTCCTGAGGGGGTTTGCATAACCACTGACTATCAAAGGATCTCTCACCAGAGGAGGTCTGATTTTGAATGGGAGAATGTAACCGTCCTTTAAGATGGACACTACTCTCGGATTTGCACCGAGGAGGGACCATTTCTGCCAACAATTTTGAAGGCGCCCTCCTACCAGCTGAGCATTGACAACATTGTGGGCATTTGGAACAATGGGGGCAAAAAAAACGCAATGATCTACAGAAAAAGCACTTTTCCAAAATTTATTTCTGTTTTTACTTTTAATGAGGGACTTCCGTCTTTCTTTTGTGACTGCCCTCTCACATTTAAGACAAAAGGTACAGGACTGACAACAGGACATAATACAGGTTGTTGAGCAGACACATGAAAACTTTGTCTTTGAACACTGAACACATGATCCACTGGCCGGGCCAACGGCACCGGGCTTATTAAACAGTAATTGTCATTTATACTGAGCTGGATCTTTTGCTGGGAGCGTGCCGCGTCCTGGTTGACCACCCCTACCCCGACCTCTAGCTCTGCCCCTGTTGCCAAATGATTTCCAGGTGGGCATATCCTTACCAGATTGTCCCCCGGACTGTGATGCATCCTGTGATTGTTTCCAGTTAGCAGGGTATGGTTGGAAACGTCCTTGTTGATGTTGTCGCTGTTTTTTCAAACCACTGGTGAACCCCCCATGGCCCGATCCGGGCTGGGAAGTACGTTTGTGGTTTTCAAACTGAGTGATCTCATCTTCAGCCTTTCTTATGATAGAGTCAGGGAATAAAGCATATCCATTGAGGGGGCAGTTGTGTAAAGCTGAGAAAGTGTCAGGCTTAACTCCTGCTTTGAGATTATCAAGATAAGCATCCCTGCGTGCCAAAGTCAGGTTAGCCATCTGTACAAAGATGAAGTCAGACAAATGTTGAAGCGACTTCCCCATGGCAAAACTAACGTTCTGGTTAAATAAAGCCAAGTAATGAAGTTCGTCCAACGCTGCTTGGGCTTTTCCAGAAGATTTGCCTTTTGATAACTCAGTCTGTAAAGCTTTAAGATTCTCTTGCACACTGTCTTTCCTGAATTTTGGTGATGCAACGGTTGAAGCCTGCTGACTGGTTGCACATGTAACTCGTTTCTTTAGCTGCTTTTTCCCATTTACGCAATGTATCTTGGGCAATTGGATGTCCTGGAGGATAAGAGTTACAGATCGTGGGAAAAGCGCTGTTAAGTTTGGCCGCATCGTTGGGCCAGGTGTTGACAGCTTTTCCAGGTCTTACTGGATCTTTCGGCTCTGCAGGATGGATGCCATACCATCTGTTTTGTGATTTGGGTGGCCTCAGAAATTGGTCCACATGGAGTCCTCCGGGCTCACTAGACTTGGAGGGATAACCCTCAATAAGCACTAAGTTCAAAGTTTCTAACTTGCGACACAACCAATCCTCAGGTGGTAGTTCCACTGAAACTTTGCCCACTGGTTGAGCACGATGTACTACCCAGGGGTTGTCAATTCTGGAAGCCGGGGAATACTCTAAGTCCGGGATGTGAGTCCATCCCATGAATGCTCTTACACCCCTGACACTTTCCTGGTAATTTTGTTCTTCACTGTTCACCCTATCAGAGTCTCCGGTTTCAACATCCGGTTGATCTTCTGGATCTGACAGTTCTCCTTCCTCGACCGGATCCGGAGGCAAATAACTGGCACTGGATACTGGAAGAGAGTGGGAGAGTGAATCACCATAAAATACCGGACCGGACTGTGAAAATACCGGTTCGGTAGAGTCAACATCTTATTCCGGGTACAAATTCTCCAGTGGAGAGGTCATGCCCACAGAAGTAACAGCAATTGATGATAACTTAGTTCTATCCGGGCCGGAAGCCGGACCGGCCTGGCCACAAGGAACTGCAGATAATAAAAAGGGAGCCTGAGAAAGAGAACCAGCAGGCAGTCCATGAGAGACTGGTGCTTTGACCAGTGAGAAGGCAACATGTGGGGAACGCTGTCCCATGGTAATCAAAGCCTCGAGCCTAGCCATCCTTAATGACCACTTTTCATCTAAGTCCTGCAAATCTTTCTTGAAGGAAGGCTGAGGGAGGGATAGATCTTCCAAAGTATTTAAGGAAGAGGAAGCCCCTACAGATTTGTCTTGATCCACAGATGATAAAACAGTCACAGTACTGGGATCTACCAAAGACTCACGTTCTTGTTTCTTTTGCTTTCTCAGCTTGTATGTAGGTGTGGAGAGTTGTAAAACTTGCTCCGGGGATAACAAATCACAAAATTCACAAGGCAACTTCTTCACGCATGCGTCGTCACCATGTCCCTTGTCCCTACATCGGGCACATCTTGAGTGCTGGTCAAATGAAGCCATAATATGGCCGCACGCTCCCTTTCTTTGTCCAGGTGATGCCATGACAGATAATATATCTGTAGACAAAACCAAGACACACAAAAAAGCAATGCACTTAAGAAATATCCAACTTCAAAATATATGTGAGAAAACACAACTTCCTAATCGCGCCAAACGAAAAAGATGCTATGACGTCATGTTCCTCTGGCGAATGAAGCAAGAACTAGGCCACCTGGTGAGTGGATTGTAGTGTACCGGTCCTGCCGCAGGTGAATCTCAGGACGTCTTTTTCTGGCGTTTGGCGGGACTGGCTGGCGCCGGAGTATAGCTATCATCTGTTAGATAAGGTGTATTAACGCAATGAAAATGAAATAGTTAGATGATGACATTAATCAGAAAACTTTACACATCTGTAAAATTTATTAATTAATGTATAGCTGTCAATAAAAATAGCACAATTAAGTAAACGAACATATAATAATCAGCTGCAGCAATCCATATATCTTTGTAATAAGAGAAATAAGTCTCAAATATGGCAGGTAACCAAATTTTGGCAGAGTTAAGGTTAAAGGTCACAGCATGATGATGATGCACATCTACACCCCACAACTACTGTCCCTTAATACATCTTATGGTTTCTTAGATATGGCATGCACAAAATTTTAAAGGTCACTACAGGTCAAAGGTCAAATCGAGGTCTCACTATGTCATTGCACACCTACACCCCCTAACCAGTGTCCCTACCATTAATCAACTTCCTACACCTTACAGTTTCTGAGATATAACATAGAAAAGATTTTTAAAGTGAAGGTCACTATAGCAAGGTCATAGGTCAAATCAAGGTTACACCATGACATTACACACCTACACCCTCAACCAATGTCAACCAAGTTGCAACTTCCTACACCTTACAGATGCCAAGATAAAGCCTGGACAAGACTTTAAAGGTCAAGGTCACTACAGCAAGGTTAAAGGTCAAATCAAGGTCACACCATTACATTGCAAGACCTACACACCCTAACCAATCATACCATGGTCACACCATGATATTCCATGACCTACACACCCTAACCAATGTCTCTACCAAGTATCAACCTTCTACACTTATGGATTCTTAGATATAGCCTGGACAAGATTTTAATGGTTAAGGTCACTATGGCACAGTCAAAGGTTAAATTAAGGTCTCACCATCACATTGCACACCTACACCCCCCAACAAATTAATGTTCCTACCCAGGACTAACTTCCTACTCCTTTGGGTTTATGAGATACAGCCTGGACAAACATTTTGTGCCATACGCACCCCCGCCCATCCAGACACCATGGGTGAAAACAATACCCCAACACCACTTAAGGGCTGCGGGGTAAAAAGTGTTGCCATTTCAACAGTTTCTGCTAAATGGTTTGTCAAAACCTCTGCAGCTCCAGTACCTCTTAGGATAAATATTTCCTAAAAGTGGGTTATAAACAGTACTGTGCTGGTTTTTGGACTGTCAAGCAATAACAAACTCTAGCCTTTATTGGGTGGGGTTAAAACTGTATCGCTCTATATTTCAATATTTCTTGACAATAGTCTCAACATTAGATAATTTTTCCATACACAAAATAAAAATGTTTCATCAAACATTCATCAGAATAAGCAAACTATTGCAAATGCTACTGACTGATACAGGATAAAGATTGATTACGACATCCTCAATAAATAGCAAGAAATAGCTGAATCACCAAAATTCTATACCTGAATGCATGTGCTTTCTGTTGTTCAAGGTCTCTTTCCTTTGCAATTTCCAACATCCTGAGAGCTTTTTCTGCCTCAGCCAATAGTCTTCTGTTGCTGGTGACTTCATTATTATTGTTACCTATTGTTTTAAGTAGATATATTTAGGTTCATCATCTATTTCAACAAACTGCATAGGTCACAAAGGGTAGTTGTACAGGGCAGAGAAAAGCAGGGTAATCATCATGCAATTAACAACTTTCCAGCCTGAGACCAGGGGTACTAGTTAAACCCATGATCTGAGTGATCAATTACTTTTGCATACCTAAGATCATTGCTATGAATGCTGGTAATTTTTATTTGTGTATATAAAATGTCACAACTATTCACCAGAAAAAGAAAAGTTATTTTAAATTGTTTCTTCTCAATGATAATGGCTGGCTACGCAATATCAATGAGATACTCAGTAAATTCAAGTACCTTCACTCGCGACATGAATACAATCTCACTTTGGCTTTACTGGCATTTGATTGAATGTAGATTAAAGTTAGACAATTAGACGGAAACATAACTCTATTGACTATGGCCTGTGAAATCTTCCATAGCTGCTTCAGCAAGTTCTTCTATATTCACAAGTAGCATTACTAATTCACAGATATTTTCAGCATATAATATAGATCTCCAGTTAACATGAACACAACTTCCTTATTTCTGGTCCTATTTGGGAAGTTTTTCATCACTTTGTTAAATGTAAGGCTTGTATCTGTGTATCTTGTATCTGATCACATCAGACTGATTTGGTTGGTTCTGGCCTATACAGCTCAACTTTCATAATAATTTTTATCTTTTATATAACACTGCCCTGACTCTATTGCTTGTAATCTGCATAGCTTACATATACTTTTTGCAATACAATTATACTGTTTTGAACAGTGCTGGGATCATTGGCAATTCTTCAAATCAAGTATCATCTGTGAGAATAGAGTTTAACTCAAACTGAACTGGAGAAGATGAACAAAATTAAACATAAAATAAGATAATGTCCAAGTAGTTACCTCAAGTAGTATTTAATAACACTTTATTACAAGCAAATTATATTTTGTGCCAGTTGAATTGTACAGGTATGTAGACTATCCACACAGTTAAACTAAATATAAAACAACCATGAATGATTATGTTGTAAGCTTTAATGGTTCAATAAGTCACTAAAGTGACAATTCATGACAAGGTAATTAAGTACATCTTATAATTTCTTTTGTTAAAACCCAAGCTTAAATTGTACAGATCAATGCGAACTCCAAATAATGCCTACGAAGTACTGCATTCTGACCAACTGTTCCTAGCATTAGTGATGAAGCTTATGCCCCTGTTCCACCACAGGACTAAGCCCCAATCCTGTCTGCGACCCTTAATCGTGGGCAGTTGGTGAAGAAAATGGTAAAATGGGCAGGAATACTGAATTGGTATCAAAGCCTAGGATTAAGTTCAGATCGGCCTCAGGAAGCCTGAGGAGGCCCCAGGTGGCCCCAGACAGTCCCCGACTGTTCTGGGACTAAGAACCGATTAAGCCATTTTTCTGGTCGGTTTGAAGCACGGTCGTAGACATACCGACTGGGTCCCAGGACGCCTCAGGCCTCCTGGGACTAAGCCCCAACTAACCCCCGATTAAGTCCCGGCTTTCTCAGGCGTCCTGAGGACTCCTCAGTCTTCTCCAGACCACGATGGTCGATTGTTGTTTTGCAAAATAACTGGATTTTCTGGGTATATATATATAAATTCTGGGAAGTAATTATCATTACTTCTCTATGAACACAGCAGGATGCCAGCTTTCAATGGAAGACATCTTCAGCAACAAAATAGGGTTTTTTATTTTTTATTCAGTTACATATGCTGATGTATTTGTATTTAAATTTATCACTCACAATCTGCTGCAGTTTCATCACTGTTATCACCACAATCATCAAGACCATCACACATGTATTTCTTGAGCACACAGCGGAAGGAATTTTCGACACACATAAACTGTATAAATAGATGATACATTGAGGTACCATGGTAAGTGCACAAGATAGATGTTCTGTAGTGTTCTAATTTGGCAATATTTATTCAAATTTTATATGCGTCCACCATTTTAAGACTATTGCTGATACAATGTGTTCTACTGATGAAAGTCAGTCACATTTAGAAAGAAAAAATACACTTGCATATTAACTGATCTAGAAAATATGTTTCATTCAAAGAATTACAATAAATTACATCATCAATCCTGACGTTTATTAAAAATTTATGAACACATCATACAATATAATATTAAACAGTGTAAAATAAAATCCACATGTACATACTTGAAAGCATGGGATTAAAATTACAATGTTTTTTTCTGTTCATCATATTTAATTAACACTAATTGTTTGTTAATCTGAGTTAGCATAACATCTTAGCCACACATGTTATGATAAGTGCATCAGCAGATATTACATATTACCCTCGCTCTCCCGGATTCTTTAGCACTGATGTGAAAATGGGTGAATAAAAATTATATTGACAAAAAAGATATTTCATATTATATACTTGTTTGCCCAAGTTTATAAATTTCATTTTTCAGCCGAGCAATCAAAGTTAAGTTTGGTTTGATTGTATTAGCCAATCAAAATTGCAGTACCACTGCTGTACCATAGCCTAAAGATTCCAGTGTGCCTTGGACTCCTGACCATCTGCATGTGTGTCAGTAGACAATCAAATATTTATATACTTGCTTCCTCATATTTATGCATACTATAAATTTCAGCCAATCAAAGTTCCATTGACATTAATTTTAGCAAAACTTCAGTGAACCTGGGCACACATGATCATCTCTAGGCCTGACATGTGTACTTGTCTTCTGAGACATTTGATCTTATTATATTTAGCAAACCAAAGTTTAACTAACATGATTATTAACAACACACCTGATTATCTTGATTACTATACTTGCCAGCAAAGGTGTATGCTTTTTATTTATTACCAATCAGAGTTCAGCTAACACCTACATACCTGATCATCTCTGCATGTGGCAGCAGGTAGTGTTTTGCACCAGGCTTTATCTTCATCTGCATCATCCTTACAGTCTCCCCAGTGATCACAGGCATATCTTACCCTAACACAGTCTGTGGGGCTCTCTGGTAAAATTCAAACCAACATTGTACCATACAGATTAACTTACTATGGTAATCATAGGCATATCTTAGGTACACACAGTCTGTGGGATCTCTGGTAACATTCAAACCAATATTTTACCATACAGATTAAATTACTAAGGTAGTCATAGGCATATCTCAGCTACACACAGTCTGTTGGGCTTTCTAGTTATACTCAAAACCAATGTAACAGTTGTACTATATTCACATGCTGGGGTGATCACAGGCATATATTAGCCTGGTGTTCAAGAGATTATTGTTATCTACATTTATTTGTTGAAAGTTCCAGATCTTGGTAATACCCAACACTCAGGCTGGTGTTTGACTTTAGCTTTACCTTGTAGTTTAGTTAATTTATTTGGGTTTTAACTTTGCTCTCAACTTTATATAGGTCAGAGGAGACCAGTACATACAATTGGCAATGGTTCTGTACTGTAAACTAATGACCATCAGTAAGCAACTACCAACTTTCCCACATAGGGCCCAGGCTTACCTCAGTGCCACTGAGGCTTCTACCTTGTAGTTTAAATGCTAGTATACATTTATAGCTTATTACAATTGCATGCATTTCTGATTAATTTAGTGTTTGTATCATAGCACTTTTAAAGTATCTTATTAATGATGATCAAACTTAACTGAACTTACTGATGATAACAGAAAAAGTAAAACCATAAATGGAAGTACTTTAAAAAGTACTTTGAAAATGTTATGAAGTCAAAATTTCCCCAGCTCTGTCCAATTTGTATCTTCCTGGTCGCCAGTTCTCCTGTTGGGCCTTAAAGGCCTCTACAAAACTTGCACAAGTTTTTCCTTTTTTATCACACATTTGTCAGACATGTTTCAAAATTGTACTAAAGGCACAGAAAAATGAGTCAAAAAGCTGAATACACACCAAAATGTACCTCAACAACCCTAAAAAAGCTGAAATTGTGAGCCTCTAAGGGAATTTCGTTTCAATTTAGACGGCTAATATTATTTAACAGCGGAAACATTTGGAGTGGTTGTTATGATGAGCAATAACAGAAGCTACCAACGTGAGATGAAATCTGGACAGACAAGGAGTGTTTTTGTTTTATTTTCTTTAAAATTAAATAATTTTACATTTTGTAAAGTATGTTATTTTACTGGCCAACTGGGCCAAGAAGTCCTCAAAGATGTATGCCCACCGTGATAGTTGGTGGTCTCAAGCCACCAGGCCAACGGCCGTTTCAAATGCTGGTATAGAAATGCATTTTAATTTAACATATTTCCAAAATTCTTTTTCCAACCCTTATAATCTGTAGCTACCTAATTATGAACTTTGTATAGAGTGTTATATTGTATATTGCATTCACACCAGTAAGGAATATCTTTACTATTTAGTAATACCCAGTTCTCAATGTTCTGTGCTGGTCTAATAAGCCACAGAGGAGCACAAAAATTGAATTCATCCAGGATCTTAGTGACTCATTGCAATTCATTTTTTGGTATTATCCATTAGCTTTCATATATCCTTTTTTGTATTTGGGTAGAACACATTCAACATGACCTAGACAGCATTTTCAGCAGATTTTATTAAAATATCTGAAGTAGTCACTTGCTCATCCTTGCATGAGCAAAAGTCATAACAACTTGGGAAGGCCAAAAAGGGTTTCGGTCTACTAGTGCGAGCCACAACTCATGAAAGTACAGAGACAAAAACAAAAATTAAAACCCAAAAAAGTGATTCCTAGAAGAGTGAGCCTTGCTAGAGCTCACACTTAAAAATACACAGACAGAAGGGGTGAAGGTATGGGAGCAGAATAGTTGTAAGGGGCTGTTCGTTCTTAAACAGGTACTACTAAGATAGGAGGTCTCTTTCTAGTGTTTTAAGAACAAGGAAAAATAACATACAACCAGACAGAACTGTGTGAACAGGCCTTTACCAAGTGTTAAATAGCCTTTCACAGCAATTTCTTCGGTCACCAACTTTCAGCGTTGTAAACTTACCACATGACATAAATTTTTCAAAATATTTTGACATCATAATTTTTACAATATCTTTGACAATGTCAAATCAATTACATTTGTTTATTATGTCAGAATTATTTTTAAAGAACAACAATTCATTTATTATCAATTGCTTTATTTATATTGTAAATTTTATTTTTGTAACTTACATAATAAAGTATTTTAAAAAAGCCACCAAAAACAGGGTCAGCATTCCTACCCATCACCAAGACAGGAGAAGTACAACTGTTAGATTAAATTAAATTTATTCTGTAAACAATGTGTTCATGACACAAAACAAAAAGTGTTCTTATGACTTTATAAAAGTTAAAGACTTTAAGCTATTGAGTGCTTGATAGCTTAACAATATTCACTCCTTCTTGAAGGAGCATTCAATTAGATAGGACAGGAACATATATGTTATGTTGTTTGTGATATCATTTTGTGTGTATGAGATCATAAGTAAAGTATAGGCATAAACCAATCTGCGTGAAATACTGAGTGGACATTTTGACATACCAAGCACTCGGTGGCTCAACCCCTTTCTCTTTTATTGTGTATATGTTCACTAGTTTACACCAGTAGATATAATTTATAAACCCATAGAGTTCAATAAGTAGTTTAATTAAAAATGAATTTATGTACAGAACCGGCTCAGAACTGGTTTAATAACTGGTACAACCTGTTTGACCAAAAATACTTTTATAGCCTCTGATGAGACTTAACACTAATGGATAGTCCAAGTACAATTGACTAAATTAAGCCAATTATATAACACAGATTTAATATTAGCTCCCAGGTCTGATACACAGGAAGTAATAATTTACCTTTAATGTTACTTTATAGCTCAGATGCACAGAGTAGAAACACATTTTTTTATTTTGGGATAATGACATTTTTTATTATACTGTATGATACTTTGTCAAGCCGATCAGCCATTGTCAAATTACTTAAACTGATATTTACTGCAACTTGTCATCTGAGAAGATATTAAGATTGACAATATATGAAAAAATTAAAACAAGCCGCTCTGTGTCAGCTGACTTTGTGTTTTGAACTTCAGAGTAGAAGTCAAAGTGGAAAAAGAAAATAAACGTTGTGCACTGCAAATCAGGTATTAAGAAGTAAAGTACAAAGTTAACTGCTAAGGTGCTTCCTAAGAAGCTACTGAGGACCTGGTTATTCAAGATGTATACAATTTACTCAACTATGACATAATGAAAGTAACCATTACACCCTTATATATTCAGCAACATGTTTGAAACTTCAATATGCTATTGTTCATGACAAATTAGTCAGATGAACAACACCTTCAAAAGAAATTGAGTAACTGCAATACTTTTGAAGATACAAACCATTTACTTAATATTAGGAACTACTTAAAACTGTGAAAGTAGATATTACTCACTTAGCTATGGATATATAATTCCAAACTTCTGGCCATGTTGTAGCTATCAAGTAGCTGAACAATGTACATAATTATGTTTTTCACCAAATTGCTCTAAATGCATCGGTTTTCAAGTTATAAGTGATTTTACTCATTATAGAAGGTACTTAAAAGTCAGAAAGTAGCTATTACTAACTTAGCTATTGAGATAGACTCACAAATTACTCACCATGTTGTAGCTATAGAAAAAGTAGAACAACATATTTTTACAAAATTCTCTAAATGCAATAATTTTCAAGTTACAAGTCAAACAAGTCATTTACCCAACAGTGAGAATCTCTAAGTAGCTATTGCTCAGCTATGCAATGAACCTACAGGTTTGCAATTTTACTATGTTATAGCTGACCCCCCCAAAAAACAGGAGAATAACATATTCAAACAAAATACTCTAAATGCAATAATTTTCAAGTTACAAGTGGTTTACTCCTAGTAAGCTGATAGTGTTGTCAGTTGGGAGGGCCTCACCTGTTCATTAGGTAAGGTATCAACCTATAAAATTTAATTTACTTATTAAATTTGCAATTTTATTAGTTTAGAATAACTACTGTTTGGTACGCGGGTCAGTTTCTAGGGACTGTAGGTGAACTCAAAAAATAAAGGCAATATGGCCTTAAAACAAGACTCCCATTGGTCTTATGGATCAGCTGCATAAATGGGTTGCTTGTGTCCAAGTTGCTTGCAGCATATCGACATTCACCCCCCGCTTTTACAGACCTGATCTGAGGTAGGGGAAGAGAGGTATGAGTTCTGTCCCTAGAGAGGACCCCATAAGAAGGAAGTACATGACTGTTTTTTACATGGAACTGGGTTATTGGTGTATCTCCTGGGTAGCCACCACTGGACCTAGGTGGAAGAGCTGAATCAGCCCAGCCACATCCTTCAGGTAGAATTGTGTGAAGGTGTTATGCGACTTCCAATGGCAGGCTGATAGCAGTTGTTTTAAGGAAACTCCAGATTAAAAGGCCTTAGAAGCAGCAAAGTCCCTACCATCATAGGCTTAAACCTGAGTAGCGTGAAGGCCTCCTGATCAGAGAGCTCATATCATAGGATCACTGTCTACTTGATCCATGATCTTTGTCAAAACCTTTCTTGAAGGAGACAAAAACCAGCTCTTTGTTCTACCTGAGGTCCTGCCCAAATAGCAGTGCAGTGCTCTGACTGGACATAGGGATCTCTCAGCTTGAGAGATTGTCCAGTGTTGGGGCCAGGCCTGGAATAACCACTGGGGCCACACTGTCTGAACCTTCGCTAGCCAGCTTGTTCTTGGAAAGTAAGCTGGGTGTGGGATACTGAGACACCTAGGTCCAGTCTCACTGGTGTCTGATGTTTTCATTTGGCCAAGCATGGATCTCACTCCTGTGTTTTCCAGAACCCAAAGCTAAAAGGAAGACAGTCTTGAAGGTCAAATGCTTCAACAAGGCTTCTTTAATGGATTCAAAGGGAGCCTTTGTAAACTGGTGAAGCACCAGGGAAAGGTTCCAGGAGGGAATGCCTATCCAAACCTTAGGTCTGTCTCTATAGAAACTATCCGAGAGACAGGTGAGATTCTCATCTTTGCTGACATAAATGGGCAAATTTTCCAGTTTGTCTGCAATGGCTGATCTGTAGCCATCAATAGTGCGTGGCTGTAGCTTCCTGTCCTGCCCAGAATAAATACAGCAGGAAGTTGGCTAAGGATTTGATAGGTGGTGCCCTGACGTTCACCTGACTACTGTGGCACCACTTTGTAAAAATGGTCCACTTTGCCTCATAGACTGATTTGGTTGAGCCTCTTTGAGGAGCCTCAATTTGTGCTGCCACTGCCTCAGAGAAGTTTTGCTATTTGTTAGCTGAGACTCTAGGAGCCAAGTACAAAGATTTAGGTTAAACAATTTCCTGTGAGCAGTCTTATTAAAAGGCTGGGTTAGCAGATTGGGCAGACAAAGAGGGATCTGGCTTGATATGGCCACTTGATCCCCAAACATGGGCATGTTCGGCCAAGCCGGAGCAATCAGAATGACTTTGTCACTACTTTGCCCAAAATGGCTACTGGTGGGAAGGCACAACGGTTCAGATCCTGCCAAGACAGGCTGAGTGCATCAATTGCCCAGGCAAGGGGGTTTTGTACTGGTGACACAAAAGGAAGCAGTTTGTTGTTGAACCACTTAGCAAACAGGTCTATCTGAGGTTGGAGCCATCTGGTACATATCAACTGGATGGTCTGGCCTAGGTTGGATAGCTTGTCTGCTACCACATTTAGCCAGTCTGAATGTGTCAGGCCTTGAGAGTCACATGTTTCCTGGCACACCAGATCAGAATTCTCCACAGTAGCTCACACAGTAGGCCCGACCTCCTGCCTCCTTCCTTGTTTATGTAGGCAACCACTGTGGTGTTGTCTGTTGCTATAAGCACTAACTTGTTTACAGCTCTTATAACTCTTTTAGGGCCAGATTGACTGCCTTTACTTCCAGATAGTGCATGTGTAACTTATTTTCTGGAAGGAACCCAGTGCCCCTCTCAGTGTATTCCCCCAAGTGAGCACCCCACCCTTCTTCTGATGCGTCTGTAAAAATTTGCAGAGCATGGCTGAGAGGGTGTAATGACTGACCCTGAAAAATGTTTTCTTCCTGAGGCCACCATTGTAAGTAAAGGTGAAGTGACCTGGGGATAGGGATCACCTTTTCTAGTGATTCTGGTACTCTCCAATTGCTTTCAAGTGGCACTGTATTGGTCTCAGGTGGACATTTTCTGTAGCGGTTAGCAACCCTATCAGGGACATCAATGTCTGACCGGGCAGGTAGGTTTGGAGAGCAGTTTCTGGATTTTTGGATTTGCAAACATGCCAGGGTTAGTCTAACTTTGCCCTCCCTGATATCCAACTGGTAACATTCTAATTTGAAGACCTGCTTGGAGTCCAGTTCTGCTTTTCCCCTGTTTACCATCCAATTGAATTCTTTGTACAGAGCTACTAGAGTTTGTATGCTGAAGACAGGTTTGGTGGGATCTGGCTCAGAAAAACAGTTGTCTAGGTACTAGGTCTAGGTGGATTCTTATACCCTTGTGTAAAGCCATCAGTTTGACCTCCTTCACCACTACCATGAATTCCATGGGTGCTGTGTACAGACCAAATGATATTGCTTTGAATTGGTAGCATTGATATTGGATGTAAAAACTTAGGTATTTCCTGGATTGTGGGTTTATTGGAATGTGGAAGTAGGCATCCTTGACGTCTGTGGACTTGGCATCCAATTCTTTCTCATCTTTCTCATATGAAGACTTGGGAGTCGGTTGGCTTCTTGGACTTCTGATTGTCCTTAACTTTGAATTTCTGTTTTCTCTGGGGATTTTGCCTTCACTATCTCTATCACAGAGACAAAATCTGCATCTACAAGGGTTTCAGTGCCAGAGTCTTTCTTAACGGCTTTCTTCTTTTTCTTTAACTTCTAAGAGGGAGAAGTTAAGGCACTGCAGAATTTACATTCTTCTTTGAGGACACACAGATCCACACCTTGTCCCTTGTTGTGACATCTTGTATGAGTATACTGATCAAAGGCTGCCATCAAATGGCTGCATAAACCTCTTTTCTTTCTAGGAGATGCCATATTGTAGAAACAATGTGATAAAATATAATTCATATGAAAATAAGATTCAAAACTGTAAAGTTTCAAACTTGTTTTTACACATCAAGAGTTTCTGAAAACACGTCTGAACAGTACACGTGCCAAATGAAAAGTCGCTATCATGTCACACTGTCTAGACAGGAAGGAAGCATATTGATGCACAAACTAGCAAATGCACAGTACTAAATCGACCTGCCAGTGGATAACACAGAATGTCTTTTTCAGTTTAGCAAATTGTCCGTGAGTTAAGATGTATTACTTCAATAAAAAGTTATTTTAAAAATTCAATAAAACTAATGAAGAAAAATCCAGGCCTGATACTCACACAAGGGAATTTACTAGTGGCCTAGTATAATTATATGCAAGATAAGAGATAAAGCCCTTCAATAGTCAATAAGAAAATTGTGATAAAGTGTTGATTAAGTTTCACACTTTGGGTGGGGGTACCTCACTTGTAATGACTCTGGGAAACAGATGAACAGATCTGCATGCCTTGAACAGTTTTTCATCCTCAACGGATAAGGTATCTTTTAAGAGAAACAGCATGTCTCAGGGCATTGTACTTTTGGAGGAGAAGTTGTTCACACGTACAGGAACATGTATGCAGACACTACAGAGTGATGCCATGTCAGCTTACTGACAAGTTAGCTGACATAAAAAACATGTAACTATGACCAACACATCACAAGAAAATTAACTGAGTGATGTATTTTTTAAATACAGACAAATACAAAGACAAATATGAAGTCTGAATCTGTTATTTGTCTTATTGAGTGATAAAATTTAATGTGATTTTAGTTTCAGCTGAGATTTCTCCCCCAGTTCTGTATTAATTTTTTTAATGCCACAAAAAACAAGAAGCCGGTTTAACAATACATTTCTATTGATAAATGTAACATATTTGAAGGTTACATAGTTATTTACCTGAAATCAGCAAAACTTGTCTATATTATCAGGGGAGTTAAGGATAAAAATATTATATCACTCACTCCTCCACCCGTGAGTATTTAGGTCAAATATTGTGCATTTTGGATTGTGAATAATAATCTAATGTATTAATTTTGTAATATAAAAATAGGGGGATGAAACAACTATAGTTTTAAAGAATTCTTATGTTAATCTCCTCAAATCACCAGACAAACATGCTCTGATGTTTTAGATCAAATATGATGTCTGTCATTATTAAAGTCAAACATTTTGACCCGAATGTGTCTGACATACAATGCAATGTATGATTTTATTATTATTACCACTAACTAACCTGCATTAGGACAGAGCACCTGACCTGAAGCACATTCACTCAAACTATTCAAGCTGTAACACCACTCTTTATTCTCATCTCCTCCACCGGAACAATCCTCTACCCCATCACAACCAGCTTTCCAACTGATGCAGGTCACAGGGCCATCTAACAGAAGAAAACCAGATTCACTAGTTTGTAAAATAGTTAGGTTAGCTAGGGCCAGGGGGTGTAATTCAGTCGAGAACAAGAGTAGTGTTGGTCTTGCTGTCACAGAATTTAATTGTTACCTTCAGTTCCACATCTCCCTACCATTCCACTATTTTCTCTGTATATCTGTGTAAAGAATGTCACAAAATAAATAAAAAATACAAGCTGAACTTGTTTTTTTTTTTTTGCTTCATCTAATGGGCAGCAAATTAACATTAAGAATTTTGACCACCTTCTTGGAGAGTTCTATATTATAAAGGATAGCATCACCCACAATCACCAATCACCATGGGAACATCAGACAAATACAATTACTTGAGAGAAAATATTTTGTCAGCCAAAACAAGGTCCCACCCCATGACTTCTAGGCTAAGACATATTCTAGAATTTGTAATATTATCCCGGTATACTTTTTCCAAACAATGTGTGAAATCATCGGCTGCTACAATTCAAACCCTGTAAAGTACAGCTGAATACTACTAAGCACAAATAAACCCTTTTAATCACAGTTGAACCCTGTTAAATATAGATGATGAACTTTGTTATTAACAATTGAACTCTTTACACTTGAACCTTGTTAAGGAAAGATGAACACTATTAATAACAGCTGAGGATAATTAAGTACCAATAAAACCTTTTGAGTATAGATGAATTCAAGTACAGTTGGATCCTGGTTAGTACAGTTAGACTTTGTAAAGTGGGCTTAACTCTGAGACTTTTGTCTCAACTTTAGATTTTTGACTTGGATCTAAACTTTGTTTTGGATTCACAAAAACTTAAGTTTTGGCTTGTTACCTTGAGTCTGACTCAAAGGGGATCTTAGTCTTCCAAAATAGTTCATATGTATATGTATTGCCCTCATAAATGTATTTGTTTCATTATTGGTCCAAGATGTTTTAAATATGCTTACATCATACACTACATTACTCTTCTAAATAACCTAGGAAAATCAAAATTTAATAAACAATAAATTAAAAACAGTTGATAGAACTTGAGTCCTTTAGTGAATCACTTCTTAAGCAATATCAAAACAAAATGAGTGAATTACCTTGAGCAGGACATGCCACTTCTCCAACAGGACATCCCAATGTGACACAGAAACTAGTTACTTCATCAGCACCACCAGCACAGTCCTCTGTACCATCACACAGTGCACTGCGGTCAATGCACCCAAAACTCTGGGCTATGCAAAACAAAGGTAAAGGTCAGATTTACTAGCATTTCAAACAAAACTGTAAATTGGGCAAGTTATTAAAGAAGTAGGGTGAAATGGCAGAGAAGTGTTGACATATTTACAAAAACAAAACGGGCACTTTACACTTACACACAGCTGAACAGACAGATTTGGATATCACAAATTGTAACAAATTTTATTGTAATTTAACAAGTTAAATACTTACCTTATCCTCACAAGTACTTGTTTGTTTTGTGGAGCAAAACACATCGACCGACAAGAATTTTTTAAGGAAATATTCTTGTCACAATAGGTGACCCCTTGTCTGCGCATGTCCGCGCTTGCGCAGTACTCGTTGTCGACAGACGATCGTCGAGAGCTCTTCATTATATTTTTGGTCCCCAGAAAACAAATTATGTGGGGAGGTAGGGTGGGTTTATCCTTGTGAGGATAAGGTAAGTATTTAACTTGTAAAAAGTTAAATTACAATAAAATTTGTTACATTTTATTGCGTAAAATAGCCTTACCTTATCCTCACAAGTGCTTGAATACAACCATAACAGGTGGAGGGTATTTGTTTTGGCCACACTGTTAGATGATTGTCAGACAAGGGGTCAACAAATAAAGCACTTGATAAGAGGATAAGATAAGCTTCCATACGCCACATCTTAGGTTATATATTACTTCTTCATCACAGATAAGTAATTTGCTAACCTCAACAAGAGATCCATGATGTGGTCGTCATTGTTGCTGCTGTTGCTGTTGTAGACAATTTTGCAACAAATCATATAGCAGTATTACCCATCACCCGGTATTGGCCGGAGATGTCTGCATGACTCCCCAAACAAGATGTCATCATCTGACAATGAGAATATCTCCAAGCAGGCAAACTGAACTGCATAAACTGCAGATATGGGGCCATATGTAAGTCAAGAAAGACATATGTCAGTGACACAACACTTGTATAACCGGAGAGAACATAAATATTAGAGTCATATCAATAACATGTATAAATACACAAAAATTGACTACATGCTGAGGTGAATCCACAAGACCCAATTTGTTCATGGACTGGTCATGGCATTGCCAAGCTACATCTTCGAGTAGAATGTAGTAAAGAATTGTGGGTCTTCCAATAACAAGAGTTTGACATCTGCTCAGGTAAGACCCCACTCTTGAAAACTAAAGAGGCAGCCATGGATCTAATATGTGCCTCAATGTATAGATTCTGAGAATCAGAATTAAAGGACTGGCAATCTACTCATGCAGCCAGATTGATCCAGGAAGAGATAGCAGAACTCAAGATATCTCCATCAAGCCTTCCTTAAAAGATATGAGCAAGAGATTCTCCCCCTCCTTGAAGTACTTGTACTGTCTTGGTAGTAACTAAGTACTGTAAGAGGGCAGAGTGTCACAACCTCAGTCCAATGTCAGCTCAAGAAAGGTTTGTGAGCTGGAATGACCACTGGTTTGAGCCATCTGAGCCATCAGAAGCCAACTGATTCTTGCTAAAAGGCAGGAGAAGAAGACTTTCCCTTTTCTCCAAGCAGTAGTCCTGTCCAAGAAGGATCTAAGTGCTGTAAGAGGACAACGAATCATGTGTCCAGGCAATTTCAGTTCAGGAATGATCTAGAGCTGAAGTGACCACTGGAGCCAATCTAGACCAATTGAGGCTAATAGGTCTTTGCTGAAAAGGTGGGTAGGAGGGAGAAACGGTAACCTCCTTCCAATGAGGCTTGTGTCTGAAGGAGCCAAAGTTCCAGAATACACTTTACCTAGTTTTTGCCAGATGCCAATGCCATTGCAACAGTTTGGCAAGTCAAACTTTTTTAGACTGACCTCCTTTAAAGATTAATAAGGAGCCTTTTGTGAAAACCAACAGAAGCAAAGGCAAATCCCTTGATGCTACACCTCTGTTAGCAGTGGGCTTCTTCTCTATAAACACTTGCAATAGGCCTATAAAGATCCAGGCTTTTGCTCAACTCCTGCACAAAAAAATATAAATGATCAGCTATGGCTGCTGCGAAGCCAGCAATAGTGGCAGGTTTCAGATTTTTGCAAGTAAATGGATAAAAAAATCTGGTATATTTGAGACAGTAGGCTCTGAGGTGACCACCTTATTCTGTTGGTACCAGAGCTCAAAATGGCCCATCTTGACTCATACATTTCCAAGATGAGGGTCCTTGAGATGCCCTAAATCTCTCTACCCCCTGCTCAGAGAATGATATAAGAGATTCTGAGTGGTGTTAAGGTGCCAAGCATGAAGGTACCAATGCAACAGATTCTGATGGTATTTCTGACTGAATGGCTGTTTCTGAGACCAGTGAAGTAGCTGTAATGAAGGTTTGGTTGATTGATTCACCAGATCCCAAAACCAATACATCATGGGCCACCAAGGGGCCACTACAATCATTTTGCACCTGGTGTTCACTTGTTCAATGGCTTTTTGGAATGAGTGGTACAGGACAAAAGGCCTAGCAGTCCAGACCCTTCAACAAGATGTTTAATGTATCTATGTTCAGAGCATTTGCATCCGGGATTGGCAACATAGAATGGAAGTTTGTGATTCATATTGGTGGCATATATCTCTACCATTGGTATTTGCCAAACTATGCAAATCAAATGGAACATTTTAAGATGAAGAGACCACCCTGTCTGTATTATTTTGTCCTTTCTGGAGAGGCTGACTGTCATGACATTTAGACAACACTGAAAATATCTGGCTCATATAAGAATATCTCGAGGATTGCATTAGGCCAAGATGCAGCATACCTGCATGAAAAACCTATTTTTGATTTGTGCCAAACTTGCACATTGTCTTGAACCATAAAGGGAGTAAGAACCATTCTGTACGGATTTTGTCCCTTCTGCAGAGGTTATTGACTAGGACATTTAAGCAACCCAGAAAATGTCTATCTCTTATGAGTATATTTCAAGGATTGCAGTAGGCCAGGATGCGCCAAGCCTCTGTACCTTCTGAAGAGGATGTTGGCTATAATATTTAAGCAACCCACAATATGTCCGTCTCTTTTGAATATATTTCAAGGATTGCAGTAGGCCAAGATGCGCCAAACTAGGAGGTATATGCTCCCCCCCCATTTGTTCAGATAACCAAATACAGTGGCGTTGTCTGATGCTATCAGAAGTCTTTTTAGAATTTTATCTTGAAAGCTTCTTAGGGCTAGACACACTGCCTTTAGTTGTTGGACAATAAAATGTAAAATTCCTCTTGAACTGTCCAAATGCCGCTGACTGTCAAGCTGTTAGATGGAATCACCAACTTTGGTTATATGCATCTGTGAAAGTAAGGGTATAGTGCTAATCTGCCAGGAAAGGGCAACCTATTTCCCATTTTGTTATAATTTTCCACCACTAAAGATGCTTTTTCAGAAGGATTTGAAACAGGAACCCTCAGAACTAGTGACTGGGGATATTGCCAGTTTCAGATACCACTGAAGGAGGACGCACATGTAACCGACCCATTGGTATAGTCTTTCCAAAGATGCTTGTACACCATCAGGGACACAAGCAATCTTGGCTGTTTGTGAAGAGATCTCCATGTCCTGAATAGATTTCTCTGGTACTTTAATTTATTTGTGTTAGAAAGAAGTTTCCTTGTACCAAACGCAGTGGTAACCTAGGAAATCGATATCACAAAGCCGAGTTGTTGAATGATTTGGATGAGTTCTTTGATTTGAACCAAATACTGGTGTCTTTTACGTACTCTTAACAACCAGTGGTCCAAGTAAATGGTGAACTCCTATTCCGCGAGACTGAAGAATGAGTTTTGCCTCTTTACTACTCGCGTGAAACTATAATAGAGAGGCGATCCTAACCCGAACTTCAGTGCTTTGAACTGATAGGTTTGACCGTGTACATTAAACTGAAGTAGATGTTGAAAATATTGTGAATCGGTACATAAAAGAAGGTATTTGACATGGTACTGTAAACGAACTTCACTTGTGTCGTAGTTAGAAATCAATTCAGGACACTGAGATCTATCACAGGTCGTCATTAGCCGGGTTTCTTTACAAGAAATAAACTGCCATAGAAACCTGGAGTTCTGGACTAGCTCTCTGAAGCATTTGCGAGAAGTATTTAAGCGATATTTACTGTAGCCATGTTTTCCTGTCTGACGTCATCACTTTGCATTGTGGGTAGTACAGGCATTGGTGAATTCGATTGGGGAATAATTCGACAATCCCAACTAAAGATTCGTACAACTCTGGGATGGCAATAAAATCTCCTATACCTGCCAGTAACACTGCAAAAAACAGCTTCAGTGGTGGTTTGCGTATAAATGTAGCCACTTCTTCTGTATCCACCTCTCCTGGTATTTTAGGAAGAGTGATTATATGAAGATCTGTAAAATTACTGCTAGTCCTGGGTCTCAATGTTTTCCTTCTACATATCAGAGGGTAACAGGACAAATAATTACTGGACATAGCCCCTGTCCTGTATATACTGTGCAAAACACACTCGTAAAGGTTGGAAGCAAGGACTTCAACAGCATATCTCATCTAGCCAGTTTGATCTTCGTTGAGTTTGCAGAAGAATTAACTCAAAAGTCACAGTATTCCTTCCATTGGAGACATGGCCATAGGAAGGTTTTATTATCTAGTAGATAGTTATTGCAATTCCTCAACAGGGCTGAAAAGACAAGCAGTGCACATACTGCCGCAGAGATGTCTGTTGGATCTTCATCCAAATTTACAGCAAAGGAAGGTAATCTGTCCCTATTTTCATGTCTGAGAAGCAGGAAGTTCACTGTACCTGCTGGGAAGCAAAATAATAACTGCAAGGATCAGTGGATGCGCTTCTGTAGTCATTCTTGTGGAGGGAGACCTGTTACTGTACCAGAGTGGCGCTCCACCCCCAGTAAAGAATGTACGACCTCCGTTACCAAGACAACTGCATTCTTTCTTCTTTGTTTTCGAGCACAAGCTAATACTCATGCTGTGCCATCAATAAGGTACAATTAAGCAGTTTTCCACTGAAAACTTTACAGCAAAATCTTCTCTGCATCCCTTTCATCGACAAGGAGGTAGTTCCAGTCGAATAATGGGCGAGTACAGCCGAAGATATACACCGTCTCCACTGAAGACTTTACAGCAACATCTTCTTGCACAACATCTTATTCTGGCCCTTTTCAGGACAAGGGAGGCAGAATTAGTGGTAGTACCAGTCAAATAATGGATAACTACAGCTAGGTGCACACTTCAAAACTTCATAGATTTTCATCTGTATATGGACGATAATAAGAAAAAAATATGTTTTGCTCCCACGTCGACCAAAAATATTATGCAGAGCTCTCGACGATCGTCTGTCGACAACGAGTATTGCGCAAGCACGGACATGTGCAGACAAGGGGTCACCAATTGTGACAAGAATATTTCCTTAAAAAATTCTTGTCGGTCGATGTGTTTTGCTCCACAAAACAAACAAGCACTTGTGAGGATAAGGTAAGGCTATTTTACACAATAAAATAACACTATTTAGAGTAAGATTGTAAGCTGCAAGAGAAAACAACCATCAAGACCTCTACAGGTACTGCAATTTCAGAGGAGAAATCAATGATGCATAATTATGATGTGCTAAAGTATGCCCATAAATAACTGAATATGCAAATTAATCTCAGGGCAAATTTTCATTTCATTTAAAGGGGAATGTTTTCTTCCTGGGACCAAAATCCTTTTAAATTTCCGCATTTTTCGAAAAGAATAGAATAAAAACATTTATATAGTGCAAACTTGATACAACATCCTCTAATGCGCTCGAGATCAAAAATGGAAAGTCCAGGGACGTATCAGGTCAAGATCCAAATTAGCGCCCACCGGGGAGATGTACTATGCTGGAGGATATGCTAATCTAAACAAATAGGTTTTTAGCTGGCTTCGGAAACCTGTTATTGTGTGCTGTGATTGGACTGATTGTGGAAGTCTGTTCCATTCAGTGGGGGAAGCCATTGCAAACTCTTGCCTACCAATGGCCTTTCTAGGACAAACTGAGGAAAGAGATAGCCGATTTCCACGAGTTTAAGGCTACTGGTTTTGATCAAGGATGATAAGTATGTGGGTTGGGAGAATTTGATAGCCTTGAAAGTAATTAGATTATATTTAAACAAGATGTGGTATGTAGTAGGGAGCCAGTGTAGTTTCTGAAGAAAGGGAGTGACATGGCTAGTTCTATCAAGTCTTAAAACAATTCTGCAAAGAGCATTTTCAATCTTTTGGAGTTTAGCCACATTGTATTTACTTACGCCATAGAGTAAGGTTGACTCAAGTTGACTGCTGATCACTGAGTTTGCAAGCTTTTTGGGTTTGACTGAGGCATTATGCACAAAGAAAAACAAACCCAACCGATTGTTCAGGTATTATACATCATTGATTGTGAAAATTCTTTATAAAGCCTTTAATTCACACCAGCATTGAAATGAACCCTTTACTTTGAATAAGGTTTCTATTACTTTGTTTTCATGAATTACTTGAGCAATTATGACTGGATTTACCAGAATTGTATTCACAAAAGGGATCAGCTGAAGTTGAATCTTGTCCAAGGGTGACAAAAGTTTAAAGTGTCAAATCTAATCTAATATGCAAAAATAATCTACAAAAGGACTTTTAAAGCTCTTAAATGTAATGTTGACAGATTCTAATGCACAACTACACATTAACATATTGAATACAAGTTGGTCCATTAATGTAGCCAAGTCATACCAGAGAAGACACAGGAAGATGGGGATGCTAAGGCTTTTCCAAACAGGTAAGTTTTGAGCTATTTCCTGAAGGTAGCAATAGAGTTTGCATGGTGTATGTCCTCAGGTAGATCATTTTAAATTGCAGTTATAACAAGTTCAATTTGATTGTAAAGTTAATACCACATTGAAAGACTGTATAAACCTTATTAATGTGATCAAGATACTATGCTCGAAAGTTTTGGTAAAAGCCCTTCTATTGCTTTAAACAACAATGTCTTATGCTGTGTACATATTATAATGTTTTATTATCCACCACATGCCATGCATGACCTATATAGGGGGATATATGGAGCAGGATACATCTTTTTGTTTTCAACAGTGCCTCCATACCATGGATAACAAGACCACTGCTGCGGTGTGTATCTCCCGCCGAGCATTAAAGGGGAGGAAATACCTTTTCCGAGATATTCACAATTTTTCATTTTCCGCTAAAATCCAAGATGACATTTTTCCCTTAGGCACAGAATACTGTTGTACTACCCTGTGGGTCAAAAATTCGCTCGAAATCGCTCTGTCTGTTACCATTTCGAAGATATTTTCCATGTTTATTTTCTGCTAAAAATCCAAGATAGCCGCCAAAAGTGGCGAAAATTGAATTTTTTCCCTTTTGCATAGTATACTCAGGTACTACCCTGTGGGTAAAAAATTCACTCAAAATCGCTCTATCTCTTACAGTTTTCGAGATATTAAGACTTTTTCATTTTCCGCAAAAATCAAAGTAGATATTACTCAGTTAGCTATGGACCTACAGCTCTGAAACTTTCCATGACAGAGAACATTAAAAAGTACATGAACAACATATTTGACAAAAATCCTGTAAACTTAATAGTTTTGCTGTTATAAGTGATTTACTCAATGGAGAACCATCAAAGTAGCTATTACTCAGTTAGTTATGGACTTACAGGTCTCAAAATTTGCCATTACACAGTACATAAAAAAGTAGCTAAACAACGTATCTGAGAAAAATCCTTTAAATTCAATAGTTTTGCTGTTACAAGTGATTTACTCAATGGAGAACCATTAAAAAATTCACTCAAAATCGCTCTATCTCTTACAGTTTTCGAGATATTAAGACTTTTTCATTTTCCGCAAAAATCAAAGTAGCTATTACTCAGTTAGCTATGGACTTACAGGTCTCAAAATTTGCCATTACACAATACATCAAAAAGTAGGTGAACAACATATTTGAAAAAAATCCTCTAAATTCAACAGTTTTGCTGTGAAAGGTGATTTACTCAATGGAAACCCTCAAAGTAGCTATTACTCAGGTATTACACAGTACATGAAATACTGAACAACATATTTGACAATAATTCTCTAAATGTAATAGTTTTGGAGTTATAAGTGATTTACTCATTGTTGAAATTCAAAGTAGCCATTACTCAGTTAGCTATGGAAATACAGCTCTGAAACTTTTCCACGACACAGAACATTAAAAACTAACCGATTAACATATTTCACAATAATTACCTAAATTCAATAGTTTTGGAGGTATAAGTGATTTATTCAATGTTGAAATTAAGTAATTTAAAAGTAGCTATTACTCAGTTAGCTATGGACTTACAGCTCTGAAAATTCACCACGACACAGTACATCAAAAAGTAGATAAACAACATATTTGACAAAAATCCTCTATATTCAATAGTTTTTGAGTTATAAGTGACTTGCTGAATGGTCTAATGTTAAACTTAGTGTAACTATTACTCAGCTAGCTATGGTGCTACACCTTGGAAACCTCACCATGATATACTACATGAAGGAGTTGTTCAACAACATATTTGAGACCAATATTGTAAGTAACAGTTACAAAGATAAAAGCAACTTACTCATTTTGGTCATTACTCACTTAGCTATCAAGATAGACCCCTAAAAGATGGTACCATCTTGTAGGCATGGAGAAAGTAGCTGAACAACATATTTTATAGAAATGCTCTAAATGCAGTCGTTTTGGAGTTATGAGCACTTTACTGAAAGTAGCCACCATTGCTATTACTCACTTAGCTATGGTCCTAGGTCTGAAAAATACCAAGCAGGCTATTTTCAGTCTGTATAAAAGTGCAACTACACACTTATGGCAGCCATCTAAATCAAGGAAAAAAAAACCCATGGCAGAACACCTGAAAAAAAACCATGGCAGCCATCTTTTTAACACCCGTGGCGGCCATCTTGTTTTTCTGAATCAGCCGAAAAACATTCCCAGGCAAGTTTTTCTAATGATGAATTTATCCTGCAAATTTGGAAGCTCTAGCTATAATATTTTAAGAGATAGAAAGGCTTTTGTGAAAACGTGACGCGAACGGACGCACGCACGCACGCACGGACAGACAGACGGACGGACAGAAGGCATTTTATAATCTCCCGTACCGGGCCTATCGGCCGGCGGGAGATAATAAGTGTGAATAACTTATGGGTTTTCACTAATATCTCAGGAATTATATAATTGAAAAGGTCTTTTACAGCACTTCTGCTCATTTATGTTGCATAAGAATCCATGCAGAAATGACTGGGATATTGCATGACTGTTAAAAATTAAAGTTTTCATATTCACTGGTGCCCTTGTTTTGGCAGCTTTTTGTACATTCTCTCATTTAATATTGATTTATTTTACTCATAAATCATTCAAAAATCATTATGGTGGATTATGAAAGTTAAACATCCCTGATTTGACATATATAGAAAAAATATATAAAAAATATATTACTTATAATGATTAGCAATACTCATACTATACACGCTTATAATATTGTTTTCTTGTTTTGTGACATATATTTTTTGTGTAATGTCATTCCAGAGGTCTTCCTATGATATTATACCATACAGCACTGATTATTAGAGGAGTGACTCAAGACAAAAAATGTAGCTGGTTATTATACAATGTGAGAAGCATGAATCTAAGTATTGCATTTTCGTGTTCACCAACTGGAAGTATGAGTAAGATAATGTGGCAGTTTATGTAAGCAAATTTTGCATAAATAAAGTACAAAACATCAGTGAAAATAATGAAAATTAGGCCAAGAAAATTTAATATTAGATACTATTAGATAAATTGACTAGTAATTAGGTTTCATCCATGTAAATACAAATTATATTAATAACCTATACAATGTGTTGAATGTGATATTATATAATAAAAACAAAATAAATATTTGCTCAGCACAAAATTGACAAGGATCCTTTAATGCACTGGAATCCAAAGATGGACAGTCCTGAAACTGAGCAGAAGTTGTAACCTAGTAAGCACCTGCCCGGGGAAGATAACTATGGTGGTGGGTATCCTAGTCTAAACAGTAAGTCTTGAGTTGGCTCCAAAAACTGGAAATGGTCCAATGGAAATGATACAGGATTTTCTGAAAGGGGAGGGGGGTGTGGCTTGTCCAGGGCATTGATATTTTGTACGCAGATATTTCGTAGCGTGCAATTTCATACGAATTGCCAATTAAATGGGAAGAGTCCCAAGTAGAAAAAAACCTTTATAAAACCCAAACTGGAAAAAAGCCATAATTAAAAATCATGAAATGATACATCATAATCAAAGAACTAAGACAACGTTTTAATATCTTATGAACAATCAATTTTAACCATGTTTTAAAATGCACAAGTAATGTGCACAACATAACACAGATATAACATAATATAATGACAGAAGGGTTACGTGAAACTCAAAGCTCATAATATGGGTAACTGTGTCCCACAAAAGTCCAAGTTTTAGAGATTTATGTATTTTTAAAGCCACTTTTGGATTTTTAGGGTTTTGACACACAGGTTTAAAAGCTGTCACTTCAAGCAGGTATATTACTCTGATGGGGGAGTACAGAGGCAGTAGGATGGGGTATTGGGGGCGTGGAGGGTGGAAAAACCCCCATGACAAAGGTTTCCTACTCTGCGCCCTCCACACCCTTCCCCCTAGATCTGCCTCTGATAATAGTTATACAAGTATACCCTTTTCACAAGTTTGTACAACAAATCTAAGGTCCCTTTCAAGTACCCAATTCACATATTTTATACTGAAAAGAGTGGAAAGAAAATTACTTTTATCTGGACACATGATCTGTCCCTCAGCACAGCTCAGTGTGATGCCTTCCTCTTCACACCATGCCACTTCCTCATCTTTGCCTCCGTCACAGTCCGCGGTCAAGTCACATGCTTTGGACTTGGCAATACACTGGAAAGTCTCCATTCCAGCTGTATAAATATACAATACTGGCTACTACTGTACACACATACCACAGACTTAAATATAGTGAAAACACTAAAAGAGAACTTTCAAATAAAGTACAATATTTTATTGTGAATTAGCATAATATTATTATTTTAATTAGAAGCCTAAAACTAGGCAATTTATGGACAAGTCTCTATCCTAGCTGTAGAAATAAAGCAATTATTTACTGACTGATATGATACAAATTGTTCATTTATGGCTTAGCAACACTATTTACCCAGCTGTACAGATATAACACTGATTTGTAAACCTTAAAAACATTGATAAATATATATAGTTATACCCTTTACCATTAAACCTGCAACTACAAAGTGAGATGCATATAAATTTGTGAGTCTATATCTTCAAATTACCATTTCATGTTTTCACTCTGGCCTGTTTATAAAATTCTTTTAAAGCTATTCAATTCCACAAGTAACCATAAGATGTTGATCTTTTAAGGTAACTGCTCTGAAAGACTTTATCAAACTTAGTCTTATATTAACCTGCCTAGTATGTCATAGAGGTAACAAATGACTGGATAAAACTGTTGATGACCTTTTCACAGCTTCGCATGCAAGAATAAAAAGGCAGAAAAATAGCATCAGAGATGTCCGTTCCCCACAGCCTGGGGAAATAGTTTTCAACACCATAAAATATAGAAGTAGTGAAACAGTACAAAGATTGGTTAGTTATATAAAGGTCCAAATAATGTTTAAGTAGAGAAAATAACATGTAAGAAAAAGAAAATGTATGTAAAGAGAGAATATTAAAACAAGACAATTCAACAGCAAGATGACAGGATTAATCAGTAAACTAAAAATTATGAAGCTATAAAATTTATTAAGTATTAAACCAAGACAATTCAATAGCAAGATGACAGCATTAATCAGTAAACTAAAAATTATGAAGCTGTTCAATTTACTAATTGGAGAATAGCTGTCCACGGAAATAGCACAATTATGTAAAAGTACATATCATAATCAATTGCAGCAATTTGAAAATTTTAATTAGTTATATGTAGCTTTTATAAGCTACAAGCTTACCATGTGGGACTTAATGCTGTTCTAGGGTTGCCACACCCGGGGCCAACGTCTTAGAAAAAAAGACAGTTCTTGTTAGCCACCGGATACACTGCTAGTTGTCATCACGTGATAACCTCTGACCTCTCGCCCTACTTTCTCGTTGAAATTTTCTAAAACCTACCCCTCAGCTGTAAACAGCAGGGAGGCAGGGTGGGACTCTTCTAAGTCCCACATGGTAAGCTTGTAGCTTATAAAAGCTACATTTAAGTAATTAAAATTTTCAATTTTATTACGCTACAATAGCTTACCATGTGGTACTTAATGCTGAATTCAACCGCCCGTTGGCGGGATTACAGCTGAGACTGGAAGATATGTCATTTTTTTCTAAGATTTTTGAATTAATATGTATAGAATAGTGCCAGAAATACCAGTCTGAGTCCCATTTACAGTGCCCCGATCCCGAGGACCGGGCCTGTAACGAGCCAAAAACCTAAGTAAAATGAGAGACAGTGCTAAAACTGTCTAGATGTTTGATTGTAGGACGGAAGTGCAGCAGTGCTCACTTCGAGGTCTAAGGGTCCCTGAGGGCCCTTCACTAGTGACTGACCAACCCATGGTTGGACATCTCATAAATTTTTGCAACCTGAATATGAGATTAATGACAACTAAATAAGTCCTTAATAGAAATTACTTGATAACTGAAAAACAAAAATGACCTTACCCGTAACATCTTGAAGGTAAAGGAATACCTAGATCCTGGGAGAGACTCCTGAAGACTTGGTTGTAGCGGATGTGCCCCCCCCCCTTTTTTCTTTCCGAGGCCAACTGGTCTGAGGGGAAGGATCTAGGACTTGTTGTGCCGCCACTACGGGTCCCAGATACATATTGTTGTCGGTGTCCGACCAAGTAAGGTCTGTTAGGTAAAAATTGGTAAATGTGTTGTGAGCTTTCCAGTGACAGGCTTGCATGATTTGGTCCACCGATACCCCACCGTAAAAGGCCTTAGAGGCCGCGAAGGCCCGGATGTCATGAGCTTTAACTTGGACCAAGTCCAAGGCTTGTTGGTCTGCTTGTTTGTAACAAAGTAGGATGGTTTGTTTCAACCAGGAAGAGAGAGTAGCGGGTCTGATGTCTGAGGTATGTCCTTTCTTGAAGGAGATAAAAAGGAGGGAACGAGACCCTCTCAGGTCTTTGGTTCGGTCCAGATAATACCTCAGGGCCCGTACCGGATACAGGGTCCTGTCTTCATTAAATTGTCTACCTACAATGGTAGTGAAAGCAGGAATAGTCACCGGAGATACACTTTGAGAACCTTCTCTTGCTAGTTGGTTTTTGGCTATGAAATCAGAAGAAGGGAACAAGGCAACCTTTTCCAATTGGCCTAGATTAGATACTTTGTTTGCGACCCAGGCATGGATTTCGCTGCGGCGCTTGCCGGAGGCCAAAGCTAGCAAGAAAGCAGTTTTTAGAGTAAGATGTTTGAGGTCTGTGTCTTTCATGGGCTCAAATGGTGCTTTTGTGAGCTCGTTGAGGACAACAGAAAGGTTCCACTTGGGTAAATTTCTGGAACTTTTGGGACGATCCCTGTGAAAACTGGAGAGTAACCTATGAAGGTCTGCATTGTGTACAACATGTTGGGCCGTTGGGCCCAAAGTGTCAACGATTGCAGTTCTGTAACCATCAAAGGTCGAGGGGCGCCTGTTTAGGTCTTGGTACAGGCACATGAAAAAATCTGAGATTGTTTCACAGATGGAGTGGAGAAAACCACCAAATTTTCTCTGCACCATTTTTCAAATAGGGCCCACTTTGACTTGTAGATGGTCCTTGTTGAAGACCGCTGAGGGGCAGCAATTCTGGGGGTTGTTGTGGAACACATACCTGTGGGACTGTTTGAGTAGGGTCGTTGACACTGGGAGTTGTAGTGGGATCTCTGTTGAGAGCTGCACTAGGTCCCAAAACCAGGGCATCCCTGGCCAGCCTGGGGCTATTACGATGAGCAGGCAATAACATTGCCTGATCGTTTGGATCACCTTGTGAAGGAGCCGTAGGAGGGTACGCATAGGCCGTGAGGTTGGTCCAGTTTATGTTTAGAGCATCTATGTCCCAGGCCCTTGGGTCTGGGATAGGAGACACGTACAGTGGGAGCTTGTGGTTCAGGTGAGTGGCAAATAAGTCTACATGAGGTGTAAACCACTTCTGGCAGATCTGTTTGAACACCTGTGGGTGCAGAGACCATTCTGTGGACTGCACTTGGTTGGACCTGGACAGTAGGTCGGCCATCACATTCAGGCACCCTAGAACGTGCCTGGCTTTCAATGTTATGAGGTAGTGATGGCACCAGGTCGTGATCTTCCACAGGAGAGTGCACATCTCTGCTGAGTGTGTTCCTCCTTGTTTGTTGATGTAGGCTACCACTGTTGAGTTGTCCGTCGCAACTAACACTGTTGGATTCTGGCACTGGTCCTTGAAGTCTCAAAGGGCCAGGGAGACCACCTTCAATTCTAGGACATTTATGTGTAGCCTTTTTTCCCGATCTGACCACAGATCCTTTGTGGAATTTTGGTCTAAGTGAGAGCCCCAACCTTCGTTTGAGGCGTCGGTAAAGAGTTGGATACTGTGGTCTTTGGGATGAAGGTCTGCACCTTTCATCACGTTTGAGGGATTTTGCCACCAATCTAGGTGGGCTGCAATGGCTTCTGTCCGAGGAAGGAGGTTGTCCAGCGACTGAGGATATCTCCAGTGCTCCTTGAGATGAAACTGAAAGGGCCTCATGTGAAGGCGTCCCTCCGGGACCATTTTCTCCGTTGAGACTAGCAACCCAATTAGAGACATCAAACATCTTGCAGTCAAAAACACGTTTGACTTGAGTTGTAGGATCAAATCCTGAAGTTTGAGCCATCTCTCTTGAGTGGGTTTTACAAGGGCTGAATCTAGGTGGTATTCGTAGCCCATGAACGAAAAACACCTGAGTAGGTTTCAGTTCTGATTTTTCCTGATTTATTATCCACCCCAAGGACTGAGTTAGGTCTACCACTGCCTGTGTGTTCACTTGGGCTTCCTCCTGAGACTGGACCTGATCAGCCCGTCGTCCAGGTATTGGTGAATTCTGAGTCCTCTTGAGAGGGCCATTAGTTTCACTTCCTTTACAATCATTGTAAAGACCTGGGGGGCTGTGGCTAGTCCGAATGGGAGGGAGGTGAATTGGAACACCTGTGACTTGTAGCAAAACCTTAGGTATTTCCTTGAGTTTGGATGGATGGGGATGTGCAGGTAAGTGTCCAACAGATCTATCGGCGATACCCACTCCCCTGGAATCAGGGAGGTCCTGATGGATTCTGGAGTTTCCATTTTGAACTTTTCTACGCGTAGAAAAGTGTTGAGCCTGTTTAGGTCTATGACTGGCCTCCACCTTAGGTGAGGCTTGGTACTAGGAACAGGCGACTGTAAAACCCGAGAGATTTTACATTTTCCACCCTTTCTATCGCGTTCTTTGACAGAAGAGACTGGATACAGAGGCCAGGACTTGGTCTTTGAAGGGCCTTGTATTCTGACTGGGTCAGGAGTCTGACTGGACTTGGATTGAAAAGAATGACAGGATTTGTTTGCCAGTCTTATCTGAAAGAACGGAGGCGAACTCCTACTGGTGGACTGAGTGAGGCTTGAGGAGTCATTAGGGGGAAGGGTTATTATGCCCTCGTCCCCTGGAGTGGGTCGAAAAGACCTTGGAGCCTCGGCTACTCGATTACCCCTACCTGGGGAAAACGATGGATACTGCTAGGGATGGAATGACCCCCATTGGGGTGGTTCCTGTAGGCGCTTCTAGATGTGGGGAATTGGAAAGGGTTGATTAATAGGGCCTAAACCCTAAGTGTTATTACAGGTGCCTTGATGAGGGACTCCTGTCCCTCCTAAAGTAGTGTGAATGGAAACTTTAAGATCTAAAGATCCAGTATCTCACCTAAATTCACCATACCCCTTCTGACTACTTATATGCACCATGAAATTGAGTTTGACCTGTATAGAGGTAGCCTTGCTACTGTCTTAACAAATATGCATAACCAGGTTGTATTGAGAAAAACCTAGTGGAGAGCAGCCTAAAGCTCAACTCTAGTTGACCAGAAGGGAGGAGGGGCTTACCCAATGAGGCCCCTAGGGAGATACAGATTTGAAAACTTGTGTTCAAAACAAGGTTGTTCCAGTTTAAGGGAAAATAACAGCCCAACTTCCTGTTGGCCTAGAAATCATTCAGAGTCCAGACTGAGGGGAATCAAGGCGTAAACTCCCTGGGGGCAGGGAGGTTCAAAAAACTGCCTAAGTGTCAATGTCCTCCAAAAATGGATAGGGTGAAGTCAGGCAACCTACTTCCCTAAAATACAGAGTCAGGACTGAATGAAGGATCTTGTTTAGAAGCCCTCTTGGGCTTTTGGACTTGGACCTAGGCCTCCAATAAGTGATATTTACTGCCAGGCTGGTAAAATATTAGTCCAAGTGTGTGTTAGGATTGTTCAGAGTTCTGATCTGGAACCATCATCTGAACATCAGATTTAAGATCCGATCATCCGAGGATGAGATCTAGATACAATCATCCGAGCATCGGATTTAAGATTAGATCATCCGAGCATTGGCTAGGAGTAGCCTCGGATCTGATATCTGAGCATCAGGTCTAGATGCAAGGAAAATCCGAGTATCAAATCATATTCGGATGGATAGAAGTTGGAAATAATGCATCCGATTCTCGGGTGCATTAAAGAACCTCGGATGAACTAAGATGTTAACTGGATTCAGATTTAAGCAGGGATCTGATCCACCCTGGAGAAAGAAGTTGGATATTATAGTTTCTATGTAAGCTTTCCTTAAAGTAAGCTTCCATGTAAGCTTTGCCTTTCCTTCTTGAAGGAACTACACAACTGGATTTACGTAAGTAAATCAACAGTGACACAAGGTCACCTGCCCCACCCGCCTCACTGCAGGTAGGGCTAGTTGTGAGATAAGGAAAGCAGTAATTACACAGAATTTGACTAAATAACATAGAATCTAAAAGGCAAGCACAATATTTTTAATATTATGAAACTGGATGACTTAAAATATGATTAAAATAATGGCAAACCAAGGTTACCTTAGTTTGAAGAAATACGTATAGTCTAGACGATTCTATTCCTGTTTATTTAAGTATTAACATTTTAAATGGACAAAAATACAGGAAAGAAGGGATAAAATATTTTATTTTATTTATTTATTAATTTTATTTGATTTTATTGAGAAACGCACTGTAAGAAACACGCGTCTCTCAGCACATGTAGTCTAGACGTGACGTCATCACAGGGGTTTCCCCGAGGATTCCCCCAAGTTAGTTTCGTGCTTTATATGGTATTTTAACCCTTAAAATGGAACAATAGAATAGAAGAACGGGGATAAACCCTTGCAAAATTTATTTTATTTGATTTCAACAGGCATATATTCCTGTAAATAAACTACCTACGCGAGACGTGCATTACAAGAAATTGCAGTCTCGACAATAAAAACGGAAGTTGTTTCCGATGATTTCACTCGACCAGGACTCGTTTGTGTTACATTTATATATATTTAAACCCTAAAAAAGGTCCAATAATGAAGCAGATAGGGGTTAAATATTTTATTTTATTTTGTTTTACTGACAGGCATATATATATATCCTGTATTAGAAACCACATAAACGAGTCGCTGTTCTTTACAACGAGAATCTGGAAGTGGACTTCAGTTGTAAAATATAGTAAAGATACTTATCTGAACTATGAAAAAACATCGAATTGTGATTCTATGCAATAAAATAAAGAAACTGATGTAGTTTCCAGATCCAACGACAAGTATATCCTTGTAAAAATGAAATAATATTCCTTATAAAATAAAGCATTGTTAATTCGCGTGGCCAACGAGAAAGTAGGGCGAGAGGTCAGAGGTTATCATGTGACGACAACTAGCAGTGTATCCGGTGGCTAACAAGAACTGTCTTTTTTTCTAAGACGTTGGCCCTGGGTGTGGCAACCCGAGAACAGCATTAAGTCCCACATGGTAAGCTATTGTAGCGTAATAAAACCATATATTTTTGTCATAAGAGAAACAAGTCTCAAATATGGCATGTGAACACACTTTGGCAGAACCAAAGTTAAAGCTCACACCATGATGCACACCTACACTCCCTAACCAATTTCTCTACCAAGTATCAACCTTCTACACCTTGCAGAATCCAAGAAATAGCCGGGACAAGATTTTAAAACTCATGGTCACTACGACAAGGTCAAAGGTCAAATAAAGCTCACACCATGATGTTGCACACCTACACACCCAACCAATGTCCCCACCAAGTATCAACTTCCTATACCTTACGGTTTCTGAGATATAGCCTGAACAATTTCTTATAGGCTTTTTCCCGCTGCCTGACCGCCCGTCCAGACGCTCCCCCGCCCATCTGGACACCATGGATGAAAACAATACCCTGACAGACCTTAAGGGCTGTGGGATAAAAACTGTTTTCTGGCTCTGCTGCACCAAGGTATTTCATTCAAAGTTCTACTGACTGTTGCCAGTTAAATGTTGGAATGAATAGTTTGGGTGATTTTTAACTGGTAGTTTTTCAATGACATCTGGGTCTTCATGAACGAGTAGAAGCTTAGTCATTGCAGGTTTTTGAAGGTAATCCAAGCTTAAAGGTAGGTTCAGATACACATTGAAATTGGAACAAAACTGAAACCCAAATACGTTTGGTTCCTCTGGACTATTTCATACTTGACAACAATATATTACTGTTTACATTATTTATGTTTACATTTCCATTAGTTTGACCCTATCTCTGCTCCAATATAAAAATCTGCAGAGTTTTACACTATTCTAAAGTTCACCTTTCATTTTGTGGTTCAGCGCATATGTATTAAATGAGCTTAATAAAAGAGTTGACTTACGACACATAGTCTCCTCAGGCTCACACACAGGTTCAACGCCCTTTGACAAACACCAGTCTATCACCTCATCTTTTCCATTAGGGCAGTTAGGCTTACCATTACAAGCCTGTCTCTTCTTAATACATGTGAGTGTATGTTCACCTTCTGCAACAATTAAATGGAGGGTTTTCTTTTATTATGTGAGGTAAGTTCCATTAAAACTTCTGAAAAATATACTCTCATGGTAATGCCTAAACCAAGGCTAACTGAGCCAGACAAAGCAATGTGCAGATATGTTAGAATACAATTAATAGCCCTAAATATCCAATTACAGGTCATCAAACTCTATCAGCCAGATTGCTTATAACCACATGTCTCTCCAAAATATGGGGATTTAAATTGATATTTGGGGTTCTTGCAATTTTACAGTTATTAGACAACAGGCAAAAATGTAGAAAAACTATTTTATTAAAGCAGTATCTAAATTTGGCTATTAAATCACTGAAAATGAAGGCACAAATCAGATAACTTATTCAATTTCTAACATTAATCTAACTTAAGTTAGAAATAAACAAACGATTAGACAAAATATAGAGAATATTTAGTAAAATATAGGAACATGGATCTATACAATAAATAGTATGTGATGTGAATTGTGAAATATGTGGAAGAACAATAAATTATTGAACCTTTTGTAGAAAATATCAAAATAAATGATCTTGAGAGAAATTATAGTTTTTTTCCTTCAACCCAGATAGCAAGACTCTGTAGGGCCACCGCTGGCCCACTGGCGGCATAGCTGTCGGACCGACGTTGGCTGCAGGCGGTGGCCAGCCGTTGGCATGACCGGCTGATAGGCAGTGGTCCACCGTTGGTAGCCGACAATAAGGTTTTCTGGTGGTCCTTCAGTGGCCCACTGTCGGCAGCCAATGATAAGCTTTTCTATTGGCCCACCAGTGGCCCACCTTCAGTAGCCGACAAGGTTGACTGGTGGTCCACCAGTGGCCCACTGTTGGGTGCCATCAAAGGTGGTTCTCTGGTGGCGTGACCAGCTGATAGACAGTGGCCCACTGTTGGCAGCCAACAATAAGGTTTACTGGTGGCCCATCAGTGGCCCACTGTTGAGTGCCATCAGTGGTGGTTCTCTGGTGGCATGACCAGCTGATAGACAGTGGTCCACTGTTGGCAGCCAACAATAAGGTTTACTAGTGGCCCATCAGTGGCCCACTGGCTTTTAGGCCGGTGGATGTGTCGGTCTGACATTGGCAAGCCACTGGTAAATTTTACTACCACTATAATATAGCATCAGTCAATCGGATTGCAGCATGAAGTTATGTGGCCATTGTTTAACAGAAAGCAAATAATTGACAGATTGTAGGTGGATTTTAGTTAAGGGAATCCCTAATAAGTCACATGACCAAACATAAACAATGGTGGAACAGTATCTTAGGATGACATGTTCCATAGTCAAACAATAAAATTATAATGTTCAGAAACAACTTTTCTTACTGTGAATTTCTAATGAGAATGTTATTTTTATGTCTAAAATTGTTAAATAGTTAGTTAAAAATTGTGGGCCCACTGAAATATGATTTTTAGACATACCATAATAAATAATTTTTTACTAAGTGTCTCAATATCCCCTATTATTGCTCGCCGCCATCTTGAATAAAAAGCCACCATTGGCCCACCGTTGGCCCAACCTTGGCAGCCTGAGTTTTGGTTGGCAAGCCTTCACTGGGCCAGCGTTGGCATGGGTAATTCGGCCACTGATTGGAATATATTTCATGGGTAATTATTCCTTTCAACTTAAGAAACTTTATATTTTATCGGACACATACATATTGCAGCTAGTGGACCAAGGGTCGTCCAGTGGTGGCTACACCTCAACCCCAATTAATAGGGTTTTGATTTAATATATTTTTCTCCTGTACATGTTTTATGGTTTGTTTACAGGGGAAACTTTCACTTCTGTTAACTTTTCTGTGTAATTATCAGATGATTTTATTGATTAGATCTAAAATCCGGGTGGAAATTAGAAAATTCCCATCAGTGGCCCATCAATCATAGCTTATATACCACTGATATAGTTGGTGGGCTGCCAGTGGTAAATCTTGGAAGAAATTTGTGGCCCAAGAATGGGAAGAAAAGAAATATATATTAAGGCAGAGATGTGACATCTGTTATTTAAAAATGTTGGTGTCTTGGTGATATACACACACATACATAAAGTATCCAATTACTTTGCCATCTGTGGGCCACCGGTGGGCCAACAGTATGTGTACCATGCAGGCAGAAGGTGGACCACTGATGGACCACCTGTGGCAAATATATAAGCAAGTAATATATAAAGTAATAAAGTGGAGAAAAGACTGACTGAGCAAAATGAAGGAATACAGAATAAGTTTGTTAAAAAATGACATTAACTTATGTTAAGTGAAAGAAAACACACATTTTATCTAATTTTTCCCAGGATTTTACACCAGTGGGTGTAGGCTGGTACCTGAGCTACAGCCACTGACTCTGGTAGTTGGTGGGCCAACAGTGGGCCACGCAATGTATTTATATTTTGAAATAATGTGTTTTTAACATTGAATATTGTTAAATAATATGTCAGAAAACAGTATTTGAGGTTGCTTTTGAAGTTGTTTATAATGCTTTAAAATTTTGAAAAAAAATGCAGTCAGTGGGCCACCAGTGGCTCAGTGGTGGCCCACAAGCTATATTTTGCCACCCATAGCCAACGGTGGCCCACTAGCGTCTTGCTATCTGGGAAACTGATAGATCACTCTTATGAAAAAACGATGAATGGAAATAAACCAGTTTAAGATGTGTAACCTCCTTGTATATACACCGGCAACAAAAATGTCCCATAGAACTTCAACTCAATGGATACACTCAGGAAATTATTTTTTGCTGTGTTTTCTGTGATCAGGGGCGGATTTCACGAAAGGTCTTAGCCCGGTCTCAGACTCAAATTTGAGACTTTTGTCTCAAATTATTGGAATATTTTACTTGAGCCCATGGGCTCAGCCTTAATGGATTTCACAAAAGGTCTCAGTCTCAGCTTTGCTCAAGTATTGAGACTGGTAGAAAGTGGGCTTAAGTTTTGTAAACAAAGACTCAAATGTGGCCGCCATAATTCTTTCTTTACTTCAAAATTTGAAATGTCTGAAAATACGGTACAAGTATATAAAACAACCCCCTGAAGTAGTCTTTGGGTGTTTTTACATGTTTACAAGGTTTCCCATTGCAAAATGGTATTTAACCAGAGATATTATGTGTCAAACAAGGAACATATATGTCATCAGTAGAATATTTTGACTACAAAAAATGGTCACATGACACAGAAAACCACTGTGGTTATTTGATAAGCTTGGTCTCAACTGAGACCCCTTCTGTAAAAACCATTTGAGACAAAGACTTAGCTGAGCCAAAAGGCTCAGATTTGAGCCAGTGGCTCAGCCTGAGACTGTGCTAAGTCTGAGACCTTTCATGAAATCCGCCCCAGGATTCCAGCACAGCCACAGTAGTTTATTAACGCAAAATGCTTTAAAAGTTGTCCAATGTACTTTCTAAATACAGTAGAACCTCATTTATCTGAACTTCATTGGAGACAAATTTTTAATTCAGATTAGATACACAAAATCACCCGCAATCCACTGTCTATGGCATTACCAAATGAGTGATAATTGAAGAAAGAAAGTTTTCAGGTACTAAATATACTCTGGTATATATGTAAGATTATTTATGAAGCAGTTTAATATGTTTTTACTATATGATATTAATATTCTTTTAATGGTGATATTTTAAATTAATTTCTTATGATATGGTTAAATAGAAGGTGGTTATGAGCTGGGTGTTTCTAGTTGGTACATGGATTGTTAAGGGTACTGCTCAGCCCGTGAATTTTGTCACACAGTGAATTTTAACACCTGCCCTTAAAATTATTGAGGACAAACAATTTTGATATTTAATCAAATTAAACAAGTACTTAAAACAGAAATGTATACTTTGACAAAAACATATTTGGCGAAAAGGTTTTAATACATTTTGTTTTATATTTCTTTTAAGAAAAAAGATTATGATAACAGGATATAGACAGATTTAAGTTTTCTCAGACTGGTAAAGTTACATCATCATTAAACTACATTATTTTGAACATTGATGATGAAAAAGAACCCCACTGATGTCTAACCTTGACAAAGAACATAATAAACTGAAAAATAATTTTGTCCAATACACTCCTTGTAAGTATAACCAGTGTAAGTTCAAATTAAATGTAACTGCAACCAGTTGTGAAAAATGCTGTAAAACACAGTAGTGTTTTGCTAAATTGTTATCACTGTATTTTACCTTCATTTGGACATCGTAGCTGGTTTTTTCTACAGCTTACACCATCACAAAAGTCCACAGATTCATCACCAATTTCACCTGCTGCTGTGTTACAATCATCTTCACCATCACACAGCCAAAATGCGGGAATACATTTCGTGTGGTTGTTTGGGCAGTTGAAACCTTCCTACACATTCACATTCATTTACTTATTACTATAATAATCCATCACTGATAGGATTTACTGCAGACTAATAGATCTGTAATTTAAATGAGACCAAGTATGAGACCTGGTTACTATCAATACACACTATTGTAAAACAATCTCTAATACAACTCTCTGATTATCTAAAAATTTGTCTTAACCAAACCTTTTTATGACTCCCATATGGTAATTTTGCCAAAATTAATTCTTTACTTTTTAAACTAAAATTCACACAAAAGTATTACATACACATATTTAACCTATTTTTAATCTACCAACATGTATTAAACTTAACATGCTGCCATCCTTTTTTGTCAATCCATTATTTGTCACACATATCATGAAATAATTCCATAGTCCATTCAAGGAACATACAGAGCGACAAAACAGTCTCTATACTTGAAGAAGAAGATTATATTTGTGCAATAGAAAGAACATTTTTGTATGATAATATAGAGACTGCAAATTTGGGAGAATGGAAATGAATTTTAAAAAAAGAATATTAAAACACAACAAAATTGAACCACAGTGGTTTTACTGTACCTGATCCTCAAATCGGTTGAAACAATATCTTGGTGCAGTTTCGAACCACTCAGTGTCTTCATCCGATCCCTTGGGACAGTCTTTGTACTTGTCATTGTGATAGGATTCTTTAAAGCAATATGCTGGATCCTCCTTACACCGCAGATAGAAGTCTTCACCTTCTTTGATTGAACATGGTACCTGTGGGATCAAAGTAACAAAACAGTCAAAGAACTTTTAATTTGTATTAAGAGGACACAGGATAAATATATAATTTAATTTATTTCTATTCATACACTCAGCAATACACAATTTAAAATGTTCAAATTACACACAGTGAAACGTATACATACAAGAAATGCCCGAGAAGGCACAAACCCTTGCTCCTCGGTAGAGCCCCCCAAAAATCACAAAAAATGTTCTGGATTCCTGATCCAGATCTTGATGCAGGCTATCTTTGAGGAAGACTGGGCCATGGTTAGACCATCCCTTCTTGTGTAAAAAAATGCGTCAGATCCATGCATAGTTTTCGAGTTAGCAGATGGACTTGACAGAGAGACTGAGAGAGACCTCACCCCTCCCATCCAGGGGGCAACTGTAACAAGGTTTAATATGTAGTATATGTAATATTCTATGATATCACACAATTAACTCATTCATGATTAAATGTTTGTTGTAAATATTTGTTAATCTACTTATTCGGGCTGGCAAAATACATGGATGTTTATGTTATATTTGTTATTCATGTATAACTAAACACCAACAAATTCGAGGTATTACATGTAGATGATTGACTTCCCGTTATTGTTAATTAACAGAATAAGTTTAACCCCTGATACTCAGTATTATGATACTGAATTCAACTTTTACAATGCTTAAAAATTGAAATTTGCCACAGTTTGTGAAATTTGTCACTGTGGAACACAATTGTGACACATAAGCATCAAAATCTTGCTTACTGAGTTCAAAGAGCTAAATGTTTTCATAAGAATTTCTGGCAAGTCGAGAAAATAGAAGAGGATTGCCCTTACTGTTGAATTTTAAATATACTGTGGCAAATTTCAAATTTTTGATTTTAACAAAAAATTATCATAAATTTTTTAACATTTTTTTGAAAATATAATGCATTCTTTCTCTGTAAAACCAATAATACCTTGTAGATACACATGTCTGTTGTCTGAAAGATTGTATATTTTGTCTCATTTGTTTCATGATTGGATAAATTTAATGACACTAAAATACCTTAGAGTATTGACTATACCTAAGTTGCAGCATTTTTCTGGCAATCACCTTTCTCTTAAAATTTATAATTCAGATCAAATTATCTATAGTTAACTGTATACATATGTTCATATGTCCATACATTATTATTATAATTCACAAATAAAGACTGAGCTGAGTCAAATCTCAGATAATAGCTTATAAAACATGCTTCAGGTAATATTAGTATTCACAAAGTCAAGCAGATTTTTTTTTGATAAAGAGCCAAAGATTCAACCATACTGACTCCAAATTTTAATTCATTTTGATGGTGAATCAAAGTTAGGGCATACATTGAAGTAAAAATCCCATCAACTTCTCTGTGAATACCAACCTTAAATCCTATTCCAAGATATGATTCAACTAAAACTAAATTTTTGCTAATCTTTCACTTTTCTTTTTTTTGTGAATATTCTTTCTGACATTCTGTTTTATAGGTTTACTTATGGCAGATGTAAATGGATATACTTTAAAACCTATCTCTATAGTTTTAATACAGGTCATTTTCTTATCTTGGCTTGTGCCAATGAACACATTTATCTATAACCTTATGTCATCATCTCATTGCACAATTATTTGTATCATTTACATCACAGGCTGGCAATCTTATTTTGCAGTGATTTAACTTATCCTGTTAATGAAGCCATGAAAAACCCACCCATCCTATTAATCATTGCATTAAAACAAACTTGTTTCTCCTTTGTTTCTATCACATGGATTCACAGACAGTTTGAACGCATCTGGCATAAAAAGAAAACTCCTCTCAACCATGCAAGGCTGCGCAAACAAATTGCCAGGTGTAATTCACTTGCCAATAAAGACAAAGCCACATATTACAGTGCTCTTGTAAATGAAAATGGTGACGACCCTAAAAAACTGTGCCAAGTTCTGCATTCTACCTCACATCGTATCCCTGACAAGGTTCTTCCATCAAATAGTTCACACAAAAAATTGGCTGATCAGTTTGCCGCTTTTTTCACCAACAAGATTGCTAAAATCTGAGAGTCTTTTTCCAGTTCTTCATCCTTTTCCTTACCATCTCCTGTGAATCTGCCAGGACTCGTCAAATTTGATGATGCCTCACCTGATGATATTGCAAAGGTAATCAAAAATTCACCTACAAAATCCTGTCTCCTGGATTCTTGGCCTACTTTCCTAGTTAAGGATTGCCTTGATATACTGCTTCCTTCTATCACAAAACTTGTGAATTGTTCTTTGTCGGAAGGTGCTGTCCCAGATGGCTTCAAAAGTGCTGTTGTCACTCCACTGATAAAAAAATCTTCTTTATCAAAAGACGATCTAAAGAACTATCACCCTGTGTCTGGGCTGAGCTTTATCTCAAACCACGTGGAACGTGTAGTTGCCTCACAACTGAGCAGACATGTCTCTCTCCATGGGTTGGAAAATGAGAATCAATCTGCCTATAGACGTGGCCACTCAACTGAAACAGCTCTTTTGTCTACAAAGAATCAGATTCACCTATTTCTAGCCAGAGGTGAGGCCACAGCTGTGGTGCTGCTTGATCAATCTGCTGCTTTTGACACCATTGATCATGACAAACTCCTTGATTGCTTAAGAAAATGGTTCTGTGTCGGGGGTAGATGCCTTGATTAGTTCAAGTCATACCTTTCTGATCGTACCCAATGCATCAAGATTGGCTCTGTTCTCTCTGAGACTAGTAAGCTTAAGTTTGGGGTTCCTCAAGGTTCAGTTCTTGGTCCTTTTCTTTTTTTGTTGTATACCACACCTTTGAGCAAAGTAATCTCTAAACAACCAGATGTCAAATTTCACTTCTATGCTGACGACACCCAGCTGTTTATTCACCTGACACACAAAAATGCAAAAAATTGCCTTCGATCGACTAGGAAAGTGTCTCAAAGATGTCAAACTGTGGTTGTGTGCAAATAAACTAAAGCTGAATGCCAATAAGACCGACTTCATTATATTTGGCTCCAAGTCTCAACAAGATAAGTTAAACCCATTCTTTCCAGTAAACATATTGGGTGAATCACTGATACCTTCAGATGCCGTTAAGAATTTGGATGTCTGGTTTGACTCAGACTTTTCCTTCACCAAACATGTTAAAAGTGTATGTAAACTTTGTTTCATCCAGATGAGGGATCTTAGACAAATTCGACAGTACTTGACTCGTGATGCTGCTCTTATGGCTGCAAACGCACTTGTGGGGAGTAGACTTGACTACTGTAACTCCTTGTTTAGGGGTCTATCTGTTTCTAACCTACACAAGCTACAATGCATTCAAAACAGTCTGGCCAGAATTATTTGTAGAGCCACATGTCTTTCTCATACCACTCCACTAAAAAAAGCCCTTCATTGGCTACCCATAAGGCACCGTTACATCTTCAAGACTGCCTTGCTGGCATACAAATACCTACATACTAACTGTCCAAAATATTTCAGCCCATTCCTCAAAGTTAGACAATGTGCCTATAATACTCGGTTGAGTCAATCTGATGGTATAATTCTACATGTTCCTCAATACCAACCATCTATTTACAAATCCACAAAGCAGTTTGGTCTAAGCTTTGCATATGATGCTCCCAAAATATGGAATGAACTCCCGGATGATGTACGATCTGCCACTTCTACTGCTTCCTTCAGAAAAAAACTTAAGGCATACCTATTCTGCCAAGCCTATCCTCCTTAGTATTTTCCACCTTATATGGCGTTCTCCATGATGTCGACCATTGCTATGGATAAGGACAATGATTTTTTGTGACTATGCTTATGATGTTGCGACTTAGAGTCTGTCACTTTGGCAGTAATTAAGCGCTATAAAAGTTGAATTGGAATTCACACACAGTCAATCCCTTCAAATAAAACTCTGAGAAGTGGAACTGTATTTGAAGCAGAACAGGGCCCGCATTCACATGAATTGTCCACAAAGAATTATTTTTTATTTTTTGCATTATGCTGTGTTATTGCAAATTCATATGTAATAAATAATTCGCCTTTTCTATACATCTGAATGCCTTAATTTAGGTACTTATCTTTTCAAATTATAATATGATAAATTTTTGTGAAAAAAGTTCTCTAAAATGTGAAAAAAACAAATTCTTCACAGTTTAAGAAAATGTCTTAAAATAAATAAAAATACCAATAACAACACATACCAGGGCTGCCAGCCATGATTGCTTTAAACAATCCCTGACTTTTGCCTGACTGACAACTTCATTTTCCCTGACCATTGTGGCGAAATGATGACTATTATAATAGGAAAACTTCCCGAATGACATATATAGAAAAAATATATCACGAATGAAGATAACAATATTATACGAGTGCGTATAATATTGTTCAAGAAAGTCGATTTTCACAGTTTTTGTTGTATTTCTACTATTAATTTACTGAGCCCACTCAGTACTTTGCCATTTGAAAAATTTTTGACTACATGTTACAAAACTTGTAACATGTAGTAAAATATGTTACTTCAGCATGTTCAGTTAAACAAAATAATGGCCTGTCTGTAATATAACTTATAAACAAATTAAGGCCTTCCTATGCAACAAAAACTTCTACAATACAGCATTAACACCATTTGTGGTAACCAAAGTTTGCCATAGTCAATGCTTAATTGAAGGGCACCTAAATTACATCATAATGTACACATCATGCATTGTTCCAATTGTATAAGCCTATTAATGTAGGATCTTCTAGATCAACATTGCATTTCAATTTTTGTTGTATTGCTATACACATATGTTTCAAATTTGTGGCACCATGGCTTCGCTTAACCTTATGTGTGCGACTCAAGAAAGTCGATTTTCCCTGACTTTTTGTTCTGAGGATTTTCCCAAATTTCCCTGACTTTTTTCAAAATTCCCTGACCCAGAACAAAAGTCCCTATCTTTTCCCTGACCTTGAATTTCCCTGACTTTTCTCTGACCACTGGCAACCCTGACATACTACACACATTTCACAACTGAGACAAAACAGAACAGACAAAATCAAACAGAATTATTTCACTGGTTAAATAAACATTTATCATATGAAGGCATTAAGAAACACACTAACAACTGATACAAGGGGGCCAAGGTGGCACAGTGGTAACACACTTGATTCCCACCTCTGCGATCAGTATTTCGAATCCTGCCCTGACCTCATGTGGGAAGTTGCTTGCTGTTGGTCAACAATTTACAGTTCAGAACCCTGACCAACTCTATGTAGTGGTTTCGTCTGCCCTTCCAACTACCCAGCACAATATAACTGATAAGGTACTAGGCATAATGTAAAACATTTTATAAAGTAAATATCAAATACACTACAACAGATACACTAGTAAATCAAGTCTGGCACAATGTTTGCTTACTTTGTCAGTGACCCATATCCTGTTTCACGAAAATGGTATAAATCTGACAGTTAGTATGGTCGACGATCTAGTTTTCATGTGTTTGCAACATAATTAACAATATCTCAGCCAGTATAAAATGAAATGTGTTCAAACAAAAATTGTCTAACTTAACTTTAATCTATGTTTAAAATTGAAAATTTTAATTAGTTAAATTTGAAAATTTTAATTACTTAAATGTAGCTTTTATAAGCTACAAGCTTACCATGTGGGACTTAATGCTGTTCTCGGGTTGCCACACCCGGGGCCAACGTCTTAGAAAAAAAGACAGTTCTTGTTAGCCACCGGATATACTGGTAGTTGTCGTCACGTGATAACTTCTGACCAATCGTCCTACTTTCTCGTTGAAATTTTTTTTTAAACCTACCCCTCAGCTGTAAACAGTGGGGAGGCAGGGTGGGACTCTTCTAAGTCCCACATGGTAAGCTTGTAGCTTATAAAAGCTACATTTAAGTAATTAAAATTTTCAATTTTATTACGCTACAATAGCTTACCATGTGGGACTTAATGCTGAATTCAACCGCCCGGTGGCGGGATTACAGCTGAGACTGGAAGGTATGTCATTTTTTCTAAGATTTTGAATTAATATGTATAGAATAGTGCCAGAAATACCAGTCTGAGTCCCATTTACAGTGCCCCGATCCCGAAGGCCGGGCCTGTAACGAGCCAAAAACCTAAGTAAATGAGAGACAGTGCTAAAACTGTCTAGATGTTTTATTGTAGGACGGAAGTGCAGCAGTGCTCACTCCGAGGTCTAAGGGTCCAAAAAGGGCCCTTCACGTATGACTGACCAACCCAGTGGTTGGGCATCTCATAAAATTTTTACAACCTGAATATGAGATTAATGACAACTAAATAAGTCCTTAATAGAAATTACTTGATAATTAAAGGATAAAATGACCTTACCCGTAACATCTTGAAGGTAAAGGAATACCTAGATCCTGGGAAAGACTCCTGAAGACTTGGTTGTAGCGGATGTGCCCCCCCCCTTTTTTCTTTCCGAGGACAACTGGTCTGAGGGGAAGGATCTAGGACTTGTTGTGCAGCCACTACGGGTCCCAGGTACAAATTGTTGTCGGTGTCCGACCAAGTAAGGTCTTTTAGGTAAAAATTTGTAAATGTGTTGTGAGCTTTCCAGTGACAGGCTTGCATGATTTGGTCCACCGATACCCCACCGTAAAAGGCCTTAGAGGCCGCGAAGGCCCGGATGTCATGCGCTTTGACTTGGACCAAGTCCAAGGCTTGTTGATCTGCTTGTTTGTAACAAAGTAAAATGGTTTGTTTCAACCATGAAGAGAGTGTAGCGGGTCTGATGTCTGAGGTATGTCCTTTCTTAAAGGAGATGAAAAGGAGAGAACGAGACCCTCTCAGGTCTTTAGTTCGGTCCAAATAAAACCTCAGGGCCCGCACGGGACACAGGGTCCTGTCTTCTTTAAACTGTCTATCTACAATGGTAGTCAGAGCAGGGATAGTCACCGGAGACACACTTTGAGAACCTTCTCTTGCTAGTTGGTTTTTGGCTATGAAATCAGAAGAAGGGAACAAGGCAACCTTTTCCCATTGGCCTAAATTAGATACTTTGTTAGCGACCCAGGCATGGATTTCGCTGCGGCGCTTGCCGGAGGCCAAGGCTAGCAAGAAAGCAGTTTTTAAAGTGAGATGTTTGAGGTCTGAGTCTTTCATGGGCTCAAAAGGTGCTTTGGTGAGCTCGTTAAGGACAACAGAAAGGTTCCACTTGGGTAAGTTTCTGGAACTTTTAGGACGATCCCTGTGAAAACTGGAGAGTAACCTATGAAGGTCTGCATTGTGTGCAATATGTTGGGCCGTTGGGCCCAAAGTGTCAACGATTGCAGTCCTGTAACCATCAATGGTCGAGGGGCGCCTGTTTAGGTCTTGGTACAGGTACATGAAGAAATCTGAGATTTGTTTCACAGATGGAGTGGAGAAATCCACCGAATTTTCTCTGCACCATTTTTCAAATAGGGCCCACTTTGACTTGTAGATGGTCCTTGTTGATGACCGCTGAGGGGCAGCAATTCTCTCTGCCACCTCCACAGAGAAGCCTTGTTCTTGGAGTTGTCCGCTCCTAGACACCAGGCGTGGAGGTTCAGGTGCTGGGGGTTGTTGTGGAACACCAGCTTGTGGGACTGTTTGAGTAGGGTTGTTGACACTGGGAGTTGCAGTGGGATCTCTGTTGAGAGCTGCACTAGGTCCCAAAACCAGGGCATCCCTGGCCAGCCTGGGGCTATTACGATGATCAGGCACTGGCATTGCCTGATCTTTTGGATCACCTTGTGAAGGAGAGCCGTAGGAGGGTACGCATATGCTGTGAGGTTGGTCCAGTTTATGTTCAGAGCATCTATGTCCCAGGCCTTTGGGTCTGGGATAGGAGACACGTATAGAGGGAGCTTGTGGTTCAGGTGAGTGGCAAACAAGTCTACATGAGGGGTGAACCACTTCTGGCAGATCTGTTTGAAGACCTGTGGGTGCAGAGACCATTCGGTTGACTGCACTTGGTTGGACCTGGATAGCAGGTCGGCCATCACATTCAGGCACCCTGGAATGTGCCTGGCTTTCAATGTTATGTGATAGTGATGGCACCAGGTCATGATCTTCCACAGGAGAGCACACATCTCTGCCGAGTGTGTTCCTCCTTGTTTGTTGATGTAGGCTACCACTGTTGAGTTGTCCGTCGCAACCAACACTGTTTGATTCTGGCACTGGTCCTTGAAGTCTCGAAGGGCCAGGGAGACCGCCTTCAATTCTAGGACATTTATGTGAAGCCTTTTTTCCCGATCTGACCACAGACCCTTGGTAAAATTTTGGTCTAAGTGAGCGCCCCAACCTTCATTTGAGGCGTCGGTAAAGAGTTGGATACTGTGGTCTTTGGGATGAAGGTCTGCACCTTTCATCACCTTGGAGGGATTTTGCCACCAATCTAGGTGGGCTGCAATGGCTTCTGTCCAGGGAAGGAGGTTGTCCAGCGACTGAGGATATCTCCAGTGCTCCTTGAGATGAAACTGAAAGGGCCTCATGTGAAGGCGTCCCTCCGGGACCATTTTCTCCGTTGAGGCTAGCAACCCAATTAGAGACATCAAACATCTTGCAGTCAAAACACGTTTTGACTTGAGTCGTAGGATCAAATCCTGAAGTTTGAGCCATCTCTCTTGAGTGGGTTTTACAAGGGCTGAATCTAGGTGGTATTCGTAGCCCACGAACGAAAACACCTGTGTAGGTTTCAGTTCTGATTTTTCCTGATTTATTATCCATCCCAAGGACTGAGTCAGTTCTACTACTGCCTGAGTGTTCACTTGTGCTTCCTCCTGAGACTGGGACCTGATCAGCCAGTCGTCCAGGTATTGGTGAATTCTGAGTCCTCTTGAGAGGGCCATTAGTTTCACTTCCTTTACGATCATTGTAAAGACCTGGGGGGCTGTGGTTAGTCCGAACGGGAGGGAGGTGAATTGGAACACCTGAGCCTTGTAGCAAAACCTTAGGTATTTCCTTGAGCTTGGGTGGATGGGGATATGCAGGTAGGCGTCCGACAGATCTATCGACGATACCCACTCCCCTGGAATCAGGGAGGTCCTGATGGACTCTGGAGTTTCCATTTTGAACTTTTCTACGTGTAGAAAAGTATTGAGCCTGCTTAAGTCTATGACTGGCCTCCACCTTTGGTGAGGCTTGGGTACTAGGAACAGGCGACTGTAAAACCCGAGAGATTTTACATTGTCTACCCTTTCGATAGCGTTCTTTGACAGGAGAGACTGGATACAAGTAGCCAAGGCTTGGTCTTTTTGTTGGGCCTTGTACTCTGACAGAATCAGAGGAAATCTGATCAAGTTTGGCTTTGAACGGAATGGCAGAACGTAGCCATTGGTGATAATGTTTAACACGTTTTGAGAACATTTGTTTGTGAGCCAGTCTCTCCTGAAAGAACGGAGGCGACTTCCTACTGGTGGACTGAGTGAGGCTTTGGAGGAGTCATTGGGGAGGGGGGTTTCCACGCCCCCTTCCTCTATTGTGGGGTCGAAAACGACCCCTGGAGCCTCTGAAGTTGGATTTTCCTCTTCCCGAAGGAAAGGACTGGTTACTGCTTTGAGAGGTATTGCCCCCATAGGGGCGTTTCCTGTAGGAGCCTCTTTTCTTGTGGGGACCACGAAAGGGCTTATTCTGGTAGGGTGCAAAACCCTGAGAATCTTTTGAGGTGCCTTTTTTGAGAAGGAAGTCCTCACCTTCCTTCACTAATTGAGACTCGAACAAGGAAGGGTCCCAAAAGGACGAGCTCCTGAGTTCTTGACGTCTCGTTTCTCCTAATTGTGGATGTAATAGAGTCATCTCGGCTTCGCGCCTGAGCAAGCCGGTATTAGCCATAGAGTATAATTCCCTCTGCAAAATATGGGCTAGAGATTTGCTGAGACAAGTGAGGGCCCTGTGTTGAACAAGTACTGTCTTGTTCCAAAAATCTAAGTAGTCAGCTACTTCCTCATATCCGCGCTTTGCCGCTTTCTCAGGATTGGCACCTTTCTGAATCTGAGATTTAATCTTCTTGACCATAGACTTAATGCTATGTTGGCATTTTTCCAATGAAGCATTGCAAGAAGAGGAGGTTTTGGCAAATGCAGCGGTGAAGTTGAGGGTAGAGATGTTTTGTCTAGCCTGAAGTTCTAGCTCCTTGAGAACTGGCAGGGGAACTCTGGCTACTGGGGGCCCAGAAGGTCTAGGAGTAATACAGATCTTAGCAAAGTCTGTATTCAACTCCTGAATTTTGTCCTGAAAAGTTGGTTGTCCCACCTTGTACCACTTTGAAGTTGAGGGAGGAGGCTTGACATATTTTCCCTCAGATAAGTTGGCAGCCTTAAAGTCATGTTGGAATTTATCAAAGGCGTCCTTGATTACTGAGCTAAGTGGAAGAATAGAGGAGGGACCTCTAGGTCTGAGCTCTTGACGGCCTTTTTCATCATCCAGACCCAACACTGAGGTGGAAGACCTGGGCATAGATTCCCTGGCGTCAGGGAGAGACAAAATACGCCTGAAGGTATCCACTTCTTCAGAGTATTGTGAGGGCATGTCAGACAAAGCTACTGCCCTATAATAAGGGGGGTCTGGATCATGTTGTGGGAGGTCTTGATCAGAAGCTACTCCTGAGGGCTGAGCCCTAGAGGGCTTAGAAGACCTGTGTCTGGCTACAGGGGAGTGATCCTCCTCTGAGGAAAATGACACGTATCTAGATCTTGATTTATGTTTGCTCTTGTCAGAGTGTTTTTTGGATCTAGAAGAAGGGATCCGAGGTTCATCGGAATCCTCATTTAGTTGGTCCGAGGCAGAGCCCGGGTCAACTGGCTGCTTATGGCTTTGCTTTTTGTGAGAGTACGAAACCTCTTCGGGATGACCTTCAGAGGGGGCAACGTACTGATCCGAGGAAGGTTGAGTAGATACTAGACGAGGAGGAAGAGCTGGACCGTAGTCCACATCCATATCCTCGCTTGGAATGTTAGTACCAGATCTCGGAGGGGGCAAATCCAGAGGGGCAGCAGAATTACTGGACAAGCCAGGTTTTGAAGCAAGAGTCGAGGACTGTACCTCGACTTTCTGTTTTACAGCCAACTCCTCTCGGAGTGACTGAAAAGCTTCCAACATGGATGCCTGGAAGGAACCCATTTGCTGCTGTAAATGTATATTTAAGGAATCACCGAGTGATTTCTCTATATTTTTCTGGATTTTATTTTGCAAAGCTGTACCAGGGGTGGGTGGAATCGTTTTGGCTGGCGTTTTCAAGGACAGGGAACTGAAGGCAAGAGGTTGTGGACGGGGGGGTGAGGTAAAAAGGCTATCAGCAGCACACTCGAGGTCTGCATTGGACCCAGTGAAGGAGTCCCCGTCGCCTTCACCCAAAAGATCTAGTTCATCTTTGGAACTAGTTGTCGCTTTCTGCTTTTTCAAATACCGTTTCCGGTTTTGGATTTTCTGTAGTTGCTCATCTGTGAAAGACGTGCAAATTTCACAAGGGGTTTCAAAGGTGACACAGGGGTCATCTCCCTTGCCAGCCTCCCTACAGGTAGGGCAGAAATTATGTGTATCAAAACTAAAGCAGAAATGGCGGCACTTCTGCGCTCTCGGTTTGTCTTTATTTGCTTGATGTGTAGACATTTTATACGCAATAAAAGACGTAGAATGTACTAGCCTGAACCGAGGAAAACTCAAAACACGCGACTGCAATAAAAATACTTATCCTGTGAAAATTAAACTTTTACAGAATGATCTATGATATATATTACAAGAAATATGCAAATATTAGCCTCCAACAATAAGTAAAGTCTGAGAAATAAATGAAAATGTCTGTATATTTACAAACTGCTACCAGTCAATCGTGGCCAACGAGAAAGTAGGACGATTGGTCAGAAGTTATCACGTGACGACAACTACCAGTATATCCGGTGGCTAACAAGAACTGTCTTTTTTTCTAAGACGTTGGCCCCGGGTGTGGCAACCCGAGAACAGCATTAAGTCCCACATGGTAAGCTATTGTAGCGTAATAAAAGTAGCTTTTATAAGCTAGAAGCTTACGTGGACCTGAATGCTTACTCAAATGGCCGCAGGCAATCGGCAATCTGAGTCCCGCTTACAGTGCCCCGGTTTGGAAACTGGGCCTGTAAGAAGCCAAAAACCATAATTTATCAAAGAACAGTACCGATACTGTTAGGATGTCTGGAATTTGAAGGGGAAAGTGCAGCCACGCTCACTTAAACGGTATGTATTGCCCCAAGGGTTTCACTACGACAATACAAGCCCTGGGCTTGAAATCTCTATTACAGGAAACCAAGAAAAGAATAAAAACAGCGATTATGGGTTACCCAGCTTAAACACATAATATGTATACATAACACTATTTTAACATAAAGGATAAAAGACCCTACCAAACATCCTGAGAAGGTATGCTTATACCTAGACCCTGGGTTTTGACTCCTGAAGACTTGACTGCAGCGGAGGTGCCCCTCCCTCCTTTTCTTTCCGAGGATGACTAGTCTGAGAGGAAGGGTCTAGGACTTGTTGTGCTGCTACAAGTGGACCCAGATACATATTGTTTTCATAATCTGACAAAGTAAGGTCTTTTAGTTATAAATTGGTAAATGTATTGTGAGCTTTCCAGTGACAAGCTTGCATGATTTGGTCAACCGAAAACCCCAGCATAAAAGGCCTTAGAGGCCGTAAAGGCCTTGATATCATGAGCTTTAACTTGGACCAAGTCCAAGGACTGTTGGCCTGTTGTTTATAACTAAGTAGGATAGGTGTATTAACCAAGAAGAGAGAGTAGCGGGTCTGATCCCTTGAGGCATGACCTTTTGAAGGAAATAAAGAGTAGGGATCGAGAACCCCTTAGGCCCTTGGTTCAATCCAGGTAATACCCCAGGGCCCATACTGGACACAGGGTCCTGTCTTCTTTGAATTGTCTATCCACGATGATGGTAGTCAAAGCAGGAATAGTCACTGGAGACACACTTGAGAAGCTTATCTTGCTAGTTGGTTTTTGGCTATAAAATCTGAAGTGGAGAACAAGGTAACCTTTTCCCATTGGCCTATATTAGATACTTTCTTTGCAACCCAGGCATGGATTTCGCTGCGGTGCTTGCTGGAAGCCAAGCTAGCAAGAAAGCAGTTTTGAGGGTAAGATGTTTGAGGTCTGTGTCTTTCATAGGCTCAAAGGGTGCTTGTGTGAGCTCATTAAGTACCACAGAAGTTCCACTTGAGAAGGTTTCAGGAACTTTGGGACAATCCCTGTGAAAGCTGGAGAGTAACCTGTTAAGGTCAGAGCTTTGAGAAATGTGGGGCCCCACTGGGCCCAAAGTGTCAACAATGGCCATCCTGTAACCATAAATGGTCAAAGGGCGCATGTTAGATCTTGGTACAGATACATGAAAAGTTTGAAATTTGTTTTACAGTGGGAGAGGAGAAAACCACTTAATTATCTCCGCACCATCTCTCAAACAGGGCCCACTTGATTGGTAGATGGTCTTGGTTGACTATCTTTGAGGGGCCGCAATTCTCTCTCTCTGCCCCTTCCACAGAGGAGCCTTGTTCTTGGAGTTGGCCACTCCTAGACACCAGGCATGAAGGTTGAGAAACTGTGGATTGTTATGAAAACACTTAGTTGATGGACTGTTTGAAAAGTGTTGTTGACACTGGTAATTGGAGTGGGATCTCCGGAGAGAGCTGCACTAGGTCCCAGAACCAGGGCGTCCCTGGCCAGCCTGGGGCTTATTACAATGAGGCAATGGGGTTGCCCGATTTTGGATCACCCTGTGAAGGAGAGCCGTGGGAGGGTAAGCATAGGCAGTGAGACCCGACCAGACTATGTTCAGAGTATCTATGTCCCAGGCATGTTGATCAGGAACAGGAGATACGTACAATGGAAAATTTGTAGTTCAGAGGAGTGGCAAATAGGCCCACATGAGGAGTGAACCACTTGACAGATCTGTTTTAACAGCAGTAGATGCATTGACCATTCTGTTGGTTGGATTTGGTTGATCTGGACAGAAGGTTGGCCATCACATTCAGGCGGCCCTGGAATGTGCCTGGCCCTGAAGGTTTTCTTGTAGGGATGGCACTATGTCATGAGTCTCCACAGTAGAGCGCACACCGCTGAGTGGGTTCCTCCTTGTTTGTTTATATAGGCTACTACTGTTGAGTTGTCCGTGGCAGCCTCCGGGACCATCTTCTCCGTTGAGGCAAGCAACCCAATTAGTGACATCAAACATCTTGCAATCAAAAACATGTTTGACTTAAAGTGTAGGATCAAATCCTGAAGTTTGAGTAATCTCTCTTGAGTGGGTTTTACAAGATGGGATTCGTAACCCACGAACGAAAAACACCCGAGTAGATTTGAGTTCGGATTTCTACTGATTGGTTATCCATTTGAACTTTCCTACAAGTAGAAAGGGGTTGAGCCAGCTTAGACCTATCACTGGTCTCCAACCCAAGAGATTGAACATTTTCCAACCTTTCTATGACGTTCTTGACAGGAGAGACTGAATACAATCCAGAGCTGGATCTTGAGAGGGCCTTGTATCCTGACCGAATCAGGGAAAACTCTGGCTAATTTTGGTTTGTGATGAATGGTTACCGTAGCACTTAAACATTGGTAATAATGTTTAACAAATTGTTTGAGCATTGTTAGTATGTCAGTCTCTTCTGAAAAAGAGACCTCCTACTGGTGGACTGAGTGAGGCTTTTAAGGAGACATTGGGAGGAGGGTTTTCACACCCTCATACCTTTGTGTGAGGTCTAAACAACCTCTGGAGCCTCTGCTACTCGATTTCCCCTACCTGGGGAAACGATGATAACTGCTTCGAATAGATTGACCCCCATAGGGGTGTTTCCTGTAGGAGCCTCTTGGTTGTGGGGATTATTAAAGGGCTGATTTGATAGGATCTAAACCCTCAGTGTTTCAAGGGCGCCTTGGAGGAGGAACTCTTCTCCCTCCTGAACTAATTAAGAATTCCCCATAGGGTCTCACTGGAGAAGAGGGTTGAGGTCTATTTTATAGGCTAAGGAACTCTGTAGGATAAGGATCCTCTTATTCGGATATTAATCACAGGTCTTGAGTAATCATTCTGCACCCTTTTTAATTTAAGAAGACCTGTCTGGCAGTAGCCTTGATATTGTCTCTATAAATTTTATGACCAGGTTACATTCAGAAATGACCTAGTTAAGGGAAGTCAAAAATAGGGAACAGAGATTGCCTTGTCTAAAGCTCAAACTCTTTGACTACCAGTAGGGGACCTAACCCACAGAGGCCCCAGGGGGACTAGGGCAGATACAGAATTAAAAATCTTAAAATTTTGTCCTCAAAAAACACTGTTGTCCCAATTTGAACTACTTAAGATGGGAACAGGGGGTTTATATATTAATTTTCAGGTGAACTAGCAGCCTGCAAGTCCTCTAAATAAAACAAGGCATCTTTAGTTGAGGACTGAGAGGAGGGTAGTTGAAGTGGCCCTTGGCCCAAGCTCCTGTTTGCCTGCTACATAATTCAGCATCCAGACTGTGGAAGAGGACCTAGGCATACGGTCCCTGGAAACAGGGCGATTAAAAAACTTTAAATTAAAAAAGTTTTAATGTCCTCGGAATGTCCTGAGGGTAAGTCAGACAAGTCTACTTCCCTATAAAATACAGTTTCTGGGTCTGGTTGAAATACCTTGGTTCATAAGAAGCCCTTTTGGGCTTGAGCACTTGACTTGCAAAGATAACATGGACTCCCCTAATGTGTCCGAACCCTGTTAAGACTCAAGAGTCTTTGCTTTGCCGCTGCAAAAGACTAGCATAGATGACACAGATCCCCCATTTTGGCCCCAATAGTGTCCAAACCTTATTATCATCCAAGAGTCTTCAGATGCATAAGCAAAAGACTTGGCCAGGTCCATCTGTTTGGAACCCGAGGGTTCAGGACCCATGCATTGGGTGGGGATCCGTGAGTTCGGATGTAGGGGGCCGAGCATGGGGAGAGGATCCGAGTGTTCGGACCCGTGTGAAACTTGTTGGGGGGGGCCGAGGTTCGGAAAACCACAGTTCGGATGGTTGCAAGTCAGGTTATTGTTTGTACCAGGCTTCAGATCCAAAATGGATCTTAAATTCGGTCCCACAAGGACTATAACTCATAATAGAAGCCTAAAGAAAACCCCCATTTGGTTGTAGTTGAATATTATAATTCACGTGCAAGCTTTTCCTGTTGAATTTTACAGTTCTTTGATAAGGAAACACACAACTGGTATTATTTATCAAGAGTGACACATGTTCATCTCCCCTACCTGCCTCACTGCAGGTAAGCCTAGTTGTGAGATAAGGAAAGCATTTAATGCACGGACTATTATTAAATAACATAAAACCTTGAATGCAAAATATATTTTCTAAAGTTAGATAAAGGAGAAGACAACTTTAAATATTACCAAACCAAGGTCTCCCAAACTGCACTGAAGACCCTATAGTTATGCAAGCATCTGTTGTCTAGATGAAAATTTCTACAAGGATACAATATTGTGCTTTATTTCATATTTTAACCCTAAAAAATGGACAAATAATGTAAAATATTTTATTTTTATTTTATTTTAACAGGTAAAGGTCCTGTAAAAAAACTACATACACGGTTCCTAGTCTCTCAGCACATGCTGTCTAGACAATACCATCACCATACTGGTTTCCCCAAGGAATCCCCCAGTTAGTTTCCATGCTTTATTTCATATTTTAACCCATAGTCAAATAATGCAGCAGAACGGGGATAAACCTTTAAGTATTTATTTTATTTGATTTCAACAAGCATATATTCCTGTATATAATATTTTCCCATGACTTTGCCATGACTTCTCCATGACCGAAGCTTTAAAATTAAGGACCTTTTACATGCTTCGTGGCATGAAAGAGACATGTACCGAGGCCACGAGCTCCCGTCGAGGCCACGAGCACCCACCGGTTTTGCTTTTGAGAACCACTCACAAGGTTCCAGTCATAGTACAGGAAGATGTGGAAGACACCAAAGTTTGATCTGATTACAAAAGTGTATCCTTTTACTGAAATGCTGGATGAAAGAAAGGATCAACGCTGTTTCGTGAAAGGATGCATTTTAATTTCCATGACTTTTTATGAATTTTTCCAAAATCTGAAGCCACTTTCCATGACTTTTCCAGGCCTGGAAAAAAGGAATGGAATTCCATGACTTTTCCAGGTTTTCCATGACTGGATACACCCTGTAGTCTTGCATTAGTTTTGCAAGCAATTGCTGTCTACACAATGACGGAAGTTGTTTCCAACTATTTCCTTCAACAAGGACTCATTTTGTGCTTTAATTTATATTTTAGCCCTTAAAATGGTCAAATAATGAAGCAAATAGGGTTAAATATTTTCTTGTATTTTGACAGGCCAATGTCCTATATATAATATGCACGAGTCCTGGTTATCACTCTATTTCACAACGTGAACCCGGAAGTGGATTTTAAGTTGTAAAATATGTTAAAATTACTTATCTGTTCTCTGAATTGTCACAAAATAAGATTCTATGTTATAAAATAAAGAAACTGATGTAGTTTCAGTATCCAACGACAACTATATTACACAGAAAAATATAACTTTTCTTCTTGCAATAAAACATCACTGTATATATCAGGGCCAGTGAGAAAAGACGCATTGTACTAACGCATTGAGCCATCATTATTTCGTCTATTTTTCTTGGACGTTGGCTGATTGCCTGCGGCCATCCGAGTAAGCATTCAGTTCCACATTGTAAGATATTGTAGCGCAATAAAATGATACATTTACATTATAAATTTTGTTAATATTTAATTGTTTGTAAATCTGTCAACATATAACTAATTGTGACAATTAAAACACCATTGGAAAGGTTATCATGTACAGTTTAACAATTATGGTTTTTTTTTATATTATTATGTTTAATTTTTGGTTTCTGAAACCAACAGATAGCATCAAAACTAGGTCAATAACCCTGTGACATATATAACATTCATATTAAAATTGGACCTATGCATTGGAGAACCGATGCAAATCTGTATCCACCAGAAAGATAACTCACCAAAGCCAGCGAACCGTTGTTTGACCTTAAAGGAGGGGCCAAAGGTCAAATCTGACAAAATCAGAAGATTCCCAGCCCATGATATCCTACAAGTTGGTTTCACATTGCAAACCTCTAGGATCAATAATAAGTGAGTTATAAGAACTTTTAAGATTGGTTGTACTTGTTTGACCTTGAAGGAGGGGCTCAAGGTCAAATCTGACCACATCAGAAGATTCCCAGCCCATGATTTCCTATAGGTTGGTGTCACATTGCAAACCTCTAGGACCAATAATAAGCGAGTTATAAGCACTTTTAAGTTTGGGTGTCCTCGTTTGACCCTGAAAGAGGGGTTTGAGGTCAAATCTAAGCACATCAGAACATTCCCAACCCATGATTTCTTATAGGTTTGTTTCACATTGCAAACCTCTAGGACCAATATTAAGTGAGTTATAAGCACTTTCAAGTTTTTCTATCCTCATTTGACCTTGACGGAGGGACCCAAGGTCAAATCTGACCACATCAGAAGATTCACAGCCCATGATTTCCTATAGGTTCGTTTCACATTCAATTTGCAAACCTCAGGACCAATAATTAGGGAGATATAGGCACTTTTAAAGTCCGCTATGTGGGGTACTTTGGCACTCCATGGATGACCTTGAACTAAGAGCTTCAAGGTCAAATGTCTGCAAGGTTGTAGAGGACATGTATATACATATCACCTATGAAGAGACTCAACCTTCTACCTATGAGAAACGGCCAGTAGAAAAATGTAGATAATTTTCCAAAAATGCCCTCGGCAGCCATCTTGTTTTTCAGAATAAAGCTAATTTGAATCCCAGAGCTTACCCCCCAATGAAGATATCCTGCAAATTTGGTGAACCTAGCTGGTGTAGTTTTCCTCCGAGAGCGTTAACGCCAAAAATCTCTCTCTATGCTGCGTTGGCAGTGGCGGCGACGTAGCAAATGCTAAACCAAAGCATACACCGGATGCTTCCGGTGGATACAACAAATGAAACAAATATATTGTAGCATTTTAGTTGATATTTCCTCATAATTCTGCTTAATATTATATAAGTATTTCACAGTTGTGGAGAACTTAATGTACATTTGTTGAATCATATACTTTATTGATATTTTTAATTAAGTAGCATGATAACTGGTGCAGCTGATATAGATAGGAAAGCATGAAAACTCTTGTTTTTTGTGGTTTTTGTTCATTATCTTTAAATTTTCTATAGCAGAAATGTATTTTTGGTTTCCTAAAGATTAAATTTTGATGAATTTGTCAACTGATACATGTTACTCTTGAACCTCTATTATCACTGATCTCTTTACCTTTACATTTCCAATATTGAATTATTGATCAGGCACCCTAAATTTTCATTCTATATCAATCTTCCACATAGCAGTGGATCCCTACACTATCTTTAATGTCCCTCAACTATCCCTATTTTCCATTCTTTTATTGGTTTATTGCCCTGAATACCCTTTGCATGAAGATAGATTTGATTAGATTTATCACCTGGATGCACATATCCACTTTTTCATCTGATCCATCATCACAGTCAGGCTCACCATCACAGAACCAGGACATGGGGATGCAGTAAGTGGGGTCATCTGGGCAGCTCATGCCACCTTCTTTACCATAGATCATCTGCTGACAGAATTGTGGGGAACCAGGTTTAGGCTGTGGCTGAGATGGTGTTTCTTCTTCGGGAACCTGTCCTCCAGCTGGTAATGGGCATGGTGGTTCGTCGACTACAGAATACATATAACGATATCGATGTGTTACAAATACAATATGACAGGAACAAGGTTTTTTTTCTTTTTTTCCTTTTTAGCAGCCAGAGTAAAATATTGCATCTTCCCAGAAATGTGACTGGTAAAAAATACATAATATAATGGAGGTTTGTCACTGCTGTCAATGTTTTGTAATATAACACTATACTATTCGGACTAACAAATGAGACTGCTCAATGGAAAAGAAACATATCAAATGTGTTAGAAGATAACATCTATCTCTCATTCTACCATTCTATCAACTGTGACCCTCTGACCCTTCAGAATGAAGCAAAAGTTATATTGGGGTAGGCTGTCAGCATTTCTCACATGTGTGTTGTGATGAGCTGAATTGTAATCAATGACCACAAATTAATGGTCAAAGTTTTGCCAAATTTTACATAAAATCTATAAGCCTATGACACCTCTCTGATAAGTGCAGAAGGTAGAGGTATATATCAAATAATCACTTTCACTGATTTACTTTCATGAAATGAAGGACTTCTTTCCGTGGTTATTTTTTCTACAATTTTTTTATCTGAAAAGTATTACAGTCCCTTACCATAGAATAGACCAAATTCATAACAGCTGGCCTTGCAAGCCTCACTGAAGTAAGCACTTGTGAAACAGCGCCATGGTTTCTGAAGTGTCATGTATGTGCATGTTCCGACAGATCCAGTATTTATACAACCTAAACATCAATAACATAACAATGATCATAACAAAAGGCTAAGCCTAAATCCAAACATTCCTTTCATCAGTAATTAAAATGTTTTCCGACATTGCTGATATCACTTCAATTTATACATAGGAAACAAGTTTCTTTATTTAAAGCCTGTATTTGATAGATTGCTTTTACTTTAAAGCTACATTTGAATCGTACATTAAAAGTCATACCACATTACCTTCTGGTGGTGTGTACTTTACATCACTGCAAGATGGCTTCTGTTCATCCTCAATAGCTATAAGCAAATAAAATCATTTCAAATTTGATGGTCTCAATATACTGTTATTTGATATTTATGATCTTGAGTTTACGGTAATAAAGTTTAAATCAGTATCTGTATATACTACCTACATCCAAAATGAGAGAGAGTTTATGAGTAGAGGAAACCAGTGTGTGGTAGTATGGCAACTTTTATCCACTCTAAAGCATCTTTCATTAATTAGTTCACTTTATTCACTGGTTCCATCCCATGGTGAAGGTTTAGACAAAATTTATGTTACTATCTCAGCTTCAACTACATTTACAAAGTGATATTTGTTCAAACTGGAAGCGCAATTAGAGAAAAGTATACAAAAATACAAAAATTCTGGTTTAATACTATTCATTTAGTTTTATAATAACCATGGCAAATGAATAGATATCGATAACATATAGTGTAAAAGAACGAACTTTTGATGTTGCTTGAATCCATGCATCTGCCTTCATAGCACACACAATCATCTCCAGAACAAACCTGCAAACGATCATTTTTCTTTAAATTTACTTTATTCAAATGTACATATTTTATTAAAAGCAAATCCATCGGAATTCGGAAATCTGATATCAGAAACTCTAGTTGGAAATGGTGATGTCAGAACCTCTTATCCTGTTGGTTAAATTGCTCTGAAGGCCCTTGCACATATACGCGGCGCGGTACGATTTTTACTGCATACTGAGCAGACGAATTTTCATAACCTTGCACATTTGGGAGGATTTCCCAGCAGTTTTCAGTATATTGACAAAATATTTTAACTAGAGTGAAAGTGAATAGAATAGTTAAAATAATCATAAATGTAATTAATAAGGTAATACCCCACAGTGAATTTCCACACCCTCCTACCCTTACATGCATTTAATCTTATTACAATGAAAGGCCTTGACCAGTGTCCCTTTTATAATACTGGTGATTATACCCCCTTTCAATTTATAAACTTATGGCTGTGTTGTGTCTACAGATATTGTCACACACCTAACATGGCCTAAATTAGCACCCCTCTGTCTTTTATAAGGACTTAATCTCTCCACCAAAAAGACCCTTGACCAGTGTGTCCCTTTTAGAATTGCTGGTAATTGCAATCCTCATTCAGTTAAACATTTTTATGTGTCTATATGGACACCCACCATATTTTGTCATCTCTCCCCTAGTAGTTAATCCCTGTGTGCTTGCATTTTGTTTTCTAATTAATATATTTGTATAAAGTTCTGTGATAGACTGCCATTTTTAACCTGTGAGGAATCTAAATATCAATGAAAACTTGGGGAAAATAATAAAAAAGCCGCGCGGTTTTTGAAAAAATTAGAAAATTTTCTAAATAGATAAATCCGCGCCACACCGTTAGCTGCCGCGCCGCACATATGTATAAGCTGTGAACTACTTCCATTATTTCTATTTTATTTAGCCGCACCGCGCTGCGTCGCGCTGGTGTACAATGGGCTTAAGTTACAGATTTGAAGTTCTGACATCAGGATTTGAAATTGTGATATCAGAATTTCAAAACCTGGCATCACAATTCCATATCATGATATTTAAAATAATGGGTGGTAAGTAAATAAAATGTATTTTTCAAGGTAAGAAAATCTGTACCAATACCCTCAATACTAGGATCTGAAGTTGTGATGTGGGAAACTGAATTGTTGTAATGAATTATCAATAATTAATAACTGCCACAATTAGAAATTTTGAATTCAGAATTTCAAATCATGACAAATTATGCATCACAGACTCCAAATGGAGCATCTGATATTGGAGTTCAAGACATAACATATCCATCAGCCGTAAACTCCCAGCCTATACAAATCCAGCTGGCATTAGATATGGTGAAACCTCACAGATAATAGGCCAAATGTTTGTTTGTATTAAGCATAACAAATTTAAACATGTTCATGAAGGCTTTTTTCACCTTCATTTTATATAAACACTGCAGTTATATAAGAACTGTGATCCTTGCTATAGGTACTGCTTGAAGGTGATTAACTGAATAAAAAAATCTGTGATCTATTTATATTTTTTTCTCAAGCATTATAATGTAAATAGTTCTGTGTCATTTGTGTATTTCTTGAAGTGGCTGCACATTTACAAATCATTTACAAGATGAAAAAGCCCTAAATGTTAAATAAAAATACAATAAAGTGGCCAGTTGTAATAAAATGGATACGATATTTAAAATTGTCATGTTACATACTATGTGACATAAGTTTGTGGTGAAAAAAATATTGGACATGAATAACAGAATTATGAATACTGGAAGATTATGGATGGTCATTTTGAGTAGTAACAGATGAAGGTCACAGGGTCTGTCCCTTATGCTAGATGATTGTCCTTAATTCTCTTAACAATTTAACAAATAACAAGCTTTATCAGTTCTTATTCAATGTTCATCCCACATTAAGGTTGCATTATGAAACAAGAATTTTCTCTTACTGTTTTAGAGATAATTTCACAGTCAAGCATCTTGGATAACATCTGCCCGATAAATTTGTTTTCCTCCGGTCAATGATGAACAGCTAAGAAATCTACACATATGGCTTTCATATTTCACACATATGGTGATAAAATATTATTAAACAGTATCAGTTACAGCACTCACAACCCAGACTTGTCTGTTAAGAGGGGCTTAGTTCCAATTACACTGAACTGAGTATCTCTAATAACATATTTGGTGGAAGGGAAGGGGGCTAACCACTAAACAGACAATGCTTGTCATATGACCAACTCACCCTTTCACAATTCGCCTAAGGTTTTGAAAAAACAATGTCCATGGCAGAAATAGGGATAATTGTAAAGATAAAAATTTATTATATCTTCCAAATTTGATGAAGGATGTGGCAGATTTCAGCTGGTCAAGTGCAAAATCTGCCCACACTACTATGTTGTTTAGATGGAATGTGGGTCCCTTGAGTGGTTTAGGACAAATGGGACTAACTGGATCAAACAGGTACCTTTTACATGACCAATTCACCCATTCACAATTTGTCCATGGTTTTGTAAAAGCACTGTTGATGAAAAATAGAGATTGCAAGGACAGAAGGTTATCATACTTCTCTGGATTTGACAAGGGATGTGACATTTCAGCTGGTCTAGTTAAAAATCTGCACATATGCTTCTATTGTTTCAGATGGATTGTAGCTCCTTTATCTGGTTTGATACAAACAGGATTATCAGGATCAGACTTTCTCATGTCCAGCATGACAATGATCTATCTAGGCAAATTTGGATAAATATTGAGGGGTGCAGGCATCCATGGTTTTGCAAGGCATTTCAATCTGGTTTGTGTCAATACATAAAAAATCATGAGGTGGGAGGAAGTTTGCAGTGCCATACATGTGCCCATTGTCTGTCACAATGTAAGACCATGATCCATACTGGTATAGATTGCCATGTTACATATACATGTCAAAAATAAACAAAGGGCTGCTAAGCATTACAGGTCGTGAGCCGCAATGTTAAGCAAAGCACTAAGGTGACAAGCAAATCTGATATCATCTTAATAGAGGTTAACAATATTCCAGTGGCCAAACAAATTGAAATTTGTGTGTTTATCCAAGGTTTTACGGTAAATATATCACAAAAAAACACTAATATTTCCAAGCTTGAGGAACACAAAAACCGACCTCAGCATGGAAGAAATGTAAGGACAAAAAACGGTTACAAAAAACAGATGGTAGCAGAGAATGAATCTGTCCCTATTATTCAATCTAGCAAGGTGAGCAACATGTAAATTTAGTAATTGTGAACTAGTAATTGATGCCTTAATAAAGACTGCCAAAACAATGAAAAACCTTGTGTGACAGGAGTAAGGCAATCAAAAAACTCTTGTTATATGACGTAACCAAGGTGTGGAATGAAAAATTTTCAATGTGGTTTTACCAAACTAATTTAAAAACTACCAAAAGAATATTTTAAAACCTAATTTTGAACTACTTAATAAATGGAAAGTCCTAAGTGACTTCGATTTTAGGTTTGTTAGTAACAACAGGATCAATCAGTAAATGCAGGCACTGATAGAGTTTGCCTTGACCTTCCACTTAGTAGACCATAATAGTACAGAACTAAACTCCATAGATACAACAGCACATTTGTACAAAATGACATCTGATTCAATAGGGTGTTCTGTCCTGTCTAATTTGATCCTCAAGATTATGACCTTCTATCTTTGATCTGGAACTACATTGGATATACAGACACATGTCTGCCATGGGAGGAGATTTTTTGGAGGCTCAGTGATGCCACACATTAGAGAACATGGCAACAGGTTACACCATCATAAACTGTTGGTGCCTGTATGCTGCATGTTGCAGGGGCATCATATAATTATCAGTTGGATTTACTACACTGGTTGGACCTGGGCATCAGTTGCAATAAACTAGTTCCCCCAAAGTTCAAAGGCTGTATTGTTACAGTCGAAGGGGCAAGTGCGAGAGCAGTTTCTTGTTGCTTTCAACTTGTGACAGGAAAAGACAGAAAGTTTTACTGAACAATTGTATTTAACATTTAAAATAATAATTATAATCAACTGAGATACACCAATAGTTTGCAATATAATGAGAGTAAACAAAAAATAGCATCAGAGATGCCCATACCCCAATGTCCCACAGCCTGGGAAAATATTTTCAACACCATGAGATATAGAAGTAGTGAAACAGTACACAGACTGGGATACTTTCAGAGCACTGCATGTACAGATTAAGTATTAAAACAAGATAATTCAGTAAACTAAAAGTTTTGAAGCTGTAAAATTTCTTAACTGGAGAATAGCTGTCAATAAAAATATCACAATTATGTATGGTCAAATTATGGTTTGAATGTTTTGAATATTACCCATACATACAGGTGTGGCAATACATGCTTATATGTGGAGTTGGGACAAAACCTGTGACTCACTTGATGCAATACCATCTGTTACAATGGGAAGCTGCAAAAGTAAAACCCTTAATGAATTCTAATATGACTATAACAGTGCTTAATCTACATCAAAAGACATGCAAAGGTGCAACAACCAAGATTCAAGTAAAAAGATATGAGAGATATAAGAGAGATAAAATAGTATCACATATCCCTGTAGAGAGATAAAATAGCATCAGATATGCAAGATCAAACGTCAAATCTAGGGCATACCATGATGTCGCACACCTATAACTCCCGACCAATGTCCCTACCAAATATGAACTTCCTGCATCTTATGGTTTCCGAAATATAGCCCGGACAAGGTATTATAGGTCAAGGTCACTAAGGCAAGGTCAAAGGTCAAATCAAAGTCACACCATGATGCTTTACATCTACATACCCTAGCCAATGTCCCTACCAAGTATCAACTTCCTACACCTTACGGTTTCTGAGATATAGCCGGGACCAGATTTTATTGGTGAAGGTCACTACTGTAAGGTCAAAGGTCAAATCAAGATCACAGAATGACATTGCACACCTACACCGCCTAACCAATGTCCCTACCAAGTATCAACTTCCTACATGTTATGGTTGCCGAGATAAAGCCCGGACAAGATTTTATAGGTCAAGGTCACTATGGCAAGGTCAGGTCAAGGTTGTGCCATGACGTTGCACACCTACACCCCCTAACTATGGTTACTACCAAATATCAACTTCCTACACCTTATGGTTTCCGAGATATAGCCCAGACAAGATTTTATAGGTCAAGGTCACTACGGCAAGGTCAAATCAAGGTCATACATTGCACACCTACACTCCCTAACTAATGTCCCTACCAAGTATCAACTTCCCACACCTTACAGTTTCTGAGATACAGCCCGGACAACCTTTTTCCCGAGGCTCACCCACCCACCAAACCGTCCGCCCATCCGGACACCATGGGTGAAAACAATACCCCGACAGCCCTTAAGGGCTGTGAGGTGATAAAACCAATCTAACCTGACCACAGTCCTATCCCCTAACAAACAGTTAAAACCAGTTTGTCCACTCTGTCCGCACAGATAAACTAGACCTGATGCAAATAACAACTCACCAAAGCCAGTGAACTATCATTTGACCTTGAAGGATGGGCTCAAGACCAAATCTGGCCACATCAGAAGATTCCCAGCCAATGATTTCCTATAAGTTGGTTTCACATTGCAAACCTCTAGGACCAATAATAAGTGAGTTATAAGCACTTTTAACTTTGACTGTCCTCATTTGACCTTGAAGGAAGGGCCCACATTTGAAGATTCCCAGCCCATGATTTCCTATACGTTGGTTGCACATGCCAAACCTCTATGACCAATAATAAGGGAGATACAGGCATAAGGGGAAATACATGGGGTACTTTGGGACTCCGTGGATGATTTTGAATGAAGAGCTTCAAAATCAAATGTCTGAAAGATTGTAGAGGGCATGTTTATCCATTATACATATCACCTATGAAGAGATTCAACCTTCTACTTATGAGAACCAGCCAGTAGAAAAAAAGGTAGATAATTTTCAAAGAAATGCCCGTGGCAGCCATCTCATTCTTGAGAATGAGGCTAATTTCAGTTCTAGTGAAGCTTACTTTCCAATGAAGATATCCCGCAAATTTTGTGTAGCTAGCTGGTGTAGTTTTCTGCTGAGAGCATTAGCATAAAAAATCTCTCAACACGCGGCGGCGTATTGAACGCTAAACCAAAGTATCCATCGGTGGATACAATTAATCCATAATATAGCAATTTCAAAGGTTAATGTCCATATGGCATACCAGTTCAACACAAACTAACTGTATTCAGGCTTTCTATCTTTTATATATATATATCTTGAGTTTATAGAAGGTTCTGGAAACAAATATAAACATAGTTACACATTTCCAAGAAACCAGAATCACATAGGTTCTAGAAGCTTAGTTACATTTTTCCCAAATCTATAAAAATATCACTCCACCACAGAATAAGAAAGATCAAAACTGACTAGGTCACTTCTGCAGAAAATCAATAATTCAGTGTGCATATATAACAGAACTATTAACCCACACACAACAATGCACTGGCATAGTACAGGAAGGGACAGCATTTTGCAGTGGGCAGTGTTTTACCAGTTTCTGTTGTACTTCATTTAAAAGTAATGTCTACCATGATACTGAAGGAACTGTATAGCACAGACAAGTGTGCAATATATCTTGATACTTTTCTAAGTTTTAGAACTGACAGACAGTATCCAGGATTATAAAGATTAATACAAAAGTTTATATGTCTGTGAAAATATGTGTAAGCTTTATTAGCTTTAATAAAGTTTATATGTCAGTGAAAATATCCCTAAGCTTTATTGACTTTAATTATTGTATACGTTATTGTATACAAAGTGTTTAACAGTCTTTGTAACTTTTTGGGAACAGTATAAAATAATTGGCGAAATGCTGTCCACTTTTTGACAGCCCTAAATTGTATGGAGGTATTTGTACTTATCACAAAAAATATTTTAGGATGTTGCTATCATTTTACAGTTTGAGGAACCTCTTTTCATTCTGATAACTTTTATAACACCACACTGCATTTTTGTTCTCAAAAAAGTGCATTTTGGTGTTTTTATGGGCGAAATGCTGTCCCCCACTTGTAACCTTATATGTGAAAGTATGCCTTGGCATTGAGACTGACACTGTTTTATGCAACATTTCAATACCACAACAAAAGCTTTCCCACATCTGTGACATGGTCATTGACTGTGAGTCGGGTCACAAGAATTTTTGCTCCATGCAGCAACTCCAATCTTTTCTATGGCATTTCATGTATATTCAAAAATGTGTGAAACCTGCCCACATATTTCAAAACAGTATAAACAAGGTCTAAATGAATTTGGCACTTTTCTAATAGTGCCAAGTTTGGTCCATTTTTCAATCACTATAATAATTTTTGCCATAAATTGGCCATATTGTGCATTTTATAGTCTGTATACACTTAGATAGCAAGTTTGAGCAATATTTTATCATTTAAATCTTTATCCACAACTGATTGAATTCAACCTTATTTCAGTACAATGTTCAACCATGTCTTTCAGTAACATTAGTAATACTTTATTCAATGAGAATTGGACTAAGCCTGTACAAATTAAAAAAGAATTGTGAAAAATACTCTGATATAACATAATGATTGAATTCAACCATGTCTGTCAGGAACATTTGTGATCCTTTATGCAGTGAGAACTGAACTAGTCAGCAAAACTTGTACGACAGAATTATGAAAAAGAGTCAGATATAACAGGAATACGTCATGATTGAATTCAACCATGTTTGTCAGTAATATTTTGTGATCCAATATGCAGTGAGAACGAAACTAGCCCGGGCAGCTTGCAGTACAGAATTATGAAAAATACTCTGATATAACAGGAATAAGGGATGATTGAATTCAACCATGTCTTTTAAGAATCTTTGTGATACTTTATTCATTGAGAATTGGACTAGCCTGTTCAATTTGTAGCTCCAAATGGTGAAAAGATATTGCCATATAACAGGAATAAGCGATGATTGAATTCAACCATATTTTTCAGTAATATTTGTGATTTTTATGCAGTGAGATCTGCACAAGCCTGCACAACTTGTAGCACAGAACTGTGAAAATACTCTGATATAACAGTAAGACATGATTGAATTCAACCATGTCTGTCAGTAATATTTGTGATTCTTTATTCAGTGAAAATTGGACTAGCCTGCACAGCTTACAGCAGAGAATTGTAAAACATACTTGGATATAACAGTAATAAGTGATGATTGAATTCAACCATCTCTTTCAGGAATGTTTATGATCCTTTATGCAGTGAGAAGTGGATTAACCTGTGCAAATTGTAGCACAGAATTGTGAAAAATGCTCAGATATAACAGGTATAAGAGATGATTGAATTCAACCATATTTTAACATTTGTGATCCTTTATGCAGTGAGAACTACACAAGCCTGCCCAACTTAGTGCACGGAATGATGAAAAATACTCAGATATAACTGGAAAAGAGATGATTGAATTCAACCAAACTTTCGATTGGACTAAGTCTGCACAACTTGTAGCACAGAATTATGAAAAAATATTTTGATATAACAGGAATAAGAGATGATTGAATTCAACCATGTCTGTCACTAATATTTGCCATCCTTTATGCAGTGAAAACTGCTGTAGCTTACACAACTTGTAGCACAGAATGATGAAAAATACGTGTAAGTTATGATTGAATTCAACCATGTCTTTCAGAAACATTTGTGATGCTTTATTCAGTGAGAATTGGACTAGCCTGTGCAACTTATAGCACAGAATTATCAAAAATACTCAGATATAACAGGAATATGACATGATTGAATTCAACCATATCTTTCAGTAACATTTGTGATACTTTAGTCAGTGAAAACTGGACTAACTTTCACAGCTTGTAGCACAGAATTATGAAAACAATATTCTTATGTAACAGTAATAAGAGTTGGTTGAATTCAATCATGGTTTTCATTAACATTTGTGACCCTTTATGTAGTGAGAACTGAGAAGCGAGCTAGTCTGCACAACTTGTAGCACAGAACTGTGAAAAATACTCTGATACATCAGAAACAAGAGATGATTGAATTCAACCATGTCTGTCAGTAATATTTGTGATGTTTTATTCAGAGAGAACTGCTCAAGCCTGCACAATTTGTAGCACAGAACTATGAAAAATACTCCAATATAACTGGAAAAGAGGTGATTGAATTCAACCATGTCTGTCAATAATATTTGTGATCTTTTATGCAGTGAGATCTGCACAAGCCTGCAAAACTTGTAGCACAGAACTGTGAAAATACTTACATATAACAGTAAGACATGATTGAATTCAACCATGTTTGTCAGTAATATATGTGATCCTATATGCAGTGAGAACTGAAGTAACACGGGCAACTAGCAGTAAAGAATTATGAAAAATACTCCCATATAACAGGAATAAGGGATGATTGAATTCAACCATGTCTTTCAAGAACATTTGTGATACTTTATTCATTGAAAATTGCACTAGTCTGTGCAATTTGTAGCACAGAATTGTGAAAAGATGGAAGGCACATGCGTGCCCCCAACTCTAATAAAGCAAGTTTTCTCCTAATTGGATTTTGCCATTGTCTTTCAGTGACTTAATCTCTCTTAATGTATCTATGGTTATGGTTTGGCTCCCTCCATTAGAAAGATTTGACATTATTTAATTCTAATTATACATGTAAATTTTATTGTGTCCCCGGACGAAAGTCGGGGATACTTAGGATTCAGTAGAGATTTTCTTTCGGACGCGATAACTTAAAAATATTTTAGTAAGACCTTTCAAATTTGGTATGTGGGTATATATGAGCAATGCCACGAACGCTATTGCTGGTGACCTTGACCTTCAATTTCAAGGTCACTGGTGGCTTCTTAAAGCTCAGATTTTGGCCAATTTTTCACATTTTGGCCCATTTCTCATATACAGAAAGTTAAATCATCCTATGGATGGTATACACAATACATATATATGTCCTCTGTAAGCATGCAGAAAATTGACCTTGAAGCTCTTCAATGAAGGTTATCCACAGACCGCCAAAGTACTTCACTGAGGCCATTTTTTGGCTTTTTGGAGATATTTTTATACTTAATGCTATACTGCATGGAAACTAATGAAAAAGGCTTTGGAGGTTGAGCACATGATGGAGTACCAGCATCCAGTTTGTTGACCTTGAAGTTCCTTTCAAAATTGGTGTAATTCCGTTTGTCCGTTTTTTTCTGTTTGTCTGTGGGTCAACATTTTGTTTCTGGACTCTTAACTCAAAAAGTCTTTGTCCAATCGAATTCAAACTTGACAGGGAGATAGATCACCATCATAGCTAAGTTGCTATCGAAATTGGTGTAATTTCGTCTGTTCATTTGTCCGTTTGTCTATCAACAATGGGAAAAAGTATCTCAGAAACCGTAAGGTTTAGGAAGTTGATACTTGGTAGGGACATTGGTTAGGATGTGTAGGTGTGCAACGTCATGGTCTGACCTTGATTTGACCATTCACCTTGCCGTAGTGACCTTGAGTTTGAAAATCTTGTCCGGGCTATATCTCAGAAACCGTAAGGTGTAGGAAGTTGATACTTGGTAGGGACATTGGTTAGGGGTTGTAGGTGTGCAACGTCATGGTGTGACCTTGATTTGACCTTTGACCTTGTTGTAGTGACCTTGACCTATAAAATCTTGTCCGGGCTATATCACGGAAACAGTAAGGTGTAGGAAGTTGATACTTGGTAGGGACATTGGTTAGGGGGTGTAGGTGTACAATGTCATGGTCTGACCTTGATTTGACCTTTGACCTTGCTGGAGTGACCGTGACCTATAAAATCTTGTCCGGGCTATATCTCAAAAACCATAAGATGTAGAAAGTTGATACTTGGTAGGGACATTGGTTTAGGATGTGTAGGTGTGCAACGTCATGGTCTCACCTTGATTTTACCTTTGACCTTGCCATAGTGACCTTGACCTATAAAATCTTGTCCGGGCTATATCTCGGAAACTGTGAGGTGTAGGAAGTTGATATTTACTAGGGACATTGGTTAGGGGGTGTAGGTGTGCATCGTCATTGTCTGACCTTAATTTGACCTTTGATCTTAATGTAGTGACCTTGACCTATAAAATCTTGTCCGGGCTATATCTCGGAAACTGTAAGCTGTAGGAAGTTGATGCTTGGTAGGGACATTGGTTAGGGGTGTAGGTGTGCAACATCTTGGTGTGATCTTGCTTTGACCTTTGACCTTGTCATAGTGACCTTGACCTAGAAGATCTTGTTACACCTTTGGGTCTGTCTTTTGATGCAGATTAAGCACTGGTTAAAGTCACATAAGAATTTTACTTTTACAACTTCCCATTGTAACAGATGGAATTTCATCATGTGAGCCACAGATTTTGCTCCAACACCACACATAAGCATTCATTAAATGTATTACCACTTCCATATGCATGATAATATTCAAAACATCTAAACCATAATTCGGCCATGCCAGATGTAGATAAAGTACATGCATTATCTTTCTCTTAGACATTATTTTCTCTATCTAAACATTGTTTGAACCTTCATATAACTGCAGTGCTCTGAAAGTATCTTAAACTTTGTACTGATACAGTACTTCTACATCTCATGGTGTTAAAAATATTTCCCTAGGCTGTGGGGTACAGGCATCTCTGATGCTATTTTTTGTCCATTTATCTGTCCATCAACATTTCCGTTTCCAGACTCTAACTCGTAAACGCTTTGTCAAATTGAATTCAAACTTGACAGGGAGATAGATCATATGATTCTGTCTGTTTCTTTGTCCATCAACATTTCCATTTCCGAACTCTAACTCAAAAATGCTTTGTCCAATCGAATTCAAACTTGACAAGGAGATAGATCACCATAATAGCTAAGTTGCTTTCAAAATTGTTGTAATTGTATCCCCGACGTGAAGCGGGGATACTATGGATTCATCATCGTCGTCGTCCGCGCCCTCGTCCACAGAGATTTCTTGTTAGCGACCTACAGTCCACATTTCTTTCCAGATTTCTTTCATATTTGGCCGGTGGCTTGATATGGTAGAGGACTCGCCACCCTATCTTTTTGGTAGGCTTTATGTCTAAATTAGGCCTGTGGTAGACAAAAATGTCTAAAATGCATTAAAATTCATGAAATCATGCACTTAATCACTTATAACTTGAAAAGTGTTGCATTTAGAGCATTTTGTTTAAAATATGTAATCTTTTACAAATACAGGAAAAGAGTCATACTACAGGATAAAATTACATTTTCTATCTTAAACTTATTACTTTGCTTGTTATTCTTTTATACAGTAGCACAATTTGAGAAATATTTGGTCATAATCATTACATTTGAATGCATAAACTTGTCCATTTGCATTAAAATTTATTGTAAATGAAAAAAATATTGAAAGTTAACATTACATATCCCATGTAACTGCTTATGAAATTATAAACTGAGGTAAACTAGTTACCTATAAAATAAAATAATGCTGGATTTTAACCAAGTATCAAACTTTGACAGTGATGATACCATTTAAATGTTTAAATAATTTTTAATGGTGAGTATGACCCAGCAGACAACCCCTAAGCATAAAAGAATGAAAAAAGTCTCCATATGCACATATTTTACATATATTTTTTTACTATACTGATTTTATATATTTACTGTAACATGCACATACCACTAAACATATATTTTATAGTGCTTTTGGACATTTTTAAATTGAAAACTCACCTCATAAGTTTTTGAATTCCAAAAACAACATAAACAAAACATGCTGGATACAAACACCATATTTTCATTAATTCTGATAATAGTGCAATCAAATATGTTCTATTAAACTCTGCTCTATTAAAGAGTGAACAACAATAATACTTGATTATTATATCATGTAATAGAAAACAACTCGTCAAAACACTGTTGATGTGTGTCTCAAATACCAAGAATAAAATGTACCCAAAAGTGTACCTATACACACATACACTGTTAAAATAAAGATATCCTCATGGTTATAGGGTGATAAAGATTTTTTTTTTGTGATGGGGAATGCTGAAAAACATAGATCCAGCGGAGTCCCTTGTGTAAACATTTACTACTCACTGTACTGTGAATACATTCTGTTATTTGGGGAACTTTGGGAGAGTGTTTCAAACATTTAAGAAAAAGAAGTTTCATAGACTGCATTCATGTTCTTTGCAAATATATAGACAATAGATTGAATAGTATAATTCAAACTAGAATCATGAAATGAATTAATAAAAGATTATCATGCTAACAATGCATAGTATAAAGTATTTACAGATTCTCTAGGAGACTGTAATTCTATTACAAGAGCACAAAGGCACGCATTATTAAATTGGCCATTTAAGCCCTTAAATATCAAGATTCTACATAATATTTGTACACATATCTGTACATTAAGGTGTATAGTATACACTCTGCCATTTTGTTTTTTTAATCTTTGTATTAAGGCATATTTTATAAAGTAAAAAACTTGTCTAGCACTACATCTACCTTTCTGTAAGGTCTGGTATGTCCAACAAACTATTGTTTCCCATTGTTGTGGTATACTCAATCATTTTTAATGGTTTGGTTGGGGCCACGGTGGGAGAGTGGTAACACTCTCGCCTCTCACCTCTGAGGCTGGGGTTCGCTTCCCAGCCATGCCTCAAGTGGGAAAGCTGGTAGTTGCATGCCATTGGTTGGCAGTTTACAGTACAGAACCTTGACCAACTGTATGTACTGGTTTCCTCTACCCTTCCAACTACCCGTTGTGATATCACCTGTACAGTGTTGAATGCGACGTAAAACCCCAAATAAATAAATTAATTAATTAACGGTTTTGTCTCTGGTGCCTAAAAATGAAAATGTATGCGCAGTCAGTGTAAATGTAAAATAGTCATCTGCGCATCCCTAATTAAAGTACATATTTATTCATGTGCTGGTTTCTACAAATGAAAATGTATGTGCAGTCAATTAAAATGTAAAATAGTCATCTGCACATCCCCAATTGAAGTACATATTTATTTGTCTGCTGGTTTATTGCACAATCATTGTTAATATAAAATCATTGTTTCAATGTAATTGCCCATTTAGTTGTACTTGTGGGCTAGGGTTCTTTTCTGCCGAGGCTAGCTATTTTTAATCTTTGTTCCAATGCCTTAAAAGTGATGAGTAATTTCAAACATAAAAAACAGCAAAAGCGCTGACAGAGCCTGTACCACACAACCAAAACACAAAGTAAGAATATGGTGCAAGGCTGAAGAATTGGGCTTCTTATAAGTAATAACCTCAAAATTTTCACAAAATTATTTTCTGGTTAAATCAGATAATCTGAGAAAAAACTTTATATTGTAACGTTTACCAGCATTAAAAAAACTAGAAGCCATACAATGGAGTACATTTCACTAACATCATAAATCTAAAAGAGGTATTTAATTCAGGGCCTTGAAGATGATTTCCAAGTTACTATTGGGGTCACATTTGATCCTCAAACAACATTACACTCCTCACACACAAAAACAGTTACCCTGTACTCTTATTTCTTCAAAGTTTGCTGCACCACAGCCCTAGCCTTACATTCTAATTGAACTTTTAATTCTAATAGGACTTTTATAGTTTTTAATCTCCCTTATATTAAGAGGATGCTAAGGCGCAAAATAATTTGTACCAAGTCTTTTACAAACATGTACATACATATTTACTTGATATTCATAAAACATTAGTACAAGTTAGGCCATATAAGCTAACCATACTGTCTTAGCAGTATGCTGATGTAAAAGCCAGCATATGAATTCCAAACTGAATTTTTTTCTAAATTACAAAGAAACGGGAACCTTTAGCAAGGCTACCACAGCCCCAATGAAATAACAAAATTTGTTTACACAGTCAGCAGGTCAGGGAAAGATGAAAATTTTTCCTTAGTTGAAGTCCCTTCCTCTTGCCCCCCACCACCTTAACAGTCTAGCAAACAAGTGAAAATGGACCTCACTCCCTTATCAGCCGTGGAAATTTTATCTGTTTTTAATGTGCAGGAGATGATTACATGTTTATGCTAAGCTCAGTGTGAAAACCACTGGTCCAGTGGCAAGCAGTATTCTCCTAAGCATGCAGTTTCCTGGGTAGCAGTACACACATATATTTTGACTTATGTTTTTGTGTGAACAGTGTCTTGTATATAAAACAGTAATTTCAGTTGAAAAGTAACAGATGAGACATATAATGGAAAATATGTGTGCATGTTCCTGTAGTAAAAACAAGTATAACAATGGGATCATGTATTATACTACAATACATTGACAAGACAATGAAATATTAAGGAATAAGAAGTAAAACAAAAATAGAAAATAGTAAAGAAAAAGGCTTGTAAAATACATAAACTGGGTTGTCAGTAGTAAAACACAACTACAAGGTATATTAAAAGGCATATAAAACTAGACCAAGGATGCATCTGTGGGCAGATGCAAGATGTATCCACCAGAAAAGAACAACTAACATGGTTTTGAAAATAAATGACACTTTTCAAAAAAATTAGACAATTCTAAATTACTCACAGACATTAAAGGAGTAGTCTCTATTATCCAGTGGGGCCAACATTTGCTCAAAATAAGTGTATCCACCAGAGACATCTGGTGGATACTTTGGTTTAGCATTTGCTACGCTGCCGCCGCCTCGCGTAGAGAGATTTTCAATGTTAACGCTCTCAGAGGGAAACTACACCAGCTATGTTCATCAAATTTGCAAGATATCTCCATTGGGAGGTGAGCTTCTCTGGGAGTGAAACGAGCCTAATTGTGAAAAACAAGATGGCCACCTCGGACATTTCTGTGAAAATTATTTATCTTTTTCTGCTGGCCGGTTCTCATAGGTAGAAGGTTGAATCTCTTCATAGGTAGTATGTGTAACAGATATACATGTCCTCTACAACGTGCAGACATTTAACCTTCAAGTTCTTAATTCAAGGTCATCTGCGTACTGCCAAAGTACTCCACATAGCAGACTTTAAAAGTGCCTAAATGACATGTTATTGCGCTACAATAGCTATGTGGAACTAAATGTGGAACTGAATGCTAATCTCGGAGGCCGCAGGTCTACGGCCAATGTCCAAGAAAAATAGACGTTTAGTGTTTGCCGTAGCCTCAGGTTGTACTCTCGTGGAACTCTTCTCAACTCGTCCTCCTTTTCTTGTTGGCCGCTTGACTTGGAAGCATTTTATTTTACTGTCATATGTCAGAAAAGTTTAAAATTTTCATAGGTGTTAGAGGAGCAGTCCTTAGTACCCTGTGGGTCCAAAATTTGCCTAAAATCACTCTATCTTTTATAAAGATACTTACCTGATTTGGCTGATTTTAAGGTAACCTTAACATGACTATCTAACTTTTGAAGTTATAAAGCCAATTTTCATGTTTCAATAACATACTGAACCTGTGTAAGGTCCTCAGTGTGAGTAAATATACACAATATGTGCCCAAAAGGATCAATTGCAGCATGTTTTTCAATAATCGATAATCAATCAGCTCCCAATCGGTCAATTATGGCCTGATGGATCTGAAATTTGACTGGCAGCTAGATCTCGATGTTAGGAAAGCACTTGCCAAATTTGTGGATCCTTAGTAAGCAGTTCCTGAGAAAATCTGGTGAATATGATGTACAAAAAACTTTTTCGATCATGTGGCCTTGATAAAGGTCAACGGTCAGAATTTGTACCTGTCAAAACTTTTCCCACACCTATAGATTTTAACTGCCAAAATCTTTTTGATAGGCCTTATATTAAAGGAGATATTTAACTTACAAAATATTATGGAGGTGACTGCAGTGGTGGCGTAGGCTGTCTGAATATACGGTGACACCAATAAGTGTCTCCTTTTCAAATACACTTAATTAAGACTCATGTTTGTAGTTAACTTATGCAATATCATTTGCAAACATATGAAGTACAGGATTTCCAACCAATACTTACATTTAACCTTTGTCAAGGTCACATGATCAAAAAGAAAATTTTTTTGGTTCATTCACTCATTGTTGCAAAAACTATTTTATACTATAGGGTGTGATTTTGCATACATGGTAATGCCATCAAAATCTAAAGCTAATTAGATTTTGGGACTGATTAGACCAAGATTGAGCAAATATTTGAGCGACTTTGTACCAGTTAGCAATTAGAAAATAAAGTTTTGCTATTCTCCCATTCATAGACTTTATAATATCCTACAGGGCCAAAATCTACTTGAGAAACACCTTATCTCACAAGTTTATGAGAGAAAAAAACACTTTTATTTTGATAACTGTCAAAACTTCAGATAATTTAATTTTTGAAAGTTCCAATTAATGTTGTTACTACCCTACAAGATCTAACTGCACTCAAAAATGCTATTGCACCATTTGTGAACTGGGGGATAAATCTTTTTAAACTTTAAGATGGTCATAACTTCTTTAATATGGAGATTTTAAGATCACTTAAAAATAGGGATCTCTCTTAGACCATCCTTGACAAATGTACGAAGTTTCATAAGAAAATGCTAATACATTTTTGAGTTATTACATATACAAGGAAACCTCTACGGCGGCGGCGCAACCGACATGAATCAAGAATATCCACTTGACTTTGGTCTGGCATATAAATATATTTGGGTGAAACATGTAATGTCTTTATGTGGGTACTTGGAGTACACACAGCTTATCAAGAAACTGACACCAACCCTGACAAGCTTGGGTATAGGGTCCAGATCCTTCTGTTTATGCAAGATAATTGGTGCATGCTGCTAGGGGTAATAAAAAGCCACTTCAAAGAAAGCAGGCTGAGCATCAAATGTGATGCTCCCAGAGTCACTTGTGTGCTAGACTGTTAATGAATTTCATTGCTCTGAGAGTGGTCAGGATACTGATGTGATTTCTTTCAACTTGATTAAAACTGTGCAGTCCTGGGAATTATTCCATCCCAACTCCTCAAATATGAGGTAGACTTATCTGCTCCCCCACTGAAAGTGTTTATGTTATCTGAAGACCATATAATTAATAGCCCATCATCTGCATGTGTCTTGTGGTTGTGAGTGACTGCTCTCTCATACAAAATGTGTTGCTAGTCCTGGAAGAAAGCTTATTTGTGTGTGTGTCAAAACTCATACTACACTGTGTTTTCAAGCCCTTTAACATGTTCCATGAATTTCCAGTATCAAACTGTTCAAGCATATATTTGGCTAGTATGATTGTTTTAGCATATAATATGAGTATTCCAAACAGAATACAATAATTTATCTACTCACTTAAAATATTTCGTAAAAATTCCTTCATTACTTTTTTAGTTATCATGATCACAAACAAACATAATCACAAACAAAATTACTTTGGTGGGGGGGGGGGGGGGGGTAATATAAATGAAATAGCTGGAAAAGCTTCTGGACAGAACAAACACAGAAACCCACCCATTTTATCGGATTTTACTAGCATGTTAATCATTCTTCACTTTTCACACATCTGGATAAACATTTCAGGGTGGGTAGGAGATGGGGGTGGCCCATTTTTTTGGGTAGAGAGATGCAGATTTTCCTAAGAATGATCAGTGAATCTCAATGCAAACAAATACACTTTCATATGATTCTCAAGGGGGAATGGGCCAATCTAACCTGAGACCACATGTTGAACTGTTTTAATTACTTCCATGTGTAAGCAAGTACTGGCTAATGTTTGTTTAAATCAGTGCTGGGATCAGTGTTCCCAGGCTTCACTCTCCAAAATAATCTCCAAACCCTGAACCTGCAAAAACACTGAATACTGTGTATTTTATCTGTGTTCACACTTCAGTAGCCCTGCCAAGGGTTGTCTCACACACTCATGGATACTGGAACACAAATGTCAACAGAAATTTTTGATTTTGTTTAGTTTCCCTGTACCATTTTACACTGACACATTTCTCCCCTGATTTTGGTGAGAATATATGGCAAATTGAGTAACTTTTCTTCTTAAAGATAGATGAAAATACATCAATATAATGGCAATTAAACTTAATTCATCTTCAAGACAAACAAAAAATTCTAATGTATTACTATTTTGTCACTAATATACAAGACAATGGATTGTCATAACATAATCAATTGGGATTATGTAATATGGTTCATGTAATACTATATACAATATAATTGGTGATCTCAACGGATATCCAAATATCTGATCTTGGAGATCACATGTGATCACATGACAATATATCCTACCTTCCCAGGCAACCAGTCTTTTTTAATTGGCTCGTACTGATTGAATTTATTCATTTTTATCCCACAGCCCTAATGGGTTGTCAGGGTATTGTCTTCACCCATGGTGTCCGGATGGGTGGGTGGTCATGCAGTTTGGCGGGCGGCGGGAAAAAGTTTGTCCAGACTGTATTTCAGAAACCATAAGGTGCAGGAAGTTTATACTTGGTAGGGACATCAGCTTAGGGGGTGTAGGTGTGCAATGTCATGGTGTGACCTTAATTTGACCACTGACCTTGCTGTAGTGACCTTGAAATATTCCAGTTAGCTTCATCAAATTTGCACAAAAGCTATATGGCTCGAATAGCTAGCCTGATAGTAATTTTGGCCTAGTTCAAAAAACAAAATGTCAGTCATATCACATGTTTAATTTCAAACAGGTTATCCTATTAAAAAGGCCTTGTATCTCCCCAAATATTGCTCCAAGAGGTTCGGAATGTGAAAACAACTTGTAGAAAGTCATGGACAGGGAATCTTTTCTAGGTGTTGAATTTGACCTTTGAGCCCTGCTTCAAGGTTAAATGAGGTCATCACACTAAAACATCCTTGTTTCTCCGTTATTATTGGTGCTATGGCTTCAGAATATAAAGACTGACCATCAAAAGTCCTGGCCTTCAAATGTTTTGCCTGAGAAAAATTTTGGCCTTATTTTGAAAAACAAAACCGCCACCATAGCCAATTATTTAAAAATCATTAAGATGCTCTAAAACTTCAAATATTGCAGCTAGGTTCATCAAATATGCGCAAAATATATATGGCTAGGAAAGTTAGCCTGATAGTAATTTAGTGTAGTTTGAAAAACAAAATGGCCATCATATCACATGTTAAATGGGATTATCCTATTAAAAGGCCTTATATCTCCCTTATCATTGCTACTAGGGGTTCCAAATGTGAAAACAACTTATACCAAGTCAAGGCCTGAGACTATTTTACAATTGCTGACTTTCACCTTTGACCCCTTCTTCAATGTCAAGTGGGGCTATTTTGCTACAAAGGCCTTATATCTCCTTTAGTTCTCCATTTGGGGCCACGGTGGCAGAGTGGTAACACTCTCGCCTCCCACCTCTGCGGCCGGGGATCGATCCCCGTCATGGTCGTAAGTGGGAAAGCTGGTAGTTGCTTGCCGTTGGTCGGCAGTTTACAGTACACAACCCTAGCGAACTCTATGTACTGGTTTCCTCTGCCCTTCCAACTACCCATCGTGATATGACCTGTACAGTGTTGAAAGCGACGTTAAACCCCAAATAAATAAATTTAGTTCTCCATTTTTACTGATATCTAAGGCGGGAGATAACCACTGCAGCAGTGGCCTTGTTTACTGTGGAACCATACACAGCTCTTTCAAGAAACCTATTGGGATGACTTTTGTAATTTAAGCCCTTCCAGTCCTCAGAATTAGTGTCTTCAGTAACCTTTAAAATGTGGTTTCCCCCTACCCCATTGCATGCTTTTGCAAAGGTATCAATACATCCTTTTAGGCATGTGAAAACAAGATATTTGGTTCAAGTGAGCGCTAGGATGCCAAAATATTTTAAAAAGTTGATATTTCACATAGGCAGCATCAGTAACACTGGTTTGTCGGTATCAAGACCATTTTACTAAAATACAGTGATGACTCTTTACAACAGACCTCTTTATTGTGGAAAAACATTAAATATTGGAATAAAAATCTGAGGAAATTACACACTTTTGTCCCATATTTTTGTGTATTTGATGATGTTTCACTCCTGTCAGTAGACCTATTTGAATGGTTATGTACTAAGAGACAACTCTTTTTGAAATCCCAGAATTGGAAAGGTTTTGCACTGGTGAGATACCAAAATGGAAAACCTGCAACTGATCTTGCCCTTATTTCACATACATATGATAAATACGGAAAAAGGGTTTTTTTAATGTGATGCACACTAGACACCTTTCCGTTTTCAAAATATTATCCAATCTTTTAAAAAATTCGATTTTGGGGTCATATGACCTAAGGACACCCAAACATGTAAAACTTGATTTTTGACATGTGAGAAGGAGAAAGATTGAAGTACCGACACTCAACCACAGTTTGAGTTAGGAGATACAGCTGAGGATATAGAGAGAAGGAGAAGGGAGAAAGAGGAGAGGGATGAGAGAGAGAGGAGAGAGCAGGAAGAGAGGGACAGAGAGAGGATGGAGAGAGAGAGGAGGGTAGAGAGCCAGGAAAGAGAGAAGAGTGCAAACTGACATAGATACTGATGTAGAATCAACTCAATTCAGACAGAAGAAGGGCCAGATGAAGTCCATTTTCCTGAGTGATTCAGACGAAGAAGCCATCGTGGAGTACGTTAAACAGCACGAGGAACTGTTTGACAAGAGCAATGACAGTTTCAAAGACAAGCAGAAGAAAGAAAGACTTTGGGAGCAGCTAGCAGCTACCAGAAACTTGCCTGTCAAGACTGTGAAGAAGTGGTTCGACACTCAACATACCAGATATGGCAAGCTCACTCAGATGAATTCAGGACAAGCAGCTCACAAGAGCACAGAATGTCAAACCTGGCTGAAGGACAGTTTCAGTTTTCTGCGAGGTCACATCAGAAGGAATTTCCAAGTCTTCTGCATTCAAGTCACCCCAGAGGCCTTCTGCAGCCACAGCCTCAGTTTCAGTTCAGGATACACTCAGAGACACAGAATTTGAGATGGAAATCAGTATTGATGTTACTCATCAGCCTTCAAGCACCAGTCTTAAGCGACGACAGCCTCCAGTCGCAACTGCAAGATCAGTTCCAGCAGATGAGGTCGATGATTTCCACATTTCCGGGTGAATGTCAGGACCCACTCCAAGTCCACGACAGTCATTCTGCAACTATCTCCACTATGCTGTCAAGCTTCTCAGTGAAATACAGTACAAGGTCGAAGAACGCAAGAGACAGGTCACCACAAGTCAACAGGCCACCACTTTTCAACTTCCACAAGCAACACAGGCCACAGGAGGACCTGAATACATACCATTCCAGAAACTCAGTTTCCATTCCAGTTGTACAGCCAACACGGACTTCCACTGGAGAACCTGTTACAGTGATTGCAAAAGTTCATCAGCAGCAACCACCAAGGCCTTCATCTTCACCGTCTACACAGCCTGCTATGTCTTACATAGTTGTGGATGACCAACAGCCTGGGTCTTCCAGACAGATGATTTACAACCCCCCTTCAGTTGCACCTTCACAATAGGAGGAGAGTCAGCACAACACTTCAGGATTATCCAGTCTCTTTGCGGCTATTCCAAGTGTTCTCCAGTATCAGCAGATAGACACACCACAGCCATTTTCACCCTCTCAACTTCAACCAGCACCGTCACCAGTGCCATCTATTACTCATCAAGAACAGTCAAGACCTCCCAGCCAGTCCAGCCAGCAGTCAGTCAGCCCAAATCAGCAGATTAGCCCAAACCCGACCCTTTTCAGAGCCACCGGAATCTTCCAAAAACAATTATTAAGCTACATGTTTGATAGCCCAAAAACAAAGAAAGCACACCATCCAACACTTACACTTCCCCATAGTACACAAAAAAAATTGTGTGAATGAATGAATATTGAACAAATACTAATAATTCCCAACCCCTCCCCAACAAAAAAAAGGACTCAACCCCCCCCCCCCCCCCCCCCCCCCAAAAAAAAAAAAAAAAAAATGAAATTGTGGATTGAAACCCACAACCCCACAAAACCAAAGTTGTAGACTCAAACCCACGTCCCCCAAAACAAAGATGTGGACTCAAACCCACGGCCCCCCCAAAACAAAGATGTGGACTCAAACCCATGTCTCTGTGTCCCAGAAACCAACAGTAAATAAAAAGCCACATCCACACTGACAGACCCAAAAACGTGAGCCCTAACAAAATATTCTAAGATGTGTGTGGCAAGGAATTGATAAACTGAGAAAAAAAAATATTTATTTCGGATTGCAAAGCTTGCATTTCTTTTTTCTGGCCAATTTACTTGACAAATTTTTTTAATTCTTGTAAATTCTTGGCAAGAAATCGTTACAGGGGTTTATTTGGACACTGTTTTTAATACCACTTTGCAAATTATTTTTTACGAGAATAAAGCCAGGTTATGATGGGGTGGCATGTCTACTTTGTTAAGTGAGGACCTGGGTTTTAATCTGTGATATAATTTGGCTTTTTTCAACTGACTGTGGGATGGAATTGTGTTTGTGATGGGGAATATCTGTGGTGAATTTGAATTAAATTGTTGGAAATTTGGGGTTACTTTTTTGGGAAATAGCACTTGGCTTAATAAAAGTATAGTCTTTCAGTAGGTCTCGTTGATGTTTGGCCTCCCTCGATGGGTTTCTGAATTTTTCATGTTGTCCCTGTTTCCCCAGTCTGCCTGTGGTGCTACTATGTCGTCGGCTGGAGTGGGTGGTCTGTCTCCTCCCCCTGATGGCTTCTTAACATGTTATGTAGTACCACACATGTTAACACAATGTGTCTAACTACTTTTGGCCTCTGTTCCATGGTGGTCAACAGCACCCTGAATATCTTGACAAGTATACCAAATGAGTTCTCGACCACCCTCCTCCCCCTGGATATTCTGTAGTTGGCTATTCTGTCCTCCCTGGTCAGTTGACATCTACTGTAAGGCTTCATAAGCTAAGGCATCAGGGCAAAGGCATCGTCCCCCAGCAGGAAGTAGTGCAGATCTGCCCCCCCCAGGTCCTAGTGGCTCAGGTAGTGGTATTCCCAGGGTTCCGTTCTCAATTCTTCTTTTCAGTTTGCTGCGGTTGAATATCTGAGCATCAGATGATGAGCCACTGGACCCCACGTTGACCCACAGGAACTTGTAATCTGCATCGACTAAAGCCAAAAGTACCAGGGAGATTCTTGAGGTGGGGGGTGATTCTTTCTTCAATCAAGTCAAAAAATGCAGGTTCTATCCTGGTGAAGTTTCTGTAGCCTGGTATATCAGTAGTGATCAGTTCATCCAAGAGTGTTCTGTAGCAACCTCTCTCTTCCCTCTGCTGTATCCACGGCAGGATCCATGGATTCTGTGGCTTCCTTGGCCTTCTGGGGGGTGGGGATGATGGTGATGCTGGCTGGGCAGGTGCTGGGTTCTGCTGTCTTTGGTGTCTTGTAAAGATCAAGTACAATAAAAAATTAAACTCAATAAAAAAGTCTCATTTGATCTATCACTTGCTCTTACTGTATTCCTGTCATCTTTGAACTGTGAAATGAATGGCAAATCACATGTGATGGGGGTTTATATAGATCCCGACCCACCAAAAAAATCAGTCCTGTCGGGAAGGGTTGGGAACACGTTCCCGGCTTATCTGTTTGTCTTTACGGCTTGTCTGTTTGTTATCCGGCTTGTCTGTTAGGGGTTTAGGGCTTGTCATAGTACTTCTACGACTGGCTGTGCAAAAAACATTCCCGACCCAACGTCTTGTCAGGATGGTCATTACGACCTGTCTGTAAGTGTTGGGGATTTCATAACTGACTCAGCATTTTCATGCGCTTTTTTCACAACCCTACGACTTTTGTAACCGACCCTAGGGTCATAGGGTCGGTTACAGGGTGGGCTCCAGCGGAGAACCTGCATAACCACCGGATGCATCCGGTGGATACAAATACATGTATTAACTTTAAGATTTTTAACATTAAGAGATTTACAAATTAATTTATATGCAAGGAAAATATTTTGACCAAATAAGTCTGATGTTATTTAGGGAATGATGTGTTAGATATTTGAAAACTTAATTATTCTATTTATATTTCTTCCCAAAAGTTAATTATTTCTTCCTTTGGGCAGGCTCTTCCAACATAAAAATGTTATAAATATCTGTTGATTACTTTTAGAGTTATTGCAAAGAGACAAACAAATGTACAAAATACAATCTCCTCAAAGAGGTCACAGTGGTATACCATTCTGTTTTGTAGTGAACTAAAGTGTGTAGTTAATTGTTTAAAAATACCTGGCAATTTAAACCACAAGTCTGAGATCTATTAAAGTAACAGTATTTAACAGAAAGGCTAAGGTTAATGTGGGATTCTCATTGGGTGTAAATTCTAACACAAAAACATTTCAGTCCCCTTTAATCTTGGGGAAGGTCTATCTGCTCCCTCTCTGGCTACTCATCCCAAACAGTCACTACTGTACTGTATATTTTAACTAGGTAGGGTGCTGATAATGAATTACCACAAACCATAAAGATTTCACATCTGGATTTCATGTCTAAGTGTAATCTGGTATTTCACACAGTACACCACACTAATAAGCTGTTTTTTTTATAAAGTTGTGTACTGGAGTATTTTATGTATCATACCTTGTGAAGAACACTGAGTCTGTGAAATGTATTCTTAGCTTTCAAAGAAAATGAAGTACAATGTTTTAGAGTGTATCAAAGGTCTATAAATTATAATGCGAGTATGGATAATATTTTGTGGGGTGGGATATCAACAACTGACAGTCATAGAAGATAGCACTATGGTAAAATCACAGTTGGATCAAATTTTGGTGAGAATCATCACTCTCTTTCTTTATAACCTTAATAAAACAATGCATTGATGTTGATATAAATATTTTTCCCATGTTATATCTTCAAAGATATCTACTATATATTTAAATATGTTATCTATTAAAAACAATTTTGTAATAAGAATATGAACAAAATTTAACTCCTAAACCGCCAGTCTGTGTCATGCTTGGGACCATTGTACTAAAAAGGCATTATATCTCCCTTAATAATTAAGCGTCCCTGAAAGGGCGCTTATTTGTTTTCACCTCAGTTTCCTCGCCGCCGCCGCCGCATTATGTTCTCCCTTGAATATCTCCCTTATTATTAGAAGGTTTCAAACCATATTTGGCAGTTATATACCTTAGGCGTGGGAAAATTTTTCTGCATGCTTAAATTTGACCTTTATGAAGGTCACATGATCAAAAACTATTTTTTGAAGTACACCCCCCCCCCCATCATCACAGTTTAGGAAAAACTACTTGCTACAGAGCCTTATAATTTGACACACCTGTTCATACTATCGAAAACACCAGCTGACTAGATTTTGGGAGCAATCCCTTGAAAAATGTCTCATTTATGAGTGATTTTCTGACACCTTCCAATCTGAAAGCCTTAAATTTAGGCCAACCCCCCTATTATCTTCTTAAGTATTGCATTTAGAGCTATAAAATGTACTGGGAGGTAATGGGAAACCATATGTGGAGAGTCTAAATAAACGGTCAGTTTTACCCCACGGCCCCCCTTATGGGTCAAACTGGGGTCATAAAATAGCTGATTTTGAGTTTTTGCCTTATATCTCCTTTATTGTTGCTTTTATAGCTTCAAAATGTATTAAGAGGTATTGAGAAAGAATATGTGGAGAGTCTTAATAGCTGGTCAGTTTTACCCCCCGACCCCCCCCCCCCCCCCTTATGGGCCAAACTGGGGTCATAAATAGCTGTTTTGGAGTTTTTGCCTTATATCTCCTTTATCGTTGCTTTTATAGCTTCAGAATGTATTAAGAGGTATTGGGAAAGTATATGTGGAGAATCTAAATAGCCGGTCAGTTTTATCCCCCAACCCCCCTTTATGGGCCAAACTGGGGTCATAAAATAGTTGCTTTGGAGTTTTGCCTTATATCTCCTTTATTGTTGCTTTTAGACCTTCAGAATGTATTAAGAGGTATTGGGAAAGCATATGTGGAGAGTCTAAATAACCGGTCAGTTTTACCCCCCAACCCTCCCTTATGGGCCAAACTGGAATTAGAGTTGGAAAAGTTGGAATTAGACATACAGTCCAACAGTAAGCCTAAATTTCTGTAAATTAACATTGAATTAATTTGGTATGGTCCATCTGCTTTTGGGGTTTAAATTTATCAAGGCTACCAAATCTTTGGGTCCAAAATTTCACAGAGATTGTATTCACAAATTTGAAATTAGAATGCAGAAAAAAAAAATTGATTTAATTAAAATGAGCAACCTGAAAATGTTACAGAATTATGTTGTTGAATCCATTGTAAGATCTTTCTTCCTCAAATGGAATTCTTATGGAATTGCTGCACAAAACAAAAATCAACTTAGCAGTGGTTTTCTACTGCAAATGCCAACTGCACTTGCTTCGGTTCTGCCAGGTGACAGTGAATTCAAATGTTTCAGGTTGAAATCATTTGTAGACCATTTCAAATCAAGAGTAAGGAACTAGGCTTTGTCATGTAATTTCAGGCATTTCAAGTGCTCACAAATTGCCATTTTCAGTCAATTTTGAGTAATTTTAACTAAACGATTGTTCAGTTTCTTGGAAATTCTCTTGTCACTTTAATAGATATTTGTGAACAAATTTCTTTTTTTGACATGGATGACATATTTTTAGAGTATAACCTTTTGAACTAAAACAGCACTGATGAGATCTGCACCAAGAGATCTGAACAAGGTTTGGCTCTTTGAGGTTCCTGTCTTGAATTTGTTTGGTTTATTTCAATTACTCATATCTGTTAAAGGTATCTTCTATTTATGTTGTGCGTTCAAAAGTTTCGATTATATCCGAGTATTTTCATAAATCTGTACTTAACCTTCAATTTGCACAGGCTTGTGCAGATCTCACTGCATAAAAGATCACAAATATTACTGACAAACATGGTTGAATTCAATCACCTCTTTTCCAGTTATATTGGAGTATTTTTCATAGTTCTGTGCTACAAATTGTGCAGACTTGAGCAGTTCTCTCTGCATAAAACATCACAAATATTACTGACAGACATGGTTGAATTCAATCATCTCTTGTTTCTGATGTATCAGAGTATTTTTCACAGTTCTGTGCTACAAGTTGTGCAGACTAGCTCACTTCTCAGTTCTCACTACATAAAGGGTCACAAATGTTAATGAAAACCATGATTGAATTCAACCAACTCTTATTACTGTTACATATGAAAATTGTTTTCATAATTCTGTGCTACAAGCTGTGAAAGTTAGTCCAGTTTTCACTGACTAAAGTATCACAAATGTTACTGAAAGATATGGTTGAATTCAATCATGTCATATTCCTGAGTATTTTTGATAATTCTGTGCTATAAGTTGCACAGGCTAGTCCAATTCTCACTGAATAAAGCATCACAAATGTTTCTGAAAGACATGGTTGAATTCAATCATAACTTACACGTATTTCTCATCATTCTGTGCTACAAGTTGTGTAAGCTACAGCAGTTTTCACTGCATAAAGGATGGCAAATATTAGTGACAGACATGGTTGAATTCAATCATCTCTTATTCCTGTTATATCAAAATATTTTTTCATAATTCTGTGCTACAAGTTGTGCAGACTTAGTCCAATCGAAAGTTTGGTTGAATTCAATCATCTCTTTTCCAGTTATATCTGAGTATTTTTCATCGTTCCGTGCACTAAGTTGGGCAGGCTTGTGTAGTTCTCACTGCATAAAGGATCACAAATGTTAAAATATGGTTGAATTCAATCATCTCTTATACCTGTTATATCTGAGCATTTTTCACAATTCTGTGCTACAATTTGCACAGGTTAATCCACTTCTCACTGCATAAAGGATCATAAACATTCCTGAAAGAGATGGTTGAATTCAATCATCACTTATTACTGTTATATCCAAGTATGTTTACAATTCTCTGCTGTAAGCTGTGCAGGCTAGTCCAATTTTCACTGAATAAAGAATCACAAATATTACTGACAGACATGGTTGAATTCAATCATGTCTTACTGTTATATCAGAGTATTTTCACAGTTCTGTGCTACAAGTTGTGCAGGCTTGTGCAGATCTCACTGCATAAAAATCACAAATATTACTGAAAAATATGGTTGAATTCAATCATCGCTTATTCCTGTTATATGGCAATATCTTTTCACCATTTGGAGCTACAAATTGAACAGGCTAGTCCAATTCTCAATGAATAAAGTATCACAAAGATTCTTAAAAGACATGGTTGAATTCAATCATCCCTTATTCCTGTTATATCGGAGTATTTTTCATAATTCTGTACTGCAAGCTGCCCGGGCTAGTTCCGTTCTCACTGCATATGGGATCACAAAATATTACTGACAAACACGGGTGAATTCAATCATGACTTATTCCTGTTATATCTGACTCTTTTTCATAATTCTGTCCTACAAGTTTTGCTGGCTAGTTCAGTTCTCACTGCATAAAGGATCACAAATGTTCCTGACAGACATGGTTGAATTCAATCATTATGTTATATCAGAGTATTTTTCACAATTCTTTTTTAATTTGTACAGGCTTAGTCCAATTCTCATTGAATAAAGTATTACTAATGTTACTGAAAGACATGGTTGAACATTGTACTGAAACAAGGTTGAATTCAATCAGTTGTGGATAAAGATTTAAATGATAAAATATTGCTCAAGCTTCCTATCTAAGTGTATACAGACTATAAAATGCACAATATGGCCAATTTATGGCAAAAATTATTATAGTGATTGAAAAATGGACCAAACTTGGCACTATTAGAAAAGTGCCAAATTCATTTAGACCTTGTTTATAGTAGATCTCTTTACAGATAGTTATGATATTAAAACTATAACTCTCAATCAAGATTGTGAACATGGTCCGAGATGGTTTAAATGTTTTTCTCTCAATACAATGGCACACAATTTCATGACTACAAAATACCACATTTAGTCGTAGACCTGTACACAATTGTTTGCTTGGTCTTGGGTGTTGATATGACAAAATGATCTACCACCTCCCAAGCAACTGACAAACACTCAAAATCTCACCATTATATATCTAGAAATGGTCAAAATACTTCTCATGGTAAGAATCTTTGAAAGTGCTGGTCAAAGGAATAAGTATTTGTGAGAGGTGGCAATGAGGCAGGTGTCCAATTTTCAACTCAGGTAGAACTAGACTAAGTGATGATTTACCACAATCAATGTTTTACTTATATGTAACTATGTATTCATGTGTATAATTGCATATCTCTAGATGGACTATGAATACCAGAAATGTTATTGTCTGTATTAGTTGTATATTTAATAATCATTGCCTTGCCTTAAATCTAGTCATTGACTACGGTGAGTGCAGTAACGCTAGATAGGAGACTTGAATGCAAAGAACAAATGGTTACTCTCAGTCATGGTGGAATCTGTTTTTGGATTGCACCATAAAAATATACTCATGTCTTCTGGTCTATACTGATAAGGAACTTTATAACTTTACAATATATTCTTCGGGAGAAAATTTTTGAAAGAAAATAACCTAATCCAAGTGTATCACTTACAGAATTTGGACTGCTGCCATTACAAGGTGTCCCAGGAGCAGCTCTGAACTCAGTGAATTGAGTGGAACACTCTTTCTCAGCAGGAATGTAGCATTCCATACTCTCACAGACATTTGCAGTTTCTTCTGCCTGTAAAGACTTAAATGTATTACGTAATGTGGCCTGACAATGTCACAACATTTACCTCAATACTTGTGCATGACACACCTCACATGTTTGCATCACATAGTGATAAGTTATTTATAACCTTTTGGCAAGTCTGTATTTTGTAACTTTTCCTTTGATCTTCTCTCTTACTTTCTATTTACACAGTACACAGGAAGCAAAAGTAATCTTTGGAATGCGGAAAAATTAAATTATATTAAAGTGATGCCAGTATCAATGGATATTAAAACAGTTTAAGTAAAACATGTCTGATCATTATTGTTCAGGCACTTAAGTTCATCAGTGAGTGAGTTTGTCACTTGTAGTCTATATTAACAAGATTAAAACCACTCCCCAATGAACTTTTAACATAGATCGAGTTATACATTTCTTTTTGTAAGTACTCTTTTTATTGGATTAATTATGAATATCACTATAGATAGTTTTTAAGGGCATGTGATAAACTTGAACAATGGATGATGAACTTCATTGAACTAAGCAGTATGGAATCTCTTATAGCTGCCAAAATTTAATTTATATAAAGTTAGACATTCACCTCAGTAAGTTGTGTCATATAAATGAGTCATATATATGCTTGAGTCATATACTAGTACACCATTTAGTTTCTTGTGAATACGGCTTACTTATAATTCTACATACACTAAATTCATAAATTCTACCTTGTAGTGTCATATATATGGCTTAGTATCATGAGTTAACAACTTGTATGCACAACTTACTGAGTTGAATATTCGACTTTGTATAATTATAATTGAAACTCCAGCAGACATGTGGATCATAATATGCTTTAAACAGAACTAAACTGAAGTATATAAGGGTGAATACATAAGCCACACTAATAGGTTAAGATTGTGCACTGTAAACCACCGGGCATCAGCAAGTAAGTACCAACTTTCCAACATGAAGCACCCGGGCATAGATTAGAACCAGCAACCTCAGAGGTGAACACACTTGACTAATATATATTTACCATACTAAGAGTGCTCACTTCAGCTTATGTGAATGATAAAAAACTGAAATATCAATTACACAAATGTAGACATTTACAGTAGGCACAATTTTCACAGAACTAAATAAAATTGCAAATTTAATAAATAAATTAAATTTTTATAAGTTAATACCCTATCCAATGGACAATATGCTAAACCGGTCGGCGCAGACCGGCCCGCCAAACATCAGAAAAAGACGTCCTGTGTTTCCACTGGCTGGCCGGTCCTCACACTGCACTCGCCAGGTGGCGTGTCGTACTTCCTTCCTGTCTAGACAAGCTGACGTCATAGCATCTTTTTCGTTGTCTAAACCTATTAGACCCCTAGTAAACTGATAGCGGGGTCGGTGGGAGGGTCTTGCATGTCCATTGGATAGGGTATTAACTTATAAAAATTTAATTTATTTATTAAATTTGCAATTTTATTACGTTAATACATCCTATCCAATGGACAATATGCTGAATAACTACCACTTGGTCGGCGGGTAAGTTACTAGGGACTTATGCGAACTCAGAAAATAACTAACAACTCTAAGCCTGGGTCGATCTAAGACTGTCAAGACCCTTAAGGCTATGGTCGGTCAACAGAAACCGGTTAACCGGTCCAAACCGACTCGCCTCCCCCCCTTTTTTACAGACCTGCTCTGAGGTAGGGGAAGAGAGGGATAAGTTCAGTCCCAAGAAATAAACCTCCCGAAGGAAGCACGTCTGATTTTTTTTTTTTTTTTTTTTTTGATGCTTCTTAACTATATATACACTATATGCATATGTACAAATCTCCTCTCTGGCCTGGGTTATTTGTGGATCTGCTGAGCAGCCACTACAGGCCCCAGGTGGTAAAGCTCAGAATCAGCCCATGCCACATCCTTCAAATAGAATTGTGTGAAGGTGTTATGTGACTTCCAGTGGCAGGCCGATAAGATCTGTTCCAAAGAGACCCCCGACTGGAAGGCCTTTGAAGCAGCAAAGGCCCTGACATCATGGGCTTTAACCTGATGTAACTTGTGGGCCTCCTGGTCTGAGAGCTCATAACATAGGATCACAGTCTGTTTGATCCAAGAGGAGATAGTGGCAGGTGAGATGTCCTTGTCGAAGCCTTTTTTGAAGGAGACAAAAACCAACTCCTTATTCTGCCTGAAGTCTGAAGTCCTGTCCAAATAGTAACGCAAGGCTCTAACCAGACAAAGGGACCTGTCAGACTTGAGGGACCTATCCAGAGTTGGGGCCAGGGCTGGAATAACCACTGGGGCCACACTGTCTGGACCCTCTTTAGCCAGCTGATTTTTGGAGAGGAAGCTGGGAGACGGGTACAGGGATATCTTAGTCCAATCAGACTGGTGTCTGATGTTCTTATGTTGCCAAGCATGAATCTCACTTCTGCGTTTGCCTGATCCCAGGGCTAAGAGGAAAACTGTCTTGAAGGTCAAGTGCTTCAAGGAGGCCTCCTTAATTGGCTCAAAGGGAGCCTTTGTTAACTGGTGTAAAGCCAGAGATAGGTTCCAGGAGGGGATACCTCTTCTGCCCTTGGGTCTGTCTCTGTGGAAGCTATCCAAGAGACGGGTGAGATTGTCATCTTTGCTGATGTTGAGAGTTGAACTTCCCAATTTATCAGCAATGGCAGACCTGTAACCATCAATGGTGCTGGGCTGCAATTTCCTTTCCTCAAAAAGGTACATAAGGAAATCAGCAACTGACTTTACAGGAGGTGCCCTGAAGTCCACCTGATTTGTGATGCACCACTTTGTAAAAATGGCCCACTTTGCCTCATAGACGGATCTGGTTGATCCTCTTTGAGGAGCCTCAATTCTTGTTGCCACCGCCTCAGAGAAACCCTGCTCCTTGATAGCTGTGGCTCTAGGAGCCATGCATGGAGATTTAGGTTTGTCAGACTCCTGTGAGGGGTCTGATTGAAGGGCTGAGTCAGTAGGTTTGGCAATTGAGGCAGAAGCAATGGGATCTGGCTGGACATTTCCACTAGGTCCCAAAACCATGTCATGTTGGGCCACCCCGGGGCAATAATGATCAGCCTCCAGTATGGGGAGTCATGCAACTTCTCCACCACTTTGCCCAATATGGCTGTCGGTGGGAAGGCGTATGCATCCAGATCTTCCCATGACAAACTGAGTGCATCCACTGCAGTGGCCATGGGGTCCGGAACCAGTGATACAAACAGGGGCAGCTTGTTGTTGAACCTCGTAGCAAAGAGATCTATTTGAGGCTGATGCCACCTGTCGCATAGGGCTTGGAAGATTTCTGGCAGGAGGGACCATTCTGTTTGGATGGTCTGAACTAATCTGGACAGTTTGTCTGCCACTACATTTAAGTGGCCGGGAATGTGTTGTGCCTTCAGAGTCACTTGCTTTCCGGTGCACCAGGTCAAGATTCTCCAGAGTAGGGCACAAAGTGGGCCCGACCTCATGCGTCCTTCCTTGTTGATATAGGCCACTACGGTGGTATTGTCGGTCGCAACCAGCACCATTTTGCCTATGCATAGCTTTTGGAACTCTTTTAGAGCCAGAAAGACTGATTTTAGTTCCAAGTAATTTACGTGCAATTTGCTTTCCGGTAGGGACCAGGTTCCTCTGGCAATGTACTCGTTTAAGTGAGCGCCCCACCCTTCTTTTGATGCGTCTGTAAAGATTTGCAGAGCATGCTGTAGAGGGTGTAGTGGTTGGCCTGTGAGAACGTTGTCTTCTTCCAGCCACCATTGTAGGTAAGGATGTAGAGATCTGGGCAGAGGAATACGTTTTTCTAACAATTCCGGTATTCTCCAATTTCTTTTGAGGTGCCATTGAATGGGCCTCATGTGTAGTCTGCCCAGATGAACTTGCTTCTCTGTAGCTGTTAGCAGGCCTATTAAGGACATCAACTCCCGTACTGAACAAGCCGGTCGGGAGACGAGTTCTAGTATCTTTTCCTGTAGGCTTTGCCACCTGTCTGGTGTCGGTCGGACCCGACCGGACTGGAGGTCGAATTGGTAACCTACGAAGTTGAAAACTTGTTTGGGTTCCAATTCCGACTTTTCTATGTTCACCAGCCAACCTAGATGTCTGCACATTTGTACTAGGACCTGTGTATGCTGGAGACAGACCCGGTGGGATGTGGCTCTCACCAACCAGTCGTCTAGGTAATGGTGGATCCTTATACCCTTCTGAGTGGCCATAAGCTTTACCTCCTTCGCTATGACAGTGAACTCCATGGGAGCTGTGGATAAACCGAAAGGGAGAGCTTTGAACTGAAAGGTCTGTCCCTGGACGTGAAATCTCAAGTATTTCCTTGACTGTTCCTGTATCGGAATGTGGAAATATGCATCCTTGAAGTCTATGGAGGTTACCCATTCTCCCTGTTGGAGAGAAATTCTGATGGTTTCCGGAGTCTCCATCTTGAATTTTTCGGTTTTGAGGAAAAAATTCAGATTGCTCAAATCTAAGATTGGCCTCCATTTGTTGTTGGGTTTGGGAACCAGGAATAGTCGGTTGAAGAACCCTAGTGAGGTTTGTTTGTGTACCAGTTCTATAGCATTTTTTGCCGTAAGCTGATGTAATGCCTCTAACAGTTTGAGGTTCCTGTGAGGATTGCCATAGCAGCTTACAACTGTTAGAATTCTTGATAAGTTTGGCCGGGTCCAGAAGGGAAGGGTGTAACCCTCCGTCAGGATTTGAACAACTTTCGGACCGGCACCCAGCTCTGACCACTTTTCCCAAAACTTTTGCAGTCTGGCCCCTACAGGTAGATTTGTGACAACATTGGGAGCATTTGTTACAATATTTACATGAGACAATGGAATGACACAAGAAACACCTTTCACAGATTTTAATGAACTTAAATCTGGATAACAAACTGCTGCCCCGGGACTTATTTCGTTCTTTTGAGAATGCCCGGGAGCAGTATGAGCAGAATTTACAACATGTAGCTTTACATTTAAAGTGTTCATTGTCTCTTGTGGGCTCCCGGTCAGCAGCAGAGGTTTCAACTGAAATACACATTGACTGTCATTTGTACTGCTGCTGACCCTTGGCCGGTCGCGAGGAATACTGTTGCTTTCCTTTGTTCCTCCTGCGTTGAGTGCGTGACAAGTTCTTCCAGGCGGGCTTGTCTTGTTTTCTGTCCGACCTCTGCTCTTGCCTTTCATATGGGTGGTAGCGGCGACTCTTATATACGGAACTAGATCTGTTCCTATCAAAGTCAGTAATGTCCTCCTCCGCCTTCTTTACACAAGAGTCCGGAAAAAGGGTATCCAGATGAAGGGGTGAAGTACACAGGGCGTTAAGGGTGTCCGCCTTAACACCAGCTTTAAGGTATGCCAAATAAGAGTCTCGCCTCAGAAGGGTTGCATTTACCATGTTGACGAAAACAAATTCAGTCAGGTGTTCCACTGCTTTCGCCATGGATTGACACACACTTGCATTGAAATCCAGTAAAAACTGTAGCTCGTCAACAGCAGCTGAAGCCTTGGCCGGTGCCTTTCCCTTGGATTCCACCCGTATTGCCTGTAACTGTGTACTCATATTCTGTTGGACCTTCAGTAAACACCGGTTGAACCCAGCCGCCTGGTTACATATAACAGTGGACTCACGCGCGGATTTCTCCCATTTACGCAAGTTCTCTTGCGAGATAGGTCGCGACATGGGTGGAGCACTTTCTGTCTGGCGATTCTCAAATATCCACTGTTTAGGCGTGAAGATCCGGTGTGCCACGATGTCACTACTTGGTCAGAGTCTTTCTTTGGGTTTGCCTGGAACCCATACCACTTGGTTTGTGATTTAGGTGGGCAGACGAATTGGTCTCTCAAGAGGCCCCCTGCTTCAGAAGCTTGTGTGGGATATCCTTGAGTTAGAGTAAGGTTGAGCTTTGACAGTGTCTTGCAGAGCCATTCATCTGTCAGTAGAATAACAGAAACTTTCCCTCGAGTGTGCATCTTGGGGCCGGAGAAGGGATTGTCCTCAGAAGTTGTAGCACCAGAGTCTATGTCCGGAATATGAGACCAGTTCATGAAGGATCTAATCCCCCTCATAGTCTCTTGGTAAGATTGTTCTTCTGAGAGGGATTGATCATGGTCTTCCATATCGTCTGACAATTCCCCTTCTTCCGGAAAGATATCAACAAGAGGTTGGTCTGAAGACAGACTGTCCGACTCAGAGTCACTAGAGGGAGAAACGTCTTTCTTAGATGTGTCAAAAGCCGTAACTGAATGTCTCTGCCTTGGTTGTGCCAGCTCTGGTAGACCTGATGAAGAAGCTTTTGAAGTAGTAGTAGACCCGTGAAGAACTGGGTCGGTGGCTGGTGAGACAAGAGTAGGGTCGGTGGGTTGAGGGAGAGTAGCAGGTTGAATGAAGGGTTCCGGTCGGATCAAATCAGCTGGTGGAGCATGTGAAGGGGTCACCTTGACAGTACCAAATACTGGCTCCTGAGGTCGGTCCAACGTCTTCGCCATAAGCAGGGCCTCCAGCCTGTTGAACCGATCCAACCACTTTTTGTCCAAATCTGACATTTTGGAGTCGGTAGAGGGGGCAGTGGACTTCCCCTGTCCGGTAGTTGAAGATGAGGAGGCAGGTCGGTTGGGAGACTTCACTGACTTGTCCGGTTTCACCGGCTTGGAAGATGTAGACTTCTTATCAGATTTCTTCTCAGATTTCCTCCTCTTTTCTTCCGGCCCACTCAAACCAGAGGCACCAGAGGTACCCTGGCCATCCACTACCCCCACTACCGACACAAGTGCCCGGTCCATAAGGGTGGGACTGAGAGTGTCTGAATCTTTGATGGGTGTTGATGACTTGGCTTCTTTCTTTTCTTTTTTAAGCTTGTAGGAGTGGGTTGATAGCTGAGTCCTTTGTTCTGGTGTCAAAAGGTCGCAATGTCCGCAAGATTCAGGCGGAGTCTTAGTACAAGGGTCAGAGCCCTTCTTTTTGTCACGGCACCTTGCACACACAGAGTGATGGTCAAAGCCAGCCATCATATGGCCGCATCCCCCCCTACGTTGACTTGGAGAAGACATGATGGTACAAAAACGTGAGGAAGTGATCCGTAAGGTATAATAACCGCACTTCTAACAACTCACAACAAGGTCCAAGAACTAAAACTACTGTAATAATGTTCTATAATATGTGAGGAAGTGATACACAAAGTTCCACAATCCAGCACTTCTTCAAACTCACATAAATTAAAAATTAAAAACAATTTCCAATATTCGTTCAAGCAGTGCACGCGCCAAACGAAAAAGATGCTATGACGTCAGCTTGTCTAGACAGGAAGGAAGTACGACACGCCACCTGGCGAGTGCAGTGTGAGGACCGGCCAGCCGGTGGAAACACAGGACGTCTTTTTCTGACGTTTGGCGGGCCGGTCTGCGCCGACCGGTTTAGCATATTGTCCATTGGATAGGATGTATTAACGCAATAAAATAAAAAATTAGCACAAAATATAAACATATCTTATCACAAAATGTTGTTTTTATAAAATAAGGGTATCCTGTTTATCAATACAAGGCGAAGTACCCCTAAACTCAAGTTCCTTCACACCCCCACTTTCGACCATAAGGTTTATAAATCACTCAAACTTTTCTCCAATTCTTTCAGTCACTATGCCCTGGTTCTTTGGAACTCTTTCCCCTTCCAAATAAGAAATAGCTCCTCTGTCGTATCTTTCAGGAAACACCTCAAAACCCACCTCTTTAATTCCAGTTTCCCAACTTAGTTCCTTCCCTCTTGGTCAAACCCACAATTTCGGATTTCTGACCTTGAAGGCCCCTCGATTCTCCTTACGATAATGATTTTGTTAACTCAGTGCACTGAGCTATAGTTGAGTTATAAGCACTTTTAAGCTTGGCTTCTCTTGTTTGCCCTTGAAGAAGAGGCCCAAGATCGAATCTGTCCACACCAAAAGATTCCCAGCCCATGATTTCCTATGAGTTGGTTTCACATTACAAACCTCCATGACCAATAATAAGCGAGTTATAAGCACTTTTAAGTTTGGCTATCCTCACTTGACCTTGAAGGCGGGGCCCAAGGTCAAATCTGAACACATCAAAAGATTCCCAGTCCATGATTTCCTATAAGTTGGTTTGTCATCCCAAACTTCTAGGACCAATAATAAGTGAGTTATAAGCACTTTTAACTTTGGCTATCCTCATTTGACCTTGAAGGAGGGGCCCAAGGTCAAATCCGTCCATGCCAAAAGATTCACAGCACATGATTTCCTATGAGTTGGTTTCACATTGCGAACCACAACGACCAATAACAAGCGAATTATAAGTACTTTTAAGTTTGGCAATCCTCGTTGACCTTGAACGAGTGGCCTAAGGTCAAATCTGACCACACCAGAAGATTCCCAGACCATGATTTCCCATGGGTTGGTTTGCCATCCCAAACCTCTAGGACCAATAATAAGCGAGTTATAAGCACTTTTTAAGTTTGGCTATCCTCATTTGACCATGAGCAAGGGGCCCAAGGTCAAATCTGACCACACCAAAAGATTCCCAGCCCACGATTTCCCATATGTTGGTTTACCATCCCAAACCTCTAGGACCAATAATAAGTGAGTTATAAGCACTTTTAAGTTTGGCTATCCTCATTTGACCTTGAAGGAGGGGTCCGAGTTCAAATCTGACCACACCAGAAGATTCCCTGCACATGATTTCCTATAGGTTGGTTTCACATTGCAAACCTCTAGGATCAATAATAAGGGAGATATAGACACTTTTAAAGTCTGCTATGTGGGTTACTTCTGCACTCCGTGGATGACCTTGAATTAAGAGCTTCAAGGCCAAATGTCTGCAAGGTTGTAGAGGACATACATATCTGTTATACATATCACCTATGAAGAGATTTTCAAAGAAATGCCCACGGCAGCCATCTTGTTTTTCGAATGAGGCTAATTTTAGTCCCATAGAAGCTTACCCTCCAATGAAGATATCCTGCAAATTTGGTGAACCTAGCTGGTTTAGTTTTCCTCTGAGAGCATTAACGCTGAAAATCTTTCAACGCGCTGCAGTAGCGGCAGCGGCATAGCGAATGCTAAACCAAAGTATCCACCGGAGGCATCCGGTGGATACACTGAAGATGACAATATTATACAAGTGTGTCACATGAGTATTGGTAATCTACATGGGTGATATATTGTATGATTTATGAGTTAAATAAATCCATATTTGAAGAGAGAGTGTGAAAAAAGCTGTCATATATACAGGGACTTAAATGAATATAAATCCCTTAATCTTTAACTTGCGATTTCTCAGTCATTTCTTTGTGAATTTTCATGCAATAATACAATTAGAAGCACTGCTAAAACAACTTTTTAAAGGTAGATGCAACATATTTGCAGGTTACACAGATTCCAAAATATAAACTAAAATCGGCACTCACTGACACTAATTATTCATGGTAAGGAGGCCCCACTGCGTATTAAAATATATCCTGCTCTGTGTATCACCCCATACAGGTGGATACTAATTGATCATAATATTACCCATGGTGACACCAGGATACTGGAAGCCTCAGTGGCTGGGTGGTGAAAAATTTGGCATTCAAAGTTTAAAGTTTGGGACAAGTCATATTGGGACAGTGCCCTTCAGCATTCGTCGCTTGTGAAAGTCGTACCCACGATTAAACACCAAACTTGCTAACCCATCAAGGCCACTGTGGACTTCAAATTGGACATTCAGTCACATGGCTCTCATGTATGTGGTCATGGGTTTGAATCCAGCTTATGGTTTCTATCATACCATTCACTCAGGGCCTTTCTTCATATGATCTTAATTGTTTGATAGTAGGTAAAGCAACCAACTTTGACTTTTGTATACATTTACTGTATTACATTTTGCCCGAAAACTATACTTACACAGGGTTCAAAAGAAGAAGTAGGATCCATAAACAGCTGGCACTGCTCTGTGAGATTATACATCTGACCAGGCAAGTCATCCACGTGATCCAGGGGGACATTGTGTTCACACACAGTGTCATACACACAGACCAGTGGCCAGTCTAAGCTAAAACAATAATAAAACAGAAGTAATATTGCCATCACAGCTCATATTTTTTATTCAGAAAAATAAAATTTATTTTGAACAATAAAAATTCTTGCAAATTTCCACAAATGTATGTTTTCTTTACAATGTGTCCACTTTGCTTAAACTACTAAAATACTTATGTTATCCAGTATTATATAAAGCTATTGTATTGAATTTGTCATTAACATGTTTGGAATTCTAGAAATCCCAAAGAAATTAAAAATGCTTGTTCTTAAAATGTTTTCTTATTCAAAATGTTACATTTAAGAAATTGGTTGTTTTCTTAGAGTTTTCATTAAAAATTTAATGGACACTTTGAAATTCCAGACCATGATTTCCTATTATCTTCAAAGGCCTTTAAATTCGAAAATAAAAAAGACATTAGACATTTTTCAAAAGGGTTTTATAATTAATCATCCATCAATCAGTCATCAATTAAAGCTCAATTGAGCTAAAATCATCTTGTGTCTTGTTGCTGAAGAAAAAGTGTTTGAATGAGATATACAGAAAAAATTTACAATGAATGAATATGACAATACTATACGAGTGTGTAGCAGGCATTTTTGTGTTTGTTAGAAGGAATATACACAAAATATAGCGTAAATCTCTGAGAACTTTTGTTCTACCTAATTTATCATTCTTTTTATATTATATGTAATTACTGAGCACTTTGACATGTTATGTAAATGTATGTGTATTAGTTGCAGTGCGGCTTGGCAAGTAACTGTTTGCATTTTATATTCTACATTTTGTAAAAAGTGGGCCACTCCTCAAAAATTAAGCTAACCCGCAATAAGCATTCAAATACCACTTACTTTGCAGGTATTTATTTTGTGATTCAACCGTTTACCATCACTTGGATCAACAACTCATGCACATGACTACATATACCTTATCACACATGGACATCTACCACTGTGGCCTAGTAATGAGACACTCACCTGAACACAGGACTTGGTCCCAATACCAGACACAGAAAGATTTATAGTGGTTCAGATGACCACTTCAAATGGTGGTCCTCTTTCATTGGGTTACATTTCCAGTGGCAGGCTAAAGAACCTCACAGATGTTCGTAAATGGTCAAAAGTATGGGGAATGTCAGTCACTGTACTTGTGCACTTGGGATTGGTCAAATGGTACTTAGAATTATTAGTGAATGAGATATTGTGCTGCATATAAATGTAAAAAAAAACTAGAAATAGGACGCCCTGTTGGTAGTAGCTGCGACATATGAATAGAAACAGGATAGCACAGAAGAACACACATTATCATGTGTAATGTCCACCCCATAAACCTTTTGCCAAAATTGTACAGTAGTCTTACAAGACCCTGTTTCATTTGTAAAAATATATATCAATGATGCTTAAATATTTATTAGTGTACATGTAAATTATTTCAGCTTCATGCCTTTTTGCATTGGTTGGGTCGAAAATTTTGACGAAATTACTCTATCTTGCAGAAGATAGAAGCAAATTTCTGTTTTTCTATTTTTGGTAAAAATTCGAAAATTCAAAATGGCCGCCATTTTTGGGAAGAGGAAAATTTTTTGAAAATTGCCAAGAGTACATTTCTTAGATACCCTATGGGTTGAAAATTTCAACGAAATAACTCTATTTTGCACGGTTAAGGAGATAGAAGCAAATTTGTATTTTTCCATTTTGGGCAAAAATTCAAAATGGCCACCATATGTGGGGAGGGGAAAATTTTTTGAAAATTGCCAAGAGTACATTTCTTAGATACCCTGCGGGTCGAAAATTTCGACGAAATCGCTCTATCTCGCACGGTTAAGGAGATAGAATCAATTTTGTGTTTTGCCATTTTGGGCAAAAATTCAAAATGGCCGCCATATGTGGGGAGGGGAAAATTTTTTGAAAATTGCCAAGAGTACATTTGTTAGATACCCTGTGGGTCGAAAATTTCGACAAAATCGCTCTATCTCGCACGGTTAAGGAGATAGAATCAATTTTGTGTTTTGCCATTTTGGGCAAAAATTCAAAATGGCCGCCATATGTGGGAAGAGGAAAATTTTTGAAATTGCAAAGAGTACATTACTCAGATACCCTGTGGGTCGAAAATTTCGACGAAATCACTCTATCTTGCATGGTTAAGGAGATAGAAGTAATTTTGTGTTTTGCTATTTTTGGGAAAAATTCGAAAATTCAAAATGGCCACCATTTTTGGGGAGGGGAAATTTTTTTGAAAATTGCTAAGAGGGCATTTCTGAGATACCCTGTGGGTCGAAAATTTCGACGAAATCGCTCTATCTCACACGGTTAAGGAGATAGAAGCAATTTTGTATTTTGCCATTTTTGGCAAAAATTCGAAAATTCAAAATGGCCACCATTTTTGGGGAGGGAAAATTTTTTTGAAAATTGTTAAGAGTGCATTTCTGAGATACCCTGTGGGTCGAAAATTTCGACGAAATCACTCTATCTCGCATGGTTAAGGAGATAGAAGTAAATTTGTGTTTTGCCATTTTTGGCAAAAATTCGAAAATTCAAAATGGCTGCCATTTTTGAGAAGGGAAAAATTTTTTTAAAATCGCAGAGAGTACATTCCTTAGATACCCTGTGGGTCGAAAATTTCGACGAAATCGCTCAATCTCACACGGTTAAGGAGATAGAAGGAAATTTGTGTTTTGCCATTTTTGGCAAAGTAGCTAAGTAGCTATTACTCAGTCAGTTATATAGCTATTATCACTAAAAGCAATCCCAAGCAAGCTATCAACCTAAGTAATGCTCATACTAAAGTTGGTAAAGATATGTCAAATATTTTTCCTTAAAATGCCCGGAAACCAAAGAAGTACACAAAAGTAGCTAAGTAGCTATTACTCAGTTACCTTAGACCTATCTTCATCAAAAGCAATCCCATGCAAGCTATTAACCCAATAAAGACCCATACCAAATTTGGTAAAGATACGATAAATACTTTTCCTTCAAATGAGCGGAAACCAAGCATCCGGACGCCGGATGGCGGACGACGGATGGTGGACGGCGGACGACGGGGTGGGGTGGACATAATACTCACTTGGATTCAGCTTTTCCAGCTATGCAGGTTTTGAACTCTTCTACTGAGCAATCTACATTCAAGAAAATATTAATGGCATTAAATTGTTTTAACGATTATAGTTTTCAATCAGAAAATCAAATTCATTACACAAAATTTTAAATGAGTTAGAATTGGAAATTTTAATCATTAAATGTAACAAACTCATTATTTTGGGAAAGCCACTCCTGTGACATGGCCAGAAAAAGAGTTATACTAAGTTATATTACTGACTGAGCTGGGTTTGCTAGATGACTCTATCAGTCCAAGGTGACCTAGACAGTGTAATGCTCACTTTCTGCCTCTGTTGACTTATTTCCCCTAACCCCACACCTGTAATTCACAAAAACCATAAACATTAATCCTCAAGACAAAACAAAGTGTGTCAGTGCAAGATGCTTGATGTCTCTAATTGGGTTGCATGAACAATGTTACCAGAGGGTCGCCTTCACATGAGACCCTTTCAGTGGTATCTCAAGGAGAGTTAGAAATTTTCTCAGTCAGTGGAAAAGCTCCTTCCATTTGGCATATTCAAAAGAGTTCCACTTCCATTTGGAATATTCAAAAAGGTTCCCCTGCCTCCCTGGCCATCTCTCATTAGTGGGCTTCACAATGGCTAAGTTTAGGGGGTATTCATGTCCCACAAATGAAAACACTTTATTAAGCACTCCAACTTTTCTAGTTCGATTCGCTATCACCTTTGTGTTGTGTAAGCCTCCTTTTGAGACTGCTCTGATGAGCCAGTCGTCCAAATACTGATGAAGCCTGATCCTTTTTGAAAGGGCCATAAGACTTTGACTATCAATTTTAAACACTTTTGGGGCTGCAGCCAGTATGAAGGGTATTGACCTAAACTGGGCTCTTGAGACTCCTCTCTGGGCCTGGATCTTTTTTCACCTGGCTTTGGTGTAAATTTTCTGTGTTGCTACAAGAGAGAGGCTTAGATGCCTCTGCAGATGATGAGCTTTCATTTTGAGACTTGTGTTTTCATTTGCCAAAATGGGTTCAGGGGAGTGGCTAGGACTTTTTATCTTGTACGGCCTGCTTTTTAAAATTGTTGTGGTTCAAGCAGGGTGGGGGGATTGTAGAAGTCATTAATGATTCTTAAAAAAGATATGCCTGGGCATACAGGGGCCGATTTCACAAAGGGACTTAAGTCCAGATTTAGACTTAAATTTAGACTTTGGTCTTAAATTTATGTTAAGTCTGTGGTCTTAGACTTAGCGGATTTCACAAAGCAGCTAAGGCCATGAAATTGCTAAGTCAGTGGACTTAATTTAAAGTCTGGGAGGTAGTGGGCTTAAATTTTGTAAAGAGGACTTAAATATGGCCGCCATAAACTTTTCTCCACTTCAAAATTTGAAATGGCTGTAAATAAAGTATAATTATACAGAACTACTTACTGAAGTAATCGTTGGGAAGTTTATATGATGTAAGAAGGTTTTCTATTTCAAAACAGCACTTATGCTTAGATAACACGCATGAAATGAAGGATATAAAAGGTCATATGACACAGAAAACCACTGTGGTTATTTGATAAGCTTGGACTTAGCTAAGTCACCCCTTTGTGAAATCCATTTAAGTCCCAGACCTAGCTAAGACCAAAGTCTTAGATTTAAGTCCAAGCCAATAAGGGGACTTAGTTTAAGTCCTTTAGTGAAATTGGCCCCTGGCTTACATATAAGCTATGCCCCTGACTTTTTGAACAGAATTATTCCTTGGACAGATCAAATACTAACAGCTTTATCTTTTTCTGATACTATTTTTCCTTCAGAATTTTTTCTTTTTGGTAACCAGAGAATAAATTATATTGGCATCAGACCCCTTGGCCCATTTGGCAAATGTTATCACCTTTTACCTTTTCCACGACATATAGAGCAGTACCTATGAGTATCAAAGTCAAAACAGTGATTGTTACAGTTCTGAGCCCTCATTTTCAGATTGGTAATTGATGCCATTTATGAACAAAACACTCAAGTGTATCAACGTACACAAACCAAAAAAATCACATTAATAAATATACATATGCACAAAAAAGACTTTTACCCAAAGATGTAAGTGACCATCACACTGTAGGTCACCTCGGGCTGATAGCAACACCCAACAAACCTGACTCAGTCAGACAGAGTATAACTGTTTTTTCTTGTGTCAGGAGCAGCCTCCTGAGAATAGCAGAGTCCCAGATAGAAAGCTATTGTAGCGCAATAAAACGATAAATTTAAAATTAGCTAATCATTTAAAATGGCAAATTTAAACTTAACTAAAAATTATACTTAATAATATGAACATTTTATATGTTTAATGTATAAACACATAATACTATTTTAATTTATTTATTCATATATATCGTGCTTAGAGCATATACAGAAAGTCAGAAAAAAAAATTACCAATTTTCATTACAAACAAGCAAACAAACACACACAAAAAAAACACATTACACTTCATAAAATGCGAAACCTTACTCTGTACATAAATGCTTAAGCATAAAATAGCATTAGAGATGCCCGTACCCCACAGCCTGGGAAAATAGTTTTCAACACCATGAGATATAGAAGTAGTGAAACAGTACACAGATTGGGATACTTTCAGTGTCAGTGTCCAAATAATGTTTAAGTAGAGAAAATAACATCTAAGAGAAAGAAATTGCATGTAAAGAATAAGTATTAAAACAAGACAATTCAGTAAACTAAAAATAGCATCAGAGATGCCCGTACCCCACAGCCTAGGGAAATATTTTCAACACCATGAGATATAGAAGTACTGTACCAGTACAAACTTCAGGATACTTTCAGAGCACTGTCAGTTATATAAAGGTCCAAACAATGTTTAAATGGAGAAATAATGTTTAAAAGAAAGATAATGCGTATAAAGATGAAGTATTAAAACAAGATAATTCAATAACAAGATGACAGCATTAATCAGTAAACTAAAATTCAACACTCTTTATCTACATCTGCATGGCCGAATTATGGTTTAGATGGTTTGAATATTACCATGCATACAGAAGTGGTAATACATTTAATGAATGCTTATTGTGGTGTTGGAGCAAAATCTGTGGCTCACTTGATGAAATTCTATCTCTTACAATGGGAAGTTATGAAAGTAAAATTCTTAATAAATTCTAATATGACTTTTGCTTAATCTGCATCAAAAGACAGACCCAAAGGTCCATGAAGATTTTAAAGGTCAAGGTCACTACGACAAGGTAAAAGATCAAATTAAGGTCACACCATGATAATACACACCTATAGCCCCTAACCAATGTCCCTACCAAGTATCAACTTCCTACACCTTACGGTTTCCGAGATATAGCCCTGACAAGATTTTATAGGTCAAGGTCACTATGGCAAGGTCAAAGGTCAAATCAAGGTCACACCATGACGTTGCACAACTACACCCCCTAACCAATGTCCCTACCAAGTATCAACTTCCTACACCTTACAGTTTCCGAGATATAGCCCAAACAAGATTTTATAGGTCAAGGTCACTATGGCAAGGTCAAATCAAGGTCAGACCATGACGTTGCACACCTACACCCCCAACCAATATCCCCACCAAGTATCAACTTCCTACACCTTACGGTTTCCGAGATATAGCCCAAACAAGATTTTATAGGTCAAGGTCACTACGGCAAGGTCAAAGGTCAAATCAAGGTCAGACTATGATGTTGCACACCTACACCCCCTAACCAATGTCTCTACCAAGTATCAACTTCCTACACCTTACAGTTTCCGAGATATAGCCCGGACAAGATTTTCAAACTCAAGGTCACTACGGCAAGGGCAAAGGTCAAATCAAGGTCAGACCATGACGTTGCACACCTACACCCCCTAACCAATGTCTCTACCAAGTATCAACTTCCTACCCTTACGGTTTCTGAGATACAGCCCGGACAAACTATTTCCCGCCGCCCGCCCGCCCGCCCTCCCGCCCATCCGGACACCATGGGTGAAAACAATACCCCGACAGCCCTTAAGGGCTGTGGGGTAAAAATTATGAAGCTTTAAGACTTCTCCCATTTTGATTTTCATGTGTATGGTCGAATTATGGTTTGGATGTTTTGAATATTACCCATACATACAGATGTAGCAATACATGCTTTTATGTGGCATTGGAGCAAAACCTGTGGCTCACTTAATGCAATACCGTCTGTTACAATGGGAAGTTGCAAAAGTAAAACAGTTAATGACTTCTAATATGACTTTAACAGTGCTTAATCTACACCAAAAGACACCCAAAGGTGCAACAACCAAGATTCAAGTAAAAAGATATAAGAGAGATATAAGAGAGATAAATAGTATCAGATATCCTCGTTGAGATATAAAATAGCATCAGATATGCAAGAACAAAGGTCAAATCCAGGTCACACCATGATGTTGCACACATATAACCCTTGACCAATGTCCCTACCAAATATCAACTTCCTACACCTTATGGTTTCCAAAATATAGCCCAGACAAGGCATTATAGGTCAAGGTCACTACGGCAAGGTCAAAGGTCAAATCAAGGTCACACCATGACGTTTTACATCTACACACCCTAGCCAATGTCCCTACTCAGTATCAACTTCCTACACCTTACGGTTTCCGAGATATACCCCAGACAAGATTTTATAGGTCAAGGTCACTACGGCAAGGTCAAAGGTCAAATCAAGGTCACACCATGACGTTGCACACCTACATCCCTAACCAATGTCCCTACCAAGTATCGACTTCCTACGCCTTACAGTTTCCGAGATATAGCCCGGACAAGATTTTATAGGTCAAGGTCACTACGGCAAGGTCAAAGGTCAAATCAAGGTCACACCATGACGTTGCACACCTACACTCCCTAACTAATATATCCCTACCAAATCAACTTCCTACACCTTACAGTTTCCGAGATATAGCCCGGACAAGATTTTAGAGGTCAAGGTCACTACGGCAAGGTCAAATCAAGGTCACACCATGACGTTGCACACCTACACCCCCTAACCAATGTCCCTACCAAGTATCAACTTCCTACACCTTACGGTTTCCGAGATATAGCCCGGACAAGATTTTCAAACTCAAGGTCACTACGACAAGGTCAAAAGTCAAATCAAGGTCAGACCATGACGTTGCACACCTACACCTCCTAACCAATGTCCCTACCAAGTATCAACTTCCTACACCTTATGGTTTCTTAGATACAGCCCGGACAAACTTTTTCCCGCCGCCCGCCAGGGCTGTGGGGTAAAAACTAATTTCTGATTCAGTAAACCTAGTACACTTTGCATCTCTTATATATTAAATCTTTGATATTTCCAGTTATTAGCCTATCCTGTTCATTGTACAAGGAGGATTCATAAATGTCCAACAACTGCTTGAAATAACCTGGGGAAGAGCATACCAACTCTCTAATACATCTTAATGATAATGATAGCAGTACAAATATGGACATGCAATGAATGTCAGTGGTTTAGTTAGTTAGTTTAGTTAGTGTCAGTTATAAAGCTGGGCTCAAAGTTCAATTTTATGATGCTAAAACTTGTAACATATTCACTGCTTTGCATTGTAATTTGGCAAAAGCAATTGCTGGTTTCAAATACAAAGTGTATTATTCCTCTGAATCATTTAAAGTACCCTGAAAAGTTAATTAGTTGGTTATTTCTCCTTTGAAGTGTAATTTGCACTTACGTCAATATAAATCATAGCCCAAAGAAAAAAAAAGACTGATTCAAATAAGAACTCATAATAACAATAAGAATTAAGCAGAACTATATTGTGTCACTACCTTTAGTATAAGCTGTTATAGATTGAACCGGATGCAGAATGCAAATTATACAGTTAAATGTAGGAAGGAGTAAACCTAAGAGTATAGACAAAAGTTGTGAAAGCAAAGAGTTACTACAAGGTGTTGCAATGAAGACAGTATTCAGAAGGAAGAAATGGTAGTTTTTGCATGCAAAAACAAATCATACAAAGGCAAAAACAGAAAAGAACTTGCTAGAAGCAAAGGGTAGAAGACATTTTAGAGGTTTGGAAAAATAAAAGGAATTGCCAGAATTGTTAACAGCATTTATAGAAAATATTTTGATGACTGATTTTCAGATTGTCTTGCAAAATCAGAAAATAAGGCCTTCTTACACAATTTATAATGTACTTTGTATACCCAAACCGGCTCATTCTTGCCTAAGTTATTTCTTCTGTGTTCTGGATTTCAAGTTTTTACCAGATGTCAGCACTTAGCAGTAATTGTATTATGCATCATTGTGATGATTTAAGATGTTCATCATCTGCCCATATAATGTAACTGATTCGACAAGATGGCTCCTCTCTTGTCTGCCTTCTCCCTCCTCCCTTCAAGGAGGGGAAGAAGGGCCTGCTACTGTTTGCCATTTTGTGGGGCTGCAAATAAGTGATTTCATTGTCTAATTATGTGGAGTTTAAGGTATCCTAAACTTACAGGTTCTCCTCAGGACTTCTCACATCCACAATATACAAATCTGGAGAATCCACAACTTAGCATTTGACACATATTTTCCATAAAACTCGCGAAACTCAATAGACTTTGTCCTTACTGGAGATTAAGGACTTTCTTTAACTAGTTTAGTTACATCTACATATGTAATCCAAATAAAATCCTGCAATCCCTTATTAAAAAAAGTTCTAGCAATGTAAAAACAACCTTTGAAATCATATCAAAGGTTTTATCATTAGAAGTTTAGGGTTACTATAAAAAGGACCCACTGCTATTACCAGTATTATACCTGTGCCAAATTTGATTTTCATCCAATCAAAAATTGCAACAGTTTAGGTGAATATAATTCTGTTGCTACTGGCAGTTTAACAACACTTTACTGTAGTACACTTCTCTTACACTTAGTTACACCTATTTGCCATTATTAATTTGAATTAAATCCACCAAGCCATTTTCAAGATACTGTGTGGGAACAGAAAAAACTTAATTCATTGCAATTTTGCTATAGATGGAAGTTTAAGCTCACCTTCAAATAGCGCATACCTTTAAAACCAGTTTCATTCACATATCAAATTTGAAATTAATCTGTCAAGTGGTTTTTGAAACAATGTCTGGAAATAAAGTGTAACAAGGACACCAACGACATGGACAAAGCAATCTTAAGTACCCCGCATGGTAGTTACTGGTGACATAATAACTGGTTTTGATAATTGTTTATCTGACCACCATATTGAAACGGCTTCACTGAAAATGTGTCTTAAGCTTTATTTTGAAACATCAAATTTGTTTCCTCACATCAACTATCAAAGATAGTTGCAACATTTAGGTGAGATTTGTTCCACAAACTAGACCAAGGACGCATCTGTGGCCAGATGCTGGATGTATCCTCCGACAAAGGCCAACTAAGATAGTTTGGAAGATAAACAGCATTTTTCATTAATAAGCAAGCTGAAAGCACTTTTAAGTTTGGCTAACCTTATTTGACCCTGTAGCAGGGGCTCAAGGTGAAGTCTGACCACATCAAAAGATTCGCAGCCCATGATTTCCTATACGTCGTTTTCACATTGCAAACCTCTAGGACCAATAATAAGCAGGAGGGGCCCAAGGTCAAATCTGACCACATGAAAAGATTTGCAGCCCATGACTTCCTATAAGTTGTTTTCATATTAATGAGTTATTTGAGAAATACTGGCTATCTGCAATACTTCTAGAGATAATTCGCATTTACTCATTTTGAGTAGGTGAATAATTAGCTACAGGTCTGAAACTTCACCAAGTGAAAGGTCTCCCAAAAGTAGGTGAAGGAGTTATTTGACAAAAATTGGCTATCGGGAATACTTTTAGAGATAATTTGCATTTACTCATTTTCAGTAGGTGAGTAATTACCTACGGGTCTGAAACTTCACCAAGTGAAAGCTCTCCCAAAAGTAGGCAAATGAGTTATTTGAGAAAAATTGGCTATCTACAATACTTTTAGAGATAATTTGCATTTACTCATTTTGAGTAGGTGAATAATTAGCTATGGGTCTGAAACTTCACCATGTGAAAGCTCTCCCAAAAGTAGATGAATGAGTTATTTGATAAAAATTGGATATCTGCAATACTTTTAGAGATAATTAGCATTTACTCATTTTGAGTAGGTGAATAATTAGCTACAGGTCTGAAACTTCACCAAGTGAAAGGTCTCCCAAAAGTAGGTGAAGGAGTTATTTGACAAAAATTGGCTATCTGGAATACTTTTAGAGATAATTTGCATTTACTCATTTTGAGTAGGTGAATAATTAGCTATGGGTCTGAAACTTCACCATGTGAAAGCTCTCCCAAAAGTAGATGAATGAGTTATTTGATAAAAATTGGATATCTGCAATACTTTTAGAGATAATTAGCATTTACTCATTTTGAGTAGGTGAATAATTAGCTACAGGTCTGAAACTTCACCAAGTGAAAGGTCTCCCAAAAGTAGGTGAAGGAGTTATTTGACAAAAATTGGCTATCTGGAATACTTTTAGAGATAATTTGCATTTACTCATTTTCAGTAGGTGAGTAATTACCTACGGGTCTGAAACTTCACCAAGTGAAAGCTCTTCCAAAAGTAGGTGAATGAGTTATTTGAGAAAAATTGGCTATCTGCAATACTTTTAGAGATAATTCGCATTTACTCATTTTGAGTAGGTGAGTAATTACCTACAGGTCTGGAACTTCAGCATGTGAAAGCTCTCCCAAAAGTAGGTGAATGAGTTATTTAAGAAAAATTTGCTATCTGCAATACTTTTAGAGAAAATGCAGAATTACTCATTTTTAGTAGGCAAGTAATTTAGACACAGGCCTAATTTAGACATAAAGCCTACCAATAGAATACTGTGGTGCACCCTCTAATATACCTTGCAAACTTGAGAAGGCTAGCTATGATATTTTTTTCGTTAGAGCGGTAATGGTGAAATCTCTCTACACACTGCGGCTATCCAGTGGATACAATGATTTACTCAACAGTGAGAACCTGAAAGTAGATATTGGTAAGCTATGCCATGACATAGAGGTCTGCAATTTCACTCTGTTATAGCTGACCAAAAATTATGTGAATAACATATTTAAACAAAATACTGTAAATGTAATAGTTTTCACGCTATAACTGATTTACTCATCAGTGATAACCTCAAAGTAGCTATTACTCAGCTATGCAATGAGCTACATGTCTGAATTTTTTCTATGTTATAGCTGACCCAAAATTAGGTGAACAACATATTTAAGCAAAATACTGTAAATGCAATAGTTTTCAAGTTACAACTGATTTACTCAATAGTGAGAACCTGAAAATAGCTATTGCTCAGCTATGCCATGAGCTATAAGTCTGTAATTTCACGACGTTATAGCTGACCCAAAAGTAGGTGAACAACATATTTTAATAAAATACTCCAAATGCAATATTTTTCAAGTTACAAGTCATTTACTCAACAGTCAGTACCTGAAAATAGCTATTGCTCAGTTGTGCCATGAGCTACAGGTCTGTAATTTCACTATGTTATAGCTGACCCAAAAGTAGCTGAATAACATATTTACACAAATTTCTGTAAATGCAATAGTTTTCCAATTACAACTGATTTACTCAAAAGTGTGAACTTCAAAGTAGCTATTACTCAGCTATGCAATGAGCCACAGGTCTGGAACTTCACTATGTTATAGCTGACTCCGAAATAGGTGAATAACATATTGAAACAAAATACTCTAAATGTAATACTTTTGAAGTTATAAGCAATTTACTCAACAGTGATAACCTAAAAGTAGCTATTACTCAGCTATGCCATGAGCTACAGGTCTGAAATTTTACTAAGTTATAGCTGACCCAAAAGTAGCTGAATAACATATTTACACAAATTTCTGTAAATGCAATAGTTTTCCAATTACAACTGATTTACTCAACAGTGTGAACTTCAAAGTAGCTATTACTCAGCTATGCAATGAGCCACAGGTCTGGAACTTCACTATGTTATAGCTGACTCCGAAATAGGTGAATAACATATTGAAACAAAATACTCTAAATGTAATACTTTTGAAGTTATAAGCAATTTACTCAACAGTGATAACCTAAAAGTAGCTATTACTCAGCTATGCCATGAGCTACAGGTCCGAAATTTTACTATGTTATAGCTGACCCAAAAATAGCTGAATAACATATTGAAACAAATACTCTAAATGCAATAGTTTTCAAGTTACAAGTGATTTTACTCACGATGGAAGTTACTGAAAAGCCCAAAAGTAGCTATTACTCACTTAGCTATTGAGACAGACACCCAAGTTACTCGCCATGTTGTAGCTATGAAAAAAGTATCTGAATAACATATTTTAACAAAATGCTCTAAATGCAACACTTTTCAAGTTACAAGTGATTTAGTTTTCCAATTACAACTGATTTACTCAACAGTGTGAACTTCAAAGTAGCTATTACTCAGCTATGCAATGAGCCACAGGTCTGGAACTTCACTATGTTATAGCTGACTCCGAAATAGGTGAATAACATATTGAAACAAAATACTCTAAATGTAATACTTTTGAAGTTATAAGCAATTTACTCAACAGTGATAACCTAAAAGTAGCTATTACTCAGCTATGCCATGAGCTACAGGTCTGAAATTTTACTATGTTATAGCTGACCCAAAAATAGCTGAATAACATATTGAAACAAAATACTCTAAATGCAATAGTTTTCAAGTTACAAGTGATTTTACTCACGATGGAAGTTACTGAAAAGCCCAAAAGTAGCTATTACTCACTTAGCTATTGAGACAGACACCCAAGTTACTCACCATGTTGTAGCTATGAAAAAAGTATCTGAATAACATATTTTAAAATTAAGATACTATGTGAAATTTAAATCTGACATTGTAACAGCATCCTATTTGAAAGCAAACATAACAAGAACACAGCGCTCCTTACTTGCACAATTACGACTTGGAATTTTACCTTTAGCCGTTGAAACAGATAGATATTATAGGATACCTTTAGCTAATAGACTCTGTAGGTTATGTGATGAAAATGTTATTGAAGATGAAATTCATTTTATTTGTGTTTGTAAATTTTTTGTAGAAGAACGTGAAGCCCTGTTTGAAAAAATCATATTGTGCTGCCCAGATTTTCGAAATTACTCCTTAAATGAACAATTTATACGTATCATGTTATTTGACAATAAAATTGTTGGTCAATATGTCGAAAAAAACTGGTTTAAACGAAAAAGCAGGCTCCTTTTATAATTTTAAGAGGTATAGTCCACTTTCCACACTATATATAACAGTATATTAGATTGTAATAGTGACTTATAAGCCCATCAGAGGGCTGGGTAATATTCTTTTTATTATTCCTGTTTTGTGTTTAAATGTGATTGTTACATGTCACTATAATAAATGAAAATAAAATAAAAAAAAAATAAAATAAAAAAAAATAACATATTTTAACAAAATGCTCTAAATGCAACACTTTTCAAGTTACAAGTGATTTAGTGCATGATTTCATGAATTTTAATGCATTTTAGACATTTTTGTGTACCAGAGGCCTAATTTAGACATAAAGCCTACCAAAAAGATAGGGTGGCGAGTCCTCTAGCATACCAAGCCACCTGCCAAATATGAAAGAAATCTGGAAAGAAATGTGGACTGTAGGTCGCTAACAAGCAATATTCCACATTTTAGACATTTTTGTCTACCACAGGCCTAATTTAGACATAAAGCCTACCAAAAAGATAGGGTGGCGAGTCCTCTACCATATCAAGCCACCTGCCAAATATGAAAGAAATCCGGAAAGAAATGTGGACTGTAGGTCGCTAACAAGAAATCTCTGTGGACGAGGGCGCGGACGCGGACGACGACGATGATGAATCCATAGTATCCCCGCTTCGCGTCGGGGATACAATAATGCATTGTCTTACAGGAAGCCACTGTTGGCCCGGTAGTTACATTTTCTCAGATTCCGAATAATATGATGTGCACACACTTGCTGCATCTTGTAATCTGAAATTCTAATTGGGAGAGAATACTATAATCAATCTTGGATAAAACTAATTGCAGTTATTATGATTTATCTGGAGTAAGAGATGGCAAAATACAGTGCTGTTAAAATCACTGACCTGAAAATTCAAATGCAGTTTTCACAATATCGCCATCTAAGGTGTAATCAGAGACATACATGAGGTACACTTCATTTGGATCACATTTGTTGCCACCTGTGCCATCATGGTTACTGCCAATACTGCAAAGATAATTGAATAATTGACTGATTGGTTGATTGATTGCTTGACTGTGGTTTATTTATTGATTCTATGTGTAATATCAAAGTACACACTCTATTGTTGACACTCTAACATGTGTATAATACACAGAGCATTTAAGAACCTCTGTTCCCAAAATTAAAGCAAAGTTTTCCACTATTTATGACCATTTTTCTTTTGCATACAGATTATATTAAGACATAGGAAACTGCCCTGGAAACTTGAGTGTGTGAATGAAAAAAAAAATGTATATACACAGAACAATATAAACACATGTACACTATAAAAGTGAAGTAATCTTAAAATATAATTTCTGATCATGATTAATAATGTTATCATGCATATTTTATTTAAGTGTAAAGAGCTGCTGTCCGGGAGTAAAATACATCATGATTTTAAAGTACATTGGGAGTTTTTGAAAGGAAAGAGTGGTTGTTCTACATTAAAAAGGTGGTTGCAGATAGCAGGTGGTTGTTCTGTGCAGGATCAATTTAATGCAAAATGTCAAGGGTGGTTTTAAAGGTGGTTGCTCTTTGTAGGTGGTTGCTCTTCCCAGGTGGTTGCTTAAGCAGTTTTGACTGCACTGTCATACAAAAGAGTGCACACAGATATCAGATACAAAAATTTGAAAACAATTCACATAGAAAGGTAATTTATAGTAACCAGTTTGAATAAAAAATATGAAAATCAACACCCCTTTAAAAACGATGCTCAAATTTGATTTCATGGCCCATCTGGTATAAAATTTCACACTTTCCAAAGAAATATGGCTGTGTTTGTCTTGTTAAGCAACATGCTACAAGCAAAAATAAGCACTACATAGTCACGTTACATTTGGGCATGCTGTTTTTTGCTTCAACTAGAGTCTGGGGTCAAATATGACCACATTAAAAGACTTCAACAAGGCCCATGGTTTACTGAGGAATGGTTTCATATCCCAAACAGGTAAAACGATTAAGATGTGGATTATAGGCACTTTCAACTTTGGCTACTCTTGTTCAACCTTAAAGTAGGCGCACCAGGACAAATCTGACATCAGAACATCCCTAGCCCATAACTTCAGATAAGTTGGTTTGGCATCCACAACCTGTGAGACCTATAATCAATTTGTGAGCCCTTAACAGTTCACCTACCTTCATTTGACCCTGAAAGATTGTTTTTTGTAGTCTGATTTGACCTTGGTCTCCTCATTCAAGATCCAATAATTGCAGCCTAACTTAAAACTGAAATATCTCCCTTATTATTTGTCCTTAAGGTGTGGGACATCATTCATAGATGAAGGAAACTACGAGCTTGGATTATTTTGATGCAGTTAAATTTATCTTTGTACCACTGCTTCAAGGTAAAACAAAAGTAGTCAACATAAAATTGCTTATAACTCATTTATTATTAATCATACAGCTTTTGTATGTGTGGCAAACTATGTGGATTATTTTTATGCATTATCTTTTATATTGGACTCTTCTCTAAAGGTCAAATGAGAGTAATTGGAATTAAAAGTGTTTGCAACTCTCTTATTTTTGTCATGGAGGTTTGGGATGCATAACCAACCTATAGGAAATCATATCCTTGGATTATTTATGCAGTCAGCTTTGACCTTGGAGCCCTCTTTCAAAGTCAATTGAGGGTAGTCAAACTCAAGAGTAATTATAACTTGCTTCTTGAGTAACACACAGATTTGTCATGTGAAATCAACCCATAGAAATCATGGGCTGGGAATCTTTTTGTATGTCAGAATTGACCATGGGTCCTTTCTTCAAGTTCAAACAAGGGTAGCAAAATATAAAACTATTTATTGGTCCTACAGGTTTGGGCTGTGTAAACAACCTATAGGATATCATGGGGTAAAAACCTTTTTATATATACATTTTTATTTCCTTTTCATTGGGAGTTTACATTTACTAGTATTTATCAGTTTCCTAACAATTTTAGTGATAAAATCATAAGTAGTAGTTTGGTGGTAGAAAGTACCTTATAATGTCAGTAGTTAGATAAAGTTCATTTCTGTAAATTCACATTCTCGTGTTTGTAATACGGACCATATATACTCCTGTTCTAAGTAAGCAATCTAATACTGAATTTGACCTCTGACTCCAATTAAGGCAATATTTCTGAGACAGTATTATATTCATTTGTAAAGTTTTTCCAACATTTGTCATTAATCATTTAATAAATGGTATACATAAAACATTTTGAAAACATTCTATGATAAATGGGTTTCCTACAGATCATTTTTACACTTTGTCAAATGTTTCCTTTCAAACGTTTGCAAAACTCAAAAATGCTTACTTGGGTGATTTTTTTATCAATAAAAGTTTGCACGCCAAATTGCTTGTTATAAATAACCCTGAATTATGTCTTAACTTGAAAAATTCAATTTTTTGGTTTTGATTTTAATGTTTGTATGTGGTGTGATTTAACCTTGAGTTCCTGCTTCAAGGTTAAATGAGTGGAGTCAAAGTTACAATGTTTATAACTCACTTATTATTGAACAAAAAGATTGCATTTACCAGAGAATGGATACTTGTGTAATAAAATTCCCGTGTAATCATATGCTGGGATTCTTTTATATGGTGAGATTTGACTTTGTGTCCGTGGTCAAATGAGGGTAGCCAAAAGTGTTTTACTCACTTCTTACTGGTCCTACAGAAAATAAACCCATAAGAAATTATGTCTGTTGATGTTATCAGGTTTGACCACAGGTTCAAAATTGGAGGTCTAAAAGGAGTGACCACAAATTCTTAAAGTGACTATATAGTGTGTCTTATAATCTTATTGCTTCTAGAAGGTCTTCACCATAAACATGAATGAACTGCTTATGAATAATAATTCATTTTCTTACTTGTGAGCAAATTCATGTGCTCCTGTAGCCCAAGAATAGAATCCGTTGTCCTCATTCAAGGAAAATGATTCACCTGGATGACAGATTCTACACATGTATGCCACCCCAAGTAGGTCTGCAGTCAATTTTCCATAATACTCACTGTAATCAGCAGCTAAGTCTGACCTGCAAACATATAGTAGCATTTCATGTTTTAAGGATGTACTTCAGTATTTCTAAATCACTATTTTGTCTAGATCTCACTTTGTGTACAGTTCAGTAGGAAAATAGACCAATACTGGCTTTAGAATCTGCTTATGTATTTCTCTGATTTATGTTTTTTTTACATTTTGTACACAGTTCTCCCTGCAAGAAGGTTTTATTATATAAGATTCCTACTGCTTTTCATTTACTGATTTAAATAATTTTTTGAAAAGTAATAGCCCTACTTTGTCCACAGCATAGAATGGTCTGGATATGTCCAAGTATAGTTATTCTTGGTCAAGAAATTGGCCATCGCTTCAAACACATGGTCTTCCTCAGCCTGGCCCTGGTATATGTCTTGAGGGATGGCCACTTGATTAGCAGGGTCCTGAAAGGATAAAACATTTTATTTGATTCTATTCTAGACTTTTATTGTGCTTAATCTCTGCCCAAAGCAGATCATAAGGCACAACACCAGAAACTTATTCAGTGATCAGTATTCCATAGACATATCATGGTCGGAACCACAGAAACACTAGGTAATATTTAAGTTATAGAAGGAAAGCCTTCTTGAAGAGACAACATTTCAGTATTTTTCTAAAACAGGCAAGAGAGTAGGCAGAATGTGCATCATCCTGCACTTCAATGCTCACTGTGAGAGTGTCAAAGATCAAATGATGACCAAACCTTTTATCTGGTCAGTTTACCTTGTGACATATCTACCACTATGAATAGACAAAAGAGGATCAAAATAGCTTGGGTAATTGTGGAGATACTTATAAACTAATGCGGCCATTTTGGAAATGCAATAGTATTCGAAAGGCAATAAATGGAATCTTGATAATAGGAGTAACCCATGTGTATCTATTACAGTTTGTGACAATTCTAGCAAGTGCATTTTGAATACACTGGAATTTGTGCATGTTAAGCCTGACTTGTGCATAAAAGCCCGAAGATTTTGCTCAAGTTGAAACTCAGAAAATAAATCATATGTGTGAAAGATAATAACACAGTTGAGATTTTAAAGGTCAATCAACAGAGATTATACTTTTGAATGGCACCTTGATCAGAGTCTTATATTGAAGCCAGACCTAACATCAGTCTCAGAATTTTAGTGAATACAACATTTAATTTAGAAAAAAAATTATTCATACAAATGTTATCTTTAAGAAAAATAGCATTCGAGATGATGCCCCACAGCCTTTTTCAACACCGTGACATACAAAAAAAGCGAAACAGTTCAAATATCACAAGACTTTTAGAGTAAACAGTGTCAACTTTATAAAGGTACAAATAATATTTCTCAAATATGGCAGGACAACACACTTTGGTGAGCTAAGGTTAAAGATCACACCATGACGATGCAAACCTACAAGTCCTAACCAATGTCCCCACCATGTATCAACTTTCTATGCCTTACAGCATCCGAGATATAGCACAGACAATATTTTAAGGCTCAAGCTCATGGCAGCAAGGTCACGGGTCAAATCAAGGTCACAGCATGATGTTGAACACCTACACCCCCTAACCAATGTCCATTCCAAGTATCAACTTCCTACACCTTACAGTTCATGAGACATAACCTAGACAAAACTTTAAAAGTCAAGCTCACTACAGCAAGGTCACAGGTCAACTCAAGGTCACACAATGACATTGCACACATACACCCCCAACCAATGTCTCTACCAAGTATCAAAGTAACAACTCCCTAAACCTTACAGATGTCAAGATATACCCCGGACAATATTTTAAAGTTCAAAGTCGCTACAGAAAGGTCAAAGTTCAACCTAAGTTAACTATCAACCTTCTACACCTTACCAAGTATCATATTCCTACACCTTACATTTCCTAAGAAATAGCCCGAAAAACATTTTAAAGGTCAAAGTCAAATCAATGTCTCACCATGGCAAAGCACACCTACACCCCCTTACCGATGTCCCTACCAACTATCAACTTCCTACGCCTTATGGTTTATGACATATAACCCAGCCAAACAAGATTTTCAAACTCAAGGTCACTACGACAAGGTCAAATCAAAGTCACACCATGAAACTGCACACCTACACCCCCAACCAATGACCCTATGCAGTATTAACTTCCTACACCTTACGGATGCCAAGATATAGTCAGGACAAGATTTTTAAGTTCAAGGTCAAAGGTCAACCTAAGGTAACACTATGACGTTACACACCACAAACCCCAATCAATGTACCTACCAACTATCAACCTTCGACACCTTACGGATTCTGAGATACATCCCTAGACAAACTTTTCCCACCGCCCGCCCATATATCCACATGATGGGTGAAAACATATCCCGACAGCTCTTAAGATCTGTGGGGTAAAAATCAGATTTGAGGCTGAGTCATAACTAAATATACTTTATGAATCTGGCATCAGGGTTACTTGAGAAATGATGAAGCAGGGGTTTACTATTATTGCTTCCATAAGTTCAAGGCTTCCTAACTTCACAGCCACTTTCTTTAATGGGTAATTATCTTTGCTCTGTTCAGTCAATGTATAAAATAAACAAAATCTGTACAATAAATAAACTAAAAATAAACTGACTCATCAAAAGCATTGGGTGAAGCACTTAAATGGTGTACTCACTGTGATGAAGTGTATCTTTGTCAGCCAAAGAACAATAGCGATGCCATGTTTATCATAGTCAATTCTTCTGAAGGACATATGAATCTAAAAATATAGGCAAGAAGTTCAAAAGAAAAGAAAAAAAATCAGAATATTTGAGGTGAAACATTTGAACTTACTACAAGTTTATTTATAACAATAATTGAACATGTGTGAAACACAACATCAAAGATGTATTCATGTATTTTAAAAAACATATCCTGGACCAATGCATATATTTGTTTAATATAGATGGGAATATAAACATCAGAAATTTATTGTAGTTTCAATCACACAAATTAACTTATGTTTTTTAACCAAATATTTTACCAAAACGACGACATAAGAAGTTTACTTAAGTCCCACTCCGGTTTCCAACATGTGCACAGATTATAAGACTACTAACAATATGATCTTTACTATTCCATATCATATGCCTGTTACAAAATCAGTATCATTGTGCCCAAAATGTTGTGTAGACTTTTCATCAAACTTAGGCTGATGGAATAGTGAGATACATACACCATTAAAAATCTGTGTGTAATAGTGCATCAGTGTCTCATGGACTTCATCTACGCTATTGTTATGCACACCCATCCAGCTGAAACGTAAATATCATATAATATCATAAAATTATATACTTTTGGCAATGAACTTATTCAACAAGAGTATTATACAAAAAAAAATATTTAGGTTTGGTGTTGCTTTTGACATACAGGAGGGGACAGCATTTCACAGTGGACAGCGTTTTGCCAATTTCTTTTGCACTTCATTTAAAACTAACATCTACCGTGATACTGAAGGAGTTGTATATCATAGAAAAGTGCGCAATATGTCTTGATACTCTTCTAAGATTTTAGAACTGACAGTGTCCAGGATTATAAAGATTAATAAAAAAGTTTATATGTCAGTGAAAAATTGGGATAACAAACTGTATGTGACTAGTGCAAAGAGCTGTATGTTCTCTAAACTGTGTCTTGTCTCAATGTCCATACCATTTATAACTTCATCGTATGCTAGAATACAATGAAAAGAATTAATATTTAACTTGAAATATTGTATGCAAAGTGTTTAATAGTCTTTGTAATTTTTTGGGAACAGTATAAATTTAATAGGTGAAATGCTGTCCACTTTTGGACAGCCCTAATTTTATTGCCATAGGACAAGTTCTATGGATGTATATGTACTTATCACAAAATATATTTTAGGATGCCACTATCATTTTACAGTTTGAGGAACCTCTTTTCATTCTGATAACTTTGATAAAACCTAACTGCATATTTGTTCTCAAGAAACTGCATTTTGGTGTTTTTATGGGAAAAATGCTGTCCCCCCCTTCTATTGTATGTCCTTGATGATGTAGCGGTTAGCCCTTTGGCATCTAATCACTTTTTTGACTCCAACAAGAGGCAATGCTGTTAGGCCTTGTCCCAATGACTTAAAAACGTTGTATAGGCCATATCAGGGTCAGTAATTTTAGGGCTGAAAGGAACTAGTGCATTCTAGTTGGTCAAAATTTTGCACTTTGAACTGTTGATACCACCAGCAGCAAGAATAAAATGCTTGTGTTGGAAGATACAAAAGTTTGATGAAATTCCATAACCGGTGTCATGTCAAGTCTGTCTTCCCAAACGGAAAGAGTATGGACTCTCTATGAACCTTCACCTAGAACCATCTCCTCATGGTATACTTCTGATGACATGCTCATGTACAGCATAATAAATAAGCACTGCAACAGTACAGGTGAGTAATCTATAACAATTATAGGCACAGTAGTAACAGGTTTCACATATTTGTGGACGCTTTAGTTTAATTTTATATATCGATTGATATAACTCAACATTTAAATGATTTAATCCAACCTGAGAAATAATCTTTTAGAATATCTATGGGGGTAATTTCATGTTAATATTTTATTACTTACAATTTATATACACTGTAATCCACCACAAAGAGCATTTCCACGTGGAAAACAGTTGTCGTACGAGATGCATATCTTTTAGATCTTTCTAAATCCACATTTTTGTCATCTGCACTGAGTAACCTTAGAAATGTTTTCAAAGTCTTTTCTTCTTTGGCTTTCTTTTCTAACTCTTTCCGTTTTTCCTCTTGATCAGCTGTGAGCTTTACTGGATGATAAAGAGAAAACATAGAAAGTATTGATCAGTCTAGATCTCCTTTGACATTTATACTTTATTTTTGGGCAAAAGCAAATAGCTGAAAATTGAATTAAAGGTATGATGAATCAGTGAAAGATTAAGCATTATAAAGACCGGAAGTGCGCAGTGAACGAAAACCCATCTGTGCGCATAGAATCAGCTGGGAGTAAAACCTCCGATAACCGCCCACTGAAAAACGGAAGTGTCATTTCGAATTTCTCATTTGGAAATTCGTCCACTTTTACGAGGGCGATCATGCATTCAAAACAATCTGGCGGCTCCCTTGTTTGTGTCACCTCGTAAAAATAAAGGGATATTTCTTTCAACCAGGTAGGCCGGTCATTATAGTAGTAACAAATACCTCATGCTCAGGCGTTTGTTACAGGATATACGCCCGGCAAAAATTTCTTAATAATGCCCTCGCGCCTGACAGCGCTCTGGCATTATTTGAAATTTTTGCCTGGCATATATCCTGTAACAAACGCCCTCACAATCGGTATTTATTACTACAACATAAATAAGTCAATATTTTCACATCAGTCAGTTACTTTTTTCATCAGTCACTGGTAATACAAATCTAAGCAAGAGAGGCCTAATTTTAAAGAAAACAAATGAAAGAAATGTGGCCATATAACAAGATCTGTTTGTCAAGCCAAATTCCCAAAGATGTTTTGCTTTTCATATTTTACATTAATAACCAAATTTAGAGTGAGAGCTCAGTGTTATGAAGCAGGAGAAACTGTTTTGGTGAAAATAACAAAATCTGGGCCTGGATTTGCAAACAATACTTAGACCATTCCTAACTTAGATTTCAAGTAATAAATTATGAAACTTAATTTTTGGACATTTCTAACTCTTGTTTGGTGATTTCTGATTCCAAGAAAAACTTAAGTGAAAAATATCATAGATGATGAGAGTACCCCACAGTCCGGTGAAATAGTTTTCAACACCTTGATATTTAGAAGAACTCACACAACACAAAGAGAGACTTTGAGCATCAACAATGTGACATGATGTTGCACACCTACACTCCCTAACCAATGCTCCTACAAAGTATCAACACCCTTATCTTACATTTTCTGATATATAGTCCAGACAAGATATTAAAGGCCAAGTTTACTACAGTAAGGTCAAAGGTCAAATCAAGCTCTCACCTACACCCCCCACCAAGTATCAACTTCCAACACCTTACAGTTTTTAAGATATAGCCTGGACATGATTTTCAAACTTAAGGTCTCTAGCGGTGAGGTCAAAAGTCAAATCAAGGTCACACCATGATACTGCACACCTACACGTCCAGCCAAAGTTTGCTTTCAAGTATCAATATTTTACACCTCAGAGTTTCTGAGATACATTCTGAACATTTTTTTTCCGCTGTGGGAACACCGCCTGCCCATCCGGACACCATGGGTGAAAAAATACCCACACAGCCCTTAAAGCCTGTGGGGTTAAAACGTCCCCACACATAAAGATCTAAGGTGACCTTATCTAAGTATTATTCATGAATCCAACCCCTGTTTTTCAAGCATATTCCAAAACATGTTTTGCTTTCATATCAACTGGAATTCCACATTCCACAACCAAATTTAGAGCAAGAGTTCAGTATCATCAAGAAGAAGAAAACATTAATATATTTTTAACATAAAATTAATTTAAAATAGTTTTTGTAAATAAATTTATTGCTTTGGTTGAGTCTTTTAGACAATTATGTCGATCACATAAAGCAAATTTTGAAAGACAGGAGACAATATTACAAAGATCTGTATAGTTCAAATGTACCTTGTGAGAAAATTAAACATGTTTATTTTTACATTTCCACATTCTATTGTACGGAACCCTAACTAGGACATTAATATATTAGGACTATATACATAATAATTTTGGTAAGTCAGGATTATGGAAGCTGAGGTTTTCACTTATTTTTTTCTTGATCACCAGATTATCCAGTGCTCCTTAGATTATATGGTAATTAACAAAATATTTGTTGGCAAAAGTTCAAAAATGATGGCTGCGAAAACCATTTATAATAGAATGTTTTTAAAATGTTTTATGTATACCGTTTATTAAATGTTAATGCTAAATGTTATGTAACTTAGAAAAATGTTACAAATGAACCCAATAATGTCTGAATAATAATGGAGACAGAGATCAAATTCAATATCTTTGTAAGGTTGCTCACTAATGAAAATATTATTTTGATGACTAAAATTGTAAGATAGTGGCTTAAAAATTGTGCCCCCATTCAATTCTTACTTTTAGGGATTGCCTGTGGGGTAATTTTTGACAAAGTCCTCTAAAATCCGCTCACCGTCATCTTTGTTTGGACATGTTTAAAGGTGAAAGTGAAATGTTAATACGCATTCAGAAAATATGGGTTCAAAACATTTTGATAGAATGTTTTTAAAACATTTGATCAACAATGTTGTTTAAATGTTATATGTCTACTGTTAATCAACCATTTCATGATTTCATAAGAAGGTCTCTGTACTTTTGAAAATACTTCAGACAGTACATAATATGGTGACTCAGCTATGTGGTATTTTAATTTGTCTATCAAAAGGCAAAAAGAAAAACCCTTGAGAATTCATGTAAAATCTGGGTCCAACAATTCCATGAATGTTGATAATAAGATTTTATCATATATTCTGGCAGCAATAATTAGAAAACTGCATTGTTATACATTTTAGAGATAAATAATGGCTATGGAAAGTTATGTTTAGAAAAGGGTTTGCAGACAACGTGATCCTTTGAGTCCCTATACTTTCAGACTAACAATAGAACCTTCGATGTCTAGTATAAAAAAGCAGAAATAGAGAGGATAAGTTTGGCATTCAGTACAAGCTGGGGCAATAGTCATATGATATTTTATGGAGAAGGCATGGAATGGTCTCTTTGGAAACAGTATTGACACATTTAAAAATAAAACTTGAGTTACAGGCTTGAATTTAACATATATAAAACAGAAGGAGCTTGGTAATAATAAAAAGAACAAATACACTGATTGTTCGAAGACCAAAAGCTGAAATGGCTAAAACACTTTGAACTATTTACTTTTATGTAAATATTGATCAAATGATGGAAGAAAACTATTCTTAAAATACAAACAGTATTGCCAATCAATTTAAAAGGCAAATTTCTTTTGTTAAAAAATATTAATATGGTAGAAAGACAACTATCTATTGTCAAAAATGAATGTGATTAAAACCTCTTGCAATTCTAAAGTTGCTGTAAAAAAATTTGGATATATCAGTCCTTCCTGTCACAGGCCCTGATATGTTACCTACAAAGAAAACTGTCACTTAAACAGGGTTTTATTTGGTATCACAAAATAACTTAAGTTGTAATGTAAGGTAAACTGATATTCAAATTGTTGAATGGGCTGTAAAATCTTAAGTTGGACCTTTAACTCTCTTAAGAGGGTATGTGTATCTAGATACATAAAATTTATCTAATTTTAGCTACATATAAAATGTTTAATAATTTCCCAAAACAAGTATTTAACAACTTTGCTTCCCTGCTTAAGCTTATAATTATGTTACTTTAAACATTTGCATATACATGTACCTAAACTCACAAGTCTAATTAATACACAGAAAAATAATGTAGAGCAAAAAACTAGTTTAACTTTGCATTCATATCATAATGCCATTAAATAGTAATTAGGAAGTATTTATAAAGTGCCAACTTCATGCAGACATTTTGTAAGGTACCATTTTCCAAGAAAAGATCATCCAATTGCCAATTAACCTAGCATTAAATCATCCAGTAGGTCTTTTGTATCTGAAGGGCCTAAACCATATCTCGTTGACTCCAATGACATCACGGTTTTTTAAGGAATATTATCATTGAAGGCTAAAGCTATGTATCGAAGTGACCTATCATTAAGCAAACAGACCCTGATATTAGTGGCTAAAGGGCCTGGATTCAGGCTGTTGTCACCGGAGAGGTGTAAAACAACTGAACACCATAGAGTAATACCTCTAAAGATATGTGTAACTTGCCGGCAATGTTCCTGTGACGTAGCAAAAGTAGTACAGCAGCTGTTAAGGGGAGATGGAAACTTGAGTGAATGTTTATTTGTGATGTAAAGTGGTTGTGGATAGTGGCAGTAGTTGCCGGAGCAAATAAAAGGATGGACATACCAAATCAAAAAGTGCAATACACAGCCAAATGAGAAACAGACAATACTTTCTGAGTATTCTTTTTTAGCATGAGCTCTGCTCGTGCTTCTAGGAATCACTTTTTTTTCCTTTTTTTTTGGTCTCCAGAATTTCATGAATTGTGGCATAGTGTGATGAGTATCTGTCTCTTCACTCAAGTTAAGCAGCAGTGGGCTATATTAGTACTGGGATGGGTGACCGTCTGAGTTCTACATCAGCTATGGGATGTGTTGGAGTTGGAATTTCTGTTTTGTCGCCAGACTTTCATAAATTTTAATGCACTACTCCTGTCTCTGATGGCTGTGCAGCTTGTGCATGTACATCAAAAGACTTTTTGGCCTTGTTAAATAGAAGTCATGGTAGAAAGTCTCAGTTGGTAGAATTTTCAATTCTACTGGAACAAAGTGCAGGGTTATGAGTTGTATTTCAAATACCACCAATTGAAACATGAACAGTTATAGGGCTGAATTTCAAATACTAAAAGTTAAAAATGAAGAGTATTTGGGTTGAATTTCAAATACTACCAACTTAAACATGAACAGATCTGACTGGGCACAGATTCATTGTCCAAACTGATTAAAAGATTGTACTTAGTAGTTTGGCAGATTTGGCATCTAATCTCAGGCTGTCACCTATCCGAAGGTTTGATTTAGATTTATTTTTTGTTATACGTTGCATTCAACAGCCAGGGTCATATTGCGACAGGTAGTTTAAGGGTAGAGGAACGAGTGCATACTAGTTGGTCAAGATTCTGCACTGCAAACCACGAGGCATCATCAAGTAACTACCAACTTTCCAACATGAAGCGCCCAGGCCAAGATTCAAACTGGCCACCTCAGAGGTTGAAGGCGAGCCCTCTGACCATTACATCACTGAGCCCCCTATCTAATGGTTTGACTACCATAAGTGACAATGCTGAGGACCTGTCCCAATATGGCCCTGGCTGTTTAGATTTATTTGTTGTTTTACATCGCGTTCAACAGCCAGGGTTATATTGCGACAGGTAGTTTACAGGTGGAGGAAACCAGTGCATACTGCACTGTAAACCACCAGGCATTGGCAAGTAACTACCAACTTTCCAACATGAAGCGCCCGGCCCGAGATTCGAACCGGCGGCCTCAGAGGTTGAAGGGGAGAACTCTAACCACTACACCACCGAGCCCCCTGGCCCTGGCTGTTTAACCGGACTTAAAATCCCAACTTTGACCAATTGATTAAAAAATACATTACCTTTTTTGTGATTACATAACATGCATATAATACATCTCTCATTTCATTATAAGCAGCACTTACACATAAAAATTCACCCTTAACATCCAGGACTGATGTGGATAGGGTGTTTATGGGTTTGTTTGTCTGTCTGGAGTACCAAGCTGAAAATGATCAGCTTACTTCAATGAGATTTTCTAGGTGTGCAATATAGATAAAGAGAGGAAAAAATGACTGTCTATTGGCTGTCATACTAACATGTGGACATATTTGAAATACATTTTTGCTGCTTATTTTGCCAAATTACTCAAAATATGGAGCCATTACTTGACCTTGGTGGAAGTTTGTGCTTTCCTAGTCCTCTTGTTTTTATATTATATTATTATATAATAAAATTGAAAAAAATAACAATAAATGATGTTATTTTATTTTTATGGATCTATATACTGGCACATCAGATAAATTCATAAACACTCCTACACACAAGTAACAGTTTTATTACTCTGGGATCAGATAAAGAGATCTGCACTTTTCCACACATCTGGAAACTTGTGTGTGGGAGTGTAAAGTTGATGTCTCCAATGACAGGCATGAAAAGTAGTATTTTTAATGTTTTATAAATATTAGGCATATAATGTCTGGTAGAACAATAAAGGAATATAACATAGCTATTATCTGAGCTACTGACTTTAAAATTACACTAGAAATGTGATGCTCTTTGTAGTTCAGAGTAAAAAAGTCACCAAAATTACACCCATAAACTTATTCCTGCTTGAATATGTGAAGAAATCGGCTATAATTATAAAATAAATTAAGTGTTGGGTTAAAAACAATAAAAACAGAATCATAAAATATTAGGTCTCTTGTGCAGTTCTGCTGAAGATGTTTTAAAAGTGCAAGAGCTGGATGAATCAACCTTCATAAATCCCACTTCGAAAAAGAGCTGTGAACCATGCACAGAATAATAAATACTTATATATATAGTATGTACATGTATTTACATATAATTTCACACTATTTTGTGTTATATTCTTCCAACTATACTCACTCGCTTCAACAGTTGATACTTCATGCCACACTACATAATTCAGGCATATATTGTTAGGGTATGTCTCCACATGAGGGATTTGTGAAAGTGCTTGTTTCCCTCTCTTTCTAAAGTGTTAAGAAAGCAACGCATGTGACTGAGATTTGTGAATAAAATTTGCCTATGATTACACATAATTTTTTTTAAATATGTATTTATTATTACTTGAAAAAAATAACATAATGATTAGAATTCAGTAGATGGAACAATCCAGTTAGACCTATTTTATTTTTAATACCCCACAGAGGCAGGCACAGGATTTTCCTGCGGGGTGTTGCTGGGGGATGTGGACATTTTGACTCAGATATTTAGTAGTGGGAGAATTCATAATGGAACATTTCATACCTAGCCTAGGACATTTTATTCCAACTGTCTCTTTTTCTACTGGGACTTTTTCTCTAACTTTTTTTCTCCAAGGAATTTTTTTTTCTACATAGACGGACACATATAGCTGTTAACTGTTGTGAACAAAATAATATGAAATCAAGAAATAAACTTCAAAGTTGCTTGACCAGTGTCATCAACCAATGTGCACTGTTTGAAGAGAAAATTACTTTGATCTCAATTGGTATGCCAAAATATTTCTTTTTTTAACTATTCCCTTTTAAAATAACAGATTCTTTTGTTGCCTTTCTCAAAAGCCCCACAATTGAAAAATATTGATTAAATTTATAAAAATGTTATCAAAATTTAAATTGTTATTTACTTTATATTCGTTCTTCCTACTGTAATGAATATAAATAAGACAACTTACTGATAATATAAAAGTCAATCAATTGTCCATGGTATAATTACTTATATAAGTAAAATGTAGAGACAATGAAGTTGATAAAGGGATTATCAGTTAAAATGATTATGCAGTAGTGAATTATTGATTGGGATAAAGGAGTGATTCCATGTTTGGAAGTATATATTTCTTGTTTAACCATAAACTGTGAAACCTATTAGGTTTGAGGACCAAGTTATTAACAAAAGATGTAATCCTCTGTTTGAACATCAAACATAGCTAATGAGTTATCTTTATGAATTGTAGCAGTTAGTAGCAGGTCATAAGGCCTATCTTTTTTCACTGTATGGCTAATCTTTTCATGTAAGACAAATCATGTGGTTTGTCAGTTTTCCCACACTCTTTTCACTGAATCAGTCCCACCAGCAGTCCGAGTTAAAACTCAGCTACGCCTTACAGTTATAAGTCGTGAAAATATTACAGTCATATATAAGTGAAATCCTTGGCTAAACAGTTTGCCAATGCCAAGTACATTCAAATTCAGTGCTATAAATAAATATGAAATAACTGACAGTGTATGTAATTTTAACAAAAACAATTAACAACAGAAAAGATAATTATATTTGACAATTTCTGTTTCAATAAACACACATGTTCACATAAGTCACAATTGTCCTTGTTTCATGTTCTGCCTAGAGGCCTCAAACATTTTTTCAAACTAAGCATGATGATTTCAGCCTGTTCTATTTTCTAAACTAATTCTGCTTTTGTAGAGCTTAATCACACCTTTACCACAGGGACGCTAAGGCACAATAGCACCAAACTGGTCAACTAACTTCAGTATCCAGGGACAGAAAAGAGCCTAGGCCAGAGAGTCAATGAATATTTAGAACAAACTACAGGCACTGGTGTTTGTGCTTTGTCAACCTTTTATGTGCTGGTTTTATCTTTATTATTACACCATTTAAACTACTGCCATGATCAAATCACTGGAAATATTTCTGGTGGTTACAGATTGCAAGAAACACAAAGGGGGAATGCTGAATCTCCTGTGAAACCAAGCAACAATCTTCTAGTAACAGTTATGCTACATAACAGAATCAAAATGGGGAGGACATTGGTTCTTTACAGAAAGGTACAAATAAGATAGAGTAAAGGTACTATATAGATAAAGGGACATTATGGCAAACATTAAACTTTATAACTGGAGTGGCAGATAGAGACAGAATAACACAGAAAGGGCATGTAAGGAAGCTGAAAAGCTATAGACATGATACGAGAACCTGCATTTATACAGGCTGTCAGAGGAAACCTTGACACTGCATATTTAGCTGGAAAATTTAGACCTTTTAAAACTTCAATGAGGTTGGCCACGGAAATCAGGGAATGACACAACATGCATAAAGTACTGACAGAAGTCCAGCAGTATATGTAGGAATTAGGGTCTATATATAAAATACCTATGAGTGTAAACAATATCACCTGTATCAAAACGGGGGCATTAGTATTTTTATTGTATCTTATGATCATTCCTGATATATTCACTGGCTCACAAATGTTACTTGATAGACACCCATTAGGGTTGTACAGAGTACGGTTACCCACTTGAACACACCAAGCAGTGCTGGTTACCTGCACCAAAGAGCTTATCTTTTGGGTGCGTTAGTTTGTCTGTTTGTGGTCAAGATTATTTCAACACTTTTTTTTATGTGGATAAGGCCTGACCAAAGGAAGAATTGATCATGTTTTTGGAAAGATCCTGATCATACTGTGGATACAAAGAAAAAATTCCAAAATTTTCAACATTCCCATTTTTCATGAGTATTTGGGTGAAATCACAATATAATTATACTGAGCTGGCTTGGCGCAGGTATGCACTCTAGCAGTGCTTTCTATTGAAATAAAAGAAAAATCAACTATTCAGAGTTCTAAATTAAGAAAAGATACCCCCCCTTCCATGTTAGTATCAGCAATTTTTGTCAATTTTCTCACAGAATTGACCTGAAATTAGCTATTTTTTGGAACTATAAATTTAAATCACACATATTTTGGAATTTTTATGTTGAAAAAGTTTCTAGTAATGGCAAAAGAGTTCTCAGTGCCAATCTGTTGCTCATTAATTTGTTACTTTTATGTGAAATAATGAAACAACTGATTAATTATTTTAAAACACATTGTCATGTCTTATTGTATTGCATAGGTCATATCACATTGTATTGTGTATTTCATATAACGTTCTACTGTATAGGATATAAAACATTGTAATGCCCCTGTTCCACCAAAGGATTAAACCCCGATTGGTCCCACAACCCTTAATCCTTGAGAGTCTGTGTAAAAAACATGAATAATCGGTGGGGCAATGGAATCGGGATCCAGTTCTGCGATTGTTCTCAGGAAGCCTCAGACTTCCTCAGACAACTCGTGATCGTTCTCCAACTAAGAGGCAATTAAGCCACGATTGTGATAGGATTCAACACCGATCCTGTCTGGGACATACCGACTGGGTCTCATACTGGTCGGAGACCTCCTCAGTCTTCCTAGGACTAATAACAGATTTCCTCAGACAGCTGGGACCAATTTTTGTTTTTTCTTTTGAATGGTGGATCAGAGATAGATCTGAGATTAAGTCCAGACCTCCTGGGACTAATACAAAGCCGACCTGGCATTTACAGTCCCAGGAAGTCTCAGACAACATAAGATTGTGTAAATTTGGGTCTGAAGAGACCTCAGGAAGTCTGAGACTGGAATATTTGTGAGTAGGGGGAAAAGTGGATTGGTTACAGTCATGAAAAATATCAAACATGTTTGATTTTCATACCGACCTCAACAGATCCGAACAGACTCAAGCAGACTGTCTATGACTCGACAGTTTTTAGGAAACCGATTCACAAAATACCTTAATCGGGAGCCTTAGTCGTGTGGTGGAACAGGGGCATAAGTTATTCACACTTTGTTGAATATTTCATATCTCATTGTTTTGTATAGGGCATATCACAAAATTATTGAACAGGATATATCACATGTACTGTTTAGTTCATATCACATTGTGGCGTATAATTCACATCACATTTTATGGTACCAGACATATCACACTGTATTGTATAGTCATATCACACTGCATTGTTTAGGTTATATCACATTTTACAGGTCATATCACATTGTATCATGTCATATCACATTGTATTTTATAGGTTATATCACATTATATTGTATAGGTCACATCACATTGTACTGTATAAGTGATGTCACACTGAATAGGTACATCACATTTGTATTGCCAACAATCTGATTCATTGATGTCCAAAGGTGTCTTAAATATGCCAAAACTACCACCTCTGTTGTCCCAACAACTTAGAAAAATCCAAATTTGTTTAGATAATATAGAATTATCAAATAAAAACTGACAAGAATTTACCATTCGTTTGAGTAAATCCCATGTTAGTAAACAGTCCAATGCAAAACCGAACATTTTCAACCCGAGTACAATTTTTTTTCACATTTTCTGCGTCAAAATGGTTTTTATAATTTGTGCACAGAAATATAAACATTAGTTGGTTGTTTTGACAGGATAGACATTGATTAATCATTGGTTAGGCGTCTCCAAAACTTAGCTGAGATAAAACTTAAGTCAAGGCTTAGATATGGGTCAGACTTTAAGATTTGAGTTCCTAGGTGAATCCAACCCCATGGCTTACTCTTCCATGACAGTCAGGTAATAATGTTTGTACTGTACTTACTGTCATGAGACCGCAGGTAGTCCCCCATGTTCACCCGTTTTAGGACATGCACAGAGTGCTGGTGTTCAGAGCCAAGCCCTCTTTCATCCAGGATGTCGGACATGGACTGCAAGAAGGAGGACCCAGGATGGATCTCATAGGCTCGCTTGTTGTGAATCATTGTTCCAGTCTAACAAACAAAGGAATAAAATAATGTGTGAGTCCAAAACCATCGCCAGTTACCAGAACAAAAATGGACCCTCAGTGTGTATATTTTATATCAAACTATCGCATATAAGGTATAAAGATAAGATCATTTAAATCACAATCAAGTATGTCTTAACCTATTGTACACTCAAGTGACCCGGTGTGAGTTGAATCTGAAAAAGTGATGATAATGCCAGTGATAAAATACCGTTCTATTTCTTTCACTCATGGAAAAGTGACAAGTGACATTTGTGGGGGTTTTTTTTTCGACTTAGCAGCACCAGACATCTGATATTCATGGTTGCAAAATTGGTACAAGTTTTATTATTTTATTACCATTTTAAAAGGCTCCCTCTGGTGGCAAATTCCACATACTGTGGCAAATTACCTAATTTTAGGTTTCTTTTTCTTGCTGGTGAAGAAAATTTAGAACTTATAGCTATAAATTAAAATTATATTTTAAAAATGTTGTGATAGTCCCAATCTTATTGTGTATCATCATGCAAAAAACTATGCCATATTGAAAATAGTTCAATCCTCCCTAAGTAAAATGAGATAGCACTGAAATATTTTGTATAAGAATTTTGGTTTGGGCATGTAAAAAGTACTGTAAATTTGCATGCCCTACCTCATCATCTACAAACTTTCAATATCTTAAGAAAACTTATTGTGCAATGTCTATCTCTGCATTTGTATGGCCATGGATTTCCCAAATACATTGCAGGCTTTATGTTGTCAGTCATGTCACTTACTAGAGTTCTTTTCACTGCACCACCATCAATTGTTGCTTCTACCCTGATGGGAACCATATTTTCTAAATCTTGATAAAATGCCACTTCCTAAAAAAGACAGAGTTTTCCACATAAATTTGGGTCAAACTGCTTTGGAAGAAGTTTTCTTTTATTCAATAAAAATGTGCAAGCTTCAATTTTACAAGAGATTTCCTTCTGGTTCTAAACCTAAAGGTTTGACCAAAACATTCTTTGAATTGTATGGCTATGAACAGCGCATGTATTTCCATGTTGACATTCTGATTTTTAGATATCCTTCTCAATTCAGATAAAGTAAAACACAAAGAATGTCTGATATTTAAAGCATGGGTATCATATTAATAATTATGCACTGGCTACCATGGTTCAGAATAACATCTAACCAATCAGTTACTACAGTTTAGTTATTGACTTCTAACATAATACAGTTGGTTGTATTGTCCCAAAGAATTAGCTATGAACAATAAAATAGGCAAAAATAACAGGCAGTGGCATATGAATGTCACAATGTGACATTTCACTGACAGTAGTTATGTAACAAAAACTGAATGTGTGGCAATCTTTGCAAATCTCCGCAACAGTTGCACAACATCTTAGCTGAGACTGGAAAGAGTCTTACACGATGGCAGTCACAGCTGAATGGAAGGGCAATCAGATTAAAAATACATTACAAACAATTTTTGTCAAAATATGTATCATCTTAAAACAACTTTAATCCCCCAAATTTTGTATCAACTACTTTTCCAAGTAGTTTGCAAGCCATTTTGAAACATACTGTTTCAGTTTATAACAACAACAATAAAAATAATAATAGTAATAGACCTTCAGTCCATGTAACGTCGGTTCAACAAATATATGTTCAGCATGACAGAAAATGTATCAATACATGTCGCTGAAAACATATTAATTAGCTGGCTGCTGGTAAGTCAAAACTCTTTTCCTACTTCAGTTCAAGGACATTTTACTGGACTGAGATGGATCTCAAATTTATACTCTTTCTGGTTAAACCTTACCTTGACCAGTTTGAACTCTCTCTTATTAAGTTCGGGGACATCATACTGGAATGGAATGGATCTCACATTCAAACTTTTCTGTTTCACCAAATTCAGAACCTGAACACCCTCATCTGTCTCTATTTCAACATCCAGTTTTTCAGGGAAGAGTTCCAAAGATCTGGCCCTATCAGAGAGCTGGTGAAGCTCAGTCACAAAGGCAATTTTCTGCTCATCTACATTAAAAGTTAACATGATACAAGATAACAATGCTTTATGGTTGGGGTGGTAAAAATTATATGCCAACATTAGCATTAGCCTAAACAGAAAGAAAAAGATTTTAAGAATTTGCATTTTTATTAAAGTGTAATAAGTTGCCAATTCATATTTCATTTTGATATGAGCTAATGGAATGTTTGATTTTTTGACCCAAAGCTTCTTGTGAAGAAGGTGGTTATAGGAGTTCTTAAACCTGAACTATATAAAATTACAATGATTGTATTGAAGTCTGTCTATTTTGCCATTTCCCTGTAAGACCTATTAGCAAGATTCTCAAAAATAAAAACATAATCATGTGCACACATATAACTCTACAAATACTTTTATAGTGCCTGATCTCCCTCAAAAGATAGATTTCTAAGGTGCTTCAGGTAAAAATAGTACAAATTTCAAATAAAAAATCCCAGGAAATTAAAAAGGGCTCAGATTTGCACACAAATATTTACTTCAACAACAGTTCAAGAGATTTAAGATAGAATGTGTAATTTGATTAATTTATGCAATCATTATGTTTACATGTGTACTCACTAGCTGATAACAGGGCTGTCATACTGGCCAAGATCAAAACAACCCCAAAGATTCTGGAGGACATCATTCTTGCTTTTTGTCAATCCAACTAAAAATTCTAGATAAATAGAAAAGTAATGTTATTATATTTTGGAAAAAATAAGGACAATTAAAGAACAAAACGGATACTTAGCCATGATATGACCTTCACAATGGTTTGATATGGCACTTTCATGCATCCCCAAAGCCTTCATATGCTGGTCTCATGGAACACTGCTTCATTTTATGTATGAACCATTTGATTCAGGATCCATTTTGAAAGTTACCTTGGATATTTGAAAACTATTCAAAACTCTTGGGGCTCAAACTTAAATGAAGCAATTTATTGTCCAGCAAGTGTTGTGTTTCAACACGCTTTCATTATGCTGTGGGCGAAGTCATTACCATGTTATGCATGTTTTGTGTATGTAGTGAAGCTTCATATCATGTCAGATTACAAAGAACTTTCTTAAATTCTGACATCAAAACTAAAAATACTACTTATACACAACATTTAATGTGGCCAATTTAAATGTCTTGGAATTGAAGCAGTTCAGGTCTTCTGCTTGTTCTGCCTAGTTGTGAAAAGCGAATAACTGATGGTTTAAGAAACATATTAAAGCTGCACCACACATTCCCTTATATTAATTTGTTTTCCCATATATAAAGATTCTAACAAAACATAGGCTAGGGAGGTCAAATTTTTATATGATTTTATATATTATTAACTGTGCCCTACCCAATCGGATTGTTTGGATTAAAATGGATCTGGTTCTGGAGAAGTATAAACATTGAATAACTAAAAGCTAATTCATAGGAGATATTTTTGTTCATAGGTGGAGGAATACAGTGTTGTATTGGTCTAGACCAACAACTTGCAGCAAGAAGTATTCAGTTGTCTGCACAAACAGTGCCACACAAAATCAACTTTTCTCCTGAAGGTGAAAGACCCTATCAAGTTTTCTGACAGATAAGTACATTTTTTATTGATATTTAGTGCCTTGTGTACAGTAATAAAACTACATCTCAGCTTTTGTGCTGGACAAGCAAATATAAAAAAAGATGATAAGACTGAACTCCAAAAACCTTTGAATAATATGTTTCTCACATTTAAATAAGCCAATCTTGAATAACAATATGAAAGGGCCAACAAACACACATAAATGCAAGACCGTTCTAGTCATAAATTCTCTGTATCCTTTCTCAATGGAATTTATGGTTGATTTTCTGCATGGTGTTCTAATGGTATTAGAGTAAAGAATCTAAAATTCACCACATAGCTGAAATTCGCCACATGTCAAAATACTTATTAAATGAATGAATTGAGGTGAGATTTGTTGAATGTCTTGTAGATTAAGCCTTTTTGAACTGAAAATACCAAGTTTAAAACAAAACATAATTTTTTTCATTGAATTTAGGTAAGATTTTAGCGCTGGCAAATTTTAGATTTCTGGCAAATTTTAGATTCCTTACTCTATAATTTATATCATGTCTTTTGTTTGTTGTATTATCTGGTTTTCCTTAGAAAAGTTTTGGTAAATATCTTTCTGTACATTCCATGTTATACTTTACCAGTTACAGTAAAACAAAAAATATATCAATCGACACATTTATATATTAACTTCACAATGAAAATACCATGATAAAAATTTTTATAATATAGGTTATATTGAATGCTACTGAAACAAAAAAGAGTGATTTGTAATTTTATGATTAAAGGAAAAAAACAAATTGTGTTACCAGAAACACTAGACAAGAAAAAGGCTTCATGTCCAGTTCTTTAATGACTTATTTACTTTGTTCACTAGATATTGTCAGTGTGTATAAGTAACTTTTAAAACTATGAAAGAATTGATTGTTTGCATAAAACAGTCAGTGAAATACACAGATTTGATCACAGTAAATCATTGTTAATCAAACAGAAAGAACTATATTATGTGTAAATTAAAACTATACAAATTAAACATATACCCATATCAATTAGAGCTGGATGAAAGATTCACTGATATGTAATGTAATGAATACTTTTATAGCACATAATCTCTATCAACAGACAGATTCTAAGACACTAGGGGCACGTTCAGAAGGCAAACATCACAGTCATGTACTTGTTACAGACATAATCAGCTTAGACACCGGCCTCCTTGTCAAATGTGTCCAGAAATTAGGATCTGTGCATCATTAAAAGTATCAATTTTCATCAGCGTGGAAAATAAAAAGATGTTCTGACTTTAAACAGCCAAAAGATCTGATATTGAAAGTCCGAGATTTGTTTTACATAACACAGTTTCTGTAAGAAACACCCTGGGGCATCGCTTTTTAAAAGGGGCATTCATGACAAGAAAATGCACTCTTGCATGATTTTTCAGGTATGTTAAACCAGTACCCTAAACATTTGAATTAGTTCTTTTTCTACTATTTTTTGGGCTCACTTCCTGCGGTTGTAAAATGTAACAAATATTGCAGACAATGTTAACAATGCACAGTATTTACTGCATATTGTAAACTGTGTGCAGCTATAAAACAGAAAAAGCATAAGTGTTAATATTTATTAATGTTTTATTAAAATTTTATAACATTTATGTGGTATATCAGATAGCAGGGCTACTAATTTAGGAGCCTGCTGTGGCAGTTTGCCTCTACCTTAATTTATTTAGGCACACTGTTCCTCGTTTCTAGGAAAATGATTCTGTACCGATTCTGGGCCAATCATATTGATTTGACGCCCTAGTGAAAGGTGAAAGGGTCATTTTGAATTCAGAGTTCCATGGAGATGCATGAAATTATTTTTAGCCATCCCACCCACCCTACATGATACAACTGGCAGCCCAGGCTGACCCTGGTGGCCCCCTATCTGATTTGACTAAGTCCTCTAGTTCCTAATCTTATAGTTCAGTCTCTACTACTTAACTTAATTAGGTTCTAGTTGTATCAGAGACCTTTCATTTTGATGTTCCCCTTGGTCAGCTCTCCCAAGGTTTCAACTCTATCAGAGCTGCTTTAGGATAACCTTGACCCCTGGGGCCATATTCACTAAACCTCCTATATTTTGAAGGTCCCTTTATTAAAGGAAGGTGAAAAATCTCCTTTGGTAGGGTGACCTTTAAAATGCTATTCACTAAACCTCCTTTATGGTTTCCTTACCAAAGGAGACCTTAAATAAAGGATCCTTTATTAAAGGAGTGTATTCAGTCATCTGATTGGTTAAAAACGTTTGTTCATAAAGGCTCCTTTATCTTTCCCTTACTTTTATATTTTCTTCTTTCGATGTTTATTATTTGTTTAAGATATAGTGCTGTGATGTGTTTTCTATTGCAGTTTAAGATTATATTTCATGTTTTAAGAAATTATTATCTAACTTTGAAAGATTTTTGTATTTCAGGTTAAAGATTGCAGTTTTTATGTTCACTGGTGACCATGCTTTTTGACATGCTTTTTCACATCTTCTCATTAAACATTCATACAATTTAACCCATAAATCGTACAAAATCATGGATAATAAAAGTAAAACATCCCTCATCTGACATACACAGAAAAAAAAATATATCACTCATGAAGATAAACAATATAATTGTCATTCGGGAAATTTTCGTATTGTGGTAATAGCCACTTTTCACACAGATATTGTGACACACATCAAATACATTTTCACTGGGTTTGACCACATATTTACTGAATATCCCAAAAATTTCAAAGAAAGACGTATGGTGATATAAATGATATAGTAGGGGCAAAAAACGGTGCAAATGTCATAACATTTCACCAATTACCTCAATTTTTACTTAAAAAGTAAAACCACCAAACTGCTCTTTATCATAAAGGTAGTCACACACTTACCTTGAAAATTAAGGGAAAAAACCAAGGATTCCTCAGTAAAGGAAGGTTAGTGAATATCAAAATTCAAGGTTTCCTTGAAAGTTAAGGATTTCCTAGATTTTTAAGGTTTCCTTGAAAGTCAAGGAAAGAAAGTTAGGCTCCTTTGTTTGGGGGAAGTTTGATGAATACAAAAACAAAGGAAGAAATAAAGGAAAATCCTTACTTTTTAAGTTTCCTTGGAATAAAGGAGGTTTAGTGAATACGGACCCTGAAGATCAGTCTCGCCTTCAGGGAGGTCTCCTTGTTTTTGGATTGATGTGGGTTATCTTGGCTAGAGACTAGGCAGTCCAGGCTGACCCTGGCTCCCCCTACTGATTTTGACACTTTCCTGCAACTGAAATCAGATTTGATGAAATGTGCAGTAACTTTGTTTCAGCTGCCTTGACCTAGCCACTCAAGGAATCAAAGCATTAGGCTTGCCTCACAGTAACTGGGATCCCCGGGGTCAGTCTCCATTCTGGGGAGGTCTCCAATATGGGATTGACATAGGTTACCCAGGACGAGACATTAGGCGGTTCAGGCAGACCCTGGCTCCCCCCACTGAATATACAGAGCTAAACACGTGTTGCAATTGCAATTCACGGAGTGTTACTACTAATCTTAAACTAACAGTTGACCTTATGGTATTTGACCCTTATTGGGTATATAACCTTTTTGGCAGTAAGATTTAAGTCTAAGAGTATAGATAACAACATGATGTTTGTGCTTATGTCACTCTTGGTGCTAAGCTATTTTCTGTGATATTTGATGTATGGTGTTTTAAAATTCAACTTTTATGTCATTTTAAACATTCTTTATTTAACTAATCACTGTATGCTATGTACTAACTTGTAAAATAAAATTGTCAAACCTATCTATTACTACCTGGTATATTCACTGGACCTTGACCTCTCTGACCTCAGGTTCAAATCCACTTAGCTCTACATCTACATTTATAGCTGTAATGTGCATTAATAGAAATGATTGAAGGTAATCCCAAGCAACTTGGTGCTTGTACTTTGAACTTCCCCATTAGGGGTTCAAAACTTGGGCTAACTGCCAGACTGAAACAGCTGTAATTTTTTTAATCTCTAACATTGCTTTTTCACCCCTGAGTACATTTTTGCTTTAATTCCAAACCCTTTATCACCGAGAATTGTCATTAAGAATGTGGGACACATTTAGACAGAGGGGTGTTTATTACAGAATTTATGGTATAATCCTAAGAAATGATCAAAATGATATTTGCTCTAGTCTTTTGAAATAAATTTAATTAATATGACACCAGTTCTCAATAAAAGTACTACAATATAAAGACACTAAACTATTTAAAAGAAACATAGACATGGCATGCTGTCTGCACATATTTTAATGTGTGATACCTTTGTGTCTCATAAATTGTCCATAGAGACATAAATCATTTAGAAATATTTTCTGTTTTTTGTTGTATTTGGTAGTCAATGAATTAATTATTCTCATTTACATATTTTTATTGGTCCATAGACATACACAAGACAAGCATTGCAATCCATATACAAATATACAATTATGAATGACAGCATTTTTATTGTGGGAAATCTGAGAATCAGCCACCTACCCTGGATACCTTATGCACTGATTATTAAAGGGGGAAATCAGAAGACAAGATGATGGTCATAGTGAGAGCCTCTTTTAATATTTCAAACAACTAAACCAAGGATGCATCTGTGGCAAGTTCACTTTGTGTTTTTTCAGCACGATCCACAGGCAAAGGTTTGTGTAGTCTCAGTCACTGTTTGTTTGATTTTGTACAGTCTTGGTGGAAAACACATTCAGGATCCTGGCCAATCTACTTACAGTTCTCCTAACTAACTGTATGCATTAGTTTCCTCCACCCTTCCAACTTCCCCTCACAATATAATCAATATAAATACACTGGATGTGACGTAACACACTACATAAAGAACTAAATCTTCCTCTTGGCATTTTCATGAATGTAATTTCAAAAATAAAAAAGTGGAATGCTAAAATTAACCTTGACATTTGTTCTAGCTAACTAAATAAAAAAGAAAAGCCTAAGCTCTTGATACTATGCTTCTCATACCAGTCTCCAGCACAAGGTAATGAATACAGTCTCACAGGCCTTTATATACACTGCAATGCAGGAAAACAGGGAAACTGTGGGACTTTCCATCCGAATTAGTCACTGAGTAAGACCCCAGTTACACTGTACTGTCCGTACCGTCCATAATATCCTTGTGGCATCCGCCATGGATGTGAAGTTTCTGTGGGGATGCCACAGAAAAATCAAACTGCTTGAATTTTCCGTAAAAGGTTTGTAGATGCCAGGTGTAATTAATATCTGCAACTGATCCGTATGTCATCCGTATCATCGTTACAGCACCTGTAGATCTCCTTGTGGCATCCGGGACATCCTTGACTCATCTGCGCCAATAATGGCTTGGAAAATTTCTACGGATATTCTCGGAGGGTGTTCAGAGGCTGTAAGGATGCCACCAGAAGTTAAGGGACATTGGCGGAAACCACAAGGACCAATAGGGATGGTCCATGCAGAAGGTCACGTATATGTAATTTGTCTGCGGATATACACGGATATCGATGGATCTATTCACAGACAATAGGGACAGGGTTTACGGACAAAAAGGATGCCTCAAGGACAATAAGGCCAGGGTTTACGGATAGAATTGTAGTTTCCCACTACACTCAGGAACTTACGGAAAGACGCTTTCTCATGCACGAAAGCCTATATAAGGGGCACTTGGCTTGGCTTCTGCTAATATACACTTTTTGCAATTTGATGTGCATACATCAATTTTTGTACGTTTACAGCTTATACTGTATATGTTTGAGTATATATTTTGTTCCCATACAGATTTAGTCAAAATTTTAGAGGTTTTGGTTTTTTTGGAAAATATGAAATTTGGTGAATACTTGTGTAAAATGCCACCAAAGAAGATATCCAAGAGGAGAGGCAGTCAGAAGACAGAGAGGATGTCCACCAGGGCCAGGAGTCCAGAGGTGGATGAACTGAGTTGTGTACCAGAGACTCAGCAGGCAGCTGGTGTGGAGGAGTTGGTGGTGGGAGTGGAGGATCCTCTGGAGATGTCAGATACAGAACAAGATGACATTGGGCTGGAGACACAGCACGAATTGGATACAAGTGATGAGGATACACAGGATACACAAGATGCTGCAGCTACACAGAAGGGCAAGGGCACAGGCAAGGGCAAGGCTAACAAAAGAAGCAAGAAACCCCCAGTCCTCTTCAGTGCTGAGCAGGAACAGAAGTTAGTGAACTTTCTGCATGACAATGAAATTCTCTACCTCAAGCATTTAATGGACTACAAGGATAGGTCCAAGAGGGAGGCTGTGTGGGCAAAGTTTTGTGAGGAGAACAATTTGGATAAAGATGCCTGCCCAAAGTGGTTCCAGGGCCAGCGCATACTCTTCGGGAAGGTCACACACATGAAGTCCGGCCAGGGGGAACCAGTGATGACAGAGAGGCAGAAATGGACCAGAGACAATTTTGACTTCCTCATCGACCAGTGTCTGCTTCTCAAGCCAGTGCAGCAGTGGGCTCATCATCCAGACGGGGGACTGTGCATATGGAACCGTTCCAGGATACTTCTCGTCCGGAGTTAACTTGTGACCCCTTAGACATCTCGCACCTGGATACATATATGCCTACTGCCTGATTGCGTGCTGTCAGTGTGACGTCAAGTTTAGCAGATTCAGACCTCCAAGTAGCTCTCGCCGAATCAGCAGCAGATCCACGGACACGCTCCACAGCAAAGCATGTAGCCACAGCAACACTTGCAGCTGATGCAGCAGCAGCAGGCAATTCAACCACAGCATTCCGTACAGTCACAGTACCCAGTACAGCAGCAGCAACAACAGACAAAACTAACACATCAGCCAATACAGCAGCAGCAGCAGCCCACACAGCGATACAGTCAGCAAACATCACAGCAGCAAACGTCATAGAGTACTACTTCATCACCACAGCTGCGTGTCATATCACTACAAGGCCAGACATTAGATGCCAAGGCAGCCCACCACTCACCAGCACACCAAAAGGATTCACCCTCTCACAACCAATGAATCCACCCTCAGTTAACAGCCAGTACTTCAGCAACATTCCAAACATGTCACAGGATGTCAGCTTCAGTGCCATCAACATGCCTCAGTTCCAGCCAGTTAAAGACACATCAACCAGACAACCAGCCTCAGGGGACCAGTAGCCAGATCAGCAATAGCTGATAATTGTTATAGGCCCTTCTCAGGGCTGTTAAATCTTCCAAAAACAATTATTTCAGATCTGTTGATGTTTTCCGAAAAACAAATAAAAAGAATGCCCCACACAACACAAAAAAACCCCAAAACCAATAACACATTAATTGCCCATAGTCCACCCATAGTAAATAGAGTTAAATAGAAATAGTAGTTCATCCCAAATTACAATTACACCTAAAACACAGGTCCCTATCCCCAAATACAAACAATACAAACATTGATGTTTTATTTGGCAGTCGACTTAAGTCACTCAGACCCTCCCCCCAAAAAAAAAAAAACAAAAAAACAAACAAGCATTCTGACGCATGCATTTATCTCCCGCCATATAAATTAGATGTACTAAAGATAACATATTTTAACAAGGTGCTTTAAATGTAATACTTTTCAAGTTATAATTGATTTAGTGCATGATTTCATGAATTTTAATGCATTAAAAATTATTTAAAAAATTCATTAAAAAAATTTAGCATGTGAAAGCTCTCCAAAATGTAGGTGAATGAGTTATTTGAGAAATATTGGCTATCTGCAATACTTTTAGTGATAATAGGCAGTTACTCATTTTGAGTAGGGGAGTAATTAGCTACGGATCTGAAAATTCACTAATTGAAAGCTCTCCAAAATGTATGTGAATGAGTTATTTCAGAAATACTGGCTATCTGCAATACTTGTAGAGATAATTCGCATTTACTCATTTTGAGTAGGTGAATAATTAACTACAGCTCTGAAAATTCACCAAGTGAAAGCTCTCCCAGAAGTAGGTGAATGAGTTATTTGATAAAAATTGGCTATCAGCAATACTTTTAGAGATAATTCACATTTACTCATTTTCAGTAGGTGAGTAATTAGCTACAGGTCTGGAACTTCACCATGTGAAAGCCCTCCCAAAAGTAGATGAATGAGTTATTTGATAAAAATTGGATATCCGCAATACTTTTAGAGATAATTCACATTTACTCATTTTGAGTAGGTGAATAATTAGCTACGGGTCTGAAACCTCACCAAGTAAAAGCTCTCCCAAAAGTAGGTGAATGAGTTATTTGAGAAAAATTGGATATGTGCAATACTTTTACAGATAATTCACATTTACTCATTTTGAGTAGGTGAGTAATTAGCTATGGGTCTGGAACTTCACCATGTGAAAGCTCTCCCAAAAGTAGATGAATGAGTAATTTGATAAAAATTGGATATCCACAATACTTTTAGAGATAACTAGCATTTACTCATTTTGTGTAGGTGAATAATTAGCTACAGGTCTGAAACTTCACCAAGTGAAAGCTCTTCCAAAAGTAGGTGAATGAGTTATTTAAGAAAAATTGGATATCCCCAATACTTTTAGGGATAATTCACATTTACTCATTTTGAGTAGGAGAGTAATTAGCTGCGGGTCTGGAACTTCACCATGTGAAAGCTCTCCCAAAAGTAGATGAATGAGTTATTTGATAAAAATTGGATATCCGCAATACTTTTAGAGATAATTATCATTTACTCATTTTGAGTAGGTGAGTAATTAGCTACAGGTCTGAAACTTCACCATGTGAAAGCTCTCCCAAAAGTAGATGAAGCAGTTATTTGAGAAAAATTATGTCATTATTTTGCCACAAATAAGAAAATAGCTATTACTCATTTATGGCATGCAATAGAACCCCAAACTATATGCATTTATCCTGCAGTCACAATTTCAAAGTAGGTATTACTCGGTTATCCAATGTGCAACAGGTCTGAAACTTTACTATGTGATAGGTTATCAAAAACTAGATGAATAACATATTGAAAATATTTCCCTAACTTTAATACTTTTGAAGATATTTGACATTTACTTATGTTGTTATTTTGCTACAAATAAGAAAATAGCTATTACTCACTTATGGCATGCAATACAACCCCAAAATATATACCATCTTATAGCTAAGGACAAAGTAGCTGAACAACATATTTGAAGAAAAAGCTGTAACTGCAATAGTTTTGGAGTTACAATGGATTTACTCAACAGTCACAATTTCAAAGTAGCTATTACTTAGCTATGCAATGTGCAACAGGTCTGAAACTTTACTATGTGATAGCTTACAAAAAAGTAGATGAATGACATATTTGAAAATAATTCCGTAACTTTAATACTTCTGAAGATATTTGACATCTACTTATGTCATGATTTTGCTACAAATAACAAAATAGCTATTACTCACTTATGGCATGCAATAGAACCCCAAACTATGTACCATTTTATAGCTAAGGACAAAGTAGCTGAACAACATATTTTAGGAAAATACTCTAACTGCAATAGTTTTGGAGTTACAATGGCTTTACTCAACAGTCAGAATTTCAAAGTAGCTATAACTTAGCCATCCAAGGTGCAACAGGTCTGAAACTTTACTATGTTATAGCTTACAAAAAAGTAGATGGACAACGTATTTGAAAAGATTTCCCTAACTTTAATACTTTTGAAGATATTTGACATTTACTTCTTCTGTTATTTAGCTACAAATGAGAAAATAGCTATTACTCACTTATGCAAGCAATAGAACCCCAAACTATGTACCATCTTATAGCTAAGAACAAAGTAGCTGAACAACATATTTTACGAAAACACTCTAACTGCAATACTTTTTTTAGTTACAATAGCTTTACTCAACAGTCAGAATTTCAAAGTAGCTATTACTCAGCTATCCAAGGTGCAACAGGTCTGAAACTTTACTATGTCATAGCTTACCAAAAAGTTGATGGACAACATATTTGAAAAGATTTCCCTAACTTTAATACTTTTGAAGATATTTGACATTTACTTCTTCTGTTATTTAGCTACAAATGAGAAAATAGCTATTACTCACTTATGGCATGCAATAGGACCCCAAACTATGTACCATCTTATAGCTAAGGACAAAGTAGCTGAACAACATATTTTAGGAAAATACTCAAACTGCAATAGTTTTGGAGTTACAATCGCTTTACTCACCAGTCAGAATTTCAAAGTAGCTATTACTCAGCTATCCAAGGTGCAACAGGTCTGAAACTTTAGTATGTGATAGCTTACCAAAAAGTAGCTGAACAACATATTTGAAGAAAAACTTGTTACTGCAATAGTTTTTGAGTTATGAGCCCTTTACTCAAAGTAGCTAAGATTGCTATTACTCACTTATCTTTAGGCCTAAGTAAATAAAACCCAAAAAAATTTCAAGGGCATGAAAATTCATTGGGACAATTCTTTTACAAAAAATCTAGCTGTAGCAGTTTTGGAGAAATCTGCATGACTAACTAACGCACACACACACGCACGCACGCACGCACACACAGACATCATTTCATAATCTCCCTCCCGGGCTAAAGCCCGGTGGGAGATAAAAAAAATTTTAACCCTGAAAGCCCAAATTTTGTTAAAACCTGTGCCCACAATGCTGTGGACCCCTCACTGCACCTCTCATGTAGCGGTGTGGGACATCTTTCTCTGAAATATTCACACTTTGTAGGACAAGGTCTTTCTTGCTTGCCTGTCCATTTTTTTAAAGTATTGTGTTTCAACCCTTTCCAAACAAAAATTTATGCCACATTACTCAGCCAAAGCAAAGATGTCATTTAGGTCCAAATAGACGCTGTTGTTCTTGATGCTATTTTCAAATAAAATAAATGCAAAAAAATGAAATCTTTTATTGGCAATAATACAACAGCAAAATGATAATAAATACACAAGCAATAATATGTGACATATAAATAGCGGAAGACAGTAATTATCTTTAAAATGTAACAATCATATAGTTGTGTACAAAAGTTCACAGTCCATGTAGTACTATTCCATTTTTATCACAATCATTACTCATTTAATGTGGTTTTTGTCTTAAAAGTGCTTAAATGTTCTATTTACATTTAGAGAGTCACAATATAACAATATTTCACATTTTAACTGCTGTCCATTGGACTGGGGGGCTGCCTCTCATTTATGAAATAGTCCCGGAGAATATTTCTCTGCCTTTTAGTTGGCCCAATTGCGTTACAGCCCTCATATGGAATGTCATTGCCCTCGAGCACTATCGTACGCTGGCCCTTCCCCCGAAAGTCTTCATGTTGAGCTGTGGGGTATCTTATCCTCAGTAGGTTGTGCAGTACTAGGCAGGCCATGACAACCCTGTTGACTACCTGGGGTTCCTGCTGCAGTGGGCTCTGGGAGATCCTAAAGCAAGACGTCAGGATCCCGACGGCATTCTCTACCACAGTTCTTCCCCGCCTGATTCTATAGTTGAAGACCATCTCCTTCAAGTCCATACTGTGGCTGGAGTAGGGCCTCATTAGCCAGAACATGAGGAGGAAGGTGTCGCCCCCGAGAAGGAAAAAGTTTACCTTTGGTCCACCAATCCCCAGAGATTCACTATCAGGGAAGCCGATGCTGCCGTCCTCTATTTTGTCCCTCAAATTGGTGTGCTTGAAAATCTGAGCATCTGAAGTTGACCTGGCTGCCCCCATGTCCACCCACAGGAACTTGGAATCTCCATCCACCAGGGCCAACAGTACGATAGAGTGGAAGCCCTTGCTGTTGTGGAAGAGGCTCCCTCCCCCTTGTGGACATCTGATTGGAATATGCCTTCCATCCAGAGCACCCAGGGCATGTGGAAAGTTCCACCACCGGCGGAAGACAGACTCGACCAGCACCCAATCCTCTGGGAGTGTGGGGCACCGCATCACCTGATCTTGATAGGCCCTGGTGATAGCGTCACAGACCTCCGGCACAAACTTCTCAATGGTCGGACTGGCCACCCTGAAAGCATACTGCAGAGTGGTGTAGCTGTCACCAGTGGCGAGATGTCTGAGGGTTACTGCCAACTTGACTCCTGGACTCACAGGATCTCTCATCAAGGTCCTGTCCCTCTGGAACTCAGCAGTGATTCTCTGCTCCAGCTCTTGATAAAGCTCAGGCAGCATCTGGATGAAGTTTCTATATGCCATAGGGTCATCTAAGTGGTGCATTGGCATTGGTCTGCAGTACTGACCCTCTTCTTCGAGCTCTGCCCGGGTTGGCCAAGGCCTGAACCTATATCTTCTGTGTCTTCTCTGTCTAATAACTGGCAGACCCCCTGGCATCTGCTTCTCAACCGGTCTATCATAGCTGAAATGATGAGTAATTGCCTCTACATTTCTAACAGCAACAGTTGAAGTTGTGCAAGATTTCTTTTGTGTCTGTCCATATTGGCATCTACATTTTATCTGGCTAGTGAGCTGGACCTTGCCTCCTTTTATAGCCACTGGCATTTAGGCATCCAGATATCCAGTGGTCAACACCTCCCATGGAGACAGGTGTAATGTCAATAAAATATCCTTATTGATACGCTGATATTCGCGACAGAAATAAAGATCCGTAAACCCCATCAGTGAGTGTCCGCAAGGTCGGTAAACCCACCGTAGTGTCCTTGAGACATCATGATGCATCCCTATGTTATCCTGGCGTGTCCTGGGGTCTTTTCCGCCACACTGTGGGTTGTCACAGAGGAGTATCCGGAGGTCCGGATAGTTACCCGTGACGCATCTGTAAATCACTCACTTTTCCAGCATCCCCCTCCCCAAACCCCATGATCCGCAACAGATCCTTGGCAGTTTCCATATATGGAACCGCGGCCTCTATCCATGGGGGATCCATTAAGTATAACTGGCCCTTAGGGACAGCACCCAGTCAAACATGACCTCCCCACTCATCCTCTTTCTGTCTGGGTTTTTCTTTCCAGCTGAAATGGATAAACTCGTGGACGAATGTCCCTTACTTTGAAGTAAAAGTCTGGGAAAAGTCTAGGACACGTGGGGAAAATATGCACACATGATGGGACGGTATAATGTTTTGTTAGAAAGACATGTCTGGGAGATGTTTAACCCCATTCTGTGCGGAATGCAATATACAACTTCACTGTAGTGCATTCCAACCTATCTGATCTGTCGTATCACCATTACAATTTCCCAGATTGATTCCAGTTTGGGGGGTGCATGGAATGAAAACAGGCAACTTTTCCAAAAATGCTACACATGTTTCACTTACCAATTTTGATTCAAGTCTCGCAAAAATCGTCCCAACTACAATACTGGCAAGAGTCCGGACCAAAGTTGGGAATATGGAACTATCACTCTAGTCTCTAGTATATCAATAAAATCTAAATGCATTTAGTTTAGTCTCTTTTATGTTTCTATGACACAAGGGGAACAACCACAGCACCACATAAGTGGTTTTCTTCTTAGTACTGGATATATACTAGTCTTGGTAGGCACTCTTATATAGAGATAATAAAAACCTGACAGTTGTAAGCTTAGTCTCTATTGGTCTCCACTTTATATTGAGATATATATGACTCAAATGCCACTATAGAAACCTGCAATTTTATCCCAAACGACATTCATAGATAGTCTCAACATGCAGAGATAGCAATTTTTTTCAATTTTAAAGAATGCACAAATGGTTATATATGGTAAATACATGTTATTTTCTAATAGTGACAACATAACTAAAAGGCAATGCACATTTGAAATGCACATTTATCTATCTATATAAATTCTCAAAGGTATAAACAAACAGGTTTTCACAAACATGTTTTGATCCCTCCTTGTATTAATTAACTGTTTTGAGATATGACCATAGTATATTGTTTTCTGGGTCAACGAAAAATATTTTTATAAACTTGTATAATATTAGGTTGATGTATATCTACAAGGTATATTATACCTATATATAGCTTCATTGTTGAATTTTACATCTTATCACAGTTAGTGTTTAGTACGGAGCCCTGGAAGGGACATAGAACTGTTTTCCTTGCATTTTTTTATCAACATAGAAAGTCGTTCCCACAAGTTAGCAAAGTTGTTACCACAAGATACTAACTCATTCCCACAAGTTAGCAAAGTCGTTACCACAAGATACTAAGTCGTTCCCACAAGTTAACAAGTCGTTCCCACAAGATACTAACTCGTTCCCACAAATTAGCAAAGTCGTTACCACAAGATACTAAGTCGTTCCCACAAGATAACTGTCCCCACAAGATAGCAAGTCATTCCCACAAGTTTTACTAAGTCATGCTTTGATGCCAGTGTACTGGCAATTTCTTTGTCTATGATACCTAACTTATATAGATGTCACCTATCAACTAGCATACCATTCAAGTTTACATATCCCTGTAGGCCTGGTTATCACTTTATAAATTGTAATGGTTATTCTTCTAAGTTACCTAATTAGTGACCTTCAAAGGTCATCTACTTATTGTTGCAGGTATACTGCAATACTGTCTTTTAGAGATTTAATACTAATTGTGTTACAGTGTCTATATGTGGCTCCTAAGGGGGAACCAAGGTAATGGGTATAAAGAAGGGGTTGAGAATGATAAGACTACTATAATAAGATTTACTGTATGAAAAGTCTATGCAATTTGCAGCACAGCAAACACGAGTTTTGCTGCATCCAGGTACATATATGAGAATCCAGTGGAGATACTGCAAGGTATGCTGTGCCAAAAAGCACCCAGTCCAAAGTAACATACTGAAATATCTTAGAAGGACCAAGGAAAGTGCCGTAAAACAGACATTTTGCTATCTTGTGGGAACGACTTGGTAACTTGTGGTAACGACTTTGCTAACTTGTGGGAATGAGTTAGTATCTTGTGGTAACGACTTTGCTAACTTGTGGGAACGACTTAGTATCTTGTCGTAACAACTTTCTAACTTGTGGGAATGACTTGCTAACTTGTGGGAACGACTTGCTAACTTGTAGGAATGACTTTCTATCTTGTGGTAACAACTTTGCTAACTTATGGTAGCGACTTTGCTAACTTGTGGGAACGACTTTCTAACTTGTGGGAACGACTTGCTAACTTGTGGGAACGACTTTCTAACTTGTGGGAACGACTGTTCTAACTTGTGGGAACGACTTGCTAACTTGTGGGAACAACTTTTCTAACTTGTGGGAATGACTTTGCTAACTTGTGGGAACGACTTTGCTAACTTGTGGGAACGACTTTGCTAACTTGTGGGAACAACTTTCTATTTTGTTGTAACAACTTGCTAACTTGTGGGAACGACTTACTAACTTGTGGTAACGAGATAAAAAAATGCGAGGAAAACTGTTCTATGTCCCTTCCAGGGCTCCGTAGTTTAGTCCTTCATACTGTTGGTGTGAAAATAAAACACAGACCAGCTGCTGATATTTCTATCTGGGCTATGGAAATGGAAAGAAAGGCTAAAAATGTTTAATTGGTTAAATGTTCTTTGCACTTGAGGTTTATGAAGATATATACAAAACAGCAATGTAAAACTTGGATGCAGATGGATGCAAAAGTTTTTTTTTCTAAACCAAAAAAATATTAAATATGGGTACTTAAAAAGTATTTGACTGACACAGACAGAAACAGCATTTCTTTGAAGTACTACTTGACTGTAATGTGAGACAATACTCGCCCACCCTTCCTCTCGGTTTCTGCACAGTGAATGTATAATTGTAACAGTAGTTCTATACATCCTGTGCTTATAGTTTATGTATTTCTCTGATTTGAATTCTTGTAAAGATAACATACCTAAAATGCAAGGGACTTTTGAAATAGAAAATTATATAAACATGTCAATTTTCAAGTATATATGTTTTCATTAATCCCTTCTTGATTTGTATAAATTACACGTACCTGTCTAAAATTACTTACTGATTGTGGTGTAAACTGTTTCCAAGGTCAACAAAATTATTATACTCTACTTAGGAAAAGATGTCACAGAACATGGTTCTGATTGTATGTCCTTAAATAGTGTTTATAGACATAGAATAAATAAATTCACCAACCTTTACAATGTCTGTAAAATATCCCAGCACAACCAACAATACATTGAATATGACGTTGCCTTGGAAACGAATACCAGGAAACAGAGTGTTTTAAGTTCCCTGTCCAAGTGGTAGTTCATATGTGCAAAATCATGACAAGAGTGAAAAAGGTTGAAAGCACACACACTTTAGTAATATATTCCCTTCTCATACAAAGAGGTTGCGTCCTCTTCAAGTCTGAGATAGAACCAAGATGTGTTAAATCCTTCATATATAATTATTAGGCCCTGTCTCGTCTCGAGAGACTGAGTCTTGAGTGCACATAAGTTTGTTTTTCAAGTTTTATAACTCTGTCACACAGAAGAAATAGGTCCCGTACATTGACATGTAAAATAAATGAAAATCCTCCTGATGAATTTAAAAACCGCATGTTCCATACCAGGTCAATGTCGTGTTTGGTTTATTGTATTTATTGTAAAACGATATCGCCGAAAACGTGTAAATTGCAGTGGAGTGATTTTCTTTTATTAAAAGTGTCCAATACTTTTCAATAATGGACAGCTGTTCCTGTCATTGATTATCATCATATAGAAAAACCCTTTAGACACGCATTTCCAAAGACACCTTTTCACTTCCATTTCAACTGAATAAGTAAAAAAATTCAAAAGACAAAAATGTATGCCACAAATGTAGAAATGAAAACTAACGATGTTAAACAACATGTTTACAATTACAAATCAAGCATAAAGAGGCTAATAGCCTGGTAAGTGTCAATGGATTATTGACCTCAACAACTAGTAATCCATTATTTTAATATAGTGACAGTCATGCACTTCTGTTAGCCATTAACCTATTCATAATATGCAGAATTACAAATACGCCAGTTTCATAAACGTGACTTATTGCAAGAGCTAGCTGATTGATAACATATGGGAGGCTGCAACAACTAGTTCTGTCAAAACGGGTAGGAAAATGGCAAAACAAGTAATTTGAGCAAAGTGAAAAAATGGTCTATACCAGCAGATAAATGCCCTTACTGCTCCAGAATTACAATTCACAAAGATTCGTCATAACATCAAGCCCCTGTAACCCTTGTGTATAACACAGTAGACTCCCAGACTAATCACCTTATGGGACAAGATTTCTCGGTTCCAGCTTGACAAAATACCTTACAAGATATTTGTTGTAGCACCAGGAAGATAAGTCAAACCAGCATAAGATCATTCACTAGTTACTTGTGACCAAACAACAACAGTCAGAACTGCCCAGGGACCATATTCCTCAACATTCTTATTAATATATTAAAAATTGTCTTAGGTGACAGGCATTTTCTTAGAAAAAGATATTTTGATAAGAAATATTTCTAAGAATAAGAATTTTTCCAAACTAAAATACAGATGATACCTGTTTTCCACCTGTCACAACTTGGAACAAAGTTCTTTGTCTGAACAGTCCATCCGGATACCTGGCTATGTCTATAGAATGAGGATTACTGAATCACTTAGAATCTGCCTTGGCATAGATTAAGCCCTATAAAAGTACAGATTAGAATAGAATCTGATTGCAAAATATACTTATCAAAAAAAAAGAAACCGTTTTTTTTTTCTAAAATTTGATCTGATCTTCATTGATCCATGTTATTTTGAATACCAGCCCAGAATATCATGTCATTTTTACCTACCAAACTGCAAGGTGGTTAAGTCCTAGGATGCACTCATTTGTTTTTCTGTCCATCTGTTTGTGGTCCTGATTAATCCGTAACTAATAAATCCATTTTTGCCAAAAAAAATTTATGGGTAGAGCCTTACAATAGGAAGAAATTATTCAATTTAAAAAAGCTGGATCCTACTGGATCCTGTATATTCACAGGCTTTCGCCTTTGTGTGGGTTTGACTACCACAAGTAAGAATGCTGGATCTGTTCCAACATGACTCTGTTGAATGGGCAGTAAAAATTGTTAAACTTTTTGACTTGTGTTAGCTACAAGATAACAAGCGCAAATGAAGAAAAGAATATAGTATCAACAGAATATGGATTTGGTTTTACATTGATTTTAGTATTACACGCATATGTTGATATCATTGCAATGGATAAGCCAGGGGAAGAAATCTGATTAAACTCCATCAAGTCTACAAAGAAGCGGGGTCTAACCCACCAGATCTCAAAAAGGCAACGGTGAGTCATATCTGAACCAAACAACAGCTGTGAGTACTGTTTTACTAACAGCTAATTATTCGCAGCTCAATTTTCAACCACCCGAAACCTCAATGGAAAGCATGATCCTGGCCTATTTGGTAAGCATTGATGAAGCAAATAAAGACTTATGTCATGTCCGATGGAAGCTCATATCACTGTCAAAGTTTCAGGTTGTTACAATTTGGAACCTGAAAAACTCTTGTTGCAAACGCAGCTCAATACTGCCAAATGGGAGGAAAACCCTTATGACTATTGGGATTGGCAGCTTGCTCAATTTTTAAAATTTGGATTTCCTTTAGACTTCAAACAAATTTTACCACTAAAATGCGATCTTTTAAATCATACATCTGCTATGTTGTTTCCCAGTCATGTTGATACTTACATTAATAAAAAAAAATTGGGCTCTCCATGGTCCTTTTAGTGTAGTCCATTTATCACCAGAGAAAAGCCAGATTCATAAAATAGAAGAGTAATTGAGGACCTTTGTTGGCCACATTTGGCCTAAGTAAATGATGGTGTTGACTTAGATGAATACAAAATTCCTTCTTACATTTCCCTCTTTTGATGATATCACAACCCAAGTTAAAAGATTATGCAGGGGGTGCAAATTATACAAAGTTGACATCAGCTTGCCTTTAGGCACATCCAAATAGATTCCTTTGACTATAATAAATTTGGACTAGTGTGGAAAGACTTTTCTATTTCGATATGTGCCTACCATTTGAGTTCAAACATGGAAGTAATATTTTTCGTTGGGTCAAAAACGCTGTCTGTTTCATCATTTTCATGCACAACTTTGATATTATAAATTATATTGATGATCTTAAAGGCTTTGGCTTGCCCAGCAACATTGAGGCCAGTTTTGACTCTGTGCACTATCCCCTCAGTTAAGCCTCACCATTAGCAAGAAAAAGTAAGTTTCTCCCAGTACAATCACAACATGTCTTAGGGTGCATATCAACACAGAGTGAGGAATGATATCAGTTACAACAGACAAGTTACAAAAAAATAAAGAAAATGTGTGAAGAATGGGTTCACAAAAAAGCGGTTTCAAAAAGACACCTTCAATCATTACTTGGTTCCCTCTTACACCTAACCAATAGCGTTAAAAATCCTGGGTGTTCCTCAAAAGGATGCTTCAAACATTACATAGTGCCCATGTCACCTCCCAAGTCTTCTTGATGAAGCATTTTTATAAAGATTTAAACTGGTTCAGGCAATTTTTGCTACATTTCAATGGGGTATGCCTTTGAAGATCACAAACCTCAAAAAGGGTGTCATACAGATCGAAGCCTCACTTATTGGCATGGGAGGCTGTTGGGGTAACCGTGTGTACAAACTGGACTTTCCCTTGGGTTTTGAACAGCTGGGCATTGTTCAATTGGAAATGTTGAATGTTTTTCTTGCCTTAAGGGTTAGACCCTCAGTGGAGAGCAAACTGTATTGTTTTTGAATGTGACAATCAAGCTGTATTAGAAGTCTGACAATAGGTAGAACTAGGTACAGAATATTGGGGGCTTACGTCAGAAACATCAGAATGCTAACTGCTTTGTTTGATGTAGATGTCAAAGTAGCTCATACCCCGGGTGTAAACAGTTCTGTGGCTGTCCTTCTTTCAAGGTGGGATACCACCAATCAAAGTGACAAAAACTGAAATCCTGTGTATTTATTGTGCATCCTATCTGGGTCCAGGTAGATAGTTGACTAGCCTATTTGATTTCAGGTTTGCCTCCTGCTGATGCTGCCCTGGATGCCAAAGCCTTCAACAGAGCAAAATTGGGTTTCAGACCAAATACTCAAAGGAACTATCAGTAAATGTTTAACCTATTTGTAGGTTTTGTGTATTTATTAGTATTTCCCTGTATGATCTTACTGCAGGAGTAATTATGGCATTCATGGAGTTTCTGGTAGCTAATGTAGCTTCATATTCCTCTGTAACTTATCATATCTCAGCAGTCAAGGTCCTTTTGGGTTTGCATGATATTCATACGCACATATTTCAGAAGCCAAAAGTTAAACTATTTCTCAGATCTCTTCAGATTAATAGACTTCTTACTGTATCACAGACATCAATAATTGATATACAAATGCTTTAAGATATAGTGAAAATATGTGATTCTATGTACATGGGAAAGGTTTTAAAGGGGGTTATCTTTTAGCTTATTTTAGTTTTCTTAGACTGTCCCTCATTCTGCCAGAGACTATGATCCTTCCCACCATTTAAAGGCCCATCCTCCCCTTAAAATCCTGATCAAATGGCTGAAAACCCTTCAGACTAGGAATACCATACAGTGTTTGGATTTACCCTTTTAGGCTTGTTTCCCTTGTGTCCATAGGCTGCCTTAAAAGTGGTACTGGCCTTGGTCCGAAGGGGCAGGAATAAACCTCTTTTTTCAGGTCAAATCCAAGGGAGCCTGGCAAGTACTTACCGATTCCAATGTTAGGCACAACTTCTCCCTGATACTAAAAAGATTGTCACTGTACAATAAAGGTTTTTCTTTCCATAGTTTTAGGAGGTCAGGGGATTCTTTGTATTCAATCATCAGGTCAGCCTTCAACACATAAAACTCATGGGGCTTGGACTTCTGACAGTGTCTGGAGGTACCTCTTTCAAGATCCTCTTTCGTTTGCATAGGCTTCTCTTGCATTTCAGCGTCACTTAGCCCTGGTTCCTTCTTCCTAGTTGGGGCTTTCCACTTAATGTCTTACGTTTTACCATTGCTTCTGTGGATATTAACTTTAATCATATGTAACTAATGTGACTCATATGCCATATGATTACATGTAAATACTCATCTAGATTCAAACAAGGTTGCAATGAGCTTGCTCATTAGCATAATGGAATTGAATGTAGGTGTTTAACAACCTCCTGAGTCTAAAGTCTAGTAATCATCTGCGTTTGCGATGGACTGCCCTGTATTGAATCAAGGACGTGATAAAATAATTCTGAGTCTTAGCTGGTCACCCCGGTTAAATTTGGAGTGTGTATAGATGTGTGTGTATTAAATCAATATGAAGTTATTGCAGTAAATTAGAAATAAATGTTAATGTATCCCTCAACCTCTAATTTTGCTCTTGGGAACTGTACATGTTTCACAGAGCTTTTTATATGCTTTATAGCCAGTATATTTGACTTGTTTTAATTTGTATATCACCCTCCAAATGTTCTGGTATACTACTGATCTCTCCAGGTGACAGGGCCCTTACAGGGCCTCTGATAGAATCGATTCTGTGCAAAGGTCAATTGAAATTGAAAGTCTTATAAGGACGATAGGCATCTCCATTTACAGACAGGCTCAAATTCCCATAGTTTCAGATTTAAATATTTCTGCTTTATTATTTTTTGCAAAAATCCCCAGATCAAAGGTTATTGGAATATATCAAGTTTTATTTTCCCTTCTTTGCGTGATATGCCACTTGCTTTAAGAATCTGGCATAAGTTCTTCAGAATGCTTAAGAAGTTGATTACTATATGCATGCTAGGCAGTAGTTAATTGCATTGATAAAAAGCACCACCGCTCTCCTCTTCTAACTTGTCCCAAAGAAAACAATAAGAGGAGCCTGATATTAGACTTAACATGTCCTAAAGGGATTTCACTTAAAAGTAAAACTGAGAAGGCGTAGTTGGACGGAAATAGGTTCAAATTAAAGTTCCCCACCATGGATGACATTGTGAATGAAATCCAGAAATGCGAAGATAACCTACGCATATTAAAATTAGATGTTTCACATGCTTTTAGGAACCTGAAGATTGATCCTGTAAATGTGTTGATGTTTGCCACTCCGTAGAGTCAGTTTTATGTCAATCCTGGGTTTGTGTGTTGGGTGGATCTATGGCAGTGCATCATTTCAGCTGTCTGACGCTGTCTGTCTGATGCCCTTATGTTCATTATGTGAAAGAAGGGTCATACATTACTGGCATGTAATGGCGATGACATGCATGTTTACCCCAGGCATTTGGCTTCTGAAGCTTTCAACACACTTTATAATCTCCTGACACAGTTTGGTCTACTTATCAATCCAACAAATTAACCTTCATTGATACAATATTCATTAAGCATTAACAACAATCCAGAATGAATGTACAGAAGTTTCTATAAAACAGACCTCTATCAAAGGCATCAAACCAATCACTGTTGGGCAAGGTATTTTATATTCGTAAGAGCATTTGTCCTGCACAGGGTCTCTGTCAATAGAATATTGAATTTCTTCAGTTGATTTTTTATTTATTTGGGGTTTTACGTCGCTTTCAACACTGTAAGGTCATATCACGACGGGTAGTTGGAAGGGCAGAGGAAACCAGAACATAGAGTTTGTTAGGGTTCTGTACTGTAAACTGCCGACCAACGGCAAGCAACTACCAGCTTTCCCACTTGAGGCCGTGACAGGGATCGAACCCCGGCCTCAGAGGTAGGAGGCGAGAGTGTTACCACTCTGCCACCGTGGCCCCTTCTTCAGTTGAAGCACCCACATGAGAAACGCATAATTCTCACTTATGAATTTCACCAAGACATTGCATAGTTCTTTCTCAGCTTCAGACTTGACATCATATTGAGATGTTGAACATGTTAATGGCAATGTGACTTTGGGTCAGGTACTAGGTCGGTAAACTCGATCACATTCAATTGCGACAATTTTGCTGTGGTGCAGGTGTTCACAACTGGCAAGACTAAGGACGAATTTCTAGCTCTATGCTCAATACCAATACAAAATACTTGGCTGTTAGAGCTAGCTAATGATATTGAAGTTGCAGTTGAACATAAAATGGGTTTCCAAAAACGTGATAGCAGATATTTTTAGATGGTCTTTCTAGATGGTATTCTGACAATTTCCGATTTCAGATCTTCTCCCAAAGGGATACTTGACCTCCTCACTCTCAATAAAACTTTATTCTGATGTGATATTTCAGTCTCATGTGATATCCTCAGTGATCCAGCCACCCCTCTTTTCAGAGGCTGCTTTTTCTTCTATCTTTGTTTGCAATTATTGAGGGAGGATGTCATTTTGCTCCCCCACCCCCGATCGATTCCCGCAAATGGCAATGGTAAGGGCTCGCTCCCAATATGATCCTTGCTGTTAAATGGAACATAAAACCTTAACGTTAACATTTCTTTGAGTTTGGGCAATTAAATGTGAATGTTTATAAAATGGCTGCGCCATAAAAGCTCAGGAGCTGTAAAGCCAGAAGTTCTTATACTCAATGATGATAAAATCTCCCAAACCCATATTAGGGATATAGCGTGACTGACAGCCTCAGTCCCCAACTCCAACAAACAAAGACAGAGGATTAAAAGATTTTATTATACAATTCATCAATTCTGTATAACCAATACACAATCTAACTAGTAATTATATATATATATATACACCTCTGAGATACACATAACACATATTGCACAAGATTTAATGTTTGATTCTTTAAAATTTAACATAATGTAAAAGTTACTGACTAGAATATGCTTTAAAACTGTGAGATGACCTTGAAAAGGTCACACTTGACCCCTGGGGTCAAAGAAAGATCTTAACCTCGTGTATGACCCCAGTTCCGAGGTCATGCCCGTGACCTTGTGGTCACGTGACCCATAATGACATGTTGACCTGAGAGGTCATATTACTGCTTAACTGAAAGTTGATTTACTGACCTTGAGAGGTCACCTACTAGTAATGGAAAATGTTAACCTCGTGCATGACCCCGTTCAAAGGTCATGCCCGTGACCTTGTGGTCATGTGACATATGATGAAATGTTGACCTTGAGAGGTCATATGACTGCTGAACTTTGAAAATTGATTTACTGACCTTGAGAGGTCACCTACTACTGTAACTTAACATTTGCTACCTATGCAAGTTATACTTGGCATTGCTATGACAATGCCTAAATGTAAGATAGAATGTAACAAAAATTATTGAAATCCTAAAACATATATACAAATGCACCCCAAACCCAAACCCTGGTAGGTGTAGGAACAACATATCAAGCATTATACAAGCATTTTCTAAATTTACATGAAACCTGATGGCCAGCTGTTGCCTCCGGACGGATATACCTCCAAACGCAATCAGACGCCCAGGTGCCATGTTCCTTAATTTCTTTAACTGGAATGTCTATTCCATAGGCCAATGAGGCACCTGAGCGCCTGAAAGAGTGGAAGGTATAGAAGTTTGAGGGCAATCGCAATTCCTGATTAATCTTTGCCAAAACTTTCCTGACCCTAGAATCGGTCAATACCTGCCAACCCTGTGTAGCTCTAATTTGGAATAGTGGGGAGTTATTTCCCGGGCTGTAGAGGGCTATAATATCTTTCAATGCCTGGTATGGACAAATCGTCGAAGCTCCCAGTCTAGGTAGAGAGATCATTCTATATTCATTTCTGTACTGCATAGTTTTTGACCATTTTAGCAATAACTGCACTTCCTTGTTTCTGAAAAATATGTCCCCCCCAGTAAAATGCCTGGTGCCGTCAAATTCCGCTATAGCATGTGGGGCAATATTTGACAACCTGAAAAATCGGAAAAAAGCTGTGAGAAACACTGCTTTGTAAACTTTTGGGTTTGAAAATTTTTGAGTAACCGCAACGATGGCTTTAAGTGTGTTAATATCAATTATATTCCTCTTAGGCAATGCTATAGGCCTGGACAGCTTTGTAGATCTAACAAAGTACTTGATTTTTGGATGGTCCCACATTTTATATGGGAGATCATACAAGACATACATTGCCCTAGTGGCTGATACGTGATTACTGATCATGTGTGAAGATACTCCATTATCTACCAAAAATTCCAGATAGGACAAGGCTTCTGATACTGACAATGAGTTGAACTTTATTTTAGCACATATGCCAAACGCCATAAATGACCTAAACAACATTTGGTAACATTTAACAGTTCTTGGTCTGAAGGCCAACTTGGTCCTCTGAGCAGCCTTTCTTGAATATTCTGCCAGAACCCCATTATCTGGAAATACAAAGCATAGTATCTGTAGCTACTGCTACACATTCATCATGAAAATTAGCACTTTGACTTACTACTAATTACAGTTTGTTATCTATTTCCAACATTTCTACTGACACTGGTAACCAGACAGGATTTTTAACCAAAGTTTCCAGCTGGACAACATTTGCAAGGCTGTACTGCCATCTTGATAATAGATCTGCTACAACATTATTTTTACCCAACACATGCACATATTGCAAATCTATGTCTGATAATGCAGCCATGTACCATATGTTACGTGCACAGGCCCCTAAGTAAGGATCTCTTGCTTTCCCAGCTGACAGGACTTTAACGACGGCGTCATTGTCGCATTTGACCAGCACCCGCTTGCCTGCCCAGAACTTGGCAAAAAGTCGCACAGCCAACAGAATATTAACCATTTCTAAGTGCACGATATCTAGATTCCTGAAACCCCTTGGTAAGGGTAGGTGGTACACAAAATTTCCATACCTGCCCCCCAGACCCGTCAAACAGGTGTCAAGTTCAAGTACCAGGTTAGAAACCTGATGAGCGTACATAGAAATACCATTATATTTGGGCAAAAATTGGTCAAACCAGCCCAAATCTCTGTGAAAATCATCTGATAACGAAATTTTTGCTGGGTTACTTGCGTTGCGTAACGTTTCCAACATCCTGTTGAGAAAGCATCTTGCTGGTTTCACGCACTTGTGAATGTACAGCAATGTACCCAGCAATGACTGTAGTTCACGTTTAGTACAGACCTTTTTGCCTTTCCATTGTTTGATCATAATTTTTATATCCTGTAACTTGTCAGGGGGAATGGCTACAGTCCCTTGGACTGTATCAATCAGGATCCCTAAGCAAACTGCTTGGGTGGTTGGAGCCACCAACTTCTTCTTACTGATTGTGATACCTAATTTGGCCATGACGTCAATTAAGGCGTCATACGAGCGTCGCGCAACGTCGGGCGTGCCGTAACTAAGGAAATCATCTATATAATTTATGACGTTTACGTCACGTTGACGCATGATATGACGCACTGCGTCGCTGGTTCGCTGCATGAATTGGCTGCCATGGCGACTTCCAAAGGGAATTCTTGTGTCTATATATGTTCCATTCCAGCTCAAACCCAAGAGATCAAAGTCCCCAGGGTCAACATTCAGATGCCTGAAGGCCCGACTAACGTCAACTTTAAAAATATGGGCCCCTTTCCCAATTTTCACCAGTTCTTTTGTCAGATCATCAATACTTGGAAAAGTGAGTTTAAAATCTGCCCCAAGATAACCATCTTTCTCCACCCCAGCATTTACAGAATCGCCTCTAGGCCAGCTAAGGTCCAATCTGACTCGTCGAGTATCCGAATTAGGTTTATGGCGAGTCATAAATGGTGAATAATGCAAATTCTCAATTGGGGCTTTTCGAATGGGCCAATAATGGCCCCAAATGATCTTTCTTCCTGAATGTATTTTTCCACATCCTGTGGGAACTCTATTGCCGATTTATGGTTGACTTTATCATGTTTTAGTGAGCAAAGCCTATTAAAACCCAAAGGAAAACCGAATTCCAAACACTGGATTAGCTGCTGATCCCAGTAGTCCCCCAGTAAGTCTTTCCATGCCCGAATATTCATCTGGGAATTCACCGGGATTCGTGCCCCAAGGTAGTTAGGAAGATTGTATCTCCTGACTTCCTTGTGCAATTGTATGGGATCAGAGAACCGAGCACCTGCTACCTTATCAGTGGTGGGTAGAATCGGATCCGTAAGTGGAATAAATCCGAAATTCATGTCAGACTGGAGTCGCCATTGGTCATAGGATCTGCATTCGACTGGGGCCACAATCTTTTTATTGTCACCAAAAATTATTGAATTGACAAATTTGTCACCCTCAGCATTCCGAATATCGAATAGCAACACCTGATCAGTAATAGGATCGGTTTCAGTCTCGATTTTCTTGTATTCAACCTCATTCTTCCTGTCATCACTTTCACGACCCCGAACCTTTGCCCCCTGGCCATTATGTAAGGTGTTGACATTTGTATGGGGGGCCCCCCTTGCCTTGCTATCATGTTGATCACACCCACTGGGTTGTTTGCTACTACTTGCATTAGTATTGAATTCTTTTGAGCCTACAGGAGTTCGCGCTTCTGTTTTTGCTATAGGGATATTGACACCCTTTCTGGCCCAGAAAACGCCCCCTTTGCAATACTTGTAGCTACTTGAGTGATTTTTAGTTCTATTTTTAACCACACATGCATATGACCTTGCAACCTGTTTCTGTGCATTGGCTTTGAAGATGTTAATGCTATGGGTCAAGGGACGAACTAATAAACTTTCAATTTGGGTGGGGGTTGTGTTTTTATTATAGAATTTTCTGCCCACGACCCGACTTGCTGGATCATAACACTGTCTCGACAGGGACCTGTCCTTTTGGAAGTACTGTTTGTCATTACTGGGAGTATTTGATTTACCTGCAGATTTATGGGTATGTTTGGTCAATCGAGTTTGACCTTGACCCGATATGACCTCTGCTACCACCTGAACTGCATCATTTACATTGTCAGACACACAATTACTCTCAATAGTATCATTTACATCAAAAATTTGTTGCTGAACACACCTGCTGCCCCCCTTTTTATACACAGAAGGACAGCTACTTATTTGTTTTTTTGATTGTGTCGTTTACTGAAGATGCAGTCTTTCTCTGCATGTCCTAAAAATCTACCTTGACTTATACAGAAAGAACAGATATGTTTGTGGGTTTTTCCATTCACCTCATGGTCTTTTGCAAAAGAACATGTTCCCATCTGAAACTGTTTGCAATACCATGGCTTTGAATTTTTATCATTTTTACCCCAAGATCTGGCTGTATTTACATGTTTCTGAGCATGTGCTCTGCGAATTCTGTCAATTCTTGCTGTGTTTTCCCAATTTACAGTCCCCCTTTCAAATTCACACAGTAAGACCGCATGGGCAGCCTTGGCTCCCTGCCACGAAAAATCAGTAGCATCTTCAAAAAGTTCCCCCATGTACTGAATCATATTTTCTCTAATTTTGTGATCAGGTTCATCTAACATGTTCTTGCAGAACACCTGCACCCACTGTGACATACTTAATTGGTCATACGACAATCTAGCCCTAGTTGCCCCACCTAATATCGCCTCATGTGGCCATGCCACCAAAACATCAACATTCCCCCCACGTTTAGATTTGATTTTTGCCCCAGTACCTGTGGCTTCACTTTGCTTTTCCAGTTCCCTGATTCTACTATCTATATCTCGCTGAATTTTTTCTGACTTCCTCATGTGCCTTAAACTTGGTATTGACTCGTCCTCTGACGATTCAGTATCAGACAAAACATGTTTAACAGTTCTATGCAAAGGACTACTTAACTTCCTATTGCTGGATCCAGCATGCTGACTCCTGGAGTGATGGGTTCCTGTCTCGATCCTATCTTCCACTACATCTAAGCGCTGGTTGACTAGTTGCTCTAGGATCTGTTTCTGGATCTCATCTGATGCTCCAGACCCACTGGTTGGCAGTGACTTCTTAGGGGCACTGGAGATAACGTTAGAGTCCCTCTCCTTAGGTCCAGCTACCCCTGACCCTCCATCACTACTACTCCTTGCTGTACTATTCAAAATGTCACTTTTAACACAGTTCCTACCCGTTGGTGGGTAATGCTTTTCCTCACATTTCCAACAGTTTTTCCTCTGTTTTCCCATATTTTACTTTTAACAATCAATGTTTAATGATCACTGAAAATATACAAGAAGCACACCCTTCTCAGTGCTCTTGAATGACGGTTTCACAGCTTGATTTCAGTAATTCAATCTCAATTCTCAACCAATTGGTAAAATGACCAAAACAGAAGAAAATAGGTTAGACCATCCCTTAACAGCCCCCCAGGAGCAATGGAAATCAAGCCTGAGGTTGTCAAATGAGAGCAAAGTGATGGTGCTCAGCAAATAACATTCTTAGCAGCAGTCAATGTCACACATTATCTCCATACAGCATATAAGTTCAGTTCTTTCAGCAGAATGTATAAAACTTGTAAAATAAACTAAAATTCTAAAACATCTTGTCAAATACAATCGAATCTGAAGGCCCTGAGAATAACAAAAAGTCCATCTAGAGTCTTCAGATTCCAATTCAGTAATGATGTGTTCCCCGAATTTTGGTGGGAAATGCCAGGAAACAAACCTCTTAGCCAATAGGTTTGAAAAACTCCCTGCTTTCGAAGATTGAGACCCTTGGTAACCCAAATTTTTGATTATGTAAGTAGACTGGTATCCCAAGATTTTAAAATAAGATTTTGTTGGAGGAGGACTGACTGGGCCAATGCCTTGACACTGCCCCCGATAGTCTTACCATTAGTTAAGCCCATAACTGATAATCTCTGGGGAGGTCGTCAGTGGCCTAGTGGTCAGTAAATTTGGCATCAAATCACAGGCAGTCACCTCTGTGTGGGTTCGGCTCCCACAAGTGATAAAACAGAGAATCTGTCCCAATATGACCTTGGCTGTTGAACGGGACATAAAACACTAACAATGATAATCTCTGGTACTGTTCTGCGGTAAAGAGTAAAGTTAAAAGTGTATAAGTAAAAATTTTAGCTACAAGAAAATCTCAAAAGTTCTCACTAGAATTAATTCTCACTAATCGACAGTTTCTACTAATGCAGATGTAATATTTTGCTAAGAAATAATTTTCACTATCCAAGCTCATGACCAAAATGACTAAATTAATACCTTGTGAAAGTTAACACTGGTACAGTACTTTCAAATACTATACTGACACAATCTAGATTAACTTTCAAATATTTGCCGATCTGGTTTAACTAGCTGCTTGGTGTATTAACTCTTGGGCTAAACTGGATGCTTTAACTGTGTAATATCCCATTCACACAGTTCAATGTGGTCGTACCAATTTGTATATTAAAATTGCTTTATGTGCTTACGGTTCTGTAAATGGACCTGGTATATCAGTAGTTCATTTAAAAAAAATGAGCCATCCCATGCGGCGAAACTGCCCATTCCTTTTCACCTCTCCTACTTGTAGAGTTTAATATATATAGCTCTTGAGAGGACGTGGCAGGTTTACCAAACATTCAAAAAATTCTTATGCGCTGAAAACTGTTTTTCCCACTAAATTTTGGGGTTTCGCGGGTTGGCATTTAGGTGCCAAACTTAATCATTCCTTCACCCCTAATTTTTGATCACCCCTATTTTGTAATGTAGTGGACAGTGGCCACATGGTCGTTTCTGATTGGTTAAGCTTGTGACCTTCGTGTCTTTGAAAGAATAATGGTCAGATTTGAACTTGCAGTTGACGAAGAAACATTTATTTTAAGAAAATTGGGGTTGCACCCCTTACTGCTTTCAATGCAGTCAGGTTGAATTTAAACCGCCTTTTAAGAGAAAAATATTGTATCATACTTACACATTCATTGGGCTTGGCTCTAACTGGTGTATAAGTATTATCAAAAGTCTGTATTTTTTGCATCATATGTGAATCTTTCACGGTTAAAAATTAAATAACATAAATTTCACACATTTTATGTTATCCCACAGTTTTTATGGTTAATTTTAAGAGTACATTATATTATAGTTTGGTCCATATGGGCCCATTGTTATTAAAATGTATTGATGTTTGCTCTACAAGAAATTTTAGTGTTATAGTATTATAAAATATTAAATAATTCAACAAATGTTAAAACCCAACTTTGGGTGATTTATTGTGTTCAGGGAGATTATGTGAATGCACCTTTTGACCTTCAACTGAAATTTGACCTTTGGCTGTTAGACCTGGTGTCAGATATTGCCTTGACCTATTACTTGCCTGCAGTTTATACCGGGGCATGTTGCCTAGTGTAAATGTTCAAGGAGATTATAGGATGCTGTCCTCATGGCTATATATGTACTTTGGTTTGACCTTAGTTAAAGGTCGACTTGGTTAATAGGAGTCTTTCTATGATATTGGGTTTGAATCTTGCTGGAATGGTTAACATTCTGTCATAATCTCGGGGAGATTATGAAATTGTTTATATCTGGATTCAGGTCTGAACTTGTGGTCTCATCTTAGACCTTTCTTTGACCTTGGATATCAATCACAATCTCACTTCTTGGATTGGGGATGGTTGGCATTATGTTATGATTTTGTTGAGATCATAAAATTGCTAATACCTGGATTCAGGTCTGACCTTGTGGTTTCACCTCTGACATTTCCTTGACCTTGCAGGTTGATAACAGTTTTACCTATTTGGTTTCCTTTTAAAAATACAACAGTTATAAGAATGCTTGGTTATTATATGCATAACCTTTGGGGTGAGGGAATGCTCCTAATTGCTACCTTGTTTTATCATTGTCCTGATTAATCTTAGCTGATTGATTGCTTATAAATGTTCTTCCAGAATTTCCCTTTGCTTGACATTTTGATAAAATGCCAGTTTCCCCAGAAAGTAAGTATTGGACAGCTGGGGTGGTCACAACTTCTCACTGAAGACAATAAGAAAAATTAAGATGTACAAAATTGTTCACAGTGGCTCATCTAGTGTCATGAATATACACGTAATAGATTAATCCCCAACTTAAATCAACCCCAGGTTATTTTTTGGCCTTGACCATTTTAAAGTGGTTGTTAATTTTTGGGGCTAGTGTAGTTTGACCCTGGGGTTAATTTTGTGGGGGAATACTCTGGCATGTTACACCAGTTGGACATGGATACGCTTTCTCCTGTTTAGTCATGTTTTTACCTGGGCATAATATGGGATAAGGGTAAACTTTGACCTTGCTCATAAGTAGACTGAAGTGTAATAATACCCACTGCATAATATTGGCCAGCCCAAACTATACTCAGGGTGATCCTGGCCTGCAGTTCTTATGAATGGATCGGTTGGTCTGGAGAAATGGAAAGCTCTGTTAGCTGCCACAGGTAAGGTAAAGTCATTCTTCGGGCCTAGAGGGCCACATGGCCGGTATTTCGTCTTAATTTGGAATTAAGTGACTCAATGTATTTCTTTTCTCACCTGAACAGGATGACAGTCTGTTACAGATACTTATTAAGACTAAACTTATATCCTTGATATAATAGACCATATCTTGTCTCGACAGAATGAGTTTTGAAGTATATTCAAGTTTGATGTTCAAGTTTTCTTACCCTCTATAACTTTCTAAACTTTTGTCAAAGAACACAGTGAGAGAAACATTTTAGTAATTTGCCCTCAAAAGCATTGAAACTCTCGTCCTTGATTTTGCCCTTTGAGGGTGAGAAAACTTTATACGCTCAACCACAGTATGCTTATCCATGCATACAATGATAAGTGTAGCTACTAACACAAAGACATTGAAAGGGAGAAAATGTGAATTAAGGAGCTTAAATGCGTTATTACTCCACTATTACAAAAAGTATTTTATGAATGTACATTTCACTACATGTGAACTATTTCTAGTATTCTATTGTTTCATTCACGTAGTACCTATCTCATTGACTTCCAATGCCAACTTTCTTCCTTGGCCTAATTTTCGCTCCTCTTTATGACTAAATTACTGTACTAACTATATTGTATTACACGTCATACCACATTAAATGTTATGTGAAGTAATATAGAGGCATTCGACATTTAAATGAATGGCAAACTGTTAAAAAAATTAAAGATATTAACAGATTAAGAAACAATGGGAGACACGTCATGGCAAAATGTGACCTCACCCTGCTGGTTTTTGTTGCCCCCTTTGTCTGGATAAGGTGCACACAAACTATAGCCTGTGAATATTGCCATGGCTTCTTGGGGCTGGGCTGATGAGTCAGTCAAGAAAATCAAGAATAAATGCTGAATACATTTAACATATAGCATATATTGCACTGTTGCACTGGAACATGTTAACACAGTAACATGTTGGCATAATTCCTTGCACAGTATAACTGCGACAGAGCCACGTCTAAGGCTATTTTTACCTGTACATGTTTTAACAGCTGGTGTCTGTTAAGAAACAATGACAGTTGGGATCATGTGTATGGATGTATTGAACAAAAGTTTTATTTTGTTATATTAAATTAGTTTCTACATTTTTTGTTATCCTAAACAAAAATCATTCAGTCTAAAAGTGACCTTGTAACTTTTATTGTAACTTTTTACTCGGAGTTCATTGGAACAATTAATATTGAACTCTAACCATTTTGGAATGACCTTGGCTTAATGTTGTAACCAAATCATACGTCATTTTACCTGGTGACCTTTGTTGCTCACCAACATCATATTCACCTAGCGACCTGTTCAGGTTCAGGTTCACACTTTTGATCCCAGGGCTTAACCCTTTTAAAATTCAAAATTCTCCATCTTTTGGCTAACTTACCAGATTCCACTTTATTCTTATCTTGCACCTTTTAGACTTAAAATAAAATTGGGGGTTTATTCACTTTTTTGTTTTGGAATTAAAAGTGTAAATAGCAATAAGGGCCTCTTTTATACCTTAATAATTTTATGTTACATTACACTGCACTTGTTTTCACATATGTTTGCACATCAAAAAGGTATGTACATGATTTAAACCTAATGGGGGTGTTCCAGTGAAACCAACCCTTCCTGACTCTTGGGTCGATTAACAATCAAAATTAATCCTCGAATGGCAAACCACATTATTTTTATTGAGTGAAAAGATAAATCTTATGACTGACAAAATAAGTCTTTAGACTGAAAAGATAAGCCTTTTGATTGGAAAGATAAGTCTTACCGCTTCCTCTCATCTGATGTGGCTCTTGAATCTAACTTGATAATAAGCAAAAATAACTCTTGTGCAGTACCTTTTAAGTTAAGGATTTGGTATGACATATGTTCTGTTCGGCAAATATAACATGACTTCATTTCAACAAAGGTGTGTATATGATTTTAACCTAATGAGGGTGGGGGCCTAGACACTATAGAGAAGGGGAGGAACGGGAGAGGCCAATGAGAGAAAGAGACAGTAGGAGGAAAGGGATAGGCCATTGAGGGAGGACAGACCACAGGAAAAGAGGACAGAGAGTTAGATGGAGAAGTAAACTGGAGAGGACACCAGTCACACGGGGACTGACTCTCTGCTGTCCTGTCAATCTAGAAGGAACAAGAGCAAGATAACCAATATTTTCCTGACTGATTCTGATGAAGAATACAAACAAGCTCCACGAATAGATGGCCTCTGGAAAAGCTTTGCTGACAGACACACAGTGTCTGTACATGTCTGAATCCCCAAAGGACCATGGGAAGCTTAACCAGTCCAAGTTCTGTCAGGCCCTAAAGGAACTCACCTACAGGCAGCACTGAATGCATGACAAATTTAACTTTGTCAAATCACATATCAAAAGAAAGGACATCAGCAAGTCCGCAGTGGTCAAGTCATCACGTAGAGAACCCAGTGCCAGTGCAGACTCTGCACACGCCATATCTAGAGGCTCTGCAGACACAGAAAGCATAAAAACCAGCCTTCACTCTCAGACACACCAGTCATCTGGTGTTAGTGCCAGTGTAATGTTCCAACCATCATCAGTAAATGAACACATGCTCTTGCAGATTAAGACAAGGTTAAGCTTTTTAGGGTCCAAGGCAAGAAAGCACCAGAAGAGTATTTTGAGTACTTGGCCACAGAGGTAGAAAATTTAGAAGAAAGAGACTTTCAAACTTTCAGAAATAAAACTATTAAACCACTCAGTGGGATCCAGAGCAGACAGATGAGAGGTTATTTATTCTCTGTGGCTCTTATTATCAGTGGCTTGGTCAGTGTTAATGCAAGAATTTTTTTGATGAGAGCTACTGTTATTTTAGACCTTTTTAAAGTTCGTTTGAAACTTGGTGGAAATGTATGAGAAACTTGCTGGGAATTTGTTGAAAACTGATTGGAAATTATTAAGAAATTGGTGGGAAACTTGTTGAAAATTCGTTGAACAGTAGCTTAAATATAAAGTTAAAATAGGGTAGTCCTGAAAAAGACTGATAGATGCCAGCTACATATGTCCCAGGGTGGGTCCTTCTTAAGTCACATCTTCAGGTCCTCTCATCCTGGCAATCAATGCACCTGGTGATTGCAGTTCTTTGTTGCTTTGATGCCCTTGAGTGATTCCTGCAGTTTTCATTGGCCCCACATAATACCTGTTTATTTAGGGCTGGTCATTCATCCTGTGGATTGTGTGGCTGGCTCCTCATCCTCCTTAATGTGTCCTCAGAATATTGTGTAACACAGCACATGTCTAATGTATGCCTCTAACAATGTTTTATCTTTCCTCCATTGTAATCAGTCAGACCCTGAATCTGCTCCCTAATATTCCAAAAGAATTCTGCACTATTTAGTAACCATTCTACTGTATGGATTCAATAGCCAAAGCTCATAGATGATAGCATCATTTGCCAACAAGAAATAATTCAAACATGTTCCTCCTTCACACATGGCTTCTAGGGCAGAAGCTCCACAGTGCCGTCTTCTTTTGTTTCCTTCAGCTTGCAGAAGTTTAAACTTTGTGCCTTTGATGAAGATTCACTGGACTCCCCAAAGAATCTGTATTCAGCGTCAACCAGTGTTCCCGATGTGGTCTTATTCAAAATGCGAGTGAAAATGAAAGTATTAAACTTAATAAAAACAAAAGGATCTTAGCTTTTTAGGAAAAGTCTTTGATGTATAGCTGGTATCTTTGTAATCAGAAATGTTGAGCAGCAACAGCAACTAGGGGTTAATATAGGGGATGCTTTTATCTGGACTGGCAATCAAGACTGTAAAAAGTAATTAACCTGGGGTCAGTATAAGTCTAAGCACTGCTCAAGGCTTATCAGATTGTCACTCTGGCTTATTGTGATTGGCTTTCACTTGTCTGTTTTGCCTCTTTGACCAAGCCAGAAAGTAAAGGCCAAGTTGGAAAATATTATTTATTAGTAAAACCACATTTACTATTTACAAAATACAACTATGCTAACATCAAACTACTTACTAACCACTACTATATGATTACTTATTTTACTTCAACAGTTTATATGGCAATTGTTAACATTGCTGATTACTATGCAATTGCCACGAACATATTATTGCAATTGCCAGACATTAAAGACTAAAACCATTGTAAAATTACTAAGACCAGTACATGTTAATATGCATTAACCAAACCAGTAATTACTATGTAGTAACACTGAGGTTGTGATTGTTACTGACTAGAGTTACTAACTTTACTTTGTGAACAGGTTAAAGTATTTAAAATTACAATTGCATTGTAACTGTTACACTAAAAATTACTAACATAAGATTGCTAAGTTACTTCATGACTAAAATATACTTTAATTACAATTACACTTACACTTGAGAGGAGCCCAATACTTGGGCTAAACCTGTACACACACAGGGGTTACCCTTTTTCCCATTGACACAAAGAGGGGCTGGAAGGTAAAGAGGAAGGGGGGACTATTGTAATAGGGCCAAAGGTCAAATAGGGTTATTGTTGGAGTAGATGTTGGAAAGTAGAAGCAACAGAGCCTGGATTATGAGGGTTTGAGATGATGTATGACCAGACTGCATCAGAAGACCAGGTGCCATGCTGTTTGATAGAGGCTAACATTACAGTTAAAGGCCAGGGAGGCACCTGGTCTTCTGAAAGTGTGGAAGGGGTGAGAGGAGGGGTCTATATCAAGGGAGGAAAGGAGGGAGGACAAGGTTTTCCTGACCTTGCTTTCTGTGAGGGAAACGGAACCAGGGCCCTGAGGGATAGAAAACATGGGGACGTTGGCAGGGAGGGGAAGGGTGGAAGCCATGGCAGCCAGAGGACAGAGAGGAGAAGACCCCAGGCAAGGAACTTGAACTGTTGCAAACTGTGATTGATTTTGAAGAGTTTTTGACCATTTTACTACTATAGTGGCAAAGGAGGAGTGAGGGATGAAATCTCCTCTACAGAGATGAACTAAAGGAGAAAAGGAGGAGACAGAGGGAGGGAATAGATTTGAGAGTCTGAAAAAGGTGAAGAAGGCAAGGAGGAAGACTGATTTATACACAAACCCCAGGGGGAATCCATCACACAGGGCCACTAAATTATGAAGTACTTCAAGGTCAAAGATGCCTTTGACTCTTCATGTGGCAGGAACATTGATAGCTAGGCTCTTAAGAGCAAGGGTGACTAAGTGATGGGACAGGGGAAGAGGGGACAGGCCAAAGGATTTGAACTGGGACATGAGGGAGGAAATGTGGGCCTGAATGTTGGAAGAGGAGAGACGATTGAACTGAAGAAACTCAATGAAAGCCAGAGTGGTGAGATGAGACATGGCTGTAATATCAGTGTTGATGAATTGAAGAAACTGGAGAAGGAGGGTGAGATGGGAGGAGTGGGTCCTGGCTGTTTTAGGGCAAAATGCACTGTGAATCCTAAGTCTGGCCCAACCCATGAGGGCTTGGAGAACAGGCAAAGAGTCTACAAATATATAAGGAGACTGATATTCAAATTTCTAGGTTTAAACACAAGTGCTCTGCTTTGACTTCACACCACAGAGGATTGTAGATATATTTACTCAATTTCTCAATGTTATTACTAACCATGTGCCATCTGGATAATAAATCTGCACACTCATTGTTCTTTCCTGGTATGTGAACTAATGTTAACTTTATATCACTACTGGCTGTTTCCAGCCATATATTTCGTGCCATTGTTGCCAACACATTGTCCTTTGTGACCCCAGTGTTGATAACACTGACCACAGCTTGATTATCACAATTTATTGTTACACTTTTTCTAGCCCACAGGTGACCCCACACCTTGAGGGCCACTAAAACATTCCACATTTCAATGTGTGTGATACTGAACATTGCTGACACTTCACCTTTGTTAAATTGATAATGGTACACAAAAGAATTATAGCATGCCCCTAAACCTGTTAAACATGCATCCAATTCTATTGTTTCCATGCATAATACGGGGGGGTGAATATATTGACACGTGCCATTGAATTGTTCTACAAACACAAAGAACCAATTAATGTCCTGTTCCACTTGTCTTGACATTTTACATGATTCACCCATTGTACGAAGGGTGTCTAGTAACCTGTTAACAAACAGCCTAGCAGGCTTTACAACCTTATGAATGAACATAAGTTTACCAATGATGCCTTGTAACTGTCTTTTACTGAAGTATTTTTTATTTTTGAAATTTTGACATTCTTGGAGAATTTCCTGTAACTTGTCCCGAGGGACAGACAAGGTAGCTTGTACAGAATCTACCTCTATACCCAAGCAATTGATCTTGGTGGTTGGTGGAGTAAGTTTTGACTGGCTTATAGGGATATTGAGATCCTGTAACAACTGAACCATACTTTGAAAACTACTCTCAGCTTTGCTATGGACTTCAGCCCCTAGGAGGTCGTCTACATACGACATGGTGTAGAAACCATTTTTGGCGTGAACGTAACGTAAGAAATCGCTCAGTCTGCTACACGCCATGGATCCCGTACGATGACCGAATGCGTAACTTGCGTCTACATAATAGTGATCTTGCCATTGAAGGCATAGAAGGGGGAAGTCGCAGGGATCAACTCTGAGTTGGCGAAAAGCTCGAGATAAGTCGATTTTGTGCATCAAAGCACCCCTACCTAACTTCCTGAGTCTATCAGTGTAGGTATTGATGGAAGGGTAATGAAGTTTGAATGCTGTACCCAGGTAGCAATTGCTACTGGTGAAGTGATTGACACTTGCCTTGTCCGGCCAAGACAGATCTATAATGACCCTTCTTTTATTACTATCAGGTTTATGTCGAGTTATAAAAGGCGATACGTGAGTAAATTCACCAAAAGGTTTACTGTCAAAAGGACCGTACATGGCATGATGATCCAATTCATCTTGAAGGTAAGCTGTTACATGCTCAGGAAACTGCAAAGCTGAACTGTGACTGACCGTAGCTTTCTCCAGATCCGTACTGTTACCTTTGAAGTCCATGGGAAAACCGTAACAAAGCAATAAGGGGAGTTGCCAGTCCCAGTAATCCTTTGCTAACACACCTAACAGTTCGAGGTTCATGGTATGGTTAACCTGAACCCGAGCCCCCAAAAAGTTAGGGGAACCAAAACTTTTGACGTACCTGTACAATGCCACAGGATCTTTACATAACTCCTGATCTATAGTACACTTTTTACACTCTCTTATAGGTTTAAATTGTAAAGGTGACAGGGGAATGAACCCAGTGTGCTGGTTCTGTTGTTCCATGAAATCTAATAACTCTTGACATTTGTCCCCAATATCTTTTAATTGAAGACGACTGAAGTCCGATTTTGATACACATTCCCAATTGTTTTGACCTAATTGTTCAATAACCCAGGGTACATTATGCCCCCTGTCACATTCACACACTTGTGTAGTGTCCACCTTGACACTTTTAACCTGAAATTTATCTGACTGATAGTTAAGTTCACTACTAGAGTTGATAACATGAATTTTGCTGGTGGAATCTGTCCTGTCTAAACTGTCAACACCAGGCACACCCACTGACACTTTAACCACCTGATGAATTCCTACTGTTGTGGGTGTGTTTGCTGCCCGTTTTTTGATCGTATTTTATTGTTACATACGTTTTCAGCATGGTTGTACATTCTGTTGAGTGTATACAGGCAATATGCACATATATGTTTGTGTGTTATCAAACCAACCTCGTGATCTTGCTGTTTGCTATACTTTCCTTCTTGAAACTCTTAGAAGGCATGGTGCTTGGCTTCCTACCTCCCTTCTTTGACACTTGATTGTATGCCTCACCAGTGAAATTATTGCTACTACCTGAGGCTCGAATGTAGGTCTTCCTGATCTTGTTCACCTTTTTAAGATCTGTCCAGGTGACCAGCCCATCCTTCATCTTTGTCATGACAGCTAGATGTGCACCCTTGGCGGCTGGCCACCCGAAGTCACACACATTTTGAAATAACTCAGTTAAATACTCTATCATATTACATCTAATGTAGGGGTTCACTTCCTCTGCACTGACCTCAGGAAACCTAACACAAACTGTGACTGGGTAAGTTGCTCATACGTGACACGTGCTCTCAAGTGGCCCACAAAGGCACAATCTTGAAGCCATACTACTTCAACTTTCTCTTTCTTGGCTTTCTTTGAGTTGTTGTTAACAAAACTCACTTGATTATTTGCAGAAACGTTTGTCATTTTACCTGTGTCCTGAGGTATAACTTGCTGTTGTAGCTCTTGTAGTCTGATTCACTGCTGTACTCTTAAGAGCCTGAATGCTGGGAATGATGTTGAGTTCTTGCGTCTGCTGACTCGTGGGTAAGCCCCCAGGGATGCCCCATTGATGCTGGTGTATCTGTTCCTGACCATGGGACGGCCCCCTCAGTGTTGACAAGCCTGCATTGACACCTGAAGCAATATAATTGACATTGCATTGTGGTATTGTGTTCTGTAATGGGATGTTGTTTACAGTCTGTGACCCTAACTTGCACTCAGTTCCCATAGAAGTACCTTCAGTAGGTACTCTGTGCCCTTGTGTACTCTGAGTTACCATAGGTGCTGATTGACAGTTACTGTTAAGCATAGCACTACTTTGCTGGCTACATATGCTAGTCTGAACACCAGTGGAAGATCCTGACCCCATTGCCATAATATTAGTCGTGACCATTGGTATGGGCTGCCCCGGATGTAGGGATTGACATGTTGAAAACACCACTTGGGTCTGGGCACTTGTGAGTGGAACCCTGCTCTGCTGAATTGCTATGGGATTTCTTTGACTGAATAGACTGGTTGTGGTTACAGAGGTGCTACTAGTGCTATGTTGAGTATGTACCGGTATTGAGACCCGGCTGTGATGTAAGGCAGAGGTAGCAGTGTCATTGAACATGGTTTGGGTATCTGTTAGGTTCATGGTTGTCCTTACCACTGAATCCTTCCCCCTTCTGTTCCTAGCCTTGGATTTTTGCCTTTTCCTGGGGGTGGAGGTTACGGTGTCTGCATGTAACTCTTGTTCCATGTTGGACATACGGGCGGACAATTTCTGAAGTTCGGTCAAAATAAGTTCTTCAGTTCTAGATGGTCTCACCTGTGGCTCTTGTGTACTAGTTGAAGGTTGAACTTCCAGCCCATTTACAATGTGAGAAGTCCCTGGTTGGCCAGAAGAGATAGGACTGAGAGGCCCTTCCGTAGTACTACTGACGAGAACTGCGGATGCCGCGGCATTAGCTTGACTGGATGTTATGTTAGTGGCCATACTCACTTTCACACACCGTCTCCCCACTGGTCTTTCATGTAACAAGTCACATTTATTACAAAATTGTTCCATAGATAGTTGTACCGTATGTGTGTATGTTTATACTGTGGATGTATTTGTTACTAAAACTGCTAAAAAACTAAAAAAAGGTTGACTTCATTAATATTTGTCAATACACGTCCATTCACTTCAAACTCCCAAGTGTAAACAATATTCCCGCCAAATGCCATCACATGGGACCCAACCTGGCTCTATTTACTGATACAAAGTTGACATTAAGGTAGAGCCAAACAACTTTCAGGCTTGAGCTGCATAACCCCTATAGGTTATGCTGACATTGTCCTAATGGTTTCACGTTGGATAATGCAGAAAAATAGCCTTACCCAAAGACATGTCGGGAACTGGATCCAGACAAGGTGGCATGTATTATGTCATGTAAGGGTGCCTGTGAGCCACCAACAGGACAAAGACCTAGGACTGTGTGAAATGTAGGGACATATTTCTTGAGTCCCCTCCCACTGTCGAGTTAGATAAGGGCTTCTTACTTTTGAAATATCCAGCCAGTCAAGTCCATCCTTCAAGTACTGCTCTTCATGACACTGTTTGCAGTTATGCTTGTTCGAAGGTATGAGTAGTTCCACACTAGAATATCTTATACATCAAGTATTACCTTGTTTAAAGTTGCAAAAAAAATTTCAAACACGTGTTTATGTCGCAAATTTTCAACCTCGGTAAATGGAAGATGACTGATTTTCTTATGTCTACTGGGTGGTTATGTGTCCCCCAATTCTGGTCCTCTCATGATGGGCGTACTGAATATCTGATAGCAGATATAGGAATGATGGTCCACTCCTTACCAATAATGTAACATCATATGGCCTCGATTTTCTCTGTCTCACTGAAACCCATATTTGTCTATTGATACATCAGCTTTATGCGGTCTATTACTAAAGATAATTTCATATTTTTAAAGCCCCCAACCCCACCCCCTCAGGTTTTGGTGGTGGTGTTGATTTTTTCATTAGATTCTCCTACAGACCACTTAAAATAGAATCTCCTTTTATCAGTCATTTGAGAACATATCAGTTGATGATGGTTATAAATTTATGACCTTTCTCAACTCGTTTGATCTAAAATAGTTGGTCAACCTACCCATCTGCATGGTCATATATTGGACCTCATTCTATGCCCCGGTGATCCGGATAGTATTGTTGACATACCAATTTGTGATTTTATATCTGCTCATGCATTTGTCAAATTCTTAGTTGCCTCTCCTCATATTCCAAAATATGCAATATAAGAGGCATCACTGTGTCAACATGTCTGACCTTCCCTCGATCTCAAAAACACTTCTTTCATCAAGTCTGCTGCTAATGCTGTAGTTGATCTTTATGAACAATATGTACATGATTTGGGTGATGTTCTTAACAGGCATACACTGATTATATCTAGACTAACAGAGAAAAACTTTGGGGCCAAGAATCTGCTTGCTTGGTGCAATACACTTATAAACAGGGATAAGTCAGACTACTATAGTAAACTGATCTCAGGCAATACTCATGACTCTAGAAAATTATGGCATTAGCTGCACAAAACCATGAACAGGGACAAAACCATGAAGTGACACTCCCATCACACGAGTCTGACAAGTCATTGGCTGACCAGTTTGCCTCCTTTCTTTGAAGAAAATTAGAAATGTTTTTGTTCTCACTAGCACTGAAAATTATGTTAATCATTCAGATTTACGCAAGTTTCTGAAGAGGCAATTGATAAAATAATTAGAAACTCACCTACAAAATCCTGCCTATTGGATCCTTGGTCAACATTTTTCATGAAGGAATGTAGTGACATACAACTACCATCACTTACAGAGCTGGTCAACTGCTCACTCATACAGGGAAGTGTCTACAATGGTTTCAAAACTGCTGTGATTACTCCTCTTATCAAAATCTTCCAGTGGATGAATTGGAAAAACTACTGCCCTGTATCTGGTCTTAGCATCATATCAAAACTGGTGGAGTGCCTGGTTGCTAAGCAAATGTTAGAACACTTTCATGCCCGTAACTTAGACAACCCATACCAGTTGGCATTTTAAAGCAAGTCATTCATCTGAGACAGCTCTTCCGTCCATAAAAAAGAAAATCACTTATCCTAGTCAAGAGGCGAACCTACAGTCTTGGTATTACTTGACCTGTCTGCAGTTTTCAATACCATTAATCATCCCACTTTTTCATATATCTTCAGACTTGGTTTGGAATTTGGGGTCCTGTTTTAAATGGTTCACTTCCTACTTATTTGAGCGTTATTTGCCAATAAAAATTTGTTTACTTGTTTGTTAATTTGTTTTACTTTATCTGATCTGTGTAAACTCTTATTGGGCATCCTCCAAGGTTCTGTCATGGGTCCTTTCTTGTTCTCATTGTACACTACTCGGTTTGGTTATTGGTAAAGACAAAGGACTATAGTTTCATTTTTATGCAGATGACACCCAAGTTTATGTGCATTTATCTAGAAGAATACATCTGCTGAATTGGAACACTTGAACAGGTGCCTAGACAATGATGAAGAGTAGATGTAAATCAGTAAACTCAAATTGAATCCTGACAAGGCTGAGTTTATCATCTTTGGTTAAAAAAGACAGAGGGATTAGTTGAAAGCATACTTTCTAATTGATATATCTTGGGTAATCCTTTCTTTCCCTACTGAGTAAGTCAAGAATCTGGGAGTGTGGTTTGATTCTCATTTTTCCTTATCCAAACATTTTCAGAATGTCTGGAATAGTTGTTTTGTGCAACTCCGTGACTGCAGACATGTCAGGTTGTTTCTTACACATGATGCTTCTGTGCTTGTGGCAAATGCTCTTTGTTAGTAGTTGGCTGGATTACTGCAACTCACTTTCAGGAGTCTCTCTATGTTCAATCCATACAAATTATAGTACAATCCAAATGGTGCAGCCAAAATTGAACACCAGTAGATACACCAATTTAACTCCTTTGCTTTAGAAATTGCATTGGCTTCCTGTTGAACATTGCAGTCTCTTTAAAACAGTAACACTTATTTACCTTCACACTGGTTTTCTCAGTATTTTGCTCCATATCTTTCTTCCTACAGCAGTTCTTAAGTACCAGGTGCAGTCAGAGTTGTGATAATTTCCTTGTCATTCCAAAGTTCTTCCATTCTCTTCATAAATCTGTCAAACAGTTTGGGTTTTTTTTTTACTTTTGTATATAAATATAGTAAACTTAAATCTAAAATGTGGCCAAGAGCTTTTGTGAATACAGTCCCTGAAGATAAGTTGACAATATCAATATCAGTAGCACTGAAACACACTGATGGCATAAATAAGACAGATCCCCGCAGTGTACTGCTAACATACTTGCATGCAAACTCCATGATCATGGTTTTAATTCTCTGCCTAGGTAGTGAGTAGGAAATGTGGATTTTGCAGATGCCCAGCATTTTACAGTAAAACATCCTTGAAAGGATAATCCAACAGCAAGAAGGACAGCCAGGCCAGATTTAGATATGGTAGTGTAAAGATATGTATGAGAAAATAAGTCTTAAGCTGCCCCAGCCCCCAAAAGGGAGGGGTTAGGGTCCTTTAATTGGGTCCATCTGTCGGTATGCATAACATGAAAACCATGCATTATGGTCATATTGTCATAGAAGGTCGGGATCATCAATACAGAATTGTTTACATGCATTGTGATTTTTCACTAACTCTCAAAGTATTCATTGCATTGTTTGGTTCTCTCAAAGATGTTTCAAAGCCAGACTAGTGATGCTGATCCAGATATGGTTGGAAAATTTTGATTTTTTTAAATTTTCCTACTGTTTCTACCTGTAGGAAAGGATTTGTGCTTTTTCTTGATTGCTTGTTTTTTCTGAGAATTTTTAGCTGTGTGTCACCAGACTGCATGTGGTAATCTGCTTTATCTGGATGGCTCAACATCTGCAAAATTGTGGCTGGCTAACTTGTTTGTGGGTAGAGGTACTAGATCAAAGGTCAAAGTTCTGACTCACTTGTTTGTGGGTAGAGGTATTAGATCAAAGGTCAAAGTGGAGGTTTTATGTTCCATTCAAAATCCAGGGTCTTATTGGGGCAGGTACTCAATATTATTACAGATACTAGAAAAGGGTAAACTGTTGTTTCAACTAGCCATCTAGGTTTGCTTATCATGTTTAAGTTATTCATGCAATCCCATAAATTGTCTTCATCATACTTTTCTGAACCCTTATCACCCATGAAGAATGCGATGGAGAGGTAACGTGGAATTAACTGGGATCAACAGGGTGTTCTGGTCATATTTAGCAGTGTAATCAATTCTAAACCAATGCACAACTGACATTGCACATATATTGGAGCGTAGTTTAATTTATATTTTACATTATTATCCCTAAGCATTCATGGCAGGCAAGCTATCACCTGAAAGCCCTTTATAGTGGTATACAAGATAAGTAAACTTTCAGATAAGTACCAACATAATTTCAAGTGATGCATGGGTCATGTAGCAAGACACATCAAACTTCTATAGAATTTAGACAACTACAGAAAAATATCCATTATATTATTTTCGGAAATATGATTGTGGATGTATCCACTGTTGTTTTTTTAGTCCATATGCCACAAAATTTGTGGCAATATCTATACTGAAGGTTGACATATAATGCTTTGAAGACATGTACAGTACACAAAATTTGGGAAATTAAGTCAATGTGAGATATTGGTAAAATTGTATCATCTAGATTTCTGAGTTCGTGATTTCAAATAATGTATAGTGCCAAACTCGCTCAGTATAACTTAGCTTTCCACCAAGAAACAATGGGACACACTCATAGAGAAATAATATCCGTCACATAAACCACATTATGGAATTATTTTAAAATTGCCTCTAGTTTCTTAAAACATTGGTCAAGTTTAAAATGTGTAGTACTTTAGTGTGTAGAATTATTTAATGCCATCCCACATAAATATTTAAACCCTCACTTGTAAATATACATTGAAAATATTTCTGTTATGAAAACAAACTTTAGGAAAATCTGAAGTAGCATTGAGACATTTTCTAGACATCAATACTATGGGACTATATTAATATTCCTGTCAATGACAGGGCCTTTACAGATGCAACCTAAAACATCAAGTATGTACCAGCTTCATTTCACAGAACTAAATATGAACACCATAATCTATCATTTTCAGAAGAGTCCAGGTAAGCAGGTAATTGATATGGTAGGTTAACAAAGTTGAGGTTTTGTTGTCATGTTTAAATTGTTGAGTATTTAAATGACTTATGTTCAGTCTTAGTTAATGTCCATAAATATTCCAGCAACATTTGATTCAGTATCTGACTCATCAGATTTACTGTCATCATCACCACTGTCATATATATTTCTGGCTGCTATGTTTCCCAATTGATCAGCAATTCATTTCCATCAAACCAGCGTGACTGAAGTATCAGCCATTTTTCATTTATGCTTTGTAGTGGTTGGGATACCTGGATTAGGAACGTGTGATTTATTCTGCATTGCCACTAAATAGTTCAAAATTCCTCAATAATGTTGTAATTTCCTTGTCTGCACAGACTTCAATCTTCATGAAAGTCACAACATTAATATCTTTCATCATCTGTCTGATATATACAATAATCAATGTTCCATTTTACAAGTGCTGTCACATCAAATGAAAACATGAAGGCCTACAAGTGCTAAACTTAAATAATGAGGTATGCTATAAAATTATGTTTGAATACGTGTTCTCATAATGCAGCACAATCCAAAACAATGTCACTGTCAAGGCTTCTCCCTCTGACATAATTTTACCCCTTACTCTGTGTGTACACATACACTATGCACAGTTCTTGTATCTGTCTCGTGATGAACACAGTCCAGGCATCACTGATACATTTTGACTTTGATGCCATCATGGCAACATGAACATGTACTTCTACTATGAGGAACCAAGAAACTGGAAACAATTCTCAATGAATTTGGAAAACAATAAGTAGTTCGCTGCCACAGGTACAGGGAATGAGAAGATTCTACTAAGCATGGAAATAGCTATGTCATTTTCTAGTTTCATCACTTATGGGCATTCATGTTTTCACTGGATGTGACAGTACAATGGAAAGGTTGTGGCAAAGTGAGATGAAGGACTTCTTCTCACAACTTGGGGACACTTGGGGACACCTGGTCAGTACTAGCGGACCACCAGTACTGACCAGTTTAGGAGCTTTATGTTTGCTGTGTGTAATCAAATAAAGAATGAAATAGATCTATGATGTATGTATGTTGATGTATAAAGATTGATGAAAAATGTGGAGACAAAGAACATAAAGCATCAGTGATATATGTTTGACACCATTATACCCTTGTAGGAGAACACTGGGGCAATATGTGTGATCAGGATGAACTATACTATGGCAATGTAGAACAAATCACACATTCCTAATGCAGAGATCCCAGACAGTCATGCATGGAAATTGCCTGATGGATTACTTCAGTCACACTGGTTTAATGGAGATAAATTGCTTGATAAGTTGGGGGACATATTAGTCAGAAATAAAGACGACAGTCGTGATGAGAGTGATATTAATCATTCAAATATTCAGCTACTTAAGCATAACAAAACTGTCACTTTTGATGCCCTACCTTGATGATTACCTTCTTATTTGGACTCTAAAATATGATAGGTTATAGTACTCATACTTACCTAAGTTTTCCTTTATACAACGTTACCTGTTTTGTTTATTCTGTGAAATGAAGTTGTTACATTTGTATTTTAGGTTGCATCTGTAAAGGTAGTGTTATTGACAGGAATATTAATGTAGTCCCATAATATCGATGTGTACAAAATATTTCAAGGCTTTATCAGAATTTTTGCTACCACAATACAAATGCTGTCAAAGTATATATACAAATGAGTGTTTATCATGTTAATACCACACAGTGACTGAATTGCCAAATTGTATGTACCCTACATGTCTTGAGTACCTAATATCTCAACCTCTAAGAGAGACATTCCCACAAATGTGGTGTCAAAAGATGCGTATTGGATTTTCCCAAGAACAAAACGAGAAAAAGAGAACAACAGTGCATATATCGACCACCATGCTTCACAAAATATATATATATGGATATCTTCTATAACTGTTTAAAGCACACTTGTGATGTCATTCTATTGTTAAAAGTGTGCATTATTTTTAGGTAATGCACACTTTTTGTTCCAATTTACAGACACCTGAAACAGTCAAATGGTGCCTATTTTCTAGACCAGAAAATTGTACATTACAAAATAATTCACCTTTTCATCAATAGGATGACACAAGAAGTGTGTTTTAATTCCAGTAAATCAGTTGAATTATCCAGTTCATTTGCTCCAAAAGTGTTCTAAGTTACAAACAGTTCTGAGTTATAAACAAATTATTTGAGTCACTTTTATTCCTGCAATCCATTTTAGAGTAAAAATTCTACAGAACTGACAAAATACCAGAAACCAATATAAACACATGGGCAATATACAAAGACAAATATAAAAATAGCCACAAATCAAGTGCATTGAGATTTAGGTTAATTGGTTTGTCAAGAGGTTTTGAAACATTTCTATAAAAATGGAATTATTTTGGGGGTTGTATCCAAAAGTTGGTGAGCTTTAAGTTCGGTTAAAGCACACTTGTGATGTCATTCTATTGTTAAAAGTGTGCATTATTTTTAGGTAATGCACACGTTTTTGTTATAATTTATAGACACCTGAAGCAGTCAAATGGTTTTTGCCAGAACAATGAGATAAATGCTATAAATTGAAAAAAAATCTGAAATATATGAATACTTCAATAGGATGACATAGCAATATTGTGTTTTAATTCTAGTATATCAATTGAATTATCCAGTTAATTTGCCCAAAAAAGTGTTCTAAACAAATTATTTGTCACTTTTATTCCTGCTATCTATTTTAGAGTTACTCTAGAAATTCTACAGAACAGAAGATATACCAGACACCAATATTAACATATGGGTCACAATATGCAAAAGCCAATATATAAATAACCAGTAATCAAGTACATTGAGATTTAGGTTAATTGGTTTATCAAGAGTTTTTAAAATAATTCCATAAAAGTGTAGTATTTCAGGGGGATGTATCCAAAAGTGTGTGAGCTTTAAGTTCGGTAAAGTATTCAAAAGTGTGCCTCACTGGGAAAATATTTTGTGCATTATTTTCCCAGTAAGGCACACTTTTTCATACTTTACCTGTCACTAAAGTATTCAAAAGTGTGCCTCACTGGGAAAATAATGCACACTTTTACTCGACCCCTTCGGGTCTTGTAAAGTGTGCATTATTTTCCCAGTAAGGCACACTTTTTCATACTTTACCTATCACTTAAGTTCTACCTAAGTTCTCTGAGTGTTACCATGCATCAGTTAAAATAGGGTTGATACTTTCTTGAAACATTAGTTACTTTAAATACCAATATCGAAGGGCGTTCTGGGGATACCTTACTTGTCATGTTTATAGATAAAATAAATTGGATAAATTGATATATGTTCAAACATATGAGCAATGTCAGTTGTAAAATGGCTTAGAATAGGGTATCCGGCTAAATATGGCCATAACACCCTCTGTATTCCAGTTTATTCCATTTTACTCTCCATCTCATTATCCATGAATGATCAGTGCTCTGAAAAATATGAGGCAGTCAAATTGTGTTTGATGCATGTGGGTTATACCTAGCCCGCCGACTAAATGAGTAATTATATGTATGAATGTGACTTTTTCACTGCAAATAACTGCAAAAATTCTGAAGTGTATACTCAGAAGTGGACAAGGAGATCTTTCATAGTTAATATATGCAGGTTATTAGTACTATTTTCAATCTATTAATATTTTATTCCATCTTCTTTGATTTCAGTTGGTCAAAATTTGATAACATAATATCATGACTGTAGTAAATATTATAAAAATCCAGCCAATGAAATTATTTCCCTTGATTTTGTCAAAATTATTATCATAATTTCTTGGATGTTATTATAGTTACTAAATTATAGAATTAAGCATATGGGTATGTCTTTTATATGTATATTTCACCACGAAAAATAATCTTATTATGCCAAATAAATACACACATTGAATTGTCATCACCTACAATGAAAAATTCTTTTTAAATTTCAGAAAAGTTGCACCATCAGTCAAGTCACAGTAGAGCTTTTTCTACTATTCATGATTCTGTCTTTTTCATTTAAAGGTCCACTTCAAGCTCCTCTTGGCAGGACATACTTACCATGCTGTTGTGGATTTTATTTCTGTAAACAATCAGTTTGAGAGATTAAGTAAGTCTCAGATGAATGCAAATTTACAGACAGGTCTTTACTAATTTATAGTAAATTTTAACACTATTTGAAATGTAGTCATAAAGATGTATGTAAACATAGTTTAACTTGTATGTTAAACCTATCGGAATAAATAAAACGGTCACTGTGACAGTTAGGGTTACACATCCTTCTCGCTAGTTAAGGTCATACTAAAACAGACTCTCACTGCATCCCAAATGTTGTTGTCAGCTAGATTCGAACCCACAAGATAAAAATACAAAAGACACAAATCTTAACGTCAAACTAGTTAATGAGCCAACCACTGAAGCCAGTAGAAACTACTGCAATAATCACAACATTACTTGATTGAACATCACAACTTGTAAATGTTATGGGACATTGTTCAAACAATCATCAGACCTCCTCAATGATTTGTGAATCATCTAAAACTCAATGAATGTAGAGAAATGAATATCACTTTTGTTGTATATTTTATTTATATATGTTGTTTTGAGAAATGTGATGAAAGGCGATCAAAAGTCAGTTCAAATTCAGCACTACACATTGCTTTCATGAGCTGAGTTGTTTCTGCTCTATATATACTAACCAACGGGTTGAGCACAATACCCAGAAACTAAGACGCCGAAATTTGGACAGTTCATGATGAGTTAGTTTAGAAATATATAATTTTCTAACCTTTTCTTTGGTTTCCCAATTGCAATTCCAATTGCTACAAGAAATGCCACACCAACAGTACACATCATTGCTATCCCTGCTATAGCTCCAGCACTCAAGCCGTTTTCAACTTTGCATTCTTCAGACAGCCCTAGCAAAAAATAATCTTATCCCATTAAATTAGATCTAGTTACACTGAAACAGCCCACAAGGACAGCCAACCCAAGTAAAAAGTATTCATGTTTAAAATTTGTATAACTAAATTCTATAATTCTTTGGATCAATGGTATTACATGCAGGATAATGAAATAGATGTTTTAGCATGTTTATTGCTTTGTAAAAGGTACGAAGGTAGGGGTCATTATGCAGATATTGGTTTATAAGTTAAGCTTTCTGGTTTAATTTTAATAATGACAGTGTCCCACATACAAAGTAACATAATGCCTAGGAACATGGTTAGGTGCAATGCTCAAAGCATACAAATTACTAAAATATTTGTACTGTTGTCATGATCCAGCAGTTAGTAATTTAGTTAAATATACATATTAATCCTTTCCAAATGATTGCATAGTACCAAAACTTTATTCAGGAAAGAGTAATACTGATGTTTTGAAAGACAAATCAGACAATTTATAAGATTAAAACCTTGTCTAAAGCATTTTTTATAAAAAGAGCGTAACTTACTGTTTGTCCAACCAGCACTATTGTTTTCTGGGTCACATAGTTGACAGGGATTAGTTGGACTAGTTGCTTGATCTAGGATGCATTGATTATCAATGTAGCAGGTTTGGCCCTTGATTGTAATATAAATTATTGATAGTATGTAAGCATGTTGATCATAAATATGCATGCATGTATTAACTGAACAAAACTTGTTTTCTGTATTCACAAACTGTAACAGGTGGTTTGTCTTCTTGAGCTTCTTATTATCTTGCTTCTTCTGCCAAGCTAAGTATGTTTTTTGGTTGGTTTGCTTGTCTGTTTATTTGCAAATTAACTTGAAAAGTTATGGGGACAGATTTTGATGAAATTTTTAGGAACTGTCGACAATGGCACAAGAAAGGGATCATCCAATTTTTTCATCAATGCACTCATTAAGAATAGTGAGGTTTGTGGACTTTGTCAGAGGTATGCAAAGGAATGGGGACTTAGCTTTATCATTTAAATGCACCTTTATATTTCAAAGGTCACTTAAACATCTAGTACGGTATAGTCAACAAATTTTTATTGGATAATGTGCTCTAAGGCTTGTTACTGTACCTTTTGAGTACATATTCCATCTTCAGTACAATTCATACATGTAGTATCAAATACTGTCAATGGTTTCTCATCAGAAGGAGTGATCCCATCATTTGATACAGAGATCACAAATTCATAGCCTGGTACTACATGATCAGACATGTCTACTGTTGGTAGGTCACAGAAAATCTTCTGTGTGTGAGAATATCTCCCTGGCACTGTGTATGTAAGGCCTGGTAGTTTTTCATTATCTACAAACTAGAATAAATCAGAGATGATTTTATAACAACCAGATTATACTTTGGAGAAGATAAATACCTAAAAGCAATGAAACAACAACCTAAACTATTTAATCAATTACACAAATGTAATGATTGGCATTAGATGGCATAATGCCTAGTTCAATATTTAAGGAGTGTCAGAACAGATACACTGACGTTAGGATTGATCAAGGTAGAAAAGTGCCAAATTTGTTGAGAAAGTCGAGATAATTTAAATATATCCCACCAAGGGGATCAAACTAGGAACTACTATATTCATCTGAGAACCTATCCCAACAGATGGCGACCTAAATAAGTGTCTCCAGGACTATAAACCCTGACCAAAACTTTTTAAAATCTGATAAGATGTGTTGGCAATGGAATATAATGTAATTTACATCCCAGAAAGTGACAAGACAATTGCATAATCATTGCAGTTGGTTTGTCAATAGGAAAACTCCATAAATCTCATTGAGTGGAGTATAAGTCACCGCTTCTTTCTTATTTTTGACATTTATGATTTGCTTGAAAATCTATGGGGGTGTTCCACTGGGGCTGTCTTGGCGGTAACTATAGACTTGTCGAGGGCAAGGAACAATGTTTACAGAATCCGTTAGGATTGGTTATAGTTTCCTGGCTTGTCACTGTGGATCAGCAAAATATCAAACATATTTGATATTTCACCGACCTCCTCTTTCTCCCATCTGTGGCTCCATCCACCCGGTAACCATCCTGTCTTGTGTCTCTGCGACACTTCCCATCTTGTCCTATACTGTTACTGTCTTGCCTGGAGCCACTAACCAGACTATCTTAGTTAATTACTGCAAAACATTCTGTTGAAGCAAACTGAATGTACTGAAAGAAAACGGCCTGCCATAAACAATCCCGACCTGACTTGGTCACTTCCCATCAAGACTGGAAATCTCCGCGTCTTTGGTCCCAGAGTTAGCAACATCTCAGCAAGACAAGCTGGAAACACCATGTAAAGAGAAACCAACGTAAGAAAGGACATAATTATGACGATCATGAGGAGCTCTATTACAAAACCAAGGAACATTTTAAGGACAAGACCAAGGAAGGAATGCCTGTGGTAGAGGTTCACAAGCAGCTGCGACGATGCTGTCATCTTTTCTTGGGCCAATGCTGGAGACCACCAGCAGATACCTGGTATCTGAGGTTGATACTTTAGAAGACAGAGAAATGTTCAGAAACAAGTCTGTGAAACTTTTAAGTGGGTATCCAGAGCAGGGCAGAGGAAAGGAACCGTCAGCCACAGCAACCTACACTCTCTAGTAGCTGCAGTGCCACTTCCACATTTCACCAGAGACTTTTCAGCAGTCACAGCAACGAGCAACAGTTGCCAGGGAATACATACTGACTATTCCATAAATTCAGATGCCAGCAAGCCAGGTCATCCAACCAGCTCAGCAGAGCCAAGTGGCAACCAGAGGACAGCAACAGCCCAGAGGACCACATACTTAATACTTAGTTGTTGACGAGAAAAAAGCTGGCTATTCAAGACAGCTACCTTTTACCACTGAAGCACTTCAAACCACTTTCAGTACTCTCACACAACATATCAGGACTCTCTAGCATTTTTGGAAATCTAAAGTCAGTCATGAGCTACCAGCTGATACATACACCTCAACCATTTTCACCAAGTGACACACATCTACACTCCGCCTCTCCTCTGAAAACCCAGCAGCAAGAGCCTCTACAGCCCCCAGCAGTCATCCGACCCCATGTAGCAGCAGAAGTAAACGTAATGGACTTGCCTACAATCTGTCCTTATCAGATACACTGCTGTAAAATGTCCTTCTTAGGACAACTGCTGATTCATATGTCGTTCTCAGGGCCGGGGCTTTGTCGGGGCTTGATATAGCTTTTCTGTAAGAAGTTTATGATATGTCCTGGTAGGTCGGGATCTTGATCAATATAAGCTGGGATGCACTACGTACTGGCAGGAAGATAAAACTGAAGATTTTTTTGTGTGCTTTTTTCTGTATTTTCGTTCCTCGACTTTTCTAACCAACCCTAGAGTCAGAGAGTTTGTTGTAGGGTCGGCCCCATTGGAACATCCCCATAAGGATTACCTAGTGATCACCACATGAGGAAGATAAATATATTTTAGAGAATTGACCTATTTTAACTGAAATTTGGATACTTTGTCTAATGTTCTGTTGCCAATAATATAAGGATTACCTAGTGGTCCCCATAATCCCCATAAGGATTACCTAGTGATCACCACATGAAGAAGACAAATATATTTTAGAGAATTGACCTATTTTAACTGAAATTTGGATACATTGTCTAATGTTCTGTTGCCAATAATATATGCTTAATGCAACATACAAGAGTTTTGGCAAGAAAATTGATTTTGATAGCATCAATTTTTAATACTTTCAAATTACAGATTATTTAACATTTTTTATGAAATATTTACTTTTACGCTTTCTTGCAATCAGTTATTTTGCATCCCTGTGTTATGCCACAGTGTATGATATGAAATCACATTATCAAGTATTCTTTATCATCAATCAGTACCATGTTGTGTTGAAAATGGCATGTCAGCTTCTCAGTGTTCAGGAATACATCAGCATAAACTGGAGTCATTGAACATGGTCTTGTAGCTTTATCACATACTTCGTCAGATGGCAGGTTAAACAGTTTGGGAACCACATTTTTATTCAAAGAGCAGTCCATTCCAGTGAAATTCACATGACATACACACTTACCTAAGTAGCAAAATAGAAAAAAAATCAGAATTTGTAGTTAGGATTTTTAAATATTTTTTATATTATTATTATAATTTATGAGCCTGCTTTTCCTGTCCTACCGTGGAAAGCCGACCCTTGTATCTGACCCTAGTTTCATACACCTAGCAACACGCTTGTCGGTTAAGTTAACGGCCTGTCTGTAACAAGTATTCGGATTGTCCCAAATATGGACTTCCTGAATGTATGTGAAGACATACAGACTGTGTGGGAAATGCTACAGTACAGTTAGTAACAGACAAGCCGTGAACAACAACTGACGGGCCTGTAACACTAACAGACAAGCTGGGAGCTGTAACCAACAGGCCAGCAATATTTTTGCCTCTTACAGCCTGTTGGTTTCCAAATCTGTGGGTATAAAAAGGCGAATCGGTAGACAATCTGCATCTATTTGGGCTTTGACTTGTCGAGAGACAACTGGTGTGCAGCTTTTATTTTATGTTTTTCATTTTTTTGGGGGGGAAATTAGCTTAAGTTTGAGCAAGGCTTGACTAGCTGGGATTGAAATCTGTTTTATGAGGTTTCACTTTGATTTTCAAGTTTTGTTTTTTTAAACAAGCTGTACAATTGATTGATTGATCAGCATGCCAAGGGGCAGAAGAAAAAAAAATTTAAAATTACGAACTGACACTCAACCACAGTTTGAATTAGGAGATACAGCTGAGGACATAGAGAGAAGGAGGGAGAGAGGAGAGGGATGAGAGAGAGAGAAGATTGAACAAGAGGAGAGGGATAGAGAGAGGAGGGAAGAAAGTCAGGAAAAGGGAGAGAAGAGAACGCAAACAGACACAGATACTGATGTAGAATCAATTCAATCCAGACAGAAAAATGGGCAGATGACATCCATTTTCCTGAGTTATTCAGACAAAGAAGCCATCGTGGAGTTCCTAAACAACATGAGGATCTTTAAGACCAACAGTTTCAAAGACAAGCAGAAGAAAGAAAGACTTTGGGGATCGCTACCAGGAACTTGCCTGTCAAGACTGTAAAGAAGTGGTTCGAGACTCAATGTGCAAGATATATGGCAAGCTCACTTAGATGAAGTCAAGACAAGCAGCTGAGAAGAGCACAGACTGACAGACCTGGCTGAAGGACAGTTTCAGTTTTCTACAAGGGCACATCAGAGGGAAAGGAGTTTCCAAGTCTTCTGCTATCAAGTCACCCCAGAGACCTTATGCAGCCAAAGCCTCAGCTTCAGTTCTGGATACATCCAGAGACACAGAATCTGAAATAGAAATCAGCATTGCATCAGATGTTACTCTTCAGCCTTTGAGCACCAGTCCTAAGCAACAACAGTCTACAGTCGCCACTACCACCACTGCTGCAAATCCAGTTTCAGATCAGTTCCAGCAGGTGAGGTCAATGATTTCTACATTTTTGGGTGCATGGCAGGACCCCAGTCCAAGTCCAAGACAGTCGTTCTGCAACTATCTCCACTCTGAGATTAAACACCTGGAGGAGAGAGATTTTTTGACCTTCAGGAATGAGACAGTGAAGCTTCTCAGTGAAATACAGTACAAGGCCGAGAACGCAAGAGACAGGTCACCACAAGTCAACAGGTCACCACATTTCAACTTCCAGAAGAAACACAGGCCACAGCAAGACATGAATATATACTCACCATACTGGAAACTAAAGCAGTCTCCATTAAAGTTGTGTGGCCTTCACAGATAGCCACAACACAGCCTGCTACAGTGATTGCCAAAGTACAGCAAACCATCAAGGCCTTCATCAGTGCAGCACAACCAAATTCTTATGTAGTTGTGGACGACCAAGAGCCTGGGACTTCCAGACAGATGATTTTCAACCCACCTTCAGTTTCAGCTTCACAAAAGGAGGAAAGTCAACACAACACTTATGGATTATCCAGTCTCTTTGGAGCTATTCCAAGTATACTATAGTACCAGCAGATCGACACACCACAGCCATTTTCACCCTCTCAACTTCAACCAGCACCGTCACCAGTGCAATCTGCCACTCATCAAGAACAGTCAAGACCTCCCAGCAAGTGCAGCCAGCAGAGTCAGTCAAAATCAGCAGATTAGCCTGCACAAGTTGCACCAAACCGGCCTTTCTCAGGGCCACCCGAATCTTCCAAAAACAATTAATAAGCTGAATATCTATGCTCGAAAACAAAAAAGCACACTGTCCAACATTTACACTTCTCCCAAAACACAAAAAATTGTGTGAATGAATGAATGAATGTGGAACAAATATTAATGAACAAAAAATAAACACAAAACAGATTAAAAAGTTAAAAAAAATTTAGTAAAATTTGTCCATAAAGAATTCCAAAGAAAACCACCCCCATCCCCCAACCCCCAAAAATGTAAAAAAAGTCCCCCCCAATAGCAAATAACAAAGATACAGACACCAATCCACATCCCTCCCGCCCCAAACCAAAACTGAGATGAAACCCAACATCCCCACAAGTCAGTTGTTTTCAATGTGTGGAGGGACTGACAGACAAAATAAACATTCAAACATTTTGTTTGGTAAATTTCATTTCATTTTGTTTAGTTTCTGCACAAACTTTATCATCCAAATTCTTTCTGTGATATTTGGCGGCCAGAATTCATTTTAAAATGGGATCATTTTTTGTGTTACTATTTGGCAGGTTATTTTTTTACAATAAACCCAGGTCATTTTGGTGGGGGTGTAAACTTTGTAAATTGAGGAACTGGGTTTAAATCTGTATGAGATGATATTTAATTTTGTGAACTGAGTTTGGGAGAAATTTGTGTTTGCGATGGGGAATATTTTTGGTGAAATTGAATTTGCATAAAATTGTTAGAAAATTGAGGTTATTTTTGGGGCTACACTTTGCTAAATAAAAGTTCTTGGATTATTTGGGTAGTCCTGAAAAGGACTGATAGATGACAGCATCTATCTCCCCTCAGTCTTCTCCCCTCAGTCTTCTTAAACTCTGTCCTCCTGCCCAGCCAGTGCCCCCATGTGATTGAAGTAGTCTTTTAGTGGCTCTTGTTGCTGTTTGCCCTCCCTTGATGGGTTTCTGAAGTTGCGATTATGTCCCTGTTCCTCCTGGTCTGCCTGTGGTGGTTGTATGTTGTTGGCCTGAATGGGTGGTCTGTCAGCTCCCCCCGATGGCTTCTCAGCATGTTAAGTAGTACCACACATGTTAACACAATGTCTCTGACAACTTTTGGCCTCTGTTCCATGGTGGATAACACCGCCCTGAATCTCTTGACAAGTATACCAAATGAGTTCTTGACCACCCTCCTCCCTCTACTGTAAGGCTTGACCAGCCAAGGCATAAGGGCAAAGGTGTCGTCCCCCAGCAGGAAGTAGTGTAGAGCTGCCCCCAAAGGGGTTCAGGTGTGGTAGTCCCAAGGTTCGATTCTCGATTCTTCTTTTCAGTTTGCTGTGGTTGAATATCTGAGCATAAGATGATGACCCACTGACCCTCACATTGACCCACAGGAACTTGTAATCTGCATCAACTAATGCAGTAGTTGAAATATTTACTACCTGACTTCTTGGGCTTCTTTATAGTAATGTGTATTCCATCTAGTGCACCGACTGCATGGGGGATATTCCATCTGTTATCAAAGTATGAGATTTTTGTTTGGAGTCAAAAACACAAGCTCATAGATTGAAATTTGAATATGAGTAGTTATGACCAAATGGTGTGGTTTTGCCTTTACATATAAATTTTTCAATTCATACCATTTTACGTCCTTGACAGAAAAATGAAAATAAAAACAAAGAATATGCTCTTTTCACTATTATCCAATCATGTTACAAACTGTACATATATTCTTCTTCATTTGAACCTGGACAATTATAACAATACAGTTGCTATTTTAACAATGTTTAAATGCATGCCTACCTTCTTCACAGGCACCCTGATTATTACAGTCTCCTGGACAAACTTTGTCCAGAATTTCATTCGGAGGACTTGAACTTTCACCATTTTCATCAACATGCCAAAGTGAAAAGTTTTGTTGCACAAATCGAGCACCCGTTGAAAGTAAATCGCCCAGATGTACTTGAGTGTAGAAAACATCTCCTGTAAACTTTAACACATGAATTTTTACTCTAACTTTGTGACAAAATATAGAATTATGTTACAAGCCAATTTGATAAAATAACATATCCATCAAACTGCAACTTTTCTTGTTTACTGATGTAAATTCCTGTATCATGATTCTCAGGATGTATGGTAAAGCAATTTTGATGGCATTTTTGATAAGAAGGAACTTACCATTAAAGTACACAAAACATTTTAAACAGCCTGATAAAAGCTAATAATATTATTATTAATAATAATAAAATGTCACACGCCTTTCTGAATGTACTGATCTACATTTAAGTTTGAAAATATTTTCGATTTATGGTTTTTCATGTCACTATTTGGACACATGTAGCACTAGTACCTGAAGTACACAAAACACTTCTTTGAGTTATAAAAGGATTTGTTTAATTATAATTTATGTAATTTGAGTACCAATGTTGCTTATACCTGTATATCAAGTAAACAGGCTTCTATACTTGCTGTGACATCTATACCATCAACATCTTTGATTGCTTCATAGCCATCACTGTTCATGATAGCTCCAGTACAGTAATCAGTAGCTGATGTAATATTCCATCCATTTTTCCAGGTGCTATCCTGTTGTAGATGTAAATATATAATTCATTGTTAATTATTGATTTTGCACATGAATTTATTTGACAAACTTCACAAATACATTGTAGCAATAATATGATATGACTAAAGTATCAAAGTATGACTGAACTGGTTCTAGTGGCGAGGATCCCCTGAATGGAAAATCACCAACTTCATCTTCAACATCATCATTGAAATAGTGAGCTGGAGAATTCTGTTTGTCAATACTTTGTCTGCTTTGTACTCGACAAGATTCTAGCAAGTCATCAGTTGGATCATTGTCTGCCTCAATACATGGTGGCTGTGAACCTCCTTGTGTAAAGCCACAAGTGGCATTATTGTTAGAACAAGTACAATAGTAAATATCTAATTGATTCCATGTCTTTTGGAAATCCCTTGCTTGGCCACTATAAAGGCTATCCTCTTCTAGTACACTGCAATAAATAATATGCATCCTGTTGGTCATTTATAATACAGAGAAATGTATAAATTTGAAAATTTTGAAAATTTTAATTACTTAAATGTAGCTTTTATAAGCTACAAGCTTACCATGTGGAACTGAATACTGATCTTGGGAGGCTGCAGGCCCCGGCCAGTGTCCAAGAAAAATAGACGTTTAGTGCTGATCGAAGCCTAGGGTTGTCCTCTTGTGCTGTTCTTCCTAACTCCTCCTTTTCTCATTACAATTTGAATTATACCCCCTCAGCTGTAATACATTGGGGAGGCAAGGTGGGACTCTCTTCAGTTCCACATGGTAAGCTTGTAGCTTATAAAAGCTACATTTAAGTAACTATAATTTTCAATTTTATTGCACTATAATAGCTTACTATGTGGAACTGAATGCTGAATCCAACCATCCGGTGTAGGGATTACAGCTGAGACTGGAAGAAGTAGTCAATTTTTGAAGTAATAGATAGGATGAATGTTTGAAAATGCCAGTCTGAGTCCCGTTTACAGAGTCCAGTCCCAGAGACTGAGTCTGTAATAAGCCCAAAACCGGAAAGAATAAATGACAGTACTAAAACTGTCAGGATGTTTTGAATGGAGGAGAGAAGTGCAGTCTATGCTCACTTGAGGAGTAACAGTCCCTCCCCCACCACAAGAAAACACAGGCATGCGGAGCATTAACTTTATTACAATGATTCTCTAACTATAATTTATATATACAGACCCTAATTGATACACAAGTTACAATTACAATGCTAAGATAGTAAGGTAAATACAGAGAATATAAAATTTAATGTATAAGTATGTATAAAGCAGTTTAAGTGAAATTAGCGTATATGAGTTAAGGTTACCATAACACAAGTACATACAATACATAACACTAAGATGACAATTAAAATACAAGTTGGAGGTCACTGGGGTCAACTTAAGGTTAAAGGTCAAAACATGGCAAGCGAGGTCAGGGACAAGTGAGCCTCCCCACCTGTTGCAGATCGAGGTCAAAGGTCAAAACAGTCAGAGGTGAGTTGAAGATGAAGTAAGCCACTCCGGAACTGTTAGGTTGACCCCTGAAGGTGAGCCCTATTTACATGACATTGAATATATATTATACACTTTTAGTTTAACCTTGGTACATGGTAATATATGAGACCCTCATGTGAGAACCATAGATGCCTGGGAATCTGAAGTCAAACGAGCCAGGCAAGCCCCAGCCGCAGGGGGAGGTGGGAGGGGAGCTAATTTTTTATTTCTGTCCAGTCTCCTTGCTCCCAAATTCAAAACTGAAGACCCCAAGCTTTGGGGTTAGGACCTCAGAAGGTCAGCCAATGAGAGTATTTGTGACAAGACCTCCCTGTGGTTGAGAGTGTTAACCCTAGTTACTTAACTTCATACACATGCAGTGAGAAATTTTAAGGTAGCCCCAGAACTTCTTGGGGTGGGGAGGACTGACAGGCGTGATGTCTGTACACCACTATTGAAAAGCCCCTAGGGCTTAGCCACGGTGAAAACTGTGTATCTCAAAAATTAAAGCAAAACTAAAATGAGATTAAATAACAACCTTAATAAATCCTTAAACACTATACAAAGACACATTAACAAGGATAAAGACCTTACCCAACATCCTGAGGAGGGAAATATATACCTAGACCCTGGGATTAGACTCCTGAAGACTTGGTTGTAGCAGATGTGCCCCCCTTCTTTTCTTTCTGAGGCTAACTAGTCTGAGGGGAAGCGTCTAGGACTTGTTGTCCCCCCACTTCTGGTCCCAGCTACATATTGTTGTCGTTGCCTGACCAAGTAAGGTCTTTTCAGTAAAAATTTGTAAAAGTGTTGTGAGCTTTCCAGTGACAGGCTTGCATGATTTGGTTTACCGATACCCCACCACAAAAGGCCTTAGAGGCCGCAAAGGCCTTAATGTCATGGACTTTAACTTGGACCAAGTCCAAGGCTTGTTGGTCTGCTTGTTTGTGACAAAGTAGGAGAGCTTGTTTAAGCCAAGAAGAAAGAGTAGCGGGTCTGATGTCTGAGGTATGTCCTTTATTGAAGGAGATAAAAAGAAGGGATCGAGACCCTCTTAGGTCTTTGGTTTGATCCAAATAGTACCTCAGGGCCCACACCGGACACAAGGTCCTGTCTTCTTTGAATTGTCTATCTACAATGGTAGTTAGAGCAGGAATAGTCACCGGAGACATGCTTTGAGAACCTTTTCTTGTTTGTTGGCTTTTGGCTATGGAATCTGAAGAGGGGAACAAGGCAACATTTTCCCATGGGCATAGAGTCGATACTTTGTTTACAACCCAGGCATGGATTTCACAGTGGCACTTGCCGGAGGCCAAAGCTAGCAAGAAACCAGTTTTAAGAGTAAGATGTTTGAGGTCTGTGTCGGTCATAGGCTCAAAGGGTGACTTGGTGAGCTCATTAAGTACAACAGAGAGGTTCCATTTTTGAAGATTCCTGGAACTTTTGGGACAATCCATCTGAAAACGGGAGAGTAACCTGTGAAGGTCTAAGCTTTGGGAGATATGGTGCCCAGCTCGGCCCAGGGTGTCAACAATAGGTCTTGGTACAGGTACATGATAAAGTCTGAGATTTGTTTCACAGAGTGAGTGGAGAAATCCACCGAATGTTCTCTGCACCATTTTTCAAATAAGGCCCCACTTTGATTTATAGATGGTTCTTGTTGATGACCTCTGAGAGGCAGCATTTCTCTCTGGCACCTCCACAGAGAAGCCTTGTTCTTGGAGTTGTCCACTTCTAGACACCAAGCGTGTTGAGATGTTGTGGATTGCTGTGAAACACATAGTTGTGGGACTGTTTGAGAAGAGTTGTTGACACTGGTAGTTGAGGTGGGATCTCTGTTGAGAGCTGCACTAGGTCCCAAAACCAGGACATCCCTGGCCAGCCTGGGACTATTACAATGATCAGGCAGTTGCATTGTCCAATGTTTGGAACACCCTGTGAAGGAGAGTCATTGCAGGGTAAGCATAAGCTGTGAGACCCGACCAGTTTATGTTTAGAGCATCTATGACCCAAGCTTTTTGGTCTGGCACTGGAGACATGTACAGAGGCAGTTTGTGGTTCAGATGAGTGGCAAATAGATCTACATGTGGGGTGAACCACTTCTGACAGATCTGTTTGAACACCTGCAGATGCAGTGACCATTCTTTTGACTGAACTTGGTTTGACCTAGACAGTGGGTTAGCCATCACATTCAGACACCCTGGAATGTGTCTGATTTTCCACAGGAGAGCACGCATCTCCGCTGAGTGGGTTCCTCCTTGTTTGTTAATGTATGCTACTACTATTGAGTTGTCTGTAGCAACCAACACTGTTTGGTTTGGCCACCTTTGAAGGGCCAGAGAAACCGCCTTCAGCTCTAGAACATTTATGTGTAGCCTTTTTTCCCTGTCTGATCACAGACCCTTTGAGGTTTACTCTAAGTGAGTGCCCCAGTCTTCATTTGAGGCATCTGTAAAGAGTTATATACTGTGGTCTTTGGGATGAAGGTCTGCACCTTTCATCAAGTTTGAGGGATTTTTACACCACTCTAGGTGTGCTGAAATGGTTTCTGTCCAAAGAAAGAGGTTGTTCAACGGCTGAGGATATCTCCAGTGCTCCTTGAGGCAAAACTGAAAGGGCCTCATGTGAAGACGTCCCTCTGGGACCATCTTTTCCATTGAGGCTAGCAACCCAATTAGCGTCATCAAACATCGTGCAGTCAAAACATGTTTTGACTTGAGATGTAGGATCAAATCCTAAAGTTTGAGCCATCTCTCTTGAGTGGGTTTTACAAGGGCTGAATCTAGATAGCAGGTTTTAGTTCGGATTTATTATTTTCTGATTTATTATCCACTCTAAGGACTGAGGCAGGTCTACCACTGTCTGAGTGTTCACTTGGACTTCTTCCTGAGACTGGGCCCTGATCAGCCAGTTGTCCAGATACTGGTGAAGCCGAATTCCCCTTGTGAGGGCCATCAGCTTCACTTTCTTTACAATCATTGTAAAGACCTGTGGGGCTGTGGCCAGTCCAAAAGGCAGGGAGGTGAACTTGAACACCTGTGACCTGTGGCAAAGCCTTAGGTACTTCCTTGAGTTTGGGTGGATGGGGATGTGATGGTTAACATCTGATAAGTCTCTCCCTGGAATCAGAGAGGCACGGATGGACTTTGGTGTTTCCATTTTGATCCTTTCTACAAGTAGGAAGGTGTTGAGTCTGCTTAGGTCTATCACTGGCCTCCACCAGAGCTTATTCTTTGTGAAGGGCCTTGTAGCCGGATCAAATCAGGGGAGCTCTGACCAAATTTGGTTTTGAAATGAACAGAAGAATGTAGCCATTGGTCATAATGTTTAATACGCTATCTGAACATTTGTTTACTTGCCAGTCTCTTCTGAAAGAACGGAGGCGACCTCCTACTGGTGGACTGAGGGAGGCTATTGAGGAGTCATTGGGGAGGGGTTGCTATTCCCTCGTCCCCTGGGGTGAGGTCGAAAATGACCCTTGGAGCCTCTGTTGTTTCAGTTTCCCTCTGACTGAGGAAAATGATTGGTTACTGCTTTGGGAGGAGTTGCCCCCACAGGGGAGTTTCCTGTAGGAGCCTCTTTTCTTGTTGTGAGGACCACAAAAGGGCTTGTTTTGATAGGATGCAAAACCCTGTGATTCTTTAGAGGTGCCTTTTTTATAGAAGGAAATCTTCTCCCTCCTTTACTAGCTGAGACTTGAACAATGAGGAAGGCCAAAATGGCGAATACCTCAGTTCTTGACATCTCGTATCCCCTAAGTGTGGTTGTAAGAGGGTCATTTCAGCCTTGTGCCTGAGCAGGTCAGTGTTGCCCAAAGTATAGAGTTCCCTCTGGAGTATATGGGCCAGAGACTTAGGCAGGCAAGACCTCTTTGTTGAATAAGAATGGTCTTATTCAGAATCTGAAAGTAGTCACAGGCATTGTCATAACCACACCTGGCTGCTTTCTCAGGATTGGCACCTTTTTAAATCTGAGTTTTGACCTTATTAAAGGTTGATTTCAAACTGTGTTGACACTTCTCCATAGTGGTGTTACAAGAAGAAGGTTTAGCAAAAGCAGGTGTGAAATTGATGGTAAAGAGATTCTGGCTAGCCTGATGTTCCAGTTCCTGAAGAACTGGTAGGGAAACTTTGCCCATAGGGGCTCCAGAGGGCTTGAGAGAGATAAATCTGTGTTTAATTCTTGCATTTTATCTTCAAAGCAAGGCTGTTCCACCTTACACCACTTTGCAGTGGAGGGAGGGTCTTTTATGTACTTTCCCTCGGGTAAGTTAGAGGCCAGGAAGTCTTGCTCAAATTTATTAAAAGCATCTTTGATATGAAAGCTAATTCTAATTCTAATAGCACTTTTATAGCGCTTAATCTCTGTCAAAAGACATATTCCAAGGTGCATCACACAAAAACATTGTTCAATATTCATAAACCAGAGACATTGCAGGGGTCAGCACCACAGAGAAAGCAGGAGATTGGAAATTTAGGGTGGATATGCTTTTCCAAAAAGGTATGACTTTGACCTGAAAGAGGCAAGTGAGTGTGCAGAGTGGACCTCTTCAGGAAGGTCATTCCAAATCATAGGTGCGTCATACGCAAAACTGAGTCCAAAATGCTTTCAAGACTTGAAAACTGAAGCAAAGTGGGGAACCTTAAGAAATATGCCATCAGATTTACTTCAACGAGTGCTATATGCACTATGTCTGGGAGTCAGGAAGGGTTCAAAATATTTGGGGTTACGACTGTGTAGGAATTTATACACAAGCATGGCAGTCTTAAAGATAGAATGGTACTTAATCAGCAACCAATGTAGTGCTTTTCTAACTGGAATGATGTGCGAGTACTTGGTGGTGTTGGTAACAATTCTGGCAAGTCTGTTCTGAACACATTGAAGTTTGCACAGATCCAGAGCTGAGAGACCTCTGAACAGAGAGTTAGAGTAATCAAGACGACTCCCGACCAGAGCATTGGCAGCCATAAGAGCAACTTCATGTGTCAGATGTCCTCGGAGTCACTTAAGATCACAGACATGAGCAAAACAAGCCTTGCAGACCTTCATAACATTTTTTTTCATAACATGGCAAAAGCATGAGAAATCTGAATCAAACCAGACACCAAGGTTCCTAACTGCATCTATTGGTGATATTAGATTACCAAGTATGTTGACCGGGAAGGAGTGATTAACTTTTTTGTGCTGAGACTTTCAGCCAAACACAATGAATTCGGTCTTGTCACGATTTAGCTTGAACTTATTTGTAGAGAGCCATCTCTAAAGTCTTCAAGGCAGTGTGACAGCTTACCAAGGGCCGAGGCAACATTTTTATGTGTGAGATGCACATACAATTGTGTGTCATCAGTGTAGAACTGGAAACTAATACCAGGATGATTCTGTATGACTTTACTCAGTGGAGTAGTATAGAGTGAAAAAAGGATTTGCCCCAGGACAGAGCCTTGAGGCACACCATGCAATAACTTTTTGGCATCAGATAAAATTGACCCAATCTTAATGCACTGAACATGGTCTGAGAGATAAGACTTAAACCAATCAAGGACAACCCCGCTGACACCAAACCAGGAGCTAAGAGAATCAAGTAGCGTATCAAGATCAATAGTATCATCATTCTTAATTGAAAGCAATCCAGACTCAGTTGAGTGACCTAGTTTATAGGCAGATTGCCTGACATTCTCTAGTCCGTTCAAACTGACACGGTTATTCAATTAAGAAGCAACAACACGTTCAACAAGTTTGGATATGAAGCCCAACCCCAAAACAGGTCTGTAGTTTTTTAAATCATTGAGTGGTAGTGATGACTTTTTAATCAATGGGGTTACAATAGCCTTCTTGAACTCATCAGGTACAACACCTTCTGACAATGAGCAGTTAGCAAGCCTGGCGATAGATGGCAGTAAAATATCTATACATTCCTTAACAAGAAATGTAGGCCATGGATCTAACAAACAAGATTTAGTGGGTGACTTCATGATAATTTTTCTAAATTCCTCTTGAGAAACTTGTTTAAAGCAGCTGAAATTGGGTACATCAGGTGGAGGAGGCAGAGTGAATGAGTCACTAGAGGAAAATGAGTTTCTGATTTTAGCTATTTTGTCACTGAAGAAAGTGACAAACCAGTCAGCAAGATCTTTCTTAGATTCATGGAAAGGGAGCACTGCTTCAGGACTAGAGTGCAGTGCAGAACGCAGGACCTGCCATAGCTTCTCTGACCAGGTTTTTAAAGTAATTTGCCTTATCTTAAGGCTGAGAGGGAGCATAGTTGAAGGGCCTCTTGGCCTAAGCTCCTGTTGGCCTTTCTGGTCACCCAGGCCCAGAAGCGAAGTGGAAGACCTAGGAATAGGTTCCCTGGTGTCAGGATGATCTAAAATATGCCTAAAGAGCTCCACTTCTTCAGCATATTGAGAGGGTAAGTCAGCCATAGCTACGTCCTTATAGAAGAGGGGATCTGGGTCATGTTGAGGTTGGTCTAGTTCAGAAGGGGCCTTAGGGGACTGAGTAGACCTGGTCTTGTGAGCAGAGGACTGATCCTCCTCTGAGGATGACGACTGAGAAAGATATTTGGCCTGAACCTTGTGTTTGTCTGAATGTTTTTGGCACTGGATGAACACACCTGCTTGGGTTGTTCGGAAAGATCTGACTGGTGATCCATACTTTGGTTCGGATCTGAGCCATGTTCGGACTGAGCATCTCTAAACCGTGGAGGCAGAGAAGGACCATACATGTCCAACTCCATGGCTTCATCTGTACGTTCGGGATGTAGAGTGTTTGGAGCAGTGTTTGGGGACAAATTATCAGACTGTTTACTGGGGCTAGGCTTTGAAGCAGAAGCGGAGCTCTGATCCAACTAAACTTCTTCAGCAGACTTTTCCATAGACTGCATTTCGTCTCTGAGAGACTTTATTGCTTCAAGCATAGAAGCCTGGAAAGCCCCTGAAGTTGCTGAAGTTGGATGTTAAATTGAGTACCCAGGGATTTCTCAAGCTTAGACTCAATCTTTGCTGTAAAGCCGCACCTGGGATTGGTGGGACAGTTTTAGCTGGTGTTTTTAATGACAAAGCCTCAAAACATAGGGGTTGGGGATGTGGAGGGGAAGCAAAAAAGTTGTCAGCAGCATCTTCAAGGTCTGCGTGTGAGCCAGAAAAGGACTCCAGGTCCTCATCTCCCAAAGGATCCAAATCATCATCTTTGGATGTGTCTGTTACCTTCTGGTTTCTAACATACCTATGCCTGTTTTTAATCTTGAGTATTTGCTCTTCTTTGCTCAAAGGGTAAAAATAAATTATGACATTTGCTGGACCTGGGCTTGTCTTTGCTTCCTTGGTGTGAAGACATTTTACAGCAATAAAATCTGTGCAAGCCAAACTGTAAAACTCACAAGTTTGAAAAGTTAAGAAATACTTATCCTGTCAGACTTTCACAGAATATTCTATAACATTTATTACAAAAACTGGCTAAATAAAAACATCCAACAATACCTATATACTGAGAAATAAAAGATTTTATGAATGCAAAAAGCAAATGCTTCCAAATCACACGGCCAACAAGAAAAAGAGGAAGAGTTAGGAAGAACGCCACAAGAGGACAACCTGAGGCTTCGGTCAACACTAAGCGTTTATTTTTCTTGCACATTGGTTGGGGCCTGTGGCCTCCCGAGATCAGCATTCAGTTTCACATGGTAAGCTATTGTAGTGCAATAAAATTGAATTATTCTGTGAATGGTTAAATGTGCCTGCAACTGAATTAGCATCCTTTGATGGATTCATTTGCTACTTTAAAACCAGAATTTTTAATTAGAAACACTTTTATTCTAAGTTGGAGAAACTCTTAGCATATACAGTTGCAAACTTATTTAACTTGTCATCTACCACATGATAATTATTTACAGTTAATTTGTATTTTAGTAAAAATTCTAATAAAGCTTTTGAAACTTTAACAGAAAATAAAAATTAGGCAAGTTACTTGTAATCCATCTAAAAGTTAAGTTATTTTCTTGTGCTTAATAAAAGGTGTAAATAAAATTGAACTAAACTTAATGCTTTTTTTAAATCTTACATCCATGTTGTGGCAAAATCCTTTGTTTTTCCAGTTGAAAGTCTTGGATAACCACACTGTGCTCTAAACTCAGGATCACTTATTGGCACATCTTCACCGCGGTAATAAAATTCATCTGTGCAATCCAGATTATAAGTACCACACATTCCCTGTGTTTGATCAGTTTCCACACTTGATGGATATATTTTAATGCTGCTTGTACCAAACTGCACTGATGCCCCAGTTGGAAGTTGAACCTAACATATATTTAAATGTGGAGTATTATTCATGTGTCAGCTAATTATGTATTACTTATACCATACAAAATCAATTTCATATATAGCATGTGCAAACTCAATTACATTTAAAAGATAAAGTTTTTAAGCTCATACTTCATACACATCATCTGAAGGTTTACTAAATTTCATGCTCAGATCTTCACATGAATAAACACGAATTCTGTCAGGATAGTCATCTCTACACTTGTCATAGACAAAAACATCTCCTCCAGACTGTACTGCCCCACCACACACACAAGTGACCTTTGGATTACTTGCACATGGTGCAAAATATCCATGAATCTAAAACAAAATAATATAAAAACAATTTCGGTTTTTATGATCAAAGTTTAAGTTTTATGTGCTCTTTAACAGCTCATTTAAGCCACAATGACACTATGACCTGTTTAACTATGCTATACATCTATTCATAGGTCATGTTACAACAATTTAACCAACCAAGGTGACACATTAAGCAGTGTGTTGTTTAAAAATACTGTTTTTTCTCTCTTTTTTTTTTTTTTTTTTTTTTTTTTGGGGGGGGGGGGGGGGTACCATTTATTCCAAAAGATGTAAAAAGATTAGTCAATATAATATGTTGTGTAGTAGCATTCACAGATGCTCGTGACCCACACCCTGGAGATATAGTTCTGGGACACCGTGAGGTATAGAAGAGGTGAAACACTCAACAGACATTCAGAACATTGTAAGTTGTGTATAGGTGCAGGACAAACAATGCTTAAGAGAAAGATAATGTATGTAAAGACAAAGTATTAGAACAAAACGACTAAAAGCCAGATGACTATAAAAGTTGTTTTTCTGTAAAATTTCTTAATTGAAGTATACCTGCTAATGGGCATTTCACTATTAAGTATAAGTTTCAATAAAAATCAGCTGCAACATGGCATACATCTTTATGGTAGGAGAAATATGCCAAACAAATGGCTGTAGAAAACATTCTGTCAAAGTCAAAGGTAATAGGTCACACAAAGGTCTTTCCATGTCTGCACACTTTCACTCTCCAATCAATGGCACTACTAATATGCAGCCGGAAGAAGATGTTCTAGGTCAAGACCACTACAGCAAAAGATCAAATCAAAATCAAACCATGAGATTGCAGACCTATAATTTATTTACTTATTTGGGGTTTAGCATTGCTTTCAACACTGTAAGATCATATCACAACGAGTAGTTTTATGGACAGATGATACCCGTACATACAGTTGGTCAAGGTTCTGTACTGTAAACTGCTGACCATCAGTAAGAAACTACCATCTTTCCCACATAGGGTTCAGGGTTTGGTGGAAGGTGGAAGGCAAGTGTGTTGCCATTGCGCCACAGTGGCTCCTGCACACCTACATTCCAAACAATTAACTGTTCAAATCAACTATCTGTACCTCACAGTTTCTCAGAAATAGCCCAAATAATATTTTAAAGGTAAAGGTCACTGTGGAACAGTCAAAGAGAAAGGTCATAGGTCATATAAAGCTCAGGCCATGATATTGCACACATGCACCTCCTAACCAATGCCTAGACAATATTTTAAAGGTCAAGGTCACTTCAAAGGTCAAAGACCATATCAAGGTCAGACCATGACATCGCACACTTACACCTGCCTACCTAGCTGGACGCCATGGGTGAAAATAACACATGCATAGCAGTTACAGGCTGTGTGGTGAAAATTACTCTGTGAATGTATGTTTTGTTGCATTTAAAAGTCTTACTTGAACCGGAAGGGTCAAATGTCGATATAGAATAAACTCTCCAGGAATGTGACTGTCATACTCTCTGAAAAATTATTTAATTTATTATCACACAAAATCTAGACACAAGAGAAAATAGATGAACAACTATATTTGGCAATAATAATAGCAATGCAAAACGTTGAAAATATCTTTGAACAATCAAACAAAATATACATTGATAAATGTAATAGAGTGATAGAATGCTCGATTGCAGGCTAAACAAGTCTAATGTTTCCCAATGCAAATTATGAATCAATATTTGAACTGTTGCAATTCATGGTTAAAACAAACTCTTTAGTGTTGGTGAAACTTCAAAATTTCTGTATTGGGGAAAATGATAATGAAAACTAAAAAGATTGAAGTGCAGGCACAGATAAAAATACCAAGAGACTTTTGAAACAAGTGCAACCCTGAACCAGTATTTATAAAATGTCTTATCTTAGCCTTGAGTCTAAGACTTGTGTCATAACATCTGGGCAAATACCAGTCGTAATAGTTTTTGTAGTCTTAGTGCCACATATAAAGTTTATTGGTCTTATCTTCTGTCTTGTCTTTGACCATAACTATTGGGCTGGCTACGGGTGATTTTGAAATTATTAGATGAGTCTTAGATATGGTGTACAGAAATGCAAGTGGTTAGGAGGTGTTTATCCCTTACTTATCCGATTGTGTACTGTGAGTGGACAACTGTTACAGTATGGAAGAATACATATTCAATGTAATACATATCCACAATGATTACCCCGTTAAGTGCCTATATGTACCACTGTTAAATAGCAACTGTACCCCACTGTAGTTTATTGAACTGGCACAAACGATATAAACATATTTTTCACCAGAAATATGTTCTGTTTAATATAATACGAGTGTTGTATTCATAAACCTATTGGGAAGTACTGTATTTTCCAAAAAGCATCTCTGCACTATGGCTTTAAGATCATTAAGATGTAAAAGATTCAGTTCCCAATTAATGAAAATTGACAATCGGGTGCAAGGTTTATGATATATCGCAGAAATGGAACAGCCCCATAAGATCTGCTGGGCACCTGCCTGCTTTTCACATTTTTCTGCTGGGACAAAATTTTCTGATTGGTCAAAGATAAGACTAGGATTAAGACCTGTAGTGAATACTGTTCTAGAGCCACAGAGTTATATGTGGAAGTGATAAAGAACAAAATAATGAAAACACTTACCGTCCATCTATTGTTCGAAAGTGGGGATCATTTGAAATACTGCAATATTTTTTAGCTTTTTCTCCAGTGGTATCGTCGGAACCAAGTGGTGTATTTTCAACAAGCACCTGAGTACAAGTGTATACTTTCTTAAATATGTAATATATTCGTTTAACTATTCTCAATTTTAAAATATCTAACATAAGTTACCATTTACAGATTTATTTTCTTTTGACAATATCAATGTCTCAAAGAGAAAGTAATGTTACTTACACTAATCGGAAAAAGTTCATAATTTGACCAGATGTCATGCTCTTTGTTTTGTGCTGTACCAAGCTGCAACCTATACCTGACATCATTAGTTAGCGTAACATCAGGAGGATAAGCAGGATATATTGGAAGACTTTGAACTTCATCCCACTGTGATGCATTGATACCTAAATTACATGACCTCGTTTCAAACACGATATCATCAATAGTATGGTTGCTGCACTTTGCAGGGTTTCCATTTCCTTCACCATCACCAGTACTTTCTTCTGGCACCTGATAATGACAAGTGATAAAAAATAGGTTAAAACATCTAGGTTTTGAAATGTTTAAAAATACGTCTTGGTTATTTATTGTTTCAAAGCTGTGAAAACTAAAAAAACGTTCACATGAGGAACTGAGAATTGACTAAAAAAGTACAATAAAATATCAGAATAGATCATAAGTGTATAGTGTATTAAACATTTGAAATCGCAATCACATTTTTTCTAGGTTTGATGTGCCTTGATTATCTTGATCTTGAGTTTCCAAAAATTGAAACCATATTAAAAGGAACAATAGACTTGAAATATGTGAAATACCATTTTTTATGTTTGCTTGCCAGACAAGTTTATACAATAATGAAATAGACATTAAATATTTACAGGTGTGACCTGACTAATTTGATGCAGAATTTGAGGGAAACAAAATGCTAAATGAGAGAAATTATTTCATTTCATTGATGAGTGTTAATATGAGGTTACTTCTGAGTTTATGACCTTTTGACTCTAAATTGTTTTTCATTGAAGCATGTATGTTTAAATTTATACATGTTGTAATTATCTATGCAATTAATGATAAAAAGATATGTTTCAACTGCTAAGGTTAAACTTGTTACATGCTCAACTCACAACAATATTGATTTCTAATGAGCAGCCTGCAATAGTAGCTTGGCACAATATGGGTACAGTCGGTTGTAGTTGTACTATTGCTGGGGTACTTGCTTCAGATCTATAGACAGTTATGGCAGGGGTGAGAACCTGAACAAACAAACAAAAAAAAATGTGAAAATCTGAAGACACAAACATAGGGTCCATGAAATTGTAAACTTGTGCTCACTGTGTTAAAATTAACTGATTAAAACGATTTCATTATTTTGAAAGTTTAAGATGAACTACTGATATATGGGTGTGCTAACTGTACTCAATTTGTATCAAGTGGCAAATGAACTAATTATGATCAATATAATAATTAACAAATTAAATAAAAATGAAATTTACAATTAGTGAACAAAAATGTAATCTACACAATAAATGATAATATATGTTAGATCACACAAGTTTCTGATTTTCAGATAATTACCAGCAATACTGGCAGGTACATACTTGAATTCCCACAAAATAAAATGCTGCAATTTCAGGACCTATCAAGCCATCTTCATCGTATTTGCCTCGAACTCTACAATGGATCTGTTAACACAAGAAAACATTCTGGGATTCATCATCAATCATATCAAATCAGGATTTGTAACTGCAATAGCTAGATAAAGTTTGAATGCAACAACATTTGCTCAATGGTTGTTTTAACAATAGTAGCAAATTACTTGATTGTCAGAGATAGTAGGGGTGATATATTAAATATTTGTGTTCTTGTTAGTCAAGATTCTGAACTTAAGCACCTGTCCATTGACAACCAACTTTTGTGTTTACCAGTTAAGGTCACTTAAGGAGTTAATCAACACCAACTTTTCATATCTGATAACTGATTTGTCTGCCACCGTGGTATTGTTAGTATCCCACTTGACCTTGAACATAGATGAGCTGGGCTTGATTCCACGTACAGACAGTTACACAGTCACTTTGCCTTCGATGGCTATTCAAAGTAGTGATTATCTGTCATTGGGTTCTATCCCCAGTGACGGGCTACAAAACTTCAGGTATGGTGATTAATGGTTATCTCTGAGCCCTGTCTTTCAGCTTGGAGAATGTCAGTCACTAGAGTCTGAGCTGTACTTCAGTCAAAATTGGCCAATTAGCACTGAGTCTTGTAGTAAAGGAGATATTGTACTGCGTATAAATATACCTAATATCAACCCATGCACTGAAAGTTTAACATTCTCCTAAGGCAGTGTTAATTGATATGAAAAGCCATCAAGTTAATATGTGTAGGAATTTGGGGTTAATGTAATTTACATAACTTTATGTGAATGTCATGGGTCATTCCATTTAAAACAATATAAAATAACAAATGCTTATCAGTTATTTAACTAGCTAAACTCTTGAGCATGTTCTCCTATTGTTTGCACTGTACATTTTGCCCCATGAATGTATCCTTCTCATCCCACTCAGTTTCAGGTAGTTTGGCTGGTTCAGTACATGGCTGCACAACTCTTTTGACTTCCTTCCCCTTCTCAGTAACCCAAGTGTAATCACACAGGATGGGTCTATCTTCCATTTGTTCTTCAATCTCACATGTCAAAACAGCTCTGTCCCTTCCTTCTAAATGTTCAACTGTAGGTTTTATGGTTACTGACCCATTTAGCACTGGAAAATCACCTGCAATATAATCAGTTTATTTAGGCTTCAGATGTCAATAATGTACTCTCCTTCCACCCATGTACTTGCCAGCTTTTAAAATAAAACTGATAAACTACTATATGGTATTACACACACATGAAACAAATGTGTTCATAACATTCAGTTTTAAATATTTGCCCTTTTCCCATAAATGCTTAAACTCTACTTATTCAGCATATGTTAAGTTATTTATTCAACAAAGGATTCTACTTAAATTGTCACACCAGGCAGATATAATGTTAATGACTTATACTTGACAAGTGAATACATGAACTGGCACAATAATTTTATTAAATGCACCTTTAAATCCATTTAACCAACAATGCATTTATTCATACATCATGGACGAAAACAAGTTTGCACATACATTTTAATTTGCAATGAAATGCCACGAACTATTTGTCACTGATCGACCTTGTAACAACTTAATACATCTCAGCTTTGCCCAAAAGAGTGTACAGAAAACAGGACTACTGCCCCAGTGGTTATCTCCCGCCTTAGGATCAGCAACTGAAGGAGATATAAAGCTTTTGTACTAAGATGACCCCATTTGACATCGAAGAAGGGATCAAAGGCCAAAGGTCAGCAATTGGAAAAGAGTCTTAGGCCATGACTTCCTATAACTTGTTTTCATATTTGGAACCCCATGGAGCAATGAAAATAGGATAATTCCCGAATGACATATACAGAAAAAATATGTCACGAATTATATGTTTGTGAAGCACGAGTACTATATTGTTAATCTTCGTGAGTGATATATAGTTTCTGTATATGTCCGATAAGGGATGTTTTACTTTTATTATCCATCATTTTGTATGGTTTATGGGTTAATAACATGAATATTCAATAAGAGAATGTGAAAAGGCTGTCAACGAGCACAGACTACATTGGATATAAAACATCAATCTTTAACCTGCTTTGACCTTTATTTCTGCATGGATTTTCATGAAACAAACACAAACAGAAGTGCTATAAAATTACCTTTCTAATGATATATTATACATATTTGTAAATTACATACTTTCTGAGATATTGTTGAAAAAATAGTTATCCACACTCATTATCCATATCACCTGAACGCCGGTGTACACAAAAAATATACAACCCAGTCTGTATTTCCCTGTATTTAGGGCAAATATGTCATTTGGTGGGTAATAAAAGGGAGATTTAAAGCCTTTTTAAAAAGATAACCCCATATTATATGAAAAAATGTGATAAAAAAATACATCGAATTACTCTCGTACTAGCTTTCCTATCTTTTGTTCAAATTTGACGAACGTAGTTGCAATATTTCAAATTTTAGAGCATCTTAATGATTTTGAAATAACTTGTTTTATAGGCCATCTTCTTTTCAAAATGAGAGCAAAAATATTCACAGGCAATATGTGTGCTGGCCAGATTTTCCCATGGGCTGTTTTTACATTTTGAAGGTCGGACCAATAATAAGTCAGATATATGAATATTTTAGTATGATGACCCCATTTACCTTTTGGGGTCAAAGGTCAAATTTAACACTTTGGAAAAGATTCCCAGGCCATGAATCTTACAAGTTGTTTTCACATTCCGAACCCCTAGCGGCAATGGTAAGGGAGACATAAGGCCTTTTTAATATGATAATTACCCTATTTGACATTAAGCATGTGGAATGGCAGTCATTTTGTTTTTGAAATTAGGCCAAAATTATTATCAGACTCTTTTTCCTACTAGCCATATATCTTTTGTGCAAATTTGATGAAGCTAGCTGCAATGTTTCAAGATTTAAAGCATCTTTTTGATTTTTGAGCTATCGGCTAGTGGTCATTTTTTTGTTTTAAAATGAGGCCAAAATTTTGCACAGACACGTTTTTTTATCCATAAACATTCCTCGCAAATTTGGTGAAAACATTTTAATAAATGAATGATATATTGAGGTTTATGTAAAAACGTGACGAATGGACACATGCATGCACGGTCACACGTACAGAAGGTGTTATATAATCTCTGTGACCATGGCCTTTGGTCGCTGGCATTGGAAAATGAATCTGCAGTAGATAGTCCTATCATTCTCACGTGAGATATTATGTCATTGGGAAACCATCACCTCACAATATGAGGATTCCTATGAAATCAGGGTTTATGTAGAGTGGAAACATCCGTGAGTAATATTCAGACAGTCTGGGAAAGGTTTGTTGTATGTTTCAGGAGCAGTACTTGTTGGGTTGTGTTTTATTTGGGAGCCGAGTGTAACATACATGGGTGTAACGGGGCATATCCTTTTGACAGTTTTTGGCAAGTCCATGGTAGGTAATTGACAAGTATAGGAGTAATACTTGTCATGCATGCGATGGTTGTTACAACCATTAACATAACAATAATCAATAACTTATCAGCTAACCAATAATTTAGCAAAATTGACCAATAATGTATCATCAACCAATAATGTATCAAAATTAACCATTAACATATCAACTCTCTAACCAATAACGTAAACATCACTTGCTCCAATAACATATCAACAGTTTGACCTCCTGGCCAAAACATTGCTAGCATTATGTCCGTATTTTGATGCTTTGGGCACAACTCAACATCACATTGCTCATAAAGATTACCTTGATATCTGTATGTAACACAAAGCAAATGACCCAAAAATGAAATTTCCACTGGTAATCCTGCTAACATTTAGCCGCAAGGATTACTTTTCAGAGGCAGGGCAAATAAGAAATACAGTTTTACCTGTACGGCAACCTGGACTAAAGCCATCATTTTCACTGGATTCGCCCTCTGGACATTTGCTTTCAACACCTTGAAATGTGAATAGAAAGTTGGATGAAAAGGTTTATTTTTATTATTTGTCTTGTCTTCTATCATAAGTCCCAATGACAGGAATAGTAACTGTGACTGATCGCTAAAGATTTACCTATGAAGGTATCTGCAAATGATTGCAATTGTGAAGTGTGAAAATGAAATGGACTACAAATATGATTTTTTATAAGGAGACAATATTTTTCCCAACTTTTGCACATATATAGTATTAGTAAATTAAAGTAACTATTAAATTTATTATCTGCTAAATAAAAATTTATTTGGTGAAATAAACTATATGTAAATATGTTAAATACCATGCTTATATGTATGCTATCTTGCATATGTAAATGATCCTTTAAATAATGTAATGGTTTGTATTACTTCTTTAGAATTTGTTGTGAAACGTTTTATATTTTGACATTATGATTTTGATACCGTATATTACTTTGCTGGGTGCATTGTGACTTCATTTTATCCACAAGAAATGTACTTGACCTGAATTGTGGGACATATATCATTTGGCGTCACTTTCTATGCATAATTAGCTGTACAAAATAATCAAAAAGTGCCGTTACCTTGTTCAAATGATACTATTTATATAAGCTACAAACATTACAGCACCGTTTTACAGCACATAAAAAACTAAGCGCTGCTTGGAAGACTTGAATTTGACAACAAAATGCTTACCAATGCAATAACTGCTCGGGCATGTGTTGGTTGGTATCAGCTCATAGACATTGAATCCTTCACATTTTTTCACCCTTATAGACCAGCCAGAATCACATGGTTTATTACCAGATGTGATGCATGCGGTTAAAAACTGAATCTCTTCTGTGTCCCGGATGGTATCTGCGTAAAATAAAAACATTAAATATACACTTCAGATAAGAGTGGGTAGGCTTGTGCTTCCCCAAATGAATTCCTCCCATCTTTTATGAGGTCACTGATTTCCTTAAGGCTATATCTGTACATATTTGATTCCCCCGTGATGTTTTCATTCTTTTGGCTCTGAACAGAGAAGTTGCATTTTGGGAGTTGACACTGAAGAAGGAGCTGGCCAATATATCCACAGGTCCTTCATTCCTCTAGTGTTTGTATTGTAGTACAGCTCATTACAGGTCATGAGATGATTTTCACAAATGGGGACCAAATACAAATTGCTGTGCAACCTGTCTCAAACATCCAAAATGCGCCTACCCAGAGACATATCCGAGTAAATCTGAACAAATACACCCTACCACAATATAGGTTGAACCATTAATTGAAGATAGATGAGCTCCTTCAGTTGTAAGTCACCACCCCGGCACAGTGTGAACTAGGTATAAGAATGTCAACAGTTGAACGAGGTATACCAAAAGGGACAGGGAAAGTTATACTAGTGTATCTACTCATGTTTGATACAATTCTTTCTGTACTATATTGGATACATTGTAATTTACATAGATTGAACTTGGAGAGACTTCTGAAAAGAAAATTATAATAATCCAGCCAACTACTAACAAGAGTATTGGCCACAAGAAAAGATGCATCATAAATAGGAAAATGCCTGATACGTCTGAAGTAACTGAGTTCGACAAAACAACTTTTGCAGACACTCTGAACATGTTTAGACAAGGAAAAATCAGAGTTGAACCATGTGCCCAAGTTCTTGACTTACTCAGCTGGACAAAGAAGACTTCCAAAGATGACAACTGGGAACCTTGCTTTCAACTTTTCTCTCTGTTTCTTAGAACCAAAGAGAATAAACTTGTCCAGATTTACTGTGTGTTTATTGGACCTATCCAGTCGAATGATTATACATGGCCCTCAATTTGGAGATTAACTTTGCTAAAAATAGATCTTGTATCAGCTCGGCACCTGAAGGAAATATCACAGGTTCTGAAAACATGTCAAGACATTCGAAATACCTTTCAAATGCAGAGGTGACTATATGTATTTCTATACCCGGACAAGGTCAGTTAAACTTAGGATTGATGTCAGTCACACTGTCTCACAAAGATTTCCTTTGGTAAAGGAACTTAAAAATATTTTAATTGGACCATTTGAATTTGTATGTTATCTACATGCAATTCATTCTGTAAAATTAACCAAAATTGTTGGTGTCGCGTTGAGTCGGTGCAATCTAGTTTTCGCCCCCCCAGCCAAAAATTGCTTCCTATGCCCCTGTGTCTGATCACTTTTCTGCTTCTTAGGTCGATGTCATTTATACATTATCAACATAAATTAGTCATACTGCCATGTTAGAACTGCATTGAACTGTTTCATTTTTAATACTTGGTGTGTTTCATCTGACCGGAAAGATGTAGTAACATACTTTGTCCGGGAAAATTTAAAGGTATTTTAAAGACTGTTTTACACATATTCATCAAATCTGATTCCAAGTGGGAATATAAAGAAAATTGAATATAAATCTTTTTCTAAAATGGAGAAAAGCATATAAACACCATAGTGAATTAACTTTGTTCATCTTGAACATAGCTAAAATTTTCACTGATGTCTATTTTATCACTTACTCACAGATAAAAGTTGGGGTTTTACATCCCATTCAACAACCAGGGTCATATTTGGATATTGTGGGTGTCGAACCCACACAGAGGCGACGGCCTGTAATTAGATGCCAAACTTGCTAACACACTGGACCACTGAGGACCAATATGAGCTTAATTAGAACCAACATCAGCAGAGGTGAGAGTAAAGTGAATGAGTATCAAACTTGCTAACCCACAAGGCCATAGAGAACCTTACTCACATGACAATGGACTGTCATGATACAATCAGTGGGGAGTTGCAGTACACTTACATATTTCATTGCTAAAGCATAAGCTATAATTTCAATTACGACGTAAGCCACCTACTCAAATAATCAGTGAAAAATTATATTACTAGAAATTCAACATATCAGTGTTTCCTGAGCCTTTTTTTCGGGGGGGGGGGGGGGGGGGGGGGGGTCAATTGACCCCCTACTGTGAAAACCGGGGGTCAATGCAAATTTTAGAGGGTCAGTTACGCCCATTGGCTTGACACCCATGCATATTTATAATTCCGTATTTTGATTTTTCTTTCTTGCAAAACAAAAAGACATACAAAGACAATATTTACCATATGTTATAATGTTAATTGATCTTTATGTTTATGTTTCTGTAAATGTGTGAAACAACCTTAAGCAAAGAATTTACCTCTCAGCCACACTGCAGACGTAGTTCCACAGGCACCAGTTACATTAGGTGCATGGTTTGGCATGTCATTTCCTGCTTTACTGACGAATCTGTACCAGTTTCTCGGCAAATCTTTGTCACATTTTCTCTCGCTTTCATCTGTGATGATGAAACTGGTGCTTCTGTAAACCTCTTCATATCGTCCCTCATGGTTTCCCTCAACACAGGGATCTGTAAAGTCAATTTTCAAACTAGAGTTAATTTGAAAAAAAAAATACAGGAACGCCATGGCATACTGCCTGGCATCATAACTTGGCACAAAACAGGAGTACAAATATTAAGGATATAATCCATGCTTCTAAATTCTGCAATAGGTTGTCCGAAGCTACACTGGTACATTTCCGGGGATGCTTCAATACCATATAACGTAGGCAAATCGATGACAGACTTGATTACTTTCGTGAATTTCCGTATGACATTTAAGCCAAGCAAGGGCACTGATTTCAAGCAGAAATTGAATTATCACCCACTAAACAATACAGTTAAAAATATTACTTGAGTTTTTTTGTCAATGCATATTTTGATCAAAACAATCCTTGCTACTACACTTAAAACTACGTTATAGCTCTCAGCTGTAAAAATAATTTAATATTAAGTTGAATACGTGAGTTAGCATCTCATATATTCCACTTATATATTCCATTCATATGTCTGACTGAGTGTGTCCCATATATGACTTAGTATCTTGTATGTTTGACTTAGTATCTGTTATAAAGGACTTACTATTAGGTACCATGTACTAATTATTATATTGTATATATGAGTTATTGTATGAGTATACACACAATTAAGTAACTCATATATACAACTTAATAAATGGTATATACTAGTTAACATCTTTTATATACTATTTAGTAACTTGTATGTTCAAGTTAGTGTTAGGTAGCTTATTGCTATCTTGTCTATATAACTTAATAACTCATAAATACGAAGTACTAAGTCGTATATACAAGGTACTAAGTCGTATATTTGACTTAACACAAAATAAACTTTGGCATCTCAGAGCTTCCATATGAAAAAAACCACAAATAATTTGTGCTTCATGCGGTTTACAACAGAGTTGGTATATTTTTAATGGATCCAACTCAAGTTGAGGTCTGTTGCACCAAAGATTGCACATTCTAATACTTGCTTAGTACAATGCTTGTAGTGTATTCAGTTTATCTGTGGTCAAATTCACGACAAAGGCATCAAACTGGGTTTGGATAACTATACATAAATGCTAGAAGTGTGATAAGAATGTTTTCACTTTCTTACTTCTTTTCACGTTTGATTTCAAGTCTATGTCACAAAATATTGTTTTAGAGGTGCAAAATCTCATCTGATTGAGATTGCCTCGAACTAGCTAAATGAAATATATCTCATGTATGATTCACAATGTTGGTGTCACTGTTTGTCCACTCACTATAACAAAGACGTGTTTTCATGCCACCCATTCATTTCCACATTTATCTTAAATGAGCATTACCATATGACCTCTGTCTTTCTTGCTATTCAGACATATGATGCCCCATTCAAAGATCTAGAATTAGATATGTTAGCAGTGATGCAACTGGATGAGATTCTGGACTAGGTCCTGTCTACTTAGAAGGCCTGTCTTCAGTCAATATGACCACTTGATGTCTGAACTGGAGTGAGAAGACATTGCTAGATTTAGGAACTTTGTTATTTTGGGCCCAGGCCTATTCCAGGAGCTGCTACAGACAGTCGGGGGCAGTGTCTAGGCATTGGCCCAGTCAGTCCTTGCTCCAACCTTGGGGCTTCAGGGGGTTGGGTACCAGACTAAAATAAAATAAAAAATGGGAAAAAGGGGTCATCAGGGGTTCTCCTCTATAAATCAGGGAGTATTTTAAATTGATTGGTCAGACTTAATATTTCCTGGCTTTTCCCTCCAAATTCTGGGGGTAGAATCATTGATTCACAAGAATTTGAAGAGTCAAGAAGGACTTTTTGCTATTTGGACTCTCATATTCTTGTGTGGTTGTTTGAACTTAAAGAATTTTACGAATTTTAGTGTTTTATTTTAACTGAACTTATGTTACTGTAAATGGACGTGCTATGAGGAGAACAATAAATACATGATGATTATAGCTATGGAGTGATTTATGGCAGCTTAGCAGCTCTTGTTTGACATAATTCAGGCTTGGTTCCACTTGCCCGACGTCAGGGCCCTTAAGGGACGGTCTAACCTATATTTCTTTGTGTTGGGTTAATTCATTTGGCTGAGAATCGAATTTTGGCGAATTTAATCTGAATCAAGTCCTGATAAAAGTGCCAGAGCACTGAGGTTGCTTGCTTATGTGTTTCAGTGATCTATAAAAACATTGACAAATTATTTGAACATTATCATACGGTACTGTCATGGGAAAGCAGAAAAAGTTTTGTTCGAAGTGTGGGGGAAGACACCCCCCCCCCCCCCCCACAGGCAAGAAATGTGAGGTAGCTGAACTGGTACATGATGTGGGTGGCAACAGTGTAAGCGAGGAGGGTACTGGGTCTGAAATAGAGATGGACTCTCACGATATTCCCACTACCTCCAAGATACCATCGGATGGCAGTCAACAGGGATCTCAAGCAGAGATACAGAAGCAGATTCTTCAACAACTGGAGAAGGTCAACCGACGACTTGACAAGGTGGAGGACAGAATGACAAGAGATCAGCCGGAGGACAAAGGTCATCACAAAGGGCATCACAAGACAAAGAAGTTAAGTAAACTTTCTAAAAAACAATTTGCTGGTTGGAGCGATAGCTCACGTTCAAGTAGTGAATCTTCTGATGAAGAGCAGTGTATCCCTACATTAAATAAAATTAGAAAATCTGTGAAAATTCAGCGTCAGGTGGACAAAAGAATTAGGGAATTAGAACAGCAGAGCGAAGTTGCAGGTACTTTGGGAAAGATTAAGTCAAAACGAGGGGGGTCAGTAGAAGTACTTGTGAAACACAAAGTGTCTTGGCCCCATGAAGCCATATTGGGTGGGGCCACAAGGTCTAGGCTATCTTATGATCAGTTAACCATGTCACAATGGGTACAAGGTTTCTGTAAAAACATGCTGGAAGAATCAGATCACAAAATTAGGGAAAAGATGATACAGTATATGGGGGAGTTAATGGAGGATGCTACAGATTTTTCGTGGCAAGGGGCTAAGGCAGCCCATGCGGTTTTGCTGTGTGAATTCGAGAGGGGTGGGGCTAATTGGGAAGACACAGCTCGTATTGACCGCATACATCGTGCGCATGCGCAAAAACACACAGTCATAGGTAAAACTTGGACTAAAAGTGACAAATCACAGAAACCTTGGTACTGCAAGCAGTTCCAAACGGGAGCTTGTGTGCATAGCAAAGACCATGAGGTGAATGGTAGGTTACATAAGCATTTGTGTTCTTTTTGTCTATCACAAGGTCGTTACTTGGGCCATGCTGAGAAAGACTGCATTTTTAGTTGAAAAGCACAAGCAAAAAACGAGTGAATAGCTGTCCTTCCAAAAACTTAGGGAGGGGCAGCAACAAAGGTGGGGGTAAAAATTGCAAAAATGTGATATTTGATAAATTTCACAAAGGTGTTAGACAAGGACAAAATAACAGCAAGGTCAAGGTCGTATCGGGAGGGGGCTCATCTCCTTACAGACAGGCGTCGCGTGTGTTCTACAGCAAGAAAGTTACCCCTTCTGAGGTTGAAAGTCTCCTGGTCCGTCCCTTGTAACATTCCTTCAAAATTTTTAAAAATTATGACCTTTGTCCAAGGTCACCCCTTGACCCCCTGGGTCGATTTAACCTCACTATTTTTGACCTCTGAAGGTCAAAGCTTTTGACCTTATCTGACCTTTGATCCAAGGTTACCTGCTGACCCCAAAGGTCACCCTGATTACCCTTGACCCGTAAAGGTCACACTTAAAATACTGTTTTGACCTCTGAAGGTCAGATTTGTGAAAGCAAGGTCCTGATGATTTTTACCTTAATCTAAGAATATGTGCTTGCTAAGCATGCAATTTTCACTTACTTTAATGCTGAATACTGTTACATTTACACTAAAATTTTAACTTTCTATGGACCATTTACGACTTAATATTGAAAGTGTCTAGGCATTGGCCCAGTCAGTCCTTGCTCCAACCTTGGGGCTTCAGGGGGTTGGGTACCAGACTAAAATAAAATAAAAAATGGGAATAAGGGGTCATCAGGGGTTCTCCTCTATAAATCAGGGAGTATTTTAAATTGATTGGTCAGACTTAATATTTCCTGGCTTTTCCCTCCAAATTCTGGGGGTAGAATCATTGATTCACAAGAATTTGAAGAGTCAAGAAGGACTTTTTGCCTGTGCAACCCACTTTTTTGGGGACCCCTGACTGTCTTTTTTATGTTACATGGTTTGTACCTGTTACCTGTCCTTGCTCCAACCTTGGGGCTTCAGGGGGTTGGGTACCAGACTAAAATAAAATAAAAAATGGGAATAAGGGGTCATCAGGGGTTCTCCTCTATAAATCAGGGAGTATTTTAAATTGATTGGTCAGACTTAATATTTCCTGGCTTTTCCCTCCAAATTCTGGGGGTAGAATCATTGATTCACAAGAATTTGAAGAGTCAAGAAGGACTTTTTGCCTGTGCAACCCACTTTTTTGGGGACCCCTGACTGTCTTTTTTATGTTACATGGTTTGTACCTGTTACCTGTCCTTGCTCCAACCTTGGGGCTTCAGGGGGTTGGGTACCAGACTAAAATAAAATAAAAAATGGGAATAAGGGGTCATCAGGGGTTCTCCTCTATAAATCAGGGAGTATTTTAAATTGATTGGTCAGACTTAATATTTCCTGGCTTTTCCCTCCAAATTATGGGGGTAGAATCATTGATTCACAAGAATTTGAAGAGTCAAGAAGGACTTTTTGCCTGTGCAACCCACTTTTTTGGGGACCCCTGACTGTCTTTTTTATGTTACATGGTTTGTACCTGTTAATTTTTTATTTTTTAAGGAAGATCAAACATATAATAAGACTTTCTGTGGAAAATAAAATAAATTATTCTCCATTGAATATTTAAAATGTGAACATTCCTTCACAGACCTCCACGTCAAACTCTTTTTCTTTTAACTATGCGTGTTTTTGTTTTTCTTTTCTGTCTAATTTTTTGTTTAACTGGTTCTGTGTTCAGAGTTGAGTATTTGTTTGTGTTTACTGACTTTATGTTGTATATACACTGTATGACTTTAAATGTGCTCTCTATCTATGTCCACAAATATTTTAATGTAAAAAGTTTTTACAAGATTGTATGCACAACTTATTATTCCCAATTTCCCAACATGACTCTATTATATTTGGTAGTTCACTTCTTGCCTGTGGGGGGGTTTTCTCAATTCATAAATGAGTCAAATAGTAAATAGCCTTAAAGTATCATCTGCAAACTGTCAGGGATTGCAAGGTAAAGAAAAAAGAAGAGATGTAATTTCATTTTTTAAAGATAAAAATTATCACATTGTTTGTCTTCAGGACACACACTTAATTAAAAAGGACATTCAAGATATTAGAGAAATGTGGGGAGGAGAGTGTTTCATACATGGGATAAAATCTAATGCACGTGGGGTAGCAATACTGATTGGTAACAATTTTGAATATAAAGTACTTAATTGCCATAAAGATTTAGATGGAAATTATTTGTATATTAAGCTGAAGCTAGATACAATGTCTCTAAATCTTATCACAATATACGGCCCAAACAGTGACAATCCAAACTTCTTTCAAAACATACAGGATATCTTAGAACAAAACAGCGCCGATTATTCCATTGTCTGTGGGGACTTTAACATGGTATTAAATCCTGAACTTGATACTTATAACTATCTGTACATAAACAACCCTAAAGCACGTACGGCAGTGCAAAATATGATTGATAGCGAAGATCTAATTGATATATTTAGACAAAACTATCCTCAAACCAGAAGGTATACTTGGCGAAAAAGAAACCCAATAAAACAAGCACGTCTTGATTATTTTCTTATATCTAATCAGATGTCAAATATAATAAAATCTTGTAAATATAAAAGCAGGATACCGTTCTGATCATTCAATAATAGAACTTGAAATAATTCTAAATAAATTTATCAGGGGAAAAGGTTTATGGAAGTTCAACAACAGCCTTTTAAAAGACAAGGAATATTTAACACTAGTAAACAAGATTATAGACGAAGAGGTTATTAAATATGCCATACCTGTTTATGATAACAAATTTGTAGCAAACTACTGTAACTATGGTAACATTACACTTACTATAGACTGGGATACATTTCTTGAACTCCTTATTATGCATATCCGGGGTGAAACAATAAAATTTTCTTCAAGATTGAAACAGAAAACAAATTTAAAGGAAGAAGAACTCATACAAGATATTGAACACTTGGAAAGAACTTCTTCTTTAGACACCCATTTAGACCTACTCGAGGACAAAAAAGTTGAACTTGAACAAATTAGAAAATCAAGACTTAAAGGAGAACTTGTAAGATCGAGAATACAGTGGCTCAGTGAGGGTGAAAAACCCTCCAAATATTTTTGTAATTTGGAGAAGAAGAATTTCTTAGCAAAAACTATCAGGTCTGTGCAGTTAGAAAATGGCTCACAGGTATTGCACCAGGAAGAAATTTTAAAATGTGTCGGTCAATACTATCAAAGACTGTTCAAGAACAATGACAACCAACTTGCAAATATAGACCTATTTACAACTTTTGAGAATGCACAAATAAAAAAGAATTGTTCTGAAAACCTGGGTGAAAAAATAAATGTAAAAGAATTATCTGATGTTTTAAAAAAAATGAAGAACAACAAAACGCCTGGAATTGATGGTATAACATCAGAATTCTTAAAAGTCTTTTGGGGAAGATTAAAATATGTTATTCATAATGCAATAAATGCAAGTTATGACAAAGGCCTTATGTCTCAATCGATGCGTACATGTATCATAACATGCCTCCCTAAAGGGAACAAGGACCGAAAACTTCTGAAAAACTGGCGCCCAATTTCACTATTAAGCTCTATTTATAAACTCATGTCCAGCGTAATTGCGAATAGACTACGAAACACTCTAGATACTATTATATCTAACACCCAAACAGGCTTCCTATCTGGTAGACAGATTAGTGACAATACTAGACTAATTTATGATTTAATGCATATTGCAGAAAATAAAAAAAATAGCAGGTATGCTAATGCTCATTGACTTTGAAAAGGCATCTGATTCGATATCCTGGAATTTTTTATACAATACCTTGCTATTCTTTGGTTTTAGTCAGAGCTTCATAAAATGGATTAAGATGTTTAACAACAATATAGAGGCATATGTACTCCAGTGTGGCAAACTGTCACCCAAAATTACAATAGGGTGAGGCTGCAGACAAGGAGACCCCATATCATCATATCTTTTCTTGTTAGCTGCAGAAATATTATCTTTATTAGTAAACCAAAGTCAGAATATAAGGGGCTTTAAAATTAATGGCATAGAGTTTAAATTAACGCAGTTTGCAGATGATACTACACTTATTTTGGATGGTTCTCAACCCTCTCTTCAGGCGGCACTAAATATTCTTGAAATCTATGGAAATTATTCTGGCCTCAAAATGAATAAAGAAAAAACAAAAGTAATATGGATAGGCAAAAAAAGACTGTCTAAAGAAAAATTAAATGTATCTGTTAAGTTAGACTGGGGAAGTACGGAATTTACTCTATTAGGATTGGATTTTTCGACAGATTTAAACAAAATGGAAGAAATCAATTATACAAAAATTTATGAAAAAATGAATGGTGAAATTAATAAATGGAAAAATAGAAAATTAACACCATTTGGAAAAATTAGTATTATCAAGTCAAATGTATTGTCCAAAGGTATACATGTAATGGCATCCCTGCCTACACCGGAAACTTTCCTAAGCAAAGTAAATTCTTTATTGTACTCCTTTTTGTGGAATAATAAACCCGATAAAATTAAAAGAACAACTATTTGTCAGGATTTCTCCAATGGAGGATTAGCAATGGTGAATATATATCATTTCGAGAAAGCCTTGAAAACAAATTGTGTCAAAAGAATTTTCATACAAATGGAATCTCAGTGGCGAAGTCTGCTTTTATCAACTTGTAAAAACTTAAATAACCTAACAAAATTTGGTGGTAACTATGGTATCATTTTAAAGCAAAAAGTGCAAAATTCGTTCTGGCAAAGGATATTTGAATATTGGAGTTCCCTAACAAACAGTCTAGCTCTTAATTCTAACAGCGATATTGTACAATCTTGTCTCTGGTACAATGCACACATTTCATCTGAAAATCTATATTACCCTATGTGGGCAGCAAAAGGAATTCTGTTTGTTGGTGATCTACTATTCTCAAACGGCGAAATACTAAAATTAAAAGATATTGAAAGAATATTTAAAATTACTATCAATACTTTTTACTATTACAGAATTAAATTACTACTTAAAACCTTTATAGAAACCAACAAAAAAGATTGTTCTTTTGCTAGCACTCAACCCATTTATCCTTTTCACTTGAAATGTCTTAGTGGAAATAGTGGATGTAAAACTCTATATAAAATGTTTAGCAACAATGCCTATTCCAACACTGTTCCTTTGTGTAGAATTAAATGGGGAGAGTTGTTAGGTGAATCAGATAATGAGCAAACATGGAAACTTGTATTTAAAGCTTGTTGTAAGTCTGTGTTGGACAATTCCATAATTTGGCTACAATATAAGATTTTATTTGATATATTACCAACAAGGGATTATCTGTACAAGCTAAAACTAACTGATAATAATTTGTGTGTATTCTGCCACTGCTCCCCAGAAACAATTATACACTTGTTTTGTGAGTGCAATAAAGTACAGGACCTGTGGTCCAACATTAAGCAGTGGATATTTATGAAAACTGGAATAACGATTAACTTTTCAAAATCAATTAAACTATTAGGATTTCATGAAATGGACCATAAATACTGGCCTTTAAATCTTGTAATATTGTTAACAAAAAAATATATCTTCAGTTGTGCACGTAAAGAACTAAGATTAAATATATTCAATCTTCAAAATGAAGTATATAGAGTATTTTTAGAGCAAAAAATGCTCTTTGATGTTAAATCACAGCAAATTATATTTGATAAAAGATGGGAGTTATGGAAAAACCTATTTGTATAGATTGTTATGTAAACTGAAATCTATGTAGTCATTGCAACCAATGTCTTTGTAAACTCTGCATTTTGAACAACAATAAAAAAAAAAAAAAAAAAAAAAGAAGGACTTTTTGCTCCCACCCTCCCTCCCTTCAACCTGGAGTGTTCATTGGAAGGTGGTGTGTCTCTCTAACTTCACACCCTTTGGCGCAGGGGGGGGTGGGGTTCAGCAGCGTGCGCCAAAGCTAGTTACCAATGGCGTTCACGGGCTTGCACTCTTTTAGGCTGCCTTCCCTTGGCCTCCAGGTTCTTTGAATTCATATCTTTATCAACTTCCATTTTTCCTATCCTTCCTCTGATGACTAAAATTCTGGCTAAGGGGGAATTTTTCAATATTAAGTCGTAAATGGTCCATAGAAAGTTAAAATTTTAGTGTAAATGTAACAGTATTCAGCATTAAAGTAAGTGAAAATTGCATGCTTAGCAAGCACATATTCTTAGATTAAGGTAAAAATCATCAGGACCTTGCTTTCACAAATCTGACCTTCAGAGGTCAAAACAGTATTTTAAGCGTGACCTTTACGGGTCAAGGGTAATCAGGGTGACCTTTGGGGTCAGCAGGTGACCTTGGATCAAAGGTCAGATAAGGTCAAAAGCTTTGACCTTCAGAGGTCAAAAATAGTGAGGTTAAATCGACCCAGGGGGTCAAGGGGTGACCTTGGACAAAGGTCATAATTTTGTGGAATTTAGTCTGAATAATTATCATCAAATGGCTGTTTTATAATCTTAATGAAACTGTATTTTACATTCGTGTTTTATATATTTTTATAATAGAAATGTACATATTCTCAGTAGTTAGTGTGATGTAACAATTTATTATATTCATGTTATTGTATAATAAAAAATTTTAAATCCCCTGTTGTTGTCTGTTGGAGTTGGGGACTGTTGGGCCCAGAATTGCCGAGCAGAAAACTTTCTGCGGGGCAGTCTTATATGAGGGTTGTCGCCCTGAGGTACCTGGCAACAGTTGAGAGTTCCAAAACATTAATGATTGCCTTCAGTATGGCTCTGAATGCAATTCCTGGCATATGTGAAGGAATTTATGAAGCCAATATATCAATGAGTAAATGAAGTGGTCCATCTACTCAAAACACCACAGGAGTGGCAGCAAGTTTCCAGTGGCTTCAGCACCGGTTGGAACTTCCCTCCACACGCTTGGGCCTATAGATGTCAAACTTGTAGCTAAAAGGTGTCCATCCACTGGAGGCTCAACTACAAACTACAAAATATTTCATTCTGGGGTGGTGATGATGGCATTGGTTGACTTGGACTAAAATGTTTTAAAATGTTGCAACCCATCCACGCCCATAATTTTGTGTTTTGGTATTCTTTCCATTTCATTGCTTTGTTGTCCAGTAATTAACCTGAGCAATATATGCTTGATCAAGAATTGAAAATAACAGAAATTTAAACACATATCTTTATTGAACAAAATCAATTTCCAATAAAATCGATATATTCAAAGAAATTAACATTTAATAATACAGTCTTATAGTATGATGGAGATAGCACACAAGTAATAGTGGGGTCCTCAAACACATGGTCTGCATCTGTCTTGGCCACTTGAAAAGTATCACCAAACGATGATGGAGGTACAGGTGTGGTAACAGCTGCAGGAGAGGGCAACTATCTGATTAAGCCACAGCTGGCTTTCTAACCCCCAAAGACAGGCTTTCTCTGATGGCTGTGGCTGCTCGAAACCCTCCATGTGATATCATTTGAGGTAGAATTGGGTGTAGGATTAATTAAACTAACGGGGGGAAGTATGGTGAAAGTGGGTAGAGATAGAGAGTCTGAGGAAGTGGTTGGCAGAGTCACAGGGCAAGTTGTAGGTGCAGAGACAGACACTGTTGCAGTAGCTGTCAATAGTGCCGGCACTGGCTCCTGCTGCCTCGGCTTCATCTAGCTCTTTCAGTGGTCTGGTACAGTGGCTGTAATGGCTAAATAACTGCAGTGATCTATAGTCAGATCATCTATAGTCTTCAGCTGTGCAGCCATCCATGATGACAAAGCCGTTTTGGGATAATTGGGACTGCTGAAACTCATTCTTTGGTCGTAACAGCTGAATCACTTCATACCTGGTATCATGTGGGCAACTTTTTTGCAAGATAATGGTGTCACAGAGTGAGCATCAGATGACAACCTGGTATTGTAGGAATGTGTAGTGTCCTAAAGCAAAAAGTTGATCATTTCGTCTGTTGATCTGGTTGGTGTTTTAGTCAGGGCAACAGCAATCACAAGGGGCAACAGCAGGAACTGTCTCAGGAACTGTCCACATGGGCTTTTGAGTTTTGCATGGGGCATGGTGGGACGAGGTATAGTGTAGGTACAAATGAGTGTCTGTGGGTTTCTGATAGAGCGTAGCGTATAATTTTCTTGAGTCATTCATTTTCATTGCTGTGTCCAGAAAATTTATCTGTTTGAGACTTAGTTCATGTGTGAACTTAATAGTGGGGTGAATTCCATTCAGGTATTATATAAACTCAATTAGTTTAAACTTTTCATGTGTTCATTTTATGAATATGTCATCTATAAAGCCATATTAGTGGTTTTAGTTGCCAATTGTCTAGAGCTTTTGTTTCAATTTTATCCATGGACAGGTTTGCATAATATGGCGCTACTGCCGTGCACATGGCAGTGCCTCCTATTTGGAGGTAATGATCTCCATTGAAATTAAAATTTACTGAATGTAAAACCAGGTTTAGTAGTTTAAATAATCAAGGTCCTATTTTTTGTTTTTCAGGGTCTCATCTGAGAGGGTTTGCCACTGCCAAGTTTCCTTCATGACTTGTGATATTGGTGTAGATGGAGCTCACGTCTAATGTTACCAATAAAGCATTTTCAGGAATTTTCCCAAGTTAATTTATCCTGCTCCCTGATATATGATTTTGTTTTGGGGACATATTTTTTGATGTGCTCATCAATGAATTTGCTTATATCCCTTTCACACTACAGGCAGTATCACCCACGGTAGCCCGCGTTTTGGGAAATGTCCGTGCCCTTGGATCACCATCTGATGTCCGTAGAGGACCTTGTGAGTCAGTTGCGAACTCTCCATCACCTTGCGTGTCCCAAACCTGTTTAAAGTTTCCACCTCTGATTTTGGTACCCAAGGCATACGCAGATGACTTCACACATCCGTACATGAATTTCTTTCAGTTAAAATATTGGTCGTTTTGCCAAGGGTGAGTTAACATTAATGGAGGTTGTCTTTCGATGACCAACATTTGTACTACTATAATCCTACTGTTGTTGACTGTTAAAACACCGTGTCCAATCAGTGGTAGTCTGTCTGTAGTGTGAACAACTCAGATAAAATAGGGCAACCTGGAGGGCAGTTCTGCCGCCGAAAAAAAACTTCTAACTGTGGGACGACCGTAGTGTGAAAGAAGCATTATGTGGGGTGGTGGAGCTACAAATAAATCTACCTGGGATGTCCATTCTGTGGATTTTTAGTAGAAGATAAAACCTTGCCTCTGCTGGGTTTTTGATGTTGAGGAATTCAAAATTCTTTTCAGTAATGAGATTTAGTGACCTCATTTTGATTAACTCATCAGTAATTTTGTCTGATATGTGTTTAGTAGTGTCTTCTTTCTTCCTAAGATAAAATTTGTCATCTTGTAATTGCCTGTAGCCTCCCCTCAGGTAATTTGTTGTATTCATTACAACAACAGCAGAACCTTTATCTGCTTTTTAAATTGTGATATGGGGGTTACCCCTAAGGCCCGTTCTTTCTTCTCTCTATTGGTTGTCAAACTTTTTATACTTTGGTTTGAACCTTAATATTTCCTGTTTAGCTGATCTTTGGAAAGTGTCAAGAGTTCTGTTTGGCTGGTTTGGTCTCCAGCCTGATTTTGGTTTGAATTGTTGTTGGATTTCTTTATTCGTTACTGTTTCAAGATTAACTTCTTCATTGTTTTCATTCACGTTATTGTTCATGAAGTCTATAATACTTTGACTAATGGAGAGGTTTGTAGGGTCCTTTTGGTCTCTACTAAAAACTCCAATAATTTTAACTATAACTTACCTTCTTAGAACAATGTCAATAATTTGTTGTGCCTAAATTTTACAAAAAAAGAAAACCAACAAATTAATATTTTAGTTTACTGTTTCACTAACTTATAAGTATGTTAACTCACTTTGCTAATGTCCAGTTCCTTTCCCATATCCTCTCACATATTTTCCAGTTTTTGGACATCCTTAGAGTCTGAGCAGCCCTGGTTGTATAGAGTGGGTGGTCTCTTATCCAGACAATGGGCTGTTCCTCCACCTCTCTATTCAATCATAATGGTGGGCCCACTTCTTCAGGGGCTTTTTCGTGGCCTGACTCCCCTGGCTCCTTTCTGGAGTTTCATCTTGACCACTAAAGAGGGATGACTTCTCCACTTCATGCACTACAGCAGGTTCCGCAACTTCCTTGTGTGTGATATCCTGTATCTGATTCTGTGTCTGATTTTTCATTTTTCCTGACTTCTTTCATGCCATATTTTGTCAAAGTATCAAGTTAACCCCTTAAATATCTAAATGTGAAGTGAAAAGAAATCCAAACACAGACCAGCAAAAGTATAAAGCACGGCCACATAGGGGCCTGCTGTGGCAGTTGACACTAGTGGTTTCTACTTGACGCTATTCTAATACTGGGGAATATCCTCACTGAGTTAAAATTGTTTACTGCCAACAGCCAATGCATTCAAGCGTAACATTCTTTAATTAATACTGTCTGGGGTTTGTCACATTTAATTTTGGTGAAGAGGAATTTATATTTTATACGTGGTTTTTTGTTAGGTTTTAGTTTTTTATGTTGAGTTATTTTAGTTTATATATGAACTTTGATATTTGAATTCTACAGCATGGGAAAGAAAACCCCAGCCAGTAATACACGTAAGAAGGTCACAGCATCAGCCAGGGCTAAGATTTCTACAAGGAAAGTGAGGAAGGTTGCGTGACAAGTCGACGGTTCATACATACAGGACAGTAATGGTGTGAGTACTGTGGTGAATTTGTCAGAACCTGTGGCTTCTTCATCTACTAGCAATGCTGATATATTGCAGTATTTACAGAAGATTGACGCTTCAACTCAAGCCTTGGCCCGTCGTGTTGAACATATTGAACATTCTGCAAATTCTACCCCTATTCAGAATAGGCAGCATTCACATTTCCCTTAATAATCTTCTGCAGGTGTCCTGCAAGCTGGGGGTCAGGGTTTTAACCCAAGTCAGACTTTGCAGTTCCAAGAAACGGTTTCTACACGTCATGCAGTACAGGGTGGTGTTCAAGGGTTGGCATCCGACCGGGGTGACAGATCGGATCCGCTTTCTGCTCAGAGTTCTTCAGGTCTGCCAGCCAATCCACGTTTACTTTCTGAGATGGGTGCTTCTGATGACAGGGACGCAATTGTACCTGAGATTAATGTGATCAGAAATAATCCTAATATTTCTGATGCTGTCTCAAAGTTGGGGTTTTACGTCCCGTTCAACAGCCAGGGTCATATTGGGACAGGTCCTCAGAATTGCCACTTGTGGGACTCGAACTCACAGAGGTGACAGCCTATGATTAGATGCCAAACTTGCTAACCACTAGGCCACTGAGGACCTATCTGATGCTGTCTCAAGAGTGTTAGCTACTTATGATCAGCAGTCAAGGCTTCAAGCTTCTTAAGGTAAGCCACATTCTGGCAAGAAATCTGGTCGTTTCAATTTAACTGATATGTGTACAGCTCCACCTGAAGCTAGATGGCCAAATGAAGGATTTCAAGTCTCCTCAGGTAACAAGCGTATTGGTTATGATGATTTGACCCTTCCCCAGTGGGCTGCTGGTCAGCTGACGAACATGTTGCAGATTAAAGATACAACACTTATGAAGCAGGCTTTGCTACAGGTAGTTCTTTCATTATGTGACGCATCATCGCTTCCATGGCCTGTGGTGAGGGGATATGGGCCATGTCAATGCATGAAGTTGAGGATGGTCGTTTGGGTTGGAATGACCCAACCCAGTGGTCCTTAAATCGTTTAAGTGCATCACAAATTTCTATGGTCAACTAGCAGACAGTTCCACAGAGAAAGGTTTGTTGTTACCACAATGAAGGTTCATGCAGTCATGATGGTCATCATGGTCAGTTTCGTCATAACTGTTCTTTCTGTGCTAAACATGGTCATTATGTTTCCCATCCAGAGGTCAAGTGTTTTGCAAAGAATAAAGATCAAGACAAGGTAGCTGGTAAATAGGATCTACAACCACCACGGGGAGAGCTTTCCATGGGACATAATAGCACTTCTGATATTTATGAAGGTAATGTTAGTGATGGTGGGAACTCTAGTGACAGTTTAATCAATTTAGCAGTTGATAATGACGTAAATGTTCTGTCAAGTAACTATGAATGTTTGTCTGTTGATAATCATGTAGTTGAATTAGCTGCTATTAATTCATGTGATATATCAAGGTCAAATAATATTCAAGGTCACATATATGATGTTCCAGTGGCATAACAGTCTGATAATTGTTCATATTGTAATGCTTGTGGATACATAGTTGTTGGAAAGTGTGAACATTGCTTTAACAATAGCATTTAACATAATACTGGTTATTCCAATATGTCGTTGTATGACCATGATATTTTTAGGACTTCTTCTTGGTTTGAAACCAGGGTAGATTTTACTTCTCATGAGAACAATTGTCCTATTAATAGAACAACTGTGTTTATTGTCCTACTTTATAGGGCTGGTTGTCAGCCACAGTTTGCATATCTTGTGAAATATTGGGATTTTTCTGATATACTGTTATTTGCATGTAATTGCTTGCCTCCCGGATTTTTCTAAGGTTTATTTACACAGAATATCTGATGATTCATTGGTGTCATGCTAATGGTACAGATGCTTTTATTAGTAATATTATTGATGAAAATAATCCAAAAACTGTGTGGAAAGATTATCAGAAAGACTGTTTTGTTAAGAATACTTTTGGTGTAACCTATGAACAATATATGGAAGACATAATCGATAAGTTATTAGAATACAATGATGCATTCAGTAATACATCTAAAAATGAAGTTGATTCTTTGGCCTCGGTTCCAGCTTATGGGACAGTAGTATATATCGAGTCTCGATATATACTACTTGGGACTGAGGTCAAAGGAATATCTGGTTCAGACTCAGATATCAATTTTTCGGATAAAAAATTAGGTTACTTAGCCAAGCAATGTACTGATTTTGTTTTCATTTGTCCAGATAGACAGATGGTTGAAATTAAGGATATTTAACAATGTGTTAATATTACTCATGATATTCGACTTACTGGTAAGCCAAATTATATGGAAGCAAGATATCCCTTAAAGTCTGGCCTCAATTTGGAGGCTTGGAACAGGTTGTTATTCGATTATCCGGACAGAAAGCTTTTGCAGTACTTGGCTTTTGGTTTTCCATTATCTCTCAATGAACCTGAGACTTTGGGTAATAAAGCTATTAACAATCATATTTCTGCATTGCAATATCCGGAAGCAGTTGACAGATACTTGGCTAAGGAGCTTGAAGCTGGGGCTATCATTGGTCCAATATCTGATATTAATAATTTTCATATTCACTGCTCTCCCCTTCTTACTAGACCTAAGGATATGGATAAAAGAAGGGTCATTTTGGACTTGACTTTTCCTCATGGTCAGTCAGTTAATGATAATGTCAATAGACTTGCTTTTGTTAATGATGCTTTTACTTTAAAATTTCCAGGTATTGATAACATTGTTGAAAAAATTATTAATTTGGAGGATCCATACTTGGCAAAAATTGATGTTGCTCGTTGAGAGTAGATCCAGCTGATGCTTTAAAATTTAGCATATTTTGGAAAGGAAATTATTATGTTGATGTTGCGTTGGCGTTCGGCTGGGCCAACGGCTGTTCGGCGTTTCAGAGAGCGTCCCACGCCGTCGTTTTCCTTATGAAAAATTAGGTCATACAATTTTTGCATACATTGATGATTACATCATTGTCTCTTACAAAGAGGAGGTTGATAGGGATTTCAAGCAATTGTCTGAACTTCTTGATGAACTAGGTCTACCTATGAATCCGGATAAGTGAGTTTCCCCCACTAAAGCATTGACCTGCCTGGGCATTAATATTGATATTGCCCGCAATATCCTTAATATAGATTCCATTATGCTTGGAGCCATTTATGATGAATGTTACATGGTCAGGTTTAAGAAGAAGTTAAATAAGAGAGGTATGCAATCTCTCCTTGGTAAGTTGATCTATATCCATAAATGCGTCAAACCTGCCAGAATTTTTATAAACAGAATTTTGCATCTGTTTAGAACCAGTACTCGTAGAAGTATATCTTTATCTCAGTCGTTTTATATTGATATTGACTGGTTTATCAGATTTCTTCCAAGTTTCAATGGGGTTGCTTATATACAGAGGGATATTATGATCCATGCAGATTCTTTATATCTTGACGCATTGGGGGAGTTTGGGCTTTGGGGTATTGGGGGAGTTTGGACTTCCAGGGTCTATACTTCACCTCTTCACTTATTGCCAGTGCAAGGACTAACCATAGTACACAAAGAAATGGTCAATTTTATTATAGCTTTGAGGCTTAAAAAAACTCCACTGGCTTCCAATTCAACATTGTATCCTTTTAAAGTATAATCTCCTGGTATTCAAGGCTATCAATGTTTCACAGCCCCCATATCTCTCAGCTTTAATAAGATCGAGCAGTCTCACTCGTGGCAACAGGCTATCTGTCTCCTCAACCCGCCCTAAGAAACACATACGCAGACGAGGCTTTGCAGTAGCTGCACCAGCTGAATGGAACAAGCTGCCACAAACTGTCAGATCTGAGCAAACAATAGATCGTTTCAGAAGCCAGCTAAAGACTCACTTGTTTAGGCTGGCATACCCCCCACCTTAGTTATACCCTGGCGGGTGCTTTTTAGATGTCCACCCATGCCTGTTCCTGGACCCTCCCTTCTTGGACTTAAGCGCATTAGAGGATTTGCATCAATTTTGCGCTATATAAATCCTACTATTATTATTATTATGGGGGTATTTTTGGCGTCACTCTAGGGTGAACATATTTTCCGACAATTTAGCAGTTGTTCAGGTGGTTAATAGTGGTAAAACTAAGGATATGTTCCTGGCAACATGTATCAGGAATATTTGACTGTTAACTGCTGTGTATGATATCGAGCTGGAGGTTGCTCATATACCAGGTGCCAAAAATGAGGTGGCAGATCTGTTATCAAGGTTACATGCGGATAATAATATTAATCATGAATTACTACAGAAGTTGCAACAGGAGTATATATGGGATTATGTTCCTCCTCAATATTTTGACTTGAACTTTTCTATTTAATTGTAGGTTCTTCTGACATATCATCTGTACTACTGACAGCTGTTTGGAAAAGAACTGATTCTGCCTACAGGCCTTCAACAGTTTCGGCTCATAGATTACACTTTAGAACTTTCTTATCTTGTCTTATATTTGCTGGCTTGCCTTTACAGATTAATCTACATAATATGCTTATATTTCTGGAATTTTTAGCTCAGCAAAATTTGACACCAAAGGTGATAAGGAACTATATGTCCTCTGTGATTACAATGGCAAAGGTTTATCACTTGCAGCATGTTGATACCTCTCATGTATTGATAACTAGATTTTTGCGTAGTCTGTCTTTCAATTCAACATTTGCCCCTACCCCTAGAGGTATTTTTGATATTCCCACTTTGTATAGAATATCTTTGGCATATGATATCTTACAAGATTCACTAGTTTTTAGGGATATCTTTTTGACTGCATTCTATGGATTTTTGCGAATGTCAAACATAGCCCCACATAGGGCCAAAGATTTTGATTTCAATAGACATTTTTTAAGAAATGATATAACATTTACAGAAGATGGGGCTTTGTTGTTGATAAAGTGGACATTGCAGGATCATAAGTTCTATCATATTCTTCAGTTGCCCAAGATCAAAAACCTCTTCTTGTGCCCTGTTAAGGCTCTGAGGGCATTGCTAGGCTCCAGGCCATTTGCCTTCAGCCCCTTTGTTTTCCACTTATGGTAGATCTCCTAATCAGATCCTAGATACACAGGTCTGTGAAGCTTTGAAAAAGGTGCTCTTATATCTTAATATTCACCTTCAAGGGCATAGTTTTCATGCTTTTAGGCGTTCTGGTGCTACTTATGTCTTTGATAGAAATGTATCCCTGCAAAATATTATGTCACATGGCCTTTGGCGTAGCTCTGCTGTGTGGTTTTATCTCCAGAACGCCTCCATGGCACCCTCTATTGTCCCTCAAACATTTGCTTCCTCCACCCCTTCTCACTTTTAGTTGGGCTTGGGGCTTTTAAATTCATTACATGAATTTCAAACCTGTGTAATTTTTAATAATTTAATGGTCTATTTGACGTATATATATTTATATTTTACTAACATGTAAATAAATGGCCTCAAACCATGATCCTTCCTTTTCCTGTGTCACTGCTTGCTTTACTTTACAGCTAAGATCATATGACTTATCTTTACTTGGCAACTGTTGCAGGATCATCACATCACAGTTCAGACACATGCAGACACCACACTTCAAATGTTTTGAAGTCAGTTTTCAAAGTGACATTACCATAAGAGAATGATGAATTTAAGATCAAATGCAATGCCCCTCGAGAAAACGTACAGAAATTATCATTTAGTTTACATGCTTTGTGCATGTAGCAAGCTATTTCATTTACGTTATTTTATGTTACGTAAATGTAATCACCTGGTACTTCAGATGGAATTCTGACTGATAGGCTTTAAGCTTGGCTTTAATTTCCACAAATACTGTCGATACCTGGTCACAATTTGTTAAAATGATGGAAATGTATTATTTTTCCAAACATTGGACAGAAAATTTCTTTCATAATTTCAAAGGCAAGTTGTTTTTTAATGAAGGAGTTTTCTGCTCAGAAAAAAATTGGAAGGAATTCAATTTGCAGCCAGCAGTTTTACTATACACAGTCATTACGTCTCTGTTTCCTTGGTTCTACATAGCAGTAGGACTATGCATGTTTCTGATTCCTTGGTGAAACATAGGACCATGCATGTCTATAACTATTTCAGAGAAATGGATGCCTAGAGGCAATTATAAGGAGCCACCAAGTGTGTCTATTTGGTCAATGTTAACAGACGATTGCACTTACACCTACTTAAACATACTTTTGGCCACATCTTAACTCATCAGATATTCGTACCATTGAAACTGAAAGGCGTGAATGGGACATAACAGGCTTGCCCAATAACTTCTAGGTTTATGCTTGAATTCAATTATGACAACATGAGGGGTTCCCTCAAGATCTAATACTAAGGCATAAGCACTGAAAGGGGTGTAATAGCTCACTTTTATCAAGATATAAATGTGTATGAAAGATGCAAAACTATTAATTGTTTTCCTCTCTTTATACTGCAGTTTCTTAAATGACGTCACTAACAACAGCAGTACTTTTTATTTCGTTACTTTTGACTAACATATTGATGGAACTTACCTATATCCTCGCCTTGTGCAGCAAATACAAAAATTGTGAAACAAAAGAGCTGTTTCAATAACATTTTCTTGTAGAGGATGTTGAAAAAGAGTCTTCATAGAATATGTCACTTTTAATGTGTGCAAACTTGGCAATTATCCAATGTAAATGCATAATATATCGTCATTTCAGATACAATATACAACAGATAATATTATCCAGCTTTGAAAATTACAAAGTTCAAGATTTTGTGTGAGATAATTCCAATATTTGTATCGAAAAAGACAATATAAATGTCAGGTCAAGAGATAGTTTTCTAAATCTGTTATTTTGATTTTCAAACATATATAATTATTAAGATTTCTGATAACCCTGTAAAATGTAGTATTTTATTGTAACATTAATTAAACGAAGAGGAACATTCAATTGACTGATCTGCAATCGTGATGAACAATATATAAAGGGACCACTTAAGTAATGTTGTAACATTAGTCTGCTAATTTTAAGTGAAACATGTACATATAAAAACAGCTTCATTACTTACATTTGGCACAAAATGAATAATAAGGAGATTTTGAATGCTTAATCTTCCCCAAAGTAATTTCTTTACAATTTTTATTGCACCCATGTGCCACATCACCTGTAAAAGTCGGTACAATACTTGTAGTAGTTGTAGAAGTTTGTTGAAAATATTTAACATGTAAACCATTACGAGTGAGCAATTCTCCCTCGAGTACTTGCCAAAAATCTCTTTGATCATTAGCCATATCAAGTTTTCCCCGAAGATTTTCTGATAGCTTTGGGAATAATGTCAGAGAAAATACATTGAAAATGGAACCTTGTAGAATAAGTGGGTTCATTTAAAAAAAATCAGATTTTTTTTTGTATCCAAAATATGTTCTGGGTCTTTTCCAAAATGTAATCACTTCTTCCCTCAGTCAGGCCCTACATAAAGTCGGAAGGATGTGTTCATCGTTTTTGGAGTTATTTTGTTCACAAAAAAACACAAACTGACACACAAACAAACAAACCCACCCAAAGAAATAACCCCCTGCGGGAGTAAACTGTAATTGTAAACGTGAAACTCGTGAAGCTGATTTTTTTCAGTCTTCGGCAGATAGATAGACTTGCTCCAAGTCTTTGTATTTTCTTATAACACCACACCTGACATACATGAAATCATTATGTACCCACTTAATGAATGAAAAAGCTTCAGTCTGGAGAAATTTATCAGCCCCATATTCTTTTTAAAAAAGTCATTCAATCCTCATATAATACCTTAGACAAAAGGACTTGATGAAAATCTAGCAGATAGGTAGTAATGGAGCGGTATAAGTTTGCAGTACATGTGTACTTTTGTGCTTCATACAAGGTGTAATGTATGAGTACATTATAAGTGATTATGGTTCTATCTATACTTTACATTGCCCTGGGGAAGCCAGAAATAGAGGTAGCCAATGGGTATATATATATTTATTAATAAATGATTAATGATATTAACATCTAAAATCCTTTTACTGACTAGTTGAGATAACACATATAAAAGCACATTATTGCTATAATTGTGACCATAATGTAATAATGTATAATTCTTGCATATTGTCAGGGTGAACCCTGAATGACCTAACCACGGGTCAAAAAGGGGTCAAATTTTGAGATTTTGAAGGGGTCAAAGACCTGGAAACCACAAGGATAATATCAAAGGTAATCAATTCCATGGTTGGGTATATTTTTGTTATAAGTATCTACACCCAGTCTACTAGGATGTTAATTAACAGAATTTTGAAATTTGGAAAATTTATAATGCAGAAAAATAGTCCCCATCAGAAAGGGGGAATAATAAGCTGTGAGGCCAAAAAATGGGAATTTTTGGAAAGAAAAAGCCCCAAACAGCCAGAGAAACTATATATGTAGGTGCTGTTTGAAGGTAGCAGCAACTGGCGAAATGTGTTGGGCAAGTGTAGATACATAACGCCAGACGCAGTCAGAAGTCCATGTGCCATACAACATGATCTGCTGAAGAGGCACACCATGCTGAAATGCCCAGGTGGTACCAGATTTGCGAAAGAGATGAAAAGTTGAAGGGGAAGGTACTTTAAGTACTGTTGCTACTTTTTTCAAGTGTTTACATGCGACTGAATCAGTAAGAGGGACATAAGTATTATTTTTTAAAATCTGAAAGAGTGGGTCATTAGGGGAACCAGGGGTGTTATGTAACATACGACATATTGCTTTGAATGGACACAAGGGAGACCTACCCAAGGCAGGGACACAAAGAGTAGTAGTATTTCGACGGTTTTGAATGGTTTTAGACCATTTTATGATCACAGTTATAGTATCATGAGAAAAAATGAGATCACCTCTGCACAATTGTCGAGTTGGATCAAAAGAAAGTTTACTATGTGGCAATAAATTTGACAATCTAAGGAAAGAAAAGAAACAAAAAGCATATAAAGCTTGAAATGTGCTGAGAAATTTTAAAGAGGCAGACACCAATAAGATGTCAAAGTCAAAGTTGGGGTTTAACGTCCCGTTCAACAGCCAGGGTCATATTGGGACAGGTCCTCAGCATTGCCACTTGTGGGACTCGAACCCACAGAGGTGACAGCCTATGATTAGATGCCAAACTTGCTAACCACTAGGCCACTGAGGACCTCCAATAAGATGTCAGCTAAGGTGTCTGTAGTAATGATGTACGAGGTTTTAGGACACAGTGGTCTTGTGATGGTCAAAGATTTTTGAAACAAATGTATTCTTTCATCTCTAAAGGGGGCAGTATCCAGACCATGCAAGATGAATTGTGATCTAATACCTGCCATGTAGTTTACAATGTTAGAAGAGGAAAAGTTGTGGTGTAACAAAAATTCCATGAAAATGAACAAAGTGACAGTATTGACCTGATTTATAAGCAGCCCAGCCGCCACCAGGAAGCCCATGAATTCCCTGAATATACGAGCATAAGCCTTCTGTGTGGCAGGTCTGAAGGCATCCCACAGTCTGTTAGCAGCCCTGGTGGCCAGCTGGGCTGCAAAGGGATGGTTATCTACAATGGAAGAAACAAAAACTGCTAAATACTATTATTATGATTATTATGTATTTATACTCAGCGCAATATCTCCATATACTACAGGACTCAAAGCACTATTTAACCAATCTGACTGTACAGGTACAGCCCCAACTCACAAGTTACTGATATTCCCCTAACTGGAAGATAGAGGCTCAAGGATGACCATTTATCAAAGTCCTTGAGGTTCTTTAACCTGCCACTGGGGATAGGACCCAATGACAGAGGACCGCCATTTTAAGTGGTCATCCGAGCCACTATGTATCTGCCTGTACCTGGGATTGAACCCATGTCCTCTGAGTTCCTAGACAAGTGTGTTACCCGCTAGGCCACAGAAGCAAATACCATGGTTGAGCTTGAGAAGATCAATATGGGTAGGAATCCATTGCCAATCATGCAATAAGCTAGATAATTTTTGGTCCCACCAGCGTGAATGCAAATCAGCAATAACATTATTTTTTCCTGCAATATGCTAACTGGACATTAAATACAGAAGTAAGCATCCATATATTCCTGGCTATGGTAGCTAGTAGAGGGTCCCTAGCCCTACCTTCCTGAAGCAGTTGTATAACAACAAGGTTATCAAATTTAATCTCAATGCGCATATTACTCCAACAATAACCCCAAACTTTTAATGCCACCATTATGTTAAGCATTTCCAGCTGAGTTATATTATAACCCAAATGTTCATGGGGTAAAGGAAGGGCATAAATCATATTTTTAAAAATTGCACCGAACCTGTGAAAGAGGCATCTAGTTCAATTACAGCTTGCATTGGTTTATTATCATAAAAGGTGATACCATTATATGAACACAAAAATGTGTTAAACCAGTTAAGGTCCTTAAGAAAACCTTCTGTTAACCGGATATTGTTATTGGTGTGATTGTCTCTTAATACCTGCAACATACGATTCAAGAAGAAACGAGCAGGGCGAACACATTTGGTGATATACAATAGTGAACCAAGAAGGGATTGAAGTTGATTTTTTGTACAGAATTTTTTATTCTTCCAGGAACAACATAATTTTACAATTTCCTGTAATTTGATATAGTTCGGTTAACCGAATCTACGAGTATGCCAAGGCACACTACAGCCGTAGAGGGGGCCACTAGCTTACTAGAACTGATTTCCAGTCCCAAATCCCGCAATAATTGAAGCAAGAAATCATATGAAGCTTGGATATTAGAAGGTAAACCAATATATATTAAATCATCAATATAATTCAGTAGGTTCGGATAACCGAATTTTTTCATAATGTACCTAATAGCATCTGAACATTTCTGAAAGAAAAAAGATCCATGTCTGAATCCAAACGCCAAAGATCCTTCCAGATAATAGGATCCATGGTGTAAACCAAGGAGATCCAGGCCCCCAGGATCAATTCTTAAATGACGGAAAACTCTGCTTATATCTACTTTATAAATAAGAGCACCACGGCCTAAGGACTTTAGGTGGTCAATAATATGATCCACAGAGGGATAAGAAAGGTGATAATAAGCTTGCAAATATTTATTTTTTGCTACTCCATGATTAACCGAAGAGCCATGAGGCCAACTCAGATCTACAATGGTTCTTCGGTTATAATAATAATAGTAGGATTTATATAGCGCAAAATTGATACAAATCCTCTAATGCGCTCGAGTCCAAGAAGGGAGAGTCCAGGGACAGGCATGGGTCGACATCTAAAAAGCACCCGAACCTGGTTTTTCGCGAGTCATTAGAGGAGAGATATGCATCTCAATAGGTTTGTCTGTGAAAGGACCATACATTGCATTATACGCTACCTCATTGTCCAAATAAATTTCAATATCTCTGGGGAATTGCTGAGCCGAACTATGATTCTTATCAGCAGATAACAATGGACATGTCCTATCAAAATCTATGGGAAAACCATAATCGATAAGATCTGGTAGCTGTTTATCCCAATAGTGAGACAAATATTCCCTCCAAACATGTAGATTTAATTGACCTTTGACTGGAATATGACAGCCCAAAAAATTTGGAAGTTTGGAGTGTCTAATTTTTGAATGGAGTTCCAGAATATTTGTGACTGTAGCATTATTCGTGGGGAGACCTTGATACACAATTTGATCAGTGATAGGTAAGGCACCAAATGCATTGCCATTCTGAGCCACACATCGATTATAGTCTGTACAATGAATCCTATTCTCCCAAACAGGAAGTGGGATGGCTGTATTTGCATAGGTGGGTTCAAACCCAACATCTAAAGCAGGGGAGTCCGAATGACAAGCAGCAGAAAGACGGTGATCTGTATTTGCCAGGGCATTAACCTCGCTGTTAGAAACAGTAGGCAAAGTTTCCTGTTTATCTACATCGGACACTACAGCGATTGCTTCACCACTGCGATTTATTTTCCTACTGGAAGAATTTTTATGATTTTTGTTAATAGAATTGCCAACTTGTACTGCCTTTGTGGAGACGTAAGTACTACTAGGGGATAAAGTAGCCGAGTTGACAGATATGTCCCTGGGAGATGTACTTTGCAAAAGTACCTCGATATCATCAGTATGAAGGTTTTCCAAAGCTGGAAACCTATTATGTGTACTGACAGTATCATTAGGGGAATATTTAGCACCGTTCTCACTTGGCCGATGACCTAACTGTTTTGATTTGGTGACTGTGGCATGAACCACCTTGTTAACTGGACCTCTGTTAACCAAGATGTGAACTTTTGAATTACATTTTTTAGTTCGTTGCTTTTCTACCAACTTAGCAGTGTTATCAGATGAAGTACTTTTTAGTACTTGCGCGTATGACCTTTTGTCTACTGTGGCAAAAGCTTTACCTTGGCGAAACCAATGAGACCAGATAAATTTTTTAGCATTCATTTCATCAAGTACCTTATTTTTGTCAAGGTTAAGAGCAAAAATGGTATGACCACTGTGGACATGAGCACCAGAATGGCTCATGCCCTGGTTTCTTCGTTTTTTGAAAGCACTTTTTTCTTGTTTCTACAGTCCATTTCCGTATGTGAAAATGTCCTATTTGCTGATGTGAAGCAGTAGGAACATATGTGTTTATACAGTACACCTTTGGTTTCATGTGTACTAGTATGAGAACATGAATTTTGGTCATAAAATTGGCAAGGCATAGTTTTACCAACTTTTTAAGAAGTTTTCTTGTTGTACTGAGCACTACTCGAGCTTGGAAAACCCTGTACTACATGTTTTTGTGCATTGGCCCTTCTAATTCGATCAATTCGATCAACTTGGTCATAACCTGTAACTTCTCCCGGCTCCATACAACACAAGAGAACAGCATGGCTGGCCTTGGCCGCACCCCATGAGAAATAATTTGCATCATCCATCAAATCAATAAGAAACCCAGCCATCCACTGGGGCATTGTGATTTGGTCATAAGAAGTACGCTCTTTAGAGGAGCCCGACAACACAAATTCATGGGGCCACTTAACCCGAGTTCGAACAAACACATCAACTTGACCTCCACGCTGAGATTTGACCTTGTTACAAGTACCTGTTTGTGCAATATCTGCTAACTCTCTGAGTCGATGATCTACTTGTGCTTGTATTTGTTGATCATATTTAATTGCTTGCAAGGAAGGTACAGAAGTGTTGGATCCGACCTGGACAACTGGCTGAGTCTGGGCATGTGAGACCTTGGTCTTAGTTTTTTGGCCATGACTCGTGGCCTCAGGCACTGATTTACTCAAAGGCAACACATCAACTGTGCCAGATGTACTGGCCAGTTCCACATTTTGTTTTGACTTTTTAAACGTTTTATTTTTAATTTTTGAAGACTGAACAGATTTTTTACAATTCTTTTGCTCTAATGTATCTAATCTAGCACTAATTTTTTCAAGTTTGTCTAGAATTGTCTGATTGACCATTTGGTGGGTACTTCTAGCATTTTTGTCATCTGGAACTTGATTTTCAGAACTAAATTTATCATAGGACCTATGCTCAGTATCAGATACATCCGCTTCATTGTTGGATGATTGAACCAGATCCGAAATATCAAAATCACTACCGTATGTTAAGTCAGAATGAACTTGCCGTTGAGCAGGGGTAGGGTGACTACCCCCCAGCACTTGAGACATGAAGTCCTGGTCTTCACACAACTGTAGCTGCACTGGCAACACCGTCTCCTTCCTCCCAGATCTCAGGTTATATTTCTGAGCCATGTAACAGTAGTGTAGTATAATATAAAACTCAAAAAAACAAGTGTATAAAATACTAAAAACCTAAAATGGGAATACACGTGGCAGCATGTAGACAGTGCTGAGTGAGAAATTCAAATGTAAATGTGACCCCTTCAGTGTCTGCAGAGCAAATGGCAGAATAAAGGGCCAATTTTTTGGTCATCACTACCTAGACCAATCAAAAGCTGCCACACACTTGACACATTGGTCATACTAAATGACATAAAATTTTCGAACCCTAAGATTCCCCCCAAGCAATGATCTTGCTGGCACCCAAATGCCAGCCCGAAAATTGTCTGTGCGAGAAAGTTTACAAGCATATGCAGATATGATAATCCATATGAGGCACCGATAACCTGGCATTAACTGTAGATACTATTTTATTTGTGAGAAAGATGGTTTCATTTCTAAATGACGTATTTGTATACATGGACCCCATTCAGTTAAATTCAGTTTAAAACTTTACAAAGCAACAGCATACATACATGTCCTGGTAGTTTCATGTCTTGTTGTGAAGAAAATCATCCCGACCTAAAGTCAGGTTGGGATCTTGATCCAAACAAGGAAGGATGTATTACGTACTGTCGGGGAGAAATAACCATCCCAACATTTTTGCAAGCTTTACCAGTGTAAAATAGGTATTAGTGGTTCAAGAGACCTTTATGTATTGTAGCAGCTCTTGGAGATACCAAGGATGATTCTTTAAATCACATGACAAATCTGTACACTCAGGACAAATCACATGTTCTTCTGATTCCTCTGGTAATGGAAAAGTAACAAGATTTGAGTTCGTTCGAATTTTAAAAACAACTGTCGCATCTATTACATATATATATTATGGACACCGATACTTTGTGGAATCTATGTGATGATAAAATCATACATTTCAATCCAATTTTCTGGAATAACGTTTATTTGTGTTTTTACCAAGATGTTTCAGTTTTGCCTCTTGGGCAAATAGTGCAAGAGTATCAATTTAAAAGAGAGTTTGTGCTTTATTGTTTATTGTAAGGTGTAATGGTAAACACATTCTTAAATTTGCCGAAATGTAATTATTATTTATTTATTGCTCGTATATACTGATATACACAGTTTACAAACATACATACATACAATCAAACAAACAAACAAGGAAACTATTTAGATAATTATGTACATTTCAACACAGCAAATAAGCAGACAACTGCTACGTGATACAGAAGTATTCTAACATAAGATCAATATCTTGTTTTGTGCACATGGTAGTTTTTTCTAAATTTTCTATGTCATCCCTCAAAGCTAATAGTGACATTATATTTTCCATGTTTATGATGTCATTATCACATAATTCAGGAAGATTGGCTATACCATATTTAGGTTAAAATGGTTACTTAGCGTGTATCATAACACTTTTAAGATTTATAAGTCACTTTTCTACACAATATTAGAATATCTACTAATGTGAAAAAGACCTGCTTTTTATGATAAACAATGCAAAAAAAAAAAAACATTGATAAATTAAAGGTTTACAACTGGGTGCATGGACAGGGTGTAACATTGTTTAGAACATTACATGGTACAGTGAAAACTCCTCCCTTTATATCATTTATTATATTAGTAGATTAACATTTTTGCATATTAAATTCTTAATAAATTATTTATTAAAAGCTATACTCGTTGATGTATTTGTAAATCTAATCATAGTAAGGGTTGTCAGGAGTACAAAAACTATATTGTCTATTGTGTGTGTCCGGTTAATCAGGTCAAATATGTCTCATGATAGAAAATAAATGAAGAAAATCATCAATCAAATGCTACAAGTGTGCACTTACGGTGACACTCGAGTAGGTATCAATAGTATCCTTTCAACATATATTTGTAGTCTGACTTCATCATTGTTCGACAGCTTTTAACAACCCTCTATACTTATCACTTCAATACAGGTTCACTTGATTCTGTCATCTTGGAACAAAGTCAATTGATATCTTTAATGAATTTTTTAGTCAAGTGTACACAATCCCACACTTGACATTTTATTTTTTGTATTTCACTGAACAATAAAATAACTAGAAAAACACTAGGAGATAGCAAACCTCTTCAAAGGCCCAGTGTCTCCAATGTAGCTTATGAGTGCAATGACAAAAAACATTTAAAATCCTCGATCCAGTCGGTGATCCGGATCACCACCAAAGTTTAATTGTGTTTTCCTTGTGCTCAAATCTTTCTAATGATTTCATCAAAATCTGGCATTTTAAGTTATTTTGAACACGATTCCAATTACATATACCTCCTAGTCGGGGGTTAATAAGAACAATCTTAAATTGTACATATCAGTATAATTACAGAATAACCATTGTTCCAATACTTTACCATATATTAACCCCAAACAAGACGTTTCATTAGTATATTTTTAAATATCTTCTTCAGGCCAAATTAGCAATTTTTTTAAAAAGCTAAGCCTTACTCTTCACACAACCTGATTGCCAGATTGTTTATTCATTCATCAACAGTAACACATACATATCACTTTGATAGTTAAGGTCTATTGGTCTATTCTTGACTCACTTTTACCACCACTTTCTAATCTCTAGTTAAAAAGCCTGTAGTCCCAAACTTAATGTACCACTTTTTTAGTTATATATAAAGTACATAACCACACAAAGAAATTTAAACTTCCACCAGTTGCACCACACCAATGTTTATACCACTATTTATCACTCAAATTTCCCTCCCTCTTAGAAGAAAAAACTCAAGGCCAGCAGTCCAAAGCTTGTGTGTACTAGGTCACATAATTGCAAAAATTTCCACTTGCACAAAAACACACTATAAAGACTACAGTATTCTTGTACTTATTTTTCTGGTGTTTAAAATCTAATTATGTCAAAGTCAAAGTTGGGGTTTAACGTCCTGTTCAGCCAGGGTCATATTGGGACAGGTCCTCAGCATTGCCACTTGTGGGACTCGAACCCACAGAGGTGACAGCCTATGATTAGATGCCAAACTTGCTAACCACTAGGCCACCGAGGACCTCAAAATCTAATTATGTCTTCTGGTGTTGAAAATTGTATACATTAATCATGCACAGATTCAGAAGTTGGTACTCGTGAAAATAAATCAAATTTTAGTGATGATAACAGTAGTAATCATAAAGGAGGCATTGTGCTTTTGTAAATCTGAACCCTTTCTCTCTGATGATGACAGTATTACTGAAAATGAAGATATGAGTATAAATAATATTAATGGTTCTTATGTTAGTAATATTTCATAAGATTAGCAAGTTAACAAGATTATTTTGATTCTATCGATATACAAAGTCATAAGGGCATATGATTTCAAACCTGGGTTTGTATATGGCAGTTTTTAAAACTGTATTGTTTTACTCAATATAATTTCTTTCCTGAATGTTTAGCATAACAATAATTACTTATACCATTGCTATTTATAATGAAAAAAATAAAAAATAAAAATAAACAAAATATAGTCTTATAAAGAATCCTTGCAATTTACATATCTCTTAGTTGTTTTATGAAACATCACTTCAAAGCTTGGTTTTGCTTGTTTTTCATGTAAAGTTTAAAAACTCTATTTGCTCATAAAACTTGTGTATATTATACCAGAAACATGAGAATTTCTGACATCAAAATTCAAACCATGGGTAGGTATGATTTAGCTGAACTACCATAGTTGACTTGACAAAAAGAAAAGTAATATTAGATAAACAAAAATTTGATTTTGCTGAGGATTATTCTGAATGAATCTTATTCATAATGCATGTGGACAAAATATTTTGAACACTGTAAATTTAAGTTTCATCAACAGAATTATGAATTCTGTCTAAATTCTGCTGACTGAATTTGATATTCTTCTAAACCACTGAAATTATAAGGATTGGAAATTCTGTCAAAAACTTTCAAATTCTGCCATAAGATATACAAATGTGTTCATGATCAAACTCATAGAAGTTGATATTCTTCTAATTACAACACTTATTAAGAATTGTTGATGTTGATATAATTATAACTATCAAGATCAGGATTTAGTGTCAAATTGAAATAATCACAAACTAACAAATAGTCCTGTTCATTGTTTTCAATAAGTTGCCGTAGATTCTGAAAGAAAGCTGGTGTATCTTTAGTTGGAGCATAGATGTTAAGTAATCTGACTGAAATTGTGGCTATACATAAATCTACTACCAAATAATTACCTGCACAGTCTTCTTCTGTATGAAGAATTTCATATTCAAAATTATTTTTGAGCAATATGACTGCTCCACGGGAATTAGATCTTGCACCATTAATAATACATTCACAGTTTGTTAAATTTTTTAGGTCATTTTCATCTTGCTGGGTAAGATGAGTGTCTTGAAGACAGATAATGTTAGCATTAAGATTGTTTAAAAAGTCACACACATCTCTTCTTTTTAGTTTATCTCTTAAGCCTTGACAGTTTGCCGATATTATTTTAAGATCACTCATAATTGTTGATTCTATTTATACCATTTACACCTATTTACAGTTCCAGCTTACCAGAAAAATTCACAATTATTATGAGGACTGTAGCTTTTAAGATCTCTGTTAATCGTGTTTTCAGAAGTTGGGTTACAACATTTAAGCTATTACTAACATAACATTGGTTGTTGCAAGTTAATAGTGCAATAAAAAGAAACACAAACAATAACAAGAACAAATATATACAAATGAAAGGAAAAAAAGAGAGCAAAAGCATTCATGAAAGAAGGCTGTTTTGAGGCCCTGACTGTGAAAACCACAGATTTTAAAAAAGAAAATTATTTTAAAATACTTAATCTCAGATTTACAAAGACTGAACACTAAAAAGAAAAAAAAAACAAACACAAAAATTTGGTATATTTGATAACCATTTGCCATTTGTACTGAGGAGCATTTAGAAATAAATTAATATGACAATTTGCAACCTACTCTATGGCCACCGTAAGTCTATATTCAGTGACTTATGATGAGCAAAAACTAGCTAGCTATTATGATATTCTAGCCCATCAGTCCATTAACTATTTTCACCCACTGGATAAGAAAAATTGAAGTTGTATTGTATATAGTCTTTTACAGTAATTATTAAACTTTATAGTTATTTTATTAACATTTTAAACAAGGATTATGAACCAGCACAAACAGACAAAAATATCTTAAATAATCACAGAAAAAAAAACATTTAAAAGTAAAAAAAGTATCATCAGAAACCGTTTTGTGGCTATGGTTGATACAAAATAAACATCAAAAGTGCTTTATTATTCATACTTATTAGTCGTTTGTATTACAAAGTTCGAAATCAGGATTTGTATATCCCCTTCAAATAGCTGAGGTTTGTTAAGATTTACTATGTTTGAGTGGAATGTCAAATAAAATTAATAAATTAATATCATGTCCATTGTCACTATTTTTTCAAGAACCACTGTAAACAAAACTTTTATTGTGTACTTGTATTTGTATTTCTTTCCTGTAGATGGGTTTCCAGTTTACAAAAGGTGCAAGAAATACTATCTTTGAGTAATTATTGGACATTTACTTAAGTAAATAGCTTTTTATGTAAATTAAAACAATTTGTGTGCACCAGACAAAAATGTTACTGTACAGTTTATAGTGCAATATTACTTGGATATACAGTGGCCATGAGAAAGCAATCCATTCTCATATGTCACATCATTTTGCTAACATGGCTCTTTATGTTTGAAAGCTGTGGGGAGGAAGCTGCATAAAAAGTGAAATATTTCCCTTTTAACATGGCAGTTTTCAAAATGTTGTATGTAGGTGTTTTGTTTATGTGGTTTTTCACCTGGTTGTGTTAAGTTGTGTTGAGGGTGCTACAGGCTCTGTAAGGTGGCTTTAATTTGCCTGTAATTTTTATGTGCTACTAAATAATTTAAAGTACTAAATGCTTCAAATACTTTCCCAATAAACTCTATCACTATGAAAAAACACTGTTTTACAGTATACAATAGCCAAGAAATGTGATTGGTGGGTTGGCAATATACTGGTCACAGTTTTATAGCCTAATTGACTCGGCAGACATCTTACTTGGCACTATTAAGTCCTTAAAGACATAAACGTACTTGTGTAATGAACAGCGATATTGAAACAAAAAAAATCTTAAGAGAATTGTGTGATAAGCTCACATCAATATGCCACTTATAATACATGAGGTCTTATCTTAGTCAGAAATCAAGTGGTGTTTTAAATAAAAAGTGCACTCTTCAAAAAGTCATCTAAACTAACAATCTATGGAATAACAAAATAGTCAGATTCTTTTATGTAAGTTGTGTCTTGTTTTGGGTGCAACACGCTACTAGATTTCATCATGAATTTATTATGACAGGATGACACAACCTCTCAGTGTAGCAAACACTGGAATCCTTAACCACTCAAAATAACAGAACTATAGATTGTTAGAATATCTCCATCAAAACACAAACCAATTTGAGAACTTGATCAAACATAAAATTGGGTGTGTGTCTGGGAGAAAGGCACGTCGGTGCAGTGGTAATACACTCGCCTCCCACATCTTAAGTCAAAATTTAAATCCCATTTATAGTTCAGAAAGTCTTATCAATTGTGCTGGTTTCTTTCAACCAACAAAGAATTGTACCTGATCCTGTGAATCACTCATTTTCAGAAATCCTCGTTTCCAGAAAAATTTTCCTGTCATTTTAGGCAGAGGCAATCAAATTCAAACCTGCCCACAAGTGACTCAAGCTGGGTAAACAGTGGCCATTTTCAACTCAGTTCTTGAGTAAGAAACATGTTTGAAAGCTTTATCTCGAAAAGGAAATTTTATTATTTTAGTGATTTGGTTTTAACATTACATGGAATGCCTGAAACAAAGAAAATACCAGTGGCTACCACTAGAAAGAAAGTGACGGCGTCATCTAGGGCCAGAATCAGTACTTGGGAAAACTAGAAGGACTGTTGATAAAAAAGGGTCTTATTTAACCAATAGGACACAAAAAACTGTAAGTAAAACACCCTGTGTGTTTTCCACTCAAAATACTGGCCCTTCACAATCAGACACAGCCAATGACGCCATACTAGCATATTTGGTAAAAACAGATGAATCTACAAAAGCGATAGGTCAACGTGTCACCCAAATTGAGAAGAACCAATCTATTGATGTGACATCACTTAGGCAGGGGCCCCACTTACGCAAACAGCAGGCTCTTTCAACCTGTCAGTAGAATCAACCTCTTGCCCCAACCGTCAAGCATTGAGATTCTAAGAATCCATTCCTCTGTTACCACAACAACTGCAAGCCAACCAAGAGGTGCATATCCAGGACCCCTCTCACAATCAACTGCCATTACATCAAGACAATGCTGGTTCACTGCATCCACCACGACCCAAAACTTCACACAGGGGCAGTATCATACCAGCTCGTCAGACAAGGGGGGGCAGCACCTTAAGGCTGGAACCACAAACCCAAATACCCAATTAATTAATCAGAGAACTGTGTTCCCTTGGTTTCCGGTCGATTTAATAATAATAATAGTAGGATTTATATAGCGCAAAATTGATACAAATCCTCTAATACACTTGAGTCCAAGAAGGGAGAGTCCAGGGACAGGCATGGGTCGACATCTAAAAAGCTTTCACTCAAATCAAAGTCAATAATTACTTGGGGGACACACACGAATTGTATTCATTACAGATCAAAGCACTGGGGCTTCTAATTGGGCTTTTTACTGGCAAAGTACCTTTTCCAATCAATGCTGTGTTCAGTCTTGTGGTTTCATCCCCCTGGCCCGTTATTTATAGAATATTCCACGTACATGTACATACAGTGGCAAGAAATTATCAGTAAGGTAGATGCAGAAGAGTTTTACCCTGATTTACTGTATGATAATTATCAAAAAAGACTGCTTCAATTGGAACTTGAAAAATGCAACTTATGAGGAGTGTATGATTTCAATCATTTATGAACTGGTGAAATACCAGAGCAAGGTGGACACTATGGATTATAACACTGGCGTCCATGACATTAATACTGTGATAAATAATGTTACTAACAAACCAACTAACACAATTTCAGGCATGTCCTCTTTCCTCCTAAAATCCAGGGGAATTTCACCTCATACTATGATCAACAGAAGGATTGTTATGAATTTGTCCCACCCCAATGGGGCTTCACTTAACGATAGAGTAACCAATTTGATGGAATAAAATTTGATCTTAAGTTACCATCAATAGATGACATTGTAGCTGAGATTCTGAGCACAGAGGGGGACATATACCTAAGCAAAATAGATGTGGCTCAAGCCTTTAGGAACCTGAGGGTAGATCAAGTGAACGCCCTCGGGCTTGGTATCAAATGGCAAATAGTTTCTACGTCCATGGATCGGTCCTGTTTGGCTGGGTTCACGGATCTTCAGCGTCCAAGATGATTTCAGACACCATCTCTTACATTATGGGAATCAAAAATCACAAACTTTTTGCCTACATAGACGATATCATAGTTGGACTGACGGAGCTTTTAAGCATTTCTCTGCCCTACTCACCAAATCAGGACTCCCCATGAATCCTGACAAGAAAACCCCCCAACAAGAGACCTTGCATTAACATCACCAACAATACCCTAAGCAATGACAGTAGTAAACTCCAGCAAATATACAGAGAGTGAGTCCATGTTAGTAACAAAATATCGATTGGTAAAAAAAGGCGATTCAGTTCTTATTGGGCAAACTGCCATACATCCACAAATGTGTGTTACCAGCCAGGGCTTTTGTAAATCGAATCTTGGACCTATTTCGTACCAACTGTCAGGCCAAAAGGATATTGCTTTTTAAAATTTTTGCCACATTTTATGGCTATACCTACATCAAATGCAAATCATATCCAATTGTGATACCTTGCCCCTTGATGCATCTCTAACTGGCCTAGGAGAAATATGGGACCAGAGCGTATATTCCACCCTAATTCTTCCTGTCTAAGACTTCAACTTAAAAATAATCCACCTAGAGATGCTAAACATAGTTATAGCTCTCAGGTTGTGAGGTAAATTCTGGTCACATTCTACTGTGAAGATCTATTGTGATAACTTGGCAGTGGTACAGGTGATGAAGACCAGCAAGAACAAAGACCTATTTCTGGCGGCCTGTGTAAGGAATACATAGCTCATAGTTTAGCAACCCTAGTCATCAAGTAAGATATCCAACACATCATGGGCAAGAAGAATAATGTGGCTGATCTTCTTTCCAGGCTATACTCTCCCACCCAAGTCAACAATAATTAACTGCAACAAATCCAGAATAATTGCATATGGGACAGAGGACCAGTCCAAGCATTTAATCTAGATTTAAATATTTAATTTAAGGCACCAATGACCTTACTCCCCACCCCTTGTGGGAGCAGCATGGTGGAAACTGGTGGAGGTGGCATACAGACCTTTTACGGCAGCAGCACACAAGAGACATTTCAGAACATACACAACTTTTCTCATATTCACCTCATCTCCAATTAGAGTAGACATTCATAACTTACTGGCATTCATGGAATATCTCCACCAAAATGGTATGTCACCTAAAGTCATCAGAAATTACATTTCATCCATCTCTAATCAATCAAAAATCTATGCCATTGATCAACAAGATATCAATCATCAAGCAATCAGCAGATATTTCAGAAGCATATCCATTCATTCAAAAATCCAACCAACTCCCAGAAATTCCAGAATTTAATTTTGAAAGAATGTGTGACATGTTAGGCTAAATAGTTGACATCCCCCATGACGCTAATCAAAGGGCACTTTACATGACCTAAAATTAATGACACAACAAGAACAATGCTTAATCATTTTTGGATTGTAGTTTGGTTTATGCTCATGTTGCCAAAATAATTGAAAGGGTCAGTATTATTACCTGGATGAGGTTGTAACTTTTGGCTTTCAGGGAGCATCTGACTCTTTAGTCTTTATTATAATCTAATCTAAATCTAATCTAATGCGGACTTTTATAGCGCTTAATCTCCATCACTGATGGACTCTAAGGCGCAACTGAACATAAAGCAAGGTAAATCCGAGGACATAGCCAGGTCATACCAAGGAATCACAGGGTGACAAGGCGGATAGGCTTTTGCAAGAAAGTACATTTACTGAGACTGGACAACATGCAGGCTTGCCCGGGAGTCCGTAGTTTGATAAAGTAGGTTCAGACTCCCAAGATAATTTGGTTTATCATATAGTTCAAATCCCTGTATTTGGTAATGAGTATTTCATATAATTAAGAGCTCAAACCTTAATTGTTTCCCTTTCAAGAATTTCAAATTTGACCTTACTGGAAGTCCCTTAGGGCAGCGAATGTACTCTGATACACATTTGCTTTCTTCCAAAACAACTGAGGGCGTTGAAATTTTGAAGAGAGTATGGAGTTAACTTTTTATTCTGAGTTACATCAATGGTAATCATGAAAATATGCATATCCACAGTTAATACAAAGTTGAATTTAATATGTTCCAGACAGGGGGCATCACTGCATTACAAAAACCAAGGCCATGGTCTTACCTATGACAGGAATATGTAATGTGCATTGTCCATATCAGTCAGACCTAAACATTTTGTCTTAATATTGAACAGTTGAAAGTTCATCAATAATAATGATAAAACAATTAAGAAGGTAAAACAAGGAAAATGAAACCACTATCTATGCTAGCACAGCACTTAGGGATTTGCAACTGTTGACACTTTTGAAATCGGGAGAAAAATTTCAGAAATTATATTTTTGTTAGAGTTGCCAAAGAGTCTGGAGCACATAAAAATGTTTACAAGGCGGTAGCTAGACATAAGATAAGATTTAGATGGTATATAAGATTAGTTTTGTTTCCCACTTATCACTTTGTCTAGCAGACTTGTGGATGAGGTATAAGCAGCAATGAGCTAGATTTTTGTGGTTTTTTTCTTCATTGTAAGTGTCAGTTTAGGACAAGATCAGTAGTCTTACACATTCCATTTTCTGTTTCTTTTTCTGTCAAGACAAAAATGGCCGAGAGGAAGATTCAGGAATCAACTTGTAAACTTGCTTTATATTTATTCTCTGAGCTCTCCATCCTAAGCGGTCAGCATTATGGCCAAACGGGATCGCTTATGATTTTTCCATTGAAATAGAAAAGTCAGAGAAGACCTTAGTATATTATCTTCTCTTATACCTTGCATACTCAATAGGAAAACGCTTTTAATAAGATTTTTTCTCAAATAAAAACACATTAGGTATTCATTTTATATTGTGGCATCATTCTACGTACATGACAAATGCCGAAAAATGATCTCTTTACAAATTTAGCAATGAATTATAGGCAACAGAAACAATTAAAAATAATTGTTTGATTTTTGATTCATTACAAAGTATTATTTTATTACTAAATGCAATGAATATTTGTCGTTATGTGATGAGAAATGTCACAACCATCTTTGACGACCATTAAATGTTAACAAAAACATATTCCTTATTGTCATTTTCACAGGACCACCTGGGATTAGGTTTCAATGAGTTCCACTTCTTTTGGATGGTCACTGTTGTGGACTTTATTCCTAAAAAATAAAAACCAATAACAACCCAAGTTTGACATATTTTGCTGTACCATTACATATTTAAGTGTAAAAATTTCAATAATGATTTATCAGGTAGTTTATGTAGAAGATGAATAAAGGAATTTCTATCCAATAACGTTACTATTGTCAAAACATGTTTAACAAGTCTGATCAACTTAGATCTCACAGTAAGTTTCTTTAAATTATTGAAAACTTGCTTACTTATCTTTCTGTTTCACAACAGCAACTCCAAGTGCTACCATTATTGCCAATGCAGCCAAACATACAATTGCTATCCCTGCTATAGCACCACCCCCTAAGCCATCTTGGGGATTACATTCATCAGAGATGCCTGAAATAGAAATACTATTAAAACGTTGAACTTGGTTATCTGAATTTTAACAGTATAAATTTGACTTTATGTAACTTATACCTAATCCATAAGTACATGCAAAACTGAGTACAAAGTAGAGCAGTATGCTGTATTTTAAATTACTCACTAAAAAGTTTTTTTTTCTGAATGAGGAAAATGTATCACATTTTAAAAATATATATAATTGTTGGGTTATCCCATGAATTAATACAAAATCCTGAATTTAAATGATTAGTCTTTTTTATTACTTACTGTTTGTCCAACCAGCATTGTTATTTTCTGGGTCACACAACTGACACGGGTTAGATGGACTTGCAGCTTGATCAAGGAAGCAGTGATTATTTATAAAGCAGGTTTTACCCTTGATAGAGAAAGTAGATACTCCAATAACAGTGCATGGTGAATTGAAATACAATTATCTCACTAATATGATACCACTTATGACATTTTACCTATTTACTCTAGTATTTGATAAAAATATATACACATTTTCTGTGGGCTTAAACTGTGGGGTATGTTAAGCTGAGAAAGACAAGAAGCAACTGTGTAGACCCGATATTGGCAAGATGACCATTAGGCTTTAGTAAATTATGTTATATTCACATATTCAAAAAAAATTGTCATTGTATTGAAATTATGTATTATTCTGTAAAAAGCAAAAAAAAAAATGTTTAACTCCTTGTGATTTGTGAAAATTTTACAATCAGGGACTTATGTTATTTGTTTTCAGTATTTGAAATAGTAAATCCACAAAACACTAATAAGAAAACTAAGAATGTATTTTTTTTATTCAACATTACAGTAATGATTTGTAACAAATGGCTTTCAAAATCAAAGATTTTTTTAAAATGTATTCTACCTTTTGATTACATACTCCATCTTTTGTGCAATTCATACAGGTACCATCAAATACAATCAATGGTTTCTCATCAGAAGGAGTGAGCCCATCATTGGATACAGATATCGCAAACTCATAGCCTGGTACTACATGATCAGACATGTCTACTGTTGGCAGATCACAGTAAATCTTCTGTGTGTGAGAATATCTCCCTGCCACTGTGTATGTAAGGCCTGGTAGTTTTTCACCAGCTACAAACTAATACATAATATTGTACTTTTAGCTATATTGCATTAACTATGATAATACTACAGTAACCAGATTAAGCTATGAAGGAAACAAGCAAAAATAATTCAAGACAATGGTTAACATTGGTATATCAATTCACAGTACGTTGAAAATAAATACCATATTATGTTGAAGGTGACAAGTCAACTTCTCTGTGTCCAGGAACACATCAGCATAGACTGGGGTCATTGAACAGGGTCTTGTTGCTTTATCACACACTCCTTCAGAGGGCAAGTTGAATAGCTTAGGTACAGCATTTTTATTCATAGAGCAGTCCATACCAGTAAAATTTGCATTGCACACACATTTGCCTAATAGACGAAAGGGTAGAATTTTAATAGTATTAATTCCCGTCTATCGCTTCTCTGGTACAACAAATATGATATCAGTTTTTGATAATTGCAACATTATCTGTAATTTTAGCAGTGAAATTACATGTATTACGTTAACTGTAATTTTTAGCAGAGAAACTACACGTATAACATTGCATTATGTCATTGTAAAAAGATTTTGTATGACGTATGTATTTCAAATATAAGCTTTAAAAACATTTACATTCATAAAGCGGTAACATGCTTCTCATAAATTACATCCATGATTACCTTCCTCACATGTTCCCTGATTATTGCAATCTCCTGGACAAACTTTGTCCAATATTTCATCTGGAGGACTTGAGCTTCCTCCATCTTCATCAACAGGCCACAGAGAAAAGTTTTGCTGTGCAAACCGAGCACCCGTTGAAAGAATATCACTCAAATGTACTTGTGTGTAGAGTACATCACCTGTAAACTTTTACATAATTTTTATATTAATTCTGATATCGGAAATAGTCTGATAACAAGCCAGACTTGGCTATTTTATATTCTCATAGATTTAGTTCAGATGATATTATTAAACTCAGCTACAGTGCTGATCACTCTATGTTAGAAATACATATTTTACAAAGCAAGTTGTAAAGAAAAAGGATTATGGAAATTTAGTTCAATTCATTGCAAGATCAGGCCTATCTAGAATTAATTAATAAATGTATTAAAATGATGCACTGAAATATGCTGTTCCATCATATAATATGCAGTCCAAAAACATTCCTGAAAATCAGCTATAATCAACAATTTCTGAAGATCTGTTCCTTGAAATGCTTTTCCTTTCTATCAGACTGGACACTAAATGATATTAAAGTAAAAAAAAGATTTTTATGTGAATTCAAGTTATCAAATGAAAATAGAAATAAGTTAATGAAAAAAATAAATAAATAAACTATATAAACAAAACTTTTAAAGTAATTAAGATGAATGGCGGCACTTAAATTGCCAGTCAAGAAGATATTTGGACAGAATTCCTTATGTTTTGCAGAAGGAGAACTTTAAATTTAAGAGTCATGATCTGGCTAATACTTTCTTTATCAAGTCTCTGTAAGCACTGCTGCTGACCTGTATGATCAGTATACTTATTACCTTGGTGGTTTGTTAGACAGAAATGCACTCTTAATTTGTGGGTAAAAACAGCTGGATGGTTGTTGGATTCATATCGTAAGGCCAAATATATCATGTGTCAATTTGAGCATATGGGGCACAAAGAAAGGTCTCAGGTGAGAAGAACTAGACTGCCCAGATTGCTCATTGCAACACATTCATCAACAGAGACAAGGTTGAAAACTATAGCACTCTCATTAATAACATTAGCCATGAGCCAAAGAAGCTGTGGCAGGCACTTTGGCAAGTCCTTGATAAGGGTCACAAACTAATTCTTCCTTCTCATCAGCCTGACAGGTCGTTGGTAAATCAATTTGCTTCTTTCTTCAGTGATAAAATCAAAATGATCCGGTGATGTTTCAAGCATGTTCCTCAACAATTCTACCACCAATGCTGTCTCTTTTTAATGGGGTATCCGAAAACAAGATGCTGAAGATCATCAAAAATTTCCCAAACAAATCATGTTTCCTACACAAACTACACTACTCCATTTTTTTACTCTTTAATTAAGAGTAGTGACCTTAGTGACTGGTCAGCAGTCGTTTGGATTATTGCAATTCTCTATTTCGTAGTTTGTCATCCCGTAATACTACCAGGCTCCAATACATTCAGAGCACGGTTTGTCACCAGAGCATCAAAGTTCACTGACATCACATCCAGCTTGAAGACACTTCATTGGCTACCTATCAGACAACAAATTATCTTTAAATCCCTAGTTCTTGTGTATAAGTGACGTCACTACTGGCCAGTCAAAGTATTTTGCACCATATCTCTCCTTGTACAAATCAGCCATGAACACAAGACGCTCTAACCCCCAAAATTTGTTCCTCCAAGTTCCTAATTATTGTTCTTCCATCCATAAATCAAAGGTCCACTTCACCAACAGTTTCTCATATGATGCCCCAAAGTTTTGGAATAATCTTCCACATGATATACGCAGTGCTCCAAATCTCTCATGCTTCAAAAGTCAACTAAAAACCCACTTATTTTAGAAATTATTTCCACATTAGTTTCTAACTAACTAACGCTGGATTGCTTCCCTGGGTGTGACTTGGAATATGTCTAATGTCTTGATGATTTATGCCTAATGAACTGGATGGTGTGTGCCTTAGAATCCGTAGATATGGAGATTAAGCACTTGGACAACTGATTGATTGATTGATTGATTGATTGATAAGAGGCAACCGCTTCTAAATTTCCAAAGAAACACTGGGGGTGCGCAGTTTGGCAGTAGTTACTCCCACTTAATGGAACAAACTCCCTTGGGGCATTAGAACTCAGGATAGTATTAATGGATTTAGACAATAGTTGAAGACATAGCTATTCAGGTTAGCCTGCCCACTATCATATTCCTTCTCCAATTTCAGCTTCTAACATGGGTATGGACTTTCTACCAAAAACTGAATTATCCCTTCACAGACATTAGCGCATTAGAGGATTTCTTCATAAATTTGGTGATTTATTTTGCTTCATACTGCATGTCTTTTAGATCCAGTATGTACTTTACCTCTTAAAGATTATGCAAATATTTCCCTTCATCAATTACAAAACTTGTGGATTTGTCATTGGCTGAGAGTGTTTTCCCAAAAAACTTCAAGAAAGCAACGCTACCACGCAATGCCAGATTTATTAAATGTAGAAAAGATATTGAAAACATTCATTACATTCTTGTCACATGTTGTAAGGTAAAACGGTTTTGTAACCTAATGCTAGGATATATAAACATTAGGGTCACCACACTTTATTACTAACGCCTTCTAAGTCTCATATTTGGTTATACGTTAACAGAAGTTCATCAGCTGACCATTAATACAATTCTCCTATTTGCTAACATATTTGCTAAAATATTCAAATTAATGGCTGAACCTTCATCTAAGTGGATTTATATATTCATAACATCCAGTATGTACTGAAGAATAGAATTATTACCGAATGCATATACATAAAAGTATCTAACACAATATTTTGAAGAATGTAAGTTTATCTTTTCACTCACAATTTTATATTATATTTATACTCAGCACAATATCTATGTAGAGCCCAAGTTAGTAGTCAGCCCATCTTAAGATCCTAAGTTGGGTAGGCTTTCTTAAGATGGTCTTACCCTAAGTTGGGGTCCAATATGTTCATTACTGCAGGGAATAAAGTGCTATTTGACGTCTCCTAACTGCATAATTACAATCGGAGGACTAGTAACTGCCATACCCTTAACTGAAAAATAGAGACTCACTGATGACTATCAAACTCCCTGGGAATCTTTCGCCTGCTAATGGGGATAGGACCCAATGACTGAAGACTGCTATTTTAAGTTGTTATCGAGGCACTATGTATTCATATACACAGGGATCAAATACAGGTCCTCTGTGTTCTAAGACAATTTGAGACCCACCGAAAGCAAACTTTTAATTGTATTTTCTTGATACATGATATGTTACATATATCATTGGAACTGCCGATTCATGAAGTCAATTAAATGAGCCTATGATTATTCCTGTCATGCTACACTTTAATTGATTCCTTTAATATGAAATCGTAGTACAGTGTTTACCTGAATATCAAGGACACATGCTTCAATACTAGTTGCTACATCTACACCATCCATATCTTTGATTGCCTCATAGCCATCACTTTTTGTAATGGCTTCAGAACAATAATCAGTTGCTGTGGTAATATCCCAACCATTTTTCCAAGAGGTATCCTGAATCAAATTTAAAAATATATCAAAATTAATAATGCATTACATTGATGGAAGTTATTGCAAAATATTGTTTTTATACATGCAAGAATAGGACTGTAAAGGTTATTGAAAACTGATAAAAATAAATAACCACTATAACTGAACTGGTTCTAGTGGTGGGGATCCTCGAAAAGGAAAATCCCCGACTTCATCTTCCACATCATCATCAAAATAATGAGCTGGAGCATCTTGGTTCAGCATGCGTCTATTCCGTGCAACACAAGAATCCAGAATGTCATCAGTTGGATCATTATCTGCTTCAATGCATGGTTGCTGTGAATCTCCTTGTGTAAAGCCACACGTGGCCTGATTGTTAGAACAAGTGCAATAGTATATGTCCAACTGCTTCCATGTAGTTTGGAAATCCCTTGCTTTACCATCATAAAGACTCTCTTCTTCGGTTACTCTGTAACAAATTTACATTAGTGGAGAATTATTGAAAAGAGCAAGCTTATGTATATATATATATTATATCAAACATCAATGCAAAATTGAAAAAAATCGAATAGTTATAATAATAATAATAGTAGGATTTATATAGCGCAAAATTGATACAAATCCTCTAATGCGCTTGAGACCAAGAAGGGAGAGTCCAGGGACAGGCATGGGTCGACATGTAAAAAGCGCCCGCCAGGGTATGACTAAGGTGGGGGTAAGCCAGCCTAAACAAGTAGGTCTTTAGCTGGCTTCTGAAACCATCTATTGTTTGCTGAGATCTGACAGTCTGTGGCAGCTTGTTCCATTCAGCTGGTGCAGCTACTGCTAAGCCACGCCTGCCTATGTGCTTCTTATGGCGGGTTGAGGAGATAGATAGCCTGTTGCCGCGAGTAAGACTGCTCGATCTTATTAAAGCTGAGAGATATGGGGGCTGTGAAAGATTAATAGCCTTGAATACCAAAAGATTATACTTAAAGAGGATGCGATGTTGAATTGGGAGCCAGTGGAGTTTTTTCAAAAAGGGTGTAACATGACTCATTTTGTCAAGTCTGAAGATGATGCGGCAAAGAGCATTCTGGACTCTCTGTAGTTTGGCTATGTTGGACTTGCTTACCCCATAGAGTAAAGAGTTACAGTAGTCTAGACTACTACTCACCATAGCATTTGCCAGAACTATTGCTGTCTCATCTCCAAGGAATTTGCGAATTCGTCGCAAATCACGAAGATGATAGTAACATGCTCTGCAAACCTTGGCAACATGATTGTCAAAGGAGTTGTCTGAGTCAAAAATAACACCCAGATTTTTTACTTCCACTGACGGAGTGATATTGTTTTGGAGGAGTGGAACAGGGAAATTTGGTGCAAGCGACTCTCTGATGGCTTTTTGACCTATTATGATAAATTCAGTTTTTTCTGGGTTTAGTTTTAGTTTGACACCGTCCATCCACTCCTGTACAGACTTGAGACACTCGGTCAGCTCTTCCATCCTAGAGTCAAAATTCCTGGAGTCAACTGCTAGGTAGTTCTGGGTGTCATCGGCATACAGGTGATGAGTAACATTGAATTTTGAAATAACTTGACTGAGGGGACTAGTGTAGAGGGTGAAAAGGAGAGGACCCAGTACAGAGCCTTGGGGGACTCCGAAAGGGAGAATTACGGCCTCAGAGAAACTATCACCTATTTTAATTTTTTTGTTTACGGTTTGAAAGATATGATTTGATCCATGACAAAACAGTACCATCTAGACCAAACTAGTCATACAAGCAGTCATATAAAAGAGAATGATCAATCGTATCAAATTTATCTTACATCCATGTTGTGGCAAAATCTTTTGTTTTTCCAGTTGAAAGTCTTGGATAACCACACTGTGCTCTGAACTCAGGGTCACTTATTGGTAAATCCTCACCACGGTAGTAAAATTCATCTGTGCAATCCAGATTAAAAGTGCCACACATTCCCTGTGTCTGACCAGTTTCTACCTTTGATGGATAAATTTTAATGCTGGTTGATGCAAACCGCACCACTAGACCAGTTGGAAGCTGAACCTAAAATATTTTAAATTAAGAATACAATTCACTTCACACATATTGTTTGTTTATTTCATTACCGTTGCGTAAATTGAATTGTTAAATAATTATAGATAAAAATAAAAAGTATATCTTTGACTTGAATAGAAATACTGTTTATTCGTACTTCATACACATCATGTGAAGGTTTACTAAATTTCATGCTCAGATCTTCACATGTATAAAGACGAATTCTGTCAGGATAGTCATTTCTACATTTATCATAGACAAATACGTCTCCTCCAGATTGTACTGCCCCACCACACACACAAGTTGCACTACCACATGGTTGAAAATATCCATGGATCTGAAATATAATTAGGTGAATACTAATTGTAACCTTTTCTATCCAGTAAGTTGAATAATGAATACAACAGGTGTTTTAATCTTTAGTATTTTGTATGGTGTACACTATTTACAAGTGATACACAACTGAAGAAGAAGTGCTAGTTAACTATGAATTATTAGCAAAGCAAAGTTATGTTTTCCCCCCAAATTACTGTAGTTAGTAGAACTTAAATAATTATATTATTTATTTTGGTCAAAATGAAGAGAGAAAAAACTAAATACTCCACATCACTAACCGAAAAGGATAATAGGATTACATGGACGGTTTTCAAACTAATCAGAATAAATTTATGATTTTAACAGTTTTAAGAGTTTAAATTTCTGTAAGAAAGGGATGCCTTCTAATAAGTGAATGTTGCCTAATTCAAGAAAACGTGTTAAAGAGTCGCGAAGGCTAGGGTGAAGATCTCTGTGAGAAAGCCAGGAAAATAGTTTCTTCTGAGCTTAGCAGTTCATATCTAAATAAGTTTAGGGACAGAAGAACTTTAGGTAGTTTATAACATCGGACAACAGTCAGAGACATATTTCCATTAAAATGATGCCAAACATTCAGGCTCTCAGAGGGAATCCAAGCATATCTGTGGCTATTAACAACCCCAGGCTTTGTATTAGGGACGTGTCCATTATGACCTGCCACAAATTAAGAAGCACATGGGAGAGAGGTCAGGTAGGTACAACACACATGACTCCATTCTTACAGCCCCACACCTTTGCTGGCCCAATGAAGGTTTTCACGCATCAAATGGCAAAACGCTTGCTATATTTGATTAACCGCATCTTCCCCAGTGTAGGTAGCTGGACAACGGACAAACATTTACAGTTTCTTGGATCTAACTGTTGCAAAACAAGCCCAATGATTTAAGGATGCAATCACTTATCTGGCCAGCATTCTGACCTGTCACAAGGTAAGCAACACATGGGAGAGAGGTCAGGTAGATACTATACTCATGACTCTATTCCTACAGATCCACATTTTTCTTGGTCCAATGAAGGTTTTCACTTTTCAAATGGCCTACCAAATCTTATCTTTGATTAGCCGTCTCTTCCCCAGTAGGTAGTTGGAAACATTTATGGTATCTTGAATGTGACCCTAATGAAACAACTCAGTGATTGAGGGGTGCAACCTCACCTCTCTGGCAAGCAGTCAAGATCACATTGGCCTCATTCATACTCGGGATGGAAGAGCTAAACCTTACTTGGGCTTACTCCACTCAATTGACTATCAACAGATTAAGTGATTCAAAGATAGTACTGGCCAACACACATGCCTCTGTTCATGAAACTTCAACTAAAAGATGCCGCATTTTTTAATGAGGGGTCATGAGAGAAAAGTTCATACCAATGTAAATAATAATGTTAATGTGATTCCAGTTTATAATAATGAATTTTTATGTGATTATGAAAGGTTGAATGAAGATTTCTCCACTGCTGGGAGTGATAATGATGTAGTGTAGTGTTTGATAGTGTTGATATTGTGTTCAATGAAAATGCATTGTGTAAAAATGATGAATGATGAAGCCCAACAGATTGACGTTCCTCAAAAACTTTCCATATTGGTTGCACATGTGGCAACTGACAATCAACCCGCTTTGGTCAAACATGGTACATACAATATCACATCATGCTTTACTGCACACCGTTTGCTTGTTTGAATATGGATTTTACAATTAGTCTTACAGGTTTGTTGCATTACAGAAATGTATATATATCGTACAGTTTCCCAGAATCAGATGATTCAGAACAAATGTGATGCAGATAGAGCTGAGTACTACAAGAAAGACTGCCTGCATATGTAGCGGTGTTGTGTATCTTATGCATGCTATATGAACTACTTATGGATTCACAGAATATGTACATGGTTGAAGGCCCTGATGACCTATAACCCGTAATCAGAATAAATAAGGTATTCATGATACAGAAGATACACAGATTTTCACTGACATTAAGCATGTCACTGCTGAGAAGTTGCCCATACAAGTACTTTAAGACATAAATTACCCTGTCAAGGCTAGGAGTGACATTGCTTTATAATCTATAATACACTGATTTCGAATTTATTGGAAGCATCTCCTTGAGGATTACTAAGACAATTTCAATTTATTCAATATTTACAGTATGGTTATCAATCAATCTTCCAGAATTACTCTCAATTCAGAACATAAGAAATGATGTTTCAGCAATTCAACGCCAGGAGGCGATTCACTCTTATTTGGCGAAAGAATAATCCCTTGGGATCTTTTTCTCAACTTTGGTTAGGATTCAAACACTTCCCCCCTATTTTGACAAGACCAATAGATCAAGACAAAAGGCCAGCCATCCTTGACCTTTCATTTTCTCAAGGCCTATCACTGAATGACCACGTACAGAGGCAGTTATTTGATGGTTCTGCCTTTGTTGTTAATTTCTATAAATAAACAAAGACGTTGCAATTTCAAAAAAAAAAATGATGTGAGTAGAGCTGTTGAAACCTCCGACTGAACCGAGCCAAGGCCTTCAAGTTAGGCATAAGATTGGACAATCATGTATACATTAACATTGCAGTCATGTTTGGCTGGGTCCACAGGATACCCGTTTCAAACCTTTGCCGAAGTTGACCTGTTTAGGCATTAGAATTAACCTTAACGCCAGTATGTTGACTATTAATCCTGATAAGCCCCTGTAAGCCTCCAGAACAGCCCCTCCTACTGATCCAACTCTATCCACACAGCCAAGTCATTGATACCCATATCAGGGATGGCCTCAAAAGGTATTATGTCATAAAACTGTCTCTCTCAAGTGCCATGGTTTTCATACTTTTGGGAAGTCAGGTGCCATCGTAGCCTTTGACAACAACATTAAAATTTAAAGTGTCATGGCACATGGACCTTCGAAAAGTTTATCCATTTGGATGCACTTGGATAATGCATCACATGCCCTTCCATTTCCTGCTTCCTTGTATTTGGACTCGGGGCTTTTAAAATATAACAAGGTACAATTTTAAACCTTCAACCTCTTCTTGTTTACTGACATGTAAGTAAATTTTCCAAACCCATTCTTTTACTGTGTTAGCTTTGTAGTGAGCTCAACCTTATTATGAGGCTAGTAAATTTAGCTTTAGGGCAGATAATGCACAACTTCTACCAACCATGGAACAAACATGAGGGAGGATTTGAGAGTCTTCAAGACTAGCAGTTAGCTTTAGGTCTTGGCTTTCAATTTTGGCAACTGGGTTATTCATTTATTGAAGTTCATGTTTCTTCATCCAGAGTCATACATAAGCGCCTATTCAAAATGATTGATCGTCCTTAATCAATTGCGTAGCCAATTGGTCCACAGATTGCTCAGTTTATCTTTGCTAGTTGTGAGTGGTATATTCTACTAATAACTGTTATTTGAATGGCAGGGCAGATAAGTTTTATACACTTCTCGAAAAACATGTTAACGGAATGACAGAGAAAAAATACAATACTAGTGTTATTTTGCAATTTTTGTATTCAATTATTGGTTTTATTAAAAATTATAAAATTCAATTTGTGCATTTGTGTAAATATTATTAGTTTACACAACCTTGTGGGTTTAAAATACATAATACTAATCTCATTAGAATTCGCCTACGGCTGGTGGAGTTCTCAATTCCCTGGAAATTGTAGAGGTTTCCCCTAGTAAAAAACACAGTTACAACAATTGAACAAGTGATATAAATTTCCCTTAGTGGAAACTGCCATTGAAATATCCTCGAGGGGAGTTTCAAATTACCCGATAATGTGGGTGTTTCACCACACGACTAAGGCTCCCGATTAAGGATTTTTGAGGGTCGGTTTGAAATATTTGCTTAGTCCCAGACCTTCTGTCGGTTGTGGTCGGTTGAGGCCGTGAGGAAAATCAAACATGTTTGATATTTCGAATCAAAATATAATTGAACTAGACAATATTTACCACACCATTGTCTGAACTGCCTTATACAAGCATTTAGTGAATGACTGTATTTCGATTAGACAACTGTGTCATCATCTCATCAGAGGCTAGGATTAAGCTACATTCACTCCCCTGAGGTAGGATTTACCTATCCACCTTGATCCTCCTAACTGATCCTCTTGTAGTCATGGCAACCAGTTCAAATTGAACTGCTGGGGGATTGCAGAAGAGGATCCTTTCTGCAGTAGCTTTCTCACTGAATCACTCATGGTAATTCATTAAAATATGAGTAATTCTGATTAATATGATCTTTTACTCATACAATAAACTTAATTTAATAATATGTTTATAATATGCGACAAAAAGCATCACAGAAATAGCTTTTATGTTCAGTCTCTTTATGTAGGACGAAAATAGGACCAATTTATGGTTATAAAAGTTTGAATATTTGATATTTCTCACAACTCCAACCGATTCATATTTCCCGCCCTCAACAAAAAGTCCAGTCCCAGGCTTCCTCAGGCCTCCTCAGACCCAATTTTACACAGTCGTGTGTTGTCCCAGGATGCCTGCGACCCTTAGTCCCAGACCTCTGTAGCTTAGTCCCAGGAGGCCGGTTGTTAGTCCCCGACTCATATATGATGCGTATGAATTTCATGCGTTTGAAAGTGAATCGGTTCCATTAGTCCCCGGAAGCCTCAGACCGTCTGCGGTGTCCTGGGACCCAAAAATCAAGGTCTGGGACTAAGCCCCGACTAAGGGTAACCGACCCTAACCAATCCAAGCCGGCGTCCTCAGGCCGCCTGGGACAACACAAATTTTGTCTGCGATGGTCTGAGGACGCCCCAGGAGGCCTGGGACTAACAACCGATTAAGAACAGACTCTTTTCCACGCGTCGGAAATTAAAACGAGGCAATGAGGAGGTCTGGGACTATATAAGTGACCGCGCACACATTCTCGTTGTTACTGACTGTTTGGCTACTGAGAGACGTGTGTCTCTGTTTTGTAGGGGTTTTCATTTTTTTAAAATATCATATAATACTTGAGCTTAAGGCAAATTTTACAGTTAGGAGACACATTTTACTATTTTTTTATTATTTTGTCAACTGGATTATGAGGAAAGAGAAAGGAGGGAAGAGAGGAATGAAAAGGATGGATGAGAGGGAGAAGGAAAGTGAAGAACAGGAAAGGATTGAAGTTGCAGAGGGAGGGATTGAGAGGAGAGAGGAGGAGGAGATTGAGGAACGTCCAGAAGCTATTAAGGAAGCTGTAGAAGAAGAAGAGAGGTGTGAAGAAGATATAGAATGCCATTCATCAGCCAAGAGAGCCAGGGTGTGTGCAACTTTTACTGACAGTCAGGAAATTTCCATTGTGGAATTTGTAAAGCAGCACCCAGAACTGCATGACAAGGAACATCCACGGTTCCACGACAGGAACAGAAGAGAGGCTCTCTGGGCAGAAATATCTGCAGAACTGAAGCTCCAGCCATTTGATGTCAGACGTTGTTGGTTCGAATCCCAGCGAACGCATTATGGCAAGCTGTCCAAGCTCCAATCTGGCCAAGCCCCGAGGGAAATGACCAAGAGACAGTCCTGGGTCTACCAACAGATGGGTTTCCTTAAAACCCACATCAGACGAAAGGGGGCCAACAGAAGTTCAGGGTTTGAGGCCAGTCCAAATACCAACAAGCAGGACGAATCGCGTGGGTCTACTACTGACACAGAACACCTTCAGTCCAGTGTCCTGAGGGAGAGGAGTAATTCCATCCTTACATCTACCCCGTTTCAACAGACTCCAAGATTCTCGAGCACTTTGACTAGATGAGGACATTGCTCTCAGGTTTTCTGCAGCAGAAGTCAGACAGGCAGCCCTTCTTTGACTACGTGGCATCAGAGGCCGAAAAGATGAGCCAAGAAGAATTTGAAGACCTATAGGGCAGGATATTTAGAGACATTGAAAGTATTAAGAGCAACCGTAGACGTCAGTCACTGCCCAGAAGATCAGCCACTATTACCACGGAGTCCCATAGGGTCGGGCTACTGCCAACAACCACTCCACAGGCGTCTAGTTCCACTCAAGCAGCAGCTGGCAGCAGTTTTGTGTACTATACACCAAGTCCCATTGGCTTCGGTAACCCTACATCAGTCCTAACTGTACAGGACGAAGGGAGCAGACACAACCTGAGTGGAATATTAAGCCAGCTCCCAGATCTAACATCAACACAGATCGTCGAGCAGCCTCAGCAGCAGCAACCGCAGCAGCAGCTCTTTACTATCACCACTTCAGCACTGCCTCAACAGCAGCAGCCTCCTCAGTAGCCATCCAGTCAGGGCGGGTCTTTGACCTGCCAGGCCCTTTTCAGGGCCACCAAATCTTCCAAAAACAATTGTTCAGCTGCAGGTTATTCCAATTCCCCTCCCAAAACAAAAAAAAAACAGTACAAATACTTATCACAAGTAAAAAAAAAAAAAGCCCAACACTTACACCACCCCAAACATAAAATAACCCGTGGTAATACACTTAACAAAAATAAGGCCACATATAAAAAAATATTGATAAATGAACTCCAATTATGGCCAATAATATGCCCATTTGTAACTTAAAATCCATGGGATTGTTTTAACTTTGTAAAAAAAAAGTCCAACACTCACAGAATTATCCCACCCCCCAAAAAAAATTCCACAAACACATGAACTGAACCCTCAACACATCCATTTGGGTGATGATATTTTATAATATTTTTTAAGCAAGGAAACAGATTTTATTGGGACATTTGTAATATTTTAAAAGATATCATAAAAATTCTCTCTTACTTTCAGTTATTCGTCTATAATTGATTCTAAATTTAAGGCAAATTTTGGGTGTAGTTTTTAAAGATTTCAGAGTTATGTTTAGCATGGGGTTTGTCTTTTTGTCTGTCTGTACAAGTTATGTTTGGCATGGGGTTTATCTGTTTGTCCGTCTGTACAAGTTATGTTTGGCATGGGGTTTGTCTGTTTGTCCGTCTGTACAAGTTATGTTTGGCATGGGGTTTGTCTGTTTGTCCGTCTGTACAAGTTATGTTTGGCATGGGGTTTGTCTGTTTGTCCATCTGTACAAGTTATGTTTGGCATGGGGTTTGTCTGTTTGTCCATCTGTACAAGTTATGTTTAGCATGGGGTTTGTCTGTTTGTCCGTCTGTACAAGTTATGTTTGGCATGGAGTTTGTCTGTTTGTCCGTCTGTACAAGTTATGTTTGGCATGGGGTTTGTCTGTTTGTCCGTCTGTACAAGTTATGTTTGGCATGGGGTTTGTCTGTTTGTCCGTCTGTACAAGTTATGTTTGGCATGGGGTTTGTCTGTTTGTCCGTCTGTACAAGTTATGTTTGGCATGGGGTTTGTCTGAAGCAAGCATAGCTCATTAATTGTTTTTGGAATAATTGGTAGTCCTGAAAAGGACTGTTTGTTAGTCCTGAAAAGGACTGTTTACTGCAGCAGGACTTACATTCTGCCATCTTGCCAGGCCACTGCTCCCTCATTATTGAAGTTGTCCTTCAGGTAATCCCTCTATCTTTTGGCTTCTCTAGCAGGGTTTCTGTCTTGCCCTCCACCAGCAGCACCACCAATCAATCCACAATCACCAGGCACATCATCATCATCATCCTCCCCAGGCTGCTGACCACCATGTTGACCTTGATACTGGCTTCTCAGTATGTTGTGCAGAACCACACAGGTGAATACCACTTCTCTGACTGTTTCTTGGGGTAGTTCAATGGTGGTCCTCATCACTCTGAATCTTGAAACCAGGATGCCAAAAGTGTTCTCAACAACTCTTCTGCCCCTTGATATTCTGTAGTTGGCAATCCTTTCCTCTCTTGTTAACATCCTTCTGCCATAGGGTTTCATGAGCCAGGTCTTCAGGGTAAAGGCATCATCTGCCAGGATGAAGTAGGGGACATCTCGACCACCCTGGGTTATAGGAGTTGGGTCAAGGAAGCCTATCCTGCCATCCTCAATCCTCCTCTTCAGCTGAGAGGCATTAAATATCTGGGCATCTGAGCAAGATCCAGCTGTACCAGCATCCACCCATCTAAACTTGTACTGCCCATCTACCAGGGCCAACATCACAATGGAAAAGAACCCCTTGTAGTTGTGGTACAGGGCTCCAGTGTTCTTGGGTTTCTTCAGGGTCACATGCTTCCCATCCAGGGCTCCCGGGCATGAGGAACATTCCACCTCATCCTGAATTCCCTCTCCAGTTCTTTCCACTCATCTGGAGTAGTAGGACATTTGAGGTACTCTCTGGTGAACTCATCCTGGATGGCCCTGCAGACCTCTGGTAGAAACTTGGAAATGGTGGATCTTCCAACCCTGAACTGACAGGATAGTGATGTGTAGGACTCTCCAGTGGCCAGATATCTGATGGTGAGGGCTACCTTCTCCCCAACACTGATAGGAGCTCTGTAGTTGGTGGCCTGCCTGGCTAGACGTGGTTCCAGTCTGGTATTTATCATTTCAAAGAATTCTGGGGTCATCCTCATGTAGTTGGTGAATCCTGGAATGTCTGTGGCATACAGATCAGCCATAATGTTGTGGTAGGCTCCCCTCTCCTCTCTCTGCAGTAGCCATGGCCTGACCCACATGTTGTGCCTTCTTCTAGGTCTCTGTATGGCTGGTGGTGGTGCTGGTGGTGGTTGCTGTGGTCGATGTAGAAATAGGAAATACATGATTATTTGTAACTGAATAAAAACCAAAAAAGCCCTAAGTTGTTGTTGAATCTGTCTGCCATTAAAAGGTGGCATCCTACTGTGTTCCCATAAAAGTAATGATGATTAGATCGCGGAATTTATATATATACCCAGAAAATCCAGCTTTTCTTCAAAACAAGAATCGACGATCCTGGTCTGGGGAAGACTGAGGAGGCCTGAGGACGCCTGAGGACGCCGGGACTTAATCGTGGGTTAGTCGGCTCTTAGTCCCAGGAGGCCTGAGGTGTCCTGGGACCCAGTCGGTATGTGTACGACAGGATCGTGGTTGAAACCGACCAGAAAACTGGCTTAGTCGGTCCTTAGTCCCAGACCAGTCGGGGACTGTCTGGGGCCACCTGAGACGTCCTGAGGCTTCCTGAGGACGATCTGTACTTAATCCCAGACTTCAATACCGATTCAGTATTCCCGCCCATTTTACCTTTTTTTCACTGACTGTCCACGATTAAGGGTCCCAGACAGGAGCAGGGCTTAATCCTTTGGTGGAACAGGGGCATAAAGGACTTTCCTTTGAAATACACATAGTAGGTTTTTTTATTGCACAACAATGTATTTTTCCTGGTTCCTCATGTCAAATAGTTATCGCAATCAGTAATATTATAATATTCAGGTACTCCCAGGTCATATTTACCATATTTAAGTATTTTTACTCAGATTCAAAACTATACCTTCATACATTTGAGAGAATATCTGCTTCAATTGTAAATGCTAGTATTTTTATAAAATACCTATTAACGAAACTTCCTTTTTTCAGCATAAACTATGCTTTTGACTTATTTCAGATTTTCATGCTTAAACTGGTCAGTTACCATACATTTAGGTATTTAAAAAAAATCTTACTTGAATAGGAAGAGTTAAATGTCTGTACAAAATAAATTCTCCTGGAATATGACTATCATACAATCTGCAAAATAAATGCATATTTCCTCTGAAAAAAATTATTTAGGCATAATTTTGAATAAAAAAGGTTAAAAAATAAAGGTTCACACATAAGAAAACAGAAATATTTTATACATTATCTTATTGTATATAGCCATATTCGTACATACATAAGATAAAATTATTTTTATCTTGCTTTCTTATATCATGTTATTTGCTTGGAATAAACTAAAAAATATTATTATTTATACCAAGAATACACAAAACCAAATTTTATTTCACCTGTTGCTGATCTTGTGCCATAAAAAAACAACAAATAAAACCAGTAAAAAAGAATTGATAGGTTCATAATCCTACAATTTACATTGTTAGATATAATCTATTATTAAAGTGGGAGTAATTAAACAATATTGCAACATTGGTAAAATGGTGTAAATTGAACTAAAAACTCAGCTGAAGAATTTTTGTAATTTTTGTTTCTTCAGTTGTATAACTTATACTTTGGATATTTAAGCCATCAACTAAGATTTCAATTTATGTTACATCTTCCAACAAAAATACCAGGAGAGCACACTGACCTTCCATCTATTGTTTGATAGTGAGGATCATTAGTAATGCTACAAAATTTTTGAGATTTTTCTCCAATGTTATCATCGGAACCAGGTGCTGCATTTCCCACTAGGACCTGAAAAGTATATTTTTACTATATTCATCTACATATTTTACTATATTCATCTACATATTTTACATTTTCAATTAGCAACCAATTGTACATTTATTTTCACGAATGCCACTGATTTATTTAAAGTAATTACTTACACTTATTGGATAGAGTTCATAATTTGACCAGATGTCATGCTCTTTGTTTTGTGCTGTACCAAGCTGCAACCTATATCTGACTTCATTGGACAATGTAACATCAGTATAAGCAGGATATACTGGGAGGCTTTGAACTTCATCCCACTGTGATGCATTGATAAATAAATTACATGACCTAGTTTCAAACACGATATCATCAATAGTACGGTTGCTGCACTTTGCAGGATTTCCATTTCCTTCACCATCACCAGTACTTTCTTCTGGTACCTAATAATGACAATTGATTTAAGAGTTTTCAATACAAATGTTTAAGCATAATTAAGTATTATTGGATTTTTAAATGCTAGTTGATTAATGAACCTCTCTTGCAAAAGGTTCTTATATGGTTCATATTGCTTTGAATACATTGAAAAGACCCCCTGCAGTTGACTCCAGTAATTGTCAGCATAGGACTTGGTTAACATGTATATACTGCCCAAAACCTTAACACTTAAATCACATAACTTACTTTTATTGACTTTATCACCTTGATCATTTGCCTCTATATCAACAAAAATCAGGTTATGAAAGAAATAACCACTCACAATATTTACCATCCATATTTTATCTGGATTAAAGCTTACAGAGGTAAGTACTGGGGTCAGTATATTGCAATATTAGGATATAGGAATACGTGGGTTTCAAGTGTAGTAAGATAGTATGAAAATAGATTATGACTGCTGGGTGGAGGGTAGGGATGGCTCAAATAAAATATAATTCCTGATGGCCACACTGAGTTGTTGCAACTTTGTTTGTAATCTGATATGTTAATATGGATGAACCATTACATTGTAATGACAATTTCATCTTTGAGTTACTTTTTTTATCCCTATAGGTAACAAACGTTATATTCTTTGGCATACTTTTCAAAAACAGGTTTCCAATCATTTATTGTAGTGAGATGTGCAAACCAGACTGCTAAAACTGTGTGAAACACTTATTCATGTTTGTTTCTGGTCTTTTTATGATTCTTAATCATTAATGTTTTATTGAGGCATCCATATTTTATTGTATCAAAGATTACAAGACATAAAATAAATGCACATATTTTTTTATCCTAATGTGAAAACATATCTTAAGTGAAAACATCAACATGACAGTAATTAATGGTTTGTTAATAATCTTTGTAATTATCTATTGTAGTAATTTTCTATTGTAGTGCCTCGACACAAAACTCTGGCTTTATTTCCCTTGTATTTATTGTATATTATTGTCAACCTAACTATTACAGAGACTGTGACATTTTGTGAAAAAAACGTGGCAAAATATGCAAAAGTATATATTTTATGAAAATAAATATAAAAAATAACATAAATAATCCAATGTCAGCAATACCAATAAAGCAATATTGTAAAATTGGCGGTAATTATTTACTATGACTAAATGATGAAAAACGTTTATATTCCATAACTGCACAAGATGAAAAACGTTTATATTCCATAACTGCACAAGATAAAGTTTAAAGACCTTGTCTAACTCACAATGATATTGATTTCCAAAGTGCAGCCTGTAATTGTAGCCTGGCATAATATTGGTACTGTTGGTTGTAGTTGTACTATTGCTGGAGTTTCCGGGTCGGACCTGTAGACAGTGATGGCAGGTGTCAGAACCTGAAAATTAAACATTTATAAATATACTGAATTTCTTTCATCTCAGATCAAAGATTTAATAGTGTACTAATAAACTGAAGCTGTAAAAATTAAATGGGTGAATTGACATCAAAATAACTAAAGTCATTGTTTGGAAAACAGCTGATTAGGTACAAGTTCTGTGTTAGTACAGAATGAAATATTGAACTCTTTTTATTACAATCAGTATTATCAAGTGGCCATTTCAAAATGATGGCTAAATGATTGAAACATTTAAACAAATGACAACTTCTAAAATATTATTTTCCAAATTAAACATAATTACAGATTTTCATTGAAACACCAGTAAACTTACTTGTATACCAACAAAAAAGAATGATCCAATTTCAGGACCAACCAATTCATCTACGTCATATTTGCCTCGAACTCTGCAATGGATCTATTGACAAATACAAAAAAAACTGAAATTACATGTAAAGTATATATTTGTAGTTAAAATAATAAGACCAATTTGGACTGATGATAAAATTGACCCTTAAGTGTTTGGGAATTATGGAAGGGTCTATTTACTTGTCAGTATGCTGCTCTATAACCTGAAAAGTTCACTTTACTTATTGTACATTTATCAGTGCTTTCTTAAATCTGCAGTTACAATAATAAAGTATTTATTGAAATAGTTTGTAAAAAATACAGGAATTTTTTTTATCATACATTTTGTCCCATAAATGTATCCTTCTCATCCCACTCAGTTTCAGGCAGTTTGGCTGGTTCAGTACATGGATGCACAACCCTTTGGATTTCCTTCCCATTCTCAGTAAGCCAAGTGTAATCACACAGGATTGGTCTGTCTTCCATTTGTTCTTCAATCTCACATGTTAAAACCACTCTATCCCTTCCTTCTAAATGTTCAACTGTGGGAGCTATCGTAACTGAACCATTGAGTACAGGAAATTCACCTTCAAATATATTTAGTGTGTTTCATACAGTGCTAATAATAAAGAAAATTCTTTTACATACCAGAGAGTCTGTGCCCAGCTAAGAAGGCAAATCATTAAGCAAAGAACAAAATAAATATGGAACCGATTTCATTTATACTATACATTAATCTTTTGAATAAATATTATTCGGATTATCAATGCATATTTTACCTGTGCGGCAACCAGGGCTGAAGCCATCATTATCACTCGATTCCCCTTCTGGACATTCACTTTCAGTACCTGAATATTACAAATTTAAAAGATTCTTATAATTTGTCATCGTATATCAGAGAAACAAAACATAGTTTGATATAGTCTGGTAATTATGTGACTTATTATCCCATTAATTTAAGCAAGAGATGTATCTTTGCTGTATTTAGAAGGACAATATTCTAACAGAGAACCTGATGTCCCTTGTTATGATGTAAATCCATACTTTAACAAAGATCATCCACACCTAGTTTTCACATTCTATCATAATATTTTTCACAATTTAGTGAAAATGTTTCATATATTGCACATCTGAAGTTTAATGTCTGCAGATATACAACATCAGGATCTATAGCAGCGATGGAGTATGGTGGAGTACTGCATTACATTTTCATCTTCCACCTCTGAATGTAGGTTCAAATTTAACCTTACCCTTAAATGGGAAAGATATTCTAACAATGTGTTCTTATCAAAGATATCATATAAACTAGAGTAGAATGGACATCAGTCTGTCACTTCCGGGAAAATCACCCCCTTATATTAGAATATTATAGAAAGTTGTGATTGTATTCAAAGTTGGGGTTTTATGCCATATTCATGAGCTAGGGTGATATTGCTACAAGTCCTCAGCATTACCACTTGTGGGTGTCGAACCACAGCCACGTACTATGCCCACCTTTTTGTATCCCGCATCATGGGTTCTAATAATGAAATTGCTGACGTATTTTGTATGGATGGGACACCACAAGTGATAGAGACAATAAAACTTTGAACCTTTGTTGAGAATCCAACCTGCCATCCCGGGTTTAACCCATATTGATCTAACGAAGGAAAATTATTTGACATAATTTGTTATATTTCAGTTGTGTCTCAACAGATGGGTCAAATTGATTAAAATGCCGAGGCTAGATTGCTTACAGGGTTGTAGGCTTTCACTAGCTACCATCTAAAATCAGTCATGGATGTTCAGCGACTTACTGTTTTCTTTCTCTGTGTTTGTATGGGGGGATAAGGGTAGCACAATCTCTCAGAAGACTACTATAACTCTGCCATGGTCCATGGAATTCTTATTTTTGAATAATATTGCTACACTACCCTGGCTAAGAAGGCCACTACACTTAATTTTCCTTTATTAACTGCCTACTGGCTGGACCAATTTTTGTCCTACCACGAATATATATATTAGGCCTGAAGATTTTTTTCCAGATGACTTACCCTGATCTTTGACCAAAGGTCCAAGATAATATAACTCAAAAATCATTTTACTTTCTCTTTCTTGGGAAGCACAAAAGGTCAAATACATTGTGCAATTGCTTTTGGTGTGCAGTGATCGAAAATGCCTGAGTAACTGGCTTATTTGGTTTTATTTGAATAAAAATTGAGATACAATTAGTGTCCATAGGGCTCGGCAAAGTCTGCCGTGCATCATATGTGGAACTTTTTCCATATTTGGGCATCCTAGAGTCACATAACCCAAAACTTTGTTAACTTTTAAAAATGTAGCCTTTACAAATTAAAAAAGTTCCTCAAATGTCTCAAACCCCTGTCCCGGCTCAAACTCTATATCTAAATGCAGTGCACAAGTCACAAATCCTAAGATTACTGTTATTATACTCTAGGCTTCCAATTCCCCTGCCAATGTACTGCCAATTATTTCTGAAAATCTAAGTGAAATTAAACCCCAAGTTTTAAATTGTGAATAGAAATTTTAGCTATTACCAAAGTCCTCAGAGGTTATACATGGTTCACTTTGCAGATATTACATATTTGTGTTAAATCATTGAATTAATTAAACTACTTCCAGTTTACATGGTTATGCATTATATATCTTTTCAATTTGGCAGCCGAAATTTTCCTTGCTCAGAAAAATTTTTAAAAAGGACGTCCGTTCTAGCCTAGTTTATATGATTGTTATGGTTCTTCCATCCTCTGAACTTCCTGTCATGATATGCTTTTCACCACTGGTCCACAAAAGATTGATCAAACCGAATCAATGAACATCTAAAGGTTAAGGCCTTAAGGCTACAGTAACTATATATCTTTAGACTGAATATTTTTGACATGTTTCTCAATTTAAGTATCAAACACTGGACATATTGGGAGAATGTATGTATGCCGTTGGAGTTTCTCACCTTATGGCTTTGAATACTTACCAATGCAGTAACCTTCTGGGCATCCTTCAGTTGGTACGAGTTCATACACGTTGAATCCATCACATTTCTTTACATTTATCAGCCACTCCTCATCACAAGGGTCAAGGCCAAATGTCATGCATACTTTCAAGGACTGAATCTCTTCTGTATCTTGGATAGGATCTGAGAGGCAGAGTAAATCAACTGACCAGTGTTCAGAGAGAAGAGGGTATCAATCTGTTATGCTGCATATTAATTGAAAAAGTTTTCATCTGATCCTTAACCAATATTCTCAGTTTTAGTAGCACACTCAGGAGCTATCTGTTTACAACTGCCTTTCTGGCACTACCTTATATTTAAGTTCAATTTTCAAAATTTATCGAGAGAACTCCCTGATTTATAGTCCAGGGGGCTGCTATGACTAGACCTATTGAAAAAAGGTAGGAATACTAAAAAGAAATAGTGATAATAAGATTTACAACCTACAAAATAGTGCAGCTAGAATTGTTACAAATTCGAGTAAGTTTACTAGGATAACTCCCGTCCTTAAGAAACTCCATTGACTCCCTGTTCAGTTTCGCTCAGAGTTCAAACTGGCTACCCTGGTGTACAAGTTTATTCACACTGGCTTCCCTAAATACTTTGCTCCATATCTTTCCACATACCACAATACTTACAATACTAGACGCAGTCAGAGTGTTGCAAATTTCTTTAATGTTCCAAAGTTTCAACCTAAAATTCACAAGTCCACTAAACAGTTTGGTTTCAGTTTTGCTTTTGATGCTCCCACTGTTTGGAATTCACTCCATGAAGACATTCGTGCTTCACCCACTATTGCCTCTTTTAGAAAGAAACTCAAAACCTATCTCTACGCAAAGGCTTATCCTCCTTAGCTCATTTTCTCTTATGGCTTCTCCATGGTGCCGACCTATTTCTGTCCCTGGATTTTGAATTTTGCATATTGCTATTGTCTTGTTGCGCCACAACTCAGTGGAGATTAAGCGCTATAAAAGTCAAATTAGAATTAGAATTTTAACTGATATGATATCATTTATTACCCCTGGTAACACTTTTGGATTAATAGGTGGACCCAAGCAACAAATCTTCTCATGGAACAAGATTACTGTTCTCCATTTGCAACATCCTTAAGACCAGTCATAGCAGCCTAAACAAAATCATAGGTGATTTACAAAAAAAAAGACAATTGCTACAGCTCAGGGCAGAATAACTCACTCAAAGGTTTTAAAAAGAATGCTTAAAGTATGGTGTTGCCGACTGGTTCCTTTATGTTCACTGAAGTTAAGCAGCACTAGACCTGGTTAAACCTTAGATGGGCGATCATTTGAGCTCTGGGCCAGGATATGGGCAGATAAATACTGACTTGATAGATCACTTAAATGATGATCCCGTCACTATATAACAGAAACAAGGTACTAGGTGCTATATCAAATCCATCAATTCATGAATTGAGCACTACTCTAGTGTCCTACACGTGTTTTTCATTGTTTTGCAGTTCACACATATTTGTCCACAAACGTGAACAAAGACATATTAAAACAAAATAAAAGAAAATAAGAAGTAAAATATATTGGAGAAAAAAGGTAATTTTACCACTCAACCATACAGCAAATGTAGTTCCACAAGCACCAGTTATATTAGGTGCATAGTTTGGCATGTCATTCCCTGCTTTACTGATGAATCTATACCAGTTTCTCAGTAAATCTTTATCACACTTTTTCCTGCTTTCATCTGTGGTGATAAAAGTGGTGCTTCTGTAAAGCTCTTCATATCGAGTTTCATGGTTGTCTACATTGCATGGATCTGCGAACACAAAATTGAAGAACAACCATGCAAGTACTAAAACGAGAAAAGAAATCAACCATCTCCAGGAATTCTTCAAAGGCAGTACATTCAAAGTTTTAGTGATGCAGAATTTAAGATGAAGCTGTTTCTCATTTGCTGTTACCTTGATCTGAAAGTTAGAAAGGTTGCTTTTGACAGTAAGTGTTTAAGCTTTTTACTTGCTTGGCATTGTTATGTCAGGTTTCTGCTCAATGTTTTACAACAATTTACAAGTATTTAACTTTAAACCTTCTATAATAACATTTAATATTATTTTAAGTTTCCTCACCTTCATCTCCTCGTGTCATTAACACAACAAGTGCAAGACAAAGTATTTGTTTCAGTAACATCTTTTGCTCTGCTACATCATATGGGAGCACTTATGATTTACACCTCGTTTTATATAAGAGTCTTCAGCAAACTTGGCAATGTTCCCTTTATATGTATTTGATTCAGCTATCATGAGCTATCTACAGTATAAGAGTGTCCCACATTACAGACAATAAAATCAGTCAGCCTTTTTAAGATTCAGATAGATTGATCATACTCAAAATTCATTTGCTTACGTTTGTTTTTAATGCAGTTTCTAATTAACAGTATAAAATTGTAAGTGTTTCTAACTGTAACTCCCATGAATATTCCCTTAAATTGCGGTTAATTACATTAAAATAATGAAAAAATAGGTTAGGAACTTTATTAAGTCATATATATAAATTCGCAATATTAATAAACAAGGATATGAATCCTTTAACTGTGTCTTAGATCTGGTGTAAGCACTGATAACGCAATTGCAAGCTGTCAAGAAAATGCTTCATCTATTCTGTTTACTTTTACTGATAAAAGGCAAAGATGATCAATACTGGATTAATACTGTGTTTTTGGTGATATTGGTTAATATATCAAATGAAGCTCTAGTTTAAATTCAAAGACTAATGAAACATGTACAATCTACTGATATTAGGTTTTTGTGTGCTCATTTCCACGCCACTAACCTTACAACATTCATATATAAAATTTGTGAAACATGTTGACACATCAGTGTCACCAGAACAACATTTCATTGACTTTCTCCATATGGTTCAGCTACAAAATGTGGATATAGCTGGAATTGAATTGTCAAAAGCCTTTTATATAGGGACTAGTGTATATTTTATTTTAGATATATCTGATTCAGCTTTATATTGGTTGGATGAAAGTGGTATAAAGGCATCATTTGAGAAGAATATCGAAATTCACTTAGCTTCTCTTCAAGTTCAAAACACTGATTGTGAAAGTAGCAATGTCACAGAAGAACTGTGGCATATAGGACGCATCAGGCGACGTGATAAAATTGAAGTCGGAATTAATCATCCATATTTCCTAAGCAATAATACTGATACAGTTGAAGGCAATGGAACTGATGTTTATATATTTGACACTGGTATTAGAAAAAGCCACAGCAGTTTCGCAGGTCGAGTGACTTGGGGATATGTTGCACCAGTATCATGGGATACTGATAAAACAGAGGATGACCTCAATGGACATGGCACACATGTGGCTGGTATAGTCGGTGCTGACAATTATGGCATAGCTAGAGATGCTAATATCATATCTGTCAAAGTCCTGAGCAGAAATGGGGGTTCAGCTCTATCAGATCTTTTGGATGGCATTGCTTTTGCACTGGGTCATGCTTTAAATAAATCAGAACAAGCAGGAAGTTTGATCAAGGCTATCTGTAACCTGTCTTTATCATTTGTAGGATCATCAGAGTCACTGGAAAATGCTATTCAAGAAGCCAGCTCTTATGGTCTGATATTTGTGGTGGCTGCAGGCAATGATGATTCCGGATCCTGTTACTATTCCCCCGGCAGAATAGATCAAACCATCACAGTTGCAGCCTCAGACATTCATGATGTATTCTATTTTAACTCTAATTATGGGTCTTGTGTTGATGTCATTGCCCCAGGAGTAGATATCCTTTCTGCTGGAATTACCTCAGATACTTCAACAGATACAATGACTGGCACTTCAATGGCTACCCCAATGGTAGCTGGGGCATTGTCTGTTTACATGAGCAGATATACAGGGAGTGAAAACATTACTCACCAAATGGTAATGGAGTGGTTAACAGATACTGGCATTCAGGATGCTATTGATATTCCACCAAATATTGCTGTGACAACAGTGAACCTTTTACTATTCATCACTTGTACATCAGAAGAAGAAGGTAATTGTATGTCAACTTAATATCAATGTATGAATGTATTTTTACTCTTACACATGATCCCAATATGGTAGGCCAATGTTTACATGTATAACAAGCAATTACTTTGGGAGCACAAACCCGAGGATCAGGGGCCGGTTTCACAAAGTCTCCTTAAGATAAATGTCACCTTAAATTCTAGAATATCCTTGATTTTCTCCCTCCTTTAAAAATCTCAGTTTCACAAAGCCTCCTTCCTTAAAGGAGACCTTGAAAACTCCCTTGAATTTCAAGGAAGCTAAGGACCTACCTTAGATTTAAGGAAGTGTCCTTCAAGGAATGTTCATTAACTTTAATGAACATTTTAAGGTGAATCCACCAAAATATATAGAACTTGAAATATTATTTTCAAACCTGCATCCACAAACAATGTTATGCTGTTTATTTCATACAATTTGGTTGTTTAATTCTTGACAAATTGATGTTCAAACTTTTGAAGTGAGAAACATATTCATGGAGTTTCCGTGAATATAAAGGGCCCCTCCCTTAGTTTGGGTAAAAAATTGTCATGTGACCTACTGTATTAATTTGCAAAATATTATCACAACCAATCTACAAAATTTATTAAAATATAGTAAAATATAGATTTACTGATCTTTAACAGTGTTACAATAAGGACATTGCCTCCACAAGGTAATTTAGGTACAAAATAAGTGAACAAGTACACATGTACTTACAGTGAAAGAAAAACATTGGTGTGGTTATAGGTTTTGGAAACAACTCCCAAAAGAAATAAAAATGCAAATAATGTATCTGAAAATTAAAATGTACCTAATGTACCAAGATTAAAATAGTTAAAATGCTAAAATGAAATTTACTCTCTTAATGTTTAAAATAAATTGTGTGAATGTTATATAAGCAATGGAGGAGAAATTCCCAGCAGTGTTGTTATACAGGGAATCGCCCTTCCTTTGTTTTAAGGAAAATCTTTGGTAAGGTGGAATAAAGGAGGCTTTGTGAAACAGGATTTAAGGGAAGCCTTAAATCTTGCCAAAGGTTAGAAATCCCCCTTCCTTTACTTTAAGGAAGGGAAAAACAAAGGAGGCTTCATGAAACCGGCCCCTGGAACCAGATATTATCAAAAATTCCTTTTGGAGTCTGAACTTAGATCCAGATCATCTTTGAGGTGAATCGGGAAATGGCTTGAGTGGGCTTGATAATACTATAAAATGAAAATACTATCCCGATCCAATGTATAGCTAGGTGAGCAGACAAACAAAGTTAAACAATTACAATACCCTAATGTGTGCAGACTAACAAGCACAGTGACACAATTATGATACCCTTATGTGTGCAGACTAACACAGTCACACAATTACAATACCCTAATGTGTAAAAACAAACAAGCAAACTGACACGATTACAGTACCCTTATGTGAGCAGACAAACCAAGTGACACGATTACAGTACCCTTATGTGAGCAGACAAACCAAGTGACACGATTACAGTACCCTTATGTGAGCAGACAAAACAAGTGACACGATTGCATTACCCTTATGTGAGCAGACAAACCAAGTGACACGATTACAATACCATTATGTGTGCAGACAAACAAGCAAAGTGACACAATTACAATACCATTACCATTCTTTGTGGGGAAGGTTACAAAATCTTTTTGGATATCCTGAAATATTCAAAGCTATCATAGTATAAACCATGTAATCTTGTGCTTGTGTTTCAGTAAGGGGGTTACATTTTTATACCTCCCTGGTGCTTTAGGGATTCATTATTCAGTTCCCATACTTGACATATGTTACCTTTACTTTCTTTGCTGATCCTCATATCTCTGCGACAACTTATATTATAAATATTTCTACTACTTTTATGGCTTGTATGCAGTAACCAGAGATAATTTAACGTCAGATTTTTCCCCCCGAGAGGTTTGAACGTGGCAAAATGGAAACTTTTAGCTCAAGGCAACACTGAATTTATTTCTTTAGGCTTACATTATTTTACTAGACAGTCTCTTATTATATATTTTTATCGTGTTATACACATAATAGTTTGTATTAATTGCATTTGTTGGTTTCATATTGTTGTGAGTCCAAATTTTTTAGGCAATCAGGTTTCTTAAAGTACTATAACAATAGGCATGTGGCACTCTCTATCTTTAAGACCACTTATTTATTCTAGAATCAGTAATTAATTTAATTTAAAAGTTATTAAAAGAAATCTTTATTAAAACAAATTGATACCGCCTATTTTTTGTAGCACACTGCAATTTGTTAAGTATTTAGATTTTATGGTTTGTGCATTTTTAAAAAGTGTATTTTATTTGTGGCTTACACCTTTACATCACTTGTTGGTAATGGATATGTTTTGTTGCTTGTGCTTTACAGAAATAACAACTGCTTCAAGTCCACAGACCACCACAACTGCAGGAGCAACTCTACAAGCATGGGAGATAACGTTGATTGTAATTGTATGTCTCATTGTAGTGGCAGTACCTGTTATCGTTGTACTCATAATCAAACTCAAAAATTCTAAAACAGTAATACCCTAAGGAAGTAAGCAATTCCTGAATTGAATACCATTTTACAGGAATAATGCTCTACGTTTAACAATGTATATTTGACTAGAATAAGATAAATTATCTTTTATGGGTAATTGTAGATGTAAATAATAAGTTTTGCAAATATAAGTTACAAATTAACAATTAAAGGAACCGTTCTGTGGCAGTTAAAACTTCAGGAAGATCTATGTAATTTTGAATAATATATATAATCAGGTATGTGGAACACAATAACCATAAATTATACATTGAAAGTGGATTAGTCCTTTTGTAATAACATAACTGTATTGAAAATATGTTTGAGGTGATCTTGTGATATGTGGTGCTGAGTGGCAGTAACTAAATAAAACAAAAACTATTTTGAGAAATATAATATCTTGGCTTCAGGAATTTTCATTATTGTCCACTACATTCTGCTGAAATTTGTGCGGTTACCAACACATTTTAGCATAAACAGAAACAAGTTCCATAGAACCTTCTTAAAACTTTCATTAATTCAAGAAACAGTGAATGACATGTAACCTCTTAATCAAATGAACCTTACGCAGGTACAAAAAGTAGTAAGTCATAAAAATATAGGCTAAAAATTTCAGATTGACGCATTTCATGATTGTTAAGTGTGAGTTAGTGTTATATTTTGCCTCAGAAAATAAAAAAATAGTACTTAGGAGTTTTTATGAAGGCCTCAGCAACGGATAGGGTTTTCAGTCACTGTATGCTCACCTTTGTCAGTGTGCTCTCTAGTCCAGCTTATATGTGGGAATCAATGAGGTCTTATCCTTATTATATAGGTAATGGCACTCCATTATGTAAAAATAATGGCCTGTGAGGCCAATCAGGACCGAATAGTCATTACATTCACATAATAGATGTACTTCTCTTTTAACCATATAGTATAATCTACTAAACTGCTTTCTCATGACTATGGTTCTTACCAGTATAAATGAAATAAACAGTAAGATATCAAAAAAGAAAGATTAGTCCTGCTTTGTAATGAATATCATACTTGTTTTTAGCTCAATGGCCTTTTGAATATCAATACATATGCAATATCCTTTACTTCTGTTTGTCACTGGTGATTTTAAACTTTTGGGGGGGATAGAATAAAATTAAATTTTGAATAAAGCTTTCAAACAGTGAACAAGTTTAACCATGAGTAGTGACAATGGATATTAGGATCTGGAGAAATTTACATGACATTGATGCTACAGATGATTCTTTGTGATGCATTTTTCATCTTGCTGTGGTAAATTGTTCATATTTTAAGACCAAAGCTTTAGGGAGTGGGGAATTACTTTCTATTTTGTTTTGTACTTTTGGTGTTCAAGTGAAAATGCTTCATCAGATTTGCATTTTTTTTCTTTGTCTCTATCCGAATTTCATATCTTATAAACGTACCAACTGAAATGACTGATTATTTTTGTACATCCCCAGAAATGTACAAGTGATTCCAATGACATTCAATTGTTAATAAATGTTCTGGCTTCCTGTTTGTGCAAAGTTTAGGTTTTTACCAAATTAAGACACCAAGCGGTGACAAATAAAACAAGCTCCAAGAAATAATAGCTCCAATCTCAAGTTGTGCCAAGTTAAAGTGGGGCACATTTATATAATTTGAATTACAATAGAGACATACTCTCAGCCGCTACTTTGTATGGAACCATCTGCTTTTTAGTGTTCTTCTAGCATGTGGATGCATCTCCTCACCATCTAGTTCTGTGCATTGAGTAGTATCATTGTAAATAAGTCTGGATTTATTTTAGGTAGGAAGCATTCAACACCATACGGAGGATGTTTTCAGCATGTGGTGGATTTTTTTTGAAATGTTTGAAAAGCCTGCCATAAGCTCTCATGTACCAAACTAAAATGTACATGCCTGAGACTTGAAGGGGATGCACCAGTATTTCTTTGTGGGGCAGCTCATTTTTAAAATGTACACTACCCACATAAAAAGTCCATTTACAGAACAATAAGGACAAGTTCATAAATCAAAAATTCAAATGCATATTAATATATATAAGCTGAAAAGTGTGAACGGGCCATAAGACAGGTTTTGACTTTCGCTGCGCTTGGAGGTCACTGGTGTCATTTGACCAGGACACTGTAACAAAGCAAAACCCACTTAGATGCTGAAAGGCTACTTACATATTTTAGTGTTTTGACTCTTTCAACGCAAAACCATGATGCCTGTGACAATGTGGCTATAGCATTCGAGTCCCAAGTCTTAAACTGACTACACATGGAGGATTTGGGGACCATACCTCGCCAGCCTAAATGCTTCACACACATAATTCGACAAAATTCATCAAGGGTATTTTAAAACCACAACCTACCGCCTGACTAATGAATCCTAAAATCCCAAAACAACACTGCATTTTAAAATGGTAACCTTAAGTTAAACTACAGTACGAATTTTCATTTTACTACCTTTGAATTTACACCTTAACTTAGGTTAAGTTACTCTAGCTAATGTATTATATGATTCAAACATCTTTCTAAGTGTGCCTATGATATATTGTTATGAGTATCTTCTCGAATCATGATTTTGATAAAAATGCAATGTAGCGTTTAATTTGAACATTTTACCATAACCATTTTTAACAGGATCAACAACTTTAAAAATGGCTAGCCGTTACCATACGTCGCATAACAAATGACCCTTCAGCTAATTATCAACTATGACCAAATTCTAATCTAATCTACTGGTTTCCAGGCCCAATATCTTCCCATAATGGGTGCTCATTGTGCTGAGTTGACAAATGAATTTTCAAAAAAAATAGTAGATAGGGGATGATCTGAGTCAGTAATGCATGGATGTGGGTGTGTCTTAAGGTGTTTACTCAAGTATGTGACTGAGGACCATTTGTCTAGTGAAAAAGAAGTGAGTTCCGGAGGGTTGGTGCATAATGGATGAAGGAGTTCACAATCGAAAGAGGGGACATAAAATAACTTAAAATTTTGGGCTGTAACATCTGGTATTTCTTGATGAAGGATAAGAATGGACTTTTTCACTGAGGTGCGTTGGTTGGCTATTTTTAGAGCTTTGTATGTGTTTGAGGCCTACTTTGAGCTCAATGAATGCAAACCCCTAGAGTGAAGTGAAACTGAAAAAAGAAAAAAAAATCACCTTTGCTTCCACACCTTTTTAGAAACCGAACCTCCTGGATTCAGTAAACAAAGTTGATACCATTATCAGTCTCCAAAAAAGCATGAAAACCCAGGGAAGTGTAACTATGTGTTTGTTACAAGAGCTAAACTGACAACCTAACCGTGAATATGGTATTGAAAATTGTGTCAATATTGAGATGAACAACTTTCACTATCGATGCAATTTGGCTTCATATTAGAAAGAAAATCAGCACTTACAATTCACCCGCTTATTCATAAATCAGCATTCAACAAAACCAAAGATATAATAACCTATTTAGAGGGTGGTAAGCATTTTAATGCAATACCAGGCATGTAAAACCCCACTTCTTTAAAAAAAACTACCTAACTTACCCGTTATCATAATAGATCTTATCTAGCTTTCCCTATGGGCCATCAGAGGACCTCAGATGCCTAGTGGGTTAGCTGGGTTAGCATCTTATCACAGACGGTCACCTCTGTGTGGGTTTAACTCCCACAAGTTAAAATGCAGAGGACCTGTCCCAAAATGACCCTGGCTAATAAAAGGGATGTAAAATCCCAATTTTGGCCTTTTCATCCCATCATTCCATGTGTTTATCTGTCCCTAAATGTTGCCTTACTTTGCAAACCGTTCATGCTACACGTCATCCTAAGTCTGTCACCGCTGTAACCATTGAATTACGTGGACCAAATTTGTATCCTGTGAAGTGCACCATTGCAACCCTTTGTCATCTGTTGGAAACTTTGCTCACCGTTACCAAAGCTATTGTTAGTGGACGTTTCTCTACGTTTACACTCCATCACTACCTTTTACTGTCCATCACTTTACGTGACATAAAGTGGTGTCAAGTGTCTAACCATCTCTATTGCACCATGCACACACCATATGTATACTCCTGGTATTTGTCTTCATTTTGGGAACCATGTGTGAAAGCCATTGTTCAAACTGTTTACCAATTCTGCTTCAACTCGACTGCTGTTGTAAGACCCTTTCCAATACGTGGAAGACTTCTCTGGTCCCCCCTGCAAATGGCACGTCACCAGCCATTTCTTTACATTGGTGGTACATCGACAGGTTCTTTGCTTTTCGTCCCCTAGTGTTATGTTTTCTCCCGTTGGTATAGGCTCCCGTCACTTCACCTGTCTCTCTATTGCTACAATTCGGTGACAGTTACTCTTGTCAAATGACGAGAAAAAACACACGATCCAATTACTTTGTAATCCATTGCTTCATTTTTTCTCTACGTCTTCATAACTCTTCCTTTACATTGTTACCCTACTCACTACTCATCGACCTTTCTCCCCATGTGGGATCACTTACAGTCCCTTTAGGTACTTAGCTGTAACTTGCTTCCCGTTGCATCACCTCACACACTGGTCAACCGCCATGTGGCCACAGTATTGTTTGCCCGTTCCTCTCCCAGTTTGTAGAACTTGGTATATATATATATATATGAGGCATTTTGGTCAAGAATGGCCATTTTACTTTGAAACGTTACCATGGATAGAGCACTACAACAATTTATTCAGGCCAATGCCATTGCCATGGCTGCACAGAATGACCTTCAGTTTATGTGGTTGCTGTGGATGCAAGCTGTAGGTGCAGAAGGAGATGTAGGAGAAGAATCTGGACAAGGGGGTGGATACTTGAAAGACCCAGGTTTGGACTGTATGAAAACCTCCTGGGAGATTTATTAGAGGGAAATGATCCAAGGTCCTACAGGAATTTCACCAGATGTGCTCCAGAGTTATTCCAATTCATCTTGCAATGAATCACTCCTGCAATTACAAGAACCCCTAACAGGGCACCCGGCTGTCAAGGGGCACAGTTGGAACCAGGTCTGATGTTGGCTGTGACGTTGTGGTATCTTGCTTCGGGCAGCATGTTCACTGACCTCCAGTGGGGCTTCAGATTAGCACCAAACACCATATCACCGGGAAGTCTACCAAGCTATTGTTGATGCATTTTGGGAGGAATTCATAGTGACACTCAATACAGAGGCTCAATGGCGAGCCGTTGCAGATGCCTTCCATCAACGATGGAATTGTCACCATGTTCTCGAGACTATTGATGGAAAACATGTTGCTATCCAGAAGCCACCCAATATTGGTTCAGAAGAGGTTCCATTCTATCATCATAATGGCTGTTGTTGATGCAAACTATAAATTTATCTGGCTGAACACTGGCACTAATGGGGCAGCGGGTGATGCCCACATGACAGGCTTCACCAGCCTCAACTTGAACCCTTCCCTGGTGCCACTGCAGATATTCCATGTTTCCTCATTGGTGATGATGCGTTTGCTCTAGAAGAGTTCCTCATGAAGCTGTATGCTCATCGGAATTTGTTGAAAAATGCCTTTGGGATTATGTTGATGCACTTTCGAGTGCTCACAACAACTATGTGGCCCAGACCAGAGATTGCCAGTCTAATTACTACTACATGTTTTGTGCTACATTACATCATCAGAGACCGCTACCCAGTTATGCAAGCTCCCATGCTGGATCAAGAGGACCAACATTTTAACTTGATCCCAGGTTTCTGGCGGAATGGATATGATATGCACAACATTAATGGGAACATTGGTAGTAACACCTCCAAGAAACGGGTCAAGGCCCAGAGGGACTTAATGAAGTTAATCTATTATGACACTGGTGCTGTGCCCTGGCATACCAAATGATCTAGTTTTCTGATGTGCTCTTCTGTGGGATATGCATGCAATGACTGAGAATTTATTATTTTTTATGGACTTTATAAAAGTCGTTGACTAACTCTATATTTATTGATGCATATTTTTCCTAACTTATATTTCTGCCTTTAATTATATACCTGTGACACTTGAAACTTTGCAAAAATCATTCTGCTTTTAAATGTTGTTATTTTATTTCTTGCACATTGTCAAAATGTCTTCTTAGGCATGTTGATAATTGTGTTAATTTAAAAAAATAATACAAAAATACAAAAAATGAATAAAAAAATATAGAGTCTTTGGAATGGTGAGATTAAGTGCTATGAAAGTGCACATGCTATTACATTACATTCTTTTATTATTGATACAAGATATATATCAGTTAAAAGTTCATAACATGAAAGGTAGTTGTAAAAGCAAAGTGAAGCAGTGCATATAGTTGGTAAAGTACTTGCACTGCTGCTACCACTCCCACCAAGCAAACAAGTAAGAACCACCCTGGGTTTGAACCCTCACCTCAGAGGTTGGAGGCTTTGACATTTAGATGCCTTCTAGTTAATCAGTTAATCAAAGATGTGAAGTAATCATTGTAAGTAACTGCTAACTTTTCCGGCAAATGTAAATCCTAGTTAGCTTTGTGCCCTGTGGCCAGCAAAGACAACATATTTCAACAATATCCCATTTATTGCATTCATAACAAATATTGCCAAAAAACATGACAAGGTGGAATTGTATATACAAAAATGGTTTGAAATACTGTGAAAATAAGATTACCACCCAGACATCTTAACAGAAACAGCCATTACATGGCACTGTGAAATTAAAAAACAGCCACCGAAAACATGACAATGTGTGACTGCTCAACCAACAATGGTTCACAAAAACTGTTAAAATAACATTACCACGCAGACATATTAATAGACAACAGCTACTACATAGCACTCTGGAATTTAATAAGTTGCCACCAACACAGTATAAATGCAACAATCAGTTTCCTATGCCACAATACAGAGACAGTAAAACAAGAGTTTCCGGGGACGTTTTATTGTGAACCCTGGGTCAGCATATAAGGTCAGAGAAAGGTCAAAGATCAAGTTTGGAGTATTTTATTTACATGTTAGTAAAAGAGATGCATTTTAAAATAATAATACATGATTTTAAAAGGCACCAAGACCAACTAAAAAGTAGAGTGGCCAATGCGGGCAAAAGTAGAGGGTATGATGGAAAGAGCCAGGGAAGCATTTTGGATGTAGGTCCAAACAGCAGTGCTTCTCCAGAGGCCATGGGCCTGTATGTTTTGTAGTTGTATATTATTATCGAAGGGCGGGGTGGCCCCAGATCTGCAAAAGGTGTGGAACCCATGTCCTGAAGGTGGGATGTTTCTGTGGGTAAGTACACATTTGAGGGCGTCTCTGACATGTGTATCAATAACCTGGCCAATGGTGGGTAGTTATTAGCAAACAATGGGTGGATGGAGGGAGGTTCTGGACTTGAGAAGAGCTGATAAGGCTCGAGGAGAGGAAGTGATTAGCATGTGAGGGGATCTGAACTATGTGGAGGGCGTGTGGTCCTGCAGAGTTTTGGGGGATTTGATGACCAAATGGGCACCTGAGTGGGCAAAGATGAGGTCCTGGCTAAGAGTGTGCTTGCAAGGGTCAAAAAGCTTAGCACTATGAGGGGCAATGTTTGACATTATGAGGAATGCAAGGAATGACGTATGGAAAATATCCCTGAATAAAAAGTGGTCGGAGAGAATGTCACAAGACACTGATATGTGACAGGGAGTTATCAAATCAAAAACACCCCTGGGGGTGGGGGAAAAGTGGGTATTAATTGAGATACTGCGTAAATATCTGTTCACAGCATGGTGATAAAGATAGGTGGAGTCAAGGTTGTATGCTGTAGCCATTGTTTTGTTGGAAGACAAATAATTTTTAATAACCCTGGCAGAGATATATTTGGCATACAAGTACTCCAGGAAGACCAGAATGTGTGATAAATTTAAAGTAATGGGAAGGTCCATAAATATCCAAAAGGAAAGAAATATTCTGAAGTGTGTTTTGTGAGCTGCTGAAGTGGATGGTCTGTAGGCTGATCCCTATCTGCGTACGGCTTCTCTCACCAGAGGGGAAGATGTTGGATTAGAACCTGTAATTATACAGCAAGGTCAAGGTTAAGGTACTGAACTGGGATATTATGCCAAAGGTAGTTATTTGGCAATTTTCTTAGTAATTCCTGGTTATTGGGGTTGTTGGAGTAGATCCTTGATAAAAGGTCAGCTATTGAGTTGCTGGCCCATGGTATGTGTTTAACGTCTAGAGTAATATCATGAGAGGTTGTAAGGAGCCAGATGTTTCTATCACAGAAAGCCAGGAAAGAATCCCTGGTCCTGTCTGTGTCAAACTCTTTGACCACAGACAAATTGTCACAAAACAGGGTAACCACCGAAAGGGACCACCTAGCACCCCAGAGAGGTTGGGCTGCAAATATATTCAACATTTCTATATATACAATTTTAAGTGAAAGATCAATTATGGGGAAAGCAGGGGTGCAATAAATTTCTTTTTTCCACACCCCACCAAGACCGATGAGACAAAGTCTTGTCAGCTGGGATAGATTTTTATCAAAAATTGTAATGCCATTAAATACAGACATAAATTTTAGAAACCAGTTCAAATCCATCTTAAACTCTGGAGTCAAATCAAGCTTCTTACTTTTGGGACTAGCCCTGAAGAGTGCCAACATCCTGTCGATGAATATGCGAGCGGGGTGAAAGCATTTATGAATACAAATGAGTTTGCTCAACAGGGACTGAAACTGAGTCCTGATGATGCTAAGATTGGTATAGATGCGACGACACTCAGCATGAACTTCATCAATATTTTCTGAATCAATCTGCAAGGTGTTATGATCCAGGTCAAAGTGAATGACCAGACAGGTGAGAGCCCTAGAAGGGGGAATGTCTGTCCATGTTCATGGGGAGGCCCAATTGTATGAAAAGATCAGAAAGCAGTTGAAAAACTTCTTCAGCTAGGGTCTCAGGGGCCACAATGATATAATCATCAATATAGGCAAACATTTTTGCTCCAAGTTGCCTGACCATGAAGATAATGGCATCGGAAACACGCTGAAATGCCGCACTGCCGCGTGTCCAGCCAGTCGTTGATGTACATACCACCCCTCCAGTTGATACCAATCTTGAGGGTGCTAGCTGGATCTGCATGCAAATTACAGAATGCATGCGCCACGTCGATCTTGGCCAAGGTAACCCTACCATCCATAGTCAGTATGGTGTCAACTATAGCATCAATGGTGGGGAATCTAAGACCAAAGTGATCCCAATCAAATTTTCCATTGTCCACCTGGTGGTTAACAGAATTGGCAGAAGGGAAGGAGAGATCCAGTATAACTCGATGCTTGTCGTCGCCCTTAGACCTGGTCAACATGGGGGAGCAGTGAACGTTGTGTATATACTTGCTGGTAAAAGGGCCTAAGATAGCCTTGTGTCATATTTCTTTCTGAATGTATTCATTTACTGCCACAGGATAGGCCATAACCGAATAATGGTTTCTAACTTTAACATTATTCAATGCATCTGGATCAGAGATACCCAGGGGAATCCAAATTTCAGATATAGGATAATTTTCTTATGAGGGTATTCCCTCAAGTGGTACTCCCAGGCAGTTATGTTCAGATCAGAGCTAATAGGAATACGAACACATCGATAGTTGGGTACTCCAGTACTTCTAATGACCTTAGCTGCTGCCATGTACTGATCCAGATCATGCAACTGTACTACCTTATGATCCGGACCAATAAACTTGAAGTCTGGGCTTTCAAGTGCTATATAGCCCACTGATTTATGTGGGAAGTTAATGTGAACCATATGTTTACTTTTTCTTATCAGCAGAAGTACTTCTGTTATCTGACTTGCAACTATCATCAATCAAGATGTTCTGACAATCTGTGTGTACGGAAACAGATAACATGTTGCTATGGGTAACATTAACATTGGAAAAACCATCGTTTTGTGAAACCAGTAAATCCTGATGGTAAATCAATCTGTCTATCATACTTATAATTCCGTCCTTACAAGACATATTACTTCATTCCATAAAAAATCATCTTCACTATAATTATCAAAGGCCAACTGTGCTTTGACAACCCACCAGTGATGACAGTGGAAGTACACATATACAAAAATATGTTGGTAGAATACAAGACCTGCAGGAATATCAAAACATTGATAAAATACAACACCATGGTCGGGGTGAAAAGAATAATATGCAAACAGTTGTATAATAATGCCTTGAATAGGACAATACTCATATCAAAGTGATCAATATGGCTAATTATTACCTGAGGAGTGTCCTGCACTGCAGAAGTGTACTGCTGAGGCTGCTGTGGCTGATGCTGAGGAAGGTTTGGCTGTTGTAAGACTTGCTGCTGCTGTGGAATGGTAGGCTGTTGGAAGACTTGTGGCTGCTGCTGCTGCCTTTCCCTTTGTTGCAATACCAGACTGCACTGCCTGTGAAGCACAAAATAGAAAGAGTAATTAGAAACTGGATTTTAAAAAGGGACTGTATGTTTATTATTATACTGCCTTATTATTATTATTGTTATCATTCTTCTTCTTATTATTATTATTACTATCATTATTATTACTATTATCACTCTTAATACCAAGGTTATTATTGTTAGTGTCATTGTTATTATTATTATTATTCACATGCTTTCAAAGTGCTTACATTACATGTGTACCGACTTGTAAGAAAGGAAAAGCTGGACATCGAATTCTACATATGGATGTATTTACTTTTGTTGGTGTTTAATACCTATACAACATCAAGGGTGATATTGTGATGAGTAGTTCAGGATTTATAATAAGTAATGGTACAAGGTACGTGGTCTTGATTCTGGACTGCTAACCAGCAAGAATCAGCAAATAACTACAAAATGACTATTACCATTAATGGCCACACACAGAATTGTGCCTGAGACCTCAATGGATAAAAATAAGTAAGCAATAAGCCAATAATGGTACATTTCATGTACAATAATTATAAAATGTTTAGGAATACACTTACCTGAGCTCCTGGGCCTTTTGGTTGACAGCAGCTGTGTACTCAAACCAAATGGAGCTGTGGATGCCTTTGCAGATGGCAGTCATTGTCATGTGGAAGGACTGGATGGGGCAGTTGACACCTGTTGCATGAGCTCGACTATTCTTTTCCTGCAGTCTTGTGGTGGCCTCTGACTGCTGGATCATGCTTTCCCCAATCTGAAGAATGAAGACCTGGGCCCGTATTCACTAACATTCTTATACTTAGAATAAGAATTTTCTTAGAATTTTTCTTAGAAAATTCTAAGAATAAGTATTTTTGGTATTCACTAAATTCTTATTCTTAGAATTTTTTCTTATTCTTAGATTTTTTTCTAAGAATGATGTTCAAATCTAAGAATGATCAAGACCTTACTTAAGTTAAGAAAAAGGTGACATATTTCATATTTTTTTATCAATTGCATGAAGATAGACATTTTTTTCTATGACCAGACAAATCCAGTGTTTGTTTCTTTTTTTCTGATCAGCATGATTTTTTACAAGAGCTTTATGTTTACAGATACTGAAGTGAATGATTAATGCTATCTTGTTTACTGGTTTTAAATATGGCCGCCATGTACGTTGTATATTTTCCCCACTTCAAAATTTCAAATGGCTAGAATTAAGTTAAAAATACTTACACACCTCTCTATATTAGTTTTTTGTATGTTTTTAAGAGGTTAGAAGGTTCACAACTGCCAAACTTATCCCTTTCTGATCCAAGTGTCAACAGTAAGTGGACAAGTTTTACAGTGTACATCAACATATTCTGAGAAATATATATCCACAAGATTAGAGTATACATCAACAGCATTTAGCAGCACATATCCAATTGAATATATATTGACCTTTTGCATCTTACGTCACAATGTTACGTATTATGATTAGGACGGCAACACATCATGCTTGAACGAACATGTCTGTGTAAACACACGGGATATATGGAAAGATATACCTTATTTTAAAAATTAATTATAAAATAAATATTCATTATATTGACTTCAAAATTGCACACATAAAAGTACAAGCACTTACCTATCTGATAATCTTTGCAAAATAACATTAGGGTGCAGGATTGCCGAGATAAAGAGCACTGAACTTTCAGTAAAATGCAAAATATCCGTTTTTCTGTAATGTGTGTCTTACGTACAGGCAAATATAAATATGTTGGGCCATAGAAGAATTCCTTATTTTCATTTTACCAAATTGTTGATTTCCTTCGCATCAATATACTTTTTACAGAACAAAAATTGACAAATTATTCAAAGAGAAATAATCATTTAAGTGTTTTATACTTTCGATACACATTTTTAATGTAAATGTTTCTCGACTACAAATGAAAACTAGCAAAGTTCTTATAAAATATCAAAACAATAAGTAAAGACATAATAATATATTTTCAAAAGCTCTGTATTCATTAAGGAAGTATATTAGAATTATTTTCCTTTTTACAGAACTCAATTATGATTTATAAAGGTATAAGTTAAATTTTTTTGTCAAAGTACAGCACCAATAATCCATGTTTTGCCGTCCAATATGGACGTTGTTCACTGAAAACGTCATCTCGACGTCACATAATGACGTTGGTGCAAAAGGTCAATATTTACATTGATTTTGTGAGCATATCCCACTGTGAAAGTTTTAGTTTCACTTTTCAAATTATTTTATCCATTTGGTGCAACTATTTTATTACATAATAACTCAAAATAAATATAAATAAGATTTACAATTATATATCCCACCAAAAATAGCAAGTGCACTACATACTACACCAGACTGATGTAAAATAATTATATTAAATACTTGAAGTTGTTTTTTTCCCCCAGAAATATGCTTTGTTTACTGACCTTGACATAACTATAAGCATCACAATTGACATGATTTGCCCAGTGCATGGGCACTTACCATTTATTGATTTTTTTCAAAGTAGGCACGTGTAGGGTCAAATCAACAGCTCACTTGTGTTTACATTCTCTGGCATAAACCAATCATATTAACCAAACTCAATCAAGGACAGCATGTCAATGTTTATGTTTCATGCAGAATACATATTTGTAGCTACATATTTGTAAAGTAGTTGTTAAAACAATATGGATATGATCTTTTTTCAATGCTTAGCATAAACGTTCTGTAAAACTTTCAGATATCTCTAAAATAGTTTGTGTAAACAATGTGGATATAAGCAACTTGTTTATACATACAAAACAGGCTTCATACAGTTTTCAAACAATGTGCAGAATTGTTTCTAATCACAGCAAAAAGACTTATAATCTGGCTCCATAAATCCTGTGGCGAATATGGATACCTTCTTTTTTATTGGATATTTATTGGATATCATAAAAAAATATGATACATGAAATTGGGAAACCATATTTCAGTGCTTATAGTTACTGCAGCACTGTAATTTTGTTTTTCTTTTGAAGTGTAAATCTGATTTGAAATGTCTTATTCTGAAATTGTATGATTTTAAGAAGTATTTATATAAGAGTGATGGAAATAGATAGGTTAATGCACTCATTTTATAGCTGTCAGGACTAAGGAGATGAGTTAAACAGTTAATATTGATAATTTTACCTGTGCAGCATATACTTATTTTATAGTTAATATGTGCACTGCTTTCTGATTTATGTTCAATAAATTTTGTTATATGAAAAAAATCAGTCATTGTCTTAAGTTGATGACTTTTGTTCAAGCTTAAACCTTATTCTGACTCCATTTCAAACAATAAGGGTGTAAATATATCACATGACTGATCATGTGACATCAAAAACTATATGCATGCACATGTTTCTGTTTACTATTCTTAACTAAAAAAATTCTTATTCTTAGAAATAATTCTTAACTAAGAATTGCTTTGTGAATACAATTTTTTTCTAAGAATAAGAAAATTCTTAGATAAGAAAATTTTCTAATTCTAAGAAAAAATTCTTTTTCTAAGAATAAGAATGTTAGTGAATACGGGCCCTGGCTGTCCTCTGAATCCGACCTCATCTTTTGTTTGGCAGCTTGGGGATTCTGCCTTACGGCCTCAGGGGTGGTGGCAGACAGGCCCAACAGCTTTGACATCTGCAAGAAAGTACCAACACATTAAAATGTAATACTGATGTTGGATGATACATATATTGATAACTGCATGTTACTGTTCCCCAAGACAAAATATCACTTACAGTCAGAAACCACAATTTACTTTTCAAGAAGACAAAGACAAAACATCAGTAACACTCAAAAACCACAAGTTACTTCTTAAGATGAGTTGTCACTTATTACTTATCATGTTCTCCACAGGTACAATTTCAAAATATTGTTTCAGTATACAGGTATAAAACACCAATATTGCTGTACATATGAGGAAAACACCAATACTGCTGTACATATGAGGAAAACAGCTACAAATTCTCTAAATTGTACAGAAATACTTACCCCATCCTCGTCCTCCTCATCTGAGGCAGCAGCAGCACCAGAGGCACCTGACCTACCTATCCCTGAAGGACCTCCCTCCTGGCCATCAGCAGCAGCAACCATCTCCTCTTGCCTGGCTGTCTGGCAAGCCGGTACCGTGTACGCAGTGATGGACCTATGGAGGGTGGCTGATGAAGTGGCCATGTGTTCTTGGGGTTCTTGGGCTCCAGGTGGGACTGGACAGAAAATCCCTGGGGCAGCTTGCAGCTCCACCTAAAAAAGATAAACACTTATTATAAATAGAGTAGAGCTTTGTGGACAGTGGCCGAAGAGACCCCTGATATTTATGGACTCTTTTGTACAAATCAGTCCAACACATATCAAGTACCTTCTGTACTTTCACATCAAGTGTACTTCATTACTTCCACTTTAATAAAGATAACTTTCCAATGAATGACTAATGATATTACTTGATATTATCACTTACTTATTAGTAATCATTACTTATGTGTTAATTCTGACATATAACAGCAGTAGCTACAAATCAATTGAAGTAAGGTGTTCAAAGTAAACTCACCCTGCTGCTGATGATGGCCCCCTTTGTTCAGATGTATTTCCCTGGCAAACTTCATCCAACGAATGATGTCCTGGGTTTTCTCTGTTGGGTTCAAAGGGGCTGCGGAACCACTGCTGTGGGTCTTCTGGCTCTTGGACACTTTATCCCTGCAGGATTGCCAGAACTGCTGCAATCTCTCCACTGAAAAAAAGTTTGTTATTACATCATTTAACCCATAACAATCAATAGGGAAGTTCTACTATTATTTACTAGTTCTACTATTATTCTGACTAATTCTAGTTAGGGATTCTCAACAAACATTCTCAAATTAAGAAATACTTCTAAATGTTATACTTTTTCCACAAATTGTATCCACAAGTCTTTATCAATTAACATTTATTATGTGAACATATAGGTACAACAGACCCCCATAGATATTCATTTGTCCGTAGCTTGTCACGTTATGTGAAAAAATAACAGGTACACTTTACAGTTATTTCATTTTACCAACCTGATGAAAGTTATACACATAAACTCAGTATCAGTACATAATGGAATAAAAAACATTATTTACTTTTAGGTTTACTTTACAATATTTCATTTTACCAATCTGATGAAAGTTATACACATGAACTCAGTATCAGTACATAATGGAATAAAAAACATTATTTACTTTTAGGTACACTTTACAATTATTTTATTTTACCAATCTGATGAAAGTTATACACATGAAGTCAGTATCAGTACATAATGGAATAAAAAACATATTATTATGTTCATAGTTACTTTCAGGTACACTTTACAACTATTTCATTTTACCAATCTGGTGAAAGTTATACACATAAACTCAGTATCAGTTCATAAAATGGAATAAAAAACTGTTAAAAAATTAACTGAAAAATAAATTTGTACTTACAGGTGAATTCATGAGGATCGACGTCTGGAAACTGTTCTGTCGGGTGAAGAATCAGTCTCTGTCATGCCTCCTCCCGCTTCTGTTTCTTCTGAAATGCATATCTCTTATCATTGGACCAAAGAACTGGTTTCTCCTCCATGAACTGAAAGGATGTATCCAGCACTTGATATGGGAACTCAATATTGGCCATCTTTGGTCCCTGTTTTTGTTTTCTTTTGGTGGGCTGGGAGGAGGCCTGGGTGGTGGGTGGTGGCATTTCCTGGCTGGCCTCCGGCTGCTCCTCAGTGACTTCTGGCCCCTCAGAAACTTCAGGGGCCTGTGGCTCATCCTGTGTGGCTGGAGCCTGGGATTGTTCAGTTTTTCCTCTTCTTGCCTTTGCTTTTCCTCCCCTGTGTCATTTTGTATAGAATTATTGACCTAATAACTGGTATATCCACAATTATATACAGAAGTATATCCAATAATATAAAATGAAACTCTATCTAAGTACGTGTATCACCATCGATATTTCATTTAAAAATGCTGCTGTCTTCCATTTAAATCTCTATATATACAGGATGTAACTCCCAAGCAACCAATCAAATAGCTTCTCCCTTGTTAACCATCGGCGACAAAAAACAGAGCAAATGGAGCAAATTACTTCACTACTCGCTGTCAGTCGTCTTTCATCCTATATATCACCGTTGGCCTCTGTTTGAGGAGGAGTGCAAGACGGAAGGAAAAGTGTAAAATTTTGAGCATTTTAAAATTTTAAATTTTCCTCTACCCATCACATATTTTGATAACCGTTCCTCATTTTGCTTCACAACCGTCTCATCCTGTCAAATGTACCGTTGCCCCCATTTTTGCAAATTTTCTTGACAGCAGGCGACGGGAGCCCTGTGTGATTCCAGCATAAGACTATGGCTGCATAGTTTACAAACTTGACCTAAGTAGGGCTTTTCAACATGTTAAGCATGATCCATCAGAATATGACATTTAGGCTTACATCACAAAATATAATTTCATTGATATTTGTTTGGGTATAGGCATGGCAGTGCCCTGTTTCAATGCATAAGTGATATCTCCTGTAACAGCCTTTCAAGGTTACCATAAACAAAGTGATTGACATTCACCTTAAGTGTATTGTCCAAACTTTTGACACCCACTAGATAGACCAAATCTACAAAGCACTGTACTTTCTAGCCCCTACTCACCCCTACAGTAGTTGACCAAAGCTTTCTTTGTCTAATCAGGACCGCAAATACTACCATTACACTACACCAAGCAAACCTCAACTTTAATTCCAAATAAGACTCACCTGACCTGGTTTCACTTAACTTATACTTAGGTACTTAGGTACAGAGCCATGCCACCTTGATGCCAGATTGCGTCCTGCATTATGTCAAACAGGATCAGTCAAGTAACCCACGTCTTCGATGCTCATATTACTAAATAGCTTTGGTTTGGGATTTACAAACACATAATGGCCACTTAAATCTCATTCACCCCTACTATAAACAAACTTTTGTGTGAGAGCACCTGAAATCTCAACATCAATCGCAAATTCCGCAGTCCCCACCCCAAGACATTAAAACACTGGGTTGAGGGTATTTGAATTTAATACACATAAAAAGTAAAGTTATTTTTGCTTATGTATGTATGTATATATATATATCTAAATTTTATCAGGTCTTGATAAAATATAAATCTTCAGCATGATAGAATACAAGATTAGAGTCATTGTCCATAAATTAAATTTCATGCTGATAAAAGCTTTGCAAAGTAGAATAGTTTAAAAGCAGAAGTTACAGACCCTAAAGGCTGACTTGGCCTCAGCAGAAAGGGTTGGCCTTGGTATTTAGGCACAAAGGGGGTCACTCCCTCAGTTCCCTCAGGTTTAGGGTACCAGTCTAATTGTTTATTTGCAGCAGGGTATTCCTTGGTCATGGCTACAAGTTGTATTACTTTGAACTGATTGGTAGAGTCTGGTCCTGTTGAGTAAATGTTTCCCAATTAAAAAAACCATATGGCCTTGTGGTTGCCTAGGTCACCAGTCATAACAAATGCAGCAGTTGGTCCTATTTTAGGCCCTCCCATGTTGTGTTTAGTTTATTCTTCAGTCCTTCTTGGATTGTCGACCCAGCAGGAGCTAAAAGTTAAAATATTAAAGTGCCCATCCCAGCCCACACTAACAACTATGTGATTGGCATATTATATGGTCCAGAAGGTGTTCTTAACTTCCAGCCTTGTTGGCTGTTGCTCACTCTGATTCCCCTTTATATTAAATTATTTTAGTTATTGTTGACATGTCAGTACTTAGGTCGCCTCAGAGTGTGGACATTTTTACAGTTTTTTACATGTGTCATGTTTCATTCTTATTTTAGTAACCTCATGGGATTGTCAATATTATATTCTATTATTTACTATTTTTATGGAATTGCTTAGTCACTGGTGTTCTCTGAGCCTTTCAGTCTGACTTCAAATTATTCTGTATTAAATATTTAGATTCTGTGTGACCTTGCGGTTCACTTTGACCCAGTAATTTGACCTTTATTTGACTTTGACTCAAGGTCACTTGCTTATGTCTCACTTTCACTAGGGTCACACTCTTTTCTACTTGGAGGTCAAGATTGTGACATTCCAACCTTTTTCTACCTTTGGCTTCTTTATCTTAAGGTCAAACTGACTGGCTCTCTTCACTTGGTGTATTGATTTAATTCTATGTAATTCTGTATTATGTGTTTGGTGTGTTAACCTGTATACACTTAAATTTCACTTATGACAACGTGCATTTAATCTTCGGGAAATGTAAATATTTCTAGATTTAAATAATGTACTTACACCTGTTAATGAATTATGTGTGTTATGAACAAAACTGAGTGCCCTCTGTTGTGTTATCATTGTGTTGGGGAACTTTGGGGGGACTGGTACTTAAAATTTGTAAAAGTCACTGACAAGAAATGCCTATGAGGCAGGACTGACATCTGCTGTGCCTGAACACCCCAAGTGATATTGTGTCACCTTAAGGACTCCAAATCAACTAAGCTTATGCCCTAAACACCATATGTTAAGTAAATGTAACTTACCCGGAATGACAAATAACTATAAACTCATGTAACCTTAGATTTAAGGCATCTAAATTATTAACGTAAAAAACGACTGAAAAGGTTTAAAATAAAGACATGATGTGAATGTTACCTAAAAGTATATTGGATTACAAATTTTAAACTGTAATGAAAAAATATTTTATCTCAGAATTTATCTGTGTTATCACTTAACTAAGGTTACAGTAATGTATTTCAATGCAATAACAGCATACAAACAAACATTACATATTCACTGATTTATTACACCTTTTGATAGCAGCAAACATGGACGTTAGATCCATTTCAGGGTGTTTAACATTCAAATGTCAATAGAAGTATGTCCTGGCTATGGTATATATGTATACATTATCTGAAATATGATCCAAGTACAAGATACATGTTATACTGAAGCATCAGATGCTTCCACTTAAGTCCACTCATCTTATGTGTGTAGCCTGACTTCAGCAGTATGCTATAGCTATTTGAACATTAATATCTTCAAAGACCCACATAGACAAAGGTCAAATGGTTGTTAAGATAAATCATAAAGATACTATTGATGACAACAGATTCATTCTGTCATCTTGAAACCGTCATAGCTTCCAAGGGCACTGTATGAGGTCTCGTGATGTTACTTTCACCTGCCAACAGAAATTTAAAAAATAATAAATTTGCTTTGTAATCAAATATAAAATGTCCAGTTGTGTTTTTCCATTTTAGCATTATATCCTAACATGTGCAAATGTATCATATAATTTTTTTAAACAAAAAAAGAACAACTTTTCGACTGACACGTAACAGATGACAATTTAAACTGTTTTACATGTGTTTGTAATAAGTGCACATCTATTATTCAGTCATTTATAACAAAAAATGTGTTTAATGCTCTGCCCCTATTTTTTCAAAGGCAGTGAAGTCATAGGACGTTTTTTTATAAAACAGAATGGCAAGTATTTCTCTCTTTTTGGTTGATAGGAACTTAAATGAAACTGTGAGTTTGCATCAAATCACTTTCTTTCAGTGCAACTTTACTTTATTGTACTATTTTTCTACTATACAAATTTTCTACTTAAGCAAGTTTTTGTGTGACAAGACTACCTCCCTACTTGGTAGATTCCAAAATGTTTGAAAAATTTAGACATTTTTTGTGTCAAGCATGACAATGCAAAAAACTGTCTAATTTTAAAATCATCCCCAGAGTTTTATTATGCAATTTATGGAAAAACATCTACCAGCAATTTTTTGTCAATTTTCCCACACATACATGTTGAAAAATATGTCTTTATAATGTGACCTGTTTTCAGGTTGGGAATCAACCATACACAGGTCAAATTTAGTGAAAAGGTAGTTTTCTTGTTAGTGTAACATAATTTTGTCACCCAACACCAAACGACACTTCCATGATTCCAAAAAGTACAATTCCTTGTCTGGATGTAACATAAAAAACAACTGAAAATAAAACTTGTTTTTTAACTAATTAAATAACATAGAAACATTTGGGGAAAGAAAAATAATCAAATAATTATGTAGCCAAGGAGGTAAATACATAAATTCTTATTGGGGGGATCATTGCTGTCCTAAACCAAGTGACAATATACACCTCACAGAATGCATCAGTGATCCTGCATGGTCAGACTATGGATTTATTTGTTATTATATATTGGAGCCCATTTATTACGATGAAGTATTCTTGTGAGCAGTGAACAATTAAAATGTGTCCACATATCGACAAAGGGTGAAACTTTGCCAAGAACTGCCTCTTTGTTTCAGCGAAATGTGATACGTCAAGAATATCAAGTAGACACTTCTGTAATCAATGGGAACAATGTAAGCAAGCCACCAAATTATTTTTGTCTGAAGCACTAGACAATCTGTATGTTAAGTATCACACAAAAATTTATGTATATTCTTTAGGCTATGTCATTTGAAAACTCAAACAATATTTTATGCCCAAACATTTGCCATGCCATGCTTCGATCTGTACTAAATATGTGTTAGTGGACTGAGTTGTTGACAAGTTAGGTAATTAATCACTTCAGACATGAAACTTGACCAAACCCTTTCATGAATACCACCCCTGGTACGACCTTAAAGCTTTTTTATTTAATAAATTAAAGGAATGCATAAAATTTACCTTTTGCATAAACATTTGCATAAATTATACAGTTTTTGTCGTGATACTGTGTGTTCAATGTATGGAAAGCACTGTGGAACCCCCACAAGTGACATGCTTCCGCAGTTAACATTTATGAGTTTAGCAAATGTTTGAATGGAAACATTTGGTCAAGCTTTAAAAATGAAGAGTACAAAACTCATTTATAACAGAATGTTTTCAAAATGTTTTCATGTATACTGTTTATAAAACTTTCAATGACAAATGTTAGAAAAACGTTATAAATGAATTCAATTATGTCTCAAAAATATTACGTTGGCAGTGCTTAGCAATATTAACCTTAATTACGACCAGAGGTGAAATTCAAGGTTCAGAGGTGTTTTAGGTTGCTCATCAATGAAAATATTATTATTTTGTTTGTCTAAAATTGTAAGATAGTGGTTTTACAATTGTGCACCCATCAATACTTACTTTTAGGCATTGCATATGGGGCAATTTTAAAATCCCCTATTATTGCTTACCACTATCTTTCTTGCAAATGCTTGAAGGTAAATGTTTAATAAGCATTCTGAAAATATGGCTACAAAACCTTTGGCGATAGAATGTTTTCTACATTTCACAGAAAGCATTTCAAAAACGTTTTAAAATGAAGGGTATAAAAACCAGTTGCTATTAAACATTTTTAGAGCAAACATTTATAAAACAATGTCAACAAATGTTGACATTTTATATATACTGTTTATCATACATTTTATGATAAATGTTTGAAAAACATTTCCAACATAACCTTAATTTCTCCACCTACTTTATAGATGTTTTTAAAATGTTTCTAGTGTAACCTAGTCTTTTTAGTCATTTTATAAAGTTTAATAAATGTTTTCAGCAAAACCGTTTGTATAGGGAATAATTAAAATATGTTTTTTTAAAGTTTTTTAAGTTTAATGTTTTTTTCAATTTGGTTTTAAACCCAACCATTCCACAACACAATGTACGTTTGCTTTAAATTAAATAGTACAATATTATATAAATAACAAGTCTACTGTTTATGTTCTCATGTTAGATTGCAGTAAAGCGTTTGACCGAATAAATTATATCAAGCTTTTTTCAATATTGATTGATAAAGGGTTATGTCCATCTGTTATAAGGGTGTTGATAAATTTATACACAAATCAATGTATGAGAATTAAATGAGGAAGCTATTTTTCAGACACATTTAATGTATTCAATGGTGTAAAACAAGGGGGTGTTTTATCACCCATCTTATTTATTACTTACTTTAATGATTTGTTCAAAAGACTGAGACATAGTAAACTTGGTTGTCATATAGGGGATATGTTCGCTGGTGCCCTAGGCTATGCAGATGATTTGACACTGTTAAGCCCAACACTCTCTGGCTTAAAGTCAATGCTACAGATTGCGGATACTTTTGGTGATGAGTATGATATCGTGTTTAATGTTAAAAAATATCATTTTTAAGTGTACACAAAGGATGATCCTATACATGGTTTTTATCATAATGGTATATACATAAAGTCTCAGTCAGTAGCTAATCATCTTGGGCATTGTATTGGCCCTAAACTGGACAACAAAGATGTTAAACATGTGTGTAATAATTTGTGTGTTGCATTTAATTCATTGATGTCAATCTTTGGAAACTTAAAGTGTCAATTAAAATACAGGTTATTTAAAACCTACTGTATGCCACTTTATGGTTCAGTTCTGTGGGACCTGTCCGACCAGGGTGTTGAATATTTTTGTACTCAATGGAGGAAAAGTATACATAAACTTTTTAATTTGCCATACACTACGCACTGTAATCTTTTAAGTTCTATTTGTCAAGATATACCAATCGAGTTTCAGTTAATGTCAAGAGCAATGAAATTTCTGGTTAAAGTAGGAAATAGTGAAAATAACGTGCTGCAGTTATGCTATAAGTTTGCCTTAAATGGATCAATGTCTAAAATCAGTAACACTGTAAATCATGTGTCCTGTTTATTAAAAGTAAGTAAGCACTTATTACTGCAAAGTTCTGTTTGACAAAATTTAATCAGATGTGGTAATCAAATTCCTGAAAATGTCATGGGTAAAGCTGGTAATATTTGTGATTTACTTCTGCTTAGAGAAAATAGTGTTATTTCATTATTCACATATGAAGAATTAACTTCAATGATAGACTATTTATGTACAGATTGATCAGCATTTTTCCTTGTAAATATAACTGTATACATATTTTTGTGTTTCTTTGTGTTTCTTTTTTTAAATAATTGTACTCTGTGTACGAAACTGAAATAAAATAAAATAAATAAATAAAAATTGTGGCGACAATCTATTACGTTTAACAAGAAACATAACATGAAACGAGTGTTATGTTAGATATCTTCTTGAGTAATATATATATAATTTTATATGTCTAGTTAGGGATGTTTTGTTTTTTATTAATCACCATTAATATAATTAATAAGTAAAATAATGCCAGGTTTACCAAAAATAGCTTTGAAACCAGAAAATGTAAAAGACTTCTAGCTAGTTTGTAACTTGTGAATAGTTATGTATAGAAAGCGATCCAGGTTACATAAAAATCTGTCCGTCTGTATGTTCTGCTTGTAGGTTGTTTTTTTTCCTTGCAAAGCAACTCAAGAGTCATGGATGGACTTCAAAACTTTTCAATAAAAACAAATGTTGGTAATGACACAGGGAACGGAAGATTTGATTTTGATGCTGATTTTTTAAAGGATTTTTTATTATTGTGTTCATAAGCAATATTGGAGGTGCTTGGCGGAGTTATGCACTGTCAAAGAACTATTGTTTTATATGTTAATTACAGAGTGGAATAAACATTTAAAACTTTAGAAGTTTCAGTTTTAAAATGATACCACCAATTGAGATCAGCCCAATATAAAGCCACCAAAAGACAATAGTATCAGCCCAACTTGTGAGCATAACTCATAAACAAATAAACAACTAGAAAAGCAATGGTAGTGCACAAACCTCCATCAGATAGGCATTTCAAATATGATCCAGTCCTTTCCCAAAATTTAATCACTTTTTTCTTTGCTAGACCTCACCAACATAAACATTTCATGAAAATTTGCTCATTACTTTTGAGATAAAATTATAGGGGTGTTTTTGGGTTGGCTGTGATTTCCTAGATTATTGTAGTGGGATGGCAGAATATCAAAAATGATTGATATTTCTCCGACCCTTACTGACCCTTAATCCAAACCTTTCATGCCCTGCCCACCTCAAAACTGGCTTGTCATAGTCACGTAATGCCTTGTCCTAGTCACTTTCCGTCTTGTCCTAGTCACTTCCTATCTTGTCCTGTTCTCTTTCCATATTGTCCTATCATGAAACCGGCTTGTATGTGTCAGTTAAGTCTTGTTCATTTTTGTCGATTTCCAGCATGATGCGTAGGAAATATCGCAAATATTATGGACATAATGAAGGAGAGTTAAGAATGAAAAAAACAGTCAGAATTTTGAAGTTAACAGATAGAAAAGGTCCACAGGTATGCAGAAAATAATCAAGAAACCTGAAAATTGTTGTTATTTGGTCACACTACAATCAAATTATCAGATTATATAAACATAGCAATTTATGGGGAAAAAGGATCAAGTGTTGACCAATCAAAAAAATTATAAATTAGGTCGAGGACAGTCAACAAAATATTTGGATGTCATCACATGATAATTTTTCTCAGCTATTAAAACTTTTTTTTTTGGAAAAAGAGGGATCAAGTGTCGACCAATCAAAAGTCAAGAAAATTAGGTTAAGGTCAGTCGACATAATATTTGGATCCCATCACATGACCAGAAAGTTTGATAATGTCGCAGCCAATCAACGCCTAAGATTTAAAGTGTTGTTTTTCTTTCTATTTCATTTTTTGATATCTAGTAGTCAACCTGAGCAATAGATGTTTGAAAACAACATTGATTTAAAAAAATGTACCTTTATTAAACAAAAGTAACACATCTTTCTGATAACTCAATATATAGTACAGAAACAATAATACTGTCTAATAGTCTGACAGAAATATCACATTCATAAGTGGTCTGTTCAGCCTCTATGTCTCACAGCTGCAGGAGAGGGCACAAGCCAGGAATGTACTCAAGATTGATTAGGATCCGATTAAAAAGCATTTGGCCCTCACACCCATCAGACAGGTTTACTGTGGCTGCTGGAGGCCCTGGTAGTCCATGTGATATCATTTGAAGTAGAAGTGGGTATGGAATGTGATAAAACTGGTGGAATGGGGGCAAATATGGTGAAAGCGTTCTGAGATAGGGCACCTGATGAAGTGGCTGACACCATTGTAGGGCATGTTGTGGTTGGGGGGACAGTGGCTCTCAATAGTACAGGCACTGCAAACACAGGAGGTAGGTATGTACGCTCACTGACTGCTTTTGACTTGGCTTCATTTTGCTCCTGTAGCTGTCTGGTCCAATGGCTGTAATCGTGAAATAACTGAAATGTGTCAAACTGCCAGTAATCGATTGTCTCCAGCTGTGCAGCCATCCTTGACAACCAAACCTCTTTTGAGGAATTAGGACTAATCTGATGTTGTATGAAACTCTGTAGCTGTCCAGTGACAGTTTTTGTGGACGACCCCCTATTGTGGGAATGTGTGGTGTCCTCAAGTAAAAGGTCAGTGGTTTCCTCTGTCAATTTGGCTGGTGTTTCAGAAGCAGCAGCAGTGGGAGGGGCAGAAGTGGTTGTGGCACCAGTAGAGGAGCTCCCACCAATAGAACCAGCAGGAATTGATGGCTGTGTGGGGGACGTTATGCCTGCTGGAGCTGCCAATACCTTCTTTCTAGAAATGAGACAAAACAATAGCAACCTTGAGTATCTTTGTATTGCATCCAGTGTTATCAGTGTGCACTAATATAATTGTTACATATACAATAAAAACATATACAATCTGTCTATAATGTTTGTGCCATTTATAGTTTGAAATTACTTTTTATTGATTTACTCCTCGATAATCTTTAAATATATAAAAATTATTATGTTATTAGCATTACAAATTTATTCATAAATGTAAATATTACTTTTATTTTTTTAGTTTTAATAAGTTATTATTTGTTTAGCATTAGCACTATCAATTTATTTTACTAATATCTATATCTAACACCTATCTGTAAATATCTATCATCGATTTATGATATTCCTACGTTATCTTTAAATTTATTAATACAGTATGCTAACTCACTTCCAGTTCCTGTGCCTACTCATGCCACATCTGTTTTGGCATCCTTATGGTTAGAGCAGGTTCCTTATGCTCTACCTCTCTGCTCAGAAACAGTGGGGGGTCCTGCTGCCTCCGAGCCTTCTTCAGGGCCTGGCTGCCCCCTGGGTTTTTGTGCTCTCTGCTAAAGAGAGATGGCTCTCGCACTCCCTCCATCACAACAGGCGCTTGACTTTCCTTTGAGGTGATATGGTCTCCTGTGTGTCATTTTGGGGGGGGGGGGGGGTCTGTACCTTCTTTGGTGCCATGTTATGTCACAGTGTCCAATTCATCTCTCAAATATCTATATCTGAAATGAAAAGAAAGCAAGACCTAGCCTCCTTGCAAGAACTTAATATCACAGTATAAATACATGCCAACCCCATACTTCAAATGATCGGTCATTGGTTTCACAAGCCCTGTTTCATAACGCAAAGTTCTTCAGTGTGACGTTAAAATAACAGAGCTCTAAGTTGAAGACTGAACACAGTGCCATATGACAGAATGTTTGGAAAACATCAATCACTTAGTTCACACGCTGTGTGAACCTAGCATGCTCTTTCAACTATACCATTTTACATCCCCTAAATGTAGCCACCCTGTACTTCAAACCTGACATTTTCACACTACAGACGGTTGCCCCTTGGTTAGAAGTTTTTTCGGCAGTGGAACCGCCCCCAGGTCACCCCATTTTGTATGATCTGGTCACACTATAGGCAGACTTCCACTGATTGGACACAGTGTTTTAACTATCAATTAAAGTTAGGGTTCACTTAAGGTGACCCTACTATAATGGATTTTAGCAATACTGTGACTAGAGTGAAAGAAACTATTACTGGTATTAACAATTTAGTGGTTAAGCCATAACTTAAGATGGGATAAAACAAACTGAAGGTGAGTTAAGGTAGCCTTAACAAAGCTTATGAATATGATAAACAGTAATTAACAAGATAGCACCAGTGTGATAACACTGAAAGTTATAGTAGAATTTAATTTAAGGTTATCTTAAAGTTTAAACTGAGAAATTTACTACTTGTAGGTCAGAGATGAGATGAAGTACTAACATTAGAAAGAAAACCCCAAAGCCCAGGTAGACTAGGGTTGGAGTAGTTGTTGGAAGGCTAAGGCCACTTTGTCAGAAACTTGGTGGTCTTGAGTGATATAAGACTGGACGCACTCCAACGTCCAGGTGCCATAACTCGTAATGTCTTGAATAGGAACACTGGAATTAAAGGCCCGGGTGGCGAAGTGAGTGAAAGGTGATGTTTGATTGACTAATGTGCAAGTTTTTAAAAATTGAGGAAAATGTTTTTCTAAGTCTAATATCTGTGAGCGGAACCCATTTTTGATAACATTTTATTTGAAACAAAGGATTATTTGGTTGATTGGGGGTATTGGCCAGCAATTTTTGTAAGGCTGAGATGGGGCATAACAGAGAAGCCCCAAGGGCAGGAATCTTTATCATTCTGACTGAGTTGTTAATTTGCATGGTTTTTGACCATTTCAACAATATGTGGGCCCCAGGTTGTGCCAAAAAATATATCAGCTCCAGCTAGGTGTTTGAGGGTATCATAAGAAGCAATGGTGTGAGGCATTAAATTCTAAAGAATGCAAAATAGGCCAGAAGGATTGCGGATTTGAACACAAAGCCCATATATAAGTATTCACATTCTTGAACAATTTTTTCCAGAAGTGGGGGTTCAATGATGGCTTTTAATTTGACTGTGAGTGGGGCACACCTTGCGACTGCCTTAGTAAAATATTTGATTTTCTGATCAAAGAAGGAAGTTGTGTCAAGGGCAAACATTGAAAAATTTGCTTTTATAGCAGCCAGGTAATTGGAAATCTGTGAGTGTGACACTTTGTTGAAAACCAGAAATTCTAAGAAGGCCAAAATATGGGGAGGATAGATAAGGTGTGGTTGTACATTAAGGAAGGCTAAGAAGGCCCAAAAAGTCTAAATATAGCTGCATACGATCTTCTAGTGGACTCTGCAAAAGCCTGATGCATCCTACGAGCTGCCTTGTGGTATTATAGTGTCAAATGGGGAATGGAACCTGCAATCAGATAGACCAGTCAAGTGCGAGTGCATCAGCTTTGGGAATGATCCATATATGGTCAGGGACCAAAACAGGAATTTTTGACATTAAACATGGATTTATGGAGAGTCTGGACAAGGTGTCGGCTATAACATTCAATTTACCTTCAATGTGTACTGTGATTAAATCTATATCCAGGTGAGCAGTAATCGTATTAATGTTACAGGCCATTGTTGCCAAGGTCATATCCCTAGTGTTTCCTGAATTCAGAACTGACACAACTGCCTGGTTATCACAATGAAAAACGACTTTCCGACCTTGCCACTGAGGGGCCCATGTTCGAATTGCTACCAAAATGTTAATCATTTCCAAGGGTACAATGTTATAATTTTGGTAACCAATTAGAGGTACAATAGCATATATTTCTTGGCCACACATAGCTCCTAGGCCTTGAAGTGAAGCATCCAGCTCTACATGTGTGTGCATGGGCTTATGGTTAAAGAAGGCCACCCCATTGAACTCAGGTAAGAACTTGGTGAACCAAATTAGATCTCTTCTGAATTCACAGTCAATTACAATAGTATCTTGTTTATGAGCTGCTCTTAAAGTATCTAGCATTCTATTTAAGAAAGGTCTTGAAGCACGAACACATCTTGTTACATAAAGCTACTTTCCAAGCAATGATTGGAGTTCTCCTTTGTTACAAGTCTTTTTACTTAACCATTGTTGGCATGTTTGCTTAATTTCATTTAACTTTTCATGAGATACAGCAATTGTTGATTTTTCTGTGTCTAATTCAACACCTAAGCAGATTGCCTTTGTGGTTGGTGTTACCAACTTATTTTTGCTAATTTTGAAATCTAGGTCCTAAAGAAGGTTATACAATGTATCAAAAGAGGCCTTGGATTTAACTGTATATCCGACTATGTCATCAATGTAATTGGTCACTTGATAACCTCTGGAGTTCATAATATATCTGATGGCATCACTGAGGCATTGGCAGATGGCCGAACTGTGCCGAAACCCGAATGGGAGGCAGCTATCAAGGAAGTAGTTTTGGAAGTAAAGACCTAAATATTTATAATCAGCTGGATCTATTTTAACATGTCTGAATGCTCTTGAGATGTCAATTTTATAAAGTAGGGCTCCCTAATGCCCCTGTTCCACCAAAGGATTAAGCCCCGATCCTGTCTGGGACCCTTAATCGTGGACAGTCGGTGGAAAAAAAGCAAAAATGGGCGGGAATACTGAGTCGATATTGAAGTCTGGGATTAAGTACAGATCGGCCTCAGGAAGCCTCAGGACGCCTCAGGTAGCCCCAGACAGTCCCCAACTGGTCTGGGACTAAGAACCGACTAAGCCAGTTTTCTGGTCGGTTTCAACCACGATCCTGTCGTACACATACCAACTGGGTCCCAGGACGCCTCAGGCCTCCTGGGACTAAGCCTCGACTAACCCCCAATTAAGTCCCGGCGTCCTCAGGCCTCCTCAGTCTTCCCCAGACAAGGATCTCCGATTCTTGTTTTGCAAAAGTTGCTGGATTTTCTGGGTATATATATATATAAAATCCGCGATCTAATCACCATTGCTTTTCTAGGAACACAGCAGGATGCCACCTTTTAATGGAAGACAGATTCAACAACAACTTAGGGCTTTTTTGGTTTTTATGCAGTTACAAATAATCATGTATTTCCAATTTTTACGTTGACCACAGCAACCACCAGCACCACCAGCACCCATACAGAGACCTAGAAGAAGGCACATGTGGGTCAGGCCATGGCTACTGCAGAGAGAGGAGAGGAGGGCCTACCACAACATTATGGTTGATCTGTATGCCACAGACATTCCAGGATTCACCAACTACATGAGGATGACCCCTGAATTTTTTTAAATGATAAAGACCAGACTGGAACCACATATAGCCAGGCAGGCCACCAACTACAGAGCACCAATCAGTGTTGGGGAGAAGTTAGCCCTCACCATCAGATATCTGGCCACTGGAGAGTCATACACATCATTATCCTGTCAGTTCAGAGTTGGAAGATCCACCATTTCCAAGTTTCTACCAGAGGTCTGCAGGGTCATCCAGGATGAGTTCACCAGAGAGTACCTCAGATGTCCTACTACTCCAGATGAGTGGAAAGAACTGGAGAGGGAATTCAGGATCAGGTGGAATGTTCCTCATGCCCTGGGAGCCCTGGATGGGAAGCATGTGGCCCTGAAGAAACCCAAGAACTCTGGAGCCCTGTACCACAACTACAAGGAGTTCTTCTCCATTGTGATGTTGGCCCTGGTAGATGGGCAGTACAAGTTTAGATGGGTGAATGCTGGTACAGCTGGATCTTGTTCAGATGCCCAGATATTTAATGCCGCTCAGCTGAAGAGGATTGATGATGGCAGGATAGGCTTCCCTGACCGAGCACCTATAACCCAGGGTGGTAGAGATGTCCCCTACTTCATCCTGGCAGATGATGCGTTTGCCCTAAAGACCTGGCTCATGAAATCCTATGGCAGAAGGATGTTAACAAGAGAGGAAAGGATTGCCAACTATAGAATATCAAGGGGCAGGAGAGTTGTTGAGAACGCTTTTGGCATTCTGTTTTCAAGATTCAGAGTGATGAGGACCACCATTAAACTACCCCCAGAAACAGTCAGAGAAGTGGTATTCACCTGTGTGGTTCTGCACAACATACTGAGAAGCCAGTATCAAGGTCAACATGGTGGTCAGCAGCCTGGGGAGGATGATGATGATGATGTGCCTGGTGATTGTGGATTGATTAGTGGTGCTGCTGGTGGAGGGCAAAACAGAAACCCTGCTAGAGAAGCCAAAAGACAGAGGGATTACCTCAAGGACTACTTCAATAATGAGAGAGCAGTGGCCTGGCAAGATGGCAGAATATAAGTCCTGCTGCAGTAAACAGTCCTTTTCAGGACTAACAAACAGTCCTTTGCAGGACTAACAAACAGTCCTTTTCAGGACTACCAATTATTCCAAAAACAATTAATGAGCTATGCTTGCTTCAGACAAACCCCATGCCAAACATAACTTGTACAGACGGACAAACAGACAAACCCCATGCCAAACATAACTTGTACAGACGGACAAACAGACAAACCCCATGCCAAACATAACTTGTACAGACAGACAAACCCCATGCCAAACATAACTTGTTCAGACGGACAAACCGACAAGCCCGATGCCAAACATAAGTTACACAGACTGACAAACAGACAAACACAAGTTACAACAACACACAGACAAACCCAGTGCTAAACAAAAGCCAGACACAAAGCCACACATAATATCCTAAATGGAATTATTTTTTTATATATTTTGAAATCCCCATCCTAATTTCACCAATTTTTTTTTTTTTTTTTTTTTTTTTGGTTTGTAAAATTATTTGTAACAGAAATGTTTTCATGGAAATCTTAAATTTAAAATCTTCACTTCTATTCACAAATATATAGAAAATATAACCATGGAGCTGGCTTTCTTTTCAATAATGGGGGATTGTGTTTGCAAAATAGTTTGTCAGTTCTTTGGCATGGGTTCTGTTTACTTTGGGGTTTGTGTGTTTCTTGGTTGCTGGTTATTGGTATTGGGTTTGTTTTTGGTAGTTGGGTGTTAGGTTTGATAGTGGGTTTGTTAGTTGGGGGTTATGTTTGGTATTGGGTTTGTCTGTTTGTGGGTTGGTAAGTATGTGATAATGCCTTTTAACTCTAGGGAAGGTGTAAATGTTGGACTTTTCAATTACAGATATTAAACTATCCCATGGATTTTAATCTAAAAATGGGCTGATTAATGGCCATATTGGGAGTTTTTTTTTTATTTTTTTTTATGTGGCCTTTTTTGTTATGTGTGATACCATGGGTTATTTAGTTCATGTTTGGGGTGGTGTGGGTGTTGGACTTTAATTTTTTTTCTTGTGATAAGTATTTGTACTGAACTTTTTTGTTTTTTGGGGGGAATTGGAATAACTTGCAGCTGAATAATTGTTTTTGGAAGAATTGGTGGCCCTGAAAAGGGCCTGGCAGGTCAAAGACCCGCCCTGACTGGATGGCTACTGAGGAGGCTGCTGCTGTTGAGGCGGTGCTGAAGTGGTGATAGTAAAGAGCTGCTGCTGCGGTTGCTGCTGCTGAGGCTGCTCGACGATCTGTGTTGATGTCAGATCAGGTAGCTGGCTTAATATTCCACTCAGGTTGTGTCTGCTCCCTTCGTCCTGTACAGTTAGGACAGATGTAGGGTTGCTGAAGCCAATGGGGCTTGGTGTATAGTACACAAAACTGCTGCCAGCTGCTGCTTGAGTGGAACTAGATGCCTGTGGAGTGGTTGTTGGCAGTAGGCCGACCCTCTGGGACTACGTGGTAACAGTGGCTGATCTTCTGGGCAATGGCTGACATCTACCGTTGCTCTTAATAGTTTCAATGTCTCTAAATATCTTGCCAATTAATTCTTCAAATTCTTCTTGAGTCATCTTTTCGGCCTCTGACGCCACATAGTCGAAGAAGGGCTGCCTGTCTGACTTCTGCTGCAGAAAACCTGAGATTAGTGTCCTCATCTGCTCAAAGTGTTCGAGAATCTTGGAGTCTGTTGTTGAAACGGGTGTAGATGTAATGACGGACTGACTCTTCTCCCTCAGGACACTGGACTCAAGGTTTTCTTTGTCAGTAGTTGAGCCACGTGATTCGTCCTGCCTGCTGGTATTTGGACTGGCCTCAAAACCTGAACTTCTGTTGGCCCCCTTTCGTCTGATGTGGGTTTTAAGGAAACCCATCTGTTGGTAGACCCAGGACTGTCTCTTGGTCATCTCCCTTGGGGCTTGGCCAGATTGGAGTTTAGACAGCTTGCCATAACACGTTCACTGGGACTCGAACCAACATCTCACATCAAAGGGCTGGAGCTTGAGTTCTGCAGATATTTCTGCCCAGAGAGCCTCTCTTCTGGTCTTGTCGTGGAAACGTGGATGTTCCTTGTCATACAGTTCTGGGTGCAGCTTTACAAATTCCACAATGGAAATTTCCTGACTGTCAGTAAAAGTTGCACACACCCTGGCTCTCTTGGCTGAAGAATGGCACTCTGGATCTTCTTCACACCTCTCTTCTTCTTCCACAGCTTGCTCAATAGCTGGACGTTCCTCAATCTCCTCCTCTTTCCTCTCAATCACCTCCTCTGTAACTTCAGCTCTTTCCTCTACTTCACTTTCCTTCTCCCTGTCACCCATCTTTTTCCTTACTCTCTTCCCTCCTTTCTCTTTCCTCATAATCCAGTCGACAAAATAATAAAAAAATAGTAAAATGTGTCTCCTAACTGTGAAAATTGCCTTAAGCTCAAGTATAATATATATAAAATAAAAACTGAAAACCCCTACAAATCAGTGACAGACGTCTCTCAGTAGCCAAACAGTCAGTAACAATGACAAAGTGTGCGCGGTCGCTTATATAGTCCCAGACCTCCTCATTGCCTCGTTTTAATTTCCGACGCGCGGAAAGCAGTCGGTTCTTAATCAGTTGTTAGTCCCAGGCCTCTTGGGGCGTCCTCAGACCGTCGAAGACTAAATTTGTGCTGTCCCAGGCGTCCTGAGGACGCCGGCTTGGATCGGTTAGGGTCGGTTACCCTTAGTCGGGGCTTAGTCTCAGACCTTGATTTTTGGGTCCCAGGACACCGCAGACGGTCTGAGGCTTCCGGGGACTAATGCAACCGACTAACTTTCAGACGCATGAAATTCATACGCATCATATTTGAGTCTGGGATTAACAACCGGCCTCCTGGGACTAAGCTACAGAGGTCTGGGACTAAGGGTCGCAGGCGGCCGGGACAACACACGACTGTGTAAATTTGGGTCTGAGGAGGCCTGAGGACGCCTGGGACTGGACATTTTGTTGAGGGTGGGAAATATGAATCGGTTTGGGTCGGGAGAAATATCAAACATGTTTGATTTTTCACACGGCCCAAACCAACCACAACCGACCCTTACAGAAGGTCTGGGACTAAGCAAATATTTCAAACCGACCCTCAAAAACCCTTAATCGGGAGCCTTAGTCGTGTGGTGGAACATCCACATTAGAGAACTTTCAATAACTACCTCTCCTGCAAGTTCATTGCCAACTTTCCATCACTGTAAGCTACTCATTAACAAACCACTTAGTCTTCTTATAAAATGTAACTATTTGGCCTGGTTTTGGTTACTGTTACGACTTATAAAACATGTAATGTATAACCATATTGCAGAGTTTGAAAATGTCGCAGCCAATCCACACCAATGATTTAATGTCTTTAAGGTTTTGTTTTTCTTTCTGTTTCATTTTTGATATCTAGTAGTTAACCTAAGCAATATATGTTACAGCAATAATTGAAAACAACATTAATTTAAAAACATAACTTTAATGAACAATAGTAACATGTCCTTTTGATAAATCAATGCATATACTATATAATAGTCTGACAAAAATAGCACATGCACAAGTGGTCTGCTCATCCTCATGTTCTGCATTTGTCTGAGTCAATAGAGTAGTACCTCAAGGGGATAGGGATACAGCGGTGCTCACAGCTGCAGGAGAGGAAAACAGCAAGCCAGAAATGTTCCAAAGATTAGTTAGGATCCCATTAAACTGCAACTGGCTCTCTCACCCAGAAGACAGGTTTACTCTGGTACTGTAGTGATAGGGGGCCTGATGAAATGACTGACACCATTGCATGGCAAGTTGTGGGTGTGACTCACAATAACACAGGCCCTGCACACACAGGAGGTATGTATGTCCTCTCAATGGCCTGCTTTTGTCTTGGCTTCATCTTGCTCCTTTAACCATCTGATCTGGTGATTGTACTTGTGAAATAACTGCAATGAGTCAAACTGCCGATTATTTCCAGCTGTGCAGCCATCCTCAATGACTTAACTATTTTGGGGGAATTGGAGCTGCTCTAATGTTGTATGAAACTCTGTAGCTGTCCAGTTACAGCTTTTGAGGATGACCCCATATTTTGGGAATGTGTAGTGTCCTTCAGTAAAAAGTCAATGGTTTCCTCATCAATTTTGCTGATGTTTCAGGGTCAGTAGCGGTGAGAGGGACAGCAGTGGTTGTGGCATCAGCAGTGGGACTCGCACCAGCAGAAGCAACAGGATAGCTGTATGGGGCAGGTTGTGCCTGCTGGGGCTGCCAATACCCTTTTCTAGAAATGAAACAAAACAATAGAGACCTTAAGTAAATATCTGTATATTGCAGCCAGTGCTATCAGTGATAGTGTAAGTGTAACTATTACTTTTATTTCTTTTCAGTTTTATTAAGTTATTATTTGGTCATCATTAGAATTATCAGTTTGTTTTACTAATGCACATATCTATCACTCATCTATAAATATATGTCATCACACTTATTCATCATCTATCTATCATAGTCCTGGGTTATCTTTAAATTTGTTAATGATTTGTTACATAATGTCATTATTATTGCAAATTTATTCATAAGTAAACTATTGCTTTTATTATTTTCAGTAATAATAAGTTATTTTTGTCCAGCATTAGAACTATCAATTTGTTTTACCTATACACATATCTATCACCTGTTTTAGTTGCAATTGAAGATATGTCAAGGTAAGTAATACTTTGGTAAGTAATTACTTTAGCAGAATGACATCCTCACTTGCACATGTGTCTGACTACTGGGCACACAACACACAAGAATGCAGTTACATTTGTGAACTGATATGTTCGTTTACTCCCACTCCAAGCCAACCCAGGGTGGTGAGCTTCACATAAAAGGCACTTATTCTGAGTTCTGCCCCCCCTCCCCCCCACACACACGCACACACACACAAACACTGCAGTCATCAGTTGCAACACGTAACAGTAGCAGCTATACATTACAACAGTTAAACCAATAAGATATTCAAACCAAGGGCCATGTCCTTCAATCCGTTTACCACAAGTTATAATTAAAGCTAAAGGACACATATTGTGGTGAAATCCGGTGTTTCGGCGCCGATGTTTAGTATCCACTGCTTTCCCATAATTAGGTCAGGGGTCAAGGACATAGAAGTGAGTTTGTCTGGCCTTTTTAAAAATAGCGTCAGTCTAGCTCTAACAGTTTTTGAGAACACATGGTCACAAGTGACAAATAAAATAGTTGCTAGCCTTTGCTGCTAATCATCTGGCAGCACAGGTGTATTCAAACATAAATATTGTAAAATATAAATATAGTTTTTTGTTATTGTCAAGTGTTTGCTGTGAGGTAACAACCAAGTGACAGCGGACACAGTTCTTGCTGAGTTAACACTTTATTGGTACCAGAAGTGTGTGACACACTCACATTTCTGTTACTTGGTGCCAATAATTACATTTACATTCAATTCATTTGTATGTTGGGAGTTTATACCACGTTTTTTTTGCTAATTTGAGTAGAAATTCACGGCAATTTCGAGCGTGTAATTAACGCAAAATCGCCGATTTTTGAACGTGAATTTGCCGATTTTTAAGCATTAAATTCACTGTTATTTGACTCCAAATTACTGTAAATGAAATATTAATCAGTTATTGTCCATATATTTATTGTTTAGACTGATTTTTGAAGCAAATTAGTGCTGCATACAGTGTATTAGGCTTCGACGAATTGAATTTGCTTGTGTACTGTTGGTCCACTGTTGTCAGAATTAGTGGATAATTTATATATTCTAATTAAAACAGTGCAATAATTTTGAATTTAATATATATTGTGGCCGTATTGAATTTTTGTTGGTGAATAATATTTCATATTCACTACAACAATATTGAAGTGCATTGCCATTGAATTTTGATTGGTGAATATTATTTTATTCACTGCAGTAGTATTATGTATTGAAATTGGAATACACCAGTGAATATTTAAAATCTTTTGTGTGCTTTATGGTGAAATTGAAATACACTGGTGAATATTTTACAGTGTGTTATTTTGAAATTAAATTAATATTTACATGTGTAATATTTAATGCACGAAATTTTGACGGTGTCGACAGTGAGGGACACTGGTGAAATTTGATTTTTTATTGAATTTCATGTACTGAATTTTGACGGTGTCGGCAATTAATGATACTGGTGAAATTTAATTTTTGATCGATTTTCAAGCTGTTGAAGTAAAATATAGACTTTATCGTCAGTGTACAATATTATTGAACATAAATTATCTGGATTATATTTGTAATTTCTATAGTTGACTTTTCGCCAGTTTATAGTATAATTTGGTGAAACCCGATATAGTCTGAATTATTTGGAATTTTGCCAAGTTTATGTGTTGAAGTAAAATAATTTCTATCAGTGAAAGTATAACTTTAAAAGTTAATAGATTTACAGTGAATTAAAGTAACTTGGTAAAATATAATTTGAACTTTTTGAAAACTTATTACGTTGATATTTTGTGTATATTACTAACCTAGTTAGAATCATACATGCTTTTGAATAATTAAGCCCAAATCAAAATTCAGATTTAAATTTATTTTACATTGATTGATTTGATTTTGTTATTTAAGTTTATAGTCAAGTTGTTCAGCAATTTCAGATCATCTGTTCAAAAAATACAGTATTTCTCTTACAGGTACTTGTGAATTAATATTGAAAATTTATTTCATCAAAATTTATTTACTCCTATCATATATTTGATAGAGTGAATAGTATTACTTTTACATATTAATAAATTGATAGTGCATGTTGCATCTTGGAAAAAAATGTTTTCAGATATTTGCATGAAAATTAAATCTTGAATTACAGATTCAGTACATTCAAATTTAGTACATATAGTTACATATTGGCTATTTTAACAATTAGCAATTATACATTGTGATTTAAGTCTGAAGTTTTTTATTGTTGTGTTTCAATAGACAAAATGGCTGCTAAGCCATTACACATTGAACATGCCATAAGGGAGGACTTATTACAAGTCCCAGGTATTGGCGTGGAAAGGGTTAAGGTAATTTTAGCCCATAGTAAAGCATTAGGTGGAACCATGACCGAATTTGAATTTCTGGAACTTGGTTTTCTATCTAGTTGTACTCAGAAAATTCTGGATAAAAATTACATTCAATTTTCTGAATGAGTTGAAGGTTCGGATAAGTCAAATATGTTGTCGGTACAATCTAGCGCCGATTTTGAATACCAGGAAGATGCAATTGATAATGTATCACATGGAAGGACTGAATTTGATATTTGCGACACCAAATCGTTTCCGTTGCAGTCGGATGTTAAACCTGATTCAAAATCAACTGTGTTTCATGATGAAAAACCCGTTGGAGCACCAGATGAATATGTGACAATCGGTACTTTACTTGTTTTTGAGAGTCGTATAATTAAAGAATTTAGGTTGATAACTTCGTCGCTTTCAGATAAGATCGATGATATGAAATCAAGTTTTGATGAAGTAAAATCAACTGTGACTACCTTAGAAGGTGTGCAAAAAGAAACTCAATCTGACTTGGAACAGTTACGAAAACATGTTACTGAAGATATTCCAAAACAACGGGGAAAAACCGAAGAGAAAATTGATAGGGTGGAAAGCAGTGTGACTGTGTTAAAGACAGATGTTCATGATACACGTTCGGAAATAACACAGGTTAAGGATTCAGCAGATTCTACGCTTGAAAATTTCAAATCCGACTTCAATGTCAAAATTCAAGGTGTCAATAACACCATTAGCGATGTCAAATCTAGTGTTGCTGAAAATAGAGCTAATCTTGAAGACCATAAAAAGAAAGTTGAAACTGACATTGGCGATGTTACAGCCATTGTTCAACAAAAAACAAGCGAAGTGAGCCAACACATCGATGAAATCAGATCCGATACTTGTCAAAGAAGCACTGAATCAGTGATCAATTTTATTAATTGCCAACAACAGGTCAGTGCATGTGGAGAAGAAATTGCGCTTATCCGCGAAAATTTCGAATCCAGCCAGCATAGTATTCGTGGTGATGTCGCAAAGGTGTCTGACAGTGTCGCTCAACTCCGTGTCAGAGTGCCACGAGAGTCGACAGTCATCCATAGGAGGACAGATGAGACGTGCCAGCCCATGCAGGGTGACATCATACAACTTAAACAATAGGTTGGAACCATGACTTGCAGTGTTGGAACTTTGCAGCCTGAAGGTCACAGTCATCAGAAACAGTTGGAAACACTAACTTCTGATGTTCGACAGTTGAAGACTGCAATAACACAACTCTGTGCACGAAATATCTGAACTGAAGTCTGAGAAGGAGTCATTCCTTGTCAGATATCTCAGGGAAGATGAAGAGCAGAACAGATGCATCAGGGATATGCAAGAAGAAGGGGACCATCTTCTAGTCAAGGCTCAGGCCATGAAAGAGCAGAATCTGTCTTTTATGAATAACTACTTCAAAAGCTGTTCTGGAATTCCTAAAAGAAGAATACATGACAGCATTAATAGCATGAAATGTAATTTTGATGAGAATTACATCATGCCTTCAGGTTTGGAAAAAGACCTGGAGTGGATCTGTTGGAACCACATAATTTGGAGGTACCCAATACCGAAACTTATTGCAAGGAACCGGCTGTAACAAACTTGGTTTCTTATTGCAAGGATTTGGTGACCAACAACTCTGAACCCAAGTCAGGAACGAGTGTATATCTCACAGGGTCCATCAGAATTTGATGAACCGGTCTCCTCTTCTGGAAGAAGGCCGGTACACAGGAGTAGGAATTTGAGATTGCCAAAGATGTCTTTTGATGGAACTTACTGGCGAGGTTTTGTCAGTCAATTCGAAGCTGATGCAAGAAGAATGCAGTGGACAGAGCTCGATAAAGTTGATGCTTTCGCCATGTGTCTCAGAAAAGAAGCGGCAGAATACTTTAGTGTTCTCCCAGAGACAGTCAAAGACACTTTTGATGGCATAAAACTGAAATTTGAACAGTTCTTTGAAAGAAATGATTCTCCATCAACTATAAGATGGGAGATTCTTTCAACTGAACAATGTGAGGATGAAACTCTGGAGAAGTATCTTGCTCGCTTGCAAAAGTTGATCTTGAGTGCCTATCCAGATTCCAAACAGATGGAATCATACAGTTCTTTATTCATTGAGGCATTTCTGAAAGGTTGTCGAGACAAAGCCGCCACTGTTGCAGCAGGTGTGAAACGTCCTTCAACTTTAGAAGAAGCTTACAGTTGTGTTAAAACTGAACAGCAAGTGAAGAAGGCTATCCTTGGAAAGAAAGGCTCAGTTAGGAAAGTCAAGCCCTTGCAACCAATGGTTTATAGCGACTCTGATGTTTCAGAAACTAGTTCAGTTGATGAACCATCAGTGAGAACCTTCACTGCTAAAAGGAAGGTTAATGAGTAGCCTAGGATGTCAACCACAACAGCTTCAGAAAATGAAATCAAGGACCTTACTAAGTCAATCACACAACTGACAGAAGTCATGTCCAAGCAACCGACTCCGCAAAGGAGTAGTCCATACTCTCCAAATAGAAACCGTGGATGTTATGAATGTGGGGATCCAAGTCACTTTGTACGTGATTGTCCCAGAAGGAAGTGTTTCTCATCACCAGGGAGTCCCAGGTCCAACTATACTCCCAGGTGGCAGACTTCCCCAAAACAGAACTATGATCGATCCTATAACATGGATTGGTGTTATAGAGAGGATCAAAGGAACAAAGATAGTCCGAATTCCAGATCCAGACAATCTAAGGGAATGGAGAGACAGGAGCACACATCAGATGAGTCTCCTAGGAGATCCCAGGGTTCAAATTATAAAAATGTCAGAAGTCCACCAACACCAAAAAATGTGGCAGGTGGGAAACAACAAGTCCATTTTACGCCTTTAAACTAAGAAGGGGTGATTGTGAAGTCACTGCTCTACCCCTAATTCAGTCTTACACATGTCAACAGCTGCAAAAAGCAAATTATAATAATTTGTGTGCCCTAATTCCATGTACAGTTTATGGTGTTCACACCACAGCATTATTGGATACAGGTGCCGATGTTTGCTTAATGAGTTTTGACGTGTATGAAAAAATACCCAATAAACCTCTCCTGACCAAAAAATACAAGTTATCAGGAGTAAGTGATAGCATGGATTTGTATGGCTGGTTGATTGAAGATGTACCGATCTCTTTCAAAGGTCAGGCTTCCATGAAATGGAAGATGTTGGTGGCAGCAATTAAAGACCCTATAATTATTGGAATTGATTTTCTGTGCAACTTTGGCGCAGTTTTGAATTTCAATAAATACACGTTCACTCTAAATAACACCAGATGGTGATGAATTTAACACTCATAAGATTATTCTTGACCAGAAAACTCATATCCCATCAAATACTGTGTTAAGAATAATGGTTAAAAGTGAAATGTCATTGAACACAGACATGGTTGTTATATCAAGTGGTTCTAATAGAGGAGCTTCATTGCCAAATCTTCTGGTGAGAACTGCTAAATCCGTACCAATTCAGTTGGTCAATGACACTGTCATGTGTTAGGATATGCAATTCCTCCAGATACAATATTGGATGATGAAACAATTCACATTCAAAAGCTGGAAAGTCATCAACAACTTCCAGAGCATCTGCAAGGTTTATTAGAGAGGTCAACAAAAGGGTTAAACAGAGATAAAGCGAATCAGGTCAAAGGTTTGCTTATACAATACCAAGATATTTTCTCAAAAGGGGGCCATGATCTTGGTTGCTTCACTGAAATTAAGCATGTCATAGATACTGGAGAGGAGAGGCCGGTCAAGCAGCCAATGCGACAGACTCCGTTAGGTTTCGAAAATGAGGAAGAGGAAAACCTCAAACTCATGCTGGATACTGGAGTCATTACTGAGTCATCCTCAGATTGGGCCTCTGCTCCAGTTCTTGTTAGGAAAAAAGATGGCACCGTAAGATACTGTATTGATTACAGGTGTCTTAATTCCAAAGCCAAAAAAGATTTGTTTCCGTTACCATCTATCTCTCAATGCATGGATCAACTCTCTGGAAACCAGTATTTTTCAACGTTGGATATGGCCAGCGGATATTGGCAAATCGAGATAGACGAAAAAGATAGGCATAAAACCGCATTTATTACAAAGTTTGGGCTATTCGGACATAAACGAATGGCTTTTGGACTTTGTAATGCGCCTGCTGCAGCATCTCAATCTAGTGGGCAAACAGCACCGAGACAAATCTATGGTGTTGCCCAAGAAGAAGCTGAGTTTCGCCAGGCAAGGAGGGAGTATGCTACTTCTCAAAGGAAACCACAATCTCTGCCTGCTAGACAGACACAAGTGAAAAGTGGCTACACCATGGCACAACTCGACAAATGGACCGTTGTGCGCTCCACGATTCAAAATCTGTTGGGGTGTAAATCTTTGGATGATCTGATCACGAAAATTTGCAAGGACAGGCTCTACCCTGACCCAAAAAAAAGATGATCATCGCTACCACTGACAAAGATCGCGGGCTGATGCATGAATTCAACAGGTGGGTAAAAAAAGAAGACTTAACAGTGACACCTGAAGTCAGTCCACCCAACTGTGTCGTGTCATTGGCTCACTGGTGCCAAATAGGAGAAGAGCGTGTTCAGGTAAAAAATCCCAACTTCGAAGTAAAAATAACTGGATTAGGAGAGAGCGCCTCTGAAACAACTGCCACACTGACAGTCAAGAAGGTGAAAGAGCCAACCCAGTCAAGTGACTGAAATGTTGAATTTGTTGCCGGACAGAAGAACGTTCTCAAGAAAACCGTTCTAGCTCAAGTTCAGGAGGCAACTGCTTCAGCTCAGAATGCACCGACAGGAGAGCCAATGGAGCTTGATCTTGAAACAGAACAGGATGTGTCAGAAGTTCCGGATGCAGATGAGCTTTGGAGACAGGTGGATGAGGTGTTAGGTGAAGCACAAAATCAACCATCAACCTCCACAAGTGCAACATCACAGGTCACAAAAACATCTGCTTTAGTAACTCCTGAAAGTGAAGAACACACTCCACCACCCACTTTCCGTCCATATCAGCCCCCAGTGATGACCAGTACTGAAATCATCAAACAACTACAACAATGTGTATGGACCTTTTCATGACCGTCAGGGTGCGTGAAGAAAAATGGGAGGATCCGCCTCAACCAACCTTCAAAGAAGTATTGGCCAAACCAGCTCCAAAACCAGTTTTACCAATGCGAATGGAAGACATTGGGGAAAGATATGGTGATTGCGAGTGGGAACAAAGAAAACAGAGGTTGTTGTCATGTGATGAATCGCAGAAAATTGGATTTGTCGACTCACACTTACATCTGTATCAAGACTGTGGCTCCACCCACCTGGAAACCGTATTATCGTGGATCTCTATGACTTCTTCATTACACTTCCTGTAGTTTTACCATCTTGTCTTAAAAAACTTACCCTCCTGTCCTGGTTAAGTATCAGGACTCCACCTCTAGACAGACCGTCAACACTAACCAACCAAACTTGAAAGCAAACAGGCCTGTCTTAAACATAACTGACCTGACTTGGTCAGGTTCCGTTAAGACGGGAAGTCTCCCAGTCTTCCTTTGTGTAATCGTTTACATCTCAGCTTGACAAAACAGGAACTTATACAGACAAGCCATAAACACATAACCAAGATGGTGGTTATGCAACAGACAAGGCAGGAACTGTGTAGGACAAACTGGCTTCATTTTTTTACGATGCATGACTTGTCTGCTGACAAAGTCTATATCTGGCAGCATTTAGGAGTTTGTTCTTTTTACAGTTATTCTAGGGCAGTGTTTAGTTTAAATTGGCTGACTTTATACTTTAGGAATTTGTTTTTTACAAAAACGCTGCTTATTATTTGACAATGGGTCCAAAGAAGGTCAGAAGAGTGAGGAAGATAGAAGTTTCCACTGACAGTGTTATTGAATTTGAGCTGGGGAACACAGCTGCATATATGCAATGGAGGAGGCAGGAGATAGAGGCCGGAGAGAGGGACGTGGTACAATAACAACAGAAGGAGGAGGAGGCAGGAGCGGAGAAAACACTCTCAAGAGGAGGGAGTTGCAGAGAAAAGGCCCAGAACCGAGAGAAGTGACACAGAAACAGAGGCTGGAGGAGAGGCAGGACCACCACAGTCATGATACAACAAGGGGCACATAACCAACATCTATCTTACAGACTTGGACGAGGAGACTATTTTGGACTCATGAAGGACCACGATGAGTTGTACGACAAGACTAATGAACATTTCAAGGACAAAACAAGGAAGGAGTGTCTCTGGGAGCAGTTTGGTAACAGTCACAATGTGGTGTGTGTGTGCAAGACCTGGTTTGACTCACAGAGGACATGTTGCGCAATCAAAGTCTGGACAGGCCCCGAAGGAGATGACACAATGACAGAATTGGATAAAGGACAAGTTTGGATTCCTAAGGTCTGACATCAGACACAGAGGACTCAGCAAATCATCAGGCTTCCAGTCCCAGGCTATAGGAGCCAGTGCTTCAGCTGCTTCAGCACACATCTCCAGAGCTTCAACTGACACAGACAGTATGGAAATCAGCATGTGGTCAACAGACAACCAACAGGCTGGACCTTCGCGACCACTCACCTTCATGTAGATGCCAAAGAAGCATTTCAAACCAACACAATGTATCAGGACTTTAAAGCTTCTTTGGGAATATTGCCTCAGTGCTGAGCTACCAGCAGATTGACACACCACAGGCGTTTTCACCAGCCAACACATCAGTACCAGCCGCCTCTCCTTCCCACCACCACCACCTCACCACAGGAACATCAGCATCCACCAGCCCAGCCTCCGCCTCCTCCGCAGTTAGCTGATGCCAAACAGCAGTTTGGTTGGGTGACATCTTCGGTGCCACCCATTTCAGTGGCGTTTTGTAAAGTCCTTTCTTGTGCATTACATAAGTTACCTTTGACCTAATTAATTAATTAATTTATTTCCCACCTTTTGCTGGGGTTTCTCACTTTTATTTTGTTATTTGAATGGCTAGGACGCCATGTTAAAACATAAAAACATTTATTTTAAAAAACTTCATGTTATTTTACAAACTTATATTATTTTACACTGTGTTAGTATTTTAATCTTTGAAGCAACAGAACGTGATAGACATTATGGATACGTTCTATGGATGTGGATCTGATTAAGTCTACGGAGGCAACTTCATGCTTGTTAACCACGACTAACAGGGACGGTCTAACCTAATGTTCTTGTGCAATTAGCCTGTTACAGGTCGAGTTTTTGGTTTTCAAGCATCAAGCTGCCTCGGTAGGATCTTAAGGAAGTGATTCCTTATTTATATTTTCAGAGATATAAACATTGACATTTAAGACCGTAAAAGGGTGAAGTCGTTTGACTGTATAAAATGTGGAGGGTTTCACCCTCGGCCCATTAACAGAAATTGTAAGGAGCAGAAAGCGGAAGAAGTACAGATGGACACCAATGAGCAGATTTTACATGAACTTAAAAACCTTAGTTCCAGAATGACCAAGATGGAAGATAAAGTGCAGAGAATGGACGACATAAGATCCCCTGCAAGGAGTACGACGACCAACAGTTCTATGACAAGGGCTGACGACCTGGAAGAAGATCTGGTGCTGCCTTCTATTTCAAACTTGCAAGCATCAACAAGAATACAGGCAGAGGTCGACTCCAGGATTCGAGAGCTACAAAAGATTTCAGATCAAGGCAAGTACAAGTCACAAAGAGGTGGCAGTCAAACTGTTCTTGTAAAGCATGAGGTTGCTTGGCCTCAGAATGCTATATTAGGTGGTAGTAGCAAATCTCGAGTAAGCTACGACAGCTTGTCTATTAGTCAGTGGGTTTCTGGCTTTGCTACAATAATTCGAGATAAAAATAATTTACAAACCAAACAAAATATGTTAGAATATCTAGCAGAGTTGATGGAAGATAGTCACGATTTCAGGTGGAATGCTGCTAAAGGGGCGCATGCTGTCTTACTATGTAAGATGGAAGAAGGTCGGGTGCGTTGGGAAGATACCCATAAAATCAATCGGATTAGACGTGCGCATGCGCACAGAGTTCAAACTGGTAATTCGCAGAAAAGAATCCACCCAAAAGATTCTCCATGTAAATTCTTTCAGCAAGCCACCTGTTCCCATAAAACGGATCATGAAGTCAATGGCCACACATACTTACATGTGTGCAGTAACTGCTTTGCTAATGGCAAAAAATACCCACACGCCTCAAAAGATTGCAAAAAAGCTGCAAAAAACGAGTAGGGCACTGCTCTGCAGTGCCAAAATGTACGGTTAATGGTAAATGTTTTCAAACAAGAATTATTGTAAATAGTGCAATAAAAAATGCTGAAAGTGTGAACTGGTCTCAGGACTGGCAGTTTGTGTCGGGAGTTTCTGTTGCTAGTATTGTTAGAATACCTGTAATTAACAATGATAGCAGGGAACCCAAAATATCAAGGTCTGCCAGTTTGAAAGGTAAAATAGGGTCCAGTCCCAAATTAGTGACAAACAAAAATCAAGGTGATACCAAACGTCCTTATATGGACGAAAAACTTGTACACAAACCCAAAAATAGTAGAATCTGTAAAGTTAGGGTCAAGTCAAGGTGTCAACCAAATATGGCTCAATATGTACCCACTTCAAATAGATTTGCTATGCTGGCCAATAATATAATGACCGAACTCGAGAATGACATTGATGTGGATTTTCATAGTAAAGTTCACTCGAATTCGGGTTGAAATACCAGTCAATATAGGCACCAATGACACCAATGTTTCCACGTGTAAATCAAAAGTGAAGAAACGCTTGGATAAAGTAAACAAGGAAAGTTGCAAAACAGCTACAGGTAAGCAGGCGAGAAAAGAATGGGTGTTATTAGAAAATGCCGATAAATATGATCTAGAATTGCGTTTTAAACCTCGTCACAGGGAAAAAATTGAAAATGCAAAAAATAATGGCACGTTTCAAAGATGGAATAAACAAGCGAGTGATAAATACAGATTTATTCCATTGGGGGATTTGATCAAACCTCATTCGGATATTAGAAACCCCGCGATGGCTGACATCAAACTACTTCATAGTACTGTTAAAAACGGGAATACACACAATTTCTTGGGTGCGCAAGTCCAAGTGAAGGGACAATTAGATCCCGATAAGTGGGAGATGCGTTTGCATAATTACTGGGATGAACAGTTGTGCAGTTTAATTCGGTACGGTTTTCCCCTGGACTTTAATTCGAATTCTCATCTCTTGTACGAACTCACTAACCATAGTTCGGCTACACATTATCACAAAGATGTGAAGGCATATTTGGAAGAAGAAAAGCAGTTTAATGCTATTTATGGCCCTTATTCCGAACCACCATTAGAAAATATGCATTTTTCACCCTTTTTGACGCGAGAGAAACCAGGTGCAAAACACAGACGAGTCATTGTGGACTTAAGTTTGCCTCATGGGAGCTCAGTGAACGCAGGGGTACAACCAGAGTCGTACTTAGGTACTCCTTTCTTGTTGACTCTACCAACTATTGACACCATCACTCAAAAAGTCAAAGAAAATGGCAAAGGATCACTCCTGTATAAAATAGACCTCAGTAGAGCCTTTAGGCATGTAAAGCTTGATCCTAAGGACTATAACCTTTTAGGACTTCACCTTCAGGGCTACTATTTTGACTCTTGTTTACCTTTTGGATTCAAACATGGTTCAGCAATTTTTCAGAGAATAAGCAATGCTATTAGGTATATTATGGCCCAATCAAATTTCCAAGTTACAAATTATATAGATGATATCATTGAACATGCTGTTTGTAGTCAAGCATATGATTCTTTCGACTATTTGTACAAACTTCTTATAGATTTAGGTTTTGACATAAGTGAGAAAAAAGTAGTTACTCCTGCTACCAAAGTGACATGTCTTGGAGTCGAAATTAATTCTGAAAATTTCACAGTTTCTATTACTGAAGAAAAACTGCAAGATATAACAAACCTTTGCGAATTATGGTCTGAAAAAACACACTGTACCAAAAAAGAACTCCAGTCTCTTCTGGGAAAATTATTATATATCACAAAATGTGTGAAATCATCACGTTTTTTCCTAAATAGAATGCTGGAACTCTTAAGAAGTGCCAATAAGCAAGAAAAGATCATTCTGTCCAAAGAATTCAAACAGGACCTTAACTGGTTTCAGGAATTTGTTCCTAAGTTTAATGGTACAGCCTTTTTTGTCCACAACCACATCCATCATGAAATTGAACTCGATGCATGTCTTCAAGGTATGGGAGCAAGATGGGGTAATCAAGTTTATGCGATAAAAACTCCCACTGAATATGACAACATGACCATTGTCCACTATGAAATGTTTAACATCATGGTGGCAGTAAGGACATGGGGTTTCTTGTGGTCAGGTAAAACAGTCCGTATGCATTGTGACAATGAAGCAGTTGTCACAGTTTTAAGTACTGGGAAAACTAAAGATCTCACCCTGGCTGCAATAGCAAGAAACATATGGTTAACCACTGCCGAATTTGACATATGCCTTAAAACAGTTCATATTAGGGGTAAGGATAACGCCATAGCAGACAGTTTGTCAAGATGGTTTACTAGTCAAGTCCACAAAAATAGAGTTCAAACTTTATTACCTCATGCTATCTGGAATCATGTTCCCAGTAATGCCACTGTCATCAATTGGAATATATAAATTTCAGGTCTCCCTTCCCAAGTGGCAGCACTTACAGCCAAGGCAAAACTAAGAATGAACTCAGCATATGCTTCATCTACCTGCAAGTCATATGAGGCAAAATTTAGGATTTTTATGGCTTTTTGTGTATATGCATCGCATAGTATTAATGCCATTTCTATTGAATTCTTGCTGGCTTTTTTAGAATTTCTAACCTTTAACAAAGTCTCAGCTTCAAATATTTCAAATTACATATCTGCCATAAAAACTGTTCTAGGAAATCATGGGGTTAACTGTGCTGCTTTTCTGGATCCCAGAGTAAAGGTATTCACCAGAGCCCTTATGCGTTCTCGTCCTCTCAACCCTCATATTAAGGCAGTCATAGACGTTGAAATGCTCACCCAAATTGTCAAGCAATGCGAAAGAATGTATCTGGGCATGGTTTATAAGGCTGCGTTCCTACTATCCTTCTTCAGTTTCCTCAGAATTTCCAATCTGGTACCTCATTCAATAAACTCAATTGATCCTTTAAAACAGCTATCAAAAGGTGATGTAATTTTTGCCCCCTCCAGGTGCCCATATCATTGTTAAATGGTCAAAAACACTTCAGTTTAGAGATAAAATTAAAGTTTTAAAAATCCCAATTCTTCAACAGTCTTGTTTGTGTCCTGTGGCTGCTTTAAAGCTTCTGATTAAAAACACTCCTGGGTCAAAAAACTCCCCTTTGTTTCAGGTTAAATGTTATGGTTCTTGGGTCCCTCTGTCGGATACAAGGCTCAGAAAAACATTGTCAAAAATTCTAATTTTCCTTAATTTACATCTTAAAAACATAACATTTCATTCCTTTCGCAGATCTGGAGCCACTTTGGCTTTTAATTCAAACATCCCCCTTCAACACATTCAGTCCCACGGTACATGACTTCTGACGCAGTATGGCACTACATAGCACAGGACCATAACGCCTCGGATATGGTTGCTACTGCCTTCCAACGCCAACTCTCCCCTAAGTAACTACCTCTACTTGGGGTTTGGGGCTCTGAAATCGTGTAAAAAATACATAGTTTTCATAGTAGGCCAGTAGTATGGTCATATCTTATCTAATACATATGTACAAAGTAATATTTAGTAATCAACAAAATATAATTAGTATGGTGTAATCACTCACCAGAATAGTAAAAATGATTCACAGTGGTAATGTCATTAATCTGTAATCACTTTATTATAGAGTACTTTACAGTAATTAGGTACTCTTATCATCACATAAAGTAATTAGTAACTTCAACCTGTATAACAATTCATTTTACTGGGTTCAATAAGAACCTGTGATGTTCAGGGTTCATTACTTACTTTGTATGTAAAATAGTAAGTAAATGCCTTATAGTAACTTTTACTCAGACGTATAAATTTAACTACTCAGATACTTGGGTACGTCTGTACAATGATGCTTTTTAACATACATTGTCAAATTTAACCTAAGGCCACCTCAAGTGTATATTGTAAAGTCATAAGTTAAGGTGGCCTTAGAGGTCAGATTGTAAATAAACTTTAGTGTTTTATAGTAAATAAAATGTATTTCCCCAAGATGAAGTTTTCACTCAACCTTGGCAATATAGGCCACTGGCAGTAGAACTACTGCTAAGCCTACAATCGGTCCTTTTTAGGGCAACTGCTGTCAAACATTTAAAGGTCCTTTTCAGGACCACCCGAATCTTCCAAAAACAATTAATATGCTGCTGTTAAAAAAAATCCGAAACAAGAAGCATTACACTGCCCCACACCAAACACTTTTGCCCCAAACACGAAAAATATGAATGAATGAGTGCATGTCTGATTGAAGTTAAACAGTTTGAAGTTCAAAAAATAATTCAAATTTTTAAAAAATAATCTTCAATTATTTCTAAGTTAGAAAAAATAGTTTGGAAAAAATAGAAAAAAAATCTTTAACAAGTTTACAAAAACAAATAAAAATAAAAAATCTTTAAAAGTACTTTAAAATTGATAAATTACTTTTTAAAAACTTTGGCCAAAAGAAAATATTGGAGCAAAGGCAATGACATTTTGGGCCGCCCCAAAGAATAACAATGTGGGAAAAAATTTTACTATGAGGGCAAATTTTAGGGCAAATCTGGCCCTCCCTCCGCCAGTGGTTCAGGTGCTGGGAGCCCCAAGCTGCTGTCCTCGATCTTCTCCCTCAAAAGGCTTCTGTTGAAAATCTGTGCATCTGGGCATGAACCACTTGACCCCAATCTATTCACATGAATCAGTATTCTGCGTCAACCAGGGCTAGGAGCACCAGGAAAAACAGCCCTTGTAGTTGTAATAGTAACTGCCTGTTTTCTTTGGCTTCTTCATGGCGATATACTTCCCATCTAGAGCCCCTACAGCATGGGGGACATTCCATCTTGTTCTGGACTTCTCCTCCACCCTTTTTCACTCTTCGGGGCAATCAGTGCAATGCAAATATTCATCCTGGAATTTAGCAAGGATGGCTCAGCAGACTTGGGGACGAATTTGCAGATGGTGGTGCCGCAAACCAACCAGTGATACTGCAAAGAGGTGTAGGTCTCTCCTGTGGCCAGGTGTCTCAGGGTTATGGCCAGTCTCAGTCCAGCTTCAAATGGCTTCCGGAAAATGGTGACTCACTTCTTGATGCGGTGGTGTATGCATTCCTCAATGAGGTCAAAAGGGCAGGTTGCAGCCTCAAAAAATTCTGATACCCTGGGATGTGTGTGTGTGAGGTCGGCCAGGAGCTAGCATCCCTTTTCTTGTCCTGTAGTTTTGTGGCTTTCTTCTTCTCCTGGGGGCTGGCTGGGGCTGTGACTCTGGTAATGGCTGTAGGGCATGTGGTGGGGCTATATTAAACTCAATAAAAAACAAAAGTAGCCTAACCTGATGTAGGAAGTCTGTGGTTTGTAGCTGGCATCTTTGCAGTGACAAATGATTTTTGTCAGCCAGAGGGGGTTTATATAGTGTTGGAACGATCCCAACTGTCTTTAGATCCTGACTCCAGGATTTAATCAGTGCAGTCAGGGTGAGTCGGGAAAATGTTCTAGTCCTTTCTGTTTGTAAGTATGGCTGCTTGGGGGTTGCTGTGGCTTGTCTGTTATGTGTTTATGGCTTGTCGCGGTAGTTTTCCCTCGTCAGGTCGGGATCTGTATCCAGAGAAGCCGGGATGTGCTTACGTCCTTGAAATGTAACAGAACCATCATTTCCGCACACTTTTTTGTGATATTCTTCCCCGATTCCATGACTTTTGCCACCGACACTAGAGTTGTAGAATCAGTTACTGGGTTGGTTCCAGTGAAACACGCCCATTACTGAAATGTAACCTTTTGGCTTTTGACCTTATCCATCTAATGCCATGGTCCAACTGTAATGAGCAGTGGTCAGTGGCAGTTGCCTGTTTTATCCACTGGATTCTGGCAAACAGTTATCTACAATGTACGTTCACAACTGAATATTATTGTGTCTAAATATTGCACAGTGTGCTTACTGTTATCAACATTTTGTCACTAAGTGGATTTGTAGCATGTAGATATTGAATAAACTTGTGACATAAAAACTGTAAACCAACACAGGTGTTGAATTTAACGACATATGATCTTTTAGCTTTTACCTTATACACCAAATACCTAGATTCTACTGAATTTGGCTGCTACAAAGTTTAACATGAACAGCAAAAATAGATGGAATATGGATCTGATAATTACAAAAGCACTTTCAAAAAATTAGATTGTTGATCTGGCAATGTTTTATGCACTGATTCGTGCTTAATTTTAGACAATAAGTCATTATGTTTGTGTTTCATGCATTGAAAATACTACAGAGTAGAGAATTACTGCTGTTATTTTTTCTGTTGTTTGTGTGTAGTGAAATTTTTACATTTTATAAGATTTACATTATTGTCTTTCTTTGTATCAATCTAAATTTTGAATCAAGGAAAAATGCTTCCATAAAAGACTGCCTCATGGGAAAATTGTCTTTTGGAAAGAATGCCTACTCTATATTTTGCATTCTTAAAAGATGCAGCTTAAGAATCTGTAATATTTACAAAAAATTTATTTCCACCACAAGAGGTTTAGTATTTTACATCAAATGCATTTCCATGTTACATTTTTGGCACTGCGTTTTGTTTTTATTTTTCTTGTTTGTTTTTGTTTTTTTTTATTTTATTTGAATAGAAAACAAATTTCATGTTGCACAATTTGGATTGCATTTTAATAACAATAAACATTCTAAGTCACAAAAAACTCCTTTTTGTTTAGTAGTCTGGGTTGTTTTTAACAATGCACACTGTTAGCCACCAAAACCACTCTCTTTCAATAGTCACCACTCATCATAACACGTAATTCTAATTTTGACCTTGGTCTGCTTGTATGTTTGATAGGGTAGGTGCTCTTGCAATTAAATACACTGAGGGTTATTGTGAACTCATTTTGTAAAGAATTACAGTGAATAAAACACTGTGTCCAGCTTTATGAATTCAAATGCTCGTTTTTTTCTATTTGTTAGCAGACATTTTTCAGGATACAAAATAGGCAGGAGTGACTTTTTCCAGGATTTAATGTTAGCCATTTTTTTCGTGCATTCGGAATTTCTTGCAGAATTAAAAAGGTTTTATCCAAGTACTCACTGAAGTAATTAATATGAAAACAGTTGTGTAAACAATTCAATGTGGGATGTATTAGGCTGAGAATGACTATTTTGTACTTTACAAGTTTCCCACTGAACCATTATAAACCACATTACATTATTTGAAAATAATGAAGTGTTAACTCTCCGTTATAATAATAATAATAAAAGTGGGATTTATATAGCGCAAAATTGATACCAATCCTCTAATGCGCTTATGTCCAAGAAGGGAGAGTCCAGAGACAGGCATGGGTCGACATCTAAAAAGCGCCCGCCAGGGTATAACTAAGGTGGGGGGTATGCCAGCCTAAACAAGTGTGTCTTTAGCTGGCTTCTGAAATGATCTATTGTTTGCTCAGATCTGACAGTTTGTGGCAGCTTGTTCCATTCAGCTGGTGCAGCTACAGCAAAGCCTTACCTGCCTATGTGCTTCTTAGGGCCGGTTGAGGAGACAGATAGCCTGTTGCCTTGAGTAAGACTGCTTGATCTTATTAAAGCTGAGAGATATGGGGGCTGTGAAAGATTGATAGCCTTGAATACCAGGAGATTATACTTAAAAAGGATACGATGTTGAATTGGAAGCCAGTGGAGTTTTTTCAAAAAGGGTGTAACATGACTCATTTTGTCAAGTCTGAAGATGATGCGGCAAAGAGCATTCTGGACTCTCTGTAGCTTAGCTATGTTGGACTTGCTTACCCCATAAAGTAAAGAGTTACAGTAGTCCAGACGACTACTGACCATAGCATTTGCCAGAAGTATTGGAGTTTCATTCCTTAGGAATTTGCGAATTCGTCGCAAATCGCGAAGATGATAGTAACATGCTCGGCAAACCTTGGCAACATGATTGTCAAAGGAGTTGTCTGAGTCAAAGATAACACCCAGATTGTTTACTTCCACCGACGGAGAGATATTGTTTTGGAGGAGTGGAACAGGGAAATTTGGTGCAAGCGACTCTCTGGTGGCTTTTTGACCTTGATGATAAATTCGGTTTTTCTGGGTTTAGTTTTAGCTTAACACCAACCATCCACTCCTGTACTGACTTGAGACACTCGGTCAGCTCTTCCAAGCTAGAATCAAAGTTCCTGGAGTCAACTCCTAAGTAGATCTGGGTGTCATCAGCATATAGGTGATGAGTAACATTGAATTTAGAAATAACTTGACTGAGGGGACTAGTGTAAAGGGTAAAAAGGAGAGGACCCAATACGGAGCCTTGGGGGACTCCGAAAGGGAGAATTACCGCCTCAGAGAAACTATCACCTATTTTAATTTTTTGTTTTCGGTTTGAAAGGTACGATTTGATCCACAACAAGACAGTGCCATCTAGACCAAACCAGTCATGCAAGCAATCATATAAAAGAGAAAGGTCAATAGTGTCAAATGCCGCTGACAGGTCTAATAATGTCAGGGCCACTGCCTTTCCTGAGTCCACTGAGAAAGCTATATCATTTTGAATCTTCAACAATGCGGTTTCAGTGGAGTGGGAACTCTTATAAGCAGACCGGTTGACATTTAAGAGACCCTCGTGTGAAATGAATTCATTTAGCTGGTTTGCCACGACTTTCTCAATAAGCTTTGATATAAAACTAAGGTTTGACACTGGCCTATAATTTTTGAGGCTATTTCTATCAAGGCTGGGCTTCTTATGGAGGGGGGTGACATGTGCCATCTTAAAACAGTTGGGAAAACTACCTTCTTTGATTGAATAATTTACAATTTTAGTGATGGGAGTGATGAGAATATCAGCACACTCCTTGACCAGTGATGTTGGGATTGGGTCCAGGCCACAAGATTTGGATGGTGAGGACTTTAGAATTTTGAGTAGGCTTTCCTCGGACACAGGTGTGAAAGAGGACAGTGTATTTTTAGTGGAGTTGGGTCTAGTGACTGAAGATGGTGTTGATGACTGCAGTGTGGATCTTATTTTAAGGATTTTATCAGAGAAAAACTTACAAAAGGTGTTTGCAAGGTTAGTTTTATTTGTACAGTCTGGTAGAACAGCAACAGAGGACCTGTGTAAACTCTTTTTGGAACAGTTCCAAAAAGCCTTAGGATTTCCTTGATTTTCAGCCACCATGTTGGAATAATGGTTACATTTTGACTTTTCAAGCAGGAAGTTATATTGATTGATCGCAGCGCGGTATCGACTGCAATTACTGGCACCATGCCCTTTCATATTTCCTCTTGAGTCATTTTGCCTTGAGGATGTCACAGTTCATGAAACCAGTCTCGGCATGCAATGTTTTTCTTCTTTATTGGGGCATGTTTGTCAAGGAGGCTTCTCAAGGTATTGATGACTCAGAAGACTGGCAGTTTTATAGGGGCATCTAATGAGGTCAGATTTCAGGATATCTGCTCTGAAGTCTAGAATATTTATCTTGTGAATTTTACGGATGGAAATATGTGGAAACTTATAGGACTCTCTGACGGGGAAAATAAGGTTAAATATGATTGCCTGATGGTCTGATAGTCCTCCAATAACTTTGGGACTAATGGCCCAGGAGAAAGAATCCCTCACACATAGAGCATCCAAAATGTGACCCTGAATATGTGTGGGTGTATTAACAAGTTGTGTAAAACTAAATTGCTCAAGAAGGTCATAAAAATTCAGTGTCCAGGTGTCATGTTGATCCAGATGAAAATTAAGATCACCAATGAGAATGTTTTCACAGCCTAACAAAGCAGCACCCTCAAAGTCAAAGTTGGGGTTTTACGTCCCGTTCAACAGCCAGGGTCATATTGGGACAGGTCCTCAGAATTGCCACTTGTGGGACTCGAACCCACAGAGGTGACAGCCTATGATTAGATGCCAAACTTGCTAACCACTAGGCCACTGAGGACCCAGCAGCACCCTCAAGGAACATGCCAAATTTGTCTAGGAATTGCGACTTTGAAAGATTTGGAGGTCTGTAGAGCACATGAAATATAACATCTTTAGCACCCTCAGTGCTAATCTGGATCGAAATACTTTCAAAAGCCTGACAATTGTTTTTTGAAACTTGCTCAAAACTCAGATCCTCCTTGATGAAAAAGCCAACTCCACCCCCTTTCTTGACATTTCGAGGAACATGAATGAACTTATAACCAGGAGGGGTGATACTAGAGATGAAACCTTCAGTATCCTCTGGCCTAAGCCATGTCTCAGTAACAGCTATGAGATCAGCATTGTTAGCTTTGACGAACTCCAGAAAGGAAGCTGATTTATTTCTGATGGATCTAATGTTGAGAAGACAACCATTAAGAGATCTAGAAGCAGGGCCCGGATTGAGACTGATATCACCCGAAAGAGCTAGGAGCAATGATGTCCAGGGACTGACATTCCGGAAGCTATGTGTCACCCTTTGACAGTGACCCTGGAAAGAGAGATAGGCGTAATTTATGCTATCAGCACATGGGTGAATTCCGGACTCAATGATCACAGGATGACCTGAGTGCATGGTAGGTTCAGATGAGTCACAGACTCTGATGCCAGTCAATATGAGGTAAATGGCAAAATGCAAGAGGTGCATTTTGGAGAATATTTTAGGAAATATATGTATGGCAAAAAATGTATCACTAAAACAAAATATGAAATGATGACAAATCTACTTTATGGATTAGTTGAACAAGAAGTGCATTGCCAGACCATTAAAATTAAAATTTTAGAAAAGGTGCACTTACCTTCCCTATGTACAAACCTGTCTTTCACAATGGAACCAAAAGAAAAAAGTTGTAATAGATTGTGAAGGTAGGAAGAGATTAGTGCATATCTATGGAGTAGCTGAAATAAAAATTTGGTGAAACCAAATTTTGGTATGGATGGTCAATCACGGCTATAGTTTGGTTATTGTATATTTCGATTTTATATAAAGGAAGGTAGGTATAGATATGTGGTAAAATCTGTGGAGTAGATGAAATAAAAATTTATTCAAGCAAAAATTGTGGTATAGTCTATCAGAGCTATAATATACAGTAAATGCAATTTATCTTTTATCTGGTTATTTTATATATTGGGCTTTATATATAATACAATTTATTTAATTATTGTGGAGAACAATAAAATTGAACCGCGGGAATTATCGGGTGGGCGATAATACCCGTTTGGGGCTAAAACAACAGTTTCACAATATTTGGAGATAAAATACACTTATAGTTTCATTGTCTGTTGTAGATCTTACATAATTAATATAATGTGACAGATACAGACCACTTTCATTGTCAGAATTAAGAAATTTAAAACCGCATCATAAAAACAACGTCTACCCTGGCGAACGCTAAATGACAATTCATGCAAAAATAACAGTTGACACAATAGAAGGGTCACTGGTTTGGGTTTTCTTGGCTTTTAATAAAACATTTCATGTGGATTAAGATCAACTCTGGTGGTTGATACTGTTCAGCCAGTGAATTTTGTCACCTGCTCTTAAAACTATAGTTGACAAACAATACTGGTATTTATATAAATTAAAAGGGGGGCTCGCTGGTGTAGCCATTAGAGTGCTCACCTTCAACCTCTGAGGTCATGGTTTGAATTTCGGCCCGGGCGCTTCATGTTGGAAAGTTGGTAGTTACTTACTGATGCCCGGTAGTTTACAGTGCAGAATCTTGACCAACTAGTATGCACTGGTTCCTCCATCCGTAAACTACCAGTCGCAATATGACCCTGGCTGTTGAATGCACCGTAAAATACAAATTACATCTTAATCTAAATAAATTTAAAAAGTATTTACAACAGAAGTGCATTAATGAAGAAATAAATGTATGGTGAAAAAGTTTTAACACTGTCATAAAATGCATGTCTGAAAAGCTAGTAATGCAGAGCTGGGGTTAAAAGCATGACAGGTAGAAAGTCAATAAAACCTGCAAAGCAATTGGAAAAATATAAGTTAAGCTTCTCTTACATCCCATCGTATGTGCACGTATGTTCTGGTTACAGAGAGAAATCCGCGTGTTTGCAAGGGACACTTAAGTTACACTTGCGACTTTATAACAGAATATCAAGGTCACACAGACCCTGCAATGAAAATTGGCATGTACATTTTCTCTGCGTGAACGCAGTATGGCTATAAATGTATCCATACCTCAATGGTTACTTATGAGAGACTTGTGCATGTGCAGTCTCCATGCTAGTTTTGCGATATCTCCCCATTCACTTGCAGGGTTTGCATGTGCCGTATATAGCTAGATTAATTTTACATTCTAAAACAAATTAACATTAAGTAGAAAAAACAGACAGTAATTAGGATATGATCCTTTTCATCAAGAAACTCAACAATATACAATATTTTAAATGTGCACTACCCACAAACAAGGGATATTTACTGAACAATAAGCACAAGGTCGTCAACCAAAATTCAAATTAATGTTGATAGATACTCAAAGGAACAGTGTAAACAGATTGACAAAAGTTGTTCATACAGTTACTTATTTGGGTTTTGACGTCTCTTTCAACACATTGTATAGGTCATATATCGACGGGTAGTTTTATAAGCAGAGGAAACCAGTACATACAGTTGCTCAAGGTTCTGTATTGTAAACTGCCAACCAATGGCAAGCAACTTACTAGCTTTCCTACTTGAGGTAGGGCCGGTAACCAAACCACAATCTCAGAGGTGGGAGGAGAGAGTGTTACAACTCTGCCACCGTGGCCCCAAGTTGTTCATACAGAATATATGTGTGTCATGGTAGAATGCCCAATTGGGTAGAATTTTCTAAATTCTACTGGTAGAAAGTCCAATTTGCTTTTATTCTGGTAGAATGTCCAATTTAGCAGATTTATATCACTCTGGGATCCGAAATGTAAGTTCAATTGGACATTTTGTTAAGTTCATCTTAGTAGATATGTCAATCTAAGAGATTTAGGTATTGCTCTATGTTCCGAGACGTAATCTTTGTAGAAACTCAATATAAGCTGGGTACAAAGTCAAATTGAAACAAAAAGTTTGCCTTCTATACATAGAACTCTGTAAGTTAAGCAGGGTGCAGCTTTCATAAAACAAGAAAACAGATATAAAGGAACAATGTTGACTGGTTACAGGATGGGCAGGTCTGTAGTAATAACCACTACATGTTTAATTCACTTTGCTTACTAAAATACTGCTAAAACAAGACATAAAACAGTGTTTTCTTATTCATAATGAATTCAAATGCTATTATTCTGTAATTAACGAAACAGTGTTGTGAAACTGGATATTTTAAATTTTGAATAATTAGTGTATTATACTCTTGACAAGCAAAGTTATAAACCCTTTAATTTTCTCCACAATTCTTCAGCAGCTCTGGATTAGACTGGTGGGCTTGGTGTAGCCACAGTATGGAGAATGTTTCTCCTGTTAAAATTAATAAACAGGAACAAAATAAATATGTGGAAGCAATAAAATTACATACGATCTCTTTTACATTTTTTACATACATTGTGATTCTTTTGGAACCATTTATGTATTTTTCATTACTTTTAAAGCCAGGAAGTAAATTTTTAACATTTACTTATTATAAGTTACATACGAATAGATAATTAGCTTAAACTGCTTTGTATTATTGCTTGTACTTTGAGCTGTGTTTTCAGCTATAAATACCCAAATGTTATTGCAACTAAATACAAAAAAAATAACATCCTAGTAAGTAGGACAGAGATGCTATTTTTAAGTATTTTCAGGTAATAAGTTGTTAAAAGATTAAATATAACCACTGGGCTGGATCTACCATTTGGTGATATCTCTATTCCCAGAGAAACAAGGTCACCAGGGCTCAGGCTGTTCACTTTGAATTACAACAGGCCTAGGACGAGCATTGATGGAAGTCCCAGTTACGATGCCTTTAACTGATGCAGAGTTGCCTGCAGTTGTCAATGGCCCAACACTAGGTGTGGAATAGTGATGTGGGGGGTGGTATGGCAGAGGCATAGCAGCTTCTCTGGTGGTACTCCCAGTGGAATCTAGATTGGAGCTGTTTGCTTGCATTGTAACATTATTTGTTCCAACTACCATAGTAGGTGTTGTAGTCTCGATCAAGGTTCGGTGTCGAAAAGCAGAGATTTGCTTTCGTCTCCATAAACAACAAGTAAGCACACAACACACTGAAAAAGAATTGGTGTATAAAATAGAAAAACTTCTAGAATGACATATACAGAAACATATCATATCATGCAAAAATATCACAAATGGGGATGGCAATATTATAAGAGTGCACAGCACAAGTATGTGTGTGAATTTTAGTATATATAAAAACCTCAATCTTTAACTTGTGATTCCTCAGCCATTTCTGCATGGATTTTTATGCAACAAATATAGCAGACGCACTGCAAAGAAACCTTTAATGATATGTAGCATACATATTTGCAGGCAACATAGTTTCCAAGATATCTATAAAAACCGACTCTTGTTAATATTAATTATCCACAATAAGTTGCACATCTATATATCCTGCTGTATTGGCTACATATGGCTTGTGGTGGACAATAAATATACACTTTGTATTAAGTGTTAATTTATTTTTCTGTTATATTAAGACTTTTATTGACACATTATGTTGATGAAAATGTTATTGCAGTTATTGCAAGTTATTGTAGTTAAATATTTCAAACTTAACTCATTGTACATGTGGTATCAAAATTTTAACCAAAAATCGCTTATATTTCTTTGAAGTATGTATGTTACTTTAATGTCAAATATAATTTATTTACCTGTAAGAAAAAGTGTGACTATACAGCTTACTATAATCCCAAGAATGCCACCAGTTCCAAGAGCACTGTCATCATATGATGAGTAGCCAGACCATTTGGTTGGGGAAGGATAATACCTGTGGTATTTCATCTCAGAGTTGATAAAACTGAAGAAACAAATTAATGAGAAACATTGCACCTCATTGCATTGGCTCATAAAAGAAATGTATCATACAGCAGAAGAAATTCCTTCTTTGATATCAGTCATTATTGATATTGATACAATGGGGGGATGAGATTTCATACCACTGAGACATTAACTTGGAACAAGAGTACTCAGAAATAATTAGAAATTGCATCAATAGCGGCATAATCCTGCTAACAAACAAACTGACAAATGGTCACGAAAATAATACCTCCTTGGTGATACAAAATTCGATGCACAGGTACAATTTTTTTAAAAGGCTGGCTATTAAATAAATGTGAAAATCTGGATTTTGATTTTTTTTTGTATCCAGGCAGTGATATTGGTCATTCTCAAAGTGTGATGGGATCTAAGTTGAACTAAGGCCCATCTCCTGATTTTTTAGATTTTGATCAGGAAAATCCAAGCATTAGTATATGCATAATTCTTCTTACAACCTTCTTACCAACAAATGGACAAACCAACAAATGATCATGAAAATTATACCTCCTTGGTCTCACCGAGAGACTTAAAATAACACAAGAGAGTTGGGCATTTGCTTTATTCATATGTGTCACCATAGTTAACATAGTAAACCTGTTAAGTAGTAAAACAGGACCAACTAGAAAAGGTTCATTACTGTACAATATCAACAATACAATGAATAATAAAGAAACTATTTTTACCACAACAATATATGTGAGCTAGATAATGAAGTGATAATGAAGACAAGCTGAACTTGTTTGATGGAGGATCCAGGTGACCCATGTGTCAGTCCTCCCCCGGGGCAGCATTAAGTTAATACTACCTTAAATCTGTGTTGGGTACCAGTCTGTGCAGGTTTGCAGATTGAACTCTCAGGTCTGGGGTCATGACCCTTGACCTTTCACTTGGTTACCAAGTAACCTGTAAACATTCTTATGTAATTGGTCCAAACAGTTTAAATCTTGCTTTGGAACGAGAGACATGGAAAAAAATTTTACTGAATATATTTTACTATTTTTATTTTCTTAGGCTTTTAAATTGCATATATTGTCACATACTTGGATGGTCATTTAGCTGGAATGGTTTTAATATGTTGAAATTGAAAACATGTTATTGAATTGCTAACTGTTCTGAATATGTTGACACGATCTAAGTGACATTTGAGACGTGTCACTGATTTGTTAACTGGAAGGATTCACTGGTCATCGAGACAACCTAAGGCTCAATAAATCAGCGTCGAAGGGACGGTCTACCCTATTTATCATTTGTGTCATTCACTGATTAATTTGACGCCTTTTGTTGTATCAATTGACCACCAAATCCTGTCTTATAAGGTTCACCATTGCTGTTTTTACAATATACATAGTCCCCTTAAACAAATTAGTGTCTTAATCTCCTTAATATTTTTCCTTAGATTCCTTAAATATCAGTATACCTTATTATCGCCCACATTCCCCGTTATCGTGGTAGTATTTCCAACCCATTTGTTGCTGTAATTTCACATTCCCCCTTATCACCTGACATGTCCCAGTGATTATTTTATGGTTTTTATGTCCCAGTGATCATTTTATTGTTTAAAGTCATTGTTGTGGTGGTTTTAACTCTGGCTTTTGTGTGATTGTAATTATGGGTTCCTCTACTTCCATGGTTTGCTAACTCTTGGCTTTTTTGATGTGTTCTTGGCCATGTTAATTGTGAAAGTCATCCTAGTGGTATGTTTCCTGTGTGTTGGTTTCTTGTGTAACTGGCTGCATGTCGACAGGAGTCAGAATTGCGAAAAGATTGACAGGAGTATCCCTTCTATTTTTCGACTTTCTGTCGTGGTCCGTAAATATTGTTACACTAGCGATACAAAACAGGTTCCTCCACAACTGAAATTTAAAAACCTAGTACTACTCCTTTTGTTGTGTGGCGATGTTGCTTCAAACCCTGGCCCCACCAATTTTGGATTCGTCAATTATAGATCCATTCACAATAAAGGCCGTCTCCTGCATGATCTGATAAAATGCGGTGACCTAGATATCCTGGGTCTAGTTGAGACTCATATTAGACCAAATGATACTGATGGCCTCCTGAGTTCTCTTACACCGGCTGATTACAATTTCATCCAAAAACCAAGGTGTACTGGTCGGGGAGGTGGTGTTGGTTTTCTGTGTAGAAAAACCTTTTCTCCCAGTATTGTCTCTTCACCAGTCTTCGGGTCATTTAAAATTATCATACTTTCATTCAAGTCTGACTACAATAGTTTTGTTGCTGCTTGTGTGTACCGTCCTCCTGGCTCATGTACTACTCAGTTTCTGTAAGATTTTTTGGCTCTTTCTGGCTTTCTGTCTTCGACTGGTTCCGGTTTCATCATTTGTGGCGATATAAATGTCCATCTGGATGTTGAGTGTGGTGATAGGTCCAGGTTTAACGACATCCTACAGTGTTGTGGTTTGGTTCAAAGTGTCTGTGGCCCGACTCATTTATTGGGTCACACTCTGGATGTTCTGATATCTCCCTGCGACTCAGATTTTGTCCGCAATGTCAGTGTTGGAGATTTCATTTCTGACCATGCTGCCATAAGATGCCAACTGGATTTCTCTCACCCATCTACCAGCATCGACAAATGGGTCTCTTATCGTCGGTACCACAGGATTGACATCGACCAGTTCAGAAATGACCTTAAAAATATACCGTTTGTACGGTCTCCTGAAGGTACTGCTGCAGAACTTTATGATCAGTACATAACTGGTGTTACACAGGTACTTGACAAGCATGCTCCTATCATTTCACACAAGGCTAAACAGCAGTCTGATGAGTGGTTGTCTGATTCGTATCGCATGGCTCGATCTCTTAGGTGGCAATTTGAACGAAGGTGTCGAAAACATAAGTCAGAGTTGAATAGATCAAGACTCCGCAGGCAAATTGCCTGGTGTAATCGACTAGCCAATAAAAACAAGGGTTCATACTATACAAATCTCATAACTGCAAATAGTCGTGACCCCAAGAAGCTATGGCAGTCATTGAGGAAGGTCTTGCATTGCACTTCTGAGACTGTCCTGCCTGCTCATAGCTCAGATAAAAGCCTCGCGGACATGTTTGCTTCTTTTTTCTCCAATAAAATAAGCAAAATCAGGGACACCTTCTCTACTTCTGGCTCTTTCAATGATGCACCGGATTCGTTGCCTCCTGCTTTCAATGCCTTTATGCCTGTCACTGAAGATGAGGTCTATAAGTGTATTAGTGAATCCCCCACTAAATCTTGCTCACTAGACCCTATACCAACATTCCTCCTTAAGGATTGTCTTGATATCCTCCTCTCTTCTATTACCAAGTTGGTAAATCATTCTCTCATTGAAGGATCTTTCCCAAATTCTTTCAGAAAGGCGGTTGTCACCCCCCTCATAAAAAAGGCTTCCCTTCCCAGAGACGACCTTAAGAATTATCGCCCAGTGTCCGGTCTTTGTTTCCTGTCAAAGTTGGTTGAGCGAGTCATTGCTAGGCAGCTAATGTCACACATTAATAACAACAAACTGGACAATCCTCATCAGTCAGCATATAAGCCAGGACATTCCACGGAAACTGCTTTATTGTCGATAAAAAATGAGGTTCATCTCTCTCTGGCACGCAGTGAACCCACAGCTCTAGTACTTCTTGACTTATCAGCCGCATTTGACACTATAGACCATAATATTCTCCTTGGTTACCTTAAATCCTGGTTTGGTCTTGGTGGAACAGTTCTAAGGTGGTTTGCTTCCTACTTAAGAAATCATTGCCAGGCCATTAAGATAGGCTCCACACTATCTGAATTAAGCAATCTCATCTATGGAGTTCCGCAAGGTTCTGTTCTGGGTCCGTTACTGTTTTCACTCTATACAACACCACTTAGTAAAATTATTCGCCTCCACCCGCATATTAAATTCCATTTTTATGCGGATGATACTCAGTTATACATCCATCTCTCCCACAAGAATGCTTCTTCGGCTCTCGCCAAGCTTAATGCCTGCCTTCATGATGTCCAAGAGTGGATCTTTGGTTCCAAGGCTCAACGTCAGAAAATTTCCTCTCACTTTCCTGTTAGCATTCTTGGTAGCCTTCTTCATCCGGTTGATTCTGTTAGAAATCTAGGTGTGCAGTTTGATGCAGATTTTTCATTCTCTGAGCATATCAAGAGGACTTGCAAAGCGTGCTTCCTTCAGATGCATGACCTCCGTAGAATTAGAAAGTATCTCACTCCTGAAGTGGCAGTCCTTGCTGCAAATGCCTTGGTTAGTAGTCGTCTGGACTATTGTAACTCTCTGTTCAGAGGTTTGTCCGGTTTCAATCAGTACAAATTGCAAAGTATTCAGAATACCCTGGCTCGTATTGTTACAAATCATGGAAAGTATGCTCATGTTACACCCATTCTACAGAAACTCCACTGGTTGCCTATTAGGTACCGTTGCATTTTCAAAACTGCAACACTTGTGTATAAATTTTTGCATAGTGGTTCTCCTTCTTATTTTGAACCGTTCTTGTCTTTTAGTAGCTGTCCCTATAGTACTAGACATAGTCACCCAGATCGTCAATACCTTACAGTTCCTCCTTTCCATTCATCAGTCTTCAAGTCAGCCAAACATTTTGGCCATAGTTTTGCCTTTGATGCTCCTAAGATCTGGAATGACCTCCCTCAAGATGTTCGCGGTGCAACATCAGTTGCCTCCTTCAGAAAGAAGCTTAAAACATACCTGTTTGCAAAAGCCTACCCACCATAGCCTCCCCCGTCACATCTGTGTCTCCTTGGTACGACCTGGCTATGTCCCTTGATTAACGCTAACTGCCTTGCTTTATGTTTAGATGCGCCTTAGAGTCCATCAGTGATGGAGATTAAGCGCTATAAAAGTCCACATTAGATTAGATTAGATTAGATTATTTACATCTGTACTTCTGGTGAACTGAGACATTTTCAGAGTGCTACATTCACAAAATTATTTATTGAAATGCCAGACAATAAACAAACTTGCAAAAAGTGTAAGGGGCGTCAATGTCCCCCACAGGGAAGAAGTGTAATCGGCAGGAGAAACAAAGTGCAAAGGCAAAAGTGCAAAGGCCGCACATGCGGTCATGCTTTGTGAAATGGAAAGGGACGTCCTCACATGGGAAGACACAGAACGTATTGACAGGATACGGCGCGCCCATGCCCAGAAGCATCTCAGTAGCTACAAACAGGGTTGGGCAAAATCAGGGGAGAATGGTCAACAAAAACTTTCAACAAGGCCTTTGTAGTCACAGTAAGGAGCATGATACGAATGATAGATAACATAAACACATTTGTGCATTCTGTTTGAGTAATGGAAGACAGTTGCCTCATGCAGAAAAAGACTACATTCACAAAAAGTCTTCATCAAAAACAAGCATACGACTGCTCATCAATAGGATGCAGCAGTCAGAATGTTCATACAGTAAGTGCCAATGAATGTAATCAGAGGTCAGAGGTTCTGAACTGTAGTCCGTCAGTTGGAAAAAACGAGATATGACCTGCTGGTTGCTCGGCTAAAACATACAGAACTAAGTTTGTTTACAACTCCAAAGTTTCACCCAATGCAGTTGATGCTTTATTGGCTAAAAACACATAGTTGATCACAAACCAACTCTTCAAAGTTTCACCCAATGCAGTTGATGCTTTATTGGCTAAAAACACACAGTTGATCACAAACCAACTCTACAAGTTGCCAGGTCTATCAGTAAAGTGAACCAAGATGAAAGTAACACTAATGTTGTAACAGATGCCAGTTTATGTTGTGTTGTAGGAAAAAGTGATTACAAAGGTGATATTGATCTGGTAAATTCACCAACCGGGGGACGTCAGGTGGGCAATTCTGCAATGCAGAATAGTGCGAACGTCGTCATTGGTGACAATGCAAGCATTGAAAAAGATGGTAATGAACTGTGCCCTTTATATGACCATAGACTAGCTGGGATTGAGGACAAATTTGTCAGTACAATCTTGAGTAATGTCTCGACTAGAAGGCGTCCAAATGACGCGGATGACAAAGCCCAAATATTTCTGAAATGGCAACAGCAATCTGATTTTGAATTCGGATTCATTCCTCGCAGTGAACAGGTAATGCCTGAAATTCACGAAATTGGATCCCCACAAGGGTTATCAATTTTAGAAATTCATGCTCTCATCAAAGCTACTGGGGTGCCCAATTACATGCAAGCAAGAATACCCATTCAATCTCAGTTAAATGTCAAGGTCTGAAAAGACCTACTGAATGATTATTGGGATCAACAACTATTACACCTCATCAAATTCAGCCTTCCATTAGACTTTAACAGAAATTGTCCACTCAATTACAGCTCTGCTACGAATGAGCTAAAATGTCTAGGCAGAGGTGCACTTCTTTACAAAGTAGATGTGAGTCGTGCTTTTAGGCACGTCAAAGTCGATCTAGGTCTCCATTGGCGTGACGCTTACGTATACACGTGCGTTCGCTTCGTTATGAAAAAAGCAGGTCATTGCGTCCTCGATTATATTGACGATTACGTTGGAGTGGGCATCCTGAACATGGCATTCAAGTCATTTGAAACATTGGTTGACGTTATGTGTTGCCTTGGACTCACCATAAGTGAGAAGAAACTAGTTCAACATAGTACTCATGTCGTTTGCTTAGGTGTGCTAATAGACACAGAGAAAGGATGTGTCTCCATCCCTCCAGACAAGCTTACCCAAATAAATGATGCCATTAGGGAATGGCAAGGAAAACGTATATGCACAAAAAAACAATTACAGTCCATACTCGGCTTCCTCCTCTACGTGCATAAATGTGTAAAGCCTGCACGAGTTTTCCTGAATAGGATGCTTGAGCCACACCGATCGCGCCATCTCCATTATGCCTGACTTCAAATGTGACCTGGCTTGGTTCGCCAAGTTACTTCCGTTATACAACAGTGTCAATCTATATGATCACAAACCAATTCAAGAAACTCTAGAACTAGACGCGTGCCTCACTGGATTGGGAGGTAGAGTAGGGAGTTACGTGTATCACCTGCCTTTAGATAGAGGATACAAAGGCTGCACTATTGTGCACCTCGAGATGGTGAACATCTTGGTAGCAGTGCGTTTGTTTGCCAACCGTTGGTCACGCAAAAAGGTCCTTGTCAAATGTGACAACCAGGCAGTCGTTAGTGTCTTAACCTCGGGCAGAACAAAAGACCCATACCTTTCAGCATGTGCTCGGAATGTCTGGTACTGCACAGCAATAAATGACATTGATGCTCGTTACGTGCATGTCAGAGGCTCTGAGAATACAGTGGCTGACCTCTTATCACGATGGCAGGGCACGTTTGCAAATGTGGTCACATTGCGTACGTACATAGAGAATCCGGTCTAGCTTGACGTTGCTCAAGCTCTCCTGTACTTAGACCCGGAACTTTGACGCCTGGCGCCCTCTGGTTGACGCTTCAGGATTTGTGTGTCATATAATGTCCTTGCTATAAGTAGTGTGGATATCTTATATAGCAGGGGCCTATAAGTTTGCATCATGATACTAAAAACTGGTACTATACTTTGTTGTAGGTATTCAGAAAATGGAAACGCTAACTTCAAGGGTGTCACAACGTCTTCATCAAGCCTTCAGACCAAAGACCAAGAAAGCATACTCAGCAATGGTTAGAGTGTTCATGGCGTTCTACATTGTGATGAAAGTGGCTATTCAAAATGTGTCTGTAAAAGTGCTTCTGTCTTTTTTAGAATGTCTGGTAATAAATAAATGTTCGGCTACAGTAGTAACCAATTATGTGTCGGCCATAAAGGCCAGTCTTACATTATATTATCTGGAATTTGTGATCTGTGATCATCCAAATGTGAAATACTTCCTTAAATCTTTGCGAATCAACAGACCTTTATCTGTGACACACCACAACATCATTGACATTCCTATGTTAAAACGTATTGCAAGTTTGGCTAAAGCCATGAAGCAAGGAGCAGTTTTCAAGGCCTTGTTTCTCATTGCATTCTTTGCATTCCTGAGACTCTGTAATTTGTGTCCACACTCTGCTGCGTCTTACGACCCCTCCAGGCAGCTAACAGGTGCAGACGTGTTTTTCACCAAGGTCTATATTAAAATAATGATAAAGTGGTCAAAAACCATGCAAACCAGGGATTCAGTTCAAATTTTAACTCTTCCAAGATTAACTGACGTGGATATTTGTCCCAGGGCAGCTTTAAAAGCTCTTAAAAAGCTCTACCCAATGTCAGACCACTCCTCCCTTTTCCAATATCATGGCCCTAATGGGTGGTCTCCACTCATAGATTCTAAAGCTAGGAAAGGTTTGAAGTCCATTAATGTCCAGCTGGGTTTGAATCCGTCCCATTTCACCTTTCACAGTTTCCGAAGATCTGGGGCCACATTTGCGTTTAACGCTCACGTCCCCATACAAAACATTAAAAGGCATGGGACTTGGACTTCTGACTGTATCTGGAGATACATACAAGCTGATCTATCCTCAGGCGAGCACCTCACCTCATCACTGGCTGATGCTATAAATGTGTAATCTACCCTGCTTGGGTCTCTGGTGGGTTTATCATAATGTGTAACAATAGTAAACTCTTGACCTTTCAGATTGTTAACCTCTAGGTCAAATTGATGGTTTCAAAACTTTGACCTTTCAGATTGTTAATCTCTAGGTCAAATTGGTGTGGCTTTAAGTTCCGCCACCTTTGCATAAACCATGACCTTGATGAAGGTTGCAGGGGTTCAATGGGGTCAGGTCACTGGCCCACATTCCTCTGGGGGGCCCCTTTCTTTTACGCCGCTTCTAATCTGACCTGAGGTAATAGTATTTTAGTGTGATATTATATTATTATGTTTTTTAGTTATTTATACGTCATCCAACTGTGCAAGTTCTCTTACTATCTTATGGACTCTAATAGACTCTAAACTAACTTGCACAGTGGCTTTATATATTGTCTAACTATATTTACTTACATTACTGTAAAATGTGTAATCTACAACGAATTGTAAACATTACTAGTTAGATTTATATATTATACATATGTATTTTAAATAAACAAGTACCCGCACGTGTTATTTCTGTCCTGGGTGGGGACTGAAACAGAGAGAGTAGAGAAAGAAGCAATATGATTGGCTGACAAGAAATGTGTAAGAATTAGTGAATGTTTGTATTTCACATTCAAAAGCGAGAGCCATATTAGGATACTTTCTGAAATTGAAACCCACAGAGAGGTAACAGACTGTAATCAAATATCCGACAAGTTAACCACTAAGACACCAAGGACCTTCACTAAAATATGACAACAGTGTGAGTACTTGTAACCATTATGCTTGACAGCAGTCAGTGATTACTCACCTGTTTGTGAAATCATTCCAGAAATAACGGTAGTCTTTAGTGTTGTCAATCAGTGGCAAAGTTGTTTTTTGAGGAGAGTGGTTTCCTTCAAAATATAATGAATATCACACAATGACATCTGAGTGACTGCAAGTTCAGGTATCTTTTGATTTAAGTGTTTTTTATTAAGGGCATTAATTGCCGTGTATTTTCCACAACCTTTGCAACCCATAACAACATGTTCATCTTGAGTGCCTAGATTGCCCACAGTCAGCGATACATTTATCACATGGTTAGCGACACCAGTAGCAAAAACTATAGGGAGGGCAGAATTTTTTCCCTTCAAAGATTAACTTTCCTTATTTAAGCAGTGTTTTCTTATGTGCCCCCTTCAGCTTTTCCCTGATGATGGATAATTTTTTAAAATATCAAGTAATCATGCTTCAGCAGAAAAAATCCCCAGTGAGATGAAAAAATTGAGATACCGAAATTATGCATCATGTCATTGTCCAGTTGGGGCTTGTTGGTTTTGCTGAATATTTTGACTTTAAAAAGTTCACTTTTTTAAATAAATATATTATATATACAGCAAAATCACATAAGAATATCACTTGCTGGGTTTCTAATTTTGTTCATTTTTTATTCTCCCTTTTTGGTTTCAGCACATTAGAGGATCCTCATCAATTTTGAACTCTAATATATGTCTCATATCTCCATATTTACAGGAGAGTGTACACAATAAGTCTTAACATCAGGGGCTGGTTTCACGAAGCCTCCATAAGATAACGGTGACCTTAAATTCAAGGATTTCCTTGAATTTCTCCCTCCTTTAATAATTCTCTGTTTCAGAAAGCCTCCTTCCTTAAAGAAAACCTTGAAAACTCTCTTAAATTTCAAGGAAGCTAAGGACCTACCTTAAATTTAAGGAAGTGTCCTTCAAGGAATGTTTAATATATTTAATGAACATTTGCTCTTTCCTTAGGTTTCAAGGAAGACCTTTGGTAAGGAGAATCAAAGGAGGCTTGTGAAACTGAATTTTAAGGTGGCCTTCTCAAAGCAACAAAAATGACCTTCCTTTACAAAAAGAGGTCCTTTCGCAAGGAGGCTTCGTAAAACTGGCCCCAGAACGATAACTTGTAGGAGCATTAAGATTAATTACAGAAGTGTGCATGCATACAGAATTTAAACATGTTTGGGAAATGGGACATGTATTGTACAGTATTGTATTACAATTGAAAATTTATTTTAAACTAAAATGAAATTATCTTTTTTGCTATGTCACTTAGACAATTATTTTTTTTATTTGGATTTTAATATCACTTTAAATGCAATTTATACATCAAAACGTAAACCTATATTTTTATTATAATTATGAGTTATTAAGTGACAACAGAAATAGTAATTTAATCTAATCTAATCTACCCTCTTTGCAGGCATAATATCTTCCCCACACGGGGAGCTTGAATAAAGAAAATAATTGATAAAAGCAATTGTCAATGGATGTTCTAGCTCAGTAATTCAGAGTTATGGGTGTAAATGAGTGGAAGATAAGTGGAAAGAGTTAAATGAGACGAGGTTAATAATATAATATAAAAATAATATAACTTAGGCACTGGTTTTTACTTTAAAAAGGAAGAGGGTTCAAAAAGTCGGTGCATAATGGCTAAAGGTCTTTGAAAAAAATTCTTGGGGTTTTTTAACTCTACAATTAAAAAGGGGGATATTGGTGCATAAATATTTCTAGCAATGTACACGGATGAGGTTTTTCACTGAGGTTTACTGGTTGGCCATATTTTAAAAATGTGTACATGATCCTCACTAATTTAAACTGCACACTGCATTTTACTGGGTGATTGTTTTGTCTGTTCTGGTATTATGTAGGCAGGAAGATAGGGCTTTGGGGGAATAGGGGTACCAAGTATACAATGAAAGAAAAGTTATTACACAAATTGGTGGATGTCACTCGGCTGAATAGTAGACACATCCAAACTGTACACCAAAACTGGTAGTGTGGTACCCAATAAAAATCTGGAGTTTTGCCGGAGCTTGATCTTGCACATTAGGGGTCAGGTATCATAACACCTCAGCCTCTGATGAGACCCACTCTAATCCGAGAAGATCGAAATAAATGTACTACAAACCAGTCTGTATATCAAGCATTAACCTCTGACAAGCAGAAGATATTTGTTTTTGTTTTATGATGTGGGAAGATCCAGAGAATCGAGTGATTATTCTGCAGAGTGAGTTTTAAACTTGCTGGAGTCTCTTAAACTCAATTACATAAAAGGAGACATTTAAAAGAAATTCACTACCATTAATATTTACTATTTGACACTTCTACATAACATAGAGATTTAATAAAATTTCATTAGGAATTAATTTTTAAAAATTATACTAGTCTTATTAAAATTTAAAACTGGAACTGTTTCACTTACTGATGGTTGTTGTGTCTATAGGCAACTCCCACTTCCTAGAAGGATGCCTGTCAAAGTCAATCTTTCTTTTCTTCCTTTTGTTCCCTTTCACTGCATCCAGCCTCCCCAGAGCATCCCTCTTGGTCAGCAAAGTATCCCCGAATATACCAGCAAGAATGTCCTGAAATGATTTACCACAAAACATCTCCAACGTAATGACAGAATGATCTGACAAAATTTTCAACAAAACATGTGAAATGCAAATAAATGTCTCTGACCTTAGAGTAATAATGTCCTTAAAAGATTTACAAGGAATATCCTTTCAATGAATATTCACATGAAATACTGTTTTTATTTTTATTTTAACCTTATAACATAAAACATATGGGGTTCTAATAAACATCAAGTTCACTTGCCATAGTTTGCACCTGTTGAAATAGTTTATACCCTTTTGTTTCTTTCTATTCTGTTGGTATACTGATGAGATAATTAAAGTTAAGCAGCTACAAACATTCATCCATTAATCATTACTAATTCTTTACATTGAATTATAAGAGCATTTATAAATAAATAGTCAAGATTATAATCAAGTGTTTTATTCATGTCTACTGTCTAGTCCTTTGTCTGTTGGCCCTTGCAACCCACTGGGAACGACTGCAACAACAGTTGTAATTATTGTAACATTAAAAATTAACAAAGTTGAGCACTAATCACTTCACTAATATAATTTTTAAATAGTTTTGTTGAAGACAAAAATAATCACCTTGTAAGCATGGGATGATGGATCCTGTAGTAATGCCTCTGTTTCGGCATCAGACATTTTCCTCTTTAGTCGTGTCAAGTGAACGTCTTTCACTATCTTCTGGTCTGTATTGATACCAAAAGGCAACTGGTCAGAATCTGTAGAGAGAAAATACATGTTCAGTGTAACTAGGGGGATTAATTATAATATGCGTAGACAGAATATTTTACCATAGCATACTAGTATAAACAAAATGGTTTGAAAACCCAAAACTATATGTTTCTTTGTCTTCTTGTCTGGCATCATTGAGTTGAATTACCAAAATCAAGTAGTTTTGAAAGCTTTGCTTTGCATTATGGCCTCAAACTTTCAAAAAAGATTTAACTGAATTAATATGACTGTTTTCTACAGTGTCACCCAAACTGGCTACAGTGCAGTCTACATAAAAAAGAATGTTTTTTTATATCCAAAATTTAATCTTGATTGTGCCTGAGATCTTTGGAAAAAAGCCAGTTATTAGCATGTGTTTTGTCAGTTATTTATGCTAAAAATAGTAAACCGACGTTTCAGACTTGGTAATGGTCATTTTACCTCACACCAATCTTTCACAGTAGAACTTATGTGAGATAGCACTCTACTAACATAGCCTCACTTGTGCATTCTGTTTCATTGTCTTCACATGTGTTTATTCAGTGCCCTCTGTACAGTTGTGTGTGGAAAACCTAAGGATACTGTGACTGCATATTTCTGTTGTTTCTTTAGTAGATACAAATACTTATATGTACATATATGTGTGTGTGTGTAACTGTATAATTTTTACAAGTGATTAAAGGTTCAATTAGATTGAGAATTAGAAAAGCTATACTTTAATATTGAAATCAATTTGGTGACTTCTTGTATTGACCTCACTTATTTGCATGATGACGGACAATAAATCTGATGATGCTCTCCTTGCTCAAGGAGTAGCTGGAACCTCTCAATAATCAGCTGGTGTGTTAACACAGCTTGAAGGGCATATGATAACTATGTATGACACATTAAAAACACTTGGTGCAGCAATGGAATCTCTTGTTAATAGGCAGGGTGAATTCAGGCAGGGTCATGAAGGACCCCCAGCAAAACGTGCTCATAAAGAGGGTGTACATGAAACTGATCAGTCAGATGATGATTTAATGGACTATATTCAGCCAAAGGCGCAAACTGCAGAGGATGCTGAGTCTGATGAAGATTTCGTTCTCTTAAATGGGATTGAGAAGGATCTTAACAGTGACAAAAGTTGTGGTCCTGACATAAAGGACAAGCTGGCAAACATTATCAACAAGAGATTCAGTTCAGTTCTCCAACCAGAAAAAATCAAGGAAAAACAGGAGAAATATGATCGGCCCAATAACTGTACCAAACTTATTGTACCTGAGTGCAATAAGGTGATCAAGGAAATGTTGAGGCCAGGAATAATTGCCAGAGACAGACAGTTCCAATATATACAACTGGCAATTACTAAAGTACTTGTTCCCTCAGTGTGCTGGCCAATTCATTTCTGGGCCAAAATTCATCACTGGGTGTGAAGGATATAGTCACTACACTGACAGATACCATTGCCTTATTGGGACATGCTCATGTCCAACTGTCTTACCGCTGTAGATATGCTATGGTCCCTGCTTTGAAAGGATCTTATGGTGGCCTTTCGTCTACAGATGTACCTATCACAAATATGCTGTTTGGAGATTATATTGTCAAGACCATAAAGGAAGTTAAAAAGGCTAAAAGTGTCCAGTATGATGTGAAGAGCTACACTTACCCCAAGTCAAAAACTACAGAGGCCACAAGGAGCAGCCAATGAAATATCACCAGTACCACAACAAAGGAAAGCATCAATGCTAAAAGAAAGGGAGATTTCCCTACCAAAAATAGATTAAGTAGATCATGAGGTAGGTATTCACCTGTTGTTCAGTTCTTTTGTAAAACAAACTGTACAAAGAAATACTTTTAAAAGGGAACAATTTGAGGCTGGTAGACTGAGCTGAATAAATTTATTCCTTATCACCATTTTAAAATGGAGGGACTGCAAAATGCTGTTGCAATGATGTCAAAATATTGATTTATGGCCTGTATTGACCTGGCTGATGCCTATTATTGTGTCCCTGTTCAGAGCGACTATCAGAAATATTTTAAATTTCAGTTTCATGGCACATTTTACAAAAACACAGTGTTTCCAAATGGATTGGCCTGCTGCCCACGCATATTTACCAAACCTCTTAAGCCTGTATATTCTACTCTCAGACAGCAACAGCATGAATCTGTGTATTATATTGATGCTGCATAGTTAAGTGGACCTTCTTATGAACAGTGTAAGACAAACATAATGAACACTGTGTGCCTGTTTGAGACCCTGGGATTTGTAATATACCCAGACAAATCTGTACTGACTCCTGTTGGGGAAATTTGTTTCTTGGGATTTATTCTCAACTCAAAAAATATGATTATTAGTCTCACTCATGATAAAATACTGAATATAAAGAATGTGTGTACAAAACTGATAAAAACAAAGACTCCTACTATCAGGTCTGTGTCAGAAGTGATTGGATATTTAGTTAGTTCTCTCCCTGCCATTAGGTATGGGATGCTTCATTACAGGAGTTTAGAAATTGACAAAAACAAGGCACTAAAAGCCAGTAAGGGACAGTACAATTCATACATGGTGTTATCAAAACAAGCAATTGGAGACTTACAGTGGTGGATAACAGTTGTTGTTCACTCTCCCAGTCCTATCTACATTGTGTTAAAAACAGATGCTAGTAATCATGGCTGGGGAAGTGTTATAACTGATATGGGAAGAAAGGCTAATGGATCCTGGTCTATGCAAGAAAGGATTCTTCATATCAACTGTTTGGAATTGAAAGCAGTTTTATTTTGTTTACAATATTTGTGTCAAGATTGTAATAATAAACACATCAGGATTTTAACTGATAACACGTCTACAGTGTCCTATATAAACACTTTGGAGGATGTAAATCTGAGACTTGTAATTCCATCTCTCAAGAGATATGGTTTTGGGCAATAGACAAAAACATTTTTTGGTTAAGTGTGGCTCACTTGCCAGGGAAATATAATACTAGTGCAGATCTAGAGTCAAGAAACATCAAGAAAGATACTAATGGAAACTTTCTGCCCCTATGTTTAGAACAATATGTAAAAACCTTAATTTTAGTCCAAACATAGATTTATTTGCTTCCAGACTTAATTACCAGCTACAGCCTTTTGTCTCTTACCAACCGGACCCACAGAGTTATGCTACAGATGCATTCTCAATGATAGATTCGGCACAGTATGCTTTTCCCCTTTTTCTGTCATCCCACTTGTGTTGCCAAAAGTAATTACTGATAAGGCTACTGGTGTTTTGATTGTCCCTCACTGGCCAACTCAAATGTGGTATCCTACACTTTGCAAATTAATGATACAGCCTCCTATTTTACTTTCCAGGAAAAAACAGCTCCTGTATCTACCATCCGATCCCAGCAAACTTCACCCATTGCATACTCATCTAGATCTTTTGGCATGTGTCATCTCCGGGAAGCAATCATTCAAACCATACAGGGACTCTCACAGGATGCTCAAGACTTAATTGTTAGTTCATGGAGATCAGGCACATTAAAGCAGTACAAAATCCATTTACAAAAGTGAAACATATACTGTACAGAGAAGCACATATCCCCATACCTAGCATCTGTTATTGATGGCATAAATTTCCTCAGCGATTGCTTTACAAGGGGATATAGTTATAGTGCACTTAATACTGCACAAAGTGCCCTGTCAGCTACATTTACTCTGCCACCATCACAAACATTTGGCTCACATCCACTTGTCATGAGATTTATGAAGGGAGTATATAACCAGCGTCCTAATCTACCACGATATGTTGCCACCTGGGATGTAAATGTTTTTCTTGCTTATTTATCTAATATCTCAATGAAGAACATAAATTTGAAACAACTAACACTTAAATGTGTTATGCTACTATCACTTCTTACAGCGCAACGTGTTTAGACATTAAAACATATTAAGTTGACAAATGTAGCCTTCACTGATGCTGGTTGTGAAATTGATGTAGACACTTTGTTAAAAACATCACAACCTGGAAACTCTAAATCAATTTAACTTTGAAAGGCTTTCCAGTTGAAGAATTGTGTGTAGTTTCCCATTTAAAGGAGTACATCTGTCATACCAGTTCCCTGAGAGAGAATGAGCAACAGTTATTTGTGTGCCCACCTCTTGCACATTAATTATTTAATAGGAATAGCTAAGATTTCTTTACACCCACCCCTGTTGAGGCCCTCTGGTCTCTAAAGTATGAGGCTATGTTAGTAGAGTGCTATCTCACATAAGTCCTCTGTTCCAGAGTGGTGATCGGTAAAATTACAATCAAACTTCACCTTACAGGTAAGGCTCGTTTAATTTTCAATATTACTCATGTTTGTAGAAGATCTAGTTACAAACAACTGAAAAACTAGATTTTACAATATTTTATAAATGTAAGAAAAATGATATCTTAATAAGGCAGGCTTTAAGAGTTTGTTTCAAAGGTAAGAACTTTAAAAATAAATTATGCAAAACAATACAAGAAGCAACAATACACAAATATACCATACCATAATGGTAAAAAGTGACCTAAATAAAGTCATACACAAGTATAAAGCTATATGGGTGAAAGTTTAGAACTATAATGTATTAGTATAACAATAAAAGACACAATTACAAGAATTATTTGCATCAAGTAGAGAGGGGTTAATCATTGGCTGCAAATTGAAAACCATGAGAATGTAAACAAAAAAAACTGAATCTACCTGAACCATAGGAACTGAAGTGAGGAGTTTAATACCTCCCTTGAGGCAGGTTGAATTGGCGTTTCAAATCTCTTCAATTATATTAATTTTTGTCTAGTATTAGAGAGATGATGTAGATTTCTAATGGCCTACTTCCATTTGAACAAATTGATCAAATAACTATTTACAAAGGGAATCAGGGAAAAGATCAAACATTTAATTTGATTTTATTCTGCCATAGCTTTTAATAAAGTTCTACAACTGTTAGGAAATCTAAAGGATTCAGTGATTAAATACCCTCTGCCACTGTGGCAAACAATTAAAAAATAATGTATCTTTGTTACCATGTAAACTGTATATCTTTATATTCTAGTAGTTAAACATTTGTTCACATTTGATCGTCTATTGCATAGTGGAAGTTTTAAACATGCAAAAAGACAAAACATGTTGTTGATTGCCTATACCTCCTTGTCAGATGTTAATACCCCATTCACACTACAGACATACACACGGTAGTCCAAGTCTGGTAAAACATCCCTGTCCATATGTGACTGTTATGTCTTGAACAATAAATAACCATATTCATTTATTAATTCCAATTATGGCACCTCGTTTGAAAGTAATTGTTCAGAATACTACTAGAATGTTACTTCAAGTTAAGTACAATTAATTTGCATTTGTCCATTTTCAAAATTTATGGCACCTCGTGTGAAAGTAATTGTTCAGATTACTATAAAAATGCCACTTTAACTCATTGAAGTACAATTATTTTGCATTTGTCCATTACTCCTTCACCAAACAGTTATTATAATAAGATATACAACATCTTTTCAGCCATGATAGAAAAGCAGTGTTTCTTATAGGTGTTTCTTTGTAAATAAGGCCAAAAGGTGATTTGGTCCCCTACCGCAAGCGCAAAGCCATCAGAGACATGAGTAGTGCACTAGAATTTATGAAAGTCTAGTGACACAAAGAAATTCCAACTTAGATACATCCCACAGGTGGTCCCGAACTGAGATGGTCAACCATCCAAGTACTAATGTAGCCCATTGCTGCTTAACTTCAGTGAGCAGACAAATATTCATCACTCTGTGCCGCAATTCATGAAAGTCCGATGCAAGGACATATGTATGGGAAAAAAGCCAAAAGGACATGTGTCCTTTTAGCTATTGGAGAGCAAGAGAGGTAAATTCAGAATCCACAGGTGTTGTCAATTTCATCAAAGTCCGGAGACAAAAAAAAACTGATCTGTAGAAGCGCAAGCTCTATAGCAAGGCTTGCACTTAAAAAACATAAAACTTAAACACAAAAAAAATTATATTGTCTGTGAGGTTTTTACATATTTCAAAACCCTGTATTTGTACAACACAAAGTCCTTCATTTTTACTTATGATTTTTTGCACCTTTGTGATTTAGGGACAACATATTTACTTGACAGATCATGAACTTCATGCACTGAATTACCAACGTTACTCTTTTCAATAGGCACATTGGCTCGTTCAACAAACTTTTCAGGAAAATTGCAAGATGCATTGGGCAATTCTTTAGACTGCTCTGAGTAGTGCTTAACTTCATTAGCAACATCACTTGGTTCCCAACATTTATCCCTACCTTCCTGGGTCTCTACACTTATTTGGGAACCCCCAACGTTTTCCTCAAATCCATTTTCATTACTACTAAATCCTATTACTGAATTGTCATCATAGCATACACTCTGCCCCAAACTACGGAAATGATCTAAAATGGCGTCTGGCAATATGACCATCACATAATTTTACCTCACACATGTAAGGTGTCACCACAAACCACCATTCCTTGTAACCAAGTTGCACCTGACCTGAAGCCCTTAACCAGTACTTCGTCATTAACATACACTTGATGCACTAAAAATGAACCATGCTCTGACATCTTGGTCTGCTGAAGATGTACACTGTGCAAGAAATCTGGGCAGATTTCATCCAACCCTGTTTTAAGAACGCACTTGAGAAAAGTTCACTAGGTGTCTTCCAAGTTAAGCGATCCGCAACAGGAACTTATCCATTCTAATTTGAAAGTCATCACCAACCATCTTCCTAATTTCTATGTCACTGTTTGCACTGCCCTTTCTGCTAAACCATTACTGGAAGGGTGCTTTGGTTTATTTATTTATTTATTTACCTATTTATTTATTTATTTGGGGTTTTACGTCGCTCTCAACACTGTACAGGTCATATCATGAGGTAGTTTTGTGGGCAGAGTTTCCAGAATTACTTCCTTGGTTGAATCATAATGAATCAGTAAATCACTCCTAAGCATTTGCTTAGATTTCTCAAAAGCTGTGGTTTGAGCCTCACGCCAAAGAAACTTAGGGTCTGATTGCTGCTTGAAAGCCTTCCCCTTAACTTTCTGTCTGCCTGAATTAAACTCCTTTTTCAGCATATTAGTCAAGGGAACTATAATATGTGCCATGTTTGGCATAAACTGAAGCTCAGCCTGTTTTCTTGGTTCAGGTGTATTCTTATTGGCTTCTATCTTGTCATCCAAGGGCCTTAACCCTTCAGCTTGTGATCTAAAAACAACACTGAATCTTCCAGAAGTCTACATTTAGCCAATTTCAAGGTAATGCCACTTTGCTGTAATATTTGTGACACCCTTTCTAGATTTTTGTTCAGTGTTCAGAGTCACTTTTGCCACGGATGATAATATTCTCCAAAAATGCCTTACAAATTGATACATCTGCAAAAAGATTTTCCACTGTTTTCTGAAACAATCCGGGGACCAAAGCTAATCCATAGGGCAATTGTTAATGCTGGAATAAACCCTGGTGTGTGTTTAATGTTGTATAACATCTGTACTTTTCCTACAACTCTAATTGGAGGTATGCATTTGACAAATCTGGTTTTGTAAATTTCTGTCCCCCTTGGGGATTTTGTAGCATTTCATCAAGAGTTGGCAATGGATAATGGTCTGTCAGAATAACTTTATTTGATGTGATCTTGTAATTTCCATACAACCGCACACTGCCATCAGGATTGTTTACTACCACAAGTGGACAGATATACTTTGAACTTCTTACAGACTTAATGATGGCCTGTTTCAAGAGATTGTCCAGATTCTGGTTGACCTTTTCCTTCAAGGCAAAGGGGACTGTATTTGCTTTGTGGACACAGGATTCATCACTTTTTGCCATCAAGGTTATTTGGTGTGAAGTTAGTTTACCCACTTTTGCCTGGAACACTTCCTCCTGGTTTAAAAGTATTTCCTCCAATCTACTTGTTGTTTCAATTGATAACCTTTTCACTTGATTACTGGAGTTGAAACTGTGTGCTTTACTGAATATTAACTGCGACAGTGGCCACCCAAGACATTCAATACAGTCACAGTCCATTAAACTAGCACCTTTCCCTCCTAACTAACTCCAAAAATCAAATACTTCATTAAATCCATCAAAATCAACAGACCTCTGATCTTACGACCTCACAACTCTGTTGACCTTTCCATCCTTAGGCATATGTCTAAGGCTTGCCTGGAACTCACTGATGGCCTGGTTTATAGGGCTGTATTTTTGACTGGATTTTTTGCATTTTTCAGACTATCCAATCTTGCCCCTCATTCGCTTTCTTCCTTCGATCCTTCCAGGCACCTTACTGGTCATGATGTATTCTTCACCAAGAAATTTGTTAAAATCCTCATCAAATGGTCGAAAACCATTCAGTCCAGAGATACAGTGCAGTGTATTACACTCCCAAAATTGCAGGATTCCACCATTTGTCCTTTCTCAGCACTAAAAGCTTTATTTCACTTGTACCCTATGTCAGCAGTCACTTCACTATTTCAAGTACCTGCCCCCTCGGGTTTGAATCCACTCACTGACTCTAGGGTTCGAAAAATTTTGAAGGTTGTTAATCAAAGCTTGGGGTTCCACCCATCACACTTCACCTTTTATGATTTCAGAAGAGGGGGTGCAACTTTCGCGTTCAATGCTCAAATTCCTATCCAAGATATTAAGAGGCATGGGACTTGGTCATCCAACTGTGTTTGGAAATACATCCAATCTGACCATTCCTCTGGAGATAATATTGCCACTGCCCTGGCCTCTGCCATTAATAATGCATAAATATTGTGCCTACCCCTACGTTCATTTGGGCTTTGAGGGCCAGTTATATGCTTGATTATGCTAAAGTCCCCACTATGTTAAATGTTCTTAGTCATGTTCTTATTGTAAACCCCTCTGGTCTCCTCTCTCTTCGGCAGTTTAGGGAGGCTGGGCCTCCTTAGTCAAATATTTCATCATATTAGTAATTTCACCTGTCCTTCAACTTGACCTTCCCCTGACCTTCCCTTCTTCCGGGGTCAAAGGATGCCACTGGGGTCAAATTTCTTGCAACTTGTTATAGTAACTGAATGTCTTTTAATAGTAAATTAACAGTCTGTACCAATTGTAAATAAATAGTAATTAGTAAAGCAATGCTGTCTTGGAGATGGACAATAGACTCTGCTGACAAAAGTTAATGCATTGCTCTATACACATATATATCTACATTTACAATTTTATATATATTTTAATATGATTTGTACATATTTTTAGTAGTAACTTTATACATTGTAATAAACTTGGTACCCGCATGTGTGTGTTTCACTGACTTGGGGGGTAGGGACTGTCGCTTGGGTTGTTTAGGCGACCCAGGTGTCAGTCCTTCCTCCCAGGCCAGTCATTTTGCTTGGGTACCTTAATGTAGGTCAGGCACCCAGTCTGATTCGTGGGTTGGGGCCCAGTCCCCAAAGTTACATAAGTATTGCATCAGCCTTACATAACTGACCTTGGGGTTTAAACCCCCCTTCTAGGTTACCCCTAGTGACCATTCAAACCACCAGATTCTATTGGCCGAGCACAAGTATGTTGGGCTTGTCTTGGTAGTTTCTGGGAACAAGAGTCACTTTGAAATTTGTCTGCAAAGACTTAACAAGAAAACTTTCTCACCCTCCCTTCCCCTTTTGACCTCAAGTGGGGTCAAATTGTAATTCTGGCTTAGCCAGTAGGGCCAGTTATATGCTTGATTATGCTAAAGTCCCCACTATGTTAAATGTTCTTAGTCATGTTCTTATTGTAAACCCCTCTGGTCTCCTCTCTCTTCGGCAGTTTAGGGAGGCTGGGCCTCCTTAGTCAAATATTTCATCATATTAGTAATTTCATCTGTCCTTCAACTTGACCTTCCCCTGACCTTCCCTTCTTCCGGGGTCAAAGGATGCCACTGGGGTCAAATTTCTTGCAACTTGTTATAGTAACTGAATGTCTTTTAATAGTAAATTAACAGTCTGTACCAATTGTAAATAAATAGTAATTAGTAAAGCAATGCTGTCTTGGAGATGGACAATAGACTCTGCTGACAAAAGTTAATGCATTGCTCTATACACATATATATCTACATTTACAATTTTATATATATTTTAATATGATTTGTACATATTTTTAGTAGTAACTTTATACATTGTAATAAACTTGGTACCCGCATGTGTGTGTTTCACTGACTTGGGGGGTAGGGACTGCCAAATAGACAGCCACACAGAGCCAAAGCTCGGATACACAACAGATACCAACTTTCTGTAGCCTGACCTAGGAGGTTCAAAGCAGGGGAATCCATGGTGTAACGTACATGCAAATGGAGGGTTTAACATGAAAAGGGTGAAAAATATAATCTGCATAAAGACTGTTCTTGTAAAAGGGATGAACATTATTTATTTATTTATTTATATATTTATTTACCCACCCATTTATTTACCTATTTATTTCTTTATTTATTAGTCATGTAAATTTATTGATGAAATTTTGTTGTAATTTTTGGCACATTTAAAATAGGAGAATCTGTAAACAAGTTATTGGAAACATCATAAGACATATTTAGAAAACTTAATATATAGCTTCTATAGTAAAACTGCAGATTCAAAAGACTTTAATCTTGACAACCATCAAAATACACCGGAATAACATACTCACTGTAAAACTCTGTGTTGATCTCCATTGTAGCTACAGAGGCAGATCCAATGAAGTTCAGATTCACTCTTTCCCAGAATAACCCTGGGTCCAGATTAGGCTAGCCCAAAATAGCCCACAGGGCTAGGTCACATATTATAACCGGATTAAAATTAGGCTAGGAGAGATTTGATTGTTTTGTGATATTTTCATCTAATTTATCTTAGGCCCCAATGTGTAAAATAGGTTAATACAAAATATACCTGACAAGTCCTATGTCAAACGAGTGACTTTTTAAACCCTTCCCAATACTGGATTGGTCCTCAGTTTGGTATATTATCACAGGCTGTCACTTCTGAGTGGGTTTGATGCCCAAAAGTTTGAAATGCTGAAGGCCTGCCTCAATTTGGCCCTGGCTGTTGACTTAGGTAAAGCCTTAATTGTTTACTTTGCCAGTAATCAATTGTATAATAAAACTGATTAACAATAAGTCAGGACCCCATCATGAATTACTGGGTCAGAAATGAAGCCTCGGTGGCAAGTTTGATATCTACATATGTGTTGGTCATGTATGCGAGATATGTATGTAAGTAATTTTCAAATCAATACTGACAACACAAACATGAACGCATACACATTTTTTGAGATCATCAAGAATAGCTCTTTGTATTTCACTAATTATGGAAGCTCTGAGCTGCCAAAATTTATTTTATATTGAGTCAAATATACGACTTACTATCTTATATATATGACTTAGTATCTCATATATAAAAGGTAGTATCATGTATATACGAGTTAGTATCACGTATATATTACTCAGTATCTCGTATATATGAACTTATTATCTCATATATTCAACTTAATAGTTTGTATATATGACTTAATAACTTGTATATACCATTTACTATCTTGTATATACGACTTAATAACTCATATATTTGACTTAGTATGTTGTATACACGACTTGATAACTTGTATATATAACTTAATAACTTGTATATCTTGTATATATGACTTTCTCTGTCGTATATATGACTTAATAACTCGTATATATGACTTACCGTATTTATCTGTATTAATGCCCCCTCCTTATTAGTCGCCCCTCCCTCCTGTCTACCTTTGCAAAGTTCATATTTCGGGCTTTTACATCCCTCTCAACAGCCAGCACCTTTGCGATTCCGGGATTACGAAAAAAGATGCGTTTTAGTACTTCCCCAATTGAATACCACTTACGAGAAATAAAGAAAGTCACAACAAAACAAAGCAATTATGATCACAAACGCAATGAAATCTGGAATAATACGAGATAAACTTTATAATTTCTTTACGCTTTATTTCCACTATTTTAAGGTCTCTCGCCATTATACATGTTGGCAAGCGAGATCAAGGCTGTAAGTGCCCATTATTGCCCATTGCCACTAGACTCGAGAGTTGATTTTTTATATAAGCAATAATCGCCCCCCCCCTTTTGAAAAATGCATCGCCCCCCCCCCCCCCCCCCCCCGGGCGTTTATACGAATAAGTACAATATTATCTCATATATTTGACTTAGTATTTCTTATATACCACTTCATAACTCATATATATACCACTTAGTATCTTGAATGTACGACTTAATAACTTGTAGGTACATGACTTACTATCTCATATATGTGACTTACTATCTCGTATATCTCATATATACAACCTAATAACTCATATATATGACTTAGTATCTCATATATATGACTTAGTTTCTCGTATATATGACTTATTAACTGGTATATATGACTAATTATCTTGTATATATAACTTGATAACTCGTATATATATTTAATATCTTGTATATTTAACTTAATGGTTTATTTCTCTGTTAATACCTCTGGCTGTCTCAGCTGTTGGTACAAGATTTTGAAACTTAAGCAACGGTGATAAATGCTGATACAAAGAAGCATGCTAAATTGTATTACAATCTACGATTAAAACACACTGAAATTCTACAGTCTTTGGCACATCTAAATGGAACAGTTATAAGTAACAGGACCCTTCAAAGAATATTACATGGCTGTGGTTTGTACAAATATAATGAGTACAGCAATGTGTTGCATGTTGCTTTATATTTGTTTGGATTATTTAAAAGTATTAGTTCTGTGCATGGGAACAAGCTCCTACATTTGAAATGCATACAGAGAGGCTTTATTGTGAAACAAGAAACAATTCGTCCACTTCTTCACATGCTTGATCAAGAAGGTGTGACCGGTCGCAAGAGGCACAAGCTTAGAAGGTGCCAGTATTTTAATAAGAGGCCAAATTATTGTATGCACATTGATTCATATGACAAATTAAAGCCATATGGTATTTGTAGTATATGGAACTATTGATGTTTTTCTCGTTACATGATATGGCTGAAGTATTCAGTACAAAAGTAATGGCCTCTTATTACATGGACACAGTAAAGTGCAAAAGGGATGTCCAGCAAGAGTCTCAGTCGACATAGGAACTGAACATGGACACGTGTGTCAGATATAAAGGGCAATGTGATGGGACCATGTGGATGAATTGACAAGGAAAAGCTGTATTGTTGGCTTGAGTAACCACAAACAGCAAATAGAAAGTTGATGGGATTTTTGAGAGAACACCATGCATAGTACTGGACGAATATATAAATGTGCTATATAAATGTTTCTATTTTATTCTTTTCTAATATATTTCAGGATCTTAAAGATAGAGATCTCTTTACTGGAATTTCTTGGACAAGAATTTGATCCACTTCATGTTTATGAATCTCATACAGATTAAGTATTTCTTTGAGCTTAATCTTAAAACTATATATACTTTCCCTTCAAATTGTGGAATGAATATTCAGGTGCTTTGTCATGCTTAACAGTTTATCTACACTTATAATGTTAGGTGTGATTTGTTAAATTGTATATGAAAGTCCAACTATGACTTAATTCTAATGAAAATTCTTGATATGTTATGTTGTACATATAATAGTGGTCCTTAATCCCTTTAGTAATAATAGTTAATAGTTTGTATATTAACTGACTCATACAGAAGCACATTATGTCACCTCAATCTAGATGACCTCATTTGCTTTTAAATGTAAATGAAATCACAAGTTTATATATACATATATATATGTGTGTGTGTGCATTTTTACAAAAATTTCTCCAAATTCAGTAGCGTTTAACTTTAATTGTATGACTATCAGGAAATTACGGAAGAGTAGAAGAGCCAACCTAACAATTTTTTTTAGCTAACTTACTAAGTCGATAAATCGAGATAAAAAAATTTGTTAGGTTGGCCCTTCTACTCTTCTGTAGGAAATATATTTGTATCACATTTTATTGAAGCAAAAAGACTGTACCTATACCAAGAGATAGAAGAGTATATATAAACAGAGCTTTGATACAGAATAAAATGAATAGGCATATGTTTGTTCTTTGCATTTTTGCAGAAAGACCAACAGCCATTGAATTCGACCAACAAAACAGTCTTGATCACCACATGCGAAACCAACCTTCCTCATATTTACAGAACAGAGGATCATATTTGTGCAGTCTTTTATCACCAGCTAGAGGTACATAATCAACATAAGACCAATATCTTGTAATTTGTCTATAAAATATGACCTTTATGAGAGGTTAAAACTTTCAATCCGGTGACAAGTATTTTTGACTTTGACTTGACCTTCAACCTTGCTCTTATGACACCCACCATTAATATCTTGTTTGTAGTATATCTGGGAAGCGGGGGCCATGGTGGCAGAGTGGTAACACTCTCGCCTCCCACCTCTGAGGCCGGGGTTCGATCCCCGTCAAGGCCTTATGTGGGAAAACTGGTAGTTGCTTGCCGTTGGTCGGCAGTTTACAGTACAGAACCCTAGCGAACTCTATGTACTGGTTTCCTCTGCCCTTCCAACTACCCGTCGTGATATGACCTGTACAGTGTTGAAAGCGACATAAAACCCCAAATAAATAAATAAATATATCTGGGAAGCAAAAAATTGAAGGAAGTTGACACTTGGCATGGACACCAGCTGCATCGTGTTGGCGTGCAATGTTATGGTGTGGCCTTGATATGACTTTTACCCCAGCCATAGTGACCCAGATGTTTTAAATATTACGCCCCTGTTCCACCAAAGGACTAAGCCTCGATCCTGTCTGCGACCCTTAATCGTGGACAGTTGGTGAAGAAAATGGTAAAATGGGCGGGAATACTGAATTGGTATCAAAGCCTGAGATTAAGTTCAGATCGGCCTCAGGAAGCCTGAGGAGGCCCCACACAGTCCCCGACTGTTCTGCGACTAAGAACCAATTAAGCCATTTTTCTGGTCGGTTTGAACCACGATCTTGTTGTAGACATACCGACTGGGTCCCAGGACTCCTGGGACTAAGCCCCGGCTAACCCCCGATTAAGTCCCGGCTTCCTCAGGCATCCTGAGGCCTCCCCAGTATTCCCCAGACCACGATGGCCGATTTTTGTTTTGCAAAATAACTGGATTTTCTGGGTATATATATAAATTCAGGGAAGTAATTATCATTACTTGTCTAGGAACACAGCAGGATGCCACCTTTCAATGGAAGACATCTTCAGCAACAAATTAGGGTTTTTAATTTTTTATTCAGTTACATATACTGATGTATTTGCTATTTCTACGTTGACCACAGCAACCACCAGCACCACCACTAGCAGCCATACAGAGACCTAGAAGAAAGCACAACATGTGGGTCAGGCCATGGCTACTACAGAGAGAGGAGAGGGGGGTCTACCACAACATTATGGCTGAACTGTATGCCACAGACATTCCAGGATTCACCAATTTCATGAGGATGACCCCAGAATTCTTTGAAATGATAAAGACCAGACTGGAACCATGTCTAGCCAGGCAGGCCACCAACTACAGAGCTCCAATCAGTGTTGGGGAAAAGTTAGCCGACAGCATCAGATATCTGGCCGCTGGAGAGTCATACACATCATTATCCCGTCAGTTCAGGGTTGGCAGATCCACCATTTCCAAGTTTCCTCCAGAGGTCTGCAGGGCCATCCAGGCAGAGTTCAACAGAGAGTATCTGAGATGTCCCACTACTCCAGATGAGTGGAAAGAACTGGAAACAGAATGCAGGATCAGGTGAAATGTTCCACATGCCCTGGGAGCCCTTGATGGCAAGCGTGTGGCCCTGAAGAAACCCAAGAACTCTGGAGCCCTGTACCACAACTATAAGGGATTCTTTTCAATAGTAATGTTGGCCTTGGTTGATGGACAGCACAATTTCAGATGGGTGGATGTGGGTACAGCTGGATCTTGCTCAGATGCCCAGATATTTAATACCTGTCACCTGAAGAGGAAGATTGATGATGGCAGCATAGGCTTCCCTGACCCAGTACCTATAACCCAGGGTGGTCGAGATGTCCCCTACTTCATCCTGGCAGATGATGCGTTTGCCCTGAAGACCTGGCTGATGAAACCCTATGGCAGAAGGATGTTAACAAGAAAGGAAAGGATTGCCAACTACAGAATATCAAGGGGCAGGAGAGTTGTTGAGAATGCTTTTGGCATCCTGGTTTCAAGATTTAGAGTCATGATGACCACTATTGAAATACCCCCAGAAACAGTCAGGGATGTGGTCATGATCTGTGTGGTTCTGCACAACATACTGAGAAGCCAGTATCAAGGTCAACATGGTGCTCAACAGCCTGGTGATGATGATGATGATGATGTGCCTGGTGATGGTCGGTTGATTGGTGGTGCTGCTGATGGTGGTTGTGACAGAAACCCTGCCAGAGAAGCCAAAAGACTGAGGGATTACCTCAACGACTACTTCAATAATGAGGGAGCAGTGGCCTGACAAGATGGCAGAATATAACTGCTAGTGCAGTAACCAGTCCTTTTCAGGACTACCAAATATTCCAAAAACAATTAATCAGCTGTGCTTGTTCAAAATAACCCAGCCATTTCTAAACATAATTCACCCAACCAACAAACAGACAAATCCAATTCCAAACATAATTCACCCAACCAACAAACAGACAAACCCAATGCAAAACATAATTCACCCAACCAACAAATAGACAAACCCAATGCAAAACATAATTCACCCAACCAACAAATAGACAAACCCAATGCAAAACATAATTCACCCAATCAACAAACAGACAACCCCATGCAAAACATAATTCACAAAAATAACATACAAACGCAATGCCAAACATAAGTTACCCAAACAACAGACAAACAGACAAATCCAATGGCCAACATAATTCCCACAAAAAAAACAGACAGACAAATCCAATGCCAAACATAACTTGGTAAATGGAATAAATATTGCATATATTTGGAAATCGACACCCTAGTTTCACATACATTTGGTTTTTATTCTGGAAAAATAACTGAAACTGAAAGTTTTTCCTTTATTGCAAATCTCAAAATTAAATTTTTTTTATTCCACTTCATGGAAATTTACAAAATATAACCACGCAAGTGGTTCTCTTTACAGTATGGTTTATCTGTCTGTTGATTGTGGGGAGTTATGTTTGCAAATTCATTTGTCAGTTTGTTGGTTGAGGGTTATGTTTGCTATTGGGTTTGTCTGTTTGTTCGTTTGTGGCCATGTCATAACATTATATTTTTTATCTCTAGGGATGATGTCAGTGTTGGACTGTTTCATTACAGATTTAAAGCAGTCCCATGGATTTTAAACTACAAATACGCAGATTATTGGCCATATTGGGAGTTTATTTATCTATTTTTTTTCTATGTGGCCTTCTGTTGTTATGTGTATTACCATGGGTTATTTGTTTCATGTTTGGGGTGGTGTAGGTGTTGGGCTTTTTTTCTTCTTTTTTTTTGTTTTGTATTTGTACTGAACTGTTATGTTTTGGGAGGGGAATTTAAACAACTTGCAGCTAAATAATTGTTTTGGAAGATTTGGGCGGCCCTGAAAAGGGCCTATGGGGGGTAAGAGACCCACCCGGACTGGCTGGCTACTGAGGAGGCTGCTGCTGTTGAGGCGGTGCTGTGGTGGTGATGGTGTAGAGCTGCTGCTGCTGAGGCTGCTGAATGATCTGTGTTGTTAGATCTGGTATCTGGCTTAGTATTCCACTTAAGTTGTGTCTGCTGCCCTCGTCCTATAATGTCAGCACTGATGGAGGGTTTCCAAAGCCAATGGGGCTGGGTGTGTAGTAGACGTAACTGCTGGAACTGCTGCCTGCTGCAGCCTGGGTGGAACTAGATGCCTATTGAGTGGTTGTTGGCAGTATCCCGACCCTCTTTGATTCTTTGGTAATAGTGGCTGATCTCTTGAGTAGAACTTGACATCTATGAGTGTTCTTTACTTCTTCAATGTCTCTAAAAATCCTGCCCTTAAGGTCCTCAAACTCCTCTTGGGTCATCTTTTCAGCCTCTGATGCCACCTAGTCAAAGAAGGGCTGCCTGTCTGACTTCTGCTGAAGGAAACCTGAGATCAGTGTCCTCATCTGGTCAAAGTGCTCGAGTATCTTTGAATCTGTAAAAACTGGTGTAGATGTAATAATTGGTTCACTTGCACTCTCCCTCAGGACACTGGACTCAAGATGTTCTGTATCAGTAGTAGAGCCGTGCGATTCTTCATGCCTGCTGGTGTTGGAACTGGCCTCGAACCCAGAACTTCTGTTGGCCCCCTTGCGTCTGATGTGGGTCTCAAGGAAATCTATCTGCTGGTAGACCCAGGACTGTCTATTGGTCATCTCCTTGGGGCTTGGCCAGACTGTAGCTTGGAGAGCTTTCCATACCGAGTTATCTGTGATTCAAACCACCTTGTGACATCAAAGGGCTGGAGCTTCAGTTCTGCAGAGATTTCTGCCCAGAGAGCCTCCTTCCTATGTCTGTCGTGGAAACATCCATTCTCCTTGTCGTACATCTCTGGGTGCTCCTTCACAAACTCAACAATGGCAATTTCTTGGCTGTCAGTGAATGTAGCACAAACCCTGGCTCTCTTGGCTGCTGAGTGGCACTCTAATTCTTCCTCACACCTCTCATCTTCTTCGCAAGTTTCCTCAGTAACTTCTAAACCTTCCTCTTTATCCTCTATCCTCTCTTTTGTACCCTCCTCTGTCCTTTCCTCCGCCCTTTCCTCTGTCATCTCCTCCAACTCTCCACCTTACTTCTGCCTCTCCTCTTGCCTCTGCTCCATCTTCTTCTTTCCTCTCTTTCCTCCTTTCTCTTTCCTCATAACTCCAGTGAATATCGCAAAAAAGTAAAAAAACTGAAATGTGTCTCCTAACTGTTAAATTTGCCCTAACTCAAGTAAAATGTGAAATGTAAAAAAACTGAAAACCCCTAAGCAGTAAGTGACACACGTCTCTCAGTAGCCAACCAGTCTAAACACAGAAAGCATGTGTGCGGTCGCTTATATAGTCCCAGACCCCCTCATTGCCTTTTTTTGGTTTCAGACGCCCGAAAAATAGTCGGTGCTTAATCGGTACTTAGTCCCAGGCCTCCTGGGGCGTCTTCAGACCGTCGCAGACTAAATTTGTGTGGTCCCAGGCTGCCTGAGGAGGCCAGTTTGGATCGGCTTCTCTTAGTCGGGGCTTAGTCCCAGACCCAGATTTCTTAGTCCCAGGACACCAGAGACGGTCTGAGGCTTCCCGGGACTAGTGAAACCAATTCCTTTTCACACACATGAAACTTCAAAGATCTGTTATGAGTCGGGGACTGACAAACAGGCTTCCTGGGACTAAGCTAGGGATGCCTGGGACTAAGGGTCACAGGAGGCCTGAGACAGCATAGGACTGTGTAAATTTGGGTCTGAGGAAGCCTGGGACTGGACATTTTGTTGACGGCAGGAAATGAGAATCGGTTTGGATCGTGAGAAATATCAAACATGTTAGAGACATTGAAACTAGCAATCCATACCGAACGCCTGGGAATATTTGAAACCAACTACAAAAAACCCTTAATCGGGAAGCTTAGTCGTGTGGTGGAACACCCACATTAGTCAGGGTCTATCTTGTAATCCGTAAGGTGTAGAAGGCTGTTGGTAGATAGACTGGTTGATTGATTCAGGTGCGAAATGTCGTAGTGTAACCTTTGACCTTGGCTCTGCTTGAAAATTTCTACTGGCGCAGTTGAGACATAGGATGTTAACGACCAGAACATTTCCAAAACAGCTGAGGTTTTGAAACCACCAGATGGCCATTGGCTGTTTTGAAACAGTAATGATTTGTGAAACCTTCAGGAATACATACAAAATTTACGACCAAATTTTTTCAGTAATTATTATTTCCCATCAACCTACAAGGCGGGAAATTATAAAATGCCTCTTTTGTGTGAGTGCATTTGACTAAAGCTACAGTGCTTCAAAGATGTTTTAGGCACTTTTTGATGTTCTGTGTAATGGTACATTTCCAGAGCTATAGCTCCATAAATGAGTAATAGCTACTTTAACATTTTGCCAATGAGCAAATCACTTGTAACTTCAATATTATTGAATTTAGATGTTTTTTGTTATATATGTCGTTCACATACTTTTTAATTTCCTGCATAATGGCAAATTTTCAGCGCTGTAGCTACATAGCTAAGTGATTAATAGCTACTTTGACATTTTATCAATAAGTAAATTACTAGTAACTTCAATACTTAATATTTAGAGACTTTTTGTGATTTTTAAAGCTGTAGTTTTACAGCTGAGTAATAGCTACTATGACATTTTGCTAATTAGTAAATCACTTGTAATGCCAATACCATTGACTTTACAGGGTTTTTGTGAAATGCATTTACCTAGTTTTTGATGTTGGTTTTAACTGTTTTATTTTCTCAATTCTGGCCACCATCTTGAATTTTGTTTTACTATTTCTTGCAGGTGTATTATACATTTTGATTTATGTGTGTTGTCATTTTTGTATAATAACAAATGTAACAAGTAATTAATTAAATCCATCATTTCTAAACACAGGCAACCCAAATGCTCCTAACTAAACTCTCCGTTAGCTTGTCTGTAGCCTGATTTACCATCCATCTATTAGTTCTAGAAACTAGCTGCCATATCTGGATTCAAATTTTTAATCTATGCTCGAAACCATATTTTACCTGTGTTCATATTGTCAACCCATTCCACAAATTTAATCTCCCCGATTTCACAGTTTCTGTGTACACAAGAATTGTGGCAGCCATAAATTTGGTAAAAAAAGGTCTTTTAGTACTTGGCTTTTAGTGTTCTCACTGACCAGGTCAGAGAGGTCAAGAGGTTTAGTGCTTATGTGGAAGCTCTGACTCACTTTAGTGCTCTTTCAATTACTTCTGGGCTAGATAATTATGATGATCATTACACATGTAGTTAAAATTATGTACTGGGTTATATACTATTTCATGCACTGATAGCGTAATTCAGTAAGTAATCATAATCCCAGTATGAAGAAGTTGTCATAAAATGAACAAAACAAATGGAACATGAATATGAATAAAATAAATGTAAAGGACTTGCCACCACTATCAAACAAATAGTGGAAAGAAGAAAGCCCCATACTACAACTGGTTGTTAAGACCCCAGTCTGAATAATAATGATTATAAAATAAGGAAGTGGAAAATGATGTAAACATCCTCTAAAGCGCATATGTCAGTACCTGTGTAATGAAGTGTGAACCAATGTATCACCAAGATGACAGCACTGAATTGTAAACTGATAGCAATAAAGCAGCAAAGAGTATTGAAGAGATCTATTTATTATTAGATATATGGCTGACAATAGATATAACACAATTAGATAAGTTATAAATTGTAATCAATTTGAAACAATCCATATGGTTTTGTCAAAGGTGAAATATGTCTGAAATGTGGCAGTAGAAAACATTCTGGCAGAGACAATTTTAAAGGCCACACCAAGGTCACACTGTGACACTGCTTAAGAACAAACTCCCACCAATATCCCTGTTTAGTATTTAACATCCTGCATGTTAAAGATCAGGGACTACAGTAAGGACAAAGGTGACATTAAGGTTACACTAAGACATTGCACAATTGCTCTATCTCATAGTCTCTGAGATACAAATCAGGGAAAATTTTTCCTGCTAACTGACCAGTAGCCCAACTGCCCACCCATCAATCACTTGGGGTGTTTAGGCACCCCAGATGTCAGTCCTGCCCCTAAGGCATTTGTATGTGTGTGTATAACCTTAAAGTCAGACTTTAAGGTACCAGTCTGATGTTGCCACTAACCAAGTGACCTAAGGTTACCAAGTGATGCTATAAACAAGCAATCTTATTGGGGGCCTCCCTGATTTACAGATTTTAACTCCTGACCCTTAGCAATCTAAACTTTGGTGTCACATTGAATTTGAACTTGGAGGGAAGACATGTTGAAAAACTTTATTTCTAAGCTTTTAGTTTTTTATTTTTCATTGTTCTTAGGCTTTTAAATTGTACAAAGTGTAAATATTGGACGGTCCTTTATCCGTAACAAGTCTTTTAAGCCTATAGCATTATATGCAGGATTATGTGTGTGACATTAGAATGCTGAACTGAACTTTGTGTGACACGTCAAGTTTCTGACGCCAGGAGATCTGATTCTTAGTCATCTTGTCAACCTCAGGCTTTTGTGTTTTGCACATGAGGGACGGTCTACCCTATATTCATTTTGCGCATTTTATGCTAATTTGGTCGAGTTTTCTGTCAATTTGTCCCTATTTTAAGCCTGAATTTGCCAAGATTGCTGGTGAATCGTGTGTGTGCATATATTTTCAGTAACTGAGACTTATTAAATAACAGGCAATATGCCAGATAAAAAGCAAAGTTGTAAGACTTGTAAAACTAGACATCTACCACCTACAGGGAAAAAATGCCAATTCAAAAGTACTGTTGATAGTGATAAATCTGTACCTAATGGACTGCGAGATGCTGCCGTTTCAAGTAAGTTGCTTGACACAGATCAGGCGGATCTGGGCGGACAGCGGCTGCAGCTGGAGATTCTGTCACAGTTGAAGAAGGTATCGCAACGACTCGACATGGTGGAGGACCAGGTTGCGGGTGGGGTGCAGCAGGCGACTCAAGCTTCAGTAGGATCACCATCACCAGCAACTGGAAAGTTAAGTACAGACAGTGTCATTGTTAGTTCTCAAAAGTCAAAAAGAAGTAAAAAGTTCAAACCCCCTGTAGAATCTAGTACTTCATCTTCGGATGACAGTGATAGTGACATTCCCTCCCTAGATAAACTTAGATCTCATGGGTTACAGAAGAAAGTTGATCGTAGGATCCGAGACTTGGATCAGAGTTCACACCTCTCAGGTAGTGATAGTAAGTTAAAACACAAATCTAAAAGAGGTGGAAACGTTGATGTGTCGGTAAAAAGAAAGGTTTCATGGCCCCATGAGCCCATTTTGGGTGGAGTCAGTAGACAGAGAGTAACGTATGACCAGTTATCCCTCACCCAGTGGGTGCAGGGCTTTTGTAAGAACATTCTGGAGCAAAAATCCTCTGATAGAAGAGACATAATGGTATCCTATCTGAGTGATCTAATGGAGGACGCCACAGACTTTTCCTGGCAGGGGGCAAAGGCAGCACATGCTGTGCTGCTATGTGAAATGGAGCGGGGTTCCCTCCAGTGGGAAGATCTGGATCGCATTGATCGAATCCGTAGGGCCCATGCTCAGAAACACGTGTCAGGTAGGTCAGGATGGGCCAAACCATTGGATCACTCAAGTAGGAAGCCATGGTATTGCAAAAATTATCAATTTGGAACTTGTGTTCACTCACGTGATCATGAATCAAATGGGAAAATTCACAAACATGTTTGTTCTTTTTGTTTGGCTGGGGGCAGGCAGGTGGGGCATCCGGAAAAAGAATGCCCACACAAGAAAAGCTCAAAAAACGAACAAGCAGCTGCCCATCATTAGGATGCAGCAGCTGCAGCTTGGCTGAGTGCAATGATAGACAAATACCGGTTTCTGAGATTGTAGGTGTCACTAGTGTTTGTCCTAGTGATGATGTAGTGTCACATGTTGTAACTAATGTCAAAGATGAGAAACAGTATAAAACAAGGTTTTTGTACAATAAGTCAGTAGTTCCTAGTCAGGTTGACGCCTTATTGGCTGCAAGGCATCACAAATGTCAAGTGTCAAACACAAATACCATCAGGTCACGTGTCTTTGGTAGAACAGTAAAGCAAACTAATGCTGTCAGCTTTCATGCTGGCTGTGTCATGTCTGAGGTCGCACACAATGATCTAGGCCACCCCAGTGTCCACTCCAATAAAGGCGTTGACCACGGTGCTAAGTATCATGATATTGATGTAGATCAAAATTCACCTCAAAAACAAACTGCAATTGAAACTCCTGGGTTTGAATCCAAATCTCCTGGGTTCGAACCCCTCATATCTGGGTTTGAATCTTGTGACTGTGACACAAAACTCAGTATGTCTGCTTGTGCTCCTGGGGATGTGGTGATAGCAGAACCCAGTGGTCAGGAGTTTGAATCCTCCCATGTAACTGATTCGGCTGCTCCCATGTATGTAGGTCAAAAGTCTAGCAAGCTAGACAATGTGTCTGTTGGTAAGTCTGTATTGACTTCCTCAGAAAGTCTTGGTCCTGGGTTTGAATCCGGGGTTAAAACAGGTATCATCACAAAGTCCCGACCTAGTGTGAACGCAGTCACAGATGAGGTAAATCAACTGTGTCCAATTTATGATGTAAACAATGTAGGCATGGAAGACAAGTTTGTAAACACAATTATCTTTGCAAATCAAGGAAGGACAGATTTCCCCCAAGGTGTGAACACTCCCATTTTTAATCAATGGCAGAGTCAGGTCGATTTTCAATTTGGCTTTGTTCCCCTAGGTTGCCAATTAATGCCAAGTAGTGTCAAAACTGTCAATTCCCATGATTACTCACCCATTGAAATGCATCAAATGGTTAGGAAAACTGGTAAACCCAATTTTCTGCAAGCTCGCCTACCTGTTGCGTCACAACTGAATGTTGATAAATGGCAAAGTCTTTTGACTGATTACTGGGACCAGCAACTGTTGCAGTTGCTGCAGTTTGGGTTCCCACTCGATTTTAACAGGGGTTGCCCTTTGAAGCATGAGGCTGGTAACCATAGTTCAGCTGATGAATTCCCCTCAGATGTTGACGCGTACATAGAGGAGGAATGCAAGTTTGGTGCTCTACTAGGTCCATTTCACCTCAACCCCATTGAAAATGCCCACAATTCGCCATTCATGACCAGACATAAGCCCAATTCAGATAGACGCAGGGTCATTATTGACTTGAGTTGGCCCCTGGGGGCTTCAGTGAACTCTGGTATTGATAAGAATACGTACCTTGACGCCCCGTTCACGTTGACGTTTCCCACTGTGGATGACATTACGTCAGAGCTAAAACGCCTTGGGCGTGGCGCCCTTCTGTACAAAATAGACGTAAGTCGAGCGTTCCGTCATGTTAAGGTAGACCCTGGCGACTATGACCTCCTGGGACTGCATTGGCGTCACGCGTACGTCGATACGTGCGTTCCGTTCGGGACACGGCACGGAAGCCAGATTTTTCAACGTTTAAGTGACGCAGTGCGTTACATAATGCGTCAGAGGGGCTTCCGTGTCATTGACTACATTGACGACTACGTCGGTTTCGGCGTTCCGAGCGTCGCGCGTGCGTCGTTTGCGTCATTGTTCGAACTCATGCAACAGTTAGGTCTTACTGTGAGTGACAAAAAATTAGTACCTCCCAGCACCAAAGTTGTGTGTCTGGGTGTGTTAATTGATACTGAGAATGGCACAGTTTCCATTCCCCCAGAAAAATTGCGTCAGATAAATGACATGGTCAAGGAATGGCTCAGTAAGACAACCTGCACTAAGCGTCAGCTTCAATCCTTGCTTGGTCTGCTCTTATATGTGCACAAATGTGTCAAACCGGCTCGTGCCTTCTTGAACCGTATGCTAGCACTGCTTAGATCTGGCCATGCCAATCAAAAAATTGAGTTGACCTCTGACTTCCGACGTGACCTTAGGTGGTTTGGGAAATTTTTGCCACTCTACAATGGAATCTCCTTGTATGATCACAGACCTGTGGATTTCACATTGAAGCTGGATGCCTGTTTGACTGGTCTGGGTGGAAGGTGGAGCAAGTTTGTGTATCACCTCCCCATAATTCGTGGTTTCATGAATTTTTCCATTGTCCACCTTGAGATGGTAAATATCTTGCTGGCAGTAAGATTATTCCAAGTGCATTGGTCTGGCCGCAAGGTACTGGTGAAGTGTGATAATGAAGCTGTGGTGTCAGTACTTAGGTCGGGCAGGACTCGTGACCCCTATCTTGGGGCTTGTGCCAGAAATATCTGGTATGTTTCGGCCCTGGCCGACATTGACCTCCAATATGTCCACATCAGGGGAGTGGACAATGGGGTGGCTGACCTGCTGTCTCGCTGGATAGGCAGTCCTAGTGATTTCAGTAAATTGTTGTCCCACATACAAGACCCAGTGTGGGTCTCAGTGAATGAGAAATTGTTGGATATAGATCCTGAATTGTAAATAATTTTGTTATTAAGGTGATATCCCCAGCAGGGGCCAAATGCTTACAGATACATACATGCTAACAGTTGCTATACTTTGTTGTAGATAATGTGGCCTTGAGGTCTCTGTCTCAAAAAGCAGCATCTAGAACTCAGGAGGCCTTCAGACCCAAGACAAAGCAAGCGTATACAAAGATGTTCAGGGTCTTCTTAGCCTTCTGTGTCTACATGCAAGTCACCATGGTGGAAATCGATGTCAATGTCATATTGTGTTTTTGTGAATGTCTGGTTTCCAATAATTGTTCTGTCAGTATGATTGCTAACTACTTGTCGGCCATAAAGGCCAATTTTGTAATTTATAACATGTCTTATTCTCTGCTTGATCACCCCAGGATCAGATATTTTCAAAAGTCAATGCGTATAAACAGGTCTTTGGCTTTGACCTCTCACAATGTAATTGACCTTTGCATGTTAGCTCGGATTTCTGAATCTTGTGACCACCTTAATTTCCCAGAGGTGTTCAGGGCCATTTTTCTCACCGGGTTCTTCGGGTTTTTCAGATTGTCAAATTTGGCTCCCCACTCCATCTTGACCTTTGACCCATCTCGTCATTTGACAGGTCATGACCTTTTCTTCACCAAAAATTTGGTGAAGATTTTGATTAAGTGGTCTAAAACCATGCAAAACAGAGATGCTGTTCAGGTTATATCACTACCTAAAGTTTCAAATCGGGCTATATGCCCTTTTAGGGCCCTTAAGGCCCTCAAAAAATTTTATCCTATGACGGCTACCCACTCTGCATTTCAAATCCACACATCTACTGGTTGGCAACCACTTACAGATTCAAGAGTCAGAAAGGCCCTAAAGTCTGTTAATATGACCTTGGGTTTGGATCCAGCCTTTTTTACATATCATTCTTTTCGCAGGTCTGGGGCAACATTTGCTTATAACGCCCATGTCCCCATTCAACAAATAAAGCGCCATGGCACATGGTCCTCTGAATGTGTCTGGAGGTACATTCAGTCGGACCATGTGTCAGGGGAGGCTCTGGCTTTTGCACTGGCTGATGTGATAAATGCTTAATGTCACTACCTCTACTGTTGGGGTTGAGGGATTACATATTACATATTATTATCTTTTACTTGTAATTTTTAGTAACCTTGTAAACCTTTAGGCCTCTTGACCTTCAGCTCTCAGGGTGACCTTCAGTTGACCTTATGTGAATCAACACCTTGGATTAGAGGTCCTTCTTGACATCAATCACCTTTGACCTACTGGTCAGTCCTGTAACCTCTCAAGGTCACCCTCTCTGCTTGGGCCAGGTTGGCTTTTAGGTATTTTTCTTTGTAAACCATTCTCTAATTTTTGTCAGCATGATCATATTATGGACAATGACTTTAACTTGTATTTATCATGCTGAAGATTGTTTTAAATGTCTATTTTACAATGACCTGTAAATATTTCTTAGACTTAGATATATATATATATATAACTTTTATACGTAACTTTTACTTTGTTAAATGTATTAAAATCAAGTACCCTCAACCCAGTGTCTTTTAATGTCTTTGGGGTGGGGACTGTCACTTGGGGTGTTTAGGCACCCCAGATGTCAGTCCTGCCCCTAAGGCATTTGTATGTGTGTGTATAACCTTAAAGTCAGACTTTAAGGTACCAGTCTGATGTTGCCACTAACCAAGTGACCTAAGGTTACCAAGTGATGCTATAAACAAGCAATCTTATTGGGGGCCTCCCTGATTTACAGATTTTAACTCCTGACCCTTAGCAATCTAAACTTTGGTGTCACATTGAATTTGAACTTGGAGGGAAGACATGTTGAAAAACTTTCCCAGCCCTCCCTCCCTCTTATGCTGTAAAAATAATTGGAGGGATTACATATTACATATTATTATCTTTTACTTGTAATTTTTAGTAACCTTGTAAACCTTTAGGCCTCTTGACCTTCAGCTCTCAGGGTGACCTTCAGTTGACCTTATGTGAATCAACACCTCGGATTAGAGGTCCTTCTTGACATCAATCACCTTTGACCTACTGGTCAGTCCTGTAACCTCTCAAGGTCACCCTCTCTGCTTGGGCCAGGTTGGCTTTTAGGTATTTTTCTTTGTAAACCATTCTCTAATTTTTGTCAGCATGATCATATTATGGACAATGACTTTAACTTGTATTTATCATGCTGAAGATTGTTTTAAATGTCTATTTTACAATGACCTGTAAATATTTCTTAGACTTAGATATATATATATATATAACTTTTATACGTAACTTTTACTTTGTTAAATGTATTAAAATCAAGTACCCTCAACCCAGTGTCTTTTAATGTCTTTGGGGTGGGGACTGTGGGTAAACCATACCCACATTTTTAAACCCACAAAACCTTTCGTTACTTTTGTAGTATGTTTTTTTATTTATATATATGGTCTCTCTGTAAATATGCTTTTTCAAGCTTTAGATATGTTAGTATTATACTTAAACTTACACCCATATCCACTGGAGGGAGAGAGAGAGAGAAAGAGAGAGATATATGTATTCATCATTGGCCTTTCATATTCTATATCATATTCACAATCTTTCATCTGCTAACCACATTTGTTCTAATTAAGCAGCTGACAGAACACAATGTATTATCTCAAGTAGTTTTGACACCTTTATGCATGTTAGCTTATTGACTTCTTTAGATGATACCTTATTTGACCAATTCCAGTACTTATAGAAGCAGAATGTAAGTACTGAGATAGCCCAATCAGTTGTAATATTGGAAACTCTGAGTACTAAAGCTGATACTTTATATTTAAAGCAGCACAAGCATGCTTCCACATTTTTAATTTAGTAGGACACGTAAACAGCAGGTGCACAGCTGTTTCTACAGAATTACAAAGCATACCGTTTTCATTTTGAACACCCACCATTTGTATAGCTTTTTATGACATGCTAGTATGTTGCTCAATAATTTGAAATTAAATTCACAACTTTTTTATCTGGAATTTGTTGTACCTGAATTTTGTACTTACCAGAATAATTGAAGTTGGTCAAATCAAATAAAATGTTGAGGTAAACATGTGACTTTGGAGGTAGAAACCTTTTGGAAACAAGATTCTTGTAAAGTTGGTTAGAAGTTTTGAACATTTTGGATTGATTACTTGTTAGACTAGGTGTGCAGGTCACATTCTCAGAAATGCCCCTGTTCCACCAAAGGACTAAGCCCCGACCCTGTCCCCGACCCTTAATCGTGGACAGTCTATGACAAAAAAGGTAAAATGGGCGGGACTACTGAAAGTCTGGGATTAAGTTCAGATCGGCCTGAGGAGGCCCCAGGCGGCCCCAGACTGGTCTGGGACTAACAACCGATTAAGCCATTTTTCTAGTCGTAGACAAACCGACTGGGTCCCAGGACGCCTAAGGCTTCCTGGGACTAAGCCCCGACTAACCCACGATTAAGTCCCGACCCTCCAAGGTGTCCTGAGGCGTCCCCAGGCTTCTCCAGACTGAGATGGCCGATTCTTGTTTTGCAATGGGACTAAGAGTCGCAGGAGGCCTGGGACTAAGGCACTAAGGGTCTGGGACTAAGAGTCGGGGACTAAGGGTCGCAGGCGGCCTGGGACAACATAGGACTGTGTAAATTTGGTCTGAGGAGGCCTGAGGAAGCGTGGGATGGGACATTTTGTTTATGGCTGGAAAAAATAATTGGTTGGGGTCGGGAGAAATATCAAACATGTTTGATTTTTCACACAGCCACAACCGACCACAACCGACCCTTACAGGATGCCTGGGACTAAGCAAATTTTTGCAACCGACCCCCCAAAACCCTTAATCGGGAGCCTTAGTCATGTAGTGGAACACCCACAAAAGGAAACAGTGTACACCTTGTTTAACTTTATAAATTTCACTAATGTAGTTTGATTTATTGCCTAGTTTTGCAAACAAGATTTGTGATCTATTTTACCATTTACTACTTTCAGATCATTTATTTGAACTATAACACTTTTAATGCAATTTGGGAAGTAAAGCATATCACCCATTTTATTAGTTATATGTCTATTTCCCCAGATGCACATTTGCAAAACATTAACACCAGTGTTTTTATCTTGGGAAGTATGGGATACATTACATTGAATATAGCCCTTAATAACCTGTTTGTAGAAAGGTGGTATATTTTTTAAAGGAGTTTGGTTCGTTATTTCATGGGAGCTCTTATATGAGAAAGTATCCAGTATTTGTGTGTTTCTCAAGTAAAATGCAGGAATATGATACCAAGAGCTGTTTCAGTCCCCACCCAAAGTCAAGAAGAACAAGCAAAAGTGCGGGCACTTGATTTTATTCATACATAAACATAATATTATTATTAACACGAATATAGATAAGATTTACTACTAAAAGATATATACAGTTCCATTGATAATATATAAAATGTAAAACTTCAGTGCATATGTAAATAAATGTGTAAATATAGTTATCAGTTAATGTTCATCAGTTCATAACACAGTTTATTATGTAAACATGTAATTTACACATATGCATCAATGAAGTATGTAAATTATGTAGTTACTAAACTAAAACAAGTTAAACTAAAACCTTGAGGTGACCTTAAAAGGGGGCAGCCAGACCAATTTTCATACGAGTACATTACACCAGAAAGCCTGAAAACTAGGTAAGATTAGATACACCTGAATGGTTATTAGAGGACTGCCAGCCAGATGAGGTCACCTTAAGTTCACAACACATGAAAGTAGATATACATAAAACCACCCCTGCCCTGTAGTGGAATAAAGCTACACAGGGAGGGAGGGAAGGAATTCGAAATTTGCATGTATTCCGTTAAGTTCTAGATTTAAACTGAGCATTTGACAGCACAGAGCTTTGCCTCAACAATTCTTCAGACCAGTAAAAATCATTTATTTACCAGGTAGCTAGGCAAGCAGGAAACCTAGAAATGCCAAGCAGAGGGTCAGGGGGGTCATGAACTCTGGGACCCCCAACTTAACCAATTAAGAGAAGAACTTTTGAATTTGTTATAGCATAGCCCCTGACAACCGGGAAACCCCAAAGGTTATGACCCAATTATCAGGAGAGAATAGCCTGGTACCCCAAGTTAAGTCCCCTAACAACTTAGTGCAGGACTGACAATCAGGGTGCCTAAACACCCCAACCGAATATCAGCTGCATACAAGTGCTTAATCCATGACACTTTTAAAGAAAGGCAAAGAGCTTCAAAATCGATCATTTTTAAACCTCCTTGTTGTATCTCCCCAATCATAGTGTCCCGTTTTACTTTATCTGTTTTTGCCCACAGGAATTTGAAGAGAAGTTTAGATGCTTGTTTTATAATCCAAAAAGGCATCACACAATGTAGAATAGAGAAAGAAATTAGAGGCACAATTAATGTTTTAATAATCAAGATTTTACCAATTATTGTCAATGATCTGTCACGCCACCTCTGAAGGTTTTTTCTGATTATTGTATGATAGTGTGTAACCGCTTATCTTTGTATCAGCTAGCAGTTTTACAGCTAATATTTAAACTGCAAATATAAATAACAATGCTGACAGAGGGCAACCTTGACGGATTCCTCTACATAGATTGAAACTTTATGATAACCAACCATTATTTCTTAATATTGCTTCTGGGTTTGTATCCAAAATTTTTACCCATCGTTGAAAGTTTTGCTAAAAGTTGAATTTTTTAATTACTCTGTGTAAAAAAGAATATTCCAAACTGTCAAAAGCTTTCTTGAAATTAAAAACATCAATACCCCAGGCTTATTCAAATTTTAGTTATGTGTATTATATCTTGAATTAGTCTAATGTTATGGCCAATCAATCTGTTTTTGATATAACCTGATTGTTCTGTATCTATTATACAAGGCATAATTTTTGATTGATTGATTTATTTATTTGGGGTTTTATGTCGCTTTCAACACTGTACAGGTCACCTCATGATGGGTAGTTGGAAGGGCAGAGGAAACCAGTACATACAGTTCGTCAGGGTTCTGTACTGTAAACTGCCGACCAATGGAAAGCAACTACTAGCTTTCCCACTTCAGGCCGTGCCGGGAACCAAACCCCGGCCTCAGAGGTGGGAGGCGAGAGTGTTACCACTCTGCCACCGTGGCCCCCGGCATAATTTGTGAAATCTTTCAGCTGTAACAAAAGCAAGAATCTTATAGTCTGCATTTGTTAAACTTAAAAAGTAAATAATTTTTAAGCTGCTCTCGGTTGCCATTTTTAAAAATCATTGTTATCACTGCCTTTCATTGTGAATTTATTAATTCACCATTATGAAAAATATCATTGTATAAGTCTAGCTGGAAGTGTCCAAATTTTGGCCATAATGCTTTGTAAAATTCAACTGGTATCCTATCCAAACCTGGGGATTTATTGGATTTCATGCACTTGAAAACAACATCAGAACAAAACACAGTTCAGTATGTGAGGCAGTGTTTTTAAAAGGAGAGAAAATTATGTGGTTTTTGCCCTGTTTAAAGATGATAGTTTGTTTTATCTATTTGCACATAAAAAATGTAATGCTTGAGGAATAGAATGGAACTAGCTTCAGATCTTTGGACATAACAGTTTTTGAAATATAAGCGTTTGAAAAATGGATATCCACTATTGAATATTAATTGAAGAATTGGAACACAAAAAGGTCAAACCAGGTGAACCTTTTAATTAGTATTGTGTTTGACACATTCAATAAGGGAAATATATTTCCCCTAGATTATGTTTTTGTAGTGAGAAGCCCAAACCAGTCTTTGTTGGAACACTAATTAGACCTCATTTGTTATTGCCATGTTTATAAACAGTGCACCTCTGACTAGTAATTTACTATTTTAGTGACAGGAAACAAAACAGTTATTCTAGTATATGATACATTGGACGAAATATTTTGTTATTAGCGGACAGTCTTATAAATACAATATAGATATTATGAGTGTTGAAAGTGGAGTTGTATGTAGCACACCAACGGGTAAAAGGCTTGCTGCTGAAATGAGTTTTTCCCCAGAAATGGCAAACCTGGATTCATTATCAGAGCTGCTGGATAAAGAGCTACAGCCCCTGCATGAAAAGGTTGACAAGGTTATAGGGATATCCAAAGATGTAACTAAACTGCAAAATGAAATAAAATTTTTGAAAGCTGAAAATAAAGAACTGAGAGATAAAGTAGACAAACTGGAAAATTATAGCCAAAGAAATAACATCAGACTTTACAATATCAGAGAAAGAATGAACGAGAATTTAGATGAATTTCTTGTCCATATGATAAACAAATATCTTAGTTTATCCGATAGATGGTTTACAGACAGCAGTTTCAAAAATGTGCATCGTCTGGGAAAATCCGAAAGAGATCAAACATGGGTAGTCATTGCTCGATTCAACAGCTTCAAAGAAAAACAACACCTGTTAAAAATAAAGCAACAAATCAAACAGTTGAAGAAAAACAAAATCAGCTGTTCCCTATATGTAAAGCCATCACAATTCGAAATAAAGAAGAAACTGGAAGTGTAGGCAACAGTGTTTACCTCAAAATGGATAAATTAATGCTGGATGGGAAATTATGCAAAGCAGAAGATCTTGACTTGTTACCTAAAAAATATAAACTTGAATCCCTGTTCATTGCCAGCTGCAAGGGAATCACAGCTTATTTTACAAAGAATAGTCCACTATCCAACCACTACAAGTGTCAATTCAAGTTAGAGGGTGAAAGGTACAACTGCATGGAGCAGTATCTTATGAGTGCAAAAGCAGCATTGATCAATGATCAACAGAGTGTTGTCAACATTTGCAAATCCCAGGACCCAGTTCAACAGAAGCGACTTGGTGGAAAGATAATGAACTTTAGACAAGATACATGGAGTGCTGAGGCTGAGAAGATCCTATTCAAAGGTTTGTTTGCAAATTTTGAGTAAAACCCCAGTCTGGCAAAGTTCTTGATCAACACAAAAGACAGTGTTATTGTAGAAGCCAACCCATATGACAGTGTGTTCAGTGTTGGACTCGGTCTAGGACACCCAGACCTATGGAAAAAGGACAGATGGCAGGGCCCCAGCATTCAGAGGATGGCTCTGGAAAAAGTACGCAGTATAAAAGAGGTATTATTAAAAACAGATGATATAACAACTTTAAGCTAGCATAATAATTAGGTGAGATAAAGCTAATACATACCTATAAATTGGGGCCTTTCCCATGTACTTCTTTTCTCCCACTGCTCTTACTGATTGCTCTTCTAGTGGTCACTTTTCGTAAACAGGCAACCTTAATTCATGGTACACACCGTGATCTTGTATATATTTATTTGTTTGGTTTTCATCACATTACAGCAACTTATACTATTGAAAATCCAGTACTATACCTTTTGCTATCTCAGTACATCAACTACTGTACATACTTCTCTATAAAACATGTGTTTATTGATTTAGTATATGTGCACATTGTAAAGGTTCAGTTGCATAAAATCAGATTTTTGGGGGGAAGGTCAGAGAAAGTATTGTCATTTGTATTATACCCTTAATGAAATCCACAAAGTCTCTCAGCATGCTAAGAATGGGTGTCTTCAATATACCCTTCATGAAATCCACAAAGTCTCTCACCATGCTAAGAATGGGTGTCTTCAATACACAACTAGTTGTCTTTTTTGGCCATGAACAGCTATGATATAAGAATAAGTAGTTTTGATACAAATGGATTGGGAAGTAAAGTTAAAAGACAAGCAGACAAAGTCAATTCATCAGAGTGTCATCTTTTAACAAGAGACTCATTCAAATCCTGACCTAGCAAATGTATGGAAGCATGATTTTGATAATAACAACTTACTTTTTTCTCATGGCTCATCGTCTGCAACAGGTGTCTGTACCATATTACCAAATAACTGTGATTTTGAAATTAAAGGAAAAATGTCTGATGATAAGGGCAGATTCCTACTAATACATTTGATCTTAAATGACACAGAACTAGTTCTTGCAAATATTTATGCTCCAAGAAAGGATAGCAAACAAGAGCAGCTATTTTTTTTGTCTTACGTTCACAATGTCTTCATAAAATTTATGGTTAAATCAATCATTTTAGGGGGTGATTTTAACACCTATTTAAATCCTTCTCTAGATAAAGCAGGAGGAACAAAAGAAGAAACAACTGACACTGCGCAGTTTTTGTTAAATATCTGTGATGAATTTAGCCTCATTGATATATATAGGTCACAGAACCCAGAGGGGAGAAGATATACATGGCAATATTATAGGGAGTAAAATTTAAAGTTTTGCCTGGACTCCTCTCTGATCATAGCCTGATACAAATTGATTTTGACACAGGAAAACACTGGTCACAGGGCAAAGGTTTCTGGAAATTAAATGTGGAATTCCTAAAAGACATAGACTATATAATTCAAATTAATTTGCAACTGGACAAGTTTAATGAAACTGAAGAAATATTTGAGAACAAGTCTCTGCTGTGGGACTTTATTAAGTGTAAACTTAGAGGAATAACAATATTGTATGCTACACATAAATCTAGGGAGAAAAAAAGAAGGAAAAAGAATTACAAAATAAACTATTGCAATTAGAACTAAATCTTGGCATGACTCCTTTTCATGATTCTCCTGAAACTTATAGTGAGATAAAGCATGAATTGGAAAGTATTCACCTTGAGAGAGCTATGGGTTCTGTTGTCTGTTGTAGAGCTGAAGGCATTGTAAGTAATGAAAGAAACGCTAGATATGTTTTAAACCTAGAAAAAAACTTTAACATTTAGTGCATAAAATGCCTTAATATTGAAAATAAAATTGTTCACCAGTGAAGCAGAAATTCTTAATGAGGAAAAATTCTATCAAAAACTGTACAGTAAACGATAAATAAAGTTCCTGGAACAAATGAACTTGAAAGCAAGTTTTTGCAGAATGATAAAATTCCAAAGTTGTCTGAAGAAGATAAACAACTTTGTGATGCTCATATAACCATAGAGGAATGTAGTGCTGCACTTTCTAAACTAAAAAACAATAAATCGCCTGGCTGTGATAGATTTCCTGTCAAATTTTATAAATTTTGGGGGAATAAAATTCAATATTTTGTTCATAAAAGCTACCTTCGGTCAGGTCAAAATAAAATGTTTTCTACAGATCAAAAAAAGACTTACTGTCAGCTTAATGCAAAAGAAAAGGCCTTAATCTCACTAATAGATTTTGAAGCAGCTTTTGACTCCATAAACTGGTCTTTCATGTTGAAAAGTTTACAAACATTTAACTTTGAAAATTCGTTTATATCGTGGGTGAAAACACTTTATACGGACATTGAGAGTTGCGTTACTAATAACGGAAAGTCCTCAATTTTCTTTAAATTAGAAAGAGGTATAAGACAAGGTTGTTGTCTCAGTGCCCTACTTTTCATTAGTGTAGCAGAATTGCTAGCAATAAGTATAAGAACAAATAAATTAATACACAGAATAAAAATACTGCAGGATGAATTTAAAATATGCCAACTTGCAGATGACACCACTCTATTTCTTAGGGATACATGTTCATTAAAATTGTTTTAACTTTATTGGATGAATTTTCAGTTATTTCAGGCCTTAAAATAAATAAAGATACGACAGAAGTTTTTTTCTGTAAATCATGATTCAAACTTAGGTAAGTCCTTAGGTATTACATGCAGGAAAAATACTTTTAAAGCTTTAGGGGTATAGTTTAGCCTAGATAAAAATGAAATGACCAAATTAAATTTAGAGAATAAGCTTGATGAAATAAAAAAATCATAAATTGTTGGTCGTGTAGAAACTTGACACTGTTTGGAAAGGTTGTGATTTTGAAGATATTGGTTCTTAGTAAAATTGTGAATATATGTAGTGTCATTTATATTCCAGACAATTTTATAAAAGAAGTTGATGCATTTTTTAAAATTTCTATGGGGAAAAGGTAAAAGGCGTAAAGTCAAAAGAGAAATAATCATTAATGATAAAGCAAGAGGTGGGATAAAAATGGTAGATATAAGAAATATGTTGATCTCAATAAAGGCATTATGGGTAAAGAGACTTCTGACAGATAATGTTGCCAACCCAAACAAAGAGAAATGGAAAAATTCAGCCTTATTGATTGGAGGCATCTCTGACAAGAATCTGTTACTACATAAACTTAGTAAGGTTCACTTTACAAAAGGTCAGTCGAATTTTTATGACAGTGTCTTGTTGTCCTGGTATAGTGTTTTCTCGGTCAACCCAAGCACAGTAAAGAAATCATGAATGAAAAAATAGCTTACAACAAATATATCACTATTGGGGGAATGCCACTGCTACCAAATTTTAATGTGATTAAAGAAACTGGAATCACTAAATTAAGTCAAGCTTATCAAGGGTCAGAGATAAAATCCAAGAAAAATCTTGAACAACAGTATGGAGGGAAAATTTTAGACCTTGCTTATAATTCCCTTGTAAGTGCCATACCAAATGACTGGAAAACCAAAATTATGGAAAAAATGCCAGCTGAAACTGAACTTACAGTCAGCAATTTTGATATCAGCCATCTATAAATGAACATATCGAAACTGAAGAACAAGAATATTTATGAAAGCCTGACATTCAGTCACACTATTCCAACATCTGAGAATAAATGGGTAGAATACTATCCCTTTCTAGAAAAAAGTACTGTAAAAAAACATGCTTTTGCTGTGGTATTTATTGATTTTTTTTTTCATATATGTGCTATTGTAATTTGGTCACAAAAGTTGGTATAATGTGAATAAAAAAATTAAAAAGACATGAGAACATTCTTGCAGAGATATAGGTTCATCACAAAATTCTTTTTGTTCTTTGTCAAGGCTCTTTGGTAGAATGCATGATTTTAAATACGTATTGAGTTTCTCTTCATCCGGATTTGTACTTGTGTATAGGGATCTATAGAAGGAGACACATTCTTGTAATATACAGTGTCTTACTTTTTGTTATTCAATTACAAATTTGCCTTTGCTTTTCAAATTTAAGAAAATAATTTGTTGATTTTTTGACTTGTTCAACATATTTTGCTCGTGCCCCTATATGTGCACCTTCCGCTGACTTACAAAAAAAATAACACCAGCGATGTTTTAATTCTTCTCTTCTTTGTTTTGAAAGATTATACTTTTTTCAGTTTCCTAGTTAAATTGAACAGGTCAAAGGTCAGGAGAGCTGGACTATAAGAATGGACGAAGTGTGTTTGAGGCATTTTATTTTACAAGTTAGTAAGTGTAATATATATACATATACAGGGTTAAAACTTTAAACAATTTTAAATTTTGAAAGATTTTAAAAGCACCACACACTATCACAGAGTACAGGTAATAAACAGCAGCTAGTGCATGACATATCACAGAATAATTAGAGCAATTTATGATTCCATATCATATTAGGATAAAACTATAGCAATACCGCAGCTAGTGCATAACATAACCTTTTTCTCTGATAAAATAAGTAAAATCAGGGACTCCTTTACAAACACTGACTCATTCACTCTTCCTGCTCCTTCTGGTGTACCCAAATTTGACCTTTTTAAGTCTGTTTCTGAGGATGAAGTACGGAAAGTAATTACCAAATCACCAACTAAATCTTGCATGCTCGATCCATGGCCTACTTTTCTATTGAAGGAATGCTTGGATATTCTCCTGCCCTCAATTACCAAGCTTGTCAACTGTTCTCTGACTGAAGGTGCTGTCCCTGCTGGTTTCAAAAAGGCCATAGTCTCTCCTTTGATTAAAAAGTCTTTACTTCCACCTGATGAATTAAAAAATTATCGACCTGTCTCCGGCCTCAACTTCATCTCCAAACTTGTTGAACGTGTAGTGGTTTCTCAGTTAAATTACCATGTCACCTCCAATGGTCTTGAAAATGTTAGTCAGTCTGCCTATAAGCAAGGTCATTCGACTACTGTCTATTAAAAATGAAGTCCACCTTGCTCTTGCGAGAGGTGAAGCTACTGCTGTTGTTCTCTTCGACCAATCAGCATCATTCGACACCATTGATCATAGTATGCTTATTGAATGTTTGAGTTCCTGGTTTGGTGTTGGTGGTGTAGTTCTGGACTGGTTCAGGTCGTACCTTTCTGACCGCTATCAGTGCATCAAGATCGGCTCTGTTTTGTCTGATGCTAAAAGGCTATTGTATGGTGTGCCCCAGGGCTCTGTCTTGGGTCCGATCCTTTTCTCATTATACACTACACCCCTAAGCAAGGTTATTCAGAATCACCCTGGCATACATTTCCACTTTTATGCGTATGACACACAGTTATACGTTCATCTCACACACAAGCATGCCAAAAATGTCCGTACATAATGTCCGTCAATATACTTGGTACCCTCCTGTCACCTGCTGAGGCAATCAGGAACCTTGGTGTCTGGTTTGATTCAGATTTTTCCTTTTCTTGCCATGTCAGGAATATCTGCAAGGCTTGTTTTGTTCATATCAGGGATTTAAGGTGACTCAGAGAGTATCTTACACATGAAGCTGCTCTCTTGGCTGCATATGCCTTGGTTGGAAGTCGGCTTGACTACTGTAATTGTCTTTTCAGAAGTCTCTCTGTTCTTGACCTTCGTAGGCTCCAATGTGTTCAGAACAGTCTAGCTAGAATTGTGGCGAATACCACCAAGTACTCACATATCACTCCTGTAAGAAAGAGTCTTCATTGGTTGCCTATCATGCATCGCTCTATTTTCAAGGTCACTCTTCTGGTGTACAAGTTTCTACATAGTGGCCATCCAAAATACTTCGAACCTTTCCTTAAACCTTGACACAGTATGTACAGAACACGTAGAAGTCAATCTCAGGGTGTTTTGCTTGAGGTCCCACATTTTGCATCAATATACAAGTCAAAAAAGCAATTTGGCCTTAGCTTTGCATACGATGCTCCGATGATTTGGAATGATCTCCCTGATGACGTATGCTCAGCTAAATCTCTCTCCTCATTCAGGAAGAAGTTGAAAACTTACCTCTTTGAAAAAGCCTACCCACCCTAGCTTTTTTCCTCTGTTTTCATTTTGTCTTTCTCTGTGGTGCCGACCCCTGCAATGTCTCTGATTTAATGATTACGATCTCTGATTTTTGGTTTTATGCATCTTAGAGTCTGTCAATAGATAGAGGTTGAGCGCTATAAAAGTACTATTAGAATTAGAATTAGAACAATTCTTAAGATTACAGCAACATGTGCTACCAGTTGGATATGTTAAATACTTGTAGATGAAATTCAAGAGGAAGCCAAGATTATCTGCGGTTCCTATTGTAAAAGTGAACAGTGAAGGAAAAATTGAGAGGGGGCTACTAGGGTAATGCCTGGCCCTGCTTGATCCACAAATTTTTGTGAACTGTAAATGTCATATTCGAGAGGGGGTCACCCAGGGTCAGCCTGGGGTCGCCTAAAGATTAGCGCAGCTGAACATGTACCAGGGAGGGAGGTGGGAAATAAAATATTCACTTCTTGTTGTTAGTTCGACTGATAATTCAAAATGGCCCTCCAAATTCAAATTGAGGCTGTAATACTGCACCCTACAGAAATGTAATTGGTGTGAACCCTTGAACCCATAATGGGTCAATAAGGGGTGATGTAACTTTAAGATAGTGAGGAAACTGAGGCAGCAGGCCTCTATCAGGCCGTCCTGGGCGCAGTTTCCTAGTTAGATTGAACAGGTCAAAGGTCAGGAGAGGTGGACTCTAAGAATGGAGGAAGTGTGTTTGAAGCATTTTATTTTACAAGTTAGTAACTGTAATATATATACATATACAGGGTTAAAACTTTAAAATTTTCAAAATTTTGAAAGATTTTAAAAGGAACTCATGGCCTGATAGAGGAATACCAAGGTGAGTCAAAACCTCCCTCAAGTCATCCCTAATGGTGGTATCAATATCTGGAAGGAAAGGGGGATAGATATGTGCAAAAAGGGGGAAGAAGGGGAAAGAGGTCTAGAATCCAACAAGTCATGGAGGGCCCCAACCGGACATAGGGTCCAGTTAGAGAGGGTGGGAATTTTCGACAAAATGAAGAGGTATCCTGGAAGGTTTTTGTCCATTTAAGGAGCACATGAGCTCCTGGATATTGGAAGATAATATCCTGCCTCAAAAAGTGTTTACTATTGTCAAACTTAATTTAGAATGAGGGGCTAAGTTTGACATTCTAAGGAACGCAAAGAATGCAAGGAGGAAGGCAGCTCTATAAAGAGGAGGGTCATCAAGAATATTACAGGTGGTAGAAATTAAAGCCAGGGTTTTGATGTCAAAAATACCTCTGGGGGTGGGATTAAAAGAAGAATTAATTGAGATATTTCTGAGGTAAGATTGAATCAAATGATATGACAATACATGAGAGCCCTAGTTGTACTGTCTTGCTGCCGATTTGATGGAAGACAGGTAATTGAGAATAACCTTGAAAGATATGAAATTGTAATTGAGGTACTCCAGAAAAGTCAGCAAAGAAGAATTAATTGAGATATTTCTGAGGTAAGAGTGAATCAAATGATGTGACAATACATGAGAGCTCTAGTTGTACTCTTGCTGCCGATTTGATGGAAGAGAGGTAATTGAGAATAACCTTGAAAGATATGAAATTGCAATGGAGGTACTCCAGAAAAGCCAGCAAAGAGTGGACTGTAAGGTCCATAGGGAGTGACATAAATACTAGAAATGAGAGGTAGTCCTGATATGAGTAAGGTGAGCTCTCCTGGGGAAAGGTCTGTATGCAATGCTGGTTCTCTGAAGGGCAGTCTTGACCAGGTGAGATGAAGGAAGGTTCAAATCTGAAATTACAGATGAAGATCCAGGTCAAAAAATGAACTGGCTATGTGTTCCCACATGTATTGGTTCCTTAATTTCTCGAAGATTTTGTCATAAACTGTACTATTAGAATATATCCTAGATAAAGCATCAGCTAAAAGCTAAAAAAATTATGACAACCTGGTACATGATCTATCTGTAAGTCAATACCATGAAAGGCTGTTAGCAGCCAGATGTTTATGACACATAAAGCCAAGAAAGGGTCTTTAGTTTTACCGGTCTTGACCACAAAGACCACCCCTAAGTTATCACAATATACTGAGATAGTAGAATGACACCAAACTCTACTCCAGGTCCTCAAAGCTATGACTATATTGAGCATCTCAAGATGCACAATCTGCAGGTTAAAACCCCAAGGTTTTGAATGGGGGTAGCATAAACACGATCTCTCCAAATCACTCTCATAGCAGTAAGGCATGCGTCAAGGTACAAAGACTGGACGGGATCAACTGCGTTCTTTTTTATAAATAAAACGACATTAACTGAAGGCAAAAAGGTAAAAAACCACTGAATATCTTTGTGGAAATCAGGTGTGAGTTAGATCATTTTAAGCTGAGAATTTTTGTAAAATAAAGCCAAGATCCTATTAACAAAAATATGAGAGGGTCTGACGCACTTTTAGATATAAAGAAGTTTACCAAGGAGAGATTGAAAAGCCCTTCTAGATAACCAAGTGAGGGTACTGACTTCTTTGAACTCTTCATAAATAGAGTGTAGTTATAAGGTCACATATAATGTGAAACTTATCCTCAACCTCAGTTTTAGGAACAACCGCAATGTAGTCGTCAATATAGCAGTGAAGTTTGACCCCTGTCTTAGCTACAATATGAGCTACTGAGTCTGACAAAATCTGGAACGCGCGGATCCATGTGTCCAGCTGAATGCAACTGCTAGATCCACATAATAGCTACCATTCCATTTAATCCCAAATGTCAAACTATGTACGGGATCAACCCTAAGGTTGCGAAAAACACGAGCTATGTCAATCTTGAAAGATTGCACTCACCCGTGCAGTGAACTATGTCCTCAGTTATATGATATATACTAGGAAACTTCAACACGAAGAAAGACTGGTCAAACTTGTTTTTGTCCACATGCGAATTAACAGAGTGGCCATGGGGATATAAAAGGTCTAATATAACTCGCCTACTGCCATTGTCCTTGGGGCGTGTCATTAAAGGAGAACAATGGTCTTCTGCATGTGTAATTTGGTCAACAGGACCTAACAAAGCCCCAAATGATTTTTCTTTGTCAATATATTTTGTGTACTTCTCTGGGATATTGACATGCTGAATAGTGGTTAGTAGCCTCTTTGTTAGCTATTTGGCTAGAATTAGTAAGGGAAAGGGAAAAGCCAAATTTTATGTACTGCAAGACACTTTTATCCGAATTTCAGATGGAATTCCCAAGCTTATACATTCAATGCAGATTTAATAGGTACCCTGGCGACCCTATAGTCAGGGAGACCAGTACTCCTTACAATATCAGCAATGGCTACCAGCTGATCAACAGAGGTAACTGCAATAGGTTCCCTATCCGGACCAATGAATGTGAAATCAGTACTCTGTTGAGCCAGATAACCTGTGCATTTGTTCGGATTATTGAAATCACGGATCGGATATGGTGTGTCTCCATTAGTAAAATTGAATACTTCAATTTGGCCCACATTGGGCTGGTGTACCATTTGAAGATTACATTATGTGTTATCAACAACAGGACGTATCTCATCTGGATCTACTGGGACACAACCTTGTTCATCACAAGGAGGGTTCATATGAGCCTCTGTAACCACACAATCTGCCTCTGAGACAATCAAGCCATCTATAACAGAATGCATGTAGCTTTCATAGGAGCAGCCATAATACTGCACAATACTTTGATCTTTACAATGACTATCATATATCAGCCCTGTGTCAGGATTCGGGCCCAAGTCTGAGCCATGCTCAGGGAGGCCAACTGGCACTACATGTAATGAAAAGGTACCTAGGATGATGAGCATACCTTCAGGAGGATGAGCATGAGCAATTAAACTACTGCCCCCCCCCCCCCCCCCCCCCCCCCCGCTTGTTTCTGAATCCAGAGGTGGAAACCAGCCAGATTGATACCATCCCCACCCTGGACATACACAATGGGAGCCCAATTTCCATCATATAGGTAAGAAAATTTTATAACGCTCAGTGTACAGTTAACCTGTGATATTCCCTGGTTATCTTGACCACCCATAACAGCCGAGTAAGAGTGTCAATTATTTGCATCAAAGGCTCTCATAACTGGACGAGTATACATATTGTCACCAATATGCAAAGCCTGACTCGGGGGCTCACAAATAAAATAACGACTAGTGTCCATGTTAACAGAATTGCCAACAACTGTGGCCTGGGAATCATATTTAAACCCAGTACCAACATGACAACCAAAATTACTATATGTCTCTGTACTACCATTTAGATCACCAACTCTGGCCTGAGGATCATGTTCAAACCCAGGACCAGTTTGATAATGACTGTCATTACGCATCTCTGTACTAACATTTAACCACCAACTTTGGCCTGGGATCATGTTCAAACCCAGGACCAGTGCGGTAAACAAAGTTACTATGTGTCTGTAGCAAACCATTATCAGAATAACTAAATTATAATGGTCCATCCTATGGCCATCAAGCAAATGATCATGAAATAATGGAAATTTATTACTGTCCCTGCTCATATTTTCACATACTGATAAGTTATTGTTTGCCCTTTCAGGAATGTTCATCCCTCCCCCCACTACTCTGCCAGAGCCCCATTATATACAAGTTAAAATTTGTTACATACTGTACTCATTTATAACCTTTTAAAACCTGTCACCTGCAGGCTACGTCACTAAAATTAACCATTAAAATAAAACACAAGTTAAAACTGTTACCCAGGTAGACTACAAACCCAGCCACCCGAACCATACTAATTGACCTGCCAATAGGCGACTGCCTGTGTGAACACAATATAACTTTACAACATTTGTATATACCAGATAACTAATAATTATACTGATACAAAAGCAACGTCTAAACAACCACCTACTAAACTTTAATATATTTTGTAATAACATTTGTTGCTGTAAAAATAACTTTTCACTAACATTGAGATATCTCTGACACATTATCACAGATATCTAGAAGTAGAACATCAAATTAAAATATTTCCACCAAATAGCCAAACTAAGTAGTGAGTAGCCGGTGTTGAAAGGAAGTGGCAATGGAGGTGGTGTGCTGAAGATCAGAACATATATCTGTACTGCCTCGGAGGTCCAAGTACCATGGGACTTAATGGATTGGAGAGGATATGGTGATTGAAGGCAAAAATTGCTCCAGATCTTCGAAAGCAGTGAAAGGTATGGGAAGAAGGGCCGACATTAATGCTATGTAGAATCCTACTAAGGAAACATCTCACATTACTCTGGGAAATTGAGGTAAAAGTAGGAGGGATACAAAACAAAGGAGAATTTCTAGGAGCAGGAAACTTGGCCACCGGGGCCCTAAAGGCATGGACAGGACACAGAGGACTGGCCCGCAAGAAAGGAACCCTGACTACAGTGTGCTGAGAAGAGGCTGCCTAGTTTTGGACCATTTAATCAGAATTGTGTCGCCCTTGGTGGTCAACTAGAAAATCACCCCTGCATAGGTGATGGGAGAGATCAAAGTCCATAGGAGAAGGAGGGATCAGGTTGTTCAGCCAGAAAAAAGCAAAGAAAGCTAACAAAAATATTAACTTATACAAATAACCAAGGGGAGTTTAATCACAAGCTTTACTAATAGCCCTTGAGGTTGAAATATCAAAGATACCTTTCACTTTGGGAAGGCATCTAGCATTAACTTTGGGAGACCATGAGGGACAATTTGAAACTTTGCAAAAGAGGCTGATAGAATGTACCACTGAAATTTAAACTTGAGGGCTGAAATGTAAGTCAAACTGGAAAGTTAGGCCACATTATTAAAGGCCAACATCTGAACAAACATAAGGATATCCTGATCGGAAACCTGAAAGACAGGACGACCCAAACAAAAAGTCTAAGAAAGTTCTAAAACAATTTTGACATGCTAACCTAGACTTTGGCCTGTAGGCACACTCCAGATGACAGTTAACCAAATCCACAAACCCACACTGGATGGACGACCAACCTGTATAAAATATAGAACATTCATTAACAAATGCATAACCTGAATATCTTGTCTCAAAGCTAGGTCTGAGACTCTTACATGAAACAACCTAGGTTTATGTATAAGATTTTTCAACTTAGTCATGGGATCCAGACAAGACTACCACCTAGATAAGAGGTCTGCCATCTGATTTTTGACCCCAGGGACATGAGTAGCCCAAAACTCGATATCACTGACAGCACACTGAAACGATTTGTTCCTGGCAATAGTAGCCAGGAGTGAATCCCTTGTGAATCAGGAGTTAATGAGAGACACTGAAGCTGAGTTATCTAACCTGATTAACAACTTCTTTCTTGACCAATCAGCCCCCCAAACTTTCAGTTCCACAAACACATGGAATAATTCCAAGTGGGTTATGCGTATATTGCATCTGGGCAACTGAAGTTCTGCACACACAATCCCCCCCAACGGCCCCCAATCCTTTAAGGGAGGCATCTAGTTCTATTGGAGTATCAGCCGTAAAAGTGGGGTGTCAATATGAAGAATGACTATTATAGATATGTACAAACCTGGTAAACCACCTTAAATCTCTCTTCATATCTTTAGTCACTTGCAAAGTATAGGAGGTCATATTCCTTAGAGCCTCCAGTAATCTGTTTGTAAATACTCTGGTAGCCTTGACCCTTCTGTGCAAAAACATGAGAAAACCCAGCAAGGACTGTAATTGTTTTTCTTTGACATAACCACACTCTATTAAATATAGGTACATTTTTCTTAAATTCGCTTAAGTTTATGAGAAGGAATTTTGACAGACTCTGCCTCAGTATCTATCATAAGCCCCAAACAAATGCACCTAGTGGAAGGAGGGTCCAGATTAGACGACCTTATGGGGAATCCTGCTCTCTCCAATAACTGCCTTAAAAATCGATAAGATTCCAAGGGCTGACCTAGATTCTCCAGCCCAAGTAAGTCATCTGCATAATTCATGATGTGGTGACCTTTTGACCTCATGAAATACCTTATATAATCGATAAACCGGGTCAGGAACATTGAACAATTCTGATATCCAAATAGGACACCACAATCCCCATAATATTGGTCAGTTCACTTCAAAGCAACAAGATCCCAGTCATAGGGGTCAACAAACGACTGCCTAAAAGCACGAGCCAAATCAGTTTATAAATATGGGTCCCAGAGCCAATGTCAGACAGTCTTAGTAATCAATGCCGGATTATGTAGCTTGGAAGCAGTATTACACTCTTGGGTACACCCGAATTGACACTGTGATATGGTAGGAAAGTCAATAATAACCGGAATTTTGATACTGTCTGACTTTTCCCTGGTTGTAAAGGGGGAAATCTAAGTACTTGGTCCGAAAGGGGGAAGGGGCCAAAAATAGTACCGCGAGCCTTCTCATCTTCCAAACATGTCATTGACATGCTGTGGATAATACCTAGCTGAATTATGACTAAGCAAGGTAGGATGCACAAGTGAAATCCAGGGGGAAGCCATATTTCAAAAATGTAAAAAGTTGTTAATCCCAATAGCCTTGACCAAAACTAAACAAATAATCAAAATCAATAGAATCAGACAACTGGATCCGACACTTTTGACAATTGTACTCTTGTAATTACCTAACACTTTTATGACAAGCAATAGGATCAAAGTGGGTAAGATTGTAGAATGACCAAAGCACCCATTTTGTACTTTACATCCTACGAAGTTAATGGAATAAAGCCAAACACCTGATCTTGCTATTTGACACATTTTGACACATCTTGACAATAAGACAATAAACTGTTAACCATATTACGAAATCTCAATATAAAGTCCACAACTTGCTGTTCATTTTAAAACTGAGGCCTATTCACCACCTGTCCTGTAGAAGAATTAATGTCAAATAATTTACAGTGAAACAGCTGATTATCCGGCCAGCTACTATGCTGTGTTACACTCTGAGTAGTATAACTACCATATTTAGAAATATCTGTAACGGATGAATAACTTACAGCCTGAAAGCATTGTGAAAGGGAGACAGACTAGAATTTACACCCCATTCATATTTTCTTGCTCCCTGCGTAGTGATTTAACCATATTTGGACAAGGATCGTCTCCACTAGAGTTTACATCAGGAAATTCTTCCACTTTGACATTAAGTGATTAATCAATATTCATCCCACTTACTGACCTAAATTTTTACACAACTGTGGGACTTTACTTTTGATCATTTTTTGACACATTTTTAGTCTGTTACAATCTTTTTGGCATGATAATGCTCTTTCTCTACACTAGTAAAACAATGAGCACATATATGCTTGACATGTAAACCATTTACATCATGATTGCCAGGAAAACCACAACTAACTGTCTGGTAATTCCTACAAGGAACTCCAGGGGGCCACAGTGGCAGAGTGGTAACACTCTCGCCTCCCACCTCTGAGGCCGGGGTTCAGTTCCCGGGTATGGCCTCGAGTGAGAAAGCTAGTAGTTGCTTGCCGTTGGTCGGCAGTTTACAGTAGAGAACCCTGACGAACTGTATGTACTGGTTTCCTCTACCCTTCCAACTACCCGTCGTGATATGACCTGTACAGTGTTGAGGCGACGTAAAACCCCAAATAAATAAATAAATACAAGGAACTCCTTTGCCTGCCCCCTTTTGTTTGATTGTCAGACCCACTATAGACTATGGTCCTAGCATAGGTCTTCCTAATTTTGTGAATCTTTTTAATGTCCCCAAAATTTAAAAGGATATAATTTAATACCCATCTTGCATTCTTGCATACTATGCATGAGTATGGCATGGGCACCCTTTGTATGGGCACGCATCTTGTATGGGTTCAGTTAAGTATTCGTACATATGTGCCCTAAAATTGAGATATTTTCTTGTTCTATACAAAGAAAACCTAGTATACACTGAGTCTGAGTAAGATCCTCATACTGGGGTCTTTTTCTAAGGGTTCCAACAAAAGCCAAATCCGGGGGCTCTCTTTTTACTCGAATCTTGTGCAATGACACTAGAATCACCAATACCCGTTGTATTGATTCAGTTTACTTGTGCCTGTATATCAACAGAGTGCCGCAAGGTTGACAAAGTAGGCACCACACAGGAGGGTCAGAAATATGAGCCTATCATATCCTATTGCCAATTTAAATTCTAGTTCAATCATATAAGTAGGGTCAATTGTCCTGCGGTCTCCAGGTTGAGGTAGCATTGGTCCGAATTTGTTCCCAGATAAATCAAGTAGTTATTGTTCTGTTCAGTAGGGTCAGAATGCATTTGAATTTTCTTGCAAATTTTCTTATTTTTCTACCTGACTCAATGCATTTGAATTTTCTTGCAAATTTTCTTACTTTTCTACCTGACTCTAGCCAATGTTAAACTCACGGCCTCGGCCCCTATGGTCCCTGAATATGCAATATATGAACCAAAAAGGTATATAAATTTCGGGAACAGTTCCCCATTTTTCCCCTTTTTCATGAGCACTTTGTGATCCTCAGTGTGCTTTCCCAAATCCACGCAATTGTCATAAAAGTACCAAAATATTCATTATTTCCAATCCTATGTTGTCGAAATAAAACAAAGGTGGCACATGTATTCTCATTAGGGCATTAGGATAACAAACCCAGAGTACCCTAAGTTGACGAAGCACTCAGTAGGACCTTGCTTTAGGCATCATGATATCTAGAATTAAGTTGAAAACTATCACTTCGCATATCTACAGATTTTTTTGCTGTTTTGGACCATACAGGGGTCCAATTTATATATTTCGTTGCTCCCCCACCAAAGAGATATAAACTTTTAAGCAACAGTTATAATATACTTGACATGTTGCAGAATAACCAAGTACATTGTGACAAAAATATTTTCAGTTTCCAGATCTCTGAACTACAGGTCAAAGCCAGTGAGGTGAGAGTTCAGATTGGGGTATTGTGTAAGGTCAATCAAATGTCAATCAAGGTAAAATACAGTTCTAGTTAATAAAAGACTTTTAAAAATTTTAAATCTTAAAATTTTTGAAGCACCCACTCGGGGCAACAGACAACTCACATCCAACATCAAACAATCATTATAGTATACAGAAGACTGGCATCAACTTGTATGTTTGACCCAATTCCAGCTACATAGGGTCAAAATAATGTACACCCACATCAACAAACATAAGCATCCTACATATAAAATTCATCATCGATAGGAGGCTACCAGGGTACTGCCTGGCCCTGCCTTGAAACTACAATCTATGTGTCACATTTAATACTGTCATATCTAGAGGGGAAACCAGGGTCAGCCTGGCCCAGCCTAATTCTACGTCACCCCGAATGTCTATGTGCCATGTGTCAGGGAGGAAGTTGGGTTTCAATTAATTTTTCACAACATGTGCATTCATCGCTTGCTATATGAAAAGTGAACCCCAAACTATTTGGAGGGAACTATGAAACTGTGACCTGATCCCTGATTGGTAGTGGTCAATAAACAATAATAGTAGAATGAGGATAATGTTTGCTTAAGGTAGATGCAAAACTGGTGCATTTAAGGTTTCTGTAAACAGACCCGATAGGCCCCTACTGAGGCCATATCCTTCATCTACAATAGGTATTATTTTCTGAGTTTTGTAATTATAGCTAGTGAAATCACTCATCATATGTCATAAAATATTGTGAAAAAACATAGAAAACAAATCTGGGAACACTGGAAGTACACGGTTTCCCTCTTGCATATACATCTAATTTACATTATGTGAGATCATGTCAAAAAGCACGATCTGACAGGAGAGTTATTTTACAGAAATGTCTTATCACACGTATAAACTACTGAACACAAATATATTTGACAAGAAGCAGTTAATTATGGAACAGCCTATGGCTGACCCTGTTGTACAGGTTATTTTTTAAGAGAACAAGTGTTGTGATTGTATGAGGCTGGATTACCTTGATTTGAAAGTTAGACCATAGTTTACACTGCTAACACCCTGTGTGGAGCTAAGGATATGATTTATTGTTGTTCTACCTGTGATATGGTTAATTTTTGTGCTAGTCTTCTACCTTTATGTCATTTTGTGGACTGCCAAGACTTGATTTCAAATTTGTTGAAACAAAAGTTTGACTGGGAAAGTGTTAAAGTGAGGGACTAATATGCCTGGCTTGTTGCATTGGCACATAATGTAGCGAATTCACGACTAATATAGCATGAAAAGTATAGTTTTTTATTTACCAATGCAGAAAACAATGACACAAATAATCTTGTGTGTAGTTTTTTTGGTTATATAGACCTCAGTGCCAGGGAAGTTGTCAAGTTGTGTTAATGTTGTTGTCCATCCCTGGATTTTATGGTCTTTACTCCACCGCACTCTGTTACCGTGTGGTTTCAACCCTTTGCTTAACATCTCTGCATATCAATGGAACTAGTTGTAAAGGCCCTTCGTGTTCAGTATCAAAATAAGGATCTCTTCCTCCTCTTGCTGCTTAAAGATTGTCTTTTACTCAGTAAATGGTCATAAGTCGAGTCACTAGTTATGCTAAGAATACTGATTGAAATATTAACTTACTCTGTGTACAGTGGCTGTATTATGTCAGCTTATTTTTCCCATTTGCTACATGTGCATACTTCACAGTAGGCACGAATTATGTTGATGTATTTTGCCTCAAATATGTCTGGTACATACATCTACCTCGTAGAGCTCAGAGCTCTCCCTCAAGGCAGCCAAGTATCCTCATGCAACTTCATCCACATACTGTTTTTATTAAGTCAGGATTTTTATCTTGCTATTCAGAGTATGATCTGGATCTTTCCCAAAATTTAATCACTTCTTCTTTTGGTCAGGCCGCACCTACATATAATATTTCATATAGATGGCTTTCTTAGTGTTCAGATAATCTGGACCACAAGACAGACAAACAGGTATACAAACAAATTTGTGTGTTCTTGGGTGGAATTGTGGTACGGCCTGATAGCGGCTTACTTAATCAGTTTCAGATCTACCTTAACAACTGAACTAGAATTTAGTATGTGAATTCATTATAATTCAGCTGGGTTTATATGACCCTTAGCAACGCCAATTAAAATATAGTTTACCACACTTGAGTGGTTTCACTAACAGATTGAATCAGGATCAGCCAATTCAACATGCAGATCACATGTTTTAAATTACTAGCCTCCTACCCACCCTGACACATTTTGCTTTGTTGTAAAGTTACAGTGTTTTGTGGGTTCCCACAGTTAAGTCCAAACTTTGAGAGGTTTGATTTAACACCTAGTTAAAACTTTCACCACATTTTATTGGGCCTGGTTCCTCCTCTCAACTAAGACACATAAGCATAGTAGATTTGTGGTTCAAGGTAGGGTCAAGTGATACCTTGGTACCTCCCCCCCCCCCCTCTCATGAGAGGCTCTTGATTCATACTGGAGATTGTCAGTACGAGTGGCTTTTGTGTTGTGAGGATTTTAATGTTGCACATGATGTACATTGGCCTAATGGGTTATTACTTTGTCATTTCATATTTTTTGTATCTTTCGATTATGCTTTTGTGAAAGGTACTTTACCTCAACTATTAAAATCCAACAGGGTCATGATACTGACCTGTAGTTTATTAACATGATTCTCATGTAGATCTAAAAACTGGAAGTTGTCAATAAAGCATTTTATAGGGAGTAAAGGAAACACTGCTGGCCATTAGAACTATTTTATTTCTGTAAGCAAGTTTTACGGCAGTGCTAGGGTTTATAAGCATGACAAACAGAATATACATAATCATTATCAAAAATCAATAAATTCTATACTTTATCCACAATAATACAGACAATGATACAAATGCAACATGCAAATGAGATTTGCAAAATAGTTCTGTTTAAGTATAGCTAGGTTTTTTTATATTCTCAAACAAATTGAAATTAAATGGAGAAAAAAGAAACAAAAATCAAACTTTAATAAGCGCATTTATAACATCAATCCAAACCAAGGATCATATTAGTCAAATCAAAAATAGAATTTATTTATTTAATGTTTTATGTCATGTCTAGCGCCTTATTGGTTATATTGTGAGAGGTAGTAAGAAGGGCAGATAAAACCAGTACATACAGATGTTCAAGGTTCTGTACTGTAAACTGCCAAACAATGGAAAGTAACTACCAGCTTTCCCAGTTGAGGTCTGGCTGGGATTCAAACTCTGATCTCAGAGGTAGGAGGCGAGTATGTTACCACCGATCAAACATAGAAATGTAAGAAGTTTACATAACTGGGGCATGTATCACTTATACTCAATATACAGTAACCAGTGGCAGAAAATACAGATTTCCAAACATCCTAGTAACTTGAATTTTTGTCGCTTGACAAACCAACATTTCCTGTGTGCATATCATTTTTTATTCATTAAGGTTTAAGGTCAATTTCAACGCAGTTTTCCTATCAATAAAGGTAGTTAAAACAGATTTGTTTTTTTATATATATTTACAGTGGATTAACAAAATATAAACCAGCTGAATAAGAATACACAATATAATACACAATAAAATACACGATAAATTCACAATAAAGCAAGAAACAGAAAAGAAAGCAAAAACAGAAATATTTTAGGTGTATTTTGCAGCATATTTTAAATTTATTTACTCAGCATCTTGAGTAACGTTTCGAGTACCCTGGAAATGTGAGAGAGAATCAAAGAAGTGAGCTACACACTACTTGTCTAGTAGGAACGTCTCTTACAGCTCACTTGGTAGAGTGATGGTGTCTGGAGTGAGCGCTTGTGGGTTTAACTTCCCTTGAAACCTTTTGCACCTGAAAAGCATTGGCAGTTGGTGTTTGTTAAGAACACAATGGATAGGCAGTAGTACTGTTTATTGTAAACCGATAGGAACCAAGTATAGCCTTTTCAGCTTCTTGCATTAAGTACAGATTTATTTTAGTTACTAATCAAAGAGAACTGTGGATAATAAAACTAAACTTTCTCTTGTTAGACAATAGCTATATATGAACAACATATCACTCATAAAATGAAAAATATGATACACATTCATATCATATTGTCATCATCCTTTTGATATATTTTATCAACAGTGGGAGGTTGTGGATTTGAGCCCCTGGAAACCTGGTCCTGGGTTGCTACTCTTTCTTTTCAAATTATTCTAGTTACCCTTTTGCTCAATATGTAAATAGACTTCCTCCTTTAAAAATATAAGAGCAATTAAACAAATTCAATCTTTTATGATAAACTAATAACTACATCTATGTACATAACAGATATTAAATATTGATAGATTAAAATGGCTGAGTAAATAGTAGTCCCTTTTTAGACACCAACAGATATTTAAATGTTTTAAATTATAATATATCTTAATATACCGCTGTTCCACTGTCATGACATATCATAAGACCTAGTCGTTTTTTTAACTTGGGATGCTGCTGTGGCTGGTCCTGTCTAAAATGGGTGAGAAAACTGAAAACAAAATCACGTGATTTGCCAAAGTAAAAAAAAGCAGTCTTTTAACTGAAAAGATCGACCTTAATACCTAATTTTGACTGTTGCAACTTATATTCTTCATAGCATGCATATCTCATAATGACCTTACAACTGAAAAGTTTGGTTTTAAGTACTCAGATAATTTGTTCGACTAGTAAGATATTTTCTCTGGACTTCTTTTTCATGCCATCCAGTGGGTGAAATCACAACAGTAAACAGAGATAATAAACAAAATCAACAGTCATATACAGAGTTAATCAATATTAATTTAACACTGCAAAGGACCAGACATCTGCAAGGAATCATTACATCATAAACTGTCCTGCAAAATACATTTTACGTTGGCTATAGTTTTCTAACATGTACCAGTGCCTAATGAATGCAAAACCTTCATGTACATATTGAAAATGACTTTAACATAAATTTGTGCGTGAGGCAAGACTACCACAATAAAATTATGTACTCAATTCAATGTATAAATGCAATCACCACAAATCAAAATAATCAACATTAAATAAAGTTTTGAAGGGTAAGCTAATGACTCTCAACAAAATCTTCATAAAAAATAATTTGAAAAGGGAAATTTGATTAAAGGTACAATAGTAAATGTGATAAATGGTCATAGACACACTCATGGGGTTTAAAAATAAGAAAATAACAGATCATTTTAAAACGTTTTATGGCATGGATTGATTAACAGCTTATCTTTGAAATGGCTCACTGTCACAGCTAAAATCACTCACTGTATACAAGAATAAAATACTTACATTCTCTGGGCTTATTTACATTTTTGTGTTTTCATAGTATCCATTCAGTACAATAAATCGGAATTCATATTTGGGACTTATCCAAAATGTTTAAAAAACGCTCACATACTCTGACAGAGAGGGGGCCAGTACCTACTGACAGGGCAGCTGATGATGCAATACCTGCATATGAGGTCTATTTACTGCATAATAAGGACAACATCATGAGCCAAAATTCAAGTACATGGTGATACGAAGATAAAATAAGCAAAGAGTGTATGTAAATGGTGTATTACCACTGCTTACATGTTGAAATGCCCACACAAAACAGTGTCAACATGTCTTAACAGCTTGAAAAAAAATAATAAGTTGTTTGTATATTCGATGTGAAGCCTCGACACTTTTGAAAGTAAGTAAATATTTTATTACACTGACCTCAAAGTGTATTTAATTGTGTAGTTTTGCATCACTGGATATATTAAATTTTGAATAATGAGTGTATTACTCTTGACAATCAAGGTTATCAACCTTTTAATTTCCTCCACAATCTTTCAACAGCTCTGGATCAGACTGGTGGACTTGGTGTCACCACTGTATGAAGAAACGTTCTCCTGTTAAAAATGACACATTGGATAAAAATAACTGTACTGAAGTAATAAAATTACATGTGATCACATTTTAATTATTTACATGTACTATGGTTCCTTTTTAAAACCATTTGCGTATTTTGCACCACTCTTGAACCCAGAAAATACATTTTTAATATTTACTTGTCATATTAGAAGATTACATCAGAAGTTACAATTGTATAAATTGCTTAGACTGTTTTCTCATTTTGTTTTCCAAATACAGCTGTATCTATCAGGTTTGCTAAGTGCCTTTTGCTGCAAATATGCAAGTGACATGCTATTAAATTCTGTCCCAAATAAAGACAAAAAATTATCATCTGAGACAGAGATGTTGTTTTTAAGTCTTTTCAGGTGATAAAATTTTTAAAAGATTAAAGATAACCACTTGCCTGGGTCTACCATCTGGTGATATCTCTGTTCCCAGAGAAACAAGGTCTGCTGGACTAAGGTTCCTAATTTCTTCACGGTGGATTACAACAGGCCTTGGACGAGTGTTGATGGAAGTCCTAGTTATGTGGCAGTTAACTGATGATGATGGCCCAACACTAGATGCGGAATAGTCATATGCGGGGTGGTATGGGAGGGGTATAGATGCTCCTTGTGTGTCACTGCTTGTGGATTGTGGATTAGTGCTGTCCGCTGGGGGTGTAACATTATTCCTTCCACTTATCATGTCTATTGTAGAGGTTTCGATCAAGGTTCGATGTCGAAAAACAACCTTTTGTTTAAGCCTCTGCAGGCACAATGTGAGAACACAACACACTGAAAAACAATAGGTGTGTAAATATTTATGAGTAAATGTTAATTTGTTTTCTGGAGAATTTGTTGATATTTGCATGTGTTATAGAAAATGGCAGAAGCTATTGCAGTTAAATACTAGTATTTCAACTATGTTTGAATTATTTAGTTTGGTTTTAAATCTATTGTATTTACCTGTAATAAATAGTATGACTATAGAGCCTACTATAATCCTGAGAATGCCACCAGTTCCAAGACCACTGTCATCATATGATGAGTAGCCAGTCCATTTCTTGGGATCATACCTGTGGGATTTCATCTCAGAATTAATAAAATGGAAAAGACAAGTTAATGGTAACCATTGCACCTCATTGAACTGAGTCATTAAACAAAGATAATATCTAGAAAATTAATTTCATTCTCTGATATCAGTCATTATTGAAACTGATACAATCTAATACTATCTAAGCTGAAGCTTTATAGTGCTTATTCGCCATGATTTGACAGAATATTGGCATATGGAATACTTACAGGTCCATTGACATGTTTTACCAGAGAAAGCGAGGGTGACGTCAGAGAGGCTTTTGTAAACAGGCAAGTTTTGCTTTTTCCTTGAAAGAGGATGTAGAGCTTGCACTGATATGATGAAAGGATGAGATTTCATACCAGTGAAAAAATAACTTTGAATAACTGAAGTCACACCACAAGACTTAAATATCACACGAGAGTTTGGCACTAGTTTTATTACTATGCTTTACCACAGCTGACATAGCAAACAACTTGCAAAACAGGACTACCTAGAAAAGTTCAACTGCAGTACCAATATTAATAAAAGAAACTATTCTGACCACAATACAACATAGGCTTAAGACAGTTGTGGGGATTTTAGTACATTAACATTAATTTTGAGGCTTTCTAGGTATTAATAAGGACATGTTGACTTTGCAAAGATAGTAAGAGAAAGAGGCAATCTGATTGGCCAACAATAAATGGGTGCACATTATTAACTAATACCCAGTTGATTGAAATACGAAGTTGCTGCTTGCATGTCCTGTTCATCAGTCATTGTCATATTTGGACACTTGTGGGAATTGAAACCCACAAAGAGGTGATAGCCTGTGATTAAATGTTATACTTGTTAACCACTAAACTCTCATTACAAGAGATAAATTTTTGGTCTTCAGTCAGATGTATTGCACAGGTAACGTTATTGTGACAATTAGTAACTTTGAAGTGAAATTGGGTTTTGTACTAACAGATGCAGACATAAAATGGAAATCACACACTAGTCATGTCAAGAGAATACTAAACAAAACCATGTGTCGAAAATTAAATAGAAATTTTGCCAATTATTGTAGCTCAGATAAAGCCAATCAGAGTAGTTGTAATGTGGGATATAAAAGATCACACCAAATTTATTTTCAAAAACTTAAACAGAACTTGTAGTGTTTGTTTACTCTCTAATACAAATAATGTATATTGTACAAAGCAGGATAATTATTTTAAAGTTAAATTTGAAAGAACACTTAAAATCAATTTGTGTGTCAGTGGAGTAAAACTATGGAATTCCTTATGTGCAGACATATTAAACTGTAATTCACTATGAGCATTTTAAAAATATTACTTTTCCTAGTATTAATTTGTTGGGTTCTAATCTAATTTAATTTAATGTGGAGTTTTATAGGGCTGAATCTCCATCAATTGAAAGAGTCTAAGGCGCAAGTAAACAAAAACCAATATGAATAATCATCAGTCATTATTGTAAGCCCGCGAGAAGTGATAAAGCAATGAGATTTCAAGCTCTCGTGAGATTTATGCAAGACCATGACAATTGTAGCTCGTGACAATAAATACCACAATATGGGCACACTACATTTTATTAATTCACTAGCACATTAAGGTATATAAATGAAGTTGATACATAAAATGACTAAGAATCCCCCCCCCCCCTTTAGAACATACATAACAATGAGGGTGGGGGGTGAGGATTAAAATTCACTTGATAAAACAACTTTACAATGCACAGAAATGCAGATGTGAGCCGTTTATATAGCCATAGAACTTGTCACACATGATTTGATTGGTCATTAATAAACTGGAAGAGTCTAACAGGTGCGGACTAGCCCAAAATGACTGAATGTTAATCACTTACAGGGGTGATTACTTCTAAAGTCCAAAAACTTGACATGGTCACACAAAGGAGACACAGGGGTGAGAGAGAGGCTATGGCGGATAGGCCTTTGCAAACACATAAGTTTTGAGCTAACTCCTGAAGGAGGCAGTAGATGTGGCATTTCGACATCATCAAGAAGGTCATTCCAAATCTTGGGAGCATCATAAGCAAAACTAAGGCCAAAGTGTTTGACTGACTTGTAGAGTGAAGAGTGGAAAGGAGGAACTGTCAAATATTGGCATACAGGGTGACCATGTCTGGTACTGTAGGAGTAACTGCTAAGAGACACGTATGGTCAAAAATATCTAGGAGAATCACTGTAAAAGAATTTATAAACCAATGTTACAGTTTTGAAGATACAGGGGTCATTTACAGGCAGCCAGTGGAGTTGCTTAAAGATGTGTGTAACATGATCATACCTTCTGTGATTTGTGACAATACTTGCAAGGGTATTCTAAATACTCCACAGCTTGTTCTCAATTTAAGGCAATAAATATATAACAGTGGTATTATCATGTCAAAATATAACAGTATTACACTAATATTAGTGTTAAACAAGTAAACTTTAAACTGTTTATAAATGAAACTAGTATAGCAAAGCTGTTTCAATGAAATAGGGGATAGCCTAGCTAAGTAACCTAACTTCAGCTATTTCCATTTTCATATATTACTAGAGTAGTAGTTATTTTAGCATTCATTTCAATGTAAATGATGTTGCTTGGATTTATTGAATTTTATACATTATAAAAATGTAGAAACAGCCAACTGATTTTTCAAACTAGAATTAAATAAACTTTATTACTATTGTATACAGCACTCAGTGATCACTTACCTGTTTGGCAGAACAGTTGTAGGAAAGTAGTGTCCTTTAAAATATAAAGAAAATGACACAATGGCATCTGACTGACTAAAAGTTTGAATTGTTTTATTCATGTTTTGTCACTTCAGTTGTTAATATGAAGAGCTTTCATCGACATGTTTTTGAACTGCATTTTCTTCCCCAGCAAATTTTATGCATAAATGTCCACATAGCCAAAAGTTTGTGGTAAATTTATCACATGGTTCGAGCCACAAATAGCTTCAACTATAAGGCGGTCAGAAGTTTAATACCTTCAAAGACTAACTTTCCTTTGTTTAATCAGTGTTTTATGTGAAAAATGTACCATTTACCGAACCCATATGGGGACAGGAATCATTTAATCTCCATCCAGGAATCTCCATTTAAGTCTAGGTCAAAGACTAGTGGTGACAGTATTTTTAAAACCGTTTGAAAATTGTAATACTTTACAGTGGATGACATCACATGAAAGTTATTACAATTAAAATAGGTTAATTGATAGTAGCATCCTAAAATATATTTTGTGATAAGTACAAATTCATCCATAGAACTTGTCCTAAGGTAATAAAATTAGGGCTGTCCAAAAGTGGACAGCATTTAGCCAATCATTTTATACTGTTTGCACAAAAGTTACAGACTGTTAACCATTTTGCATATAATAATTAAAGCTAAAGATCCATTCTTCTCATTGTATTCTAGCATATAATGAAGTTATAAATAGTGTTTATGTTAACCCTACACACAGTTTAGAGAACATACAGCTCTTTTCCAAGTATATGAGTTGACAATAGAGATGCTGATTGTAGCACAAAGTTTTATCACAATATTTCAGCAAAATAGCAAAAAGTTTCGAGATACCGTGTCCACAGACCCATCCCTTCCTTAAATAAACCTACCAATATGTACTATCCTATTGTATCTTCTGGAAAGTTATGACTCCAGTGCACTGACACAGCTGGTATGCCAATAAACAAAAAAATGTTGCAGTTATTAGTATGAACAGAAAGATTTTGAAACCAAATGGAACAAGTGCAGCAACTTCTGTATGTAGTTTAGTAAATTTTGTCAGTCCCCTTGAGATCCAAAAATATTGGTAGAGTATTATTGGTGAATTGATTTGATATGAAACTTGTTTGTTATGATAAACTCACAATAGGGAGTGAAATTGAACATTTTATTTTCACCATGAGAAAAGGTATTGTTTTTGTTTTTATTCATGGTTCCCTTCAGTCAATGGATGAATATTGCCTAACTTTTATACACTGGCCTCAAAGCATGACACATTTTGTACTTACTTAGTTCATACTGGAGATGAACACCCCTGAAAAAAATGTCATCCATTGGCAAGTAGAAATCAGTGAATGTGGGGAAGCTGATAAGAAGTTCTTGGCTCTGACTGAGATGAGGTTTTGTTCATTTGCTGGTGGTATCATTGAGCAAGCCACAGAATCTATATAAAACATATTTAACAAAGATCACATTGTTCCATGCTGGCTTCATGAGCTACATATGAACACAAAATATACAACTTGTTTTGACAAAATGTTTTATGTATACTGTTCATTAACATTTTATTGACAAATTTTGAAAGAATATTACAATATTACTTTCGCACTGTTTAGCAATATTACAATTAATTGGGGTCAGAGGTTAAATTCAATATCTTTTAGGTTGCTCAATAATGAAAATAATATTTTATGTATAAACTTGTAAGATAATGGCTTATAAATTGTGTCCCAATCAATTCTTGGTTTTAGGGATTGTATGTGGGGCAGTTTTTGACAAAGTCCTTCTAATTCACGTATTATTGCTTACTGCCATGATGATTGTTTGAAAAACATTTAGAGCATAACCTTTATTTCTTCAGCTGTTTTATAAATGTTTAAAAATGTTTACAGTCAAAAATAGTTTCTTGAGCTCTTTTAAAAACTTAAAAAAAAATTTTTTTTTCAGCAAAAATGTTTGAATAGAGAATGTTTATAAAACTGTTTTTAAAATTACAGTGTAAATGTTTAGTTGGAATACAAGTTACAAAACTTGTTTAGAATATGTGATAAAGTATTAATTTCACAAGTTATTATGTATTTTATATCATCTTGGAAGGTTATAAAATAGTTAACAACTGACATTCCATTACTATTTATACATGTAAATGCATTTTCTCTGGAGTCACTCGACCATTTACAATACACAGATGGAAATACTACATAAAAACACTGGATAAAAATGTGTTTAACAAAATATGTCATTGTTCAGAGATTACCAAGCAGTGCTGTACTTGGTTAGTAACTTAAATGGGTGACCTGAGTTCTGGTCCAAGTCTGAGTATGGGCAGGTACATAGTTACTTGGGTGATAGCTTTAAATTGGGGCCCCTGTTATTGTGTCCTACCCAAAAGACACACTAAAGAGCCTCAGGGACGCTGATAAATTGTCATCTCTGAGCCTCTGTCTTTCAGTTAAGAGAATGTGTAATGGTGAAGAATTTAAATGAAAATGTTGAATTATTAATAATCTTTAAATTCCATAAAAAACAGGCAAAGTGCCTCAGTAAATTAACTCTCTTTGGACTTAACAGTAGAAATCAATAGTCACACAGCACACCGCCTTTAATAATAGCCTCAGCCAATCAGTGTTTCTGTGAGATAGACCTCTTAGAAATGAACCCAGTAATTGGTGACAAGTAATATATCTTAGTGTACAGTGTCTAGTATAAGAACTCCAGCCTTGAGCTGAGGAGAGAGAGATCAGGACAATAACAAGAGAAAGAACATGGAATAGTATGCAGAGGGGGAGAGCTTAGGTTGCTCTCTCACTCGTGAGAATGTGTTGAACTACGATTGGGACTTGTGTTTATTGAACTAGAATAAATTGTGAAAGAGTTATCAAGTGTTTCGCTTCTGTCTTTGTGGCGATCCTAGACCTCTCAATAGTTGCTGCCCAGCGAGTTCAGACAGAAGTGGACATAGTGGAGATCTGGTAATCCACAGCTGCCCCAAGGCACTGCAGGAGTCCACCTTAACTTCCCCCAAAAACCCACATTTGGACATGGTGGAGATGCCGGGTAGTCATTACATGGCTTGGGCTGCACTTGTGCAGTCGAGATGAATCAATAGCACTTTGAGTCCTATGGTGCAAAGCGATATTGCAGTGAATATAAATATACAACACATACATACCATTTGACCTCTATTAAAGAAGTGTATGTTCTTTAAAAACAGTATAAAATAATACAAAATTAACAAAACACTAAGTTTTGTTACTTTTAGCTTTTTTGTGAATAAAATAAAATAAAACACGAACTATATGTTACATTGGAAGTATATTAAGAAATATCCCCAAAACAGAACAAGATAACTTATGCAAGACAAAAGAGGGTGAGAAATGGTGCAGAGGGATTTCAGCTGTCTAACATATAAACATGTGCTGCACCAAATGGTTGCTTCTCTTTGGATTACGGGGATGTTTTAATACATTTGTGAATTTAAAGATCGTTACTTTAATCTGTTGTAAGTATCTCTGAATTTGTCAAACACTAATTTGCACCGGTTGAAAGTTAGAACTGGTTAACAGGGCTTTGAAACTGAATGAATCTGAACGAATCTTTGAATCTGGTATTTTGTATGTTCTCTTATGATATAGTAAAAAGTAACTGCTAACTTACATGAGTCGTAATTTAAACAAGAATTGTATTCATTAGGAAAAATTTAAAATGCCAGATATCCTCAAATTCACTTTTTTATTATTTTGAAGAAGCATTAACCAGCAGAAAGCCTGAAATAATGATGTTTTCAATAAATGGTTCTTAAAAATTCTTTGCGGATTTTCTCTACCTAAACAAAAGGAAAAACCTGAATACTAGATTACAGTTCACAGTTTTCTTAGTTCAAAGGTCAGAAGAGAGATCAAAAGTAGGTCGAATTCTGGTTAAAGGAATTTATTTACATGTTAGTGTATACAGATATAAAAGTTTTAAAAGTTTTCAAGCATTTGAAAGGTTTTAAAAACACCATACACAGTAAAATATCACGGACACCTGACTTAGATCAACAACTCGTGCTTAACATGTAAATATCATAATATTTCCTTGATAACTCGTGCCTGCAATACAAACTACTGTTTTCCTGCATTAATATGTCACAATCTAGACGGGAGCCAGGGTCTTGTCTGGTCTTGCCTATAAGTAAGTACAAGTGAAGGAAAGTAGAGAGGGGACTACCAGGGAACTGCCTGACCCTGCCTTGAACTACTAAGGGGGTTAACCAGGGTTAACCAGTTGACCAATGAACTCTGACCACATCTCTATTCTATCAGGGTGGGGGAGGGCAATAAAATTTTCATGAACACACTTGTTTAATATTTAGAATCTGAATTCAATATGGCACCCCACTGCGATAGGGTTTAAAATTTAACCCCTATCAATCTCTGACTGGTTGCTATGCAAATAATTTTAGGAATAGGATGGGAGGACCTACAAAATTAAGGTGTGAAGTAAACTGATCTTGCAGGCCCCTTACAGGCCGTGCTAGGCATAGTCTCCTAAGTTCAAAGGTCAGAAGAGAGGTCAGAAGAAGGTTGAATTCTGGTGTGAGGAATTTATTAACATGTTAGTGTATACGAAGATAAAAGTATTAAAAGTTTTCAAGCATTTCAAAGGTTTTAAAAACACCAAGCCTAACTAGATTCTATTTGGAATTATAGCCGCAAAAGTTGTGGGTATAATTGAGGGAGACAAAGAGGCGTTCTGGAGGTAAGTCCAAACTGCAGCACTTCTCCACAATACATAGGCCAGAATTTGCTGCAGCTAAATGTTATTGTCATAGGCTAAGGTAGCTCCAGAACACCTGAAGGTGTAGAACCCATGCCATAAGAGTAGAATACCAAAGTATGTCAATACCTTCCTTAAGTCCTGATTGTGGTATCAATAACTGGATGGTAAGGGGGGAGTTGCGTGCAAACAAAAACAATCAAGGAACCAATTTCCGAGATGCCAAAAGTTGCTGGATAGCTGAAACTGGACATGAGACTTTGTTACGTAAAGAAGGTACTTGATGAGCTGACTTCTCCTGGAGGGTCTTAGTCCACTTGACTAATATATGAGGATCAAATTTGACCCTAGAATGTGGAGCCACATTGGGCATCCTGAAAAATGCAAACACTGCAACTAAGAAGGCTGCTCTAAAATGAGGAGGATCATCTAATATGTTGCAAGCCTGTGAAATGGAAGAAAGAGCAGAGAGGTAAAAAATTCCCCTAGGGGTGGCTGAAAAAGTTGAGTTCATTGAAATGCTTCTGAGCTATGAACGTACTAAATGGTTGAAGAAAGGGGCTATACCATTTAAAACACTTGGAAGCTTGCTTCATGGAAGAGATATAATTAAATATGACTTTATAAGAAATGGAATTGGCATACAGAAATTCCATAAAAGCCAATAAAGTATCAATACCAGAATACATGAGCTTTTTGGTGGGAGGGGAAAGCTTGTCCTTGTTCAAGGGAATGCCTAATTCATGCAAAAGGTCACATAGATCTGAACATTGCTTTATAGCCTGAAGTTTGGAAGTTACAACTATATAATCATCAATATAGCAGTGTAATTTTACGCCTTTCTTGGCCATAATATGGGCAATAGCGTCAGATAAAATCTGCAACGATCCAGATCTGTGCATCTAGCCAAATGCTATTCCTAGATCCATGTAATATACGTTATCCCACTTAATTCCCAGCTTAAGAGCATCAGCCACATCAACCCTATAGTTGTGAAATGCACGTGCCACATCCACTTTAAATAGTACTACATCTCCCTCCATGTCTAGACTATCTTGTGTTATATTGTCAATGCAAGGAAATTTAAATATAAAGGCAGAAAGAGTTCAACTTATCATTGTAGCATACATGCAACCATAGTACTTGTAAGTCTTAAGGTCCCTTTGCAATAGTTGTCACATACTAGTTCAGGACTGCCACACACATTGTCCTGAAAGTCATCATACTTTCTAGGTATGGGTACCATATGAAGTGTAGTCGTTTTAGTGATATTTAGAACTCCTTCAATAGGATATGCGTATGGGGTCAGATAACAATAGCCAGCATACTCGTAAGAAATATGCAAGTAAAAACCTTCAACAGTTTTATCCATCCCACCACGAATATAAACCATATGAGCCCAGTGGTCATGAACCCAATGCCCATAATTAGTAAAACTCATAAAATAGGGGAATTTTGTTTACTCATGTATCCCTGGTGCGTTGTGGCCTGCCCACAGGCCAAGGAAGAGATACAACATCCCTCATTAAAGCTGCTATCTGGATCACCATATATCTTGACAGGGCCTGATCCTCATTTAACAGAATGTTAGCTAGTTGACCCGACACCCACTGAGCCAAATTAAGGACATCATTAGCTGGTTTCCTTAGATGTGAAGCAGTAATTTAGCCCTTCATTGGGCCAACGAAACTGGGAACCCAAAGATGTTGTGTCATTTGTGTTGTAGAGGCCTGAGTTCTCTCTAACCACAGTGCTATCTGGATCACCATATATCTTGACAGGGCCTGATCTTCATTTAACAGAATATTAGCTAGTTGACCTGACACCCACTGAGCCAAATTAAGGATATCATTAGCTGGTTTCCTTAGATGTGAAGCAGTAATTAGCCCCTCGTTGGGCCAACAAAACTGGGGACCCAAAGATGTTGTGTCATTTGTGTTGTAGAGGCCTGAGTTCTCTCTAACCAAGGTGCTCTTACCTTAAAGAACGTCCCTGTCTGTTTGATGCTCATAATTGATCAGTAGTTGTGATACAGCAGTCAAAATACCAAGAAATGACCTGAGAACATCCACCTCTGATGCTACAGCATCCGTGACTTCGTTAGTTGATCCTGGTGGTCGTTAATGTTCCATACTGAAAACATGGGTTTCTGTGCTGCTGGTTGTGGGCCTGCTAACAAGATTCTGGTGAGCTGCATAAACAGGGAATGCAGGGTGTTTGATGCCCTGCATTTGAGTGGTATTAACTGGTGGGATGGTAGGTGAAGTCAAAGGTGTGGAGCTAATATTGCCATTGCGTTCAAACCTATCCATCCTTCTTGATAATTCTTGGTTGGAAGTATCTAACTTATTCAACATGTCAAGAATAACCTGGCCAGTTAACAATGATAGAGAGGCTGAGCTGTAGAAGCGACAGTACTTACTGGCACCTGTTGTTGAACTTGCAACTGGAGATAAGAGCCGTTATTTAATGACGCAGAGGACTTGGACTTCTTATTCTTTCTTAGTAAAGTTCTGGCCTTATCGGATGCTCTAGGTTTTCCTTTTCCCCTCAGTAGCAGGAGACTGCTTACGGTTAGAAGGCATAGCCAATGTGATAAATCAACAACTTGTAAAATACAATAAAATTTATAGGAACACACTTGTTTACTCTTCAGAATCTGAAATCAATATGGTTCTCCACTACATAAAGGTTCCAGAATTGAACCCCTATCACTCTCTGATTGGTTGCTATGCAAATAAGGTTAGGAATAGGATGGGAGGACCTACAAAATTAAGGTGTGAAGTAAACTGATCTAGCAGGCCCCTTACAGGTCATGCTAGGCACACCATTATTTATTTATTTGAATACGCTAAAAACCTGTCAAGAAAAATCACAAATATATGAGACAGATCATTCTGCTTAAGCCAGCAATCTAGATACATAGTTACATTTCAATAGAAAATGTTCTCTTGAAACCTGAATTATTTGCTGCAACTAAAAATTCTATCTAACAAAGTACTACTTTCAAGAAATGTTAAATTAAATGTAGTAAACATGCATTAACTAAGATAAGTACATTTATTTTGTAACTATTTGGGGGGTTTACTAAAAGTAGTTTAGTCATAGTTACACCATATATATTTATGAATTTTCCATCTATATTCTGAGAGAAGTAGTTTTGAAGACAGGACCACTGTGTATGTTTGACTTTGTAAAGATATGTTTATATAAATAGTTTAAACAAATGACTATAACGATATAAAGTCTTCTTGCATGATGAACTAAGTAATCCTTCAGGTAATCCCTCTGTCTTTTGGCTTCTCTAGCAGGGTTTCTGTCTTGGCCACCACCAGCACCACCAATCAATCCACAATCACCAGGCACATCATCATCATCATCCTCCCCAGGCTGCTGACCACCAGGTTGACCTTAATACTGGCTTCTCAGTATGTTGTGCAGAACCAAACAGGTAAAGATCACTTCCCTGACTGTTGCTGGGGGTAGTTCAATGGTGGTCCTCATCACTCTGAATCTTGAGACCAGGATGCCAAAAGCGTTTTCAACAACTCTCCTGCCCCTTAATATTCTATAGTTGGCAATCCTTTCCTCTCTTGTTAACATCCTTCTGCCATAGGGTTTCATGAGCCAGGTCTTCAGGGCAAAGGCATCATCTGCCAGGATGAAGTAGGGGACATCTGGACCACCCTGGGTTATAGGTGCTGGGTCAGGGAAGCCTATCCTGCCATCCTCAATCCTCCTCTTCAGCTGAGAGGCATTAAATATCTGGGCATCTGAGCAAGATCCAGCTGTACCAGCATCCACCCATCTAAACTTATACTGTCCATCTACCAGGGCCAACATCACAATAGAAAAGAACCCCTTGTAGTTGTGGTAGAGGGCTCCAGTGTTCTTGGGTTTCTTCAGGGCCACATGCTTTCCATCCAGGGCTCCCAGGGCATGTGGAACAATCCACCTGATCCTGAATTCCCTCTCCAGTTCTGTCCACTCATCTGGGGTAGTAGGACATTTGAGGTACTCTCTGGTGAACTCATCCTGGATGGCCCTGCAGACCTCTGGTACAAACTTGGAAGTGGTGGATCTTCCAACCCTGAACTGACAGGATAATGATGTGTAGGACTCTCTAGTGGCCAGATATCTGATGGTGAGGGCTGGTGAGGGCTTCTACCCAACACTGATTGGAGCTCTGTAGTTGGTGGCCTGTCTGGCTAGATGTGGTTCCAGTCAGATCAGCCATAATGTTGTGGTAGGCCCCCCTCTCCTCTCTCTGCAGTAGCCATGGCCTGACCCACATGTTGTGCCTTCTTCTAGGTCTCTGTATGGGTGCTGGTGGCGGTGCTGGTGGTGGTGGTTGCTGTGAACCTTGACCAACTTATGTACTGGTTTCCTCTGCCCTTCAAACTACCCATTGTGATATGACCTGTGCAGTGTTGAAAGTGACGTTAAAACCTAAATAAATAAAAAATGAGGGTACAGTAATTTCCAGGGGGTGATTTGGCTAAGGTATTTTTCCTGGGGTCGATTTGATGGGGGCTTATTTGTTTATGATTCCATGGTGGGGTTCTGACTTAGTGTTAATCAGTTTTATTATATAATTGATTACTGACAAAGTAAAAAGTTAAGGTTTTATTACTTATTAATCAGCCAGGGCGATATTGTGATAGACCTTTAGCATTTCAACTTTTGGGGAACAAACCCACTCAGAAGTGACAACTTGTGAAAACATATCAACTTGTAATAACTGGGCCATTTTTGATTAACCTATTTTACACCTTGGGGGTAAGAAAATTGAGATGAAAATATACCAAAGATTAACATTTGTCGTAGCCTTATTTTAATCCGGATAAAATATGTGACCTTGGCCTGTGGGCTATTTTGGGCTGGAATAATCTGGACCCAGGGTTATTGATGGATATACTGAATCTGAACTACTTCACTGGATCTGCCTCTGCAGCTACAATGAACATCAATGGAGTTTACAGTGAGTATGATATTCTGGAGCATTTTGAGTGGTTATCAACATTAAAGTCTTGTAAACCTGCAGTTTTACCATAGAAGCTACACATGAGGTTTTCTAATCATGTCTCATGATGTTTCCAATATTTTGCTAACCGATTTTCTTCCTTTAAATTACAAACTTTTCAAAGAAAGAATTTACATAACTAATAAATAATGTTCTTCATCACTTTCACAAGAACAGTCTGTATGCAGATTCAGTTCCTCAATTACCAGACCAGTTTGACAACCAGAGACTCAGAAGGTCACAGGTCAACAAGGATTGCGGATATAAAATATATTATTTTTAATATATATATATGTTTCTACTGCATATGTACAATCCATGACAATTCATTGCAACTTGCAATCAATAAATTACAGGCATAGGGTCACCTTAAACCAATAGCAGTTTGAGGTGATCTTAACCAAAATAGGTTAAAACAACCTAAAAGATTAGAAGAAAATCTATAAGAGTACATAATGTAAGTGACCCTATGCCAGTAAAGCACTAATTTAAGTAAATATTTGAATTGAAGACATGGTGATTTCAAATTAAATAAAAAATTATACCAGCAAACCCCAACAGTAGAGGTAGAATTATGGATTAAAAAGTTTATCCCTAAACATATTGGCTACCTGCTCACCAGCATTTGCACTGTCAGTGATGTATCTCCAGACACAATCCAATGTCCAGATGTCATGTCTCTGAATGTTTTGCAAAGTTACATTATTAATAAAAGCAAAAGTAGCACCTGAACGCCGGAAAGTGTGAAAGGTGTAACCAGAAGCCTGCAAGGTTCAATCTAGACAATACCTGTGCTAAAAATGTCTTCTGACCCTAGTGTCAGTGAGTGGAATCTAATCCTGCCTGTGTTTAACTTGAAACAGAGGTGCATTATGACCTTAAGGGGTCAAAGCCAAAAGGTTGGAAATAGCACGAAATGGACAAATGGGGGAATTGAGAATTCTGGGTACAGTAATTAACTTAATTTGATTATTTTTCTGCATTGTTTTGACCATTTTTCAAGTATTACCATTTTCCCTGGTTTAAATATTACATAAGCTCTGGCTAAGATGTTTCAAAGGTGAGAAGGCAGTAACACTAAGTGAAACTAAGATGTTTCAAAGGTGAGAAGGCAGTAACACTAAGTGAAACTAAATTTGACATAGGTAGAAAAGAAAAGAAACTGAGCAGATAAAGGGCTTTATAGATCTGGCCCATATACATGTAATCACATTGTTCTGCAATTCTAACCAATAATGGTACATTAATAATCTTGTTAAGTTTGACAATAATGGGGCATGCTACTGTATAGCTCTCTGATATAACTTTAGTCTAGCATCAGAAAAACATGCAACATTTAATAACCGACAAATAATTTGCCATCTGGATATGCTTAATTCCAGTGAATTGTAGACATTCAAGGAAACAAAACAGGCTGAATACATTCAGCTGGTGCAAGTCCCAGTGAATAGAGGCCACAAAAGCCAAGAAGGTCTTAAACATTGTCCAATGAGCCTTCTTGGTAGGCCTGTGACAGTCTGGATGTTGCCATTTAGTCAGTTGTCTCTCAAGTGGTTGACATCCTGTAAGTATTAAACACCCAAAACACAACCTAAGACAACTTAGATAGACTCATCAGTGTACAATAATGTATTATCAACAGGAATCCAGGTGACTGGTCCAACTAACTCCTGCAATCTCTTAAAAATTAGAGGGGGTTATGTACCACCTTGACAGAAGATCAGCCACAGGGTTCTGCTTTCCTGCACCATGTACAACTTTTAATTCAATATTGCATGCACTGGTCCACATTTTTCTAGCATATTTAGCTAAAATTTGATCATGTGCCCTACCATTATTTAACACAGACACAACAGCTAGATTATCACACTTAATTAGCACTTTTTGATATGACCATGATCTACGCCATACTATGCAACTAATATATTAATCATCTCAAGTTGTGCAATGTTTTTATCTCTCCATCTGGTGGGCAAGGTCATAGCATAGACTTGTAAATCATATATTGCACCAAGGCCAGAAGGGCATGCATCTAGGTGTACAGTTTTACTGGGGATCTACTGAAAAAAGGACACACCATTAAATACAAACAAAAAGGTATTGAACCAGTTAAGGTCCCTCTTTAAATCATCATTGATTACAATTTTCTTGACATTACAATTTAACTTTATCAAGTTAAGCATCCTGTTCAAAGATACTCTAACATACTTAATACATTTTGCCACGTATAACATTGATCACAGCAGGTTTGCAGCTCTTTTTATTACAAGTACTTTTCATCAGCTGTGACATAATTGCTTGATGGAATGAAGTTTATCTGGTGGAAGTGATAGAGTGCACTGAACTGTGTCTACTAGTATTCCCAAACACACAACTTGGGTACTGGGAGGAACTAATTTTTAGCACTGACTGTCAGTCCTAATTCAGCCAATAATTCTTGTAATCTTATGCCCCTGTTCCACCAAAGGACTAAGCACTGATCCTGTCCCCGACCCTTAATCATGGACAGTCGGTGAAAAAATAGGTAAAATGGGCGGGAATACTGAATTGGTATTGAGGCCTGGGATTAAGGTCAGATCAGCCTCAGGAAGCCTGAGGAGGCCCCAGGCGGCCCCAGTTAGTCCCTGACTGTTCTCGTACTAAGAACCGATTAAGCCAGTTTTCTGGTTGGTTTGAACCATGATCTTGTCGTAGACATACCGACTGGGTCCCACGATGCATCAGGCCTCCTGGGACTAAGCCCCGACTAACCCCCAATTAAGTCCCAGCTTCCTCAGGCCTCCTCAGTCCTTCCCAGACCATTGTGGCTGATTCTTGTTTTGCAAAAAACTGGATTTTCTGGGTATATATATAAATTCCGCAATCTAATCATCATTACTTTTCTAGGAACACAGCAGGTTGCCACCTTTTAATGGAAGACAGTTTCAGCAATAATTTGGGGCCTTTTCAGTTTTTATTCAGTTACATATAATGATGTATTTGCTATTTCTACATCGACCACAGCAACCAGCATCAGCAGCACCTCCACCACCAGCACCACTACCAGCCAGACAGAGACCTAGAAGAAGGCACAACATGTGGGTCAGGCCATGGCTACTACAGAGAGAGGAGAGGGGGGCCTATCACAATATTATGGCTGACGTGTATGCCACAGACATTCCGGGATTCACCAATTACATGAGGATGACCCCTGAATTCTTTGAAACGATAAAGACCAGACTGGAACCATGTGTGGCCAGGCAGACAACTAACCACATAGCTCCAATCAGTGTGGGAGAAAAGTTAGCCCTCGCCATCAGATATCTGGCTACTGGAGAGTCCTACACATCATTTTCCTGTCAGTTCAGGGTTGGCAGATCCATCATTTCCAAATTTCTACCAGACGTCTGCAGGGCCATCCAGGAGGAGTTCACCTCAGGAGAGGAGAGTACCTCAGATGTCCTACTACTCCAGATGAGTGGAAAGAACTGGAAAGGGAATTCAGGATCAGGTGGAATATTCTACATGCCCTGGGAGCCCTTGATGGCAAGCATGTGGCCCTGAAGAAACCCAAGAACACTGGAGCCCTCTACCACAACTATAAGGGATTCTTTTCAGTAGTAATGTTGGCCTTGGTTGATGGACAGTACAAGTTCATATGGCTTGATGCAGGTACAGCTGGATCTTGCTCAGATGCCCAGATATTTAATGTCTCTCAGTTGAAGAGGAAACACCTATAACCCAGGGTGGTAGAGATGTCCCCTACTTCATTCTGGCAGATGATGCCTTTGCCCTGAAGACCTGGCTCATGTAACCCTATGGCAGAAGGATGTTAACCAGAGAGGAAAGGATTGCCAACTACAGAATATCAAGGGGCAGGAGAGTTGTGGAGAACGCTTTTGGCATCCTGGTCTCAAGATTCAGAGTGATGTTGACCACTATTGAACAACCCCCAGAAACAGTCAGGAAAGTGATCTTTACCTGTGTGGTTCTGCATAACATACTGAGAAGCCAGTATCAAGGTTAACATGATGATGATGATGAAACCCTGCTAGAGAAGCCAAAAGACTGAGGGATTACCTCAAGGACTACTTCAATAATGAGGGAGCAGTGGCTTGGCAAGATGGCAGAATATAACTGCTACTGCAGTAACCAGTCCTTATCAGGACTAATAACCAGTCCTTTTCAGGACTACCAAATATTCCAAAAACAATTAATCAGCTGTGCTTGTTCTAAATATCCCAGCCAATTGCATCAGTCTGACAAACAGACAAACCCAATGCCCAACATAAGTTCAACTAACAGACAAACCCAATGCCCAACATAACTTGTTAAATGTAATAAATATTACATTTTGAAAATTACACCCAATTTGTCTTTAATTTTTATTCTATTCTTGAAAAATAACTGAAACTAAGTAAGAATTTTTATAATATTTTTACATTATTGCAAATCTCAAAATAAAATCAGCTTCTTTACTTTAAAAACAAATTCAAATATAACCACCCAAACGGTTGTGTTTAGGGTATGGTTTATGTGTTTATTGGTCTTAGGGGGGGAGTTATGTTTGCAATTGGTTTGTCAGTGCCTTGGTTGGGGGTTATGTTTAGTATGGGATTTGTCTGTTTTTGGGTTGCTGGATGGGTGATAGCCTAATATATTTAACTCTAAGGATGGTGTCAGTGTTGGACTTTTTTATTACAAATTTAAAGCAATCCCATGGATTTTAAGCTATAAATGGGCAGATTATTGGCCATACTTGGAGTTTATTTATCAACTTTTTTCTATGTGACCTTCTGTTCTTAAGTGTATTACCATGGGTTATTTCTTTCATGTTTGGGGTCGTGTAGGTGTTGGGCTTTTTTTTCTTGTGATAAGTATTTGTACTGAACTGTTTTGTTTTGGGAGGGGAATATGAATAACATGTAGCTTAATAATTGTTTTTGGAATATTTGGGCGGCCCTGAAAAGGGCCTAGGCAGATCAAAGACCCACCCTGACTGGATGGCTACTGAGGAGGCTGTTGAGACGCTGCTGTGGTGGTGATAGTGTAGAGCTGCTGCTGCTGCTGCTGCTGCTGAGGCTGCTCAATGACCTGTGTTAATGTCAGATCTGGTAGCTGGCTTAGTATTCCACTTAAGTTGTGTCTATTGCCCTAGTCCTGTACTGTGACCACTGATGGATGGTTTCCAAAGCCAATGGGGCTTGGTGTGTAGTAGACGTAACTGCTGCTAGCTGCTGCTTGGGTGGAACTAGATGCCTGTTGAGTGGTTGTTGGCAGTATCCCGACCCTCTGGGACTCTGTGGCTCCTGCAGTTGCTCTTAATGGTTTCAATGTCTCTAAAAATCCTGCCCTTTTCAGTCTCTGATGCCACGTAGTCAAAGAAGGGATGCCTGTCTGACTTCTGCTGCAGGAAACCTGAGATCAATGTCCTCATCTGGTCAAAGTGCTCAAGTATCTTAGAGTCTGTTGAAACTGGTGTAGATGTAAGTATTGGTTAACTCCTACTCTCCCTCAAGACACTGGACTCTAGGTGTTCTGTATCAGTAGTAGATCCACGAGATTTGTCCTGCTTGCGGGTGTTTGGACTGGCCTTGAACCCAGAGCTTCCACTGGTCCCCTTGCCTCTGATGTGGGTCTTAAAGAAACCCATCTGCTTGTAGACCGAGGACTGTCTCTTCGCCATCTCCCTTGGGGCTTGGCCAGATTGTAGCTTGGACAGCTTCGAGTTCTCTGGGATTCGAACCACCTTCTGACATCAGACTGGAGCTTCAGTTCTGCAGAGATTTCTGCCCAGAGAGCCTCTCTCCTCTGCCTGTCGTGGAAATGTGCATTCTCCATGTCATACAGCTGTGGGTGCTCCTTCACAAACTCCACAATTGCAGTTTCTTGGCTGTCAGTGAATGTAGCAGAGACCCTGGCTCTCTTGGCTGATGAATGGCACTCTGAATCTTCCTCACAACTCTCATCTTTTTCGCAAGCTTCCTCAGTAACTTCTGAATGTTCCTCTGTCTCCTCTATCCCCTCCTCTGTCCTTTCCCCCATCTCTCCAACTTCCTTCTCCCTCTCCTCTTGCCTGTTATCCATCTTCTTCTTTCCTCTCTTTCCTCCTTTCTCTTTCTCATAACTCTAGTCAATATAAAAAAAGTTAAAAAAACTAAAATGTGTCGCCTAACTGTAAAATTTGCCCTAAGCTCAAGTATATTATAAAATATTTTTTAAAAATGAAAACCCCTACAAAACAGTGACACATGTCTCTCAGTAGCCAACCAGTCAGTAACAATGAGAACGTGTGTGTGGACGCTTATAGTCTCAGACCCCCCTTGCCTCATTTTAATTTCCGACGTGTGGAAAAGAGTTGGTTCTCAATCGGTACTTAGTCCCAGGCCCAGGTGGCCTGAGGAGGCCGGCGTGGATCAGTTAGGGTTGGCTTCTCTTAATCGGGACTTAGTCCCAGACCTTGATTTTTTGGTCGCAGGACACCTCAAACGGTCTGTGGCTTCCGGGGACTAATGAAACTGATTCCTTTTCACATGGATGAAATAATTATGCATTTGATATGTGTCGGGGACTAACAACAGGCTTCCTGGGACTAAGCTAGAGATGCCTGGGACTAAGGGTCGCAGTAAGCCTGGGACAACATAGGACTGTGTAAATTTGGGTCTGAGAAGGCCTGACAAAGCCTGGGACTGGACATTTTGTTGACGGCAGGAAATATGAATCGGTTTGAGTCGTGAGAAATATCAAACATGTTTGATTTTTCTCACGGCCCAAACCGACAACTACCGACCCTTACAGAACGCCTGGGACTAAGCAATTTTTTTAAACTGACTCCCCAAAACCCTTTATCGGGAGCCTTAGTCATGTGGTGGAACACCCACATTACATAACTTTGGTCAATTTTGGAAGGCAAAGAGATGCACAAAAATCATCAATATAATTCTAAACTTTATGACCCTCTTTTTTCTTATAATAAACCTTACACTATCAGAGATTCTCTGGTAGATGGAAGACCCATGTTTAAACCCAAAGGGCAGTGAAAAATCAATGAAATACTCTCCCCAGTAGAGGCCTAAAAGATCCAAATCTCTTGGTTCTATTGGTACATGATGAAAGGCGTGACTAATATCAAACTTAAAAAATTTTACAACCTCTTCCTAACTGAAGTACTTGATCTGTAATATTGTCAATGGAAGAGTATGTGAGTACAAAGTCGGTATTTAAGTACTTATCTGAAGAAACACCAGAGTTTACTGAACTACCCAAGGGCCAGCTGAGATCTATTATCACCCTTCTGCTATCTGAACTAGATTTGTCTCCTGTCATGAAGGGGCTGGTATGCAAACTTTCAAGGGAGGTAAGGAAAAGGGCCCAACATAACTCCATGGTTGACTTCCTCCCTCAAATAAAAATCAGTGACTGGGATACTGTACAGCACTCTTATGGTTGATTTTGTCACTTACAATTGGAATTTTCCTGTCAAAATCGAGAGGAAACCCATATTTCATTAGTAATGGGAGTTGCCAGTCCCAATAATCTTCAAGGTACTGAGACCATTTGTCATAATTAAGCTTTGAATACACAGGGACCTGAAGACCTTCATCATTAGGTTTATCTTGTGGCTTTTAACCTCTGATGTAATGACAATATATCTTTGCCCACAGTATTACTGTTGCTGTCATATATATGGCTTTTTAACCCATAAATAGGAAAAAAGCCAAAGAGAGGTGGATTTTGGTTCAGAAATTCTTTGTTTGCTGTACTTTCCTTTGCTAAACGTATTTTTTCAGCTTTCAATGCTGTGTTAATTTCCAATGCATATTTGTCACCCTCCCCCAGTTCCCCAGTCTTGCCTACAGTCCTTGTCTTTGAATCAACTGTTTCATTTTGGGATTTATTTGGTGGCTGGGGGTGAATATGACAGTTACTTCTTACGTTTGCATTACTGTCAGACACAACTTGTCGACAGTTTCCAGTATTTATTTCAGAAATTTCCTGACCTTTATATCTGCCCTGCTTACCATTGTCAATCTTGACAGTACACCCGACTGACAATCAGTGTTACAAGCATCTTCTACAAGACTGATAGATGAATTACTGTCAACACTATCACTGTCCGCAGTTTGTAAGACTGCAAACAATTTGTATGGCACATGTCAACAACACTATCACAATACTTTTCAATACATTTACTTTGTCCTACATTCTGTCGTTTAACCACTGTTTCTTTGTATTTACCAACACAAGGTCAGACAAAACTGTCATGGCCAAATTGACCAGTACTTTTGCTCTGGTTAATTTTAGTCTTTACAGTAGTAGGGTTTGCAACGTATCTGACAGCTTTGGTTACAGGTTTCTTTTTTACCACATCCTAGAACAGAATACCAGGCTTTGTATATCTATACATAGCAATCATCTTTGTAACATACTGAACATCAAATAATCTTGAATTAACAAACAGATTTGAACCTAAGACACCTAGCCACTGCATCTCTGCAGTGGCCCCCTAGTTTTTTGACTGATTTTTCTGACTACTATGTTTAGTCATATGAGATCCATCGCAAGTTTCACAAAATTGACCCGCTGTTCTATGATGGGAAAAGTACTTGCATGAACCTTCTTAGAATTACTTGCAAATCAAACCATTTGCTTGTGTATTTTTTTTTGGTGAAAGAACGTATGGCAGAAGTACTAGCAGTAGTAATATGTCTCTGGGTATGTGCCCTACGAATCCGGTGAAGTTTTTCAGTCTCATTCTATGAAATTCTATCAGCTTCCTTGTTTGTAAAAGTATGGCATGGCATACTTTGGTGGAATCCCACGAAAAGTCAGAGGCATTTTCCATTAAATTGCCTAAATAATCTAACATGGAAGCTCTTACAGTTTCATATTTCTCTTCTTGGATACACCTCACGAAACCAGAAACCCAGTGGGTAATAGTGAGATCATCATAGGTGGGTCTAGTCTTATGGGTTCCAGTTAAAATAAAATGCTGGGGCCAGTCTACAGATTTTTTAACAGTTAACTCCCAGGGACCACCCCTCTGCAACTTAACCCTACCTTTGGTTGCTGCCTCATTGAGATTTTTGAGATCTGCCAAACGCCTTTCAACTTCATTTTAAAGTGATTCATTACTCCTCAAATATTCCATTCAGGGGACCACACTCTCAGCCACATTACTTGCCGTATCGCTGCTGTGTGCTACTGTAGCTTTTCAGATTTTTGTGAGAACTAGTTTGAGCCAGACTTACATGTGAGCTGCCCTGTTCTAATGCAGCCTCAGTACGCTGCACCCGTTTGTCCATAGAGTCCATCTTTTGCCCTAATACCCATAATTGATGTAAAATCTGATCAAAAGCCGTAATTTCTTTAGATGGGGAAGGGGGTGCAGCTCCCTCATCCGCACTAGAAAAGGACTCACCTGCTGCATCATGTTGACATTTCTTTCCCACTGGTCTAGGATGTTCATCTGTGCATTTTGAACAATAAAATACTTTAGCCATTTTCAAACAATGAACTGAGCAGTAATAAGTTAAAGATAAAATAAAATGTAAAATATATAAACTGAAAGATCAAAAATCAACTCAGGTCAAAACATGTATTCTCCTTCAAATTCAAATGAGCGCCAATATTACATAAAGGCTGACTTTTATAGTTAGAACCACTGATCATGATGATCCACAATGCATTATTCTAGTCTGGTAACAGAACTGAGAGGTATGACCACTGGATGGTCATAACCCCAATATTTTTCACCCTCTTCTTGTTAAACCCTCCATTTATATGTACCTTACACCATGTCATTCTCCTGCTTTGAACTTCCTAGGTCAGGCTACAGAAAATTGGTCTCTGCTGTGTATCCGAGCTGTATCTCTTTTTGCTTGAGTGTCTGGATGTCTGTTTGGGACTCTTCTAATAATGACTTTCATGCTGCTCTGTTGGTTTGTGCGTACCTTGTTTTTATAGCATCTCCTTCCAAATGCTGCTGAGTTTACTTCCTTAGACTCAGCTTTCTTAGGCATATCTATGTATAAATTTCATAGATGGACAATGTTAATGGGCTACATGCTCACCAAGGACAGTGCTGTTATATTTGATATTTACATCGTGTAAACAATGATTTATTATTACATCAAGTCCAAGTTAATGAAATACCCAAGTTGGGATATATATTTTTATTTACTATTAAATATTTTATATACATTTGTAGAATACATTTAAAGTTTCTGATAAAGCCACATTAGGGGTGGCCTCTAAACTTTACATAAGATAAGATGATCTTAATTCATAGACACATATAGATGCTAAGGTAGCCTTAAACTTAGTTTACACTCGCCATTAATTACATATGTTAATACCTACTAATGATATGTTTAAGTTGTTTACCAAAGTGCACCATAAGCAGAATATTAACATGAAATGGTAAGCCTTTTAATTCTGATTTCTTTGATCTAAGCAAAAAAGGTTAAATGTCATTTAAGGATGTACAGATAGGACTGCAAGCCAAAGGAAGCCACATATGAATTACTGAATTTGAAAGACTAACAGTCACCATTTAACTCCTCTTAACCAACAAAGGGTTTCTTAAGTCTTTCAAGTGCAACCTGTATAAATCCACACTGTTCAAAATAAATGATTTAGATTTTGGTGCAAAAGTGTGTATCTGTAATGTAACTCAGTTCTTTATGTATTTCACTTTCTAATTTCCCTATCACTTTTAACCTGTGTTACCTTGCACTACTACTCTATTCAATTGTTATTGATGTACTTTAAATAAATTTGAAGTTTTACATTACATCCTTGTTACTTGTTTAGATTTGGAGAAAGGAAGTTAAAATTTATTTATAGAACTTGAAGTTTTAGAGCTTGAAAACTATCAAAAAGCATTGCCCTAACTTGTTTGCCTAAATTATTCCTTTAACTGCAATCAGTTAATTAAGGCAGGCTTTATAGGAACCCAAAACTATTAAAAACTTACTTGTATAGCTTTAAAACCATTTTGAGGTGTTTTGGCCTAACTTGTATAACTCATTTGTACAAGTTAAGCTTTTTGGAAGCACAAAATCTGTACAAGTTATAACTTGTACAAAATTTGAAAAAGATTTTGTACAAGTTATCACTTGTACAAAATCCCTACTTGTACACGACATATATATTTACATTTCCAGGTTGCTGAAGAGCTAAATCAACCTTAGCTTAATGATGCAATTTACATAAATCTGTTCTGATGTGATAGTGTTGACAGGTGGAGAATTGAACCCAAAACCCCAACAAATTATGATTTATATGTGAGGGCGACTGCTCGACATAATACAGTAATAATCAATGGTGGAATTGGAAGCAAATTATATGGGGAAAGCCAAGTGGGTAGACAATGGTAGGTTTGGTATTCCAACAGTAATCAACCATGCACACATAAATAAGGTAAATTTACCGTGTAAGAATGTCTTCCTCAGTCCTGTTCAAACAAGCAAAAGAAAAAGAAAATTTTATTGGTTGAAATATTCACTCTAAATATAGAATGCCTAAAAATACCTTTAGAATCAAAGCAATAAGATTGCCAATATACAACATGTCTGTGTATAAATTGTGGAATAACAGGTGAAGGAGTCTCAAGCCACCATTCTTTCAGCTTGAAACTGTGTCAATACAACGCAATGTTGCAAAACAAGTATATTAAATAATTGGACTCGAGACAAAATAAGATCTTTATATTTAAAACGTGAATAATCAGGATGAAGAATGATATCAAAATTTACATGCTGTATGTTGTTGTAAGTATTGTGCTTTGAAATAATAATTAAAATGCATTTATTACCTCTGTCAAAGATGTATTTTTCAGTGTTTTATCTGCCTGTCTGTGTTTGCGATAACTCCAAAGCTAATGAATGACGGAAGAAAGAGTAAAAAGTTTGGGCAAGATCCTGATCATACTCAGGACAGAAAACATCGGAATGTACAAAAGTCCCATTTTCACTAGTGTTTCAATACCTGTGCCAATGTGTTCAACATTTTCAAAAAGTAATAAACAGATCACTATAAATTGTTTAAGTAGGTAGGGCTTGCTTAAAGTAAGAAATGAGTCTATTTGGGAAGGATCCAAATCATTCTGGATTCACAAAAAAAAACACGAAAATTCTCAACGTCTTATTTTACGGCATTTCCATGGTCATGCTAATCATGGGCATTTAAATGAAAGAAGAGGTAAAAATATAATATGAGGATACTCTAATTGCAAAGGCCTGCACTATGGGCTTACCTGCCTGTATTTAGCATTAATTACTTGAAGTGACTAGACTTAGTGATATGTTACAACGGGAACACAAAAGTGCTAATTATTACCTTATTACCTCCTCTATGTTTTGGAGTGCGTTTATAACTTTGAAAACTTAGAGTATTTTATTGAAATATGTTATTCACTTACTTTTAAGTCAGTTGTAACATTGTGAAATTGCAGACCTGTAGCTCATGTCACAGCTGCCTAGCTACTTTGAGTTTGCAAAAGTAGGGCCCAAGGCAAAAGAGGTGTAGTTGGAATCATGTAATGCAGGGCTGGTATTCATGAAAGGTCTTAGACTTAGCCAGGTCTTAGGTTTAAATGTGGTCTTAAAGTTGAGACTTTTGTCTTAGCTAAGTTTTGTTTTAAAACCGTATTCACAAAGGGTGACTTAGCTAAGTCCAAGATTATCAAATAACCACAGTGGTTTTCTGTGTCATGTGACCTTTCTTTTCTATTCAAACTAGACTATTGGTGACAAATATCCTTCATTTAATGCATTTTATATAAGGAAAAGTTCTGTTTTGAAATGGAAAACCTTGTTACCACATATAAACTCCCAAAGACTGCTTTAGTGAGGTGTTCATTAATCGAGAAGTAAAGCGTGAATCTTCATGAATTTTTCATGTGAGTGTGGCCTGGCCAAAATAGTGAAAGTGGTGACATTTAGGGAAAGATTCAGACCTTATTCTGGATACAAAGTATTACAAATTCCAGGAAGTGATCCTTACAGTGGATTTCTGTGCTGTGTGCATGTGGTTTATAGGTTCACTGCAACATTAAGGAAATAAGGTCAATTCTTGTTAAACTTTGGAAGAATTTGCCACTGGTATTTCAAACTGGTTCTACTCTTTCATGTTTCAAGAGACAACTAAAATCTATATACTTCAGAAGTTCTTCTCTCCCTAGTTTTTATTACTAAACACTGATGATCTCCCTGGTAACAACTATAATCATGTGGTACGATTTTGATTTGTGCATTATGTTTTGAATGGTGTGATTTAGAATCCACTGGTTTATAGGCTCACCTCGACATTAAGGAAATAACGTCAATTCTTGTCAAATTTTGGAAGAATTTGCCACTGGGATTTCAAACTGCTCCTACTCTTTCATGTTTCAAGAGACAACAAGAAACATATATGTTTTAGAAGTCCTTCCCTCCCTAGTTTTTGATTACTGAACACTGATGGTCACGACTACGACTATAATGATGTTCTACGATTTTGATTTGTGCATTATGTTTTGGATGGTGTGGTTTAGAATCCACTAGTTCAGAGATTAAGCACATGGCTACCTCATCTAATCTAATCTAATATACTGCTTTGCAGGCTCTATATCTTCCCCACAGTGGGGAACTCAGTGTGATAAGTAAACCAAACTATTGATCGATAGGGTAGCCGAGGGGCAGTACCTGATCCCTGATACACTAACATGTAGGCATGTCAATATATCCCTCTCTTAAAAACACTCACAAACATTTGATCTAGATGCATGAACTTTTGTGGATTAACATGGGATCAACACATGTACAGTTGCAAATCAGCTTTCTGTATCATTGTCATGTTTATTTAGTGATTTTCATAGTGTTGTTCCTGAAGATATGCTAAGAGGTAGAGTGGTGCCTATTATCAAGAGTAAACGAAAATAATCAAATGATCTAACATATTATAAAACATAATTCTTAGCAGTGTTATTTAAAAATGTATGACAACATTGTAATGAGTTTTGCATGTATTATCCTCATCAGATTACCAGTCTGAATTCAAAGAGAGTCATGTGCAATGCACTTTTGCTATGAATGAAACTATGCTATTGGACACTTTTCAAGCTTTTGACATTTTGTCAAAATGTACAGATTATTAGTTAATAAAACCCAGACGGGCCACCCCGCCATTGTCTCAACTCTCCATTACTTTTGCATAATGGAGAGTTAACACTACATTATTTTCTAACGATGGATTGTGATTCATTTCAATGGCCAGTCTGCCAAGAACAAAAAAGTACTTCGTATTTGCCAGTCATCCTCAGCACAATTGCATTCAATATTGAAATGTTTTCACAACTTCTTTCATATCAGTTAGTTCAGTGGGTACATTTACCAAGTCTTTTCAATTCTGAATGACATTCAGAGTGCATAGAAAAATACCTCATGGAAAAATGCTACCTTGAAAAAATACCTCATGGAAAAATGCTACCTTGAAAAAATACCTCCTGACAAATACAAACAAGCAATTTAATTTGTAAAGTTGGATATTTTTTTAATTCTTTGCATTTCTTTACAATCTGACTTTACAATAATCTTCTGTGAACTTAATCAAAGAAGCAGCTAACTTTCAAACAAACTCACTATAAAAATCTAACCCAGCATACTATATTAAAAGGAGTGTTTTCAGTGGCTCAAAATTTACTCAAGTAAAATGAGAAATAAAACGTAGTGGAAAAATGCAGTACTGAAATGCATTATTGCTGGGTTTAAATTTGATTTAAATTTTCAGTGTTTTTAAGTTCAAAACAAAGATTTTAATTTATCTTAATTACAGTTTGTTAAATACTTCTAACATGATACACTGTGCTTGAAATAAATTTTGTTCTTAATGTTGTGGATTAATTTTTATAGGAGGTATTACTGAAATACAAAATGTGGAGTAGGCATTCTTTGTATGAGGCTTTATTTCCAGGAGACAATCTTTCCAGGAGACATTTTCCTTGATTCAAAATTAAGAGACAAATAAATACACAAAATAAAAATCTTGAGAAACCCAAAAACTTCAACACAAAATAAAACAAGTAATTCTCCAGTTTCTAGTACTTTCAATGCCTGAAACACAAAAAAATAATGGCTTACTTTCTTAAAAATAGCACAGATTAATAAAGTAACATGAAACACTCACCACAACAAATTATCCACAGTATTGTTAAATAAGCAGTCTAATTTTTTTCTGAAAAGTGCTTTCTGTAGGTCACAGAATTAATAAATTGGTTTTAATTTACAGGGTTTTATAATAGATAATTGCCTCGTGGCGCTTCCATTATGTAAACTTAATGGCCTGAGGCCCACTTGGCCATTATCTATATAGTAAATGTATCTGTCCAATGGGAACAACACACCTAATAAGCATGTATACTACCCATAAACTAAGAATAAGGAAGAGATCAATAAATAGTTGTAGCTTTGGTGTAGAAAATGGTGTAAAACAAGGTGGTGTCTTATTCATGATATGGTTATTATATTGGAATGTCTTCGCGTGTTTATTCTTCTTCGCTGATTATTGTACACTACTGAAACCCACTATAAGTAGCTTAAAGCAAATTTTGAAGGAAGTGGATGGATATTGAATGTAGTGTCAACCAGCAAAAAGTAAGCTGATCGTGTATATAATGATATAAAACTGGACCACCTTGAAATTTATCTAAATTAACTTTTAATTATTTCATCCTGTATATTCTTTAACATTTTATTGGGTTACTTTACAGTTCATACAGAAATAACAAAAAAGAAATTTTTACAGAGCCTTTGTGTATGTGTGAAAACAGATAACAGAAAAAAAGATATCTTTTAAAGCATTTAAAAGAGCAGTACAATGTGGCATACATATTTACGATAAGGTATCATTATTGCAGCAGCTCAGCAGATTATCCCAATGCTGAAGAGTATCCACATTAGGAGAAGTGCTTTTAGATTTAAGAATACAAATTTCATCTTCAATTCTATTTTTCATGATATTTTTAAAGTGACTAAAATTCAAAACACTCTCCCTTTTGTAGGTGTACACAAACCATTTAGAATAAAGGAGTATAAAATTAATTTGACACAACAAACTGCCTTTAACACATGGAATTCCCAACAAAATTTCTAACATAGTTAAATCAATTTTTACTTGAAAGGCTTCCAGGATCAACTCTCTTGTAGATTCTTGAGATTTCTTCTTTCCAGTGGAAAGGTATTGAAGAAATCAAAGAATTACAAAGCATGATAGGAGTGTTATATTCAAATTTTTCATTTAAACGATCTCGTGATATCAATATTTTATTTTCAACTAGATCACTTATACAGAGTATTCCTTTTCTGGTAAAGGAGTCAAACTCCTTGTTAAGAGGCTTACGTCCAACTTGGATTAGAGTATTGTTGCACAGCTTTTCCTGAAGCATATCTGTATAAGAAGTGGGAACAATAGTATATATTTCATGTCAACATTTAAGAATCTGTTGGTAAAAATCATTTAAGGGTACATTGCTATATTTGCGAATGTTAGTCTTTTGTAAAAGTGAGTCTTTCTTTTGTATCTGTAACATCTTTTTTGCTAGGTGGCACCATTTATTCACAAAGTTACCTTCAGAATTAACTGAGTCAGACAGATAAATATGCTTTATCCAAGTGGCCTTTAGTGAGGTTATTGTGTTCTCAAAATTGACCATTCTTAAGCCTCCAAATTCGTAGTCATTTGTTATTATGTCCTTTCTAACTTTCAGTCCCATAAAAAGCTAAAAAGCATCTGATGGATTTTCAGAATGAAGTGTTGTGGAACATAGACCATGCTACAGATATTAATAATTTGACTCAGTATTAGGGTTTTAATGATCACATTTTTCCTTTTATACTAATTGAGAACTTAGACCAGGATTTCATTATTCCATCAATTTCAGCAATTTTAGGTTTCAAGTTAAGTTCATAAGAGTCATCATTTTCTGAGAACCAAACACCTAAGACTTTAAAAGGTCCTTTCTTTATTTGATTTAGTTTTTGTTTATCCCCACGTCCCCTAATGCAATAATTTCTGTTTTGCTTTTATTTAGTTTTAAGCCTGAACATTGGCCAAATATGTCAAGTCTGTGAAATGCTAATTTCACTGATTGCTCATCTTGTGAAAACAGGGTAGTATCATCGGCGAGCTGGCAGATTTTGTACTCCATATTGTATATAGTAATGCCTTTTATGCTTTCATTTGATCGAAGATCTATTGCTAATACCTCTACCACTAGCAAAAACAAGAGTGCACTCCCTGTCTTATCCCACGATATAATTAAAAAAACCGTGAAGCCTTTCCATTATTTGTAACACAACTTTCAATGTCATTATATAGCATTTTAACAGCTGCTATAAAGTTGTTCCAAAATTAAAAGCTTTAAGACATTTCAATAAAAAGGACCAACTTACAGAATCGAAAACCTTTTCAAAGTCTAGAAGAGTTAGTAAACCAGGTTCTTGTGAGCTGGAACTAAGATCAATCAAATCTCTAATGGTGCATACAACTTCCCCAATGAACCTACTCTTAATATAGCCAACTTGATCTGGGTTTATAATTTTGCCGAGAATTTTTTGTAAGCAAGATGCAAAAAGTTTTGTTAAAATGTTATAGTCAACATTCAAAAGACTAATTGGTCTCCAATTTTTTAGTTGACAGAGATTTTTATCTTTTTTAGGAACAAGGGTAATAACCCCCCATTTCTGATCGTCAGATAATTCACCACTTTGCAAAGACCAAACAAAACTATTAAATACAAAGTTCTTTATTTTTGACCGGAAGAATTTATAAAACTCTACCGATATACCACCACATTCTGGTGATTTGTTGTTAGAGAGACCCTGAAGAGCTTTGGAACATTCTTCTATTGAGATTGCTTGGTCACATAATGCTCTATCAATTTCAGACAATTTTGGCAAGTTAGGATTTGAGAGGAGCTCTTTTGTCGATGTTTCAATCAAATTATCAGATGATGCAGTAGTGGTGCTATACAAATTCTGATAAAAAGCTTTTTCTTCATTGAGGATTTCAATTTCCTCTGTGATGTTACCAGTCGGGGTTTCTAGGCACTTAATACATTTAGCATTGTAATTTCTTTTTTCGATTGACAAAAGTATTTTGAGCATTTTTCATTTTCTTCAATAGCTTGGGCTCTTGACCTAGTTAGGTGACCTTTGGCCTTTGTAATATGAATTTCGTTCAACAATTGCTTTGTTTCCTGATATCTGTTTAGCAGGTCAGGTGAGGGAGTTTCACCTATGACTTGTTCTAAACTTTCCACCTCAGCTGATAATTGTGCCTCAACCGTTTTCTGCTGTTTTGATTTAAACGATGAATAGGATATAGTCAAATCCCTAAACTTGCATTTACAGTAGTCCCAAAAGAGTGCTTTATTTCGGGTACTTTTATTTTCGTTTTCAAGCTCAGTAATTTCCTTGTTAATTATGTCAATGTAAAATTTATCTTTTAGCAAGCTGGTATTGAACTTATAAAAGCCTTTACCCCTAACCCAGTCTTTGTTTACAACAAAATTGATTTCAATCAAGCTGTGATCAGACTTTATACTTGGGTGGATTAATGCTTTTATTTTTTGAAATTGTAACTCTTGGGATACTAGAAACATATCAAGTCTAGAATGCACCCAACCATTTCTTCCTTTGTTTCTCCAAGTGTATCTATGTTTATCAGGATTTTGGAGCTGATAAATATCACAAAGATTAAGTTCATCAACAAGGTCTTGTAATATTACTGAACATTCTGATTGTTTTTCACAGATTCCTCCTTTTTTATCTAATTCAGGATTCATATACATATTAAAGTCTCCTCCCATAATAATCTTCTTGCCTAAAAAGTCACATAAGTGCTCCCTTACAAAGTTCAGAAATAGTTTCTCTTCTTCTGAATTATCTTTCGTTGGTGCATATAAGTTTACTAGCACAAATTCTGAGTTATCGATAAAAGTATGCAACAAAAGAAGTCTTCCGTTTTCATCAGAAATTTGTTTAACTACCTTATAGCTATGCTGCTTTGGAATCATTGTACATACGCCACGTGCCCTATTGGTCCCATGTGAATACCAAATATTGTAATCACTTGCATATTTATTCCAGTCTAATTCAACTGCTTTGGATGAGTGAGTTTCCTGTAAGAAGGTTAAACCCTTGTGGTTAGAAGCCAACCAGGATAAAACAGATGTTCTTTTTAACTTGTTATTAAGTCCATTGCAATTCAAGCTTAATATTTTAATTTTGCTGCCATTGTTTGCCATTTTGAATTTGAAAAAAAATTTGCATAGCATAAAATCCTGAAGGAAGCATTACAATAATAATCTGGGTATTACTTATGATAATTGTAATATTCGGGTATTGGGAATGGTTTTTTCATTTTAAAGCAAAAGTAAACAATTTTGGGAGATAATCGATACAGAGCTGCTGCTGGTACCTTTGAGACCAAACTATAATTAACAGAAGTAGTAGTCGCAAAGCAACATTGCCACATACCAAAGAAATTAATATAATATGAGAAAACGTCTGTTACTACACCAAGGTATGGAATAACACAGATCCAGAAAACTGTATACAAAGATTTAGAAAAACAAAAAAGAAAAACAGAACATACAATCCCATAGACATAATCTATGAGGATGTATGGAACACAAGAAAGAAAGACAGAACATAAAATCCATTGGAGACAATCCATGTGGACTAAAAAACTTGTGAGAAAACTGGAAAAAAAAACATGGAGAGAGAAATAAATTGGACTTCTTTATCCATGATTTTAAATAAGAGACAGTTATCTATGTAATTTTATGGTTGGTGGTATCATTGAAAGACGACACAAAACAGTAAGGTTTATCCTAAACACCAAAAAGTAAAATTGGTAGATTTATAGCTGACCATATAAAGAGATACTCAATTCAATGATATACGTAAATGTATCAATTCTTATAGGAACATTGTTTCTACAATGCTAAAACTGCTAAGTCTACAAACTTTCTATACAAGACTCAGATCAATAAGACTTATAAGACAATATTAGTAGATTATACTTCATGATTAGCTGTGAAAAGGAGCAATCTTGTTTTTACAAAGATTATTCTTATAATTATTCAGTTTACCAGTATATTTAACCAAATCATGATGAGCACTGATGAGACTAAAACAGTAAGTAATAAAATAAAACACAGAGCTTCCAGTTGGCTTAATATCAAAAATAGTGATTGACCAAAACAAGTCATTAAACTTTTCAAACTCCTTACCTGAATTCGCAGAAGTAGTACTTATTAAAGAGATTCTGATTAGTCTAACTGATTTGCATTTGTAATGCAGAGTGCTAGTGAGCTATTTACATTACATTGCCGAACAAATTATTGTTTCACTTTTAACAACTTAGGTTAATACATAATACAAAAATAGTGATTGACCAAAAAAAGTCATTAAACTTTTCAATCTCCCTACCTGAATTAGCAAAAGTAGTGCTTCTTAACAAGATGCTGATTAGTCTAACTGATTTGCATTTGTAATGCAGAGTGCTAGTGAGCTATTTACATTACATTGCTGAACAAATTATTGTTTCACTTTTAACAACTTAGGTTAATACATAATAGAGAAATATTATTAAAATCTCTTTTTCCTAAATCGTAAAAAAGCAGGTTTTTTTTAGTTGATCATTTTCCAAAACATGAAAATACTACTACTGCCTTTATTTACTGAATAATGTATCAGGTTTCTAAAAAAAAGCAAAGTATCAGATAGAATTTTGTGCCAATCAAATTACTTGAAACGATCAGATTTTGTATATTTGCATGATAAGAGTTTAAAAAAATTACCACACCAAAAAGAATAGCATTATTCTATTCTTATCATTTACGAGTATTATACCTATTGCTGGCAATACAATGTATTTTTAATATTTATAGTGCTTCGTGGGCGTAGATCATTTCACGACCTAATTATTTATTTAAAACTGCCTGTGTACAAATGCTTCAATGTACTATTACGAATGCTATCACATAATACTTACATAGTATTTTTTCATTTATAGTTATCAATTTGAGTTGTACACAAAAATAATCTTAAAATATTAGGCTTATGAATTACTGAATATTTGAAACCATTACATATTAAAGTTTCAACAAGTTTTACACGGATGACCAGCTTTAAGTGTATGAATTACGAAAGTTTAAAACTGCCTGTGTACAAATGCTTCAATGTACTATTACGAGTGCTATCGCATAATACTTACATAGTATTATTTCATTAATAGTTGTATTAATATGAGTTGTATCCTGTATATTATAAATTATTACACAATGCACACATAAAAGTGCAGGGTACATAGAGTTAATTTTCTCATCACAAACTTTAATAAATGTTCTCGTACATTCGGCCATCGTACATTCGTATCTACAAAGCTACTGTTCCTTGTGCTTTCTCCATGACGTCTTCACTACTGAAAGCAAAGATAAAAATGGAAAAGAATTATTCATCAAGTGATTTAGAAAATGAAAAGAATACTTTTATATATGACAATTATAACTTGGACATATCTGAAAATGAAAATTTTTTTTCATGCAGCACAGGGCTTGCAAACCATTGGCAATATCAACACAAAAACTGTAGATTCGTGCCTCAGAATATACTGAAAACAGTACATTCTGTCATGGAGAAAGCACAAGGAACAGTAGATTCGTAGATACGAATGTACGAGGGCCGAAGGCCCGAGTACATTTGTACTACGAATCTACTGTTCCAAGTGCTTTCTCTGACTTAAAATACTGTTTAATAATGATAGTAGTTTTTTGGTTTCAAGTTAATTCCACATTTTAATAGACATTTCTCATAGCATGGAAATATTTTTAGTTACTTTCCAAAATAATCACATCATCATTACTGGTTGTAAATATGTCAAATCATAAACATTTCAGCCTAACTAAGATCTTAAATACTTAAACTGTATAAATTAGAATGCCAAATAGATCTGAGTATACATATTACACATAGTCTTGCAAAACATAATGCCTTGAAATATTGCTATATTTAATATTTTCTCTTTAAAGTTTTGCACTACAAAAAACAAATGTAGGTAAATGTTAACATTTTTACATACTTCTTAAATCCCAACTTGTATTACATAAAAATACGAATATTACACACAAAATAGTCTATCTTGAATGCATTTTTAAAGAATGTAAAATACTGATACAGGAATTTAAAATGTAGTGTTAATTGAAGGCTAAACTGTAAATGGTCAAGCTTTGTACCTTGGGTCCCTTTACAAAAACAGTAGAAAAAACAGCACATTCTGTTGTAGGAATCTACTATTTTAACAATAGAGTGACGTCACTACTGTATTTTAAGTTGTATGAATGTACTGTTTTAGCAATAGAGTGACGTCACTACTGTATTTTAAGTCATGGAGAAAGCACAAGGAACAGTAGATTCGTAGATACGAATGTACGAGGGCCGAAGGCCCGAGTACATTTGTACTACGAATCTACTGTTCCAAGTGCTTTCTCTGACTTAAAATACTGTTTAATAATAGTATGATAAGAGTTTTTTGGTTTCAAGTTATTTCAACATTTTAATAGATATTCTTAATAGCATGGAAATATTTTTAGTTACTTTCCAAAATAATCACATTACCATTACTGTTTGTAAATATGTCAAATCATAAACATTTCAGCCTAACTAAGATCTTAAATACTTAAACTGTAGAAATTAGAATGCCAAATAGATCTGAGTATACATATTACACATAGTCTTGCAAAACGTAATGCCTTTAAATATTGCTATATTTAATATTTTCTCTTTAAAGTTATGCACGACAAAAAACACATAGAGGTAAATGTTAACATTTTTACATACTTCTTAAATCCTAACTTGTATTACATAAAAATACAAATATTACACACAAAATAGTCTATCTTGAATGCATTTTTAACGAATGTAAAATACTGATACAGGAATTTAAAATGTAGTGATAATTGAAGGCTAAACTGTAAATGGTCAAGCTTTGTACCTTGGGTCCCTTTACAAAAACAGTAGAAAAAAACAGCACATTCTGTTGTAGGAATCTACTGTTTTAACAATAGAGTGACGTCACTACTGTATTTTAAGTCATGGAGAAAGCACAAGGAACAGTAGATTCGTAGATACGAATGTACGAGGGCCGAAGGCCCGAGTACATTTCTACTACGAATCTACTGTTCCAAGTGCTTTCTCTGACTTAAAATACTGTTTAATAATGATAGTAGTTTTTTGGTTTCAAGTTAATTCCACATTTTAATAGACATTTCTCATAGCATGGAAATATTTTTAGTTACTTTCCAAAATAATCACATCGCCATTACTCGTCAATATGTCAAATCATAAACATTGCAGCCTAACTAAGATCTTAAATACTTAAACTGTATAAATTAGAATGCCAAATAGATCTGAGTATACATATTACACATAGTCTTGCAAAACGTAATGCCTTGAAATATTGCTATATATTTAATATTTTCTCTTTAAAGTTTTGCACTAAAAACAAATGTAGGTAAATGTTAACATTTTTACATACTTTTTAAATCCCAACTTGTATTACATAAAAATATGAATATTACACACAAAATAGTCTATCTTGAATGCATTTTTAAAGAATGTAAAATACTGATACAGGAATTTAAAAATGTAGTGATAATTGAAGGCTAAACTGTAAATGGTCAAGCTTTGTACCTTGGGTCCCTTTACAAAATCAGTAGAGAAAAACAGCACATTCTGTTGTAGGAATCTACTGTTTTAACAATAGAGTGACGTCACTACTGTATTTTAATTAGATGTAAAATACATACTACTACAAACATTTTATTTGGCTTTGTGCCATTTTAATAGGATTTTTATGTAATGCTATTAATAAGCTTTTGTATTTCTTGTAGGATTGCTGTAAGAAAGATGTTAAATGTAAATAGATTTATTGTGCATATCAGCCAATATTAGTGGATGATAGACCAGCTGACACAAAGTGTCTTGAATATTTTCTTAACTCAAAGATAAGGCTTTATATCCTATTTATCACTCAGAACATATTAGGACATGTCCTTAGTATTGTCAACAGCCAAAGAGAAGTGTGATTAGATGTCAAATCTGCTAAATCCATAGATTACTGAGGATCTCTATTTATTATGCCCCAATCACACTGCAGGCGTTACATCCCACTGTTCCAGGTTTTCTGAGGTGGCGGAATCTTCCAAAATTTGGTGTAGCATTCAAACCACAGGTGGCATAATTCATAGTTATAGGTGTTGGGTTCAACAGCCCTGTCCTTCATAAAACTGTCCGAGGTTGGTATGCAACCTTATGACACAGTGGTGAAGTGTTCATAAACCTCCACTTGCTTTATGCCATTGTATTACACCAAAAGATGACCAAGTCACAACCTTACATACACTGTGCACTACACCTTCAGTTATCACAGCAATAAATTCATCTGCACATTGTCACACTCGTCTGTGTATGCCCACTGTATGAGATGCACATGATAATGGACATTTCGCCACTGTGTTACAAGGTCACATACAGACTTCGGATGGTAGTTAAAGGACAGGGATGTTTTACCAAACATGGACTACCGTGTAGTGTGGTACTGCCTCTAGTATGAATGGGTATTAACATCTAACAAGAAGGTGTTTGTTATTGACATGTTTTCTCTTTTAGCATGTTTAAAACATGTACTAAGTAGATGAAATGTGTAAAAATGTTTTAACTACTGGAATATAAAGAAATACAGTTCCTATGGTAACACAGATACGTTTATTTTTAGTTGTTTTAATTAGTTACGACAGTGATGGAGGGTATTTAATCACCGAACCTGTTAGATTTCCTGAGAGTTGTTCAACTTTATTCAGAGCTATGGCAGAATAACATGAAATCAAATATTTCGTCCTTTCCCTGATTCCCTTTGTAAAAAGTTATTTGATCAATTTGTTCAGTTGGAACTCGCCCACTAGAAATTTCTTAAATTATTTTTTTTCTGAAACTAGACAAAATTAATATAATTGTAGAGACTTGAAGGTCCCAGTTCAACCTGCCTCACGGGATTGAATTCCTTATTTCCGCTCCTATGGATCAGGTAGATTCATGCTTTTCCTTCTTTATATTCTCATGGTTTTCAACCTGAAGCCAATACAGATCTGATTAATCCCTCTCTATCTGACAACGACAAAAACTCTTGTAACAAATATCTTTTATTGTTATGCCCCTTTTCCACCGCAATACTAAAGTTCCTGATTAAGGTATTTTGGGAATCGGTTTCCTAAAAATGTAGAGTCCTGGAAAGTCGACTTGAAGTGACACCTGAGGTTATGCTTCAAAAGCCTATGACGTCACCAATGTTGGTGATGTCTGTTACGGTCATGGGCAAACACGGTAGCAATTACCGGTTGTCTTTAAGTTGTAACAGAAAAAGCAAAAAGTTAAACTTAACAAATTTATTTAATAGTCAACAATAATGATTACAGTCAACTGGTATGCTCTTAACTAAACACACTAATACAATAATAAGATCTAGCTGACCTGACCACAGAGATTATGGGTTAAATTTATCCGCCGTATCCAGCATTCTGTTCCGTAATCCGTCCTGTAGTATATTCTGTGGTCCGTCCAATGTCCTGTGGTCTGTCCTGTGATCTGTCCAATGGTCACTCACACACAGATATCTATATCTTGTGACCTGTCTCACACTCAACAACACAAAAGGTTCTTGTCCTGCTATCCTTTATATCTCCAGTCACACAGAATGTCTGTCTGGAGATATTTAGAGAGTTAACTCAACTGTACTGTCTGCTCCAAGATGTGGACAATGTCCAAAATGCAGTAAATTCACTCTCTGTTATATGAATGTACAATATCCAAAATATCCAAAGTACAATAAATCTGTCCAGATGATGTATCCAGTTCACTCCAGTAAAAGTTCACAGTGATATAAGTATATATTATATTCCAAAACACAATAGCTCTCCTTATAGCAAGCGAATACAAAGTTCACTTGTGGTCAGATGTACATTCCTTATATACATTCACAGATTCCTCTGGAATTGTACAGAACCAACTCAAAAGAAGCTTGAGCCATCTAGGCCAAATGAGGAAGTTCTAGAAACTACTGGCAATTGGGTTTCCCCAAATTTAACATAACCACTGAGGGGGGATTTCCCCCAGTCTGTGAACAGATCAATAAACACTAAAACACAAAAGTCAATAACTCCCTTACTTTAAATGTCAACACACAAAAAGAACCAACAACACAATTATCTTTTATGACAATGTATAAACATAAAGCTTAAATTAAACAATGCACTAATATAGTGCCTAATATGTGTAATATACAATGTACTAATATAGTGTCCAATATATGTAACACCTCCCCCCTTAAAGAAAAATTTTGGAAACCAAGGAGTTACAAAATTTTACAAGAGATTTTTACCAGGTATATATACACAGGTAATAACTTTTTACAAAGCATATTTATCTAAATACAAAAGTAAAATTGATACCATGTATAACTTTTATAAACTTACTAATTACAGGTATATAAATCACACATTAAATACAGCTTCTGGACAGGGCGTATCCATGCGGACGCCATATTTTACTTTTTCAAAGTCCTGTTTATACACTGAATTCCTATCTTTAACAGTGTTTCTATTAATAGCCATCATAAGCTATGTTATACCTCTTTCAAAATATGGCTTTACCATAGTCATTTCACACATGTGGTTTGAATGTCTGTTATCACAGTTTTTAATGGTCTTTTGGAGAGTTTCTACTCTCCTTGCTACTGGGTATGACCCTAGATCTCTGGCCTGTAGTTTATTCATTTGGCCAGGTGATGACACTGAAGCCTTGCCTCCAGGATTGAAGATACAATTTTGTAATTTCTTATCATAAAACATCTTCAATTTTGACTGAGAAGTTTTCAAATTTTGTTGCGCCAGCTCACAAGCCTTCTTCAACTTATCTCTGAACTTTGAAACATAATCTAGCAGATTTAGGGTCTCGGTGTTCTCAGATAACCAATTTTCCTTCAACAGCTTGAGAGGACCACGGACTGAATGGCCAAAGACCAACTCGAAGGGACTAAAGCCTAAAGACTCTTGAACAGACTCTCTAACTGCAAACAATAATAAGCTGATGCCTTCATCCCAATCTTTTTCATTGTCTAAACAATATGTCCTAATCATATTCTTCAAAGTGGAATGGAACCTTTCAAGTGCACCTTGGGATTCTGGGTGATAAGCACTAGATTTGATCTGTTTGGCACCTAACTGAAATACAACCTGTTGAAATAGTCCTGACATAAAATTTGACCCTTGATCTGACTGGATCTCTTTTGGTAAGCCAACTAGAGTAAAGAAATTAACCAGAGCTTTTGAGATTTTGGGAGCTGTTATGTTGGTCAATGGTATGGCTTCGGGAAATCTGGTTGAGGCACACATAATGGTCAAAAGATATTGGTTTCTGGATTTAGTTTTTGGTAAGGGACCTACACAGTCAATTATCACTTTGCTAAATGGTTCCTCAAATGCTGGAATGGGTTTGAGAGGAGCTACAGGAATTTTTTGGTTTGGCTTTCCTACCATTTGACAAATGTGACAAGTCTTGCAAAATTCTGCCACACAGTGCCGAATTTGAGGCCAATAGAAATGTTTGGTTATCTTGTTGTAAGTTTTGTTGATGCCTAAATGGCCACCCATTGGAGACTCATGGGCCAATTTCAGTATCTCACTTTGGTACATTTTTGGTACAACAATCTGATGTACTACTGACCATTCTTCAGATGCAGGGACATTTGGTGGCCTCCACTTCCGCATAAGCACACCATTTCTGGCATAATAGCCTACAGGGATCTTATCTAGCTCTACTGGTGGTAAAACCAACTTGAATAAAGGAGCTAATTCAGGATCATTTTCCTGCTCTGAAATCAATTTTGATTTTGAAAGTGATACATCTTGACAGTCAATTGAGTCTTGTTTTTCAGAATCTATCCTAGCCTTGGGATTAGTATCACTAGTATTCTGCACATCATGGTCATAGTTGTTTAAGAATGTATCTGACAAATCAACTAAGACATCTGTAGACTGTTTACAATCTTTTGGTTCTTCTTGGGCCTTTTTGGCCATAGCTCAAGTCACAGCACAGGAGGGAAAAATACCAGGAATAACCTCTTCTAATTTCTCAGTGCTAACCAAAGTGATCGGCTTAGAAGTAACCTTAGGATCAGCAACTACCTTTCCACCTGCAAGATCATTTCCCAACAACAAAGATACCCCTTTAATGGGTAAAGTGGGCCTGGTACCCACAACAACAGAACCAGTAACTAAGTCTGATACTAAGTTGACCTTATGCAAGGGAATGTTCACACAGCCTCCTTCAATACCTTGAGCAATGACACTCTCACCAGTAGATGTGCTTACACTCAATGGCAATACACCTTCTAAAAGTAAGGACTAAGTAGCTCCAGTGTCTCTTAATATCTTAATGGGGACCTGACTGGAACTACTTTCCAAGGATACAAAACCCTCAGACACAAAAGGTTTGAACTCTTCCCTAATAATCTCAGACTTGTCTAAACCAATACTAGACTCTGCTCTTTTGGCATTTGAATGCCAGTTAGATTTGCTAGACACAAAGGTGTTGGGCGTTGCTTCCTTTTCTCTTCTCTTCTTTAAGAGCCAACAGTCAGACATAACATGCCCAGGTTTCTTACAATAATGGCACACAGGAGCAAAGGATCTGGGTTTCCTATCCTTACTCATAGTCTGATTTGAGGTTTGACCCTTATCTGAACTCTTTTCTGGAGCTACATTTTCAGATTTCTTTCCTATTTCTGGATAAGACTTTTCAGCTGGACCAAAGGACTTATTCTTGTTGAAAGTGGACTTGTGAGTTAGCGCATAGTCATCAGCATAAGCTGCTGCTTTTGCCAAATTTTCAACTTTCTGTTCATCTAGATAGGTTTTAATGTCATCACGAACACACCTTTTGAACTCTTCAATCAAAATAACTTGCCTAAGTTTTTCAAAGTCTGTACCTACTTCCCTAGAATTACACCATCTGTCAAAGTACACTTCTTTCTCATGGGCAAATTCAACATGAGTTTGACTTTCTTGTTTACGATAATTCTGAATTTTTGACGATATGCTTCTGGTACCAACTCATATGCTTTCAAAATAGCATTTTTGACAGAGTTATAGTCCACACATTCAGAAATTGGCAAAGCCGTGTATGCCTCCTGGGCCTTTCCCCTCAAAACACTTTGCAGCAATAAAGGCCACTGGTCTATAGGCCATTTCAAATTTTGAGCTACTCTTTCAAAGTGTTGAAAGTACTTATCAACTTCTGATTCATTGAAAGGTGGTACCAGTCGCACATTTTTACCCAAATCAAATTTGGTAGCAATGGACTCTTCATGTGCAATTCTACGGGCATTGAGTTCTAAAGCTCTCATTTCTCTTTCATGTTTAAGCTCAAGTTCCTTTTCTCGCTGTTGAGCTTCAAGCTCTTCTTTTCGTTGTTGAGCTTCAAGTTCTTCTTTTCATTGTTGAGCTTCAAGCTCTTCTTTTCGTTGTTGAGCTTGAGTTTCAAGCTCTTTAAGTCTTAACTCTCTTTCAATTTCTAATCGCCTGATCTCATATTGTCCAGAAGGTTCCATTGGTAGAGGCTTATACACTTCTAAACAACTATCAGGTAAAACATCTTCATCAACTAACTGTTCAACAATAAGCCTTTTAAGTTCATGTTTACGTGTTGACCTTTTCACCTCTAACTGTAACTCTTGTGCTATCTGCATTAACATATCTTTTTTAAAAGTTTCTAGAACTTCTATAGATGGTGACTGTACAAACTCTTTAGCACTAGCCATTTTGAGCACTGTTGACTGTAACCAATTACTAAATCAAATGGATTTTCAAAATGTTAATTGAACCGTTGATCAAATGGTTGTAATCAAATGGTTGAATCCTGGATGAGCCCCCAATTTTCCTGTTACGGTCATGGGCAAACACGGTAGCAATTACCGGTTGTCTTTAAGTTGTAACAGAAAAAGCAAAAAGTTAAACTTAACAAATTTATTTAATAGTCAACAATAATGATTACAGTCAACTGGTATGCTCTTAACTAAACACACTAATACAATAATAAGATCTAGCTGACCTGACCACAGAGATTATGAGTTAAATTTATCCGCCGTATCCAGCAATCTGTTCCGTAATCCGTCCTGTAGTATATTCTGTGGTCTGTCCAATGTCCTGTGGTCTGTCCTGTGATCTGTCCAATGGTCACTCACACACAGATATCTATATCTTGTGACCTGTCTCACACTCAACAACACAAAAAGTTCTTGTCCTGCTATCCTTTATATCTCCAGTCACACAGAATGTCTGTCTGGAGATATTTAGAGAGTTAACTCAACTGTACTGTCTACTCCAAGATGTGGACAATGTCCAAAATGCAGTAAATTCACTCTCTGTTATATGAATGTACAATATCCAAAATATCCAAAGTACAATAAATCTGTCCAGATGATGTATCCAGTTCACTCCAGTAAAAGTTCACAGTGATATAAGTATATATTATATTCCAAAACACAATAGCTCTCCTTATAGCAAGCGAATACAAAGTTCACTTGTGGTCAGATGTACATTCCTTATATACATTCACAGATTCCTCTGGAATTGTACAGAACCAACTCAAAAGAAGCTTGAGCCATCTAGGCCAAATGAGGAAGTTCTAGAAACTACTGGCAATTGGGTTTCCCCAAATTTAACATAACCACTGAGGGGGGATTTCCCCCAGTCTGTGAACAGATCAATAAACACTAAAACACAAAAGTCAATAACTCCCTTACTTTAAATGTCAACACACAAAAAGAACCAACAACACAATTATCTTTTATGACAATGTATAAACATAAAGCTTAAATTAAACAATGCACTAATATAGTGCCTAATATATGTAATATACAATGTACTAATATAGTGTCCAATATATGTAACACCTCCCCCCTTAAAGAAAAATTTTGGAAACCAAGGAGTTACAAAATTTTACAAGAGATTTTTACCAGGTATATATACACAGGTAATAATTTTTTACAAAACATATTTATCTAAATACAAAAGTAAAATTGATACCATGTATAACTTTTATAAACTTACTAATTACAGGTATATAAATCACACATTAAATACAGCTTCTGGACAGGGTGTATCCATGCGGACGCCATATTTTACTTTTTCAAAGTCCTGTTTATACACTGAATTCCTATCTTTAACAGTGTTTCTATTAATAGCCATCATAAGCTATGTTATACCTCTTTCAAAATATGGCTTTACCATAGTCATTTCACACATGTGGTTTGAATGTCTGTTATCACAGTTTTTAATGGTCTTTTGGAGAGTTTCTACTCTCCTTGCTACTGGGTATGACCCTAGATCTCTGGCCTGTAGTTTATTCATTTGGCCAGGTGATGACACTGAAGCCTTGCCTCCAGGATTGAAGATACGATTTTGTAATTTCTTATCATAAAACATCTTCATTTTTGACTGAGAAGTTTTCAAATTTTGTTGCGCCAGCTCACAAGCCTTCTTCAACTTATCTCTGAACTTTGAAACATAATCTAGCAGATTTAGGGTCTCGGTGTTCTCAGATAACCAATTTTCCTTCAACAGCTTGAGAGGACCACGGACTGAATGGCCAAAGACCAACTCGAAGGGACTAAAGCCTAAAGACTCTTGAACAGACTCTCTAACTGCAAACAATAATAAGCTGATGCCTTCATCCCAATCTTTTTCATTGTCTAAACAATATGTCCTAATCATATTCTTCAAAGTGGAATGGAACCTTTCAAGTGCACCTTGGAATTCTGGGTGATAAGCACTAGATTTGATCTGTTTGGCACCTAACTGAAATACAACCTGTTGAAATAGTCCTGACATAAAATTTGACCCTTGATCTGACTGGATCTCTTTTGGTAAGCCAACTAGAGTAAAGAAATTAACCAGAGCTTTTGAGATTTTGGGAGCTGTTATGTTGGTCAATGGTATGGCTTCGGGAAATCTGGTTGAGGCGCACATAATGGTCAAAAGATATTGGTTTCTGGATTTAGTTTTTGGTAAGGGACCTACACAGTCAATTATCACTTTGCTAAATGGTTCCTCAAATGCTGGAATGGGTTTGAGAGGAGCTACAGGAATTTTATGGTTTGGCTTTCCTACCATTTGACAAATGTGACAAGTCTTGCAAAATTCTGCCACACAGTGCCGAATTTGAGGCCAATAGAAATGTTTGGTTATCTTGTTGTAAGTTTTGTTGATGCCTAAATGGCCACCCATTGGAGACTCATGGGCCAATTTCAGTATCTCACTTTGGTACATTTTTGGTACAACAATCTGGTGTACTACTGACCATTCTTCAGATGCAGGGACATTTGGTGGCCTCCACTTCCGCATAAGCACACCATTTCTGGCATAATAGCCTACAGGGATCTTATCTAGCTCTACTGGTGGTAAAACCAACTTGAATAAAGGAGCTAATTCAGGATCATTTTCCTGCTCTGAAATCAATTTTGATTTTGAAAGTGATACATCTTGACAGTCAATTGAGTCTTGTTTTTCAGAATCTATCCTAGCCTTGGGATTAGTATCACTAGTATTCTGCACATCATGGTCATAGTTGTTTAAGAATGTATCTGACAAATCAACTAAGACATCTGTAGACTGTTTACAATCTTTTGGTTCTTCTTGGGCCTTTTTGGCCATAGCTCGAGTCACAGCACAGGAGGGAAAAATACCAGGAATAACCTCTTCTAATTTCTCAGTGCTAACCAAAGTGATTGGCTTAGAAGTAACCTTAGGATCAGCAACTACCTTTCCACCTGCAAGATCATTTCCCAACAACAAAGATACCCCTTTAATGGGTAAAGTGGGCCTGGTACCCACAACAACAGAACCAGTAACTAAGTCTGATACTAAGTTGACCTTATGCAAGGGAATGTTCACACAGCCTCCTTCAATACCTTGAGCAATGACACTCTCACCAGTAGATGTGCTTACACTCAATGGCAATACACCTTCTAAAAGTAAGGACTAAGTAGCTCCAGTGTCTCTTAATATCTTAATGGGGACCTGACTGGAACTACTTTCCAAGGATACAAAACCCTCAGACACAAAAGGTTTGAACTCTTCCCTAATAATCTCAGACTTGTCTAAACCAATACTAGACTCTGCTCTTTTGGCATTTGAATGCCAGTTAGATTTGCTAGACACAAAGGCGTTGGGCGTTGCTTCCTTTTCTCTTCTCTTCTTTAAGAGCCAACAGTCAGACATAACATGCCCAGGTTTCTTACAATAATGGCACACAGGAGCAAAGGATCTGGGTTTCCTATCCTTACTCATAGTCTGATTTGAGGTTTGACCCTTATCTGAACTCTTTTCTGGAGCTACATTTTCAGATTTCTTTCCTATTTCTGGATAAGACTTTTTAGCTGGACCAAAGGACTTATTCTTGTTGAAAGTGGACTTGTGAGTTAGCGCATAGTCATCAGCATAAGCTGCTGCTTTTGCCAAATTTTCAACTTTCTGTTCATCTAGATAGGTTTTAATGTCATCACGAACACACCTTTTGAACTCTTCAATCAAAATAACTTGCCTAAGTTTTTCAAAGTCTGTACCTACTTCCCTAGAATTACACCATCTGTCAAAGTACACTTCTTTCTCATGGGCAAATTCAACATGAGTTTGACTTTCTTGTTTACGATAATTCTGAATTTTTGACGATATGCTTCTGGTACCAACTCATATGCTTTCAAAATAGCATTTTTGACAGAGTTATAGTCCACACATTCAGAAATTGGCAAAGCCGTGTATGCCTCCTGGGCCTTTCCCCTCAAAACACTTTGCAGCAATAAAGGCCACTGGTCTATAGGCCATTTCAAATTTTGAGCTACTCTTTCAAAGTGTTGAAAGTACTTATCAACTTCTGATTCATTGAAAGGTGGTACCAGTCGCACATTTTTACCCAAATCAAATTTGGTAGCAATGGACTCTTCATGGGCAATTCTACGGGCATTGAGTTCTAAAGCTCTCATTTCTCTTTCATGTTTAAGCTCAAGTTCCTTTTCTCGCTGTTGAGCTTCAAGCTCTTCTTTTCGTTGTTGAGCTTCAAGCTCTTCTTTTCATTGTTGAGCTTCAAGCTCTTCTTTTCGTTGTTGAGCTTGAGTTTCAAGCTCTTTAAGTCTTAACTCTCTTTCAATTTCTAATCGCCTGATCTCATATTGCCCAGAAGGTTCCATTGGTAGAGGCTTATACACTTCTAAACAACTATCAGGTAAAACATCTTCATCAACTAACTGTTCAACAATAAGCCTTTTAAGTTCATGTTTACGTGTTGACCTTTTCACCTCTAACTGTAACTCTTGTGCTATCTGTATTAACATATCTTTTTTAAAAGTTTCTAGAACTTCTATAGATGGTGTCTGTACAAACTCTTTAGCACTAGCCATTTTGAGCACTGTTGACTGTAACCAATTACTAAATCAAATGGATTTTCAAAATGTTAATTGAACCATTGATCAAATGGTTGTAATCAAATGGTTGAATCCCGGATGAGCCCCCAATGTTCCTGTTACTGTCATGGGCAAACACGGTAGCAATTACCGGTTGTCTTTAAGTTGTAACAGAAAAAGCAAAAAGTTAAACTTAACAAATTTATTTAATAGTCAACAATAATGATTACAGTCAACTGGTATGCTCTTAACTAAACACACTAATACAATAATAAGATCTAGCTGACCTGACCACAGAGATTATGAGTTAAATTTATCCGCCGTATCCAGCAATCTGTTCCGTAATCCGTCCTGTAGTATATTCTGTGGTCTGTCCAATGTCCTGTGGTCTGTCCTGTGATCTGTCCAATGGTCACTCACACACAGATATCTATATCTTGTGACCTGTCTCACACTCAACAACACAAAAGGTTCTTGTCCTGCTATCCTTTATATCTCCAGTCACACAGAATGTCTGTCTGGAGATATTTAGAGAGTTAACTCAACTGTACTGTCTGCTCCAAGATGTGGACAATGTCCAAAATGCAGTAAATTCACTCTCTGTTATATGAATGTACAATATCCAAAATATCCAAAGTACAATAAATCTGTCCAGATGATGTATCCAGTTCACTCCAGTAAAAGTTCACAGTGATATAAGTATATATTATATTCCAAAACACAATAGCTCTCCTTATAGCAAGCGAATACAAAGTTCACTTGTGGTCAGATGTACATTCCTTATATACATTCACAGATTCCTCTGGAATTGTACAGAACCAACCCAAAAGAAGCTTGAGCCATCTAGGCCAAATGAGGAAGTTCTAGAAACTACTGGCAATTGGGTTTCCCCAAATTTAACATAACCACTGAGGGGGGATTTCCCCCAGTCTGTGAACAGATCAATAAACACTAAAACACAAAAGTCAATAACTCCCTTACTTTAAATGTCAACACACAAAAAGAACCAACAACACAATTATCTTTTATGACAATGTATAAACATAAAGCTTAAATTAAACAATGCACTAATATAGTGCCTAATATATGTAATATACAATGTACTAATATAGTGTCCAATATATGTAACACCTCCCCCCTTAAAGAAAAATTTTGGAAACCAAGGAGTTACAAAATTTTACAAGAGATTTTTACCAGGTATATATACACAGGTAATAATTTTTTACAAAACATATTTATCTAAATACAAAAGTAAAATTGATACCATGTATAACTTTTATAAACTTACTAATTACAGGTATATAAATCACACATTAAATACAGCTTCTGGACAGGGCGTATCCATGCGGACGCCATATTTTACTTTTTCAAAGTCCTGTTTATACACTGAATTCCTATCTTTAACAGTGTTTCTATTAATAGCCATCATAAGCTATGTTATACCTCTTTCAAAATATAGCTTTACCATAGTCATTTCACACATGTGGTTTGAATGTCTGTTATCACAGTTTTTAATGGTCTTTTGGAGAGTTTCTACTCTCCTTGCTACTGGGTATGACCCTAGATCTCTGGCCTGTAGTTTATTCATTTGGCCAGGTGATGACACTGAAGCCTTCCCTCCAGGATTGAAGATACGATTTTATAATTTCTTATCATAAAACATCTTCATTTTTGACTGAGAAGTTTTCAAATTTTGTTGCGCCAGCTCACAAGCCTTCTTCAACTTATCTCTGAACTTTGAAACATAATCTAGCAGATTTAGGGTCTCGGTGTTCTCAGATAACCAATTTTCCTTCAACAGCTTGAGAGGACCACGGACTGAATGGCCAAAGACCAACTCGAAGGGACTAAAGCCTAAAGACTCTTGAACAGACTCTCTAACTGCAAACAATAATAAGCTGATGCCTTCATCCCAATCTTTTTCATTGTCTAAACAATATGTCCTAATCATATTCTTCAAAGTGGAATGGAACCTTTCAAGTGCACCTTGGGATTCTGGGTGATAAGCACTAGATTTGATCTGTTTGGCACCTAACTGAAATACAACCTGTTGAAATAGTCCTGACATAAAATTTGACCCTTGATCTGACTGGATCTCTTTTGGTAAGCCAACTAGAGTAAAGAAATTAACCAGAGCTTTTGAGATTTTGGGAGCTGTTATGTTGGTCAATGGTATGGCTTCGGGAAATCTGGTTGAGGCGCACATAATGGTCAAAAGATATTGGTTTCTGGATTTAGTTTTTGGTAAGGGACCTACACAGTCAATTATCACTTTGCTAAATGGTTCCTCAAATGCTGGAATGGGTTTGAGAGGAGCTACAGGAATTTTTTGGTTTGGCTTTCCTACCATTTGACAAATGTGACAAGTCTTGCAAAATTCTGCCACACAGTGCCGAATTTGAGGCCAATAGAAATGTTTGGTTATCTTGTTGTAAGTTTTGTTGATGCCTAAATGGCCACCCATTGGAGACTCATGGGCCAATTTCAGTATCTCACTTTGGTACATTTTTGGTACAACAATCTGGTGTACTACTGACCATTCTTCAGATGCAGGGACATTTGGTGGCCTCCACTTCCGCATAAGCACACCATTTCTGGCATAATAGCCTACAGGGATCTTATCTAGCTCTACTGGTGGTAAAACCAACTTGAATAAAGGAGCTAATTCAGGATCATTTTCCTGCTCTGAAATCAATTTTGATTTTGAAAGTGATACATCTTGACAGTCAATTGAGTCTTGTTTTTCAGAATCTATCCTAGCCTTGGGATTAGTATCACTAGTATTCTGCACATCATGGTCATAGTTGTTTAAGAATGTATCTGACAAATCAACTAAGACATCTGTAGACTGTTTACAATCTTTTGGTTCTTCTTGGGCCTTTTTGGCCATAGCTCGAGTCACAGCACAGGAGGGAAAAATACCAGGAATAACCTCTTCTAATTTCTCAGTGCTAACCAAAGTGATTGGCTTAGAAGTAACCTTAGGATCAGCAACTACCTTTCCACCTGCAAGATCATTTCCCAACAACAAAGATACCCCTTTAATGGGTAAAGTGGGCCTGGTACCCACAACAACAGAACCAGTAACTAAGTCTGATACTAAGTTGACCTTATGCAAGGGAATGTTCACACAGCCTCCTTCAATACCTTGAGCAATGACACTCTCACCAGTAGATGTGCTTACACTCAATGGCAATACACCTTCTAAAAGTAAGGACTAAGTAGCTCCAGTGTCTCTTAATATCTTAATGGGGACCTGACTGGAACTACTTTCCAAGGATACAAAACCCTCAGACACAAAAGGTTTGAACTCTTCCCTAATAATCTCAGACTTGTCTAAACCAATACTAGACTCTGCTCTTTTGGCATTTGAATGCCAGTTAGATTTGCTAGACACAAAGGCGTTGGGCGTTGCTTCCTTTTCTCTTCTCTTCTTTAAGAGCCAACAGTCAGACATAACATGCCCAGGTTTCTTACAATAATGGCACACAGAAGCAAAGGATCTGGGTTTCCTATCCTTACTCATAGTCTGATTTGAGGTTTGACCCTTATCTGAACTCTTTTCTGGAGCTACATTTTCAGATTTCTTTCCTATTTCTGGATAAGACTTTTCAGCTGGACCAAAGGACTTATTCTTGTTGAAAGTGGACTTGTGAGTTAGCGCATAGTCATCAGCATAAGCTGCTGCTTTTGCCAAATTTTCAACTTTCTGTTCATCTAGATAGGTTTTAATGTCATCACGAACACACCTTTTGAACTCTTCAATCAAAATAACTTGCCTAAGTTTTTCAAAGTCTGTACCTACTTCCCTAGAATTACACCATCTGTCAAAGTACACTTCTTTCTCATGGGCAAATTCAACATGAGTTTGACTTTCTTGTTTACGATAATTCTGAATTTTTGACGATATGCTTCTGGTACCAACTCATATGCTTTCAAAATAGCATTTTTGACAGAGTTATAGTCCACACATTCAGAAATTGGCAAAGCCGTGTATGCCTCCTGGGCCTTTCCCCTCAAAACACTTTGCAGCAATAAAGGCCACTGGTCTATAGGCCATTTCAAATTTTGAGCTACTCTTTCAAAGTGTTGAAAGTACTTATCAACTTCTGATTCATTGAAAGGTGGTACCAGTCGCACATTTTTACCCAAATCAAATTTGGTAGCAATGGACTCTTCATGGGCAATTCTACGGGCATTGAGTTCTAAAGCTCTCATTTCTCTTTCATGTTTAAGCTCAAGTTCCTTTTCTCGCTGTTGAGCTTCAAGCTCTTCTTTTCGTTGTTGAGCTTCAAGCTCTTCTTTTCATTGTTGAGCTTCAAGCTCTTCTTTTCGTTGTTGAGCTTGAGTTTCAAGCTCTTTAAGTCTTAACTCTCTTTCAATTTCGAATCGCCTGATCTCATATTGCCCAGAAGGTTCCATTGGTAGAGGCTTATACACTTCTAAACAACTATCAGGTAAAACATCTTCATCAACTAACTGTTCAACAATAAGCCTTTTAAGTTCATGTTTACGTGTTGACCTTTTCACCTCTAACTGTAACTCTTGTGCTATCTGCATTAACATATCTTTTTTAAAAGTTTCTAGAACTTCTATAGATGGTGACTGTACAAACTCTTTAGCACTAGCCATTTTGAGCACTGTTGACTGTAACCAATTACTAAATCAAATGGATTTTCAAAATGTTAATTGAACCGTTGATCAAATGGTTGTAATCAAATGGTTGAATCCCGGATGAGCCCCCAATTTTCCTGTTACGGTCATGGGCAAACACGGTAGCAATTACCGGTTGTCTTTAAGTTGTAACAGAAAAAGCAAAAAGTTAAACTTAACAAATTTATTTAATAGTCAACAATAATGATTACAGTCAACTGGTATGCTCTTAACTAAACACACTAATACAATAATAAGATCTAGCTGACCTGACCACAGAGATTATGAGTTAAATTTATCCGCCGTATCCAGCAATCTGTTCCGTAATCCGTCCTGTAGTATATTCTGTGGTCTGTCCAATGTCCTGTGGTCTGTCCTGTGATCTGTCCAATGGTCACTCACACACAGATATCTATATCTTGTGACCTGTCTCACACTCAACAACACAAAAGGTTCTTGTCCTGCTATCCTTTATATCTCCAGTCACACAGAATGTCTGTCTGGAGATATTTAGAGAGTTAACTCAACTGTACTGTCTGCTCCAAGATGTGGACAATGTCCAAAATGCAGTAAATTCACTCTCTGTTATATGAATGTACAATATCCAAAATATCCAAAGTACAATAAATCTGTCCAGATGATATATCCAGTTCACTCCAGTAAAAGTTCACAGTGATATAAGTATATATTATATTCCAAAACACAATAGCTCTCCTTATAGCAAGCGAATACAAAGTTCACTTGTGGTCAGATGTACATTCCTTATATACATTCACAGATTCCTCTGGAATTGTACAGAACCAACTCAAAAGAAGCTTGAGCCATCTAGGCCAAATGAGGAAGTTCTAGAAACTACTGGCAATTGGGTTTCCCCAAATCTAACATAACCACTGAGAGGGGGATTTCCCCCAGTCTGTGAACAGATCAATAAACACTAAAACACAAAAGTCAATAACTCCCTTACTTTAAATGTCAACACACAAAAAGAACCAACAACACAATTATCTTTTATGACAATGTATAAACATAAAGCTTAAATTAAACAATGCACTAATATAGTGCCTAATATATGTAATATACAATGTACTAATATAGTGTCCAATATATGTAACAATGTCACAACACAGTGTGCTTTAGATATTCCACAAAGATTTTGTAACAATGAGGCATCTCAACAATTATGTGTGAATTTTCACTGTAAGTTCATTTAGCAGTAACATAGCTAATGTTAATTGTTTATTTTAAGTATAGATTATTTTATACAACTGATGGTGGTTCTTCAATTCAACATAGTAGCTATGATATACATAAAGGAGATACAGGATGCTATAAGTACTCATATATAGGGAGCTAGACAAATCGGCCCTTGCCCTAATCCATCCTCAGTAAATTTGCCCCCAAGTTTTATCAAACAATAACATGTAATAAGAATAATTTTATGTGCTTAATCCACATCAAATGACAGACTCTATGGCCAACATTGATTTATGAATAGTACAAATAGTATCAAGTACGCGTGCTTAATTCCTACCAACTTTCTATCAATTGGCAAAGTGTGATTAATGCGTATCAATGACATTTGGATGCTATAATCAAGTCCTTCAATCTGTGTCCTTTAGACATATGTTTAGACTTTTTTGTTTATGTTAGTTTACTAATAAAGTCGTATCTAGCAAAGGTGTAGTTAATATATAGCGAATGTTCTTATCCTACAGCCCTTAAGGGCTGTTGAGTATTGTTTTTACCCATTGGTCAGGCTGGCTGACGGAGTGGAAAAGTTTATCCAGGCTGTATCTCAGAAGCTGTAAGGTTTAGTAAGCTGATACGCGGTAGGTACATTAGTTGGGCAGTGTAGGTAGGCAACGTCATGGTTTGACTTTGATTTGACCTTTGACCTTGCCCTGGTGACCTTCTTAGGAACAATGGTGAGGGAGTGTAGCTTGTTCAGGCTATATCTCGAAAACTATAAGGTGTAGAAAGTAATACTTGGTAGACACATTGGTTTGGGGATTTAGGTGGGCAATATCATGGTGTGACCTTCATGTGATATTTAACCTTGCTGTAGAGGCCTTATCTCAGAAACATATAAGTTGTAGGAAGAGACAGGGTATATCGTAATAGTACATTTTCTCTCTCTTAAATGTAGTTTTCTGTGATCTTTGTACTTTTTTACGCTTTCTGTATCTCGTGGTGTTGAAAACTATTTCCCCGGGCTGTGGGGTATGTGCAATCCAATGCTATTTTTGGATGTTGCAATTAATACCTTTTATCCTTTGTCTTTGTCCACTTGTTTATGTCAGAATTATTAAAATGTCTGTTATCTTGATGCAGATAAATGCTATAAAGGTTTTGTTAGATTATATGTTTGGTCGAAACTGATATAGCTAAGTTGGTTTATCTAGCTCATAAATCCATAAATCAAGACACATAAGTACAGAGTCTAGGAATTGACATAGAACTGTTTCATTATCATCTTTTGTCTCATTGCCACGAGTTAACAACTCATTACCACAAGATACTAAGTCCGTCCCACAAGTTAGCAAGTCATTACCACAAGATGATATGTCATTCCCACAACTTAGTAAGTCATGGTAATGAGATACTAAGTTGTAATAATGAGATACTAACATCTGGTAACAAGATACTAAGCGGTTATCACAAGATTATAAATCCTTCTGTTTTTATTCATACCAATCCCTTACTTACTTGTTCCTATCACATACTAACTCATTCCCACCACTTACCAGGTCATTCCCACCAGTTAGAAAGTTGTTACCACAAGATATTATGTTGTCTCCTCAAGATAAGGTAGTATGATTTATACAAAAATTGTCTGTACATTAGCATCAAAGCATGACTTAGTAACTTGTGGGAATGACGTCATATGTTGTGGCAATAAGTTGCTAGCTTTTGGGAATGAGTTGGTAATTTGCTTTACAAAAACAATTTGAATTTAAGAACTAGATTCAGAACCAGAGTTGCTGACATTGCAGAATAGTTATAAAATAATTCAGTTTGTCAGATTGGAATTTCAATTTCAAAGTTGGGGTTTCATGTCCCATTTAACAGCCCGGTCATTTAGGGACAGGTCCTCAGCATTGTCACTTGTAGGGAATGAACCCAGGGAGAGATGACTGCCTGTGATTAGATGGCACACTTGCTAACTACTAGGCCACCAAGGGACTCATTTATTAGATTTGAACCCAAGATCTCGAGGTGCACTAGCAAGCCCAAAGTGCACAAAGTCAAACACCCTTCATGAGATCTGAAGCAGTGATTTTAAAGTTGGGAAAACAGTAACAGTGTTAAACCCTTCTGACTGCATGCTAAGATCACAGTTTGCAGAATTTTAGTTATACATTAGTAGATATAAGTCAAACTTAAATTGTTTGAAATGTTCTCATTGTAAAAATTTAAAAACCCTGAACAAGGAGCATAAAAAACACAACACCTATATGGGTAACAGGAACACAGAAAATCACAGAATGTGGAATAATAAATGTCTTGAATTTACCATGTTAGTATGTTAATTTTGACCTTAAGATCATATCAATGACCTTGCTGATGTCATTAATCTGGGACATTATTTCTCAGGTCAGCTTTATGTCTATTTAGAGTCAATTTCTGTCAAAATCAGAAGTGGACTGTAGGTCTGTTAAAATTTGAAGGGAGAGCTCCAGCCTTATCCCTCATTGGGGTGTTCCATTTCTGTGATACATTGTAAACCCTGCTTCCATTTCTCAATTTTCAGGAATTGGCAACTGGATCTTATATATGCATTGTACACACATCCTGTATGGAAAAAACGGAACTTGGGAAAATATCCTGTACATTGGGAAAACAACCTTAACCCATCTTGAACCTATCACAAACTATACACTGAAAAGTATTTTTATTACTTCAAATCATAAACCAGACTCGCAGAATTTATTTATTTATTTCGGTTTTCACATCAATTTCATTACTGTATAGGTCATATCACGATGGGTAGTTTTATGGGAAGAGAACAGACTTCTTAGCCCTTGTATCCACATATTGGTGATGGATCTGTCTGGAGTGACTCCTTACCTCTATGATTTGACTTTATGGTATTATGATAGGTTGGGCTGACAATTCTGTCCTTGGGATTCAGGAAGCAAAGCCAACTTTTAAAAAAATATCTTCAGAATTTTGTGTATTGTGTCATTTTTAACATTTAGTTTCCTTATATTTTGTATTTTTTTTTGTAAACTTAATACTAAATAAAATTTCTCAGTATATATTCCGAACAAGAACTTAGGGCCATGGTGAAACAGTGGTCACTCTGAGATTAGAGTTTGAATCTTTAAATTGCCTTGTATGTACTGGTTTTATATGCTTCCAACTACCCCTCACAATATAACCAATCATGTACTATGTATGACCTGAAACAACTTCTACAAACATGAATAATAATGACCCTTATCAAATCTAAAAGGTCGGTTTGCTATTTTTAGCATAAACAACTGACAAAAACACATGCCAATAACATCTGAGCTAGCTTTTAATCCAAAGGCCTCATTCACAACATTCATTGATAATCATTTCATTCACATGATTTCTGATTTCCTGTAAACAAATCCTAAATTGCACATTACAAATCAGGACAGTTTTAAATCAAGACTAAATTTCGGATATAAAAACAGCATTCCTTTTCATGTAGACTGCACTGTAGCCAGTTTGGGTAAAACAATAGAAAACAGTCAAACTAATTCAGTTAAATCTTGAAGTCTTAGTGAATCACATCAGTGAAAAAACGCAAAGAGGCTACCCAAACGCCACAATACAAAACAAAGTTTTCAAAAATGCTTGCTATTTATTTTGGTAATTTAACTCAGTGATGCCAGACAAGAAGACAAAGAAACATAAAGCTTTTGGTTTTCAAATGGTTTTGGGGTTTATATATATGCTTTGATAAAATATTATGTTAAGGAATATTATACTTAATCCTCCTAGTTATTATGAGCATGTACTTTCTATAGATTCTGGCCAGTTGTCTTTTGGTGCCAATACAGACCAAAAGCATGCTCAGCTATGATGTTCACTTTGCTGGACGTTCAGAGAAGGAATACAAGGAAGTCCAGAGGATTGTGAAAGAGATTCAATTGACCCTACTAAAGAGTAAAATGTCTGAGGCTGAAGCAGAGGCAGTAATACAGGACCCATCATCCCATGCTTACAAGGTGATTCTCTTTTTCTTCAAAAACTCTTTAGGAATTACATTAGTGAAACTGATGCTCAATTTTGTTGGTGTTAATGTTACAATAAAACCCAGACAGGTGACCCTTCCATTGTCTCAACTCTCCATCACTTTTGCATAATGGAGAGTAGGGGCCACGGTGGCAGAGTGGTAACACTCTCACCTCCCACCTCTGAGGCCGGGGTTCGATCCGGTAGGCAGTCTTTCTATGAGGCTTTTTTCCAGGAGACAATCTTTCCAGGAGGCATTTTCCTTGATTCCAAAATTAAGAGACACACAACTTTTCAAGCTTTATCCAAAATTATATTTCCCCATAAGGAAAACCTGTGGTATACATGGTGAAACAATGCTGATTGTGTGTGTGTTGAAATAAAAAAAAACAACTGTAGAACTAATTTAGTGAAAGCCCCATATGGTATGCACACCAAAGGAAACATTGCAAAGATTGTCTAGGTTGATAATTTTGTACAAGGTGTTAAATTATTGAATTAATAAATTGGTTTTAATTTACAGGATTTTATAATATATAATTGCCTTGTGGCACTTCCATTATGTAAACTTAATGACCTTTCGGCCCTTTTAGGGCCTCAGGCCATTCAGTTTACATAATGGAGCACCACTTGGCCATTATCTATATAATAATACCAACTGTTGTCCCAGTCTTTGCCAGTGGGTTGTGAGGGCCACCAGAAGAAGGACACCACAGCTGACATTAATAAAACACTTGATTAAAATCTTGTCTATTTATTTTTAAATTCACTTAATTTCACTGTGAAAAAATAGTACTTAATTCATGTATGGATGTTTATAGCTGTTTAGAAATAATTATCTAATCAGTATACCAACTGTATAGAAATACATCACAGGATATAAGCTATGGCAAATGAATTTGAGGGTATCATTATATTTATTTGCATTTCACATGTTTTTTGAAACTCTTATCAGATCATTCCTTCATTACGTTGGAGATGTTTTGCTGTATTTTGTTCAGGACATTCTTGCTGGTAAGTTTGGGGATATTTTGCTGACCAAAAGGGATGCTATGGGGTGGCTGAATGCATTGAAAGGGGACAAAAGGAAGAAAAGAAAGATATACAATTTTGAAAGACACCCTTCTAGGAAGTGGGAGTTGCCTATAAAGTACATGATAGACACAACAACCATCAGTAAGTGAAACAACCCCAGTTTTTATTTTGAATTAGATTGGTATGATTTTTGAAAATTAATTCCTAATCAAATTTTAAATCTATATTATGTAAAATTGTCCAATAGTGAAAATTCATTGTATTGAATTTCTTTTAAATAAAGGGATTTATGAAACTTTCTTCTATCTTAGATATCCACCTTAGATATCCACTTTCAACAGTACTGAGTTTAAAAGACTACAGCAGGTTTGAAACTCTAGAACTTCCCATATTGTAAAACAAAAATATTGTCTTGTGCTTGTCAGACATTAATGTTTGATAACTGACTGGTTTTCAGAATAAAAAAATCTCCAGGTGAAGTGAAGTGTGTAGTTCAAAATAGGGCTGGTTACATACAAATTTCAAAAGTATGGCCACTTGTTGACAGTTCAGAAGGGAACTGGACAATTCGGCCCTTCGCCAAATCGGCCCTCGGCAAATCGGCCTCCTAAAAACTAGGCCCTGGACAAGTCGGCCCCCAGGTTAAAGCACAAAATGTAATGCAACAAGAGTACTTTTATAGCACTTAATCTCCATTATATAACAGACTCTAAGACTAACAGATATTTAGTACACACTGTACATCAGGTGATCATGTATTAAATTATTAATAACACGTAATTGCAGATAATTCTTTGTGATGATGTTATATATTTAGACACTTGTTTAGAATAATTATAAGTGCAATTGTATAATCACATCAAGAGTGAAAACTACGTGAGTGATATTTAGCAAAAGTGCAATTAACATATATCAAACATTTTTGTCCTTTATTCACTTATTTGTGCTAGATTTATTGAAAGTGCAATTGACTTAAAGATATTAAGTGCTATAAGAGTTTGTATTAAATCACATTCTTATTAGATTGTGATTTTTGTCATTTTTAACATATTCTCTTTGAGAGTACAGATACTTTTTCAGGGGCCGATTTGACTAAGGTATTTTATTTTGGGGGCCGATTTGACGGGGGCCGATTTGGCAAAGGGCTGATATGTCTATGATTCGTTCAGAATCTTGACAAGCTATTCTTCACTGCTTTATTCTCACATACGTTTTAATGCATAATTTACATTGCAAGTGATATTGAAATCCAAATAAATAAAATAATTGTCTAATGACAAAGAAAAAGATATTTTTAGTTGAAAACAAGTTTTCAATTGGAATACAATACGGATTTTGAGAAGAGTTGAATATAATCTCTTTATAAGATATTCTTAGGCTCGTACCATTTTCCAAACATGCTTAAAATCTTTATGAAAGAACATGTCTGTTCCAAGTAGTCATGATCATTTTTTTCAGTTTAAGGCTGAATGTTGTAACTAATCTTAATGTTGCTACGAGTTGTTTTTCTGATGTTATGATTTATTGTGTGCACTCTCCTGTAAATATGGAGATTTGAGATATATATATTTCAAAAAGATGAGCATAAATAGATGTTCTGTTACGGCAAAAGAGTGGTTGGGGCTTATTATTGTGAGTTTTATTCAGCAGTACCACAAGTCAGAATCATGTCATCAGGTTGATCTGTATGGTCTTATACTTATCTTTACACATAAAACAATTGCATGTTTTCTTAGTTTTAATGCCCTTTTTCAACCAGATAAGTCGTATTGGCGTCCTGTGTTGTAAATATGGGAAGCCATGATAACTATTGAAAGTTGAACTGAGGTATTAAAGAGTTAGAAATAACCTTAATAAAGTAATGCCCCTGGGCCACCAACGGATTAATCTCCGATTAAAAAATGGATGGGAAAATGGATCCTACTCTGTGATTAAGCTGAGACTATCCTCAGAAAGTCTTGGGAAGCCTCAGACACTCTCAGACAGGTACGATAGTTCTCCCACTAAGAAGCGATTAAGCTATGTTTGTGATCGGTTTCAACCCCAATCCTGTTTGGGATATACCGACTGGGTCTCAGACTAGTCTGAAGCCTCCTCAGTCCTCCTGGGACTAATAACCTATTTCCTCAGATAGCAATGGCCGATTTTTGTTGTGATCAATCCCTAGATTTGGGGCTGTATATATAAGGGCATGGACCTAATTTTCGAATTACTTTTTTACATTTTTATTTTTTATTGAGTTACATATGCTGTTGTATATGCTATTGCAACATCTACTTCATAGTCCACCACCACCATCAGCCAGGCAAGCACCCAGAAGGAGACACAACACGTGGGACAAAACCTTTTGAAGGAACACTGACATTCCTGGATTCACCAACTTCATGAGGATAACCCCTGAATTATTTGAAATGATAAAGGCCAGGGTTGAACCACATCTAGCCAAGCAAGCAACCAACTACAGAGCTCCACTGAGTGTTGGAATAAAGTTAGCCATCACCTTTCGTTGTCTGGCCACTCAAAAATCTTACACATCACTGTCCTAGCAGTTTATGGTTGGAAGATTCAATATTTCAAAGTTTGTACCAAAAGTCTGTCGGGCAATCTATGAAAAGTTTGGCAGTGGTGGTGTCCCACTAAGCCAGATGATTGGAAGCAGTTGAAACGAGAATTTAGGTATAGATGGAATGTACATCATACTGTGGCAGCCCTACATGGCAAACACATAGCCCTGAAGAAGCCAAAGAACTCTGGTGCCCTGTACCACAACTACAAGGGATTCTTTTCATTGTCATCTTGGCCTGGTATATGGAGACTACAAATTCAGATGGGTAGAGGTGGGCACAGGTGGTACCTGTTCAGATGCTCAGATTTTCAACAGTTCTCGGCTGAAGGAAAATATGGATCCATACGGTTTCCAAACCCATGTCCAATTACAGGGTGGTCATGATCTACTTCATCTTGGTGGATGATGCCTTTGCCCTGAAGACCTGGCTTATGAAACCCTATGGAAGGAGGATTCTGACCAGAGAAGAATGAATTGCCAATTACAGAATATCCAGGAGCAGAAGAGTGGTTGAGATTTGGAATTATGGCATCCAGATTCAGGGTGCTGATGACAACTATGAATGCAGCCACAGGAAAAAAGGGGATGTAGCATTTCAAATATTCATCCTCGTATCTCTTTTTTTCTTTGCAGGCTTCCTCAGTAGTCCTTTTATTTCAACCCCTCTCTCCACTCATGCTTCCTCCACCTCCTCCTTCCTTCTCACTTTGCTCATCACTCCCAGCCTTCATCTCTCTCCCAGTCCTTTCCTCACTCCTCAGTTTTCCTCTCTTTCTCATGATATCAATAAAAGAGTAAAAAAATAAAATTGTCTGTATCCTAATGGTGAAATTTACCCTAAGCTAGAAATTATAGACCTTATGCATTCCCCTGTATAACAGAGTGTAAACACTCAATGTTATTGTAAACACACCTCACTGCAAGTGTTGTGGTAGTACCTTGTGTTTGTGTGTGATGAGAATTCTGTTCAATCTGTGTGGTGCAAGGTATTACTACTGTTAATTTACAAAACATTTTAAGCTGTACTATGTTGTTAATATTTTTTAAAAACTATACTTAGATAAATCTTAATACATACATTGCAAACAACATACTTGGACAACAGTTGTTGCATGTACTAAGTGCAAAAGAAACACTTTCTGAAAAGAATTAGGGAAATGTCAAAACTGTCTTTAATCTTTTATCATGACAAGTGCAGACTAAATGAGAACTTATTTGATTCTTTTTTTTGCAAATTGTCACATTATGTCAAAGCTTACATCTTTATACATTTTAGAACAAAGGTGATTGCAATGTTTTCATGATTAAAACCACCTATTCCCAATTGCAATAGATGTTCATAGTAAAAATGTTAATACACCTTGCAATTGAAGTATCTAAGCCCAGTTGAATTAAGAAAGTTTTCTAATTGCAGTAATGTGTTGATTATTTAACTTATCTTTGAAAACTTCATTTGCTGTCTAAAATTTAATGTTAATCTTGTGTGGAATGTTCAACATCAAATGGTTTGACAAGAAACAATATGTGTGTTTAGGTAATAGTTGGTACAATAACACGGGTTCAGTAATGAGATCTTGAGTAGCTTATTCTTTGTATTCTCTGTTGTGATAAATTAATATATTACATAAGTGTCTTGTACAGGAAACTGGATATAAGACCAGGACAAAAAATCATAATTGACTTCTCCATCTTATAACAAAGATAAAGCTGCTTCTGTCACATAATCTTGTCCTCTTATTTTTTTGCTACATCAAAACCTAATGTACATCAAAATTTGAATTATTTTTACTTCAAATTTAATGGATTGTTTTATCAGTCAAATTGAAATATTATCAATAGTCAATTTTGAACTAAAAAAGACTAAAATTGTGTTTTCTTAAAATTAAAATGTATTGTCTACAGATATGACCTACACTGTATTGATAAAAGGCAATAAAACTCAATTAAATAAATAAAAAATTTTACAGATAGATTCATGGCTATGTCTATACATTAAATATTGAGTTAGTGTCAAATACAGTGTTTTATTGTACCTTTACCATAAATAATGACACATTTATAACACATTTCCAGCCTCGAAGCAAAGTTCATTCAAAACCACTTATATTCTTGAAGGACTCATGTCAACCACATCAGTCTCTTAAATATGGAAACTGATGCCTAATATAATTGGAGAATAATTGATATATATTATTGTAACTACTTTTAAATTTATCTAATCAATAAAATTTTGCTGCCCTTATTTTCATCTGATAAATTCTAAGATGCAACAATTCTGATTACCACTTAGTGAAATGTCACAATGATGGAAAGGTATTGTTACCTTCTAAGTTATACACTAGCCATTTCCATTTTTATCTGTCAGGCTCCTAGTGTGAACTCCTAAACTTTTGTAATCACCCATATCACCAATTGTAAACAGTCCAGGATTTTAAAAAAAATACTGACAAAATTTTAGTTGTTTGTACTAATATGGATTCATTAATTCTACATGGAACAATAGCACTTAAAGACCATCTACCCAGCACCTATTATATTGATTATGAATGTAATGACAAAATCCTTGAATTCATTTTTTCAAAATGTATTTTTTTCCAACAGAATATATCCATGTCCTTTCATATTTGTTTCGAGTTATTTTGCAAACATGTCATGCTGCTACAGATATATCCTCAATAAATTCTTTAATTTTCTCTGGTGACAAGGATTTTAACAATATAACATAGCTTAATGTCTTTCCTAATTATCACAAATATTTTTGCCTAAACATGGTAGAAGCTTTGGTATATATTTCCTTATATCTTCAAAGAAAATTTCCATTTTCAAGATTTATACACAGAAACATTAATTTCTTATTATACATAACTAAAATCAACACACTAAGAGCTAGTAAACTGTTGAAGTAATAAATGTTGAGAAACACTCAAATCTAACAACACCTGACAATACAGAATATACATATAATAGAATAGTTGCTGTACAAAACTAAGATTTTAATTACCTGTGGATATCCTGGAGTGATTATGTAAGCAAAGGATGCTGGCACAGACAGAGTTTTGCTTGTGATGCTCACACTTGGCTTGTGTGTGTGAATACTACCATAACAAATCCCAGCAAGTGCGTGGTTTGTTTTGTTTACAAATGGGATTGTATGCATAAGGTCTATAAAAAACCTGAAAACCCTTAACAAATCACACATGCCTCTCAGTAAAGCTAGCAAGTCTGTAACACTGAATGCTTGTGCACAGTCCCTTTTATAGTCCCAGACCCCCTCCCCCTTTTTGAGTTGCACACCTTCTGCACAGGTGGTCCCACAGAAAAGAATCGATCCTTAGTTGTTAATGCCAGACTTCCTCAGGTGGCCTGGGACTTCCGAGGACTAAAATTCTGTTGTCTGTAGGGGCCTCCAGAAAGTCAGTTTTGGTCTGTTTCTCTAATCCTGGACAAGTGTTTCTTAATCGCAGGACACCTCTGACGGTCTGAGGCTTCCTGGGACTAAGGAAACTAATTATGAATCACAGACTAAAATCATTTTCAACTTTTACCTTTCCCATGGTGGGTCAGGGATCGATCTTGGATTAAGTCCAGGCCTGCCGGGACTAAGCTAAGACATCCTGGGATTAAGAGTTGTAGAACGCCTAAGATAACATAGGATTGTGTAAATTTGGATCTAAGGAGGACTCAGGAAGCCTCAGACTGTGAAATTTGTGGGTAGTCGCAATTGTGACAAATATCAAACATGTTTGATTTTTATGCTGACGGCAAATGACCCAAACAGAGTCAAGCTAACTTTCTAGGACTCTACATATTTCGAAACTGATTCCCAAAATTGCTTAATCGGGAGCCTTAGTTATGTGGTGGAACAGGGGCATAAGTAAGACCAAGATACTTTACATTAAAACCTAACTACAAATTCTACAAGCTTCCAATCCAATATCTCAATAATAACTTTGCAAGCCATGTATAAACTTCAGCTATGTACAACCTTCAAAAGCTATATTATCTTAGTCAGACAGTAATTCATTCTTTTTGCAGCTAATGTCACTGAACAAGATATAATAGAGAAAGCTTTGAGAGGATGGGAGAAAGAAACTTGTATCCATTTTAAAAAGATCAGAAGAGTAAGACATGGCCAATATTTGTACTTTACCCAGGTTGAATCAGAGGGGTGAGTCTAATTAATCAGGTGGTTACAATGCATTAGCATTCATTAAGTAATTTATTTTTCAATTTGTCTTATATTTGTATTTTTTATTTGCCTCCGACAAGGAGGTACAATTGGCAACATTGTAAAATAATGTTGTGGATAGGTTTTGATGAAATTTTCAGGAAATATCAACAATAGCACAGATAACAAATGATTCACATTTCTTGCTGGTGATTTACATCACTGTCAAGACACAGGGATTTTTAAATGATTTTTATCATTATATCTATAAGCCAAAGTGGAGGTATTGGTCCTTGGTGGAGGTGTGTTCTTTCCGAATCCTTTTCTGGCTTTGTTATGTAATCTAATGTAGATTACAATTATCTTATTATGTTTATACACTGTATTGCTTGTGAATAGGATGTTTTGCTATATAAATTATCCTGACATGATATATCATTCAGTTAGTTTTTCTCGTTTTTCCATATATTTTTGTCTTTGTGTATGCTATTGTTTGTTATTTAGTTTTTGCATTTATTATATTAATTATTGCATTACAAGTTCTTATGCATTTAAATCTTAAATTTACTGACAAAACATGACAACCTAATTATTTACAAGAATAGTGTTTCTTTATGTTAGGGCTAGACATTGTAGCATTGTGGGGAAAGAAATTTTTTTCATAAACAATATTTAATCAGGCAAAAATTAAAAAAAAAGATAATAATAAGACTTCTCGCAGGAAGACCTAACTACAAAAGAATATAAATAGGTATTAGAGATAATAGCTTCTAAATTTGATTTTCCATTTAAATAGCAAAGTCACATATCTCTCACCAAATTCCACTGATTTTATCATTTTTACATCTGCAACTGACCTGATCAAAAGTAAAGTGGTAACACGGCAAGTGCTCAGGGCTAGAGCTCTAAGGGGTTCGGTCTTTCCTTGGATATGCGATTTGATATTTTTAATAGTTGGTAATTTGGTTAAAAATACATGTTCTACCCGCCAAACCATTGAAAGGGAAGTTGGACATTATACAAATGTCAAAGTAAGGGTTTTTTTTTACATTTTGCATTGCCACTTGTAGGAATGTACATTATATACTGTGTATTTTATGTCCTCCTGTCATAATACAGATGTTTGTATTTTAATTCTAGTAACCTGTTTTAGGTTTTATTGGCTTTTGTAAATCAGTTAATTGCAGGAAGATACACATACTTTCAATAATTTTTCCACCACCAATTACTCTGTACCATAATTTCTGTAATGAACATCCCTCTTTTAATAAAGCCCCCAATAGTTTTAATTGCAAGTTTCAATGATACATGCACAGATAGAGATCCCTAAATGTAGCAGTTTTTTAACCCCACCCCATGAAGGTTGGGGTTATAGTCATCCAGTGCGCTGTCCAGGTGTCGGCGGCAGCGACATAAATTTTATGGGTGTTCCACAGCCTAAATCCCTGCACAGATTTTCACCACATTTTCAGAATATATTTACCCTGAGAGGATCTAGAGCTGATTAGGTTTTTTTGTTTTTTTTTGGGGGGGGGGTATCTGGTAACAACTGCTGCCATGGCAACACTTTTAAGATTTTCAGGTCTCAAAGTTTGTGGGTGTTCCACAGCCTAAACGCATGCATAGATTTTACCAAATTTTCAGGATATGTTTACTTCAAGTTGATCTACAGCTGATGAGGTTTTGGAGGGTATCCATTAACCATTGTTGCCATGAGAACACTTTTAAGATTTTCAGGTCTTAAAGTTTGTGGTTGTTTCACAGCCTAAACCCATGCATAGATTTTCACCAAATTTTCAGGATATGTTTACCCGAGGAGAATCTACAGCTGATTAGGATTTGGGCAGTGTCCTGGGGCAACTGTTGCCATGGCAACACTTTAAAATTTTTGGGTCTTGAAGTTTGTTCTATATCCTTCGATATTTTTGTAACCAAAAATATTGCAACTAGCTTCATCAGATTTGCACAAAATGTAAATGGATAGGAAAACTTTGCTTGAGAGTAATTGTGTCCTTGCTTTGGAAACAAAATGGCCACCATATCACATATTTAATGCCAAAATAGGAGGGTCATCATATCAAAAAGGCCTTATATCTCCCTTATAATTGCTTCTAGGGCTACAAAATATGAAAACTACTTGTAAGAAATCATGGCTTGTGAATCTTTTGTAGAACATCTTGGGGTTTGCTACACTTCTTACAAAAGATGCGTTACAAATGTATTAAGCCTAAATTAACATATTACACCACCACGACCTTTGTATCCTGTAACCCTTTCAACTTTTCTGGTAAACAAAGTTTTTTCACATATGCACATACCAACACACACACAAAAGTAAATCAAACAACAACAAAAAATACTTTAGAACCATATTACATATGCACAGGGAAATTATACCATGAGTCTACACCTTCTGACACATTTCAAGGATCTTAGCAATAATTGATATAATTAAATTAAAGTAATTCAAGTGATTTAGATTTTTAATGAAAAGAAAAAAATAATAGATCAGATTTTCAATGAAACGAAAAAAATAATAGATCAGATTTTATTTTATTTTAATATGCATTGTGGAGTGAAACATTAACCTTCTCTTTCATCCAATCGTATGTGTATACACACGTAAGTGTGCCGCAAATATTGTGGACAAATATGAACATAGCCTGGCAATAGAGTAGTAGAGATTTGCACTTGCAAACAAGGTATATTTTCCCATCAAGAGAGCCATTATTTGAAGATAGAACAGATAGTGACTAGCTACAGGCCCCACAGTGGGTTCATATGGATGCAAGGTATACATGAGTGTATTGTATGGCACATGCAAACCTTGCAACACTTGCAAGGAGAACACACGTATGCAAGTCTCTCTTAAGTTACCCATGAGATATGGATGTGTTTATAGCCATACTGTGAGCACAAAAAGAAAATGCGCATGTAATTTTAATTGTGGGGTCTGTGTGACCTTGATATTCTGTTATAAAATTGCATGTGTAGCTTAAGTGTCCCTTGCAAGTCAGCACATTAGTGTGCTGCAAATATTGTTGAAAAATATGAACGAAGCCTGGTAGTTGGGTAGTAGAGGTTTGCACGTGCACACAGGGTGTATTCTCCCAACAACAGTGTCACAACTTGAAGATCAAAGAACAGATTGCGACTAGCTACAGGTTGTATGGTGGGTTTATATACATGCAAGGTACACGCTAGTGTATCTTACAGTATGTCTAAACAACGTAAGTAAATGGGGAGAACCTACAACACTTGCAAGGAGAATGAATGCACATGCCTAAGTCTCTCGTAAGTTACCCTTGAGGCATGGATGCATTTGTAAGCATCCTGCATGCATGCAGAGAAAATGTGCATGTCAATTTTCATTGCAGGGTGTGTGTGACCTTGATATTTTGTTATAAAATCTCAAGTGTACCTTAGATGTCCTTACAAATCAGACGATTTTGTCTGTAACCAAGATGTATGTGATAAGATGGGATATAAGAGAGGCTTAAGGAACATATTTGCAAAAATCAAGTTGTTTTATTCTTACACTACCATTGGTATCTTAACTATACATTTACTGTATTTAAAATTTGCCCCACTTGTTATAATACATCTGAAGGTTCTTCTCTCTTCTTTCTGCTATTATCCTCCCTAGTTTTGCATGATGTGCTATTGTATGTATTATATAACTTACATTTAAATTTTTTTCTAAGGACATCACTTATAATTTTATATTTTGTATCACAAAGTAATATTAAAGGCCCAATTTAAAAAAGAAAAGAAAAAAATACATATATACAAAGTAAATTGTATAGAGCTCCTGTTGTTTAATATCAGAGTAAAACTGTGTACATGTTTATAGCCATTTTCTATAGTTAGTATATATTAGATTATAGGCTTGGTGACTTGGTTCTTTCTTTTTGTTATTGGATTTTTGTGGGTGTTCCGCTAGAGCCAACCCTACAACCTGTCCTATGACTCAAGAATCGGTTACAAAATTCGGGAGATCGGGGACAAAAATCAAGAAACAAGGGCAGGGAAAATCTGGGTTGGTTTCAACTCCCCAACAGGATGTGATACATCCAAGCATGTGGATATAGAAGCCGACCTGACTTGGGGTCATGATATTTTCTACAGAGGCTTAACCCCTAAGAGGCTGAACCCCTAACAGACAAGCCATATCAAGCCTCCACAAGCTGTACTGACAGACAAGACTGGAGAAATATATAGAATCTCCACGACCAGACTTGCAGTGGGTATTGCCATAACAGCTTATGCTGAAATCCTCAGAAAAAAGAGGATCAAGCGTCGAGCAATAAACACATCTAAACTAGGTCAAGGCTAAATATTTGGATCCAAACTGACATTTTTGTTCTTTTAATTATTGTCTTCAGGTTTTTGCTTTAATATTATATAAGAAATAAATCAATGTATTTCCGCTTCAGATTGTGACTGAAAAACCACTTAAAATAGGAAATTTTTATTAAATAGGATTTTAAAAATGTAACATCCTGTTCAAACAAGCAGAGGGAGATGTGTGTCTGACAATTTCTCACTTGACGATGAAAACCCCCTTACTGGCTTTTATACTCCAATTTTTGACCTCTGGGAAAGCATACGCTCAACCTTCCATCCCTGTGAGCAATTTGTCTTCATATTTATACCAAATAATTTTGAGCCTCTGGGTAAGACCCTATTCTGTATGTAGTTCTGGCCATGTTGTGGGATTCAAATATTTACTACATGACCTAGTTTCAGATTTGTTGATTGGTCGACACTTGATCCCTCTGTTTCCCACAAATTGTTCTGTTGAAACAGGGTGAGGTTTTATTATTTTTTAACCAAATAAAAAACTTTGTTGGGTGTCTTTATATTTTACAACATACATGTGGACCTTTACTACCTGTTAACTTTAAGATTATGATAACCTGCACTGTTTTTGACAATTTTTGATCATATGTTTACCTCCCATCATGGAAATGGACTGCCAATAACCACAATTTAAGTGACAAAAGACAAGCCAGTTTCATGATAGGACAAGAATGAAAGCGATAAAAGCAAGACTGGAAGTGATAACAACAAGATTGCAAGTGATAAGACAAGACTGCAAGTGACTAGGACAAGTCGCTTTCCTGGTGGGTGGAACCATGGTCTGGAACCAGAGTCGGGGAAGGTAACATGTTCAATATTTTGCCAACTCACCCTGACAAGCCGGGAAAATACTATTGCCCCTTACTGACTATGTAAACATTGCTCCAGAACTTTGAAAAATCCTTAGTTACCGACAAGATGGCCCCGGTGGAACACCCCCATTAAAAAAACTCCTGGCAGCATGTAAGATGCAGTATAGGTCTGCCTTGATATGACCTTAGCTGTTGGAATGGGTATAAAGTCCAAGCTGTGACTTTGCTTTTTTGTAGATGTAGTTCATATGTTGGGAAAGCAGGATATGAAGATATGATGCATGATATTGACTATTTACTGAATAGCAACAGGCAGCCAGTGCATTTGGCCAAAGACTGCTTTGATACGGTTTGTTTTCAGTTGTGTCTATGTTTTACATGTTGAACTTGTGATTATCCTTTTTTGCATTGTTTGCCAGTCCCACCATTCTGTTAATGTAGACCCTGGTGTTTTTTTTATTGGCTGTACTACTTATCTATCCAGTTGTAAAGGTTAGGAGTATGATCTTGTTAATTGGAGATGCTTGTTTCATTTTAAACATGTTTCAAAGTTTTGCAAGTGACCATATCCGTCAAGTAGTCATCACCAGTCTTCTTGGTCGTTAATCACATGTGACTTACTGCTGTGGTACAATGACTTATCTTTTGGTGATATGATTATTTTGTTACAACTAATTTATAATGTTCTTTGAACATGGAGCCAAGTTATCTTGTCCCATAAAAAAAGATTAGTCTCCCTAGTATTTAGGAAATTTCCAATATTGAATCATATACCCCAATAGAAAAGCTAAAAGGGCTGAATACTTAGTCACACATGTACATACATGTGTGCAGAGAAATTTGTGGCAATGTAGTTGGTGGGCATTATTTTATTGGTCATCCAACGTATCTTCTTAGGAATGCAGTGGATTCATAGTGAACACAGATAATAGTCCCATTTACCAGCATGTTTAAAACCTTTGCGAATAAACATATACCTTTTCAGTCATTAGACTTTTTCATGAGAAAGAATCACGTGCCCTTTTTCAACAACACTAGTTTGTTACAGCATTTCAAGCTATAAATTGGGGAGGTCATGTCAGTATTACAACCAAAAGCCAGAATATTTTTGAGTGGTTTGCTTTTTAGATCTTTTTCAAATGCAAGTTATATTGTGAGAGGCCCCAAGTGAATACCACATGTTGGCATAATTAAAGTTATTCCAAGTCATTCATTTTGGAACATGTTGACTACTGCTAAGTCTTTCAACAATTACAAACCTTTTTTCTGTAAATCACTTTACTTTGTTGTAAAAACCAGTACCTCAGTAGCATATTTTAGAAAGTTTAAGACTTACCAATGCCCCACCTGGTATTTCCCTCATTCATGCTCCAAAATCCTATTACCTTGTCATTCTTATGTCAATTTAACATTTCGTTTTGTTGAATTGATTCTTTTGAGTAAGGTATTATACCTGCAATGCAGTAGGTTTTATTAGATGTATATAGTTTAGTTTTGTGCTGTGTTTGTAGGCAGGTGTAGTGATGCATGAGATAGGACATGCCTTAGGTCTGTACCATGAAGCACAGAGGTTGGATAGAGATAAACATATACTCATCATCAGACAAAACATTGTGTTTGAGGACCTGTCTAATTTTCTGAAACCGTATGACCCCACTGTGATTGAGACAAAAGGGATACCCTATGACCTTGGTTCACTTATGCATTATTCTGCACTGGTAAGTATTTTGTGTATCAGTGATGTATGTTTATGTAATCATACCACTGATACATACCCTGGTGTAATCTCATCTAATCAAAAATCTCTCTTGGAAACATCATCTCCACAATCCATTGCATACCTAAGATGGCCATGCTCACATATGGCTCAGAAGCTGTCGTATACAATTCTTTGCAAATTACTATTTAAAAACAGCAAAACATTATAATGAAAAGATCAAATTTTTGTCAGTGCACTAATTGGATTTTGTAAACTGCAGAAAAAATGGGACCTTGCAATAATAAATAACATTAAGTTTTCAGAAATATGATGGGTGGCAAGTGATATGGAAATATCATTGGATTTCTAGGTCATGGTTGTGTAGATATGGTCTTGTATTCTGCGTTACTTCATCATTTCAACAATTGTGTTTCTATGACATAAATCACTCTAACTCAAGGACTGCACCATATGTTAGGTTTTGTTTTTGTGCAAAAGAACTAGTACTTAGACTTTATATAGCAAAGTACAGTAAAAGTACAAAAATGTACAGAAGAAAATATAATGGGGGGTCCAAAATGTGAGCCAGTCAAAGTCAGACAGCAGAGCATCTATTGTGGGTGCTGCAGAAGTTGAATTTCCTGAAGCCACTTCATTTGAACAGGAGACGTCTACATTCAAGACAAGAATGTCATATCTTCTTGCATCTTTCATACTCTACCCTACAGATTATTATATTTATGTAAATGAATATAAAACTATATTATTGCTTCCGATCTAGGTTAATGCAGATGTCAAGGTGGGGTAAAATATATAATTTATTTACACTAGAGACATACTACTGGTTATGTACAATCCTGTATATTGACAAAGATAAGTAATTTACTATGTGCAATTCACTCTACATACATGATATATAAGGCCACTCTGAAAATATAAGGCCACCTTAATTAGAGTTGAAATCAAGTTAACCCAAAATGGGGTTAAATTTAAGTTTAAACCTGCGGGGTGAACTTAAGAAAGTTAAGGTGGCCTTAATGTGAGAGCATCCAGAATATTTTAATTTAATATTGTATTATTAAATATAGCTGTTATTATAGTACAGGTAAAATAGTTTAAATTTAACAGGATGTGTGGTGGACCATAGTCCCCATACGATGAATGATTACTAAAGGTCAAGAAAAAGTCAATTATTGTAATATAAAACTATGTGAAATGTAAACAAGATATATGTGACCTTTACATTAACAGATCTAGGTGTATTTTGTGTTTGTTTTTATTGTTCCCTTCGGTTTTTACTTATACAGTACAACAGGTGTGAACATTGGGGTGTATTGGTGTGTACATCTGTACGTTTGTATGTATGGTTTAACTAAAATACACAAAACAGAAAACTTTTGAAGAAATACTATTTGGAATTACAGATATTATAACATATTACAATATTCATGGCCTATAGAATGACTATATCAAAAACAACAGACAAGTGCCTAAAATTTACAGGATTGGGAAAAACATTTTCATTAAATATATCCTTTAGCTTTAATGCTGATTTTGAAAAGTAGCACATATTTCAAACTTTACTGAAGACATTATAATCAAATAACAATGCAAATAATTACATGCACAATAAAGCTTTACATGTTTGCAAATGTATGTAAGTGGCGTGTCTCTGTTAGGGAAGTACCGTTTTTGAAAATTAGTTACCGTTAATCCAAAAATTTATTAAAAACTCACTCTACGTTTGTCTTTTATTAATTATCAATTATTTGATATTTACATATGCAAACTACCCATTTTATTGTTTGATCCCCTTTTATTGCTCATATTCCCCGTTATCGGGGACTATCACACTCACAATTCAAACTCACTAACCACTCTAATCCACAAATTTTATGGGAAAAGCCCACCAAGATCTCAAATATGATATTCCTATATTTTTGCTGGCAATCCAAACAGTCATTGCTGCATATCAGCACCACAGTAACTCAAGCATTCAGTGTCCTGATGTTGTCAGTTTCTGCCCCTTCAAACCCCCCACCATCACTTTTTGCCTACATTTTATCATTAAATCCTCAATCTCAATTCCATCAGCCCTACCACCTTTCAGTCCTTTCATCCTAATCCTGCTTGCTGGTGACATAAACCCAAACCTAGGACCACCCAGGTGTCCGAAGGTTACCTACGCAAATATAAAGTCAATGCACAACAAATATCCTGCCATTGCTAAATTTATTTCTGATAATGACACTGATCTCTTGGCCATGTCTGAGACTTGGATTAGATCTGACACTACAATTGCTAATCTGTTCAAAATCACCCCACCCGGCTAAAAACTCTATCAACAGCAACGAGAGGTCTGTTGCGGTGGAGGATTGGGCTTTTTTTTCAAAGATGGATTGGATCCTTCCGTAGTTCCAACGAAGATCATCAGCGACTTCAATTTTCACCTCAAAACAACATGTTCAAATTCAAAAACCTTTCATTCATTGATTGATTCATTTGATTTAATTCAGAAACTGATGCTACTGTCACCTTTCATAAATACCATAAAATTGATATAGAGAAATTGAAAACAGATCTCCTTGCTTCTGAACTACTTAATAATCCATCCAAGGAAGCCGACACTCTCTATGAACAATATCACACTACCTTGTCCACCCTTATCGACAAAAATGCACCACCACACACCAAAAATACCAAGGCAAAGTACATCCCAGGAGGGGTTAACAAAATGGTAATTGCAGCAAAAGAGACCAAGCGTTTGAATGTATTTGGCGCCAAAATAAAGCCACCTTCAATAGATCCCAATACATGCAGAAACTCTACCAGTACATTAAAATCTGCATTTAGGCCGAATCTGAATTCCTTAAAGCAAAAATTCAGGACAATCACCACAACCCACAAAGATTATGCCAAGTCCTGGGAGATATGTTACACAAAATCCCAAGATCTCATCGATAAATCCCCCTCAGATTTTGGCTGACAGATTTGTGGAGTTCTTTACAGAAAAATTGTAAAAATACACTCAATTTTCTCTACTTTACTGAATTTTCAAAACATCACCCCAGACTCTCCTCCACCCATGTTTCCCTCTTTCTCTACCGTAACTGAAGACCAAGTTACCAAAATCATTCTAGACTCTCCTGCTAAATCATGTTCCCTTGGCCCTTGGCCCACTTTTCTTCTTCTTGAATATCTGGACATTCTCATCACACCCATCACTTCAATAATCAATGCCTCTCTAGAGCAAAGTAAGTGTCCTAATTTTTAAGCAGGTCCATGTAACCCCAGTTCTCCAAAAAATAATCCTTAGACAAAGAAGTTTTCAAAAATCAGAGGCCTGTCTCCAATCTAAACTTTATTTCAAAGATACTTGAAAGGGTAGTAGCAGCCCAGCTACAAACTCACCTTGATGAAGCCGGCCTGATGACTGCCTTCCAATCGGCTTATAGAAAACACCATTCTACTGAAAGTGCCCTCAATATTCACAATGATATTCTTCTCAATATGGCCAAAGGGTCTGTTACACTTGGTCGGTTCAAATCATACCTGTCCAGAAGGAAACACTCAGTCAAGGTAGTAGTCAAGTGAGCACACTCTCATATCCTGTTGCCCTCCAGTATGGGCTACCCAGGGCCCCATCTTTGGTCCAATTCTTTTTTTGCTCTACACCAACCCAATCAGCTCCATCATTCAATCTCACAGTAGTATTAATTACCATTTCTATGCCGATGACATCCAGTTATACATTTCACTTTCTCCAGCAAATTTTTCTCACTGTATACAAAAACTAAAGAATTGCCTAAATGACATCGAAAATTTCATGTTCACAAATAATTTAAAACAATCCTGACAAAACCAAGTTTTATTTTGATTGTTTCAAAAAACAACCATAAACAAATTCTTCTTCATTTTTCAATCAATATTCTTCGTAATCAAGTCTCACCAGCACAAAGTGTCAAAAACCTCGGAGTGGTGTTTGATTCCGATTTCATCTTCTCTGACAATGTGTTAAAGGTCATAAAGTCCACTAGAGTTCACGTAAGAGACCTCTACAGAATTCGCTCCCTTCTAGACCTTTAAACATCAGTTCTAGCCAATGCCTTGGTGAGCAGCAGATTGGACTACTGCAATTCCTTGTTCATATCACTCACTAATTTTGAGATAAGGAGATTGCAACTAGTGCAAAACTCACTGTGCAGGGTTGTCACCCGTTCCTCAAAATTTTCTCACATCACCCCTCAACTGAAAAAACTTCATTGGCTTCCAGTCAGGTACAGGGTACAATTCAAAATAGGCCTCATTACATATAAAATCCTCAACCAAGGTCAACCTGAGAATTAATTCACCCCTATACTTCCTTCAGAAATACTAGGCGTAGTACCCCTAAACTAAAGTTCCTTCATACCCCCACTTTTGACAATAGAGTTCATAAATCAATTTAACACTTCTCTAACTCTGTTAGTCACTACGCCCCAGTTCTTTGGAACTCTTTCCACTTCCAAATAAGAAACAGTCCCTCTGTCACATCTTTCATGAAACACCTCAAAACCCACCTTTTCAATTCTAGCCTCCCAACTTAGTCTCCTTCCCTCTCAGACTCACCCACATCTCTGGAACACTGACCTTGAACACCCTTGACTCTTCTTATTAGAAATGATTTTTGTTAACTAGTACACTGAATTCCCCTTATTGGGAAGATATTGCGCCTGCAAAGCAGTAGATTAGATTAGATTAGAGTTATAATAAAATATATTTACCAGGTTGGGAGCTCTATCCCGAGGTGTTTTTTATCCAATTTCACAACAGTTATTTCCACATTTTAACAAAGAGACACTGCAACAAAAATGCTTGCTTCCATGAAGCCTCCAAAACTAGATTTCCAAGAGTAAAAGCAAATAATTTTTAATTTGTAGTTTTTGTGGGCAATGAACTTTGCAGTTGACTGACATAAGAAGAGTCAATGTTGTCCTGCATGTAACATAATTTCCAATGCTGGAGATTAAAATTTTCCCTATTACTACTAGCCTTGTTCTTATTAGTACCTACCAAAAATGTAATAACTTACACATTTACAAGTTTAAACATACATATATTTCACAGAATTACTATTCAGTTTACATCATACAAATAAAATACTAACGTAAGATATAATTAACAATGAACCTACAATTTTCTTACTATTTTGCCTCAACTAAAAATAAGCCAAAGAACAGGCTACTAAGAACCCACACATGTACAATTGCTTCCTATGCTCATAAATCTTATCAAGCAATGCAGGTTTTTTTGTTTCAGAGGAAAGCATTTGGTACACTTGTGTGAATCATTCTTCTGAAATAATTTATTTGTCATTTTAATAGTTTATAATCCACAAAAGTAAAAAGAGCAAAAAAAAGATTAAATGCAATATTTACATTATAAAAAACTGGTCCTAACATCATACCACAATAACTTTATAAGCTGGATAACATCAAAACATAAAACATTAAAGAATAGGGCATTGAATAAAGTTGCATCAGTAGTTTATCAATGATTTAATACTTTTAGCACACCACTAAAAATATGCTTAACACAACTAGCAGTAAAATAAGCTTACTAACAGTCATACAGGTTAGATGTTAGTAAACCTGCACAAATATTACACAGATGTATATTATCATTTATTACTAAAATGTGCTGAATATACTATTAACTTTAAAGCATATTACATTAAAGAGCCTGTAACACCCTCAACACAACTAAACACAACCAGTTTAAAAAAACACATAAACAGAACACCTACATACAGCATTTTGAAAACTGTCATGTTATAAGAGATATATTTCACTTTTTATGCAGCTTCCTCCCCACAGCTTTCAAACATAAACAGCCATGTTAGCAGAATGCTGTGATGTATGAAAATGGATTGCTTTCTCAGGGCCACTGTATATCCTAGTAATATTGCACTATAAACTGTACAGTAATTTTTTTGTCTGGTGCAATCAAATTGTTTTAATTTACATAAACAGTTATTCTACTTGAGTAAATAACCAATAATTACTCAAACATAATATTTCCTGCACCTTTTATCAATTGGAAACCCATCTACAGGAAAAACAAAACAAATACAACTGCACAATAAAAGTTTTGTTTATTATTTGTTTGTTTTTTTTTGTTATTAAAAATAGTGACAATGGACATGAAATATTCCAGGAGTAATTTGATATTAATTTATTAAATAATACTTAGATTAATTCTTTTCACAGAATTTTCAATCCTGGTATTGCAGTGGCTTAGAATATCCAGTTCAGTCAGCAAAATTTAGATCGAATTCATAATTCTGTTGAAGAAACCTAACTTTACAGTATTCAAAATTTTGTCCACATGCACTATGAATAAGATTCATTCAAAATTTAAATTATGACAGAATATTCCTCAGCAAAATCAAATTGGAGGTCCAGATTTTAGACTACTTTAAAGAATCATAATTATCCCCTGTTTTTGTTTACCTAATATTTACTTTTCTTTTTATCAAGCCAACTGTGGTAGTTCAGTTAAAACATACCTAGCCATGGTTTGAATTTTGATGTCAGGAATTATCATGTTTCTGGTATAATATACACAAATGTTATGAGCAAACAGAGTTTTTAAAACTTTACATGAAATACCAGCAAGACTAAGCTTTGCAGTGATGTTAATAAAAAACTAAGAGATATGTAAATCAAAGAATTATTTATAAGACTACACTTTGTTCATTTAATTTCTTGTTTTTTTTTAGTATAAATAGCAATGGTGCCATCTAAGTAATTATTATTATGCTAAACATTCAGGGAAGAAATTATATTGATTAAAACAATACAATTTTTAAAACTGCCATTACAAACCCAGGTTTCAAATCATTAGCCCTTATGACTTGGGATATGGATTGTAGTGTAAATATTACTGACATAAGAACCACTGATATTATTTATATTCATATCTTTATTTTCAGCTATACTGTCATCATCAGACAGAAAGGGTTCAGATTTATAAAAGCACAATGCTTCCTTTATGATTGCTACTGTTATCATCACAAAAATTTGATTTATTTTCACTAGTACCAACTTCTGAGTCTGTGCATGATTATTGTATACAATTTTCAACACCAGAAGACATAATTAGATTTTAAACACAAGGAAATAAATACAAGAATACTGTAGTCTTTACAGTGTGTTTTTGTACAAGTGGAAATCTCTGCCATCATGTGACGCACACACAAACTTTGGACTTCTAGCCATGTGTTTTTTCTTCCAAGAAGGAGGGAAATTTGAGTGATAAAAGTTAAAATAGTGGCATAAACATTGGCGTGGTTCAACTGGGAGAAGTGTAAATGTGTTTGTGTGGGGATGTACTTTATATACAAATAAAAAAGTGGTATGTTAAATTTGGTGCTACAGGCTCTTTAATTTACCGCATATCATCATATAACACTGATTGATAAGTGAAGATAACATAATAAAAGTTAAAAGACACACATTTAATGTAAAATTGAACTATGGTATCACAGTTTATAGTAGATTAATTAAGTTTAATAATGACTAACACATTGACTGTGACATTTCAATTAAAGCATTACACAACAGTAAAACCCGTAAGTGGACATAATGACAAAACTACATACACTGAAGTGTCTGAACCATTATGAATGAATGAACAACTAGCAGAATAACATCTGAAATGATTAAGATATAAAGTAAATAATTATTTAATTATTAACGTCAGGGTTAAAGATATTATAGTTGCTGAGAGAGATGGTTTTTGATTGAAAAAATATCCTATGACAGAATGTCTAACACCATGTCTTGTTTGTATTTTGTGCCAAAAGGATTTTTCAATAGACGCAGAAGATTTATTATTCACAATCCTTCCATTAAACCTTAAGCAAGTGTTTGTCATGGGACAGAGAGTGGAGATTGGATTTTATGATGCTAAAATCATCAACATGGCATATTGTCCTGGTATGAACTTATTATCTACTTTATAACTAGAATGTTGCTTTTTGTATAGAGCTTGACAAATACGTATACTGCTTTCAGCCATTAATGGATTGTCATAACTTGGAACACAAAGTCCAAACATGGATTCCTTGGATAAAAATTCATTGACAATAAATGAGAATGAAGTACTTTTAACAAATTCGTAAATCATAATTTATTCCTCTTTTGACAGTACTTTCAAGGGTCAACAGTGCCATTTGTAAACAAGAGTATTTGAAGAGTGCAGACATTAGCCAAGACACACAATAATTTGTATATTATGTATCCAGAGGTTGATCCGATCACTCTCAAAATTTAATCTTATCTAATTTGGACAAAGAGCCATTATCTCATTTTTTCATGAAGATTAGTATTTGCATAACCCTGCAAACAAACAAACCAACAATCAAACAAAAAACAAAAGACAGTGATGAAAGTAATATCTCCTTGGCAGAGGAAATAAAATCAGTAACCCAAAACACACAGTGAAAGGGTATCAGTAAAGAGCAAATTTGAGCATTGTGCTTTTTATTGTAGTTGGATAACTTTCTTATAAAGATTGATTATAGAACACAAGCTGTGTGACTTTTTCTATTTTAAAAGAATTTTATGTCAATGCTTCAGATCAAATGTAAAATACTTCAAAGCATCAGTGAGATACTGTCAAGTTACTTAGAATTATTCCCTCCCTATCACTTCATTCTTAATAATGGTTATCTCACTGTACTCATTTTACTCAGATAATGGAAGGCTGTGAATAATACACTGACTATCTAACATACCTTTCTTCTATTTGGGCTAGTTAAGCTCTATTGTACTTGGATCTGACTCTATATATTAAAAACTACATGGCTTATATTTCGGCTAGATCTGAGGCCTGTAGACTGCGCTCATGGAGGCTACACAGATCCAAATAACAGGAGCCAGTGCAAATGTCCTGCTGGCTGGCAGGGGGTCAACTGCTCTGAGGTCCAGGAAGGTGTTCAAGGTGACTGTTTTTTTTACTATTGCAATTCATTTTGAAACCTGAGATAAGATCAACAGATGATATTATCAGTCTTTCAACATCTTTGTCATATTTTATAGTTTTATTTCATGACATGTGGTTGAGGGTGTTGAGGTGCTCAGTGTATCTTATTTGGTTAAGATTCTGAACTGAGAAACCATTGTGCATCAGCAAAACTGGAGTTGATTAAGTTTTAAGCAGAAATAAAGTTAGAGGGTGCTCTACAGGACAAACCTGTGTTCAGATTTTTACCAGGCTGTGTCAGAATATACATATGTATCTTTGTCCCAGACGCATGGCAACATTTGGGAACACTTTTCTGTTTTAGGTAATTGTAACCATCCAGTTGCTATGCAGAGCAAACCCCCTCAAATATTTTCATCAAGGGTTTTAAACTATGTTTATCCCAATGAGGACTAGGTTTATTATTCGATTAACCTTCTTTGTTCTAAGAAATCCTGATTTGCTGCTTTCACTTACCTTCTTACATTGGGGAACACAAATAATTTAATCTTAAATATCTAGGTTAGTGTGTAATTACCTTAATTGTTTTTATTCATGGCATCAATCTGTTTGGGCCGGGGGTCAGGTGGCGGAAAATATCTTGTCTGGGCTGTATCTCAGGAAAAGTGTGGTGTAGTCAGACAATACTTTGTCCGGATATTGGTTTGGGAGTGTGTGTGTTTGTGGGGGGTGTTGGGGTGGTGGGGTGCATGTGTGTTGGGGGGAGTGGGGGTGCGTGTGTGTGTGGAGGGGGGTGACCTTGATTGGACCTTTGTCCTTGTTGTAGTGACTTAAACTTTTATAATTTAGTATGGGCTGTATCTGAAAAACCGGAAGGTGTAAGAAGTTAATACTTTGCAAGGACATTGGTTGTGGGTGCAGGTGTGCAACATCACGGTGTAACCTTGTTTTGACCATTGACTTTGCCATTGTGACTTTGTCTTTTTAAATCTTGCTTGGGCTAGAGATGACTCAGAAACCATAAGGTGTAGAGAGTTGATACTTCTTATGGATATTGGCTGGGGTTATAGGTGTGTATCGTCATATTACCACCTTGATTTGACCTTTAACTTTGCTATAGTGTACCTGGCCATTAGCATTGTGTCCGGGCTATATCTCAGAAACCTTTGACCTTGCCACAATGACAGTGGCCTTTAAAATATTGTCTGGGCTATTCATGTATCTTAGACACGACTAGGTGAAGGAAACTGTTACTTGTAGATGTGTAAAGTTGTTGTGACCTTGATGTGATCTTTGACCTTGGCTTGGCCAGAATGTTTTCAAATACCATATTTGACAGAAATGCATTTGCAGATACATGTAAATAACTAAATCAATTAAGAATTTTAACAGCTTAATATTTTAATTTGCAAATTAAAAGTGTATTCTTGCTATTGAATTTGTCTTGTTTTGATACTTGTCTTTAGATACATTTTCTATTTGTGTTATTTTTCCTGCTCCTTTCCATATATTACACTGTTCTAAAATAGTCTTAGCACATTGCACCTCTTCTATATCTCCTGAAGTCCAATGTCATTTCTCCACCCTGTGTGGTATGCACATCTCTGATGCTATTTTTGTTACAACTGAAAGATCGAGTTGTTTGAAATAAAATAAATAAACATTACTTCCACTTAGAATCTTCATATTTTGCAGTGAAAGTCATGTGATATCCAATTTCTATACAACGAACTGGATAATATGCCCCAAATGAAAAAAGTCACAAATCAAATTGGTCTTATGACTTACTTTGTACTTACTAAACAATACCCAATAATGGTGTAACCAATGACTTTGTACAACTAATCTTCTTTTGATACAAGATCACCAAGCTACATTTCTAAAGAACAGTGTACTAGTTCCAACATATTATTAATAAGTCATAACATCTTAAAATTAAGTCAAAGCAGACGTGAAACTGAACTGAATGATTGTGGATAGTTGGGACATAAGTGCTAACTCACCTAGGATTTTAAACATGTTTAAAGGAGAAATTAACTCGAATATATTTGAAAATATACTGGGAGTTGTGGTGAATGCACATAAAAACACCAACCAGCAGGCTCTGTTTGCAGAAGTTACAGTTTTCGGGAACGTAGGTCAGTCCTAGAGGTGACCTCCCTTCAGTAAAACTTTAAGGTGTGTAACCCCCCTTTAGGTTACATAAGGTAACTATTAAGAACTATTTCTTAGATATTCTTACGCCAGGGGCTAGTTATATAAAGATCAAAGCCAAGGTTGGCGGGCTTCAGTGTTAAACAAAGAATTCACAAATGTGTAAAAATCAACAAGTTTATAGTTATGTTTTATCATGTTTTATGAAGATTTTAGTGGCTGGTTTTATGCTACAGTGGATCAACTTTCTTATTAACATTACCTAACATTGTGAGGCAGTTTGAAGACAAAATGGGAGGGGCACGTTACTGTTCTCAATGTAGAACCTCTCATGAAGGAATCACAGGAAAGAAATGTCAACTTCTACAGCAAGGTGAAGTGGAACCTGGATCGTCAGTAACAGACAATTCTCAGGCGAGTAATCTTACGATCTATGACACTAATATCACTGGAGAGCAGGCGCATTTAGTGGCAGAACAGGTAGTGAATTCACCACATGCGACCACCAGTACAGGGGTCGTACTTTCTTCGCAAGATATCATTTTACAAGAATTACAACGGATGTCTCAAAGATTTGGGAGGCTGGAAGAGAAGGCAGAAGAGGACAGACAAGTACTTTCAGGTTTGGTAGTGGGTCTTAATAGACAGGAAAAAGTTGTGGATGGTTTAGTCAATGCTGCTCAGGTAGGAAAAAAGGCACAGAAAAATGTTAATGTACAAGAGTCAGTGCAAGTTATTCAAGAACAGAACAGTAAGAAAATAAACACGAGCAGTCTGTTTGATACAAATACAGTAGTATACAGTAGACCCTCGATTACCAAGGATAACACTCTGGTTAATGCTACCAAAACATGTCAGTGCATACAACAAAATCCCACTACCAACACCTTTTTTTCAAAATATCTTACAAACAAGTAACATTGGTGAAGATGGAGTCAATAGGATTCCATTGATTAGTTCACAAGTGTCAACAGTGCAAGGTAATAACGTATCAATGATTGAAAGTGGCCAGGCTAGACATCAACCAATGAATCAGATGCCAACATTCCCAGAATGGACAAATTTAAGGGACTCATCAGTCAACAATCAAACATTAGAGAATCTTAGTGCTAGTGCAGTTAGTCACATACAATCGAACAATGCTTTTTCACATACAATTAGCACTGTACCTGTCTTTTCAGCGGGCCAGGAGAATGGCAACCACATGCAACACAGACAAGGCAGTCAGCAGACAAGTTACATCAGTAATCCAGCAACTACGACAGAGTGCAGCAACAACATGACACAGACTCAAGGGACTGAACATCAGATCATTCCAACAATTCAGGCGCTGAAAAATTCTGCAGACATTCATACAAAGGTCAATCAAAGATATGCGGATCTGGAGGAAGCCATATCAGGAGGACAACAAGGTAATTTCGAAACTTTTCTAGAGAATTTACACAAGCAGGCTCAAAAACAGGCAAAACCCAATGTAAAATGGCCTCAGGACATGGCCTTTATAGGGGCACAACGGAAAAGACCAACATATGACCAACTGACCTCACTACAATGGCTACTGGGATTTCTTTGGATCCGACAGGAGGAGCAAGATCTGACAGTCAGAGAAAATATGATCGACTATCTAACCGAACTGACTCAAGACGCGTGTGACTTTACATGGGAGGCAGCAAAAGGTGCCCATGCAGTGCTGATGCATCGGATGAATGATGGGGTCATATCATGGTCGAATTTAGCTGAAATTCATAAGTTAAGAGCCAGATACGCCCAGACTACTGCAAGTCACGGTGTTCAAGAAAAAAATCGCTAAAAGTAGTGCCCTGCCTACAATACAACAAAGGAACATGCGCAAGACCTGGAGACCATGAATGGAAGAACTTACTATTAAAACCTATGTGTCAATTCTGTTTTAATACAAGTAGTAAAGTAGAAAATCATCCCAAAAAAGACTGTTGGGAAGGGGGTAGGGATCAAGTAAAAAACTAGATCAGGCTGTCAACATTGTGAACACACGGATTGTTTATGGGAAAAACATTTCAAAATCAGTTAGGAATCTAACTAACTATTGTTTGGATGTAAAAGGGTTAAATTATAATAAAAGGCAAAAGCCATACGCCAACAGTCCAAAAAGGGTAAAACTAGGGTGTTTTGGAAGAAAACAAATAACAAAAACACGTGTATGTACAATGATAAAAAGCATAATATTGAAAGTGTGGTTGAAAAATCAAATGTACGACAAAAAACGTATGAAAGCACAGTGTTGGTGTCGAATAGATTTGACATATTAAGTGATCTGGTTGATGAAGGGGAATATAGTCACAATAATGTGGCAAGTCAAAAAATTGAATGCAAACATGTGATCGGGGTCAAAAATATTGAACATAGTGAATTAAGTAATGAAGGGGAGGTTCAATATTCAAGAACAGATGTAAACAGTAGGGGAAACACAGAGGATCAAAAAGTCAACCAGAAAACTTTAAATATCAGTAACAGTGTGGAGATTGTAAAAGCAATCAAACAAGGAAAAGCTCCAGCGTGTGTAAGGCAAGTAAATGTAAATAGATTACAGGATAAATGTGTAGATTTACAAAAATGTATAAAACAACAAAAAAATCCTTATGGTTTCTTACCAATTTCAAATCTCAAACGAATTGGATTGGCATACAATGCAAGACCAAATGTTGTTTTAGCAAGTGAACAGTTTGATCCCATGGAAGTACATAAACAAGTCAGAGCCACGGGGAAATACAATTATGAGGAAGCAAAAATTCAGTTGCCATCTCAGATTAACTTCGATTTGTTAGCTGAATTAAGTAAAGATTACTGGGACTACCAACTCCCACTTTTCTTGAGATTCGGTTTTCCTCTAGATTTTCCTAAAAACAAAGAAAGCCATTTAAAAACAGCAGAGGAAAATCATGCTTCAGCTGTGAAATATGACAAGCATATTGAGACATATCTAGACACCGAGAGAAAACTAAAAGCAATTACAGGCCCTTATAAAAATCCTCCTTATGGGGATTTAACTCAAATTTCGCCCTTCATGACAAGAGATAAAAGTGATAGCGTTAATCACAGAGTCATCATAGACTTAAGTTGGCCGGCTGAAGCATCCATCAATTATTTTACAATACCAAATATGTATTTGAATACAGCATACAAGCTACAATATCCAACGGTAGATGATATAACAAAAGCTCTGTTAGAGGTGGAAAATAACCCCAAGATGTACAAAATTGACTTATCCAGGGCCTTTCGACAATTACCAATCGATCCATATGACTATAATCTCTTATGCCTGAAATGGAAAAGGGAATATTATTCAGACCAATTCTGTCCATTTGGCCATCGTTTTGGGAGTTTATCTTGTAGTAGACTGAGCGATTTCTTTAGATATCTAATGTGGCAGGAAGGTCATGTGATCTTCAATTATGTGGACGATTTAATAGGTATTGGCCCAGATAGTTCAGTCCAGGTAGCATATAAAAAATTGTTAAAAATACTACAGGACTTGAATTTTTCCATTAGTGACAAAAAGTTGGTGGAGCCCACCACTGTATGCAATTGCTTAGGCATGATATTGAACACAGATAAATTCACTATCTCAGTACCAGAGGACAAATTAGCAGAAATTATACAGAAATGTGAAAAATCCATGCAATGTCATACCATTTCAAAAAGGGACTTGCAACCTCTCATTGGTTCACGCATGTTTATACATAAGGCAGTACGATCTAGTAGATATTTTGTTAATCGAATACTGCAAGCTTTAAGACTAGCAGACAATGGTCGTATAAAGGTTACAGAGGATATGCAAAGAGATTTAAGATGGATCAGTGAGTTTGTACCCAAGTTTAATGGTACCACTACATATAAACATAACGTCATCCCTTGTCATAACATGCTTGAGATAGATGCATGTCTCGATAAAGTAGGTGGCGTGTGGATGGATTATGTGTATTCTGCTGAGATTCCTCAGAGTTTCAAAGAAAAAGGCCTATCCATAACTCACTTTGAAATGCTAAATATATTGGTAGCTATTAAAATGTGGGGCAACAAATGGATAGGTCAAAAAGTAAAATTGAAAACAGATAACATGGCAGTAGTCCAGGTATGCAACACAGGTCATACACGAGACATGGAACTAGCCAGTTACATTAGAAATATTTGGTTTTTAACTTCTGTGCAAGACATTGAACTAATAGTAGAACACATACCTGGTAAATTAAATAGCACAGCAGACCTATTATCAAGATGGTCTAACAGTAAAAAATGCCAGGATTCACTAAAAGCATTGGTAAAAAATCCAACATGGTGTGATGTTACAGATGAATGTTTTCAAGTAAATTACGTAATTTAGGTTAAATATATTTTTCATTGTGTTGTAGATAACTCCACAGTAGTAGGGATGTTAGCTCTGCGCGTCAGACAAAGGTTTGAACATGCATACAGACCAAAGACGTGGACAATGTACAAGAATATGTTTTTCTTGTTTCTGACATTTTGTGAGTTCACTGTACATCCAGTGTCATTAGAAGTGTTACTATTCTTTGTTGAATTCTTGGCATTCAATGATCTGAAACCTTCGTCTATTATGAATTATGTTACAGCAGTGAAATCTCAATATAAATGGTTTCATATAGAAGTTCAGATCTTTGATCATCCAAAGTTTAAATTGTTTATGAAAGCTGTGAATACTTCTATCAGAGCCCCCCCCCCCCCCCCCCCCCCCCCCCCCCCTTCACAAAGACATCTTTCATATTCAGACTCTCCATAACATTATCACAGTTTCCAACTCTCTCCCCTTTCCCTCTGTTTTTAATGCTATTTATCTCCTGGCCTTTTTGGGGTTTTTACGTATTTCGAACTTGGCTCCCACTTCAAAATCTACCTTCGATTTAGCAAAACATTTATCCAGAGGGGATTTTATTTGTCATGACACATCAGCAGTTCTAATAAAATGGTCCAAAACTCTTCAGACCTCAAATTCTGGTACTTTCATTACTCTTCCCAATTTAGGGTCGTCCCCCTTGTGTCCCATTACAGCGGTCAAGAATATGATCACCTCCCTCCCACTTCCTTCCAATTTTCCCATGTTTGTTACATCTCAGAGGGTAGTAACACAATCTCAAATTAGAACTCATCTCAAAAAAGTCTTATCCCTTCTTAACTTAGATCCTCACCACTTCACCTTTCATACCTTTAGACGGTCTGGAGCAACACTTGCCTTTAATAACAATGTCCCCATTCAGCACATCAAAAGACAAGGAACATGGTCTAGTGATGCAGTACATGCCTATATCATTCAGGATCCCTTACACGCATCATCAGTCTCCTCCACCTTCCAATCTTTACTAGCTATGTAACTACACTACTTCTATAGATTGAGCGTTTGGCGGAGTTTTTTATGTTAGGGTAATAATTGGCAAGTTTATAACATGGTTTACAAATATAAACAACACAGCATTCCTCCACCTGAAAGGGGAGTTAGATTTGTATGTCACATTGTGTATATATGTTCATTACAATGACATGGTTTACATAGAGGTAGCAGAAGACTCCTCTATCTAGGTTCAGTTAAATGGTGTACGTTTTGATAACATGAAGTTCCTCATGTATTTACAGTCAATATTTAATGGTAGAATTCGGTGTTGACAGCCGTACTGAAGTTGTTTTATTATATATTTTAGCAGAATCTTAGTATTTTAATCAGAAAGTTATGACATAGAAGTAAAAATTGTAAGTGTGGGTCAGGTACTGAAATATGGACAGTTAAAACACTTGAACCCACACTTTTAGTTATGTAGGTTTAGTAAGTGTTACAGTAATACTCATAGATACTAACATACTAATAATATATGTATTTTAATAAAAAATTATTTACTTCGCAAAGGAGGTGTTTTATTATTGTATGAATTTAAAAAATTTTAATTGAAAGGTCACCTTAGGGATTGTGCAGAAGTCACAGTATTTGGGAACGTAGGTCAGTCCTAGAGGTGACCTCCCTTCAGTAAAACTTTAAGGTGTGTAACCCCCCTTTAGGTTACATAAGGTAACTATTAAGAACTATTTCTTAGATATTCTTACGCCAGGGGCTAGTTATATAAAGATCAAAGCCAAGGTTGGCGGGCTTCAGTGTTAAACAAAGAATTCACAAATGTGTAAAAATCAACACCCTCCCTCCCATCCCTTGAGATAGGGGTGGCGTAACAGGTATAAGGTGGAGTTTTTTATGTTAGGGTAATAATTGGCAAGTTTATAACATGGTTTACAAATATAAACAACACAGCATTCCTCCACCTGAAAGGGGAGTTAGATTTGTATGTCACAATGTGTATATATGTTCATTACAATGACATGGTTTACATAGAGGTAGCAGAAGACTCCTCTATCTAGGTTCAGTTAAATGGTGTACATTTTGATAACATGAAGTTCCTCATGTATTTACAGTCAATATTTAATGGTAGAATTCGGTGTTGACAGCCGTACTGAAGTTGTTTTATTATATATGTTAGCAGAATCTTAGTATTTTAATCAGAAAGTTATGACATAGAAGTAAAAATTGTAAGTGTGGGTCAGGTACTGAAATATGGACAGTTAAAACACTTGAACCCACACTTTTAGTTATGTAGGTTTAGTAAGTGTTACAGTAATACTCATAGATACTAACATACTAATAATATATGTATTTTCATAAAAAATTATTTACTTCGCAAAGGAGGTGTTTTATTATTGTATGAATTTAAAAAATTTTAATTGAAAGGTCACCTTAGGGACTGTGCAGAAGTTACAGTATTTGGGAACGTAGGTCAGTCCTAGAGGTGACCTCCCTTCAGTAAAACTTTAAGGTGTGTAACCCCCTTTAGGTTACATAAGGTAACTGTTAAGAACTATTTCTTAGATATTCTTACGCCAGGGGCTAGTTATATAAAGATCAAAGCCAAGGTTGGCGGGCTTCAGTGTTAAACAAAGAATTCACAAATGTGTAAAAATCAACACCCTCCCTCCCATCCCTTGAGATAGGGTTGGCATAACAGGTATAAGGTGGAGTTTTTTATGTTAGGGTAATAATTGGCAAGTTTATAACATGGTTTACAAATATAAACAACACAGCATTCCTCCACCTGAAAGGGGAGTTAGATTTGTATGTCACAATGTGTATATATGTTCATTACAATGACATGGTTTACATAGAGGTACCAGAAGACTCCTCTATCTAGGTTCAGTTAAATGGTGTACGTTTTGATAACATGAAGTTCTTCATGTATTTACAGTCAATATTTAATGGTAGAATTCGATGTTGACAGCCGTACTGAAGTTGTTTTATTATATATTTTAGCAGAATCTTAGTATTTTAATCAGAAAGTTATGACATAGAAGTAAAAATTGTAAGTGTGGGTCAGGTACTGAAATATAGACAGTTAAAACACTTGAACCCACACTTTTAGTTATGTAGGTTTAGTAAGTGTTACAGTAATACTCATAGATACTAACATACTAATAATATATGTATTTTAATAAAAAATTATTTACTCCGCAAAGGAGGTGTTTTATTGTATGAATTTGAAAAAATTTTAATTGGAAGGTCACCTTAGGGACTGATGTGTAATACACAGCATTTTATCTCCCCTGTGATAAACAATTCCTCAGACTCCAAGGCAATAGTTTCATAGTTTTATCTCTTTCACATTAATAGGTTACAATTCCAATTTGAACATATGTTATGTCTTGATCAGATTTTAAACTTTTCTACATTCTATTCAAAAATCTATGTTTATAAAGCTATGTTGAAATTAATTTAAACTTCATCAAGAGAGATGTACTGTTCTGAAAAAAAATAAATTGATAGCAAGTCATAAGAGAAACAAGGGCATTGAAAATATACCTGTATTCAACACTTAAATATGACTATTTTAGTCCTGATGCTCTAAATAAAATTACAGAACTAGAAAGTTCTAGGTCTCATAAAGGGCTCTTGTTACTCTTACTCAACCACTAAAAAGTATATTTATTGGAATGTCTAAATTATAATTATTTATGAAGTGGCTGGGCTACCATCAATGATGGATTTACAACTGTATATTCTGGTCACTGGTAGCAATAAATACAGAATATTTTAGTTAAGCAGTCAGTTTGAAATATAACTTTTCCAAATATTATGAAATTGTATGCTGGTGTAATGTTATTAAAACAAAAATGTCACATTTGGCAGATACATTGAATGAAAATTCTTCCACTTCAATTTCAATAAATTTACTCAGTTTGTTTTTGAGTAACAGTTTTTATCTGTGTTGAAAGATGACAGAATCATATTATGGTTGAGTTTAGCTCACTAAAGTGAACACAGTGGTGAACAGATTATAAAAATTGGACCAGAAATAGCAAGTTTTGGTCCTTTAAAGTGACATTACATAGAAAAAAACAATTACTTAGATTCTTAATTATCATCCATTTAAACCCTATTTATCTGTACCTCTTCTGGCTTCAGATATAAACTACATGGGAACTAGTTACTTCATGTGCAGCCACATAATTTTTTAAATATTTGGTACCATTATTGAACAAGAAATGAACAGGCCAGTCAGGAATAAAATGGTAACCTTAGTCCTTAAAGGCTTGTACATGTACAAATAAAAGTTAAAAATGAAGTAATAACTTTACAAAATTTTACTTAATATAAACTTTACTTCCTTCTCTTTTCACCATAAATAAATCAGCTAGGGATTATCATTTTGACTACTTCCCAAATATGTTCCCAAACAGGTTCTTCTGACTATAAAATGCCCTATCAGAAATCATATTTGTTACCATAGATCATTAGACTAAGTTTTAAATCCAAATGAATTAAAAGTTATTTTGGTCCAATTTTTTTTCAATCTTTGTTAAATGTTTTAAACATCAGTCCCCACCCAGCCCAAGACAAGCAAACACCAGATGCGGAGCATTGGTTTATTAATACATAAGTACATTTATTAAATGTGATACATTCGTATATATATATCATATCTAGGAATATTTACAGATTATAATTTGTGTAAATACAGTTTAGGGTCATGTAAGGTAAATACAAATGGTTAGCCATACAAAATTACAGATGATTAAACACACAGACCACAACATCAGTATAAAATAATTTATGAACAATACTTGTAAATAATCTATACTTTGTATATGCTAGACAATACTTGTAAATAATGTACACTTTTTTACTGCAAGACAATCCAAAATTCTGATTATTTATGTGGATGTATTAGTACATCCCACAATGACCTATGACCCCCCCCCCCCCCCCCCCTTAATGCTATTTCCTGTAGGTTTAAATCCTGGGCTAAATCAGGCCCACCCCACTGTACAGGTCCAATACGGACGAACAGCCAAGGAAGGTCAATGGTCAAAGTCATGTTCTATTCTAAAGATTACTGATGACTGCATGAACATCATAAAAAGCCTACTAAAATATAAAAACACCAGTGAAAATTCCAAATAAAAACCTAAAACTACATTAAAATATATCCTGGGCAGGGAGGGAGGGCAAATTCTTAACACGTCCTTCCTCCTGTCCTGATTTTATGTAACTGAAGCTATGATGCCACAAATTCCCACCACTTTATGAATCCACCAATGAGATCACTTGTTACATCCCTGCCAATGCCCACCCCATAGTCTGGTACCCAATTCAGGTCTCACCCAACTTTTTAAGAGCTTGTGTTGGGCTGGGGGGGACTGACAGCAGTGATGCCTTGACACCACTCTAGAAAAACTTGAATATTAGGTTTAATATTTGATAAAACACGAGAGAGGAGACTTGTGTAAATGTAGAGCTGTGTACTTTGATAAACAGGATCACTGTGCAGTATCTACAGTGACATAGTTCAACTGAGGAGGGATTTCACACAGAAACATACACACATTCTGTGCAGTGGATAAAAACCTAATGATCTGCTGCATTGTGTACTCTCTTCATTTATTTATTTATTTATTTGGGGTTTTACGTCGCTTTCAACACTGTACAGGTCATATCACGACGGGTAGTTGGAAGGGCAGAGGAAACCTCTCTTCAAGAAAGAGCTTTATAAATGTGTTTCAGTGCACAAAACAAGTTGTGGGGGTATATACCTTTAGTTTCATAAAATTTCTGTTCTTATCTCCTTTCAAATATGAAATGAGCATATCGACCTTTATGACTGAAAAGATAAGTCATATGACCAATAAGATTATGATCAGGACTATGTTACCGTGGCAGTCAAGTGGCCATCAAATTGACCAGAGGTATTGGTAAAGTGACCTTAATAATATTATGTATATCATTAAAATATATTTACAGAGCTTCTGCTTGTTATTGGTGAATTACAATCACGGTACTATGTATTCCTTTTATAGCTGATTTTTTAAAATATTTTTATGTAAACATTAACTTATTTAATTTATTATTCAAATTAACTTGTTGAAATTAAACGCAAAGCAACCCTTGTGAAGTATGATGTTTGATGTTTTGTTACTCCACATAAAATATTTGTCTTGGGATAAAATTGCATAATATATGTCATTCGGTAGCTATTCCTTTTATGTGCAATGAGTGCATGTTGTCTATAATGTAAATAGTATAATACTTAACTATATACATGTCATTACCATAAAATAATATATATCTATATCTATTTTTTATTATGGATTCAATGAAAGCAACTGGTCTTTATTAAAACAGGCTGTTCACCATTGAGTGGTAAGATAGTTCACCAAGAAAGTGATTATGGAAAGACGTTCTCAGTGTTCTCTCCAAACTACAGAGAACCTGTCAACTGGAAGTATGAACTGGGTGATGAATGCTACTGGCTACTGCAGGTAATGGAACACACCAATCTAGAAATTAAAACATTGACCTTGAAGGCGAGTTAAGGTTAATTATGAAAATAGGCAAGAGTCATAAGTTAGGACACACAGTTGGAAATAGTTATGTTCAGATCTACAAATGTTTACATTGTCAACACGATAACACTAGCATACACAGGAATATTGCTTAGACAAGTTCGAGACATCTTAACATAAAAGTGTAATAAGTTAAACATACAAAGATAACAACAAAAATAGATTTTGACAAACTATATGATCTGATGAATCTTATTAATGCTATTTTCTGGATTCAGCACCCAAATGCCAGTATGGCTATCATAAGGCTCTCAAAAGGTAAGAATGAAACAGTTTACAATTGTTATCTCACAATTTAATTGGTTCATATATGTGCAGTGTAAGTTTAACTTACACCTGGGCAAAGTCTCCAGATTTGGTGAAGTTACAATTTTTAGACAGTTTGGAGAGATATCTAAATTACAAATGTGCATCTGCTTTAGCAGAGCTATGCATATTTATAAAATAAATAGGTTATGCACAAAACATATCTCAATAATGTCAAGTTCATATTTTATTCATATATATAAATTCATATAATCCATATAATATTCAGTTTGAAATCTAGATGGAAATAAAATAAAATGGTGGTTTTTGGACCCAAACTACACACATCACAAACTCAAAGTTGATATTTCAAATACTGGTCAAATTCCGATTTGAATTGGATTAGAATTAGTCCAAGAACTATTATGACAAGACAACATATGACCACATATGCAGGGTTCCATGCTTTTGTACCTCAGTTTTGTCTGTTCCAGTTGACTGGGTCAGAATAAAAATGAATCCATACCAGATAAATATGACTGAGGGTTTATCTAGTTTTAAAACATCATTTAAAGTAAAAAACATAGTCCCTGAATACCATAAACCTTTAAAATAATAAGCTTCATTCAGTTACTTCAGCTAAATATTTGTGCATGATTTCCAGGCTCCTTCAAGTTACCAGATATCCTGGTGGATTGGCTATGACTCAGACAACACTGGCACTGGATACTTTATTGGCCTTCCAGCTGAAAGTTCAGGGTGTCAATTCTGGATTGAAATAAAAACCCTGGATGAAATTAGAGGAATTAGGTAAATTGTGGAATTCTTCTCCAGTTTAAGTAAAGTCGAGTAATCTCCTATTGATATATGTTGTGTTTTTTTGTCAGTTATATTCCAGTTATTGTCAGTTGATGATTCTTGATGTTACAAGTTTTCCGGATCTCAATACTTTTTCATACATCAAACATAAACAGTCACTGTGTGTAAACACCTGCCATTGGAATATTGTGTGACAAGAACAGGATGCCTGAATGTGATTTGAAATAAAAATCAAGTTTTTTAACTGTCACTTGTACATGATTATTTAAAGACAATCATTCTGACTGTATCTCCTATTCTCAAGGTTTTTATGATAAAATGTACCATTTGTACACCCTATGTATCCAAAGTATGATCCAAATAGACTCTTCCTCGGGAAGGTAAGGAGTACCAAACATGAGAGCAATGTTTGTGGCCACCTCTGGATGCTGCTATATTTTGCTTAAGATAACTCTGAATCGATTGGTCACTCCTATGCCCTTGCCCTTTGTATATACATCTGGAAGCAATTATTGGTCTCCACAGTAGTCCTAACATGTAATTGTATTGCTGAAGTTTAGGTAGTTCTAGGATCCAGATGCTTAAGATCCTATACCTATCAGACAGCTTTAGGGTCACTCATGTCCCTGTTATGCCGCATCATTTTGAGATCAGGATTAATCCTGAAAGGTCAGGATACAAAATTCTGGAGAAGAAAAGGTATGATCAGGATCAGTTAGAATTTAAACTTTGTCATAGACATGGTCCCAACAATCCCTGAATGTAGAACCAGGCCTTTACCCACATACAAAAATTCATAAAGATACGTTTATTAATTTTGAGTAATTGGGAACATTAGCAACACTCTCAAAACAAACTCTCCTGGTTGGAGAAAACAGAAACAGACAGGCAAACAAATGGGCATACTTAAAAACATAACCTCCCTGGTGGAATTAATTATAGGTTTAATTGAAACCAACAATGCAATGTGAACCATTTCTTACATAACCTATTACATTTTAATGCAGATTCTGTGGCCTGTTGAATGATACCACCTCCGATCTGACAAAACCTCATCTCAGCCATAGCCGTGAACTTCTTATCAGCTTCCGTACATTCACTGATGTCTACTTCCCAATGGATGACCTCTCTTTCAGGGGTGTTCATCTGCAGTATGAACTCAGCAAGTATCTGCCAGTGTATTTGTTTATTTGGGGTTTTACGTCGCTTTCAACACTGTACAGGTCATATCACGACGGGTAGTTGGAAGGGCAGAGGAAACCAGTACATAGAGTTCGCTAGGGTTGTGTACTGTAAACTGCCGACCAACGGCAAGCAACTACCAGCTTTCCCACTTACGGCCATGACGGGGATCGATCCCCGGCCACAGAGGTGGGAGGCGAGAGTGTTACCACTCTGCCACCGTGGCCCCACCAGTGTATCAAAATAACAAAATATTTATCAATTGTCTGACATGAATAATGTGTACAGATGAAAGCAATACCTTTCTGCCTTGGTAAAAGGAAAATGTTAAATTTAATTGCCTTTTGTGAATTTACCATGACACACATGTTTCATATCAAATCAATACATTAATGGGGCTGACAAAATTTATCAAACTATACAAGAGTAACAAAATCGTTCTGAAATATAAAGAAGTTGCTGTAATTGTCCCATCACAAAAGGTTTTGTTGGAGCTACAGTTTAATGCAGTACTAATTGAAATATTGTATCACTACAGGTTTATGGTAGCAGTGATATGACCATGTTAAAGTAGGTTTAATAGAAATAATTTATTACCACAGACTTATGAAAGCAAGAAAAAGCCAATTTAATATAAATTTATTTGTGATCAATTTTTGTATCAATATAGATTAATGATAGCAATATGGATTAATGATAGCATTGACGGTGACAATTTGACATAGTTGTGTAATAATGCGCCCCTTGCATTCTCTTGTTCCTGTATTCACCAGAGACCAAGTAATTATTTCATCCACATATCATTACATGATATAGCCCTTCCTTTACATGCTTTTTTGGAAGAGACTGGTTTGGTATGATGGGTATTACAAATTGCCCAAACTTATATTAGCCACGAATATGTTATATACATCACTAGAAATGTATTTTTAAAATGTATTTTCATTATCCTGCCCCTTTTTTGTTGCATCAAAATACATCCAGAGATGCATATATCTCCAGTTAAAAAATTCAAATTTTATAATTAATGGTGACTTGTAAGAATCGATAATTTCACAGCACATTTTGTATGTTTTTCATTCTTTGTTTAAATATAGACCTATTCTATTTTTTACTAAAGTAATGTGGTGGATAAAAAATTTAAAACATAATTAGACATTTGCGAAAATATATCACCTTGAATATGAATATTAACCATGGTGTACTCGTGCTATGCACACATGCTATATTGACACCTTTACTCATATTTTGTTTCATGAATTTTACTTCCTGTCAATTCACCAATTCGATTAGGGATTCTTTGGGGGAAATCGTGGAATCGGAAAGGTTTTGCAGTATGGCAGCTTGCAAATCGACATATTTTTGATACCAACCCAGTCCTAATTAAAACATGTATTCAGAAGCTAATTTAACATATGTGAAAAATATATCGCATGTGCACACATGTTATTTTGTCATCTTTTTTTGTCTTTTGTTTCATGAATTGTACTTATTTTTTTCCTGTCAATATGCCTATTCGATTGGGGATTTTTTTCAGAGTCCTCAAATTGGAAAAGTTTTATACTGGCAGCCTGCAAATCTATATATTTTTTATATCAACCAGACCCTAATTTATATATGTAATTCAGGAATAACATGTTGTTATGGTTGCAAAGGTTGTGGAAAATACATCGAAATTAATCAGAGGCAGATACAGGATTTCCCGAAAGAGGGGGCGTGGGTTGACGCGGGTAATGGATATTTCATGCTTGGACATTTTGTAGCGTGACATATCACGCGGTGCACGGACAAAATGTCGGCGGACAAAATCCTGGGGGACAAAACACCAGTCAAAATTGCAAGGGGGGACAAAATACTGGCCATTTTAAGGGACAAGGAGGGCAAAATGCCAATCTTATCTAAACACTTAATATATGATACTGATTGTCAAGTAAACTGAAAAAGCCTCTAGCAGAAAAAAGCCTCTAAAAACCTGCAGTAGAAAATACCGCAGTACAAAAGCCCTCTAACTAAATGGTACATAACACATTTACACAAGCCCTGCCAAGTAGTGTACATCATGTAACGAAGGTTTGGGTATTTTCTACTGGGGTTATTTGTTCATACACTACTTTTCTGCTGTGACTTTTTCTGCAGTTTTTTTTTTCTATTGGGGCTTTTTGTACACTCAATTGTCGGATACATACAGCAGTTTACTGACATGAATAAAAACACATGGATCCTAAAATAAACTTCAAAGGGGCTCCCCATAATGAACAATTGTATAACTGTAAAAAATTTGGAGGGAAACATACTTGAAATCTAAATTTAAATGCCACAATGTTTCTTCAACATTTTTATTTTACAACAACTGATTCTACTGAGCAAATTAGAACTGAAACATAGAACTGCAGTATTAAATTATTAGATCACCAAATTATTAATTGGTTTGTAAATTGTTTTGTAAATTGTATATCTCATGTTTAAACATACACTGGTAAACAAAGGTTTATACACAAAGTCATCCACAAAAGATGTAATCCTCAGCTTGTTTGAGGATGAGACCCAACATACTACACACACAAAAGAACCTAATCCCCTTTGATACTGGACAGTGACACAGGTATAATGACTGTCACTTTAAACAGGCATATTACCCTAGTAAAAACAGATCTTGGGGTGGGGGGATTGGAGGAGGGGCGTGGACAGGGACAAAAAGCCCCATGACTAAAGGTTTCAAACTCTGAAAGGGGGGGCGTGCGCCCTCCACGCCCCCCCTGGATCTGCAACTGTTAATGTCCGTAATATAAAACACTCAAAACATGGATAAAATAAACCCAAACTTGCAGTCATTCAGATTTCATTGTGTAATATTCTTTTTATTTTGAAGGAATTTATTTTAGCTAGTGAAGGAGTGACCTTAAATTAAGAACATTGAGATGCACATCAATGTTACCAAACAGACTAATTATAATTTAATAACTTTACTGGTGAATACACACTAATAAGGTAACCTTAAGTTAATAAACATTAAATTAGTTTCATGTTAAGGTCACCCTGATATGTAGGTATTTACAAATTGTTATGGTAACTACTTTATGATAATATTACTATTAATAGAAACATTTATAGCGCAATATTGATGAGGATCATCTAATGTGATGAAATCCAAAGGGGACATCAAAAACTGAGCAAAAGTTTTCTCATCATCAAAATTTAAATCTAAACCGGCCACATAAGGAAACACTGCTTAAATAGGGAAAGTTAGTTTTCATAAGGAAAAAAATTCTACTCTCCTCAATGTTGCAGCCACTTTTGTGTCTAACCATGGGATAATTTGTGGGCAATCTGGGCTAACATGTTGTTATGATTGCAAAATGTGTGGAAAATACATAACAATTAATACCCTCAATATAAAAAAAAACACTTAAAACTAAAGATACAAAATCTTGCAGTCATTCAGATGTTTTTGTGTTATATTTTGCAGGACACCATTCTCCTCAAAAAACAAATTCCCCACTGATTGTCCACACAAAAGGATTCTGGTACTTCTGGCCTGATGTTACAACCGGGTGAGTAATCACTAACTGCTGTCACCAATAATGGTTACACTTACTCCGACAGTTATAATGATTTGCTGACATTCTTCGGTTCCCTGGTGATTATGGGAATGTTCCACTGGAGCCAATCCTATAACCCACTATATGACTCTAGGGTCAGTTGCAAAAGCCTGGAGTTGTACACCAAAATCTTGAAAAAAGTGCGCAAAAATATTGGGTTGATTTCATCTCCCAGACAGGACATAACAGCTTGTCTGGATCTACTTCGCAACCTGAAGTTAGGTTGGGATGATTATCCCCATGACAAGACGGGAAACTACCAGGACAAGCAGTAAACCCCTAACTGACATGGCCTATCAAGCCTTGATAAGCCGTACTGTCAAACTAACAAGACTGGATCATTTTCCCAACCCACCCTGACTGGACTTTAATTCCTGTAGTCGGGATTGCGAGTCGGGATCAAACCCATACTATATAAACACCCTCTCGCTGTCATTAATCATAATTTATCACTGCAAAGACCCCAGCTCTGCACTGGGGATACTTTCTACAGAAGCATTGGGTACTTTTGTTTTTATTGAGTTTAATATTTTGATTTTCATCATGATCTACAAACAGAAATGCACACATCTGAAGCCAGAACCACCACAGTTCCTACAGCCAGCACCACAGTAATAGCCAGTACCCAGGAGAAAAAGCTACTGGATCATGCCCAAGATACTTACATCCCAGGATACCAGAATTTTGTCAGGATGCCACCTGCCTTTTTTTACCTCATCAAAGGATGCATACACCACCACATCAAGAAATCAGTCACTCATTTTAGGAAGCCCTTAAAATGGATTGAAACTAGCAATAAAGTTGAGGCACCTGGCAATAGGAGAAACCTACACCTCCTTACAGTATCACTAACTGATTAGCCAAACCACCATCTATAAAGTCGTCCCAAGGTCTGCTGAGCCATCCTAATGAATTCCGGGAAGAATATTTGTGCTGCCCTACTAACTCTGAAGGCTGTAAAAAGGTGGAGGAGAAGTTCAGAACCAGATGGAATGTCCCCCATGCTGTAGGCACATTAGTCAGGAAGCATATCGCCATGAAGAAGCCAAAGAAATCTGGGAGTGACCATTACAACTACTTCTTTTCCCTTTTGCTGCTAGCCCTGGTTGATACAGAATACAGATTTCTCTTTGTCAATGTTTGGTCAAGTGGATCTACATCAGATGCACAGATTTTTAATCAAAATGATTTGAGGGAGAAGATCAAGGATGACTCATTGGAGCTTCTGCCTTTTCAGGACTATCCAATTACTCCAAATACTTTTTAGGCTGGTGTTGCTCAAATTTGTAATCAAAATTTTTTAATCCATTTCCAACAAGTTTCAAAACTATTTTAAAATCAAATCACACGTTCTCTAAGACTGTTGAAAAACTTCAACCCAAGTTATGTGAAAATGTCCCCCATTAAAAGTAAAAATTTACTCGGTTTGTTTGGTTGTGTTTTATATTTTCTGAATATTCTGCTAGTGGATATTACGGGCATTACTGTCCTTTACCGGGATCTACTCAGTCATTTTTGGTTGTGGTTTGTACTTTTTTGTCCTTAATGTTTTTGCTGTCAATTTTTGCATGTTTCCATTTCGTCTGTGGTTTGTAATTCCTTATGATGCGGACTGTTACACTCCTTCTTTGTATTGTTGGCCTCTTTGTACATTACCATAAGAGTCAAAATAGAATTCGGACTAGGTGCGATGTCGGCCTGCATGGACGTAAATATGATGGACCCACTACCAAATCCATTTTGTTCATTTATGTCAGGACACATAGAGTCACTTTTTGTGAAAAGGCATCTCTCAGGCAGCTTGCTCTGGTTCTATTGTCGGGTGATGGAGCTCTAAATCCTGGGCCATTGAAGTTTGGGTTTGCTAACTGCCGGTCCATTAGGAATAAAGGTCCAATTCTCTGTGATGAAATCCAAACTGGAAATTTTGATGTTTTTGGTCTCACCGAGACCCATATCAAAGCTCTAGACACACCCTCATTTTTAAATGAGTTAACGCCTGAAGATTTTTCCCTTGTTCACACAAATAGAGAAAACAAATGTGGTGGCGGTGTTGGCTTTTTTATTAAATCTGCTCTTGATTTTAAAACCATTCATTCCCCTGAGTTCTCCTCCTTTGAAAATCACACTGTCTGTCTCACTCTTGATGGGCGTCGCTTGTTTCTTGGGGTCATTTACCGGCCCCCTGCCTCATCTGTAGTAAAATTTTTTGAAGATTTTCTGTCATATGTGGGTTTTTTGTCTTCCTTATCCCCCTCCTTTGTCATTTGTGGTGATTTTAATCTTCATGTCGACATTATGTCTCCAACAGTCTCTGAATTTAAATCAGTCATGGATTCTTGCTGTCTGTCCCAATACATTGATTTTCCTACTCACCTTCATGGTCATACCTTAGATTTGTTGATGGCTCCATCTGAGTTCTCTGCAATTTCTGATGTGAAAGGGTCAGGCTTCATCAGTGATCACAAAATTATCTCTTGTGTGGTTGACTTTCCATCTTTGGATACACCGATTCAGAAAGTTGTTACCTTCCGTCAGTACCATAAATTGAACATTGATAAATTCAGAAGTGACCTCCTGACCATTCCGTTTGTTAGCTCGCCATCTGATGACATAGATTTATTGCATGAACAGTACATGTCTGGTTTGTCTAGCCTTCTAGATATTCATGCACCAGTGAAGACTAAACAGCTCATCAAACCAGCCCCAAGCTGGATAACTGATGAGTATAGAACTGCCAAGTGCATGAGAAGGCAGTTTGAGCGTGCCTGGAGAAGAGACAAATCCCCTGAAAATCGTTCCCGTCTTCGACGACAGATAAATAGATGTAACCACATCCTAAATAGAAACAAGGGGTGTTTCTATCGTGATCTAGTCAGTGAAAATTGCAGCGATAGCAAGAGGTTATGGCATGCACTAAACAGAACATTGAGTCGGTCAAATTCTACTGTCCTCCCATCCTTTGATAATGAAAAGTCTTTAGCAAACAGATTTGGTTCGTTTTTCATTGATAAAATTAAAAAGATTCGAGACACCTTTAAATACACCCGATCTCAGGTTCTTCATCCAGACAAGGAGCCGCCGACTTTCTGTTCCTTTCAAGCTGTCACTGAGACTGAAGTCCTTAAGTTTATCAAGGAATCCCCTTCTAAAACTTGCTCCCTTGATCCATGCCCCACTCACATTGTGAAACAATGTATTGACATTCTTCTCCCTTCATTGACTAAACTAGTTAACTTGTCCCTCAAAAACGGCATTTTCCCTAATCCTTTCAAACAGGCTATTGTCACTCCCCTCCTCAAAAAGTCCACCCTTTCAAAAGAGGATTTGAAGAGTTACCGACCAGTGTCCGGTCTTAGCTTCTTGTCAAAATTGGTCGAGCGAATTGTGGCTGCCCAAATTAGATCTCACATGGATTCTCATGATCTTGGTAATACTTTCCAGTCAGCCTACAAGGTAGGCCACTCGACAGAAACTGCCTTGTTGTGCATCAAAAATGAGATTCACTTATCTCTGTCCAAGGGCATGCCTACAGCACTAGTGCTACTCGACCTGTCTGCGGCATTCGATACTATCGATCATGACACACTGCTATCCTGTCTGTCGTCTAGATTTGGTTTTGCTGGATCGGCATTAAAATGGTTTAGATCCTATCTCCAGGATCGTTTTCAGTCAGTCAAGATTGGTTCTAGTCTTTCGAATTTGTTCAAATTGAAGTTTGGAGTCCCCCAAGGTTCTGTCTTAGGTCCCCTTCTGTTTTCCCTCTACACAACACCTCTGAGCCAAGTCATCAGAAAATATACCGGAGTCCGTTACCACTTCTATGCAGACGACACTCAGTTGTTCATTCACTTATCCCCTGATGATAGTCTCAAGTCTTTTGACCGTCTTAAATCATGTTTGAATGATATTCAGGTCTGGATGTCTGAAAACAAACTCAAGCTAAATCCCGATAAAACAGAATTCATAGTCTTCGGTGCCAAAGACAGACACAAATGGCTCAGTGACTCACTACCTGTCAATATCCTGGGAAATTGTCTCTCTCCCGCTGATGTTGTACGCAATCTGGGCGTTCTGTTTGATGCAAAGTTTTGTTTCACCAATCACGTAAATTCTGTTATCAAATCCTGCTTTATCAGCCTCAGGGACCTTCATCGTATCAGGAGGTTTCTTTCTGTGGATACATCAGTGGTGATTGCAAATGCTCTGGTCAGTAGTCGTTTGGACTATTGCAACTCTCTTTTTCGCAGTTTGTCATCCCGAAATGCTACAAGGCTCCAATATGTTCAAAATGCGCTTGCACGGTTTGTCACTGGTGCTTCAAAGTACACTCACATTACATCCACCCTTAGGACACTCCATTGGCTACCCGTTAGACAACTATTATCTTCAAAACCCTAGTTTTGGTCTATAAGGACCTCACCACTGGCCAGCCTAAGTATTTTGCACCATATCTCCCCTTGTACAAATCTGCCGTGAATACAAGACGTTCCAATCCCAAAAATTTGTTCCTTCTGGTTCCCTCTTACTGTCCTTCCATCCATAAATCAAAGGTCCATTTTAACAATAGTTTCTCATATGATGCCCCTAAGTTATGGAATGATCTTCCATATGATATACGCAGTGCTCCAAATCTCTCCAGTTTCAAAAGTCGACTCAAAACCTACCTATTTCAGAAATCATTCCCACCATAGCTTCTTACTACCGAACACCGGACCGCCTCCCTGGCAACGACTCGGAACATGTCTAATGTCTCATGATTTATGCCTTACGGATTGGATGATGTGCCTTAGAATCCGTTGATACGGAGATTAAGCACCTGGACAACTGATTGATTAGGAAACCTGAAAAGTTTCTCAAAGGTCAAAAATGAAAAGGTTGAATCCAAAGTTCAAAATACTTTCCCAAAATGTTAAAGTTTCTTAAAGTCAAAGAGTTTTTATTTTTTGCCAATTTTTTATTTTGGAGCTGGTCCAATTTTTTCTTTCTTTTCCTTTTGGCCTAAGTCTTTTTTGTTCTAAGTTTTAATCTCCAATTCTTTTTTCTTCTAAGTTCAAAATTTCAAAAGAATTTTTTAACTTTAAAACTTTAGATTTTTTTCACTCAATATTCATTCATCTATTCACTCATTTTTGTGTTTGGGGTAGTTTTTTGTGTGGTTCAGTGTAATGTACCGCCACGCAGCAAGAACATTAGCAGCAACCAATAGAAGCCTCAGCCTCCCCAGCAGTCAGCTGACCCCAAACAGCAGTAGAACCACTGCACTTACCTACAATCAGTCCTTTTCAGGACCATTGCTGTAGAATTTATAGGTCCTTCTCAGAACTGTAGAATTTATAGGTCCTTCTCTCAAATCTTCCAAAAAACAATTATTCAGTTTGCTGTTTAACAACAATCCCAAAAGAAGAAGCATTACACCACCCCAAACGAAATACATAACCCCCAAACACACACAAAAAATAAAATGAGTGAATGAGTGATTGAAGATTTGAAGTTAAAAAAAATAAATTGTAAATATTTTTCAACTTAAAAAAATAGATATAACATTTTGGAATAACTTTTTTAAAAACTACTTACATACACCATCTGTTCAATATGTATGGCTGCTACATCTTTTGCTAGGGTCGGTGCCCTGTCTGCTCTGCCCTTATGTGTCCTCAGCATGTTTTGCAACACCACAATTGTAAACACAATGTGTCTGACAATCTTTGGTCATTACTTTGTCGTGCCCAGTAGTCCCCTCAATCTGCTCATTAATATTCCAAATACATTATCTCTTGCTCTGGAGATCCTGTACTTTGCTTTTCTTTCTTCCTTCGTGAGTTGTATTCTGCTGTAGGGTATCATCATCCATGACATCAAAGCAAAGGCTTTGTCACCCAGCAAGAAATATTGCTAATTTGATCCTCCTTCCCCTGGTGGTTCAGGTGGCGGAAGCCCCAAGGTGTTATCCTCTATGTTCTCCCTTAAATCATTTTGGTTAAAAATCTGTACATATGATAAAGATTCAATTGACTAAACATTGGCACAGTGGAATCTGTATTCCATCAAGGATGGCTCAGCAGACCTTTTGGATGAATTTACAGATGGTGGTTTGACCGACCAGCCTGTGATACTGCAAGGAGGTGCAGGTTTCTCCTGTGGCCAGGTGTCTGAGTGTTATTGCTATTTTCAATCTAACTTCTAAGGGCTTCCTAAAATAGGTGACTAATTTCTTAGTGAGGTGGTTTATGTGTTCGTCAATAAGGTTAAAAAAGGCAGGTGGTACCCTGACAAAATTCTTGTCTTTGAAGTATCTAGGGCATAGCCCAGGGGTTTGGTGGCTTTCTTCTTCTTCTGTGTGGTGACTGCTGCTGTGATCGTGGTGCTGGTTGTAAGGCAGGTAGTAGTCCTAGGTTCAGATGTGTCCTTTTTTGTCTGCAAATCATCATGAAAATCAAAACATTAAAGTCAATAAAAACAAAAGTACCCAAAGCTTCTGTAGAAAGTCTGAGTCTGTCTGATGTGTAGCTGGCATCTTTGCAGTGATAAATGATGAGTTATGGCAGCCAGAAGGGGATTTATTTAGTTTGGTTTCATCATGACTCTCTGTCCCAAATCCAGAAATTAATCAGTCAAGTCGAGGTGAGTCCTGTTGTTTAGTCCATGCTTCAGTCCTGTTGGTTTGTCAGTACGGCTTGTCAGGGATTGATAAGCTTGTCTGTTACGGCTTTATATCTTCTGATAGTTTCTCCTCTGGTGGTGGAGAAAAGCACCCAGACCCCAAGTCAGGTCGGTATCTTAATTAAAATTACCCTACGCTTCTGTAGAAGTCTGTCTGATGTGTAACTGGCATCTTTGCAGTGATAAATAATGAGTTATGGCAGCCAGAGGGTGTTTATATAGTTTGGTTTCATCCTGACTCCCTATCCCAAGTCCAGAAATTAATCAGTCCAGTTGGGGTGAGCCCTGTCGGTTTGTCAGTTCGGCTTGTCAGAGCTTAATACAGCTTGTCTATTAGGGGGTTACATCCTGATGACCTGAAACAGACCCAAATTTAATCTACTTTTTTTACATATTTTATTTATTTTGTTAAATGTACAAGAAAAATGACATGTACACAAACACAAACTTTTAATAGGGTTGAAAGTCAATTTATATAAATTTAAACAATAAAGAAATAACATTTTGAACATAAAAAAATGTACATATATACAGTTGCATTACGTATCAGTTGTACAAAGAAAGTCGATTATTGAAGTTAGGTTTTGCTTATCACTGGTTGCAATATCTATATCTTCATGCATGGCAATGAAGTCTTTAATAACATTGGCATTTTGGATGTTGATGTCTGTATGTACACTGTTTATATTGCATTTGACTACAGAAGGCATATTATACTTATCAAACTTATATGTGGAAGCAAGGAAATTTATGCTGTCTGATACATAAGATCCACTGCCCTGTAATGCAAGGGTACAGCAAAGCTTTACAATTTTGTTTTTACTGTTCACACTTGAGTTTATAAACTTTAGTAGTCTCCGGTGAAGTTGGACATCAATGTCTACATCGTTGCATATCAGATGAACCAAATTGGAGTGAGTTTTGTAAGGTAATCCAAGAAGACGTCTGCAGTACTTTCGCCAAGCAACATAGAACTTGGCTATGTATATGAGTCATAGTTCCATAACTGACTTCCGTATACGGACATGCAATATGTCTTGAAAAGGAAGTATTTCAGATCTGCTCTGGCAGAATGAAAGTTATACATTATAGAATTAAAGGTAACAAAAAGGTTACTAATGGCATTATTGATGTATTTGTCACTATTTTGGGAGTCCATGTCATTTCCTACATGAATCTCCCAGGAGCTACATTTGATTTGAATGTCATTCATGATGATGTGTTGGTCCTGGCAGTCATTAGTTTTTCCAAATGTTAGATATTTGCTTTTGGCAGCATTACACAGAATATCATGGGTGTTGGCATATTTCTTTGCAATTTGTAACATGCTGGTCAAGGAACTTTTGGATGGGGCCAGTAAGATGATATCATCTGCGTATCCAAATGCTCCCATGAAAGTGTGACCCATGTGGCAACCTATACTCTGTTTAGTGAAGTCCAGAAATAGTGCATCTATATATACAGCGAATAATATGGGAGAAAGGATCCCACCCTGTTTCACACCATTTACAGGTGTTAAAGGTTTAGATATCACTTCTGACCATTTTACATACATGCTTTGGTGTGTGTATAAGTTGAGTAATAGTCTGGAGATGACAGCACAAAGTCCACGTTTAAGCAAGGTTTCGAATAAAACTCCGTAGTTGACTCTGTCAAATGCCTGACTGGCGTCCAGCAGCATTACATGAACACTGCTGTTCTTATTTTTGTAATACTGTATAACCTATTTTACAGTAAAGGAACATTGGTTGGCTGAATGATCATGTTTGAATCCAAATTGTAATTCAGTAGTTTCTAATTTATGCCTGTGTTTAGCTAGTATGCATAAATCCAACATTTTTCCTATGATACAGCTCATGGCTATAGCACGATAGTTTTTGGCATCATTTAGAAGTTTATTTTTGTTCTTAGGAATTGGTATAAGCACAGCTTCATTAAGGCTCTGTGGTATCACATTATGTTTAATCATAGAGTTTAACAACATAGCTAATATAACATGGAGTCTATGGCATCCATGTATGAAATGGTCACTATATGTAATGGTGAAGAACTTAGATTAAACTGTTTAATTATTAATAATCTTTAAATTCCATAAAACACAGGCAAAGTGCCTCAGTAAATTAACTCTCTTTGGGCTTAACAGTAGAAATCAATAGTCACATAGCACACCGCCTCTAATAATAGCCTCAGCCAATCCCCGCTTCTGTGAGTTAAACCTCTTAAATTAAACCCAGTAATTGGTGATAGAGAATATGTGTTAGTGTACAGTGACTAGTATAAGAACTTCAGCCTTGAGTTGAGGAAAGGACTGTAAGAGAGATCAGGACAATAGCAAGTGAATGAACATGAAATAGTATGCAGAGGGGGAGAGCTTAGTTTGCTCTCCCACTCGTGAGAATGTGTTGAAGTATATTTGGGACTCGTGTTTATTGAACTAGAATAAATTATGGAAGAGTTATCAAGTGTTTCGCTTCTGTCTTTGTGGCGATCCTAAACCTCTCAATAGTTGCTGCCAAGCGAGTACAGACAGAAGTGGACATAGTGGAGATCTGGTAATCCACAGCTGCCCAAGGCACTGCTGGAGTCCACCTTAAACTTCCCCAAAAACTAACATTTGGACATGGCAAAGCACTAGACAATACAACTGGATATTAGTTATAAATAAACAGTTACATAAACGAACTATAGAAGTGTTTTGAAGTGTTTTTCTAACCAATGGCTCAACAGGATGGAAGCACGACCACTACCCGAGAACAACCAGTACCACAGACTGAAGATCTTGAAGACAATGAAGTTATTTTAGTCAATCAGGACACGATCCACCATGGTGAAATTGTGACCAGAAATGCTGCTCTTGCCAGGGATGTTATAAACAATACCAATGTTATGGACAATACAGCAGCCGACTTCTTACCTCAACAGTACATCCCACCACAGCACCGGCACGACAGACCAGCTCCGGACAGGCGAGTTCAACAATCACAGTCACAGGCGGTAGATGTTCAGCGCAACTCTATCCAAAATGCCCTGAGAACTCCAATCCTGCCACTCAAAAACCTTCACAACCATATGGACCCAAAAATAAAATTTAGGGCACAAATTTTACAAGACAATGCATTTCCTCAAAGATCTGACTATAATCTATTCAATCACGCAGATTTTCCACCATTGCCTTCCAGGTTTCAATCTGTCACACAACAAAATGTTGAGATCAACAACTTGCCTTTTAGATTAGACTCATTCAGTGGCAACCCGGATCAAGATGCAGAGGAATTTCTTAACAATTTCAAACTCACAGCTGCTGTCCTGGACTGGAATTTTGACAAACAGCCAGGTATTTTTTACATGTGTTTACAAGGTACAGCTATTCTTTTCAAATTTAAACCTTTAGGTCCAGATTGGCGCAGAGAAGCTTGTTTTTTATCTCTTAGACAAATGCCCCAGGAAAACTCCCAACAATTTGCCAACAGAGTATTAGAACAAGGCACAAAATTAGGTAAATCGGACAGAGATCTTTTGACCCAGTTTATTAGGGGCCTGCCCACACCCAATAGAATTCACACCATCGCACAAGACACAGACACCTTCGACGGGGCCACCAGAATTGCCACTTTGTTTGAAACCGCACAGACATTTGGTCAGGATGACGGTACAGTTACTCTACAACAACAAGGGACAAGTGTGAAAGAACAGAACTTTAACATTATAGACTCTAGAATTCAGTGTGCTTACTGCAGGAAGGACGGCCACCACATTTCTGAGTGTCACCACAGACAGTACAACAACCACAGGAGACAACACCCCTACAGTGCACAGTGGAACAGAAGACAGCACAGCCCACCACAGAAAGGACCCACTAACAGACGAACTAACAAACTCAGGTCTGTGTACTATGATATTTTGTGTTTCAATTGTAATGGCACAGGTCACATTGCCCGTGATTGTCATATGGGCAAAATACAAAAACATAATTTGCAGGGCACTAATTATCATAGACCCAATTTCAAGAAACAGGGCCACCCGTTCCGACAAGAAAATTATTACAAACCCTGTCAATATCAACAAAATAGGGAGAATGTTTATCAGGGCTATAGACAATCAACTTTCCAAAAAAGGGTCCTTCCCCATACCCACAGTGACAGATGCAGGCAAACTTACAAGAATAGTCATTTAAACTAGCAAAGCCCAGAGCACAAATACATAAACCCCCTTTTGGCAAACAACCAGTTTCACAGTACTCTGGGCGATTTTCTCAAACATTTCATCCCCATAAACATTCACAAATTACTGGCAGTGAACCTGAGTCACTTCATTCTTGTCAAAATGTACAGTACAGAGACAGATATTTTAATGAGACTTGTGATTGTATTCAGAAAAGGTCGGGTATCTGTTTTGTTCCTGCAAAGAAAGGTTCTGTTCATAAAAAGTCGTTCAAGGATAGTAGCCAAGAGCCTTATGAATCATGCTATCAAACCCCTTGCTATAATAGATATTCACCACTGAGTGATTTTCAAAACGCAGACTGTTTTAACACATTTGTCCAGCCATCCAAACACCATAACAAACGTAGCGCCTCATGCACATCTGCAAACCCCATTACAAAACCTGCACGGTTTCATACTTCAAGGCCAAATTTCCCCACTCAAAAGACGGCTTTTACAGACCATTTGTACAGGCACAGAGAACAAAGTATCTCCAATCAATACGCCCCCAGAGACCTCAGGAAAATGCATCGATTGGAGACAAAACAGTTTAACCACAAACCTCCAGTTCAAGTCCATACCACCAATAACCGAATACCAATTAAATTGGTTGATGAGAATTATATTGCTTTGATTGATACAGGCTCAGATATTTGTACAATCCCTGAGAAAATTTTATTGCAAGATGACAACTTGAGGAGATTACCAAGATTTAAAAGTAATATCTTAGAAGCCACAACAGCTGCAGAAAACAATTCAGTATATTTTAAATATACAGTGTTTCCAAAGTTAACAATAGGAAACTACACAGTCACTAATAAATTTTATGTAGCCCAAAACTCAGATAATGATATCATATTAGGAATCCCATTCCTCAGACAAACAAGAGCTCATTTAGATTTTGGTTCTCAAGTCTGTACTTTGACTTTGAATAATGCAGTCACCACAGAAAGATCTACAGAAATTCCACCGCACTCCATAGTAAAAGTTTTGTGCTCCTCTAGGACTTCTCAAATGAATAAGGGACCAGTTTTAATCAGCTCCCGTGTGAGAAATAAATTTCAGTCTAAATTATTTTTACCAGACATTTATACAGAAATAGACACCCTGAATAAACCAGTTTTCAAAATACCCATTTCAAATAAGACGGGAAAACATATTATTTTACCAAAAGACTTACATATTGGCTTTCTTATTTTCCTTGATAAACACACAAATTCACCACCAGATAATGACAGAGGAAACATTCCAAAAAGGCCTTGCACTAACTCACCTCCAACAGACCTAATTAAGTCAGTCTGTATGCTGAACCCCACAACACATAAATCAGATAAATGCCCTCAGGCCACTTTTCCAATACTTGAACATAGTCTTTCTTCTGCCTCAACTTTAACTCCCCAAGAAAAACAAAAATTATTGGAACTTTTAAAAGAATTTGATGATGTTTTCTTACACCCTGGCCAGAAGTTATCCTGCACAAATATAGTAGATCAGCACTTGGGGATTCCATAAGATACCCCAGTTTGGCCTTGTCGTTCTCTTAGATTAAACAACACAAGAATGACAATACTGGAAGAATGTGTTAAAGATCTCTTACATCAAGGTATAATACAACACAGTGATAGTCCTTATTCAAATCCTATTGTATTAGTTACCAAAAAGAATGGGAGTATTCGTCCATGTTTAGATTGTAGAACTCTTAATGAAAAAATTCCTCCAGTAGCAGTGAACCCGAGACCAGTTAATGACATACTAGTATCTATACCACCTGGATCAAAGTATTTTTCCACCTTTGATCTTACCTCTGCTTACTTCCAACTGCCTTTAGCAGAGGAAGACAGAAAATATACTGCCTTTGATTCAGGACGAGGTAAGATGGAGTACTGTAGAGCAGTAATGGGATGCAAAGTCAGCTCAAGTACATTAGTTACTGCTATAAATAAGTTATTTCATGACATGATACACACTGAGATCCACTATTATTTGGATGATGGGCTGATAGCGTCTCCTACTTTTGAGCAACATCTAGTAACTTTGAGAAAAATGTTTGAACGTTTAAGGAAGGCCAAGCTTATGTTAGGACATAAAAAATGTTCCTTTGCACAATCAAATATAGAGTTTCTAGGACACAAACTGTCCTATTCCGGCATTTCCCCCTCAGTCGATAAATTAAGGGCTGTAAAAAATTTCCCACAACCAAAGAGCCCTAAGCAGGCTAAAAGCTTTATTGGTTTAGCCTCTTATTATAGACGTTTTATTCCGGGTTTCTCACAAATAGCTCATAGCCTATATGAATTGACAAAACAAAATGTACCTTTTCGCTGGAGTGACGATTGTGAGATAGCCTTTCAAACACTCAAAGACAAACTTTGCACAGCACCTGTTTTAATTTCTCCAGACCCAAACCTTCCATTCCACATTTTTCAGATGCTTCCAAGAAATCAGTAGGATTTGTTTTAATGCAAAAGAAAAAGGGTAGATTACACCCAATAGCATATGGCAGTAAAATCCTGGACAAACACCAACAGAATTGGAGTATAACTTGCTTAGAAGCATTTGCTCTAGTTACAGGTGTCCACCACTTTCAATTTTATATTGAAGGCCATAAGGTAATTCTACACTGATCACAGCGCATTAACATATATTGCCAAACAACATCTCACAGACACCAAAGTGGCAAGATGGTTACAAACCCTTATTAACTTTGATATTCAGATCATTTATGAAAAAGCCAGCAATAATACAGTAGCAGATGTTTTGAGTAGAAATGTGGATGAAAATAATGCCATTCCATTGTTCCACAATCACAGAAAATTGGTTAGAAGAAAAATTTGATCAGTTTTGTCCACCCCTTACAAAAACAATTACAACTAATAGGACAAAAAGCAGTAGTACTCAGACAGACCAATTACCAGTATATATAACCCAAAACAAATTGCATAGCAAACCAGCTATCTCAAAGTTGTCTCTCTCTACAGACAGCATCTCGGACAGGAATGATTTACTTAATGGTCAGAGATCAGATCCATATTTTGCCCCAATTATCAATTTCTTAGAACGTGGGGAACTCACCGGTCAAGACCGACTTGATAGAAGAATTATAATTGAATCAGAATGGTTCCACCTAGATAATGGGATTTTATACCGTACCAGCCTAACCCACTATTGCAAGAATATGTCTAGGCATAAAGTCGTCTTATGTATCCCAGAAAATCTAATGCTCCAGGCAATAATTCAAACACATAATGTTGGCCATCTGGGCATTACCAAGCTGTATTTACAGCTCCGACAACAGTATTATTCACCCAAATTAAGACAGATGGTGAAAAACGTAATTCAAACTTGCTCTCAATGTCAGACAGCGAAGCCTTTACACCCAAGTCATCAAAAACCAATCAAAATGGCCAGACTACCGGAACCGTATAGCAGCTATAGCATGGATCTCTTCGGACCTGTAAATGATCGAACGGATAACTCTGGATCACCTTTTTTGTATGTCTTAGTTATCAAAGAACTCTGGTCGGGTTATATTAGCCTGGTTCCACTGAGCAAAACGACGACAGAGGCAATCGCTGACGCGATTTATTCAGAAATCATATTGAGATTTGGAAATTTCCAGACATTATGCTCAGACAATGCGGCCAATATGAGCACCCTAGCCGTCAAAGAAATTTGTCACCTTCTCTCCATTAAAACCCGTAAATCATATGCTTATAACCCCTCTAGTAATGGCCAGATCGAAAGAACAATGGCCGTAATCGGGGCCGCCTTTAGAAAATTTGGACAAGATACAAAAGACTGGCTCCACCTGTTGAAAGTTATAGCTTCCAGCATCAATTCCAGCCCCCAGGCCCATACACAGTTCAGTCCATTCTTCCTCCAGCATTTTCGTGACTATCCTTCTATCTTCACCTTTTCAGACTCCACCGAGGCTGATCCGACAAATGATGCCCATTATTATTCAAATGTAGTCAAACGTGTTATGGAGGACAAGCGATTAAGTATTGACATTTACCAACAAATTCATGATGACTACTGTAAGACACAAGAAGATTAAAAAAATAAAGGTAGAAAGGTCATCCCCCTCGCAATTAATCAGCCAGTGTATTTAAAGATCTTCCATCCAAGTACAGACAAATCCGCAAAACTACAACCACGTTGGAAGGGCCCTTTTTACATAGAAAGCTTCAAAGGCAACAGTGGCGTTTATCTCTCCAAAGAAATAGGTCAGCCACCTTTAGCTACAGTTTTCCACAGAGATTTTGTGAAGCCATTCATCACACGCTTGGTCCAACCTCAAACAACCCCTATTCTTCAGCCCACAAATTTTCAAAGGTCAAATGCCAATGCAGAGAATACTGTACATAAAGAGACAAAAACTAGTGTAGATCATGACTCAGACCTACCCAAGTCACTTCAACCCCAGTTATAAACCCCAGGCAAAATGCTGCAGACACAAGTCTAGTTAATGACGTTACAGAATTCATTTCGACTGAGTTCCCACTGACATTGTACAGTATTTCTGGAAAAAATGCCACAAAATTGTCCATGACATGCCACAAACATAAATGCTTAGAGTTAATTTACAGGCACATGTAGGTAACATGCTTTTAACAGCATAATTAGGGACACAAATATGACCCATTATTTATTAAATTTTCTTGATTTTCTTTATTTTTTAAGCTCAGTACAGCCCACCAAACTAGTTCTATTTCTATATTTTTTTTATTTATTTCCCGTCAAAAATGGCAAATTAAAAAACCTAGATTTCTGTCCCTGGTAAAATAGTGAATTTTCCACAAACTTTTGCAGAAAAACACCTCAAAAAACAATTTTGTAAACTCCTAGTTATTAATAAGAAAGCTTACTATTCTTGCATTTAAAGGTCCATCTTTTAAAGGAGCTTTTGGTGAAACACATTAGTCGTGATTCACCATTCCCCCACCATCATAGCCATAAGATGAGACCATAATCACCCCGTTTATGACAATTGACTTCTCCAAATTGAATCCAGTCTCGTAAAAGTGTCTCTCAGATCTGAATAAAGCAGCTGTTTATGACTGACAATTTCCGTTATTCGTCCATAAAAACGCTCATAAAAAGAATCCCAAATGTCACCATAATGACAATCTCCAGTCATAAAATATCTGGAAATGGGCAGAAACACCAATCTGCCCCAGACCATAACTCATACATCTTGCCCATCAAACGCTGCACATAGACCCCAGCCACTGTCTGCGCATGACACCAGACAGACTTGGCCTTGCCAAGCCATGCGCACTGCACTGGGCTGATTAACATATAGGGTTTCTTAGGCACCATTTTAAATCCAGCTCTGATGTTAGCATATACGACCAACAATTTGCCTACTTAAGAATTTTAGCTTACTTGTGACATACGAAAGTTTACCCAAACAATTCTGCACTTCTAAATAATTACAAAATTCTACAACAATTTTACGCCCTCACTATATGGACTTTGACATATTCAGCAGTCTACATGAATCGGGACCACATACTTTAGCAAATGATAGTGACTGACATAACTCAACCTACATTCCCTGCCAAACAGCCCCATACAAGACACTTATAAAATACAGTTTAACTTTGGTGATTGAAGTGTGATAATTGTGAAAATGAGCAGATTTGAACCCACTTCCACAACCCTATTGAATAATGGTATAATAAACCACTATGTATTCAGTTGTTCTTATTCAGTTGGACAGAGCAGATATTTTGACTTAAGTAACTTTTTGTATTGTAATTACCAGAATAGTGCAAGGTAAAAGCAGTCATATTTCCACTACTTAATTAAAAATTGTGGTGTCAGATTTATAAATTTCTACATAATGACTAATATGTTGTAAATGTTAAAATGTATTATTATGTCAGTGTTTATTATATTCAAACACACTACAGAGTAATCAGAGTTAAGGATGATTCAATTTTAACAATACTTATCTTCACTTACAGTTAAGTACAGTCATTCAGTATTCATATTGTTTACACTTATTAGCGGTTCTGTTGTATTGTAGTCAGTAATTACAGTGTTTACAGTTATTCTCCATTCTATGTTCATCTATATTTCAGTATATCAAGTATATACTCAGTAACTGAACCTCTATCTTCACATCTTGTCAATCACTCATTCACACGACATGTGTATTGTTATCAAATGAATATCTGATATGTAATAATTACCTTTAATTAGAATTATCTGTGTATCAAGGGAATTTATCAGTTTTCTGGTTCACAAAGCATAATAACTACAAGGATTATGATGATATATTTGGGCAGATAATATTGTTCTGTATTTCAAAATGTATGGTATATGAAATGAATATCTTATAATTTTTAAAAAGTACTCTATGTGAAGTGTGAACTAGCCAATATGTACATTTACGATGTATGCGTATAGTACAGCATTGTTGAAGTATTGACAGAAAATTTAGGTATGACATTCATAATGCGCATTAACCAATTGTTCATTGTTGCAACACTCATTATACTTACCTCTATCCTCTTAGGCCATCCGTCAGCTCTTGGCCCGTTGTTTCTTTACGCACACCGCTGTGTTAGACAATTATCCATTGCAGCAAATCCAATTATACTTACCTTTCCATGCTGGCAGACTCTGTTGTACCATCGTGTGGGTACACCCATAAATAAATAATTAAATAATAATAAAAAATAAATACTTACTTCAAATTTACTTCATTGAGGCATTGGCAATAAATAAATGAATATATATTTTTAAGACAGTCTATTATAAACATAAATAAAAGTATACATATATCAAAGGGTCTATTAACAATATAAGCAAAAGCAAGACTACTTATACATTTTTCAAACCATAAATCAATACCCATATGAATAAAATGAAATGATAAAGTAATACAGACCACAATGACCCGAATAAAAATCAGTGTTATTACATTAATCATATGTCCTATTCTTACTTACCTTGTTCACTTGAACCATTGTCTGGGTAAAGTCGACACCTTTGAAACGGACTCCACATTGTGTTATTTTCGAAACAAAACAGAATGTAATCTTCTACTTTATAGAGGCATGAATAATGTTTTACAACTTGTATAGAATAGTGGCCACATAATAGCATGTTCTACTTTCAGTCTTCATACTGAAGGCCTATTTTTCAAGTCCACTAATTTCCTAAAAATATATAGATGAAAGCTGTTTTCTGTCTCATTAATATAATATTATACTATGTTTCTGTATACCTTCAGAGTATGTTATAGACTGATTTGTACAACATAGTCAGCTTAGGGTGTACTTGTTTCATAGATGGATTTTAGTGATAGACAAATTTTCTATCAATGCTCTATACCAAGTTATTGAAATTACATCCTTACAGATGATAAAATAGTTACAAGAGATGCCTCAGTTGTTATGTTTCATCTGTATCATATATACATCAAATCATTTTGGCTTGACAATTGGAGTTATGGCGCCTAGCTTCAGTTGTGCTTTCCAAAAAATTATGTTCTGATGAACTTGAAAGCTGACATTTTATTAAATCATGATGTTGTGAAATAATTTTCACATTTCTTATATTCTATGACAATCATGACGTCACCTTGTATGTTTTAATCTTCAGTTATTGCTTTCTTGTTCATTGCCAAATATGTTGTTCGTTGCCAATACTAATGCATTTTATTATATACTAAATGGATGCTTTATGTCACCTTACATTTTCTTATTTTCGTGCTGTTGTTGCAGATATCCCTATGTCTATTTATGATGTGATCTAAGGTCTTATTTTATCATTCTATGTGACATTGATTTTTCTATAATCCACCGCTTTGTTTGATGCTGTATAATTGCCGTAGGCACTATCTTCTTAAACAGTTAGTACTACTAAATGCATTTCAACCAAGGGTCATAACACATGCCTTTAACAGAAGCTTCTTAATGACATGTCTTTTGCTTTGCACTGAGTATATTAACTCACCTATTGCGCATGTATTGTTTATTTACACCTTTTTGGACCGCTTTGCATTAACAGTGTCCATATGCTGGATAGCATTCTTATAATTGATACCTTATTATTAACATAATTATACATACCATATTGCTTCTTTAGTACCAGCATTACTTATGTTGCTTTTGCATTTAATTGCTTTTTGCACGACTGTTGCTATCTTTCAAACGTGGACCGTATTTTATGGCAATGGCATATGTGAAATACAAAATATGTACAAGTACTTACCTTCTTACCAGCACTGTTCTGTTCTCATACTTTGGTTCCATTACCAGGGCAAAGATAACATTCTTCTCTTCGTCTTCTTATTTTCCAGTTGTACATGCTTCTTATCAGCATGATCAAAATGTCCGTAATAATTTCATCATGAGTTTAAGAGTCATTAGCTCTCCTCTTATCAACTAAATATTACTTACCAGAAACACCTGATGCAGCCACTGTGTAGCACTACCTTTACTTACTACATAGTAATTTCCTTTACTTACCTTTCTCAATTACAATTCAACACATTTTCTACTTTAAATGTGTTAATAAATATTACTTACCTTTCTAATTTACAGCCAAACAACTTTTTTGTGCTAAAGACATGTTAGCTACTCACAATTTCTACATTCTTCTTTCATTGGTAGATAGTAATACCTTACGTTATGCGTATAGCATTTTGCTTAAGATAATTACAACATGCACGGGCTGAATAAATGAATAATAATTATAACAGTAATGAAGAAATAATAATAATTAGCAATTTAATAAGGTGTACGATGAATAAAGAACAATTATAACAATCATGCAGTATCCAGTACTAACTATCAAATTAAACAAAGAAGAGAATAATAATAGTAATACCTATATCAGAACTACAGGAGCCTAGGCTTTGTATGATCCTCATTTTTTTATGTCAGGGACAAAGTTCCCTATTAGCACTGGATCATCAAGAGTGATATCACTTTCAGTGTCAAATTATTACTTTCTTTATGTCTTGATGTGCTTTACTTGTGTTATCCTTTTCATTTGGTAAAAAAAACATTTTCCATACACATCACATAGCCCGTTTTGCATTAATAACATGTTAATTGTTCTGTTACACCACGATACTGCTTGGCTGGGGGAGGACCTGATCACTCCTCTCACAGCTGACTTATGTATCTTTCCACTTAACTGTGACTTGGTTGGCATTGGATTGAAATTGGCCATTTGTTCCAATGCTAACACCATCATTTCACAAATAGTGTTATTCTTTGGCTTTACCACTAATGCACTAAAATTTCAAAACCACACCACTTCACATTTGAGTTGTTTATGTAGATGTGACAATTTGTGTATTTCATATTAAGTTTTACTTGTGTTGTGTGACATTTATTAGTGTGTATGTATCTCTTGCTTGTACCATTTTACCTGTTAACATTAAATCCTCTAAACTTGAGTATATTAACAAAATGTTGCCTTTATTGGCCGCAGTTCAGTATATTTGCCTAAATGTGTCTTTTCCAGAGTTCTTACCTTAATTGGTTGGTTCTCTCTTAAAGAGTTCTTACCTTAATTGGTCGGTTCTCTGACAGATGTCATCTTATTGTTCATGTAATAGTCATGTGGACCTTACCTTTACCTGTACGTTTTTCATTACCTGTTGTTTTCAAGTGTCACCAGTTCACTATACTTGTATCTTTGTTATATATACTAGTTCAATATTTACATTCCAAGTGACAGATGGTAACAGTTGTAACAGTATAACTAACATATGTTTTGTAACGAGTACAATGAATTACTTACCCCAATGTGTAATGGTGAATAATGTTGAGTTAAATTGGTAAAGTTAAATCTAAAAGAAGATTATTTGGTTTCCGAAATATAATAGTTCATATGTCCCAAGATTATTCAATTTATTTGTAACAAGTTTGTGTTAACCATATTTTTAACCTTGTCATTTGTTCAAACAGAAAACCATAGTGTCAGATTGTAAACAATTATTAACAAAACCCGTGTAAAATGTTTAATTCCATAATGTTCTCTACTAGTACAGTTGGCTAAAGTATGTCTTTCAAGTTATTTTGAATATACTTGTACATCATATTGTTTGTTTACTAAGTAATTGCTTTAAGATGAACACTACAAACATTCATATATAATGATGTAACGTATTGTCTTTTAGAATTAATATGTAATGAGGTTTCCTAGTTAAAAATTAAGTGATTTAAACATTTAGAGTTTATACCATTGTTATATGTAGCAAATTTAAAATTCATTTTGTGGCAGCGTGGACATGCCATCTCTTAGCCCCGGTGTGTAATGGTGAAGAACTTAGATGAAACTGTTTAATTATTAATAATCTTTAAATTCCATAAAACACAGGCAAAGTGCCTCAGTAAATTAACTCTCTTTGGGTTTAACAGTAGAAATCAATAGTCACATAGCACACCGCCTCTAATAATAGCCTCAGCCAATCCCCGCTTCTGTGAGTTAAACCTCTTAGAAATAAACCCAGTAATTGGTGATATAGAATATGTGTTAGTGTACAGTGACTAGTATAAGAACTTCAGCCTTGAGTTGAGGAAAGGACTGTAAGAGAGATCAGGACAATAGCAAGTGAATGAACATGAAATAATATGCAGAGGGGGAGAGCTTAGTTTGCTCTCCCACTCGTGAGAATGTGTTGAAGTATATTTCGGACTCGTGTTTATTGAACTAGAATAAATTGTGGAAGAGTTATCAAGTGTTTCGCTTCTGTCTTTGTGGCGATCCTAAACCTCTCAATAGTTGCTGCCAAGCGAGTACAGACAGAAGTGGACATAGTGGAGATCTGGTAATCCACAGCTGCCCAAGGCACTGCTGGAGTCTACCTTAAACTTCCCCAAAAACTAACATTTGGACACTATAGAGTCTATGACGCCCATCATGTTTTCCATATTTCAGCTGTCTAACCACAGTTTGGATGTCCTGTACATTTATGTCATGATCACAGTAGCATTTCTGGTGATTACAGCAGGAATCAATGTTTTCATCAATTCTTGACCTGATCTGCTCCAGTTTAGAAACAGAGGTTGAAGCACTGGAAAATAATTTGTCATACTTTGATCTAATCATTTCAGCTATAGTGGCTTCTCCTTGGACATTATCAATGCAGTTAGGGATTGTTGATTTCCTGGAACATACTCCCTTGATTTTTTCCCAAGCTCTTTTAGCATTGCTAGTTTTTATAGATTCAGCCACTGAAGACATAGTTATAGACTCTTGCTGAGATTTGATGTGTTTCACTTTGCGGTGATACTGAGCTCTTGTAGAATGCCTGATGTTAGCTACAAACCCACTTTGAGGAGATCCTGCAGACTTGGTTTCCAATCCCTGTTGTTTTCAAACAACCATAGAGTCAGTCATAGGGTCGGCTCCAGCAGAACACCCCCCATTAACTAGGTCTGACACTTTCAGAAAGTGTGACTGGCTAAGTCCAAGAGTATCAAATAACCACATTGTTTTTATGTCACGTAACCTTTTATTTCTATGCAAATTATACTGTTGGTGGCATGTATTCTTTGTGTGACACATTTTATCTTGGGGAAAAATGTTCTGAAATGGAAAATCTTGTAATCACATAAAAACTTCCAGAGGTCTACTTTATGGAGGTGTTCTACATATTTATGTTTTATTTGTCAGCCTTCTAAACTTTTGAATAGAGAAAAATTTGTGGCTGCCATATTTAAGACTTTGTTTAAAAAACTATGTCCACTCCCAGGTGGCTTTAACTTTGAGCCTGAGACTTTCCCAATGTTACCTTGTGCTGTTTTGCGAAATCTGCTAATTTTAAAATTAGTCAAGAAACGTCTTAACTTTAAGTCTACGTCTAGGTTAAGTCCTTTGGTGAAACCATCCCAGTTAATTTTGAGACTGATCTGGACCACATAGGTTTTCATTATGCTTCACAATACCTTGGGTACATTGGGTCAAGTTGATGCAGTTTCTAATTATTTCTGAATACTTCTTGTTCTAAATTAATTTCTCAGTGGTGTGAAATCCCATGTATCAATTGTCAACAATCAATATCAATAATGATATCATAGAAGGAAATTCATTTGCTACACGATACTTTTCTTATATGGGCCAATGCAATGAGGTGCAATGGTTACCCTAATTTGTTTCTTCAGTTTTATCAACTCTGAGGTGAAATCCATCAATTATGATCCTCCTTATCCTACCAAATGGTCTGATTACTACTCATCAGATGTCGACAGTAGTCTTGGCACTAAAAGCACTGTGGGGATTATTGTAGGCTGTGTGATCATATTTTGTCTTAAAGGTAAACAGAATAAATTTGACATTAAAGTAACATAAATACTTCAAAGAAAAATAGGCCATTTCTTGTTAAAATTTTGATACCACATGTATAATAAGTTAAGTAGTAAACTGTAGTAACTTGCAATAATTCAATAAAAAAATTTTAACATAATATGTTTGCAAAAGTCTTAATATAACAGAAATAAAAATTAACACTTAATACAAAGTGAATATTTAAAATAAATATATATTCACTGTCTACCACAAGCCATTTGTGGCCAATATCGATGTACTGATTGACAAGTGCAAGTTTTCATAAATATCTTGGAAAGTATGTTCCTTTCAAATATATATTACATATAATTAAAAGTAGCACTTTTGGTCGTGTTTGTTGCATAAAAATCCATCCAAAATGGCTGAAAAATCACAAGTTAAAGATTGGATTTTACATTTACTAAAAGTCACACATACTTGAGCTGCCAATATTGCCATCCTCATTCATGATATACTTTATATGATATGATATGTTTCTGTATAAGTCATGCCAGAGTTTTCTAATATTATATACCTATTGTTTTTAGTGTGTTGTGTGGTTACTTTGTGCATGCGGAGAAAAAAGCAAATCTCTGCTTTTCAATATCGAATTTTGACTGACTCTACTACATCAGCCACGGGAGTTCGAAGGAATAATGCTACAACACAAGCAAACAGCTCCAATCCACAAACCACAGGGGCTGCCACTAGAGAATCTGCCATTCCACTCCCATACTACCCCCCATATGACTATTCCCCATCTAGTGTTGCGCCATCAAAAACTGCAGACAACTCTACATTAGTTAAAGGCATCATAACTGGGACTTCCATCAATGCTCGTCCCAGGCCTGTTGTAATCCGTCGTGAAGAAACGAGCAGACTAAGACCTGGAGACCTTGTTTCTCTGGGAATAGAGATATCACCAGATGGTAAATCCAGGCAAGTGGTTATCTTTAATCTTTTAATTATTTATTACCTGACACACTTAAAAATAACATCTCTGTCTGACTATGATGTTATTTTTTTGCTATTTAGTTGTGATAAAACTTGCAAATATACGTCACTTATTTATAGCTCAAAACACAGGTCAATATATGTTCAATAATACAATGCAATTTAAGCTAACATAAAAAAAGTAAATGTTAAAAATTTTAAAAATTTATTTCCTGGCTTTAAAAGTTGTGACAAACACATAAATGGTGTTAAAAAAGTTTTATATTTTTATTTGGGTTTTCTCGTTGCATTCAATACTGTACAGGTCATATCAGCACGGGTAGTTTTGTGAGCGAAGAAAGCCAGTACGTACAGCTGCTCAAGATGCTGTACTGTACTGTTAAGCAACCACCAACTTTCTCACATAAGGTTAAGGGTTTGAACCCCTGACCTCGGAGGTGTGAGATGAGTGTTCTACCACTGTGCTACCATGGCATCTGGTTTTAAGAAGGAACCACAACATATGTAAAAAAATATAAGATAATTTGTAATTTTATTACAGCAATATAGTTATTTTTTCCTGTTTGCCAATTTTAACAGGAGAAATGTTCTTCATACTGTGCCGAGACCAAGCCCATTAGTCTGATCCAGAGCTGCTGAAGAATAGTGAAAAAAGGAAAGGGTTAATAACTTTACTTGTCAAGAGTATAATGCACTAATTATTTAAAGTATCGTTTCATAGTTTCGTTAATTACTCAAAAATAATACCTTTTATGGTCAGTTTTAAAAAAGCTTTAATGACTTTAAAAATTACTGAGTTGTTCGTACAGAATAATGGCATTTGAATTCATTATGGAGAAGAAAATACAGTTTAATGTCTTTTTGGCAGTATTTTGGCAAGTAATAAAACAACATGCGATGCAGTTATTTCTAGAGAATTGTCCATCCTTTAACACGGGACAGCCAACATTGTTGCTTAATATGTGTTTTCTTGATTTATGAAGGCTGCACAATGCTTAAATTACAGAGTTCTTTCTTTTGAAGGCCAAAATTTGTTTCATTTTTCTTTGAACACGGCTTATATTTAGTTTCTACAAAGATTATATCCTAGAACAATGAGCAATACTTATATATCTACCCAGAGGAGCTTTTTAATAAAAAGTCCAATTGGACTTACATTTTGGGCCACAGAGCAATATCTAAATTTGCTTGATCAAACGTTCTACCAGTAGAAACTCTAATTGGATTTTCTGCCAAAAGAATTTGACATTCTACCAGATTGGATTTTCTGCTATGACATACTGTTGTGGCTCTTTTTTGTGTGTTGAAAGAGAAATGGGATCAATCAGGCCATAATGCACACTTTCGTCTGGTGGGTGTTTGGGATCTTTTTATTCTCAGATGGTAAGTGTTAGCATCAAGGCATCTGGCTGTTGACATCTCGACATTGCTCCACCAAATTGTTATGTTTAGGGTGTTGGGGATCTGGCTGTTGACATCTCCACAAATAGAAAACCCACAAATGATATCCATCCAATTTATTTACCAAATGTCCACGGGATTTAATTTAAGATAGAACTGATGACAAGTTCATTACAGAAGCAACGCAGTACAAAACCAAATTCTGAACACTTTCAGTTTCCAATAGCAATTCCAATAACCAATAGGAAAATGATAGAAGAGTTACTGGTGTCTATTGTTGAACACTAAATCAATATCATGACAATATAAAATCCTGTTTTCCTAAATAATTTTGCATTATATTTCTGGGGTGTTGAACACTGTGAAATTATATAAGTCCAAATGTTGTAAAATACTGTAAGCCCAAATGCTGTGAAATATATTAAGTCCGAACACTAATAAATTTGCTACGAATAACCCAAGTTCTCAGAGCTGACAATTTGTCTAAGTCTGACATAGTATATCCAAATAGTCTGCTCTGAGATATCCATATTTTTTCCTCTTTTTCTTCATCCTTATCCTTTTGCTTTTCTTCACCTTCTCCCCCAAAAATGCTTAATTTCAGCAGAAGCAGGGGTTTTTAAAGCCAAACAAACTGTGCAGTGTTAATTGGGACAAAGGAATACGTTTTGCAATGTAGCATCTAAATCTAGCAATGACCTCATGCTTATAATAACCACGCTAAATAACCACACATTGCCACATGTCATCCCATTAGTAAAGCTCATAGTAGCGTTGCTAAGAGACAGATTTGAGTGGAAGCAATTACATGGCTATTAGAGGACACTGCTGTATTGAACACTGCAGGAAAAATCAATATGTAATGAACTTTCTGAAAATCAATATGGATGTTTCATTGCAAAGTCTTTGACCATAATAGCTTTCTCTGATTAATAAACAATTCTACCAAAGTAACATATATGCTTGTATAACAGATAAACCAGTACAATAATATTCTGTGGAAAATGTGTCATAACAATACATAAATTCTGTATGAACAACTTTTGTCAACATGTTCACACTGTTCCTTTCGGATCTATTAACATTTGTTTGAATTTTGGTTCATGACCTTGTCCTTATAGTTCAGTCAGTAGACCTTGCATGTATGCCCCCATTCCACCAAATGATTAAACTCCGATTGGTCCCACCACCCTTAATCTTCGAGAGTAGGTGAGAACAACCTGAAAAACGGGCAGGAAAATATAGTATTGATTTAGTTCTGCGATACAGTTCAGATGGTCCTCAGGAAGCTTCAGATGTCCTCAGACAAGTCACAATCGTTTCCCGACTAAGAAGCAATTAAGCCATGATTGATTTTAACCCCGATCCTGTCAGGTTATATACTGACTGGGTCTCAGATGGTCTGAGGCCTCCTCAGGCCTCCTAGGACTGATAACTGATTTCCTCAGACTGCAATGGCACATTTTTGTTTTACCTTTTTCATGGTGGATCGGGGATCAATCTGGGACTAAGTCAACATAGGATTGTGTAATTTGGACCTTAGGACGCCTCAGGAAGCCTGAGACTGGGAAATAGGTGGGTATGGGAGAAAGTGGATTGGTTACAATCGTGAAAAATAATCAAACATGTTTGATTTTAAAACCCACCCCAACAGATTCAAACACACTCAAGCCAACTTTCCAGGACTCTACATTTTAGGAAACCGATTCCCAAGATACCTTAATCGGGGGCCTTAGTCATGTGGTAGAACAGAGACAGTAGGTAGTACACGTTTCAACTATTGTATATTGTTGAGTTTGTTGAAAAAAAATCATATCTTAATTACTGTCTGGGTTTTTTTCCAATTAATTTTAATTTGTTTAAGAATGTAAAATTAATCTAGATATAGTTTAACGGAAGTATTGAAATATTTGCATGTTGTATCCCTGTGTATAACTTGTGTTTTTCTAAGTGTTTAGGTTTTATTGACTTTCCATAGATGTTATTTGTATTCTGTCCATTGTGTTATTTAACCCCAGCTGTGCAGTACTTGTTTGAAAATATAAAACGGCTGTATATCACTTGCATTTTATGAGAGTGTTAAAACCTTTTCACGATACATTTCTTTCTTCATTTATGCATTTCTATTGTAAGCACTTGTTTAATTTATTTAAGGTCAGTCACGGCTTTTGTCAGTTTGCACCCGCAACAAAAAAAAGGTGGTTACTTATACAGATGTCTGCCCAGTAAACATTAGAAACGTTTTAAAATAGTTTAAACGTTTGCAAAACTTATTTTCAAACTTTGGTAAAATTCTTAATGTCAAAAACTTATTTTCAAAGTTATGTTAAAAGTATTTTGTAACGGTTGTCCTTGAATACCAGTATTGTTTGTCTACGAAAGTTTTAAAGGCATGTGGCGAAATTCACTGGCTGAGCAGTATCAACCACCAAGTTTGTTTTGAAAATCCTCATGGAATTCTTTATTAATAGCCTATAACACCCAAAGCCAGTGAACTTTCTATTGTGTCACGGAGACTAATCAGTTCATTATTCTGAAATAATATGATGTTATTTATAATGGTTCAGTGGAAAGCTTTCAAAGTATAAAAGGGGTGCTTTCCAGTCATCCTCAGTACAATACATTTCAAACTAAAGTATTTTCACAACTGTTCGCATATTTATAAGTTCAGTGGGTAGATGGATAAAGCCTTTGAACTACTGCAAAAAATTCCAAGTGCAAAGTGCGAGTGAAAATGATTCACATTAGCACCTGGAAAAAGTCAGTCCTGCATATTTTGTATCCACAAAAAAACGAGCAATTTTATTCATCAAGCAGGTCACATTTTTTAACCTTTGCAATTCTTTAAAAATGACTTTAAAGTAACCCCTAGTGTATTTAATTGCAAGAGCACCTACCCTTTCAAACATACAAGCAGTCTCAGGTCTCAGTTGGAATAACGTGTTATGATGAGTGGTGACTATTGAAAGAGAGAGGTTTTGGTGGCTAACAGTGTGTTTTGTTGAAACAACCGAGACTACTAAACAAATGGAGGATTCTTAGTGACTTGGAATGTTTATTGCTATAAAAATACAATCCAAACTGTGCAACATGAAACATGTATTCTATTCAAGTAAAAAAAACATAGTGCTATAATGTAACGCTGAAACACATTTGTCACACTCATCAAACGATATGTTAGAAATGATAATACATTTATCACAATAGAATGTTAAAGGCTACAAATTCCAGTAAATTTGGGAAGATATCTGCTGGAAAAAAAACATTCATAGGATATGTCCTAAAAGGACCTCAAAGTTTTTAATTGATTAAAGGAAATTATTCAGAAAATAAATCAAAGGATGTATTTAACTGTGGTCAATCGTTTAACTTATAAAAAGTTATTATGATATTTAATATAATGAACAAGTTATAAGAATGCTTGGCAAGATTTGAAGGGTTTTGTGTGTTTTAATTTAAGTATGTCTATATTAACTGGAAACCCTTATAATTTTTGGCAGATGTGCAGTTAATTGAGAGTGTGAAGGGAAACAATTAGAATGTACCCAATATCACCACATACATTAGCTTTATGTCTTTAAGAATGAGGTAGCCAGTGGACAACTTATAGTCTTGCGCAATACCCTTGATTCATTAGCTTTCTGTGTATTTCTTTAGTACTGTTAGGTTACACACAATTAGTTTCAGTTTGTACAGGCTATGCTTATGTATGGCAGATATAAAGATTTATGTCTCTTTATCAAATATCTCAAATGTAGAGATGCTACTGGTTTTTACTTCAGTTGAAATTAAGATCTAGATAAGAACACTCAAATTATTGGCTTGAATAAAAAAGATTGTTTATACAAGTAATCAAGAGTTTTTAGCTTATAAAATGCCAATTGTTGGATTAATTTAAATTCAAGCGATTTGTTCAAAAGATATCACAAGATTCAAGCTGTAAAGCTTACAAGACTCAACTTTGTGTGTTTGTGAGGCCTAGAAGCCGAATGATTGTAAGTACTTCACTTAATTTCTTGCTCATTGTTTTCAATATGTTAATAATTATTTTCTTAAAGTATGTAGCATAAATGTGCTATTAAGGTGTTATGATATTAAATGTTTAAATACCATATCAGGTATATTTACATAACAGAAGAATAGTTCTTTCACAAATTGATTATTTGTCTGTTATTTAGTTTAAGATAACATTTTAATTACTGTCACATGACCTTTAGTCCCAAGTTATGCTGAATAACTTATATTTATGTTTGAGCCAAATTAATAAATGTATTTCATTTTTTAAAGATAAATTTATATGTGTTGAATGTTATGAGGCAATTAAAGTTTCAGTATAAGAAAGCAGTTAAGTAATATTATCTGAAAGTTTATTTTTAATATAATGTGTTATTTCAGCTCATACTAAAGTGTTTAAATAACTTTGCTTAATCTGTAATTCTGTCTGTCTATTGTCTTGCTTAGGTTTGTATTTGTTTGATATATTACAGGTTGATCTGGTCGTTCGGATCAATGTGATTATTTAATCTGATTGTTGGGAAACTGGTCTAATAAACAAGTACGCTTCTATAATCCTCATTTTGATCCACGGCCAACCAGTCATAGGCAAGAGTCACTCACAGCACACAACACAATACACTTCTTGTGGTGGAAATAAATTATTTGTAAATATTACAAATTCATTTTTACAGAGCCCAGCAATGGACATAGAACAAGATAGTAAGTCATTAGTACAAGTTAGTAAGTTTTTACCACAAAATACTGAGGCATTCCCACAAGTTAGAAAATCTTTGCCACAAGATACTAAGGCATAAGATAGTAATTCATTCACAGAAGCTAGCAAGTAGTTCCCATAAGTTATCAAGTCATTACCACAAGATCGCAAGTCATTATCATAAGGTAGCAAGTCATTACCATAAGATATGAAGTCATTCCCATGACGTTTACTAAATTATGCTTTGATGCCATTGTACAGGCAATTTCTTTGTCTATGATATCTAACTTACATAGAGGTCACCCATCTACTAACATGCCGTTCAAGTTTACATAAGTCTGTAGGTTTTTAGTGACCTTCAGAGGTCGCATGTTTCCTCTTACATTTATACCATTATGGTTGTCATTTTAGCAATTTTAATGGTTATTCTTCTTAGTTACCTACCTAGTGACCTTCAAAGGTAACCTATTTATTATTACAGGTATATTGCATCACTATCTTTTAGAGGTTTACTACTAATTGGGTTATAGTGTTGTTTTGTATCACTGACTTATTTTGTAGTAATTTCAATTCAAGGATGGACCCAAAGGAATTATTTGTAAATATTACAAATTCATTTTTACAGAGCCCAGCAATGGACATAGAACAAGATAGTAAGTCATTAGTACAAGTTAGTAAGTTTTTACCACAAAATACTGAGGCATTCCCACAAGTTAGAAAATCTTTGCCACAAGATACTAAGGCATAAGATAGTAATTCATTCACAGAAGCTAGCAAGTAGTTCCCATAAGTTATCAAGTCATTACCACAAGATCGCAAGTCATTATCATAAGGTAGCAAGTCATTACCATAAGATATGAAGTCATTCCCATGACGTTTACTAAATTATGCTTTGATGCCATTGTACAGGCAATTTCTTTGTCTATGATATCTAACTTACATAGAGGTCACCCATCTACTAACATGCCGTTCAAGTTTACATAAGTCTGTAGGTTTTTAGTGACCTTCAGAGGTCGCATGTTTCCTCTTACATTTATACCATTATGGTTGTCATTTTAGCAATTTTAATGGTTATTCTTCTTAGTTACCTACCTAGTGACCTTCAAAGGTAACCTATTTATTATTACAGGTATATTGCATCACTATCTTTTAGAGGTTTACTACTAATTGGGTTATAGTGTTGTTTTGTATCACTGACTTATTTTGTAGTAATTTCAATTCAAGGATGGACCCAAAGGAATTTAACCCTTACTGGATTCATTCTTTAGCCCATTCACCATTTGCCTGATAGTAATTCTTATTTTCAGCACTAACATCCCACAGAGATATAATTAATTGGACTAGTCAGTAGTATATTGAAAATTATATCTGCATCTGTAAATGAACTTGAGTTTGGTGTTAAATCTTGGACTGGAATATATTTGTGGAAGTATAAATGCCCTTGTTGAGTCAGATAAAGTTTACATGTAGAGAGCTCAGATTTGGTTTATCGGTAGTAACACTAGAATAAAAAGGTTAAAATGCTGCAATTGGTTGCAATAAACATGTTGTTTCCCAATAAAAATAGCATCAGAGATGGCCAGATCCCACAACCTTGGGCAAATCAATGAACTCAATGAGATTAGATGTTAAAATGTACACTTTGTACACTCAAGAAACATCTGCCTAAATATTATATTCATGTTCCACATTACAGAGTAAAAGTTATAGGGAGTATTGAGTATTGTAAGACTATGAAGTTGAACAATACACCTGTCCCCCGGCCAATGTTCATGTGAAGTATCAACATTTTAAAGACTATAAAGGTCAGTATTGCTATGACTAGCTCAAAGGTCAACATGTTACACTGCACATTGCTAACCTATACTTTCTAACCAATATCCCTACCAAGTATCAACATCCTACACCTTACAGTTTGAAAAATATGGGCCAGATAAAATTTTAAAGATCAAAGTCACTACGGCAAGGTCAAAGGTCAAATCAAGGTCATACTATGATGCTGTACACCTACACCTCTTAATCAATGTCTCTCAATGTCTCTATCACGGTTCAACATCCTACCCCTTATGGTTTATGAGATACAGCAGGGATGAGTTATTACTGAAGCCAGCCCATCCAATTGGCCAAGAGACCGCCCAACTGCCCAGCCTGACACCAATATCTGGGTGACAACAATACCTGCACAGCGTAAAAGCTACATATGTCCCAAATACTGTTTTGCAAAATGTTCAATTCTATAAACAGGCAAATGGTAATCACATGTCAGCTCAGCATTATTCAATAGAATATAGAGAAGGTGGCACATGTGGTGATCCATTGGTAGCATTAAGCATTTTTTGTGTATCAGAAAGAAAACAAGAATGACTGTGTATCATTTTAATAACCAAAATCTTTGCAATAACAAAATTTCAGGGATAAATACAATTTTTCCAATTCCTATGTGCTAATTACCATTGTAAGAAGTCCTTGTTCTACAAAATTATCATGAAAAGGATGAAAAAATAATGTCAAGTTTGGCACATTGATCACCATTCTAAAAGATTGTGATGTCTATTTTAACATATTGCACTGATTGTAGTTTTTGAGATATCCAAGGATCTTCAATTTGCAATAGGAATGGCTATACATCCAATGAAAATTGCATGGTCTTTCATGGAATGGCTAATAAGAGGCAAATATTTGAAAATTATAACAATTTGGATGTATTTTCTAACTTATGATCTATGCCAAAGTGTTAATGTAACATTAAAATAATGAATAAACACAGAGTTCCACATTTTTAAAAAGAAAATTCTTTACACAGTCTGGAGTCTTATAGCCTGATAATACAAAATAAGTTTATCTATATTGCAGCTTATTTTGTAGTATCGACTTATTTTGTATCAATGTGAGTGCTGAAAATAAGAATTACTATCAGGAGAATGGTAAATGGACTACAAGATTAAATCCAGTAAGGATTAAATTCCTTTGAGTCCATCCTTTGATGGAGACAAGCCACTGTAAAACGTGAATTGAAATTACTACAAAATAAGTCAGTGACACAAAACAAATTTTCTATAGAGCAGCTTATTTTGTATTATCAACTTATGTTGTATCACCCTGAAATCTTGTCAAAATTTTGCGCACTGTTTTGCAACATATTAAGTCAGCTGTTGGTATGAAATAAGTTGGCCAAGTGATACAAAATAAGGCAATTTTATTACAAAATAAGTCAGGTAATACAAAATAAGTCGTTGATACCCTTTTGAGAATACACCCACAACCCTTGTTTTATTTCACCAACTTAGGATTGGGAACAATGAATGTTTTCGGACTTTTATGACCATTGCTTGTGTTCAGAAAAGCACAATGAGGATCACGCATTGCTCATGATTTTTTTTTCATGTAATCACAAGGAGCTGTTTCCAAAATGTCTATTCTTTTGGGGGTTTTGTATTGCATATTCGGGGACCATAGGGACAGAGGCCGCCATTTTAAAATCAGCTAGAGTCAGATAGAAAAGTAAGAAAATTTGGATGAAGGTTCAAATGCATTCTGACCCTACAGATCATAACAGGAACTGCTTGATTTATCTGGGAACCTATTCTAACCAATGTTGTCAACTTGGAGTCCCTAGCACTTTTGACTGTACTTATACGATTTCAATATTAGCAATATTATATGATAGGTTCACATCTCCGACCCTCATAATCTGTTAGCAATATTCACGAGATAGCAAACTTGAAGCCATTATCTCCGCATTTCGGGGAAAATTTTGGCAGCAAGTGCCCTACCTGAATTCAATAATATTAGAAGAAGCAGCCATACACTTTGACATATTGGTAATAGTCAAGACAGTATATATATATATATATATATATATATATATATATATATATATATATATATATATAACTAAGACACGGCATGAATATAAAAAAATAGCACAAATTATCATATGCTAGAGTTACAGTTAAAAAGTAAGAATTCACATTCAAATGTATGTATACAATATAGAATTGACTAGCAGCATTAGTTGAAGGTGAGCCTCCATCACACACATATTACTGTCCTGAACACACTGGAGAAAGTACTGACAGAGTCTCTGAAAGAACTTAGTGTTCAGTATCACAATCGAGAAGAAAGTAAATGCCACTGGGGTCCAATCCACATCCCAACTCCAGCACCAGAAGGAAAGATCTACCACCAGTTCAGAAAGTGAACAGACACAGTCCAGATTCAACTGCTATGAATCTACGACTATAAGAACCAGAGAGAAACCCCCAGAATCTAGGGGGAGTTAACAAGGGTAGGGTGAAAAATAAAATTTCTTGTTGTTTAAAATGTAACTTGTCTTGTCGGCTGCCAGTTCAAATCTGACCATTATCCCCTTGACCAAAGCTAAGGACAAACCACTGGCCAATCAAAAGCGGCCATGTGTCATTTAATGACCCACTAAATTATGAGGGTGATACAAAAATAGGGGTGAAAGAATGATTAAGGTTGGTACCTAAATGCCAACCCACAACATTCCCCCACCCAAGTAACCTATCAATTCTACACATCTAGCATCTGTAAAATAGATGCAAAGATGAAATGCCACAGAGGGGCCTGAACTCATAACCCAAATGAACCATGGGCAGAAGATGAGGAAAAGTGAAAGGTCAACCGAGGTCAAGCAAGTTACCTCAAACAGGTCAAGTAACAGGGAAAACAATACCCCAGAGATTAGTGCTATAAAAATAAAGCATGTCAATTATCCTCCCAATCCCAACAAGGGTCAGAGCATGACCTGGAAAGGTCATGAGGGATGACAGACCCGATAGTTCATATTCGCAGGGATCTCCAAAACAGTGAAAACAATATCCCAGAGATTAGTGCTATAGAAAGTAATGGCGTATTAGGTATCCTTCCAGCCCCCACAAGTGGTGTGTCAGAGCATGACCTCAGAAGGTCACGAGGGTGACAAACCCAATGGTTCATATTCACAGAGATTTCCAAGTCAAATTAAAGAAGCCCAGTGAAAGCCCAGAAGAAATGGCATTTGGAATCACTCCAAAACCCTCACAAAGGGCAAGTTCAAGATCAAGACAAACTGAGGTCATGAAATATCACACACCCAATGCAAGAAAATGCATAACAGTTTATAACATCATAAGTAAGAAAAAAGACCCATGATTGGGTTTTTACAATTATTAGTATATTATATATTATTAAGTTAACTTAGCACTAATGAACTAAAATACTTTTGTAGAATCACAAGTCAATATACAGTGATATTTTTACAAACGACTATAACATTTAAGCTTGGTAATAAGTGCCATATCATTGGGATAATGCCCTACTACAGTATACCCAGAAATTTTACAAACTTTTACAATTTTAGGCTTGTGTTGAAATATAACGCCAAACACAGTCAGAGGCGTTAATGCCTTGTTGTTTATTGGTATCAATGGGAACCCCATGTTGATAAGCCCAGGAGGCACCAGACCTCCTAAAGGAGTGAAAAGTGAATTTAAAATTCTGCCAATGCAACATCTGAGTAATTCTTTTAAAATGCTTCCTGATCATACTATCAGTAAGGGGAATATATGAACCCTGCTTAAGAATGGTAAACAAAGGATCATCAAGAAACCCAGGGACTGCTTGTATGAGTAATCTCAATGCTGTTACAGGGCATAATGGAGATCCTGATAATACAGGGATAGAGATCCTGCAACCTTGTCCCTAAACTGATTTCTTTTAGACCACTTTACTATGATGATGGTTAAATCATTGCCAAAAATGATGCCCCCACGAGCCAAATGCCTAGACACATCATAAGTAGAAGTGGAATGGGGAACAATATTTGAAAGTCTCAAAAATGAGAAGAATGCCAATAAATATAAGGCAGTGAATGCCAGAGGGTTCTCCAATTGGTGACAGGTAATGATAATCTGATTTAACATATTTTCATCAAAAACAGATTGAGATTTTAAGGTCAAAGGTCAATTAAGTTTTAGGGACCTAATAAACATCTGCAATTTCTGATGCTTAAAACATTCAGTTGGAGGTTATATATGATAGGTAAAGCTCTAATGGCAGCTAAATGATTAGCAATGTTTGAGACGGTGAGATTATTCTGATGTAAATACTCTAAAAAAGCTAGTAAAATTGCAACATCTACCTGACCAGGAAGCAGCCCAGAAACCACCAAAAGGCCAGATAGTCAGAAAACATCCGAGAGTAGGACCTCTGAGTTGAGGGTCTGAAAGACTGGAACAACTGATCACATGCCTGGGTGGTCAGCTGGGCTGCTCCTGGTGGGAGACCTACAAAACTAAATATTGTAATTTAAGCACATTAAGTCAGCATGAGTAGGGATCCAAACCGGATCTGACACATGAGTTTTTAAAAAGTCTCATGAAGGCTGATCAAATTTAAACCTAGATAAAAGATCTGCAACAACATTTTGTTTGCCAGGAATATGTTCAATATGTATAGAGATGTTAAACAAAGCTGTCAACATCCAGATATTCCTAGCACATGTAGCCAGCATGACATCTTTACTACATCTTTACTCACCTACAGCCATATTATCACACTTAATACATACTTTCCTGTTAACCCAATGATGGGTCCAAATTTTCAGGGCCACCACAATATTTAGCATTTCCAAATGAACAATGGAATAGTTATTATAACCTCTTGAAATAGGTAGGGCATAACATTGATTAGCAAAAATGCCTCCTAACCCAGTAAGATATGCGTCTAGATTGAACTCAGCCTGGACAGGTCTAGTGTCATAGTAGACTATACCATTAAATTGGGTTAGAAAGTTCTTAAACCAAACAAGGTCCTTGAAAAATTCTTGAGATAATCTAACATATCTCTTGTTGCCCATGTCTCTCAAAATTTAAGCATGCGATTAAGGAAAGTCCTAGCTGGTTTCACACACTTAGAAATATATAAAAGAGAGCCTAACAAGGACTGAAGCTGCTGTTTTGTACATTAAGTTTTATTTTCCCACTGATGACACAATTGCAAAATATTGTGTAAATTTTCTGAGGGAACAGACATGGTTCTAGTTTCTGTATCGATAAGAATACCTAAGCATGTAACAGAAGTAGAAGGAGGAACTAATTTTTCAAGACTAATCTGAAGTCCTAGCTGCGCAAGTAAGGATGAAAGTCTTTCATAAGCTGAAAAAATGGTGGATGGAGTGCCACAATAGATCAGATCATCCACATAATTGTACAGATCCGGAAATCCATGGTTTTTTATAATAAATCTGATGCTATCAGTCACTTTTTCAAAGAAAATTGAGCCATGTCTGTATCCAAATGGGACCGATTGATCAATGAAGTAGGAATTCTGTTGAAGGCCTAGTAGGTCAATATCCCCAGGATCAACCTTTAGCTGGCGAAGGGCTCGACTAATATCAATTTTAAAGAGCATAGATCCAGGTCCTAACTGTATAAGCCTTTGAGTAATATCATCAACAGAGGGATAATTCAGAAGAAATTTTGTACCAAGATATACATCCTTAGAAACACCTGAATTCACAGATTGACCTTTTGGCCAACTAAGGTCAACAATAGTACGCCTGAGGTGAGAATCCTGTTTCTCCCTTGTCATGAATGGGGAGACATGTAAATCCAGGTTTGTTATCGAAAGGACCCAACATAGCATTATGTGATAGTTCTTACTCAATATAATATATCCGAGTCCCTGTCAAAATCAAGTGGGAATCCGAATTCCAATAAATAATTGTTGATCCCAATAATTTTTAAGATAAGACCTCCATGCAGGTATATTGAGATTTGACTGAACAGGAATTCGCAAACTCAAAAAATTTGGACAGCCAGACGAGCGAACTAGCCTATGCCCTAGCAATGGATCAGTGTTATATTCATTTTTTGTAGGAAAACCTGTGTAAGTTCTGAGAGAGGACAAGGGAATGACACCAAAAGGTCTATGCATTTGAGACTTCCATTTTATATAATCATGACATGATTTTGCCTGAGCAATAGTATCTTGATCAACTCTCATTTTGACTAGAGTTTTGTCAAAAACATCTGACATGACAGTCGCATTCCTACTTAAAGCTTTGCCAGAACAGGGAAAAGTAGACTCACAGTCATCCCAGAATACAACATCATCAGACATAGTTTCTACAAAAAATATCTGGTTCATCATCTGAGTATAAAACAGCAAATCTGTTAACTAAGGGTATATGAAAATCTACAGTATCAGTCATATTGAATCCATCATAAGTCTCAACATTTTTAACCTGAGTGGTTTGAACCTGGGGACTGACAGTGCCAGATACATTTTTTTCCTTGACTGGCCCAAGTGGCACGCCCTTCAACCCACACAACTGGGTCGCCTCCAGAGGTACAGATTTAGTGGCACCAATATTGCAGGAGTAAGCATTTTACTTAACTACATCAACAAAAGTCCTACCAGGTATGACAGGTTTACATGTGTTACTTTCAGTGAACCACTGTTTCCATAACGAGGGTGATGCTTTATGAGCTTTCTGAACAGAGAAACATCAAGAACAGTACTATACACATATCTACTGAGAATTTTTTTATTTACAGCCCTAACAACAGGTTCCCGAGCATAGCCAGGTTGTAAAGTAACCTCATCGACAATGCTCAGGGTTATTCGTTTTTTTATATCTGTTTACAATCAAGGGCACTATGGGAACTAATCTTCCCATCTTGGGCAAAGCATGAGCTACAAATATGCCTGTAAAAAACTCCTTTTGTCTCATGGTGCTTTGAATAATTACAGGAATTATCATTGAAGAAGACAAACGGCATAGATTTTTGAGTTTTTTTACCTGAGGCATTTTTCTTGAATTTTTGATTGCTATACGTGGACAGAGCTGGAGGAAGGTGTTTCTGCACATTAGCCCTATGTATCCGGTCAATCTTATCAGTCTGTGACCAACTTGTCACCTCCCTTGCTCCATCCAACATAACAAGACCGCATGGCTGGCCTTGGCTGCCTGCCATGAGAAATCATTTGAGTCATCAAGAAGGGAGATAAGATAATCTAGCGTGTGGTCTTTTGTTATTTGTCATGACTCTTCCCTCATGATTCGACAGAACCCCGTCATGAAATGAGTAATGTTCAATTGATTGTAAGTCACCCTATCTTTGGTGCTACCAGCACGAATGTATTCATGTGGCCATTTAACATTTTCTTTAAAATATATGTCAACAGAACCACCACGCTGTGATTTTATTCTTGGATCAGTACCTTTTTTATCAGAACTAGACAACTGTCTAATACACTCCTTGACTTGCTCTTGAATCAATTTATCATTCCTAATGGTATGTAAATCGGGTATTTTTGCATGCATGTTGCCCTCATGAGAGGAACTGACTTGAACTCGCAGTAGTGCTACCACACACAAAAGTTTTAACTTTAGAAGTGGCACCAGAAGCAGAACTTTCAATAACAGACAACCGCTTACCAATTGCATCCAGCTGAGATAGTATTCTTTGATTAATCAAAGTTTGATCCGGTTGAACTTCTGATATCGGATCCGACTTTACTTTCCCCTTTCCACACAGTACTTTCCTAGAAGATTTGAAATCATGTTTGTGTTTTACCACAGGGGAAGTATCTTCAGATTCGGTACTGTCATGAGAAACTAAAGTATCAACAATAGATTCAATGTCAGACTCAGTATCCGACCTAGAAACTAAACCCAAACGAGAAATGTATTCAAAAATGTGTGGTCATTTTCTAGTTGAAGTTCAACCGGAATCTCAACTTTATTCCGCAAATTGTAAGGGTTACGTGCCTGTTTCTGCTTCTATCTTGCTGCCATACCAATGAGAAATGAAAATGTGTGTGTAGAGACGAGATAATCAAAAATACAACTAAAAACAACTAAATGAAAATTTTTTGTTGTTTAAAATGTAAACTTGTCTTGTTGGCTGCCAGTTCAAATCTGACATGTAAACCATTTACATCATGATTACCAAGAAAACCACAACTAACTGTCTGGTGGGGGCCATGGTGGCAGAGTGGTAACACTCTCGCCTCCCACCTCTGAGGAGGGGGTTCGATCCCTGTCATGGCCTTAAGTGGGAAAGCTGGTAGTTGCTTGCCGTTGGTCGGCAGTTTACAGTATAGAATCCTAACGAACTCTATGTACTGGTTTCCTCTGCCCTTCCAACTACCCGTCGTGATATGACCTGTACAGTGTTGAAAGTGACGTAAAACCCCAAATAAATAAATAAACTAACTGTCTGGTAATTCCTACAAGGAACTCCAGGGGTCACATGGCAGAGTGGTAACAGTCTTCCTTCCCACTTCTGAGGCCGGGGTTCAGTTCCCGGTACGGCCTCAAGTGGGAAAGCTGGTAGTTGCTTGCCATTGGTGGGCAGATTACAGTACAGAACCCTGACAAAAAGTATGTACTGATTCCTTCTGGCCTTCCAACTACCCATCGTGATGTAACCTGTATAGTGTTGAAAGCGTGGTCTGAGTCCCATCTGCTGCTGTCCTGCTACAGCACCTCTACCACTCATTTCCATTGCTGTACCTTGTCTCTGCAATGAGGTACCAGCTGTACTGCCATAGACTGATGTAACAGATGTGAGAGCTGCTATACAAGTGACAGAAGAAAGCACTGGGGAGGAGTGATGTACTGACTGGGGTACAACAACCTGTCCACCTGGTGGAACCTACCCAATCCTGGGAAGAGAAGTATAATGACTACCAGCACTGCCCACCATAGACCTAGGTGGAGCTGAAGCAAAGCACACCCAAATGGAGGAGGATGATACTGGAACTAATACCCCAGGGGCCTCATTGAATCCCTGTAAGGCATGCTGCCTCAGTTTCCCCTCTCCCTTAAACTTTGTTACATCCTATTCTGACATATCATCTGCATCTGTCAGATGTCTTTAAGGGGTTCAACTTTATAATGCATGCATCTTGCATTCATTCAGTTAAGCATTCGTACATATATGCCCTGAAATTGGGATATTTTCTTGTTCTATACGAAGAAAGCCTAGCATACACTGAGTCTGAGTAAGATCCTCATACTGGGGTCTTTTTCTAAGGGCTCAAACAAAAGCCAAATCCTGGGGCTCCTCTTTTTACTCAAATCTTGTGCAATGACACTAGAATCACCAATACCTGTTGTATTGACTCAGTTCACTTGGGCCTGTATATCAGCAGAGTGCTGCAAGGTTGACAAAGTAAGCACCACACAGTCTGACAGATACCCTCCTGCTGTGACATGCGTGGTCTGAGTCCTAGTTGCTGTTGTCCTGATACAGCACCTGTATCTCTCGTGTCCATTGCTGTACCTTGTCCCTGCAATGAGGTACCAGCTGTACTGCCACAGAATGATGTAACAGATGTGGGAGCTGCTATACAAATGACAGAAGAATGCACTGGGTATGAGTGATGTACTGACTGGGGTACCACAACCTGTCCACCTGGTGGAACCTACCCAACCCTGGGAAGTGAAGTATAATGACTACCAGCACTGGCCATCGTAGACCTAGGTGGAGCTGAAGCAAAGCACACCCAAACGAAGGAGGATGATACTGGAAGTGATACCCCAGGGGCCTCATTGAATTTCTGTAAGGGATTTGTTGGCCCTAGCTTTTCCAAAAATGAGGGATGTAGTGGCTTTAAGCTTGTTGTCTCCTGAATATTTCTTACAGATTAGGAGGGTCAGAAATATGAGCCTATCATATCCTATTGCCAATTTAAATTGTATTGAAATCATATAAGTAGGGTCAATTGTCCTGGGGTCTCCAGGTTGAGGTAGCATTGGTCCGAATTTGTTCCCAGATAAATCAAGTAGTTATTATTCTGTTCAGTAAGGTCAGAATGCATTTGAATTTTCTTGCAAATTTTCTTACTTTTCTACCTGACTCTAGCCAATGTTAAACTCACGGCCTTGGCCCCTATGGTCCCTGAATATGCAATATATGAACCAAAAAGGTATACAAATTTCGGGAGCAGTTCCCCATTTTTCCCCTTTTTCATGAGCACTTTGTGATCCTCAGTGTGCTTTCCTAAACTCACGCAATTGTCATAAAAGTCCCAAAATATTCATTGTTTCCAATCCTACGTTGTCGAAATAAAACAAAGGTGGCAGGTGTATTCTCAATAGGGCATTAGGATAACAAACCCAGAGTACCTTAAGTTGACGAAACACTCAATATGACCTTGATCTTTAGGCATCATGATATCTAGAATTAAGTTGAAAACTATCCCTTCGCATATCTACAGATTTTTTTGCTGTTTTGGACCATACAGGGATCCAATTTATATATTTACTTGCTCCCCCACCAAAGAGATATAAACTTTTAAGCAACAGTTATAATATACTTGACATGTTGCAGAATAACCAAGTACATTGTGACAAAAAATGTTTTCAGTTTCTAGATCTCTGAACTACAGGTCAAAGCCAGTGAGGTGAGAGTTCAGATTGGGGTATTGTGTAAGGTCAATCAAAGGTCATAGGGGAAAGAAAGAAATCCATTTGGGAATTTTATTTACATGTTAGTAAGATAGGTAAAATACAGTTCTAGTTAATAAAAGACTTTAAAAATTTTAAATCTTAAAATTTTTGAAGCACCCACTCGGGGCAACAGACAACTCACATCCAACATCAAACAATCATTATAGTATACAGAAGTCTAGCATCAACTTGTATGTTTGACCCTAATTCCAACTACATAGGGTCAAAATAATGTACACCCACATCAACAAACATAAGAATCCTACATATAAAATTCATCATCGATAGGAGGCTACCAGGGTACTGCCTGGCCCTGCCTTGAAACTACAATCTATGTGTCACATTTGAAACTGTCATATCTAGAGGGGGAACCAGGGTCAGCCTGGCCCAGCCTAATTCTACATCACCCCGAATGTCTATGTGCCTGTGTCAGGGAGGGAGGTGGGTTTCAAATAATTTTTCACAACATGTGCATTCATCGCTTGCTATATGAAAAGTGAACCCCAAATTATTTGGAGGGAACTATGGAACTGTGACCTTATCCCTGATTGGTGGTGGTCAATAAACAATAATATTAGAATGAGGATAATGTTTGCTTAAGGTAGATGCAAAACTGGTGCATTTAAGGTTTCTGTAAACAGACCCGATAGGCTCCTACTGAGGCCATATCCTTCATCTACGATAGGTATTATTTTCTGAGTTTTGTAATTATAGCTAGTGAAATCACTCATCATATGTCATAAAATATTGTGAAAAAACATAGAAAACAAATCTGGGAACACTGGAAGTACACGGTTTCCCTCTTGCATATACATCTAATTTACATTATGTGAGATCATGTCAAAAAGCATGATCTGACAGGAGAGTTATTTTACAGAAATGTCTTAACACACGTATAAACTACTGAACACAAATATATTTGACAAGAAGCAGTTAATTATGGAACAGCCTATGGCTGACCCTGTTGTACAGGTTATTTTTTAAGAGAACAAGTGTTGTGATTGTATGAGGCTGGATTACCTTGATTTGAAAGTTAGACCATAGTTTACACTGCTAACACCCTGTGTGGAGCTAAGGATATGATTTATTGTTGTTCTACTTGTGATATGGTTAATTTTTGTGCTAGTCTTCTACCTTTATGTCACTTTGTAGACTGACAAGACTTGATTTCAAATTTGTTGAAACAAAAGTTTGACTAGGAAAGGGTTAAAGTGAGGGACTAATATGCCTGGCTTGTTGCATTGGCACATAATGTAGCAAATTCACGACTAATATAGCATGAAAAGTACAGTTTTTCATTTACCAATGCAGAAAAGAATGACACAAATAATCTTGTGTGTAGTTTTTTTAGTTATATAGACCTTAGTGCCAGGGAAGTTGTCAAGTTGTGTTAATGTTGTTGCCCATCCCTGGATTGTATGGTCTTTACTCCACCGCACTCTGTTATTGTGTGGTTTCAACCCTTTGCTTAACATCTCTGCATATCAATATACTAGTTATAAATGCCCTTCGTGTTCAGTATCAAAATAAGGATCTCTTCCTTCTCTTGCTGCTTAAAGATTGTCTTTTACTCAGTAAATGGTCATAAGTCGAGTCACTAGTTATGCTAAGAATACTGTTTGAAATATTGACTTACTCTGTGTACAGTGGCTGTATTATGTCAGCTTATTTTTCCCATTTGCTACATGTGCATACTTCACAGTAGGCATGAATTATGTTGATGTATTTTGCCTCAAATATGTCTGGTGACCTCCCTCAAGGCAGCCAAGTATCCTCATGTAACTTCATCCACATACTGTTTTTATTAAGTCAGGATTTTTTCTTGCTATCCAGAGTATGATCTGGATCTTTCCCAAAATTTAATCACTTCTTCTTTTGGTCAGGCCGCACCTACATATAATATTTCATATAGATGGCTTTCTTAGTGTTCAGATAATCTGGACCACAGACAGACAACAGATATACAAACAAATTTGTGTGTTCTTGGGTGGTATTGTGGTACTGCCTGATAGCGGCTTACTTAATCAGTTTCAGATCTACCTTAACAACTGAACTAGAATTTAGTTGCTGAATTCATTATAATTCAGCTGGGTTTATATGACCCTTAGCAACGCCAATTAAAATATAGGTTACCACACTTGAGTGGTTTCACAAACAGATTGAATCAGGATCATCCGATTCAACATGCAGCTCACATGTATTAAATTACTAGCCTCCTACCCACCCTGACACATTTTGCTTTGTTGTAAAGTTACAGGCTTTAGTGGGTTCCCAGAGTTAAGTCCAAACTTTGAGAGGTTTGATTTAACACCTAGTTAAAACTTTCACCACATTTTATTGGGCCTGGTTCCTCCTCTCAACTAAGACACATAAGCATAGTAGATTTGTGGTTCAATGTAGGGTCAAGTGATACCTTGGTACCCCCTCTCATGAGAGGCTCTTGATTCATACTGGAGATTATCAGTACGAGTGGCTTTTGTGTTGTGAGGATTTTAATGTTGCACATGATGTACATTGGCCTAATGGGTTATTACTTTGTCATTTCATATTTTTGTATCTTTCGATTATGCTTTTGTGAAAGGTACTTTACCTCAACTATTAAAATCCAACAGGGTCATGATGCTGACCTGTAGTTTATTAACATGATTCTCATGTAGATCTAAAAACTGGAAGTTGTCAATAAAGCATTTTATAGGGAGTAAAGGAAACACTGCTGGCCATTAGAAATATTTTATTTCTGTAAGCAAGTTTTACGGCAGTGCTAGGGTTTATAAGCATGACAAACAGAATATATATAATCATTATCAAAAATCAATAAATTCTATTCTCAAACAAATTGAAATTAAATGGAGAAAAAAGAAACAAAAATCAAACTTTAATAAGCGTATTTACAACATCAATCCAAACCAAGGATCATATTAGTCAAATCAAAAATAGAATTTATTTATTTAATGTTTTATGTCATGTCTAGTGCCTTATCGGTTATATTGTGAGAGGTAGTTAGAAGGGCAGATAAAACCAGTACATACAGTTGTTCAAGGTTCTGTACTGTAAACTGCCAAACAATGGAAAATAACTACCAGCTTTCCCAGTTGAGGTCAGGCCGGGATTCAAACTCTGACCTCAGAGGTAGGAGGCGAGTATGTTACCACCGATCAAACATAGAAATGTAAGAAGTTTACATAACTGGGGCATGTATCACTTATACTCAATATACAGTAACCAGTGGCAGAAAATACAGATTTCCAAACATCCTAGTAACTTGAATTTTTGTCGCTTGACAAACCAACATTTCCTGTGTGCATATCATTTTTTATTCATTAAGGTTTAAGGTCAATTTCAACACAGTTTTCCATCAATAAGGGTAGTTAAAACAGATTTGTTTTTTATATATTTACAGTGGATTAACAAAATATAAACCAGCTGAATAAGAATACACAATATAATACACAATATAATACACAATATAATACACAATAAAATACACGATAAATTCACAATAAAGCAAGAAACAGAAAAGAAAGCAAAAACAGAAATATTTTAGGTGTATTTTGCAGCATATTTTAAATTGATTTACTCAGCATCTTGAGTAACGTTTCGAGTACCCTGGAAATGTGAGAGAGAATCAAAGAAGTGAGCTGCACACTACTTGTCTAGTAGGAACGTCTCTTACAGCTCACTTGGTAGAGTGATGGTGTCTGGGGTGAGCGCTTGTGGGTTTAACATCCCTTAAAACCCTTTGGCACCAGAAAAGCATTGGCAGTTGGTGTTTGTTAAGAACACTATGGATAGGCAGTAGTATTGTTTATTGTAAACCGATAGGAACCAAGTATAACCTTTTCAGCTTCTTGCATTAAGTATAGATTTATTTTAGTTACTAATCAAACAGAACTGTGGATAATAAAACTAAACTTTCTCTTGTTAGACAATAGCTATATATGAACAACACATCACTCATAAAATGAAAAATATGATACACATTCATATCATATTGTCATCATCCTTTTGATATATTTTATCAACAGTGGGAGGTTGTGGATTTGAGCCCCTGGGAACGTGGTCCCGGGTTGCTACTCTTTCTTTTCAAATTATTCTTGTTACCCTTTTGCTCAATATGTAAATAGACTTCCTCCTTTAAAATTATAAGAGCAATTAACCAAATTCAATCTTTTATGATAAACTAATAACTACATCTATGTACATAACAGATATTAAATATTGATAGATTAAAATGGCTGAGTAAATAGTAGTCCCTTTTTAGACACCAACAAATATTTAAATGTTTTAAATTATAATATATCTTAATATACCGCTGTTCCACTGTCGTGACATATCATAAGACCTAGTCAGGTTTTTTTTAACTTGGGATGCTGCTATGGCTGGTCCTGTCTAAAATGGGTGAGAAAACTGAAAACAAAATCACGTGATTTGCCAAAGTAAAAAAAACCAGTCTTTTAGCTGAAAATATCGACCTTAATACCTAATTTTGACTGTTGCAATTTATATTCTTCATAGCATGCATATCTCATAATGACCTTACAACTGAAAAGTTTGGTTTTAAGTACTCAGATAATTTGTTCGACTAGTAAGATATTTTCTCTGGACTTCTTTTTCATGCCATCCAGTGGGTGAAATCACAACAGTAAAACAGAGATAATAAACAAAATCAACACAGTCATATACAGAGTTAATCAATATTAATTTAACACTGCAAAGGACCAGACATCAGCAAGGAACCATTCCATCATAAACTGTCCTGCAAAATACATTTTACGTTGGCTATGGTTTTCTAACATGTACCAGTGCCTAATGAATGCAAAACCTTCATGTACATATTGAAAATGACTTTGACATAAATTTGTGCGTGAGGCAAGACTACCACAATAAAATTATGTACTCAATTCAATGTATAAATGCAATCACCACAAATCACAATAATCTACATTAAATAAAGTTTTGAAGGGTAAGCTAATGACTCTCAACAAAATCTTAATAAAAAATAATTTGAAAAGGGAAATTTGATTAAAGGTACAATAGTAAATGTGATAAATGGTCATAGACACACTCATGGGGTTTAAAAATAAGAAAATAACAGATCATTTTAAAACGTTTTATGGCATGGATTGATTAACAGCTTATCTTTGAAATGACTCACTGTCACAGCTAAACTCACTCACTGTATACAAGAATAAAATACTTACATTCTCTGGGCTTATTTACATTTTTGTGTTTCCATAGTATCCATTCAGTACAATAAATCGGAATTCATATTTGGGACTTATTCAAAATGTTAAAAAACGCTCACATACTCTGACAGAGAGGGGGCCAGTACCTACTGACAGGGCAGCTGATGATGCAATACCTACATATGAGGTCTATTTACTGCATAATAAGGACAACATCATGAGCCAAAATTCAAGTACATGGTGATACAAAGATAAAATAAGCAAAAAGTGTATGTAAATGGTGTATTACTACTGCTTACATGTTGAAATGCCCACACAAAACAGTGTCAACATGTCTTAACAGCTTGAAAAAATATAATAAGTTGTTTGTATATTCGATGTGAAGCCTCGACACTTTTGAAAGTAAGTAAATATTTTATTACACTGACCTCAAAGTGTATTTAATTGTGTAGTTTTGCATCACTGGATATATTAAATTTTGAATAATGAGTGTATTACTCTTGACAATCAAGGTTATCAACCTTTTAATTTCCTCCACAATCTTTCAACAGCTCTGGATCAGACTGGTGGACTTGGTGTCACCACTGTATGAAGAAACTTTCTCCTGTTAAAAATGACACATTGGATAGAAATAACTGTACTGAAGTAATAAAATTACATGTGATAACATTTTAATTATTTACATGTACTATAGTTCCTTTTAAAAACCATTTGCGTATTTTGCACCACTCTTGAACCCAGAAAATACATTTTTAATATTTACTTGTCATATTAGAAGATTACATCAGAAGTTACAATTGTATAAATATTTTGCTTAGACTGTTTTCTCATTTTGTTTTTTGTTTTCCAAATACAGCTGTATCTATCAGGTTTGCTAAGTGTTTTTTGCTGCAAATATGCAAGTGACATGCTATTAAATTCTGTCCCAAATAAATACAAAAAATTATCATCTGAGACAGAGATGTTGTCTTTTCAGGTGATAAAATTTTTAAAAGATTAAAGATAACCACTTGCCTGGGTCTACCATCTGGTGATATCTCTGTTCCCAGAGAAACAAGGTCTGCTGGACTAAGGTTCCTAATTTCTTCACGGTGGATTACAACAGGCCTTGGACGAGTGTTGATGGAAGTCCTAGTTATGTGGCAGTTAACTGATGGTGATGGCCCAACACTAGATGCGGAATAGTCATATGCGGGGTGGTATGGGAGGGGTATAGATGCTCCTTGTGTGTCACTGCTTGTGGATTGTGGATTAGTGCTGTCCGCTGGGGGTGTAACATTATTCCTTCCACTTATCATGTCTATTGTAGACGTTTCGATCAAGGTTTGATGTCGAAAAGCAGCCTTTTCTTTAAGCCTCTGCAGGCACAATGTGAGAACACAACACACTGAAAAACAATAGGTGTGTAAATATTTATTAGTAAATGTTAATTTGTTTTCTGGAGAATTTGTTGATATTTTGCATGTGTTATAGAAAATGGCAGAAGCTATTACAGTTAAAATACTAGTATTTCAACCATAACTCATTATACATGTGGTATCCAATGTTTGATTCTAAAATGGACTATTTATCTTTGAATTATTTAGTTTGGTTTTAAATATATTGTATTTACCTGTAATAAATAGTATGACTACACAGCCTACTATAATCCCGAGAATGCCACCAGTTCCAAGACCACTGTCATCATATGATGAGTAGCCAGTCCATTTTTTGGGATCATACCTGTGGGATTTCATCTCAGAGTTAATAAAATGGAAAAGACAAGTTAATGGTAACCATTGCACCTCATTGAACCGAGTCATTGAACATTATTAGATATTATGCAGAAAATAAATTCCATTCTCTGATATCAGTCAGTATTGAAACTGATACAATCTAACATTATCTAAGCTGAACCTTTATAGTGCTTATTCTCCATGATTTGACAGAATATTGGCATATGGAATACTTGCAGGTCCACTGACAGGTGTTACCAGAGAAAGCAAGGATGACGGCAGAGAGGCTTTTATAAACAGAAAAGTTTTGCTTTTTCCCTGAAAGCGGCAATAGAGGTTGCATTGATACGATAGAAGGACGAGATTTCATACCAGTGAAAAATTAACTTAGAATAACTGAAGTCACGCCACAAGATTAAAATATCACACGAGAGTTGGGCACTAGCATTATCAATATGATTTACCACAGCTGACATAGCAAACAACTTGCAAAACAGGACTACCCAGAAAAGTTCAACTGCAGTAGCAATAATAATAAAAGAAACTCTTCTGGCCACAATAAAACATAGGCTTAAGACAATTGTGGGGATTTTAGTACATTAACATAAATTTTGAGGCTTTCTATGTATTAATGCGGACAGGTTGACTTTTGCAAAGATAGTAAGAGAAAGAAGCAATCTGATTGGCCAACAATAAATGGGTGCACATTATTAACTAATACCAAGTTGATTGAAATACAAAGTTGGTGCTTGCATGTCCTGTTCAACAGCCATTGTCATATTTGGACACTTGTGGGAATTGAAACCCACAAAGAGGTGACAGCCTGTGATTAAATGTCAGACTTAACCACTAAACTCTCATTGCAAGAGAAAACTATGTGGTCTTCAGTAAGATGTATTGCACAGGTAAGGTTATTGTGACAATTAGTAACTTTGAAATCAAATAGGGTTTTGTACTAACAGATGCAGATTCCAAGTCCAATTCAACTTTTATAGCGCTTAATCTCTGTCGAAGTGACATACTCTAAGGTGCAACATTATAAGCATAGTTTCAAAAATCATTGTCCTTGTCCATAGCTATGGTTGACATCACGGAGAACGCCATATGAGGTGGAAAATACTAAGGAGGATAAGCTTGGCAGAATAGGTATGCCTTAAGCTTTTTTCTGAAGGAAGCAATAGAAGTGGCAGATCTTACATTATCAGGGAGTTCATTCCATATTTTGGGAGCATCATATGCAAAGCTTAGACCAAACTGCTTTGTGGATTTGTAAATAGATGGTTGGTATTGAGGAACATGTAAAATTATACCATCAGATTGACTCAACCGAGTATTATAGGCACATTGTCTAACTTTGAGAAATGGGCTGAAATATTTTGGACAGTTAGTATGTAGGTATTTATATACCAACAAGGCAGTCTTGAAGATGCAATGGTGCCTTATGGGTAGCCAATGAAGGGCTTTTCTTAGTGGAGTGGTGTGAGAAAGACATGTAGTTCTGCAAACAATTCTGGCCAGACTGTTTTGAATGCATTGTAGCTTGAAAAGTCTGAGTCAAACCAGACACCCAAATTCTTAACGGCATCTGAAGGTATCAGTGATTCACCCAATATATTTACTGGAAAGAATGGGTTAAACTTTTCTTGTTGAGACTTGGCACCAAATAAAATAAAGTCAGTCTTATCAGCATTCAGCTTTAGTTTGTTTGCACACAGCCATAGTTTGACATCTTCGAGGGACTTTCCTAGCCGATCGAAGGCAATTTTTGCATTTTTGTGTTTGAGGTGAATAAACAGCTGTGTGTCATCTGCATAAAAGTGAAATTTTACATCTGGATGTTTAGAGATTACTTTGCTCAAAGGTGTGGTATACAACGAAAAAAGAATAGGACCAAGAACTGAACCTTGTGGTACCCCAAACTTAAGCTTTCTAGCCTCAGACAGAACAGAACCAATCTTGATGCATTGGGTACGATCAGAAAGGTATGATTTGAACCAGTCAAGGCATCTACCCCCGACACCGAACCATTTTCTTAAGCAATCAAGGAGTTTGTCGTGATCAATGGTGTCAAACGCTGCAGATTGATCAAGCAGCACCACAGCTGTGGCCTCTCCTCTGGCTAGAGATAGGTGAATCTGGTTCTTTACAGACAAAAGAGCTGTTTTAGTTGAATGGCCACGTCTATAAGCAGATTGATACTCGTTTTCCAACCCATGGAGAGAGACATGTCTACTGAGTTGTGAGGCAACTACACGTTCCACGAGTTTTGAGATAAAGCTCAACCCAGACACAGGGCGATAGTTTTTTAGTTCATCCTTTGATAAAGAAGATTTCTTTATCAGTGGAGTGACAACAGCACTCTTGAAGCCATCTGGGACAGCACCTTCCAACAAAGAACAATTCACAAGTTTTGTGATAGAAGGAAGCAGTATATCAAGGCAATCCTTAACTAGGAAGGTGGGCCAAGACATAAAATGGAAATCACACACTAGTCATGTCAAGAGAATACCAAACAAAACCATGTCTCGAGAATTAAATAGAAATTTTGCCAATTATTGTAGCTCAGATAAAGCCAATCAGAGTAGTTGTAATGTGGGATATAAAGATTACACCACACTTATTTTCAAAAACTTAAACGAAACTTACAGTATTTGTTAATTCTCTAATACAAATAATGTATATTTTACAAGGCACGATAATTATTTTAAAGTTAAATTTGCAAGAACATCACTTAAATCAATTTGTGTGTCAGTGGAGTAAAACTACGGAATTCCTTATGTGCAGACATATTAAACTGTAATTTACTATAAGTATTTTTAAAATGTTAAAATATTATCTTTCTATTAATTTGTTGAGTTCTAATCTAATCTAATTTAATGTGGACTTTTATAGGGCTGAATCTCCATCAATTCAGGGTGAGAGAGAGGCTATGGCGCATAGGCTTTTGCTAGTTTTGAGCTAACTCCTGAAGGAATAGATGGGGCATTTCGACATCATCAAGAAGGTCATTCAAAATCTTGGGAGCATCATAAGCAAAACTAAGGCCAAACTGGAGATGTGTGTTACATGATCATACTTTCTGTGATTTGTGACAATACTTGCAAGAGTATTCCAAATACTCCACAGCTTGTTCTCAATTTAAGGCAATAAAAAATTTAACAGTGGTATTATCATGTCAAAATATAACAGTATTACACTAATATTAGTGTTAAACAAGTAAACTTTAAACAATTTATAAATGAAACGAGTATAGCAAAGCTGTTTCAATGAAATAGGGGATAGCCTAGCTAAGTAACCTAACTTCAGCTATCTCCATTTTCATATATTACTAGAGTAGTAGTTATTTTAGTATTCATTTCAATGTAAATGATGTTGCTTGGATTCATTGAATTATATACATTATAAAAATGTAGAAACAGCCAACTGATTTTTCAAACTAGGATTAAATAAACTTTATTACTATTGTATACAGCACTCAGTGATCACTTACCTGTTTGGCGGAACAGTTGTAGGCGAGTAGTGTCCTTTAAAATATAAAGAAAATGACACAATGACATCTGACTGACTAAAAGTTTGAATTGTTTTATTTATGTTTTGTCACTTCAGTTGTTAATATGAAGAGCTTTCATCGACATGTTTTTGAACTGCATTTTCTTCCCCAGCAAATTTTATGCATAAATGTCCACATAGCCAAAAGTTTGTGGTAAATTTATCACATGGTTCGAGCCACAAATAGCTTCAACTATGAGGCGGTCAGAAGTTTAATACCTTCAAAGACTAACTTTCCTTTATTTAATCAGTGTTTTATGTGCAAAATTTACCATTTACCGAACCCCTATGGGCACAGGAATCATTTAATCTCCATCCAGGAATCTCCATTTAAGTCTAGGCCAAAGACTAGTAGTGACAGTATTTTTAAAACCGTTTGGAAATTGTAATACTTTACAGTGGATGACATCACATGAAAGTTATTACAATTAAAATAGGTTAATTGATAGTAGCATCCTAAAATATATTTTGTGATAAGTACAAATTCATCCATAGAACTTGTCCTATGGTAATAAAATTAGGGCTGTCCAAAGGTGGACAGCATTTAGCCAATCATTTTATACTGTTTCCACAAAAGTTACAGACTGTTAACCATTTTGCATATAATAATTAAAGCTAAAGATCCATTCTTCTCATTGTATTCTAGCATATAATGAAGTTATAAATAGTATTTATGGTAACCCTACACACAGTTTAGAGGACATACAGCTCTTTACATCAGTCAGATGCAGTTTGGGTTCACTGCAGGTATATTTTCACTGATATATAAACAAATATGAGGCTGAGCAAACATGGTCAATCCACAGCTGATCTGCATATCTGCCTGTTTGATTGTAACCCCTCAACCTCAGAAAAATGTCACCTAGGTATTATGATGATGAATATAACATATTTCTAGCTCTTATAATTGTTGGAAAATTTGTAACACTAATTAATAGCAGTAAGTTGGACTAGGAATACACAAATAATATTACCAAGTCTGTATGTTCCTGGTTTTGGTCATATCTAGCCTATGGTGCAAAATATAACTCATTACGCCTTTTTAATGAAAAATGAGAACTACAGTGGTTTATTCTGGCCCTGGTAAAGCAGAGATTAGACTAACCAATTTCTTCCAATACATCATGTAAATGAAGGATTTTACCATGTACAGTTATATCGATGACATGATTGCTTACTCTGAGGTGGGAATACATGGCTTGTATTTTTACAAGTAAAATAAACTATATGAAATTGGCTAAATCAATGTTCTCATAAAGACGTATCAATACATTATTACAAATAAAGCTACATTAAATCCGCTTTTCCACACTTTCATAAACCTGTAGTAACACATTATTTTCGATCATAAATGATGCTTTTAGCATATCCCAAACTGGCAATACCAATAGCCACACTGCAAGGAAGTGAAATTCAGGAGACAAAAACTGACAGCTTTTAGAAATCACTATAAATCACTTAAACTCGTCAAAGATATTGGATAAAATTGGGCAGTTTCCAAGGAAGTTTTCCAAGTATATGAGTTGACAATAGAGATGCTGATTGTAGCACAAAGTTTTATCACAATATTTCAGTAAAATGCTCTCAGTTTCGAGATGCTGTGTCAACAGATCCATCTCTTCCTTAAATAAACCTACCAATATGTACTATCCTATTGTATCTTCTGGAAAGTCATGATTCCAGTGCACTGATACAGCTGGTATGCCATTAAACAAAAAAAATGTTGCAGTTATTAGTATGAACAGAAAGATTTTGAAACCAAATGGAACAAGTGCAGCAACTTCTGTATGTAGTTTAGTGAATTTTGTCAGTCCCCTTGAGATCCAAAAATATTGGTAGAGTATTATGGGTGAATTGATTTGATATGAAACTTGTTTCTTATGATAAACTCACAACAGGGAGTGAAATTGAACATTTTTTTTTCACCTTGAGAAAAGGTATTGTTTTCATTTTTATTCATGGTTCCCTTCAGTCAATGGATGAATATTGCCTAACTTTTATACACTGGCCACAAAGCATGACACATTTTGTACTTACTTAGTTCATACTGGAGATGAACACCCCTGAAAAAAATGTCATCCATTGGTAAGTAGAGATCAGTGAATGTGCGGAAGCTGATAAGAAGTTCTTGGCTCTGGCTGAGATGAGGTTTTGTCCAATTGGTGGTGGTATCATTGAGCAAGCCACAGAATCTACATAAAACATATTTAATAAAGATCAGATTGTTCCATGCTGGCTTCATGAGCTACATATGGACACAAAATATATAACTTGTTTTGACTTGTTTTTGGTTCAACGCATTTCAGGTTCTACCCAGTGAACACTTTTGAGCTTTGACAAATGTTTGAAAGTTTAAAATGATGAGTATGAAACCTATTTATAATAAAATGTTTGCAAAATGTTTTATGTATGCTGTTCATTAACATTTTATTGACAAATGTTGAAAGAATATTACAATATTACTTTCACACTGTTTAGCAATATTACCCTTAATTGGGGTCAGAGGTTAAATTCAATATCTTTTTAGGTTGCTCACTAATGAAAATAATATTTTTATGTCTAAACTTTTAAGATAATGGCTTATAAATTGTGCCCCAATCAATTCTTGGTTTAGGGATTGTATGTGGGGCAGTTTTTGACAAAGTCCTCCTAATTCACGTATTATTGCTCACTGCCATCTTTGTTTGGAAATGTTTGAAGGTTAACATTGTCAACACATGTTGTTTGAACATTTTGTATACTGTTAATCAAACATTTCATGATGATTTTTGAAAAACATTTAGAGCATGACCTTTATTTCTTCAGCTGTTTTTATAAATGTTTACAGTCAAAAATAGTTTCTTGAGCTATTTTAAAAACTTTTTTTTAAATGTCTTCAGAAAAAAATGTTTGAATAGAGAATGTTTATAAAAACCGTTTTTAAACATTACAGTGTAAACGTTAACTTGGAAAACAAGTTACAAAACTTATTTAGAAAATCTTATAAAGTATTACTTTTACAAGTTATCATATATTTAATATCATCTTGGAAGGTTACAAAATAGTCAACAACTGACATTCCATTACTATTTATACATGTAAATTCATTTTTCTCTGGAGTCACTCGACCATTTAAAATACACAGATTGAAATCTTTAAGAAATTCAAGAAAAGTGTTACTATATATATTTTTACTTTGTCTAAATTCTGTAGCACAGGTATGCTGTCAATATTTTCAATAAAGCCTTGTTCTTTCCCAATTCTAGAATTAAAATCTCCACAGAGTATAAGTAGATGAACACTGCTGATTAAATAAATACTACATATTAGTTCAGCACAGAAATTGTTCAGGTTGGCACATACAAAGACCCTTCTGGTGGCAAGTAACAACAATATAATACAAATGAAAAAGGATATAGCTTATAAATAAATTTTAGACAAGGAATACCATCAATTCTTTGGCCAACAACTTCAATATTATATCAATGTAATATATCTTCCTTTACTAGGACACCAATACCATCAGAACCTTTTCTAGAGTTCTTTTTACTTAAAGTCCTATTAAAAGCAAACTATTTATAGTTTTTACAGTTAATATCCTCTCTGTTCTTAAGATGGCTTTCTTAGATGCAAACAATGTCAGGGTTTATACATGAAATAACATTTTTTCTCGAAGAACTTTTTAACAAGGTCCACACATTGACGATTCATGAACAAATTTTCAGGGTTGGAGGAGATTCTCCGTAGTAAGTACTCCCATCTAGAGCAATCATTGTAACATTGCTTGTGTTTGGCGTGGAGAATTGGTTTACTATATGTCTTGGTATGTCTTGGTAGATAGGCTGGCACTGAAGGGCTTCAATCACTTGGAGTGTTGGCAAAAGATTGACTTTTGACCCATCATGGAAGTTCACATATCTGCAAGTAACTGCAAGTTTCTTTTTCTTTGGCAAAAAAAAAATAAATCTGGGAATAGCAATGGACACCAATACTAATGGGGGAGCTGAGGGTCAGGTACTTGGCTTCAGCAGTGTACACAAGAAAATCTTGACCATCCACATCAGAGTTAAATGCCCCTCTTAAAGAAACAGACATATATTTTTTTTTTCTGGAATATTTACGCACTTTGGTTTCCATGTTGAAGGAAATGATTACTATGTAGTTCACATGGGGTTAAATTATCCAAACAATTTCTTTTGCTATCCCCCTCAGATTAAATTGGGGTTCTATTTTTGTTCCTTTATTTCTTCTCCTTCTTGACATTGGTAAATGAACAGAGTACAGAGCAAAATAGCACAGCATGTAGATCAGTCCCCTTCTGTCTGCTTCATTAACACCTCACTTGTCAATTAATTGTTAATTGGCATACGGATGTCAAAAATGTTCTGAGGACACCTTGTACTATAATGTCAATATTAAGAGGTTACAAAGTAATTTACATTCCATTCAACAGCCAGGGTCATATTGGGACAGGTTCTCAGCATCGTCACTTGTGGGAATCAAACCACAGAGAGGTGACAGGTTGTGATTAGATGCCACACTTGCTAACCACTAGGCCACTGAGGACCTCTATTTTAAAAAATTACACACACACACTAAAAACATTGCTTAAAAGAACTGAATAGGTATGTGCATAATCCTTGATGTTTATATTATTAGATTCTATATCAACTTATGTTCAATATGATGTTTATATATTGTTATAAATCCGGGTTATTGGAAATCAGGAAACTGGCACAACACATAAAACATGTCTCTTTTTACTTTGACCATTACACTATCATCTGTTTAAATATATATTTTTGTTAATTTTTGGCACTTATTTCTCTTATTATTTAAGACGTAAAATGATTAAATGTTCATTCTGTTAACATTTAGTACTTCTATTTCAAACAGATAGTTCAGCTCTTGGATAAAAATGTGTTTAACAAAATATGTCATTGTTCAGAGATTACCAAGCAGTGCTGTACTTGGTTAGTACTTAAATGGGTGACCTTCTGAGTTCTGGTCCAAGTCTGAGTCTGGGCAGGTACATAGTTACTTGGGTGACAGCTTTAAATTGGGGCCCTCTGTTATTGTGTCCTACCCCAGAGACACACTAAAGAGCCTTAGGGACGCTGATAAATAGTCATCCCTGAGCCTCTGTCTTTCATTTAAGAGAATGTCAGTCATTACATGGCTTGGGCTGCACTTGTGCAGTCGAGATGAATCAATAGCACTTTGAGTCATATAGTGCAAAGAGATATTGTAGTGAGTATAAATATACAACACATATATTCCATTTGAGCTCTATTGAAGAAGTGTATGTTCTTTAAAAACAGTATAAAATAATACAAATTAACAAAACACTAAGTTTTGTTACTTTTGGCTTTTTTGTTCTATACGAACTGAAAGTTTAACGGCCAATTAAGTTACTGATGTGGATCTTTATGTAAATAGGGAGAATGTAGGAGAAAATAAATAATTTCACAGCGTAACACCAAATAAAAAACACGAACTATATTTTACATTGGAAGTATATTAAGAAATATCCGAAAAACAGAACAAGATTACTTATGCAAAACAAAAGAGGGGTGAGAAATGGTGTAGAGGGATTTCGGGTGTCTAACATACAAACATGTGCTGCACCAAATGGCTGCTTCTCTTTGGATTACGGGAACTTTTTAATAGATTTGTGAATTTAAAGATCATTGCTTTAATCTTTTGTAAGTATCTCTGAATTTGTCAAACACTAATTTGCACTGATTGAAAGTTAAAATTGGTTAACGGGGATTTGAAACTGAACGAAGTCTGGTATTTTGTATGTTCGCTTATGATATAGTAAAAAGTAACTGCTAAATTACATGAGCCGTAATTTAAACAAGAATTGTATTCATAAGGAAAAATTTTTAATGCCAGATATTTCCTCAAATTCACTTTTTTATTATTTTGAAGAAGCATTAACCAGCAGAAGGCCTGAAATAATGATGTTTTCAATAAATGGTTCTTAAAAATTCTTTGCGGATTTTGTCTTCTCTACCTAAAAAAAGGAAAACCTGAATACTAGATTACAGTTCACAGTTTTTTCAGTTCAAAGGTCAGAAGAAAGATCAAAAGAAGGCTGAATTCTGGTTAGAGGAATTTATTTACATGTTAGTGTATACAGATATAAAAGTTTTAAAAGTTTTCAAGCATTTGAAAGGTTTTAAAAACAACATACACAGTAAAATATCACAGACACCTGACTTATATAGTATATACAGATATAAAAGATTTCAAGCATTTGAAAGGTTTTTAAAGCACCATACACAGTAAAATATCACAGACACCTGGTTGCTATGCAAATAAGGTTAGGAATAGGATGGGAGGACCTACAAAATTAAGGTGTGTAGTAAACTGATCTAGCAGGCCCCTTACAAGCCGTGCTAGGTATAGTCTCCTAAGTTCAAAGGTCAGAGGAGAGGTCAAAAGAAGGTTGAATTCTGGTTTGAGGAATTTATTAACATGTTAGTGTATACAAAGATAAAAGTATTAAACGTTTTCAAGCATTTGAAAGGTTTAAAAACACCAAGCCCAACTAGATTCTATTTGGAATTATAGCCACAAAAGTTCTTTAGGTAGGTCCAAACTGCAGCACTTCTCCACAATCCATGGGCCATAATTTGCTGCAGCTGAATGTTATTGTCATAGGCTAAGGTAGCTCCAAAACGCCTGAAGTTATGGAACTCATGTCGTAAGAGTGGAATACCAATGTATGTCAAAACCTTCCTTAAATCATCCCTGATTGTGGTATCAATAACTGGATGGTAAGGTGGGGGGTTGTGAGGAAACAAAATATCAGAAGGAACCAATTTCCGAGATGCCAAAAGTTGTTGGATAGCTAAAACTGGGCATGAGACTTTGTTATGTAAAGTAGGTACTTGTACAAAGTGATGAGCTGACTTCTCCTGGAGGATCTTAGTCCACTTGACTAATATATGAGCTCCCAGTTCCTGAAAAATAACGTCCTGCTTCAAAATATGCCAGGAATATATCAGGATCAAATTTGACCCTAGAATGTGGAGCCACATTGGGCATCCTGAAAAATGCAACTAAGAAGGATACTCTAAAAAGAGGAGGATCATCTAATATGTTGCAAGCCTGTGAAATGGAAGAAAGAACAGAGAGGTCAAAAATTCCCCTAGGGGTGGGTGAAAAAGTTGAGTTCATTGAAATGCTTCTGAGATATGAAAGTACTAAATGGTTAGAGAAAGGGGCTATTCCATTTAAAACACTTGGAAGCTTGCTTCATGGAAGAGATGTAATTAAATATGACTTTATAAGAGATGGAATTGGCATACAGAAATTCCATAAAAGCCAATAAAGAATGAACTGAGGGTGGGGGAGGAAGTGACATAAATGTGGTGAATGACAAAAAAGTTCTCAAATCTGTATTGTGAGCACTCTTTGTAGAAGGCCTGTAAGCAGTCTTTGTTCTATCCTAGGCAGATCTCACAAGTGAAGCTGAAGGTAGGGCGGGATCTGAAATTACAAAGGAGTATTAAGGTCAAAATAGGTGGCTGGAACCCTATCCCAAATATAATTCCTTTCAAGATCAGCCAAAATATTTGATTGACTGGTCTGTCAGAAAAAATTCTAGAGAGTGTATCTGTAATACTATTATGACATCCTGGGATATGAGCAATATTAAGGTCTATATCATATGATGCTGTCAAAAATCATATGTTTCTTATTCAAAGTGCCAGGAAAGAATCTTTGGTTTTACCGGTCTTAACCACCTAAACCACTTCAAGGTTGTCACATCGGAATGTTATTGAACAATGTTGCCAAAGTCTACCCCAAATTCGTAAAGCAATTACTATGTTTAGCATTTCTAGATGCACAATTGTGAGATGAAGGTCACCACAGTTGTGTATAGGGGTGGCATACACCCTATCAAGCCAGAGTGCCCCCATGCATTTAGGAACACTGATTGACTGTCATCAATGTCTGATTTACTGATATAAGAAATACCATTGTAAGTAGGTAGAAAAACCAGAAACCATTGTATATCTTTATGAAAGTCAGGCGTCCAGTAAATTTTCTTGTGGGGAGAATTAGTCCTGAGTAACCCGAGTAACCTATTAATAAATACTTGAGACGGTTTGACACACTTTTGGATGTAAATAAGTTACTCATGGTATTATTGTCAATATCGATACCAAGATACATGAACTTTTTAGTGGGAGGGGAAAGCTTGTCCTTGTTCAAGGGAAGGCCTAATTCATGCAAAAGGTCACATAGATCTGAACATTGCTTTATAGCCTGAAGTCTGGAAGCTACAACTATATAATCATCAATATATCAGTGTAACTTTACACCTTTCTTGGCCATAATGTGGGGAATGGTGTCAGATAAAATCTATGTAATATACGTTATCCCACTTAATTCCCCAGCTTAAGAGCACCAGCCACATCAACCCTAAGGTTGTGAAATGCACATGCCACATCCACTTTAAATAGTACTACATATTTCTCCATGTCTAGAATATCTTCTGTTATATTGTCAATGCAAGGAAATTTTAATATAAAGGAGGAAGAGTCCAACTTATCATTGTATCAATAATATTTGTGATATATACTTCATACATGCCACCATAGTACTTGTAAGTCCTAAGGTCATTTGCAATAGTTGTCACATACTAATTTAGGACTACTACACACATTGTCCTGAAAGTCACCATACTTTCTAGGTATGGGTACCATATGAAGTGTAGTAGTTTTAGTGATATTTAGAACTCCTTCAATAGGGTATGTGTAGGGGTCAGACCACAATAGCCAGCATACTCGGAAGCACTATACAAGTAAAAACCTTCAACATTTTTATCCATCCCACCAAGAACATAAACTATATGAGCTCAGTGGCCATGAACCCAATGCCCATAATTAGTAAAACTCACAACAGTGTGTTGAAAAGTAAGGGAATTTTGTTTACTCATGTATCCCTGGTGCGTCGTGGCCTGCCCATTATAAACATAATTATTATACATTATTGCAGTGTAAGAGTGTTCATTTTTGTCTTATATATATATGAACAACAGCTGGCATGATATTTAAGCTTAGTATTGTTATTATGAACACAATAACTAGATATTAACTGATGATTATATATCTTTACCGCAACTACAGATTCCATTCCATTACAGATTCCAAAGACCATTGAATGGAGTCGACTCATCCTAACCTGCCCTCCTCAATGTCAGTCGTTTAAATGGCCCAAGCCGACCTTACCACAGGCCAAGGAAGAGATACAACATCCCTTATTGAAGCTGTCATCTGGATCAACATATTCCTTGACAGGGTCTGATCCTCATTTAACAGAATGTTAGCCTTAGATGTGAAACGGTAATTAGCCCCTCGTTGGGCCAACGAAACTGGGGAGCCAAAGATGTTGTGTCATTTGTGTTGTAGAGGCCTGAGTTCTCTCTAACCACAGTGCTCTTACCTTGAAGAACGTCCCTGTCTGTTTTCTGCAAATAATTGACCAGTAGTTGTGATACAGCAGTCGAAATACCGGGAAATGACCTGAGAACATCCACTGCTGATGCTACAGCATCCCTGACTTCATTAGTTGATCCTGGTGGTCATCAATGTACCGTACTGAAAACATGGGTTTCCGTGCTACTGGTTGTGGGCCTACTAGCGAGATTCTGGTGAGCTGTGTGAACAAGGAATGCAGGGTGTTGGGTGCCCCGCCTTTGAGTAGGATTAACTTGTGGGATGGTAGGTGAAGTCAAAGGTGTGGAGCTAATACTACCATTGCGTTCAAACCTATCCATCCTTCTTGATATTTCTTGGTTGGAAGCATCTAACTTATTCAACATGTCAAGAATAACCTGGCCAGTTGACGATGATAGGGAGACTGAGCTGTAGAAGCAACAGTACTTACTGGCGCCTGTTGTTGAACTTGCAACTGGAGATAAGAGCCGTTATTTACTGACGCAGAGGACTTGGACTTCTTATTCTTTCTTGGTGAAGTTCTGGCCTTATCGGATGCTCTAGTTTTCCTTTTCCCCTCAGTAGCAGGAGACTTCTTACGGTTAGAAGGCATATCCAATGTGATAAAACAACACAATGTAACTTGTAAAATACAATAAAATTTTCATGTACACACTTGTTTACTCTTCGAAATCTGAATTCAATATGTCACCCCACTGCATAAGGGTTCCAAAATTGAAGCCCTATCACTCTCTGATTGGTTGCTGCGCAAATAAGGTTAGGAATAGGGTGGGAGGACCTACAAAATTAAGGTGTGAAGTAAACTGATCTAGCAGGCCCCTTACAGGTCATGCTAGGCACACCATTATTAATTGGAATATGCTAAAAACCTGTCGAGACAAATCGCAAATGTATGAGAAAGATCATTCTGCTTAAACTGGCAATCTAGATACATAGTTACATTTCAATGGAAAATGTTCTCTTGAAACCTGAATTATTTGCTGCAGCTAGAAATTCTATCCAACAAAGTACATGTACTACTTTCAAGAAATGTTAAATTAAATGGACTAAACATACATTAACTAAGATAAGTACATTTATTTTGTAACTATTTGGGGGCTTTACTGAAAGTAATTTAGTCATAGTTGCAGTCAAGATGCAGATCATATTCCGGATTGAAAAGGAGGTACAAAAGATGCATTTTTATTAAAATCTTGAAAATAGGAGACATCATCAGAATGACTGCCTTTAAATAATCATATACAAGTGATAATTGAAAGGCTTGACTTTTATTTTAAATCACATCAAGGCATTCTATTTATACCATACAATGATTCACTGACAGGTTATTACACACAAAGACTGTCAACAAGTATTGAGATCCGGAATCAGTAACATGAGGGACAATACCTGACAATAAATGGAATACAACTGACAAAAAGCACATACACCTATAGGAAGCTACTTAGCTTTACTTGACCTGAAGAAAAAACTCCGCAAATTACCTAATTCCTCTAGTTTCATCTGGAGTTTTTATTTCAACCCAGAATTGACATCCTGTACGTTCAGCTGGGAGGCCAGTAAAGTATCCAGTGCCAGTGTTGTCTGAGTCATAGCCGCCAATCCACCAGGCAATCTGGTACATTGAAGGAACCTAAAAATAATGCATTAATATTTAGCTGGAGTAACTGAAATAAACTTTTATTATTTTAAAGGCAATTGGCATTTGCAAAAAAAATCATCTTATTATTATTATTAGTTTGAGTGATTTTTTAAATGTAGATAAGGGCTAAAGCAAATTTCTCTGGAAATGTGAATACATTTTATTCTGACCTGGTCAACTGGAACAGATGAGATTGTGGGACGAAAGCATTGCGCCCTGTGTGTGTGTAAATTTTCATATTTTTAAATGTAAAATATGAAGAAAAATGTATATACCTACCATATGAAAACACTTGAGGAATTTCCCATGATGTGAAGTAGTGAAAAACCACCTAAAAAGCCAGAATGAAGCCTGGGCAAAAACATCATGGACCTTCACATGTGGAACAGAGTTTGAGGGAATAAAGGATAAAATGTTAAACCAAAAAGATATTGTCTGAGCAGCAATATCACCCTCTTTGGACTTCAGAAGAAAGACAAAGAAGAAATCCTCCTAAGATAGTCAGAATAGATAGTATCTAAGGAATCTGAAAGTAAGGAAGAAAAAATCCTCTAAGCCATCCTGAACAAAAGTCAAAGCAGGAAGAGCCTTCTGAAGGTAACTGGCTTAAGCCAGGAAAGTAAGATCTGACTTAAGGATAACTTAGGCCATCCCTAGAGAGTGAGAGGATACCCTTAACTAAAGGAAACAAACTCACTCCTTCCCATTAAAGACTGTCTTATATGTGAAAAACTTGGCTCAGCAAGTAAAGAGGGTTCAAGAGGAGCCTTGGTAAGAGCCTGCAGAACCAAGGTTTAAGAACCAAACAGGTAGGTGATGACTACCCTAATTCTGGACTTAAAGAAGCTCTAAAAGAGACTTCCAAGCTCCCTATAAGAACCCAACTCCAAGTGCTAAATGGAGAGAGCTGACCTGTATCCCTATTGTCTGAGGAAAAAATTCCAAAGAAGGAAAAATTCAGCAATGAATGGGACAGTTGAAGCATGGCAGAGTGGCCATGTTTCTCACAAGTTTTTGAAGCAGTTCCACATTGCTTCATAGACAGTAATGGAGGATTAAATATCCTCCAGAATCCTTCCTCTGAAGATTCTTCTATAAATAGACATCAGCCACAAGACATGAAGAAAGGAACTCCATAAGAAAAAATAACAAACCTCTATATGAGTTTGTTAAGAAGAATAGGAGGAACAGACTTAAGCTTTCTTAAAGGAGATCATGAGGCCAAACCTTGGCAACTGGAAAGGAACCTAGGCAAGGAAGGCTACAAGAAGAAAGTCACAGCTCAGAAAGTAGAATAACTATTTGGCCCTAAATGGCACAGAGCTGAAGGAGGGAAGGAGTAAAAAACAAGTACTCCGGACCAAAAACTCCAGGGCATCTGTTGCCAGAACCAAAGGAACTGGCACTGGAGGCACATGCAAGAGCAGCTTGTGAGTGAATCACATGGCAAAGAGATCTAAATCAGATGAGAAGTCTGAGACTTCCATCTGATCCAAGAATCAAGATCCAAGAATTGAGAGACCACTTTATATGAAAGGTCAGATAAGACCTCCAGAGATGGTCTACCAAGGATCCACGCCCCTGGAACATGAGTAGATGGAAGAACAGACTTGTTCTTGTAAAACTAATGGCAAAAAGTTGTCCAAAATAGATACACATGTCATGGAAGCTCTCTTGATATAAAAAGAAAGCACAGACAACCGTGTTGCCTGAGACTATCTGAAGTGTCCCTAGAAGAAAGGACAAGTGAAGAACCAATGTCTTGAAAGCAAGACATCAGTGTTGTCTGAGGCTGTAAGGATGATCCTTTGATGAAAGGATAGAAGAGGAACAAATGTTTGAGCAAAAGGCCACTTTGAAAGATGGACCTTAAGTGGTCAAAAGAGCACAAAAAGCTCCCTAACCCTGAAGTGAAACATCAATGTAAGTAGATGTAGAACCTAGGGAATGAAAGGGAGGTATGCAATGACAGTTCCCAGATAAGTACCATCTTAAATGAATCTTCACAGAAGGATCAACGAATGGAAAATGCAAAGCACCTCTGAGAAGGAAAATCAGAGTGTCCTGAGATAACACTGAAGAAGTGTCATATGCAGGCAACCTTGAAGAAGTGGAACTTGGAAGCCAGCAGAATTAAGGGTGCCAAGTTGGAGAGGAAATTTAAGGGTGTTCTAAGGCAGAGAAAGGATGAGCTGCTGAAAAGACAGAACCTTGTCCCTGTGAGGAACACCTTTAGACAGGTTACGAACCAGGAAGGAGACCTGTTGTAGGAACAGATCTAAATACTTCCTGCTAAAAACCACTCCAAGTTAATAGTCAACTCTAAAGAGAGTTGTCAAATGAGCCTCTGACAACTATTGGCTCTAATGAGCCAATTTATAGTCACATGTGCACTGAGATGCCCAACCTCAAAGCCAACTTTTCTTACTTCCTTGACTGAGGAAGTGAATCCTAAAAGGCTTGTGGCTAAGCCTAAAGGCATTGCCACAAAGTGGCACACCCTGCCAAAGAGCAAAACTCTGAACAAGAGTGAGCCAAAGGAGAGAAAGGAGGCATATTGAGGAAAAGAAGTGGTCCACTGGCCAACTAGAAGGGAGAAAATTACCAACCGATAAGCTTCCATCCTGATAGTTTGGAAAACCAAGAAAAGATCCAAATCTAGAAAAAGATCTAAATCTAATGTTGGTTCCAGTCTTCTATCTCCTTGTCAAGGAAAAAGGGGGGCCTGAGAAAATCAGGCAAAAGGGAGCCCAAGTACTTGTACTGCTCCTACGAACTGCAAGTGTGAGGCTGATTGACAAAGAACAGCATACTTCTGAGAAGGAAAAGAGCTGAAGAAGATGAAATCAGGAAAGTGGAATCTGAGAGACCACTGAAAGGTGAAACTATGTTCCAGATATCTGGAAAAAGAAAGGCTGCACCCAAACATTTCAAATGAAATGGAAGGAATCAGGTGACCTCCCCCACTGGCAAGTGGAGGGATCTGGAAGTATGAGTGAAAGTTTGAACGACACAAAGACACTCCTAACTCCTGAAGGACATAAAAAAGAGGTAGAGGTTGAGGCTCTTGGCCCTGCCTCTGGAAGGCATTCCACCATCAGAATGTTGGAACCTGGAAAGGAACCACATCCCCTTAGCACTAGGTTAGAGAGAAGACTCCCTTGGAGGAGAACACCTTTATTAGTTTGCCTCAAGGGCAATGCAGAAGCTTAAAAGAGGAACCTTTAGTAAGGACAGTAAGAAAAGCTCCTGGTTATACTGTCATATGTGAGAAAGAAGAGTCTGAAAAGAGGCCCCACAACAAACAGTATAAGACCAAAAAAGGTCCAATTTTTAGAGAAATCTCTCCAAGCAAAGTGCAAAGAGGACTAATGGCTGGAAAAGGCCATAGATCAACCAGCTGAAATGAGCTGAAAGATCCATTGAAAGATGTCCAAAGCATGGTGGGTGGTAAAAGATGACTGAGAAAACTGTCTGATGAATCAGCTTCACTAAGTGATCAACAAAACAGGACTCAAGGAAAATCCCAGAGTATTAAGGACCCTAAGGTCCATCTCAGATCTCTCCTAATGTCAGGGAAAAGTGACTAGGAAAGTGAAGGTCTTAAAACAACCCACCAGACTAGATCCCAGGTCCAGATACCTGTGTAAGTCAACCCAAAAAAGCCCCTAAAGAGGGTTTGTACCTGGCAGAACTAAGTTTTAAAAGGAAACTTTGGGTAAAAACCCAACTTCTTAAACTTAGAATAAGAAGATCCCTAAAATCATGAATGACAGAAAGAAGAAATCTGACAACACGAAGGAACTTCTGAGCCAGGAAAAGGGGTGACCCATATGAGAAAAACTGAGACTGCTCAAAAACTGATGAGAGCAGTCAACTGTTATTCCCAAAATCTGTTGGACAGGAGGCCTAAAAATGAATGAAGATTGAAGGACAAAGTCCAAAGCATCCAAATAGTCCAACAGACTGGCACAAAAAATGTTGGAATTAGGTCCCAGTAGTCTGCCTGAAGGAAAACTACAGACAGAGGGACCCCAACATACCCAAAAGGGAGATGTACCAGTAGGTAGTCAGATCTAAAAACTGGTCAAAATGTAATTAAAACTGTTGAACAACAGTAGATGTTGACCAAACCCCAAATTTTCCTAGCATTAGAAAATGAATGGAGCTATAAGAATAGCAAAATCAGCTGGATTCAACTGATAAGAACTAATTCTTAAGAAATACCCTGAAAAGAAATGGCCTTGAGAAGGTAATCCCAGTACCCAAAAAGCAGCCTGATTAGGCTTAGCCTTATGCACAAAAGAGGCCATAGGACTAAAAATGGACTGAGAAACCAAATGACCAAAATCACATAAAATTGTAGGAATGTAGGAAACCAGTAACGGTGAGATGGGTCTCCAAAGGGGAAGACCAAGTCAACTCCATGAACCGTTTACCACCATCCTCCAGGCTTGAAGGTGGGGAAAGGCTGAAAAGGAGACCCTAGGTTCAGAATTGAAACCAAAACACTGAAACCGGGATCCATATCCCAGAAATGTCAAATGAAAGGGCCTGTTCAATAAATGAACCTTGAATGGTAGGCACATGCAAGTACCGTAATGTTACGCTATAAAATTTGCGTTAAAAATTAAAATTATTACACAGTATGCTCTGAAAATAAAATGCTCAACGAAATATTAAAAAGGAATGTAAAAAACAGACCTGGAAATGCTGTAATCACTGAGAAAATGAATATTTTCTAACAACCGATCGGTTGACCTCCATTTTGGATGTGACGTCATCGTCACGTGACCTGGTGAATGATCCATAAAAAGGATAAAAGTACGGTCAAAATACACGGTGAAACGAAGAATTTTGTGTAAAGAATCATAGGAAACAATAAATTAACAATTATAATGCCAGTAGAAGTGAATAAATGAATTAATTCACCGGGGAGATGAATATTTCCAAAGGCAAGTGAACATTCAAACACCACGTGACAAGATGAGCGATAATACAAACTGTGAAGAAATACGTAAAATACTGCACAAAATAGATAATAAATTCACCAAATAAAATGGCGGAAGAGTGAATAAAAGGAGCAGAAGTGTACTTACAGAGCACCAATAACATGCAAATGCAGGTCTTAATGAGGTAGCAAAAACGCTTGTTGACACTTCAACCCCCACAAAAAGAATGAACTATTTCTGTATTACTGCGCATGGCAGTGTGAATTAGGTCACCAGGAGTCAAAGGGTAGCAAGTATATAGGTTTAAAGAGGGTCTCCCCTCATAGTTTAAATTCTATGTATGGTGTATGTGGCGGTCACCGAACGCCAAGCCAAGCTTAACCCAAGTGTTTTCATATGGTAGGGTATATTACATTTTTATGAAATAAAAATGTTATATTTTTACTTTAAGAGGCCTTGAAGTTGTCTGAACAGTATTATTGAGTATACCAGTATTATCTTATTGACAATGTAAACATTAGTAGGTCTGAGTATAACTATTTCGAATGGTGTCTCCATCCTTTCATTCTTGCCTCAGCACATACTTGACCTTCACTTGGCCTCAGGGTCAGGATACTGTAAGATCTGCAGACTGTTTTGTTCCATTACCTGCAGTAGCCAGAAACACTCATCACCCAGTTCATACTTCCAGTTGACAGGATCTCTATAGTTTGGGGAGTACAGTGAAAACATCTTCCCAAAATCTCTTTCTTGGTGAACTATCTTACCACTCAATGGTGAACAGCCTGTTTATTAAAAGCAAGTTGTTTTCATTGCATCTATGACATAAAATAGATATATATTTTATGATAGTGAGATTTGTATAGTTACAAAATATACAAAATGGAAAATTTACAGTGGTTATTTTACATTTATTCCCCACAACTTCGTTTGAATAATAAATGCAACAAGTCAATAGTTACATAAAGAATGCGCATATCAGCCTGAAATGCATCCATTGTGAGGCAATGTTAATTTAACAATAACAAGCAGAAGCTTTGTAAATATCTGTCTATGATATACATAATATATATTTAAGGTCCCTTTACCCATATCCCCTGATCAACGTGTTGGCCTCTTGATAACCCCAATGATGTAGACCTAACCATTATTTGATTTGTCATACAACTTATCTTTTCAGTCATAAAGGTCAGGAGCATATTTATAACATGATTTAACAACATAAATGAGTTCAACAACATTCAATCAGTCTTTTAGTGGCAAGTCTGTTGAAACTTATCGTTACAGTGTAATGACTTGTTGATGTATATTTAGAAAGCGTACACTGTTCTGTAAAATGAGGCAAGTGTTCTTGTACCAAAATAAGATTTGTTGTACAAGGCCATTGGTTAAAGTACAAACGTTATAGGGCATTATTTTTAATAAATGATAGCAGTCTAAAGTAGATAGTCTGACCGATTTTCCAACTTTTTAGTTAGGATATATTACCAGGTTCTTTATATATATCTAATCTAATCATATTTACTGCCTTGTTGGAGCAATATCTTCCCCACAATGGGGAACACAGTGCGCTAGATTTATCGTTCCTCAGACTGGTCTGACGCTTCCTTAGGCCTCCTGGGACTAATAACAGATTTCTAAGACAGCAATGGGCGATTTTTGTTAAGGTCTGGGACTAAGTTCAGGCCTCCTGGAACTAAGAGTCCTGGGATTAAGAGTCACAGGCGCCTCAGACAACATATGATTGTGTAAATTTGGGTCCGAGGAGGCCTCAGAAAGTCTGAGACTGGGGAATTCGTGGGTAGGAGCGAAAGTGGATCGGTTACAGTTGCGAAAAGTGTCAAACATGTTTGATATTTATACAGACTACAACAGATCCAAACAGACTCAAATGGACTGTCCAGGACTGCATCGGATCCCCAAAAACCGTTAACCAGGAGCCTTAGTCTTGTGTTGGAATAGGGGCATAATTGCTACCTATCATGACTGTGTCCTATCCGACAGGCATGACTTTAACCAGCGCCAGATTGCTAATACCATAAGAGGTGTACAACTTGTCAAGAACAGTGTGGTCAATGGTATCAAAGGTGGCAGAGAGATCAAGGATGTTTAGAGCTGAGATCCGTTAGCCATATTAAGGAGAAAATCATTTTGAATATTATCGAGGGCAATTTCAGTGGAGTTCAGTGATTTTCTATAAGCTAGTTGTTTTAAAACCCATAATAAGACCAGTTTCCTCTAGATAGGTTTGCTGTTAGGCTCTTACCCTTTCAAGATTCTTTGAGATAAAATTTAGGTTGGAAATGGGCCTGTAGTTTTTGAATACTTCTTTGTCTAAGAATTATTTTTGAAGAGTGAATTAGCGTGGGCCCGTTTACAAAACTTAGGACACTTATTTTGTTCAAGTGATGCTTTAGATGTTGAAGTGATGAGTAATACGGATATCCAGATCATCTAGGACAAGGGAAATGGGCCACAGGTCAAAAGAACATTATTTACGTGGGGAGTTTGCAATGATTTTAGCAACCAGGTTCTTGCTGACAGTAGAGAAAGTTGAAAAAGTAGAGGACAGTAGATTAGGATTGATGTGTTATGGGTTGTAGGATACAGGAAAGTTGAACGAATGTGGTTTTTTGTGTGTGTGTCTATGAAAAACTTAACTATTCCTGTCAGAAGGTGGGCGGGGTTTATAGATGAATGCAATTTCACCACTTGTAATCTGTGTTATCTAGGATACACCATAAGTTTTGTGGGCTGCGATCATTTTCTTGTATTTTTGTTTAAAGGGTTTCAGATTTGGCTTTCATAGAGGTTCTAATGTACTGATGGACTTTTTTGCATGTATATTATGATCTATTGAAGTTGAATTTAATATAAAAGGAAGAAATTTGTATATAAATTGAATATCAAATGACTTTCACTGAAAAATGGAGAGACATTAAGTGGAATAACTGTTCTTTTATTTCCAAACTACTATCTCTTACTAGTAGCTTGGAGATATAACAAAATTAATAGCATCAGAGATGCATGTACCCCACAGCCTAGGAAATAGTGTTGGACGCCATGAGGTATAGAAGAAGCACAAAGTTCATAGATAAGGAGTATTTCAGAATATGTATTTCAGAATGTTATGTAAGGGTGCAGATGAAATAATGCTTAAGAAAGAGAAAATGTATGTAAAGACCAGAATCAAAACAAGACAATTGAATAGCATGATTACACCTTTAATTTGTAAACTAAAACTTACGTAGCGTTAAATTTTTTAAATTGATCTATCTTTTAATTGAAGTATATCATGTAAATGTGGATAGATGGCACATAGGGTAAAATACAAAACAAATAATAATCAGCTTCAGCAATCCATGTGTCTTTGTGTTAGTCTCAAATATGGCAGTAGAAAACATTCTGGCAAAGCCAAGGTCAAACGTCACACCAAACTCACACTATGACTTTGCACACCAAAAACAAAATACATGTACCTACAAAGTAACAATACCCTACACCTTACATTCTGCCCAGTAAACATTTTTGGGTTTTGCAAACGTTTGAAAGGAAACATTTGGCAAAGGTTAAAAAATGATGGGTACAAAAACCATTTGTAATAGAATGTTTATAAAACGTTTTATGTGTACCGTTTATTAAACGTTTAATGATAAATGTTAGAAAAACGTTATAAATGAACATAATAATGTCTGAATAATAATGGGGTCAGAGGTCAAATTCAGTATCTTTGCTTTGTTGCTCAATATTGAAAATATTATTTTTATGTCTAAAATTGTAAGATAGTGGCTTAGAAATTGTGCCGCCATTCAATTCCTACTTTTAGGGATTGCATGTGGGGCAATTTTTGACAAAGTCCTCTAAAATCCCCTATTATTGCTCACCGCCATCTTTGTTTTGACATGTTTGAAGGTGAAAGTTTAAAAATATTGGTTTAAAAAACGTTTTTTCTTATATCTTAAGACTTACACCTTATTTCTTATGGACAATATCACTACGTAAAGACCAAAATAAAATTGAAGTCACACTATGACACTGCACACCAACTCTCCAAAACCAATCTCTCCACCAAGTATCAATTTCTTTACGGTTTCCAAGATACAGTCCTGACAAGATTTTAAATGTTGAGGTCACTACAGCAAGGTCAAAGTCAAATCAAAGTCACACCAAGACGTTGCACAACTACATTCCCAACTTATGTTCCCACCAAGTATCAAATTTACATACACACAATTTCTAAGATACACCCAGACAAGATGTTTCCTTCCATCTGATCAACTGCCCAACCACCTACCTACCTGCCCAGATAGATACCATGATTGAAAACAATGTTCACACTGCCTCAAAAATTCGTTTTTAATGTAATTACACACGCACCAAGAAATTTAATGGTAAACACTATAGATTCCCCACTGAAGGAAGGTAAGTAAATATCAAAGTTAAGGTTTTCCTTATTAAAAATTAAAAACTCTCTTAAAGTTAAGGAAATAGTTTCCTTCTTTTATTTAGGGAATTTTATCAAATATCTAAAGAGATAAAGGGGCAGTAAATCAGGATTTCTTAGACAAAAAGCAGTTTAAGTGAACAACAGCCAAATCCCCTTTGAGATAAACATAATCTAAAAAAATGATGAAATAATTTTGATGGGGTTTGCTCTGCATAACAACCAGATGTTTACAATTACCTAAAACAGAAAAATGTTGCCGAATGTTGCCCAAACAAAACTTTGTATGCTCCAGTTCATCGGTGTTCTGACAGCCTGGTAAAAATCTTAGCAAAGGTTTGTTCTGCAGAGCATCCTCTAACTTTATTTCTGCCCAAAACCTAATCAACTGCAGTTTTTCTGGTGCTCAATGGTTTTTCAGTGCAGATTCTTGACAGACTAAGATGCACCACATTCCTCCATACTCTCAACTACATGTCATGCAAAAAACTATACAATGTGATAAAGATGTTGAAAAAGATGTTGATAAAGATCTGCCACTGTGGCCTAGCGGGTAGCACACTTGTCTCGGAAGTCAGAGGATGTGGGTTCAAACCCAGGTACAGGCAGATACATAGTGGCTTGGATGACCACTTAAAATGGCGGTCCTCTGTCATTGGGTCCTATCTCCAGCGGCAGGCTAAAGAACCTCAAAGACGTTGATAAATGGTCATCCTTGAGCCTCTATCTTTCAGTTAGGGGAATGCGAGTTACTTGTGAGTTGGGACTGTACCTGTGCAGTTGGATGGGTTAAATAGCGCTTTTAGTCCTGTAGTATATGGAGATATTGCGCTGAGTATAAAAAAAGATGTTGAAAGACTGATTATATCATCAGTCGATCTTATCTTGGGTTTCAAAATTAATTGTAATAATGAAACACAACTTTCACCTTGAACACCTTCTTGAACCTCAGAGCAGTTGACCCCCTGCCACCCAGCAGGGCATTTGCACTGAGTCCTCTTGTTTGGATCGGTGTAGCCTCCATGAGCACAGTGTAAATGCTTCAGATCTAGCCAGAAATGTAAATAAAATCCTAATGTAATAGAAATTAAATAGCCAAAATACAATAAATGTACATAAGAATTCAATGTACAATTCACAATTAAACTCTACATCCCGTTTTAAACATAGAAATAAAATACTTTTTATAATAGAACAAATAGTTTGCATTCTAAAACCAATATCTATAAGAAAATTATTAAGCTAAATTTTAAAAAAAAACACAATATCTCAATACACCCCATCATAATACTGTGTTGCTCAGTAATTTGACACACAAGTAAACAGTAAATTCAATATGCCACCTTCCTGGATACCTAACACAAAATTAAGCATTGTAGGCACTATATTAATTGGTTTTCCTTTCTGATTTTTGGGGTGCCAATTTTATTAACAAATGGCATCGTTGTCCCTTAAGAATATTGTGTAAAGTTCATTATTATCATTTATTCCATGTTAATTCACCAAAAAAACAAAGGCAAATATCTTTGTTGAGATAAGTATATTATTTTTAACATCTGTATAATCAGCAAGATTAGTTCATAAGTTCATACCAGGACAATATGCCATGTTGATGATTTTAGCATCATAAAATCCTATCTCAACCCTCTGTCCCATGACAAACAGTTGATTTATGTTAAGTGGGATGATTGTGAATAGTAAATCTTCTTCATCTATAGAAAAATCCTAATGGAAAAAATAGAAACAATCCATAGTGTAAATCATTTTCTCACAACAGTTTTGTCAATCAAAAAAATGTCTCTCTCAGCAACAATAGTGTCTACAATATAACGAATATAACTTGACAGTTTTGCATATTTTTACACATATAAATGTAATATTTCCCCCAGAGTTCAAAGTAATTGACAATAAAATGCAGTTCATCATCATAATTAACAAAAACCCAAAATAATTTCCAGTACTGTAAACATGATACTTTTACTTCTAATCTAATCTAATCTACTGCTTTGCAGGCGCAATATCTTCCCCACAGAGGGGAACTCAGTGCGCTAATTAATCAAAATCATTTTCCTAAGGAGAGTCAAGGGGCGTTCAAGGTCAATGATCCAGGATTATGGGTGTGGTCGGGAGGGAAGAAAACTAAGTTGGGAAACTAGAGCTGAAGAGGTGGGTTTTGAGGTGCTTCCTAAAAGATGGAACAGAGGGGCTGTTTCTAACATGAAAGGGGAAAGAGTTCCAAAGGACAGGGGCATAGTGACAGAATGAATTAGAGAAGTGTTTGATTGATTTGTGAACTCTACGATCAAAATTGGGGGTTTGAAGGAACTTGAGTTTGGGGGAACTTCGCCTTGTATTTCTAGAAGAGGTGTACGGGTGGATTAATTCTCTTAGATAAACTGATTGACCTTGGTTGAGAATTTTGTATGTAACAAAGCCAATTGTACCCTGTATCTGACTGGTAACCAGTGAAGTTTTTTTAGTTGAGGGGTAATGTGAGAGAATTTAGAGGAACGGGTGACAACCCTGCAGAGTGAGTTTTGGACTAGCTGCAATCTCCTTAACTCAAAATTAGTGAGCGATAAGAACAATGAATTGCAATAGTCCAACCTGCTGCTCACCAAAGCATTTGCCAAGAGGACTGATGTGTTGAGGTCTAGGAGGGGACGAATTCTGTATAGATCTCTGGCATGTACTCTAGTGGACTTTATGACCTGTGACACATGATTTGAGAAATTGAAATTGGAGTCGAACACTACTCCAAGGTTCCTGACACATTGTGCTGGTGAGACCTGATTTCCTAGAATACTGATGGGGAAATGAGGGAGGAGTTGTTTACGATTTTTATGGGAGCCTATGAGAATAAACTCGGTTTTATCTGGGTTAAGTTTTAATTTATTTGTAAACATGGAATTTTGAATGTTATTTAGGCAGTTCTTTAGTTTTTGGATAGAGTGAGAGAAATTTGCTGGTGAAAGTGATATGTATAACTGGGTGTCATCGGCGTAGAAGTGATAATCGATGCTACTGTGGGAGTGAATGATTGAGCTGATAGGGTTAATATAGAGAGAGAACAGAATTGGTCCAAGGACAGAACCCTGGGGAACTCCATACTGGAGCGAAGCAGGATGGGAGAGTGTACTACCTATCTTGACCGAGTGTGTCCTTCCTGACAGGTATGATCTGAACCAGCCAAGTGCTAGCTCACTGATTCCATAATAAACATTGAGCCTGTCTAGGAGAATGGTGTGGTCAATGGTATCGAAAGCGGCGGATAGATCGAGAAGGGTAAGAGCAGTGACAGACCCTTTGGCCATATTAAGAAGAATATCGTTATGAATATTGAGGAGAGCGCTTTCAGTAGAATGGGGTTTTCTATAAGCGGATTGGAAGGCAGTCAAAAGGCCGGCTTCATCAAGATGTGTTTGTAGCTGGACGGCTACTACCCTTTCAAGTATCTTTGAGATAAAGTTTAAATTTGAGACAGGCTTCGATATATTATGTAACAAATATACTTAAATATATACAACAATACATATTTTATATTTTTATATTCATTTCCTTAAATACGTGACATATTACAGATACATATTATTATAATAATTGGGAAATGAAGGTCGAGGTAATTTTTCAAAATTCCTTTCTGTTTCTGTGAACACTTGTAAATAAACATACCTGTACAAGAATGTATGTTAAATAGTTACGTCAGAGCTTTCAATAGAGTGTCATCGTGCTCCAAAGGGAAAAAAATAGCATCAGAGATGCCCGTACCCCACAGCCTTGGGAAATATTTTCAACACCATGAGATATAGAAGTACTGTACCAGTACAAACTTCAGGATACTTTCACAGCACTGTCAGTTATATAAAGGTCCAAACAATGTTTAAATGGAGAAATAATGTTTAAAAGAAAGATAATGCGTATTAATATGAAGTATTAAAACAAGATAATTCAATGACAAGATGACAGCATTAATCAGTAAACTAAAATTCAACACTCTTTATATACATCTGCATTTCCGAATTATGGTTTAGATGGTTTGAATATTACCATGCATACAGAAGTGGTAATACATTTAATGAATGCTTATGTATGGTGTTGTAGTAAAATCTGCGGCTCACTTGATGAAATTCTATCTCTTACAATGGGAAGTTATGAAAGTAAAATTCTTAATAAATTCTAATATGACTTTTGCTTAATCTGCATCAAAAGACAGACCCAAAGGTGCAACAAGATTTTAAAGGTCAAGGTCACTACGGCAAGGTAAAAGGTCAAATTAAGGTCACACCATGATAATACACACCTATAGCCAATAACCAATGTCCCTACCAAGTATCAACTTCCTATACCTTACAGTTTCCGAGATACAGCCCTGACGATTTTATAGGTCAAGGTCACTATGGCAAGGTCAAAGGTCAAATCAAGGTCACACCATGATGCTGCACACCTACACCCCCTAGCCAATGTCTCTACCAAATATCAACTTCCTGCACCTAACAGTTTCCGAGATAAAGCCCGGACAACATTTTATAGGTCAAGGTCACTACGGCAAGGTCAAAGGCCAAATCAAGGTCAGACCATGACGCTGCACACCTACACCCCCTAAGCAATATCGCTACCAAGTATCAACTTCCTACACCTTACGGTTTCTGAGATATAGCCTGGACAAGATTTTATAGGTCAAGGCCACTACGGCAAGGTCAAAGGTCAAATCAAGGTCACACCATGACATTGCACACCTACACCCCCAACCAATATCCGTACCACGTATCAACTTCCTACACCTTACAGTTTCTGAGATATAGCCTGGACAACATTTTATAGGTCAAGGTCACTACGGCAAGGTCAAAGGTCAAATCAAGGTCACACCATGACGTTGCACACCTACACCCCCTAACCAATGTCCCTACCAAATATCAACTTCCCAAGCCTTACAGTTTCCGAGATATAGCCCGGACAACATTTTATAGGTCAAGGTCACTACGGCAAGGTCAAAGGTCAAATCAAGGTCAGACCATGACGTTGCACACCTACACCCCCTAACCAATATCCCTACCAAGTATCAACTTCCTACACCTTACGGTTTCCGAGATATAGCCCGGACAAGATTTTATAGGTCAAGGTCACTACGGCAAGGTCAAATCAAGGTCAGACTATGACGTTGCACAACTACACCCCCTAACCAATGTCCCTACCAAGTATCAACTTCCTACACCTTACAGTTTCCGAGATATAGCCTGGACAAGATTTTCAAACTCAAGGTCACTACGGCAAGGTCAAAGGTCAAATCAAGGTCAGACCACGACATTGCACAGCTACACCCCCTAACCAATGTCCCTACCAAGTATCAACTTCCTACACCTTACGGTTTCTGAGATACAGCCTGGACAAACTATTTCCCGCCAAACGCCCACCCGCCCGCCGGGACGCCCACCCGCCCGTCCATCCGAACACCATGGGTGAAAACAATACCCCAACAGCCCTTAAGGGCTGTGGGGTAAAAAGGAACTCTTTTTGAAACATCAAATCTAGAGACGGGATTTGTTAGAAAAAGTTGTTTTATACACAAGTGATGGCTGAATTTCACCTAAATCACTGGGTTCTATGCTGATCTCACAAGGTAAATACCAGGACAAAAAAATTGTAGGGGGTGGGGGGGGGGGTTGTTTGTGGTTCAACATGTTTCATAATTTAGCAGTATCCATAAGGGTTCATACATCAGGAATCTAAGTAGAACACAGAATGAAAACTTTTAAATAAATGTTCAAACAATGTACACAGGATCTTTTTTGAGGGCGCCTCACTTTCAAATGTGTGCTACCTATATATAGAGTCCATTTCTGGAGCAACAAAGATAAGCTCATGAAGTAAAATTCACTTTTGGAAATTATTTAGAGTCTGTTGGGAGTCTGGCTTGTGTAGCAGGTGAACATGTTGGTATTTCACTAGATTTTCTAACCGACTAGGCAATTGCTGACCCACCAGACAGGATAGACTTACTGATACCCATGTAAATGAGAAATGACCTAAACATCAACAAAGTCTCCGTGGCAATAGGTCATTGAGTTGTACACTAACGCACCTGCCTCACAGAATATTGTAAGAATAACCTCGGAGTTCTTTGAATAAATTTGAGGCAGATTTGATCCCTGCATCAAGAATAAATAACTTTGAGGTACCTCACTGCTAAAGCACTTGGTATTCCATTTCATGTTTAGAAGTTAAGCATTATCATATCTGTACTAGATATATGCACAGCCATCTAATAAATTCCAGAAGGAGGTCCTGGAGTACCAGGTCACTCCAGAATATTGGAATTTAAGGCTTGAGAAACAAATGGGATGCTCCTCGTGTAATTTGATGCATAGATGGCAAACACATCCACTTCACGAAAATCAAGAACTCTGGCTGTGAATACTACAAGGACAGGTGATTTTTTTTTCATTGTGCTGAAGCCCATGGTAGATGCAGACTTGGTGGATATATACAGATCAGATTCCTGTTCAGATGTACAACTATTTAGTAACAGTGAATTGGAGAGTTCTGACTATTGGATAAGACAATTGGCTTACCAGCAGCAGAGCCAATCACATTTAATAGACTAAAAATAAGTACATCATATTGGCATTTGCCTTGAGACCCTATATCCTGAAACCCTACCAAAGAAAATGTAATGAAATGTTTAAATATTTAACGTAAACCAACAACACCGTAATTCCCAATCTGTACCCACTATTGGTAATGTTTAAAGGTAAAAATGGTGGAGATTATTAAAAAAACATTAAAAGTTGCACAGCCTATGACTATGTTTGTGTCACATCAATGCACCCCACACACCCTGTATGTTATTGTGTGTACCTCTTCACACAAACACACATGCGCGTGTGGCTGGCTGAGCAAGTACTATTGCTGTGGTGTTCTAGGTTAAATCTATAGGTATGACATGCTGCTCTTGCTTTGGTTTTGCCATTTAATATGTCTGCTGCTGTGACTCAAAGACGACTGAGTAGGAGGCTGAGTCTGCACAAAACTATGGTGTTGAATTGGAAGACGTGGTTGCACAAACATTTTAGGTATATGTAAAGTGCATTGTCCAGGGTCCTGTTTTGGGTAATCTGCCTGATGTTGAGGATATCTGAGAAAGTACTGGTCCTATGTTTATTTTGTATATTAGTTAATGGCTTGACAGATTCAACATTAAATTTTCCTGCAAAAACTTCTGGCATACGGTTCAACTCACTAGCTAAAAAGGTATAGTAGCTTTCCCTCCATGTCTGGACCTTGTTTGTAGTGATATTTACAATAAATTCAGTTATCATCAAAGTGGTTGGTCAACTTCCTTCCATTGCTCCGGGGCTCATGATACAGGACTTTGCCTCACCACACAGCTACGTACACTGGTGTCTATACTGTTCCCTTTACCTTCTATAGAGCAAAGTGAAAAACATCCAATCAAAGCAATAAACCTTTTAGAATCGTTTTTAAGGAGGGATAATATGATTTCTACATGAAATCAGCGCCTCAAATTGGTATAATTTGTATACGGAAATTGCCGAAGATATTTAAATTATTTCTGTCGTCACTTCCACTTCCTTATTGGTGAAGCGGAAATGCGCGAGTGTGGGCGATAAAGAACCATTGTTATTAAATATTTTAACTTCCGTTTTGTGCCAATTTGAGGCGTGTGCCATTATATGGCGCCAAGCAGTAGACCTTCCAGCACTATGCTTTTGAACACTTGTAGCAGTCCTTGAATAATAATTAATCTGTCTCATTGAAAAGCAACTGTTGAAATGGTTAAGTTACACAAAAAGTATGTCTATATATACACAACTGACTTCCAAATCATAAGATTTTTTTCAAATTGTTGGTCACCCATCGGCTGGCAAAAAATTGGTTATTTTTTAAAACAAGGCCGAAAAAGTCTTCTAGTCTAAATGCATGAGATACAAAGCCAACATAGGCAAGAGTAGAGAACTAGAATTTGTGAAAGTCTGGCAATTCTACAAATAAGGATACTTTACCAGTGCATCTTCTAACAAGGACAATTTTGTGTGTGTGTGACGGTACACAGATTGCAGAATTGGTCTAGCTTGTGCTGCCCTGTCTTGTACAAAACTGGAAATGCCTTGTGGATTCTTTATAGAACATCCCGGCACTATTTTGTACACATGTATACATTTTTCTACATGAACTGCTATAGTGTGTTCTATACATTTTGTGGCAAACTCTATTTGGAGTGAACTGGATATAGCATGGAGATCTATCAAAGAGTAGATTTGCTGTATACCAGATGTTGTTTGCATCTTGAAGTCGACAGCTTAGTTTTACAGACTCTCTGAATATCTGGATACAGACATTTCTATTATTGGGTGCTGAACAGATCACAGGATACAGACATTATGGTAGTGGATGCGAAACGGATCACAGGGCAGATTACTTGATACGGTGGACAAACTTAACTATTAATAACATGAATGGAACTGTGGTTAGGTCAGGTTGGCTTCATTATTTTTTCATTATATCATTGTGCAAACTAATAAGAGTATCTCCAAAGACTGTGATCATTATTTTAATTGTTAAATAAATTTTCTAAAGTAAAACTGTTTGTCTTTTCCTGTTTCAACTTAAAAGCAACCAGTAATTGCTACCACACTTGCACCATGACCGTAACAGGCAACGAAAAATAAATTTATTGTCAGATATATCCCTACCTGGTCTAGAACTCAGATGACCACCCATCAAAGTACTAACATAGCCCATTGTAGTTCAACTCTGGAGACAAGACAGGTGCTTATCATGCTACACCACAATTCATGAAAGTCTATTTACAAAAAAGTGTAAAAAGGTGATCCCTAGTAGTTCAAGCCATGCTAGAGTTTTGCACTTAAAAATATAGGGTTTACTGCTATGCAGCCTATATATAATGTGAAGTAGCTAGACATTTACTGCAGATGGCCTGTCACCTGTTGGATGTAATCTAATCTACTGCTTTGCAGGCGCAACATCTTCCACATAGGGGAACTCAGTGTGCTAGTTAACAAAAATCATTATCTTAGGGAGAGTCAAGCCGCAATCAAAGCCAGTGGTCCAGAGTTGAGGGTGTGACCAAGAGGGAAGGAGACTAAGTTGGCAAACTGGAGTTGAAGAGGTGGGTTCTGAGGTTATCCTGAGTGACTGAAGGAATTAGGAAAGTGTTTGATTGATTTATGAACTCTACTGTCCAAAGTGGGGGTATGAAGGAACTTGAGTTTGGGGGTGCTTCCCCTTGTATTTCTAGAAGAGGTGTAGGGGTGAATTAATTCTCTTAGGTAAGCTGGTTGACCTTGGTTGAGAATTTCTTATGTAATGAGGCCTATTTTAAATTGTATCCTGTACCTGACTGGGAGCCAATGGAGGTTTTCAGTTGAGGGGTACTGTGAGAGAATTTAGAGGAACGGGTGACAACCCTGCAGTGAGTTTTGGACTAACTGCAATCTCCTTAACTCAAAATCAGTGACTGATACGAATGGGTAATTGCAGTAGTTGAATCTGCTGCCCACCAAAGCATTTGCTAAAAGAACTAATGTTTTAAGATCTAGAAGGGGACAAATTCTGCAGAGGTCTCTTGCACGAGCTCTGGTGGACTTTATGGCCTGTGACACATGGTCTGAGAGAGTGAAGTTGGAATCAAACACCACTCCGAGGTTCTTGACACTTAGTGCTGGTGAGACTTGATTACCAAGAATATTGATTGTAAAGTGAGAAAAGAGTTGTTTACAGCTGTTTTTGAAGCCTATTAGAATAAACTCGGTTTTGTCAGGGTTCCATTTTAATTTATTTGTAAACATGAAATTTTTAATATCATTTAGGCTGTTCTTTAGTTTTGGTATAGAGTGAGAGAAATTTGCTGGTGAGAGTGTTATGTATAAACTGGGTATCATTGGCACAGAACTGCTAATTAATACTGCTGTGAGAGTGAATGATTGAGCTGATTGGGTTTGTGCAAAGGGAAAGAGAATTGGACCAAGGACGGAGCCCTGAGGCACCTCATACTGGAGAGCAGCAGGATGTGAGAGTGTGCCACCTACCTTGACAGAGTGTTTCCTTCCCGATTTGAACCAGCAGAGTGCTAGTTCACTGATTCCATAGTGCATATTAAGTCTGTTCAGGAGAATGGTATGGTCAATGGTATCGAAGGCAGCAGAGAAATCCAAAAGGGTAAGGGCCGTGAAAGACCCTTTAGTCATATTGAGAAGAATATTGTTCTGAATATTAAGGTGGGCACTTTCAATAGAATGATGTTTTCTATACGCAGATTGGAAAACAGTCATAAGGCCAGCTTCATCAAGGTGAGTTGTAGCTGGACTGCTACTATGCTTTTAAGAATGAAGGGTAAATCTGAAAGATATTTTTGGATAAGTTCACTTGTGAACCAAACCTGGGGATCGATCACCAACTGGGAGCAATAGGCCACATTGGAATATAACATGGCTTTTTACCTTTGAAGTTGGCGGTTCTTAAGCTGATCCAGTGGGTTGTAGACTTGGTGGCAGGGGTACAGATGTATTAAACATTTTCTGTATCCTGTGATCAAGTATGGTGATTGACACTATAACCTCCTCCTCACAAAATGGATGGCGATATTAGATGCAAAGGGCGGGAGGTGGAGCAACTCTCTACTAAATAGTGCACAGCAACGCTGACATGCATAGCAATAGACATTAAAAGGAGTATGGAGCAATGGGTATTCTGCAAAAGATTCGGAAAAACTGATGTTTTTTGTTATTGTGCTTTACTGGTGTCTAAACACATTTTTATTCTTCTTCTGTCAGAAAACTATAATAACACAGGTCTTTTCTTATGATAGGATATAGTTTGTCAAACTTTGGAAACGCTGAAGTTGCAACAACAAAAACTATTACTTCAGTCTCTTTAACTGTTATTTCTCATATTTTAAAGTTTTCATTTGAGACTTTTTCCAAGTGCAAAAAACAACCAATTGATTAAAGCACAAGTTAAACTGTTTTAACTGATATCTTATCTTTTAAACTAGCAGCAGCAGAAGTTAACAGGTAATTCCTAGATATTTCAAACTCAATTAGTGCAGTGACCAAAGTATGTAATTTTTCAATCACGTATTTTGTTGCCTTTTAAAGTTTGCTGTCAATTACTACTGTACACGACACCTTCTGAGCAATATTTGATTATTGTCATGCCAACGAATACAATGAATTGTGGATACTATTTTTCTAAAAAATATTATTCATAAAACCAGTTTCCATATGCATTAGCATTATATTCTCATCATAACCATGCATCACTGAAAGATATACTTACCAGTGCAGAATAATGCATAAGTGAACCAAGGTCATAGGGTATCCCTTTTGTCTTAATCACAGTGGGGTCATATGGTTTCACGAAATTAGCAAAGTCTTCAAACTTGATGTTTTCACTGATAATGATGACATGTTTGTCTCTGTCCAACCTCTGTGCTTCGTGATAGAGACCTAAAGCATGTCCTATCTCATGCATCACTACACCTGCCTACAAACACAGGTCAAGACTAAAATATGCAAATCTAATATAAGCAAACCTACTGTTCTGCAGGTGCAACATCTTGCCAAACAGGAGAAACAAATTGTAAAAAACTGTAACTAAAAACCCAAAGGGCAAAGGTGATCTTCTAGGTCAATAACTTAGGAGTTTGATAAACAATGAGATAAAATACAAGATGGGGAAAACTTGACTTAAAGTTGTCTTAAGCTGTTTTTTTAATATTTTCCCCTAAAATATATTACTAAGGACTGGGTTCTTGTGCTAAGAGAGTCCTTTGCAATTGCTGAAAGATTTGGAAAAAACGTTTCTTAAATTTTACTGTAGAAAGAGAGGACTAAATTTGGGGGAAATTTCATCTGATATATTTCTAGATTAGGTGTGCGGATGCAGTTTTTCACTGATTACTTGAGAACTTTGTATGCGATCAACTCAATTTTGAATAATATCATGTGTTTTGCTCTGGGAGCCAGTGAATTTTTTCAGTTGTGCAATACTCATTCTGGTCACAGCTAGAATATATAGCATTTTTACTGCAGAAAAAGTTAATTATTGCAGCTGTAGATTCAGTTTGTACAGATTGGAAGAGATTGCAGTGCCTAAGTGGTAAACATATTCGTTAATGTTACTCACTTTGCTCTCACATCTGTGGGTTCAAGACCAGCTGATGGCAATATTTGCGAATCACTGAGGGCCTGCCATGATATGACATTATTTATTGAAAATGACCCCAAACCCCAAGTTAGTCTAATATCTCAGTTCTGTTTCCCATACTTATTGTAAGAACTCCCTGAATTGTAACTTCAGTTGCTACAACTGGTTCTGTTGAAACAGGGTACATGATTTGCCCCAAGTGAAAAAAAAATAAGTTAAATGACTGAAAAGGTAAATCTTAATCCTTGCTCCTGACTTCGAATAGAGTCACAAAGATAACTCTTAATACAAAGAAACTCTTGTGTATTAATCCGGAGACTCATAGATTGACCTTCTAATGGGACAAGGCTACTTGCCTCAGGATTAGATGAAACAGCATACATAAACAGAAGTAACAAGGCTCTAATGATATGTTACAGAGATAACAGCCTAAATATTAGCCATAAACAAATTGAAGCAAACAAAGATCAGTTGTGATTCTTCTGGACAGAAATTCTCATTCACAAAGGCTTTAAATATACTTGAAACTATATTCTCATGTATGATCACTGTGATTCCACACCAGACCTTTACGACTGAAAATGTGAGTTGTATGAATCCTAAGATCATGCTCACAACTAAGATATCAGAGGTATTTTGTGGGCAAACTTTAAAGAGTAGAACTGAGGTACAACAGTTCAAATATAAATACCAGTTAAATTGCTTCTGTACCATGGTGTTAACAGCATGTGGCCATAAATTGATGTGGGTTCATTCTAAGTCTCCGAGTCTCCATCCAAAGATTAATTGCTGATTTAATTAAATAATTATTTTTCTCATAAAATAAACTGAAATATCATATAATATTGTTCAATTTTTAAATGAACGATAACACATCTCTCTCAAGTATATTGATACAGAGAATTTACAACCCAAACAGAGAGGTGAAAAAATAAAAATCATTCACACCTCTGTCAATTTTGATGCTAAAATAACTTGTTAAACATGCAAACCATAGATAAAACTGAAAACAAACCGTATCAAAGCAGTCTTTGGCCAAATGGACCGGTTGCCTGTGGTCATTCAATAAATAGGCAATATCATCCTTCATGTTTTCATATCCTGCTTTCCCAATATATGAACTGCATCTACCAAATAAGCAAAGTCAAAGCTTTGATTTTAAGCCCATTCAAACAGCTAAGGTCAAATCAAGGCTTGTCCTCATTTCATCTTACATACTGCCATGAACTGGATTCAAGGGTTGTCAACAAGAACTCGAGCAAGCAATTCAGAATTTTTATCAGTCTCCACGGAAACCAAACAATATGCTTCTTGGAGATCCGAGAGCCCAAGCACTCAGACTGGAATCTTTATCTCTGAAAACCCCACAACATGTCCCTCAGACTCCAGGTACTGTGTTGCAATGGAAAATAAAATATCTCTTGGGAGACCAGTTCCAATCACAAATGGGAGCATACCAATGGTCCATGCTGGATGCATTCAATAAACTGGCAGCCACAGTTATCAAACCAAACCCAGATCCCACTCCGATTCAGAAAGATCAAGCCACAGTAGAGTCTAAACCAGTCCCAAGCTCAGTTCCCTACCCAAGTCACCAAAGCTTTGTTTTCAACAAGTTCCAAGACAGGAACCAATAGACACAACCAGTACCAAAGTAGGCCCAGGCTGCCTCCAAGGCTTAGGGCGCAGTATTTGGATATCTGACATCAAGCCAACCAAACCCAAGAAGGTAAAAAAATAAAGACAAATCAAAATACAGGTCCACATGCTATGCCTGCTCCTCATCTAAAGCTTCCCCTCACTTCACTCAGGTCAAAACTAGCAAACCTTTACCTGAGCCAGGGGATAATAAAGAACAAGAAAAAAACCAGACAGCTTACAGCCACTATTATGTATATGTGAGGGAGTTGAACAAAGAAAGGAGGTCTCAAGAAGCCAGGAGAAAATTCTCCCTGACCCGATTTATTCTGAAGAAGTTGACCTTAGTGACTTGCCATCACAATATACTGAAGATATAGACCTTCAGACAAGTGCTAGGTATCCCTGACCCCCAAAACTACTATGCCAGAAGCCAGACCAAAAGGACCACCTACCTTTGTACCTGCTTATCCTGCCCTTAAAAGATGAGCCTCTTAAATGGGAATAGGATTTTTAAAATTTGAATTAATAGAAGGCAAATTCCTGAAAGCTCCTCAAGCCACAGGAAGATGGTCGACCCATGTTTTGAGAGAGGAGAAAATGCAGGAGTTGAACATAAAATTTTCAAATGTATGTTTGTCGCCCAGCCCCTGATGTAGAGTACCCCTTCATGTACCCCTTCATGTTTTGAAGGAATTGGAACACCATGCCAGTATGCTCAGCAGTGTTTAATCAGGCAATTTTAGAGTGCAATAGCATTATGGATTGCTGTAGAGACAGTATTAAGTCAACCCTTAAAATAGCTAAATACAAGATTCAAAAGGGAGCTGACCCAGAGCGGGTCATCAAAAAAACATATGACAACTCAAGGGATTACATATATGTTAGGGACAGGATGATCCATATCCAACAGAGGGCACTAGCATGCCTAAGAAAAGCCATGATCCATATACTCCACCGGGGATTGTAGGTTCTGGGCCTATCGGGAGATATGCAGAAATGACAAATCTTCAGGATTTTGGAGAAACTAGAAGACAGGAACTACGTAACTCTACTTTCTTCCCTTCACTATTATTCTACTCTGAGCTTGTGCAAGAGGGTGAGAACTTTTTCCTTTAAAAGGGTGCCTCCACATCACAAGGTCAAGTCTTCAGGCCCTACCAGAATCGGCCAGAGAGGCAAGGTTGCTATAGAAAACGCCCCTTTGGACAGTCTACCCCTGATAGTTCAGCCTCCTTCTCCTCAAGCAGAGGAAGCTTCAGTAGTAGAGGCAGCAGGGATCAGTTCAGACCCCATTGCAGGAGTAAGGGATAGGATAACCCTTCAAAACTATGACTCACACAAAAAGACGACCCACAAGTTGGAGGTCGCCTTATGAAGTTCAGGAAAGCTTGGGTAGAAAAGAATTACTCCAGCTCCATTTTAAACATTTTTACGAGGCTAACCAGACATCCTCTGATCATATCAAGATACATGTATCCACTCTCTCCTGAACAAACAAGCCATAGAACAAGTGCAAAACATAAATCTCTTGTTTTTTGTAGCCTGTTTCTAGTCCAAAAACTGCATCCAAAATGGAGACCAGTCATAGCCTTAAGCAGGCTAAATCAATTCTTGAGGATAGAAAAGTTTTAAAAAACAGGGGAGTGGGCGTCATCAATAGACCTCAAGGACGCTTACCTATCTGCATATTGCCATTCACCAAGATCATGAAAGTATAGGTTTGCCCACAGCTCTCAAATCTACCAATTCACCCTAGTTACAATATATTAATGAAGCTGGTATTGGTTGAAGATGGCTGCATCTGAGTTTGCTCCATTGGTGCCCCAGGCCCATCCACATAAACTTGTAGTCCTCATTTGGCATGGAATCCTTTATTGGTTCCCACCTTTTCTGGGACATATGATGCATACATTTTTCCTTTCCACTGGGCATGTTTGGGGCCCTCTCTGGATTTAGCCATCCCTGTAATGTATTGGGAGCCAATACAATCTCATCCTGGTACTTGTCTCTGATAGTCTAGCATGCTTCTGAGATTATCTTGGTGATGGTACTCTTGAACAGCTTTAGATTGTAGTAGAGTGAGGGGTAGATTTTTTCTGGTCAGACGTCTGATGATCATGGCCAAGTTGAGGCAACTGCTGAAAGTCTTCTGAAGAAGGCTCACTGACATTCAATTCTGGTTCATTTCTTTGCAATATTTCTCATCAGAGTTTTGGTGTCATTCCCAGGGAGTTAATGTATGCATTCCTGTCCCACTGCTTGAGTACGGTCATCAGTCGGTCAAAGTGGCCCACCTGATCTGGTTCATGGCATTCCCCCCTGGGTCACATCCACATACAGTGATGTCTGGTTTGCCTGTCCCTTCAAGTGAGGTTTTGAATCAAAAGGTCACTGATTGCTAACAAATTTCTGCGGATAAAAACAATCACCATTGCTTTTCCTAACAGTTCAAAGACATCAATGCTGACTATTAACAATGACAGAAATAATAAGAAAATGTGGATCCAGAGCAGTTTTAAAGGAATCCTGGGTCCTGGCTACACATCCGTATTCATCCAGGACTCAGACAATCTCTGGATGACTAGGAATGGCCCTACATTATGCATATCCCAGTTCTGGAACAATACGTGTCTATACATGAGTCAATGGGAACAGTTGACTCATACATAGGTCATATAATGACATCGCCAAGACATCCAGCTGCATTTGGTTATAACCATGGATATATGGAAGCAAACTCAAGCATTTGCCTCAATTTTGGCCTCTTATCCAGTAGGGTTATGCATCACAACAGAGTAAGTACTGGAGCAGTACGTATTCACAAAGAATACAATGTACAAACATCACAACACAATTACAGGCAAGACTTGATTGCATAACTAGAAAAGAATTCAGAGAGATCAGACTTTGTCCAAGGTCGAAAAGATCAGCTCTGGCACATATGTGCAATGATAAAAAATCTCTTTAAAACTCCTGGGTCCAGACGGTGATCTGAATCACCGCTAAAGTTGAGTCATCTGTAACTTATGCTACTGTCTACATTTCCTGAAAATTCCATTATAATCCACCAATAACTTTTTGAGTTGTTTGCAAACAAACAAATGCTACCAATTAAAAATACTTCCTTACCTGGGGTTAATAAAGAAAAACACAAAATCAAGACAGTGAAGAATAAATTACTTAGCTAGCACTATATAATGTAAGCAACTGACTAATTAGACTGTATATGGTGCACTCACCCTTCTGATTCAACCCGGGTAAAGTACAGATATTGGTCATATCTGTCATCTCTGGTCTTTTCAAAACGGACACAAGTTTCCTTCTCCCAGCCTCTCAAAGCTTTCTCTATTATATCTTGTTCAGTCACATTAGCTGCAAATAGAATCAATTACTGTCTGACTTAAGTAATTGAAGATTGTGATTGGTTGACCATGCTTGATTTTCAAAGTTTGTGTTTAGCTTGTAAAGGTTACACAAAGTTTGTTAGGGCTAAATTTTCCTTGTGGAATTTGTATTAAGCTTGTGAGTGCAAAGTATTGAGGTTCTTCATATTTTATAAAGGCTATATTCAGCTCTTTAATTCCTCCGTTCCACTTTTATGAATAACCATAAGACTTCCCACACTTATAGCTAAGGAGATTACTACAACTGATCTGGTTGACAAGGGGCAGCAAAACTCAGAAACCACGTGATTTGTTCTAATTGTACAGATAATTCTGAAGACCATACCAATCGACTTTATGACATGCTCCTGACTGCTATGACTGATAGATAAAACTCGAAACAAGCCCCAAGCACTCTTGTGCAGTAAGAGGATATCACCTATGACTCATCCTCGTTTTGAAAAATATCTCTCAGATCAATATTTATAGGAGAATGTACAAGATAACTCATCACTTGTAACACTATTAAGATAAATTATAACAGTCTTAAATTATAAAATAGATCATGACTGTTTGGGACAAAAAAGGTTCACTTCCAAAGGTTTTAAGCATATTTTAAAAAGGTACAAAAATAACCATAACATATGAAAAGACCATATTCATATCTTCTCAAAATCAGTATTGTTTTCATATTGTTAAATAATTTTAATTGAAATCATCTTTTTGATGTCACTTAGAAAATAATGTTATTTATTTGGGTTTCACTGCAATTTAAGTTTTTTTTCAATAATATTTTACTTTTATTTGTCTACTATTTTGTATTGATCATAAGTAAAATAAATCCATATATGTATAGGGGTACTAGTGAATATAAAAAACTTATTCAGTATTCAATTTAATGCAACAAACAGAAGCTCTGTAAAGATATGTTCACAATATATATGTTACAGTAAATCTGTGAAATTAGTAAATACACCTATTTAATGAAATTTTCAGTAAAAGTTTGTTCGAAATTTCAGTAAATACGAGTATAAATAAATACGAGTTAAATACGAGTATTTACTGGTTTTTGGTCTTGTAAATACGTTTATTTACTAAAATCACCATGAAGACTTAATATTTTAATAGTTAATTGTTATCTGATATGGCTTCACATTAACAGTTAATATTTAAAACTTTAAATAGCTTTATCACATTCGAAGTTTGATACTTGTTTACAATCCAGCACTGGGATAACTATTTTTCATCACTTTATAATCTCAAAAGCATTTATATATGATAAGTGATACAACTTGTAATATTTCTTTTCCATTTAAAATAAATTTCAATGTAAATCAACAAGTTTAAATTTAACTATACAAATATGTCAAATTATGATAGGTTATATATAAGGAAGAACAAGCAAGGTAATAAGATCAAGATACATTCTTGTTCAAGACCTGAATATTGCTGTAGTTTTAGCAATGTATTTTAAAAATGTATTTCTTTTCCAAAAGTCACCAATAAAATTTAAGATCTGGAATTAGGGATTAAAACAATCTCCCTTTAATGTTGTCCCTTTAACAGAGGAAGCCACACTATTACCATAGATGCCTTAAACGGGATTACGTCACTCTGAAAGAATATGATAAAATCCAGTAGGGGCTATCTGGCCTTTTTCATTGTTTGTAACAACAATTCTTTTGTTGCTGGTACCTACATCAAAGCCACATACCTACCAGAAAATAGCAAAATATTAAGCCTTGATTGAAACAAAATAAAGAAACCACTTACTGATAATCTCTGGTTAACAATAGATTCTAAAGAATGCATACAGACTTGTTTGGGTGTATATCATTTTATCTTAAATTATAAAATAAAATTTCTGTTGACTGAAAGTATAGTTAAAATATGTCAAATTTTGGAACTCAAATTTAATTGAATTTCTAAAACTGTTATTTATTGGCAATAAAAACACTTTTTATTTATCAGTCACATAAAAATTATGAAAAGTTAAATGATCTTTAATAATTTGTAGGGATGTCATAGGTCCTTAGTAGCTATGGGATTGAAAATAATATGAGCTTTAATGAAATATTCAGAAAAATATAATTACAGAAGTGTAAAATGGTCACAGCATGGGTTCACTTTTAAGGAACACAGTGTGTAACTTGCCTTGCCTTGGGATGATTTTAAAGAATTTCACAGGATACTCAAACTCATGCAATTCTTTAAAAGCTCTAAAACACCCAATGAAGTTGATATGTCACAAAGCATTATTGCCTTTATAAATGAAAATGCCAAAACTGACACAGCACCTGAACCTCAGAATGGCCCATATAAAGAGATTCATTCTAAATTCAAAAATAAGTCAACATGGAAACCAGACCCTCCTAACAAAACTTTGGAGGTGTTCAAAAGATCTTTCAAAATAAACCTTTTGAAGTCCAAACCTTTTTGCAACAAGAGAGCAACCCCACTAGGCTAGAAAGAACAGGCATCACTGTGGTAGCCATGCAAACCACAGACTACCTGCGCAAAGGATACAGGCAACTAAGTGACAGGGAATTCTACACTATACTGACCCTACACTAGATATATTACAAAGGATTTGCCAAGTACTCACTGAAATGAAACACTTGAAGTTAATCACTGAAAAGAACTTTATCTTAATATAAATCAACTTAAGGCTGGTAGATTTTACCTATTACCCAAATACACAAAAAGAATGTTCCAGGGAGACCTATCTATAGCTCAATTAGGCATCCAATATGCGATATAAGCAAGTTTGTTGATGCACACATTAAAGATTATGTCCCACAAACCAAATCATATGTCAGGGACACACAACACTTTATCAGTAGGCTAAAAGAGTTAGGAACAATACCTGAAGGCACCACCTTGGTGACACTACATGTGTCATCCCTCTGCACCAATATCCCTAACCATGAAAGGATTTTGGCTGTAGCTGCCCAATTAAGGAAAAAACAGAACTAAGGACCCAATTACTCCTTATATCTTACAACTCCTTAAATTAGTCCTACATAGTATGAACTTCACCTTCAATGGTGATCATTACCTACAAACTGGAGGTACTGCAATGGGCACTGCTCACGCTCCAAACTATGCAAACCTGTTCATGGACAGGTTTGAAACTAATGCCTTAAAAATTGGGACAAAAACGACTTATTTGGCTTAGGTTCATAGATGACATATTCATGATATTGACCCATAGACAAGATGAATTAGGCAAATTCATCACATACCTAAATAACATCCATGGCAAAATCAATGTCACACATGAATCTAGTGCTGAATCTATCAATTTCCTTGACACAACAGTGAAAATTGATAATGACAGATCTCTCTACACCACCTTGTATGAGAAACCCACAGACACACATCTGTATCTGCATTACACATCTGCATATCATAAACCCTTGCCACACTAAAGGACCATTTTGGACATTTCCTTAGGATTCGTAGGATATGTGCCAAAAATGAGGTTTTTATTTATCATGGGATCAAAATGATTGAACATTACCTCAAAAGGGGTTATCATTTCAAAACCCTAAAAAAGCATATGATTAGAGCAAGTAAATTCACCCAAAATGAATTACTACAAGTAAAACCAAAAGAACAGGTCAAAACACCAGTAATAGTTACCACATTCAACCCAGATATAAAAGGGTTTATTCATAACAACTGGAACATTATCGAACACAGTAATGATTGTTCATCAACATTCCAGACCAAACCATTAATAGGCTTTAAAAGATTACCAAACCTTAGAAACCTATTAACAAAGACTGAAATTTCATACCCACCCACTAACCAGGACACCAAAACTATCCTACCCACAATATACACTAGACTGGATAAACGCACCTACTGCCCATTGATTAAGAATATCAGTGAAGTAGAATGCAAAATTACGCATAAAATTACCAAAGTGACAAAAGTGCCCAAACATATCACATGTGAACTTAGTGATAAAATTTACTTGATCACATGCAAAAAGTAGGGTAAACATTATGTGGGAGAGACAGGTCACGCATTCAGAAAAAGAATGTATGAACATAGACTCTCAGTCTCAAAACCCAAGGAATCCAGAATCACCCCAGTCTCAAAACACTTTAATGAGAAAGGTCATTCTCTCAGGGAGATGCAATTCTCCCTCTTGGAATGGTGTTCCCTTAAATATAACACTCCCAAATCAGATCATAGAAAAATGAGAGAGAAATGGTGGATGTGGAAGATTGGGGCACTACATCCAATTGGCATTTATCAATTTATTTAATTTAATGTTCCATTTAATGTTTCTTCACACTCTGAACGTTCCTTTATTTTCCTTAAATTAAATATTTACTGAAAGCACATACCTGAAGTTTGTAAACAGAAATATTTAAAAGTCTAGTGCTATTTTTTCAACATAATATTTGCAAACATGTACTGTAAAATGAACTATGCTTAGTATTTGTTCTAATAGTCATCATAATAGAGTAAAATGTTCCAATATAATGTATATTTTGGTTTACATTTAAATATTGTATATTTACAGCTAATAGACATCAAAGTTTCATTTCACATATTTTAGGAAATTTTAGGGAATACACGTATTTACTGATTTCACATATTTACTATAATATATTTAAATATATATTTATATATATGTTTTGTGCAAAATTGAGATTTTTTACAAGTTGCAACTTGTACAAACGGCCTGTATAAGTTGCAACTTGTACTGTAAGCAGTTTGTACTCATACTCATACTCATACGGCAGTATATGCATATATGCATATTGTGATTAATACATGCCTTTCAATAATAAATTCAAAGCCAATGATATTCACTGCATTGTCTTAAAATTTAGAATAAAATAAAAAATTATCTGTGTCTTTATTATAAAAGCCCTGGCTCATCACATTTTTTTTTAATTTTCTTAAAATTTACATGTGGTTTTATCACCATAAAAGAATCAACTTTATTTAGAACCTTGTTGTGATATAAAATTTATTAATATTATAAATAAATTTGAGATAAATATTATAAATAAATTTGAGATACTTTTCGACAGAAAACATGATAATAAATTATGAGGTTACCAACACCAAGACAGCCCTAAGTCAGATACAGACTTTAGTTAGGCCAAAGTGACATTTTAAAATATAAATGTATGCATTAACATTAACACTGCAGTGAATTTACTTATGAAAATATACAGGTCAACAGTTGGCTGTCTCATCAAAGTAGAGAAAAGTATAGTGAATTTTAGAGTAGAAATTCATTAAAATAAATTGTTCATTTGATAAAAAGTATGGAGCTTTTACATTTTGCAACTTAAACAGGTTCAAACTTTGTACATGTTGCACCTTGTACAAGTCAACCTGTACAAGTTACAACTTGTACAAACTGTTTGTACAAGCTGCAACTTGTACAAAAATTCTGAGTAAGTTGCATCTTGTACAAAATCTCAACTTGTACATAACATACATATGATTAACTTGCATGATTGATGAAGTTATTTTGAAAACATCGGTAGTTTCTGTCAAATTTGAAACTTTAGTAATTATCCAATAAGTAATTGGCGCCGAGTAATTTAAAACTATGTCTCAGTTTCTATATGTTCCACTCTTTAGATTACACAGCTTATGGTGAATACTGAAGAAACAAAATCCCCACTGGATAAAACATTGCTCTCTTTGAATTTGTATCCATTGTCCCAATTCCCAAAATCCCAATAACCTGATTGGTTGTTCCGTCTCTGTTTTACTTACTGATGGTTGTTGTGTCTATCATGTACTTTATAGGCAAATTCCACTTCCTGGAAGGATACCTGTCAAAATTGTATATCTTTCTTTTCTTCCTTTTGTTCCCTTTCAATGCATTCAGCCACATCAGAGCATCACTTTTGGTTACCAAAATATCTCCAATCCTACCAGCAACAATGTCCTAAAAAGATTTACCGTACAACATCTCCAAAGTAACAGAAGGAATATTCTAACAACGGTTGCAAAACATGTGATAGTGCAAAGAAATATATCTGATTTTACTGAAATGACGTCCATCAAACACTTATTCCTTTAATTTCACCCAAAAAACCTCTTTTATTTTGACCATCATAATCACATAGCATGGCAATTAAAATAGGATTTGCTGGTGTCAATGGAATAATTAAGTCAAAAAAAATTAATAATGTATTAGTTTTGGAAATGCAAAAACAAAGAGACAACTTAGATTGCTGGCAATTGATCAATCATTAAGTTTTTCATATGTGAGTTTTCTTATCATTAAGTTATTCATTAAATTTTTCACAAGTTTTCTTATTGGCATTTGCTACAATGGCTGTAATAAAATTAAAGAAAGAAAAATAAATTTTGACAAAGTATAATCAGTTGATTACAATTATGTATTCAAAGTGAAGGGTGGATTAATCTGTTATTTTATAGTAAAAAAAAATAATTATGGCATAAAAATGTAGACAAAAGTATGATTTTCTCTATGTTTTTCATAGTTGCACAACTGTTAGTGACAGTAGCAAAACCCCTCTGTAGTTCATTTAGTGATTTTGTGTTGTGTGGTTCACACAGCTACACAGCTATATTTCAAGGTTCATTTCCGGGGTGACCTTAATTTCAGATTTCTCCACCATGCTGTTTAAACAAGCTGTTTGGGTGGCTTAAAATTTTCCTTCAAATAGATCTTTTTACATATCTCTTTGCAATTTACCGATTCTTTTCTTCTCCAATCTGCATTCTTGCTATTGAAGGGGTGGTAGAACTGTAAAATCAATTTTTTTTTTTTTTTTTAAATTAGTGACCATCTAGAACATTACAAAGCCCTGGTGTGTTTTTTTTCAGACTAATGTACTCTGTCAACTTTTCAGGGAATCAAGCCAATTAACTGATGGTTTACAACCAAAGATTCCCAAAATTTTAGAGTTAAAGGGCTTGAACCCTTGACCCCCAAGAATTTAAAACTAGACCAAGGATGCATCTGTGGTCAGGTGCAAGATGTATCCACCAGAAAAGGACAACTAATATGGTTTTTAAAATAAATGTACCACCGTGGCCACTAATGTGGGATTAAATCTATGCACACTGTACATGTGATTCATTTAGATTTGATGTTTATGGAGGTTTAATATCACTTTTTTTTTCCAGGATACAGGAAAGCAGTGCATTCCACCTGTCCAAGATCCTGTACTCAACACAATCTGATAAACTCAGTCAAGGATTCAAACCCCCAACCTGAGCTTCACAGTGATCTAGTGGGTTAGCAGGTTTGACATATAATCACCGGCTGTCACCTCTGTTAGGGTTTGAGTCTCACAAGTGTCCATCAGGGGGGACCTGTCCAAATATGGCCCTGACTGTTGACAGTATGTAAAACTATGAACTTTTTCAAACCCCTGTTCTTATCAGGGTATTCCACTGGAGCTGACTTGTTGGTAACTAGGTATTTTTCAAGGGTCGTGAGCAATATTTACAGAGTTGGTCAGGGGGTTCATATAGTGTGGGTTCAATCCTGTCTCCAGGAATTAATCAGTCAGGGAGGGTCGAGAAAATGCTCCAGTGCTGTCTGTTTGTTAGTATAGTTTGTTGGGGCTTGATACAGCTTGTCTGTTTACGGCTTGTCACAGTAGTTTCCCATCTTGTCAGGGAAAAAATCATCCCGATCCCGAGTCAAGTCGGGATCTTGATCCAGACAAGCCAGGATATACTATGTTCTGTCAGGTAAATGAAACTGACCCAACATTTTCAAGCGCTATTTTCTGGATTTGCGTAACCAACTCCAGACTTTTACAACCAACTGTAGAGTCATAGAGTCGGTTTTCGGGTCGGCTCCAGTGAAACAGGTAACCCAGCAGAGACATTTGTGAGACTCAAACCCTAACAGAGGTGACAGCCTGTGATTATATGTCAAACCTGCTAACCCATTAGATCACTGTGGACTTCAGGTTGGGGGGGTTGAATTCTTGAGAGTGTACTAAAAGTGATATTAAACCTCCATAAACAGAGATGAATGCCAAGTGCAATACTGTTTATCAAGATAGTGTGCCTGCCTATGATAGAGTTTCAAATAAATTTACATTTGTTTTACCTACATAAAATGTCACTGTCCTGTGTCACTCATATATCATTTATGGCCTTTGGACTCAGTAACCTTGTGAGGATAGTAGGTGTGCCAAAGAGAGTGTTTGCCCCAGTAATTTCTTTTAATAAAACAGCTGCTTTTGTTCAGACCTTTAACTTAATGTCATAAACGTACCAATCCATATACAAGAAGGAAATATAGTTCTTTTTAAATGAGAAAAGCACAGAACAGTTTAGGGTGATTGGTGCTGGCTATTGATTTATTTTTATGTATATAAGTTTTTAGCAGGTAAAATGAAATAGCATAATCTGAATGAAGGCACATTTTGCATATGTTCTGGTTAATTAGCACAAATTGTGTCTGGTTGTTTCACAAAATTACCAGGAAAATCTTTGTTTTAGATCATGAACGGTGTATGCAAATAAGGCAAAACTAACTACCTAGATGGGGGAAACCTCCAAAGCTGAGAAATTTTTAATCATGTACACCAAAATGGCGAAAGAAATAATGAGTACAATAAATCACTTGAGCATGACTGTAGTAAAATTTTCCATCCACACTGCCAGGGAATCATCTGGCTATTTCTATCAACAAACACTCCCAGCGAGGTCATCTCAGATATAAACACAAGTATGCTAATATGTAGGGAAATCCTCTGGGATGTGTACATTAATTTACATGTGGTAGAATTCGTTAAAAGGAAAACCCCATGACTGAGACAAGTCTTTGTATTTCATCCCTCAGTAATTTTCCCACTCATCATGATGGATTCATAATGTTTCCATGTATGTTAGATTTGGTGGAATAAGAAATACAAAGACTTGGAGCAAGTCTACCTATAGTTTAAGTACTTAAGATGGGCTAGAACATATCAGCCCAACTTAGGATAATAAAATTTTAGAAACAATTTTTACTCTTACTATAATAAGAAATGTTTTAGCATGTGCAAATGAATGGAAATTATATAACATTATTATTAAAAAGATGACATTATCATTGGTCTCCTTTAATGTTCCTTGAACAGAAGGATTTTTACCTGTAAATTCTTTTTTTATTTTGAAAACAAATATGTTAAATTTTATCAAAACTCAACAGTCTTTAATTACAGAAACTAAAATGAATTGTGCTTCCTGAGCCCTGAGAAGCATGGCAACATTTCTTTGATGTTGATTTGTTTGTCTACATGGGATGATTTCTTAATTGGATTTATGGCTATTGTTTCAACATTCTATTGATGTTGATTTGTTTCACTTGGGGTGGGTGAAGTGCACAATAGGAAAGCCTCATCATAAAGTGAAACAAATTATCATCAAAGTAATATCAAAACACAAAGAAGCTTAATCCTAACAAACCTTTATGGGGGACAACCCATATGTGATTTTATGGGTGTGTCATATTATAAAATTTAGCAAAGTTTTACAAACAGCACTTTATTTTCACAAAAAAATTGCAAATTACCTTTTTAAAATTACACTAATTTTCACTAAAATGTAATTTAATCAAACAAGTTAATCTTATGTATTCGGTTAAACAGCAGTAATTGTCTACTTAAGAACCTAGCTTTACTTTTAACAATTATGATTATGTTAATTGTTTTCCTTAAACATGTAAAAATACCTTAAAAGAATATTAGAACAATACCTATTTAATCCTGTCAGCTAGTCACTCAAGCACAAGTGAAACAAAGCAAGTTCAAAAGTAATGCTGGGACAAAAGGTAAATCTTAACACTAATCCACTTAACAGGTCAAACACATAGTCAAACAAATCAACATAAAAAGAGTCTTGAGGTAAATAGGTAAATCAAAATGTAATCCAGTTGCCTAATCACTCCCCAGAAGTAAAACAATTAAGCTCAAAGGAGTGGTTGAACAATAGACATCTTGTCAGCTAATGACCCTCCCATTGTCAAACATATTAACTGCCTTGGAATGACAAATGTATTCAGAATAATCCTATAAATGCATACTTAAGCAAATAAAAGGGATAAAAATATAGGTAAAATAGTTAATAATATTATTTCATTTTGAGAATAAAAACTACTCGTGCATATTATAAGTTGGGTTTATATCTGTAAGCAAATATTTAGGAAGGATAAGAAAAAAAAAGAAACTTTAAATAATAATAGCAATTCACAATCATAGGCTGCTTAATTAAAATTTTAGTACTGAAATAAACTGGTTGATTGAACAGTATCTGTCACTTCATCTTAAAATATGCTATGGACATTCTATCTAAAAGGGTAATTATAAATTTTAGCTTTAAAAACCTTCTTGAATTTTTTTTTATATTTTTCTTTTCTTTTTCATAACAGGTGCAAAAAAACATTTACATATAAAAAATTAAACACATACTTGTCACTTTTAGGCAAAGAAAAAAATACACAAAACAAATGAAGCATAAAGAATTATCCCTGATAGGGATCAAGAGTAACTTTTCACACACCACAATTTATTATAGTAATTAAAGCAATGCCCTATACATCTTCATTTTGATCAATTTTTTTGTAATTCTAATGCACACTCCTAAATACAGATGCCCATCGATCCCAAACGTGAGAAAACTCTGTTTCTTTTTCATTTAATTTGGCACAATATTCCTCGTCTCTTAACAGGCTATTCAATCTATGTTTTAGTGACTTTAGAATTAGTCTCTTGCCGTCTCTAGATGTACCAAATATATACTTCTTAGTAACGAGAATCAAGCTATTGATTGGAATATGATTCTGGTCTTTATTAATATATCCAAAAATGATTGTAAAACAAGAAAATTTTATTTCTAAACTTATCCTCTCTTTCAATAGTTTTTCAATGTCATTCCATAGTTCACTTGAATTTGGACATTCATAAAAAATATGCAGTAGGGATTCTGGCTGTTGACAGAAATGACAGTTGGGACTATTTCTTATGCCTAGTTTATGCAGATAACTATTGGTTCCTAAGATCCTATAAATCAATTTTAGCTGAAACCATATTAGATTGTTATTAGTCACTGTTTTAAAACATATGCAAAACAACATTCTCCAGGTGTCATGGTCAATGCAAATTTCAAACTCTTGGTTCCATCTGGATTTCATTTTGTGATCATTTTGAAAATTGGTATGAAAAATTCTATAAATTGTTCCAACCCCTTTTTTGCTTTTTAAAATATACTTAAGATTGACAGGAACAAATGGTCTCTCCAATATAATATTTTCCAATGCATACCCAAATTTTGTCAAAAGTATATTTATTTTACATTTCACTGAAAGGTAATTCAGATAGTTAAAGTGGGCGGAAAACTTTTGACAAAGTTCGTCATAACTGATCACCTTGTTATAAGATACAACATCTGCAACTGTTATAACTCCTTTCTGGTACAAGTCAGGAAGATATAATGGTTCGTCTGAGATGAATGGGTTATACCATAATGGAATTGTCAATAAGTCAATACTGTTGTAAATTCTTAAGTTAGCTGACATGGCAATCCACCCCTCAAAGACATCTTGCCAAAAGGTTAAAAGTTCTTATCATTTCTGACAAATATTGTGGTCCAAAGTGAGAGATTTTGGTTAAACAAATTGAAGTTTCAGCTTGTAGAAGCTTAATCCAAGGGGCATTGTTGTATCTAAACAGTCTCCTTATCCAAGTAATTTTCAACGATTTCATAAATACTTCGATATCTATCATTTTTAAACCCCCTGCCAAATATGCCAGTCTCATCACATCCCGATTAATCTTATCTGGTTTGTTTGACCATATAAATCTGTAAAAAATGCTGTTAATCTTTTGAAGTATAGAGGGTTTAGGATTTGGGAGTGATAAAAACAAATGGTTTAGCTTAGATAACAAGAAAGTCTTTACAATAGTGATTTTACCAATAGGAGTTAAATACCTTTTGTTCCAGTTATTAATAATCTTACAAATTTCTGTTATTTGTTTTGAAAAATTGATTTCAGTGCATTCTGTCAGATCAACTGAAAGTGACAATCCCAACATATTGAAACAAATAGTATCCCACTGGAGATTCAGCCTTAACAGTTTTTCTTTACAGTACTTTTTCTATCCTATCCATACCACTTGAGTTTTTTCAGTGTTCACCCGTAGACCTGATAATGATCCAAAAACTTCTAAAACATTTAAAGCAGCCTGCAAGGACTGACGTGTTCCATCTAATATTAATGTTGTGTCATCAGCGAACTGACTGAGCTTGATTTCTGTACTTCCGCAGAAAATACCCTTTATTTTTTATTATTTAATATAAGTATTGTCAAGACTTGGGCAGCAATAATGAACAGATATGGGGAAATAGGGTCACCCTGATGACAGTCACGTTCGATATTAATAAACTTTGATAAAAATCCACACTGAATAATGGTAGCTTTGATGTCTGTATTAAATAATTTTATCCAATTGATAAATGATTTTCCAAATCCAAAAAATTCTAAAGTTTTATAAATAAAAGTCCATGAAATAGAATCAAAAGCCTTTTCGAAATCAATAAGGACCAACATTCCAGGAAGGTTGTGTTTTTCAATATAATTCATAATGTCAAATACCAGTCGAGTGCACTCACGAATATACCTTCCTGGAACAAATCCATTTTGGGTTTTATTAATAAGATTGTCAAGATATGGCTTAAGTCTATTTGCTATTGCAGCAGATTATAGTTTATATAGCACTGACACCATTGAGAGAGGGTGCCAATTCTTAATCATTTCACGTTTTTTTCCCTTTTTTGGTAAGCATGTTATTACGCATTGGCGCAGTGACAATGGTAGTTTTCCTCTGTCCGTTCACCTTCTTGAATTTTATTATCCTGAGTTGGGCTAATATGTATTAGCCCATCTTAAGATGGACTAAGCCCATCTTAAGATAGGCTACCCAACTTAGGATCCTAAGTTGGGCTATAGCCCATCTTAAGATGGGCTGACTCCTAAGTTGGGCTCCAACAGTAACACTCTTGCCTCCCACCTCTGAGGCCAGGGTTTGATTCACGGCTCTACCTCAAGTGGGAAAGCTGGAGAGAGAGGGTGCCATTGAGAGAGGGTGCCAATTCTTAATCATTTCACGTTTTTTTCCCTTTTTTGGTAAGCATGTTATTACGCATTGGCGCAGTGACAATGGTAGTTTTCCTCTGTCCGTTCACCTTCTTGAATTTTATTATCCTAAGTTGGGCTAATATGTATTAGCCCATCTTAAGATGGACTAAGCCCATCTTAAGATAGGCTACCCAACTTAGGATCCTAAGTTGGGCTATAGCCCATCTTAAGATGGGCTGACTCCTAAGTTGGGCTCCAACAATAACACTCTTGCCTCCCACCTCTGAGGCCGGGGTTTGATTCACGGCTCTACCTCAAGTGGGAAAGCTGGTAGTTGCTTGCCATTGGTTGGCAGTTTACAGTACAGAACCTTGACCAACTGTATGTACTGGTTTCCTCTGCCCTTCCAACTACCCGTTGTGATATGACCTTATGTTGTGATATGACCTTACAGTGTTGAAAAACCCCGATGTAAAACCCCAAATAAATAAATATTACCCATGCATACAGATGTGGCAATACATGCTTATATGTGGAGTTGGGGCAAAACCTGTGATTCAATTGATGCAATACCATCTGTTACAATGGGAAGTTGCAAAAGAAAACCCTTAATTAACTCTAATATGACTTTAACGGTGCTTAATCTACATCAAAACACTCCCAAAGGTGCAACAACCAAGATTCAAGTAAAAAGACATGAGAGATATAAGAGAAATAAAACAGTATCACATATCCCTGTAGAGAGATAAAATAGCATCAGATATGCAAGGTCAAAGGTCAAATCCAGGTCACACCATGATGTTGCCCACCTATAACCCCCTACCGAGTATCAACTTCTTAGACCTTATGGTTTCCGAGATATAGCCATATCTCCATTTATAGGTCAAGGTCACAACAGCAAGGTCGAAGGTCAAATCAAGGCTACACGCAAAATATAGTTAACTGACACTTAACCAAAATGTGGTGTACATATTTATCTGCATTGGGGGCTGTGATATATTTACTTGTATTATGTAGTTTTTTAATAAAATAGATAGTGGTGAGTGAACGTAAGGAAGTCACCCTTTACATATAAAATGTAACGTAATTAACCACAAAGCAATCAGATTCATGAGATAGCGTTCAATTCATGAAAGTCCAGAGAAAAAAGTGGACCATAACAAGACTATTAAAAAGTGGAAGAAGTGATCTCTAGAAACGTTGAAGACACCTCATTGTCACACAGATGATATGCTATTCCTGGTAAATAACAAGTTATGGTTCTTACATTGTAATTTACCAGAATTTTTACCTAGAAAACACTTCAAATCAAACGGAAAATGTTTATTTTTGAAATTATAACCATGTTACTATTATTTCAATTGAAAATCACCTCTACTAATGCAATTTCAAAAAAAAATAAAGAAAAAAGACAATCACCTTGTAAGCATGGGATGATGGGTCCTGTATTACTGCCTCTGCTTCATCCTCAGACATTTTACTCTTTAGAAGGGTCATTTGTAGTTCTTTTATTATACTCTGGACTTCTCTGTATTCCTTTTCTGAACGCCCAGCATAGTGAACATCATAGCTGACCTCTCTTTTGGACTGTATTGACACCAAAATGCAACTGGTCAGAATCTATAGACAGAAAATACATCCAAAGTGTATCTATTGGTTGTGCTTAACTTTTTAGTTAAGGGCTAGGTCTTAATTGCGTATATTTATCTCATTATTCTAGGTCATGTCATATGCTTAATTAGTGTCAATTGTACTTGTCTCAGAAAACAGTCACTGATTTCCTGGCAAGGTTTTATTTTTGTAACTACAGGTCAAGCCATATACTTCATTAATGGCTATAGTACATGTGTCAGTAAGTGTTCACTTCCTTATTTTTCCCGCCAAGTCTGTTTACTTTCTGACTTACAAGTGCAAATTTCATCATTATTGTTGTTAGAGTTCCTGGGGTAACACATCTAATTCTGGATATACACTTGCTTGTTATTCTGTTATGGGATTGTATTTCTTATAAGCTATTTCACATGTTTTTAATTTATGGTTTCAGTGAAAATTCCTTTTTACTGTGCATATATGTGAAACAAGTTAGTAGAATTTTGTGCAAGAAGAACTAGAATGTCAGCTTCACAAAGCACAGTGCAAGCTAATTGCACTAAATGTGGTATCAAACACAGCAGACCTGTGGATGTAAGATGCAAAAGACTCCTTAACATCAGTGCTTCAGTAATGGACTCAAACTCGGAACTGGATAGTGACATCCTCATCACACCAAATCAGTTTGCAGCACAACAGGTAGTCTCTAGATCCAGCTCTTCCGGTAGCAGTTCAACAAGTACGGGAGGCTGTGCACTGCCTGCCAGTGCAAACATGGAAGCCAAGCTGGACCTTATCCTAAAATGAATGGATGCCTTGGAGAACAAAAATTGGGTAACTCTCAGATCTCCCACATCTGTTCCAAGTCGTACTCGTCAAATCATGCATCCAATGCTTGCGTCACTTCCAAGAAATCTCTGAGCAATAATGACGCATCTGATGACAACGTCACATTAGACAGCTCATACTCTCGTCTCTTGCAAACTGGCACTGACAGCCATGGCTCAGAGCAAGTATCCATAGATTTCCTCAAACATGCTGACAAGATACAGAGGCAAGTACAGCATCAACTAGAAAGGCTACAAGGAAAACAGCGTCATTCGACTACAGGTAACAAGACCATTAAATCGGATTTACACAGGGCTGGTGATTCTGCAGTAAAGCAAGAGATAAGCTGGCCCCACCACCACTGTTTCCCTGGTCCTGGTGGCTAACTCCCTGAATATAAAGAACTTTCGCCACTTCAATTCATGCTAGGCTTTTTAGGATGTCTCCAGGAGGAAAGTAGCTCCACTGTGAGAACCAATATGATAGAGATAATTCATGTTGATCTGCTTAAGAAGATTGTATCACAATGTGACCTCACGTACATGGGTCAGATTTTTAAAGGTGTATATTTGCTCAGTTTTTATCTCATTTTTGCGATTATCTAATCTTGTTCCAAATTCATGCATTGGTTTTTCCCCACTTAAGCACTTGGCTGGGGGGATATTATCTTTAATGCCAGGAAAAATTATTGTGCTTGTAAAATGGTCTAAGACCATGCAGAATAATAATCAATTTAAACTCATCTTTGTACCTGAAATTGCTGGCTCTCCATTGTGTCCAGTCCGTGCCATCTTCAAACATTTAGCATTAACTCCCAAGGGTTCGAACCTACCCTTGTTTCAGTATAAGTAAAATTCTAATTGGGTTCCTGTTACTGACACAAAAGTGGGGAGCCATTTTTTCTTTGATTTTGTCAAGGTTGGACTTGGATGGATCTGGCTATATACCCTGCACACCTTCCAGCGTTCAGGTGCTACTTTTGCTTTCAATAACAATGTTGATTTGCAAAACATTCAGAGGCATGGTACCATGATTGTGTGTGGAGGTAGATGATGTTAATGCTGGGGATCAAGTAGCTGAAATGTTTAAAATGAAATTGTCTACTTCTTGACTTTACTCGTACTCTTGGGGTTTGACTGGTTAAATTTATTTCTGTGAATATTAAAATTACCATGTCATCACTTTAACATTTTAAATAATTCATTTATTTCTGGCACAGGCCCACCTTCATTATGTAATCTAATTTTTTTCTTATTTGTATGAGGTTCTTTTACCTCATTTAAGTAAGGTTACCCTAAACTCAACTTTATGAGTGACCCTGTGCTAGACTTAAATGTTTTATATGGATTGTAAATACTCAGTAGTGTGGCTTTATTACTGTTAAATGATAATAAATATATATATTAACCCACAATGCATCTTTAACTTTGACCCTAGAGGTCACTTGTTTATTCCACATTGGTCTGAACTTGAGGAACTGTGGGCCTGTGACCAAGCACGGGTCAGAGCTCTCAGTTCTGGTACCAGACCAGAATATTGCATTGTCGGTGGTCATGCTTAGTTGATTTCACTATAAAAGCCAGCCTTTGTTTAATATTGGCGCCACACTCGTTTAAAAGTTTAAAAGAAGAAATTACATGTTTCTGAACCCACCCTGAGTTCCTCTCCCTTAAATTTAATAATTGTCAGATACTCGGCTACTTTTTCTGTGCTTCAGAGGCCATATTCACTAAACCTCCTATATTTTTAAGGTCCCTTTATTAAAGGAAGGTGAAAAATCTCCTTTGGTAAGGTGACCTTTAAAATGCTATTCACTAAACCTCCTTTATGGTTTCAGTCATCTGATTGGTTAAAAATGTTTGTTCACAAAGGCTCCTTTATCTTTCCCTTGCTTTTGTATTTTCTTCTTTCCATATTAATTATTCAGTATAAGATCAGTGTTATGGTGTGTTTTCTATTCCTGTTTAAGGTGATATTTTATATGTCAAAATGAATGCCTAACTTTTAAAAGATTTTTGTATTGCTTACCACATTGTGGTAATAGCCACTTTTCATACAGATATTGTGACACAGACATAAATACATTTTCATTGGGTTTGATGACATATCAATTAAATATCCCATAAATTTCAAAGAAAGACATATCATGATATAAATGCTATGGTATGGGCAAAAAAGGTGTAAATATAACATTTTATAGCGAAATACCCTTACCATTTCCTAACAGTAGCTATTTGTTGGAGCCATCCAACCCAATGGCCAATGCAGAGATGCGATTTTAAGGTTTTCTAATAACCTTAACCAAGCCATTGGGTTACAGTAGTCCGTCCTCCCGCCAAATAGGTCACATGACCACATTGTTTACTTCATTTTTCATTTTTTCATTGTTTTCATTTTTCGTGTTTTGGAAATCTTTGAAAAGTTGTTAAAGTTTCAGGGATTATTTCATTTTTTATTGAGATTTGAATCATGGCGAATAATAAAGATTCATCAGATTCTAAATCTAAGAAATCCAGCTTTTGTGGACATCTTATGTTAGGGTTTGATACCCACAGATATTGCTACAAATGTCGTGAAGCTAGCAAGGGTGATGACATTTGTACACTTAAGAAAGACTGCCTTCTTTGTATTGCTTTTTCTGAAGATCAGAAACGAAAACTCGCTGAGAAGCTTTCAAAGGGTAAGAAATCTTTAAAAGAATCTACCTTGCAAAAAGAAAAGGATAAGATAGACGACTCCATATTGGATGAGGAAGACAGTTTGGTTGGAATGTCTTCTCACTCTGTGGTCACTGGCCAGACGTCAGGTTCAAATAGCCAGGCGTTGGCAGCGATTCTCTCACAGCTTACAACCCTATCGAACAGAATTGCTGCTATTGAAAACAAGGATTCCCCTGCAGAGGCGGACATCTTGGTTTCTAATGAAGCTGCGGGAAGGGCAAGTTCCCAATGCAAGAAGAGATCTACGTCCACTATACAGGTTTCCGAAGAGGAAAATCCCTCTACGTCTACTGCGATAGACAATCGATTTTCCATACCTACTAAAAGAGCGAGGGTAGAGTTGTCAGATGACGGGGAATATGATTCCTCTCAAGAAGACAAACAGCCTGTTCCTTCATATTCTGATACACTTTTTGCTATTAAAAAGTGGCTGGATATTGCAATAACTGAGACTGATACTATTATTGCCCCTTCTGTGTTTTCACAAGCTTCTAAGCTGAAGAAATCTGCAGAGGTCTCCTTAGCTCTTCCACCTGCTGAAAATATGGTTAGTTTGTGGGATTTCAAGGAATATGAGGCTTCGGGTGTTTCAAAGGAACATGATTCTTTGAAAACCAAGTCTTCAAGGAGAAATCCTTTGCCTAGAGGTCAATTTTTGAGTTTTGACAGACCACCTATGAAGTGGTATAACATCTCGCCTCAGCCTCATGCAGTAGGAGCTCCCAAGTTATAGGATGCATTCAGGAACATTACTTCTTCCCAGTTTCAAATGCCTTCTGCCATTTCAACTCCTTGGAAGGAGTTTACACTCTGGGAAACTGTTAATAGAGAAAACATCAATGTTCTAAATCACATTTTTGGTTCAATTCAGCAAATTACAAAGCCACGGAGGAGATGGAGAGGCAATTTGCCATCATAAAATCTGCTGAGAATGAAACTGACTTTAATAATGCTCTGGAATATGTTCAGGAGTGTCTTCAATTACAATCATCAGTGAATCAGTCTTTGGGAAAGTCCTTAGATTCTCTGCTTGGCAGTTCTATGACCATGCCAGCAAACATGTTGTTGAGTAGGAGAGACAATTACTTGAAAAGCTGTTCCAAGGATGTCACTGAGGATGACATTAGCAAGCTAAGGAATGCTCCTTTCACTTCAAATGAGGTTTTTCCTGTAGATACCCTCTTTGAAGTTCAGTAGAATTTCATTCAGTGGTCCCATGTAAATAGGGATTCCAGGAGTAGAGATTCTAGGAAGGAGCATTCTTCTAGACATGAGGAGAAAAGAGATAACAGGTCTCAGAAGAGATCTTTTCGACCCTACCATGACAATTCTTCAACAACCTCAGCAAAAAGCAATGTCTCTTCTTCAGCTGGAAACAGAGGAAGAGGTTCCTACTCCTCTAGGCCTTTCAGAGGCAGGGGTGGCAGGAGGAAGTGACTGTCTGTGCCCAGGAAGCCGTCTGTCCAGTTTTTGGCAGGTATGGGAAACCAAAAAAGCTCATCCAAGGGTGGTGACCATTTTGAAGGAGGGTTATTGTCTGAATTTCAGAAATCAACCTCCATTGACAAATTATCCTGTAATAAGGAGCAAGTATTTGAACCGGGAGAAACAAGAATTTTTGATAAAGGCGGTTTATCAAATGATCGACAAAAGAGCGATAACTCCAGTTCAAAAGGTCACCTCCCTGGGATTTTACAGTCGTTTGTTTCTTGTCCCCAAGCCAGGAAAGAAATGGCGACCAGTAATAGATTTGAGTGTGGTAAACAAATATTTGCATATTCCAACTTTCAAGATGGAAACTGCTGAAAATATTGGAGATTCGCTTCAACAAGGCGAGTGGGTAACCTCACTCGACCTTACAGATGCGTACTTCTACATACCAATACACCCACGGTTCCAAAAATATCTTTGCTTCAATGTAGGCGACAGATCATACCAGTTCACTGCCTTGCCCTTCGGAATCGCTACAGCTCCACTCGAGTTCACCATGGTAGCAAAAGAGGTGAAACTGATGGCTCTTGCAGAAGGCGTCAGGATTCACCAGTATATATGTTACAGTAAAGTTGTGTAACCAGTAATTTCGCGAAATTACTGAATATTTTAGGAATTTCGTGAAATTCCTGATTTGGTCAGTAATTTCGCGAAATAACTGAAATTTTCAGTAATTACGCGAAATTACTGAAATATTCGAGCAGGAATTTCATGAAATTCCTAAATATTATATGCAGGTTAAAATAATACTTTTTAAAATAATAATAAGTTTGTCCGGGCTGTATCTCAGAAACTGTAAGGTGCAGGAAGTTCATACTGGGTAGGGACATTGGTCAGGATGTGTAGGTGTGCAACGTCATGGTCTGACCTTGATTTGACCTTTGACCTTGCCGTAGTGACCTTGACCTATAAAATCTTGTCCGGGCTATATCTCGGAAACCGTTAGGTGTAGGAAGTTGATACTTGGTAGGGACATTGGTTAGGGGGTGTAGGTGTGCAATGTCATGGTGTGACCATGATTTGACCTTTGACCTTGCCGTAGTGACCTTGACCTATAAAACCTTGTCTGGGCTATATCTCGGAAACCGTAAGGTGTAGAAAGTTGATACTTGGTAGGGACATTGGTTGGGCCGGCCGGGGATTAAGCACTGTTAAAGTAATATTAGAATTCATTAAGAATTTTACTTTTACAACTTCCCATTGTAACAGATGGAATTTCATCAAGTGAGCCACAGATTTTGCTCCAACACCACACATAAGCATTCATTGAATGTATTACCACTTCTGTATGCATGGTAATATTCAAAACATCTAAGCCATAATTCGGCCATGCCAGATGTAGATAAAGTACATGCATTATCTTTCTCTTAGACATTATTTTCTCTATTTAAACATTGTTTGGACCTTTATATAACTGACAGTTCTCTGAAAGTATCCTAAACTTTGTACTGATACAGTACTTCTATATCTCATGGTGTTAAAAATATTTCCCTAGGCTGTGGGGTACGGGCATCTCTGATGCTAGTTTTAGATTTTTATTTCAACAAATTTTCATTCATTCATTTTGTTTACATAACAAATAACATCAATAGTATGAAAATACAATAGAGTAGTATCAAAGAACTTTATATTCAATATGTCACAAAAATTTATTAAACACTTTCCACCTACAATAGTGCAATAGTCTGGCATATAGGTCATTTATTCAATAATATTTTATATTTATTAAACACTCTCCACCTACAACAGTCTGACTTACAAGTTCATTCATTTTTTCACTTTAAACTGCCATGATAACTCATATCTCACAACCAAATCCCTTTTAAACCTATCTTCCATAGAATCAGACATAACTTCCAGTATTAATGCTATGAATTTCACTGCACTTTCGAAGAACTATAAATATCATTATAGCGCCATAAAGCATGAAATAATTTGATGAAAAGGTTCTATAGTTCTATAGTATCCGCCGCAGGCGGATAAGGTCTGACACCTTAGGGTTGGTATCTTTTGCCTGATTTTTTTCTTTTGGTGTTTACATCTGGCACCCGTGCTGCTTGTTGTGGTTTCAGTAGGCTGTTTTCTGTCTTCTTTTTTCCTATTTTTCTTGTTTCAGGACATAGTTAAGTTTTTCATAATTCTTCACATAAATAACCTTAAAAATGCATTTCCAATATTTCACAAATTTACTGAATGCTCATCAGTAAAGCTGTGTAAAATATTAGCAGAGATTTCAGGAATTTCGTGAAATTACTGAAAATTTTAGTTATTTCGCGAAATTAATGACCAAATCAGGAATTTCGCGAAATACCTAAAACATTCAGTAATTTCATGAAATTACTGGTTACACAACTTTACTGTAACATATAGACGATTGGCTAATGAGAGCAAAAGCAAAACAGCAATGTCAAGAGAATACCCACAGGTTGATTCATCTTGTGCAGAGCTTGGGTTGGATCATAAATTTCGAAAAATCGGATTTAATTCCAACTCAAGAAATCGAATTTTTGGGTTACAAATTCGACCTCAGGGTAGGGCTAGTCTTTCCAACTCAAAAGAAGATCGATCGGCTTCTGGAAAAAACAGTTTCCATGTTGGAATCTCTTCATACAACTCCAAGGAAGCTCATGTCACTGATTGGAAGCATGGCTTCAATGGAGAAGACAATACCATTGGGTCGTCTGCATATGAGGCCACTCCAATGGTACCTGAAGACACACTGGAGGTACCCTCAATCTCTGGATATCTCAGTACCTGTGTCTCAGGTTCTCAAACAGCATCTTCAGTGGTGGATCAATCTTTCAAACCTGAAGAGGGGTTCCCCACTTCACACGAAGGAGCACAATCTCTTTCTATTCACAGGTGCTTCCCTAAAGGGCTGGGGTGCTCATTTTAAAGCATCACACAGCCAGTGGTCTGTGGAATCAGGTGGAGTCAAGGCTTCACATAAACATTCTAGAGCTAACAGCAGTGTTTCTAGCTTTAAAATCATTCGAAAATCAGCTTCTGAATCAAAATCTGCTGATTTCCACAGACAACTCTTCAGTGGTTGCCTATCTGAACAAGCAGGGAGGCACCCATTATCAAGAAATGTGTACCCTAATCTGGAGAATCATGGCTTGGACAAATGCCAGGGGAATCCAGATTCGTGCAAAACACATTCCAGGGAATCTCAATGTGCTAGCAGATTCCTTGTCAAGGAAAGACAGGGTGATTCAGACCGAATGGGCCCTGAATCATCAAATATTCAATCAGATTTGCCATTGTTGGCATCAACCAATGGTAGATTTGTTTGCAACAAGGTTGAATCACAAGCTTCCAATGTATGTGTCTCCTGTCCCCGACAGTCAGGCTTGGGAAACAGATGCATTGAACATCTCTTGGGAGGGTCTGGACGCCTATGTGTTTTGTCCAGTGGCTCTCATTCCTCAGGTGATTCAAAAGATGACCACCTACAGGTGCAGAATCATCATGATTGCACCAGGGTGGCCAGGGATGTCTTGGCTTTGGGATCTGGTGGATCTGTCCACAAAACTCCCTCTAAGACTTCCCTTGTGGGTGAATCTGTTGACTCAACCTTTCAGCAACAGACTTCACAACAATCTGGCTTTCCTGAGTCTTCATGCTGGGCATCTGGAATCAGTCATGAACATTCAGGAAGATTCTCAGAGGAGGTGGCGAAGCGAATTAAGGAGCCTCAGAGGAACTTCTCAAGGAGAATCTATGAATCAAGGTGGTCCATTTTTGGGAAGTGGTGTGAGGAGAGCCAGGTGGACGTCTTCAATCCCACTATTCCAGATGTAGCAAATTTTCTTAACTGTTTGTTTAAGGAAAGAAATCTCAAGCCATCTACCACTGCTGGCTATAGAACAGCTAATGCAGATGGTTTGGGTGTGAAGGGGGAGCAGATCTGTAAAAGTCTTGAGCTGAATAGACTGTTAGCAAGCTTTTATAGAGACAAGCCAGTGGTAAATAGGTCTATACCTTCTAGGGATCTGGCCTTGGTACTCCATGCACTGACCAAACAACCTTTTGAACCCTTGGGGAAAGCTTCTTTGAAGTTGCTAACCTTTAAGACAGTTTTTCTTTTGACTTTGGCATCGGGCAAAAGGAGAAGTGAAGTTCATGCTTGGACTTATTTATCTCTCAATTATAAGGAGAATTGGTCACAAGTTACTTTGGCTCCATCAACTGCCTTTTTGGCAAAGAACCAGTTGGCTTCAGATGGGCCTGCTGCAATTAAGCCAGTGGTCATTCCAGCACTGAAACCTCAGTTGGACAGGAGTTTGACTCAAGATAGATCTCTTTGTCCTGTGAGAGCTTTGAAATACTACCTGGACAGGACAAAAGATTTGAGGAAGAATAAGAATCTTTTGTTTGTAGCTATTAAGGAGGGCTTTACTAGAGATATTTCCAGGGCAACTATCTCATCTTGGTTGAAACAGACTATCCTTTTGGCTTATGAGAGTTCAGACTCTGAGTCTCAACAGCTATATCAGGTGAAAGCTCATGATGTTCGTTCAATGGCTGCATCTTTGGCATTTAGAGGAGGGATTTCCTTGAATGAGATCCTTGAGGCTTGTTTTTGGAAGTTTCACAATACATTCACCAATTTCAATCTGAAGGACCTCTGTTGGTATAATGGTCAGATTTTGAAATTGGGCCCTATAGTATCTGCTCAGCATGTGATAGATTTATAACTAGGTAGTGAATAGTATGTTATATTTCTATGTTTCATATGGTATTGATTTTTGTGTTTGTATGTTTTGATTAAGAATACATTGTATTTTCATGTATTTATAGGATAGATGGCTGTAGCACCTGTAAAGTGTACAGTATTGTTTAGCTTGAGCCTCACTTGGAGTTTATGATGCGTCAGCTGATATTGGTGCCAAGTGGGGTTTGACCTGTTGTTGCTTTCAAGTTGAAGTTTTGTTTTGTGTTGATACTTCTTGTACATTGGATGGAATTAGACATTGTGAGACCGACCACATTCTGCCTTTATTTTAAGGTATGTTGAATGTTAGGTGTTGACAGGTTAACGTTTATGTGTTTTAATCATGTTAAAAGCACTGTTAAACATTTAATGTTGGAGTTTATGTGTTCATGTTGCATGTAAAACTCACATGGTTGCTCTGTTACAGTTTCTCACAGTGTTTTTTCTGGTTGTGGAAGTAGGACAGGTGGTGGAAGTTGCAAAAAGTAATTCCCTCCGTCCTACAAGGATGAATTCAGCTACTGTTAGGAAATGGTAAGGGTATTTCGCTATAAAATTGGAAAATTTTATAGTAATTTGAATTTTTATTAGAAATACTTACCATTTCCTAACACTCAAATTTCCCTCCCGCCTCCCCGCAAGTCATACTTTTTACTTGCAACAAAAAATAATGAAGTAAACAATGTGGTCATGTGACCTATTTGGCGGGAGGACGGACTACTGTAACCCAATGGCTTGGTTAAGGTTGTTAGAAAACCTTAAAATCGCATCTCTGCATTGGCCATTGGGTTGGATGGCTCCAACAAATAGCTACTGTTAGGAAATGGCAAGTATTTCTAATAAAAATTCAAATTACTATAAAATTTTCCAAGTTCACCAATTACCTAAATTTTAACTTAAAAGTCATAACAACAAAACTCCCCTTTGTCATAAAGGTAGTCACACACTAACCTAGAAAGTTAAGGGGAAAACCAAGGATTCCTCAGTAAAGGAAGGTTAGTGAATTACAAAATTAAAAATTTCCTTGAAAGTTAAGGATTTCCTAGATTTTTAAGGTTTCCTTTAAATTCAAGGAGAGAAAGTTAGGCTCCTTTGTTTGAAGGAACTTTAATGAATACCAAAACAAAGGAAGGAGCAAGAAATAAAGGAAAATCTTACTTTTTAAGGGTTCCTTGGAATAAAGGAGGTTTAGTGAATATGGGCCCTGGTGAAAAAGCATGTAAAAAAACATGACCACCAGTGAATATAAAAACTGCAATCTTTAACCTGCAATATCTCGGTCATTTCTGCATGAATTTTAGTGTAACAAACATGAGCTGGGGCCGGATTCACGAAAAGTCTCAAGTCTTAGCCAAATCTCAGCTGAGCTTTTGCTCAATTCTGAGATTTTTGTCTCAGCTGAGATTCTGCTTAAGTTGAGATTCACGAAAGGAATCTCAGCTGAGACCAAAATCTCAGCCAGGTTTTGAGTCTGGACCTATCAAAACTGATGTAACATTTTGTTTAGATTAGACTGGAAACTGGAAAGTATACACATTTATATTTTGCCACTCTACCATATATACTCACATTTTAGAATATTTTTAATCAAGCAAAACGTTGTCTTTTTACTATAATTTGTGCTGACATTCAAAAGAACTGATTGTAACAGCCACTCGGTTAAATTTGTAATGAAAATGTTTACTGTTGTTTTGTACAAACTCTTAATATATATTCATATTTTGTGTTACAAGTTAAATAATATGTCATACTTCACTATTTTCATTTTGTTTTGTGACTTTTTATTACATATACTCTATTTTAAGAAAACTTAAGTCACCCCCTAGGCAGTCTTAGATTTGAGACCAAATCTGAGAAAAATCTTAGCCTGAGATCTTTTGTGAATCCCAGCTGAGCAAAAGATCTAAAATCTAAGAAAAATCTGAGAAAAATCTAAGAAAAATCTTAGATTTGAGACCAAAATCTCAGATTTGAGACTTGAGACCTTTCGTGAATCCGGCCCCAGAAGTACAACCTTTCTAATGATATATAAATAAAATATATCCTCCTGCATGTCCCTCTATATGGGTCAAATAGTATTTGCCTACAGTGGATAATAAAATGCGGTATGCAATACAAAAATCTTTAAAAGTTAGATATTTATTTCTTAAAATGTGGAATATCATCTTAAACTGCAATAGAAAACACATCACAACACTAATCTTAAACAAATAATAAACATGGAAAGAAGAAAATACAAAAGTAAGGGAAAGATAAAGGAGCCTTTATGAACAAACGCTTTAACCAATCAGATGACTGAATGCACTCCTTTAATAAACGATCCTTTATTTAAGGTCTCCTTTGGTAAGGAAACCATAAAGGAGGTTTAATGAATAGCATTTTAAAGGTCACCTTACCAAAGGAGATTTTTCACCTTCCTTTAATAAAGGGACCTTAAAAATATAGGAGGTTTAGTGAATACGGCCCCAGGTACTCAGTTGAAAAAGAAAACAAGTAGTGGTCCAACACTTGGGCTACCTGAGCGAAGCTGCTGGTTCAGAGGTTAACACCTGAGTGCTTGGTTTTCATATGATTACTGAATGATGGACAGTTGTTGGGCTCGGTAATATTTGTTATTTTTTAAGTAGCTTCTCCATCGTCACTGGTTTTTAAGTCAGTAAATTTTTGAGAAAGACTGGGGGCTGTATTGCTCAGTTCCTGTAGGGGTGACCTGTGAATCTTTAAGTGGACTGATATTAGAGGTAGCAGTAGTGCTTGGGACTGTATGATCCCTATTGTGTTTTTCTGATGAATAATTACTAGTTACAACTGCTATAATTGTAGTAATTTTACACTGATTACAAACAGCGGATGTGACAAAGTTGGCTTGCTCACCCTTTACTAGTAATGGAATGTTCATGTATGCATTTTTGGGAAGTGTGATGGTAGTATTAGGCGTTGCAAAGCTATTGCAATTCATTGCAGTTAGGAATGTTATATGTAACCAGAAATTGAGTACTTTAATACTCGTGCAGTACGATTGCACTTGCAACTTTATGGTTGCTTTATCATAGCTGTATAATGTCAAATTGGACCAATAAGTAATATAGTAGTCTTGACTCGTACTGGTTCTTGTGAATTAAAAGTAATCAAGTGTGGCTTTTCAGTAATTTTATTAATATGATGAAAGTGTGACATGGTAAGTGTACTTATTGCAATTCTTAAGAATGGTACTACAGTATAAGTAACCGTTGTGTCAGTTTATTGTAATTTTAGTAATATTTAGTATTTATTGCAATTGCAAAGCTGACAAGGCAGTAATTATTGTTTTAGTTTCTTATCTAAAAGTACTCCTAATTTACTGTACTATAATTGTCAAGGTACACCTGTTCTGTTGAATTGTCGATTGAAGCATTATTTTATGTATTTACACATGGAAAGTACTTCAATGAATACATTATGACATTATTATGTATTCATATAGGCTTGTATGTAAATGGAAGTTGTCCTTGAACTGTGATAATGCCTGTTGCTAACTGTAACTTGATATTGAGTTTTTAAGATTATGAGTACTGTTGACTTTTACACGACATAACTTTCTTTATGATGTGTTAACTCTGTGAAATATTTCACCATGATTATAACTGAGGGTTACCTGGTAATTATTGTGGATAGATTTCTGGTAACTTTGAATATTTATCTGGTGATCAGTACAGGTCCTACATATTGTTGTTTAATTTTAATTTAATAATGTTCATATGTTAAAAAGGAAACGCCATAATGTGAATGTTTAGAGAACATAATGTTATGAATATCATAGTAAGGGATAATTCATTTTGACCTTGGTTTGACCTTGATCAACTCCATGTACTAATTATAATCTCTGTCGGATGTTTTGGTTAAACTTGTAATAATTTTCAAGTGGTCTTTAACTTCTCATCTATTTTGCATGACCCCTCACTTTGATTGATGGTATATTAACTTAAATTAACTTAACTTAAATTAAACTAAATTTTAAATTGTACTATCATCCCATAAAAGCATGCTAAAACATGAAATACTTCATTAGTATTGTTTAAATTATGATGCACTTGTGCTGAAGTTTTTCCCACACTCTTTAACACAAACTAGGGGCAATTAATAATTTTGTTTTCCTGTTGTGCACCATTACTACGTCAAGTCATATCAAGTAATTAATGTGTATTGTATATTTACGCTCACATCAATATCTCTATATACTACAGGTCAAAGTTGGTCAAAGTTGGGGTTTTACGTCCCGTTCAACAGCCAGGGTCATATTGGGACAGGTCCTCAGAATTGCCACTTGTGGGACTCGAACCCACAGAGGTGACAGCCTATGATTAGATGCCAAACTTGCTAACCACTAGGCCACTGAGGACCTCTATATATACTACAGGACTCAACGCGCTATTTGACCCATTCGACTGCGCAAGTACAGCCCCAGCTCTCAAGCTACTCCCCTAACTGAAAGACAGAGGCTCAAGGATGATCATTTGTCAATGTTCCTTAAGGTTCTATAGCCTGCCACCCGGGGACAGACCCAATGACAGAGGACCACCATTTTAAGTTGTCATCCGAGTGACTATATATCTCTCAGCACCTGGGTTTGAACCCTTCTCCTCTGTGTTCCTAGGTGAGTGTGTTACCCACTAGGCAACAGTGACATACACAGTGTTATACTAGAAAAACTCCTAGACTGCAAAACTCTGCTGTGGAATCTGAGTATCCCCACACTGTAATCTCGCCCATTAATTAACCCTCATAATTTCATAGCATGGCCTAGACCGAGTTTCTGTCCCGTCGCCAATTGCTATTGATATACTGATGGACACAATGGCAAGGGACAGAGCTCACATGTACCTGTTTTCTGTGTAAATCTTGAACTGTGGGGAATTATTGCATTCACTTTAAAACGTTATTGTTATGTCTATTATAGCTGTATCCAGTTTCCAATACATATGTTGTTAAATTAAACAGCTTTTAGAAGCCAGGAATTTTTTTTAGATAACTATGTAATGTTGAAGGTTTGTTTACATTTTGAAAATTGGGTGAAATATATACATGCCAGTTTGATTGGCATGAAATATAAGTGAACGGCACATGTACATACGTTAAAGAAACCAAATAACACTTTACATCTGTGGTAATATATGTACAAATATGCCGTACAAACTTTACACAGAAAACAGGTACATTTTTTAATTCATTGATGGTATTAAATACAAAAACTATTACTTACAGCAACATACAGCAATTCGGTGTAGATATCTTTCCTCATATTAACCAGTCCTTTGGGGTAAAATATACAATCTTATCTTGCCTAGAGTTTACTTGGCTGACTCCATTTTTCTTGAGACATTGTACACTGACACATTCTCCAAGTTGAACGAATATACTGACTGAAGGCAGTTTTCAACGCTTTATCCCTATGTGCACACACTTGTTGCAAGTTTGGCCAAATGACACTCTTAGTATGATCTATATTAAGAGTGAATTTTTAAACCAATAAAATTTAGTTGTTCATTTCCTTGTTTGGTGGAGATTGGAGACACTCTTGAAAGCTAACCTGACCCGAAATAAATTTCCTTATATGTATGCATGGATGATAACTGTATGAAAATGTACCTAACTCTATTCACTGGGGCTTTCATCTTATGCAATGTACTTCAAATTCAAATTCCACCTTGGTGCTGTCACAAAAGGGGTCCATTATTCCTTGTCAACATTGAACCCCTCAGGGAGAATTGTACTTTAGACTTTGGACTTTCCCAATTTTCCCGACTTTTTCCAAAATTTAATCACTTCTCTCTTTTATCGGGCTCTATCCACATAAAAATGTAATAACTATGCGTTCACTGGTTGTGGGGTATTCGTAAAGAAAGATAGACAAGCAAACACATGAAAGAATGTACCTAAGATATAATCTTTGCGAAGGTAATAATACATATTGTATAGTTAGACCAGGCAACATGGCCTTGACATCAACAGCTTGTTGTGACATTGCTTGGTAAATCGGTTTCTCAGACTCTTGCAGACAAGACCTCAGTTGATGTATCGCAGGAAGCAAAGTGGCTGGGTTCATTATGTACAACATACTCCACTGGTTGGCCTGGAAGAATGTTTTTGATATCAAATCGTATGACACTGTTTACATCAGTTGCAGCTCCTGTTGTAACCTGTGCCTGCTGATCTGCTGAAGCCATACCACAAGGTTAAACATTTCAGCCTTAAAAGTTAAAGGAGTCATTTTAGTGAACTTTGTACAAGCCAGTTCACAAGAGCAGACTTTGAACTATCAACTTTCACTGTTACAAATTCTTTCATAAAGCCCCTGGATGTTGGTCATCATACTTCGAACATGCTCCCACATTCCCAAGACAGACTTTCCTTAGATGGGGTTAGGCACTCCACAACTGTCCACAACCTTGCTTGGGTGTACAGGTGTGTCTAATCATGTAGAGGGGCCACGGTGGCAGAGTGGTAACACCCTCGCCTCCCACCTCTGAGGCCGGGGTTCAGTTCCTGACCCGGCCTCAAGTGGGAAAGCTGGTAGGTGCTTGCCGTTGGTCGGCAGTTTACAGTACAGAACCCTGACCAACTGTATGTACTGGTTTCCTCTGCCCTTCCAACTACCCATCGTGATATGACTTGTACAGTGTTGAAAGCGATGTAAAACCCTAAATAAATAAACAAATAAACTAATGATGTAGAACCATCTTGGTTGAATGTGAGATAAATCTAAGCACTAAGCCTCGAAATTCTGAGTTTAATTATAATTGTAGTTGGACTTTCAAAGCACTTTATCTCTGTCTCATTAAGAGGATTCTACTGTGAAAGGTTCACAAAGGACAAGCACCATGGAAAATACCAGGCAAATTTTGAGACTAAGATGGGTGTGTATTGGTGTAGAGACAGGATTTAAGGCTCCTTTGTAAAAAAGACCCAATAGACGGAGGTAGAAAGAGCATTTCAAACAGTGGAAGCATCAAAAATAGATGGCTGAAACTTTGTTATAACAATAAAACTGCTAACATTCTGAATATCCATTGTGCTATGAGAACTACCATAAGAAGATGGTGTTAAAGAAAATACTTGAAAAAATGTAAAGTACTTTGTAAACAAGTATGGCGATATTATACACTGAGATATGTTTGATAGGTCTATGATGCAGTGCGTGAAGACGATATTGACTGATGGTATATACTAGTGTTTGATATAATTCTATATTGAACTCCTGAAAACCGAAGTACAGGAATCAAACCTACTACTATATTTCTACAATCTCCTTTGACTATGGTATCCATGGCTGGTGTCTTTCCAGTCTGTCTGGACTTCTAGCTTCCAGTCCTCTGTGTTTACTAGGTCTCTGGAATAATGGCAGCTATAACCCCTGGGCTCCATTCTGCTGGCTTCTCCTCAGTAGCTTTTTCTTAACTTTCTTCCTTGAAAGCATTTTCTTTGAAAGTCTCAAAATTAGTAAGTACCACTTTCTGAAGTTTTTAGAAAAAACTCTGTCTAGTTAATATCTCTTTATTTATAAATCATGATGAGCTGCAGTGAAAAGGTTTGGAGTTGCAGGAATATTAATATTCATGTGAGCAAAGCATCACCCGATCTTTCATTTCGTTTGGCATTTTCCCCACTCTTGCAAAAATCAATTTGATTGGCAGCAAAGATAATGAGTGTTGTAATTTATATTTCAATAGTAACACACACTCACCTCCCACCTCTGAGTTCGGCAGTTCAAATCACAGACCTTATGTGCGAAAGTTGGTAGTTGCTTACCGATGGTCGACCGTTTACAGTACAGAAGCTTGACCATATGTGTGTACTGGTTTCCTCTGCCCATAAAACTACCTGTCGTGATATGACCTGTACAGTGTTGAAAGCAAGGTAAAAACCCTAAATAAACAAACAAAATCTATCCTTCTAGGAGACAATATTAATCTGCTCCAAATTTCCTCAATTTTGTGGATAGATTAGTTGCAACATGACAAAAGTTAAAGGATATGTGGTACAAATGTTATAAATTGACAAGTGTTGCTATTATTACTCAGGGCAAAGGCATTCACGTCTAAGTTTCTTCAACCTGATTAATATTTTTGACTGGAACCGACTACCACAGTGACTGATCTCCCAACATTAGAAGTGAAAAAAGTTGAACCTCAACGATTGTGCCTTAAGTGGTCAGTTGGTCCAGTTGGGAGACAAACTCGTGACAAAAAGAGTTAAAAACGAAACTTAAATATGGAATTAAGGTAACCCTAAGCTTGTGTAATTATAGTTATTGACAGTAGCTGTACATTAAGAGATTAGAATTTATAAGTATACTTGAAATAGGATTGAACTTAATGGTAAATAAAGAAGACCCCCAGACCGGGTTTAGCAGTGTGGTAGAAGAGAGATGCTTTTTAGGAAAGACACATGTGCCTGAGATATCTTATAATCTGTAGTTATCAGCATTTCTAAATCTAAAATGGCCCTCTGGGGGAAACAGGGATTACTGAGCTGCACTAAGTCAACTGAGTTTCTATCACTATTACGGCCTATTTGGCACTGCAATGTAACCGTTAGAAACAAAAGTTAATTAGGACAAGAAACCTTGCAAACATTTGAAATGATGTGTATACAGACTACACAGAAGTGGGGGCCTAAGTAACACAAAAGAGAAAGGAATGCGAATACAATTACACCATTGACAAAAATAGTTTATTCACATATGCTTCCATTAGGGTTATTTGTGAGATATTCTTTACTTCCTTGAGTTTGGGTATCATTTTATCATCTATTCAACAGATGTTTTATGACTATGAAATTTGTCGGTAAACTTGCTTTCTACATGTTTACTGATATTTATTTATTTATTTCTATTTGCCACAAAAATGTCCTTCGTTATTGCAAGCATATTAGAGTTTGTACACTTGAGCAAACACAAATCATGAAACTACGGAAGAGTATTAGGGCCAAGTAAAAAAAAATGTTGTTTTTTTTTTCAATTTATAGTGAGATAGTATCTCAATTTTTTTAGATACTAAGTCAATTTGTCGAGATACTTATCTCAATTTTTAGAGACACTATGTCAATTTTACGAGATATTAAGTCAATTTTTTGACATAGTTACCTCAATTTTTTGAGACATTAAGTCAATTTTTCGAGACACTAAGTCAATTTATTGAGATAGTTATATCAATTTCTTAAGATATTATCTCAATTTTTCGAGATATTATGTCACTTTTTTAGATATTATCTCAATGTTTCGAGATATTAAGTCAATTTCTTGAGATATTATCTCAATTTTTTTAGATATCCGGTCAATTTTTTTAGATATTATCTCAATTTTTTGAGATATTAAGTCAATTTCTTGAGATAGTTATCTCAATTTCTTGAGATATTATGTCAATTTTTCGAGATACTAAGTCAATTTCTTGAGATAGTTATCTCAATATCTTGAGATATTATCTCAATTTCTTGAGATATTATCTCAATTTCTTGAGATATTAAGTCAATTTTTTGAGATATTAAGTCAAGTTTTTGAGATAATTATTTCAATTTTGTGGGATACTAAGTCAATTTTTTGAGATAATTACAGGACAATGAGGGGGATGAGTGGGCTTGTAAGCACATGGGCTACGTGCTTGTAAGTACTGGCATTTGTATAATACATGTACTTCAAAGATGTGTGACATGCAACCAATCAAAATACATAATGAGGGGCCAATCTAATATTTTTTGTCAGATTTCAAAGGCAAAAAGGAAAACGGTCCTTTTCATGTTTGTGTTTTGATTATCCTTTGAAAATTAAATTTCTGTGCTTTTCAACTCAAATTTTCATGTCAAATTATAAATAAAACTCAATTGTCTGCTTTGTTAAAAGCCTTTATATATCTTTCTCCTTTGATTGCCTTCTTAGATTTAATAATAATAAATCTATTCAATTTTCTTTTTACAGGTTTAATTTCAAAATACAAACACAAGTGAAAAGAGCACTGCTAAAACAACTCTCAATTATTTCAATGACAAAATCAAGTTAAACATACAATTATCATGGTTGATAACAATGTATAATATAAAGCAACATTGCATTGTGGCATCATCACCATTATGATGTTATAGGCCTTTGAAGTTGTATTACATTGTCAATGTTAATTGACTTAGTATCTCAAAAGATTGAGATAATAGCTCCAAAAATTGACTTAGTATCTCAAGAAATTTAGATAATATATCGAAAAATCGAGATAATTATCCCAAAAAATTGACTTAATATCTCAAAAAATTGACATAATGTCTCGAAAAATTGCCTTAATATCTCCAAAAATTGAGATAACTATCTCAAGAAATTGACTTAGTATCTCGAAAAACTGAGATAATATCGCAAGAAATTGACATAAAATCTCGAAAAATTGAGATAATTATTGAGTCAAAAATTGACTTTGTATCTCAAGAAATTGAGATAATATCTCCAAAAAATTATTTAATATCTCAAAAAATTGAGATAATTATCTAAAAAATTGACTTAGTATCTCAAGAAATTGAGATAATATCTCAAAAAATTGACATAATATCTCAAAACAATTGAGATACTATAAATTGAAAAAAAAATTTTTTACTTGGCCCTAATACTCCTCTGTACAGTTGTGTGTCAACCAAATAAACCGAATTGCCTGATTTTGCATGGGTTTGTCAACTGTGTAGAGTTTGTGATTTGATGCTACTGTGTTACTGATACAAAAGAGCTAAGAAGATTGGTGTACTTAAAAAAGTATTGGGCTCTAAATAGAGTCCTGTATGCGAGAGATTTCGACGCAAAAGAATATGACAAAATGCTACCTTCCTGACTGTTTCTGATAGCAAAAAAAGATCTAAACCAGTCTTGTGCTGGCTCACTAATACTATATGCCATTTATGCAAACGATCAAATGGTGTGGTTTGGTCAATGGTGTCAAGGGTACCAGAAAGGTTAAATAAGAGTAGTTTCATTCTGTTCTGTCATGTTAAGATGCAGATTATTATGTAAAACTAGAGAGTACCCGTGGAGAGCAGACCTCCATCTGCGGGCATTTCAACAATTATTCACGATATTTTGATATTTTTTCATCCAGAATTAATATGATCCAGATCTTTCCCAAAAATGAAATCCTATAATTTCTTTGGCCAGGCCCTACCCGCATGGACAAATTGGAAAAGATCCTCATATTCTTGTCAGGGAAATGCCAATCACAAACTCAAAGTCTTTGAAAATATATGAAAAATGGGACCTTTGAAAATTTCCCCCAAAAATTGATCCGTATTTTTCCCCAAAATTTAATCACGTCTTCCTTTGGAAAGATTCCTACAGAGACAAAATGACAAAAGAACACACGCCAAAACATAACCTCCTGATGGAGGCATCAGCATATTCTGAATACAACTAATTTAGATCACACAGCAAGCAGCAATGGGGATTCATACTCACCTTCAACTTGCTGTTGCTGAAGCTTGCTGCCTCAAGTAATCATGTTAAGTGCAAGCTATGAGTCACTTTTTTGTCTTTGGACTTTGATGATTCGTGGTGCAGTGTGATGAGTATCTGTCTTTTAGTACTGCGGTTTAGCAGTTCTGATGTGTATAATCAAGCTAATTTGCCTTGAATGCCATTCTGTTACAATTTGTCTGATATCGATGGTCCTTATTTGGTATTGTAAGACCCATGCACTTCTCTTTTAACACATTTTAACAATTATTATTCTTTTAACAGATATTATTCAAAAATTGGTCCTTTTGACTGCTCCCAAATAGGTTGTTTTTCAATTTGTTTACGTGTGTTTGCTATAGCTAGCTGAATGCATTCTCTGAATTTTTTTGGTGTCAGTAGGGAATTGCCAAAGGAATACATGATAAAATTTTGGGCAAGAACCATGTCATACTTTGGAAACAAAAAGAAACAGAATTTTGATGGTGAAATGATGTCACTATGTCTGTTCTCTAGGGCTGTTTTCCAATTCAATCTAAGTCAAGTAAACTTCATCCCGAGTTCTTGCTTCCTCTCCATTTTTCACATTAACCAGTTTCCTGAAGTCAGCTCTATGTTACTTAATTTTTTTTTCAAATGTCACATCATCCTGTGTACACATGTTACCCTTTATCTTCATTTTTTTCACTATTGTCTTTCACATACCCGAGCTTATAACAGCCCAAATTTTTTTTGCAAAAGTTATCTGCCACTCTGCTGTTGTCAATTTTTTCTGTCCTGTGTGTCACATATTCTGTTCTCCACTTGATACATTGTTGCATAACTGTCCATGGTTCCCTGAGCCTTTCCCCGTGGCCTGGATTTGCTTTCATACACATTACTCCCCTTCTAAAGGTTTTCATGTTTACATGCAAATCCAATGAACTTTTCATGTTTTCCAGCATGTTCTCTAAACTATACTTTCTCTTTGCCCCAATAGAACTGAAGTTGGCACATGTCTAAACTAAGGCCCTGTAAAATGACACATACTACTCAGAAATTTTGGTAATTAGAATGTGGAAGGGTAGTAATTCAGGTTAGACTGGTCCCCAGATCCAGTAATTAAGGACCAAAACAATTGATCATCAGTTCATAAATCCACAGAACTTGTCAAGGAGGTTTGGTGTCATGTGCAATGGTAACACACCTACCTACTAGTCATTACTATATGGGTTCAAATCTTGGATCCGACCTTTAGTTGGTAAGCACTTAAATGGAGTTGTGATTCCTAATGCTTCACAACACTGAATCTTGACCAAAATGGTGCACACTAAAATATACCCATGTACTGTGTTCAATGTGTTCTAAATCCAACTGAAACGCATCAAAGCCCAACACTGCAAAACTCAGCAGCCAGCTGGGTCGATTTGTTCATGTAGATAACACCTATAAATATGCCAAGAGTGAAACTGAATGAGATTTTTGGCCCGGGACGAAAAGTTTCCCCTTTACATACACTAAGAATAAGAAATATGTTACTGAGAAAAGCCTGTAAATAAGAAACATTTAATCAAGTAATTTTCAGTACTGTTTGTCATGAAAGAATTAGTTTTCTTATGTGAATTAGAGAAATGAATTGTCAGATGTACAAACAAGTAAACTTAAAGGCTTTTAGTTCATTTCTGTAGATAATGTACCTCACAGTAAATTTGGAGGATGAAATAATACTGTATGTAATATTAGTGTAACCTAGCTATTGTATTAATAGACTCATGGTCTCTACCGCTTAGAGTTAGAAAGGGTTTCCTGGTGGAGTTTTTATGTGGCTTTTTAACTGTTTCTTTTCGTGGTCTGTATAGATTTGTGTAACGCATGACATGTAAATATAAATAATTACCCTGCTTACTATCTTTTCAATTAAATTCAGTCTTTCCCATTAAAATATGGTTGACAAAAGGTAACACTCTGTGCACTGATTAGATTCATAAAATTTTATGTATGCAATATACATATTGAGGGCAGGTGGTTTTATCAGGGAAAAATTGAAATGCACACAATAACCCTACTAAATCAGTGTTTTATATTTAGATACAAGAAGAACCCATTTTGTGTTTCACACTCAATAAAGGTGTATAACTTAATGTAGTTTATGCAACATTTGTAAGACATTTCTGTTTATCAGTTTTCACAATACTGGCATGTTTAAAATTCTTCATCCCCTGCAATTAAATGATACATTTCAAAGTGGACAGAGGGGCCACAGTGGTACAGTGGTAACACACTCGCCACCTCTAAGGTCAGTGGTTCAAATCCCAGACCTTTTGTAGTTGGTAGTTGCTTGCCGATGGTCAGCAGTTTACAGTAGAGAAGCTTGACCAACTGTATGTACTCATTTCTTCTGCTGACAAAACTACCTGCCGTGATATGACCTGTACAGTATTGAAAGTGATGTAAAACCCCAAATAAATAAACAAATAAATCAAAGTGGACAGCTATATATAGTATTTTGTTACACAGTATCTTATATTCATTGAATCATTTAAAATTAGTCCTGTATTAATAAAACTGTGTATGTATTTATGTATGTTCATACTTATACATTTTGCATAATTTATATCTACTTTAATCATGTTAAAGACATTCATGTATAATTAGAAGTATTTGTATATGCATGCTATTAATAAGTCCTTTGAAGATATATCTGACTGCATTCATTCTTGCGTTGTGAATTTTCAATTAAAAACATACCAATAGTGTCATTGTGTAGCTTTTATTTTATATTTTAATGAGATGAAAGATATTTTGTGAGGATCATCTCCTAGACTCACATTTTAAGAAACCATATTATGTACATCATACCCAGGTGAGTGGCAAATTTAATTCCATTTGCAGAAGATGCAGCATTTGCAGTAGTAGTACTGGTACTTTTTGTGGAATCACTGCTAGTAGCAATAGTGGTGCTGCTTTCAGTAGTACTATGATTGATAGTGGTCGTATCAGTAGTAGTACTGTATGCACTATGTGTAATTCTATCAGTGGGAATTGCAGAATCATATGCCACATTGCAGTTGTCTTGACCAGTGCAGTAGCTTCCAAATACCATCTGGGGTTCATTAGCATAGTCTCCAGTCCCATATTTATCAGACAGTGACTTCAACCCAGCGACAACTAGTTGATCACTGGTAACACTTGTCCCACTGCCACTGACATCAGTTCCATTACCACTTGGCATCTGAGAGAAAAACAAAATGAACAGCTATAATGGTATAGATCTGGCTTTAAAAATGGAAAATGCACAAATTGTCCACTTACTGTTAAACCATATTTGGCTCTGTGGTTGAATGCAACTGCTGTAAAACATACCCTCACTTAAAGGCACATGCTCAGAATATTTACCCAGTAGAGGTTCCATACTGACATTGCATAGCTAAAATCAGTTGACAAAAATAACTGATTTTGATATATATTTGTCATTGATGTTACAAAAAATTACTAGTGGTAGGTACAACACTCACCTGACACTGACGTATCACCATTGTCATGACGAGTTCACCTCGGTTCAGATAATTTTCATTGGTCAGTGATGCATTCAGATAGCCACACATCTCCTCACCACTACAGATCTGTCCACTTGCAAACTGCTGGAGATCTGTGACATCATGACTCAGACAGTCCTCACCGAAAGGGATCCCATATAGTTCACCAAGTGCATCAACAAGCTCTTCCGTTATTTCTGTGCTGGTCTCGTCTTCAGTCCCATTAAGTGTAGCATGCAGTCCAGCACACCGGTAGCATTCCAAAGGTTCTCTGCTGTTAACTGACGGGAGAAGAGTAAAGGTATCAGATAACACAGGACACATTGCTGACAATGTTGGTATACACCTTCAACTTCTGAGCTTGCAATATTGCGAAATGGTTTGCATTAATGCTGTACATTGGGGTAATAAGATTGAAATAAAAATTCCCTAAGTGACAAACCTTTTTAAACTTTTATCAGAAGTGAAGAAAGGAATACATAATTCTGTCTTTTGTCTTTTTGGTCATACCTCACAAGTTTTATTTTACATTTATTATCGGCTACTGTTTGAATAATAATTAAAATCCGTATTTGAGTAAATACAAAAAGATGCAATGTAGCAGTGGCCAATTTGTAACTTATTATGCCAAAACCCCCATGAAAAATAATGTAAAGCAGTTCAACCCAAAGTACAAACTTATTTCTTCAGAGTGGTGTTAAATGTACAGGAAATGCACTATATTTTTACCAAAACCTATCTTTTTCCCCGGGGGGCATGCCCCCCGACCCCCTAGTTATGGTATGTCTGATGTGAACCCCCCACCTTACTTAAAAGCTGGATTCGCCCCTGCATTTGCCACTGCCTTCATAGATTCAGTCACAATGCACTGAGTAATCATACACGGTTTTATACATGGTCAATCATATATGCTTTATTACATAAGATGTATAAACTGAAAATGTCAGATGATGATGATGTGATGTTCTTGTGCAAGTAATTTTTTCGTAAATATATCATTGATTATGTCAGCTACAAGTATGCTGTACCCATCGTTAGAGAAGAGGGATTTACAGAGCTTTTCCTCATTATTCATGCATTAAAAATCTTCAGAAATCATGGAAAAATCTAAAATTCAAGTTTGTATATATATTTTTTCATCGGTTCTTGTTCCTGAAGATATTTTCAAGGCTTTTTTCTGGTTGGACATGTCAGTGGTAAGTATGGACTTACTTAACTTACTATTAAAGCACAGTGGTGGATTATGAATGTATTGTATATTTATAGCTCAAGAAGACAGAACACTCAACCCTCATCCTTTCGACTGACTCAGTGTTGTGGTGGATAACACATTTTCCTCCCACCACTGAGAACGGGGGATTAAAACCCAGGACCCAACCCTATGCTTAAATGTTGGGTAGTTGCTTACAAATACCAAGCAGTTTACAGTGCAGAACCTTGACCAACTAATATGTACTGGCTTCCTATGCCCACAAAATTACTTGCTGTGATATAACCTATAAAATGTGTTGAAAGCGACAATAAACCCAAAAGAAATTATTGTTCTTCAGACTTGGATTGTATTAATTTTAATTTGTCATCTGCAGGACAAAATGTGAAAACGTGCACTACTCAAGTGAATTTTATTCTGCAATTACCAATTGACACTCTTGCAAGTCACTCCATTGCATCGACATTTGAAAATAGGGCTTTAAAAGTCTTGGGACATGTGATATCATTTTATACAGTCCATCGCCACTCATGTTCACTAGCATTCTTATATTTAGAAGTAAAATTTACTTAAAAGATAAGCATTTGTTTAGAAAATAAGGAATTTTCAAAATTTCTATAAGAAGTGTTTTTGAAAATAAATGAATTTTCTTAAAATATAGACATTTTTCAGAACATAGATTCTAAATGTCTCAAAATATATGTATTTTTAGAGAATAAGCAATTTTCAAAGTTTCCACAAATCTACAAATTAATAAATACAAATGCTACCTATTTTCTGCTCAGCTATAACACACAATGTGTTATTATTTCCTTTGGAAGTTGAAACACTTCCAATCAAATGTGTCACGTGACTGACTTCAAAAAGAACTTGACCCATACTTAGACTTAAAGTAAAGACTTATGACCAGACCTTATACTGTAAACAGAAAATCATAATCCTATTATCAATATATTTTCAATGACTTTTGCTTTCTGTCTGATATTGCTCTTAAGGTAATGACAGGACCTTCAACAAATTTTTATGTGGGTAGGGAATGGCTAACTGAAGGGAAAAATGCATTTTTGGAAATATAAAAACATGAATTCTCGGAAATTCACCCTGATGAGGTTCTGTGTTCTAGGAGAGCTTTTTAGTTATATAACAGGAATCATCAGCCTGATGTAGGCTCTGTCCAAATAGTTATCTAATATATTGTAAACTATTCACAACTATCCTGCCACAATCCCTAAATGTGATTTGTTTTAGCCATGTAAGGATGACATTTCTACACTGATGTCTTATACCATTGTACCATTCAAATTACAGGCGATATGCCCCACAGTTATAGGCATTAGTCGAAACACCGCTGTCCTTCAACTTCAGTCCGAGGTTTGTATGCAGCCTTGTGACACAGTAGTGAAACGACCATTACCTTGTACATCTTAAAATTCAAAAATATTCTAAAATATTCAAAATGTCCACCTTGAAATTTGAATTCCATATCAAGAGCATGCCCTGACAAAAGTAAGCATGTGCAGATGAATTTCCTGCTAGATTAACTTAAGGTGTAGTTCATGGTGTATATTAGGTCATCTGTTGGCGTAGTACGGCGACATAAGATGAGTTGAGGAATGGGACGTATTGCCACTGTGTCACAGGGTTGCATACAAACCTCAAGCAGTAGCTGAAGGACAGGGGCGTATGGCCCTATGTCTGTAAGCACAAATTATACTGCCTGTAGTGTGATGGAAACACAGTATCTCGGAAGGTATGAGGTGTCCTTGTAGGCAGTTCATCTACCTAATACACCTTCTAACCATGGACGTACTGCCTGAAGCATGAATGGGGCATAGGGGGATCCACTGCTGTTATGTTGTTGACATTTAGCCAACACGATACATTCAATCATGTCAGAAAAATGTTTGTCTTTCATGACAATTTCCTTTTTTATTTTAATATGTTAATTCACAAAATTTGCTTTGTCCAATCGTGTCAGAGGACTTTAGTAAAAATAAGAATAGAGAATGTGTGACCCAAGGTAAAGCAATACTTAAACATTACCCTATTGGATTTCTCGGTGTCTGGACAAACTCATTTACTGTATTTTGGTAGGTTGAAGACAAACATACCTTTAATATGTAATTAAGTTACTGAAAAATCAGTTCAATTTACTTTAATATTTTACATAATCTTTCACGTATTTCTGTTAGTTTTCAACATTTATCCATTTTAATAGCAAGGAAAAAGTAGTGATTTCTACTTTTTACTTAATTTTGGGATATTATTCACAAGAAACTTATTTAAAGGTACAAAGCTGAAATCAGCGAAATCTTCTATTAAAATTACAAATACCGATATCTCTCGGTAAGTGTGTTTGTATAAATTCCAAATAATCATGGACTTAAACCAGATAAATAACTTCAAGATAAACTGAACAATATTAAGTTAAAGCCACCACCACAAATAACATCACCATTTTAACTGGTGTATTTATAGGATGCAATGTACCTTCTGAAGAAGTTTCAGCTGTAAAACTCTGAGGGTCATTCGTGGAACTGTAAACTCCATGTAAAATGTCATTACAGTTGTCCTGATCATCACATACACAAGATACTGTACTCTGGGGTTCATTTTCATAGTCTTCTGTTCCATATTGTGTGGAAAGATGCTTTGCTATCATCTGCAAGCCAGTTGGGTAGCCATTCTCCCCAAAATTTGCCCCTTTACCTTGTATACAGCCATTTGTGAGAGATGATCTCTGAAACATACATATTAGTAATGTACACATACATATGACATATATGCCAGCCTCTTATTCACTTTAACAAACAAGGCCGAAAGGGGTTTTGGTCTAATAGCACGAAGCCATTGGAGTCACAAGTTGTGCACTGAGGCGGTCAACCATCCAAGTACTAATGTAGCCCATTACTGCTTAACTTCAATGATGAGACAGGTACTCATCATGCTACACGACAATTCATGAAAGTCCAGAGACAAGAAAAGAAAGGAAAAAAAAACAAAGGCTGAAAGGGGTTTCCGTCTTCTAGCATGAGCTGCAAAGCCATCAGAGACATGAATAGGGCACTGAGGCGGTCACTCCTCCAAGTTCTAAAGAAGCCCCATTGATGACACATACGAAAAAAGTGGTCTCTAGAAATGCTACAGCTCGCACTTAAAAACGAAAATGTATCCATTACACATTTTTTCTTCTACATATATTTTTTTCAATCGAAGACTATCTCTCTCAGAACCGTAGTATCTATAGCCCATTGCATACTAGTGTATGCATTTTGTTGTCAGTTAGGGACTATTTGATTACTTATATCTATGTTATATAGGTTTATAACAGTTTATAATGAAAAATAAATACAAATTCTGACATCAAATATTGATAATGAAACAAAACACATTTGATTTATTTAAAAGAAAACATAGTGTCTGAGTAATAATACAGGCTGTTAACGCTTAAGCTGGTGCATATTTTCTATTTACGATAAATTTATAAAACTACAGTTATCCAATAACTTTATATAATATAAATTTGATATAATATCAAAATGTGCGTTATATAAAAGGAGCAAAAACACCTTATATTTAATTCATACTCTTCCTAACGGTAACCACTAACGCTAATTAGCTAAAAGGGTTACTGGATCCTTTTCTGTAGAGAAAAAAGTTATGGCAACCAGACTAAAATGACCCATTACAGTTCATAGGTCAACAAGCAAAAGCTTGTAATGTGTATTTTGAAATCAGTACATCCACCAACTAAGACAATGATAGCATATGGACTTCAGATAGTGACAGCAATTGAATACCGATATCATGTTCTAATCTAATCTAATGTGAAAAACATTTATGGCGCTGAATCTCCAACAGTTGACAGAATCTAAAGCATAACCTAACATTAACAAGGTGAATAATCATAAGTCAAAAGACATATCTATCTCATACTAAGAAGACACAGGGGTGACGTGAAGGCTATGGAGAATAAGCTTTTTAGATTAGGTAAGTTTGGAGCTGAAGGAGGTAATAGATGTTGCACTGCGTACATTGCCAGGCATGTCATTCTAAATCTTAGGTCATTCAAGGCAAAACTATGGTCAAAGTGTTTGACTGACTTGAAGAGTGAGAAGTGGAAATAGGAAACTGTCAGGTATTGATGATCATGGTGACTACACCTGATACTGTAGGAGCAACTACTCACAGTGCTCAGACACAAGGATGAAGAGCGATGACTTTGCTTAGTGGAGTTTTAAAAATCTGAGAACAACAGTGTACCAAGCACAGGTCCTTGGGGGACTCCATAGATGAGCGTTGTTAATTCAGATAATCTTGAACCTAACTTAATGGCCAGACAACGATTACTCAGGTAGGAGGCAAACCACTTCAGGACATTTCCACTAACACCAAACTAGGATTTGAGATAGCCCAAGAAGAGTATTTTGATCAATAGTGTTATAAGATGCTAACAAGTCAAGCAACAGTAGGGCAGTGGGGTTCACCTCGTACCAAACAGAGATGGACCTCATTTTTATTGAAAGTGAAGCAGTTTCAGTCAAATGACCCAGTTTACAAGCAGACCGATGAGTTTATTACTATTGATATAGGGCATTAACTGCTTAACAAAGACCCACTCAAACAACTTGGACAGGAAGCAGAGAGCAGACACTAGATAGTACTTCTTAAGTTCATTACTAGGTAGAGAAGCCTTCTTTATAAGGGTTGACAACAGCCTTTTTGAATGCATCAGGAAAAGAGCCTTCACTGAGGGAATAATTTACCAACTTGGTTATGGATGGCAAAATAATATCAAGAAAATCCTTAAGGAGGAATGTGGGTATATAGGGTCCAGTAAGTGTGATTTAGTGGGAGAATCACTGATGGTCTTGCAGACTTCATCTTCACTTGCAGACTCAAAGGCATTGACAGCAGGAGATGCCAAAGTAGGTGCATCAGTAGAAGAGCCAGAAGTAGGGAATGTATCCATAATTTGCCTTATTTTCTCACAGAAAAATAAAGCACACTTGTTTGCAAGGCTTTTATATGAGCTATGAGCAGGCAGAATAGCCTTAGTATTGTGGTGTGATACCTTCCTTAGAGACTCCCAAAGTTTATTGGGGTCATCATTGTTTGCCGTGATGAGACTGATACAATAGGAACCCTTTATCTGTTTGACTGTATTCCAGGAAATGTTATGCATGTGTCACATCTTTTCAGCTAGAATGTAATACTTTTTGTCTAATTCCCCATTCATACCTGTCCCCATATGTCACCCAATTTATCCCCGTTTAAAAATGTGTTTTTAAAAATTTAACAGCAATGTATCACATCATTTTATTCAGTCAATGATCAGTTTCCTTTAAATCCATCATAACTGTGTTCCATATGTTTTAAACTGGTCTAGACTTTTGTGTCATGAGCCTTATGGAGGTGTTCTACTGGTGCCAACCTGTCGGTAACAAGGTATTTTTCAAGGTTCGAGGGAACAATGTCGGTTAGAGTCGGTTGTAGTTTCCTGGTTTGTCACGGCAGATCGGCATAATATCAAACATGTTTGGCATTTCACCGACCCTCCATGACTCTGCATCCAGACTGTGGCCACCTGGAAATTGTGTTGTCGTGGATCTATACGGCTTGTCAGTTACACTTCCCATCTTGTCGTGGTTAGGTACCAGGACTCCACCTCCAGACAGGCCGGCTACGCTAACTGACCGTACTTGAAAGTAAACCGGCCTGACATAAACAGAACCGACCTGACTTGTACACTTCCCGTCAAGAAATCTCGAAGTCTTCAGCCGTAGGGTCAGTAATGTTTTAGCAGACACTTACAGAAAAGCCATAAACAGAAACCGACAAGTTGGGAATTGTGTAGGACAAGCCGGCTTCATTTTTATGACCCATGGCTTGTCTGCTGATAAAATCTGTGACTATATAAGGTTTCAAGACTAGGACTAGGTTTTTTACAATTATCTAGGGGTGTTTTTAGTTGTAGTTGGCTGACTTTATACTTTAGGATTTTATTTTTTACGAAAAAAGCTGCTGCTTATTATTTGACAATGGGTCCTAAAAAAAGGCAGAAGAGTGAAGAAGATAGAAGTTCCCACTGACCGTGTTCCTGAATTTGAGCTGGGGACACAGTGGGAGATATCCAGCAGAGGAGGGAGCAGAAGGGGGCCAGAGAGAGGGAGGATGGATGGCAACAGCAACAGAGGGAGGAGGAATCACACTCTCAGACGAGGGACAACCAGAAAAAAGGCCCAGGGCAGAAAAGAGTGACACTGAAACAGAGGCTGTTGGAGGAGAGGCAGGACCATCACAGTCGCATTACAAGAAGGGGCACATGACCAACGTATATCTCACTGATTCTGAGGAGGAGGCTATTAAGCCAGGTCATCCAACCCACTCAGCAGAGCTAAGTGGCCAGCAAAGGACAGCAGAAGCAATCCAGAGGGCAGACAACTTCCTTCATAGTGGTTGACGACCAACAACAGGCTGGACCTTCAAGACCACTTATGTTTACCTTGACACTGACGAAGCACTTAAACCCTCCATCAGTTCCCTCAGCTACAGGAGAAGAAAGCCAACACATATCAGGACTTTCAAGCTTCTTTGGAAATCTTAAGTCTGTGATGAGCTTTCAACAGATTGACACACCGCAATTGTTTTTACCAGTCAACATACCAGCACCAGCCGCGTCTCCTCCAATCACCAACACCTCACAGCAAGAATATCAGCAGCCAGCAGCCCAGCCTCCGCCTCCTCTGCAGTCAGCAGACGCCAAACAACAGCCACAGTACAACATCTGCCAAGCCTTCAATCAGTCCTTTTCAGGACCATTGCTGTTAACCATTTAAAGGTCCTTTTCAGGACCACCCTAATCTTTCCAAAACAATTAATAAGCTGTTATTCTGAGAGAAAAAAACAAACAAGAGGCATTTCACCGCCCCACACAAAACAATTTTGTCCCAAACACATAAAAAATGAATGAATGCATGAATAAATGAGTGTGTTCTTGAAGAAAAGTTTGAAATATTTCGAACTTAGAAACAAAAATTGAAGAAATTTGAACCCAAAAAGAAAGAAGAAAGAAAAAAGAAAAGAAAAAAACATGAAAACAAATTTGGAAAATAAATTGTAAAAAAGACAACTTTTTGAAGACATTTCAACTTCCCCTAAGAGATTTTGCAGATTTTGAACTTTAAAATATCTGCCAAGTTTGCACGACAATAATTTAAGGGGGGGGGGGGCTTCATTTGGACATAACTTGGGTTGAGTGTATTTGAGAGGGGACTTATGATTTAGTTGGAAGTATTTTTAAAACTTGTTGGAAATAACATGGATTTGGTTTTCAAATTTGTTGGAACGCCACCTTAAATAACAGTTTTTGGAATAATTGGTTAGTTAATACATCTCAGATCCTGTCTGGCTTGTCCTGATAGTTTCCCACCTTGTCGTGAAGAAAATGATCCCGACCCCAAGTCAGTTCGGTATCTGGATCCAGACAAGCCGGTATGTTTTACATCCTGTCGGGAAGATGTAACCAACCCATCTTTTTTGCACACTTTTTTGTGGTTTTCGTCCCAGATTTCACTTTTGCAACCGACCCTAGAGTCGTAGAGTCAGTTACTGGGTCGGTTCCACTGGAACACCCCCATTAAACATGGCTGTTTAACTGCTTTGTTTCAGGCTTTATACGTGGGTTGCCTTTGTAATGTTTCCCTTTGACCTATGTTACTAACATATGCTTTCCATTGTGACCCCTCCGCACGTCCTCGAAATATTCCCAATATACATATACAGCCATCGATATGGTAATTGGGTGTGAGTAACCATTTCAATATTTACAAAGTCTAATAACATGCACACAAAAACAGTTTTCAAATGACTGTTGATAATAGCGATTTTGATCAGTTACTGAACTGTATTTGTCACAAAGACTACGGTGTGTCACAAAGGTGTGTCATATTCAATTACAAATAAAAGATAAAAAATATGGTAGGTTATTAACTGTAACTTCTCATAATTTCTCACAACTTTTTCATAGAAACAGTGAAGGGGGTAATTTTTTATATCACTTTCCCTACAGCATTTTTCACAGACAACAAATAAGATTTTGCTAGAGACTACATGATCATCCGCAGTTGTAATAAAACTTGAATAGCAAAGACTTTTGTAACATAAACCCTTGTTTTTTTTACTTACAAAACAGCTCCGTACAACCATTGTCATTTTTAGATAACCCTGATTCTTATAATTCTCATTGGTGAGACTCGTGTTTTGAACTGCACACTTTTGACCTATGGTGCAGGTTTCTGCACCTTTGTATTGCTCCAGTACCCCTTGGTCAGAACTCAAACAGTCTTCTTCAAGTGACCTAAATCCTATCAGTTTCACCAGTTCATTGTTGACGTCCAAAATGTTTGTGGTCTCATCATTGGCCTTTCCATCAAGAGTCGCTGAAAGACCCAAACATTTTAGGCACTCCAAACCTTCCACACTTGACAAAATACAAGTAGCAAGTAATAGATAATATAAGATACTGGTTGATACTTTTTGAGCCATTTTAATCCACTTGACTGCTTATAGTTTTTTATTTCTAAACAATGTTTCTATTTTCTGTTGTAAGTTCAAAGATGGAAGGAATACTATTTATCAATGCTTGTAGTAGTGCAGAAACTTGGTATACTGCTCAACAGTAAGAGATATAGCCGTCTTTTGATCTTTTCTACTCACTTGATATTCATATATGCTGTATATATATTTTGCTCAACATAGTCTTTTATTTCACGTGATTATATTTAATATTTATATGTATAATTTATTGCAGAATAGTTGGAACAACATCTTTTCATATTTAAACAACCTGTTTCACATATTGGCATTACATTTTCATGATTATGGGGTTATTCATTGATAACTTAAGATAAAGTTAATTATATATTAAGTTTATGCAAATAATTCATGAAAATCTAAATTAATGATTTATATGTTCTTAGGTTATTCCTATAATAATGAATGGTTTATTGTGTTGCAATGAAATAATCAATGTCAATTATCACAAATTTTACACAGATATTTTTTATATAAAATGGATAGCTATTTCATTAGAATTTTGTAAATATGGATCTTATTCACATGAAATATGTTTTCCATTTCTGTTAAGCTGGTAACTAATGGCAAAATTTTGACAGTGAATTGGAGTGTCTCCCTGCTTTAAAATTACAATATTTTGTGTAAATTGGAACTCTTCAATCATTTTATACCCTATCATACCACATATATTTCTTTATAAAGCTGTTTTTCATGCCATACATGCTGGAAAAAATTGTTTACAGTTACATTCTATGTTAGGTTTCCTCTAGTTTGGTTTCTGTTTACAGTTGCAGCCGTACATATATCTCATTATAAGTTTAAATTTTAAAAATACTGACTTTTGATGGCAAACAGTAACACCAAACATCTTTAATGTACTTTGAAAGTTTAGACATATATTTACATAGCCAAGGAAAGGTAAGACAGAGATAAATGTGTTACATTTCATCACAAAATGGCAGAATTGAAATATACATACTAGCGAAAAATCAGACATTTTAGGATATGTATAACTTTGCCTCCTTTGTTTTCCTGCTTATTACTTTAGCTTTACACATAAAATACACGAACACAACAGTTTCTAGGCTAAACCATTAACCATAATAGCCTGGTTTACTCATTAGCCAAATTGATAAGGATTTGAGAATTGAAGCTGGTTGAATATTTTGTTGTCAATCCAACTTGATTACTTCACTGCAGAGATGAATTTGATTTCAATATAGCTTTTTTATTTTAAGTATTTTAAAGTTATACCGTTTGTTTTGTAAAGCAATGCCTCATGTATTTGAACAGAATCTACCAGGATGTGTCTAGCCATAGTTTTTCCTGTCAATGTTTTAAGAGACTCGTAAATTTACTTCCTAGATTTACAGATGAGCAAATACCATTAAAACATTTTACTCTATAAACAACAAAATGTAATCTAGCACACAAGTGAAATCTTCAGAATGGAGAAACAATTATAGCTTAATGATAACCTTTACCTCATGTTTCTTCCAAGAGGTTTGATTGCAACCAGCATACATGTATTACTGAGTCTTTTAAATGAATTCTAAAACAATATACTGGGTGATAATGATAAATGATAGCTCACCTAATAATACGTCAATAGGCCACACTACTCAGAGAATTAACCCCTTTTAAATAGGGTTAAATATTGTCCAGACTAAGGGGGTTAAATGAATCTTGCTTGTTTACCCAGAACCCTGAACCTGATGTCTGTAGAGATGGTAGAAATGTGGTTGTCTCAGATGGCATGCTAAGATTAGGAGACATAAGCCGGACACCTACTGGTAGGGGTTGTTGTCACTGGTATACAATAACAGACTGTTGTGATTGTTGACTGCTGTGGCTGGACATTCCTTTCATAGTTTATGTCATAGAGATCATAATCCTGACATGTCTTTTATATTTCCTGTCATAGAGAAATAATATTTGACCATCTTCCACATTGTGTTCTCACATTCCAAAAATTTATAAAAAATTCTAAGAAAGTAATTAATATGAACTATTGAGTCAGTACAACACAAAGAATTTGTGAAGATGTAGTTTAACGTGAAAGCATGCAGTTTTCAATATACTTCTTTCCAAGTGCTGGGGTAATTGAGGGAATAATATCAAGCGGAAATTGTTACAAAGTTTTTCTGAGTTGTCGGCCTCCTTAGATGATCATTTTGACTTCATAAATACCAAAATCAGTGGAAAAAGTGAACAAATAATTATTACACATTTTACATTTTCATTTTGAATATGGGCAAACTTATATGTGAATTACAGTAACTGCTCACAAGAAAGTTACAGGCTAGTATTTCAGCTTTACGTGTGACGTACTTACTAGTATGTCTGAGATCAGAGTACTCTTCACGTAAATTTCGTCTTAATCTAGATTGTTATCACTTGCAATGATAAAATTGTCCATTGCGAGATTAACAGCAGTACTTATTTTGTGTAAAGCTCTATTTTAAATGATTACTGGCAATTATTACACAGATATTAGAGAATTATCTGAAATAATTTGATTGTTAAAAGCTACCTAACAGACTAGATCTAGTTAGAATATAAGTAATTCTGCAATATTGAAACATTTTTATCTTACTTTTGTTATATTTATAAGCATGCTCAGCATGCTGATTATTTTATAACTTTTCAGTGGTGGTTTCAGCAATATGATCAAACTTATTATCAGATTGGCCGTAATGGCTATATGGTATGACAGGTCCCTAACCTACTATCAAATCAACAATGAAATGTAGGGTTTGGGACTGTCATGAAAACCATATATTGCCTAACTGAGCATATAAAAAGCCTAGTTTTCTAACATCTATCTCCTGGAAATTGTACCAACTCATTCCACCAGCTCAAGGCCTGTCTGAATAACATCCATACTTGGATGTGTGAAAATAAGCTAAAATTAAGTCCTGGTAAAACAGAGTTTATAGTCTTTGGTTCCATGGAATGGTACAAATGGCGTAAAGATTTTTTCCCTGTCAACATTTTGGGTAACTGACGTTGTTTGCAATCTGGGTGAATTGTTTAATTCAAAACTTAGTTTCACCAATCAAGTGAATTCTGTGATCAAATCCTGTTTTACTAACCTACATGATTGGCATCGCATCCAGCGGTTTCTTTCAAATGATGTCTCAGTCATGGTGGCAAATGCATTGGTCACTAGTTGTCTGGATCATTGTAATTTTCTGTTTCATAGTTTGTATTCTAAGAACACCACAAGGCTCCAGAATATACAAAATTGTTTGGCACGCTTTGTTTCTGGTGCCTTCAGATTTAGTCATATCACTGCAACCTTAAAGTCTCTTTACTTGCTCCCTTTTAAACAATGAATTATCTTTAAAACCCTAATACTCTTATACAAGTACCTCAATACTGGTAAGCCAAAGTATTGTGCTCTGTTTTTGTCTTTGTATACATCTGCTGTTAAAACAAGACGTAGCAATCAATGAAAGATGTTTCTCAAGATTCCTTTTTACAGCTCCTCAGTTCATAAATCTAAAGTTTATTTCAATAAGTATTTTTATATGATCCTCCAAGGCTCTGAAATGATTTGCCACTGTAAATATGAACTGCTCTTACACTTTTATGTTTCTAAAGGCGACTTAAAACGTATCTGTTTCAGAGGTCTTTCCCTCCCTAGTTTTCTACCTACCGAACACCAATGTTCCCCTTGGTGACGACCTTATTATGTTTTACGACCTACTGATTGTGCATGACAATTTGGATGGTGTGCCTTAGAATCAGCCAGTTCGGAGATTAAGCAAAAGGATACCTGATACCTGATCCTACTATCAATACCATTTTGATCCAGAATGGCAGCAATAAGGGAGTGTGGATGTTCAAGAAACTTAGTGTTTTATATTTCTTTTTTGACTGAGAAATGTATCTCTTTTGCATCAAGGGCAAAAACAAGTAGTCAAGAAACTGGATGAGATTTTCAGGACCAAATGGAACATCACACACACTATTGGTTCAATAGACGGCTCATACTCATATGGATGCCCATTTGTAGATTATATATCTTACAAATTCCCCTAAAATAATACATTCACTTGTATATGTAATATTTTTTCCACCAATGCTACAGATTGCGCTGGGGGGACCACACCTCCATAATGTTCATATATATTTCAGTGCGTGTTTATCAATTTTACCTATTATGAGTGTTACATGTTGTCGTGCATAATCACCATAAATAACTTATTGTGTGTTATAATATTGCAAGTTGGATAGTAGTCCTATTTACCTAATCTTTGATTAATGTTAATAATTACAAATTTTAAGCCCTTTCTGTGTATTACTGGCCTCAGGTGATGTGTAGCTGCAGAATCTCAAGGGACAGAAGGGTGGTCATAAACCCATTCAGGATCCTGGCCAAGGATTAATTGTGAGAGATCTGCAGACTTAGTTGTTAAAATCTGTCACAAGTCTGGGACATGACGTGAAGTACCAAATAATATTTCATTTGTCAGGAAGCCATCCTGTGTAAAAGGTTGGATATTTGAACCTGTTCTGTCTGGTATGATATAGAACGTGATTAGAGTGCATTACAGCCTATCAGATATTATATATCCCCATTACCACATCTCTTTGGACTGATCCTAATTTTGGGAGTAAGCAAGCAAAAATCGCCAACTCCAGAAATATTAAACATGTTTAAAGTCTTTCTTGACTTTCACCCTTCCAGATGTTGTTTTCCATTTGGTGGGGATTCAAAGAAACTTCAAAATTGGAAAGATTTGGGGGAAAAGTCAGGAATATGGCACCAATATTTAATGGATTACCTGTAATTAGAGAAACGTGAAAGGTAACTCAAGTGTAATTGCAACTTTTTTTAATTTTATAAATTTCAGATGGAAATATTTAGATATTATATCATTTTCATGATACGCAAACGCGCAGGAAAACATCAACATAAATTTCCACCATTCTTCACTTGTATATATAAATTTTAGCGACAGCAGGAGGGGATTCAGCAAAGAAAAGAAGATACCTAATGAGACTTCGGACCTCACTGGGTATGACCTAATGAGCCCCAAGAAAATTTTATAATCAGTGAGCATTAATAAAGAAAAATATATAACTTTAATTTTAACAGAAAAAATCCCAAAAATTTGTGCAATGTATTTTGCATTAAATCTAAGAACCCTGCTCACCCATTGGATTTATATGATGACACACTGAGCAGATAATCTAATTCAGATAGGCGACCTAAAAATGCTAGCATCATTTATAAAATGACCTGTTGAGCATATAATTTATTTCAGGGCAAATTCTTAGCCAGCCCTATTCAGCTATGGTCCAGTGAGCTCATAATCTATTTCAGAAAAGAGACCTCATAACTAATTCTAATTCTAACTGAACTTTTGTAGCGCTTAATCTCCCCTATACAAGGGGCCTCTAAGGCACAACAAAACAGTCAAACAATTTCAATATCCAGGGATAGAAAAAAGACCAAGCACCACAGAGAATGCCAAGGGGTGAGTAAGACTAAGGTGGGCATGCCTTGATGTACAGGTAGGTTTTGAGCTGCTTTCTAAAAGAGGCTAGGGAGGGGGATGCATGAATCTCATCAGGAAGAGCATTCCAAAGAAGGGGCATCAAAAGCAAAACTATAACCGAACTGCTTGACAGATTTATGGATAGAGGGTTGGAAATTGGAACCACAAGGAAATTCTCACCACTCTGACTGCGCCTGGTACTGTAAGAACTGCTGTAGGAAGAGATATATGGAGCAAAATACTCGGTAAAACCAGTGTGAAGAAGCTTGTAAACAAGGGTGGCTGTTACAAAGACTGAGTGATGTTCAACAGGAAGCCAATGCTAGATATACTAGTGTATCTACTGGTATTTCATACAATTCTAGCTGCACTATTTTTGATGCACTGTAGTTTACGAAGATTGAAGTTAGAGAGACTCCTGGAAAGTGAGTTATAGTTTGTGTGTTGCAGACATTCTGAACATGTTTGGACAAGGTAAAATCAGAATTGAACCATACTCCCAAATTCTTGACTGCCTCAGCAGGGCAAAGGGGACTACCCAAGATGGTAGTTGGGAAATATGCTTTCAACTTATCTCTCTGTCTTTTTGAATAATTTACAATAAACTCAGTCTTATCTGGATTCAATTTGAGCTTACTAGTTGACATCCACTCTTTTATATCATCTAGGCACCTGTTTGTCGTATTGTAAATTAAACGTACAGCTTCGTACGTGAGGCGAAATTCGGTGTATGGTAGTACCAGAATTAGTGGGTGTTTCTAAATACATGTTGCTGATGTTCACAGAATAAATAGATTAGTTTATGTGATTGTTTCACTGGACTTCTACAACCTGACATGGTGTCAGAAGTAGTAATACATGACATAGAGCAAAACACTACTGTGTTATAAAAAGTACTGTTATTTCTACTGAAATATTGCTTCTACAAACACTCACAGATACTGCACACTGGAGGACTACTGCCACTGTATATGATCCTGCACTGCTAGGTACTGCATTACTTGCTATATTCCGCCATGGCTAAACTGAGCCCATCAGAGAATTTTGATTTACCAAGCCTGCTGAATGGCCACAATGGAAAACATGCTTTGAAAGTATAGAATAACTTCTAAATTAAATAATGAAGAAGGGGAAATCCAGGTGGCAACATTATTGTACTCAATGGGCAAGCTTGCTGAGAATTTATTTGCCCCACTGCAATTTCAGAGAGAAGTTAGACAATTACTTCATATCACAGAGGAACATATATATATATATATCAGCGTGCATGTTTTTACAAGAGAACACAGCAATCAGATGAGCCAGTAGAGGCATTTATTTGTGCACTGTATACTCTTCTCTGAGCATCGCAACTTTAAAGACAGAGAAGAGATGATCAGGGATCGCATTGTCATTGGAATTACTGATAAAATAGTTTCAGAAAAACTTCAGATGATGGCTGATTTAACTCTCAGTAAGGCAATTGAAGTTGCATGGCAGTGTGAGATGGTCAAACAACAAATGGCAAGTGAACTGCTGGAGAAAACAGTAGATTTTGTTTGACACAAAACCCAAAGCAAAACAGGGAAAACTGATCCACCTGCTTACAAACAAAAAAGGAAAAAGAAACCATCTACTCCCAATGCACATCCATGTAGACGCTGTGGTAAAGTTCTACACACACTTGAGGAATGTCCAGCACATAGTAAAGTGTGTCGCAAATGTAAGAAGATAGGGCATTTTGTGAATTCCTGCTTCACAAAGCAAGTAAATGAGCTGAGCACTGATGCATAAACAAGTGGAAACCCACAAAATCTGTTCCTTGGGAGTGTTGAGGCAATGCAGTTAAGTGAAAATTCACAAGAATGGAAAGTGGAGCTCTCCATAAATAAAACTCCTATAAAATTCAAAATTGATACTGGCGCAGATGTGTCAATTATTTCTGGAGCCTCATTTGATAAATTGAAGGACAAGCCAACACTAGACAATAGTGATACTAAAAGACTGGTCAGTCCTGGAGGAGAAGTATCAACACTGGGACAATTTGTGGCAAATGTCAGATATGGGGATAGACAATATACAATGAGATTATTCATAACAAATAGCCAAAGCAACAATCTATTGGCTAGATCAACAATAGAGCAACTGGGCTTAGTGAAAAAAATACAGGAGGTTGACAGATCATTTGATGACCTTGGGCTGATGAAGACAAAGCCTTTAAAAATCATCTTTAAGGAAGATACTATGCCTTTCAATGTATGTGCCCAGAGGAGAATCCCATTCCCCCTTCTCAAAAACGTGAAAATTGAGATCAAAAGAATGAAAGAAATAAAAGTGATCAGCAAAATTAATGAGCTGAGAGATTGGTGTGCTGCAATGGTGCCAGTCACAAAATCAGATGGAGGCATATGTCTTTATGTTGATCTGCGCCACTTGAACAAATCTGTTCAAAGGGAAGTATTAATTCTTCCCACAATTGAGGATATCAGCCAGAGACTAACTGGAGAAACTGTATTTTCCACACTAGACTGCTCAAGTTAATTTTGGCAACTGAAACTGGACCAAGCATCAGCCAGGTTGACCACCTTCATAACTCCAGTTGGGTGATACTATTCTAACAGGATTCCATATGGGCTATCTAGTGCAACTGAAATCTTCCAAAAGAAGTTATATGAGCTTCGTCGCAATATCAAAAGTGCCAAAGTGGACATTGATGATATTTTGATATTTGAATAAGGATAAGGCAGAACATGATAAGAACCTGACAAAGGTCCTGAGGCTGCTGCAAGAAGCTGAGCTGAAGCTCAACAAAGGCAAATGCATATTTAGGCAACAACAAGTGAGGTATCAAGGTCAGACATTCTCTAGGCATGGTATGTCAGCAGACCCAGAAAAAGCCCAAGCTATTGATCAGCTACCTCCACCAAGCAACCTCAAAGAGTTGAGGCAGTTCATTGGGATGGTGAACTATCTGGGTCGCTTTTTGCCAAACCTGTCCACTGCATTGAAACTGATCACATATCTACTGAAGAAAGACATGTCTTGGATATGGAATGATACACAACAGAGATCATTTGAGAAAGTCAAAGAGCTGATTACAAGCACTCTGGTCCTTACATACTATGACCAGTCAAAGAAAACAGTTGTTTCTGCACATGCTAGTAGTTATGGTTTAGGTGCAGTGCTTCTGCAAGATGACAAGCCTTTAGCCTTTGCTTCTCGCACTTTATCCCCTGCTGAGCGGCACTATGCTCAAATAGAGAAAGAATGTCTGGCCTCCTGTAAAAGGTTCTATAGATACTTGATGAGTTTAGAAACATTCATATTAATGACTGACCACAAACCATTAGTCCCTCTGATGAACAAGAAGAGCTTAAATGACTGTCCTTTGAGATGCCAGAGATTGCTAATGCACTTGATGCCGTCAGCCCCTGAAGGTCATAGATGAAACAGTGTTGGAACAAGATGTAAGAGACTACATGCAAGGTGTCAAAGGACACAGGCCTGCTTCTGACATCAAGCTGCGAGAGATTGCTATTGCAACAGAAAATGATTTCCAACTTGCTACTGTTTGCAGATTTTTTCATAATGGATGGCCAGAATACCAGCGCGATATCAGCCATAAAGCAAAAGAGTTTTACCAATACCATTGAGAATTATCCTGTCTTGATGGAATGCTGTCGAAAGGTGCTAAACTGGTGATCCCCAAGATGATATGAGGTGACATTCTTGAGAAAATACACAGTGGGCACCAAGGAATGGATAAATAAATATAGAGCAAAAGCATCTGAAGCGGTGTGGTGGCTGAAAATGAATGATGATATCAAAAGAATAGTTTGAAGCTATGAGCTATGTCAATCAACTCAGTAAGTCAACAGGAGAGAACCATTGATATGTTCCCCACTGCCATAGCATGCCCGGGAAAAAGTTAGAGTTCACTTGTTTGACTGGAACAACAAGAAATTCCTTGTGGTGCTAGACTACTATTCAAAATATATTGACAATAGCTGAGATGAGTTAAACAGTAGGTGTATTCATCATTGGTAACTCAAAGAAATATTTGCCAGACATGGGATACCATCAAAAATTATCTCAGACAATGGACCTCCATTCAATTCAAATAAATTTGCCAACTTTGAAAAAGAGTATGGATTTAGACATGTTACTTTGTCACCATACTACCCAGTCAGTAATGGAGAAGCAGAGCATGCAGTGCAAACAGAAACGCATTCTCACTACCCCAGATCCTTACCTCGCATTATTGGCTTATCATGCCACAAAGCACAGTACCACAGGATTTTCACCTGCTCAGTTGTCAATGGGTAGACCACTGTGGATAACAATCCCTACTATAAAGATAAATCTACAACCCAAGGTACCAAACAGGGAATCAGTATTGGAGTCTGATGAAAAGGCCAAACAAACTTACAAGAGATATTATGATCATCATCATGCCACCAGGCCATTAGCAGAATTGTTCCCTGGTGACAAAGTGAATATCAAGCAAGACGGTGAAAAAAATGGTGTGGTACCAGGAATAGTTGAAGGAAAAACTGAGACTCTGTGATCATACATCGTTAAGACTAGCAAAGGAAGTCTTTGAAGAAATCGCAAGCATCTACAAATGGTTCCAGATTATCCTGGTACTCATGATCAACAAGCTGGAGAAGGTCGGTCTCTGCCTCTGGAAGCAGTACATGATAATATTGGCAGTGTTTCACCTAAGAATGATGTGCCAGGTTCAGTGACATCAAGATATGGTCGTGTAATTAAGCCAGTGGTCAAAATGAATCTGTGAAATAAAGCAGTGTATATGGGGCAGAATAATCCCCTAATTGCAGTAGTTCTTAAGGGTAGTCCACCTCTTTTGAACAGTTAAGAAAAACAAAAAGTTAAGATATTAAGTGTAAACATAAGTGACACCATGTCTTTTATTCAACACCTTGCATCATAACAATACTGTGTATATAGTTTTAAAACAAAATGTTGAGTAATGACATTAATGACAGAAAATTGTATGTATTGTATAAACCAATATACAGCAGAACTGTTATCCAGAGAATATTACAAGTAACAGACTATCAAACAATGGATTAAATTAATAAATAAATAAAGAAAGGAAGATGTCGTATCATAAATTAAACGTACGGCTTCATACGTGAGGTGAAATTCGGTGTCTGGTAGTACCGGAATTAGTGGGCATTTCTAAATACATGTTGTCGATGTTCACAGAATAAATAGATTATGTGATTTTTTTTCACTGGACTCTACAACCTGACACTGTTCAACTGTTCAAAAGCAGCAGATGAATTCTTCTGGGATAGATGGACATAATCCTGGGTATCATCTGCATAAGAATCAAACTTTATCCCTTTGTGTTTACCAACAACCAAACTGAGGTGGGTAGTGTACAATGAAAACAATGAAGGACCCAAGACAGAATCTTGGGGCACACCAAATAGGAGTCTACAAAGATCAGAAAGAGTTGAATCATTTTTTATTGACTGATAGTGCCCAGACAGGTAGGAAGTGAACCATTTCAGAACAGAACCACCAACTCCAAACCAAGTCTGAAGACAACTAAGAAGAGTGTAATGATCAATTGAATGCTGCTCCTAGCTCAACTAGGTGTATGAGCGTCCCAGTGAGCTCATAATATATCTGTATTTACTGTCATTTTATCATTTGGGTGTGGCTATTTAGGTCTCCTCCTGAAATCATTATGTGCTCATTGCCCAGCAAGCATGATCATATGTGACCAATGTGGACTATAGGCGGGCATATAGCAATATGGGTCCTATAAAGGATATATATGGGTGCAAAAGGCCCAAAGGGGGAACATATTGGTCCCATTTATATAAAAATAAGTAATGATACCTAAATAGTACAAAATGATGAAAAAAATAGGTTTAATATTAGATTCATTTGACATAGTGTTGATTTGGACTTGGTAAAGGGTGGTAAGCAAAAGATATATTATCAGATTGTTTTTATGGGTCCTATAATGGACTTTTCTGGGTAATTTACTGGCATAAGGGTCCCAGATAGGTCCCATGTATAAATTCTAGATGAAAAAAATGTAAATATATATAACAAGTGTTCTTTATTAATTTGTCATCTTATTTTGAATGAAAAAATATTCAAAATAATAAGGGTCCTATTTGAGAAAAACAACTCACCACAAATGCTTTTTAAATAAAAGTGTACACCCATATTGGACCTGTGAAGGTCAAAAATGGGCATAATATGCCCACAAGGGATCCTTGTTATTATCACATACAATAGCCATTTTATAACTCTGTAAATGTATTGTCAAGTTTTTGTGAATAATGTATTAAAATTAAATTTGTTGTATATCTCACTAAGTAATAAGTTTAATTTCTTTTGCATTCCACAAATGTTTTTTTTTCACTAATAATGTATATATCGAACCCATAAAGGTCATTCATGGGCATATATTCACAAGGCACCCTCATCTGTCCCATGTTAAATATCGTTTTAAAACCCAACTAAAATCTGGTAATATGTGTAGAGAATATTATGTTTCATTGACAATAATTACACATTTCAGAAAATACTTTAGTAGTTTATATTACCTTAATGTACTACAAACATATTTTTCATGTATAAGAGTACAGAATTCTAAGTCTACAGTTGTGGTGGAAATTCTGTGAAATTATAGTTTCTCTTTGTTTAACTCAAGGGGTCATTTATAGATCAAACCCCCTCCCCTATCTTATGCAGTACAGCTATGTTTATCTTTCCCCACAGAAAGTACTTTGAGGCAGTGTTAGGGAAAAAGGGAAAACACCCCATGGTGTGAAACAGGGTAGCCTTTCTTCACCAGGATGCAAATTACAGTAAAATTTAAAGATTATAAATATATGTGAGAAATCTATGAAATTTGTAAAAATTGTGTAAATAAGGCCAAATTAATAAACTATGATATTTTTGGTGAGGATTTATAATGAAAAAAAAATCTATATTAATCAAATAATGTGTGTGCTTAATTATATCAGTTAATTGTGGATTTCATCATGTGTTTCAGTTTGTGTCTTGACAAGGATATACAGCTGTTTTAGCTTGGGTCATCTGGAAAAAGGGTTTGGGTGAATCATTAAGTGATGAGTTTTTGATATACATTTCTGTAGTTTGTCCAAGACAAGCTTGGACACAAATGTGCTACATCATAAGAGTTTGAACCTGAAATGAAATGATTTGAATTACATTCTTGAAAATGGATAATAGTATAGTATGAATCAAGATTACATTGTGCATTTTTTTCAAAAGCTTTATTAAAATGTTTTAAAAATATTTCCAGGTGAAATATTAGAAAGAATATTTGGGTAGAGTGTGAAGGAAACCAGGGACTGTTCACACAGATCCAAACAGTTGTAACAACTCATTTTTGAGCTTCTATTACATGCAAGCTGTACTGCAAATTGACCTTGTGTGTTGGTAGTGCACATTTAAAAACTTGAGCTGATCCATACACCTGAACCTATGTGTAGGACCAATAAAGGACCTTGATCCACTTTATCATATAGTACCCTTGTCAGACCCACATATGACCCAATACTGGTCCCATCACCAAACCATTTGCAAAAACCACCTAGGCCCCATGTTCAAATTACAAGTTGGGCCCTTGTGGGAACCCATTTTGGACCCTTGTTGGTCTCATATGTAGAGCTGGCTGGGTGGTCATCTTATAAATCTAGGGCCGGTGTAGCGCGAGATAATGACTCCCCTATATTTGTCACTAGGGGGGTAAAATATTGCAATGGGGGTTGAAATATTTTAACCCCCCTTGCAAGATTTGGAGTCCCCTCCCAGATTGGTGATTACTATTGTGTTGGGGATTAACTTACAGCAAAATACTATTCAGTGTGGATGTGGGGGATTAACTTGAAACAAAGCACATGTATTCTGTTTATTATTTATTTATGCTGAGTTTACATTTTTGCATGGTTAACAGAATGATTGTTATATTAAGTGTTATACAAAAAGTGTCTTTTTGTTGAGCTTTTTTGGCATGAATAGTAATGCTCACACCAATTATTTTATTATTTTATACAGTGTGTTACACTTAAATATGGATTAGTGATTATTAATATTCCTGAAATCTTGAGGTTCAGTTAGAGTGTTTATAAGTGTTTAATTAAAACTTGTGTGTAATATAAATGTTGGATCCCAACTTAGGAATCAGCTCATTTTAAGATGATATGCACTGACATGAACATAAAAATGTACTTTTTGTTTGGTTATATGGGTCATTGTCTATCTAGAAACTTAGCATGTAAACACTTAAACGTTATGATCAAGTTAATCATTTTGCTTATAAACATGTACATATGTAAAGTATTGCCTCAAAACAGTCTGAAAAAGTCTTAGGCAAAGTCTTGTTAGTGATATACATGTATTGACATTGTCTAGCTGACTAATAAGCACACTAGTGTATTGTCCCATTGTCTCTTTCAAGAATAGGGGAGTAAATATCTAGCAGGGGGTGATTATCTTGCAACCCTGTCTGCAATATTCTCACCCCCCTAATCCCTCTATTGTTAGGGGGTGCAAAATCTTGCTTGCAAGATAATTACTCCCCTAAAGATCAAAGGAAGGGGTGCAAAATATCGCGGGAGTCATTATCTTGCGTTACACCGGTATTCACGAAAGGTCTTAGACTTAGCCAGGTCTTAGGCTTACATCCAGTCTTAAAGTTAAGACTTTTGTCTCAGCTAAGTTTTGTCTTAAAACCGTATTCACAAGGGGTGACTTAGCTAAGTCCAAGATTATCAAATAACCACAGTGGTTTTCTGTGTCATGTGACCTATCTTTTCTATTCAAACTATACTATGGTGCCATATATCCTTCATTTAATGCATTTTATCTAAGGAAAAGTGTTGTTTTGAAATGGAAAACCTTGTTACCACATATAAACTTCCAAAGACTGCTTTAGTGAGGTGTTCTGTATAATTAAACTTTATTTACAGCCCTTTCAAATTTTGAAGTGGAGAAAAGTTTATGGCGGCCATATTTAAGTCCTCTTTACAAAATTTAAGCCCACTACCAACCAGTCTTAAAGTTGAGCCCTTGGCTAAGCCTAAGACTGGTCTTAAATTCTTTGTGAATACCACTAAGCCTAAGACAAAAGTCTTAGCAGTTTTTGGGCAGAAACTTGAGACAAAAGTCTCAACTTTAAGCCTAAGCCCTGGCTAAGACCTTTCGTGAATACGGGCCCAGGCGTATTTATTTTGAAATCAGCCCATGTCACTCTGGGACAAGTGAAGACAGAGGCGCCGCTCGGCAAACCGACGGAAGATCTCCCCCCTTGACCCATGTTTTAGTGGCGTTTCGACTGAATGCGCCTCTTTCTTCACTTGATCCGTCACTCTTTGTAAACCAATCATAGATTTAACAATGATACAATGACTGAAATATTCCCTTCCAGTGAGCCTCGAAGCTCACTAGGTCTTGGGGTTTTTTTCTTTCCTTCTTCTTCTTCCTCTTTTTTTTTTGCGGGTCGCAATTTTGATGATTTAATTTACATAATCCAATGTTTAGCAAGAACCGCTTATCCTGCAGGATGGTACTATACGGAATTTGGTAAACACTCATGTTGACGTGAGCGAAAATTTAATATTTTCTCTGTCAGTAACGGCTACGTACAGTATCAAAGCGGAGCGGCGCCTCTATCTTTAGTGGCATTCTACCAGTAAACGCCCGTGCTGAAGTTAATATATTGAATTTAAATTCGATTGACAGCTTTATAATTTATTCTTCTACCACTAGATTGTCAAATGATATACTGTAAACTACAATTATTATTTGAGATACATTTTGTTACATTTGTTTCAAAACTTTACAGTATATTTTAATATTTGATCTCTATTAGCGGCCGTTTTTACCGCAAACCGGAAATACCAGTGAACGCCCATTTTGTAGATATATAAGAGCATTTGTCCTTGACCTCTAACAAAGAAATAGAAGGCGGGCGTTCACTGGTAGGCGGGCGTTCACTGGTAGAAAGCCACTACTTGTCCCGAGAATTACATCAAAGTGGAGCAGCGCCTCTATCTTTACTTGTCCCGAGAAATACATCAAATATTGATTAGACGTGGTAACCGCGGCGATCGACCCTATCGGGATCTAACGCCGTGGTTCCTCTCCATTTAAAAGTAGAGATTTCAAAGATTAGCTTACCCACCATCAAAACTGTCTGTAAAACGATGACACAAGTACAAGTTTGTAATATTATTTGAATTATTAATCCAATAATGCTGTTTTACGTGCACAATGTAATACAATGACTTTTAACAACAATGTTTATAGCTTTCATCTTCCATGTTGAAATTCTGATTGGTTTGAATTTATTGCCGTTCATATGTGGTTTCTCCTAAACCTCGGATTTCTATAATTTCCATTTGCAGGACTCTTTGGTATATTTAAAAGTGTAGTTATCTGACTTGTGACTTTTCTCCGAATTTTTTTTTCATAATTTATTGTAGGTGTACTACAAATGCAAATGCAAGGTGTTATTTGTATTTTGTTCTGAATGTATGATACATGAATGTTTTGTAATTCATCAAAGAACAGCTTTAATATTTAGGCATAGACAGTACAATGCCAAATGATGCATCAAAACCAAAAATATAATGAAAAATAATTTTAATTTATTAGAATTATATATATGTACATTTTTGGGGGAGTGACCACTCCATCCTAGATCAGGAAGGTTTTATATTGCATTTAAGTGTGACTTTATTTCTTGCATCTATTTCAGTTACTGTATTTAATATTTCTAAGTTGTTTAAATATTTTTGACTTGCTTCTGGAAATATTTTGAGTTTCCCTGATAAGGTACCAATGTAACAATAATTTTTGTTTAAAAAAAATGTAACCTTTTGTCAGGATTGCTGATGCATATATTTAAATTATAGTTTCTTACCACTACTTGGTTTAAATACTTATTTTTTAATGTTTAATAAATATTATTTCGCTGTAGAAAAAATTATTTCTAATATTATGGTCTGCAATAGTATGTGAATGTGATGAGGGATCATTTCTGTAGTACTTTGTTAGAAACAAAGTTCTTTACCAAGCAATTGTGTTACTGTGTTGTGCTTTTTGAAAGAAAATAATATTTACTTAACACTATTGGCCTCTTAACTTTGAAAAAAAAAATTCGATTTGTAGAAAGATTTCATATGTGGGGCGACTATAGAAGGTTTATATTAACGGCTAAAAATACAAAACAATTATTTCAGTTATGGTAAACAATGGCGGACACAGAATATAAAAACAGGATACAAAGTGTTATACAGAAATAAGTGAATATTTAATGTGAGTAAAGTACGAAGTATTGTTTCCTGTTGAATATATTTGGATTTAAATGCATTTGACAAGCCAATGAATGCCTAGGTTGTACTAGTTTCAAAATCTCTACTTTTAAATGGAGAGGAACCACGGCGTTAGATCCCGATAGGGTCGATCGCCGCGGTTACCACGTCTAAATATTGATATGCTTTATCTGGCATTTAAATGCCATTTTGATGCAAACTTTCCTAGAATATCATTAACATGGCTGCATCAGGTGTCTGTGAACCGTCTGATGAATGTGTTCAGTTAATTCGGGGCCATGACACGGGCAACAAACCCTCACTTGATGGAGACAGTGTCAAACAGAGTGAACAACCTGTGGTGTTATCGAAGAGAAAACTTAAAAGACTGAAGAAGACGGAGAAGTGGGAAGAAAATAAATTGAGAAAAAGGTACTACTATACTGCTTCTAGGTATAAGTTGGCCGCGGTCATAAGTTGGCTCCAATAATTTAAATGGGCCAAACAGACAAATAAGTCTTTGTACAGTGTTTAAGATGAATAAAAAGCATAAATGTAATAATAATGGACCATTTACGATTGCAATCAGCTTTTAAATTTGTAGCAATTTCAAGATTTGGTGATGGCGGCCAACTTATAACTGCGGCCAACTTATGCCTAGAAGCAGTAGCCTTGGCGCTTGATGATTCTTGATTTAAATTTTTTTTTTATCAACTGGTTCCTGCTCAGCTACCCCAGTTTGTCACTTACCCATGTTCGTCACTTGCCTTAAAATTGAAAAGGACAAGCACTGTTGATAGTGAAACAAATTGGAACAAGTGTTTATAACAGTGATGCATAATTCTACAAAGAAAGATAATTGTTAATTGGATTTTGTTTAAAAAATGCAAGTGATAGATTTGGGTACGTGACAACTTGGGTAGTTGAGCAGTACAGGTACAATATTTATTCATTGTATTACAGGTCTGAGTGTTTTGCCTACCATTTTTTCATTTATTCTACATACAGGTCTGTTTAATTTCACCATTATCTGTTACTGTACAAATATAGGTTACATCAACTACTCATTAATTAAGTAGCTAACAAACAGGGACCCAGTCATTAGAAGGTGTTGCTAATAAACAGGTCCCAGTTATTCTATATACAGATCTTAATGCAAGCATGCTTCAACTAGACCTTTTAATTTTAGTGGTTAAAATTATCTCATTGGTTTATTATTAGTAGGGGTGTGACAAATACAAATAATAGGAGTTGAACATCGAGTCCTCGGGAAATTTAGTATCCACCTTGACAGGAAATAAGATCCAATATGGTGGCTCGGGTAAATGACAAAAATCTAAAAACGAAAGCTTTAACTTACCTGAATTAGCTGATGTCACCACATAATAATGATAATATACTTGATAAGTTGATAGCAAGGTTGGCAGTTTTTTTCAAAGCGGTTTTTTCCACCTGGTTTTTTCCGGTTTTTACCATCCCGGAAGAAATCGGTTTTATCCGCTTTTGGACAAAACCGGAAAAAAAACCCTTCATAAATTAAAAACAACAATTGAAAACCATTTAAATGTTACAAGAATAGTAGCTCTTATACATTTATTACATATTTATACCTTTATTATATTCTATATTATATGTTTTATGTTATATGTTAAGTATCCCCATGCACTTACATGTACATTTATAGAAATACATACACAATATATTCATAACATATACATTACACAGACATGCATTTCAGTAACATTTTCACTTAAACACTGGATAACTTAATGTAGATTCTAGGATTCATATTGAAATATACTATTGTATGTGTATAATCTTATGAAGTACATTAACATAATCACAGTGAAAAATGTGAGGTGGTGTAAGCACCTTAACTTTAAAAAGTTTAATTCCAGTTCTAGTTATGCAAGCACTTTATCTTTCAAAAGATTTAATTTTACTTGTAGTGTTCTAATTCTTTTGGGCCCCTCAGCATTCCGTAACAAAACAAGTCTATGTCTATGTGTACAATACACTAAATGTTAAAACATAAAAGGATAGGGGAAAGGGATTATAAATACATGTATATAGTAAACCCCAAATTCCACAAACTTTTATTTGATTGCCTTAACTTTATTGTCTAGGCACACTGCACACAATTGCAATTGAGATTTAGTAGCTGGGGTTCAGCTCCTCAAGTGTCAGCTACTAGAAATAACTCTGGGGTAGATAAACCCCTTGGTAAACCCCTCAGAACTAAACTGCTTTTGAAAGAATTGGTTTAATAACACAAAAGGGCATCACAATATGTCTTTGCCTCCTGAATTAAACCAGAAGTATCACTTGTATTGTCATTTAGGCTGACATATGTCACACCTGAGTTATACCACTAATTTTCTCCAATCTTGAAATGTATGAAATTAAAATTCTACACACACTTTAATGGATAATGTTTTGTGTATTTTTTTAGTATTATTATATATTTTAATTTTCTAGTCTCCTGTAAATATAATTAACAAAAACAGAATTAACAATCATAAATGTTGCCCTGCTCCATTGGACTTTTAGTGACCTTGATTACATAAATACAGAGGGCAAGTGAATGTGTGTTTTACTTGTAAAAAATAACTGTATAAAATAGTGACAACCATTTTTTCTACTGCTATTCAGAAACAAATTAATTTAAATCTCATAACCCCCACAGAAACATCTTTTAAATTTTTTTTACTGCAAATGGGCACACATGTCCAACAGGAATCCGGGAAAAAAAGCCTTGTGGAAAAAAAGCCTGTTGGAAAAAATGGCAGTGGAAAGAAGTGGAAAGAAAGCCTGGTGGAAAGAAAGCCTGGTCTGTTTTGGAGAAGATGGAAAAAAGCCTGGTGTCTTTTGTTTAGGTTTGATACATATCAAGAGTAAAGGTGAAGCAAAACTAACATACTATTTCAACCAATTACCATTTCGACCATTTGATTTAAAAATGTTTTCTGGTACTTAGAATTTATTTTTCTACTACATTTTATTTTTATCAAAATAGAATACAAAAGTATGTAAAATTCATTGGCCTTTTCAGAGGTTGTTTTAAAATACGAAGTGGCTGTTGATCCGTTGCCGGTCGAACAACGTAAGTGAATGGAGAACCGTTGACGATATATTTCATTAATAAGGGAACCGTTGACGATATATTTCAATAATTATGGGAACCATTTATGATATATTTCATTAATTAAACAAACAAGTATGTGTCACTACTGAATTATTAAATGTTGTTGGTCCTCACACAGGCTTAATTACCAGTTCACACACCAATTCACTCAACTTGATAGTGTGGTAAATATGGTGGATTATGTGATTTAATTTAAGTATGGTGTCTTATTTATGTTTCATTACTTTAAAAAAAATGTAACTGGTTCAATAGGTTGTTAAATATACACATGCACTTGACCCTTAAAATTGGAGTCAAATTTTCATAAAAAATGGCCAGGGGACGTTGCAGTCTCCTGGTTTTAGTGGTCCAGAAGATAAGAAGGTGGAGAAAGAGAAGGCTGCAACTTCCAAGGCCAAGTTGTGCATAGACAAGCCTACCAAGCCTGTCCCAGACAGTAGCAGATCAGCCAAAGCTTCAACAGACGCTAGATTTGCAGAACTCAACCAGAAGTGGTCCGACCGTTTCAATCGCCTTGAGGCTTTGTTGTTGACAACAACTCTAGATAAAGAGCCCACCATCCAAACAGTCAGAGTAGCACCCACTCACTCCCCACCAGCCGGTGCAGTGAAATCTACCGAGCCTTTTATCAGACTGACCGACCAACATTCTACTCAGTCGACACCGACCTCTGCAGATTTGCATAGAACCGACTACTCTGCTTCCAGGCATCAGTCTACTGGCAAATCGCGCTCTGACCTGCCTAAAACCGACTGACCAAGGACTTCATTGTCAGATACTAACCCTCCTGCTTCACAAAAACAGTCCTCATGCCAAGCATCTTCTTGACTCACTAGAAAAGATAGTATCTCCAATTTAGAGTCGGATGCTGAAAGTGAACTGTCGGACCGACCTCCATTGGACATTTATGTCGAGGAAGTGGAGTAGTCTGAAGATCAAGATGCAAACTATCACAGACCCCTCTGAAGAACAGACTTACAAAGAGACTATGAGAGGGATTCGGTCTTTCATGGGGTGGTCTCACATCCCGGATCTGGAGACGTCTGCTGCTGCTTCTGACGACAACCCCTTTGCCAGTCTGAAGAAACAACTGCCTGGAAAGGTATCAGTTCAGATGCCGACTGATGACTGGCTATGCAAGTAATTGAGTAGATTGAACATCAGTTTGGTTGAAGGATATCCTTCCATAGTTTGGAAGCCAGTGGCCTACTCAAGGACCAATTTCTTGAACCAGCAAAGTTGCAAGCCAAGTGGTACAGGCTGTATTCCGACCAGAAAGCAAGCTGCATATAAATTATTTGGAACTAAAAGCGGTCTTCTTAGCCTGAAAGAGTTACAAGACCTCTGCTCAGACAAGATCTTGTAGCAACCGACAACACCACAGTGGTGTCATACATAAACAAGGAAGGAGGCATGAGGTCGGGCTCACTTTGTGCCCTGCTGTGGAGAATCTTGACCTGGTGTACCAGGAAACAAGTGCCTCTCAAAGCCCGACACATTCCAGGCCAGCTGATTGTGGTAGCAGAAAAGCTATCCAGACTAGACCAGACCATCCAGACAGAGTGGTCTCTCCTTCCGGAGGTCTTCCAATCAATATGCAGCAGGTGGAACCGGCCTCAAATAGATTTATTTGCGACGAGGTTCAACAACAAGTTACCTATTTTTGTGTCACCGGTACTGGATCCCCTGGCCTCAGCAGTGGATGCACTCAGTCTGCCATGGGAGGATCTGGACGCATGTGCCTTCCCACCAGCCACTATATTGGGCAAAGTGGTGGAGCAGTTGCAGGATTGTCCATGCAAGAGAATCATTCTGATTGCTCCAGGGTGGCCCAATATGCCTTGGTTTTGGGAACTAGTGGCCATGTCCAGCCAGATCCTGCTGAGTCTACCAAATCTTCCCAACCTGCTAACACAGCCCTTTAATCAGATCCCTCACAGAAATCTGACAAACCTAAATCTCTATGCATGGCCCCTAGAGCCTCAGCAATCAAGGAGCAGGGCTTCTCTGAGGCAGTGGCAGCATGAATTGAGGCTCCTCAAAGAGGATCAACCAGATCAGTCTATGAAGCAAAGTGGACCATTTTTACAAAGTGGTGCCTCGGTAATCAGGTGGATATCAGGGCACCCCCTGTAAAGTCAATAGCCGACTTCCTATTGTACTTGCTTCAGGTCAGGTAGCTACAGCCAAGTACCTTTGATGGCTACAGATCAGCCATTGCTGACAAACTAGGAAAGTCATCCATTAATGTCAGCAAGGATGAGAATCTCGCCCATCTCCTGGATAGTCTCCATAGAGACAGACCTAAGGGTCAGAGGGGCATACCCTCCTGGAACCTCTCCCTGGTCTTGCACCAGCTGACAAAGACTCCTTTTGAACCCCTTAAAGATGCCTCTTTGAAGCATTTGACCTTCAAGACTGTTTTCCTTTTGGCAGGAGTGAGATCCATGCTTGGCAGAACAAAATCATCAGACATCAATCAGACTGGTCTAAAGTATCCTTGTACCCCTCACCCAGCTTTCTTTCCAAGAACAAGCTGGCCAAAGAGGGACCAGACAGTGTGGCCCCAGTGGTTGTACCAGCCCTGGCCCCAACTCTGGATAAGTCTCTCAAGTCTGACAGGTCTCTGTGAGTGTGTCCGGTTATAGCATTGCACTACTATTTGGACAGAACCTCAGACCTCAGGCAGAACAAGGAGTTGGTCGTTGTCTCCTTTAAGAAAGGTTTTGACAAGGACATCTCACCTGCCACTATCTTCTCATGGATCAAGTAGACTGTGATCCTATGCTATGAGCTCTCTGATTAAGAGTCCCTCACTTTACACCAGGTTAAAGCCCATGATGTGAGGGCATTCACTGCTTCCAAGGCATTCCAGTCAGAAGTCTCCTTGGAACAAATTTTATCAGCCCGCCATTGGAAGTCACATAACAATAACACCTTTACACAGTTCTATCTGAAGGATGTGGCTCGGGCTGATTCAGAGCTCTATCACCTGGGACCAGTAGTGGCTGCTCAGCAGATCCACCAGTAGCCCATGTTATTGAGGAGACTTGTACATATGTAATTAGTTGTACATATATATAAAAACAATAAAACAAAAAAAAAGTGCTGTGCTTCTTCGAGAGGTTTATTTCTTTTCCCTATGGGACTGAACTCATCCCTTTCTTCCCCTACCTCAGAGCAGGTCTGTTAAAACAGTGGGGGGGGCAGTGTTAGTTTTCCCCAGGTAACCGGTTGCTGGTAACTGACCTTGGCCTTATTGGGGGTTGCTGACTTTAAGTCAACTCGGGCCTTGAAATTTTTGTTAGTTTTTGCTTATGAGTTCACTGAAGGCACTAATAAATTACCCGCCAACCAAGCTGTAGTTATTCAGCAATTGTCCATTGGATAGGATGTATAAATGCAATAAAATTGCAAGTGTAATAAGTAAATTAAATTTTTATAAGTTAATACCCTATCCAGTGGACACTTAATAAATCTCCCAACCGACCCAGCTATCAGTTTACTAGGGGTTTAATAAGCTTAGACAATGAAAAAGATGCTATAACGTCACATTGTCTAGATAGGAAGGAAGTACGATGCGCCACCTGGCGAATGCACAGTACTGGACGGGCCTGGCCGGTGGAAACACAGGACGTCTTTTTCTGACGTTTGGCGGGCTGGTCTGCATCGACCGGATTAGCAATTGTACATTGGATAGGGTATTAACTTATAAAATGTAATTTAGTTATTAAATTTGCAAGTTTTTAGCCATAATCTTAATAATCGGGATATAATATGGCGGAGCCATTTTAACAGATAGTGAACCTAAAGAAATTATACCCTTTTATCTGAGGCTGTAACAGAATAGCAAAATCACTATTTTAAGATGTGCTCATGATAATTGGCAAATATTTGGTGTCTGTTTTAAGTTTTTAAACTGTATGCTTTCTTATGGTAACCATAGAATCACAACAAGCATGATGATCATGAAACATAAAAAAAATGCTAAATATTTTAACATCTACATGATTAAGACAGAGCATTAGTAGTACTTGGAATAATGTTACAGGTGAAAAATTACAATAGGGAAATTTGGTTATGCAATAAATTCTTATGAGGGCAAAGTTTACATTTTGTACAAAAATTGAAAAAAGGCACCTTTGATGTATGAATTTTACAGGTAATTAAAACAGCAAATATTGTCAAATGATACTTGAATAGTACTACTGGCAAATGAACTACAAATATCTGGTATTTGCTTTTTAGCCTTACTTTTATCATAGAGTAAGTTTGTTTTTGCAGATTTTTCAGCTTCCATGGCAATTTTGTTGAAAGTATTTTGATTTTCTGAATAAAAAGTTCAACAGACTTTTTCAGTTTCTCTAATTTTCATTTTACATTGGTGGGGTACCAATGGAAAACAAATATACTACTGAATCATTGCTAATCTTGTTTAAGCGATATTTTATCTGATTTCTGTCTTTCATGAATATATCAGGGCAGAAGAGCGAGCTCGTAAGAAGGAGAGGCGTAAGCATGCCCGGGAACAAGGTTTAGAGTTGGCCCCTTCCAGAAAGAGTCTGAAAAGAATCACCATGGCCGGCTCCTCCTGTCACCAACATGTGGTTGTGGACTGCTCATTTGATGACCTCATGGGTGACAAAGTATGTGCAAAGGCCAAAGATGGTCATGTCTTGTAATAAAAGTTAGGGATCTACTACAGTCTTTTGGGCTATGTGGTACTGTTTCCTTGTGGGTTGCATAAGCATCTGTTATCTTTGTTCTTGTCATAATGAATTCTGTTACTTAATATTACTATCAATCTGGTGTTATTAAATTAACAACTAATTTAGATGAAATCATCAGATGTTAATTTTAGCCTGAAGGGCTGATATAATTGTGATAACAATATGAGTGAGATGCTATATTAAGAAGCTTCCTTTTGGGATTGTTCCAGGGATAATACTGGGAAATACTGCCATTTCCAATACTCTAAAATGGGAAGTACTTGGAAATACTCTTGCCTGAATTATTTTAGAAGCATTTTCCGTAAAAAGTAGGGGTATTATCATAAACTTAGCTATTCAACACTGATAGAAAGATAATAGAAAACATGAATATAAATTAAAGAGGTGTACATATATATAAATGTACATATGACATTGAGAGTTAAGTACAAGCCTTACTAGTCAATCTCATTACTTCTCTTTAAATATTAGTAACAGGTAGGAAGTTTTGAAGGTGATTTTATTAATATTTATGGCAAGTACAGTCATATCTGTTTGATTTGCAATGTCTACTTATTCAAAAAAAAAACCCTAATTTTAACCACATTTGGATAAACTGCACAGTTTTTTACTTTTGATATTACAGGATATAGCTAATATTGTACGGCAAATCAATCATTGCTATGCTGTGAACCGAAGAACAGAAAACCCAGTTCAGGTAATGTGACATTGCTGTTATTATGCTGTATGCAGTGCCAGGGGATTTACTTAGTAAAGTTAATAGATATGCCTTTGAAGCCATATTACAAATCATCACAAAGTTTGTTGCACAGGTAACACAGGCTGTATATGAACTTATTTCCATGCTCTCATATTTTTATTTCACCTACTTTTTTGTACAAAAATATCCCTTCTATTTTAGAAACGTACCATTTAGAAAAAATATTGAAATCTCACAAGAAGTTCAAATGATACCATTCCACTGTTCATTGTACTTTCATCACCTATACACACCAAATAGGTAACTGAAACTTCAGAACCCACTCATTTAGATGTAAAATAATCCCAAGCCTGAAACAATAACTTTGAAAATACCAAGTGACAGTTAATACTTAAAGTTTTACTCCAAAGAAAGTGGAGGTATAAATTTTATCTAAAGATAAAGGGAATGGCAGGTTTGGATGCTGTTTCACTGTACAGGAGGAATCATGAAAAGAGATGAGCTTTAATTTATCTGCAGACAAAAAAATGGTGTACTGGTGAACTCAAACTGTACTAAATATAAGTTGTATGTCTGATCTTTATCTGTAGAAAATTTTAGCTCTGTATTTTAAATTTTAATATCACCTCAAGGTCTGAAAGAATGTCCACAAGGACTAATTGTATGTACTTTTTGTCACTTTTCTCTTTTACCGCGAAATTCACGCTATAAACGTATTTGAAACTGCTGTTGTCGACTTTGTGGTGAAGTGTGACAGGTGACGGTAATCGCCATGATGTATTGAATCACAAAACACTACCAACACATCTATAATTTGTACTAGTGATGTCATTTATAATAAAAAGAAAGTCAGGTATTATATATCATTCAGAAATGGCAGAAGTTACACACTAAAAGAAGCCACAAACTTGATATTACTGTCTACTCATGACTAGCACAACAGCCAGCCAATAAAAAACGAATTTCTCAGCTGCTATGACTACATATGTGTACGTCTATCTACAATATTTTATTGGGTGAATATCCGGCCAATTAAAATGAAGTTTACTGTTGCCTAGGAGATATACCATTTTGATTGACATATCTGTGACGCAAAATAGTTCCGCACTGAAACGTTCACTATTTATGTTATATATAGCGTTTTATCTTCGTGTCGACGGTAGTCGCCAACAGCGCCAAAAGAGTTAAACCTTGAACCTTGCAAACCATATTGGCTTACCCACCTAATATCTTGCCTGAGAATATATTGATACATTGTTTACATGTGCCAAAACTCAAGGCTTTAAGTGGACATTTGAACTGTGTACCTCACCCAGGGACTTTTTTTGCCATTTTTTCACATATTTTGTCTTGTAATTTCAAAAGGTAAGTCTAACTAACATCAGACTATACTGGATATAGTTTCTGCTCTGATATCCTAAGATATAATCACTGTATTTTTATGATATTTCATCTCTCTACTGATATATTAAACGCACCCAATCCTGACAAAACTTTGTGCTACTGTTTTAGAATGAAAAGTAAACTATTTAAATATTTTGAAAAGGATCATTCTTATCATTATGGCTTCATTGACCAAAAAATAAAAGATAATTTATAATAATTGTGAATCACACAAAATGGGCGCTAAGAAATACACCCAACAAATACCCATGGGATGAGAGATTGCCTGTCAGGGGATATGTTGGCATTGAGTTGATGCAGTCTAGTTCATACTACCACAGAAAATGTATTGAATGTATCTGGATTCTGACCTATTCCTTCTCTCTTTATGACTCTATCACATTAGAGTATGTTATATGATGGAGAGTAAGTGCTATAAAAGTACTTATTGCATACAATACATTACATACATCACATGAAGATTTGTAGTTAATTGAATATCAACATTCTGCTAATTGTTTGGTTTAGGTACAAAAAAGCAAAGATGGTTTTGTGTCTTTCATAACAAACTCTTGAAAATATCTATAATATTTCCTTTTTAATGTTGTCCCTAGTACCTTGTTTCAATTATATTGGAATGGGACTGCCATTTAAATGATCATTTGAGTCACTCTGTATCACCAATCCAACTACTAACCAAGCCTAATGCTGCTTAACTTAAGTGATCAGATGGAAACTGGTCAAGCTACACTACACAGAAAAAGCTAAAAGTGTGATTAAATGTCAAATAAGACTCAAATTCATATCATTTTAAAGTAAAAGTTATTTACAAACCTTAAAATACCTAACAGTTCCATTTTGTATTTTCAATTATGACCCATGTATGCATCATCAGTAGGGCAGAGTCAGAAGCATATTTTCCATTTTGGTATCCTACCAGGCAGAATCCTTCTGATTCCAAAAAAGTTGTATTTTAGAACAACCCCAATTGAACATGCCTACTGACAGGGAGTGAAAGTCATCAAAACAAAGCATGGCTGTTCTGCTCAACAAAATTGCTATAAAAGTCGCCAAAAATATGGGATAAAAGTTTGTAATTTCTTCAGATTTGGGTTTGTTTCTATTTCCAATATTTTATGTTTTCTCACAATAATATGTGTTGACGAATGACGAAGGAGATGTCTGTGGTTACTTGTCATTACAGTATTTAAGTATAATGGTGTCGATACCAAGATACCGGTGTTACCAAACCTGCCGTAATCACAAGATTTGTGACAAACAGACATAGCAGATTGTGTTCATGCTCTGGCACTGGTTTGGGTTTTCCTCAGTTAAACCAATGAAAGTAAATACTTTAACGTCAATACAACATTGTGTTTTAACTGTTACAGTTCTATGTAACTGGTGTAGAGAAGAAGATGAAGGCTCGTCTTGATTCACTCAAAGACTCCAACTTCTGGGATGTAAGTAAAAGGCCAATCTGTAGTTGCTCATGAATATACATGTCTAATTATGTAAGTATATTTTGTTTTTATCAATCTTGTGTATCATGAGAGTTTTAATTTGAATTATCAGTTTAAAATTCAAATTTTATTACGCTACAATAGCTTACCATGTGGGACTTAATGCTGTTCTCGGGTTGCCACACCCGGGGCCAACGTCTTAGAAAAAAAGATCGTTCTTGTTAGCCACCGGATATACTGGTAGTTGTCGTCACATGATAACTTCTGACCAATCGCCCTTCTTTCTCGTTGGCCACGATTGACTAAACTGCCAAGTGTTTAAGAAGGCAATATGAACGAACATGGAGGAGAGACAAAACCCCATTAAACCGTGCTCGTCTCAGACGGCAGATAAATAGATGCAACCACCTTCTGAATAAGAACAAGAAAAATTACTATCAGGAATTAGTCAAAGAAAACAGTAAGGATGGTAAGAAGTTGTGGCGAGTTTTTGGCAAGGTACTGGGCAGGTCCCAGGTCTCTATCCTTCCATCCTGTACTGATGACAAATCACTGGCAAACCGTTTTGGCTCCTTTTTCATAGACAAAATTAATAAAATTAGAAACACTTTTAGAAAATGTACATCAAAGTGTGTTCCTCAAGAAAGGAAGCCTCCCTCTTTCAGCTCTTTTCAGTTGGTCTCAGAACTCGAAGTCCATAAGTTCATTAAGGATTCCCCATCAAAAACATGCTCTTTGGATCCTTGGCCAACTTTCCTGGTGAAAAGGTATATAGACATTCTTCTCCCTTCGATTACTAAGCTGGTAAACTTATCTCTTCAAGATGGTGTCTTTCCAGAACCTTTCAAAATTGCCATAGTCACACCTCTCATCAAGAAGACTTCATTGCCAAAGGATGACCTCAAGAATTATCGGCCGGTTTCCGGGCTGAGTTTCTTATCAAAGTTAGTGGAGCGTGTTGTTGTTTCTCAAATAAGGTCTCCTATTGATTCTAACAATCTCGGTAACACATTTCAGTCTGCCTATAAAGCTGGACACTCTACTGAAACCGCCCTGTTGTGTATTCAGAATGAGATACACTTGTCATTGTCTAAGGGTATGCCTACGGCCCTAGTCCTCCTCGACCTGTCGGCCGCCTTTGACACGATTGACCATGACACACTCCTCGCCTGTCTATCAACAAGGTTTGGCTTCACTGGTTATGTCCTCAGGTGGTTTACATCATATCTTTTGGATCGTTTTCAATCTGTCAAAATTGGCTCGGTTGTTTCAGAATGTTTCAAATTAAATTTTGGTGTGCCTCAGGGCTCCGTTCTTGGTCCCTTATTGTTCTCCCTCTACACTTCCCCCCTTAGTAATGTAATTGCAAAATTTAAGGATGTCAAATATCACTTTTATGCAGATGACTCCCAGTTGTTCATCCATCTATCTCCTGGAAGTTGTCCCAACTCATTTCACCAGCTAAAGGCCTGCTTGGATGAAATTCGCATGTGGATGTTTGAAAATAAGCTTAAATTAAATCCTGGAAAAACGGAGTTTATAGTCTTTGGCTCTATGGATAAGTTTAAATGGCTTAAAGATTCTCTCCCTGTGAACATCTTGGGAAACTGCCTCTCTCCGAATGATGTTGTTCGGAATCTAGGTGTACTTTTTGACTCTAAATTCAGCTTCACAAATCATGTGAATTCTGTTGTTAAATCCTCATTTACCAGCCTTCGAGATCTGCATCACATCAGACGCTTTCTCTCTTATGATGTGTCAATAATGGTGGCTAATGCATTGGTCAGTAGTCGTCTGGATTATTGTAATTCTCTGTTTCGCAGTTTGTCCTCTAAGAATATCACAAGGCTTCAGAATATCCAAAATTGCTTGGCACGCTTTGTCTCTGGGGTGTCCAGATTTTCTCATGTCTCTCCAATCCTAAAGTCTCTTCACTGGCTTCCTGTTAAACAACGTATCATTTTTAAAACCCTGTTACTCACGTATAAGTTCCTCACTACTGGAAAGCCAAAATACTTTGCCCCATACTTGTCTTTATATACATCTGCTGTTAAGACAAGGCGCAGTAATCCAGAAAAAATGTTCCTCAATGTACCCTTTTACAGTTCCTCAGTTCACAAGTCCAAGGTTCATTTCAATAAGTCATTTTCATATGATGCTCCAAAACTCTGGAATGATTTGCCTCTGGAAATTCGAACTGCTCCAACGCTATCATGTTTCAAAAGGCGACTTAAAACCTACTTGTTTCAGAAGTCTTTCCCTCCTTAGCTTTCTCTCGCTACCGAACACCGATGATCCCCTGGTGACGACATTGCTATGGTTTTCGACATATGATTCTTACATTATGATTGGATGGTGTGCCTTAGAATCCGCGAGCATCGGAGATTAAGCACATGGATACCTGATTGACTGGTAGCAGTTTGTAAATATACAGACATTTTCTTTTATTTCTCAGACTTTACGTATTGTTGGAGGCTACTATTTGGATATTTTCTTTAATATATATCATAGATCATTCTGTAAAATTGTTATTTTCACAGGTTAAGTAATTTTCTTGCTTTCGCGTGTTTTGAGTTTTCTCGGTTCAGGTAATCCCAATTGTACGTCTTTTTATTGCGTTAAAATGTCTCTCCATCAAGCAGACAAAGACAAACCGAGAGCTCAGAAATGCCGCCATTTTTGCTTCAGTTTTGATAATCATAATTACTGCCCTACCTGTAGGGAGGCTGGCAAGGGAGATGACCCCTGTGTCACCTTTGAAACCCCCTGCCAAATTTGCACGTCTCTTACTGATGAACAATTGCAAAAAATACAGAACAGGAAGCGGTATTTAAAAAAGCAAAAAGCGGAAACTAGTTCCAAAGATGAACTAGATCTCTTGGGTGAAGGCGACGGGGACTCTGTCACTGGTTCCAATGCAGACCTAGAGAGTGCTGCTGATAACCTCTTTACCTCACCCCCCACCCCCCCACCCCCCCGTCCTCAACCTCTTGCCTTCAGCTCTTTATCTTTAAAGACCCCAGCCAAGGCTGTCCCACCCACCCCAGGTACAGTTTTGCAAAATAAAATTCAAAGAAATATTGAGAAATCCCTGGGTGCTTCACTAAATATACACTTACAGCAGCAAATGGGTTCCTTCCAGGCATCCATGTTGGAAGCATTTCAATCACTCCGAGAGGAGTTGACAATAAAAAAGACATCCGAGGTTGAACCCTCGTCTCATGCTTCAAAACCTGCTCCATCCAGTAACATTGCTGCTCATCTGGACCTACCCCCTCCGAGATCCATTCAACTAGACCTAAGAAGCACTCTGACAAGAGCAAGCATAAATCTAGGTCCAGATATGTGTCATCTTCAGAGGAAGATCAGTCCCCTGTTGCCAGACACAGGTCTTCTAAGCCCTGTAGGGCTCAGCCCTCAGGTGCAGCTTCTGATCAAGACCTCCCACAACATGATCCAGACCCCCCTTATTATAGGGAAGTAGCTCTGTCTGACATTCCCTCCCAATACTCTGAAGAAGTAGATACCTTCAGGCGTATTCTCTCTCTCCCTGACCCCAGGGACTCTATGCCTAGGTCTTCAACTTCAGTGTTGGGTCTGGACGACGAAAAAGGCCGTCAAGAGCTCAGACCTAGAGGTCCTTCCTCTATTCTACCCCTTAGCTCAGTTATCAAGGACGCCTTTGATAAATTTCAGCATGATTTTAAAGCTACCAATTTAGCTGAGGGCAAATATGTAAAGCCTCCTCCATCCACTTCTAAGTGGTATAAGGTTGGACAGCCCACTTTTCAAGATAAAATTCAGGAGTTGAATACAGACTTTGCAAAGATCTGTATTACTCCTAGACCTCCTGGGGCACCAGTAGCCAAAGTTCCTCTGCCAGTTCTTAAGGAGCTGGAACATCAGGCTAGACAAAATATCTCAACCCTCAACTTCACCGCTGCTTTTGCCAAAACCTCTTCTTCTTGCAATGCTTCCTTGGAAAAGTGCCAACATAGCATTAAGTCAACTGTCAAGAAGATTAAATCTCAGATCCAGAAAGGTGCCAATCCTGAGAAAGCAGCAAAGTGCGGATATGAGGAAGTCGCTGAGTACATGGATTTTTGGAACAAGACTGTTCTTGTTCAACATAGGGCCCTCACCTGTCTCAGCAAATCTCTAGCCCATATTCTCCAGAGGGAGTTATATTCCATGGCTAATACCGGCTTGCTTAGGCGCGAAGCCGAGATGACTCTATTACATCCCCAGCTAGGGGAAACGAGACGCCAAGAACTTAGGAACTCGTCCTTTTGGGACTCCTCCTTGTTCGAGTCTCAACTCGTAAAGGAAGGTGAAGACTTCCTTCTCAGAAAAGGCACCTCAAAAGATTCTCAGGGTTTCGCACCCTACCAGAATAAGCCCTTTCGTGGCCCCCACAAGAAAAGAGGCTCCTACAGGAAACGCCCCTATGGGGGCAATACCTCTCAAAGCAGTAACCAATCCTTTCCCTCGGGAAGAGGAAAACCCAACTTCAGAGGCTCTAGGGGTCGTTTTCGACCCCACAATAGGGGAAGGGGGCGTGGAAACCCCCCTTCCCAATGACTCCTCCAAAGCCTCACTCAGTCCACCAGTAGGAAGTCGCCTCCGTTCTTTCAAGAGAAACTGGCTAACAAACAAATGTTCTCAAAACGTGTTAAACATTATCACCAATGGCTACGTTCTGCCATTCCATTCAAAGCCAAACTTGATCAGATTTCCTCTGATCCTGTCAGAGTACAAGGCCCAACAAAAAGACCAAGCCTTGGCCACTTGTATCCAGTCTCTCTTGTCAAAGAACGCTATCGAAAGGGTGGAAAATGTAAAATCTCTCGGGTTTTACAGTCACCTGTTCCTAGTACCCAAGCCTCACCAAAGGTGGAGGCCAGTCATAGACTTAAGCAGGCTCAACACTTTTCTACATGTAGAAAAGTTCAAAATGGAAACTCCAGAGTCCATCAGGACTTCCCTGGTTCCAGGGGAGTGGGTATCGTCGATAGACCTGTCAGACGCGTACCTACACATCCCCATCCATCCAAACTCAAGGAAATACCTAAGGTTTTGCTACAAGGCTCAGGTGTTCCAGTTCACCTCCCTTCCTTTCGGACTGGCCACAGCCCCCAGGTCTTTACGATGATCGTAAAGGAAGTGAAACTAATGGCCCTCTCAAGAGGACTCAGAACTCACCAATACCTGGACGACTGGCTGATCAGGTCCCAGTCTCGGGAGGAAGCCCAAGTGGACACACAGGCAGTGGTAGACCTAACTCAATCCTTGGGGTGGATAATCAACCAGGAAAAATCAGAACTGAAACCTACTCAGGTGTTTTCGTTCATGGGCTACGAATACCACCTAGATTCAGCCCTTGTAAGACCTACTCACGAGAGATGGCTCAAACTTCAGGATTTGATCCTACGACTCAAGTCAAAACGTGTTTTGACTGCAAGATGTTTGATGTCTCTAATTGGGTTGCTAGCCTCAACGGAGAAAATGGTCCCGGAGGGACGCCTTCACATGAGGCCCTTTCAGTTTCATCTCAAGGAGCACTGGAGATATCCTCAGTCGCTGGACAACCTCCTTCCTTGGACAGAAGCCATTGTAGCCCACCTAGATTGGTGGCAAAATCCCTGAAACGTGATGAAAGGCGCAGACCTTCATCCCAAAGACCACAGTATCCAACTCTTTACCGACGCCTCAAACGAAGGTTGGGGTGCTCACTTAGATCAAAAGTCTACAAAAGGTCTGTGGTCAGATCGGGAAAAAAGGCTACACATAAATGTCCTGGAATTGAAGGCGGTCTCCCTGGCCCTTCGAAACTTCAAGGACCAGTGCCAGAATCAAACAGTGTTAGTTGCGACGGACAACTCAACAGTGGTAGCCTACATCAACAAACAGGGAGGAACTCACTCAGCAGAGATGTGCGCTCTCCTGTGGAAAATCATGACCTGGTGCCATCACTACCACATAACATTGAAAGCCAGGCACATTCCAGGGTGCTTGAATGCGATGGCCGACCTACTGTCCAGGTCCAACCAAGTGCAGTCAACAGAATGGTCTCTGCACCCACAGGTGTTCAAACGGACTGCCAGAAGTGATTCACACCTCATGTAGACTTATTTGCCTCTCACCTGAACCACAAACTCCCACTGTACGTGTCTCCTATCCCAGACCCAAGGGCCTGGAACATAGATGCTCTAAAGATAGACTGGACCAACCTCACGGTATATGCTTACCCTCCTACGGCTCTCCTTCACAAGGTGATCCAAAAGATCAAGCAATGCCATTGCCTGATCATCGTGATAGCCCCAGGCTGGCCAGGGATGCCCTGGTTTTGGGACCTAGTGCAGCTCTCAACAGAGATCCCACTACAACTCCCAGTGTCAACGACCCTACTCAAACAGTCCCACAAGTATGTGTTCCACAATAGCTGAACCTCCACGCTGGGTGTCTAGGAGCGGACAACTCCAAGAACAAGGCTTCTCTGTGGAGGTGGCAGAGAGAATTGCTGCCCCTCAGCGGTCATCAACAAGGACCATCTACAAGTCAAAGTGGGCCCTATTTGAAAAATGGTGCAGAGAAAATTCGGTGGATTTCTCCACTCCATCTGTGAAACAAATCTCAGACTTTTTCATGTACCTGTACCAAGACCTAAACAGGCGCCCCTCGACCATTGATGGTTACAGGACTGCAGTCGTTGACACTTTGGGCCCAACGACCCAACATATTACACACAATGCAGACCTTCATAGGTTACTCTCCAGTTTTCACAGTGATCGTCCCAAAAGTTCCAGAAATTTACCCAAGTGGAACCTTTCTGTTGTCCTCAACGAGCTCACAAAAGCACCATTTGAGCCCATGAAAGACACAGACCTCAAACATCTTACCCTCAAAACTGCTTTCTTGCTAGCTTTGGCCTCGGGCAAACGCCGCAGCGAAATCCATGCCTGGGTCGCAAACAAAGTATCTAATCTAGGCCAATGGGAAAAGGTCGCCTTGTTCCCTTCTTCTGATTTCATAGCCAAAAACCAACTAGCAAGAGAAGGTTCTCAAAGTGTGTCTCCGGTGACTATTCCTGCTTTGACTACCATTGTAGATAGACAGTTTAAAGAAGACAGGACCCTGTGTCCCATGCGGGCCCTGAGGTTTTATTTGGACCGAACAAAAGACCTGAGAGGGTCTCGTTCTCTCCTTTTTATCTCCTTTAAAAAAGGACATACCTCAGACATCAGACCCGCTACACTCTCTTCATGGTTGAAACAAACCATCCTACTTTGTTATAAACAAGCAGACCAACAAGCCTTGGACTTGGTCCAAGTTAAAGCGCATGACATCCGGGCCTTCGCGGCCTCTAAGGCCTTTTACGGTGGGGTATCGGTGGACCAAATCATGCAAGCCTGTCACTGGAAAGCTCACAACACATTTACAAATTTTTACCTCAAAGACCTTACTTGGTCGGACACCGACAACAATATGTACCTGGGACCCGTAGTGGCGGCACAACAAGTCCTAGATCGTTCCCCTCAGACCAGTTGTCCTCGGAAAGAAAAAAGGGGGGGGGGGGGCACATCCGCTACAACCGCGTCTTCAGGAGTCTCTCCCAGGATCTAGGTATTCCTTTACCTTCTAGATGTTACGGGTAAGGTCACTTTATTTTTTAGTTATCAAGTAATTTCTATTAAGGCCTTATTTAGTTGTCATTAATATCATATTTAGGGTTAAAAATTTTATGAGATGCCCAACCACTGGGTTGGTCAGTCACACGTGAAGGTCCCTCAGGGACCCTTAGACCTCGAAGTGAGTACTGCTGCACTTCCGTCCTACAACCAAACATCTAGACAGTTTTATCACTGTCTCTCTCTTTTACTTAGGTTTTTGGCTTGTTACAGGCCCGATCTTCGGGATCGGGGCACTGTAAATGGGACTCAGACTGGTATTTCTGGCACTATTCTGTATATATTAATTCAAATCTTAGAAAAAAAAATGACATATCTTCCAGTCTCAGCTGTAATCCCGCCACCGGGCAGTTGAATTCAGCATTAAGTCCCACATGGTAAGCTATTGTAGCGTAATAAAATTGAAAATTTTAATTACTTAAATGTAGCTTTTATAAGCTACAAGCTTACCATGTGGGACTTAGGAGAGTCCCACCCTGCCTCCCCGCTGTTTACTGCTAAGGGGTAGGTTTTAAAAAAAAAATTTCAACGAGAAAGTAGGGCGATTGGTCAGAAGTTATCACGTGACGACAACTACCAGTATATCCGGTGGCTAACAAGAACGATCTTTTTTTCTAAGACATTGGCCCCGGGTGTGGCAACCCGAGAACAGCATTAAGTCCCACATGGTAAGCTTGTAGCTTATAAAAGCTACATTTAAGTAATTAAAATTTTCAAATTTGTATTGGTAAATAAATTTGTGAGAAATACCCTACATTAGGATGATAATTTCAGTAATTTGAAATACATTAAATTGACCAAGATTAAGTAGTTTACAGCTGAATGTTTAAACCACATGCGGTAAATCTGATTTCAGAGATACTTCAGTAAATAATAGAAGTGTATTATTACTCACTGTCAGTTTTGTGTTTGGTATAGATTATAGTTATCTAGTTAGAAGTATGTCTGAACATTAGTACAGGTAACCCTTTTAAGTGAAACTCTGTTAAGTAGAATTCCTATTTAAGTAGAAGTAGCTCACAGGCCCTTAGATATCTTTTCAATTAAAATCAGGATTGGGCCCAGTACATTTGTACTAAAGTACAAATTTTGATGTACCAAAAAGTACTAAGGACTAATGTTTTTAAAATGTACTTGTACTAAATACATTTCAAGTGTACGTGTACTAATCTTATTATTTTTTAGTACATCAAAAAAAGTTTGTCAGAGATTTACATATAACATGTGATGTACGTTACAAATATAAATATATCATTTTGCTTTAGGTATAAATATTATAATAAACATGGGGATATCTGAAAAGACTACATCATATACAAACTTGTTCTAAATACATTTCTGGAAAATGTACTGGTACTTGTACTTTTACTAAAATATTTTAAAAGTACTTGTACTAAATACTTTTATTTGTACTAAGACCCATCCCTGTTTAAACTTTACCCATTGATCTTGAATTCCTGGCTAAGAATAAGGGTTTTCTAAGAAATTAACAATGTCAGTGCCAATTTCTACAATTTTTAAAACTAAGTTCAATTATTTATAAAAAACACTGAGTTGTGAAAAGACTGAGTTTTTTCTCCCCTATCATCTCATAATGCATTTCAAATACATAGTTTTTACCCCACAGCCCTTAAGGGCTGTTGGGGTATTGTTTTCACCCATGGTGTCCGGATGGGCGGGCGTCCGGGCGGGCGGGTGGGCGGGCGGCGGGAAAAGAGTTTGTCCGGGCTGTATCTCAGAAACCGTAAGGTGTAGGAAGTTGATACATGGTAGGGACATTGGTTAGGGGGTGTAGGTGTGCAACGTCATGGTCTGACCTTGATTTGACCTTTGACCTTGCCGTAGTGACCTTGACCTATAAAATCTTGTCCGGGCTATATCTCAGAAACCGTAAGGTGTAGGAAGTTAATATTTCGTAGGGACATTGGTTAGGGGGTGTAGGTGTGCAACATCATGGTCTGACCTTGATTTGACCTTTGACCTTGCTGTAGTGACCTTGACCTATAAAATCTTGTCCGGGCTATATCTCGGAAACCGTAAGGTGTAGAAAGTTGATACTTGGTAGGAATATTGGTTAGGGGGTGTAGGTGTGCAGCGTCATGGTCTGACCTTGATTTGACCTTTGACCTTGCCGTAGTGACCTTGACCTATAAAATCTTGTCCGGGCTATATCTCAGAAACTGTAAGGTGTAGGAAGTTGATACTTGGTAGGGATATTGGTTAGGGGGTATAGGTGTGCAACGTCATGGTCTGACCTTGATTTGACCTTTGACCTTGCCGTAATGACCTTGACCTATAAAATCTTGTCCGGGCTATATCTCAGAAACCGTAAGGTGTAGGAAGTTGATACTTGGTCGGGATATTGGTTAGGGGGTGTAGGTGTGCAATGTCATGGTCTGACAAGGATTTGACCTTTGACCTTGCCGTAGTGACCTTGAGTTCGAAAATCTTGTCCGGGCTATATCTCGGAAACCGCAAGATGTAGGAAGTTGATACTTGGTAGGGACATTGGTTAGGGGGTGTAGTTGTGCAACGTCATGATCTGACCTTGATTTGACCTTTGACCTTGCTGTAGTGACCTTGACCTATAAAATCTTGTTGCACCTTTGAGTCTGTTTTTTTTATGCAGATTTAGCACTGTTAAAGTCATATTAGAATTATGTCCACCCCCCTGGGGGGTGGCTATATTATTTTTGCTTTTTTCGCCGTCCGATGTCCGTTGTCCGATGTCCGATGTCCGGCGTCCGGCGTCCGATGTCCGGCGTCACGCATGGTTTCCGCTCATTTAAAGGAAAAGTATTAGAGCTATTGTCACCAAATTTGGTATGCAGGCTTATTGGGTCAGTAGCTTGCTTGGGATTGCTTTTGGCTGTTGTACCTCTTTTGCTTACTGAGTAATACTTAAGTACAGCTATTTTCAGTACCCATTGGTTTCCGTGCATTTAAGCCAAAATAATTAAAGATATTTTACTACAATTTTGAATACAAGATTGTTATGTCCATAGCTCGCTTGGTATTGCATTTGGGACTGATAGCTTTGTCAGTACATGAGTAATAGCCATTTAGGTACTTCATTGTGTATTTTCAGTACTACTTTTGAGTAATTTGCTTCTATCTCCTTAACCGTGCGAGATAGAGCGATTTCGGCAAAATTTTCGACCCGCAGGGTATCTGAGGAGTGTACTCTTTGCAATTTTCCAAAAATTTTCCCCTCCCCAAAAATGGCGGCCATTTTGAATTTTCGAATTTTTGCCAAAAATGGCAAAACACAAATTTGCTTCTATCTCCTTAACCGTGCGAGATAGAGCGATTTCGTCGAAATTTTCGACCCACAGGGTATCTAAGGAATGTAATATTTGCAATTTTCCAAAAATTTTCCCCTCCCCAAAAATGGCGGCCATTTTGAATTTTCGAATTTTTGCCAAAAATGGCAAAACACAAATTTGCTTCTATCTCCTTAACCGTGCGAGATAGAGCGATTTCGTCGAAATTTTCGACCCACAGGGTATCTAAGGAATGTAATATTTGCAATTTTCAAAAAAATTTCCCCTCCCCAAAAATGGCGGCCATTTTGAATTTTCGAATTTTTGCCAAAAATGGCAAAACACAAATTTGCTTCTATCTCCTTAACCGTGCGAGATAGAGCGATTTCGGCAAAATTTTCGACCCACAGGGGATCTAAGGAATGCAATCTTTGCAATTTTCCAAAAATTTTCCCCTCCCCAAAAATGGCGGCCATTTTGAATTTTCGAATTTTTGCCAAAAATGGCAAAACACTAATTTGCTTCTATCTCCTTAACCGTGCGAGATAGAGCGATTTCGGCAAAATTTTCGACACACAGGGTATCTAAGCAATGCAATCTTTGCAATTTTCAAAATATTTTCCCCTCCCCAAAAATGGCGGCCATTTTGAATTTTTGCCAAAAATGGCAAAACACAAATTTGCTTCTATCTCCTTAACCGTGCGAGATAGAGCGATTTCGTCGAAATTTTCGACCCACAGGGTATCTAAGGAATGTAATATTTGCAATTTTCAAAAAATTTTCCCCTCCCCAAAAATGGCGGCCATTTTGAATTTTCGAATTTTTGCCAAAAATGGCAAAACACAAATTTGCTTCTATCTCCTTAACCGTGCGAGATAGAGCGATTTCGTCGAAATTTTCGACCCACAGGGTATCTAAGGAATGCAATCTTTGCAATTTTCCAAAAATTTTCCCCTCCCCAAAAATGGCGGCCATTTTGAATTTTCGAATTTTTGCCAAAAATGGCAAAACACAAATTTGCTTCTATCTCCTTAACCGTGCGAGATAGAGCGATTTCGTCGAAATTTTCGACCCACAGGGTATCTAAGGAATGTAATATTTGCAATTTTCAAAAAAATTTCCCCTCCCCAAAAATGGCGGCCATTTTGAATTTTCGAATTTTTGCCAAAAATGGCAAAACACAAATTTGCTTCTATCTCCTTAACCGTGCGAGATAGAGCGATTTCGGCAAAATTTTCGATCCACAGGGGATCTAAGGAATGCAATCTTTGCAATTTTCCAAAAATTTTCCCCTCCCCAAAAATGGCGGCCATTTTGAATTTTCGAATTTTTGCCAAAAATGGCAAAACACTAATTTGCTTCTATCTCCTTAACCGTGCGAGATAGAGCGATTTCGGCAAAATTTTAGACGCACAGGGTATCTAAGCAATGCAATCTTTGCAATTTTCAAAATATTTTCCCCTCCCCAAAAATGGCGGCCATTTTGAATTTTCGAATTTTTGCCAAAAATGGCAAAACACAAATTTGCTTCTATCTCCTTAACCGTGCGAGATAGAGCGATTTCGTCGAAATTTTCGACCCACAGGGTATCTAAGGAATGCAATCTTTGCAATTTTCAAAAAATTTTCCCCTCCCCAAAAATGGCGGCCATTTTGAATTTTCGAATTTTTGCCAAAAATGGCAAAACACAAATTTGCTTCTATCTCCTTAACCGTGCGAGATAGAGCGATTTCGTCGAAATTTTCGACCCACAGGGTATCTAAGGAATGCAATCTTTGCAATTTTCCAAAAATTTTCCCCTCCCCAAAAATGGCGGCCATTTTGAATTTTCGAATTTTTGCCAAAAATGGCAAAACACAAATTTGCTTCTATCTCCTTAACCGTGCGAGATAGAGCGATTTCGTCGAAATTTTCGACCCACAGGGTATCTAAGGAATGCAATCTTTGCAATTTTCCAAAAATTTTCCCCTCCCCAAAAATGGCGGCCATTTTGAATTTTCGAATTTTTGAAAAAATGGCAAAACACAAATTTGCTTCTATCTCCTTAACCGTGCGAGATAGAGCGATTTCATCGAAATTTTCGACCCACAGGGTATCTAAGGAATGTAATATTTGCAATTTTCAAAAAAATTTCCCCTCCCCAAAAATGGCGGCCATTTTGAATTTTCGAATTTTTGCCAAAAATGGCAAAACACAAATTTGCTTCTATCTCCTTAACCGTGCGAGATAGAGCGATTTCGGCAAAATTTTCGACACACAGGGTATCTAACCAATGCAATCTTTGCAATTTTCAAAATATTTTCCCCTCCCCAAAAATGGCGGCCATTTTGAATTTTTGAATTTTTGCCAAAAATGGCAAAACACAAATTTGCTTCTATCTCCTTAACCGTGCGAGATAGAGCGATTTCGTCGAAATTTTCGACCCACAGGGTATCTAAGGAATGTAATATTTGCAATTTTCAAAAAATTTTCCCCTCCCCAAAAATGGCGGCCATTTTGAATTTTCGAATTTTTGCCAAAAATGGCAAAACACAAATTTGCTTCTATCTCCTTAACCGTGCGAGATAGAGCGATTTCGTCGAAATTTTCGACCCACAGGGTATCTAAGGAATGTAATATTTGCAATTTTCAAAAAATTTTCCCCTCCCCAAAAATGGCGGCCATTTTGAATTTTCGAATTTTTGCCAAAAATGGCAAAACACAAATTTGCTTCTATCTCCTTAACCGTGCGAGATAGAGCGATTTCGTCGAAATTTTCGACCCACAGGGTATCTAAGGAATGCAATCTTTGCAATTTTCCAAAAATTTTCCCCTCCCCAAAAATGGCGGCCATTTTGAATTTTCGAATTTTTGCCAAAAATGGCAAAACACAAATTTGCTTCTATCTCCTTAACCGTGCGAGATAGAGCGATTTCGTCGAAATTTTCGACCCACAGGGTATCTAAGGAATGTAATATTTGCAATTTTCAAAAAAATTTCCCCTCCCCAAAAATGGCGGCCATTTTGAATTTTCGAATTTTTGCCAAAAATGGCAAAACACAAATTTGCTTCTATCTCCTTAACCGTGCGAGATAGAGCGATTTCGGCAAAATTTTCGACCCACAGGGGGATCTAAGGAATGCAATCTTTGCAATTTTCCAAAAATTTTCCCCTCCCCAAAAATGGCGGCCATTTTGAATTTTCGAATTTTTGCCAAAAATGGCAAAACACTAATTTGCTTCTATCTCCTTAACCGTGCGAGATAGAGCGATTTCGGCAAAATTTTCGACGCACAGGGTATCTAAGCAATGCAATCTTTGCAATTTTCAAAATATTTTCCCCTCCCCAAAAATGGCGGCCATTTTGAATTTTCGAATTTTTGCCAAAAATGGCAAAACACAAATTTGCTTCTATCTCCTTAACCGTGCGAGATAGAGCGATTTCGTCGAAATTTTCGACCCATAGGGTATCTAAGGAATGTAATCTTTGCAATTTTCAAAAAATTTTCCCCTCCCCAAAAATGGCGGCCATTTTGAATTTTCGAATTTTTGCCAAAAATTGCAAAACACAAATTTGCTTCTATCTCCTTAACCGTGCGAGATAGAGCGATTTCGTCGAAATTTTCGACCCACAGGGTATCTAAGGAATGCAATCTTTGCAATTTTCCAAAAATTTTCCCCTCCCCAAAAATGGCGGCCATTTTGAATTTTCGAATTTTTGCCAAAAATGGCAAAACACAAATTTGCTTCTATCTCCTTAACCGTGCGAGATAGAGCGATTTCATCGAAATTTTCGACCCACAGGGTATCTAAGGAATGTAATATTTGCAATTTTCAAAAAATTTTCCCCTCCCCAAAAATGGCGGCCATTTTGAATTTTCGAATTTTTGCCAAAAATGGCAAAACACAAATTTGCTTCTATCTCCTTAACCGTGCGAGATAGAGCGATTTCGTCGAAATTTTCGACCCACAGGGTATCTAAGGAATGCAATCTTTGCAATTTTCCAAAAATTTTCCCCTCCCCAAAAATGGCGGCCATTTTGAATTTTCGAATTTTTGCCAAAAATGGCAAAACACAAATTTGCTTCTATCTCCTTAACCGTGCCAGATAGAGTGATTTCGTCAAAATTTTCGACCCACAGGGTATCTGAGCATTGTACTCTTGGTAATTTCTAAAAAATTTTCCCCTCCCCTAAAATGGCGGCCATTTTGAATTTTCAAATTTTTGCCAAAAATGGCAAAACACAAATTTGCTTCTATCTCCTTAACCATGCGAGATAGAGCGATTTCGTCGAAATTTTCGACCCACAGGGTATCTAAGGAATGCAATCTTTGCAATTTTCCAAAAATTTTCCCCTCCCCAAAAATGGCGGCCATTTTGAATTTTCGAATTTTTGAAAAAATGGCAAAACACAAATTTGCTTCTATCTCCTTAACCGTGCGAGATAGAGCGATTTCATCGAAATTTTCGACCCACAGGGTATCTAAGGAATGTAATATTTGCAATTTTCAAAAAAATTTCCCCTCCCCAAAAATGGCGGCCATTTTGAATTTTCGAATTTTTGCCAAAAATGGCAAAACACAAATTTGCTTCTATCTCCTTAACCGTGCGAGATAGAGCGATTTCGGCAAAATTTTCGACACACAGGGTATCTAACCAATGCAATCTTTGCAATTTTCAAAATATTTTCCCCTCCCCAAAAATGGCGGCCATTTTGAATTTTTGAATTTTTGCCAAAAATGGCAAAACACAAATTTGCTTCTATCTCCTTAACCGTGCGAGATAGAGCGATTTCGTCGAAATTTTCGACCCACAGGGTATCTAAGGAATGTAATATTTGCAATTTTCAAAAAATTTTCCCCTCCCCAAAAATGGCGGCCATTTTGAATTTTCGAATTTTTGCCAAAAATGGCAAAACACAAATTTGCTTCTATCTCCTTAACCGTGCGAGATAGAGCGATTTCGTCGAAATTTTCGACCCACAGGGTATCTAAGGAATGTAATATTTGCAATTTTCAAAAAATTTTCCCCTCCCCAAAAATGGCGGCCATTTTGAATTTTCGAATTTTTGCCAAAAATGGCAAAACACAAATTTGCTTCTATCTCCTTAACCGTGCGAGATAGAGCGATTTCGTCGAAATTTTCGACCCACAGGGTATCTAAGGAATGCAATCTTTGCAATTTTCCAAAAATTTTCCCCTCCCCAAAAATGGCGGCCATTTTGAATTTTCGAATTTTTGCCAAAAATGGCAAAACACAAATTTGCTTCTATCTCCTTAACCGTGCGAGATAGAGCGATTTCGTCGAAATTTTCGACCCACAGGGTATCTAAGGAATGTAATATTTGCAATTTTCAAAAAAATTTCCCCTCCCCAAAAATGGCGGCCATTTTGAATTTTCGAATTTTTGCCAAAAATGGCAAAACACAAATTTGCTTCTATCTCCTTAACCGTGCGAGATAGAGCGATTTCGGCAAAATTTTCGACCCACAGGGGGATCTAAGGAATGCAATCTTTGCAATTTTCCAAAAATTTTCCCCTCCCCAAAAATGGCGGCCATTTTGAATTTTCGAATTTTTGCCAAAAATGGCAAAACACTAATTTGCTTCTATCTCCTTAACCGTGCGAGATAGAGCGATTTCGGCAAAATTTTCGACGCACAGGGTATCTAAGCAATGCAATCTTTGCAATTTTCAAAATATTTTCCCCTCCCCAAAAATGGCGGCCATTTTGAATTTTCGAATTTTTGCCAAAAATGGCAAAACACAAATTTGCTTCTATCTCCTTAACCGTGCGAGATAGAGCGATTTCGTCGAAATTTTCGACCCATAGGGTATCTAAGGAATGTAATCTTTGCAATTTTCAAAAAATTTTCCCCTCCCCAAAAATGGCGGCCATTTTGAATTTTCGAATTTTTGCCAAAAATTGCAAAACACAAATTTGCTTCTATCTCCTTAACCGTGCGAGATAGAGCGATTTCGTCGAAATTTTCGACCCACAGGGTATCTAAGGAATGCAATCTTTGCAATTTTCCAAAAATTTTCCCCTCCCCAAAAATGGCGGCCATTTTGAATTTTCGAATTTTTGCCAAAAATGGCAAAACACAAATTTGCTTCTATCTCCTTAACCGTGCGAGATAGAGCGATTTCATCGAAATTTTCGACCCACAGGGTATCTAAGGAATGTAATATTTGCAATTTTCAAAAAATTTTCCCCTCCCCAAAAATGGCGGCCATTTTGAATTTTCGAATTTTTGCCAAAAATGGCAAAACACAAATTTGCTTCTATCTCCTTAACCGTGCGAGATAGAGCGATTTCGTCGAAATTTTCGACCCACAGGGTATCTAAGGAATGCAATCTTTGCAATTTTCCAAAAATTTTCCCCTCCCCAAAAATGGCGGCCATTTTGAATTTTCGAATTTTTGCCAAAAATGGCAAAACACAAATTTGCTTCTATCTCCTTAACCGTGCCAGATAGAGTGATTTCGTCAAAATTTTCGACCCACAGGGTATCTGAGCATTGTACTCTTGGTAATTTCTAAAAAATTTTCCCCTCCCCTAAAATGGCGGCCATTTTGAATTTTCAAATTTTTGCCAAAAATGGCAAAACACAAATTTGCTTCTATCTCCTTAACCATGCGAGATAGAGCGATTTCGTCGAAATTTTCAACCCACAGGGTATCTAAGGAATGTAATCTTTGCAATTTTCAAAAAATTTTCCCCTCCCCAAAAATGGCAGCCATTTTGAATTTTCGAATTTTTGCCCAAAATGGAAAAACACAAACTGGCCTTAACCGTGCAAAATAGAGTTATTTTGTTGAAATTTTCGACCCATAGGGTATCTAAGAAATGTACTCTTGGCAATTTTCAAAAAAATTTCCTTTTCCCAATAATGGCGGCCATTTTGAATTTTCAAATTTTTGCCAAAAATAGAAAAACAGGAATTGGCTTCTATCTTCTTAACCGTGCAAGATAGAGTGATTTCGTCAAAATTTTCAACCCAACCAATGCAAAAAGGCATGAAGCTGAAATAAATTACATCTACACTATCAAATATTTAAGCATCATTGATATATTTTACAAATGAAACAGGGTCTTGTAAGACTACTGTACAATTTGGGCAAAAGGTTCATGGGTGGACATTACACATGATAATGTGTGTTCTTCTATGCTATCCTGTTTCTATTCGCATCTACTATCAACAGGGCGGCCTATTTCTAGTTTATTAAGAATTTTACTTTCATAACTTCCCATTGTAAGAGATAGAATTTCATCAAGTGAGCCACAGATTTTGCTCCAGCACCACACATAAGCATTCATTAAATGTATTACCACTTCTGTATGCATGATAATATTCAAACCATCTAAACCATAATTGCCATGCAGGTGTAGATAAAGAGTGTTGAATTTTAGTTTGCTGATTAATGCTGTTATCTTGTTATTGAATTATCTTGTTTTAGTACTTCATCTTTATATGCATTATCTTTCTTTTAAACATTATTTCTCCATTTAAACATTGTTTGGACCTTTATATAACTGACAGTGCTCTGAAAGTATCCTGAAGTTTGTACTGGTACAGTACCTCTGTATCTCATTGTGTTGAAAATATTTCCCTAAGCTTTGAGTCTGTTTTTTTGATGCAGATTTAGCACTGTTAAAGTCATATTAGAATTTATTAAGAATTTTACTTTCATAACTTCCCATTGTAAGAGATAGAATTTCATCAAGTGAGCCACAGATTTTGCTCCAGCACCACACATAAGCATTCATTAAATGTATTACCACTTCTGTATGCATGATAATATTCAAACCATCTAAACCATAATTGCCATGCAGGTGTAGATAAAGAGTGTTGAATTTTAGTTTGCTGATTAATGCTGTTATCTTGTTATTGAATTATCTTGTTTTAGTACTTCATCTTTATATGCATTATCTTTCTTTTAAACATTATTTCTCCATTTAAACATTTTTTGGACCTTTGTATAACTGACAGTGCTCTGAAAGTATCCTGAAGTTTGTACTGGTACAGTACCTCTGTATCTCATTGTGTTGAAAATATTTCCCTAAGCTGTGGGGTACGGGCATCTCTGATGCTATTTTTGTTCTGTATTTTCAGGTGAACTTCAGTGGACAGAGTTACTTGGATCTCTTCATCAAGTCTGACATAGTCTACCTGAGCAGTGATTCAGACAATATTCTTCAGACACTCGATGAACAAAAGGTCTATGTTATAGGAGGACTCATTGACCATAACCATCATAAGGTCAGGTAGAAAATGGGTCTTTTTTGTGTCATCTTAAATATATCTGAAGTCAGTCTAATCTCTAATGGCTAGAATAGGAATGTGGCCTTTTGACATAGTATATACAGTTTGCCACTGAAGAAACACCATTCTTTTACTGGAAATTTTAACCTCTCCGTATTTTATGAATTTCAGAACATTATTTGGGTCATCTTTAGCCAAAATGTTGCAAAATTTCTCTGATTTGTTTTTCTCCATTTGCTTGGTGGGGTGGAAATTTTTACATGTGTTCTGAAACTTCTGATGAGCCTCACATTTGTAACTTTATGTTCTAGACTTTAACGATTCATTCCAAAGTTAAGGTGTGTCTGATTTCTGTTAAGTATTAAAGTTTGGGTTTTTAGGCCATTTCTGTGATTGATTATCAATGTATTTAGATGTATTCCTGGGTATTAAGATCATCTTGAAAGCTTTATATTTACATTTAGAATTTTTTGCAAATTCTCTGAATTACAAAAATAAGATGGCTACTCAGGTGCAATGATATTGAAACGGTTACTCAGTAACAGTGACCAGTGTACAGATTTTACACAAAGTTTCCAGTTTGGCATTAAATCACTCGGCTGACATCTCTGGCAAGAGAAAAGAAGTTGGTCAAGTTGGGAAATGAAGATATTTTATGGAAATTTGAAGTAAAATCTGTTACCTGTGTGTATATTCATCAGTTTGTTTATATTACTACAGGGATTGTGCCTCAAACTGGCCAATGAGAAAGGTTTAAGCCATGCCAGACTGCCTATAACTGATTATGTACAGTTCAACACACGCAAGGTCCTCACTGTTAACCAAGGTAGGTAATACCAGGGAACCTGAGCAAATGCTTCCCAATATTAACAAGCCCGAAAAGGGTTTCGGTCTACTAGTGCAAGCCTCAAAGCCATCAGAGACATGAGTAGTGCACTGAAGCGGTCACCTATACCAGTACTAATATAGCCCATTGCCGCTTAACTTCAGTGAACAGACAGGCATTCATCACGCTACCCCACAATTCATGAAAGCCTGGAGACAAAAAAAAAACGAAAAAAGGGTGATCTCTAGAAGTGCAAGCCTCGCTAGAGCTTGTGCTTAAAAAGGCTGTGATGCATCTTATTTGTACTATATTATTTTGTATTTAAGATTCATGGAAGGCAATTGAGGTTTCCAGGTATCTTATATATTCTATGTTTTATATTTCAAAGGAAATTTATTTCAGATACTCCAAATATCCTTGATATGACAAAACGCAGACAGTTAAATCTCACAACACAAATAAAATTATCAGAATTGTTATAACAAATTTAACTTCTGCTAGTCTCGGCTTCAATATGACTGCATATTCATTTGAAAATGTTATGAAAATGTCATCCAAACAGCGTTGTGAGCCTATGCTTAAGATGATCAAAAAACATGAATATATGGAAAGCAAAGGCATCGGCTGTACCTTAAATGACAAAAAAAAAAAAAATTCTTCTTTGGTGTCCGTTATTTCACGCTATGTAGTTCTGGGAGAGATATATCTGGGTCTGATTGTCAACACTACAGTGGAATATAGTAATGTTTCAGTTTACATTGCAAGTGTTTTCATAATGACATCATGTAGTACAATTGCAGTAAATACACAATATGTCCTCTTTTATTGTCATTTTTACTCCACAGCCCTTAAGGGATATTGAGTATTGTTTTCACCCATGCTCTCCGGATGGTTGGGTGCGTTGGTGGGCAGCAGGAAAAGTTTGTCCAGGCTGTATCTCAGAAACCATAAGGTATAGGAAGTTGATACTTTGTATGGACATTGATTAGGAGGTGTAGGTGTGCAACATCATATTGCGACCTTGATTTGATCTTTGATTTTGTTGTAGTGACCTTGACCTTGAAAATCTTATCCGGGCCATATCTCAGACACCATAAGGTGTAGGAAGTTGATACTTCGTAGGGACATTGTGGGTGTAGTTGTGCAGCATCATGGTGTGACCTAGACTTCACCTTGCTGTAGTGACCTTGACCTTCAAAATCTTGTCTGTGCTATATCTCGGAATCTATAAAGGTGTAGAATGTTGATTCTTGGTGGGCACATTGGTTAGCAGGTGTAGGTGTGCAGCATCATGATGCGACCTAGATTTGACCTTGCTGTAGTGACCTTGACCTTTAAATCTTGTGTTGGCTCTATCTCAGAAACCTTATGGTGTAGGAAGGGACATTCGTTGGGGGTTGTAAGTGTACATTGTCAAGGTACATTTTCTCTGGTTATTTCCTCTACTTAAACATTATTTGGACCTTTACAAAGCTGACAGTGTTTGTTCTGAAAGCATTCTGATCTTTGTACTTCTTCTGTATCTCATGGTGTTAAAAACTGTTCCCGGGCTGTGGGGTATGGGCATCTCTGATGCTCTTTTTTTGTACATTTGCAGCTATATTTGAAGGTAGTGGCCTTCAGTTGTATATACTATGTGTCAAACATTTATACTCAATCTCCAAGAAATGGAAACTCTTTGATAATAATATAGTATATTGAGATGTAATACTCAAGACATAACCTACACTTTTGATCTATATTTTGATGTCAATAAATTATTCTTTTCCAAGTGTTTTGTATTCATTTGCTTGTGTTATTGTGTGATATTAAAATTAGTGGACAAAGTAATGATTCAGTTGAGTCTTAAGGTATCAAAAAGTGTATTTTGTCAGTTAACCTTTACTGAGACATTTTGTCTTTTCAGTGTTTGAAATCCTAGTTGGTTATACTGAAAAGAGAGACTGGGAATATGCATTCCTCAAAGCCATTCCCAAACGGAAAGATGCAACGGCCAAAAGAACTGCCACTGAGGGAGCATGCAGTAATACAAACAGTGAAAACAAAAAGTTTTCTTTAGATTTGAGTTCTAAAAACCTTAAAACTGACTTGGATAATACTGGTGAATCCAAAGATTTTGATGTGGAATCTTTTAACAAGGGAGCATGTGTTAGTTTAGACACAAATAATGAGGGAGCATGCGATAATGCTAGTACTGTGTCCTGTAATAATTCTGAGGATAATAGTGACAAATGTACTAAAATGGATATAGGCGTTTGTGAAAACAGTGAGACAGTAAGTGACATGACTAGTAATTCATGTGAAACTGAGAAATGTTTATTGCCCATTACCTGACAGGGAATTTTAAATCATATTGTAGTTTAAAACTTATGTGATCCACAGACTTATACATTTATTATTTTACACAAAAGAATTTGTCAGTGTTACTCTGCATAGTGTGCCAAGTGATCCTCGATCTGTTAAATGCATTATTGTATAGTTTCTCAGTAAACGTCTAAAAAATGGACACTTTGCCTGCAGTTAGCAAATGTGGGGTGTAATTATTTGCATCAAGTCTCTGTAGTTTTGGTAAAAATGCAACTTGTGGCACCAGTGTCAAGCATGGAGGGCTGATCCCTATAGAACCTTGGCCGCTGAAAGGCATACCAAACCCCTTCTTCAGTATGTCACCATGTAAGATGTAGATAATTAATGGGCTGTTCAAAGTAGCATTTATGGATCTAATATGCAATACTTGATACCTCAACACTGAAATTTTATTACCTTAAAAAGTATTTTTCAATAAAATGGTCATTAGAAGATCAAAATATCAATAAATTCTTGATTAAATTTCAGAATCTCAGTGTGTGGGTTTAATTGTTTTATTTTCTTCTCTTCCTCAGCTGAATACTAATATGGCCTCCCACTATGGGACAGTAATGCACTGTTTCCACTGGAGTTGACAGGCCGGTAACTAAGCATTTTTTGGAGAGTCGGGACCAATGTTTACATGTTCAGTTAGGGTCGGTTGTAAGTTCCCAGCCTGTCTGGGAGAGTCAGTGAAATATCAAACATGTTTGATATTTCTACGACCGTTACTGACTCTTATATCTGACCCTAATTTCAGCCCCCTAGCAACATGCCTGTCGGTTAACTTAAGGGCCTGTCGGTTACACTTCCAGGCTTGTTTGTAACCCTTCCAGGCTTGTCGTTATCACTTGCAGGCCTGTCGTAATATGTAGCCGGCATGTCTTTTGTAACTTAGGTACTGCTCATTTGCAGTCCATTTCCAGCATGATGTGAGGTAAAAATGTGATCAAAAATTATGTCAAGAGTGACAAACAGTGCAAGTGATCATAATTTTTAGATGAAGTTCCACATATATGGAATAATTAATCAAGAAACCTAAAAAAGTGTTTTTATTTGGTTAAATAAAAATAAAATCCCAGCTTATTTCAGGAAATAAATTTTTGGGCAAAAAGAGGATCAAGTGTTGACCAATCAACAAATCGAGAAAATTAGGTCAAGGACAGTTGAAAAACTATTTGGATCCCATCACAAGATATTTATTTTCACTGTAAAAACCCATAAGCAATTTCTGGGAAAAAGAGGGGTCAAGTGTCGACCAATCAACAAATCTGAAACTAGGACAACAGTAAATATTTGGATCCCATCACGTGACCAAAACTTCAGGGTTTTACCATCACATCCAGAAAAATGTACTTTCTAAGAGGCTCGAAATTATTTGGTATAAATATGTAGGAAAATTGCTCAGAGGGACGGAATTTTGAAGGGGTCCTTCCCAGAAGCTCGAAATTGGAGTATAAAAGGCAGCAACAAGCAGGTTTTCACTGTCACGTGAGAGACTGTTCGAAGCACATCTCTCTCCGCTTCTTTCCACAGGATATAACATTTTTTAATGAATTTTTTTAGTTTAAATTACTTTTCGTTCATAAATTGAAGCAGACATACATTTATTTCATTTCTTATATAATATGAGAGCAAAAACCTGAAAACTATAATTAAAATAACAAAAAAAATAAAGTTGGACGTTTAGGTCACGTTATGGGATCCAAATTTTTACTAGTGACCTAGTTTAAGAATTGTTTATTGGTGGACACTTCATCCTCCTTTTTCCCAAAAAATTATCAAAAACTGTTATTACAATGCCCACTTCAAGTCTGGTCGTGGGGTTCTGTATGTTTATCCAGTCCTGTTTGCTTGTCAGTACGGCATGTCGGGACTTGATACGGCTTGTCTATTAGGGGTTTAGGGCTTGTCCTGGTAGTTTCCAGACGGGTCCTGTAGAAAACATCCCGACCCCATGGCTGGTCGGCCTCTAGATCCAGACAAGCTGACCCAAAAATTTCCCGCCTGTTTTTGTGGATTTTTGTCCCCGACTTTTGCAGCCGACCTTATAATAATACAGAGTAGTAGGGTCGGCCTCCAGTGGAAACACTGCATTAGGTTAGTCTGAAGACAGGTTTTCAGATGAATTCAAGTCAATAAATGTGTCCTGTAATCTGAAAAATTTGGGAAGTTTAAGGGAATGTGTATGTGTGCCCAGCTGTGGATGTGGCTTGGGTTTATTGTTTCGCAGTTAATTACTGTCCAAAAATTAATATACAGTAGAACCTCAATTATCCGAACCCCATTGGAGACATACAATCCGGCCGGATCATCGAGGGTTCGGATAGATGAAGGAAGCCGAATTTCATGGTCTGTGGGTTACCAAGTGGGTGATAATTGAAGAATTGTCGTTTTTATGCAATAAACATAGACATTGGTGGTCATTGATAATATATTTGTGTCATATAATATAAATAACCCTTCAACTGTCACTTATTTGCTCCATATCCAGGGAAACTATTATTAAGCGTCCCTTGCGGGACGCTTGTTTGTGTATGGGAGACCTTCAGGCTCCGCCGGCTCCGCATTTTGTTTTCCTTATAACTCTGTAACCGTTAGGCGGATTCTTTTCAAATTTGGCAGGTTTAGGCAGTAGCCTTGGGGAATTTTTTTGAATATACTGCAGTGACATTTCAACCAATCAGAGAGGTCACATGACCAAAAATGTCTTTTTTCGATGGGAAAGCTTGTCCGGATGATAACTTGAAAGGAATTTTATCAATTCACCTGAAACTTGGCAAATACATTCATTCTATTAAAATCTGGAAATCATTATGTCCACCCCCCTGGGGGGTGGATATATTATTTTTGCTTTTTTCGCCGTCCGATGTCCGATGTCCGTTGTCCGATGTCCGATGTCCGGCGTCCGATGTCCGGCGTCACGCATGGTTTCCGCTCATTTAAAGGAAAAGTATTAGAGCTATTGTCACCAAATTTGGTATGCAGGCTTATTGGGTCAGTAGCTTGCTTGGGATTGCTTTTGGCTGTTGTACCTCTTTTGCTTACTGAGTAATACTTAAGTACAGCTATTTTCAGTACCCATTGGTTTCCGTGCATTTAAGCCAAAATAATTAAAGATATTTTACTACAATTTTGAATACAAGATTGTTATGTCCATAGCTCGCTTGGTATTGCATTTGGGACTGATAGCTTTGTCAGTACATGAGTAATAGCCATTTAGGTACTTCATTGTGTATTTTCAGTACTACTTTTGAGTAATTTGCTCCTATCTCCTTAACCGTGCGAGATAGAGCGATTTCGGCAAAATTTTTGACCCACAGGGTATCTGAGGAGTGTACTCTTTGCAATTTTCAAAAAATTTTCCCCTCCCCAAAAATGGCGGCCATTTTGAATTTTCGAATTTTTGCCAAAAATGGCAAAACACTAATTTGCTTCTATCTCCTTAACCGTGCGAGATAGAGCGATTTCGGCAAAATTTTCGACCCACAGGGTATCTGAGGAGTGTACTCTTTGCAATTTTCAAAAAATTTTCCCCTCCCCAAAAATGGCGGCCATTTTGAATTTTCGAATTTTTCCCAAAAATGGCAAAACACAAATTTGCTTCTATCTCCTTAACCGTGCGAGATAGAGCGATTTCGTCGAAATTTTCGACCCACAGGGTATCTAAGGAATGTAATATTTGCAATTTTCAAAAAATTTTCCCCTCCCCAAAAATGGCGGCCATTTTAAATTTTCGAATTTTTGCCAAAAATGGCAAAACACAAATTTGCTTCTATCTCCTTAACCGTGCGAGATAGAGCGATTTCGTCAAAATTTTCGACCTACAGGGTATCTGACAAGTGTACTCTTTGCAATTTTCAAAAAATTTTCCTCTCCCCAAAAATGGCGGCCATTTTGAATTTTAGAATTTTTGCCAAAAATGGCAAAACACTAATTTGCTTCTATCTCCTTAACCGTGCGAGATAGAGCGATTTCGGCAAAATTTTCGACCCACAGGGTATCTAAGGAGTGTACTCTTTGCAATTTTCAAAAAATTTTCCCCTCCCCAAAAATGGCGACCATTTTGAATTTTCGAATTTTTGCCAAAAATGGCAAAACACAAATTTCCTTCTATCTCCTTAACCGTGTGAGATAGAGCGATTTCGTCGAAATTTTCGACCCACAGGGTATCTAAGGAGTGTACTCTTTGCAATTTTCAAAAAATTTTCCCCTCCCCAAAAATGGCGGCCATTTTGAATTTTCGAATTTTTGCCAAAAATGGCAAAACACAAATTTGCTTCTATCTCCTTAACCGTGCGAGATTGAGCGATTTCGTCGAAATTTTCGACCCACAGGGTATCTAAGGAATGTAATATTTGCAATTTTCAAAAAATTTTCCCCTCCCCAAAAATGGCGGCCATTTTAAATTTTCGAATTTTTGCCAAAAATGGCAAAACACAAATTTGCTTCTGTCTCCTTAACCGTGCGAGATAGAGTGATTTCGTCGAAATTTTCGACCTACAGGGTATCTAAGGAATGCAATCTTTGCAATTTTCAAAAAATTTTCCCCTCCCCAAAAATGGCGGCCATTTTGAATTTTCGAATTTTTGCCAAAAATGGCAAAACACAATTTTGCTTCTATCTCCTTAACCGTGCGAGATAGAGCGATTTCGTGGAAATTTTCGACCCACAGGGTATCTAAGGAATGTAATATTTGCAATTTTCAAAAAATTTTCCCCTCCCCAAAAATGGCGGCCATTTTGAATTTTCGAATTTTTGCCAAAAATGGCAAAACACAAATTTCCTTCTATCTCCTTAACCGTGTGAGATAGAGCGATTTCGTCGAAATTTTCGACCCACAGGGTATCTAAGGAGTGTACTCTTTGCAATTTTCAAAAAATTTTCCCCTCCCCAAAAATGGCGGCCATTTTGAATTTTCGAATTTTTGCCAAAAATGGCAAAACACAAATTTGTTTCTATCTCCTTAACCGTGCGAGATAGAGCGATTTCGTCGAAATTTTCGACCCACAGGGTATCTGAGGAATGTAATATTTGCAATTTTCAAAAAACTTTCCCCTCCCCAAAAATGGCGGCCATTTTAAATTTTCGAATTTTTGCCAAAAATGGCAAAACACAAATTTGCTTCTATCTCCTTAACCGTGCCAGATAGAGTGATTTCGTCGAAATTTTCGACCTACAGGGTATCTAAGGAATGCAATCTTTGCAATTTTCCAAAAATTTTCCCCTCCCCAAAAATGGCGGCCATTTTGAATTTTCGAATTTTTGCCAAAAATGGCAAAACACAAATTTGCTTCTATCTCCTTAACCGTGCGAGATAGAGCGATTTCGTGGAAATTTTCGACCCACAGGGTATCTAAGGAATGTAATATTTGCAATTTTCAAAAAATTTTCTCCTCCCCAAAAATGGCGGCCATTTTGAATTTTCGAATTTTTGCCAAAAATGGCAAAACACAAATTTCCTTCTATCTCCTTAACCGTGTGAGATAGAGCGATTTCGTCGAAATTTTCAACCCACAGGGTATCTAAGGAGTGTACTCTTTGCAATTTTCAAAAAATTTTCCCCTCCCCAAAAATGGCGGCCATTTTGAATTTTCGAATTTTTGCCAAAAATGGCAAAACACAAATTTGTTTCTATCTCCTTAACCGTGCGAGATAGAGCGATTTCGTCGAAATTTTCGACCCACAGGGTATCTGACGAGTGTACTCTTTGCAATTTTCAAAAAATTTTCCCCTCCCCAAAAATGGCGGCCATTTTGAATTTTCCAATTTTTGCCAAAAATGGCAAAACACTAATTTGCTTCTATCTCCTTAACCGTGCGAGATAGAGCGATTTCGTCGAAATTTTCGACCCACAGGGTATTTAAGGAATGTAATATTTGCAATTTTCAAAAAATTTTCCCCTCCCCAAAAATGGCGGCCATTTTGAATTTTCGAATTTTTGCCAAAAATGGCAAAACACTAATTTGCTTCTATCTCCTTAACCGTGCGAGATAGAGTGATTTCGTCGAAATTTTCGACCCTCAGGGTATCTAAGGAATGCAATCTTTGCAATTTTCAAAAAATTTTCCCCTCCCCAAAATTGGCGGCCATTTTGAATTTTCGAATTTTTGCCAAAAATGGCAAAACACAAATTTGCTTCTATTTCCTTAACCGTGCCAGATAGAGCGATTTCGTCAAAATTTTCGACCCACAGGGTATCTGAGCATTATACTCTTGGTAATTTTAAAAAAATTTTCCCCTCCCCAAAAATGGCGGCCATTTTGAATTTTCGAATTTTTGCCAAAAATGGCAAAACACAAATTTGCTTCTATCTCCTTAACCGTGCGAGATAGAGCGATTTCGTCGAAATTTTCGACCCACAGGGTATCTAAGGAATGCAATCTTTGCAATTTTCCCAAAATTTTCAGCTCCCCAAAAATGGCGGCCATTTTGAATTTTCGAATTTTTGCCAAAAATGGCAAAACACAAATTTGCTTCTATCTCCTTAACCGTGCAAGATAGAGCGATTTCGTCGAAATTTTCGACCCACAGGGTATCTGAGCATTGTACTCTTGGTAATTTTCAAAAAATTTTCCCCTCCCCAAAAATGGCGGCCATTTTGAATTTTCCAATTTTTGCCAAAAATGGCAAAACACTAATTTGCTTCTATCTCCTTAACCGTGCGAGATAGAGCGATTTCGTCGAAATTTTCGACCCACAGGGTATCTAAGGAATGTAATATTTGCAATTTTCAAAAAAATTTCCCCTCCCCAAAAATGGCGGCCATTTTGAATTTTCGAATTTTTGCCAAAAATGGCAAAACACTAATTTGCTTCTATCTCCTTAACCGTGCGAGATAGAGTGATTTCGTCGAAATTTTCGACCCACAGGGTATCTAAGGAATGCAATCTTTGCAATTTTCAAAAAATTTTCCCCTCCCCAAAATTGGCGGCCATTTTGAATTTTCGAATTTTTGCCAAAAATGGCAAAACACAAATTTGCTTCTATTTCCTTAACCGTGCCAGATAGAGCGATTTCGTCAAAATTTTCGACCCACAGGGTATCTGAGCATTATACTCTTGGTAATTTTAAAAAAATTTTCCCCTCCCCAAAAATGGCGGCCATTTTGAATTTTCGAATTTTTGCCAAAAATGGCAAAACACAAATTTGCTTCTATCTCCTTAACCGTGCGAGATAGAGCGATTTCGTCAAAATTTTCGACGCACAGGGTATCTAAGCAATGCAATCTTTGCAAATTTCCAAAAATTTTCCCCTCCCCAAAAATGGCGGCCATTTTGAATTTTCGAAGTTTTGCCAAAAATGGCAAAACACAAATTTCCTTCTATCTCCTTAACCATGCGAGATAGAGCGATTTCGTCGAAATTTTCGACCCACAGGTATTTGAGCATTGTATTCTTGGCAATTTAAAAAAAAATTTCCCCTCCCCTAAAATGGCGGCCATTTTGAATTTTCAAATTTTTGCCAAAAATGGCAAAACACAAATTTGCTTCTATCTCCTTAACCATGCGAGATAGAGCGATTTCGTCGAAATTTTTCAACCCACAGGGTATCTAAGGAATGTAATATTTGCAATTTTCAAAAAATTTTCCCCTCCCCAAAAATGGCAGCCATTTTGAATTTTCGAATTTTTGCCCAAAATGGAAAAACACAAACTGGCCTTAACCGTGCAAAATAGAGTTATTTTGTTGAAATTTTCGACCCATAGGGTATCTAAGAAATGTACTCTTGGCCATTTTCAAAAAAATTTCCTTTTCCCAAAAATGGCGGCCATTTTGAATTTTCAAATTTTTGCCAAAAATAGAAAAACAGGAATTTGCTTCTATCTTCTTAACCGTGCAAGATAGAGTGATTTCGTCAAAATTTTCAACCCAACCAATGCAAAAAGGCATGAAGCTGAAATAATTTACATCTACACTAACAAATATTTAAGCATCATTGATATATTTTACAAATGAAACAGGGTCTTGTAAGACTACTGTACAATTTGGGCAAAAGGTTCATGGGTGGACATTACACATGATAATGTGTGTTCTTCTATGCTATCCTGTTTCTATTCGCATCTACTATCAACAGGGCGGCCTATTTCTAGTTATATTTTGGCATTGATTGGTTAAGAAATGGCTGAGTAATTAATGATTAATTAATCATTATGAATTTTCCAAATAAGGAATACACAAAAATGCTTATATCTCGAAAACCGTGCTAGATAGAGCGATTTCGACGAAATTTTTGACCCCCAGGGTATCTCTGCAGAGTAGTTATCCCAATTATCAAAAAAAATTTTGTCTCGCCAAAAATGGCGGCCATTTTGAATTTTCAAATTTTTCGCAAAAATTGCAAAACATAAAAATGCTTGTATCTCGAAAACCGTACTAGATAGAGCGATTTCGACGAAATTTTTGACCCACAGGGTATGTCTGCAGAGTAGCCATGCCTATTTTCAAAAAAATTTTGTCTCGCCAAAAATGGCAGCCATTTTGAATTTTCGAATTTTTCGCAAAAATTGCAAAACATAAAAATGCTTATATCTCGAAAACCGTGCTAGATAGAGCGATTTCGACGAAATTTTTGACCCACAGGGTATCTATGCAGAATAGCCATGCCTATTTTCAAAAAAATTTTGTCTCGCCAAAAATGGCAGCCATTTTGAATTTTCGAATTTTTCGCAAAAATTGCAAAACATAAAAATGCTTATATCTCGAAAACCGTGCTAGATAGAGCGATTTCGACGAAATTTTTGACCCACAGGGTATCTATGCAGAGTAGCCATGCCAATATTCAAAAAAATTTTGTCTCGCAAAAAATGGCGGCCATTTTCGAATTTTTCGCAAAAATTGCAAAACATAAAAATGCTTATATCTCTAAAACCGTGCTAGATAGAGCGATTTCAACAAAATTTTTGACCCGCAGGGTGTCTCTGCAGAGTAGCCATGCCTATTTTCAAAAAAATTTTGTCTGGCCAAAAATGGCGGCCATTTTGAATTTTCGAATTTTTCGCAAAAATTGCAAAACATAAAAATGCTTATATCTCGAAAACCGTGCTAGATAGAGCGATTTCGACGAAATTTTTGACCCACAGGGTATCTCTCCAGAGTAGCCATGCCAATTTTCAAAAAAAATTTGTCTCGCCAAAAATGGCGGCCATTTTGAATTTTCGAATTTTTCGCAAAAATTGCAAAACATAAAAATGCTTATATCTCGAAAACCCTGCTTGAATTTTCGAATTTTTGCACAAAAATTGCAAAACACAAAAATGCTAATATCTCGCAAACCATGCTACATAGAACAATTTCGACGAAATTTTTGATCTTCAGGGTATCTCTGCAGAGCAGCTATCCCAAAGAGCTTTCACTCTGTGAAGTTTCAGACCCGTAGCTAATTATTCACCTACTCAAAATGAGTAAATGCTAATTATCTCTAAAACTATTGCGGATACCCAATTTTTATCAAATAACTCATTCATCTACTTTTGGCAGAGCTTTCACATGGTGAAGCTTCAGACCCGTAGATAATTACTCACCTACTCAAAATGAGTAAATGCGAATTATTTCTTAAAAGTATTGCAGATAGCCAATTTTTCTCAAATAACTCATTCATCTACTTTTGGAAGAGCTTTCACATGGTGAAGTTTCAGACCCATAGCTAATTACTCACCTACTCAAAATGAGTAAATGCGAATTACCTCTAAAAGTATTGCAGATAGCCAATTTTTCTCGAATAACTCATTCACCTACTTTTGGGAGAGCTTTCACTCGGTGAAGTTTCAGACCCGTAGCTAATTATTCACCTACTCAAAATGAGTAAATGCTAATTATCTGTAAAAGTATTGCGGATACCCAATTTTTATCAAATAACTCATTCATCTACTTGTGGGAGAGCTTTCACATGGTGAAGTTTCAGACCCATAGCTAATTAGTACATGCGAATTACCTCCAAAAGTATTGCAGATAGCCAATTTTTCTCAAATAACTCATTCACCTACTTTTGGGAGAGCTTTCACTCTGTGAAGTTTCAGACCTATAGCTAATTATTCACCTACTCAAAATGAGTAAATGCTAATTATCTGTAAAAGTATTGCGGATACCCAATTTTTATCAAATACTCATTCATCTACTTGTTGGGAGAGCTTTCACATGGTGAAGTTTCAGACCCATAGCTAATTACTCATCTACTCAAAATGAGTAAATGCGAATTATCTCTAAAAGTATTGCAGACAGCCAATTTTTCTCAAATAACTCATTCACCTACTTTTGGGAGAGCTTTCACTCCGTGAAGTTTCAGACCCATAGCTAATTATTCGCCTACTCAAAATGAGTTAATGCGAATTATCTCTAAAAGTATTGCGGATACCCAATTTTTATCAAATAACTCATTCATCTACTTTTGGGAGAACTTTCACTTGGTGAAGTTCCAGACCCGTAGGTAATTACTCACCTACTCAAAAGGATTAAATGTGAATTATCTCTTAATAGTATTGCAGATAGCCAATTTTTTTCAAGTAACTCATTAACCTACTTTTGGAAGAGCTTTCACACACGAAAATGAAAAATTGTGAATATCTCGGAAAAGCTATTTCTTCTCCTTTAATGCTCGGCAGGAGATACACACTGCGGCAGTGGTCTTGTCAAAAAGTTTTGTCTCCCCAAAAATGGTGGCCGTTTTGAATTTTCAAAGTTTTTGCGAAACACAAAAATGCTTATATCTCGAAAACCGTGCTAGATGGAGCGAACTCAACAAAATTTTTGACCTGCTGGGTATCTCTGCAGAGTAGCCATGCCAATTTTCAAAATATTTTTGTCTCGCCAAATATAGCGGAGATTTTGAATTTTCGAATTTTTTGCAAAACACAAAAATGCTTATATCTTGAAAACCGTGCTAGATAGAGCAGACTGCGCTGACTTTGGTTGCCACAACAGTATAAGGCTAGAAACGAAGCATTTTCTTAATACTTTAGCACTCACCTTTATATCCTTTTCGGGACGCTTTGTTTTTGCTATGCAAAAACATTATCCTTTTTTTTTGGCGAGCGATCCTCTAGTTATTTTTATTATCTCCCGCCCGGCTCGCCGGCGGGAGATTATAATTTGCACCATGTGTGTGCGTACGTGCATGCGTGAGTGGGTCACGCAGTTGTCTCTGAAACTACTACAGTTACACATTTTTGGTAAATTACTTGTCCTAATGAATTTTTACGCTCTTCAAAATTTTTTTGGTTTGGTGAACTTTGGCCTACTTTTGAGTAAGTAATAGCACTTTTACCTAATATAATTATATGGCTTATAACTCTCAAACTATTGCATTTAGAGTATTTTGTTGCAATATGTTGTTCGGCTACTTTCTCCACAGCTACAACATGGTCAGTAGTTTGGAAGTGTATCTCCATAGCTAAGTGAGTAATAGCTACTTTTTCAATTTTTAATGATAACCGTAATGAGTAAATGGCTTATATCTTCAAAAGTATTGCAGCTGCACAATTTCTCTCAAATATGTTGTTCATCTATTTTTTACCCGACAGCCCATGGTGTCCGGATGGGTGGGCGGGCGGGCAGGCGGCGGGAAAAAGTTTGTCCAGACTGTATCTCACAAACCGTAAGGTGTAGGGAGTTGGAACTTGGTAGGGATATTTGTTAGGATGTGTAGGTGTGCAACGTCATGGTCTGACCCTGATTTGACCTTGCCGCAGTGACCTTGAGTTTGAAGATCTTGTCCAAGCTATATCTCGGAAACCGTAAGGTGTGGGAAGTTGATACTTGGTAGGAACATTGGTTAGGGGATGTAGGTGTGCAACGTCATGGTCTGACCTTGATTTGACCCTTGACCTGGCCGTAGTGACCTTGACCTATAAAATCTTGTCTGGGCTATTTAGTGCTCAGCGGGAGATACACACCGCGGCAGTGGTCTTGTTTAAAATAGTATGCGGGCTTGAGCTGGACGTATTCAGTTGGGTACGTTTTAATTTTAGATAAACATTGTTATGCATTTTGTCAACTGAAAAACTCTGGGAGATTATTTATTGTAAAACCCCAAGCGAACACGTCTTCAGTAATATATGTAGGTGTGTTTGGTTGGTAATGCATTGTTGACATCTTGTCTTTTATACACGTTGTCAGTCTGTGAACCTACTCCAGGAGATTATAAATTGCAAAACCCAATTGAACACACTTTCATTGATTAGCGCATTATGAAAGAAGTTGTGTAGCGGGGTGGTGTAATTGAATTAATCACTCCCCTATTGTAACAATGGTGATAAAGATCAAAGAAGTTGGGCGTTTCTGTGAATGGTACGTTTTATAAAGCACTAGAATTAATCGTTTCTGAGACTGTGTAAAATCCTGTATTATCGCTCACTGTAGACGGTGCATTATACATTGTAGGGAGACATGATTTCGGTTCGGTTAATCCGGAGATTCGGATAATAGAAGGCCGTATAATCAAGGTTCTACTGTACATGCTACACACCACAAGCCTTGTACTTCATCAAAACCCTTGGAAATCTTGTGTGACTGGATTTTTTCCCCAGGAGCTGCATCTGAGCACACCTCGGCACAGGCATTATTCCATTCAGCATCAAGTATAACTGCAGTAATTACCCACCAATAGTCTCATGTAGTTGAGGAAACAGGTAGATGATTTCCTGGAGTCAGCCTACTGGGTTTGTTGAGCAAGGAGAAAGCAGGAAGTTGGCTGACTCCTTATTATATATGGAAAAAACACAGCTCTGTTTCTCTGTAAGATAGTTTATTTGTGAAATATAACATTTGATTGGTTGATCTGACACTGTTTAGCTGTTAGAGATTACACATATTGACAAAGCAGTGTTTCTTTTGTTATTCCATGAACAAAAGGACACATTTAATTGATCCTATTAATTTTATGACACAGTGTTTGCTCTCGAAATACAGCTATCACAATATCAACAATATTCCTATACATTTTATTCTTAAAATGTTCGACAACCTGAAAGCACCACACTACAGAAGCATGCCACATATTTCTAAAATATGGCCCAGGCGATATATATACCATCCATCATTAGATAAAAAATACAATGCGATGGTAGTCAAAAATCAGTAGAATGTATTACATGGCATGTATAATACAAAATCTCACAAGAACCCATGTTGTAAGATGTTAGGTTGAAAAACAGTAGCTATACCAGGAGTTCAAAACAGTTTTTCCCCAGAGTTTAATTTCTAAAAAGTACTTTGTAGACCTGGACAATATTTTAAAAATTTGTGGTGTGTAAAACCAAACTTCTGTTATCTGAACCGTGTCTGGAGTAGAGAATCTATTTCAACATATGGAAATTTATGCATATAATTCTTGGAATAACTTACAGAACTTATGTGTATTATGTATTTATTTATCCAATGAAATGTTATAATGACAGAAGTTCAGATAATAGAGGTTTTTTCTGAATGAACAACAACAAAGCACAGACATAAACAACAGTACACCATTTTTATCCACTAAAACACGGGTAAACAACACATTTGTATATTACAGCAGTAATACTTTGCACTTAACAATAAAAAAACAGTATACATATGTGCATCAGACTCGCAACAGGTGCTTTCAAAGCCTATGTACAACTCACTAAATTTCATTAATATGACAAGTGGCGGGGTTATAATACAGGAGAACACAACATCTAACCATTGAAAATATTCAAATTTTGTTTAGATTTGTCACGTGAGAGTTTGATAACTAGATCCAACATAAGAATATTTCTGTTATGTGAAAAATGTTTCAAATCCATGAAATAAGTATAATTAGAAACATGATTAATATTTTTACACAGATCATGACCCCATTGATTTATTTCAAAAATAGTAGCCCTTGTTCAAGTCGGGCATTACAACCAGCAATATGTGTGCAATATTTGAAATCTGGTAGAAAGTTTAACTCTACATTAAGCTAACATTAATTTGAAGGGCATATTTACAATAATTGCCCATCATCAGATTAAGTGTGGAAAAATGGTAAAAAAATTTCTTTAACCCACTGGGGGGTGAAAGCTCACAAGATCAGAAAGTGCTGTATTTTTATTGGTATATAAGTGGAAGTTATAACTAGACACCCTGGTGGATACTTGAAGTTCTAGTTATACTGTATTACAATTGTCCAATTAAATTACAGTTAAACCCTGGGGCTGTATTCACAAAAGGTCTTAGTCAAGTCTTGGGCTCAACTTTACTATATATATAGCCAACTTAAGCCTACGACTTTGCTAGGACCTTTTGTGAATGCAGCCCCGTGTGTTTCAAAGCTCAAGAAAACCATACAAATACTTCTCATCCATGAGGTCCAGCCAACTGGAGTGAAATTCAATGGAAATGGTTGCCTGGATGAATGGAGGAATTTGTTCTCCTTAAAAGGGAATTATACTTGACACAGCAGTACTTAAAGAGGACTGACTGTGTCAGTATATATTTCAAAGCAAGGCCTGATTAATAGTAATTACAAACACACATACACAATGAATTAATACTGAAATGTGATGTCAGAGAGAAAGAGAGTTGTATGTGCTGACTGAAAATGTGTTAAATTGTGGTGAAAATAGTTTCAATGTTTATGATAGCCTGTAAAGTTGTTCAACAGTGTGACAAACGTTTAAGCATCTTGACAGACCATACAATGTTTTGTTATCTGTAAAACTGGCCAAATCTTGGAGAAAGTTTGCTTGTGCATTTAGGCTTTAATGTGATAATTTAGCTTATCCAGGTTAGATGAAACTGTTATAATTGACCAAATCGTAGCATGTTTCAACTTATTACAACTTATTATGGGAAAGTATTTCACCAGTCAGCACAAAAAAGGGTCTGAAAAATGCAGATCTAACCAAGGAATACGAAAAAAAAAACATTAACACAAAAAACCACAATATCACAGGGTTTATATACAAGTTATCACAGATGAATTGGTCCATGGTGACCTATAACTGACTGTTATAGTAAAATAATAGAATAAAGACTTGTCTTTAACATTTATAAAAACACTCATATTTCATAAAGCTTACATCTTTCAATGGAAATTATAACTATTTAAATCTTGAAATAAACCTTTTTCACCTGATTATGAATAAACATGTAATACTGAATACTGCAAGCAAAAATTAATGGTAGTCTTCTGCTGTGTAATATTCTGAGAGTAATATATTAGTTGACTCATATGATCACATATCCTGTTGAACATTTAAATGTACACAATAAATATAAAGGGAAACCATATCTACTATTTTACTCCCTTTAAAATAAGCTAAGACAAAATTAGAAAGTCCTCTCAAGCTATCTTGTAAAATGTATATCTGATAAAGTCCTTTATTTACTTCAACCTTTACATTATCTCTTGGGATTTGAAATTTTTTTCTATAAATATCCTTTAAGCAGATGTTTAGCTAAACCTACACAGAAGTCTATTCAACAAAACAATACATAATATTCCAGACACCTATATTATAACAGAGTCTTTTCATTATCCATCAATCCCATGCTGATGATTGATGCCTGTCAATCAGCTGTAGGTTGACCCCACCCCTTTTCATTGCTGTACAGTGGATTCGTCTTGCTGCCAAGTTTCCTTAGTGTCATTAGAGCTGGTGTACTTGAGTCTAGGCTGGTCTACTTCCTGTACAGCTGGGATAGTGGGTGTGGCTTTGGGCGTGGCTAATCTAGAGGCTGGTCTGGACCCCCTTTTACTACTGGGCCTGAAAACATCCGATGTTGGAGGTCTCACTGAAACAAGGAAAAAGAAAATAGAAATTGCAAGGCAGTGCATTCCAAGAAACAAACACTTAAACATACAAGAATACTCTAATATAGCACTTTTGACCATGATGGAGAGGTCCAGCGCATTTAAAAGAGGAGACAAAGGTAACAATATACCTTGAAGAGAGATTTGCAGCCTATCATTTTCAATCGGTTGTTTTGATATTCCAAACCTCTAGGACCAATATTGACTATGTTAAGGGAGATTCAAGGTCAAATCTGACCTGCTGAAGGTCAAAGATATTATCAACAGTCCATGGCTTTGTCAACTTCTACAAAATAATTGAATAATTTTCTCAGAGTCCCAATGGCCATGAAGTTGAAGGTCAAGGTCACAAAATGTTTGACTTATGTCCCATATATAAATAGAGTAAGAAATCTAAAATTCGCCACAAATCTGAAATTCACCACATGTTGAAGTACTAATAAAATAAATTAATTGAGGTGAGATTTGTTGAATGTACAGTAAATTAAGGCTTTTTGAACTGAAAAATACCAATTTTAAAACAAAATATCATTTTCTTTGTAAAATTAACTGAGGTTTTAGAGGTGGCGAATTTCAGATTCCTGGCGAATTTTAGATTTCTTACTCTATACAATATAAAATATGGTTATTGTATCAAACAGAAAATCACAACAGCATGTAAAACTTAAAGGTATTTCCCAAATTTTGTCTGGAGATATGATAATGTTACAAAATACAGCAATGTTTAAATGTACAACAGACATACATTCACCAACTTAGAGAGAGAAGATCTAGAAAAGATTCAGATATTCAAGATCATGTCTTTAAACATCTTCCAAAAGATATTTTCCTCAGAGTTTTTTCAGTTGTTTGAAAGAAGCAAAGAAGGTCATACAAGTTGGTCAGGATTCTCAATCATTATGATAAAACCATCAGATATCAGCAAGTAATTATACCAACTTGCTGACAGAAGGCCAGGCTGAGATTCAAAGCCATGACCCTAGAAAGTCCACCACACTACCATGAACCCACAAATTTTTTCACAAATATTAAAAATAGCCTCAGAGACACCCGTACTGCACAACCTGCAGAAATATTTTTCAACACCATTAGATACAGAAGTAGTGAAACAGTACAAAGATTGGGCTACTTTCAGAGCAGTGTCAGTTATATAAACAGGCCCAAATAATGTTTAAGTAGAGAAAATAATGTGTAAGAGAAAGAAAATGTATGTAAAGATGAAGTATTAAAACAAGACAATTCAATAGCAAGATGATGGCATCCATCAGTAAACTAACGATGGTCAGAGATCCCCCAAAAGGCGGATTGTGCAGGCAGCAATAAGGTGAGCGACTGCTGTAATCAAATTTAGAAACGGGGAAAGAAATGTTAGGTCACCCAGTTAAGGTAAATGTGTTAGACGTGCTAAGAAATGTAAAACTTGTAATCTAGGTTACATAATTGTATCTATGCTATAAACGGACAAACGAATGGACGGAATTGCACCAATTCCGAAAGCAACTTAGCTATGATCGTGATCTATCTCCCTGTCAAGTTTGAATTCGACTGGACAAAGCATTTTCGAGTTAGAGTCCAGAAACTGAAATGTTGATGGACAGACAAACGGACAAAAAAACGGACACACAAATGGACAGAATCACACCAATTTCAAATGCAAACTTAGCTATGATGGTGCTCTATCTCCCTGTCATGTTTAAATTTGATTGGACAAAGCATTTTCGAGTTAGAGTCCAGAAACAGAAATGTTTAAAGACAAATGGATAAAAAACGGACAAACGGTCATAATTACATCAATTTTGAAAGCAACTTAGCTATGATACTGATCTATATTCCTGTCAAGTTTGAATTTGATTGGACAAAGCGTTAGAGTCAGAAAGTTAAGAGTCCGGAAACGGAAATGTTGATGGACAAACAGACAAAAAATGGACAAACGGACGGAATTACACCAATTTCGAAAGAAACCTAGCTATGATGGTGATCTATCTCCCTGTCAAGCTTGAATTCGATTGGTAAAGCATTTTTGAATTGGGAGTCCAGACACAAAAATGTTGATGGACTGACAAACGGACAAAAAAACGAACAAACGAATGAATGGAATTCCACCAATTTCAAAAGCAACCTAGCTATGATGGTGATCTATCTCCCTGTCAAGTTTGAATTTGATTGGACACAGTGTTTTCCAGTTAGCATCAAGAAACAGAAATGTTGACTGACAGACAAATGGATAAAAAACTGACAAATAAATACACAGAATTACACTAATTTCGAAAGCAACTTAGCTATGATGCTGATCTATATTCCTGGCAAGTTTGAATTCGATTGGACAAAGCATTTTATAATTAAGAGTCCGGAAACGGAAATGTTGATGGACAGAAAAATGGACAAACGAACAGACTGAATTACACCAATTTCAAAATGAACCTAGCTATGATGGTGATCTATCTCCCTGTCAAGTTTGAATTCGATTGGATAAAGCATTTTTGAGTTGGAGTACGGACATGAAAATGTTGACAGACAGACAAACGGACAAAAAACCAACAAACAGAATTACACCAATTTCGAAAGCAACCTATCTATGATGGTGATCTATCTCCCTGTCAAGTTTGCATTTGATTGGTCAAAGCTTTTTTGAGGTAGAGTCTGGAAAAGAAAATGTTGGACAGACAACCCACCTAAAAATTATGACGCTGTAAAATTTATTAACTGGAGAATATATGTCAATGGAAATGGAACAATTATGTAAACGTACATATAATAATCAGTTGCAGCAATTCACATATTTTTGTCTTAAGAAAAACATGTCTCATATATTGCAGATGAACACGCTTTGGCAGAGCAGAAGCTAAAGGTCACACCATGATGCATACCTATAACCCCTAACCAATGTCCATACCAAGTGTCAAGCTTCTACACCTTACAGAAGAGCCCGAACAAGATTTTATAGTCAAGGTCATTACGGGAAGGTCAAAGGTCAAATCAAGGCCAAACCATGACTTTTCACACAACTCCCAACAAATGTCCTTACCAAGTATCAACTTCCTACACCGTATGGTCTGAGATATAGCCCAGACAAGATTTTATAGGTCAAGGTCACTACAGTAAGGTCAAATTAAGGTCGCACCATGACATTGCACACCTACACCCCCTAACCAATGTGTCTACCAAGTATCAACTTCCTACACCTTACGGTTTCCGAGATATAGCCCAGACAACATTTTATAGATCAAGGTCACTACGGCAAGGTCAAAGGTCAAATCAAGGTCACATTATGATGTTGCACACCTAAAACCCCCAACCAATGTCCCTACCAAGTATCAACTTCCTACACCTTACGGTTTCTAAGATATAGCCTGGACAAGATTTTCAAACCCAAGGTCACTACGGGAAGGTCAAAGGTCAAATCAAGGTCACACTATGACGTTGCACACCTACACCCCCTAACTAATGTCCTTACCAAGTATCAACTTCCTACACCTTATGGCTGCTGAGATATAGCCCGGACAAGATTTCAAACTCAAGGTCACTGCGGCAAGGTCAAAGGTCAAATCAGGGTCACACCATGATATTGCACACCTACACCCTCTAACCAATGTCCCTACCAAGTATCAACATCCTACACCTTACGGTTTGTGAGATAGACCAAACTTATTCCAGCCGCCCAAACACCCGCCCATCCGGACACCATGGGTGAAAACAATACCTCAACAGCCCTTAAGGGCTGTGAGGTAAAACACATAACAATTTTTGACATTGGGAACTCAAACCTGGATCCATTTATGCCTAAATTTGACTTACAATGGCTCTACTATACAGAATTCACTGTAATAGTGACTCTTTTACAAGTGCAGCTAATACATTGACATTGCTGTGAAAATGGTACACATGTACTCATTACATGCAATACTAATCTAATGCTTTATATGTTCACAAATGGAACTCCATGTGTTGAATTAACAAAACAATGGGCAAAAATTACATTCAAAGGACATACTAGATCAGGGTTATGGGTGTGAAAGATGGAAAATACCAGGTGTGGAAACTTGATCTGAAGAGGAGAGTCGACTTCATTAAGATGCTTCCTAAAGAAAATATTATTAAGGGAGTGATGCTTGTTATAAAGAGGGAGCACTTTTTTATTTTATTTTTTATTTCAGGTTTTACATCGCTTTTAAAACTGTACAGGTCCTATCACGACAGGTAGTTGGAAGGGCAGAGGAAACCAGTACATACAGTAGGTCAAGGTTCTGTACTGTAAACTGCCGACCAACGGCAAGCAACTACCAGCTTTCCTACTTGAGGCCGTGCCGGGAACCGAAACCCCAGCCTCAGAGGTGGGAGGCGAGAGTGTTACCACTCTGCCATTGTGGCCATAAAAGAGGGAACAAGTTACAAAATGTAGGTGCATATCTGCTAAAAAAATGTTCATGTGATATATAAATTTATAATCATAAGAGGAGACTTTAAGGAATATGTTTAGTTCAATTGGTTCTGTTATTTCTAGACAAGGTATACTGATGCAGTATTTCCTTGATGGTTTACTGATTGGCCATGTTGTAGAATAAAATTTTATTCTGTACCACTGGGAACTAATGTAATTTCAGTTGTGGGGTAATGTGGGAAAATCTGTAAGATCAAGTTTCAATCCAACTGATTGATTTCTATACATGCAGGAATCTCCTGAATGAAATTGCGGAAGAGTAACCATGCAAGTGCAATTTATACATTTTCTCATTTCTGACAATAACAGGATAAACATTCATCACAAAGGATATTTTTCCTGAATTCTATCAGAAACAGGACAGAAAACTTTTGGTAACTGGAGAAATGTGGAAAATACCTATAATTAAGTATGAATCCTGATAAAAGTGTTTTTATATACAGAACATAAACACAGAGATGACGGAAATGTGCAGGAAATATGGGACACAAAGGGATTGCAAGATGTTAGGTACATTTGAATAATTAATAAACATATTTATAGCAATTCATAATTACCATCCCACGCATCATTAAAACTGAAGGTGTAATCTGTAGAAAGGCGTAAGGTGGATGTGAATAATGACATGCAACAAATACATGAAGATTGATACGTCACAACTTTTGTACAGTAAGTTATAGAACATTTGCCACAACTGAAGAAACCCCTCACATTTTGCTTTGAATTCTGGATTAACATTGTGGGCTTTTGGCAGGTTTAAACCACTTATTTAATCTGTTGAATATTTCTATTAATATTAGAGGGAAGGTCTGTGTATGAGTAAGGGAATTGTGCTGAGTGGTGAATTTTATTTGCAGTGTCAAATTTCACATCTTACTCTATTTCTTAACAAGGCTTTGAAAAGAACATTACAACTGTTTTCAGTTACCTTAGACAAATAAAACTATCAGATCAATTAATTCTGAATTGTTTGCACACTGCAATGAAGTGCTACTTTCATACCTTACTAACAAAGGACAACAATGTGAACTCAGTATATAAAAAAAATGCTCGTATTACTGTGTATATTGATGAATTCACACTGTAGATGAACATTATCAATACAGTATAACTGCTACCTGAAAAAATATGTATCATTAGAGTTCAATGGTAAATTACAGTATAGTGACAGTTTTGCCCTCATTGGAAGAAATGATTAAAAATAAAATTGCTTATTTATTATTAATGCATTCAGTGCATCTTTAATTTTAGTACATAAATACAGTATTAACTGATCTAGATTATCAAAACCTGTGGTACTGTATTTTAAAACCTCATGCTTACTCAGACAATTTCAATATTATACAATTCATAATACTCATACCTGTGGTCGAATTTGTAATCATGAAAAACATTGGGAGATATAATTTTACAATGCTTCTGATACCTATGAATACACAGGCAATTTGTTTGAGATTAAGGTCAGAATAAGATGCAATTAGATGAGCTATGCTAGACCTCACGGTGTTTAACCATCACAAAAGAAATCACTGCATCTGAGTTAAAGGGTAAATAATACAAGGAGTGTGCGTTCACATTGTCACCAGTTTAAATGGAATTGATTTGCATTAACATGGGTCAAGGGTTTTGTCTGGGAATGGCACAGGAAGTGCACATTGATCGGATAATTAATGGAGCATAATGTATCAAATGGTTTTATTACTAGCTAAATACAGTAAAACTGAGAGTGTGGACAGAATGTATTGACACAGAATTAACTCTATATTTGCAGAAGCTTTCTTCATCTCATCTATTATAATCTCTCTGTATGGTTATTGCATTATTGTCATGAAAACAGCATGTAAAATTATATTTGTTACAATGTAAACAATAAACAACAATCAACCATTGTCTTATCACTGCCTTGTAAAATGGTGTGTATAACAATGGTAGTGTGAGAAAAGTGTCAATTTTTGCTTTTATATTTTTACTAAAAAAATTGTGTCAGCAAGTCAATCCATCAATGTCCTGCAACAGGAATACTGTCAGTAAAACAAAATTGAGCTGCATCTTTACCATGACATATTACTTTGGTTACAATATAATGACTGAAATAATCTACAACTGTCTCAACAAAATCACCTTGTTCTGTACATGATTGTAACTGACATGTGGGATTTGATCCTTAGAGGCTTATGTGTCTGGTGCCTACTGCAGTTTCTGTGGCATGAAGCAACTCAAAGTATTTTCAGTCCCCTGGACTGGTTGCCAGTCTGTTGCAGGTGTTCACTGATATTTTCCAAAAAAGATCAGATATGTTGTTTCTGTTCATCAATAATGGTAATTTGATTGCACTGAGTTCACTTGGTGGCTGTTAAATTGCAGGTCATTCTTGGCAATATATATAACATGGATTTTAAAAAGATATTTGATTTCTCTTGGGGAGTTTTAAGAATAGATCATATACCTTGTTCCTGTTCACCAATTGGTGGCAGCTTGGTGGCACTAGTCACACTCCTTGGTCTGGGGCTGCTGGGTTCAAGGCTGATTCTGCGTAAAATAGTAATAAAAAAACAATACATTTTTGAACAAATCTCACAATTAAAATCACTTTGTCCACTTCCTCTTTGAGCTCAAGAAATTATGGTTACAGAGACTATTGTGAAAATGGTCTGTAATCAGAACTGGAGCATATTTTTGCAAAGATGCCCAATGAAATGCTATTCCACAGTTATTTGCCATTGATATAGGAATAACCCGTGACCAAACCACGGTATACGCAGAATTTTACCATGGTTTGAGATTATAAACCCCGAAGGCGAAGCCTAAGGGGTTTATTGCCTCAAACCATGGTAAAATTCTGCGTATACCGTGGTTTTGGAGGGGGTTATTCCTATTCTAACATGACACATTATTTTAAGATGAATAATTATTGTAAATTTTACTGTAAGACGTTCATTGTTACGACAGCCATAATGAGCGATAATAGGGAGTGACATGGTTACGCTGTATTTTGCCGCTGAAGTATTTCGTCGTTTAGCCAATCAGAATCGAGGACACATCCGTGTCATGTCAGAATCATGTTTTAACAGAATGAAGTTATTAACACAAATGACAGAACTGTTCATTTGAAACATAATTGCAAAAGTGTGCAATATCAAATGCAATATATTATGTTAACTAAGTATATCTGTGTGCATGTGTTTCAGATGATCACAAAAAATGGATCTAATTCCAAGACTACCTTCCTTGCTAGTATTTTACTATCTCTCTATTTGAAGGTGTCAAAAACTAATTGAAACTTGAAATGATTGAACCATATAAGAATGCATCCATGGACTTTTTTTGAGAAGTGTTAATATAAGTGTTAATATAAGTGGACATTTTGTAATAAAAGTTAGGGATCTACCACAGTCGTTTGGGCTATGTGGTACTGTTTCCTTGTGGGTTGCATAAGCATCTGTTATATTTGTTGTTGTCATAATGAATTCTGTTACTTAATATTACTATCACTGCACATGTATTAGAGTCTGAAATGGATATGCTGAGAATGTTATGGAACCAATATTATGAGGTGCCTCTGACTGGTATGAATAACTTAAGCTTATTCCCTTGATAAGACATTTATCAACAAGTGGCTATTTTTATAGGTGCTAACACTCATTGTCCATCTAATGTTGTCTCACTGATAGGAAAGCTCATTGTGTAGGGCATCAGCATGGTACTTCTGGTGTTTATCTCACAGGTCAGATTATTTCATGATATTTATTTATCTTTCAGTCTCCTTTGTAACTACAACCAAGTTAAACCAAATACAGGTTCTCTCAGTTGCTGTCTTAGCTAGAGAGTTGTCATACTGAGGCTACTGTTTCTAGTGTTTTTACAATACAGATGGTACAGTGGTTGTGCATTTAGTAGCTGATTTACTTCAATCTTAACCAACTTTATCACACTGAAGTATGTGTCAGGAACAGGAAGAGTATCATACCGAGGCTGTTCATGTGAGATGTTAACAAGATTGTTATACACAAATTGCATGTGATTATATCACTGGACCTACCTGTCAATCCTCTTGGTGACATCATCGCTATCACCCAGTATACCAGACACAGGCCTCTCAGTAACAGGAGGGATGTCATACTGAGGCTGTCTGTAGTAATCTTCCTGACTTTCCAACGCTGTTTTCAACATGTTCATCACCAGGGACTTCTCTATAAAGTTACAACAATGAAATTACTGTACATAATATATAATAACAGACTCAGTATCACAATTAAAAAGCTCCAGTATCAACAGAATTTGGTTCAAATTATGGCTAACTTTTACAGTTACATACAAAAATGTAGCATTTTCTCTAATTGGGTCCTCAAAGTTGAGTTTAGAAAATACTAGTATATATCTTTGAATTACACTGTTTCTGTTTAAAACTGTCTCCTGTTCATTGTCTACTGATAATTCATGGTACTTAAAAGCATGAGCCAGGAGTATAGTCATGTGTGCCCCCCACCACTGAGACTGTAGCTAGGAAATTTAGAAGTTGCTAACTGATGATTAACAACTAGTATGCACTGTTTTCCTCCATCTCCTCAACTGCCTACACAGCATGTTGAAATCAATATTCAATCTGAAGTCAATTCAATCAACAGAACCATATGATATCTGAAACTTAGCATTTGGTAAATACATTTATTTCCAAAGTATGGCCCAGACATTGTTTTCAAATTACAGTGGGCTAACTATTAATTGGAAAACTGAAACAGAGCTATAAGTGACAAATTACATTTTGTGCAGTGGGCTTTCTTTTGGTACTTTTATAAAAAGCTCACAATTGATTTTGTTGGAACTAAAGTCACAAATCTTTGCTGTAGAAATATATCTCTGACCTGAAAAATTCAGCTGTAAAATGCCAGACATGCTACTGTCTACTTCACAAAAGCTAGTCAAGTACAAATGTCTGCAAACCTTGGCCCTTCTATTACATAACAGTAGAGGAAATAAAAAGTGTCAAATATTTTATCACCAAGTGCTTTCTATCAGATATAATCATTTGAGTACAACCTCTGGAGGATGGGGGGGGGAGAAATTCTTGACTTAATTATACACTATATCATTACCAAAAACTATTCCATGTATTTAAGTAATAAATAAATCAAGAAATAAATCAAGAAATTCATGAATTCACCTCTGCAACTTGCATTTATTGAAATGTATTGTGGTCTCTGTGTACTACATTAATTCACCACAGTATATGAAATTTTTCATTGAGAAAACTTCCTTGTCGTTGGTTCAGCTAAGCTGCATTTTCATCAAATTTTCAATTTTTTTATGGTTTTGGGCCATCTCTCTTATTTTCTAAATTTCTATCAATTTTAAAAGATACCCCAATGGTGAATACCACATTTCTTATAATTAATCACTTACCTCTGTCCCCACAACTGACCAGCCAGTGTTGTACTGCCTTCACATCATCTGTCTGCAGAATCTGACATAGTAATGCCATAACCTGGGAATAAAGGGAAACATAAAAACATATAAAGACTGAAATATAGGCTGATGGTCATGTAAACCTAGACATAGGAAGTGTCTAGGAGTAGGAAGTGAACAGTTTTCTAGTGACTGTAGAAAACAAGACAGACTCTGAAAGGAAATTCCTGATAATCCAAGGTATTTTAGTAACACAGTTACACACTAGGTCACTACATTGTCACAATATAAATCAACCGGCTTATGTCAAAGTCAAAGTTGGGGTTTTACATCTCGTTCAACACCCAGGGTCATATCGGGACAGGTCTGTAGCATTGCCACTTGTCGGAATCGCACCCACACAGAGGTGACTGCCTGTGATTACATACCAAATTTGCTAACTACTAGGCCACTGAGGACCTCTAACTGGCCTGTGAGAGAGATTTGGATATCTATATAACCATGCATAAAAAGGGAAATTGCCATAAATTACTGCATTGTGCAAAATTATTGACTTTTTGAAGATACGTGATAGAAAAGCCAGTTCAACAAGTTCATAAAACATACATCCTACTGACGCAATGATTTATTTCAATTGTAGATTCATACTCAAGCTGTGAACTGCATATTCATAAAGAGTGACAAACACAGAAGTTGTTTATAAACTTATATAACTAGTACAAGTGAATTACGGTTCAAATAAAGTTGTCAAAGCCAACACTAGACTGGACAGGGTGCCATTCATGTGGAATGTTTAGGCTGTAACCTGGTATAGCATTAAGTGAAACCATCCTGGGTTATATATTAATATTTATGTATATAATTTTCACTATAAATTACAAAAAGTTATTTCAGTCATATACAGGAGATTTAGCCTTTTAATTGGCTGAAGTTTCCTAAGAAGAAATTTGGGAATTTAGGTATCCATTTAAAATATAGCTTATTTTGTGCTTAAACAAATAACCTATGCTATGTTTATAGAATTTTTTGCATATTCCGATTGAAGTGATATTCATTCATAGAACAAAATGCTGAACAATAATGTAGCAAAGTAATGATCCAAGCTATAAAAACATTTCATAATAATAATAATATACATTGTACATATAGACAATATAGAAAACAAGGCAAAGTTATCAATATTAAACCAATGTTATTTCTGTAAATGTAACTTAACCACACAATATAAAAGAAATAAAATAGCCAGCCTCGGCGAGTAAGAACCCCAGCCCGCAGGTAAAACTAAATGGGCAACAAAATCTTAGGAACAACTTCAGTTGTAAGAAGTGTACAGAATCCACAAAATGTTGTCAGATGTAAGATTCACAGGTAATGATTTCTTAGAAGTTGTTTTCATATTTGGATGCCCTAGAACCAATAACATGTATAAGGGAGATATAAAGTCCCTTAATGATAACACTACATGACCTTGAAGCAGGGATCAAAGGTCAAATTTGACACCTGCAAAAGATTTGCAGACCACGATTTCCAAGAAGTTCTAGATCCTCTTTGGGTAAACATACCCTGAAAATTTGGTGAAAATCCGTGCATGGGTTTAGGCTGTGGAACACCCACAAGCTTTATGCAGGCGCAGGTGATGACTATAACACCAGCTTTTATGGGCTGGGGTTAAAAAAAATTGGTATAAAACAATAATGCATATGCAGGTGAAGTCAATTAACAATAGAACATAGTCATGTGCATTTAGTTAACATAAATACCAATTTTAGATTAGTAATTTTATACATAAACTACAACTGAATGTACAACTCAGTTTACATTTAAGTGAATATGCTATAGGGCTATAAATGGTCTATTATCAATATTTTTTAATGATACACATCTGACAGGAAAAAATCTGTTCAAATATTGAACAACTTCTGAATAACTGAGATGTTTACAGATCTCTGGCTCAGATTATTGTAAAATCTCTGTGTGACTTTGCACACATTTTGGGGTATAGGACATTTTGTTTATTATCCCTTGGAGCTGAAATCACTTTGTGTGTTGATCTTACTTGTTATGAGTAAATCTCAGTGTATGCCTACAGACCTCTGATAGGACAAAATCTTTAAGTATTTGTAATATTAAGATCCTGTATGATGGAAATATTTAGAGTGTGTGTACCCAGTAGGCAATTCACAAGAACCACTAATATATAATTATGAAACTTGATTCCTGCAGTCAATGACCTCCAACCAGTTCAGATTTTATTGAATTTAAATATGAAGTTCATGTTTTACTGAATTCAATTATACACTTTCAATGACCACTTATCAGTGCAAATTTTATTTGCACTTTAATTATCAAATTTATCAGCAAAAATTGGCTCATTAAGGATCCTCTTCTCTTAAGTACTTAAGGTTTTAAGTTATTAATTTTGGATGAATTTGAGGGCGTTTCCACAGTACCAAACACCAAGAACTTCTCACTGATGGCAACCCAATTTTACCTCTTTTGCTAATTTCATTGTAATTTATTTACTTATACACCGGTCACACTACAGGCGGTATCACCCATGGTAGGCCACATTGGGGAAATGTCCCTGTCCATTTGGATCACCCTCTGAAGTCTGTGTGCGACCTTGCAAGTCAGTGGCGAACTGTCCACTACCTTGCGAGTCCTACGGAACTTTTAAACTGTTTAAAATTTCCGCCTCTGTTTTCGATACCATGAGCATGCGCAGACAATTTCGCGCATGTGTGCATGAATTTTTGACTACGGTAACTGAAGGTGTGGTCCACGACACACATAAGGTTGTGATTCGGCCGTCTTTCAGTGTAACACAGCGACATAAGGTGAGTTAAGGTATTGGATGTTTCGCCAAAGGTGAGTTAAGGTGACTGGAGGTCGTGTGAATAACTCGGACGAAATGGTGGGACCTGGGAGGCAGTTCCACTGCCGAGACAAACTTCTTACAGCAAGACAACCGCCTGTATTGTCAATGGGGCATTACACATAACCATGGTAGATGGAGATGGACACCAATCCTATTTTTTCAACCATGCAGTAAAACAATCAGTTAACATTAGCAGTAAGCAAGTGAATAATACATAAATAACCAAAAAGGCATACGTATACTTCACTGGAAATGTTCATGTTTTTGTACAGAAGACATCAAAATTGGAAGGAAAATAAGAATGTTATGGTTTAAAAATTCAAAATATGTTCTTTTACATAAATACATCTGGTGTGTGGAAACAACAGCATTGGGGGTTCAACATTTAGGACTGAGGAAAGACACTCAAATGTTCCAAGATCTGATCTTATAGAATAAAGGCCTCATGATCTCATGGAATAAAGGATTTTTGTTTTCATAATCTCTATTATTGATTTTTTCACATAACACTCACATGAGCAGCAGATAAAGAATTAACCATATATACACATGCACTAACAGAATTGGTGGTATCTAGGTTATGTCTCATGGTATTTATGACCAAGTATTCCAATGAATAATATAATTTATAATTGAAGATCACCTTTAACGGGAAAAACATGGTGACATACATAGATCCAATGTATGGCAGCTGTTCTTTATCAAATGCAATAATTCTATTAATTATTTTTTTATAAATTTAAACTAGATAATTTGAGAAGTTGTGTCCACCAGTCATTCACCTCACAAATAAATACAAAGATCTTTTCTCTACACTTTTGTTCATAGAGTACGGGTACATACAATAGGAAAACTTCCCAAATGACATATATGAAAAAAAATATATTACAAATAAAGATATCAATACTACACAAGCGCATAGAATAAACATTAAATTTTTCATCTACATGTGTTGAAAGTGTAAGAAACAATATTTAAATTTGAAGCTCAATATTAATTTATAGCCAATACTGAAATACAGACTACCAACTTTTTCTACAGACCTGCAACATTTTTGAGTTCCATGATAAGTGGACCTGGAAAGGTTACCAGTAAACTTCATACACTGCATATACAGTTGATGTCAGAAAATAAATATCAATATAATGTATACACAGTTTGAAAGTCTCTGCACTCCAAACTGATCCAGTATTTCTGTACTATTTGCTGGCAATATATACCAGGTCTGAGGCGAGTACAAGTACTTGTAATTGGTACTTTTACTTAATTACTCATTATCAAGTGCTTAATTGAAATTGTACTTTGCAATTTTTCAAAAAACTTGTACTTGAGTCTTCAGACCAGTACTTGTACTTACAACTTGGCAAAGTACTTGTACTTGGTTCTATGTACTATTGACCCCAGGTCTGATACTGATCAGATAGAAGCCGAAGAATTCATCAAGCTGAAAACTGTATCATGTTGGATCCAACTGGATCATTTTGGTACATTCAAACAAACTTTGTTTAGTATACTTGGCCCATATTCACAAAACAGATGAAGTTAAGTGAAAAATTAACTTACATTTCATAAAAAATGGCTTAGCTAATCTTTGGATTAAACTGGTATAACAAAGTTAAGCTGATTTTTGGATTAAGAGCTGGACTGGCATTCACAAAAGGGATCAAGCTCAAGTTGAGCTAAAAATCAGCTCAAGTTTATGGCTGTTTATACTAAACTGGAGCTGATTTTGGCTCAAATTGATCGTGATCCCTTTTGTGAATATCGCCCCAGCAGATTAAGCTATATTTAATCTAAAAGTTAATCCATTTTCTTTTGTGGATTAAAGTTCATCCAAACGTAATCTAAAAATCAGTTTAGCCTCTCTATGAATACAATGTTAATCCTAATCCAATTTTTGGGTTAAATTAAGCTAATTTTATTTCAACTTAAAAGACACTTTTTCTTAGCAAAGTTTTATTTAAAGGGGGTCATGTATTTTATCTGATGACAGAGGATGGGTCTTTAGCTTATTCAAAGAATTACAACATCAGTTCTGCTTGTCCAATCTTTGGTGTGGGTACATATTGAATTGTGTCAGAAATTTGTGTGCTCACCAAACTTCACTAGAAAGAAGTCAAAACCGGATCAAATATTTATTGAGCTGTCAAAAGCCTGGAGTGATTGAAAGCTTTGCCAATAGCTCTATACTTCAATAAATGCAGTATTGTATAGGAAACTTTACTGGGCTTTATGTAAGAAACAACACCTGGCTTCATAACCGTGTCACAGCTTCCTTTAAAGCTGGCGATTCTTTGAACCTCAATGCTTGGCTTACAGCGGTATAGTTTTTGGTAAATACGAATAATACAATAAGACAGACATTTTGTAGACTTGTTTTCCCATGTGATTCTTACAGGCAAATCTGTTTCAAATTAAAAGTTAAAGATTTGTATTCTTTCACTGCATAAAATGACACTGCTCTATTATTAAGTTTCTGTTGATACTTCATACAGTCTAAGCAGAAATAAATGACAGCTTAATGAAACTGAAATGTCACATATTGTCTGGAAAGTCTCAACAAGTAAAAGTTAAAAGTTATTAGCTTAAAATGAGTTTACTCTCAACTTTCACATGTTATCACAATATTATTACACTATCATCAATGCTCAAATATGAAAAAAAATCAATTTATATTTGATCTTACAGACACCTAAACAGTTTTAGACAGACAAAAAATGTGAGAATACTTCCATTATAGCTGAAAAGAAAGCCCTCTGCCTGACACAAATGCATGGATTTCCTTTTTAAGAGTCATTAAATGAAGGATAAGTCATCTCCCTTATTGAATAGTCTAAAAGACTGCAATTACTTGTGAATTACTTGAAGTACATATTCATTCTTGTAAACAAACCTTTGATTACCAATAACATATAGAATTACAAATGTATATATTTATGAGACATATACTTGTCTGATAAAAAGTCTCTGGGCAAAGATATTTCTTTTGTTTGGTTTAGTAAACCAAGACACACAGGAGCTATAAAAACATTTTGACTAGCAATACAATCGTATTTACATTGAATAGGTCCAAAATAAATCAAATAATGAAATTTGTCATTACAAATTTTTCTACATGTGCAATAGATCTGTGTATAAAAACAGTTGGTTTTTGGTCTAAACAACTTCAATGAAATTTAATCCTCGAAAGTATTTTTTTACTTCACTTTACTTCTTTTGTACATGTACTTATTGCATTAAACTGTCCATGCAGTTATATACAAACAAACCAATGGACTTTTACAAAATGTAAAGATTTTTGATAATCTACAGCCCACAGAATAGGTATTCCATTCTATTCTGTACTTTTACAAGGTTTAGCAACTGATGTCAAACCATTTGTTTAGATCTGTTTGCCACGTTATCGTGAGCTCTTTTCTGAAAAGAAACCCCCAGTGAGACAATAACTTTTTGGTCTTTGCTAAAAAGTTAAGTAACTGCAACTGATGTGGACTCAAACTACTTGTTCAGATATGTTTCCCATATCATTTTGAGCTCATTCCTCTTAAGAAAGGCCAAGTTTTTAACAACATCCATGCACTCAGTGTGTCCACAGCACAAATCTTTTAAGGGGCCTGCACATTTATCCATTACATTGTACATATAATTTACTGTATGTCTACTTTAATGGAGGAGACCACACATGGCACTAAAGTGGAAGAATGAGCGCGTATTCTTATAAGCATAAGCTGTAATGCCACCACCATAGAAAAATTCTGCAGTTAATCTCATGTTATATAGAATGTGCCATTAAGAGTTAAAACATTGTAGATGAGACATACCAGTTAAGTTTCCAAACACCGACACTCTCTGGGAAAAAAATTGTCCTGTTCTGGATTTGTATCACAATAGTTTTGCTTATTTAAGAACAATAATATTGGTTTTGAAAGCAGACCTGAATCCACAACATTTCTTAACTTTAGTGTACGGTTAGGAATGGAGTCACATTTTGATGCCACATTCTGAAATGAAGGATATCATTATCACACAAATGGAAGAGTGTAAAGTTCACTAAGCCACATTGTGTCAGTTGACTGGCTTAGCCCACTGATAAATCATCACCCAATCACTGTCAATGGATCATTGTATTATTTCAGGTTCACACCCACAGAGGTTTTGTTCATTTCAAAATAGCTTTATGAACATTGAACATGAGTCCAAATGTACCATCTTCCCAGATATAACACTTTGTTTAGGGAAGGATTCACACTTTAATGTTACAATTCCAAATGGGTGTCTAAAACAAGAAGTGTGACAAGGGTATAAGAAAGTCCTATTTGTTGATCACATCTTTACACTGTTTGCCAATGAGACTTCTTTCCTTTATACCACACTATGTCCTCAAGTGTCTGGCTCCCAACTCAAGTCCACTCTACACTGACACAGGTACTTTTGTGTCACTCAAACTCATGACATGGAGTCTGATCGATTACTACTGAAACTGTATGGGGGTTTTCTTTCATCTCAGTATAATGTTGTTTTAAGATTGATGAATGGATTTAATGGTTATAATTTCTAACTGATCAAAAGTGTTTGTCAAACACATATGTCAAGGATCTGACTTGTCATGACTGACATAATTTATTATAAGTAAGCAATGTGAAATTGATCACCCTTGAAACAGTAGTATTCCATTCTTGGATTTATAGGACATGCTCTTGGTGACATTTTTTTCCAATTTATTGCAAGTGAATTTGGCTCAATTGAGGGGGTTACAGATCTCCAGTCACAAATTTCACGATTTTACTTCCCCCCCCCCTCCCCCACCAAGGAGATTATGTTTTCATGGTGTTTTTCTATTTGTCTGTTTGTACAGTAACTGGAAAAGTAATGGATGGATTTTGATGAAATTTTGACAATTGGACAAGAAACAGATCATTTGATTTTGTGGTGATCCAGATCACCATCTGGATTGAGGAATTTATAAGCAAATTTTATCATTGCACTACATAGCTATATTAGAGGTTTTGGACCTTGTCAGCGGTTTGCACTCTCCAAGTGCCCTTGTTATCATTGCTGTTTGCCAGTTTTATATAGTCATACCATTTTAAATTGAACACGAATAAACAGTCTTCCCTCTTATGCAGAAGTAGATATTTGATACGTAGAGGTTCTTTACCATTGAAAGCCACGGATTTGGAATTCCTGGTTAAATTCGAGTATTCTTCTGGACCCTTGAGATTCAACATAACAGGTCTTAACTGTAAGTCCATGACTATGTACTTTGTACTGTAAGTTTAAGCAATAGTTCACTCAGCAGATAGGATCAACTCACGAAAGTATAAACCAACATGAACCATCCCATAGTACACTCCCACCCCTAAAGCTTACAGCAATATATTAAACTATAGATGATGTTCAAAAAGATATTATGATATGCTTATGGTATCGATAAGTTTCTGATCATGTCTTCATAAAACATGAAGCACAAAATAGTAGATGACAATCTAAATTTATCTGATTCCCAATACTTTCTGTTTCCTAAAACAGTTTAAGTGTTCTGCCATGTCTTACATGTTGAGATTATTCTACTGTAGTAACTGTGACATTTTTTTACTATTTGACTACAGTTGAACTTGTTAAGTAATATAAGGTGATATTTCTTACCGTTTCCTCCATATCTGGAGCCTCCATATTGAACTGTTCAGCCATGTTCTGCATGAAGCGCTCCTGGCGCTGGCCACTGCGTGAAAACCCACGCGACATGGCACGTGAGGGCGGAGGGATCAGCCGACCAGTGCTCTCTGAGTACTGGGTCTTGGGACGGCCTGTCAGTGGTGTCTTTCTCTCTTCTTTCCTTTTGTCCTCATTTGCACCGAGTCCTATGGCCTCTGTCAGAGCTTTGAGCTCATCCCTCCAAGCGTCTGGGACCTCACCTTGAAGTAACAAATAATATACGTTAATGGACATCAAATAGAGCAGATTAAATACACAGTATTGTGAAAGTTCATCAGATCTGTCTGGTTTGAAATTTTAACTTCATCAAATGTGATACAAGACATCAACAGTCAAACTTTTAACATTGTCAGATTTTTGGTAAAACTTAAAGATTGTGTCCATTCTTATATAGGAGTTACAACGACTATTCCATTCTGATGTTAAGAATTCTAATAAGTTAGTTCAAAGTTTTGTCTTTGGCTTTTTCTACTTCTGTTTTTCAATGTCTGTACCAAGTGTCAACTTTCTACACTTTACGATTTACAGATACAACCAAAACAAGATTTTAAAGGTTAAGGTCACTACATCAAGGTCAAAAGCCAAATTAAGGTGATACCACTGCATTACACACATACGGCCCGACGAATGTCCCTACCAAGTAACAACTTCCTATACCTTATGGTTTCTGAGATAAAGTCTGGACAAGATTTTATAGTTCAGTGTCCCCATGGCAAGGTCAAAGCTTAAATGAAGTTCAGACCATAATGTTACACACCTACATCCCCCAACCAATGCCCCCAAAAAGTATCAAATTACTACACCTTATTGTTTCTGAGATAGAGCCCAAACAAGATTTTTCCCAAAGCCCTCCCACCTACCATCCAGGCGTGGCACCATGAGGGAGAAAACAATACCCACACAACCTTTAAAGTCTGTGTGGTAACAACAACAAAAACAATAAAAACTAGAGGATCGCTCGCAAAAAAAAAAGATAATGTTTTTGCATAGCAAAAACAAAGCGTCCCGAAAAGGATATAAAGGTGAGTGCTAAAGTATTAAGAAAATGCTTCGTTTCTAGCCTTATACTGTTGTGGCAACCAAAGTAAGCGCAGTCTGCTCTATCTAGCACGGTTTTCAAGATATAAGCATTTTTGTGTTTTGCAAAAAATAAAAAAATTAAAAATGTCCGCTATATTTGGCGAGACAAAAATATTTTGAAAATTGGCATGGCTACTCTGCAGAGATACCCAGCAGGTCTAAAATTTTGTTGAGTTCGCTCCATATAGCACGGTTCTCAAGATATAAGCATTTTTGTGTTTTGCAAAAACTTTGAAAATTCAAAATGGCCACCATTTTTGGGGAGACAAAAATTTTTGTCAAAACCACTGCCGCGGTATGTATCTCCCACCGAGCATTAAAGCAAAAGAAATAGCTTTTCCGAGATATTCACAATTTTTCATTTTCGTGTGTGAAAGCTCTGCCAAAAGTAGGTGAATGAGTTATTTGAGAAAAATTGGCTATCTGCAATACTATTAAGAGATAATTCACATTTACTCATTTTGAGGTGAATAATTAGCTATGGGTCTGAAACTTCAAGTGAAAGCTCTCCCAAAAGTAGGTGAATGAGTTATTTGAGAAAAATTGGGTATCTGCAATACTTTTAGAGATAATTCGCATTTACTCATTTTGAGTAGGTGAGTAATTAGCTATGGGTCTGAAACTTCACCAAGTGAAAGCTCTCCCAAAAGTAGGTGAATGAGTTATTTGAGAAAAATTGGCTATCTGCAATACTTTTAGAGATAATTCACATTTACTCATTTTCAGTAGGTGAGTAATTAGCTATGGGTCTGAAACTTCAACAAGTGAAAGCTCTCCCAAAAGTAGGTGAATGAGTTATTTGAGAAAAATTGGCTATCTGCAATACTTTTAGAGATAATTCGCATTTACTCATTTTGAGTAGGTGAGTAATTAGCTATGGGTCTGAAACTTCACAGAGTGAAAGCTCTCCCAAAAGTAGGTGAATGAGTTATTTGAGAAAAATTGGCTATCTGCAATACTTTTAGAGATAATTCGCATTTACTCATTTTGAGTAGGTGAGTAATTAGCTATGGGTCTGAAACTTCACAGAGTGAAAGCTCTCCCAAAAGTAGGTGAATGATTAATTTGAGAAAAACTGGCTATCTGCAATACTTTTAGAGATAATTCGCATTTACTCATTTTGAGTAGGTGAGTAATTAGCTATGGGTCTGAAACTTCACCAAGTGAAAGCTCTCACAAAAGTAGGTGAATGAGTTATTTGAGAAAAATTGGCTATCTGCAATACTTTTAGAGATAATTCGCATTTACTCATTTTGAGTAGGTGAGTAATTAGCTATGGGTCTGAAACTTCACAGAGTGAAAGCTCTCCCAAAAGTAGGTGAATGAGTTATTTGAGAAAAATTGGCTATCTGCAATACTTTTAGAGATAATTCGCATTTACTCATTTTGAGTAGGTGAGTAATTAGCTATGGGTCTGAAACTTCACCAAGTGAAAGCTCTCCCAAAAGTAGGTGAATGAGTTATTTGAGAAAAATTGGCTATCTGCAATACTTTTAGAGATAATTCGCATTTACTCATTTTGAGTAGGTGAGTAATTAGCTATGGGTCTGAAACTTCACCAAGTGAAAGCTCTCCCAAAAGTAGGTGAATGATTAATTTGAGAAAAATTGGCTATCTGCAATACTTTTAGAGATAATTCGCATTTACTCATTTTGAGTAGGTGAGTAATTAGCTATGGGTCTGAAACTTCACCAAGTGAAAGCTCTCACAAAAGTAGGTGAATGAGTTATTTGAGAAAAATTGGCTATCTGCAATACTTTTAGAGATAATTCGCATTTACTCATTTTGAGTAGGTGAGTAATTAGCTATGGGTCTGAAACTTCACAGAGTGAAAGCTCTCCCAAAAGTAGGTGAATGAGTTATTTGAGAAAAATTGGCTATCTGCAATACTTTTAGAGATAATTCGCATTTACTCATTTTGAGTAGGTGAGTAATTAGCTATGGGTCTGAAACTTCACCAAGTGAAAGCTCTCCCAAAAGTAGGTGAATGATTAATTTGAGAAAAATTGGCTATCTGCAATACTTTTAGAGATAATTCGCATTTACTCATTTTGAGTAGGTGAGTAATTAGCTATGGGTCTGAAACTTCACCAAGTGAAAGCTCTCCCAAAAGTAGGTGAATGAGTTATTTGAGAAAAATTGGCTATCTGCAATACTTTTAGAGATAATTCGCATTTACTCATTTTGAGTAGGTGAGTAATTAGCTATGGGTCTGAAACTTCACCAAGTGAAAGCTCTCCCAAAAGTAGGTGAATGATTAATTTGACAAAAATTGGCTATCTGCAATACTTTTAGAGATAATTCGCATTTACTCATTTTGAGTAGGTGAGTAATTAGCTATGGGTCTGAAACTTCACAGAGTGAAAGCTCTCCCAAAAGTAGGTGAATGAGTTATTTGAGAAAAATTGGCTATCTGCAATACTTTTAGAGATAATTCGCATTTACTCATTTTCAGTAGGTGAGTAATTAGCTATGGGTCTGAAACTTCACCAAGTGAAAGCTCTGCCAAAAGTAGGTGAATGAGTTATTTGAGAAAAATTGGCTATCTGCAATACTTTTAGAGATAATTCGCATTTACTCATTTTGAGTAGGTGAGTAATTAGCTATGGGTCTGAAACTTCACCAAGTGAAAGCTCTTTGGGATAGCTGCTCTGCAGAGATACCCTGAAGATAAAAAATTTCGTGGAAATCGCTCTATGTAGCATGGTTTTCCAAATATTAGCATTTTTGTGTTTTGCAATTTTTGCGCAAAAATTCGAAAATTCAAAATGGCCGCCATTTTTGGCAAGACAAAATTTTTTTGAAAATTGGCATGGCTACTCTGCAGAGATACCCTGTGGGTCAAAAATTTCGTCGAAATCGCTCTATCTAGCACGGTTTTCGAGATATAAGCATTTTTATGTTTTGCAATTTTTGCGAAAAATTCGAAAATTCAAAATGGCCGCCATTTTTGGCGAGACAAAATTTTTTTCAAAATTGGCATGGCTACTCTGCAGAGATACCCTTTGGGTCAAAAATTTCGTCGAAATCGCTCTATCTAGCACGGTTTTCGAGATATAAGCATTTTTGTGTTTTGCAATTTTTGCGAAAAATTCGAAAATTCAAAATGGCCGCCATTTTTGGCGAGACAAAATTTTTTTCAAAATTGGGATAACTACTCTGCAGAGATACCCTTTGGGTCAAAAATTTCGTCGAAATCGCTCTATCTAGCACGGTTTTCGAGATATAAGCATTTTTGTGTTTTGCAATTTTGCGAAAAATTCGAAAATTCAAAATGGCCGCCATTTTTGGCGAGACAAAATTTTTTTGAAAATTGGCATGGCTACTCTGCAGAGATACCCTGTGGGTCAAAAATTTCGTCGAAATCGCTCTATCTAGCACGGTTTTCGAGATATAAGCATTTTTATGTTTTGCAATTTTTGCGAAAAATTCGAAAATTCGAAATGGCCGCCATTTTTGGCGAGACAAAATTTTTTTCAAAATTGGCACGGCTACTCTGCAGAGATACCCTGTGGGTCAAAAATTTCGTCGAAATCACTCTATCTAGCACGGTTTTCGAGATATAAGCATTTTTGTGTTTTGCAATTTTTGCGAAAAATTCGAAAATTCAAAATGGCCGCCATTTTTGGCGAGACAAAATTTTTTTCAAAATTGGGATAACTACTCTGCAGAGATACCCTTTGGGTCAAAAATTTCGTCAAAATCGCTCTATCTAGCAGGGTTTTCGAGATATAAGCATTTTTGTGTTTTGCAATTTTTGCGAAAATTTCGAAAATTCAAAATGGCCGCCATTTTTGGCGAGACCAAAATTTTTTGAAAATTGGGAAAAGTACTCCGCAGAGATATCCTGCGGGTCAAAAATTTTGTCGAAATTGCTCTATCTAGCACGGTTTTTGAGATATAAGCATTTTTGTCTTTTGCAATTTTTGCGAAAATTTCGAAAATTCAAAATGGCCGCCATTTTGGGCGAGACAAAATTTTTTTGAAAATTGGGAAAACTACTCCGCAGAGATACCCTGCGGGTCAAAAATTTCGCCGAAATCGCTCTATCTAGCACGGTTTTCGAGATATAAACATTTTTGTGTTTTCCTTATTTGGAAAATTCGTAATGATTAATTAATCATTAATTACTCGGCCATTTCTTGACCAATCAATGCCAAAATCTAATGATTTCCAGATTTTAATAGAATGAATGTATTTGCCAAGTTTCAGGTGAATTGATAAAATTCCTTTCAAGTTATCATCCGGACAAGCTTCCCCATCGAAAAAAGACATTTTTGGTCATGTGACCTCTCTGATTGGTTGAAATGTCACTGCAGCATATTCAAAAAAATTCCCCAAGGCTACTGCCTAAACCTGCCAAATTTGAAAAGAATCCGCCTAACGGTTACAGAGTTATAAGGAAAACAAAATGCGGAGCCGGCGGAGCCGGCGGAGCCGCCGGAGCCGGCGGAGCCGGCGGAGCCTGAAGCCGGCGGAGCCTGAAGCTCTCCCATACACAAACAAGCGTCCCTTGCGGGACGCTTAATTATAAAGTACATGTATTTGAAAAGCATCAGACTGATGCCAGGATCCTCCAAGGTGCTTGTGTCCATTATGGCACAATCTTATGCTACCATGTTAAACAAAATGCCATACAAATAGCCACCCACCAATGCCCTGTCTAGGTTCCATCTTTCCACCATAGATCCTAAAATTGAGGGGTTTCCCCAGGAAGTACTGCAGTCCAGTGATGGTGTTGATGGGGTAAGACTGGGTGTTCACATTGATGGCATTGGCTGGCATACTGTACCTCAGCTTGTTCTGGTTGAAGTTGTTGGGAGGAAACTGAAGAGAGTACCGAGGATTGGCCATGTACATCTCATCATTGACAGCACAGATGGGTACATCAAGCAGGCCTGTTAAAAACAAAAAGCATATTCTTGGATAAATAAGTCAGGAATGATATGATATTAGCATCCAGTGCACAGATTAAAGTACTTTTAAAATCTGATTAGATTATTAAAAAAAATTTGTAAAGTTGATCATACTTTCTTATCAATTGTGAAAGTAAAATGCATGCTATAAATATCTGATTTAACTACTATATTTGCTGTCTGATAGGATGTGATAGGATTTGAGTGTCTTTATGTGGGGGGAAGAAGAAAAATATATATTACCAAAACAGATTTATTGTACATTCTTATTAAGACTTTTTAGTCAATAATTTTATTTAAAATGGCTGAAATTATCTTGAATTCAATTCTGATGTCAAAGAATTACCATTTAAACTCAATAGATATAACACATTGCAGAAAATATATTATCCTTCCTTCTATTATCAGAATATTCTATTTCAAGAACACAGTTCCTCTCTCACATATTTTTCAGTTCCTATTGTTTAAAACTGATCTACTTTTCCTATATTATAAATCTTCTACATTTTGTGCACAAAGTGTCACTCTCTCAGCATGTTTACATAATAAAGGTGCCAGTGTATAATGTATATCAAAGTAACTGTGACTAGGGTGCGACATTTGTGTGTTGATATTTTAACTTGTGCTAAAGTTAACTCAAGCTGCCTTCAACTCCCTTAAGGAAAATGTTTCCTTCATAATTGAGGGCTTGAATTTAACCCCAAAAATCTACCGACATTTACCTTTGAAATACATACGTATGTACAAACTCTCAGAATATTTTTCAAACTAAGAGGCCTATTCCATTTTGGTAATCCTCTCAGTTTCCTTGTCCCAGACTGGATAAATTCAAGCTGGTCACAATCCATGTTTAAAAAGAGTTGGGTTTTATGGTAAAAAAATGACAGCTTTTCAAGCATTGCAATGTTGTGATGAGTTCTTGAAACCTTCCAGTTGGCTCCCAAATCCTCCTGAATGGGTTATGAACTTAACATAGACCCAATCACTATGACTGACTTATGATTAAAAAGACTGTTTTATGAATGTGAAGATAGCTTTAGGACTGACTTCCCTTGTGCAAGATACGATAAGAATCATAGAAGAATGTAAAACGATGACAACAAATTCAGTTTGAATTTCTCAGGGAAACACACGTTTCTCTCCCATACAATCCCAAAGTTTGTTTCCAATCCCAACCAGTTCCAATTGTGAAGATTGTAGTTACGGCCAACTTTCAAGATATTTATCCAACTGAGGACTACATCGGTTTAGTAGAACAGCCATCTTACCCTGGGAATATATCAGCAGTTTGTGATTTTACCCCATTTTTGTCCAGTGTTTCCCCACTTGACAATTTAACAGCATAGTTGGGATGTAACTTATCATAGCCCAAATGTAATCACCAATTACAGCAGACTCTGTTCAACTGCAACCTCCAACAGGTACACAATTTGATTCTAGCTATGGCTGACCTCCATTGACACCTACAGCATTGAAATATTGTTTGATACAAGAACACCTCAACTGATTCCACTTTATACCTAATTTTCAGTTAGATGTATTCATAATTTACACAAAATCTACCACATTCACAGAACATCCTGTAAAATATCCACTGAATCACTACCTTTGAGATGCCTGACTCGGCCTGGATGAGGGTTGTGTCTGGCAAAGAATGAGTTGAAGCTCAATTTGCCAAACCTTGAGCTGCTCCTTGATGGAGGCTTACTGCTGGGGTTTGGCTTCCTGAAGACATCTGCAGATTCTCCCAATCCATGGGCCAGGTTTCCCCTCAGTGCAATGTTATCATCAGAAGGACGAAATACATCAGTCTGACTCATGGCTGAAACAAGTGTTGCAATTTGCATATGCATTAAAATAAACACAAGCACTCGGAGATCACAGACCTCTGCCAAGACATAGAATAATAAGTAAATGGGAAAATCCGGATTATTTTTTTCTGTATCCACATGGTTATCCAGATCACTCTCAAAATTTAATGGGATCTAACTTGGACCAAGATCCACCTTCTGATTTCTGTTTTTTTAAGTAGTATTTGCTAATCCAGCAAATAGATATATAAATGGTCATGAAAGTGATACCTCCTTGGTGGAGGTAATACAGTGAATGTATCTAACTCACAGCTAAAACAAATACAGCGAACATGAAGTGGCCAAAGAGAAATGAATTTATTTCAGAGAACATACCACAATGGGCAGGTCACAACATTAAAAGGGTGCTTACTGACAAGATGACACAGAAGTGATTTTATCATTCACCAGAACTATTGATTCTATAAATATTTATTTTATTTTAATAAACTGGCATCTCTGGTTTATAACCCTGTTCACGTTCAGCAGCTGAAAGAACTGTGAACAATGACTGTATTTACTTCTGTGCCAGACAATCTGTTAGTACAGATATTAAGTGCAGTAAAAGTATGATTAAATTAGATTAGATTACACTGACCATGAACTTGGTAAATATTGCAGTTTCAGAGAATTAAGCCTACACAGCAATTACCTTCCATTTGAGAAAATGAAAAGGTCACAAAGTTTCACTTAAACATTTAACTGAGGCATATCTACCCTAGTTCCATTTTCAAGGCTTAGAGTAAGACCTATCCAATTCATAACTCAGTAGGCTGCTTTAATTGGTCCTGTTATAAAAGGGCAGGAAAAATGCAAGATTTTCCCCAATGAAAAGAAAAGTCATACGATTGAAAAATAAGTCTTATAAATCTGCTAGTGATCTTTGCTGTTCATTAAGATAACTAACAAAAAGAGCCAATCATTATGGAGTATTCTGGCTACTTCTATGAATTATCTTCTGTTATGCAAAAGATTACTCAGCTCCATTTAAATATACAAGAGTGTATGCAATAAGTCGCAATACCACAAAGACAGGTCACACCATTAAGATAAGTCATATTTGCTTTATAACCATAAAGATAGGTTGTGAGTACTTGGAACAGAACTACTCAGCCTCAAAAAGGTTTTACACATGTTAGACAAACAGGACTAGCATCTATGATCACCATGATTACACTTACAACCTTCACAAATGAAAAAATAAGTCATACAACTTATAAGGTTATGCTTGGAACTGTTTTTGTGAGACTTGGGAGGCAGACTCACAAGAGTGGACATCAGGTATAAGCCCAGCCTGTGCAAGAGTCAGCATTTTGTTTATTTCTGTGTATGCAAATCAGACGAGCCTGAGATTTAATGCCGCTCAAGCCAGGATAGTTTATTTACAAAACTATCCCTTCTTGGAAATCTGGACTTTAGAAGATGTTCACATCAATTTCGCACTGGATTAACTATTCAAATGATATCAAATACCCATAAGTGCTACTATATGGTGGAAAAAATGGAAGCAGGTTTTTAGGAAATATAGATTCCGATACATTTCATTGATATGTCAACAACAAAAAAGAGATTTGAATGGAGCATAGAACACAAGACCAGTAACATATTGTGAATAGCTCTTGAAACTTTATGTAACATATTTCACCAAAGTGAACTGCTACCTTCTCATAACTAATGTAAGAGGCATATTTTGCCTCATTCATTTTCAAAGCAGAAGTGTTAACAATTGGTCTCATGAATCTAAAAGCAGCACCTCTTCACCAAAGCCAAGTGGTGAAACTTTATCTTTCAATCAGTTGAACAGGATGATAAGTACAGTGATAGTTGGGAATGTGATTGTAACTGCAAGAAAATGCATCATTAACCAGTCAATATGTAATTGTACTGGCTAAAAATGAATCCAATCTGTTTGTTCTAAAATGTCTTTGTTCAGTGCAGAAGTGACTCGCATTACCATTTCAGCTGTTTTAGAATACAATAACAATATATTACCACACTCAGGGTTCCCTCAAAATTTCGTATTTTATCATGTATGAATCACATCTCCAGAAAGGCCCCTTTTGTTGAATTTTTTGAGCATGAGTTTGATGATAATCATCGAATCTGCTGGAATCTAAAAAGGGCAGTCCTAAATCCTAGCAAAGTCATAACCCAGTAATTGCTCTCCAAGGGAGGATGACTAAGGTGGTTTGTAAGCTAGTCTAAACAGGCAAGTCTTGAGTTGGCTTTTGGTCTATTTGAGTTTTTTTATACATAAGCTTGAATAATGTCATTTAAAAATGTGGCTCAAAGTTAATTTTTATTACATTTCAGTAGTTGAGGTCACAGTGTGATATGACCATCAGTATATCCTACATATGACCTGAATTCAAAACCCTTCACCGCATAAGTGAAGTTGGCCAAGATCTGGATCATTTAGCAAACTTTATAAATACTACAGACGTCTCAGGCCCCCACAAATGACCTGGAAGGCAAGCATATAAAATGCAAGACTGTCCGGAAACCCTATGCAGGGCAAAAACTTTCTCTTCTGCAAATTAGCTGTAACTACGACGATTTTAAAATTACTGCGTTGATTGGAAACGTGTGATACTTTAAATACAGACATAAAAACACTATATATATAGGACACCAAATGTGGTGAAAATGACCCATTCAAGAATCCGTATATATGACTCCACTTGATTAGAATTACTTCAAGTTATATATACAAACAATAAAAGTTTATTATTTATTTACCTGTTGAATTAGTATGTATCCAGAGACACGAAATAAACCTTCAAATTCAACGAAATGAGTGGGGTTTTTTTTCTTTTGAGAAAGACTTTTAAAACCCTTCCTTGCGAAATTTAAGCAACTCAAATCCACAACTGTTAAAACTTTTTCGTGTTTTAACCAGCCTGATGGTTTGACCCAAAACTGTGCTGTTAACTAGCTGTTAATAGCAGTTCTTTGGAAGCAAACACAACCTTACAAAAGAAATGTCAACTAATTAGGTTTGTCTCACTAAAAGGCAATAGAGCCTCGTTTTGAGAGTCGTCTCTATGTTACTATAACAGCTAATTTGTCAATACTAATGGATTGGACCTGTTCTCATTTAATAACATTCGGATATGTCCCCCAGATCTCTTTTATGCGGGGGATATCAGATAAGCCTTTACACAATAGAGAACTGTTTATAATTTATACACACATATATATGTAGACATTTGTGATCAATCTCAATCCAATGGATTTCCTATACTCAGAGATATTGTTCAGTACTGACACGCTTATAAGTCTTACTAGAATGTGTTTAGAAGTCCACAGAACAATATATTGTCCAGAACTATTTCAAGTTTTATCCAAATTAATTACATGCAATTATAAATAAATAATTAACTTGATTATCATAGTATACTGCGTTTTCTCTATGTTATCTATATAGTTGTATTGTTATTAATTTCTTATCATACTTTCAATACAGGTTAATATCCGTAAGTATCAAAGAGGGAGTAATACTGAAATAGACCATCAAATAAATCTGGTTTAATTTTGTCACCGATAAGACTCTTGGTCATTAACCCACTTTAATATTTTACACATTTACACATTTATTGTATCTGCTGTTATTCACTTCGACAGATATATATTGTTCGGGATTTTTAGTTAACACCATAACATACTTTGGAATGCCGAAATCTAAATTGACAGGCTTCAGTGTGTGAATTTATGTTTTTTTTTTTTTTTTGGTTGTTTTTTTTTTGTTTTTTTTTCGGGGGGGGGGGGGGGGGGGGTGTTGTGTGTGTGTTAGGAGCCCACCTACCTCCACAAAGGCAGGTATCGTTTATATCAGAACCTTATTTCTCCAGACTGTCATCAAGGCCTTTTGTCTAAGGTATTATATGAGGACTGGATGACTTCCCAGCAGGCACAGGTCCAATTCTTGACATCATGTTTTGGTCATGTTAGTATATGACATCAAGTAACTATCACTCGGACATGATTTAAGGTGGTCACGTCATCTGACACAAATCTGACATCCAGTTTATGTGACATGACATGACTTTATGTCAATAACATACCTACAATATCAACTAGATGACAAAATGATAACCAGACCTAATGTGATTGTATTATCCTATTCAATGACATAAAATTGACACCATCCCAACATGACTTTTTGTAGTCATGTCAAATGATGAAAATATGATGTTCGAATAATATGATGTGACCTGATATTCTACTCGGGCATTGTTTCTGACATTTTAGTGATATTAATATGATGTCACTTTGTTAAAACATTTCAAGTGGAGTATCATCATATCATTTGAGATCAGATTAACATCAGTATTCTATAAAATTATATCATTTTTCGGAATATTACAAATGCATCGTATGGATGTCTAAGTGATATTTAAGTCTGAATAATTTATCTAGTCTGTGTTAAGTCAAAGTTGGATTTTACATCCTGTACACCAGCCAGGGTCATATTAGGACAGGCCCTCAGCTTTTTCACATGAGTAGGGGCAAACCTAGGCAGAGGTGACAACCTGTGATTAGATGCTGAACCTACTAACTAACTTGGCCTCTAGTCTCTGTGATGTTGCTTTGACAAAAATAATTAAGTTTTGGTACAGACAAAACAATTGTTTAAAATTGTAACTAAAATGCTGTGTGACAGCAAAAATTTACAAGTAATATGTTGATTTGTAAACAAATGTATACTTTAGTGTTTGCAACCAAGCCAAAGATTGAATAAATAAAGATAAAAGTTCAGAAAAAGGGCTTCTAATATTCAAACTTTTGTACCCATAATTTGTATCTTTACAAATGGTGTAAATTTTTGAACTGGTTGCCACAGAACATTAATCATTTTCTCCCATGGAATAATCTTTATAGTACATGAAAATCACTTAAAGCTGTGTCAGGTAAGTGTACATAAATGGTAGTTAAAGCAACGTAATGTGATATTAACTGTGAAGACAAAATGTTATTAACCAAAATTTTTATTATTGAAAATTGGTTTCAGCACTTGTGAAATGATGTCAATCAGATTTTTAAATCAGTACATCAAATTGATGTCAGTTTCTGATGTCATATAGACACGATGTCAGTCCAAATTGGGTGATCATATTGATGTCTTATGCTGTTATCAAATTTATACTAGATACTAGATGTCATTTTTATGGCTTTTGGAGATGTCAAATAGACTAGGCTACTAAAGATCTATTTGACATTTAACATATGATGTCATTTCGAATTTCAAATAAGCATCAGTTTCTGATGTCTTGCCCAGTGTCTTTTTGATTTCTTTTTGATATCCTATTGCCTGCTGGGTTTTTACCAGAATGTGGGGCTGACAGTGTATTTCTCTAGACAGAAGCTTTTTTTACTCATCAAGTAGGTTCATAATGATTTCATGTATATGTCAGATTTGCTGGAATGAGAAATACAAAGACTTGGAGCAAGTCTATATTTCTCATTTTCTAAAGCAAAATGGCTCGATAATTAGTAATGGAAAAGTCAGTATATTTGATATGTTCTTTTTATCCAAGTGGTGATCCAGATCACTGTCAGAATTTGATGGGATCTAAGTTGGACCAAGATCTATAAGTTCATTTTTTTTCTTTTCACGATGATCATACCAGTAGAATTTGCGTAATGTTACAGACAACCAAATAAACAAACAAATGGAAAACAGACAAATAAACAGTAATGAATTTAACATCTCCCTGGCGGAGGTAATAATTTGTCTTTGCCACAAAAAATGTATAAAACCCATTACAGCGACCATCATGATTTGCATAAATGTTTTACTATATATTTTGGTTCAATAGGTTTTATTCATTTGGGACAATCCTAATGATTCCTATATATTTGATGACAGTTGAAATTATTTTTATCTAAAATCAACAGAGGTGAAATATTCTATAAATCCACTTATGCATTGTATTTCATAATGCCCACATATATTGTGCCATTCTTGTTCATTTGTCTTTGATCCACAAGTGTGAATAAACCTATAATATATTTGTGATTAAAATCTCTCTGCTTGTAATAAATTATAGCAAACTATTTGAATTAAATTATTACAAATGCAAAATTTAATTAAATTATGGCAAGTATAACAGTTGAATCAAATTATGACAAATAAGGTATTTGAATTAAATTAAAACAAATACATTAATTGAAACGAGAGTATGAGAGCATTATGAAAGTTATTACTTTTAGCACTTAAAGAGACCACCTCTCAAAGAAGCCATCAGAGAACAAAATACATACAGCTGGTTTTGAAACCAGACTTAACAGCCATCCCATGGTTGTTGCTCCCGATTCTGTTGACTTTGACCTCAACATTTAACATTCCCTTTTCGGACATCAGCCCCTCAAGGGGTGGCCACATCAATTTGGCACTTTACAAATGTTTTAAGTATCATAATTATTAGTAGTAATAGTAGTGGTAGTAGAGAATACCAATAGCTGTTAAGAATACAAATATTTTGCAATACTTTGTTCGTGAGTTTATTTTAAATTTATTTTATAATCATGTTTGGGTATTTTTAGAAATCTATTCTGCATATAAGTTTCAACAAACACAGCTTGTGTCTCTTGTGTACAAAACTTACTGGGCCCCAAGACTTCAAAAGTAGACTGAATTAAAGAATCTTGGATTTCCCAGTTTTTTTAACCCTAGCCTATAATGACTGTCTCGACGGAGGCATAAAGTTTGTGGGTGATCCACAGCCTTAACACATGAATGGATTTTCACCAAAGTTTCAGGACATGTTTACCCCAAGAGGATATGGAGCAGATTAAGTTTTGGGAGGTATCCACCAACAGCTATTGTCTCCTAAATTTTGTAGGGGTTCCACAGCCTTAACCCATGCATGGATTTTGACTAAATCTTCCGAATATATATAGTCCAAGAGTTTCTATAGCTGACTAGGTTTGTTGCCATGGCAATACTTTTCAGTTTTAAACTACTTAATTTAAAAGGGGGCACTTTTAAGCTCATGTTACTACATAGACGTAGGAACTGGTGGGGCAGCGGGGGCAGGGATATCTTTTCGCCCCCCCCCCCCCCCCCCCCCCAACTTTTTGCAAAAGAACTAAAATCCAGTTTTGAAGTTTATGTAAAGTTTAACAGGTAACTCAATAATATGTGGTCAAATTACACTTTTACCTTGTTCACTGCTCACAAGTACCATTGTGTAAGCTACCATTTGAACTGTAAAATATTTATTTTTATGATTTGTAAAAAGGAACGTTTTCAGTTAACCTGTCATGGGATTTGTAAAATTCTGTGAAACGTTTCACTTATGCAGGCCAAAATCATACATATAGTAATATTCTACATTTAATTTACCATGTTACTAATTTAAAATAGAACCTAGACATGTAGTTTCAAATTCACACAGAGCAATTGCTTAGCACAGCAATTTGTCAGCTGATAAGATTTTTCCCAGAAATCTCTTCTTTCTTTACTGTGTGTTTATTGGACCTGGCCAGTCCAACGATTATACATCCCCCTCAATTTGGGGATTAACCTTGCTAAAAATAGATCTTGTATCAGCTCAGCACTTGAAGGAAAGGTCACAGGTTCTGGAAACATGTAGTCAAGATATTAGAAATACCTTTCAAATGCAGAGGTGACTATATGTATTTCCAATTCTACCCATACAAGGTCAGGAAAACTTAGGATTGATGTTGTCACAAAGATTCCCTTTGGTAAAGGGACTTTAAAATATTTTAATTGGACCATTTGAATATTACCTATATGCAATACATTCTGTAAAATTAACCAAAATTGTTGGTGTTGCGTCGCGTCGGTGCAATCTGGTTCCTCGCCCCCCAACCAAAAACTGCTTCCTACGCCCCTGTACTACAGTTGCATTTTTATATGTGTATTCTTTTCTATTCTTTACTTTAATAGAGCTTAATCTCTGCCAGGCAAACTCTAAGGCGCAACACAGGAATCCAATTTTTTTTTAAAAACACCATTCCATAGCCGTTTGCCAAGTCTAATACCACAGAGAACCGGATAGAGTATATACTAATAAATAATATACACCCACCACTGGCTGCCTGCCAGACGCCCAGTTTCAGATATCGCCGGTATTGTAGTTTAAAGTCATATATATCAAAATTAGTAACCTTTCCAGCTAGGCTGGACCCCCTGGCTCCTGGTCTATAAGTTGGAACAGCTTTTTGAAGAGATATGATTTTAACCTTTTTATCAAACAGGCAAGAGTTGGGACAGAATGGACCTTATCAGGTAAGTCATATAAGCAATACGTCTGAAAGTAATCCTACATGAAAAGAATGGCTTTCCACTGATCGGTCTTTTCATAACAGTGTGGAAGTCATCCCTATTGTGTTGATTTGTTATAACTATTATTTAAGTGATTACTTAATTGGATTTGTCCCTATTGTTAGGGTACCACAAAGTTAGCTTTGACTGAAACAACTGACTTGGTAGTGTTAAAGCTGTTTCAATACTTGTTGAATATTCATAATTACTATATATTAATATAATTATATTGCTATTTGATATTCAATTTTGTAATTCATAAGCTTATATGACAAATAATGGAAGGAAATTAAAAATTTTCATGAAACATTATGCATATATCCCACAGAAGACAAACAATAATCCAATAGCTAATCATAGCTAGAAAAAAAGTTAAAATGGCTGGGTACTGGAGTCCGCTGTTTTAAATGGCTCAGCCATTTAGAACCCTTATTTAAACCTAGTCAATGTAAATGGCAGTGTCTGCCATTCAAAACGACGGACCCCGCCATTTTAAATGGCTTGGGGGCAAAATGGCAGTGAACATATATATACTTTAGAAACTGTTGCTTCATAATGGGCTTCCATCTAAATTCACAGATGCCTTCCTGTCACGAATTAATAAAATACTTAAGTCTTCCCCCTTCTTCAACTGTATGATGTTCTTACATCTGACAGTATCTCATAGGTCCTTTATACTTTTTACAACTTAAGTTGTTCCTTAGACTTTTTCAAATCTCAATGTTTTTGCCCATTTAGTTGTACCTACGGGCTTGGGTGCTTTCTGACCAGGGACGGAATTCACAAAAGGTCTTAAGCAAAAAATTGTCATAACTTTAGGAGAAAAGTCTTAACTGTGCAAGAATTTTGTCATAAAGTTAAGACTTTTTTTTGCTTAGACAAAATGGGATTCACAAAAGGTCTTAGACAAAAATTTGTCTTAGATTTTGTCATAGCTTTAAGACCACTGCAGGGCAGACTTAAGACAATTTTAAAATATTCCATTGCATGTATTTACATTTTACCCTTTGTTATGCCAACGAAATATATACTATGGGGATCTATACTTCCTATAAAAGTAATTTATCTTGATTGTAATAGAAATTTACACCATTTAATTACCTATAAATTTCCACATTTTACCTTCTTGTGGTAAAAATAATGTCATAAAAATGGCTGACTCACAATAAAACACAAATACTACCATTTTTACATAATTTTACAAAGAAAAAGTAGCAAATCTGATTTATAATTTTAAAGAGCATGTTTGGTGTATTTATTGATGAAAAATATTTTTGTTTTACTAAGATTAGTTAATTTGAATTCAAAATAGTTAAGACTTTTTGCACAAATTTTGTCTCGGCTAAGATTTTGCTAAGCACTTTTTGTGAATCCCAATTTAAGAGAAATCTTAGCTAAGACAAAAGTCATAACTTTAAGATTTATCTAAGCAAAAAAATTGCCTAAACTTAAGACCTTTTGTGAATCCCAGCCCTGGACTGGCTATTTTTGATGCTTGGAATTAAACATTAGAAAGTATTTATATGCTGAACTGTGATATTGGATTATAGATGTTTATGTTACAAGCGCATATCAGCCGTTTTGACATAGTGAGAAAACGACATATTGTTCAGTGAATTCCAGATTGAAAACTTTTTATTCAAAAATTACTTCTAGGTCCATTGCCCATGCAGTTGTAACATGGAAACATGGTTGTCTTCTGCCAGTCATAACACAGGTTCGAATCTCTAGAAATGAATTAGCTTGACAGTTGGCAGACGTGATGTTTTTTATGGCATAATTTTGACTGTATTTCATACCTAAACTATTTGTAGCCGTATTTGTACCAACCATGATATCACCCGGGAACGGTATCAAATGTAATTGTAAAAAATGACCCAGCAGGCACAGGTCCAATTCTTGACATCATGTTTTGGTCATGTTAGTATATGACATCAAGTTACTATCACTCGGACATGATTTAAGGTGGTCACGTCATCTGACACAAATCTGATATCCAGTTAGTGTGACATGACATGACTTTATGTCAATAACATACCTACAATATCAACTAGATGTCAAAATGATTACCAGACCTAACATGATCGTATTATCCTATTCAATGACATAAAATTGACACCATCCCAACATGACTCTGTGTAGTCATGTTAAATGATGAAAATATGATGTTCGAATAATATGATGTGACATGATATTATACTCGGGCATTGTTTCTGACATCTTAGTGATATTAATATGATGTCACTTTGTTAAGACATTTAAAGTGGAGTATCATCATATCATTTGAGATCAGATTGACATTGGTATTCTATAAAATTATGATTTCCTTTTTTATGAATATTACCAATACATCGTATGGATGTCAAAATCATGCCTAAGTCAGAAGAATTTATCTAGTCTGTGTTAAGTCAAAGTTGGGTTTTACATCCTGAAAACAGGCAGGGTCATATTAGGACAGGCCCTCAGCTTTTTACCATGAGTAGGGGCAAACCCAGACAGAGGTGACAACCTGAGATTAGATGCTGAACCTACTAACCAACTTGGCCTCTAGGACGAATAATAGGAGTCTGTGTGATGTTGCTTTGACAGAAATAATTAATTTTTGGTATAGACAAAACAATTATGTTTAAATCTGTAACTAAAATGCTGTATGACAGCAAAAACCTTCAAGAAATATGTTGATTTGTAAACAAATGTATTCTTTAGTGTTTGCAACCAGACCTAAAAAAATTAAGAAAAAAGTGCTTCTAATATTCAAACATTTGTACCCATAATTTGTATCTTTACAAGTGGTATAAATTTTCCAACTTGTTCCCAGATGACATTCATTATTTTCTCCCATGGAATTATCTGTATAGTACATGGAAATGACTTAAAGCTGTGTCAGGTAAGTGTGTATAAATGGCAGTTGTATATTGGGAGTTTAAACAATGTAACACAGTATTAACTTTGAGAAAAAAAATATTTTTAACTGAATTTGTATTACTAAAAATTGGTTTAAGCACTTACAAAATGATGTCAATCAGATTTTTAAATCAGTACATCAAATTGATGTCAGTTTCTGATGTCACATAGACATGAAGTCAGTCCAAATTGGGTCATCATATTGATGTCTTATGCTGATATCAAATTTAAAGATTTCCGTACAAGTTCAAAAAACAGTGGCACTATTTTATTAAAACTACTAGCCTTGCAAAAGGCTCATATTTCTCTGTAATTGGGAAAAATATACATAAAAACTTCCACTTTACATAATTATGTATATATGTACTCATTTGCAGAATATTTAAACAGAGTGTGGTATGCTTACATCCCCTAACATATAAGGGTGCTTTATGAATACCAAACACCTGTGTTCACGATTGTAAAAAGATAGTACAAATTTGAAATTAAAGGTAATAAAGCACCTGTGTGTCAAGGAAGTATTAAGTTAAAATATCATGTCTTTGAACTTTGTCCTCACTGACTGGCAGCAGTTATGTGTTAAGGAGTGCCTGTAATTACCTAAACTCCTAAATGCGCAGTATTTAATTCATTAATTCATAAAGAATAGGCTGCAACTATATATTGTTCGAATTTCATATCAATAGGAATTGACAAGTCTTGATTAATAACCCATCATCAACTTGCTTGCATATTGTTAATAATTCATTATCCACACTGAGTGCTGCTTTGTTAAGGCCATTGTTATAGTTTGTGTTGATCAACATTCATAAACATTTCATTTGTTTTCGCCATTTATTTGATGCTCTCTTCATGTTACCATCTAATAAATTTACAATAACCTTTTCTTGTTTAATTATAATCAGTTATTGTGTGTACTGATAAGAATCCACTTTATTTTCAATATTGTCCGGAGAAATATCTCGTTGTAATGGAAAGGTGAAAAGGTTTTATTGTACGTACGATAAGTCAATAGTTCCTCTATAAAATGGACCTTTCCACGGTGTCAATCAAAATACCGCAAATCGGCAAACATCCTGTTTACTACAATAGCAACAACCAATCATTTCCTTCGGTTTTCACCGGCGCCATTTTGAATTATAAAAACGTGGCCATTTTTAGGGACATATTTGTAAATATTATTGCTTTCTGATAATGGAACAAAATAAAACCAAAGTATAATTTGATAAAAAAAATTATATCATCAATCCTACCTACTTTAAAATGTCTGAAATGTATATATATGTCCCCAAGATGCCATTGTTTACATTTTACTGCAATACACGAGGATTTGTTTTGATCAATAAATTGTTTATTTATTTATTTTCTGATTTTTGTCATAATGAAACAAATATACTTTATTATATTATTTCTTATTTTACACTCCATCCAATCATTTAAAATACATGTTATTTCTCGTATATCCTGAAATACCCAATGTTTACGTTTCATTTCCCGCCATTTTCGCCATTTGTTTGTCAGACAAGGCCTGACATGGAGACAACTAAAATACCGTAAACCAGGAAGTGGGCGTGGCCTATGGAACGGTCCATGAGTGTCTATGTGGCTAAAATTTTATGGTGCTGTTCCACATTCAAGGGCTGTCATGAAGAACTCTCTGGTTCTACTATCCGTGCAAACTTGGGCCTGCTCCTGATCTATCTTGAATATGGAACAGCCCTATAAAGGGAGTTTTAAGAGAGATGTTTTCAACAATAATCAACAAACCCATCTGGTTGCTGAGGTGCTGCAAATCATCTGTGTGACAGTGGAATCCTGTGTAAACCCTTATAATCACAGTAGTGTAATGGCTGATATATTAATTGTATGACATTCACCATATTTGCTTGTATATTTACTCACCATATATGTCAAATATTTATTTTTAGCATCACACTTGACAAGGAAATGAGTGATTTTGAATGTCCCTGAATTAAACCTTCAACTCTGGGCTGCAAGTAAAATAGGTTAAAAGTTTATCGTTGAAATTTTGTTGTGAATGTGTCAGTTATCGGTTAGTTTACCAGTACAGTTATTCATATTTGAAAGAAGGGAAAGAAAAAGGAAGTATAATTTCTGGTTGTACAAATAATGGGTATACAATTTGTAATTAGTCGGTCCTCAAGTTACCATACAATGTACCCTTCTAAGCTCCGTCTTCAATGGGTGACTAAGCAGCTGACTTGAACCGTGTGATAATCTTAAACACCAAAAGAATCCAAAAGTAAAGTCAGAAGTAAATAGACATTTTATTGTAAACCACACTTTGTATTTGACCTACCTATTGAGGCATACAGATCTGGTTCGCTGCGTCACCTACTAGTCACAACTCCTCGATCCTTTATTTACTGTCATACTTCTGCTTGTAAGCTTGAGAAACTCTAACTTTCCATGGTTCACTTGTCAATACACATAGAAGTTTTGAAATGTTCGAACTTTCCGTTCAAATTTTCAGGGTCTTGGGATGCCGATGAGCGTAAGGTAATACAGCTTGCAGTGTGACTAGAGTATAAACAACAGCTGATTTTTCAGTAAATATTTCAGAAACAAACTAAGAAAGGTATTTCATAGAACTTCTGCTAGTTTTCATTGCATTAGATTCTTTGCAGAAATGGTGGGAAATTACAGGTTAAAATTGAAGTTTTTATATTCACTGGTGCCGGTAACTATGGAGACCTTTACAGTAGCTTTTTTGTCAATATGAACTTATTGAAGCCAAGCTGACTGTAGAACGGAACGTAAAACCCTAATGGGGGTGTTCCACTGGAGCCGACCCTGTAACTGACCCTACGACTGTAGGGTCGGTTGCAAAAGGCCTAGGGCCGTGGGAAAAAGTGCACGAAAATTCTGAGTCGGTTATCAAATCCCCGACAGGTCGGTATAGTTACAGACAGGACATGATGAGCATCCCAACAAGACGCAAGGTTGGGGACATTTTTTGCACGGCCAGTCGTCGAACTACTATGACAACCCCTAAACCCCTAACAGACAAGTCGGATCACAAACAGACAAGCCATAAAGACAAACAGACAAGCCGGGAGCATGTTCCCGACCCTTCCCGACAGGACTGATTGTTTTTGTGGGTTGGTACCTATAGTTGAGATCCAGAATTGGGATCCATATCACTATATATATCGCACTTCAAAGATGACAGGAACACATCAAGAGCAACTGATAGATCACTTGAGGGTCCTTTTGCTTTTTATTGAGTTAAATATTTTATTGTACATGATAATTTCAAGACACAGAAGACAGCAGAACCCAGCACCTGCCCAGCCAGCATCACCACCACACCCACCACCCAGAAGGAGAAGGAAGCCACAGAATCCATGGATCATGCCCTGGATACTGCAGAGAGAGGAGAGAGGATGCTACAGAACACTCTTGGATGAGTTAATCACTACTGACATACCAGGCTACAGAAACTTTACCAGGATGGAACCCCCATCTCAGGAAGTCAATCACCAACTTCAGGAAGCCACTGGAAGTCAGATTGAAACTGGCAGTTACTTTGAGACTTTTATCCACACGGGAAAGCTACACTTCACTGCAATACCACTGGAAGGTTGGAAGAACGATCATCTGCAAATTTGTCTCCCAGGTCTGCAAAGCCATTTTGAAAGAATTTCAACAAGAATATTTGATGTGTCCCACTGATCCTGAAGACTGGAAGAAAATTGAAGAAAGATTTAGAAACAGATGGAATGTCCCCCATTCAGTCGGTGCACTAGATGGAAAACACATTGCTGTAAAGAAGCCCAAGAAGTCAGGCAGTGAATATTTCAACTACAAGGGCTACTTCTCCGTGGTACTTTTGGCTTTAGTCGATGCAGATTACAAATTCCTGTGGGTCAATGTGGGGGCCAGGTTAACGAACTCCACAATGGCTTCTTTGTCTGAATCACTCAGGAAAATGGACTTCATCTGCCCCTGCTTCTGTCTGGATTGAGTTGATCAGTATCCGTGTCAGTTCGCATTCTCTTCTCTCCCCTTTCCTGGCTCTCTTCCCTCCTCTCTCTCTCCACCTTCTCTCTGTCCCTTTCCTCTTGTTCTATCCTCTCTCTCTCTCATCCCTCTCCTCTCTCTCCCTCTTTCTTCTGTCTATATCCTCTGTTGTATCTCCTAACTCAAACTGTGGTTCAGTGTCAGTTGGTACTTCAATCTTTCTCCTTCTGCCCCTTGGCATGCTGATCAATCAATCAACTGTACAGCTTGTTTAAAAAAAACTTAAAAATAAAAGCGAAACCTCATAGAACAGATTTCACTCCCAGCCAGTCCAGCCTAACTCAAACTTCAGCTAATTTGCAAAAAAATGAAAAACTTAAAATAAAAGCTGCACACCGGTTGTCTCTCGACAAGTCAAAGCCCAAATATATGCAGATTGTCTACCGACTCACCTTTTTATACCCACAGATTTGGAAACCGACAGGTTGTAAGAAGCAACAATATTGCCAGCCTGTCAGTTACAGTTCCCGGCTTGTCTGTTAGTGTTACAGGCCTGTCGGGTATTGTTTATGGCTTGTCTGTTTCAGTTTAAGGCCTGTCGGTTATAAATTTTCCCGACTCTAGGACCCAGTCGGTTAAAGTTACCGACTGGCCTGTAAACTTTACAGGCCTGTCAGGAACAGTTACAGACAGGCCAGCTAAAGTTACCGACTGTACTGTAACACTTCCCGCACAGTCTGTTTGTCTTCACGTACAGTTGGGAAGTCCATATTTTGGACAAGCCAGATACTTGTTACAGACAGGCCTGTTTGATTAACCGACAAGCCGGGAAGTGTAACCAACAGGCCATTAAGTTAGCCGACAGGCCTGTTGCTAGGTGGATGAATTTAGGATCGGATACAAGGGTCGACAACAGTCGTAGAGATATCAAACATGTTTGATATTTCACCAACTCTGCCCGACAGGCCGGGAAACTACAACCGACCCAACCATGTAAACATTGGTCCCAACTCTCCAAAAATGCATAGCAAAAATGCCGGCCCCAGTGGAACACCCCCATAACTTGGACTTTTGTTGAAGCAATGTGTTGGATAATGATGAACATTATATACTTGTGGTGTGAATTCATATTGCCATCTTTAATCAGGATATATTTTTTTGTTCTATGCTGTTTGTTAAGTTTCTCATTATATCTCCAGCCTGGGTCACAGTTCTTCAGAGTGCAGTATTGATGTTTTTAGAACATACTGCCATACTGTCATACTGTTGATACAGCTGATTGCTGCAATTAACTTTCTTGGTACAAGTACCACTTACATCTGTATAGGAAAAGGATGATCCATCTAATGCATTTCACCCAAGCTCATGTACATTCAATGGACTTTATGTATTCTAGTTGCCAGTTCCAAGGGCTAATCAGATTTAATGTTACATATATTAGTGTTGGTATTATAGATTCTATTAGATTTCTTTTTCATTACAGATTCAAATGAAAGGCCAGATTCAATTTGTTTTATCGATATTTAAATTAGAATCCATTAGTACACCTATTACACAATTAACTCCAATGATGTGGCAGTTAAGCTGTGCCACATGTTTGGCTCTCTTTATACCCCAGTCACACTATATGTCACACATGAACTTCCATATGTATTGGCAGGTGAAACAGGGGAAGATAGAGTTGCTCAAGTTTACAGACAGAAGAGTGTCAGTAATTAAAGGAAATTGGCAGTTTAACAAATCGCCTGTAAATATAGGCAATACCTCTCTGTAGTGTGACTGGGGTTATAGTTTGGCTTGTTCCTGCCAAATAAAAGTCACAGGGTAAAACGTACATGGAACGTAAATTTGTCTATGGGGTTAGCTTGTGGTGGTGTACTGGTATCAAACTCAGCTACCATCTGTGAGTACATGGGTTTATTTTCTGAAAAGTTCACATTTGGGTTACGGTGTGCATCAGTGTTTCACTCCACCCTCAAACATGTTGACTATGATGTGGATTGCACACTGAATGCAGGGTTTCACCGAAATAATTTAAAACTACGCCACGCTGTTTGTTGTTGTTTTGACAATACCTTATTACCATATTTAGTTTTATAAAATGCATGCGTGTTTATTATAGCATTTAAGGTTTACCAGTGCAATGAGTGATGTTACGTTCACCATAACATTTAATCAGTGACACCTCACTATTAGAAGGGATGCAGGTAAGCATATTCTTAACTTTTGTATTTAGAGGATGATATAAACTTTAACGCTTCTACTAGAGTATGTTAGATCAGAATCAGTTTGTACGGTAAAGCATGACTCCTTTCTTTAGGTTTTACACAAAATTACAAAGGCCATTTTGAACTTTTTAGTGATTTGCGATATTGAGCTAATACTAATACCACACAGCAAGAAGTTACAGTAGTTATACTGACGTCACACTTTGGCACTAACCATCTGGACAGTAGTTAGGAAAATGTATTTGGTACACTTGATTGTTTTTGCACAGATGCTGGTGTTAATAGCAGGCTTGGAAGAATCTAAGCATGTGGCGTTTTATTCAGTTGAAACGGATTCCAAAATTGTCTTAAATTAAACTTCAGAAAACGAGAATAATTACAGATGATGAACATATAGCTCACCTGTCCTTTTCCCTTTCTTCCTTTTAAAGAGTTTTCAGAATAATTTGATGTTTCAGCACACATGTCAGACCAAGAATTTCATTAAATGTTATGAATTTAACAGATTTGTTTGCGTTGCACTTGATCTTATTATTATCATGCCGAGATGCGTCGTTATTGTGTCATTAAAACTACAAAAAATGCCACGTCCAAGATTAACGCAAATAATCAGTTCTCCATACAGACTATACAGAAGTAAACCCGAATACACCTCATACAGGCCTGAGCCCATTATGGGACATAATGGGCAGATAATGGGCAGCCTGTTTCAATGGCAGTCTGGGACCAGTTGAAGATTGTTTTTTTTTTTTTTGTTTTGTTTTTTCGGTCTGGGAGCTTTGCTGTCAAGTTTATTATCTTTCATATTTCTTACCCTTCAAGGTGCTATCCTGAACATCCACATAATTGCTCCAGGATTTGCTACCACACCTCCCCAAATGTACTAGGGTGTACCCGAATATGTCCCCAGATAAACTACAAAGGGACCCCCAATTCCACCTCCTCCACTTTTTAGTGAGGTATGACAAATGACTCTCCCTGGTCCTTAACGTATCAAAGAAGCCACTATGATACCCCATACCCCCGGTAGCCACCCATACTGTTTCGGGACCAGCCCCAGATGAGATAAAATTGTTTTTGCTTCTGCAATGCCCCCAGATGTTATGTGTAACGACATCTAGTATAACCCTTAATATTCAGGAGCTTTGACGGACTTAAAACCGCCAAGATTTATCCAGTATACTCCCAGATCATTTAGATGGGCCTCCAGGATGTCTACAATTACCCAAAAGGCTAAACGTTTCGTGGAGAACCTAAAGGTGTTCCATAACTAACAAGCTTTAGACATAAGGGGAATCCTCAATATACAGTGGGCAAAATAAATGTGTGCATGTCTTGCGGGGAGGGCGAGCCCAGAATTAAGAGAAAGATAAGAAGAATGAGAATTTTCAGAAAATAACCAAGTGAAACATAGCAGGGATTTTTATTGCCAACTAACTTGACTCATACAAGTACGTTATGTGAAAAGAAATTGATGCAATGACATGATTCTTCAACAACAAACAAAGACTTATATTTAATGTAATGTGTGACGGCATGGTCACTGACCAGTGCCTTGTTTAATTATTTTATTAGTTTCTTTATTAAATATGTTGCTTAAATTGTAGTACATGTATTTTATTCTGTATATTTCATAAAGTTATAATGAGATTATTATTGTTTATTGAATTTTAAAGTAAATGTTAGATTGTTGAGATTTTAATGTAGTGTCATGTTTATTCTGCTTCTGATATTATGGGAATTGTTTAGTTATCTGGGGTATTTCTGAAAGTGAAAATACTTGTATAGGACTAGTATTAGATGTGCAGTTGATGTGCATTATGCTGAGTCATGGACAGTATGTCTATGTCTGCATATGAGTATATCTTAATTAGGATAATATAAAGGTACTGAGTTTAAGTCATAAGAAATAATATAATGTTTACTGTATCTGCCAGTATGTGTATACAGCAAAACTTCCCTTGTGAATCCCATATTTGCAGAGAATGTGTATATGGAGTCACAATCTTCTACAGTAACTTTTGGGTAAATCTCATTAAAACGTTTAGGCAAATTAATGGATAAGGAATTTGCAGCAATGTGTATTCCACTACATCCATGGGTTTACACTGTGCAGAATGTGCAGACTGCACCTTCATTTTCAGAAAATAGAGTATTCTAAATTACCAATCAAGGGTTGGACTATTTCTATTTTAAATATTGATATATTTTACTATGTAATTCTGATGGATTCTATATAAATGACAGATTCTATACAAATATTTGTTTCTTTACATGGCATATTTTAGTGTAAATTTTATGTTGCTAAGATTTTTATTTCATTTGTTTGATTCTGCTATTGGTTGATATAACTTAGGATGTGTCTTGTTCAAGGTTATGAGACTAAACTAAGGCTAACAGTCTGGGAAACTGTACGGATAATATTAATTTTTTTTAGAATTTTATAAATTAAGTGTTTTCACTAAGTTCTTGTAAATTGGTTTATTTGGTGCATATTTTTGTTTGAATAAATTTAGTATGTTTTAAAATTATTCATGACTGTTTCTTGTTTGGTGTGAGCCATTGATGTGTGTTTTGCTCAATAATAGAAGAGGTCAAATCTCCCTATTAGTTTAGGATAACAAATGGACTGGGCATGTCGCGGGCATTACTTAGGTGATTTCTCTGTGACTTGCTTGATTTTGTCAACTTCTGTTGACTGGGGGCTCAGAGCTAGGTTAATGAGTGGCTATTTATAGTTATTTATTAATCAACACAAAAACCAGAGCCTTCCATATTTGTGAAAGCATCTATGGTGGTGTGACTGTCACAAATGGCTGTATTTCTAATTTTCCTTTTTGGCCCCTACCTTAAGCACAGATACTGTATACCTTAACTTGATTTTGAAACAAATATATAGATATCAGTCGAATATATAGTCACATTTGTCAGTTCATTAGACCAATTTGTTTTTCTAAATAGTAAAGATAAATGCACTAACGTCTTATAATGCCATCACCGGTTTTGCCTCCAGTTCTTCTTGGGACACCAACACTTGCTTGGATAAAGTGGCCTCCTCACCAGTTTAACGTTTCGGACTGAAAAGTGGCAAAAATATCAATACTGTCAGTTATCTGCTATTATAGTATTTAATGAATTAACAAAAAGAATGTTGAATTTCTAGCATTGTTTTAAAAATTATTTTCTATTTAGAAATTGTTATTTTCTTCATAAAACATCAGTATGATAATTGTGTTTACTAATGGTAACTTTCCCTTTATTATTGTTTGTAATGGTATCTGAAATGGAATATAGGTTCCTAAAATATGTATGTGTTAAGACTCACTCTACTGCAGTAGCCCAGGCCCTTATGAGTTACTCTAGATCTAGAGTTAATTCAAACTTTCTGTGTGAGCCATCATGTAATATGTCAATGATAGCCACGCATTGAATAATACATAATTCTTTCAATGTTTTCAATTCTTGATTCTTCAATTATGTTATGATAAAGTTTGTACTTATTGTCCAAATGTTGTGTTTGGAGGTGGTTTGAGAGTGGATTCCAGCAGTACCGGTTGGTAGCTGTGGCCAACCAGATCTTTACTATGTCCACTTCTGTCTTAACTCACTTGGCTGGTTTTATGAGAGGTCCAGGGTCACCACGACAGAAGTGAAACACATGATTACTCCTTCATAGTTTATTCTAGTTCAATAAACATAAGTCAGCTCTCACCCTCTTCATACTGTTTCATGTTCTCTCTCTTCCTCCTCAGCTCAAAGATTGAGGCTCTTATACGAGTCACTGTCCACCAACACATATTACTTGTCATCAATTACTAGGTCTGTTTGTAAGAGGCCTATCTCAAAGAGATAGGGATTGGTTGATGTTCTTTTTAGAGGCTGTATGCTATATGATTATTGATCTCTACTTTTACATTTAATCAGAACTAATTTACTGAGACACTTTGTCTGTATATTATGGAATTTAAAGTTTATTAATAATTAAATAGTTTCATTTAAATTCTTCACTATTACAGTTATACTATTTGTATCAGGAACAATTTTTTTAGTGAAAATTGTATATACAAGCAGCTGTCGTGGTAGCAGAGTTATTGTTCAAGTTGTTATATACATTCCTATTTATGTGTATGCATATAGTATAAAATTTTAACTGAATTCCATTGGGTGGGGCTGATTGTCTGATTATCAAATTGACATGACTTCTCTGGCAAATAAACCACTTTCCAATTGCCAAACTTTGGCAGAATACTTATAATAAAATTATTTCTATTACTTAGATTGAAGGGTGAATTTGAACTTTATAATTTTGTTCAAAAGTTTTAAATGATTTGAAAGAAAAGAGTAAATTATTCGTCTGCATACTCAAAAATAATCAGCTTAGTAATGATCAATTTTTGAATTCAAAATATCTGACATTATAAAACCAGTGTAGATTGTGCTACCCCTAATGGAAAATGAAATTAATATCACCCTAGTAGAAATACTAAATTATAAGTATTAAATAAATGATTCAAATTTCCCCTAGTGGAGATTGAAATTGTTACCTAGCAGTTAATAGTAACTTTAATCTGTTACTGACCAGTGTTTATTGCTTTATGATTTCAAATTGTTTTTTGTTTTTTTTGTTTTTTTTGCACGAATTGTCATCCTGGTGACATGTTGTCAAGTTCAATAAGTTGTATACATCTTTCCTCCTAGTCTATTTTGATTGGTTTTGTCAGTTAAATAACATACTCTGTGAGTGCAATTGTTTTTGTTAAAGTGGTAACCTCAATTGCTTTTCTGTGTATTTGCAATTGAAGGTGGTATTTGTGTATATAAGGCCCCAATTATACTTATTCACTAAAAGAATATGCATAGGATTAAATTATTAGCAATAATTATATTTGCGTTTTTAACACTGAGGTTAGACTTTGATAGAATAGAGTGCATGTGTGACTTAATTTGCAGTAATGAATGAAGGGGTCTTTGTGAATATAATATATATATTTAAAGCACACCCAGCAGGCACACGCCTTGAAATGTCGTTGATTTAGAGTTGAAAACAGGTCCTGACATTGAAATCCACATTATCAACTACTAAAGCTAAGTTAGTTTTCTGACATGAAAAAGTAGTGATATTTTTACCAGAAATCATGGTGATTTTTGGTTGAAAAATTGACACTGACAAAATTTCAACACTATTTCAAAGCTGGATTTCTGACTGGAAAAAGTATTAATACTTCATACAAAAATCAACACTAAATCAAGTTAGGTTTTCCGACATGAAATCTTAGTCATATTTTTGAACAGAAAACAGGTTGAAAGTTGGCAAATGAATGACTAATTCTAATTGGACTTTTATAGCGCTTAATCTCCCCTATTTAAAGGGGACTCTAAGGTGCAACAAAACAAAAACAGTCAACCAATTTCAATATCCAGGGACAGAAAAGAGTCCAAGCACCACGGAGAACGCCTAGACTAGTGATCGTTGATTGAAATTTCTTTTCTAGAGGGAGATATAGTGATTAAGTCTAACTTTTTCAAAGAACTATTGCAATAATTTTTGAAATTGTAGGTATTTGTAAGGCAGAGACTAATTTTTAGACTTAAGATTATAAAGATAATAAAGATTATGTGTGCATGTACTTGTACATTTTTATCCTTTCTCCTTATTAATTTATAGCAACAACAAAACTGATGCACCCAAATATAATTTTTATAATTTATAATTATATTTTGATTAATGCAATTCTTGATAATTAAAAAAGATGTTTTGAAATCAAACTTATCTTAAATAAAAAAGATAAATTCAAACTTATTCACCAAAACTTAATAATTTGAATTTGTTTCTCAAATGCTCCCATGCTCAAATAACTAGTTTTCAGTTTGTAAGTTTACACTGAAAACTTCTCTATACAGAGAACCTAAGCTATAGCATTTTATCACACAGCAGTGAGGTCATGGGGGTTCCTGGTTTTTTTTTATCTGTATCCTGCTACACAGAACATTAGGCCTGTGACTAAAAGTAATTAGATAACACGGCAGGGGCGGAGGTAGGGGTTTACCCCTGTTCAATTGCATGCATGGTGTTTACTTCTTAAGGCCTGTTTTCTGAGTGGAGTTCTACAAATGTACTTGCAGGCACCTTGGTGCATGTAGGTTCATTCCTTTGCACTCCTGCATCTTAGTCCCCAGATCTGCTCACTCTTGGTTCGTGAGGGGGGATTCAGTAATCATCTCATGTTCCCTAGATAAGTGTAAATCTGTCAGTCTGTGGTTTTTAAAATAAACACTACCTGGGATGCTGGGATCTGGTGTGATAATCTGATAACACCAATGAATCCATGAAGTAGGAAAAAATGTAAACTCTACACACTTTTACTCTGTCTACAGGCACATTGTTTATGGTATTTAGATGTGTATTTCTATGCTAATACAAGAAAAGTATATGATTGAAGTGAAATAAACAATATTTTTGCCAATAATAAAAATATGAAACTGAAATGACATGAAATAAGAATTAGTCTTTTTTGCCTAATTTAAAGATTGTACAGCAAATGTTACAAATAGAAAAATGGATAAATACTTTCCAATAGTAACACTAGATTCTTGTTCATTTGTTGAATTTGATACTTTTATCACATTTTTGAAAACAAATCACTTAAAAAGTGATCATAAGCAGGAAATTAGGAGATCAAATGTTCAAAGACTGTTGAAGGGATATAGAGGTGGTCTGAAGGAGTATGATGGAAAACAATACATTCCAATTGAGTCAGTGATGAGATATGTTTTTTATCAAATTGAAGAACTTGAAATTTGCAATTGCATTGCACAAACAGCTTTACAGAAGCTCTTTGACAGTCGTATGATTGACAGAACAATCTTAGATCTATACAACACTGTTGCACATGATGAGAAATTGTTTCCACTCTCAGACCATTTATCAATATGTGATATAGAACACAAAATCAACACTGTTTTCCTGGAATATAAAAGCAAATTCAGTCTGGTTCAGTGGAATAAAATACTGATATTTGAATGGCATTTCATGCGGGGGACTGGAAAGGAACATCTGGAAAGCAATCTTTATGAAAATAATGTTGCTCTTAAGTGGGATTTCTACAATAAACTTTAAAATATCCATGACTGTGGAAGAGAGTTAAAAATCCAGTCCAAAGAAATAGTTGCAGACCGCACTCCAAGATTAGCAGCTGCCAGTGAAACCATAAATGTTCTAAAAGCTGGCAAAAGACACAATGCAGTAATTTTGGATTCTGAGCTAAGTTTTTTGTCAGACATGTATGATGAAATCAGTGATGTAACTTGTGTAGACTGTGAAAAATCATTTGTTCAAAACAGTGTTCAGGTATATCTTGAGGTCCATAATTCAGAAAGCTCCTTGGATGATTCATTTGTAGATGTGGAAGATCTGTGTCAGGGCATTATTCATAAGCACAACCTGAAATGTGAAGCTATTTTCTTTTTGAGGTCGCCAATTTTTTCAAAATATACCGAGAATAGCAAGATAGCAAGATATCTCCTTCGTGATGATATTTTAGAACATAAACTTGATGATTATATTCTTAAATATAAAAAAATTAACAACAATACCCAGCATATTTTGACTGAAGAAGAGAGTGAACAATGTGAAAGGTGTTTTGTTGAACCACAGATAGCCCCGCTGCATGCGACAAATTTTGATCCAATCAGAGAATGGGTCCTTGATGTTCCATTACTTTTGCAAGTCCAACTTTTTCAATTAGTTAACCGCAAATGCGAACAAAAGTCAAGGAAAAAAACAGAATTTCTCAAGTCTAAAGTTGACAGATTGTACAGTATTTATGAAAATATGCTCAAAATAAGTAACAAGAAATTCACTGGGTTGGCTCAGCAGGTTAACACTAAAAAACTTATAATGGGATACAAAAGTGTTTCTACTGTTTTTGATGTGACTAGTAAGCAAGGTGTTACTCTCAGTTTACCAGCTGCTGAGAGACAACTCAAGAAACAAGCTCAAGCCAATGAGTCTTATTGTAACACCTACCTTAAACAACATGACATGACATATACCACTGATGCAGGATTAGTCACCAAGCCAGTAAGATTGAGAGACTGCTACAACATTTTGTTGATGGACAATTTAGTCAGACTGAAATACACTGACGACCCAAAACCTGGAGAATGCAGGACAAAACAACTCAACACCTTACCAATTACCCTCCAAGGACTGCCAAAAGACAGCTCTGAAGTTCATACATGGCATGAGACGGAAGTTTGTGATGGCACCACTGCTTGTTTGTGCAAGACAAACAAGTCATTGACGCCCAGTGATGTTAACCCGTCCTTACTTTTAACCACTGAGTGTGAAAAAGCTGTGTTTGACAAATATAATCGACTGTGTACCTGGAACCAGCCACATTACTGGCAAAAGGTATGTAAAAGTGAGTCATGGCCAATAATGCTTGAAGAAGTAGAATCATAAATTTGCAAAATGAAATCAACATTGACAGTACAACAGAAGGTAGTGACAGCTCTGTGAAACCTATAATTTTAGCAGAGGACAACTTAGAGGAGCATGCATTATTAAGAGGAAACAGTGAAAATGATGAAGATGGTGTCAATGATGACAATGGTGATGATACAGAGCATGATGGGATTATATTAAGAATATTGGAAAACAATCACAATGTGCAGACTGATGAGACTACTGCTAGTGGTTTTGAAAACAGACATACCATTTCTGATGACTTCCTCAGTGAAATCTCGGCAATTCCAGAAAGTATTCTTGAACAGTCATTTCAAGATATACACCTTGATGATACACCAATAACTTGTGAACTTACCACTGGGAATTTTTCAAATGGTAAACAAAATGAGTTTCACACTGAAGACAATGAATTTGAGCCAGTCATGTTTGGGCTGGAAAAGTTTATTGTTCCACCACTTTTGACAAGACACCCCATGCCTTTTGCTGGTCGTGATGTTGACATTACAAAGTTAAAGGAGATTCTGGATGATATTTTAACAAAACTAGGATACAATGAGATAGATGCATGTGAGTTTCCAAAGATTGTGTTCGGGCCTGATCATAAAATTGGAAATAACCTCGTCAAACTCAGAAAGTTTTCTTCAAAATATGATATATTCATGCCAGAATTCCCATGTCTCCATTTCAGAAAGTCAATGATTAACACTATATTTAGTGCTTACCGACAGGCAGGATTGTTTGAAATTTTACAGTACATGAGGGATGATGATGTGAGTGACTGGGGAAAACTTATTACAGCTGATCACATAGACACTGCAACCAAACATATGCGACGCCTGTCACACGCATTTCACCTGGCATTTCTTGTGGCATTCTTGTTTTCCCTAGAATCAAAAGAGGCAGAAGATATTACTGCAAACTTGCAGGATGGGAAAGTACAAGAAATGGCAGAAATATGGCATACTAGGTATGAACAGTTTATTGAGGCAGGTTGCAATGCTAATGCCACATTTGCCTTGCATAAAGATATAATGGACCACCTTGATCATATTGTTGCTGTAGCATTAGCAGAGAGATTGGGTGGAACAACTGGATATGATCTATTACTGAGCACTTCAAAACAGTACGTGACATTTGGCTTTCTCAATGGAGCATCATCATATGGGCCTTACACCGTTCAGTTATTACATGCACATAGCCAACTTGGTACATTTTATAAGAAAATGAAAGCAAGTTTATTCACTACACCAATCAAGGGAGGCACCGTCAACTTGGCTACAGACACCAAAAGGGAACTTGATCATCAGGATGCAATTAAAGGTTTCCGAAGTGGTTCAACAATGGTTTCTGTAATGAGACGTTTAACACTGATAGACTCACTCACACAGTCATCTCATGAAGAGTCCAAGACAAAACATGACAATCTAGGATGGTCTATTACAGATACAGATGTGAAACATATCTTACCAGCTAGGTCACTTATCCTACGGCAAGGAGGATTGTCATGTAAACCAGATCCCTATCCCAAGAATGTCTATGTAAAACAACAGGTACTACTGCCCCAGTCAATACTGGATAGATGCTCTAAACAAGTTGGGATATACAAAATTTATAAATATTTGCAACAGGAAGAACTCTATGGTGTTACAAAGGAGGATGTTCCGGATATAAGCAAAATTGATGGACCAAAAGATTTAATCGCAAGAGCAAAGCACAGTAAAGGAGTGACCTTAAAGCGGCTCTGCATGAACAAAATTGTAACCAGGCAAAAAACTGAACGACAATCGAAAGAAGAGAAACGTCTCAAGATAGTTGCAGCAAAAACCAAAACAATCAATTGTCTCAGCTCAGATATGAATATGTGTCAGGCATTGGTCAATCCAGATTGTTCAAAACCCAAGGTGACCAAGTCAATGGGCATGACAACAGCACTGATAGATATGTTAACAGGCTTTGCAGGCAAACAAAGTGATAATTTGTCTTTGCTTGAGAATAAAGGACTGCTATTCACAGGTCTGACAACACTACCTACGTCAGTGGTCAAAAAAGTTGCTTTAGTGACAGTGGAATTTGCTGGAGTAAAGTTTAAATCACATGCTGTCAGCGGCCTTCAGTATTTAAAACATGTGGAGAATGGTGTCATCAAAAACATATTTCAGAATTTCCCTCAAATAGAAAGGATGGTTATCTGTGAAGAAAAATATTTGTTCACTCCAGATGACTTCAAGGCAGCTACTCGAAATCAGACAATGAAGAGCAAAAGTGGAATAGCACACTTAAAATCGCAAAAGGAAATGCTTGGTGCAGAAAAATTCCACAAAGAATCCCTCATAACAACAGCAGAAGGGAAGTCTGCGATAAGTAAATACCTTGCTGCAAACATATCTCAACTCCACTTGAAAAAAGACATTGTCATCGATGTTGACAGTGAACTCAATGTAACAGGTTGCTACTGTGGTATCTCAGAAAGCTGTAATTGTATTATATATTCCACACCCATAAGTGCCTTATTCAGCTCCAAAGAGGGACACATTAGAACTGAAAATATGACCTCCATTAAACAAACAAAAGGTGAAGCAGAAATGTCCCAATTTGATTGGTTGTTTCATTATTCCACATCACAAGATGATTGTGATTTTGCAAGTATACTTTCTTCTGGTGATATCGATGGTTTGGTTATTCACCTATTTGGTGTTTCAAGGTTATGGCCCAGAAATGGGGATGGCACATTCAGAAACAGCGTTTTTGTAATTTTGCAAAAACCTGGGGAAAAAATGGATGTTTTTAATATCACAGGAATTTTGTCTCTCCTGGAAGAAAAATATAGTGACAGAAACATTGGAATGAAGGTTGCTTTAAACCTGTGTATTGGTGGAAATGATTTCATCCCCAAACTACACAATATTAGCCATGTTAAAATTATGAAGATCATTATGACACAATCAGACTTTCTACAAGAGCTCTATACATTCGATGAATGTGGCCACATAGAAATTAATCCAGACAGTTACCTAAAATTGATCAAGTATCTTCATTGCTCAAAGAAGTTAGACCCTGACAATTTGACATATGAAGAAGTCAGGAAGAGCACTATGACAAAACGCAAAAAGTTTAAAGGATCACGTTTGTGTGAAGAAGATGGTAAGATTGGAACCCAATGCAGCAAACTTCAGCAGTGGATGCCTCCAACAACTGCAATGGAGAATGTGGCCAAACTGCTAAATTTACAGTTACAATATCTTTTAACTGCAGGTATTCATGATGCCCCATTGCCAGATTTTATCCACAGTGGTTGCTTGAAAAGGACCTTAACTGGGGAAGTAGAATACGACCTTGGACCAGATGTATTTGCAAAAGATCCAATGGAAATTGTCCAGGATTCCCAATTTACAGACTGTACCAGTAAGAAAAGAAAGGCGACAAAAAGGACACCGAAGGAAAGTGCCTTTAACCTCAACCCCAGTGAAGCATCAAGAGGCATCAAAATTCGAAGACACTCTTCCCTAAGATTATACTCTTATTTAGATTGTATATGGTGAGACAGGGCTGTGTGTGTATTATACCCTGTATATTAAGGCTCCTTATTTGAATACTATGTTTCTTATCAATCACAAATACAGAAGAGATACAACATCAAATGTTGCTTCAAAAACAATAAGTGAAAAGTAACTGTTAAATTCAGACTGCAGAAGGTTATCTCAGGATAAAACTACGAAATGGAAACAGGAATATGTTCACAATTGGTTAGTAAAAACAATTTTTAATTGTATCACCACAAGGGCTGCTTATAGATTTCCATGTACACTTTGTCACTGTAGTGAACTAGAAAGCATGCATGGAGTGCATGGAGTGGAGACCACATCCACACCCCAGTTGCAGTTCTGAAAAAAATTCTGTAATTTTTTTAGCCCAAATCTAATCACTTCATCTTTGGTCAAACCTTATTCACATAAAACATTTCATGAAGATCCCCTCATTAATTTTGGAGTAATGTCAGCAGAAAGTCAGTCATTTAGGATACACTGAAAAATGGGACCTTTGAATTTTGTATCCAGAAAATGATCTGGATCTTTTCCAAATTTAAATTACATTTTCCTTTGACCAGGCCAAACAGAACAAGAGGGTCAAAGATGCCCTAAAAGGTGGGTTGCGCAGGCAGCAATAAGACAGTTAGCAAATGCAGTAATTACATTTAGAAACAAGGAAAAAAATGTTAGGTTACCCAGTTAAGGTGAATGTGTTAAGAACGTGCTAAGAAATGTAAAACTTGTAATCTAAGTTACATAATTGTATCTATGCTATAAATGGACAAACGAATCAATAGAATTACACCAATTTCGAAAGGAACCTAGCTATGATGGTGATCTATGTCCCTATCAAGTTTGAATTCGATTGGACAAACCGTTTTCGAGTTACAGTCCGGAAATGAAAATATGGACAAATAGATGGATGGACGTTGGACACATCAATCTAATAGGCGGGTTGTGTGTAACCAACCCACCTAAAAATCATATGTTTCAGTTTCCTTACTTTTGGAGTTATCACAAGTACAAACATATAAACAAACTCAGATAACAATACATCCTCCTGGTGGATTTACTATGTGGCTTGTTCGTTTGTCTGTCCATCCATCTATCCATCGACATTTTCATTTCCAGACTCTAACTCGAAAATGGTTTGTCCAATCCATTTAAATAAATCAAATATAAGGATTGTAACTTCTGTTGACAGAACTATTGTACATTGAATCACAAACCATGCCCTTTTAGCAAAGGTGAATTTCAGGGTCCCCTTATTTATTTGGTACTTTCAACTTATAATAAAAAAATATTCATGAATTTTATGTTAGTGTTTTAAAAGCTTTATTTGTAATGAAATAATGTTCTCTTAATCTGTATATGTGACTTTTTATTAGCATGTGTATTAACTTATATATGAAAAATAGCTGTTTTCAAAGGGAAACAGCTGAGTTTAAATTATGGTATACATGGTCTTCATACATGTATATGGTACTACAGGACATTAATGCTGTGATAAAGTAAATTGTATAACTGATATTGAGAATGTGTCAGAATTAATAAATACTCAAATGTAAGACAAAAATTTGTTTGTCTGACCTATGTAATTAATTCATTTATTCATAGTCTTTATTGGAAAACCTTAATTCTTTTCTTTATACAGAGCAAGAAAAAGTGAAATATTTACAAGTGAAAAAGAGACAGTGCATTTTCTATCCCACATTTGCCTTGTGTTAAATAAGACTTCTTCTCAGATGTTTTATTGCCTGCAATATAAACACTCCAATGGAGTTGTTATCTTTAGCCTGTGGTTTATGTGTGTCTGAATGCACAACAGTTTGATAAGAAAGGGGGTGAGTCTTCCAGGGATAGAGGGACTAAGATGTAGGAGTGTTTGGGGGACCTTAAACATTTAAGGTTTCTGGGCATTAGTATGCAGACCATGCTGTTTGTTAACTTTAATTTTATTGGTTCACTCCAATTTGAGGCTAATAATCTGCATGCACTCTTCCATTTGCATTCAAGCTTTGGAAGGGGTAACATCTAGAAAATAAATTTGATTTCTTCTTCTGCATTTTACACGTGTTTTATATTTTAGTTATTTTTACAACATTTTAGTAAGCTAGTGGCAAATGGAGAGGAAGAAATACAATTTGCGTTTGGCTGAGAGTGATGGTGTGCAAACACCCATCCAGTTACGGTCGTCGGACGATAACAAATTCTTGAGGAACTTGCTGGAGGTAAACTCTTCTGGTCATACCCAGCAAGATTCAGATCTAAATTCTTCAAGTAGCGAACTCAGATCAGTAGTGATTTGGTTGACACAGATAGCGATGATGCGAGTACTCAGACGCGTTCGTTTGATAGGCTCACAGTGGATGACCCCAGCACTTCTGCTAAACAAATATCAAAGTCTGATACCCAGGATCTTATTAACCAAACTATTTTACAGCAATTGTCTATTATTAGTGAGAGATTGAATAAAATAGAGCAAAATCCAGTCAAAAAGACAACGGGTACTCATAAATCCAAATGCAGAAGTGCCAGGACCAAACACGAAGTCGTAAAGCAATCCCACAGTACACTGACAAGTAATCACTCTGAAAGAATGCACACAAATGCCGCAGATACACATGCAGTACCCAGTACTGTTTTGTTACCCACATTAGACCATTTGAAAGCAAATAATAGTATACAGAAGGCGGCAGCGGAAAGGTTATCAGAACTTCAGCATCTAAATTCGACAGGTATGTCCCAGAAAATTAAATCACAACGTGGAGGTGTTGAAGTTTTTGTAAGCAAAAGGTAAAATGGTCTCACGAATATGTGTTATCTGGTAGCAATAAAGAACGTGTCACGTACGACCAGCTGACAATGGGGCAATGGATGGCTGGCTTTTGCAGGGCCATGAGGGAAGAAACTGACAAAAATTCACAAAATTTAATGTTAGATTATTTGATTGCTTTATTGGATGATTCGAACAATTTTTCCTGGGCCTCTGCAAAAGCCAGCCATGCTGTGCTTCTCTGTCGCATGGAGCAGGGAGCGTTCTTTACAAGCATTTATGTTCTTTCTGTTTGGCAAAGAGTGGAAAAAATTTCCCACATACTGAAAGTCATTGTAGAACAAAAATTAAAAAACCAGTAAACCTGGGTGTAGGTCTGCCATCACAACATGTTCAAAGATATATTTGGTCAAAAACTGTAAAGATTCAGGATGCAAAAAATGAATTAATGGCCAATAAAAATAATGCTTTGCATTGGTTTCGAGTTTCTAAAGCTTACAATAATTGTCATGATGGCAGGACTTATGCCCAGGTTCTTGCTGCACAGGCTACATTTCAAACTTGCACTCAGCCAACTCACGATGACAAGAGTACTTGCATCGTCGCCATTCGGCGAAAGAATGCAAATGCTGCGCTTGTTACCCCGTCCAAGGTTGTTATATCAAGTCGTGTCACTGCCTCCCCTGGCATCAGGAATCATACTCAAGTTCGAGTTACATGAACCCAGGTCTCAAAAAATGAAAATTCTATTCCATTAGCAAATAGATTTGAACTTTTGCAACAACTTCTTGACAATGGGTCACAGTTTTACTTATCTGATGCCAGGGGGACGTGCCACAAACTGCACAAATAAACTTTGCACCTTCAAAGAAAAGGTCTCAGGTTCAGGTACCCAAAAAATTCCCCTGTAAACCACAGCAAAGAGGCTTCATACAGATACTACTATTGCATACACACATCAGACCCGTTCTTTGACCAACAGCCTCATGAAGAATTACAAGCAATGCTTAATACTGACAGTACTGCCCCCAATTCCCCAATATTTAAACATCTTCATCACACTCATGATTTCTCAGTCGAATGTAACGACTTAGATCATATTTCTGCTGCGCAAACACAGCCTTTAGGTGTTGATGGATTTGCTAGGGAAGAGGTAGTGCCCTTGTATATATGGAATCATAAGAATGCATCCAAAGACTACAAAGCTTGCATACAACAAAACGGAGACCAATTTGGGTACATACCACTTAATGACCTTAAGATATATCAGGGACCTGAAGTTACATGGAAACAAATCCCTCCTATTATACAAGCACACAGGTTGATCAGGCAAAGTGGGGTGCCAAAAATTTCTTAAATTGCAGGATCTCGGTTCGAACCCAATTGAATCTAGACAGGTGGAGACACTATCTAGCTGATTATTGGGATAAGCAGCTCCCAGATCTCATACCATATGGGGTGCCCTTAGATTTTAACAGGCAATGTCCCCTATCTTCTCCTACCACTAACCATGCCTCGGCTCTTAAATATGCAACTCATGTTGAGGAATATATTAGTGAAGAACTTAAACATGGGGCCCTTTATGGCCCTTTTGAAGACCTAGATCTTGATATACCTATTTCCCCTCTTATGACCAGGGAAAAGCAAAACTCTATTCAACATCGTACAATAATGGACCTCAGCTGGGCCAAGGGCTCTTCTGTTAATGATGCCATTCACAAATGTAAATATTTAGATTCTTATTTTTATTTACAGTATCCATCTGTGGATCATATCATTCAAAAAGTTAAAGAAATAGGTCCTAGGGCATTATTGTACAAGGTAGATATTAGTAGAGCATTTAGACATATTCGCATTGATCCGGGCGACATAGATCTGCTAGGCTTGCACTATAAACATACATATCTGGACAGATCTATGCGTTTGGATATCGTCTCGGATCCAGAATTTTTGAGAGGTGTAGCGATGCCATTAGGTATATTATGAAAACCCATGGCTTTGACAACCTGATGAATTATATAGATGATTTAATATATAGGGTTGCCTTCAACATTCTCATCAATTTTTGTTATCTGTCTTGCAAGATCTATGCTTGCAGGTAAGTTAGAGTAAGCTCGTATCACCACATACTGAGTTACTTGCTTAGGTATAGTAATAAATACCATTCAAAGTACTATCTCCATACCTACTGATAAACTAGAAGAAATTCATAATATTTGTGCACATTGGAACTCTAAATCAACCTGTACTAAAAGGCAGTTACAGTTGTTGTTATGGTCCTTATTGTACATTACAAAATGTATAAGAGCTGCAAGGTTCTTCTTAAACAGAATGCTATAGTTCTTAGGGACAGTCATAATACTTCTTGCATCAATTTGTCCAAAGAGTTTCACATGGACCTTAACTGGTTTAGGGTTTTCCTCAAGCAATATAATGGGCTTACTTTCTTTAATAACAAGCCAGTTGACTTTCAAGTATATCTAGATGCCTCATTGTCGGGTCTGGGGGGTGTATTTGATCCATCAGTATATGCCCTCCCTCTAGGTATCGAGTTACAACATTTTCATATTACTCAATTAGAAATGTTAAATGTTGTTGTTGCCCTTAAAGTTTGGTCCAAACTTTGGGCAGATAAGAAAGTAAAATCCACTGTGATAACCAGGCTGTAGTAGAAGTACTTACCACTGGCAAGACAAAAGATCCATTTCTCGCCACTTGTGCCAAAAATATCTGGCTTATAACTGCCATTTTTAACATAGAAATCATTGTAATCCATGTGCCAGGCAAGCATAATGAGATGGCGGATCTCTTATCTAGATGGGTTATAACTGTGACTCCAGAATACAAATTAACCCAATATTTGCCCAATTTCATATGGATTAATACACACATTGATTTGACCAAACTCAATCTTTGTATATGATTCTATGTTTCAGATTTGCCTGCAGCCAAGCTGGCCACCTAGGCCTGTGTCAGATTGGCTTCTGCCTTCAGACCAGCCACCAGGAAGGCCTATGATCAGATGTTTAGACACTTCTGGCATTCTTGGTGGCAGCGCTGCTGTCCACCTTTCAGATAAATCATTTTTGTTTATTAGCTCCATCAAAATCATTTTTTGTCAGCCAATATACAAAATTACATGGCAGGTATCAGGTCACAGTTCATAGTCTATAACCTGGATACCTCACCATTTCAACATCAGCAACTCCAATTAATAGACCTCTGCAGCCTAAGGCTCACACCTATATAGATATCCCCCTGTTGACATCCCTAGTAGCACTGACAGAGGTCTTTCCAAATTCTTTAGTATATCGAGCACTCCTGTTAGTTGCATATTTTTCTATTTGAGGTTATCCAACCTCCTTCCCCACACAGTAGGTACATTTGACCCCACTAGACAGCTAGCCAGAGGAGATATATTCTCCTCTCCTGAAGGGGTCACCCTTCTTATTAAATGGTCCAAGACCCTTCAATGCAGATCTGACATCAGGACCATCCCTCTCCCTTCACTTAAAAATTCATCATTTTGTCCAGCAACTGCTTTGCACACACTCCTTACAACATACCCAGCCTCTAGCAATGACCCTGTATTTTGTATTCCCAGATCACAGGCATTAGTTCCCTTAACTGATTCTGTCGCTAGAAGATTTTTGAATAGGCTGTCAAACATTTTGCATATCACACCAAAATTGACCTTCCATGATTTCCGATGGTCTGGGGCTACCTGGACCTTCCATCATGGGGTCCCCCTTCAACAAATAATGCACCATGGTACCTGGAAATCGGATGCTATCTGGTCTTATATACAAAATATCCCTACTACTTCCTCCCCTGTTTCCCAAACTTTTCAACAACACCTACAACAATAGTTTGGCTGTTTGGTGGGTTTTTCACCTCCCATTTCAACCGACTCTATGCATCTCGCCTTACAAATGTGACCTTTCCAGCTCCCATCTTGACCTTGTCCTACAAGGTCAGATGGCTTGACATCCAGGGTCACTGGTGGTTCATTCCCCCTCCTGATTAATGCTAGGCATTCCCCTTTTGGTGTTGCTTTATTTAACTAATTGTAATTTGTGGTAGGTTTGGGGAGTCTTTTGGCTATGGTTGTGTTATCATCAGTGACCTTGGTTTGTGCGACTGATTGAGGTCAAACCTCATGACACTCTGTAAACTGTCAGATTATCATGATAACACCTTCTCTAACATATATTAGTGACCTTCTTGTTGTAATGTTTCAAGGTCACAATTTATTCTAATTTGTAAAGTAGCAATGGTCTGTGTTAAAAAATTTAAAATATTACTGTTAATGTAAATTATTGTCTTACAAGATTTTAGTAGAATTAAACTATATATTAATCCCAATCCTAGTGTTATTTATTGCCTTGTCTCTGGGGGGAATGTGGCTATTCTTGTGTTTTTTTTTAGTTTATATAACAAAGTTGTATGAGACACAAGCATCTGAACTGAGCATTGTGACTTTGCTACATGATTATAACTTCTTTTTTATTACAGTATAATTATAGCCAACCTAATAAAACATTTAAAAGAAAGTCATTGGATAAAATACTGAAGATATGAATAATGTCACAATTGTTTGTTTTTACAAAGAAAAAGTATAAATTTATTTTTAAATTTCACAAAAAGAATTTCAGTTGAAGACATCGAATAATATTGGTCCTATTAATAACATAAAAATGAATATCTAGTTGGAAAATATGGATTTACATCTCTTGAGCATGTACATTTGAAAGCTGATGAAAAATTATGTGTCATTACAATGTCATCAGAAATAGAATATTGAATATATAATGATTCATGAAAACATGTCATCTTGGAAAGAATTAATTACCTTGAAGTTGTATCCAAATTGTAAAATATGTATATGGATAGTTATTGTATAATATTATTAAGAAGTTATAATTATGACACACAAGTTACAATGATTCAAATAAATAAGACAGTGTAAACAACCTGATTTCAACCATTGAATTCAACCCTATTTCATGCATTGGATTCAACCAAAAACACTTTGCAAAATCTACACATATTTCAACCAGATTTCACCCATTGAATTCAACCTAATTTCAACATTTGTTTCAACATGATTTCACTGTTTGGATCCAACCAAAAACGGTTTGCAAATTCTACACGTATTTCAACCAGATTTCACCCATTGAATTCAACCTGGTTTCAATGTTGGTTTCAACATGATTTGACCAGTTGGATCCAACTAAATACGGTTCACAAAATCTACACTTATTTCAACCAGATTACACCCATTGAATTCAATTTGATTTTAACATTGGTTTCAACATGATTTTACCGGTTGGATTGAACTAAAAACGGTTTGCAAAATCTACACGTTTTTTAACCAGATTTCACCCATTGAATTCAACCTGATTTCAACGTTGGTTTTAACATGATTTCACCAGTTGGATCCAACTAAAAACAGTTTGCAAAATCTACACTTATTTCAACCAGATTTCTATGTTGGATTCAACCATATTTCAAAGTTGCGTACCTGCTGGGACAAATGGAGCAGGATTCACAAAAGGTCTTAAGTCTAAGTTTTGTCTTAAGTCCAATGCAGGTGTTCCACTGGAGCCGACCCTGTAACCGACCCTACAACCCTAGGGTCGGTTGCAAAAGTAGTAGGGTCGTGAGAAAAAGAGCACAAAAATGCTGAGTCGGTTATGAAATCCCCCATAGGACAGTACAGTTACAGACAGGTTGTAATAGCCATCATGACAAGACATAGGGTCGGGGACATTTTTGCACGGCCAGTCGTAGTACTACGACAAGTCTTAAACCCCTAACAGACAAGCCGGCAGCATGTTTCCAACCCTTCCCAACAGGACTGATTGTTTTTGTGGGTCAGTATCTATAGTCGGGATCCAGAATCATGATCCATATCACACTATATAAACCCCCCCTCCCCTGTGATGTGCCATTCATTTCACACTTCAAAGATGACAGGAACAAATCAAGAGCAACTGCTTGATCACTTGAGGGTCCTTTCGTTTTTTATTGAGTTAAATATTTTATTGTACATGATGATTTCAAGACACAGAAGACAGTAGAACCCAGCACCTGCCAAGCCAGCATCACTATCATCCCCAGGAGAAGGAAGTCCCAGAATCCACAGGTCATGCCCTGGATACTGCAGAGAGAGGAGAGAGGTTGCTACAGAACACTCTTGGACAGTTAATTACTATTGACATACCAGGCTACAGAAACTTTACCAGGATGCAACCAGAATTTTTTATTTGATTGAAGAAAGAATCAACCCCCCCCCCCCATCTGAGGAAGTCAATCACCAACTTCAGGAAGCCACTGGAAGTCAGATTGAAACTGGCAGTTACTTTGAGACACATATCCACAGGGGAAAGCTACACTTCACTGCAATACCAATGGAGGGTTGGAAGAATGACCATCTGCAAATTTGTCCCCCAGGTCTTCAAAGCCATTTTGAAACCCATCGAGGGAGGCCAAACATCAACAAGACCTACTGAAAGACTATTTCAATCACATGGGGGCGCTGTCTGGACAGGTGGACAGAGTTTAAGAAGACTGAGGGGAGAAGACTGAGGGGAGAACATGCTGTCATCTATCAGTCCTTTTCAGGACTACCCAAATAATCCAAGAACTTTTATTTAGCAAAGTGTTGCCTCAAAAATAACCCCAATTTTCTAACTATTTTATGTAAATTCAATTTCACCAAAAACATTTCCATCACAAACACAAATCCCTCCCAAACTCAGTTCACAAAAATAAATTTCATCACTTACAGATTAAAACCCAGGTCCTCAATTTACAAAGTTGACATCCCACCCCAACATGACCTGGCTTTATTCTCAGAAAAAAAATAACTTACACAATAGTAGAAAAAAAACAGTTTCCAAATAATTTTAGCCCCCAAATACCTAAAAGAGAAACAACTTTGAGGAAATATTTTCTCTCAATAATTAAAAAAAAATGCAAAGAAATTTGCAAGACAAAATTATACAGATTTGCAGTCCCAGTTTATTAATTGTTTTTATTCAGTGTGTCAGTCTGTTAGTCACTCCTTTGCCACTCATGTGTTTGAATATTTTGTTAGGCCTCATGTTTGTTTGTCTGTAAGTCCCTCCACACATAGAAAGCATGTTACTTGTGTGGATGTTGCATTTTATTCCAAGTTGGGTTTTGGGTGGGAGGGACGTAGGTTTGAGTCTGGATCTTTGTTTTGGGGATGGGGGAAGTGTATTTTTAAAATTGAGTTTTGTTGGGGGTGGGGGTGGTTTTACTTTGAATTCTTAGGGGAATATTTTTCATTAAGGGGATTGTTTTATTAAGTTTTTTTTCTTTTTTTCTCTGTTTTGTGGTGGAAGTTTAGTAATATTTGTTTAACATTCACTCATTCATTCACATAATTTTTTTCGTGTATTTGGGGGAAGTGTAAGTGTTGGACGGTGTGCTTTTTTTGATTTGGGAAACAACAGCTGAATAATTGTTTTTGGAAGATTCGGGTGGCCCTTTAAAAGGCCTGGTTGGTGCGACTTGTGCGGGCTAATCTGCAGATTTGGGCTGACTCTGCTGGCTGGACTGGCTGGAAGGTCTTGACTGTTCATGATAAGTGGAAGATGGCACTGGTGATGGTGCTGGTTGAAGTTGAGAGGGTGAAAATGGCTGTGGTGTGTCGATCTGCTGATACTGTAGCACACTTGGAATAGCTCCAAAGAGACTGGATAATCCTGAAGTGTTCTGTTGAGTTTCCTCCTTGTGTGAAGCTGCAACTGAAGGTGGGTTGAAAATCATCTGTCTGGAAGTCCCAGGCTGTTGGTCATTCACAACAACATAAGAAGTTGGCTGTGCTGACGCTGATGAAGGCCTTAATGGTTACTGTACTTTGGCAATCACTGTAGCAGGCTGTGTTGTGGCTATCTGTTGAGGCTGCACAACTGGAATGGAAACTGATTGAGAATCCAGTATGGTGAGTATATATTCATGTCCTGCTATGGCCTGTGTTGCTTCTGGAAGTTGAAATGTGGTGACCTGTTGACTTGTGGTGAGCTGTCTCTTGCGTTCTTCGGCCTTGTACTGTATCTCACTGAGAAGCTTCACTGTGTCATTCCTGAAGGTCAAAAAGTCTATCTCCTCCAGGTGTTCAATCTCAGAGTGGAGATAGTTGCAGAGCGACTGTCTTGGACTTGGAGTGGGGTCCTGACGTGCACCCAGAAATGTGGAAATCAAAGATCTCATCTGCTGGAACTGATCTAAGATTGGGTCTGCAGCAGTGTTGGTAGTCGCGACTGGAGGCTGTCGTCACTTAGGACTGGTGCTCGAAGGCTGATGAGTAACATCTGGTGCAATGCTGATTTCCATCTCAGATTCTGTGTCTCTGGATGTATCTGGAACTGAAGCTGAGGCTGCAGCTGCAGAAGGTCTCTGTGGTGACATGAATGCAGAAGACTTGGAAACTCCCTTCCTTCTGATGTAACCTCATAGAAAACTGAAACTGTCTTTCAGCCAGGTCTGTCGTTCTGTGCTCTTCTCAGCTGCTTGTCCTGACTTCATCTGAGTGAGCTTGCCATATCTGAGTCTCGAACCACTTCTTCACAGTCTTGACAAGTTTCTTGTAGCTGCAAGCGACTCCCAAAGTTTTTTTTTCTTCTGCTTGTCTCTGAAACTGTCGTTGGTCTTGTCATAAAGTTCCTCATGCTGTTTAACGAACTCCACGATGGCTTCTTCTGAATCACTCAGGAAAATGGACTTCATCTGGCCCTTCTTCTGTCTAGATTGAGTTGATTCTACATCAGTATCCGTGTCAGTTTGCGCTCTCTTCTCTCCCCTTTCCTGGCTCTCTTCCCTCTTCTCTCTCTCCATCCTCTCTCTGTCCCTCTCCTCTTGTTCTCTCCTCTCTCTTATCCCTCTCCCCTCTCTCCCTCCTCGTCCTCTCTATATCCTCAGCTGTATCTCCTAACTCAAACTGTGTTTGAGTGTCAGTTGGTACTTCAATCTTTCTCTTTCTGCCCCTTGGCATGCTGATCAATCAATTGTACAGCTTGTTGTAAAAAACAAAACTTAAAAATAAAAGTGAAACCTCATAGAACAGATTTCACTCCCAACCAGTCCAGCCTAGCTTAAAACTTAAGCTAATTTTGCAAAAATAAAAACCTTAATAAAGCTACACACCAGTTGTCTCTTGACAAGTCAAAGCCCAAATATACGCAGATTGTCTACCGACTCACCTTTTTATACCCACAGATTTGGAAACTGACAGGCCGTAAGAGGCAAAACTATTGCCGGCCTGTCGGTTACAGTTCCCAGTTTGTCTGTTAGTGTTACAGGCCTGTCGGTTGTTGTTTACGGCTTGTCTGTTTCAGTTTAAGGCTTGTCTGTTTCAGTTTAAGGCCTGTCGGTTATAAATTTTCCCAACTCTAGGACCCAGTCTGTTGAAATTACCGACTGGCCTGTAAACTTTAAAGGTCTGTCAGGAACACTTACAGACATGCCAGCTAAAGTTACCAACTGTACTGTAACACTTCCCGCACAGTCTGTTTGTCTGCATGTACAGTCGGGAAGTCCATATTTGGGACAAGGCAGATACTTGTTACAAACAGGCCTGTTTGATTAACCAACAAGCCGGGAAGTGTAACCGACAGGCCGTTAAGTTAACTGACAGGCTTGTTGCTATGTGGATGAATTTAGGGTCGGATACAAGGGTTGGCAATGGTCGTAGAAATATCAAACATGTTCAAACCGACTCTCCCCGACAGGCTGGGAAACTACCGACGATGTAAACATTGGTCCCGACTCTCCAAAAATGCATAGTTACCAGCCAGTCAGCTCCAGTGGAACACCTGCATAAGATAAAAATCTTAAATGATGAAATTTTTGTCATAAAGTTAAGACAAATTTTATGCTTAGACAAAATGGGAGTGGTAACACTCTTGCCTCCCACCTCTGAGGCTGGGGTTTGGTTCCCGGCACGGCCTCATGTGGGAAAGCTGGTAGTTGCTTGCCGTTGGTCGGCAGTTTACAGTACAGAACCCTGACGAACTGTATGTACAGTCTTAAATATGGTCGCCATGTCATGTTTTCCCCACTTCAAAACTTTATATGGCTAAAATTAAGTTTAAAATACTTACCACATCTCTGTAAAGTACTTTACTTCATGTTTTGAAGGGTTTGAATGTTTTCAACTGCAAAACTTAATATTTTCTGATCCAATTATTAATAGTAAGTGAACAGGTTTCACAGGGTACATCAACATATATTCAGAGAAATACATATACACAAGTTTGGTGTACCTAACAAATGCTTTATGCATATCTATTGAAAATTAATTAACAATTAACACACTGATTAATGTACAGTACATATCCCACTGTGAAAGTTTTATATATCACTTCATCAATTTTTTTATCCATTTGGTTCACTATTTATATGACTTTATTATTCAAAATATATAACTTAAAATATAAAACAAGATTTGAAAAACATATTTTTTTATAAAAATAATTAACTGCATTACTCTACAGGTCATGTAACTGACTTAAACATGTAAAAAATTAAAGTTGTTTGTTTACTGACCTTGACACCAGGAAGCACTGCTGGGACATAATTTGCTTGGTACCACTATGTCACATTTGGTGCAGACATGATTTTCTGATGTCTGGAAAAGTTGGTGAAAAGTAGTATTTTAAAATGGACTAAGCAGGAAAAATTAATGGGAATATATTAATACTACAATGTAGAATACTTTGTGTTGTATATAATCTACATTATAAATACAGAAATGGATTAAAAGACTGTTAGAAAAATCTCCATTATGTGTTAAATATTGTGAATGGAATACATAAAAATCATTGATGTGGAACTAGTGGTCAGTATGAATACAAAAGCATCTTTTCTAATTCATCCTGTGCTAAACTAGATCAGTAAACACGTAGTACATGCTTTAATTCACTGAAGGGAATATAAAAAAATCACTGATGTGTGTCAGGAGGTCAGCCTGATAAAAACAAAGTTGAAACACATGTTAGTTAACAAGGCTGAACTGGACTAAGAACATTGAAGTAAAGGTACTAACCAATTTATGTCCTTTTTGCATCCTGTTCTTGTGTACTGAAAAAACACATAGACCTTTACACTAAATTGGAGGTGAAATATCTTCAATTGACAGCTAAAAGGAAGAACCCAAATGGGGACACATACTACTGGCTTAATGCACTGAAATAAATACATGGACTTTTGTAGAAATGTGTCATACATACTTTAACTTGATTGTTTGAAGTGACAATTGCACATGCAGAACCTATTCTAGAATTGTAAAAGAAACCTGATTATAATAATGCTATATTTGGAATTTGCTTGGTTTTAAAATAAATAGGAAATAATCCATAAAAATGTGAATAGGGGTGTAATATGCCATCACATAAACTAAAGAGAAAGTTTCATAGAAGTGGAGAGAAAGTGTCACCGCAAGAAAAAAAAAGTAAAAGTGTACTAAAAGATAATTCAGGAAAAATGGCAACATCACAAAACACTGAAAAAACTGTTGAATTGAAAGAGACAGATAAATCCAATTATATAGGAATTACTAGTGAACAGTGGCAAAAATTGATGGATAAAATTGATAACATCAGTGAACAATCAAAAGGTATACAGTGCATTAACCAAAATGTCCAAGAGATGAGAAAGGACATGGACTCTATACAAAAGGACTTTAGGGACTTGGAAGAAAGTCTGAACTTTCACATAAAAAAAGTTGAAACAACTGATAAGAAACTTGAAGAATTGGAGAAAACGCCGGATCTCATCAGTTTGCTGGAGCATGAACTAAAGGCAACAGAAAATGAAAATCAATTACTCAAGGAACAAGTGCTACGCCAGGAAATATATTCAAGGAGGGACAATTTACTCTTGGATGGCTTAAAGGAAGAGGTTGGACTTTCTACAGAGGCAGTGTTTAAGAAATTTCTGTCAACAGTTCTGGGCTTCACAATGGAGGAATGTCAAAATCTGTTGATTTCCCGATGCCACAGGATTGGTAAACCAAGAGGGAAGGACCAACCAAGGTCAGTTATTGCAAGTTTTGTGCTGGATAAGGATAAAAACAAAGTCTGGCAAAAAAGGTTTGTCTTGAAGAACACTCAGTACTTGATTCGTGAGGATTTCCCTAATGAAATAATCAACAGAAGGAAATTGATGTATCCACTGTTTCTAGAGGCTAGGAAAAGTGATCCAGGTGCAAAACTGGTGGTTGACAAAGTGATATACAGGAAGAGATCATACTCTTACCATCTGTCCCAGGAACTTTCACAGCTGCTTCATTTCTTTGACAAAGGTATTGTAAGAGGAAACCAGCACCTCGCGTTCCATGGTCGCATATCAATCTATAGTAACTTTTTCCCTTGTTCCATAAAGATTGGGAATACCAGATACAACTGTACAGAGCAGTTCTACCAGCATGAGCAATGTTTGTTCTACGGCGATGCCCAAGCTGCACGAAAGATTATGCTCCAACTTGACCCCATAGAAATGAAGAAGATCAGTAAAAATGTGGCTTCTCGTGATTCACAAAAAGAGAAGCAGTGGTTAGAACAAGCCTGGCAAGTGATGAAGAATGGAGTACAACTAAAGTTCCAGCAGAATAGAGCTCTACTGGAGGAACTTATGAAAACCACAGAGACATTTGTTGAGGCCAATCAATATGACAGACACTGGGGTGTTGGCCTCCCTATCTCAGACAGAGGTGTGTTAGATCCAACCAAATGGAGAGGAAACAACTGGCTTGGCAAGATCCTAACTGAAGTAAGAGCTGAGTTAAAAGGACACTATCAACTTGCATAATGAAATTAACTTTTTCTGAGTATATTTAACCAGAACTTTATTAAGACTGAAAATCTTTCTTAGTCTTATGTGATTTCTTAAACAATAAAGTTTCAACATGAATTAAATAACCTTATTTCAATTCTATATATTTTTAAACAATTTTTGGTTTTTATCAAGACTTAGTTATATTTAACTGTTAATTTTTTTTCAAATTCTTGTCGCAACATGATTACACACTTTCTAAAGCTTAATTTAATTTATGTTTTGATACAGAATACTACAATTATTGTATATACTGTAATGTTTACTAAAGTAATGTTTACCAAAGTACTATGTCATATGATATAAATATCAATGGTTGCTTGATTGCTGAATAAATATAGATGTGTGTTGATACTGTATATAGAAGGATAAATCACTGAGAAGATAAATTGGAAGTTGTATATAAAGTTATTGACAATTTAGGGTTCTGGAAATATTGGTTATCAAGTAAAAGTTTAAGATCAAAAATGTTTAATAAAGATCGCAATGCTGTTGTGTAGGCATTTAAATGCCACTATCACACTATCTTATTCTGTTATCCATAGTGTGTATCTAGAGGTCACAATATTTAAAATATCTGGGTTTAATATCCAATCTCTCTCTCTATTACCTTATGCTATTACCATAGTAGAGGATAAATAACAAAAAAAATATATAATTTTACATATATTCTTATTCTGTTATCCATAGTGTGTATCTAGAGGTCACAATATCTAAAATATCTGGGTTTAATATCCAATCTCTCTCTCTATTACCTTATGCTATAACCATAGTAGAGGATAAATAACAAAAAAAATATATAATTTTACATATAGCTACAGACTCTAAAAAACTTGATATATGAGAAACTCATTTTTCTGTAAATATCAGTTTTGGGAAGATACTTGGGAAGATACAGTTATATGCTGTCTATATATACGGTCTTAAATAATTTGGCTTTATAAATAAGCATTATTATGCTTGTTTTAAAAGGTGTAATCCATTCTTGGAATTGGGGTTTTGGTCTATGTAGGCGAGATGTTATGTTGACCAGTGGTCGTATTACCTCAAAAATAGATCGGCAATATGTAAACTCGGAAATCTAATCTTTCAATCAGATATGGTTTTAAGATTGAAGGGCCATAAAACATATTTTTCTAAAAGCACTTTAAATTATTGTTGTGAAATTTCTGATTACAATTAAGTACAGAATCATTGGTAATACAGGACCCTCTGTGCAACTCTAATCGGAACTAAATAATAATATATAAGACATTTGAATAAAGTTAACTGTAAACATAGACCTATTCCTTTTTTCCCCCTTTTTTTTTTTGTCCAAGTTGTGAAACTTAATTTCTAATTGAGTTTGCACTCAAAATGCAAGAAGTATGGCTTTTTGTAGAACATCCGTCATATCTGATATTCCATATCAATGAAAAACTTGTTATTATCTATGTGGTGGAAATAAATGACGGATCTTTTTTCAGGTTATTAACAGTAATAATAAAATGAATTCATATCTATTCAGTAGGAACAGCCTGACTGTAATAGACATGGGCTTAATATCAGCTGCGGGAAATCTGCTGATTAATGAATTAAATTGTTAACTGGCCTTATAGCAACATTTATAACTGCCCAGAAATATGCCACCATAACTGTCCACCATGGATATATAGGTTGTTATTGATTATTTTAAAAAAATTAAAAATCTGAACTAACCACAAGTCCATTAGTGCGGACAGTTATAAAAGATTTTTCATGGGGAGATGTATCTCCTATGCTATTAATTGTTATAAGATAAATCAAAAGTCTGATCAGACCAATAGCCTATCCAGTCCATGGATGCAGACAGATATATCCAAGTTTTTTTTTCATATTTCACAATGAAGATCTAATTTTGGTTATTACATAATATATAGTAAATCACTACTTGCACCAAAAGCTTTTGATGCTGTTTTTCTTTATTCTTTTCTGTACCGTTGTGTACTTTTATTCTATACGTTTTATGTTTATGTTCTCTACGTTCTGTTATTGTGTATTTCTATGTACTATTCTGATAAACTTATGTATTGAATTGTCATCAGTACAACTTGAAAACTTTAATGGTGTGGATGTCTTCATTTTGGCAAAGAAACAACTATTGTGGTTATATGCAAAAACACACTATTTAGTAGTTAACTCTTTCAGTAAATTTCTGTCTTTTTTTATTGGCAATATGTCTTTCCTAATGGGCCCTTGGCTTTTTGCTTCTGTTGATTACTTTAAAATTCAGCTTTTTGTTCTATGGCTCCCTCTAACTTGAGAATTATCTCGGCAAACTGTCAAGGTCTTCGAGATATTAACAAAAGAACTGATGTTTTGAATTATTTTCGTGACATTGAACCCGATATACTCTGTCTACAGGATACTCATTGGTTAAGTGCAGATGAAAAACTAATTAAAACTCTGTGGGCAGGTGAGTGTTTACTGAATGGTTCGCAAACGAATGCCAGAGGAGTTGCAATCTTAATAAATAAAACTTTTGAATATAAGATCGCTTCAGTTGAAAGAGACATGATAGGTAATCTGATATCTGTATCATTGATTTTAAATGAATTTACAATTCAAATTATAAATATATATGCACCAAATAAGGACTCTCCCAATTTTTTTAAGTCTTTAAAGGAAAAGATTGAGCTTTCTCCCAGTGACTATTGCATTGTATGTGGTGATTTCAATCTTGTAATTGATCCAAAAAAGGACAGTTACAATTATAGACATATAAATAATCCACAATCTAGAAATTGCCTGATAGATACTATGAACTCGCTGGGTTTAAAAGATGCCTTTAGATTTATTAATAATGATGCAAGATGCTACACGTGGCATAAAAAGAATCCAGTTAAACGTGCAAGACTGGACTATTTTATAATTTCAGAAAATTTCACTGACCGTATTGAAAAATGTAATGTTAAACCAGGGTACCGGTCGGATCACTCATACATTGAATTACTTGTAACTTTATGTAAATTTGAGCGTGGAAAAGGTCTGTGGAAGTTCAATTGTTCGCTATTAAAAGATAAGGAATATTTAATTACTGTAAATAATATTATAGATCGTGAAAAATTGCGTTATGCCTTACCAGTATATAATCCAGACAATATAACAAACTTACAGGATTCTTCTATTGAATTTACAATTCCTGATAGTGATTTCTTAGAAGTATTGCTTCTTCAAATTCGTGGTGAAACTATACGTTATGCATCGTCTTTAAAGAAGAAAACAATTCGGAAAGAAGAAAATTTAAAACAGGAGATAGAAAACATGGAAAAAGATTTAGATTCTACAAATCCAGTACACTTGGATTTAAAAAAAAAGGAATTAGAAAATATACGAAAAGACAAACTTAATGGAATTATGATTAGATCACGCGCTCAATGGCTTAGTGAAGGTGAGAAACCATCAAAGTATTTTTGTTCATTAGAAAAATTCTACTATACGGAAAAAACAGTTAAAAGAGTAGTTACTGATGACGGAAGTGTAATAACAAATCAAAAAGACATTTTGAATGAATTAAAAAATTATTATCAAAACTTATTTAAAAGTAAGGATGCAGAACTACAGGACTGTAACATCAGCGATTTGCAATCCTTGAGAGGTTTCAAAAAGCTATCTAGCAACGATGCAAACTCATTGGAAGGCTGCCTTACAATAAATGAAATAAGTGAAGCCTTAAGAAAAATGAAAAATCAAAAATGTCCTGGAATTGATGGTTTCCCAGCTGAATTTTTCAAGGTTTTTTGGATTAAACTTAAATTTTTTGTATTAAGGTCATTAAATTGTGCTTATAATACAGGACAAATGTCAATTTCTCTTAGACAATGCATTATTTCTTGTCTTCCTAAAGGAGACAAACCTAGACAGTTTTTAAAAAACTGGAGACCAATTTCGCTCTTGTCTGTAGTTTATAAGATTGCTTCATCTGCTCTGGCTACAAGGTTGCGAACTGTTCTACACACGATCATCTCAAATACACAGTCAGGATTCATGAGTAACCGCTTCATTGGTGAAAATACTAGGTTAATCTATGATATAATTCATTATACGAACTATAATAAACTACCAGGGTTGCTCATGCTTATTGACTTCCAAAAAGCATTTGATTCTGTTTCATGGAAATTTCTTTTCTCTATTCTTACCGCTTTTGGCTTTAAAGAAAGTTTTTGTAAATGGATTGAAGTGCTAAATGTCAATGTGTCTGCATCTATTCTTCAGTGCGGTAAACTTTCAGATTTTTTCCGAATAGAACGGGGATGTAGACAGGGTGATCCAATATCACCCTATTTGTTCATCATATGCGCTCAAATTATGTATCTATTAATTATAAATGAGAAATGTTTGAGAGGAATTTCAGTCAATAACAATGAGTTTAAGATCACACAGTTTGCCGATGATACAACCTTAATTTTGGATGGGAGTAAAAATTCTTTACTAGCTGCTCTCAATGTGTTAGAGGTATATGGCACTATGTCTGGTTTAAAGGTAAACATAGATAAAACCAAACTAGTATGGATAGGTAAAAAAAGACATTCGAAAGACAAATTTGATGTTGGAAAAGATTTAGTATGGGGTACCAGCAGTTTTACTCTTTTGGGCATTAATTTTTCTGTAGATTTAACAAATATGATCGAGATAAATTACATTCCAGCTATTAACAGCATTGAAAAACTTTTAAATCTTTGGAGACATAGATACTTAACTCCAATTGGTAAAATAACAGTGATAAAAAGTTTGGCCTTGTCCAAGTTAAACCATCTTTTTATGGCCTTGCCTTCACCGGGAAAAGAAATTTTGAAACAGTTGGAAATAAAATTCTATAAATTTATCTGGAGTGGAAAACCAGACAAGATAAAAAGAAACATTTTGACAAAACACTACACTGATGGTGGATTAAGCATGATAGAACTGGATACATTTATATCTGCTATTAAGATAACTTGGATACGACGACTATATCAAAATTCGGATACGCAATGGGCTATGTTGGCAAAAGCATATCTAGGATCAGTAAAAAAAACTGTGTTACTTGGATCATGTTATAGTTCAATCATAGCGAGAAAGTTATCAAATAAATTTTGGTCAGAAACTCTGTTCTGTTGGAGTAAACTTACTGATAGTATTCCGACTAGATATGCAAGTGAAGCTCTTTCTGTACCCCTTTGGAATAACCCAAAAGTATCCAAGACAAATTTCTTTTTACCCGAATGGTACAATAAAGGAATTATTTCTATTGCTGATATGATATCTGGAAATGGAAATTTGATAATCCAAAATGATTTAACAACGGGGTATCACATTCGTACCAACTTTTTAGAATATCATAGAGTTACAGTCTGTGTCAAAAATTACTTAAGTAAACAAAATGATATATCTAAAACACATAATAAACCAACTATTCCAAATCAAATAAAAATCATTTGTAAATCAAAGAAAGGAAGCCAAGACTTTTATAAAATTTTGGTCAATCAGAATATAGTAGATGATACTACCTATTATTCTTTTTGGGAACAATCTTTGGGTATTACCATAAATAAAAATATGTGGAAACAAATATTCCGAGTATGTTTTAAAATAGTAAAAAATAATGATTTAATTTGGATGCAGTACAGAGTGATATATAGAATATTAGGTACGAATGATCTGTTGTATAAAATTAATAAACATGACGATGGCAAATGCAGCTTTTGCAAAGAACACACCGAAACTATACTACATCTTTTTGTGCAATGCACTGATGTACAAAATTTTTGGTCAGAACTAAAATTAAACATTCAACCCATTCTTGGAGTTAACTTGGATATAAATCCTACAACTATAATTTTAGGAAACCTTCAAACAAGGACTGATACTATTCCACTTAACACTATTTACTTTGCAGCTAAGTTATATATTTTTAGAATGTCAAAATCGAATAAATGTTTAAATTATCCGGCCTTCTGTAAATTTTTTAAAACAGTTTATTTAGAACAGGAGTTAGTTGCCAAATTAGAATTAAATGAGAGTAAGTTTAAAAAAATATGGGGAAACTTCATACAAATGTTTCTTTGCTAAATGTGACCAATTAATCGTGGTTCACTGATGAATTTCTTTGAACTTGTTAATTATGTATTTACTAAATCATTGCATAATGTAGTAATTATCTAGAGCAGTACTTGTATAGTGTCTTTGGTCAGAGTTTTGTTTCTCTATGTGTTGTAATAATTGTCTTTTTTGTCTATTGTCAATTGTCATTTATGTATAATTGTCTAATAAATATTATTAAAAAAAAAAAAAAATAATTTGCTCAGTACTTTTTTTATTTTTTTATTTTTATCAAATTCAAACCAACAGCTTACTTTTGTTTACATTACCTAGCATAAACCAATCGCACTAACCAAACTCAGTGAAAGACAGCATACTTGTGTTTATGTGTATAAGTGCAAAATACACACTGAAGATGTTAAAAATATGCAAAATATGGATTTTTTTCAATGTTTATGTGTTTTGCAAAATATATAATTCATATCTATAGTTGTGAAAGCAATGTGGATACGTCTTTCAATGTTACTATATAAAACAACTGTGACTCTATTCAGTTGAAAAAAAACAATGTGGATATTTGTTAGTATTAAAATGACATTAAATATGTCTGTCACAATGTACTCTAGTGCAAGAATTTATGCTATGGCTCTCAGCTATGGCTCTCATCAGATTCACTGACACAGTGGTTTGTTGATGTGGTTATATGACTTGTGATGAAAAAAGCTTAGACAAAACTCTTAGCTAAGATTTTGCTAAGCATGTTTTTGTGAATCTGAAGTTAAGATAAAATCTCAGCTAAGATAAAAGTCTTAAAGTTAAGACTGGTCTTAGCAAAAATTTTGTCTAAGATTTATATAAGACCTTTTGTGAATCCAGATTCCAGATTCACAAAAAGGATCAAAATCAAGTTGAGGTAAAAATCCGCTCAAGTTTAATATAAACAGCTGTAAACTTTAACTGAATTTCAGCTCAACTTAAGCTTGATCTTTTTTGTGAATACTAACCAAGTTCATTAGTTTTTTTAACATCACGTCGAGCAGCTTCTAAAATCTGCTATCACATAAAATCACCTTAAAATTATTAAATGTACGATAGTGGTAGATTAAAGTTGAAACCTTATTGCCAGGTAAAATTACCTCAATTGATAAGGTAGGTATGTATCATCCTTGACGTGCCAAAGGAGTTTTTGGAAAAGGGGTTGTTTAGCCCTACCGGTATACGGTAGGTTTAGAAAGTGCCAGTATCGTTACTGTAAACAAGAAAAGTAATATTTAAAATTTTATTGCTTTCCTTCCTTTGTAAACCTATTATGAGATGTAAACTCTATTGTGGAAATGAAAAACGTATTCACTGAGCTATATAAATACATACAACCTCTGTCAAAGTGTAATTTTCAATAATTATTTTATTATCGCTCATAGGTATCCGTTTAGGCCGGTGTCCGTTTTTCACGCTATTGCGCATGCGTATAAATGGTTATATTATCCACTGAAAAATGTAATATTTAACACAATAGTCAGCATATTTTTGCAAGGTATTAATATTTATACATTATAGTCACATTCTACCATTAGTGGTATTCTAGTGGCTTTCTACCAGTGAACGCCCATGCTGAAGATAATATATTGAATTTAAATTGTATTAACAGCTTTATATTATATTCTTCTACCAACAGATTGTCAAATGGTATACACTACAAGTAATAATCGAGGACCATGTTGTTACATTTGTTTCAAAGCTTTATATTTTCTAGACGTGGTTACCTCGGCTCTACTTTACTTGCGTGTACTGCTTCCCTGCATAAGTTGGCCACGGGTCGTAAGTTGGCCGCCATCATCATATTGTGAAATTTCTATAAATCTAAAGGCCTGTATCATTCTTGAATGGTCTATTATAATAAGATTTATTATAACTACCACTTTTAAAACCTGTGCAACCACACATTTGTCTGTTTGATACATTTAAATGAGTAGCGGCCAACTTACGACCCGCGGCCAACTTACGCAGGGAAGCAGTAGAGCCGTGGCACGACCCCACATGGAACTGGAGATTTGCATAAAATCTTTTTTCTGTTGAATAAAACTTGATAAAATGACTGAAAATGGTTTAATATGATTAGAAACAGTTGATATTATGCCAAAGACACAACAAATACAATATGTGTACAAAATATATGCTATTTTACACAGCTTTTATAATAAAAGACCATTTTCAAATTTTTGGAGAAATGGTCCAAAAACCCTGGAAAATCAAGAAATGTCATTTATTTTTTGTCAAACATGTTTGCATGCATGTTGGCTGATTGTTGAAGAAAATGAAACAAAATAGTTGTGGGAACAGTTATGTGTTCACATTTGTATGATATTTGTGTTTTATGCAAATCTCCAGTTCTATGCGGGGTCGTGCCACGGCTCTACACGCAAGTAAAATAGAGCCGAGGTAACCACGTCTATATATTTTCATAATTTATCTCGAATTATCGGCCGTTTTAACCGCAAACCGGAAATACCAGTGAACGCCCATTTTGTATACTTCTAGAAGCATTTGTCCTTGACCTCCAACAAAGAAATATAAGGTGGGCGTTCACTGGTAGGCGGGCGTTTACTGGTAGAAAGCCACTACCAGTAAACGCCCATGCTGTGATCAATAGTTTGAATTAAAATTATATTAACAGCTTTATATTATATTCTTCTGTGACCAAATTGTCAAGTGGCATGTACCTCAATTAATAAATCGAGTATACTGTGCAATATTTCAAAGAAGGTGTCATGTTTTAACAATCAAACTCTATTATCGGCCGTTTTACGGCAAACCGGAAATACCAGTGAACGCCCATTTTGTAGAGTTATAGAAGCATTTGTCCTTGACCTCTAACAAAGAAATAGAAGGCGGGCGTTCACTGGTAGGCGGGCGTTAACTGGTAGGAATTTTAATCCACTAAATACCCATACTGAAGATAATATTTTGAATTTTAATAAGCCTTGTCGTATTTCCGAGTGCGCATGTCTGCAAGGAAACTTCCATCAGCTGATAGTGGATAAACAAACTACATAAGTGACAGAGGAATCAGGAAGTTGCAAAAATCAATTTTTGAGTACTCCATATTAACCTACAAATATTATGAGAATTATTAATGGAAATAGAGGAATATATTTTGTAGATTAGTTCCTTCCACTGTATAAAATTTATGTGAATCATTTGCAGCAGTTTCAACCTTTTATCTCCTATTTTCGCCCACTATCAGTTGGTCCAATTAGCATTACAAATTCGTCAACAATTGCCAATTTTTATTGAATATTTCTGAATATTATATTCATTATATATATTTTTGTTGTCCTATGACACAATGCACCCTTGTGATATATATAAGCATATATATAAAGTTAATTATATTTTGATGTAAATATTTTGAAAAATTTTAATCCAGAACACCTGCTAATTCACATTAGCATATGACATGAAAACTCCACAGTGACTGATTTTATATGTCCTTTGTTTTCATAATTTTTTTTGCTGTAAAATATGAATTAAAATAAAAGAAAAAATTGTTATGTAGAGTACAAATATTTGAATTTATTATATTATTATCGTATTATATATTTTATTATATTCATTATTACCTGTCCAATAACTCACCTTTACAAGTACTAACTAAGTCCAGTGCTGCTTAACTTCAGTGATAAGACAGGTACTCATCACACTACACCATATAAGCAGATTTCCAAATTTAATTTCGTAAACTTTTTATGGCAGTTAATCTTTACTTGGGGCCATGGTGGCACGGTGGTAATACACTCGCCTCCCAACTCTGAGGTTGGAGGTTCAAACCCCGGGCCTTATGTAGGAAAGTTGGTAGTTGTTTATTGATGGTCGGCAGTTTACAGTACAGAACCTTGACCAACTATATGCACACCATGATATGACTTGTGCAGTGTTGAAAGTGAAGTAAAACCCCAAATAAATAAATAATCTCTTCTTTCTTTAAACTTTGCTCATTGTTTTAACTGTACACATTCATTAATATTAAGGGTTACAATAAACTTATAAAAAAATATTTTTATTGTTGCACTCATAAGCAATATTGGAAGCATTTGACCTTGGTGAAGGTATGTACACTCTTTGAGTGTTCTTATACCCATGTTTGTATCCCACTGTCAGTGCTACTTGGTAGCGACATTGGTTGGAGGGGGTGTAGGTGTGCAACTTTGTGATCTGACCTTCATTTGACCTTTGACCTTAACAGTGTGTCCTTGACCCTTAAAAACATGCCTGGGTTATATCTTGGAAACTGTAATGTTTAGAAAGCTGGTACTTTGTAGCTTTATTAATTGAGGTGTGTAATGCTGTGGGCTGACCTTGGTGTAATGCCCACCAAAAATAAAATATTCCATCCAAAGGCCCATTTTACCAATCTTTTAGCTTGTGACCTTTCACCCATATTTCAAGATCTAAAAGGTTAAATTGACAAAAAAATGCCTATTATGCCCCTTTGTGTCAAAATGCGATGAATAAACATATGCACACACACACAGGCAAAGGTGCTTTATAATCTATTGACCCAGTTCCTCCTCCTGGGCTGTGGCTGGGAGGGGGGGGGGGGGGGGGGGGGGGGGGGGGGAGATAAAAAATATTTTTAAAAATATATGTATATTTTTTTTTTCAACAACAAAATATAATTATTTAACAACCCACACATAAATTCATGAAAAAAAGAAACAAACTTATTTTCAAATTTTAGGAATATTTTAATAAAGAACCTTGAAAATTTTAAGTATCTTTTTTTTAATTTTTATCTAGGGAACCACCAACAACAAAAGATAAAGGGACATGAAACTTGATGAAAGGGATATGAAAGTCCTGACTAAAAAGAAAATAAAGGATACTATCAGATATCACTATAACTAAAATTCCCTCAAGATATAATTATAAAAATTATTTAAAAACTTTTTTTTAAAAAATATAATATAAATATAATTTAAAAATTATTATTTTTTTTTTTTTAAATTATTTTTAAAAATTATTTTACGAAATACAATAACAATAAGTCAATTTGCTTAGCCAAGAACCATAACAAAATTTTGTGTATACACATGGCTGTTGTGATAACTCCATTATACCGGTATGTATGATATTTTAAATTTTATATATAAATAAAAAGGAGACATAAACCCTACTATTACATATATTTTAAGTAAAATTTTTGGCATATTTGATGCCTAAAATGCATTATTTTTATGTCCAAAGACTTTACATTTTATGATGATTTTAATTTTCATCTATTTATTTTGCAGAAATATCCTTATTTATTTATTTAATTATTTATTTACTATTTTCTTATCCAAAATAGTACTTGAGCAATAAAATATTGTCCTTATTTTGACAAAACATAAACTTTATTCCCCTAAAATGAAGCTGGAAGTCGTCAATTGTGCAGGTGTTCAAAAAATTTTGGTAAAATATTTTTAGGATCTCACAGTATATGTACTACAATAGCAACAGAGAGTGGGCGATAATAGCATATTTCTTTTAAAACACAAGTAGGACACAAAAATATTATAAAAAGATCAATTAGATATAATATTAAATGACCATTTCAATATTATAAAAAGATCAATTAGATATAATATTAAATGACCATTTCAATAAGAGGAATGCTTAAAACCTACATTAACTTACAAAATGTGTGACAATTATGCAATTTATTTTATAGCAAAAACACTTCCTGGTTCACGTCAAGAGTTTTGTTTATCCACCTCAATCCCACAATGCATCGCGGTTTCTGGAACTACGACAAGACTTATTATATTGATAGCATAGTATTTTATTCTTTTACCACCAGATTATCAAATGATATACACCACTTTTTTATAACTGAGGTACATTTTCTAATATTTGTTTCAATTTTTATATATTAACAAGTTGTAGGGACCCAAGCTAAATTATAGATATCAAGGCACAATAGCACAATCAATTAAAACCCATTCTAAACAAATGACTTTTAGTATGCCAAACGGACAAACAAACCAGAACAGAAATTATTCTATTAACATATTAATTCAACAAAAAGAAAATACTGTATATATATATAACCCAATTTCCCAAACCTGACTCCCCAAGAATATTCCCCACCAACCAAGTTAATGCCCACCTAATACATCTTTGATATTCACCCAAGGTACAATAATGCCATCATTGTGGTGGATGTCTTTTCCTAAAATAGAAAATTTGCAATCCAATTCAAGATTTTACAAATAAACCAGAATGCAGTGTTTTTAACATACTACATCTGGGGTCAAAAGATTCATCCACTTTTTATATATTTCTACATCATTTCATTACTAAAGACAAACACTTACTTACCCAGTGTGTTTCAAAAATGAGAAATTTTATTTACATATTTTTTTGGTTCCATTTTAATTTGCCTATGTTTCATTTGTCCTGTATTTTTTGTAATACTGTTTGCAATCTCTAAGGCTGAAACCAAATTGTAAAATGATTATTCAAATATTTGGTCATGGTATTAGACAATGTTTGAATATCTGGAGTCTGCATTAAAGACTTACAGGTAACTAAAATTTGCAAAATATTTGTTATTCAAAAATTATATTTGAATGCTATTGCTGGCAAACAAGTAACAAATATCTGGTAAATTGTTTTTAGCCTCAGCAATCCAGTGAATCCACACAGGTCAAATAGTATGTTGTGTCCTCAAAGTAAAGGAAATATTGTGCCTACTAAAAATACAATACAAATTCTGGTTTTCCAATACTATGCAGTAAATTTGCTTTTCTAATATTTTTGATAATGCTTGTTGATTGTCTTAAATTCAAGATAGCAACAGTAACGTCTAAATCAAGGAGGTATTTATTGCCAGATTACATCCAAAGCCTTTTTTTGTATGGAAACACACTATTGTTAAATTAAGAAGTAATAGTAATTTCATAATTCAATCTGTGGGAAAAATAAAAATTCAATGTGTATATCAGTTTTGGAAAAAAATAAAAAATTGGAATGAATCTGAGTATCATTTGACAGAGAAATTTAAACATACTAATGATGGTTTTCTTGTTAAAATATCACATGTGATGTTAGATTTTAACTTATATAAAATGTAAAAGAAATATTGTGTAACTTGGATATATAACTAATTAATGCATTAATTTAAATATTACACAGTATAGATCTTTTACCAAAATAAATGATAGTAAAATTATCTGAAAATAATTATGGTTTGATATAAATAATTGGAGTAGAAGGGGTAAGTTTTACATAATTGTATCAATTCCATAAACACTTTTTCTACAAAATAACAGTACTCAATAAACATAGTAAGATTTTTTATCAAGTAGCAGCATACTTTTTGTCCTTAAATTGTATACTTACAATAATACTACTAAATTGTTTTTATTTTTATTAATTTTTTTTGTATAAATTTTACTTGTCAGAACATGTACAATACCAAATGCAAAAGCACTACCAAAAAACCAAAGCTATTTCTCTTAAAATATCAGTTAAGGCAATATATTGTAGAATACAACTTTGGAAGACATTGTCCAAAACATCTATTATGTGAAATTAGTTATAAAAATATTAAAATTTTACTGAAATAAATGAATATGTACCCACCTATGGCCATGTTTCAATATATACCAACATAACAGATGAACCGTCATTTTGCAATGTATAAAGTTTGTGTTTCATCACATATACACACGAATGCATGTGTTCTACCAGGGTCAGTACATGCAATAATGTGTAAAGGCCAGATTTCTTTGATTTGTTTAGTCTTCACTCTTCACATAGTGAGGTTTTCAAAAGATATTCTGTTTTCATGATTGGCTATTTTTTACCTTTTTCACCTCAAATGAAGTGGGATTGAGATTGATTTCCTGTAGCATAGTAATTTTTTTGAAGTTATAGCTATACCTACACTATCTTCTGGACTATTGTATGACAGAACCCAAGAAGTGATCAAATCAGTAGTACTGGCTTGGCTAGCAGGGATTGCCCTTATTGGCCACCTGGTGGAACATGGGCCTCAAAAGTGAGAGGTTGTGAGTTTGAGTTCCCTAGAAAACTCCTGTGACACTTATCAGTGATTTATGCAATATGCAGTCTCCATTTGATAAAATGTAGCTTTAAAAGTGAAATAAAAATATGAACACATTTGATTCATTTCATCCACTTTCATCATTGATAACCAACAGACATGAACAGTTGAAGAACTGAAGGCAAAGTGAAACACTTGATGAGATGATTGACTTTTTAAATCTACTTTTGGCAAGATTTGTAAATTTGTTATTAACCTTGGTAAGAGGGGATTATTGACAAAGGAAAGAGGTAGTGTTTTCAAAAGGCAAATACATTCTGTATTTACTCTAAAATATGTGGTTTTAAAAAGTTGAAATAAGATTAACAAATTCTATGTTTGTAAAAGTTTTATTAGAATTAAAAAGGTATTATGTTTCAACTACATATCAGCCAATCAGGGCGCTTCATTTGAGAAACTCGCCTACTTTGGGTAATAAACAGCATTTGAGCCCACTTCATAAATATAAATATATTAAGAATATAAATCTTACAAAGAAAGTACAAACAATATGGTTGATTTTGAAGAGTTAGAAAGTAGAAAATGCACACAAATTGTTGTATAATTTTGGGATGAAAGTATCATTTTATATTTTGTCAAATAATGTCAACATAAAACACACATATTAAAATTGGCATAAGGTCCTTTTTTCTGGTGAACTTAAAAGTCCCAATATTATTTATATTTATTAAGTTAGGGCCACCTTACAGTTAAAAGGAGGGTTTTCAGCCCATTGGTAGCTTAGTATTAAATATTCATAAAACATTTGTACTGTTTGTCTTAGCTGTATGGTGATTTAAAACCCAGCATATGTAAGAGTAATGGAAAATAACCACTGATAGCCATTCGTCTGAGTGATGAGTCCAGATATGTCTGGTGCCAAGTTGGCCCAGTCTAATTATGTCCACCCACTGGGGGTGGACATATTATTTTTGCTTTTTCCGCTGTGCGGCGTCCCACTTGGTTTCCAGACATTTTAGGCCACAGTTCTTATCCTATCTTTACCAAATTTGGCATGCAGGTTTATTGGGTTAATAGCTTGTATGGGATTGCTTTTGGTGATGATAGCTCTATAGCTAACTGAGTAATAGCTACTTTGCTACTTTTGAGTATCTCTTTGGTTTCCAGACATTTTAAGGAATGCTATTAAGCCTAGCTTTCTGAAATTTGGTATGGAGGTTCATTGGGTTAATAGCTTGTATGGGATTGCTTTTGGGGGTAATTGCTTCATAGATGAGTGAGTAATTAATTAAATAAATGAGTAATTGACTATTTTGAATACTGAAAAAGGCAAATGTGCTCATATCTCCTAAACCGTGCGAGATAGAGCGATTTCGTCGAAATTTTCGACCCACAGGGTATCTAAGGAATGTACTCTTTGCAATTTTCAAAAAATTTTCCCCTCCCCAAAAATGGTGGCCATTTTGAATTTTCGAATTTTTGCCAAAAATGGCAAAACACAAATTTGCTTCTATCTCCTTAACCGTGCGAGATAGAGCGATTTCGTCGAAATTTTCAACCCACAGGGTATCTGAGCATTGTACTCTTGGCAATTTTTTAAAAATTTTCCCCTCCCCAAAAATGGCGGCCATTTTGAATTTTCGAATTTTTCCCAAAAATGGCAAAACACAAATTTGCTTCTATCTCCTTAACCGTGCGAGATAGAGCGATTTCGTCGAAATTTTCGACCCACAGGGTATCTAAGGAATGGACTCTTTGCAATTTTCAAAAAATTTTCCCCTTCTCAAAAATGGTGGCCATTTTGAATTTTCGAATTTTTGCCAAAAATGGCAAAACACAAATTTGCTTCTATCTCCTTAATCGTGCGAGATAGAGCGATTTCGTCAAAATTTTCAACCCACAGGGTATCTGAGCATTGTACTCTTGACAATTTTTTAAAAATTTTCCCCTCCCCAAAAATGGCGGCCATTTTGAATTTTCGAATTTTTGCCAAAAATGACAAAACACAAATTTGCTTCTATCTCCTTAACCGTGCGAGATAGAGCGGTTTCGTCGAAATTTTCGACTCACAGGGTATCTAAGGAATGTAATATTTGCAATTTTCAAAAAAATTTCCCCTTCTCAAAAATGGCGGCCATTTTGAATTTTCGAATTTTTGCCAAAAATGACAAAACACAAATTTGCTTCTATCTCCTTAACCGTGCGAGATAGAGCGGTTTCGTCGAAATTTTCGACTCACAGGGTATCTAAGGAATGTAATATTTGCAATTTTCAAAAAAATTTCCCCTCCCCAAAAATGGCGGCCATTTTGAATTTTCGAGTTTTTGCCAAAAATGGCAAAACACAAATTTGCTTCTATCTCCTTAACCGGTGTCCCGTGAAATTTTTCTGCCGTGAAATTTTTCTTCTTCCTGTCTTTTTACCCGTTTCCACGCTATCGCGCATGCGCAGAAATGGTTATATTATAAACCGAAAACACTTTATTTAATATAGTATCCAATATATTGTTGAAAGTTATCGATATATGTACATTATATTTCTTAAACTATCATTTAACAGCAATAAAATACAGTAATAAATGAGATCTGTGGTTTAGAAGGGACCTAGAAGAAAAATTTTACTTCCGGGAAAAATTTCACGTTACACCGTGCGAGATAGAGCGATTGCGTCGAAATTTTCGACCCACAGGGTATCTAAAGAATGTAGTCTTCGCAGTTTTCAAAAAATTTTCCCCTCCCCAAAAATGGCGGCCATTTTGAATTTTCGAATATTTGCCAAAAATGGCAAAACACAAATTTGCTTTTATCTCCTTAACCGTGCGAGATAGATCGATTTCGTCGAAAGTTTCAACCCATAGGGTATCTGAGCATCGTACTCTTGGCAATTTTTTAAAAATTTTCCCCTCCCCAAAAATGGCGGCCATTTTGAATTTTCGAATTTTTGCCAAAAATGGCAAAACACAAATTTGCTTCTATCTCCTTAACCGTGCGAGATAGAGCGATTTAGTCGAAATTTTCAACCCACAGGGTATCTCAGAAATGCACTCTCAGCAATTTAAAAAAAAATTTCCCCTCCCCAAAAATGGCGACCATTTTGAATTTTCGAATTTTTGCCAAAAATGGCAAAACACGAATTTGCTTCTATCTCCTTAACCGTGCGAGATAGATCGATTTCGTCGAAATTATCAAGCAACAGGATATCTGACCAATGTACTCTTGGCAATTTTCAAAAAATTTTCCCCTCCCCAAAAATGGCGGCCTATTTTAATTATCGAATTTTTCCCAAAAATGACAAAACACAAAATTGCTTCTATCTCCTTAACCGTGTGAGATGGAGGGATTTCGTCAAAATTTTCGACCCACGGGGTATCTGAGCAATGTACTCTTGGCAATTCTCAAAAAATTTCCTCTTCCCACATATGGCGGCCATTTTGAATTTTCGAATTTTTGCCCAAAATGGCAAAACACAAAATTGCTTCTATCTCCTTAACCGTGCGAGATAGAGCAATTTCGTCGAAATTTTCGACCCACAGAGTATCTAAGAAATGTACTCTTGGCAATTTTCAAAAAATTTTCCCCTCCCCACATATGGCGGCCATTTTGAATTTTCTAATTTTTGCCCAAAATGGAAAAACACAAATTTGCCTTAACCGTGCAAAATAGAGTTATTTCGGTGAAATTTTCGACCTATAGGATATCTAAGAAATGTACTCTTGGCAATTTTCAAAAAATTTTCCTCTTCCCAAAAATGGCGGCCATTTTAATTTTTCAAATTTTTGCCAAAAACAGAAATTTGCTTCTATCTTCTTAACCGTGCAAGATAGAGTGATTTTGTCAACATTTTCGACCTAACCAGTGCAAAAAGGCATGAAGCTGAAATAATTTACATGTACCCTAATAAATATTTAACCATCATTGATATATTTCACAAATGAAACAGGGTCTTGTAAGACTACTGTACAATTTTGGCAAAAGGTTCATGGGGTGGACATTACACATGATAATGTGTGTTCTTCTATGCTATCCTGTTTCTATTCATATGTCGCAGCTACTATCAACAGGGCGTCCTATTTCTAGTTAAAAAATTATTCTTAGAATGAACAAAATTCTAAGAATACGAATGTAAATGAATGTGGACCCAGGGTCAACTGAAGGAATGATATTACATGTATAAAGTTTTGGATAAAAATAATGCCTGGCCAATATTTTTTTTAAAAATAGTGTTATTTTCAGGCTCCAAAATTCACATTTACTGGTTTTTTTACTCAGAAGAGCATGTGATAGAGTCATAATTTAAATCTGCCAAGATAAAAAAAAATGGGCAAAGAGCAAAAGCTGTCAGGAGGGGATGATCTGAAGGAACTAGCAGCTCAAAAAGAGAAAGAATGGAGAGAACTACAGGAACTAAGGTGAATACAATTGTACTTGTTTCAAAACTAGCACATGTCACTGTTATGATTGTAGATTGTTATATTTACTATCCTTTTTTTCCTGTATTTGACCAAAATTGCATCCGCATGATACAAAAACATTATGAAAGTTATTTTGAAAAAACGTTTTGTACAACTGTTCTCAAAGTTTTATAAGCATAACCATGTCCAGTCAATGACTCTGCACACACCATGTCTGCTTCAGTCTCCTAGTGTACAATTTTGATCTATCTATCAAGATTTTTGTTTGGCTTATATAAATATTTCTAATTGATACTGGACTGAGTTTAGTGACATTTTAAGATGTTTGCTAGACTATAGTCCAGGGAAGAACTAATTAGTTTTTTGAAAATATGAAATCATAGTACTGTTTTGTGATCTTTTGCTCCAGAGCCTTTAAAGGCTGTGTGGGTATTGTTTTCACCATGCTGTTTGGCTGGTCTGGCAGGTGGTGTGTAGACTATCGATTCATGGTAGGGACATTGGTTAGGGGGTGTAGGTGTGTAGGTTTGCAACATCATGGTGTGACCTTGATGATGTGACCTTTGTCCTTGCCATGGTGACCTTAACCTTTAAAATCATGCCCAGGGTATATCTTGGAAACCATAACATTTAGAATGTGAATACTTGGTAGGGACATTGGTTAGGGGGTATAGGTGTGCAACGTCATGGTGTGATCTTGATTTGATGTTTGGCCTTGCCATAGTGACCTTGACGTTTAAAATTTTGTCCAGGCTTAATCTCAGAAACTTTAAGGTGTAGAAAGTTGATACTGTGTGGGGTCATTGCTTAGGGCATATAAACATGCAACATTATGGTGTGACCCTGATGTAATGTTTGACTTTGTCTTGCCAAAATGTTTTCAGCTGCTATATTTCAGACATATTCCAAGCACTATGATATATATGGATTGCTGCAACTGATTATTATATGTACTTTTACTAATTGTACCTATCCCCTTGAAAGTTATACTTCAATTATGAAATTTTGCAGCTTCATAACTTTTAGTTTATTAGTGAATGCTGTTGTCTTGCTTCTAAATTATTTGTTTAGATACTTTGTCTTTCTATATATATTTGGTTTCTTACATGCTATTTTTCCTGCACCTTTACACAACTTACACTGTCTGTTGTAAAAGTCTCCTGACCTTTATACTGTTTCATCTCTTCTACACCTCATGGTGTTCAATGATTTTTCCCCAGACTGTGGGGTATAGGCATCTCTCTTGCCACTTGTTTTTTTTTTAAAGGTAACACTATTGTCAGGCTGGTTATTGTCTCAATGTGTTTCTGTTCAACTATCAGTTTTGAAAATTATAAATCATTTTGTATGCAAAAAAATGCTTTCATCCATCACATAGATCTACATCATTAGAACAAGCCCTAAAAGACAAAGAATCACAACTAACTGAAGAACGTGCCAAGTTCACAAAGCTGAAAGAAGATTTTAAATATAATTTAAAACTTCTGAATGAGAGGGATGTGGAGCTGGAGAACTATGACCATAATTTTACCGGTAAGTAAAATGGCAGGTTTACTTGTGGATAAACCTATTAAAATGTTGAGCATGTATCATTGATCTTTTTCACTAAAAGGCCATTGTGATATCACACTCTGATTTTCATATTATTGATGTGTTTTGCTATAGGGCTGGGTTTTTATGGGGTATTGTTTTCACCCATGGTGTCTGGATGGGCAGGCGCCATTTGGGGGGTCATGGTGTGACCTTGATTTGACCTTCGACCTCGCCGTAGTGACCTTGACCTTTAAAATCTTGTCTGGGCTATATCTCAGCATCTGTAAGGTGTAGGAAGTTGATACTTGGTAGGGACATTGGTTGGGGGTTGTAGGTGTGCAACTTCATGATGTTACCTTGAGTTGACCTTTTGACCTTGTCACAGTTACCTTGACCTATAAAACCTTGTCCGAGCTATATCTTGGAAACTGTAAGGTGTAGGAAGTTGATACGTGGTAGGGACATTGGTTAGGGGTTGTAGGTGTGCAACATCTACCTTGATTTGACCTTGATTTGACCTTTAGTGACCATGAGTTTTAAAATCTTGCCTGGGCTATTTCTTAGATTCCATAAGGTGTAGAAGGTTGACACTTGGTAGGGACATTGGTTGGGGGTGTAGGTGTGCATCATGGTGTTACCTTTAACTTTGGCTCTGCCAAAGTGTGTTCACCTGCCATATTTGAGACATCTTTCTCTTATGACAAAGATATATGGATTGCTGCAACTGATTATTGTATGCACTTTTACATAATTGTGCTATTTCCATCGACAGCTGTTCTCCAATTAATAAATTTTACAGGTTCATAATTTTTAGTTTACTGATTAATTCTGTCATCTTACTATTGAATTGTTTTGTTTTTATACTTTATCTTTACATACATTTTCCGATCTTTGTACTGTTTCACTACTTCTCATGGTGTTGATAACTATTTCCCCAGGCTGTGGGGTACGGGCATCTCTGATGCCATTTTACAAGTTCTAAGATCACTTTAAAGTTAGTATTTTATTGCGTTAATACATCTTACCTAGTGGACAGATGCATTTGTCTGGCGCCTTGCCGGTCACGCCAAACGTTAGAAAAAAACGTCCTGAGCTGGGCTCTGGCCGGGACCGGTAGTGTCCTGTTCATTCGCCAGGTGGCTGTATAGCCAACCTGCTGGTGTACTGCGCATGCTCGCGCATGCGCTCTTCCTCTTTTTGTTTGGCGCGTCCATTTTGTATCGCTTGAAGTTTAAGAGAAACTTTTTAAGTTTTTTATTAGTGTTATACTGGATATTTACTCAAAGTGTGTTAGTAGTTTTACTCTTCATATATCGTGGATTCACCAGGAGAAAAGAAAGGACAAAGGCGGGGGTCATGTGGCCACGTTATGGCCGCCTTTGATTTGCACAAGAAATGCGCGCGCTGTCGCGATAAAGGCATTGGGGATGACCCTTGTGTTAAAGACAAACAATGTAGTGTGTCCGATTCCTTCTCTGATGAACAAAGGGAGTTGATTTCTACTCCATCTTATAGAATTAGAAAAGACCGTAAAGCAGGTATTTTAGTTTCCCCATAAGAAGTTGAAGTTATTGCTTCCGTGGATTCTTCTGCTGAACCAACTTTTGCTGCCCCCCCCTCAGGGCACCTCTCAACCTGCCACCTTTGTTACAGCAGAACAGTTTTCTTTGATGAACGATAAATGGGCAGAGCAATTTGCACGACGTGTAGAAGCCTTGTTGAGTAGAGGAAATGTTTTCTCCACCCCCAAAGTGGCGGTGAATCCTTCAAGTTCAAAAGCTGTGCCTTCTGATTCCCCCTTTATTGCCCCGGCTGCCCGGCCCACCGGTCCGGTGGAGACCCCGGCAGTGCAGGAGGCTGGTGTTAAATCTGGGGAGGATAAACCCAAGAAATCTAGAGACAAAAAGCACAAGAAGTCAGTCAAAATATCTGATAAGCCGGTTTCCTTGGATAAACCGGTCCTTGCCTTGGGCACCTCCGGTCCGGAGAGTGTAGCGCAGGCTCCAGTACAGAAGAAAGCTCCTCCGGCATCCTCAGTCACCCTTACACCGGAAGATGTCCAAGCCAGTCCTGCTGGTGACCTGTTTATGGCCAAGTCTTCAACATCCTCCTCAGGCTCCGCCTTCCCCGGTGCTTTCAATCTTCCACCGGAACCGGACGACATTGATTTTGATGACCCTTTGGCCGGTTCTGATGTGTCGTCTGTACACTCTGACTCTGACGAAGGTGAGATTTCCTCTGATACTCTGGAACGCCCAGAACAAACTGAGGAGATGAACTACAGAGAAACTGTAAGGTCGGTTCGCTCTTTCATGGGGTGGACTCACATACTGGACTTTGAAAGTGACCTGAATGAGCCGGATAAATCCAATAACCCTTGGAAGGGTAAGAACCCTAAAAGGCCTGCACGTATTTCAGTCGAGATGCCGCCGGATGACTGGCTCTGCCAGAAGTTGGAGCGACTCAATACAGTTGTGGCGGAAGGCTATCCTTCAAGGGCCCAAGACTCGGCCGGACTGAAAAAAGACCAGTTTGTGAAGATTCCCAAGTCACAGGCAAGATGGTACCAGATGTATACCATCAAACAAGATGGCCCCCACAGACCGGGTAGAAAACTCTTCAGTTGGCATAATACCGAAGCGAAACTTAATTCCCAGTTTCCAAGGCTTACTAAGGCTTCGGCCTATTCAGCTGCAGGCCCTCCTTCTAGGCCTATATCCCAGAAATACCTCAGAAGGTGGGAGAAGTGCGCTAGAGAGAACTCGTATATCATTAACAATGCTGCAGGGTTCAACCGGTGCGCTAGTGAGTTGCAAGATAAAATGTCTAGTAATGTTGCCATGTTATGTTCCCGGATCAACAAGGGCAAAGCTCCTAAGGAAGTGTCTGGTGCCCTGAACGACCTCAAGGACCTTATGGCGTTTCACCAAAGTGTCTCTGTTGCCATGGGCACAGCTTTGCAACATCTCGCGGACAGTGTGTTTGTGCATCTTGCTAATCTTATCTTGATCCGACGCGATGCTTATTTAGAACATATGAAGCCGGGTGTCAAGCAGGATACATGGTTACATCTTAGAAATGCTCCAATGTTTGGCTATGGCCTCTTTCCCGACGCAGTCATTGCCACTGCCGAACAGGATATCATCAAGCATGAGGCTTCCGGTACTGCTCTGAGACCCGGTCCGGGTGCTTCACAGCAGTCCGGTTGGAGAACAGCCAACAGATACCGGCCTTATGACAGAAGGGATCATAGATCTGCTGGTACGGAACAAGAACAACAACCCTGGAGGCAATTTAGTAGGCCTAGGAATAGGGGACGTGGCAGAGGAAGAGGTTCTAACCCCCGTTTCTCTCGTTCCAAGGGATATAAAGCTTTTAAATGACAATTACAGCATGGTTCCTCCAATTCAGAAATCAGTAAATGTGTGGAGGACGTCAAAGTTAGTAAAGCAAACTGTACAACCAGTGGTTCAGGACAGTTTAAATGTTCAGACAGTAGTTAAAGTTCCTTCTTTAAACACTGTTCTAAAACACTCAAAACCTCTTGTATCTTGTCGTGTTGCAACTCATGCTCAGTATGCAATTTCAAGAGGGCTTCCGCAAAAGAAAGGTATAAGACCCGTGGTGAAAAAGACAGAAATAAAACTTGTCAAAGGTGCTTCTTTTGTAAATCATTATCTTTCTGCCAAATCTGTTCCAAATGTCCCCAATGTTGTCAAAGAGTTGGGTGTAGGGGGGAGACTCCAGACCTTTTGGCCAAAGTGGCAAGAGCTAGGTGCAAACCCCAGGGTAGTCTCCATTTTGAAGGTGGGTTATGCCCTACCGTTCAAAATGAGGCCCCCTTTGACACGGTTTCCTCTCATCACAAGTGGTTATGCAAATCCGGTAAGAAGCCGGGCTCTGTCAGAGGCCTTAGCTGCACTAAGAGAAAAGTTGGTAGTTGAAAAGGTGGTTGTACGGACCTCCCTGTCCTTTTACAACCGGTTGTTCTTGGTCCCAAAGCCCAACAAAAAGTGGAGACCCATTTTGGACCTCAGCCAGTTAAACCTTTATCTCCAAACAAACACATTCAAGATGGAAACACCGAAGACCATCAGGGTCTCCTTACAAAAAGGGGAATGGGTCACGTCGCTGGATTTCAGCGACGCTTACTTTCATATCCCCATCCATCCCAGATCCAGAAAATACCTCAGGTTCTTTTTGAACAGCAAGGCATATCAGTTCACAGCCCTTCCATTCGGGCTGGCCACGGCTCCGTTGGAATTTACCAAGGTGGTAAAAGAGGTGAAATTGTTGGCTCAGACAAGGGGTATAAGAATCCACCAGTACCTAGACGACTGGTTGCTCAGAGCCCCGTGCCCGGAAACCTGCCAACGAAATACCCAGACCCTCTTGCCCTGTGCCGCGAATTAGGTTGGGTGGTCAACATGGAAAAGTCCGAACTGGTACCCCAGCAAGTGTTCAGTTTCGTAGGCTACCGATTCGATCTCCTGACGGGACGGGTTCTACCCACGCCAGAGCGCTGGGAGACATTAAAGGCGAAACTTCTCTTTGTAAAGAACAGGGACTCCTGCACGGTCAGACAGTTTATGTCCCTCATAGGCCTCTTGACAGCCACAGAGAAGCAAGTCTGGTTGGGTCACCTCCGCATGAGACAAATTCAGTGGCATCTCAAGCAGCACTGGCATGTGCCGGAGGTCCTAGACAAAGTGATTCCGGTTCCCCCGTCCCTTCACCCCCATCTGGATTGGTGGTTGGACAAAAAGAATGTGCTGCGAGGCCAGCCTTTACATGCCCTGCGTCACGCTCTACAAGTTTTTACAGACGCATCAAACGAAGGTTGGGGCGCTCACTTAGGAGAGGCTATAGCAAAAGGCGTTTGGTCAGAACCAGAAAGTCACCTCCATATAAACTTTCTAGAGCTGAAAGCAGTCTTTTTGGCCATCAAGAGTTAGTTTCGAGCATCTCTGCAGGGACCAGATTGTTCCAATAGCCATGGACAACACAACTGTGGTCTCCTACATCAACAAGCAGGGAGGTATGATATCAGGCTCTCTTTGTGCCCTCCTGTGGAGACTTCTGTCTTGGTGCCACCCCAGAGGAATAGTCCTGAGGGCAAGGCACATTCCGGGTCAACTGAATGTGATAGCAGACAAACTATCCAGGCACAGTCAGGTGATTCAGACAGAATGGTCCCTGTCCCTACAAGTGTTCAATCTCTTGTTCTCCAGCTGGGACCTCCCACAGGTGGACCTCTTTGCAACCCGGTTCAACCACAAACTTCCCAAGTTTGTGTCACCGGTTCCGGATCCGGCAGCCTGGGCTGTGGACGCCCTCAGCATACCATGGGGGACTCTGGATGTTTACGCGTTTCCTCCGGTCTCACTGCTCAATCAAGTGACGTCGAAAGTGATGGATCAGGGGTGCTTAAGGATGGTCCTAATTGCCCCAGGTTGGCCCAACATGCCTTGGTTTTGGGATCTGGTCAATCTGTCCGTGCAAATCCCCTTCCAGCTCCCACTCCACAAGGATCTCGTGACTCAGCCTCTCAATGGCCTTCTTCACAAGAACCTAGCCAACTTAAATCTACATGCGTGGCTCCTAGAGCCTCGTGCATTCAGGAACAAAGGTTCACTGATGAAGTGGCAGCAAGAATTGAGGCTCCTCAGAGAAGCTCAACCAGAGCCGTTTATAAGTCAAAAGTGGACCGTTTTTTCTCAAATGGTGTGACTCACATAAGGTGGACTTCCGGTCGCCCTCTGTGAGCCAGATCGCTGATTTCCTGCTCTATCTCTTCAAGGAAAGGAAACTCCAGCCTAGCACCATTGACGGTTACAGAACTGCTATTGTGGACATGGTGGGAAACCAGGAGGTGAACATCAGCAAAGATGAAAACTTAACTCGTCTGTTGGACAGTTTTCATAGGGATAAGCCCAAGGGCAGACGAGGACTGCCTTCTTGGAATCTATCCCTTGTTCTTCACCAGTTGACTAAACCTCCTTTTGAACCGATGAGGAAAGCTTCTCTTAAGCATCTGACCTTTAAGACAGTGTTTCTTCTAGCTCTAGGTTCAGGCAAGCGTAGAAGTGAACTATCCTTCTCCCATGTTCCTTTCCAAGAATCAGTTGGCTAAGGAGGGCCCGGCATCTGTGGCTCCGGTAGTGATCCCGGCCTTGGCACCCTCTTTGGACAAAGAGCTTAAGGAAGATAGGTCCTTGTGCCCAGTCAGGGCCTTGCGTTACTATCTAGATAGGACCAAGGATCTCCGCAAAGGGAAGGATCTGGTTTTTGTGTCCTTCCGGAAGAGCTTTGAGAAAGATATTGTTCCGGCCACTATCTCCTCTTGGATTAAACAAACAGTGCTCTTGTGCTACCAAGTGTCCGATGAGGATTCCCACAAGTTGCTTCAAGTCAAGGCACATGATGTCAGGGCTTTTGCGGCTTCCAAGGCTTTTCAGGGAGGCGTATCCTTGGAACAAATTCTCTCAGCCTGTCATTGGAAAGCCCACAATACCTTTACTCAGTTCTATCTGAAGGACCTAGCTTGGGCCGATTCGGACCTGTACCATTTGGGGCCCATTGTGGCTGCACAACAGGTCCATGCAGACAAATAAAGTCAACCTTTGGTTCTTATTGTAGATAGTGTATATAATTACATAAATAAGTTTTTACCCCTGGATTGCCACGAGCCTAAGTGGTTCCAGGGGGTTGTTAGGTTTTTCAGTTCCTGTTCTTCTTCCTCACTACGTGATGAACTCATATCTCCCCTTCCCTCTGTACCCTCGGTTGAGTTGGTACAAGGAAAATTACAAAAAAGGGGGGGGGGGGTGTTTTTCCTAAGGGCTGGTTTATTTAACCATTGCTGGAATCACCCCTTAGTCTCTAGAGTTCTCAGGAATTTCCCCCTTTTTCTGCTACCCTCCTTCCACTGGGTAGTTATTCTGCATCTGTCCACTAGGTATGATGTATTAACGCAATAAAATGGAAAATTTAATAGTAAATTAAATTTTTATAAGTTAATACCTTACCTAGTGGACAGGGGGATTCCCACCCTACCTGCCCCGCTATTCAAGTTAAAGGGGAAATTCATAGGTAGGCAACAAAAAGAGGAAGAGCGCATGCGCGAGCATGCGCAGTACACCAGCAGGTTGGCTATACAGCCACCTGGCGATTGAACAGGACACTACCGGTCCCGGCCAGAACCCAGCTCAGGACGTTTTTTTCTAACGTTTGGCGTGACCGGCAAGGCGCCGGACAAATGCATCTGTCCACTAGGTAAGGTATTAACTTATAAAAATTTAATTTACTATTAAATTTTCCAATGTTTGTGAATGCATTGTCATAATTTCTTACTTGAAATCTAAGTTATATTTAAAATCTAAGTAAGGATTGGTCTAACTAATGACTTGATATCTGTGGGCCTATATGAATGTATGTTTGGTGTTTGAAAAACGGAGTAATGTTCTGGTTAAAGGGGTTTGCCTTTGTACTATTCATTAACTTAATTTTTGAACTTTTAATGCAGTGATATAGAGATGAAAGGTACAAATTGTTGAACATTTGTCACATAGAGATGCGAGCCACTCTGACCAGGAAGGAAAGTGAGCTTAGCAGTGTGAAAATTGCACTGGATGAACTCAAGTCTTCGGTGGAAAGAGAGGCTAAAGCCAGGGAGGAAATGCAGGCACACTATCAGCACAGAGTGAGGGAGAAACAGGCAGAGGTGGACAACTACAGGAGGTAAGACAGTGGTTGTCCAGTCAGAACCATCAATACATGTCTAGTATGAGGGTGAAATTTTTGTTAGACCACTGCTAAATGGTTGGTTCGCTACATTACCAGCAGACAGTGAGAGAGACAGGCAGAGATTTACAATTACATTAGGTAAAAGAGTTGTTGACCAAGTAGATGCACTGATAAATGTGTAGTATGAGAGTAAAGCTTATGTTCACCTTCTGTAAAATGCAGACACACTCCCAGCACAGAATGGAGGAGAAACACTCAATAGTGGATAAGAACAGGAATTAAGAGAATGGTAAACTAATCAGAGCCAGTGTTTACTGCAAATAAGCAAGTTGGGCAGCTAACTTCTTTCCTCACAGTCCCAAATTTCATGTTGCCAATTGTCAAGAAAATATTTTTTAACAATTGTTTCTCACAGTAGTAAAATAGAAGGATACACATATTTTGTTATTAAAAATATAAAAATTTTGCTGAGAGTATTTTGGAAAAATTATAGTTATATACTATAGATAGGTGTACTGTATTAAGATAGTTTTTTTTTTGGTGTGTGTGTGTGTATGTATGTTAATTTAATTAATTTTAATATGAAGGAGGCAGTGTACTCTGGTGTTACAGACAGCATTCCAGGTAATAAAAATGACAGTATAATTGAAACCAGAGAACAGCATATTCTGACACCATTCCTGCTTCTCTCTATATTTCCTGAATGAGGATTAAGAGTTACAAAATGAGAGGCAATATGTAAAATATACCTAATTCTATGTACTAAAGTACAAGTATTTCACTGAAGAAACAATCCAGAAAGGGGGTTTTGGTCTACTGTGTGAGCCGCAAAGCCATCAGAGACACGAGTAGTGCACTGAGGTCATCACCCATCCAACCACTAACATAGCCCATTGCTGCTTAACTTTGGTGAAGAGAAGGTAGTCATCATGCTACACCACAATTCATGAAAGTCCAGAGACAAAAAAAGTGATCTGTAGAAGCGTGAGCCTCACTAGAGCTCGTGTTTAGGAAAATTCTTTTCCCAGGGTGAGTGTACTTAGTTTTGTTTCCAGTATGAAGGAGTCAGAGATGCAGAAGGAGAGGGAACATCTGGAGTTCATGAAGCGGAACTTGGAGAGACAGCTGGCAGAAGTGGAGGAGGAGCTCAGTACACAGAAACGCCAGCTCACACTCGGTTAGTTGTATGATGTAACCATAAGTAACAACTGTACAGACTTAATGATTGGCTTAATTGGCTTATTTAATGACTTTTGTGAATATGGACCCTGGTTAAAACTAGTTTAAAGCAGACCTCTGAGCAGAAACAGAAGCTTCTGCTTCGAGTATGGCTGCGTATTTTACCCACAAAAGTAACAAAATACTTTCACAAATAAGTTTCTAAAAAATTACTGGTTCAAAATATGTAAAAAATTGTTACATATTTTGATTGAGTATGTCTTAATAGCCTGTTTTAGTACATGCATGAATTTGAAAAAAGTGCTTTTGCATAGCAAAGATGACTTCAGTATAATATCCATAGAACAAGTATAATTCAAGTTAACAGTGGACATCATATGGAGTGGCCAAAAGTAGAATGTAAATTTGGTTTCCTTGAAACTAACTGTATCCTGCAGTCAAAAATAAGTTCTGGGTTTTAGGAGACAAAATAAAAGTTGCCTCTTGGTCACGCACTTCACTCTCATTAAACTTTCATTTCTATTGAACCAGCTGAGGTTATTGACATCTGACAGTTGGTTCCTTATTCCTAAGCCCTAATTCCAATTATTGCTGAAGTAAAAGCTAATGTTTCAAAGGGAGCCTTTGGTTGCAGCTATGTCATTTGATATCACACCCAACTGTACACACACTAGAATATATGAGTGATATATTGAAAAAAAAAAACAATAATCAAAAATAAGTCTCACCATGTATGTATTAAAAAATTGAAAATATTGCAACTAATTAAAAAGATACTTAATAATTATGATAAACAAAATTAGTATTCACTGCAGAGATCAACTCTAGCTAAGTGTGCATATTTCATTTTTTCCAGATTATGAAGAAGCTCTGCGTAAACAGGAGCACGAGTTCAGAAAACAGATGGATGAGATGAGCAGTACTGTGTTAGCACATGAAATGAAGGTAAGTTACATCACAAGTTAAGGGGCTATCAATGTAACAACGTATATTTAGTTGGTGTAGTCCACGCTAGGTGGCTTACGTAGAAAGCATATATTTGTTGCTATGCACGGACTTCTTCGCAGTATTTATGTCCACCCCACTGGGGGGTGGACATATTATTTTTGCTTTTTCCGGCGTCCCACTTGGTTTCCAGACATTTTAGGCAACAGTTCTTATCCTATCTTTACCAAATTTGGCATGCAGGTTTATTGGGTTAATAGCTTGTATGGGATTGCTTTTGGTGATGATAGCGCTATAGCTAACTGAGTAATAGCTACTTTACTACTTTTGAGTAGCTCTTTGGTTTCCAGACATTTTAAGGAATGCTATTAAGCCTAGCTTTCTGAAATTTGGTAAGGAGGTTCATTGGGTTAATAGCTTGTATGGGATTGCTTTTGGGTGTATTTGCTTCATAGATGAGTGAGTAATTAATTAAATAAATGAGTAATTGGCTATTTTGAATACTGAAAAAGGCAAATGTGCTCATATTTCCTAAACCGTGCGAGATAGAGCGATTTCGTCGAAATTTTCGACCCACTTGGGTATCTAAGGAATGTACTCTTTGCAATTTTCAAAAAATTTTCCCCTCCCCAAAAATGGCGGCCATTTTGAATTTTCGAATTTTTGCCAAAAATGGCAAAACACAAATTTGCTTCTATCTTCCTTAACCGTGCGAGATAGAGCGATTTCGTCAAAATTTTCGACCCACAGGGTATCTAAGGAATGTACTCTTTGCAATTTTTAAAAAATTTTCCCCTCCCCAAAAATGGCGGCCATTTTGAATTTTCGAATTTTTGCCAAAAATGGCAAAACACGAATTTGCTTCTATCTCCTTAACCGTGCGAGATAGAGCGATTTCGTCGAAATTTTCGACCCACAGGGTATCTAAGGAATGTACTCTTTGCAATTTTCAAAAAATTTTCCCCTCCCCAAAAATGGCTTCCGTTTTGAATTTTCGACTTTTTGCCAAAAATGGCAAAACACAAATTTGCTTCTATCTCCTTAACCGTGCGAGATAGAGCGATTTTGTCGAAATTTTCAACCCACAGGGTATCTAAGGAATGTACTCTTTGCAATTTTCAAAAAATTTTCCCCTCCCCAAAAATGGCGGCCATTTTGATTTTTCGAATTTTTGCCAAAAATGGAAAAACACAAATTTGCCTTAACCGTGCAAAATAGAGTTATTTCGTTGAAATTTTCGACCCATAGGGTATCTAAGAAATGTACTCTTGGCAATTTTCAAAAAATTTTCCTTTTCCCAAAAATGGCGGCCATTTTGAATTTTCAAATTTTTGCCAAAATATAGAAAAACAGGAATTTGCTTCTATCTTCTTAACCGTGCAAGATAGAGTGATTTCGTCAAAATTTTCGACCCAACCAATGCAAAAAGGCATGAAGCTGAAATAATTTACATCTACACTAACAAATATTTAAGCATCATTGATATATTTTACAAATGAAACAGGGTCTTGTAAGACTACTGTACAATTTGGGCAAAAGGTTCATGGGTGGACATTACACATGATAATGTGTGTTCTTCTATGCTATCCTGTTTCTATTCGCTCCTACTATCAACAGGGCGTCCTATTTCTAGTTACAAATATGTTTAGCTACCTCACAAAGCAAGGCTAGTACGTTTACTACGCTTGTGCTTTTATATCTATGTATTAATCAACATGTAAGAAAACACACACACACACATATCTTGTTTTGCTTTGCAAAGCTGCAGTGATAGGACACAGGTTATGTTTTTATACTGTGGGATATAACAGCTACAGAGTGAAGAATGAGGCAATGTATAACTATCAATTGAAAGCAACGTGTACTTATTTACCTTCACAGGACAAGGGATTTTTTTAACTGTAAATGACAGTCTGTAATTGGACTGTTTTGCTTGCATCAGTTATAGATTCTCAAGATTTGTTTCCTGTTTTTCATTTATCTTATGATTTCACAACCAATGTTTCTCTTTAAGATACATCTACCAGTAATTTCAAAAATAAATTTATAAATTAATACGCTCTCCCACAGCTATCAGTACTGGCAGATATTGCTCCCTTAGCAACAGAGATATGCCAGTCTATCGAGACATAAAAAAATACTTAGAAGTTATATATGAGGACACTGTGGATGCCACTGTCGTAGAAATACATGAGCATTGTTTTGAATGAATTACATTTTTAAAAAATACTTCCACAAGCATATCACTAACAAATATGCAACAGTGATTCAAACCAGTAGTCTTTGATTATCAAAAAATTACAATAATATAAAAATGATGCTTTAAATGTAAAAATGAATTCATTCAAAAGTTAGTCCAGAAAATTACCTTTACATGCATATGTTAAACACAAGTGTTGATCTTGTCTTGAGTGCATCTTTTGTCATGTTTATAAAGCATGTCTCTTTTTGAGGTGACCAAAATTAGAGCACTTTCACTGCATTTTGTGAACATTTTTATTGCACCATTTTATTAAATGTAACAAAAATAATTTAAAACAAACTACTCTTTTACTAGTTAGTTTCTTATTAAAAAATTTGTCAACAGCCAAAAAAGCAAGAGTCATTAAATTCAGTAAGTTTAAGTTTATAAACTTTCACACCACGGAAAATAGATGGCTGTCTGTGAGGAAAGGTTTCTACACTGCGTGAAATATGCTGTTACGTTGATAACCCCTTAAAGGTATGATTGTGTAAACCTTCTAACTATTAAGGTCATAAGATGACAACCAGTTACCTTTACCTACATGTTTTCATGAACTTGATTTGAACACACAACACAGGGGTGGGAGAGAAATGATAATTTGCCAAACGTGTTAACATTAGGTCACCAAGGTCCCATGAGACTTTGTGTAATGTCTTTTCCTTCTATCAAACATAAATTAGGGCATTAAGAGTTCAATTTGCAAAGCCCCTCTGAATGAAATGGCTTTTTTTCACCCACCTATTGATGAGAAAAGGATGATAGATCTGTTACTTTTTCTGAGGTAGATACTTGGTATTGCTGAGAGTTGTGGCAATCTCCTGTAATCCAGTTAATTGGAAGCCAGTTTGATCATCACTACTGTTAAACATCCCACCTCTGTACATTTTGAAAGCACCAAGCATTGTACACCAGTTTTAACTCACATGTAAATAACTTTGACCTTGTGTAACGTGTTTACTTGTAGCCACCATACCTTAGGGCATTATGATTTCAACATGTACAATATCATTGAATGTTTGATGCTGACAAATGTTTTAACAGTGTCTCTTGGTAATTATGCACTCTAATAGATGGTCAAAAATACACAGACATACAGATTTGCAAGTCTGAGGACCCACTTATAACTAGTATTAAAAACAAATTTTAAGTAATTAAGTTGGTTTTTGTGATTTTCTGTTTCAAAACAAATTGTTATAATCAAGGCTTGAATAAGGTTGCATTGCATTAATTAAGAGCATCCTGCCCTCCACTGGGACCCTTATATTCTGTATTTTTCAAGGTATGACCTATGTTTTAATTATTTTCATAATGTAGTGGGCAAGGTGAAGTGAGTAGTTGGTGGAAGTTACTGATAAAAAATACTAATAAAAATTGGAACCAATGTGTTGTATGTCATATGTCTTTTTTTTTAAATCAGGCATCGTTGTTAACGCTGCATTTTAGAAATTGCAATAATTACACCCATTGTCATGAATTATATGTAAACTGGTGTCCTCAATGCACCAATTTTTCTGGAACAGGGTGGGTAGTCATTTGACGGGCGGTTACCCAGGTACCCTTGCTGATGGCCAATCATAGGTGATGCTACAAAAGTATTCACATTTACAAACTTAAAAGTGACAGAAGTCATGGGATCCAATAATTTGTTTTATTTCTTCGTCTGTCATCTTTCCTGTTTAATGTATGCCTAATCTTGTATGTATTAAGATAATATTGTTTTTCTCCCTCACCCATCTATGCATTCAGAACACTAGCAGATGGAAGAAATTTTAAATTAAAAAGACTTCTGTACATCAGAAACATGAGAGGAAAGTGATTTCCATGTATATGTATCAGTGCAGTTACAGCTACTTCAGTTGTGTATCTGTTGTCAAATACAGGACTCCTTTTAAAATCATCATAATATTGAAACAAATACCAAATTTCAAATATATAAGATTCCATATAATATCTATAATATTATTGCGCATACACTTTGTATAAATAAAGGTACAATTGATTTATACAGTGTTTTGTAACTTTGCAGCGGAACTTGTTATTTAAACAACTTGCCAAATAAACAATGTTGTAATTTCAAAACTACATTGTTGCTTAAAATATATCCAAAAAGGTGTTAAAAGGTTGCATTTTCACTTTTTAATGATATTGTATATATGTTATTATTATTAGTAGTATTATTATTTAAGTATGTTTACACAGGGATTTCTTTTAACAGTCAGGTACCCATATACATTACTAATTTAAACATTTTTATGAATAAAATAGGTGAAGTTACTGAGTAGGGAACTTGAATTAGTGCAGTCTGCCCAAGATACTGCTTCCCAGGAGATTCAACATGTGGACTCAGAAAAACGGAACCTGGAGAAACAGCTTAAACAGAAAGAATGGGAAATACAGGACTGCAAGGCCTTGAAAGATGCTCAGTAAGTGATAGAAATAAAAAGGACAGACAGGACTTGAAGTCATTAAAAGATGCTCAGTAAGTAGAGGTAAATAAGTCCATAAAACATACAGGATTGCCAGGTTTCAAAAATGCTCAGTAAGTAGTAGAAATACATAAAATAAGGACTGTAAGGCATTGAACGATGCTCAGAAAGTAGAGATAATTAAGTACAGTACAACCTCAATTATCTGGCCTTCTATTATCCAAATCTGTGGATTAACTGAACCGAAATCTGGTCTCCCTACATATAATGCATGGTCTAGCATGAGTGATAATAAGGGATTTTGCACATTCTCAGAAACCATTAATTCTAGTGCTTTATAAAACATACCATCCACAAAAAGCCTAACTTCTTTGATTTTGTCACCATTGTTGTTTTAGGGAGGGATTAATTCATTTACATGACCCCGCTACACAACTTCTTTGATTAGCCAATCACTGAAAGCATGTTTGATTGGGTTCTGCATTAATAATCTCCCCCAGGGTAGATCAATTCACAGACTGACAATGTGAACGGAAAGAATAACATCAACAATGCATTATCAGCTGAACGCATCTATCACTGAAGGTGTGTCCATTGGGGTTTTACAATAAATAATCTCTTGGAGTTTTTTATGGACACAATGCATGACAACATTTATCTAAAAATGAAATGTCAACACTGCATGTACCAAGCAAACACACCCAGCTCAAATCCATGTAATTTTTAAAATATGAATAATAATATCCATAGATATGAAGTGAATAAGTCACAATTAGAGGGTCAGTTATATTGTATTACACAAATATATTAATTTTTTTTTTCATCAGTAACCATCCACGTCTATATTTAGTGCATAAAAACGATCTTTCTGCAATTGTCGCCCACTTGGTAACCCATAGATGGTGAATTTTTTGGTTCCTTTATCCATCTGAAGCCCTCAATTATCCGATCCGATTGTATGTCTCCCATTGGGTTCAGATAATCTAGGTTCTACGGTACATGAAACATACACTGCTGCCAGGTTTTGAAGGATGCTCAGTGAGCTATAACAATACATAGAACATACAGGACTGCAAGATATTGAAAGATGCTCAGTAAGTAGAGATGAATCAATACATGAAAAATAAAAAATTGTAAATAAGGACTACAAGGCTTCCAGCTCAGTAGTGACAGATAAATATATTAACCAAAATAAATCCTAAATACAAGACCACAAGACTGCAAAAGGTGCTCAGTAAATATAAACAATGATAAAATATAAATGGAGAAAGTGGTAAAATACAGCATTGCAAAGCTCTCAGGGATGTTCAGTAGTTAGATGAAAGTATTTGTTTGCAAGCAAGATTACATCATTTTAAGTAGGAACACTCTTAATTGTTTTAATTAGGAATTTTTCAAACCGAGTGCTTTACATTCATTTTGAAGATTAATATGGTGATTATTCTTGGCTCTTCCTTTTGTTAAGTACTTGTTTCAAATAGTAGGACATAGTTTCCCTTTGAGGTTATATAGATTGTAATGGATGGTTCATAACGTACGACAGCAAGTTTTTATTGCGTTAATACATCCTATCCAATGGACAATATGCTAAACCGGTCGGTGCAGACCGGCCCGCCAAACGTCAGAAAAAGACGTCCTGTGTTTCCACCGGCTGGCCGGTCCTGCACTCGCCAGGTGGCGTGTCGTACTTCCTTCCTGTCTAGACAAGCTGACGTCATAGCATCTTTTTCGTTTGGCACATGCACTGCCTGCACGGATTTTCTGAGTTGGAAATACATTTTTATATTTTATGAGTTTGTGATTGTACTTTGCTTCGGAACTTTGATATTTTATTCTATAAGTACTATAGACCATTATGTCTTCTCCTAGCCAGCGTAGAGGGGGTTGTGGCCATATGATGGCACGGTTTGATCTTCACTCAGTTTGCGCGCGTTGCCGCGACAAGTAAAAGGGCTCTGACCCTTGTATTGGAACTCCGCCTGCCACTTGCTCCCATTGTGACGCCCTAACTGCAGACCAAAAGGCACAATTGTCAACCCCTTCTTATAAACTCAAAAAGGAGAAAAAGGAAGCAAAGTCGTCTACACCAGCTAAGGCATCAGACACTCTCAGTCCCACCCTCGTGGACCCGGCACTTGTGTCGGTAGTGGGGGTCGTGGATGGCCAGACAACCTCTGGTTTGAGTGGGCCGGCTGAGAAGAAAAAGAAGGCTGAGAGCAAGAAATCATCATCTTCAACTTCAAAGTCAACTAAGTCGGAGAAGTCGGTGAAGTCATCATCTCACCGACCATCTTCCTCAGCCACCGACCATAGCATGTCTACTACCTCTTCTGCAGATGCTAAGATCTCAGATCTAGACAGGAAGTGGTCGGACAGGTTTAAAAGGCTGGAAGCCCTGTTGATGGCCAAGACCTTAGAAAAACCTCAAGACCCCGTGTTCAGCACGGTGAAGGTCACTCCGGCTCATGCTCCACCAGCCAACGTGGTCCAGCCAGACCCGTTTTTGAAGCCAGCCTCTCAGCCTCTTCAAGTCACCGACCCTGCTGTTGACTCACAGGCCACCGACTCTTCTCAGTCCCGACCTACTGCAAGAGCTTCAACTTCTGCCCAGCCGGCACCGGCTGCCAGAGAAACTGTTCAGAGACAACTATCCAGTGCCTTTGACACATCTAGAAGGGATTCTCCTGTTTCTAGTGCATCTGACACCGACTCTCTATCATCTGACCGACCTCCTATAGACATTTTCCCGGAGGAAGGGGAACTCTCAGATGACCCGGAAGCAAATCTCTCAGATCAGGAACAGTCACTCTCCGAAGAGCAATCGTATCGAGAGACAATGAGAGGAATCCGCTCGTACATGAACTGGGAACACATCCCCGACATTGACTCCGGTGCTACTACCTCTGAGGATAACCCCTTTGCGGGTCCGAAAGTTCACACAGCGGGCAAGGTCTCTGTTAATTTGCCAACCGACGAGTGGTTGTGTCGGAAGATGTCAAGACTAAACATTACACTAGTGCAGGGATATCCCACACGTACTTCTGAAGCTGCAGGACTGTTAAGGGACCAAGTTGTCCGGCCTCCAAAGTCTCAGCAGAAGTGGTATGGGTTCCATTCAAACCCCAAGAAGGACTCTGAACAGACTGTTTCAACTTGGCATACCGGATCATCCAGGTTGAATAGCACCTATCTTAGAATAGCCAGACAGGCCGGTATTGCCACTTCTCCTCCCATGTCCCGTCCAATCTCTCAGGAAAACCTAAGGAAATGGGAGAGGTCCGCCCGGGAGTCTACAGTGATATGTAATCATGCAGCCGGGTTCAACCATTGCTTGTGAAAGATTGAAGGGAACATGAACAATCAGTTGAAGGCTTTGAGAGTAGAGTCAAAAGGCAAGACAGCAGCCAAAGTGTCATCGGCAGTAGATGAACTCCAGTTCTTGCTAGATTTTAATTCTAGTGTTTGCCAGACCATGGCGAAATCCATGGAACATTTGACGGAGTTTGTTTTTGTTACCATGGCTAACACTACTCTCCTCAGACGGGATTCATATCTGGCATATCTCAAGGCCAGTGTTAAGGCTGATACACTGAACGCTCTCCGTACTGCCCCCCTTCATCTGGACACTCTGTTCCCGGACAGTGTTGTAAAAAAGGCAGAGGAAGACATTACATCATTTGACAAAGGCCAGTCAACTTCAGTGTACAAGGGTCGGAGGTATCATCCATACGAAAGGCAGGAGCCTAGATCCGACAAACAAGAGAGGCCAGCTTGGAAGAATCTGTCCCGTACGCAACGTAGGAAGAATAAAAAGGGCAAACAACAGTACTCCTCGCGTCCGGCCAAGGGTCAGCAGCAGTACAAATGACAATTACTGTGTATCACTGTTGAAGCCTCTGCTGCTGACCAGGAGCCCCACAGGAAAGACAATGAACACTTTAAATGTAAAGCTAAATGTTGTACCTTCTGTTCATACTGCGCCCGGGCATTCTCAAAAGAACGAAATAAGTCCCGGGGCAGCAGGTTGTACTTACAAGAAAGATATATTAAAACCTGTGAAAAGTGTTTCTTGTGTCATTCCATTGTCTTATGTAAATCCTGTCTTAAATGCTCCAAATGTCACAAATCTGCCTGTAGGGGCCAGACTTCAAAAGTTTTGGAAAAGCTGGTTAGATCTGGGTGCCGGACCAAAAGTGGTTCAAATCTTGAAAGAGGGCTACACCCTCCCCTTTCGGACCCGGCCGAACTTGTCAAGAACCCCCACCGTCATAAGCTGCTATGGAACCCTCACAGAAACCTCAAACTGTTAGAGGCAGTACATCAGCTTATGGACAAAAACGCCATAGAACTAGTTCACAAAAAGGCCTCACTAGGTTTCTTCAACCGACTTTTTCTAGTTCCAAAACCCGACAACAAATGGCGGCCCATCTTAGACCTAAGCAATCTGAATCTTTTCCTCAAGTCCGAAAAGTTCAAGATGGAGACACTGGAAACCATCAGAACATCTCTACAAAAAGGAGAATGGGTAACCTCCATAGACTTCAAGGATGCTTACTTCCACATTCCGATACAGGAACGGTCCAGGAAGTACCTCAGATTTTATATCCAGGGACGGACCTACCAGTTCAAAGCACTGCCGTTCGGTCTGTCGACAGCTCCCATGGAGTTCACTATTATAGCAAAGGAGGTAAAACTGATGTCCATCCACAAAGGTATAAGGATCCACCAGTACCTAGACGACTGGTTGGCGAGAGCCACATCCCACCAGGCCTGTCTCCAGCATACACAGGTCTTAGTAGAAATGTGCAAACGCTTAGGTTGGCTGGTGAATGTAGAGAAGTCGGGACTGGAACCCAAACAAGTTTTCAACTTCGTAGGTTACCAATTCGACCTCGAGTCCGGTCGGGTCCGACCGACACCGGACCGGTGGCAAAGCCTTCAGGACAAAATTCTGACGCTAATCTCTCTACCGGCTTGTTCGGTGAGGGAATTTATGTCCTTGATAGGTCTATTGACGGCCACAGAAAAACAAGTGCACCTGGGCAGACTGCACATGAGACCGATCCAGTGGCATCTCAAAAGCAATTGGAGAATACCGGAATCCTTGGAAAAACGGATTCCTCTGCCCAGATCTCTACATCCTCATTTACAATGGTGGCTAAAAGAAGACAATGTCCTCACCGGCCAACCACTACACCCTATGCAACATGCTCTGCAGATCTTTACAGACGCATCAAAAGAAGGGTGGGGCGCTCACTTAAACGAGTTCATTGCCAGAGGAACCTGGTCACTACCGGAAAGCAAACTGCATATAAACTACTTGGAACTAAAAGCAGTCTTTCTGGCTCTAAAAGAGTTCCAAAAGCTATGCATAGGCAAAATGGTTTTAGTAGCAACCGACAACACTACAGTAGTGGCCTACATCAACAAGGAGGGAGGTATGAGGTCGGGCCTACTGTGTGCCCTACTTTGGAGAATCTTGACCTGGTGCACCGGAAAACAAGTGACTCTGAAGGCCCGACACATTCCCGGATGCTTAAATGTAGTGGCAGACAAACTGTCCAGATTGGGACAGACTATTCAAACAGAATGGTCCCTCCTTCCAGAGGTTTTTCAAGCCCTGTGCAGCAGGTTGCACCAGCCTCAAATAGATCTCTTTGCCACGAGATTCAACAACAAGTTGCCCCTGTTTGTCTCACCAGTTCCGGACCCCATGGCCACTGCAGTGGATGCACTGAGTTTGTCATGGAAAGATCTGGACGCATACGCCTTCCCACCGACAGCCATATTGGGCAAAGTGGTGGAAAAGTTACAGGACTCCCCATACCGGAGGTTGATCATCATCGCCCTGGGTTGGCCCAACATGACATGGTTTTGGGACCTAGTGGAAATGTCCAGCCAGATCCCATTGCTATTGCCTCAGCTTCCAAACCTACTGACTCAACCCTTCAATCAGACCCCTCACAGGAGTCTGACAAACCTAAATCTCCATGCATGGCTCCTAGAGCCACAGCTATCAAGGAGCAAGGTTTCTCTCAGGCAGTGGCAACAAGAATTGAGGCTCCTCAAAGAGGATCAACCAGATCCGTCTATGAGGCAAAGTGGACCATTTTTACAAAGTGGTGCATCACAAATCAGATGGACTTCAGGACACCTCCTGTAAAGTCAGTGGCTGATTTCCTTATGTACCTTTTTGAGGAGAGGAAATTACAGCCCAGCACCATTGATGGCTACAGGTCTGCCATTGCTGATAAACTGGGAAACTCAACCCTCAACATCAGCAAAGATGAAAATCTCACTCGTCTCTTGGATAGTTTCCACAGAGACAGACCCAAGGGCAGAAGGGGTATCCCCTCCTGGAACCTATCTCTGGTCTTACACCAGCTCACAAAGGCTCCCTTTGAACCAATTAAGGAGGCCTCCTTGAAGCATTTGACCTTCAAGACAATTTTTCTCCTAGCCTTGGGTTCAGGACAAAAGCAGAAGTGAGATTCATGCTTGGCAAAGTAAGAACATCAGACACCAATCTGACTGGTCGAAGGTGTCCCTGTACCCATCCCCCAGCTTTCTTTCCAAGAATCAGCTGGCCAAAGAGGGTCCGGACAGCTTGGCCCCAGTGGTTATACCAGCCCTGGCCCCGACTCTGGATAGATCCCTCAAGTCTGACAGGTCCCTCTGTCTGGTCAGAGCATTGCGATACTATTTGGACAGGACCTCAGACATCAGGCAGAACAAGGAGTTAGTTTTTGTCTCCTTCAAGAAAGGTTTCGACAAAGACATCTCAGCTGCCACTATCTCCTCATGGATCAAGCAGACTGTGATCCTATGTTATGAGCTCCCAGATCAGGAGGCCCACACCTTACATCAGGTTAAAGCCCATGATGTCAGGGCCTTTGCTGCTTCCAAGGCCTTCCAATCGGGGGTCTCCTTGGAACAGATTTTGTCGGCCTGCCACTGGAAGTCACATAACACCTTCACACAATTTTATCTGAAGGGTGTGGCATGGGCTGATTCTGAGCTTTATCACCTGGGTCCTGTAGTGGCTGCTCAGCAGATCCACAAGTAACCCAGGCCAGAGAGGAGATCTGTACATATGTATATAGTGTATATATAGTTAAGAAGCATCAAAAAAAAAAAAAAGTCAAACGTGCTTCCTTCGGGAGGTTTATTTCCTTGGGACTGAACTCATCCCTCTCTTCCCCTACCTCAGAGTAGGTCTGTAAAAAAAGGGGGGGGGGGGCGAGTCGGTTTGGACCGGTTAACCGGTTTCTATTGACTGACTTGAGCCTTAAGGGTCTTGATAACCTTTAATTGACCCAGGCTTAGAGTTGTTGGTTATTTTTCTGAGTTCGTATGAGTCCCTAGTAACTTACCTGCCGACCAAGCGGTAGTTATTCAGCATATTGTCCATTGGATAGGATGTATTAACGCAATAAAATTGCAAATTTAATAAGTAAATTAAATTTTTATAAGTTAATACCCTATCCAATGGACACGCAAGACCCTCCCACCGACCCCGCTATAAATTTACTAGAGGTCTAATAGGTTTAGACAACGAAAAAGATGCTATGACGTCAGCTTGTCTAGACAGGAAGGAAGTACGATACGCCACCTGGCTAGTGCAGTGTGAGGACCGGCCAGCCGGTGGAAACACAGGACGTCTTTTTCTGACGTTTGGCGGGCCGGTCTGCGCCGACCGGTTTAGCATATTGTCCATTGGATAGGGTATTAACTTATAAAAATTTAATTTACTTATTAAATTTGCAAATTTTAATGTAAAACAGCAAGAATATTAATTGTGAGAGAGTAAGAATGTGTTCATAAATCTAATAGTAAGAAAATTAAATTTTAGATGGTTTGATGTTCTGTTGTAAATTCCTTTTATCGTAAGAAAATTGAATTTTAGATGGTTTGATGTTCTGTTGTAAATTCCTTTTATCGCAGGATAAAAGACCTCAGTCAGAAGTTACAAAGTACAGAAGCTTCTATGAACAGGATACAGGAGGAGTTTAACAGGAAGTAAGTTCCTTGCTCTCGGTCAACTTTCCCTTTTATCACCAATTGTATTTGGGATATGTATTTCGAACATCCACCATGATGAATCTAATGTTTTAACTTTCGTGCATATTTCTCTGTACATTTCTTAAATGTTTATATAGATTGTCTTGAGATAGAAGGATGTGAAGGCATTATGTGATTTCCAGTGACAGACATGCATGATCTGGTCTGTCTATGATCATAGTATGATGCATGTTGGTGTGGCAGTCTTTATTGATATTTCTGGATTGATGCATATAAGCATATTTATTTGTGGAAGTAATGACACTAGATATAAAAAGATAAATTGTTAACCTTGCATTCATTGCATTTAATGAAGTTTAAGAATTCTTTTAAGTCAGTTTATTTCCTATATTCAGACATTCAGAGCTTGACCGCTATTGTAAAGAGAAAGAAGCAGCTTTATCCAAGGTGAAGGATGGAGCCGCAGAGAGGGAGCTCCACCTGGAGGGTAAAGTGAGGGAACTACAGGATCTGCTGGAAAAGGCAGAGGTGAAATACAGGCAGCTAGAATGGAACAAACAGGACCAGGAGAGAGAGAAAGCCAATCAGATTGACAGGTGGGTGGAGCTTAATCACTGACAAGTCGGTGGGACTTGATGAGAGGTAGGTGGAACTGAATAAGTAACGGGATTGAGTGCAAAGAAAGCTAATGAAATTGATGTGTGTAATATAATATCCTCTCTATTAACACTTGGATTTCTAAGGATTCTCATTTAGTTCAACTGGTTAAATAGTTGGACTTATGTTATTGTATAATCCAAAGGCACTGGGATGGACTGCCAGCAGAGATAAGACAGTGTACTGGATACTTTCCAGTTTACAGTGACTTGAGTAGGTGAAGTACATAGAATAAGAATGAAGTAAACCAGAGACAGAGAAGGCCAGTGAGATTCATGTGCATGGTTTGCTGTTTTCTTTGCACAGGCTGGAGTCTGAGTTAGCAGACCTCCGTTCTCACTTTGATTCCCGTCTGTCTGAAAAGAACCGAGAGAATGTGTCACATGACCTTGAGTTGGAGGCTCTCAGAGAGAAGGAGGGGACATTGAGAGAGGAACTGATGCAGAGGAAACAGGACATTGAGCGGTGAGTGAGGGTAGGCTTTGTGGACACTGATTTGAAGACTAAAAAAATTGTCTTCCCCAGATGGCAGTGATGTCATTGCAACAGGCCACTTGCCAAATTGATAGATTTGCATCAAATTTTCTAGAAATGTAAAGCAAGATATTGTGCAGCAGCTCAGGTTTTGGCAACAATCCCACTTTGTGACCATTTTTAATCCCAGTTTTAGACGGAACTACATTGTGCATGTCAAACATCTTGGTAGATGTTGTTTATGTACACAGACATGTGTGTCTCCATAGATATCTCAGACTTAATGCTCTGCAAGTGGACTAGTGCTTTAAATATATATTCAGACTGTGGTTTGAGTTGGTTGGGACAAGCTATATTTGGAAGTGTGTATTGTATATATCATTCAGTTACTGTCATGATATCCAAACAAATGGAGCTTTGAATGTCTCAAGTCTAGCCAGTTTTAGAGACAGCTAGAAGCAGTCAGTGTTTAAAGTGAAATATTCATTTTAAAGTAAGCTACCAGAAGGAACTGCAACAAATGAGACATTGATTGTTCTGCTTTACCATTTAAAAAAATCAGTGAATGCAAAAATCAGCATGTTATTTTGTAATTAGCTACAAGAAAGAACTACAGCAAGCTGTGGAGCGAGAGACTGTACTAGAGCGAAGTAAGGCTCAGCTGGAGTTGGACTGGCAACGGAGAGTAGAAAACTTAGAGAGAGGGCAGTATGACCGGTCAGAAGAACTGGTCAGATCCCTCACTCAGGCCAGGGATGAGGTAAGGAATGGTGGAGAAAGGCCTTAGTGTTGCTTTTGTAAATCACTTTTGAGAATATTGAGATAGGGTAAACTACCAGTTAGTTGCCTCAGGCCAGGGATGAGGTAGGGATTGATGGAGGAGACTGGTGGTGGTGTTTTGTAAACTATTTTTAAGAATCATATGGATATAGTGGAGGAAGGCAAGTATGAAGGAGGGCAACAGAACCACTTATAAAGATTACCAGTGCACATCAAGCTGTCAAATTTTATCTGTGCATTATTCACAAAATAAGAACAATTAGGAAAAGTAGTTTAAAAGAGGTGATAAGGACAGAAAAGTTTTCCAATTCTGAAGTTTTCCTAAAAAATATTCCATAACCACATTTTGTGAGAGAAATATAGTCCTAAAGCTTGTAATTACTTTGTAACGCAAGGAAATTTGGCTGGCATAATTAAATCGGGCATTAAAATCCATGCATTATTTAGTTGTAAGGCAACAATTCATTCACCAATTAATTAACTTCCCTCAGCCTGTGTTCCTGTATCGTTTGTTAAGTTCAAGAATAAAGTAAATGTTGGTGGAGGAGACAATGACGTTGTTCTGTAAATCTGTGTAACAGTGCTGAACAGTGTGACTGTACCTATAGTATGCAATCGAGGATTTTTTTTTAATCTGTCTTGTTCTGTATTTTAAAGAGAGTATCCCCAGTGACTATTTTCACATACTATAATGAAATAGAATTATTTCATCATAATGTCTTCTCTTTCAGTCCGAAGCATTATTGAAGGAGAAGGTGCGAGAATTGCGTCACAAGACAGACCTTATAACTGTATTAACTGAGGACAGGGATTGTGCCATGGCAACACTCAAACAGCACGGACTCAAGATAGACAGGGCCATTGATGTGAGTAGAATTTACAGATTTATTGACTGATATCGATTGGTTGATTGCTTAAACATGATGGACATTGATAGAGATTGACTTGAGGTTGTTAAATCAGATTGATTCATTAATTTGTTAAAAGTGGCAGCATAAGTAGCAATCCAGTCTGTCTTTACTAATAGAGATTAACCTCTATAAAAGTACCATTAGAATTAGAATTTATCAACATTTACAATATCAGAAAAGTATAGCTCCACTGTCTGAATATGCAGAGAGAGTTAAATTTTGTTCAAATATCATCAGGTTTGTTAAGTGGAAAAGACAGATAAGCACAAAACTGCGAGAAAAAGTAGCTATTGGATAGTAAAACTATGTTAATAAAATTGATTGTTAAAATGATGTAAGGTCAGATAACACAGGTTCTGCTCTACAATTTGGATGAATTTTAAAGGTACTACCAGTACCAAATATTCATGTCATCTACATGTGTGTTTTCTTTGTATTATTGTAATCTTGTAAAGTAATGGCTTATTAAAGCTTTTACAACTGCTAAAGTGGAAAGACAGTCTGCTACAAATATATTACTGTTCAAATTGATACATCCTTCACAACTGTATAGAGTCAAATATCCATCACAGAAATTACAGCAATTATCAAATACCAGACATTCTGCTGTAGACATTAAATCAAATGAGTTTTTAGCACACATGACGCAAATCTAAATTGTCTGATTTTCTTTTGAAAGAAAAAGATAAGACTGGAAGATGCATTATGGTATCAACCATAAGAAAATATTAACTTTAAATCATACGCAAAAGGAATTTGGAATGAATTGTGTATTTCCTGACAGCCGTCACAATTTGGAGACTTGCCGAGGTCAGCTGTGGAACAGATTGAAAATCTGCAGACTCAGAACACCAACCTGAGAGCAGTGGTCCACCAGGTTTGTCCTTGACTGATAACACCTACACACTTATATTTTTGCAAGTATAACTTACACATTTATATACAATGGCCTCAGTTGCCAACCGGTGTATAAGCAAGTTATATTTAACTGGTTGGTCCCCAACTCTGGTCATGGTTAGAATTCACAGTGCTGATATGTACCTGGGCTGTTGAAAGGGACACAGTCCCATCTTTCAACTTTATATACACATTTATACAGTGCCAGGACAATGCTTGAAGAAGTTTGATAGTTCTCTTCAATTAGTGCCCCCAAAACAAAGTTTGGTACAAATGTCTGAATTTCGGACTCCGAAACATTCAGAAATTACAGTCATGACATAGTTTCTCTTTCCGCCCAAAATAAAATGAAAAAATATGTAGGAATATGGTGATATCAAGCCAAAATATCTATGGATAATATGCCTTTATTGCGTTTTGACATAGTTTCCAAAATGTTTTGTTGAGTTTCTATAGTTTTAATTAGTTTTGCATAGGTTTCGTTAGATGTTCAAACTGGATCAAACTTGGCTAGTCTGTTGTGACACTGAAAATCTAAATTCTAAGCGATTTCAGTACACTGATATGGTATAAAACTTTTTCACAGATATACAACATTAAGAAGACCTCACAGAGGAACAAGGATTAGGATATTTTGCAGCTGCAAGTCAGAATATTGACTAATATTCTATGAAGTAGGATATAAATTTCAAATATGACAACAAATAATAATTCCAAGATCAAGAAGGTCAGAGTATCAATAAATTTAAGTATGTTCCAGATGCGAGCTGAGATGGAGAACCTTGGAGGGGAGATCGGAGGTGGAGACACAGCCAGAACTACATCACGCAGTACTGGGAACCAGTCTGTAGCTACAGGTAGGAGATATTTATGGGTACCAGTCTGTAATTGCAAGTAGGATATATGTATGAGAAGAAGTCTAGTTGCAGGTTGGGGATATGTATGGGAACTAGGGATAGGTTGGACCAACCTGGTTGGTAGACCCTATGTCTTGATATCGAGCATTTTGCTGAAATACGTAATGAAATTTTAAAACTGCCACTTCACTTGCCAACACATATAATGGAAGGTATAGTTCAAATATTAGAAACATACCCAAAATCTGAGAAATTATAAGCTTTTATAGCGATATGTTGAGCAGAACTGCCATGTTTTGGTTATGACACTTTATAGTGTCAATCAAAATATTGGACACCAACCAGAAATCTGACAATATTACATGCTTTTATCCCATATTTTGTGCATGTGAGGACTTTATTGTGATTTTATTGTGAGGAAACGTCTGTTTAATTGTGTGTACTAAAACGCGAAGTCCCAGAATAGGTACAGTTTTGCATTGGCAGGCTCCTGATGTACACATTTTTTACCCATCGCAGGTAGGGGTTATGTATGTAGACTAGTCTTTAGCTGCAGGTAGGGGATATGTATGGGGACCAGTCAGTAGCTGCAGGTAGGGTATATGTATGGGGACCAGTCAGTAGCTGCAGGTAGGGGATATGTATGGAGACCAGTCAGTAGCTGCAGGTAGGGTATATGTATGGGGACCAGTCAGTAGCTGCAGGTAGGGTATATGTATGGGGACCAGTCAGTAGTTGCAGGTAGGGTATATGTATGGGGACCAGTCTGTAGCTGCAGGTAGGGGATATATATGGGGACCAGTCTGTAGCTGCAGGTAGGGGATATATATGGGGACCAGTCTGTAGCTGCAGGTAGGGGATATGTATGGGGACCAGTCAGTAGCTGCAGGTAGGGGATATGTATAGGGACCTGAGTCTGTAGCTGCAGGTAGGGAATATGTATGGAGACCAGTCAGTAGCTGCAGGTAGGGTATATGTATGGGGACCAGTCAGTAGCTGCAGGTAGGGTATATGTATGGGGACCAGTCTGAAGCTGCAGGTAGGGGATATGTATGGGGACCAATCTGTAGCTGCCAGTAGGAGATATATTTGGGAACCAGTCTGTAGCTGCTGGTAGGGGATATGTTTGGGAACCAGTCTGTAGCTGCAGGTAGGGTATATGTATGGGGACCAGTCTGAAGCTGCAGGTAGAGGATATGTATGAGGGCCAGTCTGTAGCTGCCGGTAGGGGATATGTTTGGGAACCAGTCTGTAGCTGCAGGTAGGGGATATGTATTGGGGCCAGTCTGGAGCTGCCGGTAGGGGATATGTTTGGGAACCAGTCTGTAGCTGCAGGTAGGGGATATGTATAGGGACCTGAGTCTGTAGCTGCAGGTAGGGTATATGTATGGGGACCAGTCTGTAGCTGCAGGTAGGAGATATATATGGGGACCAGTCTGTAGCTGCAGGTAGGGGATATATATGGGGACCAGTCTGTAGCTGCAGGTAGGGGATATGTATGGGGACCAGTCAGTAGCTGCAGGTAGGGGATATGTATAGGGACCTGAGTCTGTAGCTGCAGGTAGGGAATATGTATGGAGACCAGTCAGTAGCTGCAGGTAGGGTATATGTATGGGGACCAGTCAGTAGCTGCAGGTAGGGTATATGTATGGGGACCAGTCTGAAGCTGCAGGTAGGGGATATGTATGGGGACCAGTCTGTAGCTGCCAGTAGGAGATATATTTGGGAACCAGTCTGTAGCTGCTGGTAGGGGATATGTTTGGGAACCAGTCTGTAGCTGCAGGTAGGGTATATGTATGGGGACCAGTCTGAAGCTGCAGGTAGAGGATATGTATGAGGGCCAGTCTGTAGCTGCCGGTAGGGGATATGTTTGGGAACCAGTCTGTAGCTGCAGGTAGGGGATATGTATTGGGGCCAGTCTGGAGCTGCCGGTAGGGGATATGTTTGGGAACCAGTCTGTAGCTGCAGGTAAGGGATATGTATTGGGGCCAGTCTGGAGCTGCTGGTAGGGGATATGTTTGGGAACCAGTCTGTAGCTGCAGGTAGGGGATATGTTTGGGAACCAGTCTGTAGCTGCAGGTAGGGGATATGTATTGGGACCAGTCTGGTGCTGCTGGTAGGGGATATGTTTGGGAACCAGTCTGAAGCTGCAGGTAGGGGATATGTATTAGGACCAGTCTGAAGCTGCTGGTAGGGGATATGTTTGGGAACCAGTCTGTAGCTACTGGTAGGGGATATGTTTGGGAACCAGTCTGTAGCTGCAGGTAGGGTATATGTATGGGGACCAGTCTGAAGCTGCAGGTAGAGGATATGTATGAGGGCCAGTCTGTAACTGCCGGTAGGGGATATGTTTGGGAACCAGTCTGTAGCTGCCGGTAGGGGATATGTTTGGGAACCAGTCTGTAGGTGCAGGTAGGGGATATGTTTGGGAACCAGTCTGTAGCTGCAGGTAGGGGATATGTATTGGGGCCAGTCTGGAGCTGCCGGTAGGGGATATGTTTGGGAACCAGTCTGTAGCTGCAGGTAGGGGATATGTTTGGGAACCAGTCTGTAGCTGCAGGTAGGGGATATGTATTGGGGCCAGTCTGTAGCTGCAGGTAGGGTATATGTATGGAGACCAGTAAGTAGGGATATGTATCTGAATCATTGTACACAATACAGTAGTGTAAGTTCTGCAGAGGAGCATAGTGCCACCATCAGATTTTGAAATAGAATCAATGTGAAAGTTTATAGTTCTTCTGAACCCATGCAAGCCATTTTATGGGTTATTAATAAGAAATATTTAGAATAACTTATTATTACGACTTATCAATTAGGGGAAACTGCAACATTGTCAAATTACCAAATATTTTGCTTTGTTCTGTGATTATATTGTATATTGTATATTTTGTCATTTATTTGTGAAAAAAACAGTAAAATGGAAAAAGGGCAATTTTAGAAGTGAACAGAATTAAACTATTATGTTTGACCTCATAGAAAGCTTAGAAATTTCTGAAGAACATGCAGATAAGTATTTATCAATAGATAATATTCTGCAGCAACTGTTATTTTTGTTTGCATGCATATTTTCAGATTTGATACAATTTATACTTTAGTAAATTCAACATTTAGCATTTCTTATTCTAACCATCCCAGAATATGTAAAGAATCTGGAACAAGAAGTGCGGAATCTCAAGATCAAGTGCAGACAGTTAGAACAGCAGGCATGTGACCTTGAAAGCAAAGAGGAAGGTCACAGTAGGGTCATGAAAGCTGTGGCAGATGACCTGATGGTCAAAGCTCACATTGAACAACTCAACAATAACTTGGGTGAGAATTAATCAGTTGGAACAAGTTTCTTCAGCCTTCTTGTTGAGCACTGAATGAAATATTATACAAATGTTTCTCATCTTTGTGAGCATGCCTACATGCCTCATCCATGTCACCTGCTTCATTTCTGCTTGACAAAGAAAACAAAATGAGTGAAAAAAGTCTATGGAATTTTCTAGAACTTGTCATAAACATTTTCCAGTAACTCCCTTCCAAAATCAATAGCTCCAAAAAATACTAGTGAGGCCTGGATGGTTTACATCTGATGTACCCATGATGTAACTATTTACCTTGGAAATCTAAAAATTATCAAATTCTGATGGAAGTCTTCTTGTAAAATAATTATGTTTGAATATCGTAAGAACAAGAGTGATTTTAGGTTCACAAAAATAACATAGACTGCCCATGAATCACAATCAATTATTCCTATTCTGTAATACAAACGTGCTTCCTTGATTTGCCAGGGTCTCTCCGCAGTGAGAAGGTGGAGTTGTCTGCTCAAGTACGCAAACAACAAGCTCGAATACAGTACCTGGAGAACATAATGGACAGTCTGTCTAAAGAGGTCAGTGAAGGGGGTGGGGGTGGATGACATTGAAAGTATTTGTGTGTGAAAAGTTTTTTCCAATCAGAAACTACAGAGATTACTATTACAATCAATATTTTTTCTTTTTTTTTTTAAAAAAAAAGAAAAAATATAAAAATTAAGCAGGATTTGAATCTGTTCAACTTAGTAAGCACCAGCTAAAATATTATATTTTCATGCATGAAACAAAACAATTATTGGAATTTTGTGTTTGGTTATTGTTTTTGAGTATATTTCATCCATGAAACAAAACAATTATTGGAATTGTGGGTTTCATTGTTGTTTTTGTGCAAAAGTTTTTTTTCCAAGTAAAAGATACTGAGACAGTATATACAGTAAAGCTTGGTTGTGCAAAATCTCAGAAACCAAAAAAATGTATTTCAGCTTAACAACAGGGAGACTTTCTGCAGTAAAACATTTCTGCAAATTCTTTTTTTGGATTTGTCAGAGACTTCAGTCACAGACTAAAGTTATTTTTTTATGAAATGATTCACTAAGCACTGACAAAGTGTGAAAATGCGACATAAACAACAATGTATAATGCACAGTGTACAATGTATATTTTTGCTATTTAACCAAGATGTAGACAGGGTTGGGGTCAATTACTTTGATCAATTACAATTACTTCTTCATTTATCAGTTGCCAATTACAAATACAATTACAATTACTTTAGACTGAGATATATTTTGCTATTTGTAAGCTAATTAGATACCAGCAGCTAAATGCAAATGGTGATTTGTTTTGGTGTAAATTTTTTCATCAACTTTGTTGGATAGTGGGAACAGCAAACATGGATTGTATTTTTGATCTAAAAGACAATTGCACTGTATTCACTATAGGTACATTAACCAGATAACAGAAGTCTTTTTGTTTTAGCCCAGAGAAAAACAGGTACAGATAGAGCAGCTTCAGTATGAATTGGCAGCTTTAACCCGCCGCCACCAGGCAGAGCTAGCGAGCTCACAGCAGAGAGTTGCAGACCTAGAAATGCAGCTTGTGGAGACGAGGAAAGAGGCGGATGAATACATGAAGGCAAACATAGAGAGAAATACAGAGATCACCGCACTCAGCCAGCAGGTAATGTTGCCATATTACAAATAGAATTACAATGGGGATTATATTTTTAACCAAGTATTCTTCTGAAATAGGACAACAGACATAAATTGTTTTCAAGAGAAAACTGACATAGGAATACATGAAAGAAAGCATTGAGATATAATCAAATAGCTGCACCAAGGTAACAGGTACTGGAGACTGAATAGTTAGAGTCCTACACTTCTCTGTTGTAACAGACAATTTTATTTAATTGATACATCTTGCCTAATGGACAATTAGCTATATCGGTCGGTGCAGACCAGTCACACCAAACACCAGAAAAAGATGTCCTGTGTTGCCACCTGCAGGACCAGTCACGTAGTGTGCATTCACTAGGTGGCACGTCCTAATTCCTTCCAGTCTAGACAATGTGACGTCATGGCATCTTTTATGTTTGTCCTACCACACTTCTCTGTTGTAACAGATACTTTTATTTAATTAATACATCTTACCTAATAGACAATTAGTTATATCGGTCTGTGCAGACCAGTCACACCAAATACCAGAAAAAGATGTCCTGTGTTGCCACCGGCAGGACCGGTCATGTAGTGTGCATTCACTAGGTGGCACGTCTTACTTCCTTCCAGTCTAAACAATGTGACGTCATGGCATCTTTTCTGTTTGTCCATTAGGTTAAGGTATAAACTTATAAAAATTTAATTTACTTATTAAATTTGCAAGTTTCTATAGTTGCACAGATGAACAAGGGAATGTTTGCATATTTTTGAACAAAATGTTAACATATCTGTGAAAATAATTAAAATTATATTGAAAACAAAAATTAGGTTAAAAATGATTGGTTGTTGGATTTTACCAATGTTATTTATGAAAATACGAAATTTTAAACAATTTTACGAGTACAGGTTTGCTAGTTTGTATCCAGTTTGTCCACATCTGTGGCACGTTTTTGAGAATTCTGGCATCTCGCCAGCACCCTACCAGTGATGTATTCCTAAAGTAACCAGAGAAAAAAAGAAAAATAGAAAACAAAAAAATAAAAATAGCATGATTGTTGTAAATCTTAATGGATTATTAAATTGAAATTGTGAACTATATGCATAATTAATCACAAAAAATAAACTAAAAACTGCTTTTGTATATACAAAAAATTAGCAGGGAATTAAAATAAAAAGTAGAAATTTTATTAAAATAAAAACATCAGAAATATTCATGCTTTTTTTCATTTTTTTTTTCTTTTGTATTTTATTTTATTCAGTTGTCTAGTCTGAAGATGGAATTGTCAAAGGAGAGACCCACCATCAACTTTGGAGCTCAGGCAAGTCAAACTAAAATGAATGGATTCAGTTTAATTAACCCAGGCAATGTTTAACATACTTATATTGTAATTTTAGGTTCTGCCATCAGGTTTTACCATAAGTACATAAGTACTTACGTTCCAAAAGTTTTGAATGAGTTGCCTGATAATATCTGCACAGCCACTTCACTTTCCTCTTTCAGAAAAAAGTTGAAAGCCTATCTCTTTACAAATACATATCCACCTTAACTGTTTTGTATATATTGGTTTCCTCTGTGATGATGACTCCTTTTAATGTCCACGAATTTTATCTGAAATTTCTGTTTTTCTGCCTCAAGCACCTAACAGTCTGTCTTTTGATAAAGATTAAGTGTATTATTACAGGAAATTGTAATCCAGCAATTACAAGATGAAATCCAGCATCTCAGGAACCAGCTCAAAGGTCAAGGTGACACATTAGACCCAGTGATGACCATGACCCAGTTTAGTGGTCAGAGTGGGGGTCAGGGACAGCTGATAAGTCAGTTGCAGAATAAGTTACGACTTGCGGCAAAACAGATCTCACAACTGGCGAGAGAGAAGCAGCAGCTGATAGAGGTGGGAAACCGACTCAGGGCTCAACTCAATGACAATGGTGAGTGAACACTTGTGGACTGAGATTAAATACAGATGCTCAAGTCAGTACATAGGTGAAATATTACACCATACTAAATGCCAGATTGTAATGGGGATAAAGAAAAAATTTTAAAAATCTTTCATCACCAGGCTTATACTTCTTACTTTTGCATCCTGTAAAAAATTAAGTAATTAGACTCAGTATTCACAGAAATTGTGTCATGGATTAAAGTGATGGCCCAAACCAGTCACTGAGCCAAAGAATTAGAATTACTTTGTTTTTATTGACCTGATCAGAAAGGCAAACATTCAAAATAAATATTATCATTTGCATGAATATACAGCATGATGAAAGTATATATTTACACAACAAAATGAAAGAATTCTAAAATTAAATATCCAAAGCATATGGGTATCTTTAGCAAAAATAATAGTACTTGACAGACAAAAATTACTGGTTAAAATAAACGGATTACTCAGCCATGCCTCTTTGTAACTTATAAGTAATCCCTCTTCGGTCTAAACTCAAAGGATTCAAATGCCACTGCTGAATCAGGATTTTAAGATGATTGGGTAGCTTAATTTTCTATGCAAAAGACTGCAAAGTACCTGATATCTATTTAAATAATTCATCATATCCAATGGCTAAATGATTTGGAAACAATAGTTTTGATTTATACATCTTACAATCTGTTAGTACTGATATTAGACAGTACGAAAAGTTGACTTAATAACAATGAGTTTATTTTTAGGCCTGCGCCCACCTTCTCCTCCTGCAAGGCCAGTGTACCCAGTGCCTGGAATGACCTCAGCTGTGAGTACACTCAACACCAAGGCTCAAACAGGAAGTGGATCAGATGGGCTTCAGGCACACATCCAGACCAAACTCAGTCAGCTAGAAAATCTACAATATGCACTAACCAAGCAGGTAAGCTAAAAAATGTTCTCTTTCATATTCCTGTATAGGAAGAAATTATAAAAAGAGGTTTACCATGAACTAAACCACTAGAACAAGAGTTGCAAAAATTGTAAAAATATTGATACTGCTTTGCCTGGACATCTTGATTGATAATTAAACTGTTCAAGTAACATACTGCTATTTCTTTTTTTTCATGAAAACTGTTTTAAAGATATTTATTAAAGGACACTATGTCTGTATTTATTTCAGTATATACAAAAAAATGTTGCAAGAATTTGTGAGTGCAGTACATTCATGTCAGTATATTGTGAGTTAAATGAATTAGTTGAGAATTGGTATACCCCAGCTGTCTGAAACTGCTGGCTGTCTGCAAGCTAAAGAGCTTGACCACAAAAGAAAAATGTTTAGATTTTAGTATTCACCTCATGGTCTTTTAACATATCTGTACTGGTCGTCAGCTTTTTGACCACCATGTTAAATAGGAAGACAGTTTACTACTGCAAAATTCACCCAGTTTTAGATTGTGATTATAATACATAAATTGTTGTTATTATGGTAACACAAGCTTTAAGATATTTTTTTTGATTTAAGTAACTTATATAGCACCAAATTGAAGAGAACATGCTCCTAAGCGCTGACTTCCAAGAAGTGATAGTCCAAAAGCCAGGAGATAAACATGCAGAACAACATCATCCACCAGGGGAGAGATGGTAATGGTGGTGGGAAGACCAGCCTAAAAACATGCATATTGAATTTTTGACATGACTCACTTGTGACTGATACTTCTGATGGGTCCTCATTGGCCTTGTGGGTTAGCAGGTGTGGCATCTAATCACAGGCTGTCACGTCTGTATGGTTTCGACTCCAGTAAGTGACAATGCCGAGAACCTGGCCCAATAAGACCCTGGCTGTTGAATGGGATGTAAAACCCCAAATGTGATCTTTAATACTTTTGGTGGTAGTAATGAGAAGGCTTGTTTGTGGTGCAGCTCCATTGATTCAGTGTGTACACAGAGTGAAAGCAATTTATGTATGTTATGTCAGGAACTGGCCTATCAACAGAGGTATGGTGATCCACAAGTGCCACACATTAATGTGCAGTCCTCTCTGGAGTCTGAGGCAGAGGATATGCCCAAGTCCATACTCAAGAAATCTGTAGACTTTGACACCAAGCTGTCTCCAGTACCTGAGAGTGAGTTGTCTCATAGAATTAAATTTTTTCAGTCCTCAATTTACTCAATACCTGAGAGCCAGCCCTCTTTTGGTCAGTCATGTTTCATATGTAATAATTAGAATGAGCTGATGGAATTACTGAAAAAAAATTATGAAAACAATAAATAAAATAAATTGGGGAAATAGGTAACATTTTTGCTTTATATTTGATAAAAATCATGTCTGTTGACATATAGCTCGCAATATCTTGCAAAGACCTTTTCTGCGTTAAACAATAATTCAGTGTATAATCGCTGTTTAGTTTCACCATATCAGTAAGCAGCATACAAAACACCAAATTTCGCTCAGTTTAAAAGCCCCAAAATACGACCTTAATTTTTGTAATGGTCAGACCACTGATGGATGAACTGTTAGGCTTCCTCAGAACCAGTGACATGGTAATAACAGTTTCACCAACAATCAGATCAGTAAGCAATTAAAACATTCACTCACCATTAAAACTGTCTGTTAATATATGTTGAGCTCATTGTCAAAAGAAATATTTCATATGAATGTATTTTAATTGTCGAAGCATTTACCTGTTAATGGAACAGTTGTAATTTCATCACACCATAGTACTATAACTGAAAGTCTACATTTGCACAATGAAAATTCTTTATTTTAGGAATAAAGAATGACTTTTTTTCAAATCTGTTCATATATAAAGAATTTAGAATATTATGATGGGACTATGACTTTCTGTTTCTTTGTTTGGAATAGGCATTTGATTACTGTAATATAATTTATACAATATCACATGTTCCTTGCTTAACGTTATTTTTTCTACAAAGTTTAAAATATTTCAGATAAGTTTAGCTACCCTTATTTTGGCGTTATAAATAAAAACACAAAAAGATGGTAATATCAATTACAATCAAATCTACTTAAGCAATAAATTTTATTCAGTTCTCTCATCACTTCCTACTTTGTCTTTCTCCTGCAGATTCTGTGGCTAATTCCCGACCAAAAACTGCACCCCTAAACACACGTCCACGTAGCCCAATGAGACGAGGAACCAGTCAACTACCTCATTCTGCCCGCTCAGCAAACGGAAACCAGTACAGCTCCTCTCCGATTAAAGATGGCGTTAATGGTGCCTTACAGATGAGTATATCATCAGTGGGCGGGGAATCGCTGAATGAAATTTGGCGAATGTTGGATGAAGAAGGAACACCCAGAACTCTTATAGACAGTGGAGGGGAGGGTGGGCACCCCTTCCCTGGTCTCAAGTTTCCAGGGGATCAGCCTGCACCCAACGATCGACCCAAATCGGCAGGATCTACAGGCAGTTGGACCCTGAAAGGAAAGACTTCATCACTGCAGCCAAAGCCTAGTCAGGAGCCGTGGGTGTCAAAGTTAACACCCAGAACCGGAGGGAAAGTACTGGCAGGGAAGAACAAAGGACAGACTAAGGCAAAAATAAGGAACTACAACATGAAAGAAGATAAAAAGTGATGTAATGTTAGGGTGTTGTTAATTGGCATAAGTTAATGCAAGTCAAAGGGGAAAAAATCAAAGAATTCCAGGGTGAATATGATAAAAGCATTGCAAGAATATAGGTAGAATTAAAATATTAACTAACTTTGCACGTCAGAGTGTAGGGAGATTGTAGGGAAAATAATGTTAGAAAAGAGAAACAATAAGTACTTGAAAATATTTTTACAGTTTATACCTGGAACTTTAGGGAATGGCCTAGGCAGAGAAGAATAAAGGGCAGAAAAGGTGAATTAAAGTTGTATACTGTGAAAAATGATCAAATGTACTGGTGAATAGTGTAATATAGGCAAACAGAAAGGTTTATAACCAGAAGTGCAGGTAGGGTAGAGTAAACACATCAGACAAAGGAAACGTGATATTGAGTGATATAAGTTTAATGTTTTAAGTATCCTTAACATATACATGGCACTTTGTAGATGGATCTTGAAAAAAGAACAAGGAATGACTGTAAGATACCAAGTAATGTCAGGACTAATATAAAATAAAATAATAAATAACCTTAAACCTACAATTGCAGAGACAGAGTAGATAATTGTAATAATAGGAAAATATAATGGGAAAAGGAGAAAAAGTCAGTGAAAGATGATAAAAAATAATATTAAGAAAGGCAAGAAGAAAAAAATCAAATAAGCTTACAACTAGAATTACAGGTATGATACAAAGGAGAGTGTGAAGTAAAGACAATACCAGGACAAATTAAGGACTTGTGAATGAAAGTGGCAAAAAGTATCAAGGCAATGTAAAGGTAGTAAAGGTAGGTAATTTGCATAAATATCAAAATCAAAATATATAACAGCAGAATAAACACAAATTGTTTGTTTATGCTTGTTTTGTACAAGTTAATGAGATTGTTTTTAGATTAAAATAAGCATTGACAAGCACAGTGGACATGCAGGCTACAAATCATTATTTTTACAATCAGCATTCTGGAGGTATGTGCAGATTTACCAAAGCCAGGCATGACATGTGTAGGGTAATAAAATAACTCAAGAAAAGAGCATCAGAATATATTAAGGGAGGTTATGAGGTGTGGGGGAACTATATGCAAAGGATAACAAAATGTTATGGCAATAAAATGTTAGGTAGACATATCAAAAATAAGTTAAGAAGTGGTTGTGGTTTAGATGGGTGCAGAAAACCATTTCAGTGTGCATAAAGTTATGTATAAGGGTAGGACCATATATATATACTGGTGATTCTCTCAACATAGCAGTTACATGGAATTCACAGGGTGTACTCTTTGTCCCTCATACTAAATTTTACATCTTAAGGTATTCTATTAGTCTAGCATTTTTTCCTGTCAGTTTTTATGACAGCTTTCTTCACTTAATATATTTAAACCTATGGCACTTTAATTGGGTCTTAAATATGAAGACAGTAACAGTCTATTCCTTTGTGTGAGAATTTATCAAAGTATTTTTAGTTTCACAGTAGTTTGTGTTTTGAACATTTTCCTCTTCAACTTTTAGTAACACATTCGCATGGTGATGTAACTGTAATTTTCACATACTTTGCTAATCTGTGATATTGTATTAAATTTTCTTGTGTACAAAACTGGTATTTCTTGTATTGTTATTTATTTATACATTTTTATGGTTTTGTATCAAGGATCAGTTTGATGTTAGTTATTGTCAGTAGATATGTATGGTAATGTCGAACACAGTGGTGCTACAATATGTATATATCTAACATTTCCAAGTAATTAATTAAGCGTCCCTGAAAGGGCGCTTATTTGTTTTCGCCTCAGTTTCCTCGCCGCCGCATTATGGTCTCCCTTGAATATCTCCCTTATTATTAGAAGGTTTCAAACCATATTTGGCAGTTATATACCTTAGGCGTGGGAAAATTTTTCTGCATGCTTAAATTTGACCTGTGACCTTTATGAAGGTCACATGATCAAAAACTATTTTTTGAAGTACACCCCCCCCCCCCGTCATCACAGTTCAGGAAAAACTACTTGCTACAGAGCCTTATAATTTGACACACCTGTTCATACTATCGAAAACACGAGCTGATTAGATTTTGGGAGCAATCCCTTGAAAAATGTCTCATTTATGAGTGATTTTCTGACACCTTCCAATCTGAAAGCCTTAAATTTAGGCCAACCCCCCTATTATCTTCTTAAGTATTGCATTTAGAGCTATAAAATGTACTGGGAGGTAATAGGAAACCATATGTGGAGAGTCTAAATAGCCGGTCAGTTTTACCCCACGGCCCCCCTTATGGGTCAAACTGGGGTCATAAAATAGCTGATTTTGAGTTTTTGCCTTATATCTCCTTTATTGTTGCTTTTATAGCTTCAGAATGTATTAAGAGGTATTGGGAAAGCATATGTGGAGAGTCTAAATAGCCGGTCAGTTTTACCCCCCGACCCTCCCTTATGGGCCAAACTGGGGTCATAAATAGCTGCTTTGGAGTTTTTGCCTTATATCTCCTTTATTGTTGCTTTTATAGCTTCAGATTGTATTAAGAGGTATTCGGAAAGCATACGGTGCGGCTTTGTGCATTCTTAGCTTTACAGCATGCTTATTAAAACCACAAAGCATTTTAAACTTTAAGGGATGCTTCGCTTTTGTTAGCAAAAGCATTCCTCTAGTTATGAAATTGTGATTTAAGATACTGAACATTTTAGTAGATTTAGCATTTTAACTATTTGTAATCAGAAGTCTTCAGTTATTTATTTAATAAAATGATTTTATGGCCTAAACCCTTTGTTATGAAACATATCAGTTCTTTTCAGAACACTTCACGTGTCTGATGAGGACTTTGATATAAATTGTGGAAATATATTTCAACAGACCAAATTTTGCACTTGCAAAAGATTCACAGGCCATAATTTCTTACAAGTTGTTTTCATATTTTGAAGCCCTAGGACCAATTATAAGGGAGATATAAGGCCTTTATAGTGTGACAACCCCACTTCACCTTGAAGCAGTGGTCAAAGGTCAAAATTTAACACTTGCAAAAGATGTGCAAGTCATGATTTCCTATAAGATGTTTTTACCTTTGGAAGCCCAAGAACTAATAATAAGTAGGGCTGCGAACGAGTACTCGAGCCTCGGTGTACGAGGCGGTCTTGGCTTGTACTCGAGTCCATTTTAAAAACACGGTGACTCGCGAGGTATTGTATTATCACCCACGTAATCAAACGCTTGTGTAAAATATGCTACATTTCAGCATTTCCGTCACATAATATCAATTAAAGTTGTTATTTTCGCTTGAAAACATACAATAATATATGGTCAAATGGAAGACGTTTTTTTTCAAAAGTTTCGTTTCCAAACCGACTATTTGTTTATAGAAGACTTCTAATGGTAGGTACTAAATCTCGCGGTTACTCGAATTCGGGCCCGTTGTCAGAGGGCGAGTACTCGATGCCGTTTTTCAGCACCTGTCACAGCCCTAATAATAAGGGAGATACAGGAGCTTTATAGTACGATGACCCAAAATGACCTTGAGGTAGTCGTCAAAGGCCAATTTTGCACTTACTGAAGATTTGCACGCTATGACTTCCTGTAGGTTAGTTTCACATTTTCAAGCCATAGAAGTAATAATAATGGAGATATAAGGCCTTTTTTTTGTCTGATGACCCTACTTGGCCTTGAAGCAGGGGTGAAAGGTCAAATTTGACACTTGTACAACTGTAGTAACATTAGTTTAATAGTGCCCATTTTGTGTTTAAGACTGAAAATTAAAAACAAAAAAACAAAAAAAAAACTAATGTGCTCTAGATCCTCTTTGGGGTAAACGTATCCTGCATGAGTTTAGGCTGTGGAACACCCACAAGCTTTGTGCCTGCCGACACCACCCAGACGGCGCAGGTTACTATTGTCACTCCAACCTTTATGGGCTGGGGTTAAAAATTTCCCATATGATGCAATGTTGAACACATAACTTTAAGTGGTCTAAACTAATATGCAGCTTAAAAGAGACTTAGTACAAATCAAAACTTTACAACACCTCTTTTGGGAGGAAATATTTGTATGCAGTTTAAGCTATAGGTAATTCTATTTAATCCAGTCCAATTGCTGACTTCGTAGCATTAATTTGGAGCAAATCACATGAAGCCCTGGAAAAATTTACTTGTGTATACTTCATCAGTCCAGGACACAGAGGTCCTTGGTGGCCTAGTGGTTTAGCAAGTTTGTCATTTAATCACAGGCTGTCACCTCTATGTTGGTTCGACCCCTACAAGTGGCAATGCTGAGGACCTGTCCCAATATGACTCTGGCTGTTGAACGGGACATAAACCTCTCTAATTTTAAGGCCCACAGATCATCACTGAAAGGATTATAGCGTTCTGGTTGTTTCCATTTGCCAGAGCTAGTTCCTGAAGTGAAAATTCAACAAAAACCAGATTTGTTTGCCAATACAGCAAACGTCAGAAGTTACGAAACCACAAACATGATATATATCAACAGAGATGTGCTTTTTTTACCCTTTTTTCAACGAATTGGCTGATCTGAAGCCAATATCACTTTTACAGAATTACAGCTTTCATGCAACTGGATAATAAATCTATGGATCTATGGTTTTTAGCAATGTCTTGGAGTGATCTCTTTTGAGACTGCGTTTTTGGAAGTTATTTTTATGAAGAGAATTTATTTAAAATTTAGTGTAGTTTTCAATATCCTGCAGGTTTTACAATATGCAGCAAGACTTTAATACTGAAGTCTCCATTGACTTAGCACTGGACAGCCTGCAACTCAGAACCCTGGTAAATCTCACTAAAATTTCACTCTGCAGAGTCAATTTAAAATTTTATGACTTTAGTTTAAGCTGGTTAGACAGCCAGGAAACATTTGAGACATTTTCTTTTCTTTACTTTTCAGCAGAACAAGAAAGCTGGGCTACAAGAATTTTTGTCAATAATTAATGAAACACTTTACATAAGAAGCATAAATTTACTAGTACATGTCAATACAAAGGCCCATTATTAGAACAATCCAACTGGAGTCAGAAGGCTTTATTTTGAGAAGTGTCTTGAGATTTCTAATTGAACAAAAAAGTCAGAAGAATTGACAGCTTTATTGTACAAATACAAAATAAGTGGACTTGTTGGCAGTATACTGGATTCACAACAACAAAACAGGATCATTTAACATGCAGATTTACCATTGTCTTGGTCCTTCTTGCCATCATGGGGCTTGTATACCAAAGGACCGGGAAACAATTTGGAAGTATTGACCCGAGTGCTGTTTAAAGTCATCTGGTTCAAATTATTGTCTGGTTCAGAAAAAAATGAGACTTACTAAACCTCTTTCACATTTACCAATGTAAATCTACTAAACAGAACTACAGAGTGGGATTTTCCTTCTAAGTATATATAAAGTTTTGGTCTGTGAAACACTGGGTTTTTTTTACCATTAAATTTTACAGCATTCACGGTGAATGCTGGTTTACAGTACAGTTGAAACTTGTTAAAATGAATCTCAAGGCACCAGGAAAACACATCTGATTAACTGGGAATAACAAATAACAGGGTAAAAAATTCAATGAGAAAAGCCCTGTAAGCATTCTACATTCCACAAACAGCCTTCTACTAAAACAGGTTCACATGAATAATTGTGTATGCAGACCCTCACAATTTGACCAAACAGGGTTTGACTGTAAAAAATCCAAGGTATTATAACCTATGGAAACTGTATGTACAGAGTATTCCCATCTAGGGTTCAGAGCCTCATGTGTTGCATTCATGTTCTGTCTTCATGTGTTGAACCAGCTGACCTTTCAGGTCATTCCAGGCACTGCCCAGACGTTGGTGATACACGTCCACCTGTAACAATCACAAATTTCATAAAGGTGTGCAGTGACAAATTTAACACAGGTCTCCAACGATCACAGACTTTGTTATGTCATTGTCCAAAGTTCATGCAGATCTGCGACTGTCACTTTGTTAAGGTGTGTACCAAACTTCACACAAGTTTGTAAAAATTGAAGTAAATTGCACCAAATTTTACACAGATCCCTGAAAGACAGATGGAGGAAATATCTTACAATACTGTCAATTTCCTATGATCTCTTTCCAAATGGAACTTCATAAAATAGCATCAGAGATCCCCGTACCCCACAGCCTGAGGAAATAGTTTTCAACACCATGAGATATAGAAGTAATGAAACAGTGCAAAGATCTGGATACTTTCAGAACAGTGTCAGTTATATAAAGCGCCAAATAATGTTTAAGTAGATAAAATAATGTCTAAGAGAAACAAAATGTAGGTAAAGATGAAGTATTAAAGCAAGATAATTCAGTAGCAAGATGACAGCATTAATCAGTAAACTAAATATTATGAAGCTGTAAAATTTATTAACTGGAGAATAGATGGCAAATTGACATTGTCAATGGAAATGGCACAATTATGTTAAAGTACATATAATAATCAGTTGCAGCAATAATCCATATATCTTTGTCATAAGAGAAAGAAATCTCAAATATCAAAGTTAAAGGTCACAAACACAATGCACACCTACACTGCCTAACCAATGTCCCTACCAAGTGTCAAACTTCTACACCTTATGGAATCCAAGAAATAGCCCAGACAAGATTTTAAAAGTCATGGTCACTATGACAAGGTCAAATCAAGGTCACACTATGACACTGCACACCTACACCCCCTTAACAATGTCCCTACCAAGTATCAACTTCCTACACCTTAAGATTTCAGAGATATAGCCCGGACAAGATTTTATAGGTCAAGGTCACTACGGCAAGGTCAAAGGTCAAATTAAGGTCATACCATGACATTGCACCCCTACACCCCCTTACCAATGTCCCTACCAATAGTGCTGGACTGCTGGTATTGTTTATTGATATTGAAATATTTTTCAATTCTTGCTAAATATCCCAATATCGATAATGTAGGGTACAATATCAATATTGGAACATACTACTAAATAGATACACCTCTGTTGTCTTCCATTAAAATAAAGTACAAAATTTGAAGATTATACTTTTACTTACTGTGAAAACGAAACTGCCATATTTGTTTACATTTCGGGACACTACTAAAATTTGCGAAAGCATTTGGATAGTCTTCCTGAGGAAAGCATCTTATGTCCCGATATTTCAGTATCGATAGATTGGGAAGGAAAAAATATGGTTTGATATCGATATACATATTTTTATTTGATACCAACACTACCTACCAAGTATCAACTTCCTACACCTTATGGTTTCCGGGATATAGCCCGTACAAGATTTTATAGGTGAAGGTCACTACTGCAAGGTCAAAGGTCAACTCAAGGTCACACCAGTACGTTGCACACCTACAACCCCCAACCAATGTCCCTCCCAAGTATCAACTTCCTACACCTTACGATTTCAGAGATATAGCCCAGACAAGATTTTATAGGTCAAGGTCACTACGGCAAGGTCAAAGCTCAAATCCAAGTTCCACCATGACGTTGCATACCTAAACCTCCTAACCAATGTCCCTACCAAGTATCAACTTCCTATACCTTACGGTGTCCGAGATCAGGTGTGATCAGATTAACATCATTTTAACTCGCATATACAGTCTCTAATGCTGTAAAATCAGTCACTGAATATCATGGTTCATGGTTAATGTATGGCACTAAGATAGCTTCTTCAGGGAGGCCTCACTCACAAATGCTACCAGCAAAAGATCAACCAAAAGTTATCATATTCAAAAGCTACACTTGAGATGAGTTTTCCTTTTTTGAATACCAAAAATTGTTGATATAGTTTGGTTTTCTTTTTGGCATTGACTGTATTTAAGAACTGATGGTATAACATTCTGAACAGTTCAGAAAGCCACATCTGGTTCAGTACATTGTGTATTTAATAAAAATCCCAGACTACAATGGCATGCACTGACCCCGGTGAGTAGCTGTGAGTACTTCTGCTGTATCTGGTCTATGAGTGTCTGTGCCTCCTTGGCCCGGGCTTCTCCTTCCTGCAGGAGCCTCTTGTGCTGCTCTCGGATATGAATAACCTCTTTCTCCTCCTGTGTGTGGGCTGACTCAAGGTTCTCCTTCTCCCTGTGATACATGGGCAAGCATTAGCAGAAAAAAACCTTCACAACATAGTCAAATTAGATGTCGCTAAAATATCCACTTCATCAGGTGTGTACACCTGACCACATATCTGATGATCCACCTGTATCTTGAACCCATTAAGATGATCCTCCCTCAAATATACAGTAGAACCTCTACTATAAGTTGACTTTATGACCTCCTCATCACTCTCCCACATTTGTATTTCCTTACTGTTTCATATTGAACTACCTCTCCTATGATATGACTTTTCTATCATCCAAACAAAATTGCAAATTTAATAAGTAAATTAAATTTTTATAAGTTAATACCCTATCCAATGGACAATTGCTTTACCGGTCGGCGCAGACCGGCCCGCCAAACGACAGAAAAAGTCGCCTTCTATGAGTGCATAATGCCCTCACAAGCTGGCCGGTCCCATTGTGCACTCGCCAGGTGGCGTGTCGTACTTCCTTCCTGTCTAGACAGTGTGACGTCATAGCATCTTTTTCGTTGTCTAAACCTATTAGACCCCTAGTAAGCTGATAGCGGGGTCGGTGGGAGGGCCTTGTGTGTCCATTGGATAGGGTATTAACTTATAAAAATTTAATTTACCTATTAAATTTGCAATTTTATTGCGTTAATACATCCTATCTAATGGACAATTGCTGAATAACTACCGCTTGGTCGGCGGGTAAGTTACTAGGGACTTAATTGAACTCAAAATGATAACTAACAACATGATGAAGGCCTGGGTGGACCTTGAGGTCAGAAAACCCTTAAGGCCAAGGTCGGTCAACAGAAACCGGCTAACTAGTTTAAACCGACCTACCTCCCCCCCCCCCCCCCTTTTTTCAACAGACCTGCTCTGAGGTAGGGGAAGAGAGGGATGAGTTCAGTCCCATAGGAATAAACCTCCCGAAGGAAGCACGTTTGAGTTTTTTGGGTTTTTTTGGGTTTTTTTTCACTATATGTGCAATATATATACATATGTACAACTATTTTTCTATGTACAGATCTCCTCTAGGTGCTGGCCTGTTGGTGGATCTGCTGAGCAGCCACTACAGGGCCCAGATGGTAGAGCTCCGAATCAGCCCAAGCCACATCCTTCAAGTAGAATTGTGTGAAGGTGTTATGTGATTTCCAGTGACAGGCTGATAAAATTTGCTCCAAGGAGACTCCCGACTGGACGGCCTTAGAAGCTGCAAAGGCTCTGACATCATGAGCTTTGACCTGATGTAGAGTGTGGGACTCTTGGTCCGAGAGCTCATAACATAGGATCACAGTCTGTTTGATCCATGAGGAGATGGTGGCAGGGGAGATGTCCTTGTCAAAACCTTTCTTAAAGGAGACAAAGACCAACTCCTTATTCTGCCTGAGGTCTGAGGTCCTATCCAGGTAGTAGCGTAAGGCTCTGACCGGACAGAGGGACCTGTCAGACTTGAGGGATCTGTCCAGAGTTGGGGCCAGGGCTGGGATAACCACTGGGGCCACACTTTCTGGACCTTCCTTGGCCAGCTGATTCTTTGAAAGAAAGCTAGGCGAAGGGTACAGGGACACTCTGGACCAGTCAGACTGGTGCCTGATGTTCTTGTTCTGCCAAGCATGAATCTCACTTCTACGTTTACCCGAACCCAGGGCTAACAAGAAAACTGTTTTGAAAGTCAGGTGTTTCAAGGAAGCCTTTAAGGGGTTCAAATGGGGCCTTGGTCAGTTGATGTAGAACCAGGGAGAGGTTCCAAGAAGGAATGCCTCTCCGACCCTTTGGCCTGTCTCTGTGGAAACTGTCCAGGAGACGAGTGAGACTTTCATCTTTGCTGATATTAGTGGATGAATTTCCTAATTTATCAGCGATGGCAGATCTGTACCCATCAATGGTGCTGGGTTGCAACTTCCTGTCCTGGAAGAGGTACATAAGGAGTCTGCAACTGATTTCACAGGGGGTGACCTGAGTCCACCTGATTAGTGACACACCATTTTGTAAAAATGGTCCACTTTGCATCATAGACTGATCTGGTTGACTGCCTTTGAGGAGCTTCAATTCTTGCTGCCACTGCCTCAGAGAAGCCCTGTTCTTTGATTGCTGTGGCTCTAGGAGGTTGAGATGTGACAGGTTTCTGTGTGGAACCTGATTGAATGGTTGTGTCAGTAGGTTGGGCAGGAAAGGCAGACTTAGAGGTATCTGACTGGACATGGCTACCAGGTCCCAGAACCAAGGCATGTTGGGCCAACCCGGAGCAATGAGAATAATTCTCTTGCATGGGGAGTCCAGCAACTTCTCCACGACTTTGCCCAATATGGCCGCCGGTGGGAAGGCATAGGCATCCAGATCCTCCCATGGCAGACTGAGAGAGTCCACTGCAGTGGCCATGGGGTCCGGTACTGGTGATACAAACTGAGGTTGTTTGTTGTTGAATCTGGTGGCAAACAGGTCTATCTGGGGCCGGTGTCACCTGTTGCAAATTGTTTGAAAAACCTCTGGAAGGAGGGACCACTCCGTCTGAATGGTCTGGCCCAGCCTGGATAGCTTGTCTGCTACCACATTCAGCCGGCTTGGTATGTGTCGGGCTTTGAGGGTGACTTGATTTCTGGTACACCAGGTCAAGATCCTCCACAGAAGGGCACAAAGCGTGCCCGACCTCATGCCTCCTTCCTTGTTTATGTAAGACACTACTGTAGTGTTGTCTGTGGCTATCAGAATGATGCTGCCGTAGCAGAGACTTTGGAACTCTTTTAAGGCTAGAAGAACTGCTTTGAGTTCTAGGTAGTTTATATGTAGCTTGCTTTCTGGTAACGACCAGGTTCCTCTTGCAGTATGCTTGTTTAAGTAAGCGCCCCACCCTTCTTTTGATGCGTCTGTAAAAATTTGCAGAGCATGTTTTAGAGGGTGTAGTGGTTGGCCTGTGAGGACATTCTTTTCTACCAGCCACCATTGTAAGTGTGGGTGCAAGGACCTGGGAACTGGAATGACCTTCTCTAGGGATTCCGGTACTCGCCAATTGTTTTTCAAGTGCCATTGGATTGGCCTCATGTGGAGACGACCCAGGTGGACTTGTTTCTCTGTGGCTGTTAGCAAACCTATTAAAGACATGAGATCCCGGACCGGACAGGTCGGAAGGGATAACAGTCCCAGTATTTTCTGTTGGAGGTTTTGCCAACGTTCTGGTGTGGGTCGGACCCGACCCGACTGGAGGTCGAACTGATAGCCCACGAAGTCGAAAACTTGTTTTGGGTGCAGTTCTGATTTCTCTAAATTTACCAGCCAACCTAGATCCTGACATATCTGGACTAAAATCTTGGTATGTTCGAGGCAAGTCTGGTGGGATGTGGCCATCACCAACCAGTCGTCTAGGTACTGGTGGATCCTTATACCCTTGTGTAATGCCATCAGTTTCACCTCTTTTGCCATTACTGTGAACTCCAAGGGTGCTGTAGCCAAACCAAAGGGCAGAGCCTTGAACTGGTAGGTCTGACCCTAGACATGAAATCTAAGGTATTTCCTGGATTGTTCTTGTATTGGTATGTGGAAGTAAGCATCTTTGAAGTCTATTGAGGTGACCCACTCTCCAATCTGGAGGGAGGTCCTGATGGTTTCCGGTGTCTCCATTTTGAATTTCTCCACCTTGAGGAAAGGATTCAATTTGCTCAGATCCAGAATAGGTCTCCACTTGTTGTTTTGTTTTGGAACTAAAAATAGTCGGTTGTAAAACCCTAGGGACACCTGGTTCTGTACTAGCTCCACTGCCTTTTTGTCCATAAGCTGATGTAATGCCTCCAACAGGTAGCTGTTCCTGTGAGGATTGACATAACGGCTTATGACTGTGGGGTACCTTGTAAGTCTTGGTCTGATCCGAAAGGGGAGGGTGTAACCCTCTTTCAGGATCTGATCCACTTTTGGACCTGCACCCAGGTCTAGCCAAGTTTGCCAAAAGTTTTGAAGTCTGGTCCCTACAGGTTGAGTTGTTGCAACATTTTTGACATTTTTTACAGGTTGTACACAAGACAAGTGAGTGACAAAAGAAGCACTTTTCACAGATTTTAATTTCTCTTGACAAGATGTTACAATAACGGGACTTACATCTTTCTTTTGCGATTGCCCTTTTACAGAAAATACATCCTTTACAACTTGCAAATTTTAATTAGTAAATTAAATTTTTATTAGTTAATACCTTACCTACCAGACGATAGCTATAGCCCGGCGCCAGCTGGTCCCGCCAAACGAAAGAAAAAGACGTCCCGGGTTTCACCCCCGGCAGGACCGGCACACTACAATCCACTCGCCAGGTGGCCTAGTTCCTGCCTCACTCGCCAGAGGGACGTGACGTCATAGCATCTTTTTCGTCCCTAAGATTGAATGATGACGGCTGGAAGCGGGGAAGGCCGGGTGGGAATTTCCCGTCTGGTAGGTAAGGTATTAACTAATAAAAATTTAATTTACTAATTAAAATTTGCAATTTCATTGCGTTAATACATCTTACCTACCAGACGATAGCTAGAATAACTACCCAGTGGAAGGAGGGCAGCCTTCTGAGGATTGGAGAAAACTCTTATATTATACCTAGGTGTGAGGTTCTAGTCCTTTGAGGAGACATGTTAGTCTCAAGGGTAACTAGACCCACCTGCCCCCCCCCCCCCCCCCCCTTTTTTGACTGCTCTGAGGGGAGGAAGAGAGTAAGAGTTCAAGTCAATGATTCCCACGGTTAACCTGGAAGAGTAGGGAAAGTCCTATACCCAGAGGATTACTCTGAAGTAAAAGACTTTGAGAAGCCAAGGCCTAGGCTAAAAGTGAGCCTACACCTAAAACTAACTAGTATGTACACTATATATAATTATATACAAAGAAGCTTAGGGGACTAGTGGTGGATTTGTTGGGCAGCCACCACAGGACCCAAGTGAAAAAGCTCCTTATCTGCCCAGGCAACATCCTTAAGGTAAAACTGTGTAAAGGTGTTGTGGGACTTCCAGTGGCATGCTGCTAGAATCTGGTCCAGAGATATGCCACCTTGAAAGGCTTTGGAGGCCGCAAAGGCCCTAACATCATGGGCCTTAACCTGATGTAAGGTCAAGGAATCTTGGTCAGAGAGATCATAACACAACACTACTGTTTGTTTGATCCAGGACGAGATAGTGGCAGGAGAGATGTCCTTGTTAAAACCTTGTTTGAATGAAACAAAAACTAACTCCTTTCCCGTTCTTAGGTCCTGCGTTTTGTCCAGGTAGTAGCGAAGAGCCCGAACGGGGCAAAGGGATCTGTCTTCCTTTAAAGACTTATCCAGAGTGGGGGCTAAGGCTGGAATGACCACAGGGGCCACGCACTCTGGTCCCTCTTTTGCCAAGTGATTTTTCGCCAAGAAGCTTGGTGAAGGGTAGAGGGAAACTTTGGACCAGTCAGCTTGGTGTCTGATATTTTTGTTTAACCAAGCGTGAATCTCACTCCTGCGTTTTCCTGAAGCCAGGGCTAGGAGAAAAACAGTTTTGAAAGTAAGGTGCTTCAGAGAAGCCTTTCTGAGTGGTTCAAAAGGCGCTTTTGTAAGCTGGTGTAAAACCAGGGAGAGGTTCCAAGCAGGAACCCCCCGGCGCCCTTTGGGTCTATCTCTGTGAAAACTGTCTAACAGTCTAGTCAAATTTTCATCCTTGCCGACATTAACCGAGGTATTTCCCAGTTTGTCTGCAATGGCTGACCTGTAACCATCAATAGTGCTGGGCTGGAGATTCTTCTCCTGGAAAAGGTGCAGGAGGAAATCTGCTATTTGTTTTATAGATGGGTTCCTGAAGTCCACCTGACTTGTTTCACACCATCTGACAAAAACGGCCCACTTCGCTTCGTAGACTGTTCTGGTTGAACGTCTTTGAGGCGCCTCAATTCTTGACGCCACTGGGCTAGAGAACCCCTGCTCCTTGATTGTCTGGGCTCTAGGAGCCAGGCATGGAGATTTAGGTTTGTCAGATCCCTGTGACGTGCCTTGTTGAAAGGTTGGGTCACTAGATCTGGGTGGTGTGGAAGACAAAGAGGAACCCTCGCAGATAGTTCCACTAGGTCCCAAAACCAAGGCATGTTGGGCCATCCCGGGGCAATCAGGATTGCTCTGCGATACCAGTGATCTGACAGCTTGCTGACCACCTTCCCCATCAGAGACACTGGGGGGAAGAGGTACATGTCCAGGTCCTCCCAGGATAATGTCAGAGCATCCACTGACCAGGCCTTTGGGTCTGGAATTGGGGACACAAATTGAACTAGCTTGCAGTTGTACCTTGTTGCAAACATGTCCACTAGGGGATAATGCCAGGTTTGACAAAGGAGGTCGAAGGTCTCTTGATGGAGGGACCACTCCGTCTGAATGACCTGCCTTTGGCGAGACAATTTGTCTGCAATTACATTCAGACGGCCTGGAATGTGTCTGGCCTTCAGTACTATTTGATTGAGGCTGCACCAACATAGGAGCCGCCAAAGAAGGGCACAGAGTGAGCCTGACCTCATACCTCCTTCCTTGTTGATGTATGCCACAACCGTAGTGTTGTCTGTGGCAATCAGGACGACCTTTCCTTGCACTAAATGTTGGAATCTTTTTAGTGCTAACAACACGGCTTTTAGTTCTAAGAAGTTTATGTGCAACTTGCTTTCGGGCACTGACCAAGTACCGCTTGCTGTGAAGTCGCCTAAGTGAGCACCCCAGCCTTCTTTTGAGGCGTCTGTAAAGATTTGAACTGCATGTCGCAGGGGGTGTAAGGGCTGACCCTTTAGGACATTTTCCTCTTGGGTCCACCACTGCAGGTACTGATGGAGAGACCTCGGAATTGGGATCTCCTTTTCCAGAGATTCTGGGACTCTCCAGTGTTTCTTGAGGTGCCACTGAATAGGTCTCATGTGCAGTCTGCCTAGGGTCACCTGTTTTTCTGTCACAGTGAGAAGACCTATAAGAGACATGAAAGTTCTCACTCGGCAAGATCTGTTCTGTAAAAGCACTGTTATTTTTTGTTGAAGGGCTTCCCAACGATTTTGAGTAGGCCTGACTACTCCGTTGAGTAGGTCGTACTGGTAGCCTACGAAGTCGAAGACTTGTTGGGGTTCCAGTTCTGATTTTTGCATGTTTACCATCCAGCCCAACTCCTGGCAAAGGGCTAGGAGGGACTGGGTTCCCTGGTGGCAAGATTCTTTGGTAGGGGCTCGAATCAACCAGTCGTCTAGGTACTGGTGGATTCTTATACCCTGTGACTGAGCCATTAACTTGACCTCTTTGACCACACCAGTGAACTCCATGGGAGCTGTTGACAGGCCAAAGGGAAGTGCCCGAAACTGGTACGACTGGTTCTGAAAGTGGAACCTGAGGAATTTTCGGGATGTGTAGTGAATTGGGATGTGGAAGTAGGCGTCGCTGAAGTCTAGCGATGTCACCCACTCCTCTTGTTGTAGAGAGGTCCGGATTGTCTCTGGAGTCTCCATTTTGAATGTTTTTACGCATAAAAACTGATTTAGAGTACTGAGATCCAAGATTGGCCGCCACTTGTGGTTCGGCTTTGGGACAATGAACAGTCTGTTGAAAAAGGCTAGTGAGGTTTGAACCCTGACCCTCTCTACTGCCTTTTTCTCGATCAGAGCTTGTACAGCTGCTTGCAAGTGGGAGTCTCTGATGGGGTTTGCATAGCCACTTACTATCAGGGGATCCCTTACTAAGGGAGGTCTTACTTTGAAGGGAAGAACATAACCCTCCTTTAATATGGACACTACTTTTGGGTTTGCACCCTTGTGAGCCCATATTTCCCAAAAACTCTGAAGACGTCCCCCCACTGGTTGGACACTTGCAACATTGGGGACATTTGGAACATTTGGAGCAGAAACAAAGTGACCGACAAAAGAAGCACTTTTCACACACTTTATTTGACTTTTGATCTTTGATTTTGGCCTTACGTCTTTCTTTTGTGACTGCCACCTTGTTACAGTAGGTACACGACATACAACATGATAAGAAACATTTGTTGGAACAGATACAAAAGAGTTTCTTGTTACTACACTTTTCACAGAACTGACTGGCCGGGCCACCGGCACCGGACTTGACTTGCAGTAATTGTCATTTATACTGTGTCTTCTCATGAGCCATCTTGGTACCACGTCCGGGTTGACCACCCCGGCCTCTGCCCCGGCCTCTATTGCGGGAACCAAACGCTTTCCAAGCTGGTAGTTCCTTTCCGGCTTGAGAAGTTGTTTTAGCAGTGTCTTGAGGTTTCCAACCAGTACTGTAGGGTTGGTATCTCTGTTTTCTGCCTCTACCGGCGAACCCCCCGCGGCCCGGGCCGGGCTGGGAAGTACGTCGGGAAGCTTCTAATTGGTTTATTTCATCCTCAGCTTTTCTAATAGCAGCATCTGGAAATAACCCATATCCATTCAGGGGGCAATTTCTCAAGGAATTGAAAGTATCTGGTTTAATCCCCGGTTTCACAACTTCCAAGTATGAATCCCTACGGAGTAGGGTCAAATTTGCCATCTGCACAAATGTAAAGTCTGCCAAATGTTGTAGAGATTTACCCATGGCGAAACTGACATTCTGGTTAAATGAAGATAAATACAAAAGTTCATCCAATGCACCTTGAGCTTTGACAGAAGACTTGCCTTTCTTAAGTTCACTTTGTAAAATATGCAATTGTTCTTGGAAGGCATCCTGTATTTTGGTAATACAGCGATTAAACCCCGCTGACTGGTTGCAAATATATGAAGACTCTTTTGCTGCTTTCTCCCACTTACGCATAGTGTCTTGTGATAGTGGGCGGGATGGAGGCTGAGGAGATGCAGAAGATATGGTTGAAATCCTGGGGAAAGAACTATTGATCTTCGCCGCATCATTTGGCCAAGAATTCACTGATTTACCCGGCCTAGTTGGATCTGTAGGCTCCGCCGGGTGTATCCCATACCATCTGCTCTGGGATTTGGGGGGTCTGAGGAATTGGTCCACATGCAGGCCACCTGGATCACTAGATTTTGAAGGATATCCTTCTATCAGTACAAGGTTTAGAGTTTCTAGTTTTCGGCACAACCAATCTTCCGGAGGAAGATCCACAGAAATCTTGCCCACAGGCTGAGAACGGTGACCTGCCCAAGGATTATCAGTGCGGGATTGAGGAGAAAACTCCAGGTCAGGAATGTGTGTCCATCCCATGAACGCGCGGACACCTCTCACAGTCTCGCGGTAATTTTGATCTTCACTGAGGACCCGGTCCGGGTCTGAGGTTTCTAAGTCTGGGGATTCCTCTGCGTCAGATAACTCACCCTCTTCAAATGTTTCCTGAGGATTGACATCGCGGAAGGTGACCGGCCCGGAGCCGGAAGAAGGTTGTTGAAATGCAGATTGAGAGGAAGCAGACATAGCAGCTGACGACACAGTAGCCACCGGAGCAGGGTGTTTAAACATAGGTTCTGCTTCCGGGTAGAGGTTTTGAAGTGGAGATTGTCTGTCAGCAAATGAAAAATCCTGATCTCTAGGCTCATCCGGGCCAACAGCCGGACCGGCTGGGCCGGAAGAAGCCGAAGTAGAGACAAAAAAGGGTGTCTGGGAAAGAGCACCTGCTGGAGCAGCATGAGAGACCGGTACTTTGACCGGAGAAAATGTTGGATTTTGTACAGAAGGTGAGGAGCGATGTCCTAAAGTGATAAGAGCCTCAAGCCTGGCCATACGAGTGGCCCACTTTTCATCCAGTTCCTGAAGATCTTTCTTAAACTGAGGCACAGGAAGGGACAAATCCGGAGCAGAAGAAACAGATACAGCAGGTTCTTGTTCTGGCTGGGTATCAAGTACTACCACAGAAGACGGATCGTCTAACACTTCCTTTGCTTTAGCCTTTTCCTTTCTGAGTTTATAGGTAGGAGTACTTAACTTGAGCACTTGCTCCGGGGTAAGGACACTGCAAAAGTCACACTGCAGGTTTTGAACACAAGGGTCATCACCCTGTCCTTTTTCGCGACAACGCGCACACCTACTATGTTTGTCAAATGAAGCCATAATATGGCCACACGCACCCTTTTTCTGTCCTGGAGATGCCATGATAGAACAGTTAACTAATGGCAACACTTCCGACACAAATTAAACAGATATAACACAAATATAAAAACTAAAGAGTTCACAGATAAAAATCCACAACTTTAAATATCGCGCCAAACGAAAAAGATGCTATGACGTCACGTCCCTCTGGCGAGTGAGGCAGGAACTAGGCCACCTGGCGAGTGGATTGTAGTGTGCCGGTCCTGCCGGGGGTGAAACCCGGGACGTCTTTTTCTTTCGTTTGGCGGGACCGGCTGGCGCCGGGCTATAGCTATCGTCTGGTAGGTAAGATGTATTAACGCAATGAAAATTTAAGTTTACACTTAAACTGTTCCTGGTTTGAAAATCTATTGTCTTGTTGGTACACTTGGGAGACTGGGTAAACTGAAAACGTTTTACTGTCTGTAAGCTCCCGGGCAGCAGCCCTTGCACTGGTGAAACTACAAACTGATTGACATTTGTAGGACTGCTGCCCCTGGCCGGTCGCGAGGTGTAGTGGGAAGCCTTGCCCCTGCCTCTCTTGCTCTGACCACGGTATCCCAGATTCTTCCAGGCAGGTCTATCTTGCTTCCTGTTGTCTGAGCGCTTATCAGATCTCTCATAAGGGTGGAAGCGACCTTTTTTGCTACCAGGCGGTGGTTGACTCTTAGACTCAAAGTTAGCAAGGTCTTGCTCCGCCTGCTTAAGAGTCTCGTCGGGGAATAAGGTGGCCATCTGTAGAGGTGCAGTGCGGAGTGATGCCAAAGTATCCGGCTTGATACCCGCTTTTAAGTGGGACAAGTAGGGATCTCGTCTGGCCAAGGTTGAGTTAGCTACTGTCAAAAAGACAAAATCACTCAAATGTTTCATAGTCTTGGCCATGGCTTGTGAAATGCTGGAGTTGAATTCTGTCAGATACTGAAGTTCCTCCACTACATCTGAGACCTTTGATGAACACTTCCCTTTGTTAAGTTCAGCCCTGATGGATTTCAACTGGTTGTGCATGTTGTCCTGCACTTTTAGAAGGTATCTATTGAAGCCGGCCGCCTGGTTACAATAGGTTGATGCCTCACGAGCCGACTTCTCCCATCTCCTCAAGTTGTATGTGTGATCTGTCTGGATGGAGGCGGGGTTGCAGCGATGCCGGCAGCTCTGGCTATCCTGCTATAGGAGCTATTAAGCTTGGAGGCGTCTGTACTCCATGAAGTAACCGAATCTCTGGTGGTAACAGAAGTTTTCTGGTCACTGAACAGTCCATACCACTTAGACTGGGACTTGGGTGGACGTACAAACTGGTCTCTTAATAAACCTCCAGCTTCAGAACTGCGAGATGGATAGCCCTCCACTAGGGTAACATTGAGCTTGGCCATCTTGTTGCAAAGCCAGTCATCAGTGGGTAGGCGAACGGACACTTTACCAACTGGCTGGGAGCGTGGTCCTGCAAAGGGGTTGTCATCCCCTGTTGCTGCTGTCGATTCTATATCTGGAATCTGGTTCCAACCCATATAGGAGCGAATACCCCTGAGCGTTTCTCTGTAGGTTTGATCCTCAGATAACATCTGGTCGGGGTCGGTAGAGGGATCCTGGTCTGGGTCAGAGAGCTCCCCCTCTTCAACAAAGAGGTCGACTGGTGGCCGGTCGGACAAATCACTATCAGTGTCTGTGTCCATTGAAGAGTCACTGCGAGCCCTGGCCGGAGCTGAGGTCGATTTGCTGGTAACCTGAGAAACTACAGGAGAGCCGGTGCCAGACAAATCTGAGGGTCGGTCAGTGTTGGGTTGTATCTGAGGCGACTTGCTAGTAGATTGCTTTTTTGAATCGGTACAAGGCAAGTCTGTATAAGATGAACGTTTATGTTTGCTGGTTTGAAGCGATTTGCTGGTAGCCTGTCCTTTTGGAGTTGAGTGGCCGGTACCAGACAAATCTGACTTGGTCGGTTGGTCGGTAGAAGGTCTGAGGAAGGGGGCAGACGGCTTGACAGCACCCACTGGTGGGGGGTGGGTTGGTGCCACTTTAGGAGCCTGGAAGGTCGGCTCCGGTTGGTCAATGGACTTGGCGAGAAGCAGAGCCTCCAGTCTGTTGAACCGATCAGCCCACTTTTTATCTAGTTCATTAATTCTATCATCAGCTGATGATGTAGACGGCTTAGGATCGGTCGACTTGGATTTACTGGACTAGGCTTCTCTGAAGCGGGTTTCTTGTCCTTTTTCTTTTTCTCAGCCCCTGAGCTCGAACCAGGAGACTGTAGCATCCCCTGGTCGTCCACAGCCCCCACTACCGTCACAGAGGACGGGTCAATGAGGGAGGAACTGTCTGAGCTCTTTTGTGGAGTGTCACCTTGTTTTTTAGATTCACGTTTTTCCTTTTTAATCCTGTAGCTTGGGGTGGATAACTGAAGGCGTTGATCCTCCGTTAGAATATTACAGGCCTGACAGTCACTCTTAGATACACAGGGATCAGATCCCTTGCTTTTCTCCCTGCATCTAGCACAAAAACTGTGTGTATCAAAGCTGGCCATTAAATGGCCACAACCACCATGTTTTTGTCCCGGGGAAGACATAATAGAATCTAAGAGATCTATGCAGTAATATAAAGTGACACACAATGAAATTAAAGTTCTAAACACGCTATAAACTGTAAAAATATCTCACCAAATAAAATTCGTCTGAACTGTGCATGCGCCAAACGAAGAAGATGCTATGACGTCAAGCTGTCTAGACAGGAAGTACGACACGCCACCTGGCGAGTGCACAATGGGACCGGCCAGCTTGTGAGGGCATTATGCACTCATATAAGGCGACTTTTTCTGTCGTTTGGCGGGCCGGTCTGCGCCGACCGGTAAAGCAATTGTCCATTGGATAGGATTAACGCAATAAAATCTTCCATTACCACTACAGTTTGGATAATACAGGATACTGTATCACAACACAATGGCAACATAATAAGACACCTCACAAAACACACCTCCTCAATATGACTCTGATGTTCAAGGTTTTCCTTGAAACACATGGGCACGTATTAACCTAAACTCAACAATACAGTTGGTCAGTGAAACAAACCTTTTCCTGATGTGTATGGATTAATTTCAAGTTTTACCTCATGTCTGCAGTTGTATACAATTATACATGTTATCATGAACACACAGCTATCATACAAATCTGTATAACTACACAATCACAGGAAATCACTTGCATATTTACCGGTGAAGTTCGTCCATGGCCTGCCTTGTAGAGTTGACTTTGGCCTCTTGCTTGAGGCGCTGTTTGGTGAGTTTCTCCTGTTTAGACTGCAGTACACGTTTCTGGTGTGTTTCCTGTCTGTCCAGGTCCTGCAGTTCCTCTTTGGCACTCTGAATTGCCTCCTTGTGACGACTTATCTCTGCCAACACTTCTCTGTACAAATTACATGTTAAAACAGTCAAGTAAACATGGACTACAAGAAGAAATATCACAGAGGAAATATTGGTTGATACTATTGAAGTACAAATTATAGTTTAATTTAACTAATTCTTCATTTTTAAGAAATTCAGTGGTATTTATTTTCACTACAGATGGGTTGGTAGGGCCAGGTGTCTCGGTATTGAGAGCATTTTACTGAAATACCGTGATGAGATTTAAAAACCACCACTTCGCTTGCCAATGCATATAATGGAAATAATGGAAGCATGAGCTAAAATATTAGAAACATACCCAAAATCTGAAGAAATTATAAGCGTTAATCCCATATTTTCATGCATTTGCTGATTTTTATACTTGTAGCGATTACATTGAGCAGAAATGTCATGTTTTGATTACGACACTTTATAACCTTAATATTGCTTGTCAACACATCTACTGGAAGAAAAACTTAAAATATTGGAAACAAACCAGAAATCTGAAGAATTTAGACACTTTCATCTCATATTTTTGTGCCTTTAAGGACTTTTATTGTGATGTTGTTCAGAGGAAATGTCCATGTTTGGTTGGGGTGTAACGCGGAATCGCAAAATCAGTACGGTTTTGCAGTACTGACCAGCCAATGTACACATTTTTGTTACTGACCCCACCCTAATGTTCACTAAATAACTATTGGCTAGTTTTTACTTGAGAGATTAATACAGATTTAGGGGAATTAATTTTCACTATCCAAGCTCATTAGCAAAAATAGTGAAAATTAATTCCCAGTGAAAATTTAAACCTGTTCCCTGTTTAAGTTTACTTAGTTAAAAAAAAGGTTGTTTTGTATTGGTGATAGATATTGGAATGTGATACACTAAAAAATGCGAATGAGCTGTAGTCCTCTTAAAAGAACATCTTGCACATAATTTACGTGTTATAGAAAATTAAACTTGTGACTGTGGCCTTTCGGTAGAAAACAATTCTCATTTTCTTTTAGAATGCATACTATATACTCAACATAGGCAGTCAATGCTTAACAAGTTACAAGTTTTACCGACAATAACCACTGATTTTCTTTTATATGGAGATTATAACTTGACTTTTGAACAAAACAAGGTAGTTTTTGAAGCAGTACAAGAATTTTTAAAGGAATCTGGGTGGTTTTCATAGTTTTATATTAGACACATGTCCACACCTTCATCATCATTATCATCTATTCATATTCTTTTGTAAATAGTTCTTCCTGCGAGAAGGCTTCTTATAATCTTTGTTGATTTTGCCTGATTGCTTCAATAAAATATTGTTTATGAAAGTTTACTTAGTGGGGAAGTTGTCTTTTTCTTGTTTAATATCAGCATTTTTATCAATATTCTACCATAATTGACCCACAAGAATTACTTCAAGAAATTTTAAAAGAAAGCAAGTGCATTCTGTCTGTAATTCTACTAACAAAAAGAGCACTGGATAAAAAAATACCACATTTTGCGCTCACACCACAGCAGTTTTGTAAATTTCAAGTAATGAAATCATGTTTCAACAAGGCCGAAAGGGGTTTCGGTCTACTAGTGCAAGCTACAAAGCCATCAGAGACATGAGTTGTGCACTGAGACGGTCACCTATCCAAGTACTAGCATAGCCCATTGCTGCTTAACTTCAGCAATGAGACTGGCACCCATCACGCAACACCACAATTTGTGAAAGTCTGGAGACAAAAAAAAGAAATAAAAAAAGTGATCTCTAGGAGCATGAACATTGCTAGAGCTCCCGCTTAAAAACATTTAGGAACACATTATGACTTTCATGCTAAGTCTCCCAGTGGGGGGAGGCTATGGGATCACCAAAACAGAGACGTATAAAGGGCACGTTATATACTTTTCTTTCTTGATCTGGTCATTGATGGAGTTGATGAGTTTGAGTGCTTGCTCCACATTCCCCATGTGTTCCTCTAACAGCTCCTTCTGACGCTTGTACTGCTGCAGTCTCTGCAGACGGTTAGCTTTGTCTTCCTCCAGCTGGTAAAAGAGAAATTAAAGAATCAATGCAAAACATGCCATCTACTGGCATCCAATGTGACTTTAAAAGGGCAAAATATTGAGCATATCAAGACATTTGGTTGGCAAAATACCTGATAAATTGTGACAATTTGGAGTTTATACTTGGAAGTTTTAAAGAAAATCTCTAATTTTGGAAAGAATATCACCCAATGTTCTAGTAAATAGATATTTGTTATTCTCCCTAGTGTGATACTGTTTTCCATGAAATTTTTCACCCAATTCTTGTAACAAAAATCTCACACAAATTGTTATCTATTAACACAGACACAAGATGCGCAAATGATAATGTTTTTATTACCTGCATAAAATAGGCAGTGTATTACTATAAAGCAACAAACAAACTAGATAATAAAGACTTGTAGAAGCAGTGAACAAGACTTGTTTGTCCGTGGACAAGTTACTGTGTTCTACAACAGATTTCCAGTTGTTTTTAAGTGTGACACTGGTTCAATTTCTACAATTTGTGACAACTTCAAGACATTTCACTACTTTGACAATATCCATGAATTTTACTCTTTGGTAGCAGCCTAAATGGTAGGTGTACTTCAGTCTTCATTAAAGATAGTCAAGTAGAACCTCTACCATCTGCCCATGTCAGGGGTTTAAGGCATTATTTTGGACAACACAAGAATTGGAAAATAGAAGAGGCAGTTTAGTATAGTCAAATACAAGTTTGTTGCAGAACAATGTAATTAGTCCGTGGTAATGAGTTCTTTAAATCAAATATTTGGACAACTGGGGCCTTATTCACAAAATGGATTAGCAAAAGATGAGCGAAAAATTAGCCTAAGTATAAAACCTTTCACAGTAACTTAAGCTAATTTTTCACTCATCTTTTGCTAATCCCTTTTACGACCCAAGAAGAACAGAGAAAAGGTTGTGTAGTGTAACATCTATTTCAGAGTACAAAATTGAGAAACAGAACTCTTTCTTTGGATAAATAATACACAATTTATTATTAGTCAACAACCTCGGATAGTGATCAGTAATTCCCAGTGAAATTTCAAATCTGTATTTATCTCTTTAATGGAAACTGATTATTAACAAAAATTAATTCCACTTAATTTCCTTAAATTTGGAAATAACTGAAATTTTTATCTGGCTATAATTTCCACTTGCACATTTCTGACATTTCTGTAGATTTTCATATGCAGAACATGTAAAACAACTAACTCAACATCTAAAGCATTGCAAACGACAGTGAACCTTCTTTGTGTGGTCTACCACTAAAACCCATTACAGCAGAGAGTGTTTGAGTGCAAACATGAATAACCTTCCCACCACCCAAATTTTAAGGAACGAACGCAGTTGTAAATCTCTTGTACTGGACACTGGACACAATTTCTTTCTTACTTTAATCTGGAGAAAACATGACAGAAAAAAATACCTTCAGCAGGCGTGTCTTCATCCTTTCAATCTCTCCTTTCATGCGTTCTGGTGACTGGACTATCTGGCCAGACAGTTTATTCCCTTCCTCTCTCAACACTGCAATGTTCTCATGAAGCCGGGCCTATAGGGGGACACACAGTTTTGTGTATATTTAACATACTTTACACAATGAACTATTTCCTTGACTTCATTTTAGTAATATGCAGAAGGAACTAAAATTGTCTTTGTATTAATGTGCAAAACAACAGTTCTGGTCGAGATTCAGTGTAAATAGTAGGGATGGGTCGGTAGGCCCGATGTCTCAGTATCGAGAGCATTTTACTGAAATACCATGAAGAGACTTTACAACCGCCACTTCACTTGTTAATACATCTAATGGAAGCAAGAGTTAAAATATTTGAAATATACCCAAAATCTGAAGAAGTTATAAGATTTCGTCCCATACGTACATTTTACAGATATTTACACACTAGCGAATACGTTGAGCAGAACTGCCATGTTTTGGTTACGACACTTTATAACTTTAATATCACTTATCAACACATCTAATGGAAGGAAAACTTAAAATAGCCGGAACAAACCTGAAATTTTAAGAAACTGTACGCATTTACCTCATATTTTATGTATTTGGGGACTTTTATTGCGACGTCCATGTTTGGTTGAAGTGTACTAATATGCAGAGTCCCGGAATCGGTATGGTTCTCCTGATGTACACATTTTTGGTACCGACCCATCCCTAGTAAATACTGTTAGCACTTCAACCAGTTGGACTTTTGACATTTTTTATTAATCAAAAAAAAAGTTTTTTAATGTAAATGATGTGATTATTGTCAATGTTAATTTTCTCCAGTTAAAAACCTGACAACATTATATAGGAATAAAGTCCAAGAGAGTTTACAAAGTTGGCAAATTTAAAGATTGAATATTCTGAAGAGAAGAGTTTCACAGAGACTGTTTTTTTTTTTATTACCTCCTTTTAATTACTTTTCCTAATTGTCCTTGGTTCGTAAATAATGGACACTATCATGTATCAATCTCACGCATCGATTGCTTCTGCACTCACTACACATTTTGTGTGTTCATAATACTGTACTATCATTCTTACCAGTGCCGCTCTCTTCTGAGATACTTTGGTCTTGACCTGTGCATGCTGCCGTGTTTTCTCACCCGCAATCTCCTGGTTCTTCTGAAGTTTCTCCATCTCTGCAGCCACTTCTGCCTTCAGCTAGAAAAATACAACAAAACCCCTTGCTATCTGAGCTTCACATATCAGAACATTAAGCTTAACTCTGTCCCTTCTTACTCCAGTCTGTCTTAATAATGTTTCTTCTCCTCCATGATACTTGTACAGAAAACAATATGTATAGTGCATTATATGTCCTGCCAGTAAGGAGACAAGATTGCGGTTCGGTTAATCCGGAGATTTAGATGATAGAGGGCCGAATAATTGAGGTTCTACTGTATGAATTTACACATCATAGTAGACCAATCGGATGTTATATGTCAATATGAATTTAGACAAATCACGGTAGCTCATCATGTCATAATGTTAATATGAATTTACACATCATAGTAGCCCATTGGGATGTTATAATGGTAATAGGAATTATGAAATTGCACACGACACAGTAGCTGACTGACATAATGATAACGTGAATTTGGACACACCACAACAGCTTATTGGCACGTTACCCGGTTGATTTCTGGCTGTTGCTCTTCTCTGGCTGCTTTGATGGTTGAAATTCTGCGACAAAGCTCTTCATTTTCCTTCAACAGGGCCTTTCTCTGCTCCACCACTGCTTCCTGGAGAGAAAGAAAATTGTATCCTGGGTTAGGTTTTATTAGTTCCCCCCCCCCCCCCCCCCCCCCCCCCCCCAAAAAAAAAAAAAAAAAAAAAAACTCTCTTCTTATGTACCAGGCTAACAAATAGGAAAAATGTCGACAATAACAAAAATGTTGTTTTACTTTTCAATACAGAGATGTTCAAGTGATAGTGATGTTTGACAGTTGACAGTGCTTTATCATATTCAGATGTAAGTATACAGAGTGACATAATCTAATCAGATTTTCATGGCACTTAATCTCTCTGTGCTTGTTCATTCTAAGACACATTAGACAAATGTCATCCTTCTAAAATAATACACCAGAACGCAAGCATGCATTAGTCACCATAAAGGTTTAAGATAGAAAACTTCTGTCTAAAAGAATGATTTTTGAACAACTTACATTTTCTTCTTGAACACTCATAAAGAATGCTCTCCTGTCTTCCTTAAAGCGCATGAAGTTTACCAGAGCACTGCAGATCTTTACCAGCCGCTTTGGTTCTAAAATAATAGGAAATAATTAACAACAGCTGATGAAAATAATGGTACTTCCAGGGTATATGGACACGGCCGTTTACGACATTTTTATGTACTTTTCTACTGAAATGTGGCTACATTTGACAAATGTGGCTACAAATATGTCTTATACATAATAAACTACACTTACCTGCAATGGATATTGTATCAATAAATTAAATTATGTCCAAAATCTTCTGATGTTTTAAAAGCTACCATATTTGGTGTTGCAGGAAGGAAGTTAATCACAGTGTATTCATACACGAAGGAGTGTACTAAAACTCAATTTCATTGAGTGTAAAAAAAGTAATCTAGAAAGAAGACATTTCTTATTTATTTGCAAACAATACAAATAAGGCATTTCTTATTTATTTTAAGCAATACATTTTCATATGAATATGAAATGACAAAAAGCAATCTTAAGTAGTCATACATGAAATTGTGGCTACATTTAAGAGATGTGGCTACGTGTAGACACAATAATACATTATGTGTCAAAAATTATAACTACAGATCAGAGTTCAAAGAATATGAATATTTTTAGGATATTTTTATGTACATTTTAAGTGAAGTGTGGCTACATTTCAAAAATGTGGGTAAAAATGTGTCTTATAAAGAACAAATTTATACAAAAATTAATACTGAATTTCTGGAGCATTTTGAATGTTGGCAATATGGGCATTTGGATTATAAAATTTTGACACCAATGCTAAGACATTTTCAAACATGTTTTCATGTTTGTGATTCCATCTGTAGATTGTGATTCCTCATCTAAGTAAACAGGTACTTTGTCAAAGCGTTGACCAAACATTTTTTTCAAAGGATGTTTAGCTTTTTGCCAAAAAGATTCTATGTTTTGTGTGTGTACCCCATTCACAGGATTGACAAAGTTTTCTGAATGATTCACAACAAAATGTTCAAAACCATGATTGTGTAAATTGCGGTATGCACCCCAATCATCATGATAAATTTTGCTCTGGGGATGCACATGTTGCCTCAGTATTGGAACTAAAGTGGCTTCATCTCTTTGAGGTACAATAACTAAACCTACTTTTTTGGTTCTTCTGCAGTACATGCCAAAAATCCATGGTTTTTCAGGACCAATTCTTCCACGATTGTACTTTCTTTTGCCACCCCATTTTGATTCATCAATCTCTATTATATCATTTAGCCCCCCAAGTATGATTGGATTTTCAAGTAACTCCTTTGACATTAGGTCTCTATAAAAGTTGTTCCAATCATATACAACATCTTCAGATGCATGTAACATTTTCATAACAGTACTACCCCCAATGTTGTTTGCAAAAAAATACATTATGTACAAGTACATGGACAAATCTTTCTTTTGTTTGTCAGCAAAAAAACTAAATTTTCTTAAACTATGCCTATTGTGACAAGTTGGACATCTCCAGCAGAATCTATCAGGATATGTCCTCATAGGCACTTGCCTACGGAAAACATGACATTGCTCACAAAAAGAGGCTATAGAAATAATGTTTTTTCCCTTAAATATTGCAATAACCTTACATTATCTGAACAGTGTGCAGAAAGTTCTATAATTGAAGTCATTTTCTATATACATTTACAAGTATAATCATGAAATGTTTCTGAGAAAACTCTTATGCTATTCTTAAGTTCAAGAAGGGCTTCTGTAATTAGCATGTGCAATAAACCGCTGACAGTTGTTCCTCTAGGTCTGTACCTAAATGTTTGATGAGTAACAAAAAAACAGTTCAGTTTGGGAATAAACACAGCTACATTAAGTACATTTCTCCTCACAACTACCCCATTTATTCTTTTCTGTTGTCTATCAAAACACTTGGCATAACAAAATAAACCATCTACAGTTTGCACAGGACCATCTGTATTTGATCTGAAGCCATCTAAATTGAATACATCTTCAATGTAATCCTCCACAATTTCTTGCTGAGTACTTGTTTTATTGGGAAATCCACAATCAGCACAAAACTTAATATGTGAATAAACAAGAGGATATTTTTTGGCGTTCACAAATCTCACTCCTAGATTATTGAAACTGTTGATGCATTTGCTATCCTTACAGCATTCTGATATAATGTCATACATAAATCTAAAGTTTTCCACCTTCTCAGGAAATGGCAAGTCTTTAATATGGGTTACATATTCAGGAATCAATTCACTATTTCCAGTTTCACCTTCACCAACATTCCAGTATTCACTAATGTACATTCTCTCCATTTAGATATTCATATTTCTGTGATGTTACATTGAATGAGAAGTACTGTTTTCTACAACAAGAACATACAAATATTTGTAAATTTTTAAACATTATGCTGCATTAAGAAATTGCAATAAAAGTAAATTTAGAATGGTGTATAATTGTAATATTTGTATGTTCTTGATAACTAAATTTCTTACCTTTTTTCTGAACTTTCTTCAAATGTTCTAAATAATGACCTCAAATATTGCATAGCAGAACTATCACGACATAATCCTAATAACAATGCCCAGTGGAACAAAATTTCTGGGTGAAGTCCATTGACATAGGCAAAACAACAAATCCTAAATCTGTTGAAGTATTTGATATTTTTGGTCCAAAATAACTTTCTAATACTTGTAGGCCACAACTTTGAATCTCCAATCAAATCTTGAATTAAAATCCAATTATTATAAATTTCACGATTTGACATGATATCCACATTTAGCTTAAAATTATGCACCAACAATAAAACTTCACTATATTTTCCAACAGAAAAATTTAAATCTACGGATAATATTCCTTTTTCCGTAACTATGGAAGCTTTACTATTTACCTCAAATAATATTCAAAATCGCCAAAAAATTAATATTTTTTGAAGAAATAGCTGTTTAAATAAATAATAATTAATAATAACCTATTTATGATCAATTATTGGATAATTATTCAGTTATTTAAACCATTTACGTATGTGCCATTGCTATGGAACTATATTTATTACCTACTTCCTGATGCATTTATACGTTAGTGCTTTGTACATGGATAAACATTGAACAGAAAGAAAGGGTAAGATTATTGAAATATGTTATAATAAGTTAAATATTGAATGAAGAAATGTGGCTACAAACCTTATAAGACATATTTGTAGCCACATTTGTAAAATGTAGCCACATTTCAGTGGAAAAGTACATAATGACGTTGTGAAGTTTATGGTAAACGGCCGTGTCCATATACCCTGGAAGTACCAAATAATCAATTATTCGTTAAGTTAAAAACAATAATTTGAATTTCTTTACAGGTTTAGTCATTGTTGAAATGACACTAAGTGAACATTTTTCATTGATACAAGTTCTAATAATGTCACTTTTCATGTGGTCTGTTTTCATCATGAACTAGTCCTCGAGTGGTGTGAGCACAGAATATCTGGGCTTTAATATCAATTAATGGTTGAAGAAGACAAATGTTTGTGGGAAGTCAATGCATGACTACATGTCACAAAATATTAGTCTTTTACCTGCAATATCCAAGTCAAAAAAGGAAATATTGACACACACTGTGGAATATATCATTGGAAAAAATTTTACCTGCAAGCATGACATATCAGCAGTACACACAGTCACTAGGTCTTATTTATGTGTGTGGGTATACCAGTATCCTAAGCTTTTACAACAAAAAAATTATACTTTACTTACTTGGTTCCACCACATCCACAACTTTGAAATCATAAAATCTACAGGTATGCAGTACTGATTGCCTGGAAAAAACAAAATACATACATAATAATTTATTTTAATCCTTAGTTGAGTTGTTCCTGTTTCTATCCCAAAATTTTGCACAGGGTATGTGATACATACATACCAACTACCAGAATGCTCACATTAATAATTTGATATTGAAACTATTATGCAATTTTAACCATTTCACTCCAGTGATTTATTCTTTTTTTTTTATCTTTAGCTCATTAAATGGAATCCAAATCATCAGGTCATAAGACAAAATAACCAGTTTCAAAATTCATCCAAAAACCTATCACTTCAGAAAAGCCTATCCCCCTTCCTAGTCACTCACTTACATGGATGCTATCTTGAATATGCCTGACCCTTTTAAGCACAAACTCTTTTTTTAGCAATGGGCTACGTTAGTACTTGGATGACTGAGTGCACTCATGTCTCTAATGGCTACGCAGCTCTCACATGTAGACCGGAAACACTTTTCAGCCTTGTTGAATAGACTTTCCCTTTTTGGACATCAATGCTTTGGAGGATATTTTTCATCGATTTAGTACTTTGTAAATTCATTGATTCCTATTATTGCTATATATCTCAAAGTTAGATTTCCAGTCTTAGAATTCATGTCAATCCAATTTGAAATAAACAAGTAAGTTAATGGTAATAACTTAATATGATGATCCCTTATTAATGATTTACTGAACACTACATATCAATACAACCTACAGGTGAGCAATTTGTTGGGCTTTTCCCCAAACACTGTTATTTGTGATAACTATAAATTTTACATAGCTTTAGCAACTCTACTTTTCACAGAAAAAATAACATTCAACAATTATAGTCGAAGAATTAGGGATAAATATATAAGAGGCAATACTTACAATGATTTGGTCATGTGAAAAAGAGGGATGGCACTTTCATACAGTTCTGGGTGATCCAATTTTGATAGTGAAGGAAGATGCGGCTAAAATATATAAAAAATATTGATGTAGAATATCAATGAAGCAAACATAAAAAGTTTCAGTTTTACATCACTTTCAACAGATGGGATTATATCAAGACACGCCCTCATAGCATGTCATATGTTTCCATGAATTGGACTCCGACCCACAACCACAGACGCGAGAGCAAAGTTAACAAAGCTTATTGACGAGTTATCCTTGCCTGGTAACTGAGAGACACAAAGCCATATTACATGTACTTGTTTTAACCCCTTCACCACCAATGGAGCAATATTCAACTATACCAAAGGAAATTCTGGCACGAAGAGCTTGCAGACAGTTTAAACCGCTAAAACACACACCACAGGTGTTGATCATCGTTCATAATGTCCTCGTACATAATATTTTAAAGAACATATTTCAGTATATCAACAGTTTTTATTCCACAGTGCTGAAGGAAAGTAAACTAATGATACAGGGGTGACAACTGCTAGTCAACAGATATGACACTGATGAATACAGCTTGCTATCTACTAAATAGCAATATTGAAGTTTTTGAAATTTAAAAAAAAAAAGCTGCCCTGGTACAAAACATCCCCCCCCAAAAAATAGCATCCTGTTAGAATAGAAACATGGTTATTTGAAAAAAAATACAGTTAAGTGAATTTTCTGAAATGTCTATGAATTAAGTGGCACTGTATAGTATATGACTTGATTTTGTAACCAAAAAAATGTAAATATAAGAATTTAGTAATGTGGTGGTTTATGTACCATTAGCCAGGTGAGCACTTTTGTGCTGCCAAAATGGTCAATGTTGTCCAAAGGTCAGCCAAAATGGCTGCCATAACCAAAAATTAACCATTAAGATCCAAGCCTTTGAAATGATAGCCAATATGATTACTTCCAATGCCTGCAAATCCCTCCACCACAATTCTACATTAATATAGAGGATTACTTAATTGATAAACCATAACCCCACCCCCACCCCACCCCCCACCCCACCCCCCCACCCCCCCCCCAAAAAAAAAACAATTTATTAAAACTGATATAAAACAATTTGAAATCACTGGACCAGATGAAACAGTTTCGGCCAAACACATCAGTCTAAAAGTGATTCACATAATTTGCATAGTAAAAACAGATATTGTGACTGACATGTGATGTTAACTTCATGTATCTCAGGTGCTTATGGGTCACTTAGAATCTATTACAGTCTAAAGCAGACTTAAATACAATTACTTTCTGAATTCTGTCCACTTTTAAAACTTTTGGACCATTTTTCTCATATGTCTCTTAAGCTTTTTTCCAGTATTTTTGGGTGTGATTTTGTCCATCCCTGATCTCCCTACTAATTTGCAAGCTCTACATACAGGTACTGAATTTCTTAAAGTTTACACTGTACATAAACTTTACTTGTCAAAGGAAAAAAAATTGTTAAAAATGCAATTTAATTACCAAAAACATGTTTTCTTGCTGATTACAGCCAGTCACATGAGAAAGTATATCCACATAGATAACCTCCCACTTTTCTCTCTGGAAATAGAAAAACAAAAAGATCTATTTTTCAATCTTCACAAACAAAAGAACTGTCCACTAGAACTGGACTAGGTTAACTAAAATTCAAGTTTAAAACTGAAATTAAGTTATTGTTAGAAATTATTAACCTGATGTGTAAGTTTTGTCAAAAAAACAAAAACAATCAGAACGCACTCGTAGAGCGCAAACCTCACCAAGGCAGCAGATAATTCTCACACTATAATTTCACCAAACACACGAGTACTGCTTTTTAAATTTTAACCTGCATAATTGAAATGCATGGCCATAAAAATAGCACCAGAGATGCCCGTACCCCACAGCCTAGGGAAATATTTTTAACACCATGAGATATAGAAGTACTGTATCAGTACAAAGTTCAGGATACTTTCAGAGAACTGTCAGTTATATAAAGGTCCAACAATGTTTAAATAGAGAAAATAATGTCTAAGAGAAAGATAATGCATGTACTTTATCTACATCTGGCATGGCCGAATTATGGTTTAGATGTTTTGAATATTACCATGTATACAGAAGTGGTAATACATTCAATGAATGCTTATGTGTGGTGTTGGAGCCAAATCTGTGGCTCACTTGATGAAATTCCATCTGTTACAATGGGAAGTTGTAAAAGTAAAATTCTTAATGAATTCTAATTTGACTTTAACAGTGCTTAATCTGCATCAAAAGACAGACCCAAAGGTGCAACAAGATTTTCTAGGTCAAGGTCACTACGATAAGGTCAAAGGTCAAATCAAGGTCACACTATGATGCTGCACACCTACAACCCCTAACCAATGTCCCTACCAAGTATCAACTTCCTACACCTTACGGTTTACAAGATATAGCCCGGACAAGATTTTATAGGTCAAGGTCACTACAACAAGGTCAAAGGTCAAATCAAGGTCAGACCATGACGATGCACACCTACACCCCCTAACCAATGTCCCTAGTAAGTATCAACTTCCTACACCTTACGGTTTCCGAGATATAACCCAGACAAGATTTTATAGGTCAAGGTTACTACAAGGTCAAAGATCAAATCCTGGTCAGACCATGACGTTGCACACCTACACCTCCTAACCAATGTCCCTACCAAGTATCAACTTCCTACACCTTACGGTTTCCGAGATATAGCCCGGACAAGATTTTATAGGTCAAGGTCACTATGGCAAGGTCAAAGGTCAAATCAAGGTCAGACCATGACATTGCACACATGCACCCCCTAACCAATGTCCCTACCAAGTACCAACTTCCTACGCCTTACAGTTTCCGAGATATAGCCCGGACAAGATTTTATAGGTCAAGGTCACTACGGCAAGGTCAAAGGTCAAATCAAGGTCAGACCATGACGTTGCACATTTACACCCCCTAACCAATGTCCCTACCAAGTATCAACTTTTTACACCTTACGGTTTCCGAGATACAGCCCGGACAAGATTTTATAGGTCAAGGTCACTACGGCAAGGTCAAAGGTCAAATCAAGGTCAGACCATGACGTTGCACACCTACACCTCCTAACCAATGTCCCTACCAAGTATCAACTTCCTACACCTTACGGTTTCCTACGCCTTTTTCCCGGCGCCCGCCCGCCCATCCAGACACCATGGGTGAAAACAATACCCCGACAGCCCTTAAGGGCTGTGGGGTAAAAACATAAAGAGTAATGTCAGACCCAGCCATAAAAGCATTGAAAATTCAGTGAAATGGGACTTTTGTACATTCTAGAGATTTTTAAATGCAGAATATAATCCAGATCTTCCCTGGAAAGTGAAGAATTCTTCACTTTGTCTGGTCATACTCACATACAAAAACATTCCAAAAAGATCCATTCATCATTTTTGACTGGTAACATTTTTGAAGTAATTAGAACCACAAACCCTAAATCACTGAATTGCGACTGTTGAACTTGGAAGAATTTTTTTTTATTCATGGTACGGGCACAATTTTTCCCCAAAGTTAATCACTTCTTCCTTTGTTAGGCTCTATCTACATAAAAATACACTTCAAGAACATGCCCTCATTAGCTTGGTGTAATCGCTCACACAGAGAGATAAACAAATACACCCAAAACATAACATCCTTAGGGGAGGTAATAACGCATCTGTGAACAGAAATTACACAATATACCATTCAATAAAACTAAGTGAACGGAAGTTTTAATGCAATATTTGGCAATATGAATCATGATCAAAATAATGTACTAATAAACACTGCAGTTTTGGTTACAAAAAATGCATATTTGATGCCAACTATAAGAAGTTAGGAACAATTCTAAAAGTAAGAACATTCCAAAATACAGGTATTTACAAAAAATACATATTGGCAAATGGTGTCAGTTATTTAATACAATGTAGTTCAAATATGTTTAAGTGAAGAAAATAACATTTAAGAGAGAAAAATGTATACCAAGATGAAAAATCAACACAAAACAATTCAATAGCAAGATGACATTAGTAAACTAAAAATTATGAAGCTATAAAATTTATCAATTGAAGTCAAATCTGATCACATCAAAAGATTACTAGTGCATGATTTTCTATAGGATGGTTTCACATTACAAACCTCTAAGGCCAAGAAAAAGCAATTTATAAGCACTTTTAGATTTTTCTATCCTCGTTTGACCTCGAAGGAAGGGCCCAAGGTCAAATCTGACCACATCAAATGATTCCCAGTCCATGATTTCCTATAGGTTGGTTTCACACTGCAAACCTCTAGGACCAATAATAAGTGAGCTATTAGCATTTTTAAGTTTGTGTATCCTTATTTGACCTTGAAGGAGGGGTCCAAGGTCAAATCTGACCACATCAAAAGATTCCCAGCCCATGATTTCCTATAAGTTGGTTTCACATTACAAACCTCTAGGACCAATAATAAGCGAGTTATAAGCACTTTTAGGTTTGGCTATCCTCATTTGACCTTGAAGGATGGATCAAATGTCAAATCTGACCACACCAGAAGATTCCCAGCCCATAATTTCCTATAAGTTGGTTTACCATCCCAAACCTGTACGACCAATAATAAGCAAGTTATAAGCACTTTTATGTTTGGCTATCCTCGTTTGACTTGAAGGAGGGGTCCAAGGTCAAATCTGACCACACCAAAAGATTCCCACCCCATGATTTCTTATAGGTTTGTTTACCATCCCAAACCTCTAGGACCAATAATAAGCAAGTTATGAGCACTTTTAGGTTTGGCTATCCTCGTTTGACCTTGAAGGAGGGATCCAAGGTCAAATCTCACTACACCAAAAGATTCTCATCCCATGATTTCCCATAGGTTGGTTACCATCCCAAACCTCTAGGACCAATAATAAGGGAGATATAAGCACTTTTCATGACTGACAAAGAAACACATATGGCGACCATCTTGTTTTTCAAAATAAGGCCAAAAATATTCCCAGTCAAGATTGTGTAATGCGGAACATATTCTGTGAATTTGAGATATCTACCTATAATATCCTTTGCTTTATACGGCCAACAAAAGTCTTTGTTTTAAGTCGAATAAATGTCCCTGGCAGCCATCTTGTTTTTCAAAGTAAGGCCAAAAATATTCCTAGGCAAGATTTTATGGTTATGAATATATCCTGCAAATTTGAGAAGGCTAGCTATAATATTTTTTTGTTAGAGAAGTAACAGCCAATCTTATATAGGCATATATATGCAGTAAAAGGTACCATTTGAGTCATTTTATCAGGCCTAAGGTGACCTTGAAAACAATAGCCAAGGTCAACAAACTCAACCTCTAAAGCAATTTTCAATAGTTTCCATGCAATATAGTCATGCATTAAGTGTGAAAATATCTCCAAAAAGGCCAAAAATGGTCTCGGTGAGGTACTTTGCTTGACCGTCAATGAAGAGATTCAAGGTCAAACTTCTGCATGCTTACAGAGGACATATATATGTATTATATATACCACCCATAGGATGATCTAACTTTCTGTATATGAGAACTGGGCCAAATTGTGTAAATGGCCAAAATCTGACCTTTAAGAGGCCACCAGTGACCTTGAAATTGAAGGTTAAGGTCACAAAACAATAGCGTTCGTGGCATTGCCCATATATACCCACATATTAAATTTGAAAGGTCTAACTAAAATATTTTATAAGTTATCATGTCCGAAAGGAAATCTCTGCGGCGGCGGTAGCGTAACCATACTGAATGCTAAGTATCGTCGACTTTCGTCCGGAAATACAATAATCAGTAGTAGCAATCTACATATTTTAATGACAAGAAAAATATGTCTCAAATATGGCAGGTGAACACACTTTGCAGAGTCAAAGTTAAAGGTCACACCATGATTTAGCATACCTATACTCCCAACCAATGACTCATCCAAGAATCAACTTCCTACTCCTTGTGATTTCTGAAATATGGCCCAGACAAGATTTCAAAGATCAATGTCACTACGGCAAGGTCAAAGGTTAAATCAAGGTCACACCATGTTGTTGCACACCTACACCTCCCCCCAACCAATGTTCCCTCCCAAGTATAAACTTCTTACACCCTATTCCATGATACAGCAAGAACAACATCAAGTCACTACAGCAACTTCAAAGGTCAAATCAAGGCTACATCATGACGCTACAAACCTACATCCCAGAATCAATGACCCTACCATGTATCAACTTTCTACACCTTATGGTTTCTGAGATATGGCCTGGCAAACATTTTCAAACTCAACATCACTATGGCAAGGTCAAAGGTCAAATCGAGGTCATACCATGAAGTTGCACACCTAAATCCCCTAACCAATGTTACTACCAAGCAGCAACTTCCTACACCTTACAGTTACCAAGATATCGCCCAGACATGATTTTAAAGCTCAAGGCCACTACAGCAAGGTCAAAAGTCAAATCAAGGTCACACTATGAAGCTGCACATCTACACCACCAACCAATGTCCGTACCAGGTTTCAACTTTCTACACCTTTACGGTTTCTGATTTAGGTGTACAAGATTTTCAAACTCAAGGCCACAACGGCAAAGTCAAAGATCAAATCAAGGTCACACCATGACGTTGCACACCTACACCCCCCAACCAATGGCCCTACTAAGTTTCAACTTCCTATACCTTATCATATGGTTTCTGAGATATAGCCTGGACAAGTTTTTTCCTGCCACCCGCCTGCCCATCCAGACATCATGGGAGAAAACAATTCCAGCATAGCATGTGTGCCTGGAAGCTAAGGATATAAATGCTGAATTGTACACACCAGATTTGCGAAAAATAAATAAAAGCAGTAATGCCAAGATATAGGATGAAGTAAGATATATGATACTCTCACCTTAGGTTGTTTAAAGTCATTCTCTGATACTTCAATGTCCATTTTCAACAAAGCACTGACAATTTCCCTGACATCTAGCATTGGAAAAGCAAATGGAGAAGATGACTGGGCCATCTTAGTATCTAGACAAAAAAAATAATACAAGTTTTACTGAAAATAAAGGTAACCCATTACTAATATCAGTTAAGACCGATGTCAGCTAAGGTTGAAAAATTTTTCAATTAGATTTTTTGGTATAAAACACTGCAATTTCTGCGTATGCGGAGAACAATTCTAATTCTTCCTCATCATGGACACAGATAATTACACTATTTTATACCAAAATATTTAGATATGGAGAATAGGAGAAATGGACGAATCAAAAATAACATCAGAGATGTCCATACCCTACAGCTCGGGGAAATAGTTTCAAACGCCATGAGATACAGAAGAAGTGAAATAGTTCAAAGATCAGGAGATTTTCAAAGTAAACAGTGTCAGCTTTGTAAAGGTCCAAGTAATATTTAAATACAGAAAATAATGTTTTGAGAGACAAGAGTTACGTAAAGTATAAAAAAGTCAATTCAATAGCAAAGTGATGGTATTAACCAGTAAACTAAAAATGATGAATCTCTAATCTTTTTATCAATTGAAGTGCAGTTGACAATGGAAATAGTAAAATTGCAAATTTTAATTAGTAAATTAAATTTTTATTAGTTAATATCTTACTAACAAGGAAGGGCTCAGAACTGATACGTTTGGTTCTGGATGTGAAACCAGAGGAATTTCCGGGACCGGTTGTGTATTGGAATGTGGAAATAGGCATTGCTGAAATCCGGTGATGTCACCCATTCCCCTTGCTGTAGGGAGATGTGGATTGTTTCTGGGGTCTCCATTTTGAATGTTTTAATGCTCAAAAAAATTTTTAGAGCACTGAGATCCAAGATTGGGCGCCATTTCTGATTTGGTTTTGGAACTATGAATAGTCTGTTGAAAATGGGTAGAGAGGTTCGAACCCTCACCCTCTCTGCTGCCTTTTTGTGAATCAGTGCATGCAAAGCTTCCTTCAGGTAGAGGTTCCTGATGGGGTTTGCATACCCACTATCAATGTATTAATCACTAGAAGAGGTCTGATTTTGAATGGTAGAATGTAGCCGGCCTTTAAGATCGACACTACCCTTGGATTTGCGTCCAGGAGGGACCATGTTTGCCAAAAATTCTGCAGGCGACCTCCCACTAGCTGAACATGTGCAACATTGGGGACATTTAGCACATTTGGGAGACAGACACAGTGATCTACCATAGAAACACTTTTCACAGATTTTATTTCTTTCTTTGCTTCTGATAGAGGCCTTACGTCTTACGCTGGGCTTGGGAGTATGCTTAGAAGTTTCATACTGGGTATTTCATCTTCCTCCTTTCTAGTCACTGCATCAGGAAATAAGGCATATCCGTTCAAGGGATAATTCCTCAATGCTGAGAATGTATCTGGTTAAAGTCCTTGCTTGAGGTGCTCTAAAACAAGTCCCTGCACATAAGGGTGAGGTTTGCCATTTGAATGGTCATCTGAGTCAGATAATTCCCATTCTTCAACTAGCTCCGGTGGAATGTAATCCCGGGCAGAGGCTGACAGTGGGCCAGTAGAAGTTTCAATAGCAGGGACTGGACTGGGCTGTGTAAACACCGGTTCTGGGTCAGGTTCAGTTTCTGGATATAAATTCTTTAATAGAGAAGACATGTCCATTGAAGTTGATATCAGTTCTATCCGGGCAAGCTTGAAGCAGGAAGAAACAGCTGAGATCAAAAAGGGGGCTTGTGACAAAGCTCCAGCCGGTGGTTTATGAGCAACCAGTGCCTTGACTGGTGGGAAAGATGGCTGTGGAGTAGAATGTTGTCCTAACGTGAGCAAAGCCTCTAACCTGGCCATTCTGGCAGACCATTTTTCATCCAACTCTTGAAGTTCTTTGCATAAAGATGGCTGAGGCAAAGAAAGGTCTGCCGAGGTATTATGAGAGAAACAAGCACTATCCGGGTCCTCCTGTTCAACATGTGACAAAACAGTGACAGAGTTCGGATCTACAAGAGTATCTCTAATCTTCTGCTTTTCCTTTCGAATCTTATATGTGGGGGTTGAAAACTGAATCACTTGTTCAGGGGTCAACAAATCACAGTACTCACAAGGCACTGAAGGCAGTTTCTTAATGCACGGATCCTCTCTCCATGACCTTTGTCCCTGTACCGTGCGCATCTAGAATGTTCATCAAAAGAGGCCAAAATGTGCCCACACGGCCATTTACATTGTCCAAGCGAAGCCATGATTATTCCGCAATATGGTGAGAACACCAATGAAGGGACACTCATAGTGACAATAACGTACAAAATACTTCCAGCTAAGTCAGGAAATAATGCCTTATATAATCACTAGTGTTACTGGTGATTGTATTTCGACTGTGTATATTTTTTACTATTTTTTCACCTTGAGTGTCCCTTCGCAACAAACAACTAGTCAGACAGAATTCCAGGATGCCATGGCAAACCTAAATGTACAATCTAATGCTACCATTCTCAGTGTTAGAGTGGTGTAAAAACAGCCAGAATCCACATCCAGGCAGAGACAAATTGAGCTGTGTTGGATAATTCAGACTGAACCCTCTACACCCAATTGGCATCACTAAATTTGTGTAGAATTCTTGATAATTTCAGTCATCGCACACACAGTGACTGAACCCCCCTTTCCTTTTTAATCTTTTGAAAATCAGGAATTCTCAGACTGGAAAAACTCTGCACAAAGAGCATAATAATATAATTATAATTATCATTTTAAATAATTATTGATCCCAATTTAAAGAGCTAAAAACCATTTAAACTTGAGATATTAAATTATATTATTTATCAGGTACACAATGCATTTGAATTAAATCATCAGTCTTATGTTAATTAAGCATTAGTACAAATACCAAAAAACACCACTGTCAGTTGGTATTTCAATGAAATGACGTCACAAACACAAAACAAGAGGGTCAGAAATGCCACAAAAGGCCTGTTGCACAGGCAGCAAAAAGATTAGTGACTGTTGTCATTACATTTAGAAACAAGGAAAGAAATGTTAGGTCACCCAGTTAAGGTGAATGTGTTAGACGTACTAAGAAACATAAAACTTGTAATCTAGGTTACATAATTGTATCTATGCTATAAACGGACAAATGAAAGGACGGAATTACACCAATTTAGAAGGCAACCTAGTTTTCGAACACAGACAAACAAACAGATAGAATTACACCAATTTCGAAAAGAACCTAGCTGTGATGGTGATCTATGTCTCTGTCAAGTTTGAATTCGATTGGACAAACCGTTTTCGAGTTAGAGTTCAGAAACAAAAAACGTGGACAAACAGATGGATGGACAGACAAACAGACAAAAAATGGACAAACAGACAAACGAATGGACGGAATTTCACCATTTTAGAAAGGAACCTACCTATGATGGTGATCTATGTCCCTGTCAAGTACGAATTCGATTGGACAAAACATTTTCGAGTTAGAGTCCGGAAACAAAAATGTTCACAAACGGATAGACAGACAAACAGACAAAAAACGGACAAATGAACAGACGGAATTACACCAATTTTGAAAGGATCCTAGCTATGATGGTGATCTATTTGAATTCAATCGGACAAACCGTTTTCGAGTTAGACCCCGGAAACGAAAAATGTTGACGGACAGATGGACAGACAGACAGACGTCAGACACATCAATCTAATAGGCGGGTTGGTTACACGCGAGATGCCCGTATCCCACAGCCTAGGGAAATATTTTTAACACCATGAGATATAGAAGTACTGTATCAGTACAAAGTTCAGGATACTTTTAGAGAACTGTCAGTTATATAAAGGTCCAAACAATGTTTAAATTGAGCAAATAATGTCTAACAGAAAGTTAACGCATGTAAAGATGAAGTATTAAAACAAGATAATTCAATAACAAGATGACAACATTAACCAGTAAACTAAACATTAACACACTCTTTATCTACATCTGCATGGCCGAATTATGGTTTAGATGTTTTGAATATTACCATGCATACAGGAGTGGTAATAAATTCAATGAATCCTTATGTGTGGTGTTGGAGCAAAATCTGTGGCTCACTTGATGAAATTCCATCTGTTAAAATGGGAAGTTATAAAAGTAATATTCTTAATAAATTCTAATTTGACTTTAACAGTGCTTAATCTGCATCAAAAGACAGACCCAAAGGTGCAACAAGATTTTAAAGATCAAGGTCACTACAACAAGGTCAAAGGTCTAATCAAGGTCAATCTAATCAATGATGCTGCACACCTACCCCTTACCAATGTCCTTACCAAGTATCAACTTCCTACACCTTACGGTTTCCGAGATATAGCCCGGACAAGATTTTATAGGTCAAGGTCACTACGGCAAGGTCAAAGGTCAAATCAAGGTCAGACCATGACACTGAACACACACACATGCCCTAACCAATGTTCCTACCAAATATCAACTTCCTACACCTTACGGTTTCTGAGATATAGCCCGAACAAGATTTTATAGGTCAAGGTCACTACGGCAAGGTCAAAGGTCAAATCAAGGTCACACCATGACGTTGCACACCTACACCCCCTAACCAATGTCTCTACCACATATCAACTTCCTACATGTTACAGTTTCCGAGATATAGCCCAGACAAGATTTTATTGGTCAAGGTCACTACGGCAAGGTCAAAGGTCAAATCAAGGTCACACCATGACGTTGCACACTTACACCCCCTAACCAATGTCGATACCAAGTATCAACTTCCTACACCTTACGGTTTTCGAGATATAGCCCGGACAATATTTTCAAAGTCAAGGTCACTACGGCAAGGTCAAAGGTCAAATCAAGGTCAGATCATGAGGTTGCACAACTACACCCCCTAACCAATGTCCCTACCAAGTATCAACTTCCTACACCTTATGGTTTCCGAGATATAGCCCGGACAAGATTTTATAGGTCAAGGTCACTACGGCAAGGTCAAAGGTCAAATCAAGGTCAGACCATGACGTTGCACATCTACACCCCCTAACCAATATCCCTACCAAGTATCAACTTCCTACACCTTACGGTTTCTGAGATCTAGCCCGGACAACGTTTTATAGGTCAAGGTCACTACAGCAAGGTCAAAGGTCAAATCAAGGTCAGACCATGACGCTGCACACCTACACCCCCTAACCAATGTCCCTACCAAATATCAACTTCCTGCACCTTACGGTTTCTGAGATATAGCCCGGACAAGATTTTATAGGTCAAGGTCACTATGGCAAGGTCAAAGGTCAAATCAAGGTCACACCATGACATCGCACAACTACACCCCCAACCAATGTCCCTACCAAATATCAACTTCCTACACCTTACGGTTTCTGAGATATAGCCCGGACAAGATTTTATAGGTCAAGGTCACTATGGCAAGGTCAAAGTTCAAATCAAGGTCACACTATGACGTTGCACACCTACACCCCCTAACCAATGTCCCTACCAAATATCAACTTCCCACACCTTACAGTTTCCGAGATATAGCCCGGACAACATTTTATAGGTCAAGGTCACTACAGCAAGATCAAAGGTCAAATCAAGGTCAGACCATGACATTGCACACCTACACCCCCTAACCAATATCCCCATCAAGTATCAACTTCCTACACCTTACGGTTTCCGAGATATAGCCCGGACAAGATTTTATAGGTCAAGGTCACTACAGCAAGGTCAAAGGTCAAATCAAGGTCAGACTATGACGCTGCACAACTACTCCCCCTAACCAATGTCCCTACCAAGTATCAACTTCCTACACCTTACAGTTTCCGAGATATAGCCCGGACAAGATTTTCAAACTCAAGGTCAATATGGCAAGGTCAAAGGTCAAATCAAGGTCAGACCATGACGTTGCACACCTACACCCCCTAACCAATGTCCCTACCAAGTATCAACTTCCTACACCGTACGGTTTCTGAGATACAGCCCGGACAAACTATTTCCCGCCACCCGACCACCCGCCCGCCAGCCCAGACGCCCGCCCACCCACCCGCCCGCCCGCCCATCCGGACTGTGGGGTAAAAATCAAAATGTACAAGAAATTGTAGGAGAAAAAATAGAACACAAAATTTGTCAATTGGCAGATGACAACCATTTTTACAAGGAATTTGGAATCTGTTTCAATTTTAGTATCAATATTAGAAAATTTTCAAAAATGTTCTGGGCTTAAACTGAACAGGGAAAAAACTGAAGTAATACCAATTGGAACAAGTAGATTTGAAACTGCAATATTACCAAAACATTTTTAAAATGCTGAAATAAATTTCAAACCTCTCAAAACTTTAGGAGTTTGGTTTTGTTACAATGCCCAAGAGACAATTTCACTGAATTTTCAAAACAAACTAGATACAATGGAGATAAAACAAGAAGATTTTGTGTCAGTGAAAAATGAGTCAAGACTTTAAATCTCTGCCTTATATTCACAGTATAATAGTTGTGAATATTTCGATCTGATTTTGTCAGTTCTCATCAGAGGCTGTGAGAGGGGTTGGGGGGATCACCTGAAGTACATATATGAGATCCTCTCTGATCCTGGGGATCAGATCCGGTGGCCGGCGGATCGGATCAGATTTTTTGTATCTGATTGCTGAAAATGCAAATTTGCATTAATAAATGACCAAATATCTTTAATTATGAATTTAAGTCCAAAAAAATAGTAAATAATTGTACTGTGCTCATTGTAGAGATTATTATTATAAATCTCCTATGTACTGTCCAGTAAGTAGCTGGAAACAATGGATTCAAACTTCAGATTAATTTGAATGCAGTGGTGATATGTAATAAATAATAAAACAGGATAATTTGTTTTATTTTTGTGTTTGGTGTATTATACTCATGTCCAAAGATAAAATTGTCATGAATATACACTCAACCGGATCTGAGTACCTTCTTCACTGATATGTGGCCTGATGATGATGAACCAACTCATAGAAGGAACCCTGCACCAAAGACATGCACAGTCACCACAATGACCATGCACAGCAGGACTCAGATATCCATCAGCACACAAACTGATATTTGTGACTTACCCCCCATTAAAACAGTCACACATACGGGATGCAACACCACCCCCAAATTTATGAGGGACAAGACCACTCAACATGCACCTCCTCTGGTTTCCAAGGGAACATCACCACACTGCTTGTTCCTTGATGAACCACCCATGAATAACTGGGAAGATGACTCATCACCACCGGGAACCCCTGATATGGACATCCCCAGCTATTTCACTGAGGAATTCCAACTGAAAAGGGAGCAACAAGGACTGCCCAGATGCACTGCCTATCAAGGTCCAATAGAGGAAGCAGTCTCAGAGGACCCCCTCCCCCCATACATGTCAGCTGAAATTCCAATTTGGGGAGTTATCCCACAAAGTGAACCATTAGTGGACTTTGATTTATTGGAATACATGAACAATCTGTGTCAGAACATCACACCACCACAGACCAGTAATTGAAAAGTTGGGTATATATAAAAAGACAGTTTATTTATATTTTATTCACGGATTATTTACCGGCATTTTTGTGTAAATAACGGACTGAAGACTACATAATAGTCTTAGACTTTATAAATAGTTAAAATCATTAATTTTAACATTTTACTTGATTTTAATATAAATATAATGCTTATTTTATATATTGCATAAATATTAATCACTACTTAACTTGCATTAAAAGGTTATTATTGTGAATCACGGTTATTTTTACTATAAAATAATCCTTACTGACATCTATTTTAGAGCTCAAATAAAAAATCTGGGCTTTATTTGTCTCCAATATATATATATATATATATTTTTTAACATTATTTTATAAAAATCAAATTAAAGGCATCCACAAAATATGTTGGATTGCCACCCATCTTTCCAGTATTTTATTATTATTTTTACCGACAATTATTCCGGTATAAATATGTTAATGGAAGTACGGATTATGGGTGAATAAGTATGAATAATCACCACTGACTTCCACTCACTAAATCAATGCTATTGGGTCTTGAGATCTGATTCAGTGCCACAAGACTGTGTGTGGTATACTCACCCCCTTATCCTCCTAACCTAGGCGGGTATTGCAAGAGGTGACTGAAATAGATCTACTTGGAACCCAAATAATACACACTATGAGACAATGCTTCAGAGAGTGCAACTCGACTCTCATTGGGAAAAAGGGTTTTCAGATGTGTATATTCATGACAATTTTATCTTTGGACATGAGTATAATACACCAAACACAAAAATAAAACAAATTATCCTGTTTTATTATTTATTACATATCACCACTGCATTCAAATTAATCTGAAGTTTGAATCCATTGTTTCCAGCTACTTACTGGACAGTACATAGGAGATTTATAATAATAATCTCTACAATGAGCACAGTACAATTATTTACTATTTTTTTGGACTTAAATTCATAATTAAAGATATTTGGTCATTTATTAATGCAAATTTGCATTTTCAGCAATCAGATACAAAAAATCTGATCCGATCCGCCGGCCACCGGATCTGATCCCCAGGATCAGAGAGGATCTCATATATGTACTTCAGGTGATCCCCCCAACCCCTCTCACAGCCTCTGATGAGAACTGACAAAATCAGATCGAAATATTCACAACTATTATACTGTGAATATAAGGCAGAGATTTAAAGTCTTGACTCATTTTTCACTGACACAAAATCTTCTTGTTTTATTTTCATTGGGTTAACATGAATGTCAGTGAAAGTGCCCTGGTAGCCGGCATCAGCCACCTAGAAGTGGACAATGACACAGCTTTCAACACTCCCACTACTGGAACCCCCATTCCAGCTAGTAAGATGAGCAGTGAGACTTTGGCAATCCTACAAGAAGCTTCCAATAAGTTAAAAGAAGCTGACAAAGGACCCTCCAAAGGCACCAAGAGAAAGAGAACCGGCTCCCCTTCAACTGAGAGACAGTCTACCAGTAGGGACAGGTATCCACCTGAATCCAAGCCCCTGTACCTGAAGAGTAAAAACCTCCACAGGAAGAAATTGAGTGTAGCAACAAATATTCACTCAATCAAAGCCCACCTCAAGGAAGGCAAATTTCCGGTATCCTGTAACTTCAAGTGTACTCCACCAGTCTCAGTCAACGAGTCATTCAAGACAAAGTGGACAGAGATAGTGAACAAATGTAAGAGAGACTTGACACTTCATTTAGTGGAAGAACTAAACTCGAAGTACACTGTGATCAAAGCAGACATCCAGACCACCTATGCAGAATTGGAAAATATCACCAATAAAAGCCAGTTTAAGGAATTGAAGGATTCTTTAACTGATAAATACAAAGCTGCAGCCACCACAAGCATGCAGAGAAGGCTTCAACCAGAATCCAAACCCAGGTTCAAACCAAGAGGGAGACAGAGACAAAACCGCCAGAATCCCCCAAGCCGCCAAAGACAGACAAACAAACAGTTACAATTCTTGATTAAAGGATTGAATAAAATAGTTAGGAATTAAAATTAACCTATCAAGTTTGGCAAACCAATACCTAATAAACTGTTTATACATACATAATGTTGTTGTTTAATATGTCCTTGGATACTTCTAAGGGATCTCAGAGGAGCAGAAATTCTGAGGTCAGGAATTACTGGGCTATCCACATTGCTTATGATGGAAGGCTATAACTATCAGGAGATCTTAAACAGAGTTAAGGAGGAGGCGAAAATAGCCCCTCCTGGGTTCCTCCAGAAAGGTAAAACTATGGAGAGCCTAATTGGTCACACAGTGATTAACTTATCTGATGAAACCCTGAGTAAAGCACAAGTAGGTGCCTTAGAAAAAGGCCTAACTTTCTGCCCCACACCAGGACCACCAAATAAGGCTCAGATTTGGCTGGACTTCAAAGAATTCCACCGTAGGCTAAGCCTTAAATATCACTTCTACTATGACAATAAACATCTTCAGGATCTTAATGAAGATGAATTGGCAATAGTAGATTTTATGGCCATGAACCTAGAAGAAAGTGAAGATCCATATAAAGATATTCACAAGAAATTTGTAGACAAAAGCTCCTGGAAACCACCAAGGATACATCAATCCTTGGAAGTGTTCCAGAGAGCATTCAAAGATGGCTTGCTAAAAAGCAGACTCAAAAATAAGGGACAACCAAACCTGACCAAAGAACAGTGGACAGGCCTTAAGGAACTATCCTCAAACCCTAAAATTATCATCAAAAAAGCGGATAAGGGGTGAGCAGTTGTAGTAATGAATACAACTGACTACCTCAGAAAGGGCTACCGACAACTGAATGACACCAATTTCTATACCAAACTTGACCATGATCCCACCCAAAGTATTGGTCAAAAAATTACAGATACACTAATAAAGATGTACAATAAAGGTTTAATCAGTGAGAAAAACCTAGAACATTTAACACCAAAATCTTGCACAGAAGCAAAATTTTATATGTTACCCAAAATACATAAGAAAAATGTCCCAGGGAGACCCATTTGCAGTTCTGTGAATCACCCCACCAGCAGAATTAGCAAATTTGTTGATGAACATATAAAACAATATGTTCCTCATACAAAATCCCACATTAGGGATACACAGGATTTCATCAAGAAACTTAGGAATCTAGGTCAAATCCCAGAAGGAACAATATTATGCACCCTTGATGTATCTAGTTTATACACTAATATCCCTAACCATGAGGGAATATTAGCTGTGGCGAATAAACTAAGGAGTGACCCTACCAAAACGCCTATCACCCAGTTCATATTAGACCTGTTAACTTTAGTCCTCCACAATATGAATTTTGAATTCAATGGTGAGCACTATCAACAGATAGGAGGGACAGCCATGGGAACATCATTAGCACCAAATTATGCTAATTTATTTATGGATAGGTTCGAAACCAGAGCCTTAGATGGTTATCCCCTAAAACCACTAGTCTGAAAAAGGTTCATTGACGATATCTTTATGGTCTGGACACATGGGGAAGAGTCTCTCAACCACTTCATTGAGTATTTGAACTCTCTCCATGAATCAATTAAATTCACTCATGAATTTAGCTATTCTGAAATTAATTTCCTAGACACAACAGTGAAATTCAATGAACATAGGGAACTAATCACAACCCTATACAATAAACCTACAGACACCCACCTGTACTTAGAGTACAGTTCAGCCCACCCTAGCACTGTACTAGAAAAAGGACCCTTTGGACAATATCTAAGGTTACGCAGAATATGCACACTGGATAAAGACTTCAAAACAAATGCCTTTAAACTGACTGGCTATTACCTTAAAAGGGGTTACCCAGCAAGTAGCCTCAAGAAACATTTCAACAGGGCCAACCAGTTCAAACAGTCAGACCTACTGGAGGACAACCCAAGAGAAACCATAGACACACCGGTCATGGTGACTCAATTTAACCCCAGGAACCCACCCATTAAATCCCTCATCAGAGACAACTGGAACATTATCCAGAATACTGATGAACTTAAACAAATCTTCAAGGACAAACCACTCATAGGGTACAAGAGACTACCAAATCTCAAAGATCTACTTACAAGAGCAGCTATCACATTCCCACCCACTTATGAAACTAAACAGAAAATAGCTTTCAATACAGTATGTACTAGATTAGGAAAATGTACATATTGTCCTAAACTGACCAAAGTGGACCAAATAACCAGTTTCCACACTAAAAAGACCTTCAAATGTATTAACCTACCACCAAGGCATAGATACACTTGTGAATTAAGTAATGTAATATACATTATTAATTGCACTGAATGTGGTCTCCAATATATAGGAGAGACCAAAAGACCAATTAGACAGAGAATGTATGAACACTACAGAAGTGTTCAGAAATTCAATGATCTAAATTCTACCCCTGTCTCAAGACACTTTACACAACCCAAGCATAGTGTCAGAAATATGGAGTTCAGCATTGTGCAATGGATGGGGGAGGAAAACAACCCAGATTCTTCCACTAAACGCAAAAGACAGGAACTATTCTATATCTGGGCCTTCCCCACCCTCCATCCCACGGGTATCAACATATTTGTGTGAGTTTATGCCCTCTTATTGCACCCCTAACCCAGGTGCCTACTTGTTAATTTAGATACAATGGAGAAGTTAATGAACATATGGACCAGTCGAAACTTGTCTTTGAAAGGTAAAATACTAATAACAACAACACCCCTGCCGCGGTGTGTATCTCCCGCTGTGCATTAAAGGGGAAGAAATACCTTTTCTGCTTTTCATTTTCCGCAAAAATCGAAGATGGCCACCAAAAGTGGCGAAAATTTTAATTTTTCCCTTTTGTACAGAACACCCTTGTACTACCCTGCGGGTCAAAAATTTGCTCGAAATTGCTCTATCTCGTACAGTTTTCAAGATATTCACACTTTATTATTTTCCGCAAAAATCCATGATGGCTGCAAAAAGTGGCGAAAATTGAAATTTTTCCCCTTTGCAAAGGACACTCTTGTATTACCCTGTGGGTCAGAAATTCGCTCGAAATCGCTCTATCTCGTACGGTTTTCGAAATATTCACACTTTTTCATTTTCCGCTAAAATCCAAGATGGTCGCCAAAAGCGGCGAAAATTTAAATTTTTCCTTTGCATACGATACTTTTGTACTACCCTGCGGGTCAAAAATTCGCTCGAAATTGCTCTGTCTCTTACGGTTTTCGACATATTCACACTTTTTCATTTTCCGCTAAAATCCAAGATGGCCGCAAAAGTGGCAAAAATTGAAATTTTTCCCCTTTGCAAGGGATACTCTTTACTACCCTGTGGGTCAAAAATTTTTCCCCTTTGCAAAAGATACTCTTGTACTACCTTGTGGGTCAAAAATTCACTTGAAATCGCTCTATCTTGTACGGTTTTCAAGATATTCACACTTTTTCATTTTCCGCTAAAATCCAAAAGCGGCGAAAATTGAAATTTTTCTCCTTCACATACGATACTTTTGTACTACCCTATGGGTCAAAAATTCGCTCGAAATCGCTCTATCTCTTACGGTTTTCGAGATATTCACACTTTTTCATTTTCCGCTAAATTCCAAGATGGCCGCCAAAAGTGGCAAAAATTGAAATTTTTCTCCTTTGCATTGGATACTCTTGTACTACCCTGGGGGTCAAAAAGTCGCTCGAAATCGTTCTATCTCTTACGGTTTTCGAGATATTCACACTTTTTCATTTTCCGCTAAAATCCAAGATGGCCGCCAAAAGTGGCGAAAATTGAAATTTTTCCCCTTTTTCCCCTTTGCATAGGATACTCTTGTACTACCCTGTGGGTCAAAAAATTTGCTCGAAATCGCTCTATCTCGTACGGTTTTCGAGATATTTGTGATTTTTCACATTTTCACTAAAAGTAGCAATAAAGTAACCATTACTCACTTGTACATTGAACAACAGTTGTGAAACTTAAATATGTTACAGTTCACAAAGAAGTAGATGAACAATATATCAGAGAGAAATTGTGTAGATGCAATACTTTTGAAGATATAAGCCATTTACTCATTATGGTTATCACTAAAAATTGACAAAGTAGCTATTACTCACTTAGCTATGGAGATAGACTTCCAAACTACTGACCATTTTGTAGCTATGGAGAAAGTAGCTGAACAACATATTGGAACAAAGTACTCTAAATGCAATAGTTTGAGAGTTATAAGTCATATTTTCACTAAAGGTAGCAAAAAAGTAACCATTACTCACTTGTACATTGAGCAACAGTTGTGAAACTTAAAGATGTTACAGTTCACAAAAAAGTAGATGAACAACATATTTGAGAGAAATGGTGTAGCTGCAATACTTTTGAAGATATGTATAAGCCATTTACTTATTATGGTTATCATTAAAAATTGACAAAGTAGCTATTACTCACTTAGCTATGGAGATACACTTCCAAACTACTGACCATGTTGTAGCTGTGGAGAAAGTAGCTGAACAACATATTGGAACAAAATACTCTAAATGCAATACTTTCAGAGTTATAAGTCATATTTTCACTAAAGGTAGCAATAAAGTAACCATTACTCACTTGTACATTGAGCAACAGTTGTGAAACTTAAATATGTTACAGTTCACAAAAAAAGTAGATGAACAACATATTTGAGAGAAATTGTGTAGCTGCAATAGTTTTGAAGATATAAGCCATTTACTCATTATGGTTATCATTAAAAATTGACAAAGTAGCTATTACTCACTTAGCTATGGAGATACACTTCCAAACTACTGACCATGTTGTAGTTGTGGAGAAAGTAGCTGAACAACATATTGGAACAAAATACTGTAAATGCAATACTTTCATGCAATACTTTCATAGTTATAAGCCATATAATTATTTTAGGTAAAAGTGCTATTACTTATTCAAAAGTAGGCCAAAGTTCACCAAACCCGAAAAATTTTGAAGAGCGTAAAAATTTATTAGGACAAGTAATTTACCAAAAATGTGTAACTGTAGTAGTTTCAGAGAAAACTGTGTTTATAGTTTTTCAGTGTTGAATAAGGTAGTTATGGTTAACCCATTTATCTTGTATATTCCTTCTAGTTAATTAGAAAAATTACAAAATCTTACAATAAGCAGATTAACTTTAGTTACCTAACTTCTACTTAAATCCATGAAGTAACATTTAAATGTAGACAGTCTAAGTGTTCCCCAATCCTTTCATCTATATAGATTTAAGTTTAGGGTGTACACTTTCCCCAATTTTTTTTATCCATCCTTGTGTTCCTTTTATAAAAACACTTCATCGGCTGTATGGATGAGATCAGCTTTTCAAGAATTCCCCACTGTACATTGCCTTTATCTTTGTTATCATAGCAAACCAGGCGGGGCCGCTCTGCTGAAGTTTCAAGTGCTGTTTCTTTGTTAATAAGCTAAATTTTTTTCATTTGATTTTATGGGGGTTTTATGATTATCTCTGTGAAATGGAATGATAAAAATAGCACCTTCAAAATTGGGGAGTACACCTTTAATGGAGTATGCTAAAATCCGGAAAAGAATATTTTAAAGGTACAAAAATGCCAGCAAACAATTTTTAAAAAGTAAATCATAAAGGAATGTAAATAATATGAAATATTAGGCATTTGTAAATAGCTACCACTTAGCCAGCACTTCAATTATGGAAAAAAAACAAGATGGAAGACTTTAAGAGGTACTTATCTTTTGGGAATATTTTGCAAAGTACTTTACCCACACATATTTAACATTAATACCATTGGAAAGGTATTCTAACAGTATCTCTGTTTGTCATTGTTTCATTAAAATCCACACAAAAACAAGCAAGAAAAAAATATTACTCAAAAAGTTTAGAATATTTTTACAATTAATTCCTTTCCTCTAGTACTCACAACACTTCTTCAGATATTTTAGACCTACCTTTCTCAAATTTAAAAAAAAAATAGTAATTTAGCTTAACATGAGATGAACACCATACTTGGAACAGATGAAACAACCACAAAAGTTGACTTTAACCAAATATGAGCAAGATGGTGGTTCTCAGCGGGTGTATATCTTTACCTCCACCAAAGAGGTTATGTTTTCGCCTGGGTTTGTTTGTGGATTTGTGATTTTGTTTGTGTGTGAACAAGCTAACTCAAAACCTTATGGACGGATTTTGATGAAATTTTCAGGATATGTCTGAAAAGGTAAAAGAAAGAAATGATTCAAGTATGGGAGTGATCCGGATCACTATCTGGATCTTCTGGATCCATGAAATGTAATTTTTAAAGAGAGATAATTCAAAAAATGGGACAAGGAACAAGTGATTAGATTTTGGGAGTGATCTGGATCACTGTCTGGATCCATGAAAAGTAAATTGGGAAATATGAAATAGAGGGCGGAAAAGCAATATCAGTGCTAATGGTAGGTTTTCAAAGTCCAGGAAAATTGAGCTCCTGTGACGGAGGTCTGCGCTGTCCGAGTGCTCTTGTTTTCAAATATTTTAGAAAATGTATCACCAGCACATACTTGCTATATATCATTGGAAAGGCAATGGAACAGCTCTTCTGCTTGAATTTATTGCATTAAAATACACCAAGAAGCCAGAGAGAAGGAAATTATTGAAATGTGAATTTGAGTTTTATAAATATACTTATTTAACTATGGTGAACATAACACTTTTCAGACATCTTATTAAAATGTGAAAAAAACTCCAATAAAATACGTTTAAATATGAGAAAATATCATATTTGTAGCTTCCATAATTATTTTAGATATGGCCATTTAAAGTAAGCAATTTTTATTTCATAAACTGAAATTCAAGCAAGATGGAGGTTAACCACATATTTTCATCTTTTGCATATATTTTAATTACTAATTTGCTCTTGGGTCTATAGCTATAATATATTACTGGAAAGGTATTTGAACAGATTTCTGACATTTTTAATTCTTGAAGTTTCTGACAAAACACTGCAGTTTTCCAATGTTTAGTAAGAACCGTCAAATTCACTGGAGTACGGTAAATCACCACACTCGAGAAGAAATTCTACAGTACGCCAGCATTTATTTGCCGTATTCCAGCAAATTGAGTAGAGTGCGGTTCAATCTGGTAACCTAAATATCCCATGGAGAGAAGGAAATATGCGGTTACTTGCACTTGTACAAATGAAGACTTAAGAAAATATGAGACCACGATGGATTTTCTACCATTTTACAAACAGAAGTCTAGGCAACCAGTCTACTTTTCGTCTGCAAACGTGATTAATTTAATTAACCAATGAAATAATTTGTTACTGAAACTTCCACTGTTAAGTTTTCTAGCAATATTTTACAAATAAAATATCAAATGCTGGTACTTGCACAGCATAATTCATTTTTATTCACCCTTTTTGCACAAGTTTTTGCCTTACCCTGGGGGGTGAGGGTGGACAACCCCCATCAGGAGCTTACAAAAATCAGCCATACACAGATGGCGGGTACATTGGCATGCTGTCGGTGCCTGTTTGTGTCTCTGTATGTCCGCGAACGGTATCCTTGCGTTGCCGGTTTTCGACGGTCTTACTGATGTAGGGGTCGAGTGAAGGGTCAATTTTACTTTACCGGTACGGGATCCGCCATATTTGATAATCGCAGGAAATTGTCAAGGAAATGTGAAATTAAATTAACAGAGACACAAACAGGCACAGACACCACCACAACAGGATGGGGGGATGGGAGGGGAAAAGGGCAGGGTTTTTTTTTTTAGGGGTGTAAATAAACTGCTTCTCTTTTTTTTTTTTTTTCTCCTCTCTTTTTTCATACATTAATAAAATCCAGCTTGGAAGGTCATAGAGGAATGTGTGAAGTACAATACCCTTTATTTATCAAGTTAACATGTTAACTCTGTATGCCAATGTACCCGCCAGAACATTTTCAAATTTTTGGAGAAATGGTCCAAAAACCCTGGAAAATCAGGAAATGTCATTTATTTTTTGTCAAACGTGTTTGCATGTTGATTGAATGTTGAAGAAAATGAAAAAAAATAGTTGTGGGAACAGTTATGTGTACACATCTGTATGATATTTGTGTTTTATGCAAATCTCCAGTTCTATGTGGGGTCATGCCATGGCTCTACACGCAAGTAAAGTATCCTTGCGTTGCCGGTTTTCGACGGTCTAATGCATTTTAACCCATTTTCTTTTCTGTCATCAATCCCTATGGTATTTTAAACTTAAAATTAAAAAACATGTTGTTTATTTTATGTGAGCAAAAATAATAGGATAAATATTTGAAATTATTTTATTTGTTGTTATTTGATTTGATTTCTGTGTGTAAAGTGTTTTTATTTTGCAAATGGTTGTCGGTTATCGACGGTAAAATAAAATCACTATTAAAGGTATTCAAAATATGTTCTAAACTATTTATTTTTACCTTGTCCTTTCTAAATTGATAATTTAACAATTAAACTGAATAATTGTTGCAATTATATCATAAAAATTGGAAATAGCATTCTTTTTTAAAGGTGTACACAAATAATTATTTTCGTAGACAATTTCATTATTAATTTTTAAAAGTTGGTTCTGAAGGCTGTTTCTTCCATTTGTGTCCACGCAAAGCACGTGTTTTATGTTAATGATCATGGGTATGGGTAATTTATTTTATAACCTCCAAAAAATTAAAATATTTTATGACATATTTTTCTTATATTTGCTGCTGAACTAACGCATGCTGTCAGTGAATATATATTACATTATGGCCAATTTAATAAAATGTATTGTGTTTTATATTTTAAAATAAATGTCATACATGTGTATGTCTTTTATAAACTATCGAACCACTGTTTTTAATGAGGATAAAATTTACATATTTCACGGAAATTCATGAGCGTTACCAATGACAACCATATTTTATTTTACTTTTAAAATTGATATAATATTTCACTTGACAAAATCGGGATTTTACTGCATCATGCATGAAGAAACTTTATTTTATTAAATTCAAAACAATTCCAGTATTTAAAGGTATATAATATATTTTAAATATAGCTTAACATTTTATTTATTTTATTTTTTTCGACATGAAAAGCATGTGCACGGAACTACAATGTATTAATGCGCGGCCGTCGATAATAGACGACCGTCGATAACAGACGACACAACGATAGAGCCGAGGTAACCACGTCTAGCCCTTGGGCAGTGTTTGTGTGGTACGTATCAGTTGTAACAACTTCGACAAAGCTTAACTTATGTATATCAGTAAAAACGTAGATTATGGTATTTGCTACATATTGCTAATTATATTACATTACTTTTTCTGCTTTGGAAGAGGGTTTAAACAGGGCGCTTTTATTTACAAAGTTGTTAAACCAATGAAAAGCTTTGATACAAATTTCATGTTTATCGGGTACATACTACAGTCATGGAAAAAAAATCGAACCACATTAAGATTCAATGTCCTCCTCTGACTTATTCAGTGTTCCATTGGTGAAGTGATAAATCAAAATGAAAAAAATAACACTTGATAAGTTTGCGGAACAACTGAAACTACGTGTTCGGGATGAGTAAAAATTTTAAAGGTGATTTATAATGTGCCACATCACTTGACTGTATGTGTATGCATGTTAATCAAAACAAGATGAAGCTCTTTACATTTACACACTTGGTATAAGAATAAGTAGATTATCACTAGAAATTTTATTTGACATATTGTCAGCAATCTTTTGCCTTTTTACTAATATAAGGTAGATCAGCTTGAAACACGGTCTTACATAAGTATATCAGGTAAGGTTACCACAACTGTGTCATCTCATCAATTAGGAGAGTTAAATACAAAATGGGACAAGTTATAAATTATGTCAAAATAATCAATTGGGCTACTCAGCTTCAATATTTTAAGTTATCTAGACTGCATGGATTAAAGCCAAGAAACAAGAAGGATAAGTATATGCTAGAAAACAGTATAAGTGTAAAGCTGTATCATAGGTAATTACGTTATAAATGAACAGATACAGATACTGGTGTTTTGCCAGTGCACATTGATATGATTTTGTTTCATACACTTCCACTATCAGTTAATCCCATAAAAAAAACAATTAACAGTCAATTTTAAATAAGTGATAGATATTTATAAAATACTAACATAATTATATTACTTAAACTAATGTAACTTTTATTAAAAAAATATGTGTCATAAACAACAATGAATCCCAGTTATAACATGTACAGAAACTACTGTGGAACACACTTATAAAATACTGAATTCATGTGACATATCTGTAGGCATTAATGTCCATGAAGGAATTCCACAACCAGAAAAAATTTTTAAATCTTTGATTTAAAAATGTAAAATTAAAAATCATATTTACAATGTTAAACTTTTAATATCCCTTTTCTGATAGTTGTTACATATGTACCACACATCCTGTTCAAAATGGATAGATGTAAGATAAACTGAATAAAGCTGCTTAAAAACAGTGATTCCATGCACTTTAGTTCATCTGCCACTATCTCTGGAGTTTGTTTGATAGGAGAATGTTCAAATTCATTAGTGCAACCACTCACTGCATCTCTATAGGGATGAATTTTCACCATCATAGATAGGCATTTAATTTCTCCAAATATTACACATTGTTTGTATTTTCCCAAATTAGTAAAATGATAATCTGAAACTGCTCTGTTTACTCTAAATGATGATCATAAAATACATTATTAAAAGTTTAACATTTCGTTCAATTTTAAGCTTTTTAGTGCATTGTTGGTGTTTCAAAAACCCAGTTTTTAGTTTGAGCTTTTGTAACATGGAAAGGATAGATTTTGTGCAGTTTGTTGAAAAATTCTGCCTGAATAAATGATACCATGCAGTGAAAAGGCAAAACATTGCTGAAAAATATGTTACATTTTACAACTAAAGAGGGAATTGGCAAAATTTTAAAAAAGTGATGCAATAAACCAAGTTTTATTACATACCCATCATTCCAGTGGAGGTAATTAAGGAAATGTATATTTATTCATTATGTTATACACTTAAGCTCTTCTGTAATAGCTATTTACTGACACTATGTTATCTGTCGATACATAGTGTATAAGGGCACTCTGCCAGATTGTGTTTTAAACAGGAGATTGTTGTTAGTGCAGATTTCTTCTGCCAGATAAGGTCTTTGAATTATTGATTTTCTCTGTATTCTATTGAATTAGTCTAGTTGGTGCTGTTCTTTTTTGTTCTCTGCTGCAGTGATCTATTTATAGATTTAGCAAGACCCCCTAAGCTTCTAAAACCTTGTATAGTGTTCTGGTCTTCAAAATGTGTTGATATGTTTACTTTTCTTCTAGAACCTGTAATGTTTACATTGTTTCTAGAACCTTCTATAATCTCTAGCTATATGTAAAGGATAAATGGTCTGGCCGTAGTTTAAGTTTGTATGTGATATGGACGTAGGTCTTCAAACTGATATATACTGTGTGTCAAGTGGATGCAAACTGCTTGTTATATACATTATTGTGTGAATCTACTAGAGAGTGGATTCATTAATATTGGATGTTGTACACATCTTGGAGCAGACAGCACAGATGTGCAGACACTTTGCACATCTGGACAAAAAAAATTGTTTTGGTGAATGCTGAACAGATCACAAACTATAGACATTGTGTCAGGGGATGCTGTAGAGATCACTGGACCAGATTGCTGGATATAATGAACAAGCTTAACTGTTTATTATTTGGATAGGACAGTACAGTCAGGTCAGATTGATTTTATCACTGTATTATTGTTTGATCTATTAAAAGTATCTCAGTTAATTGTAATTATTATTTTAATTGTTGAAGAAATTTGTCAATTAAAACTTTTTTTTCTCTTTCTGCTGCAACTTGAAGTCAACTGATAATTGCTCTATTGACCATAGCATTGTCATAGTTGCTTGAAAGTTACTTGTTGAGTATACAGGCTCTTTGATAGGGATTTTATGCTTTAATCACCACAACAGAAACTATGATGAACATCAATAGTTTTTTTTGTGTGTTTTTTTTAAGCCATTTCAATCTATTTCACATGTCGCAAAGGAATTCAACATTAATCTTTAAAAAATATTTGTTATTACATACAATCATTGTATCGTTGTTTCAAATCAATGCATCCTCTTTCAATATTTTTTCTCTTCAAATCTCCAAACTGTAGCTCTAACATTATATAATATTAATGAAGAAAATACAGTTTTAAAGTTATTTTTAAATGCCCAAACTTTTTAACTTTACTTAATTCATGTTTTTTTTCACCATCAGAATTCAGTTGTCACATGCCTTCTATAAATGCAAGCGGACATATAGAACGGTCATGTGACTTAGATTCATTAAGATTGCAAGTAGATCACTAAACACTAACAATGTATTTTATGGAACACAGTTGTCTATAAAGTATCAGGCATTTTTATAAAGTAAATATCACAGAAGGCATATACATTTAAAATATATTGATGGACAAACTGCTTTCATCATATGGCAATCAATCATTCATTTATTTTACCATAAAAGTAAATCTTTCAAAACATTTTACAATATCGGCAAAATCATTGTCTAAATTTCTATAAATACCTTTTTGAATTTCTACACATGATTTTACATAACTTAATACATTGACATTACACCAAATACTTAGGTCTGTATAGTGACACAGCCACTCTTTGTATATACAATAACATAGAAAAGATAAGAACCAATCAAAATTGGGACTGATGTTCGAAACACCAACAATATTCTAGAGTGTTATATTTATATAAAAAATCATACCAACATGTTTCCATATTTCTTTTGCCTTGACACAAGAAAAAAGCAAGGCAAGTGTACAATATCATGTTTGACATGACAGAGAGGACACGAGTCATATTCTAAAATTTTCCACTTTTTAAAATTTTCTAAACAGGGCAGAATACAATGCAGTACCTTGTAATTGAATTCAGCAATTTTAGTATCTTTAATGTGTTTAATTTTATTGGAATATATTATGTTAAATTTTAAATTCTCACTTTTTACTGTTTTCTTCCAGTAATTCTCTTGGAAAGGAATTTCAATTTTTTGTGTAATGATATTTTCATAAAAAAATTTGATTTTTTATCATTTATTTGCAAAATTATTTTATTCAGCTTGTAGAGAGGGAAGATATTGTTGCTTCCCGAAACAGGTGTTTGCATACCAATCTTATCCTTAAATGGCGCTAATACTTTGTTGAAAATACTTATTTCATGAAATATATTTCTTTTGTTTTTCACCTTTTCATATATATAATCACAATCTATTTTTCCCATTTATAAATTTGATATCTTGCACATGCGTAATTCAGGGGCCACGGTGGCAGAGTGGTAACACTTTCGCCTCCCACCTCTGAGGCCGGGGTTCAATCCCCGCACGGGCTCAAGTGGGAAAGCTGGTAGTTGCTTGCCGTTGGTCAGCAGTTTACAGTACACAACCCTAGCGAACTCTATGTACTGGTTTCCTCTGCCCTTCCAACTACCCGTCGTGATATGACCTGTACAGTGTTGAAAGCGACGTTAAACCCCAAATAAATAAACATGCGTAATTCCTGCAAGTACCCATTCTTTGAAATACGGTGTTACTTTATGTTTGAGTTCTTTGGACCAATATGTCAGGTGTCTGTTGCCCCATATAACCTGTTGCAGCATTTCATCTTTAGTTAAAGGTAAAGGACAAATGTTTGACTTATTAAAAGCAGTAATTACATCTTGATAGAAAGGAGGTAATTTTTGTAGTAGAGGAAAATGGCTTTTCTCAGTGAAATTTAGCCTAAGAATATTGTGGTTTTCAAGTAAATTCAGATATATATTTCCTAAAAATCCCGAAGACTCATTTGAATTTATCAATTTTACAACCCAGGAGGCCTTGAGTGCTTCAAATTGTGATTCAATATCCACCATTTGTATACCTCCTTCATTAATATCAGCAATTAATGTATTTCTTTTTATTCTGTCATGACTATTCCATAAAAACTTGTAAAAACTTTCTTAACCTCTTTAATGTATCCAATTGGTATGTCTAAAAAATGTGAAAAATAATAATTGGGGTATCAATAATGATTTTATAACAGTGACTTTCCCAAAAAGGGTAAGTTTTCTCTTTTGCCAAGAAGATAATTTTATCTTTATGTTTTCTACACTGAAAACCTCTGACAAACATTAATTCGTCAAGACTTTGTCAAAATGGTGCCTAAAACAACAAACTTCCCAATTGACAAATTTTAACGTCACTTTCTTGTTGGACAAATTAACGGACAAACTTATGACAAGAAAATGACCTTGATAGTCCAATTCATTTGTCATTTTGGCCACCTGTTATTGGCCAAGATCTTATGAAATTAAGCTTAAGTGCACTTTTTTTCTTATCATCATTTTTCAGCTAATCTGAGTAATAAGTTATCAACATTTGGCTATCATCCAACAAGAAAATGGCATTTAAATTAGCCAATTTGGAAACTTGTTGTTTTAGGCACCATTTCGACAAATTAATAATTTTCAGTGTAGCTTTTTGTCCCAATTTAATTTGTTGCATTCTTTTTTATCATTTCCAATATATATTCCTAGACATCTCACTGGCTCGGTTGGCCATTTTATGCCCGCTACATTACAGTTTCTTTGTCTGTCCTTACAATGACCTAGCCATATACCTTCTGTTTTTGACTTGTTCAATTTTGGTCCAGCTACTTCAGTAAATTTTGAAATAACCTCAAGTACTTTTTGAAGTACAAGTACTTGCGGAATCACTTTGAAGAAATATACTTATGAACATCAATAGTTAATATGCATTTGATAGGCCATGGTGGCTCAGTGGTAACGCACACGCATTCCACCTCTTAGGGCTGCAGTTCAAACACCAGACTCTCTGTGGGAAAGTTGTTAACTTCTTCCTGAGGGTTGGCAGTTTACAATACAGAACCTTGACCTGCTGGTTTCCTCTGTCCATAAAAGTACCCGTCATGATGTGACCTGTACAGTGTTGAAAGTACATTAAACCCAAATAAATTGCTAAGCATTTGCAATTTTAATACTTTGGGTGTAGATTATTTTTGGTTAAGTTACAAACACTTCATTTGATTATACTTAACTAAAATCAAAATGGATTTACTCAACATGTACTAAACTCAATTCTGTATATGGCATAATATAAGAAAGTAAATGTTGTAACCAAAATTGGAAATGTTGCTTCATTCCCCTAATTAGTGCAGAGAAAAATAACTCACATGAAGTGAAATTAATAAAAAAAGCACTTATTTATATTTTTATGGTATTATAACATGGAGAAGCTTTTTCTCTTTCTCTTAGGGGGCTTGGTAGTGCAGTGGTTAGAGTGCTCACCTTCAACCTCTAAGGTTGCCAGTTTGAATCTAAGCCCGGGCACTTCATGTGTGAAAGTTGGTAGTTACTTGCCAATGCCCAGTGGTTTGCAATGCAGAATCTTTCCCAACTAGTATGCACTGGTTGCTCCACCCTATTTGCCCTTCACAATATGACCCTGTCTGTCCAACGTGAAGTAAAACAAAAAAATAAATCTAAATTCTCGTTCTCTCCATTCTACATAATCTAATACATGTGTAGTCCTTCCAGACATCTTGTGAATCATCTGACTTATCACAGCATGCAAGCTCATCAAGCTCTCAAGCTTGTATTCCTCACAGAGATACCTCTAACAGATGGGGCAGATTTGGATTAACATCAGAACAGACAGCATCAAAAATTTAATTTGGCTATATCTAAATTAAATTCTAAATTTCTTTATCTCAATTTATCAAACCTTTGCATTGAGAACTACTATATAATTTTAAACTTTATTTATCATAGAAAATCAACCATTATTATTTAACTTTATATAATCCACAGTTGATACCAAAATCTTGTTATTGAATAATATGTATTTGTATTTGGATGTTTATGAGCTTATCAGAACAAAATAATACAAGAAGATTAAACAAGTGTAACAGAATGGACCATGAAAGGAACAGTTATGTATGAACTGTAATTGTGTGACTAAGACATCACTTTCATCAGATTGGATTATAAACAATAAAAGATGTCAAGAACTATACCGTGTTTTAATGACCACTGACTATTATCGGATAATCCCACTAAATTCCACTCCTCTTGCAAGTCAAGCAAGAACATTTTATTGAATGTCAATGATAGTGCACATTTACAACAGAAGGATCAACCAAACTCAATATGATATTAATTTTTGCCAGGCAATCAGCACATCACAACTGTAACTTTCACAATTTCATACTTCACGATGTGGTGGCACAAAGTAAGTAAAACTCAAATCATTTTAAAATATGAAGATATATTTACAATTATACCAACCTCTAGTGGGACTATTTACCATCAACATGTCACCTGGAGATAAAACTTTAAATGACATATTTCATTTTGTTTTTGTAATGTTGGTATTGAATTGAAATTTCCAAATCAAATTTCTACATGGATATCCATATAAATCAATATTGCAATGTTGCTTCATGATGAAACATTAATCACTAAACAATTATAAATCAATACTCAATATCCTATTTTTAGTCTAGTTTTGAGATTGTATTCAAAAGGGATCATTGCTGTGATATAAATACAAAGTTTAGATCATTTAAAGTGAGGATGAGTAGCAGAAGCTTTATGTGATGATACATCCATGGTCTCCCAAAATATGACCTTTAATTTCCATTTATTTATCAATATTATTGTCCTCACTTGGCTGTTGAACGGGACTTAAAAAAATTTACACTGACCTTTGATTAATTATTGAACTCACCTGCAAGCGCTTTTTTCAAAAACGTTCTTATTGTATTTAGTATCGATGAGATTTGTATTTTGATGAAATATAGTTCTCATTCTTGATCTCTAAAGAATGTGCTTTTTGCAAATGATGCGAATGGTATTTTAGATGTTCTATCAGCACTTATATCTGCCATTTTACAGAGAAAAATTATGTGAAAGTTATACATTTGCTTTTGTTGTCCAACTTCTTTCCAAACTAAATTTCCCATTTCAAATAGAAAGATACTGTACAAATATGGCTAATACTAAGCTAATAATCCTTGCTACTTCATTAAATCAGATAATTTAGTGCAAATTTCGCATAAATGTAACATTATGGTACACCAGGACAGTAATTACCTACAGAGGTGTGTTATAAAGCTTGAAGTTGAACCTGGAGTCAAAGGTTTATTCAGAGCCGCACCTTTCACAGCACCTTTCACCTCTCTACTTCAAACACATAAATATTAACAAGGGAATATGAAGTCATGGAACTCTGGAGTTTGCTGACAATATTTTATAAATAGAAAGGCTGGTTAGAGCCCAAATACTTGTACACCCAAAAGCTTGAATATTAATGAAGATGTATGATGTCAGAATGATTGACATGTAACTTGTGACCAGGATAGTTCATGACCAACAACTCATACCCATAATTCATGCACGAATACTACTACCTAGGTACAGTAACAACAATAAAAATATTTTGTAACATGTACAGTAAAAATTAATTATGCTTGAATATTCTAAATTTATACGACCATTAATGTTAATGAAGAAATATGCGATCAAAGAATTTTGTGGAGGGTTTCTTACAATATAATTGAAATCTTACTTGAGGATCAAATACTTCTAATTTGCATCCCTAATTCATTGATATTAGATATTAGATCAAATTAGGAAAATATGAAATCACCCAATTCCATGGGATTTTCTGACAATATTTTATATTTTATAAATAGAAATGCTGCTTGAAGATCAAGTACTTCATGTAGAAATGTTTATTTAGTTGTAGATCAAATACTTCAAATGAATGCTCTTAAAATTTTCTTACTTGTACAAATTACTTTTTCTGTGGGGTTGCTCAACCATAGAAATTGTATAAGATAAGATAAGATAAGTTTATTTCAATTCTCTACAATCATTATAATATTAACAGAGCTATGTGCAGACAGAAAATAATAAAAGTCACATTGATAATAAAAATAAATAAACAATAAATGAATAAATAAATTTCTAGTATGGTCTAGATAAATATGCATATGTATTTCTTAGAATAACTCACTTACATGGTTTACTATTTATCAAAATACAAACATGCAAATATATTTTAGGTTTATAGAATTTTACAGAAAATGAGATGGTTGAAGTAACTAGTTACTTTTATGAAAGCGAACCCCTACAACACATTCTTTAGCAGCTTATTAACTGAAATTTTTATACAACAATCAACCAAATTTTGATTATACAACTAAGCAGTATCTAGTTAAATAACTCAACAGAGATTATATTGAAAGCATCACTTTTAGCAGAATCGGTTTATTCCATATATTTACTGATATAATTTCTGTTTAAATTTGTTTTGAAGGAAGGCTACGATGAACATTTTCTTAAATTTTCATCAAGACTTTTCCAGAGTTTCACACCATAAATTGACACACACTTTGCTTTAAGGGATGTTCTAGCATATTTTACATTAAATTTATCTATCTGCCTGGTAAAATAAATTTTACCACAATTAATTTGAAAAAAACTTGTATACTAGATGGTAACGAACCATGTTAAATCTTATACATCACTAAAGCGATTTTGTAATCTTTACTAAGTCTGTGAATTTTAATACCTTTAATTTTCTAAATAAATATTTTGTACTGCTTAACTTATTCACTTTACCTATTATTCTAACAGCTCTTTTTATATAACAACAATTTGTGAAATAGACGTTTCATTTGCTATACCCCAGATTTCACAGCCATATTGTAAATAAGGTTCAATAAGTGTTTGATATAAAATTAACAGTGTTTTTTCATTCAACTTCCATCTCACTTAGTACATGATACATATGCTCTTTAAAACTTTTTCTTAACATGTAAAATTTGATCTTTCCAATTTAAGTTACAATCTATAAAAACACCCAAAAATTTTGTTAAGAATACTCTCTCAATTTTGTGATATGTATGGTAAACTCTACATTTTTAGGTACATCTTGTTTAGTGAAAATCATAAAGTTGGTTTTTGAAAGGTTTAATGACAACTTTTTAATTGCAAACCAACAATTTAGTTTATCTAATTCACATATGACAGTTTTACATAATGTATGTATATTATTACCAGTGCAAAACAGGTTTGTATCATCAGTGAATAGAATGAAATTAAGAACTGGGTGAAATATTACAGATGTCATTAATAAATAAAATGAAGAGTTTTGGGCTTAGAATGGAACCTAGCGAGACACCACATTTTATATTTAGTAAATCAGATTTGACATTATTTACAGATACATACTGTTTCCTGTTTTCTAAGCATGATGACAACCATGCATGGGGTAATCCTCTAATACCATAGCCAAACAGAATGATCTATTTGTCAAATGCCCTTTTAAGTCTATAAATACACCAACAGTTACTTTCTTGCTATCAATATTTGCTGTTAACTTTTCTACTAATTCTATTAATGCCAATGAAGTTGATCTTTTGTTTCGAAAACCATATTGTGAATCAGTTAAAATAGAATTTTTTTCAACAAATGCACTTAATCTTTTGTCAAATAATTTTCCAAAAGATTTTGAAGAATTGTGGTAAGAAGGAAACAGGTCTAAAATTATTGAAAGTATTATCATCTCCTGATCTAAACAATGGAACAACCTTGGCTATCTTCATTTCATCTGGGAAAACTCCTTTGGTAAATGATAGATTACATATTTATAAGAATGGATGTACCACAACATCAAAAGTCGATTTAACCACATACATATCAATATAATCTTTTGACAATTTATTTTTACAAGACATAACAGTTTTTATTAACTCATCTGCAGTTATATTTGGCAAAAATATTTAATTTACTGTACCATTTTTCATGGGAAAAAATCATTGAAACCATCTGCAATGTCCTTACTTCCTTCAACCGTCTTACATTCACTCATAAATAAGGGGTTTTAGCGTTCGCCAGGCGAGACGTGTTTTTATATTGTCATAACGGACCGGTATTAATATTCTCGTTTTTACACAGCTTGCTGGTCTGTATCTGGTTTTATTGTCATTTTATAAAATATTTAGTTGTTTAACATTCACTGCTGGCACATACTACCTCCTTCAACTTGGTAGAATTGTAAATAGTGCTCTATCGGGTATTATCGCTCACCGGACATTTCCCGCGGATTCTCACACATTGTTTCAACATTTCTCACTATAACTAGTTAACCCAATAACTTAAATAAAATTACAACCAAACAATATCACACCTTGTCCATACTAATCCTGCACCAATCTTTTTAGTGTTCTTAAACTTACTTATCTATGGTTTGCTGTTTAGACAGGTGGGTACACAGGAAAGGTAGGTTCATCTTTTTCTAGTTTTCTTTTTTTTTTTTTTTGGTATTTCTTTTGGACATGCATTGCACTTTCTGGCTCTGTCTTTACTTTTTGCTGGTTGCTCGAGCAACCAATACCACCACTGACAACCCTTCTACAACACCAATTCCTGTTGCCTCAAGTCTGCCTTTTTCTTTCCCCACCTATTCAACCATATTTTTTGCTTCTGGCATTCACCCATGTCTCAATGAGGTCAATTATGCCTTTTTGGCTATACAAGGACATATTCGTAGGGTAACACATTCATATAAACATGTCAGCCCATGGGTGTCCATCTTGTTGATCCTCTCAGGGGATGTCAGTATAAATCCTGGCCCAAATACTAGCCTTCTAACTGGGAGTCTAATAAACATTAGATCCATTAGAAACAAGTCTGTTGCTCTTGCAGAATTTATCAATAGCAATAAGTCTGATATTATTGCGGTCACTGAAACCTGGCTTCGACCAGACGACACAGACAGCTTTATAGCAAGTGTCACTCCTCCGGGCTATAAATGTACTCATGTTCCACGCCAGCAGAGGAGAGGCGGTGGTGTCGGGTTTTTCATCCGTGATGATATTGATTTTAAGGTTCTGCCTCAACCGTGTTTCAATACCTTTGAGTCCATATCTGTTCACCTATCCACAGGCAATGCTCAGGATATTGTTTTCCATACTGTGTATAGGCCTCCCAATGTTTCCAAAGCCAATTTCATTGAGGATTTCAGTTCCTTTGTCGAAGGTGCTGCCTTATCATGTTGTGAAAATGTAATATTAGGTGATTTAAATCTACACCTGGATAAACAGGACGGTTGGTCGCAGAAATTCAATGATTCCCTCTGCCAATATAATTTCACCCAAATTATTGATTCCCCAACACACATTCATGGCCATATATTAGATGTCATATGTGTGAGGGACACCTTTTCAAAGGCACTTTGCGCTAAGGTTATAGCTGGGCTATCTGACCATCTTGCCATCACTTTTTCGGTCAATATACCTATTGAGGTTCCCTGCAAATTTAGACAAGTTAATACCCGGAAAATTCACAAGATAAACATCACGGATTTTAAAGAGGACATCCTGAATTCTGATCTAATCAAGCATCCTCACAGAACAGCCAGTTTGCTCAGTCACCAATATTTCAACACCTTGCGCAGCATTCTAGACAAGCATGCCCCAATAAAGAGGAAAATGGCTCCAGTGCACCCCGACAAAGGCTTTGTGAATTCAGACATCCTCTCAGCAAAGCGTCTGAAGCGCAAGTGTGAGCGAGTATGGCGCAGTAACAACTCTGCAATCAACCGGAGCAGATATCGAGCTGCTGTCAATCGCTACAATTTCCTACTGGAACAATCAAGACGCAGGCACTATTCCACTGTCATTGCTGAAAATAGTGGTAACCCCAAGGCTCTGTGGAACACTTTCAAGAAAATCTTGCACAAAACCTCAACTATCATCCTACCCGATCATATTAGTCCTACTGATTTAGCTAACACTTTCGGTCATTTTTTCAGTGACAAAATTGTGAAAATCAGAGTTGCTTTAGAGTCATCAGTGCCTGTTTCCCTCACAATACCGAAGAGTAATAGCACTGCCCTGACCTCTTTTGAGCCTGTATCTGAGGATGACATCCTCAAAATCCTAAAGTCATCCAACACCAAATCATCCGACCTGGACCCAATACCTACCGCACTAGTCAAAGAGTGTGCGGACATTTTGGTCACTCCAATCACCAATATTATAAACTATTCACTCAAAGAAGGGAGTTTCCCAAACTGTTTCAAAACAGCATATGTCACCCCTCTTCTCAAGAAACCAAACTTAGACAGAAATCTCCTAAAAAACTATAGACCGGTATCCAACCTTAGTTTCTTATCCAAACTGATCGAAAAAGTAGTTGCCAAACAGTTAAATAATTATATCGATAGCGAGGGGCTCTCCAATGTCAACCAATCCGCTTACAGGAGACTCCATTCCACAGAAACAGCGCTGTTGAAAATCCAGAATGACATTGCTGCTTCGTTGGACTCTGGTAAGGCTGTCGCACTCACACTGCTGGACCTCTCAGCGGCATTCGACACTATCGACCATGACATTCTTTTTAATTCCCTAAGTGATTGGTTTGGGGTTGATGGCACTGTGTTGAGGTGGATCAGATCCTATCTCTCAAACCGGAAACTGAAGGTTAAATTAGGAAATAGCTTTTCAGATGTGTTCTCACTTCCGTATGGTGTGCCTCAGGGCTCTGTCCTGGGCCCCCTCCTTTTTACCCTTTACACAACCCCTCTCAGTAATATCGTTTCCAATTTCAATGTCACCCACCATCTATATGCTGATGACACCCAAATATATCTAGCATTGGACAATAGGAATTTTGATTCCAGTTTCGCTGAGCTTACAGAGTGTCTCACATGTATCCAAAACTGGATGGCTGGCGTGAAATTGAAACTCAATCCCGAGAAAACTGAATTTATTATAATAGGTGATAGACAAGCCAGAGAGTCCCTCATAAATAAATTCCCTACTCAACTTCTCGGAAATTCTATTTCCCCTACTGATACAGTCAAGAACCTGGGTGTAATTTTTGACTCTGGAAACACCTTTTCCAACCACATAACTAATACGTGTCGAGCCTGCTACTACCACCTTAAGGACCTAAGACGTATCCGTAAATACCTCAGTATGGAAACTGCAGCCTTGCTTGCAAACTCAATGATCAGTAGTCGACTTGACTACTGCAATTCCCTACTTTATGGCATCAGTAAGTACAATGTTGCTAAACTCCAAAAGATACAAAATGCCCTTTGTAGAATTGTTTTTAGACTTGATAGAACTAGCCATGTCACTCCTTTTCTTCAAAAACTACACTGGCTTCCTATCACTTACCGTATATTGTTTAAGTACAATCTAATTACTTTCAAGGCTATAAATTTCTCTCAACCCACATACCTATCATCCTTGATCAAAACCAGTTGTCTAACACGTGGAAATCGTCTTTCTCTTTCCTCAGCCTCTCACAAAAAGGCCATCGGTAGGAGAGGTTTTGCAGTGGCTTCCCCCATAGAATGGAACAGACTCCCACAATCAGTACGATCACAACAAACAATAACAGGTTTCCGTAGCCAGCTAAAGACCTACTTGTTTAGATTAGCATATCCTCCACCATAGTACATCTACCTGGCGGGCGCTAACCTTGGATCATGACCTCGAACGTCCCTCGACTTTCCCTTTTTGATTTCAAGCGCATTAGAGGATGTTGCATCAATTTTGCGCTATATAAATGTTTCTATTCTATTCTATTCTATAAACTTTTCAGGAAAATTACTGTGAGGAACTTTTTTATTGATAAGACCATTTAGTATTTTCTATGCACCCTTTGTGTCATTTTTATGTTTTATCAAAGGCTTTTTTATATGATTTTTATGTGCTTAACAGTATCTTATAATTTTTAATAGAAATGGTATGTACAATGATATTTTATGTGAAAGGTAAATAATATCTTGGGTACAAAATGTGGGTATGAGCTGTTAGTCACAAGCTGCCATGGTCAAGAGATACTTGTATACCCACAGAACTGTGTTGGGCTTTCTCAATAATATTCCATTATCTCACATATTGAACATCAATATACTTATTAATAACTGACACATTTGGAGTTGCACCTCTTCTTTGATTGCTTGATGCTGTAGAAATGAGGTATAATAGATGATCATAATGTTGATATGCTTAAGTTGATTGGTTAGCAGTGACAGTTTTACTGCACACGGAAAGCTTTATTTTAAATTTCAAATAAGCAAACACTTTTTTTGTTGAATATATACTTCAAAAATACCCATGTAATGTATCCCAAGCAGATATATTTCATAATTTCTGGAATAAATACTAAATTATTACCTCAATACAGATATAAACCATCCAGTTTATTATTTTCGTTTTTTTTTTTTATTATTATTTTGCTTTTCAATGTACTTGAGTATTTGGAGGTTGATTTGAACTTTATAAAGTGATAACATTTTTTTTTCTTTTTAAGTCCCACTTAAATGATCAACATTACGTGATAATGCTGAAGACCTGTCCCAATATGAGCCTGGCTGTTAAACGGGGCGTAAAATCCCAACTTTGACCTACCTCGACACCTCCAACAGCACATCTTCAGAGTTTTATAAGGAACCATCTACAGGAATCTTGTATTTACGCTCACTCACTTTTCTACAAGGAACAACAATGTTTCCGGAATTAAATGATATTCTAGACATTGACATTCATGAACTGCCTTCCAGGAAACTTATTTTTCTGAACGAACTCACCTGCGATAGCAGTTTTGTTTTATATCATATGTTGTGCACCTTTTTGAAACACAAAGGAAAAGTAGTTTTCTTATCTGTCAGTCAGAGCTTTTCACATTTCATGAATGTTGGAAATAAACTGGGTGTTAATTTAAAGAAAGAGAGGGACGACGGTAATATTGTGTTTATTGAAGGATTGAGGAAGATTGGCAATGATATTTTTGCAGAAAGAGGCGAAAATATTGTGAATTTTGAGGAGACTGGACTGCAAAGCTTAAGAAAACTATTCATTGAAGTTTCAAGTGCTGTAAATTCATTTCCAAATGGAGAAAATATATTGATGCTTACTGATGATCTGTCAGTTTTGTCAAGCTTAGGTATATCAAGAAATGGGGTAAAACTTTTTTTGCATTATTTAAAACAGTTACTTTATAGCCGAGCTGAAGGTGTCTGTTTTATGACCTTGATACATCATGACAGGTATGAGTCTGATGAAGAACTGGAAGAGATATGTACCTTGGCTAACCACATGAGTGACATAATTATCAAAGTTGAGGATCTTGCAAGCGGTTTTAGTCATGCGGTGCATGGAGAGGTATATATTTATATCATAATCAGCTTTTATGATAGTTTTTTAGGAAGGCGTGGCTTTGCAGTAGCTGCACCAGCCGAATGGAACAAGCTGCCACAGACTGTCAGATCTCAGCAAACAATAGATGGTTTCAGAAGCCAGCTAAAGACCTACTTGTTTAGGCTGGCATACCCCCCACCTTAGTTATACCCTGGCGGGCACTTTTTAGATGTCGACCCATGCCTGTCCCTGGACCCTCCCTTCTTGGACTCAAGCGCATTAGAGGATTTGTATCAATTTTGCGATATATAAATCCTACTGTTATTATTATTTGGGGTGTCTGCCATCAACTTCTCCAAAACTACATCATTCAGGGTAATGCTGAGTTGATCTATATCTGTTTGCATGTCTTTAAAGAAGAAGAAATAAGTTAATTCAGTTCAGACAAATGTAAAACATCACCAAAGTTAAGGTTAAAACAGAAGCAGAATCACACAATGACCTCAACTGTAACATTAATTTACCATCACGACCTGCAGTACTTATGGTCATCTGTGGAGTTTTCATGTCTGTGGAGTTTTCATGCTACAGCTATTTCTTCTATTTACCATAGGTTTATGATCAAATCCTGCCATATATTATTGCATTTTGATGAAAAATGCGATTTTAGGCTGTTTTGAAAATTGAATTTTATTGAGAAGCAAAAATAAATGCTATTTGAAATTTCTAGCAAAATATTTATTGTTTTTCAAGTTTTAGAGACTATATCTCAGTTAACTGGCAAAAATAGATACATAAATAGAACAAGTGTTACATTTTAATTATTTTCTAGCATAAATAATGTTTTTACATGTCTTCCAAGGGTTTTTATGTTTTCAACAATAATAAAGCACCTTTTATTGAGACCTAGATCATGTAGCATGAAAACTCCACAGTAAATACTCTGAGTGACAATCCACAGATATAATCTTATTGATGTTAATATCAAGTGTTAAAGATGAAAATATTCATTCTCCACAAATATATTTGTTTAAATCCAGCTATTTTATACATTTTAGTTATCAAAAATCAAAGTACTTTTGTAAAACTATCAGAAATCATGATTAATAATTTACTAACACGAAAACCCCATGCATCACCATACTGCAGTGTTTTTATAAAATTTCTGTCTTTAATTTTAGAATTAAATGAATTTTTTATGAGGTACATACTTTAATAAATTCAGTTTAAGGCACTACCAAATCTTTGAACCAACAATTTTAAAGGATGATCTTTTGAACTCAGTTATCTAAGTTGGGATATAGTGTTGGTTATACAATGGTCTTACAATGGTACACTTCACAAGAATTCAGGTTGCTATAATTCAGAGCGAAAAAATAGCAACTTTATGTCATTTTCTCCTTATAGTCTGGTCAGGCTCCAAAAGACATGACAAAGGCAGAACTGGATTCAGCATAAATTTAACTTCGTGAAGATGCACATCAGATGCAAGGGACTCAGCAAATCTTCAGGCTTCAAGACTCCGGCCAGAGGAGCCAGAGGATAAAAACTGTCAAACATTCAGAAATGAGGCTTTGAAATTTCTAACCGGCATCCAAAGCAGGGCAGAGGAAATGAGCTGTCAACTCCAGCAGCCACAGCAACAGACACTTTCTAGGAGCTCAAGTGCAACTTCAACAATTTTGTCACAGACATTTCAACCGCCATTGCAACCATAACCAGATGCAAGGGAATACATTTTAACCATCCCAGAGAATCAGACACCAGCAAGCCAGGTCATCCAACTGGCTCACCAGAGTCAAGTGCAACCAAAAGACAGCAGCAACCCAGAGTCGACTTCTTCGTAGTTGTTAACGACCAACAGGCCGGACCTTCAAGACCGCTTACTGTCATACTGATCCTGACAAAGCACTTCATTCCACAGGTGAAGAAAGTCACTCTAACTTCTTTGAGAATCTACAGTCAGTGAAGAGCTACCAACAGATTGATACACCACATCCGTTTTCACCACCTGACCCACAACAACAAGCCACTTCTCGAACCATCACTGCACAGCAAGAACAGCAGCAGTAAACCCACTGCACCTGTCTACAATCGGTCCTTTTCAGGACCACTGCTGTCAAACATTTAAAAATCCTTTTCAGGACCACCTCAATCTTCCAAAAACAATTTATCAGCTACATATTATAAAAAATCACAAAACAGTAAGCATTACACCGCCCCACACAAAACACTTTGCCCCCAAACACACAAAAAAAAAATCTTTGGCCCACCCTAAATAAGAAAAAAATACAGAAAAAAAAAATTACAACACTTTGACTTCTAAAAAGCTTTGCCATTTGGCTAGAGTATTTTGACCCTTCGATCTAATCTTTGAGAAACTTTGAGGTTCTCCAAAAGTTTTGATAATTTGGAAGTTATAAATATCTTGTAAATTTGCCAGAAAAAAAATTGGAAAAAAAAAGTTTTTCTTTAAAGGTTTGTAAATTTTAACTTATAATGGGGACATTTTTGCATAACTTGGGTTGAAAAAGTTTTAAAACTTTCGAAATGGATTGGATTTTCTTTGGAAATTTTGTTGGAAATTTGAGCAACACCAGCTTAAATGAAAGTTCTTGGAATAATTCGATAGTTTTGAAAAGGACTGATAGATGCCAGCTTCTTTTGCCCCCAGGATATTTTGTTGACACATCTCAGAACATGTCCTGCCAAATGTAAGTCTTTCAGTAGGTCTCGCTGATATTTGGCCTCTTTCAAAGGATCCCTGTTGTTGTCATCTGGCACATACACCACCTGTTCATTTTAGGGCCACTTCGTCATTCACTGGGGTTGGTGCCGTCTCCTCTCTGGTCTGTCCTCAGCATGTTGTGCAACACCACACATGTAAAAACAATGACAAACTTTGGCCTTTTCTCCATGGTGCCCAGTAACACGCTGAATCTGCTCACCAATATTCCAAATGCATTCTTGACCACCCTCCTGCCTCTGGAGATCCTGTAGTTGACTATTCTTTCTTCCCCTGTGAGTTGTCTTATGCTGTAGGGTTTCATCATCCATGGCATCAAGGCAAGGTATTACCCAGGAAGAAATACTGCAAATTTGGCCCTCCCTCCCCCAGTGGTTCAAATTAGCTTCTGTTAAAACTCTGTACATCTGATGAAGATCTACTTGACCCTCCCAATGATAGGATGAAAGAAAAACAGTTCAAACCTGAGTAGTTACTTTATGGTCTTTAAGTGTATGATTCTAAAATGTGATAGCAAGTAATTTATCTAATTAATTAATTTGGATATTTAATTGTAATTAGCCTCATAGTGGCACATCTGTATTGTTAGGAAGGTTCCGTGGGACAATATAATTAGAAAACAGATTAAGATAAACATTATTTTTAGAAAACAAAACAATTTTTGTTGTAATGCATAACTTTGTAACTGACCACAGATAATCAACTTATTGCAAAAGTTTATTTTAAGTTATAATATCAAACGATGTGATTTATTAAGAAAATGACAACAAGAAGTTCCATTTCACACAATATTAGTTATTTATTTCAATTTCTGAAGTTCATATACACATTCAATGACTGTGGTTGTGGAATGTACACATTCCGCAGTTAAACTATTGAGTGTACACATTCAATGGCTGCTTGCTGTTGAATGTGTAGATTCAATGGCCAAGCTGTTGAATGTACACATTCAATAACTAACCCATTGAATCTATATATTCAGTGGTTATCTGCATTCAATACAATATATATATATATATTTGTGATCCTCATTTTCTCTGGACCTTGCTAACTGTTTTATGAATTAATGCATAACAATAGCTTATATTTACCAAAATTTTCAACATATTGTGACCATTTTCTCCCTGCCTGTAAAACAAAACAAATTTGAATAACTATGTACAGCGCCCTTGTATTTATTTATTTACCTATTTCTTTATTTATTTATTTCGGGTTTTACATCGCTTTCAACATACAGTGCCCTTGTAAGTTTCTAATGTATTTATTAGGGGAAGAGTCATATATCGATATTTGTGGGTATGTTTTCTTAGAATTATATTTTAAAACCAAAAGTGTGTGTTAGAATAACATTTCTAGTACTTCATGAGGCAGTATTTTCCAAATGTTGTGTGTTAAGACAACGTCATATATGGATCATGAATATTTGTGTGTTGGAAGATCTAATAAGAGATAAAAATTGGGTCTGTCTGTTTGTCCATACACCTAACTAGAAAAAAAATAGTGGATCGGATCTGAATCATATTTTGCACAAGACAGATCTACCTATGGCTTGGTCCTCCTCAAAGATAATTCAGACTCTAAGCCAGATTGAATCTCCAGAAATTTTTTCCTGATTTTTCACTAATAGTTTGTATATTTCTTTCTACACAGAGAAGGTGACAGCACAGAAAACTATATACAATTACACAATGAGAAGGTGTAAAGTGGGGCCATTAATTACAAAGGGGGAGAAATGGAAAGACAGGATGATTGCCAAACTGATAACTTCTTTTTAAATTTCAAATAACTTGATCAAGAATGCATATCTGTGGTGAGGAAATTCAGTTGGTGTTTTTTCAGCACTAAATGTGGGACAGGGTTTGTTCTTAGGCACTGTTCATGCTAAACTTATGATCTTTCTTGAATGTATCATTTATATTTTGGCAAATGAAGCATTAATGGCTTTGAAATGATGCATTTTCCAGCATCAAATGGTATTTCAATATTGATCAATGTGTAAAGTCAAATTAGAGATCGATATTAATATTGAAACTCTACTTCAGTTCCTGCAGTAATATTTACATGTATATCTTAAGTTCTTTACACTTGATGGCAGCAATGACAGTAATTGTTAATATCCCAGAAGTTTCAAGACATAGGACATTCTTGTACTCATTTTTGAACCCATAACATATTCAGTATTTTCAAGAATCAGTTTGTAAATTTTTAAATCTTTGGCAGACATTTAAAAGTTTTGCAAACCTCCATCTAGGAGCATTTCTGAGAAACTGGATTTGTTTTGTGTATCCAAAGTATAAATCATAGTAGAAACTCTGATTGTGGGAATCTCCGATTCTACTAGTATAAACTTCAATCCTGGTAGAAACTCCAATCCCACTTTCTGCTAGGAGAATCGAAGAATCACTACAGGATAATCAGAGATTCTACTTGTAGAAACTGTAATCACAGTCTCAAATAAGAGATTGAGAGATCCTTGAGGAATAAAATTAAGCGTACAAAAATGAATATGAGTTGGAGAGTATAGGTTTTTTAGGCATACTGATAGGAATAGTTATTTGAATAATTTCTAAAGTATGTGCAGCTGCTCATGATTAAGTTTGTTTATCCTAGCCCTTTTGATCACGGAGCAACATCTGACTAAGTCTTCAGAGGATGAAACCAATGATTCCTGAGCACCCACAAAAGAGAAGATTTATTTATCATAACCATTTTGATCACTGAGCAGCTACTGAGTCAGTCTTCAAAGGATAAAGCCTTTGTATAATACCCATTTTGATTATTGAGCAGCTACTCCTGGGTAAGTATTCAAAGGATAAACCCATTGATTCCTGAGCAGTTACAAAAGAGTAGGTTTATTTAGCAAGTCTTTAAGGATAAAGCCTTTGATTCCTGAGCAGCTTGGCCCCTCAAACTGTAACCCTGCTTATGATCAGTGTTTACCTGAAGTCAATGCTGACCCCGAAGAGGATGATGAAACCCCTACTCAAAAAATTCGCAAGATTGCTATGGAAAATTACCCCAAGGCAGCCAACAAACAGTCAATCAATCAATCAATCAATCAATCAACAGCAGGTGAATTATGATGCCAAGAGATCTGATAAAGGAAATATGGTGAGGGCGATACAGTTGGTGTCTGTATTCATGAAGTAGATCACACAAACACTGATGCCAGAATATTTCCATGCAAAGTCCTGTCCATTAAAGCTGATGACCCACAAAACTGTACAGGTTATACACTAGTGGGGGGTATTTTTAAGAACTACTTTGTTTCAAGTGAAGTGATGGACATGTGAAATGTGTGTTTTCCTGCTCTTGGAAAAGTGGACCCAGTATCTCTTGAAGAACTCGGCATCATTCAAGCCTCATAGATGAACTCAAATTGAACTGTCACTACAGTTCAAGGACCATCACTGTGTTCATGCAAAAGTAGCTGTGTGAGTAACAGATTTAAATGCAGTAAAGCTGGGTTGAAATGGTCAACAAAATGTCATCCGTCCAGATATAGTATTTACCAAAATAATGTATTGTATAGACTGACACATGAACTAATAATAGATTAGGAAATGTTTTACAGTTAAACTCACATTCCTTATTTGTGTGTAACTTTACAATGATACATTTTTTGCATGTGAATGTCCTATAAATGTAACTTTTAATAAACATTTTGCTATTATGAGGATTTACCAGATATATCAGTCCTGGGAGAGACTCTGATCAGAGTTTGTCCGAGTAGAATTTCTGATTATGCTATTAGAAAGGGCGATCAGAGTTTCTCCAATTGGAGTTTCTACTTGTAGAATCGGAGATTCTCCTGGGTCTGAGTTTCTACTGTCACATATATACCCAAACTTAAAAGTTCCTATAGCTCGCTTATTATTGGTCCTATTGGTTTGGGATTGTAAACCAACCTATAGGAAATCATGGGCTGGGAATCTTTTGGTGTGGTCAGATTTGACCTTGGACCCCTCCTTCAAGGTCAAACGAGGATAGTCACACCTGTTTTCAGATTTGACCTTGGCCCCTCTTTCAAGGTCAAACGAGGATAGCCAAACTTAAAAGTGCCTATAACTCATTTATTATTGGTCCTAGAGGTTTGCAATGTGAAACCAACCTATAGAAATCATGGGCTAGGAATCTTTTGATGTGATCAGATTTGACCATTGGTACCTCTTTCAAGGTCAAATGAGGATAGCCAAAATCAAAAGTGATTATATCTTGCTTATTCATGTTCCTAGAAGTTTGCAATGTGACACCAACCTATAGGAAATCATGGGCTAAGAATTTTTTGATGTGGTCAGATTTCACCTTGGACTCCTCCTTCAAGGTTAAGCGATGGTTGATTGGTGTGCTAGGTCTAGTTATAAATGATTATGTAATAAAACTGTTCACTTATTCAAAAATGTACAAGATATATCAAAATATATCTTCCTTAATTGTCATGTAGTTAAAAGTTAAAGCTGCATATTGAATCGCATATAACAAGAAACAATCATATTCTATCAAAAAGATACTTTAAATAGATGATTACACAGATTGCCTGAAATCTCAAATACTTGTTTAGGCAACCTGTGTAACACTGAATCTTATATTTCAGTCATTACGTGAAATGCCTAGGAACTGTTTAGGGGTCAGCTATAACATAGTAAAATTTCAGACCTGTAGCTCATGGCATAGCTGAGTAATAGCTACTTTGAGGTTATCACTGTTGAGTAAATCACTTATAACTTGAAAACTATTGCGTTTACAGAAATTTGTGTAAATATGTTATTCAGCTACTTTTGGGTCAGCTATAACATAGTGAAATTACAGACCTGTAGCTCATGGCACAACTGAGCAATAGCTATTTTCAGGTACTGTATGTTGAGTAAATCAGTTGTAACTTGAAAAATATTGCATTTGGAGTATTTTGTTAAAATATGTTGTTCACCTACTTTTGGGTCAGCTATAACATAGTGAAATTACAGATCTATAGCTCATGGCATAGCTGAGCAATAGCTATTTTCAGGTTCTCACTATTGAGTAAATCAGTTGTAACTTGAAAACTATTGCATTTACAGTATTTTGCTTAAATATGTTGTTCACCTACTGTTGGGTCAGCTATAATATAGTAAAAATTCAGACATGTAGCTCATTGCATAGCTGAGTAATAGCTACTTGGAGGTTATCACTGTTGAATAAATCAGTTGTAACTTGAAAACTATTACATTTAGAGTATTTTGTTTAAATATGTTATTCACATAATTTTTGGTCAGTTATAACATAGTGAAATTGCAGACCTCTATGTCATGGCATAGCTGATCAATAGCTACTTTCAGGTTCTCACTATTGAGTAAATCATTGTATCCACTGGATAGCCGCAGTGTGTAGAGATTTCACCATTACCGCTCCAATGAAAAAAATATTATAGCTAGCCTTCTCAAGTTTGCAGGATATATTAATAACCATAAAATGTTGCCTGGGAATATTTTTGGCCTCATTTTGAAAAACAAGATGGCCGCCAGGGACGTTTATTCGACTTTAAACAAGGACTTTTGTTGGCCCTCTAGAGCAAAGGGTATTATAGGTAGAGATCTCAAATTCGCAGGATATGTTCCTCATTATAAAATCTTGACTGGGAATATCTTTGGCCTCATTTTGAAAAATAAGATGGCCACCACAGGCGTTTCTTTGTCAGTCATGAAAAGTGCTTATATCTCCCTTATAATTGGTGCTAGAGGTTTGGGATTGTAAACCAACCTGTAGGAAATCATGGGCTGGTAATCTTTTGGTGTGGTCAGATTTGACCTTCAAATCCCTCCTTCAAGGTCAAACAAGGATAGCCAAACTTAAAAGTGCTTATAACTCACTTATTATTGGTCCTAGAGGTTTGGGATTGTAAACAGACATTTAGGAAATCATGGCCTGGGAATCTGTTGATGTGGTCCGATTTGACCTTGGACCCCTTCTTCAAGGTCAGTTGAGGATAGCCAAACTTAAAAGCGCTTATAACTCGCTTATTATTGATCTTGGAGGTTTGGGATGGTAAACCAACATACAGGAAATCATGGACTGGCATTCTTTTGGTGTGGTCAGATTTGACCTTGGACCCCTCCTTCAAGGTCAGTTGAGGATAGCCAAACTTAAAATTGCTTATAACTCGCTTATTATTGGTCCTACAGGTTTGGGATGGTAAACCAATCTATAGTAAATCATGGGCTGGGAATCATTTGGTGTGGTCGGATTTGACCTTGGACCCCTCCTTCAAGGTCAAACAAAGATAGCGAAACTTAAAAGTGCCTATAACTCACTTATTATTGGTTCTAGAGGTTTGGGATGGTAAACCGTCCTATAGGAAATCATGGGCTGGGAATCTTTTGGTGTGGTCAGATTTGACCTTTGGACCCCTCCTTCAAGGTAAAATAAGGAGAGCCAAACTTATAAGTGCTTATAACTCGCTTATTATTGGTCCTAGAGGTTTGGTATGGTAAACCAACCTATAGGAAATCATGGGCAGGGAATGTTTTTGTGTGGTTGGATTTGACCTTGGACCCCTTCTTCAAGGTCGTACGAGAATACTGCATTTGCAGTATTTCTTTAAATATGTTTTAACCTACTTTTTACACTTGAACAGTTACCTTGTTACTTTCCTTCATAATACCATTTGCAAGGTACAACTTTTTTGTCCTTTTCTTGTGTCAGCTTCAGAATTTCTTTTGAACATGCTGTTGAATTACCATTTACTGTACTTCTTTACAGCACTTTCCCTGATAATTATGCTTTCCTCTCATTATTACCTTCACAAATCAAAAACACTCAGTCAGCTGACACAGTGCCCGTTCACGGGCACTCTCCTCTTGTTTTCCTTTATCCAGGCCCTAAAGCCCCAGGCCATAAATGTTTCATAAAGATCTGTTCATTGCTGTTAGATATATTACAAACACAATAGACAAATGAATACACCCCAAAATATAATATCTTTAGCAGAGGTAACCAAGCAAAATGACACTGGATTAAAAAAAACAGACAAGAAACTGGACATAAAGTTTCAACACTAGGACAAAAAGTTTTTAAAAATTTTTATAATAGAAACTTCATGAAAACAAATAGTATTCTTGAGTCTGGAAGAGCCATGCCATTAGGACTAAAGTTTTTGGGGCCCTTTTTCCCCTCAAATTTGTTACATATCTCGGTAACAAGGTCAGTGACATATTCCAATCTCTCTGCAACTTTGAAAATTTGTGTGATCTTCCAAATTATGAGAGGTGATACCCCAGAGCTACCACACAGAGTGTAAATGGCATTTGGATCTGTTTAGTTGTTCTCTACACCTCCCCTTACAACATTGATGAAATATTGGAGTTTGAAGGGACGCTTGTTTGTGTATGGGAGACCTTCAGGCTCCGCCTGCTCCGCATTTTGTTATCTCCCGCCGGGCTTTAGCCCGGGAGGGAGATTATGAAATGATGCCTGTGCGTGCGTGCGTGCGTGCGTGCGTGTGTGCGTGCGTTAGTTAGTCACGCAGATTCCTCCAAAACTACTACAGCTACAGATTTTTTGTAAATTAATTGTCCCAATGAATTTTCACGCCCTCGAAAATTTTTTTGGTTTTATGGACTTAGGCCTAAAGATAACTGAGTAATAGCTATCTTAGCTACTTGGAGTAAAGGGCTCATAACTCAAAACCTATTGCAGTTACAACTTTTTCTTCAAATATGTTGTTCAGCTACTTTGTCCTTGCATTACTTTGTCCTTGTCCTTTACATAGTAAAGTTTCAGACCTGTTGCACCTTGGATAGCTGAATAATAGCTACTTTGAAATTCTGACTGTTGAGTAAAGCCATTGTAACTCCAAAACTATTGCAGTTAGAGTGTTTTCCTAAAATATGTTGTTCAGCTACTTTGTCCTTAGCTATAAGATGGTACATAGTTTGGGGTTCTATTGCATGCCATAAGTGAGTAATAGCTATTTTCTCATTTGTAGCTAAATAACAAAAGAAGTAAATGCCAAGTATCTTCAAAAGTATTACAGTTACAGAAATCTTTTCAAATATGTTATTCATCTACTTTTGGGTAAGCTATCACATAATAAAGTTTCAGACCTGTTGCACCATGGATAGCTGAGTAATAGCTACTTTCAAATTCCGACTGTTGAGTAAAGCCATTGTATCTCCAAAACTATTGCAGTTACTAATAGAGTGTTTTCCTAAAATATGTTGTTCAGCTACTTTGTCCTTAGCTATAAGATGGTACATAGTTTGGGGTTCTATTGCATGCCATAAGTGAGTAATAGCTATTTTCTCATTTGTAGCTAAATAACAAAAGAAGTAAAAGCCAAATATCTTCAAAAGTATTAGAGTTACAGAAATCTTTTCAAATATGTTATTCATCTACTTTTGGGTAAGCTATCACATAGTTAAGTTTCAGACCTGTTGCACCATGGATAGCTGAGTAATAGCTACTTTCAAATTCCGACTGTTGAGTAAAGCCATTGTATCTCCAAAACTATTGCAGTTACAGTGTTTTCCTAAAATATGTTGTTCAGCTACTTTGTCCTTAGCTATAAGATGGTACATAGTTTGGGGTTCTATTGCATGCCATAAGTGAGTAATAGCTATTTTCTCATTTGTAGCTAAATAACAAAAGAAGTAAATGTCAAATATCTTCAAAAGTATTAAAGTTAGTGAAATCTTTTCAAATATGTTGTCCATCTACTTTTTGGTAAGCTATCACATAGTAAAGTTTCAGACCTGTTGAACCTTTGATAGCTGAGTAATAGCTACTTTCAAATTCCGACGGTTGAGTAAAGCCATTGTAACTCCAAAACTATTGCAGTTAGAGTGTTTTCCTAAAATATGTTGTTCAGCTACTTTGTCCTTAGCTATAAGATGGTACATAGTTTGGGGTTCTATTGCATGCCATAAGTGAGTAATAGCTATTTTCTCATTTGTAGCTAAATAACAAAAGAAGTAAATGTCAAATATCTTCAAAAGTATTAAAGTTAGGGAAATCTTTTCAAATATGTTGTCCATCTACTTTTTGGTAAGCTATTACATAGTAAAGTTTCAGACCTGTTGAACCTTTGATAGCTGAGTCATAGCTACTTTCAAATTCCGACTGTTGAGTAAAGCCATTGTATCTCCAAAACTATTGCAGTTAGAGTGTTTTCCTAAAATATGTTGTTCAGCTACTTTGTCCTTAGCTATAAGATGGTACATAGTTTGGGGTTCTATTGCATGCCATAAGTGAGTAATAGCTATTTTCTCATTTGTAGCTAAATAACAAAAGAAGTAAATGTCAAATATCTTCAAAAGTATTAAAGTTAGGGAAATCTTTTCAAATATGTTGTCCATCTACTTTTTGGTAAGCTATCACATAGCAAAGTTTCAGACCTGTTGAATCTTTGATAGCTGAGTAATAGCTACTTTGAAATTCTGACTGTTGAGTAAAGCCATTGTAACTCCAAAACTATTGCAGTTAGAGTGTTTGCCTAAAATATGTTGTTCAGCTACTTTGTCCTTAGCTATAAGATGGTACATAGTTTGGGGTTCTATTGCATGCCATAAGTGAGTAATAGCTATTTTCTCATTTGTAGCTAATTGAGAGCTTTCACTTGGTGAAGTTTCAGACCCTTAGCTAATTACTCACCTACTCAAAATGAGTAAATGCGAATTATCTCTAAAAGTATTGCAGATAGCCAATTTTTCTCAACTCATTCACCTACTTTTGGAAGAGCTTTCACCTGGTCAAGTTTCAGACCCGTAGCTAATTACTCAAAATGAGTAAATGCTAATTATCTCTAAAAGTATTGCAGATAGCCAATTTTTCTCAAATAACTCATTCACCTACTTTTGAGAGAGCTTTCACTTGGTGAAGTTTCAGACCTGTAGCTAATTATTCACCTACTCAAAATGAGTAAATGCAAATTATCTGTAAAAGTATTGCAGATAGCCAATTTTTCTCAAATAACTCATTCACCTACTTTTGGAAGAGCTTTCACTTGGTGAAGTTTCAGACCCGTAGCTAATTACTTACCTGCTCAAAATGAGTAAATGCGAATCATCTCTAAAAGTATTGCAGATAGCCAATTTTTCTCAAATAACTCATTCACCTACTTTTGGAAGAGCTTTCACTTGGTGAAGTTTCAGACCCGTAGCTAATTACTCATCTGCTCAAAATGAGTAAATGCGAATCATCTCTAAAAGTATTGCAGATAGCCAATTTTTCTCAAATAACTCATTCACCTACTTTTGAGAGAGCTTTCACTTGGTGAAGTTTCAGACCCGTAGCTAATTACTCACCTACTCAAAATGAGTAAATGCGAATTATCTGTAAAAGTATTGCAGATAGCCAATTTTTCTCAACTCATTCACCTACTTTTGGAAGAGCTTTCACCTGGTCAAGTTTCAGACCCGTAGCTAGTTACTCAAAATGAGTAAATGCTAATTATCTCTAAAAGTATTGCAGATAGCCAATTTTTCTCAAATAACTCATTCACCTACTTTTGGGAGAGCTTTCACTTGGTGAAGTTTCAGACCCGTAGGTAATTACTCACCTACTCAAAATGAGTAAATGCGAATTATCTCTAAAAGTATTGCAGATAGCCAATTTTTCTCAAATAACTCATTCACCTACTTTTGGAAGAGCTTTCACTTGGTGAAGTTTCAGACCCGTAGCTAATTACTCACCTGCTCAAAATGAGTAAATGCGAATCATCTCTAAAAGTATTGCAGATAGCCAATTTTTCTCAAATAACTCATTCACCTACTTTTGAGAGAGCTTTCACTTGGTGAAGTTTCAGACCCGTAGCTAATTATTCACCTACTCAAAATGAGTAAATGCTAATTATCTCTAAAAGTATTGCAGATAGCCAATTTTTCTCAAATAACTCATTCATCTACTTTTGAAAGACCTTTCACTTCGTGAAGTTTCAGACCCGTAGCTAATTATTCACCTGCTGAAAATGAGTAAATGCTAATTATCTCTAAAAGTATTGCAGGTAGCCAATTTTTCTCAAATAACTCCTTCAGGTACTTTTGGAAGAGCTTTCACATGGTGAAGTTTCAGATCCGTAGCTAATTACTCACCTACTCAAAATGAGTAAATGCTAATTATCTCTAAAATTATTGCAGATAGACAATTTTTCTCAAATAACTCGTTCACCTACTTTTGGGAGAGCTTTCACTTGGTAAAGTTTCAGACCCGTAGCTAATTATTCACCTGCTGAAAATGAGTAAATGCTAATTATCTCTAAAAGTATTGCAGGTAGCCAATTTTTCTCAAATAACTCCTTCACATACTTTTGGAAGAGCTTTCACATGGTCAAGTTTCAGATCCGTAGCTAATTACTCACCTACTCAAAATGAGTAAATACGAATTATCTCTAAAAGTATTGCAGATAGCCAATTTTCTCAGATAACTCATTCACCTACTTTTGGGAGAGCTTTCACATGGTGAAATTTCAGACCCATAGCTAATTACTCACCTACTCAAAATGAGTAAATGCTAATTATCTCTAAAAGTATTGCAGATAGCCAATTTTTCTCAAATAACTCATTCACCTACTATTGGGAGAGCTTTCACTTGGTAAAGTTTCAGACCCGTAGCTAATTGTTCACCTACTCAAAATGAGTAAATGCTAATTATCTCTAAAAGTATTGCAGATAGCCAATTTTTCTCAAATAACTCATTCACCTACTATTGGGAGAGCTTTCACTTGGTAAAGTTTCAGACCCGTAGCTAATTGTTCACCTACTCAAAATGAGTAAATGCTAATTATCTCTAAAAGTATTGCGGATAGCCAATTTTTCTCATATAACTCATTCACCTACTTTTGGGAGAGCTTTCACTTGGTGAAGTTTCAGGCCTGTAGCTAATTACTCACCTACTCAAAATGAGTAAATGCTAATTATCTCTAAAAGTATTCCAGATAGCCAATTTTTCTCAAATAACTCATTCACCTACTTTTGGGAGAGCTTTCACATGGTGAAGTTTCAGCCCCATAGCTAATTACTCACCTGCTCAAAATGAGTAAATGCTAATTATCTCTAAAAGTATTGCAGATAGCCAATTTTTCTCAAATAACTCATTCATCTACTATTGGGAGAGCCATCACTTGGTGAAGTTTCAGACCTGTAGCTAATTATTCACCTACTCAAAATGAGTAAATGCTAATTATCCCTAAAAGTATTGCGGATAGCCTTCACATGGTGAAGTTTCAAACCCATAGCTAATTACTCACCTACTCAAAATGAGTAAATGCTAATTATCTCTAAAAGTATTGCAGATAGCCAATTTTTCTCAAATAAGTCATTCACCTACTTTTGGGACAGCTTTCACTTAGTGAAGTTTCAGACCTGTAGCTAATTACTCACCTACTCAAAATAAGTAAATGCCTATTATCACTAGAAGTATTGCAGATAGCCAGTATTTCTCAAATAACTCATTCACCTACATTTTGGAGAAGTTTCACATGCTTAAGTTTTTTTATGAATTTTTAAAATAAATTTTAATACATTAAAATTAATTAAATCATGCATTAAATCAATTATAACTTGAAAAGTACTGCATTTAGAGCACTTTGTGCAAATATGTTATGCAGCTACTTTTGGGTCAGCTATAACATAGTAAAATTTCAGACCTGTAGCTCATGGCATAGCTGAATAATAACTACTTTTAGGTTATCACTGTTGGGTAAATCACTTATAACTTGAAAACTTTTGCATTTACATTATTTAGTTTCAGTATGTTATTCACCTATTTTGAGGCAGCTATAACATAGTAAAATTCCAGACCTGTGGCTCATTGCATAGCGGAGTAATAGCTACTTTGAAGTTCTTACTCAACACTAAATCATTTATAACTTGAAAAGTATTACATTTAGAGCATTTTGTTAAAATATGTCATTCACCTACTTTTTCCATAGCAACAACATGGTGAGTAACTTGGGTGTCTATCTGAATAGCTAAGTGAGTAATAGCTACTTTTGGGCTTTTCACTAACTTCCATCATGAGTAAAATCACTTGTAACTTGAAAACTATTGCATTTAGAGAATTTTGTGCAAATATGTTATTCACCTACTTTTGGGTCAGCTATAACATACTAAAATTTCAGACCTCTAGCTCGTGCCATAGCTGAGTAATAGCTACTTTTGCCTTTGCCGGTGGATACATTTTGCATCTGGCCACAGATGCATCCTTGGTCTAGTCTCTAAAAGTATTACAGGTGGGCAATTTCTTCTAAATAAGTCATTCACCTACTTTTGGGTGATCTACCACATAGTGAAGTTGCAGAACTGTAGCTCTTTAGATGGCAGAGTAATAGCCACTAAAATAAGTAAATGTCTTGTATCTCTAAAAGTAGTACAGATAGGCTATTTCTTCTAAAGACGTGCTTCCCTACTTTGAGTTGATCTGCATAATGAAGTGGCAGAACTGTAGCTCTTTGGATGGCAAAGTAATAGCTACTAAAATGAGTAAATGCCTTTTGTCTTTAAAAGTATTGCAATCAAACATTAAACTTGTCACTTCTACATGTGCCTCCATCTCGCAGGAAAATTTATATTCCACTATCTTTAGGACATCTAATTTATACGGCGGGAGATAAATGCATGCGTCAGAATGCTTGTTTTCCTTATAACTCTGTAACCGTTAGGCGGATTCTTTTCAAATTTGGCAGGTTTAGGCAGTAGCCTTGGGGAATTTTTTTGAATATGCTGCAGTGACATTTCAACCAATCAGAGCGGTCACATGACCAAAAATGTCTTTTTTCGATGGGGAAGCTTGTCCGGATGATAACTTGAAAGGAATTTTATCAATTCACCTTAAACTTGGCAAATACATTCATTCTATTAAAATCTGGAAATCATTAGATTTTGGCATTGATTGGTTAAGAAATGGCTGAGTAATTAATGATTAATTAATCATTACGAATTTTCCAAATAAGGAAAACACAAAAATGCTTATATCTCGAAAACCGTGCTAGATAGAGCGATTTTGACGAAATTTTTGACCCACAGGGTATCTCTGCGGAGTAGTTATCCCAATTTTCAAAAAAAATTTGTCTCGCCCAAAATGGCGGCCATTTTGAATTTTCGAATTTTTCGCAAAAATTGCAAAACATAAAAATGCTTATATCTCGAAAACCCTGCTAGATAGAGCGATTTCGACGAAATTTTTGATCCACAGGGTATCTCTGCAGAGTAGCCATGCCAATTTTCAAAAAAGAAATTGCTCGCAAAAAATGGTGGCCATTTTGAATTTTCGAATTTTTCGCAAAATTGCAAAACATAAAAATGCTTATATCTCGAAAACCGTGCTAGATAGAGCAATTTCGACGAAATTTTTGACCCACAGGGTATCTGTGCAGAGTAGCCATGCCAATTTTCAAAAAAATTTTGTCTTGCCAAAAATGGCGGCCATTTTGAATTTTCGAATTTTTGCGCAAAAATTGCAAAACACAAAAATGCTAATATTTCGAAAACCGTGCTACATAGAGCGATTTCGACGAAATTTTTGATCTTCAGGGTATCTCTGCAGAGCAGCTATCCCAAAGAGCTTTCACTTGGTGAAGTTTCAGACCCACAGCTAATTGCTCACCTACTCAAAATGAGTAAATGCGAATTACCTCTAAAAGTATTGCAGATAGCCAATTTTTCTCAAATAACTCATTCACCTACTTTTGGAAGAGCTTTCACTTGGTGAAGTTTCAGACCTGTAGCTAATTACTCCCCTACTCAAAATGAGTAAATGCGAATTATCTCTTAAAAGTATTGCAGAAGCCAATTTTTCTCAAATAACTCATTCACCTACTTTGGGGAGAGCTTTCACTCTGTGAAGTTTCAAACCCATAGCTAATTACTCACCTACTCAAAATGAGTAAATGCGAATTATCTCTAAAAGTATTGCCGATAGCCAATTTTTCTCAAATAAATCATTCACCTACTTTTGGGAGAGCTTTCACTTGAAGTTTCAGACCCATAGCTAATTACTCACCTACTCAAAATGAGTAAATGTGAATTATCTCTAAAAGTATTGCAGATAGCCAATTTTTCTCAAATAACTCATTCACCTACTTTTGGGAGAGCTTTCACTTGGTGAAGTTTCAGACCCATAGCTAATTACTCACCTACTCAAAATGAGTAAATGTGAATTATCTCTAAAAGTATTGCAGATAGCCAATTTTTCTCAAATAACTCATTCACCTACTTTGGGGAGAGCTTTCACTCTGTGAAGTTTCAGACCCATAGCTAATTACTCACCTACTCAAAATGAGTAAATGTGAATTATCTCTAAAAGTATTGCAGATAGCCAATTTTTCTCAAATAACTCATTCACCTACTTTTGGGAGAGCTTTCACTTGGTGAAGTTTCAGACCCATAGATAATTATTCACCTACTCAAAATGAGTAAATGTGAATTATCTCTTAATAGTATTGCAGATAGCCAATTTTTCTCAAATAACTCATTCACCTACTTTTGGAAGAGCTTTCACACACGAAAATGAAAAATTGTGAATATCTCGGAAAAGCTATTTCTTCTCCTTTACTGCTCGGCGGGAGATACACACCGCGGCAGTGGTCTTGACAAAAATTTTTGTCTCCCCAAAAATGGTGGCCATTTTGAATTTTCAAAGTTTTTGCAAAACACAAAAATGCTTTTATCTCGAAAACCATGCTATATGGAGCGAACTCAACAAAATGTTTGACCTGCTGGGTATCTCTGCAGAGTAGCCATGCCAATTTTCAAAATATTTTTGTCTTGGCAAATATAGCGGACATTTTTAATTTTTTGCAAAACACAAAAATGCTTATATCTTGAAAACTGTGCTAGATAGAGCAGACTGCGCTGACTTTGGTTGCCACAACAGTATAAGGCTAGAAACGAAGCATTTTCTTAATACTTTAGCACTCACCTTTATATCCTTTTCGGGACACTTTGTTTTTGCTATGCAAAAACATTATCTTTTTTTTTGCGAGCGATCCTCTAGTTATGTTTGTTTATGTTTGTCACAGGTGCTCATCATATTAATTTAGGTCATACAGCTTTAGTTTTATTGATGGTATTGCAATGATTTGTTGACTGTGAATGGACAATGAAAATTTATTCCTGCTCAGATCTGTTGCATTGTTCATGGAATAGTGATTCATGTTTTAAGCGTTATGCTTGCATTTAATGGTTGTTTTCTTTAGATGACTGTGACCTGGAAAAATACAACAGTGGGTACTATTCTGCGACAGAAGAAAATGCAGTACAGAATATCTGACAGAAATGTCAACTTCTTCCCCCTTGGCATGTCATCAGCAGTTCTGTGAATAGATTCAGTAGATCTACAGAAAGTGTGTAACTGAGTATTAATAGTCCTTATGGTGAAGTTATGGAAATTTGTTTTAGCTCAAAGCAAAACTGTTTATTTAGACTATCTTTTGAAATGGGAGACTTTGTATAATAAAAAAACTGTACAGAGAAAAGCATTGCTATGTTTGTTTATTATTATTTCTACTATTGCGGTTACAAGATCACAATCATAATGCATCTCTGTGATGTGAGTTTGAAGGTACCATTCTCTCTTGCTTGCACATTCTAAAACTATATGCAAATATAGCATATTTTTTACAGTTTAAGGAGAATATTACTCTAAATGATTGAGAGAAAATCTAGTGCCCAAGCATATTATTTAGAATTTTACGAATAAAGAAAACTTGACATACTTTTAGGTTTTAATCTATTTTAAGTATAAAGAAAACTTGATGACATACTTTTAGGTTTTAAACTATCTAGGTTTTACCTATTTATTCTTTTTTTATTTCAGTGGAAATGGAGAAGCTACAGACAGACTTTTGCATGAAAATTAGTTTCTATCAACCTATAATCAATTCTTCTTGTCACTTGTTTCATGTGCCAGAAATTATCAACCCTTTGAAAATGATGATTGCTTCAATTGACCACATATAACTCCGTGGTGTCGTTGATGAAAAAAAGGATTCTGCGAGGTGTTCAACTGAACTCAATGGCTCTACCAAAGCAATGGCAAAATATAGCTTAAAACATTGCCAAATATAAATAGTTCTTAACCCATGACCTTAAAGGCTGTGTGGGTATTGTTGTCACCTATTTAGTCTGGCTGGGCAGTCAAGTGGATGGCAGGAAAAAGACTCTTGTTGTGGTTGTATCTCAGAAACCATGAGGTATTGGAACTTCATACTTTGTGGGGACATTAGTTGGGGGTAAAGGTATGCAACATAATGATATAACCTTGACTTGACTTTTTACCTTGTCATAGTGACCTTGACCTTTAAAAATCTTGTCTAGGATATATCTCAGAAACTGTAAGGTGTAATAAGTTGTTGCTTATTATATCCCCAGACGAAAGTCGGGGATATATTGGATTCAGGTCCGTCGCGCCGCCGCCGCCGCCGCCGCCGTAGAAATTTCCTTGTGGACGCGATAACTCAAAAACAAATTAATATTTTTTTTTCAAACTTGGTACACATGTTAAGGGTGCCCAAAGGAAGATCCCTATTTTAAGGTGACCTTAAACTCCCAGTAAAAAAGAACTTATGGCCACCTTAAGGTCAGAAATTGCACTTTTGGCCACTTAGAGCCCTGTAGGTCACAAACTATGATGCTCAGCTGGCTGAAATTTTACCTGACAACACATTAATATGTTCTTAGTACATGTGCCGAAAATCATGACTTTAAGTTGAGGAGAAAATTGTGTTTGAGGCCCATAAATACCCCCACTTAGGGATTTTTTGCTATACTTTACACATATTTTGCCCTATAATTTGGAAGTGATAATTCTGATGAGTCTCAAACTGCGCTAGGTATAACTTTGATATGTAATCCTTGTCTGTAGAAAATTTTAGGGCTGTAGGTTTACCCAAAGGGGTCGACTTAAGGTCTCAAAAGTGCCCACAGAGACCCAATTTATGCACTTTTTGCCACTTTCAAGCACTGTAGCTTTCAAACTATGTCTCTCATCTAAGTTAAATATCATCTGGGAATATATCTATGTGTTTTCTTATATGTGCCCCAACATTTAGGCCTTTAATAGACAGTTAACCTGTGTATCAGGACCATAAACACCCACCCGAGTGACCCTTATAAGACATTTTTCACATCTTTTTCCCTGTAACTTGGAAATGGTAAGTCTGAGAAGTTTCAAACTGTATTAGATATATATTCTGTGTGTAATCTTAGTATGTAACAGATTTTAAGTCTGAAGCTTTAATTTTGAAGGTCAAATTGAGGTCTCTAAAAGGCTCCCAAAGACCCAATATTTGGACTTTTTGCTACTTTTAAGCCCTGTGACTGTCAAACTATGTGACTGATAGAGCTCAAATCCTATCTGAGAAGATATTAGTATGTTATTTTTATATGTGCCAAAAATTAAGGCTTTAAGAAGACATTTAACCTGTGTATGAGGACCATAAATCCCCAGCCGAGTGACCATTTTTAGACATTTTTCACATATTTTTCCCTGTAACTTGGAAATGGTAAGTCTAAGAAGTTTCAAACTGTATTAGATGCATATTCTATGTGTAATCTTAGTATGTGACAAATTTTAAGTCTGAAGCTTTAATTTGAAGGCCACATTTAGGTCTCTAGAAGGCCCCATAAAGACCCAGTATTTGGACTTTTTGCCAATTTTAAGGCCTGTGACTGTTAAACTATGTGACTGATAGAGCTGAAATCTCATCTGGGAATACATTATTATGTTCTTTTTACATGTGCCAAAAATCAAGGCTTCAAGTAGACATTTAACCTGTGTATGAGGACCTTAAACACCCACCTGAGTGACCCTTTTAAGACATTTTTCACATATTTTGCTCTGTAACTTGGAAATGGTAAGTCTGAGAAGTTTCAAACTTTATTAGATACATATTCTATGTGTAATCTTAGTATGTAACAAATTTTAAGTCTGAAGCTTTAATTTGAAAGCCACATCGAGATCTCTAAAAGGCCCACAATGACCCAATATTTGGACTTTTTACCACCTTTAAGCCCTGTAACTGTTAAACTATGTGATTGATGGAGCTGAAATCCCATCTGGGAATGCATTATTATGTCCTTTTTACATATGCCGAAAATCAAGGTTTTTAGTAGACATTTAACCTGTGTATGAGGGCCATAGACACTCGCCCAAGTGCCTTTTTTGACATTTTTTCCATATTTTGCCCTGTTATTTGGAAATGCTTAGTGTGACAAGTCTTAAACTGTATTATATATAATTATATCCCCAGACGAAAGTCGGGGATATATTGGATTCAGGTCCGTCGCGCCGCCGCCGCCGCCGCCGTAGAAATTTCCTTGTGGACGCGATAACTCAAAAACAAATTAATATTTTTTTTTCAAACTTGGTACACATGTTAAGGGTGCCCAAAGGAAGATCCCTATTTTAAGGTGACCTTAAACTCCCAGTAAAAAAGAACTTATGGCCACCTTAAGGTCAGAAATTGCACTTTTGGCCACTTAGAGCCCTGTAGGTCACAAACTATGATGCTCAGCTGGCTGAAATTTTACCTGACAACACATTAATATGTTCTTAGTACATGTGCCGAAAATCATGACTTTAAGTTGAGGAGAAAATTGTGTTTGAGGCCCATAAATACCCCCACTTAGGGATTTTTTGCTATACTTTACACATATTTTGCCCTATAATTTGGAAGTGATAATTCTGATGAGTCTCAAACTGCGCTAGGTATAACTTTGATATGTAATCCTTGTCTGTAGAAAATTTTAGGGCTGTAGGTTTACCCAAAGGGGTCGACTTAAGGTCTCAAAAGTGCCCACAGAGACCCAATTTATGCACTTTTTGCCACTTTCAAGCACTGTAGCTTTCAAACTATGTCTCTCATCTAAGTTAAATATCATCTGGGAATATATCTATGTGTTTTCTTATATGTGCCCCAACATTTAGGCCTTTAATAGACAGTTAACCTGTGTATCAGGACCATAAACACCCACCCGAGTGACCCTTATAAGACATTTTTCACATCTTTTTCCCTGTAACTTGGAAATGGTAAGTCTGAGAAGTTTCAAACTGTATTAGATATATATTCTGTGTGTAATCTTAGTATGTAACAGATTTTAAGTCTGAAGCTTTAATTTTGAAGGTCAAATTGAGGTCTCTAAAAGGCTCCCAAAGACCCAATATTTGGACTTTTTGCTACTTTTAAGCCCTGTGACTGTCAAACTATGTGACTGATAGAGCTCAAATCCTATCTGAGAAGATATTAGTATGTTATTTTTATATGTGCCAAAAATTAAGGCTTTAAGAAGACATTTAACCTGTGTATGAGGACCATAAATCCCCAGCCGAGTGACCATTTTTAGACATTTTTCACATATTTTTCCCTGTAACTTGGAAATGGTAAGTCTAAGTAGTTTCAAACTGTATTAGATGCATATTCTATGTGTAATCTTAGTATGTGACAAATTTTAAGTCTGAAGCTTTAATTTGAAGGCCACATTTAGGTCTCTAGAAGGCCCCATAAAGACCCAGTATTTGGACTTTTTGCCAATTTTAAGGCCTGTGACTGTTAAACTATGTGACTGATAGAGCTGAAATCTCATCTGGGAATACATTATTATGTTCTTTTTACATGTGCCAAAAATCAAGGCTTCAAGTAGACATTTAACCTGTGTATGAGGACCTTAAACACCCACCTGAGTGACCCTTTTAAGACATTTTTCACATATTTTGCTCTGTAACTTGGAAATGGTAAGTCTGAGAAGTTTCAAACTTTATTAGATACATATTCTATGTGTAATCTTAGTATGTAACAAATTTTAAGTCTGAAGCTTTAATTTGAAAGCCACATCGAGATCTCTAAAAGGCCCACAATGACCCAATATTTGGACTTTTTACCACCTTTAAGCCCTGTAACTGTTAAACTATGTGATTGATGGAGCTGAAATCCCATCTGGGAATGCATTATTATGTCCTTTTTACATATGCCGAAAATCAAGGTTTTTAGTAGACATTTAACCTGTGTATGAGGGCCATAGACACTCGCCCAAGTGCCTTTTTTGACATTTTTTCCATATTTTGCCCTGTTATTTGGAAATGCTTAGTGTGACAAGTCTTAAACTGTATTATATATAATTATATCCCCAGACGAAAGTCGGGGATATATTGGATTCAGGTCCGTCGCGCCGCCGCCGCCGCCGCCGTAGAAATTTCCTTGTGGACGCGATAACTCAAAAACAAATTAATATTTTTTTTTCAAACTTGGTACACATGTTAAGGGTGCCCAAAGGAAGATCCCTATTTTAAGGTGACCTTAAACTCCCAGTAAAAAAGAACTTATGGCCACCTTAAGGTCAGAAATTGCACTTTTGGCCACTTAGAGCCCTGTAGGTCACAAACTATGATGCTCAGCTGGCTGAAATTTTACCTGACAACACATTAATATGTTCTTAGTACATGTGCCGAAAATCATGACTTTAAGTTGAGGAGAAAATTGTGTTTGAGGCCCATAAATACCCCCACTTAGGGATTTTTTGCTATACTTTACACATATTTTGCCCTATAATTTGGAAGTGATAATTCTGATGAGTCTCAAACTGCGCTAGGTATAACTTTGATATGTAATCCTTGTCTGTAGAAAATTTTAGGGCTGTAGGTTTACCCAAAGGGGTCGACTTAAGGTCTCAAAAGTGCCCACAGAGACCCAATTTATGCACTTTTTGCCACTTTCAAGCACTGTAGCTTTCAAACTATGTCTCTCATCTAAGTTAAATATCATCTGGGAATATATCTATGTGTTTTCTTATATGTGCCCCAACATTTAGGCCTTTAATAGACAGTTAACCTGTGTATCAGGACCATAAACACCCACCCGAGTGACCCTTATAAGACATTTTTCACATCTTTTTCCCTGTAACTTGGAAATGGTAAGTCTGAGAAGTTTCAAACTGTATTAGATATATATTCTGTGTGTAATCTTAGTATGTAACAGATTTTAAGTCTGAAGCTTTAATTTTGAAGGTCAAATTGAGGTCTCTAAAAGGCTCCCAAAGACCCAATATTTGGACTTTTTGCTACTTTTAAGCCCTGTGACTGTCAAACTATGTGACTGATAGAGCTCAAATCCTATCTGAGAAGATATTAGTATGTTATTTTTATATGTGCCAAAAATTAAGGCTTTAAGAAGACATTTAACCTGTGTATGAGGACCATAAATCCCCAGCCGAGTGACCATTTTTAGACATTTTTCACATATTTTTCCCTGTAACTTGGAAATGGTAAGTCTAAGAAGTTTCAAACTGTATTAGATGCATATTCTATGTGTAATCTTAGTATGTGACAAATTTTAAGTCTGAAGCTTTAATTTGAAGGCCACATTTAGGTCTCTAGAAGGCCCATAAAGACCCAGTATTTGGACTTTTTGCCAATTTTAAGGCCTGTGACTGTTAAACTATGTGACTGATAGAGCTGAAATCTCATCTGGGAATACATTATTATGTTCTTTTTACATGTGCCAAAAATCAAGGCTTCAAGTAGACATTTAACCTGTGTATGAGGACCTTTAACACCCACCTGAGTGACCCTTTTAAGACATTTTTCACATATTTTGCTCTGTAACTTGGAAATGGTAAGTCTGAGAAGTTTCAAACTTTATTAGATACATATTCTATGTGTAATCTTAGTATGTAACAAATTTTAAGTCTGAAGCTTTAATTTGAAAGCCACATCGAGATCTCTAAAAGGCCCACAATGACCCAATATTTGGACTTTTTACCACCTTTAAGCCCTGTAACTGTTAAACTATGTGATTGATGGAGCTGAAATCCCATCTGGGAATGCATTATTATGTCCTTTTTACATATGCCGAAAATCAAGGTTTTAGTAGACATTTAACCTGTGTATGAGGGCCATAGACACTCGCCCAAGTGCCTTTTTTGACATTTTTTCCGTATTTTGCCCTGTTATTTGGAAATGCTTAGTGTGACAAGTCTTAAACTGTATTATATATGATTTTTGTTTGTTATGTATGTCCCCCCAAAAAGTTTCAGATCTGTAGTTTAATTGCTAAGGTCTCTTTAACAATTGTAAAATGCCCACAGAAACCCAATTTATGGATATTATGCCACTTTAAAGCCCAGTAACTGTCAAACTATGTGGGTTATAGAGCTGAAATCTTTGAATTTTTAAAAGGAAATGCCTGTCTATTTAAATTTTGAATATTAATAATGTTATGGCTATCTTAGTCTTTTAAGAACTTATTTTTGTGTGTTATACCTCTGCTTGCTGAGTTTTTCACTTTTTAAAATGAAACTGGTGAAACATATTGAAGTAGACAAAATGGACACTTTAAGTGAGCTTTAAGTCCCAATATTAATGAAATTATATCCTTATATAGTAAAACTAGGGGATTTTTAACCCTCAACTAGCCCAGTTTTATTCAACTTGCCTCAGTTAATTTTGGCACAGCTCCTACAGTTATGAACTCATTTCAGTTGATAATCACATACTTAAAATTCTCAATTCTTTTTGTATTTGAGTACCCCTTTTATATAGATTGTTTGTTTACCATTTATGCTCAACCCACATCCCCCACCCGGATTCCCCCCACCCACCTCTGGGACCTCCAGCTATATTGAGTGACACTAAATAAACAAAGGTATTTAATGATATCAGATGAGAAACAAAGAACTCAATGGGGTTGCAGATCTTGTGTAATAGTGAGAGAGGTGTGGAGAAGGGGAGAGGGGTGGGGGTGGGAGGTGGTGGGCTTCATTACATATAACACAAAGGGGAGTCAGAACTGAGATTGTGTCACATATTTAGGTTGCATATATATGGACCACATATATAGGTATAGAGGAAATGAATAACTGAAAACAATTTGCAAATTCTAAAAATAATATAATAAAATAATAATATAAATAATTTTTTTTTAAATAATATTTTATTTGTGAACAAATATAGAAACAGATATGCGCTTTTGGGATTATGAATTTTAGAATGGACATTGAATCATCAATCATTTAAATACTTTGAAGGAAGATTGAAAAATATGATGAGTTGAGTTAAAAATAATATTTTATTTGTCAACAAATATAGAAACAGATATGCTCTTTTGGGATTATTATTTTAGAATGGACATTCAATCATCAATCATTTAAATACTTTGAAAATAGGTTTAGAGTTATCATTGCAGGAAGATTGAAAATATAATTTGAGTTATGTATTCGGCGTCTGGGGATACACCATCTTCCTTGGGGAGATATAAACAGAGTAGATTGATGTGCTGAAGTTCATATAATAATGGGTAATTATGTTTTAAAAAATTCCCGATCAAAACCTGTAGCGTGAGTGATGACCTGTCTGGGGATATGTTGGCGCCGAGTTGGCCCAATCTAGTTTTTGTTTGTTATGTATGTCCCCCAAAAAGTTTCAGATCTGTAGTTTAATTGCTAAGGTCTCTTTAACAATTGTAAAATGCCCACAGAAACCCAATTTATGGATATTATGCCACTTTAAAGCCCAGTAACTGTCAAACTATGTGGGTTATAGAGCTGAAATCTTTGAATTTTTAAAAGGAAATGCCTGTCTACTTAAATTTTGAATATTAATAATGTTATGGCTATCTTAGTCTTTTAAGAACTTATTTTTGTGTGTTATACCTCTGCTTGCTGAGTTTTTCACTTTTTAAAATGAAACTGGTTAAACATATTCAAGTAGACAAAATGGACACTTTAAGTGAGCTTGAAGTCCCAATATTAATGAAATTATATCCTTATGTAGTAAAACTAGGGGATTTTTAACCCTCAACTAGCCCAGTTTTATTCAACTTGCCTCAGTTAATTTTGGCACAGCTCCTACAGTTATGAACTCATTTCAGTTGATAATCACATACTTAAAATTCTCAATTCTTTTTGTATTTGAGTACCCCTTTTATATAGATTGTTTGTTTACCATTTATGCTCAACCCACATCCCCCACCCGGATTCCCCCCACCCACCTCTGGGACCTCCAGCTATATTGAGTGACACTAAATAAACAAAGGTATTTAATGATATCAGATGAGAAACAAAGAACTCAATGGGGTTGCAGATCTTGTGTAATAGTGAGAGAGGTGTGGAGAAGGGGTGGGGGTGGGAGGTGGTGGGCTTCATTACATATAACACAAAGGGGAGTCAGAACTGAGATTGTGTCACATATTTAGGTTGCATATATACGGACCACATATATAGGTATAGAGGAAATGAATAACTGAAAACAATTTGCAAATTCTAAAAATAATATAATAAAATAATAATATAAATAATTTTTTTTTAAATAATATTTTATTTGTGAACAAATATAGAAACAGATATGCGCTTTTGGGATTATGAATTTTAGAATGGACATTGAATCATCAATCATTTAAATACTTTGAAGGAAGATTGAAAAATATGATGAGTTGAGTTAAAAATAATATTTTATTTGTCAACAAATATAGAAACAGATATGCTCTTTTGGGATTATTATTTTAGAATGGACATTCAATCATCAATCATTTAAATACTTTGAAAATAGGTTTAGAGTTATCATTGCAGGAAGATTGAAAATATAATTTGAGTTATGTATTCGGCGTCTGGGGATACACCATCTTCCTTGGGGAGATATAAACAGAGTAGATTGATGTGCTGAAGTTCATATAATAATGGGTAATTATGTTTTAAAAAATTCCCGATCAAAACCTGTAGCGTGAGTGATGACCTGTCTGGGGATATGTTGGCGCCGGGTTGGCCCAATCTAGTTAGAGATATTAGTTATAGGGTGTAGTTGTGCAACATCATGGTGTAACCTTGATTCAACCTTTGATTTTGCTGTTGTGAACACAAACTTTAGAGTCTTGTCCAGGGTATATCAAAGAAACCTAGAGGCTGTTACTTGTTAGGACTTTGGTTGGGGTGTAGGTGTGCATCATCATAGTGTGACCTTGATTAAACCTATGAACCTGCAGTAGTGAATGTGACCTATAAATTTTGGCCAGAATGTTTTCTACTGCATATTTTAGACATATTTGTCCTGTCACAAAGATATATATAGATTGCTGCATCTGATCATTAGATGTGCTTTTACCAAATTGTGCTATCTTCATTGGCAAGTATACATCAACTAATAAATTTTGCAGCTTCATAACTTTTAGTTGTCATCTTGCTATTGCATTTTCTTGTTTTGATACAGTGACTTTAGTTATATTCTCTCCTACATGGCATTTCCCCTGCATCTTTAAATAACTTACACTATCAGTTCTGATCAGTGTCCTGATATTTGTACTGTTTCACCACTGCCATATCTCATGATGTCCAACACTATTTTCCCAGAGTATGGAGTATGGGCATCACTGATGCTATTTCATTTAGGTGTCTCGATGAAGTATAAAGTTTGTTATATGTATTTTACATTCTAATATCTCAGTTTAATGTGAGTTACAATTTTAAAATTAGATATATTAATGCACTGTAAAATATTATTTAAAGTATCTGAAAAAGTTTTGAAATACTTTTGAAAAGTCTTTTTTACGTGCATTTGAAGAAAAAAAGATGTTTACATTTACATTTTGAAAACTGAAACAATTGCATTTAAATATTTTTAAAAGTATTTAACCCCATTCTATGGTAGTTATGTATCACTTACTGATGCCAGCCTGCCAGGCAATCGATAACAAAATTAAGCCAATTTTATGAATGTTGCCTAATTGTTAATAAAATGTGTTTAAATCACAATGGAGCCTGTGTGTGCGTGAATGTCTGTTTTGTCAAATTATCTTATTTCGATAATTTCTCTAGACTACATGGTGGATTTCATTTATGTTTCGTATGTACCATGTGGGTTTTTTTAGGCCCTGTGATGATTTTCACTGTATGTTTACTTTAATCTGCTAAAGATAATTCAGTTACAACCTGTTAAAGGACACCAGTCGAAAGACTGATATACCAAAAATTACATGATGGATTTTATCCACATTTACTTTGTGGGCATACTTGCATCACACAAAAATATCCACTTTACAGCAACTTATAACTTTATGGCAACAAGTCTGAGATAATTCAGTTACAGCAACTTTAAGGTTACTTTTGTGATGGCCACTAGTCCAACATACAGGATGGCTATCAATTATATTTAATATGTGTGCAAACTTGGGCCTCTATGAAACTACCAGCTGATGAATGGTTGTGCAGGAAGATGGAGGAACTTGACATCACCTTCATAGGATCCCCATTCCGTAGTTCTGAGATCTCTGGACTGTCGAGGGACCAGTTTGTCAGGGTTCCAAGGAAACAGAAGTGGTACAATGTGTATGCTGAGAAGGATTTCTTCCGGTCCAAGGTGCACTGTTGGACTAAACTGAACAGTACTTTTACCAGTCACTGCCCTCAGCCCCTACTTCACAAGCTATACCCCAGCACACACTCAGGAAATGGGAGAGGTTGGCCAGGGACCAATCATTAATGTGTAACCAGGCAGCTGGACTTTTAGCCAGTGTTTAACAAAGGTGCAGGACTCTATGACCACCCATCTTAAGATCAGAGTGACAAAGCCAAGGGCCAGAAAAACTCAAGAGGCAGGTGAGGAACTGGTCTATCTGATGACTTTTAACAGAAGTATCTCTCAAGCTATGGCCAGAACTATGCAGGATATATCTGAAGCCATTTTCCTTGTATCCCCGGACGAAAGTCAGGGATACTTAGGATTCTGTACGGTGGCCACCGCCGTAGAGATTTCCTTTCGGACGCGATAACTTAAAAAAATATTTTAGTTAGACCTTTCAAATTTGGTATGTGGGTGTATATGGGCAATGCCACAAACACTATTGTTTGGTGACCTTGACCTTTAATTTCAAGGTCACTGGTGGCCTCTTAAAGGTCAGAATTTGGCCAATTCTTCACATTTTGGCCCAGTTCTCGTATACAGAAAGTTAGATCATCCTATGGTTGGTATATATAATACATGTATATGTCCTCTGTAAGCATGCAGAAATTTGACCTTGAAGCTCTGCATTGAAGGTCATCCACCGACCGCCAAAGTACCTCACCGGAGCCATTTTTGGCCTTTTTGGTGATGGCACTTTTAAAATTTTCGGGTCTTAAAGTTTGTTCTAAAATCTTTAAAGTTTTCTGTAATCTAAAATATTTCAGCTAGCTTCATCAGATTTGCACAAAATGTAAATGGATAGGAAAGCTTGCCCAAGAGTAATTGTTTTAGAAACAAAATGGCCATCACATAACATCTTAAATGCCAAATAGGAGGGTGATCATATCAAAAAGGCCTTATATCTCCCTTATAATTGTTTCTTTGGCTTCAAAATATGAAAACTACTTGTAAGAAATCATGGCCTGTGAATCATTTGTAGAACATCTCGTGGGTTCTCTATACTTCTTACAACAGAAGCTGTTCCTAAGATTTTCCCAAATCTCAATGTTGTTGGCCATTTAGCTGTACCTGCATGCAGAGGTTCTTGCCTGCCGAGGCTGGCTATTTTTAACCATGACCAAAATGAGTATATGATATTTTTCTTCATAACTGTTAGAGTTGCAATAATTTTGTCAAATAAGTTGTTTAGCTAATTTTTCATGCACAGTGTCATGGCAAATTTCCAGAGCTGTAGGTCCATAGCTGGATGAGTAATAGCTACTTTGACAGTTCACCATTGAGTAAATAACTTATATCTGCAAACCTATTAAATTTAGAGGTTTTTTTGTCAAGTATGTTGTTTATATACTTTTAAATGTACTCTGTCATGACTAATTTTCAGAGCTGTAGGTCCGTAGCTAACTGAGTTCTAGCTACTTTGACAGTTCACCATTGAGCAAATCACTTGTAGCTGGAAATCTGTTGTACCTATCCTTACCAAGGTTTCCATATATCTTCCCTGCTGTGAAATCTTGCCTTTCCTAACATTTGGTCCAGTTTGTTCAATTTGGTTGGTTGCTATGGTAACAAATTTGAAAATCTGAGGTGACCAAACTTAAAGGAGCCTATATCTCCTTTATTATTGGTCGTAGAGGTTTTGGATGTGAAGACAACTTATAGGAAATCATGTGCCTGAATCTTCTGTTGTTTCAGATTTGACCTTGGACCCCTCCTTCAAGGTCAAATGTGGTTCTTCATACTAATAATGGCCTATATCTCCCTTGTTATTGGTCGTAGAGGTTTTGGATGTGAAGACAACCTATAGGAAATCATGTGCCCCAAATCTTTTTGTGGGCTCAGATTTGATCTTAGATCCCTCCTTCAAGGTCAAATGTGGTCCTTGATACCTCTAATAGTCTATATCTCCCTTATTATTGGTCGTAGAGGTTTTGGATGTGAAGACAAATCTTTTGGTGGGGTCACATTTGACATAATATTCTGTATGTTGCACTTCAGTTATGTCCCGCCCGGGGATACACTGCGTCTAGTTAACATCATCAGCTTCACCTTGACTCACCAGGATAATTATATGGAATATTTGAAGCCTGGCTTCAAACAGGACACTCACTGCTCTCAGGAACTTGCCTCTTCATATGAGCTTTCTGATTCCTGATCACTTACTGGCCAAGGCAGAGGAGGAGATAGCTCACCACGATGAGAATGTTCTAGCAATTCTCATAAGAGACCTCGTTTCTACCCCTACTTTCGGTCTGGCAAGCAGAAATCCAGTCCACCAGCATGCAAGAGAGGTTGAGGCAAAGTCTCTAAACAACTAACAGTGGTCAGCGGCCAGGGTCAGAATTCCCCAGTGATGTTTTGTAAATATATCCAGAGACAGGGAGACTGCAGTAAATGTGACTGGCAAGAAACAGACACTTGTGGACAATTATTAGACCTTAAATGTAAAGTCACTTTTTGCAAATCATATTCTTATTACAGGAGGGCTGCCACAAAAGAAAGACAGAAAAGAAAATGTTACTAAAATATGTGAAAGACATATTTTGTAGGAACCACATTGCACCAATTTTGCAAAATATGGGCAGTCCTGGGGACCAGTCCAATGGTTATAACAGTCCTCAGAGAAATTTACACTCCCCCCTTTCCAGATCCAGCCAAATCTGTATCAGAAGTAGCCATGTACAACTAGGAACAGCTGTCTAATTTAGGCATTGTATGCACTGATGCAAAATAATGCAGTAGAACAGGTCAGACCTTAGAAATCTCTAGCGTTTTACAACAGACTTTTCCTGGTTCCCAAACCCAACAACCAACTGACTGCCACAGAGAAGCAAGTCCACTTAGATGGACTCCATATGAGGCCTATACAGTGGCATTTGGAAAAACAATTGGAGGGTACCAGAGTCACTAGAAAAGGTGATCCCCATCCCCGGGTCATTCCTTCTCATCTACAGTGGTGGCTCCAGGAATTACATCATCTTCAAGGCCAATGACTACACCCCGTCAGTCATGCTCTGGAAATCTTTACAGATGCATTAAAAGAAGGATGGGGCACTCACTTAGGGGAGCACACTGCAAGGGGAATGTGGTCCTTTCTGGAAAGCAAGTTATGTATAAATTACCTGGAACTACAGGCGGTCTTCCTGGCCCTAAAATAGTTTCAAGACCTCTGTCTGAGCAAAGTAGTTCTCATAGATACAGACAACACCACAGTGGTTGCCTATATAAACAAGGAAGGGATCATGAGATCGGGCCCCTTGTATGCCCTGCTATGGAAAATCCTGACATGGTGCTCCAGGAAACAGGTAACTCTCAAAGTCCGACACATTCCTGGCCAGCTGAATGTGATAGCAGACAAATTATCCAGGCTAGGCCAGACCATCCAAACAGAGAGGTCCCTCCTTCCAGAGGTCTTCAAGTTAATATGTTGCCGGTGGCACCAGCCTCAAGCTGACCTGTGGCGACCATGTTTAACAACAAATTGCCTCAATTTGTGTCACCAGTTCTAGATCCCCTAACCTGGGGAGTGCATGCACCCAGTCTGCCTTGGGAGGATCTGGACCCATATGCCTTTCCAGTGGTAGCCATCTTGGGCAAAGTCGTGAAGAAGATGCAGGACTACCTGTTCAGGATATTCATTCTGGTTGTGCCAGATCCCATTGTGCCTGACTCTTCATGCCTGGCTTCTAGAGCCTCAGCTATCAAGGAGCAGGGTTTCTCTGAGGCATTGGCAACACAAATTGAGGAGGTGCTACGTTAATCAGGTGGACTTCAGGGTACCCCATATTAAGTCCATAGCTGACATCCTGCTGTATCTGTTCCAGGACAGGAAGTTAAACCAAGTACTATTGATGACTACAGCTAAGCCATGGCGGACAAACTGGGAAATTTGACCATCAATATCGTCAAAGGTCAGAATCTCACTCATTTCGACAATAGCTTCCACAGAGACAGACCTAAGGGTAGAAGGGACATCCATCCCCTTTCCCTGGTACTACACCAGCTGACAAAGGCTCCATTTGAACCCCTTAAGGAGGCCTACTTGAAGCATTTAGCCTTCAAGACTGTTTTCCTCTTGGCATTGGGAGTGAGATCTCAAGAAAAACATCAGACACCATTCAGATTGGTCAGAGGTGTCTGCCTACTCCTTTCCCAGCTTTCTTTCTAAAAACAAGCTGGCTAAAGAGGGTCCAGACAGTGTGGCCCTGATAGTTATCCCAGCCCTGGCCACTAGTCTGGATAAGTCTTTGAAGGGTAATAGGTCACTATGTCCAGTCAGAGCATTGCGCCACTATTGGATAGGATCTCGGACCTCGGTCAGAACAAGTAGTTGGTCTTTCTCTCCAAGACAGGCTTCGACAAAGATATCTCCCCTGCCACTATCTCGTCATGGATCAAGCAAACTGTCATCCTATGCTGTGAGCTCTCAGACCAAGAGTCCCTCACTCTATATCAGGTTAAAGCCCAGGATGAGAGGGCCTTTGCTGCTTTTAAGGCATTCCAGTCTGGAGTCTCCTTAGAGCAGCTATTATCAGCTTGCCATTGGAAGTCAAACAACACCATAACACAATTTTATCTGAAGGATGTGACCTGGGCTGATTCAGAGCTATTCCATTTGGGCTCTGGAGTGGCCATTCAGCAAATCCACCAGTGGCCCTTTTTACTGGGATTTGTATGTATGTATGTATTGTATATAGCTGACATTATGGCATCACTCTGTGGCGTCCGCGTGAACAACTTCTCCAAAACTACAAGACCCAGAGGCATGCTGTTTTTTTTTTTTAATGATACCTTAACTATTGAGGATGATAAATCGTAAAATTCATGCAGATCTATCTGTTCGCCTGTTCCCCGGAAGCGTTACAAGTTAGGTACCCCCATCCAAAGTTTGAAAATTTCAACACTTGTTCACAATTGTCTAATTCACTATTGAAGGGATTTTTCTCTTATCTTGCATATATGTACTAGGCCACTAGTAGATTCACTTATGTGAGTATCAGGTCTGGATCTTATTTTTTATGAAATTTTTAAATAATTTTTAATGCATTAAAATTCATTAAATAAGGCACGAAATCACTTATCTTGTAGGAAATTGATACTTAGTAGAGACATTGGTTTGGGGTTGTAGGTGTCCAACATCATGGTGTGACCTTGATTTACCTTGCCATAATGACTTTTGACCTAAAAAATCTTGTCCGGGTTATATCTTGGAAACCGTAAGGTGCAGGAAGTTAATAGTTGGTAGGGACATTGGTTATGGGGTGTAGGTGTGCAACGTCATTGTGTGACCACAATTTGACCTTTGACCTTGCCGTATTGACCTTGAGTTTGAAAATCTTGAATTGTCTTGTTTTAATACTTTACATACATTTTCTTTCTCGAAGATATTATTTTCTCTACTTAAACATTATCTGGACATTTATTTAAGTGACACCGCACTGAAAGTATCCCGGCCTTTGTACTGTTTCACTACTTCTATATGTCATGGTGTTGAAAACTATTTCCCCAGGCTGTGGTGTATGGGCATCTCTGATGCTATTTTGTGCAAATCTGACACAGGTAGTTGCAATATTTTAAATTTTAGAACCTATCAATGATTTTCGAAAAAAGCGGCTATTGTGGCCATGTTGTTTTTTAAAATGAGTACAAATTTTATTACAGACATGTTTTCATAGCCATAAACATTCTCTACAAATTTGGTGAAGATATCTTTATAAATGAATGAGATACGAAGGTTGATACAAAAATGTAACAAAGGCACACATGCACGCACACACACACATGCACGAAGGGCCTTTCATAATCTCTCAACCCCAGCCTTGACAAGCAGGAAATAATAATGCAACTGCAGTAACATCGGCTTTGTAGCACCCCTGTTCAGTTAAGAAGTTGAAGACTGAAAAGTACTTGAGCATTGCCATGGTGTTGCCAGATACCCTCCAAAACCTAGTCAGCTGTAGGTCCTGTTATGGTTAACATATCCTGAAAATTTGGTGTAAATCCATGCATTGGTTTAGGCAGTGGAAGATCCACCAATATTAAAACCCCAAAATATTCAAAGTGTGGTTGCCAGATACCCCCTCCCCCCAAAGCCTAATCAGCTCTAGATCCTCTTTCAGTTAACATATCCTGAACATTTGGTGAAAATTTGTGCATGGGTTCAGGCTCTGGAACACCCACAAACTTTAAGACCCAAAAATCTTAAAAGTGTTGCAGTGGCAAAAATTGTTGCCAGATACCCTCCAAAGCCTTATCAGCTCTAGATTCTCATTCGGTTAACATATCCTGAACATTTGGTAAAAATGCTTGCATGGGTTTAGGCTGTGGAACACCCACAAACTTTAAGATGCAAAAATCTTAAATGTGTTGTCATGGCAACAGTTACCAGATGCCCCTAAAATCTAGTCCGCTGTAGATCCTTTTGGGGTAAACATATCCTGAAAACTTGGTGGAAATCCATGCATGGGTTTAGGCTATGTTGTGGGATACCCCCAAAGCCTTATCAGCGCTAGATCCTCATTCGATTAGCATATCCTGAAAATTTAGTGAAAATCCGTGAATGGGTTTAGGTTGTGAAACACCCACAAACTTTATGCCTGCCTACAACGCCACCCAAACAGCGCAGGGGACAACTATAACCCGAGCCTTTGTGACATGCTTCTTTAGGGAGGTTCATTTCCCTGGACAGAATTCATACCTCTCTTCCCCTACCTCAGAGCAGGTCTGTTAAAAAGGGGTGAGGGCAACATTGGTATGCTGCCGTCAACCAAAACAGTATAATCTAGGGTCCTGCTTACAGCCGACATTGCGGTTCTATCACAGTCCCTAGTAACTGACCCACCTACCAAGCGGTAGTTATTCTAGAAGTTGTCAATTGGGTAGGGTGTATTACGCAATAAAATTGCATATTTAATAAGTAAATTAAAGTTTTAGAAGTTAATACCTTATCCAATGGACAGGTAACCCCCTCCCAACGAACTCCGCAATCCGCTTACTAGGGATCTATGACATCACGCTCTCTAGACAGGAGAGAAGTATAATGCGCCACCTAGACACCTAGACACCTAGACCACAGTACCAGACCAGTCCTGCTGGTGTGTATCACAGGGCAACTTTTTCTGTCATTTGGCAGGGCCAGTCGTGGTGACTGGCATAGTAATTGTCCATTAGGTAAGCTATTAACTTGTAAAATTTAATTTACTTACTAAATTTGCAATTTTTTGCCATTTCCAATATCATAGGATACAGGAAGTTACAATGACCATGATGCTTGAGACAGTGTGATGCTATTTTAGTCATGTTCATGAGAAATATCTGTTATGGTGTCTGAAATAAAAATATCAATATATTTTCACCTTTTATTGACAATCCTAAAGATGTCCATAACTTTATTTGATTAATATAGCATTAATTGTTTATTGTAAGACTTTTGAAACATTTGGATGTAATCCTTAGCAAATTACAAAAATAAATAACATTATAACCTAGGACTACACTGTGTGTACTAACCTCAAACTTATTAGTGAGTAAATAATTGTGCACACTGGATATAAATTATTTCAATCCAGAGAGCATTGCCTGGAGATTTAATTTAGTTGAGCTATATCCATATACAATCTATAATCTGAAAAAATGGTCCTGTCATCTAATATAAAATGAAATTCAGCAATTGGTATATGATTTGTCATGTTGACTTGAAGATATAGCAAAAGTAGAAGCATATCCTGAGGTCAAATGAGATTGTGCCCACTTGACGTCAATATACCCCATGACAGGCCACCTTTCTTGCCACAGACATTCATTGGGTAGTTTTTTGTAGCACACAATTTGTGTGATTCACAATTATTATAAACCACTTTTTTATTTTGCTTTTGGCCAATCTTGCTACAAAGATGAGATTAATCATTTTCAGTGTATTTAAATAGTTTTCAGAACTTTCTAAAATAGTATAACATAACCTTTGTAGGGCTTTAAGATATTAAAGGAGATATAAAATCATAAAATACTATGATTAGATCTTAGCATATTAACTTGTATCTCAAGAATTTTGGATTTCTAATATGTAGAAAAAACAAGCAATCAGTGCCCGTGAACAGGCTCTGTGTCAGCTGACTGTATGTTTTGAGTTTCAGAGTAGATGTGAAAGAAGAAAAGGACACAAAAGTTGTGCCCTACAAATGGAATTCAGAAGTACCAACTTCAAGTTAACTGTTAAGGCGTACAAAAGGTGGAGAAAATTTAAACAAAATACTGTAAATGCAAAAGATTTCAAGCTACAACTGATTTACTCAACAGTGAGAATCTCAGAGTAGCTATTGCTCAGCTATGCTATGACCTATAGGGCTACAATTTCACTATGTTATAGCTGACCCAAAAGTAGGCGAATAACCTAGTTAAAGAAAATACTCTAAATGCAATAGTTTTCAAGTAACAACTGATTTACTCAACACTCAACAGTGAGAACCTCAAAGCAGCTATTGCTCAGCTACTCTATGAGCTACAGGTCTGTAATTTCACTATGTTATAGCTGATACAATAGTAGGTGAATAACATATTAAAAAAATCTCCAAATGCAATACTTTTCAAGTTACAACTGATTTACTCAACAGTGAGAACCTGAAAGTAGCTATTGCTCAGCTATGCTATGACGTATAGGTCTAAAATTTCACTATGTTAGAGCTGACCCAAAAGTAGGTGAATGACATATTTAAAGAAAATACTCCAAATGCAATAGTCAAGTTACAACTGATTTACTCAACACTCAACAGCGAGAATCTCAAAGAAGCTATTGCTCAGCTATGCTATGACCTATAGGTCTACAATTTCACTATGTTAGAGCTGACCCCAAAGTAGTTGAATGACATATTTAAAGAAAATACTCTAAATGCAATGGTCAAGTTACAACTGATTTACTCAACACTCGACAGCGAGAATCTCAAAGAAGCTATTGCTCAGCTATGCTATGAGCTATAGGTCTACAATTTTACTATGTTATAGCTTACCCAAAAGTAGGTGAATAATATATTTAAGCAAAATTTTCCAAATGCAATAGTTTTCGAGTTACAACCAATTTACTCAACAGTGAGAACCTCAAAGAAGCTATTGTTCAGCTATCCACTGAGCTACAGGTCTGCAATTTTACTATGTTATAGCTGACCCAAAAGTAGGTACATAACAAAACAAATTCTCTAAATGGAATAGTTTTCAAGTTACAAGCGATTTACTCAACAGCAAGAACCTCAAAGTAGCTATTACTCAGCTATGCAATGAGCTACAGGTCTGAAATTTTACTATGTTATAGCTGACCCAAAAGTAGCTGAATAACACATTTATACAAAATTCTCTTAATGCAATAATTTTCAAGTTAGAAGTGATTTTACTCAATATGGAAGGTACTGAAAAGTCAGAAAGTAGCTATTACTCACTTCGCTATTGGGATAGACACCCAAGTTACTCGCCATGTTGTAGCTATGTACAAATTAGCTGAATAACGTATTTTAACAAAATGCTCTAAATGCAATACTTTTCAAGTTATAAGTGATTTAGTGCATGATTTCATGAATTTTCCTGCATTAAAAATTATTTTAAAAATTCATAAAAAATAATTTAGAAAGATCCAGGACTGATACTCACACAAGGTAATCTACTTGTGGCCTAGAAAATATATGCTGGATAAGAAAAAATCTTTGCAATAGTCCATGAGAAAATAAGTGATTTAGTGCCCGATTTCATGAATATTAATACATTAAAAATTATTTTCAAATTCATAAAAAATATTTAAGACAGATCTAGGCCTGATACTCGCACAAAGGAATCTACTTGTGGCCTAGTACACATATGCAAGATAAGAGAGAAATCCCTGTAATACTCAATGAGAAAATTGTGATATAGTGTTAAAATTTCCACACTTTAGGCGGGGATACCTCAGTTGTAATGGCTCTGTGGAACAGATGAACAAACATATCTGCATGCCTTGATAAATTTTTCATCCTCGATAGATATCTTTTAAAAAAACAGCATGTCTCTGGGCCTTGTAGTTTTGGAGAAGTTGTCCATGCAGACGCGTTCGCCACAGAGTGATGCCATAATGTCAGCTGACTGACAAGTCAGCTGACATAAAAACATACACCCAGGCACACGTACAATCACATTCAGATTTATCATACATAAATACCACACATTATCTGCAACCCCCACTGCTTATGCACACTGAAGGTCTACTCATTGTGGGATATATCCCCAAGGGTATTTGCATGCCAGAATTCAGTTTCATACTGGGTGTGTGTGGGGGGGTGATATTAAAGAGAAAAGGCCGAGAAAGAAGCAGATACTCATAGTACACACAGGTCAAGTTTAAATACCTCAAATACTCGGAAAGTATTACAGCTAAACAGCTTAGATTTGCACATGATTTACATTAAAAAGTAGGATAACTCAGTTTATATTAGTTTCAAAGCTTTAGGCAAGATAAGACAAAAATAGGAAAAATTTTATATAGACAGTTAATCACTATCCAACAATCATTATCACCTGATTCATCTCGAAATTGATTGGGATGAGGTAGAGCCATGTTACATAGTTTTGAGAAAAAGTGGTCCAAAAAGTATAAACTGGATCCTTGTAGTAATTTTAGAGACTTTATTGTGACCTTACAATTAAAGCTACAGACCTCGAATTTCCCAAAAGGATCACATAGAATTTCTATCTACTTCAGCTTGAGGCTAGTGAAACTAACCACTTCCAAATTACAAGGCAAAATATATGATAAAATAGAGAAAAGTCCAGAGATGGAGTCTTTGTAGGCTTTATAAATAGTCTAAATGTCAACTTGAAACTTTGAAGTTTGTCATGTATTAACATATTCTATGTCCATAGATCAGATTTTAGCTGGATAAACCGTATTAAAGTGGCAAAAGGTGCATAAAATGGGGCCAATGGAAATGTTTTATAGACCTTAAAGTGACCTTAAAATTTAAACTACTGACCTCAGACTTTCCACAAAGATCACATGCAAAAGTTATATTAGTAGACCTACCATTTGGAATTGACAAGGCAATATATGTGAAAAATGTAAAAAAGGCCCAAAGGTGGGTCTTTAGGTACCTCATACACAGGTTAAATGTCCATTTAAAACCTTGATTCTTGATAAAAAGTAACATATTAAGATATTCTCACATGAGAGATTAGGTGGCTGAGGCAATATGGTTTGCAAGGTACAGTGCTTAAAAGTAACAATAAGTGCATATGATGGGTCATAATGCGCATACATTAGGACCTTCAGGTGACCTTAAGTTATATCTACTACAGTTTAAGTCTGTTCAAATTAGCCATTTCCAAGTTACAAGGCAAAACATGTGAAATAAAGAAAGATCGCATATAAGGGTTATATCTGCTATACAGTTGGAGTCTGGTCAGATTTGCCATTTCAAAGTTACAAGGCAAAATATGAGAAAGATGCAGAAAAAAGTCCTCTAGGTAGGGTGTTTATGGTATACAGGTTAAATATCACTTTAAAGCCTAGGTGTTTGGCACATGTAAAAACAGCATATTACCGGGTAATATATTCCCAGATGAGAATTTAGGTGAATGAACCATAGTTTTCGAGCTACATGGCTTAAAGAGACAAAAAGTATATAGAATGGTCTCTATGGACATTTTAGAGACCTTAAGATGACTTTAAACTACATTGGGCCAACTCGGCGCCAACATATCCCCAGACAGGTCATCACTCACGCCACAGGTTTTGATCGGGAATTTTTTAAAACATAATTACCCATTATTATATGAACTTCAGCACATCAATCTACTCTGTTTATATCTTCCCAAGGAAGATGGTGTATCCCCAGACGCCGAATACATAACTCAAATTATATTTTCAATCTTCCTGCAATGATAACTCTAAACCTATTTTCAAAGTATTTAAATGATTGATGATTGAATGTCCATTCTAAAATAATAATCCCAAAAGAGCATATCTGTTTCTATATTTGTTGACAAATAAAATATTATTTTTAACTCAACTCATCATACTTTTCAATCTTCCTTCAAAGTATTTAAATGATTGATGATTCAATGTCCATTCTAAAATTCATAATCCCAAAAGCGCATATCTGTTTCTATATTTGTTCACAAATAAAATATTATTTAAAAAAAAATTATTTATATTATTATTTTATTATATTATTTTTAGAATTTGCAAATTGTTTTCAGTTATTCATTTCCTCTATACCTATATATGTGGTCCATATATATGCAACCTAAATATGTGACACAATCTCAGTTCTGACTCCCCTTTGTGTTATATGTAATGAAGCCCACCACCTCCCACCCCCACCCCTCTCCCCTTCTCCACACCTCTCTCACTATTACACAAGATCTGCAACCCCATTGAGTTCTTTGTTTATCATGTGATATCATTAAATACCTTTGTTTATTTAGTGTCACTCAATATAGATGGAGGTCCCAGAGGTGGGTGGGGGGAATCCGGGTGGGGGATGTGGGTTGGGACTACAAAGAGATGGAGTGCTACAGCATAAATGGTAAACAAACAATCTATATAAAAGGGGTACTCAAATACAAAAAGAATTGAGAATTTTAAGTATGTGATTATCAACTGAAATGAGTTCATAACTGTAGGAGCTGTGTCAAAATTAACTGAGGCAAGTTGAATAAAACTGGGCTAGTTGAGGGTTAAAAATCCCCTAGTTTTACTACATAAGGATATAATTTCATTAATATTGGGACTTAAAGCTCACTTAAAGTGTCCATTTTGTCTACTTGAATATGTTTAACCAGTTTCATTTTAAAAAGTTAAAAACTCAGCAAGCAGAGGTATAACACACAAAAATAAGTTCTTAAAATACTAAGATAGCCATAACATTATTAATATTCAAAATTTAAATAGACAGGCATTTCCTTTTAAAAATTCAAAGATTTCAGCTCTATAACCCACATAGTTTGACAGTTACTGGGCTTTAAAGTGGCATAATGTCCATAAATTGGGTTTCTGTGGGCATTTTACAATTGTTAAAGAGACCTTAGCAATTAAACTACAGATCTGAAACTTTTTGGGGGACATACATAACAAACAAAAATTGTATATAATACAGTTTAAGACTTGTCACACTAAGCATTTCCAAATAACAGGGCAAAATACGGAAAAAATGTCAAAAAAGGCACTTGGGCGAGTGTCTATGGCCCTCATACACAGGTTAAATGTCTACTAAAAACCTTGATTTTCGGCACATGTAAAAAGGACATAATAATGCATTCCCAGGTGGGATTTCAGCTCCATCAATCACATAGTTTAACAGTCACAGGGCTTAAAGGTGGTAAAAAGTCCAAATATTGGGTCTCTGTGGGCCTTTTAGAGATCTCGATGTGGCTTTCAAATTAAAGCTTCAGACTTAAAATTTGTTACATACTAAGATTACACATAGAATATGTATCTAATAAAGTTTGAAACTTCTCAGACTTACCATTTCCAAGTTACAGAGCAAAATATGTGAAAAATGTCTTAAAAGGGTCACTCAGGTGGGTGTTTAAGGTCCTCATACACAGGTTAAATGTCTACTTGAAGCCTTGATTTTTGGCACATGTAAAAAGAACATAATAATGTATTCCCAGATGAGATTTCAGCTCTATCAGTCACATAGTTTAACAGTCACAGGCCTTAAAATTGGCAAAAAGTCAACTACTGGGTCTTTATGGGGCCTTCTAGAGACCTAAATGTGGCCTTCAAATTAAAGCTTCAGACTTAAAATTTGTCACATACTAAGATTACACATAGAATATGCATCTAATACAGTTTGAAACTTCTTAGACTTACCATTTCCAAGTTACAGGGAAAAATATGTGAAAAATGTCTAAAAATGGTCACTCGGCTGGGGATTTATGGTCCCCATACACAGGTTAAATGTCTTCTTAAAGCCTTAATTTTTGGCACATATAAAAATAACATACTAATATCTTCCCAGATAGGATTTGAGCTCTATCAGTCACATAGTTTGACAGTCACAGGGCTTAAAAGTAGCAAAGAGTCCAAATATTGGGTCTTTGGGAGCCTTTTAGAGACCTCAATTTGACCTTCAAAATTAAAGCTTCAGACTTAAAATCTGTTACATACTAAGATTACACACAGAATATATATCTAATACAGTTTGAAACTTCTCAGACTTACCATTTCCAAGTTACAGGGAAAAAGATGTGAAAAATGTCTTATAAGGGTCACTCGGGTGGGTGTTTATGGTCCTGATACACAGGTTAACTGTCTATTAAAGGCCTAAATGTTGGGGCACATATAAGAAAACACATAGATATATTCCCAGATGATATTTAACTTAGATGAGAGACATAGTTTGAAAGCTACAGTGCTTGAAAGTGGCAAAAAGTGAATAAATTGGGTCTCTGTGGGCACTTTTGAGACCTTAAGTCGACCCCTTTGGGTAAACCTACAGCCCTAAAATTTTCTACAGACAAGGATTACATATCAAAGTTATACCTAGCGCAGTTTGAGACTCATCAGAATTACCACTTCCAAATTATAGGGCAAAATATGTGAAAAGTATAGCAAAAAATCCCTAAGTGGGGGTATTTATGGGCCTCAAACACAATTTTCTCCTCAACTTAAAGTCGTGATTTTCGGCACATGTACTAAGAACATGTTAATGTGTTGTCAGGTAAAATTTCAGCCAGCTGAGCATCATAGTTTGTGACCTACAAGGCTCTAAGTGGCCAAAAGTCCAATTTCTGACCTTAAGGTGGCCATAAGTTCTTTTTTACTGGGAGTTTAAGGTCACCTTAAAATAGGGATCTTCCTTTGGGCACCCTTAACATGTGTACCAAGTTTGAAAAAAAAATATTAATTTGTTTTTGAGTTATCGCGTCCACAAGGAAATTTCTACAGCGGCGGCGGCGGCGCGACGGACCTGAATCCAATATATCCCCGACTTTCGTCTGGGGATATAATTAAAGTTACACACCTTAAATTTATCACAAAGACTTCACATAAAAGTTTTATCTAGTACAGTTTGAGACTCCTCAGGATTACCATTTCCAAAATGTGGAAAAAAATCCCTACGTGGGTTCTTTATGGGCCTCACACACAATTTTTAACTCAACATAAAGTTTTGATTTTTGGCATGTGTAAGAAGAATATATTCGCGTATTCTTGGATAAAATTTTAGCCAGATTGGCCACACAGTTTGTGACCTAGAGGGCTTTAAATGGCCAAAGGTCTCTCTCTAACCTTAAGATGGCCACAATGTCTTTATTATTTGGAGTTTAAGGTCACCTTACAATAGGATTCCTCTCCTGAGCCAAATACATGCGTGTGCCAAGTTTAAATGAAATCTGTGAAGGTGTTTTCGAGTTACCACACACACAAAACGTGTGGTGGGGGTGCGAAGGACTTGTAGCCAATATATCCCCAACTTTGATCTGGGGATATAAACAAGTGATACTTTCAAAAAAAATTACAGGAAATCAAGCAAGTGAAAATGTGTTTTAAGACTAAACCTGGTGACCACTGATAGCATTAAAAGAATAGAAAATTAAACTGAATGTGGTGAGACCTGAAGAAGTCAAGATGTACCCAGATCTGTGTCTTTATGCATATGATTGATCCATATTTGTACATGAGGAGTGTGCAAATGTTTATCACAATCCTTAATTAACCTGTAAAAGTAAACCCGTTATGTTAAAACTTCATGTACAGACTGCTTCTCTGGTAAGTAGGGTGAAATAACCTTGAAAATATGAAACCATGTTAATGTGCTAAGGAAATATATTGCATTCAGACCACAAGTTCAATGCTATTTCCCTCTAGTTAAAACACCACAGAGGTCCAATAACTGACTAAAAAGCATAATTGTGACTTGTGACAATGCAAATGTAAAGAGACCGTAAACTTTGCACTTTTACTTCAGATTATAAATTAACGTTCCTGGTAATAGTAAATACTATATATATAAAAACATCTGTTTATTTGCAATCAGTTGGGTTAAGTTCTCATTCAAGATACTTGACTCATTTTTCATAAATACAAAATCCCTTTAAAGGACAAGAAAAATGACAGTTTATAACATGTTGCTAGTTTAAAACTTTCACATTTGGATACCAAATGGCTTTAAAAACAAAGACTGGTACACAGAGACTTTGCACACAATTTATAATAATCGGCCTATAAAAAGTACTTATGCTAATAAACTACATCTACAACTAGAGCCAGGTATGAAAACAAAATTGATACAGCATGAAGCTTAGTATGTTCATCCACGTAAATAAAATACATGAAAACATTGGCAACACTTTGTTTTACCCTGTGAACTTCATAAGCTAGTTACATACACACACAAACACCAAAAAAATTCAGTATATTTACATTTTGATATTCCAGAAAAATTTACTTTCAAGAACTATCATGTACAAACATGATTATGACATCATTTGACATAACTTCATTTTTGAGTTCTTTTTGAAGTCTTTATTACTCTGATATATATATAACTGTTACAAATAAGGAATGACTAAAGCATACAAATCTTTTGTGTCACACTTAAATGAATGTGAACCAATCAGCCAGCAAAATGTTTAACTCACAAAAAGTAAAAGTATTAGTGCTTTAAACTTTGAAATTTATATCCAAAAAAGATATTTCATAAATAAAACTATGAATTCCCTGCAAACAACATGGCTTAAATAAAGTTATACAAAGTTTCTCTTAGTTATCAAAATACAAGTGCTGTAGTACATATTACATATAAGCAAACAATGTTTTAACAAAATAACTACCTGGTAAACCAAATGCAAATACAACAAATCATTTCTGCATTGACTATTTATTACATCACAAATTTAAGTTTATATAGCATATAATAAATGACCTCTGCCATTTCAAAGGTTTCCTTTTGAACAAGGGTGATGCTTAACTGTAACCTAGCATTACAAACCATTCACCCTGTGCAGTTTCAGTGACTGAAAGCCACATATTTACTGAATACTTTTAACACTTTATCTCATAGATGTGTCGCTTCATCAGTGGTGGTAGAGGAAGTTCGTTGACCTGGGACCGATCTTTAAGACATTTGGCAATACGCAGAGCACATTTTTCTTGTAGGGAGAGATAACGACAAGTGCGATTTCCAATTTCCATCTCTGTGAGCTCTGCTGTAGAGCTGATTATAGGAAACAGTTCTTCTCTGACTTGGTCAAGACCTGTGAAGGCCACACCAAGAGATTTTCCATTCTTAAAGAAAGTTAGTGTCCCTCGATAAAGGTCAAGGTGAACGCCAATGACTGACTGGAAAAATGGATCACAGTACTTTCGGCAAATACCATTATGCCAAAGAGTTCCTTTGTAACAGAGACCCCAACTCTTGCCATCCAGACCTGAAAAAACAATGTACATGTACTGAATAAATATTTACAATTTTACTTTGTATACAAACTTTCAGATACAATATTTAAAAAAAAGTTTGAAGCATTGACAATAGAAACATCTATTCTATTTTCAAAAACTTAATTTTCTTGAAGTCAATTCGTTAATTTTTATGCAGGAAAATCTAAGATATGTTGAGTACAACATTTGGTCAAAATTAAATCATAAGCTGCAGCAATGATGCAATTAAGTACACTACACTGAATAGAAACTTCAAATGGTTGTATTCCTGAAATATGTTGCACCCCAATTGACAGATGTGGGTGGAAAATTAAGTTAAAATATGAAATAAGACAGAAATATTAAAATTTAAGCTTACCTATAAGATTAATATATTTGCAGTCTGTTGTGTGCAGTAATGTGTCTTTGGTGCCAACTCCAATCATAACAGAGGTACCATAGGCTGGCTCTGTTAACCTGATTTCCCAGTAATGTTCACCCTCAGTGAATCCATGTGTTCCTCGAACAGCTGTAAAAGTTTTTTTGGCTTTTATCAGAAATAGAATAGACTGCACTGATAAAATATTCAACTGTAATGAAGTCTCAAACCTTTTATTAGGTTCTGAATATACCCTGATAATAACCGATACAAAATATCAAGATCACTTTACATATTTAAGGAAACTTAGAATGACTATTCAATTAAGTTAAATGATAACCTTTTTGCTAATTTATCGGTGTACATGCACCTACACGAAAAATGAATTTCATCATGTTTTCTGTGCTTTTGGCATTAAGTAACAAAGTTATTTCTGAACAAATAAAATAACAACCAACTATAGGGATTACATCTGTATTGTAATATACAATGTAAAACACTGTGTTTACCTGCAGCTCCTTGACTTCCAACAACAGGGTCAGTATGGAAGTAGGCTGCATTGGAATCCCTGGATAAAACTACTTCAGGGGATTTGCTTCTGCTGTCCCACACCCAATTCTCTTTGCAAACCTTTTCTTCTTCTGGCCCAGACCATTGCATGGGCTCATCCGGCATACCCACTGTCCCTGTAACATTTTTATTTCACTTATACATATATCATGAAAAGACTATATATAAAGTAATCATTAATTTTGCATGAACATACAACTATTTAATTATAGTTATTAGGTAAATCAGGTAACATATAGAACTTATCAATCAAGAGACAGTGACAAATATGTTGAAAATTCCGACAAAAAGAAAAGTATTGAAACACATCAATATAATGTATTATTCAATTTCTTTGAATAGAACAAAACTCTTCACAATTACTTGATACCTATTTGTGCTTCACAAGTTTTTTAATTGGGTGCAAAATTACCATTCACCATTTTTGTATGTTTATTGTATGCAATTAACTTACCCATGTTTTTAATAAAGTAGCTTCAGCAATATGCTATGTTACTGGGATTTATTTTTCTCACAGATCTGAAAGTATTTGAAAACAATATCATGAACACAGTATAAGTAGGGAATTTCACTATTTGATTACAATTTGCATTAATTTACTGTAAACATAACTTTTATAATCTGCCCGAAAGAAAGATTGAACGTGAAAAGTATATCATAGAACTGTACTGAGTTGAATGTTTTTAACATACTAAAGTGGGAGGACGTGCAGAATGAAGTACAATTTTAACAGTAGCCTTAATGCCAATTACCACTAAAATCACAACAAATGTAAACTTACCTTCCACTAATGATTTCCCTGTTATCTGAGCAGTTATTTCCAATGGTTTATGTCTTATTTTTGTAAAATATTCCGTGTACGACTACAGATACTGCACCTCCGTCATCACGTTGTTTCTGGTTTTGACCAGTTCTTGTTATTATTTTGTACAACATATTTCATGTCCGTGTATTTTACTTTGGCCCCAGAGTATTTACACTAATATTTCATATTACAGGAGAAAAATAAATAGTTATTAAATATATTGCAATACAAAAAATGCGAAATATATATCAATAATTTTTATTGGGTCATTATATAATTATTTATCTTTAAATTTATAAAAAATATAATAACTATGAGGAAATACAAAAGCAATGTCGCATGAACTTTTCAAAACACAATCTTTATTATTTGATTGGCTGTGCCTGCACACACCTCCTGACACACCTTTTTTGACGTCATACTGTGTTTGGTGGTCGCAGGATTGTAAACATCCGGTGTCCATCTTGAATATATCCACTTAACCGTTGCAGTTGTGACGTTTAACAACACCATGGACGATTTTCTTGAAGAAGACAAAATGTAAGCACCAATCCAGCACTCTTTAATGCTACGTATTCTTTGGTCAATGGAAACATTTCTTTGGTCCCCATAAGTGCCCAACAAAAATTAGTTTAGAAAATCCAGTCAACCTACTCTCAGTACTGAGTACTCAAGCCGGGATTCCTCAAGCCAAGTGATACTGTAGCAGAGAGGCCCTCATGCAAAAATTTCCCACCCAACTTCTTGGAAATTCTATCTCCCTTACTGATATAGTCAAGAACCTAGGTGTTACTTTCAACTCTGGGAACACCTTTACTGCTCAGCCAGTGAAGTTTGTCACCCCAGTGAAGTTCGTCACCTGCATTTTATGACAATATTAAAGAGTTTTCACTGTCCAGTTACGGCATACATGTATACCTTGCCGTTGGAAGAAGCTATTCCATTTAATTAAATGTGAATATTGCCTGTCCTTGAGCGTTTTTACAGCAGGTGACGAACTTCACTGGGGTGACGAAATTCACTGGCCGACCAGTACCAGTCACATAACCAAGGATTGTGATGCCTGTTACTATCACCTCAAAGACCTACCCGTAATACACATTTTCAAATTCCTCCTTGTGGAGACTGCAGCTTTGCTTGCAAACTAAATGATTAGCAGTCGACTTGACTACTGTAACTCCCTAATCTATCGCATAAATAAATATGTGGCTTAACTCCAAAAGATTCAAAATGCCCTTTGTAGAATTATTTTTTGACTTGATAGAATTTAACAAGCCATTTCACTCCTTCAAAAACTACACTGGCTCACCATTTGATACTGAATCTAGTTTAAATATAATCTAGTTGCTTTCAAGGCCATTAAATTCTCCCAACCAACATACTTATCATCCTTGATCGAAACCAGTACCCTCACTCGTGGAAATTGGCTACCTCTTTCCTCAGTTTGTCCTAGAAAGGACATTGGTAAACAAGTTTTGTAATGGTTTCCCCCAATTAATGGAACAGACTCTCACAATCAGTCCGATCACAGCACACAATATCAGGTTTCCCAAGCTAGCTAAAAACCTATTTGTTTAGACTAGCATATCCTCCACCATAGGGAATTAAGTCATAGAACTCGTGACCACGGAAACTCGCAACCACCATCTTGCTACCACAACTCGCTAATGTAAACTCGCTAACATGTGATTTGTGACGGTTTTGTCATAGTTTCGCTGTGTAACTAAATTTACTTTATCATTATCGCTAAACATACACATGTAAGAGTGAATACGGGCATTTGAGACCGTTTTTTTGTCATAGTTTCGCTTTGTAACTAAATTTAATTTATCTGTCTCGCTAACATGTCATAGTTTCACTGTGTAACTAAACTGTAACATACACATGTATATAAATGATATATAAATTCGGGGCTCCCAAATTGGGAGTATGTAATGGGCAATGAAACACTTTTAATGCACACACAGAGTTTATTTACCACCTTCTCCACTTGTGGTGGTCTGGGCAGCATGTTCTTGACTTTCTTCAGTATCTTCTTGTAATCCTGCTTCCTCTTGCTGGACATCATGACGAAGACCATGGGTACCTGTTTGAGCTCTCCATTCTTCTTCAGGGGCCGGATTCACGAAAGGTCTCAAGTCTTAGCCAAATCTCAGCTGAGATTTTGCTCAAATCTAAGATTTTAGTCTCAGCTGAGATTCTGCTCAAGTTGAGATTCACAAAAGGAATCTCAGCTGAGACCAAAATCCCAGCCAAGTTTTGAGTCTGGACCAATCAAAACTGATGTAACATTTTGTTGAGATTAGTGGAAAGTTTACATATTTATATCTTACCACTCTACCATATATACTCACATTTTAGAATATTTGGAATCAAGCAAAACATTGTCTTTTTACTATAATTTTTACTAACATTCAAAAGAACTGATTATAACAGCAAAACAAGCCACTCATGTAAATTTGTTATGTAAATGTTTACTGTTGTTTTTGTGCAAACTCTTAATATATATTCATATTTTGTGTTACAAGTTAAATAATATGTCACACTTCACTATTTTCATTTTGTTTTGTGACTTTTTATTACATATACTCTATTTTATGAAAACTTAAGTCACCCCCTAGGCAGTCTTAGATTTGAGACCAAATCTGAGAAAAATCTTAGCCTGAGATCTTTTGTGAATCCCAGCTGAGCAAAAGGTCTCAAATCTGAGAAAAATCTAAGAAAAATCTTAGATTTGAGACCAAAATCTCAGATTTGAGACTTGAGACCTTTTGTGAATCCGGTCCCTGGAAACATTGGATTGAAAATAATTGGGTGAATGAGGGGGTTTTTATACACAAATATGCCAGACAATTTGCATAACCCTAAACAAAGAATGATTGCATTTGACCACTGTTAGGGATTTGGATTGCCTTTTACTTTCACACCTCTTAATACCCATAGAATGCTAACACTGAAATGCAATCAGTGTGTATCATGAGAGGTATTGTGATCCTAACAAACAAGTGTAATTAGGGTAGAGGGGGGTTCAGTCAAGTGATTGATGTTTACATCAAAGGGCATTTTATTTATTCTTGCTTGCTAATAAATTCTAAATTTTTGGTGCAAATACAAATCTTTCTGACTAGTTTTTCTCTGAAGAGAGTGTAAAGTGTCAAACAATATGATACCAAACACTACAGGTAAATATCTTGCCAAAGCCGTTCTATTGAGAATATATAAATTACAATTTTAGTTACACAGCGAAACTATGACAAAAAACGTCAGAAATGCCCGTATGTTATGTGTTAGCGAGTTCTGGTAGTGAGATGGTGGTCGCGAGTTTCCGTGGTCGCGAGTCAAATGTAAATCCCACCATAGTATATCTCCCCTGGTGGGTTCTAATTTAGATCTCGACCTGGTATGTCCCTAGACTTTCCCGTTTTGACCTCAAGCACATTAGAGGATGTTGTATCAATTTTGTGCTATGTAAATGATTCTATTCTTTTCTACAGAATTCTTTTCATGCGATATACTCTATTGTGATTGCAAGATTTTAGCTTGTAACATTAACATGATGGATACACAAAATATTTTATATTTAAAGCAGATGTGTACCCAGTAGGCATCTCCATTATCAACGTTCCAGTCTAAATGGTTTTATTTATTTTATCCAGTCTAAATAATTATGATGTTGAAAGGGTACAGGTGACAAAAGTTCTTGGTACGTGTTACTATTGATGAAAAATTAACTTGAAAATATCATATAGCTCCTATTAATGGCAAAATCAATAAAAATACATCAGTTATCTACAGAGTAAAGAAACTTATACGTTTTTATGCATTAAAAACATTATATTCAACATTGATTTTACCATATTTAAGTTATTGTTATATAATTTGGGCCAATGCCAGTAAATGTAACTTGAAAAAAGTCATTGTATTGTAGAAAAGAATTGTAAGAGTAATTTGTAACTCTAACTACAGATATCATATGTCACCACTTTTTAAGAGGTATAAGGCTATAAGCTACTAAAATTTAGTGATTTAATAAATATAAATATTTTAATAGTAATGTTCAAAGTACATAATAATGTCATTGGTGTGAAACTTTGGAATAGCCTGAGCAATGATAAAACAAATATAACTTGCTTAAGAAAGTTTAAATTTGAGGTTAAAAAGAACATTTATGATACTGTTTATTTGAAATAATGTTATATTTTATATAAGTGTATTATCTTGATCTAATATGACGAATTTCAAAATTGTATTCAAAATTGTATTCATTGTATAAATGTATCGCCTTTTGTAGTTATAAGTTAAAACTTAAAATAAATATATTTTTAAAAAGACGTAACCAAAAACAGGGGTGGCATCAAAACAGAATATTCAGAAGTGAAATAAGTCTGAAATAAGCCCATAAGTCAAAACTCACGAATGAAGACATCAGGCTACATATTCTTAAAAAAGAAGAATTGTTTATTATACACACAATTATTGTGGGATAAAAAAAGTGCACTAAATGTTGCAAATGTTACTACTGAAAAAAGAGCTGTTTTTGTAATAGACTTTAACTACCTGCAACAATCTTATATATAATACGATTTAATATCCTGTAAAACAAGTAGACCCAAAAATCGTAGAGTAGAACTATTTTAAATAGTGCAATGATTTAGTGCAGTAATACATCTTGTAAATGTGTGATTGTTGAACCTATTTTCTAGTCTATTACAAAAGCTTACTATAGTCTTTTTCAGCTAACATTTTGCTTTAGTGTGGGAAAATGTTGCACAGTTAGCAACAAATATGTGGTAATGGAGGTCATTTGAAGAAAAATCTGTGTCATCATAGATGGTTCATATTCAATCCAATTTCAAGTGTTAATCCCATTGTAAGGTCTTGAGATGTGAAGAGAATAGTTGGGATAGTCATGGAGTATGAATCATTCTAACATGACAGCGATGTAACAGAGTTTCTGATTGGCTAATCGAACAAAAATACCATGCTCAGTATTATCTCGAAGTTGTGGCTGTTACTTCCGGTTATTGTTAGACTCCTAAAAACGTAAAATACAGCACAAAAAAGTAATAAAAATATTTTATTATGGACATATCACGTTTTCGCCTTTATGATCTAAACCCAGAATTTGTGCTCTAAATTTGCCTAGAGCATGGATTTTTATGGTATATCCCTATATTTTAACAGGTTAGGTTTGACCTTAAGCTCTTCCAATGTCAAATTAATGCATCAGATTAAGCCATGAAGTGTTGTGATTATAATGATTGTCTCGAAAATTATTTTTTATGAATATTATTGACTGATTAGATTGAAACATCAGCTCCTTCAAGTTGAACCAGACTGCCAGTTTACTGGCCTCTCTGTCTTTTTAATAAGTACCTGTATAACAAAAATGGTACATGCATTGTCACAGCTTAAAATGTAGTGTTTTTATTCAAAAGCACTTGTATTGTTTTCACCTATGGTGTCCGAATGGGCAGGTGGGCAGCCAACAGGAAAAAGCTTGTCTGGGCTGTATCTCAGAAACTGTAAGGTGTAGGAAGTTGATACTTGGTAAGGACATTGGTTTGGGGTGTAGGTGTGCAACATCATTATGTGACCGTGATTTGACCTTTCTGTAGTGACCTCAAAATTGAAAATATTGTCCGGGCTATATCTCAGAAACCATAAGGTGTAGCAAGTTGATACTTGGTAGGAACATTGGATGGGGGTTGTAGGTGTGCAACATCATGGTGTAATCATGATTTGACCTTGTCGTATTGACCATGATTTTTAAAATCTTGTCCGGGCTCTTGAATTCTGTAAGGTGTAGAAGGATGACACTTGGTAGGGACATTGGTTAGGGGGTGTAGATTATTCTGTGTAGTTTTACATTATTGTGCTATTTCCATTGACATCTATTCTCCAGTTAAGAAATTTTACAACATGATAATTTTTAGTGTACTGATTAATGCTGTCATCTTGCTGTTGAATTGTCTTGTTTTAATGCTTCATGTTTACATACATTTTCCTTTTCTTAGACATTATTTTCTCTGCTTAAACATTATTTGGACCTTTGTATAACTGACACTTCTGAAAGTATCCAGATCTTTGTACAGTTTCACTACCTCTATATCTCATGGTGTTGAAAAATATTTCCCCAGGCTGTGGGGTACGGGCATCTCTGATACTATTTTTAGGGGTTTGACAAGTGCTATTTTTAGGATTTTAATTAATATTAATGATACTATCTGGTTTTTCTTCTTAAAAATGTATGATTTGTTAATGTAATTCTTTGGATGATTTAGTATTTGTATTTTATTTTGCTACAATAGCTTAATACCAGGGACTAAGTGCTATATTGGCTGGGCCAACTCAAGAAAAATAAGCACCTGCTGGGCACATAGACAGTGACATAGTACACAATTTCCTTCTTCTTGTTGGCTACCATATTGCTAGAAACATCAATTTTATTAGCAACGAGTGTCGTCTTTTCTTAGTGGATAGACATATTGTTGGATATTCATTTTTGATCACTTGAACTATGTAATAGTATAGATTAATATACATGTATTTGTGAGATTTCACAGAAAACATAAGAATTTTTCTTTAAATTTAACCTTTTAAAGCATGTGTCTCCCAGGACAAGCAGCAGGTCTTCTTAAAAATCAGATCCCAATAATCCTCGAGCTGTTAAGTGTTGTCAGTTTTTTGTTTTGGTTTCATACAACATAATTTTTTATACTGCCCTACCTACAGAGAGGCAGGAAAAGGCGATAACCCTTGTGTTACTAGCAGTGAGATTTGCTCAGTTTTGCAGTCCTGTGTTGAACAGAGAAATAAAATTAAAAAGTGTAAAAGGTATCATAGAAAAAGGACATATCTGATACCTGTTGAGAAGAGTCTGAGCTGTAGGGTGATCCCAAGGCAGGAGAGCATATCTTTTTGGGTTGGTAACAGGAGCTCCAATCCTCTGCACAAGCTTATTATCAGTCTCCCCCAGGACCTTAAACCGTAGTTTATTCCTCCCCTCGACCTTAACAACACGGCTTTGAAGTCTTGTCAATCGAATTACCCCAACTAGTACCTGAGACTCCTGGAACTTATATACAAAACAAATTGAAAAGCCCTGGAGTTCCCAGATACAGTTTCAGATACAACAGCAAATGTGGGCTTTCCAGGCATCTATTCTCAACACTTACAATAAGCTGTCTGAACAACAGAAACTCCTTCAGGAAGAGATGAAAGCACCTAGTACAACTATATCAAAGCATATCAGCATTAAAGCTACTGTCAAGCCGGGCAAGAACCAAATTCCAAAAGGGGCTGACCAGAAAGGGCCATGAGAAAACCTATGACAAAACATGTGACTACCTGGAGATCCTGGATAAGAGGATCCATATCCAACAGAGGGCTTTAGCTTGTCAGGATAAAGCTCTATCCCATATGCTTCAGAGAGACCTTTACTTTATGGACAATGCAGGTCTGATGAGAAGGGATGCCGAAATGACTATTTTCCAACCCGACTTCGAGGAGACTAGATTTCAAGAACTCTCCCTACTCCCCCTCTTCATTATTCAATACACAATTGGTGAAGAAATGGAAGAGTTTCTCCATTATAGATGCACTTCTAAACAATATCAGGGTTTCAGACCCTACCAAAACAAGCCTTTCGACAAGAAACGCCCCTGTGGTGGATATTCCACCCAAAGTAGCAACCAATCATTCTCATCTACAGCGGCAGTTCAAGTAATAGAGGCAACAAGGGTCAGTTTGGACCACACCACAGAGACCAAAGGTAACTATCCAACTCAGCTGGTCCTCTAGTAGGAGGTTGCCACAGTTCTTTCAAAAGAGAATGGCTAAAAGAAAACTGCTCAAACAGCATGTTGAACATTATTACATTAAATGGCTACGTTCTTCTCTTCATCTCCAAACAGATCCTAGCCAGACAACCGCTGATCCTCTCAGGTTACAAAGACCATCAAAAGGATGTAGTTTCAGTTTGGGTTGCTCATTTAGATCAAGACTCAGTAAAAGGTCTGTGGTCTGATTGGGAATAAAGGCTACACATAAATGTAGTTCGAACTGAAGGCAGTCTTTTAGCCCTGAGACATTTCAGAATTCAGTGCCAAAATCAGACAGTTTTGATTGCCATGGACAATTCAACACTGGAAGCCTACATAAACAAACGGGGAGGAACCCACTCAGAGGAAATATGTGTTCTATGGAGAATCATGACTTGATACCATCATTACAAAATATTGTTACGTGCCAGACACACTCCAGGGTGCCTAAATGTGATGGCCCACTCATTGTCCAGACCAGACCCAGTCAACAGAATGGTCACTGCGTCTGTTCAAATGGATCTGTCAAAAATGGTTCACTCCTCACATAGGCCTATTTGCCACTTGTCTGAACCTCAAGGTTCCACTGAACGTTCCCAAGTTCCAGATGAACATAGAAAATAGATGCTCTGAACATAAAATGGTCTGGTCTCATAATATATGCTTACCATCCTACGTCTCTCCTTCACAATGTGATCCAGAAAATCTGTGAGTGCAATTGTCTCATAATTCTGATAGCCTGAGGCTTACAAGGGATGCCCTGGTTTTAGGACAAAGTGTCAACAACACTCCTGAATCAGTCTCATTACCAAGTGTTTCACAACAAACCACAACACCTCAACTTTCATGCCTGGCTTCTAGGATCGAACAGCTCCAAGAACAAGGCTTCTCTGTGGAAGGGGCAGAGAGAATTGCTGCCCCTCAAAGGTCATCAACAAGAACCGTCTACAAGTCAAAGTGGGCCCTATTTGAAAAGTTGTGTAGCAAGAATTTGGTGGACTTGTAGCAGTGCTGTAATGATCAGTGATTTCTGAAGATTGAGCATCACCTGTTACAAGCGAGTTGAACTCGAGTAAATGAAAAAGAAATATAAATAAAATAACATAATGGTCAAGTGTTGTTATTACTTGACAGTGTGTTTAGCACCGATTTATTGCAAGGATATAAGTATTTTATTGCCAGTTAAATTGTACAGGTATCTATGTGCAGTTCATGGAACAGCCATGTAAGTAAGGTAAATAAAAATCAACCATTACTGATTGATTTTTAAGTTTTTATGGATTGATAAATTGCAAAAGAGCTAGTTTGTAACAAGGTTGATGTATCATTATTATCTCCTGCCGGCCGATAGGCCCGGTACGGGAGACTATAAAATGCCCTCTGTCCGTGCGTGCGTGCGTCCGTTCGTCACGTTTTTACAAAAGCCTTTCTATCTCTTAAAATATTATAGCTACAGCTTCCAAATTTGCAGGATAAATTCATCAGTGGAAAGACTTGCCTGGGAATCTTTTTCAGCTGATTCCGTGGCCGCCACGGGTGTTAACAAGATGGCTGCCATGGTGTTTTTTTTTTCAGGTGTTCTGCCATGGGTTTTTTTTTCGTTGATTTAGATGGCTGCCATAAGTGTGTAGTTGCACTTTTATACAGCCTAAAAATAGCCTGCTTGGTATTGATTTTGGGCCTATTTTGAAAAAAAAACATGGCCGCCACAGCCTTGCCAAATCTCTGCAAATAGCAGAATGTAAGGCCTAAAGGTCTGTCCAAAGAAAAGTGTTGCAGGTATCCTCACCAGTTTCTCCTTGGCCTTTTCAATGTTTTATGACCTTATTGCTTATGTCTTTTCATTTGATGCTGTTTTTTCAGACCTAGGTCCATAGCTAAGTGAGTAATAGCAATGGTGGCTACTTTCAGTAAAGTGCTCATAACTCCAAAACGACTGCATTTAGAGCATTTCTGTAAAATATGTTGTTCAGCTACTTGCTCCATGCCTACAAGATGGTACCATTTTTAGAGGTCTATCTTGATAGCTAAGAGAGTAATAGCTATTTTCTGTTTTTAACAATGACCAAAATGAGTAAGTTGCTTTTATCTTTGTAACTGTTACTTACAATATTGGTCTCAAATATGTTGTTGAACAACTCCTTCATGTACTATATCATGGTGAGGTTTCCATTTTCCAAGGTGTAGCACCATAGCTAGCTGAGTAATAGCTACACTAAGTTTAACATTTGACCATTCAGCAAATCACTTATAACTCAAAAACTATTGAATATAGAGGATTTTTTGTCAAATATGTTATTTATCTACTTTTTGATGTACTGTGTCGTGGTGAATTTTCAGAGCTGTAAGTCCATAGCTAACTGAGTAATAGCTACTTTGAAATTTCTTAATTTCAACATTGAATAAATCACTTATACCTCCAAAACTATTGCATTTAGGGAATTATTGTCAAATATGTTAATCAGTTACTTTTTAATGTTCTGTGTCGTGGAAAAGTTTCAGAGCTGTATCTCCATAGCTAACTGAGTAATGGCTACTTTGAATTTCAACAATGAGTAAATCACTTATAACTCCAAAACTATTAAATTTAGAGAATTATTGTCAAATATGTTGTTCACTTACTATTTGATGTACTGTGTCATGGGAAATTTTCACAGCTGTATCTCCATAGCTACCTGAGTAATAGCTACTTTGAGGGTTTCCATTGAGTAAATCACCTTTAACAGCAAAACTGTTGAATTTAGAGGATTTTTGTCAAATATGTTCTTCACCTACTTTTTCATGTACTGTGAAATGGCAAATTTTGAGAGCTGTAGGTCCATAGCTAACCGAGTAATAGCTACTTTAATGGTTCTCCATTGAGTAAATCACTTATAACAGCAAAACTGTTGAATTTAAAGGATTTTTCTCAGATATATTGTTTAGCTACTTTTTTATGTACTGTGTAATGGCAAATTTTGAGACCTGTAAGTCCATAACTAACTGAGTAATAGCTACTTTGATGGTTCTCCATTGAGTAAATCACTTATAACAGCAAAACTATTAAATTTACAGGATTTTTGTCAAATATGTTGTTCATGTACTTTTTAATGTTCTGTGTCATGGCAAAGTTTCAGAGTTGTAGGTCCATAGCTAACTGAGTATTAGCTACTTTCATGGTTTTCCATTGAGTAAATCGCTTATCACAGCAAAACTGTTGAATTTAAAGGATTTTTGTCAAATATGTTGTTCACCTACTTTTTGATGTATTGTGTAATGGCAAATTTTGAGACCTGTAGGTCCATAGCTAACTGAGTAATAGCTACTTTGATTTTTGCAGAAAATGAAAAAGTCTTAATATCTCGAAAACCGTAAGAGATAGAGCAATTTCGAGTGAATATTTGACCAGCAGGGTAGTTCATGAGTATACTATGCAAAAGGGAAAAATTTCAATTTTCGCCACTTTTGGTGGCTATCTTGGATTTTAGCAGAAAATAAACATTGAAAATATCTTCGAAATGGTAACAGACAGAGCGATTTCGAGCAAATTTTTGACCCACAGGGTAGTACAACAGTATTCTGTGCCTAGGGGAAAAATGTCATCTTGGATTTTAGCGGAAAATGAAAAATTGTGAATATCTCGGAAAAGGTATTTCCTCCCCTTTAATGCTCGGCGGGAGATACACACCGCAGCAGTGGTCTTGTTTATTTCTTAAAAACTTGAGTTTAAATTGTGTAAATCGATGGTTTCCCCAAATATCACCCACTGAGTTATGACTCGAGTTTCTCAAAGCTCTGAGCTCAACAGGTTGCTCATCAGCTTTCACAGGGATAACCCCAAGAGTTCCAGAAATATAGCCAAATGAAACCTCTCCGTTGTCCTAAATAACCTCTAACATATAACCCTAAAAACAGCCTTCTTGCTAGCTGTGGCCTCCAGCAAATGCTGCAGTGACATCCACACCTGGGTGGCAAATAAAGTGTCGAATATACACCAGTGGGAAAGGTAACCTTATTCCTTTCTTCAGATTTCATAGCCAAAAACCAGCTTGCAAGAGAAGGTTCCCAAAGTTTGTTACCAGTAATTATTCTGACTTTAACTGCAGTAGTAGATAAACAGTTCAAAGAAGACAGGACCCTTTGTCCAGTACAGGCCCTGAGGTATTACCTGGATCACACTCAGAATGGGCGAGGAGCTAGATCTTTACTTTTCATATCCTTTAAAAAAGTGTTGAATACAGAACAGTGGGAAAGGTAACGTTATTCCTTCATATTTCATACCTAAAAACCAGCTTGCAAGAGGAGGTTCCCAAAGTTTGTTACCAGTGATTATTTCGGCTTTAACTACAGTAGTAGATAAACAATTCAAAGAAGACAGGACACTTTGTCCAGTACAGGCCCTGAGGTACTACCTGGATCACACTCAGAATCTGTGAGGAGCTAGATACCTCCGATCAGCAAGCCCTGGACTTGGTCCAGGTCAATGCTCATGACATTACAGCCTTCGCAGCCTCTATACCTTTTTACAGTGGGGTCTTGGAAGAACAAATCATGCAATCTTGTCACTGGAAGGCACATAACACCTTCACAAAGTTTTATCTAAAAGGCATTACATGGTCCAGTAGTGGCAACTCAACAAGTCCCAGAAGTTCCCTTCAGAATGGTCTTCCTTGGAAAAAAAAGAAGTGGGGGGCATCTAATGAACCAGGAACATCAGGTACCACAGATGCCACCTCAGGATATCTGGCAAGAGTGTCATATTATTCCTTTTTACTCCACAGCCCTTAAGGGCTGTTGGGGTATTTTTGGGGGTATTGTTTTGACCCATGGTGTCCAGATGGGCGGGCGGGTGGCGGGAAAAAGTTTGTCCGGGCTGTATCTCAGAAACAACGTAAGGTGTAGGAAGTTGATACTTGGTAGGGACATTGGTTAGGATGTATAGGTGTGCAACGTCATGGTCTGACCTTGATTTGACCTTTGACCTTGCTGTAGTGACCTTGGCCTATAAAATCTTGTCCAGACTATATCTCGGAAACCGTAAGGTGTAGGAAGTTGATACATGGTAGGGACATTGGGTAATGGGTGTAGGAGTGCAACATCATGGTCTGACCTTGATTTGACCTTTGACCTTGCCGTAGTGACCTTGACCTATAAAATCTTGTCCAGGCTATATCTCGGAAACCGTAAGGTGTAGGAAGTTGATACTTGGTAGGGACAATGGTTAGGGGGTGTAGGTGTGCAATGACATGGTCTGACCAGGATTTGACCTTGCCATAGTGACCTTAACCTATAAAATCTTGTCCGGGCTATATGTCAGAAACTGTGAGGTGTTGGAAGTTGATACTTACTAGGCACATTGGTTAGGGGGTGTAGGTGTGCTGCATCATGGTCGAACCTTGATTTGACCTTTGACCTTGCCGTAGTGACCTTGACCTATAAAATCTTGTCCGGGCTATATCTCAGAAACCGTGAGGTGTAGGAAGTTGATACTTACTAGGGACATTGGTTAGGGGGCGTAGGTGTGCAACATCATGGTCTGACCTTGATTTGACCTTTTACCTTGCCGTAGTGACCTTGACCTATAAAATCTTGTCCTGGCTATATCTCGGAAACCGTAAGGTGTAGAAAGTTGATGCTTGGTAGGGAAATTGGTTAGGGGTTGTAGGTGTGCAGCATCATGGTGTGACCTTGATTTGACCTTTGACCTTGCTGTAGTGACCTTGACCTATAAAATCTTGTCCGGGCTATATCTCGGAAACCGTAAGGTGTAGGAAGTTGATACTTGGTAAGGACATTGGTTAGGGGGTGTAGGTGTGCAATGTCGTGGTCTGACCAGGATTTGTCCTTGCCATAGTGACCTTGACCTATAAAATCTTGTCTGGGCTATATCTCAGAAACCGTGAGGTGTAGGAAGTTGATACGTACTAGGGATATTGGTTAGGGTGTGTAGATGTAAAACGTCATGGTCTGACCTTGCTTTGAACTTTGACCTTGCTGTAGTGACCTTGACCTATAATGCCTTGTCCGGGCTATATTTCGGGAAAACATAAAGTGTAGGAAGTTGCACCTTTGGGTGTCTTTTGATGTAGATTAAGCACTGTTAAAGTCATATTAGAATTCATTAAGGGTTTTATTTTTGCAACTTCCCATTGTAACAGATGGTATTGCATCAAGTGAGTCACAGGTTTTGCCCCCACTCCACATATAAGCATGTATTGCCACATCTGTATATATGGGTAATATTCAAAACATTCAAACCATAGTTCGACCATACATAATTGTGATATTTTTATTGACAGCTATTCTCCAGTTAAGAAATTTTACAGCTTCATAACTTTTAGTTTACTGAATTGTCTTGTTTTAATACTTAATCTTTTCATGCAGTGCTCTGAAATTATCTCAATCTGTGTACTGTTTCACTACTTCTATATCTCATGGTGTTGAAAAATATTTCCCCAGGCTGTGGGGTACGGGCATTTCTGATGCTATTTTATGTTATTAGTCTGTAATTGATAATATATTTCCTCGAACTGACCAACGAAATATCAGTACATTATATTTTTATATCGAACCATCAGTGGCTATAAAAAAGGACTGAATTATATCAGATGTTATCCAAGCCCAAGGAGTTTGTATTCATTAATAAAGCGTTCACAAGCTACTTTTTGGGGTGAGCATAGGTCTCACCCCCTTCCTTCAAGAGTCCAGATAGCTAGACAGTAATTGTACTGTATTCTGTGGGGATTATCTTTCAGGTTTCTGGCTCTAACATTGCTGAGTTATAGCAAGTGCTACCACCAACTGGTGATTTGGTCATTAGTTGCTTATTTTATGGCTGAGCCGCAAATGGCCTTCTGAGATAGCACTCAGTCCCAGATGGTAAGATTGTAGCTTACAAAAGCTACATTTAACTAATTTAAACAAGACTGCTGCAGTATTTTTCTCCCGCCTTTAAAAAATAAAGATCAGTAAAAAATAAAGATCAGTAATAATGGAGATCAAAGGGAGGTATTAGGCCCTTGTAGTAAGTTGACCCCTCTTAATATTGAAGAAGGGATCAAAGTCCAATTCAACATTTGGAAAAGTGTCTCAGGCCATGACTTTCTATAATTTCTTTTCATATTCTGAACCCCTAGGACCAATGAAAAGGGAGATATAAGGCCTTGTTAAACAAGATATCCCCATATGACATTAAACAAAGGATATGACAACCATTTTGTTTTCAAAACAAAGGCAAAATTACTATCATGCCAGCTTTACAAGCAATATCTTTTGTGTAAATTTAGAGTATCTTAATGATTTTCACACAATCAGCTATGGTAGCCATTTTGTTTTTCAAAATGAGGCCAAAATGTTTCACAGCCAACAATTTGCAGGCGATGACTTTCTATAGGCTGTTTTCACATTCTGAAGCCCTAGGAGCAATAATAAGGAAGATATAAGATATTTTTAGTATGATGCCCTGCTTTGCCTTGAAGCCGCAGTCAAATGTCAAACTCCACACTTTTAAAATTCTCAGGCCATGACTTCCAATTTGTTTTCACATTGCAAGCCCCTAGGAGCAATGATAAGGGAGATATAAGGCCTTTTTAATAGGATAACCCCACTTGACATTAAACATGTAATATGGCAGCCATTTTGTTTTTGAAACTAGACCTAGTCCACTATTACTGATCCTTAAAGGCAGGAGATAAATACCAAGGCAGTGGTCTTGTTATTATCAGAGCCAAACTCCGCTAAGTGAAATGAAATAATGAACTGTATAAGACAAAAAATAAAGACCTTTTAAGTTTATTTAAAATCATACTTCAATCATTTTGAAACTTTGAAACTATCATGACTGAATAAAAAATTGACACATGCTCTGTTGTTAGTGTAATGAATTGATTGCACCTGTTAAATTTGTTGAATGAGAGAAGTAAAATGAGATACATGCAGAGATTTCACAAGCTTTTAATATAATTATAGCCATATTGTCTACATATAATTTTATTGTAAAATAAACAATCAATGTAATTTAAACCAAACAACAGCTGACATTCATGCAGCCAGTGGCTCAGGAACCAATGAAATGGAGAGTAATCTGCCTTTTCTACAGTAGCACTTATATTGATTAGAAATGTTTTAACAGTTTACATTTGCATTTGCATTTTGTTGTGTAACATGTAACAAGTATATGTCATTTTAGTGTATAAAAATATGTTGGCTGTTATATATTAATATGTAGACTGTGATGATATACATTTTATACACGAGAATATATAAGTTTAAATCATCACTGTCATTAGTCGCCAATCATTGTGTGTTGGTTTATCACTATTACAATTGATGATTGGATTTGCACTTAAGCAGGGATTAATCAGTATTATTTGAGTGATTGTTTTTTTAAGTTTTTATTAAGATTGTTTTCATAAATTGTTTCAAGGATAAATTTTAAAAGCTTGAGATATTAAGATGTGTTAATGTAGCTTAAAACTGGAGTATTTGTCAGTTCATGTAGAAAATTAAAATTGTTTAATTTATTATTTTTCATTAGAATCATATCACAAGGTGGGATCTCACAATAGATTGCATTTTGAGTCTTTTCAGGTCAATGTAAAACAATAAGCAAAATTTGAAAACTTTTTATACCTTGCTAAAATTGATTGTGATACAGAAATATACTTAGTATTAGCTCCTTATAGTGTAAACTAATGGTTATCATATGTGACAGAAACATATTGAGCTATTGATTAGATAAACATACACATATGTTTGTGAAGGGATACATATTTCAACATCATTGTCATTGTGCATAATGAACATTACTAATGGATTTCAATACACACAAGTTATACACACAGAGTCCAATACACTTGAAGCCTTTTGAGTACTGAGTATTGATTGCTGTGCGAGTTAGCTGCTGTGTTATTTTCTCTATGAACACGTGTTTGTGAGGCCGCAGCCTTTCTATCTATTCATGTCTAGTTCAGACGAAGATTGGGAACGATACGGAGGCTACAGGCCTGTACCCACTGTGGATATGGATGATTATTTTAAAGATGAGAACAAGTTTGTTCCCTTACCTTGGGAGGACAATATGTAAGTCATTGAGTAGAGTCTCTGTTTATTGCGTTAACATATTGTATTTTATAGGAATATACATTGATATAAGTGTGTTAAAAATTGTGAGAAAAAAGCACTCAGCAAAAAAAAAAAAAGATTTTTTTTCAACCATGATAAGAAAGTGTGGGAACAGTGAATGCATGTTTTGATGTTCTGAAAAGAGATTGTTACAGTAATTGAATGGATGCCCTTTAAAGAGTATCTAAAACCTCTGGATAAGAAATGAAATGACCTTTTAAAAACTTTAGGGTGTACACTATGCACCTTAACTTACTTAAGTATTAGTACTTTTTAATAGTCAATTAGTCTAGTACATATATGTAGGTGTCTGTGTTCCATTGCAAAAAAAAAAAAGGATTGATAAAAGGCTTAGTTTTAATTGCATCATATTTCCTGGTATCTTTAGGAGGATGTTTTTAACAAGATAATTATCTTTCTAAAGTTTTAGGTCTGTTTAAGTTAGAAAGTTAAATTGAATCTCTCAGTTTCAAGAACTTTTGACTGACATTCATGAAAGAGTTCTTTGTTTGTTAAACTCATAACTCAGAGGTAATTTGTCATTGTATATATTTTCAACTTTAAGTGATACTAATTGATATAATATATGGTAAACAACATTATGTTAACCAATAAGGACATTTTAAAGTTAGGCCTTTCCGCCTGCAGTAAAAATGTATCCAGTTTTAAGACCAGAAATGCTGGAGAAGTATTAAGTTACTGTAAAAACATGATGAAAACTCTGATAAAATATGGCAGATTATACCGGTATTTTGTGATCTCCATAGTTAAACAGACCATATGTTTGTAGTTGATCTAAATTCTTCATTCAAGTTGAATTGACTTTCATATTTGTGACACGAGTAAAACATATGCTGTCATTGATAATTGCTCAAGAAATCCCCATAAATTGTGTATTTTAGGATATTACAGCTAGTTATCCTTTTGTTATTTTAACAAACACATCAAAATAAATTCTGTGCATTAAATATTTATATTGAACTTCATCTGAAATAGTAGTCTGTGTGCAATTAACATTTTTTAATCAAAATGATTCTTGTAAAGTTCAGTTAAAAAGCATTTAATAATTTGCAAACCAAAACTTCTACATTTTAGTCCATTAAAAGCAATTGATAATCAAGTGTCAGAATTCAAGAAGTTTGCCGTTGGACTTATTGCATTGAAGGATACTTTTGACAGTGGATGACATTTTCATTTATGAAAGTGTGTTGTCAACTTATTCACTTTGAATGTGTCAAACTGGCTTCACACATAGAAGCATTTGATCTCAGATATTTGTGGATCTGTACAAGTTTGTTGAAACTATTGTTGATTTTACATTGATAAATAACAAAAGTAAATTACACTTATTCATACCAAACATTGAGTTTCCAAAGATGTATATATATGTTTGATGGATATAACCATAAAAGCTTGTTGAACAGTTTTGGTCAAATTAAATAAAAGTTTAACACATTTATGCTCTGATAACATATATCACAAGATGTTGAAAATATAAGGTTGGGGGATACCATATGGTTAAGTGAATGTGTCACAATGTGATTATCTGCTGAAATTTCAACATGTTTGGCTCTTTATTTTAGTGTGAATGGACATGTTTGTGATACCCTTTGGCCATTGATTTGGTTTCTCCAAAACTGCAGCTACAATCTTTTTTTCAGTTTTTAACTATTCATGGATTTACACATTTTGGATCTGGAGTCTCAAAACATAAATTTATTTTATGTGGCTCTCTTATAAATACTCATTTGATAACTTGGCACTCATTCCTGGATTTGCAGGTTTGTATTAAGGCTCACAGCAAAACAATACAAATCCTTAGGATTATTGCATCAGGAGACTATGATCTCTTATGAATAAACATAAAATCCAACATGGGCCTCAACCACAGTCCTAATTGAAAAATACTTTTGGAATCATTAAAAATAGTATTCTGCTATGCAGTTTTACAATCCAGTTTTAATTTGTATATTTCATTGCACTGGTCAATGCATTAGTTTAAGCCTTAAACATCTGTACATCTTTTCCAATTTGAGTTCTCATATCAATGAAATCATAGATCTGGCTTTAAGTTTCCTGTGATGGTTACTAAGGGCTGGAATGCATATGTTAGGCTAGTCTTCTTGGACTTGCAACGTAAGGTGATGTTAATTGACAATTTGGAATCAGTGTTATAATGGTTAGTCAAGCGATATTATATGGATAATTAATTTCTTCTGGAAATTGTGAGTAAACAATCCTTCTTCTACAATCTGGGATGGATATGTATGCAATAGCATGGTTAATGCAGGATCAGTGGATGCTGGAAGATAGAAAGAACATCAAAGAGTGGAGAAGGTAGAGAAAACAGTAAAGTTATAGATTTTTGTTATATACAGATAGTTAAAATTATGGGTAGCTTTTGTGTTTTTATGATTATTTCCTTCATCTGCACACCAAAAGGCACTGAGACGGTGTCCTTATATGACCTTAATTGGTGAAAGGGGGCAAAAACCACAAGTTTAACTTGAATCTAACACAGATAAAACATTTTGTGCTGCATGATGACTAATTTTGAAGCAATGTTAGAGAATAGGAAAACAATATTAGTCAGCAGTGAGAGGACAGCTGATCTGCAATGATTATCAGTATATTCATCTCAGTTTATATCTAATCTAATATTTTGCTTTGCAGGTACAATATCTTTGCCACAGTGGGGAACTCAATGTAGATTGTTTTAAAATTTTTGTTGTTCAAATTGTACCTATGGGCTTCTGAGACTTACTGTTTTAAGAAAATGTTAATGATATTCACAGATAGCAATGGAATTTAATTAAGCGTCCCTGAAAGGGCGCTTATTTGTTTTCGCCTCAGTTTCCTCGCCGCCGCCGCCGCATTATGATCTCCCTTGAATATCTCCCTTATTATTAGAAGGTTTCAAACCATATTTGGCACTTATATACCTTAGGTGTGGGAAAATTTTTCTGCATGCTTAAATTTGACCTTTGATCTTTATGAAGGTCACATGATCAAAAACAATTTTTTTAAGTACACCCCCCCCCCCCCCGTCATCACAGTTCAGGAAAAACTACTTGCTACACAGCCTTATGCTTTGACACATCTGTTCATACTATCGAAAACGTGAGCTGATTAGATTTTGGGAGCAATCCCTTGAAAAATGTCTCATTTATGGGTGATTTCCTCACACCTTCCAATCTGAGAGCCTTAAATTTAGGTCACCCCCCCCTATTATCTTCTTAAGTATTGCATTTAGAGCCATAAAATGTATTGGGAGGTAATAGGAAACCATATGTGGAGAGTCTAAATAGCCGGTCAGTTTTACCCCCCCCCGACCCCCCCTTATGGGTCAAACTGGGGTCATAAAATAGCTGATTTTGAGTTTTTGCCTTATATCTCCTTTATTGTTGCTTTTATAGCTTCAGAATGTATTAAGAGGTATTGGGAAAGCATATGTGGAGAGTCTTAATAGCCGGTCAGTTTTCCCCCCCGACCCCCCCTTATGGGTCAAACTGGGGTCATAAAATAGCTGATTTTGAGTTTTTGCCTTATATCTTCTTTATTGTTGCTTTTATAGCTTCAGAATGTATTAAGAGGTATTGGGAAAGCATAAGTGGAGAGTCTAAATAGCCGGTCAGTTTTCCCCCCCGACCCCCCCTTATGGGCCAAACTGGGGTCATAAATAGCTGCTTTGGAGTTTTTGCCTTATATCTCCTTTATCGTTGCTTTTATAGCTTCAGAATATATTAAGAGGTATTGGGAAAGCATATGTGGAGAGTCTAAATAGCCGGTCAGTTTTACCCCCCGACCCCCCCTTATGGGTCAAACTGGGGTCATAAAATAGCTGATTTTGAGTTTTTGCCTTATATCTCCTTTATTGTTGCTTTTATAGCTTCAGAATGTATTAAGAGGTATTGGGAAAGCATATGTGGAGAGTCTAAATAGCCAGTCAGTTTTACCCCCAACCCCCCCCCCCCCCCCCCCCCCCTTATAGGCTAAACTGGGGTCATAAAAAGCTGCTTTGGAGTTTTTGCCTTATATCTCCTTTATTGTTGCTTTTATAGCTTCAGAATGTATTAAGAGGTATTGGGAAAGCATATGTGGAGAGTCTAAATAGCCGGTCAGTTTTCCCCCCCGACCCCCCCTTATGGGTCAAACTGGGGTCATAAAATAGCTGATTTTGAGTTTTTGCCTTATATCTCCTTTATTGTTGCTTTTATAGCTTCAGAATGTATTAAGAGGTATTGGGAAAGCATATGTGGAGAGTCTAAATAGCCGGTCAGTTTTACCCCCCGACCCCCCTTATGGGTCAAACTGGGGTCATAAAATAGCTGATTTTGAGTTTTTGCCTTATATCTTCTTTATTGTTGCTTTTATAGCTTCAGAATGTATTAAGAGGTATTGGGAAAGCATAAGTGGAGAGTCTAAATAGCCGGTCAGTTTTCCCCCCCGACCCCCCCTTATGGGCCAAACTGGGGTCATAAATAGCTGCTTTGGAGTTTTTGCCTTATATCTCCTTTATCGTTGCTTTTATAGCTTCAGAATATATTAAGAGGTATTGGGAAAGCATATGTGGAGAGTCTAAATAGCCGGTCAGTTTTACCCCCCGACCCCCCCTTATGGGTCAAACTGGGGTCATAAAATAGCTGATTTTGAGTTTTTGCCTTATATCTCCTTTATTGTTGCTTTTATAGCTTCAGAATGTATTAAGAGGTATTGGGAAAGCATATGTGGAGAGTCTAAATAGCCAGTCAGTTTTACCCCCAACCCCCCCTTATAGGCTAAACTGGGGTAATAAAAAGCTGCTTTGGAGTTTTTGCCTTATATCTCCTTTATTGTTGCTTTTATAGCTTCAGAATGTATTAAGAGGTATTGGGAAAGCATATGTGGAGAGTCTAAATAGCCGGTCAGTTTTCCCCCCCGACCCCCCCTTATGGGCCAAACTGGGGTCATAAAATAGCTGCTTTGGAGTTTTTGCCTTATATCTCCTTTATCGTTGCTTTTATAGCTTCAGAATGTATTAAGAGGTATTGGGAAAGCATATGTGGAGAGTCTAAATAGCCGGTCAGTTTTATCCCCCGACCCCCCCTCATGGGTCAAACTGGGGTCATAAAATAGCTGATTTTGAGTTTTTGCCTTATATCTCCTTTATTGTTGCTTTTATAGCTTCAGAATGTATTAAGAGGTATTGGGAAAGCATATGTGGAGAGTCTAAATAGCCGGTCAGTTTTCCCCCCCGACCCCCCCTTATAGGCTAAACTGGGGTCATAAAAAGCTGCTTTGGAGTTTTTGCCTTATATCTCCTTTATTGTTGCTTTTATAGCTTCAGAATGTATTAAGAGGTATTGGGAAAGCATATGTGGAGAATCTAAATAGCTGGTCACTTTTATCCCCTGATCCCCCCCCCCCCCATGGGTCAAACTGGGGTCATAAAATAGCTGATTTCGAGTTTTTGTCTTATATCTCCTTTAATGTTGCTTTTATGGATTGAGAATGTATTAAGAAGTATTGGGAAAGCATGTGTGGAGAGTCTAAGTAGCCGGTCAGTTTTACCACCCGACCCCCCCCCCCCCTTATGGGTCAAACTGGGGTAAAAAATAGCTGTTTTGGAGTTTTTACCTGATATCTCCTTCATTGTTGCTATTATAGCTTCGGAATGTATTAAGAGGTATTGGGAAACCATATGTGGACAGTCTAAATAGCCGGTTAGTTTTACCTCCTGACCCCCATGTATGGGTCAAACTGGGGTCATGAAATAGCTTTTGCCTTTATTGTTGCTTTTATGCTTTCACAATGTATTAAAACCTATTGCAAAACCCTGTGGACAATCTAAATAGCAATACATACTTGCACACATGATTATATATGAAGTTATCAATACTCGTTACTGAAATGCTTTGTAGCATTTACACAAAATTTACTAAAGTTACATCCAATGTTGTACATCCAATGTACAACACTTTCTCCAGCTTGTCTATGTCTACAACGCTTGTTTATGTTAATTAAAGAAGACCTTTGTAGGATTTTCCCTGTCATGATATCACTAAGGGGGTTGGTTTATGTAACAGTACGGTACAGCTTTGTGCATTCTTAGCTTTACAGCATGCTTATTAAAACCACAAGGCATTTTAAACTCTCAGGGACGCTTCGCTTTTGTTAGCAAAAGCATTCATCTAGTTTACTGTTAGTAGTTAAGTCGAAGACATATATGAAGGACTTTTTTGGTTTTCAACCAGTTCTACATTAGTTGTGAACAATAGTGTGAAAAGACAAGGATTTGCTTTTATAATAGATAGCAAAAAAGTTAGAACACATGAATGGTGTGTCAACATCCATTAACAGTTCAGATTGATGATCAAGTAAAAGAGCATGTCGCATTTATTTATTAACTAATTGAAAAATGTCTTTTTTTTTTAGGTTTAGTGACATTAACTTTCATCATGAACTCATATATTATATTGAATGAGAGGAATAGCATTTCACAAGATTTGAGAAAAGGTTTAAAAACATAAAAGTCTGAGAAAAAAAGTATCCTCAGTGAGCTACAATATGTAGGGAAGTGGATGAATTAAAAGTAGGTTTGTGATCAATATATGTACAAAAGAGTATTTTGTCCAACTCACTGTTATGAGATATACATTGGGAAACAGCTTCATGAAATTCTTTTACCAATCCATAAACATCTCCCAGCTGAAGTGTGAATCAGCCTTGAAACTTCATGTGTTTATTAAGCATTTCAGATGAAAGGTGAACTCATTTTCAAGAAAAAATATTTTTGATACCCATAGTCATTGTTTTCTGTCTGTTCGTCTTTCTGTTGTAAAATTGCTTTTGTGCCAAGTTTTAGCAGATGTGGAATGTCACCATTTTACTTGATGGCGGATGGATTTATGTAATTTTTTCAGTTAAAAGGGACCTCAGTTTATTACATATTGTCTCACCTTGTATCACATCATTTTGGTACATCCAGGCCACAAAATTAACCCAATAGAATGTAATTTAAAATAGACCAAGCCTATCACTATTACAAGTACTTTTTGGGGGTTTGGGGTATCAAGACATGAATGAAGAGTTTAAGGACAAGTAATGTACCAGTATTTTAGGTACAAACAAACCTCTATTTTCGTTTTATTTACAAGTAAAGATATGACACTGAAAGATGTCAGAAACTGTGTGTACCTCACTCGGATTTTAAATGGCCCATTTAAATCTGCATTATTTTTTTATCCAAAAGGGTATTGCTATGACATCATGCTATGCACTGTGGAACTTAATTTTCAGTGACAGAGTCAAAAGTTGGGTTTTTTTTCCTTCAACAGCCAGTCATATTGCCTCTCAGCATTGCCACTTGTGGGAGTCAAACCCACCAGCTGCCGCAGTGTGTAGAGATTTTCTCGTTACCCCACTAGAGGCCCGAGTATTATAGTTAGACTTCTCAAATTTGCAGGATACATTTATAACCATAAAATCTTACCTGGGGGTATTTTTGGCCTCATTTTGAAAAACAAGATGGCCGCTGCAGTCGTTTTAAAACTGTCAGCAAAGAGTTTTGTTGGCCCTCTAGAACAAATGGTATTATAGGTAGAGATCTCAAATTCACAGGGTATGTTCATCATTACAAAATATCGACTGGAAAAAGTTTTGGCCTCATTACCCCACAGGGTGGGGTATTGTTTTCACCCATGGTGTCCGGATGGGTGGGCGGGTGTGCGTGCGGCAGGAAAAAGTTTGTCCGGGCTGTATCTCAGAAACCGTAAAGTGTAGGAAGTTGATACTTGGTAGGGACATTGGTTAGGAGGTGTAGGTGTGCAACGTCATGGTCTGACCTTGATTTGACCTTGCCATAGTTACCTTGAATTTGAAAATCTTGCCTGGGCTATATCTCGGAAACCATAAGGTGTAGGAAGTTGATACGTTGTAGGGATATTGGTTAGGGGGTGTAGGTGTGCAATGTCATGGTCTGACCTTGATTTGACCTTTGACCTTGCCATAGTGACCTTGAATTTGAAAATCTTGCCTGGGCTATATCTCGGAAACCATAAGGTGTAGGAAGTTGATACGTTGTAGGGATATTGGTTAGGGGGTGTAGGTGTGCAATGTCATGGTGTGACCTTGATTTGACCTTGACGTAGTGATCTTGACGTATAAAATCTTGTCTGGGCTATATCTCGGAAAACTGTAAGGTGTAGGAAGTTGATAATTGGTAGGGACATTGGTTAGGGGGTGTAGGTGTGCAACGTCATGGCTTGACCTTGATTTGACCTTGCCGTAGTGACCTTGACCTATAAAATCTTGTCTTCGCTATATCTTGGAAACCGTAAGGTGTAGGAAGTTGATACTTGGTAGGGATATAGGTTAGGGGGTGTAGGTGTGCAACATCATGGTTTTACCTTTGACCTTGCCGTAGTGACCTTGACCTATAAAATCTTGTCCGGGCTATATCTTGGAAACAATAAGGTGTAGGAAGTTGATACTTGGTAGGATCATTGGTTAGGGGGTGTAGGTGTGCAACGTCATGGCTTGACCTTGATTTGACCTTGCTATAGTGACCTTGACCTATAAAATCTTGGCCGGGCTGTATCTCGGAAACAATAAGGTGTAGGAAGTTGATACTTGGTAGGGACATTGGTTAGGGGGTGTAGGTGTGCAATGTCATGGCGTGACCTTGATTTGACCTTGCCGTAGTGACCTTGACCTATAAAATCTTGTCCGGGGTATATCTCGGAAACCGTAAGGTGTAGGAAGTTGATACTGAGTAGGGACATTGGCTAGGGTGTGTAGATCTAAAACGTCATGGTGTGACCTTGATTTGACCTTTGACCTTGCCGTAGTGAGCTTGACCTATAATGCCTTGTCTGGGCTATATTTTGGAAACCATAAGGTGTAGGAAGTTGATTTTGCTTGGGACATTGGTCAAGGGTTATATGTGTGCAATGTTGTGGTGTGACCTGGATTTGACCTTTGATCTTGCATATCTGATGCTATTTTATGTCTCTAATATGAGGATATCTGATACTATCTATCTCTCTTATATCTCTCTTATATTTTTTTACTTGAATCTTGGTTGTTGCACCTTTGGGTGTCTTTTGGTGTAGATTAAGCACTGTTAAAGTCATATTAGAATTCATTAACTGTTTTACATTTGCAACTTCCCATTGTAACAGATGGTATTGTATCAAGTGAGCCACAGGTTTTGCCCCAATTCCACATAAAAGCATGTATTGCTACATCTGTATGTATGGGTAATGTTCAAAACATCCAAACCATAATTCGACCATACAAATGAAAATCAAAATGGGAGAAGTCTTAAAGCTCCTTAATTATTTAGTTTACTGAATTCTCTTGTTTTAATACTTAATCTTTACATGCAATTTCCTGCCCTCAGATGTTATTTCTCTTCTTATTTGGACACTGACACTGCTCTGAAAGTATCCCAATCTGTGTACTGTTTAACTACTTCTCATGGTGTTGAAAACTATTTTCCCAGGCTGTTGGGTATGGACATCTCTGATGCTATTTTTTTTTTTTTTTTTGAAAAAGAAGATGGCAGCCACAGGTGTTTCTTTTTTCAGTCAAGAAAAGTGCTTAAATCTCCCGTATTATTGGTCCTAGAGGTTTGAAATGTGAAACCAACCTATATGAAATCATGGGCTGCGAATCTAATGATGTGGCTGTTCCTTCAAGGTCAAACGAGGATAGCCAAATTTAAAAGTGCTTGTAACTCACTTATTATTGGTCCTAGAGGTTTGTGAATCCTATGATGTGGTCAGATTTGATCTTGGGCCCCTCCTTCAAGGTCAAACGAGGATAGCCAAACTTAAAAGTGCTTATAACTCACTAATTATTGGTCCTAGAGGTTTGTAGTTAACAGCATACAAGACCCTGACTTTCAGCAACATTATAACAAAGTTAATTCTTACAATCAGCAGTAATAGTTTACAATATATTTAAACTATGCACAGTATAGCACATGTATATAGAAGGTTGATATATTACTAATCTATCCGGTCTAGTCTCTATATGAATCCCTGTGTGTGTGTCTTTCTGTAGGGGTATGACTGTGACATCGGGCTGTATTTGCCTGAAGAAAGACTCACAGAATCTGATTGGTATCAGCATAGGAGGAGGAGCACCTTACTGTCCCTGTTTGTATGTAGTGCAGGTCAGTTTCTGGTAATTTTATATACTGTATATTGTTTTGCCTATTGCATAATTATACATTCTACTCACAAGTTTACCAGATGCACATTTTTCATTGATTACATGATTTTACAGTTTACCTGGTGTACAGTTTTTATGTCCAGTAACTAAGCTGTGCAAAAGGGTCAAATGTGCCATTCCTCTAAATACATGCAAAATGTGTGAGATATATGCATGGACTTGACAAATTTTATTTGTGTCGTTATGTGTTGATCCAAACTTCCTAATTAAACTACATCCAGGTTATTAAAAATATTATCATGAAATATTATACTTTTTATATGATAAGACATCAAATTATCATGTGACTTTATTGTATACAAACCGAGCTGGATATTTTTTGATAAAACTGCTTTAAAATTTTTGTAATAAAACACCCATGTTGTTGTATTACATTTAGTGTTCTTATGTATGACTTTCTTAACTACTTGTCTTTATCTAAGGTTATGCCAGATTTGTTATCCTTTATACACCATTACAAGACTCCCTCAACTTGTGTAGTCGCTTGCTGGTTGGTTTGACTTATGCAATGTGTTTGAAAGTAATGTGGAACCCATATCAACAATTTTATAGATTTATACTCCGGTAAAATCCTTTATTTTGAGAAGGTCCCTGTACATTTTGTAGATTTTTGACAACACCCCCGCAGCAAAGGATGGTACTCTGGCGGCTGGAGATGAGATCGTGGGGGTGAATGGGCAATCTGTGAAAGGCAGGACCAAAGTGGAGGTGGCTCGTATGATCCAGTCAAAAAAGGTGTGGTTATATTCAATCCTGTAGAAAACTAAGTAGAATTTTCTTGTGAAGGTCAGAGGTCAAAGGGTAATATTTAAAATCCCTCATTCCTGTGTTCAGTGTTAGGCTAACCAGTGCCTTTAAATTTACACCCATCACAAACAAGCACAGATGGGCTCGTATAGGACTTTGTTATTGAAATGTTTACAAAATAAAACGTGTGTTAGCTAAGTGTATACTAGTGTTCTAGATAGATGTGTACTAGTGGTTTGACCCTGATGTAGACAGTACACTTGTAACTGATACGGTGAAAGTTTACCTTGATTGTACATTAGTCATAATTTCAAACAATGTCTTTGCAAGGTACTGGTATTTTGAAGTTAATAAACTTCATTTTTACAAAATCTAAAGAAGAAATGTGATATATTTAAATGTTGATAAAGTATCAAACACTAGAAAACTTAAATAAGTATTTTTTTTTCATTATCCAGTTCTTTAATATTGTTTGTTAATTAATTAATTTCGAACTGCAACAAAATGAAAACCGGGATTACTGGCTTATACTGTTCAGTGTTCACACTACTATTATTTAGAATTTCATTCTAAAATTGAAGCTTCCAGCGAGTGGACCTTTTCCATTGAACATAAACCTGTTATCTTGAATTCCTTATTAAATAGAAGTTTTTTGTCATCAATTTGAATGTTGAGTTTTTCCATGTTCTTGAAAACAGGTTGTACAGCTACATCTACCCGTATAAATCTCCACATGACACAGACAATTATAAACAATTATCATGACATTATACATGTATATGTAGTTGTTTTTATGAGTACAAATTACAAAATGAGGCATAAAGTACTTGAACATGTGCACTTTATCAGAACAAACTGAGGCCAAAAAGCCTACAAAATGTTTGACTTGTTAATATAACTCAATTTTTAACAAATATATTTTATTTAGTCAAAAATATTTCTTAAATGGAGACATTGCCTTATGTGTGCAGTGTTTAAGGCTTTTGTCCATATATTTTTCAGCTGTAAAAATTCAGATAGAATATATCAGTAATTATGTTGTCAGTGCCTTTGTCAATGCTTTACACATTCAACAAAGAAAGCTTGTTATAGAGATGTGTCACATTTTCAGTTCAGTTTTGTTTACTTTCTCCTTTGGTTTATCATCTGTTATCTGTACAGTCATGTGTAGGTGCATGTACAGGGTAAACATTGAAAGTTCCAGATATTTGCAAAGCCGTAGAAAATCCCCGGATCGGGCATAGAAAACTCCCAAGTCAAAATCCCTAAAATTACGACTAAAAAAATATAATAATAATAATAGTGTACAACTCACTTTATTTTCACAAATGTAAGTTACATAACATTACATACATTCAGGTTATAAATAACAAAATGAGGATTGGAATTGAAGACATTTTATGTTGTCCCTTTATGTACTGAAGATTAACCTTTTAAAATGAATTGAAAACCACACCTTTTAAAAAATTGCCGTTTATATTTCCTTTGATAGAATTGGTTCCTAAGTAGGTTTAAAAGTACCTTTAATCTTACTAACCCTTAAAGGTTCTTAAGGTGTTTGAATGGGTCCATGAACATACATTAAAGTGCTAAAATGTGGAGTCAGTCTTTTGACTTTCTTCCTCAACAGTTATCGTAGAAAGTGTTTGTCTACCTCTGTGTAGAAAATGAGACAAATAAGAGCCACTTTCCCTGATGGCAGTTAAGAGTTGGGGTAGGGGGGCACACTTCATGCAGGTATATTAAATAATACAGTCACAAAATAATCCTGTAATCAATCAGAAAAGAAAGAGGAGGAATTCATATCTGTTTTTCAAGATTACATCAATTGGAAGCCACAAGCATTCCATAATAGCGGTTAACAATGTACACACTTCTCATAAAATAAATCGGTAACTCTGGTACAGGTAGATTAAAGATTTCAGGTAAAAATAGTTTCTTTAATCAATAAATAACAGAGGAAGACTGAGTTTTTGAAGGTGACAAGAATTGAAAGTCACATCATACAAAATCTATTAGCAACAATAAATAAGTAATCAGACAATATAACATTTGTAAATGGTATTATATTGGGGATTTTTATGTTAAGGATTTTCTATCTGGGGATTTTTTATATACATACATACATACATAAATGTATAAGTGATCACTTGGGACACCCTTTAAAAGTAAGACAAACTAACTTTGCATCATGCGACATCAGAGGCGCAATGTACCAGTAATCACAGAAATCACAATGTGTGAAAAATTTCTCACAAGTCAAAGAAATGTGATAACTTCACTGACAAATTTTACATACTGTGGTGAATTTCAGATATTATGGCTGAGTCCGTCATTCTTACTCTGCATCTACAGAAATCAATAACTGGTTAATGCTATATAGTAACATATTAAACCACAATTCCTCCAATTTTTATGTCAGCTGACTTGTCAGTCAGCTGACATTATGTCGTCACTCTGCGGCGTGGGCGTACGCGTCCGCGTACGCGTCCGCGTGAACAACTTCTTCTCCAAAACTACAAGGCCTAGAGACGTGCTGTTTTTTTTAAAAGATACCTTATCTATCGAGGATGAAAAATTGTTCAAGGCATGCAAATCTGTCTGTTCGTCTGTTTGCTAGAGACATTACAAGGGGGGTACCCCCACCAAAAGTGTGAAAATTTCAACACTTAATCACAATTTTCTCAGTGACTATTGCAGGGATTTCTCTCATATCTTGCATATATGTACTAGGCCAGAGGTAGATTCTCTTGTGTGAGTATGAGACCTGGATCTGTCTTACTTTTTTTTTAATAAATTTTTTTAATAATTTTTAATGCATTAAAATTCATGAAATCATGCACAAAATCATTTATAACTTCAAAAGTGTTGCATTTAGAGCATTTTGTTAAAATATGTTATTCAGCTACTTTTTTCATAGCTACAATATGGTGAGTAAGTTGGGTGCCTGTCTCAATAGCTAAGTGAGTAATAGCTACTTTTGGGCTTTTCAGTAACTTCCATCATGAGTAAAATCACTTGTAACTTAAAAACTATTGCATTTACAGAATTTCGTATAAATATGTTATTCAGCTACTTTTGGGTCAGCTATAACATAGTAAAATTTTAGACCTGTAGCTCATGGCATAGCTGAGTAATAGCTACTTTTAGGTTATCACTGTTGAGTAAATCACTTATAACTTCAAAACTATTGCATTTAGAAAATTTCGTATAAATATGTTATTCAGCTACTTTTGGGTCAGCTATAACATAGTAAAATTTCAGACCTGTAGCTCATGGCATAGCTGAGTAATAGCTACTTTTAGGTTATCACTGTTGAGTAAATCGCTTATAACTTGGAAACTATTGCATTTACAGTATTTTGTTGCAATATGTTATTCACCTATTTTGGGATCAGCTATAACATAGTGAAGTTTCAGATCTGTGGCTCATTGCATAGCTGAGTAATAGCTACTTTGAAGTTCTCACTATTGAGTAAATCACTTGTAACTTAAAACCTATTGCATTTAGAGAATTTCGTATAAATATGTTATTCAGCTACTTTTGGGCCAGCTATAACATAGTAAAATTTCAGACCTGTAGCTCATGGCATAGCTGAGTAATAGCTACTTTTAGGTCATCACTATTGAGTAAATCAGTTGTAACTTCAAAACTATTGCATTTACAGTATTTTGCTTAAATATGTTGTTCACCTACTTTTGGGTCAGCTATAACATAGTAAAATTTCAGACCTGTAGCTCATTGCATAGCTGAGTAATAACTACTTTGAGGTTCTCACTATTGAGTAAATCAGTTGTAATTGCAAAACTATTGCATTTAGAGAATTTAATCTAAATATGTTATTCAGCTACTTTTGGGTCAGCTATAACATAGTAAAATTTCAGACCTGTAGCTCATGGCATAGCTGAGTAACAGCTACTTTTAGGTCATCACTATTGAGTAAATCAGTTGTTACTTGAAAACTATTGCATGTACAGTATTTTGCTTAAATATGTTGTTCACCTACTTTTGGGTCAGCTATAACATAGTAAAATTTCAGACCTGTAGCTCATGGCATAGCTGAGTAATAGCTACTTTGAGGTTATCACTGTTGAGTAAATCGCTTATAACTTGGAAATTATTGCATTTAGAGTATTTTGTTTCAATATGTTATTCACCTATTTTGGGGTCAGCTATAACATAGTGAAGTTCCAGACCTGTGACTCATTGCATAGCTGAGTAATAGCTACTTTGAAGTTCTCAATGTTGAGTAAATCACTTATAATTTGAAAACTATTGCATTTAGAGAATTTAGTATAAATATGTTATTCAGCTACTTTTGTGTCAGCTATAACATAGTAAAATTTCAGACCTGTAGCTCATGGCATAGCTGAGTAATAGCTACTTTGAGGTTATCACTGTTGAGTAAATCACTTATAACTTGGAAACTATTGCATTTAGAGTATTTTGTTGCAATATGTTATTCACCTATTTTGGGGTCAGCTATAACATAGTGAAGTTCCAGACCTGTGGCTCATTGCATAGCTGAGTAATAGCTACTTTGAAGTTCTCACTGTTGAGTAAATCAGTTGTAATTGGAAAACTATTGCCTTTACAGAAATTTGTGCAAATATGTTATTCAGCTACTTTTGGGTCAGCTATAACATAGTGAAATTACAGACCTGTAGGTCATGGCACAACTGAGCAATAGCTATTCTCAGGCACTGACTGTTGAGTAAATCGGCTGTAACTTGAAAAATATTGCATTTGGAGTATTTTGTTAAAATATATTGTTCACCTACTTTTGGGTTAGCTTTTGGGTTAGCTATAATATTACAGACCTATAGCTCATGGCATAGCGGAGCAATAGCTATTTTCAGGTTCTCACTATTGAGTAAATCAGTTGTAACTTGAAAACTATTGCATTTACAGTATTTTGCTTAAATATGTTGTTCACCTACTTTTAGGTCAGCTATAACAGAGCAAAAATTCAGACATGTAGCTCATTGCATAGCTGAGTAATAGTTACTTTGAGGTTCTCACTCTTGAGTAAATCAGTTGTAACTTTAAAACTATTACATTTAGAGTATTTTGTTAAATATGTTATTCACAGACGTTTTGGTCAGCTATAACATAGTGAAATTGCAGACCTCTATGTCATGGCATAGCTGAGCAATAGCTTCTTTCAGGTTCTCACTGTTGAGTAAATCATTGTATCCAACCTGTAGGAAATCATGGGCTGGGAATCTGTTAATATGGTCCGATTTGACCTTGGAACCCTCCTTCAAGGTCAAATGAGGATAGCCAAACATAAAAGTGCTTATAACTCGCTTATTATTGGTCCTAGAGGTTTGGAATGAAAACCAACCTATAGAAAATCATGAGCTGGGAATTTTTTGGTGTGGTCGGATTTCACCTTGGACCCCTCCTTCAAGGTCAAATGAGGATAGCCAAACTTAAAAGTGCTTATAACTCGCTTATTATTGGTGCTAGAGGTTTGGAATGGAAAACCAACCTATAGAAAATCATGGGCTGGGAATCTTTTGGTGTGGTCGGATTTCACCTTAGACCCCTCCTTCCAGGTCAAACGAAGATAGTCAAACTTAAAGTGCTTATAACTCGTGTATTATTGGTCTTGGAGGTTTGGGATGGTAAACCAACATATAGGAAATCATGGGCTGGGATTCTTTTGGTGTGGTCAGATTTGACCTGGGACCCCTCCTTCAAGGTCAATTGAGGATAGCCAAACTTACAATTGCTTATAACTCGCTTATTATTGGTCCTACAGGTTTGGGATGGTAAACAAGCTACAGGAAATCATGGGCTGGGAATTTTTTGTGTGGTCGGATTTGACCTTAGACCCGTCCGTCAAGGTCAAACAAGGATAGCCAAACTTAAAAAGTGCCTATGACTCACTTATTATTGGTCCGAGAGGTTTGGGATGGTAAACCATCCTAAATTCTTTGGCTGGGAATCTTTTGGTATGGTCAGATTTGACCTTTGGATCCCTTCTTCATGGTCGAATGAGGATATTGCATTTATAGTATTTCTTTAAATATTTTTAACCTACTTTTTACACTTAAACAATTACCTTGTTACTTTATTTCATAATACCATTTGCAGGGCACAGCTTTTTTGTCCTTTTCTTCTGTCAGCTTCGGAATATCTTTCGAACAACTGTATTTCTGTACAGCCCTTTCCCTGATAATTATGCTTTCCTCTCATTATCACCATCACAAATCAAAAACATTCAGTCAGCTGACACAGTGCCCGTTCACGGGCACTCTCCTCTTGTTTTAGTTGTAAGAAATATGCAACAGATCTTTGTGAAAAGAGAAAATGCCTATTTTTACACAATTGTTTTCACTTCTGTGAAAATCAGAATTCACCTGTGAATACAGGAAACACTGTTTATCACCCATTATGACCCAAAACACGTTTGTGAATCTCCAATCGCAAAAATATTTATTTTATACACAGAATACATTGCAGTGAATGGATCTTTACTGGCTACAGCTGGTCATATACATGGGGTTGTAGCGATTTCTTCACAAGTAAGGCAAAATAAATCTCAGCTTTCAGGTACAAGAGACTCATTGATAAGAAAAATCTGATAATTTCATGCATAGTGGAGATATTAGCTTGGGATGTAGGGGTGCAACAATGTGGTACAACCTTGATTTGACCTTTGCCTTGCTGGAGTGACCTTGACCTTTAAAAACTATGCTGTTTCCCCAGCCTGCTGGATACAGACTTTTCTGATGCTATTTTTTCAGTTATAATTTGATTTACCACACTATAAATACATATTATGTATGAAAATCTGCATGTCAAATGAATTAAACCAGAAGATTGTAAGATATTTTTCTTTCTGCAGAAATATTTGTAACCATATACAGAATTTTTTTTTTCATTGGAACCACTTGCCTTGTTCTAGTAAAATCTTGCTCAGCTGTAATTTGTATACAACTGACATTTAGTATGGTTTTAAACTTTTTACTCCATTTTAACCTGAATTCTGTTGACTACAGTGTGGAATAATAGGCTAAAAGTACTAAGTGGGTAGGCCTACAATTTCAGTTATTGCTAAAATGGTACAGCCCTCTTTCATTCACATTGTGTCATAGAATATTGTGAGCTTCAGCTGTCTTTAACAAAATAAACTGAAATGATGAAAAATTGATGACCACTAGATGAGCAAGAGTCATTTTAATGTGTAGCTGTTTTTCTTCAAAATGAAATATTCAGTAGTGAAACTGTAATATATTGACAACCTCTGATCCCCCTTTTACATTGATATTGCAATAAATTGACTGTATGTTCATTCCATTTAATCATTTTATAAAGAAGCTGTTGTCTCCAGTCTCCCTCATAAAAAAATGTTATTGTGTGTAGTGATGCATTTTTGATAATAATGAACTTTTTTGAGAGAGTCATTGTTTACTAAACATTAAGCGTGGGATTTAGAAGGACAGAGCTTTTGGTTTAACATTCCCCTTAAATTTTTTTGGGAAAATATTGAAAAAACAACCCACAATTCACAGAAATATTACCATCCAAAGCTTGATATCTTAAGCATTTTAAGCATCACCATATTTTTGTTAATTAAAGTCAAAGTTGGAGTTTTACGTCCCGTTCAACAGCCAGGGTCATATTTGGACAGGTCCACAACACTTGTGGGACTCGAACCCACAGAGGTGACAGCCTAAGCTTGCTAACCACTAGGCGGACCTTTTTTGTCAATTAAGATATAATTATATCAGTATAAATAGAACCGAAGTTAAAATATCAACATTGCTTATTGGTAACAAACTTGATGTAAATGTGTATCAATCATGTTTTTCAGGAAAGATATAAATCTGAAGTGTTCTAGTTATGTGTTGTATAATGATGACTAATAAATGTCCTGTGTGTTATCAGGAGGAAGTCACTATCAACTACAACAAACTCCATGCAGACCCAAAACAAGGAAAAACACTGGACATAGGTAAATATGTGTGTTATTAGAGAGGTTGCAAACAACGTTTTTGAAGACCATATCTGTTTTCTGTTACGTTACCCGTCACTGAATTCTGTTTTGAACGTCAATTCACAACATTGAAAGTACCAGCCTTTACGTATTTCACGTTAAAACGAGCCTTGCCACATTGATCTCCGCCCCTATCTTGTTTTAATTTATGTTGCGTTTTTGTGCTACGTTTTCAGCAAAACGTTGTTCGCAACCTCCCTATTGTCATAAAGTGGACCCTCTTTGAATTAGAATCAGAAACCACCAGCCCTGTTTGAGTTTGCACCAATAGAGTTTAGCCATTGTAGCATTACATTTCCAGTGGTGGGGTGGGGAGCTATTGTAGCATCTTAGAGGAGATGGGAGGTGTGATGACAGTGTTTTAGTCACTTACTATGAAGAGAGTACAATGATACTGTCTGTGCACACGTATTGAAACTGTAAACAATCAAATGTGAAATTTGCAATCAATTACATTTAAAATATATGTCACTGGGGCCATATCATTCAGATTAGAGTAAGAAATCTAAAATTCGCCAGGAATCTAAAATTCGCCACCTCTAAAACCTTAGTTAATTTTATGAAGAAAATGATGTTTTTGTCTACAAATTGGTATTTTTTAGTTCAAAAAGCCTTAATTTACTATACAGTCAACAAATCTCACCAAAATTCATTTATTTTATTAGTATTTTCACATGTGGCGAATTTCAGATATGTGGCGAATTTTAGATTTCTTACTCTAAGCATTGATAAACACAGAAACTCTGTGACAGATAGCATAAGTGCCTCAACATTATCACAAAAAAATCACAGTTCTAATTAGAAAGCACTCATGGAGTGCAGGTCTCCACCAGGACACATTTCTTAAAATTCGGGAATATTTTACATCCAGAAGATGAGGCGGATCTTTCCCAAAAGGTAATCTCTTCTTCTTTTCATCAGGCCCTACCCACATAAAAAAATCTATGAAGATCTTATCATTACTTTTTGAGTAATCTAAACCAAAAAGCCCAAAGTCATTGAAAATACATTAAAAATGGGACCTTTGACAACTTGAGATTTTTTTTTTTTTGTATTCGGAATATGATCTGAATCTTTCCCAAAATTTAGTCATTTCTTCCTTTGGTTAGGCCGCACACACATCAAAATATTTCAGAAAGAAATTCCAAAAGAAATTAGCTTAGTTTGGCAATGAGTTTGGCAAATTAATTGTTTCCTACTATCTATGAACTTCAAAATAATAATTTATGTGTATTTATTTTTGAATGCCCAGAGTTTAATTGAAGAAACATATTGGTAACAAGTTGCAACTCACAACTTATTCATAAACACTGACCTTTTTTAATTCGTATCATAAACAGAAAGGGTTAATTTCAATTATATTCTGCATTTTAACATTAATTTTGTTATGTCCTAGTGATATAAACAGATGTGCTACCTCCATTAGTTGATTTATTGAATTTGTCAGCATTGAAATTCTGATGTAGATTGTAGTGATGTTTACTTGTTGAGCACACTTTTGTGTTAGTATTGATTCTGTTTTATTCAGCATAGAAGTGAAAATTGGGCCAAACAGCCTGTATGTTTGTAATTGATAACATTCACACAGGACATTTGTCACAGAAGCCAATTTTGATAACAGGAAATTAGATTAACAGGCCATAGAGTTGCAGACATATTTTTTTTCATGCATTGAAAGTTGTTGTGATATTGAACTTTGTAATGTTTGTGGAAAACATGTCTTTATATATGTCAGACACCGAGAGTTACAGGCTTTGAATGAGCATAATACTAATTTTAGACTGCAGTTTGAATACATAACACAATTTATCATGTATATTACAGAAAATATCCAAAATCAATTTTCGGTTTATGTGTAAATATTTCACAAGCTATTTCAAAATTTATTGTAGAATTAATGGTTTATACTTAAACTTGTTTGGAAATTTTGGAGACTCAGAATGTACATGCAATCAAAGATAACATTTCCACTTCCAACTCTATAGTCAGTCAGTCAGTCTCATGAGAGAGTCATTAGTTTTAAATTTTTAATGTTGTATTTTTCTGATCAAATTATTGGTTTCAGATTACTTATTTCAACTGAGCTTGCTGTTGTTTCAGTTCTGAAGAAAATCAAGCACAAAGTAGTGGAGAATATGAGTTCCAGCACAGCAGACGCCTTGGGTTTGAGTCGTGCCATCCTCTGTAATGGTGGGTACTCAGGCTGCACCTTGGCCTACTTTCAGAAAATTACATAAAATAATTCGAACATCTGTTGGAGGCAACCTAGGATATTTTGGGTTTGATAGTTTTGATTTTTTTTTCATGTGATTTCTCCTGTGTACACAATTTGCATCTGACCATGATATGGGTAGTGAAGTACACAGTAGTTTGTCCATCCAAGTAGTGTTGTTCTGTTTGAGTGACTATATTGTATTGTGTGAATTGATTGTAAAATTTTGAATCAGACTGTGACTATTTTATCAATATTACATTTTAAGACATATATGTTTTACCTTCGAAAGAAAGGAGAAATTGGTATCAAACTTACAGAATATTTATAGTTTTAACAGTAAAAACAGTATAGTATATTTTATTACATGAATCAATCTAAATCTCCCTCTGTGTGACCTGTTTTTCAGATGGCTTGGTGAAAAAACTGAATGAAATGGAGAAGACTGCCAACATGTACAAACGCCTCATTGAGCACACCAAGAGACTACTCAAATGCTTCTTTGATCTCTCACAGTCACATAAAGGTGTGGGAATATAGCATTTACTCAGATTTACTCAGCATGGCTTTGTGAACAAAATACAGTAGAACCTCAATTATCCGGCCCTCTATGATCCGAATCTCCGGATTAACCGATCCGAAACCTTGGCTCCCTACATTCAGCTTAAAAGCACGGTCTACCATGAGCGATAATACAGTATTTGTACATTCTCGGAAACCATTAATTCTAGTGCTTTAGATAGTATTCTTTAAAGTCTGAAATGATTTTTTGTCAACCTACATGTATATGGGGAAGAGTTGTGTCAACACTATTAAAAGTTTTGTAAAAGAAAGTAATCTAAGTGAACTGAAAATATCATGAGTAAATTAAGAACAGACATTAAAGAATGGCAGCTGTTTATCAAAAATAAAAGATGTCCAGAAAGTTTTTGCAGTCTCACAAATCACTAAGAATCCTCCACTGTCTTACCAACTGGATATGGTTATTAGGATCACTGCCAAATTGACTTTTTGCAGAGCTACACCAAGCCAATAACACCAATAATCCTTGAGATGATCAGACACAAAGTTGTAAATGGAAGACTGGTTTATCTCATTGTAGGGTTTTTCCACTTTTAAACTTTTCAAAACTAGTTTTTTTTTTTTGCATTCAACACTTAATATAAAGTTTTCTGTAAATTTTCTTTCAAACATTCAATGAAATAAGTATAACATTATATTATTTTAGCCTTCGTAAATTAGAATATAGAGTCACCAAATTGATGAAGCTGTGTGCTTCGTTGGCAGTTTATGAAAACATTCTTCAGTACAATATCAATACCAGATAATAACTGCTTATTGCAGGTTTTGGAAACCAACAACCAGTTTTAGAAGATTAAAACCAACTGCAACTGTATGGAACACCCAAAAAACATATAAAAATATAGGTCATGAAAATATCTTTTCATTGCGTTAATACATCTTACCTACCAGACGATAGCTATATGCCGGCGCCAGCCGGTCCCGCCAAACGAAAGAAAAAGACGTCCTGTGGCTACTGTGTCGTCAGCTGCTATGTCTGCTTCCTCTCAATCTGCATTTCAACAACCTTCTTCCGGCTCCGGGCCGGTCACCTTCCGCGATGTCAATCCTCAGGAAACATTTGAAGAGGGTGAGTTATCTGACGCAGAGGAATCCCCAGACTTGGAAACCTCAGACCCGGACCGGGTCCTCAGTGAAGATCAAAATTACCGCGAGACTGTGAGAGGCGTCCGCGCGTTCATGGGATGGACACACATTCCTGACCTGGAGTTTTCTCCGCAATCCCGCACTGATAATCCTTGGGCAGGTCACCGTTCTCAGCCTGTGGGCAAGATTTCTGTGGATCTTCCACCGGAAGATTGGTTGTGCCGAAAACTAGAAACTCTAAACCTTGTACTGATAGAAGGATATCCTTCAAAATCTAGTGATCCAGGTGGCCTGCATGTGGACCAATTCCTCAGACCCCCCAAATCCCAGAGCAGATGGTATGGGATACACCCGGCGGAGCCTACAGATCCAACTAGGCCGGGTAAATCGGCGAATTCTTGGCCAAATGATGCGGCGAAGATCAATAGTTCATTCCCCAGGATTTCAACCATATCTTCTGCATCTCCTCAGCCTCCATCCCGCCCACTATCACAAGACACTATGCGTAAGTGGGAGAAAGCAGCAAAAGAGTCTTCATATATTTGTAACCAGTCAGCGGGGTTTAATCGCTGTATTACCAAAATACAGGATGCCTTCCAAGAACAATTGCATATTTTACAAAGTGAACTTAAGAAAGGCAAGTCTTCTGTCAAAGCTCAAGGTGCATTGGATGAACTTTTGTATTTATCCTCATTTAACCAGAATGTCAGTTTCGCCATGGGTAAATCTCTACAACATTTGGCAGACTTTACATTTGTGCAGATGGCAAATTTGACCCTACTCCGTAGGGATTCATACTTGGAAGCTGTGAAACCGGGGATTAAACCAGATACTTTCAATTCCTTGAGAAATTGCCCCCTGAATGGATATGGGTTATTTCCAGATGCTGCTATTAGAAAAGCTGAGGATGAAATAAACCAATTAGAAGCTTCCCGACGTACTTCCCAGCCCGGCCCGGGCCGCGGGGGGTTCGCCGGTAGAGGCAGAAAACAGAGATACCAACCCTACAGTACTGGTTGGAAACCTCAAGACACTGCTAAAACAACTTCTCAAGCTGGAAAGGAACTACCAGCTTGGAAAGCGTTTGGTTCCCGCAGTAGAGGCCGGGGCAGAGGCCGGGGTGGTCAACCCGGACGTGGTACCAAGATGGCTCATGAGAAGACACAGTATAAATGACAATTACTGCAAGTCAAGTCCGGTGCCGGTGGCCCGGCCAGTCAGTTCTGTGAAAAGTGTCGTAACAAGAAACTCTTTTGTATCTGTTCCAACAAATGTTTCTTATCATGTTGTATGTCGTGTACCTACTGTAACAAGGTGGCAGTCACAAAAGAAAGACGTAAGGCCAAAATCAAAGATCAAAAGTCAAATAAAGTGTGTGAAAAGTGCTTCTTTTGTCGGTCACTTTGTTTCTGCTCCAAATGTTCCAAATGTCCCCAATGTTGCAAGTGTCCAACCAGTGGGGGGACGTCTTCAGAGTTTTTGGGAAATATGGGCTCACAAGGGTGCAAACCCAAAAGTAGTGTCCATATTAAAGGAGGGTTATGTTCTTCCCTTCAAAGTAAGACCTCCCTTAGTAAGGGATCCCCTGATAGTAAGTGGCTATGCAAACCCCATCAGAGACTCCCACTTGCAAGCAGCTGTACAAGCTCTGATCGAGAAAAAGGCAGTAGAGAGGGTCAGGGTTCAAACCTCACTAGCCTTTTTCAACAGACTGTTCATTGTCCCAAAGCCGAACCACAAGTGGCGGCCAATCTTGGATCTCAGTACTCTAAATCAGTTTTTATGCGTAAAAACATTCAAAATGGAGACTCCAGAGACAATCCGGACCTCTCTACAACAAGAGGAGTGGGTGACATCGCTAGACTTCAGCGACGCCTACTTCCACATCCCAATTCACTACACATCCCGAAAATTCCTCAGGTTCCACTTTCAGAACCAGTCGTACCAGTTTCGGGCACTTCCCTTTGGCCTGTCAACAGCTCCCATGGAGTTCACTGGTGTGGTCAAAGAGGTCAAGTTAATGGCTCAGTCACAGGGTATAAGAATCCACCAGTACCTAGACGACTGGTTGATTCGAGCCCCTACCAAAAAATCTTGCCACCAGGGAACCCAGTCCCTCCTAGCCCTTTGCCAGGAGTTGGGCTGGATGGTAAACATGCAAAAATCAGAACTGGAACCCCAACAAGTCTTTGACTTCGTAGGCTACCAGTACGACCTACTCAACGGAGTAGTCAGGCCTACTCAAAACCGTTGGGAAGCCCTTCAACAAAAAATAACAGTGCTTTTACAGAACAGATCTTGCCGAGTGAGAACTTTCATGTCTCTTATAGGTCTTCTCACTGCGACAGAAAAACAGGTGACCCTAGGCAGACTGCACATGAGACCTATTCAGTGGCACCTCAAGAAACACTGGAGAGTCCCAGAATCTCTGGAAAAGGAGATCCCAATTTCGAGGTCTCTCCATCAGTACCTGCAGTGGTGGACCCAAGAGGAAAATGTCCTAAAGGGTCAGCCCTTACACCCCCTGCGACACGCAGTTCAAATCTTTACAGACGCCTCAAAAGAAGGCTGGGGTGCTCACTTAGGCGACTTCACAGCAAGCGGTACTTGGTCAGTGCCCGAAAGCAAGTTGCACATAAACTTCTTAGAACTAAAAGCCGTGTTGTTAGCACTAAAAAGATTTCAACATTTAGTGCAAGGAAAGGTCGTCCTGATTGCCACAGACAACACTACGGTTGTAGCATACATCAACAAGGAAGGAGGTATGAGGTCAGGCTCACTCTGTGCCCTTCTTTGGCGGCTCCTATGTTGGTGCAGCCTCAATCAAATAGTACTGAAGGCCAGACACATTCCAGGCCGTCTGAATGTAATTGCAGACAAATTGTCTCGCCAAAGGCAGGTCATTCAGACGGAGTGGTCCCTCCATCAAGAGACCTTCGACCTCCTTTGTCAAACCTGGCATTATCCCCGAGTGGACATGTTTGCAACAAGGTACAACTGCAAGCTAGTTCAATTTGTGTCCCCAATTCCAGACCCAAAGGCCTGGTCAGTGGATGCTCTGACATTATCCTGGGAGGACCTGGACATGTACCTCTTCCCCCCAGTGTCTCTGATGGGGAAGGTGGTCAGCAAGCTGTCAGATCACTGGTATCGCAGAGCAATCCTGATTGCCCCGGGATGGCCCAACATGCCTTGGTTTTGGGACCTAGTGGAGCTATCTGCGAGGGTTCCTCTTTGTCTTCCACACCACCCAGATCTAGTGACCCAACCTTTCAACAAGGCACGTCACAGGGATCTGACAAACCTAAATCTCCATGCCTGGCTCCTAGAGCCCAGACAATCAAGGAGCAGGGGTTCTCTAGCCCAGTGGCGTCAAGAATTGAGGCGCCTCAAAGACGTTCAACCAGAACAGTCTACGAAGCGAAGTGGGCCGTTTTTGTCAGATGGTGTGAAACAAGTCAGGTGGACTTCAGGAACCCATCTATAAAACAAATAGCAGATTTCCTCCTGCACCTTTTCCAGGAGAAGAATCTCCAGCCCAGCACTATTGATGGTTACAGGTCAGCCATTGCAGACAAACTGGGAAATACCTCGGTTAATGTCGGCAAGGATGACAATTTGACTAGACTGTTAGACAGTTTTCACAGAGATAGACCCAAAGGGCGCCGGGGGGTTCCTGCTTGGAACCTCTCCCTGGTTTTACACCAGCTTACAAAAGCGCCTTTTGAACCACTCAGAAAGGCTTCTCTGAAGCACCTTACTTTCAAAACTGTTTTTCTCCTAGCCCTGGCTTCAGGAAAACGCAGGAGTGAGATTCACGCTTGGTTAAACAAAAATATCAGACACCAAGCTGATTGGTCCAAAGTTTCCCTCTACCCTTCACCAAGCTTCTTGGCGAAAAATCACTTGGCAAAAGAGGGACCAGAGTGCGTGGCCCCTGTGGTCATCCCGGCCTTAGCCCCCACTCTGGATAAGTCTTTAAAGGAAGACAGATCCCTTTGCCCCGTTCGGGCTCTTCGCTACTACCTGGACAAAACGCAGGACCTAAGAACGGGAAAGGAGTTAGTTTTTGTTTCATTCAAACAAGGTTTTAACAAGGACATCTCTCCTGCCACTATCTCGTCCTGGATCAAACAAACAGTAGTGTTGTGTTATGATCTCTCTGACCAAGATTCCTTGACCTTACATCAGGTTAAGGCCCATGATGTTAGGGCCTTTGCGGCCTCCAAAGCCTTTCAAGGTGGCATATCTCTGGACCAGATTCTAGCAGCATGCCACTGGAAGTCCCACAACACCTTTACACAGTTTTACCTTAAGGATGTTGCCTGGGCAGATAAGGAGCTTTTTCACTTGGGTCCTGTGGTGGCTGCCCAGCAGATCCACCACTAGTCCCCTAAGCTTCTTTGTATATAATTATATATAGTATACATACTAGTTAGTTTTAGGTGGCCTTGGCTTCTCAAAGTCTTTTACTTCAGAGTAATCCTCTGGGTATAGGACTTTCCCTACTCTTCCAGGTTAACCGTGGGAATCATTGACTTGAACTCTTACTCTCTTCCTCCCCTCAGAGCAGTCAAAAAAGGGGGGGGGGGGGGGGGGGGGGGCAGGTGCGTCTAGTTACCCTTGAGACTAACATGTCTCCTCAAAGGACTAGAACCTCACACCTAGGTATAATAGAAGAGTTCTCTCCAATCCTCAGAAGGCTGCCCTCCTTCCACTGGGTAGTTATTCTAGCTATCGTCTGGTAGGTAAGATGTATTAACGCAATGAAATTGCAAATTTTAATTAGTAAATTAAATTTTTATTAGTTAATACCTTACCTACCAGACGGGAAATTCCCACCCAGCCTTCCCCGCTTTCAGCCTTACAATTCAACCTTAGGGACGAAAAAGATGCTATGACGTCACGTCCCTCTGGCGAGTGAGGCAGGAACTAGGCCACCTGGCGAGTGGAGTGTAGTGTACCGGTCCTGCCGGGGGTGAAACCCAGGACGTCTGTTTCTTTCGTTTGGCGGGACCGGCTGGCGCCGGCATATAGCTATCGTCTGGTAGGTAAGGTATTAACTAATAAAAATTTAATTTACTAATTAAAATTTGCAAGTTTAAAGTGATGATTGACTAAAATAAGTTTATTTGTTGAAAATCTACAAGATTTTGTATTTTTAATTAGTAAAAATATACAGTATCCTTTATTTTGTACATTTTTGTGTGTTTCAGTGTTTGGTGAGGTGTTTTCCAGTATTGGTGTACGTGAGCCGCAGCCTGCTGCTTCCGAAGCTTTCTCAGTGTTTGGGGAGGCACATCGTGAAATGGAGAGATACGCCATCAAAATGCTAAAAACTGCAAAACCGGTATGTTATGACAAGACTGCTAAAGGGAGTCCCCAAAAATTGATTGCATAGAATGCAATAGTGAGAGTATGTTCTTTCTTATTTGTGTTATCCGTGGTCAAACGATGGCATGATTTTACTGGGATAGTGATTAAGCCTTGAGAGTGTATTAAATATCCATTGTTTGCATGTGGAATCAAGATAAGCGTGTCCATTCATTATGCTGAAGTGCCCTGATTTATGCAGTAACTTTGGGGATTGGAGTCCATCCATGGTAAAATTGTATTCATTGCATTGGCAAGCATGAAAAAAATTGAGAAGGCCATTACTATATCCATTAAAGCTCAGTTATTAATGATCATACATCTTCTCAATCTTGTGTGCTCTTACTTAATCCACTACTTTGCAGGTTTAATATCTTCCCCACAAGGGGTGACTCTATGCACTTAACTGACAAAGGGATGACAAATGTAATAGTATCATTATTTTATATTCCTAATAACTGTCAATGTCAGAAGAAACAGTTGTTTTTGAATCACTTCACGCCAAAAAGTGGGTCTCCAAAATGTTGGGTTTAAACAGAAAAATGCAAACCAGTATCGCTGCATACATGTGAATGCAAATGTAAAAATTTTATTGTTAGAATGTCAAATGTATGAAAAGATAAATGTCAACAATCAATTACTAATGTTTATCGTTTTTGTATTCCAGATGATTTCAGATCTTAACACGTTTGTAACCAAAGCTGTGCCAGATACTCGGCTCACACTGAAAAAGTACCTGGATGTTAAGTTTGAATATCTTGTAAGTATGCTAATTCAGAGTAGTAATACACCAAAGTAATTCTAATCCAGGCTAAGGTGGGTATGCTTTGGTGTACAGGTAGGTTTTATGCTGCTTTCTGAAGGAGGCCAGGGAGGGAGAGGCACAAAGTAATCCTGAGGACTATTTAAACTTTTGAAGTGTGTTGCAATTATTCCTCAAATCCTATCAGACCAGTGGACAGTTTCATAAAGTTAAATTCTTTCAAACCAAGTGATGCAGTATAGGTACTATTGAGTAGTGAGTGGAATCGCCTCAATTTTCATGGTAGATTATTCGTCCATTTTTCCCGACTGATGATCAACCCATAATTGACTTTTTTTACTCCACTGTTGGCCAATATATCATGAACACTTTCTGGGATGAATCATATTTCATTCCGGTAAGAATAATGGTGTTTCCAACTTTTAGAATCTACCAAAAGCACCCACTTCCGGTAAATATGGCGGTAGTTATAAACAAACATAAAATTCGTGAGAAATCTATTGATTTATTAAAGGGAAGTTTAGAAAACAGCTTAAATATAAAAAATACTTAGATATTGAGATGCATAAAGAAGGGTAAGATTTAATCGATTTCTAGAAGTTATCAGTGACAGAACAGGATTGTACTATGACACCGACGATTGATCGAACATTGGTCTAATCGTCCACCCACTACTATTGATTAGCATTTGTTACTCTTCCACTGCGCACAGAGAAATTTTCATGGTAAATGCTGTCAGGGGAGTACTAGAGTACAGGGGAGGACAGCTAGCTACATCAAGTTTTCTGGTTATTGTATCCCCGACGCGAAGCGGGGATACCATGGATTCATCATCGTTGTCGTCCGCGCCCTCGTCCGCGTCCACAGAGATTTCTTGTTAGCGACCTACAGTCCACATTTCTTTCCGGATTTCTTTCATATTTGGCAGGTTGTTTGATATGGTAGAGGACTCGCCACCCTATCTTTTTGGTAGGCTTTATGTCTAAATTAGGCCTGTGGTAGACAAAAATGTCTAAAATGTGGAATATTGCTTGTTAGCGACCTACAGTCCACATTTCTCTCTCCAGATTTCTTTCATATTTGGCAGGTGGCTTGGTATGGTAGAGGACTCGCCACCCTATCTTTTTGGTAGGCTTTATGTCTAAATTAGGCCTGTGGTAGACAAAAATGCACTAAATCACTTATAACTTGAAAAGTGTTGCATTTAGAGCATTTTGTTAAAATATGTTATTCAGATACTTTTTTTATAGCTACAACATGGTGAGTAACTTGGGTGTCTGTCTCAATAGCTAAGTGAGTAATAGCTACTTTTGGGCCTTTCAGTAACTTCCATCATGAGTAAAATCACTTGTAACTTGAAAACTATTGCATTTACACAATTTTGTATAAATATGTTATTCAGCTACTTTTGGGTCAGCTATAACATAGTAAAATTTCAGACCTGTAGCTCATGGCATAGCCGAGTAATAGCTACTTTTAGGTTATCACTGTTGAGTAAATTACTTATAACTTCAAAAGTATTGCATTTAGAGTATTTTGTTTCAATATGTTATTCACCTATTTCGGAGTCAGCTATAACATGGTGAAGTTCGAGACCTGTGGCTCATTGCATAGCTGAGTAATAGCTACTTTGAAGTTCACACTGTTGAGTAAATCAGTTGTAATTGGAAAACTATTGCATTTACAGATATTTGTGTAAATATGTTATTCAGCTACTTTTGGGTCAGCTATAACATAGTGAAATTACAGACCTGTAGCTCATGGCACAACTGAGCAATAGCTATTTTCAGGTACTGACTGTTGAGTAAATGACTTGTAACTTGAAAAATATTGCATTTGGAGTATTTTGTTAAAATATGTTGTTCACCTACTTTTGGGTCAGCTATAACATCGTGAAATTACAGAATTATAGCTCATGGCATAGCTGAGCAATAGCTATTTTCAGGTTCTCACTACTGAGTAAATCAGTTGTAACTTCAAAACTATTGCATTTACAGTATTTTGCTTAAATAAGTTGTTCACCTAATTTTGGGTCAGCTATAACATAGAATAAATTCAGACATGTAGCTCATTGCATAGCTGAGTAATAGCTACTTTGAGGTTATCACTGTTGAGTAAATCAGTTATAACGTGAAAACTATTACATTTACAGTATTTTGTTTAAATATGTTATTCACATAATTTTTGGTCAGCTATAACAGAGTGAAATTACAGACCTCTATGTCATGGCATAGCTTACCAATATCTACTTTCAGGTTCTCACTGTTGAGTAAATCATGAGATTTCACCATTACCGCTCTAACGAAAAAAATATTATAGCTAGCCTTCTCAAGTTTGCAAGGTATATTAGAGGGTGCACCACAGTATTCTATTGGTAGGCTTTATGTCTAAATTAGGCCTGTGGCTAAATTACTTGCCTACTAAAAATGAGTAATTTTGCATTTTCTCTAAAAGTATTGCAGATAGCAAATTTTTCTTAAATAACTCATTCACCTACTTTTGGGAGAGCTTTCACATGCTGAAGTTCCAGACCTGTAGGTAATTACTCACCTACTCAAAATGAGTAAATGCGAATTATCCCTAAAAGTATTGCAGATAGCCAATTTTTCTCAAATAACCCATTCACCTACTTTTGGGAGAGCTTTCACTTGGTGAAGTTTCAGACCCGTAGGTAATTACTCACCTACTCAAAATGAGTAAATGCAAATTATCTCTAAAAGTATTGCAGATAGCCAATTTTTGTCAAATAACTCCTTCACCTACTTTTGGGAGACCTTTCACTTGGTGAAGTTTCAGACCCGTAGGTAATTACTCACCTACTGAAAATGAGTAAATGCAAATTATCTCTAAAAGTATTCCAGATAGCCAATTTTTGTCAAATAACTCCTTCACCTACTTTTGGGAGACCTTTCACTTGGTGAAGTTTCAGACCTGTAGCTAATTATTCACCTACTCAAAATGAGTAAATGCTAATTATCTCTAAAAGTATTGCAGATATCCAATTTTTATCAAATAACTCATTCATCTACTTTTGGGAGAGCTTTCACATGGTGAAGTTCCAGACCCGTAGGTAATTACTCACCTACTGAAAATGATTAAATTAGAATTATCTCTAAAAGTATTGTAGATAGCCAATTTTTCTCAAATAACTCATTCGCCTACTTTTGGGAGAGCTTTCACTTGGTGAAGTTTCAGACCCGTAGCTAATTATTCACCTACTCAAAATGAATAAATGCAAATTATCTCTAGAAGTATTGCAGATAGCCAGTATTTCTCAAATAACTCATTAATATGAAAACAACTTATAGGAAGTCATGGGCTGCAAATCTTTTCATGTGGTCAGATTTGACCTTGGGCCCCTCCTGCTTATTATTGGTCCTAGAGGTTTGCAATGTGAAAACGACTTATAGGAAATCATGGGCTGCGAATCTTTTGATGTGGTCAGACTTCACCTTGGGCCCCTGCTACAGGGTCAAATAAGGGTAGCCAAACTTAAAAGTGCTTTCAGCTTGCTTATTAACGAAAAATGCTGTTTATCTTCTAAACTATGTTAGTTGGCCTTTGTCGGTGGATACATCCAGCATCTGGCCACAGATGCGTCCTTGGTCTAGTTTTGCTTGGTGGGAAAACTTGCCTGTGACTAAATTTTGAAAAACAATATTGCTATCCCAGGTGTTTCTTTGGAATTTATCTGCCTCTTACTATTCTCTGGTTCTCAGAAGTAAAAGGTTCAATCTCTTCATGGGTGATGTATATATAATAAATATATATATATGTCCTGTACCAACTTGCAGACACGCGACATTGAAACTCTTCATTCAAGATCATCCACCAAAGTGCCAAAGTTTCCAATATAGCTGATTTTGGCAAAACTTTAAAGGGCCTATATCTGACTTTATTATTGTCCAAAAGGTTTTGATATCAAACCCACTTGGGCTGGGAAATAATAGGCTGGGAATCCTTTGACATGGTCATATTTGACCTTGAGTCCCTGTTTAGAGATCCAACAAGGGGCCACGGTGGCAGAGTGGCACTCACCACCTCTGAGATCGGAGTTCAAATCCAAGCCCAACCTCAAGTGGGAAAGCTGGTAGTTGCTTGCCATTGGTCGGCAGTTTACAGTACAGAGCCTTTACCTGTATGTACTGGTTTCCTCTGCCCATAAAACTACCCGTCGTGATATAACCTATACTATATGTTGAAAGTGACGTTAAAACCCAAATAAATTTATAAATAGAGATCCAACAAGAAGAGTCAAACTTAAAACTGCCTTTAATTGGTTTTTATTGGTCCAAAAGGTTTCGATAGCACTCATAGCAGATATCCATGTAGAATATCATGGGCTGGGAATTTTTTTACGTGATCAGGTTTTAGCTAAGCCCGCACCTTCAAGGTCAAAACAGGGTAGCCAAACTTTTAAAAAAGTGCTTATAACTCACTTATCATTGGTCCTCTAGTTTTTGAGATGTAAAACAATTCCAGATGAAATAAAGGGATGGTCATTTTTTTATTTGACCTCTAACCTTTTTTATTTATATTTTCAAGTAAACAAATTGTGCTAAGTGAACTCACTTCTGTTTGTCTTTATGTGCATATTAAACTAAACTATGTGTTTTGTTATAATGATATGACATCTTTATAAAATAATCATTATTATGGTTAACTATTGACCTTTTTATTGCGTAAAATAGCCTTACCTTATCCTCACAAGTGCTTGTTTGGTTTTGTGGAGCAAAACGTATCGACCGACAAGAATTTTTTAAGGAATATTCTTGTCACAAGAGGTGACCCCTTTGTCTGCGCATGTCCGCGCTTGTGCAGTAGTCGTTGTCGACAGACGATTGTCGAGAGATCTTCATTATATTTTTGGTCGATATGGGAGCAACACGTACTTTTCCTTATTATCGTCCATTCACGGATGAAGATCTATGAAGTTTTGAAGCGTGCAAGCGTGCACCTACCTGTAGTTGTCCATTATTCGACTGGTACTACCACTAATTCTGCCTCCCTTGTCCTGAAAAGGGTCAGAATAAGATGTGCAAGAAGATGTTGCTGTAAAGTCTTCAGTGGAAGACGGTGTTTATCTTCGGCTGTATTCGCCCATTATTCGACTGGAACTACCTCCTTGTCGATGAAAGGGATGCAGAGAAGATTTTGCTGTAAGTTTTCAGTGGAAAACTGCTTTATGGTCCCTTTGATGGCACACCATGAATATTAGCTTGTGCAAAGAAGAAAGAATGCAGTTGTCTTGGCAGCGGAGGTCGTAGATTCTTTACTGTGGGTGGAGCGCCACTCTGGTACAGTAACAGGTCTCCCTCCAAAAGAACGACTACAGAACGTATCCACTGATCCTTGCAGTTATTGTTTTGCTTCCCAGCAGGTACAGTGGACTTCCTGCTTCTCAGACATGAAAACATGGACAGATTACCTTCCTTTGCTGTAAATTTGGATGAAGATCCAACAGACATCTTTGGGGCAGTATGTGCACTGCTTGTCTGTTCAGCCCTGTTGAAGAATTGCAATAACTATTTACTAGATAATAAAACCTTCCTATGGCCATGTCTCCATTGGAAAGAATACTGTGACTTTTGAGTTAATTCTTCTGCAAACTCAACGAAGATCAAACTGGCTAGGTGAGATATGGTGTTGAAGTCCTTGCTTCCAACCTTTACAGTGTATTTTGCACAGTATATTCAGGACAGGAGCTATGTCCAGTAATTATTTCTCCTACTAACCACTAAAGATCGTCGTACCACTCTGCCTAGTTTACCAGGAGAGATGGATACAGAAGAACGTGGCTACATATATATCCAAATCACAATGGAAGCTGTTTCTGCAGTGTTACTGGCAGGTATGGGAGGTTTTATTGCCATCCCAGAGTTGTGCGAATCTTCAGTTGGGATTGACGAATTATTCCCAATCGAATTCACCAATGCCCGTACTACCCACAATGCAAAGCGATGACGTCAGACAGGAAAACATGGCTACAGTAAATACAGCTTAAAGACTGCTGGAAAATGCTTCAAAAGAAACCAATTTATCCACTCAAGAATTGCAGAACTCCAGGTTTCTATGGCAGTTTATTTCTTGTATAGAAACTCGGCTAATGACGACCTCTGATAGATCTCAGTGTCCGGAATTGATTTCTAACTACGACTTCAACGGTCACTGCCCACGAGTGAAGTTCGTTTACTATGTCAATAAAACCTGCTTGTCACATCATTTAAACTGGAGACAGCAGAAATTATTAGAAATTCGGTTACAAAAGATGCGTTCTTCTATGTACCGACTCACCAAGATTTTCAACATCTACTTCAGTTTAATGTACACGGTCAAACCTATCAGTTTAAAGCAATATGAAATTCGGGTTAGCGAGCCCTCTACAGTATCATGCAAGTAGTAAAGAGGCAAAACTCTTTCTTCAGTATCACGGAATAGGAGTTCACCATATACCCGGACCACTGGTTGTTAAGTCTACATAAAGACACCAGTATTGGGTTCAAACCAAAGAACTCATCCAATTATTCATCAACTGGGCTTCGTGATATCGATTTCCTAGGTTACCATTGCTTTTTGGTACCAGGAAATTTCTTTCACCATATACCTAGATCACTGGTTGTTTAGTGTACGTAAAATACACCAGTATTGGGTTCAAACCAAAGCACTCATCCAATTATTCATCAGCTGGGCTTCATGATATCGATTTCCTAGGTTACCACTACATTTTGGTACCAGGAAAATTCTGTCTACCTCAAAATAATTAAATACCTGAGAATCTATTCAAGACATGGAGATCTCATCACAATCGACCCCAAGGTTGCTTATATCCCAGGTAGGGGTACGAGCACTTTGGGAAAAGACTATACCAATGGGTCAGTTATGTAGGTTGCCTTTCACTGGTATCTACTACAACTGGCAATATCTCCAGTCGCTAGTTGTGAGAATTCCTGTTTCAAATCCTTCTGAAAAAGCATATTCAGGGGTGGAAATGCCAAAAACTTGGAAATAGGATGCCCTTTCTATACACAGGGGCACAATTCCCTTATTTTCGTAGATGCATTTAACCAGGGTTGATGATCCCATCTAAAAGCAGAACAGTCAGTGGCTTTTGGACAGTTAAAATGTATATATTACATTTCAAGGTCATACAGCTGAAGGCAGTGTGTTCAGCCCTTAAAAGCCTTCAAGACAAATTCCACACAAAAGAATTATGATAGCATCAGACAACACCACTGTGTTCGGTTATCTGAACAAACAGGGGGGGGGGAGCGTATACCTCCTAGTTTGGCGCAGCTTGGCCTACTGCAGTCCTTGAAATATACTCATAACACATATTCTTGGTTGCTTAAAGGTCATACTCAACATATCTCCAGAAGGGATAAAGGTTTGGCGCATCCTGGCCTACTACAATCCTTGAAATATACTCTTAAGAGACAGAAATATTCTGGGGTTACTTAAATGTCATACTCAATGATCTCTACAGAAGGGACAAAAGTAATATGTACAGAATGGTTCTTACTCCCTTTATGGTTCTAGACAACGTGCAAGTTTGGCACAAATCAACAATAGGTGTTTTATGCAGGTATGCTGCATCTTGGCCTACTGCAATCCTTGAAATATTCTCATATGAGCCAGATATATTCAGGGTTGCCTAGATGTCATGACAGCCTCTCCACAAAGAACGAAATAATACAGACAGGAGAGTCTTCATCTTTAATATTCTATTTGATTTACATAGTTTGTCAAATACCAATGGTAGAGATGTTTGCCACCAATATGAGTCACAAACTTCCATTCTATGTTGCCAGTCCCGGATGCAAATGCTCTGAACATAGATGAATTAAACATCTTGTTGGAGGTTCTGGACTGCTAGGCCTTTTGTCCTATACCACTTATTCCAAAAAGTCATTGAACAAGTGAACACCAGGTGCAAAATGATTGTAGTGGCCCCTTGGTGGCCCATGATGCATTGGCTTTGGGGTCTGGTGAGTCATTCAACCAAACCTCCATTACAGCTACTTCACTGGTCTCAAAAACAGCCATTCAGTCAGAAATACCATCTCAATCTGTTGCATTGGCACCTTCATGCTTGGCACCTTAACACCACTCAGAATCTCTTATATCATTCTCTGGGCAAGGGATAGAGAGATTTAGGTCATCTCAAGGACCCTCATCTTGGAATGTATGAGTCATGATGGGCCATTTTGAGCTCTGGTACCCACAGAATAAGGTGGCCATCTCAGAGCCTACGGTCTCAAATATACCAGATTTTTTGGTCCATTTACTTGCAAAAATCTGAAACCTGTCACTATTGTTGGCTTTGCAGCAGCCATAGCTGATCATTTACATTTTTTGTGCAGGAGTTGAGCCAAAGTCTGCATCTTTATAGGCCTATTGCAAGTGTTATAGAGAGAAGCCCACTGCTAACAGAGGTACAGCATCAAGGGATTTGCCTTTGCTTCTGTTGGTTTTCACAAAAGGCTCCTTATTAACCTTTAAAAGGAGGTCAGTCTAAAAAAGTTTGACTTGCAAGACTGTTGCAATGCCATTGGAAGTGTATTCTGGGACTTTGGCTCCTTCAGACACAAGCCTCATAGGAAGGAGTTTACAGTTCTCCCTCCTACCTACCTTTTCAGCAAGGACCTATTAGCCTCAGTTGGTCTAGATTGCCTCCAGTGGTCACTTCAGCTCTAGATCATTCCTGAACTCAACTTGCCTGGACACATGCTTCGTTGTCCTCCTACAGCACTTACATCCTTCTTGGACAGGACTACTGCTTGGAGAAAAGGGAAAGTCTCCTTCGCCTACCTTTTAGCAATAATCAGTTGGCTCACAATGCCCCAGATGGCTCAAACCAGTGGTCATTCCAGCTCACAAACCTTTCTTGAGCTGACGTTGGACTGATGTTGTGACACTCTGCTCTCTTACAGTACTTAGTTACTATCAAGACAGTACAAGTACTTCAAGGAGGGGAACAATCTCTTGCTCATATCTTTTAAGGAAGGCTTGATGGAGATATCTTGAGTTCTGCTATCTCTTCCTGTATCAATCTGGATGCATGATTAGATTGCCAGTCCTTTGATTCTGATTCTCAGAATCTATACATTGAGACACATATTACATCCATGGCTGCCTCTTTAGTTTTCAAGAGTGGGGTCTTACCTCAGCAGATATCAAACTCTTGTTACTGAAAGACCCACAAGTCTTTACTACATTCTACTCGAAGATGTAGCTTGGCAATCCCATGACCAGTCCATGAACAAATTGGGTCTTGTGGATTCATCTCAGCATGTAGTCAATTTTTTGTGTATTTATACATCTTATTCATATGGCTCGCATATTTATGTTCTCTCCAGTTATGCAAGTGTAGTGTCACTGACATATGTCTTTCTTGACTTACATATGGCCCCCATATCTGCAGTTTATGCAATTCAGTTTGCCTGCTTGGAGATATTCTCATTGTCAGATGATGACATCTTGTATGGGGAGTCATGCAGACATCTCCGGCCAATACTGGGTGATGGTTAATACTGCTATATGTTTTGTTGTAAAATTGTCTACAACAGCAACAGCACCAACAATGACGACCACATCATGGATGTCTTGTTGAGGTTAGCAAATTACTTATCTGTGATGAAGAAGTAATATATAACCTAAGATGTGGCGTATGGAAGCTTATCTTATCCTCTTATCAAGTGCTTTATTTGGTGACCCCTTGTCTGACAATCATCTAACAGTGTGGTCAAAACAAATACCCTCCACCTGTTATGGTTGTATTCAAGCATTTGTGAGGATAAGGTAAGGCTATTTTACGCAATAAAATGTAACAAATTTTATTGTAATTTAACTTTTTACAAGTTAAATACTTACCTTATCCTCACAAGGATAAACCCACCCTACCTCCCCGCATAATTTGTTTTGCTGGGGACCAAAAATACAATGAAGATCTCTCGACAATCGTCTGTCGACAACGACTACTGCGCAAGCGCGGACATGCGCAGACAAAGGGGTCACCTCTTGTGACAAGAATATTCCTTAAAAAATTCTTGTCGGTCGATACGTTTTGCTCCACAAAACCAAACAAGCACTTGTGAGGATAAGATAAGTATTTAACTTGTAAAAAGTTAAATTACAATAAAATTTGTTACAATTTGTCACTATGTAATAAAATTGAGATTTCCATTGAAGAGTGGTTAAACTTTCAATTTAAAACACTTTATAAGCAATTAAGTACAGACCAATGGCCGTAAAGATATGTTTTCAATGAAAACTAGAATTTAATTCTTTCTCTTTTGATAGTGAATTTCATATCAGCAAGGACACTTGAATTTGGTAGTATGGTTTCCATAATATGTACATGGTTGTGGATGTATTTTAGTCCTACTGCTTGAAAGTGAAAGAAATGGACGATGAAGAATACAGCTACGCAGCCTTACAGGAACCGCTGTACAGAGTGGAGACTGGTAACTATGAATACAGGTATGTGGGTATACAGTGAACTATGTATTGTAATCGAAGGCTTGCAATCATTTCAATTTTCCAGAATTTGTTCGTGAAAGAATAAAATTATCAAAGTTTGTATTTGTTCAGATTACTATAAATCTGATGCTAACATGTTATTTTTATTGCGATTAATCTAATCTTTTGAAGTCAGAGTGTGTGCACTATATGGTCAACAAAGAAAATTACCACAAATACAAGATCATGTGCTTGTATATAGTGGGGGTGATGAGGGGATCCATGCCCATGTAACAACCGTAGCCCCGACTCCCAGGTACAATACCGTAATGGTAATAAAATATATAATAATTAAAATGTTCAGCAAGTTTAATAGTTCCAACCAATGGCATTTGTTAGGAAGTGGTACTTACAAAAACATAAAAGTACAACAAAATTTGTGCAATTGGCAAATATGCGACATAAAGGACGACTTAAACACGTATTTGAGTAATAGGGATCCAAGTCCAGTATATTAAATCTCATTGAAAAATTGAGTGCAATAGGAAAACTTTCCAAATGACGTATACAGAAAAAATATATCACGACTGAAGGTAACATTATTATACAGGAGTGACAATATCTTTATGAGTGATGTATTTTTTCTGTATATGTTTAATGAGGGATGTTTTACTTTTATTATCCACCATTTTGTACGATTTATGGTTCAAATAATATGAATATTTAATGAGAGAACTTGGAAAAGGCTGTCAAAAACCGGTGGCAACAGTGAATATAAAAACTTTAATCTTTAACTTGCAACATCTCAGTCATTTCTGCATGGATTTTATGCAACAAACACGAGCAGAAGCGCTGTAAGAATACCTTTCTAAATGACATATTATACATATTTGTCAGTTACATACTTTCCGAGATTATTGTTGAAAAAACGAAAGTTATTCACATTCATTATCCATGGTACCGGGGTGCCGGTGTATACAAAAAAGTACACCCCGGTCTTATTTAGGGCAAATACATTGCATGGTGGATAATAAAATATTTCATATATTGATCTGTTGAGTGTAGATACAAGTACATGACTGTTGTCTCATCTATATCAATCTACACTATTTCAGGTTAATCCTCCGATGTCGTCAGGATGCGAGGGGCAGGTTTGCAAAGATGAGGAGTGATGTCTTGGTCAAAATGGAGCTTCTAGACAACAAACATGGTAAGCTTGAGATTTAGTCTGTTCTATTTACTATTTCAAGAATAACTTTGTTGTTCATTTGTTGATTGTCTCATTTAGCCATGGTTAGAGACTAATGGATTGCCAACAACCAAGGATTTCATTTTGTTCCTCTGCAATCTGATAGAATATGTAAAACAGTCCATATAGAGTGTAATCAGGTGATGAAATGCCTTTCAAGCCTACAAGGCTATTACACAACTTAATGTTTGATTATCACTTTTGTAGTAGTTTGATTGACACCACCCCGGTTGTTTAACGGGATGTAAAACCCCGACTTTGACACCATTGAAAGATCCATTCAGCCACAAATTAAACCATTGCCACTCCTCGACTATTATGTGTACATTTTGGAAAAAAGCACCACATCCGTAACAGTAGTGCTGGGAGATCGATGTGATATTAGCTGTCGATGTTTGAATGTTTTCTGTTATTTTATAATTCTGCATTTATGGCTAGTTTTGTGATTTTAACTGGTAAATGTACCATATTTTTGCCAAATATATGATTTTTAATATGACAAAGAGGCTACGAAGAATTGAAAGAAATGAATTTAGCAATATCAGTTGTATTTATAATTTATCAATCATTGCTTGGCAATGAGCTAGCGAGTGATAATACCAAAGTTTGCAAACATCGTCCCAGCACTACATAACAGTTCTATGTGAAAGCTCCGAACATAGTTTTTGTTTGTTTTTTTTTCAGTACAAGACATAGTGTTCCAACTACAGCGACTAGTCAATGCAATGGCACGTTACCACAATGACTGTCACGGTATTCTGAAGACCGCCAATGTGTTCCCAATAGAAGTGGATTTGTCTCGAGGGACCTTCACCTACGATACGATTGGTCAGATCAATGATGGCGAGGATGAGGAGGAGGAAGACCAAGTGGAAGGAGAAGCAGAAGAGACACCTGGCGATTTGATCAGTACTAACTAGCAGACGACATTTGGCAAAAAAGGCGGGAATTAATGTAAAATGGCAGAAATAGATTGAAGTGTGATATGTGTAGAGCCTGCATTTAGATACTAATGTTAGGATTTAAACAAGGAGACATTAGTTGATTCGATATGTAAGTAACTATTAGCAGATGACATTTGTACAAAGTAATAGGCATTGTAGGAAGAGACTCCTGGTGGTATTATCAGTACTAACTAGCTGGTGACATTTGGCTGAATGGTGTGAATTAATGAGGAACGACAGGAGTAGATTAAAGAGAGTTCTGTTTGATGATTTGATAGAAACCTGATAGGAATGGATTGGAGAGATATGAATTGGGTGATTTCATCAGTTCTGTGTGGTAGATAAGTATTGGTGGAAATGAATAAAAAAAAATGCAGTCAGTAAAGTGGAGACAAATTTGTCTGCTTAAAATATTTTTAAAATATTTAATTTAGCTATAGCGACATTTGGCAAAAGGGCATGAATTAATGGAAGAGTGACAGAAATGTTTTAGAAGAAAATATTTTTTATACTTCATCAAACTTAACATTTAACAAAGTGATAGAAACTTTTTATAATCAAACCTTTATCTGGTATCCTCTTATACAGAGCTAGCTATGTTAAAAAAATAATGGTTCTCGAATTGAGTTACGTACCACTGTAACCGAAATATATCTTGAAAATTCAGAGAAATCTTAAATCATACAAGTGCTTGGACGATGTTTGTAGAAGTTCAATAGTTTTATTTGTTGACTGCTCTGTAACCAAAGTTCAGTACAAATGTCTGAAATTTGGACTCCGCAAAGATTTAGAAATACCCAACATCACACCCGATGCTATTTTTGCCCATCTATAAAGGTTATGTCTTATTGTGAAAATTGCGAAATTTCCCCAAAATATCTAAAGATATTATGTTTTTGTCATATTTTTAATAAAGTGACAAGATTGTATGGAAGATTTCTCTGGTTTGATGATTGAATTAGATCAAAGATCATAACTTGTAAGGATACCATACATTGCACCCCAAATTGTGAACGATTTCTCAGCAATAAATCCTAGTACTGTACAGTGGAGGCTTGCCAGGTTGAATCTCAAGGGACGTAATAAGTATGTCTACTCCATCAGGAATTGCAGTTAAAAGGACAAATTTCAGGAAAAATTCGACTCTCACTCCGATATTTACACTTACTCAAAGGGCATTCTACTTAACAACGTTTTAATTATAAGGATTGAATTGTATATTTCTAACACTTAAACTAATGAAGAGTAAATATTACAATAATCTGGCAGTTTGTAACATATGGCAAAGTTTGTGCATGACTGTATGAAGCATATCATATGTGGGCTAGTGTTACTTTTCTGCTAGTGTCTGAAGGTCATTTGAAGGACTTTCCAGTCACATTTCACAGGTAAATGTAATGTTAATATTGTAAGGATTTCACTTTGCTAGTTAACTCAAAAAAATTAGGTGTTTGTTTGTAGAATTGTTGAAATAGATTTCCAAGAAAATGTATACTTCTGGCTGATCGGTTAGAATCTTGGAAATTTAGCTAAAATAAATTTCCAAAAATCAACATAAGTTCTGTGAGATACTGATTAATAAATTGGAATCTCTGCTGCTTATAACATCATAGGCTTCAATACTAATCACATAATTTCTCATTTCTTAATATATGTTGTTATCTGACAAAACTTGAGACACTCCGAGTTATACATTCCAATCTTACCTGTGAATTAGCAGTGTGAGGTGAATTGTGTTCATTTTAGTATACGACATTCAACTCTCTTGTAGTCTTGTTGTTTTGATTCTAATTTTCTGTCTTCAGTTTGTCAGAGTTGTAAATGTAAAAGTTACCACGGGATGTAAAATTCACCATACTGGGTAAAATTCACAACAGTATGTAAAACTCAAAACCAGGGACATCCATTAAATAAGGACCAATTAAGAAATTTCCACAAAAATTCAGTATCGGGCGAATAAAATAGTCCTACAAATAAAAAATTTGATGGGAATTTCCCGTTATTCAAAGAAAACAAGTGGGCTTTCCTCAAGTTTTATTATCTGTGGTAAATTTCACTTATCTTATTCTGTGTCACATTCTTTGTATAGTTTTAACTGTAGATTTTTGATAATTTTTGTGTTATGGGTTGTGTTCCTAAAATACCCACTTCACTAACATTAGGGATGGGTAAGTACCAAAAATGTGTATATTGGGAGGTCGCCAATGCAAAACAGTACCGATTCTGGGACTCCATTTTTTATTTAGTACACCGCAACCAAAAATGGACGTTTCCTCTTAACAACATCACAATAAAAGTGGCCAAATGCAAAAATATGACATGAAAGCTTATAATTTCTCCATCTTTCTGGTTTGTTCCCAATATTGTAAGTTTTCCTTCAATTATATGAGCTGACAAGATTGAGGTTATAAAGTGTTATAACCAAAACATGGCAGTTCTGCTAAACACAAACACTGTAAAAGTCTCCAAATACATGAAATTGAGGATAAAAGTTTATCATTTCTTCAGATTTTGGGTATGTTTTTAACTCTTTCTTCTATTATGTGTTCACAATGAAGTGGCGATTGTAAAATATTATCACGGTATTTCAGTAAAATGCTCTCGATACCGACCCATCCCCAACAACACTAATGCAAATTTACTTAAAAGTATAAAAAAGTTACAGGTATTGCAATTATTTACCATAAAGGGAACTAGAAAGCACTCATAGAGTGCAGATCTCTGCCAAGGCAAGGAGTATCCCAGTATTGTATCGCACCCAAATTCTGCTTTTTCACTTTATCCTTCATAGTCGGATATCATGACCATGAAATTCATTGAAAATGGGACTACTGAAAATTTGGATTTTTTTTGTATTCAGCATATGACCTGGATTTTCTCCCAGATTGAATCACTTCTTTCTTTGTTCAGGTCAAGAAAAATTCATCATAATGCTTTCATTAGGTTTAAGGTTGTCATGAACACAAGCAGACAAACAAACTGGTGCCTCTATAGCCATAACCTCCGTGATAGAGCTAACAATATTTGTTAATATAACAACCAACATGGAGAAGTTTGGTAGAAGAAAGATAACCAAGGACTTCTTTTGGTCTCCAAACTTTGGACTCAAACTTTGAAATGGTTGACCATTTGAATTCTAGTTGTTCTATCAGTAGTGAGGCCAGGGGCCATAACTACACTTAGATAAGGTGACCTTAGATCAAGTTAGGGAAGCTTTTTTTACTTGAGCAAGTTTTTCTTGGAATCGGAGAACATAAATGTTAATACAGGTTCAAGAGTTAGGTAGGTTGCATGATTTCGTACTCGAAATGTAAGTAATACATAAAATCAAATTTAGGAATAATTTTAAGTATTATTGAATTCAGCGCCAGGTCTCAGTGAATTTGTGGTTGTCAAATTTAGCAAATGATTCCTCGGCTTTCTGTTCTGTGGTTGTGGGTTTGAATCCAGTCCATGACAACATGTGGACAAACTGATGACATATCTCAGAATGACCCAAGCTGTCAAAAGGAAAATAAAAACTTTGACTTTCCTCTCAAAAGTGTGAATACTTAAGTGTAATAAATTGTTGCTGTTGAAGTAAAACTGTCTGTTGTGGTCTGTTATAATGAGTTGTTGTGTAATAAACTAGTCATTCATGTTAAGCTGGATCAAATCTGTGTATTCTAAGATGACTAACAAAGTTTACAATAAAAACCTGATAAAATGAAATGAACTTTTACTTACAGGCCTCCCATCTCCAATGTACCAGGATATTGTAGGAATATGGAAATCATTTCAGCTGATTGAATTTGAATCCTAGGGTATATTTAAGGTAGCATGCAATATCTTCAGGATGCTGAGTGTTATTATTGTATCCCCAGACGAAAGTCAGGGATACTTAGGATTCAGTACGGTTACGCCGCAGCAGAAATTTCCTTTCGGACACGATAAGTTAAAAAATATTTTAGTTAGACCTTTCAAGTCTGGTATGTGGGTATATATGGGCAATGCCATGCATGCTATTGTTTTGTGACCTTGACCTTCAATTTCAAGGTCACTGGTGGCCTCTTCAGATTTTGGCCATTTTTTCACATTTTGACCCAGATCTCCTATACAGAAAGTTAGATCATACTATGGCTGGTATATATAATGCATATATATGTCCTCTGTAAGCATGCAGAAATTTGACTTTGAAGCTCTTCATTGAAGGTCATCCACAGACCCCCAAAGTACCTCACCAAGGCCATTTTGGGGCATTTTGGAGATATTTTCACACTTAATGAAAAAAGTATTATAGCTACCCTTCTCAAATTTGAAGGATATATTTATAACCATAAAATCTTGCCTGGGCATATTTTTGTCCTTATTTTGAAAAACAAGATGGCCACCATGGGTTTTTTTGACTTTCAGCATGGACTTTTGTTAGCCCTCTAGAGCAAAGGGTATTATAGGTAGAGATCTCAAATTCACAGGATATGTTCCCCATTACAAAATCTTGACTGGGAAGATTTTTGGCCTCATTTTGAAAAACAAGATGGCCGCAACAGTGGTTTCTTTGTCAGTCATGAAAAGTGCTTATATCTCCCTTATTATTGGTCCAAGAGGCTTAGTATGTCAAGCCAACCTACAGGAAATTATGGGCTGGGAATCTTTTGATGTGGTCAGATTTGACCTTGGACCCATCTTTCAAGGTAAAACGAGGAGAGCCAAACTTAAAAGTGCTTGTAACTCGCTTATTATTGGTCCTAAAGGTATGGGATGGTAAACCAACCTATAGGAGATCATGGGCAGGGAATATTTTGGTGTGGTCAGATTTGACCTTGGACCCCTCCTTCAAGGTCAAACAAGGATAGCCAAACCTAGAAGTGCTTATACCTCGCTTATTGTTGGTCCTAGAGTTACAATAATTTTGTCAAATATGTTGTTTAGCTACTTTTTGATGCACAGTGTCCTGGCAAATTTTCAGAGCTGTAGGTCCATAGCTCACTGAGTAACAGCTACCTTGACAGTTCACCATTGAGTAAATCACTTCTATCTGCAAACCTATTAAATTTATAGGGTTTTTGTCAAATATGTTGTTCATGTACTTTTAAATGTACTCTGTCATGGCAAATTTTCAGAGCTGTAGGTCCATAGCTAACTGAATAATAGCTACTTTGACAGTTCACCATTGAGTAAATCACTTATAGCTGGAAATCTTTTGCACCTATCCTTACCAAGGTTTCAAGAAATCTTCCCTGCTATGAAATCCTGCCTGGCTAACATTTGGTCCAGTTTGTTCAATTTGGTTGGTTGCTATGGCAATGAATTTGAAAATCTGAGGTGACCAAACTTAAAGGAGCCTATATCTCCCTTATTATTGGTCGTAGAGGTTGTGGATGTGAAGACAACTTATAGGAAATCATGTCCCCCGAATCTTTTGCTGGTTTCAAATTTGACCTTGGATCCCTCCTTCAAGGTCAAATATGGTTCTTCATACCTATAATGACCTATCCTTACCAAGGTTTCAGGATATCTTCACTGCTATGAAATCTTGCCTGGCTAACATTTTGGTCCTGTTTGTTCAATTGGGTTGGTTGCTATGGCAACGAATTTGAAAATCTGAGGTGACCAAACTTAAAGGAGCCTATATCTCCCATATTATTAGTCGTAGAGGTTTTGTATGTGAAGACAACTTATAGGAAATCATGTGCCCTGAATCTTTAGCTGGTTTCAGATTTGACCTTCGATCCTCCTTCAAGCTCAAATGTGGTTCTTCATACCTCTAATGCCCTATATCTCCCTTTTTATTGGTCATAGAGGTTTTGGATGTGAAGACAACCTATAGGAAATCATGTGCCCCGAATCTTTTGGTGGTCAGATTTGACCTTAGATCCCTCCTTCAAGGTCGAATGTGGTCCTTGATACCTCTAATGGTCTATATCTCCCTTATTATTGGTCGTAGAGGTTTTGGATGTGAAGACAACTTATAGGAAATCATGTGCCCCGAATCTTTTGGTGGTCAGATTTGACCTTGGATCCCTCCTTCAAGGTCAAATGTGGTACTTGATACCTATGATGGACTATATCTCCCCTATTATTGGTCATACAGGATTTCAATGTGAAGACAACTTATGGAAAATCATGTGCCCCGAATATTTTGGTGTCAGATTTGACATAATACTCTATGTCACGCTTCAACCATGTCCCGTCAGGAGATACACTGCGTCGAGACGCAATCTCTAGTTAACCATAGAGCTTTTAGATGTAAAATGAGCAGCGAATTTAAACAGATGCATGAAGTGATTTTGAAAATGATTATAAGATAGGGACTGAAATTTACTATTTTTGCCACAAGTTAAACTTTGCTTGTGACCATAATTTTGCAAATAATTTCTAGGAACAACAAGCTGAGAATGTGACAGGGATATAAGACCTTAGAGATTGTGTTTAATGGTGCCGTGTATTAACTTGTGAAATTGAGTGTATTAATTTTTTTTTAAATTATAGACATTAAGTACAAAAATAAATTTTTGCCTTAAGCCAGCTTTTGCTTGTAACAAGAAGATGCTTCTTTTGGTAAATTTTGGACCCTGATATAAATGTGTGCATCATCAGGTCCTCTTCCCAGTAAACATAGCAAATGTTTATAAACGTTTAGTAAACCTATAAACGTTTTTTAAACCAAATATAAACCTAAATATTGACAATTATTCAATATTATGGGTTTATAAACGTTTCAGCAACATTAGTTTGGTTTATAAACGTTTTTAAACGTTTATACATAAACGTTTATAAACGTTTTTAAATGTTTACAAAGAGTGAAGAATATCTTAACCTCGCTTTCATTTGGGATGATGACATCAGCACAGCCATTTTGAGAGAAACTGGAGAAATATTTCTGTTACTATATCTTGCTGTATCACTGTTCTATGAAACCATCATTATATTCTAAGTAAAGATATAAAAGTATATAATATCATCAAATTATATACTTCTATATATCTACTTAGAATGCAATGATGGCTTCAAACAACAGTGATACAGCAAGATATACTTACAGAAATATTTCTCCAGATTTTAAACACGTGTATAAACGTTTATAAACGTTTATGTATAAATGTTTATAAACGTTTATATATAAACGTTTATAAACGTTTATGCTTAAACGTTTATAAACGTTTATAGGCAAATGTTTAGGGACCCATCATTTTAAACCTAATCTAAACCGTTGCTAGTTAGGTTTATAAACGTTTATAAACGTTTGTAATGTTTACTGGGTTAAGATTAACAAGGTCCTAAGTAAGGACAGACCACTAGGTAATGACAGACTGCCAGAATCCCAACTATATGGATGAACTCCTGTTCATCAGTCCAGTTTCACAACTGTTCTCTTCTGGTTTGAGCACAGAAATAAACATAAGCATGGCTCATTCACTGGCTGAAGGGAATCCCCAAAAGTGCATGCATTAATTAGGCGTATTTCACAACCATAATCCGTCGAATCTAGATTCGTCAGATCAACAGATTCGCTTGTGTTGTGACTTGAATCTGGATTATGAATCCGTTGATCTACCTCGAGGTAGATCAACAGATTCAGATTGCTTGGATTACCCATAATTCTTTGAAAAATAATGGCGGCAACATGTGGCAGGAAATTTTAACATTTGGCAAATTTTTATTATACTGTGATATTATAATATTATATTACTGCATCATAATTTATAATAATATATGATATTTATGTTTGTTTATGTTACATTTTAAATTTGGATTCAGATCTACAGAAAATTGTATTTCACAAATCCAAAGAATCCAAATCTGAATCTAGATTCGACGGATTACGGTTGTGAAATACGCCTACTGAGTTAATATACATAAGGATAATACAGTATTGTCATCAGATATGTCAGCATTATAATACTTTCAGTATTTTAATTTGTACTGATCCTGTTTGAAATCTTTGTCATTTATCAGTAGTTTGAACAGCCTAATTTATTTTTTTATTGCGTAAAATAGCCTTACCTTATCCTCACAAGTGCTTGTTTGGTTTTGTGGAGCAAAAACGTATCGACCGACAAGAATTTTTTAAGGAATATTCTTGTCACAAGAGGTGACCCCTTTGTCTGCGCATGTCCGCGCATGCGCCGTACTCATTGTCGACGGGTAATTGTCGAGAGATCTTCATTATATTTTTGGTCGATATGGGAGCAACACGTATTTTCTTTTATTATCGTCCATTCACAGACGAAGATCTATGAAGTTTTGAAGCGTGCAAGCGTGCACCTACCTGTATTTATCCATTATTCGACTGGTACTACCACTATTCTGCCTCCCTTGTCCTGAAAAGGGTCAGAATTAGATGTGCAAGAAGATGTTGCTGTAAAGTCTTCAGTGGAAGACGTGTATATCTTCGGCTGTACTCACCCATTATTCGACTGGAACTTCCTCCGTGTCGATGAAAAGGTATGCAGAGAGGAGCTCCCATAGTTTTCAGTGGAAAACTGCTTTATTGTCCCTTTATTGATGGCATAACATGAGTATTAGCGTATGCTCGAAAACAAAGAAGAAAGAATGCAGTTGTCTTGGCAACGGAGGTCGTAGATTCTTTACTGTGGGTGGAGCGCCACTCTGGTACAGTAACAGGTCTCCCTCCAAAAGAACGACTACAGAAGCATATCCACTGATCCTTGTAGTTATTAAGGACAGGTTACCTTCATTTGCTGTAGATTTAGATGCAGTTCCAACAGACATCTTTGGGGCAGTATGTGCACTGCTTGTCTTTTCAGCCCTGTTGAAGAATTGAACCTTCCTATGACCATGTCTCCAATGGAAGGAATACTGTGACTTTTGAGTTAATTCTTCTGCAAACTCAACGAAGATCAATCAATGCCTAAGAACTGTGGCTGGCTGAGATATGGTGTTGAAGTCCTTGCTTCCAACCTTCACGAGTGTATTTTGCATGGTTTATACAGGACAGGGGCTATGTCCAGTAATTTTGTCCTACTAACTACAACATATCATCGTAACACTCTTCCTAGTTTACCAGGAGAGAGGGATTCAGAAGAACGTGGCTACATTAATGCAAGTCACCATGGAGGCTCTTCTTGCAGAAGTTACTGGCAGTGATGGGAGATTTTCATTGCCATCCCAGAGTTGTGCGAATCTTGAGACGGAGTTGGCGAATTACTCCCCAATCGAATTCACCAATGCCTGTACTACCCACAATGCAAAGCGATGACGTCAGACAGGAAAACATGGCTGCAGTACTAAATATACCGCTTAAATGCTTCAAAAGAAAGCGATTCATCCACTCAACAATTGCAGAACTACAGGTTCCTATGGCAGTTTATTTCTTGTATAGAAACTCGACTAATGACGACCTCTGATACATCTCAGTGTCCTGAATTGATCTAGCTACGTCTTCAACGGTCACGGCCCACGAGTGAAGTTCGTTTACTCTGTCAATAAATACCTGCTTGTCGCATCATTTAAACTGGAGACAGCAGAAATTATTAAAAATTCGGTTACAAAAGATGCGTTCTTCTATGTACCGATTCACAGGTCTCTCAACATCTACTTCAGTTTATTGTACACGGTCAAACCTATCAGTTTAAAGCATTATGAAATTCGGGTTAGCGACCCCTCTACAGTATCATGCGCGTAATAAAGAGGCAAATCTCATTCTTCAGTCTCACGGAATAGGAGTTCACCATATACCTGGACCACTGGTTGTTAAGTGTAGAAGACACCAGTATTGGGTTCAGATCAAAGAACTCATCCAATTATTCAACAACTGGCTTCGTGATATCGATTTCCTAGGTTACCACTGCATTTTGGTACCAGGAAATTTCTTTCACCTTATACCTAGACTACTGGTTGTTTAGTGTACGTAAAAGACACCAGTATTGGGTTCAAACCAAAGAACTCATCCAATTATTCATCAACTGGGCCTCGTTATATCGATTTCCTGGGTGACCACTGCATTTTGGTACCAGGAAGTTTCTTTCTACCTCGAAAAAATTAAATACCTGAGAATCTATTCAAGTCATGGCGATCTCATCACAGTTAACCTCAAGGTTGCTTATATCCCAGGTAGGGATACCAGCATCTTTGGAAAAGACTATACCAATGGGTCAGTTATGTATGTGTGCCTTTCAGTGGTATCTAGAAAAAACTGGCAATATCTCCAGTCACTAGTTGTGAGAATTCCTGTTTCAAATCCTTCTGAAAAAGCATATTCACTGGTGGAAAATGCCAAAAAATGGGAAATAGGATGCCTTTCTATACACAGGTGCACAATTCCCTTATTTTCGTAGATGCATTAAACCAGGGTTGATGATCCCAGCTATAAGCATCACAGTTAGTGGCTTTGGACAGTTAAAAATGTATATATTACATTTCAATGTCATACAGCTGAAGGCAGTGTGTTCAGTCCTTAAAAACCTTCAAGACAAATTCCACACAAAAGAATTCTGATAACATCAGACAACACCACTGTGTTCGGTTATCTGAACAAACAAGGGGGGGGGAGCGTATACCTCCTAGTTTGGCGCAGCTTGGCCTACTGCAATCCTTGAAATATACTCATAACAGACATATTCTTGGTTGCTTAAAGGTCATACTCAACATCATCTCCAGAAGGGATAAAGGTTTGGCGCATCCTGGCCTACTACAATCCTTGAAATATACTCATAAGAGACAGAAATATTCTGGGGTTACTTAAATGTCATGCTCAATGATCTCTACAGAAGTGACAAAAGTAATATGTACAGAATGGTTCTTACTCCCTTTATGGTTCTAGACAACGTGCAAGTTTGGCACAAATCAACAATAGGTGTTTTATGCAGGTATGCTGCATCTTGGCCTACTGCAATCCTTGAAATATTCTCATATGAGCCAGATATATTCAGGGTTGCCTAGATGTCATGACAGCCTCTCCACAAAGAACGAAATAATACAGACAGGAGAGTCTTCATCTTTAATATTCTATTTGATTTACATAGTTTGTCAAATACCAATGGTAGAGATGTTTGCCACCAATATCAGTCATAAACCTCCATTCTATGTTGCCAGTCCCGGATGCAGAGGCTCTGAACACATATGAATTAAACATCTTGTTGGAGGTTCTGGACGGCTAGGCCTTTTGTCCTATACCACTTATTCCAAAAAGTCATTGAACAAGTGAACACCAGGTGCAAAATGATTGTAGTGGCCCCTTGGTGGCCCATGATACATTGGCTTTGGGGTCTGGTGAGTCATTCAACCAAACCTCCATTACAGCTACTTCACTGGTCTCAGAAACAGCCATTCAGTCAGAAATACCATCTGAATCTGTTGCATTGGCACCTTCATGCTTGGCACCTTAACACCACTTAGAATCTCTTATCTCATTCTCTGGGCAAGGGATAGAGAGATTTAGGGCATCTCAAGGACCCTCATCTTGGAATGCATGAGTCATGATGGGCCATTTTGAGCTCTGGTACCCACAGAATAAAGTGGCCATCTCAGAGCCTACGGTCTCAATTATACCAGATTTTTTGATCCATTTGCTTGCAAAAATCTGAAACCTGTCGCTATTGTTGGCTTTGCAGCAGCCATAGCTGATCATTTACATTTTTTGTGCAGGAGTTGCGCCAAAGCCTGCATCTTTATAGGCCTATTGCAAGTGTTATAGAGGGAAGTCCACTGCTAACAGAGGTGCAGCATCAAGGGATTTGCCTTTGCTTCTCTTGGTTTTCACAAAAGGCTCCTTATTAGCCTTTAAAAGAAGGTCAGTCTAAAGAAGTTTGACTTGCAAGACTGTTGCAATGCCATTGGAAGTGTATTCTGGGACTTTGGCTCCTTCAGACACAAGCCTCATAGGAAGGAGTTTACAGTTCTCGCTCCTACCTACCTTTTCAGCAAGGACCTATTAGCCTCAGTTGGTCTAGATTACCTCCAGTGGTCACTTCAGCTCCAGATCCTTCCTGAACTCAAATTGCCTGGACTCTTGATTCGTTGTCCTCTTACAGCACTTAGATCCTTCTTGGACTGGACTACTGCTTGGAGAAAAGGGAAAGTCTCCTTCTCCTGCCTTTTAGCAAGAATCAGTTGGCTTCTGATGGCCCAGATGGCTCAAACCAGTGGTCATTCCAGCTCACAAACCTTTCTTGAGCTGATGTTGGACTGATGTGACACTCTGCTCTCTTACAGTGCTTAGTTACTATCAGGACAGTACAAATACTTCAAGGAGGGGAAGAATCTTGCTCATATCTTTTAAGGAAGTCTTGATGGAGATATCTTGAGTTCTGCTATCTCTTCCTGGATCAATCTGGCTGCATGATTAGATTGCCAGTCCTTTAATTTTGATTCTCAGAATCTATACTTTGAGACACATATTAGATCCATTGCTGCCTTTTTAGTTTCCAAGAGTGGGGTCTTACCTGAGCAGATATCAAACTCTTGTTATGGGAAGACCCACATTTCTTTACTACATTCTACTCGAAGATGTAGCTTGGCAATCCCATGACCAGTCCATGAACAAATTGGGCCTTGTGGATTCGCCTCAGCATGTAGTCAATTTTTGTGTATTTATACATGTTATTGATATGACTCGCATATTTATGTTCTCTCCAGTTATACAAGTCTTGTGTCACTGACATATGTCTTTCTTGGCTTACATATGCCCCCATATCTGCAGTTTATGCAGTTCAGTTTGCCTGCTTGGAGATATTCTCATTGTCAGATGATGACATCTTGTTTGGGGAGTCATGCAGCCATCTCCGGCCAATACCGGGTGATGGTTAATACTGGTATATGATTTGTTGTAAAATTGTCTACAACAGCAACAGCAGCAACAATGACGACCACATCATGGATCTCTTGTTGAGGTTAGCAAATTACTTATCTGTGTTCAAGAAGTAATATATAACCTAAGATGTGGATTATGGAAGCTTATCTTATCCTCTTATCAGTGCTTTATTTGGTGACCCCTTGTCTGTCAATCATCTAACAGTGTGGCCAAAACAAATACCCTCCACCTGTTATGGTTGTATTCAAGCACTTGTGAGGATAAGGTAAGGCTATTTTACGCAATAAAATGTAACAAATTTTATTGTAATTTAACTTTTTACAAGTTAAATACTTACCTTATCCTCACAAGGATAAACCCACCCTACCTCCCCGCATAATTTGTTTTCTGGGGACCAAAAATACAATGAAGATCTCTCGACAATTACCCGTCGACAATGAGTACGGCGCATGCGCGGACATGCGCAGACAAAGGGGTCACCTCTTGTGACAAGAATATTCCTTAAAAAATTCTTGTCGGTCGATACGTTTTTGCTCCACAAAACCAAACAAGCACTTGTGAGGATAAGGTAAGTATTTAACTTGTAAAAAGTTAAATTACAATAAAATTTGTTACAATTTATTTGTTTGGGGTTTTACGTTGCTTTCAACACTGTACAGGTCATATCACAACAGGTAGTTGGAAGGGCAGAGGAAACCAATACATACAGTTGGTCAAGGTTCTGTACTGTAAATTGCCGACCAACGGCAAGCAACTACCAGCTTTCCCACTTGAGGCCATGCCGGGAATCGAACCCTGGCCTCAGAGGTGGGAGGCAAGAGTGTTACCACTCTGCCACCATGGCCCCTTTGAACAGCCTAATAGCTTTTACGTGGTGAAATACCTCCAGGTACCCACCTCTTTTAGATCACAGCAGTTTTTAGTGATCATAATGCAGTAATACAAGATGTTTTGGTTAGAAAAGGGCATTTTTGTCATTAAAAGTATCAGCACTATAACTTCTTGGACTCTAGGGAATTCAACCTGTGAGAAATATTAATCATATAATCTGAACATCAGTATTTGAGCCTGTAGATTCATAATTCTAGGGATTTTTCCACTTGGCTCTCACATCTACAGTAGCATAGGTCCGGGGGGGGGGGGGGGGGGGGGGGGGGGGGGGGGGGGGGGCAACATATCTTTATTGGTTTCCTCTTTACCCCCCCCCCCCCCCCCCACTTTTTCATTGGAAACCCATGATATCCGATAAATTTTAGAAACTTTTTCAAGAAATTCACAGTCTATCAAGGTTAAATATTTTGAGATTAACTATTTAAACTATTTTAACCAGATGAATCCAACACAACTTTATGAAAAATATAATCTTAAACATATAATATTAAGAAACATGTCCATGTAATTTAAAGTGCAATGAGATACTGATGTCACCACTGTATGTTTTAAATATGTTGCTAAATTTATGTCATAACGTTTGACTATTGCTAGGGACTTTAAGATGTCATTGCAGTGTGTAGTAGGTATCTGAGCCATAAGAGCATGTGGTGTTGAAAGTGTGTTAGTGTCCCAAATGTAGTATATATAATATTTTTAAAATCTTGAGTTTTGACAGAAAGGCCTGTTAGACAGCACTATACTTCAACTACAGTGCTTTTGGTTTGTATCCTGAGCAGTTTCCTACCTACATTTTCTTTTGTAAAGAGGGATACATTTAATGAAAGTTGTTAATGGTATTTTAATTACATGAGAGACTTTTTTGAAGGGATGTTATAGATGGGTGAGGGGATTATCTACAACCAAACTGAGGTGTGCATACCTTGGTTACATGTAGTGTCAATTTCTAGGAGATGACTGTAATTGGATCTTTGAATATTATAATGATGGAAACAAAAATATTATCCATAAAGCCCAATCATGCCACTGTCACTGCTACATAGATTTGTTTTGGCATGTAATAACTTAGAAAATATTTTACTTAGAACTTTTAAATTTGGCATGTTGGTAACATAGGAAACATTGAAAGGTCAAAATATAGGTCATCAAAATATAAATGCATTTATATACAACTTTATTCTTGTTTCTTTCCAAGGCTTTGGGCAAGAACCGTATTGCTTGTTATTCAGTTCTACGTCATGATGCAGTGAGTTTGGGTATGTTGTGCCTAGTGGTTGTTTTCATGGGATGCCAAATCCAGTCATTCTGTAGCCCAATCACATTAATTGCATTTCATTGTCTAAGCCTCCTAATATGTTTTAACCCAAAAACCCATTGAGTAGACACTATTAATGGTCGACTTAAAACCTAGGTTGACAAATTATTTTTAAAGCACTTTACTCCCATAAATATACTGTAAGTTTGTAATACAACAAAGGTTAAAGTATAGGGTTTTACGTCCCATTCAATAGCCAGAATCATACAGGGATAGGCCCTCAGCATCCCCACATGTGGGATTCAAATTCATTACCCCAGCGATGGATGCCTACGATTAGATGCCGAATACAGTAATGATACAGTAACTTCTGTTAGTGTAAAAGTTTGTTGTATATTCATGGAAGATTCATTTAAGATCAAAGACAAATTCTTCAAATTATTTTGCAGTGTATGCCCACTTTACCTTTCTTCCACAAAAATGATACTAGAAGTTTGAAATAATAGCTTTAGGACTCAGCCCCCCCCCCCCCCCCCCCCCAAATTACAAATATATTTACATTTTAACTTAACATTCCCTTGACTCCTTGAGAATGGTATCACTTCAAATGGTGTCATAAGTTAACACAACAGCTGAGTTTATCTTTGGCCCCCCCACTTTCATATGCTTCCTACGCTACTGATCTATGGGTTCAGTTTCAAATCCAGCTCATGATCTTAGCTGTTGAAAGAAATAGTTAACCCCAACTTTTACCTTTGAACTACTTTGACAGTATTGATCCATTGTAAGTGTTTCAGATAATGTAATGGGAAGTTAATTTACAATGGATGTAACCAAACATGCAGAAAAAAGACAATATGTGCATGAAATTTATTCAACAATCGTTATCCCATGTATGACGGTAAATAATAAACAGGAGATATTAGGTCCCTGCTATTTCATTAGACAATATCTTTATTATTATCAGTCAATAACAAAGGAGTCTTCAACAACAGACTTTCATAGAGGAGGGTATCAATTAGACTTACCCATGTAGTAATAATATATACATGTTACACAGTTATAATATGCATGAGTTTTTAGTGACAATTTCAGAGACCTGAGACTGCCAAATCAAAACAGGAAAATCTATTGCAAGAAAAAAGCCAGGCTCCACCCCTGAACCAGCAAGGGAGCAAGTCGTTTACCTGAGCCAATGTACAGTTGCGTGTGAGGAGGTAGGTTAAAGAAAAAATTGCCAGAAATGACAGTATATCTGATTATATAGTCTTTTTCACCTTTTCATACATAATATATCTGAGGTCACATCTGAAGGGACCAAAACAGTTCTTCAACTTCACCAACAATTCTCGATAATAGAGTAAATTTCAGTGGAAAGTGCCTTCAGAAGACTTGACATATAATTAATAATCTAATTAGATTACCGGTAGATAAATTCCACCTGTTCCCTTGACAGGGAATCATACCAAGTTATTTTTAAAGGGATTTTTTTGTAGATTATGTAACAATGTAATCTAACATGGACTTTCATAGTGCTTCATCTCCACTGTGTGCCAGACTATCAGGCACAACATATGCATACAAACATGGCAAGTAAGAGTTGGTCCATACTAGAGAAGACACAGAGGTGGGGTGGACCAGTTGTTTTGATTACACAGTGCTGAATAAATGTATACTATATAACAATACACATATTGTTAGCTGATCAACAGATACATAGAGCGAGAAATGTGATAATCACAACAGCTGAATTAAGGGGACACACGTTTAAAATAAAGAAAATACATGTATAAAATAATGTTTAGAGAATTTCCCCAAATCAAAGTAGCATAAGGAGAATTATCAGTATCACATTTCACATGCTTCCATGATTTTTACATTTTTTTTCCCTCTTGGAGAAGGGCTTGAAATCCCATGTCAGGAAACATCATATGATGTTGGTGTACATAAGGTGGCTAAAGGTATCATACACTTGAGAGAAGATTGCTGTAACAGCTTTAAATTTCATGAAACATATCAAAATAAATCATATATACCACTAACTTGTAGGGATGCAACAATGTCTCGGTGCTTTGGATTATTCAGTTAATTTCTGTGAACAAGAGATTTGCGATTGCTTACAGCATAACCAATGTTCGTGAATCGTCCACAAAATGATATAATTCAGTGTTCTGCGCAGTACGTTTATTAAAGCTTTCGGGGACAAATAACAACATAAAATAAGTTATATTGGCAAAGAAATATGGGACAACTGAAATGGAATTGTCTGCTGCCATCTTGCTTATTTATATGCGAGTGCAGGAACTAGGAAATTGTTGACCCCATTCTTTCTGCGACACAGATTAAATCTCGGAAATGCTTTAATATTTAACCCCAGAAGTCCCATTTTACATTATGCCAAATCACTTCTTCAGCTGATTTGATTCACAAAGCTTGATTCGTGAATCGATTTGGTTCACAAGTTTCCAATTCAATGGACCTCTATACTACCTTGTATATTAATAATTTAAACATAAAGTACTGATAAGTTGGTGAAATTACATCAAAGACAGAAAATCAAAAGATTAGTGAATTCATTAAAGATGATTAACATTTGTAGCTGTATTGAAGAATATGTAAAATGCAACTGTAACCATGTAGCACAAATGAGTAATGAGAATATGGTATGAGAAATATTGCCAGAACAGTTTTTTTCCCCAATACAGCCCCAATCTACCCTTTCATATGTATTTGTTTATAAAATCAAGATATAGAGGATAAGACTGGTTAAACATAAAACTAAAACCAACTACAGCCTACAGACATCATGTTACTGCAAGAATAATTTATTCTGATTGTAATGTTTTAAAAACCTATTGAATTCTCTATTTGTATCATCTGCATCCTCTGTATTATTTACACAGTCTCTTTGTGAATACTATTCACAATGTCAGCAACTTTGGCCACATTCTGTTCCTCTAAAAATGAATAATGATCACCACTGACTGTGTGCACTGTCACTTGAGACTTGCTCACCTGAAAAAAAAATGGAAACCAATATTAACACACCTCGAAACCTGTCTAAAACAGAACCACTAGTAAAGTCATGGATTATGGCTAAATACTAAGAGATGCCAAAAATATTGTCAAATTGTTATATCAATAATAGATGCACAGTGCAATTAATTGTGTCTACTATACTGTCATTCAAAAACATTAGTTGCACTTGTGTCATAATTAGGAGAAATTCAATGATATGTACACACACAATGTTTTAGATATGTATTGAAGTGTTTTACTAATGATTTATTTAGTCGATCATAAAAGTAAAATAACTTCATGTTAAAATTGATCACTTAAGAGGACAAATCAATGCAATTTGAGTCGGAAGGAAGAATGATGATTGCATTGATTTGCCAATGCTTATGATAAACTGTGAAATAAGAAATGACCAGCATTCCCAATGTACACCATAACTGAGACTCATAAGCACAACTTCACCCATATAATAAGCACAAGTTTGTTTAATATATTTCCAAATTTCCAAACTGTGATATTTTGTGTAAAATTTGCTCAAATATTGCAAAGCCATTCTAATGTCACATATTCTTTGGGTAAATATTTTGGAAATACAACACTCATATAACAAGGGTGATATGTTAAAATTTACCTGTGACAAATACTCTGCACAACCAAAATAACATAAAAACAACTTCATCTGAGATTTGTATCTCAAAAGCAATTCATAGTTATACAGAATTATTTTTTAATATAAATTTTTAGTAGATTAATATTTTAAATACACCTCACCTGCTTCAAGCCATAATCTTCCTCTAGTTTCCCAACTTCCACTGGCCCTGTGTTGGACTTTATTAAGGTCACCTTGGTCCGTTCATTGATCTGACCTTGAACTCTGTATGTGTCTGCAATGAGTAACTTCCTACAGAAGGATTCTGCACAGACTGGTAGATCCTCCAAGTTTTTATGGCCTTGCTCCGACAAGTAGCGACATATTACCTCACAACGACCTTCAAAGTCTGCCTGATTCAGGAGTTCTTCACTTAGCTAAATAATAAAAAAATGCAATTTGACAAACTTTGCTGTAATTAGTCATGAAAATGTGCAATTTTCTAAAAAAATAGAAAAGCCCAGTATGTACAGGGAACCACCTCATCTGTATAACCATGTGGCAAACGTGTCTCACAGGTGAATGTAAAATATGGGATTGATTGACAGAAGGAAATTTCATTCTGTCATTTTTTTCTTGAATATTTTGTAACTCATGTTTGGCAGTTAAATGTTTTCCTTCACTGGCCATTACATCGGGGAGGTTCTTACTAACAGTACTTGTTTGGATATGGCAAGTCTATTTGTTGCATATGGGCAATGTGTCATATGACTTGTCTGGTAGTGGGAATGCATTTCAGCGATAAAATCCAAGTGAACAAGAAGCAATAATTTTTGTCATAGAGAATAAAATTAATATGTTATAGGTAACACACCATATTGAGACCAATCATCTAATGGTTGAGAGGCAAGTGGATGATAAAGCTTAAAATGCACATCTAACCATAGGGCTTCATACTGACCAAAGCAAAAATTTCCTACCTATTACCGTAAGGTCTGACTCACTTAAACTGCACTGAGTCCTACAATATTAAGCTAGGCATCCCTGTTCCGACTTCATTACTGACCTGGGGGACAAATTGGTATCAAACACACAACTGCACAAACCAAATTTCCATTTTTCTATATTGTTAGAGATATGGTCTTCCCCATGTCTCAAGCCATACACTTTAAAATGTGGCACCATCTGGCCTAGTTGGTAATACACTCGTCTGGGAACACAAAGGGCCTGAGTTTGATCCCAGGTACAGGCAAATACATAATGGCTGTGATGACCACTTAAAATGGCAGTTCTTTGTCACTGGGTTCTGTCCCCAGTGGCAGTTGAAAGAATCCCTGGGATACTGATAAACTAGAAATAGGACGCCCTGTTGATAGTAGGTGCGAATAGAAACAGGATAGCATAGAAGAACACACATTATCATGTGTAATGTCCACCCATGAACCTTTTGCCCAAATTGTACAGTAGTCTTACAAGACCCTGTCGCATTTGTAAAATATATCAATGATGCTTAAATATTTGTTAGTGTAGATGTAAATTATTTCAGCTTCATGCCTTTTTGCATTGGTTGGGTCGAAAATTTTGACGAAATCACTCTATCTTGCACGGTTAAGAAGATAGAAGCAAATTCCTGTTTTTCTATTTTTGGCAAAAATTTGAAACTTCAAAATGGCCGCCATTTTTGGGAAAAGGAAAATTTTTTGAAAATTGCCAAGAGTACATTTCTTAGATACCCTATGGGTCGAAAATTTCAACGAAATAACTCTATTTTGCACGGTTAAGGCAAATTTGTGTTTTTCCATTTTGGGCAAAAATTCGAAAATTCAAAATGGCTGCCATATGTGGGGAGGGGAAAATTTTTTGAAAATTGCAGAGTACATTTCTTAGATACCCCGTGGGTCGAAAATTTGGACGAAATCGCTCTATCTCGCACAGTTAAGGAGATAGAAGCAATTTTGTGTTTTGCCATTTTTGGCAAAAATTCGAAAAATCAAAATGGCTGCCATTTTTGGGGAGGGGAAAATTTTTTTAAAATTGCAAAGAGTACATTCCTTAGATACCCTGTGGGTTGAAAATTTTGACGAAATCGCTCTATCTCGCACGGTTAAGGAGATAGAAGCAAATTCGTGTTTTGCCATTTTTGGCAAAAATTCGAAAATTCAAAATGGCCGCCATTTTTGGGGAGGGGAAATTTTTTTTAAAATTGCCAAGAGTACAATGGTCAGATACCCTATGGGTCGAAAATTTGGACGAAATCGCTCTATCTCGCACAGTTAAGGAGATAGAAGCAATTTTGTGTTTTGCCATTTTTGGCAAAAATTCGAAAAATCAAAATGGCTGCCATTTTTGGGGAGGGGAAAATTTTTTGAAAATTGCAAAGAGTACATTCCTTAGATACCCTGTGGGTTGAAAATTTTGACGAAATCGCTCTATCTCGCACGGTTAAGGAGATAGAAGCAAATTCGTGTTTTGCCATTTTTGGCAAAAATTCGAAAATTCAAAATGGCCGCCATTTTTGGGGAGGGGAAATTTTTTTTAAAATTGCCAAGAGTACAATGGTCAGATACCCTGTGGGTCGAAAATTTTGACGAAATCGCTCTATCTCGCACGGTTAAGGAGATAGAAGCAAATTTGTGTTTTGCCATTTTTGGCAAAAATTCGAAAATTCAAAATGGCCGCCATTTTTGGGGAGGGGAAAATTTTTTGAAAATTGCAAAGAGTACATTCCTTAGATACCCTGTGGGTCGAAAATTTCGACGAAATCGCTCTATCTCGCACGGTTTAGGAAATATGAGCACATTTGCCTTTTTCAGTATTCAAAATAGCCAATTACTCATTTATTTAATTAATTACTCACTCATCTATGAAGCAATTACCCCCAAAAGCAATCCCATACAAGCTATTAACCCAATGAACCTCCATACCAAATTTCAGAAAGCTAGGCTTAATAGCATTCCTTAAAATGTCTGGAAACCAAAGAGCTACTCAAAAGTAGCAAAGTAGCTATTACTCAGTTAGCTATAGAGCTATCATCACCAAAAGCAATCCCATACAAGCTATTAACTCAATAAACCTGCATGCCAAATTTGGTAAAGATAGGATAAGAACTGTTGCCTAAAATGTCTGGAAACCAAGTGGGACGGCGGATGGCGGAAAAAGCAAAAATAATATGTCCACCCCCCAGTGGGGTGGACATAATAATCATTGCTGAGACTCTATCTTTTAATTAGGGGATATATGCTGTACTTGTTCAGTCAGGAGAGATCATATAACACTTTGAGTCATGTAGGGAAGGAGATACTGCATTGAGTATAAATATACCATACAAAAATTTACACATCAGGTTCTCCGCCTCAATAAATTTACAGCTCTACACACATAATCCACAAAATATCCAGTATCACTATTAAAATATATCAGTCCTGCAGCCCTTGCCAACAAAGAAAATACAACTGCCGAAACATACTAATGCCATTAAAACCATTCACCAATTTAACCAGTTAAAATATACGGTTAAACATTTTTGAATTTATGGTTAAATGACCAAATATACCTCTACAAGACATTTCATTTTAAAGGTAAATTTTACCCATGAGTATATCACTTAAATGTGTTTTATATATTCTTACCTTTTTTGGATCATAGTCTATCAAACTGCCGACAAACACACAGAGTGCCCCAGTCTGCAATAAACCATTGACTTCAGGATTTTCATGACTTGGATCAGCAGTGTAATGGATGGTACTCACAGCTATGGACTTGTGTGAACCATCCAAAAGGGTCAATGAGGACACCACTTCACCTTGAGCTTGTAATTGCAAGGTCATCTCCATGGCAATGGATGCCCCAAATGAATAGCCAATAATGTGGTATGGACCACTGGATTGTTTAGTCTTCAGATGCTAAAAAAGGTAATACAAATACAGCCATTTCTTGAAATTTTAAGAGTTAAATAAGTTTAAGGATTCACTTAAAGGAAAACTATACATGAGTCAGTATTATAATAAAGTATGCAATCTTTTTTCACGGGAAGTTCAAACTACAGGATTCTCATTGCTGGGCTGTGGCTGTGGTTAAGTTCTATACAAATAATTGTAAATAACAGTTATTTACAGACAGTTACAGTTTAAAAACAGTCTACAATTAAGGAGTTCACACAAATTACACAAATAAACTTATTTGTGGATGGTGGATTGTACAACAACCTCAAAATGCAAATTATCAAAAAGAGTTGAGTTTTTAAGCAATGATGTTTCTTCAGTAATAGAATAGTCTTAACAATTGAAAAGATGTCCTTGCTATTTACTGGTGAAGTAAGAAATCCTCCTTCCAGTATAAGGCAAAATCGTGGGGGAAGAAATATCCCACAAAATACAAAAGGTCCAATAATTATATTTCAGTGGCAACACTAAGGGGCACAATAGTGTAATGAGTGGTAACACAATCTCGATTTTCAGACTCTTGGTTCTAATTTCAGATGTGACCTTCAGTGAGACAGCTGGTAGTTCATCACAGATATCCAGTGATTTATTATTATTATTATTAACAAACTTTTAAAGCACTTAATTTTGCTGTGCATCAAATTCTAAGGTGACATAAATCCTGAGGATAGAGGAAATAAAAGTCCATGGACAGAAAACGAGTTGTCATCAGAAAATGTTTGTTCAACCAAAGGAGAGGGGGCTAAGGAGGATAGCTCACACCTGAAACACGTCACTGTGTAGGCAGATTGTACAGCAAGTGGAAGGCTGTTCCAAAGTCTGGGTCCGTCATTAGCAAAGGATCTATCAAAAAGAGTTTTGGACCTGTGAATCTGAGGGTTTAAGGTGGGAACAGTTAAGTATTTCTTTCAACAGCATGCCCAGTTTTAACAGAGGATGTATAATAATTTATATGCTCATGAAAATGCTGCAGTTGGCCAGAATCAAAATGTTTGTAAATCAGGGTTGCAGTTTTGAAAGTGATTCTCTCTTTGACAAGGAGCCAGTGTAGAGTCTTCAGTACAGGTGTAATGTGAGTCCTCTTACGAGAACCTGTGATAACTCGTGCGAACGCATTTTGCAGACACTGCAATCTTCTCACATTACTTTTGGATAAATCGTGGTATAGTGAATTACAGTAATCCGGTCTGCCACTGAGAAGGGCATTTGCCCCCAAGATAGCCACCATCTTTGGTAGGTAATGTCTGATCCTCCACAGATCACGAAGTCTAACAAAACAAGACCCGCAAACTGTGTCAATCCGCTTTTCGAAGGAGAAGTCACAAATCAAATATGACACCCATGTTCCACACTGATTCGGCAGCTTCAAACATCTCTCCAGGTATGTGGGTTGTGATCAAAGGTTCTAACCTCTTTCAGATAGCTGCCCCACCAAATACCATAAACTCAGTCTTAGAAGGATTAAGCTTAACCTTGTTTAAATTCATCCATAAAACGATCTCACTCAGGCACTTCACAAGATGGCTGAAGGTAGTTTTCACATCATCCAGAGTAATATGGCAGTAAATCTGAGTGTTGTTTGCATAAAAATGATACTTCAGGCAGGCAGGAATGATCTTTTCTAAAGGTGCAGTATATATGCAAAACAGAATAGGGTCAGTATAGATTGTGTGTCATTCTTTATAATATGTAGGAGAGCTGTTTCCATATTCTTGGCCATCTAGCACACACAGCAAACTTCCACCCCCTAAACTAAGCCAATGTCATATTTACCTGTATTATGTTATCTGGATGACACTGAACCCAGCAAAACCAAGTCCACAATGATACTCACCTGTATGTAAAAGTTGGCCAGTTGTTGCATTGATTCTAGTGGAGCTTGCTGAGTACACTGCAGTCCATACACTTCACAGGAGAGGTGTGAGGCCAGAGGATACAGACACTGCACATTGCCCTCGATTGGATGAACAATGAACACTTTCACTGGTTTAGCTTGAGAGTCAGTATCCAGGATGACTAGACTACTGGGCATTTTGACCAGTGTTTCTTGAGGAATGATGTTCAGTCGGTTCACCTCTGGTCTTTTCTGACTGACACCTGGGAGAAAAAGACATTTATTACCATTGCAAAGGAAGTACTTTTCATGACTGTTTGTTTTTAGCAGGATTACACAAATAACACTGGTTCAAACTTCATGAAAATCAGAAGATGGATCTTTGTCCAACTTAGATCCCATTAAATTTTGAGACTGATCTGGCTCACCATTGGGATACAAAAAAATCCACATTTACCTATTTACTCACTATTATATTCCTTGGCAGAGGTCTGCACTCTCTGAGTGTTCATATTAATACTTTATGAAGATGATGGAAGATTGTATGAAATACACAGCTGAACCTCTTTAAGTAGAATACTATGAAAGTAGAATTCCCTTCTAAGTGGAAATAAATCTCAAACACCCGAGAAATTCTTCAGTGTTGCAAATTACAGTCAATCACCGAAAATAAGAACGTGGAATGTGCGAAGAATTTGAGGCCCCCCCCCTAGGGGCATGTTCTTATTTTCCATACAGGCATTTTGGCCCCCCTAGGGGCATGTTCTTATTTTCCATACATCACTTTTGAGTTCCCCCCCCCCCCCCCCCACTAGCCGTTCTTATTTTTGGTAAAATTTTACAAACAAAACACAAGCAGGTACTCAACACCTTTATTTAAACTCTAAAATGTAACTTGACTGACTGTAACAGATTATCCTGAAAAGACTATCTCTGGTACGTTTATTATTTTACTTCACAGGGTTCTACTGTGATTATGTCAGCTATCAATACAAAACAAATTTGCATTAAATCTGATGCATCATAAGTACATTCAATTTAAAGAATGTAGGTTGATACACTTACTGTTACATATACTATATTGTTGTCACACTGCAGTGTCTGTATTTTAAGGAATGTTGCAGTGTCATAATGATTCCTCAAATTGTCACTGACAGCCTATGACATGTTCATGGCTGATGCCTCTCACATCTACCCAAAATTTATTTGATTGAGTTTTTGTAATTTTGTGATGTGTCTTGGCTCACAAATATGTTAAAATTACACTGCATGTATATTGACAAGGTTACCTCTTGAACATGAATATATCTTTAATATCCTTGTTAATGTTAGGATTTCAAAAGTCTGTCCAATGAAAATGATGTTGCAGATTGATTGATTGAAGGTTCTTTAAGTGTTTTGGGATGAATATTTACAGCTAAAGGAATGTCACACATAATAGTCAGGATTTAACACAAGTAAAATATCAGGCATTCGGAAGTTACTACAAATTTTTCCCACATATGATCAGGGGCAAGATTCAAACCAAGGCGCAAAAATGGTTGAATAATTGTACCCGAGTTCTTATTGTTGTTTGCAGCATAACAGTTGAGCTGGTGAAACTTGAGGTCCATCTCTTGGAGTTTCCTCAGTGTCATGTGTCTGATATCATTCACAGACAACTCCACATCAAACTCCCTCTCCACTGTCTGCTTGATTTCCACCCCCATCAGCGAGTCTAAGCCAAGGTTGACCAAGGTCAGGTTTGGATTTACTGAATTTAAGTCTGTAATACCTATAATAGATATGGTAGTTTACTTCTATTATCTTTTACAACATGCTAATTACTTTAACAAGTGTGTAGCCAGGAGTTTTAAAAAGAAATTGCAATAATTATTTTTAAAAAAACCTGTATGACAGCTGACATTTCATTTACTTGTTAAAATAATGTACCATCAATTGTTATCCGTTAAAATAATATTAATGATGGCATATCGTATTTATTTACTGCATTAATTCCCTATATTTATTCTATATTTTATTTTAATAATAATCCATCATTGGGTGGACATTATGCAGAATTATAGTATGATTGGCAGTTTAGAACCAGAAAGGCAAAGCTTTTAAATGACACCTTTGTATGGACATTTCTGGGCAGACTATTTAATTAATTTCTCTAACTTTATTATTTCAGATACAAAGTTATAACCATTTCCTAACCTAGTATATGAAGAACTGTATTGACCACACTTCTTTTTGATGTACCATCATTTTTCTTGTGTTGCTTCTCAGCAAGGACAAAACTGGATACAACTGGATTTGGCTGGTTAAGGAACTGGTCTAAACAGGTCAGACAGGAAGTCATCCTTTGAGGGAGAGTTCCTCCAATCACAGTGTCATTGTCTCCCATGGTTTCCAATACAACACCCACATCACCAATAGCACCCCACTGGATGGCCAGACCTGGAAACAACAAAGCCAGGTTTCATTTTGTATCAATGTTTGTTTTATATATTGCCAGTATGGATTCTAGTCCAGTGGTTTCAATGGCCTAGATGTTATCAAGGTAGCCAATTCATCACTTACATGGCTTTTACCTTTGTGGTCTTGGGTGCAAATTTATCTTAAGTTGGCATACTGTTGACATGCTCCCAATTTTTATATTACCTTGGGTGTGAAAACCAAAATTTGATGTTATATTACAGTAAAACTTAATTCTTAGAAAATCAAATAAAATATTAATTTTAATAGCAATAACTATTTCCAATTGATTAGAGTATCATCCCATTTATTAAACTTTATAATTTTATAATGCAGTCAACAATTTGAATACTTTACACTTTTATGTCTAATGTGTCTGCAAAGTATGCAGAATTTTACCTCTGTATTTTGTGCTAAGCTTCCTCAATGACAGTACATTTACATGTGTGCTTTTGGGGATGCTTCGTTTTTGCTGGCAAAAACACTTTTCTAGTCACTAATAAGTTTCTTTTTGCCTTTTAGGATTATTTGGACTTTTTATTTGTTTAAGTTATATCCGAAAAATATAATGATGCTTATTTCTTATATTTTTACATAAGAATCGATGTTTCATACATATACTGAAATCCCACCTGGCAGACCATCCTGTTTCCTGGTTTCACAGATTCTCTCCATGTAGGAATTTGCAAACCCATAATTGACCTGGCCTGCATTGCCTCGCCCACTGCTGACTGAAGAGAACACCACAAACCAATCAACACTCTCCCTGCATGATTGACGGGTCACCTGATCCAGGTTCTTGGTTCCTTCTACTTTGGCTCTGCCCACTTGTAGGAAATTCTCTGCAGTCTGATTCTCCATTAGCCCATCTTTTAAGACCTGTCATGGCAAAAGACAATTTTGGAATAAAATTATATAGAAGAAGATGAATAATGATGATCTTTAACTGGAAGTCTAAGAATTTTGTTCCACATTCCACAAAAATTTTATAACAATATAAAATTAAATTGTCTATAGATCTGAATTTTATCAACATTAATGAACCCTCATATTTTCCTAATAAATGTATTCTTCAACATCCAAATCCACAACACTAAGACAGTAAACCTTCTCTCCTAAGATCACTTTTGTAATAACAGTAGAATTTTAATTGTCTAACCTTCTGTTATCAAAACATTAAATTTTATAAACCCAGCTTCATTTAATTTGTATAAATCTATATTATTTACAGTGAACCACCTATTTACAACCATACCACACATGATGGCACAATGTCTTACTCTCTGAGCATGGCCAAATAACAGAGTTTTTACTATATTAATAGGAAAAGGCTGAACCTTAAATTTTACTCTTCTCATATCTGACTATACATTTTAACTTAATCATCAATTATCAGTAATCATGGAATCTAAAATAAGGATATTTATGGTGTATTTCGACAATCTATAAATTTTCAGGTATTTCAAAAAGCTTTTTATAAATTCCTTATAGTATGTCAAAAGTCTGTGACATGAAATGAAACAGATATTAATGTACTCGATAACATTCATTCTTAACATACATATATCATACTAAACGTACAAATAGACAAACCATAAGGGCAGATCAATTATGAAGTCAGACACAACTTTTATGTAGAATATAGAAGAACCACATATTGTTTTCTTAAAAATGCTCCAGATAGTCACTTGAACTTCCTGGAAATCAATACGAGTCAGAGGTTGCAGATGCAGTTGGTATTATTTCATATAAAGGACTCAGCAGACCTCTTACCATTGCTAGATGAAAGATTCCCCCTATTGGTGCTTCTTTGCTGGCTTTGGCCACTAAAACCTCAACTTGATTCACATCTGCTACATCATTGGTTACCACTGTAACCTTGACACCTGCCTCCTTCCACAAGCGCAGACGCCTGCTCTGATAACCTGTCCTGACCCCTGACCTTGAAGTGAGTAGGAGGAGCTTAGCTCCCCTGTCAATCAACCATTGACCTAATTCAAGACCAAAACCTCCCAGACCTCCAGTGATGATATAAGTTTTGTTGGGTGAGCAATAGGTACGTGGGAGGGCAGGTATTGACAGCTCAGTCATTGGATCATTCTCATCTCTCACCTATAATACATCAAATGTAAACATTCAAAGATGCAGGTTCAAAATTTGCTCATAGCAACATACAGAAAGTGGAGCTGTATAATGTTCAAGGCAAATAGATACTCAACTTTGACTTTACCTTGAATTAATAGTTAAATTTATCCAAATCCTGTGAGGAACAACCGGAGATGAATCAGCAGGAGTATAAACTGTACACATCCCAGCAGGCAATAGGATATCAAAAAGAAATCAAAAAGACACTGGGCAAGACATCAGAAACTGATGCTTATTTGAAATTCGAAATGACATCATATGTTAAATGTCAAACAGATCTTTAGTAGCCTAGTCTATTTGACATCTCCAAAAGCCATAAAAATGACATCTAGTAGCCGATATAAATTTGATATCAGCATAAGACATCAATATGATCGCCCAATTTGGACTGACTTAATGTCTATATGACATCAGAAACTGACATCAATTTGATGTACTGATATAAAAATCTGATTGACATCATTTCACAAGTGCTGAAACTAATTTTCAGTAATAAAAATATTGGTTAATAACATTTTGTTTTCACAGTTAATATCACATTGCATTGCTTTAACTACCATTTGTGTACACTTACCTGACACAGCCTTAAGTGATTTCCATGTACTATAAAGATTATTCCATGGGAGAAAATAATTAATGTTCAGTGGGAACCAGTTCAAAAATTTATACCATTTGTAAAGATACAAATTATGGGTAGAAAAGTTTGAATATTAGAAGCCCTTTTTCTGAACTTTTATCTTTATTTATTCAATCTTTGGCTTGGTTGCAAACACTAAAGCATACATTTGTTTACAAAACAACATATTTCTTGTAAATTTTTGCTGTCACACAGCATTTTAGTTACAGTTTTAAACATAATTGTTTTGTCTGTACCAAAACTTAATTATTTTTGTCAAAGCAACATCACAGAGACTAGAGGCCAAGTTAGTAGGTTCAGCATCTAATCAAAGGTTGTCACCTCTGCCTAGGTTTGACCCTACTCATGTGAAAAAGCTGAGGGCCTGTCCTAATATGACCCTGGCTGGTGTACAGGATGATATTACATTTGTAATATTCCTAAAAATGATATAATTTTATAGAATACTGATGTTAATCCGATCTCAAATGATATGATGATACTCCACTTGAAATGTTTTAACAAAGTGACATCATATTAATATCATTAAGATGTCAGAAACAATGCCCGAGTAGAATATCAGGTCACATCATATTATTCGAACATCATATTTTCATCATTTGACAGGACTATAAAAAGTCATGTTGGGATGGTGTCAATTTTATGTCATTGAATAGGATAATACAATCACATTAGGTCTGGTTATCATTTTGTCATCTAGTTGATATTGTAGGTATGTTATTGACATAAAGTCATATCATGTCACATAAACTGGATGTCAGATTTGTGTCAGATGACGTGACCACCTTAAATCATGTCCGAGTGATAGTTACTTGATGTCATATACTAACATGACCAAAACATGATGTCAAGAATTGGACCTGTGCCTGCTGGGATACTTACTTACTACTCTGTACACATCTAGCTGTTAAAACAAGACTTTTGCTTTATGCATTAGAATCCTTAGAATCTGCTAATTCAGTGATAAAGCACCTGGATATCTGATACTATAAAGTTTAACTTACTTAGACTGCCAACAGAGATTTTCATTTTTCAGACAGTCTGGTATGTCAAATGACTAGATAGAGATGTTACATGATGAGTAATTGCAAATGCTTGCATTTTTGCATTATAAATGTGCTTCCAATAATTTCTACAATCAAATGAAATCTCTAATAAATGAGGTCACATCACTGTATAATACAAATTGAAAGATAATAGACATAAATGTGAAATCACATTCTTTAGAATAAATAGAACTATAAACATGTACACAAACAATATATGTCAGGTGGACTACACATGACCATCATTATTATAGGTCACTCGACATTCGACAATTTATTAATATGTGACTTCTCTCGCTGTCTGTCCATAGCAATGCTGAAGGTACATGAATACCATATGCTGATGGCCCAAAAAATGAAAATCTTAAAAGTTTGGCTTGTTTTTACAATAACAATAAACTTTATATGTTTTAGCAATCCTCTTATCCATTGTTTTTTTAAGTTATCACAAAAAAAAACATATGGAGGTTGGGGGCTTGCCCCCATGTATAACTCTGTTGACATAATTTCAAATCTCCTTGACAATTTCATATTAACTATCATACATGTCAAATACTGGTAAAGTAAAATTGCTCCAAATATTATCACATTTTTACCTGAATGACCACCTTTCCTGTGTGTTTTCCATGAGCCATGTGCCTGAAAGCCTGTTCTACTTGTTCTTTTGCAAATACTGTTGATGTTAGTGGTTTAACTACTCCTGAGTCTATCCCTTCTTTCAGTAACTTCAACACTTCAGGCCAATCCTTGTTCCCTTCCTTAAATAGGGCATCCAGTAAAATACCATGAAAAGTAATGTTCTTCAAAAATACAGACATTCCCAAAGGTGTATTCTTGGACAAATCAAATTTGCCGATTTCAAGGAATCTTCCATGTTCTGCAAGAATTCTCACACTGGCTTGCAGTTTCTCTTCTGCCAAAGAATTCAATATCACATCTACTCCCTCGCCATTAGTTGCCCGTAAAATATTCCACTCAAAATCAACGCCTCTGGAATTTGAAAACTTCTCCGCTTTAAGCTCTGGGAATTTCTCCAGGAGGAAGCTCTTTTTTTCAGTTGACCCCACTGTGGTGAACACTTCACATCCATATGCCAGAGCTATTGCTATGGCAGCCTGCCCCACTCCCCCACTTCCTGAGTGGATGAGTACCCTGTCTCCTGGACTTATCTTTCCTCTCACTACTAGAGCATAGTAAGCAGTAGCGTACACAACAGGAACAGTAGCAGCCTCCTCCAGAGTCCAATCACTTGGTACAGGTAACAGAAATGCTGCAGGAACCTCCACTGCAGTTGCAAGGCCCTACAAAGAAAGGAAAGTGAAACTGAAATGAAGTAAAATAAAAATGAGAGTTCATTGTTCTTGCCATAAAATGCTGAGGTTGACTGACTGGATTCAGGCAACCGCAACTTTTCACAATCCTCTCTTGCATATTTAAGACCAAAAAATATTCACACATCTATTGTAGTTGCAAAATCCAAGAAAGAAATGAAAACAAAACTAAAAGTAAAGCTCATTGTCACTGGTTCAGATCCAGGATAAGTATCATAATTACCACTAAAGATGAGTGCAAAGATTGTATCATCATTGTTAAGTCAGAATTTTACATCTGTAATTACAGAGTTTTACAGTCATCTTTAATAAATCATAATAATCTCATATAAGTCATTTGCATTCACTTCATTTACCAGATCATCTTCCTGTAAAGCATAATTTCAAGAGCTTTGAGGATTTCTATAAGTAAACCAACATTTTGTTTACACTTTTTCAGATGAGATATATAAATACATATATTAAATACATTCTAAATAAGGACAGATTGAGAAATTGAATGTACACATGAACAAAATACATATATACTTAAATTTTACATTCTTATTTTAACCTGGAATTATTAAGGCAAGCCATCAACTCTGATAAAAATAACATGAACATTCATGTTAAAAAAAACAATTCTACAGTAAAATAAATTCAACAGATTCAGCAGTCTTACTTTTGCAGGAAGTAAGCCCATGACCATCTGCCCTTCTTCATCCTTGCCAGAAAACTCCAAACCAAGAATGCACTCCTCTGTAGCGAGGTTCCCTGGCAGAGCATCTGGCGGAAGTTTGCCTATTATATACATGACAAACACAATTAAAAACTTCACTTTCAAATTAAATTAGTCCTTTACAAATGTTTCAATTTACAAATACCTAATAACCATTTTTCAACATCACCATTGCTGGGTTTTGATTTGATTTGAATAATTCATGGCATGCCACATTGATGAGAATATTCAATAAAGCATAGATTCTCCAAGAAGAGACAGTGTAACAGATAGATGGAAGTCAACACCAATGACAGCACGGTCTGACAAAATTTTTCTTACCTGATTGCTTTTTATATCATTTTTTAAAATAAATTTCCTGTGGTAATGTTAGAAAAACAGTATGTCTTGCACACAAAAATCTTTTGGAAATAGTGAAGTAGGTCACAAGGGTTATAAACAGTAAATGTTGATGATAAGATCTTCACTAGTGTGACTACAGACAAGTTTTAACTGTAGAAGGCTGAGAACTATTGTTTCAAAATTTTACAATATAGTTTGTCAGTGTAAAATGTTACTTACAAACAAGTATAATTTATCCTTTATGTTTGTTAGATGGTGGGGAATTCACAAAACACCCTTACAAATGTGTTTTAAACATCTATTTCTGTGGCAAGAATTTAATTACCTCTGACTGATATGACATTCCTGAAATTAGTACATTACAGTACATCTGAAACCTTTGTTTACCTGTAATTCACCTGCCTGATACTCACCTGTAGCTAGCATGACATGTCAGAGGTAGAGTACAGTGCAGTACACCTTATACCTTTTAGCACCTGTAATTATCTGTCTGAAACTTATCCCTAGTTATGACATTTCAGACAAACCTGAAGTTGAATACAGTTTAATTAGCACAAATTATATTATTTGAAACCTGTAATTATCTGACACCTGTAGCTACAATTCAGTACAATTCACATCACTTAACACCTGTAATTACTTGTGTGACACTTACCTGTGGCTAACATGATATCTCTGAAGTTGCGAGCAGTTTAAAACAATTCACATAATCTAACACCTGTAATTATTTGTGTGACACTTACCTGTGGCTAACATTACATCCGCGACTGCAGTTTAGTACAGTTCATATCACCTGACACCTGTAATTACCTGTGTGACACTTACCTGTGGTTAACATGACATCCCTGAAGTTGACTGTAGTTTAGTATAATTCACATCATCTGACACCTTAAGTATCTGTGTGACACTAATACCTGTGGCTAACATGACATCCCTGAAGTTGAGTGCAGTTTAGTACAAGTCACATCATTTGGCACTTTGGCACCTGTAATTACCTGTGTAACACTTACCTGTGGCTAACATGATATCCCTGAAGTTGAGTGCAGTTTAGTACAAGTCACATCATTTGGCACTTTGGCACCTGTAATTACCTGTGTGACACTTACCTGTGGCTAGCATGATATCCCTGAAGTTGACTGTAGTTTAGTACAAGCCACATCATTTGACACCTCTAATTACCTGTGTGACACTTACCTGTGGTTAAGATGACATCCCTGAAGTTGACTGTAGTTTAGTACAAGCCACATCATTTGATACCTGTAATTACCTGTTTGACACTTACCTGTGGCTAACATGACATCCCTGAAGTTGAGTGCAGTGTAGTACACCTCACATCTCTTCATGTCTTTGTCTGTTGATGTGTATTTGAGTGGAGACTCAATCCACTGTAGACTGGACAGGTCACCCCTGGTCAGTACATTCACATAGGCAGTGCTGGTAGAGATTTTATCTGCAAGCACAGACTTCAACTACTAAATTACAGTAATTAAAATGAAATATTTACTACTATAGCACTGTATCTGATTCATATTATATAGAAGTCCATAGTGCATGCAAAGGTGTTGGTATATAAGTGGTTGTCTTTAATTTATTAAGTGCCACCCACCATACCTGATTTTAGAAAAATAGGACACAAGAACAGATACATATTTTCATATGCACCAGCATTCTTTACTCAGGATATGTTTTGTCTATTTCACATTAAACAACTGCTGATATTTGACAAATATTTAGAAAACTTCAGCACCCACAATTTCTTATGTAAACCATTAGACAAAAATCTTTACTGTACATCTACCGTTTTTTATTGCAATGAAAAGACATGCAGAAATACTAGAATAAATTACAAGTTCAAAATAGAGGGTTTTATATTTACTGGTTTTATGTTCCAAGGATACCTTCATGTCCAATTTATGTTTTAAATTTTTAGGTAAATATTGACTTATTTTACTTATTATTCAAGGAAAGTAGTAGATAATCAAAATAAAATAACCCTAGAGATATATAGTCAAATGTTATCACTTGAGGGAAAAAATCAATACAATTGTCATCTCACAGATGGCCTTACTAAAGGGTCAAGTTTCTTTGCATTAAGGTCACATTTTGAGTTCAGATAATGAAGTTTCAGTTTATGTAATGTACTCATACATGTACTTGCTTTTACATTAGCATACAGAGAAGACAGGCTGTTTAGAACATACAGTGTGGAACACAAATTGGAACATGCTCTACAAAAAATATATACAAAGATGCACTAATATCATGCAATATCATACCAGTTACATTTAACAATAAATCTTGAATTATCTGTTGTTATTGTACAGATATATCTGACAAATATCAACATAGTAATTTGGTACCAGATGTTTTTCTGCTTAAAGATATTTTCAATGTCTTATTCTTTATCTTTTGTTTGACAAGACAACTTTAAAAAATAATTTCTGACTAGTCTGTACACATAGGATTCCTACAATTTTCTGCACTTTCAAATTTTCAAAATAAAGTACAAAGTAGTTACACCGTCCCTCTTTTTACGACACAATAGCATTGTCTTACCTTTTCTGATTGGTCCATGTCTGTATGATCCCCACACTCCATCTTTGAACACGTTCATCACAAGACCCTTTGACAATTGATCACTCACACAAACAGATGGAACTTCATCATGTTCCAGATTCAGTAAACATCTGTATCAGAGATAACGCAATAAAGAAAATATTATTTTCCTGTTTTATTGGTTTCCCACATAATCAGTTTTATATAAAAAATTGTAATTCTTTAAAGGGTGTGTAGACATAAATATATCTTGAACATATGAAATTAGTGCGACAGCAGAACCCTGATTTTTATGAGGAGCTTGCGAAAATACCTCCAAGCAGGTTTTCATTGATTTTGATAGATTTGAGGAGTTCCAACTGTTTTATTGTTAAAATTGATTTCTATGATGTCATAAACCTCAGAGTAAATGTATTACATTGAAAAATCGGCTGAGAAATAATTAAAAAATGAATATTTTTAAGGAATTTTAATCCTGGTGGAAGCCATCGTGGACACCATCTTGAATTTTTGACATTCACCAATGATGTCAGCTAGGTGTCATTCAGTAATTCTGTGGACCGTTCTCTAACAAAATCAACAAAAATCCGCCTGGGGTTAATATTTGCAAGGTTGATCCATCCTGCCACTGGACTAAATAGTATGTTACGTATATTGTCACACACATGTCCACAAAGGACCAAGCTAGTGACTTCCTGTTTTTCCTGTTTTTTCAGATACTTGCTAAAAACAATTTTTTTGTGTGTGTTTTTTGTGCCTATTTGTTAAACACATGTCAGGATATGTTTTCTTTCAATTAACAAAAAAGTGGTATGGTCAGTTTTAAGCAGTTGTTTTTTTTGGCATCAAATAATTGTCATAAACGTTACAAATAGTAAGTTTTTTTCTTGTGTGACAGTGTAAAGATTGACAACACTACCTAAATCTGTCACCTCCAGGCTCCTTTCTGAGACAATTAACCATGCCAATGATCCCACTGGCCTCTCCCTTGCCAACCTCTAATACAACATCTTGATTTTCAGTAACCATGGAAGTTTTTATCTCATCAACCCATTCATAACTCAGATCACTAACACTGATGGTTTTGTAGTCTGTGCAATGAGCAGGGATTTTCCTAAGTAACAATAATTGCTGAAATTTTCCGCAAGATTTCTGTGCAATAGGTTCACAGCTCATTTCTTTGAGGACACTAGAAATTGACTGGAAACTGTACAAATCCCCAATTTGAGTACCATTTGTGCAGTTACTGAGACCACCCAAGGCAAACAGTACCTCAGATAATTTCACTGGACAATGAATCATAATGAACCCTTGGTCCTTGACACAAGAAACTGCTTGTTGTAATGCTTCTTTGACTTCATCATCAGTTAAAAATGTAAAGAGAAAGTTTATCACAACTAAATCCACACCCATTACATGAGATGGCAGCTTTTGACCATTCTTCCATGTCACTTTGTTTACATCATCTTTTTTTTCTGTCTGCTGGTCATCATCCCAGTCTTCATTCAAAGTGAAGTATTCCACTGCGAGCATTGGCTCAGTATCCAGTTGTGGCATGATATAGTTGTACATCTGACCTCTGGCTGCAGCAAACTCAGTCACTTTCAATCTGTATCCACTGGTGTTCTCCACCACGACAGCTAGGCATGTTTTCAACCAATACGGTTCCAGAAAGAGACCAAGAACTTTGTCCTTGTTTAAACTTGCAAGTCTTGACAGAATTAGGTTTGATACATTCTCCAGTAAATCTTTAGTGTGTTCCAGATTGTTGATGTCTTTTAAAAGCTGAAGTAGAGTTTCGCCTGAACTTGTATCAGAGATCAAAATGTCATCTCCAGTTTCCAGGACATCATGAGACAGTAAACGCAAACAGTCTCTCAGTTGTTCCAGATTATGCATCTTTTCATTGTAGCCATTTGACAGGAGTTTGGCAAGGAATGTTCTCATGAGATCTTTACAGCTGGTGTAATACTCCACTGTTTCTGATTCTTGTGACACCGTTTCAATATAGGGCACAAAATGAGATTGTTCTACAACGGGTAGATTCTGCAGATTAGGGCGATGAGGTGCAACAGTTGGATGTAGACCATGTATTTCAACTCCTCCTGCTGAACAAGTTGTCAGCACTTTGTCACAAATAACTCTCACCACTGGAATGAAAATAAAACATAATCATACAATAGAACCTCTATTATCTGACCTTCTGTTTTCTGTAAATTCATTTTTATGATTTTATTTCCACTCTCCCAAATTCATATTTCTTTGTTCTCTCATTCTGAACTATTTTGTTTTTATGACCCTTTTATTATTCAACTAATAAGCTTGCTTTCCCAACATGGTAGAATGATAGAAGTTTCAGTTCAAAAGCCTTAATTTACTATACATTCAACAAATCTCACCTCAATTCATTTATTTTATTAGTATTTCCACATGTGGCAAATTTCAGATATGTTGCGAATTTTACATTTCTTACTTTACAACTTAATAGTGTAAAGTAGTCATAGAAGTGAACCTGTTCCTGTGTCTTCTTTCTCAAACACTTTTTCTTGGTGTAAAGCTGGGTCAATCTTCATGGCTTTAAGTCTAGTTGGTAATTTCAGGCTGGGGCCAGGTTCACTAAGTATATGCATCTGCAGCATGGCATCAATGAATGGAATCCAGAGGTCTGACCATTTTAACAGGCCACAGGTAGCTATAATAAAAAGCAGGAAATTATCCTTGGGCCAAATTCACTAACATTTTCACTATCCTGGGATTTTCTGTTTTACACACGCACAGAAAACAGACAGTCCTGGTTCCACAGAAGGTCAAGCTAAGGGAAAATCCCTGGATGTTCAGATCTACCTCTGACATCCACAAGGATATTACAGAACATGTTGAGAGGATGAAATTAAATCTCTCACTTGCTTGGGAAGTGTATGGAAAGGTACTCTGGTCAGCTCAGGCCAAAGAAAATTCTGATTGTGTTAAATACCTGGCTGTCTTCATCCTGTGATATTGAAGATAAGCCTCAATTCATGTCACATCAATATTATATTAATATAACCATATTATAATATCAGGTCTTTAGGTACCTTTCTACTCTCTTATAGGACAGTGTAGAATGGCTATTAGATATGAGCAAAATAATATACATTAAATATATATAAAACTGAAATTGCTCCTGAGTACATCAGTCAACCTACATCAAAAATACATGAAAATCTGTATATTTTTTAAACTTTTTTGTGTGGGCTTTTTCAAATTAGTATTAACTTGTTATCTCAGAATTGTGGCTTCACTAATGTACAAAAGTAATTTGTGAATAAGTTTGTGGGAACAGCTCTTCACTTACACAGTTAATATGGACCAAAGTGTAAAATTTTGATTCTTTTCTCATTCAAACCTTTGTATAACTTAGCATTTGGGCAGAGAGGTATTTCTTGGAAATTTAAAGATTTTGACACCAGGATAAAGCTTGCAAGACTTTCATAGAATAATAATTGCTGTTTAGTCCAATTTTGATTAACAATATCAAGAGTTAAAATTATACTTAAGATTATAAACAGATAATCTATGTACACAAAAAGATATATTACACATGCAGTAGATAATTCACTTTAAGGAGTTTATGTAATACCAGTATTATTAGCAGAATGTATCCCCTGGAATGTGGGTCCATAGTCGTAGCCTCTTAGCCTCAGTTCTTTGTACACGTCTCTTGCAGTCAATGCTATCAAATGCTCACTGTCTGTCTCTGTGATCTTACACACTGGGATCTGCAGCACAGGGTCATTGGGCACACTGACCAACCCACTGACAACCAGACTTCCTGATTCTAGGACTTCAAACTGACCAGAACCAGCACAAACACTGACCTCAAACTTAACTTTACCTGAAAACATAAATATTACAGAAGTACTTAAAATTAAACAAATATTAACTTATAAATAGTAATAATAACACCAAGAAGAATTTCTAAACAGTGCCACTGCTTAAAATGTGTTCTATACAACAATATTTTAGAATTATGGAGTGCTGAGTACAAGTAAGTTGTGTATGGCTTGTAGCAAACATATTTAGGAAAATGCAGAAATGAAAAGTTTTAAAAAAAAATAAGGATTCAGATTAACAAGTTTCTTGCATCGAATGGCACTTATCCCTCATCCTAAAAATTACTCATTCTATATAGGCTTTCCATTTTCATCCCTGAGTAATTCAGGCAATCTGTTTTAGTCAAAATTAAATTTAGTTTTAGGCAGACATCTCCTGCAAAAATATTTATAGCTCTTGTAATGTTTAAATATATTCTGTATTTACACTGTTACAGCAAAAATCAATAATTGTTTTCCTTGTTTATGTACCTGACTTTGGTAATATGGTAGCCCTGTGTATCTGCACATTTTCAAAAGCCACTGCCATCTCTTTGTAATTCTTCCCTCTGAGTTTGGCTAGGGATTGCCATGCTAAGACCAAGTATCCTGCAGCAGGGAAAAGTGGCCGTCCGTCAATCTTATGATGCAGCAAGTAGTGGTCTTCTGAATCAGGTTCAGTGCTCACCTCAAATATAGCACTGGATCCACTACCACCTAATGGTCAAACAAAGCATAGGAAGGCTCTGAATAAATATAATGTAACATAATAGAGTCTGTTTCCAATACAACACAAAACCCACTACCACCTAATGGTCCAACAAAACATAGCCAGGCTCTGAATAAATATAATGTAACATAATAGAGCCAGTTTCAATACAACACAAAACTCACTACCACCTAATGGTAAAAGAAAACATTGCCAGGCTCTGAATACAACTAATCTAAGAGAACACAATCAGGTTCCAATACAACACTAAACCCACCAGCAAATGATGGCCAAACAGAAAAAAGTCTATCTTCAATACAGCACTGCAATTCTCACAACATATACAGCAGTGGAACAACTGTTGTAAAATGGTCAAGCAATGTAATATATCCACAGTGCTCAACTCAAATCCAGCAGAAGACCCACAACCAACAGTGTTTGTCAAACACAATACAGTGAGGCACAAATACAGCACAATACTTTCACTGGATGGTCAAACAACAGACTATGTATGGTCACAATTTTTACCTGAAATAAAGTACTCACACCTCAGTTAATCATAACTGTTCATCACATACAAATTCATTTGATTTTTAGCAAAAAAAAAAATAAACCAACAGTTGTAACTGTTCAGTAATGAAGGGACAAATTCACAAGTAAAATGGCTACATACGTTTATTAACCTCTAGCATGGGATGGCATTGACAAATATACAGGTTTGATACTTGATAGATAACATATGATTAACTGTGGTCTGCAAGGGGTCCATATGCAGAACTAGGAGGTTCCATTAGGGTGTATAGAATAAATAAAGTGGGAAATGCTGCCCTATGATCACATGAACCCTATACTGCCTGCTCTTTAACTACTGTTGGTATTTATGTTTGTTTGTGTACTAGTCTTACATTAATGTAAACAATTGGATAACTTTGTCAAGTATAATGTTTAAGCCAACGAACAAAGAAATTGGTTGAAATATTTAATATTTTTCTTGTAAAACTGTATAAAAATAACAGTACATATCAACCATTATTGGACACATTACCTTAGGAATGCCACTGTATCCATTTTTTTCAGGGGGAAAAGGTACATATTATAGTCCTTTCAATTCTATTTAGTTGCATTTGAATAATAGCTCCCACTCACCCTCACACATACACACACCCATTACTCAAAGACTCTGTTTAATTTTTAACAATGATCTTTAATGAGTAGAGAATACTGAAAAGAAAGTATTAATTCATACCTATAGGGACATCTCCGTATTTTGGTACATTCCAGGACTGGGAGTGGTCCCACTTCAACAATGGGGACAACATGGGAGTTCCAGGTGACACTGGGTAGTGGATGGGTGGATAAAGCTTTAGTGGGTCAAAGTTCACTCCTGCCAGGTAAAGTCTGCAAAAAAGATAAATTTAAAAGTAAAAAGGATGCACTACAAGTTATAAACTTCTTTCTGATATTAGTACGTGTGATACAACAGTAAGAAACTTGAGCACTTGGAGAGCACATATCACCACCAAGGGACACAAGAAAAAGTACAGAATAAGTCCGTATCCAGACGGTGATCCAAATAACTCTCAAAATTTAATGGGTTCTAAGTTGGACCAAGACCCATCTTCTGATTTTTTTTTTGTGAAAGATATCTCACGCTCACAAAGTGAACATTACAAAAGCAACTAACCAGTGAAACTATTGCTTGGATTTATGCTGGGTTTCAGACCAGCATGAGAAAACCACATTGAGAATTTCATAAACCCAAAATAACACAAGAGTTTGACTCACTGTGGACAGAAGTTAAAAAATGGCTTTTGGCCAAGACATGCAGACTAACATATTATCGGTCCTGATATCCCCTTTTTCTTTAAATGGAATTCCATATAATACACATCCACTTAAAGGGAGGTCAGCTGGCTTTAAAAAATATCAACCTACTTTCCCAGAGAGCTGAGCAGGTATTCCAAGTTGTCCTGGTGATTCCTCTTCATCAGTCCCACACACAAACAGTTTGCACTGAGTGACCTCTTCAGGATGGCTTGCAGCAGGCAATGAGGGGCGATCTCAATGACAACAGCCTTGTCTGGAATGTGTTGAAGAGCTTCCTGGAACAACACAGGGCTCACCAGGTTGTTGACATAATAATCAGGTGATGAATACTTGGCAATTTCCTCATTCCATTTGCATTCTGGGATAGAGCTGCTGATCCAACGCTTACTTCTTGGGCGAGTTTTAGTAATGACCTGCAAAGACAAGGAGCATTTTCAAATATGTAATCTTCATCCTGTACATATTGTTTGAAAATCTCTTTTGCTCACTTACATCTTATTGTCAACAAGTAAAAAAGGAAAATTTTCATTAAAAATTATATTAGCAAGACAATTAACATAACATAACATAACATGACGTATTTATATAGTGCAATTATATTTAAGAATAAACAATCATTGCGCTTTTTCTCTACAATATGCTATTTTAAAATTATGAGTTTTTAGTTTCTTTTTGAAGATATCCAATGGAAGTTCAATGTTCCTGATATCATCTGGCAGTTCATTCCAATACTTTGGTGCCACAACACTGAAAGCACGGTCACCCAGTGGAGATGAGTTTTGATCTTTTTTCTTGTAACATGTATCATTTTCTTGCCAATCTTGTGGTGCGTTGATGTTGCTGGTATTTAAGCATTGATGTCAAATACGATGGTGCCTCTCGATTCAAACTCTTATATACTAGTAGATTTATTTTAAATTTGATCCGAAACCTAACAGGTAACCAGTGGAGCTGATGCAGGTGAACCGATATAGAATCATGTTTCTTGACATTCAAATTACTCACTAATATGAACATAGAAATCCTCTAATCCAAAATCTTTTGGTGAGGAATCATCAGTCACAATGCGTGCATGGGTAATTTTTGATAAGTGAAATGCTTTAATATTAGTGTCTATTTTGTAAGTGTGCCAGCCTTTCATAACAAGAATACAAACACAAGTATTTCAAAGAGTATTTAGCATGTGATATTTTATTTCATAACAGAAAATTCACTCTGTCTGGGGTGGCATTCACATTAGTGTGGTTCATATTGGAAGGATTCTCCATTATGTGCTCATAATTTCCATCATAATTATATGATTTTGATGAAAACACAAAGAAATGTATCTTTTGCATTGAACATCAATTTTTGGGGAATTGATGTCTTACTAATTTTTGTACAGGTTTAACTTTTATGTTAACTAAACTGAGTTTACAGAATATAAGCATTTTGATTTTACAAACAAGGATATTATACAACATTAAATGGCTTGCTATCTGTGTTTAAATTACCTAAATTGTTGCAATTTACTGTGAATTTATTTTCAGGGTTTGAAGCAAGAGTACAAAAATGAATTAAAGGAGACAATACTGTGTAAATAAAGCAACCATAGTGCTTTGAGGCTGTTTTGAAGCAGGATACATCACTTCAGTTCTACGCTGATGACACACAATTGCATGTGCTTCTCATACATAAAAATTGTTGCCTCGGCCCTTGATAAGCTTTCACGCTGCCTAGAAGACGTTAAGAGATGGCTCTCTACAAGTAAGCTTAAGCTAAATCCTGATAAGACTGAATTCATTGTGTTTGGCTCTAAGTGTCAGCATGAAAAACTTAATCAATCCTTCCCAGTCAACATACTCGGTAATCTTATATCACCAGTAGATGCAGTTAGGAACCTTGGTGTCTGGTTTGATTCAGATTTCTCATTCTCTTGCCATATTGTGAAGGTCTGCAAGGATTGTTTTGCTCATGTCCGGGATCTTAACCGACTCCGATGGACATCTGACACATGAAGCTGCCCTTATGGCTGCCAATGCTGACCCCTGCAATGTCTCTGATTTATGAATATTGAACAATGATTTTGTGTGATTTGCCTTAGAGTTTGTCTTTTGACAGAGATTAAGCGTTATAAAAGTGCTATTAGAATTAGAATTTAGCATTTTCTATACCATATTTATTCGTACAAACGCTTCCCTATTGAACACCCCCCTCTCTACCTTTGAAAAGTTCATATTTCGGGATTTACATTCCTATCAGCAGCCAGCACCTTTGTGATTCCGGGATTCCGAAAAAAGACACTTTTTAGTACTTTTCCAATGGAATACCACTTACTGGACAAAACATGGCAGTTTTGATCACAGACATGTTAAAATCTGTTAAAATGTAAGATAAAAGTTTATAATTTCTTCAGATTTTAGGTATGTTTCTAATATTTTAAGCTCTCCCGCCATTATACATGCTGGCAAGCGAGATTGTCATTGCCAGAGTCGCTCCCTCTTTTGAAAAATGCAATGCTCCCGGGGCATTTTTACTGACAAGTACAGTAACTGTAACTGCATAACCTGTTTAAGCCTTATTATCTATTAGAATGTGCCCATCCCAAGAAAAATGCATCAATTTAAGGGCTTCAGCAAACTCATATGTCACTTCATACTGACCTTTTTTAGAGCTTCTTTCAATGCTGGAGCTGTTGTGGTCATATAATAAGAGTGGAAAGCTACTCCAGCACTGTTTACTTCCTTTGCAAAGATCCCCTCAGATTTCAGCTTTTCAACAAACATCCTGACAGACTCTACTGGACCTGGATAAAAATATCATGTTTGAACCTTTAAGTTAACAGCATGAAATCCTTTCCCTTGTTTCTTCTACCACCTCAATCTTAATCAATTATACAATATACTGACACAATAATATGTAAAACAAGACAGAAATACATGATTATTATTACTTAATATTATTAAGAACACCGAAACAAACACAAAAGACTTTTATTATCCAACATGCAAGACAATCACAGAAACAGAATTACTAACACCCACACAATGAAACTTTCCAGGTTATTAGAGCAAGTGTAGATTTTTTTTTTATTTTTTTATTTTTTTATTTTTTTTTTTATTCTCAGATGCTATTTCACTTAGATTTTTTTTTTTTTTTTTTTTTTTTTTTTTTTTTATGCACTATTTATTTACCCTTTTTTAACACATTGTTAAAAAAGAGCAAGTGTAGATGACATAATACTGGGTAATTATCACCTGAAGTGACAGAATGCAGGGGCATTTAGGGGGTATGAATGGCACTAATATATAAAACCTGTCAAAGGAAATAGCAACAGGTAAGAAGGACACTATTATTACCTGACACAGTGACTGTATCCAGAGCATTATGACAGGCAGGTACCACCCCTTCAGGACACCTTTCTTTGGCTTCTGTCCATGTCAGACCTACAGCTGCCATGCCCCCTGGTGGCAGGCGAGCTTCCTGTACACAGCGCCCTCTCCAGTATGCAGCCAGTACTGTTTCTTCTGCAGTGAGTCCACCATCTGCATATGCACATGCTAGCTCACCAACAGAATGGCCGACAATCCCATCAGGTGAGATCCCCAATAAAGTAAGAACATCAACCAAAGCAACCTGCAGGAGGAGAAGCACACTATAATAATGTAAATAGGCAAATAATTTTACAATATATGGACATATTATCTAGACAAATACACATTAGTCAAGTTACTATTGGTGTAGGTATTTGTGCTTCAGTGACCTGATATGAATACTAAAAGCAATTCATGTTGAATCCCAATCTACCAGACTTACTGGTACCTGAGTATGCTGGAGAGAACTTAATTTCAACACATCTAGTTAACTGGGAATTTAAGATCAAAAGGGTCAAGATCAATGAAAAAGGCTTCTGATAATGTTCAATCTACTTCTACTCAAAAGGGAATTCTACCTAACACAGCTTTACTTTTAAGTGTTGAACTTCCTGTGGTCATGTGAAAATGAAGAGGTTTTGGGGATTATTACATTCATTCTTGGACAAAGGTAATGAGTACCTAACTATAAAACAGCAAGCTGCCCAGTCGATGAAAATGCATCTCTCTGCACATTGCAGGACTACAGAGAAACACTATTTGTCACTGCATTCTTTGAATATGATTTTTAAGCGCGAGTCTCAAAAAAGCTCACACTTCTATAGATAGCCTTTTTTTTTGTCTCCAGATTTTCATCAATTGTGTAACTGGGCTATGTTAGTACTTGGATGGGTGACCATCTGAGTTCTAGACCAGCTGTAGGATGTGTCTGAGTTAGAATTTCTTTGTGTCCCCAGAATTTGGATAAATTCTAGTGCACTACTCATGTCTCTGATGGCTTTGCGCTCGCGCTAGGGGACCAAAACACCTTTTGGCCTTGTTTGATATAATGTCACACCGTTTGTCCCAACCTACTCCTTCCTCTCTTATTTAAACAAACATTAAATTTTTATAAGTGAAGCAATTTTAACATCAGAAAATATCATTGAAACCTAAAGTTGCACATTTCAGTGTGTATGAATATTAAAATTCAGAGACTGCATTTACAAACAACATCACTGAAAGATGAGCCTTGGAATTACATATAGCTTTCACATGTCCATAAGGTGTACAGAACAGAAGCAAAACAATATGTGGCTTATGTGTTAATCAGACTAGAAGAGAACAAGGAAAATAGAATTAACTCGAAAAATGATACATATTTTGTATTTAAAAAACTTTAGCTGATTGAGAAAGCAAATACAGTGAATTGTTTGGCAAGTAACCATGGACTGTAGTGCCACCAGTAAAACACAAAGAAGAAATCATATAAAATACTAGTAGCTAGAGACAGTTTGTACACTAAATAATTAGATACAAAACACTAGACAAGTAACTATGGACCTTTGAGACTTAACAAAAGATGTGATATTGATTTTTTATTTCCTTTGAAGCAAGATACATAAAAAAACCTTGGACAGAGGATGACTAGTTATGGGCAATATTTTATGCATTATGACATGAAGAGATATATAAGTTTGTAATCACTTAATATATAATTTATGAGTAAAAATGCACTCATTAACCTTTATAGTAAATTATAGTAACAGTGGAAAACTATAAATTTAGTAGGAAATATATAGGATCTTCTTTATGGTAGGAATTGAGGGTTATCAGAAATCAATTGGAAAGAAATAAAATTTATAAAAAAATTGCTGTGAGTAAATAATGAGTTTTAAGGTTTACCTAATAGGTATTCTTATTTTTTCATATCTGCTACCAGTTGCTGAACACCATGAATTGCAAATATTTTAAAAATTCACTATTTAATTTATAAAATTTAAGTCTATTAAACTTCAATTGTTATCACTAAAGGTTTCCAAGTTTTTTTTCCAAATTATAGTGGGCCTATACGTAGGATTATCTGGAAATTAGGGGATCAGAAATTAGCCATTTATCTGAAAACACATCACAGATGTCTTATGAATATGTATCCTACATTCTGTGTTTTTAATGGGAAATCAATTATAATGCAAAGTAATATTTGACCCTGTTTATAGCTCGTTCAACTCAATAACTTCAGAAATATAAATGCACAAACTATAGAATAAATCAGTTTTCCATATTGACAAAAAGATGTATCTTAAGAGCCTCAAAGAGGCATCTGATAACCATCTTATGAATATGTTTACAAAGGAATTGTTTTCAAGTATTCTTATGCTGATTCACAGGAATTGTCATGATGATTTTTATTACCTTATGTTAGGTTTGTACCAACATTTAATAATATCTCAAAGAGTGCAACAGTGTCATAAAAATTGCATAAAAAGACTTTGATATATAGATTATGCATACTGTGAATGAAAGAGGGCCAAAAAATTCTTTATAAATACAAACCATTGATTAATTGGCTAATTCATTCCTTTCATGGCTAATTCATATTTTGGATCATATTACTGCATACATCTGCATCCTAACATTTACATAAAAACTTTCTTTATTTTAACTTTAAGGGCACTATATCATACATATATACAAATTTGAATACTTTGAAATTTAGAAAAAAAAAATTGAAACTGACAGTGTGCACATTGAAACTGACAGTGTGCACATTAATTAAAGCTCACTTTTAAAAAGTGATTAAACTGTTTGACACTCAATGGTCATCACATTTCTCCACTCCGGTGAATGTCGTTTGGAAAAGTAGTGCACAAGTATTAATGTGTCCCTAAATGTTGCTTAAAATCTGCAAACACTGTAAACACTGTGGATTTAGACACTTTGACCACAATATTTTTTGAATTGTGCAAAACTATTGTGACACAAATGAAATATGGGACCGTTTCTGGTCTAGCAGGAACACAATATTTGAGTTTTTATAAAAAATTTTACAACGATTTTTTTGGTGCAGTGTGGCTTGGTTCACTGTCTGAGCTATTCTGGACATTCCTTTCAGTATATACCAAAAGTCTTACACTAATGCACAGATCAAGGTGGAGACTAGAGAACACCTGTGATTAACATCCAGTCAAGACTCTGGCATCTTAGACCATTGAAAGTCTTTTGCCAATTTTCTCACTTTTAATTGCTGGCTGAAATACTACTTCTACTGATTTTTTACAGGATCTATTTACATTTTATGAAGATTGTAATCTGGATATCTGCACTTCAGAGGAAGTGGTTCAAATTTTCAATGGTGCTAAGTATAATCCTTCTACAATCAGTCTGATCTGTTTTTAATATATAGATTAAAGCATTCACTTCTCTGAAAAATGTTCTTTTTCAGTGGATGCTTTATTGAAGATTTTCTGGGCAATAGCCTTGATACCGGTATACCATTAGATTCAACATACATTATAATACAAGAAGCACACCTGTATGGCTGCTATGGCAACAAATGAGTTCACAATGCTCTCTAGCATCTCTTTTTCTCCATTCATCAACATCTCATAAAGCTGTATCCCAAACGGTTGCAAGACTTTGTTGCTGCTTTCAATACTCTTTCTGAAGCTGTCAATCACCATTAAGTCCCGCCCCATTCCATGCCACTGTGTGCCCATCCCAGCAAATGCAAACCAGACAGGACGCAAGTCTGGTGGACATTTCTGAAAAGTACAATAAGTTTTATACTCTCGCTGAACCTGTCAATCACTATTGTCTTCAGCCCCACTGATTGTCTATAACAGTAATATATTTCATTTTTTGAAGTGACAAGTGTTATAACATATGAATTTCATATGCCTTTTACCTAGAAATTAGTACCCAGCCTATAGATTATTAGTCACTGAAAGTGACAAAATTATTTCTAACTCAAGACACCATTTATAAAAAGACACTGAACATTATTATCCTTACTTAAACGCACCACTTTGAGGACATTTAAAGTGTAATCAGTTTTCAACGTACAATAACTCTTACTGTCTTGCAAAGACCTTATTAATGTATATTCCCAGAAGTAGGCCTAATGGATATAGTTACATAGCACTTGTCTTGTGGTCATATCAGCAAAGATAAACCACATAGGACACAGAGATAATAAACAGTGCTGCAAAATACAAAAGCTCTCCTGTTCTGACCTCTTTTTGTATACAATATTTCAATCTAGGCTTTTCTCATTATTGTAGCATCTTTTATGTCTCAGCAGTAACAATATTTTCCCAACCAAATATGCTATTTTTTCATTTCTATCATTTCTATGATTTATACATTTTATGATTATACAGAGCATCTAGAACAGGAAGCCAAGGACCATCAACAGACGAATGATGATGTCAAGGCAGAGAAAGCCTGCAAAGACTTGCAGAGATCTCAAAACTATACTTAAAGAGACGGCCTTTTCTCACTATTGCATCTTAATAAGAGTGTTTTGATGTTAAAAGGCAGTGCACCAACACACACCCTGTATTGTGCCTCCGTTGAAATATAAGCCCTTGATCAACGGTTGAATATACTTTTCTGGGAATTTATTCACAAAGATTCTTAGAATTTTTCTTAGAATTACATTTCAGTCTAAGAAAAATTCTAAGAATCTTAAGTTTGTGCATAGAGAGTATATATTCACAAAGATTCTTATTCTCAGAATTAGTCTTATTCTTAGAAAGTTTCTAAGAGAAATGTTGAAAAGAAGAATTTTTCTATTCACAAAGATTCTTATTCTTAGTGTCACACTTATTTTTTAGAATTATTCTAAAAATGATTTTATTCTTAGAATTTTTTATGCATTTTGCTTTTTCTTAAAATTTGTTTAAGAATATGAATATGTCATTCACAAAACTCTTATCCTTAGAATATTCTAAGAATCTGATTTAAATCTATGACTGGCACATAGCATGCTTAACTTAAGAAAAATAGTTGCTTTGGCATTTATAGTGCAGCAACTGATTGCAAATCAACATCCAGAGCAGAGCGTTACATGTTAAGTTGTCCATTGTGTGTACTGTAGTGAAATGCAGCCTCTTTATATTATTTTAAAAATTTCTCACTTTCTGTTCATACATGACACAATCTGTATTCACAAAGACTCTCACAGTTTTTCTTAGAATTACACTTAGTCTAAGAAAAAGTCTAATCTGTGCACATATTTCATTTTACTTCTATTCTTATAATGATTCCTATCTAAGAATTATTTTGTGAAAAGGTTTTTATTCTAAGAATAAGAAAATTCTTAGCTTAGAATTTTTCTTAGACTCAAGTGTAAATCTAAGAAAAGTTTAGGAATCTTTGTGAATACAGGCCCAGTATATAGGAATTAAAAAAAATGAGAAAATGTATTAATTACCTGTACAGTCTCCACTCCTGTTTCATTGTTCAATATTGTAAACCCACGGACAGGGTGAGAGTTTGGGGCAGTGTTGGCACTTTCCTGAAGCAAAGCTTGCATCTCTACATCACTGGCATTTCGTTTCAAGTGTTCCAGGATTTCAGTCACACCCTAATAAAAAAATAAGTAGAAATGACATTTTACATTGAGTAACACCCCCCCCCCCCCCCCCCAAATGCAGAGCCACTGACTGTTTAAGCTTAATATGTAAGGGATACTACATTTCCCAGTTCAACAGATGATTTATAGAACCATAAAAGAAGATAGATTTGGTGATGGGTATCAGATAAAACATTGATCCAAAGCAAAGGCTCACCATAAAAAACTGATGTAAAGACTATTTTTGGCTTCTTTTAGTCTACTATTACCCTTTTGCTAATATTATTTCCAGGCAATTGCTGATAATGATGTGTATTACTGGCCAGCAGTTGCTAGCCCAAAGGGAGTAAAGATTAGCACTATAGAGATGGAGGAAAAGGAGAGGAGTGAGATGTAAAATAGTGTTACAGATTTGAACCCAAGAAGCTAGTAAGGGTGATACAGCAAGTAAGAATAATAATTGCAAATAAGGCAGTTAAAGAGTAAGTTTGGGAATTTTTATTATACATGTTTTAAAGTTAAACATAAAATGGGATTTAAGAATTTTTGGTGTATACCATTAAAATTTTTTAAAACCACTATATATAGACATACAACACAGAAAATAGTATAACTAGTACATCATAATGGCTTCAGAAGTAACAGAATAGACATATCATTAATACGACTCACTTCTTCATGTATTAGCACAAAAGACTTCCCTATTAAACCAGGGAGTTACCTGCACAGGTCAGAAGAGGTCAAATGCAAGAGGCAAGGTCAAATCAAGAACTTTCTTTGATAAGGAAGGCAAATGCCTAATTACCTATGCAAGGTGATTACTGAAGAGCCTATTACAAGTTCAATCCTACTTGTAAGGTCAGAGGAGGGTCAAGTTCAAGGTCTCAGTGTCAAACCAGGGAAAACTTAAAGTACATCCTAGCAAAAAACGTGAGATATAACCCAGGGATTGTCAAAGTCTATATGGATCCAAGATAGGAGAACTCCCTAGTGAAGGGTCAGCTCACTAGGGGTCAGGACACAGTCACAGTGACACAAAGTCACAGTCAGTTCAGTAGGGGAGAGCCAGGGTCAGCCTGGACCGCCTAAAAGCCCAAGGGTAGTGCAGTGATATGGTCTTATATGCCATGAGTTACACTTGATAGGTCTCTCTCAGGATGTGTGAGCCAAAGGGACCTATTATGTGGAGTGGTGTGAACAGCCAGAGATACCACGGATCACATGATGCATTGAAACTTGTAAGGACCAGAGATCCCTAAGGTGAGTACAATCTTTGTACAAAATAAAGTAGGGCTACAACTGACACAGGAGGCCCCTACATAGCCGTGCTTGCAACATTTGTATCAGTGTGCAATACAATACAAATAGGTCATATTACACTAGTACATTTTATTAGAAAAATATTTTTACTCAGTCTTTCCATTTTTATCCCACAGCCCTTAAGGGCTGTCAGGGTATTGTTTTCACCCATGGTGTCCGGATGCGCTGGCAGTCAGGCGGGCAGGCAGCGGGAAAAGTTTTCCGGCCTGTATCTCAGAAACTGTAAGGTGTAGGAAGTTGATACTTGGTAGGGACATTGGTTAGGGGGTGTAGGTGTGCAACGTCATGTTGTGACCTTGATTTGACCTTTGACCTTGCCACAGTGACCTTAAGTTTGAAAATCTTTAAAATTTTGTCCAGGCAATATCTCTGAAACTGTAAAGTGTAGGAAGTTGATAGTTGGTAGGAACACTGCATAGGGGTTGTAGGTGTGCATCATAGTTTTTAGTTTACTAATTAATGCTGTCATCTTGCTATTGAATTGTCTTGTTTTAATACTTTATCTTTGAATATATTTTGTTTCTCTTAGATTTTATTTTCTCTACTTAAACATCATTTAGACCTTAATATAACTGACACTGCTCTGAAAGTATCCCAATCTTTGTACTGTTTCACTACTTCTATATCTCATGGTGGTGAAAACTATTTCCCCAGGCTGTGGGTTACCGGCATCTCTGATGCTATTTTTGTTGCATTAAAATCCACAGAGGATTAAGGGAAAAATAATGTGTGAGTAAATTTTTAATGTAAATATGAAGTTTCAGTATCCTTGTGTGTAAGTATAATGAAAACTAATAAGACAGATAGTTTTGAATGTACATATTAAGGTAAATATTGGCATATTTTACTTAATATTTCAGCAAAATTATTCAAACTTCATGGCAATTAGGATGTATACAATTTATTTAAACTCCAGATCAATCAATCAATCATGACACTGAATAAAAATCATGATACTTGAAAATTTGAAAAGATACTAGGGTGTATTTCTAAGTATCAGATTGATCACAATTTTTTTTCAAGTGCACATATATGTAGCCATGGTGTATGATAACATGTCTGATGATTTGCTTCAATTTTATTAGATCATCTCTGATTGAACAGGGCACATCCAACAAGGGTGGAAAGTGGGTGAATATGTTGATATTGTTTTGTAATTTTACATTATGAGACCAAAATGGAAATAGAGATCATTGTAAGTTTTAACAAGATAAAATGTATTGAGAGTGACTTTTTCGATAGATCCAAGAGTAAGATGATACAATATCATACAGAGCAAGGTTTTTAAGACCTATTCCCTAATGGGGTGTATACCTGGATACCTTTTCAGAATGCAGTAATAGTAAGAGAATGCAGTAAGAGGCATTAGTTTACATGAACAACAATAGCAGCAACCTACATGTCCCTCTCATTGTTCGGTCAAATATGTTATACAGTGGATGATAAAGACAAAATACCTCTTCTGTTCTTCCTGAGAAAGTAAAAAGTCGCTGGGATCTGGCTGCTGGGTGTTCTTCTGTTAAAGCTTTCCTGACATGAGACTTGAGTACAACATGTACATTGGACCCTCCGAACCCAAATGAGTTGATGCCCACATATCCTCCATTCCACGGAGTGGGTTGACTCACCACCTTCACTCGCCCATCCACTAGACCAGGGATGTCAGGATTTGGAGTTGTGTAGTGTAGGTTTGGGGCTAACGTCTGATCTTCCATGGAGATCAACACCTTGGCAACAGCTGCCAGACCTGGAAGTATTAGCATATTAGATTAATTTCTACAGCTCAATTCAAAGTGTCTGTTTAAAGTGTTATCAAATACCACAATAGAAAGCTTCAAATGTACAATTATGACTCTTTTAATTATCAAATACCACAATCAAAAGCCTCGAAAGTACAATTTTGAATCTTCAAATTGCCAATTAATTGACCCCTATTATTATCAGTAACATTTTCATTGTCACAGTTTTGCTGTGAAAGTGAAAGATGTTCCCCATCAGATATGAATCGTTCTCAGGCAAACATATCCCGATCCTAAGAAGCTTCTCAGACCTAAGCTGACAGTACTGCAACAAAGATTATTTATAAAACCAATGCTTTACAATATCTTCTTCTTTATTTTTATGTTGGAATACTAAAAACCATATTTATTCTCAGTCCACCAATGAGACCCAGCAACAGCCAATGCCATTTGCAGTACCTTTGTGTGTATCAGACCTAATGACTTGGACGACCAGGGATTCCCCTTAAGCTCAACCATTTAAAGACTCAGATTGTTACTTAATCTCTGGAAATCAGAATTAGGACCCTGGATTTCCACCCCAAACATTTTCTGCTTTTGTTGGTATCACTCTCTGCACAATTTCACACTTGGCACATACATATGGGTAAATTGTACATCACTCCCATGCTCTCCCATTGACTATATCACTCTGAAACAACAACTTTTGTTTTATGTGTGTGGAGGCCTCAGTGGGAAAGTTTGACATTAAAACAGTATAATCTCATCTGTGTGTGGTACTGGCTTCAAACCCAACTCATGGCAACATGTTGGTTACACTATGGGAGTATCCTGGGCCTGAACTCCTAAAGAATTTTAGTCTTAGAATTGTGGTTCTTAGAATTTTTCTAACAATAGAAATTTGTCGTTCACAGAACATTTGTTCTTTATTCTTAGAATATTTTAAGAATATGATTTATATTTTAGACTGGCACATAGCCTGCTTAAGAAAAAATGGCTGTTTGGTGGTTATAGTGCAGCAACTGATTTCAAATTGATATTTATAACAGAGTGTTACATACTAAGTTGTACATATATATATATATTTTGTAATTTATCATTTTCTGTTAACACATACAAGGGTCGGTATTCACAAAGATTCTTAGAATTTTTCTTGGAATTGCTCTAAAGTTTAAGAATATTCAAACCTAAGAAGTATCTTATTCTTAGAATAAAAAAAATTCTTAGATAAGAATAATTCTAAGTATCAGAGTGACTCTAAGAAGAAAACATTTGCGAATAAGAAAATTTTTAGTGTTGAAGTTTTCTAAGGAAAATCACAATTCTTAGAAAGTTCTAAGAATACGATTAATTCTGACTAAGAGTCTTTATGAATACAGGCTCTGATCTGACATAGCATAAACTTTCTTGTATTAGCTATAGAATGTGTTCCTTTAGAGATTAAGTGTTACAACAGTATGATTATATTAGACTGTATATTTTGTTACTTGAATAAATAATTATCATATCACCTGAAGCAGGCTCTGGGTGGCCCATATTTGACTTAGTAGAGCCAATAAGAAGAGGACTAGTTCTCCCCTTCCCACAGAAAACATCCACGATAGTGTTGACCTCCTGTGGATCTCCTGCTTTGGTTCCAGTACCATGGGCTTCCACATAGCTCACAATACAGGGGTCAAGCCCGCATTGTTCATAAACTTCTGTTAGAAGGCACTTCTGGACCTCTCCTGATGGAAATGTCACTCCTGAAGTGAGATTAATCAATCAGATAAGAAATACTTTGATAAATCTAAGTCCATATGTATATTGTGAAAAATGCAAGTTAAAACATAAAGTCAAATGTTGAGGTAACATTATTTCACATTTTAGTTCAGAGAACTGAGCTGCATAAATCTCAAATTGAATAAATTGAAGATAAGGTATGAAGTCAAAATTTGTATTGACTGATCCTTGTGTTTATTTCAAAGGATATATGAGAGATTAACTTTCTCTTTTATATACAAGGTCAAAGACAAGTGAGAAATGGAAATATTCCTGAAATTTAAGATTGAGATCATTCTTTTGTCAAAATTACAGACTTTTGATTGAATGGTACCAACAACTTTTTTTTCCTCATATAATATAGCTATTTGCCTTTCTGTTCTTTAACTGAAACGGTAGTTCAGAATTTAAAGTGAGATAATGTTTTTACATCAACATAGTGACAAATTCTGAGATCACAACTATATATCTCACCCTGGTTTTTATGTCCATCAGAGTTAGTTTTAGAATGTACCAGTGTGGCGTAGACTCTCCTGGCTTGTTGTGCTTTCTGTAAATACACACACACTACGGCCTCACTGCGACAGTAGCCTCGACCTGATGCATCAAAGGACTTGCATGCTCCATCTGGGGACAGCATGCCTAAAATAAGTAGTTGAATGATAATAGAAGATTCACATAAGTAGTGAGACATATTGTGACACTGTTTCAAGAATGTACATGCCAGTATACAGCATCTTTTGACAACATGATTTTAATATAAATTGAATGCAAGAAATATCATAAAAATAAGATAGGACATGCTTTTCTGTACGTGTAATTTTGCAAAATGTATTGAGGATAATTATATAAAGCATAAATTATGAACATTGTGCAAGATAAGAGAGGGTTTGGGAATTTTTCAGCAATAAATGGCCCATTCCATGGGCATTGCCTACTTGCTATATGTTGGTGGCTAATTTGTTTCCACCCTGGCTGACAAGTCAAACAAACTGCTAAAATAACGAAATAATTATTACAAAACGGCATAAGTAACACTAAATATGTCTTTTGCTAAGGCAGCGGTTATAAAATGGTTTATTTTACAAATTATTTATTAAAAACTTTTCATAGTATTGAAAAATTTTCATAAATTTGTGAGTGAACCATTTTAAGGAGTCACCATTGATAAGTAAAGTTTTAAACTGGTAAGGACTGAGGATTCAGATTGTACACCAAATGATATTGTAATTGTCAATTTGTCCAGTCGGAAGATTATACTGTTTTGACATAGCCAAGAGAAATCATCATATTTTTATAATTAGAATAGCAGTTCTCCTTGACCTTAGAAATCCTATTGCTCAGTGGTTGGTATTATATTTAAAAAGAATATGTATACCAATGTGTGGTTGTTTGTTTGATACTATGGAAGGGTACAAACTCCTTAAGGCTAAAGTTGGGTTCTTATATCCCCTTCAGTGTCATGGCTCACATGTGGGGACTGACCAGCAGTTTTTTCTATATTATGTCATATGCTGGATTTGAACCCATTACCATAAGATGTGGGGTAAGAAATCTAAAATTCACCACATATTTGAAATTTGCCACATGTGGAAATACTAATAAACTAAATAAACTGAGGTGAGCTTTGTTGAATGTAAGATAAATTAAGATTTTCTAACTGAAAAAAAATACCAAATTTTAGACAAACTATCACTTTTTCACAGAATTAAGTAAGGTTTTAGAGGTATCAAATTTTAGATTTCTGATGAATTTTAGATTCCTTACTCTAAGCCAAGCAAACATTTGTCTCACTTGTTAACTGCTTACCTACTGAAGCCTTATATGAATAACCACAAAATTCACCACTGACAATGGCTAAGTTTGAATTTTGAAAACATCTTAAAAACTGCAACACTATGTTATTTATTTGGGTAAATAAAGTAAATGATTGTGTAAGATATTGGTCCTATACTTTTAGTATTTGTGTATTTTACCAAGACAGGGTAAGTCTCTGTAGGAAATAGAACGAGTGAACCAAGTGACTCTTATAAAAGAAATGACTATTACCTAACTTCTGGAACTGCAGTGATACTGCTGGTGTCAAACACACACTACAACCACCTACAATAGCAGCATCACACTGTCCTGTCCTGATGGCTCTCAGTGCCTGGTCTAAAGCTAATAGACTGGATGAACAGGCCGTGTCCACTGCAAAACTTGGACCTATGGAAACAAGGAAAATTATTAGTTAAATTAATGTCTAGGTCTGCTTTTGTAAAACCCACTGTAGCCACATCACACTGTCCTGTCCTGGTGGCTCTCAGTGCCTGGTCTAAAGCTAATAGACTGGATGAACAGGCCATGTCCACTGCAAAACTTGGACCTATGGAAACAAGAACAAGTTTTTTTACAGTTAAATTTGTGTCCATATGAGGCATGGTGTCAGCTGAGTTAAAGTTAACTGACTGCATGGTCAGGCTATGTCCGCTAGAAGAGGTCAAGCATTCTGTTAAATGATTTGAATCCAGCAAACTAGATGAACTACTGTGTCCACAGCAAAACTTGAACCTATAGAAAGAAGAACAAGTGTGTATGGTCAAAGCTTAGTGCCTAGGTCAGGCGTTGAACAAGCTGATTTAAAGTTAGCAGACTGGATGCTGTGTTCCATGCAAAGCTTGAACCTGTAGAAACCAGAACAAACCTGGTGTAATCAAATTAATGGCCAACTCAATGTGTCAACTGAGTTGAAGCAAAAATCTGGTTGAGCAATCATTTTCTATTGCAAAGTTTGGATCAAGACAAACATGAACACATCAATAGTCAAAGTGGTTCAGTGGTATGCATAACTTCTGTATTTTACAAAAACATCACTTACTTTCCTGGCATTGTTTCTGTCTAATTATTAGAAAAGCGAAACAGAATTACATCCTTATAAACAAGGACATTCACCACAAGTCTTTGTGTTTTATAGTGATCAATATTCATGGCCGTTTCATAACCTTGGCCATTTCAAAACAGCCAATGGCCATTTTAAAATGGCCAAATTATTTATTTGGCCATTTTGAAACCTTACTTGGTTTCAAAACGGCTTGGCCGTTTCAAAACCTAACTAATCAGAGTTACTTAAGCTTTGGTGTTCAATAGGGTCTTTGACTTGAAATGATTTCATACACAGGCAATTAGTGACTTCAGCAGCTATAGTAAGCTATGAACTTAATCTGTGGCTACTGTTTTAATATACTGATTAGTATGTGATTGCCTATGACCTGACAATAACAGAAATTATATGCAATTAACCTTTACACCTAAAAAAACAATCCACATGAAATGAATGGCTTCCTCCCTGACCCTGTGTTAGTTGTTCATAGTTAATCACTCTTTAAGTAATCACTTGATTGGATTTCCCCTGTATTAAGGAATCAAAGAAGAGTTCTTTAATTATAACAAAGTAAAAACTGGGTAGGAATAAGACTGTTTTCAACCCATCTTCATTTGCAAGGTTTATAAAGCTGGAAATCAAAATTGCATTAAAAGATCATAAAATATTACTATTGATGAGTATTAATATTAGTTAAGTTCCACTACATATATGTAAAAATTGACATTATATATTTTAAAATAATTATTGAAAATACTGATAGTTAAAAACCAGTGAGCTGGTTTCAAAATGGCCAAGCCGTTTCAAAACCTCTCCTAGGTTTTGAAATGGCCATTGGATTTATTTAGCCAATGGTTTCAAGACAGCAAGTAACAATCACCACATGATGTTTGCAAATTATTTACACCAAGACTTAAAATTTGATTTTTGTGAATAATCCCACCCTCTTGGAGAGGGTCACCTGAGACAGTTAGCTAACTGGGAAACAAGAGATATGTTGTGTGATATAAACAAACGTTCATAGTGTTAAAGTAAAAGGTGTTACAATTCTAAATTCAAGATACACTTGAAATAATCAATAGTCACGCTTTACTATCTTTTTTGCTGTGATATTTTAAACATTAACACAGTATGTTTTGAGAATCAGTACAACAGTTGTTTGCTGAATCTTTGCAACTAAACACTTTAAGGTTATCTTAAAATTAAAGCTATAGAGCTTAAATTTTCCACTGACAAAGGCAAAATATGTGAAAACTGTGGAAAAAAAGTTCCCAAGTTGGGGGTTTTATGAGCCTTATACACAGGTTAAATGCAAGCTTAATTTAGCCTGCATTTTTGGCACATGTAAGGGAAACAAATTTAAAGAGGTGGATTTTATGGCAAATAAAAAGGTTGCGATAGGTGGGTTTGTGACTGATAAAATAGCTACCCAAGTGACTTGAAGTTCACAGTTGGATGAAAAATCCTACAATTCTGGATTTTGATTATCACTCTACTATTAAAATGGGTTTACCAATGTTACGAATACCTTTACAATCGCTGAGAACATTAAGATAGGTTTAACACTTGGTTAAGATAGGAAACATGGTTTTATGAACATTAAAATAGTTTTAAGACAGGTTTAGAATTGAGTTCCAGAACACAATATCTGATAAGGATCATAAGGATTGCAGAAAATTTATGTCAAATTTAAACAGTTTAAAGTTATTGGGGAGACACACACTTGTCTAACAAATGTTAGCAAACTCCAGCCAACCATCCCAAACATTAAGGTTTATAAATGTTTCCTACAAAAACATTGACTTCCTGAATAGGTAATTTTTAGGATTGATAAAATCTATTGGGTTTACATCTGCATAGTGGAACATGGGTGTTATAGCGATGTTAACATTGAAATGAGAAAAATGAAATACTGATCATCTTGGTTACAGATAAATGCCCTTTTAAAGCTTATTTACAGGTGATGGCTTCAGGTACAAATATCTCCATAACAGTTACTGGGTGTGCACTGTGCAGGCACTGTGACCTAGTGGGTAACACACTCCCTTAGGAACACAAAGGACGTGGGTACAATCCCCATTATAGGCAGATACATAGTGGCATGGATGACCACTTAAAATGATGGTCCTCTGTCATTTGGTCCTATCCCTAGTGGCAAGGTTAAAGAACCTCAAGGACATTGATAAATGGTCATCCTTGAGCCTCTGTCTTTCAGTTAGGGGAATGTCAGTAATCTGAGAGTTGGTTTGTACTTGTACAGTAGGATGGGTCATATAGTGCTTTGAGTCCTGTAGTACATGGAGATATTGCGCTGAGTATAAAAATCAACTGCAAAATACAAACAAATACAAAAACTAAAATAGTGAGCCACTCACCTTTAAAGTCAAAGCAATAAGAAATTCTGTTTGCAAACATGGACCTGGTGCACCCAGTGACCTCATACCCCACAATCTTCTCTGGACACAGTCCCCAGATGTCATGAGCCTCTGATCCAGAACAGCCTATGTAGACCCCTGTCTTACTTCCCCTCACTGAGCAAGGGTCCACTCCTGTAAATTAAGCACATTTTCAAAAGCAAATTAGTGTTGAATTTAGAGGACTTAGTTTTCTTGTTTGTTGTAGCAAATTCAAAGATCCCATCCAGGTGATTTGTAGGCTTCAATATTTAAATGTGATTTGGGATTTTCTGTTTTAATGTACACAAGTTTCTTGTATGATATTGACAGCTACAAACATGTGCTTGCAACTCTTGTTTTTATTAGGAGGGGAAATAATGGTGGTTACGAATAATCAATCAAGTTCCATGCATGGCAACATACATTAAGACATACATGTATTCAATTACTGGTAATATTAAAAAAAATTTTAAAAATTAATAATTTAAATAATCATTTGAAGTTATTTTAAAAGATATTACCATCATAGTATCATTGAAGTTTTTACAATACTTTGATTAAGATTAGATTAATAGATTAAGAAAAATAAAATGGTGTGTAATAACTTACATGTGATATAACTTTTGAGGATTTATAAGGTCACCTCAAGAGCCTATTAATGATATAAGGACTCAGTGCACTCACTTTATTATTTTCGCTATCAAAGAAGAAAAAACTACTTATAATAAGTATATTTACTTTATAATTTTTTCACCCCACGCAGTTTTACTCCACAAGAAGTGTCACTCTTGGTTTGGGTTGACAAAATGGGACTCTTAATTAAATCTGTAAGTAGACTTGTCTAAGTCAAAGTGGATTGTTTCAAAGCAGACAATCAGTAGAGATAATAGATTGTGGCTTCCATATAGCCGAATTTGTTTACACATAATTTCAGATAAGGGCCTTTGATTTTCCAATAATTGGGTTTCACAGAAGTGAACTCTGAAACCAAGTCATCAACGTTTCTTAAACATCATATCCACATAAGCACTAAATTTCAAAATATGGGTAAAGCCAAAAAATAAAGTCATTCTTCAGGCCTAGTGACCTATATGGCCAGTGTTTATTTCTGTTTTTTTTCAGCATGAAACAATTCACTGTATTTCTGCTCTCCTAAATGGTATGTTAGTCTGTTGCAGACTCTCATTCCTAAAGTATCACTGAAGAGGCACACATGTGTATAACCTTGCCCAAGAGTACAATCTCAATGATCTAGGTAAGGCTTGAACCTCAGACCTTCTGCTCTGCAGCTCCAAACTGCATCCGCAAGGCTGCAGAGACCACATCACAAATTTCAATAGAAAAGGTTCTAATATTTAAATTCCATTTAAAATGTAATTCTAGAGTAATTACCTGCATCTACAATGGCCTCATGTGTCACTTCCAGCAACATCCTCAGTTGCGGGTCCATAGTATTTGCCTGTTTTGGATGCACACCAAAGAACGAAGCATCAAATTTACTCAGATCTTTGAGCTTTCCACTGCGTTCTGGTAACCCGTGTAAACCAGGAGGCCATCTCCTGTCATCATCAGTTACCATGTCTTCACCTTTCATTAAGTGTTGTCTGAACTCTTCTATGTTGTCTGACTCTGGGAATCGGCCAGAAATTCCTGTAAAGTAATTAACTTGTACATAAAGGTAAAAGTGTACGATATTCTGATAATATTTCAACTTAAAGAGGGATAGATGTATTTCAATACATGTATGTTTTTATCTGTATATATGGGTAAATGTGTATACTATTCTCTTATCATTTCAACCTAAAGAGTGAGAGATGTGTTTCAATATATGTGTAAACATATGTTGTGTCACTCTTACCAAAGAATTTGCTTTAGTCACAGTGTTAAGTGGTATCTGATTGTAATTCATAATTTGTAAATCATTTGATTAGCTATACATACTGGTCAAGTTTTGATTTGAATCTTTTCATGAACAAAGATAGTTTTTCCTATAGGTTTACTGTCTGAATTTCAAGGGTTTTCTTATTATTATATCCCCAGACGAAAGTCGGGGATATATTGGATACAGGTCCGTCGCGCCGCCGCCGCCGCCGCCGCCGTAGAAATTTCCTTGTGGACGCGATAACTCAAAAACAAATTAATATTTTTTTTTCAAACTTGGTACACATGTTAAGGGTGCCCAAAGGAAGATCCCTATTTTAAGGTGACCTTAAACTCCCAGTAAAAAAGAACTTATGGCCACCTTAAGGTCAGAAATTGGACTTTTGGCCACTTAGAGCCTTGTAGGTCACAAACTATGATGCTCAGCTGGCTGAAATTTTACCTGACAACACATTAATATGTTCTTAGTACATGTGCCGAAAATCACGACTTTAAGTTGAGGAGAAAATTGTGTTTGAGGCCCATAAATACCCCCACTTAGGGATTTTTTGCTATACTTTTCATATATTTTGTCCTATAATTTGGAAGTGGTAATTCTGATGAGTCTCAAACTGCGCTAGGTATAACTTTGATATGTAATCCTTGTCTGTAGAAAATTTTAGGGCTGTAGGTTTACCCAAAGGGGTCGACTTAAGGTCTCAAAAGTGCCCACAGAGACCCAATTTATGCACTTTTTACCACTTTCAAGCACTGTAGCTTTCAAACTATGTCTCTCATCTAAGTTAAATATAATCTGGGAATATATCTATGTGTTTTCTTATATGTGCCCCAACATTTAGGCCTTTAATAGACAGTTAACCTGTGTATCAGGACCATAAACACCCACCCGAGTGACCCTTATAAGACATTTTTCACATCTTTTTCCCTGTAACTTGGAAATGGTAAGTCTGACAAGTTTCAAACTGTATTAGATATATATTCTGTGTGTAATCTTAGTATGTAACAGATTTTAAGTCTGAAGCTTTAATTTTGAAGGTCAAATTGAGGTCTCTAAAAGGCTCCCAAAGACCCAATATTTGGACTTTTTGCTACTTTTAAGCCCTGTGACTGTCAAACTATGTGACTGATAGAGCTCAAATCCTATCTGGGAAGATATTAGTATGTTATTTTTATATGTGCCAAAAATTAAGGCTTTAAGAAGACATTTAACCTGTGTATGAGACCATAAATCCCCACCCGAGTGACCATTTTTAGACATTTTTCACATATTTTTCCCTGTAACTTGGAAATGGTAAGTCTAAGAAGTTTCAAACTGTATTAGATGTATATTCTATGTGTAATCTTAGTATGTGACAAATTTTAAGTCTGAAGCTTTAATTTAAAGGCCACATTTAGGTCTCTAGAAGGCCCCATAAAGACCCAGTATTTGGACTTTTTGCCAATTTTAAGGCCTGTGACTGTTAAACTATGTGACTGATAGAGCTGAAATCTCATCTGGGAATACATTATTATGTTCTTTTTACATGTGCCAAAAATCAAGGCTTCAAGTAGACATTTAACCTGTGTATGAGGACCTTAAACACCCACCTGAGTGACACTTTTAAGACATTTTTCACATATTTTGCTCTGTAACTTGGAAATGGTAAGTCTGAGAAGTTTCAAACTTTATTAGATACATATTCTATGTGTAATCTTAGTATGTAACAAATTTTAAGTCTGAAGCTTTAATTTGAAAGCCACATCGAGATCTCTAAAAGGCCCACAGAGACCCAATATTTGGACTTTTTACCACCTTTAAGCCCTGTGACTGTTAAACTATGTGATTGATGGAGCTGAAATCCCATCTGGGAATACATTATTATGTCCTTTTTACATGTGCCGAAAATCAAGGTTTTTAGTAGACATTTAACCTGTGTATGAGGGCCATAGACACTCGCCCAAGTGCCTTTTTTGACATTTTTTCCGTATTTTGCCCTGTTATTTGGAAATGCTTAGTGTGACAAGTCTTAAACTGTATTATATATAATTTTTGTTTGTTATGTATGTCCCCCAAAAAGTTTCAGATCTGTAGTTTAATTGCTAAGGTCTCTTTAACAATTGTAAAATGCCCACAGAAACCCAATTTATGGACATTATGCCACTTTAAAGCCCAGTAACTGTCAAACTATGTGGGTTATAGAGCTGAAATCTTTGAATTTTTCAAAGGAAATGCCTGTCTATTTAAATTTTGATTATTAATAATGTTATGGCTATCTTAGTCTTTTAAGAACTTATTTTTGTGTGTTATACCTCTGCTTGCTGAGTTTTTAACTTTTTAAAATGAAACTGGTTAAACATATTCAAGTAGACAAAATGGACACTTTAAGTGAGCTTTAAGTCCCAATATTAATGAAATTATATCCTTATCTAGTAAAACTAGGGGATTTTTAACCCTCAACTAGCCCAGTTTTATTCAACTTGCCTCAGTTAATTTTGACACAGCTCCTACAGTTATGAACTCATTTCAGTTGATAATCACATACTTAAAATTCTCAATTCTTTTTGTATTTGAGTACCCCTTTTATATAGATTGTTTGTTTACCATTTATCCCCACCTCTGGGACCTCCAGCTATATTGAGTGACACTAAATAAACAAAGGTATTTAATGATATCAGATGAGAAACAAAGAACTCAATGGGGTTGCAGATCTTGTGTAATAGTGAGAGAGGTGTGGAGAAGGGGAGAGGGGTGGGGGTGGGAGGTAGTGGGCTTCATTACATATAACACAAAGGGGAGTCAGAACTGAGATTGTGTCACATATTTAGGTTGCATATATATGGACCACATATATAGGTATAGAGGAAATGAATAACTGAAAACAATTTGCAAATTCTAAAAATAATATAATAAAATAATAATATAAATAATTTTTTTTTAAATAATATTTTATTTGTGAACAAATATAGAAACAGATATGCGCTTTTGGGATTATGAATTTTAGAATGGACATTGAATCATCAATCATTTAAATACTTTGAAGGAAGATTGAAAAGTATGATGAGTTGAGTTAAAATAATATTTTATTTGTCAACAAATATAGAAACAGATATGCTCTTTTGGGATTATTATTTTAGAATGGACATTCAATCATCAATCATTTAAATACTTTGAAAATAGGTTTAGAGTTATCATTGCAGGAAGATTGAAAATATAATTTGAGTTATGTATTCGGTGTCTGGGGATACACCATCTTCCTTGGGAAGATATAAACAGAGTAGACTGATGTGCTGAAGTTCATATAATAATGGGTAATTATGTTTTAAAAAATTCCCGATCAAAACCTGTGGCGTGAGTGATGACCTGTCTGGGGATATGTTGGCGCCGAGTTGGCCCAATCTAGTTTTTAGCACTAACCCAATAAGGTTCATAAAAGAAATCCAGAATTTTATCCTTAAAATAATCTGTGTTTTTTTTAATGTTTTGACTCCTTTGCTTTTGGTGTACATTACACAGACAAATCCTTGGTATCTGCAATAGAGCAACTTTTACATGCCGTGCACTGTGTTCATTGCCTGACATCAATCTATAAAAATTTGCTCAAAGTATTGGTGCTGGCCTCTGTCACAAATAACTAAAACATTGTATATTTTAGGATTTCTGGTGGGACACTCATTTCACAGCACAGTCTTACCTGAAATTACAACCTCGTCACCATGGTAACTACATTCAATATCATCCTTCGACTTGACCTGTGCCGTTTCCATGTTGTTTGCTCCCACAGAGGTCAAGTGGCTGTCCCCATCAGGCTCCATACCAACAGCTTACGCAGATCACTGTGAAACCAGGGAAAAGAGAAAAGAACATCTTGGTGCTGTCTTTCTACTTGACGCACAGAAATAAACACGAGTCAAGTACCTATACCTGTTGAGTCAAAGGCTGATTCCCAGAAGTCCCAGGTAATACTGGCACAAGTAGATGACAATAAGTCTACAGCAAAATAATGATACAGTTATTCTGTGACGTTGCTTCTGACCGATTCAAAATGTAGTCAAACCCCAAGGCTTTATATTTTACATTTTCTGAATTGTGAAAGAACATTTTGCAACTTTTCAAAATTTAGGCCACAATGTCAGAATATTAAAAAAAATGTTTGCAGATTTTGGGCTACTCTCTGCAAAGAATTAACACTTTTGAACTACATTTCAAAATGTATCATGAAGTAGGGAACTAGGGTCAGTCCTTTATATACATGTAATTTTTAAATATATTTAATATAGTTATTTAACCTAGTTTTCTTAATTTCACAGTCTTTATGAAAAGTACCTTTCCTCAAATAGCTTTCCTTGTATATATTGTTAACAAGGGGTAAGAATACTGATATTGCTTCCAAAAGGTATAAGATGGTTGCTTCAAGTGCAACTAATATAATAAGTATGTAACAATATGTGAGCATGAAGCACTATTGGAGTTATGTATGACAATTTATTTATTTTAACCCTATTCCCTCTAATATGTTTATTTATTTATTTATTTGGGGTTTTACGTCGCTTTCAACACTGTACAGGTCATATCACGACGGGTAGTTGGAAGGGCAGAGGAAACCAGTACATACAGTTTGTTAGGGTTCTGTACTGTAAACTGCCGACCAACGGCAAGCAACTACCAGCTTTCCCACTTGAGGCCGTGCCGGGAATCGAACCCCGGCCTCAGAGGTGGGAGGCGAGAGTGTTACCACTCTGCCACCATGGCCCCCCCCCTCTAATATGTGAAATGAATTTATACCACATAGGTTAAGGATTCCAGGGTTATAAACTCATGAAGAGGAAATAACTATTAACTAAGATCATGAGTCAAGAATTTTAGATGCTAAATTTGTAAAAGCTGTTCAGTCAACAAACTTGGCCGAATTTTACCACAAGTTTAGATTATTTTCTCAGTTAAGTTTTTTCTGAAGTCTTACTTGCAACAAAAATGGTCAATTGAGATTTTCACAGGTCAGTTAACCTCTTTTAGGCTTTAGTCTAACAACTGAGCCATATAGGGAAACTAAGTCATCTTCCTCAGTTATTTAAAACAACATTTGAGCCAAAACTCCCCCTGCGAAATGTTGTTGAACTGTTCCAGAACATTCAATAACAGTTCTAGTGCAGTTCTTGAACAGTGTTCAATACTGTCCATAAAGTGTTCAACAAATGATTCAAGAACATTCTAAGATGTGCGAGAACATGAAATGGCACTCTTTGGCTGTTCAATAAAGTTCATAAAACTTTTGTTAAAGAACGTTCTGTACCAATCGTTCTACAAAGCAAAATATCTACAGAACCAGTAGTTCAACATTGTTCAAGATAATTATCTGAATGATGTTCAAAACAATTCTAAAACATTCTGTTCCAGAATGTTCTATAAATAAAGGTATTTATAGAACAAGTAGTTCAATAATGTTCAAAATAATTATCTAAAAGAGGTTCAAAATAATTCTAAAATGTTCTGTTCTAAAATGTTCTACAAATCAAAATATTGGTAGAACCAGTAGTTCAACAATGTTCAAGAAAATTATTTTAAAAAGGTTCAACACAGTTCTAAAATGTTCTATAAATCAAAATACCTATAGAACCAGTTGTTCAACATTGTTCAAGATAAATATCTGAATGAGATTCAAAACAGTTCTAAAATGTTCTGTTCTAAAATGTTCTATAAATTTATATATTTATAGAACACCAGTAGTTCAACATTGTTCAAGATAATTATTATAAAAGATAACCAGAAATTGCAAATATTAGATAAGAAAACAAAACGCAATGTAAAATCTCAGTTCTAAGCAAAACACTGTTGAAGACTAAAAAGAAAGAAAATGTGCTTTTTCAAAAGATAAGAACACATTATAAGTTGTAAAATTGTAAACTTACCCAGTATCTTTATTATCTTGCTGGATACAATAATTTCCCTCCAGAACTTAGCTTCCACATTTTCTCTACACAACACTGACTGAGCTCCTTTCTTGGGTTTATAATTACTTTATAAGATATCACTCCATACAATCCTTCCAAAATCCACTTCAACAAGTAAGACATATTTTATCCAAATTTAAAAAAATTGATGTTCAAAATGCATGGGTCAACTCCTATATTCACTCAACTCTAATATAACTGTTTAAACTTTCAACCTTTCCCCATAAACAAAGAAAAGGTTTTTCTTTTTCAAACCATCCAATCAGGAGTCATCTGGCAATAAGCTTATCTCAAGAATTCCAAACTCTGCATGGACACCCATGGCCAGTACAAAAACATTAGATTCTACACACTTTGTTTGTTCTGATAACCATTCAGATAGCCTGGATTCTGACTGTCACAGTTATGGTTATAAAATAATTGTATATCGATCTGATAATTTTTCAAAATATACAGGGTCAGTTGATATACACTTACTATAATACAGATAATCATATGGACATTCCTTTTCAAATCTGAAGGATTTTTCTAAACAAAGAGACAAATAACTTGGAGTGTATCTTAAAGCCAATAGAAAGGCTGTCTTTGAGATGTAGGTAAGCATTTCTGAGGTTCTTTCAGTGACACTTGCATTTTTGTTCTCAGTAAAAATAGCTGATTCAATCAATCCCGAATAAAAGTAATCACATTTGAAGCAAACTACAATGTGCTATAAATAGTGTATCTTATTACATTAGCAGATATATTGTGTTTAGGGTAAGATAAAAATAGGGATTCCTAAAATATGTGCCATAAAATAAACATTTATAACTAAGTACAGACTTAATTGTCATCAAGTTATATTTATAATACTTTCTATTATCTATTGAGTATGATTCACTTTGCTATCATACTCTTTGGTTTACATAAAAAAAGTATGTCAGCTGTATTTTTAAAATGCTAACCAAGGTTTTTTTTTTGGCAAACACTCAGTTCAAAAAGGTTCAAAACATGTTCTACAAGGATTATATTCAATTCCACAAACTTCAAAAAGTGTCCAAAAACAGTCTTGATGAACTATATTGAAAAATATTAAATTTAATAAAGTTCAATAAATGTCCTAAAACTGTCTTGTTGAACTATATTGAACAATATTCAATTCAATAAAGTTCAAGAAGTGTCCTAAAACTGTCTTATGGAACTATATTGAACAATATTCAATTCAACAAAAATCAAAAAGTGTCCCAGAACTATCTTGTCGAACTATATTGAGCAATATTCAATTCAAGAAAGTTCAAAAAATGCCCTGGAAAGTGTCTTGTTGAACTTTTTTGAACATTATTCAATTCCACAATGTTCAAAAAGTGTCCCAGAACTATCTTGTTGAAATATATTGAACAATATTCAGTTCAACAAAGTTCAAAAACTGTCCCAGAACTGTCTTATTGAACTATATTGAACCATATTCATTTCAACAATGTTCAATATGTGTTCCAGAACTATCTTATTGAACTGTATTGAACAAGTGTTCTTGAACTTCTCTTTCAAAAATTTATTGAATGGATGTTGAACGTTCTAATCTGTTCAAAATTGTTCACCGCAGTCCATGAAGTCTTGAACAATATTTCGCAGGGGTCAGTCCCGGGCATTCTGTGAATGTCACAATGAAAAGCAAATCTCAGGTTATAGACAACTCTTTAAAAAAAAATTCAGACTTGAGACCTTTCATAATCAGATTTTATTCTTTTTAAAAAATTGTTGCTCAAAGATAATAATTATTACTGAGTGACAGGGTGTGTCAGATATTGGTGGTCTTTCACACTTGTTGAGAAGAGTGGGCACATTTAAATTTGTTAAAATGACACCAATCACACAAGGCATGGCAAGGAAAGTGGGTGAATAGGCCTATAATATTTGTCTAATTATAAGTTTTACAATGGGAGACTGAGTTCAAGGTCACAAGTTCTAATGTAATATGAATGTCACCACAGAGTTAAAAACATAGATATATATCATAGCAGTGTTGGTGCCCTTATTTTGAGAAAAAGTAATGCAATTTGGCCTTCAACACTGCTTGAACCATAACCGTTTTGTTCATTTGAAAATGATTGTAATAGGGAAGAAAATCTGTTACAAATACATCTACCAGGCTTACAGAACTGATACTCCAATTCTTATGTTTCTATTATATTTCCAAACTGGGTGGTTTTCTAGTTTCTGGAATGGAAAAGTGAGAAAGGGGTTTTACTGATTCAGAAGCTGCACTGATGGTCTTTTGTGAAAAAAAGATGTATTTAAAGCCCAAAGAAAAGAAAAAATATATAATGACATACAGAATTGATAATAATAGCTGCACAACAAGCATGTAATTACTAGGCCTATTCAAGTAAGACCTGATGACACAGCACTTACATTTGAATGTACATATTGTTCTGAAAAATTGTGTAATATTGCAAAATGACTACTTATAGTAATTAGCATATAGACTTCTTTCCCTTCAACTTGTCTATACTCAACTGTATAAAATGTGAAATTTCCCACAGTATTTGAAACTTATCTCTGTGGAAAATATTTTATTACATCAGCCAAGAAGGTTATGTATTTGTGTGTGTTTATTTATCTGTTTGTTTCTCCGTCTGTGATTTCTCCACAACTAATGAATGCATCACTATCCAGGAATAACTTACTATTCATCTATTTGATCTGTTAGATAAGTTAATAAGTTACAGAATTTTACGTGTTGTGATGGATTTTAAATACCTTTCCTTGCTACATCAGCAGGCTTCAAATTCAAAATCAAAGTGAAACTCAAATATAAGTGCTACAATTTAGGGTACATAATATGATTGAATTTAAACTTTTAAGTGGTCAGAATTTCACTTGATAATGCAAAGTTTGAAAACAAATTGAGTTGGTATTCCTAATGTATCACACACTCAGTCTCATGCATAATCTCCAACTGAAACTCAGTGTAAATCTAAGTATAAACTTCATTTATGCAGAAACTCAGTCAAATATAAACTCTATATATGCAGAAACTCAGTCAAATCTAAGGAAAAACTCTGTATACACTGAAACTCAGGTAAATGTAAGTATAAACTCTGTATACACTGAAACTCAGGTAAATCTAAGTATAAACTCCACATATGCTGAAACTCAGTCAAATCTGAGTATAAACTCTATTTTTGCTGAAACTCAGTGAAATCTAAGTATAAACTCCATATACGCTGAAACTCAGTGAAATTTAAGTTACTGTATTAAACCCCATATACACTAAAACTCAAATCTGAATTTTAGTTGGAACTCACCTGTACATTTTTGGCTGAAACACTATGTTATAGGGATTTCATTTTGAGTTTGAGACTTTTTGTGTTATAACCATTCCAGAATTTCAAATTTATGAAGATCCTATTAAGCTTATTATACAGAGAATGTAACTTAGCAGTTGACAGCACAGAAACCTCAGAACTTGCACATGTTGTCTAGTTGCAGCTGTTAACTGTGGAGCATTCCAAACAAGATCAGTTTCTAACAGAGCAACATGAAAACCAGAAATACCCTGCCAGATATATAACCTTCTCAAATTACAACACATGCAAAAAATTAGTTTACCATGCAAACACTTTGGCAGAGAAGCAGAATTCCAGGTTAGTCTTCAGATTCAATTTTCACTGATTTTAAGTGAATATTGTGTCACCCATATTGGGATGAGTATGTAACTTTCTATTTGGTCACCATTTTATATGACAAGATAGCCTCATAATTTGATCAGTGGCTACATGTTACAGTACATATATGGTAAACTTGAAATGCTTGATGCATTCAGACTGTCATTTTTGACAAATAAATTTACAATCTGAGCAGAGAGTTTACATCAGTGAGAGATTAAAAACCTTATTATTTTAATATTCTTATTTATATTGGGAGAATATTATTTGGAGAAATGATAAACAGAAAACTACGGAAAAGTATTATACGGAAGAGTATTAGGGCCAAGTAAAAAAATTTTTTTTCAATTTCTTGAGATACTAAGTCAATTTCTTGAGATAGTTATCTCAATTTCTTGAGATACTAAGTTAATTTTTTGAGATACTTATCTCAATTTCTTGCGATATTAACTCAATTTCTTGAGATATTATCTCAATTTCTTGAGATACTAAGTCAATTTGTTGAGATATTATCTGAATTTATTGAGATACTAAGTCAATTTCTTGAGATATTATCTCAATTTCTTGAGATACTAAGTCAATTTCTTGAGATATTATCTCAATTTCTTGAGATATTAAGTCAATTTCTTGAGATATTAAGTCAATTTCTTGAGATCTTATCTCAATTTCTTGAGATATTATGTCAATTTTTCGAGATACTAAGTCAATTTTTTGAGATAGTTATCTCAATTTTTTGAGATATTTAGAAATTGAGAAATTGATTTAATATCTCAAGAAATTGAGATAAGTATCTCAAAAAATTGACTTAGTATCTCAAGAAATTGAGATAAGTATCTCAAAAAATTGACTTAGTATCTCAAAAAATTGAGATAATATCTCAAGAAATTGAAAAAAAAATTTTTATTTGGCCCTAATACTCTTTCGTAGAAAACACACCTAATATTTGACATAATTCTGTTATATATACTCCATAAGAATGAACATTAATATCAAAGCACAAAATTCATGGGAAGATTAGGGCAAAACTCTATGTTTTAATTTTATTTTCTATAAATGGAAAATGTATAAATGAATACTGTACACAATTCTGTCCAGCTTAAAAAAAAACATTATGTTTTTGTTTTTATCACTAGAGCTTTTTTTTTGTCCGTTCAAACAACACAGACCCAAAATTATTCAAGTGCGTTCAAGCTATATTTGGTAAGGGTGGTGTGGTGGCTAACTAACTTGCCTCTCACCTCTCAGATTAAGGGTTCAAATCCTGGTTCTGACCTGATGTTCAGAAAGAAGTTGAAAACCTATATTTTTGTGAAAACATACCCACCCTAGTTTCTTGTGGATGCCACAAGGACAATAGGACATTATGGACAAGTTCACGGATGTAAAATATGATCCGTAAATCACTCAAAATTTTCCATATTTGGAAACATGCCGCAATCCAGCAGACCATCCTTGGATATGTAACTGGGGTCTTAGAGATTAAGTGGTATAAAAGTACTATTAGAATTAGAATGTGGGAAAGTTTGTAGTTACTTGTCAGTGTCTAATTGTTTTTAGTGCAGAATCTCCATCCTCTCAGCTACCCATCATGATATTATACACAGAATTTGTTGAATGAGACATTAAACCCAAAACAAGTAACCAAACTTTTACACAGCCATTGAAAGTATTGATTGAGAAAAGTGGGCAAAAGTGAAATTCACATCAATTTACACCCACAAGGAAAATTTCCTATTTTATTGTGTCATAATGCTTTACATTTTTAAATATTACATTACCAAATTTAGTTTCTTGTATATTTGAAAGAATTCCTCTCACTAATAGTAAAATTCTAATTATGCTTAAGTTTTAGTTCCAAATAAAGTATTTTAGGTTGAAAGCAAATCATGATATTCACATGACACAAATTCAACAGGAAAACAGTTTTTCCCCAAATAATGACAAATTAAGTAAGGTTGTAACAGAAAAAAAATTTGAAGTGTTTTATATTCGTAATAAGCACATGACACGTTGGTTTGCAAGAGTTTTTAATCTTATGATAAGCATTCAATACAGTGGCACATGACCCAAGATTCAATGTGTCAACAAACCCCCAACACATATTCTACTAAAGAAGGCCTACAAGTTTTGATTAAACCAACGTCCCCCTTTTGGATACCTGAAGAGAAACTACTGACATGAGAAGCTAGTCTGCCATGGTCCACATAAATCAGTTGTGGATTTTTTCAAAGCAATACACAAGGTTCCAGTTTCCAGAATGACAGTAAAGATGGCAGAGTGATGGTAGTTAAAGCATGAAGAAATATTTCAATGTCTTTGTAACATAGAAAAAAGTGTTTTTTTTCTTCTCATTTTTAAGAGTTCAAGAGACATGTTTTATGTGCTGGATTTACACCCACATCCAACGGGGATGGTAACCAAGTGAACATTTGGCAAACATGATAACACAGAGGCCCCCAAGGACCTTTTTAATGACATACATTTTTCCATATACATACTGGTAAATTAATTTCAAAGAATGAAAGAGTGAAAATATCAGTGATATTCTATTAAAGGAGATTCTATATCTCTGTACATATATTCCTACACTTAGTATGTTGCCAAAAATTCCCCACAAAATACCTACCTTATTCCCCTTTTAACACACCTATAATATATAATGATATACAACAGAGACTCATTCTATAATCTGACATTCTATTATTATACAATTTTATTCGCTCATTTCTACTCCTCAAACATTGTATTTCCTTATATTTTTTACTAAAATAGCTCTTCTGTTTTATGCACTTTTTATTTTCACCAAAAGAACATAACAACCTCATCTTGACCCATATCTTATTTACAATAACAAATGTAACATTTTGAAATTCACTAAGATGAGTTATTTCTTTAATTGTTCATTTTCAAAATAAATATCTGGTTTATCAACATAATTAATGACCAGGCCATATTTGGGAGACACAATGGTTATAGTGTACTTTGGTGATCACTCCTTTAAAAGTCTGGCTTAAAATTATGACATACAGCATATATTAAGGCACTCCTATAAGTAACAATTGAATTTCATATCAATATGTTTTTCTTTTGCAAATTTCAAAACTCTTAATTCACATTTACTCTGAATCAATTCCAATTAATGTTTTTTAAATGTCAAAAGAAAAAAAATGGTATTACTGTAACTTACCAAAGGAAATCTTGTTTTAAACTAATCATTAAATCACATGCAATCTCAAGATATCCTGTGTATATAGTCAAGCCAAACCAATGAAATCCATATTAGAAGACAGTTGTTCTATTTAATTAAACGTTTATCATACATATCACAGTTAATTTTCTATCAAATGATCAATTTTAAATTAGCAATATACAAAAAAAAAAAAAACTTTTTTGTGTGTAACTTCAAGTGTGTTATATGCCAGTGAAAAGTAAAAAAAAATCCACTGAGTTTTCAATCAATAAATACAAGCAAACTCCCAAGTCATTGGGGGTGTGTGTAAGTCTAATCAATCTATAGTATGCACTCTATAATGTCTGGTCACATGATTCAGACTACTTCAACTTGAGTGAACATAATTTTTGCCTTATATGCATAAACTACACCCATCCATGCATCATCATAAAGCCATAAATGACTAAAATTGGAATGCTTGAAGAGACACCACTTATACATGTATATTCATTTCACCACAATGACCCTTGTAAGCTTGTGTATACCTTGAAAAAAAGTGTTTATGACGGACCAAAAAGTAGATCAAAGTCTGGAATTATTTCACTGAAATAATTTTTTACATCTGTGGGGTTTTTAATACAGTGAAATCAAGTGCACTGTAATTTTTCATATATTTCAATTTGGTATTAATAAACTAGCCCCTTGTAATGTAATATCAATACATGTAATACGTAGTCAATATTTGTCATTTAAAACTTTTTACCAACTGAAGTTCTATGAAAATGCAACAGCCAGGTATGCATTTTGCACCTGTTGAATTTTCATAGATGCATGCTTAGTATCTACATTAGCTCCCACTTAATTGCATAGTACTGATAACTTTAAAATTAAAATGTTGATAAAAAATCTAAAAATCATTCAGGCCAGATATCTGGAGTAGTCTTATAAGATCTCAACACAGTGTAAATAAAATACTAAATCAAGTTTTTAATCAATGACATGTATAACAAGAGCACTTGGAGAGCACAAACCTCCGCCAAGGGAGCACATATCCTGAAAATTTCATCAAAATCTGTCCATAAATTTTTGAGTTATCTGTCTTTAGAAATTACATTTCATGTAATTGAAATGTCATGTAATTTTCTTCCTTTTACCTTTTAAGACATATCCTGAAAATTTCATCAAAATCCGTCCATAAGTTTTTGAGTTATCTTGTTCACAAACAAACACACAAAATCACAAACAAACCCAGGCAAAAACATAACCTCCTTGGTGGAGGTAATAAGCTAAAGCTCTGAAAAGCAAATTCATTTTTGTTATGAACATGACTACACAACATAATGACTGGTATTGACAAAATAATGATATGTATATTAAACCACTTATATATGAATCAGTAACTTGTTGAAATGAGTTATTCACCTGTGTTTACACAAACGTCATGTTAGTAACGTATATAATAACATAACTCTTTACCCATGACATTACTAACTTAGAGATACAACTTAATAACCTACAGTTGAGGGTACTGCATCCCTGGTAGATAGCATCAGTAATAGAAGGCACCTCAGTGTTTCCATAAAAACATGAACTACACATTTACCTATGGACTGTTGAGTGATAAATCAGCATACCAACGTAACAGCACAAATAGGCACTCCAAACTATTTACCTGCTTGATATAAATGTGAGAATGTCTACTGCAATATTTTATTAATTATAACTACCTTGGTTGCCATTGAAAAGTAAATATATATATATATTATTAATGGTTTTTTTTACTGTAATATAAATAACACTGAATAAATTCCTTTGAAATAATCACATCCCTTTGTTAAATCTCCATCTTTTAACCTTAATGGAAAATACTTGTAGTGCTCATAAAGTCTCACCATTCATCTGATAATATCAACCTATGGATATTTACACAATATGGATGGCATATTTATTGCTATGGCCACTGACATTGAAGATAAGAAAGATGCTAAATAATTTACCAATAATGTTTATTGCGGACTAGGCATGCCATACTACAAAAATATTTTATAATCAAAATGATTATTAATTGAGATTTATTAACTTGATAGCATCCTTAATTGTAGATTTAATAAGTTGGCAAAATAATATAACTATATTGACTTATTGGAATAATCAGTCAATACTTCAACATTGTTAATCATCATTAGTGGCCCTTCTATTCTACCGTGCATTAACTATCAAGTCAAAACGTTAATACCAAGGTTGCCTCTATAGATAACTCTTATCTGTGTATATAGATTCCATCTTAAAAATAGGTGACACTTAAATGGTCAAGTGCATGTTAGTTTAAATTTTTAATCTGGATTATATCATTCATATCCAATAAGTACCAAGAGCACTTGTCAACCGCATACCTCTGCCAAGGTCCAACAGTATGAGTGATTATGAGTGCAATGATAAAATTTCCTTTAGAAAATTGGTGGATTCAGATGGTGATTAAGATCACCATCAAGATCAAATCCTCTATTCCTTATGTCTTTGTCACCATTTCCTGAAACTTTCATCAAAATCCATTTTCAGCATTTTAAGTTATTTATATGGAAACAAACAAACACATGCTGCAAAAGACATAACCACCTTGATGAAGGTAAATACTAGTATACAATAATACTTACATGTATATTCAAACATCAGTGAAGTACCACTGTTTTACCAAGCAAACTTATATTAGTCTGTGTGTCTACCTTTTACATCTTTTAATATTAATATCCTTTTGTAGCAGTTCACTTCTTATTCGTTTCCCCCTTGTTAATAGTAATGTATCCTGAATAATTATAACATGTATTACCATGGAAAGAGCATTGAAAAACAAGTTCTTGTTTCACAAAAGCCAAACCTACAGATCAATAATGCAGATTTGTGTTCTTTACCGATGAATGTGGGCAGCACTGAAGTCTTCAGGCAGGAATAAAATTGCATATAAGTGTCTTATCACTAATTCTGGGCAATAGATAACACTAAGTGCCATTTCTGGGCATGCTGTCAGCTGTCGAGGGTCAATTTCTGTCTAGGCACAATCTCTTCTTTGGTTATAAGGTTAGTGTCACTCCTTTCTATTGGAGGGCTATAGTGTAATCCTATGAACCCTATAAGCTTTATTCCATCAGTAAACTCCAAACCTGTAAAACATTGGCAACATATAACAGCATTAATTGGTTTACAGGTAGAATACATTCAATAATTAGAAACATCACCTATTACGACAAAATAGGCTTGTGGTCACTGCAAAGTACAAATGCTGAAAACGTAACAATGATGCAGCATGTACTACTGTAAAGTAGTGTCTAAGTCAAACTTTGACTTTCTCATAACATTTTGGTGTTGAACCTGATTTTGGGGATATCAGGAGAGTGTTAATATATTTAGAATGTTTCAAAAGATTCATAAAAATGTCCAAACTGAATGTGAATGTTGGGATGAAAACTCATCTCAGCAAAATACTTCTGTTAAAACATCACACAGAGAGTAAAACTACTGTTTTATCCCTTGCATTAATAAGAGGCTTTAGTGGTAGTGTGTGCCTGTCATGTTTGTAGTTATAGGTTTTTTTAATATGGCTCATGCCAACTTAAGTGCTATGAAAGTCCAATTTTAATTAGAATAAGGGCCGTCCAGCAAGTTGTTCTGACATAAGCTTACCTGTTAAAAAGGATATAAATCCCATCTTTAGCCTTATGTTAATACAGTAACTGTTAATGAGCTGCAAAGCACGGGTTGATCTCCACAGCCTATATACATGTATTATTATTTTCAGCCAATATATCACACAAACTATCCATGCACCATCTTCAGAGGGGCTAGGGGAGGTGGGGGGTTTATAATAGTAAAGTAGCTAGCATTCACACCTCAAAGGTTGTTGTTTCAAATCTGTGATGATTTTATGCAAGAAAGTTGGCAGTTGCATGGAGGTTGTTGATGTTTTACAGTTCAGAATCTTGACCCACTAGCAAACACTGCTTTTCCCAATCTCAACTACCTACTGTGATGTGACCCATACAAATTGTGGAAAACCCAAATTAATCACTCACAAATGTGTCTTTTGGTTTATGATTGTAGTTTACCCTTGATCATTAGATATCACTGCCATCTGATGAATTCAAGAACTACTGACCTGTGACAGGCTTGTGTTACATTTACTTGTGGAGTGAGTGGTCCCTTCCCGGTTAAATAACTGTCACTTCTAATGGATTTGATAATGTTAAACAGTCAGCTTATAAGCTTGGTTACTCGAGAGAAATTTTTCAGATTTGAAAAACACTTGTACCTTACAACAACTTTAACCAATTCTAGGTGGGTTTGAACATTGACAAATTTCAAACATCGGAAAAAGATTTTGACTTTTGATAAATTTTGACGATTTTCAAATATTTTTGACCTTTGGATTTGACCTTCCACTTTGACCTTTGAGAAACTTTTAAAGTTATACAAAGATTTTGACATTTCACAAAGTATTAAAGTTACAAATATTTTTAAAATTTTAACGTAAAAGTTGAGAAAAAAATTAATTTTTGTGAAGTTTTTAACTTTAATTACAAAGGTTCACAAATAACAAATTTTGACATTTACTGTGAGGCATTTTAAAAAACCTTGTGTTGAAGTTAATTAACATTATTATGGGACGTGATTTGTTTGGCAATTGTTTGGAATTTCTTAGAGATTTTCGGGAAATTTGTTTGAAATTTGTGGGGCCTTAAGTGCAACACTAGCTTGAATAAACATCTTTTTTAATAATTGGAAAGTCCTGAAAAGATCTGATAGATGCCAGCTTCTTCTGTCCCCAGGGTAGTTTCTCTTCACATCACAGATCCTGTCCTCCTGCCCAGCCAATGCACCAACATGATTGAAGTAATCTTTAGTAGGTCTCTCTGACGCTTTGTTTTCCTTGAAGGATTCCTGTAATTTTCATCAGGCACATATACTACTTGTTTATTTGCCTTTGCCGAAGTGTCATCTGCTGGGGTGGGTGCCCTGTCTTGTCCACCTTGGTGTGTCCTCAGTATGTTAAAACAATGTCTCTGACAACCTTTGGCCTTTTCTCTATTTTGCCAAATAAGACCCTAAATCTGCTTGCCAGGATTCCAAATGCATTCTCCACTACCCTGCTGCCTCTGGAGATCCTGTAGTTTGCTATTCTCTCTTCCTTTGTGAGTTGTCTTCTGATGTAGGGTTTAACAAGCCATGGCATCATGGTGAAGTTGTCGTCACCCAGGAAAAAAATAGTGCAAATCTGGTCCTCCCTCCCCCAGGGGTTCAAGTGCCGGAAGCCCAAAGGTGCCATTCTCGGTTCTTTCTTCAACTTGCTGCGGTTAAATATTTGTGCACCTGATGAAGATCCACTTGACCCAACATCTACCCAGAGGAATCTGTAGTGTGCATCGACCAAGGCTAGCAGGACCAGGGAAAGGAAGCCTGGAAAACTGTAATATTCACTCCCAGATCACTTTGGCTTTTTCAAGGTAATATGTTTCCCGTCTTGTGCCCCAAGAGCCTGGGAGACATTCCATTTGGTTCTGAACTGTCCTCAATCTTTTTCCAGTCTGGAGCAGTGAGCAGGTCAAATAATATTCCTGGAATTCAGCAAGAATGGTCTGGCAGATTATAGGAACAAATCTACACATCATGGTGGTTTGGCCAACCAGCCAGTGATACTGTAAGGACTCATATGTTTCTCCTGTTGCCAGGTGTCTCAGTGTTAATGCCTTTTTAAATCTAACTTCTAAGGCCTTCCTGAAATTTGTGACTTCCTTCTTGATTCAGTGGTGGATGCGTTCTTGAATGAGGTCACAAACTGCAGCTGGCATCCTGACAAAATTCTGGTAACCTGGGATATGAGTCTGTATAAAGTCGGCCAGGAGGTTGTTATACTTTTTCTTGTCTTAGAATGATCCAGGGCATGACCCAGGGGTTTTGTGGCTGTATAAAGTCGGCCAGGAGGTTGTTATACTTTTTCTTGTCTTAGAATGATCCAGGGCATGACCCAGGGGTTTTGTGGCTGTATAAAGTCGGCCAGGAGGTTGTTATACTTTTTCTTGTCTTAGAATGATCCAGGGCATGACCCAGGGGTTTTGTGGCTGTATAAAGTCGGCCAGGAGGTTGTTATACTTTTTCTTGTCTTAGAATGATCCAGGGCATGACCCAGGGGTTTTGTGGCTGGTGGTGGTGGCTGTGGTAAAGGTGTATGGCAGGTGGTGGTCCTGGGTTCAGATGGGTCTTTTTTGTCTGCAAATCAGAATGAAAATAAAAATACGAAACTCAATAAAAACAATAGTGTAGCTGGGATCTTTGAAATGATAAATGATGAGTAACAGCAGCCAGAAGGGGTTTACATAGTGTTGGTTTGATCCCGACCCATGATCGCAATGGTGGATGGGGACACTGTTCCAGTCTTGTCAGTAAGTCACTAAGACTTGTCTTGACCTGATAGAGCTTGTTGGTTAGGGGTTTACAGTTTGTCCTGGTAGTTTCCAAGTCAGGTTGGGATCTTGATCCAAACAAGCCAGGATGTACTATGTCCTGTCGGGGAGGTGTTTTTGCCTGCTTTTTTCTGGATTTTCGTCCCTGATGTTTCAAACTGACCCTAGAGTCATAGAGTTGGTTGTAGGGTCGGCTCCAGTGGAACACCCCCATAATTTTTTATGATGTTACTTTGTGAATTAAGTGCAAGAATTTGGGTGTTTGTATAAATATCATGTTCTGTGGGTCGCCTTCCACTGAAATTTATCTAGAATTAGATTTCATTTATACAATGCTTTGTTTCAATAATAGTTTTAACACAAAATAGTTTCTTTATATGCACAACATTATAAATGTTTCACTTAACACACTCACACACACTCTTAACACACTTAAAATTACAGCAGACTTCTGAATGAATTACTTGTATAATTATAAGTAAGTAAATATGCTGACTGTGCTGAATTAAGTTTATAATTCAATTAAATATGATATTGACAATAAAATATGTGACAACAATGGAAGGTTTGTTTTTACTGTTTTCTTTTTCTTTTCTTTTATGCATTAAATGCATGAGTGTTTATTAAATTATCAAAAAAAGAACAATACTGAAATGAATTAATGCATAAAGTAGGCAATACCAATTAATATTTATATATGCTACTATTCTATACATATTTTAAAACTTATGTGATAAATAATAGTTAAAATTACATTTTACTTACAAATTACAAAGTTACTGTAGAGATATTTGTTTATGAAAAAATGTTTAGCATTGCAAATTATTAAAAACGACTTCCTGATTCATATGTGTACTCTTGTGCGGCCATGATTTGAATAACTTTAAATGGGTCTAGCTTTGCTAGCTTATATACAAAAGCTTGCTTTACCAATACATTTAAAGCAAATCTCAGGTAAACAGATATCACTATGGAGTGTTTGTAAATGTCAGTATAACTGGTCCATCAACTATGATATCATAGAAAATATGTAGCTTTGATATCACAGGTCCAGTGAGCACAGAAAGAGGTAGTAGTATATAACTATAAGTCCTAAAGATTTGATGACAGTTGAAAATGTTAGAGAGTCTGGGGCTTAAACTGTTGGCATAAATTTCCCTCTAATGAGACTTTCCACATGCAGGGACAAATGGATTTGTTCTCAGAATGTATCTGGTTGCTCAGGTCGTACACCAAATAGGGGAGGGAAGAGGTACCTCATTTGTCAGTATCACAGTGAACAGATTTTTTTCTGAGAATTTTTTTTTGTTTTTGAACATGAAGAAAGTGAGAACATTATTTTCAAGAGAACACATATAGTCTCTCCCATTCAATTCTGAATCACAAAATTCATTAAAACACTCATCTGCCAAAACTAATATTGTTATGCTTTTTATAAATTTATACAAGAAAAATTTGTTGCATCGCTCATATTTTGTTTTTATTTTTATTGTGTTTCCAAACTATGGCCATGCTTTGCTGAATATTTTAGTACAAACTAGAAAATCTAATTAGTAAATGAAATTTTTATTCTTTTGAAAGTTAATATCTTACCTAACAGACTATGGCCATAGGTTCAGCTCAAGCTGGTCCTGCCAAACGTCAGAAAAACACATTCTGAGTCTCCTCCGATGGAACCGGCCTTGGTGCTGCCCCCACTCACTAGGGGGCTAGTGCATCCCATGCTTGCCAGGTAGCTAGTGATGTCACTTCCTCTTTTTCATTTGGAGCAGTCCGATAAGACTTAAAATTGTGTGCACATATGTTTGGCTATATCTTGCAGATTACCTAGTTTTTTGTTTGAACCTTTAGTTCTAAAGTATTAGAGTGTCATGTCTTCTTCTGGACAGAAGAAAGGCTCCTGCAGCCACATAATGGCCCTTTTTTGATACACACCAGAAATGCGCATATTGTCTCAAAAAAGGATTGGGATCAAACCTGTAATGTAACTGGTGAAGAAACTTGTCCTGCATCTGCTTCCTTAACACCACAGCAAATCCAGCAGTTAAGTGTGCATGCTTATAGAAATGGAAAAGAAAAGAAGGAAAAGTTGTGGACCACGAGTAGACCTGGTGTCGGTTCTTTGTCCCTCTTCTAGTAGTTGAGCTGGAGAAGCAATGGAATCTGCTGACATTTCACTTACAAAATCTACAAATCCTGCTACATCTCACCCATTGAGCTCTGAATTTGCAGAATTCAAGCACCAGTTTTTTTGGGGTGCTCTCCTTGCTTCCTCTCATCACCCCTCCAAGAGGGCAGTCCCTACCACTCCTTTTATCCTTCAGCCATCACCCCTTATCAGTGTCACCACTTCGGGGACCCGAGGGATTACTTCTCAATTGCCTGTACAAGCCCCTAGTTCAACCGGTTCGGTTGACCCGGGACTCATTGCAGCAGGCTTCAAGTTTGCTCCAGCCTTGCTTCAACAGAGGGCTCAGCCAGCACTACAGGTCACTTCACAACCTCCTAAGCCTCCTTCTCTGGTTCTGTCTCCTGGTCCCAATACTGCCCCTCCCCTCTCAAGGGCTAGCAGTTGGTATACTGCCCATCATGCTTCAGGTGACCAAAGATATGTCTCATCTTTGATTAACCTGTACCCAGAATGTGGCTTAGACTTGGAGGCTTCATACGACAGCCCTGCCAACCTGGCACTGGTCTCCTATGATGACCTTCAGGAAGCTCCTTCTGACTCAGAGGCAGACCCAGCCGAGTCAGAGGATCATAGCTATAGAAAAAATTATTACGGCTATCAGATCCCATATGAAGAGGTCTTTCATCCCAGAGCATGAATACGTCTGTTCTTCCCATCAGGATAACCCTTGGACCGGCAGCACGTCTCAACCTACTGGGAAAGTTTCTGTTGCTATGCCACCGGATGATTGGTTCTGTTCCAAGTTTGAACAAATGAACTTACACCTTCTTCAAGGTGACGTTTCCAGATCAGGGGACAGGAACTGGCTACAAATGGATCAGTTCATAAACCTCCCAAGTCCCAGATCAAGTGGTATGTTATGCCCCAGGCCCAGACCCAGCAGTGACCCATCCAGGTAAATAGGTCAACAGATGGTCTGGTGATGCCTCCCTGGTCAACAGCTTCTTTATCAGCATTGCAAAGCCTCCCATGGGCATATCTCCCACTTCTAGACCCCTGTCTCAAGGTAACATGCGCAAGTGGGAAAAGTCTCTTTAAGAGGGGACAGTTGTCTCTAACCAAGCTACCAACTTTAACATGTACGTCAACAAGGTCCATGATGACATGCATGATCACATCAGACTTTTGTTTAATGACATGATAGGCAAAGGCAAGTCCTCTCAAAAGACTGAAGAAGAGCTCACCAAACTCAGAGATCTTTCAGCTATTCAACAGAATATTATCTTTGTGCTGGGAAAATCCATGCAACACATGATGGATACCATTTTCGTCCAAGCCTCAAATATGACTCTCCTGCGTTGTGACTCCTTGGAATACCTCAAACCCGGAGTAAAACTGGACACCTGGTGTGCCCTTGTGCCCTCTCCACCACTTAGCTCTCCTCCCTGACGCAGTCATTGCCAAAGCCATGAGGATATTAGTAAATCTGAGACTGATCCCTGCCCCACCCCCCTCCAACCTAATTCAGGTTCGTGCAGGGGCCAGTCAAAAGAGTGGGCGTTTCCAACCTTACTGCACTGACTGGCACCGATGCAGGAATGGGAACAGGAGCCAGTCCCCTCAAAACCAGGCATCAAGCTCAGGATCTGCCCCTGTGGCACAGTTTTGGCAGTAGATCTGGCTTCTCAAGGGGCAGGAACAGGGGATCCGGTACTCCCAAGTGTGGCCCCTTCAGTGGAAGGGGCAAAGCAAACAAATGACAATCACAGTCTTGGTCAGTTATATCTCTAGTTAAGTCTGTGGAGTGTACTGACTTTTTACCTTTTAAGAGTGTTGTTGCAGATAGTTGTAAGAAGGTTAAAAGTGTTGATGTTGTTGACTTTTTCTGAAAATGTTGAGACAATAGATTCAGTGTAGACTGTTGATTTTATGGAACATAAAAACATTGTGTTGAGACATTAGATTCAGTTAAGAATGGTGATTTGATGAAACATGTCAAACATTGTAAATTACATTTATGTTGCAAGTCATGTACTTACTGTGTTTTTCTTTGAGGGCATCCACAAAAGAAAGTAGTAAGCCCCGCAATGCACAAGATCAAAATAAAGCCTGTAAATCATGCTTCTTTTGTAAATCACTTGTGTTCTGCCCCTCCTGAAGAAAATGTCCACAATGCTGTCCACAATCTACCTGTGCGGGACATCTACCTGTGGGGATGTCTACGAGACTTCTGGCAAATATGGGCGTCCAAGGTCAAACCTCCCAAAACCAAAATTCCACTAGTCTGTTACATATATGGGCTTATAAAAGTCTTGTTTAATCTTTGTGTCTATATATTACCATATAAGGTAATTCTGTTATTGATTCTTTGTATGTGTTATGCAGTACTGATCTATTTATAGACTGGGGAAATCCTTCTAATAACGTCAGTGATTATTTCAGTAGATTTGGGGAAACCCAATTACCAGTAGTCTCTAGAACTTCCTTGGTGAATCTGATAACAGGTGTCAAGTTTAAGTTAGTTCTATAACTGTCTGAAAGTTTCCATGCTTGTATAAGCACTGTACACCTGGCCACAGATGAATATTATAGTATTCGCTGGCTATACAGAAGGCTAACTGTGTCTTCGAGCTACTATGAACTGGATATGTACTTTTTGTGTACTTTATACTTTGTGATTGAACTGTTACTGGAGCGAAATGGATACAGTGTCTGGATAGATTTGCTGTACTTTGAATACTTTTTTGTCTCCACAGTGTGTGGTTCTACCAGAAAGTGGATTTATTGCATCTTGGACATTGTCCATATCTTGAAGCGGATAGTACAGTTGTGCAGACGCTCAGAATATTTCTATACAGACATTTGGTGTGATTGGATATCAAAATCATCACAGGATAAGAATATTTTGTGTTATCGGATACTGAACAGATCACAGGATACGGATATCTGTGTTAGTGGGCATCAGATGGATCACAGGACAGATCACAGGACCGATTACTGGATACAGTGGACAAACTCTACTGTCAGTTACAGTGGCCAAGTCAGATTGGTTTCATTATTGTATCATTGTATGTACTGTTGAGAGCATAACAGTGGCCTGTAATCTTTATTTTTAATTGTTAAATAAATTTGTTAAGTTAAAAGTTTTGTCTTTTCCTGTTGCAACTTAAAGGCAACCGGTAATTGCTACTGCCCTTGCCCTTGACCGTAACAAGTTAAAAGCAGATATGCAAATCCCCTCAGGAACGGCTATCTGCAGGAGGCTTTGTATTCCCTTATAAACAACAGGCCATAGAAGTGGTCTAGGTTCAATCCTCTCTGGCCTTCTACAGTCACCTCTTCTTGGTTCCCAAGCTAAACAACATTATATTTGTTTTTAGAAGTTTTTGAAACTCACAAAGTTTTGTTCTTTGAAGCTTTTGAAAACGCAAACATTAAAGTCTGTATTGGATCATATACATTAACAAATCTAGAATTTTCTGGTCATATAGCATTTACAGGAATATTCAGTATATCAGATTCTCAAGTGCCATATGTCAAGGTACTGTGTTCTTTAAAATGGGGAAATTTGTTGCGTTTGTAAAACCCTGAATGTCAATATACATGACCTGTATTTTGGGACTGTATCCCTTGTAGCTTTCCCTCTATTTGAAGTGATAGCAAACACATGCATGTGTACTGTATCTTCGGCCTTTATTCTACATTTAGGGACAGACTCACATGTTTATGCTACATTTCTGAATGGCTGACAATAAGAGAAATAGTTTTGTTCCATTTCAAAAGGATTGTAGCCCCTGCAAAATTGTATATTAGTGCATAAATACAAAGCTGTTATTTCAACAGCAATAACAGCATCCACCATCCATCAGTAACTTACAAAAATCCAGCTAACAACTTGTTAGTGGGTTCTGACACCACAGAGGAGGTTTAATAAGTTTATACTCTTAAATACTTAAAGTTGTACCTGACATTAGGATGTCCAGTTGAATAGGCAGGGAAGTGGAATTCACTAGAAAAAGAAGTGAGTTCAGATTTTCAACTGGCAGACAACTTGACAAAGGAAGTTTGAACTCATTGAAGTTTGGCTATGCTGTGACCAGAGTTAAGGTCAAACGTAAGCACCAAACTTACTGCAGAATCTGATTACCAAACTTTGACAGTCATAAAGGGGGTCAAGCAGGTTCTTAATAGTTCTTACATGATAGCATAGGTTGGATTCTATCGCATAACAACAGAGGTGAGAGCTGATTGATTACAGTTAAGGCATTAAGAGTAGCTTTATTTTCACCTGTTCATATAATACAGGCACCGACTTCACACTAATGATAATCCAAAATGTGCTCAAAAATAACAACTTTAAGATTTGTAAGATTGATTAACATTTTATTTTCTTTCTAAGTTAAATACGAACACAGTTCATAACAATATCAGTGCAAAATTTCTCTCATACTTTAATAGTCATTTTTAGTTCACATAAAACTTTCCTTTAGCAAAAATATCTTTTGAATGATTGAACAGAGTAAAAATTCAATAAATACTGAGATTGTACACATATTACAAACTTAAACATTCGTGAAATAATTAAATATGTAAGGCTGACTAAGCACACTAATATATAATGTAAACACAGTACAGTGAAACCTGTGTAGCTGGAACTCACTTAAGTGGAATTTCCATTGAGATATGACTCAGGGTTAAATCTATATGTTCATGTTATAGTGAACATGTGTAATCAGCCAATATGCATATCCACTGGATTGATCAGGGAATAGAAATATTCTCCAAATATATTTTAATTTAAAAAAAGTTTTTCATAGACAATATGTTTCGGACTGTCATATGATACTTGAGTAATAAGTGTTCTGTGTATTTTTTTACTTTGGTATTTTGTAAACATAAATTTTACCTCTTTTTCAAATTTACTGATTTCGGTAAACATAATTTGTGATATAACCATCAAATTTTTATAGAATTAATTTTGAGGAATAGATGTATTTCCTGATGACATATGCAATGAAATAAGCTAGACGTAACTTAAGGCTAATGAAATCAACATGCAGGAATGTATAACTAACAACAATAAACTTGCAATGTAATTTGTGTTATTACAAATATATACCATGACAGCAGGCTTTTAAAGTTTGAATGACATTACACGACGGCAAAAGCATTGATACTATGGAACAATTGTACTAAATTCTCTCATTTACAACAATTACTGAAACACATTGAGTGTGATAACGCAAATAATGTGAACATAAAATATACTTTACCAAAATAGAAACTCAAGTTTTATGAAGAAGTAATAAATCAAAATATACATTATGTTTCTTCTTTTGCAAAGTATATATTTACCATGTCATTTGTAAAATATCAATAAGAATTACTTTTGATATAAATCTCTGAAAACACAACACAATGGCTATGTGTACAATAAATATTTCCATAAATGCAACATAAACAATAATCTGAGGCAACAATTAATGTAAAAGAACAACTTCAAATATTACAGTACCATAGCTTTGAAAAGCAGCATTATTAGATCCAATTATGACTAATTATATGCACATTGCTTAAACAAATTAAATACATACTATAATTATATACTGCATGTATAATTGAGTTCATTTCATTTTTCATTTCTAACCACCTCAATGTCAAACAGTCAGCTACACAATCTGTTTTGCAAAAACAAGGTCCCAGAAAATGCTATTAATTATCACTGACTAATATGAACATCTGAAAAACTAGAAATTGCATTTAATCTCTCAGACCAGACACTAAAGGACTGTTTGCACTGAGGACGAGAGTCTGCCAACTATTAATGCATTGGTATCTATGTGTTGTCAACTTCTTTATGTCTACACCGACTTCAAAAATTTGTTCACTATTTGCTCCAGTTTGATACATAGTGGCATTAACTTAAATCAGTTCTTTATAAAGCTTAAGCAATTACTGAGCAACTGATGGTGTATGCTTTAACATGGGGTTGTTTTCATGTAAATCAGTGGATCATATATATCCTTGCACAGCAGTAACATGTACACAAACACAGAACTAAATCCAACCACATATAAAAATGGGATATTACAAATATTGCTTCCAGTGTAATTTACATCTGATATAAAATTCAGATTAATGTTTCAAGCAGAATATTTTGATTATTACCTGTGTGTCACTATGTTTAAAATTTCAAGTACTAAATAACTAGTTCAAATAAACACCTAATCTACTGGTTCTTGATATTGGTTAATGTTGAGGTCTTATCTTAGCAAATTATTGTATTTGTGGTTGGTGATTAATCTCCTCATAACTTCAATATTTCACAAATCCTGGATGTTCCATTGTGGAACTATTTCTTTTACAGAAGTTTACTTTACAGTTTAACTAGTGGTGTGCACCCTGTTGATTATTTCAGCGACTAATTGTGCATTGTGACCCTGTAGAAATGTCTTGTGATCTCCAGTGACTGTGTGTACTGAGACGGCCGCTTCACTCACCTGAAAATACACAAGATATTGCATGAATTGTATGAAGATATGGGGGACTAGTTTTAGACATTCTGAAAAGTTCTTAAATTGGAATAACTGGTCCTGTCCATTATTTTTGATTCCCATTCTATTTTAAGAACTTTTCCAAAGCATTACGACTTTCTACACAGTAGAGTGCAAAGGTCACATGACTAAAAACTATGACAAAAACATAAGTTTAAAATATCATCAATATTTATATGTGCAAAACATAATTGCTGTAAATTTTATCTGTTATTTTTAAATAAATTAAAGAAACTTTACTCTCCCTCTGTTTATCAGAGGTTTGCCTGAAGGGATTTAAATGTATAAACTCCTGTGTAACTCAGTCTACAACAAAACTGTTTTCAGGGAAGTCTTCTTTGGAATGCCTTTCCTTTCTTTGGTTGTTTAGATTATAAAATAATTGATAGGTTCAGCATTTTAATCACAAAATTTAAATTGAGCTGTGACAAAGTTTTGAAGAGACCTCACGAAGTGTCCATTATTTTCAACTAGTTGAAAGAGTGACAAGGACAGAAATCTAGCACTTACATTACACAACTCTTGCAAGTGGATGTTTTACAAGACTTTTGTTGACCATATGTGGAGAGTATAGTAAGATCTTTATGTGTGCATGTTCACTGGTTTGACCAAAAGCCCTTGAATTTGAAAATATTACCCCTTAGAGTCACTGATGTAAAACATCACATTTTAGTTCACACTTTTGAGAAAATGCAGTTTGCACAATGCACACTTTGATTTCAAGGCCCAGCCAAACAATATAGCTTTCAAACAGAAGTAACCTTCAGCGAACCAGCAAACTTGAGAAAGAAATAGTTTTAGGTGCCCAGTGTCTGTAAAAATATACATGACCACCTGCAATGCATTATGTTTATCCCTGTATGACATTACTAGCAAATAAAGAATACCATAAATACTTATATAACTTTGCAACAGAATAGAATAGGGGATGAGGGGGTGGGACCTTCATGATAAATGTAATCTATTCACACGTCATAACACTTAATCCTTGAATTAACAGATCGTAAGATGCATGTAACAGGATTATTCATTTAAAGTCATGACTGCCTTTGGCCATTCATAGGTGAAAACCTCGGATAACAAATGATAAACAAATGGACAGTGTAACATACATGTATAGAATTTCTATAATAACCACAACCAGATATGTACTTGTATACTGGCATAATACAAATTTTAATTAAATATATTATGACTATTAACCTAATCAAAAGAGAGTTGTTTTACGAGTAATTTTAAACAAGTCAGTATTTAAGTATGATATAGATGTATAAAACTGTAATCTGAAATAAAGCGGTATTGAATTAGGTCTATTGATTTAATTTGTTAAAACACTATATAGAAGACGACTGCAACTGTTAATTTTTTTCACATGTTATCCCTTTATCAAATCTGTGCCAGAACAGCTGAGACAATGCATGAGATACAGAACATCTTATTGACAAAATTATAATTACTATTTTAGAAAACATTATTTTAGACTTCATCTTAACATCATGCATAAAGTGAGAGAACAATTGAAATGGACAAGTCTTCCATCATTATGTAAACTAATAGTCCAACACAGCTTGGTAATTCTTAAGTTTTCTGTTAAAGACAGAAATGCTAGTTTGCATAAGACTCTCTTAACACTCTTTAATTCCTTTTTTGAAAACCAAGCTCACTTAATTGCTAAATTTATAATGGTTTAAATTGGGATCTAGTCTCAGATTTATCAGATTATTACAGCAATTACCACTCAGATCACAGAAAAGTTTTGCATCCAGATTTGTGTAAAAAATTTTATTATCTTACTTAAGACACTGTCAATTTGCAACGGAGAAAAAATGTTTTAAAATCTGTGCATGAGATGAAAAAGAAACTCACTTTATTGAGACCATAATCTTCTCCTAAGCTGTCACTATGACCTTCAGCAGCTTTAATTAAGGTCACAGTAGTGTTGTTTCTTATTCTATTTTCACCCACAGAGTATATATCTGCTGCAAGAAGTTTCCTATAGAATGACTCAGCACAAAGTTTGATGTCCTTCATATTCTCAAAACCATTGTCACACACATGACTAGAAGCCAGTTCTAAGCGGGAAGCAAAATCTGGCTGACTCAGTAGTTCCTTGCTAAGCTGTAAAAACAAGCATACAAAAATTCCAGTTCATTTATCTTAAAATGTCATATTTCTTTATTGTTTTCAGTAATCATTGTAGTTGTTAAAGTGACAATTTACGTTAGACTAATCTGGCACTGACTTATCATGACAGCAACCACTTAAATATCTGATTTAAAACCCAAATCTTTATACTCGAGGCTATCTCAGGAATACAGTTATTTAAACACTCTCACTTGACACATGGACAAGCTTTTGTTGTGATCACTGGTTTGGCATCTAAAACATTTACAGATCTGCCACATGATTGCAATAAAATATCTGTTTTTTAACAATTCAAAACTTTATAGTTATTCTGAAATCATTTTAACAGGTCTGTATTACTTAGATGAAAATGTTGTATGATAAAATTGCAATGTTTTAATTAATATATTACTACAAATCTGCAGTTTATATACTTTACAACTTTCCATAGTATATGTTTCACCTATGGTATGTCAGTTTATAGTTAAAATAACAAATACTCCAAAAACAATTTAACAACTGACACTACTTTTGAGTAATTATAGTTTATTCTAAAATGGTAGGCTGTGTAGTGAACTTGGACATGTCTTTTGCGCAATGCTGGAATAGCGAATATAGAATGGTAAATAAAACAACGCTGTTGAATTCTGCATGTATCATCCCTTGGCATACAAATGTAAACAAAGAAGTAAAATAAAATGTAAATTATATGCAGCAAATATAAAATCACATTTCAATGGGGATTTTTGTCAATATTTTATTTAATGATCGACTATTCATTAATATTTATGGGATCACGGTCACCGTGGGGGATTTCCTAACAATATTTTAACCAAAGGGATGTTTGCACATCCATCACTATGTATGTTTAGTTAATGGAACAGCCAACATGGCATTGTATTTGTTTTGCTTTTTGCGCAAGATTTACCGCTTATTTTGACCACCTATTTTGGGGCTTCGTGACTTTAATATTCAGTCGATCGATAGTTTAAAACCATCATAAAGCACTCGAATATGTCTTTTATTCCTATACTAATACATTCAATTTAAAACCTTACACTATATATTGAACAAAACTGTTAGATCCAATTCTATGAAGTTCAACAAAAATGAAAAAAAAATCAACACAAGTTAACACATTTCTAAGTATTGAGAAAACGTGTATCTAAAGTAAACATGCTTCCAGTGTACATGCTACTGTTTATTCCCAATGCAACACATGAAGTATTAAAGATACTTAATAAACGTCCCTTCAGTACATACCTTTGCATAGTCACAGCTCACTAAATCATTCACAAACACACACAGTGCCTCTGTTTCCCCTTCTGCCTGAGTGTAGGTGGTACCACTTTCCAACTTGGCCTTATACTGTGACGTGTGGGCAGCGACAAAAGTGTGTGAACTGTCAAGGAAAGTCAGAGACGACACCTCCTGACCTTCAGCCTGCAGTTGCAAGGTCATCTCCATGGCAACAGTTCCACCAAATGAATACCCAGCCAGTCTGTATGGGCCTGTTGTTTGAATTTGCTTGATATGCTAAACAAGTTAAAACAATTGCAATCAGAAGGCTAGTCATGTGTTAATAACTTAATATACCGTACAACTTTGTATAATATCCTAACCTTTATTTTTATCCCTGAAAAAAGTTCAAACATACAGAGTAACTGCACACTATAAAAGCCTACTTACTTTCAATAATGTATCTGTCTGCAAAAAATTCTTAGTGCACATAGATACACATGGATCTGAACAGAATTTAAATGCTATAGAGTTCTGATAATATAACCTTACATTTTGCTGAAACTATGCATAAGATTCAACAATATAATTCTTTACATGAGCAAACCTCTTACCTGGATGTAGAAAGCTGCCAGCTTGTGTATGGAGTCCAGGGGTGCGTGTTGTGTACACTGCAGTCCATACACAACACCCTTCAGGTGTGAGGCCAGCAATTGCAGACTGTCAACATGTCCCTCTATAGGGTGCACCATGAATACAGACAGGGATCTGTCACTGCAGTCAGTGGAGAGTTCAGCAACAGTCTCACCTGGCATAGTGACAAGCTGCTGTGAGATCAGTGGTTTCGCATCTAAAAAACATTTACATATTTTACCAAATAATTGTAGTATTTCCTGACTGGGGTATACAATTGCTATCAAAGCCTTTTGAAAATGAATTGATTGGCATCCAAAGCATGAAGAAGGATGATGGATTTTGATGAGATTTTATGATTGAGCTATATAGTTGCACTCTCGAAAAAATCAACGACACTGTCATTTCTGGCTCCTCCAAAAGTTACTTGAGTGTGGAATAACAATGGCACTGGGAATGATGACAAGCATCTGACTGTGTAACACATTCAGCCTGTGTTCTCTTCAATGTTAACAATGTGTGCTACACTAAAAACACAGTGGGGTTTCTTTAGTATATTTAGTGGACAGTGAAGTAACATCTCAGTGTGCTGGGTGACAAGTTTTAGGATGATATCTATTTTTGAATACAATAATATCAGATTGAGTTGGAGTTTTCATCACTGATGAATACTGAAATTCAACATCTTCTTTTAGGAAAACCAAAAACATGAATTGTGTTTTTCCATTGAAGTCAATGGATATAGACATAATAGTTTCACTTGCATAGTGGCTGTTATTACATTTAAGAATATTCATTGAATTTTGAATGCTTTTCAATATTATATTATATAAAAGTTTAAGTTTTTTTTTTTTCGAGAAAGTATCCATTCAACCAAAATTAACTGACCTTTATTTTGAGAGTCTTTCACTGAATCTGTCTTCATGTTGTCACCATGGGAACCAACCCCATCCTCCATTTGTTGCAGTTTGCTGATGGTCAGATGTCTGACCTCCTGCATGGCTAACACAAGGTCAAGGTCCCTCTCCAGGGTTTGTTTGACCTCCACTCCCATTAAAGAATCAAGTCCAAGGTCGCCCAAAGTCATATCTGCATTCACTGATTCGGCATCTTTAAGGCCTATAGAAATGTTACCAGAACCTTTCATACATTACATTGTATAAAGTGTTTATTCTTAGATTTTTCTAACAGTAAGAATGACAGCAAGCATTTAATACAATGACTGCTCATTGGAATATAAGGGTTGGTGATGTGATGTAATAAAGTTTAATCTACTATCAAAACATTGAAAAGAATTGTTTTTCATGTAAAACTTCTGTTTGTAGAAAATAAAGCTACATGATATTATTTCATCAAAGATGGTAAATGTATCCATGAAACTGTTTATTAATTAAGATCCAACAGAAGAGATATAATCATAATATTAAATTTTACTTACAATTGAGATAAAAATATACTTAAGATGCAAACTTACCTAATATATGAAGTACTGCTGCCACAACACTTGGTTTTCCTGCACCATCAACCTTCCTCTTCTGTTTTTCAGCAAGGACAAAACTGGATACAACTGGATTTGACTGGTTTAGGAACTGGTCCAAACAGGTCAGACAGGAAGTCATCCTTTGAGGGAGAGTTCCTCCAACCACAGTGTCATTGTCTCCCATGGTTTCCAACACAACACCCACATCTCCAATAGCACCCCACTGGATGGCCAGACCTGGAAACAGAAGATAATATTGTGTAATTAAGAATTTACCTACATACAATAAAAACAGTATTTACAGCTAGTTTAATATACCATCAGCCAAAACAATCAGCATCTCTGTAAGGGTTGATAGTGATGGACAAGCCACTGGTGACACATATATGGCTAGACCACACTTAGACCTTGACAATATACTGGACACTTTGTCAGTTACCATGGATGATGTTGTTCTGCAATCTGCAGTTTCAGAACAAAACAGTAAATCTCAAATAATATTTTTTCCAATCTAAACTTTTAAGTTTAATACATGCATTTGTTTTAATCCCTTAATTTAAACAATCAATGTCACATTTAACTTTGTCGAAAGTCTCAGTTAAATAATAAAATAATCCCACCTGGCAGACCATCCTGTTTCCTGGTTTCACAAATTCTCTCCATGTAGGAATTTGCAAACCCATAATTGGCCTGGCCTGCATTTCCCCGCCCACTGCTGACTGAAGAGAACACCACAAACCAATCAACACTCTCCCTGCATGATTGACGGGTCACCTGATCCAGATTCCTGGTTCCTTCAACTTTTGCCTTTCCCACTTGTAAGAAATTCTCCACTGTTTGGTTTTCCATAAATGAATCTCTTAGCACCTGATAGAAAACACAATATTTCTGCAGACTACAAAATAACATAATTATACAAGACGTATATAGAATACCAGACTGAAATATTCAAACTCAAGAATACTTCAATTAAATTATAAAAGATTAAAGTCACACTGTTGGTTTCACAGAACTTTTATAACTCTTGTGTTAATCAGTAATATGCACTTATAAGTCATCAGTTGAAAATTTGCCCGAGTATTTAAAATTTGTCATCTATGAAATAACATTAATCTTGTGAAACTGGATATTTTTAGTCAATTACTTTTTATGTTAAATTTCTTGCAAATATGTTAACGTATAAAGTTCAAGAAAATTACATAATAGAGGAGAACTAGACAGTTATTGCTTTACCATGGCCAGATGGAAAATTCCTCCCAGCGGTGCCATCTGATTGGCTGTTTCTACAAGTGACTCGGCTTGACTCATATCTGCCACATCATTGGTTGCCACAGTAACTTTCACGCCCTCCTCTTTCCAAAGGCGCAGACGTCTACTCTGATAACCCGTCTTAATCCCTGACCTTGAGGTGAGTAGGAGGAGCTTAGCTCCCCTGTCAATCAACCACTGGGCTAATTCCAGTCCGAAACCTCCAAGACCCCCAGTGATGATGTATGTTTTGTTGGGTGAACAGAAAGAACGTGGAAGGGCAGGAACTGAAAGCTTTGTTATTGATGGCATCTCATCAGGTGCTTCTTCTCTCAACTAGAATTCAAAACGTATATGTCAAAACATTTACTCCACAATAAAGTATTTATGCTAATTGAACTAATGGTAAAGATGTAATGAAATTGTGGAACAGACAATGTGGCATAATTGAATAGTTTGGAGCATTAAAAGTTTATTTATTTGATGAAAATGTTGCATAAATATAATGTTTAAAGTAAAATAGAAATGATTGATAAAGTGTATATATATTTTATGTTAATATTTTTCTAGGAACTAGCCGTCCTAATGATATTCTTTCGGCAAAGAATCTCTGCATAGAAAAACTTACAAATAGCTATGTCAAAGCATTTGCAAGATTTTACAAATAAACTGACTGCTCCCACCTTGACAAGGACTTTGCCAATGTGCTTCCCCTGAGCCATGAACCTGAAGGCTGCCTCTACTTCTTCTTTGTTGAACGTAGTGGTGTTCAGTGGCTTCACGACTCCAGTCTTTATCCCTTCTGTTAATAATTCTGCCACCTGCGACCATTCACTGTTACCTTCATCGAACAGAGCATCCAGTAGAATTCCATGGAATGTGATGTTTTTCAAGAACACAGACATTCCTAATCCTGTGTTATTTGACAGGTCAAACTTTCCTATTTCCAGGAATCGTCCATGTTGTGCAAGGATTCTAATACTCGCCTGAAGTTTTTCTTCAGCCAAGGAATTCAATATGACATCCACACCTTTCCCTCCAGTAGCCTTTAGTATGTCCCACTCGAAGGTTTCATTTCTTGAATTGGCAAAGCTTTTATCTGTGAGCTGAGGAAATCTGTTTTTCAGATAGTCTCTTTTTTCTTTTGACCCCACTGTGGTGAAGACTTCACATCCATATGCCAGGGCTATTGCTATGGCAGCCTGCCCCACTCCTCCACTTCCTGAATGGATGAGTACCCTGTTGCCCTTGGTAATTCTTCCCCTGACAACCAGGGAATAGTAAGCTGTGGTATAAACAACTGGAACAGAGGCAGCCTGTTCCATAGTCCATTCATCAGGAACCTGCCACAGGAAGTCTTTGTGTACATCTACTGTGGTGGCCAAACCCTTCAATGGAACAACCAAGCATATGATTGGATTTATTGGAATAATAATGTAACACTCCTGCAATGTTAGCCACTATCCATTAGCCAGGAAGAATGCTGGAAATGGCACAACTGCCAAACATTTAAAATTTAAGTCTTAATGTTGTTTTCACAATATTGTTATGCTGGTACTGTTAGATGTGGATGAAAGAAGTGCTTACTCTTTGGTCAAGATCTTGTATAATAATGTCAAGCTACCTTTTCAAAATCAGTATACCAATACATGCCCTGATACTGACAGGAAAAAATTACACATAAAATTCTACCAGACATAATGAGAGATGTAATCTTATAGGCCTGAAGAGAGAATTGAATACACTTGTTTTGTGCTGAAGCACATGCATATAGATTACAAGAAAAATGCAAGAACTTTTTAAGAGTACTGTGTAGTAAATCACTAGGTGTTGGCAATAACCCTTCCCATTAATGGGAAAACATAACAATATCCCTTCTGCCTCATAGCAAAACACTGATTCATATCCATAAAGCTAGAATTAAACCTTTCAGTGGGAAGAGGAAAGTTCGCACAAACATTGCCAAGACAATTTGATGTAAACAATAGTTTGAAATAATCACTTTCTTTGACAAAACAATGATTTTGTATTAACAAATATTTAGGCTGGTGTTACCAGCAATTTAATATTTGCTAAATCTGTACAATAAAATTTAAAATACCTTAGCAGGAAGAAGCCCCATAACTTTCTGACCATTTGCCTCCCTCCCAGAAAACTCCATTCCCAGAATGCAATCTTCGTTGGCCAGGTTTCCTGGAATGGCATCGGGTGGAAGCTTCCCTACAAGGAGATGGAATGTGCACAAATATAGCAAAATTATGTATATTGGCTGTTGTGACTTCTAATTCTCATCTGTGAAACAGCTAAAATGACCAAATCAGATCATTACTGTAAATCTAGTGGCAAATTGATGTGAAAATTGATTTACCTTCCAAAATGTTTTCTTAAATATAGAAAAGAAATGAAGATAAACTAAGAGTATAGATTACGTAAGCAGAATAAGACAGTGCAGATGCGATAATATTATGCAACATCTCGCATCATTTGACACATGTAATTATCTGTCTGACACTTACCTGTGGCTAACATGACATCCTTGACTGCAGTTTAGTATAAATCATATCATTTGACACCTGAAAGTACATGTATAACACTTACCTGTGGCTAACATGACATCCCTGAAGTTGACTGCAGTTTATTCCAGTTCACATCATTTGAGACCTTAAGTATCTATGTGTGTCACTTACCTGTGGCTAACCTGACATCCTTGACTGCAGTTTAGTCCAGTTCACATCATTTGACACCTGTAATTACCTGTGTAACACTTACCTGTGGCTAACATGATATCCCTGAAGTTGAGTGCAGTGTAGTACACCTCACATCTCTTCATGTCTTTGCCTGTTGATGTGTATTTGAGTGGAGACTCAATCCACTGTAGACTGGACAGGTCACCCCTGGTCAGTACATTCACATAGGCAGTACTGGTGGTGACTTGTTCCACTAAAAACACAAAGGCTGAACATTATATATATATATATATATATATATGCAAATCAAATAAGGAAAAAGCATGGTTAGACCATCTATTACCACAATCACAAATTTACACAATAAACCGATGAATTTTAGACAACTGAGTGGTTCACACTGTCTTCCAGTGCAATACTATAAAGGGATTAATGACAGAAAAAAACGGCACTGATTCACAGTTGTAATAAAGTCAACTCTACAACTTCAATGTTTTCTATTGAAATACAATAGAAAAACTTTCCAAATGACATATACAGAAAAAATATATCACAAATGAAGATAACAATATTTTAAGAGTGCATAGCATGAGTATTATATTGTTAATCTTTATGAGTGATATATGTTTTCTGTATATGTCTAATGAGGGGTGTTTTACTTTTATTATCCACCATGTTGTATGATTTATGAGTCAAATTAATGAATATTTAATGAAGAAGGTGAAAAAGGCCGTCAAAAAGCATGGGCAACAGTGAAAATTAAAACTTTAATCTTTAACTTGCAATATCTCAGTCATTTCTGTGTGGAATTTTATGCACTGTAAAAATACCTTTCTAATGATATACAATACATATTTGTAGATTGCATATTTTTGAGATATTAGTGAAAAACTGGAAGTTATTGACTCTTATTATCCACAGTTTGGAGGCGCCATTGTATACCAAAAAATATATCCTGCACCGTATACCCCCCTATACAGGTCAAAAAAAGGTGGGCAGGGGATAATAAAATACAATATACAAACACTGTTTTTGTTGATATGTGTATACAAAGCTAAAGGAACTAAATTTAAGGACTTGGGGATGATAATATGACAATCTATTTGCATCTTAAGCTATGCCACTGTAATCTCACTAGAGTTAAACCATCAGGAGATAGAAAAGAACAAGACCTAACAGAACGATTGCTTCTTTGAAAAAAGTTCACCTTGAACCCCGAATTTCTGATTGGCAACTTTAGTGTGTTCACAATATAAATGGACAATTCATTTGAAAACAATATCAGTGTTTTTGATTTACTATAAACAGATGTATTTGGTTGAACGCTAACAAAAAGACCACTTAGTCTTGCAAAATGTTATTCTGGAAATGTCAGGATTGACTCTTTAACTTGAGAAGAATATAAATATCGTCTCACCTTTCCTGATTGGTCTGTGTCTGTATGATCCCCACACTCCATCCTTGAACACGTTCATCACAAGACCCTTTGACAGCTGACTGCAGACATCTGCAGAGGGTATGTCTTTATCTTCTGTGTTTAATAAACACCTGAATAAAAGAAAACAATCAATAACTAGTACTCCTAATATATTAAGGCATAGTGGTGTCTAAACTTTTTTAAAATTATAAATAATACAAGGTTGTCTCCTGCACACATCTACCAAATTGAAGAAAGAAGTTAGAACAAAACAGTACAAATATGTACAAAGTAGCAGTAAATTGTTCCAATGTTCAAAGCATCAACATCAAATCTATAGTCATACATTCAATTATTTTTGACTCAAGTTTTTACATTTGAGGTAGAGTATGGATTGAAATATAAATTCTATTTGGACTTTTATATCGATCACTGTTAAAATACTGTTTCACATCATAAAATTCATTAATTGATGGGGACAAAGTCATACTTTACCAAAACAAGTTGTAAATTGGTTATTAATTACAACAATATTTTAAAAATACTGCATAGATAGTTCCTTGAAACAATGTTGTACTGACAATTTTAGTATCGATATTGAAATCCAAGGAGTTACAGTGATTGATATTGAAGGGTCAACATTTGACCTCTTCCTTAATTTGAGGCAATATGCTACATGGAAGGTCCATATAAAAGCCATGGTTTAACTAGCTTACTTATCTTTTTGACTAGATAACAACAAACCTTTTTCATAACAAATGTGTTAAAATACACTAAAAAGAAATTAACTGTGCATATTATCCTTGTACCTGAAACATTCTCCCCCAGGCTCCAACCTCAGACAGTTTACCATACCAATGACACCACTTGGCTCTCCATTTGAAACTTGTAAGATACAGTCACAATTTTCTGCCACCATCGCTGTTTTCACCTTATCCACCCACCCATATCCTAAGTCACTGACCTCAATGATCTGCTGTGTTTTCAGACTACTCAATGGTTTCCTGAACAATAGCAGTTCGTTCATCAGTCCGTCATATGTATGCATCACTAGAACACAACCCATATCCTCTATAGCTTTCACCAAGTCTACTGGCTGATCACTTTTGCTCCAACTGTTCCTCAAGAGACCATGTCTGAGACCTGTCAGTGTGTTTATAAATGCCATGTTCTCCACAGGTTTGTGTATTAGTAAGAACCCTCCATCTTTCATGCAGTTGAAGACCCTTGACACTTCATTGACTGTGTCTGAACATTCTCCTGACATCAAACAATTCATCAACACCAGATCAGAGTTTTGCACTGTCTTTGGAAGGGTTTGGTTTGTCTCTTCCAGAACCACTGGTGAAATATCTAAGGCCTCTGCAGAATCTCCAAAGTCTTCTTCCTTATTGCACAAAGCAAAGTACTCTATCTTCAGCATCGGTTCGGTATTGAGCTGGGGAATTACATGGTTGTACATCTGACCTTCCACAGCAGAAATTTCTGTAATTTTTAACCTTGACCCAAGAGTGTTTTCTAATGCTACACCAAGACAGCTTTTCAGCCGCTCGGGTTTCAGCAAAGATCCCATGGCCTTGTCATTATTTAAGCTTGCTCTTCTGGCTTCAAATAGTGTTTTGATATCAGATACAAGATGATCACTGTGCTCTATAATGTCCATATCTTTCAATAACTGCAACAAAGTCTCTCCGGATTTGCTCTCCTTGAGATCAAGCTCTTCTATAAAGCCATTTGGTAGTTCACTGGTCATTTCTCTGACACACTGTTTCAACAGTTCAATGTTATAATCCTCGTTGCTGTATCCATTATTCAGCAGCTTGTCTAGTCCATGTATTAATGTAGCTTTACAATGGTTCAGATAAAGCTTTTGTTCATCATCAACTGGCTTAGTATCCATATATGGAACAAAATTGAAATCCTCCAGAATAGGTGGGGCTTGTTGGCCCTGGCGACGGGGTGCAACAGTTGCATGGAGACCAAGGATTTCTACCCCACCGGCTGAACAGCTGTCTAACAGCTGGTCAACTATGACTGTGGTTACTGAAATTAAAATGCAAAACCTCAGCGAAATCTTAATATTTAAAGAGAACTCTATTAAAAATAACGTTGTGCTGCAGAAATGATACTCCATTAAGTTTGGTCCCTCATTTCATACATTTGATTCATGCTAAGTTGAGTAATTTTATTTTAGAACCAGATATGATCAGACATATTCTTTATTGCAATAATCTTGTTTCAGTGTCATCAATCCACAAACTGTGGAATAAAAATAAACATTTCAGTGTACATGTATTTGTAATTTCTTTTTACACAACTGATAAATAGTTTTAATCTCAGTCAAAGTTAAACTGGAGCTTCTACAGAGGTTTTAAGATGATACATGACTATTAAAGAAAATACATGTATGAGTCAAATGTTTAGAATAGGAAAACTTCCCGAATGATATATCCAGAAAAAATAGATCATGAATGAAGATAACAATATTATACAAGTAAGTAAGTAAGTAAGTAAGTAAGTAAGAAACACTTATAAAGCGCCAAATTGATGTACACATCCTCTAACGCGCTGATGTGCAAAAAGGGATAGTCCAGTTCCAAAACAAGGTCCGTTAGCATATTAGCATCCGATAGGGGAGATAGGCTAAGGTGGAGGATAAGCTAATCTGAAAAGATATGTTTTCAACTGTTTTCTGAAACCAGAAATGCTTTCTATGGTTCTAATGGCTTGAGGAAGCTTGTTCCACTCTGTGGGAGCATATATATTGCATAGTGTGAGTATTATACTGTGTATAATCATTCATGATAATATATGTTTTCTGTATATGTCTAATGAAGAATGTTTTACTTTTAATATCGACCATTTTTATGGTTTATAGATAAAATAAATCCATATTAACAGAAAAAAAAGCAAAAAGACCTCCGTATACACAGCCATTCAAGTGGATATAAAAACTGTAATTTTTAACTCGTGATTACTCCATCATTTCTGTATAGATTATTATGCAACAAAACCCAGCATAAGCGCTGTTAAAAGACCTTTATAATGACATATAATACATATTTGTATGTTACATAGTTTCTGAGATGTTGTTGAAAAACTGGAAGTTATTGACACTTATTATTCATGGTACAGAGGTGCCTTTGTATACAAAAAATATATATTCCACTCTGTATATCCCCTGTACAGGTCGTATACAGCTTGTGGTGGATAATAAATTAGCATACAGTAAACATACCTTGTCCACCACCATCCATTTCTTTAAGCTTACTCTGGTGCACTGTGGGGTCAATTCTCAGTGCTTTAAATCTGGTCGGTAGTCTGAGACTGCGGCCAGGTAGACTCAGTACCTGTATCTGCAGCATGGCATCAATATAAGATATCCATTCATCTGACCACCTCAGTAAGCCCTGGTTACCTTTAAGGATAAACAGCCATTATCATTTTATCAATGTAAAAGTTTTATAATGTAATATTTGGCTGACAAATAGTTTTTGAGCCAATTTGGGGTCCATTTAGGGTTATATGTTTGCAGTTTCTTGGTTCTGTGCATAAATATGAGAGTCACACAGAGCCAAACTGGCAGTTTTTGATGTAAAAGTATTCCAGAATCTTTTCGAGAATAGAGTACCTGAAAACAGCTGAGCTGTGAGAACCTGAAATGTTATAACATACCTCAAAAGCAGGTTTTTAACGTTTGAATATTTTAATTGAATATTTTATTTAAGACTGATTTCATGAAACATGAGAAATTTTGTTTTACCTGCGTATGTTTTTTACAAACCAAAACTATTGAACAAATCATGAGGTAATAACATCTTTAAATTTGGGCTTCAACATGACTTAACTGAAAGCAATTTTATTGTCACATTGATTAGGTTTGTTATGAATACAGTAATAGACTTTTGAACAAATATCACATCTACTCTTGAGCTTCAATTAGGGAGGAAAATGATGCCTAGTATCCAATATGAAATTCACCAGAGTATGTAAAATTTCCCAGTGAGGAAACCCCTGTCTGTTTCCTTGACTTGTGGGCAATTCTGTAAATATAGAGTAAGAAATGTAAAATTCACCACATATCTGAAATTCGCCACATGTGGAAACACTAATAAAATAAATGGAGGTGAGATTGTTGAATGTATAGTAAGTTAAGGCTTTTTGAACTGAAAAAAATACCAAGTTTAAAACAAAATGTAACAAATTTTATTGTAATTTAACTTTTTGTAAGTTAAATACTTACCTTATCCTCACAAATGCTTACTTGGTTTTGTGGAGGCAAAACGTGGCGACCAACAAGAATATTTAAAAATTATTCTTGTTCAAGAGGTGAACCCCGTAGTTAGTGATAAGTGCGCATGCGCACAACACATTGTCGGTTGGACTTTGTCGAGAGATCTTCATTTAATTTTTGGTCCCCTATGAAAACAAACTGTGAGGGGAGGAAGGGTGGGTCTGTCCTAGTGAGGATAAGGTAAGTATTTAACTTACAAAAAGTTAAATTACAATAAAATTTGTTACATTTTATTGCGTAAAATAGCCTTACCTTATCCTCACAAATGCTTGATTCCAACCATAACAGGAGGAGGGGTTTGTTTTGAAACCTCCCTGTTAATAGACTATGGGGTTCACCCTGAAAGCATTTGATGGAGAGGATAAGATAAGCTTAAGAACGCTGAATTAAGATTACTCATTACTGTGAAAAATCTGTGAAGATAAGTAATGAATGCTAACCTCATGAATATTCATGATGCACTGTTGTTGTTGACACTTGATTCAATTGGTATGTGCTATCTTACAGCTACCCATCACCGATTAACTGAATGGTCGGGGATGGCTTCCTGGGTCCATCGAGCAAGATGCTGTCATCCACCAGAAAGGCATCCCCAAGCTGACTTCTATGGCTCCTTAAAAACAGTCATGGGGCCATCTGAAAAAAGAAGACAAATGTCAGTACAAGCTACTGGTATGGCTGAAGACATGTAAGTATGTAGGACATATGAAAAAACATGGAGAATATACTCAAAAATTCACCACATGCTGAGCAGAAACCACTGGGCCTAACTTGAAATCTGATTAGTCGGTGGACTGCCAAGCTACATCCTTCAAATAAAAAGTGGTGAAAGTGTTGTGGCTCTTCCAAAACCATGAGCCTAATACTTGTTCTAATGAGACCCCACCCTTAAAGGCCAAAGAGGCTGACATGGATCTTATGTCATGAGCCTTTACATGAACATTGTCGGACATAGAATCCGAAGATTGATAGGCTAAAGCAACAGTCTGTTTGATCCAAGATGAAATAGTGGATCTTTGAATATCTTTATCAAAACCCTCCTTAAAGGAGATGAACAAAAGATTTTTGCCCTTTTTCTGTGTAGAAGTCCTATCCAAATAGTACCGAAGAGCTCTAATAGGACACAGAGTCATATCATCAGACAGATCGGAGCTCAAAAATGGTTTTAGAGCTGGAATGACTATAGGTCTGATCAAATCTGGACCCTCAGAAGCTAACTGGTTCTTAGCCAAGAAGGCAGGAGAAGGAGAGATAGTGACCTCCTTCCAGTGAGGCTTATGTCTGAGAGAAGAGAATGTCCAAGCGTGCACCTCCCCTCTCCTTTTGCCAGATGCCAAAGCCATCAAGAAAACAGTCTTGAAAGTCAAAACCTTAAGACTTGCATCCTTCAAAGGTTCAAAAGGAGCCTTAGTCAAAGCCATAAGAACCAAAGATAGGTCCCAAGAGGGAATACCTCTATTGAGAATAGGTTTGTCCCTATAAAAGCTTGCAAGAAGTCTATTCAAGTGTATGCTCTTGCCTACTTCCAGACCAAAAGGTCCCAAATGGTCAGAAATTGCAGTTCTGTAGCCAGCAATTGTGGCAGGCTTCAAATTTTTGACAGTAAACAGATGGTTAAAAAATTCTGCTATGTCTGAGCACCAGAGTTCAAAAATGGACCACTTTGACTCATATAATCTTCTAGATGAGGGTCGTTGAGGTGCCTTAATTCTATCTGCCACCTCCTCAGAGAATGATGCAAGTGAGTCTGAGTGGTGTCCAGGTGCCAAACATGCAGATTCAGATACATGAGATTCTGATGGAACTTCTGACTGAAAGGTTGTTTTAGCAGATGAGGCCAGTGAGGCAGTTGCAATGGGGGCTTGGTTGACAGATTGACTAGATCCCAAAACCAATGGATTCTGGGCCACCCTGGTGCTACTACTGTCATTCTGCACCTGTAGGTGTTCATTTTCTGTATGACCTTTGGCATGAGAGCTATAGGACAAAAGGCATAGCCGTCCAGACCCTCCCAGGAGATGTTTAATGCATCTATGTTCATAGCATTTGCATCTGGGACTGGTGAGACATAGATTGGTAGCTTGTGATTCAACTTGGTGGTAAACATGTCCACTATTGGTGTGTGCCAAACTTTGCAAATTAGACTGAATATTTGAGGATGAAGAGACCATTCTGTCTGAATTATTTTGTCTTTCCTGGAGAGACTGTCGGCTATGACATTGAGGCAACCCTGAATGTGTCTGGCTCTTATGAGTATGTTTCGAGGATTGCAGTAGGCCAAGATGCGCCAAACCAGGAGACACATGTCCCATGAGTGTGTTCCCCCTTGTTTGTTCAGATAACTGACTACAGTGGCATTGTCTGTTGCTATGAGAACCCTTTTGTCTAGAATTCTGTTTTGAAAGCTTTTTAAGGCCAGAAACACTGCCTTTAACTCTAGGAGATTGATATGAAGCAATTTTTCCTGATCTGTCCAATTGCTACTGACTGTCATGTTTTCTAAATGAGCTCTCCAACCCTGGTTAGACGCATCTGTGAAAATAAGGGTATTGTGTTCCTGAGGATGTAAAGGACAACCCTTTCTTAAATTTTGTGGATCTTTCCACCACTGAGGATAACTTTTCAGAAGATTTGAAACTGGAATCTTCAGGTCTAAAGACTGGGGATAATGCCAATGTGTCTTCAGGTACCACTGAAACGGACGCATGTGGAGCCTGCCCATTGGTATTGTTTTTTCTAGGGATGCTAATACACCTATCAGGGACATAAGCAACCTTGGGGTTGTTTGTGATACGACCTCCATGTCCTGAACAGCTTTGCTAGAATTTTCAACTTCTTTTCGGTTGGAAAGACTTTTCCCTGTAACAAATCGAAATGGTAGCCCAGAAAGTCGATTTTTTTGTGTAGGTTCGAGCTCTGATTTTTCGAAGTTTATCACAAAGCTGAGATCTTGCACCACATGAATGAGTTCTTTTGTCTGTACACGACATTGGTGGCTGGTATTTGCTCTTAACAACCAGTCGTCTAGATACTGGTGAATTCAAATTCCGCGAGACTGAAGAACAAGCCTTACTTCTTGCACGATTCGCGTGAACTCTAGAGGTGCTGTTGCTAGCCCGAAGGGCAGAGCTTTGAACTGATACGTTTGCTTGTCCACATGAAAGCGAAGCAAATGATGCGAGGCCGGGTGTATGGGAACATGAAAGTACGCATCCTTGAGATCTATGGACACTAGCCATTCCCCTTTTGTAAGCGAATTTCGGATGATCTCTGCAGTTTCCATCTTGAATGTCGGTACCTGCAGAAAGCTGTTCAGAACACTTAGGTCTATTACTGGGCGCCATTTTTTCCCGGGTTTTGGTACAAGAAACAATCTGCTGCAAAAACCTAGAGTTGTGCATACCTTGAGAGGGTAAATAGCCCCTTTTCTGAGCATATCTGCTACGCAATCTGTTAGAAAGCGATGCTTTTCCGGTGTGCTGTAACCACTGCAAATTGTGGGTAGCACTGACTTGGGCGGATTCGATTGAGGAATTATTTGATAACTGAACCTCAAGATCTGCACAACTCTTGGATGACAATGAAGGCGCTGCCATACCTGGCAATATCTTTGCAAATGACCTCCATGTAATAGAAGTGGATAGTCACTTGCGTCTGTTGCCTCCTCGTCTTGAAGACGATTGGTAGGACTTCTTATTGAATCTATCTGGTTGGCCACGAAAAAACTTGGAACCAGAGGAGTACGAGGAAGAAGAACGCCTGTCATCAGAGCGACTATTCGACTGGAAAGACTGGCGGTTATCAGCCTTCAATCTTTTAGGGGATCTGTCCTGTTTCTTCTGTATTTGATCCAGTGTAGTGGGACAAAATAAGTCCATAGATTTTAAGCCTGTCCTTCGTAATTTGTTAAAGTCGTGTTCCTGCAAGTGTGATGCACAGACTTTAAGGATGGAATCCCTTCTTGCAAGCTGTAAATTACAGGCCAAAGCAATGGAAAGATCTGTGACAGACTCCAAAGCCTTATCAAGTGAGCTAAGGCAGGCCGACTGCATTTGAAGGTGGGATAAAAGCTTATCAGAGTCCCTGAAAACATCTGAACCACCCTGTTGAAGCAACTCCTCCATAGAAGATGATGTTTTGCCAATAGCCTTCATGAACCAATTGACATAAGATAAAATTTGCACACATTCTCTAGTTACAGTCTCCATACTTGTATGTTGCTTGATAGGTACATGAACTGAAGATGGAATTGCCTTTGGGAAGAGTGATCTGAAGGCATCTTGGCATTTGGGTGCAGAGTTCGAGAATTCTACCATAGATGACCTGTAGAACTTCATGGGAGGCCTGTTATATTGCAAAAAATTACCAGTGTTGACAGGACTGCACTGCAACCTCTCAGGCTCACCTTTCTTTGGGTTACCAGAAGCTTTGGCCTCATAAAAATCCCAACGCTGAACTATGGCTTCCAAAGGTGGCATGACCATAGGAAGAACCTGTTTCTTCTTTGAATCCTTGCTCTTGGAGCCAAAAATTTTGGTAGGTTGGTCAGAGGATTCTTCTGGAACTTCAACCTGTAGCAAAGCTCTGACAGCAGCCAAAGTCTCCCTGTACGTGGGATCTTCTTCAACCTCCTCATGAGGAGATGGAGATCTGAGCCTCTTACGTGATGAAACACTCGTAGATTCATGGACCGAACTGACAGAGAACGCGTCTTCACCAGATTCCAAAGCTCTAGGGCGAGGCTGGTGGGGTGTCGGTAAAGAAGATGAGGAAGACGAATTCATCTTCAAGGAAGTAATTTGTGACTGCATATCTTCTAATCTCTGTAGAATTTTTAGCAAGGATTCCTCTGCTACAGGCTGAGATTTCTCAGCTGTAGGGGAGTGATGAGGGTCAGATTCCTGCCCTAACAAGGAGTCTTCCACTTCTTTGGAAACTATAATGTCTTTAGATTTTTTCTTTGACTTAGAACGAAGCTTTTTCTTCTGCTCAGAAGTAAATTGTAAGCAGTTGAAGCAATCTTCTTCTTTTGAAGTGACGCAGACATCCTGACCCTTGCCTTTGTCTCCACAAGGGTAACAGAAAAGGTGGGTGTCCCAATCATACAGTGGGTGACCACAACCAGAAGCACGCTTCGTAGATTTCAACTGTGATTCAGCCATGATGACCTTCCAAAGTAAAACGCGCAGCCTCCACGACGACCAAAAATTGAATGAAGATCTCTCGACAAAGTCCAACTGACAATGTGTTGTGCGCATGCGCACTTATCACTAACTACGGGATTCACCTCTCGAACAAGAATAATTTTTAAATATTCTTGTTGGTCGCCGCGTTTTGCCTCCACAAAACCAAGTAAGCATTTGTGAGGATAAGGTAAGGCTATTTTACGCAATAAAACACCTTTTTTAACAGAATTAAGTAAGAATTTTAGAGGTGGCGAAATTTAGATTTCTGGCGAATTTTAGTCTCCTTACTCTATATGAGTTTGCAGAATGCATTAAGCCTTGATTTGCCTCATCCAAAATGGAACATATTTGGATGATTTTATCATACTTTTCAAGAGTTCTCCCAGTGACCAATTTCAAATATTTTTGGCGAAAATTCACATTTCTTACTTTTATTAATGCATTCTAACCTTCATTGTTAGCAGAATGTATCCCCTGAAATGTGGGTCCGTAGTCGTAGCCTCTGAGTCTCAGTTCTTTGTACACATCTCCTGCAGTCAATGCTATCAAATGCTCACTGTCTGTCTCTGTTGTTTCACACACAGGAATCTGGAGCACAGGGTCACTGGGCATACTGACCACTCCACTGACCACCAGACTTCCTGATTCTAGGACTTCAAACTGACCAGAACCAGCACAAACACTGACCTCAAACTTCACCTGACCTACAAATACATGAGAAGAGACTAATATCACTTGACCTGACATTTAAATATAAACATTAAATTTAAGTGACAAGTAAAAATTACATGAGTATGATATTTGAAACTGACCATGCACAAAGATGAGGTAATGAAAACAAATTGTTGAATTCATTGTATATCTGAATAAAGAACAAAAACATAACCATAGAGAATTGCAGATCTCAAACTTTAATTTAATACAAACTATAAACAGCAAAATTGGTACTGCTAACTGATTTATGTGTTAAAAATATAAGCTTTGAACAAAAATATACATAGTGAAGAAGTAGCAAAACAGGAAATCAATGCTAAAATGTTCAAATAATAAATAAAATTAAAATTTCTTTTCAACCATAGCTTCTGAGACAATTGGCCTGGATGAAGGACCGACTGGATGGACATACTATGCACGTTTTGATGTTCGTAAAAGTTTGTATTAATCTACACAAACTACTACCTTCATTTGGCAATATTGTGGCTCTGTGGATGTGCACATTCTTGAACTCTACTGGCATTTCTTTGTAGTTTCTTCCTTTCATTTTGGCAAGGGATCGCCATGCCAACACCAGGTATCCTGTTGCCGGAAATAAGACCCGTCCGTCTATTTTATGACCTATCAGGTAACGATCTTCTGAATCAGGGGAGATGTCCACTTCATACAGGAAATTGCTGTTGGATCCACCGCCACCTGGTGAATGAAATGTAAACATTTGTTGAAGAAAGATACTCAGCATTTGCTTAGTATACTATGGTTTAGCTTTTTGGAACTAAGACAGAAATCTTTTCATCCCATTGTAAAAATGAGACTTTTGGTAAAACCTTCTTCTGCATGATTTCTTTGCGGAATACATTCTGATAACTACACCTCATATAAGAGCTGGATACAAAAGTGGTACATTTTTCAAAATTCATCACTATTATTGATATTTATTATACCTCAAGTGTGTATCAGCCAATCAGATTGCAGTATTTGCGGGCAATATGACGTGATATTGCCCGTTTTGAACAAAAAATATCACACAGATGCCCTTTTCGTCTCAGAATGTAAACAAACTACATAAATGTTGTTTACTAGATACGTCATTGTTACGTCACATAATGATGTACATTATTCAAGCAAGGAACAACAAGCGAAGGGGAGGGGGAGTGATATTGATTTTCTTCAGTCTCTTTGTAGAAAAACTGGGGAGTGAATGACGTAAATGGAATTGGTTTGCGACATCACATTTCATTGTTTACTTAGTCAGTAAAAGAACTAATTTATTCTTTATAAAATTTGTGTTTCTTTTTTTGCTACCTTTATTGACAGAGACTTTTCAAACAACATTCTTTTCTCTTCACCTATACTTTTATAGCACCTAATCTCTGCAAAGGCAGACTGCTGCACTTTTGTATACAATTATTGCTAGATTGAAAAACAAAAATAAAAAATAAATACTTTCGGTATAATAAACAGAATAAAACACTTCTGTCTGGGCAATATTGTATTTATGAAATTCATAAATATTCATAAATCACAATATTGCCCAGAAAGAAGTGTTTTATCCTGTAATTATTGCACATATTCACTTGATCATCAAGTAATACCAAAGTAAACCATAAACCACATGGTGACACTTAATCACTGACTTCAATCTTCCATTAAATTGGGTCCACTTTTGATAATTGATACAACTCCACAATTATCATTTGTTGTGTAATGACATTTCATTTAACACTACCGTAAATGACCTATTTAGCGCACAGTGCGCTAAGCAAAGTCTATTTTTATTCAATATTTGTTAGGAAAAAATGTCCCTTTTAGCGCACCCATCATGAAACACTTTCCGGGATGAAGTTTCGGTCAATCCGGTAGAAAAACGGTGTTTCGACATTTAGAAATACCCACTTCCTGTAAATATGGCGGTAGATGAAAACAAACTCGAAAGTCGTGACAAAAAATTCAATTTATTAAGTAAAAATACATACAATATATAAAAAATATGTGGATATTGTTCACTGTCACCAACGATATTGCTGGGAAAAAGAGGTAGGGTGCGGTTACAAGGGCGGATGCGCTAAATAGGTCATTTACGGTAGTTCATGATGTACTGTATGCAATTACCTATAATGCTTATTTGAATATACAGGGATCCATACTTTCATAACACTGCTAGCTTTTTGGCCCAATGACATAATTTAAGCACATCATACAGGGCTATACATCAAATCTTAAGGAAGCACAGAAAAAAAACAAGCATCAATTCATAAAGTCTTTGTGAAATGGATTTATTTCTGCAAAAAATAACATTCATGTTTCTAATTTTAGATTTAAATGTTAAAGTTTTCATCCCTAGACAAAACTTTTGTCAACATTAATGTTATCTTTAAGAATTGACAAATCCAAATGCCTGTTGGGATATCGCTTATCGTGAAATATTTTATAAACCCTGTTGTTTACAGCACTTACCTGGTTTGACATATATACAGTAGAAACTCGGTTATCTGAACCCAATGGGAGACATACAACCTGGTCCGATAATTGAGGGGTTCGGACAGATGAAGGAACCCGAAATTCATCGTCCATGGGTTACCAAGTGGGCGATAATTGAAGAAAGATTGTTTTTATGCACTAAATATAGACATGGGTTGTCATTCATGAAATAGTTTAATATATTTGTGTTATATAATATAACACCCATTTATTGCCTCCCTGGGTGCGACTTGGAATATGTCTAATGTCTTGATGATTTATGCCTAATGAATTGGATGGTGTGCCTTAGAATCCATAGATACGGAGATTAAGCACTTGGACAACTGATTGATTAATTGATTGATTGATCATATAACTGACCCCCTAGTTGTGACTTACTTGCTCCATATCTAGGGATCTTATCATTTTTTTAAATATTAGGCAGACTTGACATGTATTATTATGAGACACTTGTCATGGAAATGCTTATTTGGGATGCTTGTTTAAACATCACATTTGACTGATAAATTTGTGATTCTGATTGCCTTTTCACACCTCGCTTTTGGTCTTTAAAGTACTTTTGAGAGTATACCTGCAGCAAAGTCTTCATGCTTTGGTACAGCCCAGGACATGGAGTGGTCCCACTTAACCAGTGGTGACAACATGGGTGTGCCTTGTGACACTGGAAACTTGACTGGTCTATGAAGTCTCAGAGGGTTAAAGTCTATACCAGCCATGTAAAGCCTATAAAATACAAGAGTAAGAAATTCAATAAGTTTTTTAGTTCTCTATGATTTACTTTAAATACAATAATGTAGACATGTAATGTACAACATATAATGTGCAAATAAAAAAAAAAAAAAAAGAGAGATTAAATAGGTCACTTTAAGTATGCTTGTTGAGTATATGAATCCCCAATTATCACTCATGGAAGTTAAGTATCCACAGAGAGAATACACTTTTACATCTAAATGTTTCCTGTGTGTTAACTCACGAAATCATAAATAAAAAGTTAAATATCAAATAAATTTTTTGCATGAATCAATCATCATGCTTCAATAGTTATACTCAGGCTGAGAAATGTGAGGTCCTGAGAACTTATGTGGTAGCATTCCTCATACTATTGTTTTAATGCAGATAAGATGATTGGTCAGTTTAAAATAGGTTGCAAAACTTACAAAATCCATCAGTAAAACTTTAAAGTGTGGCAACTTTTAGTGAATATGTCTGTATTTAATGTGGAAAAAAAGTCACAAAATGCTATGAAAACCTTCTGTAAATGTTTGACTGCCCCAAATACAACCCTATCTTACTCACCTCTCTTCAGGACAAATAGACATCTGACTTAACAAGGTTAACTTTTAATTTGCATTATTTTTTGAAGAAATGTATCAACCTACTTTCCCAGAGAGCTGAGCAGGTATTCCAAGTTGTCCTGGTGATTCCTCTTCATCAGTCCCACACACAAACAGTTTGCACTGAGTGACCTCTTCAGGATGGCTTGCAGCAGGCAGTGAGGGGCGATCTCAATGACAACAGCCTTGTCTGGAATGTGTTGAAGAGCTTCCTGGAACAACACAGGGCTCACCAGGTTGTTGACATGATAGTCTGCACTGGAATACTTGGCTAGATCATCTGCCCAGTTGCATTCTGGGATAGAACTGCTGATCCAACGTGAACTTCTAGGTCTGTTTTCTTTTATGACCTGCAAAATGGGTAATTCTTCTGCTGAACTGGTTGAATTAATTGACAAGTATTTCCATACAATAACATATCCAATAACTAAACTTTTGTAGCACTTCTATACTCACCTCTGTACTAGAAAATCAAAGAAAATTACTGTTCTAAAATAATATAAATGTTGAACAACCATGAGCTTGTAATATATATGTTGCAGTAAATATGCAAAATCAGTAAATAGGCGTATTTACTGAAAATTTCAGTAAATATGCGTATTTACTGAGTTCACATATTTACTGTAACATATATATACATTTGTTAATGAGGCTAAGAGGAACTTCAGAAAGTAGCACTCCAAATCTCACAGATGCTGTTTGAGATTTCATGTACAACTGGAATTGTTCTGATTATATCTATCATGCCATACCTTTGTGTGTGCTATCATGAAAATAATCCCTAAAGATCTAAATCATGAGAATAGTAAAAAAGTAATGAACACTCCAATAGAAGAATAATTCGTTTTTTTCACATATGAGACCTTACAGAAAGAGCATATTAACTCAGACGAAAGTGGGAAATGTTTTTTTACTTAGTAAAACCAAGTCACCTGGTTAAGGTTCAAGAAAGTAGTGACCTCAAATTATATTTGACAAAGTAGAATAAGAATTGTGTAAATTATCTGAACTCTAAAGAAAGGGCGATTTTAAATTGTCAAATTTTCTAATAAAGTTTGATACTTGGTCAAAGTATTTAAATGGCTAACAGTGAATTCTCCAATTAAAAAATTGGTTTTAAAGGTAAAATTTACCACAATATACAAAATTTACAATTGAGGGAATTTTCTTAATTCTCTTTCAATTATAAGGGTCACAAGTCTTACAATTTGTACCACAAAAGCTTACCTTTTTCAAAGCTTCTTTCAATGCTGGAGCTGTATTTGCCATGTAGTAAGAATGGAAGGCCACACCAGCACTCTGCACCTCTTTAGCAAAGATCCCTTCAGATTTCAGCTCAGTAACAAATTTACTGACGGCTTCTGCTGGACCTGGACAGAACAAACAAGGTATTGCACATAGGAAAGAAGTATTGATGGCAAAATATCAATATCTCCTCATTCTAATCCTAATTGGCATTACTATAATTACCTGACACAGTGACTGTATCCAGAGCATTATGACAGGCAGGTACCACCCCTTCAGGACACCTTTCTTTGGCTTCTGTCCACGTCAGACCTACAGCTGCCATGCCCCCTGGTGGCAGGCGAGCTTCCTGTACACAGCGCCCTCTCCAGTATGCAGCCAGTACTGTTTCTTCTGCAGTGAGTCCACCATCTGCATATGCACAGCCAAGCTCCCCCACTGAGTGTCCCACTATACCATCCGGGGATATACCAAGTGCACTGAGGGAATCCACCAAGGCAACCTGTAACATGTGTTACAATTGTTACTGGCGTAATCAATACAAACGTTCCTGTAAAACAATACCGAGTACATTATACGCATTACATATATTGCAACACAAAATGTATTTATTTACAGGACCTAAAAGGGTTTAGCACCAAAATGACAATATAACAGTGACTTCATCTAAAGTTGAATAAATAAGCACGGATCTAAAGCAAGACAATCATCACCGAAGATATCTCATAGTTAGTTGTTCCGAGTACATTAAACAGCAAATGTAATTTACTCTAAGTCAGTGTATCACTGCATATTGATATAACAGAACACAATATATGAGCATGTATCTGAGTTCTTACATATTTTAGCATTTCACATAACTATCACAAGAAATTGAGAGCAATATGAAAGCATTCTTACTTAATTCTGACTTAAGATTACTTAGGAATACTGGCACAATATCTACCTTTATGAGGTTATTCAACTGTACTGTCGGACAAATATATAATGATGGAATTTGTATATTCTCTATACATATCGGGTCAGCCAATGCTAATGCATAGTGTTTATTTACTGTACCTTATACCACTTTCACACTACAGGCGGTATCACCCGCGGTAACCCACGTTTAATGAAATGTCCCTGTCCTTGGATCACTGCCTGACGTCAATTTGCGACCTTGCAAGTCAGTGGCGAACCATCCATTACTACGGAAGTTTTGAAATGTTTATATTTCCGAGCATGTGAAGATGATTTTGCGCATGCACATATGAATTTCTTAGTACGACAACCAAAGGTGTGGTCTATGGTGTACATAAGGTTGTGATTCGGTCGTCTTTCAGTGTAACAAGGTGACACAAGGTAAGTTTAGGTAATGGTCGTTTATAGTACTGTCATCCTACTGTTATTGATGGTTAAAAAACCGTGTCCAATCAGTGGCCGTCCACCTGTAGTGTGAACAACTCAGATGAAATGGGGCTGCCTGGGGGCGGTTCTGCCACCAAGTAAAACTTCAACCGCAGAACGTACCACCTGTAGTGTGAAAGTGGCATAAAGTCTTATTTATTCAACCAGGTCTTTTAAATACAGGCCATCTTTCTCCTTTGTTAAAATGCAATGGAATATGACTTTGAATCAAATCAGTTTATTAACAATGGTTTGATCTTTATATATTATGCCATTTTATTCACCTGTATGGCTGCAATGCCCACAAAGGAGTTGAGGGTATCTTCAAATGTATTCTCATTCCCATTCATCAGCATCTCATACAACTTCACACCATATGGCTGAAGCACTGCATCACTCTGTGCTATACTATGTCTGAAGCTGTCAATCACCATCAAGTCCCGCCCCATCCCATGCCACTGTGTGCCCATTCCAGCAAAAGCAAACCAGACTGGACGTGAATCTGGTAGACATTTCTGAAATTACAAAAGGATTTGATACACTTTCTGAAGCTGTTAATTACCTTTAGTTTTTCGACAATTCCATTCTTTCATCCCATTCAATTCATCCCTGTCTAGTTGCTAGTTGTTACCACAATCTGAGTTGTCCCTACCTCATTGTTAGTACTGCCTAAATCTTTTTGATATCTCTGATCCCTAACTGGTTGGCACTCGTTAACCTAATGTCTTTGACTGAAACCTGGTTGTCAGTAGTTCCAGAATTTTATTTGATCTGTACCTCCTTGAAACCAATGGCAACCATCCCTACCTGGTTGCCAACGGTTACTAAGATCTCTTGGATCCCTACATAGTTACCACTAGTTTACCTTAATTTCTTTGTTCTCAACCTGGGAACCAGAAGTTACCTGAATATCTTTGATCCCCGTCTGGTTGTTGAGCAGTGTGTATCCTCTGTATGGATGAGTGGAGGGCGAGGTGTTTGCATTCTCCTGTAGTAAGGCTTGCATCTCAATATTGGTGGACTTCTCACCTACTCTGTCCAGAATGTATTCCAAACCCTGCCATTAAAAATCAACAAAGCTAACAGTGAAGCAAGCAAATATACAAGTACATTGGGACAAGATGCACCAGACTTGTGCATTATCATCACATACTTTGACTGACCTGGATGGAGGGACCTTCCCAGAAATCCAAGTTGCAGAGGTTAAATTGAATTATATTACATATTCGTTCATGATTCATTTCTTCTGGGCATACAGGATCACACTATTACAGCTCAGCTCATATTTCATCAGAGAGGTTGGATGTGGAAGCTCTTGACCATGATACCACTGAGAAAATATGCACTAATGTTGGGACAGGAACCACCAACTTTGTGCTTTATAACTGAATTAACTAACTGATGTAATTCAATATTTCATAAAGTTTAACTTATTGAACCAATGAACACACAAACAATATGTTAGCAATGATTCATATAAAAATAGGATACAATAACAAATACTGATCCGTATAAGAAGTCCCATTTTTGAATAGAGTTTATCTTATTAAAAGATCTGTTCAATTCATCATCTTTCTGTTAAGCATTTCTAGAATATCAAAAGTTATTTTATTCCATCCATGCATGCTTGAGGCTTAGATTTCATCACTTTGGCTCTGTCTTTTGACTAAAATTTGGACACACAATTATTCTTTATACTACTCAGAGTTACATATCAAAATATATTTCAATGATGTAGAATACCAGTAGAACAGTGGATTACCTCGGGTGTTCTTGCTGAGAATGTGAACAGCCGTTGTGCTGAAGCAGCAGAATGTGCTGTTTTCTTTGGCTCCACCTGGTGAGACTTGAGTACAACATGTACATTGGACCCTCCGAACCCAAATGAGTTGATGCCCACATATCCTCCATTCCACGGAGTGGGTTGACTCACCACCTTCATTCGGCCATCCACTAGACCAGGGATGTCAGGATTTGGAGTCGTGTAGTGTAGGTTTGGGGCTAACGTCTGGTCTTCCATGGAGATCAAGACCTTGGCAAGAGCTGCCAGCCCTACAAATACAAAATGCATGGTGCTTTTTCAAGGCTTTTTTCAAAATTTTTGATATGAAAACAATGGTTGAGAAACCAAATTGGTAATATACAAGTGAAATTTTCAAAAAATATCATAAGGATATGGTCAGGTTCAACTACCTTTTAGGCAAAACACCTTTTCACCAAACACAAGTCCAATTAAATTATTCATTTAGCTTCTAGCGTACAGCCTATAAATATTAATTGTGTGTATGTACAGCAAAATGATGTTTTCAAGGTTTAAAACAACTAGTTGTTTAGGCATTTACTTATTTGGGAAATATATATTTATGTAGCATTAGAATTTGCTTTTAGGAAACTAATTATGGCAAATATAATCAAGACATTATTTTTCAAATTTTAATGTTTTTACTACGTCAAACTGTCTTTCAGCAAAATATCTTTCACCTGAAGCAGGCTCTGGGTGACCCATATTTGACTTGGTAGAGCCAATAAGAAGAGGTTTTTCTCTCCCCTTTCCACAAAAGACCTCTACAATAGTGTTAACTTCTTGCGGATCTCCAGCTTTGGTTCCAGTACCATGGGCTTCCACATAACTCACACGAGTTGGGTCAATACTGCATTCACCATAAACATCTTCCAGAAGACGCCTTTGTACAGCCCCAGATGGAAAGGTTATGCCTAAAGGACGGCAATATTTGTGTGGACTTAAATACATAAACACATTTGTAATGATTTTACATATAATGGGTGAAAGCTGTGATTCCATGGACACAATTATAATTCAAAATCTGAAAAATAAAGATGATGTTTATCAGTTAAGTATTACGTGTTTCTGTAAATCTCAAGGTGATTGGCACTTAGCAATGGATAATAAGGGAATCCGACTATTTTAAAAATTGGATGAGAAAAGACACTTTCCATAGTTTTTGAAAACATTTGTTGAACATTTTTTCATTAGTGGATTTTGTGGACTATTACTGTTAACGGTGTCCCAAAAATCCTTCCAAGTGGGTACACTGACAGTGTAACCTTATTGCCTATCATAGATAGCAAATTGAATGACACTGCAAAAGGCTTTGGAATAGAATTCCTAATGAAAATATTGCCCTAAATGAAAGCAATATGTATATTGGGATTTGATTGTGTTGGAGACTTTTCAACAATACGTAGCCTTTAAATATGTTCAAGTGTGCCAGTGGATCAAGTAGCTATTGACAAACCATGGATTACCTGAGCTGAAAAGATAAAAGATTTGATCTATTTTTTTATTATTTTTCACAATTTTGAATAGAGTTTTTCATGACTCAGGAAACCTAAAGGGCTTATTCAGTTATGAAGCACCCTCTTTCGCTGTAATGACTGAATAAAACATTCGCTTTCCTCCCTGAGACATCTTCTGTCAGTTCTTTTGATTTGTCTTGATCCAAAAGTTAATCTATCAAAATGAATGGATCAAAGTTAATCTTAATTTGATCAGAAAGTCAAACCATTTTTTTGAGAAAATCTGAGCTGATCCAAAAATCTGATCAAAGGTTGATCATTTTTGCTCATATTTGATCTAATCTTCACTGATCTATGTTAGTAATACTGCCCCTGCACTTGTAGAAATGACATATGATTTGATCACATCAGATAAAATGTCTTATTATTAACTTTACTTTTTGTATGTTACGGCTTCATGCTGTGACAACACACTGTTGTATTAATTAGTGGCAAACTTTTATTGTGCTTTGGATTATTAGAGAAAACTGTCATGGTGCAACTTTCTGCCAAGAAGATTTCTTCAAGTTTTTCTGCCATTGTAAATTTACATTTCAAACACATTATTTGTACATTTTGCTTTCTAACCTTGTTCCTTATTTCCATCCGAGTTAGTTTTAGAATGTACCAGTGTGGCGTAGACTCTCCTGGCTTGTTGTGCTTTCTGTAGATACACACACACTACAGCCTCACTGCGACAGTAGCCTCGACCTGATGCATCAAAGGATTTGCACGCTCCATCTGGTGACAGCATGCCTGAAATAAGTAGTCAAGTAATAACTAAGAATTTTAACATAAAAAATATTCATCAATCTTGAAACCAGTTAACTAAACTGTATTTAACAACAAAATAATAAAGTTATATCACTGAATAAGGAAATATCAAGCTGACAAATACTATTCAGGGGCGTAGGAAGCAGTTTTGGGTTGGGGGGGGGCGAGGAACCAGATTGCACCGACGCGACGCAACACCAACAATTTTGATTAATTTTACAGAATGTATTGCATATAGGTAATATTCAAATGGTCCAATTAAAATATTTTAAAGTTCCTTTACCAAAGGAAATCTTTGTGACGAGATCAATCCTAAGTTTTCCTGACCTTGTATGGATATAGAAATACATATAATCACCTCTGCATTTGAAAGGTATTTCTAATATCTTGACTACATGTTTCCAGAACCTGTGACCTTTCCTTCAAGTGCTGAGCTGATACAAGATCTATTTTTAGCAAGGTTAATCCCCAAAATGAGGGGGATGTATAATCGTTGGACTGGCCAGGTCCAATAAACACACAGTAAAGAAAGAAGAGATTTCTGGGAAAAATCTTATCAGCTGACAAATTGCTGTGCTATGCAATTGCTCTGTGTGAATTGAAACTACATGTCTAGGTTCTATTTTAAATTAGTAACATGGTAAATTAAAAGTAGAATATTACTATATGTATGATTTTGGTCTGCATAAGTGAAACGTTTTACAGAATTTTACAAATCCCATGACAGATTAACTGAAAATGTTCCTTTTTACAAATCATAAAAATAAATATTTTACAGTTCAAATTGGAAAATTTAAGAATTAAATTAAATTTTTATAAGATAATATCTTACCTAGTGGACCGGTGCAATAGTCCGGCGCCTAGCCGGTCCCGCCAAACATTAGAAAAAAGTCCCAATGAGTCCTGAGGAAGCAATAGGGAAAAATTCCATTTGGTCCCCCATCTATCCTGAGAGGTAAGGAAGACTGCAGAGCAATTTTTTTTTTTTTTTTTTAATTTTTTTTTTTTATACATATTTACAAAGAAGATTCAAACTTAATCTCTAATCTGTTGAGCTGCTACCACCGGGCCCAGGTGGTATAGCTCAGAATCTGCCCAGGCTACATCCTTTAGGTAGAACTGGGTGAAAGTGTTATGAGACTTCCAATGGCAGGCTGATAGAATTTGATCTAAGGGTACGCCTCCCTGAAAGGCTTTGGAAGCCGCGAAAGCCCGGACATCATGAGCCCGAACTTGATGCAAATTTTGAGACTGCTCATCCGAGAGTTGGTAACATAAGCCAATCGTTTGTTTGATCCAGGAAGAGACAGTGGCTGGCACAATGTCTTTCTTGAAGCTCTTCCGAAAAGAGACGAAAACCAACTCCTTGTCTGACCGAAGGTCCTTGGTTTTGTCTAGATAGTAACGCAAGGATCTCACCGGACACAAGGTCCTGTCCTCCTTAAGAGACTTGTCCAAGGTCGGAGCAAGAGCCGGGATTATAACCGGGGCTACACAACCCGGACCCTCCTTAGCCAGGTGGTTCTTGGAGATGAAACTTGGGGAAGGGTACAGGGAGACATTAGACCAATCCTCTTGATGCCTGATGTTCCTATGTACCCAGGCATGAATCTCGCTTCTTCTTTTGCCCGACCCTAAGGCAAGAAGGAAGACCGTCTTAAAGGTAAGGTGTTTAAGGGAAGCCTTCCTAAGGGGTTCAAAGGGAGGTTTCGTGAGCTGATGAAGAACCAAGGAAAGGTTCCAGGAAGGAACACCCCTCCTACCCTTAGGCTTGTCCCTATGGAAACTGTCCAACAGTCTGGTAAGATTCTCATCCTTACCAATGTTTAACCGGCCATTTCCTATCTTGTCGGATATAGCAGTCCTATAACCATCTATCGTGCTAGGTTGCAGATGTTTCTCCTGAAAAAGGTAGAGCAGGAAGTCAGAGATCTGCTTTATAGAAGGAGACCTGAAGTCCACCTTATGTTCCTCACACCATCTGACAAAAACGGACCACTTTGATTCGTAGATGGCTCTGGTTGAACGTCTCTGAGGAGCTTCAATTCGTGTTGCCACTTCTTCAGAGAAGCCTGCCTGTTGGATGGCAAAGGCCCTAGGAGCCATGCATGCAGATTCAGACTGTGAAGGTCCCTGTGAGGACACTGATTGAATGGTTGAGTCAATAGATTCCCTACTCTCGGCAGCCTTAGGGGAATTTGTACTAACATGCTGACCAGATCCCAAAACCATGACATGTTGGGCCATCCTGGTGCAATGAGAATGACTCTGCGGAATCCCTGATCTATCAACTTGGAGACCACCTTCCCTAGGAGAGCCACCGGAGGAAAAACATAGGCATCCAGATCTTGCCAGGGAACGCTGAGAGCATCCACCTTCCAGGCTAGCAGATCCGGAACCGGGGACACAAACCTGGGAAGTTTGTGATTGAACTTGGTCGCAAATAGGTCCACCTCCGGCTTGTGCCATCTTCTGCAAATCTGGTCGAAGACTTCCTGCAGGAGGGACCATTCCGTTTGTATCACCTGACCGTGCCGGGACAACTTGTCCGCAATGACATTGAGGTGACCCGGAATATGTCTTGCTCTTAATACAATCTGCCTCTGGTTGCACCACATCAGCAGCCTCCAGAGGAGAGCACAGAGAGAGCCGGATTTCATACCGCCCTCCTTGTTTATGTAAGAGACCACTGTTGTGTTGTCAGAACACACCAGAATGGTCTGGTTCCAACACAATCGCTCGAACTGTTTTAGTGCTAGTAAGACAGCCTTGAGTTCCAGCAAGTTTATATGCAAGGCGCTTTCTTGTGTGGACCAAAGGCCTCTTGCGGTGAAGTCGCCTAAGTGAGCACCCCAACCTTCGTTTGAGGCGTCGGTAAACAGCTGAAGAGCGTGCTGAAGGGGGTGTAAAGGTTGACCTTTTAGGACATTGTTGGGGCTCAACCACCACCTCAGGTGTGGATGAAGAGACTGAGGCAGAGGGATAATCTTTTCCAGTGATTCCGGGACATGCCAATGCCTCTTCAGATGCCACTGGATAGGACGCATGTGAAGTCGCCCGGCTACTACCTGTTTCTCTGTGGCTGTTAGAAGTCCTATTAGGGACATAAACTGTCGGACCGAACACACCTGTTGATTGAGAAGGTCGTTGATCTTTTGGGACAGAGCCATCCACCTCTCCTGGGTCGGTTTGACCAGCCCCTGAGAGAGGTCGAAATGGTAACCTACAAAGTTGAAGACCTGCTGAGGCACCAACTCCGACTTGGTCATATTGACTACCCACCCTAACCTGTGGCATAGGTCCAAGAGGGTCCGGGTATGAAGTAGGCACGTTTCCGGGCACGGGGCTCTCAGCAACCGGTCGTCGAGGTACTGGTGGATCCTGATACCCCGAGCCTGTGCCATTAACTTGACTTCCTTGGCCACCTTGGTGAACTCCAACGGAGCCGTTGAGAGGCCAAAGGGGAGGGCTGTGAACTGATAAGCTTGACTGTGGAGGAAGAACCTGAGGAATTTCCGCGACCTTTGTCCTATTGGGATATGGAAATAAGCGTCGCTGAAATCCAGAGACGTCACCCACTCCCCTTTTTGAAGGGAGAGTCGGATGGTCTCTGGTGTCTCCATCTTGAAAGATGAAGTTGCTAGGTAACAGTTCAGACGGCTTAAATCTAGGATGGGCCTCCATTTTCTGTTGGGTTTTGGTACAAGAAACAAGCGGTTGTAAAAGGCCAGGGAGGATGGAGTTGTCACCTTTTCTACCGCCTATTTCTGAATGAGTGCTTGTAAAGAGTCCTTTATGTGTCTGCTTTTGACCGGATTTGCGTATCCACTGATAATGACCGGTGACCTTGTCAGAGGAGGTTTCTCCTTGAAGGGTAGGTTGTACCCTTCCTGAAGAATTGAAACTACTCTTGGGTTTGCACCCAGGGAGTGCCAGACCTGCCAAAACCTTTGCAGACGGGCCCCCACAGGTGGATTTTCTACAACAGGAGAGACATTTTGAACAGTTGGAACACAACGACAAGGATTTACACAGCAAACAGGTTTCACACACTTTATTTTCATTGGAACCTGAGAGGGACTTAAGTCTTTGTTTTCTGACTGCCCTGTTACATAAGGTACATGAACGACAACAGGTAAGTTTACAGTCTTGTTTACATTTTTGTTTAAGTTCTGGCAAAACGGATCCTCCACACTTAACTCTAACTGAGGATCTACTAAGCAATAATTGTCATTTATAGGATTGTTGACGGGACGATTTGGAGAAATAACTGGAATTGTTGCCTCCACGTCCGCGGCCCCTCCCTCTATGAGAGAACTGACGCCAAGCCTGGCTAGACTGGGAGGAGGAATGGCCTGAATGTCTGTTATCCTTCTTGTCGTACGGCTTGTACCGGTACGACTGGTGTTTCCTACCAGAGTGCTGCCCTGTGCCCGGACCGGGACCATGAGCACCTGATGTGGATTCAAATTTTGCTATATCCTGTTCTGCTGTGGCAAGGATGTCATCTGGAAACAGTGAGGAACTAAACAAGGGGGCATTGCGCAACCTGTTCCATGTGTCCGGTTTCAGCCCGGGTTTAGCAAATTCAAGATATGAATCCCTGCGTAGCAATATAAAGTTGGCAAGCTGAATGAACAAACTGTCGGCTAGGTGTTGGAGCGAAGTCCCTAGAGCCACTGATACGCTTGCATGAAAGGAGGATAAATCTTTGAGATCCCTGATAGCTTCTACAACTTCTTTGGGAGCCTTTCCCTTGACAATAACGTCATTAAGCAGACCAATGTGAGCATTCATTTTGTCCTGGATTTCACTAGTGCACCTATTAAAAGCGGCTGCATGATTTGTAATGTATGTTCCTTCACGAGCACATTTCTCCCACCGGCGTAAGATATCCTGAGGTACCGGTCGGGAAGGAGGACCAGATTGAGGGGAGGATGAAACCTTAGCAACCCTAGAGTACTGGGCGTTGAGGCGGGCCTCAGAGTCGGACCAGCTGAAAATGGTTCTGCCTGGTCTAGTGGTTGAATCCTGCCTAAGTCTATGTTGTTTGTACCATTTTGCTTGACTCTTAGGCGTGCGAATAAACTGATCCACTTTCAGACCAGCCGATTCCTGGGAACGAGAAGGGTAACCTTCAGCGACCCGGCAGTTCAGTTTCTCCATCTTGTGGCAAAGCCAGTCATCCGGGGGTAATTCTACTGATACTTTGCCGGTTTTTCTTGGGTGTTTCCCCTTCCACGGGTTGTCTGACCTATCCCCGTCTGATACAGAGAGCTCAAAATCTGGGATATGATTCCAACCAAGAAAGGCCCTAACTGACCTGCACGTTTCCCTGTAGTTCATTTCTTCGTTTTGTTCTGTTGCCTCTGAGTCTGAGATTTCACCCTCGTCAGATGCCTTATCAGACCGGTCAAGATTAGAGTCCACATCAGACACGTCCTGTTCAGCAGAGAAGGATTGACCGGTACCGGTAACATCGGTAGTAGTGTGAGGCAATGAACTGAAATATGAAGTTTCTGGCTTGGATGTAGACTTCACACCGGGTATAAGAGACGGGGCAGGGCCCTGAACGGGAGCATCCACTTTAACCGGTTCCTCATGTCTTTGAGCAGGCAGAGATTCTGGTCCTTCACCGGAGCCGGTGCCTCGGACACAACTGTAGCAGTAGGGGCAACTTTAGTCTTTTTAACCTTCTTGCCCGTGCCCTTATTTTTCTTGTCTTTAATCTGTGGATTCTGCCCATCTGTAGCCGGAGGCCTCACCGGACCGGTGGCTCCTGGCTCAGAGGGATTGAAGAAGGGCTGTTCAGAAGTAGTAATAGAAACAGCGGAAACTGGGGCTTTTGGTGTAGAAAATATATTAGTCCTAGAGAGTAGAGCCTCGAAACGGGCAACTTTTTCTCCTCTAGCTGATTACTGAGAGTGTCAAAATCTCGTTTAGAGACAAAATCCTCAGGAGTATGATGGGAGATAGAAAATTGTGGTTCACCGGAACCGGAAGCAAGGACCGGAACACCATCCAACTCTTCTTCATCTTGTTCTCCACCCAAGTCCTCCTGGTTAGCTACACCAACGACGGTGACCTTTGAGGGAGAGACTAAAAGTCCGGATTTCTTATCCTTGCGGATTTTATACTGAGGGGTGGAGAGCATAGAACGCTGCTGTTCCCAAAAAGCATCACAAATGGAGCAAAATAAGTCCTTCACACACGGATCATCCCCTAACTTCTTCTCCCTACACCTAGCACATTTTTTATGTCCATCAAATCCTGCCATGATGTGCCCGCAGTTTCCTCTACGTTGTCCTGGTGATGCCATGATATATGCAGTAAGTAATAATCCACAATAGATAAACAAACAAAAGCTAAGTCACTGTATATAATAATAAAAAGTTTCTCTTCAATATTTCCGATTTTAAACACAATGGCGCCAAACAAAAAGAGGAAGTGCGCATGCGCGCACACGCGCAGTAGGGGAGCTGGGTGTCCGGTGACACCTGGCGAGTGAATACTACACTACCGGTCCAGGCCAGAGCCCAGCTCAGGACATTTTTTTCTAATGTTTGGCGGGACCGGCTAGGCGCCGGACTATTGCACCGGTCCACTAGGTAAGATATATTAACGCAATAAAAGGTAGCTTACACAATGGTACATGTGAGCAGTGAACAAGGTAAAAGTGTAATTTGACCACATATTATTGAGTTACCTGTTAAAATTTACATAAACTTCAAAACTGGAGTTTAGTTCTTTTGCAAAAAGTTGGGGGGGGCGAAAAGATATCCCCGCCCCCAACTTTATGGTTGGGGGGGCGGCCGCCCCCGCTGCCCCCCCCAGTTCCTACGCCTATGGTATTAGTGTAAATGGAATATATAAACTCACCCAGTTTCTGAAACTGCAGTGAAGTGATTGGCTTGAGACAGAGACTACAACCACCCACAATAGCTGCATCACACTGTCCTGTCCTGATGGCTCTCAGTGCCTGGTCTAAAGCTAATAGACTGGATGAACAGGCCGTGTCCACTGCAAAACTTGGACCTATGGAAACAAGGAAAATTACTAGTTAAATTAATGTCTAGGTCTGCTTTTGTAAAACCCACTGTAGCCACGTCACACTGTCCTGTCGTAATGGCGCTCAGTGCCTGGTCTAAAGCTAATAGGCTGGATGAACAGGCTAAATTTCCAGGTAACACACTGTATCAGGTGACTTAAAGCTAGAAAAATCTAGATTTATTTTAGTCAAGCATGGCAATTTTTACCACATATTGTTCAAAATTGAAACTGTGGAGTGTGGGAGGTTGGGTTGGCGGTAGTTACAATAACCGTTACGTTGGAAAATATTTTAACAAGAGCACTCGAGAGCGCAGACCCCCGCCAAGGGAGCTCAATCCGGATCACTCCCAATATATTTTTCATGGATACAGACAGTGATCCAGATCACTCCCCAAATCTAATAACTTGTTCCTTGTCCCATTTAGGACATATCCTGAAAATTTCATCAAAATCCATCCATAACTTTTTGAGTTATCTGTCTTTAAAAATTACATTTCATGGATCCAGAAGATCCAGATAGTGATCCAGATCACTCCCAAAATTGAAACATTTCTTCCTTTTACCTTTTTAGACATATCCTCAAAATTTCATTAAAATTCATCCATAAGTTTTTGAGTTATCTTGATCACAAACAAACGTACAAACAAACTCACAAACCCACAAACAAACCCACACAAAACATAACCTCCTTGGCGGAGGTAAAAATGCAACACATACCCTTGAAGTCAAAGGAGTAAGAGAGTCTGTTGGAAAACATGGATCTGGTGCATCCTGTCATCTCATAGCCTACGGCTATCTCTGGCTCTGCTCCCCACACTTCATGTGACTCAGAGGCAGAGCAGCCAATAAACACACCCGTGTTAGAACCCCTCACTGAGGCAGGGTTTACACCTGGAGGTTAGCAAGTACAGAGGGGGGGTGAATAAAAATGGAGAAAATTAATACAAACAAAAAATTAATTCTGTTTGATGATTTTTTACAAATGTCAAAAAAAACTATGACCAAGGTATTTTATTTAAGTTTTTGGCAAACTATTGAAACTCACTTAATATGAAAAGGTCATTCATGTTGGCTTTTATACCTGCATCTACTACAAAACCTATATTTTCCAGGACAGTGAATAAAACTTGATAAAACCGCCTTTTTCCAAATTAAACTGGAAAAATGGAAAAAACTGGAAAAACTTACTTACATGAGATTTAATAGGATAATATGTGACTCATATGACGTGCAGGTTATTTTAAACAATTTAGAAAGTATACATGACCAAACTTTATCATATTTGCAGCTAAAAATTAATTTTTACTTAATGTTTTAATTCTGTCGGGGTGAAAAGGCAGATTAAAAACATCATGTGAAAAGAGTGTTACACTGAGAATCTGAGATTATAGGGCATGTGTTAAGCAGTAGTTATCTAACAAATTTCAATAGAAAAGGTCCTAATATTTAAATTATATTCAAAATGTAATTCTAGTGTAATTACCTGCATCTACAATGGCCTCATGTGTCACTTCCAGCAACATCCTCAGTTGTGGGTCCATAGTATTTGCCTGTTTTGGATGTACACCAAAGAATGAAGCGTCAAATTTACTCAAATCTTTGAGCTTTCCACTGCGTTCTGGTAACCCGTGTAAACCGGGCGGCCATCTTCTGTCATCATCGGTTACCATATCTTCACCTTTCATCAAATGTTGTCTGAACTCTTCAATGTTGTCTGACTCTGGCAATCTACCAGATATACCTATGAAGCAAGAGGTACTCAGGTTTAGTCTTCAATAAGACGTACACCTAATGGTCTCAAAGTTAATCTGAAATAGTGACAAGCTTTTATACACAAGAGTTAAACACTTGGTGATTAAGGTAGCTATGCATCTACTAACAGAGATAGATTTATGGAGTTATACATTCCTGAGATAAACACCTGGTTACTTCGAAAAAAGAACATAGGTGTGCTGATTCGATCACATCTGAGACAACCACCTGGTCACTTCAGTAAGTAATCACAGGTGTGCTGAACTGAAAATACCTGAGACAATCTACTTGATCTCTCTTTTAAGTAATCACAGGTGTTCAGTTGTACATACCTGAGACAACCACATGGTCACTACAGTAACTGATTAAAGGTGTACTGATGGGACTCATAGGGTTGTTCTCTGCAGCCTCATCCTCTGTAGAACTTAGAGGTGGTAAGTCAAATATTCGAGCTGGCATCTTTTTGAAGTCTCTTTGTGAACCTTGAAATTGAAGGTCAAACCAATCTGCAACAGAAAGGCCTGGTTTTCAAGATCCATTAAATTTATGCCCTTGAAAAAAATTTTTGCACATTGATATCTTTTATTACAAATATAAAACTCTCTCACATTTGGTTTAACTATATTCCAAAGGCAAATTATGGCATTTTCTATCCTGTTAAATTCTCAGTCAGAATAGGTTTAAAAATTATCTAGTACTGATAACTGAGTCAAACTTAATCTTAGCCATTCATATATAAAACACATGATGACTGTGCTTGTGGTCACCCTAATCTCATGCACTCTTTACCTTTTACCATGAAAGAAGGCTTCAGGTAAATAAAGTAACAATTGTCAACTACTTATCAATAAATTATGTTAAGACCAAGAAATCAAATTCAATTTAGTATCATCATGTTTCAAAGAAATGAATGTGTACTTAATTCGTACTCTGAAATATGAACAATTTCACAACTTAAAGTTGGACATAATTTTCCAGTGTAATTTAAGTAAAATATTTTAAACAATAAAATATTCTCATCATGTCATAGAGTATGGTCTCAGTCTGCACATTGTTCTAAAAATACAGTTGGAACAGACTATGGTTCTATATATAAGCAAAAAAGACATTTATAAAAAAAAATAGCATCAGAGATGCAAATACTCCACAGCCCGGGAAATAGTTTAATTCTAATTCTAATTGGACTTTTATAGCGCTTAATCTCTGTCATAAAGACAGACTCTAAGGCGCATCACACGAAAAACATTGTTCAATATTCATAAACCAGAGACATTGCAGGGGTCAACACCGCGGAGAAAGCAGGAGGAGATTGGAAATTTAGGGTGGATATGCTTTTCCAAAGAGGTATGACTTCAGCTTTGACCTGAAGGAGGCAAGTGAGTTTGCAGAACGGACCTCGTCAGGAAGGTCATTCCAAATCGTAGGTGCGTCTACGCAAAACTGAGTCCAAAATGCTTTCGAGACTTGAAAACTGAAGCAAAGTGGGGAACCTCAAAAAACATGCCATCAGATTGACTTCGACGAGTGTTATATGCACTATGTCTGGGTATGAGAAAGGGTTCAAAGTATTTGGGGTTACCACTGTGTAGGATTAAGTTAAGTTAAGTTAAGTTAAAAAATTTTGGTGCTTAAACACCTTGGTGTCATACAGCACCATTAAAACTAATAAGTACATTAACTAAAATATATACAACATCAATAAATACAAGTAAAATGGAGAACTATACAAAAAACAATCAATAGAAATACAATACACTTTACTGGTCAAAAAACCAAAACAAATGACTAGATAAGGAAAGTAAAAATAACATAGAAAATATAAAATATATCATAATACAATAGAATACAAATACGACTAGACTACACAAAATAGATATACATATATCACAGACAAAACAAGAAAACTAGAAAACACACAATAACTTAACAAAAATTACGACAATACAAAATAAATTAGATTGCTAAAATTTATAAAATAATCCACATTCTTTTAAATAATTACATATAACTTTAATGTTTCCATATAGTAAGTCTTTTAAATTATTTATGTTTCTATAGTATTTAATTCTTGTGTCACGTAGGTCGATACAGTCTAGTAATATGTGTTTCACTGTATCAGGACAATGACATGGAATGCACCAGGGCATATCTTCACCTTTCAACAGATAACTATGGGTGAAATAAGTGTGTCCTATACGGGCTCGTCTTATAACTATTTCTTCCCTACGAGATAAATCCGTCCAAAAATAAAAATCTCCAACAGTAGGGTTTATTTGGAATAGTTTATTATCAGGACACGCATTCCATTGAGCTTGCCACTTCTGTTTAAAAACACTATTTACATTTACTTTCAAGTCTGTATAGGGGACTTTCAAGTCTAAAACATTAAAATTCAAGGCCTGTTTGGCAAGCTCATCTGCTTTTTCATTGCCCTTTATGCCTACATGACTAGGAACCCAAGCTAAAACAACTTTCTTATTTACTGAACAACAATCATTAAAAAGCTTTAAAATATCTTGAATAAAAGGATGATCACAGTTGTTGCTATCAAGAGCTTGAAGACTAGATAAAGAGTCACAAAATATGATAAAACGATCCTCATCACAATTTTTAACTATATTAAAAGCCATTTTCAGAGCCTGTAATTCAGCTGTGAATATGCTAGCATTGCCAGGAAGTCTGACCTGGGCACTGAGGCCATCAGATGTAGCAGCTGCAGCAACCCTATTTTCTGTTTTCGATCCATCAGTATATATAGCCCTATGGTCAGAGTAATAGCTTCTTAACTCAGCAAATAGACTTTGAAACATACAATCATCACCAAGATGTTTCTTTTGATGTGTGAGATATAAGTCTATGTGAGGTTTCTGTATAGTCCAGGGTGGGTCATCTGGCAATGACACAGTCTGAATTAGATCCAGCTGAGGACAGACAACAGACAAATCTTCCTCTACTCGATGCCCAAAAGATCTTATTGCAAATGGTTTCTTATCATACAGATCATATAACTGAGGGTTAAAAACAACATCGTAAGCTGGATTGTCAGGATTACTTCTCAATTTCAAAGCATACTGAATACATAATTTATCAAACCTTAAATACAAGGGTGGCTCATTTGCCTCTACATACAAGCTTTGCATTGGAGAAGTCCTGAAGGCTCCCAGGCATATTCTCAAGCCCTGGTTTTGAATGGGTTCCAATTTCTTAAGATAAGACTTACGAGCAGAACTAAAAACAGCACAACCATAGTCCAATCTAGAACGAACAAATGAACGATAAAGTCTCATTAAAACACTTCTATCTGCTCCCCAATCCATTTTGGCAACTACTTTCAGTAAGTTCATGGCTTTTTCACATTTCTGGCGAATATAATCAATGTGTGCCTTAAAATTCAGTTTACTGTCAAATATAACACCAAGGAACTTAGTTTGTGACACAACAGGGATTTGTGAGTTATATATTGTCAATGTTGGGTCTGGATGAAGTTTTCTTTTATTACAGAAATGCATGGAAACAGTTTTGGTTTTAGAAAATTTAAAACCATTTTCATCAGCCCATTTCTCTACTTTATTCAAACACAATTGAAGTTGCCTTTCTATTGAAGCCATATTTCTAGAAGAACAAGTGATTGAGAAATCATCAACAAAAAGAGACTTTTCAAAGCTAGCTGGAATCACATCAGCAATACTGTTAATCTTTAAAATAAATAATGTAACAGAGAGGATGCTGCCCTGGGGAACACCCATCTCTTGCCCATGTATATCTGAATAAACGGATCCTAAATGAACTCTAAAAACTCTGTTTGATAAAAAATTCTGAATAAACATGGGCATTCGCCCCCTTAGGCCTACTTTATGTAGATCTCTTATAACGCCATACTTCCATACTGTATCGTAGGCTTTTTCTAAATCAAAAAATACAGAGACTACATGGTTGCCTTTTAAAAAGGAATCTCTAATAAAAGATTCAAGTCTTATTAATTGGTCTGTTGTAGTTCGACCTTTTCTAAAACCACTTTGATATTTTGTTAAAATATTATTTTTCTCAAGGAACCAAACTAGTCTAGTATTAATCATTCTTTCCATGGTTTTGCATAAACAGCTCGTCAGAGATATGGGGCGGTAATTGGACGGGTTTTTTGGGTCTTTGCCTGGTTTAGAAATAGGTATTACAGTGGCCTCTTTCCAGCATTCAGGAATTTCACCTGAAGCCCATATATCATTAAATACATCAAGTAACACCATAAGTGAGTCTCTTGGTAGATGTTTTAGCAGCTGATAATGGATCTCATCTGGACCAGTGGCTGTATCATGAGACTTTTTCATAGCATCACATAGTTCTCTAATTGTAAATGGTACATTGTAGTTTTCAGAGTTGTCTGTGTCAAAATCCAAGTGTTCTTTTTCAGTTTTCTCTTTATATTTTTGAAACTCTGTACGGTAATTGTTGCTGCTAGAATTCTTGTGGATTTCTTCGGCCAACCTATTTGCTATATCAACTCTTTCTGTTACTTTTGTCCCATCATTATTTTCCAGATGGTGTATTGTGGTGTTACTTTGTTTGCCACTTATTTTCCTTATCATTTCCCATACCTTCTTTGCTGGTGTCTTTACATTTAGTTTTGATACATATTCATGCCACGATTTCCTTTTATTTTCTTTAATTATTTTACGAGCATTAGCTCGACAGGTTTTATATGCATTTATGTTATCCGATGTAGGATTTATACGGCATTTATCCATTGCATTTTGACGAGCCTTAACAGCTTTTTTGCATTCACTGTTAAACCATGGTTTGTAGCTACCAGTGGACTGTCCAGTTGACTTTGGCACACATTTTGTTGCTATGTCATTTAACTTATTTAAAAATGCAGGAAACTTTTCTGTAGAGTCAGTAAAATTATGTCTATTAATATCCAGAGAACACTGAAGTTTGAATTTTGGCCAATCAGCCTTTTTAAGATTCCAACGAGGAACATTGTCCTTAGGCATACTCTTAACTATATCAATTAAAATAGGAAAATGGTCACTACCACACTGATCTGAATGGACCTGCCATGTAAAATCAAGAAAAACAGATGCAGAACATAAAGACAAATCTATTGAGGTGAATGAACCTGATGCAGGATGAAAGTAGGTAGGTGACTTATCATTAAGTAAACAAATATTTGAGGATTCAAGAAGATGTTCCACCTTATAGCCTAAACTATTAGACGAGGAACAACCCCACAAATCACTATGTGCATTAAAATCTCCAATAAATAGAAAAGGTGCAGGTAACTGGTTGACTAGATTATCAATATCACTTTGTGCAACATTAAAACGTGGTGGAATATATACATTACATACAGTTATAGTTTTATGCAGAGATACTTTTACAGCAACTGCCTGCAGTTCTGTATCTAACTCAAGTACCTCATGGGGTATACCTTTCTTAACAAAAATAGAGCAGCCACCAGTGGCTCTCCCATCTACTTCAGACATACAAGTTTTAAAATAATGATCAAATCCTCTAATATTTACATTATCTGTTTCTTTAAAATGAGTTTCCTGTAATGCTAAAATGTAGGGTCTAAAATTGGAAATTAAATTTTTAATTTCTTCAAAATTTGGCCTAAAGCCACGACAGTTCCACTGTATTATACTTTTATTTTTGTTTGGTTCCATTATTTACACTTTTATTGCCACTCCGCCCTTGTGAACTTGTGATTGGGGATTCTTCGACACTCATTTCACTGTCACTATCACTCAAAACATCATATTTGTTGTATTGTTTAATAGGGTCATTAGATCCCTTATGTTGTTTCGTCAAATATACTTTGCTTTGACTTATTTTCAGTTTAATAGGGTCATTTTGAGATGCACTTGTCTGACTTGATGAACTTGTTTTAGTCACTTTAGGGGTCTGTTTTTCAACTGCACACTTTTTTGGTTGTTTTGTGCCTTCTGGCCAAGTCATTTCTGTTTGTGTTTCCACTGTTGCTGTTTTCACCACAGGTTTGGTTGCTGCAGCTGCCTGGGCATATGTTGTTTTCACAGAATTAAATATGTCCATCTGTTTCTTCGCTTCTATGTATGAAATTCCTCTTTCTGTCTTGATTCTTTGAATTTCCTTTTCTTCTTTCCATTTTGGACATTCTTTATTATTTGATTCATGCTTACCTTGGCAATTGACACATTTTGCTTCATTCTTGCATTCTTGATGGTCTGTGTGATCTTCTTGCCCACATTTAGTGCAAACTTCATTCTTTCTGCAGTTGAATTTAGTATGACCAAACTTTTGACACTTGTAGCACCTCACAGGATTTGGGATAAATTGTGACACAGCCACCCTATAGTAACCCACCCTGATGTATTTAGGTAAGGTCTGGCTTTGAAATGTCAATATAAAGGTCCCTGTTGGTTTTCTCTGTCCATCTCTAAATACCGAAATCCTGTCTAGTTTGATGACACCTTCAGTTTTCAGGCCTTCTAATATTTCGTCATCAGTACAGTCTTTTATGTCTGGGCATCTAATGACCCCTTTCTTAGTGTTTAAACAGTAATGTGGTGAAACATCGATTGGGATAGCATTGTCCATTGTCAGATTCAATTTTGTAGTTTTCAGTAATTTCTGGCTCTGTGTTTCCTTGTCCACTTCCACCAAAATGCTTCCATTCCTTAACTTCTTTATGTTAAATGGATCAGAACCAAGTATAGCAACAATGGCTTTGTTAACAGCAAATGGTGACAGTTTGTATAAAGGTCTTTCATCATTTGTACCTTTAATAAGCAGGAAACGTGGCCATGAGCAAATCTGAGCAGAATCAAAGTCCGTAGTCGTAATATCAGGTCTAGATCTTTTCCTATCAATCAGTAGAGAGTGTTGAGTTGCCATAATGTAGTAAAGATTTTTCGTTGCCAATGCTCTCCACCCACCCTTCGAGCCCAATAAGGGGATATCATAATAGTGTGGAGCTGAGCCCTGCACACTGATATCGGAGATACATTAGCAATATACTCAAAGAACACATAAAAAGTGAACCTTGATTGACCTGTTAAGCAGCCGCCTTCTAGATACTCCAAACCAAAGCACAGACCAAACACCATCAGAATACAACAATCAAGTACAACAGTATAAACCATTACAAACAACAAGCCATCACTAATTTGGAGTATTAGGGCTTGGCACTACCAGCCGATTGATTAAGCCAGGCCATCTTAACCTTCCGACTAAGTGAAATTGAAGCCAAAGCTGTGTATTGCCTCCTCAATGCCGCAACAAAGTATTGGCTCAACAGCCAGGACCCTCTCTTCCACTGACACGGATCGCAACCCACGGCAAACAGGCTGCCCCCAATTAGTCGCCTCTTACGACACGCAGGAGGATACGTTGGGCCTATTCTACATCCCCGGACCCACAGGGGGACCACTGTGTAGGAACTTATAAACAAACACGGCAGTCTTAAAGATAGAACGGTACTTAATTGGCAACCAATGTAGTGCTTTTCTAACTGGAGTGATGTGTGAATACTTGGTGGTGTTGGCAACAATTCTGGCAAGACTGTTCTGAACACATTGAAGTTTGCGCAGATCCAGAGCTGAGAGACCTCTGAACAGAGAGTTTACAAGACCATGAGATATAGAAGAGTGATACAGTACAAAGATTGGGATGTTTTCAGAGTAAACCCACAACCAATATCCTACAAAGTATCAACTTCTTACACCTTACGGTTTATGAGATATAGCCCGGACAACATTTTCAAACTCAAGGTCACTACGACAAGGTCAAAGGCCAAATCAAGGTCATACCATGATGTTACACACCAACACCCACCAACCAATGTCCCTACCAAGTACCAATATCTTACACCTTAGGGTTTCAGAGATACAGCCCGGGCAAACTTTTTCCCACAGCATGACCGCTAACCCATCTAGACACCAAGATATATGTGAAAATTGATTGTGACAGCACAGACCCAACAGGATTTTAACTTAGAGAAGGATCACTATGTAAATTTTAACAGAGTAGGATCTATTTAAAGCTATGTAATTTCAAATAAGCAAGCAATTTTATTGTCATTCAAAGTAAGAATCTGTAAATGCTTATTTTTCCATTTTCTCTTGATCTGTAGTTGAAATGAATGGATGTGAGTAATCAGAATTCCACTCAAGCAGGAGTTCCAGATAACAAGGTATAGATATCACTTAAAACATCCTCAGAAAACCTAATACATACTTCTGCTTAAATGGGGATTCCAATTACCACAGTTTCACTTAAAGGGTTCGACTTTATGTAATTTATAAACAAAAAGCAAAATATAACAAGAAATATTTGATGCGCAGGGGCCGGTTTCATAAAAAGTCTCAGTTTGAGACCAGTTTTGGGCTGAGTCTGGGTCTCAAATCTGAGACTTTTGTCTCGGCTGAGTTTTTGGCTCAAATGGATTTCACAAAAGGTGGATCAGCTGAGACTGGTCTCAAGTCATAGTCTCAACTTTTAAATTTCATTTAAGACACTTCCTTGGTTTGTTTTTTATGCAAGTGCATTTATTTCATGGTCAATATCGATTTAAATTGCATTAACGCTGATAACACATGAAAAAAAATTGATATAATATTATTGGTAACAAGCCAATTGTTTGAGACTCAACTGAGACCGAGTCAAGCTTTGAGTCCCCTCTTGTAACTATTCACTTGACAACGATCAAAAAAGCATGTCAATTCAATTGACTTTTCTTATTATGAATATTGAATATGTAGTTGTAATTAGTAAGCAAAATAAAAATATAATATTTCAAGATTCAACAAATTCATTTTCATGCAAATTATATTGCTTTATACACAAGTATTTGGATGACAAACTTTGGACTCAAAATTTGAGACACCTCCTTGGTGGGCTCAAAATTGAGCCCATGACTGAGCCAAATCTCAAGTTGAGCCTGTTTGTGAAATGCTTTGAGTCTGAGTCCACAGACTCAGCAAAATATGTACAACATTTGAGCCCAAAGTCTCAGATTTGAGCCTGAGACCAGACTTAAGTCCTTTCATGAAACCGGCCCCTGGCTTTCTACAGCTGTATTTTATTCTTGAATGCTGGATCTTTTAAAAAAAGGAACAATGTTCTTCCATTGATCAAGAGGGTGGCACCACTTTCTGCGTAACTATTATGATGATTCAACACCGACCACACCACCACTCTGCCTCATAATCATATTCATGAGCATAATGAATATTTATAAGTGAAAACCAAAACACCATTATGATCATGCAAGGGGACAGAAAGTGGGACCACATTTTGTTGTCTGAGAAAACCTGGCCAGATCAATATTTTCTCAAAAAGGGAAAACCCCTCCTAACACAATTTGAGGACACTAAAGAAAAACTATACAATTATACTAAAAATTTGCCTAACATCTAAACACATAGAAAGACAGACAAATTACCCCATAACTGATGTTAATTATTTACATTTACAATAACCCAGACCAAGTATTGTAGTCTGCTATTAATATAGGACTTCTAACAGAGAATATTTTTGTACAGCACTGCAGTCCAATATGTTACAATAAGTCATGGAAACAAGAGAAAAGAATGCACTGAGTTTCATTTTTTTTCCTGGTTTCTTCACTGAAATGTCTGAGGCCACACAGCTCGTGGTGGTAGTGCATATGTACCAAACTCAAAACAGGAGTTATTTAAAACCACAGAGCCATGTTTATTTACATCCTACATGTGTGGCTCCATGGCATGATAGACTCTTGTACTTACTGTCACTACTGTCTGTTATTTATGAGGAGATCTGTGTTACTAATGTACACAAGTAGTTATATTGAAATAGCTGAATTAGAAAAACAAATCATAAACTTTACAATAAAACGATTAAATGAATTTAAAGACACAATAGTCAACTAAAACTTTATACAAGTGTTTATAATTAAGAGTCATTTAAACATTTTTTTTACATATGCGCATGCACTGTTTTAAGTATATGATAAACAGAAAATTATTAATAGTCAAACAAAAAAAAAATGAAAAAGCCAGGACATAATAATCTAGATTAGGTTAATTTTATAAAAAAAACCTGATGAAACTAACGTCACAGACAGCCAAAACTTGATTGCTTTGCTCTTTGTAATCAGCACTGACAGCTGTAAATTCTGAGATTCCTTAATTAGGTAGGGCTTTATCTCAAATATTTCTCAACTAGACTATATTACCAATGACTAAATACTTAGCTTAACTACTAGGACAATCAATGTCTGTGAAAGACTGGAACTATCATCCAAAGTAAAAATACTGGTAAAATGATTTGAAATGATAAATATATAGGTTAGACTTGGAAACATGCTATTTGTTTATTTTATTTTGAAATTCACTTCTTGGAATATCGACTCTATAGAGTTTGCATGGAATAAATATGTCCAAGTTTTATTCAGGGTCTGTACAAACTAAACCAATTCAATATGATACATTTAGATACAATTGCTCCTTTAGCTTAAGAAAAAAATGGTGAACAAATGTTTAAAAATCAGTCAAGACATATATTCTAGTCCACTACGTCTTCTTTGGTATGGCCTGGCTATGTCATTGGACTTACAAATATTCACCTTGTTCATGTTCAGTTGCACCTTAGAGCCTGTCAACTGATGGAGATGAAGCGCTATAAAAGTCCACATTAGATTAGCTTAGATTCTGGTCATTTTAAGTGAAGGTGTATATGTTATATGATTCTGGTCATTTTAAGTGAAGATGTATATGTTATATGCTGTTATGATACCTTTCAATTCGGAGAAAAGTTGAATAATTCCCCAAAATAAAAATTATTTTCACATCATCTCTACTAATTTTGGGTGTGTAAAGACAAGGTATGTCAAACCAATTACAACTGTGGTACAATTTTGCATCTTTGTTTGTGTGTATGGGCCTTTAAAATTCAATTTAACCAGACACTGAAGACAAAAGAGACCCAAAATGGCAAGAAATATACTTCACATTTAAGAAGCATATTCTACATATTGACTTTGGATTTTTAGAGTGGTTCTAGGCTTTTGCTGAGTAAAGGGTTGTATTCACCAAAGCAGTATAGTATGATCTGATATGCTCACATACGAGTTCTCTTAAAACATTTTAAAATCGGTCCAGAAATAAGAAAGTTCATTTTCAGTGGTGCCCTGTGTAATATGCTGATCATACCAACTGGTCCGATTGGGGAAGTTGAGGAATTCTTCAAACTAAAAACGGTTTTGTATCATGTGAGTATTACTGCAAAAAGTAAAGGTATGTGACGCGAGTTCTGACTTTATAATAACAGATAATGATAGAAAGATTTGTACAGCACAAAATTGAGGCAGATCCCCTAATGTACTGGAATCCAAAAAGGGACCATCCAAGAATCGAGTAAAAGTTATAACACACTAAGTACACACCAGCAGAGGATGACTATCATGGTGGTAGGTATGCTATTCAAAACAAGTAAGTCTTGAGTTGGCTCCTAAAACTGGATGTGGTCTGTTGGGATCTGACATTAAGTTTTTGTATTGTGTCATTGTTAGTGTATTTTCCAAACTCCACTTGATTTTCACACAAGACACATGTATGGTATCAGTGTTCTGTAGGATCAGCAGCAGGTTTAACACTAGAATTGAACCCTGTTATTCAGAAACTCAAGAGAAAAGAAAAGTACTTAGCTAAAGGCTCTCCAGACAATAGGGTAAATTTCAATGGAAAAGGCTCTGGACCCACTTTCACAAAGCCTCCTTTGGAAAGAACCTCCTTAGTAAAGGAAGGTCAGTCTCTTTCCTTTGGGAAGGCCACCTTATATTTGCGTTAAAGCCTCCTTTAACTATCCTTACTAAAGGTGTTCCTTGAAAATTATGGAGCAAAAATTGTTAAGTATTCCTTGGAGGACATTTCCTAAAATTTAAGAAAGGTCCTTTGCTTCCTAAACTGAGTTTCATTAACAAGAGAGAAATTCAAAGGAAACCTTAAATTTAAGGTGACCTTTATCTCAAGGAGGTTTTGCGAAACTGGGCCCTGACAGCTACTGTTTCTGGACAGAAAATTCTGTTTCACAGATTAGATAGTTAATTATGGGCATAATGAATTCCATAAAACATTCATAATATTATCTACTCGGTTGCCAAGTCATTACGATCACTCAACATATTTCTTATAAGTTTATAACTAATTGCAAAGGCCTAATTTTTAACACTACTTCTCTAAATTAATCTACTACTGTCAAACAGTAGCTGTTTGTGCAAACTTAAAAAAATGTGATAGACAAATATGAGTGTCCATCATTTCTGCCATAAGCACACTGTTATTGTTAGAAAATTCAGAAGCTGAATCACTATCAGTAAAAGAACCATACTGAAAAAAGTGGGGAAATAATATATACAACTATGACTAATACAGCTTGTACTGTAACAGACCATATTTTATAAACTGTCACAACACAAACTGTCAAAATGACGGGGTGGAAGCTTCCGAGGAGTTCTTCAGCCAAAGTCAAATAGTCAAAGTCTTATTGTATACACCCACAGTTTTGCCACTTATGGGAGATGTACCCACACAGGGTGATAGCTTTAGATTTGATAACAACTGAGCGGTTTAAGATTATTTTCATCAGTGATGTTCTCATAATGAACAGTTGCAGTACTATATACTACAGCATTTATGGTGGTGAACGGAGTTTGTACAAAAAACCTGAAACTATCGCCACACCTGTTTTCACATTTATCATAAAAAATCATTGATGTTCTTTAAGTAAAGATAAAACTTCAATTTATTTTTAATGCAACAAGTCTGATTCACATTGAGCATACTAATATACATACCCCAAAAAAGAAAAGCAAGTTTTATAAAGAATAAATTATAATATATCTTGCGTTTCTTCTTTCCTAAGTGTATTTCATAATTTTAAACAGGTAACAATTAAAATTATTGAAAAGATAAAGGTATTGTACAATTTAATTAATTCGCTCAAATGCAAATGGTTAGCACCATAAATTCTTCCCTAAAACAATTAAATAAATCAAAAATCAAAATTAATACATGAAATAATTATATGAAAATATACTTACATCTTGAATTATGTGTGACAATCTTCTATGTTAATGTATATGATCTGTCAAATTCCTTGTTAAGTAATAAACTAGTCAATTGTCTTTAATCCTGTCCCTTTTATTCACTGTATTTGTATCACAACATTGGGTATGGAGTGAGATGCAATTATGCACTGCCAGATTCAGCCTCCACATGGCATGATCATACCCACACTGACTGATCAATAAAAACTCAGAATATCAATGAGTCATGAATATTCATGAGGTAAACATGGAATTGCCATGTGGTCTGGCTTTTTCTCTGTTATGATGGTGCACTTGCACTGGTTGGTAACAGAGTGTTATACCTAGAAATAAAGATTCTATTTCAGGACCATATTCATATGGCTATACTTGTTTAAGGTTTAAAACAAATACAGCATTTTTACCCATAAGATTGTTTAGTAAAAAAATAATTTAAAAAAAGCCATTAAAAAAAATATATATAAAACTATAAAAATAAAAGATAAAAATACATAATCAGATTGGATACAAAGGATTTGATGTGAATAATGTTTTCTTTGATGAAATTCTTAATGTTGATGGATATATGAAGAAAGACCTGAACATTAACTACAAAGTTTTTAAGTCTGGTGTTTTCAGACCAACAGATCACACTTCTGTCAGACTGTCAATGCACTCACACAAGTAATTCAAGTCACCCCATACATTTTCATGCAAACATCTGTTGACCAGGATTTTATACAGAAATTCAAAGTGTAAATATGTTCATTTCTTCATTGATAGTGTACTACAGGCACAAGAAAAAAAAAATCAATATTGTAAGTGTTAAAATAGGAATTTTAAAAACACATTAATTGTAATCATTAATTGGAAGAATTAAGACTGTAAAAATTGAAAACTCATCTTAAAATTATCATACTGTATGACCTTCACCTTTCAGAAACAGCATTGTCTACTGTACAAATATGAACTAATATATGAGCAGATTGTGTGGTCTATTAAGTACATCAGTTACATTGAAAATCATGCTATATGATAAAAACTGTGTTTCTTTATGGAAGCAGTGACATGAAACAAATGCATGTACAAACAATCTTACGTTTGATGTGATTAAGGCAAACACAAATAAATTCAATAAGTACACATTAACTAAAGCACTGACAATAAGTTCTTAAATAATTGTAAAATTGGCTATTGGAAAAGAAATACTTAACTTCCCATAAGTAATATCAAGTTTACTACAATATTGTTATCAAAAAGAGACATGTCCATGTTAATTTAGTTAAAAAAGATTTGCTTGGCCTTTATGGCTCATAACTAGTTCATTTACTCAAAAAATTAATTTGTCTTATTATTCTTTGCATTGTTACAATGTTACACAATAATTTTATAAAAGAAAATAATTAGATACAGAATCTTATCAAACCACAACAGATTATACTGATAAAAAACAGGACGTGTGAACAATCTTTTGGTGATATCTGTTATGTTTATCACCAGACAGTCTGATATAACTCTTCTATCTTGATGAGAGTAACATCTCTATCCTTTTTTCACTATTTAAAAAGTGATAAATGTTTTCAATTTTCCTAATTGCACTTTTTTTGAGTGGTCTTTGATAATTTGGATTGTGATTGTGCTTTATTTTCTAAGTAGGACCAACAGGGCTTGGTGGGTGCGACAAGAAACTCTTTACAGTTTTGAATCTGGGCCCAGTTTCAAAAAGCCTCTTTAGTAGGGGGTTCCCTTAATTGAAGGAAAGTCTATTTCTTACCTTTGGAAAGACCACCATTAGATTTGTTTCACAGACTCTTTTGACGCCCATAACACAAAAAGTGTTTCTTAAAGCTTAAGGAAGCAGTTAAACAAATGGGTATGCACACAGTCACATTTACTTTTAAGGTAGGCCTTTGTTTTATTAACATAACATAACACAAGATTTTTATATAGCGCTTATCACTTAGTATGTCTCTAAGCGCTGTATTAAAGGCGGGTGAAATCTGAGCAAACTTACCTAGCTCTTGGACTATTAGGTTCAAGGTGAAAATAAGCTTTGTGAAACTGGGCTCAGGTTTTAGTCTTGTCTCGACAGGCAAGAACCCCAGCTAAACTACAACTAAATGGGCCATTTTAGCATGATGACCCTTCATGACCTTGAAGCAGGGGTAAATGGTCAAATTTGACACTTGCAGAAGATTTGCAGAACTCGATTTCCAAGAAGTTGTTTTCTCATTCCAAACCCCTAGGACCAACTAGACCTATCGCATCGGAGATCCGATGCAAATTGTATCCACCAGAAAGAAGATGAAGTCCAAGGTGAAATCTGACCATATCAAAAGATTCTTAGCCCATGATTTCCTATAGCTTGGTGTGACATGGCAAACCTCTAGGAACACGAATAAGCAAGATATAAGCACTGCTAATTTTGGCTATCCTCATTTTACCTTGGAAGAGGGGCCAAAGGTCAAATCTGATCACATCAAAAGATTCCTAGCCCATGATTTCCTATAGGTTGATTTGACATTGCAAACCTCTAGAACCAATAATAAGCCAGTTATAAGGACTTTTAAGTTTTGGTATCCTTGTTTGACCTTGAAGGAGGGGTCCAAGGTCAAATCTGATCATATCAAAAGATTCCTAGCCCATGATTTCCTATAGGTTGATTTGACATTGCAAACCTCTAGAACCAATAATAAGCCAGTTATAAGGACTTTTAAGTTTTGGTATCCTTGTTTGACCTTGAAGGAGGGGTCCAAGGTCAAATCTGACCACACCAAAAGATTCCCAGCCCATGTTTTCCTATAGGTTGGTTTACCATCCCAAACCTCTAGGACCAATAATAAGCGAGTTATAAGCACTTTTAAGTTTGGCTATCCTCGCTTGACCTTGAAGGAGGGGTCCAAGGTCAAATCTGACCATACCAAAAGATTTCCAGCCCATGCTTTCGTGTAGGTTGGTTTACCATCCCAAACCTCTACGACCAATAATAAACAAGTTATAAGCACTTTTAAGTTTGGCTATCCTCGTTTGACCTTGAAGGAGGGGTCCAAGGTCAAATCCGACCACACCAAAAGATTCCCAGCCCATGATTTGCTGTAGGTTGGTTTACCATCCCACACCTCTAGGATTAATAATAAGCGAGTTATAAGCACTTTTAAGTTTGGCTATCCTCGTTTGACCTTGAAGGAGGGGTGCAAGGTCAAATCCGACCACACCAAAAGATTTCCAGCCCATGATTTACCATCCCAAACCTCTAGGATCAATAATAAGGGAGATATAAGCACTTTTCATGACTGATAAAGAAACGCCCGTCGCGGCCATCTTGTTTTTCAAAATGAGGCCAAAAATATTCCCAGGCAAGATTTTATGGTTATGAATATATCCTGCAAATTTGGCTAGCTATAATACTTTTTTTGTTAGAGCAGTAACGGTAAAATCTCTCTATACACTGCGGCGGCGTGGGCGTAATGAAGCGAAATCCATAGTATCCGGTGGATACAATGATAAGGGAGATATTTTGCAAATTTAATAAGTAAATTAAATTTTTATAAGTTAATACCCTATCCAATGGACAATTGCTTTACCGGTCGGCGCAACCGGTCCCGCCAAACATCAGAAAAAGACGTCCTGTATATAATACCGGCAGGACCAGCCAGGAGAGTGCATTCGCCAGGTGGCGCATCGTACTTCCTCTTCCTGTCTAGACATCGTGACGTCATAGCATCTTTTTTGTGTCTAGTCCTAGTAAGACCCCTAGTAAGCTGATAGCGGGGCCGGTTGGGTGGGCCTTGCCTGTCCATTGGATAGGGTATTAACTTATAAAAATTTAATTTACTTATTAAATTTGCAATTTTATTGCGTTAATACATCCTATCCAATGGACAATTGCTGAATAACTACCGCTTGGTAGGCGGGTAAGCAGCTAGGGACTTAAGTGAACTCATAACAAACAAAATTGTGCAGGCCCATTTGACCTAGGGTCAGGGAACTCTGAGAGGTCAAGGTCGGCTACCAACTCACCGGTTAACCGGGAGTCTACCGACTTTGCCCCCCCCCCTTTTCTTTCCTTCCCAGGGTTGGTCTGAGAAGGGACAGATAGAGAGAGAGAGGGACTGAGTTCAGTCCCAGAAGAAATAAACTTCCCAAAGGAAGCAAGTCACAGTTTTTTTTTTTTTTTTTTTTTTATAAAATATGTACATTGAACACTATTTACACTATGTACATATCTGGCATATTTACAATATGTACATATTTACATATATACATCTCCTCACTTCCGGGCCTGGTGGTGCACTTGCTATGCAGCCACTACAGGTCCCAGGTGGAAAAGCTCTGAGTCAGCCCAGGCAACATCCTTCAAATAAAACTGAGTGAAGGTGTTGTGAGATTTCCAGTGGCAGGCTGACAATATCTGGTCTAAGGAGATCCCTGATTGGAAAGCCTTAGAGGCAGCAAAGGCCCTAACATCATGGGCTTTAACCTGATGTAAGGAGAGGGCCTCCTGGTCGGAGAGCTCATAGCACAGAATCACAGTCTGTTTGATCCATGAGGAGATGGTGGCAGGTGAGATGTCTTTCTTGAAGGAGACAAAAACCAACTCCTTATTCTGCCTAAGGTCTGAGGTCCTGTCCAAGTAGTATCGTAGGGCTCTAATTGGACATAGGGACCTATCACCCTTGAGTGACTTATCCAGAGATGGTGCCAGGGCTGGAATGACCACTGGAGCCACACTGTCTGGACCCTTCTTGGCCAGCTGATTCTTGGATAGGAAGCTGGGTGAGGGGTACAAAGACACCTTAGACCAGTCTGACTGGTGTCTGATGTTCTTATGTAACCAAGCATGGATCTCACTCCTGCGTTTACCAGAACCTAAGGCCAGCAAGAAAACAGTCTTGAAGGTCAGATGTTTCAAGGAGGCCTCTTTTAGGGGTTCAAAGGGAGCCTTTGTCAGCTGGTGAAGTACCAGAGAAAGGTTCCAGGAGGGGATGCCCATCCTGCCCTTGGGTCTGTCTCTATGGAAACTGTCCAGGAGACGAGTGAGATTTTCATCCTTGCTGACATTAATGGTGGAATTGCCCAGTTTGTCAGCAATGGCTGATCTGTAGCCATCAATAGTGCCTGGTTGCAACTTCTTGTCCTGAAACAAGTGCAGGAGGAAGTCAGCAATGGCTTTCAGAGGTGGTGCCCTGAAGTCCACCTGATTGCTGAGGCACCACTTTGTAAAAATGGTCCACTTTGCCTCATAGACAGATCTGGTTGATCCTCTTTGAGGAGCCTCAATTCGTGCTGCCACTGCCTCAGAGAAGCCCTGCTCCTTGATTGCTGAGGCTCTAGGAGCCAGGCATGTACGTTCAGATTTGACAGGTTCCTGTGAAGGACCTGGTTGAATGGCTGAGATACCAGGTTTGGTATGTTGGGCAGGCACAGTGGGATTTGACTGGACATTGCCACTAGATACCAGAACCAGGGCATGTTGGGCCACCCTGGGGCAATCAGAATTATTCTGTTGCAAGGGTAGTCCTGTAACTTCTCCACCACTTTGCCCAAGATGGTTGCTGGTGGAAAGGCATATGGGTCCAGGTCCTCCCAGGAGAGGCTGAGCGCATCCACTGGCCAAGCCTGGGGGTCTGGCACCGGTGACACAAACTGTGGTAGTTTGTTGTTGAACCTGGTGGCAAACAGGTCCACTTGTGGCTGGTGCCACCTTGAGCATACAGCTTGGAACACTTCTGGATGAAGTGACCACTCTGTTTGAATGGTCTGGCCAAGTCTGGATAGCTTGTCTGCTATCACGTTCAGCCGGCTGGGGATGTGACGTGCCCTGAGGGTTATCTGCTGTCTGGTACACCAAGACAGGATTCTCCACAGTAGGGCACACAGTGATCCCGACTTCATCCCCCCCTCTTTGTTGATATAGGCAACCACTGTTGTGTTGTCTGTAGCTATCAGTACTGTCTTGTTGTAACAGAGGGTTCGAAACTCTTTTAGAGCTAGAAACACTGCTTTTAGCTCTAAGTGGTTTATGTGCAGCTTGCTCTCTGGAAGGGACCAAGTTCCCCTTGCAGTGTGCTCGTCTAAGTGAGCGCCCCACCCTTCTTTTGATGCGTCTGTAAATATTTGCAGAGCATGTTTTAGAGGGTGTAATGGTTGACCTAGTAGCACATTGCTTTCCTCCAGCCACCACCTTAGATGGGGGTGGAGGGACTTGGGGACCGGGATCACCTTTTCCAGTGATTTTGGGACCCTCCAGTTCTTTTTCAAGTGCCACTGTATGGGTCTCATGTGTAGTCGCCCTAAGTGGACTTGCTTTTCTGTTGCTGTGAGTAGACCTATGAGGGACATGAATTGACAGACCGGGCAAACCGGATCCGACAGTATTGATCTGATCTTGTCTGTCAAGGTCTGCCAACGTTCTCCTGTTGGTCTGACCTTGCCCTCTTTGAGGTCGAACTGGTAACCTACGAAGTTGAAGACCTGTTTGGGGCCCAGTTCTGATTTTTCCTTGTTCACCAGCCACCCTAGTTCCTGACAAAGTGTGACCAGGGTTTGAGTATGCTGGAGACAAGTGTCGTGGGTAGAGGCTCTCACCAGCCAGTCGTCTAGGTACTGGTGGGTCCTTATACCCTTCTGAAGTGCCATGAGTTTGACCTCTTTGGCCACCACTGTGAACTCCATGGGGGCTGTGGATAGACCAAAGGGTAGGGCTCTGAACTGGTAAGACCGACCCTGGAGATGAAAACGCATGTACTTCCTGGACTGACTGTGAATTGGTATGTGGAAGTATGCGTCTTTGAAGTCTATGGATGTGACCCACTCCCCTGCCTGTAGGGAGGTTCTTATTGTCTCTGGGGTCTCCATCTTGAACGACTCTGTGTTGAAAAAGGTGTTCAAGGTGCTCAGGTCCAGGATGGGTCTCCACCGGTTGTTGGGTTTGGGTTCCAAAAATAGCCGGTTGTAAAAACCCAGTGAATTTTGGTTTTCTACCGGTTCGACTGCATTTTTGTTTATCAGCTGATACAGTGCCTCCACAAGGAAGGACTGTTTGGTTGGATTGTGGTAGTTGCTTATGACAGTCGGTGACCTTGTCAAGTAGGGTCTGTACCGGAACGGGAGGGTATAACCCTCCCTTAGTGTGGTGACTACTTTTGGACTCGAACCCAAGGACTCCCATTTTTTCCAAAACTGGTTTAACCTCGCCCCTACAGGAGGATCTATAACAGTATGTTGGGCATTGGTGACAAGATCTACAGAACACAAGTGACCACAAGAAACATTTTTCACATATTTTATTTCTGTGTACATTTGACAAAAGGTGGGATTTACGCCTTTCCTTTGTGGCAACCCGGTAACAATATGAACATTTGCAACATGAGAGTCTACATTGAAATTTAAAGTCACTTTGCTGTTCTCGGACACCACTGGTGCTGGGTTCAAGTCTCCCTGACCAGTAACATGTACAGAGTTCTTCTGACCCCTTGGCAGGCTTCTGGGAGAATGTTGAGGCCTTGCCACGACCTTTCCTGGCTTGCTGCTTGTCTTTAATCTGTTTCCAAGCCGGAAGGGTAGATTTCCTGTCGTGGTGACTCGTAGACTTGTCACTTGCAGAGTAAGGGTGGAAACGATTTTGCTGCCGGTGTGATGTATCCGACGAACGCCTCTCTTCAGTCTTACTGATTTCTTCTTCAGCCTTGGCAATAAGCTGATCCGGAAACAGTGCGTTGAGATGTACTGGAGACGTTCTTAAGGCGTTTACAGTATCTTGCTTCACTCCAGAGTGTAGGTTGTCCAGATAGCTATCCCTGCGAGCCAGAGTGAAGTTGGCCATGTTGATAAAAATGCCTTCGGATAAATCCTGCATGGTTCTGGCCATGGCCTGTGAGAGTGACCGGTTGAAAGTGGTCAGATACTCCAGTTCATTAACAGCTTGCTTCATCTTCTCTGATGACTTGCCCTTACTGTCCAGACGTAGGGTTTTGAGCTGAGTGGACATAGAGTCTTGAACCCTAGTCAAACACCTTGATAACCCAGCAGCTTGGTTACACATTATTGTCTGTTCCCTTGCTGCTCTCTCCCACCTTCTGAGTAGATCTTGATTGAAGGCCCGGGAGGGTGGGGCAGTAGGTAAATTTCATCGAGCCACCCTGCTGAAGGAATGGTTGAGTTTGGCCGGGTCCGGTGACCAGGTGCGTACTGATGTACTCTCACTGTCCTTCTCAGCACGCATCCCGTACCATCTGGAATATCTGAGAGTTTTAATGAACTGATCTCTGAGGAGGCCGGTATTGTCTGTATTTCTAGTTGGGTAGCCCTCAGTGAGTGTCAGGTTAAGGCTGGACATCTTACGACACAACCAGTCGTCCACAGGGAGTTTCACAGACACTTTACCGGTTGGTCTAACACGTGCACCGGCAAAAGGGTTGTCATCAGCAGTGGAGGACACAGTTTCAAACTCGGGAACCTTGTGCCAGTTCATGAAACTTCTCACACCCCTCATAGTTTCCCTGTAGTTGGCCTCCTCAGTAGGTTCACTGTCGGGTTAATCTCTGGAGACATCTCTGTCTGCTGACCGGTCCCGGTGGATCTCCTCATCCAGGGAACCGGTAACACTGAGCTGGTCAGCTTCACTATCAAAAGCTGCACTCACATCTCCCTCACCGGTTGGCTGAACTTCAAGGAACAAACCGGGGGCCTGAACAGGCTGGGTTGCTATCCCTGCACCGGGAGCCCCAAGGGGCTGGGTGGCAGTCTGCATCTCCTCTACAGCCTCACCGGTGACCTGATCAAGGCGGGACCGGACTTCTCTACAGCCAGCTTGCTGGTGGTGGCACCAGGATAAAAAAATGGCTTCTGGCTGGTAGTCACATCTGAAGCTGGTTTCACAACCGGTTCAACCTGTACTGTGAATGTCTTGGCCAATAACATTGCCTCAAGACGGGAGAATCTTTCTGCCCACTTATCATCAAGTTGCTTTAACTCTTCAGCTGATGATCTACTGCTGGAAGATTTCTTCTTATTGGCAGAAGGGTTGGGGGATTCACTACGCTTCATCTTCTTAGCAGTAGTAGGGGTAGATTGTACAGCCTTGACCTTCTCCACTTTACCCAGCACACTAACGTGTGCAGGGTCCACGAGAGTGGGGGTGGAGGAGGACGCAGTCGTCTTCTTGTCTTTTCTGTCTCTATAAGTAGGGGTAGACAATTGCAGGGTCTGTTCAGGGGTAAACCCTCTACAGATAGCACATACTTTCTTCTGGATGCAGGGGTCGTTGCCTAGCCCTTTGTCCCTACAACGTGCACACTTGGAGTGGGAGTCAAACCCAGCCATAGCGTGTCCGCAGGAGCCTCGTTTTTGTCCTGGAGATGACATAGTTGTAGATAATACTTCTAAATCACTTTAAAGGTGAAATAAAAAGGTTGCGTTCGATGTAGAACAAAAAATTCGCTTGTCGAGAAAACACGTCTTCACTCTCCACGCGCCAAACGAAAAAGATGCTATGACGTCACCATGTCTAGACAGGAAGAGGAAGTACGATGCGCCACCTGGCGAATGCACTCTCCTGGCCGGTCCTGCCGGTATTATATACAGGACGTCTTTTTCTGACGTTTGGCGGGACCGGTCGCGCCGACCGGTAAAGCAATTGTCCATTGGATAGGATGTATTAACGCAATAAAAATGGCTTTTCGATATGCCCCACACCCCAATTTGACATAAAAGATGTGATATGTCAGCCATTTTTTTTTCAAAACAAGGCCAAAATGACCGTCTGGCAAGCTTTCTTAGAAATTTACATTTTGTGCAAATCTGACACAGCTAGCTGCAATATTTAAAACTTTAGAACATATCAATGATTTTCGAGCAATCAGTTATGCCGGCCATGTTGTTTTTTTAAATGAGCACCATAATTTTTTGCAGACATGTTTTCACAGCCATAAACATTCTCTGCAAATTTGGTGAAGATATCTTCATAGCTGAATGAGATATAAAGCTTGATTTAAAACTGTGACAAATGCACACATGCACGCACACACATGCACGGAAAACTTTTCATATATTTCCCAACCCCTGCCTTGGCCGGCGAAAGATTAAAATGCAACTGTAGTAACATTGGTTCAATATCGCCCTTTTTCAATTAAGAAGTTTAAGACTGAAAAGTATTAAAGTGTTGCCATGGCAACAGTCGTTGTCAGATACCCCCCCCCCCCCCCCCCCAAACCTACTCAGCTGTAGATCCTGTTTCGGTTAAGATATTCTTAAAATTTGGTGAAAATCCATACATCGGTTTATGCTGCGGAACACCAACAAACGTTAATCCAAAAATATTCAAAGTGTTGCCATGACAACAGTTATGCAGGATACCCCCCTAAACCTGATCAGCTATGGATCCTCGTGGGCTAAACATACCCTGAAAACATGGTCAAAGACCCAAAAATCTTAAAGTGCTGCCATGGCAACAGTTGTTACCGGATACCCTAAAACCTAATCAGCTTTAGATCCTCTTAGGGTAAACATACCCTGAAAATTTGGTCAAAATCCAAGCATGAGTTTAGGCTGTGGAACAACCACAAACGTTAAGACCCCCCAAAAAACTTAAAGTGTTGCCAATGGCAACAGTTGTTACCAGATACCTCACAATCTAAACATCTCTAGATCCTCTTGGGGTAAACATATCCTCAAAATTTGGTGAAAATCCGTGCATGGATTTAGGCTGTAGAACACTCACAAACTTTAAGACCAAAAAATCTTAAAAGTGTTGCTATGGCAACAGTTGTTACCAGATACCCCCGAAAACCTAATCAGCTCTCGATCCTCTTGGGTTAAATATACCCTGAAAATTTGGTGAAAATCCGTTCATAGGTTTAGGCTCTGTAACACCCACAAACTTTAAGACCAAAAAATCTTAAAAAGTGTTGCCACGGCAACAGTTGTTGCCAGATACCCCTCAAAACCTAATCAGCTCTAGATCCTCTTAGGATAAACATACCCAGAAAGTTTGATGAAAATCCATGCATGGGTTTAGGCTCTGGAATACCCACAAACATTAAGACCAAAAATATTAAAAGTGTTGCAATGGCAACAGATGTTGCCAGATACCCTCCAAAACCTAATAAGCTTTAAAAATATTCAAAGCCTTGCCATGGCAACAGTTATGCCAGATACCCCCCAAAACCTAATCAGCTCTGGATCCTCTTGGGGTAAACATACCCTGATAATTTGGTGAAAACGCGTGCTTGGGTTTAGGCTGTAGAACACCCACAAACTTTATGCCTCTGCTGATGCTGCCCGGATGGCGCAGGGGACGACTGTAACCCCAGCCTTTGTGGGCTGGGGTTAACAATAGCATCAGAGATGCCTGTACCCCACAGCCTGGAGAAATATTTTTCAACATCATGAGATATAGAAGTAGTGAAACAGTATAAAGATGGGGATACTTTCAGAGTCACTTATATAAAGGTCCAAATAATGTTTAAGTAGAGAAAATAATGTCTAAGAGAAAGACAATGTATGTAAAGATGAAGTATTAAAACAAGACAATTCAATAGCAAGATGACAGCATTAATCAGTAAACTTAAAATTATGAAGCTGTAAAATTTATTAACTGGAGAATAGATGTCAATGGAAATAGAACAATTATGTAAAAGTACACATAATAATCAGTTGCAGCAATCCATATATCTTTATCATAAGAAAAACATGTCACAAATATGGCAGGTGAACACACTTTGGCAAAGCCAAAAGTAAAGGTCAGACCATGATGCACACCTACATCCCCGCTAAACCAATGTCACTGCCAAATGTAACCCGTCTACTCCTTACGGAATCCAAGAAATAGCCCGGACAAGATTTTAAAACTCATGGTCACTACGGCAAAATCAAAGGTCAAATCAAGATCACACCATGACGTTGCACACCTACTCCCCCGAACAAATGTCCCAACCAAGTGTCAACTTTCTACACCTTACTGTTTCCAAGATTTAGCCCGGACAAGATTTTATAGGTCAAGGTCACTACGGCTAGGTCAAAGGTCAAATCAAGGTCACATCATGACATTGTACACCTACAACCCCCAACCAATGTCGATACCAAGTATCAACTTTCTACACCTTATGGTTTCCGAGATTTAGCCCAGACAAGATTTTTTAGGTCAAGGTCACTATGGCAAGGTCAAAAGTCAAATCAAGGTGACACCATGATGAGGCACACCTACACCCCCTAACCTATGTCCCGACCAAGTATCAACTTCCTACACCTTACAGTTTGTGAGATGCAGCCCTCACAAACATTTTCCCACCACCCACCCGCCCGCCCATCTGGACACCATGTTTGAAAACAATACCCGGACAGCCCTAAAGGGTTGTTGGGTAAATGGAAAATTTAATAGTAAATTAAATTTTTATAAGTTAATTTCTTACCTAGTGGACAGATGCATTTGTCTGGCGCCCTGCCGGTCTCGCCAAACATTAGAAAAAAACGTCCTGAGCTGGGCTCTGGCCGGGACCGGTAGTGTCCCATTCACTCTGCCGGTGTACTGTGCTCTTCCTCTTCTTGTTGCCTACCTAGAAGTCCCCTTTTTTGGATTGCTATAGCGGGGAAGGTAGGGTGGGAATTCCCCTGTCCACTAGGTAAGATATTAACTTATAAAAATTTAATTTACTATTAAATTTTCCATTTTATTACGTTAATATATCTTACCTAGTGGACAGATGCAGAATAACTACCCAGTGGATGGAGGGTGGCCAAATAAGGGGAATTCCTCTAGGTGATATCTGGTGGATCCAGTAATGGTTAGATAAACCAACATAAAGGAGAGCCACCTCTGCCCCCCCCCCCCCCCCCCCTTTTGTTCACTTGTCTATGTACACACTCGACCCGAGTGTACAGATAGACATAGAGGGAGTAAGAATTCAGTCAAACCTAGAGAGGAAGAATAACGGGAACTGAAGAATTCCTAAAAACCCCTGGAACCACTTACGATCATGGCAATCCAGGAGCAACTAAAAAAAAATTTTTTTTATTATATACAATATCCACAATATGTGCACTAAAGATAGAGTTACTCTTTATCATCGTGGACCTGCTGTGCAGCCACAATGGGGCCCAAATGGTACAGTTCAGAGTCAGCCCAAACTAAGTCCTTGAGATAGAACTGTGTGAAAGTGTTGTGTGCTTTCCAATGACAGGCTAAGAGGATTTGGTCTAAAGAAACCCCTCCTTGAAAAGCCCTGGAAGCAGCAAAGGCCCTGACATCATGAGCCCTTACCTGATGTAAGTTTTGGGCTTCCTCGTCTGATAATTGGTAACATAAGATCACTGTCTGCTTAATCCAAGAAGAGATAGTAGCAGGAACAATATCCTTCTGAAAACTCTTACGGAAAGACACGAAAACCAGGTCTTTACCCTTCTGCAGATCCTTGGTTCTATCCAAATAGTAACGCAAAGCTCTGACTGGACAAAGGGATTTATCTTCCGTAAGAGACTTGTCCAAAGAAGGAGCCACGGCTGGTATGACTACTGGAGCCACTGAGGCTGGTCCCTCCCTAGCCAACTGGTTCTTAGAAATGAAATTAGGAGAAGGGTAAAGGGAAACTTGACTCCAGTTCTCCTGGTGTCTGATGTTCTTGTAAAGCCAGGCATGAATTTCACTGCGCCTCTTGCCTGAGCCAAGAGCTAAGAGAAAGACCGTCTTAAAAGTCAAATGTTTAAGAGAGGCCTTTCGCATAGGTTCAAAAGGAGCCTTAGTCAACTGGTGGAGTACCAGAGAAAGATTCCAAGAGGGAACTCCCCGCCTGCCTTTAGGTTTATCTCTATGAAAACTGTCCAACAACCAGGTTAAGTTTTCATCCTTACTGATATTTAGCTTACCATTGCCAACCATGTCTGCAATAGCAGTTCTATAACCTTCAATGGTGCTAGGTTGGTGCTTTCTCTCTTTGAAAAGATACAACAGAAAATCTGCAATCTGGCTTATAGAGGGCGACCTGAAGTCCACCTTGTGTGAGTCACACCATTTAACAAAAATGGACCACTTTGACTTGTACACGGCTCTGGTTGAGAGTCTCTGAGGAGCCTCAATTCTTGCTGCCACTTCGTCAGTGAATCCCTGTTCCTGCATGGCAGAGGCTCTAGGAGCCAAGCATGCATTCAAATTGCTGAGGTTCCTGTGAAGGAGGCCGTTGAACGGCTGTGTAACCAGATCCCTTTGAAGTGGAAGTTGAAAGGGAACCTGAACTGAAAGATTGACCAGGTCCCAAAACCAAGGCATGTTGGGCCATCCCGGAGCAATCAGGATCATTCTGAGACAGCCCTGATCCACCACCTTGGAAATCACTTGGCTGAGCAGAGAGACTGGAGGAAAGGCGTAGACCTCCAGACTTTCCCATGGAAGACTCAGAGCGTCCACCGCCCAGGCTGTCGGGTCCGGAACCGGTGACACAAACTTGGGGAGCTTGTGATTGAACCGAGTGGCAAACAAGTCCACCTGTGGTTGACACCAACTCGAGTACAAGAGATTGAACACCTGTTGATCTAGGGACCACTCCGTCTGGATTACCTGATTGTGTCTGGACAGTTTGTCCGCTATCACGTTCAAGCGACCCGGAATGTGCCTTGCCCTCAGGACTATTCCCCTTGGATGGCACCAGGACAGAAGTGCACAAAGAGAGCCTGATCTCATACCTCCCTCCTTGTTGATGTAGGAGACCACAGTTGTGTTGTCCATTGCAATCAGAACAATCTGATCCCTGCAGAGATGCTCGAAACTCTTGAGAGCCAGAAGTACTGCTTTCAACTCAAAATAATTTTTATGGAGGCGACTTTCTGGTTTTGACCAAACGCCTCTTGCAGTTGAATCTCCTAAGTGAGCGTCCCAGCCTTCGTTTGAGGCATCTGTAAAAACCTGTAGAGCGTGTTGGAGGGGATGCAAAGGCTGCCCCGAAGCACATTGCCTTCGTCCAACCACCAATTTAGGTGAAGATGGAGGGAAAGAGGCACCGGAATGACCTTCTCCAGGACTTCCGGAACATGCTAGTGTCGTTTCAAGTGCCACTGGATAGGTCTCATGTGCAGGCGACCTGACCAAACTTGTTTTCTGTCGCTGTGAGGAGACCTATTAAGGACATGAACTGTCTGACCGTACAACAACTCTGGTTCTTGATGAAGTTTACCTTTTGTTTTAGAGTAGACCACCGGTCCTGAGTGGGTAAAACCTGACCGGTTAACAGGTCGAACCGGTAACCGACGAAATTGAAAACCTGTTGAGGCATCAATTCTGACTTTTTCATGTTTACCATCCAACCCAATTCTTGGTAAAGGTCCAAGAGGATCCGGGTATGTTGTAGACAAGTTGCCTGGCAAGGAGCTCGCAATAATCAGTTGTTTAGGTACTGGTGGATCCTTATACCCCTTGCTTGAGCCATCAGCTTGACCTCCTTGACCACTTTGGTAAACTCCAGCGGGGCAGTTGCCAGACCAAATGGAAGGGATGTCAATTGGTAATTGACCTTGTTTAGGTGAAACCTCAGGTACTTTCTGGACCTCTGAGCTATGGGAATGTGGAAGTACGCATCGCTGAAATCCAGCGACGTGACCCATTCCCCTTTTTGAAGAGACAACCAGATGGTCTCCGGGGTTTCCATTTTGAAGGTGTTTGTGGATAGGAAAAGATTGAGCCTGCTTAAGTCCAAGATTGGACGCCATTTTCTGTTGGGTTTTGGCACCAGAAAAAGACGGTTGTAAAAAGCCAGAGAAGACCCGACAACCACCTTTTCGACTGCTTGCTTTTGAACTAGGGATGCTAGAGCTTCTAAGAGAGCTTTGTTCTTGGAGGGACTTGCATATTTGCTCACAATCAAGGGAAAGCGGCTGAGTTGTGGCCTTTCCCTGAATGGAAGATTGTACCCGTCTCTCAAAACTGACACTACTCTGGGATTTGAACCCAACCTTTGCCAAACTTGCCAGAAGCTCTGAAGCCTTGCCCCAACATTAATCTCTGTGGCAACATGTGGGACATTTGGAACAGATGGGGCAGAAAGAGATTGATTTACACAAGAAGCACCTTTGACAAGCTTTATTTTGGTCAGACTTTGAACAGGACTTAAACCTTTCTTTTGTGGCTGCCCTTGCATAGTTACAATAGGAACAGGATCGACAACATTTATACATGATACGTTTTGTTTGCAATTCTGAAACACTAAAGTCTGTTTTGGAGGTGACAGACCAAATGGAAGAGATTCAGCTTGGTTGGGGAAACACTGTGATTGTCATTTATAAGACTTGAGGCCACGTGTCTTGGAAAAACGAGAGTTTGCTCTACCACGTGCACGTCCTCTACCTCTATTCCTGGAAAATTGTCTCCAGAGCTGTTGATCCTGCTCAGATGATCCAGAATGCCTCTGATTATCTCTCCTTTCATAAGGCTTATATCTGAAGTTACCTCTCCAATTGGGGCGCTGAGAGGCCCTTGAGCAACTCCGGCTGACTTGTGCTTGTTTATATCCTGTTCTGGAGTATTGAGCACTGAGTCCGGAAAGAGGCCATAACCAAACATGGGAGCGTTTCTCAACAAGTTCCATGTGTCCGGTTTCACATCTGGTTTGACAAATTCTAAATAGGAGTCACGACGGAGAAGAATGAGATTGGCAAGATGCACAAACAAACTGTCCGCCAAGTGCTGCAATGCAGTCCCCATAGCCATCAAAACGTTCTGGTGGAATGCCAACAGATCCTTCATGTCTCTGAGAGATTCAGTAATGTCCTTAGGAGCTTTGCCCTTGTTGATTTTACCACACAAAAAGGAAACATTGGAAGCAATTCTTTCCTGCAGTTCAGAAGCACAACGGTTAAACCCAGCAGCACTATTCACCACGTAACTTCCTTCACAAGCACAACACTCCCACCTTCACAGGTACTCCTGAGATATGGGCCTGGAAGGGGGGCCAGAAGGTGAATAAGAAGAGGCTTTGGTAATTCTTGGAAATTGAGAGTTCAATTTGGCCTCACTATTACTCCAGCTAAAAAGACTTTTCCCTGGCCGGTGAGGCCCTTCCTGTCTAAGTGTATGCATTTGGTACCACCGGCTCTATGACTTGGGTATCTTAATGAACTGATCTTTCTTAAGTCCTGCCGAATCCTGTGCCCTAGAAGGATATCCTTCAGCTACAGTGGTATTAAGTTTTTCTAGTTTTTGGCACAACCAATCATCCGGAGGCATGGCAATGGATATTCGGGCCGGCCTCCTGGGGTGCTTGCCTCTCCACGGGTTGTTAGATTTGTCCGGCTCAGAAAGATCACTTTCAAATACAGGTATAAAGTCCCAGCCCATAAATGAGCGCACTGACCTAACTGTCTTGCAGAAAGTCATATCTTCGGTTTTTTTCTTGTTTCTCCAAAATGTCTGAAGATACTTCACCTTCTTCAGCTACAGAATTATCTTCATCAGAAAAGTCCTCATCAGAGATAGGGCGCTCCGGCGGATCTCTATATTCCTGTTCTGGATGAGCCATAGCACCGGCAGAATCACTAGCAGTAGTAAATGTAGGAGCCATACTGTAATGCACTGAATGACCGATGTACAGAAAGCCTTGACCAGTTTGAGAAGCTGAGGAAACAGTCTGAGAAACAGGACCGGTAGACTTGACCTCCTGACCGGTGAAAAATAAAGAATCAGAAACAACCGGTCTGAACACAGGTTCCTGCATGTCATCACCCGGACCAGGGATGCTAGAGGCAGGGACCGGATCAATAATTACAGTATCTTAGACTTTTCCATCTTGGAAGATTTGTGACTCTTCTTTTTAGCTTTAGGTTCAGTCTTTGTCAACTTGCCATCCTGCTCTGCTGGCTACACTACCAACCGGTAGGCCGGGCAGAGGGATTTATGAATGGCTTATCAGACAACACAGGGTAAGATGAAAGAGACGCAGAGGTCTTTGAAGTACTGAAGACATTTCTCCTGGACAAAAGAGCCTCAAAACGTGCGAAATGTTCCGCCCATTTATCATTCATTGCCTCAAATTGGGCTGAAGTGACAAAAGACACTGAAGGAACAGAAGAAGTAGAGGGAGCAGGTGCGTGCGCAGACACTTGCGCAGTAGTTGAGAGGACGCTTGACTTTCCAAATCAATAGTACTGAGAATGGTCACGTCCTTAGGGGACACCAAAGTACCTGCTCTCTTCTCTTTATGGATCTTATATGATGGTGTAGACAAGGTCTCACGTTGAGCATCTGAGAATCCATCACAAATCAAACACTCTTGTCCCTTAACACAAAGATCATCACCAATCTTCTTATCGCGACAACGCGCACACTTTTCATGGGAATCAAAGGCGGCCATAGCATGACCGCATGAGCCGCGCCTTTGTCCTTTTAATTTCCATGGTGATGCCATGATAATCCAATATTCTGATAAAACACTTTCTCCCCACAAAAAACTAGTATAACACAATAATATTTCAAAATTATACACTTTGTCAAAAAATTGACCAAACTCCTTTCGCCCCAAACAAAACGAGGAAGAGCGCATGCGCGAGCATGCGCAGTACACCGGCAGAGAGGCTACACAGCTACCTGGTGAGTGAACGGAATACTACCGGTCCTGGCCAGAGCCCAGCTCGGGATGTTTTTTTCTAACGTTTAGCGAGACCGGCAGGGCGCCGGACAAATGCATCTGTCCACTAGGTAAGATATATTAACGCAATAAAAAAACATGTTGAACATGTTTTTTACGAGCATCTATGATTACACTCTCGACCTTTATCAATGTAAAAATTTGGCCACATGACCACTGGGATTATGCTCAGGACCACATTATCATTGTATTTGTGAGGGAATTTGTTATAGATGAACTGCGGTATAATTGAATAAAAACCTACAGTCTTTCCAGTGTTTATATTGTCAACACATGATAATATACCATATTGAAATATAAAATGTCTAACACCAATAAGAGTAGTAACTGATTCTTTGTTTTGGTTTTAATGTCGCTACAAGGGTAATATCAAGATTGGTAGTTCAGCGGGATGGAGGAAAGCAGTGCATACTAATTGGTCAGCATTCGGTAAACCATTGGGCAGGCAAGTGACTGTCAACTCTCCTGCTTCAGGTAAGGCCAGATTTGAACCCACTATCCGACAAACAGAAGGCAAGTTTTCCGCAATTAATTTGGGAACAAATAGTTTGTGATCGTGCATTGTTTTACTATAGATGCACTAGTAAAATTAAAATAACGAAAACAATAAGAAAAACACAAATGATGTGTAATAACAGAAATAATCTAACTTTTCTTGCAATTTATCAGAGACTCCATCACAAAAATCTCTTCTGAATAAAGAATTCAGTCTTTTCCAGTTACCAGTCAAGTTCACCACATGCCACAGCATGCCTTTGTCACTCTATTTGCACAGTCCGGACTTGGGACTTCTGCATACTTCTGGTCTTCATAATTGCTGCTAGATATGGAGTTACCAAGGTCTTGTTTAAGTTTCTGCACAATGAAAAGAGGAACTGTATAGGTAACAATTTATTTAAACTTATGGTGTTTCCATTCACAATATTTCAGTGTAGCAACTTGGCAACTGCGTAAACTAACAATGCAGATCAGCTTTTTAAAAACTTATGACACCACATATTTTTCACTTTGTATGAAATACTGGTTCAACATGACCTGTAAACTACTTTTACCTAAAATAGAAAATAGCATCGGAGATGCCAATACCCCACAGCTTGGGGAAATATTTTTCAACACCATGAGATATAGAAGTAGTGAAACAGTACAAAGATTGGGATACTTTCAAAGCACTGTCAGTTACTTAAAGGTCCAAATAATGTTTAAGTAGAGAATATAACATCTAAGAGAAAGAAAATGTATGTAAAGATTAAGTATTAAAACAAGACAATTCAATAGCAAGATGACAGCATTAATCAGTAAAACTAAAAATTATGAAGCTGTAAAATTTATTAATTGGAAAATAGCTGTCAATGGAAATAGCACAATTATATAAAAGTGTAAAGACTAATCAGTTGCAGCAATCCATATATCTTTGTCATAAGAGAAACATGTCTCATATATGGCAAGTGAACACACTTTTGGCAGAGCCAAAGTTAAAGGTCAGACCATGATGCACACCTACACCCCGTAACCAATGTCCCTACCAAGTGTCAAACTTCTACACCTTACATAATCCAAGAAATATCCCGGACAAGTTTTTAGAACTCATGGTCACTGAAACAAGGTCAAATCAAGATCACACCATGATGTTGCACACCTACAACCCCAAACCAATGTTCCTACCATATATCAACTTCCTATACTTTATGGTTTCAGAAATATAGCGCAGAAAAAATTTTTTTAAAGGTCAAGGTTACTACGGCTAGTCGGGCTAGACCAAAGGTCAAATCAAGGTCACACCATGATGCTGCACACCTACAACCCCTAACCAATGCCCCTACCAAGTAAAACTCCCTACACCTTACTGTTTCTTAGATATAGCGAGGATAAGATTTTATAGGTCAAGGTCACTACAGCAAGATCAAAGGTCAAACCAAGGTCACACAAAGTCATTGCACACATACAAACCCTAACCAGTGTCCCGACCAAGTATCAACTTCATACGCCTTACGGTTTCCCAGATTTAGACCAGACAAGATTTTATAGGTCAAGGTCAAAACGGCAAGATCAAAGGTCAAATCAAGGTCACACCATGACGTTGCACACAACCCCTAACCAATGTCCCTACCAAGTATCAACTTCCTACAAGATACAGCCTGGTCAAGACTTTAAAGGCCAAGATCACTGCAGCAAGATCAAAGGTCAAATCAAGGTCACTCCATGACGTTGCACACCTACACCCCCTAACCAGTGTCCCTACCAAGTATCAACTTCCTACACCTTACGGTTGTCCAGAAACAGCGTAGGTCAAGGTCACTACGGCATGGTCAAATCAAGGTCACACCGTGACATTGCACACCTACAACCCTAACCAATGTTCCTACCTAGTATCAACTTCTTACACCTTACGGTTTCTGAGATATAGCCTGGACAACCTTTTTCCCGTTGCCAGCCTGGCCATCCTCCCAGACCGCACCTGCCCACCCATCTGGACACCATGGGTGAAAACAATACCTTGACAGCCCTTAAGGGCTGTGGGTTAAAAAGGGTTATAAAATTCAAAAGTCTCCTGCATATGTGTCATTTATTTGTCCACATATCCTAGTCTATTACATTACAAAGTGAAAGAGAGACAAATTTTTGTATATAAAATATCTACTGGAACTACTAGAGATGTTTATAAAGAATAGATTGAGGTATATCCTAAACAGAGATCGAGTTCCAAATGTAAAAACACGATAGCAGTGTTGACAAGCACAGATTTTTTCTAACAAAGCATCTACAGAAGATCTGCTTTTAACACTAGAAATTCATACAAACCTTATAAAATTTCATGACAGTTATCTAAGAGTTTTGTTTAAACTTTTTAAACATCCTTACATGCATCTAATCACAATCAATAAACTAGAGGATCGCTCGCAAAAAAAAAAGATAATGTTTTTGCATAGCAAAAACAAAGCGTCCCGAAAAGGATATAAAGGTGAGTGCTAAAGTATTAAGAAAATGCTTCGTTTCTAGCCTTATACTGTTGTGGCAACCAAAGTCAGCGCAGTCTGCTCTATCTAGCACGGTTTTCAAGATATAAGCATTTTTGTGTTTTGCAAAAAATAAAAAAATTAAAAATGTCCGCTATATTTGGCGAGACAAAAATATTTTGAAAATTGGCATGGCTACTCTGCAGAGATACCCAGCAGGTCCAAAATTTTGTTGAGTTCACTCCATATAGCACGGTTTTCGAGATATAAGCATTTTTGTGTTTTGCAAAAACTTTGAAAATTCAAAATGGCCACCATTTTTGGGGAGACAAAAATTTTTGTCAAGACCACTGCCGTGGTGTGTATCTCCCGCCGAGCATTAAAGCAGAAGAAATAGCTTTTCCGAGATATTCACAATTTTTCATTTTCGTGTGTGAAAGGTCTTCCAAAAGTAGGTGAATGAGTTATTTGAGAAAAATTGGCTATCTGCAATACTATTAAGAGATAATTCACATTTACTCATTTTGAGTAGGTGAATAATTATTTATGGGTCTGAAACTTCACCAAGTGAAAGCTCTCCCAAAAGTAGGTGAATGAGTTATTTGAGAAAAATTGGCTATCTGCAATACTTTTAGAGATAATTCGCATTTACTCATTTTGAGTAGGTGAGTAATTAGCTATGGGTCTGAAACTTCACCATGTGAAAGCTCTCCCACAAGTAGATGAATGAGTATTTGATAAAAATTGGGTATCCGCAATACTTTTACAGATAATTAGCATTTACTCATTTTGAGTAGGTGAATAAATAGCTATGGGTCTGAAACTTCACAGAGTGAAAGCTCTCCCAAAAGTAGGTGAATGAGTTATTTGAGAAAAATTGGCTATCTGCAATACTTTTAGAGATAATTCGCATTTACTCATTTTGAGTAGGTGAGTAATTGGCTATGGGTCTGAAACTTCACCATGTGAAAGCTCTTCCGAAAGTAGGTGAATGAGTTATTTGAGAAAAATTGGCCATCTGCAATACTTTTAGAGGTAATTCGCATTTACTCTTTTTGAGTAGGTGAGCAATTAGCTATGGGTCTGAAACTTCACCAAGTGAAAGCTCTTTGGGATAGCTGCTCTGCAGAGATACCCTGAAGATAAAAAATTTCGTCGAAATCGCTCTATGTAGCACGGTTTTCGAAATATTAGCATTTTTGTGTTTTGCAATTTTTGCGCAAAAATTCGAAAATTCAAAATGGCCGCCATTTTTGGCGAGACAAAATTTTTTTGAAAATTGGCATGGCTACTCTGCAGATATACCCTGTGGGTCAAAAATTTCGTCGAAATCGCTCTATCTAGCAGGGTTTTCGAGATATAAGCATTTTTATGTTTTGCAATTTTTGCGAAAAATTCAAAAATTCAAAATGGCCGCTATTTTTGGCGAGACAAAAATTTTTTTAAAATTGGGATAACTACTCTGCAGAGATACCCTGCGGGTCAAAAATTTCGTCGAAATCGCTCTATCTAGCACGGTTTTCGAGATATAAGCATTTTTGTGTTTTCCTTATTTGGAAAATTCGTAGTGATTAATTAATCATTAATTACTCGGCCATTTCTTGACCAATCAATGCCAAAATCTAATGATTTCCAGATTTTAATAGAATGAATGTATTTGCCAAGTTTCAGGTGAATTGATAAAATTCCTTTCAAGTTATCATCCGGACAAGCTTCCCCATCGAAAAAAGACATTTTTGGTCATGTGACCTCTCTGATTGGTTGAAATGTCACTGCAGCATATTCAAAAAAATTCCCCAAGGCTACTGCCTAAACCTGCCAAATTTGAAAAGAATCCGCCTAATGGTTACAGAGTTATAAGGAAAACAAAATGCGGAGCCGGCGGAGCCGGAAGCTCTCCCATACACAAACAAGCATCCCGCAAGGGACGCTTAATGAAAGTACATTCATTTCAATGTATTTAAATGAACACATTTACACCTGTGAGAGCAGAATTCCACTTTAGGTAGAAGCGTATTTCCAGACCATTGAAGGTTTTTATGGAAATTTATCCTGTTACTCGGAAATCCTGATAAAGTAGAAGAATCTTTCATAGAACCAATACATCTATCATTCTTGTAGTTCTATGGTGGGATACAGAAATAGAAAATATGTCATTGACCCCTAACTATTTTTTTACTTTAATACTGAATTTTGAAAAAGGCAAAAGTTTTGTAAATTCTATTCTAAATTTAGTTTTGTTTTTCTTTGGTGAGGGAGAGTAACATTTCATGGTTTGTTATCATTCAGAAAAAGTTGATGCATTTTTTTTAGCCATGGAATTTAAAATACATGCATTTCAAATGCAAATTTCATATGCAAATTAAATTGGCCATTGGTAACTTGAACACTGATGTAAGGTATGTACAATTTCAAGTCCATTAACTTAAAAGCAATAACAATGGTTATTAGACAAGTCATACAATTACATTACCCAAAACACAAGATTATAAGGCAGAAAACCAAGTTATTAGCTTCTACTTAATTAAACCCAGAACTAATTTGAGCAAATAAGTTATAACCAAAGTTGAAACACTTGGGGACAATAAAATGCAAATTCAAAACACTAGTTATTACACACATGGATTTCGACTTCTTATCACGTCATATCAAGCACCTTGGTCTATAAAGCAATGAAGTTTCTAGAAGCGTGGCCACTGGCTTGGCTATAAGCCAACAATTCTGTACAGAAAGACACTGATACAAGTCAATTCAACAATGGACAACAGAGAAGAAACTGTCCATTATAGGAGATATCACAACAAAAAAGCCAACTGCATATCTGTGGTAAGTAGGGGTGTTTTGCGGTAGCAATTTTTTTCCTTATGGTTTCAAGTCTTGTACTTCCTAGTCGGTTACTGGTTAACCATCTCTTATTGAACAAAACATGAAAAGCAAATAGTTTTCCATACTGTAAAACAGGAATTCTAATATGACACAGGTGTGTCCGTGAATTTGATTGGCTAAACGACAAAATATAACACTGTCTCCTATCTATTATCGTCCATTATAGCTGTCTCGACAAAAAAAAAAAATTCTCTCTACAAATAAAAGTGGATTATGACATTTATTTTGTATGTAAGGTTAGTAAAGTTACCTTACATTGAAGTGTATGCGGAAAACCGGTAGCTGAATTTTATGCCGGCTGGCAATAATTTATTTACCATACCGACGATTCCGGTAATACCGCAACACCCCTAGTGGTAAGTGAATTTATCACCAAGCAAACTTCTCACTAATCAACCCAGGACAAATCCATGATCACTTATTTGAAATTATATGCAATTTTGTTAATATCCAGATTTGTCTTGTTTGAATCCAAATATTTTTTGTGATAGGGTGGAACCCCACTGTTGGCTCATCTTACAATTATCTCTTTTGGAAATACGGCTGCAACAAATAATCACCTCAAACAGAGTACTAAATAATGTCCAAATTTAACCAGGCATTAGTTTTAGCCATTTTGGCTTATAACTTTGGAAAAGTGAAAATTAATTCCCAGGGACATTTAAATTCTGTATTTATCTCTTCGGCAGAAACTGAGCATCAGTGAAAATCTATTCCAGCTTACTTCTTAAAATTTGAACTTTAATGAAATTTGCTTTGCTAAAACTTCCACTGATACAGTATTAGGGTACTTCAATACATCCTGGAGTACACATCTCTGGTGTCTAGAACAAACAAAGCCAAGAATGCTCTAACCACTACACAGCCTAAAATGGCAGAAGGTAACTTGTATTATTCTATTTCGTACTGACTTAATTCAAACACGAGCACTTAGAGGGCACAGACCCCCGCCAACACATGTAATAATACGTAAATGGAAAAATCCGGATTGTTTTTTTTTTGTATCCAGATGGTGATAAAGATCAAACAAAATTAAATTTAATTGGATCTAAGTTAGACCAACACTGACCTTCTGATTATTTTCTCAGTGAGATCCTACTAATAGTATTTGCATAATCCTGTTAACAAACAAACAAACGGACAAGCAGTCATGAAAATAATACTTCCTTGGCGGAGGTAATAATTATCCCACATAACTTTGTTAAAAATTGCACTGAGGGATTACTTGTTCATTGCACTGCACCTTCTACATTAAAATTATAGTAACACGTCATGGAATTGACAATAACTCATAAATACTGCAAAAATAATACCTTTCACTTTGTCACAATCACATTCATGACTAGTCTACAAAAATACAAATCAATTTTGCAAGAGTATTACACATTTTCTCAAGCTTAAGTTTTGTTTCAAAGGCATAGTGCTTGAACAATTGACTACAACAGGTGTTCTAGAAATAAAGTACTAAGTAAACATACTTTTAGCGACATATGCTGCATGGAGTTAAGGACGACCAAATCACAGTCCACAAACATCATCAGAGTTCTAACAAAGTTCACTATTACTTTTAGACACTGCGTCTCAATGCAGCATATAACATGGCTTGGTTAAAGTTTCAGTGCAAAATATAATAAAACATTCAAGTGAGGTATAATGGCTCCTTAGTAGGTTTCTGTCATTTGGCCTTGAATGAGATGTCAAGGTAAAATCTGATAACATGCATATTCATGGGTTGTGAATTTGCATATTGTTCAACATTCTGAATTCCCTGGATCAATAAAGAAAGACATACAAGGCCTTTATGATCTGTTTACTCTGTTTGACCTTGAAGTAGTTGTCTGATCCCATAAAGATTTATAATGTGTAATGTAATGTAATGAGTATTTTGTTAGTGCCTTATCTCCATAATATGACAGAGTCAATGCAAACAGAAAACAAAACAGATTCCAAGGAAAACACCTTTTTTTGCTTTGTGCACTGAAGACATGAATTGTGGAAACTTCAGGTAATTTCTGATAGACTGGCTGTACCTGGTGCTGTAGGTACACAATACTTGTGTAAGGTAGGATCTGAAATACTTTGGAACACCAATGTGGAGGTACTGGTACACCAGAGTCAGAGTTTTGAATACGGAATGTGGTTCAACTGTAACAAATTTTATTGTAATTTAACTTTTTACAAGTTAAATACTTACCTTATCCTCACAAGTGCTTGTTTGGTTTTGTGGAGCAAAAACGTATCGACCGACAAGAATTTTTTAAGGACTATTCTTGTCACAAGAGGTGACCCCTTGTCTGCGCATGTCCGCGCTTGCGCAGTAGTCGTTGTCGACAGACGAATGTCGAGAGCTCTTCATTGTATTTTTGGTCCCCAGAAAACAAATTATGCGGGGAGGTAGGGTGGGTTTATCCTTGTGAGGATAAGGTAAGTATTTAACTTGTAAAAAGTTAAATTACAATAAAATTTGTTACATTTTATTGCGTAAAATAGCCTTACCTTATCCTCACAAGTGCTTGAATACAACCATAACAGGTGGAGGGTATTTGTTTTGGCCACACTGTTAGATGATTGTCAGACAAGGGGTCACCAAATAAAGCACTGATAAGAGGATAAGATAAGCTTCCATAATCCACATCTTAGGTTATATATTACTTCTTCAACACAGATAAGTAATTTGCTAACCTCAACAAGAGATCCATGATGTGGTCGTCATTGTTGTTGCTGTTGCTGTTGTAGATAATTTTACAACAAATCATATAGCAGTATTAACCATCACCCAGTATTGGCCGGAGATGTCTGCATGACTCCCCAAACAAGATGTCATCATCTGACAATGAGAATATCTCCAAGCAGGCAAACTGAACTGCATAGACTGCAGATATGGGGACATATGTAAGTTAAGAAAGACATATGTCAGTGACACAACACTTGTATAACTGGAGAGAACATAATATGCGAGTCATATGAATGACATGTATAAATACACAGAAAATTGACTACATGCTGAGGTGAATCCACAAGACCCAATTTGTTCATGGACTGGTCATGGGATTGCCAAGCTACATCTTCGAGTAGAATGTAGTAAAGAATTGTGGGTCTTCCAATAACAAGAGTTTGATATCTGTTCAGGTAAGACCCCACTCTTGAAAACTAAAGAGGCAGCCATGGATGTAATATGTGTCTCAATGTATAGACTCTGAGAACTAAAGGACTGGCAATCTAATCATGCAGCCAGATTGATCCAGGAAGAGATAGCAGAACTCAAGATATCTCCATCAAGCCTTCCTTAAAAGATATGAGCAAGATTCTTCCCCTCCTTGAAGTACTTGTACTGTCCTGATAGTAACTAAGTACTGTAAGAGGGCAGAGTGTCACAACATCAGTCCAACATCAGCTCAAGAAAGGTTTGTGAGGTGGAAGGACCACTGGTTTGAGCCATGTGGGCCATCAGAAGCCAACTGATTCTTGCTAAAAGGCAGGAGAAGGAGACTTTCCCTTTTCTCCAAGCAGTAGTCCTGTCCAAGAAGGATCTTAGTGCTGTAAGATGACAACGAATCATGTGCCCAGGCAATTTGAGTTCAGGAATGATCTAGAGCTGAAGTGACCACTGGAGGCAATCTAGACCAACTGAGGCTAATAGGTCCTTGTTGAAAAGGTAGGTAGGAGGGAGAACTGTAAACTCCTTCCTATGAGGCTTGTGTCTGAAGGAGCCAAAGTCCCAGAATACACTTCCAATGGCATTGCAACAGTCTTGCAAGTCAAACTTTTTTAGACTGACCTCCTTTTAAAGGTTAATAAGGAGCCTTTTGTGAAAACCAACAGAAGCAAAGGCAAATCCCTTGATGCTGCACCTCTGTTAGCAGTGGGCTTCTCTCTATAACACTTGAAATAGGCCTATAAGGATGCAGGCTTTGGCTCAACTCCTGCACAAAAAAAGTAAATGATCAGCTATGGCTGCTGCAAAGCCAACAATAGTGACAGGTTTCAGATTTTTGCAAGTAAATGGATCAAAAAATCTGGTATATTTGAGACCGTAGGCTCTGAGATGGCCACCTTATTCTGTGGGTACCAGAGCTCAAAATGGCCCATCATGACTCATACATTCCAAGATGAGGGTCCTTGAGATGCCCTAAATCTCTCTATCCCTTGCCCAGAGAATGATATAAGAGATTCTGAGTGGTGTTAAGGTGCCAAGCATGAAGGTGCCAATGCAACAGATTTAGATGGTATTTCTGACTGAATGGCTGTTTCTGAGATCAGTGAAGTAGCTGTAATGGAGGTTTGGTTGATCGATTCACCAGATCCCAAACCCAATACATCATGGGCCACCAAGGGGCCACTACAATCATTTTGCATCTGGTGTTTACTTGTTCAATGACTTTTTGGAATGAGTGCTACAGGACAAAAGGCCTAGCAGTCCAGAACCTCCAACAAGATGTTTGATGCATCTATGTTCAGAGCATTTGCATCCAGGACTGGCAACATAGGATGGAAGTTTGTGATTCATATTGGTGGCAAACATCTCTACCATTGGTATTTACCAAACTATGCAAGACAAATGGAACATTTTAAGATGAAGAGACCACCCTGTCTGTATCATTTTGTCCTTTCTGGAGAGACTGACTGTCATGACCTTTAGACAACCCTGAATATATCTGGCTCATATAAGAATATCTCAAGGATTGCAGTAGGCCAAGATGCAGCATACCTGCATAAAAAACCTATTGTTGATTTGTGCCAAACTTGCACATTGTCTTGAACCATAAAGGGAGGAAGAACCATTCTATACGAATTTCTTCTGTCCCTTCTGTAGAAGCTATTGACTATGACATTTAAGCAACCCAGAATATGTCTATCTCCTATGAGTATATTTTAAGGATTGCAATAGGCCAGGATGCGCCAAGCCTTTGTCCCTTCTGAAGAGGATGTTAGCTCTAATACTTAAGCAACCAAGAATATGTCTGTCTCTTTTGAGTATATTTCAAGGATTGCAGTAGGCCAAGCTGCGCCAAACTAGGAGGTATACGCTCCCCCCCCCCCTGTTTGTTCAGATAACCGAACACAGTGGTGTTGTCTGATGCTATCAGAATTCTTTTGTGTGGAATTTGTCTTGAAGGCTTTTAAGGGCTGAACACACTGCCTTCAGCTGTATGACATTGAAATGTAATATATACATTTTTAACTGTCCAAAGCCACTAACTGTGATGCTTATAGATGGGATCATCAACCCTGGTTTAATGCATCTACGAAAATAAGGGAATTGAGCACCTGTGTATAGAAAAGGCATCCTATTTCCCATTTTTTTTTTTTTTTGGCATTTTCCACCAGTGAATATGCTTTTTCAGAAGGATTTGAAACAGGAATTCTCACAACTAGTGACTGGAGATATTGCCAGTTTTTTCTAGATACCACTGAAAGGCACACATACATAACTGACCCATTGGTATAGTCTTTTCCAAAGATGCTGGTATCCCTACCTGGGATATAAGCAACCTTGAGGTTAACTGTGATGAGATCGCCATGACTTGAATAGATTCTCAGGTATTTAATTTTTTCGAGGTAGAAAGAAATTTCCTGGTACCAAAATGCAGTGGTAACCCAGGAAATCGATATCACGAGGTCCAGTTGATGAATAATTGGATGAGTTCTTTGGTTTGAACCCAATACTGGTGTCTTTTACGTACACAAACCACCAGTAGTCTAGGTATATGGTGAAAGAAATTTCCTGGTACCAAAATGCAGTGGTAACCTAGGAAATCGATATCACGAAGCCCAGTTGATGCATAATTGGATGAGTTCTTTGGTTTGAACCCAATACTGGTGTCTTTAAGTACACTAAACAACCAGTGGTCTAGGTATATGGTGAACTCCTATTCTGTGAAACTGAAGAATGAGATTTGCCTCTTTACTACTCGCATGATAGTGTAGAGGTGTCGCTAACCCGAATTTTATAATGCTTTGAACTGATAGGCTTGCCAGTGTACATTAAACTGAAGTAGATGTTGAAAATCTTGGTGAGTCGGTACATAAAAGAATGCATCTTTTGTAACCGAATTTCTAATAATTTCTGCTGTCTCCAGTTTAAATGATGGGAAAGCAGGTTTTTATTGTTATAGTAAACGCACTTCACTCGTGGGCCGTGACCGTTGAAGTCGTAGTTAGAAATCAATTCAGGACACTGAGATCTATCAGAGGTCGTCATTAGCCGAGTTTGTATACAAGAATAAACTGCCATAGAAACCTGGAGTTCTGCAATTGTAGAGTGGATGAATTGCTTTCTTTGAAGGATTTCCAGCAATATTTCAGCGGTATATTTACTGTAGCCATGTTTTCCTGTCTGACGTCATCGCTTTGCATTGTGGGTAGTACAGGCATTGGTGAATTCGATTGGGGAGTAATTCGACAACTCCGTCTCAGGATTCGCACAACTCTGGGATGGCAATGAAAATCTCCCATCACTGCCAGTAACTCTGCAAGAAAAGCCTCCATGGTGACTTGCATTAATGTAGCCACGTTCTTCTGTATCCCTCTGACCTGGTAAACTAGGCAGAGTGGTACGACGATCTTTTGTGGTTAGTAGGGGAAATTACTGGACATAGCTCCTGTCCTGAATATACTGTGCAAAATACACTGTAAAAGTTGGAAGCAAGGACTTCAACATATAAAATAATATAACATAAAATCTCATCTAGCCAGTTTGATCTTCGTTGAGTTTGCAGAAGAATTCTTCAACAGGGCTGAACAGACAAGCAGTACACATACTGCCCGAAAGATGTCTGTTGGATCTTCATCCAAATTTACAGCAAAGGAAGGTAATCTGTCCATATTTTCATGTCTTGATAAGCAGGAAGTTCACTGTACCTGCTGGGAAAATAAATAATAACTGCAAGGATCCGTGGATACGCTTCTGTAGTCGTTCTTTTGGAGGGAGACCTATTACTGTAACAGAGTGGCGCTCCACTCCCAGTAAAGAATCTACGACCTCCGTTGTAAAGATAACTAAATTCTTTCTTCTTTGTTTCCCACTGGAAACTTCACAGCAAACTCTTCTTGCAACCCTTTCCTCGACAAGCAGGTAGTTCCAGTCGAATAGAAGGTGAGTGCAGCCGTACAACGTCTTCCGCTGAAGACTTCACAGCAAGATCTCTTATAAAACATCTTTATTGTGACCTTTTTCAGGACAAGGGAGGTAGAATTAGTGGTAGTACCAGTCCAGTAATGGACAACTACAGCTAGGTGCACGCTTGCACGCTTCAAAACTTCATAGATCTTCGTCTGTAAATGGACGATAATAAAAGAAAATACGTGTTGCTCCCATATCGACCAAAAATATGATGAAGAGCTCTCGACATTCGTCTGTCGACAACGACTACTGCGCAAGCGCGGACATGCGCAGACAAGGGGTCACCTCTTGTGACAAGAATAGTCCTTAAAAAATTCTTGTCGGTCGATACGTTTTTGCTCCACAAAACCAAACAAGCACTTGTGAGGATAAGGTAAGGCTATTTTACGCAATAAAAAGGCTATTTTAGACACACTGTAGTTTTTAACATTTGATTTGAACAGACCTCTAAACAGACAATTACACTAGTCAAGGTGACTGCCCACAAGAGCATTATAAGCTGGTTTTGCAGCTTTTGGCATGAGGAACTTGATGCTCTGATTTGTGCATAATTCACAGTAAAATTTTTAAATTTAGGCCTCAGAAACACATTCTCATATGTTTGTTTCAAAGTTTTTATTGCAATTTTAAATTCTTAATTTGAAGTATCTTTTATAGATTAAAACAGCTTTTTGGAAATGTGCTTAAAAGACTTCTATATATGGTCAAAATCACAAAGTGGCCAATAGTAAAAGATAGTGGACATTTTTAACAAAATAAAAACTCTAGGGTGTAGTAACAGTTTAAAACAATTTTAAACCAAGTGGTCAATTGGTTTTCGAGGTCTGGTGTAACAGAGTTGCATTTGGACAGGCAACAGTTATTTCTCCACATGTCAAGGCTGGATTTTGAAATCACGACCAGAGGTGAACAGAAAACAAGACAATTAACAACACTAGATGTACTTGTTGGCCCAACAAAAAGAAACACACTGAAATATACCTAATAAAAGTTTAAATATCACACGAGCATATACAAGGCGGGTAGGAACATTTGCCACATAAAATAAATATTATGCTCTATACATTAACTTAACTACAAGTCTGACACATTAATACACAATTTCATCATAAATATATGGAGATAATATAACACATACATAGACAACATCTCTACTTATAAGATTTCTGGAACAAGTGATTATAAATGTATCTCTAAATAACATCTTGTATTATAAATAACATCTAAAAGCAGTCAATACTTCTCTGGTTACCGGAATAGTTTCTGCAGATCTTGGCTCCACCACACAATAGTTACATTCACATAATGAGCTAAATACACAGGCATATACACATAAATACTCACGGGTAAATTAAGACAGTTTAACTCGAGAAGAAATTTCATACAAACTGAGTAAATATTAAATATATTATTCTAATTTGGTTTTATGAACACAACTCCCATCTGCCAGTTTTAGTACTTACAGTCAAACTCCTTAATAATAACCCACTTGTCAAGAATGGAGATGAAGAAATGTGAAATTTGCCACATCAGAGTAAAAGTACCAATATGAGTGAAATTCAAAGATGTTCCTGTTCCTTGAGCAAAAAGAAATGGATCACAGAAAGTTAGATTTAGATAACGCAAATGACCAAATGTGTTCGCGAAAGGAGGAAACAGAATATTACATAATTCATAAAAACTAAAATAGGCTTCATTGGTTGAAATTTCACATATTGCAAATTTCAAATCTCTTAGTCCCTGTGATGAGGGGTTTGGCAGTATGAGCAAGAAGAGATGAACACACTTGAATGACTCCACAAATATTCATAACAAACTCCCAGCTAGAAGCACCAATAGAAGTACCACTTTCACTTCCACCTTGGCTACAAAAGTTGCACATTACAAAATCAATAATATACCTTTCTAGTCAGTTTTCTTATGAACAACTATGAGCTGGTGTTGGGTCTAACATTTGGCTTTTAACCATTTATGTTCAACATTACACAGTGTCTAAAGGTCAGTCTCCTGTGTTTATTCAAGGAGCTCATATTCACTAACGATTTTGTAACCTGTATACAAATTAACACCTATCCCCCTGTCAAAGACATTTGGCTTTCTACCATTTATGTTTAACACTACACAATGAGTAAGGGTCAGTGTCCTTTCATTATTCAAGCTCATATTCACTATTTCATAATCTGAATACAACTTACCAGTGCTGCACTCATTATCACCCATGGTTTCCTAAGCGCCCCTCCACGATCTTACATTATTGCTAATAAATTGTTAATATGTCTTTCCAATGTTAACTTTCTCCACTAAAACCCAGTAATTGGTCTAATTTTATTATTTTATATCCATTTTCAACAAAAAATTTCCTTATTTTAGAAGTTATATCACATTGTATTGCGCAGAGATTTGTTTACTAACCACATGTTTTGCTTCCAGTTAGTGTGTGTCAAAACGCAGTTTCCCCAAAATTCGGATTATTTTTTCGAAACGCCCGGCCCTGGCCGTACCCAGCTGGTTTTCATTGTCATAAATACCCATAATCAACTTCTGCAAATATTTGGTCACATTGCCCATCTGCGCTTCAGAGAGTGGCTACGGTAATATCTATCCCCTGTCCACGACTGTTAACTATTCCCATGGACCTGTAAGTTCTAATTCAGACATATTCTGAGTGAAAATATTGGCACTTAATATTACATTCATGTTACATTTTCAATGTTAGCACCACTAACCGATACTTTTTTGTCCTTTAATAATATCTTAGTCTGACATTTGTGTCTGTGATGTCTGTACTCAAACTATGCAAAGTATCTTGTTTTCACAACAATTGTGTCTAGTGCTTTCAGCTATTACATTTTAACATCTTCAACTACGGGTGTGAGTAGGGGTCAGGGTACGTCAAAATGGGCAGTGTGTGCCTATCAAACTACTAAAACATTGTGTATTTTCATAAATAATATCAGAGAAACACAATTACCAGTCAAATTTGTCCACCTAATATTCATTTTTAACATAATTTTCCTTAATTAAACAAATACCTGACATTTTATCTGATAAATATGTTTATATTAACCACCATAACGTTTTGACAGGTACTTCCAGTTGGTTACAAATAAAAGGTAGGATCTTGTGGGATGCCTATTACAATATAGGCACCTGGCTCTGTTTTCACCCCGAGTCATGACCCTACCCAGAAGACGGAGTTGAGACCAGCTCTTAAACAGATTAATACTAGATACCTCACTGAGGTGACTTATCTTAGTCGAAACATATTATGTGATCTGGTCAATTAAATAAGGTATGACTAGAACTAAAGGAGGGTTTAATTCAGCAAACACTGAAAATATTTAGTTTTCTCATCACCTTATCTACTAGTTCATGACCTCATCAATACTGTATACTCACTGGAAAAAAAGTTCACTGAAACAGCACTGAATCATACAACAGTAATTTTTCTCAATGTGCTTTTTATGATTAGACTGACTCATTAAATCTATGTTATAAGAGAAACAATACCTTCAACAGAGGACAAGATAATACTGAACACTAACACTTATTCTGTGTGTAAATATAAAGGACTGTAAGTTCTTAATCCTGAATAATATTAATAATACTTTAAATATAGTTCAATTGTGAAATGAATGAACTTTGTTGCTACTGGGAACTTTGTCTTGCCAAATTACCAAGCAATACCCATTTAAATAGAGTCAAACCTGTACACTTGTCAGTTGTGATCTCAAGAACAACCAGAACAAGGCCTGCAGGCCTTGGGACATCCTCAACAAGCTTTAAAACTGGGTGGCAGCCATCTTAAAGACAAGATGGCGGACACATTTTTTTGGGGAAAAGTTGTTCCCCTTGACCCTAAAATGACCACAGGAAATGTGAACTTGATATCTCTAACGGTTTTGCTGTAATAACGTGGTATAGAGTTGAAAAGTGCTCAGCAGCAAATTTTCAAAATTGATTACAACAGTCACATTTTTTTGGAATATGGCAAAAAATGTTCTATATGCGGCTAAAACATACGGGAAAACACAATGGGAACCTTTTCGAGACTTTTAGAGCAAGCCTTCTGGTATTTAGCATGGCATTGGTGAAATCACGTTTTACAAAATCGCCACTGCCAGCCATGTTTTTTCAGCTATTTTGTTCAAAATTAGGAGGGTTTCTCTTATAATAATAATAATGGCTATACAAAATTTGAAGACAATCAGTGAAAGCAGTGTGGACTTAAGAGCACACACAAGCTTTAATACTGGGTGGCGGCCATCTTAAAAACAAGACGGCGGACACAAATTTTTTTTTTCAAAAGTTTGACCTTAAACACAGGAAACCTGAACTTGATACGTCTAATGGTTTTGCTGTAATGACGTTCTATAAAGTGGACAAGTACAGAGTAAGCAAAACGTGAAAATTTATTACATCAGTCATAATTTTTTGTAATATTACAAAAAATGTTCCATATGGGATAAAACATGTTGGAAAAAGACAACCAGAACATTTTTGAGACATTTGAAGCAAGCCTTGTGGTACTTAGCATCGCATTAGTAAAGTTATGTTTTACAAAATTGTCTCTGACAGCCATGTTTTTAAATCAATTTTGCCCAAAATCAATAGGCTTCCTCCCATGAGTAATATCAATGACTGTACAAAGTGTGAAGACTATTGGTCAAAGTAATCTGGACTTAGAGGGCACATAAGCTTTAAAAATGGGTGGCGGCCATCTTGAAAACAAAATGGAGGACATAAAATTTTTTTTTTCCAAAGTTGTCCCCCTTGACCCATGAACAAACACAGACAAGAGGGTCAAAGATGCCCCAAAAGGCGGGTTGCGCAGGCAGCAATAAAGTTAATGACTGCTGTAATTAAATTTAAAAACAAGGAAAGAAATGTTACATCACCCAGTTAAGGTAATAACAGCAGCATGTTAAAAGCTTTATGGTTAAAGCCTGACAGAAACAACAGCATTTGCCTGAAACAGACAACAACAAAACAACAACAAATACATACTAACGGCTCTGTACAACGAAAACAGGGATCAATACTTAATAATAAATACCCTAGTAACAACCTTGGTCAGCTGTTGGTAGTACTTTTTAAAACTGACCAATCAGATTTAGGATCAGGAATGAGAGAGCTCCATCTGGTGAGTTCACACTGCGGTATATTAATACAGCCAGTGGGCAGCTTCTTATTACTGTTGCTTACACAGCTCTCCGCTATATGGTAATTATGCTTGGTCGTCTCATCCACCCAATGTCTCAACTTCTCCCCCATTAGACGACTGTTTTCTTCTGCCTGTTGCTTGGCAACAGCGACATCAGACTCTTTGATATTTAGGACATGAGTAAAATTCTTGAAGTCTTTTTCTACATAAAGTTCACCTGCTGGACCTGAATGAAGATTAATAGCATCAGTATCACTAATAGCAACCTTGTTTCTATGGGTGAGAGGGATGATGACAAATGTATTTTCAGCAACCAGTTGCCAGGTATAGAGAAGCCGTACCTTCCAGATTCCTGAAAAAAATGAACACAACAGTTATAAATAACTGAAAAATAATGTAGCAGGAGTTGTCAAGTGATATACTTGTGGTGTAAAATAAAATTTCTATATTGATTGATATGTAGAGCAAAATAGGAGACCAATATCGATTATTTATTTAGGGTTTTACGTCGTTTTAAAAACTGTACAGGTCATATCACGATGGGTACTTGGAAGGGCAGAGGAAACCAGTACATACAGTTGGCCAAGGTTCTGTACTGTAAACTGCCGACCAATGGCAAGCAACCACCAGCTTTCCCACTTGAGGTAGAGCTATGAACCGAACCCCGGCCTCAGAGGTGGGAGGCGAGAGTGTTACCACTCTGCCGCCGGAGAATGATATCCAAACTGCATTTAAATTCTTACACTATTAACAATGAACACTCATTCAGTGGCTATATTATTTTAAAACTAAGATTTATTTTTTTTATGTTAGATTGGCAAGCACTTACTAAGACTAAGTCAAGTTTTTAAAAATAAGAATTTCTCAAACACATAATAAAAGTTTATTTTCAATACAGTTTTGTAATAAGCAATCCCTACATGGTGATGAGGAACAAAAGAAATGACCAGGTTTTTGCTCAGTAATTGTATCTATTCATTTATCACTGTTTTCTGTAGAATTCTAAAACTTCTCAGGAATTAAAACATTTTAATTCTTAAAAATTTCATTAATTGTAGACCATTCTAAAGACAGCAGTAATTCTGGAGAATGTCAACAAATATAGACATAAGTGATTACTTAATTAACACACCTGGTCGAAGAGGTTTCTTAAATACTGGCTTGTGCACACTGACTCTGTCTGTGCCTTTTACTGGCAGTTCATATGAGGCTGCAATGGTCTGAGCAGGGTCAATGTACACAGCGGTCACTACAAAGTCTTTTCCCTCAGTCTCTGACCAGTGGATAGCCAGTGTTATGCTACTCTCTGGACCCAAAAACCCACCATAGTTACGGAAAATCTCTTCCTTGGGATCCCAAGTAGCACCAACCTGTTAAAACAAAGTCATTGTCCAATGACCAGCTTCGATTTAAAATGTGTTTTGTTTGGTATCATGACTTTTGATTGCTAAAAACTTTTTGTGGTCAACATGAAGATTTATCAAATAGAAAAGAAAGATTAATCATAGAACAGAATTCTACAGAACAGATGTCTACATATTTTTTTTCAATTAACATTAATAAATGACAACTGCTTTTGAAAGTTGTCATTACTCAAGTGTAAGTGTAAAACATCCAGGATTTCATCAGGTGCTGTTTTGTATTGTGGATTTGCTACACTTTATTTAACTTCCACAATACAACACACTTACATGTAACTTCTGCAGACTGGCGGCAGGGCCATTAAGCTGGTGCATCTTGAAGTGGTTGTGTTGCTGAGCTAGCGTTTCCATGACAACCACATCACCTGCACCTGATTCCACCTCATACTGCACAACAATACCCTGTCAACATACACATGACATTAATGCATCAAATCAAACCTCTGTGACAACTGTATGAAGCCAAATAAAACATACTTATTTTGTTTTAATTAACTCAATATTCTAAGACTTTTACAATTAAATAAAATTTAAATGAATCTTCATGAACATGCTTTCAAGCATAAAACATATACAATCATGTTAATATGTTTACTTACTGACTCTGCATATGTACTGTAACATACACACAATATATTTCGTTTACAAGGTCTTCAGGCTATGATACATACTGTTTAGAAGCCCAAACCCAAAAATGGTGGACTCCATAACAGCGCCTGTTAGAAGCATGAAACTCAGTTAACTGATTCAATATGATAATAAGATCGTTTAATTAGTGTAAAAAGGAAATTTTAGACCTGTGTAAAATTCTTGTAATATTCAATTAGAAACTAGAGATTGCGTCTCGACGCAGTGTATCCCCGGACGGGACATAGTTAAGGCGTGAATGTGTCGGGCTTGAGCCTGTTTCCTGGAGCACCAGGTCAGGATTCTCCATAGTACCAGATTACTTCCAAAAGCTAATCACTAGTTGTTTCACTTATATCTGTCTTTAAAAATTACATTTCATGGATCCAGAAGATCCATATAGTGATCCGGATCGCTTCCAAAACTCAATCATTTCATCCTTTTACCTTTTCAGACATATTCTAAAAATTTCATCGAAATCCATCCATAAGTTTTTGAGTTATCTTGTACACAGACACATCTGGCAGCCTGGATCCACATGATCCAGACAGTTATCCAGATTACTCCCAAAATCTAATCACTTGTTCTTTGTCCCATTTAAGACATTTCCTGAAAATTTCATAAAAATCCATTCATGACTTTCTGAGCTATTTGTCTTTAAAAATTACATTCACGGATCCAGAAGATCCAGACAGTGGTCCAGATCACTCGCAAAATTGAACCATTTCTTCCTTTTACCACTTCTTCCTTTTACCATTTGTAACATATCCTGAAAATAGTAAAATCCATTCCAAGATTATGTGCAAGCCTGGATCCAGATGATCCAGATCACTCCAAAAATGTAATCACTTGTTCCTTGTACCATTTAGGCCATTTGCTGAAAAAATCCATCCATAACTTTTTGAGGTATCTGTCTTAAAAAATTACATTTCATGGATCCAGAAGATCCATATAGTGATCCGGATCACTTCCAAAATTCAATCATTTCATCCTTTTACCACTTCTTCCTTTTACTATTTGTAACATAGCCTAAAAATATCATCAAAATTCATCGTAAAATCATGTTGCAGGCTCGATCCAGATGATCCAGACGGTGATCCAGATCATTCCAAAAGTATAATCACTTGTTCCTTGTACCATTTAGGTCATTTGCTGAAAATGTCATCACAATCCATCCATAACTTTTAGAGGTATGTCTTATTACATTTCACGGATCCAGAAGATCCATACAGTGATCCGGATCACTTCCAAAATTCAGTTATTTCATCCTTTTACCTTTTCAGACATATCCTAAAAATTTCATCAAAATCCGTCCATAAGTTTTTTTGCTACAATGTACACAAACACATCTGGCAACCTGGATCCAGATGATCCAGACAGTGATCCAGATCACTCCCCAAATCTAATCACTTGTTCCTCGCACCATTTAGGTCATTTGCAGAAAATGTCATCACAATCCATCCATAACTTTTTGAGGTATCTGTCTTATTACATTTCATGGATCCAGAAGATCCATATAGTGATCCGGATCACTTCCAAAATTCAGCCATTTCATCCTTTTACCTTTTCAGACATATCCTGAAAATTTCGTCAAAATCCGTCCATAAGTTTTTTTGCTACAATGTACACAAACACATCTGGCAACCTGGATCCAGATGATCCAGACAGTGATCCAGATCACTCCCCAAATCTAATCACTTGTTCCTCGTACCATTTAGGTCATTTGCTGAAAATGTCATCACAATCCATCCATAACTTTTTGAGGTATCTGTCTTATTACATTTCATGGATCCAGAAGATCCATATAGTGATCCGGATCACTTCCAAAATTCAGCCATTTCATCCTTTTACCTTTTCAGACATATCCTGAAAATTTCATCAAAATCCGTCCATAACTTTTTTAGCTACAATGTACACAAACACATCTGCAACCTGGATCCAGATGATCCAGACAGTGATCCAGATCACTCCCAAAATCTAATCACTTGTTCCTCGCACCATTTAGGCCATTTGCTGAAAATGTCATCACAATCCATCCATAACTTTTTGAGGTATCTGTCTTTAAAAATTACATTTCATGGATCCAGAAGATCCATATAGTGATCCGGATCACTTCTAAAATTCAACCATTTCATCTTTTTACCTTTTCAGACATATCCTGAAAATTTCATCAAAATCCGTTCATAAGTTTTTGAGCTATATTGTACACAAACACATCTGGCAGTCTGGATCCAGATGATCCAGACAGTGATCCAGATCACTCCCAAAATCTAATCACTTGTTCCTCGTCCCAATAAGGACATCTCCTGAAAATTTCATCAAAATGCACCCATAACTTTTTGAGATATCTGTGTTTAAAAATTAGATTTCATGGATCCAGAAGATCCAGACAGTGATCCAGATCACTCCCAAAATTTAATCACATCTTCCTTTTACTAATTTGGACATATCCTGAAAATTTTATCAAAATCCGTCTGTCAGTTTTTGAGTTATCTTGTTTACAAACAAACAAACAAATAGAGGGCCCAAAATGACCCTCGGTCAGGTACTTTGGCGGTCAGTGGATGACCTTCAACGAAGATCTGTAACCGGTCAGCCTGGATGCTGGTACTCCGTCATGTACTCAACCTCAAAAGCCATTTTCAATAGTTTCCACGCAATGTAGTCAGCATTAAGTGTGAAAATATCTCCAAATATGCCAAAAATGACCCTTGGTCAGGTACTTTGGCGGTCAGTGGATGACCTTAAATGAAGATCTGTAACCAGTAAACCTGGATGGCAGAAGTCCATCATGTACTCAACCTCCAAAGCCATTTTCAATAGTTTCCATGCAATATAGTCAGCGTTAAGTGTGAAAATATCTCCAAAAAGGCCAAAAATGCCCCTCGGTCAAGTACTTTGGCGGTCAGTGGATGACCTTCAATGAAGAGCTTCAAGGTCAAATTTCTGCATGCTTATAGAGGACATATATATGTATTATATATACCAGCCATAGGATGATCTAACTTTCTGTCTTGGAGAACTGGGCCAAAATGTGCAAAAATGGCCAAAATGTGACCTTTAAGTGGCCACCAGTGACCTTGAGATTGAAGGTCAAGGTCACAAAACAATAGCGTTCGTGGCATTGCCCATATATACCCACATACCAAATTTGAAAGTTCTAACTAAAATATTTTTTAAGTTATCGCGTCCAAAAGGAAATCTCTGCGGCGGCGGCGGCGTGACCGTACTGAATCCTAAGTATCCCCGACTTTCGTCCGGGGATACAATTAACTATACTTAAGTAAGAACAAGGGATTGCAAAGTCTCAATATATTTTCTTCCATTTCACCGAAAAGGTTTTACCTGAATAGAATCCTTATGTGCAAACACATGTGCCTGCAGGAGTTTCTTGAACTGGAAACACTTGTCTGAGCTATCAGGCAATTTCATCACATTTACCAGACCTTGTCTGACAAACGAGTGATAATAGGTGATGAATGAGTCATCAGTTTTTGAAGTGTCAATATGATGGTATTCATTCTGCCAGAAAGATCTCATTGTTGCTTGATCTGAAAACCAACGGAAAAAAATATTTTATCAGATAATTTATTTTTAAGAGACTGGACTGTTGTTGGAGAACAACAGTTTTTTTTCATTGCTTTGCAAGATGGGATGAGTGAAACATTCTAGTTTTAAAGGTCATTCCTCAAGACAGGCTGACTTTAGTCTGATTTAAAGGGTATTCTCTCTCATGTGTTCTACAAAACTAAACATGTACACAGTTGCACAGGTAAGAAGTACACATGCAAGAAAAATAGCCAATCGCAGTAGGCTGGAACCCCAGTCTGCAGGTATATATTCTGAAAATTTCATAAAAATCTGTGCTGAAGTTTGAACTGTAGAACATCCACAAAGTCTATGTTCATCACCGCCCAGACACCACATGGGATTACTGTAACCTCAGCCTTTATGGACTGGGGTTAATAACTAAACACAGTAAATACTGTCAGTGGTCGGACTGGTTGTTTGAATACAAAAACCGGTTTCCAGGGCTTTCAAATCGAACGAAATACGGGATTTTGAATGATGCACAGATATGGTGTAAATTTACCATGAACGTACATAATTTGAACTAGAAATATGTATTCACAAGATAATTTGAAGTCCAAAAAATTCATTTACAATGGACATAAAGTGAAAATGTACGGTTTTTCCTCAAATATATATGGTTTTTATTGTTTTGAAAAATATTAACCAGCAGAAAGCAAAATACAGTGACATTTTCAATAACCGGAACTTAAATATTCTTTGCGGATTTCATCATTTCTACCTAAACCAAACGAATTGCAAATTTAATAAGTAAATTAAATTTTTATAAGTTAATACCCTATCCAATGGACAATTGCTTTACCGGTCGGCGCGACCGGTCCCGCCAAACGTCAGAAAAAGACGTCCTGTATATAATACCGGCAGGACCGGCCAGGAGAGTGCATTCGTCAGGTGGCGCATCGTACTTCCTCTTCCTATCTAGACATCGTGACGTCATAGCATCTTTTTCGTGTCTAGTCCTAGTAAGACCCCTAGTAAGCTGATAGCGGGCCGGTTGGGTGGGCCTTGCCTGTCCATTGGATAGGGTATTAACTTATAAAAATTTAATTTACTTATTAAATTTGCAATTTTATTGCGTTAATACATCCTATCCAATGAACAATTGCTGAATAACTACCGCTTGGTAGGCGGGTAAGCAGCTAGGGACTCAAGTGAACTCATAACAAAACAAAACTGTACAGGCCCATTTGACCTAGGGTCAGAGAACCCTGAGAGGTCAAGGTCGGCTACCAACTCACCGGTTATCCGCGAGTCTACCGATATTGCCCCCCCCCCCTTTTTTTCTTTCCCTCCCCGGGTTGGTCTGAGAAGGGAAAGAGAGAGAGAGAGGGGGGCTGAGTTCAGTCCCAGAAGAAATAAACTTCCCAAGGGAAGTAAGTCACAGTTTTTTTTTTTGTTTTTTTTTTATAAAACATATGTACATTTCAACATATTTACACTATGTACATATCTAGCATATTTACAATATGTACATATTTACATATATATACAACATCTCCTCACCTCTGGGCCTGGTGGTGCACCTGTTGGGCAGCCACTACAGATCCCAGGTGGAGAAGCCCTCAGTCAGCCCAGGCAACATCCTTCAAATAAAACTGAGTGAAGGTGTTGTGAGATTTCCAGTGGCAGGCTGACAATATCTGCTCTTAGGAGATCCCTGATTGGAAGGCCTTAGAGGCAGCAAAGGCCCTAACATCATGGGCTTTAACCTGATGCAAGGAGAGGGCCTCCTGGTCAGAGAGCTCATAGCACAGAATCACAGTCTGTTTGATCCATGAGGAGATGGTGGCAGGTGAGATGTCTTTGTCAAAACCTTTCTTGAAGGAGACAAAGACCAACTCCTTATTCTGCCTAAGATCTGAAGTCCTGTCCAAGTAGTAGCGCAGGGCTCTAACTGGACATAGGGACCTGTCACCTTTGAGTGACCTATCCAGAGATGGGGCCAGGGCTGGAATGACCACTGGTGCCACACTATCTGGACCCTCCTTAGCAAGCTGATTCTTGGATAGGAAGCTGGGTGAGGGGTACAAGGACACCTTAGACCAGTCTGACTGGTGTGTGATGTTCTTATGTAACCAAGTATGGATCTCACTCCTGCATTTACCAGAACCTAAGGCCAGCAAGAAAACCGTCTTGAAAGTCAGACGTTTCAAGGAGGCCTCTTTTAGCAGTCAAAGGGAGCCTTTGTTAGCTGGTGAAGCACCAGGGAAAGGTTCCAGGAGGGGATGCCCCTCCTGCCCTTGGGTCTGTCTCTATGGAAAGTGTCCAGGAGACGAGTGAGATTCTCATCCTTGCTGACATTAATGGTGGAATTGGCCAGTTTGTCAGCAATGGCTGATCTGTAGCCATCAATAGTGCCTGGTTGCAACTTCTTGTCCTGAAACAAGTGCAGGAGGAAGTCAGCAATGGCTTTCAGAGGTGGTGCCCCGAAGTCCACCTGATTACTGAGGCACCACTTTGTAAAAATGGTCCACTTTGCCTCATAGACAGATCTGGTTGATCCTCTTTGAGGAGCCTCAATTCGTGCTGCCACTGCCTCAGAGAAGCCCTGCTCCTTGATTGCTGAGGCTCTAGGAGCCAGGCATGTACGTTCAGATTTGACAGGTTCCTGTGAAGGACCTGGTTGAATGGCTGAGACACTAAGTTTGGTATCTTGGGCAGACACAGTGGGATTTGACTGGACATTGCCACTAGATCCTAGAACCAGGGCATGTTGGGCCACCCTGGGGCAATCAGAATTATTCTGTTGCAAGGGTAGTCCTGTAACTTCTCCACCACTTTGCCCAAGATGGCTGCTGGTGGAAAGGCGTATGGGTCCAGGTCCTCCCAGGAGAGGCTGAGTGCATCCACTGCCCATGCCTGGGGGTCTGGGACCGGTGACACAAACTGTGGCAGTTTGTTGTTGAATCTGGTGGCAAACAGGTCCACTTGGGGCTGGTGCCACCGGGAGCATATAGCTTGGAACACTTCTGGATGAAGTGACCACTCTGTTTGAATGGTCTGGCCAAGTCTGGATAGCTTGTCTGCTATCACATTCAGCCGGCCGGGGATGTGACGTGCCCTGAGGGTTACTTGCTGTCTGGTACACCAGGACAGGATTCTCCACAGTAGGGCACACAGAGAGCCCGGCTTCATCCCTCCCTCTTTGTTGATATAGGCAACCACTGTTGTGTTGTCTGTAGCTATCAGTAGTGTCTTGTTGCAGCAGAGGGTTTGAAACTCTTTTAGAGCTAGAAATACTGCTTTTAGCTCTAAGTGGTTTATGTGCAACTTGCTTTCTGGAAGGGATCAAGTTCCCCTTGCAGTGTGCTCGTCTAAGTGAGTGCCCCACCCTTCTTTTCATGCGTTTGTAAATATTTGCAGAGCATGTTTTAGAGGGTGTAATGGTTGACCTAGAAGCACATTGCTTTCCTCCAGCCACCACCTTAGATGGGGGTGGAGGGAGTTGGGGACTGGGATCGCCTTTTCTAGTGACTCTGGGACCCTCCAGTTGTTTTTCAAGTGCCACTGTATGGGCCTCATGTGAAGTTGCCCTAGGTGGACTTGTTTTTCTGTCGCTGTGAGGAGACCTATGAGGGACATGAACTGTCGGACCGGGCATACCGGATCCGACAGTATTGATCTGATTTTGTCTGTCAAGGTCTGCCAACGTTCTGTTGTTGGTCTAACCTTGCCCTCTTTCAGGTCGAACTGGTAACCTACGAAGTTGAAAACCTGTTTGGGAGCCAGTTCTGACTTTTCCTTGTTCACCAGCCACCCTAGTTCCTGACAAAGGGTCACTAAGGTTTGTGTATGCTGGAGACAAGTGTCGTGGGTAGAGGCTCTCACCAGCCAGTTGTCTAGGTACTGGTGGATCCTTATACCCCTCTAAAGTGCCATGAGTTTGACCTCTTTGGACACCACTGTGAACTCCATGGGAGCTGTGGATAGACCAAAGGGTAGGGCTTTGAACTGGTAGGCCCGACCCTGGAGATGAAAATGCATGTACTTCCTGGACTGACTGTGAATTGGTATATGGAAGTATGCGTCTTTGAAGTCTATGGATGTGACCAATTCCCCTGCCTGTAGGGAGGTTCTTATTGTCTCTGGGGTCTCCATTTTGAACGACTCTGTGTTTAAAAAGGTGTTCAAGGTGCTCAGGTCCAGGACCGGTCTCCACCGGTTGTTGGGTTTGGGTACCAAAAATAGCCGGTTGTAAAAACCCAGTGAGTTTTGATTTTCTACCGGTTCGACTGCATTCTTGTTTATCAGCTGATACAGTGCCTCTAAAAGGAAGGGCTGCTTGGCTGAGTTGTGGTAGTTGCTTATCACAGTCGGTGACCTTGTCAAGTTGGGTCTGAACCGGAACGGGAGGGTTTGGCCCTCCCTCAGTGTCGTGACTACTTTTGGACTCGAACCCAGAGCTTCCCATTTCTCCCAACACTGGTGTAACCTTGCCCCTACAGGAGGATCTATAACAGCATGTGGGGCATTGGTGACAAGATTTACAGAACTCAAGTGACCTACACAAGAAACATTTTTCACATATTTTATTTCTGTGTACATTTGACAAAAAGTGGGATTTACGCCTTTCCTTTGTGGCAACCCGGTGACAATATGAGCATTTGCAACATAAGAGTCTACATTCAAATTTAAAGTCACTTTGCTGTTCCCGGCTACCACTGGTGCTGGGTTCAAGTTTCCCTGACCGGTAACATATACAGAGTTCTTCTGACCGGTCACAGAATTTACACAGTGATTGTCATTTATGAGACTTGGAACCCTTAGCCGGCTTCTGGGAGCATGTGGAGGCTTTGCCACGACCTTTCCTTGCCTGCTGCTTGTCTTTGATCTGTTTCCAAGCAGGGAGGTTCTTCCTGTCGTGATGGCCAGTCGACTTGTCGCTTGCAGCTTAAAGGTGGAAGCGACCTTGATGTCGGTGTGATGTACCCGACGAACGCCTCTCCTCACTTCGACTGAATTCTTCTTCAGCCTTGGTAATAAGCTGGTCCGGGAACAGTGCGTTGAGATGTACCGGAGACGTTCTTAAGGCATGCACAGTATCTTGCTTCACCCCAGCATGTAGGTAGTCGACGTAACTATCCCTGCGGGCCAGAGTGAAGTTAGCCATGTTTATAAAGACACCCTCAGATAAGTCCTGCATGGTTCTGGCCATAGCTTGGGAGATTGACCGGTTGAAAGTGGTCAAGTATTCCAGTTCATTTACAGCCTGCTTCATCTTCTCTGATGACTTGCCCTTGCTATCCAGACGTAGGGTTTTAAGCTGAGTGGCCATAGAGTCTTGAACCCTAGTCAAACACCTTGACAAACCAGCAGCCTGGTTGCACATAATTGTCTGTTCCCGTGCTGCTCTCTCCCAACGCCTGAGCAGGTCTTGACTGAAGGCCCGGGAGGGTGGGGCAGTAGGTAGGTTTCTACATGCAACCCTGCTGAAGGAATGGTTGAGTTTGGCAGGGTCCGGTGACCAGGTGCGTACTGTTGAACTCTCACTGCTCTTCTCAGCATGCATCCCATACCATCTGGAAGATCTGGGAGGTTTCACAAATTGATCCCTGAGGAGGCCAGTATTGTCGGTGTTCCTGGTGGGATACCCTTCTGTGATGGTGAGGTTGAGACTGGACATCTTCCTACACAACCAGTCGTCCACTGGAACTTTTACAGAGACTTTACCGGTAGGCTGAACACGTGCACCGGAAAAGGGGTTGTCATCTGCAGCAGAGGACACAGTTTCAAACTCAGGAATCTTATGCCAGTTCATGAAGCTTCTCACACCTCTCATAGTTTCTCTGTAATTGGCCTCCTCAGTAGGTTCCTGGTCAGACTCATCCCTGGGGACATCTCTGTCTGGTGACCGGCCCCGGTGGGTCTCATCATCCAGGGAACCGGTAACACTGAGTTGGTCAGTTTCACTGTCAGAGCTGCACTCAGATCACCCTCACCGGTGGGCTGAACATCAGGGACTGAACCGGGGGCCTGAACAGGCTGGGTTGCTGTCCCGGCACCGGGAGCCTCAAGAGGCTGGGTGGCTGTCTGCATCTCATCTACTGCTTCCCCGGTGGCCTGATCAAGGCAGGGACCGGAATTCACTGCAGCTTGACTGCTGGTGGTGGCAACAGGGTCAAAAAATGGCTTCTGGCTGGTAGTCACATCTGAAGCTGGCTTCACAACCGGTTCAACCGGTACTGTGAAAGTCTTGGCCAACAGCATCGCCTCCAGCCTGGAAAACCTCTCTACCCATTTATCATCTAGCTGCTTCAGGTCATCCGCTGAAGGTCTGCTACTGGAAGATTTCTTCTTACTGGCAGAGGGCTTGGGTGAGTCACTACGTTTCGTCTTCTTTGTAGTAGGGGTTGACTGAGGCTGTGAAGCCTTGACCTTCTCTACCTTACCCAGCACACTCACGTGTGCAGGATCCACGAGAGTGGGGGTAGAGGTGGACGCAGTCGCTTTCTTCTCTTTTTGATCTCTGTAAGTTGGGGTAGACAATTGTAGGATCTGCTCAGGGGTAAACCCTTTGCAAACATCACATTGCTTCTTGAGGACGCAAGGGTCGTCGCCTACCCCCTTGTCTCGACAACGTGCACACTTGGAGTGGGAGTCAAACCCAGCCATAGCGTGACCACAGGAGCCTCGTCTCTGTCCTGGAGAAGACATAGTTGTAGAAAAAATTGTAGAACTTCTTTAAAGTTGAATTAAAAAGGTTGAGTTCGGTGTAGAACAAAAAATTCACTTGCTGTGAAAACACGTCTTCACTCTCCACGTGCCAAATGAAAAAGATGCTATGACGTCACAATGTCCAGACAGGAAGAGGAAGTACGATGCGCCACCTGGCGAATGCACTCTCCGGGCCGGTCCTGCTGGTATTATATACAGGACGTCTTTTTCTGATGTTTGGCGGGACCGGTCGCGCCGACCGGTAAAGCAATTGTCCATTGGATAGGATGTATTAACGCAATAAAAATGCCGGTTTACCATTCCCACCACTACTTTCAGATATGATGTCACAATTAAAATATAACTCTTTGCAGTTCCTGCGTCATAAAAAGTATTACTAACACTGAACACACTGCAGTGATTTAAAATTGTGTGTAAACTGGGAATGACAAAATGTGTGTTTCATTTCCTTCAAAACTGTATTGTATGGGGTATCTGAAACAAATGTTTTGTCGATTACAAAATACTGCAACATATTACAACCAACAGACCATGTTAGTTAACTCAGAATCAATGAGCTCTCTCTACTTTATGTCTATGCTAGGGTTGTAAGTGAATCCACTTTAAACATTAAATTTACTGGCTAACTTGACTTAATCCACTAACCTTTAGTACCCTCATGTCCTGCCATTCCTTCTGCCACTGATATGATGTCCTGGCTTACAATTGCTTCAAATTTGCGTGCAAAATAGGTAGGATGAGTTCTGCTGGACTAAAAATACAAAAATAATGCCAAATTTTTCTCAATATGACATGTTAATTGAATAAAACATGATGTCAACTATTTCTAATATTCCAAATTGAGATATTTGGGGCCATTACGATCTTATTATGCATATTTACATCACAAACTCACATAGTATTTTACATAACTTGGTGCCGACAGAAAGACTGTCTCTTGAAGCTTTTTTTCACATATGCAATGACTGACCTTGTTATTTTATAGCTGCTCACAAAAGACTGGGACCAGGTATAAGCAGAGTGCATTTTTAAGTTGTATAATGTCCTCATACAGCAAAGCAATACACATCAATTGTATTTCCCAGTAAGAAACATATTTGTAAATAGCTGTATTGGGGACAGAAACATAGTTAACTCTCTTATCAGTTTGGAGGTAGCCTATAGGTTGTTGTAATCACTTATCAGAAATTAAGATTACAAAGACGGTACTCTAATGTGCTTTGTTCTATGCTGATAACAGAAGTTTAAAGAACAGAAATCGTATTGAGCATGAACTTTGCTGTGTGCAAGTAACAGAAAACTAGATTATAGCAGTTGAACCTGTAGTTTGCTGTAGTCGTGAGGTAGGAAATCATTAGGAGAGCATCCACACCAGTCGACGATGTGCTTGTACTGACACTTGCAACCCTGCTTCCTGTTCCAGTTGGTCATGTGTAGGTTGTTATCCACGTGGGTATTACAGTGCTCACTGTTGACCAGAACTGTGTGGAAAAATGACTGCAAGAACAGGCAAACGAACAGAGTCAGCAAAAAACAAAAGTCTTCACCAATATCACTGAGAGATCAATCAAGCTTGCAAGATAAATCATCCTCTGTTGCCTCTTACAGAAAGAAGCCTAAATCCTACCTCTACACCAAGGTAAACCAATATCTTTATAACATGGATACTGACCTCCTTTTTGGATCTGGACTATCCCTTTTTGCACATCAGTGCCTTAGAGGATGTCTACATCAAATTCGGCGCTTTATAAATGCTTCTTACTTACTTACTTTGTACTCCCCTGGTTGTTCTCCGTGGTGCTTGACCCCTTTTTGTCACTGGATACTGATATTGGTCAACTGTTTTGCTTATGTTGCGCCTCAGAGTGCCATTGTAAAGGGGAGAGTAAGTGCTATATGAGTCCATTACTTAGAATTAGAAGGATATAGAACAATCATTTAGATATTTTTATGAGTTTTCAATGGGGCTGAGATTTGATGCCATGTTCAAAGATCAAGTCTTATATCAGTGAATTGAGTTGTGGTTGAGTTTAACTCAAGCTTTTTAATTTTTAAATGAAGAAGTATTTTCTTACCTTAAGTACGTCTTTTGATAGCAGGAATATATAGGTAAAGTTTACATCACAAATATGACATTTATGATACATTGTTACATTTGAGAAATGTTTAAATCGTGAGAATATCAAATGTTTTGCAAATAAAATATGTGTCTGAGTTTTGTTTAAAAACTTAGTTTTCCTTGTCAAGGCAATATTGTGCCAAATACTTAAAAAAGCAAGTTGAAATACCTTCCCTTGAACAATTCCCACTGTACTGCCCACCAAGTTGGGACTCCAATTATGGTCAACTTGTCCCAGCACTAGTGTACATTATACCCCCAGTGATATATCCATTACAGAGTGGTACCTTTATTATCCAACAGGCAGAGAGAATAAGATGTTGATCACACAATAGTTCATTAAATAGGAGACATTTAGGTATCAAGGAGTAGGGAGATGCTAATCTGAGTGTAAAGGAGTTCATAAAATCAATATTCATATTAGTGCAGTAATGACGCGGCTCGACTTGGTCATAGTCGGTCGCGAGTGTTGAAATTACGATATGTCGGTTCATACATGATAAAGATCAATTTTTCATCAAAACCTTTATAGTACACTAAAATATTACCTACCTGATAAATGTTTAAGATAATTAGCGTTTTAAAGAAAGCAATCACATTTTTAAGTTGTGACGGCTTTCAAGTAGAAACAACAATGGCTGCTTCCCTCAATTTTTTAACCGCAAGTATAAATTCTGACGAGATTCAGTACTTTATCAGCTAGGGTCAAAAATCAAACTACGAAAATTCGTTTTTTTATTTAAAACAGGCTAATTAATGAAATATATTTCTTCTGAAGTCCTTGACCAACACTAGTACGACTTTTGTCGGTTCACTGTCGTCTATTAGTTCCGACGCGTCGACTCTAGTATTTCTGCACAACTTACAGCACTAATTCATATGACAGAAGGTTGGATAATAGTACAATAATGTGATTTTGTAGGGCATTATAGGTTTTTACAGGCAAGCCATGAATCATTACAGCCCAAATCATTATTAGATCTGCATTTGTCATTATTATTCACCTAAATTCTCATAAATGGTATTATTTCTGACATTTTCTTGCAAAACTGTAGTACTTCAAAGGAAACCATATATTTTGATTTGACTGTAAACATGCTCAAAGTAGTTTTTAACTTAAACTTAAATACTTCAACTCTTCAGTAGATAGCGTATTTTTAACGTTAAAACCCTTTTAAAAAGATTGCTTAAAAAAGCTGAATGCAAAAAAAAACCCACCTAAACTGTCCTGCTGGGATTCGAACCCCAACCTCACGATTAAAACATTGTACACTTTACACTCATAGCCAGAGTTTCACAAACTCTGAACCTGTAAAATGTTATTCATTCCTTCATCAGTAATGCACTCATTCAAAACATTCACTTTTCTAATGATTTTTCATTTCTTAACTTTAACTCATACCATTGTAAAAATGCTTTTAAGCTGTTTATTCTCCTTTTTATTTGATCAAAATCCATCAAATAATAAGGGAGATATGGCATTTTGAAAATTTCAAGTGGGAGCAAACCATTTGTAAACAAACTTACGAGAAACATTAAAACATGCATTAATATTATTATTCCCAAAATACCGGGCGGATAATGAAAGAACCTGTGCAAATATGGTGTTTTATGGACCTTTAAAAAACATTAATGAGCTAGGGAATGCCTGCCTATCTAATAATAATGGAGATTATTCTGTCCCCTCATTGAATTTTATATTTCTCTAACAGAGAATTAGTTACATAAACCTGAGAACAATCGATGTGTATGAGCAGATAACTGGTAGGTCTGCATCATAGGGGACAAGATCTCGGTGGGAGGCTGAATGACTTTATCGGTGACCGCATGACTAAATCAACTGACCATAATCTTTCAAAAACACACTTACCTCTGCGGGCAGGAGAGCATACTTGTAGTATGTTTTCAGGTTAGTGACCAGTTCATCATTAGAGCTGACCACGTACTGAGCAAACTGCCTGTGCAGACAGATCCAGTCACTGCCGCCACTTATGACAATGTCTGTGGGTACAGGTCTCGCCCCCACCCTCCACATGTGTGTGTCACACTCCACAAACACCTTGTCCAGACCTTGCTTTCGGATGAATCTGAAGAAAAACAAGGCCAAAATTTCCTTCAGTCTACATGCACGAGTTGCAAAGCAATCAGACACGCCAGTGTGTATTAGAGTAGTGCAAAAAATAAACAAAAAAAAGAGAGGTGATCTCTAGAAGGCTCAGCACAAGCCTCGGAGGAAGTTTGAGCTTAAAAAAAACAACTATATATGGATGACACCCTTTTACTAGAAGTCTGCTGAGAGGAATGCCTTTTCAAACAGAAATAAATGCCTCATGGGGAATTCTTCATTGAAATTTACATTACCTGGAATTCCTGGATAACTAGACCTATCGCATCGGAGAACCGATGCAAATTGTATCCACCAGAAGAAAACTCACCAAAGCCATTCTAACATCGCTTAACCTTGAAGGAGAAGCCCAAGGTGAAATCTGACCATATCAAAAGATTCTTAGCCCATGATTTCCTATAGGTTGGTGTGACATTGCAAACCTCTAGGAATACGAATAAGCAAGATATAAACACTAATTTTGGCAATCCTCATTTGACCTTGAAAGAGGGGCCAAAGGTCAAATCCGATCACACCAAAAGATTCCCAGCCCATGATTTCCTAGATTTTGGTTTACCATTCCAAAGCTCTAGGACCAATAATAAGCGAGTTATAAGCACTTTTAAGTTTGGCTATCCTCGTTTGACCTTGATGGAGGGTCCAAGGTCAAATCCGACCACAGCAATAGATTCCCAGCACATGATATTGTGTACTATCCTCGTTTGACCTTGAAGGAGGGGTCCAAGGTCAAATCTGACCACAGCAATAGATTCCCAGCCCATGATTTCCTATATGTTGGTTTACCATCCCAAACCTCTAGGACTGATAATAAGCGAGTTATAAGCACTTTAAGTTTGGCTATGCTCATTTGACCTTGAAGGAGGGGTCCAAGGTCAAATCCGACCACACCAAAAGATTCCCAGCCCATGATTTCCTATAGGTTGGTTTACCATCCTAAACCTCTAGGACCAATAATAAGCGTGCTATAAGCACATTTAAGTTTGGCTGTGCTCGTTTGACCTTGAATGAGGGGTCCAAGGTCAAATCCGACCACACCAAAAGACTCCCAGCCCATGATTTCCTATAGGTTGGTTTACCATCTCAAACCTCTAGGACCAATAATAAGCGAGTTATAAGCACTTTTAAGTTTGGCTATCCTCATTTAACCTTGAAGGAGGAGTCCAACGCCAAATCCAACCACACCAAAAGGCTCCCAGCCCATGATTTCCTGTAGGTTGGTTTACCATCCTAAACCTCTACGACCAATAATAAGCGAGTTATAAGCACTTTTAAGTTTGGCTATCCTCATTTGACCTTGAAGGAGGGGTCCAATGTCAAATCCGACCACACCAAAAGATTCCCAGGCCATGATTTGCTATAGGTTGGTTTACCTTCCTAAACCTCTAGGACCAATAATAAGCGAGTTATAAGCACTTTTAAGTTTGGCTATCCTCGTTTGACCTTGAAGGAGGGGTCCAAGGTCAAATCCGACCACACCAAAAGATTCCCAGCCCATGATTTCCTATAGGTTGGTTATATACTTTTTTCGTTAGAGCGGTAACGGTGAAATCTCTCTACACACTGCGGCGGCGGTGGCGGCGTAGGCGTAACGAAGTCAAATCCATAGTATCCACCGGATAGCATCAAATAGAAATCTTCACAGCATTATAGTCAAAAACTGGATAACATATAGTTCTGTCACCGCAAGGGTTACATTTGCCGAAAGTCAGCATTGGTAGCACCCACAAAACTACATGCTACGCTCAACAGTTAAACAACAAAGTGATTGTTTGCCAGTTAGATCAATGTTTTTGAAGGATGTCTAATTATTTAAAGTAGTAATCTCGGGGAAAGTCCTGACACTAGTAATTATCTGAGCTTAAATTTTGACAATGAAATAATAAATAAACAGTACAGTCTCAGTGCATGGGCTCCAATCTAAGTGTTTCACGGAGGCTCTGCACAAACTCCCTGGTATCAATTTAGGCTTTAAATCAGTTCAGATGTCTAAAGTTGTTAAAATTTGTTAACACTTCAGAGAAGATGCAGGACTTTGTAACGGGTTATTAAAATATCCCATAAAATTACAAAACAATATTGGTTTGTTTTCTGGACCCATGTACACTCCCCAGTTTTTAGTTGAAAGTACAGTGAAGCAGTCACAATGATATAAAAGTGACATCCCAATGTTGGTAAATTGTTCACACGGATATCTTGACACCATCACAATTGAAACACTATTTATTTTAGTGTGGTCAAATAAATTGGTACAAAAATATTTATTTAATGCCACTTTGATTAAATAATGAACCAGTGTTATTGAAATTTTGACAAGATATATCTACAATTCTAAAAGAAAATTTCACACATTATGCTAAAACTTGTAGTCTCTGTGTTCTCAAAAATATGTATTATTATTGTTACCATAACACCTAAATTAAAAGTGACGTGATATTAGGATATCATGATTCATAGTAATATCACTGATATCTGGTACTGATCCTGGTACATTTGAGTTGCGGGAGACGGTAGTTATTTAACTGAATTATAACACTGATCAGCCTCTTACTTTGGAGTGTTACTGCCATGTGCCCGTAGGAAGTTCATCCCTTTGTTTTTGGTCAGGTATGCCACCAGCTCACTCAGCGGCCTGTACAAAAAAAAACAACACAAAATAGCACAAAATGACAAGTATAGCAAAATGATGGCCAAAGAATAAACACAGATTTGTTACATACTGTTTATAAAGTAGAATTTGAAACTGAGTTACAGTTCTTGTCTCAGAGATTTTTCACATTACAGCAGTCAGTTTCATGACTGGAAGAAACAGTATATGTTTGTGGGAATGCATATATATTTAGCATATTAATATTAAGAAACTCTATTTTATGCCCTCAATAATGGTTCCCTTCAAGTTGTGGATTTACTGGGGTAAGTCAAGATTCTGCTTTGAGAACAAATGACCATCAGCAAGAAGCTCTCAACTTTACCACTTTTCATTGGGTAGAGGACTTGGATCCGCAATGTCTGAGATTGGATGCAACAGACATCACGGTGTCTATCAAAACAGTATAGAAGAGCTTACACTCTTTAGTTTATGAGGTCTCCTAAAGAACACTTGAGAACATTTCAAGACTCAAACAGATTTTTGTGCCAGTAGGTTTTGCAGGGTACAGCTCTACTTCCAACTAGCCATACTTATACTTTATCATCTGTTATCAGCCTTACTTTGTTTGTCCCCCTCCCCCCGCCCCTTCCTCTGATTCTTTCTTAAGGAAAGAACTCTTCCTGCAAGAAGATTTTACATGATCTACCTAACTGCTTTAATAAATATGGCTTAAACAAAAGAGAACCGAGTAATGATTTTACCAAGATCTCAAAATTTGGGTAAATAACAATCTCTGTATCTCTACTTACCGTGTAAGTTGGAACAAGAAAATTTGTTCAATTAACGAAAAACATTTCACAGCTAGGGGTGTATTTGAGTAAGTCAAGTTAACTTGAATTGCTAAATGTAAACACACACAAGGTGTAGGTTACAATAAGAGGATTAGAGGCAGCAGCTACATTCTGTACATTTTAAGCTGCAGTAAAGCTTGGTGGATTGTTAACCTGTCTTCACCACCAATAGAACAATATACAACTATATCCATTGAAATTCTGGATTAAAGAGCTTGCAGACAATTTAAACAGCTAAAACACAAATGGCATGTGTTCATCTTCATCCATAATGTCCTCATACATAATACTTTAAATAACGTATTTCAATATACAAAGGGTAATTCCACAGTGATGAAGGAAAGTAATGTAACCATTCAGGGGTCTCAATGGTTATATGAGCTCCTCAAAGGGTTAAAATTTAATAACTAGATTAAATGTCAATACATGTATATTAAGTATGTACAATTAAGGATGACATATTTTTACTTACTGTTAATTATGCCAAAAATGTTAAATGTCTTGTTATTTATTTCTTTATATGGGGGATAAGTTAAATACTTAATACAAGACATTAACTAAATGACCCAACATCTGCACAATATTTGAACAAAATACCAGATAAAAAATAAATGGCAAATTCATGTCAATAATATGATCTAATGTCTAAACTGCAATTTGATACCACTTGGATTAATGTATCTTGCTTTTATATTAAAATTCATCAATCATTTTTCATGTGCAAGTGGGAAATCAATACGTTTAATGCTAGGAAGCCAGTATGAGTGTTTGCAAAGTGGCACTCTTTAAACAGTATACTGGTATCACTCACTCCTAAATTACTTAACCCATATGTAAAAAACATGCAATATGGAGGCAGAAAAACTAATCTGACAGCAGTTTGAGGAGCTCCCCTGGATCCAATCAATGCTGTCCCACCTTTTTTTCGGAGGTGACATATTCCCTATCCCCAGCTAACTCAGCCCCATCATTTATCCTTTGTTTTATCACAAACTTAGCATTTCTACTGGCTCAAAATTAACTCCAATGTTTTGTTTTATAAGTACAAATGTTTTCAAACCTCTTTAAGTAATATTTTGTTCAGTAGAAATTTCTTTTTTACAGTAGAAAAACAAATATCAGCTACTTGGGAGGGATATCTGCATCAAAAGTTGTAGTTATCCGATATTTCTTGTTTACTAATAATAACACTAACAATGGAAGCATTCATAAAGCACTTATTGATGAGGAAGATCCTGTAAAGCAATACTGTAGAAGCATGCTTCTGACCCCTTGAGATGTCACTTAAGAAATATTAACTACGTCAAAGCTTTACGCATCACATGTGTTGGCACAGTAGGATTTGAATGTTCGGACAACAGAAAGTGGTTCACAAAATAGAAGCATTTCAGCAGTACTCAGCAACAGTCGTAAGAGCTAGATTTGGGAGAAGGCAGTTAGGCACAACTGATAGATATTATAGTATTCCTTAAAAAGCTTTATATTCAGCTTTTCGGGGTAATTTCCCCATTTTAGTGATGTCATCATTATTCTTAACTATTTGTATTGATTATCCCAAGGTACTTCAAATGGAAGCATTACATTAACAAGTTTAAAATCAAGATTTCATCGAAACACAAAATATTCTATATCTGTTCGAGAATTTTTATATCCCATGAATGTACAGACATTTAAAACTTTGGCCAAATGTGCCATATATTATTAATAACTGTGTACAATTATTTTCAGTTTTTAAATTGGCTCTTTACTTTTTACATTAGGTCAATATTCAGGTATGCTGAATCCAAAGATGCTGTATGCCAACCTCAAAAATGGATCATGAGGTCTCAAATTGAAGTTACTCAAATAACTTATTCTTCAGTCAGAATTGCACTATAAAAAGATCTTGTACTCATAAAATACTTCATGACAATAATATAATGCAAGTGGTGATTTTGGGAGATTATCTTGAAAATGTTGGTCATACGATGATATCACTTCTGTAACATGATGGCTTTGTACTTGGTATCGATGTCAAGAACCATGACCTTAATACACCCCTTAAACCATCGCCTGTTCGGGCCAAATAACATTGCCCTGACTACTTGGAGCCTTTCATTTTACTCCGAGTTAATAATAGAACTATGTATGAGTCTGAGATGGGCCCAATGTGACAAGACACAGTAGGTAATTAGAACTAATAGTTGATGAAAATTTATCAAGAATGTCAAGATACACATCTGTGAAACTGTGGAAAAAAACCTTGAAGATTATGGATAATTAAATCATTTTAACTGAAAAGCATATTTCAATGCATATTTTAGGGACTGTGGGTAATATGACTATTTTAAAAGCACCACATATTACAAATGTGAATATAAAGACCAAGGCTGATAGTTTCATTCCACTTTATTACTAAATTCCTATCATTTTGAAGGAACTGAGGGCTTTACTCCACTTACTTTATACCAGAGTATCATTGTTGTGAGTTATTAAAAAGCTAGCCAATTTATAACTTGGGAAGCTGTTACAACAAGTCCTAAAGCAAAAAAAATGCATGAAAACTGATAAAATATATGATTTATTCAGAGTAAAAATATACAATGTACAACTGAAAGGATCGGCTGTCCAGCCTACTCCTGACTGCTAGGAGGCATAAGGCCCAAGCCATTACAGCTCTTACAACCACAAAGCTGCATTTTTATTGAATGGTGTACAATATTTGTTGTAACACCACACAGAAAATGCACACCACCATCAACTCTAATTCTAATTGGACTTTATAGTGCTTTATCTCCCCTACTCAAAGGGGATTCAAAGAGGACTCTGAGGCGCAACAAGAACCAAAACAGTCAACAGAACAAAACCAGTCAACCACTTTCACCAAGGTAAGGTGTAACTAAAAAAAAAGAAAAACAAACCAGCTATGACTCCTTGGGACAGAAATGCTCACTCACCAAGTGGGATGGTTACCTAAGGTTGCTATGATGATGCACCTGACCTTTACAGCTTACAAGCTAAGTCGTATAATCAGGATAACACTTGAGACTTAAGTATTGGGGGTGATCAGGAGGCAAATTCGTGACAGTGGAACTCTGGTATTGTAAGATCTGAAGAATGATATGACAAATTTTGCCAGAAATTAGGTAGAGGCTCAGAGCCAGCACAAAGGTTATCCTGAGTCCATTAACTGCAGGGAAAAAGGTTTAAACAAATCCTGGTGCTTGAGAAATACTGCAAAAATGTCTGTTTTCAGCACATTTCTATCTCCAGTTGCTAAGGAGTCTTGTTCATCCACCAGCATCTGACTTTTATGAGTAACTTTAAACAGCTAGTCTACACACTCAATAAACAGAACCAGTAAACATCAATTACAGGTGAAAGCTGAAGCTTTAAGGTTTTATTGCATTTATTGCTGCTATTGTTTTATCACATATGAAAGCTAATTGTAACAATAAAAAAATCTTATGGAATCAAGGGATATGTTATACAGTATATCGATATCTTCAATTCACTATAAAGTCCAAAGTCGAGAGGTCACAGAGCATTTAAAATCAGTCATTTCTCAGTTAAATGGGATGCTAAGTAAACATTTTATCATATACATGGCAAGTGCCAGATAATATATAAGTGTCATGGTAGAAAGTCTAACCCAGTTGGTCTCAGCATGTAAAGTTGGTAGTATAGTCACCTCATCCAGAGTTTCAACATCTAGACTGAAATATATTCCAAGTTTATTAGATTTCGGACCCCAGGGCAATACCCAAATCTCTTTGATTGAACTTTCTACCGGAAGAAACTCCAATAGGACTTTCCACCAAGTTTAATTTTTGGTTACATACTTTTGATGCTTGGTATCATGTTTTGAGTGTCCAACAAATTGCAACTTCTGAACACTTGCACTGAACACTGTTATGGTATAATCAAGCGCATTAGAGGATGTTGCATCAATTTTGCGCTATATAAATGTTTCTATTCTATGTTCTATTCTAATAGCCAAATTTCAACTGAAGTAATGCATCTTCCGAATTGGTATGCGAAAGCAATCACAATAATTTCTGACTTACTAGATGACACTGGCTCCTTTATGAGCTGTAAACAACTTCAAGTTAAGTACGAGTTTGACAATATAGGCTTTCTGTCTTTCCTAAGAGTCAAACAAAATGTTCAGAAATTTGTCATGGAATGTAAAATAGATGATACTAAAACTCTAGCTAGCCCTTTTATTAATAATCACATTAATGTAATCTTTAAATCCAAGAAAGTAGATCATGACTTTTATGAAGCACTACAAGCTGGCCAGAAAAATGATCACAGTATGAAACAAAGCTGGAATAAAGATCTTAATACATTTATAAATGAAGGACAATGGAGCCTTATTTTCAGGGTGTGTTTTAAAAAAAGTTAAGCAACTGTTTCAAGGCAGTAAATCAATTACAGTACTAACACACTCAACCCTTGTTAACCCAGATTGAGTGGGTTCACACTACAACTGGGGGTTGAACCAATCTGCTTCAATCTTTTTCAATCCACCTCTTGAGTGGGGTTGAGGTTTACCCTCGTCAAACCTGATTGTGAGCATTCACACCTAATCCCAATCTAGATCAATCTGTGTCAACCCAGGTTGAATCACTAGTCTGAACACCAAGATAGTCTGTATATGATTATGTATCTTTAATAAATGTAATGAACTTTTCCTCTAGACTTACATCGTCCTCAGTCAACTGTATTTACTTCCATTTGATCTTAATTAGTTTATATATCTTAAACAGCTGGCATTCACATTGGACAAATGAAATCAGTAAAAGTCAAATGTGTCAGCTGCTGTTTTGAGTTGATAAGTTAACAAATGCCATACCATTCTAACAGTGCATGAAAGATAGTTATAACTAGAATGCAATTGTGTGGGCCAAAGTCATCTAAGTTGTTCCATCTACTTGCCAAAACCACAGAAAGGGCTGCTCTCACTTCTCAATTTTAGAATTTCAATATAACCCCATTTTGAAATGTTGTTTATGCATGTTAATAAGTGCCATCTTCAAAAACAGTGCTTTGTTTTCTCTGCATTTGAGTCTATTGGACCATGTTCTACATCGCTATATCTTTAAGGGAGAGTTCAAATTCTCTGCATATATCACATTCTTATTTTCTGTGATTGGCTTGAGTTTGTGTTAACATGTGGAGAAATAATGATAACTTGTTCCAAAATCATCCTGGCTGTACAAAGGTGCAGGGAAAACCCAACTTTGAACTTTATAACATTTGAATAAAAAACATATTAAAATAAGCTTTCAGCACGAGTGTTGATAATGTTTTCACAACAGAATCACCCTCTGAAATCATGTCCACTAATCCTTCATCCAAAAACTTCACAGAGAAACTACCAGCACAGCATGTAATTAGCAAAACCAAGGATAATTAAAGTTTGCATCAATCTGTACATATTGCATACAGCTTGTTGCAGCCACATATCACCCACGTAATTTCTATTACAATTTCATTATCATACAGCACTCAGAAAGAAGCACAAACATCAGTCATCCCCCAAAACTGGAATACTCCAGCAAATACTCATGCTAATTCATTATAGAGGCACTAAGCACCAATAAGATATCGTCTTCACTGCAGTGGAATGTCACCAAAGAACTGCAAGTATTTCTTGGGTTTAAGGGTATAATTTATTGTGCTAGACTGGAGTTTGCTGTGTCCAATCAGTTTGTTTGATTGTCCACATTTTAATATTGAACTTCCAGGGGTAATAATTTAATAAATCACAATAACAACATGTTTACCTTGTCTGCTCCACATACCGTATTTATTGTAATAAACGCCCCGGGGCGATGCATTTTTCAAAAGGGGGGGCGACTGTTACAGATAAACAAAATCATATCTCGAGTCCAGTGGCCATGGGCAATAATGGACACTTGCTGCCTTGATCTCGCTTGCTGGCATGTATAATGGCGAGACAGCTTAAAATATTTAAAACAAACCTTAAATCTGAAGAAATTATGTAGTTTTATCTTGTATTTTTGCCGATTTCAATGCGTCTATGACCAATACTGCCATGTTTTGTTTTTATTTTCTTTATTTCTCGTAAGCGATATTCGCTTGGGAAGTACTAAAATGCACCATTTTTCGGAATCCCGGAATCGCAAAGGTGTTGGCTGTTGACAGGGATGTAAAACCCCGAAATATGAATTTTGCAAAGGTAGAGAAGAGGGGGGGGGGGGATTAATAAGGAGGGGGCGTTTATTGCAATAAATACAGTATAAATTGCTTGTCCAAATGCCCAGCATTAGAACTTGTATTATTGGAACAAAGTGGAATAATTTCATGAAATTGAATATTAAGACAAGATTGGATACAGATTCTACTGTGCTATTGATCTAACAGTATATCTTACAATTCTGCAAGAGAGATCTGTGTAGTCCCCCCCTTGTAACATAGGCTTATTTGCTGTGAACAAGAAATATATTGGTTTTAGTTTTATCACAAGATGCATTATATATACGTGACAAACTTGTTCAGGAAATTTTATACACAAGTTTATTTCATCAATATTTACAAATGGAACTAAATATAAAGAAAATTTGCAAACCTTTCCTCTTTATTTGCTGCCTCATTTAATCTTAATTAAGCTTGGCATAAACTTCTAAGGTGAAATAAATCCTCAATAATGTTTGGTTTTACATCCATTTCACAACAGTTAAGGCTATGTCAGGACGAACCCTCACTGGGTCTCACATGTATCCATGGGCTGGATGCAAAGTCATAGCCACAGAAACATGAAACCTGACTGATCAACTGCCAAACTTGTGAAAACCATCTGGCCATTCGCATGAATACAATTTGCAAATTTGGGAAAGACATTTGTGACCTGCTATATTGATACAAAGTTTACAACATAAGTTTAATTGAAACAGAGGTAATGTTATGACTGGTCAAAATTGAACTGGCATTTCTATGTCCCTTTCAACAGCAGATGTATCATGTTACATTAGGACAAGCCTTTGGTGAATCCCATATGTTTCCATAAACTGGAATCACTAGAATCTCCTAATCTGTTGCAATTTTACTTTACTGGTACGGGATTCGCCATATTTAATAAGTATATGAGGGATATAGGCAGCTATATGAGGGATAGACTGTTCTAATACTTTTGGCTCTAGTGAGGATATATACTATATTCCATTCTTAATACTGTACAACACTGTAATCAATACCTACTGAACTACAAAGTAAGTGTATACACCATATGCTGCTAAAAGAACTGGTTTTGTTAAAACCCACAACTCAAGAGAAAAACCCTGCATCACGTATAATCTGATCCAGAGATTCTTCTCTTTCATTTCTTTATACCTCCAGTTTTTCCATAAAAGCTAATATGTATAACATAAAATTTCATATTCCCCATCAAAATTCTTTCTAAAGCTATGCTCAAATTCAGTCTGATTTTACACTCCAATTTGATTTTATTTGCTACTGAGTTTGAAATTTGTTATAAATACCAAGCGTGGAGAAGAGTCCTGTGGAGAAAAGCCCTGACTTTGTACTGTGACTCAAAATGGGTAAGACTTTTCTCCAGGCTTGTTTCTATCGGAATTACCCTATGCAGCCTTGGAGGACCTTTGTCAAACTGCTATGTCTATATGTTACGATAATAATAATACTTATTGAACTTACGAGTCCCTGAAATTTTAGCTAGGGATTTCATCAAATCTGTGAACATATTTTACTTTGATAACATTTATTGAACACAAAAAGCAAACACACTAAATTCTTTGTTATCCTTCTTTTGGAACATGGTTATAACACTATACAATAATTTGGTATGGGAAAGATGTATTTACCGATAAAAGCTTTGACTGAAAATGAAAATTTATTATTGCATTTTGATACATGATTTCCTAAGAATGCTAACATTTATTGGGCGAGTCTTATTTCTTGTCTCTTAAAAGGCTTGACAAAACCTTTAATCTATCTAAACCTTGAACTACTTAGAATTATGTGATCTTCCATTGAGGTCTTTATCTTCAATATCAGCTACCTCATCAAATAAATAAAATAACTATATTTCAGTTTTCATTGATAAATCTCATCTGAACTGATTTGTACTACACAATTTTGGTGGAATCTGATCTCTGTACAGTTCCTGCTAATTGTAACTGACATAAGGTTGAATGTTTTAATGTAGCGGATTATACAGTTCTAAGTTAGTGTGGCAGATTATACAGTTCTAAGTCAAGACTTGAGAGCCATGTGTTGCAAGATCTGTGCCAGTTGACTGGCTACATAAATTTTGTATGTCATCTTACATTCTTCATCCGGTGATACACAGATTCAGCAACACTAAAGTTCAGGTATGCTAGTTATCCAGTTATTATGCTGAACATGTATGCGTCCTCAAAAATTCACTCCATACCTATTATTATAAATCAATTTTACATAGGTTAAAATAAAGGGAACAATATGGACCCAATATCAAAAGAGACCGTTAAATGTAACAAATATTATCAGTTGCTATTTTGCTCAAATTTTATTTGCTAACATCCTCATTTTTACAAACTCATGGGGTATCTTATAATAATTATGAAGTTACTTGAACCTCATGTTACTGTTCAACAGAAAAACACAAGGAAGTACAACCAAGAACATTGTCTAAGTTAACCTCCCCCACACCCCCTCCAAGAAAAAAAAGAGTTCTATTTATGTGGTCTTTAGCAGTAAATGTTAGTCAGGTTTTCCAATTTTCCATGGGACATTTCTCCTAAAGTGTTTGATGATACAAATTTACATTCTGTTTCACAAATTAAAATGCAGCTGTAACTGTTAACAAAATATATTGAAACTTTCACACGATATATTTCTGAAATGAATTTATAGATTGTATAAATTAGAAAAATATGTCATTTGGACAAATTTATTTTAAATTGTTGATTCTCGGTGTGTTGATGTATCAAATTTATGAAATATCAAACAACATTAAAATTCCAAAAATAGCATCAGAGATGCCCATACCCCACAGCCTCAGGAAATATTTTTAAACATAATAAGATATAGAAGTAGAGTATCAGTACAAAGTTCAGGATACTTTCAGAGCACTGTCAGTAATATAAAGGTCCAAACAATGTTTAAATAGAGAAAATAATGTCTAAGAGAAAGATAATGCAGGTTAAAAGATGAAGTATTAAAACAAAATTCAATAACAAGATGACAGCGTTAATCAGTAAACTAAACATTACGACACTCTTTATCTACATCTGGCATGGCCAAATTATGGTTTGGATTTTTTGAATATTACCATGCATACAGAAGTGGCAATACATTCAATGAATGCTTATGTGTGGTGTTGGAGCAAAATATGTGGCTTACTTGATGAAATTCCATCTGTTACAATGGGAAGTTGTAAAAGTAAAATTCTTAATGATTCTAATATGACTTTAACAGTGCTTAATCTGGATCCAAAGACAGACCCAAAGGTGTAATAAGAATTTAAAGGTCAAGGTCACTACGGCAAGGTCGAAGGTCAAATCAAGGTCAGACCATGATGTTGCACACATACACCGCCTAACCAATGTCCCTACCAACAAGTATCCACTTCCTACACCTTACGGCTTCTGAGATATAGCTCGGACAAGATTTTCAAACTCAAGGTCACTACGGCAAGGTCAAAGGTCAAATCAAGGTCAGAGCATGATATTGCACACCTACACATCCTAACCAATGTCCCTACCACGTATCAACTTCCTACACCTTACAGTTTCTGAGATACAGCCCAGACAAACTTTTCCCCGCCGCCTGCCCGCCCATCTGGACACCATTAAGGCCTGTGGGGTAAAAATAGCATTGGAGATGTCTGTAACCCACAGCCTGGAGAAATAGTTTTCAACACTATGCGATATAGACATGACACAGTTCAAAAACCAGGACATTTTCAGAGCAAGCAGTGTGACATAATGTTGCACAAACACACCCTCTAACCAATATGCCTACCAAGTTTCAACTTTCCACACCTTACAGTGTCCGAGATATAGCCCACACATTTTTAAAAGGTCAAGGTCACTACACCAAGGTTAAAGGTTAAATCACGGCTAAAGGTTAAATCACGGTTACATGATGATGTTGCACACCCACACCCTGTTACCAATATCCCTACCAAGTATCAGCTTCCTATGATTAAGGGTTTCCAAAATATAGTCCAGATAAGATTTTAATGGTCAAGCTCACTACAGCAAGGTCAAAGGCCAAATAAAGTTCACACCATGACATGGCATACCTACACCATCTAAACCAATGTTCCTACCAAGTATCAACTTCCTATACCGTACGGGTTCCAAGTTATAGCTTGGACAAGATTTTTAAGGTCAAGGTCACTACAGAAAGGTCAAAGATGAAATCAAGGTCACACCATAAAGCTGCACACCTATAACCCCTATCCAATGTCCCTATTAAGTATCAACTTCCTATACCTTACCAATGCCAAGATATAGCGTGGACATAATTTTAAAGGTAAAGGTCACTACAGCAAGTTCAAAGGTCAAATAAAGGTAACACCATGAGGCTGCACAAATACACTCGCTAACCAATGTCCCTACATCAGTATCAACTTCCTACACATTTTGGTTTCTAAAATATAGCCTGGACAAGGTTTTCAAACTCAAGGTCATTACAGCAAGGTCAAAGGCCAAATCAAGGTCACACCATGACGTTGCACACCTATACTCCCCAACCAATGTCCCTACCAAGTATCAACATCTGACATATTACAATTTCTGAGATACAGCCCAGACAAGGTTTTTCCCACCACCACCTGCCCGCTACCCACCACCTGCCCGCTACCCACCACCTGCCCGCTACCCACCACCTGCCCATCTGGACACTATGGGTGAAAACAATACCCACACAGCCCTTACAGGCTGTGGGCTGAAAATAATTTTTTTTAATGAGGGACACTTGGTTGAGTTTACTAATATTTAGCTATTTTTTGTATGCATTTTAAAATATCTATGATGAACATGCGTGAAGCTACAGCAAATTAATTGTGTAGTTTATACAGATCTATTTACAAGTATTTTCTTACATATAAGGACTCTGAGTCACAGTAGTGTGGTTAATCACTTTCCATTTATAAATGTCATCTAATATTCCTGTGTTGGTCCCAACATATCAGACAACATTTACACTGGTGACACTACTTCCAATACTATCATTTGCTAGGTCTATTATGAATAAGAATTGGATGCATTTTTTCAAAACTGATAAAGATATTAGTAAATTTATACAATAGTGTATAAAATGTTGTATTCAGGCGAAAAAACACTATTATTGTATAGTTTAACTGAACAGCTTCGTATGAAGTCAACACATGTCAGTACTCGGTCAGCTAACGAGGGCAATATTCGATGTTAATTTGCAGTGGCGAGTGACAGCACCCAGTATTTTTAAACAAGTTTTAATTTTGTATCGACTGGTATCTGATCATTGTTTCATGACATAAATTGCATCAGATGACAGTAAAAAAATGTCAATTTATTTTCACAAACCTGTACATAACTTTGTATTAGGTATTTGATAACAAATGTAGTTCATCAAGTGAGATGTACATGTTATAACATACAGATAACAATATTTCAAATTTAAAATTCATTTCACTGTTGACTTTGTACACAGCTGAAGAAAAGGTGAGAGATTGATGACAGATAATCTAGATCAGCCTGATTTAGTTCTGGTGTCTAATTTCACAATGTAATAAAAATCTATAAAATGAACATGCACCACCACTCAAGTTAAAGTAAGCTTGCCTCCAGGTGTTACTTTAAGAAATCTGATCCCAGTGATCTTGTGAACAGTGTTGGATTATATGATGTTTTAACACTGACAAAACAATAACAGAGAACCAACATTTCAAAAAAAATGTGTTTTGGTAGGTGTATAATGTATGGATATTATAAGGCAGATTATTCTAGAAACTAAGTGCACCACAGGAAAAACTGTCGTTGAAGGGTTTTGCGGGATTTGAGAGTTCAGCAGTATCAATTTTTATGAAATTTGTTTGTCTAAGAAACTCCGCTTAATCCAGGCTATTTCCTGTAGCAAATAGAGGATACATATATTTTTCTTGTTTCATCTTGTCTGTTCCTTTTATTTGCACCCATCAAACTAATTTACCATTAGCTAGCTGAAAAAAAGGTAATTCAGGTGCAAAGAACACTAACTTGCATTCTACTTCATCAGTTTAACTTAATGAAAACAGAACAGGCTGAAATACACTCCCACTTAGCTGTGAGTAAACAAAAGAAAAAAAAAACAGATATTGCTGCAGGTTTCGGGATGAAATGAGACAATCTATACAATGTTATACAACGATATAGCACTGTTCAAAAATATCACTTTAAAGGAGATGTATTCTTTCAGGTTATGAGAGAAAGTAAGAGAAAAATCTATTGACTTATTAGAACATGCTCATGTACATGCATGTGAAAACTTGTGGCTTGGAATTTATTAAATGAAACCGAATTTCCACTTTCAGTAACCAATTCTAAAATTTGCATTAGACCAAAACACTCCTGTTATTACACCTGACTGATTAGGACAAAACTTCTCAAGTATCCCAGAATCAGAATGACTTTGAATTGATACCATACAGACATGGAGGGCATGCAACTGTCGTATCCCCATGCAGAATAATGTCTCTATAATTCAACTCCTGATGGGGTACTGTGATAGTTGTAGTGGTTAAATGTGTACCCTAAAACACTTTGACAAGGCAAATATAAAAGCAGATTTGTAGTCGCTCTTGGGAGTAAATATGGCAAAAACAATATACAAGACATTAAAATGGACGATTTAACGTTCTGGATGGGTGTTTAAAGAGACTGGTTATTTAAAGCCTAACCACTAATTACTATATATGTTACAGAACCAATCTGAAGCACTAAACAACACTTAGTATACTAGAAATTATAGAACCATATTCTGTAACAGTTTAAGATATTAACCAGTAAAAATCACAGTAGTAGCCCAAAATATAAATATATGAAGTAAACAGATAAAAACTTAGTGTTTTGGCTACTGATGCCAAAATGATCACAAAACTGGCCAGTCACAGGTGAAGAGACCTTTGTGAAGAGCTGCTTTGGTAATGTATATGTACACATTCTACTTGTTTTAGTTTAATATTTGATTTGAATCTTGTGAATCCGAGTTAGTATAGGAGTTATCTGCTTTTGAAATGTTGGCATTGAGTTTGCATTTGTAAAACCTCAAAGTGGAGTACTATGGCTGACTCTTTCACCCTTACATGATCTTATCTGATTCGATTGCTGTAATAAAAGTCTCTGCTAAGGTACATTAGCAAGCGGCTTAACTTCATTCCCTGGTAGAACACGAGTGTCACTGGCTAAGTTTTCACTTATATACTGACCGTTTTGGACACCCCTCCTCTCATAATTTATCTTATGAAGCTGCCAAATTTTGACTAAAACAACTCATCTCGGGTGATTGCTACACACCAATGTTTACTCATAACGGAGTGCTGCAAACCTTCAGATGGCAAGTAAATTCATTATAAATATTACATAGCAATTATCATTTAATCCATTGCAACAAAAAAACTGCATAAATGTACAAAAAAACAAAACAAAAAAAAACCCCACAAAACTAATGCTTGTTTTGTTTTTTTGTTGACAAAAAAATAGTTTAATATTTGCTATTCTGATGACTTCACAAAACACCTTTCTCTCCAAATTATTAAGTGTGCTTCGCTTATATTGGTCAGCTTTATATCAAGTAAAGGTTATCCAAATGAAAATCACGTGGAAGCTGATTCAAGGATTCTAGTCAATACCTGATAGACTGATAGATTCTAAATATACTGTCAAAGGAAAAGGAAAGTCAAAACCATAGGTGTCCACACAGATGGAAATAACACACTGACAGGGTTAAACTGAACTTCAAAATATAAACTGCAAAGAAACAGTATTCTTTAGCAGTCATTTTCTGTGGAAATCAAAAGCCAAAATGTGACATGTTTTTAATGGGAAATACTTTAAACATTTTGTTGGGAATTTTTGTAATTGGATACTGTTTCTAGATAACTAATCCCCTCATTCATAATCTTTGGTTTCCACCAGACTAAATATATCTCACTAATTGAATAAAATGATAACATCTTCATTCTATGCTAGCTGTATAAGTTTACTTAACAAACTGTTAACATAGGATACCAAATACTGTAAAAGTAAAAATATTTTCACCAGATATCAGTTTTAACTAGTTTAGCTAATGACCTTACATGGTGAAAATAAATTCCCACTTATATGTAACATTCGTATTTTCCTCCTTAGACTGGCCATTAATGAAAATGAATTCAAGTAAATTTCTTAAAATTTGAATGTAAATAAAATTTGTTATTCCAGCTAACATTTCCACTCATACCATATACCACCTACTTGTAATTTTAGACTCAGAATAATAACCTCTGAGAAGGAGGTTATGTGATTGTTGGCTTTTGTCTGTTCTCAGCAAGATCACAAAGAAATTACTGCACAGTCTTATATCAAATTTTCATTGAAGGTTGGTCTTTATCCAACATAGAGCTAATTTGATTTTGAGAATGATCTGTAGCCATTTATTGATGCAGGATCTTTCAAAAGGATTTTTGGGCCTTGATGGAGGTTTGCACTCTCTGAGTACTTTTGTTATTCATCCATCTACTAAACCAATATTAAGGCACTGTGGAGCAGCTTTAGTCGAAAACCTTCATATTTCCTCTTACTTGATAGGGTAATCAGATTCACTGAGGTTCAGAAAGTAGTCCCAATTCCAGTCAGTGGTGGCGAGCAGGTCTTGCATGCAGCGTAGTAACATAGTGAGAAGGCTGGCCCCTCCCCAAATGGAAGAAAAACGCTGAGAGGCGAGACGTACATTGGGAAAGCTCTCTTGTAAGGGAAGCAGCTCTCGGTACAAGTACTCTTGTCTCTGAAATGATATAGAAAAACATAAAGAAAACAAGACCATTGGCTACTAGGCCTGTACTTGAGTAATCTAACGGCTTTCACTAGTAATCTACTAATCAACCAGTATTCTTATTAATTAATGATAAAAGCAACAAAACATGCTACATTGATAATTTTGTATGTAACTATTTTAATGTTTTTTTTTTAATCTTCAAGTGGGTATGAGTATTTTTTGTTCTTTATTTTGCACCCCAAGTAATCCTTGTTTGTTCAGTTGCTTATGATTCTGGAATAACAACTTTACCTCCTGCCTATTAGAATTGGGTGATACAGAGATTAAGTCACATACTTGTCTGATTAGATCAGTTCTGGCATTAGATATTCACACTATGACTAAAATGTAGTTAAGATACTCATGTTAGTGGTATAGTTGTGTCCAAAATCTCAGGACCCGTTTTTTGAAGCCCTGCAACAAACAAATATGGCATTTGGTTGCTTTTCACTGGTTTGGTAAATTGAGCATATGAGCCATACTTTAAAAGGCATGTTTTTTTATAACATCTGTTTTTATGAAAAAACTTACTCCATACCAAATCAAAATGTGAGATGTTAACCAAATCTTTTTTTTATCATTCTGCTGAGATATTAGCTTTTGAATGGGTGGTTGGTATTCACAATTTGAGTTGATTTGGAAAGATCTGATTTGCTTTCTGGTCCATTCAATAGTCTTTAAGTACTACAATATATTATATTGTCACCCACTAGGTCATATTTTTCGAGTGTGAAAAAAATATGACACCACAGCAAAACATCAAAACCCTTTGTGTACTGGGTGTTTTATATAAAATTTCTCATTTTATAACAATATAATAAATTTTGGATACATTTCACAACAATTTTTAACGCAAAGACATCTTTTGCATAAACCATCATTTTGCTTATTGTGAGAGAAGAAGTGCATACTAAACCATGTGAATAGTGATTTGCGAAATGACTTTGGGTAGCTCAGCTCCCAGGGTGGCTTTTCACCACTCGTCACAGCTTTAATATTATCCAAAAAGAGGTAAAAGTTTTACAGAACCTGTTCTTCACAACATAAAGTGGTTTTCATTTGTTTCTACCACAACTGAAGAAAATGTAGGTATTCCATTAGCAAAAACTAAATCATATTCTCAACAGAATCTACTCACCGAGTCCACATGGATGTAGTAGTAATGATGTGGGTGGTACAAAGCTTTGAACAACCTTTTCACCTGTCTGTCTGCACGTCCATTTACTGTCATCACAAACACAATCTTCACCGGCTCTTCTCCCGCATCAAGTGCCCGTACAATAGGGGCAGGGTTCTTGGGTCTGTCTACAAAATTGCAAATTTAATAAGTAAATTAAATTTTTATAAGTTAATACCCTATCCAATGGACAATTGCTAACTCGGTCGGCGCAGACCGGCCTGCCAAACGCCAGAAAAAGACGTCCTGTGTTTCCACCGGCTCGCCGGTCCCAGTACTGTGCATTCGCCAGGTGGTGCATGGTATTCACTTCCTGTCTAGACAACATGACGTCATATCATCTTTTTTGTTGTCTAAACCTATTAGACCCCTAGTAAGCTGATAGCGGGGTCAGTGGGAGGGTCTTGTGTGTCCATTGGATAGGGTATTAACTTATAAAAATTTAATTTACTTATTAAATTTGCAATTTTATTGCGTTAATACATCCTATCCAATGGACAATAACTGAATAACTACCGCTTGGTCGGCGGGTAAGTTACTAGGGACTTATGTGAACTCACAAGTAATAGCAAATTTTAACCTACGGTCTAGGCTGACTTCGTCAGGAGACCTATAGGCCCAGGCCTGGGTTGTCCTTAAGGTCAGGAAACCCTGTAAGGCCATGGTCGGTTGCCAGCAGCTGGTTACCTAGGGCTATACCACCGTCGCCCCTCCCCCCCATTTTTTTTTTTGCAGACCTGCTCTGAGGTAGGGGAAGAGAGGGATGAGTTCAGTCCCAGAATGCAAAATAAACCTCCCGAAGGAAGCACGCCACACTTAATTCTTATGTACACGAAGAACTGTTTATACATATATACAAATTTCCTCAATCTAAGGGCCACTTGTGGATCTGCTGAGCAGCCACTAACGAGCCCAATTGGTAAAGCTCTGAATCAGTCCAAGCCCCGCCCTTCAGATAGAACTGTGTGAAGGTACTATGTGACTTCAGTGGCAGGCTGACAAGATTGGATCTAAGGAGACTCCCGACTGGAAGACCTTAGAAGCAGCAAAGGCCCTGACATCATGGGCTTTAACCTGATGTAAAATGTGGGCCTCCTGGTCAGAGAGCTCATAACATAGGATCACAGTCTGCTTGATCCAAGAGGAGATAGTGGCAGGTGAGATGTCTTTGTCGAAACCTTTCTTAAAGGAGACAAAAAACCACCTCCTTATTCTGCCTGAGGTCTGAGGTCCTGTCCAAATAGTAGTGCAATGCTCTGACCGGACAGAGGGACCTGTCAGACTTGAGGGATCTATCCAGAGTTGGGGCCAGGGCTGTTATAAACCCCTGGGGCCACACTGTCTGGACCCTCTTTGGCCAGCTGATTCTTGGAGAGAAAGCTGGGTGATGGGTACAGGGACACCTTTGACCAGTCGGATTGGTGTCTAATATTTCTGTTTTGCCAAGCATGTATCTCACTTCTACGCTTGCCCGACCCCAGGGCCAAGAGGAAAACTGTCTTGAAGGTCAAATGCTTCAAGGAGGCCTCTTTAATTGGTTCAAAATGAACCTTGTCAGCTGGTGCAAAAACCAGGAGGGGATTCCCCTCCGACCTTTGGGTCTGTCTCAGTGGAAACTATCCAAGAGACGAGTGAGATTTTCATCCTTACTGATATTGATGGGCGAATTTCCCAGTCTATCAGCAATGGCTGACCTGTAACCATCAATGGTGCTGGGCTGCAACTTCCTGTCCTGACACAGGTACATAAGGAAGTCCGCAACTGACTTTACAGGGGGTGCCCCGAAGTCCACCTGATGAATGATACATCACTGTAAAAAATGGCCTGCTAGACTCATAGACTGATCTGATTGATCCCCTTTGAGGAGCCTCAATTGTTACAGCCACTGCCTCAGACAAGTCCTGCTCCTCGATTGCTGAGGCTCCAGGAGCCCTGCATGGAGATTAAGATTTGTCAGATTTCTGTGAGGGATCTGACTGAATGGCTGTCAACAGGTTGGGCAGATTGGGCAGGCTCAGTGGGATTTGGCTGGACATGGCCACTAGATCCCAAAACCAAGGCATGTTGGGCCACCCCGGAGCAATCGGAATGATTCTCTTGCATGGGGAGTCTTGCAACTTCTCCACCACTTTGCCCAATATGACGGTATCCGGTCGGTACACTCTGTAACCAGGTACACTGTGTGGCCGGTATCCGGTCGGTACACTCTAACCAGTTGCCGATGCAATTTACCAGCTATATTCTCTTTAAAAACTCGCTTTGCTGCAAGCTGAATCTGTAACCGGCTGATGGAAGCACTGTACATTAAGGGATGTGAGGCCAACAGCCGGTCGGTAGACTCTGTAACCAGTTGGTGGGGTACACTGTACAAGGCTGTGTAGCTGGTCGGTATGCTCTGTAACTAGTTGTTGAAACAATTTAACAACTATCTTTTGTGTTGAATCCAGCTTACTGTAGGGTTCCTTCATTAATTAAAGTATTTCTTTTAAAAACACACGTCTTATTTGTATATTTGTAGATTTGACAGTTGCTGGGAAAGCCCCTGTGAACTATTTTTAGAAGCAATTGGTGTTCAGCTTGTCACGTGACCAGCTTGCTGGTCGGAAAGACACACAATTGGTTGATCGGAGGTGACATCAGTGGTCGCGTTCTTTGTGTGACACATAACTGGCAAGTAACAGCAATCTGACTGTCCACAAAAAAACCCACTACAGACAACAAGGTCGGGTGTGCAAAGCAGGGACTGGAATCAAAGTAGACGTGAGTTCTGAAGAACGCACTTCCGACTTTCCTGGTCGGACACGCGAGTGGCTGACTGGATATGATGTCAGAGGTCGCGTTCTTTTGAGCTGGCCGGTCGGCTGATGCTTTAAAAGCAGAGAAGCCTGGACCAGTGCGCTCTGAAGGTGAAAGTCCTGGTCGGTGCCGGTCTGAACTCTGAAGAGGTAGGAAGTGCTGTAGATGAATTTCTTTCGTGATAAAACCAGTGACCTGGCCATCCACAACCCCCACTACCGACAACAAAGCCGGGTCTGTAAGGGAGGGACTGATATCACCACACTGAAGGAATCTGAAGCTGAATTCATCTCTTACTTGCAGAAAAACACCAAATACTCGAGCTGGCTGGTGTGACTGATGCTTTACAGCAGAGAAGTCGGTACCAGTGCGCTCTGAAGAAATCTGAAGAATGCATCTCTTGCTTCTGATGAAAAAACACTGAATACTCGAGCTAGGCTGGTGTGACTGATGCTATACAGCAGAGAAGTCGGTACCAGTGCGCTCTGAAGAAATCTGAAGAATGCATCTCTTGCCTGGGGAATTCCTTCCATTTACAGTGTTCAAAACTACGTAGACTGAAGTTCCCCGTGATGTCTATTTGTACATAGTACTAGAAAAGACGTTTCTATGGTGATTGTAGCTGGAAGGTTACAGAAGGTATATTCAAACAAAATCATTGACGATTAATCAAGTACACATCTAATCATCCCAACACTAATAATATATTAAAGTATTTCTCCATTTCTCCATAGACTATACATGTAGCAATCTGATAAACCTATGTCACAGTTCTTGCTGAAGGGCTACGGATACCAAAGCATTAATGTAACGAAAACCTGGAGAAGGGAAAGCCATTCCACTGTGGCATAAAGAAAATACCTCCTCCAATATCTGAAACTGATAAATGGGAGGTAAGAATAACCTCTGGTCATCAGTAGTCAATGGCGAATTTGTTGTACTGCCACTATCAGAGGAGTTGGAGGGAAGGCATTCACATCCAGATCCTTCCACGATAGGCTCAGAGCATCCACTACCCAGGCTTACTTGTCTGGGACTGGAGACACGAACAAGGGCAAATTCTTTTGGAACCTGGTGGCAAACAGATTGACTTGGGGTGTGTGCCATTTATGGCAAATCTGGTCGAAAATCCCCTGGTGGAGAGACCACACTGTCTGAATTATTTGATTGCGATGAGATAGTTTGTCATCAATCATGTTCAATCGTCCTGGGATATGGTGAGCCTGTAGGACAATGTTCCTCAAGTTGCTCCATGATAGAAGTCTCCAAAGCAGGGCACAAGGTGGGCCTGATTTCATACCCCCCTTCCTTGTTTATGTAAACAAGAACCATGGTGTTGTCTGTTGCTATAAGGACAGTCTGGTTCCTGCAAAGAAGCTTAAAGTGTTTCAAGGCCAGGAGAACTACCTTCTGTTCCAGAAAATTGATGTCAGGTTTGCTTTCTGGTGCAGACCACAGACCCCTGGCTGTGAAATCTTGTAAGTGTTTCGATCAAGATTTACCGAGCATGATGTAAAGTGTGTAGAGGCTGGCCTACCAGGACATTTTCTTCCTGCATTTTACATTTTACTCTAGATACTTGTGGAGAGGCTTTGGAATAGGGACTGTTTTTTCTAGGGACTCTGGGAAATGCCAGTTTACCTTTATGTGACACTGAATGGACCTCATATGCAGGCGACCTGAAGGGACCTGTTTTTTGGTGGCAGTGAGGAGGCCTATCAGGGACATGAACTACCTCACTGTGCAATTTTCCAGCTTTAACATATTCCCTTTTTTGGTGTCCAGGGCGTCCCATATTTCTAGAGTGGGCCTAACCAAACTTTTTTTCTAAGTCATACTGGTAACCTATGAAACTGAAGATCTGCTGAGGATCTAGCTCCAACTTTAGTAGGTTGACTACCCAGCCTAGTTCCTGACAAAGGGCAAGGACGAATTGGGTGTTTTTATGACAGGTTTGTTTGTCTTTGGCCCGGATGAGCCAGTCGTCCAGATACTGAACGTCCAAATATGACAGGCTTGAGCCATGAGTTTGACCTCCTTTACCATTAAAGTTAACTACATGTGAGCTGTGGATAGGCTACAGAGTAGAGCTGTGAACTGGAAGGTCTGATTCTGGGAGTGGAACGTCAGATACTTTCAAGAGCTCTGACTTATAGGGATGTGAAAGTAGGTGTCACTGAAATCTACAGAGAGACACTCTCCTATTTGTAGTGACAGCCTTATTGATTATGGTGTTTCCATTTTGAAGTTCTGGACCTTTAGAAATTTGTTCAGAGAGCTTAGGTCTAGGATTGGCCACCACTTGATGTTTGGCTTGGGGACCAAGAAGAGGCAGTTGTAGAAGACCAGAGAGGATTGAACCTTGACCATTTCTTACCATCCTTGCATCTGGACCAGTTGGTTTGGTAGGGCTGGTAGCTTGTTCCTCTGTTGTGTCCACCCCTGCCAGAATTTCAAACAGGGTTGGGGTGAACAGGTATCACCCTCGGACTTTGCAATATCTGCCACTTTGGTTATAACTACATCAGGGAAGAGGTGAAGCTGAACAGTGGAGAGGGCTATTCCTGAGTGAACACCAAGTATCCGGTTTGACTCCGGGCTTAAGGTATTCCAGGTGTGAGTCCCGATGCAGGAAGGTCATGTTTGCAGCCTAAACAAAAGGAGTGTCTGCCATGTGCTGTATGGATTTTCCGAGCACAAAACTGACAAGTCTGACATATTGCTGGAAGGTGGCCAAGTTCATTGAGAGCTTTCTTGGCCTTCTGTCAGGACTTTCCTTTACTTCAAGTAAGAGTCTCTGGTTGTTTTGGACTTCATCCTGGATTACTAATGCATCTGCTAAAGGCTGCAGCCTTGTTGCACACCACTGTCAACTCCTTGAAAGATTTTCCCCACTTGTGCATGTTCCCTTGTGAGAGAGGTCTAGAAGTAGGAGCTATACCCACTAGAGGCTTGGAGATCCTGGTAAAAGCACTATTCAAATTGGGGAGGCATCACCGGACCATTTTTTGACTGACTGTCCTGGTCGAGTAACTGATGGGTCCAGTCCAGGGTGTATAGCGTACCACTTTGCCTGAGATTTACGTGGCTTTCCAAACTGATCTGTTTGAAGCCAGTTCCTGTCACCAGCTCTAGAAACATGGCCCTGGAGTAGATGAAAGTTCATTTGTTCAAACTTGGAGCAGAACCAGTCATCAGTTGACATGTCGAAAGAGTCTTTCCCGGTGGGCCGAGACCTTCTGCCTGCTACAGGTCATCTTGGCAGGCAAACTCATTCATGGCCTGGGATGAAAGACCATTTCATGTAAGATCTAATAGCATGTACGGTCTCCTATAGCTGTGCTCTTTTGAGTGAAGTGACTCCAAGTCAGCCTGATCAGCTTCTGATACAGAAGGCTCTTCATAGGGATCTTCATATGAGACGGGTGCCTGGTCTGAGGGAGTGTCTGACAAAGCCTCCAGGTATGAGTCCTGGTCCAGATACAGGTTAATCAGAGGGAAAGAGTATCCATGAACACCCTGAGGAGTTATATCATAGCTGCTGGCCCTTGAAAGGGGTTGTGCTGGAGGACAGGTCGAGAAAGCCTGATAACACTGCTGGGAAGGATGCTGAGTCTGGGTAGAACATGTGGCAGAGCTGGCAACCTGAGGCTGTGAAGAGACTTGGCTGGTCAGAAAGGTCTGCTGAGGAGGCTAACCAGGATGGTAGCACTACCCAAAGCAGCCTGAGAAAAATAGCATCAGACATGCCCGTACTCCACAGCCTGGGAAAATAGTTTTCAACACCATGAGATATAGAAGTAGTGAAACAGTACACAGATTGGGATACTTTCAGAGCAGTGTCAGTGTCCAAATAATGTTTAAGTAGAGAAAATAACATCTAAGAGAAAGAAATTGCATGTAAAGATTAAGCATTAAAACAAGACAATTCAACAAACTAAAAATTATGAAGCTTTAAGACTACTCCCATTTTGATTTTCATTTGTATGGTCGAATTATGGTTTGGATGTTTTGAATATTACCCATACATAGCAATATATGCTTTTATGTGGAATTGGGGCAAAACCTGTGGCTCACTTGATACAATACCATCTGTTACAATTGGAAGTTGCAAAAGTAAAACGGTTAATGAATTCTAATATGACTTTAACAGTGCTTAATCTACACCAAAAGACACCCAAAGGTGCAACAACCAAGATTCAAGTAAAAAGATATGAGAGATAAATAGTATCAGATATCCTCGTAGAGACATAAAATAGCATCAGATATGCAAGATCAAAGGTCAATTTCAGGTCACACCATGACGATGCACACATATAACCCTTGTCCAATGTCCCTACCAAATATCAAGTTCCTACACCTTATGCTTTCCAAAATATAGCCCAGACAAGGCATTACAGGTCAAGGTCACTACGGCAAGGTCAAAGGTCAGATCAAGGTCACACCATGATGTTTTACATCTACACACCCTAGCAATGTCCCTACTCAGTATCAACTTGCTACACCTTACGGTTTCCGAGATACACCCCGGACAAGATTTTATAGGTCAAGGTCACTACGGCAAGGTCAAAGGTCAAATCAAGGTCACGCCATGACGTTGCACACCTACACCCCGTAACCAATGTCCCTACCATGTATCAACTTCCTACACCTTACGGTTTCCGAGATATAGCCCGGACAAGATTTTATAGGTCAAGGTCACTACGGCAAGGTCAAAGGTCAAATCAAGGTCACTCCATGGTGTTAAACACCTACGCCCCCTAACCAATGTCCCTACCAAGTATCAACTTCCTACATCTTACGGTTTCCGAGATATAGCCCGGACAAGATTTTCAAACTCAAAGTCACTACGGCAAGGTCAAATCAAGGTCAGACCATGATGTTGCACACCTACACCTCCTTACCAACAACTTCCTACATCTTACGGTTTCCGAGATATAGCCCGGACAAGATTTTCAAACTCAAAGTCACTACGGCAAGGTCAAATCAAGGTCAGACCATGATGTTGCACACCTACACCTCCTTACCAATGTCCCTACCAAGTATCAACTTCCTACACCTTACGGTTACCGAGATACAGCCCGGACAAACTTTTTCCCGCCGCCTGCCCGCCCACCCGCCCATCCGGACACCATGGGTGAAAACAATACCCCGACAGCCCTTATGAGAGAGGATCCTGGTGCTGGTCAGCCAATCCTGGTCAGCAGTAAGAAGTGCACAGGCTGAACAGTCTTCTTGCCCCAGCATGCAGGGATCAGAACCTGTACCCTTTTCCTGACAATATGCACACTTTTGATGAGTGTCGAATACTGCCATAATATGGCCACACGACCCCATTTTCTGTCCCAATGATGACGTTACTTAAGAACACAAATGAAATAAAGTATCACACAGATCACACTTGAATCAACACAGACATCCACATTTCAAAGATGCACAAATTTTAACTGTCTTTTTGGAATGTGCCAAACGAAAAAGAGGAAGTGACATCACTAGCCACCTGGCAAGTGTGGGGGGCACTGACCCCCTAGCGAGTGGGAGCAGCATGATGTCAGAGCAGGATGTCTTTTTCTGAAGTTTGGCATTACCGGCTTGCGTGTCGGTTCTATGGCAACAGTCTGTTAGGTAAGATTATTAACACAATAAAGCAGTAGTTTCATTGACAACCTTAGCAATGTTACAACAATGCCACTTACCTCCTACTCCAGTGTGGTAGGTGCTGATGGTAAGGAATCCACCACACTTCTGTCCATCCTTGCCGGGGCAGGTGTGAGTGCATTTCTCCTCCAGTAACTGGCGAGTGCTGTCCAGTGTGTTCCCACACCAACACTCATAGCTGTACTGCAGGCCTGCATACTTCGTACCTGGAGAGTTACAAAAGGCTAAAGGTCAAACTTTTGTCAACCTACTTGGATATATTTTTACAGCATGTAAACTAAAGGAAAATGGTGTCATGTTTCCAAACTTAAGCACTCAATGTTTGGTATTTTGAAGCAAAAGACTGTGTTCATTACTTAGACTGGAAGCAGGGTGGCTCGAAATGTCTGGACAAATTTGTTTTGTTTTGTTTTTTCATTAGAATTTTCCACACTGAGTGGAGTTCTGGAGTATACTCAATTTGTACCTGATTGCCAACACTGAATGTTATTGTTTAAAGCAGGGCAGCTCTGGTTATATTCATTTTTCACAAATGTGACAGATTCTACCAGTGTAACTGTGGGGAGCTCTGAAATTATGAGTGCGTAAAAAATTTCAGCAAAGTTCCATAAAGCTTTTGCACTTTGGGATGCTATAACTATCCCAAATGGTGGTTTCTGGTATGGTAATTAAGGACTGGCTTCAGATACTGTTAGACAAAGAGAACATTCCTGTTAGACAATCAGACACTGAACTGCGCATACTTAATAAAATGAATATGGCCTTTAATTGTTCTCTTAATAAATCTTGAATTAAATTTGAAATTGTGTCAACAGAAACTCCAATTAGACAGAATTGTAAAACATGCCACATAAATTTAATTAAAATTCTAATTGGAGTTTCACTAACAGAATTATAAAACATATCATAAATATTTCATAAAAATTCCAATGGGAGTTTCTGTTGACAGAATATTAAAGTTATGTTGGAGTTATTGTTAATTACCAAAAAACACATTTGATAATTTGACCAAATTAAGTCTAGTACTTTTTACATGCCATAAATCACACTAATATCCAAGCATACCAAAACCAATGAAAGTCTCTTGGGTTTTTATTTGGGTGAACAATTCAAAAACAATTTATCTAGTGAGTAGATAATCAAAATAAGGTCTGTATAAATAAAATATGGATGAAGGGATTAGTAACAAGGGATAATAATGAACTTTAAAAATTTAAAGGATGTTAAAATCCATAGAAAAGAATTAAAAATATCAGGTGACTTGCATCATGGATGTTATGTCATAACTAGCGCTACATATTTGTTTGTTTGCAAAATAACTCGAAAGGTATCAATGGATTTTGCTGAAATTTTCCAGAAATGTTGAGAGTGACAGGTGATTAGATTTTGGTGATGATACAAATCACCATCTGATACTAAGAAGTTTTTAAGGATTTTTTATCAATTATCATAAGCAATATTGGAGGTGTTTCACCTTGATGGCGGTATGGGCTCTCTGAGTGCTCTTGTTTCATTTTGTATTGGAAATTTATTTATTTATTTATAGCAATCGTGCTCTTGGCACAAGAATTACATAAATATATTTACATATACATACAGATACAAATACATGCATACAAACAGATAAACAAATAAATGACATCAAATTTAAAAATATAAAAATTTCTATTTTATATTTACATTTTTTCTAAGTAATACATAAGAAGGTAAGCATACTATCAATTTCTTCTTTACTAAATTGGGTACAGTTTTTGTCTCTAATATATAAAAGATCTAAAATATTATCAACAACTACAACATCCTCCTCTCTATACACGGCTTCCAAAGTGTTCTTAATATATATCTTAATCTATATAGTGGCCCAAATGTTTACACACTGTTGTCACTTTAATGAACACATTATTATGTGTAATTCCTGCTATTCCCTGTTCTCCTGATTTTGTAAAATTCAGCAGCTGATATTTATCAGGATTGAATGACACATTAAATTCAAAACCGAAACTATCACACATTTTCAACATTGACCTAAGAGAATATACAGTGGGTGCTATTAACAAGATATCATCAGCATATCCCAACCCACCCGTAAAAACATTTCCAATATGGCAACCCACTCCTGTATTCCTTAGCCTTAGCAGTAACTGATCAATATACAAAGTAAATAACACTGGTGACAGAATTCCACCTTATTTTACCCCATTCGTTACCTTAACTTCCTGTGATATAACATCTCCCCATTTAACACATATTTTTTGGTTTAGATACAAATGCAGCAACAACCTTATTATCATAGGACATAATCTTTTATTTACTAGGAGATTGAACAACTGATAATAATTTACACGATCAAAGGCTTTTGATGCATCTAACATCATGACAAAAGTATCAGTATTATTAATTTATTACTGTGGTAATACTCAAACATTTTGGCCAACTGGCCAAACATTTTTATATTCAACCTTTACATTTTTTGCGTAAATTATATCGCAAGGTGACAGCGGGTGGTTGCAACCTCTTTTCCCATAAATGATAGTCAATTTAAAACTTTAGCTTTTTTTACATATTAACATTTCCCTGTTTTTTTGCGTCTTGGACAGACTTAGTACACATCCACCACCGTTGGCCACATGGTTACAACAACTAAAAGTTTCCACAGTTAATCAGGCTTAAATTGACCCTCAACTGCCTCTAAAGAGCAAACATCAACCCACAGATGTATGTATACAGGAACAATTTCCAGCAAATACTAATCAGGGAAAAATAAAGCTTTTTTTATTTCAATGAAATAAAAAAGTTCCACTGCATCAATTCTATAGCAGAAAATACACAATAACAATTGTACCTCCATTGTCTGCATATATTAGGAGGGATCATATTGGATTTTTTTTTTTTTGGAAATTACAATGTGTAACAATTACACTGCTACACCAACTATAATTCAAACTATAACTATACCCATAAATTTAAGTTTCCTTCCTGTCAGAGGTTGTTAGTTAAACTTGTAATGGCAGTGTTTTTGTATCAATAAAAATTATTAAAAATATACCAGTATATATTGGATCAATAAGACCACAACACACCAAACTAATCTAATAAAGTGATGCATTTAACCCTCTTTAAACAGCAGAATACAACACTGAAAACAATTCAAAATCAGACCAGAAACAAAGAAGTTATGGTATTTTAACTGGAGTTCTATAGTGTATGCTGATGATACAACTGATCCCACAAAACTTGCTATTCTTTCAACTGCTTCCAATTGGCTGACACATGGTTTCCTCATTAGTATTGGGGTATGCCATAGCAGTTCCTGTTTTATTATCTGACTGTTTGATTTTGACTTGTCAGTGCAAAATTGTTTTTGTTATTTTTCAGCACTACCCAGGGTTTGTGCATACCCAAAGGTCTTAGATTTCTAATCATTTTAACAACTTTTTCAATCTAAATGTGTAGTAAATGACTGAATGAAGCATAAGAGACTATCAAATTGTCAATTATGTGTTTTATGATGCAAAATAATATTTCAATATTGATCGATATTCTTGGCAGGCAAGTGCAACTAAATGGGCAACAACAGTGAGATTTTGGAAAATCTAAGGAACAACTTCAGTTGTAAGAAGTATATAGAACCCACGAGATGTGAGATATAAGAACTTTCATGTAGCTGAAGAAGAGGAAAACTTATATCATTTTATGAGTTCATGATGTGAGGATTTCTTTTAACCATAGGAAGGTGCAAGTCACATTAAATGGAAGTATATTATGCTGTATTGGTACACATATAAAAGTGAAACTCAAGTAACAGGAGATTAATAATTTACTAGTGCCCCTTTTTTAATAATTAAGAAGTTAAAAACCGAAAAGTATTTAAAGCATTGCCATGGCAACAGCAGCTGCCAGATACATGTACCCATGCAACCAAATTAGCTCTTGACCTACTTGGGTTAACATTTCCCGGAAATCTGCCCAAAATCCTTGCACAGTACATCCACATAGTTTAAGACCTTAAAATTTATAAGTGTTACTAGATACCCACCAAAACCTAATCAGCTCTAGATCCTCTTGTGGTAAATACATCCTTAAAATTTTGTAAATCTGTGCTGTGGTTTTGGCTGTGGAAAATCCACAAAGTTTAAGACCTCAAAAGTTACAAGCACTGCCAAAACCTAATAAAGTGATTGTTTTTGCATGGCAAAAACAAAGTGTCCCGAAAATGAGAAATAATAGCTGCTTAACTATGTTCAAAAATTTTGGCGAAATCGCTTTATGTCGCACTGTTTTTTGGTAGGACAAAAATTTTTTGAAAATTGGGTCAGCTACTCAGAGTTACACTATGGGTAAAAAATTTTTGTCGAAATCGCTCCATCTAGCACAGTTTTCGAGATGCAAGCATTTTTGTGTTTTGCACTTTTGAAAAAAAATTTGAAAATTCAAAATGGCCGCCATTTCTGGCAAGTGAAATATTCGTTGAAACTTGAAAAGGCTAAGTGTTCATAGATACCCTGTGGGTTAGTGTTGGGAATCGCCTCCAATTTTCATTGTCGATTATTCGTCCATTTTTCCGAGCGATGATCAACCCATAATCGATTATTTTACTCCATTATTGTTTATTAGTTAAGAAACACTTTCCGGGATAAAGTATAGGTCAATCTGATAAGAATAACGGTGTTCCGACATTTAGAATCTACCGAAAGCACCCACTTCCTGTAAATATGGCGGTAGACATAAACAAACTTGAAATTCAAGACAAAACTGTCAGTTTATTAAGTAAAAATACCTCAAATATTTTTAAAATACGTGGATATTGATATAAATCAGGAAAGGTAAGATATAAGCTTAATAATCGATCATTAGAAAACGTCAGTGACCGACCGCGATTCTACACTGTCACCGACGATTAATCGAGCACACGTCTAATCGTGCACCCACTACTGTGGGTCAAAAATTTTGCCGAAATTGCTCCATCTTGTACTGTTTTCGAGATACAAGCATTTTTGTGATTTTTGCGAAAAATTCGAAAATTCAAAATGGCCGCCATTTTTGGCGGGACAAAATTTTTTGAAAACTGGGTCACCTACTCGGCAGAGTTACCCTGTGGATCAAAAATTTCGTCAAAATTGCTCTATCTAGTACAGTTTCCGAGATACAAGCTTTTTGTGTTTTGCGATTTTTGTGAAAAATTTGAAAATTCAAAATGGCGGCCATTTTTGGCGAGTGAAATATTTGTTGAAACTTGGAAAGATTAGTCTTCACAGATACCCTGTGCGTCAAAAATTTTGCCGAAATCCCAATAGTAAATTTTTATTTTATGAAGAAACTGGTTTCAAAAAGTACTCAAATATCACTTAGTATTGTTCTATATGTGTACCTTATGAGCCTATATTTCCAATTTTGTGTTTTGCATTTTTTGTCAAAAATTCGAAAATTGAATATGACCCCCATTTTTGGGGAGGAAAAACTTTTTGGAAAATTGGAGAGAGTAGTTTGTTTAGATATCTGTGGGTTGAAAATTACGACAAAATCACTCTATCTCACACGGTTAAGGAGATACAAGCAGTTTTGTGTTTTACTCATTAAGAAAATTGTTAATACTTAATTAATCATCAATAACTCAGTCATTTCTTAACCTATCCCTGCCAAAATTTAATGTCGCCCAGATCTTTTATATGAGGAAGGTATTTGCTAAATTTCAGGTGGATAGATAAAATGCTTCGTTAGTTATTATCCGGACAAGGACGCCCTTCCGAAAAAACACATTTTTGGTCATGTGACCTCTCTGATTGGTGAAAATGTCATCGCAGCATATTCAGAAAAAATTCTCAGGGCTACTGCATACACCTGCCAAATATGAAAAGAATCCACTTTATGGCTGCGAAGCTATTGCGAAAAGAAAATGCGGATCCGGCGGAGTCACTTCTCCCATATACAAACAAGCGTACCTAATGCGGGACGCTTAACAAAGAAAAGCTGGGGGAGCTGAATGATGCTCTCGTCAAGCATAAAATGCAAGTGTGTGTAAAACTTAACAAACTGATATTACATTTTACTTTGTAGAAAACTGTAAAAACAAATTTTAAACAGGGTGGTGTTGCCTCTGAGCATGGCTTTATGATTGAAACAATGGTCAGACAGAACAGTTCTTAGAATTTTTAAAACTTGAACTGATATTCAGTTGGATTGATTTTCATTGCTATCAGTATTAACATATTAGCTCTGACAGCTAATACTGACAGCTAATACAGAAATCTATATATAGCCTTACTAGGATATAAAAAAGAAACAATAAGATTTCTATTCAATAAACAAGTTTCTTTAGTTATTTTCACATTACGCTGTTTATAAAAATTTATTTTCATATTGTATAAATTTCCTATGAATTCTCTCAGTTATGATTGCATCCAAGATTTATCAAAGATCATGTCGTTTATGGTAAATTATAGATTTATTTATACACCTAATTGTTCAGAATATACATCATCTTAAAATTTTGAGTTGAATCCTCTACTCCTTTAAATTTTTACTCAATATTTTAAGTAACAATTAGTGGGTAAATCGCTTGTCGACACTATTGATATTGTCTTGGGAGAGAGTTACTGATATTGATGGGCAAAGATGCACATTAATATCCAGGGTTCACGATTACGCCGTCCGAGTATGTTAAAGACGCAGTATTTCAGATTTGGACGCAAATTTTGGTTGTCTGTGCGTCTGTCAGGACGCAATTTTATGTAGAAAATATTTCTGCTTTAGAAGTGAATTTCGGTTGTCAGGAAGCATAGCTATGCATGCAATATATATAACACTGAAGATAAGCTTTATATTTAAAAATTAAATGGTTTTGAGCGATTTCCTGGCAAGTTGTTTACGTCCATCATTGATAAGCGAGATTTCATGCGTGACAAGATCCTTCCAGTGAGTGCTGGTGTCGTACACTGGCAAATTTACTCAAAACGTTATATATCGAAAGAAAGCCTGATCTCTGCACGGAAACAATCGAAACAACAAGCCTGGCCGGTGAACTATTGTGGGAGACGAACTATACTAAATCTCGGAAACTCTTGATATTTAACCCCGGAAAGTCCATCGGAAAATAAAAGCTGTAACAAATATTCAATAGGGATTGCAACAAAAGAACTATATCTCTGGAACTACCCAATGAAGTTTTATCAAACAAAAAGCAACAGAAAGTACAAATATTTTTCTTTCAAACTGTATAAATACCATATTTGTAGCTTAAATAAGATAATCATATAAAAAAAAATTTCACTCTAATTGCACCAAAATTTGCACCAAAGTTTGTTGACTGGAGTTCAGCTTTTTAAAATATTTTTTAAATTGATTTATCGACAAATACATATTATTTATCAGTAGAAAGGAAAATTGAACAGTGCTTCTATATATTTAAATGTATCCAGAAATAAGGGAGAAACAATATTATTTGCACCCCATTTTCATACAATGGTACCCCATTTTTGATGTGTCATAAGATATAAGGTACCCAACATTTCATTACCCTAACGCAAACACTGGACTCAGAAAAAAATGATTGGGACTCCATTTTTTGGAGGTCATGTGGTCCGTTGGACTCCATATTTTAGAGGTACTTCGCGAACCCTGAATATCGCTATTTTAAGTATAACTATTAACTTACACTGCAAATACTTGAAATGAGCCCCAAATGTGAAAAAATTGCAAACTTTTACCTTGTCCTATTCTGGTTATTAATGCGTTGGTAATCACAACTCCCACATTTTATTATGATAAACTTTGTTTCCTGTTAGTGGTTGGGGGTATACTAGAACAAAACCTTTTCAGTATCCCAGATTCAGACTTATTCGTAGAAAATGTTACCCATCCACCCATATTTTTTTGCATTCATTACCGATGTCCACACAGCTAGACAATGTACCAAATAGTAACAAAAAACTAAAAAATTGCTGCTTGCTTTATTGCATTTCCAGCTTAGCAAACACTTTACCGGCGTCTCCGTGGTACTGGACTAAGCAACGGCTATGGATAAATGATTTTTTGAAATAGATTTTGGTGTAGCTGGCAGAGATTAAGTGCCATAAAAGTACAGAATAGAATACAATAGTATACGAACTGATTTTAATTTTACAGTCTGTAAGCAAAATGTAAGAAACAAGAAATACTTATCTGTTGATAGAATGTGTTGCTATTTTTGGTATGAACAGGGAAGTAAATAGTGGGCATACTAAATTATTATCTGTATTTAGTATCAAAAACTGGACTGTTATCTTCAAGTAATATATATCACTACACTACAGTGATTGCTCAGATTGTAAACCCAAAAATGGGTAATCATTTTATTATTTTACAGGATAATTCTACACAGGACATCCCTGTGGCCTCAAAATAAATAGTATCTGCTCTGAAGAACAGATTAAACATAAATACACTAAAAACTTTCTACATCTGATGATTTAAACTACAATTTAAGAGTTCAGATAAAATTTCCAAAAATTTATAAAAACTTAAACATTATGTTTTCTACACTGACAAAAGTAAATGGAAGCTTTTGGGGTACTTTATTACAAGTAGTGTTATGTTTTGAACAGTAACTGAATGCAGATTTTCCATGTGGGATTGATAAATCATATTATTTAAAGAACATTTGTATTTACCAGTATTTACAACCTCAACAAAAGTAATCATCCAGTGTATATAACTATGTAGTTAAGCTAACAGCAAACCATAATTTATTAAAAGTGTACTGTTTCATATTGAGACACTTAATTGTTGAGGTGTTATTGCCAATTATTTCAATGTTACTATTTATGGGTTAAATTATACAATATGTGACCGAGACACTTTACAGATTCTGAAGATAATTTTGAAAAACATTTTCTTTCAATGATATATATACAAAAAGAAGCAAATAGTCCACACTTTAAACTAGGCGGGAAAATTTATGAAAAGACTTGGTGAATATTTTGTTTAATACTTGCCCTAATTCTGAAAAAAAGCTATTAATTTATACTAAGGGAAATACTGCGCTGAATACATCATCAAAATATCACAGATTCACTTTGATCCTGCCGGTATTGCATCACATTTATTCACAGAAAATTTATCTAGTCTTGTTTTATCTTCCAAGGCATAAAGATACGGGAGGATCCCCCAAAATTAGGAAGTGCACACACTGAAAGTTTAAATCAGGAACCTGAAACTGTGGTAAGTTAAACGAATAAGCAAGAATGACAAGACCAAATCTTTTTAAAGAACCTTTTGGAGTGAATTCAAATAAACATGTGAAATAGGATATACAATTACAAGACAATGACTAACTTGTGATCATATTGTTTTAAATTAACTGCATATAACATATTCGTACTGTTTTTCGCTCTCGTCAAAATTCAATGCGAGACAGACTGTCTCCCTTCACTTGAAAATGCAAGACAACTGTGAAAAAATGTGAGACATGCTTTGCGTCAAGATATTTTGGAATATTTAGTTCCAATTTGGGATTTCACAAAATCCACTATATTTAAATAAGAAGAAATAGATGCTTAACTAAAAGTTCAAATTAATTAATGCTGTTTTTGTCGAAATTTTTGCATTTCACTTCAAAATCAAATCTAAGCCTTAATGGCTGGGTGGTACTATGTTTTTGTTACTGTTATCTGGATTCATCAAATAAAATAAACTGCATTTCTTCTCTTTTCTTTGAAGAAATATATATTTTGTTTCTTCCGAAAATAGAATTTCTTCGGTCAGTAGTTGTTTTTTAAAGGTTTCGCCTGTGAAACCATATGCAGAAGACAGTTAAAAATCTCTACAAAAAGAACTGAAATCTCACGAGAATACCCAAATTCTAGCGTGAATTATTGTTAGCTGGAAGTATTAAATTAAATAAACTCAATCTCAAGTCTATCTCACCTATTTCTATCAGGAAATATCATCAAATATGTATGTTGTCGCTTCCGGTAAATGGCGGTAATAGACAAATTTCTTTGGTCAGTAGTTGTTTTGACTGTTTTGCCTGTGAAACAATATGCAGAAGACAAGTTTAAAATTCAAGAAAAAGCACTGAAATTCTCGTGTGAATTACTGTTAGCGGGGTGTATCAAATAAAATAAATTCGTTTTCATGTCTTTCTCACCTATTTCTATGAGGAAATATGTACATTGTCGCTTCCGATAAGACAAATTTCTTTGGTCTAGTCAGTAGTTGTTTTGGGTGTTAAGCCTGGTAACGACGGCGCAGACGCATTTGGTGAGTTGGTTTTGCAACAACTCACCCCAGACCCAGAGTGTGTCCAAACTCACAAAATCGCTCGAGCGCGAACACTGTATTCCCACACTAACACAAAAACTACAGGCTGAAACCTGTACATAGACCGATAGTAAGTAGAAATACCTTTCACTTTATGATATTAGCATCAGATCCTCGGGCCTTAGTAATAGACACTGAAGTTTACCCTGTTACCTAGAATTCCAGTTTAAGAACTAGACCAAAGACACATCTGTGGACAGGTGCAAGATGTATCCACTGGAAAAGGACAAGTAACATGGTTTTGAAGATAAACAGTATTTTTCAAGATGGTGGCGTAAATTAAGAAAATTATAAATTATTCAGAGACATTAAAGGAGTAGTCCTTATTATCTAGTGGGGCCAATATTTGCCCGAAATCGATCCATCTGTTACAGTTTTTAAGATAAATGACATTTTCCATTTCATCCAAAATTCAAGATGGCGTCCAAAATATGGAAAAGTCATAATTTTTCAGAAGTCCTACAGGAGTAGTGTACCCAGTACCTAGGAGGTCTAAAATTTGTCAAACATCACTCTATCTCTTACGGTTTTCAAGATAAACAACATTTTCCATTTCTGCTAAAATTTAAGATGTTGGTCAAAATTCGAAGAAGTCTAAAATTTTTCAGAGGTCCTAGAGAAGTAATCCTTAATTAATTTCCCCAATATCCACTGTCTCTAACATTATCCATTTCCATTAAAATTCAAGATGATGGCAAAATTCGGAAAAGTCATAATTTGTCACAGGCCCTAGAGGAGTACTCCTTAACAACCTGAGGGTCAAGTTTGAAATAGACAGGTGGAAGTGTCTTCGAGTTAGAGTCCAGAAACGGAATCTGAAGATGGTGTACCACTGCCATGTCAAGTTTCACACAAATTAGAGTCCAGAAACCAAAATGTCAAACAGACGTTGAACACATAAATCTAATAGGCTGGTCAGTTACATGCAACCAGCCTAAAAATTATATTTGATAACTGAAGGATCAGTAGATGTAAGGCCTTTTATGGGTGAAATGATACTTCAATATTGATTAATATGCAACTTTAACCAAATAAGAGTTTGATATTGATATGGAAAATGCAGGTTGATCCCTACAAAACTAATAAAGTAATAACTGGTTAAATGGCACTCAACAATACAAAACATCAGCCTTAACTTGGAGCCTTTTGTAATACTAAAACACATAGCACTACAAGGTCTGTTAGCTAGCATCTGATTACCTATCTTCCACAGAAAAAAGCAGGAGCTTGTTATTTCTGATGTACTTGTGCAAAATGAGGGAAGTTTATCAGTGGGATGTGCTCATTTTTATACCTTTTACAGCTAGTTTTTGCACTAGGATAATCAAGTGAAGAGTCTCCACATAATGAGTAAGATTTAAGACAGGCTTACAGGTCTATCCAATTTTTACCATCAGTCTCTACTTGACTACTACTTAAGCAACAAACAGCAGAACCTCTTTAAGTAGAACTATCAAAACAGAAATACTGAACGTTACATTTCTATTTAAAACCAAATTCCTGGTTAAATGGTTTAAACTCTGTAAAATTAACTGTAATTAATATTAGTAATTTTCTGGTTTTATCTAGAATATTTTGCCTTTCCACCTGATCGCAGGTATGACTTGAACCTGGTGTGCCATAAAATCCTCACCGCACTGAAATACTCCACCCCCTTCCCCCAGCTCATCTCAAGGGGGGGGAAGGGGTCAATTTAATTTGTGGTTGTCCAACTGGTCAAAGTGAATGGTTTATTCCTAGTTGACTATTAAGGCACTAATTACTTCACTCATACTTGCAAACAATATTACTCTCTTCATAACAGATAAACCCCTAACCTTGTATGTCTCAAATGACTTTTGAGCACAGCATTCTTGTGGAGAAAAGTACTCTGATACAAGTTGTATCACACCACAGACACTTCAGATGTTTTACTGTGGATAATTAAAGTCAATACACTATTCTCACCACTTTCCATCAAATACTTAAAATCAAGGGAACATCATTGCAACAATCAATAATACCTTAAAATTTAATCACAAGCAGCATCTGTTGCAAGACTCGAAATTCACGTTAACACAAAAAGAGATTAACTATAATGCATTGTCCTTTGGACAACCTTTACAAAGGGCATAAAAATTGGTACATAAATTACCCTTGCTGTTGTGTTTTATATAAAAAAACTATGGGAAAACACATGGTGCCAATTACAATGGACTGCTTGTTAAATGTTTATCAAACAAATAGATTATTATCATGTATACTAAAAAAAATATCACACTTAAAATTGATATATTATTGCAAAAGGTGAGTTTAATTGTGTAGCTTTTAACCAGCTGTCAGATGTGATTTTACAATAGGCTTTCTCTCCACATTTATTTCTCTTTTTTTTTCAGGGTAATAGTCAAAAATTTACACTTTTTACTTTTTCACTCAACTGTCATGGAACTGAATTTATTAAATAACAAAGTCAGTTACAACAACTTATGAAATGGGTGGCCAAACTTAGGGTTGATCAAAGCCAAAGCCACAGAAATACCATCCCAATTAACCTTGTATAAATACAGTCTCACATAAATTGAAGAAATCTTTCCCTCATATACCGTAAATGACCTATTTAGCGCACAGTGCGCTAAGGAAAGACTTTTTTGTTCAATATTTGGAAAAAAGTTCCCCTTTTAGCGCACCCATCATGAAACACTTTCCGGGATGAAGTATAGGTCAATCCTGTAAGAATAACGGTGTTTCGACATTTAGAATCTACTAAAAATACCCACTTCCTGTAAATATGGCGGTAGATAGAAACAAACTCGAAAGTCATGACAAAAATGTCAATTTATTAAGTAAAAATACGTACAATATATAAAAAATATGTGGATATTGTGCACTGTCACCGACGATATTGCTGGGAAAAAGCGGTAGGGTGTGGTTACAAGGGTGGATGTGCTAAATAGGTCATTTACGGTATATTGTATATCAGGTATTCCAGTTTTCACTTACCTGCCATAAGACAAAAGTCCACACACTTGCTAGGGGAATTATCCAAGTGAAAGACTTCCTTCACGCTAGTCAGCATTCTCTTGTTTTTACTGTCACTGTAACAGCCTATGTATGTCCCTTTGTTGTTCTCTGTAAAACGTTATCAAGGCACTGACTCAGTGTTACTAAGTATATACCCTCTCATTTGTAACTGAACCAACTTTTTCTGGACTTATGGCTGTAAATGGAAAACCAGTCCATCTGGTTGTTGGTTTGTCATGTAATAAAAACTAAGAATCAGTTATAAATTTAAAAAAACCGATGGTTGCTTCAACAATTAAAAACAGTTCTGTGTAATTATTTTTAAACTGTCAATAAAATATTATTTCAGATATTTAAAAAGGTAGAAATCTGATGGAATAGCATATTATTTTCACCGTCTTAGCTTTTATCAGTAAAAAGTACAATATAGACCCACTAAATTGATGAAGCGGTACAATTCATTTGTAGTTTTAACAAAATTTTTTATGCAATTAAATAACCATTAATAACCGGTTATTACATATTTTTCCCAACATACAACCTGTTTTAAATAATTCAAGCCATCTGTGACTCTACTAAAAACTAAGGCTGAAACACGACTACCAGATAATCGTTATCCTTAGCATGGCCATAGAATAAGAATAATAAAATGACATTTCAATTAATTGATAAAAACTACCAAAAGAAAGAAACCATCATTGATTGACATTATTATGCCAAAATATTTCCTATTTTGATCATTTTTGTCACTGTAAAAGATATTTGATATCTATATTGTGCCCAATTTATCCCTTATTTGATAAAAGGGTCAATAAAAATGACAACATATTATTTATTTGTACATATTGGATGCTGTATTAGTTTGATTTCGGGCATTGCAGGTGAATAAACACTATAACTGATTAATCGGAAAATCGTAGATTTTACAGAACAATTAATCGGATAGTTAAAATTCAAATCGCTTTCAGCCTTACTAAAAACTAAGAGTTTTTTCTAATAACTGTTCAATGCTACTATTATGCTTCTATATATGTCAACATAAGCACTAAATTTAGACCTATTAACCATGTTTGTGCATGGCTTAAACCAGTTATATAATATATGTCAATCAAACAAAAGACACCATATGGCTGATAGTCGTGCATCTCCTTTTTTTTGTCCAGAACAACATTAGGTATAGAAGTCTTTTATCATTAAAATAATTTATTACAAATAATTTTTTAATTATTACAAAGGTATGCATTATGACACATGTACAAAAATGGTATTCATTATAATAAGATCCATGGTTGATATCACGAGAACTGGTAACTAGTTACAAAAAGAATTTTCACATCAAATAAATGTTACATCCTTATATGTGGAGGGATTTTACTGCAATAAAAAAGCACAATCTCTATTTAAATATGTCAAGACAATCCAATGATTAATTCCAGAAAGGTTAGTAAATGCTTGATAAGATACAAAATTCTAAGTTTCAGTGTGTGCCTTATTACAGTTGTTTACATATAACCAGGATGTATAATAACAGTGAGAAAACACCTTACATCATGGATATGTCTCATGTTTTGATATTTTCTTTTTTTTTTGTGTGTGTGTGTTTTCCTCAACAAAACCATGTTAAAAAGTAAAAAAAAATAGAAGAACTTGATAGCATTAAATAGTGATAAAGACGGCAAACCGGATAGTTGGTTTCTATTCGATTTATAACAGAGTAAACGAAATCCGGTGACAAATTACAAGAACCGGTTCCCGAAATATCACATATTTCACATCAAAACGTATAAAATATTTCACAGAAACATTTAAAAATATTAACTTCTGTAATATTTTGCCAATATACACTGAAATAATACCCAAAACGTCTGTTTTATCATCAAATAAACCACATTTTAGTTGAAATTATTGTTCATGTACACGCACAGAAAGTTTTACAGCTTGATTACAGCTTGGTGTATACTAATTCGAACGAATCCGGTTTCCGCCAAATTTTTGTTTTCGGGACCCGGTTTCCATATTTACATTCGATCGTAACACTAGCATTAAATAAAGAAATAGAAGGGTTGATGCTTGCTTTCTGCAATAGCTTTTGATTAATATATCAGTATTATACCGGTATATAATGTTCCTTTTGCAAAAGTCTACCATCTGTCATACAGTTAGGATTATCCTCTAAAATTCACAAATATATAATCAAAAGACAATTTGGCGTTTAAAGCTTCGTAAAAAAATAACGATAATTCTGAAACTGTTAGCGTTACAAAATAGGAAGCTAGGTACCTGCTTTATTTCAAGGATGAGTAAAATTAATAGTTTCATAATCATAGTAACAGTACACCTGAAATGAGAAAGGTATTGTTTTTTTTCTCTCTTTTTTCTCAATGTATATTAAATTATTAACACTATATTGTCATACATACATTGCTGGATTCCTGAATAAAAGTGGAAACTGCCTTCTGTATGATCAAATATTAAATATTTTAAAAGACTGACAATGATGCTGCACTTTTGTCAAAAATTAATCACACATATGTCAAATCATAAAACCACAAATATATGGGGCTTGAAAGTTAACTGCAACAAACCTTTGAGAGGACAATATCTTGGTAAAGTCTTTGCAAACATGCTATCAGTCTGATGCTGGCATACAACATCTATAATCTCTTGCTTACACTGATTTGTAGTGGCACGCTCCACAGCAGACCTAAAATATATCATTTACAAGAGATGGACTGTAAAACAGTCGGTCTTGAAAAGTCAAGGATCACAAATTAACATGTTTTTATATCAATGACTTTGTGAACAAAAGTCCCTCTATAAACATTGACACTTTTACATTATTTTAATGATTATATATATATATATCTCTCTCTCTGAAAGTTTTTCACAAAATGCTCTAGAATTTCATGACATACAATATGTCAACTAATTTACATATAAAAGCACTAGTGTTTTCAATTGGCACAAAATTAATTTCCAGGATATCCACATGAACAAAACCTGTTGTACACTTTGTTTTTTAAGGATATCTAAAATAATCAAATATTAAAATTTTTTAGGCTGACAATGATGCACAAAACAGAATGAAAAAGAGCATCTTCGATACTCATACCCAGCCCAGAGAAAACAGTTTTCACCACCATGAGATATAGAAGTGAAACAGAACAAAGATCAGGAGACTTTCAATGTCCTTTTAGGAGCGTCCCTACTATATATCAACACTTTGCACCTTACAATTTCTGAGAAATGTCCTGGAAAAAATTTTAATGGTCAATCACACTATCGAAAAGTCAAAGGACAAATCAAGTTCATATAAATGCACACCTACACTCTCTAACCAATGTTCCTACCAACTATATACTTCCTACACCTTACAGTTTCCGAGATATAGCCCAGAAAATATCTTTCTGGTCAAGATCATCACGGCAAGGTCGAATCAAGGTCACACCATAATGTTGCATATGTACACATCCTAACCAATAACCCTACCAAATATGAACCTTCTACGCCTTACAGATTCTGATATAAATAGCCCATAGGTCAAAGTCATTTTAGTAAGATCAAAGTAAGGTAAAATCAAGGTCACACCATGAGTTTTCATACCTACACCTCCCAACCAATGTCCCTTATAAGTATCAACTTCCTACACCTCACATTTTCTGAGATATAGCCCGGACGAGATTTTCAAACTCAGGGTCACAATGGAAAATCAAATCAAGGTCACACCATGATGCACACCTACACCACACAGGCAATGTCACTACCAAGTATCAACTTCTTAAAACCTCTGGTATCTGAGATATAACCTGGAAAAAACATTTTTCCCACCACCCACCCACGCAGACACCATGGGTGAAAACAATACCTGCACAGCCCTTAAGAGCTGTGGGGTAAAAATGGAAACTTCCAGTTGTGATCCACAGTCATTTACATACATTAAATAATTTCCATGCAGCTTTTTGATGCTATAAAATACTGTACTTGAACAATATTCTATGAAAAACTGATACATTCAGGTCATAAAAATCACAGACCTGACCGTAAATGCAAGAAAAATAAAGTAGACAGAAATACCTTAGGGGTTTTCTCACAGTTGTCAAGATAATCATAAAATCAGCCAATCATATGCTTGCATATATATTCTACAGTATGAACTATGGGGTGAGGGAGAAGTTTGTAAAAAGCTTTTAATTTACTAAAATTACCAGTATAATTTGGTTAAATTTGTGTACTCTAGATTTTCTCTATCTGCATTATTCTCATTTAATGAATGCTTTAAAACTGTTGAAACCGACAATCCAATGAAGTATTATTCTACCAGTTCTTTACATGTGACTCATAACTAGGGCTGCGACGGGTAACCGCGAGATTTTGTTCCCACCATTAGAAGTCTTCTGTAAACAAATAGTTGATTCTGGAATGAAACTTTTAAAGAAAAACGTCTTCTATTAAACCAAATATTATAGAATAGGAGTAAATGATACGTTTTCAAGTGAAAACAACAACTTTAAGTGATGTTATGTGACGAAAATGCTGAAATGCAGCATATTTTTACACAAACGTTTCATCACGTGGGAGATAATACAATGCCTCGCGAGTAAGCGAGTACTTAAAATGGACTTGAGTACTAGCCAAGATCGACTCGTCTATCGAGGCTTGAGTAACCGTTCGCAGCCCTACTCATAACCAACTGACAACACGAAAATCTGGTTTTCAGTTTACACCCTTACTTGTCACAGATATGGTAATATTTATCCTCAAGTATATATGAATCATAATTTATGAGTAAAAATTTGGCTGAGTCAAAATACACCATTATCCAACATGACAAAAAATTCTCTTTTGCCCAACTATAAAACATATGTTGAAAACTTATCCCAAGTATCAATGCAATAGATTAATACATTTTTAACATATTTTGGATACATTACAAGATTCTATAGTAGGTTTCTTTACCTTTATTAAGTTTTCAAAGCAGAAAATTGAAGTGAGTGAAGTTCCCTAAAATTCTGAATGATTTCACATAACTATTTCCCCAACAACTCACATTAACAAATATTACTTGTAGGGCTGGGACGGGTGCTGAAAAACGGCATCGAGTACTCACCCTCTCACAACCGGCCGGAATATTTGACCAGATATTATAGAATATGGAGTAAATTATACGTTTTCAAGTGAAAATAACAACTTTAATTGATATTATTTCACGGAAATGTTGAAATGTGGCCTACTTTACACAAGCGTTTCATTATGTGGGCGATAATACAATAACTATCGAGTAACCGAGGATTTAAAATGGACTTGAGTACTAGCAAAGATCGACTCGTCTATCGAGGCTCAAGTACTCGTTCACAGCCCTAATTACTTGTGAACACCCTGTGTTCCAATCAGCCAGATTTATGACATATAAATTAACAAAGTTTAGGTGTGACTTCTAAACATTATCAGACATCAAGTAATACATTACATTTTCAGCCTACTTACTCTGCCTCTGTGGCCTTTAATTTGCACTTCATCCTTATTCCTTCATTATCACTCGCATCATTCTGTGAAAGGAAAGTCGCTTTTGGCTTAATCTGAGGTTTTTTTCTTCTTGAAATTCTATCCTATAAATGAAAAATATTACGCAGTCACTCTTTTATAAATATATATATGAAAGACGATATATATGCTATTTAGATACTGAAATAAAGGACTTTGCTCATAAAAACCAAGTGGCACTGAGGAACAAATGGGTTGAGTTTGCAAAAGGGTGTAGATCAAACTCAAGGGTAATGACTTGAATGATATGTAAAAATGCAAGTGACAAACTTCACTGGAAGACACACTTTACTAGCTGTTTTGTATAATGCCTGTTTTGTATAATGCCGTTTTTGTATAATTATGGGATCTCAGGAGGATCAGAGAGCATCTTACACAGGAAACGGCTGTGAAAGCTGCAAATGCTCCTGTCAGCAATCAGCTAAACTTTTGTAATTCCTTGTTCAGGAATCTTTGACGAATTAACATTAGATAGCTCCAAAGTTCCCCGACCAGCTTAGCTAGGATTGTCACAAACACAACCAGATATTCACATATAACTCCAATAGTTAAGTTTGCATTGGTTGCCTGTTCAACAACGATCAGTTCTCAAAACAGCTATAATATCTTCCTTCAGAGTGGTTATCTCAATAATTTTTTAATCCCAAGAAAAGTTTCTATAACAATAGTTTGCAGTATGAAGTTCTTGAGGTTCCACAATATATTCTATCTGCTCAAAAGTTAACCAAGCAATTTGGCTTCTGTTTTGTCTATGATGTTCTGAAGGTATGGAATGATTTGCCAGATGACATCGGTGCAGCCACATCTCTGCTATCTTTTTGGAAGTAGTGAAAAGCTTATCTCTACACAAAAGGCTACGTTTTATCATATTTTCCAATTGTCTCTGTGGTGTAGAAACCCTTCTGCATCTCAAGAGTATGACTTATTTGGACTCATTTTTTTGGTTTTTCTGTCTTTTTATGGAGATTAAGCGCTAGAAAAGTCATATTAGAATAACAATAATTGGTGTACTGCAGTACTGACCATAATTGTTTGGCAAGGAGCATATAGAGAGCTGTTAGGCACATGAAAGCTACATGTTGTCCTCTTCCACTGTCTGTGCTTGTCCATTATTATTTTAAATCAGGTGGGGAATGTGGTTGGTGATGAACTTGACAAGTTGAGCAGTACAGTTAATATACCAACCTGTGTCTCCCTAATAACTTCAGACTGATGTGTAATTTTTGTTTTGTTAAAATTAATTTCAATATTTCTTTTTCTGGTTTCAGCTTTCCGAATTTCTTCCAGATCAGACTGATTCATACTATAAAAACTATATCCCATATACAATTGCATAACAACTATAAATCCTGCTGTATAGAAAAAGAATTTATATCTTTTATATGATTTTCTCCCACAACCCATGTTTGAAACAGCCATGGTAAACTGGGCTACTACTCGAAACGGTTTCGCCACTGTGTTTCGAATTATCCGGAACATACTAAACCCTATTTGAATGCACTAAAAACGTTCGGAGAAAACGGGGGTGTCAAAAATTATATAGACCCCCCCCCCCTGCAGGCACACACAGACACACACAATAGATGATCCTATGCAAATTTACTCAGAAAACTATTTATCCTATTCAGGCTTATGGAGCTAAGATTTATGATGAGAGGTGATATCTACTCAATGAGCGTTTTTAATAATTAGTAGTGTGTAATTGATGCAAGGTAAATCTAAACTTAAGTTTTATTCTCATAAATCTCATATTATAAGTTTTGAGAGATGTTTTCACAATTGTATGCATTCTAGTTGTTCATAAAATGATAAAATGTTTACATTTATTTATTTAAATTATGAGAAAGTTCCAGTTTCTGCAGAGGAAGACCCAGGGTATTCTGAAAGTGGCCAACAGATAGCACTCTGACATTGGCCCAACATTGGCCCAATGTTGGCATATCCATTGGTCCAACATTGGCTCAACAAATTTTGGTCGGCGGATTCTACGTTGGTCCAACGTAGCCAATTAGATTGCAGCATGGAGTTAGGTTACCTTTTTTAACATTAACCAAATAATTGACAGATTGTGGGTGGATCTTAGTTGAGGAAGTCCCTGATAAGTTACATGATTAAACATTAACAATGGTGAAATAGCGTCTTAAGCAGATAAAAGTCCATATCCTATTATCAAATTATAATGCTCAGAATCAACTTTTCTTATTGTGACTTTATAATAAGAATATTATTTTTATGTCTAAAATTGTTAAATATAGTTAGTAATTGTTAAATATGGTTAAAATTTGTGGGTTCACTGAAATATGATTTCTAGACACACCATAGTAAATAATTTTTACTAAGTTTCCCAAAATGCCATATTATTGCTCATCCCTCCCATATCAAATAAAAATCCACTTTTGGCCCAAAAGTTGACAAAATATAGATTTATGCAGCCTGAGTAGTGGTTGGCAAGCCACTGTTGGGCCAACATTGGCCCAGCGGCAGCATATTCATGCTGATCATGCAACCAATAGCCAACAATGGTGGGCCATTGGGCCAATGTTGGCAAAATTTGCTGACCATGTGACCAACAGCCAACATCGGCGGAATATCTGAGGGGAAGGAGAGAGAGTGTTGTCAGTTGTTATAAGCATTTTGTACAAGTACAATTCATACCTAGACATGTGGTACTATGCAACCAATCAACAGACACATATACCCACTTTTAGCCATTTTAACAAATGTAAAATTTAAAAAAACAACAACAAAAAACATATAATATAATTTAATAGTCGATTTGTAAGCAACAGTTTACATAAATAAACTACAGAGGCAAGGAAGTTTAAATAATATGATTATTCTAATTCTAATTCTAATAGTACTTTTATAGCGCTTAATCTCTATCTAATGATAGACTCTAAGACGCAGAAAGCCAAAATCAGAGATCGTAATCGTTAAATCAGGGACATTGCAGGGGTCGACACCACGGAGAGACAAAATGAAAAACTAGGGGTGATCTAGGGTGGGTAAGCTTTTTCAAAGAGGTAAGTTTTCAACTTTTTTCTGAATGAGGAGAGAGATTTAGCTGAGCGTACATCATCAGGAAGATCATTCCAAATTCTTGGGGCATCGTATGCAAAGCTAAGGCCAAAATGCTTTTTAGACTTATATATTGAAGCACAATGTGGGACCTCAAGCAGCACACCATCAGATTGACTTCTGCGTGTTCTATACACACTATGCCTGGGTTTAAGGAAAGGTTCAAAGTATTTTGGATGGCCACTATGTAGAAACTTGTACACCAACAGGGCTGTCTTGAAGACAGAGCGATGCAAGACAGGCAGCCAATGAAGACTCTTTCTTACAGGAGTGATATGTGAGTATTTGGTGGTATTAGCCACAATCCTTGCAAGACTGTTCTGAACACATTGGAGCCTCCGAATGTCTAGAGCAGAGAGACCTCTGAACAAGGAATTGCAGTAGTCAAGACGACTTCCCACCAAGGCATTTGCAGCTAAAAGAGCAGCTTCACGTGTAAGATATCCTCTGAGTCGCTTTAAATCCCTGATATGAACAAAACTAGCCTTACAGGTATTCCTGACATGGCAAGAGAAGGAAAAATCAGAGTCAAACCAGACACCTAAGTTCTTAATTGCATCAACAGGTGAAAGGAGGTTGCCAAGTATATTAACTGGGAAAAATTTCCTGAGTTTTGTGCGGACATTTCTTGAGCCAAACAGAATAAATTCTGTCTTGTCTGGATTTAGTTTAAGCTTATTTGCAGAAAGCCACTTTCTGACATCATCCAAGCAGTTTTTCAGTCTATCAAAGGCCTGAGTGGCATGGTTATGTGTGAGATGAACATATAACTGTGTGTCGTCTGCATAAAAGTGGAAACATATGCCAGGATGATTTTGAATAACTTTACTGAGGGGGGTAGTGTATAATGAGAACAAGATCGGCCCCAGGACAGAGCCCTGGGGCACACCGTACAATAGCCTTTTAGCATCGGATAAAACAGAACCAATCTTGATGCACTGATAGCGGTCACAGAGGTACGACTTGAACCAGTTCAGAACCACACCTCCAACACCAAACCAGGAACTCAAACACTCAATAAGCGTACCATGATCAATGGTGTCAAATGCTGCTGATTGGTCCAAGAGAACAACAGCAGTAGCTTCACCTCTAGCAAGAGCAAGGTGGACTTCATTTTTAATAGACAGTAGTGCAGTTTCGGTCGAGTGACCTTGCTTATAGGCTGATTGACTGACATTTTCAAGTCCGTTACAGGCAACATGGTCATTTAACTGCGAAGCAACTACACGCTCAACAAGTTTGATTTAATTTGTTCAAGTTCAAGTGGTCTATAATGATTATCATTTAAATTCTTATTGAAATAAAAATATAACATTAAAAATTATTAATTAATTAAGCTTCATCTTCTGAAACACCTTGTGCATGGATAATTTCTATGTGGCCAATAATCTACAAGAATCCAAATTTAGTTTAATTTGGTGTAACAATATAGAATTGGGAATTTTTTGTGTCGTTTAACAGCCAGGGTCATATTGAGACAGGTTCTCAGTATTGTCACTTGTAGGAGTCGAATCCCAACAGAGATGACAGCCTGTTAATTTGGTGTAACATAAATATATTAATTTAAGGTAATTTTAAAGTAATATCTAAACAAGGTGTCACTGTAGAGGCTCACACACTGCATGGGTGGACACAAAGGTAAATAGTATTTCAATTTTCTACAGTCTTCAGAATTTTTCAAGTATATGTGTTGTAAACAACAAAATTGTACAAACGTAAAAGATACACTCAAACAAAGCTTGATTTAATTTGTTCAAGTTTGTTTAACTGCGTGCATACCATAGAGTACAAAGTGGTCTATAATGAATATCCAGTGGATTTACAGTACCAAAAAGACATGTTTCTAAAGTTTAGTAGATTTCACTTCCTTTGGCAAATTCGGTTTCGCATAGGGATTATGTAAACAATATTCTTTCTTAGTGCTACGGTATTTTATATCGGTACGTTTCTGTAATTGAATCATATCATGCGATCTAGGTTTCATGTAGTAGTACGTAACTCTTCCTATTTGTCAAAGATGTCACCAGACAAAACTGTACATCAACTCTTGACACTTACGTATTGAGCGATAATCGGTATAGAGGGGCGTCATCAACGTTAGTGGCTTTCTACCAGTGAACGCCCATTCTAAAGGGCTAAATTGCAGAATTCCACTCCCGGATATAGCTGAAAGTAGTTCCGTCATATATCTCTCTATATATATACATCTATATATCTAGATATATATATATAAAAAATAAATAAATAAAATGAAATAAAATAATACAAATTAATAAATATTGTAGCGTTCCAGAGGAATCTACATTTGAAATAGGTTCGTGAAATAGTTCAGGTGATGATAATCTTTAGGTGAATAGCCAATTACTGTGAGTCAGAGAGTAGAGGTTCTAAATGTTAGAGAACAAAAATGGTAATTCATGGATAATTTCCTTACTGAAAGAATAACTGGTAGTGATTCCACACTAAAACTTAACTAACACTAGAAACCTTTTTACAAGTTACCTATGTACATGTTTGGCAGACAGCAGAAAGAGACACTTTAAGACATAACCAAGTTTCCATAGGTAGCAATCAATAAACTAAACTCACTATTACTGAATTGAAGTCATAGGACTTTGAAAAAGGAAAACCCAAACTATAAATGTAGGAACTATAGAGACCTAAACTTTAAAGGACCAAAGTTGAATCTATCAAGTCTACTGTGGGAAGGCTGATACTTCACTTTAGGCTGAAAGAGCACAGTGGTCTATCACTAAGCAATCCTCACCTAGGAGACTGTAGGTAGCTCATCTTGTTGTATGCTGGATGAATTAGAGAACTATGATGTGTGCTGGTCGGTTGTCTCTCTCTGACTGCCAAGTTCACCAAGAAATCCCTGCTTATATACAGAACGAACCCACGTGGAGATCTCACTCCCCCACGAGATTCTCGTCCAAAAGACGTAAACAAAACCTTTTATCGCTCACGGAGCATGAGATTCTCGTCTAAAAGACATAAATAAAGCCATTTATTGCTACCGCGATTGCGGATCATCACATTATTCTCTCCTTTGGTTTAATAGGTTTTGTCCTCAAAACACATTTATTATAACAAAATTAACTTCTTTATTAACAAAACGAACATAAAGAACTTCTGTTTACAAAAATGCAAAAACTTTAATGCAAAATAGTCCATCAGTCCAAAGCCTCCTTTTCCAAATAAATCTCTTCACAAAATAGAAAATGATAACAAACTTCAAAAAAAAATATAACTGTCCAGTTCTATACTTATTAGTCTAAATCTTTCCTTCAAAATCAATCTCTTCACAAAATAGCAAATAATAACAAACTTCAAAATAAAAATATAACTGTCCAGTTCTACACTTATCAGTCTAAATCCTTCTCTTCAAAATCAATCCATCTACACGTGGATCCCTCCCTCTTGGGTGAATTGAGACTGATGACAAACTTATCTTGACCAGTTTGTATGGTAACTGTCCATTATATCTGGCATCAATAATCCTGACGGTATCTGGAACTGGAGCTGGCCATTGTGAGACAGCAGCAACCTGTGCTGGTACCAGTTTCCCTGCTTTCTTTGTTCTTTCAGTTAAAGGTGGAGGGGAGGTAGGTTGCTGGAATTCTACCTCAGATAATTGAGGAACAGAATGTGATGCAAGTTTGGAAGGTTGGCTGATCTTTCTCTTCTTAAATTTCTCCTTCAGAGGTGCAGGAGAGGTTGGCTGCAATGGTTGTAGAGAAGAATGAGATAAAGCTGAAGGAAATGTAGCTGGAGATTTCAGAGATGCAGAAGAAACAGGTTGTATTGGATGCATTACAGCTTGAGGCCTCACAGGTGTAGGTGAAGCATGAGATGAGACGACTGAAGGCATTATGGCTGGAGACTGGGATGGCTGATTGACCCTTTTCTTCAATTTCGCCTTCATCACAGGTGCAGAAGGGATAACTAGCCGAAGGTTTCATAGATGAAGAAGCAGGTTGCAATGGTTGTGGAGAAGAAAGCAATGTGCTTGGAGATATGGTAGCTGAAGGCTCACATGGTTGGCTGATCTTTCTCTTCTTCAGTTTAGCCTTTGAATGCACAGAAGTAGTAGTTATGGAAGAAGATGTGACTGTAGACTTTGCACATGAAGATTTGGATGGTTGGCTGATGTCTTTCTCCACTCCTTCACTTTCCCTCTTCCTCGGGGGAGTTAGGGGGATTGGGCTCAAGCAACCGGGGGAAGCAGCTCATCCAAAATATTCTCTATCATGTTCTTTTCAGGCTTTTCCTGTGTTAACACATCCTGTCCCTTACCACTGTCATTACCACTCTTCTTGGCAACAATGTTTCCATTCACATCTAACTCAGGCTCTTTGCTCAGATTTTCTGGTTTTGAAGACAATCCTTCCTTAAATATTCGATTATGACACTGCTCAATGTGCCTCCTGTATAAATATGAAGCAGCTGCTGGATAGGTAAAATTGCAACCATAACCACACCACAACTGATCGCCATGCTTCACCCTCGGATGCATCCGGTATTCCTGGGTATCCAAAGTCATGTAATCACACTCAGGACATTTGCGGAAACTAAAAATACAAAGAAAAAGGAACTTGACCTAAAAACTATAATACTGTTGCATGTGTTTTGGAGGTCTGGTCACTCGACCGGACCTAGTGGTTTTGGGAACATCATGAAATATGAAATGATCTTCAAACTCCTCATTACTAAGTGCAGGAGGGTCGCCTGGTTCAGAATCAAGTTGGCTGGCTGGCTGTAAATCAATTGAAATGTCATGATTAGTTAATGGTGTCTTAACTAAAGTGTTGCTTGTGTTTTGTCTTGACCTTTTAGCCAAGAATCAACTCTTTCAAAACAAGGCTTTAACCTATCATGATGGGCAATCTTGGTTTTAGCAGATGGCCCACTTTGAATCTTGTAAACAAGATCAGATATCTTTTCAACAATTAAAAATGGACCTTCCCAAAAAGATTGAAGTTTGGGGGAAACTCCCTTCTTTCTACATGGATTAAATAGATACACAGCATCACCAGGTTGATAATTTTTCAGATTCTTCCTGTGATCATAACCCTTCTTTTGTCGGTTGCTAGCCTCTTGCATCTTTTCTCTGGCAATATCATGAATAAGTTCCAACTGCTCACTTAGCTCAGTCACATAAGTGGAGTGATCAGATAATCCTTTATCTGATCTTGTACCTGTCACTAGATCAGCTGGAAGCAAAGGTTCCCGGCCAAACATCATGCGGTTCGGAGAATATCCTGTGGATTCATGCTCTGCAGTTCTGTAAGCCATTAAAAGCAACCCTAAGGCTGAGTCCCACCCTCTTTGATCAACACCTATATACTTGCTAATCATGTCTTCCAAAGTCTTATTGAACCGCTCGACTAGCCCATCACTTTGTGGATGCAATGCTGTGGTCCTTGTTTTATCAATGTCTAATAACCTGCAGAGATCTTGAAACAAATATGACTCGAACTGGGTACCTTGGTCAGTATGGATTTGCCTGGGAATTCCAAAGCGACTGATAAATTGTGAGACTAGAGTGCAAGCTATAGTGCTGGCTTCTTGATTTGGAATAGCGAAAGCTTCTGTCCACCTACTAAAATAGTCAGTCACAATCATGATATATTTATTCCCCTGATAACTTTCAGGCAATGGTCCTAGAATATCAATGGCAACCCTCTCCATGGGAAGTCCAACTTGATATTGCTTCATAGGAGCTCTAAACTTTCTCTGCGGATTTTTCCTCTTCTGACAAGCAGAACACTGTCTACACCAATCAGTTATATCTGTTTTGTACCCACTCCAATACGCTCTTCTTCTTATCTTGCCTATGGTCTTGCGAACACCCAAATGTCCAGAATGCATGGACTCATGTAAACTCTTGAAAATGTCCTTCCTAATAGCCTTAGGCACTACTAGTTGTAAGTTGGTTGTCTTTATTCCTAGATCAACCCACTTTCTGTAGAGAACATTGTCCTGAAGTTCAAGTCGATCCCATTGGGCCCATAAATTCTTCAGTTCCTTGTCATACTTGGATATATCTTCCCACTTTGGTCTCTTACCTTCCTTCTTCCAACTGAATATCATTGACAGATTTTTATCCTGCTGCTGCAGTGCATAATTCTCTTCAGGAGTATGTTCAGGAAACCAGTTGCTTTCTTGACTTTGTAACATGTTCAGTTGACATGAATCTTCTTCCTTTTCATTAGTATTCAAATGTTTCTTTTCTATTCTCTCACAATATCTACATGTCCCACATGGGCGGCGTGACAAACTATCAGCGTTTCCATGTGATTTTCCAGGTCTATGGACTATTGTGTAATTATAGGTGGCAAGAACTTGGCTCCATCTACAAAGTTGGCCATCGATCTCTTTAAAGTTCATCAACCACCTTAAAGAGCCATGGTCAGTGCGGACCACAAAACGGGTTCCATACAAGTAGGGATGAAAGTGTAAAACAGCCTCTTTGATGGAGAGTAATTCCCGCCTTGTCACACAATAGTTTCTTTCCGCTTTTGTTAGCACCCGACTGAAATATGCAATAACCTTTTCATGGGTGCCAAACTTCTGTGAAAGGACTGCTCCAATTCCAGACCCACTGGCATCGGTGTCAAGAATATAGTCCTTGGTGGTATCTGGGTAAGCTAAGATGGGTGCTTCAGTGAGATGCTGTTTTAACTCCTCAAATGCTTTTTGACAGTCCTGATTCCATTCAAACTTTACTAAGTTTTCAGTCAATCTGTGCAGAGGCCTAGCTGTAGTAGCAAATGATCTAATGAATTTCCTGTAATATGAACAAAGTCCTAAAAAGCTACGAACATCTCTGACAGATTTAGGCTGAGGCCAATCTCTAACTGTACAAACTTTCTTCGGGTCAGTAGCAACCCCATCTTCTGAAACAATATGTCCTAAAAACTGAACCTGCTTCTGGAATAAATGACACTTCTTTGGTGAAAACTTTAGTCCAGCTTGTTTTATTCTCTCAAAGACCATCCTCAAATGGGTGATGTGTTGGTCAAAGTCATTGCTTTTTACAATAATATCATCAAGGTAAATTAAGCAAATATCATGTTGTAGAGATGTCAAAACCTTTTCCATCAGACGTTCAAAACTACTTGGGGCGTTCGTCAACCCAAATGGCATCACTTTGAACTGATAAAGTCCTGATTGGCAAGTGAAGGCTGTTTTTGGTCTGTCATCTGGATGGACACCCATTTGCCAATAGCCGCTGGCTAGGTCAAAGGTAGAGAACCATTTTGCTCCTTGTAACGTATCCAGACAGTCATCTATCCTTGGTAATGGGTAGGAGTCTTTCAAAGTAATCTCATTTAACTTGCGATAATCTACACAAAAACGAATGGAACCATCTTTCTTGGTAACCATTACAATGGGTGATGCCCATGGACTTGCTGAAGGTTCTATGATATCATTGTCCAACATTTTCTTAACTTCCTCCTTCTCGGCTTCCTTCTTGGCTAATGGTAGGCGGCGAGGCCTCTGTTTAATAGGGGCTGTATTACCAGTATTTATTGTGTGCTCAACTAAAGTAGTATAACCCAAATCAGATTTGGACAAAAATATCAGCATACTCTTTCAAAAGATTTCCAACTTGAAGATGTTGACTCTCGTCCAAATGTTTACAATCTTCCCATAGTGATTTCAAATGTTCGGGTATTTCAGAGTTATTTTCCTGCCTCATGTTATAACACTTCTCTTCAGACCCAGAAGTTTGATAGGAAGATTCACCCATTCCTACAATGGTTTCTTTGAACAAAGTAATTTCTTCATCAGTAGGGTTACAAACTCTAACAGGGATATGCGTTGAAGCAGTGTTAACTAAGACTCTGGCAAACAAGATCCCTTTAGACTCCATTATTCTAGGGTTTCCTTCGATTATCACTTCTTCAGGTAGGATGGCAGAACAGTCAGTCTGAATGTAAGCTGGAAGGATATATTCACAATTACCTGGAACAACAACATCTGAACTTAACCTAATCCTAAACACTGATGGTAATTCATCCTCAAGAAAACAAGGAATGTCTTTTCCTTCAAGATGCAGAGTCTGGTTCTTCACATCAATGGAGCAACCAGTATCACAAAGAAAATCATTCCCCAGAACCAAGGGTTCTTCTATTTCGGCCACCAAGACTTGTAGTTGAATAGTCCCCACGTTTCTCAGAGTAAGAGGTAGACTAACTTCTCCAAGTGGTTGAACCCTATTCCCATTAGCAACTCTTATCCTTTGTGTGGTAGAATGCAAAGGAGGTCTTTTTGTTTCTGGTATCTGCCAGTATTTTCTTGGATGTAAGACACTACGATTTGCCCCCGTATCAATCAAACAATTTATTTCCATATTCTCTATCTTGCCTTTCACATATAATCCTCCTTTCCAGATGCTCTTAGGTCTTTCATTAACTTGAGCTGATGTACGACCTGCTACCTCAGCTAATTCTAGTTTAACTGTTCTGTCCCTGACTTCTTATTTGGACATTTGCTTTTGTAATGACCAAATTTATTGCAAAGGAAATTCTTGATGGTAGATTTATCCTTTCTCTGAAATTTCCTTTTAGTAACTGACTGATTCTCCAATTGCTCCAATCTATTGCAAATACTTTCCAGTCTCTGATTGACATCCTGAGTTTCTGTGGCTACCTGTTCTCTAATACTGGTGGTTGGAAACTTCCTTTGCCTACTTCCTCGAAATGCCTCAAACTCAACAGCTACCCGAAGACAGTCATTCAGAGTTTTTGCTTGACTTTGAAATACAGCCAGTTCTATTTCCCGGTCATTAAGAGAGTCCATAAAACTATCTTTTGCCAATATTTCACGTAACTCAGAATTAGCAGATGGATTAGCCATCCTTGTCAACTTTCTGATATCTTGGGCAAGTTCAGCTAAAGATTCATTTGACCCCCGTATTCTACTTTTCAACTGTGCCCGATATAACTGAGATTGATTGTCTGGTTCAAATCGTGCTTTTAAAGCTGAAACCAATGCATGGTAATTCATACGCTCGGTGGGTTGAAGCTCACTGAGAACAGTCACAGCCGACCCATGTAAGCATGACACAAGTTCCTTTGTCATGGTGTTCTGATCCCATCTACTCATTTCTGATATCAGTTCAAATTGAACCAGAAATTCATGAAAACTTGAAGTACCATCATAATCAGGAGGTTTACGGTAATTTGTTTTGTGATAAGAGTTACATAATGGTTGATTGTCCAACATGGAGACTGGTGGTTTAAAAGTATTTGCTTGAAAAGGTTGGACAAAGTGATGAGATTGCGGGTTGGTCGGGTGTTCTTCAAAATTACTTGACACTGGAGGAGGTAAATTGAACTTGTTGGCCTGAAAAGGTTGCGAAAAATGATAAGATGTTTGGTTGGTTGGATGTTCTCTACGTCTATTCAGCAATGGAGCCGGTGGATCAAAAGTATTTTCCTGAAAAAAATGATGAGGCCGCTGGCTGGTTGGATGCTCTTCACGATAAGTTGGATGTCCTTTCTCAGATCTTTGAAAGTTTAAATAATTCTGTTCAGGCTGAAAATATGATGGATGGTAGCTCTCTGATGGGTATCTGTGAGGAGTAGCCTGCAATGGGTACCTGGAATCAAACCCATGGTCATCCCATTCTAATGGTCCCACATGAGAGTTAACCTGACTGGTATCTGTGCACACCTCAGAGTAATGCTTAGGTTTATCCACTCTATATGGTGTACTATGATCTCTCACATAGCCTGACCTCTCATCCTTAAACCCTACATGCTTTTCAGAACCTTGTGCATATGATCTAGTGACATGACTATCTGCTGGAGATATTTCACCTTTATTTGTTACCGGGGCTAATGTGACATTGGGTCTTGAAACTTTTCCTACACCCTGATTACTATATTCTGACCTTTTCATGGGTAACTTTTCCCTTTCTAAATGATACATATCAACAATGAAATCTCTGTCATGAGGACCTGTAGCCATAGCTCACTAAAACTTATCTACAGTCCTTAAAACATTTCACAACCAATCTTACTTCTGGAAATAACTGGCACAACCAATATAATTATCTCTGCAAAAAAAAAAAAAAAAAATATACGGTTATGAATACAAGAAGTACAATAATGCTGAATGTCTCCAAGTTCTTTTCCTATGGCACAATGATTAAAGATGGCTGGTTGTCTTCTCTTATTCACTGCATCACCTAAATTCCTGAAACTAAATCACAAAATCCCACCACTGCCACCAAAAATGTAGCGTTCCAGAGGAATCTACATTTGAAATAGGTTCGTGAAATAGTTCAGGTGATGATAATCTTTAGGTGAATAGCCAATTACTGTGAGTCAAAGAGTAGAGGTTCTAAATGTTAGAGAACAAAAAATGGTAATTCATGGATAATTTCCTTACTGAAAGAATAACTGGTAGTGATTCCACACTAAAACTTAACTAACACTAGAAACCTTTTTACAAGTTACCTATGTACATGTTTGGCAGACAGCAGAAAGAGACACTTTAAGACATAACCAAGTTTCCATAGGTAGCAATCAATAAACTAAACTCACTATTACTGAATTGAAGTCATAGGACTTTGAAAAAGGAAAACCCAAACTATAAATGTAGGAACTATAGAGACCTAAACTTTAAAGGACCAAAGTTGAATCTATCAAGTCTACTGTGGGAAGGCTGATACTTCAATTTAGGCTGAAAGAGCACAGTGGTCTATCACTAAGCAATCCTCACCTAGGAGACTGTAGGTAGCTCATCTTGTTGTATGCTGGATGAATTAGAGAACTATGATGTGTGCTGGTCAGTTGTCTCTCTCTGACTGCCAAGTTCACCAAGAAATCCCCGCTTATATACAGAACGAACTCACGTGGAGATCTCACTCCCCCACGAGATTCTCGTCCAAAAGACGTAAACAAAACCTTTTATCGCTCACGGAGCATGAGATTCTCGTCTAAAAGACATAAATAAAGCCATTTATTGCTACCGCGATTGCGGATCATCACAATATGTAGATTAGTAAGTAGACGTGAAGGCAGGTAGACAGGTCGGCTGGTAGACAGGTCGGCGGGTCGGCAGGTAGACAGGTCGGCAGGTAGACAGATATTATAAAAATTATAAAAGAAAATAATAAAAATAATTGACAAAGAATAATTTTATATTTGGAGATTATAAAATAAAGGAACAATGTAACATAGTTTCTGATTGGTTAATCAGACAAAAAAAAACATGCATTATATTGTCATAAAGGTGTGGATATTTGTTCTGGTGACCTGCCGACCAGCCGGCCTGCCTACCAGCCGACCTGCCTACCAGCCAACCTGTCTACCTGCCTACATGTCTACCTGCCTACATGTCTACCTGTCCACTTATCTTATTTTCCATTTAATCAGGAACTATATTATTGCAGAAAATAACTTCACTTATATTCCTACGCCTTTCTACTTCCGGGAGGGGAATTCTGCAATCGTTCCTTCTAAAGATAATATGTTGAATTTAAATTGTATTAACAGCTTTATATTATATTCTTCTACCAAGAGATTGTCAAATGGTATACACTACAAGTAATAATCGAGGACCATGTTGTTACCTTTGTTTCAAAGCTTTATATTTTCATGATTTATCTCTATTATCGGCCGTTTTTACCGCAAACCGGAAATACCAGTGAACGCTCATTTTGTATACTTATAGAAGCATTTGTCCTTGACCTCCAACAAAGAAATATAAGGTGGGTGTTCACTGGTAGGCGGGCATTTACTGATAGAGAACCACTAGACGTCCCAGATATAACTTCTTTGTTAGAGGTCAAGGACAAATGCTTCTATAAGTTTACAAAATGGGCGTTGACTGGTATTTCCGGTTTGCAGTAAAAACGGCCGATAATACAGATAAATTATGAAAATATAAAGCTTTGAAACAAATATTACAACATGCACCTCGGTTATTAATTTTAGTCAATTTAGTGCATATTATTTGACAACATAGTGGTAGAAGAATAAAATATAAAGCTGTAATATAATTCAAATTCAATATATTAACTTCAGCATGGGCATTTACTGGTAGAATGCCACTAGCAATGAAAGCTGTGGTACTAATCAACTTAATTATCAATCTTAAGAGGGATAGTCTTTTTGTTTTTGCATTTTCAGACCCAAATTTGAATTTTTTTTTTAAAAAAAAATAATCTAGCACCGTCTTTGTTATTTTATTTGCTTTTCAAGGTACTTAAGCATTTGGAGTTTGTTTTAGACTTTATAAAGTGAAAACATTTTTTTTCCTTTTTAAGTCTCACTTAAATGATCCTCAGTGGCCTAGGAAAATGTAGAACTCGCGACCACAGGAACTCGCTAACAGTAACTCGCTACCAAATCTCGCTACCAATTAATAAATATCCTTGCACTGCCAGTTTCAGCGACTTTATATATTTTAACCCATTTTATTTTTTAATATTTCTAGGAAACCCCCACAAAAGTCTATGGCATCACGTTTTCTAATTTTTTGTTTTCTAAATCTGTGACCTCAAATCTTCTCATGAATATTAATGACTTGGGTGCTATGGCCGTGAGTTCTGTAGTTTAAAGTACATGTATTTGATCTTTGTCGAGACGTCCATTTTATAAAATATTATTAGGAAATGCCAGGGAAAATCTGTGACCTCGTATCTTCTCATGAATATTAATGACTTGGGTGCTATAGCCGTGAGTTCTGTAGTTCAAAGTCTTCGTCTGTGCTTCCATTTTTAGGAAACTACAGGGGAAATCTGTGACTTCATACCTTCTCATGAATATTAATGACTTGGGTGCTATGGCCGTGAGTTCTGTAGTTAAGTCTTCGTCTATTTTATAAAATATTGTTAGGGAAAATAAACAGTCGGTGGGGTCGGTGTTGTCTGTTTGCTATTTTCTCTTCTCTTGTGAGTTCTCTTCTGCGAATCTGGGATAATTAGCCAGCGGACAATTGGCCGGCGGACAACTGGCCGGTGGACATATGGCCGGTGACTTTTTTGAGGGGTAGGACAATTGGCAATATTGTTGACAAATTCTGTGATATCTTATGACAAATGTGGGATATTAGGACCCCGATGGGGTTTGGTCTGAGTGGGGTTCTGCCCAGTGGGGTTCTGTCCGTTTACCATTGAATATAATATAATATTTTTTCAACATAAATATAGGCTAAAGCTAAATAAAGTCTACACTCACTTTGTAAATATTTAAGCCTCTAAAAGGTTACTATGTTGTACAGGATGGAAAAAATCATTACTCCAGTGCCCTCATATTGGCCAACATGTCATTACAGGGAATGTCTCTGGTTATCTTGTAGCTATGTGTGTACTGAGTGTAGTATCTTCCTAATGGCCATAAATTAAAATCTTATTGTCCTGCAGAGAGCAATAAAATATGCATTTAGCCAAAATACCAGTGTTAGCAAGTGAATGTTTGAAGTTTTTTTATGTGTTTTAAATGAGATCCTATCACATGGCTAATCCCTTAGTTGGAATTGATATGCTTTCTGTTATATGTAAGATAAATTTCAATTACTTTATGCAGATGTCCCACTGGAGCCGACTCTGTAACCGACCCTACGACCCTAGGGCCGGTTGCAAAAGTCGTAGGGTTGTAGAAAAAAAGGCGCAAAAATGCTGAGACGGTTATGAAATCCCTGACGGGACGGTACACTTACAGACAGGACGTAATGACCTTCCCAACAAGACGTAGGGTCGGGGACGTTTATTGCACGGCCAGTCGTAGAAGTACTACGACAAGCCCTAAACCCCTAACAGACAAGCCTTACCAGGTCTCGACAAGCCGTACTGATAAACAGACAGGACTGGAGAAACATGCAGGACCCCACGACCAGACTTGCAGTCGGTATTGTCATTACAGCTTTTGATGAAATTTTGGGAAAAAAGAGGATCAAGTGCCGATCAATAAACAATTCTTAAAAACTAGGTCAAGGCTGAATATTTGGATCCCATCACGTGACCAAAATGTCCAAATTAATTTTTTTGTTATTTTAATTATAGTTTTCACGTTTTTTGCTTTAATATTATATAAAAAATAAATCAATGTATGCAGCGTGCGAAATTCACAGTGGCCCCGTGGCCCGGGCCCCCCCCCCCTTTTTAAGTTAAGGCCACCACAACTTGACTTTCATGGGCCCCAATGGGCCACCACATTGACTACAACATGCCTCGTGTGGTAATACAATCCAGTGTGCTGTCATTTTTTTTTAAAATTGGTTTTCTTTTTCCATGGCTAAGCCCTTAATTATGGATTGTGTTTTGCATATTCCAGATTGAGTTCACCCTTAATTAGCTGACACTGTTTTTCTGTCTTTCACACACAGGCCAACATACTTTATCCCACTCCCTTTACATGTTAAAGCTAGGCAGTGAGTGCGTGTATATGTGGCTGAATGTACTACTCCACTGGCAGTTTTGTGTGAGTGAGGGGGGGACTTGTCAGTGTACTGGTTATAAAGCATATGCATTGATCATTTTTCTGCAGTCTTCCCAGTGAAGGGGGAGGGGGAGAACTAGCCTTGCCACAGGCGTTTATATGTATAATATAGACACAACCGTTTGATTGCATTATAAGTATTTTTCATAATGCTCTCATACATTTACTTAGCCTAGCTTGCGGAGGAGAACTCCCAGACTAGAAAGGCCTCTGATACAGTGTGCATTATGGCAAAAAATATTTCACGTTTGCATTATGGTTGAGACAGCCTGGAAGGCCAGGCTAGGGGAGAACCACTTAGTGTACTAACTCTTGGAAGAGTGCAGAAACAATCCATCAGTAGGTTAGGAAAGTTAAATAAATGAATTGGGGAACAGGTGAATTCTTCCAAATTTGGTGTAACTTGTTTGAAAATTAAAGCCAGGAGAGAGTTTTTCTTATATTTTAATTGGGCTTTTACAGTAAAATCTGCTTCTCTTCTCACATACATAAAAAATCAATATTTTTCTTTCTGGTGATGTCATTACTTAATGATGTCACAATGCAATTGTTATTGTGAGGTCACAAGCCTAGGGTGTGATACTTGTGATACTTGGTAAAAAAATTACCATGAGTGATTTTTACCAAGAAGTTGTGTGCTAATTGTCTATTTGTCTGTCTCTCTGGTTTTTTTTTGGGTTTTTTTTGTGTGTGTGTGTGTTTAGATTACTCTAGAACTAATGAACAGATCTTTATTAAAAAATTTTGTGGGTAGGACCTGGCCAAAGGAAGAAGTTACTAAAAAAGAAAAATCTAGATCTTATTTTGGATACAAAATAATCATGAGTTTTCAGGGGTCCCATTTAAATGCATTTTTAATGACTTTAGCTTTCTACTTGATATTTCTTCAAAAATTAATTTACATGTTTGGTTTTATTTTATTGTCTTCCTTACAATACTTTATATCACTTGAGAGAGCCTGGTCACATGGAGTCAAGCGTTTTGCTCTCTCTGAGTGCATCTTGTACAATTTGTATTCAAGCTTGAAGTTAAATAAAGAAATTTAACATAAATCACTTTTGTATCTTTTTGACTTGTCACTTTTAATAAATTAAAAAGACAATTTCTTAGAAAAATAAAGTGTGTTAATTAGTTTTTAAAAAGTTTGGGCCATCAAGTTTTAATAGGGGCCACTGAACTTCAGAACCTAGTGGCCCTATGGGGCCACCACTGCTTTGCAACGAATTTCTCACACTGAATGTATGTCTGCTTCAGATTATGAATGAAAAAGCCACTTAAAATATGAAAGTTTCATTAAAAATATTATATCCTGTGCAAACAAGCAGGGAGAGATGTTCTAACAATCTCTCACGTGACAATGAAAACCCTCTTGCTTGTTGCTGCCTTTTATACACTATAATTTTGAGCTTCTTTTTTGAGCTTCAAAATTCAGTCCCTCTGAGCAATTTTCCTACACATTTATACCAAATAATTTCGAATCCTCTGAGAAAGCACATTTTTCTGGACATGAAGGTAAAGGCCCTGTAGTTATGGTCACGTGATGGGATCCATATATTTACTAATGACCTAGTTTTAGATTTGTTGATTGGTCAACACTTGATCCTCTTTTTGCCTAAAAATTTATACCCTGAAATAAGCTGGGATTTTATTTTTATTTAACACTATATAAACACTTTTCACCTTTTTAGGTTTTCTTGATTAATTATAGCATATATGTGGAACTTCACCTGAAAATTATGATCACTTGCACTGTTTAGTTGTCATTCTTGACATAATTAAGCGACCCTGAAAAGAGCGCTTATCTGGTTTCACGTCAGTTTCCTCGCCACCGCCGCATTATGGTCTCCCTTGAATATCTCCCTTATTATGGGAAGCTTTTTAACCATATTTGGCAGTTATATACTTTAGGCGTGGGAAAATTTTTCCACATGCTTAAATTTGACCTCTGATCTTTATAAAGGTCACACGATCAAAAAATAGTTTTTTTGGATACACCTACCCGTCATCGCAGTTCAGGAAAATCTACTGACCGCAGAGGCTTGTAACTTCATACATGTGTTCATACTATCAAAAACACGAGCTGATTAGATTTTGGGAGCAATCTGATTAAAATTGACCGATTTATGGGCGATTTTCTCACAGGTACCAATCAGAAAGCTTAAAATTCATGTGAACCCCCTTATTATCTTCTTAAGTATTGCATTTAGAGCCATAAAATGTATTGGGAGGTAGTAGGAAACCATATGTGGAGAGTCTAGAAAGCAAGTCAAATTTCCCCTCTGACCCCCCTGTAGGGGTCAAACTGGGGTCATAAAATAGCCAATTTCGTCTTTTTCCCTTATATCTCCTTTATTCTTGCTTCTACAGCTTTAGAATGTATTAAGAGGTATGTGAAGAGTCAAGATAGCAGGTCAGACCCCCCAGACCCCCCCTTATGGGCCAAACTGGGGTCATAAAATAGCCGATTTTGTGTTTTTGCCTTATATCTCTTTTATTCTTGCTTTTAGAATTTTACAATGTATCAAAATGTATTGGGAAACCGTATGTGAAGAGTCTAGATAGCCGGTGAGATTTACCCCCGGACCCCCCTTATGGGTCAAACTGGGGTCATAAAATCGCCTATTTTGTGTTTTTGCCTTTTATCACTTTTATTCTTGCTTTTACAACTTCAGAATATATTAAGAGGTATTGAGAAACCATATGTGAAGAGTCTAGATAGCTGTCAGATTTACCTCCGGATCCCCCCTTATGGCTCAAACTGGGGTGATAAAATAGCCGATTTTGTGTTTTGGCCTTTTATCTCCTTTATTCTTGCTTTTACAGCTTTAGAATGTATTAAGAGGTATTGGGAAACCATATGTGAAGAGTCTAGATAGCTGGTCAGATTTAACCCCTGACTCCCCCTCCTCCCCACCCATGGGTCAAACTGGGGTCATAAAATAGCTGATTTGGTGTTTTTACCTCTTATCTCCTTTATTCTTGCTTTTAGAGTTTTAGAATGTATTAAGAGGTATTGGAAACCTTATGTGATGAGTCTAGATAGCTGGTCAGATTTACCCCGGATCACCCCTTATGGGTCATACTGGGGTTATAAAATAGCCGATTTTGTGTTTTTGCCTTTTATCTCCTTTGTTCTTGCTTTTAGAGCTTTAGAATGTATTAAGAGGTATTGGGAAACCTTATGTGAAGAGCCTAGATAGCCGATCACATTTACCCCCTGACCCCTCCTTATGGATCAAACTGAGGTCATGAAATAGCCAATTTTGTGTACTGCCTTATATCTATTTTATTCTTGCTTTTAGAGATTTATAATGTATTAAGAGGTATCGGGAAACCTTATGTGATGAGTCTAGATAGCCGGTCAGATTTACCCCCTGACCCTCCCTTATGGGTCAAACTGGGGTCATAAAATAGCCGATTTTCAATTATATCTAAATAGAAATGAGCATTATTCATAAGATATAAATAGGCTTGTGGGAACATTGACCTTTTATTTATTCTTTGGGATAGATGTGGTTACAGCATTGTGTCATAAACTTCTTGCCTTTCCAAAGGCTCAAATTTTACTATGCCTTTTTCTAAAATGTAAACAGGTATATGGCATTTAAAAAGCACTGTTACTCTTTAACCCTTTCGCTACTGAAGGAACATTATTCCACCGGACTGTAGCCATATGACGTCATATCACGTCAGAAACGCCAATGAAGTAAAATAATAACTCACTACCTTATGCACTTTATTTGCGGTATTTTCGGCATATTTCATTAGGAATTGATGAAAGTCGAATGGGAAAATTCATGGGAATTCCCCAAATAAAAATAACCATGAGTAAACAATATGCAGGTATATGCGGTAAATACGGCAATATATACAGAAACCAGTAAAAATAGGTGAAATGGTGAATTTTTTTTAAAAATATAGCATAACTTTCATATAAAATACTTAAAAAATCGGTTTAATACTGATACACCAAAGAAAACGTATAACAGTACACTGAAGGGAGAGAAGAAATCTATATTATTGCCGTCGACCCTTGGTCAATAGACATGGTCCCCTGTAATACACATTGATGTTGACTGCTAGTCGACATACATGGTAGCGAAAGGGTTAATTAAGTAGTTTTATGGTGTAATTTTCAACCTATTATAAGTATTGATGCTTTATGCTTTCTGAGCCAGAGCATTTATTCAATTAACTTTTCACAATTTATAACCATAGAAAACAAAACAAAGCTTAAATTTTTCTTTCATGTTAATGCATAAACTTCCACACTGTCTGCTTAACTTTCACTTCTTCTCTCAGCACTGCATGTTTTTATTTTCAAAAACCTTTTTCTACTGTATATTATATTGCGGTGAACGTTTTTGGGACGCTTAGTTTTTGTAGCAAAAACATTCTTCTAGTTTTTGATCATATTTTTACCTCACATCATGCTGGAAATGGACTGCAAATGAGCAGTACTAAAGTTACAAAAGACAAGCCGGCTTCATGTTACGACAGGCCTGCAAGTGATAACGACAAGTCTGGAGGGACACAGATAAGCCTGGAAGTGTAACCGACAGGCCCTTAAGTGAACCGACAGACCGATTGCTAGGTGGATAAATTTAGGGTCAGATACAAGGGTCTGTAACAGTCATAGAAATATCACACATGTTTGATATTTCAGCGACTCTCCCTGACTGGCCGGGAACTTACAACTGACCCTAACCGATCATGTAAACATTGGTCCTGACTCTCCAAAAATGCATAGTTACCGGCCGCTCAGCTCCAGTGGAACACCTCTATTAAATAAATTTTGTGTAAGTTTTCTATTATCAGAGTAATGAAGAGATGTGTGTTAAAATTGATTTCAGTGTATGCATAATATTTCTCCCAAAATGTGTAAAATTACTAATCAAATGATTCAAGAATGCATATACAGTACATTGACAAAGACTAATAATTTTCTCAGACAAATTAAGGTTGAACTTATAATTCTTTCTTTTTCTGTTTTTGTGTATGTATGAAATACCTTGTATTACATGTCACATCAGTGTTCTTCAGTAGGGAGATTGCCCAAACTCAAGGCTATGAGGTTATCACTATGTCCAGTCCCTACTGACAGAGTTGCCTTTTCACAGGCCTGTGCGGTTATAAGAAAGATAATTTAAATCACATTTACAGGGTTTATTTGTTTTTTTCTGAGTGCACTGCGTGCTAATTACGTTGAATACGGTATTCACTCCCAGATCTCTTTTGCTTATTCATGGCGATATGTTTCCCATCTAGTACCCCGAGAGCATGGGGGACATTCCATCTGGTTCTGAACTTCTCAATCTCTTTCGAATATCCAAGAGTGGAGATGGAGAAAAGCCCTCACCAGAATCACTCTGTGGAGAAAGGCACTCAGGAGAAAAGCCCTCAAAGTTTTCCTGTGGAGAAAACCCCTCAGCTTATTTTGCAACCTGTGGAGAAAAGCCCTCACCCGTTTTGGAGGGCATGTAGAGAAAAGCCCTCAATTTTCTAAAAAGCCCTCAAATAAGTAGAAAGTATCATTCAGTTATTTAATTCATATCAGTAATTTTAACAATGGTGACATTACATTTACATATTACACAAATTGTAGCACTTCTAACACTTATGACATGACGTTTTGACATCATTCCCAGCATGACTGTGTTCATAGGAAAAGCATAGGATTACACCATAACAGGATTAAGCCTGCAAATCACCTGCTTCAATCACTTGAACAGGGCAATCCTGAGCATGTTTCAAAAAAGATGGTTCCCTTTATAGTCCTTTTATTGCTTCCTGTGAAGTTTGTAACGACTCAAAACATAATTTAATACATTTTATAAATTGATTGATTCAGTATATTACTGTATATACAAATAATCGAATATGTTTACATTAACACATTTAATATAATTGAACACATTTTTATATCTTATATAATGTTGTAGGAAATTGAGGGCTTTTTAGAAAATTGAGAGCTTTTCTCCACATGCCCCAAAAAAGGGTGAGGGCTTTTCTCCACAGGCTGCAAAACTGGTTTAGGGGTTTTCTCCACTGGCAAAATTTGAGGGCTTTTCTCCTGAGGGCTTTTCTCCAGAGCGATTCTGGTGAGGGCTTTTCTCCTAGATCCGTTAGGGCAGGTCAAATACTCCGCCTGGAATACATCAATGATATCCTGGCAGACCTTGCAGACGAATTTACATATGGTGGTTCAGCCAACCAGCCAGTGATACTGCTAGGATGTGTATATTTCTCCTGTTGCCAGGTGTCTCAGCGTTATTGCCAGTTTCAGTCCTTATTCTAAGGGTTTCCTAAAATTGGCGATTAAGTTCTTGATGCGGTGGTGTATGCATTCTTCAATGAGGTTAAAAAATGCAGGTGGCATCCTGGCAAAATTCTGAAAACATGAAAATTCTGGAAATCATTCTGTATTAAGTCAGCCAGGAGGGTTCTATAGCAACCTCTTTCTTCTGGGTCAAGGATCCGGTTTTCAGTCCTGTTATAACTAAATTGTCTTGTGTACTTTTCCAAGTTGTCTACACATCTTTCAATATCTAGAACTTTTTTATTATCTTTGGCTTCATGTTTTGCTCTAGGGCTATTTACAAGGAAAGTGAGACCACTTATCTCTTATCCATCTTTGTCAAAGTCATTGAGCTTAATGTTTAATTCATGAAGTGATTGTTTCATATCAACAAGGTATCAGGTATTAGGTATCCATGTGCTTAATCTCCGAAACTTGCAGATTCTAAGGCACACACCATCCAAATCATAATGCATAAATCATAAGTCCTAAACCATAGCAGGGTTGTTAGCAAGCTGAACTGGTGTAGTGATATCACTTAAGAGAGAATGAGGCCTGGTATTAACATTTACTGGGTCTTTCAGTGACCCGTTCTATATATTTTGCATGCTTTACTGTAGAGTTCTAGTTTTGAAGGTTGTCTTATCTATAACCATGGTATCTGTTCAGTTCACCTCAAGATGATCCTTCTCTTCAGTGGGTGATAATACCAAACTCTAGGAAATTTTGCTGACTTTTACAGATTGAAAGCCACTTTTCTCAGCAGTTTCTTTAAAATTACTATGGTAATATGGAAATAGAAATTCGTAACATACTTCAGTAGTAGTAAGAACAGTTCAAATGTCTACCTTATTCTATAATCTACAACTTTTGATAAATACATGTAGTGTTGTGCTTGTGTTTGTTTACATTTTCACTAGAAGCTAAGAAATAGTTTGATTAGCAAGAATGGCTTAAATTTAATGAGAAAAGCAAGGTTGTTTTTTTTTCCGGACAAAACCTTTTTTTTTTGGGACAGCAAATAAAACTGGATAAAACAAACCCCCTTTTTTCCAGATAAACTGAAAAAAAAACTGGACAAAACTGGAAAAAACTTACTTTCATTAGATTTACCGTAAATGACCTAATTAGCACATCTGCCCTTGTAACCGCACCCTACCTCTTTTTCCCAGCAATATCGTCGGTGACAGTGTACAATATCCACATATTTTTTATATATTGTTCGTATTTTTACTTAATAAATTGACATTTTTGTCATGACTTTCGAGTTTGTTTTTATCTACCGCCATACTTACAGGAAGTAGGTATTTTTAGTAGATTCTAAATGTCGGAACACCGTTATTCTTACTGGATTGACCTATACTTCATCCTGGAAAGTGTTTCATGATGGGTGCGCTAAAAGGGGAATTTTTTCCCACCAAGTATTGAATAAAAATAGACTTTCCTTCGTGCACTGTGTGCTAAATAGGTCATTTAGGTCAATAGAGCATAAAGTGCCTTATATAGCAGAAAAGTTACTTTAAAAAGTTAAAAGTATACAGGATCACTGTTTATCATTTAAACAGTTAAAATGGTGAATATTACTGTAATATTTTAAATTATTCAGGGTAAAAGGCAGATTAAAAACATCAAGTGACAAAAGTGTGATACTGAGGGACTGAAATTATAGGACATAGTAAAAGCAATAGCTACCTAACAAATTTTTCACTGGATGCACAGAGATTGTCATCTTTTATTTCACTGTTTCCATAATCTGTCAATAACTCAGGTGTAATCTGTCAATAACTCAGGTGTAATCTGTCAATAACTCAGGTAAACTTTTATTTCCCAAAACAATTGACATAAAATTCATTGTGAGGTTTTATGAAACCCAAAGTTTATTGTGGTTGATATCTGCTGGGATGAACACCAGCTACTAAATGCCCAATTGCAATTTTGTCCAGTATTCCTGGCCATCAAATATGTCACTGAAACATAGCTTATAGCTGTTGAAGTTTACAAAATGGTTTGCAATATCTTTTCCTATCCTGTGACACTTTTGCAATGTCTTGGAAATTAGACTTGAACAAAATGGAAAATGGTACACTGGGTGCAAATCTTCTAAACAAAGAAACAAAGTTTGAAGAATGACAGCTCATTTTTATTGGGAAAACACAACTGAAAAGCTAGACTTATTTCAAATGTTTTACTCTTATTGCTTTGTACTGAAATGCATTGCATGGACAAACTAAGTAAATAAATTTATAACAGTGTAGCTTTCCAGAAATTAAAAATAATTATATTGTAAATTCTTTCTTCTTGTAATCTGTTACAAAGTAAGTTTAAAAAATTTTGAAATAATTAAGCGGCCCATCAGGGACGCTTATTTGTTTTCACCGAAGTTCGACTGATCACCGCCGTCACTGCCGCCGCCGCTGCCGGATTATGGTCTCCCTTGAATAACTTCTTAGCCTTTCAAATTTTTCTTTCCTTCTTATCTTTCTTTAAAACTATAGGGGTGGGAAAAATTTTTGGGATACTTTGCGCAGACCTTAAGCTTTACTTAAGGTAACCTTAAGCATAACTCCAAAACACCCCGTCATCACGTTTCAGAAAAAACCACACACACCTGTGCTATAAAATTTATCTGGTACATTCTAGACCAAATTTCCAAGGTTGAAAAGGATTTCTCATCAATCGCACCATAGATACCTGAATGGGAGGCGTTTTGTTTTTGTAAATTTTTTTTAAATGGGTACTTGGTTTGTATCTCAAAAACGGTTAGAATTTCTGTGTTTTGTTGGAATAACTTATTCAGCTACTTTTTGATAATCTTTCACATGCCGAAGTTTTAGCCCTGTATCTGCAATCTTAAGGTCACCTTAATGTCAAAAAGGGGGTTTTAGTCCTCCAGTTCACTTAGTTTTTCACTTTTTTCAACCAAACTTGGCACATATATTAAGATTGCCAAAGGAATACCCTGACTTTATGGTGACCTTAAACTCAAAATGTTAATGGACATATGGCCTGCTTAAAGTCATCAAATTGGAATAAAATCCTATGGCTCCTTTCTTTTTCCATTTTTTTATATAGAAATTATCACTGGTATTAAAGTAGATAAAAATAATACTTATGGTCACCTTAAACTCTCAGGATGAATGGAGTTGTAGCCACCTTAAAGTGAAATAAGGGGGTTTTCAGCCTGCAAGTATCTTATTGTTCGACTGACCTCAGTTAAACTTTGCACACCTATAAAGGATGGCAAACCAAAGGGTTATCCTGACTTGAAGGTGACCTTAAACTGTTAATTTAATTTTGGCCCCCCCCCTAAAGTTATAACATTTGAATAAAGCCGTCTGGCTCTTTTCTTTTTCCATATCTAACATATATTGATATTGAAGGGACATTCTCATATTATGGTCACCTTAAAGTCGCAATATGAATGAAGTTATGGTCACCTTACAGTGAAAAAGGAAGTTTCAGCCTTCAGCTATATTATTGTTCAACTGACATGAGCTAAACTTTATGCACTTATAAATGATGAGAAAAGGGACATTCATATTTTATGGTCACATTAAAGTCCCAATATGAATGAAGTTATGGCCACCTTGCAGTGAAATTATGGAGTTTTTAATCTCCAGCTATTGTATTGTTCAGCTGACCTCACTTTAATTGTGCACACTTATTAAAGATGAAATTAGGGATAAGTAACATACACAATGCAATAAAGTTCACAGTTTCTATTGCTTATGATGCATATGTTGACATCTTTTATGGGTGACTTCTTTTTCATCAGGGCCGCTTCGTTTTTGTCAGCAAAAACATTCTTCTAGTTCTGATTGTTTTTTTAATAAAAGTTAAGACAGTTTTTTCCAGTTTGTTCAAAAGTGGATAAAACCTATTTATTTTTTGCTAAGAAAGGGGGTTTTATCCAGTTTTGTCCAAAAGTGGATAAAACCTATTTTTTAAAAAAAAATGGAAAAAAACAGGTGGTAAAAACAACCTTGGATAAAACTGCCAACCCTGGAGAAAAGCTTCCAAAACCATTAGAAATTACATGATATATAAAACCCATTGTTTCAGAATTCTGGATATAATTTAAAACATTTTACTGGCAATCTAGCAGTACCACATACACTGTTCAGTGGTAGGCGTGTGTTCATTGATAGAATATCTGTAAGAATGTGAATGGGTACTGGGATATTCCACTAGTAAAGGCCCACTTGCCAATAAATGCCCACCTTATATTACTTTATTAGAAGTCAAGGACAAATGCTTCAAAATGTGCCTCTAAATAGGTATTCACTGGTACTTCTAGTTTATTATAAAAGCAACCTATTATAGAAATTTTCCGAATATATTACTCTAAAGACTAAAGGTAATATTATCAAAGTTTTATAACTATAAAATAGAAATAAATTCGAAGTTGCAACAAACCATGCTGAAGAGATTCTGATATTCAATATCTAACAACAAGAAAAAGGGGTTTGTTTTAAGAAAGAGGCAAGGCTCAAGTTTCTTTCAGAAGCAGGCAACAGTGAAGAATGTAAGAATGCCATCAGACAGCTCAATCAACTAATGGTGCATGAAAAGAAAAAAAATGTGACCGAAATCTTTTGCTGAATTGTCTGGTCTTCAGTGACTGTTCTCTATAAATATACTCTTTACCAACTTTTTATGTCAGCTGACTTTATGGTATCACTCTGCGGTGTCACGCAAACAACTTCTACTCCAAAACTACAAGGCCTAGAGACATACTGTTTTTTATAAAAGATACCTTATCTATCGGGGATGAAAAATTGTTCAAGGCATACAAATCTGTGTGTTTGTCTGTTTGCTAGAGCAGCTACAAGGGAGGTACCCCCACCAAAAGTATGTAAATTTCAACATTTGATCACAATTTTCTCATTGACAATTACAGGGATTTTTCTCATGTCTTTCATATTTGTACTAGGCCACAAGTAGATTCCCTTGTGTGAGTATTAGACCTGGATCTGTCTTAATTTTTTTTATGAATTTTTAAAATAATTTTTAATACATTAAAATTTACGAAATCATGCACCAAATAACTTATTTTTCTCATTGACTATTGCAGGGATTTCTCTCTTGTCTTGCTTATATGTACAAGGCCACTGGTAGATTCCCTTGTGTGTGTATCAGGCCTGGATCTTTTTAAAATTATTTTTATGAATTTTTAAATAATTTTTACTGCATTAAAATTCATGAAATCATGCACTAAATTACATACAAATTGAAAAGTATTGCATTTAGAGCATTTTGTTAAAATATGTTATTCGGCTACTTTTTCCATAGCTATAACAATAACTTGGGTGTCTTTCCCAATAGCTAAGTGAATAATGGCTACTTTCTGACTTTTCAGAACCTTCCATAATGAATAAAACCACTTGTAACTTGAAAACTAATGCATTTAGAGAATTTTGTATGAGTATGTTATTTACCTACTTTTGGGTTAGCAATAACATAGTAAAGTTGCAGACCTGTAGCTCCCTGCATAGCTGAGCAATAGCTACTTTGAGATTTTCTCTGTTGAGTAAATCAGTTGTAACTTAAAAACTATTGCATTTAGAGAATTTCGTTGAAATGTATTATTCATCTACTTTGGAATTAGCTATGACATAGTAAAATTACAGACGTGTAGCTCATGGCATAGCTGTGTAATAGCTATTCTCAGGTTCTCACTGTTGAGTAAATCATTTGTAACTTGAGAACTATTGCATTTAAAGTATTTTCTATAAGTATGTTGTTCTCCTACTTTTGGGTCAGCTATAACATAGTGAAAATGCAGACCTGTAGGTCATGGCTTTGCTGAGCAATAGCTACTTTCAGGTTCTCACTGTTGAGTAAATCAGTTGTAACTTGAAAACTATTGCATTTAGAGTATTTTGTTTAAATATGTTGTTTACCTACTTTTGGGTCAGCAATAACATAGTAAAGTTGCAGACCTGTAGCTCACTGCATAGCTGAGCAATAGCTACTTTGAGATTTTCTCTGTTGAGTAAATCAGTTGTAAGATGAAAACCATTACATTTAGAGAATTTTGTTTAAATATCTTATTCATCTACTTTTGAATTAGCTATAACATAGTAAAATTCCAGAAGTGTAGCTCATGCCTCATGGCATAGCTGAGTAATAGCTATTCTCAAGTTCTCACTGTTGAGTAAATCAGTTGTTTTTTACCCCAGCCCATAAAGGCTGGGGTTATAGTCATCCCCTGCGCTGTCCGGGCAGCGGCGGGCATAAAGCCTGTGGGTGTTCTACAGTCTAAACCCCTGCACGGATTTTGACCAAATTTTCAGGGACGTTGATCCCCATGAGGATCTAGAGCTGATTAGGTTTTGGGGGTATCTGGTAACAACTGTTGTCATGGCAACACTTTTAAGATTTTTGGGTCTTAAACTTTGTGCGTGTTCCACAGCCTAAACCCCTGCACGGATTTTCACCAAATTTTCAAGATATGTTTACCCAGGAGGATCTGGAGCTGATTAGGTTTTTGGGGGTATCCGGTAACAACTGTTGCCATGGCAAAACTTTTAAGATTTTCGGGTCTTAAACTTTGTGGGTGTTCCACAGCCTAAACCCCCGCATGAATTTTCACCAAATTTTCAAGATATGTTTACCGGAGGAGGATCTAGAGCTGAGTAGGTTTTGGGGGGTATCCGATAACAACTGTTGCCATGTCAACACTTTTTTAAGATTTTCGGATCTTAAACTTTGTGAGTGTCCCACAGACTAAACCCCTGCACAAATTTTCACCAAATTTTCAGGTGTTTTCCCATGTTTAGCCCAAGAGGATCTAGAGCTGAGTAGGTTTTGGAGGGTATCCAGTAATATCTGTTGCCATGTCAACACTTTTAAGATTTTCAGGTCTTAAACTTTGTGGGTGTTCCACAGCTTAAACTTATGCATGGATTTTCACCAAATTTTTAGGATATGTTTACCCCAAGAGGATCTACAGCTGATGAGATTTGGGGGGTATCCAGCAGCAACTGTTGCCATGGCAACACTTTTAAAATTTTCAGGCCTTAAAGTTTGTTCTAAAATCTTTAATGTTTTATGTAAGTTAAACCTATAATATTGCAGCTAGCTTCATCAGATTTGCACAAAATGCAAATGGATAGGAAAACTTGCTTGAGAGGAATTGTGTCCTTGTTTTGGAAACAAAATGGCCGCCATGTCATATCTTTAATGGAGTGTCATCACATCAAAATGGCCTTATACCGGTAATTATTTTTTTGGCTTCAAAATATGAAAACTATTTGTAAGAAATCATGGCCTGTGAATTTTTTGTAGAACATCTTGTGGGTTCTCTTATAAGTGTATTTTATCTCCAAAACATTTTGAAACTGGTATTATCGCCCACTCGATAATTCCCACGGTTCATTTCTATTGTTCTCCACAATAACTAACATTAACTGTATTTTTTCTAAAGCCCAATTATACAATAACTACTCCACAGATTTTACCACATATACCTACCTTCCTTTATATAAAATCGAAATATACAATAACCAAACTATAGCCTGATTGACCATCCATACCATAATTTTGTTTGACCAAATTTTTATTTCACCTACTCCATAGATATGCACTAATCTTTTACTACCTTCATAATCTATTACAACTTTTTTCTTTTGGTTCCATTGTGAAAGACAGGTTTTTACATAGGGAAGGTAAGCGCACCTTTTGTAAAATTTTTAATTTTTGGTCTCTGTTGGTCTGGCAATGCACTTCTCGTTCAACTAATCCACAAAGTAGATTTGTCATCATTTCATATTTTTGTTTTAGTTACACATTTTTTGCCATACATATATTTCCTAAAATATTCTCCAAAATGCACCTCCTGCATTTTGCTGTTTACCTCATATTGGCTGGCATCATAGTCTGTGACTCATCTGAACCCACCATGCACTCAGGTCATCCTGTGATCATTGAGTTGGAAATTCACCCATGTGTGGATAGCATCAATTATGCCTATCTAGCTTTCCAGGGTCACTGTCGAAGGGTGACGCATAGTTTCCGGAATGTCAGTCCCTGGACATCGTTGCTCCTAGCTCTTTCGGGTGATATCAGTCTCAATCCGGGCCCTGCTTCTAGATCTCTTAATGGTTGTTTTCTCAATATTAGATCTATCAGAAATAAATCCGCTTACTTTCTGGAGTTCGTCAAAGATAACAACGCTGATCTCATAGCTGTTACTGAGACATGGCTTAGGCCAGAGGATACTGAAGGTTTTATTTCCTGGTTATAAGTTCACTCATGTACCTCGAAATGTCAAGAAAGGGGGCGGAGTTGGCTTTTTCATCAAGGAGGACCTGTGTTTTGACCAAGTTTCAAAAAACAATTGTCAGGCTTTTGAAAGTACCTCGATCCAGATTAGCACTGAGGGTGCTAAAGATGTTATATTTCATGTACTCTACAGACCCCCAAATCTTTCAAAGTCGCAATTCCTAGAAGAATTTGGCATGTTCCTCGAAGGTGCTGCTTTGTCAGGCTGTGAAAACATTCTCCTTGGTGATCTTAATTTTCATTTGGATCAACACGACACCTGGACATTGAAATTTTATGACCTCCTTGAGCAATTTAGTTTTACACAACTTGTCAATACACCCACACATATTCAGGGTCACATTTTGGATGCTCTATGTGTGAGGGATTCTTTCTCTTAGGCTATTAGTCCTAAAGTTATTGGAGGACTATCAGACCACCAGGCAATCATGTTTACCCTTATTTTCATCGTCAGAGAGTCCTGTAAGTTTCAACATATTTCCATCCGTAAAATTCACACGATAAACATTCTAGACTTCAGAGCAGATATCCTGAAATCTGACCTCATTAGATGCCCGTATAAAACTGCCAGTCTTCTGAGTCATCAATACTTTAATACCTTGAGAAGCCTTCTTAACAAACACGCCCCAATGATGAAGCAAAATATTCCAAGACATGCCGAGACTGGTTTCATGAACTGTGACATCCTCAAGGCAAAACGACTCAAGAGGAAATATGAAAGGGCATGGCGCCGTGAAAACTCAGCCAGTAATCACAGCCGATACCGGGCTGCGATCAATCACTATAACTTCCTGCTTGAGAAGTCAAAATGTAACCATTATTCCAACGTTGTGGCTGAAAATCAAGGAAATCCTAAGACTTTGTGGAACTGTTTCAAAAAGATATTACACAGGTCCTCTGTTGCTGTTCTTCCAGACTGTACAAATAAAACTGGCCTTGCGAACACTTTCTGTAAGTTTTTCTTTGATAAAATCCTTAAAATAAGATCCACACTGCAGTCATCAACACCATCTTCAGTCACTAGACTCAACTCTACTAAAAATACACTGTCCTCTTTCACACCTGTGTCCGAGGAAAGTCTACTCAAAATTCTAAAGTCCTCACCATCCAAATCTTGTGGTCTGGACCCAATCCCAACATCACTGGTCAAGGAGTGTGCTGATATTCTTATGACTCCCATCACTAAAATTGTAAATTATTCAATCTAAGAAGGTAGTTTTCCCAACTGTTTTAAGATGGCACATGTCACCCCCCTCCAAATTTCCCTGTCCCACTCCTCCAAAACAATATCTCTCCGTCGGTGGAAGTAAAGAATCTGGGTGTTACCTTTGACTCAGACAACTCTTTTGACAATCATGTTGCCAAGGTTTGCCGAGCATGTTACTATCATCTTCGTGATTTGCGACGAATTTGCAAATTCCTTAGTGACGAAACTGCAATACTTTTGGCAAATGCTATGGTCAGTAGTCGTCTGGACTACTGTAACTCTTTACTGTATGGGGTAAGCAAGTCCAGCATAGCTAAACTACAGAGAGTCCAGAATGCTCTTTGCGGCATAATCTTCAGACTTGACAAAATGAGTCATGTTACACCCTTTTTCAAAAAAACTCCACTGGCTTCCAATTCAACATCGTATCCTTTTTAAGTATAATCTCCTGGTATTCAAGGCTATCAATCTTTCACAGTCCCCATATCTCTCAGCTTTAATAAGATCGAGCAGTCTCACTCGGGGCAACAAGCTATCTGTCTCCTCAACCCACCCTAAGAAGCACATAGGCAGGCGAGGCTTTGCAGTAGCTGCACCAGCTGAATGGAACAAGCTGCCACAAACTGTCAGATCTGAGATAGATTGTTTCAGAAACCAGCTAAAGACTCACTTGTTTAGGCTAGCATACCCCCCACCTTAGTTACACCTTGGCAGGCGCTTTTTAGATGTCGACCCATGCCTGTCCCTGGACTCTCCCTTCTTGGACTTAAGCGCATTAGAGGATTTGCATCAATTTTGCGCTATATAAATCCTACTATTATTATTATTATTATTTACTTCTTACAACAGAAGTTGTTCCTAAGATTTTCCAAATCTCAATGTTGTTGGCCATTTAGCTGTACCTGCGGGCTGGGGTTCTTGCCTGCCAAGGCTGGCTATTTTCTAGAGTAGTTATTATGTTTTTATTTTTCAAAAAAAAAAGAATAAAAGAAAATGGACATTCCGACCCCACAGGAGAAACAGTTTGTGTTTGATTGTGAAGCCATCAAAGCAAAACTGATAACCACTGTGACTATACCACACAGTACCAGCTCACATGAGTTTGCAGAGAGATTGATTCATGCACATAACCTACCATGTTTTGTGGAGGATGGTTTGTGTTTTCTTTTTCTGCAATTTATGGTGATCTATTGGAAATGTTTTATAACAAAGATATAACTAGTCTGGAATTTTCAGTGATTGTAAAAAAATCACTTTTCGTAGTTTGTATGATTCTCACATTATTTAATATTGCTGTTCATTGAAAATATCGTTTTTAATGATGAAATATTTTCACAGTGATACATGGAACTGTTTCAAGTTTAAACTTACACCAAGTGTAATCATGATTTCAAACAATTTTGTGTTCTATTAAAGTCTTATATTTCATATAATAGTAAACTTTTTTCTACATCACTATATTTCAAGTAATTTAAAAAAAAATATTTTGACCTGTTGCATTAATGATTTTTTTAGAATTAAAGGAGAAACTGTCAGAATTTATAGACCTAGAGACAAAAAAGTACTACTGTGAGAGGTACAAGACCATTCTTAATGGTGTAAGAAGTGGAGAGTTTGACAGAGATGCAATTTCAGCTGCTTGGGAACATAAATTTAATCAGGTTTTTATTGCTATATCAGTATTCTAGTACTTTATTACTTTTCCTGCATCAGCTGGTTATTTTAGAAATTATTAATTTTTAATAAACACAAAAGATCAACCAGAAACTAATTATCATTAAAACAAATCTTTAACTTTTCTTTTCCCTGCTGTTTGTTTTGAAATTTGAAAATCAGCTGTTTCACACCTTTATGTAAATATAACAATTGATCTAGACGCAGTGATGCACTATTTATGTCTGTAACATTGGAAGTGTAAACTTACTGCGACTTCCATGAAGTTAACCATACATGGTGTCTATTTACAGTAGAACCTCTATTATCTGAATTTTCAATTATCCGACCTCAAAACACTCTCCCAACCCTTATTTAAAGCTGTTATTTTAGGCTTTCTTTAATCCTACGTAATTTATACTCCCTCAAGATAGTTTGATAATAGAGATGCTACAATAGAGATTGCACAAGGTGTTTTAAATACAGAAGACTTGAGTTACAATTGATTTTGAATTTTATGATTGAGTACAGCATATTCCAGACTGGATGCATTACCATATCAGTATGTTTGTTCAGAGTAAACTTCAGTAACTTCATTACAACATACACAACTGTAAATTCTGCCATTCTGTACACTCCAGGAAGTGGCTTCACAGAGTTGGCGTGAGCCAGTGTCCAATGAGGATGTTTTTTCTGAAGTTTATCACAACTTGATTCACTCCCCTGCACTGGAAACTCTGCTAAATCTGGAGCACACCTATGCACTAGCTGTGGAGGAAATGGTCAAACAGCGAGATACAGAAATCAGCTTACTGCAAAACAGGTTAGAATTCAGTGTTTATCAAAACACAGATCAGCATTTGTGTTTTTCTGCAGTACAGGTCAGAGATCTTACCGTAAATAGGAGTAGATTCAGCAAATACTGCAAAAGAGTCTGACTTTAGGGTTTTCTAATTATGGGTGGACATATTATTTTTGCTTTTTCCAGCGTCCAGTGTCCGTCATCCGCCACGCTTGGTTTCCGGTCATTTCAAGGAAAAGTATTTATCCTATGTTTACCAAATTTGGTATGGGTGTTTAGTGGGTTAATAACTTGCATGGGATTGCTTTTGGTGAAGATAGCTCTATAGCTAACTGAGTAATAGCTACTTAGCTACTTTTGTATACAACTTTTGTTTCCGGGCATTTTAAGGAAAAATATTTGACATATCTTTACCAAATTTGGTATGAGCAATAGTTAGGTCAATAGCTTGCTTGGGATTGCTTTTAGTGATAATAGCTATATAACTGACTGAGTAATAGCTACTTGGCTACTTCTAGTAGTTTTTTTTATTTTAAGCATTTTAAAGGAAAAGTATTTCACCTATGTTCACAAAATTTGGGATGGAGGATTATTGGATCCGTAGCTTGCTTGGGATTGCGTTTGGTGATAATACCTTTATAGCTAACTGAGTAACACCTGCTGTGCTATATAGCTATTATGCTATTCTGAGTTGACATTTTTTTTCTAGACATTTTAATGAAACAATGTTTTCTATCTTCACAAAAATTTATGTGAAGGGGATAATTGTGTCAATAGTTTGGCCAGGATAGCTTTTGGTTGATGATAGCTTTGTAGCTATAGCTACCTGAGTAATAGCTACCTAGCTACTTTTGTGTATTATTTTTGTTTTCAGGCATTTTAAGGAAAAATGTTTGACATATCTTTATCAAATTTGGTATGAGCAATAGTTAGGTCAATAGCTTGCTTCGGATTGCTTTTAGTTATAATAGCTGTATAACTGACTGAGTAGTAGCTAGTTAGCTATTTTGAGTAGCTTTTTCATTTTAAGCATTTTTAAAGGAAAACAATGTTTTCTAGCTTCACAAAAATTTATATAAAGGATAATTGTGTCAATAGTTTGGCCAGGAAAGCTTTTGGTTGATGATAGCTTTGTAGCTATAGCTAACTGAGTAATAGCTACTTAGCTACTTTTGTGTACTTCTTTCATTTCCGGGCATTTTAAGGAAAAATAGTTGACATATCTACCAAATTTGGTATGAGCAATAGTTAGGTCAATAGCTTGCTTGGGATTGCTTTTAGTATCAATAGTTTGGCCAGGAGAGCTTTTGGTTGATGATAGCTTTGTAGCTATAGCTGACTAAGTAATAGCTACTTCGCTACTTTGAGTAGCTTTTGTATTTTAAGCATTTTGAAGGAAAAGTATTTCACCTATGTTCACAAAATTTGGGATGGAGGATTATTGGATCAGTAGCTGGCTTGGGATTGCTTTTGGTGATAATACCTTTATAGCTAACTGAGTAATAGTTACTGTGCTATATAGCTATTATGCTATTTTGAGCTGACTTTTTCTGGACATTTTAATAAAACTATGTTTTCTATCTTCACAAATTTTATATGAAGGATAATTGGGTCAATAGTTTGGCCAGGATAGCTTTTGGTCGATGATAGCTTTGTAGCTATCTGAGTAATAGCTGCTTTGCTACTTTGAGCCTACTCTGAATTGCATTTCTGTTTTTATTCTTTTAAAGGAAACATATTTAACACATCTTTTTAAAATTTGGTGTGAAGGTTTATAGCGTCAATTGCTTGCTTGGTATTGTTGTTGATGGTAATAGCTTTAACCTCCTGAGTAATAGCTACATAGCAAAAAACATAAATATGTCTATCTCCTAAAGCGTGCGAGATAGAGTGATTTCGTCAAAATTTTTGGCCCACAGGGTATCTAAGAAATGTACTATTGGTAATTTTCAAAAAAATTTTCCTCTCCCCAAAAAGGGTGGCCATTTTGAATTTTCGAATTTTTGCCAAAAATTGAAAAATACAAATTTGCTTCTATCTCCTTAACCATGCGAGATAGAGCGATTTCATTGAAATTTTCCACCCACAGATTTGCTTCTATCTCCTTAACCGTGCCAGATAGAGCGATTTCGTTGAAATTTTCCATCCACAGGGTATCTCAACAATCTACTCTTGCCAATTTTGTCCAAGTTTTAGAGCAAAACTCATGCTTCCCTTTGGGTGGACATTATGCATGCCAATGCGTCCTATTTCTAGTGTTTGGGCCAGTGATCAGGAATTAATACAAATAAATTTGGAGTGTTGGGTATGCCGCAAAACTTGTCAGAGATCAGGGTTCACTAAAAAAGGACCATGGTTCAGAACTCATGGAAAATAGGTCAAAGTGCAGTGCACTAACCAAAATAGGTCAGAGTTCCAAACCTGTGTAAAATTAGGTCAGAGTTTTTGACTCCAAGTAAAACATGTTTGACATTAGGGCTCACAGTTAACTGAGTCAGACATAAGACTTAGTTTGAAACTGGTAACATAAAGACTTCACACACAAACTACTGTTATATACAGGGCAGATTTGCAAACTTTTATTGTACTCGCGCTAGCTGATAAAAATGTTTCAGGCTTGACCAATCGAAGGTAAGGTGGATTGTAGTTTTATATATGTTTTATTAACAGACAAAGAGAGGAGATGGATGAGGCAATAAAAAAGGTTGGGAGTGGCTATACAGATGAACAGATCAATTACCTGGCTCAGAGACACTTTGAAAACACACAGGTCAGACATATTCTCTTTGAAACACCCAGCCAGATACAGAGGTGTCGAATCTCTCTTTATTATCCACCGCACGCTGTATTTGACCAGTATAGAGGGAAATACGGAGCAGGATATATTTTATTTGTATACAACGGCGCCTCCGTACCATGGATAACTGGTGTCAATAACTTACTGTTTTTCACTAATATCTCGGAAACTATGTCACCTACAAATATGTATTATTATATATCATTAGAAAGGTCATTTTACAGCTCATGTGTGTTGCATAAAAATCCATGCAGAATATAAAGGAACTATTGCAAGTTAAAGATTTTTTGAAGTTTTTATATTCACTGTTGCCTGTGCTTTTTGACAGCCTTTTCACATTGTCTCATTAAATATTCATGTTATTTAACCCATAAATTGTACAAAATGGTTGATAATAAAAGTAAAACATCCTTCATTAGATATATACAGAAAAATATATCACTCATAAAGATTAACAATTTATACTCGTGCTGCACACTCGTATGATATTGTTACATTGAATTCTATTGGTGTTTAGCTGATGGAAAGCAAGTGGGCAAGTGAACTGAGTAACCTGCAGGAGACTCAGAAGAGAGAGTACAGGGAGTGGGTGATGAAAGTACATGAGGATACCCAAGCCTCTGACACTACACCTGCTTATGTGTAAGGCATGTTTACTGTTTTGACAAGTTTGAATAATTTGTTTCATTAATTCAGTAGTTTAAATCTTGTGTAACACTCCATCTCCATTTGTTGTTTTTTAGCCTTTTGTATTGTTTTACCATGAAATCAATCAGGTCTAACTCAAGTGGAGTTATTGCATTTTACAAATTTGATGTTTTATGCCAAGGAAATGCTAGTGCACTTTTGAGGGAACCCATGAAGTTTTTTACGTTATATGTAAGTTATTAGCATCTTGCAGCTATTGTCAAAATGGCTATATTTCTAAATTTGGCTTTTTAAATCTTATTGAAATTTGCTTGCACAATTTAAATAATCGCTAGAATATACTTTTCAATATTTTATTGTCAGTTATTTTGCAGACTGATCCTTGATGTTGTAATTTTATTTTAATTTTGGTTCAAGCTTTCTCCCTAAAGTTATGAGTCAAATAGTATTTATACCACATAGACTTAATCTGTTTGTCTTGCAGTCAGAGAGTGCGACAGTTGTCCAATCCAGGCAATGCAGATGTACCAGATGACCTTTTACAGCCTCAAAGAAGAGAGGAGAGCTTCACTGTACATCTTGGTAAGTTGTGTAAAATAAAGGTTCTACCTTGTTATAAATTTATTAAGCGTCCCTTGTGGGGAGGAATTCTCGCAGAAGGGTCCGCCGTATCCGCCGGCTCCGCAAGTTTGCCTACCTATAGCGTCTTTACTAGTGGATAGAATTTCTTCAAACTTGGCACATATACTTAGTAGCCCTGGGAAACTTTTCTGAATTTGGTGCCATGACATTTCAACCAATCAGAGAAGTCACATGACCAAAAAGAGGATTTTGCTTGTCTGGATGATAACTTAAGAAGCGTTTAAAATATTCGCCTGAAATTTGATATATGGATGCACGGTATAAAGGTCTGCAAATGATTAGATTTTGGTAGACTTCCATTAAAAAATGGCTAATTAATTAATCATTAAAATTTTTATTAATGAGGAAAATACAAATTCCTTAATAACTTCTAAACCGTGTGAGATAGAGCGATTTCAACGAAATTTTTGACCCCCAGGGTATCTCTGCTAAGTACTCTGCTCCATTCCAAAAAAATTTCCTCTGTCCAAAAATGGCGGCCATTTTAAATTTTGTAATTTTTGACAAAAATGGCAAAAATTTAAAGGTCTGCACTCTGATTTGTGGGAACACAATGCACTCATGTAGTGTTCATCACAAATAATTCACAAATAATTCAGAATTCGCTGATTAATGGGAACACAAAGCACTCATGTAGTGTCATCACAAATAATTCACATGTAACTCCAAATTAATTAATTCATTATGTGCTTGTATATTTGTTACAGGTAAGCATTATAAAATTGCACAACACAAAAATGCTTGTATCTCCTAAACCATGTGAGATAGAGCAATTTCAACGAAAATTTTGAGCCACAAGGTACCTAAGCGAGATACTCTGCCCAATTTTCAAAACTTTTTCCCCTTTCCAAAAATGGCAGCCATTTTGAATTTTCGAATTTTTTGCCAAAAATGATAAAACTTAAAATTGCTTGTATCTCCTAAACCGTATGAGATAGAGCGATTTCGGCGAAATGTTTGGCCCATGGGGTATATATGCAAGATACTCTGCTCAATTCTCAAAAATTTTTCCTCTTTCCAAAAGTGGCGGCCATTTTTGGCCATAATAGGCCGTTCTGAAAGAGGAAAAAAAATCCTTAAATAAGCAAAGAAACAATAACCATTATCAGTGTTGATAATCACATTTAAGCTATCAGTCTCCTGGTCTCATTGATTTTGGAAATGTGTGGTGTAACAACCTTTTAAAGTCGTGGACCATTTGAAGTTAATACTGTTTTGTGGGATCAGTTGAATATTATCTTGCTTTTAGACAAATGGCCTTCAGTTATTTTGAGGGTCATCATATCAAAAAGGCCTTATATCTCCCTTATAATTATTTTTTGGGCTTCAAAATATGAAAACTACTTGTAAGAAATCCTGGCCTCTGAATCTTTTGTAGAACATCTTGTGGGTTCTCTATACTTCTTACAACAGAAGTTGTTCCTAAGATTTTCCAAATCTCAATGTTGTTGGCCTTTTAGCTGTACCTGTGGGCTGGGGTTCTTGCCTGCCGAGGCTGGCTATTTTTGTGTTTTATATATGTAAGGTTTTTAAGACTCGCGCTTCTAGAGCCCACTTTTTTGTTGTGTCTGGACTTTCACAATTTATCACTACTCTACTGTACTGATTGTGTTTCTGATGGCCTTACAGCTTGTGCATGTTGACCAAAACAAATTTCAGGTCATAATTTGTCAAAATGACACGTTTTCAATGCACAAAGTAACACATTTATGATAAAATAAAACTAAGAGAAAAAGTTATAGCCCTATAATCTGTTTTGTATTGTATAACATTTACTGATTAAAAGTATTTACTAAACATGTTGTTAGGTTCCCAAAGCACAAATGCAGCAAAATTTATATTTCATATTTATACCCAAAACTTGTCAGTTTAGGGTGATGAAGAAAAAATATTGTCCAAAAGTGAGAAATACCAATTGTATTCATAAAAGTATTCATGATTATGAATACTTTTGAAATGTATTCAAATCTTAATACGAATACTTTTTATTTTTCACAAAAGTATTCAAATACAAACACACAGAAAAGTGTAGGAATACCCCAGGTCTGATTTTGGTAATTTTAATTGTCATGTTTTTAATGGTGTGTTCACAAAACAGGGGCGCAGCTGAAGACCATGCATAACATCCGCCTAATCTCAGCTGAAGTGCTGGACCTCTGCAAACACAAACCAAACAAAATTGGGTAGGTTTGTATGCTGTTAAAAATAGACATGAATGGAAAACATACAAGTGAATTAAGCGTCCCGCAAGGGACGCTTGTTTGTGTATGGGAGAGCTTCAGGCTCCGCCGGCTCCGCCGGCTCCGCATTTTGTTTTCCTTATAACTCTGTAACCATTAGGCGGATTCTTTTCAAATTTGGCAGGTTTAGGCAGTAGCCTTGGGGAATTTTTTTGAATATGCTGCAGTGACATTTCAACCAATCAGAGAGGTCACATGACCAAAAATGTTTCAGACCCATAGCTAATTACTCACCTACTCAAAATGAGTAAATGCGAATTATCTCTAAAAGTATTGCAGATAGCCAATTTTTCTCAAATAACTCATTCACCTACTTTTGGGAGAGCTTTCACTTGGTGAAGTTTCAGACCCATAGCTAATTACTCACCTACTCAAAATGAGTAAATGCGAATTATCTCTAAAAGTATTGCGGATAGCCAATTTTTCTCAAATAACTCATTCACCTACTTTTGGGAGAGCTTTCACTTGGTGAAGTTTCAGACCCATAGCTAATTACTCACCTACTCAAAATGAGTAAATGCGAATTATCTCTAAAAGTATTGCGGATAGCCAATTTTTCTCAAATAACTCATTCACCTACTTTTGGCAGAGCTTTCACTTGGTGAAGTTTCAGACCCATAGCTAATTATTCACCTACTCAAAATGAGTAAATGCTAATTATCTGTAAAAGTATTGCGGATACCCAATTTTTATCAAATAACTCATTCATCTACTTGTGGGAGAGCTTTCACATGGTGAAGTTTCAGACCCATAGCTAATTACTCACCTACTCAAAATGAGTAAATGCTAATTATCTGTAAAAGTATTGTGGATACCCAATTTTTATCAAATACTCATTCATCTACTTGTGGGAGAGCTTTCACATGGTGAAGTTTCAGACTCATAGCTAATTACTCACCTACTCAAAATGAGTAAATGCGAATTATCTCTAAAAGTATTGCAGATAGCCAATTTTTCTCAAATAACTCATTCACCTACTTTTGGGAGAGCTTTCACATGGTGAAGTTTCAGACCCATAGCTAATTATTTACCTACTCAAAATGAGTAAATGCTAATTATCTGTAAAAGTATTGCGGATACCCAATTTTTATCAAATAACTCATTCATCTACTTGTGGGAGAGCTTTCACATGGTGAAGTTTCAGACCCATAGCTAATTACTCACCTACTCAAAATGAGTAAATGCGAATTATCTGTAAAAGTATTGCAGATAGCCAATTTTTCTCAAATAACTCATTCACCTACTTTTGGGAGAGCTTTCACTCTGTGAAGTTTCAGACCCATAGCTAATTACTCACCTACTCAAAATGAGTAAATGCGAATTATCTCTAAAAGTATTGCAGATAGCCAATTTTTCTCAAATAACTCATTCACCTACTTTTGGGAGAGCTTTCACTTGGTGAAGTTTCATACCCATAGCTAATTACTCACCTACTCAAAATGAGTAAATGCGAATTATCTCTAAAAGTATTGCAGATAGCCAATTTTTCTCAAATTAATCATTCACCTACTTTTGGGAGAGCTTTCACTTGGTGAAGTTTCAGACCCATGGCTAATTACTCACCTACTCAAAATGAGTAAATGCGAATTATCTCTAAAAGTATTGCAGATAGCCAATTTTTCTCAAATAACTCATTCACCTACTTTTGGGAGAGCTTTCACTTGGTGAAGTTTCAGACCCATAGCTAATTACTCACCTACTCAAAATGAGTAAATGCGAATTATCTCTAAAAGTATTGCAGATAGCCAATTTTTCTCAAATTAATCATTCACCTACTTTTGGGAGAGCTTTCACTTGGTGAAGTTTCAGACCCATAGCTAATTACTCACCTACTCAAAATGAGTAAATGCGAATTATCTCTAAAAGTATTGCAGATAGCCAATTTTTCTCAAGTAACTCATTCACCTACTTTTGGGAGAGCTTTCACTTGGTGAAGTTTCAGACCCATAGCTAATTACTCACCTACTCAAAATGAGTAAATGCGAATTATCTCTAAAAGTATTGCAGATAGCCAATTTTTCTCAAATAACTCATTCACCTACTTTTGGCAGAGCTTTCACTTGGTGAAGTTTCAGACCCATAGCTAATTACTCACCTACTCAAAATGAGTAAATGTGAATTATCTCTAAAAGTATTGCAGATAGCCAATTTTTCTCAAATAACTCATTCACCTACTTTTGGGAGAGCTTTCACTCTGTGAAATTTCAAACCCATAGCTATTTATTCACCTACTCAAAATGAGTAAATGCTAATTATCTGTAAAAGTATTGTGGATACCCAATTTTTATCAAATACTCATTCATCTACTTGTGGGAGAGCTTTCACATGGTGAAGTTTCAGACCCATAGCTAATTACTCACCTACTCAAAATGAGTAAATGCGAATTATCTCTAAAAGTATTGCAGATAGCCAATTTTTCTCAAATAACTCATTCACCTACTTTTGGGAGAGCTTTCACTTGGTGAAGTTTCATACCCATAGCTAATTACTCACCTACTCAAAATGAGTAAATGCGAATTATCTCTAAAAGTATTGCAGATAGCCAATTTTTCTCAAATTAATCATTCACCTACTTTTGGGAGAGCTTTCACTTGGTGAAGTTTCAGACCCATGGCTAATTACTCACCTACTCAAAATGAGTAAATGCGAATTATCTCTAAAAGTATTGCAGATAGCCAATTTTTCTCAAATAACTCATTCACCTACTTTTGGGAGAGCTTTCACTTGGTGAAGTTTCAGACCCATAGCTAATTACTCACCTACTCAAAATGAGTAAATGCGAATTATCTCTAAAAGTATTGCAGATAGCCAATTTTTCTCAAATTAATTATTCACCTACTTTTGGGAGAGCTTTCACTTGGTGAAGTTTCAGACCCATAGCTAATTACTCCCCTGCTCAAAATGAGTAAATGCGAATTATCTCTAAAAGTATTGCAGATAGCCAATTTTTCTCAAATAACTGATTCACCTACTTTTGGGAGAGCTTTCACTTGGTGAAGTTTCAGACCCATAGCTAATTACTCACCTACTCAAAATGAGTAAATGTGAATTATCTCTAAAAGTATTGCAGATAGCCAATTTTTCTCAAATAACTCATTCACCTACTTTTGGCAGAGCTTTCACTTGGTGAAGTTTCAGACCCATAGCTAATTATTCACCTACTCAAAATGAGTAATGTGAATTATCTCTAAACGTATTGCAGATAGCCAATTTTTCTCAAATAACTCATTCACCTACTTTTGGGAGAGCTTTCACTCTGTGAAATTTCAGACCCATAGCTATTTATTCACCTACTCAAAATGAATAAATGCTAATTATCTGTAAAAGTATTGCGGATACCCAATTTTTATCAAATACTCATTCATCTACTTGTGGGAGAGCTTTCACATGGTGAAGTTTCAGACCCATAGCTAATTACTCACCTACTCAAAATGAGTAAATGTGAATTATCTCTTAATAGTATTGCAGATAGCCAATTTTTCTCAAATAACTCATTCACCTACTTTTGGAAGAGCTTTCTCACACGAAAATGAAAAATTGTGAATATCTCAGAAAAGCTATTTCTTCTGCTTTAATGCTCGGCAGGAGATACACACCGCGGCAGTGGTCTTGACAAAAATTTTTGTCTCCCCAAAAATGGTGGCCATTTTGAATTTTCAAAGTTTTTGCAAAACACAAAAATGCTTATATCTCGAAAACCGTGCTATATGGAGCGAACTCAACAAAATTTTGGACCTGCTGGGTATCTCTGCAGAGTAGCCATGCCAATTTTCAAAATATTTTTGTCTCGCCAAATATAGCGGACATTTTTAATTTTTTTATTTTTTGCAAAACACAAAAATGCTTATATCTTGAAAACCGTGCTAGATAGAGCAGACTACGCTGACTTTGGTTGCCACAACAGTATAAGGCTAGAAACGAAGCATTTTCTTAATACTTTAGCACTCACCTTTATATCCTTTTCGGGACGCTTTGTTTTTGCTATGCAAAAACATTATCTTTTTTTTTGCGAGCGATCCTCTAGTTACATTTATTTCTGTGCTGTGTTTAAAAGTCAAATCCTCATCACCCTGCATTTATTAATCTATTTATAACAATTGTTCAGTCTTAATGGTATGACAAGTACAAAATCAATAAAACGTACATATGTGTCATGAATAAAATGTATATGGTATAAAGACAGCCAGTAGGTGGTAGCTCAAATAATTTTCTGTTTTTATTATTATTTTTTTACTTACTACCTGTTGGTATAACAACTTGTGACAAAGATGGCTAAAAAATAGTGCTGCAAGGTATGGGATATGATATGCTTCTTTCTCGGTTCAAATGTATTTTAATTAACAAATTATAGTAAAAAATTACACTAAATTCCTTGACAACTGCAAGAGCAAAAACAGTTCCAATAATGACTAAACTTATCATAAATACTCTTATGACAGAAATAACCAATTAATATGAAATGACAAGAGATCATTCTGAATTCATAAATCATAGTAACTTGTAAAATACTGTATGCTAACACAAATAACTAAATAACCAGTTGGCATGCATTCACGGAATATTAATCATAATACAAGAAACACAATTATAACACTGACATACATACCTATAACATGTTGTCACCTCAGTGGGTTCAAGTCCCACAAGTGGCAATGCTGAGGACCTGTCCCAATATGACCCTGGGTGTTGAACGGGATGTAAAACCCAACTTTGACTTTGACATATAGCTATAATTTGCAGCAATTGTTACAAGCAGGAGGAACACATCACCCTGCTCTCTCAGAGCTGGTGCAAAATTATGTGACACAAGTATGAAAAAGTTGATGATTATAACTGAAAATACGTTTTTATTGCGTTAATACATCCTATCCAATGGACAATTGCTAATCCAGTTGGCGCAGACTGGCCCGCCAAACGTCAGAAAAAGACGTCCTGTGTTTCCACCGGCCGGCCGGTCCCAGTACTGTGTACTCGCCAGGTGGCGCATCGTACTTCCTTCCTGTCTAGACAGTGTGACATCATAGCATCTTTTTTGTTTGGCGCATGTACAGTGCACACAAAATATTTTTGAGTTTTAAGTTTTCAGTTTTTTTGTGAGAATAATTATTCTTTGCTTTTTTAAGCTTATTTACGGATTCTTGGTAGTTTATAGACTATTATCTCTTATCCCAGTCAACGACGTGGATGGTGTGGCCATATGATGGCTTACTTTGACTTACACAGTGTCTGTGCACGCTGTCGTGACAAGAAAAAGGGTAAGGACCCTTGTATTGAGAAACCAGACTCTGAATGCCAGCATTGTAAAGTTCTTACTCCAGAACAACTAGCCCAGCTCTCCACTCCTTCCTACAAATTAAAGAAGGAGAAGCAAGATAAATCTGATACTACACCATCTAAGGATCCGTCGTCTTCAGTCACTCTCAGTCCCACCCTTGTGAACCAGGCACATGTGTCGGTAATAAGGGCAGTGGATGGCCAGGACACTGGTTTGATTGTACAATCAGCTGAAAAGAAGAAGGTCGAGAAAAGAAGAAGTCGGTCAAGTCCAAGTCCTCAGCTTCATCTAGCCAACCAGCTGCAGTGTCTACCGACCAGAGATTTGAGGAACTGGACCAGAAATTGTCGGACCGGTTCAACCGGCTAGAGGCACTCTTATTAGCCAAGTCTTTGGACCAGCCTCAACAAGAACTGACTTTCAGTACAGTCAAGGTGGTTCCAGCTCACTCTCCACCAGCTAATGTCATCAGGTCGGAACCTTTCATCAAGCCAACCGACCAGTCAGCTTCTCAGCCCACTGACCGACCTTCTGTGTCTGCAACTACTGACCCACCGGCTTTTAAGCCCCAGTCTGACCGGCCTCAGGCCATAGACTGACCAGCAGCCTCTGATAGACCTTCCACTAGTGTCTCTAGTGCCTTCCAACTGACCAGAAGAGACACCACAAGTGATTCGGACTCAGACAGTGTTGTTTCCGACTGACCCCCTGTGGATATCTTTGTAGAGGAGGGCGAATTGTCGGATGAACTGGATGCCACCATAACCGACCCTGACCAGTCCCTCTCTGAAGAACAATCTTACAGGGAAACCATGAGAGGGATCCGGTCATATATGGGATGGACTCATATTCTGGATATTGATTCCAATGCTGGTTCCTCAGATGACAACCCCTTTGCTGGACCCAAGATGCAAACCCCAGGCAAAGTGTTCGTTCAATTACCCACAGATAAATGGCTCTGCCGGAAACCTGCTAAATTGAACTTAACACTAACTGATGGATATCCATCCCACAGTGCTGAAGCTGGTGGATTGCAGAGAGATCAATTTTTGAAGCCCCCTAGATCTCAAGTGAAGTGGTATGGCTGTCATTCTCAGCAGAAAAGTGACACTACAGAGACTGTTACGTCCTGGAATACCGATTCATCAAAACTTAATAGTGCATACCTGAGGATAGCAAGACAGGCTGGAATCGCCACCAGCCATCCCTAGTGGCACCCCATCAAACAAGCAGAGGAAGACATCTCCATCTTTGATAAAGGTCGGTCGGGGTCGATATACAAAAAGGGTCAGTATCACCCCTATGAACGTACAGAAAGCAAACCAGATAACAAGAAACAGGACAGGCCGGCTATGAAGAACCTCTCACGTGGCCACAACAGAAGAAGCAAAGGGAAGCATCAGTACTCCTCCCGACCTGCCAAGGGCCAGCAGCCTTATAAATGACAATTACTGTATAACCATGTTACCAGGAAGGCTGCTGGCGGGGAGCCCTTCAGTACCCAAACAGACAATGAACTTTGTAAATTTAAATGTAAATTGTCGTGTTGCAAAACCTGTTCATACTGCGCTCGGGCTCTCCCAAAAGAAAGAGTCCCGGGTTAGCAGATTGTTATCTGAACGAAAACAAATTAAAATACTAGTATGTCAAAAGTGCTTCCTGTGTCACTCTATTGTCTTGTGTAAAACCTGTAACAAATGTCAAAAATGTTGCCTCAGATCTGCCTGTAGGGTTGAGACTGCAAAACTATTGGCAAACTTGGCTGGATCTGGGTGCCGGTCCAAAAGTAGTTCAAATGCTGAAAGAGGGTTACACCCTCCCCTTTCGGATCTGGCCAAAACTCACAAGGTCTCCCACAGTCATAAGCTGTTATGTCAATCCCCAAAGGAACCTCTACCTGCTGGAGGCATTACATCAGCTTATAGACAAAAGCGCAGTAGAGCTAGTACAAAACCAAACACCTTTGGGCTTTTTCAACTGACTATTTTTAGTCCCAAAACCCAACAAGTGGAGACCTATACTGGACCTGAGCAAACTAAATCTTTTCCTCAAGGCAGAAAAATTCAAAATGGAGACACCGGAAACCATCAGGGCGTCCCTCCAACAAGGGGAGTGGGTCACCTGAATAGACTTCAAGGACCCCTACTTCCATATACCAATACAGGAACAGTCCAGGAAATATCTGAGATTTTATGTCCAGGGTCGGACATACCAATTCAAAGCTCTGTTTTTCAGTCTGTTCACAGCACCCTTGGAGTTCACTGTAGTAGCAAAGGAGGTGAAACTGATGGCCATACACAAGGGTGTAAGAATCCACCAGTACCTAGATGACTTGAGAGAGGCAGGTTCCACCAATTTTGTCTCCAGCATAGGCAAGATTTAGAAAGAATGTGCCAGGACCTAGGTTGGCTGGTAAATTTGGACAAATCGGAACTGGAACCCAAGCAGGTTTTCGACTTTGTAGGTTACCAGTTCAATGTCAGGTCCGGTCGGGTCCGACCTACACAGGACCAGATGCAGAGTCTCCTGACAAAAATTCAAACACTGCTGTCTCTACCGGCTTGCTCAGTCCGGCAGTTCATGTCTTTGATAGGTCTACTAACAACCACAGAGAAACAAGATCACCTAGGTCGCCTGCATATGAGACCCATAAACTGGCATCTCAAAAACAATTGGAGAATACCAGAGTCACCAGAAAAGATCATTCCAATACACAGATCCCTGCATCCACATCAACAATGGTGGATGGAGGAAAGCAATGTGCTACAAGGTCAACCACTACTCTGCAAATATTCACAAACGCATCAAAAGAAGGGTGGGGTGCTCACTTAAATGAGCACACTACAAGAGGGACCTGGTCACTTCCAGAAAGCAAGCTGCATATAAACTATCTGGAACAAAAAGCAGTCTTTCTAGCCTTAAAAGAGTTCCAAGAACTCTGCTCAGACAAGATAGTTCTTGTAGCAACTGACAACACTACAGTAGTGTCATACATCAACAAGGAAGGTGGCATGAGGTCGGGTCAGCTCTGTGCCCTACTGTGGAGAATCTTGACCTGGTGTACCAGGAAACAAGTGACCCTCAAAGCCCGACACATTCCAGGCCGACTGAATGTGGTAGCAGACAAGCTATTCAGACTGGGACAGACCATCCGAACAGAATGGTCTCTCCTTCCAGAGGTCTTCCAAACAATACGCAGCAGGTGGCACTGGCCACAGATAGATTTGTTTGCAACGAGGTTCAACAACAAGTTACCTCAGTTTGTGTCACCGGTTCCGGATCCCCTGGCCACTGCAGTGGATACACTCAGTCTGTCATGGGAAGATCTGGACGCATACCCCTTCCCACCAACAGCCATATTGGGCAAAGTGGTGGAGAAGTTGCAGGACTCCCCATGCAAAAGAATAATTCTAATTGCACTGGGTTGGCTGAACATGCCTTGGTTTTGGGACCTAGTGGCCATATCCAGTCATATCCCATTGAGCCAACCCAACCTGCCAACACAGCCCTTCAATCAGATCCCTCACAGAAATCTGACCAATCTAAATCTCCACGCATGGCTCTTAGAGCCTCAGCGATCAAGGAGCAGGGCTTCTCTGCAGCAGTGGCAGCAAGAATTGAAGCTCCTCAAAGGGGATCAACCAGATCAGTCTATGAGGCAAGGTGGGCCATTTTTACAAAATGGTGCCTCACTCATCAGGTGGACTTCAGGGCACCCCCTGTTAAGTCAGTAGCTGACTTTCTTATGTACCTCTTTCAGGACAGGAAGTTACAGCCCAGTACCATTGATGGTTACAGGTCAGCCATTGCTGATAAGCTGGGAAATTCACCCATTAACTTCAGCAAGGATGAAAATCTCACGCGTCTCCTGGATAGTTTCCACAGAGACAGACCCAAAGGTCGGAGGGGCATCCCCTCCTGGAACCTATCCCTGGTCCTGCACCAGCTGACAAAGGCTCCCCTTGAACCAATTAAAGAGGCATCTCTGAAGCATTTGACCTTCAAGACAGTTTTCCTCTTAGCCCTTGGGTCAGGCAAGCGTAGAAGTGAGATTCATGCTTGGCAGAACAGAAATATCAGACATCAATCGGACTGGTCAAAGGTGTCCCTGTACCCTTCATCCAGCTTTCTATCCAAGAGTCAGCTGGCCAAAGAGGGTCCAGACAGAGTGGCCCCAGTGGTTATACCAGCCCTGGCCCCAACGCTAGATAGGTCCCTCAAGTCTGACAGGTCTCTCTGTCTGGTCAGAACCTTGTGTTACCACTTGCACAGGACCTCAGGCAGAATAAGGAGTTGAGTCTTTGTCTCCTTCAAGAAAGGTTTTGACAAGGACATCTCACCTGCCACCATCTCCTCATGGATCAAACAAACTGTGATCGTATGCTACGAGCTCTCGGACCAGGAGGCCCTCACACATCAGGTTAAAACCCATGATGTCAGGGCCTTTGCTGCTTCCAAGGTCTTCCAGTCAGGAATCTCACTGGAACAGATATTATCAGCCTGCCATTGGAAGTCACACAACACCTTCACACAATTCTACTTGAAGGATGTGGCTTGGGCTGATTCAGAGCTCTATCACCTTGGCCCTGTAGTAGTGGCTGCTCAGCAGATCCACCAGTAGTCTTGGGTTTGAGGAGATATGTATATATGTAAATAGCTTGTACATAGTTAAATGCAAAAAAAGAAAAAAACCCTCTGGTCTGACGTGCTTCCTTCGGGACGTTTATTTCCTTCTTATGGGACTGAACTCATCCCTCTCCTCCCTTACCACAGAGCAGGTCTGTCAAAAAGGGAGGGGGTGCAAAGTATAGCCACGGGTAACCGGTCGATGATTTCCGATTATGGCCTTATAAAGGGTTTCCTGACCTCAAGGTCTACCCAGGCCTGGAGAAAATTTTGTTAGTTTTGGTTTATGAATTCACTTGAGTTCCTAGTAACTTACCCACCGGCCAAGCGGTAGTTATTCAGCAATTGTCCATTGGATAGGATGTATTAACGCAATACAATTGCAAATTTAATAAGTAAATTAAAGTTAATACCCTATCCAATGGACAGACAAGACCCTCCCACAGACCCTGCTATCAGCTTACTAGGGGTCTAATAGGTTTAGTCAATGAAAAAGATGCTATGACGTCACACTGTCTAGACAGGAAGGAAGTACGATGCGCCACCTGGCGAGTGCACAGTACTGGGACCGGCCGGTCAGTGGAAACACAGGACGTCTTTTTGTGACGTTTAGCGGCCGGTCTGCGCCGACCGGATTAGCAATTGTCCATTGGATAGGGTATTAACTTATAAAAATTTAATTTACTTATTAAGTCAGTTGCACCAGTAATCATGCTACTTAATATAAATAAAATATGTGATAAAACAAGTTTACACTAAGTTCTCCACAACTATAAAATACTTCAGGCATTATTTATTATGAAGAAAATATCCACTAGAATACTAAAAAATATTTGTTGCATTCATTTAATTTTGAATGTCAAAGGTTATATGATCCAGTTACTGATCCAGTTTTCATGCTATTTGTTGGCTATTTCAGAAACTTTAAAATTAAACAATTTTTGCACAATACTATACAAAAACAAAGACATAACTGTTGAACGCTACGCAATAAACTTTCCAGTGGTGTTTTAATTGTAAAAATTGTTATGTATTGGCAGATTTACAAGCAATTAAAGAATAACAAAATTTCAAACTGCATTGATAAAAATTTATTGGCAAACAAACTATAAATGAACCCAAAATAAGGACTAAAAGAGTTTAACAAGTGATATCCAAGTACCTGATTCAACAACAGAAATGATAAAAGTATCATTTTAAAGAATAATACCAGTAGAGTTTGTCAGTTTTTATTTGAAGAACTTTTGTTTTTTATTGGCTGAGATATTGTTAAATATGCTGCAAGCACGAAAAACTAGTGGTAGCACGAAAACTGGACCATCGGCCATAAATTCGCAATTTTCTCAGCCAGAGATATAAAACTAAGATGATTAAAAACTATATGGATTCAAAACCTTGACCTCTCTGAAATTAATTTAACCCCATCAATTTTCAAATTTTCTTTTAAGCATTGGATAGTTTTAGTCCATTTTTGATATCTTTTTATGATCATTAATCTTATAAGTTGTGATCATGAGCAACTAAAGCTTTTACACTGTCATTCATTCTTTCATAATTTTTTCAATTTTAAAAGACTTGTTTTGTATCCTCGACCCATGCTAATAGACTATATTCAATTTTATCCAGTGTAGAATTTGTCAGAAAAATATAGGCCCTGCTGGGATTTGAACCCAGGATCTCCTGTTTACTAGACAGGCGCTTTAACCACTAAGCCACAGGGCCGGTAGTAACGGTGGAAGTTTTGAAACAAATTTATCTTCAATTGATCAGACAACTGAAACAGATGGATGTGTTGATAAAATCAATAGAAGAAAATCAATTCACCCTCTGTGCAGTCTCTACATTGAAGTAAAAGTTTAATTTTTATCAGAACTAAAATCAATTAGAGTCTTTCAAATATTAACTAGACAGTACATGTGTTGCTGTGTTAAACTATTCTTTGAAGCAATATCCTCAAATTTTGAGATACTTTGAAGTATATCCTCAAATATGAGATACTGTTTTTAATCTTCTTGAAATACAAAAGTAGTTTTGAGGAAAAAAAAGTGGAACACAAACTTATTTTTGTGAAATGTATTTAATATATGAAATAAAAGAAACAAATCTGGTCTTTATTTCCCAAAGTTTCTTTCATAAAATTGACAATCCATCATTTGTTTAGTTGATGCCCAGTATTTGATGTTTATAAAGGGTAAAAAAATCAGTGTTTTTAATTTCAAGTTATAAAAAAGCCATTATATTATTTTGCATGGACTCTTTAAGTAAAACATTTAGCTTGTGATAGTACATAGCTATAACCAGAGGTCCTTCTAAATAGCTGTCATTGAGGGCTTGAAAACCAAATTTTGATATGTTTTTTTATTTTTTTCACTTTTTTAGATTGCTTTTGTTTTGGAGAAGTGATACTGTTGAAAGTCTTGGTGAAAGTGTCAACCAGTGTATTGTATCAATTGTGGTATGTTTTAACGTATAGTGGAGTGATCTGTCCTCGGCCATTGTCCTACAGACAGCCATGTCATTGTACTCTAACTCACTGTGTGCTCTGGTAATATTACTCAACTAGTACCTTTCACACTGTTGTATGTTTACACTTGCAGTGGAGTGATTGTTCCTCAGCCACAAAGATTACAGACAGCCATGTCATTGTACTCTAACTCGCTGTGTGCACTCGTTTTACTGGTCGACAACAGACTCAACTCTTACACTGGAATCAAGAGAGGTCAGTTGCAGTTTTTGCTCTAAATTAATAACTGCCTTGTAACTTTTTGAATGTTTCATCAATTTTAACATGGTGTTAGAACTATAGTGCTAAACAGTGCTACAAGCTTATTGCCATATTACATGTATGTAGGTAATTGCTGAGGACCTGTCCCAATATGACCTTGGCAGTAGAACAGGATAGGATGTAAAACCCCAACTTTGACTTGATCTACAATCAGATCCTGATAATGTTACAGTCATGTGTCTTGTTCCAGACAGTCCGCTGTTGTACATTATGAAGTTTTAATGTAGTTTTGTGATGTCAGATTTTGCGAGTGTGTGTGAGCAGTCCACTGACTTCCACTTCCCCACTCTAGAGCAGCAGTTTGAGAAGATCTCTGTGTCACTAACTGAGGCAAATGAAGACCGGGTGAGACAGAGGTGTGGTGAGGAGGAAGCAGATAGGGCAAGTGTGGGGAGTGCGACAGGCAGCATCAGCTCTGCAGACGTAAGAGAAACAATCAGTTTTATCAAGGAATTAAAAATTTGTCTCAGTATGTGAAATTTCCACTGGGAGGGCTCCTTTATAAGTAAGATTAAATAATCAGACTTGTGCCAGTTTCCAACAAGGCAGATCAGAAGGTAAATGTAGTTATTAAAAAAATGTGAAAATAATTTGCCACAAGTAAAGGAATCAAAAGGGAGTTTCCTCACCGCCGAAATTCTAATGTTGTTTTTTCGAGTGTTACATTTCATACTGTGTAACTAAAAGTAATATATAAAATAAGCATTTAAAAAGTGTTTTATTCATGAGGACATGTTCTTAAATGCTGAGGTCCTACAAGGGATTATCCATATTCCAAGAAATAAGTTGTTACAGCAGTATCATCTGACCTAGTGCGTGACTAGGAAGGGGGATATGTTTTTCTGAAGTCTTTAGATGATTTCTGAAACCAGATATTGTGTTGTCTGAACTGGCATTTTGGGGGAGCTTTTGTTATGAAACGAGCTCTGTAAAAGCAAAGCAGTATCTTTCAATTTTTCTTTGATAAGGTGGACAAAAGCTGAGGCAGTTCCTCTTGGTAGGGTCAATGTTTACAGAATAAAAACCTCCAAAGAAGAGTCTAAAGGAATGGCTGTTGGGACTGCTTTGGGAAATACTACCTCTGAAGGAATTATTGAACTGATAAATTTTTATAAAAGTAGTCAATACATTGTTGTTCCCTGCCCAGTATGTTTTCCCCCTAATTTTCAAAAACTTTAATGTAAGAATCCAACTTTGCTTTTCTAACAGAGAGATGTGGACAAGGCCTCACACATGAAGTCAGGCGATTTTTACATGACACGTCATTCCAACCTGTCAGAAGTACACATTGTCTTTCACCTAGTGACAGATGACTCCATCAGGTCCTCAAACTCTGACATCTCCTCCAGACACCCCATCATCCTGGGCTTCCGGAACATTTTGCGGGCATGTTTCAAGTATGATGTGCATACCATCACGTTACCACTGCTGCTGACGCATGAAATGTCAGAGGTGAGTCACTGTATAAAGTTAAACCACTGCTGAGGTTGGCTTATTAAATAACCCTAATAGCTCCCTTATCCTTGATCCTAAGGATTTAGAATGAGAAAGCAACGTATTGGAAATTGTGGTCTGCAAATCTTTGCAAGTCTCAAATTTGACCTTTGACCCCTGCTTGAAGGTCATGTAGGGTCATCATGCTAAAAGGGCCTTATATCTCCCTTACAATTGGTTCTAGGCCTTCAAAGTATGAAAAAAAAAACTTGTAAGAAATCATTGCCTGTGAATCTTACATCTGGCAACATTTTGTGGATTCTGTACACTTCTTACAACTGAAGTTGTTCCTAAGATTTTCCCAAATCTCAATGTTGTTGCCCATTAAGTTGTACCTGCAGGCTGGAGTTCTTGCCTGTCGAGACTGGCTATTTTTGTATTCACTGGTGCCCGTGTTTTTGACTGCATTTTTCATATTCTCTCATTTAATATTAATTTTTTAATTTATAAATCATACAAAATTGAAGATAATGAAACTAAAACATCCCTCATTAGATACATACAGAAAAAATATATCACTCATGAAGATTAACAATATAATACTCATGATACGCACTTATATAATATTGTTATCTTCATTGGTAATATATTTTTTCTGTATATGTCATTGGAGAAGTTTTTCTATTATACCATATGTTCTCTTAGAAGCACCTATGGACAGCATGACCAAATAGTTGTAAAAGGTGGAGAAGGGCAGTTAGGAAAATGTAAACCAGCCAGGTATTCTGAGAAAAAAAAATTACCCAAATTTAGGTAACTTGCATTTTAGTATACACCCACTGGAAGCAGGGTACAGTTGATGTAAACAAATATATCTACAATAAAATGTGAAATTACTGGTGAAATAAGGAAAGTTATTTTGAGAACAAATATAAGGTAATCAAATTTGATTTTAATGGCGTTAACTTACCTTGGAATAACACATTTGCAATATATGGGCAGTAATATAAGATTTAAGGGGGGTGCCGACACAGACATGGGCCTTTCAGATAGGACTGCAAGTGAGCCCGAAAATATACCTCGGTTCCTCGGTTTGTAAGAACCGACTCAGACTCGGTTAATAGCTTGATTATCACCCACACAATAATCTGCATCATATTTTGACATATTAAACTGTACGAAATGGTTAAAAGGCACACAACAGGAAAGAATTTTGATAATTCATTGAATTTTGGTAAAAAGACGCATTTATAATGCAAAATACGGGAAACTTTAACCATTTTTATATTGCAAGATTTGAGGCGTCTTTGAAAAATGCTATATTAAAATGCCGTTTTATAAAAACATTGTTACAAAACAATTTAAGTTTGCAAATGCATAAAATATAAAAAACAGAAACGGAAACACCTTATATTAGTAAAATATATAAATATATTCATATATTTAAAGAAAAATTTAACTTTGTACTAGATTTTACGTTTATGTTTAGTTTTTTTTGAATACCCGGTTCACTTTTCTTGCCTCGAGTATTAGACTGAATCATTTTGTTTCCGAGTAACCAAAGAATCATTGCAGGCCTACTTTCAGAGCACAGCTACGGTAATGCTAAATTAATGTGAAACAATCCTGTAAAACACTGACAGTCCAAGAAGATAATTTCCAATAACAAAAAAGGGATGAAAATGAAAAACATTTGAAATTTGCCTAATTATCTGGAATCCCTGATTAATTGAAAGTTGTCTTCTGATCCCTTTAGATAATGATCCATTCATTTGTATACTGTAAAACAGGCTGGTTTCTAATAGCAATTTCATCTTGTAAAGTTTTACTTTGCTCCAAGAGATTTAAAATGGTATTGTTATGTCACTTTCATGTTGACACTGTTGTTGCTTTTCCACAAAAAATGCCCATTTTTTGGAAGCTGAAGAGGGCTGAGAAAAAAAAATCACTCTAATATGTAATAAATTGTTCCTCCAGTCATAAATATACCAGGATTTTATGCTGGCATCCTTTCATCTTATATATACTGACCACTATTCTTATACCAGGATTTTATGCTGGCATCCTTTCATCTTATATATACTGACCACTATTCTTATACCAGGATTTTATGCTGGCATCCTTTCATCTTATATATACTGACCACTATTCTTATACCAGGATTTTATGCTGGCATCCTGTCATCTTATATATACTGACCACTATTCTTATACCAGGATTTTTCGCTGGCATCTTACATTCTTATACCAGGATTTTATGCTGGCATCTTTTCATCATATGTATACTGACCACTATACTTTGTTTGCTCCAGGAAATGACGATTCCTTGGTGTCTCAAGAGAGCTGAACTGGTGTTTAAGTGTACCAAGGGCTTTATGATGGAGCAGGCCACTTGGGGAGGTCAGGAGTCACGCACACTGCAGTTCCTTGTGCCCAAGGTAAGTTCACTCTTCTCTATCTTCTAATTACCTCCGCCAAGGAGTTTTTGCAATTGGTTGAGTGCATTTGTCTGTTTGCAAAATAACTGGAAAATTATGGACAAAATTTGGATATGGCAATATGGATCACTGTGCGGATATAGGAATTTTTTAAAGGACTTTTGATCATTGCACTTGCAGTATTGGAGGTGTTTCACCCTAATAAGTGGAGGATTGTGTTTGAGTTTTTTTTTCTTTATTAATAAATGTGAATTTAATGACAGAAAAATCAGTTTAATACCACCGGGTTGCCACCTGTCACCCGATTGTAAAACCTCCGGATTGCCCCAGTCACCAGATTATAAAACCTATAGCATAGTACCTAGGCCCCAGGAAGATTGTCCTTTTATGGCAACTGTATAGTCCCAATGATAATTATAACAACTGTAAGGAAACTGCTTATAAGCAAAGACTTATACAAAAGCAATGACTGCATATCTATATCCTAGAAAAGTAGGCAATACAAATAAACGCGATGATATAACTGAAACAGCAGTGGTCTTTATTTGCTTTGAAATATGAAACATTTTGTGATTGTTGTGACAACTTCACATCATTTATATTACCTGTTATAGAATTTGTTTACATTTTGCTTCTTGTTACTTGACTTTAAGATGTGTGACCCCAGCTGGCAAATATCATACTTTTGGCAACTTGAGTGACAGTCATTCGCGTCAATTATGTTTGATGGCTACCTGCTCCCCAGCAAATACAATGTACTCATATAGAATGAATGGAAATGGGTTTGAGAACATTATGTTCAGAAAAACATAATTGTATACATTATGGTGCCAGAAGTAATTTTTCATTACTGCATCAACAGACCAAAAGACATTTATTACTCGGTTTAGAACCTCTATTTAATGTGGAAATGTTGTCCAGAAGCATACCAACAAAACTTTAAATTGTAAAACATTGTTTTGTCTTCCTTACGACCATTTCATTTGTACAACAGTAGTTAAATAATTATTTATCCAGTCAACAAGAAAGCTTTGCGACTTAACTTCTATTTACACATTTGGTGCAATGTATGGTTAAGTGGCTGTTGTATTTTTGTTCAAAACTGCTCAAAGTTTTCAGTTCTTTAAGTGTAAACAATACAAGTGTAACATATATCATACAGGTTTTAGTTACTTTAGTTCACCGAGTTCCTTTCTTTGGATTTCTTATTTTGCAAAGACCAGTGATCTTGCGTATAACTCATGAGTTATAATTTAAGAGTAAAGCTCCTAAAGAATTTAAGTCCAAATAGAATTACAATATCGATGTTAGAGTTTAGTCTTTTTCATCCAACACAGATAAGCTTGGTACAGTGATACAGATTTACTATATTATCAATGTTTTTTCTCCAAACGTAGTATTCAATAACAGTATCAGTGAATCTAACTGGCCAAGAGGAAATATCTTTGATTTATAACTGTAATAGTCTGCCCAATCATTGCCTGTTGTTTCATTTAAAGATTAAAGCATAATTTAACCCTCATCGTATTTGAACAATCTATCACTGGTTGGACATTATGTAGAATTATAGTCTGATTGACAATTTAGAACCCCTCATTGCTTTCGGCTTCATGGTCTACCATATGATGGATTAATAACTATAATGTCCCTTAATTATGAAATGTAGCTTTAGTTTCATTTAACCCATATGAAGCTGGATTTTATAATATAACCATACAAACATAACACTGTAATGAATAATATAAAACTACTGTACAACTACTGTAATGCTACACAAGGTCTCTTTCCCAATTGCTGTCATGTGTATCTGTTTTGAGATACAAAGAACAATCACAGTCCTGTACCGTACCCTTACCATATCTGAGAACATCTTTTTATTCTATTTATTTAGTAGTGTAATATCTTGTTCCTCTACCACTTGTTTACAAACCTGGGGTCTTATACCGCTTCCTTAAAGCTAAGGTCATATCAAGACAGACCCACAGAGCATTGTTCCTGTTGCAATGAGCTAGACTGAAACCCTCATAGAAGTAAAGGGTAAGTAATAAAACATAGGAAATTAAGCCTCTTCTTTGCATTAAAAGGAATGTGAGGTTAATGTCAATGGTAGAACACACTTGACATTTTAGTCCTTCTCACAAACTCATGTTGCAGTTGTTTTAAATGTCAAAAACTTAGTTCTTAATCGTTTGAGATTTCTCATTGTAAAGGTGAAGAAAATTATTAAAATAGAAGTATCGTAGAACCTCTTTTATCTAAACAGGTTGAGAAAGGGAGGTTTTGATTGGATATTAGAAGGTTCATCAAATAGAAGAGGCATTGTAGATTTGTAGTATAGGTGCCTCAGAAGCCAAAGCTGCATGAATATCAAAAATTAAGGAACACATTGATCCAGAGGAATATTTACATCTAACTAAATATAAAAGATCTTTTATTGCCAAAATTAGAAGTGGTACACTCCCTCTGGCTATAGAAACAGGTCGTTAGAGTAATACCCCCATTGGAAAATAGATCATGCGCTTTATGTAGTTCAAGATTAATTCAATCTGGATTTCATTTCATATGTATATGCAGTAAATATGAGATAATAGAAAAAAAAAGATTTTGCTCAGTATAGTGCAAAGTGTTCAGATTTTGAAATATCAGATAGTGAAACGAAATTCCTCTATATTATGAAAAACCACCAAAAGATTCTTGGTAATTTTTATTGTGGAACTATGGGAATACAGAAAGGTGCTGTTGTTTAAATAGTATTGGTTAGTATTATTGTTTCAAATTTGTACAGTATGTTCAACACTAAATTATAAATTGTTTATTTTGTGTTTGCTGAAATATACCCAATATATGTTAAACGTTTTGTAAATGAAGTGACTTATAAGCCCTAAGGTACTGGGTGTTAAATTTATTTCTTCTCTGTATAAACTGTTCATGTGTAACACATGTCACTATACTAAAGAAATAAACTAACTATAAAACAATATTGAGCTACAAATTTGGGAGATGGGAAATGAATTCATAAAATGAAATATTGGGATGAAAGACGGTTAGATAATAGACCTCACACTGTATTATGTATGGGCAACATAGGGAGACAAAACTATCATTGTATTCTCACCATTGAAATTGGCTTTTGAGACTGAGAGATCATTAAAATAAATTTATAGTTAATGCCATTTTTGGAAATTGCCTAAAAAGAAGTAGTGCTGGATGCAAGGAATAACTCCGTTCTTATGCTAAACTCATTTTACATATTGCTTTTCTGTTGGTGATTCTTTCACGGGAAACAAATTGGCACTGTCTTTTAAGTCAGTTTTGAACCCTCCATTGGGCTCATTTTGTGTGTACTTTTCAATAAAAAGACTTGTGAGGACTTTGTTATATTAAATACTTTATTGTTATAATAATAATTATAAACATATTAATAACTGTAGTTTAAAAAAGATAATTTTGTTATAATTCCAGCAGTAATTAAGGAGAACTATAAAGCCAATGATATTTGCAGAAGTTTGATGAATTCTTATTTATGTTTTGTATTTTAAACTTGAACAGTACATTGTTGAACACTTCTTAATACAAGAAACAGCTTTGGTGTAGTAATATAAAAGGCAGTATGATTTATTTCTGAAAACAATAGCTATCTCAGAAAAGTAATGTTTAAAAATCAATACATGTACCAAGGTGAAACTAATTGGAAACTTTACCAGCAGAAAATAGACAATAGCAGTCTGTTGAAATGTCATCTTGTCACAAATACGTGGCTCACTCCATGTTCATTACAAATTATTTTTCCTTTTGCATTTTACATTTGAAACAAGTTAATGTACTTTTTTTTGTCTTTGTCTGCAAAAGCTGCACAGACTTTGTCTGGTATTTAACATGTCCAAGTTTAAATTTCATCAATTATGTTTGCCAGTGGGACATTGCCACAAAGTTCAGAGTTTTATCCTGTAATTGAAATTTCTACAGTCTCAACATTAATTGTAATATTAAGCAACAAATATGTACATTAATGAATTTAAAGGTAATTTAATAGAACTATTCTCTATTTGGACCTTCAGTTTTCCCAATATTCAATTTTACAGACTTAATAACAGCTGAAACTACACCCATGGACACTGAATCGGACAAGACAGTCATGTCGGAACCTATGTAAATTGTCATAGATTTCCTGTTAAAGCATAAAAACAAAGATGAACACACATACCAATTGTGTTTTTACCCCGCAGCCCTTAAGGACTGTCGGGGTATTGTTTTCACCCATGGTGTCCAGATGGGCGGGTGGCGGGAAAAAGTTTGTCCGGGCTGTATCTCAGAAACCGTAAGGTGTAAGAAGTTGATACTTGATAGGGACATTGGTTAGGAGGTGTAGGTGTGCAATGTCATGGTCTAACCTTGATTTGACCTTTGACCTTGCCGTAGTGACCTTGACCTATAAAATCTTGTCTGGGCTATATCTCAGAAACTGTAAGGTGTAGGAAGTTGATACTTGGTAGGGACATTGGTTAGGGGGTATAGGTGTGCAACGTCATGGTCTGACCTTGATTTGACCTTTGACCTTGCCATAGTGCCCTTGACTTATAAAATCTTGTACGGGCTATATCTCAGAAACCGTATGGTTTAGGAAGTTGATACTTGATAGGGACATTGGTTAGGGGGTATAGGTGTGCAAGGTCATGGTCTGACCTTGATTTGACCTTTGACCTTGCCATAGTGCCCTTGACTTATAAAATCTTGTACGGGCTATATCTCAGAAACCGTAAGGTGTAGGAAGTTGATACTTGGTAGGAACATTGGTTAGGGGGTGTAGGTGTGTAACGTCATGGTCTGACCTTGATTTGACCTTGCCATAGTGCCCTTGACCTATAAAATCTTGTACAGGCTATATCTCAGAAACTGTAAGGTGTAGGAAGTTGATACTTGGTAGGAACATTGCTTAGGAGATGTAGGTATGTCTCATCATGGTGTGGCCTTGATTTGACCTTTGACCTTGCCGTAGTTACCTTGACCTATACAATTTTGTCCTGGCGATATCTCAGAAACCGTAAGGTGTAGCAAGTTGATACTTGGTAGGGACATTGGTTAGGAGGTGTAGGTGTGCATCATCATGGTGTGACCTTGATTTGACCTTTGATCTTGCCATAGTGACCTTGACCTATAAAATCTTGTCTGGGCTATTTCTTGTATTCCATAAGGTGTAGAAAGTTGACACTTGGTAGGGACATTGGTTAGGGGATGTATGTAACTGTATGTGTGCATTATGGTGTGACCTTTTTGCTCTGCCAAAGTGTGTTCAGCTGCCATATTTGAGACATCTTTCTCTTATGACAAGGATATATGGATTGCTGCAACTAATTATTATATGCACTTTTACATAATTATGCTATTTCCGTTGGCAGCTATTCTCCAATTAATAAAGTTTACAACTTCATCTTTTTTAGTTTACTGATTTATAATAGTGCTGTCATCTTGCTATTGAATTGTCTTGTTTGAGTACTTTATCTTTACATACGTTTTCTTTCTCTTAGATGTTATGTTCTCTACTTAAACATTATTTGGGCCTTTATATAAGTGACACTGTGCTGAAAGTATTCCGGTCTTTGTACTGTTTCACTACTTCTATATGTCATGGTGTTGAAAACTATTTCCCCAGGCTGTGGGGTACGGGCATCTCTGATGCTATTTTATATTTTTGTTGTATGTCTTTAATTCACTTCAACTTTAATATTCAATAAGAATGCATCTGTCACAAAATATTTTGGTTCCCGACAGGACTGTCCTGTCCGATTCACTGTCCAGGGGTGTAGGTATACATCTCCAAGTCATGATTGAGATTTCATCGTTTTAGGATCATATCTACAACAACGATCCTATCCAAAACAAAAATGATGTTGGAACTCATGTGATAAACCAAGTGTCTGTTCACACTAAGGATGATAAAATATTAGACAATACAAAACTATATTATTTTGAAGAATTGCACAACTTCTATATGATTGATAGGTATCATCAGCATATATCACAGGGTCCACGTGTTAAATGAAGGTACCCTTCCATGTTTTTCAACTGATTTAATAACTTGTTTTCACCATCCTCTTCAGATGAAAGAGGCATCATGTATCTGAGTATTTTTTGTGTGCTATCAAATTGGTTTAGTGTGTACAGCCCTCTATGAATCACAAATATTATCAGTTTGAAAAAATTTTCAGTAAATGTTGATAAAAATCCAGAATATGGTCTGTGGTCTGTCCTCAATTGATTTTCTCCAGATCACTAATCTCCACCAACAATTGCAAATCATGTTTAGATTTATGGATGTATTCATGCTATTTTTAGGAGGAGCTAAAAAATATACTCATTAGTTTTGGATTTCTAATCAGAAGATGAAAAACATATCAGCGATTCTTCAAATTGGTAGATTGCTTCATATAATTTCATGTTTTCATCAGGGATTAAGTAGGGGTGTAACTAATGTATAGGCCAGTGTGCCCTGGTGTACCATTTTGTTGGCAGAATCATTAATGAGATTTACAATGCCCCATCTCCTAACAGTATTGCATGTAACCACAACTTTCTGAAAAAAATCAGGGTGTACCAAATTGAAAATCCTAGGTTCTCTCCTGTAAAGGTTGTTTTTTTTTCGTTTGAATCTTTGTTTTTAATTTTGCACACCAATGTGACATTTATATCATTCAGTCTGCCTCCACTTACTCACGGGGTAAGAGCTCAAGTTACTACTTCTGTGTAAACAGGGCAGGTCGACATTTTATTGGATAGGGGTATTTGGTATTCAAGCAACATAATTCAGGAGATATACTGGTATTTCTAAATGGCAAAATTGTGACATTTATTCTCATTATTATTGAAAAGTGATGAGGTGTTCAAATTTCTGTGACAATTTACTGTGTTTACTTGTATGGTATACTGCCTTAGCATTTGAAATATGGTTAATGTTAATTTGAATTTAATCATATTATATTGCATACTCTCTGTATCATTAGATTCAAAGTTCCATGTAAGACAAAACAATGGTTTCAAAGTCATATAGTCATTTGGTCAAAAAGCTCATCGATAACCACAGAGATCTAATAAAAATAATCAATGCCTTAGTGGCAATTAATCTCCTTAACTCTTTTTGGTATGATAAAACAAAAAAAAAGTTCAGTTAGTCCAAAAAATCAATATTTTGACTCATTTCCAGAAAGTTCATTAGATTAGGGTTTAATGTGTGTTAAAAGGCATATATCATTGATGCAATACAGATATCCAGACATAGATCATGCCATACTTTTGCAGGTATAATTTATAGCAGAGATTCTCATTAAAGTGTACCTTAAATTAGTGGGTAGCGGAATTGAAACTGGCTACTCATGAGAAAACTTTGTCAGGATTACTGTGTCGTGTTCTCACTGACCTAGTGTATAGAGAAAAGAAGGGTTCAAAGTAACAAGGCATACTTGTATTGAGTGATATTTAAACTTCTTGAAAATAGAATTTTCTATGTCACAGAAATGAAATTAAGGATGAGCATTTTTATGTAAACTTTGTACCTTTTATTAATGATGATCATACTGAATTTCATAATTTTTTTACATGGAAAGGCACACAAAATTAATCATTTATCTTTGATGAAAAGTTTATGTGTATTATACCATCATTTATCTTTGATGAAAAGTTTATGTGTATTATACGGTCAAACCTCAAGAGAGCCGTCATGTATCAAGAAATTATATGAAACAAAAGTAAAGTTCAAGGAGAAAATTTGTGAGTGTATCTATTAAAATTGGACCATTAATGTTACTGATTATATTTGTCACTGTTGTTGTGTAATTAAAGTGATATATAACCCTAACTAGAAGGCTGCATATTGTTAAAAATGATAAAAATTTCTGTCAGTAAATATAAATAAATAAAACTGAAGTACTTGTAAACAATGAGGCGTGAGGCAAGCATGTTATCACAAGAAATAATACAGAAATAAATTAAAATACAAAATGAAAAAAGGGTATACTTTCAGAGTTCATACTAGTAGTTTAACCCTGTCAAGTCAGCAAGGGATCAGAAAACTATTTCCACTAAACCAGGTTGTCCAGATAACAAAACAACTTTCAGAAGGAAATACCTAGAGATAAATATCTGATACTAATGTCAACTTCAAATAAAACATAGAAAGACTTGGAGCAAGTTGGAATGTAGGACAAAAAGAAACCAGACAGAAAGAAACCGGACAGAAAGAAACCGGACAAAAGGAAAATGGCAAAAAGTTTTTACTACTAGGACACTAAGTTTGTTTATTAAATTAACTTCTAATTTAAATTAAATTTACAAAAAAAATGCCGATTACTTTATTTGTCATGATTTCTCGTGTCAAACTTACATAATTCTCATAATTCTAAACACAAATAAGCATCACTTCTTTATTTGTTGCTTCATAAGTCAAATATAAAGTGATAAAGAGATTTGTGCCAATCCTGCTTCTTCTGTTTGTAATAATATATATTGATTATTAAAGGAGGTTTGTACACCTGTATTCATTGACATGAGTCAATTTAAGGGTGGGTTTTTTATTGGTTTGCCAAAACAGTGTTTTTTTATGGTGCATTTTTAAGTAGATATTTTCACATGAACAATGTAGCTGTATACAAAACTATGACAACACAGCACTAAGAATATATATTCTGTTTGACAATTAGGTTTTTGGAGATTTTATTGGTAATGTAACTAAGTGACAGTTGCATGTGAAACAGCTGGTCCATTGCCATTAAGCTCAATAAGCTGTAGCATGCATTTCATAAAAGCAGAAGCTGGTACATCATAAATATGTATTATTGCTTATCAATAATGGAAATTCAGAGTAAACCAGCCATAGATGTTATACATCACTGAGGTGAATACACATATGCCTAAAAGAAACAGTGGGGAAAATGGCAGTAGCAATTGTTCCTCAGTGGAAAGTAACAGATGCATGAATACACGTGTGTAAAGCCTGCTTGTCTTTTGTACACATTGTACAGGCAGAAAAAGTATTGTCAGATTGTTTAAAGGTTTTTGAGTTTTACATGAATAAAAGTTCATCTTGTCATTCTTGTGTGCCGTGTCTCTTTGATGTGCTTTTGTCTTAAAGAAAGAAAGGTCCTCGGTGGCCTAGTGGTTAGCAAGTTTGGCATCTAATCATAGGCTGTCACCTCTGTGGGTTCGAGTCCCACAAGTGGCAATGCTGAGGATCTGTCCCAATATGACCCTGGCTGTTGAACAGGACGTAAAACCCCAACTTTGACTTAAAGAAAGAATGTTTACATGACAAATTGAAAAGTGGCACAGATAGATTCTGCCATAGGTTTTTGCAAGAATTACTTTTACACCAAGAAACGTGCATCATACATTATTTAATAAGTTAATATATATACTGTTGTCTGCAATGTGTCCTATTTGACCTGAGTGAGACATATAAAATGGTGTATTTGATTATGTTTAATTTTTTTTCTGATTTCACGTAAACATATGCTTATTATTCATAAATAATTAAGTAAATCTTTTATCTACAAATATTTTATATATTTCATTAGATAGGTACTTTTACAGCTTCTGGTAATTTATGCTTCATTAAATTTCAAATCTAAAAAAGTTGAAAGTTCAAGTTTTTGTATTCACTATTGCCCCTTACTTCAGATACATTTTTTTGGCTGAGTTTTGCAATTTTAGGATAAATATTGACATATTTTATTGTTGTTCTAGGAAAGTCATGGTTAATAAAAGTGTTATAACTCTCACAGTGCATATTTTCAATTTTATCACTCAAAGGGACAAATCATGACAATCCTCATCCTAATGACGTGGATTGTATTCATTTGATGAATCTACTTGTGATAAAATTTAGAAACATGCACCACTCAGATAATTTTCCTTTTATAGATTCTGAAGATTGTTATATTTATAATAACTTAAATGTATTTGTCCTTAAAACAAGACTTATTTCTGTTTCTTTTAGCTAGACTTTGTGTCATTAAGATTCAGTTCAGTTTAAAATCCATATAAAAACAAGCAGTGTCTGAGAAGGTGTACGGAAGTAAAAAAAAAATATGGGTAAAAAGATTGATGGGAATAAAAATTCCACCTCAGAAATATTGGTGATGGGCAAATTACCTGATGGGCATTCTTACTGATGGGCATTCTTCATGGATTCGTCTAAGAAAAAGCACATTGTCAAACCCTTACCCACAAGTATTGCAGAAAAGTCACAAAATCTATTTTATATTCACGATCCAGATCCGGATCCTGACTATCTTTGCAGGAAAATTTAGCCAAGGTTAAACTTCACCCTGTGTGAATCTATGACCCAGATCCAGTGTTTAGTTTTACACAGACAGAGACACAAACCTGATAATAATAGGCAATTAGATGGGTAGAACAGTCAAATTTCAGATCCCTGGAGCTTGGATCATACAGGTTCTACTGTGTATATTGGTGAAGCTATGACTAATGATCTAGGGCTGGTATTAAAATGGATTTAACCCGCACTTAAAGTTAAGACTTTTAGTTTAAACTCAGGTTAAGTCTGTAGTCTTAGACTCAGAAGATTTAGAAAAGCAGATAAATCTAAATTTTAGCTGAATCTTGGGCTTAAAGTTAAGTCCACCTGGGAGTTGCTGAGTAACATATTTGCCTCCCACCTTAGGGATCATGTGCGTGTTTCTCTTCTCAAGATTTGAAGGTCAAAGTTGACAGGTCAAAGCAGATTTATTTTACTCATTCCTCATTCATTTAATTATGCTAAATTAAACATTCTAAAACATGTATGTGGCACTTTTATAATTTAAGCATAAAAGCAGTGATATTGCTATGAACAGAAAGTTTATGTAGATGATCAGCAGTACTTCTGCAGTCAGTTGGGGACAATAATTTCACACAATAATGTAACTTTTGTATTTTTCCTTAGTGTAACAGCTTGCAGTCCTTTCTGTATCTTATTAGTGCTGTCTGTATTGCTGGCAGTCTCAGAAGTTACCACGTCTTGTTAGTGTTTCCTGTTGATAAGTAAGCTGTACACGCATGCATACATAGGGTCGAGGTAGAACATCAAAGCATGCTCTTATTGATTGCATTGTTTTCAATAAATACTCATTAGTATTGGTTCACTGAAAGGTGAATGTATTGAGTGACTTTGTGGAATTCTTTTAAGACAATTTACAATCAAAAACCATATCATTGTCTGGTCACATTTTATTGGCTGAGAGAGATTTCCCCATGTGGTCTGAGACAATGTCAAAGTGTGTTTCTTATAGATGCAGTAAGTTGACTATCAATAACTATCAATATCCAATCAATTTTTTTAATCATCACTGATACCTAATGTCATTAATGCCCCATAACACGAAAGGGGGCATTGCCCATAGTGTAGGAATCCAAAAATCATATATGACTGCCATCAAACACACACACAGACATTTATAACTGTTAAGTTCAAAGCTTCTGTGTGGATGATCACAGTAATACCCCAGTCTCAGTACAGGTGGTATTGCCTACATATGTACTGTAAATGACCTATTTAGCGCACAGTGTACTAAGGAAAGACTATTTTTATTCAATATTTTGGTGGGAAAAAGTTCTCCTTTTAGCGCTGCCATCATGAAACACTTTCCGGGATGAAGTATAGGTCAATCCTGTAAGAATAACGGTGTTCCGACATTTAGAATCTACTAAAAATACCAACTTCCTGTAAATATGGTGGTAGATATAAACAAACTCGAAAGACATGGCAAAAGTGTCAATTTATTAAGTAAAAATACGTACAATATATAAAAAATATGTGGATATTGTGCACTGTTACCGACGATATTGCAGGGAAAAAGAGATAGGGTGCGGTTACAAGGGCGGATGCGCTAAATAGGTCATTTACGGTAGGCATTTTGTCCTCATATGTGCAATTACTGACATACTACTGTCTGTGAACTTGAGAGATTCTAGCTTTCCATGCTTCACATGTCAAGACACACAGAATTTTTGAAATGTTCAAAATTTCTACCTCCACTATTATCCTTGATTTTGGACGCCTTAAAACATAGGCAATACCATCTGTAGTGTGACTGGGGTAAAAGTATGAAATAACACGGTGTACAAAGTCTACTGACAGCTATCTGGCATTGCATGGACATATCTAGACTTTCCTCAAGTCCTTTTGTCTTAGGTCTTATTTGAGGACTGAATGACTTTTTGGCCAGAATGTGGGGCTGACAAAAGTATATATGTATTTCATCCGTCAGTAATTTCCCCACCCATCATGATGGGTTCATAATAATTCCATGTATGTCAGATTTGGTGGAATAAGAAATACAAAGACTTGGAGCAAGTCTAGGACAAATGAAGTATTATACAAAGTGCCAATAAAAGTAGGCTATACCGCCTATAGTGTTGTAGGGGCAAAGATGCAAGCGAAGATGGTTTCTTTTACGAAGAAAGATAAAAAATATATAGAAAAATATCCTAAGCCACAGCCCTTCAAGTCCAATATTGTCTGGAAACCCTAAAAACAATAGTTAATAATTTTTACATTTTTTATTGTTTTAGTGTTTCTATATGTAATATGTTGTACATATGTTGGTATATTTAGCTTGAATAGAATAAGTTTACCAATAGTTTTTAAGCACTAATACTTAGTTTACACTTTTCTGTCCTGGAGGGACGAGTTACAAATGTACTCGTCTGTATTCTTTTTTTTGTTTGATTAACATCACATTCTTAGAGGATGTCTTTGGTGGGATTCGGTGGAATTCCTATTTTTGTAGGCCGCCTATTGTGCAGTTTGATACAACTCTGAATGCCATAAGGACAAGGTCATCAAGTAGAAATTGAATGCACACAGATAAGACCATAAGGAAAGGTGTAACCTAAGCATTAGAGAACATGGTGAAAATATGCTACCTTTAAATAGGAAAATTATGTATTTAGCATTACATTTTAAGAGAATTGCCAACCTCAGATTGATAAGGTCATTAGTTTCAGTGCTTGGAAGTCCTATTTTATCATCCTCAGCTACTTTAGCATTCTTAATAATCCAAAACAAGTTTTTACAACCAGGTTTGGTGCAGTGGTCTTACATGTTATAATCTTGTCTTGGCTATATCTCAGAAACTATAAGGAGCACGAAGTTGAAGGTGTGACCTTCATTTCACCTTTGTTCTTACCGTAGTGACCCTGACCTTTAAAATCTTGTCCAGGCAATATTTCAGAAACTAGAAGGTGTTGGAAGTTGATTTATGGTAGGGATATTTGTTATGGGGTGTAAGTATGCAACATCATTGTTTGACTTTGATCTGACCTTGCTGTGGTGACCTTAGGTCACTGACCTTGACCATTTAAATCTTCTGTGGACTGTATTTCAGAAACTGTAAGGTGTAGGAAGTTATAACTTGTAGCTATATTGATTAAAGGGTGTAGCATCATGGTGTGAGCTTTGACCTTGGCTCTGCCAAAATGTTAACTAATGTAGCTAATTAAATTCCTCTGAGTCCAAGAGATTATTATGTGTACTTTTACCTGATTATACTATCTTCATTGGCAGCTATACTTCAATTAGTCAAATATAAATTTCACCTCCATAAGCTTTAGGTTACAAATTAATGCCACCTTCCTGCTTTTAAATTGTCTTGTTTTGATGGTTGTCAAATGCATTGTGACATGTGTTCTTGTATTTCTAGGGGCTTTCAGAAGATACCTTCTCTCAGATAAGCACAATGTTGCCCAGTATCTTCAGAATGTCAAACCCTGTGATGGCCAAATCTGCATGACGCAGTCACAAAGTCACAGTCCAGCTAAAGTACTTATTTGTTCATGTGTAGAAACCTTTTTGTATAAACTTGATGCAAAGTTTGGGAAGAAATTTCATCATCACAATGTGTTTGTTCAAAGTGTTGAACCTGTTTGGTCATCAAGTACTCTTTATTTGTTGAATTTATGAATTTAAAGTGCTTATTTGTCAGGAATTTTACTTAAAGAAAAAATTGTGAGTGTTATAAAACACTGTATCACTTTTAATATTGATATATTTAAATAAGAGAAAGGTTTTATTTGTAGTTTAGTTAAGGCAATCACAATTTAAAAAGTTTTCAAGATGTCAGTCCAACAATATGTCCGCCACAAACTGGTCCATTTGTAAAGTTCTATGCTTATTCAAAATATATCTATTCATGATCTTGGAAAAGGTAGCTCCCCGTCATTTAGCCATATAGATTTTTTTTAAATCCAGTAAATACTAGTTGTGAAAATATGACGTTCTCCACAGTATATGAAAAATTCCCCATATTTTATTTTGAAATTTTGGATTTTTCTCACATGTACTGCCATTCCCTCACGAGGGCTTATATTATTGAAGGTTTTGAATACACAAGATATCAGGCCACTCAGACTTTAAACTTCAAAATTAGCCTGGAAACAAATGTCACCATCTAGAAAATAGGATTCAATTCCTTTTGTCCTAGTATTTTACATCTTTGTCACATTGGGTGGTTGCATTGTAAATAACATTCTTTATTGTATATTTTAAATAATATTCTAGTCATTCGAAAGAGTACATTGCATAATGTTTTTTTAAATAAAGAAAATGTCTTTATTGAAGTTTTTCTATGTAAGTATGTTTAACACAGTGACTGTAGATTGATATATCAAATCTGAGATTAGGTAGTACTGGAGCTAAAGTGCTTGCTAGTACATGTACATTGCATTGCTATCGTTTTTCTCAACAATTTGAACCCCGAAATTCATTCTTTTAAGAGTTGACACCTCATTTCACCTTAAATGTCTAAGTTGGGATGATGTATCCCTTTGAACACCCATGGATAGGCCTTCCCACGTGAATCTTCCATGTTACCAGGAGTTAGTCTTGAACCTAGGACCAGACAGGTGAGAGCCAAGTGGTTAATTGACAAACAAGCTAGCCACTAGGTACTTGATATAATTTAGAAGGAGGAATCCAAGATAAATATACAACTGTCCAGTTTAGGATTTCCTACCACTTGGTTTTCCAAGGCATTTCATAAATCACATCTTGTATGCTATGCTGGAGCTATTGAATAGTTAGACCACAGTTTAAGGTTGGGTTTGAATCAAACGGTTGTTTTCACTTTCAATACATAGTTTTGGTCATATCAGTAGAATTTGTTTTACTGATGGAGTAAATCAATGCATACATGAGGGTCAAGATTGTACCCTATAAAGTATAAACCCACCACACAGAGGTAAGGAACACCCAACTTTATCACAAACATCCCCATTTAAAAGTGGGAGAAACTCGAGTAAATTCCCAGAAGCAGACATACCACTGAACCACCAATTGTAAGTGATATGTAAAAACTTTCATTGGTAATATATTCCACCCACTCCAAAACTAATTCCCATCTATTTTTCCACTGTATCTTTTTTTTTTTTAATTTTATTACCACACAGCCCTTAAGGGTGGGAAAAAGTTTGTCCGGGCTGTATCTCAGAAATCTGTAAGGTGCAGGAAGTTGATACTTGGTAGGGACATTGGTTAGGTGGTGTAGGTGTGCAATGTCATAGTTGATTTGACATTTGACCTTGCTGTCGTGAAATTGACCTATGAAATCTTGTCTGGGCTATATCTCGGAAACCGTAAGGTGTAGGAAGTTCATACTTATTAGGGACATTGGTTAGGAGGTATAGGTGTGCATTGCCATAGTGTGACCTTGATTTGACCCTTGACCTTGCCGTAGTGACCTTGACCTATAAAATCTTGTCCTGGCGATATCTCAAACTGTAAGGTGCTGGAAGTTGATACTTGGTAGGGACATTGGTGGGGGATTGTAGGTGTGCAATGTCTTGATGTGACCTTAATTTGACCTTTGACCTCACCGCAGTGACCTTGACCTATAAAATCTTGTCCAGGCTATATCACGGGAACCGTAAGGTGTAGGAAGTTGTTACTTGGTAGGGACATTGGTTAGGGGGTGTAGGTGTTGAATGTCATGGTGTGATTTGACCTTACTGTAGTGACCTTGAGCTATAAAATCTTGTCTGGGCTATATCTTGGAAATTGTAAGGTGTATGAAGTTGATACTTGGTAGGGATATTGGTTATGGGTTGTACGTGTCCAACATCATTATGTGATTTGACCTTTGACCATGTTATAGTGACCATGAGTTTTAAAATCTTGTCTGGGCTATTTTTTGGATTCCATAAGGTGTAGAAGGATGACACTTGGTAGGGACATTGGTTAAGGGGTGTATGTAAATGTATGTGTGCATCATGGTGTGACCTTTTTGCTCTGCCAAAGTGTGTTCAGCTGTCATATTTGAGACATCTTTCTCTCACGACAAAGATATATGGATTGCTACAACTGATTATTATATGCACTTTTACATAATTATGCTATTTCCATTGATGGCTATTCTCCAATTAATAAAGTTTACAGCTTCATATTTTTAGTTTACTGATTAATGCTGTCATCTTGCTATTGAATTGTCTTGTTTTAGTACTTTATGTTTACATACATTTTCTTTCTCTTAGATGTTATTTTCTCCACTAAAACATTATTTGGACCTTTATATAAGTGACACTGCTCTGAAAGTATCCCGGTCTTTTTACTGTTTCACTACTTGTATATGTCATGGTGTTGAAAACTATTTACGCAGGCTGTGGGGTACGGGCATCTGTGATGCTATTTTGTAGGTTATACCTTTGTATCTTATCATTTGCCTTCCATGTAGCATTTCCAATAGATCTCAGTGTCAGTGCTCTTGATGCTTGTCAGTTGATAAGGGCAAGATGCATAAATATATTTTTGAGGAAAAATACTCTTACCTTATTCTATTCAAAGTCTTTGAATCAAAGATTAGTTTTCATTTTCACCCACTTAATCTAATAATTACTGATTAATATATATATGTCATTGTAGAAACTCCAATCTGTAGAATTTGAAATTCTACCGTAGAAGCTCCAATTGGACTTTCTACCAAGTTTAGCTTGGTGGAAACTCCAGTTGGACCTTCTACTGGTAGAATGCCCCTAGTAGGTGTACTAGCATCCTTGGAAAATCGTCACATATCCTTTCCAGTGTTATTTAAAGATTCATTTGTGTTATCCCCAGTCCCTAGATCTGAAGATTCCATTTTTAAAACTGTAAAAAGATCACCTGTGGTGAAAAAGCCCAAGCAATGGAAGGATAGGTGCCCTTTACATATGGAAGAACACATTTTTATTTTTACAGATCCATGAATTTGGGGGGCAATCTAAAATAATTAACAGTCACTTGTGTTTGAAGAAATCAAAAGAAAAAAATGGGCATTGTTCTGGAACTAAAAGCAGCCTTTTTGCATCATGAAACTTTCGAAACAAAATTCTGAACAACAAAATTGTGATACTCAAAATTCTGAGCAAAAAGAATGTCACTGTAGTCCATTATCCGAGTAGTTTGAGTACAAATTCATGGAACCAGAGATATTAATGTTTTCCTCAATGTCATTGCCGACAGTCTCTTTTGAAAGGACAGGGTGATTCAGACTGAGTGGTCCTTCCATCCTCAAACCTTCAAACTCATCTGTGAAAGTTTCCACAAAACAATGACAGAAATGTTTGTCACCAAAAGTAATCAGTCACTGGTCCCAGATACCAATGCTCCATAGATGCATTGAATCTCTCCTGGGACAGTTTGGTCAGCTAATTCTAATTCTAATTAGACTTTTATAGTGCTTAATCTCCCATTCAAGACGACTCTAAGGTGCACAAAACAAGAAAGCAGTAGACCAAATTTCAATATCCAGAGACAGAAGAGGGGTCAAGCATGACAGAGAACACCAGGGGATGATCTAGGCTAAGGTGGATATGTTTTGGTGTACAGGTGTACTTTAAGCTGCACCCTGAAAGAGGCCAAGGATGAAAAAAAGACTATTACTAAATTGCTTGACAAATTTATGAACAGAAGGGCAGAATTTTGGAATGACAAGGAAATTGCCACCACTTTGGCTGAGTCTGGTGCTATAAGAACTGCTGTAGAAAAAAAGGTATGGAGCAAAATACCTAGGAACTAGTGGTGGGATCGCCAGTTAAAAGGGCAGATCGAGCATCACCTGTTAGAAGCCCGTTGAACTCGAGTTAAACTCGAGTAATTTTCGGGATAAAGTATTTTGTTTGTTAGCCATTAATATATGGAAAATATTTTATATAACCGTACATTAGCCAAAACTTTCACCTGGAAATGGTTTTCACGGTATAATTTATGTTAAATCTTCATTGATCTAAGTCAGAATTAAGTAAAAATGCAATATATTTTTGAAAATATTGGATATTTCCATTGTATTGGTGAAGTGTCAGCTTAAATATTGACGTTTTCAAAAACTCGAGTTTCACTTGTGCAGATCGATGTAACCCCTAATTATCGCCCATCGAGCTACGACTCGAGTTTCAGTCAACTCGTCCCAGCACTACTAGGAACCCTGTGTGAAGAAACTTGTAAACAAGTGTGGCTGTCTTAAACACCATGCGCTGCTCAACAGGAAGCCAATGCAATTTCTTAAGCACAGGAGTTATACTGGTGTATTGACTGGTATTAGATACAACAAACTAGGTGCACTATTTTGGATGCACTGTAATTTACGTCACGGTAGATTAAACTTGGAGAGGCTCTTGAAACGTGAGTTGCAGTAATCCAACCGACTACTAACAAGAGCATTAGCCACAAGTACAGAAACATCATGAGTTAGAAACTGCCTGACATGTCTTAAATCACGGAGTTTCACAAAACAACTTTCTGAACATGCTTGGACAAGGAAAAATCTGATTCGAACCACAGACCCAAATTCCTGACTGAGTCAACAGGGCTGAGTGGACTGCCCAAGGTATCAATTGGAAAACAAGCTTTCAACTTGTCCCTCTGTCTCTTCAAACCAAAGATGATAAACTCAGTCTTGTTAGGATTCAATTTGAGCTTGCTAGTAGACATCTACTCTTTAACATTATTTAGGCACCTGTTCAATTGTTCAAAGGCAGCACATGCATCCTTCTGGGATAAATGCACATAAACTTGGCTGTCATTTGCATAAAAATGAAACTTTATTCCTTTATATTTACCGATAATCAAACTGAGGGGGGGTGGTGTACAATGAGAACAACAAACAATTTTTTATGGAGAGAAGACCTGTCTCTGTTGAGTGACCTGCTTTATATGCCGACTGGTATGGGTTGTCTAAGTTATGGACATGGATATATTCTAAGAGCTGCTTAGCAACCACACGTTCTGCCAATTTTGATATGAAACTGAGGCCAGATACAGGGTGATAATTATTGAGGTCAGGAAGATTTGCCTGAAGTAAGATTTGCCTTTTTAATAAGAGGAGTGACTACAGCAGTTTTGAAAGCATCAGGGACACATCCCTCCATGAGCGAGCAATTGACCAGCTTAGTAAGAGATGGTAGCAATATATCAATGCATTCCCTGATAAGAAATGTTGGCCAAGGTCTAACAGGCAGGATTTTATTGGTGAGGTTTTAATTATTTTACCAACAGCATTTTCAGAAACTTGGCTAAAGACAGTAATTTTTGGAGGATCTGATGGAGGGTGAACCTCGTTTTCAGTGCCAGAGGGAATGAAAGTATCTCTAATTTTTTTTTATTTTGTTCAAGAAAAAGGAGGCCAACTGGTCGGCCAATGACTTTTCAGACTCATGCAATGGAAGTGTCGCATCAGAGACCCTGTTCAAGGTTTTATACAGCTCACGCCATAGTTTTCTAGAGTCATGGATATTGTCTAAAATCATTTTGCTGTGATAATCTGACTTATCATTGTTTCCTAGTGCATTACACCGAGCAATCTAACGATGAAGCAGACTCCTGTTCAGTGGATTTTTGGCCCTGCGCCAAGTTCTCTCAAAATGGCACCTAAGGGACTTTGCACTTCGATAACCATCGGACATTCAATCAGCAGAATCTTTCTTTGTCAGTCTAGATATGAGAGGTGCATGCCTGTCAAGAACATTGCCTAAATCATGTACATATTGTTCATAAAGATCAGCTACAGCATCAGCAGGGGATTTGATGAAGGAAGTATTTTTTTAGATCTGAGCGGAAGTCAGACATGTGGATATGGTCGTACCTTCTATACTGAACTTTATTTGGAATACGAGCCACTTGATGAGGGAAGGCAATTGAGCATTTGACTAAGGCATGATCAGATACAAAATCGCAAATTTTGACATCAACAATAGTGCCCTTATCACTGGGAGATAGAATGAGGTCCAATATGTGGCCGCACAGATGAGCAGGTTAATTGACCAACTGATTCAGATCACACGAATCAAGAAAGGTCATAAATTTCTGACTATCACCAACTGGAACATCAACATGAATATTGAAGTCACCACAGATATAATATGAAGACTTAATTGATGACAGGAAACCAACAAATGACATGAATTCTTCCAGAATGTTACAGGTACATGATCCTGGAGGACGGTAGATGCAGGCAAGCAACAATGAACAGCCATGAAGCCTGATTGACACCATCATATTCTCAAATGACTGGTAAAAAGGAGATTCAGTTTTATGGGGTCTGTAGGAGGATCTAATGAAAAAACCAAACTACCACCAATACCTGAGGGACGAGGCCTGTGAGGAAAAATAAAATTGGGAGGAGTTATAGACTGTAAAACGCTATCTGAATCAAAGAGACAAATATGGGTCTCTGTAAGGCAGAAACATGATTATTGTCCTGTAGCACTCATTCTCAAACTGAAGACCTACAGGTGCAAAAAGATTGTGGTAGCACCTGGCTTGTTAGGGATGCATTGATTTTAGAACCTACTGAATCAGTCAAAAAGACCCTCCAGAATTACTTCATTGGCCTCACCTGATAAAACAATCATTGAGTCAGAGATACCATCAGAATCTGTTGTTTCTAAAACTTCACGTTCTTCATCTTGACACCACTCAAAATCACTGGAAAACTTCTGTGAAGAGGTTGCACAGCATATTGAGTCTCCTCAAAGACCATTGTCTAGAAGTCTACAGCAGTCTGTCTAGGTGATCCATTTTTGAACTTTGGTGCCAATAGAATCTGGTGGTCAGGACAACACTTTTTATCAGACATAGCAAACTTTTTGAATCATTTTTCTAACAAAAAATCTTAAGCCTGCAACAACAGCTGGTTACAGAACTGCCATACAGGAAGTTAGCAAAAATATTCATGTTAACCTAAATAGATATCTTGCAAGTTTCTACAGAGATAGACTAATTGCTGATAGGGGTAGAGCTTAATGGGATTTATCTCTGGTCCTTCTGGCATTGACAAAAGCTCTATTTGCATTTGAACCCTTAAAGGACACAAACTTAACGTTTTTTGTCCTTGGCATCTGGCAAAAGGTGATAAGCAATAATTCTTGGACTTTCAGATCTCTCAAGCACGAACCAAATTGAAAGGTGACAATTTTTCCTGCTGCTTTTTGACATTCGAGCTCTAAAACCATTTTGGGCTCAGATTTGAGAGGACGAACTTTGCCCTGTTAGAACACTTTGTTATTATCTTGACAAAACAAAGGATCTAAGAAAAGGGAAAGATTTTCTTTTCATTACTTTTAAAGATAATTTTGAAAAAGACATTAAAAGGTCTAAAATCTCATCTTAAATCAGAGACTGTTCTATTGGCATATTGGTCTTCAGATTGTGAATCAAAGGCTTCAAGGGTCTTGTTTCGCTCATTACTGGATATTACACAATACCTTTAAGACTTTTTATGTTAAGGATGTAGCATAAAACTAGAAACTAGGATCTGTGCAACGTTATCTGCAAAGTCATCTTTATTACAGGTACAGGCACAGTTAATCATACCAGCCTGGGGCAGTGGCATCCAACCCTAATCCACAGTCCCCAACTTAGGCCTTCTTCACCCATACCGACACCTGTCTCTCCTGCTTCTAACACCAAGTACATGCTTACCTGTGCAGACAAAAGACTATTGCAGTTTAAGATTATATTTCATATTTTAAGAAATAAATATCTAACTTTTAAAGATTTTTATATTTCAGGATAAAGATTGCAGTTTTTATATTCACTGGTGGCCATGCTTTTTGACATGTTTTTTCACATCCTCTCATTAAATATTCATACAATTTAACCCATAAATCGTACAAAATGGTAGGTGATAAAAGTGAAACATCCCTCATTAGACATACACAGAAAAAATATATATCACTCATGAAGATAAACAATATAATAGTCATTCGGGAAGTTTTCATATTGTGGTAATAGCCACTTTTCACACAGATGTTGTGACACACGTCAAATACATTTTCATTGGGTTTGACGACATATTAACTGAATATCCCAAAAATTTCAAAGAAAGATGTATGGTGATATAAATGATGTAGTATGGACAAAAAAGGTGCAAATGTCATAACAGTTCACCAATTACCTCAATTTTTACTTAAAAAGTCAAACCACCAAAACTTCCCTTAATCATAAAGGTAGTCACACATTTACCTTGAAAATTAAGGGAAAAAATCAAGGATTCCTCAGTAAAGGAAGGTTAGTGAATATCAAAATTTAAGATTCCCTTGAAAGTTAAGGATTTCCTAGATTTTTAAGGTTTCCTTGAAAGTCAAGGAAAGAAAGTTAGGCTCCTTTGTTTGAGGGAAGTTTAATGAATACAAAAACAAAGGAAGGGGCAAGAATTAAAGGAAATCCTTACTGTTTAAGGGTTCCTTGGAATAAAGGAGGTTTAGTGAATACGAGCCCAGGACCCAAAAGTAGTCTGATCCTTCATTTGACTTCCAAGCCACATCCTTAAAGTAGAAATTTGTAAATGTGGAGTGGGATTTTCAGAAACATCCACACAGGATTCGAGCAAGGGAAACACCTCCTTTGAAGGCTAAAGAAGCTGCCATGGAACGTACACCATCAGCCTTGACCTTGGAAACATTCTAAGTTTCAAGGTCAGAACTCTGATAAGCTTGTTTTAGCCAAGAAGAAAGCTCTTTGAATGTCTCTTTGAAAGCCATCTTTGTAAAGAGACGAAAAGCAAATGCTTTCCCTGTCGAAGATTTTTAGTTTTGTCAAGGAAGTATCACAGAGCTCTAATGGGGTATAGAGTCATATCTTCAAAGAATGATCAAGAGTAGTCTTAAGCGCAGGAATTACCATAGGCTGAACAGTCTTAGATCCATCTGAGACTAGCTGATTATTTACCAGAAAAACTGAAGAAGGAGCAAAAGTGACCTCCTTCCAACCAGTCTTGTGCTTCAAGGATTTGAAAGTCCAACCATGAACCTGACCCTCCTACCAGAGGCCAAGGTCAGGAAACAAGAGGAGAGTGCCCGTGAACGGGCACTGTGTCAGCTGACTGAGTGTTTTTGATTTGTGAAGGTGATTAGAGGACAGAATAATTATCAGGAAAAGGGCTGTACAGAAATACAGTAAATGGTAACTGAACAGCAAGTTCGAAAGAAATTCCGAAGCTGACAGAAGAAAAGGATAAAAAAGTTGTGCCCTGTAAATGGTATTATGAAGGAAAATAACAAGGTAATTGTTTAAGTGTAAAAAATAGGTTAAAACATATTTAAAGAAATACTACAAATGCAATATCCTCGTTCGACCTTGAAGAAGGGGTCCAAGGTCAAATCTAACCACACAAATACATTCCCAGCCCATGATGTCCTATGGTTTACCATTCCAAACCTCTAGGACCAATTATAAATGAGTTATAAGCACTTTTAAGCTTGGCTGTCCTCATTTGACCTTGAAGGAGGGGTCCAAAGGTCAAATCTGACCATACCAAAAGATTCCGAGCCAATGATTTCCTATGGGATGGTTTACCATCCCAAATCTCTGTCACCAATAATAAGCGAGTTGTAGGCACTTTCAATTTTCGCTATCCTCATTTGACCTTGAAGGAGGGTTCCAAGGTCAAATCGGACCATATCAACAGATTCACAGCCCATGATTTCCTGTCTGTTTACCATCCCAAACCTCTGGGACCAATAATAAGCGAGTTATAAGCACTTTTAAGTTTGGCTATCCTTGTTTGACCTTGAAGGAGGGGTCATTGAAGGTCAAATCTGACCACACCAAAAGATTCCCACCCCATGATTTCCTACAGGTTGGTTTATCATCCCAAACCTCTAGGATCAATAATAAGGGAGATATAAGCACTTTTCATGACTGACAAAAAACACCTGTGGCGGCCATCTTGTTTCTCAAAATGAGGCCAAAAATATTCCCAGACAACATTTTATGGTTATTAATATATAAACTTAAGAAAGCTAGCTATAATATTTTTTTTCATCAGAGCAGTAATGGTGAAATCTCTCTCTACACACTGCGGCTATCCAGTGGATACAATGATTTACTCAACAGTGAGAACCTGAAAGTAGCTATTGCTCAGCTATGCCATGACATAGAGGTCTGCAATTTCACTATGTTATAGCTGACCAAAAATTCTGTGAATAAAATATTTAACAATTACTCTAAATGTAATAGTTTTCAAGTTACAACTGATTTACTCAACAGTAAGAACCTCAAAGGAACTATTACTCAGCTATGCAATGGGCTACATATCTGAAATTTTACTATGTTATAGCTAACCCAAAAGTAGGTGAACAACATATTTAAGCAAACTACTGTAAATGCAATAGTTTTCAAGCTACAACTGATTTACTCAATAGTGAGAACCTGAAAATAGCTATTGCTCCGCTATGCCATGAGCTATAGGTCTGTAATTTCACTATGTTATAGCTGACCCAAAAGTAGGTGAACAATATATTTTAACAAAATACTCCAAATGCAATATTTTTCAAGTTATAGCTGATTTACTCAACAGTCAGTACCTGAGAATAGCTATTGCTCAGTTGTGCCATGAGCTATAGGTCTATAATTTCACTATGTTATAGCTGACCCAAAAGTAGCTGAATAACATATTTGCACAAATTTCTGTAAATGCAATAGTTTTCCAATTATAACTGATTTACTCAACAGTGAGAACTTCAAAGTAGCTATTACTCAGCTATGAAATGAGCCACATGTCTGAAACTTCACTATGTTATAGCTGACCCCAAAATAGGTGAATAACATATTGAAACAAAATACTCTCAATGCAATAGTTTTCAAGTTATAAGTGATTTACTCAACAGTGATAACCTAAAAGTAGCTATTACTCAGCTATGCCATGAGCTACAGGTCTGAAATTTTACTATGTTATAGCTGGCCCAAAAGTGGCTGAATAACATATTTATACGAAATTCTCTAAATGCAATAGTTTTTAAGTTACAAGTGATTTTACTCATGATGGAAGTTACTGAAAAGCCCAAAAGTAGCTTTTACTCACTTAGCTATTGAGACAGACACCCAACTTACTCACCATATTGTAGCTATGAAAAAAGTAGCTGAACAACATATTTTCACAAAATGCTGTAAATGCAACACTTTTGAAGTTATAAGTGATTTAGTGCATGATTTCATGAATTTTAATGCATTAAAAATTATTAAAAAAATTTATTTAAAAAAAAAGTAAGACAGATCCAGGTCTCATACTCACACAAGAGAATCTACCTCTGGCCTAGTACATATATGCAAGATATGAGAGAAATCCCTGCAATAGTCACTGAGAAAATTGTGATAAAAAGTTGAAATTTTCACACTTTTGGTGGGGGTACCCCCCTTGTAATGTCTCTAGCAAACAGACGAACAGACAGATTTGCATGCCTTGAACAATTTTTCATCCTCGATAGATAAGGTATCTTTTAAAAAAAACAGCATGTCTCTAGGCCTTGTAGTTTTGGAGAAGAAGTTGTTCACGCGGACGCGTACGCCCACGCCGCAGAGTGATGACATAATGTCAGCTGACTGACAAGTCAGCTGACATAAAAAACTGTTTTGAATGTCAAAATTTTCATAGAAGCATCCTTCAATGGTTCAAAAGGTGATTTGGTCAAGGCTAAGAGTACCAAAGAGAAGTCCCAAGAGGCTATTCTAAACCAAATCCTTCATTGGTCTTTCTCTATGAAAACTGGCAATCAAGTCTAATGAATTCATAACTTAGACTGATTTCAACACCAAGTGAACCTAAATGATCTGCAGAAGCAGTCCTGTATTCTGCAATCATGGTAGGTTTCATATTTTTATCATTATACAGATAAGTCAAGAAATCTAATTTCATATTTTATCATTATACAGGTAAGTCAAGAAATCTTGATTCGTGGAATATTCTGGTTGAAAGTCTCTGAGGTGCCCTAATTCTATTTGCCACTGACTCGGAGAATTCTTGAGGTAATTTGGTCCTGAGTCCAGATGCCAAACATGGAGGTTGAGATAAGACAGATTTTGGTGAAATCTATGACTATATGGTTGAGGAGATTTTCCCAATGAGGTAGAAGAGGGGGTTTTGTATCAGGTCCCAAAACCAGCTCAGCCCTGGCCATCCTGGTGCTACTACTATCATTTGGAAAGCATAAGTTCATTTTTAACAAGTTTTGGAATGAGAGATAATGGGCACAAGACATAATTGTCTGGTGCCTCTCATGACATATTCCATGCAGCTACTGCCATTGCATTGAGGTCTGGAACTGGAGAAACATACAGAGGTAGCTTGTTGTTCATTTTGGTTGCAAACAAGTCTGCCATGATTATTTCCCTGCATGAAAGACCATCTGCTATCACATAGACAGCACTGAATGTGGCGAACCCTTGATAAGAGAGATAAGTTGAGATAAGACACGACTTTTGTATTGTCTGAAGCAAATAGAACCCTCATTTTGAACATGAGTTTGACATGTCTTCATTGCAAGAAACATAGTCTTCAGTTCTAAAATACTTATATAAAGACTTGTCTGTGTGACCGACCACTTGCCACTGACTCAGATCTCCTAAATGTGCTCCCCAAACCCTGACAAATGCATGGGTGAATAACAGATTGTGTTCCTCTGCATGGAGAGGACAACCTACTAATACAATGTGGGTCCTTCCACCAACTCAGATGACTTTTCGAAATCTCTGAACAGGGAATCTGAATGTTCAGTGATTGGGTTATGTATTTAAATATGTTTTTATGTATCACTTAAAACAACCTCATACAATCTGCCCATACCGACTGTCTTTTCTAGAGAGGGTAGTATGACATTAGAATATGGGAGTGGTTGTCAAACTTGTTTGTAAACCCTCTATCATTTTTGTCAAAATACAGCACTTTTTTTCTTGTTGGGGACACTTCATCCTTGCTTAGGTCAAATCTGTAATCGAGGAAGTCAGTGTTGAGTTGCGGTTAACTCAGATTTTTTAAACAAGTTCTTAAACACCACTAGCTGTTTTGACTGGTCCAAGCAAATTTGCATAATATAGTGTGTAGTTACCAGTCATCCAGGTACTGATGAATGTGAATTCCCTTGTTTTTAAGCGCGAGCCTCAGTAGAGCTCATGCTTCTACAGATCTTTTTCTCACTCTGGACTTTGATGAAATTGTCAACACCTGTGGTTTCTGAATTTGCCTCTCTTGCTCTCCAATAGCTAAAAGGAAACGTGCTTTTGCCTTTTTCCCATTTATATGTCCTTCTGTCTCCGGACTTTGATGAAACTGAATTTCTTTCTCTTGCTCTCCAATAGCTAAAAGGACACGGGGGTTTTTTCCCATACATGTCCTTTTTGCATTGGACTTTAATCTGCTCACTGAAGTTGGAATTTCTTTCTGTCACGAGACTTTTGTAAATTCTAGTGCACTAATTGTGTCTCTGATGGCTTTGCGCTCATGCTAGGGGACCAAAACACCTTTGGGCCTTGTTAAGTATGAGCTTTACTTCTCTTGCTATGTGGGTGAATTCGAGAGGGGCCGTCAACTACCCATTTTACCCTTTGCAAATGGAGTTTCTGATTACCTCTCCATTTTGAATGTTAGAACCGCGCGATGTCTGTTTAACTCACTTAAATCTATCACGTCTCCATTTATTCCCCGGTTTTGGAACTTAAAATAATCTACTATCTATCAAATCCCAGACTTACACACATTCTTACTGTAGTTTTGGCATTTTTATGAAGCATTTGATGTACACAATTGAGAAGGAATGCCTGTTTCTTTCATGAATATCCACTTTGAATTCTGGGTATTCGTTATAATTTGTTTGTTTCAGTGCAAAACTGTAATGCCCCTGTTCCACCAAAGGATAAAACCCCGATTCGTCCTGGGACCCTTAATCCTTGAGTCGTTAAAAAGAACATGAATAATTGGTGGGGTAATGGAATCCTAATCCAGGTGTGGGATCAAGCCCAGATCGTCTGCAGGAAGTCTGAGACCTCATCAGACAACTCATGATCGTTCCCTGACTAAGAGGGGATTAAGCCACAATTGTGATATGACCGATCCTGTCTGGGACATACTGACAGGTCTCAGACTGGTCTGAGACCTACTTTGAGTTCCTGGGACTAATAACAGATTTCCTCAGGCTGCAATAGCCCATTTCTTCTTTTTCTTTTTGAATGGTGGGTCGGGGATGGATCTGGGACTAAGTCCCGACCGCCTGGGACTAAAATTAAACCGATCTGGCATTAACAGTCCCAGGAAGTCTGAGACAACATAAGATTGTGTAAATTAGGGTCTGAGGAAGTCTCAGGAAGTCTAAGACTGGAATATTTCTTGGTAGGGGCATAAGTGGATTGGTTACAGTCATAAAAAATATCAAACATGTATGATTTTTAAACCGACCACAACAGATCCAAACAGATTCAAGCAGACTGGGACTCTAAACTTTAACAAACCGATCCAAAAATTCCTTTGTCGGGAGTCTTAGTCATGTAGTGGAACAGGGGCATAACCATGCTTCAGAATGTGTGCAATTCAGGGATGGCATACCTTGTAGGAGAACAGCAAATGGCCTCCAGGAGGTGTAACTGTTAACATTAATTGTCCCTTTCTACAGCCACCATGACCCCCTGTGGTGGGTTGTGATGACTTGTACTGGATTTTGGTGTCATTTTGGCCATGAAAAGAACTTCTTGAATACAGGCTCTGAGAGTAGGAAGGGCTGTGGCTGTAATCTGATTTCCCCTTCTGGAACTAAAGATAGGTATATTATCCATTTGTTTTTGTCTCTTGGGTGATCTGTCTTGTTCGTATTTGTTCTCAACACTATTGAGCGCAGAAGGTGAGAAGAGATCTGCTGAAGTAAACCCAGATCTTCTGAGTCAATTCCAGTCATGTTCATGTAAGTGAGGAGCAGAACACTTGAGAATGGTATTATGTCTGGCCAATTCCATGTTGCAAGCCACTGTCATTGAGGATTCAGTGATGGTCTCTAATGCTTTCTCAATAGAAAAAATAGTTTTAAACAGGATTTAATTATAGCTGAGAAGTTCTTCAATGATTTTATTGAAGTTTTCATCAACTGAACCCAAACAAACTCGCAGCAGCTCCTCCATATCAGAAGCACACTTTTCTACTCTATTGAAGTTTTCATCAACTGAACCCAAACAAACCGATAAAATGGCTTACATAGCCCAGCATCTGTATGTTTCTGCATTTTACTGACTCGATGGTAGTAAACTGTCTAGTTGGCACAAAAATGGTGGCTGGATGTGGATTTTGAGAAAATGCTTCAAAAAGAATCCTGGCATTTGGGTGCAGTGGTGGATAACTGCTTAGTTGTTCTGTAAAATCTCATTACTGGTTTTATATATGGAAGGATGCTGATAGTAGACATTCACCATTGTCAGAAGGGTTATCAGCTACCTTCTTTTCCAATTCAGACCAGCGTAAATTGATTTGTTCTACTGGGGGAAAGAGACAAAGGGAGCACAGCCTGCTTTTTCTTCATGTCTTTAGATCCAAGGAATTTCTGCATATTCTACAGGTGTAGGCAGATCTAAAAGACTTCTAACCAAAGCTTAGAAGCTGTCGTCATCTGTCTCTTCCTCCCTAGTTGTAGAATGTCTATCAGAAATTGAGAGAAGACAAGGAACACAGGTTATTTAGGGAAGTTCTGGCCTCGGAGTTCTCTTCAGAATGATCATCTTTTTCTGAAGTAGTAGGTGTGTGGCGAGTTGAAGGTTGGTCTTTGGTGGGCTCTTCTCTAGCAAGTGCAGCCTCTGCCATGTTTATCTCACAAGGGGAAGCAGAGCTTTTACTTGTTTCCAGTGCTGTAATACAACCTTACCTTGCATAAGATCTAGTTGGGCTACAATTAACCGCAGAGGATCTGTAGAAGATGTGGAAGTAGAGGATTTGTCTTTTGAAGAGGTAAATTAGGTTACAGAAGACTGAAGTTCATTAATTTTCATTAAATTGTCTCTTTCGAGAGAGATTCTTTAGTTTTCTTCTCATACGCCTTCCTATAACAACAAGTTTTCTTCTGATCAGCTGTAAATTCTAGGCAAATAAAGCAATCCTCCTCTTTGGAAGTAACAGGTCATCACCTTTATTTTTGTCTCTACAAGATAACCAGAAATGATAATCCCAATTGAAGGCAATATGGCAACAAGGCAAGCTTCTGTCCCTTGGTCTCAACTTGTCCTTCCACTGAAAAACTTCGCAGAAGTAAACTATACAATGTTGTTGGCTCTCTCGCGACCAAAATTAAAGTGAAGCTAGACGGGGTTTCAGGAAATAGGTGCATGTGCATTCACCACATGCACACTAGTACTGACAAGAATATTTCTTTAAAAATATTCTAGTTTGTTTATGTTTGCTCCCGCCAACACATTGCAGTAGCGAGGATAAGGTAAAGGTGTTTTAGGCAATAAAATAGGTTTGACAGAGCACTTCCTGCAACAGTTCTTGAAGTCGCATTATCCAAACTTTCACAAATGGTGCAAAACGTTTTATAGTTGTAAACCGTCAAATTTTGGGGGGGATCCTTCAGGGTTTGGGTAATATCATTAGAAGGTAGATTCAAAGCCATAAGCAGACAGCTGTTGGATGTGATTGCCAGAATCTCAAGAATTTGGAATGTTTAGTTATTAAAAATGGTTAAGCTAATTTTAAATTTTACTTATTTTCAAAATATATTGTTTTCCATGAGCTGAAAATTTTGGTAGAGCAATAGCTTATTTGCATCTTGTTTTGCAATATATACTAGTCATAAACATTTTCATAAAATTTAATTTGGTAGAACAATAGTTATTTACATCTTATTTTCTAATTTACACTAGTCATAAAAAGTTTCATAATTTTTACTTGAATGTTTCAATGTGGACTGGCCTAATCTTTTAGAAATCTGTTTATTCTCCATAGATGGAAAGTCGAAGTATTCAACAACAAATTGAAAGACTAAAGATAAATTAATAATTTTATTAGTTTTTTTAACCTTCACAATGTTCTGGCAGTCATGATACTGTTGACTGCAAATTTTTACAACTGAACAAGTCTGATAGCGAGCACAAAGGATTTGGCACAAGATCACAGACCCCTGCTGTATCTCTCAAGACTTGGTTTCATAGTTTGATCTGTGTTACACATACACACACTTGTCACAAACATACAACACTGACTACTTGTTTCATGTGTTAATTGCTCAACACTTTGAAAGCCACACATGCATCAACAACCTTTTATGTGGAATTTCAACTTGGTAAATAATGTTGGAAGATTTGTGCAGTCGTTTCCACTTGCAAAGTGTTTATTTTTTTTTTTTTTGGTCCCAAAAGATTCTTGAAATAAATATTTAAACTCTGTATAGGATCTACCACTGTTGAGTAAGTACATGCTTGTCTTTACTTTGATTTGCCAGATGAAAAAGTGGAATAAATATGAAGCTGCAGACAATCGTGGACATCCCTTTTTTGTCTTAAAATGGCATATTGACCGACGGAAATTTAGAATACCCGGGTGTATATGGCTTACTCCAACAATTTCATTGAAATGGTTTAAGAGATATTTAACAAACGGTACATTAACCAACAAGAATTATAATTAACAAGTGAATAAAGTTTACACATTTCAGTTCTAACAGAAGACATAACACTTAATACTGCGGTCCTCACAAGCAATGAACCAGGTACTTAACTATTTCTCCCTTGCTGTGTGTCTAAATTCAGATACTTTGAGAACCAAACTTTCTACGATGTGAATAGTAGCTCAATATAAAATCACAAATACAAATTCATAGCTCAGGAAATCTTTTGTTTGAAAATAATATAACACAGGGTTAAGATCTCAATTAAAAAAAAACAAAAGATCTCCTGAGCTGAGGAATTTCAAACATGTTTTGTTTAAAGTGCAAGAAATAAAGGAAATACAGAAATAAAAGTACTGATAAGGCTTCAACAAAGAATTTGAGAACAGAAAAATAGAGGAATATAACAAAATAAATCTAAACTCAGCAAAAGTTAAAACTCTGTACACTATCCACCCTATAAGTGACTTGACTAATGAATACATGAAGACTCCAACAAACTGCTAAACCAGCTACACGAGATGAATGAACACTTGATGAATAGCAGGACAAAACAATGTTTGTAACTATTAAGGGTCCAGTATGACCTGGTACTCCGAGAAACTGCACTAACAAAAAATAATTTACAAGCATTACATTTTTGGGTACACTATAATATGAAGGCATGCTCTTCAAATATTACTAAATTATCCACTGGACAATATATATGTACACGTCTTGACCTCATAGTTACATGTACCAATTTAAAAAAATATTCATAGCTGAGAACCGTATAACCGGTCACTAAGTTTCAAATGATAGGTGGGATTGCTCAGTCTACTTATTTTTACCAAGACGGCCCCTTTCATTGTAAGATACATAATATTTCTTTGCAATACTGTGAAACTAACACAATTCAGGAAAATACTACCCCCGGTAATGTTAGAATTACGATATTCTATCTACTACCCATTTTAAGTTTAAAGTTACCCATACTCGCATTTAATGATCTAACAAAATATTGAAAAAATACACACACAAAAACTATAATATTTTACATATTAGACCATTTTAATGATTGTGCAAATATAATGATGAGATGACGGAAATGAATAAAGTCCATGATACAACACCACCCCCCCCCCCCCCCCCCCCCCATTTATTTCCTCTTTATATTGTCCCCCTTACGATGGCCAGTGTGTTCACATACATTTCCAAGGCTGTGTCTGTATGAGACGAGTACATCAGACTTTGGAATGCACTGTGCTGGCAGATGTTGGTGGATGAGTCGATGTTGTTGGTGAGTTTACAGCTCGTCATGATCTTCTTTGTCGCCTTCCCCCTCCTCATCTTCAGCCTCCTCCACATCCTCGGCATCCTAACAATGTGGACAAAATACAAAAAGGTTAAAATCTGCAAGACAGGGTTGCCGATATTGATGTCCTAAGACATATACCAATATAATCATTTTAAGTACAAGTGTAAACTTACACTGCAAATGTTTGAAATAAAGCCTAAATCTGAAGAAATTGTACTCTTATGATACTTCTCTCACGTTTTTGTCGTTTTTGATGAACACTTTCATGTTTTGATTTGGTAAAGTTCACTTCCTGTCGGTGGCTGGGGATATGCTGGAACAAAATGTTTTCAGTATCCGGATTTGGACAATTTAGTAGACAAGCTCAGCCTCATAATGTATGCCGATATCGAAATATTTTTCCACTCAGTATCGATATTCGCAAAGCCAAACAATTTACCCATTAGCAGATTGTAGGTCACTTTCAACACCTAAAGTGATATCGGGACTGGTTTGAGTGGCATCCAACACGTTGCCAGATGACATCTGCACAGAGGGTATAGCCAGGTGATTACATGGTAAACTTGTGTATTCAGCCAGTGAAGCATTAAGGGGTGGGGTGGGGTTGGGGGATAAAAAAAACATGTCAATGATGTATGGTATTATCTTTCTCACTTTTGCCAACAGTTTCTAATGTGGATATTTATTAAAAGAGTTCTTTTTAATTTTGTTCTTGGTCCAACATAAATGTGGTTCTTCGCTTTACAATATTGTTCCTCTTATAAAAAATCACCAATATTATTTATATACGCACAATCCATTTTAGCTGAAGTACAGTCAACAGGTATGTGGCTCTGGCATTATTGCAGGTAATACCAGGACAGACTTTCTGCATTTCATTAATGTAGTCATGAAGCAGTTAGATTGTTGAGCCAAAGAGATGAGGATTACAAAATAACATTTAAAACAGACTATTCATAGTAGTTTTTATTTTACAAGGAAACAATCCCCATAACTTGGAAGGAATTAATATGCGTCCTTTCATCCCCAATTTTCACCCACAAACTTACTCTAACAGGACTGGGTCCTATTCTAGCCAAAGATTCCTATCAAAAGTGACAGTACGACAATTTGAGAAGAAAATTTGAAATTTTTAACGCAGCAGTAAATACAAATTTGGCAGGCCTTAAAAGGGGAGTACTAATTTCTGACAGCACAGTACTATACAAGATTATGGATCACTGATCAAACTGACCACTTTTATACTTTCATGATATATTTGAAAATAAAGGATACAACTTTGACTTACATTGAACTTGAACTCTTACCATTCACACAGAGATTACATGGAAAAGCAAAGTAACATAATTGATTTACACAGCAAAGAAGATTTTTACTTTATAATGGGCAGAAACACCAAAAGCAATCTTAATTACACTGAAAAATAAACAAAATGAACACCGAGGTTTCTACTTAACACAAACAGAACACAACCATTTCCACAAAAAAAAAAAAAAAGAAATATTGTAAGAAATAGTGAAGTATTTCTGTGACGAAAGATTTTGCAAGAGATAAGTCATGTTCTTAATTTAGCAATACTTCAGTGGGACTTCACATGACAAGCTGGATATTAAATTTGTTTTATTCTGGTTTCTCTTAAAATTCATGTTTTACAGTTTGGGTTATTCTGTGAAAGAAAATATTGCAAGATATCAGTGATGCTCTTGATTTGGCTATACTTCAGGTGGGACTCCACATGACAAGCTGGGTTTTAAATTTGTTTTATTTTGGTTTCTCTAAAAATTCATGTCACCTTTACAGTTTGAATTATACTAAAACAAAATAAGAGAAATGTTGTTAACTTTAGGAAACTGGTTCCACAAGAATTATACAAGTTAACCAAAATACAAGGTTACAAAGCAAGTAATGGGAGATGGGAGGGTGGTTACTGCAGGAATATTCTAAAGCATTTTAATAGAAGCAATACGACAGTCTTAAAGAAGGGTTCCCTTAGCAACTATAACTTGTGTCAAAATATTAAGTCTTTGAACACCATATTTGTTTCACTTCACTTTTGTTTCTCTTTATATTTCAGAGTGTGATAGTTTTTAACAATTTGACATGTTGCATCTTGCTTTTTTATGCCATAATTCATTTTTTTTTTATATATATAGATAGCCATTTGAGTGTTGGGATACCTACACAATAAAATTAAATCCCTTAATACCTGCACAACCTGAATAGTGCACCCCATTTCAGATTTTTTAATAATGAATTAATGCACATGTAGAATAATAAAGTGGTGTACCTCTTCTTCAACTGCCACTCCTCCACTTTCTACATATTTAGCCATGGCCTCCAAAGTTCTCTCACCGGAATAGTCCATAATCTACATACATAAACAAAGAACCACCCACACCATAAAGATTCTACATAAATCAAACAATCACACCCCCACAAATAATAATGTCTCAAAGGCACTGGTTACAGCAAATATGTGAAAACAAGATCTGCAACAATATCCCGTGGATCAAACTTCTGGAGTACTAGACTGAAACGGAAGGAATGATTTGCACAATAAAATGCACTGAGAAAACTAAACCAGACCTCGAGTACAAATGAGATGAAATTTGGCCTGCAATAACTTTAACTGACTTGTGTGATGACAGGGTTTGTCACAATGTAATAAACTTGAAGAGAAGCCATCAGCAAGTGGGTGAAAATTTCCATTTTTTGAAATTTTGAAAAATATCAATAGCATCAATGTCTTTTCTTTCAAGTCAATTATGACAGGCCATGTAATTAAAAAAAAATACGAGGCTTAAACAAATAAACTAATTTTCCCTCAACAAAATAAAACTTATAACATAGATGAACTGAATGCCCATGTATATGAAAACACAAAGGGGTAACCAAAGGGTTTTTTAGGTGCCTTGGTTACCTCCTCGTCGAAGTCTGGTTTGGCCTTCCCGGAACTTTGTACAAAGGCCACAAATTCATCCAAAGTTCTCTTGCCATGGTAGTCAATCACCTATTAGTAAGGCGACATGCAGCAGTTAGACAGAGAGAGACAGAAAATTTGTATACATGACAAGAAAGGAAAAGAAATGGTGAAGAAATTCTTGGCATAAGCTATGCCTTAACACCACAGCCACATAAGGTTTTCTTAAATACAAAATTCTGACCAAAGCTTTGTAATCATGACATGTGGGAATGATACTAAAATGACTAAAAGAATTTTGTTTTACCCTAAAAAAGGAGTTAATTGTACCTAATTGTAATAAATTTATCTTCAAGGTCAAAATAGGGTGAAATAAGTACCAACTTATGATCATTGCCTTTTATGACTGTGGGGAGAAATTTTTTAACAGATAAAATAATAACAAAAAATAAAGGACAACATGCATGGTCACATGATGCACAGCCGCCACATGAAGGTTAAGAAATATGATATAATGAAAACAAAGCTGCCTCTACAAAAATATAAATCTGTCAATAAGTAGCATACAAAAATAACAACAACGCAAGAAGCGGATCAACCCCCACTAAAAATATGCTGCTTGGTGGGCCAATGTGTTGACACTGTTGCCATGGCAGTGGCTGACATGGTTACCTCATCATCATCTTCTTCCTCCTCATCATCATCATCTTCTTCCTCATCACCTTCCGCCATGTCATCTTCATCCTGCTCTTTTCCGTCACTCTCTACAAACTTGGCGAAACTTTCCAAGGTTCGCTTGCCCTGGTAATCTATGATCTGAGAGTGGCCAACAGTACAAATTTATATCAAACATTTACAAATGAACAGGCCAATGAAAATTTAACTGACAGGTACCAAGAAGCAAACTGGGAAACACATTGACAGAATTCAACAACTACAATAGAGACTCTAGAGTAGAACCAGTGAAAGGAATTTCAGCGCAAGTGGAACCTGTTCTGATATTTACGACATCTGGGCCCGGTTTTCACAGAAGGACTAAAAATACTTGGATTCTTAAGACTCTTGTCTGTGAACTCAGGCTAAGTCTGTTGTCTTAGACTTACAGGGTTTCACAAAGCTATAAATCCCAAGTTTTGGTTTAGTCTATTCAGGATTAAGCTTAACTTTCATAACCAAAGACTTAAATATGACTGCCATCAATTTTTCTCACTTCAAAATGCCCAATAATAAAGAATAGCTATAAAGCACACCTCACTAAATTAGTCTTTCAACATTTTCGTATGGCTATAAGGCTTTCCATTGAAAGACAGCATTTTACCTAAGATGAGTTAAAGGATCTATGTCACCAGTAACATTAGAAATAAACTGCACATGGCACAAAAAACTAGTGGTTATTTCATAAGCTTGGATTTGGGTAAGTTGCCCTTTGTGACACCCATTTAAGAGCCTAGACTCCGCTAAGACAAAAAGCTCACATTTAAGAACCTGACTTAGCCTAAGTCTACAGGTTTACATGGATTAAATTAGGCTGTACATGTGCAACTAAAATCCGAAGATTTTGCAGGTTCTAATTAAAAGGTCTATTGTAGTACATCTGTGAAGCACATGAAAACCAGTGTCAAGTCACAGTGTTGGAATCTGTGTTGATAAAGAACTCATAGATCAATAAGAAGGCACAGGACCAGATGCTTCAGCGACAATGGGTAGATAATTTGTTTTGGAAGTACCCTTCAATATGTGATTCAACCGAATGGTGTTTACTGTGACTGACCTAATAATCAAGCCTCCTACCACACATCTATCAATTCTGTGATCTAAAATTTCAACTTTCAAGAAATGCTGAAGAACATACTTTTCAAGTATTGTGTTTTTGTTTTAAGCAACTTGAATCCCCATAAAAGGTACTTTCAAATCAAACAAGAATTCTTAGAATAACACACAAGAGTGTATTTCAAATACACACACAAAAGGGAGCCTTAAATTCAACTCATTTCATTCACCACTTCTGCACAATTTACTCGTCAAAACCTCACTTGCATTAAAAAACAAACAAACAACCCCACCATTAGTTTTTGTTTCAAGAAACCTGAAGACTAATTGAAAGCATTCATTAATGAGTTGAACTTTGATGCTTGTGTGCAAACGCACACCAGCACGAGACAGTGGAAAGCTGAAATACAAGATGAAAACACAGTGTACAACAATGAAACATCACAAGTAGGAACACACAACCTCTGGTAGTGCAGGCGGTTGGTTAACCATTTCCTCGGAGGTTTCTACGGAGTGGTTAGTCACCCCTCCATTTGCCACAAACTTTACGAGGTTTGGTAAAGTTGTGTCTTGGTCAAAGTCAAGGATCTTGGTGAAAAGAAATGCACATTATAAAAGGCAATTTAAAAACATAAGTAACATAGGTTGTCAAAATTATGTCTACATTATGCACACAAGTATTTAAACGCATTTTTTTGTTGTTGTTTCTATTAATGCTACATATCTTACAGATGTATCTTCAAAAGACTTAATTTATTCAATCATTTTTCCAAATTACAACTGCTCAATGACATATGAAAGTGTCTCTTTCTCTAGGTTTATTTTGGAACATGCTCTAAATAGGATATTTATGCAGGCAGCTAATAGCTTTGCTCTGATCATGATTTATATGCTAAGGCTATGACTGCTATTTCTAGAAGAGTTTATGCTAAGGATCTATAGGCACTCTGAGGTTCTCTAATTGTATTTAAGTCTTCACAATAAGGGCTTTATCCTTGAACTTACTGGGAAATATTACACTTTTTTCTCTGATAATATCAGGTTTTTCCCCCCAACATTAGCATGTTTATAGAGTAAGAAATGTAAAATTCGCCACATATCTGAAATTCGCCACATGTGGAAACACTAATAAAATTAGTGAATTGAGGTGAGATTTGTTGAATGCATAGTAGATTAAGGTTTTTAAGACAAAACATTTTCTTTCATAGAATTAAGTAAGATTTTTTAGAGGTGGTGAAATTTAGATTTCTGGTGAATTTTAGATTCCTTACTCTATCTTACCTCTTCGCTGTCCTTGGGGAAGAATTTAAGTGTTGGGAAGCTGTGCACTTTAACATCCTCCACTTCATTTGCAGTGGCATCCATTTTGGCGATCACAATATCTTTGTTGTCAGAAAATTTCTCTGCCAGCTCGTCCCAGATTGGAGAAAGCTGCTTGCAGTGACCACACCATGGGGCATCTGAATTGGGGCAAAATATCAATACTTCAAAACATCAAACTTACAATGTATTTTCAAAATATCTTTGCTTACCCAGGTTTGATTCACTAGTATTTTGTATTCAATTTGAGACTTATAATCCACAGGAACACAGCACACAGAATATATATCATTATTTTTCAGACTTTAAGTTGTATCACACATGGTGTCAGTACTTTGCTAAGTAAAATTAATCAGATATACATAAAACACCATCAATGACTATTGTGTACACTAACTACAGGTCAATCAGCTCTATACACAATGTGAACAAAGTCCTTTGAGGCAGGTAGAGTAAATGTACATAATCCACTCACAGAACTCAACAAAAACATGCTTGCTCTTGTCCTTGGCTACCTCTGCAAAGTTCTTGCCGACCAGAACCTTCACTGGCTTAGCGTCCCAGTCCTCAGGTACCTCTTCTGTCATCAAGTGAGGCTACCAAGTCATATGCAAAATATAATATCATATTTACTTATTATGATGATCTAGACTTGGCCATCTCCTCAGCCATTGGGGTTTTTCAATCACACAGCTACTAAGAATGTACGACATCTCTACTCTATGAATGATTAAAGATCAATTAAATTGCTACAATTTTTAATTGACTCATGGATAAAAAGTGCATTTTATTGAAAATAGATTAAAGTTTAGATATTAATTAATTTAAGTTAAAAATTTTTTAACATATTTAACTCAATACGGGTACTTCATAGAAATGTTACCTTATCACTTAAGACAAACATTTAAACACCATGCACTTATTATCTTGTTCGTTGTTTTTGATAGATACAATAACCAAGACATAAAAAGTATAAATTCTTGTTAAATTTTACATTTAGCCTAAATGCAAAATTTTATGTATAACGTGTAACTACTTTTTAAATTATTACGTTAAAACAGTCATCTGGGACCAAGTGTTAGATTGTAAAAAAGTGTCAAACTTTGAAATATGAACAATCAATTTAAAGTTTTAATGAATAAATGATCATGATTAAGACATAGCAGATGACACCCAACTATTAAAATCTTCATGATGAGTTCAGCAAATATGCGCCATTACTGGACCAAAAAACTAGAAATCATTTGTATTCACTGAAATTTAAAGGGAATTTAAAATGAAATTTAAATACTCATATTTAGGGACCACTTCAGCAAATATGCATATTCACTGAAAACTTTAGTACACAAATTTACTGATTTCACATATTTTAGTCATTTTGTGCAATGATTGAAATGACTAATAAACAAGCATTATGACTAATTTTTCAGTAATTAATATACAGGATACCTCAACAATTCACACAATAGGCCAAAGATATCAACATGTATTCACCTTGACTTTGCCATCGAGGACACCCTGTACAAAAGTCTTGATGGACTCTGTTCCCAGATCATCGGTCTCAGGCTTGAATTTGGTCATGTCCTCTCCAAGGGTGATATACCTCATGGCAGGAACCTCCTCCTCCTTCAGCCCAAAGAACTCGAGGATACGCCTGTTATCATCGTCATCAGAATCAATGTAGATAAACAGAGTCTGAAAAGTAAATTGATAGCTTCTGAAAACTACTCTTATTCAAAAAGATAATGCCTAATAAACATATAAACGGTATATGAAAATTGTCCATACGGACATAAGTAAACAGGGTCTGCAATCTAAACGAGCCAACGAAGCCAACTACAGCGAATACATATATGTAAATTCACTGGGTTGAATGAGTAGATTAAAAAGGACCTCAATGTAAAAGTGGCAGCACAGACCCTAGACTGTAAATCTGTTAATGTATATAAAAAGTGTGAATATGCAAATGTTGTAAAGGAAATACTCTAGTACTTTTACTTTATAAAGTATGGCAAGGTTGAGGCATAAGTGATGTATAGATGGTCATCTTGTAAGGTGTATTTTTCTTCTTTTATAATTACCTTTTCGTGTAAAATGGTAATCATTTGGTGAAGAATTGAACCAAGGTAGTGCACAGTAGCGGGTACTGTTAAGGTGGATTTAGCCTGGCACTCACAAACTCCATGTAAGCTCTGTATTAAATGTTTTTGAACTGCTCCTAAATTACCCCACGCACATTCACACAAGTAAAAGTACTGTGGCATCACAGTGATGGCATCATTGGGAATGACTGCAAGTATCAGCAATTACCTTGACTTTTTTGGTAAACCTTACTGTATGTGTGAAAGGATATGCACAATTACCTGGTTTTTACCTCACATGGAATATCTGAACCATAATACCTGGGACTGAATTTTAAATTCAAAAAGGCAAACACACCTTTCCCTTGAATGCAGCAGCAGCCTCTTTGTATCCCTTCAGCAGATCATCAAATCCATCCGCAGCCTTCTTTACAAACATCAGCAGGTGGTTCTTGATCTCACCACCAAATATTTTCTGAGCAGACTGAAAAATAAACAATCCAAGCTTTCTTTGTAAGAATTAGGGTGAGTTGCAAAAAGCATTAGTATTTGGTTAACAAGTCATTAAATTATTTGGTATCAAAAATATACATCACATTATATAGTGCCCAATACCACAGCCTTGGATAATTATAATGCTTCATATTCTGTATACTGATAAAAACAGTAAACAAATTTAAAAACTGGAGGTTCATATTATACACAGTGCTCTAGCTATTACTGGACCAAAGAGGCAGTAACTTTCATCTAAGACTTACCTCCTGTGTGAATTCAATCACCAATGGAAGCTGGTTTCCAGCAATGAAGTTCTTGATGTTCTCCGCTGTCATTTCATCACTGAAGTCATTGCGTCCTTCATCAAACTGTTATAAAATAATATGTGGATCAAACATGCTGCTTTCATATGAGTTGACAACTTCACTTAAGCACTTAATTATATCACTACAAATGATGCTATCATTGTGATAGGGCTTTGAATCAAATGTATGCTATCTTGAAGCACACAACAAAGTTTAAACAAAAAGTATATACATGTAGATATAAAACAGGCAAAAACTGACAATACAGCAATAATGTCTAAAGAAACATTCGCCAAACTGATTAAATTGCAAAAAATTAAGAACTTAAAATTTTATAAATAATAACTACAAATTGGTGAAACAGAATGCTGACCTTCTTGAATAGAACAATGCTGTCTTTCTTCATTTCATAATTCTTGAACACCTCGTCATTAGATGTAATTCCAAAAGGTACATCATCGATCTCTGCTGCAACCTCCAAGTAAGTCTTGGCATCAGCTGATTCTTGGTCCTAGTAAAAGTATTAACATGGTTAACTCAAAAGCATGGTCAACAGGCTAAAACATATGGAGTCCTTTGAAGCCAGATCATCACAGTACAAAGTTAAAAACAAAAGACAAATCAGTTAGTCTGTCAGTATTTTAAAATATTTTATATAATATTTAAAATAAATCTGCCTCCCGTGAGCAATAAACATTTTATATCTACTTCCAAACACTTAACCTGAATCTTTTTGATTGTCAAAATACTTTATTGCTAACCATGATACACATCAAAAAGGCTGCATTGTTGGGCAATTAATTTTTTTTTGTGTTAAATTAAGTGGACAGGCTAACCAGGCTGGAAACCTACCCACGGGGACAAGTAAATAGGCAACAAAATTGAGATCTGGGAACATCTAAGAAACAACCCACAAGATATTTTCACATAAAAGAACTTTTATGTCTTTGAAGGGGGACATAGCTGTGGAATACGGCTCTTGAAACATCCTGGTGTGAAAAAAGGCAAAAAACATGGTGTTTTTGGGGAATGTTATTCTGCTAAAAATCAAAATAAGTTACCAGGGCTTTACAACAAACAAAATCAGGTGTTTTGTTCATTTTCACTAGCATAGTAAAACTTAACTTCAGTGTACATGTGCCACGATTTAGAACTCAAAATGGCTTTGGCAATATTATATTAAATGGATGTCATTTTTACCCAGCACAAAGTCAAATGAGAAAATTCAACAAAATTACAGATTATTTTATTGTTTTGATTAAGCATTGGCCATTCAAAAACCTAAAACAATGACATTTTCAAAAACCAATTCCCAAAGAATCTTTACAGATTTACTCGTTTCTACCATCATGAAATGAAATACCAAATGTAGGTATTGCCATGTTCTATTTTAGTGCATTTGTAGCCCTTAATAGTGATTTTGTAGTGAATAAGTGACGACACTTTATAACCTCCATCTCGCTTGTCAACAGATATTATGGACGGAATAAAACTGTAGGAAACAAAATCCCATATATTTGTGCATTTGGGGGATTTTTATTGCACTTTTGTAGAGAAGAAACATGCATGTTTTGATTTCTTGAGCTTTACTTCCTCTGTTTTAATGGTTTTTACATGGGCAACCTCCCAATGTACATATATTTGATACTGACCCATCCTTAATTGTAACACGAGAGAAACAAAATTGGGACAGTGGAGCGAGTACATAAAATTCAATATTCACATAACAGGATGGATAATAGAAACTTTGTAATATGTCTATTACTACAACTCTTGTTACTTGTTGACCAGCATCCTACCTTGAAGAAACCAATGACGACAACATCATCCTTGTCCACTGCAGCCTTGGCAGCATCCACTGAGTCTAAGGCTACAGCTGGAGGTCCAGTTTTCTTCTTCAACCAGTTGACAATGTCTGCAGACTGACGGCCTCCTGTTTGAAAGTAAAGTCAAAAGTTAGACTTTTATGCTAATTTTAACAGCTAGGTTACATTGGGACAGGACATCAGTTTTTCTCACATGTTGTCACAGGCTAGGAGAGGGAGTCAGATTCTCTGCCAAAATAAAATGTTACAGTAGTACATCTAAGCTGAGCTTCTATCTGAGTTGCACTCTGTACTACTTTTATTACTTAATATTTCATGAAATACACCTGATGGATTGAACCAAAAGCTACCGTTTCAAACATGTATGGATTGTTGGATTAAAACTCAAATTAAGCATTGTAATGACTTTTATAAAAGATACTAAAAAGTCATATGTACGCAAAATGTTAACAAATTAAAACAACTGAGGGATGCTGACTACTGGACTTTGTTAAACCCCCAAATATTGTCTCAAAGTTGCATCTAGTAGGAGAAGAGGTTAACCCACAAACAGTATTACGATCTTACCAATGCAAAATATGTATTCACTAGATGTAGAAAGAGTGGTTGGGAGGCGAAGTTTCGTGTAACATAGTGCCAAAAGACTAGATAGCAGCAACCAGTGCATTCTATTGCATTAGTGCACATACCTAAAAGGGGGAAAAACCTACACATTTATACCTATCCTATTCATATCATCCAGTACAAATACATTATCTGTAGATAATGAGATCAACATACTTTAAATATTCAAATGTAGTATCTGTAAATAACTTGTAAAGTTACACTTTCATGTGTCTTCTTCATAACATGGAAGTGATGCAATCCACAAAATATATGTATCAAAAGCAAGAACATGTTTAAACCTCAGTCTTTGGACTGTAATGGGTCTCTCTCGTGCACATGCAAGATAGTCAAGGTAATGAAAATGAAAAACTCATGTTGAATACATTAAAACTAAATGCCAAATGACTGGGCTTTAATGAACCAATGTATAAACATGAGTGAGTTGAACAGGACTTAAAAGTTCACTTTTGCACCCAAAAATTAAGCAACAAACAGGACTTGCATCACTTATCCAGAACACCAAGCAGAACAACAGTCTCACCTTGATATTCTGTAGCTTTTCCTTCCCTGAAAAATTTGATGGTGGGATAGCCACGAACTCCATATTTTTCAGCTAGATCAGTTTGTTCTGTGGCATCAACCTTGCCAAGTTTCAGCTCGGATCCCTCTTCCTTGAGAGTGGTAGCTGCCTTGGCATATTCTGGTGCCAAAGCCTTGCAGTGACCACACCAAGGAGCATCTGTAAATTAGCAAGTCACATTACAATTCAGTAAATGGGTGGTATTTACCACTTATACCAATGGCTTTGGTCAGAGTTTGGTGGGGTTAACCTTTTTGAAGAAAATATGCTTTAATAGCGATTGTTGCACTCCCAACACTTTGTTTTATGTGAGGGTTTTTGCTAATAATTATTTTCATTGGTTAATTAAATAAATTAGGTCTCACACCATTATATGAAGTTCAACTGTAAATTTGACCTGACTTGATGAAACAGCAATTGACGAAACTTAAAAAAAGTTACCTATTAAGGCCAGAACAGGGAATTTACTGCAACTGCAATCAATTCACAAAGAGCCAATAGTAAGTGGGTAACACTGTTGATCAATAAAGGGCGATATTTATTGCCTTTGGGAGAGCGCTTCCAATATCAATTTAGAAATGCATATATCGAAATAAACATTTTGTGTATAACATAAACTTAAAATATGTAATTGAATTAAACCTCATATCTGAAGAAATTCTAAAACTTCATACTGCATTTTTGTACATTTAATGACCAGAACTGACATGCGTTGTGTGATAATCTTCACTTCCTGTTATGAATCTCATTTGAATGGGCATATACTAAAACAAAACTTTTTTTGGTATCCCAGAATCAGAATGGTTATGACACCATATCACTCTCCTAATATCATCAGTCACTGAAATATTTCACATTTAATATCAACTTTAATATTTGACTTTCATCATAAGCAATGGAAATTAGGCTTGGTATATCTAAATATTGCAAATAACACTCATTTTGTCTAATGTTTTACTAAACTAGATTGGGCCAACTCGGCGCCAACATATCCCCAGACAGGTCATCACTCACGCCACAGGTTTTGATCGGGAATTTTTTAAAACATAATTACCCATTATTATATGAACTTCAGCACATCAATCTACTCTGTTTATATCTTCCAAGGAAGATGGTGTATCCCCAGACGCCGAATACATAACTCAAATTATATTTTCAATCTTCCTGCAATGATAACTCTAAACCTATTTTCAAAGTATTTAAATGATTGATGATTGAATGTCCATTCTAAAATAATAATCCCAAAAGAGCATATCTGTTTCTATATTTGTTGACAAATAAAATATTATTTTTAACTCAACTCATCATACTTTTCAATCTTCCTTCAAAGTATTTAAATGATTGATGATTCAATGTCCATTCTAAAATTCATAATCCCAAAAGCGCATATCTGTTTCTATATTTGTTCACAAATAAAATATTATTTAAAAAAAAATTATTTATATTATTATTTTATTATATTATTTTTAGAATTTGCAAATTGTTTTCAGTTATTCATTTCCTCTATACCTATATATGTGGTCCATATATATGCAACCTAAATATGTGACACAATCTCAGTTCTGACTCCCCTTTGTGTTATATGTAATGAAGCCCACCACCTCCCACCCCCACCCCTCTCCCCTTCTCCACACCTCTCTCACTATTACACAAGATCTGCAACCCCATTGAGTTCTTTGTTTCTCATCTGATATCATTAAATACCTTTGTTTATTTAGTGTCACTCAATATAGCTGGAGGTCCCAGAGGTGGGTGGGGGGAATCCGGGTGGGGGATGCATAAATGGTAAACAAACAATCTATATAAAAGGGGTACTCAAATACAAAAAGAATTGAGAATTTTAAGTATGTGATTATCAACTGAAATGAGTTCATAACTGTAGGAGCTGTGTCAAAATTAACTGAGGCAAGTTGAATAAAACTGGGCTAGTTGAGGGTTAAAAATCCCCTACTTTTACTACATAAGGATATAATTTCATTAATATTGGGACTTAAAGCTCACTTAAAGTGTCCATTTTGTCTACTTGAATATGTTTAACCAGTTTCATTTTAAAAAGTTAAAAACTCAGCAAGCAGAGGTATAACACACAAAAATAAGTTCTTAAAAGACTAAGATAGCCATAACATTATTAATATTCAAAATTTAAATAGACAGGCATTTCCTTTTAAAAATTCAAAGATTTCAGCTCTATAACCCACATAGTTTGACAGTTACTGGGCTTTAAAGTGGCATAATGTCCATAAATTGGGTTTCTGTGGGCATTTTACAATTGTTAAAGAGACCTTAGCAATTAAACAACAGATCTGAAACTTTTTGGGGGACATACATAACAAACAAAAATTATATATAATACAGTTTAAGACTTGTCACACTAAGCATTTCCAAATAACAGGGCAAAATACGGAAAAAATGTCCAAAAAGGCACTTGGGCGAGTGTCTATGGCCCTCATACACAGGTTAAATGTCTACTAAAAACCTTGATTTTCGCCATATGTAAAAAGGACATAATAATGCATTCCCAGATGGGATTTCAGCTCCATCAATCACATAGTTTAACAGTCACAGGGCTTAAAGGTGGTTAAAAAGTCCAAATATTGGGTCTCTGTGGGCCTTTTAGAGATCTCGATGTGGCTTTCAAATTAAAGCTTCAGACTTAAAATTTGTTACATACTAAGATTACACATAGAATATGTATCTAATAAAGTTTGAAACTTCTCAGACTTACCATTTCCAAGTTACAGAGCAAAATATGTGAAAAATGTCTTAAAAGGGTCACTCAGGTGGGTGTTTAAGGTCCTCATACACAGGTTAAATGTCTACTTGAAGCCTTGATTTTTGGCACATGTAAAAAGAACATAATAATGTATTCCCAGATGAGATTTCAGCTCTATCAGTCACATAGTTTAACAGTCACAGGCCTTAAAATTGGCAAAAAGTCCAAATACTGGGTCTTTATGGGGCCTTCTAGAGACCTAAATGTGGCCTTCAAATTAAAGCCTCAGACTTAAAATTTGTCACATACTAAGATTACACATAGAATATGCATCTAATACAGTTTGAAACTTCTTAGACTTACCATTTCCAAGTTACAGGGCAAAATATGTGAAAAATGTCTAAAAATGGTCACTCGGGTGGGGATTTATGGTCCTCATACACAGGTTAAATGTCTTCTTAAAGCCTTAATTTTTGGCACATATATAAATAACATACTAATATCTTCCCAGATAGGATTTGAGCTCTATCAGTCACATAGTTTGACAGTCACAGGGCTTAAAAGTAGCAAAAAGTCCAAATATTGGGTCTTTGGGAGCCTTTTAGAGACCTCAATTTGACCTTCAAAATTAAAGCTTCAGACTTAAAATCTGTTACATACTAAGATTACACACAGAATATATATCTAATACAGTTTGAAACTTCTCAGACTTACCATTTCCAAGTTACAGGGAAAAAGATGTGAAAAATGTCTTATAAGGGTCACTCGGGTGGGTGTTTATGGTCCTGATACACAGGTTAACTGTCTATTAAAGGCCTAAATGTTGGGGCACATATAAGAAAACACATAGATATATTCCCAGATGATATTTAACTTAGATGAGAGACATAGTTTGAAAGCTACAGTGCTTGAAAGTGGCAAAAAGTGCATAAATTGGGTCTCTGTGGGCACTTTTGAGACCTTAAGTCGACCCCTTTGGGTAAACCTACAGCCCTAAAATTTTCTACAGACAAGGATTACATATCAAAGTTATACCTAGCGCAGTTTGAGACTCATCAGAATTACCACTTCCAAATTATAGGGCAAAATATGTGAAAAGTATAGCAAAAAATCCCCAAGTGGGGGTATTTATGGGCCTCAAACACAATTTTCTCCTCAACTTAAAGTCGTGATTTTCGGCACATGTACTAAGAACATATTAATGTGTTGTCAGGTAAAATTTCAGCCAGCTGAGCATCATAGTTTGTGACCTACAGGGCTCTAAGTGGCCAAAAGTCCAATTTCTGACCTTAAGGTGGCCATAAGTTCTTTTTTACTGGGAGTTTAAGGTCACCTTAAAATAGGGATCTTCCTTTGGGCACCCTTAACATGTGTACCAAGTTTGAAAAAAAAATATTAATTTGTTTTTGAGTTATCGCGTCCACAAGGAAATTTCTACGGCGGCGGCGGCGGCGGCGGCGGCGGCGGCGGCGGCGGCGGCGCGACGGACCTGAATCCAATATATCCCCGACTTTCGTCTGGGGATATAATAATAAGAGCAAAAAGTGAACTTATTGTTTTCCTTCCTGTGGTTGACTGAAAACCTAAATGTCCGTGATTTTACCTAAATTTTGGAACGCACTAAAACTATAAAACAAATTTCCAGAAAATATCGGAAAATACGTAACGAATATTCGTCCACAATTTTGGTCTCTTTCAGCTCTAGTGACCACTAGGTCAAGGTCATGCAGACACTTGCAAATTTCAAAGTGGGCGATGGAACAGGGATCGACCCAGTCAACAGAAGAGGTTGCTAACAAACGGGTCTCATTTTATTCTATGTACATAACTGCATGTAAGTATGCTTCAACAAGCCCTTTAATTTTACTGGTTCCTTATCTCATTGGTTAATTAGATGGAGATAACTGACAAAATTGTCACTGTGGCTAGCCTGACTTCACAAACTGCAAGTTTTGTTTCCAAGCATACTTCAACAAACCTTTTAATTTGACTGGTTGATTGCCTCGATTGGTTAATTGGTTCCTATACTAATTCATGAAATTGTCTGGTCTGACTTGGTAAATTGCATTCTTGTGTCATTGCTAAGTGGGGTAAATTATCAATTCCGATTTGAACATATTCTGACATTATTGCTGATTCAGGCAGCAGAGATGAATTATCAAATTATTCTGTACTTAAACTTTGCCCCACTTTTTCAATATATGTATATGTCATAATAAATTAATATACACATGCTCACTAGTAGTGTGTGATGGAACCCGATTGATAGCTAGCGTCTAACAAATGGGGACCCAATCAATAGGCTCAATAGTGGTGGTGGACCAGTTCACGCCCGGGTACCAATTCACGCCCACCCTCAATTTTCTTGAAGATTTATAATATTTCACAGAGAATATGTTTACCACATTATAGATAATCATCAAATTGATCATATACATTTGTAATTTATTGTTTAACTGTGGTTGTTTAGGATAAATTTAGGGGTGGGCGTGAATTGGTACCTGGGCGTGAACTGGTCCACCACCACTATAAAAAAAAACCTTCGAAAAGAAATTAATATATGTATGGAAAAATGTGTCATAATAAATACGCCTTAAATTTCTGGAACATGGCTGAACTTCTCACACAAAATAAAATAAGCACTTTCTGCATTGACATGCATATTTATAAATGTAAATGGTAACATCTACAAAGTATTATGTTTAAATTAGCAACTGTTTTTAGCATCACAAAAATTAAGACTCAAATAATATTTTTGTAGTATTTAAAAATTTGCTATTGCCTGATTTAATGAATATGCTCAAGTACAGTACTGCTTCCCTGCATAAGTTGGCCGCGGGTCGTAAGTTGGCCGCCATCATCATATTTTGAAATTTCTATAAATCTAAAGGCCTGTATCATTCTTGAATGGTCAATTATAATAAGATTTATTATAACTACCACTTTAAAACCCTGTGCAACCACACATTCGTCTGTTTGATACATTTAAATGAGTGGTGGCCAACTTACGACCCGCGGCCAACTTATGCAGGGAAGCAGTATTGGACTACTCACAAAACTCAACAAGAATGTATTTGTTGTCTTTCACTGCATCCTCAAAATTGTCATTGGTCAGCACCAGCACATTTTCTTCTTCTTGAATTTCACAAAATACTAATCCCAACAGGGAAAACAAAACAATTGCCGAAAACTTCATGTCGACTTGTTGGAATACAATCACACACAAAATCTACAAAACTGAAACCCAACACACAAAGTTGTCAATTCAACGTGGCAGAGGGCATTGCATCTTCGCGCATGCGTATATATACCTTTTATCGATTCGTGTTGTGATGTGATTGGTCTGTGCCAAAGTTCACGTGGGCCATTTAATTAACCCGGAAGTAAATCGTAGTGACAACAAAACACCTTCTATTAAGTATACAATAATAATGTAAATCGAATATGACATATTCCGATACTGAGATATATTATACATTACATGCTAACAACATGAATCACAGAATTCGTTGATTCAAACAATTTTTTATTAACTTGAAAAAGCAAACCTTATTGCAGCTTCGCTGTACAGTTTTACCGGAAAAATGTGTTCATACCAATATTGTAACGACTAGGTTCGATGATTTCTTAAGTTGCTCTTAAAACCCGAAAAAAAAAAATACATAAGGACCTGTATTCACAAAGATTCTTAGAATTTTTCTTAGAATTACTTATGTCTAAGAAAACTTCTTTGCTAAGAGTTTTCTTATTCTTAGAATAAGAACATTTTCACAAAACAATTCTTGGCTGAGAATAATTCTAAAAATAGAAGTAAAAACAAATTTATGCACCAGTTAGACAAAGTGTAATTCAAAGAAAATTCTAAGAATCTTTGTGAATACAGGCCCAGAAGTAACTTTCTGTATTTGGATGCAATTCTGGTGTCAAGAATAAGAGTTTTGTGCATATAGCAATTTCATATTCTTAGAAAAATTATAAGAATAAAAGCCATTCTTAGAAAAATTCTAAGAATAAGTATGATTTTAAAATAAGAATTTTTGTGAATAGGAAAATTCTTATTCATAGAATTTTTCTAAGAAAAATGACAATTCTAAGAAAAATTCTAAGAATAAGACTAATTCTAAGAATCTCTGTGTATACAGGCCCAGTATGTTTACTGTTCCCTGTGATATGTATGTTACAGTAAATACTGTATAAGTGGTTATTTTTGCGGGTACTTAAGTTCGCGAATGTACACTGCAGGCCTTTTTCATGAGAAGTAATTTTTGCGGTGAAAGATATTCAATTATCGCCCAAAATAACAACAAAGTTTTAAACTCATAATTGACACTAATGAACATTTCCAAGTAATCTAATCCAAATACTAGTGCCCACTAAATGTTTATCACATGAAAGAATACCTAGAGCCCTGTAATTGACAAGTGCAATTTAGAGCCATGTATAAAGTGAGGGAAAAAACTTTGTTTATATTATCAATCTTTCTCAGCCGCATGATTGTACTTGTGCAAAAATGACAGTACTGTTAAATATACTGGCAAGGCCCCCCCTCACTCACTCATAAAGTATAGAACACAAGCCATACATACACACACACAAAAGTTCCAACTTGAACTCTTCATAAACCGCCCCTCACTCACACAAAACAGCTGTTGGAGTAGTACACTTAGCCACACAGGCACACACACAAAGCTCAAACTTGAAGATAATGCTGGGAGACTGGATTGATCACAATAATGCAAACGTGAAATATTTTTGTCATAATGCACACTGTATCAGAGACAGTACATCTACAACTGAAACGGATCAATAGTCTGTAGGTCTGGCGAACCGATTATACTAACTCATTATACTAAATAAATATCTTTATAGTATCTGTATATATGGTGACCTTAAAGTTATATAAATATTAGCGAGAAGTTAATTTCGCGTTTTGTAGTCACTCGCGAATATAGCGAAAATTAATTCCACACGAAAATAACCACTTCTACAGTATGTGAAATCAATAAATTTGCATATATTTGTGTTATTCATTATTAAGGAACATCCCATTATATTGTATGTTTTGGTTTACTTTAAGTTAACATTTATAGTTTTGCTGCAACTAAACATCAAAATTTCATTTTACATATTTATTGAAACCCAACTGCGTGGGTTCAACTCCCACAGGTGGCAAAACTGAGGACCTGTCTTAATATGACCCTGGCTGTTGAATGGGACGTAATATGTTAACTTTGAACTTTGTACTGAAAGTCATAGTAGTAACCTCACAAAATAACACAGTTAAAACAGTAAATGCATATATTACTGATTATTCAGATAAGGTTATCTGGTAACAACATTTATATCACTTAATCCCATCATCTGACATACTCTATGGTGTAACTATACATAAACATGTTAAAAAAGAGTTAGTCCGTTAACATATCAAGGTCATATCAAAGAAGACACAGGGAGGTAGGGTGGCTAAGGTTGATAGGCATTGCAACCAGGTACATTTTAAGTTTTTTCTGAAAGAGGTAACAGACATTGCACTGCATATGTTATCAAGATCATTCCAGATTTTATGAAAATTAAAGCAAAACTAGAACCAAAAGTTTTGCCCAATTTGTGAATTGAAGTGTGAAAAGTGTAACTGCCAAGCATTGCTGGTCAGGGTGAAAAAATACCTTTAAAAATTTCAGGAAATAAACATGTTTACTAAAATAAACACATTATCTACACACATTCCCTACAGTTAAATTGAGAGAATATGTATAACTCCTTGATTCCAGGCAATTAGGAACTGAACAACACTGATTTGGCCTGAAAAAAGTGATATTTTTATTTGTTTTTCTATTTTAACATATTGTATTTTTTCATGTTTAGCACAAAATATGTAGAAGGTTTAACAAAGGGTTACTTATATTTTGATTATTCATTAACATTTTGATGATACTATCAAAAGAAGTGGTATATATTACCTAGTCATTTTGATACAAACTATATACTTGTAATGATTTATTGTAATATAATTTGATAAAAGACTTAAATATCACTGAACTGTAGTAGTGAAGTGTGAAGCTATTAAGATAATTGGTATATATAACCCACACATATTATAATGTAATTGATCATTGATAATATCCTGAAAAAAAACTAATGAAATGATAGAAGTTTAAACAAGAGGTTTTTATACAAAATATATACTTGTGCTGGTTCATTGTAATGCAACTTACTGTGGTAGTGAAATGTTAAGCTATCAAGATAATTAATACACATAACTTAATTCACATTATCAAGATTACTAGTATACATATCCTAATTTAATTATAATATATATAATAATTATAATACAGAGATAGAAACCTGGAAATATCTTTTTAGTGAACTATAACTTTGTCTCTACTTTTGAAATTAAAAAATTGTTATGTCTCTTCTCTGTTGATGTTATTGCAAAACACAAAATTGCAATTTTTCTTGTAATTTATAACAGTATAATCAGTTATCAATGTAATTAGCCATTGATAACATACAGAAATACCAAATATGATAGAAATTAAATTATAGGTTTTGATACACAGTACATACGTGTGCTGGTTTGTATATGTAATTGACACTGACAACAGGCTTAAATATCACTGAACTATAGTAGTGAAGTGTGAAGCTATCAAAATAATTTGTATATATAATCTAGACATATTATAATGTAATTGATAATTGAAAATATCTCGAACTACTAAACATGATACAAGTAAAAGAAGAGGTTTTGATACAAAGAATATACTTCTGCTGGTTTATTGTAATGTAATTTAATGTGTTATTGTAGAAATAAAGTCCTCAGTTTTGTTATTTATAACCCTAGATAATTCACAAATTTCCGGCGAATAATAGACGAGCGCATAGCACGAGTCCGTTATTCGCCGGAAATTTGTGAATTATATTGGGTTATAAATCACAAAACTGAGGACTTTATTTCTATTATAAAGACCGGTTTCATTTATTAATCCATAAATATTATTGTAAATATGCTTCAAATCACACCTAGTTGTCGCACTATATTTTGTCTGTATCGTTTTGTCCTGTATTATCGACGATCGTCCAATTATTGCCTCAGATAATTGTATGCAAAAATATGCGCACTGCATTGTTTTCTGTAGTCTGCGCACTTCCGGTCTTTATAATGAAGTGTCAAGCTATTAAGATAATTGGTACACCTAACTTAATTTGCATTATCAAGATTACTGGTATACATAACGTAATTTATAGAGATAAAAACCTGGAAATATCCTTTTTTGTAAACAATAACTTTGATTTCAATTAAACTTTGTGGTGTATTTGTGAAAAAAACCCATATATTTACAATTTATTAATACAGACATATTATAAAGTAGTTGATTACTTATTGTAACAACATTACATGCTAAAAGTTAAATAAGAAAGTTTGACATAAAGTACCCAGATAGCATTCCGCCGTCGGACCGACGTTGGCTGTTGGTCGCAAGGTCGGCAGATTTTGCCGACGTTGGGCCGACGTTGGGCCGACGTAGGCTTGCCAACCACTACTCGAGTAAGATTTCTCAATATTTTGCCGACGTTGGGCCGACGTTGGGCCAACGGCGGAGTTTTGTTCAAGATGGCGGCGAGCAATAATAGGGGATTTGGGGAAACTTAGAAAAAAATTATTTATTATGGTATGTCTAAAAATCATATTTCAGTGAGCCCAAAAATTTTAAGCAACCATTTAATAATTTTAGACATAAAAATATTATTTTCATTATAAATTCGCACTAAAAAAGTTGTTTGTGAACATATCTGATTGGCTGATGCTATACATATAAAAATATTTTTACCGTTGGCTTGCCGACGTTGGGCCAACGTTGGCCCGACGGTCAAAAAGCCGTTGGCCCAACGTCGGCAGCCAACGTCGGACCGACGGATGTGCTGACGTTGGGCCAACGTCGGTCCGACGGCGGAATGCTATCTGGGTAGACACTTGTGTTAGTGTAATTGATAAAAGGTTTAAAAACAATATATTGTACTGGTGAAGTGTGAAACCATCAAGAGTTATCTGAGTCAAGCTATAAAAACAAAGGTGAAAGGTAAAAGTAGGCGAATAACATATTTTAATGCAATATTTTAACACATGCTTATAAAACAGATATGAACTACAACACATAGAGAATTCATGTTAAAATATTTAAACAACATGATGTTTAAAGTTGATCATATGTTGGTTTAGCTTAAGTACGCATAAATTCTTACTTAAGTAGAAGAATATAGTTAAGTCTGTCATAGTAGCACCAAAAGTTTATTTTGAAATGTTTAGTTTACTTAAAAGTATGCAATATATATAGTTAATGTGTCTGTTTTGAGATACAACCGTCAAATGTATATAAATCATGAGGTACACAAAGAATGTTTTTACTTTTGAAATCAAAAATTGTTATGCCTCCTATCTGTTGATGTTATTGCAAAACACAAAATTGCAATTCATTTGTAATTTTAATCAGTACAATCAGTTGGAGTTCTTACTGGCTAGCTTAGGTTATAAACATGGCATTAATCAGATAGGATATGTTAGAAAGTGTAACTAAATCCAACTATGATAACTATTTTTACTTTAATTTCATTCAATTGTAGAGGTTTGAGAGAAAAAAACGAAAAGATTATCACTTTTCAAATGGATACAGGTAAATCATAAAGGAATAACATTACTGCAAGAAACACATTCTTGTAGGGAGAGAAAAATAAGATGAAAATAAATGGGAAAAAGAATTTAATGGTAAAATTTATTACTCTCATGGTACACCCAATAGTAGAGGTGTTACTATCTTAATTCCATCAAATATTGATGTTGATATTAATATTCTTAAAATCACGACAGATACAAATAGCAGAATTTTGTTATTTCACTGTGAAATAGAAAAATCAATATACGTTATGTTAAATATCTATGCACCTACTAAGGATGACACAAAAGCTCAAAATGCATTTCTAAATGAACTTATACAGTTAATTGAAGAGTATAGTGACAACCCTTTAATTATTGGTGGTGTGCCTTGATAACAATAAAGATAAAAAGGAGGTGCCCCAGACAAGGATTCGGTCTATAGGGAGAATTTACATAACTTTATGGAAGAATTTTGTATATCGGAAATATGGCGCATCAGGAATCCAGACAAATACAATTTAGTTGGAGAAATAGCAGGCCTAAAGGTTTAGTACACTCAAAATTAGACTTTTGGTTAATCTCTAATTTTCTAGAATATGATGTAACTAAATGTTGTATTCAGCCTGGACTGCTATCAGATCACAGTATTTTGAAACTGTCATTGAACTTGACCAAAACCCAAGTCAGAGGTAGAGGGACTTGGAAACTTTACAACAATTTGCTAAAAGACTTCAAGTATATTGACCTTGTTAAAAAACATGTTAAGTCCATAAAAGAATTTTTTTTGAAGATAAGAGAGTCTGATGGGAATTCTTGAAATGTCAAAGTAGATCTGAAACTATAATCTTTGCTTGCAACAAAGCAAAACAATCAAGGTGTGAAGAAAAAAACATTACAAAAAAATACAAACTTTAGAAACATCTCTAGATGTCAATAAGGAAGAACAAATATCGGAATACAATCAATTAAGAAGAGAGTGGGAAAACCTTCAAGAAATGAAAAGTAAAGGTGCTATAATCAGATCGAAGGCAAAATTTATAGAAGAGGGGGAAAAAACTCCAAATACTTTTTAAATTTAGAGAAGCATAATTACAACTGGAAATGCATGAAAACAATTATAAATCGAGATGGGCTGGAATTTACAGATCCAAAAAATATTTTGAAAGAACAATTTTTTTGGAGAATCTTTATACAACCAGGAACATTGATTTCATATCTAATAGTAAAATAGAAGAGAAATTTTTAACAAATATAAATATTACCAAAGCTAGATCAAGATGTTAAATCAAATCTCGATCTTCCAATAAGTATGGATGAACTTACACATGCACTTAAAATATGAAAAATGATAAGTCACCGGGCTTAGATGGGTTTACGACTAATTTCTATAAGTTCTTCTGGACTGACTTAAAAAATCTTCTGTATGAAACTTTAACTTATTCTTTCCAAGGGGTGAATTACCTTGTGGTCGTAGAAGAGGTGTACTTTCATTAATACCCCCAAAAGATAAGGATTTATGTTACCTGAAATCATGGAGACCTGTATCTTTGCTAGCAACAGATTATAAGATTCTAGCCAAAGCAGTGTCAAGAAGATTAGAACAAGTTATGCCAAGTTTGATAAGTTATGATCAAGTGGGTAACATTAAAGGACGCTTTATATGAGAAAATATGAGAATTATAGAAGATATTTTGAGTTATACTTCAACTAAACATAAGCCAGGGCTATTTATCGTAATCGATTTTGAAAAAGCCTTTGACACTGTAGAATGGAACTTTCTCTTTAAAAGTCTCAAATATTATAACATTAGATCAGAATTTATTTCATGGGTGAAACTTTTTTATAATAATATCACATGATGTACGTAAACAATGGGCACCTCTCTCCATCTTTTGAACTCTCAAGGGGAGTTTGACAAGGCTGCTGGCTATCTGCCTTCTTATTCATATTAGTCTCAGAGATTATATCATTGTATCTGAAATCCAAAAAGAGTGTTAAAGGAATTAACATTGCAGGAACAGAATATAAAAATCTGTAAACTGACAGATGATACAACCATTTCATTTTTTTAGAAAATTTAAGTTGTCTTGCAGAAGCTATTAATCATTTTAATGCATTTCAAAAAATTTCTGGTTTAAAATTAAATATAGAAAAACTGTTATAATACAACTAGGCCCTTTCCAAAATATAGCTATTTCAGTACCAGACTGGCTTAAAGAATTACGTATAAATTTGGACTCTTTTCAAACGATGCTGCAGAAAGAACAAAAAGAAATTTTGATGAAAAGTTAAGAAAAGTTGAAGCCATTATGGAACCTGTTATGGAAAGGCTGCACTGTAATAATAAAATCTTTGATATTGTCCCAGTTTACACACTTATTTAGTATGATATATACTCCTCCATATGTGCTAGAGACAAATTAAAGAAACTTATTTTGAACTTTTTGTGGAATAATAAACCACCAAGAGTTAAATATGAAACTAAGATTGCCAACATAAGGGATGGTGGACTACCTGATATTACCAGTTTTCATAATGCACAAAAAGCCTTCTGGATTAAAAGACTGCAGACAAGTGGAGGCAAATAAAAAAACTATTCTTCATATAAGTCATTTAAATTCTCTTTTGTTGGATCTTAACTTGCAAGTGTCTGATATTATTAGCACATGTAAAATTGGCAGCTTTCATCATCAAGTACTAAAATGCTGGTACGATATTAAAAGTACATAGCCACTTACAATAAAAGAGCTATAGAATGAGTATGTTTTTATGAATAGATTTATTGTAGTGAATAATGTTCCTTTAACTCCTAGAATGCTCAGGATGAGTGATGAATTCTTAAACCTAAAAATTATCAACTTTTTGGATGAAAAATAGTTGATCCCTGAAAAATCTAAAAAGTAAATTTAAAAGTGTAGAGCAACCATTCTCGATATATAACATCTTAGTTCAGCAATACCAGTAACATGGAAACGTAAGATTCAAATACATGCAGAAAATTTTGAAAGGTTGTCTGAATTTAACATACAAATTAATAAAAAACCAAAAGAATTATTTAATGGGAATTAGTAAACAATGAAGTTAAAGGACCAACTGCACTGTACACTTGGATTGACTTATTTCCATTCTTAGAAAAACTAGAATGGTCCGAATTTTTTAGCCTGGTGCATGAAATAAATAAAGAACCTTAAAAGGGGAAAAAGGTGCACCTGGGTAATGGGTGCTATAAGAGGGCATATAGCTTCATACAAACATGTTGATGCCTGCAGAGTGGAGTGAAGGGAATGTCCAAATATAACATAGTTATTGGCACCTGCGCCTGGTGGTTGCATTTGGGCTTGTTGGATCCCCCATCCATTGCAAGGTGTTAAATTCCATGTTTCTCACAGGGTGATTTTTCTGTGTGAAGTACCTAAAGACTGAGGTGGCTTTTTCAGCCTGGAATTTGGGACACTACTGTAGTGTTCATACAACTTGTTGCTGATAGGCCTTTGGCCTTCAGGTAAAGAAGTTTGGTTGCTGCTGGATAATCCCCTCTATTGTCGGATGAGACAGCTGGAGAGAGGATTCTCTTCCTTTTGACTCCCTTGCCATTTTTGGACACTGGGTCTTTCAGTCTATTGGCTGCTTCATAGAGTAGTTCAACAGTTTCACTACACACAGTAGTTGTAGGAATAGGAGTGCCACTCATGGGTGTGTTGAAAGCACTTGTACTTTAAACTTGTAAGTTATAAAGTTAAGCAGACAGAGCTATATCACTGACACTCATGTTACCCTGAGATAAATAAGAATATAAGTGTTGTGTGTCATGAGGTGAGTGTTATCCCTGAATAACCTTGCCTTATATTGTCCAATGTTGCCTGGCAATATTTCGAAAATACTATGGATTTTCTCATCATAATTGATTATTACACTAACAATTATGTTATCATACTTGGCAAGTGGTTAATTAATTTAAAAAAATAATAAAGAAAAGATTTGGTTTTCAGATTATATTGCACATGTTAGAATTCTGAAAGAATCATTTACAGTGATTAACAATGTGAATGTATTTAATCAAAGGTATGGAATATATGGCCATTTATGTGACTGCTTTACACATTAATTTACGTAACTTATGTATATATCATCTGTTTTGTAACAACGATCTACTAAAGAGGCTAATAAAAAAAATTATGATACTGAGTTTGAACTCAGGACCAATTAATAAACTGCACCTGTTTAATGAAAAAGAGTGTATACAATATCTAAAAGTCGAAGTAAGCATTTTTCACAAAAACTGTAAATATAGCTTCATTGCATGCACAAACTCCTTTAGAAATATGAAATATTTATTGTTAAATGAAATATATGGTATGAAAGCCGTAGATCATATTTAAAAAATCATGAAGTGAAACTGAAAAGCTGACATTTTTTCTCACAATGGATGAGTGATGACATAACAGGTTCTTAACATAGATTTGTTAATGTTAGAGTGACAAAATAAACACGTAACAGAAAGAAAAATGAGGGGAGAGATTTAACTTTTGTCAGAAAAAACAACTACAACCCATCAGCCTTATTTTTAAACTACGTGTTGGTGTTAGTTCTCAAGTTTCACCTTATTTTACGGGAAATTTAACCAGTGACAGTTGATATGGACACTGATGAATTCCATAAAATTAGCCAGTTCAAAACTGTGTAGGTGATTTTCCTTCCTGGTATGAACAAATGAATTAAGTTGGAAATATATCTTCCTTCGTCGAACTTCTCAGCTGGGACAAATCTTTTCAACAGCTTCATCAAAAGCTCAGATGGAAAATAATAAGACTTAAAGGGGTTTCAGTCCACTAGTGCAAAGCCATCATAGACACGAGTAGTGCACCGATGCGGTCACCCGTTTTGTCTATGACTTTTAAGAAAGTTAAATTAAAAGATACAACCATTAAGAATGTTAAATTAAAAGATACAACCATATTAAGTGACTGCATGTTTAGGGAACACATCTTTTCCCTGGTGATGAAAATCAGTGCATATGTTATGACCCAAATGTGAAATGGACAATCCAACTGTCCATTTCGTGAAATGGACAAAATATTTGTGGACACCTGATTGTATAAAATTTTTACTCTCATTCACAGTGAAAACAAAATTTTTTTTTTGCATTTTTATTGAAACAGTGTATTGGAATAAATCAATGGTTAAATTCTACTGGTGAAGTGCAGGTTATTATAATTTTTTTAACATTTTCTTAAGAAATCTAACTTGATGCTACTATGATTAAGCTACAATATTAGTTAACTATTTGTTAATATTTATATTTACATTTATTAAAAATTAAAGAATTTGAGATAGCATATAGGTAAGACTTAACTACACGGGTGGGGACATGGATAGACGGTTTTTCAACTTTTTGCTAAATAAACCATTCAATAAGCTCAGAAAGGAGATTATTTTTAGTCACTAAGTATAGGTAATGTTTATACCTTTTATGTACATGCAATAGATTTTTTAAAGTTCTTGTGTTGTTATAGCATCACTCCAAAATGTATCACGTCAGCCATTTTCTTACTGGGGACATGAATAGACAGACGTGACAACAGTATTGATCTCTGCTGGTTTTGTTATAAATGTTGTAAGGCATGTGCTAAATATAAATGCTGGGGGGTTTCCCCAATATTGATTTCTTTTCCCTGGTGATTAAAACTGAAACTAACATTTATGTTTTGTATGTGTGCATTATGTATGTGGATATTGGATCTAGCAGATGAGTGCATTGTGTATCAATGCTTTGTAGAAAGATCAGGAAACATAATTTGATGCAATGGTATGTTTGTTGTTTTGTGGTGATTTAAAAAATTAAGAAAATTAATGTGAATGCTTAAAAGTTAAAGATTATATTAAATTGAATTTAAAAATGTATTTGAAATTAATTTTGTGTGCATTTGGCAGACACACCATTGTTATGTCTTATGACATAATGATACCACAACACAAAATAAAACTCCATTTTTTATGTTACTTATTTTGAAGTTATTTATACGTTATAAATGTAATAAAAAATGTCCCAGATGGCATATATGAATTTAGCTCACTTCAACATATTCATAATGCCCTCCTCCAGTAATTGAAATAATAAAGTTCTATTGAATGCATATTTTCAGATGCTGTGGACTCAATGGTTTTAGGTAATAAATTTAGTTAACAGAAATTTTTCCAACATAAGTATTAGTCAAGATGTTGTCTGTCTACATTAAACCATTGGCTTCAGAGGTGATTAGGCCTAGCCCTCTTCTTAGTGCTGTACACTAGGGTTGTGGGTTCGATTCCCACCTAGGTCTGTGATACATGTGAGATGACCTCGTTCGCATGTTATGTCTGCGCATGCGCGAACTCGGTATTTTGTCCGCGAGTTCATTGAAGAAGTGTCTCCGCGGTCGCTAGTGTAAATGCGGTGCATTATCGCCCACCGCAAACGTTTTATAAAATAAAATATATACAGTGTTAGAAATCTAGTGCCTTTTACCAGTGAAATAAAATAAGCTTATTGTCAAACCTTTTAGTTCAAATATCCATCGCTAGGGGGCGACAGAGTGCCTTATATTTGCATATATTTATCACGGTGTATAGATGATTATAATGGCGATCGCTAGTATACGTCACAAATGTGTACTGACGTCATTGCGGTGTTGCACCGTCATATAGCACTTTAGGCACTTAGAAACGGTGACGTGAGGAGGGATTGAATGTAAGGAGCAATTCAATTGGATTGGATTGAAAGGGTTCCAGAAGGACCAAAAGTTGAACCAATCAATTGAATGAACCAGCTCAGTAGTAGAACTGCTCAGTAGTAGAACAACCAAATATGGTAAGACATTTACTACACATAGCAGCAATAAGGGTTTATTATTAGATGATTGTAGGCTAAATACTAGAGATAAATGGTATTTTTATTAAACTGAATATTAGATAATTGGTTATTTGTGTGCTAATTAAAAGCTATACATTATATTCAAGCTGATGAATTTGAGTAAATACTTTTGTAATTGTTACTTTATGTACCGGTGATATTTTGTCTTATTTTGTAAATTACCTGTTGAATTTGATATATTTTAGAATAAATATTCATTGTTGAATTTGCTGCGAAATTCTTAATACACCACAAATTTGTCCCTTTAACAGCAGGAGTTAATGTTAGTGACGGTTTGCTAATAACCTGATACAAATTTGAACACAACGCGAGGCTTTATATTGATTTGGTCAATCTGTAGGGTTAACAGGCTATTTGTAAGGCTTGACATATCTGCTGGGTCGCCACAGATATTTTTGGTGCCATGACCAGGATTGGTTATTTGGTGTATTAATTTGAGTGGAAGCATTTTTTTAATATTTCAAATATTTTTAGTATTGTAATTGCATAGTTGTAGGGTTTTTTTTGGTAGAAAAATAAAATGACTAGTGTCAGGTCAAGGAGTTGGATGCAAACTGTCCGAGACTGGATTCCTAAATGGCCTAACCCAAGGCGTGATAGAGAATCTAGTGAGACAAGGCCTCAATCTGAAATACACTTTAATTCTGTGCCAATCAGATACAAAAGACCTACATCGGCAGCCACAGCTCCACCTGATATCTATGATGATAAGCTCACAAACATGAATAACTGTAACATATTACAGAATGAACGTGACAATGAGCATGAGTTCATTGATTCATGTGAAGAAATAAATTCTGGAATCGTTCACTCAACACCAAAGGTTTACATGACCGAAAAACCCCAAGTGGTTAAAAAGAGTGCAAGTAACCCAGGTGTTTATAGGGCTCACGATGATGAACCAGTTAGGTTGCCAAGACCTGAGTTCAGATCTTATGATCCTGATTTGAACAAAAATCAGGAGAGGGCAAGATTTCAAGGTCAAGGTGACAGGGCACATAAACACTTAAATTCCGGCTCAAATAGGCAACCACAAAACCAAGGGTATGGTGGTAGGTTGTACCCACAGAGTGAATTTTGGTCAAGGCCAACTGAAGGACAAGTGTCCTACCCCAATACAGGTCCAAGGAATGGTCATAGACAAAGAGACCCAGACAAATTCAATGGTCAAATGGTTGAATGGAGTGATTATTTGACTCACTTTGAAACTGTCGCTAACTGGTATGGGTGGAATGACTATGAACGGGCTACACAGTTGATAATGAGCTTGCAGGGCGAGGCTCAAAGGGTATTCAGTGACATTTCCCCATACATTGACACTCAAAATTATGGTGCCCTAATTGCCGAACTTGAAAATAGGTTCAATCCAGCAGAAAGAGAGGCCACTTTCCGAATTGAGTTCAGAAATAGGGTGAAAAAGGATAATGAAACCCCAATGCAATTTGGCTATGCTTTGAGGAGATTAGCATCTAAGGCGTTCCCAGGAATTAGTTTAAATGCCCAAGAACAATGGATTCTTGATCAATTTATCAATGGTCTGGGAAATGCTGAAATTAGAAAACATGTTCAATTTGCACATCCCAAAAATTTGCATGAAGCAATCTCACTGGCCACTGAGTACGAGTGTTTTGAAAACAATTCAAACAAGAAACTTTCAAAGCCAGTCAATGGTAAAGTTTGTGCCATTGAAAATTCAGAAAGTCAAATTTTAAAGAACATTTTGACCACCCTTCGGAAAAACTCTGACCAGATAAACCAATTATCCAATGAATTGGGTCATATTAAGGAATCAAAGCACACTGATTCGAGGTCAAACAAAGCTCAAACATGGGACAAGGGTAAAAAGTCCAAGGACATAGAGTGCTATAGGTGCCATGAGAAAGGTCACTATTCACGGGACTGTCCAAAAAATCCAACTGCTGCAGGGAAAACCAGTGGTAGTTCAAATTCACCCAAAAATTTAAACTAAGGCAAGCTGAGGATGGGGCCGCATTCTCAGCAGATACCTGCAAAGGGCCACTGGAGGGAGTGATTGAAACTATTAACTCGTCGTGTTGGTATGTTGAAGGAAGTGTAATGGGTAATGAAACTGAGTTTCTTGTAGACACTGGTTCAACATACACTATAGTGGATAGTTTGTTCTATGATTCATTAAATGACAAGCCATCATTAGAGAAGATCAATTTGATATTGAAAAATGCTAATGGTGAGGTCATGAATGTATGTGGACAAACTAACCTGGATTTTGAAGTTCAAGGTCATAAATTTAGAATGCCAGTGAAAGTGGTGTCACTAGGTGACAAGAGTACCATTTTGGGTTTGGATTTCATGGAGGACCAAGAGTGCATGTTTAATGTAACCAAAGGTACCGTGAAATTCAATGACAAACTTATAACATTGCACAAGAAAGGTAGCACAAGGTGTGCACGGATTCAGGCACAACAAAACTTTTGTGTACCTCCACAGCATGAGATGATTATAAGTGGTCATGCGAAATCTAATCATTGGGTTTCGGGTTGGACAACTGGCTTAGTTGAACCTTTAGTTTCAGTTACTGAGAAGACTGGTCTTGCAGTGGCAAAATCTCTAGTGAAAGTAGGAGACAGTGTCATACCTATAAGAGTTGCCAATTTTGGACTTGATCCTATCAAGATCAGTAAGAATAGTGTGGTAGCTATGCTGGAACCAGTAACACAAGTAAAACACTTTGACAGTGACAAATCTTTATTTCAAAACACTGAAAATGGAACTTTAAACATGATAGAAGAACAGAACATACCTGAGTTGCCAGAATTCTTGAAACCTTTGGTTGAAAATACATCTGGTGATCTGAAAGAAACTGAGTTGTTTGGACTTACCAGACTGTTGTATCAATATCAGGACATTTTTAAGAGTCCTGATGGACAAGTTGGTCGGACAAATTTGGTGCAACATAGGGTAGACATGGGCAATGCCGTACCAATCAAACAGCGTCCCAGACGTTTACCTGTCTCGCAACAAGAACTTGTTGATAAGCAACTTGACTAAATCTCCTTTAGTGATAGTAACCAAGAAAACTGGAGATATAAGGGTTTGTGTTGATTATCGTGCCATCAACAATGTCATGAGAAAATCAGCCATTCCTCTGCCCAGAATCCAGGAGTGCTTGGATTCTCTATCTGGATCAAAATACTTCTGTACTATGGACTTGGCACAGGGATACTATCAGGTTCCTATGCACCCAGATGACAAATGTAAAACTGCATTTACTTCTAGAAGAGGTCTTAGGCAGTTTACAGTCATGCCTTTTGGGTTGACAAATGCACCAGGCACTTTTATGCATTTAATGCAATTAGTGTTAAGTGGGTTGCAATGGTCAAAAGCAGTACTGTACCTTGATGACATAATAACATTTGGAAAGACTTTTGATGAAACCTTGTTGAATCTTGAATTGGTATTTGAAAGATTACGCAAAGCAGGGTTAGTTCTGAAGCCATCCAAATGTAGACTATTCCAAGAGTCAGTGGAATTTTTAGGTCATGTAGTATCTCAGGAGGGGATATCTTGTGATCCCAACAAACTTGAGGCAATCAAAAACTGGCCAAAACCACAAAAGGTCAAGGATGTTCGTAGTTTCCTAGGACTGGCTTCATATTACAGGAAACATATAAGGTCATTTGCTACAATAGCAGCACCCTTGAATGCTTTGACAAAGAAAAATGCAAAGTTTGTATTTGACGAACAATGTGAAAAAGCCTTTCAAGCATTGAAGGACAAACTCTGTACTGATCCAATAGTTCTGGCTTATCCAAACAAAGAGGGAACCTTTGTACTGGATACAGATGCTAGTTTATATGGAGTTGGTGGAGTTTTGTCACAGCTTCAAGATGATGGTCAAGAAAAGGTTATTTCATATGCAAGTAGGACACTTAGCAAAACACAGCAAAACTACTGTACAACTATGAGAGAACTGTTAGCAGCAGTGGCTTTCATAAAACATTTCCATCATTACTTATGGGGAAGGAGGTTTATTCTGAGAACTGACCATGCTTCGCTGAAGTGGTTAGTCAATTTCAAGGAGCCAGAGGGTATGTTAGCAAGGTGGCTAGCAGTACTCAGTTCCTATGATTTTGAAACACAGCATCGCAAGGGAGCGATACATTCTAATGCTGATGGTCTTTCTAGACAGCCACCTAGAAAGTGTAAAAGAGGTGACTGTGAGGATTGTGCATTGGAGAGTGAGCACTGTGTTTGTGTTATAACTAGTGTTACATATATTGGACACTATATTAGTACATTGTATATTACATATATTAGGCACTATATTAGTGCATTGTTTAATTTAAGCTTTATGTTTATACATTGTCATAAAAGATAATTGTGTTGTTGGTTCTTTTTGTGTGTTAACATTTAAAGTAAGGGAGTTATTGATTTTTGTGTTTTAGTGTTTATTGATCTGTTCACAGACTGGGGGAAATCCCCCCCTCAGTGGTTATGTTAGATTTGGGGAAACCCAATTGCCGGTAGTTTCTAGAACTTCCTCCTTTGGCCTAGATGGCTCCAGCTTCTTTTGAGTTGGTTCTGTACAATTCCAGAAGGAATCTGTGAATGTATATAAGGAATGTACATCTGACCACAAGTGAACTTTGTATTCGCTGGCTATAAGGAGAGCTATTGTGTTTTGGAATATAATATAACTTGTGTTGCTGTGAACTTTTACTGGAGTGAACTAGATACATTGTCTGGACAGATTTATTGTACTTTGGATATTTTGGATATTGTACATTCATATAACAGAGAGTGAATTTACTGCATTTTGGACATTGTCCACATCTTGGAGCAGACAGTACAGTTGTGTTAACTCTCTAAATATCTCCAGACAGACATTCTGTGTGACTGGATATACAAAGAATAGCAGGACAAGAACCTTTTGTGTTGTTGAGTGTGAGACAGGTCACAAGATATAGATATCTGTGTGCGAGTGAACATTGGACAGATCACAGGACAGACCACAGGACATTGGACAGACCACAGAATATACTACAGGACGGATTACGGAACAGATTGCTGGATACGGCGGATAAATTTAACTCATAATCTCTGTGGTCAGGTCAGCTAGATCTTATTATTGTATTAGTGTGTTTAGTTAAGAGCATACCAGTTGACTGTAATCATTATTGTTGACTATTAAATAAATTTGTTAAGTTTAACTTTTTGCTTTTTCTGTTACAACTTAAAGACAACCGGTAATTGCTACCGCGCTTGCCCGTGACCGTAACACTAGGGGTCAGGCTGAGAAACGTAGGAGTCGAGGACAGAATGGTTAATCCATGAGGTCAGCTAGTATGGATACTAGCAAGATGACTCAAGAATCTCAGGCGCCTAGTTTTGGTGGTAGAGTAGATCTTCCTTCACATAGTAATGATCAGGCTTTTGAGAATCCCCCTACTAGCATTGTGACTAGTCAAGATCGTGGTGAAAGTCCATGGGGATAAGTAAAAGGTCTAAAGGGAAATTCAGTAACTGGGCAGACAGTTACACAGTAGATCAGTTACTGCAGGCACAAAAGAATGATGCTGTTGTGTTGAAAGTAACAGAGTTGAAGTGTCAAAGTGACATACTTGACAAGGCCAAACTTTGCCAAGAGTCATGAGGTCAGAACATTGTGTTCTCAATGGTCACAGCTTGAGTTAAGACAAGGAATACTGTACAGAAAGTGGGTTCCTAGTAATACAAAGGACAAATCTGTAAATCAGTATGTTGTACCTCAAGCATTACGGCAGGAAATCTTGCACCAATTACATAATCATAAAACTTCTGGTCATCTTGGGGTCAGAAGGACATTGTGTAAGGTGAGGGAAAGATTTTACTGGCCGGGGTATAAGCAGGACATTACCAGATGGGTGAGCAAATGCAAGGTCTGTAGTAGTCATAAGGCTGGGCACATGCCAAAGAAAGCTCCTCTCAAGCAGGATTTTATTTCTGCGCCAATGGAGAAAATAGCCTATGACATTGTAGGGCCTTTACCTGAAAGTGAAAAACACAACAATTACATATTAGTGGTATCAGATTACTACACAAAGTATGTGGAGGCTTATGCCTTGCCTGATCAAACAGCACAGACAGTTGCTGATTGCTTGGTAACAGAATGGATCTGTAGGTATGGAGTACCTTCAGAGATACTTTCTGACCAAGGTAGGAACTTTGAGTCCATACTGTTTCAGGAGATGTGTAGATTGCTTGACATGAAGAAAGTGAGGACATCTCCTTATAGGCCCCAATCTGATGGTTTGGTCGAGCGCTATAACAGAACACTTAAGTCAATGCTTAAATCTTTCACTGAATCTGAGAAATCTTGCTATCTGGGATGAACGCTTGCCTTATGTGATGATGGCATACAGAGCCACCATACATGAAAGCACAAAGTGTACCCCAAATTTGTTGATGTTTGGTCACGAGGTAAGATTGCCAGTTGACATCATGTATGGAACAAACAAGAGCGAATTTGTTCCTCAATGTCCCAGCGAATATGTAGAATCAGTCAGACAAACCATGGCAGATGCATTTGACAAGGTTAGAGACTGTAAAATTGAGTGCAACTCGACAGGCAAAATCTTATAACAGGAACACTCAAACAAGGTCATTTAAAGTAGGACAATGGGTTTGGGTTTATCACCTACCTTCAGACAAACAAAAGTTTGGTAGAGGTTGGAAGGGCCCATATTTGGTTGTGGATAAATTAGGGGAGTTAAATTATAGGGTTCAAGAAAAGCCTGAATCCAGAGTTTTAACACTGCACATTGACCATATCAAGAGTTATGAACATGAAACACCTCTTAGTTGGCTAGAACCAAAAGTAAAAGAGGTTGGTGTTCAAACTGAGAATAGTGATAAATCATATTAAATGTTGTATATAACGTGTACAAATATGGTTGTCACATATGGTTAAGTGCAATTGTTTTTTTTTTGTGTTTATTTTTTGTTAGGATACTGATTTTGATTTCCACAAAGAGTTAAGGGAAAGCATGGCAGCAATTGAGAAAAACAACGAGTGGGTGGATGATATCCTGGAAGAGGGAGAAGTTGATGAGTCCATGCCTGGAAAAGAGAATAATAAATTAAGGTGCAATGTGGAAGGTTGCCAAGGCATGGCTTTTGCAAAACCATTTGCTCTCTTAAGGCACTGGGCTGAAATACATGAACAGCAGGTGACACTGTATGAGTGTGAGGGATGTACCAAAGTGTTTAGAAGGGCCACAGATGTCAAGCGGCATTCTCTGACAGAGAAAAATATATGAAGACAAAAACAGTCTGATGACAGAGCAAATTAAAGTTTTAAAACAGTCAGAGGAAAAAATTAGGGACTTGAAAAGAAAGTTAACAGCAGAAAGAGATCTAAGACGGGAGAGTGAGGCAAAGATTCGCAAAATGACAGCAAAATCAGAAATAGCTAAGAAACAGGATTTTATTGACTTTGTCAACATCAATTTTGAGTAGAGACAATTTTAAATGTTGTTTTTCTTCTTGCTACATATTACAGGCATATATTTTGCAGCAGTACAGCTGTTGAATTTACAGTATTATTGCATATTTGTTGTTCAGTATGCAATGTTAATTATAGTATACATTGAATTATTGCTCAGTAAATATTTCAGTATTATTGCATATTTTGTTTCTCAGTATGCAGTTTTAATTGTGGTAGTTACTTTGGTTATTAAAACTTTAATGCTGTTGCTATTTCAGCCGTTATGCAATTGAGTATTCTGGTTGGACTATCAACATCATTTATGTGTTGTATGAGGTTGTTAATCCTCAGAGTGTTCAACATGTATCTTACCGTTATGCACTTGAGTATTCTGGTTGGATACTGTTAACGTTATTGCATATGTTGAATGGTAAGTTTCGTATGACATAAACTGCACAGTATTAAACATGTTTCTGATGTGTATTTAAGTTACATTGAAATATACACATACCAGTGTTTTAGCAGTTAGCAATTAGTCTTCAAATCTAGTCATGTATATATTTTAAACGTGTTATGAGGGCATAACCTTTTAAAAAATAGGGGGGTAGTGAGATGACCTCGTTCGCGTGTTATGTCTGCGCATGCGCGAACTCGGTATTTTGTCCGCGAGTTCGTTGAAGAAGTGTCTCCGCGGTCGCTAGTGTAAATGCGGTGCATTATCGCCCACCGCAAACGTTTTATAAAATAAAATATATACAGTGTTAGAAATCTAGTGCCTTTTACCAGTGAAATAAAATAAGCTTATTGTCAAACCTTTTAGTTCAAATATCCATCACTAGGGGGCGACAGAGTGCCTTATATTTGCATATATTTATCACGGTGTATAGATGGTTATAATGGCGATCGCTAGTATACGTCACAAATGTGTACTGACGTCATTGCGGTGTTGCACCGTCATATAGTACTTTAGGCACTTAGAAACGGTGACGTGAGGAGGGATTGAATGTAAGGAGCAATTCAATTGGATTGGATTGAAAGGGTTCCAGAAGGACCAAAAGTTGAACCAATCAATTGAATGAACCAGCTCAGTAGTAGAACTGCTCAGTAGTAGAACAACCAAATATGGTAAGACATTTACTACACATAGCAGCAATAAGGGTTTATTATTAGATGATTGTAGGCTAAATACTAGAGATAAATGGTATTTTTATTAAACTGAATATTAGACAATTGGTTATTTGTGTGCTAATTAAAAGCTATACATTATATTCAAGCTGATGAATTTGAGTAAATACTTTTGTAATTGTTACTTTATGTACCGGTGATATTTTGTCTTATTTTGTAAATTACCTGTTGAATTTGATATATTTTAGAATAAATATTCATTGTTGAATTTGCTGCGAAATTCTTAATACACCACAAATTTTTCCCTTTAACAGCAGGAGTTAATGTTAGTGACGGTTTGCTAATAACCTGATACAAATTTGAACACAACGCGAGGCTTTATATTGATTTGGTCAATCTGTAGGGTTAACAGGCTATTTGTAAGGCTTGACATATCTGCTGGGTCGCCACACATGTATTAAGTATGTTGCATATTAAAATAGTTCAGTAAATGCTTTGTTACCTTATTATTCCTTTTTTTCATTGGAATAAGTGATAAATATGTGCAAGTTCATATAACTGATTATGTGTTATTAAATATTTTAAAAGCTTTCCTTGTGATTTCTCAGTTTTCCATTGTAAAAGGGTGGAAGATTTTTTTGTGTTGTACAAATAATGGAAAATGTAACTTTAACAATTTGCTAATGTTGAAAGTAATACCCTTAGGAAAGAACTAGTGTTACATTTTGCCTGTCTTTAATTACAGAAATTTATAAACATTTGAAAGTAAACATTGGTACCAATTAACCCATCAATTACTTTCACTTTTACAGTCCTACACACAAGGTCCATCCCCAGTTGTTACTCTCTCCTTTATGCTTCTAATGTATTGTTGAAATACTTCAAAAGATCAGTATACAATTGTAATCTATTTTTGAGTTTTGACAAGTGATAAATGATGCTTTTTTACTTCTAAGCTAACCCCTTGTATTACATCTTACTTTAATACTATTCAATAGCATTATGAGGAGTGGTTTGGGAGTGTAGGTAGAAGTCCATAATACTTTGAAAAGTTTATAATTTTATACCACATTAAGATTCTGTTTCTATGTCAATCAGTATATAATACATAAACTTTAACTGTAATGCAAAAGTAATTAAAAATGCATTGCTTTTCAGAAATCTGGTAGAAAAGCCCTACAGGAGAAAAGCCCTACAGTTTTTGACTCCCATTGAGAAAAGCCCTACACTATTTTGTCAGACCTCTGTGAAAAGCCCTGCACCATTTTTCAGTTTTTTAAATAAATTTGTTGCATGGCTATTTCTTCTAACTTTACATACCATTCTTATACACATTTTTTGATAAATATTTATTTTGGATACAATAGTTTTACCTGCTAAACCCCATACTTCTGAACAATAATTTAAATAAGGTTCAATCATTGTATTATATAAACTTAACAAAGCCTCTTCATTCAGGTAGCTCTTTACTTTACACATTACACATAGGCTTTTTGAAATTTTTTTACTAACATACAAAACATGTTCTTTCCAATTTAGTTTGTCATCTATCACCACACCTAAAAATTTTGTTGTGTATACTTGATCTATCTTATAATTGTTGATAGTAACTTCTATATCATTTAGTACTGTACGATTTGAAAAAACCATAAAGTTTGTTTTAGCCACATTGACAGACAACTTGTTAATGGCAAACCAATTATTAAGATTGCTCAATTCCATAGATACAGTTTTACATGTTGAATGAAAATCATCACCACTAAAAAAAGGTTAGTGTCATCTGCAAATAGGACAAATTTTAATAATGAAGAAGAGTTACATAAATCATTTATATATAATATGAACAGTTTGGGGCCCAGGATAGAACCTTGTGGAACCCCACATATGACGTCATTACACTCTGAATTAATTCCATTAATACTAACATATTGCTTTCTATTTTCTAAATAAGATTCTAGCCAATTGTATGCTATATCTCATGCCATAAAACTGCAGTTTTTTTAATAAGATTGAATGATCAATTGTGTCAAAGGCTTTCTTAAAGTCTATGAATATACCTATACTTACTTTCTTATTATCAATCAGTGTTCATTTTACTACATGTTTCCGCGTCTTTTGAGAAGGGGGTTCAGCGCTGAAGAGAGGCAAACACAGCCGGCCTCGGGGCCCACTGTGCAGTGTTGCAGTGGGACATGCTTTTTGCACAGTGGGACCCGCTCAATGAGCATACAGTTTTTCATGAAATTATAAATTTATTATTAAATGGCAAGCATAACTATCACTATCTATTCTGTCTCCCCATTTTATGACACAGTGGGCTTATACCCCTTCATTTAATTACACAGTGAGCACCACCCTGGCCATCTACTGTACACAGACAGACAGACTTCCACAGTGGGCCCATACTTCCTCATTTATGACACAGTGGGCCTATACCCCCTCATTTACTTACAGAGTAAGTACCACCCTCGCCATATACTGTACATATACTGTCCAGCCTCAGTTCCTCCCTTATTTGCAGAGTGGGCCCATGCCTCCTCATTTTGCTACACAGTGTGCACCACCCAAGCCATCTACTGGACACAAACTGTCCAGCCTCAGTTCCTCCCTTATTTGCACAGTGGGCCTATACCTCCTCATTCTATGACACAGTGGGCCTATACTCCATTTACTTACCCAGTGGGCACCACCCTCGCCATCTACTGTACACAAACTGTATAGCCTCATTTCCCCCCTTACTTCACCAGTGGGCCCATACCACCTCATTTATGACACGGTGGGCCTATACCCCCTCATTTTCTTACATAGTGAGTACCAACCTCGCCATCTACTTTACACAAAATATGCAGCCTCAGTTCCTCCCTTACTTACCCAATGGGACCATACCTGCTCATTTTATGTCACAGTGGGCCTATACCCCCTAATTTACTTACACAGTTGGCATCACCCTCACCATCTATTTTGCAAAAACTGTGCAGCCTCAGTTCCTCCCTTATTTGCACAGTGGGCTCATACCTCCTCATTTATGACACGGTGAGCCTATACCCCCTCATCTTCTGACACAGTGAATACCAACCTCACCATCTACTGTGCACAGACTTTTCTTACATAGTGGGCACCACTCTCGCCATCTACTGTACACAGACTGTCCAGCCTCATTTCCTCTCTTACTTGCACAGTGGGCCCATACCTCCTCATTTTATGCAGCAGTGGGCCTATACCCCCATTTACTTATACAGGGTGCACCACCAAAGCCGTCTACTGTACACAAACTGCCCAGCTTCATTTTCTCCCTTACTTGCACAGTGGTTCCATACCTCCTCATTTTTTGACACAGTGGGCCTATACCCCCCATTTTCTTACACAGTGGGCAAAGGGAAATGAGGCTGGACAGTGTGTGTACAGCAGATTTCGAGGGTGGTGCCCACTGTGTAAGAAAAAGAAGGTGTAGGCCCACTCTGTCATAAAATGAGGAGGTATGGGCCCACTGTGCAAGTAAGGGAGGAACTGAGGCTGGACAGTCTGTGTACAGTACATGGCGCGGGTGGTGCCCACTGTGTAAGTAAATGAGGGGGTATAGGCCCACTGTGTGATAAAATGAGGAGATATGGGCCCACTGTGCCAGTAAGGGAAGAACTGAGGCTGGACAGTCTGTGTACAGTAGATGGCGAGGTTAGTACTCACTGTGTAAGTAAACGAGAGGGTATAGGCCCACTGTGTCCTAAAATGAGGAGGTATGGGCCCACTGTGCTATAAGAGACGAACTTAGGCTGGACAGTCTGTGTACAGTAGATGGCGCGGGTGGTGCCCACTGTGTAAGAAAATGAGGGGGTATAGGCCCACTGTGTCATAAAATGAGGAGGTATGGGCCCACTGTGCAAGTAATAGAGGAAATGAGGCTGGACAGTCTGTGTACAGTAGATGGTGCGGGTGGTGCCCACTGTGTAAGTAAATGAGGGGGTATAGGCCCACTGTGTCATAAAATGAGGAGGTATGGGCCCACTGTGTAAATAAAAGAAGAACTAGGTGCGTGTTTCTGGATAAAGTTGTTTCTTTGGTTTTGATTGGGAACCAGCTTTTCATTGTGAAATAATTCGCACTCTTATTGTTACAGTGAGCCCCGAGGCCGGCTATGCATTCCTCCCGTCAGCGATGATCTTTCTTTTGCGTCTTTTGTCCCTATACTGGGGCGAAAAGACGCGTACACGTTATGGTCCTGAGTAGCGGTGACGCATATATCTTGCATTATCGCCCGCGTTTGCGCTGTAAATATTGGGAAAGTTAGACGAATTTTGTTTCAAAATCAAAGAAAAGGACACATATATTGTCTTTTTAACCCAATTCCTCCATGTTTCCTTGCTTCTAAATGCCTTAATTTGATTGGTCGAGCGGAAACGGCACTGTCCAATGATACTTCGTTTAACAAAAATTCAGTATTTATCCATCCTCACGCGGGATTCCTGAATTCGCGAAGATCGTAGCGCCTCACAGTGGCGAGATTTGTAACCTACCTGTCAGGACATCCGTTTGTTTACATTGTTTACCGTGACATGCGATCTAGAAATGAGTCTTCCAAAGTCAAATGGTTGGGATTACTCAAAGAAACAGAAGCAAAAGCAAGGTAAATGTATCTGCATATTTGCTAATTTATAATTACGTTATTTCACATGATAAAGGAATGAATTGGACAAGTAAAAATTAAAAGCTGCAATTATCACCCACCTCAATTACTTCCTGGTTAGAGGATCCACAGGAGCCAAATGTGTCATAATTCTGGCATATCTTGATGGATTTGATTGAAACAATAAGTGGTCAATTCTTTCAGAATTATCCTTTCTAGTGATGCATAGGAGAGCTGTATAGCTGTTATTGTGTATTTTTGACAATTTGTTTAAGTTTGCCAAAATTGTGTATTAATGTACTGCTCAGTGCTTATACCCAGTGAATATAGTCACACAGTGAATTTAATCATCTGCGTTGTATGACAAAACATGTTTACACTTAATTTCATTGCTGAATTACTTAATGATATTGGATGTCCTGGTTATATGTGTTTAAACCAAAAATTATTGGTCTTTGAGGGTTGAAATGGCAGGTGACGAAATTCACTGGCTGACAAAATTAGCTGGGCAATACTAGTAAATATGCAGTGCTAAGCCAGTGAATTTTATCACCCAGTAAAGTTTGTAGTCACCTTTAAGGATGATCCATTTTTTGTGCTAGCACTAGTTTTCGTGTGTTTGCAACGATTTACATGCAACTCGTGACCACAACATCTTGTGACCAAGAACTCGTACCCACAACTCATACACAAACATTTAATAAGAATAAAAATTTTTTTTTTTCGCAGTATGACTTATATTCATTAAATACAATTGTAATAACAGTTTTTGTTATAACTTACATGTCGACTAACAGACATTTTCTGAGTTATTATTGGTAATGGGTAGTGGATATAATTATGTTGCCTCTGTTAATTTTTATTGGTTTTGATAAGAATCCGCACTGTATGACATATGCCGTTATTTCTGTATTAAAAAGTCTTATCCATTGTATAAAATTTTTACTATATCCTAAAAACTCAAGAACCCTGTACAAAAATTTCCATGAGAGAAAAATTAGTTTTGTTTGAATATCAAATACTGAGTACTTGTATATATGCAGCTCATAATATTTATGAAGAAATATGTGGAAATTTAAAATCCTAATTACGTGGGGTTTTGTAACAATATTTTATATATTATCAGTTAGGGATAAAATACTTCAAATTCTCGTACTTCCGTGGGGTTGCCTAGCAATATTATGAAATAAAATATGCAAATTAGAATATGTGAGGTCATGGAATTCCCAGAGGACTTCCTAGAAGTACTGTAAATTATGCAAATTAGAAAAAAAAAACGTGAGGAGACAGAAGTCCGTATATTTTCCCGCAATATTTAAAATAAATTATGCAAATTAGTGAAAAAAACATCTGAAGAGACAGAAGTCCGTGGAATTCACTTCAATGTTTTAAAATATAAAATGTGCAAATTGAAAAAAAACATGAGCAGATAGATGCTGGAGGGGGTTTCCTGCAATATTTAAAAAAAATTGGGGAACGAGTTGTTGGTTACGAGCTGCCGTGGTCACAAGATGCTCATATACCTTTGCAGCATGTTAACCCTTTCCCTACTGAGTGAAATAAATTTTTGTAAATATATGCATTAACTATGCAAAAAGTTTATTTATTTTAATGCAGGGCACGTCCTTGATACTCAGGGTGGTAGCCTAGTATATGTTTAATGTCTATGTTAGGCGCCAACTGGCGGCAGGGAACAACTCGAGTTAGCACTAGTTTTCGTGTGTTTATAACACATTTAACAATATCTCAGCTAAAACAAAACAAATTTTCTTTAAATGAAAGCCATCAAAATCTACTATTATTTGTCTTTAAAATGATACAATTGTCATTTCATGAATTAGGTACTTGGATATCACTTATGAAACTCTTTTAGTCCTTATTTTGGATTCAAACCGTACTTTGCTTGCCAATAAATTTTTTATCCATGCAGTGTGAAATTTTGTTAATCTTTAATTGCTTGTAAATGTGTCAATATGTTACCAATTTTTACAGTTAAAGTTATTATGGGAACAGTTTAACACTTACTTCTTTTTTGTATATTATTGGGCTGGGAATCTGTTGATGTGGTCCGACTTGACCTTGGACCTCTCCTTCAAGGTCAAATGAGGATAGCCAAACTTAAAAGTGCTTATAACACGCTTATTATTGGTCTTAGAGGTTTGGGATGGTAAACCAACATATAGGAAATCATGGGCTGGGAATCTTTTGGTGTGGTCAGATTTGACTTTGGACCCCTCCTTCAAGATCGTACGAGGATACTGCATTTGCAGTGTTTATTTAAATATGTTTTAACCTACTTTTTACACTTAAACAGTTACCTTGTTACTTTCCTTCATAATACCATTTGCAGGGCACAACTTTTTTGTCCTTTTCTTTCTTTTCAGAATTTCTTTCGAACATGCTGTTCAATTACCATTTACTGTACTTCTGTACAGCACTTTCCCTGATAATTATGCTTTCCTCTCATTATTGCCTTTACAAATCAAAAACACTCAGTCAGCTCACACAGTGCCCGGGCACTCTCCTCTTGTTATCTGTTCTTAATTAAAATAAATTACGTGCCACCTCATACTGAGAGGCCTGGGTTTGATTCCCAGTGATGTGTAAATTAATACATCATAGCTCAGTGACAGAGCACTCAGTCTGGGTGTTTGCAAACGCAAGCAAACAATGTATATAATTTAAAAATAGTTCAAAGATGCCTGTACCCCACAGCCTAGGGAAATATTTTTAACACCATGAGATATAGAAGTAGTGGATCAGTACACTCTTTATCTACATCTGGCATGGCCGAATTACAATACAATCAATGAATGCAGACCCAAAGGTGCAACAACATTTTAAAGGTCAAGGTCACTACAGCAAGGTCAAAGGTCAAATCAAGGTCACACAATGACGCTGAACTCCTACAATCTCCCTCGAATGTCACAAATAAGGTTTAAGCAGAGAAAACAATGTCTAAGACAAAGAAAATGCATGTAAAGATTAAGTGTTAAAACAAGACAATTCAGTAAAGTAAAAATTATAAAGCTGTAAAATTTATTAACTGGAGAATAGCTGTCAATGTAAATATCACAATTATGTAAAAGTACATATAATAATCAGTTGCAGCAATCCATATATCTTCAACATGTCTCAAATGTGGCAGGTGAACACACTTTGGCAAAGATAAATGTCAAACCATGATCTACACATCCAACCCCCCATAACCAATATCTCCACCAAGTGTCAATCTTTTATACCTTACTGAATCTAGGAAACAGCCCGGACAAGATTTTAGAACTCATGGTTACTATGACAAGGTTACAGGTCAAATTAAGATCACAGTCATCACACCATGATGTTGCATACACCTTACTGTTTCCGAGAATTAGCCCAGGGAAGATTTGTAATCTCAAGGTCACTATGGCAAGGTCAAAGGTCAAATCAAACTTTTTTCTGTCGCCTGCCCGAATGGCCATCCGGACACCATTGGTGGAAAAAACTGACTGCCCTTAATGGCTGTGGTAAAAATGCATAACTAGTGGTGTTTGACTGATTGGGCTATTGTTTACCAAAGCATGTTATGAAAAAAAATAGAATTTATTAATTGATAACCTATTTCATTGTATGTAACACAAACATCACAGGGTAAGAGAGCAATGTCCCTACCAAGTATCAACTTCCTACAACTTACACTTTCTGAGATATAGGCAGGACACAATTTTAAAACACAGAAACCGTCACATTTAAAGTTCAAGGTCACTGTGGCAAGGGCAAAGGTCACACCATGACCTTACACACTATGTAACCTATAGATATGTTTTATATATCACTAGTAAGGTATTTCCACAGTAAGTAACATAACCAACAAACCGAGTGCTTTATCACTAAGCTATGATGTTTTTTGGAGGAACATCACTGGGAATCAAACCCAGGTCTCCCAATATGTCAGAATATGCTACTCTATTACCCCTGTCACACTATAAATTCTGTCCATTTTAAAGTTATCAAGGGCCTCATATTTGAAGCAACTTTACTTACTTGTACACATACCAGTTGTAAAATAAAACTCAATATTCATTACAACAAATTTGAAGTACCTTCAGTCAAATTATAAAAATATGTCATTACATAGCAAACACACAACAGATTTTGTCACATAACTTGTGACTTCAATCAGCAAACTTATTTCGAAATTTATGTTCAATCAATTAAGAATACACGAGACAATTTTTGCAGCAAAATGGCCGAGCTGATGCATTTTCTATAAATTACATTTACCTGTGTCAAACAATTTAGCTGAACATTACAAAAAATAATATCATAGCTACAGAATGCATTGCTCTGCCTGAAAATCAGTATTAACCACATTAACAATGAATGAATGTGTATTACAGTGTTATTAACATGTTAAAAATTTTTTTTTCCGCAAAAATTCAAGATGGCCGCCAAAAGTGGTGAAAATTGAAATTTTTCAATTGCACATAGAATACTCTTCCACTACCATGCGAGTCAAAATTTCTGTCAAAATGGCTCTATCTGTTACGGTTTCCGAGATATTAACATTTTTTGTTTTTCCGCAAAAATTCAAGATGGCCGCCAAAAGTGGCGAAAATTGAAATTTTTCAATTTTGTATAGAATACTTTCCTACTACCCTACGGGTCAAAAATTCTGTCCAAATCGCTCTATCTCTTACGGTTTCTGAGATATTAGCAAATTACTCATAAGTGGTCCTGAAAATACACAATGAAGTACCTAAACGGCTATTACACATGTACTGACAAAGCTATCAGTCCCAAATGCAATACCAAGTGAGCTATGGACATAACAATCTTGTATTCAAAATTGTAGTAAAATATCTTTAATTATTTTGGCTTAAATGCACGGAAACCAATGGGTACTGAAAATAGCTGTACTTAAGTATTACTCAGTAAGCAAAAGAGGTACAACAGCCAAAAGCAATCCCAAGCAAGCTACTGACCCAATAAGCCTGCATACCAAATTTGGTGACAATAGCTCTAATACTTTTCCTTTAAATGAGCGGAAACCATGCGTGGCGCCGGACATCGGACGCCGGACGGCAGAAAAAACAATAATAATATATCCACCCCCCAGGGGGGTGGACATAATTAGCAATTACGAATACATAGACACTTTGAATGAATGTGTGTTACAGTGTTATGAACATTGTATGTTAAACATTTTCAGAGGTTATCTAAACATCTCTGTTTCCATTGTCAGTGTTCTTGGTACTCTCACAGGTGTTGCAATAACTTCATTAGAACTCTGGAAAATGTTGAAATATTTCCTTTGGTAGCCATGGAAATTTGGAACAATTCTGAAGTACAAAACAACAACAAAATTACGGCAAGGTCAAAGGTCAAATCAAATCATTTGTGACATATTTTTTCTGTATTTGTCATTCGGGAAGTTTTCCTATTGTATGTGATTGCATTTCCTGTGAAGTTATAAAATATACATGTTGTAAATATGTTTCTTGTTTGTCATTAGACTGATACGTAAACATTGCTTAAAAGCAGCTGTTATACTTCTCTCATAAAGTTATGAAGCTATTCATACCAATGTTGCAATCTTAATTAATCTCTTGCACATATAATGATGCTGAAGTACTTTTGAAAAAGTACATTAATAAATTTGATGAAGTACGAAAACTACAAACTAATTGATCAATTAAGAACAAAGTTTGAAAGTTATCAGCTGTTAATAAATACTTTGAAGTCACTACCATGCCTGGAAATTGGTATTTCATTTGTTGCGAACCAGAAGAAAATGAATTCGTACCAATTACATTAAGAATAAACAACAATTTGAAATTAAATTAACATACTTCCTCAGCGACCTCCATAGTTTCAGGATGATGGGCAGACTGACAGACTTATTTGAATCATTTCACATGCATTTCCTGTGAAAAAAAATGCATAAATTATGTTAAAGCAAAATATATCATTTTTACCAGCTGGGATTTCACACACAATCTTGAAATACAGTTTAAAATATAGTACATACAAGCTGACACAGCTGAACATGCACAACAATTTTAACAACTTAACATCACATACATTTATTGAAAAAATAATGCCATTCAGTTGTACCAGTCCTTGAATGTAATTATTGTCTCCTATTGAGTATTGATACTGACATGTGAGATCATTACACATATGCTTGGATTAGATTTATTTGTTGTTTTACGTCACGTTCAACAGCCAGGGTCAAATTGCGACGGGTAGTTTACGGGTGGAGGAAACCAGTGCACACTGCACTGTAAACCACCAGGCATCGGCAAGTAACTACCAACTTTCCAACATGAAGCGCCCGGCCCGAGATTCGAACCGGCGGCCACAGAGGTTGGAGGCGAGAAATCTAACCACTACACCACCGAGCCCCCACACATATGCTTGGAATATTTATTCATACCCTTAATTTTAAGAGTAAATATTATCAGCCGCTTTATTAAACAGGTGGTGTTCCCTTTTTTGAAATTAATGACCTAAACGCCTATTTTTCAATGAAAAGGAAACATACCAATCAAGAAAAAAGCATGCATAACAACTGCATACATCAAAATATGACTAAATATATTAAATTTATTACAGAAATTCCACTCACTTAATAATGATCAGGCTGAAGTGTTACACCCATAACTGTTGCAAACCAAAAGCAGAGACATTTTATTCTGAAACATAAATGAAAATGTCTTTATCAATTTGATAAAATAAATCAAAACAAAAATGTGGTAAAAGTACATAATCATCAGAATCATAAAATTTACATTTTTCATTTGTACAGCTAACTCATTTATCAGAATAAACACACCACTTCCGAATAAGGTTTAAAAATGATAACTTACATTCCACAGGCCAATTGCCGAATGGAGACATTAATGCAGAATTCATTCAGTTACATCAAAAAAAAAAAAAAAAAAAGTTTAGACCATATTGTTAGGCTACATAGTTTCCGATACATTAAACAAAGCAGCATTTTTCACACAAGTAAACCATGGTGGGGATGTGCAATTGTAGGCATAAAAAGAACTACATGTCACTCTGAATATCTCCCTATTTAGGTTATACACGGCTCGTGATACTGCCTTGCTACCAATTATCGCCGGGTACCAATTATCACCAGACAGAATTCAAATAGACATATCTTGACCAAGAGTACATCCCAAGTGTAGCAAATAAGGAGAAACAATTTCCAAAGTGAATAGAAGGAGAAACAATTTCCAAAGTGAATAGAACAAATACACAAGAAATAACATTTAAAATATGTGGCCATTACTGAAATATAAATGTTTAATTTATGCGCGGCGATAATTGGCACCCGGCAATAATTGGTAGCAAGGCAGTAGACAACAAAAACACCTACCAGACTATGTTAAAATGTAGCAAAGTAATAAAGGTAAGCACACACTTAGTAACTTTTTCAGGTGAATGCCACTTCATAGTGTGGGCTACACTTCAATTTTTTTATTTATTTATTTTATTTCTTTTTATTTCACCAAACCCAGTGTGCTGGAAAAATTGAGTATGAAATATCAGGTGCTGAGAAAGTAGCATGGAGAGATTGACTAAAAATTAAAAGCTATAAAATTACTGCTATTCCATGTTTCTTCACATGTAATAATGTGTGAAAACAATGACAACTCCAAAACATATTTCAGCCCTGGCACTAGTTCAGTATAGATTACTTTAATAATTATGGAATGTGAAAGTACATGTAACTTACCCCCAAAATGAGTTAAAAACAAAAAAAATCTAATATTACTCAACCCTCATGTTTAGCACACATGCAGAGTTTTCATCATTCTTTGGAACAAATATACAGCTTAACAACAAGTATAAAAGTGTTACAGTTGGTCTATGTCAGTAACTGTACATTTTACATACATTAAAACCACTGGAATACATGGATGCTAACAGATTCAATATAAAATATATTCTCACCTTTCATTTTCGTCAAAATGACCGCGAAATCAACAGGAAGTCCTGAGAGGTGTGTTCACGTTCTCGTCACTGTGCGGCGCTGCGATCTTCGAGAAGTAGCGAATTGCTTTTCCTCGAAAACAAACCCTCACAGAAACCGCGAGGAATTCTGGGAGTAAACAAAGAACTACTTTTCAACCAGGAAGTGTTTTCCGTAGCATGAAAAATGCTCAAAAATCCATATGTTACCTGTAATAACACACGCCCTTCTTAATTTTTATAGAAAACATACATACAGATATACAAAATAATGAATTTTCAGCAGGAAAACATAATATAAAGTGTTGTTTCTAGTCTTCTAACATGGGCGAAAATGGAGTTTTCAAAAAAGTAATTATTCGACAATTTTTAATGTGGTGATCCGTGGATTTTGCTTGCTATAAAACCTGTATAATTGCTTTGAAGATTGTCAAAAATAATTTTTCAAAGTAAAATAAATTTTTTGAATGGAAATTAACGTATTTTTGTCCCCAAACTTCAATACAATTTGCTACAAAGCTGGAAAAAACATTGATAAAGCATGAGAGTAATAAAAAATAAATAAAATTATATTAAGGACATTTTAGCAACAACAATTATAATAAAGACTATGCATGCATACATTTAACAAATGCTTTATAGGATTTAAAAATTACGAATATTTTTTATTATTTATTGATTTTATTTATTTTTTTATTATTATTTTATTTATTTTTTTTTTTTTTTTTTGGCATTGGAATTATAATATATAACAACCAAGGATTATATACAAAAAAATGTAAGCAAAAATAAATAAAATACACAAAAACTGCTGCATGAAAATTACAATAAATTATACATGAATAGCAACAACATAAGACATAAAAAATATCACAATTTAATCCAAAACAATAATTTTGTTTTCTGAACTTATTAAATGGGCCACATTCATTTATATAACCAATAATATTTTTTAAATTCTCAATGCCGAAATTATACTTTATTTAACTGGCCTACATTAACTTTACTTCCAGTTATTACAGAATTTTATGTATTTTACTTTTACTTATATTAAATTATGTACAAAAGTACATTTAATATCAGGGTATAACTAATGTTAGACATATCATACAGTAAGATGACCTTGAACTCTTTATGAAGCGAAACTTATATTGATTTCTTGACTGCATGCTTATAATTATTATAGTCCGTTTTCATGCTTTTGAAAATGTTTGCATTCTGTAAATGCTCTTAAAATTTTTTAGTTGCAATGTATGTAAATTTAAAAAAAAAAATTACTATGAAGCATACATAACATAAATAACTCGAAAATAATTTTAAAAATCTGGATTAAACCATGAAAAATCACAACCGAAAAAGGAAGTAATTACTTGCTAAGGAAAATCAAAATAATTAGTTTTCTTCAACTGTGGATGGAATACAATATGGTTACATTTGTAATACATACGTATCTATTTTTTATTGATTCAGTGTTTTATGTTATGTATTATATCTTATTGGCTATATTGTGATGAGTAGTTCAGAGGGATGTAATTAATAATTACTGTATAAAATTGGTCTTATTTGTAACCAAAAAAAATATTTTAAAATTATTTAACAATGTACTTTTGGCGTTAACCCCAAACTGAAGTAATTACAATATTACAATGACATGAATATACCACAGATAACCTGTAAAGCAAAATAGCCTACATTAACGTCACCTAAAAGTCCTTCCTACAGAACAAAAAATAAAATTTTCATACTTATTTAAGATAAACATTTATAACATTAAAGTCAATGTCTCAAGCAGCAGTTCTTTGTAAAAATCATTTGTCAGATTTTTTAGTAGAACACCACTTGTCAATAATAATTTACACATACAGTTGATTATCTCACAAAAAAATACTAAAACATACCACTATTTTTTACAAAGATTCACAGATATTTGTGGCAGCTGCTATAAACTGAAAATAGAATGCCGGATTTATAGCCCTTTTGATAAAGTGAACTAACAGAAAACCTCTGTACTACATGTATTTTGTGACCAAAGTTTCTTGTTTTTCTCCATTTAAATGGGATGTGTTGACGGTCTAGATAGATGCTACGTGTTGTAAGCTTTAAAATGGTGTATTACATGTCAAAATCGAGCAACAAATAACAATTTTATGAATTTTCAAACTATTTTATACGATTGCTGTAGAGAAAAAAAAATCGTTTTTAAAAACTATTCTTGTTGGCGCATTAACACAGTAAAGTGGTGCGTAGGTATACAGCGGGCCATAGACACGACGGTTTCTGAGAGAGATCTTTTTTCGAGAGGAAAAAGTCTCGCGAGAGAATGGTATTTATCAATAGAAAACACGTTTATAGTAGGTGCATTCGACTGATAATCTATGGAAAGTATGCATTAAATATGCGCAGTGGATTTCCATTAAATTCATTGAATGTTCAGAAAAATGGTATAGATACATTTCATAGATTCCAGAATCTTTAAAAGCTAAAAATATTAATTTTCATTAGTATAAAGATGATGTTGAAGCAGAATACTGTCGATACAAGCTTTAATATATTACTGCAATTTTTAGCACCATAGACATACAAACAGCTGCAAAAATAAAAAAAAATACTAACAAATTCTTCAGAAAAAAACTAAGAATATGGGTATCAAAATTTAGCATTTTCAATGCTTTATGTGATTCTATTATATGCTTTAGATATTAATTTCCACGAAAAAATGATAAATCTTATTCAGTCATACAAAATTATGCAACAAAATGGCGACCATTTGAGTTTCTTTCAGTACTGTGTAAATGGTTTATTTTCATTGGTCCATTTAGCCGTGATCATCATGTTCTTCCTGGTTTACCAGCGGGGAGACATGTGGTAACCTCGTACATGTATAAAATCTACTGCCAGATAGAGTCAAATTGAAAATATAGATCTCGTACAAGTATTTCATCTATTTTCTCGCCAGTCGAATATGCCTAGTAAGTGATGTAAACTCACCAGTGGCTGTAAATTTCCACTTTTTTTCATAGTTTCATTAAATATATATAGAAATAAATATCTATTGCACAACAAGATTTTATTATCCAGTTTTTAACATTTTCACTTTTTAAAGTATAGTTTTGCATAATGCACTCAAAGTGACTTCAAGTGACTTCAAAGACAATTGTCAACAAGTAACAACAAACACTTTAAACTACTGTGGAACAAAGTTTTAAAAAATTGCATCTATGTTAACAAATTTTCGACTGGAAAAAAGTTAAATAATAATTTAACTTAAACTTTATATGGTATGTTATTGCTTTAAAACCAGTTTTTTTTTTTTCAAAAAGTGGCAAATTTATATCCATTTACATAAATAAATGTCCGGAGTTTTTTTGTATGAAATAAAAACAACTCCCTGAGTGAACCTATGTCAAGGTGAGTTATTTTTTTTTCTAGTTTTAGATAGTGCAGGGTTGGACCATATTTATTGAAACAAAAAAAATGAAAAAAATGAGTAAAAAATACTTTAATTATTGCAAATCATGTACATCATGCTGACTAAAAATATGTCTTGAATTGAAATAAAGTTTTTTTTCACAGTGAGTAGAGTTGAATTTGATTTAGTATTGCAAATTCATTTTGAAGATAGACTAATAGTACTTTTTTCTCCTATTTAAGTCAATTTGCTCAACTGTAAGGTTAATTTTGGTCATTTGACTCATCGCATTTAGTAAATGTCTCACCAAAATTTAGTAAAGGAGTCATTTGACTCAAGTAGCTCCAACTCTAGAATGAACACTGTCAATGCTTGAGGATACTTTTTCCAATAAGTCAATTAAAGCCAATGATGTTGACATATTGTTTCGAAAACCATATTGAGAATCACTTAGAATATTGTGTTTATCTATAAAAGCACTTAATCTGTTATCAAATAATTTTTCCAGAATTTTTGAAAATTGGGGAAGAAGTGAAACAGGACGATAATTATTAAATGTAGAATCATCACCTGACTTAAATAAAGGTATCACCTTAGCAATTTTCATTTTATCAGGAAATATACCGCTTTGGAATGACAAATTACATATGTACAAAAAAGGTTGTACAAAACTGAATGTAGACTTGATAATCAACATACTCATATTGTCACAGTCAGATGACGCTTTATTTTTACACGATCTAACAATATTTGTTAACTCCTTTTCAGTAATACACGACAGAAACATACTGTTTACATTTTTATTTAACATGCTGTCATATATGTTAAGACTTCTGTCAGGCGGTTCAATTTTTTTAGCTAAATTTGGACCAATGTTGGTAAAAAAATTATTAAAACCTGTTGCAATATCTTTCAAACCCATTATTTCATGACCATCATTCATAAATTTATCAGGAAAATTGCTACTGCTCAGCTACCCAAGTTCCTCGCCTACCCATGTTCGTCACCTGCCTTAAAAACTGAAAAGGACAAACAATATTGATACTGAAACAAGCAAGACAAGTCCTTATAATGCTGATGTATTACTCTACAAAGAAAGATAATTGCAAATAGGTTTAAATATTGTCAAAAAGTGCAGGTGACGAACTTGGGTAGGCGACAAACTTGGGTAACTGAGCAGTATGGTTACTCCTTTTATCAATGATACTCTTTAAAGCCTTCCATGTTTCTTTTGTATTATCTTTATGTTTTAACAATAAGCTATGGTAGAACCGTTTTTCCTCACATCTAAGTATATTTGTAAGTTTGTTTTTATATTGTTTATACCTCAACAATTTCCTTTTATTTCTTGACTTCAGATAATCTCTGTATAATTTATTTTTCTTTTTGCAAGCATTGGCTAAGCCATTAGTAAACCAAGGTTTATTAATTTCTTGCACCTTATTTTTTTGTTTTTTAAGTGGGCAACACAGATCAAACATTTCAGTATATTTCTTGACAAAATAATCATAAGCAGAATTTGCATTGTTACATTGGTATACTCCCAACCAGTCAACATTAGCTAGGGCTTGATTTAAAGCCACAAGGTTACCTTCATTGATAACTCTTTTAAATACATATCTTTCTTTCATATTTCTTGTAATCTTTTGCTGTGATATTACAAAAATTGCCAGATGGTCTTTTACATCATTAATGAGTATGCCACTAGTTGTTTTATCACATAGATTATTGGAAAATATGCTATCAAAATTCTGTAATAATTCTTGCATACACATTTCTGCAAGATTAAGTGCTATAAAAGTCTAGATTAGCTAGCCTACTCCCAAACACTCTTAATGAAGGAAATGCATGGGCAAAAAAAAAACTTCTGCCCCTGCAGGGATTCAAACCCACAACCCCTCACCCTTGAGTTCAGTGCTCTACCACTGAGCTATGAAGTCAGATGAATGTGTGGCATTGTTTGTTCATATATTAGTAGATAGTTTTGGCATAGTGGACAAGTTTTCAATCTTTTAAGGGGGCATTATGAAATTATAAATAATCGGCTTGTTTTTTTGCAAAATAAATTTTTTTACACTTTACACAAAAGAAGATGTGTATAAATTTAATAAACAATAATAATAAATGTATTCCTTAAGATGTCTTGATATGGAGAGATATTTTGGTTGCCATAGTTATTTTAAGACAAAGCAGAATTGAAAATGTGTGTTTATGAATAGAAGAGATTTTGTAGAAATAAAAATAATACATTGTTTCATTCATTGGATTATACAAAAGCATCTATATACTACATCTTTAATAATTTGTGATGCTAGTGATTTTACATGAACATTTAAAAAAAAATGTCTATCCATGTCCCCGTCTATCCATGTCCCCACCCGTGTACAACATATATTTTATAACATTAAGAGTTTTTTACACCAACTCACATTGGTACTTTCTTTACATTACTAATTGCAAATGTTGATGTCACTGTTGTTATTTGCTTGTCCACATTATCATAAGATTTATGACTATGACAGGCTCTGAATTATCCCTTTGATCTAACCTTCAAAAGGTTGGCTACAATCCGCAGATGTCATTAAAAGAAAGCCTCACCACTGGTAGGTTGGCTTTAATTGTAATTGGCCCACTTCTTTTTGTAACCTTTGGTATGGCTTCAACCTTTTGAAATTGACAGCTACTTTTAATAACTGTTAGATCAAATCTTTAAAGGGTTAGGCTACAATTCCTCAGATCTAATTATTAAAGTAAAGCCTTTTAAATAAGATTAGTGCACAAAAGTTCTATTACATTTCTTTTAAGCAAAAATTTAAAAAATAATATACCAGGTACTGATATGTTTTTTAAAAGTGTAAGTGTAATTTTAAATAGTTATTCCCATTAGAAAGTATGCTTCACATAATTTACACTTTTATTTCAAATTTATTTCAAATATTTATAACTATTTAACTATTAACTAACTTAGTGTATGATATTTCAAATACATATCATTATTATAGTCGAATAAATAACTTGAGTAACTTAAACCAAAAGACTGGTCATGAATGAAAGTTTAACTTTCATACATGACTTTATCCATTTCATGAAATGGACAGCAAAATATATATCTATTTGTCCATTTCACGAAATGGACAGTTGGGTTGTCCATTTCATGAAATGGACAATTTCCCTGAGATATTAAAAATACACTATTTGTGAAATAGGCAACTGACCTCTCCATTTAGTGAAATATGCAATTTATTTAATTGTAGCCTGCCCACTTCATGAAATAGGAAACCTGTACATTAAAAAAGAATTTCCATGCACAAATGAAAAAAACAACAACTTGCCAACATGTTTATAAAACTTTCTGTTGAAAATTATATTTACAGAAGGTCTACAAATATGAAGCATAACTGAAAAGTAGTGAAAATTGAGTTCATCCTTTTCACAGATGTAATAGGAATTGATCTCCAATTGGTTGAATCACCATATGTTGAGAAATTATCAACTGTGTACAAAAGAGAAGGGTTCAGATCATCACCACACACTTGACTGTCATATACAGGGATATGTCGATGAACCCTTTTTCAGTACAGGGTTGGCCTAGTTGACATGTGCCATATGCCATGTGCCATGCTGCCATATGTTAATTCTAGTTCCTAGTTCAATAAGGTTTGCTTATATTATACAATTAATACAATTATACAATTTTATACCCATAAAACGGGCCTCAGTGGTGCAGTGGTAGCACATTCGACTCCCACCTCTGAGGTTGGAGGAGTGAATCCCGGACCTTATGTGGGAAAGTTGATAATTGCTTACCGATGGTTGGCAGTTTACAGTACAGAACCTTGCCCAACAGTATGTACTGGTTTCCTCTTCCCACAAAACTACCCGTTGTGATATGACCTGCACAATGTTGTAAACTCCCAAATAAATAACATACCCATCAATGTCATATATGAGGCAACATAGGCATATTGTGATGTAGGATAAATTGCATTAACATTTTGGGGACACATCACCCATGACATATGGCTACAATGTGGTGAAATATACTCTTATAGATCTATGCAAATAGTATTTATAAATGTTACACCTAAAGAACTCTCTGTACCAGACCAAATGACTGAGGCATGTATTAGTACTAAAGTTCACAGAAGTAAGAAACACATGGATGATTTTATGTTTGTCATAAACTTTAGAAGCTAGTAAGCTACCCGAACAGCATCCTAATCATATTTAATGTGTCTATTATTTGAACATCCAAAGGAGCAGAAGAAGATTTCTAATGGGCAGACTATCAGTAAAGAGGCTTTTAAGATTTTGTTCCAAATTGGTGGAATAAAATACGGACCTAATGTTTTATTAGAAGATATATATTTGAAAGAAAGGGAGGATGGTAAACGTGCTTAATGGGAGAAAAAACTTGATGTTTCCAAAATTGTTATTATTCATAACTATGTAGAATTCATATGTTGCAGTATCAAAAAATTCTTAATGGCAACCAAAATGTAATATCTTTGTTTTATATTGGTTCAGGCTTCTTTGTGTCTTGCAATAGTCTTAAAGGACTTTTTAAATATGATAATAAAATCCAACAGGAGAAATACATATTTAACTACTGAGGGTATGTCCTTAAAATTTCAAAAAGGAGATATATATGTTACAATAAACATCTGAAATCTGTAAATACACGTATTTATTGAAATTATCACTGATTTGGTCAACAAATATGCATATTCCCTAAAATTTTCAGTAATATGTGTATTTACTGATTTATGACCTGTGTTATTTTACAAGTTCACTGGTTGTAAATACATTGTATTGAACTGTAAACCAAAATATACATTATATTGGAACATTTTACTCTATTATGATGACCATTAGAATGTACGAAGCATACTTCATTTTACAGTACATTACATGCAAATATTATGTTAAAAATAGCACTAGACTTTTTAAGATTTATGTTAACAAACTTTAGCTATGTGCTTTCATTAAATATTTCATTTAAGCTTTTATTATTTTCAACCCCACAGCTGCTAAGGACCTATGGCATCCCTACAAATGATTGAAGAGCCTATAACTTTCACCATTTCTCTGTGACTGATACATAAAAAGCGTTTTATTGGCAATGAATGAAAGTGAAATTTGAGTTTCGAAATTTTAACACATTTTAACTATACTGAAATTTTAGTTAGTCTCTAATTGGATTTTATCATGGTCTTTCAGAGAGACTTAAATCCCTTTTAGGGCATCAATAAATATAGCTTCCTCTATTAAAAGAACAACTTTATTGGTGACTTTTGGAAAAGAAATATACTAAAATACATTGTTAAAACTACTGTGATATTCAGTTCTTGAACAAGAAAGGTATGTTAATCTTATAACCTTTCTTGTTCTTTCTTATTGTGGTGAACTTCGAGAGTTCTCGTAGAAAACGTCTATATAGCCACTGACGGCCGATACTTAAAAGGTGAAGGTCGGCGGAAAACGAGTTCAACCATGACAAACGCGGCAAATGCAGCCATATTAAATATTGTGTAGTTTAGATAGATAGATAGATATTTTATTTCAACAGAATTTTACATGAGATAATCATGTACATAGTATATTGTTAGTTTATACATAAATGTTAACAGTTAATTAACTGCTTTAGTACAAAATGGAAAAAATAGAAGGAAATAATGACTGAAGAAAAGGAATTAAAGGAAGTGAAGCACTTATCTAGTTTAATCCCCTTTACAAAACACATTTACTTAACTATTTAAACATTTCCGGCATACTCAGTAAAAGTAGGAATTAGGTTTGAAATATAACACATATTAACATATTTTAACATATTCTAACATATCTAGACATTCTTAACTATGTTCATGCACTATACTCACAGTTTCAGGTCACAGATTCACCTGGGAATTATAACAATTGAATAAGTAACTCTTATACATTTTTTTAAATTTTTGTAATGACTCAGCCTCTGCAATGTTATTATCAATATTATTCCAAATTTTTACACCAACCACTGATACACACATTGTTTTTGCTTTAGTTCGAACATATTTAGTAGAAAATTTATTTTTCCCTCTTAAGTTATAGTTCAAATGTTCTTTTGTATCAAATAGATGTTGTATGTTTGTCGGTAACAATTTATTTTTGGCCTTGTACATTATTGTGGCAGTTTTGAATTGAACTAAATCATGAAATTTAATGATTTTACTCTTTAGGAACATCTCATTAGTATGATCATTAAACCCAGCATTGTTGATAATACGAACAATTTTCTTTTGTAACAAACAAATTGGTTTTATATTAGAGACATACGTATTTCCCCAAACTTCAGTACAATAATTAATATACGGTAAAAACATAGAACAGTACAATGTATGCATTGAATCTTTATTTAAAATTTTCTTACTTCTTGCTATTACAGAAATGGTTTTGCTTAATTTGCTTCTGACCACATTTATATGTTGTTTCCAATTTAACTTTTCATCTATAAGTACACCAAGAAACATTGTGACATCTACTTTATCTATACAATGATTTTTAATGCTAATATCCAATTTTTGTGGTAATTTACTATTACTGAACAACATGTAATTTGTTTTGCTCACATTCAATGATAATTTATTAATATCAAACCATACTTTAAGCTTATTTAGTTCATTACTTACTATTTTAGCCACCTCAATAACATTATCTCCTGAACAAAAGGCATTGGTGTCATCTACAAATATGATCAGTTTTAGTATATCTGACACTTGAACAATATCATTTATATATAAAATAAATAATTTAGGTCCTAAAATGGAACCCTGAGGAACACCACAAATGACATTTAATAGGCTTGATTCAGTATTGTCTAACATTACAAATTGTTTTCTATTACTTAGGTAACTACACAACCAATCATTTACAATTCCCCTAATTCCATAAAAGTCTAATTTTTTAACAATATTTCATGATTAATTGTATCAAATGCTTTCTTTAGATCTATAAAAATTCCAATTGTACTAAGTCTTTGGTCAAGCATACCAGATATGTTTTCTATTAAGTCAATGATTGCTAGTGAAGTTGATCTGTTTGACCTGAACCCATATTGACTGTCACAAAGAATGTTACATTTATTTATAAAATTATCCAGTCTTAAACAAAACAACTTTTCTAACAATTTAGAGAATTGGGGCAACAATGACACAGGTCGATAATTAGTAAAAACACCTTTTTCACCTGATTTAAAAAGAGGAATCACCTTAGCAATTTTCATTTTATCTGGAAAAACACCTTGGCTAAAGGATTGATTAAAAATTTTTGATAATGGTTGAACAATATAATTTATAACTTTTTTAAGAATTGACATATCAATGTTATCGTACCCTGTTGATGTTTTACCCTTAAAGCTGTTGACAACCTTGATAACTTCCTCTTCACTTACGCTTTTAAGGAACATGGAAGTAGAGTTTCTACTTTGTAGATAATTAAAAATATCAATACTTCTATCACAAACCTCAATGTTTTTTGCCAGATTTGGCCCAACATTCACAAAAAATTCATTAAATTTATTTGCTATTTCTAATTTTTCAGATATGACTGTATTACTATGTACAAACTCTTTTGGAAAACATGTTTCAGTTACACCTTTCTTTATAACATTATTTAACACTTTCCATGTAGACTTAATATCACTTTTATGTTTTTCTAATAGCATATTATAATACATTTTTTTTCAGAATGCCTTAAATACTTGTTAGTTTATTCTTATATAACTTATATTTTTTTTAATCATTTGCATCTTTAGTTCTTATAAAGTTTTTATACAAACTATTTTTTTTCTTACATGCATTTAGTAGACCTTTTGTTAACCATGGTTTAATGTTTCTATGTCTTCTTGTAATTTTTTTAATTGGACAAGATTTATCATACAATTCACAAAATTTTATGACAAAACGATCATAAGATATATTTACATCAGTACTATTATAAATGTCATTCCAATTTTGTTTCCTTAAACATTCACACAACATTTCAATGTTCTGTGTCGTAACATTTCTAACATACTTACTACAGGTAATGTCTGCATGGTCAACTTGCATACCTTCTAAAATGACAAATATAGGCAAGTGATCACTGATATCATTTATAAGCAGTCCACTCTTAACATTACAGTTTACAGTGTTAATAAAAAAATTATCAATTAAGGTAGCACTATCTTCTGTTATTCTACTTGGCTTGTTAATTACAGGATATAAACCACATGAAAACAGTGTATCAACAAATTCTTTGGTGTCATTGTGACAATTATATTTCATTATGTTAATATTATAATCCCCACAAAGTATTACATTCTTTCTTTCGTTTTTTATCTTCTGTAATAGATTACTTATAATTTCAGTAAAATTAGATATGCATGACCCTGGTGTTCTATATATGCAAGATACCATTACATTATTTTTTGCTTTTGAGATTATTTCAACAGTTACACATTCCATTACACCATCAACAACAGTACTTAAATAACAACAGCTCTTAACTAATAATGAATTTATAACATATATGGATACACCACCACCACCTTTTTTTCCCTAACTAAATGTGTTACCTGATAATTGTTTATATTATAATAATTTATGTCGTTTTCTTTAACCCAGTTTTCTGATATGGCTATTATGTCAAACTTAATACCACAGTTTTTTAAGTAAATAGCAATACTGTGAAAATTTTTTTTCAAACTTCTAGCATTAAAGTGAATAATAGAGAGACTTTTATTATTAGTTTTCAAAACATCCACCTCATTTGCACACACACATTTAGAATCCGTATACATACTCTTAAACAGATAGTGGTCAGGGTCAATGTCTTTAAATATGTCACTATAGATATTTTCCACATTATGGTTGTTATAATACAGTGAAAAACTTACATTTTAAAATTTTCTGTATATGTTACTGATATTAACATTTATAAGATCTACACAGTTATTTTCAAATATTAACTCGTCATCATCTAGTTGATTAAATGGCAGTATTTCTCTGCATTTTTTACAATATCACAGTTGGTTAACCTCACTCAGCTGCCTAAGTTGTACTTTGGTCAGCTTGGAACATTTTCTGTGTACCCATAACTTACATATGGAGCACTCTATTGCATCCACTAAGACATTCTTATTACATATACTACAAGGATACAGTTGATTGTCTATCATTAGTAAGTTATTGTTTACAGTTATTTAATAAATTAGAATCTATATAGCAACTTACTGCGAATGAGTATGAAAAACCCCCCAAAAAAACACATTTTAAGTTGACAGCTGTTACCTAATTGTTAGTATGTTGAAAGTTTATTAGCATTTAAATAAGTCTTAACTTCCTCAAGTCCTCCATATCTCTGATTGCATGAATTTTTGAAACCTCTGGAGTGCCATTTGTTTTGATGAAGATCTTTCCTTCTGCCGTCCAGGTGCTAGCTATCTTCTTTTGTTTCCTTAAGTCCCTTGAAAACCTAGCCAGATCAGCTCTTTTCTTAGTAAGATGCTCATTCACAAAGACTTTTGTTCCCTTCAGCCTCTTCGCATTTTTAAGGATTTCTAATTTGGTTTTTCTGTTCACCACCCGAAGGATAATGTCTTCGTTGTCTTTTTGGATTTTAGTGTGCGACATGCTGAAATATCAGCAGGGCAAATTTCAGTCCCAATATTTGAATTTAAGTAAAAGATTACTTGTGTCTCTAGGCTTTCAAGCTCTGAGTCAGTTATATTGTCATAGTCCCGCATGGTGCTAGAGACTGCCCCTGCAAAGGACCTGTAATGAACATTTAGACCTGTAATCACTATATTGTCATTTTTGCTATATTGTTCCAGTTCATCAACCCGACTTTCCAAGGTCATAATTCTTTCTTCTTTTTGTTTGTTTTCCTGCTGTAGTTTAGCTATAGCCTGTGTAGCCGTCTCAAGATCTTTCTGCAGCCGAGTTATGACATCAAGCTTAGCACTAACAAACTTTAGTGTTGTCCTCATTTCAGTAATTTCTGCACATAAGTTAATGTCTTGGGTGCCAGAAGTAATTTGTCTTGTTTGGGGTCTGTTATTCATCTTTGTGCAGTGGGTGTGAGAGAACAGACAGAACACACATATATTTGATGAAGCTTAACTAATCTTCTTAGCTACAGTCTTTATACCTCTTGATGCACGCAGTGGGTGTGGAAGATCAGAGAGAAAAACAGCACTTGACTAAGCTTAACTAATCTTAGCTACAGTCTTTATACCTCCTGATGCACCACTTGATGCACGTCTTCTAACTGCTCACTGACTATCAATGGATGATTGGTGTGGATGATAATAGGGGATTTCCAAGGGATGGCCTTCTTTCTTCTTAGAACAGCCTGTTATTTAATCTTTAAAGCAAGTATTGTGTTACTTACATACTTAGGCTCTGTCTTGTGAGTTCAACCATGACAAACGCGGCAAATGCAGCCATATTAAATATTGTGTAGTTTACAGGCAAGGACGTAGTTTAGAAGTAGTGTGATAGAAGAGACAATATATATACAGTTTGTAGAGTGAACTAATCGTTGCTGCCTGTGTAGAGTTTAATATCCACAGGGACGTTTTGCAAGGAAAACAGTACATACAGAATGTGACAGTAGCCGGCTGAGATTGAAGTAGCCATGATTAAAGGTAGATAGTAGTCCATTATTCTTTACTGGTACCAGAAGTGCCAGGTGAAGAGCCCATGTGTTAATCATATTGGGAAGGAGTTGTGTGTAATTGATATCCCTTAAATACATTTCAATTTGTTTTAAGGTTGATATTGGTAGTGTAAAAGTATTGAAATCAAGTACCATTTTGCTGTTGAAATTCAAATTTCAATCAATTTGATGTAACTGGTGCTTGGGAATTTTTCATTTTGAAATATTTTGGGGTAAAAGTGTACAACCAGTTTGACGGCTGGTGTCGACTGCGGTCGACACAAATTGTGTAAATATTCAACAAAATTGACCACTGAATTTGAATCTTTAGTGGTATACAGTTGTTAACTACAGTACTGTAAGAATTTTAAAATTTATCACCAATTGTATAAAATTTATTTGGTGTTGATAATTGGGGATTTTGGGTGATTTGCATCAAATATATGAAATTCATTTGGTGTTGAATCTTCCCCTATTTACTTTAAATGTTTCATTTTTTGTCCAGTACTGGTTATCGTAATTGTCAGTAAAAGTTATATTTGCACAGTACATAAATAAAACAGTATTGAGAAATCAGTAAAATTAGAAACAGTTAATTTAGTAATTTTCTCTCACTAAAATTTAACTTTGTAAATTTTATTACAGTAAAACTTAACTTTTGAAATAATAATTTGCTACGGTACATGCCTTAAATTAATAAATAGTAAAATAACATTTTAAATATCTTTTGTCAATATTTCACATAAATTTGTATACTAATATAGTTAAGTACTGTTGTTCTATCAATACTCAAGAAAGTTGAAATGAAATAGCTAAGAATTAATTGAAACTCTTGATTCTGTGATTTATTTTCTTCATACCAGTTTACTTTCAGATACCATCAATCGAGATCTACATTACATGGTGGTTAAACATTCAAAATAATTTCTGAGAAAATATTATTACAAATACAATTATAGGGTACAGTAATAGAATTTATGACAAGTTAGGGGAAAAAAACTTGGAAAATATTTCATTTTCCATAGTTCATTTAGAATAAATTTAGTTCATTTAAATTTTAGAAAATTTATTTTTTACTTAATAGTAAGCTTTGAATTGAATGACACTTACAAATTGAATTAGGGTTTAAAACAAACAAATATTTAATTTGTGAGGGGGATAGTTTAGTAGATTGTCAACTTTAACTTTGAGTTACCAGAGTTAAGGTAAAGCTTTAGAAAAGAATCCAAGATGGCTGCCAAACCATTGGATGTCAACACTGCTTCAATGCAGGAGTTGGAGGCACTTGATGACATTGGACCAAAAAGAGCTGCTTTGATAGTACAGATGAGGGATGCAGTTGGTGCAATTACTGAGAATATCTTCATGATGTTGGACATACCCCATCATGTCAAGGAAAGAATTGTAAGTAAAGGTGAACTGGTTTTTGTTTTGCAAGAAAGCCAATTGGAATCAAAATCAGTTGACTTAAATCAGTTTTGCAAATCAATGGTTGGCGCATTTGATTCTGTAAAAGTAGAGATCAGACAACTTAGTGGTACTATGTCCTCAGAAATTCAGTCCATTAAACAGGATGTCTCTGATATTCATGGCAGAATTGACAAAGTGGCAGACGATTTTGATGACCTGAAGCAGGAAGTCAATCACTTGAAGGTCAAGGTTGAGCGCAAATCATCAGGTTCAAGTGGGCATAGCAGTGGATCTGATAAAGAAAAAAGATGTTCCAGGAAGTTGAAACTTGAAGGTTTTGGAAGTGATAAGCCACTTTCAATTGAAATCCATCAAGATGAGCAGAAACAAGCAGCCATTGACCACCTTGAGGATTCGGATGAACAAGTGCGTAGACTGAAACAAGAGAGATTGGACTTTGAACGGGAGTATCTGTCCAAATCTGAAAGGTACAGGTCTGAGTTAGCACAATCCGAGTTGAGTAGTCGTAACCTCAATGCAGAGTATAAAAAATACCAGGGGTAAAGTAGAAGGGTTATGCTTTCTATGCATGAGAGGGCAAATACATTGGTTCGCAAAATCAATAAGGAAGCATCCACAGTGAAACAAAAATTTGGGGTGACTTATCCTTTTGAATCTGAAGTTGATGAGCCAGAATGGACAGGATTGAACTTGAGTTTATGTCAAGTGCCAAATCCTGCTAAATTTGGGTTGGATTCCCCTGTTCCACAAATTCTTCCAAGGTATTACTATCCACAGTCCACCCCCTTTCCCCAAAACATTGTACCTCCTGATGAGCCACCACAGTCCAAACAATTTGACACCCCTTGTTTACCACAAGTGAATAGACTAGAAGTGGCTCAACAAGGACCAGCACCATCTGAACCACAAACCAAACCAGTGATTCAACATAACTTTGAGCAGCCGGGAGTTAGGAAATCTGTTTCATTGTATCAACCACCAAGAGCTCAGGAAACAGTACCGCAGAAGCACACGGTTGAGAACCCCCATCAACAACCAGCGGTCTCACAAACAAGACACGCCATCACAGAATTTACACCTAAGATAGGCAAAAGAAGAGGCGATTTCCAGACAATGATGAGAGAAGTTGTTCAGGAAGAGTTCAGGAAGACAATGGACTATCCAAGGAGCACCGGTTATCGTTCAAGGAAGAACAGACATTATAGGTCTCAGAGATACAATGTCACTTCGAATTCTACCAATTCGGATGATGAATACAGTTTCAGACCAAACAGTAGGAGCAAACATTCTGCTTCCAAATCAAGTAAAATGCAAGTGCCCAAGATGTCCTTTTCAGGTGTATGATGGAGAGGGTTCATCTCACAATTTGAAACTGTTGCTGATCGCTGCAGGTGGCAAGAACAAGAGAAGTTGGACAACTTTTCCATGTGTTTGACCAAGGAAGCAGCAGAATATTTCAGTATTCTACCTGAGACCAAGAAGAGTAGTTTCTCCGAAATGAAGCAGAAGTTTGAGGAATTTTTTGACAAAACAGAGCCAGCATCAGCCATACGTTGGGACATTTTGAATATTGAGCAAAGGGAGGATGAACCTCTTGAAAAATATTTTGCCCGGTTGCAGAGTTTAGTGATGAGGGCATATCCAGATTCTAGTCAAAATGAGCAGGATAACACTCTGTTTATAGAAGTCTTTTTGAAGGGATGTAGGGAAAAAGGAGCCGTCCTTTCAATTTGTGACAAGAAGCCTAAAAACCTGGAGGAGGCATACAAGTACGTGAAATCAGCTTCACAATACCGCAAAGCAGTCCTGGGTAAGAAGAGTCAATCAAAGAAAGTGCATCGCATACAAGCTGCTGAGTGGACATCTAGTAGCAACAGCAGTGAGGATCTGGATAGAACAATTGAGCAGAGACCACTTGTTCGCAATGTCCAGAGTAAACAGAAACAGGCCCCACAACCAAAACATGATGAAAAACAATCTGTTGAGGCAGAAGTACATGAACTGAAGTCTATGTTTGGAAAGGTGTTAAATTTACTCCAAAATCAAACAAACAACCAGGGATACCGATCACCACCACGTAATCAGGGTTGTTTTGAGTGTGGATCACCAAGTCACTTTGTAAGGCAGTGTCCAAGACGCAGAGGGTCTCCAAACACTAGTCCAAGGAGTGATGATCGTAATTGGAGGGTAAGAGGTGACAAGCAGGGTGCTTCATCACAAAATTGGAGGCAGAAGGATCAAGGTTCAAGGTCGCCACCATCACCAACTTGGAGACAACAAGAACAGGGTTACAGGTCACCACCACCCGCAACAAAATCAAAGTTGTCACCTGAGAGAGCCAATCAGGAATGGAAGATTGGGACACCAATGCAGGGACAGTCTAATAGCCAGGTGAAATTCAATTTAAACTATTAGACAGGGACAGGCAAACACCCAACGCCCTGACACAGAGTGAAAGTGTAAGTTTAGTAGATAGATTTACCGCCAAGCATATACATAAATGTAGTCAGAAAATTAACAAAACTTGTCAGCAGTTATCTCAAGCAAATAGTAACAACTTGAGTGTTCTACTTCCATGTCTTGTAAATGATGTACAAGTAAATGCATTGTTAGATACTGGTTCAGAGGTAACGGTAATTAATTTTGATGTATACAACAAAATGGTTCCTAAACCCATTCTGAAGGATAAAGTTAAATTGAATGGTATTACCAGGGAAGTAGATATTGATGCTTGGTTAATCGAAAGGATTGAAATCTCTTTCGGTGAAACAAAAAATGTTTGGAGTTTGCATGTTGGCAAAATTGTTGAGCCCTGTATCATTGGGATTGACTTTTTATGTCATTTTGGAGCTAAGTTAGATTTTCAAAATTGTAAATTCACTTTAAATAAAGAACAGAGGGGGATACAGCAGTTCAAAAATGAAATGGGAGATTGTTTTGACATATTTCCTGTTATTATTGAAAAAAAAAATTGTCATTCCACCATATAGTGTAGTTAGATTTTTAGTTAGAGCTTCTTTACCAGACAGAATTTTGCTGTACACAATGTGAACAACATGGGATCGCTAGTGCCTAACACGCTGGTAGCTGGAAGGTCACACATTCCAATACAACTGATAAATGACCAGCACAGGTATGTGAAGTTCAAACGAGGTCATATTATTGGGCATGCTATTGAGTGTGATGTGATGTCAGGTGTCACCGACAGTGAAAGTTTGCACCAGGTAAGGGTGATAACTAATAACAGTGATAATCCTTCTGAACAAACTGATGAATTGCCAGAGCATTTAACAGGTTTGTTTACTCATTCAAAAGGTAACTTGAGTGAATCGGAGCAAGTGCAGTTGAAATCACTTTTGCTTGAATTCCAACATATCTTTTCTAAAGGTATCGGAGATTTAGGTTGCTTTTCAGAAATTAAGCATAAGATTAATACTGGTGATGAGAAACCTGTGAAACTACCGATGCGTAGAACACCCATAGGTTTTGAAAATGAAGAAGAGGAAAATTTAAAGGTAATGTTAGAGAATGGAGTAATTTCAGAGTCGTCCTCTGATTGGGCATCAGCACCAGTTTTAGTGCATAAAAAGGATGGTAGTGTAAGATATTGTGTAGATTATAGGTGTTTAAATGATAAAACAGTAAAAGATCTATTTCCATTACCATCAATGTCTCAATGCTTAGATCAACTTTCCGGAAATAAGTATTTTTCAACACTAGATATGGCTTCCGGATACTGGCAAATAGAGATTGATGAAGCAGATAGACATAAAACAGCATTCATTACAAAATTCGGGTTATTTGAACACCAGAGAATGGCCTTTGGTTTATGTAATGCCCCTGCCACTTTTCAAAGAGTGATTCAATTAGTTCTACGGGGATTAACCTGGGATAGAATATTGGCCTATCTTGATGATGTCATTGTGCTGGGTAAAAGCTTTCAAGATCATCTGAAAAACCTCCGTACTACATTTGAAAGGTTTGCTAAATATAATCTTAAACTCAAACCCAAGAAATGTGACTGAAACCACTTTCTTAGGGCGGGTAGTTAATTCACAAGGTGTAGGTGTAAATCCAGAAAATATAGAAAAGGTTAAAAATTGGCCTATTCCAAGATCTGTCAAAGATGTAGAGAAATTTCCAGGTTTTCTAAATTACCATAGGGAACATATAAAGGACTATGCAAGAATAACATCAGTACTCTATGAATTAACGGGTATTAAAGCTTCATTTGTGTGGCAGGAGAAACACCTCCAAGCCTTTGAAAGCTTAATTGAAAAGTTAATTACAGCACCTATATTAGCTTATCCTAATCCAGATGATATGTTCATCTTGGACACGGATGCTTCTGATCATTCAATTGGGGCAGTACTTTCCCAAGTTCAGGACGGTATAGAGAGGGTTATAAGTTATGGGAGCTTTGTACTTACACCTGAGCAGAGGAAGTATTGTGTAACCAGAAAGGAGTTGTTAGCTGTTGTGAAATTTACTAGGCAATATAGACATTACTTGCTTGGTAGGAAATTTTTAGTGAGAACTGATCACAATAGTTTAACATGGCTCTTAAGGTTCAAATACATTGAGGGTCAATTAGCCAGATGGTTGGAAGAACTAAGTCAATTTGACATGATTGTAGTTCATCGTCCTGGAGTTAAACATGGTAATGCAGATGCAATGTCACGCATCACTGATGATCTTCCATTTTGTGATTGCTATAGAGCTGGATCTGATCCTGAATCATTACCATGTGGTGGTTGCAGGTATTGTACCAGAGCACACAACCAGTTGTCTAGGTTCAGTGAGGATGTAGATGATGTAGTTCCTCTTGCAGTGAAAACAGTTAATGTGATTAAACCGGTGAGTAGGTCAGAACCTTGGATAACCGGTTACTCTAAGGATGAGCTCAGAGAAATCCAATCAGTAGATCCATGTGTAGGTAAAGTAATCACCTGGAAAGCAAATGACATAGAACCTGAACAGAGAGAGTTGTACCTAAGTAGTCCTGATGTAAAACATTTTTATATTTGTAGAAAACAGTTAATGTATAAAGATAATTTACTTTACTATAGGTGGGAAGAAGAAGCCGGAAACAGGTTATTACTCATGGTTCCAGCTCAGTTAAAACAGGAAGTGATGTCACTTAACCATGACCTACCACTTTCTGGACATATGGGTATAGTAAAAACCTTAGCTAGAATAAAACAGTCATTCATGTGGTATAACATGAAGAAAGATGTAGAATTATTTGTTAAGTCCTGTTCAGAATGTAACAAGAATAAGAAAGCAAATGTCAAAGCAAAAGCTGCTTTGGGTCAATTTCATGCTGGATCACCATTGGAGAGGGTACATATTGATATACTTGGTCCATTTACCCAGAGTTCTAAAGGTAACCAGTATGTACTAATGATTGTAGATCAATTCACAAAATGGTTAGAATGTTTTCCTTTACCACATCAGACAGCAGAAGAAGTAGCCAAGTGTGTGGTAGATGGATTTATTTCCAGGTTTGGATGTCCTTTGGAAATACACACAGATCAAGGTAAAAACTTTGATGGTAATTTATTTGCTTCCATTTGTGAATTGTTGCATATTGTAAAAAGAGAACAACACCCTATAGACCTTGTTCCAACGGGCAGGTGGAGAGGTATAACAGAACTCTGTTACAGCTGATTCGATGTTTTTTGCAAGGTAACCAACAGTGTTGGGATGAACACCTTCAGCAACTAGCAGGTGCCATAAGGTCCACAGTTAACAGAAATACAGGTTTTACTCCTAATCTGATGATGCTGGGATGAGAGGTAATCTTGCCAGTAAATTTGATGATTGGCATTGTGAATGAAAATAGTGATCAAAATCCTGCAGAGTATGTTACTAGGCTAAGATCAATATTGAGCAAGGTTCATACGATGGCACGGGAGAATTTAGTATCTGCACAGGTGAGACAGAAAAAAGACTACGACTTACGCTTGAAGGAAAACACTTATGAAGTAGGTGATTTAGTTCATTTATTAGATTCAGCACGTAAAATAGGACAGAGTAGTAAATTACAACAAATTTGGAAAGGTCCTTTATTAGTAACAAAAGTGCTTACGCCAATCCTTTTTGAGGTAACAGGTAGGAAAAAACCAGTTGCTTTGCACCATGACAGGTTAAAACCCTGTTGTGATCGAAACATACCTTTGTGGTTACGACGCAAAAGAAATCAAGTGTTGGGTAAGTCAAGTGAAGGTGTTGAAAAAGTTCATAATAATCTCGAAATTGAAGATTTACATCTTGATAAATTGTTTACAGATGACTATCAGCATGCTAATCACAACGAAGTCAGAGATGCAAATACTTCGGTTACACATGATTCTGTTGATTCCAAAGTTGGCCAGGAGTTACCTGTACCAGCTACTACCAGGAGTGGCAGGGAGAGAAGGAGGCCAAAACACCTGGAGGATTATTATAGTTAAGCACAATAGTCAAGGAAATTTGCAGGAGACAGTTGCAACCTGATCCTGAGTGAACTAGTTAAGGAATGCATGACTTAGTTAAGATGTTCGGTTTTATTAACATCATTAACGGCCCTGAGGATGGATTTCTTAGGAATTCATTTGTTTTATAGATGGAGAGAGGTAGGTTTACCTACCGAAGAGGACGATCAAGGGGGAGGAGTGATCATCCAGGGCACGGACATGATGTTCCGGAATCCTCTGGAAGAGAACGTCAGGGTCACAGTCAACGCAGTGACAGGTCAAGGGAAACATTCCATAGGAATCGGTCACCTGATTACTATGTCAGTCACGGTGAGCACAGTGACTATTACAGAAGACACAGTGATCAATCACCAGATCACTACAGAGGCTATGAAACCAGACGTTATAGAAATCGGTCGCCTGATTTCTATGTAGAAAGATATGATTATCAGAGAAGTCGTTCACCTGATTATCACCAAAGATGGGGAAGAGAAGAGTGTGTAAGAAGTCGACTGATTTCTATGACAGGTACCCTAGAGATTATAGAGGTAGTGAAAGAAGTAGGAATTGGTCACCAAGTTTCTATGATAGAGCAGAGTATCGAGCTGAAAGAGATGTCAGATCTTATCCTCTCGCAAGTGACCAGATGACAACAAAAGAAGAAGACAAAATCATTATTGACACACTTATGAAAATCTATGATGATTGTCGTCCAGAGGTTATCAGGGCAAGCGTGGAACATCCTGAAAATCGGGTGAAGCCATTTGATAAGAGTGTCCTAATGGAGCGTTGTTTGTTGGACCTGAGAACTCGGTCAACATGGAGAAGGACAGTCAAATCAGGTTCAAGACCATCTGCTGCTCTGGGAGCTCCAACACAAACAGTTAGTGCTTCACAACAGTCCACTCATCAGTCCAGAGAATCTACATCATCTGGGCAAGTTAAGGTGTCACAGTCTGTATTGGCTCCAGCCCGTGATGTTGACAGGTCAAGAAGATTGGGGCATGAGGGGAAAAGTTCATCTGTGTTGTCCACAGATAGTGCCACATCTAAAAAACCTGAATTGAAATGGACATCAAAGCAGATATCTGTGCTATCCACAGGTAGTCAAGCTTCAAGCAAGTCAGTAGCTCAAAAGGGAAGTGTAGTACCTGTGTCATCCGCAGATGCTCATAAATCCAAAAGATCTGAGGATCCCAAAGATCAAACAAGAAAATCTGTGTCATCTGCAGATTCTCAAAAACCAGAAACTTCCAAGAAAAGGGAACATATCGAGTCAGAACAGTGGACAAAAGTTTCCTATCAAAAAAGGCCCAATTTCGAAAGATACATTTCCAAAAAAGAATACAGTAGGCGTATCCAGAGCAGGGAAAATCAAAGCACAGCAGACAAAAATAGATCACGTCCAACCCCAGGAGCGACTGCTACCAAGAGCCACATGCTTTATGAAAGGCTGCAAGGTTACTTCTACCCGTATAAAGAAGCATGTGATTGGACGACATCTACCGATGGAGGCATATGGAAGAAGTGGTGGGCTGGAGAGTGAAACAAGGATGAGAATGTTCCAAGAGCTGTTGCTGAAAATAGCTGGTATACTGAAATGCCAAAACTTGTATCAGCTGCTCAGAAAGGTACAGGAACTAGGGTATTATCCATCTAGAGACAGATATTATGAAATTACAGAAGCTGATAACACTGTGATGGATGAGTTTAGCATGTGGTTATACGGAGCCCACCTGCCTCATACTCCAACCATAAGTCCACCAAATCTTGTGGCGTCCTTAGTGCAGTGGAGAGCTCTCGCTCAGTTAATCAACTACATTGGAGAAGAGAACATTAACATGGAGAAAATCCAGAAAAGCTACCGTTTGAAAGTAACGAAGGATACCGAGGGAGGTCATAAAAGTTCAGATTCCAAGGAAAGTTCTGCCGAAGGCTCCACAGAAAGCTCTACTAGTAGCTCATCTGAAGATGAAAGCTCATCCCAAGATGAAAGCACAGCTGAGTCACGAAGAGTGAAAGACAAGAGTGCAGTTAAGAAACCAACTGGTATCTCTCATGGAGAAGAAGCTACTAAAAGCAAGTCTACTTACCGCCCTGTCTCAGAAGTCTTGAGGAATCAGGGGAAATCAAATGAGAGTACCATTCAGAAAGAAAAAAGTAGCAGCAACAGGTCAGCAGACAGTTTGGATGAAGACGAGACACAGTTGTTACAAGTATATTCAGAAGGTTCAACCTATTCTGATGTACAAATGGTGAAGAAGTCTGGGCAACACCTTAAAACAATTCAAGAGGAGGAGGAAATGGAGGTAGATCAACCCCCAACTGTAGAGTTGCAAAAATCTTTGCCAAGTACAAGTGCATAAGTAAAATCAACTTGTACTAACTCAGCTACACACTCAGCTGTAGAAACAAGTGCAGGAGGAGGTTCAGTTGTAGAATCACACAAACCTACCTATGCTGAGAAACTGCAGTGTTCTCCAGCTGTGAGGCCAAAAGCAGTAGTGTCAAAGCCTGGGAATTTGGGTGCACCATATACAGGAGAGGAAAGAGAAGCAAGACTAATGCGTTTGGTGAAAAGATCCGAAAAGATACCTTTTGTGGACACCCATTTTCATTTGAATAGGTTACAAGAAGCAAGTCATATCGAATCACTTGAAGAGATTCTTGTTAGTGGCCCAATTCCTCTCACGCTGATTGAACTGGAGTATGCAATTGCAAATTTCATTGATGGTGTACCGACAAGAAGCATTCGACAGGAATTGTCGAAAGATAAAAGGCTATACTTCACGTTTGGTGTTCATCCAAAGCGAGCCTACAAATACACACCAGAGGAAATGAAGGCCATTAAAACAGCTTTGGTGAAAGACCCCCGTTGTGTTGGGATTGGAGAGATGGGATATGACTTGACACAAGGTTGCAGCACCTTTGTGGACAAGCAAACAAAAGTGTTCAAAGAACAGCTTCAGTATTACCTCAAAAGAGAATTATGGCAAACTATTTTGGTCATCCATTGCCGAGATTTGCCGAATTCAACCAAGGCTAGTGATTACTGCCTGGATGCAATGGAGAGTGTATTGCCCTATGCGAAACAAGGTTCATACCGAATTCATCGACACTGCTATAGGGATGAAGGAAAAAGATGCCTGGTTGCAGCACTATCCAAACACAGTCTTTGGATTCACTGGCATACTGCTCAAGGGTGATCGTCATCCAGAGTTGGACGAGGTTGTCAAGTCCCTGCCGTCCACCAAAATCCTTCTGGAAACTGACTCTCCACATCTTCTACCACCCTTATTCGGTGAACATAGGTACAATACACCATATGGCATTGATGAAGTGGCTAGGAGAATTGCCTTCTTGAGAGGATTGACTATAAAGGAAGTGTTCACAATCACATCCTTCAATGCAAAACGCCTTTATGTGAAGCTCCCACAAGAACAGGCTGCTGCCAAGTAAGTTTACCACTTGCTTAGGTCAAGAACAATAATTGCCTAGGATTATAGCATGTCCATCACTTGCTAAAAATGTGATCAGGAACTTGAAACCTGGAAACAAATGGAATCCACCTATTTGTTACACATGACATCATCCTTTTCGTTGACAGAGGAGAGTGTGGTGAACTTCGAGAGTTCTCGTAGAAAACGTCTATATAGCCACTGACGGCCGATACTTAAAAGGTGAAGGTCGGCGGAAAACGAGGAGATTCGTCTTGTGAGTTAAACCATGACAAACGCGGCAAATGCAGCCATATTAAATATTGTGTAGTTTACAGGCAAGGACGTAGTTTAGAAGTAGTGTGATAGAAGAGACAATATATATACAGTTTGTAGAGTGAACTAATCGTTGCTGCCTGTGTAGAGTTTAATATCCACAGGGACGTTTTGCAAGGAAAACAGTACATACAGAATGTGACAGTAGCCGGCTGAGATTGAAGTAGCCGTGATTAAAGGTAGATAGTAGTCCATTATTCTTTATTATACATAAAATATCATAATTTGACAAATATTGGATATTTAAATTTATAAACTTGTCGATTTACATTACAATTTATTTTAAATGCAAAAAATATTGCAAGTTTGTAATTTGTATCACATATCACATGCAACTGCTTTTGAGATTATAAAGTGGTGTAAAATAGTTATCCCAGTGCTGGATTGTAAACAAGTATCAAACTTTGAATGTGACAAAGCCATTTAAAGTTTTAAATTTAACTGTTAATATGAAGACATAGCAGATAACAGCCAGCTATTAAAGATATAAAGTCTTTATGGTTAGTTTAGCATATATGCATATTTAATGGACCCCCAAAAAACAAACAAACAAACAGTAAATATGTGTATTTACTGAATTTTTCATTTCAACAGAATTTGAAATGCTGCTGACAAAACTTCAAATCATACTATTGACATTGGTGGTATTCCTTTGAGGTCCGAATTTTAGGTTATTGTGAAGAAATATAATTTTCAAATCCCTTTTAAAATTATCTAGTACTCATTTCATTTAATCTAGACAGTTTAGGACAGTAAAGCTATCATAGTGACCTTTTATTTTTAAATTTTCCCAATTTTGCTAAGCACCAATCCCCTTTTATATGATTAAATACCTACTCACTTTTCAGTTTTATTTTAATATTAATCGCAATTTACAACAAAAAAAGCAAGGTACATGTTATAAAAAGGATTATTTATTGACAGAATTTCAATTCCTGAATTTCAATTCCTGAATTTGAAAATCTGTCAAATTACCTTGACAGAACTTCCCATTGGAACTTATAAATGTAAATAATTCTTGCAATTACACGTGCGTTGCTAATTGTATCCACCGGAAGCATCCGGTGGATACTTTGGTTTAGCGTCCGCTACGCCGCCGCCGCCGCCGCCGCCGCGCGTAGAGAGATTTTCGGCGTTAATGCTCTAGGAGGAAAACAACAGCAGCTAGGTTCACCAAATTTGCAGGATATCTTCATTGGGGGGTAAGCTTCTCTGGGAAGGAAAATAGCCTCATTCTGAAAAACAAGAATTTCTTTGAAAATAATCTACATTTTTCTACTGGCTGTTCCTCATAGGTAGAAGGTTGAATCTCTTCATAGGTGATATGTATGACACATATACATGTCCTCTACAACCTTGCACACATTTGACCTTGAAGCTCCTAATTCAAGGTCATCCACAGAGTGCCGAAGTAACACGCATAGCAGACTTTAAAAGTGCCTATATCTCCCTTATTATTGGTCCTAGAGGTTTGCAATGTGAAGCCAACCTATAGGAAATCATGTGCTGCGAATCTTCTGATGTGGTCGGATTTGACCTTGGACCCCTCCTTCAAGGTCAAACGAGGATAGCAGAACTTAAAAGTGCTTATAACTCACTTATTATTGGTCCTAGAGGTTTGCGATGGTAAACCAACCTATAGGAAATCATGGGCTGGGAATCTTCTGGCGTGGTCGGATTTGACCTTGGGCCCCTCCTTCAAGGTCCAACGAGGACAACCAAACTTAAAAGTGCTTATAACTCGCTTATTATTGGTCCTAGAGGTTTGGGATGGTAAACCAACATATAGGAAATCATGGGCGGGGAATGTTCTGTCATGGTCGGATTTGATCTTGGGCCCCTTCTTCAAGGTCAAACGAGGACAGCCAAACTTAAAAGTGCTTATAACTCGCTTATTATTGGTCCTAGAGGTTTGGGATGGTAAACCAACATATAGAAAATCATGGGCTGGGAATCTTCTGGTGTGCTCGGATTTGACCTTGGGCCCCTCCTTCAAGGTCAAATGAGGACAGCCAAACTTAAAAGTGCTTATAACTCGCTTATTATTGATCCTAGTGGTTTGGGATGGTAAACCAACATACAGGAAATCATGGGCTGGGAATCTTCTGTCATGGTCGGATTTGACCTTGGGCCCCTCCTTCAAGGTCAAGTGTGAGGACAGCCAAACTAAAAAGTGCTTATAACTCGCTTATTATTGGTTCTACATGTTTGGGATAGTAAACCAACATATAGGAAATCATCATTCTGGGAATCTTCTGGTGTGGTCGGATTTGACCTTGGGCCCCTCCTTGAAGGTCAAATGAGGACAGCCAAAGTTAAAAGTGCTTATGACTCGCTTATTATTGGTCCTAGAGGTTTTGGTGCATTGTCTTTACGGTGGATACAATTTGCATCGGTTCTCCGATGCGCTAGGTCTAGTTTTGCATTGTATCATTTATTGGTTCAAAAATAACATGACAATTTTACATGATGATTCATTTTAAGTTAATTTCCAGGATATGTCAATGTTGTTAACAAGATTGTTGCTGTATATACAGAACTAGATACAAGAAGTACAAGTAAAAAAATTGTCAATTTTAAAAAATAATAAGAATAATGAGTAGGTGCACGTATTCAATGCTATAAAACAGGCCTTTTGAAACTTTATTATAAAAGAGGATAGGTTAGCTGCCATGACTGCCTTGATTAAAATAAATGAGTATGTAAATTAAAAAGAAGTGAAAATGATATTCTTCAAATAACGTAAAATCTGGAACTCAGAGGAATACCATCAATTCATGAACAGGATTTGAACTCCTCTCAACTGGATTTAAAATTTAAATCCATTCAAAATCTAGATCTTGATTCTCGACAGTACATCATATCCATACGAACAATTGGAACACAAGGATTGGAAGTTCTGTCAACACAACTTCCAACTAGAACTTTGGTCAAATTTGAAGTTCTGTCATAACATATGCACAGAAATAGAAGATTATCAGGTTTATCAGAGACCTGTTTGATTAAACAATGAAAATATGGTTCAGAGAAAAAAATGGATGGAATCTTAAAATGTCTTCCTTGGTAAAAAAAATATGAGCTTTATCATTGTCATTTGAAATCCCCTCAGGGGCTGTAAACTTTCTATATAAATCTCAAAATGAACTTGCTAATAAAATGTATTTAAATCTCCATTATAATTATTACTTCACATTATCAATTACTTTGAAAGATTTGTTAAAACGTATCAAAGCGTAACCACTCTACCAATCTCAGAATAATTACAAAAATGCTGTAACAGCATAATGATAAGAAACCAAGATTAGGTTGTATACAGATTTTATCAACGCCAGTAATAACTGTATAATAAATCTGGATTCCTTGAATAGCAAGAAATTTAGAACCTCATACCTGAAAGTATGCTTTTGAATGCAATCACTTCCAAAGCAATGTCGGCTAACAAAGGTTCTGCAGTACTTTGACTGTTATAACCTCGTCAGTCCCAACTATCTTCATCAGGAAATTTTGAAAGACCCCACTGGTTGGTAGCATTGGTCCCAACAATTTGGTAGTTTGTTATAAACTCAAATCAGCACTACAAACTTACTTAAACAGGAATTGTTTTGAATTTGGAGGAAGGATCGTTGAACTCGATCAGTTCCAAGTCACTAGTTATATATGACACATAATGATTAATTTACCAAAAATATAGTACAAAATTACAGAACCTAATCAATAGTCCTAATCACGAACTAGAGGACTCTAATCAGTTTATTTAGCCATACAGTTAATTTGTGCTACTTTTAGTAGATATAAAATTAGTTTCTGATCACCATACAAAGGACAAGAGCACTCAATATCTGCAAGTGTGCTGGTAGCTGGCTAGCATATGTTACCTGTTATGAAATTAGCCCTACCATCTAACATCTTTAACAGAAAAGATTGAGTCTAAGGTAAGACCCCATTGACAGCTGGTAGCGGCACTACCAACTAAGGGCAACAGAAAAATTTGAACTTGAAGGTAAGACCCTAATAGCAATCAGATCCAAAATCAATTAGCTAGCAAGGCTTGTACACCGATTTGAAACATAACATGAAGCTAAGAAGACACAGACTATTTACATGAAAAAGGTTATTTATTACAACAAATTTACAGCAAAACTTATACATTAGAGAAATTATTATAATGTTAAAATTTAATAACAATTAACTTGTTTCTCTCTTGATCTTCTCTGAATTCTAATAAAATACGTTAACTGGTTTCTTGATGTACAACTGTGATAACAGAATGTTTCTGTTTCATAATCTTTTGTTATTGTATTTCTATGCTATTGTACTACTGAATATTAAAATAGGATTTTTTTGTTTCTTCCCGCTGAATTTAATTGTTTCAAAAACGTATTCTCCACTTGGTGAAGCACTATTGAATGAGACAATTTATTGTAGGGAAGTCTAGGGATACAACAACAAGGCAATAGTGGGTAAATGATGGGAAAGTTTACTGGTATCATCCGGTGACTGTCAGGAGTAGGTTTGCCCCCACCCCACCCCCTCCTGCATTATTTGATCTGGTTAGATTTGCCATTACCAAATTACAAAGCGCAAATACTTTGAACCCTTTCTCATACCCAGACATATTGCATATAACACTTATCGAAGTCAATCTGATGGCATGTTTCTTGAGGTTCCACACTTTGCTTCAGTTTTCAAGTCTCGAAAGCATTTTGGACTCAGTTTTGCATATGATGTGCCTATGATTTGGAATGACCTTCCTGATGAGGTTCGCTCTGCAAACTCACTTGCCTCCTTCAGGTCAAAGCTGAAGTCATACCTCTTTGGAAAAGCATATCCACCCTAAATTTCCAAACTCCTCCTGCTTTCTCTGCGGTGCTGACCCCTGCATTGTCTCTTGTTTTTGAATATTGAACAGTGTTTTTGTATGATGCGCCTTAGAGTCTGTCTTTTGACAGAGATTAAGCGCTATAAAAGTGCTATTAGAATTAGAATTAGAAAGTGCAATATATAAAAATGTAGAAAAAAATCCTCTGGGTAGGATGTTTATGGATTTCATAAACAAGATTAATGCCTTGATTTTTGGCACATGTAAAAAGAAAATATTAATATACTCCCAGATGATATTTTAGGTGAATGAGCCGCAGAGTTTTAGAGCTATAGGTCTTAAAGTGTCAAAAGGTTCATAGAATGATCCTTGTGGACATTCTTTTCGAGACCTTTTTGAGCCCATAAGATGACCTTAAATTTAAAACAACATAGCTAACTATATTTTGCACGGACAAACATTGCTTATTATAAAACTTATCACCTACAGTTTGAGACTCACCAGGATTACCATTTCCAAATTACAGGTCAAACTATGTGAACAAAAATAGAAAAAAATCCGTAAGTGCGACCTTTTTGTCCCCCATAAGAATTTTAACCTAAGCATAAAAGTCTTGGTTTTTGGCATATTTAAGAAGAATATATTAATGTGTTCTCAGGTAAAAATTTAGCCAGATGGACCTAATAGATTTTATCCCAGAGGGTTTTAAGTGGCCAAAGGTTTATCATTGCTCTTAGGTGGCAGTTCTTTATTATTGGGAGTTTACGGTCACCTTAAAATAAGGTTCCTCATCTGACCCAAATACATGTTTGTGCCAAGTCTGAAAAAAAAATCAATGAAAACATTTTTTGAGTTATTGCATACTCAAGAGAAAACTTAAAGCAGTCCCGTGATAGACGTGACACCAGTATTTCCCCTTTTGTCTGGGGATATAATTAAATCTTTCATGAAGTTCAACTATGTGAAACATTTTCATAGCAATACTTTAAAGAATCTTTGGATGTCTCCCTGTTCCATGTTGTGCTCTTTTTCCCTTGACATTAGTCTAAGGAGCCTACTTATAGGTTCTCCAGATCTGAATTAGGATTCCATGAATTATATTTACTAGGACATCCCTTCCATTTTATTGAAACCCCTGAGACTTATTTCTCCTGATCATTTTAATCACCTTTTAAATTCTATAAACTATATCCTCATCTAAGAATGCGAGCAGCAACTCAATTTTATAAAAGTAAGACTTTAGGACCTCATTGTGTTGGTCCTTCAAATGATAAACTGAAATGTTTTGAGTCTTTTTTTTTCAATTGCGATCAATGAAAGTGAATATTTCTCTTCATATTTAGCAGTAGCATTCCTCATTTTTAATTTTTTTATTGCTTTTTGGTGGTACTATACTCTCATCGTTAGTATTCTTTGTGTGTCATCCAAATGCTTCTTTGTATGGCATTGCTGTAACTCAGATTGAAATTTTCAAATTCATACACCCCAGTAAACATTAAAACATTTTTAAATGGTTTAAACATCTACAAAACGTATTTGATACTATTTAAATATTAGCTTTTTGGTTACTAGACGTTTCCAAGTAGACGTTTACACTATAATGTTTAAAAATGTTTTATAAACATTTATTAAACATTTCATCTTCATGAACTAGAATCCGATCCATTCCATATTCTAGACTTAAACATGCTTTTGTGCGAAAATATTAACAGTTGCTATATATTCTTAAAATAGAAGTGCTGTTTGTTACACACACATTTTTGTGGGACAAGAAAAGTGCACTAAAATGTTTCCAATGGAAATAGATACAACAGTCATATAAAATAAAATATAAATAAAAAAATAAAATAAAATAATTTAGAAATGACGGTTATGCTTGAAATGTTTTTTCAAACATTTATCATGAAATGTTTGATAAACAGTATACAGTAAATGTTTAAACAACATTTGTTGACAAGTTTTTATAAATGTTTGCTCTGAACATATTTTACAAACGTTTAATAACAAATGATTTTCATACCCATCATTTTAAAACATTTTCGAATGTTTTCAGTCAAATGTTGTGAAAACATTCCATCACAAAGTTTTTTAATACCCATATTTTCAGAATGCTTATTAAATGTTTACCTTCAAGCATTTCGAGCAATAATAGGGGATTTTAAAGGACATTGTCAAAAATTGCCCCACATGCAATTCCTAAAGGTAAGAATTGAATGGGGGTATAATTTATAAGCTACTATCTTACAATTTTAGACATAAAAATAATATTTTCATTAGTGAGAAACCTAAAGGATATTGAATTTAACCTCTGACCCCAATAAAGGTTAATATTGTCAAGATATGACTGTATTTCTGATAGGATTAATGCTCAAACTTTGCCCTTTTCTAGGGATAAAACTCATAGTTTGGATATCACAAAGGTTGTTAACTCCACTACCAGTTTCAATACTACAAGAGTGGTAACCAATCTGAATCAATTGGCCCTTGCTAATAGGTTTCAAGTGTTGGCGACAAATTCGGATGTTGAGTCGGATATAGATGAATCCTTATCAGTTCTTAATCCGTCGGTTCACAGTCAAGACCTTCAGAGGTCTGCATGTTCGGATGACAGAAGTATTGCATTTAAGAAACCAAACACTGATACAACCCTGGCTGTGGACGGAATTTTTAGTGAAAAGAAATCAGTCAAGGCTAATATGGCCAGTCAAATACATAATAATCTCACCAGTGACAATGACATGGTGTCTGCAGATGCTGTGAATTCGCTGGGTGATCTGGATACTATGGATCCGGTTGCACAAGCAACTCAGATGGATACTGTGGATTTTGTACCTATTTGGTGTACAGAATTTGAAAAATGTAAACAACAAATAGGTCTTACGTTCGGCTGTGTACACCTTAGTCCAATAATTACTTATTCGGGTCCAGATATTCAATGGCAAAATATTCCAAATGTTATTGAAGCCCATAGTCTGATTAAAGCCAGTGGCAGACCAAATTTTTTGGGTAGAAGAATCCCAATCCAAAATAGTTTGAAGGCAGATAAGTGGAGGCAGTATCTGGTGAATTACTTTGATCAACAGCTTCTGGATCTCATTGAGTTGAGGGATTTCCCCTCTCTTTTGACAGGAATCTGGAACTCACCAGTACTTCTCATAACCATCCTTCTGCTATTCAATTTCTGGACAAATATATCCAAGAAGAGTTATCTTATCAAGCCATTATTGGCCCTTTCAATGAGATGCTGTTTAAAATGCATATATCCCCTTTCATGACTAGGGAGAAGGCTGGATCTACTACTACACCCACTATCATTGATTTGAGCTGGCCTAAAGGTGCTTCAGTGAATGATGGAGTCCTGAAGGATTCTTACCTAGGAACAGATTTTCAAATGCATTATCTCTGTGGATACTATCATTCAACAGGTTATTGAAACTGGACCTGCAGCTAGGATTTTTAAGGTTGATATAAGTCAAGCTTTTCGACATATTCGTATAGATCCTGGAGACATTGACCTTTTAGGACTCACACATAGGGATCAGCTGGATCTGAGTCTTCCATTCGGATTTCTCTTGGGTGCTTTTTTCTTTCAGACAAATTCTTTTTGAAAATTGGGATGACTACTCTGTAGAGGTACCCTGTGGGTCAAAAATTTCATCGAAATCACTCTATCTCGCACGGTTTCGAGATATAAGCATTTTTGTGTTTTCCTTATTTGGAAAATTCGTAATGATTAATTAATCATTAATTACTAATGATTTCCAGATTTTAATTGAATGAATGTATCTGCCAAGTTTTAGGTGAATTGATAAAATCCCTTTCAAGTTATCATCCGGACAGCCTTACCCATCAAAAAGACATTTTTGGTCATGTGACCTCTCTGATTGGTCGAAATGTTACTGCAGCATATTAAAATAAATCCCCAAGGCTACTGCATACACCTGCCAAATTTGAAAAGAATCCGCCCAACGGTTACAGAGTTAAGAGGAAAATGAAATAAGGAGGTTGGAGCCTGATTTTCTCCTATACACAAAAAAGCGTCCCTTGTGGGACGCTTAATTCATACTAGGTACATTATCTGACATTTTCCTTTTCCATTTTGTAGGTAGGGATCGAGCTTCGAATAATGTTTTTAGTCGTAAATACTAATATTCCATTTCAGCCGTTCCTTTATTTCACCTAAAGTTAAAAAATGTTCATTATCATTAATTATACATTTTACTGTTAATTCCTTGAGAGACTCATGTACTCCTCTAAAATCTATTAGTTTTAAAGCTTTGTTATTTGAACACACATACTTATTGGCAAATATATATTCATTATGAATTTCTTCCACATTTTGTGGTGGTCGGCTTTTGAATAAGGGCCAACACTCCATTAACTCTTTATGAAAAGGAGTTACACAAGTTTTAATATAGCTATGAGGCAATTTATGATTCAAATCATTTTTGCAAAGTTTAGCACGGCCCACATGAGTTTAGCCCATGTGACATTAGTATTAAAGTCCATAGCTAATCTTTTGATCCATCTGATTTTTGCCTTTTATGAACTATGAAAATATCTGGCATCCTAATCCCTCCTGTACTGAAGTTTGAAACCACTATTTCTCTTTTAATTTTGGGGGGTTTACCATCCCATAAAAAGTCAATGATAAATGATAAAGATATCCTGTAGTAAAACTAGAAATAGGACGCCCTGTTGATAGTAGCCGCGACATATGAATAGAAACAGGATAACATAGAAGAACACACATTATCATGTGTAATGTCCACCCCATGAACCTTTTGCCAAAATTGTACAGTAGTCTTACAAGACCCTGTTTCATTGTGAAATATATCAAAATGCCTTTTTGCATTGGTTGGGTCGAAAATTTTGACGAAATCACTCTATCTTGCACGGTTAAGAAGATAGAAGCAAATTTCTGTTATTCTATTTTTGGCAAAAATTTGAAAATTCAAAATGGCCGCCATTTTTGGGAAGAGGAAAATTTTTTGAAAATTGCCAAGAGTACATTTCTTAGATACCCTGTGGGTCGAAAATTTCACCGAAATAACTGTATTTTGCACGGTTAAGGCAAATTTGTGTTTTTCCATTTTGGGCCAAAATTCGAAAATTCAAAATGGCTGCCATATGTGGGGAGGGGAAAATTTTTTGAAAATTGCCAAGAGTACATTTCTCAGATACCCTGTGGGTCAAAAATTTCGATGAAATCGCTCTATCTCACACGGTTAAGGCGATAGAAGGAAATTTGTGTTTCGCCATTTTTGGCGAAAATTCAAAATGGCCGCCATTTTTGGGGAGGGGAAATTTTTTGAAAATTGCAAAGATTAAATTACTTACATACCCTGTGGGTTGAAAATTTCTACGTAATCGCTCTATCTCGCACGGTTAAGGAGATAGAAGCAAATTTGTGTTTTGCCATTTTTGGCAAAAATTCGAAAATTCAAAATGGCCGCCATTTTTGGGGAGGGGAAAATTTTTTGAAAACTATTACATTCCTTAGATACCCTGTGGGCGAAAATTTCGATGAAATCGCTCTATCTCGCATGGTTAAGGAGATAGAAGCAAATTTGTGTTTTGCCATTTGTGGCAAAAATTCGAAAATTCAAAATGGCCTCCATTTTTGGGGAGGGGAAATTTTTTTGAAAATTGCAGAGTACATTCCTTAGATACCCTGTGGGTCGAAAATTTCGACGAAATCGCTTTATCTCGCACGGTTAAGGAGATAGAAGCAAATTTGTGTTTTGCCATTTTTGGCAAAAATTCGAAAATTCAAAATGGCCGCCATTTTTGGGGAGGGGAAAATTTTTTAAAAATTGCCAAGAGTACAATGCTCAGATACCTTGTGGGTTGAAAATTTGGACGAAATCGCTCTATCTCGCACGGTTAAGGAGATAGAAGCAAATTTGTGTTTTGCCATTTTTGGCAAAAATTCAAAATGGCCGCCATTTTTGGGGAGGGGAAATTTTTTTGAAAACTGTTACATTCCTTAGATACCTGTGGGCGAAAATTTCGACGAAATCGCTCTATCTCGCATGGTTAAGGAGATAGAAGCAAATTTGTGTTTTGCCATTTGTGGCAAAAATTCAAAAAGGCCACCATTTTTGGGGAGGGGAAATTTTTTTGAAAATTGCAAAGGTTACATTCCTTAGATACCCTGTGGGTCGAAAATTTCGACGAAATCGCTTTATCTCGCACGGTTAAGGAGATAGAAGCAAATTTGTGTTTTGCCATTTTTGGCAAAAATTTGAAAATTCAAAATGGCCGCCATTTTTGGGGAGGGGAAAATTTTTTTGAAAACTGCGAAGATTACATGCCTTAGATACCCTGTGGGTCGAAAATTTTGACGAAATTGCTCTATCTCGCACGGTTAAGGAGATAGAAGCAAATTTGTGTTTTGCCATTTTTGGCAAAAATTCAAAATGGCCGCCATTTTTGGGGAGGGGAAATTTTTTTGAAAATTGCAAAGATTACATTCCTTAGATACCCTGTGGGTCGAAAATTTCAACGAAATCGCTCTATCTTGCACGGTTTAGGCGATATGAGCACATTTGCCTTTTTCAGTATTCAAAATTGCAACTTACTCATTTATTTAGTTAATTACTCACTCATCTATGAAGCAATTACCCCCAAAAGCAATCCCATACAAGCTATTAACCTAATGAACCTCCATACCACATTTCAGAAAGATAGGCTTAATAGCATTCCTTAAAATGTCTGGAAACCAAAGAGATACTCAAAAGTAGCAAAGTAGCTATTACTCAGTTAGCTATAGAGCTATCATCACCAAAAGCAATCCCATACAAGCTATTAACCCAATAAACCTGCATGCCAAATTTGGTAAAGATAGGATAAGAACTGTTGCCTAAAATGTCTGGAAACCAAGTGGGACGCCGGACGGCGGAAAAAGCAAAAATAATATGTTCACCCCCCCAGTGGGTGGACATAATAAAACTGACTATAGATAGGGACATTCAGAAGTTGTATATCTTTGAGGCACTTTATGCCTGTGAAAATTCACTGCTGTTTTATATTTTTTATTTTTATGCTTAGGATAATCCTCCTTTTGAAATTCTTTATTGTTCTATTGTAAAAAGAATACACAAAGTCATATTGTCAGATGTTACTGTTAACATTTTTCATTCACACTGGACTTTATATGTGAATATCATAAAACATCGAAGTTTTTACATAAGGCTTTTTCCATTCTCTCAAAATAGACTAGGCATTCTTTCCTCAAGACTTTACTTCCACAAGGCAATACTTACATGAACCTAAAGAAAAATGTCCTTGTTTGAATTGTTTACCCCCAATAAGATTCACTGTATACATATCCCTTAATGAAAAGAAATGAATACATCTTGATATCCCTTATCAACCTTTTCAGTCAGTGTTCAGACACATTATCAAACACACACAAGCACAGCAGGGCATGAGTGTGATTTTCCATGAATCTGCCTCCAGATAGATATCACTCAAAAGCAAATAGAGTTGGAGGAGAAAGAAGAGACAAATCATTTTCAATTAGCTGGAGATACATAAAATACTGTACAAGAAAAACTTTTTTTGAGAAAGTGTTTTTTCCAGTCATCTTATCTTTTGAAAGAAGTCGGTCTATACATTTGACCAATTTACATAGTCTATGTGAATAAGTAGCTAGATCAACGACTCATTTTGCAAAACAAAAGCTGAATTAATTAAAGCCTTTTTTCCAAAAAGGAAAAGTGATAGCCACACAATTCCACAAGAATGGAATCACAAGAAGGTGGGATTTTTTAATGGGTCTACAATTGGGAATTTATATTATATGAACACTGATCAGCTACAATATGTTAATAACCACATCAGTGAATGCTAAATACCTCCTTTTTTCTTTGAAAATGCCATAACTTCATAAACACTAGGATAGCTTTGGCAGATAAAAGAAATTTTAAGTATACATGTGCCAGGTGTGGTTTAAAAAAGTCTCAAAATAAATTAGATGGGAGCAGGAACTATAGTATTTATTATGTTAAGATGACTAAAGTTTCTTCAATACAGGAATTTTAAGTAAAAGGCATAAAAATCTTCCTTAAGATTAATCAATGTGTCAAGTTAAAGTGATGTTACTGAACAATAAGTCAGTTTTGGGGCTGAAAACCCTCATTTTTATTTCAAGATGGCTATGACTGTACTTGTATTAGAACTTCAAGGTGGAAAGAAAATAAGAATGTCCCTATTGTCATCTTTAACAAATGTGCAAAACTGAGGCCACCTGAACAATATGATAGCTGGAGGTTAAAAACTCCATAAATTCACTGGAAAGTGGCCATAACTTCATTCAGATTGGGGCTTTAAGGTTACAATAACATTATTAATATTTAATTCATAAGGTAGTAAGAGTCTTCTTTTGATCTACTTCAATATCAATAGAAGTTAGATTTTAAAAAAAATGGAAAAATAAAGGGGTTAGACAGTTTTATTCCAATTTTATGACTTTAAGGGCCATAGTTCCATTAACATTTTTAGTTTAAGGTCACAAAGTCAGGGTAACTCTTTGGTAAATCTTTATATGCCAAGTTTGGTTGAAAAAAGTGTAAAACTAAGTGAACTGGAGGGTTAAAACCCCTTTTTTAACATAAAGGTGACCTTAAGATTGCAGATACAGGGCTGAAACTTCAGCAAAGCTTATCAAAAAGTAGATGAACAAGTTACTCCAACAAAACACCGAAATCCTGACCATTTTTAAGATACAAAGTACCCATTTTTTTTTCAAATTTCCGAAATCAAACGCCTCCCATTCAGGCATGTATGGTCTGGTTGATCAGAAAAACCTTTCTCATGTGCGGATTTAGGTCTAGAATGTACCTGTAAATTTTATACCACTAGTGTGTGTGTTTTTTTCCGAAACATGATGACGGGGAGTTTTTGAAAAATGCTTAAGGTTACCTAAAGTAAAGTTTAAGGTCTCCTAAAAGTATCCCGCCCCCATGTTTTTAAAGAAAGAGATTTTGTTTATTTGGGGTTTTACGTCGCTTTCAACACTGTACAGGTCATATCACGACGGGTAGTTGGAAGGGCAGAGGAAACCAGTACATATAGTTCGCTAGGGTTCTGTACTGTAAACTGCCGACCAACGGCAAGCAACTACCTGCTTTCCCACTTACGGCCATGACTGGGATCGAACCCCGGCCGCAGAGGTGGGAGGCGAGAATGTGAAAGCCCAAGAAGTTATTCAAGGGAGACCATAATCCGGCAGCGCTGATCAGTCGAACCTATGTGAAACCAAATAAGCCCCCTCACGAGCCGCTTAATTATTGCTAAAGCTGATATCTAGTAAAAACTTGTAAAGTCAAAGCTTCAAGTAATTATCCACAGCTGGGTGCTTGTCTCTCCCTCTGCCTGTTTGGAGAAGTAAAAAAATTATAGATCAGATCCGAGCTATATTTTTCAACAAGGCTAAGCATGGCTGGGTGTTCCTGAAGGATGGTCTGGATCGGCAAAAATACTCCCAGGTGACTACGTCAGTCCAGCATTCTGTAAGCTTTCAAATTTCATCTGTTTCATTGTGGTAAAAAAAAATGAAGGAACTAGTTTCAAGACTCCCTCTTTTCAATTTGTGGAAGCATGAGATAACAAGACCACTGCCGTGGTATGATCTCCCGCCGCACTACATCAAAAAGTAGGTGAACAACATATTTGACAAAACTCCTTTAAATTGAATAGTTTTGCTGTTAAAGTGAAAGCTCTCCCAAAAGTAGGTGAATGAGTAATTTGAGAAAAATTGGCTATCTGCAATACTTTTAGTGATAATTCGCATTTACTCATTTTGAGTAGGTGAGTAATTAGCTAGGAGTGTGAAACTTCACCAAGTGAAAGCTCTCCCAAAAGTAGGTGAATGAGTAATTTGAGAAAAATTGGCTATCTGCAATACTTTTAGTGATAATTCGCATTTACTCATTTTGAGTAGGTGAGTAATTAGCTAGGAGTGTGAAACTTCACCAAGTGAAAGCTCTCCCAAAAGTAGGTGAATGAGTTATTTGAGAAAAATTGGCTATCTGCAATACTTTTAGAGATAATTCGCATTTACTCATTTTGAGTAGGTGAGTAATTAGCTATGGGTGTGAAACTTCACCATGAGAAAGCTCTCCCAAAAGTAGGTGAATGAGTTATTTGAGAAAAATTGGCTATCTGCAATACTTTTAGCGATAATTCGCATTTACTCATTTTCAGTAGGTGAGTAATTAGCTATGGGTCTGAAACTTCACCAAGTGAAAGCTCTCCCAAAAGTAGGTGAATGAGTTATCTGAGAAAAATTGGCTATCTGCAATACTTTTAAGAGATAATTCGCATTTACTCATTTTCAGTAGGCGAGTAATTAGCTACGAGTCTGAAACTTCACCATGTGAAAGCTCTCCCAAAAGTAGATGAATGACTTAAAAAGTAGATGAACAACTTATTTGAGAGAAATTGTGTAGCTGCAATACTTTTGAAGATATAAGGCATTTACTCATTATGGTTATCATTAAAAATTGACAAAGTAGCTATTACTCACTTAGCTATGGAGATACACTTCCAAACTAGTGACCATGTTGTAGTTGTGGAGATAGTAGCTGAACAACATATTGGAACAAAATTGTGTAGCTGCAATACTTTTGAAGATATAAGCCATTTACTCATTATGGTTATCATCAAAGTAGCTATTATTCAGTTAGCTATGGAGTTACAGCTGTGAAAATTCACAATACAGTATATCCAAAAGATAGGTGAACAACATATTCGACAAAAATCCTCTATATTCAATAGTTTTTGACTTATAAGTGACTTGCTCAATGGTCAAATGTTAAACATAGTATAGCTATTACTCAGTTAGCTATGGTGCTACACCTTGGACACCTCACCATGATATAGTACATGAAGGAGTTGTTGAACAACATCAGTGTTGATTCTAGGAATTTCAAAAAGTGGGGGCGATCCCCCACCACTACACAAAATGTGGGGGAGGGGCTAAAAATTCTGGGGGACGACTTTATGATAAGTTTAAACTAATAAAAAATACATTTTCAGTTTATTTAGGCATTTTTAGCAGTGGACTTCTATTAATTAGTGGTCAATTTTTATTGTCTTGCCCAATAAAAATAAACTTCAAGGCTAGTGATAGAATTTAAAAAAAATACTGAAAATGGTTATTTACATCAAAGTGGCTCCTGTCATGGCATTATGGTTTTAAGTTTTTATCTGAAGTCATGGCATCACAAATTCGGTCATTACACCATCAATTCATACAAATATGTTGGAAAACCCCACAGAATACCATGACCTCATGAATAATAATGAGTAGTCCACAAATTCTTCAAGTAAAATATTGCTAAAAAATCCAATGGAATCATCAAATATTTTTTACGCATACATGAGCTCTGTAGTCCTTCTAGTATTTGATCTTAAATCAGAAAATATTAAGAATTAAAACCACCACGAAAATCTGTGACCTCATTAATATTAATGAGTTGTCCGTGAATTTTGATCCAGTAAAATATTTTTCTAGGGAATTCCGACAGATACGTAGTAGCTTTCTACCAGTGAACGCCCGCCTACCAGTGAACGCCCGCCTTATATATCTTTATTAGAGGTCAAGGACAAATGCTTCTATTTGCAAACAAATTGGGCGTTCACTGGTATTTCCAGTTAGCGGTAAACACGGTCGATAATAGAGATATATTGTCAAATTACATCACTTTCAAAGAAATGTTCCCCAGCATATTTAAATCATTAATTATCTTGAATGTCATTGGATAATTTGGTTGAAGCAGAACATAAACTAAACCTCCAAATATAAGATAAATGCTAAATTGCAAATTTAATAAGTAAATTAAATTTTTATAAGTTAATACCCTATCCAATGGACAATTGCTAATCCGGTCGGCGCAGACCGGCCCGCCAAACGCCAGAAAAAGACGTCCTGTGTTGCCACCGGCTGGCCGGTCCGTAGTACTGTGCACTCCCCAGATGGCGCCTCGTACTTCCTTCCTGTCTAGACAACCTGACGTCATAGCATCTTTTTCGTTGTCTAAACCTCTTAGACCCCTAGTAAGCTGATAGCGGGGTCGGTGGGAGGGTCTTGTGTGTCCATTGGATAGGGTATTAACTTATAAAAATTTAATTTACTTATTAAATTTGCAATTTTATTGCGTTAATACATCCTATCCAATGGACAATTGCTGAATAACTACCGCTTGGTCGGCAGGTAAGTTACTAGGGACTTATGTGAACTCCCAAGTAATAGCAAATTTTAACCTACGGTCTAGGCTGACTTCGTCAGGAGACCTATAGATCCAGGCCTGGGTTGACTTTAAGGTCAGGAAACCCTGCAAGGCCATGGTCGGTTGCCAGCAGCCGGTTACCCGGGGCTATACCGCCGTCGCCCCCCCCCTTTTTTTGCAGACCTGCTCTGAGGTAGGGAGAGAGAGGGATGAGTTCAGTCCCAGAATGCAAATAAACCTCCCAAAGGAAGCACGCCACACTTAATTCTTATGTACATGAAGAAACTGTTTATACATATATACAAATCTCCTCAATCTACGGGCCACTTGTGGATCTGCTGAGCAGCCACTACCGAGCCCAATTGGTAAAGCTCTGAATCAGCCCAAGCCCCGTCCTTCATATAGAACTGTGTGAAGGTATTGTGACTTCAGTGGCAGGCTGACAAGATTGGCTCTAAGGAGACTCCCGACTGGAAGGCCTTAGAAGCAGCAAAGGCCCTGACATCATGGGCTTTAACCTGATGTTAAATGTGGGCCTACTGTTCAGAGAGCTCATAACATAGGATCACAGTCTGCTTGATCCAAGAGGAGATAGTGGCAGGTGAGATGTCTTTGTTGAAACCTTTCTTAAAGGAGACAAAAGCCACCTCTTTATTCTGCCCGATGTCTGAGGTCCTGTCCAAATAGTAGCATAATGCTCTGATCGGACAGAGGGACCTGTCAGACTTGAGGGATCTATCCAGAGTCGAGGCCAGGGCTGTTATAACCCCAGGGGCCACACTGGACACTCTATGGCCAGCTGATTCTAGGATAGAAAGCTGGGTGATGGATACAGGGACACCTTTGACCAATCGGATTGGTGTCCAATATATCAGTTTGCCAGGCATGAATCTCACTTTGCACTTGCCCGACCCAAGGGCCAAGAGGAATACCGTCTTGAAGGTCAAATGCTTCAAGGGGGCCTCCTTGATTGGATCAAAAGGAGTCTCAGCTGGTGCACGGCCAGTGAGAAGTTCCAGGAGGGTATGCCACTCCTGCCTCTGGGTCTGTCTCTCAGGAAACTATCCAGGAGACGAGCGAGATTTTCGTCCTTACTGATGTTAAAGGGTGAATTTCCAGTTTATCAACAAAGAGTGACCTATAACCATCAATGGTGTTGGGCTGTTTGCCAAGCATGTATCTCACTTCTACGCTTGCCCGAACCCAGGCCCAAGAGGAAAACTGACTTGAAGGTCAAATGCTTCAAGGAGGCCTTTAACTGGTTCAAAATGAACCTTGTCAGCTGGTGCAAAAACCAGGGAGAGGTTCCAGAAAGGGGTTACCCTCCGGCCTTTGGGTCTGTCTCAGTGGAAGCTATCCAGGAGACGAGTGAGATTTTCATCCTTACTAACATTGATGGGCAAATTTCTAGACCATCAGCAATGGCTGACCTGTAACCATCAATGGTACTGGGCTGCAACTTCCTGTCCTGAAACAGGTACCTAAGGAAGTAAACAACTGACTTTACAGGTGGTGCCCGAAGTCCACCTGATGAATGATGCATCACTTGGTAAAAAAGACCCATTTGCCTCATAGACTGATCTGATTGACCCCCCTTTGAGGAGCCTCAATTCTTGCTGCCACTGCCTCAGACAAGTCCTGCTCCTCGATTGCTGAGGCTCTAGGAGCCCTGCATGGAGATTAAGATTTGTCAGATTTCTGTGAGGGATCTGATCGAATAGCTGTAAACAGGCTGGACAGATTGGGCAGGCTCAGCGGGATGTGGCTGGACATGGCCACTAGATCCCAAAACCAAGGCATGTTGGGCCACCCCGGAGCAATCAGAATGATTCTCTTACATGGGGAGTCTTGCAACTTCACCACTTTGCCCAATATGGCTGATGGTGAGGTGTATGCTTTTAGATCCTACCATGGCCGACTGAGTACATCCACTGCTGTGGCCAGGGGATCCGGTACCGGTGACACAAAACAGAGGCGACTTGTTGTTGAACCTCGTGGCAAATAAGTTTATTTGGGCCGATGCCACCTACTGCATAGAGTGGAAGACCTCTGGAAGGAGAAACCACTGTTTGGATGGTCTGGCCTAGCCTGGACAGCTTGTCTGCTACCACATTAGGCCGGCTTGGAATGTGTCGTGCTTAGAGTCACTTGTTTCCTGGTACCCAGGTCAAGATTCTCCATAGTAGGGCACAAAGTGGGCCCGACCTCATTCCTCCTTCCTTTATGTATGACACTACTGTGGTGTTGTCAGTTGCTACAAGTACTATCTTGTTTAAGCAAAGGTTTTAGAACTCTTTAAAGTCAGAAAAACTGCTTAAAGTTCTAGATAGTTTATATATACAACTTGCTTCCCGGAGGGGGCCAAGTTGCTCCTGCCAAGTGCTCATCTAAGTGAGTGCCCCACCCTTCTATTGATGCGTCTGTAAATATTTGCAGAGCATGTTTTATTGGGTGTAATGGTTGGCCTGTAAGTGCATTGTCTTCCTTCAGCCACCATTGTAAATGGGGGTGCAGGGACCTGGGGACTTGGATCACCTTTTCCAGTGATTCTGGTACCCTCCAGTTGTTTTTGAGATGCCCTGTATGGGTCTCATATGAAGTCTGCCTAGATTAACATGCTTTTCTGTAGATGTTAGTAACCTATCAAGGACATGAATTCCCGGACCGGGCAAGCCGGTAGGGATAGCAGTTTTAACAGTCTCTTGAGGGTTCTGTACCCAGTCCAGGGTCGGTCGGAACCGATCAGACCTGAAGTCGAAACTGGTAGCCTACAAAATCAAAGTCTTGATTGGACTCCAGCTCTGATTTCTCTAAGTTCATTCGCCAACCCAGTTGCTGACACATTATTTACTAGTTCCTGTGTATTTTGGAGACAAGCCTGGTGGGATCTGGCTCTCACCAACCAGCCATCTAGGTACTGGTGGCCTCTTAAATCCTTGTGTATGGCCATCAATTTCACCTGCTGGTATCACGGTGAACTCAAAAGGTGCTGTGGACAACCCGAATGGCCGGGCCTTGAGTTGGTATGCCCGACCTTGGATGTGAAATCTCAGGCATTTCCTGGATTGTTCTTGTATAGGTATATGGACGTAGGTATCCCTCCTTCAACAGTTGTACTACCTAATGTCCAGTCCCCAAGGCTTCCTAAGTTCCCAAAAAGAGGGCTTAGTCTGGACCTTATAGGCAGATTGTGTGCCACATTTGGGACATTTGGTATTCTGACAATATTTCCTGTCCCTCCGGACACTGGTCCGGTCTGGTGACAATGATCCAGGTTAACAGTCTCTCTGTTTTTATTGTGGTCTTATTTTCACATTAATAAACTCTTTGCCCCGGGCCAGCAGCCTGCAAGGTGCAGCATTTACAGAGCAATTGTAATATGTGAGATGTCAGTACCCCTGGCCGGACCTGATGACAAAAATGATTATTATTGCTGCAGTCAAGTCCAGCACCGATAACAGGTTGTTGAGAGGTGTGATAAGGGAAGGTTGCCTGGCAGTAGCTTGGGAAACTGTCCTATCATCAAGATCACTGACCAGTTTAAGAATTCTCTGTAACCCAATTAACCTTAGGCAACTCTGTCCGGTACCCGGACTCCATACCCGGTACTTTACTGTAACCAGTAATTCTTGTAACCGGCAAAAACTGGCAGGTTGGAGTCACCAACGAATTTTGACAGTTGGGTTGAAGCACTACAGTAAGGACTGTGTAGCCAACACCCTGTTAGTAGACTTGTAACCCATAGAATGAAGCAAGTGTACAAGGCTGTGTAGCCAGTACCAGTCGGTACACTCTGTAGCTAGTTGCTGAAGTGTACAAGGCTGTGTAGCCAGTACCAGCCGGTACACTCTGTACCCAGTTGTTGAAGCCAGTGTACAAGGCTGTGTAGCCGGTACACTGTAACCAGTTGAGGCTACTGTATAAGGCTGTGAAGCCGGTAGCCGGTCGGTACATACTGTAACCAGTCATTGAAGTAACTGTACAAGGCTGTTTAGCCGGTAGTCAGTCGGTACACTCTGTAACCAGTTGTTGAAGTAAGTGTACAAGGCTGTGTAGCCAGTAGGTACACCCTGTAACCAGTTGCTGAATGAAGTTTACAACTATCTTGTGTTGAATTCAGTTTCCTCCATTAATTCCTCTGTAACCGGTTGTTGAAGCAAGTGTACAAGGCTGTATAGCCGGTACTGGTCGATACACTCTGTAACCAGTTGTTGAAACAAAATTTTTCAACTATCTTTGAACGCACGTCTTATTTGTAGATTTTGACAGTTGCTGGGGAAGCCCTTGTGAGCTATATTTAGAAACAAATGTTGGTCGGTGTGTCACGTGACCAGCTGGCTGGTCGGAGGGACAACGTGATTGGCTGGTTGGAGATGACGATCAGCTTCGTGAACTGGTCGGAAAATCACGTGACCAACTTCGGGGACACGCCCTCACTAGAGGTGTTCTTTCCTTATATCACAGTAAACGTAAGCTTACTGGTCGACTGATGTCTGTAGCAGAGAAGTCTGTACCAGTACGTTGGAGGTGGATTACAGGAACTAAAAAACTGGAATCACAGTAGACGTGAGTGCAAAGAATGTACTTCCGACCTTCTTGTTCGGTGAATCACGTGATAAACTTCGTGACTGGTCGGTGAAAACACGTGACCAGCTTCGTGAAGACACGTGATTGGCTGACTGGGTATGACGTCAGAGGTCGCGTTCTTTTAGCTGGCCGGTCGGTTGATGCTTTAAAAGCAGAAAAGCTTGGACCAGTGCACTCTGTAGATGAAATTCCTGGCCGGTCTGAAGTCGGTTCTTCTTCTCAGCCGGCTGTACACTCAAACCAGTTTCCTGGCCATCCACTGCCCTTACTACCGACACAAGTGCCGGGTCCATAAGGGTGGGACTGAGAGTGACAAAAGTTCCTTCTATGTAGAAAACTTAAGAGGTCGGTTGAAGAAATCTGAAGAATTCACCTCTTGTTTCTGATGAAAAATATTCGAGCTAGGCTGGTGTGACTGATGCTAAACAGCAGAGAAGTCGGTACCAGTGCGCTCTGAAGAAATCTGAAGAATTCATCTCATGCTTCTGATTAAAAAACACCAAATACTCGAGCTGGGCTGGTGTGACTGATGCTTTACAGCAGAGAAGTCGGTACCAGTGCGCTCTGAAGAATGCATCTGTGATGGGGATTTCCTTCCATTCACAGATTTCAAAACTACGTAGACTGAAGATCTCGTGTAGAGACGTTTCTATGGTGATTGTAGCTGGAAGGTTATAGATGAAAAATTCAAACAAAAGACACGGATAAAAATACCTGTTAGAAGTATATCCATAATTCCTCAAAATTGTTGATCTGCCCCTAACAACACAAAGGTTGAATGGGAGGAAACTAGCAAAATGGCTGCCTTCATATACCTCGTCGATAACTGCCCTATCATCAATAATAAATTGAGCCAACTAGGGAGCGTTTCCAGCAGATTTCTAAATGTATATCCGTGCTTGACCAGCTGGTAACACTTTACAAAGAAACTCTCCACATATAAGGTTTAAAATCCGTCATAAAGCACACTTTTCCTTTAAAATTCTGGAGATGTTGAAAACACGTCTGCACAGTACACGCGCCAAAAGAAAAAGATGCTATGACGTCAGGTTGTCTAGACAGGAAGGAAGTACGAGGCGCCATCTGGGGAGTGCACAGTACTACGGACCGGCCAGCCGGTGGCAACACATGACGTCTTTTTCTGGCGTTTGGCGGGCCGGTCTGCGCCGACCGGATTAGCAATTGTCCATTGGATAGGATGTATTAACGCAATAAAATGTTATCTTAAACACGGGCGTTTACTGGTAGAAAGCCACTACAACAATAGGGTCACCATCGGCTTCACTGCCATGGCCTGTTGTGGTAACAATCCAGTCTACTGTAAGTTTCGTTTTTCTTGCAGCCATTTTTTATATAATCATCCACTTTCAGCTTAATTTTATATTTTTGGGTATAATATGTCCAAATACTGTCTGTACCTCATAATATATTTGAGTTTGTAAACGATCAAGAAACCAAAATCGTCTACAGGCATTATTTGAAGAACGTTTCGACGGAAAAATCAAAACCTCGACAAACTCTCGCTCCACGCATCGTTTCGATTTCTTTGATCTCTCGTCTTTTCGCTTCGTATATATATCCCGCATTGCCTTGTGCTGAATGCGTTCTTTTACAATTTTGTCCCCGCATACTTCGATGAAATCCGCGAGCAAAAGCAAATTAATGCGAGATATCGCAGAAAACGCATCCTAGAAGCAACTCTGAACATATTTCAGGCCAATATTGTAAGTAACAGTTACAAAGACAAAATCAATTTACTCATTTTGCTCATTGTTAATAACAGAAAATAGCTATTACTCACTTAGCTATGAAGATAGAACCCTAAAAATGGTACCATCTTGTAGGCATGGAGAAAGTAGCTGAACAACGTATTTTACAGAAACACTCTAAATGCAGTCGTTTTGGAGTTATGAGCACTTTACTCAAAGTAGCCACCATTGCTATTACTCATGTAGCTATGGTCCTAGGTGTGAAATAACAGCATCAAATGAAAGGACATAAGCAATAAGGTCATAAAAAACATTGAAAAGGCCAAGGAGAAACAACCAGTGTGATGTACAGCCCTTTATAAAAGCGTGACACACACTCAATAACACACGAACACACGCACGGAATGCGTTTTATAATCTCCCGCCCGGCCGGCGGGAGATAATTACTGTGCTGAGTAATCTGTATGAAAAATGGTTCTTTAAAAATTCATATGCTCAGATTTCAATCTTTTTAGTTTCTAAAATAGAGGTATGAACATTTTATTGCAGTTTATGACTAGATCAGCCAAAGTATCCACACCTACAAGGCTAAATTAAGCTAAAACCTGTTCCTTATGACTTATATAGCTGCAGAAAGTAAAGAATAAATGTTAACCCTTCACTTATCCCTTAACTTTTAGTAAAACACATTTCTTTAAAAAGAATTAATCTAAGCTTTATTGAGACTTTAAATGAATTACATTAGCACAAGGAGTCGAATGAAAAATTAAACACATTGCATGAAAATACTATCAAGTAGGCACATCTGGCAAACACACTACATGAAACATTGCACTAATCTAATACCAAAATAAATTTTAAATTAAAAGGAATTCAAATTGTGGCATCAGACATGTCTTAACAGTTGTTCTATAGTGTCAAATCCTACAAATAATTGACAACGCATTGATGACTTATAATTTTAAGATCTACAACACTGGAAATATTAATATAACTTGTATCAATAACCCTTAAAACCTTTGTTACCACTACTTTAACAAATAACTAACAGAATAAAAAATAATAGTTAAGAATTATCTGTTAACATTTATAACACAAGGAATGTTTAGAAACTGCATATTACAACAATAATTCCAATAGATGTAGTTCCTTTCTTAAGTAGGTGGGGTGTTGGGAACCCATTCATGCCACAAATAACTCCTGTTAAACCTTGCCCTTAATATTTTACCACTGATGGTTTTTCTACCCTAGAAAATTATTACATTGCACATAAAGAGAACTAACTTTTTGAATATTTGATAAAAGTTATACAACAATTTTTGTTTAATCCATTATTAGTATACTAAGAGACCAATTACTCACAATCAGTGTAGCTCTTGGAGAACACAAACGTTTGCCAAAGCATGTTACAATAAGTAAATGGGAAAATCAGGAATTGGTATCAAAGTTAGACAAAAAGACATATCTGATTTTTTTAATGAAGTAACAAGTAGTATTTGTGTAATGTTGCAAACAAATGGTCATGAAAATAATCATTCCTTGGACAAGGTAATAGCCACAGGTAGCAGGAAATGTAGGGCTGTGTCTGAATGACCATCAAATATCATGATACAGGTGAATACATACACATCCTGATTAAATCTTAAAAATCTTCAAAGCATGTTTCTCGATTTGTTTACATGTGTCAAATCAGAAACTGGCCAGAAAATATTCAAATACAACAAGAAACTGTACAAAATATTTGGTGAAACTTTCAAGGAATGTTGAGAGCAAACTATGCTGGAAACTATGATTTGGTACTACATCAATTTCTTAAAGGTATTGTAATACAGTCGATAAAAATCTATTTTTCATACAAAGTTGAAAATTTTAATTACTTAAATGTAGCTTTAATAAGCTACAAGCTTACCATGTGGGACTGATTGCTGTTCTCGGGTTGCCTCCCGGCATGGCCAACGTCTAAAACAAGAGGAGAGTGCCCGTGAACGGGCACTGTGTCAGCTGACTGAGTGTTTTTGATTTGTGAAGGTGATTAGAGGACAGAATAATTATCAGGAAAAGGGCTGTACAGAAATACAGTAAATGGTAACTGAACAGCAAGTTCGAAAGAAATTCCGAAGCTGACAGAAGAAAAGGATAAAAAAGTTGTGCCCTGTAAATGGTATTATGAAGGAAAATAACAAGGTAATTGTTTAAGTGTAAAAAATAGGTTAAACATATTTAAAGAAATACTACAAATGCAATATCCTCGTTCGACCTTGAAGAAGGGGTCCAAGGTCAAATCTAACCACACAAATACATTCCCAGCCCATGATTTCCTATGGTTTACCATTCCAAACCTCTAGGACCAATTATAAATGAGTTATAAGCACTTTTAAGCTTGGCTGTCCTCATTTGACCTTGAAGGAGGGGTCCAAAGGTCAAATCTGACCATACCAAAAGATTCCGAGCCCATGATTTCCTGTCTGTTTACCATCCCAAACCTCTGGGACCAATAATAAGCGAGTTATAAGCACTTTTAAGTTTGGCTATCCTTGTTTGACCTTGAAGGAGGGGTCATTGAAGGTGAAATCTGACCACACCAAAAGATTCCCACCCCATGATTTCCTACAGGTTGGTTTATCATCCCAAACCTCTAGGATCAATAATAAGGGAGATATAAGCACTTTTCATGACTGACAAAAAACACCCGTGGCGGCCATCTTGTTTCTCAAAATGAGGCCAAAAATATTCCCAGACAACATTTTATGGTTATTAATATATACTGCAAACTTAAGAAAGCTAGCTATAATATTTTTTTTCATCAGAGCAGTAATGGTGAAATCTCTCTCTACACACTGCGGCTATCCAGTGGATACAATGATTTACTCAACAGTGAGAACCTGAAAGTACCTATTGCTCAGCTATGCCATGACATAGAGGTCTGCAATTTCACTATGTTATAGCTGACCAAAAATTCTGTGAATAACATATTTAACAAATTACTCTAAATGTAATAGTTTTCAAGTTACAACTGATTTACTCAACAGTGAGAACCTCAAAGGAACTTATTACTCAGCTATGCAATGAGCTACATGTCTGAAATTTTACTATGTTATAGCTAACCCAAAAGTAGGTGAACAACATATTTAAGCAAACTACTGTAAATGCAATAGTTTTCAAGCTACAACTGATTTACTCAATAGTGAGAACCTGAAAATAGCTATTGCTCCGCTATGCCATGAGCTACAGGTCTGTAATTTCACTATGTTATAGCTGACCCAAAAGTAGGTGAACAATATATTTTAACAAAATACTCCAAATGCAATATTTTTCAAGTTATAGCTGATTTACTCAACAGTCAGTACCTGAGAATAGCTATTGCTCAGTTGTCCCATGAGCTATAGGTCTATAATTTCACTATGTTATAGCTGACCCAAAAGTAGCTGAATAACATATTTGCACAAATTTCTGTAAATGCAATAGTTTTCCAATTATAACTGATTTACTCAACAGTGAGAACTTCAAAGTAGCTATTACTCAGCTATGAAATGAGCCACAGGTCTGAAACTTCACTATGTTATAGCTGACCCCAAAATAGGTGAATAACATATTGAAACAAAATACTCTAAATGCAATAGTTTTCAAGTTATAAGTGATTTACTCAACAGTGATAACCTAAAAGTAGCTATTACTCAGCTATGCCATGAGCTACAGGTCTGAAATTTTACTATGTTATAGCTGACCCAAAAGTAGCTGAATAACATATTTATACGAAATTCTCTAAATGCAATAGTTTTCAAGTTATAAGCGATTTACTCAACAGTGATAACCTAAAAGTAGCTATTACTCAGCTATGCCATGAGCTACAGGTCTGAAATTTCACTATGTTATAGCTGGCCCAAAAGTAGCTGAATAACATATTTATACGAAATTCTCTAAATGCAATAGTTTTTAAGTTACAAGTGATTTTACTCATAATGGAAGTTATTGAAAAGCCCAGAAGTAGCTATTACTCACTTAGCTATTGAGACAGACACCCAACTTACTCACAATATTGTAGCTATGAAAAAAGTAGCTGAACAACATATTTTCACAAAATGCTGTAAATGCAACACTTTTGAAGTTATAAGTGATTTAGTGCATGATTTCATGAATTTTAATGCATTAAAAATTATTAAAAAAATTTATTAAAAAAAAAGTAAGACAGATCCAGGTCTCATACTCACACAAGAGAATCTACTTCTGGCCTAGTACATATATGCAAGATATGAGAGAAATCCCTGTAATAGTCACTGAGAAAATTGTGATAAAAAGTTGAAATGTTCACACTTTTGGTGGGGGTACCCCCCTTGTAATGTCTCTAGCAAACAGACGAACAGACAGATTTGCATGCCTTGAACAATTTTTCATCCTCGATAGATAAGGTATCTTTTAAAAAAAACAGCATGCCTCTAGGCCTTGTAGTTTTGGAGAAGAAGTTGTTCACGCGGACGCGTACGCCCACGCCGCAGAGTGATGACATAATGTCAGCTGACATAAAAAACAGACATGTAGTGTTTACCATAGCCTCAGGTTGTCGTCATGTGATTTCCTCTTTATGTCATCTCCTTTTTCGTTGGCCGCTCTTTCTGGGACTTTTTTTTAATTTATTATCCACCACGCGACGTACTTGCCCTAAATACGGGGAAATACAGAACGGGATGTATTTTTTTTGTATACACCGGCGCCCCGGTACTATGGATATTGAGTGTGATTAACTTCCGGTTTTTCAACAATATCTCGGAAAGTATGTAACTTAAAAATATGTATAATATATCATTAGAAAGGTGTTATTCTAGCGCTTCTGCTCATGTATGTTGCATAAATATCCATGCAGAAATGACTGAGATATTGCAAGGTAAAGATTGAAGTTTTATATTCAGTGTTGCTCATTCTTTTTGACAGTCTGTTTCACGTTTTCTCATTAAATATTCATATTATTTGACCCATAAATCGCACAAAATGGTGGATAATAAAAGTAAAACATCCCTCATCAGACATATACAGAAAAAATATATCACTCATGAAGATTAACAATATAATACTCGTGCTGCGCACTCGTATAATATTGTTATCTTCATTCGTGATATATTTTTTCTGTATATGTCATTCGGGACGTTTTCCTATTATACAGCTTCCATAAATATGTAGCTTTGTAACAATATTTTGTCAACCAGTAAAGTGTCATGTTTTATCAATATATACCATATATAATTTTGTTCAGAAGTCACCACTATTTTTTGTATGGTAACAGTGAAAGCACCAAGTAATCTGAAATTGAAATCTTACAATATCAACAGAACATTTAAAATAATGCTTATATGTAAAAACTTTGAAGAATGACCACTTTATAATTTCAGAGAAAGCGAATATTCAAATAATTCTGCAACTTTTTCAATCAGTATAAAACTTAATTCACTCCAGGACAATGGTGTTAGGAGTAATACATAAATTAGTTTCTTACTTATTATTTGTGCCCTGCACTTATAAACACATAACTCAAAAACAGAGTGAAATACACTAAAGCCCTCCAATGCAGGGTGACAACAAACTTAGCATCAAAATATGAATGTTCACAAAACATACACACAACAAAACTGTCCTGATTTCAAGACAACATAACTTATCCAAGAGAAATGTCCTAAAGTATACTGATTTCAAATACAAATAATCATCTCCACCACCATCTCACTGCAATGTGTATGAATGGGCAATTTTACCTTGTCAAAGAGTATTGTAACTGCTGAACAACTGTGCAACAACAGGGTGTATCCACTAAATTTCAATATTTTTCCACGACTTTTCCATGACTTCTCCATGACCAAAGCTTTAAAATTAAGGACCTTTTACATGCTTCGTGGCATGAAAGAAACATGTACAAGCTCAAGCATGACTTTTCCAGGCATGGAAATAAAAAATGGAATTCCATGACTTTTCCAGGTTTTCCATGACTGGATACACCCTGCAACAAGCACTCCAATGTGGAAGTCCAGATACTGTTCTAACAACTACCTAGCTTTAATCAGAATTGATAACTTCAATTACACAGGCCACAGACATTTGCACAAAACAGAGGTTCATGTACGGAGACAAACACAACTGATATTAGCACATCTGCTTGAGCTTTGCAAACATACAGTTCTTCAACATAATATGTACATATGAATATATTAACTCTGATACACATTAATGTTATTGTACTGAAAATTACAATCTGCTTCTCACTGCTTTCCTGTGTTTTTGTGCATATTAAAAGTACTGTCTTTGCATGTATCTCCACACCAGAGACTAAAATCCTACACATTATAATCTGAATCTGGCATCCAAAGACCAGAATAAATTACACTTACAGTGTTCACAGCCACAGATTCATGTAATACTTTCAATTAATTTTCATTTAAGTTTAAAAAGAACCAGAACAACTTTTGTTTTGACAGGAAGCACAGGATTAATTTAAACATTTGATTTATTTGAACTTGGATGACACGACAAGAATGAACAGAATGACTGACCATGATCTTGGAGGACGAAATCTCGAAAAAACAATGTCAAGCTCTGATAATAAACTGCTCTAGCTGTCCAAAAGTCATGTGTTGAAAGATCATAACAGTGACGTCCATTGCAAAAAAAAAAAAAAAAAAAAAGTAAGTACAAAGCATACATATACTGATGATCACTCACAAACAAAGTGACTCTTGCGACAGGATCATGGTTTTAATTTTCTGTCATGGAATCCCAATCAAAATCAAAACCATAATAACTCAATAAACTAGAAAAAGGTTTTTGCTAACAAAAACGAGCGGCCCAGATGGAGACTCGCGTTAATAAAGCTGTAGAAGTTGTGGTATGAGACTGTAAGGAGAAGGTAGGCTTTACTATGTTTTGTATCTGATGGGAAAGTGGATTATCTAAAAAACTGTATCAGCTGCAGTATTAGACTGTAAGCAGAATAACAGCATGCGCAGCTAGACTTGATAAAGCTTAGTGAGACTGAACCTTTCCATTTTCTTTCAGTTTTTTTTTTTTTTTTTTTTTTTTGCAAGACAGAAAGGATGCACACATATTCTCCTCTTTGTTTGAATGGGGGTGGGGGGGAAGTGGGACTTACAACACACACACATAATCTTGCTTCCCCCCCCCCCATCCCCCATATACACAGAGGCAATTTTTTTCTCACATGCATTTTTATTTGAGTGAGGGGAGTGGGGAGGGGGCAGATCTGTGCAGAAAAAGACTGCCTCTTCCTCACTCCCCTCACTGAAATAAAATGCAGGAGAGAAGAAGATTATTTACTGCAGTAGAATGTTTAGCTTTTACAGCAATTACTCAATTATGTAAGGGGCTACAGTTCTGAAATTTTACTATGTTATAACCGACTCAAAACTATATCAAAAACACATTTAACAAAATGCTCTAAATGTAATACTTTTCAAGTTATAAGTGATTTAGTGCATGAATACATGAATTTTAATGCATCAAAAATCCATAAAAAATAATTAAGAAAGATCCAGGTCTGATACTCCCACAAGGGAATCTTCTGGTGGCCTAGTACACATATGCAAGATATGAGAGAAAGTCCTGCAATAGTCAATGAGAAAATAGTGATAATTTGTTGAAATTTTCAGACTTTGGGTGGGGGTACCTCTCTTCTAATGGCTCTGGGGAACAAACAGACAGATCTGCATGGATTTTACGATTTATCATCCTCAATAGATAAGGTATCTTTAAAAAGAAACAGCATGTCTCTGGGTCTTGTAGTTTTGGAGGAGAAGTTGTTCACGTGGACGCCGCAGAGTGATGCCATAATGTCAGCTGACAAGTCACCTGACATAAAAGCAGGAATTTTAAGGAAAAAGGTCATTAAAAGTATTCCTTTAACTTAATCAAAGTGCCAAATTGAACTGATGTCATTGAACAGTAAGTCGGTTGGGAGCTGAAAACCCTCATTTTTTACTTCAAGGTGGCCATGACTGTACTGTACTGGAACTCAAAGGTGGAACGAAAATAAGAATGTCCCCATTTTCATCTTTAATAAGTTTGCAAAATTTAACTGAGGTCAGCTGAACAATATGATAGCTGGAGAGTAATTACTCCATAATTTCACTGCAAGGTGGCCATAACTTCATTCATATTAGGACTTTAAGGTGACCACAAATTAAGAATGTCCCTTTTGTCACCCTTTATGTGCATAAAGTCTAGCTGAGATCAGTTGAATAATTAGATAGCTGGAAGCTGAAAACTTCCTTTTTCACTGTAAGGTGACCATAACTTCATTCATATTGTGACTTTAAGGTGACCATAAAATGAGTATGTCCCTTTCTGCCAACCTTTATAAATGTGCCAAGTTTTATTTTTAAAATTTAAACATTAACTGAGCTTAGGGCTGAAAAAACCCTACATTTTAAGTTTAAGATGGCCATAACATCATTAATATTTAAATCATAAGTAGTAAGAGTCTTCTTTTGATCTACTTCAATATTAATATACGTTAGATATGGAAATAGAAAGGGGCCAGACAGCTTTATTCCAAATTTTGTGACTTTAGGGGGGCCATAGCTCCAATTATATTAATAGCTTAAGGTCACCATTATGTCAGGATAATCCTTAATAGCTTAATATATATGCCAATTTTGGTTGGAAAAAGTGAAAAACTAAGTGAACTGGGGGGTAAAACCCCCTTTTTTGACATTAAGGTGACCTTAAGATTCCAGATACAGGGCTAAAACTTTGGTATGTGAAAGATTATCAAAAAGTAGCTGAATAAGTTATTCCAACAAAACGCCGAAATCATGACCCTTTTTTGAGATACAGACCCAGTCCCCATTTAAAAAAAATTTATGAAAATAAAACGCCTCCCATTCAGGCATCTACGGTCCGATTGATCAGAAAATCCTTTCCGACCTATGGATTTAGGTCTAGAATGTACCTGATAAATTTTATAGCACAGGTGTGTGTGGTTTTTCCCGAAATGTGATGACAAGGTGTTTTTGAAAAATTCCTAAGGTTACCTAAAGTAAAGCTTAAGGTCTCCGCAAAGTATCTCAAAAAGTTTTAAAGAAAGATGAGAAGGAAAGAAAAACTTGAAAGCCCAAGAAGTTATTAAAGGGAGACCATAATCTGGCAGCAGTAGCGGTGAACAGTCGAACTTACATGAAAACATACAGGCGCTTAATTAATTGCGGTATGTTTTTATATTCAGTTTTTGAATATTGAACGATTTGGCAATGTTACCCACTATTTAATGTGATTTTTAATTTGCCATGTTGTGACTTATAACTTGCAACTACGTGTTTCGGTTAAATCATAAATATTCATGAGTTTGTGAAAGTCGGATGATTACTATACCAAGTATCTGCAATTAAAGATTACTTCTTCCCAATGTTGGTTGCCCATCTTTCTTGATACCATGACTTTATAACATAAACTTAAAATCACAATATTCTGATAGGATTCACTTTGTTTCAAAAAGCGGATATTGTAAATGAATAATCAGTTCATGACACATCAAGTTTGTGTCAACAGATGGTATCAAAATTTGCTATTTCCAGTAAATGCTAATATACCATGCATACAATATTTGGATTATCACGACATACCATTTGTCGTAAACACAAGAATTGGTCAATTTTGGGTGAATACACATCAGGGATAGCAAGGAGTTGATACTATTTTAACTTTTCAACTTGAAAGCAACAAAAAGTCCACTGCTGCCACCAAATGGCAATTTATTCAAAACATTCCATAGATTTCATATGGCAAGGATTAAGACATTTGTCTTTGGCAATTTTTATAACGTCAAAGTTCTTGGGCCTCCATATATTGGAGCTTGGTCATGAATACTGATACAGCTTAAGGAATATCGGTCCAGGAATTGGTATAATAGTTGTATGCAAGAACTAACTCATTTTCCTTTTTTTGCCAATAAATAATCAATCTCCAGAGAGCCTGAGGCTTGTTTTCTATTTACAATTGTTGAATCATTTCACAAACAGAATACATCACACATATTACAAAAGTATCAAACACTTGTAAAAAGAACAGATTCTATATATATATATATAACACACTTAGTATATCAAAAGACAAAGAGTATGAACTAAATAGCAGTCATTACAGATACTAACATTAACTTGACTGAAACGATAATCAATTTGTAAGTACAAATACATGCACAAAAATTCTCTGCAATTTTGTTTTCTTCCAATACAATCTACCTACAGATAAAATAATGCACCAGGCTTCTACCATTACTACCAGTCTTTTTTTATTTCTAACTGCCACTCCAGGTTCACATATTCTGTCTTATCATCATCTGTGAAGCGGCTGTGGACAGCGTATTTTCCGCGGGCAGTAATACCTTTGGGTGCATCTTCCATGGGTGTCTTGACTTCATACATCTCTTTCTTTGGTGCATAGCTTCCCAACATTTCCTTTCCTGATTCTAATAAATAGAAAGCTGGTTTTTAAGTACTTTGGTACCTAAAGAATACATAATACTAGGGAAACTCTGTTATATGATATCAACGGTAAAATTTTTTGGTAATTTAACCTTTTGTAAGTTAAATACTTACCTTATCCTCACTAATGCTAACTAAAGCTTACCTGTTGGCAGGAGCAAACATGCATGACCAAACGAGAATATCTTTAAAAGAAATATTCTTGTTGGTACTACTGTGCATGTGACGAGTGTGCATGTGCCTGCACTGAGAACCCCAATCCATCTCACTTTAAATTTGGGAGCAAATATGACACTCAAAAATTTGAAAAAGGTGGGGTTGAGGGTGGGAATCCAAATCTAATGAGGTAAACAAGCAATTAGTGCCCGTGAACGGGCTCTGTGTCAACGGACTATGTGTTTTGAGTTTCAGAGTCGAAGTGATAGAAGAAAAGGACACAAAACTTGTGCCCTGCAAATGGTACTCAGAAGGAAAGTAAAAAGGTAACGGTTTACATTTAAAAAGTAGGTTAAAAACATAAAGAAAATACTGCAAAATAGTTTACTCAACAGTGAGAACCTCAAAGTAGTTTTTGCTCAGCTATGTAATATGATATGGCTCATGCAAAAGTAGCTGAATAACTTATTTAAAAAAATACTGTAAATGCAAAAGTTTTCAAGTTCTACTGATTTACTCAACAGTGAGAACCTGAAAGTAGCTATTACTCAGCTATGCCATGACCTACAGGTTTGCAATTTCACTATGTTATAGCTGAATCATAAGTAGGTTAATAACATATTTAAACAAAATACTGTAAATGCAATAGAGGCCATGGTGGCAGAGTGGTAACACTCTCGCCTCCCACCTCTGAGGCTGGGGTTCAGTTCCTGGCACGGCCTCAAGTGAGAAAGCTGGTAGTTGCTTGTCGTTTGTTGGCAGTTTACAGTACAGAACCTTAACAAACTGTATGTACTGGTTTCCTCTGCCCATAAAACTACCTGTCGTGACATGACCTGTATACTGTTGAAAGTGACGTAAAACCCCAAATAAATAAAAAAAGTAAATGCAATAGTTTTTAAGTTACAACTGATTAACTGAACAGTGAAAACTTAAAGTAGATATTGTTCAGCTATGCAATGAGCTACAGGTCTAAAATTTCACCATGTTATAGCTTATCCAGAAGTATGTGAACAACATTCCTGGAACTTTTGGGATGATCCCTGTGAAAAATAAAGAGTAACCTGTTAAGGTCTGAGTTTTGAGAAATATGGTGCCCCGCTGGGCCCAAAGTGTCAACAATGGCCATCCTGTAACCATCAATGGACGAGGGGCGTCTGTTTAGATCTTGGTACAGGTACATGAAAAAAGTCTGAGACTTGTTTCACAGAGGGAGTGGGGAAAACCAAATTTTATCTGCACCCTTTCTTAAATAGGGACCACTTTGATTTGAAGATGGTCCTTGTTGATGACCTCTTAGGGGCAGCAATTCTCTCTGCCACCTCCACAGAAGCTTTGTTCTGGGAGCTGTCCACTCCTAAACACCAGGCGTGGAGGTTGAGATGTTGTGGATTGCTGTGAAAACATATAATTGTGGGACTGTTTGAGAAGAGTTGTTGACAATGGTAGTTGAAGTGGGATCTCTGTTGACAGCTGCACTAGGTACCAAAACCAGGGCATCCCTGGCTAACCTGGAGCTATTACAATGATCAGGCAATGGCATTGCCTGATTTTTCGGATCACCCTGTGAAGGAGAGCCGTAGGAGGATAAGCATATACAGTGAGACCTGTCCAGTTTAGTTAAGAGCATCTATGTCCCAAGCATCTGGGTCTGGGACTGGATACACATACAGTGGTAGTCTGTAGTTCAGATGAGTGGCAAATAGATCTACATGAGGGGGGAACCACTTTTGACAGATCTGTTTGAATATCTGTGGATGCAGTGACCATTCTGTCAGCTACACTTGGTTTGACCTGGAGAGAAGGTCTGTCATCACATTCAGACACCCTGGAACGTGTCTAGCCTTTAACGTTATTTGGTAATGATGGCACCAGGTCATGATCTTGCACTCTCCTACACCCTGGAATGTGTCTGGCCTTTAAGGTTATCTGGTAATGATGGCACCAGGTCATTATCTTCCACAGGAGAGTGCACATCTCTACTGATTGAGTTCCTTCTTGATTGTTTATGTAGGCTACCACTGTTGAGTTGTCTGTTGCAACCAAAACAGTTTTGCAAATTTAATAAGTAAATTAAATTTTTATAAGTTAATACCCTATCCAATGGACAATTGCTTTACCGGTCAGCGCGACCGGTCCCGCCAAACGCCAGAAAAAGACGTCCTGTATATAATACCGGCAGGACCGGTCTGGAGAGTGCATGCGCCAGGTGGCGCATCGTACTTCCTTCCTGTCTAGACAGCGTGACGTCATAGCATTTTTGTGTCTAGTCCTAGTAAGACCCCTAGTAAGCTGATAGCGGGGCCGCTTGGGCATTGTCTGTCCATTGGATAGGGTATTAACTTATAAAAATTTAATTTACTTATTAAATTTGCAATTTTACTGCGTTAATACGTCCTATCCAATGGACAATTGCTGAATAACTACCGCTTGGTAGGCGGGTAAGCTGCTAGGGACATGTATGAACTCATAAAAGAACAAAACTAACTAGAGGATCGCTCGCAAAAAAAAAAGATAATGTTTTTGCATAGCAAAAACAAAGCGTCCCGAAAAGGATATAAAGGTGAGTGCTAAAGTATTAAGAAAATGCTTCGTTTCTAGCCTTATACGTGGCGCGAGGCCGTGGCGGGTATTGTGTTTTCAAACGGTCCGATCTGAAACTGCATGAATTATGCTACATACAGCTTTATTAAGTCCATAATCGCCGTTTTTATCACATACTCTGTTTCCCTTAATAAATATTTGGTTTATATCTCCTTCTTATTTCCTGAATTAAGTATATGTCTAGTATACCCCATTATCGCCCACATTCCCCGTTATCGTGGTAGATATTCTTCAACAAACCTGTTGTTGCAATTCACATGCCCCCTTATCAACTGACATATCCCAGTTATTATTTTATGGTTTTATGTCCCAGTGGCGATTTTAACTCTATCTTTTGTATATTATGATCATGGGTTCCAGTGCTTGTTAACAGTTTATTTTTACACAGTTCAGGTTTCATAGCTTTTTCCCCTTATCAACTGACATATCCTAGTTATTATTTTATGGTTTTATGTTCCAGTGGCGGTTTTAACTCTATCTTTTGAATATTGTGATCATGGGTTCCAGTGCTTTTTAACAGTTTATTTTTCGCACAGTTCAGGTTTTCTATTTTTGTTTCTGGACTGGGTAGTGTTTTCTTGGCCATGCTAGTTGTGAAAGCCATACTAGTGATATGTTTCCTGTGTGTCGGTTTCTCATGTAACTGGCTGAATGCTGATAGGAGCCAGAATTGTGAAAAGATTGACAGGAGTATCCCTTCTATTTTTCGGCTTCCTGTTTTGGTGCGTAAATATTGTTACATTGGCGATACAAAACAGGTTCCTGCACAACTGAGATTTAAAAACCTTCTACTACTCCTTTTGTTGTGTGGTGATGTTGCTTCAAACCCGGGCCCCACCAATTTTGGATTTGTCAACTGTAGATCCATTCGAAATAAAGGCCCTCTCCTGCACGACCTCATAAAATGCAGCGACTTGGATATCCTGGGTTTGGCTGAGACTCATATTAGACCAAATGATACTGACGGCCTCCTGAATTCTCTCACTCCAGTTGATTATAATTTCATCCAAAAACCAAGGTGTACTGGCCTGGGCGGTGGTGTCGGTTTTCTGTGTAGAAAAATCTTTTCTCCCAGTATAGTCTCTTCACCAGTTTTTAGGTCATTTGAAAATATCATACTTTCTTTTAAGTCCGATCACAATAGCTTTGTTGCTGCTTGTGTGTACCGTCCTCCAGGTTCTTGTACTACTCAGTTTCTGGAAGATTTTCTGGCTCTTTCTGGGTTTCTGTCCTCGACTGGTTCCAGATTCATCATTTGCGGTGACATAAATGTCCATCTGGATGTTGAGTGTGGCGATAGGTCCAGGTTTAATGACATCCTTCAGTGTTGTGGTTTGGTTCAAAGTGTTAGTGGCCCGACTCATTTACTGGGGCACACTCTGGATGTTTTGATATCTCCTTGTGACTCGGATTTTGTCCGCAATGTTAGTGTTGGAGACTTCATTTCTGACCATGCTGCCATAAGATGCCAACTTGATTTCTCCCGCCCACCTACCAGTATCGACAAATGGGTCTCTTATCGTCGGTATCACAGGATTGATATCGACCAGTTCCACAATGACCTCAGTAATATACCGTTTGTACGGTCCCCTAAAGGTACTGCTGCAGAACTGTATGATCAGTACATAACTGGTGTAACAATGGTACTCGACAAGCATGCTCCTATCATCTCACGCAAGGCAAAACAGCAGTCAGATGAGTGGTTGTCTGATTCGTATCGCTTGGCTCGATCTCTTAGGCGGCAATTTGAACGGATGTGGAGGAAACATAAGTCAGAGTTGAACAGATCAAGGCTCCGCAGGCAAATTGCCTGGTGCAATCGACTGGCTAACAAAGAAAAGGGTTCATACTACACTAATCTCATAACTGCAAACAGTGGTGACCCCAAGAAGCTATGGCAGTCATTAAGGAAGGTGTTGCATCGTACCTCTGAGACTGTCCTGCCTGCTCATAGCTCAGATAAAAGCCTTGCGGACATGTTTGCTTCTTTTTTCTCCAATAAAATAAGCAAAATCAGGGACACCTTTCCTACTTCTAGCTCTTTCAATGATGTACCTGACTCAGTCCCTCCTGCTTTCAATGCCTTTACACCTGTCACTGAAGACGAGGTCCATAAGTGTATCTGTGAATCTCCCACTAAATCTTGCTCGCTAGACCCTATACCAACATTCCTCCTTAAGGATTGTCTTGATATCCTCCTCCCTTCTATTACCAAGTTGGTAAATTTCTCTCTCATTGAAGGATCTTTCCCAAATTCTTTCAAACAGGCGGTTGTCACCCCCCTCATAAAAAAGGCTTCCCTTCCCAGAGACGACCTTAAGAATTATCGCCCAGTGTCTGGTCTTTGTTTCTTGTCAAAGTTGGTGGAGCGAGTCGTGGCCAGGCAGCTGACGTCACACATCAATAGCAACAAGCTGGACAATCCTCATCAGTCAGCATACAAGCCAGGTCATTCCACAGAAACTGCTTTATTGTCCATAAAAAACGAGGTTCATCTCTCTCTGGCTCGCGGCGAACCCACAGCTCTAGTACTTCTTGACCTATCAGCCGCATTCGACACTATAGACCATAATATTCTCATTGGCTACCTTAAATCCTGGTTTGGTCTTGGTGGAACAGTCCTAAGGTGGTTTGTTTCCTACTTAAGAAATCGATGCCAGGCCATCAAGATAGGCTCTACACTATCTGAATTAAGTAGTCTCATCTATGGCATTCCACAAGGTTCTGTCCTGGGTCCATTGTTGTTTTCACTCTATACAACTCCACTTAGTAAAATTATTAGCCTCCACCCGCATATTAAATTCCATTTTTATGCCGATGACACTCAGTTATACATCCATCTCTCCCATAAGAATGCTCATTCGGCTCTCGCCAAGCTAAATGCATGCCTTCATGATGTCCAAGAGTGGATGTGTCTCAGCAAATTGAAGCTCAACCCTGAAAAAACTGAATTTATTGTCTTTGGTTCTAAGGCTCAACGTCAGAAGATTTCCTCTCATTTTCCTGTTAGCATTCTTGGTAGCCTTCTTCATCCGGTTGATTCTGTCAGAAATCTAGGTGTGTGGTTTGATGCAGATTTTTCATTCTCCGAGCATATCAAGAGGACTTGCAAAGCGTGCTTTCTTCAGATGCGCGACCTCCGTAGAATTAGAAAGCATCTTACTCCTGATGTTGCAGTCCTTGCTGCAAATGCCTTGGTCAGTAGTCGCCTGGACTATTGTAACTCTCTGTTCAGAGGTTTGTCCGGTTTCAATCAGTACAAATTGCAAAGTATTCAGAACACCCTTGCTCGTATTGTTACAAATCACAGAAAGTATGCTCATGTCACACCCATCTTAAAGAAACTCCACTGGTTGCCTGTTAAGTACCGATGTATTTTCAAAACTGCAACACTTGTGTATAAATTCTTGCATAGTGGCTCTCCTTCCTATTTTGGACCGTTCCTGTCTCCCAGTAGTTGTCCCTATAGTACTAGGCGTAGTCACCCAGATCATCAATACCTTACAGTTCCTCCTTTTCATTCATCAGTCTTTAAGTCAACCAAACATTTTGGCCTGAGTTTTGCCTTTGATGCTCCTAAGACCTGGAATGAACTCCCTCAAGATGTCCGCTGTGCAACATCAGTTGCCTCCTTCAGAAGCAAGCTTAAAACTTACCTGTTTGCAAAAGCCTACCCACCATAGCCTCCCCCGTCACATCTGTGTCTCTTTGGTACGACCTGGCTATTGTCCCTTGATTAACGCTAATTGCCTTTGCTTATGGTTAGATGCGCCTTAGAGTCCATCAGTGATGGAGATTAAGCGCTATAAAAGTCCACATTAGATTAGATTAGATTAGATACTGTTGTGGCAACCAAAGTAAGCGCAGTCTGCTCTATCTAGCACGGTTTTCAAGATATAAGCATTTTTGTGTTTTGCAAAAAATAAAAAAATTAAAAATGTCCGCTATATTTGGCGAGACAAAAATATTTTGAAAATTGGCATGGCTACTCTGCAGAGATACCCAGCAGGTCTAAAATTTTGTTGAGTTCGCTCCATATAGCACGGTTCTCGAGATATAAGCATTTTTGTGTTTTGCAAAAACTTTGAAAATTCAAAATGGCCACCATTTTTGGGGAGACCAAAATTTTTGTCAAAACCACTGCCGCAGTATGTATCTCCCGCCGAGCATTAAAGCAAAAGAAATAGCTTTTCCGAGATATTCACAATTTTTCATTTTCGTGTGTGAAAGCTCTGCCAAAAGTAGGTGAATGAGTTATTTGAGAAAAATTGGCTATCTGCAATACTATTAAGAGATAATTCACATTTACTCATTTTGAGGTGAATAATTAGCTATGGGTCTGAAACTTCACCAAGTGAAAGCTCTCCCAAAAGTAGGTGAATGAGTTATTTGAGAAAAATTGGGTATCTGCAATACTTTTAGAGATAATTCGCATTTACTCATTTTGAGTAGGTGAGTAATTAGCTATGGGTCTGAAACTTCACCAAGTGAAAGCTCTCCCAAAAGTAGGTGAATGAGTTATTTGAGAAAAATTGGCTATCTGCAATACTTTTAGAGATAATTCGCATTTACTCATTTTCAGTAGGTGAGTAATTAGCTATGGGTCTGAAACTTCACCAAGTGAAAGCTCTCCCAGAAGTAGGTAAATGATTAATTTGAGAAAAATTGGCTATCTGCAATACTTTTAGAGATAATTCGCATTTACTCATTTTGAGTAGGTGAGTAATTAGCTATGGGTCTGAAACTTCACCAAGTGAAAGCTCTCCCAAAAGTAGGTGAATGAGTTATTTGAGAAAAATTGGCTATCTGCAATACTTTTAGAGATAATTCGCATTTAGTCATTTTGAGTAGGTGAGTAATTAGCTATGGGTCTGAAACTTCACCAAGTGAAAGCTCTCCCAAAAGTAGGTGAATGATTAATTTGAGAAAAATTGGCTATCTGCAATACTTTTAGAGATAATTCGCATTTACTCATTTTGAGTAGGTGAGTAATTAGCTATGGGTCTGAAACTTCACAGAGTGAAAGCTCTCCCAAAAGTAGGTGAATGAGTTATTTGAGAAAAATTGGCTATCTGCAATACTTTTAGAGATAATTCGCATTTACTCATTTTGAGTAGGTGAGTAATTAGGTATGGGTCTGAAACTTCACCAAGTGAAAGCTCTCCCAAAAGTAGGTGAATGAGTTATTTGAGAAAAATTGGCTATCTGCAATACTTTTAGAGATAATTCACATTTACTCATTTTCAGTAGGTGAGTAATTAGCTATGGGTCTGAAACTTCAACAAGTGAAAGCTCTCCCAAAAGTAGGTGAATGATTAATTTGAGAAAAATTGGCTATCTGCAATACTTTTAGAGATAATTCGCATTTACTCATTTTGAGTAGGTGAGTAATTAGCTATGGGTCTGAAACTTCACCAAGTGAAAGCTCTCACAAAAGTAGGTGAATGAGTTATTTGAGAAAAATTGGCTATCTGCAATACTTTTAGAGATAATTCGCATTTACTCATTTTCAGTAGGTGAGTAATTAGCTATGGGTCTGAAACTTCACAGAGTGAAAGCTCTCCCAAAAGTAGGTGAATGAGTTATTTGAGAAAAATTGGCTATCTGCAATACTTTTAGAGATAATTCGCATTTACTCATTTTGAGTAGGTGAGTAATTAGCTATGGGTCTGAAACTTCACCAAGTGAAAGCTCTCCCAAAAGTAGGTGAATGATTAATTTGAGAAAAATTGGCTATCTGCAATACTTTTAGAGATAATTCGCATTTACTCATTTTGAGTAGGTGAGTAATTAGCTATGGGTCTGAAACTTCACAGAGTGAAAGCTCTCCCAAAAGTAGGTGAATGATTAATTTGAGAAAAATTGGCTATCTGCAATACTTTTAGAGATAATTCGCATTTACTCATTTTCAGTAGGTGAGTAATTAGCTATGGGTCTGAAACTTCACCAAGTGAAAGCTCTGCCAAAAGTAGGTGAATGAGTTATTTGAGAAAAATTGGCTATCTGCAATACTTTTAGAGATAATTCGCATTTACTCATTTTGAGTAGGTGAGTAATTAGCTATGGGTCTGAAACTTCACAGAGTGAAAGCTCTCCCAAAAGTAGGTGAATGAGTTATTTGAGAAAAATTGGCTATCTGCAATACTTTTAGAGATAATTCGCATTTACTCATTTTGAGTAGGTGAGTAATTAGCTATGGGTCTGAAACTTCACCAAGTGAAAGCTCTTTGGGATAGCTGCTCTGCAGAGATACCCTGAAGATAAAAAATTTCGTGGAAATCGCTCTATGTAGCATGGTTTTCGAAATATTAGCATTTTTGTGTTTTGCAATTTTTGTGCAAAAATTCGAAAATTCAAAATGGCCGCCATTTTTGGCAAGACAAAATTTTTTTGAAAATTGGCATGGCTACTCTGCAGAGATACCCTGTGGGTCAAAAATTTCGTCGAAATCGCTCTATCTAGCACGGTTTTCGAGATATAAGCATTTTTGTGTTTTGCAATTTTGCGAAAAATTCGAAAATTCAAAATGGCCGCCATTTTTGGCGAGACAAAATTTTTTTGAAAATTGGCATGGCTACTCTGCAGAGATACCCTGTGGGTCAAAAATTTCGTCGAAATCGCTCTATCTAGCACGGTTTTCGAGATATAAGCATTTTTATGTTTTGCAATTTTTGCGAAAAATTCGAAAATTCAAAATGGCCGCCATTTTTGGCGAGACAAAATTTTTTTCAAAATTGGCATGGCTACTCTGCAGAGATACCCTTTGGGTCAAAAATTTCGTCGAAATCGCTCTATCTAGCACGGTTTTCGAGATATAAGCATTTTTGTGTTTTGCAATTTTTGCGAAAAATTCGAAAATTCAAAATGGCCGCCATTTTTGGCGAGACAAAATTTTTTTCAAAATTGGGATAACTACTCTGCAGAGATACCCTTTGGGTCAAAAATTTCGTCGAAATCGCTCTATCTAGCAGGGTTTTCGAGATATAAGCACTTTTGTGTTTTGCAATTTTTGCGAAAATTTCGAAAATTCAAAATGGCCGCCATTTTTGGCGAGACCAAAATTTTTTGAAAATTGGGAAAAGTACTCCGCAGAGATATCCTGCAGGTCAAAAATTTTGTCGAAATTGCTCTATCTAGCACGGTTTTTGAGATATAAGCATTTTTGTCTTTTGCAATTTTTGCGAAAATTTCGAAAATTCAAAATGGCCGCCATTTTGGGCGAGACAAAAATTTTTTGAAAATTGGGAAAACTACTCCGCAGAGATACCCTGCGGGTCAAAAATTTCGCCGAAATCGCTCTATCTAGCACGGTTTTCGAGATATAAACATTTTTGTGTTTTCCTTATTTGGAAAATTCGTAATGATTAATTAATCATTAATTACTCGGCCATTTCTTGACCAATCAATGCCAAAATCTAATGATTTCCAGATTTTAATAGAATGAATGTATTTGCCAAGTTTCAGGTGAATTGATAGAATATGATTCAAGTTATCATCCGGACAAGCTTCCCCACCGAAAAAAGACATTTTTGGTCATGTGACCTCTCTGATTGGTTGAAATGTCACTGCAGCATATTCAAAAAAATTCCCCAAGGCTACTGCCTAAACCTGCCAAATTTGAAAAGAATCCGCCTAACGGTTACAGAGTTATAAGGAAAACAAAATGCGGAGCCGGCGGAGCCTGAAGCTCTCCCATACACAAACAAGCGTCCCTTGCGGGACGCTTAATAGGGCCCATTCTGACCCAGGGTCAGATAACCCCAGGGGTCAAGGTCATCTAAGACGAACTGGTTAACCGGAAGTCCAAGGTTGCCCCCCCCCCCCCCCCCCCCCCCCCTTTTCTCAGACCTGCTCTGAGAACAGGAAGAGAGGGTTGAGTTCAGTCCCACAAGAGGAAGCAAGGGAAGCAAGTCAGAGGTTTTTTTTTTTGAAAACATATATACAACTTAACCTATGTACACATTTACATATATACACATCTCCTCACTTCTGGGACTGGTGGTGCACCTGTTGAGCAGCCACAACAGGACCCAGATGGAAAAGCTCTGAGTCAGTCCAAGCAACATCCTTCAAATAAAACTGAGTGAAGGTGTTATGAGACTTCCAGTAGCAGGTTGACAAGATCTGCTCTAAGGAGATTCCTGATTGGAAGGCCTTAGATGCAGCAAAGGACCTAACATCATGGGCTTTAACCTGATGTAAGGTGAGGGACTAATGGTCAGAGAGCTCACAGCATAGGATCACAGTCTGTTTGATCCATGAGGAGATGGTGGCAGGAGAAATGTCCATGTCAAAACCTTTCTTGAAGGAGACAAAGACTAGTTCTTTATTCTGCCTAAGGTCTGAGGTCCTCTCTAAGTAGTAGCGCAGGGCTTTAACTGGACATAGGGACCTGTCACCTTTGAGTGACTTATCCAGAGAAGGGGCCAGGGCTGGTATGACCACTGGGGCCACACTATCTGGGCCCTCCTTAGCCAGCTGGTTCTTGGATAGAAAGCTGAGTGAAGGATACAAGGAAACCTTAGACCAGTATGACTGGTGTCTGATATTCCTATGTAACCAAGCATGGATCTCACTCCTGTGTTTACCAGAACCCAAGGCCATCAGAAAAACAGTCTTGAAGGTCAAGTGCTTCAATGAGGCCTGTTTCAGGGGTTCAAAGGGAGCCTTTGTCAGCTGGTGTAATACCAGAGATAGGTTCCAGGAGGGAATGCCCCTCCTGCCCTTGGGTCTGTCTCTATGGAAACTATCCAGGAGACGAGTGAGATTCTCATATTTGCTGACATTAATGGTGGTATTGCCCAGTTTGTCAGCAATAGCTGATCTGTAGCCATCAATAGTGCCTGGTTGCAACTTCTTGTCCTGAAACAAGTGTAGGAGGCAGTCAGCAATGGATTTTAGAGGTGGTGCCCTTAAGTCCACCTGATTACAGAGGCACCACTTTGTAAAATGGTCCACTTTGCCTCATAGACAGATCTGGTTGATCTTCTTTGAGGAGCCTCAATTCGTACTGCCACTGCCTCAGAGAAGCCCTGTTCCTTGATTGCTGAGGCTCTAGGAGCCAGGCATGTAGATTCAAATTTGACAGGTTCTTGTGAAGGACCTGGTTGAATGGCTGAGACACTAAGTTTGGTATGTTGGGCAGACACAGGGGAATCTGACTGGACATTGCTACCAGATCCCAGAACCAAGGCAGGTTGGGCCACCCCGGTGCAATCAGGATCATCCTGTTGCAAGGGTAGTCCTGTAGCTTTTCCACTACTTTGCCCAAGATGGCTGCCGGTGGAAAGGCATATGGATCCAGGTCCTCCCAGGAAAGGCTGAGTGCATCGACTGGCCATGCCTGGGGGTCTGGGACCGGTGACACAAACTGTGGCAGTTTGTTGTTGAACCTGGTGGCAAACAGGTCTACTTGAGGCTGGTGCCACTGGGAGCATATAGTTTGGAATACTTCTGGATTAAGTGACCACTCCGTTTGGATGGTCTGGCCAAGTCTGAATAGCTTGTCTGCTATCACGTTTAGCAGGCCGGGGATGTGACGTGCCCTGAGGGTCACCGGTTTCCTGGTGCACCAGGACAGGATTCTCCACAGTAGGGCACACAGGGAGACCGACTTAATCCCCCCTTCCTTGTTGATATAGGCAACCACTGTTGTGTTGTCTGTGGCTACCAGAACTATGTTGTTTGAACAGAGGCCTTGGAACTCTTTTAAGGCCAGGAAGACCGCTTTGAGTTCCAAGTGATTTATGTGCAACTTGCTTTCTGGAACTGACCAGGTTCCCCTTGCAGTGCGTTCGTTAAAGTGAGCGCCCCAACCTTCTTTTGATGCATCTGTAAATATCTGCAGAGCATGTTTTAGAGGGTGTAATGGTTGACCTGGAAGAACATTGCTTTCCTGCAGCCACCACTTTAAATGAGGGTGGAGCGAACTAGGAACGGGTATCACCTTTTCTAGTAGTGATTCCGGTACTATCCAGTTGTTTTTCAGGTGCCACTGAATGGGTCTCGTATGAAGTCGACCTAGGTGGACTTCTTTTTCTGTGGCTGTGAGAAGTCCTATGAGGGACATGAACTGTCGGACCTTACACACCGGACCAGACAATATTTCCACCATTTTGTCTGTTAAGGTCTGCCAACGTTCTGGTGTGGGTCTGACCTTGCCTTCCCTGAGATCGAACTGGTAACCTACGAAGTTGAAGACCTGCTTTGGATCCAGTTCTGACTACTCTTTGTTCACGAGCCACCCTAGTTCTCGACAGAGAGCTACCAAGGTCTGTGTATGCTGGAGACAAGTTTGATGGGATGTGGCTCTCACCAACCAGTCGTCTAGGTACTGGTGGATCCTTATACCCTTCTGTAGTGCCATGAGTTTGACCTCTTTGGCCACCACTGTGAACTCCATGGGAGCTGTGGAAAGGCCAAAGGGTAGGGCTTTGAACTGGTATGACCGACCCTGGATGTGAAAACGCATGTACTTCCTGGATTGGCTGTGAATTGGTATGTGGAAGTATGCGTCTTTGAAGTCTATGGATGTGACCCACTCCCCTGACTGTAGGGAGGTTCTTATTGTCTGCAGGGTCTCCATCTTGAACGACTGTGTGTTCAAAAAGGTGTTCAGGGTGCTCAGGTCCAGGATAGGTCTCCACCGGTTGCTGGGTTTGGGTACCAAAAATAGCCGGTTGTAAAAGGGATTTTTGATTTTCTACCGGTTCTATTGCATTTTTGTTTAACAGCTGATACAGTGCCTCTAAAAGGTTGGTCTGTCTGGATGGGTTTTGGTAGCTGCTTACTACAGTTGGTGACCTGGTTAAATTGGTCTGAACCGGAAGGGGGGGTGTGGGGTGTGTATCCCTCTCTCAGTGTGGTGACTACTTTTGGACTCGAACCCAGAGCTTCCCACTTCTCCCAATATTGATGTAGCCTTGCCCCTACAGGTGGATTGGTGACAACAGGAGGGACATTTGTGACAAGATTTACAGAACTCAAGTGACCTACACAGGAAACATCTTTCACATATTTTATTTGTGTGTACATTTGACAACAATTGGGATTAGCGCCTTTCTTTTGTGGCAACCCGGTCACAATATTGCAAATTTAATAAGTAAATTAAATTTTTATAAGTTAATACCCTATCCAATGGACAATATGCTAAACCGGTCGGCGCAGACCGGCCCGCCAAACGTCAGAAAAAGACGCCCTGTGTTTCCACCGGCTGGCCGGTCCGTAGTACTGTGCACTCCCCAGATGGCGCCTCGTACTTCCTTCCTGTCTAGACAACCTGACGTCATAGCATCTTTTTCGTTGTCTAAAACTCTTTGACCCCTAGTAAGCTGATAGCGGGGTCGGTGGGAGGGTCTTGTGTGTCCATTGGATAGGGTATTAACTTATAAAAATTTAATTTACTTATTAAATTTGCAATTTTATTGCGTTAATACATCCTATCCAATGGACAATATGCTGAATAACTACCGCTTGGTCGGCGGGTAAGTTACTAGGGACTTATGTGAACTCACAAATGATAGCAAATTATAACCTACGGTCTAGGCTGACTTTGTCAGGAGACCTATAGGCCCAAGCCTGGATTGACCTTAAGGTCAGGAAACCCTGTAAGGCCTTGGTCGGTTGCCAACAGCCGGTTACCCGGGGCTATACCGACGTCGCCCCCCCCTTTTTAACAGACCTCCTCTGAGGTAGGGGAAGAGAGGGATGAGTTCAGTCCCAGAAGGCAAGTAAACCTCCCGAAGGAAGCCCGTCGCATTTTATACTATGTGCATGTAGAACTGTTTACATTATATACATACATACAAATCTCCTCAATCTAAGGGCCACCTGTGGTTCTGCTGAGCAGCCAACACCGAGCCCAATTGGTAAAGCTCTGAGTCAGCCCAAGTCACACCCCTTCAGATAGAACAGTGTGAAGGTATTAAGTGACTTCAGTGGTAGGCTGACAAGAATGGATCTAAGGAGACTCCCGACTGGAAGCCCTTAGGAGCAGCAAAGGCCCTGACATCATGAGCTTTTAACTTGATGTAAAGGGTGAGCCTCCTGGTCAGAGAGCTCATAACCTAGGATCACAGTCTGCTTGATCCAAGAGGAGATAGAGGCAGGTGACGTGTCTTTGTTGAAACCTTTCCTAAAGGAGACAAAACCACTTCCTTATTCTGCCTGAGGTCTGAGGCCCTGTCCAAATAGTAGCGCAATGCTCTAACCGGAAAGAGGGACCTGTCAGACTTGAGGGACCTATCCAGAGTTTGGGCCAGGGCTGGTATAACCACTGGGGCCACACTGTCTGGACCCTCTTTGGCCAGCTGATTCTTGAAAGGAAAGCTGGGTTATGGATACAGGAACACCTTTGATCAGATTGGTGTCTGATATTCCTGTTTTGCCAAGCATGAATCTCACTTCTGCACTTGCCTGACCCAAGGGCCAAGAGGATAAAAAGTCTTGAAGGTCAGGTACTTCAAGGAAACCTCTAGGATTGGTTCAAAGGGAGCCTTAGTTAGCTGGCGTAAAACCAGGGATAGGTTCCAGGAGGGGATCCCCCTCCTACCTTTGGGTCTGTCTCTATGGAAACTATCCAGGAGACGAGTGAGATTTTTGTCGTTGCTGATGATGACAGGTATAATACCTAGTTTATCAGTAATGCCTGACCTGTAACCATAAATGGTGATGGGCTGTAACTTCCTGTCCTCAAAATGACACATAAGGAAGACAGCAACTGACTTTATAGGAGGTTCCCTGAAGTCCACCTGATTAGTGATGCACCACTTTGCCTCACTGACAATGATTTTCTTGCATGGGGAGTCCTGTAACTTCTCCACCACTTTGCCCAAGATGGCTTCTGGTGGGAAGGCATACGTGTCCAGATCCTCCCATGGCAGACTCAGTGCATTCACTGTTGTGGCCAGGGGATCCGGTACGGGTGACACAAACAGAGGCAACTTGTTGTTGAACCTCATGGCAAATAGGTCTATTTGAGGCCAGTGCCACCGGCTACATATTGTTTGGAAGACCTCCTGAAGGAGAGACCACTGTTTGGATGGTCTGGCCTAGCTTGGATAGCTTGTCTGCTACCACATTAGCCGGCCTTGAAAGTGTCGGGCTTTGAGTTACTTGATTTCTGGTGCACCCAGTCAAGATTCTCTCTAGTAGAGCACAGAGTGGGCCCAACCTCATGCCTCCTTCTTTGTTTATGAATGACACCACTGTGGTGTTATCAGTTGCTACAAGTACTATCTTGTGTATGCAGAGGTCTTGGAACTCTTTTAAGGCTAGAAAGACTGCCTTGAGTTCTAGATCATTGATATGCAACTTGCTTTCCGGAAGGAACCGGGGGTCTCTTGTAGTGCGTTCGTTCAAGTGAGGGCCCCACCCCTCTTTTCATGTGTCTGAAAAGATTTCTAGAGCATGTTTTATTGGGTATAATGGTTAGCCTGTAAGGCCAATGTCCTCTTGCAGCCACCATTGTAAATGTGGGTGCAAGGACCTTGGTATTGTAATCTCCTTTTCTTGTGACTCTGGTACCCTCCAGTTGTTTTGAGATGCCACTGTATGGGTCTCATAAGAGGTCGGCCTAGATGAACCTGCTTTTCTGTGGCTGTTAGTAAACCCATCACATACATGAACTGCTGGACTGGACAAGCCAGTAGTGACAGTATTTCTAGTATGATGTCTTGAAAGTTCTGCCAATGGTCCGGTGTCGGTCGGACCCGACCGGCCCTGAGGTCGGACTGGTAACCTACAAAATTGAAGATCTGTTTTGGTTCCAGTACCGACTTTTCCAAATTCGCCAGCCAACCTAGTTTGGGATATTTTTAACAGATCTTGAGTATGCTGGAGACAAAAGTGGTGGGATGCAGCTCTCACCAACCTGTCATCTAGGTACTGGTGGATTTTTATATCCTTCTACATGGCCATCAGTTTCACCTCCTTATTGTTACAGTGAACTCAAAGACTGCTGCGGACAGACCGAAAAGCAGAGCTTTGGATAGGTATGTCTAACCCTGGACATGAAATCTCAGATATTTCCTGGACTGTTCCTGTATTGGCATATGGAAGTAGGTATCCTTGAAAAACTATAGAGGTAACCCCCTCCCCTTGTTGGAGGGAGGTTAATCTGATGGTTTCCAGTGTCTCCATTTTTTTCCTTTTTTTTAAACTGATGTAATGTCTGTGACAAGTAGAGGTTCCTGTGGTTGACATAGCAGCTTACGATGTTCAGGGTCCTTGTCAAGCCTGGTCTGGTCTGGAAAGCGGGTGTGTGGCCCTCCTTCTAAATTGTACTACCTGGGGACCAGCTCCCAAGGCTTCCTAAGTTCCCAAAAGTGATTTAGTCTGGCCCCTTCCGGTAAGTTTAGTACAACCTTTGGTAGACTGATAAACATTTACTGTCCCTCTGGACACTGGTCCGACCTGGTGACAGTGATACCAGTTAACAGTCCACTTGATCATGCTGTGGTCCAGCCTGGGTGGGGCTGACACAACTCTTCACATTACATAGACTCTTGACCCTAGACCAGCCGCCTGTAAGGTGGAGCATGTAAACTTGGAAATTTAATAAGTAAATTAAATTTTTATAAGTTAATACCCTATCCAATGGACAATTGCTTTACCAGTCGGCGTGACCGGTCCCGCCAAACGCCAGAAAAAGACGTCCTGTATATAATACCGGCAGGACCGGTCAGGAGAGTGCATTCGCCAGGTGGCGCATCGTACTTCCTCTTCCTGTCTAGACAATGTGACATCATAGCATCTTTTTCGTTTGGCGCGTGGAGAGTGAAGACGTGTTTTCTCAACAAGCGAATATTTTGTTCTACACCGAACGCAACTTTTTTAATTCACTTTTAAAGTTATTTAGAAGTATTATCTACAACTATGTCATCTCCAGGACAAAGACGAGGCTCCTGCGGACACGCTATGGCTGGGTTCGACACCCACTCCAAGTGTGCACGTTGTAGGGACAAAAGGCTAGGCGATGACCCCTGCGTCCAGCAGAAGGAATGTGCTATCTGTAGAGGGTTTAACCCTGAACAGATCCAGCAATTGTCTACCCCTACTTATAAAGACAGGAAAGACAAAAAGGCAACTGCGTCCTCCTCCACTCCCACTCTCGTGGACCCTGCTCACGTTAGTGTGCTGGGTAAAGTGGAGAAGGTCAAGGCTGTTAATTCTACCCCTATGACCAAGAAGACGAAGCGTAGTGAATCCCCCAAGCCTTCTTCCAATAAGAAGAAATCTTCCAGCAGTAAACCATCAGCTGAAGATTTGAAACAACTTGATGAGAAGTGGGCAGAAAGATTCTCCCGTCTTGAGGCAATGTTATTGGCCAAGACTTTCACAGTACCGGTTGAACTGGTTGTGAAACCAGCTTCAGATGTGACTCCCAGCCAGAAGCCATTTTTTTATCCTGGTGCCACCACCAGCAAGCTGGCTGCAGAGAAACCCGGTCCCGGCCTTGATCAGGTCACCGGTGAGGCTGTAGAGGAGATGGAGACTGCCACCCAGCCCCTTGGGGCTCCCAGTGCAGGGATAGCAACCCAGCCTGTTCAGGCCCCCGGTTCGTTCCCTGAAGTTCAGCCAACCAGTGAGGGAGATGTGAGTGCAGCTTCTGATAGTGAAGCTGACCAGCTCAGTGATACCGGTTCCCTGGATGAGGAGATCCACCAGGACGGGTCAGCAGACAGGGATGTCTCCAGAGATGATCCTGACAGTGAACCTACTGAGGAGGCAAACTACAGGGAGACGATGAGGGGTGTGAGAAGTTTCATGAACTGGCACAAGGTTCCTGAGTTCGAAACTGTGTCCTCCACTGCTGATGACAACCCCTTTGCCGGTACACGTGTTATACCACCCGGTAAAGTGTCGGTGAAGCTTCCGGTGGACGACTGGTTGTGTCGTAAGATGTCCAGTCTTAACCTCACACTCACAGAGGGCTACCCAACTAGAAATACAGACAATACCGGTCTCCTCAGAGATCAGTTCATTAAAACTTCCAGATCTTCAAGGTGGTACGGGATGCATGCTGAGAAGGACTCTGAGAGCACAACAATACGCACCTGGTCACTGGATCCGCCCAAGCTCAACCATTCATTCAGCAGGGTGGCTAGAAGAAACTTACCTACTGCCCTACCCTCCCGAGCCTTCAGTCAAGAGCTACTCAGGAGGTGGGAGAGAGCAGCAAGAGAACAGACAATAATGTGTAACCAGACTGCTGGTTTGTCAAGGTGTTTGACTAGAGTTCAAGACTCTATGGCCACTCAACTCAAAACTCTACATCTCGACAGTAAGGGCAAGTCATCAGAGAAGATGAAGCAAGCTGTCAGTGAACTGGAGTATCTGACCACGTTTAACCGGTCAATCTCACAGGCCATGGCCAGAACCATGCAAGATCTATCCGAGGGTATTTTTATCAACATGGCCAACTTCACCTTAGCTCGCAGGGATAGTTATCTGGACTACCTACACGCGGGAGTGAAACAAGACACTGTGAACGCCCTAAGAACGTCTCCAGTACATCTAAACGCACTGTTCCCGGATCAGCTGATCACCAAGGCTGAGGAGGAAATCAGTAGGAATGAAGAGAGGCATTCGTCGGGTACATCACACCGACAGCAAAATCGTTTCCGGCCTTACCCTGCAAGTGATAGATCTACGAGTCACCACGACAGGAAACCTACCCTTCCGGCTTGGAAGCAGATTAAAGACAAGCAACAAGCCAGGAAAGGTCGTGGCAAGGCCTCAACGTTCTCCCAGAAGCCTGCCAAGGGGATCAAGTCTCATAAATGACAATCACTGTGTAAATTCTGTGACCGGTCAGAAGAACTCTGTACACGTCACCGGTCAGGGAGACTTGAACCCAGCACCAGTGGTGTCCGAGAACAGCAAAGTGACTTTAAATTTCAATGTAGACTCTCATGTTGCAAATGCTCATATTGTCACCGGGTTGCCGCAAAGGAAAGGCGTGTCATCAGTCTTAGGTTGGTGAATAGGCTGCTGATGAGGAGTGGTCAGCTGGTAGGATACCTTTGGGTTGGTGATTCCTAGTGCTGGTTGGTAAGACAAGAAAGCTTGTAGCCGGCTAATATGAAGCGAGCTGTTCAGTGCAGGCTGTGCCGCCGGTAACCGGTCGGTACACTCTGTAACCAGTTGACAAAACTGTACAAGGCAGTGTAGCCGGTACCCTGCCGGTGCACTGTAACCAGTTGTTAAAGCTACTGTATAAGGCTGTGTAGCCGGTCAGTACACTGTAACCAGTTGTTGAAGTAACTGTACAAGGCTGTTTTGCCGGTAGTCGGACTGTACATTCTGTAACCAATTGTTGAAGCTAGTGTACAAGGAAGTGTACAAGGCTGTGTAGCCGGTCAGTACACTGTAACCAGTTGTTGAAGTAAATGTACTTACAACTATCTTGTTTTGAATTCAGCTGACTGTAGGTTCCCGCCATTGATAAAGGTATTTCTTTGCACGTCTTATTTGTAGGTTTGACAGTTGCTGGGAAAGCCCTTCTGAGCTATATTTAGAAACAATTGTTGGTCGGTGTGTCACGTGACCGGTTTGCTGGTCGGAGGGACAACGTGATTGGCTGATTGGAGATGACGATCAGCTTCGTGACCTGGTCGGTGAATCACGTGACCAACTTCGGGGAGAAACCCTCACTGGACGCGTTCTTTCTTTATATCACAGTAAACGTGAGCTGACTGGTCGACTGATGCTTGTAGCAGAGAAGTCTGTACCAGTGTGCTGGAGGTGAATTTCAGGAACTAACAAGAGGAGAGTGCCCGTAAACGGGCACTGTGTCAGCTGACTGAGTGTTTTTGATTTGTGAAGGTGATTAGAGGACAGAATAATTATCAGGAAAAGGGCTGTACAGAAATACAGTAAATGGTAACTGAACAGCAAGTTCGAAAGAAATTCCGAAGCTGACAGAAGAAAAGGATAAAAAAGTTGTGCCCTGTAAATGGTATTATGAAGGAAAATAACAAGGTAATTGTTTAAGTGTAAAAAATAGGTTAAAACATATTTAAAGAAATACTACAAATGCAATATCCTCGTTCGACCTTGAAGAAGGGGTCCAAGGTCAAATCTAACCACACAAATACATTCCCAGCCCATGATTTCCTATGGTTTACCATTCCAAACCTCTAGGACCAATTATAAATGAGTTATAAGCACTTTTAAGCTTGGCTGTCCTCATTTGACCTTGAAGGAGGGGTCCAAAGGTCAAATCTGACCATACCAAAAGATTCCGAGCCAATGATTTCCTAAACCATCCCAAATCTCTGTCACCAATAATAAGCGAGTTGTAGGCACTTTCAATTTTCGCTATCCTCATTTGACCTTGAAGGAGGGTTCCAAGGTCAAATCGGACCATATCAACAGATTCACAGCCCATGATTTCCTGTCTGTTTACCATCCCAAACCTCTGGGACCAATAATAAGCGAGTTATAAGCACTTTTAAGTTTGGCTATCCTTGTTTGACCTTGAAGGAGGGGTCATTGAAGGTGAAATCTGACCACACCAAAAGATTCCCACCCCATGATTTCCTACAGGTTGGTTTATCATCCCAAACCTCTAGGATCAATAATAAGGGAGATATAAGCACTTTTCATGACTGACAAAAAACACCTGTGGCGGCCATCTTGTTTCTCAAAATGAGGCCAAAAATATTCCCAGACAACATTTTATGGTTATTAATATATACTGCAAACTTAAGAAAGCTAGCTATAATATTTTTTTTCATCAGAGCAGTAATGGTGAAATCTCTCTCTACACACTGCGGCTATCCAGTGGATACAATGATTTACTCAACAGTGAGAACCTGAAAGTAGCTATTGCTCAGCTATGCCATGACATAGAGGTCTGCAATTTCACTATGTTATAGCTGACCAAAAATTCTGTGAATAACATATTTAACAAATTACTCTAAATGTAATAGTTTTCAAGTTACAACTGATTTACTCAACAGTTAGAACCTCAAAGGAACTATTACTCAGCTATGCAATGAGCTACATGTCTGAAATTTTACTATGTTATAGCTAACCCAAAAGTAGGTGAACAACATATTTAAGCAAACTACTGTAAATGCAATAGTTTTCAAGCTACAACTGATTTACTCAATAGTGAGAAACTGAAAATAGCTATTGCTCCGCTATGCCATGAGCTATAGGTCTGTAATTTCACTATGTTATAGCTGACCCAAAAGTAGGTGAACAATATATTTTAACAAAATACTCCAAATGCAATATTTTTCAAGTTATAGCTGATTTACTCAACAGTCAGTACCTGAGAATAGCTATTGCTCAGTTGTGCCATGAGCTATAGGTCTATAATTTCACTATGTTATAGCTGACCCAAAAGTAGCTGAATAACATATTTGCACAAATTTCTGTAAATGCAATAGTTTTCCAATTATAACTGATTTACTCAACAGTGAGAACTTCAAAGTAGCTATTACTCAGCTATGAAATGAGCCACAGGTCTGAAACTTCACTATGTTATAGCTGACCCCAAAATAGGTCAATAACATATTGAAACAAAATACTCTAAATGCAATAGTTTTCAAGTTATAAGTGATTTACTCAACAGTGATAACCTAAAAGTAGCTATTACTCAGCTATGCCATGAGCTACAGGTCTGAAATTTTACTATGTTATAGCTGGCCCAAAAGTAGCTGAATAACATATTTATATGAAATTCTCGAAATGCAATAGTTTTTAAGTTACAAGTGATTTTACTCATGATGGAAGTTACTGAAAAGCCCAAAAGTAGCCATTACTCACTTAGCTATTGAGACAGACACCCAACTTACTCACCATATTGTAGCTATGAAAAAAGTAGCTGAATAACATATTTTAACAAAATGCTCTAAATGCAACACTTTTCAAGTTATAAGTGATTTACTTAAGGGTGATAACCTAAAAGTAGCTATTACTCAGCTATGCCATGAGCTACAGGTCTGAAATTTCACTATGTTATAGCTGGCCCAAAAGTAGCTGAATAACATATTTATACGAAATTCTCTAAATGCAATAGTTTTTAAGTTACAAGTGATTTTACTCATAATGGAAGTTACTGAAAAGCCCAAAAGTAGCTATTACTCACTTAGCTATTGAGACAGACACCCAACTTACTCACCATATTGTAGCTATGAAAAAAGTAGCTGAACAACATATTTTCACAAAATGCTGTAAATGCAACACTTTTGAAGTTATAAGTGATTTAGTGCATGATTTCATGAATTTTAATGCATTAAAAACTAGATTGGGCCAACTCGGCGCCAACATATCCCCAGACAGGTCATCACTCACGCCACAGGTTTTGATCGGGAATTTTTTAAAGCATAATTACCCATTATTATATTAACTTCAGCACATCAATCTACCCTGTTTGTATCTTCCCAAGAAGATGTGTATCCCCAGACGCCGAATACATAACTCAAACTAGGTATTAAGGTGAAATATTAGAAAAATCATTGGGGGTATCAAGTACCCTCCATAAAAAGGTCTGACAGAGTAGTGTATAAATGGTGGTTTTGAAATCCTGTAAAAAGGAAGAAGGTACTTTTGAAGACATTTTCCAATGGGTTATTCTTTTCTTGGGAGTATGTATCTTTCCTGCAATTCAAATGGGGCGACCATCATACTGTCTTTATAGCCATGATATGCCCAAAGCCATTTTTTGCACAAAAAAACTGAACACTTTGTAAAAAGCTGCTGTATTAATCTTACATTAACAAAGTTTAATGACCTAATCTGAAGCACATTATTGTGAATTTTGCTGTATTAAAATCTATATCACTATCATAAACTATATAGCTGGGGCAATTAAAATATAGGGACAGTAAACAAACTGTTACTGATTTTTCATAACTGTTAAAATTTTCAATATTGTAAGAGAAATATTAAATTATTAAAGGTTATTCAAACAAAAATAACTGTGATTAAGTTACTGAACTACAGTATTAAGGAAAGCTGTATGTCATGAAAATTATTTTTGGTATGTACATTTCAAGTAATATTGCTTCCTCTTTTCATCTTGAATTACTCCTTCTGTCTGTCAAAATATCTTTTACACAAACAATTCCCCCTCTCCCATTGTGTTTGAGTAGTAATCACAGTGAACCTGGATACGACATTTGTCTCTCCAATAATACAAAAAATATGACTTTGTGCTTGTGACCAATCTAATTATAATGACAAAACCATGTTGGTTTTATTTGACAAGGACTGAAGTCTATCTGTTCACAAATATGTTTTGTGTTTACACATCAATTCAGTAGGAATAAAATTGCTTTTTACCAGATACCTCCCCAATGATATCAAATAAGATATTCTGCAAACCTTTTATATAAAAAGACAATAATATGAATACTTGAACTCAATAAAAGTGACCTTGTTTAAACATTTCAACAATGTAATAAATATACTGACACACTGTTGATCATTTTAAGATTGAAAGTTTGCACTACATGCTGATGTGACAAATGACATAACAGCCTAAAACATTTTAAGTATTTCAGGGCAAACCGAGTGAAATTTGCCTCCTTTTTAATGTATTTGGGACATGGAAAAATCATGACATCTGGCAAGCCCTCAGAAGTTCATGGGTTAGCCAGCTCTACTGTGGATCTGTATTATATACCAATCACTGGACACACAATTTAATGAAACAAAGCAAAAGAAGTAGCTAATAACCAGACTGCTGTGATAGTGGTTATCTCCCGCTGGGTATTAAGCAAGTAAGCTATCCTATCCTTATTCAATTTGTGCAAATCTGATTGAACTAGCTGCTGTATTTTTAGTTCTGGAACATCTTATTGATTTTTACAAAATTGCCTATGGTGGTCATTTCCTTTTTCAAAACTAGATTGGGCCAACTCGGCGCCAACATATCCCCAGACAGGTCATCACTCACGCCACAGGTTTTGATCGGGAATTTTTTAAAACATAATTACCCATTATTATATGAACTTCAGCACATCAATCTACTCTGTTTATATCTTCCCAAGGAAGATGGTGTATCCCCAGACGCCGAATACATAACTCAAATTATATTTTCAATCTTCCTGCAATGATAACTCTAAACATATTTTCAAAGTATTTAAATGATTGATGATTGAATGTCCATTCTAAAATAATAATCCCAAAAGAGCATATCTGTTTCTATATTTGTTGACAAATAAAATATTATTTTTAACTCAACTCATCATACTTTTCAATCTTCCTTCAAAGTATTTAAATGATTGATGATTCAATGTCCATTCTAAAATTCATAATCCCAAAAGCGCATATCTGTTTCTATATTTGTTCACAAATAAAATATTATTTAAAAAAAAATTATTTATATTATTATTTTATTATATTATTTTTAGAATTTGCAAATTTTTTTCAGTTATTCATTTCCTCTATACCTATATATGTGGTCCATATATATGCAACCTAAATATGTGACACAATCTCAGTTCTGACTCCCCTTTGTGTTATATGTAATGAAGCCCACCACCTCCCACCCCCACCCCTCTCCCCTTCTCCACACCTCTCCCACTATTACACAAGATCTGCAACCCCATTGAGTTCTTTGTTTCTCATCTGATATCATTAAATACCTTTGTTTATTTAGTGTCACTCAAAATAGCTGGAGGTCCCAGAGGTGGGTGGGGGGAATCCGGGTGGGGGATGCATAAATGGTAAACAAACAATCTATATAAAAGGGGTACTCAAATACAAAAAGAATTGAGAATTTTAAGTATGTGATTATCAACTGAAATGAGTTCATAACTGTAGGAGCTGTGTCAAAATTAACTGAGGCAAGTTGAATAAAACTGGGCTAGTTGAGGGTTAAAAATCCCCTAGTTTTACTACATAAGGATATAATTTCATTAATATTGGGACTTAAAGCTCACTTAAAGTGTCCATTTTGTCTACTTGAATATGTTTAACCAGTTTCATTTTAAAAAGTTAAAAACTCAGCAAGCAGAGGTATAACACACAAAAATAAGTTCTTAAAAGACTAAGATAGCCATAACATTATTAATATTCAAAATTTAAATAGACAGGCATTTCCTTTTAAAAATTCAAAGATTTCAGCTCTATAACCCACATAGTTTGACAGTTACTGGGCTTTAAAGTGGCATAATGTCCATAAATTGGGTTTCTCATAAAAAGGTCCTCATACACAGGTTAAATGTCTACTTGAAGCCTTGATTTTTGGCACATGTAAAAATAACATAATAATGTATTCCCAGATGAGATTTCAGCTCTATCAGTCACATAGTTTAACAGTCACAGGCCTTAAAATTGGCAAAAAGTCCAAATACTGGGTCTTTATGGGGCCTTCTAGAGACCTAAATGTGGCCTTCAAATTAAAGCTTCAGACTTAAAATTTGTCACATACTAAGATTACACATAGAATATGCATCTAATACAGATCTGAAACTTTTTGGGGGACATACATAACAAACAAAAATTATATATAATACAGTTTAAGACTTGTCACACTAAGCCTTGATTTTTGGCACATGTAAAAAGAACATAATAATGTATTCCCAGATGAGATTTCAGCTCTATCAGTCACATAGTTTAACAGTCACAGGCCTTAAAATTGGCAAAAAGTCCAAATACTGGGTCTTTATGGGGCCTTCTAGAGACCTAAATGTGGCCTTCAAATTAAAGCTTCAGACTTAAAATTTGTCACATACTAAGATTACACATAGAATATGCATCTAATACAGTTTGAAACTTCTCAGACTTACCATTTCCAAGTTACAGGGAAAAAGATGTGAAAAATGTCTTATAAGGGTCACTCGGGTGGGTGTTTATGGTCCTGATACACAGGTTAACTGTCTATTAAAGGCCTAAATGTTGGGGCACATATAAGAAAACACATAGATATATTCCCAGATGATATTTAACTTAGATGAGAGACATAGTTTGAAAGCTACAGTGCTTGAAAGTGGCAAAAAGTGCATAAATTGGGTCTCTGTGGGCACTTTTGAGACCTTAAGTCGACCCCTTTGGGTAAACCTACAGCCCTAAAATTTTCTACAGACAAGGATTACATATCAAAGTTATACCTAGCGCAGTTTGAGACTCATCAGAATTACCACTTCCAAATTATAGGGCAAAATATGTGAAAAGTATAGCAAAAAATCCCTAAGTGGGGGTATTTATGGGCCTCAAACACAATTTTCTCCTCAACTTAAAGTCGTGATTTTCGGCACATGTACTAAGAACATATTAATGTGTTGTCAGGTAAAATTTCAGCCAGCTGAGCATCATAGTTTGTGACCTACAGGGCTCTAAGTGGCCAAAAGTCCAATTTCTGACCTTAAGGTGGCCATAAGTTCTTTTTTACTGGGAGTTTAAGGTCACCTTAAAATAGGGATCTTCCTTTGGGCACCCTTAACATGTGTACCAAGTTTGAAAAAAAAATATTAATTTGTTTTTGAGTTATTGCGTCCACAAGGAAATTTCTACGGCGGCGGCGGCGGCGGCGGCGCGACGGACCTGAATCCAATATATCCCCGACTTTCGTCTGGGGATATAATTATATTTTCAATCTTCCTGCAATGATAACTCTAAACCTATTTTCAAAGTATTTATTAATAAATGATTGATGATTGAATGTCCATTCTAAAATAATAATCCCAAAAGAGCATATCTCTTTCTATATTTGTTGACAAATAAAATATTATTTTTAACTCAACATCATACTTTTCAATCTTCCTGCAATGATAACTCTTAACCTAATTTCAAAGTATTTAAATGATTGATGATTGAATGTCCATTCTAAAATTCATAATCCCAAAAGCGCATATCTGTTTCTATATTTGTTCACAAATAAAATATTATTTTAAAAAAAATTATTTATATTATTATTTTATTATATTATTTATAGAATTTGTAAATTGTTTTCAGTTATTCATTTCCTCTATTCCTATATATGTGGTCCATATATATGCAACCTAAATATGTGACACAATCTCAGTTCTGACTCCCCTTTGTGTTATATGATGAAGCCCACCACCTCCTACCCCACCCCTCTCCCCTTCTCCACACCTCTCTCACTATTACACAAGATCTGCAACCCCATTGAGTTCTTTGTTTCTCATTTGATATCACTAAATACCTTTGTTTATTTAGTGTCACTCAATATAGCTGGAGGTCCCAGAGGTGGGTGGGGGATGTGGGTTGGGACTACAGCATAAATGGTAAACAAACAATCTGATATATATCAAAGGGGTAATCAAATACAAAAAGAATTGAGAATTTTAAGTATGTGATTATCAACTGAAATGAGTTCATAACTGTAGGAGCTGTGTCAAAATTAACTGAGGTAAGTTGAATAAAACTGGGCTAGTTGAGGGTTAAAAATCCCCTAGTTTTACTACATAAGGATATACTTTTATTAATATTGGGACTTAAAGCTCACCAGAAAATAACAGTGTCCATTTTGCCTACTTGAATATGTTTAACCAGTTTCATTTTAAAGAGTTAAAAACTCAGCAAGCAGAGGTACAACACACAAAAATAAGTTCTTAAAAGACTAAGATAGCCATAACATCATTAATATTCAAAATTTAAAGAGACAGGCACTTCCTTTTAAAAATTCAAAGATTTCAGCTCTATGACCCACATAGTTTGACAGTTACAGGGCTTTAAAGTGGCATAATGTCCATAAATTGGGTTTCTGTGGGCATTTTACAATTGTTAAAGAGACCTTAGCAATTAAACTACAGATCTGAAACTTTTTGGGGGACATACATAACAAACAAAAATTAGATATAATACAGTTTAAGACTTGTCACACTAAGCATTTCCAAATTACAGGGCAAAATACAGTAGAAAATGTCAAAAAAGGTCACTTGGATGAGTGTCTATGGTCGTCATACACAGGTTCAATGTCTACTACAGGCCTTGATGTTCGGTACATGGAAAAAGAAGACGCTTAATAATGTATTCCTAGTTGAGATTTCAGCCCTGTCAGTCACATAGTTTAACAGTCACAGGGCTGAAAAGTGGCAAAAAGTCCAAATATTGGGTCTCTGTGGGCCTTTTAGAGACCTCAATGTGACCTTCAAATTGAAGCTTCAGACTTAAAATCTTTCACAATCAGAGATTATACATAGAATGTATATCTAATATAGTTTGAAACTTCTCAGACTTACCATTCCAAGTTACAAGGCAAAATATGTAAAAAATGTCTAAAAAGGGTCACTCGGGTGAGTATCTATGGTCGTCATACACAGGTTAAATATCTACTAAAGGCCTTGATGTTCAGCACATGTAAAAAGAACATAATAATATATTCCCAGATGAGATTTCAGCTCTATCAGTCACATAGTTTAACAGTCACAGGGCTTAAAAGTGGCAAAAAGTCCAAATATTGGGTCTCTGTGGGCCTTTTAGAGACCTCAATGTGAACTTTAAATCAAAGCTTCAGATTTAAAATCTTTCACAATCAAAGGTTACACATAGAATGTATATCTAATACAGTTTGAAACTTCTCAAGACTTACCATTTCCAAGTTACAGGGAAAAATATGTGAAAAATGTCTAAAAAGGGTCACTCGGGTGGGTGTTATGGTCCTCACACACAGGTTAAATGTCTACTTAAAGCCTTTATTTCTGGCACATGTAAAAATGACATAATGATATATTCCCAGGTGAGATTTCAGCTCTATCAGTAACATAGTTTAACAGTCACAGGGCTTAAAAGTGGCAAAAAGGCAAAATATCGGGTCTCTGTGGGCCTTTTAGAGACCTCAATGTGACCTTCAAATCAAAGCTTCAGACTAAAAATCTTTCACATTCAAAGGTTACACATAGAATGTATATCTAATACAGTTTGAAACTTCTCAGACTTACCATTTCCAAGTTACAGGGAAAAATATGTGAAAAATGTCTTATAAGGGTCACTCGGGTGGGTGTTTATGGTCCTCACACACAGGTTAAATGTCTATTAAAGGCCTAAATTTTGGGGCAGATATAAGAAAACACATAGATATATTCTCAGATGATATTTAACTTAGATGAGAGACATAGTTTGAAAGCTACAGTGCTCGAAAGTGGCAAAAAGTGCATAAATTGGGTCTCTGTGGGCACTTTTGAGACCTTAAGTCGACCCCTTTGGGTAAACCTACAGCCCTAAAATTTTCTACAGACAAGGATTACATATCAAAGTTATACCTAGTGCAGTTTGAGACTCATCAGAGTTACCACTTCCAAATTATAGGGCAAAATATGTGAAAAATATAGCAAAAAATCCCTAAGTGGGGGTCTTTATGGGCCTCAAACACAATTTTCTCCTCAACTTAAAGTCGTGATTTTCGGCACATGTACTAAGAACATATTAATGTGTTCTCAGGTGAAATTTCAGCCAGCTGAGCATCATAGTTTGTGACCTAGAGGGCTCTTAGTGGCCAAAAGTGCAATTTCTGACCTTAAGGTGGCCATAAGTTCTCTTTTATTGGGAGTTTAAGGTCACCTTAAAATAGGGATCTTCCTTTGGACACCCTTAACATGTGTACCAAGTTTGAAAAAAAAATATTAATTTGTTTTTGAGTTATCGCGTCCACAAGGAAATTTCTACGGCGGCGGCGGCGGCGCGACGGACCTGAATCCAATATATCCCCGACTTTCGTCTGGGGATATAATTATTAAAAAAATTTATTAAAAAAAAAGTAAGACAGATCCAGGTCTCATACTCACACAAGAGAATCTACCTCTGGCCTAGTACATATATGCAAGATATGAGAGAAATCCCTGCAATAGTCACTGAGAAAATTGTGATAAAAAGTTGAAATTTTCACACTTTTGGTGGGGGTACCTCCCTTGTAACGTCTCTAGCAAACAGACGAACAGACAGATTTGCATGCCTTGAACAATTTTTCATCCTCGATAGATAAGGTAACTTTTAAAAAAACAGCATGTCTCTAGGCCTTGTAGTTTTGGAGAAGAAGTTGTTCACGTGGACGCGTACGCCCACGCCGCAGAGTGATGACATAATGTCAGCTGACTGACAAGTCAGCTAACATAAAAACTGGGAAAGTGTAAAATAAGAAAGCAAATATTAAACGCTTCTAACTCACGCGACCAACAAGAAAAGGAGGAAGAATTGAGAAGAGTTACACGAGAGAACAACCTGAAGCTACGACAAACACTAAACGTCTATTTTTCTCGGACGTTGGCCGGATGTCTGCGGCCTCCTGAGATATGGTAACACACATGGTAAGCTATAGTAGCGCAATAAAATTTAAGCTTTCTGGTTGGTACCTGTGACAAAATCACTCATAAATGGGTCAATTTTTATTGGATCGCTCCCAAAATCTAATCAAATTGCATTTTTGATAGTATGAACATGTATCTAAAATTACAAGCCTCTGCGATCAGCAGATTTTGGTGAGCGGCGATGACCCCCCCAAAAAATATTTGTTGATCATGTGACCTTGATAAAGATCAAAGGTCAAATTTAAGCATGTGGAAAAATTTTCCCACGCCAAAGGTATATAACTGCCAAATATGGTTAGAAAGCTTCCAATAATAAGGGAGACATTCAAGGCAGACAATAATGCAGCAGCAAGGAAACTAACACAACAAGAGGGTCAAAGATGCCCCAAAAGACAGGCAGCAATACGGTTAGCAACTGCTATAATTTTATTTAGAAACAAGGAAAGAAATGTTAGGTCACCCAGTTAAGGTGAATGTGTTAGACGTGCTAAGAAATGTAAAACTTGTAATCTAGGTTACATAATTGTATCTATGCTATATACGGACAAACGAAAGGACAGAATTACACCAATTTCGAAAGCAACTTAGCTATGATGGTGATGCATCTCCCTGTCAAGTTTGAATTCAATTGGACAAAGCGTTTTTGAGTTAGAGTCTGGAAACGGAAATGTTGACGAACAAACAGACAAATAAACCAACAGAATTACACCTATTTCAAAAGGAACCTAGCTATGATGGTGATATATGTCCCTGTCAAGTCTGAATTGGACAAACTGTTTTCGAGTTAGAGTCCAGAAACGAAAATATGGACAGACAGACGGATGGACAGACAAAAAACGGACAAACGAACCTACAGAATTTCACCAATTTCGAAAGGAACCTAGCTATGATGGTGATCTATGTCCCTGTCAAGTTTAACTTCGATTGGACAAACCGTTTTCGAGTTAGAGTCTGGAAACGAAAATGTGGACAGACAGACGGATGGACAGATAAACGGACAAACAGATAGACAAATGGACAAACGAACAGACAGAATTACACCTATTTCGAAAGGAACCTAGCTATCATGGTGATCTATGTCCCTGTCAAGTTTGAATTCAATTGGACAAACCGTTTTCCAGTTAGAGTCCGGAAACGAAAATGTGGACAAACAGATGGATGGACAAACAACGGACAAACAAAAAGACGGAATTACACTAATTTCGAAAGGAAACTAGCTATGATGGTGATCTATGTCCCTGTCAAGTTTTAATTCGATTGGACAAACTGTTTTCGAGTTAGAGTCCGGAAACGAAAATGTGGACAAACAGACAAAATACGGACAAACGAACAGACGGAATTTCAGCAATTTCGAAAGGAACCTAGCTATGATGGTGATCTATCTCCCTGTCAAGTTTGAATTCGATTGGACAAACTGTTTTTGAGTTAGAACCCGGAAACAAAACAGACAGACGGACAGATGGACGTCGGACATCAATCTAATAGGCGGGTCGGTTACATGCAACCCGCCTAAAAACAAACTAGACCTACGCATCAGAGAACCGATGTAAATCTGTATCCACCGGAAGACAACTCACCAAAGCCAGTTAACCATCATTTGACCTTGAAGGAGGGGCCAAAGGTTAAATCTGACCACATCAGAAGAGTCCAAGCCCATGATTTCCTATAATGTGTTTTCACATTGCAAACCTCTAGGACCAATAATAAGCAAGTTATAAGCACTTTTGGCTATCCTTGTATGACCTTAAAGGAGGGGTCCAAGGTCAAATCTGACCACATCAAAAGATTCCCAGCCCACGATTTCCTATAAGTTGGTTTACCATCCTAAACTTCAAGGACCAATAATAAGTAAGTTATAAGCACTTTTAAGTTTGGCTTTCCTCGTTTGACCTTGAAGGAGGGGCCCAAGGTCAAACCCGACCACACCAGAAGATTCCCAGCTTATGATTTTCTATAGGTTGGTTTACCACCCCAAATGTCTTGAACCAATAATAAGTGAGTTGTAAGCACTTTTAACTTTTGTTATCCTCATTTGACCTTGAAGGAGGAGCCCAAGGTCAAATCCGACCACACCAGAAGATGCCAGTTCTTGATCTTCTATAGGTTGGTTTACCATCCCAAGTGTCTTGGACCAATAGTAAGCGAGTTATAAGCACTTTGAACTTTGGCTATCCTCATTTGACCTTGATTTAGATTTATTTGTTGTTTCATGACGCGTTCAACAGCCAGGGTCATATTGCGACGGGTAGTTTACAGGTGGAGGAAACCAGTGCATATTGCACAGTAAACCACCGGGCATCGGCAAGTAACTACCAACTTTCCAAGATGAAGCGCCCGGCCCGAGATTTGAACCGGCGGCCTCAGAGGTTGGAGGCGAGGACTCTAACCACTACACCGCCGAGCCCCCCATTTGACCTTGAAGGAGGAGCCCAGGGTCAAATCCAACAACACCAGAAGATTCCCAGTCCATGATTTTATATAGGTTGGTTTACCATCCCAAACCTCTTGGACCAATAATACTCCAGTTATAAGCACTTTTAAGTTTGGCTATCCACGTTTGACCTTGAAGGAGAGGCCCAAGGTCAAATCCAACCACACCAGAAGATTCCCAGTCCATGATTTCCTATAGGTTGGTTTACCATCCCAAACCTCCTGGACCAATATTAAGCGAGTTATAAGTACTTTTAAGTTTGTCTATCCCCATTTGACCTTGAAGGAGGGGTTCAAGAACAAATCCGACCATACCAGAAGATTCCCAGTTCATGATTTCCTATAGGTTGGTTTACCATCCCAAATCTCTTGGACCAATAATAAGTGAGTTATAAGCACTTTTAACTTTGGCTATCCTCGGTTGATCTTGAAGGAGAGGCCCAAGGTCAAATCCGACCACACCAAAAGATTCCCAGTCCATGATTTCATATAGGTTGGTTTACCATCCCAAACCTCTTGGACCAATAATAAGCCAATTATAAGCACTTTTAAGCTTGGCTATCCTCGTATGATCTTGAAGGAGGGGTCCAAAGTCAATCTGACCACATCAAAAGATTCACAGCACACGATTTCCTATAAGTTGGTTTACCATCCCAAACCTCTAGGAAGCGAGTTATAAGCACTTTTAACTTTGGCTATCCTCATTTGACCTTGAAGAAGGGGCCCAAGGTCAAATCCGACCACACTAGAAGACTCCCAGCCCATGATTTCCTATAGATTGGTTTCACATTACAGGACCAATAATAAGGGAGATACAAGCACTTTTAAAGTCTGCCATGTGGGTTACTTAGGCACTGTGGATGACCTTGAATTAAGAGCTTCAAGGTCAAATGTCTGCAAGGTTGTAGAGGACATATATATCTGTTATACATTTCACCTATGAAGACATTTAACCTTCTACCTAGAGATACAGCCAGTAGAAAAATGCAGATAATTTTCAAAGCAATGCCTGCGGCGGCCATCTAGTTTTTCAGGATGAGGCTAATTTCCTTCCCAGAGAAGCTTACTTCCCAATGAAGATATCCTGCAAATTTGGTGAACCTAGCTGATGTAGTTTTCCTCTTAGAGCATTAATGCCGAAAATCTCTCTACGTGAGGCGGTGGCGAAGTGAACGCTAAACCAAATATCCACCAGATTCCTCCAGTGGATACAATAAGCACCCTTTTTAGGGACACTTAATTATGTGACTCACATTACGATATTCTGACTTTAGTACAGATTTCTGATCACAAAATTAAAGTTTATACTTCCAATAGAAGGAAAGCGTTCACTTTCAGATATTGTGCTCAACTATGAAAACCTACCTTTGAAGGGTCCTCTTGATATTTTATACAAATACCTCAAGCCGCTCACAATTTCTCGCTGGACATAAAAATAGAAAACTATTTGGTAGCGACAACCTTCTTTGATGACATAGGTTTTCTTTTTCATCTCCTTAAGATCACCTGTGAAAACAAAGTACAGTAAAATTCGTCGGGGGGAAAAAAGGGCAGTAGCATCAGAGATGCCCTTACCTACAGCCTATGGAAATAGCTTTCAACATGACGAGATACAGAAGTAGTGAAACAGTACATAGATAGTGATTTTTTCAGAACAGTGTTAGTTAAAAAAGGTCCAAATAATGTTTATGTAGCGAAAGTAATGACCAAGAAAAAGAAAATGTATGTAAAGATAAAGTATTAAAACAAGACAATTAAATAGCAAGATGACAGCATTAATCAGTTAACTAAAAATTATGAAGCTGTCAAATCTATACATTGGAGAATAGATGTCAATGGAAATAGCACAATTAATGTAAAATAGCATCAGAGATGCCCGTACCCCACTGCCTGGGGAAATAGTTTTCAACACCATGAGATATGAGTAGTGAAACAGTGCAAAGATCGGGATACTTTCAGAACGGTGTCAGTAATATAAAGGTCCAAATGATATTTAAGCAGAGAAAATAATGTCTAGGAGATAGAAAATGTATGTAAAGATGAAGTAATAAAACAAAGACAATTCAACAGCAAGATGGCAGTATTTATCAGTAAACTAAAAAATATGATGCTGTACAATTTATTAATAAGAAAATAGATCTAAATGGAAATAGCACAATTGTGTAAATGTATATATGATAATCAGTTGCAGCAATCCATATATCTTTGTCATAAAAGAAAGCTGTAACCAATGTCCCTAATAAGTATCAACTTTCTATACCTTACAGTTTCCCAGATATAGCCCAGCCAAATTTTATAGGTTAAGGTCACTACAGCAAGATCAAAGGTCAAATAACGGTCACACCATGACGTTGCACACCTATAACCCAAAACCATTGCCCCTACACAGTATCGCCTTAATACACTTGACGGTTTCTGAGATATAGCCCGGACAAGATTTTATAGGTCAAGGTCATTACGACAAGGTCAAATCAAGGTCACACCATGACACTGCACACATCATCATGACGTTGCACACCTACTACCCCCAACCAATGTCCCTACCAAGTATCAACTTCCTACACCTTACAGTTTCTGAAAAAAAAACCAGACAAGATTTTCTAGGTCAAGGCCATAACAAGGTCAAAGGTCAAATCAAGGTCACACAATGACGTTGTACACCTACATCTCCTAACCAATGTCCCTACCAAGTATCAACTTCCTACACCTTACAGTTTCCGAGATATAGCCTGGACAAGATTTTATAGGTCAAGGTCACTATGGCAAGGTCAAAGGTCTAATCAAGGTCAGACTATGACGTTGCACACCTACACCCCCTAACCAATGTCCCTACCAAGTACCAACTTCCTACACCTTACAGTTTCCGAGATATAGCCCGGACAAGATTTTATAGGTCAAGGTCACTACTGCAAGGTCAAAGGTGACGTTGCACACCCATACCCCCTATCCAATGTTCCTACCAAGTATCAACTTCCTACACCTTACGGTTTCTGAGATACAGCCCAGACAAACTTTTTCCCGCCAATCACCCACCCGCTGACCACCCGCCCATCTGGACACTATGGGTGAAAAGTGTTGAAAACTTCACACTTTAGGTGGGGGTACCTCACTTGTAATGGCTCTGGGGAACAGACCAATAAACAGATGTGTATGCCTTAAGCAATTTTGTATCCTTGATAGATATCTTTTAAAAGACACAAAATGTTGGCCTTGTACTTTTGGAAGAGAAGTTGCGGATGCCACAGAGTGATGCCATGTCAGCTGACTTTATAAAAGGGGATTTGAAGATCAGTTTGATGCATTTAACTTAAGATTTTGGACATTAACTCAACTTCCTACACCTTAATAGTTCCTGAGATACAGCCCGGACAAACTTTTCCTGCCGCCCGCCCATCCAGACACCATGGGTGAAAACAATACCCCGACAGCTGTGTGGTAAAAAACGGAGGAAAAATTCTAAAGCCACAGAATCTATTCGAGACACTTTTGTTTAGCAGCGGCGGTGAAGTTAACATGACATGAAAACAAATAAGTGCATTTATTATTTAGATTGATGAGGTCACAGATTCAGATTTCTAGCAATATAATACAGACATGCAAGTATATACCCACCAACTTATTCATATTCATGATGATATACAAGGTCACAGAATTTGTGGGGTTTTCTAGCAATATTTTATAAACAGTTGGACTTCCAAGCATATACCCACCAACTCATTCATATAAAGAATATGTGGTTTAATGACATGTTTCATTTAAGTCTATATTATGGTCGAAGCAAGTCAGAGTGCTGGTCATATCTTTGAAGTGATTATTTGGTAAAATAAGGGGGTACAATACAATATATTTAATTTATTTTATAATTTTGAGTGTAAACACATTCGCTGCACACTGTCTTATTGTGTGCAAAGAGTCCTGCATAAGAAGCAGTGAAATTCAGTGAGCAAAAAATTTCTCATTAATATTAATGAATTGGATGTCAAACTTGAAGGTTGAAACTTCTGGTAATCTGCCAGAAAACCCTACAAAATTCTGTTGCTTCATATATTTGCTGTTTCTGTGATCCCTCATATCTCTTCATTAATATTAATGAGTTAACAAACATAAAGTGCACCGGTATTTGATCTTAAACCAGCCTTTCCTTTTTATAAAATATTGCTAGAAAACCCCCAATGGATTTCTGTGACCTCATATATTCTCATTAATATTAATGAGGTTCGTCTGTGAACATGAACTGCACTGGTATCTAATCTTAAACCAGCCTTATTTTATAAAATATTGCTAGAAACCGACTAATGGAATTCAGTGACCTCAAATCTGCTCATTAATATTAATGAGGTACTTTGGTGAACATGAAGTGCACTGGTATTTTAAACCAATGCTTGTGGACCGAGTATCATTGGGATTTTTTAACTATATTTGTGGTCCTGTATACTACTGGGTGTTGAAATTTAGCGACATGATTTCTTATTAATGAATCCCGTGGAAAAGTCTAAGGTGAAAACAGCTGGTAACCTACTAGAAAACCGCCAGCAAATTCCGTGATTTCATATATTTGTTGTTTCTTCGGGTACGAGCGAGTGAGGGAGTGATATTAGAAGACTGAACATTATATGCACAATTTTATTTTTTCCAAAATATTTCTTGCTAAATATCATTAAACTACATATTTCATATTTATTAATCTTTTTGTTTAATAATATAACCCTTTCCTCACGAATCCTGGTGGTATTTTAAGTTTATAAACTTTAATTTCAGAAAAAAATACAGCCTTAGCTCAAAACCCCATCTGTTACCAAAAGTATGAGTTTAAGTTTTGAAAAGCATTTGTGGGCTTATTTAACCCTTTCGCTACTGAAGGAACATTATTCCAAGGGACTGTAGCCATATGACGTCATATCACGTCAGAAACGCCAATGAAGTAAAATAATAAGTCACTACCTTATACACTTTATTTGCGGTATTTTTCGGTATATTTCATTAGGAATTGATGAAAGTCAAATGGGAAAATTTGTGGGAATTCCCCAAATAAAAATAACCACGAGTAAACAATATGCAGCAATATGCGGTAAATACGGCAATATCTACAGAAACCAGTTAAAATAGGTGAAATGGTGAATTTTTTTTAAAAATATAGCATAACTTTCATATAAAATACTTAAAATATTGGCTTAATACTGATACACCAAAGAAAACGTACAACAGTACACTGAAGGGAAAAAAGAAATCTATATTATTGCCGTCGACCCTTGGTCGACAGTCATGGTCCCTTGTAATACACATTGATGTCGACTGCTAGTCGACACACATGGTAGCGAAAGGGTTAACATAATATTGCTTGCACTTGTGGAATCCTAAGATCTTCATACAGGTCTGATTACTCAAATGTAGAAAGTGAGGGATATTTTTTTCTCTTTAATTTGAAAATTTTAATTACTTAAATGTAGCTTTTATAAGCTACAAGCTTACCATGTGGGACTGATTGCTGTTCTCGGGTTGCCGCCAGCCATCACGGCCAACGTCTGAGAAAAACAGACATTTATTGTTGGCCATAGCCTCAGGTTGTCATCACGTGATTTCCTCTTTATGTCATCTCCTTTCTCGTTGAGATTTAAACCCATACTCCCTCAGCTGTAATACAGCGGGGAGGTCAGGTGGGACTCTTCTCAGTCCCACATGGTAAACTTGTAGCTTTTATAACATTTAAGTAATTAAAATTTTCAATTTTATTGCGCTACAATAGCTTACCATGTGGGACTGATTGCTGAATGCAACCGCCCGGTGGCAGGATTACAGCTGAGACTGGAAATATGTTGGTTTTTCTTAGAATTTAGATAGTAAAAGACATGAAAGTAAGATAAAAAAAATACCAGTCTGAGTCCCATGACAGTGCCCCAACCCGGGGTTGGGCCTGTAATAAGCCAAAAACCTGAATGAAAGAAAGATGGTGTAAATACACTGTCTGGGTGTTTGACTAAGGAGAGAAGTGTACGACAAATACACTTGAGAGGGAGAGCCCGAGGGCTGTCACATGAGGAGTTCAAGGCCAAGGCTTGGAGATGCTACTATGCCCTTAAGGGGTTTAATGACAACCTTAATGGTCCTTAAACAAGAAATAACAATTAAGATTAAAGGATATAAAGACCTTAACCGAAACACCCTGATGAGGTAGACTTATACCTAGACCCTGGGGAAGACTCCTAAGACTTGGTTGTAGTGGATGTGCCCCCCCCCCCCCCCCCCCCCCCCCATTCTTTTCTTTCCGAGGATTACTGTTCTGAGGGGGAGGGTCTAGGACTTGTTGAGCCGCTACTACTGGTCCCAGATACATGTTGTTGTCGTTGTCCGACCAAGTAAGGTCTTTTAGATAGAAGTTTGTAAAAGTGTTGTGAGCTTTCCAGTGACAGGCTTGCATGATCTGGTCCACCGATACCCCACCGTAAAAGGCCTTAAAGGCTGCGAAGGCCCTAATGTCATGCGCTTTAACTTGGACCAAGTCCAAGGCTTGTTGGTCTGCTTGTTTATAACAAAGTAGAATGGTTTCTTTCAACCAAGAAGAGAGTGTAGCGGGTCTGATGTCTGAGGTATGTCCTTTCTTGAAGGAGATGAAAAGAAGGGACCGGGAACCTCTCAGGTCCTTGGTTCGGTCCAAATAGTACCTCAGGGCCCGCACCGGACACAGGATCCTGTCTTCTTTGAATTGTCTATCTACAATGGTAGTCAAAGCAGGAATAGTCGCCGGAGACACTTTGAGAACCTTCTCTTGCTAGTTGGTTTTTGGCTATGAAGTCAGAAAAAGGGAAAAAGGCAACCTTTTCCCATTGGCCTAAATTAGACACTTTGTTTGCGACCCAGGCATGGATTTCGCTGCGGCGCTTGCCTGAGGCCAAAGCTAGCAAGAAAGCAGTTTTGAGAGTAAGATGTTTGAGGTCTGTGTCTTTCATAGGCTCATATGGCGCTTTTGTGAGCTCATTGAGAACAACAGAAAGGTTCCACTTAGGAAGATTTCTGGAACTTTTGGGACGATCCCTGTGGAAACTGGTGAGCAACCTATGAAGGTTTGCATTGTGTGAGATATGGTGGGCCGCCGGGCCCAAAGTGTCAACAATTGCAGTCATGTAACCATCAATGGTCGAGGGGCGCCTGTTTAGGTCCTGGTACAGGTACATGAAAAAATCTGAGATTTTACAGATGCAGTGGAGAAATCCACCGAATTTTCTCTGCACCATTTTTCAAATAGGGCCCACTTTGACTTGTAGATGGTCCTTGTTGATGACCACTGAGGGGCAGCAATTCTCTCTGCCACCTCCACAGAGAAGCCTTGTTCTTGGGAGTTGTCCACTCCTAGACACCAGGCATGGAGGTTGAGATGTTGCGGATTGCTGTGGAACACATGAAGGTGGGACTGTTTGAGAAGGGTTGTTGACACTGGCAGTTGTAGTGGGATCTCTGTTGACAGCTGCACTAGGTCCCAAAACCAGGGCATCCCTGGCCAGCCTAGGGCTATCACTATGATCAGGCAGTGGCATTGCCTGATTATTTGGATCACCCTGTGAAGGAGAGCTGTTGGAGGGTAAGCATAAGCAGTGAGACCCGTCCAATTTATGTTCAGAGTATCTATGTTCCAGGCCTTTGGGTCTGGGATAGGAGACACATATAGAGGGAGTTTGTGGTTCAGATGAGTGGCAAACAGGTCTACATGAGGAGTGAACCACTTACGGCAGATCTGTTTGAACACCTGTGGATGCAGTGACCACTCCGTCGACTGCAGTTGGTTGGACCTGGATAGGAGGTCGGCCATCACATTCAGACACCCTGGAATGTGTCTGGCTTACAATGTTATGTGATAATGATGGCACCATGTCATGATCTTCCACAGGAGCGCACACATCTCCACTGAGTGAGTTCCTCCTTGTTTGTTTATGTAGGCTACCACTGTTGAGTTGTCTGTTGCAACTAGAACTCTTTGGTTTTGACACTGGTCCTTGAACCTTCGGAGGGCCAGTGAAACCGCCTTCAACTCTAGGACGTTTATGTGTAGCCTTTTTTCCTGATCTGACCACAGACCCTTTGTAGAACTTTGATCTAAGTGAGCGCCCCAACCTTCGTTTGAGGCATCTGTAAAGAGTTGGATACTGTGGTCTTTGGGATGAAGGTCTGTGCCAGGATTCTGCCACCAGTCCAGGTGTGCAGAAATGGCCTCTGTCCAAGGAAGGAGGCTGTCCAACAACTGAGGATATCTCCAGTGCTCCTTGAGATGAAATTGAAAGGGCCTCATGTGAAGGCGTCCCTCCGGGTCCATCTTCTCCGTTGAGGCTAGCAACCCAATTAGAGACATCAAACATCTTGCAGTCAAAACTTGTTTTGACTTGAGTCGTAGGATCAAATCCTGGAGTTTGAGCCATCTCTCTTGAGTGGGTTTTACAAGGGCTGAATCTAGGTGGTATTTGTAAGCTGTAGCTGCAATAGTTTTGGAGTTACAATGGATTTACTCAACAGTCACAATTTCAAAGTAGCTATTACTTAGCTATGCAATGTGCAACAGGTCTGAAACTTTACTATGTGATAGCTCATCAAAAACTAGATGAATAACATATTGAAAGAATTCCATAATTTTAATACTTTTGAAGATATTTGACATTTACTCGTGTCGTTATTTTGCTTCAAATAAGGAAATAGCTATTACTCACTTATGGCATGCAATAGAATCCCAAACTGTATGCCATCTTATAGTTAAGGACAAAGTAGCTGAATAACATATTTTAGGAAAATGCTCACTCCATGACCTTGTTCACCTGAACTCACAACCAATTTCCCAACCAAGTATGTATTGGTTTGTGGATGAAGCCTGAAGATTTTTCTCACTATTTGCCCGAATGCCTGGCCTCCCTGCCAGCAGCCATGGGTGAAAACAATACCTGCACAGACTATAAAGACTGTGGCTTAATAATTGAAACATATCTAGGGACTTTGTGCTATTTTCAATTCTAGTCAAAAATCCATAAGCCAGTTTGTTACCTCTGAGATCCATGATCATTTCAGGTCTACCTTCAGGTTTCAGTGCCATTTTATCAACAATGACTTTCCTTGGATCATTCTCAACTGTAAAATAGAGAAAGGCAAGGATTACACACATATAGAAACAAGAGTTTAGCAATTGCTCCAAGTGATTACATGTACCAGAGAGTTTTATGAAATATAGTTTAACCTTGTGTGAAGTTAATTTGTGGTTTATCACTTTTTGAGGTTGTGTGTATGGCCAACATATTCTAGGATTGTAATATTAATTCTGAGTTATAAAGTCTTCTAATACCAATTCATTTATTGCATTCAAACAAGTGGTGTTACACAAAATAGAATTTGACAAGTCTTTAATTCCCCAGTTACGTAGAGTATGATTATAGTTAGAAATAGTTACACATATTGAAAAATGGTTGCTTGAAAAATGTAATATAAAGTTTACGGTAATATAAAATTTAGTTATACGACACCCTGAAACATTATTGATTCCAGAAAGAGAAAAAATCTTCCAGGAAACAAGAATCCAGTAGCATTGTACAGTGTAATCAGGTTTGGTAAAAGACATAAGTGGATGAAATTTGGAAAACGACAAAAATTATGCTGGATTGAAAAAAATAGTTGGCTGACTGGCAGTATTTTTGCTGATCTAGACTAACTTTCAGAAGGATTGCGCCATGGTGAAGCCCCACTTTGTTGAAAAATATGACCTACATCCAATGTAAAGGTTATGACAAATGTGCACAGGCAGAGAGGCAAAAACATGAAAATATCACTTAGTTATCACCAAGTTTTCACTAGATGTCAGCAATCAGCAGAAAATTCAACAAGGGTGCAGTGGCTGGCTTTCTGTCAACCACGGAATCGAATCTTAGGACAGCACTGGGTGTTGAAATCTGTAAACTCTGTATTATTGCCCATATTTGCAAAGATGTTATTTACAGATTTATGTGGTGAGATGTGTTGGGTATATGTATTGAAGTGATGTAAAAGGTTTACAAATATCTAGGGATGGGTCGGTATGAAAAATATGTACACAGAGAAGTCGCCAATGCAAAACCATACCGATTCAGGGACTCTGAAATATTTTTATGGAGTTACTATGCTCATTTTCCCCTCCCTTTCCTTTTACCATTTGATCCCAGGTCACCAAGCCGAGATTTATTCAAACCATTACTACCATAATCAGTATTTTGGTAATTAGTACTTAATAATTCTAAGTAGTCACTAGCTCACTGCTTTATGGTCACTTTTACAGACATCCCCAGGGATTATGTTGTATTATATGACATCTCTTATATAATATTATTATCATTATTTATTTTTTCACCTAAATAATAAATACTGCAGAAATCCTTATGATCCTCTAAAAAGAGGCTCAATCCGGCGGATTATCCTCCTCAAAAAGAGGATCAAGGCGGACTGGCATTTTGCACCTTAAGGAAAAATGAAGGAGAGGACTTCAGCCTCTGATGAGAAATATCATAATAATTTCGAAATATTGCCATACATAGTGGTCAATATAAGGCAGGTGATCAAGGGATGCATTTTTCCACTGACACATAGACACTTATTTACTGATTTATCTTTGGGTAAAATGAGTGCCAGTGAAACACCTCTGTCTGTTAATATGAATAACTTGGAAGTTAAAAGTACAAGTGCTTTCAATACACCCATCAGTGGGACTCCTATTCCAACCACCACATTGAGCAGTGAAACACTTGCACTACTCACTGAAGCAGCCACCAAGGCACTTCACACAGAAAAATCATTCTGTGAAAAGCATGGAATTTAGCATTGTACAATGGATGGGGGATCCAACAAGTCCAAATGCCACCACCAGGCGCAGGCGCCAAGAACTGTATTTTATTTGGGCATTCCCTACACTCCACCCTGCAGGCATCAACATGTTTGTATGAGGCTATGCCCTCTTATTGCACCCCTTACCCAGGTGCACCTTTATTCCCTTTTGACTCTGCGTTTTAGTACGTCCCAAATAAACATGGATGTTTCTTCTTCACAACATCTCAATAGAAGTGGCTAAATGCACAAAATATATTTTAAGTTTTCTTTCAATTATATGGGCTGACAAGCAAGATTGAGGTTATAAATTGTTGTAACCAAAACATGGCCGTTCTGCTCACATAATCGCAAGCATTGTATAAAGTCTGCAAATGCATGAAAATTGGTGATAAAACCTTATAATTTCTTCAGCTTTCGGGAATGTTTCTTATGCAGGTGTTCCACTGGAGCTGACCCTGTAACCGACCCTACGATTCTAGGAAAATGCTGAGTCGGTTATGAAATCCACAACAGGTCGGTATAGTTACAGATAGGACGTGATGAGCATCCCGACAAGACGTAGGGTCGGGGGACATTTTTTGCACGGCCAGTCGTAGAACTACTACAACAAGCCCTAAACCCCTAACAGACAAGCTGGATCACAAAAAGACAAGCCATAAAGACAAGCAGACAAGCCGGGAGCATGTTCCCGACCCTTCATGACAGGAGTGATTGTTTTTGTGGGTCAGTATCTTGAGCTGGGATCCGGAATCTGGATCCATATCACACTATATAACCTCAGGAAGTCAATCACCAATTTCAGGAAGCCACTGGCAGTCGGGTTGAAACTGGCAGTTACTTTGAGACACCTATCCACAGGGGAAAGCTACACCTCACTGCAATATCACTGGAGGGTTGGAAGAATAACCATGTGCAAATTTGTCCCCCAGGTCTGCAAAACCATTTTGAAAGAATTTCAACACGAGTATTTGGTGTGCCCCACTAATCCTGAAGACTGGAAGAAAATTTAAGAAAGATTTAGAAATAGATGGAATGTCCCCCATGTAGTCGATGCATTAGATGGAAAACACATTGCTATCAAGAAGCCCAAGAAGTCAGGCAGTGAATATTTCAACTACAAGGGCTACTTCTCCCTGGTAATTTTGGCTTTAGTTGATGCAGATTACAAATTCCTGTGGGTCAACTTAGGGGCCAGTGGGTCATCATCAGATGCATAAATTTTGAACCGCAGCAAACTGAAAGAAGAATTGAACCACTTGGACCTGGGGGGCCAGATCTACACTACTTCCTGCTGGGGGACGATGCCTTTGCCCAGATGCCTTGGCTGGTCAAGCTTTACAGTAAACGACCACTGACCAGAGAAGAGAGAATAGCTAACTACAGGATATCCAGGGGGAGGAGGGTGGTCGAGAACACATTTGATATTCTTGTCAAGAGATTCAGGGTGATGTTTGACCACCATGGAGCAGAGGCCAAAAATTGTCAGAGACATTGTGTTAACATGTGTGGTACTACATAACATGCTGAGAAGCCATCAGGTGGGAGGTGACAGACCACCCACTCCAGCTGACGACATATAACCACAACAGGCAAAACAGGGGGAACAGAGACATCATGAGAACCTAAGAAACCCATCCAGGGAGGCCAAACATCAATGAGACCTACTGAAAGACTACCTTAATCATGTGGGGGCGCTGCTTGGGCAGGAGGACAGAGTTTAAGAAGACTGAGGGGCGAAGACTGCAGGGGAGAACATGCTGTCATCTATCAGTCCTTTTCAGGACTACCCAAATAATCTAAGAACTTTTATTTAGCACAGTGTAGCACTAAAAATAACCCCAAATTTCCAACAATTTAATGCACAATTTTACCAAAATTATTCCCTAGCACAAACAGAAATCCATCCCAAGTCAAGTTTACCAATTTAAATATCATCTTATATAGATTTAAACCCAGTTCCTCAATTTACAAAGTTCATATCCACCACTAAAATGACCTGGCTATTACCCAGCTATGCAATGAGCCACAGGTCTGGAATTTTACTATGTTATAACTCAGTACTTCAAAAACTCTAAATCAGCTATTTTATGACCCCAGTTTGACCCATAAGGGGGGGCCGGGGGGTAAAACTGACTGGCTATTTAGACTCTCCACATATGCTTTCCCAATACCTCTTAACACATTCTGAAGGTATAAAAGCAACAATAAAGGAGATATAAGGCAAAAACTCCAAAGCAACTATTTTATGACCCCAGTTTGACCCATAAGGGGGGGTTGGGGGGTAAAACTGACCGGCTATTTAGATTCTCCAAATTTGCTTTCCCAATACCTCTTGATACATTCTGAAGTTATAAAAGCAATGATAAAGGAGATATAAGACAATAACTCCAAAGCAGCTATTTATGACCCCAGTTTGGCCCATAGGGGGGGGGTCGGGGGGTAAAACTGACCGGCTATTTAGACTCTCCACATATGCTTTCCCAATACCTCTTAATACATTCTGAAGCTATAAAAGCAACAATAAAGGAGATATAAGGCAAAAACTCTAAATCAGCTATTTTATGACCCCAGTTTGACCCATAAGGGGGGGCCGTGGGGTAAAACTGACCGGCTATTTAGACTCCACATATGGTTTCCTATTACCTCCCAGTACATTTTATGGCTCTAAATGCAATACTTAAGAAGATAATAGGGGGGTTGTCCTAAATTTAAGGCTTTCAGATTGAAAGGTGTCAGAAAATCACTCATAAATGAGACATTTTTCAAGGGATTGCTCCCAAAATCTAATCAGCTCGCGTTTTTGATAGTATGAACAGGTGTGTAAAATTATAAGGCTGTATAGCAAGTAGTTTTTCCTGAAATGCAATGACGGGGGGGGGGGGGGGGGGGGGGGGGGGGAGGTGTGTGTGTGTACTTCAAAAAAATTGTTGTTGATCATGTGACCTTCATAAAGGTCAAAAGTCAAATTTAAGCATGCAAAAAAATTTTTCCACGCATAAGGTATACAACTGCCAAATATGGTTTGAAACCTTCTAATAATAAGGGTGATATTTAAGGGAGACCATAATGCGGTGGCGGCGGTGGGGGCGAGGAAGCTGAGGCGAAAACAAATAAGCGCCCTTTCAGGGATGCTTAATTCCTTTAATCATGAAATTAAACAAACAGGTCACAATTCAATAGGATCCTAGTGCTTTGCTAGATATCTACACCACTAATTTAAATCACACTGTGCTTGATATTAACCCTGGGATAGAATTGCTTCCCTGTAGTTTTTCCAAATATTTTTCCTTGAACTTAAAGTTTACATATTTGAAGAGTGTGACAAGTACAAGTATGGATAAAAACTTAACTGAACATTGAGCCCTTGTGAAGTTCAGTATCCACCTTGACAGGAACAGCATTCAATATGTTGGGTCCCATAAATGAAAGAAGTATAAAGATAAAAGCTCTGAATGGCTTGAATATATGATGCCACCACACAATATATTTAAGTGGTGCATTATGTGATTTTATGCAAGTAAGGTGTGGTATTCATATTTTAATACCTAAACAAAGGTTGTTACATTTGCAGGAGCACTTCCATGAAATTTGCCTCATTCAGCGAGTGTCGACTGCTCATTTGCATCCCTACATATTAATGGTTAAAGTAACATTGAGTCATTGTCAATGCATGCTAAATAATAAAGCACAGTCATTAGTACAAAGTATCATACTCACAGAACACGGCGTGATCAGCAGTGACTCCTAGGGATGCTTTGTACTTCCTGAGACTTTCATCTTCTGCATCCTTATCAAGGATCTCTGACATAGAGACCTGTGCAGGTGGCTTGTACCCAGGTGTCTCATCTGGCTCCTGATCATCAATGTCAGCTACTTGCTGTTGTTCTGCCATGGCTGTAATTTGCTACATAAAAACAAAAATCCATACTTCACAGATTTCATTGAACCAGTGAATTGTTTATAAATAGCTCACATTCAATACATGTAAGGTCAAGCATCTACATGATACTAAGTGATAAACTAGAGGATCTCTTGCAAAACAAAGCCTTCCAAAAGGAAGAATAAAGGCAGCTTAATCATGTAAGAAAGCTCTGCTTATAGCTCAACAAAGCCAGAATATAGAAAAAAGTGGTTCTTGGGCAGGGTAGTTATCTTGGATACAGTGTATTTCAAAAATTTTGATAAAATTGAAAATTTTAACTAGAGGATCGCTTGCGAAAAAAAAGAAATGTTTTTGCACAGCAAAAACAAAGCGTCCCAAAAACGATATAAAGGTGAGTGCCAAAGTATTAAGAAAATGCTCTGCTTATAGCCTTATACTGTTGTGATGGCTAGATCCAGATGGCTATTTTGCAGGGATGCCCTATGGGTAAAAAATTTCGTCGAAATCGCTCTATCTTGCACGGCTTACGAGATATAAGTATTTTTGTGTTTTGCAATATTTGGCGAAAAATTTTAAAATTCAAAATGGCTGCCATTCTTCACGAGACAAAATTTTTTTGAACATTGGGATGGCTACTCTACAGAGACAGCCTATGGGGCAAAAAATTCGTCGAAATCGCTCTATCTAGCACGGTTTTTGAGATATAAGCATTTTTGTGTTTTGCAATTTTTGTGAAAAATTTGAAAATTCAAAATGGCCTCCATTTTCGACGAGATAATTTTTTTTTGGAAAAATGTTAGTTCATCTGCAGAGATACCCTGCAGGTTAAAATTTTTTTGAAAGCGCACGGTTTTCGAGATACAGGCATTTTTGTGTTTTCCTTATGTGGAAAATTCTTAATGATTATTTAATCATTAATTACTCGGCCATTTCTTAACCAATCAATGTCAAAATCTAATGATTTCCATATTTAAATAGAATGAATATATTTGCCAAGATTCTGGTGAATAGATAAAATCCGTTTCAAGTTATCATCCGGACAAGCTTACCCTTTGAAAAAACACATTTTTGGTCGTGACCTCTCTGATTGGTCAAAATGTCACTGCAGCATATTCCAAAAAATTCCCCAGAGCTACTGCATACACCTGCTAAATTTGAAAAGAATCCGCCCAACAGTCACAGAGTTATAAGGAAAACAAAATGCGGAGCCAGCGGAGCCTGATTTCCTCCTATACACCTATACATGATTTCGTCTTTGCGGGATGCTTAATTACTTAAATGTAGCTTTTATAAGCTACAAGCTTACCTCGGGAGGCCGCAGGACCCTGGCCAACGCCCAAGAAAAATCGACATTTGGATTTGACTGAGTCAATGTTTTAGTACGTACCATAGCAGTGCTGTTTGGTAATTCGTCCTTCTCTCTCATTGTAAATTTAGCCTGTACCCCCTCAGCTTGAATACAGCGGGGAGGAAGGGTGGGACTTTCATGTGTCCCACATGTTAAGCTTGTAGCTTATAAAAGCTACATTTAAGTAATTAAAATTTTCAATTTTATTGCACTACAATAACTTACGATGTGGGACTGAATGCAACCACCCGGTGGCGGGACTACAGCTGAGACTGGACTTATTCAGTCCTTTTTTACTTAAATTTAGAATTATAACTAGACACTGAATCTCGATGTAGTGTATCCCCGATGGGACATGGTTGAAGCGTGAATGTGTCGGGCTTGAGCCTGTTTCCTGGAGCACCAGGTCAGGATTCTCCATTGCAGGGCATAAAGAGGGCCCGACTGACTCCCCCCCCCCCCCCTTTAAATAGGCAACCACCATGGTGTTATCTGCAGCTATGGTAGCAATAAGGTTCAAGCAGAGGTCTTGGAACTCCTTGGTTCCAGATACTTTACGTGTACCTTGCTTCTGGAAGGGAGCAGGTTCCCCTTGCAGAGTGTTCCCCCAACAGTATGCTGGCTGATTGGTCTGGTAGGTTGAGACAGTCATCTCACCGAGACCAATAACTGGTACAAGAATTTCTCTGTAACCAATATCCTCGGGCAGTAACTGGTTGGCCTAACACTTTCGACCAGCTAGGAGGTCCTGACAGTAGGCAAGCTGGCTGACTGGTCTGGTAGGTTGAGACAAGTTTAACCGGTTTGTGGTGGCTCCACAGTTCTGTGAAAACTCATAGGAGCTGGCAGAACTGGGTGAATTGGACTACGTCTCAGCAGGGTAGGCTTATATGAAACAACTGCCTTCTTCCTGTCCATAACTGTGGAATCAGCAGATTTTCTCTTTAACCAACAATCCTCTGTAACCGGTAAGCCTGGATGCTGGTACTCCATCATGTACTCAACCTCCATAGCCATTTTCAATAGTTGCCATCCAATATAGTCAGCAATAAGTGTGAAAATATCTCCAGAGGCCAAAAATGGCCTTGGTCAGGTACTTTGGATGACTTGTGGATGACCTTCAATGATGAGCGTCAAGGTCAAATTTCTGCATGCTTATAGAGGACATATATATGTATTATATATACAAGCCATAGGATGATCTAACTTTCTGTATATGAGAACTGGGCCAAAATGTGAAAAAATGGCCAAAATCTGACCTTTAAGAGGCCACCAGTGACCTTGAAATTGAAGGTCAAGGTCACAACACACTAGCGTTCTTGGCATTGCCCATATATACCCACATATCAAATTTGAAAGGTCTAACTAAAATATTTTTTAAGTTATCGCATCCAAAAGGAAATCTCTGCGGCGGCGGCGGCATGATCGTACTGAATCCTAAGTATCCCCGACTTTCGTCCGGGGATACAAATATAGTACTGTTCACTTACTTTCCTGAGAACTTAATCTTAGGTTTCATGCTACTCTTTAGCCTGGCACCAGTCACAAATCGACTATCTATGTATTTTCACTTTAGTTATCATAACAAGCAATCAGTGCCCGTGAACGGGCTCTGTGTCAGCTGTGTGTTTTGAGTTTCAGAGTAGAAGTGACAGAAGAAAAAAACACAAAAGTTGTGCCCTGGAAATGGTGTTTGGAAGAAAACTAAGAAGGTAACTGTTAAGGTGTAAAAAGTAAGTTAAAAACATATTTAAAGAAAATATTGCAAATGCAATAGTTTTAATTTTACTATGTTATAGCTGACCCCAAAATATGTGAATAACACACTGAAACTAGACCTATAGCATCGGAGAACTGATGCAAATTGTATCCACCAGAAAACTCACAAAAGCCATTAAAACATGCTTAACCTTGGAGCTCAAGGTGAAATCTGACCATGTCAAAAGATTCTTAGCCCATGATTCCTATGGGTTGGTGTGACATTGCAAACCTTTAGGAACACAAATAAGCGGCCCAGCCCGTGATTTCCTATAGGTTGTTCTATCATCCCAACCCTCTAGAACCAATAATAAGTGAGCTATAAGCACATTTAAGTGTGGCTATCCTCATTTGACCTTGAAAGAGGGGTCCAAGGTCAAATCCGACCACACCAAAAGAATCCAGGCCAATGATTTCCTATATGTTGGTTTACCATCCCAAACCTGTAGGACCAATAATAAGCGAGTTATAAGCACTTTTAAGTTTGGCTATCCTCGTTTGACCTTGAAGGAGGGGTCCAAGGTCAAATCCGACCACACCAAAAGATTCCCGGCCCATGATTTCCTATATGTTGGTTAACGATCCCAAACCTCTAGGACCGATAATAAGTGACCTATAACCACTTTTCATGACTGATAAAGAAACACCTGTGGTGGCCATGTTGTTTTTTGTTTTTTTTTCAAAATGAGGACCCAAATATTTGCAGTCAAGATTTTATAATGAGGAACATATCCTGCTGTCCGGTGGATACAACTAAATACTCTAAATGCAATACTTTTGAAGTTATAAGTGATTTACTCAACAGTGATAACCTGAAAGTAGCTATTACTCAGCTATGCCATGAGCTACAGGTCTAAAATTTTACTATGTTATAGCTGACCCAAAAGTAGCTGAATAACATATACAAACAAATTATTGTAAATGCAATAGTTTTCAAGTTATACGTGATTTACTCAACAGTGATAACCTGAAAGTAGCTATTACTCAGCTATGCCATGAGCTACAGGTCTGAAATTTTACTATGTTATAGCTTACCCAAAAGTAGCTGAATAACATATTACAAACAAATTACTGTAAATGCAATAGTTTTCAAGTTATAAGTGATTTACTCAACAGTGATAACCTGAAAGTAGCTATTACTCAGCTATGCCATGAGCTACAGGTCTGAAATTTTACTATGTTATAGCTGACCCAAAAGTAGCTGAATAACATATTTACACAAAATGCTCTAAATACAATACTTTTCAAGTTATAGATGATTTAGTGCTGAGTAAAAACCTCAAAGTAGCTATTACTCAGCTATGCAATGAGCCACTGCTCTGGAATTTTACTATGTTATAGCTGACCCCAAAATAGGTGAATAACATATGAAAGTAAATACTCTAAATGCAATAGTTTTCAAGTTATAAGTGATTTACTCAACAGTGATAACCTAAAAGTAGCTATTACTCAGCTATGCCATGAGCTACTGGTCTGAAATTTTACTATGTTATAGCTGACCCAAAAGTAACTGAATAACATATTTACACAAAATTCTCTAAATGCAATAGTTTTCAAGTTACAAGTGATTTTACTCATGATGTAAGTTACTGAAAAGTCCAAAAGTAGCTATTACTCGCTTAGCTATTGAGATAGACACCCAAGTTACTCACCATGTTGTAGCTATGGAAAAAGTAGCTGAATAACATATTTAAATAAAATGCTCTAAATGCAATACTTTTCAAGTTATAAATGATTTAGTGTTGAGTAAGAACCTCAAAGTAGCTATTACTCAGCTAAGCAATGAGCCATTGGTCTGGAATTTTACCATGGTATAGCTTACCCCAAAATAGGTGAATAACATATGAAACTAAATTCTCTAAATACAATACTTTTCAAATTATAAGTGATTTACTCAACAGTGATAACCTAAAAGTAGCTATTACTCAGCTATGCCATGAGCTACAGGTCTGAAATTTTACTATGTTATAGCTGGCCCAAAAGTAGCTGAATAACATATACAAACAAATTACTGTGAATGCAATAGTTTTCAAGTTATAAGTGATTTACTCAACAGTGGTAACCTGAAAGTAGCTATTACTCAGCTATGCCATGAGCTACAGGTCTGAAATTTTACTATGTTATAGCTGACCCAAAAGTAGCTGAATAACATATACAAACAAATTACTGTAAATGCAATAGTTTTCAAGTTATAAGTGATTTACTCAACAATGATAACCTGAAAGTAGCTATTACTCAGCTATGCCATGAACTACAGGTCTGAAATTTTACTATGTTATAGCTGACCCAAAAGTAGCTGAATAACATATACAAACAAATTACTGTAAATGCAATAGTTTTCAAGTTATAAGTGATTTACTCAACAGTGATAACCTGAAAGTAGCTATTACTCAGCTATGCCATGAGCTACAGGTCTGAAATTTTACTATGTTATAGCTGACCCAAAAGTAGGTGAATAACATATGAAACTAAATACTCTAAATACAATACTTTTCAAGTTATAAGTGATTTACGCTACAGTGATAACCTAAAAGTAGCTATTACTCAGCTATGCCATGAGCTACAGGTCTGAAATTTTACTATGTTATAGCTGACCCAAAAGTAGCTGAATAACATACTTACACAAAATTCTCTAAATGCAATAGTTTTCAAGTTACAAGTGATTTTACTCATGATGGAAGTTACTGAAAAGTCCAAAAGTAGATATTACTCACTTAGCTATTGAGATAGACACCCAAGTTACTCACTATGTTGTAGCTATGGAAAAAGTAGCTGAATAACATATTTTAATAAAATGCTATAAATGCAATACTTTTCAAGTTATAATTGATTTAGCGCATGATTTCATGAATTTTATTGCATTAAAAATTATTTTAAAAATTAATAAAAAAAAAATTAAGACAGATCCAGGTCTTATATTCACACAAGGTACTCTACTAGTGGCCTATTACATCTATGCAAGATATGAGAAAAATCCCTGCAATAGTGAATGAGAAAATTGTGATCAAGTGTTGAAATTTTCACACTTTGGGTGGGGGTACCTCACTTGTAATGACTCTGGCAAACAGACGAACGGACAGATCTGCATGAATTTTAAGATTTATCATCCTCGATAGTTAAGGTATCTTTTAAAAAAAACAGCATGTCTCTGGGTCTTGTAGTTTTGGAGAAGAAGTTTGTCACGCGGACGCGTACACAGACGCGGATGCCGCAGAGTGATGCCATAATGTCAGCTGACTGACAAGTCAGCTGACATAAAAAGGGCTAGAAAATTAGTGATGTCTATTTTTATCTTAAGTATTGTGGTACAATTAACTGAAACAATATACACACATTTGTTCCAAATGAAGACAGATGCATCTGGACAAATGTTAACAAAATTAATGTAAACATCACTTTGAGAGTTGCCAATCTTCTACAAATTTTTATGAGTCAGGTATGGTGATCCTTGATAGTGTGGTATTACATGTAATCCTGTAGGATTTGATTGCTAAAATTGATTTTGTTTTATTTGATGGATTTTAGGTTAAACTAACAGAAAATAATGGGGTTCAAATTTTCTGACCCCCAGGTCCCTCTCTGGTGGCCGTTTTTATTTCAGGACCCGCCCAGAGCTGGTCAGAATTGTTTTAAGACCTACCTTCACTAATCCTGACCTGATTTTTACAAACTTAGGGTCCCTGTTGGGGTTTTTAATGACAAGAAAGCCATTTCTGACACTTTCATAGCAATTTTAAGTAGCCATCACCTGTTTTCAACAGTTTCTGAGCCATTTTTGAAGCAGGTATGAAGGTCATTTTTACTCAAAAATAAAATAATGATGTAATACTACTTTTTCTATGTTTTTAGGCTTGCGAAGGCGATTGGTGCAGTCAAATTTGGGCTCAGACCATCATATTTTTAGCTAAGGGTATTTTACGGAAAAAAGGAAAATTTGAAAGATATATCATAGATGTTACTATACTTCTAGGGTGAAGATCACGATCAGTGAGTGTCATGTCTGATGCTGCAAAAAAAAGTGTTTGCATCATATGCAATGAAGGTCCTACTTCAAATAGGAGACTAGTAAACAATGTTACCATGGTGGATCAACTTATAACTTGCTGCAATGAAAGACTATCTTTGGGTGACACCAAACTGAAACCACTCAATGATCACTTAGCAGGTTCGAGTGAATCTGCACGTAAATCGGTATGCTACCATAGCGAATGTCGAAAACCCATTGTCAACACAACACTGATTGAACATCTCAGATGCAAGAGAGCCCGTATGACATCCCCAGACTGTCTTCCAGCAGGTCCTGGACGACCTTTCAGTTCGACTGAATCTGACCGTCCAAAAAGAATAAAAAGCGTTCTAAAGGCAAAAGTATGTATATTCTCTGCGTGCTGCTTTTGTCCAAAGAACGATGAAGGTCTTCATCATGCACTCTCTGACAACATAGGAGACAGACTTCTTGAAATAAAGCTCAAAACACAAGATGACCATGTCAGAACCTGCGTGTCACAATTAGAGCAGTCTGGAGATGCTTCAGCTATCGAAAAGTACTACCATACCGCATGTTTGCGGTCTGCGCAACGCACCTTTAGTTCGGTAATTCACAGCAATGTGCATCTGATTCGTTCTGTAGGTGATGAACAGTTGCTCCTCACTCTACAAAACAGTTTGTGTAATGATGATGACATGCTAAATATGGCTCATGTAAATAATGCTTATGTAGCAATTCTGACAAGGTACAAAGTCCATGTTAATCAGACAGAGAACTACAGAAAACATTTGAAAAAACTCATCATGGAACAACTTCCACATATCCAGTTTGTGAAGTCACTCAGCAAGAATGAACCTGAAAACCTTGTCCTCCAATCAGCAGTCAGTAAAGCATTGGACATCCATTCCTCACAGTTAGATAACAGTGGTACTGTTGGACAACTGACTAATATTGCCAACATACTACGAGAGGAGATGATGCAATATCGAAACTGGTCCTTTAGTGGTACTTTTGATGATTTTGAAAACCCTCCACTGCTGCAGTTCTTTCTCAGCAATCTCCTGTTTGGCCAGCACATTCTCAAGGTTTCTGGAAGGCGCAATGACGAAGTGGACAAAACTGTGGATGTGGCTTGCCAATTTCTTATACAGAACATGAGAACTGATCGTCAAGTAAAACATCAGCCTAAAAAGAATGATGGTTTCCAACAAACTGTTCAGACACCTCTCTCCCTTGGCCTACCCCTAACCATTCATTCCAGAGTACGGGACAAGAATCTTGTCAATAATCTCTCTCAGGTTTATATTGGGAGTGACTACCAAAAGATCCTGGACCTGGAAAAACGTGTGGAGCAAGGTGTTCTTCAACGAATCAAGGAGACAGGAGGATTCTGTCTGCCAGATTTTGTCAAGAAAGGAGTGAACATCTGGTTTGCAATTGATAACATCGACCTCTTGGAAGACACACCAACTGGACAGAATACATTTCATGGCACAGTCATAGTGATCAATCAGCGAGCAGAAGATGGAGAGCCTGTCAAGCAACCACTTGTCATCCCACAAAAGCTTCAGACACCATCTCCAGTTACATTTGAAATCAAAAATCTGCAAGAACCACGCATCAAAACCAAATCCATTAGATTTGAGATCTATCCATTGAACAAACGTTCACATTTAATTAAAAGCGACTTCACTCACACCTGGGCACTTGCAAACTACCTAGGGACAAAGACAAAAGGCAATGAAAATGTAACTATTGAACAAATTGAGAACAAAACTCAACAGGTTGATGAGCATGGTGATCAAGCACTTGGACAACATATGCAAGGGCCAAATAACGCAACAGAAGATCAGAGCTACAATAAAGATCAGTCTCAGCATGAACCTGAGTCAGAACCACAAGATCAAGTAGAAGCAATTTGTCAAGATCCTGGTCAACCAAATATTGTTCAAGTAAAGGAACACATCTGCAAGGGAGACAAGTTATCAAAGGAAGAAGTCATGCCATCATGGGCTGGGACTAAATCTCTGATGCTATCACAATCCCCACAGAATCACAGGCACACAAACTCAGAGGTGGTTGATCCACTGTTTAAGACATCTCCAACAGATTATGCAACCCTAGATACTGTTTTGATGCTGACACAAGGGATCTCTGCATTTGTTGTCGGCCCTGAAAGGAAGACTCTTATAACGCTTGACCTTGATCTGTACAACCATGCACTCCACATTCAGCAATCAGTTGGGAATACCAATTGGATTCTCCGTGCAGGTGTTTTGCATATTGCCTTTGCTGCTCTGCATGCACTTGGAAAAACTGTTGACGGGAGTGGTATTGACACATGTGCCATAGAAACTGGGATCTACACATCTGCAGCACTCGGTGGTATCTATGGGGGCATGGCATACAAGCGAGGTATTGAGTACCACATCACAACCAGTCTGGCTATCATGATGATAATGTTTGACTCTTTCTTATCTGAACATGAATCTGGACCTCTCAGTGACCAGTGTGTTGCTCTGAAGAAGGCTCTACATGAACGCAATCCTGACATGGTTGAGATCTTCAAAGACATCCAGTCCTGTTACTCAGAATATCTTAAGCCACATGAAGAAGGAGACAATGGAGACCTGGCTGAGTTTTTGACTCAGTATCTCAAACAAGTAAAAAGCCTACTGCATCTCATCAGCACATGTCGTTCAGGAGACTGGGAAGGGTAAACATCATCAAGTACTACTTTGCATGTGAACTATTCTCGCTTAATGCCAGTTCATTTTGCACAAATGAATGCCCTGGAAAAGGATGATCCATCTACATGGTAAGCACTTAAGTCAGGCGATTTTGTTGTGGCAAAATCAGAAGTTTCATTCACTCATCTCTTTACTGATCAGACGCTCGAGCAGGAAATCAAAGGCCTGAAGCGACATGGTGGAATAGTTGGACTCACTCAGGATGCAGCAGCTCTAGATAGACTTGTTACCACTACACCTCATCTGGCACATATTGTAAAGGAATATCTCAACAGCTTCCCATTACCTTCAAAGGCCACAGACCGAAATGAACACTACCAACTCAGTGGAAATATTGCAGTGAGGTCAAGATCAAATGCAGTCAAGCTGCATATGCCTATGGAGTTACACTGTGCAGGCAATCCATTCATGGTAAAATTTCCTCGCTATGGCTGTGCTTCAGAGCATGAAGAAAACTCCTGCAATAAAAAAGCTCTCTGACCTTCAAAACGCATTCGTCCAACGCATTGAATGGATGTTGACTGGGTACAGCGAAGGCCAAGTGGTCTTTGACCGGTACCTGACTCAGTCGCTGAAGAATAAGACACGTCAGAAGAGAGCTGCAACATCATCTCAATATCAGATCCATCCGGAAATGAAGCTCACCATGTCTCTGAAGGAGATTCTGTCGGCCTCCACAACAAAGAGTAAACTGACTGGGATGTTTGCTCAGGCATTGTTAGAACACTTCTCACACAGAACAACATTCAAGCTTGTGGTTGTTTATGATACCAAAATCAAGGGCCGTGGATTCGAAGAGGACCATTCTCATGAAGAGGCTGATACACTGATTCCACACCAAGTTATGGCTTCTGTAGCTGGAAATCCATCCAAAGAAGTGTGTGTTTGGTCACCTGACACAGACGTCCTCGTATTCTTATTGACTTGGTTTCTTGTGGCCGGTTGGGAGAGCAGATCTCTCTAAAGTTCTTAACTGGCAAAGGTACCAAGTACAGAGAAATCGATGTAGTGGAGCGAGTGCAAGTGATTGGACGGCACAAATGTCAAGGACTCATTGCTTTCATAATTTCTCTGGAGCTGACTGGGGTGGATTTGTGGGTTTGACCAAAAATTCATGGGTGAGTGCTTACATGAAACTTGATGAAAATGACCCTGTCATTGGTTATTTCAAGATGCTTGGAGAGGGACTGTTGCCCAATCAACTCGACAATGGTGAACTGCCACCAGAGGTAAAGGGATTGGAACACTTTGTGTGCCATGTGTACTGTTCAGCAGGACCCACAACACTACCAACTCTGAGGTGGAAGCTGTTTCGTTCAAAGAACTTAAAAGGAGAGATGCTGCCTCCAACTGCCTTATATCAACCGTGCCAACTATATGGCCATGCGAGACAAATCTTACATCACCAACCACCCAGTTCTTCCTGCAATTGAACAAAATGGCTGGACTGTAGAGAAAGAACTGCTTGTTCCAGTGAGATGTCTCACGATCCCAGCTCCTCGAGCAGTGATTGAGCTGACCAAATGTGGGTGTAAATCAGGGTGCAAAGGAAGAGTATGGGCTTCCTTGTACACCTCTCTGTAAATGTTATGGAAGTGACTGTGCAAATGACGTACAGACTGATGAACAACAAGAAGATAATGGTGACGATTAAATGATAAAACTGCCCATGATATTGTGAACTGTACATATAGTAAGATGAATAAATCAGTGTAAATTAAATCATTGGTTTTTGTATATATGTATAGTAATAATGTTATGGTAATGGGTGTAGCAAATAATCTAACTTGTGATATGGTTGTTTAATCTCATATTTCTGTGCACAAATGATCTTACTGAATCGGAAAACCTATACAAACAGGCACTACATGATTAGGGGGAGATTTATGCAATGAAATACATCCAATCTGAAATGCGGCAACCTATCTGGCAACTGGAAGTCAGTTAAAACTACTTCTGGTCACTTTGTAAGTGTTTTAGTTGGATTAAGCATCATCAAAAACCCCTAAACCAACCAATTTTTAGAAACAAACTGTAAAACTTAAGCCAAAATAAGCATTATTTCTGGTTTTGAGAGTGCCGGAGTGGCCTAAAAAGTAAAAGGCTCTAAGAGATGGGGTAAGGGGTCAGAAAATTTGAACCCCATTATTTTCCAATAGTTTGACCTTAAAGTAACCCAAACAAACAAAAAAATCAATTTTAGCAAGCAAATCCTACATGAGCTCATGTATTGACATGTCATACCACACTATGAGGTTTTGATGCTGTTAAAAATGTCTGATTTCAAGAAGTACTTTTACAAATTAATTTCAAACATATTTAATAAATAGAAATTTGTATATATATTGCAAAGCTACAGACCAGAAAGAAATATTTTAAGTTTTAAATCATATTCTGAAGCCCAAGATATGAGAATAATTGACAGATAGAAAATATTTTCTGTCCAGTTGTCGTGCTACTTAAGTCAATTTGCAGGTGCTTTGGATTATATCTTTCAAAAATATAAAAAATACATAAAACAAGCATTCTGACGCATGCATTTATCTCCCGCCATATAAATTAGATGTACTAAAGATAATATATTTTAACAAGGTGCTCTAAATATAATACTTTTCAAATTATAATTGATTTAGTGCATGATTTCATGAATTTTAATGCATTAAAAATTATTTTAAAAAGTCATTAAAAAAATTTAGCATGTGAAAGCTCTCCAAAATGTAGGTGAATGAGTTATTTGAGAAATATTGGCTATCTGCAATAGTTTTAGTGATAATAGGCAGTTACTCATTTTGAGTAGGTGACTAATTAGCTACGGATCTGAAAATTCACTAATTGAAAGCTCTCCAAAATGTATGTGAATGAGTTATTTCAGAAATACTGGCTATCTGCAATACTTGTAGAGATAATTCGCATTTACTCATTTTGAGTAGGTGAATAATTAATTACGGGTGTGAAACTTCACCAAGTGAAAGCTCTCCCAAAAGTAGGTGAATGAGTTATTTGAGAAAAATTGGATATCTGCAATACTTTTACAGATAATTCACATTTACTCATTTTGATTAGGTGAGTAATTAGCTACGGGTCTGGAACTTCACCATGTGAAAGCTCTCCCCAAAGTAGATGAACGAGTAATTTGATAAAAATTGGATACCCGCAATACTTTGAGATAATTAGCATTTACTCATTTTGAGGAGGTGAATACGGTAATTAGCCACGGCTCTGAAAATTTACCAAGTGAAAGCTCTCCCAAAAGTAGGTGAATGAGTTATTTGATAAAAATTGGCTATCTGCAATACTTTTAGAGATAATTCACATTTACTCATTTTCAGTAGGTGAGTAATTAGCTACGGGTCTGGAACTTCACCATGTGAAAGCCCTCCCAAAAGTAGATGAATGAGTTATTTGATAAAAATTGGATATCCACAATACTTTTAGAGATAATTAGCATTTACTCATTTTGAGAAGGTGAATAATTAGCTACGGCTCCGAAAATTCACCAAGTGAAAGCTCTCCCAAAAGTAGGTGAATGAGTTATTTGATAAAAATTGGCTATCTGCAATACTTTTAGAGATAATTCACATTTACTCATTTTCAGTAGGTGAGTAATTAGCTACGGGTCTGGAACCTCACCGTGTGAAAGCCCTCATTTTCAGTAGGTGAATAGTTAGCTACGGGTCTGAAACCTCACCAAGAAAAAGCTCTCCCAAAAGTAGGTGAATGAGTTATTTGAGAAAAATTGGATATCTGCAATACTTTTACAGATAATTCACATTTACTCATTTTGAGTAGGTGAGTAATTAGCTACGGGTCTGGAACTTCACCATGTGAAAGCTCTCCCAAAAGTAGATGAACGAGTAATTTGATAAAAACTGGATATCCACAATACTTTTAGAGATAATTAGCATTTACTCATTTTGAGTAGGTGAATAATTACCTACGGGTCTGAAACTTCACCAAGTGAAAGCTCTTCCAAGAGTAGGTGAATGAGTTATTTAAGAAAAATTGGATATCCCCAATACTTTTAGAGATAATTAGCATTTACTCATTTTGAGAAGGTGAATAATTAGCTACGGCTCCGAAAATTCACCAAGTGAAAGCTCTCCCAAAAGTAGGTGAATGAGTTATTTGAGAAAAATTGGCTATCTGCAATACTTTTACAGATAATTCACATTTACTCATTTTCAGTAGGTGAGTAATTAGCTACGGGTCTGGAACTTCACCATGTGAAAGCCCTCCCAAAAGTAGATGAATGAGTTATTTGATAAAAATTGGATATCCACAATACTTTTAGAGATAATTCACATTTACTCATTTTGAGTAGGTGAATAGTTAGCTACGGGTCTGAAACCTCACCAAGTAAAAGCTCTCCCAAAAGTAGGTGAATGAGTTATTTGAGAAAAATTGGATATCTGCAATACTTTTACAGATAATTCACATTTACTCATTTTGAGTAGGTGAATAATTAGCTATGGGTCTGAAACTTCAAGTGAAAGCTCTTCCAAAAGTAGGTGAATGAGTTATTTAAGAAAAATTGGATATCCCCAATACTTTTAGGGATAATTCACATTTACTCATTTTGAGTAGGTGAGTAATTGGCTACGGGTCTGGTATTTCACCATGTGAAAGCTCTCCCAAAAGTAGATGAATGAGTTATTTGATAAAAATTGGATATCCGCAATACTTTCAGAGATAATTATCATTTACTCATTTTGAGTAGGTGAATAATTAGCTACGGGTCTGAAACTTCACCATGTGAAAGCTCTCCCAGAAGTAGATGAAGCAGTTATTTGAGAAAAATTATGTCATTATTTTGCCACAAATAAGATAATAGCTATTACTCACTTATGGCATGCAATAGAACCCCAAACTATATGCATTTACCCTGCAGTCACAATTTCAAAGTAGGTATTACTCGGCTATCCAATGTGTAACAGGTCTGAAACTTTACTATGTGATAGGTTATCAAAAACTAGATGAATAACATATTTGAAAATATTTCCCTAACTTTAATACTTTTGAAGATATTTGACATTTACTTATGTTGTTATTTTGCTACAAATAAGAAAATAGCTATTACTCACCTATGGCATGCAATACAACCCCAAAATATATACCATCTTATAGTTAAGGACAAAGTAGCTGAACAACATATTTGAAGAAAAAGCTGTAACTGCAATAGTTTTGGAGTTACAATGGATTTACTCAACAGTCACAATTTCAAAGTAGCTATTACTTAGCTATGCAATGTGCAACAGGTCTGAAACTTTACTATGTGATAGCTTACAAAAAAAGTAGATGAATGACATATTTGAAAAGAATTCCGTAACTTTAATACTTCTGAAGATATTTGACATTTACTTATGTCATTATTTTGCTACTAATAAGAAAATAGCTATTACTCACTTATGGCATGCAATAGAACCCCAAACTACATGCCAGCTTATAGCTAAGGACAAAGTAGCTGAACAACATATTTGAAGAAAAAGCTGTAACTGCAATAGTTTTGGAGTTACAATGGATTTACTCAACTGTAGAATTTCAAAGTAGCTATTACTCAGCTATCCAATGTGCAACAGATCCGAAACTTTACTATGTGATAGCTTGTGAAAAAGTAGATGGATAACATATTTGAAAAGAATTCCCTAACTTTAATACTTTTGAAGATATTTGACATCTACTTATGTCATGATTTTGCTACAAATAACAAAATAGCTATTACTCGCTTATGGCATGCAATAGAACCCCAAACTATGTACCATCTTATAGCTAAGGACAAAGTAGCTGAACAACATATTTTAGGAAAATACTCTAACTGCAATAGTTTTGGACTTACAATGGGTTTACTCAACAGTCAGAATTTCAAAGTAGCTATAACTCCGCTATCGAAGGTGCAACAGGTCTGAAACTTTACTATGTTATAGCTTACCAAAAAGTAGATGGACAACATATTTGAAAAGATTTCCCTAACTTCAATACTTTTGAAGATATTTGACATTTACTTCTTCTGTTATTTAGCTACAAATGAGGAAATAGCTATTACTCACTTATGGCAAGCAATAGAACCCCAAACTATGTACCATCTTATAGCTAAGAACAAAGTAGCTGAACAACATATTTTAGGAAAATACTCTAACTGCAATACTTTTTTAGTTACAATAGCTTTACTCACCAGTCAGAATTTCAAAGTAGCTATTACTCAGCTATCCAAGGTGCAACAGGTCTGAAACTTTAGTATGTGATAGCTTACCAAGAAGAAGACGGACAACATATTTGAAAAGATTTCCTTAACTTCAATACTTTTGAAGATATTTGACATTTACTTCTTCTGTTATTTAGCTACAAATGATAAAATAGCTATTACTCGCTTATGGCATGCAATGGGACCCCAAACTATGTACCATCTTATAGCTAAGGACAAAGTAGCTGAACAACATATTTGAAGAAAAAGTTGTTACTGCAATAGTTTTTCAGTTATGAGCCCTTTGCTCAAAGTAGCTAAGATTGCTATTACTCACTTATCTTTAGGCCTAAGTCAATAAAACCCAAAAAATTTTCAAGGGCATGAAAATTCATTGGGACAATTAATTTACAAAAAATCTGTAGCTGTAGCAGTTTTGGAGAAACCTGCGTGACTAACTAACGCACACACGCACGCATACACAGACATCATTTCATAATCTCCCTCCCGGGCTAAAGCCCGGCGGGAGATAAAAAAAAAATAATAATAAAAATAAAATATTTTCTGTCGATAAAAAATATTTTCTGTCGAGTTGTCGTGCTAATTAAGTCAATTTGCAGGTGCTTTGGATTATATCTTTCAAAAATATTGCTCATCAAAATGATATTTATAATATAAATATTTTAAGTTTTAAATCATATTAATATACCATCCGAACTGCATGGAGTCAAGTGAGTTGAAGTGACAACAGCAAAAATGCAATTTTGAAAATTTTAATTACGTAAATGTAGCTTTTATAAGCTACAAGCTTACCATGATGGCCACAGGGCATCATGGCCAACGTCTAAGAAAAATAGACATTTATAGTTGGCCGTAGCCTCAAGCTGTCGTCACGTGATAACCTCTGACCTTAGTCCTACTTTCTCGTTGGCCACATCGAATTGGTAGCGTCTGTGGATTTTTACAGACTTTTTTCATTTATATCTCAGTACATTCTTATTGTTGGAGGTTTATTTTTGGTTATTTCCTGTATTAAATAGCACACATTAATTCTGTGAAAATTCCATTTTGTCAGTTTAAGTATTTTTCTTTACATTGCGCGTTTTGAGTTTTCCTCAGATTCAGGCTTTTAATACGTAATTTTTATTACGTGTAAAATGTCTTCCGAGCAATCGAATAAAGACAAACCGAAAGCTAACAAATGCAAACACTTTTGTTTTCCTTTTGATCCTTATTCATACAAAATTCAATATGTCATGCAGCACCTCTCTTTAATTTTTTTTGCGACATTTGTAGTAAAACACCTATTTTTAATAATATATTGATGCAAGCAAAAATTTCTGAATATAACAGTATAATTTATATATAAACCCACGGAAAAGGGATGCACAAAAAGACACTGACACAAAAATAACAAATAAAAATAATGATAACTAGATTGGGCCAACTCGGCGCCAACATATCCCCAGACAGGTCATCACTCACGCCACAGGTTTTGATCGGGAATTTTTTAAAACATAATTACCCATTATTATATGAACTTCAGCACATCAATCTACTCTGTTTATATCTCCCCAAGGAAGATAGTGTATCCCCAGACGCCGAATACATAACTCAAATTATATTTTCAATCTTCCTGCAATGATAACTCTAAACCTATTTTCAAAGTATTTAAATGATTGATGATTGAATGTCCATTCTAAAATAATAATCCCAAAAGAGCATATCTGTTTCTATATTTGTTGACAAATAAAATATTATTTTTAACTCAACTCATCATATTTTTCAATCTTCCTTCAAAGTATTTAAATGATTGATGATTCAATGTCCATTCTAAAATTCATAATCCCAAAAGCGCATATCTGTTTCTATATTTGTTCACAAATAAAATATTATTTAAAAAAAAATTATTTATATTATTATTTTATTATATTATTTTTAGAATTTGCAAATTGTTTTCAGTTATTCATTTCCTCTATACCTATATATGTGGTCCATATATATGCAACCTAAATATGTGACACAATCTCAGTTCTGACTCCCCTTTGTGTTATATGTAATGAAGCCCACCACCTCCCACCCCCACCCCTCTCCCCTTCTCCACACCTCTCTCACTATTACACAAGATCTGCAACCCCATTGAGTTCTTTGTTTCTCATCTGATATCATTAAATACCTTTGTTTATTTAGTGTCACTCAATATAGCTGGAGGTCCCAGAGGTGGGTGGGGGGAATCCGGGTGGGGGATGTGGGTTGAGCATAAATGGTAAACAAACAATCTATATAAAAGGGGTACTCAAATACAAAAAGAATTGAGAATTTTAAGTATGTGATTATCAACTGAAATGAGTTCATAACTGTAGGAGCTGTGCCAAAATTAACTGAGGCAAGTTGAATAAAACTGGGCTAGTTGAGGGTTAAAAATCCCCTAGTTTTACTACATAAGGATATAATTTCATTAATATTGGGACTTCAAGCTCACTTAAAGTGTCCATTTTGTCTACTTCAATATGTTTCACCAGTTTCATTTTAAAAAGTGAAAAACTCAGCAAGCAGAGGTATAACACACAAAAATAAGTTCTTAAAAGACTAAGATAGCCATAACATTATTAATATTCAAAATTTAAATAGACAGGCATTTCCTTTTAAAAATTCAAAGATTTCAGCTCTATAACCCACATAGTTTGACAGTTACTGGGCTTTAAAGTGGCATAATATCCATAAATTGGGTTTCTGTGGGCATTTTACAATTGTTAAAGAGACCTTAGCAATTAAACTACAGATCTGAAACTTTTTGGGGGGACATACATAACAAACAAAAATCATATATAATACAGTTTAAGACTTGTCACACTAAGCATTTCCAAATAACAGGGCAAAATACGGAAAAAATGTCAAAAAAGGCACTTGGGCGAGTGTCTATGGCCCTCATACACAGGTTAAATGTCTACTAAAAACCTTGATTTTCGGCATATGTAAAAAGGACATAATAATGCATTCCCAGATGGGATTTCAGCTCCATCAATCACATAGTTTAACAGTTACAGGGCTTAAAGGTGGTAAAAAGTCCAAATATTGGGTCATTGTGGGCCTTTTAGAGATCTCGATGTGGCTTTCAAATTAAAGCTTCAGACTTAAAATTTGTTACATACTAAGATTACACATAGAATATGTATCTAATAAAGTTTGAAACTTCTCAGACTTACCATTTCCAAGTTACAGAGCAAAATATGTGAAAAATGTCTTAAAAGGGTCACTCAGGTGGGTGTTAAAGGTCCTCATACACAGGTTAAATGTCTACTTGAAGCCTTGATTTTTGGCACATGTAAAAAGAACATAATAATGTATTCCCAGATGAGATTTCAGCTCTATCAGTCACATAGTTTAACAGTCACAGGCCTTAAAATTGGCAAAAAGTCCAAATACTGGGTCTTTATGGGGCCTTCTAGAGACCTAAATGTGGCCTTCAAATTAAAGCTTCAGACTTAAAATTTGTCACATACTAAGATTACACATAGAATATGCATCTAATACAGTTTGAAACTTCTTAGACTTACCATTTCCAAGTTACAGGGAAAAATATGTGAAAAATGTCTAAAAATGGTCACTTGGGTGGGGATTTATGGTCCTCATACACAGGTTAAATGTCTTCTTAAAGCCTTAATTTTTGGCACATATAAAAATAACATACTAATATCTTCTCAGATAGGATTTGAGCTCTATCAGTCACATAGTTTGACAGTCACAGGGCTTAAAAGTAGCAAAAAGTCCAAATATTGGGTCTTTGGGAGCCTTTTAGAGACCTCAATTTGACCTTCAAAATTAAAGCTTCAGACTTAAAATCTGTTACATACTAAGATTACACACAGAATATATATCTAATACAGTTTGAAACTTCTCAGACTTACCATTTCCAAGTTACAGGGAAAAAGATGTGAAAAATGTCTTATAAGGGTCACTCGGGTGGGTGTTTATGGTCCTGATACACAGGTTAACTGTCTATTAAAGGCCTAAATGTTGGGGCACATATAAGAAAACACATAGATATATTCCCAGATGATATTTAACTTAGATGAGAGACATAGTTTGAAAGCTACAGTGCTTGAAAGTGGCAAAAAGTGCATAAATTGGGTCTCTGTGGGCACTTTTGAGACCTTAAGTCGATCCCTTTGGGTAAACCTACAGCCCTAAAATTTTCTACAGACAAGGATTACATATCAAAGTTATACCTAGCGCAGTTTGAGACTCATCAGAATTATCACTTCCAAATTATAGGGCAAAATATGTGTAAAGTATAGCAAAAAATCCCTAAGTGGGGGTATTTATGGGCCTCAAACACAATTTTCTCCTCAACTTAAAGTCATGATTTTCGGCACATGTACTAAGAACATATTAATGTGTTGTCAGGTAAAATTTCAGCCAGCTGAGCATCATAGTTTGTGACCTACAGGGCTCTAAGTGGCCAAAAGTGCAATTTCTGACCTTAAGGTGGCCATAAGTTCTTTTTTACTGGGAGTTTAAGGTCACCTTAAAATAGGGATCTTCCTTTGGGCACCCTTAACATGTGTACCAAGTTTGAAAAAAAAATATTAATTTCTTTTTGAGTTATTGCGTCCACAAGGAAATTTCTACGGCGGTGGCGGCGGCGGCGCGACGGACCTGAATCCAATATATCCCCGACTTTCGTCTGGGGATATAATAAATGTCTATAATGCTATATACAGTTTCACAAAATAATATGCAGTATAAAGCATCAAAAGTACGATTACTGTGATTTATTTATTTCAGTGAAGGCCTTCCCAAGAATTTATGGCATTTCTTGACCGAATTCTCTGGTTATCTCTGGGCAAGATTTTATTAGAAGTATATTTCACTAGCTAAAATAATAAACTTGTCAAAACGGCTGTCAAGGGAGTCCACTCGATAAAAAAAATTGTTGAAATAAGACCTAACTGGTATTGTTTTGTGTACAAATTCATCTACAAACTTGGATACACTTATTTTATATCACTTCCTGAAGTTTTGGGAGGTAATATTTAATATTTTCAGTTATATTTGGTCCACCAGATTTTTGGGCACAAGGCGTGAGCGATCTAGCATGATAGTTGTTTAAACAGAAATAAATACTCATTTTACGTCACATTTATAAGCAGTGTTATATTGGGAAATTGTAGTTTCAATACTCCTGTCACATATATCCTGAAATACGAGGCTAATAGAAGATTTTTGCTGGATTTTATATTTTCACCAATACTTTTAATATGAAGCGTCAGAACAGGGAGGGGAGCAAATGTGTACCGAGCCATTCTGATGCAGGTGTTCCACTGGAGCAAACCCTATAACCCACCCTACGACTCTTGGGTCGGTTGCAAAAGTCATAGGGTTGTGAAAAAAAGCACGCGAAAATGCTAAGTCGGTTACGAAATCCAAGACAGGTCGCTATACTTACAGACAGGACATGATGAGCATCCCGACAAGATGTAGGTCGGCGACATTTTTTGCACGGCCAGTCGTTGAACTACTTTGGCAAGCCCTAAACCCCTAACAGACAAGCCGGATCACAAACAGACCAGCCATAAGGTCAAACAGAAAAGCCGGGAGCATGTTCCTGACCCTTCACGACAGGACTGATCGTTTTTGTGGGTCGGTATCTAGAATCTGGAACATATCACAATATATAAACCCCCCTCCCCTGTGATGTGCCATTCATTTCACACTTCAAAGATGATGGGAACACATCAAGAGCAACTGATAGATCACTCGAGGGTCCTTTTGTTTTTTACTGAGTTGAATTTATTTTTATACGTTGTGATTTCGACACACAGAAGACAGCAGAACCCAGCACCTGCCCAGCCAGCATCACCACCCTGGATATTGCGGAGAGAGAGTTATAGAAAATTCCATGTCCCCCCATGCATTACATGGAAAACACATTGCTATCAGGAAGCCCAAGAAGTCAGGCAGTGAATCTTCAACTACAAGGGCTACTTCTACCAGGTACTTTTGGCTTTAGTCGATGCAGATTACAAATTCCTGTGGGTCAACGTGGGGGCCAGTGGCTCATCCCCTCTGATGCTCCGATCTTCAATTGCAGCAAACTGAAAAAATTGAGAACGGAACTTTGGGACTGCCACCACCTGAACCACTTGGACCTGGGGGCGCCAGATCTACACTACTTCCTGCTGGGGGACAATGCCTTTGCCCTGATCCCCTGGCTGGTCAAGCCTTACAGTAGACGCCAACTGACCAAAGAAGAGAGAATAGACCTACTGAATTGCAAATTTAACTAGAAATAGGCCGCCCTGTTGATAGTAGATGCGAATAGAAACAGGATAGCATAGAAGAACACACATTATCATGTGTAATGTCCACCCATGAACCTTTTGCCCAAATTGTACAGTAGTCTTACAAGACCCTGTTTCATTTGTAAAATATATCAATGATGCTTAAATATTTGTTAGTGTAGATGTAAATTATTTCAGTTTCATGCCTTTTTGCATTGGTTGGGTTGAAAATTTTGACGAAATCACTCTATCTTGCACGGTTAAGAAGATAGAAGCAAATTCCTGTTTTTCTATTTTTGGCAAAAATTTGAAAATTCAAAATGGCCGCCATTTTTGGGAAAAGGAAATTTTTTTGAAAATTGCCAAAAGTACATTTCTTAGATACCCTATGGGTCGAAAATTTGAACGAAATAACTCTATTTTGCACGGTTAAGGCCAGTTTGTGTTTTTCCATTTTGGGCAAAAATTCGAAAATTCAAAATGGCTGCCAGATTACATTCCTTAGATACCCTGTGGGTTGAAAATTTCGACGAAATCGCTCTATCTCGCATGGTTAAGGAGATAGAAGCAAATTTGTGTTTTGCCATTTTTGACAAAAATTTGAAAATTCAAAAAGGCCGCCATTTTAGGGGAGGGGAAATTTTTTTTAAAATTGCCAAGAATACAATGCTGAAATACCTGTGGGTCGAAAATTTTGACGAAATCGCTTTATCTCGCACGGTTAAGGAGATAGAAGCAAATTTGTGTTTTGCCATTTTTGGCAAAAATTCGAAAATTCAAAATGGCCGCCATTTTTGGGGAAGGGAAAATTTTTTGGAAAATTGCAAAGATTGTATTCCTTAGATACCCTGTGGGTAGAAAATTTCGACGAAATTGCTCTATCTCGCACGGTTAAGGAGATAGAAGCAAATTTGTGTTTTGCCATTTTTGGCAAAAATTCGAAAATTCAAAATGGCCGCCATTTTTGGGGAGGGGAAAATTTTTTTAAAATTACCAAGAGTACAATGCTCAGATACCCTGTGGGTCGAAAATTTTGATGAAATCGCTCTATCTGGCACGGTTAAGGAGATAGAAGGAAATTTGTGTTTTGCCATTTTTGGCAAAAATTCGAAAATTCAAAATGGCCGCCATTTTTGGGGAGGGGAAAATTTTTTGAAAATTGCAAAGATTGCATTCCTTAGATACCCTGTGGGTCGAAAATTTCGACGAAATCACTCTATCTCGCACGGTTAAGGAGATAGAAGCAAATTAGTGTTTTGCCATTTTTGGCAAAAATTCGAAAATTCAAAATGGCCGCCATTCTTGGGGAGGGGAAAATTTTTTTAAAAATTAACAAGAGTACAATGCTCAGATACCCTGTGGCTCGAAAATTTTGACGAAATCGCTCTATCTGGCACGGTTAAGGAGATAGAAGGAAATTTGTGTTTTGCCATTTTTGGCAAAAATTCGAAAATTCAAAATGGCCGCCATTTTTGGGGAGGGGAAAATTTTTTAAAAATTACCAAGAGTACAATGCTCAGATACCCTGTGGGTCGAAAATTTCGACGAAATCGCTCTATCTCGTACGGTTAAGGAGCTAGAAGCAAATTTGTGTTTTGCCATTTTTGGCAAAAATTCGAAAATTCAAAATGGCCGCCATTTTTGGGGAGGGGAAAATTTTTTAAAAATTACCAAGAGTACAATGCTCAGATACCCTGTGGGTCGAAAATTTCGACGAAATCGCTCTATCTCGTACGGTTAAGGAGATACAAGCAAATTTGTGTTTTGCCATTTGTGGCAAAAATTCAAAAATTCAAAATGGCCGCCATTTTTGGGGAGGGGAAAATTTTTTGAAAATTGCAAAGATTGCATTGCTTAGATACCCTGTGCGTCGAAAATTTTGACGAAATCGTTCTATCTCGCACGGTTAAGGAGATAGAAGCAAATTAGTGTTTTGCCATTTTTGGCAAAAATTCGAAAATTCAAAATGGCTGCCATTTTTGGGGAGGGGAAAATTTTTTAAAAATTACTAAGAGTACAATGCTCAGATACCCTGTGGGTAGAAAATTTTGACAAAATCGCTCTATCTCGCACGGTTAAGGAGATAGAAGCAGATTGGTGTTTTGCCATTTTTGGCAAAAATTCGAAAATTCAAAATGGCCGCCATTTTTGGGGAGGGGAAAATTTTTTGAAAACTGTAAAGATTGCATTCCTTAGATACCCTGTAGGTAGAAAATTTCGACGAAATCGCTCTATCTCGCACGGTTAAGGAGATAGAAGTAAATTTGTGTTTTGCCATTTTTGGCAAAAATTCGAAAATTCAAAATGGCTGCCATTTTTGGGGAGGGGAAAATTTTTTGAAAATTGCAAATATTACATTCCTTAAATACCCTCTGGGTCGAAAATTTCGACGAAATCGCTCTATCTCGCACGGTTAAGGAGATAGAAGGAAATTTGTGTTTTGCCATTTTTGGCAAAAATTCGAAAATTCAAAATGGCCGCCATTTTTGGGGAGGGGAAAATTTTTGGAAAATTGCAGATTGCATTCCTTAAATACCCTGTGGGTCGAAAATTTCGACGAAATCGCTCTTATCTCACACGGTAAAGGAGATAGAAGCAAATTTGTGTTTTGCCATTTTTGGCAAAAATTCGAAAATTCAAAATGGCCGCCATTTTTGGGGAGGGGAAAATTTTTTGAAAATTGCAAATATTACATTCCGTAGATACCCTGTGGGTCGAAAATTTCGACGAAATCGCTCTATCTCTTACGGTTTCTGAGATATTAGCAAATTACTCAAAAGTAGTACTGAAAATACACAATGAAGTACCTAAATGGCTATTACTCATGTACTGACAAAGCTATCAGTCCCAAATGCAATACCAAGCGAGCTATGGACATAACAATCTTGTATTCAAAATTGTAGTAAAATATCTTTAATTATTTTGGCTTAAATGCACGGAAACCAATGGGTACTGAAAATAGCTGTACTTAAGTATTACTCAGTAAGCAAAAGAGGTACAACAGCCAAAAGCAATCCCAAGCAAGCTACTGACCCAATAAGCCTGCATACCAAATTTGGTGACAATAGCTCTAATACTTTTCTTTTAAATGAGCGGAAACCATGCGTGACGCCGGACATCGGACGCCGGACATCGGACAACGGACATCGGACGGCGAAAAAAGCAAAAATAATATATCCACCCCCCAGGGGGGTGGACATAATAAGTAAATTGCTTTACCGGTCGGCGGGACTAATCCCGCCAAAACGCCAGAAAAAGACGTCCTGTATATAATACCGACAGGACCGGTCAGCAGTGTGCATTTGTTAGGTGGTGCATCATACTTGCTTCCTGTCCAGACAGAGTGACGTCAGTTCATCTTTTTTGTTGTCTAAACAGATTTAGAAACCTAGTAAGCTGGTAGCAGGGTTGGTTGGGAGGGCCTTGCCTGTCCATTGGATAGGGTTTTAACTTATAACAATTTAATTTGCTTATTAAATTTGCAATTTTATTGTGTTAATACATCCTATCCAATGGACAATTGCTGAATAACTACCGCTTGGTTGGAGGGTAAGTTACTAGGGACTTCGGTGAACTCATAAATGATAAGTAAATTCCCTCTGGCCTAGGTTGACTTTTAGTCAGGCCTATGGTTGGTTACCAGTGCCTGGTTGCTGGGGCGTATACCAACGTTGCCCCCCCCCCTTTTTAACAGACCTGCTCTGAGGTAGGGGAAGAGAGGGATGAGTTCAGTCCCAGAAAGCAATAACCCCCTGAAGGAAGGTATGTAGTTAGTTCCATAAACTATTAACACTGCCTGTATACAAATCTCAATATAAGGGCTAATTGTGGATCTGCTGAGCAGGAACTACTGGGCCCAATTAAAGGAGCTCTGAACCAGTCCAAGCCACATCTTTCAAATAGAACTGTGTGAAGGTGTTATGTTACTTCCAGTGGCCAGCTGAAAAATTGTTCTAACGAGACTCCAAACTGTAATGCCTTAGAAGCAGCAAGGGGCCCTGGCAACATGGGCTTTAACCTGATGTAGGGTGAGGGCCTCCTGACCATAGAGCTCATAACATAGGATCACAGTTGCTTGATCTATGAGCAGATAGTGGCAGGTGAGATGTCTCGTCAAAACCTTTCTAAAGGGAGACAGACTAACTCATTGTTCTGTTTGAGATCCTATCCCAATAAGTAGCACAGTGCTCTGAACAGACATAGGACCTATGAGACTTGAGGGACTTATCCCGAGTTGGGGCCAGGGTTGGTATAACCACTGGGGCCACACTGTCCAGACTCTCCTTGGCCTGCTGGTTCTTGGAAAAAAAGGCTGGGTGCTAGGGAACAAAGACACCTTTGACCAGTCTGACTGGTGTCTGATGTGTTTCTTTTGCCAAGCATGGATCTCACTCTTGTGTTTGTCAGAACCCAGGGTCAAGAGAAAAACAGCCTTGAAGGTCAATGCTAAGGGGTTCCAATGGAGGGGGATGCCCAGGGGGAGGTTCCAGAAGGGGATGCCCCTCCGACCCTTAGGTCTGTCTCTGTAAACTGTCCAAGAGACGAGCAAGATTTTCACTGCGCTGAAATTTATTAGTGAATTACCCAGTTGTCAGCAATGACTGACCTGGTTGATCCTCTTTGAGGAGCCTCAATTCCTATTGCCACTGCCTCAGAGAAGCCCTGTTCCTTGATTGCTGAGGCTCTAGGAGCCATGCATGCAGATCTAATTTTGACAGATTCCTGTGAGGAGTCTGATTAAATGGTTGAGAGAGCAGGTTGGACAGGTACCAAGGAATCTGACTTGACATGATCAAGAGATCCCAGAACCAGGCATGTTGGGCCACTTTGGAGCAATCAGAGTGATTCCCCTGCATGGGTAGTCCTGCAATTTCTCCACCACTGGCCCAAGATGGCTACCAGTGGGAAGGCATATGGGTCCAGATACTCCCATGGCAGGCTGATTGTATCATTGTCCATATTGGGGGATCTGGCCCCATTGATGCAAGTGGAGACAGTTTGTTGTTGAGTCAGGTGGCAAAAATAGGCCCACTTAGGCCTGGTGCCATCAGAAGCATATTGTTTGGAAAAACTCTGACAGGAGGGACCATTCAGTCTGCTCTGTCTAGTTTGCATGAGACTGGATAGCTTGTCTGCTATGACATTTAGCCGTCTGGAATGTGTTTGAACTTGTTTCCTGGAATACCAGGTCAGGATTCTCCATAGTAGGGCACAAAGAGGGCCTGACTTCATCCCCCTCTCTTTCTTCATACAGGCAACCACTGTTGTGTTGTCTGTAGTTATGACAGCAATATTGTTCAACCAGAGGTGTTTGAATTTTTTAAGGGCCAAATAACTGCCTTAGTTCCAGATAGTTTAATGTGTAACTTGCTTCGGGAAGGGACCAGGTTCCCCTTGCAGTGTGTTCTCCTAAGTGAGAACCATACCCTTCTTGATGCATCTGAAAGGATTGAAGAGCATATTTAGCGGTGTAATGGTTGACCCTGAAGCACATTGCCTTCCTGCAGTCACCATTTAAGATGGGGGTGGAGGGAACTGGGGTCACCTTTTCTAGTGATTCTGGTACCCTCCAGCTTCTTCTCCAGCTACCTACTTGCTTCTGTATGGCGGTCAGTAACCCTATCAGGGGAATCAGGTGCCAGACCGGGCATGTAGGTCCGGGGAGAAGTTTCTGGACAAGCATTCATGGTCTACTAACGCTCTAGGGTGGGTCTGACCTTACACTCTTCCAAGCTAATTGGAAGCCTACTAAGTCGAAGACTTGCTCGAGGTCCAGTTCTAATTTTTCATGTTTACCATTCAAACTTACTCCTGACACTGAGCTCCTAGAGAATGTGTATGATGGAGACAGGCTTGCTGGGAACTGGCTTTGACCAACCAGTCGTACTGGTGGATTGTGGTATTTTGTAATGCCACAGTTAGACCTCCTTCGCCGCCACCGAGAGAAGACTCCCATTGTACTGTGAACAGACCAAACGGGAATGACTAAACTGGTGGGGACGACCCTGGATATGAAAAACTCTGGTACTTCCTTGTTGGTGAAAGGGGTGAGGGAGTAGGGAACCTTGAAGTTATCCACTCCCCTTGCTGAACAGAAGTTAATATGGTTCCAAATGTTTCCCAAACTGAATTGTTCAGGATACTGGGCCACTTCTCCAGCCTGGAGATCTGATCAAGCCGGTCATTTCCAGAAAGGTGAGGGTGTAGCCTTCCTGGGAGATTCCTTATGAACTTGGGCTAGCCCCTAGGACAGCAAAAGTTGGAGTCATACTGGTGGATTATGGTACTTTGTAATGCCATAGTTAGACCTCCTTCGCCACCACTGAGAGAAGACTCCCATTGTACTGTAAACAGACCAAAGGGGAGTGACTAAACTGGTGGGGAAGATCCTGGACATGAAAAACTCTGGTACTTCCTTGTTGGTGAAAGGGGTGAGGGAGTAGGGAACCTTGAAGTTATCCACTCCCCTTGCTGAACAGAGGTTAATATGGTTCCAAATGTTTCCCAAACTGAATTGTTTAGGATACTGGGCCACTACTCCTGCCTGGAGATCTGATCAAGCCAGTCATTTCCGGAAAGGTGAGGGTGTAGCCTTCCTGGGAGATTCCTTATGAACTTGGGCTAGCCCCTAGGACAGCAAAAGTTTTGAGCAGGCAGATTTAGCCAAAAAACAGTGTCACCACTGGTGATGGGCTAGACCTCACTGATCCACATAGCCATTTATAACACTGGTGACCCCTGGTCTGATTAACAGATATTGTTCCCATTGCTTGAGTTTTGAAAACTGGAAAAACAGGTTTTACTCTAGAGGGGAAAGCTGAGCTTGCAAACTCAGGCCCACTTGTGGCAGCTGACACTGGTCACAGGTTGGGTAAAAAGGCAATTTGAAACTGGATGGCAAGTCTAAAAGGTGTGGGGTCTGATAAGGGGAGGTTCACTGGTAGTTGTTAGACAAGTCTTGCTTGACAGTCTTTCTCTCATCTTTAGCCACTATCCGACCAGCTAGGTCCTGAAAAGGTAGGCTGGCTGACTGGTCCGGTAGATTGACAGACATTTCACTGGGCACATTGACTGGTCAAAGAATTCCTCTTTAACCAGTTTCCTTAGGCAGCCACTGGTTGGCCTAAATAGCTACTTGGACCCTTAAAGAACTTCTGCTGGTCTGTAGGTCAGTCCTGGAGACCGGCCCAGTACCAGGTTCTAAACGGTTATACGTGAAGCAATGCTCTGTAACCGGTTCCTGGTGGCTCCATAGTTCTGCATAAACTCACCGGAGTTGGCAGAACTGGGTGAACTGAACTACTTCTTAGCAGGGATAGGCTCATATGAAGCAGCCTTTTTCCTGTCCACAGTGGTGGTTCAGCAGCTTTTCTCTGAAACCCACACTCTCTGTAACCGGTCGAACTGGTAGGCTGGCGTCCCTCTGTAACCAAAGTTTTCTGGGAGAAAGCTCTGTAACCAAAGAATTGGGGCAGCACAGGTCTGTGCCTGGTTACTTCACCAGTATCTCTAGTTCTTGTGAAGCAACTGTCAGTGAAGGTTGTGTAAGCCGGCACCCGGTCGGTAGACTCTGTAACCGGTTAAAGGAATTTTTCTGAAGAAACTTCCTGTCCAACTAACTTGTCACAATAAATTCTCTGTAACCGGGAAACCTCTGTCACCAGTGAACCTGTTGTCAGCACTGGATTTGAAGCTGGTTTCTTGCCAGTAAGGATGGGAACAGCAGATTTCTCCGGAACCGGCAAATACTCCCGAACCAGTACACCTGCTGTCCTTACTGGACTTGTTCACTGTAGCTGCCTTCTTGCCAGTAATGGTTGGAATAGCACGTTTCTCCGTAACCGGTAATTCTCTGTAACCAGTAGCCCTGGTGGGTCACCAGCAACTCTCTGTAACTGGTAATCCTGTTTAACCAGTAGCCCTTGCTAGATCTCTGTGTGAGCACAACCAGCAGTGTGAGCAGAACTGGTGCTGGTATCCCTCATCACTGGCTGGTTAGAGACCCTACCGGTAACCTGAACAGGACTGGTACTGGTCCAAAAATCTGCACTGGGGAGATAAGGGTCTCAATGGTCACAGCAACTTCTGGTAGGTGAACCCTCTGAGCAGCCTCACCGGTGGTCTGAACAAGACTGGAACCAACAGTCACACCAGAGGAGGTTCCAGGATCAAAAAAGGGCTGATCACTGGTAACCACTGAAGGAGGAACATCACTGGAACCGGTACCCCCAACAGTCACACCAGAGGACAGGCCACTGGTGGAGGTTCCAGGATCAAAAAGGGCTGATCACTGGTAACCACTGAAGGGGGTTTCTTCACAGGACCAGCCCCCACTGGTAGTCTGAACAGACCTGGTACGGGTAAAACAGCCATCAATTCTTGCTAGCTAGCAGGGGACCCCACCGGTAATCTGAACAGACTGGAACTGGCAAAACTCATCACTAGGGGTCCCCACCGGTAGTCTGAACAGAACTGGTACCGGTAAAACTCACCACTTCAGCTGAACCAGTCATGCTTGGGGGTCTGCTTGCTGGTAGTTGTGTTGAGATCTGTGAAGTCAGTGCAAGTCACATGACCGGCACTTCAAAAAAAATCGCAGATTTCTGTGACCACTTGTCATCTAATTCTTCAGGCCAACAGAAGAGTTGCTGGATTTCTTCTTGCCAGTTACAAGTAGATGTTGAATAATAAAAGGTCGTCTTCTGATGATAAAAATTTCTGTTGAAAACACGATTCCTCCATTGTTAAATGCGTATCACATGACCAGGTCCGTGTCGCATGACAAGCACAAGCTGGAAGTGATGACGTCAGGCGATGCATTCTTCTTTTCTTCTAATTTCTTCTCGACGACATACACTCTGTGTTACTCGACTACATAGAAGTAAATGGAGGGTGAATTGTGGCAAATATACACTTCTGTTCAGAAGAGGGAATGCTGCAGGGACGACACGCTCTCACCCACGGCCAAGTCACGACAACAAGCACCAAGAAATTCTTCAAAAACTGGCCATAAAATGCTGGATAATGCCTCGTTTAAGTCCTGGAGAGGCCATGATATGTAAGTAACACAATCTATATATTTTCAGATGAAAATAAGCTTTAATTTCGTAGAATAAACTGTGTTTTCTTCAAACTTGGAGGTCACTTCAAAAAACATGTCTGCACACTACACGCACCAAACGAAAAAGATGAACTGAATTCACTCTGTCTAGACAGGAAGCAAGCATGATGCGCTACCTAGCGAATGCATACTACTGACTGGTCCTGGGACCGGTCGTGCCAACCGGTAAAGCAATTGTCCATTGGATAGGATGTATTAATGCAATAAAAAGACTACTTCAATCATGTGGGGGCGCTGGCTGGGCAGGAGGACAGAGTTTAAGAAGACTGAGGGGGAGAACATGCTGTCATCTATCAGTCCTTTTCAGGACTACCCAAATAATCCAAGAAATTTAATTTAGCAAAGTGTTGCACAAAAAATAACCCCAAATTTCCAACAATTTATTGCAAATTCAATTTTACCAAAATTATTCCCTATCACGAACAAAAATCCTTCACAAAGTCAGTTCACAGGTCCTCAGTTTACAAAGTTGACATCCCACCCCAACATGACCTGGCTTTATTCTCAGACAAAAAATTAAAAAAAAAATAACTTACAAAGTAGCAGGGAAAAAAAACAGTTTCCAAATAAATTTTAGCCCCCAGATACCTAAAAGAGAAACAACTTAAGTTTGAGGAAACATTTTTTCACAAGAATTAAAAACAAGAGGAGAGTGCCCGTGAACGGGCACTGTGTCAGCTGACTGAGTGTTTTTGATTTGTGAAGGTAATAATGAGAGGAAAGCATAATTATCAGGGAAAGTGCTGTACAGAAGTACAGTAAATGGTAATTGAACAGCATGTTCGAAAGGAATTCCGAAGCTGACAGAAGGACAAAAAAGTTGTGCCCTGCAAATGATATTATGAAGGAAAATAACAAGGTAACTGTTTAAGTGTAAAAAGTAGGTTAAAATATATTTAAAGAAATACTGCAAATGCAGTATCCTCGTTCGACCTTGAAGGGGTCCAAGGTCAAATCCAACCATGCAAAAACATTCCCAGCCCATGATTTCCTATAAGTTGGTTTACCATCCCAAATCTCTAGGACCAATAATAAGCCAGTTATTGACACTTTTAATTTTGGCTATCCTTTTTTGATCTTAAATGATGGGTCTAAGCTCAAATCAGACCACACCAGAAGCTTCCCACCCCATGATTTCCTATAGGTTGGTTTACTATCCCAAACCTCTAGGATCAATAATAAACGAATTATAAGCGATTTCAAGTTTCGCTATCCTTGTCTGACCTTGAAGGAGGGGTCCAAGGTCAAATCTGACCACACCAAAAGAATCCCAGCCCATGATTTCCTATATGTTGGTTTACCATCCCAAACCTCTAAGACCATTAATACGCGAGTTATAAGCACTTTAAGTTTGGCTATCTTCATTTGACCTTGAAGGAGGGGGTCTAAGGTCAAATCCGACCACACCAAAAGATTCCAGCCCATGATTTCCTACAGGTTGGTTTACCATCCCAAACCTCTATGACCAATAATAAGGGACATATAAGTACTTTTCATGACTGTGGTGGCCATCTTGTTTTTCAAAATGAGGCCAAAAATAGTGTTTTTGATTTGTGAAGGTAATAATGAGAGGAAAGCATAATTATCAGGGAAAGTGCTGTACAGAAGTACAGTAAATGGTAATTGAACAGCATGTTCGAAAGGAATTCCGAAGCTGACAGGACAAAAAAGTTGTGCCCTGCAAATGATATTATGAAGGAAAATAACAAGGTAACTGTTTAAGTGTAAAAAGTAGGTTAAAATATATTTAAAGAAATACTGCAAATGCAGTATCCTCGTTCGACCTTGAAGGGGTCCAAGGTCAAATCCAACCATGCAAAAACATTCCCAGCCCATGATTTCCTATAAGTTGGTTTACCATCCCAAATCTCTAGGACCAATAATAAGCCAGTTATTGACACTTTTAATTTTGGCTATCCTTGTTTGATCTTAAATGATTAATTAAGCTTTACATCCATTTCTCTCATAAAAATGCCTCGGCGGCTCTCGCCAGGCTTAATGCCTGCCTTCTTGATGTGCAACGATGGATGTCTCTCAGTAAACTGAAGCTTAACCCAGGAAAAATGGAGTTCATTGTCTTTGGCTCTAAGTCTCAGCGTCTGAAGATTTCCTCCTACTTTCCTGTTAGTATCTTTGGCAGCCTTATTCATCCGGTTGATTCTGTTAGAAATCTAGGTGTATGGTTCGATGCAGATTTTTCATTCTCTGAACATGTCAAGAGGACTTGTAAAGCGTGTTTTCTCCAGATGCGTGACCTTCGTAGAATAAGACAGTATCTCACTACGGAAGTGGCAGTCCTAGCTGCAAATGCCTTGGTTAGTAGCCATCTGGACTACTGTAACTCTCCTTTTAGGAGTTTGTCATGTTTCAATCTTCACAAATTGCAAAGTATTCAGAATACCCTTGCTCGTATTGTTACAAACCATAGAAGATATGCTCATGTTACGCCCATTCTGAAACAACTCCACTGGTTGCCCGTGAAGTATAGATGTATGTTCAAAACTGCAACTCTAGTATATAAATTTCTACATAGTGGCTCCCCTTCCTACTTTCAACCTTACTTGTCTCACAGTAGTAGTTCCTATAGTACCAGGCGTAGTCACCCAGATTGTCAATATCTTACTCTTCCTCCTTTCCGCCCGTCAGTCTTTAAGTCTGTCAAACATTTTGATAACAGCTTTGCCTTTGATGCTCCTAGAATCTGGAATGAACTCCCTCATGATGTAAGTAAGTAAGTAAGAAACACTTATATAGTGCCGAATTTGATGTAAACATCCTCTAAGGCGCTGATGTGCAAAAAGGGATAGTCCAGTTCCAGAAAGATGTCTGTTTCCATATTAGCGTCCGGTAGGGGAGATAGGCTATGGTGGAGGATAAGCCAATCTAAAAAGGTATGTTTTCAACTGTTTCCTGAAACCAGAAATGCTTACTATGGTTCTGATGGCTTGAGGAAGCTTGTTCCACTCTGTGGGAGCCCCTGCTATGAAACTGCGTAGCCCTGAGCGTTTATTTGGTTTAGATGAGGAAATTGATAGGCGATTGCCCCGTGTGAGATCACTCCGCCTAATTAGAGCGGAGAGATATGGAGGTTGGCTCAAACGGAAGTGGCAGTCCTAGCTGCAAATGCCTTGGTTAGTAGCCGTCTGGACTACTGTAACTCTCTTTTTAGGAGTTTGTCATGTTTCAATCTTCACAAATTGCAAAGTATTCAGAATACCCTTGCTCATATTGTTACAAACCATAGAAGATATGCTCATGTTACGCCCATTCTGAAACAACTCCACTGGTTGCCCGTGAAGTATAGATGTATGTTCAAAACTGCAACTCTAGTATATAAATTTCTACATAGTGGCTCCCCTTCCTACTTTCAACCTTACTTGTCTCACAGTAGTAGTTCCTATAGTACCAGGCGTAGTCACCCAGATTGTCAATATCTTACTGTTCCTCCTTTCCGCCCGTCAGTCTTTAAGTCTGTCAAACATTTTGATAACAGCTTTGCCTTTGATGCTCCTAGAATCTGGAATGAACTCCCTCATGATGTAAGTAAGTAAGAAACACTTATATAGTGCCGAATTTGATGTAAACATCCTCTAAGGCGCTGATGTGCAAAAAGGGATAGTCCAGTTCCAGAAAGATGTCTGTTTCCATATTAGCGTCCGGTAGGGGAGATAGGCTATGGTGGAGGATAAGCCAATCTAAAAAGGTATGTTTTGATCTGTTTCCTGAAACCAGAAATGCTTTCTATGGTTCTGATGGCTTGAGGAAGCTTGTTCCACTCTGTGGGAGCCCCTGCTATGAAACTGCGTAGCCCTGAGCGTTTATTTGGTTTAGATGAGGAAATTGATAGGCGATTGCCCCGTGTGAGATCACTCCACCTAATTAGAGCGGAGAGATATGGAGGTTGGCTCATATGTATTGCTTTATAAATGAGATTATATTTGAACAGTATACGGTAATGAATGGGGAGCCAGTGTAGTTTGTGCAGGAAGGGTGTAACATGACAGTATTTATTTAGCTTGCACACCGTCCGACAGAAGGCATTTTGAACTCTCTGTAGTCTGCTAGTATATGCCTTTTTTGTGTTGTACTCTTGTATTTACTTTTAACACAGGGCTATTTGTTTAACCAGTGGATTACAGACTTTTACCATGACATCAAAATTGCAAATTTAATAAGTAAATTAAATTTTTATAAGTTAATACCCTATCCAATGGACAATAGCTTATCCGGTCGGCGCAGACCGGCCCGCCAAACGTCAGAAAAAGACGTCCTGTGTCTCCACCGGCTAGGCCGGCCCAGTTCTGTGCACTCGCCAGATGGCGTGTCGTACTTCCTTCCTGTCTAGACAGCGTGACGTCATAGCATCTTTTTCGTTGTCTAAACCTATTAGACCCCTAGTAAGCTGATAGCGGGGTCGGTGGGAGGGTCTTGTGTGTCCATTGGATAGGGTATTAACTTATAAAAATTTAATTTACTTATTAAATTTGCAATTTTATTGCGTTAATACATCCTATCCAATGGACAATAGCTGAATAACTACCGCTTGGTAGGCGGGTAAGCTACTAGGGACTAAAACTTGAACTCTGGTTAGAATAATGACCATTTCTTCCTAAAGCCTGGGTAGACCTTTAAGTCAAAAACCCCTTTAAGGCTATGGTCGAATATCATCATCCGGTTATCCGGAAGGGAACCGTCAGAATCGACCTTGCCCCCCCCCCCCCCCCCCCCCTTTTTAACAGACCTGCTCTGAGGTAGGGGAAGAGAGGGATGAGTTCAGTCCCATAAAATTAAGTCTCCCGGAGAAAGTACGTGAGATATTTTTTTTTTTTTTTTTTTTTTTTTTTTTTTTTTTTTTGCTCCTTAACTATCTGTGCAATATATATACAAATATGTACAAATATTTACATAGGTACAAATCTCCTCTAGGTACCGGCCTGCTGGTGGATCTGCTGAGCAGCCACAACCGGTCCAGGATGGTAGAGCTCTGAGTCAGCCCAAGCCACATCCTTCAGATAGAATTGGGTGAAGGTATTATGAGATTTCCAATGGCAGGCTGCTAAGATCTGCTCTAAGGAGACCCCCGACTGGAAGGCCTTAGAAGCAGCAAAGGCCCTGACATCATGGGCTTTAACCTGATGTAGGGTGTGGGCCTGATGATCAGAGAGCTCATAGCATAGGATCACCGTTTGTTTGATCCATGAGGAGATAGTGGCAGGTGAGATGTCCTTGTCGAAACCCTTCTTGAAGGAGACAAAGACTAACTGCTGGTGTTGTCTGAGGTCTGAAGTCCTATCCAGGTAGTAGCGCAAAGCTCTGACTGGACACAGGGATCTGTCAGACTTGAGGGATTTATCCAGGGTAGGAGCCAGGGCTGGTATGACCACTGGGGCTACACTCTGTGGACCCTCTTTGGCCAGCTGATTCTTGGATAGAAAGCTGGGAGATGGGAAAAGGGACACCTTAGACCAATCGGATTGGTGTCTGATGTTTTGGTGCTGCCAGGCATGGATCTCACTCCTTCTTTTACCTGAGCCCAGGGCCAACAGGAAGACAGTTTTGAAGGTCAGATGCTTCAGAGATGCTTCCCGAAGAGGTTCGAAGGGAGCCTTTGTTAGCTGGTGTAGTACCAGGGAAAGGTTCCAAGAGGGAATCCCCCTGCGCCCTTTGGGCCTGTCTCTGTGGAAGCTTTCCAAGAGACGAGTGAGATTATCATCTTTACTGATATTAATTGCTGTATTACCTAATTTGTCAGCAATGGCAGACCTGTATCCATCAATGGTGCTTGGTTGTAACTTCTTGTCCTCAAAGAGGTACATGAGGAAGTCAGCCACCGACTTTACAGGTGGTGCTCTGAAGTCCACCTGATTAGTGAGGCACCACTTTGTAAAAATGGCCCACTTTGCCTCATAGACTGATCTGGTAGATCTTCTTTGAGGAGCCTCAATTCTTGCTGCCACTGCCTCAGAGAAGCCCTGTTCTTTGATCTTTGTGGCTCTAGGAGCCAGGCATGGAGATTTAGATTTGTCAGATTTCTGTGAGGGATCTGACTGAAGGGCTGTGTCAGCAAGTTGGGTTGGTCGGGCAGGCTGAGAGGGACCCGACTGGACATGGTCACCAGGTCCCAAAACCAAGGCATGTTGGGCCACCCCGGAGCAATCAGAATGAGTCTCTTGCAAGGGGAGTCCTGCAACTTCTCCACCACTTTGCCCAATATGGCGGTCGGTGGAAAAGCGTATGCATCCAGATCCTCCCAAGGTAGGGTGAGTGCGTCCACTGCTACTGCCAGAGTGTCCGGCACTGGAGACACGAATCGAGGTAGTTTGTTGTTGAACCTTGTGGCAAATAGGTCTATCTGTGGCCGGTGCCATTTTCTGCACAATTCCCGAAAGATGTCCGGAAGGAGGGACCATTCTGTTTGGATGGTCTGATTTAGCCGGGATAGCTTGTCTGCTATCACATTTAAACGGCCAGGGATATGTCGGGCCTTTAGGGTCACTTGTCGCTGGGAACACCAGGTCAAGATCCTCCATAGTAGGGCACACAGTGGGCCCGACTTCATTCCCCCTTCTTTGTTTATGTAGGCCACTACTGTAGTATTGTCTGTGGCCACTAGGACAATCTGGTTTGTGCAAAGGTTTTGGAACTCTTTTAGGGCTAAGAATACTGCTTTTAGTTCCAGATAATTTATGTGCAGCTTGCTTTCCGGCACTGACCAGGACCCTCTTGCAGTGAACTCGTTTAAATGAGCGCCCCACCCTTCTTTTGATGCGTCTGTAAAAATTTGCAGAGCATGCTGTATGGGGTGTAATGGCTGACCTTGAAGCACATTGCTTTCGTCTAGCCACCACTGTAAATGTGGGTGCAGGGATCTGGGTAAAGGAATAACTTTTTCCAGGGATTCCGGTACTCTCCAATTGTTTTTGAGATGCCACTGTATGGGTCTCATGTGTAAACGGCCTAGGTGAACTTGTTTCTCTGTGGCCGTTAACAGACCTATCAAGGACATGAACTGCCGGACTGGACAGGCCGGTAGTGAAAGTAGTGTTTGTATTTTCCCTTGAAGGCTCTGCCACCGGTCCGGTGTCGGTCTGACCCGGCCGGACCTGAGGTCGAACTGGTAGCCGACAAAGTTGAATACCTGTTGGGGCTCCAGTTCCGATTTTTCTAAATTTACTAGCCAGCCTAGATCCTGGCACATCTTGACCAGGATCCGGGTATGCTGGAGACAGACTTGGTGGGTTCCGGCTCTGACCAACCAGTCGTCTAGGTACTGGTGGATCCTTATACCCTTGTGTGTGGCCATCAGTTTCACCTCCTTTGCCAATACGGTGAACTCCATGGGTGCTGTGGACAGACCAAAGGGCAGTGCCTTGAACTGGTAAGTCCGACCCTGGACATGAAATCTGAGATATTTCCTGGACTGTTCCTGTATTGGTATATGGAAGTAGGCATCCTTGAAGTCTACTGAGGTTACCCACTCCCCTTGTTGGAGGGATGTCCTGATGGTTTCCGGTGTCTCCATTTTGAACTTTTCCACCTTGAGGAAGGGATTTAGTTTGCTTAGGTCTAGTATGGGTCTCCACTTGTTGTTGGGTTTGGGTACCAGAAAAAGTCGGTTGAAAAACCCTAAAGATGTTTGATTTTGGACTAGCTCTATTGCATTTTTGTCCATAAGCTGATGTAATGCCTCCAACAGGTAGCTGTTCCTGTGGGGATTGACATAACGGCTTATGACAGTGGGGGACCTTGTGAGGTTTGGCCGGATCCGAAAGGGGAGGGTGTAGCCCTCTCTCAGGATTTGAATTATTTTCGGTCCGGCACCCCTCTCCAACCAAGTTAGCCAAAAGTTTTGAAGTCGGGCCCCTACAGGCAGATTTGAGACAACATTCATGGCATTTGTTACAGGTTGAACACAAGAGAATTGAATGACAGAAGAAGCACCTTTGACATATTTTAATTTGCTTTTTTGACTGATGACAACCTGCTGACCCGGGACTTAGCTCTCTCTTTTGGGAGTGCCCGGGCGCAGAATGAACATGGTTTACAGCAAGATGCTTTACATTTAAACTTAAACAGTTTATTGTCTTTCTGGGTAGTGCACTTGTCCGGGTCAACAGCCTGTCCGGTAACAGATTTACACAGTAATTGTCATTTATAAGGCTGTTGACCCTTGGCAGGACGCGATGAGTACTGCCGCTTGCCTTTATTTCTCTTGTTATGGCCACGTGAGAGGTTCTTCCAAGCCGGCCTATCCGGCTGTCTGTTGTCTGGTTTAGTTTCCGGCCTTTCATAAGGGTGGAAGCGATTTTTCTTATATGTTGAGACAGACCGACCCTTTTCAGAAGCACTAATGTCCTCCTCGGCTTGTTTTAGTACACTATCCGGAAATAGGGTGGAGAGGTGGAGAGGTGCTGTTCTAAGAGCTGCCATAGTATCCGCTTTAATTCCAGCCTTCAAGTACGCTAGGTACGAATCTCTCCTGAGTAAGGTGGTGTTGGCCATGGTCACAAAAACAAAGTCTGTTAAATGTTCCATGGACTTGGCCATGGCCTGGCAGATACTAGCATTAAAGTCCAGAAGGAACTGCATTTCCTCTGTGGCTTCTGTCACCTTGGAAGCTGACTTCCCTTTCTGTTCTGATCTAATTGTCTTTAACTGAGACTGTATGTCCTGCTGCACTTTAACTAAACAGCGGTTGAAACCTGCAGCCTGATTGCAGATAACAGACGACTCCCGTGCACTTTTCTCCCACTTCCTCAAGGAGTCTTGAGAGATTGGCCGCGATTGGGGAGGGCTGGTGGCGATTCCGGCCTGTCTTGCTATCCTCAGGTAGCCACTGTTTACTTTAGCTGCATCTGAGCTCCAGGATGACACCGTATCATCAGTACTCTTAGTTTGCTGGTGGGCCCCATACCACTTGGCCTGAGATCTTGGGGGTTTAAGGAACTGATCCCTGTGCAAACCACCGGCTTCTGCCCCACGGGATGGGTAACCATCTGTAAGAGTCAGGTTCAGTTTAGAGATTTTTCGGCAAAGCCACTCATCTGTTGGAAGTTGAACTGAAACCTTGCCCTGGGTTTGCATCTTAGGCCCGGCAAAAGGGTTATCATCTGAAGAGCCGGCAGCAGATTCCATATCAGGGATGTGGGTCCATCCCATGTAGCTTCTGATGCCCCTCATTGTCTCACGGTATGACTGCTCTTCTGACAATGTTTGTTCGGGGTCGTTACCGGCATCCGGATCCTCTGATAACTCGCCCTCCTCTACAAAAATGTCCAGGGGAGGCTGGTCAGATTGTTCACTGTCCGACTCTGAATCACTAGTGTCCTTTCTGGTCGGCTGGAAGGCACTGGAAGGTTTATCAGAGGTTGAAGGTCGGTCAGCTTTCTTAGAAGAGGCCGGTGGGTCGGTGATAGCACCTACAGCAGGTCGGTCTGAAGATGTGGCCGGTAGATCAGAAGACTGGGTAAAAGGCTGGTCGGCAGGGTTGATAAAGGGCTCAGACCTGGTGACATTAGCTGGTGGCGAGTGGGTAGGGACCACCTTCACAGTGCTGAATGTCGGTTCCTGCTGAGGTCGGTCTAGGGTCTTAGCTAGTAAGAGAGCCTCAAGCCGGTTGAACCGGTCCGACCATTTCTGATCCATCTCCTGAAATTTCTGGTCGGTGGAAACTGCAGCCGCAGTTGAGGTAGAAGGCTTGGGTTTAACCGACTTCTTCTTTTCCTCTACCCTTTTCTTTTTCTCTGCTGGTTGTGCACTCAAACCAGTGTCCTGGCCATCCACTGCCCTTATTACCGACACTCGTGCCGGGTCCACAAGGGTGGGACTGAGAGTGACTGACGCTGAAGAAGATGAATCTTTCTTAGATGGTGTAGATTCCGCCTTATCCCGCTTCTCCTTTTTAAGTTTATATGAAGGGGTTGCTAACTGGGAAGCTTGCTCTGGAGTAAGGGTTTTACAAAGCTGACATTCACCATTAGGGTTCTCCACACAGGGGTCCTTACCCTTCTTCTTGTCGCGACAGCGTGCACAAAAACTGTGCAAGTCAAAGCCAGCCATCATGTGGCCACGACCCCCCCTACGTTGACTTGGAGAAGACATGAAGGTCTATAAGGTGTGAAGAATCCGTAGATAAAATTTCACAACACTTTAGCAACTAATCTGGCAAAAAAAACTGAAATTAAGCTCAGAAAAAATATTTGTGTACACTTGAACATGCGCCAAACGAAAAAGATGCTATGACGTCACGCTGTCTAGACAGGAAGGAAGTACGACACGCCATCTGGCGAGTGCACAGAACTGGGCCGGCCTAGCCGGTGGAGACACAGGACGTCTTTTTCTGACGTTTGGCGGGCCGGTCTGCGCCGACCGGATAAGCTATTGTCCATTGGATAGGATGTATTAACGCAATAAAATAAAGGTTTTGAAATCACTTTTCTTAAACGTCTGTTGATTTGAAATATATGATATGTACCGGTATGTTTGTTCTTCTTTGGTAGAGTCCTGTTATAAGAATTATTAAGCACATTTAGTTATACATTGTAAATTTGAGAACTGCAAGACATTTTGAAACATTCCATTATTCATTTGTGTAATACTAGAATAGCACCGTCTAAAATACAACTAATCTATTCTTAATAATACTTTGTCTTTGTTCACACTACATCTAATACTGCTCACCGACTATATACTGAAGGGGAAAAAATTTTGACTATAAGTAGATAATACATTGACTTTAAGATCACTAAGCATACACACAGTTATACACGTATATAAGTAGAAGTTACAAAAGCAGATTCAGGTTACAATCTTTAGTCCATTGTTATGTCTTTTTGAGTGTATATGGTTCATTGACAAAAAGTTTTATGACTCAATGTATCTGTCTGGTTTTCTAATCACTATGCCTTTCCTTGTTGTAACTTTGGGGCTTTGTTCTATAGGTTTTTCTTTCTTTTCATTTGCACATTTGTCTTTCATAATTTCTGGCCCATTAGCAAAACTTACAGCAACATTTTTGTTTCCAGACACTCTTGGTGTAGGTTTAACTTTTGCACAAATATTTTCAGTTTCAAAAATTTTTGGCATGTTTTTAAAATTTGCACTCACATCATTTGACTCACTAAAGCTACGCATATAGACCTGTTCAGTCCTGTTATCATTGCTTGATGGTCGAATGTGACCACTGTTCCTGCGAAGACGGTGAATTTGGCACTGCACAGTGCACAATATAGCTACGTGGTTCCTTTGCCTTTTCAATAATTCTTCCTGGGATCCATTTGTCATTACCAAGGACTCAGACATTTTGGTTGAAACACCAAGAGTTGGTAATGGGTGGCGATGCATATTGTTGTAGTAGAGTCCTCTTGAAGTGGACTCGCACATTTGTTCTCTTGCATATTGATCCTTTGAAGAGACTTCACTATGGCTTGGCAGCACAGTTGCCAATTTCCTGTTGAATAGCAGTTCACCTGGGCTTGGGATATTGCCATCTAATGATGTTGCACGGATATCTAAGAGGGCTAGGTTAATGTCCTCATTGTTCTGTATGCACTTTCTGATGACAGGTTTGATCCATCTTATCTGTCTCTCAATAAAGCCATTGGAAGGGGCATATCTTGGACTGGATTTTGTGTGTTTGATGCCCCAGGCATCACAAAAGTCTTTGTAGGCCTTTTGATAACATGGGCCACTACCACTTACTATTTCACGGACTCTCCCAAACATTCCAAGAACTACCTTGGTACATTTCACCACTGTTGAAGCTTTGGCATCATCCAATTCCTTGAAAATGGGGTAACGGCTGAAATAATCTGATATGATGAGGAAGACATTGATGATGAATAAGTCTGTTCCTATCTTGATCCAGGGCTGTGAAGATTTTTTGTGCATCATGAGAGGTTCCTTGATTGGATTTCATTTATGACCTCAATTTCCTCACTTCTTGCCATATTTGGTAGGCGAGAAAGGACATCTGCAATCATCATGGTTTCACCTTGCCTGTATTTCACAGTATAGTCGTAGCCTTGAATTTTGATCATTATCCATTGCAAGCGAGGAGGTGCTGTGTGCAATGGTTTCTTGAACAACATCTCAAGGGCTTTGCAGTCTGTAATGACTGAATTTTCTTCCATAGACATAGTGGTGAAAGCATTGAATCCTGTGGACAACAGCGAGGCATTCGCATTCCACATTGCTATACTTGGATTGTGTTGGTGAAAGGGCTTTACTTGCAAATGCAATAGGAGTACCTTACTGTACCAGACAGCTTCCAAGACCACATCCTGAGGCATCAGCTTTGATGAATGTATTTTCATCAGATGGGTCATAATATATGAGGCCAATGTTGGCTGCCACTATTTCTTTCAGGTTGTTGAATGCGGATTTGTGCTCAGGCAACCATATAAATGAGGCATCTTTCTTCTGTAGGTCACGAAGACAATCAGCTTGTGATGAAAGTTTTGGAATATGGTTAAACAGAAAGGTTAAGAGGCCTAGGAATTTTTGGAGCGTTTGTTTGTTGGTTGGGCTTTCCATCTTTTTGATGTCTTCCACTTTGTTATGATCTGGAAACATACCTTTATCTGTGTACAAATGTCCAAAGAATGTTATTCTGTCCATTTTGATTATGCATTTTGCAGAGTTAATTCGGAGACCTTCCTTCTGTGCAACTTTCATAAATTCCAGAAGCCTACAGTCATGTTCTTCCTCGGTTTCACCAAAGATGACAATGTCATCACTTATGCCGACACAGCCAGCGCATTGTTCTGTGATATTGTCAATTTTCTTCTGGTATACATCTCGACTTACATTTAATCCAAATGGTAGCCTCAGCCATTTGTATTTCTTTCAGGTAGGCCCTCGGAAGGTAAGTAGTTCTTGTGACTCTGGAGCAACCTTACATGCCCAGTAGCCAGCTTTAGCATCAAGTTTTGTAAACACTTTGGCTTTTGTAAATGAGGGTGTGATTTCCACTATTGTCAGAATCTTGTGGGGAAATCTTTTGAGTGCCTTGTTTAGTTTCTGTGGGTCAAGACATATCCTTAGACTTTGGTCTTTTTTCACTGTGTAGGCAAGTGAACTACACCACTCTGTGTTTCCCTCGACTTCAGCTATGATATTTTTGTTTGCCATAGCATCTAATTCCCCTTGGATTTTTGACCTGACGTGGATTGGATATTTGCATGGTGGGTCGATGAATGGTTGTGCGTCTGGTTTGATGTATAATTTTTCTTCACCGACAAAAAATCCAATGTCACCAAAACAGTCTGGGAACCTTGATCTCAGGTCAGCTATGCCTTTAATTTGGTGTTGTGGTGTTGCCTTGGCTGGGTTATTGATAACATCAAGGTTGAGTTGCACAATTTCCAGTTTTTTGCAGAAGGCAGTCCAATAACCACTGGGCCTGTGACATCTACAAGGTAAAATTTGGTGTCCTGGTAGGATGTTTGGCATTTCTTTCTAACCATGAGGTGCAGGGATCCAAGACATTTTTTTTGTTTCCACTGTACGAAGTGAGCTTCATGTTAGGTTCTGGTGTGATGATGCTCTCCAGGGGAAAATCTTTGAACATTTGTTGGTACGTTCTTAGAGGTAATGTGTTACCATCAGCTCCTGTGTCCACTTTGAGTTTGATCATGCCTTGTACTCTTGGTGAGTCATGCATAACATCTAGGGTACTAAAGGCTTCCCTTTGTACAATTGAATGCACTTCTGTATTGGACATCTCTATGGTATCAAATACCTCAACATCTGACATTTTGTCTGCTGATAAATGTATTTCATGGTTTGAGTGTCCTTATACTTTGATCGTGGACGGTTCTGTGGATAACATCTTTTGTTGCTTGCTGGACCTCTGGAACGATTCCTTCTGGTTGGTTTCTGTGGGCCTTGAGGTCGCGACTTTCGGCACATGCTATAGTAATGGCCTAGATTACCACATCCTTCACATTCATAGTAGTATGCAGGACATCTCTTTGGCATGTGTGTCTTTCCACAATTTCCACAAGATCATGTATGTTTTCTTGCTTTGTGTTTGGCAGCATCAACTTTTGTATCATTATTGGAGACTGACGTTGAAATTAATGATGTCTGTGATGCAATGACTGCTTCATACTGGCGACCTAGTTCAATAGTCTGAGCTATTGTGTATGTATTATCTTTGGTCAGCAAATCTTTTCTGAAATCCTCCATTGGTGTTGACAGTATCACCATCTCGATTAGGTGGTCAATAAGTTCTTCGAGTGGGAATTTACATGTGGTAGATTTTTCTCTTCGACGAGATATGTAATCAGTGATTGACTATTCAGGTTTTTGGTGCATTGTTTGGAACTCTAAACGGTGGACCCTAAATGAAATGTTGACCGAGCCATCTAGTAGTCCTTCCAGGAGCTCAAAAATCTTCCTTGGGTCCTTCTTGTCATCACCTGACAGACCCGATGATAGGATACGTCACATGACTTCATCACCGACCACTATTTGGAGTTTTGTGGCCTGCTTTGTGTCACTTGTTGTTTCTTGGTCAGCATAAGCCTGGCTTTGAAGGCCTTGAATGATTCACTTAAGGGTTCATGCTTCCAGTCTAACATTGGCATTTTTGAGGCCATTTTTAAAGTTATCAGCTGTAGCAACACAGGTAGGTCTGTCAGTGTGGTTTTATTTAAGATATATAAGATGGTATAATGATTATACCTTCTGCTGGTGTGTTGCCTTTAAGTAGAAAACACCGCTGCCACAATGTTGTAAGTTGGGTGCATGGGGAAATTGACAAGTTAACAGAGACACAACCTCTACTGCTTCTAGGCATAAGTTGGCCGCGGTCATAAGTTGGCCGCCACTCTTTAAATTTGTAGAAATTTCAAGATTTGGTGATAGCGGCCAACTTATGACCGCAGCCAACTTATGCCTAGAAGCAGTATCAAACTATGTTTATTGTTCATTTTAACCACACCATAGATGTCAAGGACATAGGTAGTACCCACAACCGAACAGTCGATAATATACATAATTGCTGTTAATATTATAACAGGTTTGATATTTCACCAACTCTCCCTGACAGGCCAGGAAACTACAATGGACCCTGTAATCATTGGTCCCGACTCTCCAAAAATGCATAGTTACTGGCCTGTCGGCTGCAGTGGAACACCTGCATGAAGTTCAGAACTAGCTGAATGGGGCACTGTATAATAATAATAATAGTAGGATTTATATAACGCAAAATTGATACAAATCCTCTAATGCGCTTGAGTCCAAGAAGGGAGAGTCCAGGGACAGGCATGGGTCGACAGCTAAAAAGCGCCCGCCAGGGTATAACTAAGGTGTGTGTGTGTGTGTGTGTGTGTGTGTGTGTGTGTGGGGGGGGGGGGGGGGGGGTATGCCAGCCTAAACAAGTAGGTCTTTAGCTGGCTTCTGAAACCATCTATTGTTTGCTGAGATCTGACAGTCTGTGGCAGCTTGTTCCATTCGGCTGGTGCAGCTACTGCAAAGCCACGCCTGCCTATGTGCTTATTAGGGCGGGTTGAGGAGATAGATAGCCTGTTGCCACGAGTGAGACTGCTCGATCTTATTAAAGCTGAAAGATACGGGGGCTGTGAAAGATTAATAGTCTTGAATACCAAAAGGTTGTACTTAAACAGGATGCGATGTTGAATTGGAAGCCAGTGGAGTTTTTTCAAAAAGGGTGTAACATGACTCATTTTGTCAAGTCTGAAGATGATACGGCAAAGAGCATTCTGAACTCTCTGTAGTTTGGATATGTTGGACTTGCTTACCCCATAGAGTAAAGAGTTACAGTAGTCTAGACGACTACTGACCATAGCGTTTGCCAGAAGTATTGCTGTCTCAACTCCAAGGAATTTGCGAATTCGTCGCAAATCACGAAGATGATAGTAACATGCTCTGCAAACCTTGGCAACATGATTGTCAAAGGAGTTGTCCGAGTCGAAAATAACACCCGGATTTTTTACTTCCACCGACGGAGAGATATTGTTTTGGAGGAGTGGAACAGGGAAATTTGGTGCAAGCGACTCTCTGATGGCTTTTTGACCTATAATGATAAATTCGTTTTTTTCTGGGTTTATTTTTAGTTTGACACCGTCCATCCACTCCTGTACAGACTTGAGACACTCGGTCAGCTCTTCCATGCGAGAGTCAAAATTCCTGGAGTCAACTGCTAGGTAGATCTGGGTGTCATCGGCATACAGGTGATGAGTAACATTGAATTTTGAAATAACTTGACGGAGGGGACTAGTGTAGAGGGTGAAAAGGAGAGGACCCAGTACAGAGTCTTGGGGGACTCCGAAAGGGAGAATTACCGCCTCAGAGAAACTATCATCTATTTTAATTTTTTGTTTACGGTTTGAAAGATACGATTTGATCCATGACAAAACAGAACCATCTAGACCAAACCAGTCATGCAAGCAGTCATATAAAAGAGAATGATCAATCGTATCAAACGCTGCAGATAGGTCTAATAATGTTAGGGCCACTGCCTTTCCTGGGTCCATTGAGAGAGCTATATCATTTTGAATCGTCAACAATGCGGTTTCAGTGGAGTGGGAACTCTTATAAGCAGACTGGTTAACATTTAAGAGCCCCTCGTGCAAAATAAATTCATTTAGCTGCTTTGCCACCACCTTCTCAATAAGTTTAGATATAAAGCTGAGGTTTGACACCGGTTTTTGAGGATATTTCTATCAAGGCTCGGCATATATAACAAAATAGCTGTGGAAATACTTGGGCGAATACATTTGTAGGTATTTAGACATGGTTACCTCGGCTCTACTTACTTGCGTGTAGAGCCGTGGCACTACCCCACATAAAACTAGAGATTTGCAAAAAAATCATTTTCTGTTGAATAAAACTTGATAAAATGACTCAAAATGGTTTGATATATTTAAAAGCAGTTGATATTAAGCCAAGGACACAACAAATACAATATGTGTTTAATATGTATGCTATTTTATACAGCTTTTATAACAAAAGAGCATTTTCAAATTTTTGGAGAAATGGTCCAAAAAGTATTGAAAATGAGGAAATATAATTTATTTTTTGTCAAACATGTTTGCATGTTGGCTGACTGTTGAGGTTAAAGTAACAAAATAGTTGTGGGAACCGTTGTGTGTATAATTTTTATGGCATTTGTGTTTTATGCAAATCTCTAGTTTTATGTGGGGTCGTGCCACGTACGGCTCTACACGCAAGTGGAGCCGAGCTAACCACGTCTAGTAGTAGTGGTGGTGGACCAACAAGCCTAATCAGCATTTCGATTCGCGCAAAGCATTGTGGGAAGGTATCGGGATAAACAAACAAGAGGAGAGTGCCCGTGAACGGGCACTGTGTCAGCTGACTGAATGTTTTTGATTTGTGATGGTGATAATGAGAGGAAAGCATAATTATCAGGGAAAGGGCAGTACAGAAATACAGTAAATGGTAACTGAACAGTATGTTCGAAAGATATTCCGAAGCTGACAGAAGAAAAGGACAAAAAAGTTGTGCCCTGCAAATGATATTATGAAATAAAGTAACAAGGTAATTGTTTAAGTGTAAAAAGTAGGTTAAAAATATTTAAAGAAATACTATAAATGCAATATCCTCGTTCGACCATAAAGAAGGGGTCCAAAGGTCAAATCTGACCATAGCAAAAGATTCCCAGCCAAAGAATTTAGGATGGTTTACCATCCCAAACCTCTCGGACCAATAATAAGTGAGTCATAGGCACTTTTTAAGTTTGGCTATCCTTGTTTGACCTTGACGGAGGGGTCCAAGGTGAAATCCGACCACACAAAAAAATTCCCAGCCCATGATTTCCTGTAGCTTGTTTACCATCCCAAACCTGTAGGACCAATAATAAGCGAGTTCTAAGCAATTGTAAGTTTGGCTATCCTCAATTGACCTTGAAGGAGGGGTCCCAGGTCAAATCTGACCACACCAAAAGAATCCCAGCCCATGATTTCCTATATGTTGGTTTACCATCCCAAACCTCCAAGACCAATAATACGCGAGTTATAAGCACTTTAAGTTTGGCTATCTTCGTTTGACCTGGAAGGAGGGGTCTAAGGTGAAATCTGACCACACCAAAAGATTCCCAGCCCATGATTTTCTATAGGTTGGTTTTCCATTCCAAACCTCTAGGACCAATAATAGCGAGTTATAAGCACTTTTAAGTTTGGCTATCCTCATTTGACCTTGAAGGAGGGGTCCAAGGTGAAATCCGACCACACCAAAAAATTCCCAGCTCATGATTTTCTATAGGTTGGTTTTCATTCCAAACCTCTAGGACCAATAATAAGCGAGTTATAAGCACTTTTATGTTTGGCTATCCTCATTTGACCTTGAAGGAGGGTTCCAAGGTCAAATCGGACCATATTAACAGATTCCCAGCCCATGATTTCCTACAGGTTGGATACAATGATTTACTCAACAGTGAGAGCCTGAAAGAAGCTATTGCTCAGCTATGCCATGACATAGAGGTCTGCAATTTCACTATGTTATAGCTGACCAAAACGTCTGTGAATAACATATTTAACAAAATACTCTAAATGTAATAGTTTTCAAGTTACTACTGATTTACTCAAGAGTGAGAACCTCAAAGTAACTATTACTCAGCTATGCAATGAGCTACATGTCTGAATTTTTGCTCTGTTATAGCTGACCTAAAAGTAGGTGAACAACATATTTAAGCAAAATACTGTAAATGCCATAGTTTCCAAGTTACAACTGATTTACTCAATAGTGAGAACCTGAAAATAGCTATTGCTCCGCTATGCCATGAGCTATAGGTCTGTAATTTCACTATGTTATAGCTAACCCAAAAGTAGGTCAACAATATATTTTAACAAAATACTCCAAATGCAATATTTTTCAAGTTATAGCCGATTTACTCAACAGTCAGTGCCTGAGAATAGCTATTGCTCAGTTGTGCCATGAGCTACAGGTCTGTAATTTCACTATGTTATAGCTGACCCAAAAGTAGCTGAATAACATATTTAAACAAAATTCTGTAAAGGCAATAGTTTTCCAATTACAACTGATTTACTCAACAGTGAGAACTTCAAAGTAGCTATTACTCAGCTATGCAATGAGCCACAGGTCTGGAACTTCACTATGTTATAGCTGACCCCAAAATAGGTGAATAACATATTGCAACAAAATACTCTAAATGCAATAGTTTCCAAGTTATAAGTGATTTACTCAACAGTGATAACCTAAAAGTAGCTATTACTCAGGTATGCCATGAGCTACAGGTGTGAAATTTTACTATGTTATAGCTGACCCAAAAGTAGCTGAATAACATATTTATACTAAATTCTCTAAATGCAATAGTTTTCAAATTATAAGTGATTTGCTCAACATTGAGAACTTCAAAGTAGCTATTACTCAGCTATGCAATGAGTCACAGGTCTGGAACTTCACTATGTTATAGCTGACCCCAAAATAGGTGAATAACATATTGAAACAAAATACTCTAAATGCAATAATTTCCAAGTTATAAGCGATTTACTCAACAGTGATAACCTCAAAGTAGCTATTACTCAGCTATGCCATGAGCTACAGGTCTGAAATTTTACTATGTTATAGCTGACCCAAAAGTAGGTGAACAACATATTAAGCAAAATACTGTACATGCAATAGTTTTCAAGTTACAACTGATTTACTCAATAGTGATGACCTAAAAGTAGCTATTACTCAGCTATGCCATGAGCTACAGGTCTGAAATTTTACTATGTTATAGCTGACCCAAAAGTAGCTGAATAACATATTTATACTAAATTCTCTAAATGCAATAGTTTTGCAATTACAACTGATTTACTCAATAGTGAGAACCTCAAAGTAGTTATTACTCAGCTATGCAATGAGCTACAGGTCTGAAATTTTACTATGTTATAGCTGACCCAAAAGTAGGTGAACAACATATTTAAGCAAAATACTGTAAATGCAATAGTTTTCAAGTTACAACCGATTTACTCAATAGTGATGACCTAAAAGTAGCTATTACTCAGCTATGCCATGAGCTACAGGTCTGAAATTTTACTATGTTATAGCTGACCCAAAAGTAGCTGAATAACATATTTATACTAAATTCTCTAAATGCAATAGTTTTCCAATTACAACTGATTTACTCAATAGTGAGAACTTCAAAGTAGCTATTACTCGGCTATGCCATGACCTACAGATCTGAAATTTCACTATGTTATAGCTGGCCCAAAAGTACCTGAATAACATATTTATACGAAATTCTCTAAATGCAATAGTTTTGCAATTACAACTGATTTACTCAATAGTGAGAACCTCAAAGTAGTTATTACTCAGCTATGCAATGAGCTACAGGTCTGAAATTTTACTATGTTATAGCTGACCCAAAAGTAGGTGAACAACATATTTAAGCAAAATACTGTAAATGCAATAGTTTTCAAGTTACAACCGATTTACTCAATAGTGATGACCTAAAAGTAGCTATTACTCAGCTATGCCATGAGCTACAGGTCTGAAATTTTACTATGTTATAGCTGACCCAAAAGTAGCTGAATAACATATTTATACGAAATTCTGTAAATGCAATAGTTTTCCAATTACAACTGATTTACTCAATAGTGAGAACTTCAAAGTAGCTATTACTCGGCTATGCCATGACCTACAGATCTGAAATTTCACTATGTTATAGCTGGCCCAAAAGTAGCTGAATAACATATTTATACGAAATTCTCTAAATGCAACAGGTTTTAAGTTACAAGTAATTTACTCAATAGTGAGAACTTCAAAGTAGCTATTACTCAGCTATGCAATGAGCCACAGATCTGAAACTTCACTATGTTATAGCTGATCCCAAAATAGGTGAATAACATATTGAAACAAAATACTCTAAATGCAATAGTTTCCAAGTTATAAGCGATTTACTCAACAGTGATAACCTAAAAGTAGCTATTACTCAGCTATGCCATGAGCTACAGGTCTGAAATTTTACTATGTTATAGCTGACCCTAAAGTAGCTGAATAACATATTTATACGAAATTCTCTAAATGCAATAGTTTTCAAGTTATAAGCGATTTACTCAACAGTGATAACCTAAAAGTAGCTATTACTCAGCTATGCCATGAGCTACAGGTCTGAAATTTCACTATGTTATAGCTGACCCAAAAGTAGCTGAATAACATATTTATACGAAATTCTCTAAATGCAATAGTTTTTAAGTTACAAGTGATTTTACTCATGATGGAAGTTACTGAAAAGCCCAAAAGTAGCTATTACTCACTTAGCTATTGAGACAGGCACCCAACTTACTCACCATATTGTAGCTATGCAAAAAGTAGCTGAATAACATATTTTAACAAAATGCTCTAAATGCAACACTTTTCAAGTTATAAATGATTTTGTGCATGATTTCATGAATTTTAATGCATTAAAAATTATTAAAAAAATTTATTAAAAAAAAAGTAAGACAGATCCAGGTCTCATACTCACACAAGAGAATCTACCTGTGGCCTAGTACATATATGCAAGATATGAGAGAAATCCCTGCAATAGTCACTGAGAAAATTGTGATTAAGTGTTGAAATTTTTACACTTTTGGTGGGGGTACCCCCCTTGTAATGTCTCTAGCAAACAGACGAACAGACAGATTTGCATGCCTTGAACAATTTTTCATCCTCGATAGATAAGGTACCTTTTAAAAAAAACAGTACGTCTCTAGGCCTTGTAGTTTTGGAGGAGAAGTTGTTCACGCGGACGCGTACGCGGACGCGTACGCGGACGCGTACGCCCACGCCGCAGAGTGACGACATAATGTCAGCTGACTGACAAGTCAGCTGACATAAAAACGTATGTGACAGAAGAACCAGGAAGTAGTGAATATTAATTTATGTGATTTCTGTATATATAGGCATTTATCTTATAAAACATATAATGGAAATAGTGTAATAAATTATATAAATCAGTTCCGTGAAGAATATAGAATTTGTGTGAGATATTTGTAGCAGTTTTAACATAAATCCCCTATTTTCGCCCAGTTGTAGTTTAACAGAGTAACGAAGATCTATTTCAGAAAAATACTGTTTTGAATCTAATGAAAATAAATTTTTAGAGGAACTGAAAAAAGAAATATTTAAAAGAATTCATTTCAACAATAAGGCCTCATATTCTTCGATATTTCCAAAAATATTTAACTCACAAATATGTTATATACATAAAACTTCTTTTTTGTAATTTCATCCCAAATTTTTTCCATTTTTTTTTATTTATGGACTTATTTTACTTATTATTTAAACAAACTGGTGGATAATAAATAAAGCACCCAATAAATTGTTTCATATATTTATGTACCTATTTCCTAATATTTTTGTACTATTTTCCTATTAATTTTTTTAGCCTCATTTATTAGCTTTATATTATGCAATTAATCTAAAGTGCATTATTTGACCTTTAGTTCCTTGATTTTTTTTAATTTTAAGATTAAGAAAATATTCATTTATGTCAAGCTGCATTTATAATAAATATCAAAATAAGAGTAATTATTTCGCTTTAAGGAATTGTAGTTCCTATTTTTAATTATTTGTCCAATTTTTAAGAAAATGGATCATGCATGTACACAAATACCCATATTTTGCCCACAGTTTTTTTATATTTTTATTTACACACGCTCCAACATCGGTCGGTTCTCCTCATATTCATTCCATTAAAATCTGCCCATAAATAAAAAATAACAAAACTATTGAAACTAATTTTTTTTTCAAATGCATATCTCTAGTGAGCACAACATTTTATATAAAATTTTCCAAAAATTTTAAGCAAATACGTACACAACTATTAGTTAATACTTTAATTCACATAAAAAAATATCTAAACCATAATAATTTGTAAACATATGTTTAGAAATTAAACAATCAGTCAAAAATCATCTCCAAAAATAACTGTACATGTTAAAGAAACCCCATTTCGCCCACCTTAGAAGAACAAAAAAATATTTCAAAGTACCTTTTCTTGGCAAAAAAAAAAAAACAAAAAAAAAACAAACAATATTCTGTAGATCTATATTTATATTTAAAAAATTAAGCTTAGTGTGTGTAGTGTACATATTATTTCATCTAATATTTTCTGAAATTTTTTTGCTGACTTTTTTGGCAAATACACAAGTATTTTCAACTAATTAACATGTACATACCAATTGCTGGTGTTCTCAACCATTTTCTAAATTTATTAGCTAACATTTTAACGTTTATTTCAAATAAAAAAAAATATCTGAAACAACAATAGTTTTAACATATAAATTTAATTTAAATAATCAATAAAAAATCATTTTCAGAAATATCTGTACATGTTAATAAACCCTATTTTCGCTCATCTTAGAAGAGCAAAAACTATATTTTAAATTTTTTTTACCTGTTGACAAATCATTGCTTTATAGATCGTTATGTATATTTTTTATAAAAAATAAGTTTTGTGCATTTTATGCAAGAAATTATGTATCATTTACTCTTTTCTTCATATAAAAATCACTTCCTGGTTCAGATCTACGTAGATTTGTTTATCCCGAAACGGAAGTCGGGACAAGTTTTTCACGCATGCGTACTCGGAATGCTGATTAGGCTTATTCACGCCCAGGTACCAATTCACGCCCACCCTCAATTTTCTTGAAGAGTAATAATTTTTCATAGAGAAGATGTTTACCACATCATAGATAGTCATCAAATTGATCATATACATTTGTTATTTATTGTTTAACTGTGATTGTTTTGGATAAATTTAGGGGTGGGCGTGAATTGGTACCCGGGCGTGAACTGGTCCACCACCACTAGGTATTATGCCGGTATTTGTATTTGAAGCAAATCTCCAGTTTTATGTGGGGTCATGCCGCGGCTCGGCAGGTACCCGGTAAGTGAAGTAGAGCCGAAGTAACCACGTCTCACTTAATGCATGCATGGTCACTGTGGCAGTCAAAAGACCCACTCGCGAGAGACATCGGCGCCGACAATAAATATGTTAAGACGACAGGCGTTTTATCCACATAAAAAATAAACTTTGGTATTAGGCCTAATGAATTATGCCCAAATAATAGTTAATAATAACACACTTACATATAAAAGGCAAGGTTTCCAAGATTTCCTTGTAAAGCCGGAAAATAACACTTTACTTCCTCGTAAGCCTTTTTACATGAAGTATATAACTACGCGCAAAAATAGGTCATAATAGGTGCGGTATAATAAACCGTAACTTAAACAGATTTTAAGGGGCTATCAACGTAACGCATTAGGGCCTATTTCCATACATGCGGCATCCGGTATCCAGCATCCGGATACGTCATCCGGGTCCGGTATCCGGCATCCGGTTGGTGTGTTTCCATATGTACTGACATAAATTGCTAGTTGGCTGAATATTTAAGATTTTCAACCAAATTCCAAAGATGGAGGGCATCAGCATAAAATGTTAGTCTTTTGCAGATATTAAGTACTTTATCAAAAAAACATATATATATATATATATATATATATATATATATATATATATATATATATATATATATATATATATATATATATATATATATATATATTAAGTACTTTACCCACAAAAAATAACAACAACAAAAGACAAGTATCATTAGACAAGTGTTTGACCAATGTTTATGCTGGTTTTATTGCATTAAAAACTATCCAGAAATAAGAGAAAAATTCTGATTTAAAGTTTACTTTACTTACATCAAGTATACACAACAATTCCTCAGATACCTTAAGCAAATATCCAACCTAACTCAATCAAAGAAAAAGCAGTACAACCTACAACAAAGTCTTATTATTATTTATACATAAATTTTATATTTTTAACTTCAATATTTATTTACACACTGATGTATAATCTATATATTTTAATTGCTAAATATTTGTTATTTTTAAACTCATTTTCAGGTGAATCCAAAATCTTTTTTATAATTCTTTAGCCATCACACACTTCTTATAAAAAGCTTCATGAACTACAATAATTTCCCTTCACAATGGTATAAATAAGTGAAATAATAAAATTCGTGCACAGCAATTTTCAGCCAAATGACAATAATATGGAGGGTAACTGCCCATTTCAGTTAATTGAAGGAATGATTTACAAACATGTATAAATACAATAACAATCGTACATATCACTTTATATTATTAAAAATAAATGTAGTAAAGCAGTGCATTCATTAGTTTTATCAACAAATGAGGAAGAAATTTTGTAGTTAATTATGTACGCTTAATTTTTGTGTTTTGTGATTAAATATTGAGTTGTTGTCATCACAAATGGTTTCTGTGGGTTATAAGCTTTAAAATGATATATTATTTGTCAAAATCGAGCAAGAAATGGCAATTTTACGAATATTTATTGATAGTCTAATCTAATTTATAATAACCGCATGTTTACAGGGCCCACCAAGTACTATAGAGTGACGTCATCCTGGTGCAATTTATTGATTTTGTATGCGGAATACGACTATAATTCAATCCAAGGATTGAAAGGCTTGTCGCACGCCGTATTCCGTGTTATAGCCGTACCGCATACCGCATACATAAAAACACCTCTTATATTTTATAGTAAATTAAATTTTTCCGTTTAACGTATCACGCATGCAGGATACCTGATGCCGCATGTATGGAAATGGCCCTTTACTTTTACGGCCCGACGAAAGTGGTTTCAACAAGGGAATGATTTTTTCAGGGATGTATATTTCTTAGGCTTAAAGTCACAAATTATTGAGGAGAATATGTTTGTTTGTTCTGTGATATGTTGAATAAGAGAAATAAAGTTATACAACAAAATGTCCTTGTTGTTTTAAAGTTTTATATTTTTACATACAAACACCAAATAACAAAGATAAATGTGAAATAAATATGTTCTATTTCTGGACACCTAAAACAGTGCATACCTTCCTGTTGTGACACAATTAACATACAAAAAGAAAAGCAACAACAGTTTTTTATACACTATTCCAAAGAAAAATGTCTCACAAAAATTTTGAATGAATTAGATTTTCATTTAATTTGGGCATTTATTTTCAGAGATAAAAACAAAGAAACACAACATTTTATGTTTTCATTTTTTCATCTCTATTTCTCATTACACTCATTTAAAATGTCAAGAAACCACTATTTAAAATTGTAAATCATTCAAATAAATCTGTATGCGTTTGGAGGCTTGTGTATGTATTTAGATCTTTATTTAGAACAGCATGGTTTATATATCGTGTCACAGTACAGAAGCATCTCCCTTCTCTCTGAGCCAACTTTTATAGCCTCTCACCAGTAACTATGGCGTAGTTATACAAAATATTCTATTTTTAATTTGGCTTCCTATATCTTAGTGTATATATCTCTAAATAAAAACAATTTTTCCTAACATGTTATGTCTATATTTTTATAAGTAAACTACTCCATTCTCATTGAATATATGTACATCTTATCTTCCATCAGTGAGAATTATATTTTATATGGACAGATACTCTTTCAATGTAAGAAGTGCCTTGACTAATGAAAACAAAGCTTTGTAAATTATTGTTACACTTAAGAAATTTTCATCAGAATAGTATAACTTTAGATAAATTTATTATATTAACAATTAAGATGATACAAATATAGATTCAGTGTGTGTAAAGAAATGTTTCACTGTAAGTAAGCAGAAAGGCTAAATACACAGGCAGTGCATGTTTAAAAAATGTGGGTTCATTTTATCAGTGCAGAAAAGACTGGCACTCACATACAGTAACAGTAGTAAACTGGCAAGATCTACAAGAGCATTATTGATTTTTCCAAGTGGGTGCTATACATATATAGAAGGCAAGAGCAATGTTTACAAAACGTAGTACTAAATGCAGTGTTTTATCATTTATACTGATCTTTTTCAACGGCTGAAAGAAAATGACGTAACTGTCCCTCTCGTAAATAATAGTCCGTGCATAGCAACAGTGACTCTGTCTGCTTCACCATCTGGCGGACGTTACGTAAACAAATTTTATGTACTTACGTTGATAGCCCCTTAAATAAATAAAACACGAGGAAACATCGTTTACATTTGTAAAGACACTACTGTTGTAGTAAACGGAAACATTTTGCACTTTTTAAACATATATATGCGGAAGAATATTTATTGGTAACTACTAAATTATTTGTTTTTGGGTGTACTCGCTGCCGTCATTATTAGGGTCTCCCATAGAAATCCTTTTTATGGGTCCCCCACTTTTCTCTGTAGCTTTAAAACTTGTTCACAAGGCTTCACTTTGGGTTCTTTTTTCTTTAGACAGTGAACAAGTACACCCATGTTGTAAACTCAGGACGCTTTTTGAACAGTGTATTTACACAACAAAGAAAAATAGAATATCAGGCCGGGGCCGGTTTCATGAACAGACTTAAGCCTTGAGTCAGACTCCAAAGTTGAGACTTTGTCTCAAATTTTGGAATTATTTTGCTGAGTCTGTGAACTCAGACTCAATGCATTTCACAAACAAGCTCAACTTGAGACCTGGCTCAGTCACAGGCTCAAATTTGAGCCCTTGAAGGAGGTGTCTCAAATTTGAGTCCAAGCTTTGATGCCAAAAAACACATACATAAAGCAATACAATTTGTTCCAAAATGAAATTGATAAATCTTGAAATCTTCTATTTTCACTTTATTTTGTAATTACAGCCACATATTCAATATTTACTAATAACAAAAGTCAATAGAATTGACATGCTTTATAGGCTATTATCAAGTGACAGGCCTCAAGGGTGGACTCAAAGCCAGACTCAACCTCAGTTGAGTCTCAATCTTATGGATCACTTAGAATAATATATTATCATATAATTTCTTTGTATTATGAGTATTAAAGATTTTTAAAATGATAATAATCATGAAATATAACTTTTTAAACTAAAAATAAGCCCACTAAATATATGAAATGAGATTAAAAAGTTGAGACCATAACTTGAGACTGGTCTCAGCTGATCCACCCTTTGTGAAATCCATTTGAGCCAAAAACTCAGCCAAGACAAAAGTCTCAGATTTGAGACCCTGACTCAGCCTTGAGTCTGGCTCAGTTTGAGACTTTTCATGAAACCGGCCCCTGCTCAACTTTAATTACCACATGTGAAGAACAGTGGCTGCCAAACAATTACTGAAAATAATTTTAAATTGAATGTTTTTTTTAAAATAACAATAAATAGACATGCATTCATGGGATTTCCTGTTACATAACAAACAAAAACAGAATATCTGCTCAACCTTATCACATATGAAGAGCAGTGACTGCCAAGCAATCATTGAATTATTCTAAATAAAATACTTCTTTTTAAACTAACAATAAATATACATTCACAGAATTTAGTGTCGATTTTTTAATTCAGGACACTTTTCAAAGACATGCCTCTTTATATAATCAACGGAAAAGTGATTTTAATTTTTTTCTGGTATTTATTGAAAAGTACTGTTCTAACACATAAAGAGTAAAATTAAACACACCACAACACAAAATAATAAAAGTACAGCTGAACACATTTGAGCACCTTTTATCCCAGTCTAGATTTTACAATCTAGCTAGAAGTAAAGACTAGTATCAGAGACACCTCTAGCTTTGCTGACCATGTGTCAAAATTTCCTATTAGGATTAAAGTATATCTTTTCACAAACTAGACTAAGGTAACTAACAGCTAGTTATAGGACTAGAATATAATCGTAAGATCTTATACTGGCAGGAGAGAGGATGGCATTGTCATATATTTTTATATATTAATAACACCAGGAGGCAACACTAACATTTGAACTAACATTTTGATAGTAGCTTCATAGTCACAACGTTTAATTATAAGTGTAAACTTTTCTGTGTCATTTAAATTGCTTAACCCTAGAAAGGTGTCAATAAGTGAATCCAACATATGCTGTCTTGGTTGTTGGTACTTTGGACATAACATTACTATGTACTGTATTTTTCATGATTTATATTAAATATCTTACCTTTTGTGCTCAAGTAATCTAATCTTTAATGAGTACTCTAGTACTCTTTAACAGCCCTATTAATACCTGACAGATTTTAATTAAAAAAACCCACCAAATTCTTCACTACTAGATGTAGAAATGGATTACTTGATGTAAAATATCTTAAAAGTAAGATGTTGAACACAAACATCCACGGGAAAAAATCGTTCATTTAAGTAACACTGGGAAATCAAAGGTTTTGTTAAAATCCCTGCAAAATTATTAGTACCTGACAGATTTTAATAGGATGACCACCAAATTGTCCATTATCATGTGTACAATTCCCGACTGTACATAACTTAACTAAAACTTTACATAAGATGTCTTGAAAGTCAGATTTCATAAAATGCTTAATATTAGCTTGATTTTAAACGGGTAAACATGTAAATGTTCATTATTATGTGTAATAATAATAAACTGGAAAATAAAATAAACTGGAAACTTTGCATAACATGTCTTAAAAGTAGGATATTGAGGGGCAAAATCAATGGGAAAAAATCACCAAATTAGAAAACACTATATACTGCATATATTAGGCGATTTTTAGGCGATTTTCCGTTTCCGTCACGGAATTCCATCACTTTTTCGTGGTTTAGAAACCACCAGTATTTAGGCTTTCTAGAGTGACTGTCGGTAATTTAAAAGGTAGTGAGCGATAAGAAATTGAAATACGTATCTTAACTGTTATTATTTTGGATAAAATTAAGGGTGGGCGTGAATGGGTACACGGGCGTGAATTGGTCCACCACCACTATAGATATAGACAACGACGAGCGAGGGGTTATAGGCGATTTTACAACGATTACAGAATTGGCGACGGGACAGAAACTCGGTCTAACAGTACACGGGGCGACAGCAATTGGGCCACCGAAGACAAGTTTTATAAGCCGTGATTCGTAGTTACAAGGTGTTGGATAAGAAAACATATATAAAGTCGTCTAACAAATATATTTATGAAATAAACCAGTAACTAAAACAAAAATAAATATTTTATCAGTTTAACAGAATTTTTTTTTTTGAATAATGCAAAATGAGAAAATTATTGAAAATGCGACAGCAATTGGGCCCCTAATATAATTTATTTTTAGATTGAATAGTTTTTATTCTCAAAAACGTTTATTAGTGAAATAAAATAAACTAAAACTGTATAATGCACAGATCTTTCATAACAAGTTGATTTTAAAGTTTAAAAATTCACTTTATATATTGTGAAAAGTATTTTAGTAAAAACGGCCCAATCGCTGTCACGGCCCAATCGCTGTCGCCCCGTGTACAGTAGCCTGAGTGATTCTAATGCGCCACTGCCTGGCCACCAATTATGGTCAGGTCTGTGTAGGAAAATTAATTCCTGTGCTTCAATAAGTGAAAATAACACTATAGATATTAATTAGTTTGTGTTTATTTTACTAATCCAAAGTTTTGCCTTCGTTTCAGCACAATCAATTTCCTCTGTACGTGTACACTGCACCAAAAATGCCCTATTATCACCCAAACAACTGGAATTTCCTCATACTAAATGCATTTAAAGAATTTCGTCACCTGCCTTAAAAATACTCAGGGATAGGCAATATTCATATTTAAGGAATAGCTGCTTACATCAACAAGGTATACATGTATGCAGAAAGTTCACAGGAAAAACTCTTTTATAATGCCATAAAATACAGGTGACGAACTTCACTGGGGTGACGAAATTCACTGGCTGAGCAGTAAATAGCTGTTTCCATGCATTCTTCAAGCAAAATTGCTAAAATATTGTTAGAAAACCCCGTTAAAAACCATGACCACACAGTTTACATGCATACATGAGTATTAATGAGTTATTTTCATATATCAGTTGGAACAAAACCTCCAAAGTTTCGGAACGAAACCTCCACATTTTTGGGACGAAACCTCCATGGTACGAAACCTCCAGTATTCTTATGGTCACCCCATTATTTTAGCCACTGATATAACAGAAAATAATGTTTGATCTGTTGTGCTCTGCAAATATAGCTTAATGTTTAGCCTTTAAAAATATATTTTAATAGTCTTGTTATTTAGAATAGGATTACTCTAGCTGTTTACAATTACTTCATGTTTTCCTCACCATGGCATTTACTTTTATTTGACCGGCTGGGGGTGACCATAATTGGTGGCAAAGCAGTAATCGTTGTAAAATTGCCTATAACCCCAAGCTCGGAGTTGTCTATTTCTATTCTAACATGACATTTTAGAAGATCTTATAAAAATCAGTTTTGAAGCTGTTTTAAAGAAAAATATACGAATATTTCATAAAGATTTTTTTATCGAAGGGTGCAGTTTAAGTATTGGAAGAGCCATAAAATAAGATAGCCCTTTTCTTTGTTAAGTGTCCTTAAACTTTAGCAGATTCATGTCAGTACATTCTATGTTCAAATGTAAGAATCCCTGAAAATGTGTTCACCATTATATGTCTATTTGATTAAAAAAAATCCAAGCTGTTACTTCAAGTTTTCTTTTTGCGGAGCAGCATTGTGCGCGATAAAATAGAACTCATGAGGTTATGCAGGGGTTTTACAGAGCAATTTTTTGTATCTTAGCCAATCAAAATCGCGGACACAGCCATGTCATGTTAGAATATAGGAATATATCATGAAAAAACCGTCCAAATGCAGAATTTTAGCACGGTTGGCCGCCACGGTGCGCCACTCGTGATAAAATTCTGCTTTTGGAGGGTTGAGTGATAAACACGGGTGGTCACTGAGATAAGCGGTCATGGAGATAAACGGTCTTCAAAAATTCTCGCATAGAATGGTTAAAAGGTTTAAAGAACAATGTAAGACAAACCAAATGTCATGGAAAGCATTGTTTACATCTATTTTGTTATTTAGTTTGTGCGATTTTGCTATTTACACAGTATTTAAATTTGAAGACTTTAAAGGCTGTTTATCTCTGTGACTGTTTATCTTAATGACCACCCATGTATTCCTATTCTAACATGACTGTTTAAAATAAAATACTCTAAAACACTTGTAAAATTAACAAAATTATCCAAGTGAACGCAATAGGGTGCCATGTTGGCTATTCCATCAAGTTAACAGGGGTAATTTTTTTTCCCCAAAAATATAATGCAAACTTTTTCTGAATTAAGGTACAAGCAAACAATTAAAAATGCACAACTTTATACAGTATGTCATAGTATTTTAAATATAATTATGAAAACAAACAGACTATTGTTTTTCAGCCAATAATTATGCATGGGGAACTTGATAACAGCCGTAATGTTGATGCAGAATTTTAAATGGTTTAGAAATTGCTTTCGACCAATCAGAATGACGGACACATCCGTGTCTTGTTAGAACACGTGATATAAGCCAGGCAAAAATACCAAATAATTATTAAGGAATTTTTTGCCGGGCATATATCCTGTAACAAATGCCCGAGCGTGAGGTATTTATTACTATTATAAAGACCGGCCTAACTGGTTTCAAGAAATATCGAGTGGGGCTTTACTTGAGTCGACTCGTACATGTCCACAATGTCTCAAAAAAGTACACTGTAGGAACTATGGTGAATGGGACATACAAATCAAAACAGAATTGCTAGTAGAATCTGTACCACCCGAAAATATAATAGATAAACTGTACAAATACATAAAAATGCACCAAAAAATTCATCTAGTGCATTGATTTATTTCAATTATTTTGCTTAAACTGAACAATATAGAAACACTATACATGTAATGTTATGTACAAATAAACTATCCTTGTAACATATGAAAATACTGAGGACTACCCCTCAAAACATGCCTAATTGTGACTAGATAACACTGAACACAGTATCAAAACCATCTTGAACCTACCTGGATGACCATTTCCCTTCAGTACACAAAACTCGACCACAACTAGCTGGTCACATGACCACAAAAATGGGTCTCCCTCATTAGTGCCCATGATGTACTTTAAAAAAATAAAGCCAATAGACTCATTTTGGCATGATTATGTTACAATATCAGGCTTCTATCTCCTGTATATCATATTGTGCATAGCTGGAAAAGGAAGTCTTGTAAGTAGTAATTTTGATGTGGCTGTAACACTAAAAGGTCAAAGCACTGATAAGTGGAACCATTTGTTCAAGAGACTACTACTCCTCCCTTGGTTCCCACGGTGTACAAATCGGAGTACTGAAGAGGACCCTTCAAAACACGCCTAATTATATCCCCAGACGAAAGTCGGGGATATATTGGATTCAGGTCCGTCGCGCCGCCGCCGCCGCCGTAGAAATTTCCTTGTGGACGCGATAACTGAAAAACAAATTAATATTTTTTTTTCAAACTTGGTACACATGTTAAGGGTGCCCAAAGGAAGATCCCTATTTTAAGGTGACCTTAAACTCCCAGTAAAAAAGAACTTATGGCCACCTTAAGGTCAGAAATTGGACTTTTGGCCACTTAGAGCCCTGTAGGTCACAAACTATGAATCTCAGCTGGCTGAAATTTTACCTGACAACACGTTAATATGTTCTTAGTACATGTGCCGAAAATCACGACTTTAAGTTGAGGAGAAAATTGTGTTTGAGGCCCATAAATACCCCCACTTAGGGATTTTTTGCTATACTTTTCACATATTTTGCCCTATAATTTGGAAGTGGTAATTCTGATGAGTCTCAAACTGCGCTAGGTATAACTTTGATATGTAATCCTTGTCTGTAGAAAATTTTAGGGCTGTAGGTTTACCCAAAGGGGTCGACTTAAGGTCTCAAAAGTGCCCACAGAGACCCAATTTATGCACTTTTTGCCACTTTCAAGCACTGTAGCTTTCAAACTATGTCTCTCATCTAAGTTAAATATCATCTGGGAATATATCTATGTGTTTTCTTATATGTGCCCCAACATTTAGGCCTTTAATAGACAGTTAACCTGTGTATCAGGACCATAAACACCCACCCGAGTGACCCTTATAAGACATTTTTCACATCTTTTTCCCTGTAACTTGGAAATGGTAAGTCTGAGAAGTTTCAAACTGTATTAGATATATATTCTGTGTGTAATCTTAGTATGTAACAGATTTTAAGTCTGAAGCTTTAATTTTGAAGGTCAAATTGAGGTCTCTAAAAGGCTCCCAAAGACCCAATATTTGGACTTTTTGCTACTTTTAAGCCCTGTGACTGTCAAACTATGTGACTGATAGAGCTCAAATCCTATCTGAGAAGATATTAGTATGTTATTTTTATATGTGCCAAAAATTAAGGCTTTAAACAGACATTTAACCTGTGTATGAGGACCATAAATCCCCACCCGAGTGACCATTTGTAGACATTTTTCACATATTTATATCCCCAGACGAAAGTCGGGGATATATTGGATTCAGGTCCGTCGCGCCGCCGCCGCCGCCGCCGTAGAAATTTCCTTGTGGACGCGATAACTCAAAAACAAATTAATATTTTTTTTTCAAACTTGGTACACATGTTAAGGGTGCCCAAAGGAAGATCCCTATTTTAAGGTGACCTTAAACTCCCAGTAAAAAAGAACTTATGGCCACCTTAAGGTCAGAAATTGCACTTTTGGCCACTTAGAGCCCTGTAGGTCACAAACTATGATGCTCAGCTGGCTGAAATTTTACCTGACAACACATTAATATGTTCTTAGTACATGTGCCGAAAATCATGACTTTAAGTTGAGGAGAAAATTGTGTTTGAGGCCCATAAATACCCCCACTTAGGGATTTTTTGCTATACTTTACACATATTTTGCCCTATAATTTGGAAGTGATAATTCTGATGAGTCTCAAACTGCGCTAGGTATAACTTTAATATGTAATCCTTGTCTGTAGAAAATTTTAGGGCTGTAGGTTTACCCAAAGGGGTCAACTTAAGGTCTCAAAAGTGCCCACAGAGACCCAATTTATGCACTTTTTGCCACTTTCAAGCACTGTAGCTTTCAAACTATGTCTCTCATCTAAGTTAAATATCATCTGGGAATATATCTATGTGTTTTCTTATATGTGCCCCAACATTTAGGCCTTTAATAGACAGTTAACCTGTGTATCAGGACCATAAACACCCACCCGAGTGACCCTTATAAGACATTTTTCACATCTTTTTCCCTGTAACTTGGAAATGGTAAGTCTGAGAAGTTTCAAACTGTATTAGATATATATTCTGTGTGTAATCTTAGTATGTAACAGATTTTAAGTCTGAAGCTTTAATTTTGAAGGTCAAATTGAGGTCTCTAAAAGGCTCCCAAAGACCCAATATTTGGACTTTTTGCTACTTTTAAGCCCTGTGACTGTCAAACTATGTGACTGATAGAGCTCAAATCCTATCTGAGAAGATATTAGTATGTTATTTTTATATGTGCCAAAAATTAAGGCTTTAAGAAGACATTTAACCTGTGTATGAGGACCATAAATCCCCACCCGAGTGACCATTTTTAGACATTTTTCACATATTTTTCCCTGTAACTTGGAAATGGTAAGTCTAAGAAGTTTCAAACTGTATTAGATGCATAGTCTATGTGTAATCTTAGTATGTGACAAATTTTAAGTCTGAAGCTTTAATTTGAAGGCCACATTTAGGTCTCTAGAAGGCCCCATAAAGACCCAGTATTTGGACTTTTTGCCAATTTTAAGGCCTGTGACTGTTAAACTATGTGACTGATAGAGCTGAAATCTCATCTGGGAATACATTATTATGTTTTTTTTACATGTGCCAAAAATCAAGGCTTCAAGTAGACATTTAACCTGTGTATGAGGACCTTAAACACCCACCTGAGTGACCCTTTTAAGACATTTTTCACATATTTTGCTCTGTAACTTGGAAATGGTAAGTCTGAGAAGTTTCAAACTTTATTAGATACATATTCTATGTGTAATCTTAGTATGTAACAAATTTTAAGTCTGAAGCTTTAATTTGAAAGCCACATCGAGATCTCTAAAAGGCCCACAATGACCCAATATTTGGACTTTTTACCACCTTTAAGCCCTGTAACTGTTAAACTATGTGATTGATGGAGCTGAAATCCCATCTGGGAATGCATTATTATGTCCTTTTTACATATGCCGAAAATCAAGGTTTTTAGTAGACATTTAACCTGTGTATGAGGGCCATAGACACTCGCCCAAGTGCCTTTTTTGACATTTTTTCCGTATTTTGCCCTGTTATTTGGAAATGCTTAGTGTGACAAGTCTTAAACTGTATTATATATAATTTTTGTTTGTTATGTATGTCCCCCCCCAAAAAGTTTCAGATCTGTAGTTTAATTGCTAAGGTCTCTTTAACAATTGTAAAATGCCCACAGAAACCCAATTTATGGATATTATGCCACTTTAAAGCCCAGTAACTGTCAAACTATGTGGGTTATAGAGCTGAAATCTTTGAATTTTTAAAAGGAAATGCCTGTCTATTTAAATTTTGAATATTAATAATGTTATGGCTATCTTAGTCTTTTAAGAACTTATTTTTGTGTGTTATACCTCTGCTTGCTGAGTTTTTCACTTTTTAAAATGAAACTGGTTAAACATATTCAAGTAGACAAAATGGACACTTTAAGTGAGCTTTAAGTCCCAATATTAATGAAATTATATCCTTATGTAGTAAAACTAGGGGATTTTTAACCCTCAACTAGCCCAGTTTTATTCAACTTGCCTCAGTTAATTTTGGCACAGCTCCTACAGTTATGAACTAATTTCAGTTGATAATCACATACTTAAAATTCTCAATTCTTTTTGTATTTGAGTACCCCTTTTATATAGATTGTTTGTTTACCATTTATGCTCAACCCACATCCCCCACCCGGATTCCCCCCACCCACCTCTGGGACCTCCAGCTATATTGAGTGACACTAAATAAACAAAGGTATTTAGTGATATCAGATGAGAAACAAAGAACTCAATGGGGTTGCAGATCTTGTGTAATAGTGAGAGAGGTGTGGAGAAGGGGAGAGGGGTGGGGGTGGGAGGTGGTGGGCTTCATTACATATAACACAAAGGGGAGTCAGAACTGAGATTGTGTCACATATTTAGGTTGCATATATATGGACCACATATATAGGTATAGAGGAAATGAATAACTGAAAACAATTTGCAAATTCTAAAAATAACATAATAAAATAATAATATAAATAATTTTTTTTTAAATAATATTTTATTTCTGAACAAATATAGAAACAGATATGCGCTTTTGGGATTATGAATTTTAGAATGGACATTGAATCATCAATCATTTAAATACTTTGAAGGAAGATTGAAAAATATGATGAGTTGAGTTAAAAATAATATTTTATTTGTCAACAAATATAGAAACAGATATGCTCTTTTGGGATTATTATTTTAGAATGGACATTCAATCATCAATCATTTAAATACTTTGAAAATAGGTTTAGAGTTATCATTGCAGGAAGATTGAAAATATAATTTGAGGTATGTATTCGGCGTCTGGGGATACACCATCTTCCTTGGGGAGATATAAACAGAGTAGATTGATGTGCTGAAGTTCATATAATAATGGGTAATTATGTTTTAAAAAATTCCCGATCAAAACCTGTGGCGTGAGTGATGACCTGTCTGGGGATATGTTGGCGCCGAGTTGGCCCAATCTAGTTTTCCCTGTAACTTGGAAATGGTAAGTCTAAGAAGTTTCAAACTGTATTAGATGCATATTCTATGTGTATTCTTAGTATGTGACAAATTTTAAGTCTGAAGCTTTAATTTGAAGGCCACATTTAGGTCTCTAGAAGGCCTCATAAAGACCCACTATTTGGACTTTTTGCCAATTTTAAGGCCTGTGACTGTTAAACTATGTGACTGATAGAGCTGAAATCTCATCTGGGAATACATTATTATGTTCTTTTTACATGTGCCAAAAATCAAGGCTTCAAGTAGACATTTAACCTGTGTATGAGGACCTTAAACACCCACCTGAGTGACCCTTTTAAGACATTTTTCACATATTTTGCTCTGTAACTTGGAAATGGTAAGTCTGAGAAGTTTCAAACTTTATTAGATACATATTCTATGTGTAATCTTAGTATGTAACAAATTTTAAGTCTGAAGCTTTAATTTCAAAGCCACATCGAGATCTCTAAAAGGCCCACAGAGACCCAATATTTGGACTTTTTACCACCTTTAAGCCCTGTGACTGTTAAACTATGTGATTGATGGAGCTGAAATCCCATCTGGGAATGCATTATTATGTCCTTTTTACATATGCCGAAAATCAAGGTTTTTAGTAGACATTTAACCTGTGTATGAGGGCCATAGACACTCGCCCAAGTGCCTTTTTTGACATTTTTTCCGTATTTTGCCCTGTTATTTGGAAATGCTTAGTGTGACAAGTCTTAAACTGTACTATATATAATTTTTGTTTGTTATGTATGTCCCCCAAAAAGTTTCAGATCTGTAGTTTAATTGCTAAGGTCTCTTTAACAATTGTAAAATGCCCACAGAAACCCAATTTATGGACATTATGCCACTTTAAAGCCCAGTAACTGTCAAACTATGTGGGTTATAGAGCTGAAATCTTTGAATTTTTAAAAAGAAATGTCTGTCTATTTAAATTTTGAATATTAATAATGTTATGGCTATCTTAGTCTTTTAAGAACTTATTTTTGTGTGTTATACCTCTGCTTGCTGAGTTTTTAACTTTTTAAAATGAAACTGGTTAAACATATTCAAGTAGACAAAATGGACACTTTAAGTGAGCTTTAAGTCCCAATATTAATGAAATTATATCCTTATGTAGTAAAAGTAGGGGATTTTTAACCCTCAACTAGCCCAGTTTTATTCAACTTGCCTCAGTTAATTTTGACACAGCTCCTACAGTTATGAACTCATTTCAGTTGATAATCACATACTTAAAATTCTCAATTCTTTTTGTATTTGAGTACCCCTTTTATATAGATTGTTTGTTTACCATTTATGCTGTAGCACTCCATCTCTTTGTAGTCCAAACCCACATCCCCCACCCGGATTCCCCCCACCCACCTCTGGGACCTCCAGCTATATTGAGTGACACTAAATAAACAAAGGTATTTAATGATGTCAGATGAGAAACAAAGAACTCAATGGGGTTTCAGATCTTGTGTAATTGTGAGAGAGGTGTGGAGAAGGGGAGAGGGGTGGGGGTGGGAGGTGGTGGGCTTCATTACATATAACACAAAGGGGAGTCAGAACTGAGATTGTATCACATATTTAGGTTGCATATATATGGACCACATATATAGGTATAAAGGAAATGAATAACTGAAAACAATTTGCAAATTCTAAAAATAATATACCGTAGCCGCGCTCTGTAACGCTCATGCTTTTGAAAGCGCCCATCCACAATCTTACGTTATCGCTCATAAATTGCTAATATGTCGTTTCGAGGTAAACTGTCTCCATATAAACCCAATAATCGGTGAAATATGATTAATTATATCCCCAGACGAAAGTCGGGGATATATTGGATTCAGGTCCGTCGCGCCGCCGCCGCCGCCGCCGCCGCCGCCGTAGAAATTTCCTTGTGGACGCGATAACTCAAAAACAAATTAATATTTTTTTTTCAAACTTGGTACACATGTTAAGGGTGCCCAAAGGAAGATCCCTATTTTAAGGTGACCTTAAACTCCCAGTAAAAAAGAACTTATGGCCACCTTAAGGTCAGAAATTGGACTTTTGGCCACTTAGAGCCTTGTAGGTCACAAACTATGATGCTCAGCTGGCTGAAATTTTACCTGACAACACATTAATATGTTCTTAGTACATGTGCCGAAAATCACGACTTTAAGTTGAGGAGAAAATTGTGTTTGAGGCCCATAAATACCCCCACTTAGGGATTTTTTGCTATACTTTTCATATATTTTGCCCTATAATTTGGAAGTGGTAATTCTGATGAGTCTCAAACTGCGCTAGGTATAACTTTGATATGTAATCCTTGTCTGTAGAAAATTTTAGGGCTGTAGGTTTACCCAAAGGGGTCGACTTAAGGTCTCAAAAGTGCCCACAGAGACCCAATTTATGCACTTTTTGCCACTTTCAAGCACTGTAGCTTTCAAACTATGTCTCTCATCTAAGTTAAATATCATCTGGGAATATATCTATGTGTTTTCTTATATGTGCCCCAACATTTAGGCCTTTAATAGACAGTTAACCTGTGTATCAGGACCATAAACACCCACCCGAGTGACCCTTATAAGACATTTTTCACATCTTTTTCCCTGTAACTTGGAAATGGTAAGTCTGAGAAGTTTCAAACTGTATTAGATATATATTCTGTGTGTAATCTTAGTATGTAACAGATTTTAAGTCTGAAGCTTTAATTTTGAAGGTCAAATTGAGGTCTCTAAAAGGCTCCCAAAGACCCAATATTTGGACTTTTTGCTACTTTTAAGCCCTGTGACTGTCAAACTATGTGACTGATAGAGCTCAAATCCTATCTGGGAAGATATTAGTATGTTATTTTTATATGTGCCAAAAATTAAGGCTTTAAGAAGACATTTAACCTGTGTATGAGACCATAAATCCCCACCCGAGTGACCATTTTTAGACATTTTTCACATATTTTTCCCTGTAACTTGGAAATGGTAAGTCTAAGAAGTTTCAAACTGTATTAGATGTATATTCTATGTGTAATCTTAGTATGTGACAAATTTTAAGTCTGAAGCTTTAATTTAAAGGCCACATTTAGGTCTCTAGAAGGCCCCATAAAGACCCAGTATTTGGACTTTTTGCCAATTTTAAGGCCTGTGACTGTTAAACTATGTGACTGATAGAGCTGAAATCTCATCTTGGAATACATTATTATGTTCTTTTTACATGTGCCAAAAATCAAGGCTTCAAGTAGACATTTAACCTGTGTATGAGGACCTTAAACACCCACCTGAGTGACACTTTTAAGACATTTTTCACATATTTTGCTCTGTAACTTGGAAATGGTAAGTCTGAGAAGTTTCAAACTTTATTAGATACATATTCTATGTGTAATCTTAGTATGTAACAAATTTTAAGTCTGAAGCTTTAATTTGAAAGCCACATCGACTTTGGACTTTTTACCACCTTTAAGCCCTGTGACTGTTAAACTATGTGATTGATGGAGCTGAAATCCCATCTGGGAATACATTATTATGTCCTTTTTACATGTGCCGAAAATCAAGGTTTTTAGTAGACATTTAACCTGTGTATGAGGGCCATAGACACTCGCCCAAGTGCCTTTTTTGACATTTTTTCCGTATTTTGCCCTGTTATTTGGAAATGCTTAGTGTGACAAGTCTTAAACTGTATTATATATAATTTTTGTTTGTTATGTATGTCCCCCCCCAAAAAGTTTCAGATCTGTAGTTTAATTGCTAAGGTCTCTTTAACAATTGTAAAATGCCCACAGAAACCCAATTTATGGACATTATGCCACTTTAAAGCCCAGTAACTGTCAAACTATGTGGGTTATAGAGCTGAAATCTTTGAATTTTTCAAAGGAAATGCCTGTCTATTTAAATTTTGATTATTAATAATGTTATGGCTATCTTAGTCTTTTAAGAACTTATTTTTGTGTGTTATACCTCTGCTTGCTGAGTTTTTAACTTTTTAAAATGAAACTGGTTAAACATATTCAAGTAGACAAAATGGACACTTTAAGTGAGCTTTAAGTCCCAATATTAATGAAATTATATCCTTATGTAGTAAAACTAGGGGATTTTTAACCCTCAACTAGCCCAGTTTTATTCAACTTGCCTCAGTTAATTTTGACACAGCTCCTACAGTTATGAACTCATTTCAGTTGATAATCACATACTTAAAATTCTCAATTCTTTTTGTATTTGAGTACCCCTTTTATATAGATTGTTTGTTTACCATTTATCCCCACCTCTGGGACCTCCAGCTATATTGAGTGACACTAAATAAACAAAGGTATTTAATGATATCAGATGAGAAACAAAGAACTCAATGGGGTTGCAGATCTTGTGTAATAGTGAGAGAGGTGTGGAGAAGGGGAGAGGGGTGGGGGTGGGAGGTAGTGGGCTTCATTACATATAACACAAAGGGGAGTCAGAACTGAGATTGTGTCACATATTTAGGTTGCATATATATGGACCACATATATAGGTATAGAGGAAATGAATAACTGAAAACAATTTGCAAATTCTAAAAATAATATAATAAAATAATAATATAAATAATTTTTTTTTAAATAATATTTTATTTGTGAACAAATATAGAAACAGATATGCGCTTTTGGGATTATGAATTTTAGAATGGACATTGAATCATCAATCATTTAAATACTTTGAAGGAAGATTGAAAAGTATGATGAGTTGAGTTAAAATAATATTTTATTTGTCAACAAATATAGAAACAGATATGCTCTTTTGGGATTATTATTTTAGAATGGACATTCAATCATCAATCATTTAAATACTTTGAAAATAGGTTTAGAGTTATCATTGCAGGAAGATTGAAAATATAATTTGAGTTATGTATTCGGTGTCTGGGGATACACCATCTTCCTTGGGAAGATATAAACAGAGTAGATTGATGTGCTGAAGTTCATATAATAATGGGTAATTATGTTTTAAAAAATTCCCGATCAAAACCTGTGGCGTGAGTGATGACCTGTCTGGGGATATGTTGGCGCCGAGTTGGCCCAATCTAGTTTATATCAATTTTCAACAAACCTTTCCTCATTTTAGCAGTTATGACAACTTTTACTGCACCGAGATTTGTTTACCAACCGCATATTTTACTTCCAGTCGGTGTGTGCTAAAACGCGGTTTCCCTAAATTCGGGTTATCTTTTTCGAAATGCCCGGCTGGTTTTCATTGTCGTAAACGCCCATCCCCAACTTTTGCAAATATTTGGTCACATTGCCCATGGGCGTTACAGAGCGCGGCACCGGTAATAAAATAATAATATAAATAATTTTTTTTTAAATAATATTTTAGTTGTGAACAAATATAGAAACAGATATGCGCTTTTGGGATTATGAATTTTAGAATGGACATTGAATCATCAATCATTTAAATACTTTGAAGGAAGATTGAAAAGTATGATGAGTTGAGTTTAAAATAATATTTTATTTGTCAACAAATATAGAAACAGATATGCTCTTTTGGGATTATTATTTTAGAATGGACATTCAATCATCAATCATTTAAATACTTTGAAAATAGGTTTAGAGTTATCATTGCAGGAAGATTGAAAATATAATTTGAGTTATGTATTCGGCGTCTCGGGATACACCATCTTCCTTGGGAAGATATAAACAGAGTAGATTGATGTGCTGAAGTTCATATAATAATGGGTAATTATGTTTTAAAAAATTCCCAATCAAAACCTGTGGCGTGAGTGATGACCTGTCTGGGGATATGTTGGCGCCGAGTTGGCCCAATCTAGTTATGAATACATTTCATTGGACAGTGGACACAGTATCAAAACCATCTTGAACCTACCTGGCACACCATTTCCTTCATTACTCGAAGCTTGATCACAACCGAGCTGGTTACATGACCACAAAAATCGATGGGTCTCCCTTGTGAGAGCCCAGGATGTACTGAATAACTTTAAGCCCAGACACTCTTATTTTGGCATGACTATGGCAGTATATCAGGCTCCTATCCCCTGTAAATCGTACTGAGCATACCTGGGAAAGGAGGCCTTGTAACCCTAAAGGTCGAAGCCCTGATAAGTGGGACCATTGGTTCAAGAAACCACTTCTCCCTGGGTTCCCACAGTGTACAAATCAGAGTCCTGAGGAGTACCCCTCAAAAGGCGCCTAGTTTTGACTAAATTTTACTGGACACAGTATCAAAACCACCTTGAACCTACCTGGCACACCATTTCCTTCATTACTCGAAGCTTGAACACAACCGAGCTGGTCACATGACCACAAAAATCGATGGGTCTCCCTGGTGAGAGCACAGGATGTACTTAATAACTTTAAGACAAGATTCTTATTTTGGCATGACTATGGCAGTATATCAGGCTCCTATCCCCTGTAAATCATACTGGGCATACCTGGGAAGGGAAGCCTTGTAACCTTAAAAGGTCGAAGCCCTGATAAGTGGAACCAATGGTTCAAGAAACCACTACTCCTCCCTGGGTTCCCACGGTGTACAAATCGGAGTACTGAGGAGTACCCCTCAAAACGTGCCCAATTATGACTACATTTCACTGGACACAGTATCAAAACCATCTTGAACCTACCTGGCACATCATTTCCTTCATTACTCGAAGCTTGATCACAACCGAGCTGGTCACATGATCACAAAAATTGATGGGTCTCCCTCATGAGAGCACAGGATGTACTTAATAACTTTAAGACAAGATTCTTATTTTGGCATGACTATGGCAGTATATCAGGCTCCTTGTAAAGGAGGCCTTGTAACCCTAAAAGGTCGAAACCCTGATATTTCATCACCTCCTTCCTTCAGGGCTTTTGCTGGAATGCCGCCTTGCCATTCTTTAGGCTCATAGTGCTTTCCAATTTCCGTTTTAGTGATCCCTCCTGTGTGGATGTTAAGTGGGGTTCCGGCCTTTAGTGTTTCCTGGAAGTGTTGTTATCATCTAGCTAGTGGTTCTTCAACAGAGGTTAGGAGCTGTCCTTTATGGGCCTGTTAGGATCAATTTTCCTTCTGCTCAGTAATCTAGAGGTTGCATGCAGAGCTTTCAAGTCACCTTTCCCTTTTGCTTCTTCAGCTTGGTCCGCTATTTCGTTAAAAAAGGCTCTCTTGTCTCTTCTATGCTGTTTCTTTACTACTCCCGCCACTTCACTGTACTTGCTGGCAGCAACCTGTTTCTGATTGCGGGTTCTGGCTTGATTCAACTCTTCTTTTGCCCTCCTCCAAGTCTCGTCACTGATCCATGGCTGCCGGTTTCCTGGTGGACTTCCCAGCACCTCTTCACATGATCCTGCTGTTGCTTCCTACAGGTTTGCCCAGGATTGCTCTACAGTTGTCTCAGCTTCCTCTGTCTGAAGAGCCTCAAAGCGGTTGTGGAAGGCAAGCTAGAAAACCTGTTTGATTTCCTCCCTTTTTACCCCACAGCCCTTAAGGTCTGTCAGGGTATTGTTTTCACCCATGGTGTCCGGATGGGTGGGCGGCGGGAAAAAGTTTGTCCTGGCTGTATCTCAGAACACCGTAAGGTGTAGGAAGTTGATACTTGGTAGGGACATTGGTTAGGATGTGTAGGTGTGCAACATCATGGTCTGACCTTGATTTGACCTTTGACCTTGCCATAGTAACCTTGAGTTTGAAAATCTTGCCCGGGCAATATCTTGGAAACGGTAAGGTGTAGGAAGTTGATACTTGGTAGGGACATTGGTTAGGGGGTATAGGTGTGCAACATCATGGTCTGACCTTGATTTGACTTTTGACCTTGACATATAAAATCTTGTCCGGACTATATCTCGGAAACCGTAAGGTGTAGGAAGTTGATACTTGGTAAGGACATTGGTTAGGGGGTGTAGGTGTGCAACGTCATGGTGTGACCTTGATTTGACCTTGCCGTAGTGACCTTGACCTATAAAATCTTGTCCGGGCTATATCTCGGAAACCATAAGGTGTAGGAAGTTGATACTTGGTAGGGACATTGGTTAGGGGATGTAGGTGTGCAGCGTCATGGTGTGACCTTGATTTGACATTTGACCTTGTCGTAGTGACCTTGACCTATAAAATCTTGTCCGGGCTATATCTTGGAAACCGTAAAGGTGTAGGAAGTTGATGCTTGGTGGGAACATTGGTTAGGGGGTGTAGGTGTGCAGCGTCATGGTGTGACCTTGATTTGACCTTTAACCTTGCCGTAGTGACCTTGACCTATAAAATCTTGTCCGGGCTATATCTCGGAAATCGTGAGGTGTAGGACGAAATACTTACTAGGGACATTGGTTAGGGGCTGTAGGTGTGCATCGTCATTGTCTGACCTTGATTTGACCTTTGACCTTGATGTAGTGTCCTTGACCTAGAAAATCTTGTCCGGGCTATATCTCAGAAATACTTTGAAGTTGATGCTTGATAGGGACATTGGTCAGGGGTTGTAGGTGTGCAACATCATGGTTTGACCTTGATTTGACCTTTGACCTTGTCGTAGTGACCTTGACCTAGAAAATCTTGTTGCACCTTTGGGTCTGTCTTTTGATGCAGATTGAGCACTGTTAAAGTCACATTAGAATTCATTATATCCCCAGACGAAAGTCGGGGATATATTGGATTCAGGTCCGTCGCGCCGCCGCCGCCGCCGCCGCCGCCGCCGCCGCCGTAGAAATTTCCTTGTGGACGCGATAACTCAAAAACAAATCAATATTTTTTTTTCAAACTTGGTACACATGTTAAGGGTGCCCAAAGGAAGATCCCTATTTTAAGGTGACCTTAAACTCCCAGTAAAAAAGAACTTATGGCCACCTTAAGGTCAGAAATTGCACTTTTGGCCACTTAGAGCCCTGTAGGTCACAAACTATGATGCTCAGCTGGCTGAAATTTTACCTGACAACACATTAATATGTTCTTAGTACATGTGCCGAAAATCATGACTTTAAGTTGAGGAGAAAATTGTGTTTGAGGCCCATAAATACCCCCACTTAGGGATTTTTTGCTATACTTTACACATATTTTGCCCTATAATTTGGAAGTGATAATTCTGATGAGTCTCAAACTGCGCTAGGTATAACTTTGATATGTAATCCTTGTCTGTAGAAAATTTTAGGGCTGTAGGTTTACCCAAAGGGGTCGACTTAAGGTCTCAAAAGTGCCCACAGAGACCCAATTTATGCACTTTTTGCCACTTTCAAGCACTGTAGCTTTCAAACTATGTCTCTCATCTAAGTTAAATATCATCTGGGAATATATCTATGTGTTTTCTTATATGTGCCCCAACATTTAGGCCTTTAATAGACAGTTAACCTGTGTATCAGGACCATAAACACCCACCCGAGTGACCCTTATAAGACATTTTTCACATCTTTTTCCCTGTAACTTGGAAATGGTAAGTCTGAGAAGTTTCAAACTGTATTAGATATATATTCTGTGTGTAATCTTAGTATGTAACAGATTTTAAGTCTGAAGCTTTAATTTTGAAGGTCAAATTGAGGTCTCTAAAAGGCTCCCAAAGACCCAATATTTGGACTTTTTGCTACTTTTAAGCCCTGTGACTGTCAAACTATGTGACTGATAGAGCTCAAATCCTATCTGAGAAGATATTAGTATGTTATTTTTATATGTGCCAAAAATTAAGGCTTTAAGAAGACATTTAACCTGTGTATGAGGACCATAAATCCCCACCCGAGTGACCATTTTTAGACATTTTTCACATATTTTTCCCTGTAACTTGGAAATGGTAAGTCTAAGAAGTTTCAAACTGTATTAGATGCATATTCTATGTGTAATCTTAGTATGTGACAAATTTTAAGTCTGAAGCTTTAATTTGAAGACCACATTTAGGTCTCTAGAAGGCCCCATAAAGACCCAGTATTTGGACTTTTTGCAAATTTTAAGGCCTGTGACTGTTAAACTATGTGACTGATAGAGCTGAAATCTCATCTGGGAATACATTATTATGTTCTTTTTACATGTGCCAAAAATCAAGGCTTCAAGTAGACATTTAACCTGTGTATGAGGACCTTTAACACCCACCTGAGTGACCCTTTTAAGACATTTTTCACATATTTTGCTCTGTAACTTGGAAATGGTAAGTCTGAGAAGTTTCAAACTTTATTAGATACATATTCTATGTGTAATCTTAGTATGTAACAAATTTTAAGTCTGAAGCTTTAATTTGAAAGCCACATCGAGATCTCTAAAAGGCCCACAATGACCCAATATTTGGACTTTTTACCACCTTTAAGCCCTGTAACTGTTAAACTATGTGATTGATGGAGCTGAAATCCCATCTGGGAATGCATTATTATGTCCTTTTTACATATGCCGAAAATCAAGGTTTTTAGTAGACATTTAACCTGTGTATGAGGGCCATAGACACTCGCCCAAGTGCCTTTTTTGACATTTTTTCCGTATTTTGCCCTGTTATTTGGAAATGCTTAGTGTGACAAGTCTTAAACTGTATTATATATGATTTTTGTTTGTTATGTATGTCCCCCCAAAAAGTTTCAGATCTGTAGTTTAATTGCTAAGGTCTCTTTAACAATTGTAAAATGCTCACAGAAACCCAATTTATGGATATTATGCCACTTTAAAGCCCAGTAACTGTCAAACTATGTGGGTTATAGAGCTGAAATCTTTGAATTTTTAAAAGGAAATGCCTGTCTATTTAAATTTTGAATATTAATAATGTTATGGCTATCTTAGTCTTTTAAGAACTTATTTTTGTGTGTTATACCTCTGCTTGCTGAGTTTTTCACTTTTTAAAATGAAACTGGTGAAACATATTGAAGTAGACAAAATGGACACTTTAAGTGAGCTTTAAGTCCCAATATTAATGAAATTATATCCTTATGTAGTAAAACTAGGGGATTTTTAACCCTCAACTAGCCCAGTTTTATTCAACTTGCCTCAGTTAATTTTGGCACAGCTCCTACAGTTATGAACTAATTTCAGTTGATAATCACATACTTAAAATTCTCAATTCTTTTTGTATTTGAGTACCCCTTTTATATAGATTGTTTGTTTACCATTTATGCTCAACCCACATCCCCCCACCCGGATTCCCCCCACCCACCTCTGGGACCTCCAGCTATATTGAGTGACACTAAATAAACAAAGGTATTTAATGATATCAGATGAGAAACAAAGAACTCAATGGGGTTGCAGATCTTGTGTAATAGTGAGAGAGGTGTGGAGAAGGGGAGAGGGGTGGGGGTGGGAGGTGGTGGGCTTCATTACATATAACACAAAGGGGAGTCAGAACTGAGATTGTGTCACATATTTAGGTTACATATATATGGACCACATATATAGGTATAGAGGAAATGAATAACTGAAAACAATTTGCAAATTCTAAAAATAATATAATAAAATAATAATATAAATAATTTTTTTTTAAATAATATTTTATTTGTGAACAAATATAGAAACAGATATGCGCTTTTGGGATTATGAATTTTAGAATGGACATTGAATCATCAATCATTTAAATACTTTGAAGGAAGATTGAAAAATATGATGAGTTGAGTTAAAAATAATATTTTATTTGTCAACAAATATAGAAACAGATATGCTCTTTTGGGATTATTATTTTAGAATGGACATTCAATCATCAATCATTTAAATACTTTGAAAATAGGTTTAGAGTTATCATTGCAGGAAGATTGAAAATATAATTTGAGTTATGTATTCGGCGTCTGGGGATACACCATCTTCCTTGGGGAGATATAAACAGAGCAGATTGATGTGCTGAAGTTCATATAATAATGGGTAATTATGTTTTAAAAAATTCCCGATCAAAACCTGTGGCGTGAGTGATGACCTGTCTGGGGATATGTTGGCGCCGAGTTGGCCCAATCTAGTTAAGAATTTTGCTTTTACAACTTCCCATTTTAACAGATGGAATTTCATCAAGTGAGCCACAGATTTTGCTCCAACACCATACATAAGCATTCATTGAATGTATTACCACTTCCGTATGCATGGTAATATTCAAAACATCTAAACCATAATTCGGCCATGCCAGATGTAGATAAAGTACATGCATTATCTTTCTCTTAGACATTATTTTCTCGATTTAAACATTGTTGGACCTTTATATAACTGACAGTGCTCTGAAAGTATCGTGAACTTTGTACTGATACAGGATTTCTATATCTCATGGTGTTAAAAATATTTCCCTAGGCTGTGGGGTATGGGCATCTCTGATGCTATTTTTACTTTTGGCACATCAACCTTGACTCTAGGGTTTTAATGCCTCTTTCCTAGGGTTTTAATGCCTCTTTCCTGTTCTGAAATTCACCCTGATTTTGGCAATCAACAGGTGGTGGTCTGACCCAATATCTGCTCCACGCTTGACTCGGACGTCTTGAAGTGAGCTCCTCCAACACTGACGAACTGTGATGTGGTTAATTTGGTTCTCAGTCTGATGGTCTGGTGATACCCAAGTAGCTTTATGGCAACATCTGTGTGGGAAGAGAGTACCTCCGATGGTGAGTTCATTTACAGCACATAATTCCCAGGCCGTTCCTTCCCATTACTCTCTTTGTTGGTATTGTCACTTCCGACCTTGGCATTCATGTCTCTCATAAGGATCAGAATGTCTCACTTAGGGATCTTGTCTACTACTGCCTGCAGTCGGTTGTAGTAAAGGTCTTTCACATCTTCCTCTGCGTTATTTGTCGGGGCATAGCACATGATGATTGACACTTTTTGAAATTTGGACTCAAACCTAGCCCTAATTCGAATTCTAATAGCACTTTTATAGCGCTTAATCTCTGTCAAAAGACAGATTCTAAGGCACATCACACAAAAACATTGTGCAATATTCATAAACCAGAGACATTGCAGGGGTCAGCGGAGAAAGCAGGAGGAGATTGGAAATTTAGGGTGGATATGCTTTTCGAAAGAGGTATGACTTCAAAAAACTTTGACCTGAAAGAGTTTGCAGAGTGGACCTAATCAGGAAGGTCATTCCAAATCATAGGTGCGTCACATGCAAAACTGAGTCCAAAATGCTTTCGAGACTTGAAAACTGAAGCAAAGTTGGGAACCTCAAGAAATATGCCATCAGATTGACTTCGACGAGTGTTATATGCACTATGTCTGGGAATCAGGAAGGGTTCATAGTATTTGGGGTTACCACTGTGTAGGAACTTGTATATAAGCATGGCAGTCTTAAAGATAGAATGGTACTTAATCGGCAACCAATGTAGTGCTTTTCTAACTGGAGTGATGTGTGAATACTTGGTGGTGTTGGCAACATTTCTGGCAAGGCTGTTCTGAACACATTGAAGTTTGCGCAGATCCAGAGCTGAGAGACCTCTGAACAGAGATTTACAGTAATCAAGACGACTTCGACCAGAGCATTGGCAGCCATAAGAGCAGCTTCATGTGTCAGATGTCCTCGGAGTCGATTAAGATCCCGGACATGAGCAAAACAAGCCTTGCAGACCTTCATAACATGGCAAGAGAATGAGAAATCTGAATCAAACCAGACACCACGGTTCCTAACTGCATCTATTGGTGATATAAGATTACCGAGTATGTTGACTGGGAAGGAGTGATTATGTTTTTCACGCTGAGACTTTGAGCCAAACACAATGAATTCAGTCATATCAGGATTTAGCTTGAGCTTATTTGTAGAGAGCCATCTTCAAGGCACATGTTTAAGGCAGTGTGACAGCTTATCAAGGGCCGAGGCAACATTTTTATGTGTGAGATGCACATACATTTGTGTGTCATCAGCGTAGAACTGGAAACTAATACCAGGATGATTCTGTATGACTTTACTCAGCGGAGTAGTATAGAGTGAAAAAAGGATTGGCCCCAGGACAGAGCCTTGAGGCACACCATACAATAACTTTTTGGCATCAGATAATCTTAATGCACTGAACATGGTCTGAGAGATAAGACTTGAACCAATGGAGGACAACCCCACCAACAACAAACCAGGAGCTAAGAGAATCAAGTAGCATATCATGATCAATAGTATCAAACACTGCTGATTGATCCAAGAGAACGACAGCAGTAGCCTCACCTTTAGCAAAAGCCAGATGAACATCATTCTAAATTGAAAGTAGAGCTGAAATGATTATTCGTACTAGTCAATTAGTAGGTTATCAAAGCACTAGTCGATGCCAATATTATGAAATCGGTTAATTGTTTTCCTTTGTTTATCACCACATAGCGGATTTTACGTGATCGTTGAAACTATGAGAATCTCGAGTTAAGACCTCAAAACGTATCAAATTAAAGCATTTTATATGCATTTTATTTTTAAAATATCAAAATATTACATTATTGGCCAATTTACCCAATAATCTGGTGAATTCTTCGCTTTTCAGCATTTCGCGATCCGCCATTTTGTTTGTTTACATCCGGAACACACACGTTTTCGGTATTTTTCATGCATGCTAAATGTCAGAAACAATTAATCGGTTAGTCGACAGTTAATGCAAGCGACTACCCGACTAACAAATTTTACTAATCATTTCAGCCTTAATTGAAAGCAATGCAGATTCAGTTGAGTGACCTAGTTTATAGGCAGATTGCCTGACATTCTCTAGTCTGTTCAAACTGACATGGTCATTCAATTGAGAAGCAACAGCACGTTCAACAAGTTTGGATATGAAGCCCAACCCAGAAACAGGTCTGTATTTTTTTAAGTCATTGGGTGGTAGTGATGACTTTTTAATCAATGGGGTTACAATAGCCTTCTTGAACTCATCAGGTACAACACCTTCTGATAATGAGCAGTTAACAAGCCTGGTGATAGAGGGCAGTAAAATATCTATACATTCCTTAACAAGAAATGTAGGCCATGGATCTAACAAACAGGATTTAGTAGTTGACTTCATGATAATTTTTCTAATTTCCTCTTGAGAAACTTGTTTAAAGCAGCTGAAATTGGGTACATCAGGTGGAAGAGACAGAGTGAATGAGTCACTAGAGGAAAATGAGTTTCTGATTTTAGCTATTTTGTCACTGAAGAAAGTGACAAACCGGTCAGCAAGATCTTTCTTAGATTCATGAGAGGGGAGTACTGCTTCAGGACTAGAGTGCAGTGCAGAACGCAAGACCTGCCATAGCTTCTTGAAGTCATTAGCATTTTCTCTGACCAGGTTTCTAAAGTAATTTGCGTTATCTTTGTTGACCAGTGAATTGCACCGAGCAATCTGTCTTCGAAGTCTAGCTTGATTGTAGGCAGATTTATCTTTACGCCAGATTCGTTCCAGTCCTGATGAAGAGTCAGATATTGGTTCCCACTCAAACTCTTTGCTGCCATCTTTGACAACAGCAGTGCCACTCTGGCTTTGTGGTGGTTATCTTCATTTTCCTTTCCCGAGAAGAGCAGTGTTTCTGTTGTCTGTAGTCTGGTCTTCCCAAAAGAATTCCAACGTACTTCGCACATGCCAAGTAGAGTGAGGTGGTACTGGTTCATCTCTCTCACTGCTTGTGCACATCTTTCTGTCTCCCAAAGTGTCCTCGGGGGCTCGGTGGTGTAGCGGTTAGAGTTCTCGCCTCCAACCTCTGAGGCCGCCGGTTCGAATCTCGGGCCGGGCGCTTCATGTTGGAAAGTTGGTAGTTACTTGCCGATGCCTGGTGGTTTACAGTGAAGTATGGACTGGTTTCCTCCACCTGTAAAACTACCCGTCGCAATATGACCCTGGCTGTTGAACGCGACGTAAAACAACAAATAAATAAACCCAAAGTGTCCTCACATTCCATGTTCTGATGATGATGGGTTTCTTCTGTGAGAGCAGCATCACTCCATCCATCAATATTGTCCTTGGGTGAAGAAGGTTTGTCGGTTATGCAGCTTCCGGGTTTGGCTGCAGCACGTCCTCAATCTCCGGAATGGTGTCCTGCTTTTCCCAAGAACTGAGTAAACTGTCTTTGGTTTCTGTAACAGTGCTGTTTTCCATGAATGGGGTGCTAACCCTCACATAACCCCCAACCTGGAGGACCGGGGAAGTTATGTTGGTGTTTCCTCACCTAGATGGGCTGCCTGTCATGGCCAACAAGCTCCATCCACCTGTGTTTGAATACTGAGTTTTCTTTCTCCTAGATGGACTATCTGCCAAGGATAACAAGCTCCATCTACCTGTGTTTGAAATCAGAGTTTTCTTTCTCCTAGATGGACTGCCTGTCAAGGCTTTTGGACTCCATCTACCCAATTTTGGAATCAGAGTTTTCCTTCTTCTAGTCTATGTTGATCCATGGCACCTTATTCTGTATTATTAATTGGTGGAGTTCCCTGTAAAGAGGGCTGCCCCCATAACTGCCACCCAAGGGACGTGCCTCAAAACCGTGAAGAGACCAAGCGCGAGGGTAAAAAATATATGTTAATGCAAATAGCACAAAAAGTACAGTTAGAACTGAAAAGGTCAACACCTAAGCGTGAACTTAAAAGACTTATTGTTGAACAGGTGGCTGACAAGGACCTTTCACCTGTTACTTGTATAGAAGTGTATAAACCTCTTCCAATGGAACCTTCTGGGCCATTTGTAATCAGGCGATTTGAAATTGAAAGAGAGCTAAAACTCAAAGAATTTGTAGCTCAACAACAAAAGAAGAGTTTGAAGCTGAAGCTCAACAATGAAAAGAAGAGCTTAAAACTTAACAGTGCACAGAAGAGCTGGAAGCCCAAGCTTAACAGTGTAAAGAAGAGATGAAAGCTCAAGTTCAACAATGAAAAGAAGAGCTTCAAGTCCACAAATTTGGAAAAAGAACTTGAGCTTAAATATGAGAGAGAAATGAAAGATTTAGAACTCAATGCTCACCTTTTAATGTCTGGGAAGATATAAATATTTTCAGCACTGAACGAGTGACTCAGAATTTGAAATGGCCCACAGACCAGTGGTCTTTATTGCTGCAAAGTGTTCTGAATGAAAAAGCCCAAGAGGCATATCATATACGACTTGGCCGATTTCGGAATGTGTGGACTATGGCTATGATAAAGTGCTATTTTAAAAGCATTTGTCAAGGAGTTTGGTACCAGAAGCATATCATCAGCAATTCAGAAATTACTGAAAACAAGAAAGTCAAACTCATATTGAATTAACCCATGAAATAGAAGGTTACTCTGACAGATGGTGTAATTCTAGAGAAGTTGGTGCAGATTTTGAAAGCCGTAGACAAGTCAATAGATCCTCTGGTTCCACTAAGAAATCTTATACTTAAGTAGGCAATAAATCTGAAAATATATACTCCAGAAATGAGTTCAGATAATGTTCCAAATGCAAATCAGACTATGAGTAAGGATAAGAAATCCAGGTCCTTGCTCCAGGGCATGTTATATCTGACTGTTGGCTTTTAACCAATTGGTGTTCAAATCCCAATAGAGCAGAATCTAGTATTGGTTTTTACAGATGTGAGATTATTAGGCACGAGTTCAACAGTTTTGTCTCTGAGGGTTTTGTATCATTAGATTGTAGTCACAGTCAAGTTCCCATTAAAATCTTAGAGACACTGGGGCTACTTAGGCCTTACTTTTAGAAGGTGTATTGCCATTGAGTGTAAGCACTTCTACTGGTGAGAGTGTTATTGCTCAAGGTATTGAACTAGGTTGTGTGAACATTCCTTACATAAGGTCAACTTATTATCAGACTTGGTTGCGGGTTTTGTTATGGTGGGTACCAGACCTAGTTTACCCATTAAAGGGCCCTTTAAAAGGGATATCTTTGTTGTTATCTCCAACCGGACTTTTACCAGGAGTGAGATTATGAAATGCATCCTGTGTGTGCATGCATGTGTGCATTTGTCACATTTTTAAATTAACCTTTATATCTCATTAATTTATGAATATATCTTCACCAAATTTGCAGAGAATGTTAATGGCTGTGAAAACATGTGAAAACATTAGAAAAAAATAAAATAGCTACCATAACCAATTGTTCAAAAATCATTAATATGTTCTAAAACATAAAATATTGCAGCTAGCCTCATCAGATTCGCACAAAATGTATATGGCTAGGAAAGCTTGCCTGAGAGTAATTTTGGCCTTGTTTTGAAAACAAAATGGCCACCATGTCACATTGTTAATGTCAAATTGGGGGTCATCGTGTCAAAAGATCTATTATCTCCTTTATCATTGGTCCCAGGGGTTAGGAATGAGAAAATGGCTTACAGAAAAAATTACGGTGTGCAAATCTTTTGCAAGTGTCAAATTTGACATTTGACCACTGCTTCAAGGTCAAGTTGAGTCGTCAAATGAAAAAGGCCTTATATCTCGCTTATTATTGCTCCTTCAGCTTGAAAATGTGAAAGTAAGCTACAGGAAGTTATGGTCTGCAAATCATTAGCAAGTGCTGAATTAGCCTTTGACCCCTGCTTTGAAGAATTGGTGGGATCATCATACTAAAAACTCTTATATCTTCTTTATTATATCCCCAGACGAAAGTCGGGGATATATTGGATTCAGGTCCGTCGCGCCGCCGCCGCCGCCGCCGCCGCCGCCGCCGCCGCCGCCGCCGTAGAAATTTCCTTGTGGACGCGATAACTCAAAAACAAATTAATATTTTTTTTTCAAACTTGGTACACATGTTAAGGGTGCCCAAAGGAAGATCCCTATTTTAAGGTGACCTTAAACTCCCAGTAAAAAAGAACTTATGGCCACCTTAAGGTCAGAAATTGGACTTTGGGCCACTTATAGCCCTGTAGGTCACAAACTATGATGCTCAGCTGGCTGAAATTTTACCTGACAACACATTAATATGTTCTTAGTACATGTGCGGAAAATCACGACTTTAAGTTGAGGAGAAAATTGTGTTTGAGGCCCATAAATACCCCCACTTAGGGATTTTTTGCTATACTTTTCACATATTTTGCCCTATAATTTGGAAGTGGTAATTCTGATGAGTCTCAAACTGCGCTAGGTATAACTTTGATATGTAATCCTTGTCTGTAGAAAATTTTAGGGCTGTAGGTTTACCCAAAGGGGTCGACTTAAGGTCTCAAAGTGCCCACAGAGACCCAATTTATGCACTTTTTGCCACTTTCAAGCACTGTAGCTTTCAAACTATGTCTCTCATCTAAGTTAAATATCATCTGGGAATATATCTATGTGTTTTCTTATATGTGCCCCAACATTTAGGCCTTTAATAGACAGTTAACCTGTGTATCAGGACCATAAACACCCACCCGAGTGACCCTTATAAGACATTTTTCACATCTTTTTCCCTTAACTTGGAAATGGTAAGTCTGAGAAGTTTCAAACTGTATTAGATATATATTCTGTGTGTAATCTTAGTATGTAACAGATTTTAAGTCTGAAGCTTTAATTTTGAAGGTCAAATTGAGGTCTCTAAAAGGCTCCCAAAGACCCAATATTTGGACTTTTTGCTACTTTTAAGCCCTGTGACTGTCAAACTATGTGACTGATAGAGCTCAAATCCTATCTGGGAAGATATTAGTATGTTATTTATATATGTGCCAAAAATTAAGGCTTTAAGAAGACATTTAACCTGTGTATGAGGACCATAAATCCCCACCCGAGTGACCATTTTTAGACATTTTTCACATATTTTGCCCTGTAACTTGGAAATGGTAAGTCTAAGAAGTTTCAAACTGTATTAGATGCATATTCTATGTGTAATCTTAGTATGTGACAAATTTTAAGTCTGAGGCTTTAATTTGAAGGCCACATTTAGGTCTCTAGAAGGCCCCATAAAGACCCAGTATTTGGACTTTTTGCCAATTTTAAGGCCTGTGACTGTTAAACTATGTGACTGATAGAGCTGAAATCTCATCTGGGAATACATTATTATGTTCTTTTTACATGTGCCAAAAATCAAGGCTTCAAGTAGACATTTAACCTGTGTATGAGGACCTTAAACACCCACCTGAGTGACCCTTTTAAGACATTTTTCACATATTTTGCTCTGTAACTTGGAAATGGTAAGTCTGAGAAGTTTCAAACTTTATTAGATACATATTCTATGTGTAATCTTAGTATGTAACAAATTTTAAGTCTGAAGCTTTAATTTGAAAGCCACATCGAGATCTCTAAAAGGCCCACAGAGACCCAATATTTGGACTTTTTAACCACCTTTAAGCCCTGTGACTGTTAAACTATGTGATTGATGGAGCTGAAATCCCATCTGGGAATGCATTATTATGTCCTTTTTACATATGCCGAAAATCAAGGTTTTTAGTAGACATTTAACCTGTGTATGAGGGCCATAGACACTCGCCCAAGTGCCTTTTTGGATATTTTTTCCGTATTTTGCCCTGTTATTTGGAAATGCTTAGTGTGACAAGTCTTAAACTGTATTATATATAATTTTTGTTTGTTATGTATGTCCCCCAAAAAGTTTCAGATCTGTTGTTTAATTGCTAAGGTCTCTTTAACAATTGTAAAATGCCCACAGAAACCCAATTTATGGACATTATGCCACTTTAAAGCCCAGTAACTGTCAAACTATGTGGGTTATAGAGCTGAAATCTTTGAATTTTTAAAAGGAAATGCCTGTCTATTTAAATTTTGAATATTAATAATGTTATGGCTATCTTAGTCTTTTAAGAACTTATTTTTGTGTGTTATACCTCTGCTTGCTGAGTTTTTAACTTTTTAAAATGAAACTGGTTAAACATATTCAAGTAGACAAAATGGACACTTTAAGTGAGCTTTAAGTCCCAATATTAATGAAATTATATCCTTATGTAGTAAAAGTAGGGGATTTTTAACCCTCAACTAGCCCAGTTTTATTCAACTTGCCTCAGTTAATTTTGACACAGCTCCTACAGTTATGAACTCATTTCAGTTGATAATCACATACTTAAAATTCTCAATTCTTTTTGTATTTGAGTACCCCTTTTATATAGATTGTTTGTTTACCATTTATGCATCCCCCACCCGGATTCCCCCCACCCACCTCTGGGACCTCCAGCTATATTGAGTGACACTAAATAAACAAAGGTATTTAATGATATCAGATGAGAAACAAAGAACTCAATGGGGTTGCAGATCTTGTGTAATAGTGAGAGAGGTGTGGAGAAGGGGAGAGGGGTGGGGGTGGGAGGTGGTGGGCTTCATTACATATAACACAAAGGGGAGTCAGAACTGAGATTGTGTCACATATTTAGGTTGCATATATATGGACCACATATATAGGTATAGAGGAAATGAATAACTGAAAACAATTTGCATATTCTAAAAATAATATAATAAAATAATAATATAAATAATTTTTTTTTAAATAATATTTTATTTGTGAACAAATATAGAAACAGATATGCGCTTTTGGGATTATGAATTTTAGAATGGACATTGAATCATCAATCATTTAAATACTTTGAAGGAAGATTGAAAAGTATGATGAGTTGAGTTAAAAATAATATTTTATTTGTCAACAAATATAGAAACAGATATGCTCTTTTGGGATTATTATTTTAGAATGGACATTCAATCATCAATCATTTAAATACTTTGAAAATAGGTTTAGAGTTATCATTGCAGGAAGATTGAAAATATAATTTGAGTTATGTATTCGGCGTCTGGGGATACACCATCTTCCTTGGAAGATATAAACAGAGTAGATTGATGTGCTGAAGTTCATATAATAATGGGTAATTATGTTTTAAAAAATTCCCGATCAAAACCTGTGGCGTGAGTGATGACCTGTCTGGGGATATGTTGGCGCCGAGTTGGCCCAATCTAGTTAATTATTGGCTCTAGGACTTCCAAATGTGAAAACAACTTAGATGAAATCATGGCCTGCGAATCTTTTGCAAGTGTCAAATTTGACCTTTGACACTGCTTCAAGGTTGAACAGGGTCATCATACTAAAAAGGCCTTATATCTCCCTCATGATTGGTCTGTGAAAACAACTTGTAAGAAATCATGTTCTCTGACATGATGAATGAATAAAATATATATATAAAGTTTTACCCTCTTCAACTACATGAAAGTTCTTACATCTCACAAAAACTCATGGATTGTGTTTACATCTTACAATTGAAGTTGTTCCTTAGATTTTCCCAGATCTCAATATTATTGCCCATTCAGTTGTACCTGTGGGCTGGGGTTTTGGCCTGGCCATTTTTTATCATTGATTAATACTACATTCTTTGTTCCTTCAGTTAATTATTCATTTCAAGAGGAAAAGAATTCAGCAAGATGTTGTGGAAAGACAAATAGAATAATCAGCCCAGATGATTTGTAGAAGCTTGAACAGCAGCCATAGTAAAAACATTTTCTTGGGGTCACAGTGAAAGATTCTGCCTCTTTGAGGGGTAATATTCTTAAATAATTTTCATCTCCATTTATTCATACCTCAGTGACAGACTGATAACTGGTAAATTCAGATTCACTTAACAATGTAACCATGAAGTATGTACAGTTTACGTCTCAACAATCTAGCATTTAATAAAAAAAAACCACTTTAAAAATATTGTAACATTTAGTATTGCCACCTTAGCTGACTTCTGAGCACCTGTCTTTCTTGAGAAAGGACTTTTCTTGCTGAGACAATTAATTAAATTCACTGTAGCACTGTGCAGGTTTTGATTTGTACAGTTCAGTTCCTTCATACTCCGAGGCTGTATTCACCAAAGGTCTTAGCCAAATCTTGGGCTTAAGTTGGATGTATTTACAAAAGTTAAGCCCAAGACTTGGCTAAGACCTTTCATAAATGCAACCCCTGTTTTCCTAAGAAATTCTATAATAATTGCTGACTTGTGAATTGAGTGTCAGAGGAACTCCAAATTATTTCTAAGGTTTATTATATTTTTACCAGACATACCGTTTGAATGCATCATGGAAATGGGGAGACAAGGATTTGTGCTTTTAACTGGAACATTAAGACAGCGACCTAAAATGTTGAGATGTTGTTTTAAACAACTGTCTGTCCTGACATCAACTCATCCAAAGGTGGCTGTTGTTGGGAGTGGCCCTGCAGGGTTCTATACAGCTCAACAGATCATGAAGGTGAAATTTTCTTGATTATAGTTTAAAGGGTTGAAAATGTTTATAGAAAATGTAAAACAAGCATATTTATGAGTAGACATAGTATACATAATAATAGATTTATAATAACAGAAAAATAATAGACATCCCAGTAATTTTGAAAGGACATGGAGACTGAGTGAAGTGTTTGTGTTAATATTTTAATATGTAAATAAGATTGATCATTGTCTTAACATGGTGCAATGTACTTGTTGGTTGCCCATCTTTCTTGTATGATATGTATTTTGACAGTTGTATCATTGTTACTACATACAGTTATTGAGTTTTGGAAGGAGTTTAATAAAGAGACTGGCATGTGTCCAGCTGTAAGCAGGGATTAAATGTCTAAGGCGCTTCTCACATACTGCTTTTTCATTTAAGATCTGATCTCTTGCCATGATGTTACACATTGTAATTCAATTTTGTATTTGGGGTAATTACAAAATTTTGCCCAGACAACTTTCTCTATTGCTTTAAAAACTTTGAATCAAATCATGACTGATTTGACCAAAATATATCTTTCATGCAAATTTGATATTTATAGTAAGCAGGGTTGGGACAAATACTGCCAGTGATAAATACAAATATATTTGTTTTTTAAACAGGAAATACAAATACCTCATTTTTTTGCTGGCACCAAATACAAATACACACGTCAAATACAAGTGCAATTACAAAGAGGATTCACTGAAATATTTACACAAACTAATTCACAAAAATTAGTAAATTACGCAGATACACACTTACTGTCAGGAAACTGTTCAAAAAAGTTATGATTTTTTAAAATATAGTTCTCAGAAGCTATTAAGAATATTTTGAATATAATTATATTGCAATAAATCTGCAAAATCGTTAAAAATGTGTTTTTATGGCGCTACAATAGGTTACTATGTGGGACTGTATGCTGTTTTCGGATGGCAGCAAGGCATCAGGCCAATGTCTAAGAAAAATAAACATTTATAGTTGGCCGTAGCCTCAAGTTGTTGTCTCGTGGTAACCTTTGGCCTTTCGTCCTACTTTCTCATTGGCCTTGTGAATTGGTAACGTCTGTCACTTACACAGATATTTTCATCTATTTCTCAGCACATATGTATTGTTGGGTGTTAATGTTTGGCTATTATCTCCCGCCGGGCTTTAGCCCGGGAGGGAGATTATGAAATGATGTCTGTGTGTGCGTGCGTGCGTGTGTGCATTAGTTAGTCACGCAGATTTCTCCAAAACTGCTACAGCTACAGATTTTTTTGTAAATTAATTGTCCCAATGAATTTTCATGCCCTTGAAAATTTTTTTGGTTTTATTGACTTAGGCCTAAAGATAAGTGAGTAATAGCAATCTTAGCTACTTTGAGTAAAGGGCTCATAACTGAAAAACTATTGCAGAAACAACTTTTTCTTCAAATATGTTGTTCAGCTACTTTGTCCTTAGCTATAAGATGGTACATAGTTTGGGGTCCCATTGCATGCCATAAGTGAGTAATAGCTATTTTCTCATTTGTAGCTAAATAACAGAAGAAGTAAATGTCAAATATCTTCAAAAGTATTGAAGTTAGGGAAATCTTTTCAAATATGTTGTCCATCTTCTTTTTGGTAAGCTGTCACATAGTAAAGTTTCAGACCTGTTGCACCTTGGATAGCTGAGTAATAGCTACTTTGAAATTCTGACTGGTGAGTAAAGCGATTGTAACTCCAAAACTATTGCAGTTAGAGTATTTTCCTAAAATATGTTGTTCAGCTACTTTGTCCTTAGCTATAAGATGGTACATAGTTTGGGGTTCTATTGCATGCCATAAGTGAGTAATAGCTATTTTCTCATTTGTAGCTAAATAACAGAAGAAGTAAATGTCAAATATCTTCAAAAGTATTAAAGTTAGGGAAATCTTTTCAAATATGTTGTTTGGGGTTCTATTGCATGCCATAAGTGAGTAATAGCTTTTTTCTTATTAGTAGCAAAATAATGACATAAGTAAATGTCAAATATCTTCAGAAGTATTAAAGTTATGGAATTCTTTTCAAATATGTCATTCATCTACTTTTTTGTAAGCTATCACATAGTAAAGTTTCAGACCTGTTGCACATTGCATAGCTAAGTAATAGCTACTTTGAAATTGTGACTGTTGAGTAAATACATTGTAACTCCAAAACTATTGCAGTTACAGCTTTTTCTTCAAATATGTTGTTCAGCTACTTTGTCCTTAACTATAAGATGGTATATATTTTGGGGTTGTATTGCATGCCATAAGTGAGTAATAGCTATTTTCTTATTTGTAGCAAAATAACAACATAAGTAAATGTCAAATATCTTCAAAAGTATTAAAGTTAGGGAAATATTTTCAAATATGTTATTCATCTAGTTTTTGATAACCTATCACATAGTAAAGTTTCAGACCTGTTGCACATTGGATAGCCGATTCTAACATGACACGCTTGTGTCCGCCATTCTGATTGGTCCATTCCAGTTGTAAAACCGAGCATAACCTCACGGCCAGTTTTTCATGAGTGGGCGATAATCCCGCTTCACTTTTTAAAAGTCAAATTACAAAGAGTATGCACTACATATCTTCATCAAAACAGTAAGAAGACAAGGAATAAATGTCAAAAATGAAATGTCATGTTAGAATAGAAATAACACACTCCAAGCGTGGGGTTATGCAGGGTTTTACAACTCATAGCGCATTAGAAACACTCAGGCTTCGCCTTCGTGTTACTAATATCGCTATTCGTTGTAAAACCCTGCATAACCCCACGCTTGTCGTGTGTTATTTCTACAGTAATACCTACTTTGAAATTGTGACTGCAGGGTAAATGCATATAGTTTGGGGTTCTATTGCATGCCATAAGTGAGTAATAGCTATTTTCTTATTTGTGGCAAAATAATGACATAATTATGTCCACCCCACTGGGGGGTGGACATATTATTTTTGCTTTGTCCGCCGTCCGGCATCCCGCTTGGTTTCCAGACATTTTAGTCAACAGTTCTTATCCTATCTTTACCAAATTTGGCATACAGGTTTATTGGGTTAATAGCTTGTATGGGATTGCTTTTGGTGATGATAGCTCTATAGCTAACTGAGTAATAGCTACTTTGCTACTTTTGAGTAGCTCTTTGGTTTCCAGACATTTTGAGGAATGCTATTAAGCCTAGCTTTCTGAAATTTGGTATGGAGGTTCATTGGGTTAATAGCTTGTATGGGATTGCTTTTGGGGGGAATTGCTTCATAGATGAGTGAGTAATTAATTAAATAAATGAGTAATTAGCTATTTTGAATACTGAAAAAGGCAAACGTGCTCATATCTCCTAAACCGTGCGTGATAGAGCGATTTCGTCGAAATTTTCAACCCACAGGGTATCTAAGGAATGTACTCTTTGCAATTTTCAAAAAATTTTCCCCTCCCCAAAAATGGCGGCCATTTTGAATTTTCGAATTTTTGCCAAAAATGGCAAAACACAAATTTGCTTCTATCTCCTTAACCGTGCGAGATAGAGCGATTTCGTCAAAATTTTGTACCCACAGGGTATCTAAGGAATGTACTCTTTGCAATTTTCAAAAAATTTACCCCTCCCCAAAAATGGCGGCCATTTTGAATTTTCGAATTTTTGCCAAAAATGGCAAAACACAAATTTCCTTCTATCTCCTGAACCGTGCGAGATAGAGCGATTTCGTCGAAATTTTCTACCCACAGGGTATCTAAGGAATGTACTCTTTGCAATTTTCAAAAAATTTTCCCCTCCCCAAAAATGGCGGCCATTTTGAATTTTCGAATTTTTACCAAAAATGGCAAAACACAAATTTGCTTCTATCTCCTTAACCGTGCGAGATACAGCGATTTCGTCAAAATTTTGTACCCACAGGGTATCTAAGGAATGTACTCTTTGCAATTTTCAAAAAATTTTCCCCTCCCCAAAAATGGCGGCCATTTTGAATTTTCGAATTTTTGCCAAAAATGGCAAAACACAAATTTCCTTCTATCTCCTGAACCGTGCGAGATAGAGCGATTTCGTCGAAATTTTCTACCCACAGGGTATCTAAGGAATGTACTCTTTGCAATTTTCAAAAAATTTTCCCCTCCCCAAACATGGCGGCCATTTTGAATTTTTGAATTTTTGCCAAAAATGGCAAAACACAAATTTCCTTCTATCTCCTTAACCGTGCGAGATAGAGCGATTTCGTCGAAATTTTCTACCCACAGGGTATCTAAGGAATGTACTCTTTGCAATTTTCAAAAAATTTTCCCCTCCCCAAAAATGGCGGCCATTTTGAATTTTCGAATTTTTACCAAAAATGGCAAAACATAAATTTGCTTCTATCTCCTTAACCGTGCGAGATACAGCGATTTCGTCAAAATTTTCGACCCACAGGGTATCTAAGGAATGTAATCTTTGCAATTTTCAAAAAATTTTCCCCTCCCCAAAAATGGCGGCCATTTTGAATTTTCGAATTTTGGCCAAAAATGGCAAAACACAAATTTGCATCTATCTCCTTAACCGTGCGAGATAGAGTGATTTCGTCGAAATTTTCGACCCACAGGGTATCTAGGGAATGTACTCTTTGCAATTTTCAAAAAATTTTCCCCTCCCCAAAAATGGCGGCCATTTTGAATTTTCGAATTTTTGCCAAAAATGGCAAAACACAAATTTGCTTCTATCTCCTGAACCGTGCGAGATAGAGTGATTTCGTCGAAATTTTCTACCCACAGGGTATCTAAGGAATGTACTCTTTGCAATTTTCAAAAAATTTTCCCCTCCCCAAAAATGGCGGCCATTTTGAATTTTCGAATTTTTGCCCAAAATGGCAAAACACAAATTTGCTTCTATCTCCTTAACCGTGCGAGATAGAGCGATTTCGTCAAAATTTTGTACCCACAGGGTATCTAAGGAATGTACTCTTTGCAATTTTCAAAAAATTTTCCCCTCCCCAAAAATGGCGGCCATTTTGAATTTTCGAATTTTTGCCAAAAATGGCAAAACACAAATTTCCTTCTATCTCCTGAACCGTACGAGATAGAGCGATTTCGTCGAAATTTTCTACCCACAGGGTATCTAAGGAATGTACTCTTTGCAATTTTCAAAAAATTTTCCCCTCCCCAAAAATGGCGGCCATTTTGAATTTTCGAATTTTTACCAAAAATGGCAAAACACAAATTTGCTTCTATCTCCTTAACCGTGCGAGATACAGCGATTTCGTCAAAATTTTGTACCCACAGGGTATCTAAGGAATGTACTCTTTGCAATTTTCAAAAAAATTTCCCCTCCCCAAAAATGGCGGCCATTTTGAATTTTCGAATTTTTGCCAAAAATGGCAAAACACAAATTTCCTTCTATCTCCTGAACCGTGCGAGATAGAGCGGTTTCGTCGAAATTTTCTACCCACAGGGTATCTAAGGAATGTACTCTTTGCAATTTTCAAAAAATTTTCCCCTCCCCAAACATGGCGGCCATTTTGAATTTTTGAATTTTTGCCAAAAATGGCAAAACACAAATTTGCTTCTATCTCCTTAACCGTGCGAGATAGAGCGATTTCGTCGAAATTTTCTACCCACAGGGTATCTAAGGAATGTACTCTTTGCAATTTTCAAAAAATTTTCCCCTCCCCAAAAATGGCGGCCATTTTGAATTTTCGAATTTTTACCAAAAATGGCAAAACATAAATTTGCTTCTATCTCCTTAACCGTGCGAGATACAGCGATTTCGTCAAAATTTTCGACCCACAGGGTATCTAAGGAATGTAATCTTTGCAATTTTCAAAAAATTTTCCCCTCCCCAAAAATGGCGGCCATTTTGAATTTTCGAATTTTGGCCAAAAATGGCAAAACACAAATTTGCATCTATCTCCTTAACCGTGCGAGATAGAGCGATTTCGTCGAAATTTTCGACCCACAGGGTATCTAAGGAATGTACTCTTTGCAATTTTCAAAAAATTTTCCCCTCCCCAAAAATGGCGGCCATTTTGAATTTTCGAATTTTTGCCAAAAATGGCAAAACACAATTTTATTGCGTTAATATATCTTACCTAGTGGACCGGTGCAATAGTCCGGCGCCTAGCCGGTCCCGCCAAACATTAGAAAAAAATGTCCTGAGCTGGGCTCTGGCCTGGACCGGTAGTGTAGTATTCACTCGCCAGGTGTCACCGGACACCCAGCTCCCCTACTGCGCGTGTGCGCGCATGCGCACTTCCTCTTTTTGTTTGGCGCCATTGTGTTTGAAATCGTGAAAGTTATAAGAGAAACTTTTTATTATTTTACAAGTGACATATTGTTTGGTTGTTGATTAAACTTGGATTATTAGTTCATATATATATCATGGCATCACCAGGCCAACGTAGAGGAAACTGCGGGCACATCATGGCAGGATTCGATGGACATAAAAAATGTGCTAGGTGTAGGGAAAAGAAGTTAGGAGATGATCCGTGTGTGAAGGACTTAGTTTGCTCCATTTGTAATGCATTTTCGGATCAGCAGCGTTCTATGCTCTCCACCCCTCAGTATAAAATCCGCAAGGATAAGAAATCCGGACTTTTAGTCTCTCCCTCAAAAGTCACCGTCGTTGGTGTTGCTAATCAAGAGGACTTGGGTGGAGAACAGGATGATGAAGAGTTGGATAGTGTTCCGGTCCTTGCTTCCGGTTCCGGTGAGCCACAATTTGCTATCTCCCATCATACTCCTGAGGACTTCGTCTCTAAGCGAGATTTTGACACACTCAGTAATCAACTAGAGGAGAAATTCGCCCGTTTTGAGGCTCTACTCAGCAGGACTAACATTTTTTCTACACCAAAAGCCCCAGTTTCCGCTGTTTCTATTACTACTTCTGAACAGCCCTTCTTCAATCCCTCTGAGCCTGGAGCCACCGGTCCGGTGAGGCCTCCGGCTACAGATGGGCAGAATCCGCAGGTTAAAGAAAAGAAAAATAAGGGCACGGGCAAGAAAGTTAAAAAGACTAAAGTGGCCCCTACTGCTACAGTTGTGTCCGAGGCACCGGCTCCGGTGAAGGACCAGACTGTTAGTGAATCTCTTCCTGCTCAAAGACATGAAGAACTGGTTAAGATGGATGCTCCCGTTCCGGGCCCTGCCCCGTCTCTTTTACCCGGTGCGAAATCTACATCCAAGCCAGAAACTTCATTTTTCAGTTCAGTGCCTCACACTACTACCGGTGTTTCCGGTACCGGTCAATCCTTTTCTGCTGAACAGGACGTGTCTGATGTGGACTCTAATCTTGACCGGTCTGATAAGGCATCTGACGAGGGTGAGATCTCGGACTCAGAGACAACAGAACAAAACGAAGAAATGAACTACCGGGAAACGTGCAGGTCAGTTAGGGCCTTTCTTGGATGGACTCATATCCCAGACTTTGAGCTCTCTGTATCAGACGGGGATAGGTCAGACAACCCGTGGAAGGGAAAACACCCAAGAAAAACCGGCAAAGTGTCAGTAGAGTTACCCCCGGATGACTGGCTTTGCCACAAGATGGAGAAACTGAACTGTCGGGTCGCTGAAGGTTACCCTTCTCGTTCCCAGGAATCGGCTGGGTTGAAAGTAGACCAGTATATTCGCACTCCTAAGAGTCAAGCTAAATGGTACAAGCAACATAGAATTAGGCAGGATTCAACCAGTAGACCAGGCAGAACCATTTTCAGCTGGTCCGACTCTGAGGCCCGCCTCAACGCTCAGTACTCTAGGGTAGCTAAAGTTTCATCCTACCCTCAATCTGGTCCCCCTTCCCGACCGATACCTCAGGACACCCTACGCCGGTGGGAGAAATGTGCCCGTGAAGGAACATACATTACAAATCATGCAGCAGCCTTCAATAGGTGCACCAGTGAAATCCAGGACAAGATGAACGCTCACATTGGTCTGCTTAATGACGTTATTGTCAAGGGAAAGGCTCCCAAGGAGGTTGTAGAGGCTATCAGGGATCTCAAAGATTTATCCTCCTTCCATGCAAGCGTATCAGTGGCTCTAGGAACTTCACTCCAACACCTAGCCGACAGTTTGTTCATTCAGCTTGCCAACTTTATATTGCTACGCAGGGATTCATATCTTGACTTTGCTAAACCCGGACTGAAGCCGGACACTTGGAACAGGTTGCGCAATGCACCATTGTTTAGTTCCTCACTGTTTCCAGATGACATCCTTGCCACAGCAGAACAGGATATAGCAAAATTTGAATCTACATCAGGTGCTCATGGTCCCGGTCCGGGCACAGGGCAGCACTCTGGTCGAAAACACCAATCGTACCGGTACAAGCCGTACGACAAGAAAGATAACAGACACTCAGGCCATTCCTCCTCCCAGTCTAGCCAGGCTTGGCGTCAGTTCTCTCATAGAGGGAGGGGCCGCGGTCGCGGACGTGGAGGCAACAATACCAGTTATTTCTCCAAATCGTCCCGTCAACAATCCTATAAATGACAATTATTGCTTAGTAGATCCTCAGGTAGACTTAAGTGTGGAGGATCCGTTTTGCCAGAACTTAAACAAAAATGTAAACAAGACTGTAAACTTGCCTGTTGTCGGTCATGTACCTTATGTAACAGGGCAGTCAGAAAACAAAGACTTAAGTCCCTCTCAGGTTCCAATGAAAATAAAGTGTGTGAAACCTGTTTGCTGTGTAAATCCTTGTCTTTGTGCCCCAACTGTTCAAAATGTATCTCCTGTTGTAGAAAATCCACCTGTGGGGGCCCGTCTGCAAAGGTTTTGGCAGGTCTGGCACTCCCTGGGTGCAAACCCAAGAGTAGTTTCAATTCTTCAGGAAGGGTACAACCTACCCTTCAAGGAGAAACCTCCTCTGACAAGGTCACCGGTCATTATCAGTGGATACGCAAATCCGGTCAAAAGCAGACACATAAAGGACTCTTTACAAGCACTCATTCAGAAACAGGCGGTAGAAAAGGTGACAACTCCATCCTCCCTGGCCTTTTACAACCGCTTGTTTCTTGTTCCAAAACCCAACAGGAAATGGAGGCCCATCCTAGATTTAAGCCGTCTGAACTGTTACCTAGCAACTTCATCTTTCAAGATGGAGACACCAGAGACCATCCGACTCTCCCTTCAAAAAGGGGAGTGGGTGACTTCTCTGGATTTCAGCGACGCTTATTTCCATATCCCAATAGGACAAAGGTCGCGGAAATTCCTCAGGTTCTTCCTCCACAGTCAAGCTTATCAGTTCACAGCCCTCCCCTTTGGCCTCTCAACGGCTCCGTTGGAGTTCACCAAGGTGGCCAAGGAAGTCAAGTTAATGGCACAGGCTCGGGGTATCAGGATCCACCAGTACCTCGACGACTGGTTGCTGAGAGCCCCGTGCCCGGAAACGTGCCTACTTCATACCCGGACCCTCTTGGACCTATGCCACAGGTTAGGGTGGGTAGTCAATATGACCAAGTCGGAGTTGGTGCCTCAGCAAGTCTTCAACTTTGTAGGTTACCGTTTCGACCTCTCTCAGGGGCTGGTCAAACCGACCCAGGAGAGGTGGGTGGCTCTGTCCCAAAAGATCAACGACCTTCTCAATCGACAGGTGTGTTCGGTCCGACAGTTCATGTCCCTGATAGGACTGCTAACAGCCACAGAGAAACAGGTAGTAGCGGGGCGGCTTCACATGCGACCCATCCAGTGGCATCTGAAGAGACATTGGCATGTCCCGGAGTCATTGGAAAAGATTATCCCTCTGCCTCAGGCCCTTCATACACACCTGAGGTGGTGGTTGAGCCCCAAAAATGTCCTAAAAGGTCAGCCTTTACACCCACTTCAGCACGCTCTTCAGCTGTTTACCGACGCCTCAAACGAAGGTTGGGGTGCTCACTTAGGCGACTTCACAGCAAGAGGCCTTTGGTCCATACAAGAAAGCGCCTTTCATATAAACTTGCTGGAACTCAAGGCTGTCTTACTAGCTCTAAAACAGTTCGAGCGATTGTGTTGGAACCAGACCATTCTGGTGTGTTCCGACAACACAACAGTGGTCTCGTACATAAACAAGGAGGGCGGTATGAAATCCGGCTCTCTCTGTGCTCTCCTCTGGAGGCTGCTGATGTGGTGCAACCAGAGGCAAATCGTATTAAGGGCAAGACATATTCCGGGTCACCTCAATGTCATTGCGGACAAGTTGTCCCGGCACGGTCAGGTGATACAAACGGAATGGTCCCTCCTGCAAGAAGTCTTCGACCAGATTTGCAGAAGATGGCACAAGCCGGAGGTGGACCTATTTGCGACCAAGTTCAATCACAAACTTCCCAGGTTTGTGTCCCCGGTTCCGGATCCGCTAGCCTGGAAAGTGGATGCCCTCAGCGTTCCCTGGCGAGGTCTGGATGCCTATGTTTTTCCCCCGGTGGCCCTCCTGGGGAAGGTGGTCTCCAAGTTGATGGATCAAGGATTCCACAGAGTCATTCTCATTGCACCAGGGTGGCCCAACATGTCATGGTTTTGGGATCTGGTCAGCATGTCAGTACAGATTCCCCTACGTCTTCCGAGAGTAGGGAACCTCTTGACTCAACCCTTCAATCAGTGTCCTCACAGGGACCTTCACAGTCTGAACCTGCATGCATGGCTCCTAGAGCCTTTGCCATCCAACAGGCAGGCTTCTCTGAAGAAGTGGCAACACGAATTGAAGCTCCTCAGAGGCGTTCAACCAGAGCCATCTACGAATCAAAGTGGTCCGTTTTTGTCAGATGGTGTGAGGAACATAAGGTGGACTTCAGGTCTCCTTCTATAAAGCAGATCTCTGACTTCCTGCTCTACCTATTTCAGGAGAAACATCTGCAGCCTAGCACCATAGATGGCTATAGGACCGGGCTATAGGACCGCTATATCTGACAAGATAGGAAATGGCCGGGTAAACATTGGCAAGGATGAGAATCTTACCAGACTGTTGGACAGTTTCCATAGGGACAAGCCTAAGGGTAGGAGGGGTGTTCCTTCCTGGAACCTTTCCTTGGTTCTTCATCAGCTCACGAAACCTCCATTTGAACCTCTTAGGAAGGCTTCCCTTAAACACCTTACCTTTAAGACGGTCTTCCTTCTTGCCTTAGGTTCGGGCAAAAGAAGAAGTGAGATTCATGCCTGGGTACATAGGAACATTAGGCATCAGGAGGATTGGTCGAATGTCTCCCTGTACCCTTCCCCAAGCTTCATCTCCAAGAACCACCTGGCTAAGGAAGGTCCAGGTTGTGTGGCTCCGGTTATAATCCCGGCTCTTGCTCCGACCTTGGACAAGTCTCTTAAGGAGGACAGGACCTTGTGTCCGGTGAGATCCTTGCGTTACTATCTAGACAAAACCAAGGACCTTCGGTCAGACAAGGAGTTGGTTTTCATCTCTTTTAGGAAGAGCTTCACGAAGGACATTGTGCCAGCCACTGTCTCTTCCTGGATCAAACAAACGATTGGTTTATGTTACCAACTCTCGGATGAACAGTCTCAAAATTTGCATCAAGTTCGGGCTCATGATGTCCGGGCTTTCGCGGCTTCCAAAGCTTTTCAAGGGGGCGTACCCTTGGATCAAATTCTATCAGCCTGCCATTGGAAGTCTCATAACACTTTCACCCTAAAGGATGTAGCCTGGGCAGACTCTGAGCTATACCACCTGGGTCCGGTGGTAGCAGCTCAACAGATTAGAGATTAAGTTGGAGTCTTTGTAGATATGTACATAAAAAAAAAAAAAAAAAAAAAAAAAAAAAGTCTCTGCAGTCTACCTTACCAGGATAGATGAGGGACCAAATGGAATTTCCCCTATTGCTTCCTCAGGACTCATTGGGACTCTTCTCTCCTCCCCTCTTCATGAGTGTCAGATTTCTGAAAAAGGGGGGGGGGGGGGGGGGTAATGTAATATAACTAGAGGTTTAGGAACCGGTCTAGGTTTGTTTCCTCGGTCTATATGAGTTTTGGGGGTTATCCCCCATAGTGAGTCCCCTGAATTTTGGGATTGATCTACCCGCCATCCAATGGGTAGTTATTCTGCACCGGTCCACTAGGTAAGATATATTAACGCAATAAAATGGAAAATTTAAGAATTAAATTAAATTTTTATAAGATAATATCTTACCTAGTGGACAAGGAGAGTCCCACCCTACCTTCCCCGCTTAAATCAAGGGGACTTTACTTGGTAGGCAACAAAAAGAGGAAGTGCGCATGCGCGCACACGCGCAGTAGGGGAGCTGGGTGTCCGGTGACACCTGGCGAGTGAATACTACACTACCGGTCCAGGCCAGAGCCCAGCTCAGGACATTTTTTTCTAATGTTTGGCGGGACCGGCTAGGCGCCGGACTATTGCACCGGTCCACTAGGTAAGATATTATCTTATAAAAATTTAATTTAATTCTTAAATTTTCCAATTTGCTTCTATCTCCTGAACCGTGCGAGATAGAGCGATTTCGTCGAAATTTTCTACCCAAGGGTATCTAAGGAATGTACTCTTTGCAATTTTCAAAAAATTTTCCCCTCCCCAAAAATGGCGGCCATTTTGAATTTTCGAATTTTTGCCAAAAATGGCAAAACACAAATTTGCTTCTATCTCCTTAACCGTACGAGATAGAGCGATTTCGTCGAAATTTTCTACCCACAGGGTATCTAAGGAATGTAATCTTTGCAATTTTCAAAAAATTTTCCCCTCCCCAAAAATGGCGGCCATTTTGAATTTTCGAATTTTGGCCAAAAATGGCAAAACACAAATTTGCTTCTATCTCCTTAACCGTACGAGATAGAGCGATTTCGTCGAAATTTTCGACCCACAGGGTATCTAAGGAATGTACTCTTTGCAATTTTCAAAAAATTTTCCCCTCCCCAAAAATGGCGGCCATTTTGAATTTTCGAATTTTTGCCCAAAATGGCAAAACACAAATTTGCTTCTATCTCCTTAACCGTGCGAGATACAGCGATTTCGTCGAAATTTTCGACCCACAGGGTATCTAAGGAATGTAATCTTTGCAATTTTCAAAAAATTTTCCCCTCCCCAAAAATGGCGGCCATTTTGAATTTTCGAATTTTGGCCAAAAATGGCAAAACACAAATTTGCATCTATCTCCTTAACCGTGCGAGATAGAGCGATTTCGTCGAAATTTTCTACCCACAGGGTATCTAAGGAATGTACTCTTTGCAATTTTCAAAAAATTTTCCCCTCTCCAAAAATGGCGGCCATTTTGAATTTTCGAATTTTTGCCAAAAATGGCAAAACACAAATTTGCTTCTATCTCCTTAACCGTGCGAGATAGAGCAATTTCGTCGAAATTTTGCAATTTTCAAAAAATTTTCCCCTCCCCAAAAATGGCGGCCATTTTGAATTTTCAAATTTTGGCCAAAAATAGAAAAACAGGAATTTGCTTCTATCTTCTTAACCATGCGAGATAGAGTGATTTTGTCGAAATTTTCGACCCAACCAATGCAAAAAGGCATGAAGCTGAAATAATTTACATCTACACTAATAAATATTTAAGCATCATTGATATATTTTACAAATGAAACAGGGTCTTGTAAGACTACTGTACAATTTTGGCAAAAGGTTCATGGGGTGGACATTACACATGATAATGTGTGTTCTTCTATGCTATCCTGTTTCTATTCGCATCTACTACCAACAAGGCGTCCTATTTCTAGTTTTTCTCAAATAACTGCTTCATCTACTTTTGGGAGAGCTTTCACATGGTGAAGTTTCAGACCCGTAGCTAATTATTCACCTACTCAAAATGAGTAAATGATAATTATCTCTAAAAGTATTGCGGATATCCAATTTTTATCAAATAACTCATTCATCTACTTTTGGGAGAGCTTTCACATGGTGAAGTTCCAGACCTGTAGCTAATTACTCACCTATTCAAAATGAGTAAATGTGAATTATCCCTAAAAGTATTGGGGATATCCAATTTTTCTTAAATAACTCATTCACCTACTTTTGGAAGAGCTTTCACTTGGTGAAGTTTCAGACCTGTAGCTAATTATTCACCTACTCAAAATGAGTAAATGCTAATTATCTCTAAAAGTATTGTGGATATCCAATTTTTATCAAATTACTCGTTCATCTACTTTTGGGAGAGCTTTCACATTGTGAAGTTCCAGACCCGTAGCCAATTACTCACCTACTCAAAATGAGTAAATGTGAATTATCTGTAAAAGTATTGCAGATATCCAATTTTTCTCAAATAACTCATTCACCTACTTTTGGGAGAGCTTTTACTTGGTGAGGTTTCAGACCCATAGCTAATTATTCACCTACTCAAAATGAGTAAATGTGAATTATCTCTAAAAGTATTGCGGATATCCAATTTTTATCAAATAACTCATTCATCTACTTTTGGGAGGGATTTCACATGGTGAAGTTCCAGACCTGTAGCTAATTACTCACCTACTGAAAATGAGTAAATGTGAATTATCTCTAAAAGTATTGCAGATAGCCAATTTTTATCAAATAACTCATTCACCTACTTCTGGGAGAGCTTTCACTTGGTGAATTTTCAGAGCCGTAGCTAATTATTCACCTCCTCAAAATGAGTAAATGCTACTTATCTCTAAAAGTATTGCGGGTATCCAATTTTTATCAAATTACTCGTTCATCTACTTTTGGAAGAGCTTTCACATGGTGAAGTTCCAGACCCGTAGCTAATTACTCACCTACTCAAAATGAGTAAATGTGAATTATCCCTAAAAGTATTGGGGATATCCAATTTTTCTTAAATAACTCATTCACCTACTTTTGGAAGAGCTTTCACTTGGTGAAGTTTCAGACCTGTAGCTAATTATTCACCTACTCAAAATGAGTAAATGCTAATTATCTGTAAAAGTATTGGGGATATCCAATTTTTATCAAATTACTTGTTCATCTACTTTTGGGAGAGCTTTCACATGGTGAAGTTCCAGACCTGTAGCTAATTACTCACCTACTCAAAATGAGTAAATATGAATTATCTGTAAAAGTATTGCAGATATCCAATTTTTCTCAAATAACTCATTCATCTACTTTTGGGAGGGCTTTCACATGGTGAAGTTCCAGACCTGTAGCTAATTACTCACCTACTGAAAATGAGTAAATGTGAATTATCTCTAAAAGTATTGCAGATAGCCATTTTTACCCCACAGCCCTTAAGGGCTGTCGGGGTATTGTTTTCAAACATGGTGTCCGGATGGGCGGGCGGGCGTCTGGGCGGGCGGGCGAATGGGCGGGCGGCGGGAAATAGTTTGTCCGGGCTGTATCTCAGAAACCGTAAGGTGTAGGAAGTTGATACTTGGTAGGGACATTGGTTAGGGGGTGTAGGTGTGCAACGTCATGGTCTGACCTTGATTTGACCTTTGACCTTGCCGTAGTGACCTTGAGTTTGAAAATCTTGTCCGGGCTGTATCTCGGAAACCGTAAGGTGTAGGAAGTTGATACTTGGTAGGGACATTGGTTAGGGGGTGTAGTTGTGCAACGTCATGGTCTGACCTTGATTTGACCTTTGACCTTGGCGTAGTGACCTCGACCTATAAAATCTTGTCCGGGCTATATCTCAGAAACCGTAAGGTGTAGGAAGTTGATACTTGGTAGGGATATTGGTTAGGGGGTGTAGGTGTGCATGACCTTGCCATAGTGACCTTGACCTATAAAATCTTGTCCGGGCTATATCTCAGAAACCGTAAGGTGTAGGAAGTTGATACTTGGTAGGGATATTGGTTAGGGGGTGTAGGTCTGCAACGTCATGGTCTGACCTTGATTTGACCTTTGACCTTGCCGTAGTGGCCTTGACCTATAAAATCTTGTCCGGGGTATATCTCAGAAACCGTAAGGTGTAGGAAGTTGATATTTGGTAGGGACATTTGCTAGGGGGTGTAGGTGTGCAGTGTCATGGTCTGACTTTGATTTGACCTTTGACCTTGTCGTAGTGGCCTTAACCTATAAAATCTTGTCCGGGCTATATCTCAGAAACCGTAAGGTGTAGGAAGTTGATACTTGGTAGGGATATTGGTTAGGGGGTGTAGGTGTGCAATGTCATGGTCTGACCTTGATTTGACCTTTGACCTTGCCGTAGTGACCTTGACCTATAAAATGTTGTCCGGGCTATATCTCGGAAACCATAAGGTGTAGGAAGTTGGTACTTGGTAGGGACATTGGTTAGGATGTGTAGGTGTGCAATGTCATGGTCTGACCAGGATTTGACCTTTGACCTTGGCGTAGTGACCTTGACCTATAAAATCTTGTCCGGGCTATATCTTGGAAACCGTAAGGTTGAGGAAGTTGATACTTGCTAGGGACATTGGTTAGGGGCTATAGGTGTGTATTATCATGGTACAGAGTTCATTTTACTACGTGTTTCCGCGTCTTTTGTCGCTATACTGGGGTGAAAAGACGCGTACACGTTATGGTCCCGAGTCGCGGTGACGCAAAGATCTTGCATTATCGCCCGCGTTTTCGCTGTCGAATTTTGTTTAGAAATCAAGTAAAAAGACAGATATATTATCTTTTTAACCCAATTCCTCCATGTTTCCTTGCTTCTAAATGCCTTAATTTGATTGGTCGAGCGGAAACGGCACTGTCCAATCATACTTTGTTTAACAAAAATTCTGTATTTATCAATGGAAAACATGTTTATAGTAGGTGATTTAAACTCACCAGTGGATGTAAATTTGCCACTTTTTTCATAGTTTTGTTAAATATATATAGAAATAAATATCTATTGCACAACAAGATTTTATTATCCAGTTTTTAATATTTTTTTCTTTGTACAGTACATTTTTACATAATGCACTCTTACAAGTGACTTCAAAGAATTTTCACTTTTAAAGTATATTTTTGCATAATGCACTCTTACTGGTGACTTCAGGCAATTGTTAACAGGTAACAACAAACATTTTTAAACTACTGTGGGACAAACTTTTGAAAAGTTGCATCTATGTTAATAACAATTTTCAGCTGGAAAAGATGTTAAATAATAATTTAACTTAAATTTTACATGGTATGTTATTACCTTAAAACCAGGTTTTTTTCAAAAAGTGGCGAATTTATATCCATTTACATAAATAAAAAATGGAGTTTTTTGTATGAAATAAAAACAACTCCCTGAGTGAACCTATGTCAAGGTGAGTTAATTTTTTTCTAGTTTTAGGTAGTGCAGGGTTGGTCCATATTTATTGAAACAATTTTTCTTCTCTCCTATTTAAGTCAATTTGCTCAAATGTAAGGTTAATTTTTGTCATTTGACTCATCGCATTTACTAAATGTCCCACCAAAATTTAGCAAAGGAGTCATTTGACTCAAGTAGCTCCAACTCTAGAATGAACACTGATGGTGTCACCTTAATTTGACCTTTGACCTTGTCGTAGTGACCTTGACCTATAAAATCTTGTTGCACCTTTGGGTCTCTCTTTTGATGCAGATTAAGCACTGTTAAAGTCATATTAGAATTTATTAAGAATTTTACTTTCATAACTTCCCATTGTAAGAGATAGAATTTCATCAAGTGAGCCACAGATTTTGCTCCAACACCACACATAAGCATTCATTAAATGTATTACCACTTCTGTATGCATGGTAATATTCAAACCATCTAAACCATAATTCGGGCCTTGCAGATGTAGATAAAGAGGGTTGAATTTTAGTTTGCTGATTAATGCTGTCATCTTGTTATTGAATTATCTTGTTTTAATACTTCATTTTTATATGCATGATCTTTCTTTTAAACATTATTTCTCCGTTTAAACATTGTTTGGACCTTTATATAACTGACAGTGCCCTGAAAGTATCCTGAAGTTTGTACTGATACAGTACTTCTGTATCTCATGGTGTTGAAAATATTTCCCTAGGCTGTGGGCTACGGGCATCTCTGATGCTATTTTTTCTCAAATAACTCATTCATCTACTTTTGGGAGGGCTTTCACATGGTGAAGTTCCAGACCTGTAGCTAATTACTCACCTACTGAAAATAGTAAATGTGAATTATCTCTAAAAGTATTGCAGATAGCCAATTTTTATCAAATAACTCATTCACCTACTTCTGGGAGAGCTTTCACTTGGTGAATTTTCAGAGCCGTAGCTAATTATTCACCTCCTCAAAATGAGTAAATGCTACTTATCTCTAAAAGTATTGCGGGTATCCAATTTTTATCAAATTACTCGTTCATCTACTTTTGGGAGAGCTTTCACATGGTGAAGTTCCAGACCCGTAGCTAATTACTCACCTAATCAAAATGAGTAAATGTGAATTATCTGTAAAAGTATTGCAGATAGCCAATTTTTCTCAAATAACTCATTCACCTACTTTTGGGAGAGCTTTCACTTGGTGAAGTTTCACACCCGTAGTTAATTATTCACCTACTCAAAATGAGTAAATGCGAATTATCTCTACAAGTATTGCAGATAGCCAGTATTTCTGAAATAACTCATTCACATACATTTTGGAGAGCTTTCAATTAGTGAATTTTCAGATCCGTAGCTAATGTGAATTATCCCTAAAAGTATTGGGGATATCCAATTTTTCTTAAATAACTCATTCACCTACTTTTGGAAGAGCTTTCACTTGGTGAAGTTTCAGACCCGTAGCTAATTATTCACCTACTCAAAATGAGTAACTGCCTATTATCACTAAAAGTATTGCAGATAGCCAATATTTCTCAAATAACTCATTCACCTACATTTTGGAGAGCTTTCACATACTAAATTTTTTTAATGAATTTTTTAAATAATTTTTAATGGTCATGATTAAAATTCATGAAATCATGCACTAAATCAATTATAACTTGAAAAGTGTTACATTTAGAGCACCTTGTTAAAATATGTTATCTTTAGTACATCTAATTTATATGGCGGGAGATAAATGCATGCATCAGAATGCTTGTTTTATGTAATATATATCATAGATTATTCTGTGAAAGTTCCGTTTTGACAGGATAAGTATTTTTCATTATTTTTGCGTGTTTTGAGTTTTTCCTCGGTTCAGGCTTTTTCTTACATCTTTTGTTGCGTTTAAAATGTCTACTCACCAAACCAATATAGACAAACCAAGATCTATGAAGTGTAGGCACTTTTGCTCCCCATTTGACACATAATTGCTGCCCTACCTGTAAGGAATCTGGCAAGGGTGATGACCCCTGTGTCACTTTTGAAATTCCGTGTCCAATATGCACTTCTTTTACAGAAGAACAAATGTTAAAAATCTCAAAAAAGGAAGTGTTATATAAAGAAGCAAAAGTCCCACACTACTAGTTCAAAAGACGATGAATTAGACTTTCTAGGGGATGATGTGGATTCATTTACTGGTTCTCGGGCAGACTTTGAAAGTGCTGCTGATAACTTATTTACCTCACCCCCGCGTCCACAGCCCCTACCCTTCAGTTCATTGTCTCTAAAGACACCACCCAAAGCTGTCCCACCCACCCCAGGTACTGCATTACAGCAGAAAATTGAATCAAATTTAGAAAAATCCCTGGGTAACACTGACTCTAAACATCCATTTGCAGCAACAAATGGGTTCGTTCCAGGCTTCAATGTTAGAAGCTTTCGAGTCTCTTCGAGACGAATTAACAACTAAAAAACAGGCAGAGGTGGATCAGACCTCGGCCTCAGCTTCTAAGCCTGGAACTTCAACTTCAACTAGTGCTGTTAACCTGGACCTACCCCCTCCGAGACCTACAACTACATCTCATACCGAGGAAATGGATGTAGACTATGGTCCAGCACTTCCTCCACGTCTCGGATCTGATTTTCAGAATGAATCGGATCAGAACCCTAATGCATCCGAGGAGCCTGCTTAGAAGGTCTTGGATGGACCTAAAAAAGTCTCTCACTCTCACAAAAGGCATGAGGTTGATCGGAGGTCTACCTCTGATCAATACTGTGATGAATCTGATGAACCTCGGATTCCATCTACAAAACCTAAAAAACATGCTGATAAGAGTAGACATAAGGGTCAGGTCCAGATATGTGTCATCTTCCTAAGAGGAGGATCAGTCCTCTGCAACCAGACACAGGTCTTCAAAGCCCTCTGGGGCTCAGCCCTCTGGGGCTATCTCTGACCAAGACCAACCTCAACATGATCCAGACCCCCCTTATTACAGAGAAGTAGCTCTGTCTGACGTTCCCTCTCAATACACAGAGGAGGTGGACACTTTTAGGCGCATTCTTTCCCTCCCTAACCCCAGGGAGTCTATGCCTAGGTCTTCAACTTCAGTTATGGGTCTGGATGATGAAAAAAAAGGCCGTCAAGAGCTCAGACCTAGAGGTCCTTCCTCTATCTTACCACTTAGCTCAGTTATCAAAGATGCTTTTGATAAGTTTGAACATGATTTCCAGGCCGCTAATTTACCTGAGGGTAAATACATCAAACCTCCTCCTTCCACTGCAAAGTGGTACAAGGTGGGACAGCCCTGTTATGAAGATAAAATACAGGAGTTGAATACAGATTTTGCAAAAATCTGTATTACTCCTAAGCCCCCTAGGGCTCCTATGGGCAAATTTCCCCTACCAATTCTTAAGGAATTGGAACACCAAGCTAGGCAAAACATTTCCACACTCAATTTTACTGCTGCCTTTGCTAAGACTTCTTCCTCCTGCAATGCATCTCTTGAGAAGTGCCAACATAGTCTGAAGTCAACCTTCAAGAGGGTTAAGTCTCAGATCCAAAAAGGTGCCAATCCTGAAAAAGCAGCAAAACTTGGATATGAGCAAGCCTGTGAGTACTTAGACTTTTGGAATAAGACTGTTTTTATTCAACACAGGGCTCTCACATGCCTCAGCAAATCCCTAGCCCATATACTCCAGAGGGAACTATATACTATGGATAACACTTGCTTGCTTAGGCATGAAGCCGAATTGACCCTTTTACAACCACATTTAGGAGAAACAACACGCCAAGAACTCAGGATTTCGCCCTTTTGGGACTCCTCCTTGTTCAAAGTCTCAACTTGTGAAGGAAGGTGAAGACTTCCTCCTCAAAAAAGGCACCTCTAAAGACTCTCAGGTTTTCGGACCCTATAAGCCCTTTTGTGGTCCCCACAACAAGAAAAGAGTCTCCTACAGGAAACGCCCCTATGGGGGAAACTCCTCACAAAGCAGTAACCAGTTGTTTTCCTCAGGTAGGGGAAAACCAAACTTCAGAGGCTCCAGGGGTCGTTTTTGACTTCGTAACAGGGGGCGAGGGCGTGGAAACCCCTCTCCCCAATGACTCCTTAAAAGCCTCCCTCAGTCCACCAGTAGGAGGTCGCCTCTGTTCTTTCAGAAGAGACTGGCAAACAAACAAATGTTCATCCAACGTGTTAAACATTATCACCAATGGCTACGTACTGCCATTCCTTTCAAAACCAAATTTGGTTAGATTCCCTGTGATTCTGTCAGAGTACAAGGCCCGTCCAAAAAAACAAGCTCTGGCCACATGTATCCAGTCTCTTCTGTGAAAGAACGCAATCGAAAGGGTGGAAAATGTAAAATCTCTCGCTTGTTCCTAGTACCCAAGCCTCACCAAAGGTGGAGGCCAGTCATAGACCTAAGCAGGCTCAACACTTTTCTAAACGTAGAAAAGTTCAAAATGGAAACTCCCGAGTCCATCAGGACCTCCCTGATTCCAGGGGAAAGGGTATCGTTGATAGACCTATCAGACGCTTACCTTCACACCCCCATCCATCCAAACTTAAGGAAATACCTAAGGTTTGTTACAGGTCCCAGGTGTTCCAGTTCACCTCCCTCCCATTCGAATTAGCCACAGCCCCCCAGGTCTTTACAATGATTGTAAAGGAAGTGAAGCTAATGGCCCTCTCCAGAGGACTCAGACTTCACCAATACCTGGACGACCGGCTGATCAGGTCCCAGTCTCACGGAGGAAGCCCAAGTTAACACTCAGCCAGTGGTAGACCTGACCCAGTCCTTGGGTTGGATAATAAATCAGGAAAAATCAGAACTGAAACCTACTCAGGTGTTTTCGTTCGTGGGCTACGAATGCCATCTAGATTCAGCTCTTGTAAAACCCACTCAAGAGAGATGGCTCAAACTTCAGGATTTGATCCTAAGACTCAAGTCAAGCTATGTCTTGACTGCAAGATGTTTGATGTCACTTATTGGGTTGCTTGCCTCAATGGAGAAAATGTTCCCAGAGGGACGCCTTCACATGGGGGCCCTTTCAGTTTCACCTCAAGGAGCACTGGAGATATCCTCAGTCGCTGGACAGCCTCCTTGGAAAGAAGCCATTTCAGCACACTTAGACTAGTGGCAAAATCCTTCGAACATGATGAGAGGTGCAGACCTTCATCCCAAAGACCACAGTATCCAACTCTTTACAGACGCCTCAAACGAAGGTTGGGGCGCTCACTTAGATCAAAGTTCTACAAAAGGTCTGTGGTCAGACTGGGAAAAAATGCTACACATAAACGTTCTAGAATTGAAGGCGGTCTCCCTGGCCCTTCAAAGCTTCAAGGACCAGTGCCAGAACCAAACATTGCTAGTTGCAACGGACAACTCAACAGTGGTAGCCTACATAAACAAACAAGGAGGAACTCACTCAGCAGAAATGTGCGCTCTGCTGTGGAAGATCATGACATGGTGCCATCACTATCACATAACATTAAAAGCCAGACACATTCCAGGGTGTGTGAATGTGATGGCCGACCTCCTGTGCAGGTCGAACCAAGTACAGTCAACAGAATGGTCATTGCATCCGCAGGTGTTCAAACAGATGTCATAAGTGGTTCACTCCTCATGTAGATCTATTTGCCTCTCACCTGAACCACAAACTTCCAATGTACGTATCTCCTGTCCCAGACCCAAAGGCTTGGGACATAGATGCTCTGAACATAAACTGGATGGGTCTCACTGCCTATGCTTACCCTCCCGATGGCTCTCCTTCACAGGGTGATCCAAAAAATCAGGCAATGCTATTGCCTGATCATCGTAATAGCCCCGGGCTGGCCAGGGATGCCCTGGTTTTGGGACCTAGTGCAGCTCTCAACAGAGATCCTACTGCAACTTCCAGTGTCAACAAGTCTTCTCAAACAGTCCCACAATTATGTGTTTCACAGCAATCCACAATATCTCAACCTCCACGCCTGGTGTCTAGGAGTTGACAGCTGCAAGAACAAAGCTTCTTTGTGGAGGTGGCAGAGAGAATTGCTGCCCCTCAGAGGTCATCAACAAGGACCCTCTACAAGTCAAAGTGGGCCCTATTTGAGAAATGGTGCAGAGAAAATTCGGTGGATTTCTCCACTCCATCTGTGAAGCAAGTCTCAGACTTTTTCATGTACCTGTACCAAGATCTAAACAGGCACCCCTCGATCATCGATGGTTACAGGACGGCCATTGTTGACACTTTGGGCCCAGCGGGGCACCATATTGCACAAAGTTCAGACCTTCACAGGTTACTCTCCAGTTTCCACAGGGATCATCCCAAAAGTTCCAGGAATCTTCCTAAGTGGAACCTTTTTGTTGTTCTCAATGAGCTCACAAAAGCACCCGTTGAGCCTGTGAAAGACACAGACTCAAACATCTTACTCTCAAAACTGCTTTCTTGCTAGCATTGGCCTCCGGCAAGCTCAAACAAAGTATCTAATCTAGGCCAATGGGAAAAGGTTGCCTTGTTCCCTTCTTCTGACTTCATAGCCAAAAACCAACTAGCAAGAGAAGGTTCTCAAAGTGTGTCTCTGGTGATTATTCCTGCTTTGACTACCATTGTAGATAGACGATTCAAAGAAGACAAAGAAGACCCTGTGTCTGGTGCAGGCCCTGAGGTACTATTTGGATCGTAGATAGCAGTGTTGTTTATGATGTTGGTGAAAAAGTTAAGAGTGTTGTTCATTGTGGTTCTGAAACAATGAAGACTGGTAATTCCTTAGAACATGAAAATGTTGAGACTCTCAATATGGTTCAAAATGATTCTGACACTATTGAGACATTAACTCAGTTAAGATTAGTAATTTGGTAGAACATCACCAGCATTGTAGCTAACACGTATGTTCCAACTCATGTACTTACTGTGTTTTGTTCAGGGCATCTGCAATAGAAAGGAGTATTCAGCCCCGCAGTGAAAAAGATCAAAATAAAGCCTGTAAATAAATCATGCTTCTTTTGTAAATCAGTTGTGTTCTGTTCCTCCTGTAGAAAATGTTCACAATGTTGCTCAAAATCTACCTGTTGGGGATACGCCTGAAAGACTGAAAAACAAGGGCATCTCAGGGTGCCAGCCCAAAAGCAGTGTCCATTCTGTAAAATGGGTTCAATTTTCCATTCAAGATTAAACCCCTCTAACCAGAATCCCAATAGTCAAAAGTGGATATGCAAACCCCGTCAGGGACAAATAGCTGCAGGCTTTGCATTCCCTTTGGAACAAACGGGCCATAGAAGTGGGACATGGACAGATATGCCTTTCCCCCAACTCCCCTGATAGCCAATGCCATAAACAAGATCCCCAGCCACGGCTCTTGCAGGATAATGATCATAGCTCCAGGCTGGCCCAACATGTCATGGTGAGCCTGTCATCCCAGATTCCCCTTTTCCTGCCTTAACAGCCCAATCTCCTAAACCAGCAGTTCACCGGGAGGCTGCATAGAGACCTTCTCAGTCTGTATCTCCATTCTTGTCTCCAAGAGCCTTAACCATCAGAGTCCCAAGATTTCTCTGATCAAGTTGCAGAACGAATTGAAGCTCCTCAAAAACGCTCAACCAGAGCGAAGCGGTCCATTTTTGTTCAATGGTGTAAATCTAACCAGGTGGACTTCAAAGCACCATCTATAAATCAAGTAGCTGATTTCCCCCTTTATCCCTTAAGAAAAGCCCTCCATTATAGATGGATATAGAACTGCCTTCCACTATAGATGGATACAGGACTGCCATAGCTAACAAGGTGGGCAGCTCCTCAGTTAAAATGGGAAGGAAAAGAACCTAACTAGGCTACTTGACAGTTTTCACAGAGATAGGCCCAAGGGTCTCAGGGGTATTCCCTCTTGGAACGTATCTCTCATTTTACACCTATCGAAGTCCCCTTCGAACCTCTTAGGAAGGCCTCCCTTAAACACCTTACCTTCAAGACTGTCTTTCTACTAGCCCTGGCATCGGATAAATGCAGAAGTAAAATCCATTCCTGGGTGAATAGGAATATTAGATATAGGGAGGACTGGTCTCAAGTCTCCCTTTATCCCTCCCCCAGTTTTCTTTCTAAGAACCAACTTCTCTGAGAGGGTCCAGATAGTGTGGCTCCAGTGGTTATCTCTGCTGTGGCCCCCTCCTTGGACAAATGTCTCAAAGAAGATAGGGCTCTCTGTCCAGTCAGAGCACTTCGCTATTATTTGGACAGAACTATCGACGTCAGAGACAACAAACAGCTAATAAGTAAATTAAATTTTTTTAATTTAATATCTTACCAAACAGATGGGAAAGTCCCACCCTCCGACCCCACAATTTCTACCTTACTAGGGTTCACAAGGTGCAAAATTTTTAAACAAAAAAGAGGAAACGACATCACTCACCACCTGGCAAGTGAGGGAAACACTAGGCCCCTAGCGAGTTGGGGTGGCACCATAGTTGGTTCCGCTAGAGGCAACTCGGGCTGTTTTTTCTGACGTTTGGCGGGACTGGCATTTGCCGTTCCAATGGCATTGGTCTGTTAGGTAAGATATTAACTTATACAAATTTAATAGACTCATTAAATTTTCTATTTTGTTTGTCTGTACAAAGGGTCATCCAGAAGCAGTGGTGAATATTTATGAAAAATTACCTGTCCCATTTGGACTTGTAAGATTTGGGGTGGCCCCAGATCATCCAGAGGTCAAGGTTAGTGGTATGTAATCATGCAATGTTTTCAACTTGAACATTTGTGAATTTTCTATTAGCTTAGTGTAATCATGGAGTTGTTTAGTAGACAGTGAGTAGTTTGGGCTACATCTTCATTGCTATCCTGATAATCCCCTTTTAAGATGGCTTGAGATTTACAGGCCAAGTTATTCATATGAATATTGCCCCTGAGGGGAAGACATTTTGTGATTGAGGGTATGCACTATTCTCTTGTATTAGCACTGTAACAATTTGTATTCTTGAAAATGTTTCCTTTTCCTCAGGAATTTGGAAAATTTTTAGTTTAACTATGCGATAATTGGCAGTTTTTTATATTCAGAAGCTAGAGTTCATACAAAATAGTAAATAATGTTTTGCTTTTAATATTAACACTCATTGTTGAATGTGAAATGAAGTTAAACCTGCTTGTAACTTTGTAAGCCTTAATAGTCAGGTGTTACTTGTAGATCTCTGTGTATAAATGGTGACATGAAATATATGAGATTCTGTGAGTACGGTAAAAATATTTTCTATCTGTCTATTTTAGTCAATGCATTTTGATACAAGGCAGAAGATTAGTGATTCAGGCATTACTATTGATGCATATTAATTGTAATGTAAGCATAGTAACCTTAATGCCACAAGAAGGATTTGGTGTACTAAGAGACAACTTGTTAACTATCATGGTATCTGTTAAAGACTACAGTTTTTTTAAATAATAAAATTTGCACAAATGACTCACTGCTTTTGTTGCAAAGCAGTAGAATCTGATACTTTCAGCGACATACAGTAGAACCTTGATTATCCAAACTCATGGGGGACATACAATCTGCTTGGATAATCAAGGGGTTTAGATAGATGAAGGAACTCAAAATTCACCATCTATGGAGTTTGCCCAGTTGATCAACAGTTTACACCTTTTATTATCTCCCGCCGGGCTTTTGCTACTAAAATGAGTAATAGCTTTAGTAGCTGAGTAATAGCTACTTAAAATGAGTAAGTGCCTTTTATCTCTAAAAGTATTGCAGATAGGCAATTTCTTCTAAATAAGTCATTCACCTACTTTTGGGTAGTCTACCACATAATGAAGTTTCAGATCTATAGCTCAGTCGTAGCTACTAAAATGAGTAAATGTCTTTTATCTGTAAAAGTGTTACAGATAGGCAATTTCTTCTAAAGAAGTCCTTCACCTACTTTTAGGTGATCTACTACATAGTAAAGTTGCAGAACTATAGCTCTTTGGATAGCTGAGTCATACCTGCTAAAATGAGTAAATGTCCTTTATCCCTACAAGTATTGCAGATAGACAATTTCTTCTGAATAAGTCGTTCACCTACTTTTGGCTGATCTACTACATAGTGAAGTTGCACAACCGTAGCTCTTTGCATAGCTGAGTAATAGCTACTTAAATGAGAAAATACCCTTTATCTTTAAAAGTATTGCACATAGGCAATTTCTTCTAAATAAGTCATGCAGCTACTTTTGAGTGATCTACCACATAGTGAAGTTTCACAACCATAGCTCTTTGCATAGCTGAGTAATAGCTACTAAAATGAGGAAATACCTTTTATCTTTAAAAGTATTGCAGATAGGCAGTTTCTTCTTAATAAGTCATTCACCTACTTTTGGGTGATCTACCACGTAGTGAAGTTGCAGAACTGTAGCTCTTTGCATTGCTAAGTAACAGCTGCTAAAATGGGTAAATACCTTTTATCTTTAAAAGTATTGCACATAGGCAATTTCTTCTAAACAAGTCATTCACCTACTTTTGGGCCTTTTATCTTTAAAAGTATTGCAGTCAAACATTAAAGTGCCTTTGGCTTATTGTCACTTCTTCATGTGCCTCCATCTCACAGAAAATTTATATTCCACTATCTTTAGTACATCTAATTTATACGGCGGGAGATAATTGTATGCGTCAAAATGCTTGTTCCAAAATGTTTTGAAAGGGTATAATAATAATGAGCAGACTTTGTCCCCATCTTCACTTACTCATTCACATCAATTAACTGGTCAACACAAACACATACATGTGTTAAGAAATAAATCCAAAATTATGTAACAAAATTCAATCATTTAAGATTGTATGAATGATAAAATAAATTATCATTTTTCTCTGGCAATTTCTCTGGAAATGACCTTAAATTTTGCTTACTTTTATCTTCTTCAAAATATTTTTGAATTAATGAACCAGAGTAGCATTGCCTAATTTTACATACAGCAGGATGACACTTAACATTTGTAAGCCTAACTTCTTGTTTTATTGGACAGAATGTGATCAACACATTCACGATGACGGCAAAGAATTCCCGGTGTTCTTTTCTGGGAAATGTGGAAGTGGGAAAAGACATCAGTGTGGTAGACCTTAGACGGGCCTACACTGCAGTAATTCTGGTTGGTCCTCTCACTTAATCAGTTCCAAAATACTTTTAATATGTACAACTTCAACGCCATATTATTAAAATTCAGCAGCAGCACTCCTGCATTTTCACATCATGAACACCTTACACAGTTAAAACTGTTTGCTTTGAATAGTGAACCTACTGAATTTATTTTGTATAATGAAAAGAATTTTAGTGTTTAAAAAGTTTGTGTGTATAATTGCAATGTATATTGTATAATAAAGTTATTAGCAAAAAGTATTTGTTACAGTGAAGGCTTGTATGCAGCAAATATCCAAGTGATATCATAACTAAATAACTGAAAGTAACAATTCGGCCTACTTTTATCCTCCTGTGTACATAATATTTTTATCCGTTTATTCTATTGGCATTTCTGAAGGTCAAAGGTGTCTCCAGTCCCACGAACTACACTATATGTAACCTGTCGTTAAGTTGTAATACCTGATTTCCATAAGAATACCTTTTAGACTGAATATGAAACCTTAAGAATGTTTTATGGATTATTTGCTTTTAAAAGTTTACTGTATTTGCAGTCGTATGGTGCTGATGAAGACCGGCAGTTTCAGATTGAAGGGGAAGACCTGAATGGAGTGTTATCTGCCAGGAACTTTGTAGGCTGGTACAATGGACTCCCTCAAGACTCTCAGGTACTTGCTCACCTGAAGTGTGAGGACTGCTTCTAGACTCTCAGGTACTTGCTAACCTGAAATGTAAGGACTTCAACATTCCCAGGTACTTGTTCACCTGAAATGTAAGGTCTTCGTCAAGACTCTCGGGTACTTGTTTACTTGAAATGTGCCGTCTCTTTCTAGACACTCAAGTCCTTGTTCACCTGAAATTTAAGGACTTCTTCAAGATTTTCAGGTACTTGTTTACCTCAAATATAAGGACTCCCTCAAGACATTCAGCCACTTATTTTCCTGAATTTCAGGACTCCATCAAGACTCTTGGGTATCTGGGAATATTTAACATACTTGGTATTTATTCACCTGATATTTCAATGTCTTTTTAAAGACTTTCATGTACTTGTGTACCAGAAATTAAGGACTTCCCAAAGTAAATGTTCACCTTAACTTTGAGGACCTCCTGAAGAATCTATGGTACATGTTTGGTAATGTGTTATTATTCGAAATATATAATAGAAATAGAAAAAAGGGACATTTCTCTTATTCATAGAAAATTATCAGAGTGAGAGAAACTACAAGAATAAGAATTGTTGGTGTAAAAATGGCCTGGTCCACCTGGAAACCACGATTTTGGTTTTATCAGGACACAATGATACTTTATGTAGCATGCTCATCATAGCACTATTATGTATTTGAAAAGTTTGGCAAGCAGTTTAAAGCTAAAGGAAATGACCTGAATGCCAAGACTTTTGCAGGCTGATACAATAAAATCCCTGAAAACTTTCAAATTCTGGTCCACCTGAGATTTTTGGGTTGGAGTTTTGATATTTTTTGACAAATAAAAATGTATTGGTTACACAACTGATTACGGGGTTCCAGACACCTGTGTTTCAAATGAATGTGATATAATTATTCAGACACTTTTTTCATTTGGGTATGTATCTGAAAGTGTGGTGTGTGCATGAGGTTTGATATTCCATGTTCCAAAATAAATAAACCATGTTTAATTCTGTCAATAACCTCCTTGAATGTAGCTTACCAGTTCAGTTAGGATTTGTCCTTCGTAAAAGAAAATTCATTGCCAACTTGTGTAAAAGTTGATATCTTAAAGAAAAGCCAGCAGTAAAATTTGTAATCTATGAATGGATCTCATAATTATATCATCTTGACCAACTCTATGCCTTGATTTCACCACTAGTGAAAGTATTGATTGATTCGTTCGGGTATAACTTCGCTTTCGGAAGACTTTATAAGTCATGTGACAAGGGTACTTGGGAGGAATGAAGAAACTAAGATCCAAGTGTGATTTCAAGTTATATGGTGATATGACCTTGCCTGTAAGGTGACATGAAGGCTAATAAGGCGGGGAGGAAGGCAAAATTCAGAAAAGTTATACAATGTGACTAGTAGTAAGGTTAGATAAATGTGTCTATTCAATAAGTAGAGGTTGACTCTTTAAATCAAGTTACTTATTTCATCATTTTATTTAACAAATCTATGTCAGTGGAATCAGAAAAAACACATTAGTAAACACTAATTGAAACAAGAGCTGGGTGTTTACTGTATGCAGATACTTTGAAAGTGTACTTTGCAACTTGATGTAATATTATGAATAACAAAAGTTAGATAGTGACTACACTATTCATGGTTTAGGCTATTTCAAGCCACTTTAACAACACAATGATGACAATATTCCATCTTCTAAAATAAATCTTACAAGCAACAGACTTATGAATCATTTTTAAAATGGCACTTACAAATACAATTCTGATTGATTTATTGGGCATTTGATTTATTAACCAGTACTTATACTGAAATAGGAGAATGTATTATTTTAGTGTCTTGTTTGTATAATAACTTTGGCTTTCTCTTTTTCATAAAACTTTCAGAGCTTAACACTAAACTGTCTGTATTTCCTTCACTGTTTTGACTTCATGTGTTTCACTTTATTGCTTTTTTTTCTTACTTCACTCTATTCAGTACACACTTTTCACTTATTATCTTGTCTTTTCATTTTGTGCACTTTTTGTGAATATGACCTTTCATCATTCCATGACTTTCAATGAGCTTCCCTTTCTTGCCATCAGCCTTTCTCTGTTTCACTCTGATTCACCCCCTTCTCCTCAGTTTGATTCTTCATTTTACTTTACATTTGTTTACTCTCTTCAGTTTGCAATTTTTCATCTCACTTTACTTACATTGTCACTGTCTCGATTAACAACTAAGAACCTGTCAGCCAAAGATTAATGGATTCCAACTCTCTGTTTATATTTCAGGGAGATGTTGTTACATATCCATGTGTATTTTATTTAATTTATCATACTGAAATGTTTTGGTGCCAACAAGAGGATTACATCAGCTTATTTACTTTCCTCACTCTCTGGACTTTCTGGACTTTCCGGACTTTCTGGACTTTCCTCACTTTCTGCACTTTCCAAACTTTCTGGACCTTCCCCACTTTCTTCATCATTTGCAGTTCCTGAACCATCCTCATTCTCTCCATTTTCATTTTCTATGTTATCTGTAGACACTAGGTTGTTTGGGAAGTCACCAAATAACCCTGGGATATGTTCCACGCCCCCGAAAACACCACTTGACCACTGGCAAAAGGTTGCATTGTACAAGACGCCATCGGAGAAGAAAGTGATTGGTGAACTGGAGCAGGTTTTACCCTCATCGCACTCCTCTTCTGCCTTCACAGGGAAATCTGTGGAGTTTGTCACCAGACAAGCCTTTTCAAACTGAAATAACAAAGAATATAAATAGTATTATGCAGATTTGATGAGTCATTTATTTAATGTTTTACATCACATCTGGTACCTTATCATGTATAGTGTGACGTGTAGTTGAAAGGATAAGAGGAAACCAGTACATACAGTTGGTCAAGGTTCTGCACTATAAACTACCAACCAACAGGAGGCAACACTTTCCCCAGTCATAAGGTCAGGTCAGGATTCAAACTTTGATCTCAGAGGTGGGAAGTGAGTGTGTTACCACTGTACCACCATGGCCCTTGAGTCATTTCTTCAAGTTTTGCACAACTGGCAACTAATGCGGCAGATTTTAAAATCACTTTCAACATATGGTATGTTTTATAACGTGATGTGTAGGTTAGCAGGAAGGCAGTGCATACAGTTTGCTCTTAAAATCATCAGGCACCTGGCAACTTTAATTTTAAGTTAGGCTAGACATCAAACCCAATGGAAAACTATCAAATTTCTTACTTCTGATTACGCTTGGAATCAGCCCCAGGATGTGAGAGATGGAAGGTAAGTGTGTTACTCTCTATGCCTCCATGCCTCTTCAATCAACTTAGAATCAGTACCTTTAAGTACTTTAAGTACTGTTTAAGTACCATTTGCATCTGTGAGAAAATTTCACTGGTTTTTCGTCATCATTACAGATAATTTTCACTAATGGGTAGTTTTTACTTATTAATACTCATTTAAGATCTCACATGAAATTAGGTTTCACTATCCAAGCTTATAAGCTATAATTAACATCTAGTGGAAATTTTAACTTGTACAGTATAATGACTGGAAGACTGATTTAGGCACAAGCACAACCCGTTGTTCTCAGAGAAAATAACAAATCAGGATAACTTTGCTTGAGGTTTATATTTGTGCCAAAAGCATTTTCAAAGCTGTATGCAAAGTATATGTATGGGTATAGCACCCTTACATGTCAGGGGATATTAACTTACAAGACTTATGTTGATGTGAAAAGCCAGTATATGAAACAGCACATTTAGCAATATAAAACGTGTGAAAACTAAAAGTGTGTTCGCATTACATAAACATGGATCCTTGAACAAGGCAAAGATATCTGCCACTCACCATTAATGTAGTGATGTCGTCCATTCCATCAATTTTACAGTATGTGACTTCATATGTAGTCCCAAAAAAGTTGAATATAATTGGACCAGCTGAGCAGGTGCCCTCATCTCCACAGTCAAACCAGGTTTGTGAGTTGATCTCACACGGGACATACAGCAGGGATTTCTGGCGGTTTTTGAAGCTACCTCCTTTGTCAGAAGGCCGGGCATCAATGAGGGCAACTATCACAAGCCCAAGGATGGCTAACATCATGAAATGTTTCATGTTTGTAGATTGATCTGAAAACAAAAATATTAAGCATATGTACTTTACCAAACCTGATCTTTTGAAGTGATGTCATCAAAACTAAAGAAAACGCTGGTCAAAAGTGAGGTCACAGTGGTGTAACGTTGCAAAAGTAAATTTTGGAAATTAAAGATTCAATAAGGGTTAAATAATTGGAAGCCATGATTAAATAGAGTTCATGATTTATAAATAAGTTGGCAATGTCAAATTATATAAGTTTTTAACTTAAGACAATCCACTTCAACTGGGTTTATTTAATTTTGTAGTATGAGTTTTATAACCGATAAGCAACAGTTATTCCTACCTAACAGTGCGAGAAGACTCTCCGGTAGGACTGGGGATTAGTTAAATTGCAGTTAATAAATATTGAGAGGGATTTGTGGAATACCTTCTACAGTTTGCTCGCCTATTTTAAGCAGTGTAATCTTTTAGAACCACAACTATTGTTGGTTGATAATATGAAATTGACTAAATAATGAAATAAAATCTAAACAGTAAAAATGTGCTCTCTATAATTAGAAATAAAATATTAAATGATGACCCATAATTACTGGACAGGTAGCAGTGTAAATACTGATAGGTTTGAGTAAAATCTAAAAACAATATAGCTTTGTAAACTGAACATTGATTGGCAGTGATCTGTCCATTTAGTGTGCTAAATATATTAAATGGTTTTATCGCCCTTAAAAATGAGTTTTTCAAAGAGATCTGTGGGAAAGGTTAGTTTACTGTGTCATTTATATCCTGCGCATTTTACCAGAAAAAAAATGTAATTTGACAGCCAAGTGTTAGACTGAAATGACATCTAATATTTTTATGTCTTAAATAGGAATCATTATTTTAAAAAAGATTATAGTTATAATAATGTTTTGGCAGTTTGAAATTGTTTGAAATAAAATGTTAAAAACAAGAAGGTATTAAAAGTTATGGTTCATATTTAGGTGCCTTTAACTTTACTTAAATATACGATTCCTCATGTATGAACCATATTTTCTGGCCCAAAGCTTTCCCATGATGCAACACCTCCGGCACACCATATTTCCTGCCATAATTAAGCACAACAACAAAACAAAATAGTAAGTTTTGTTTGTGTGTGTTTTATACTTGTTTATGTCATTCAGTGTGAACTTGTTTTTGTTTGCACAAAACTTTTGAACATGTATTTACACAAAAACAACTGACTGGCAGTTGTTGAATGATTAAAATATTTTAACATTGGAGCCAAAGCAGCATTGAAATGTTCCTGCATTTTCTGGTCATATGACTATGTTAGCATCTAAGTTTTATAATTTATAGGACAAGTCATCTTTACATCTGAATTGCTGAATATAAACTATTTATTGATTGAGTAACTTTGTTATATGTTATAATTTTAAAATGTTTTCAGTAATTTATTATTTTATACAAAACACAATAAATACCCGTCTACTTTAAGAGCTATACATATATATATATATATATATAGTCTATTTTTGTTAATGATGAAGTAAAAACCAAGTAAATTAAATAACAAGTTGGTACTTTATATAAATTAACAAAACATACAGGGATCAAACTCAAAGAAATAAAATAAAGTACCAATTGATATAACTATAAATGAAACTAAACATAATAAGTGAATAAATTTACAATCAAAAGTTACATTTGTATTAACTTTTACAGACATTTCTTATCCTGAATATATTGTTTATCTTTTAAGTGTATTTTTAAATAATTTAAACTATAATAGAAGACAAATTAATTAACACAAATACTCACATCTCAAGTTTGGTTTTATATTTGTCTGAATAGCTCTCCAAATTTCTGTTTACGTCACTCAGATGCTGTATGCTTAAATTTCTGGAACAGTTTGTCTTAAATGGAGACTCCAGCCTTATTTATACCCAAATTTCCAAAGCAATCTTGCATAAAAGAGAGTTAATTCTAACAATGGTATTTGTGACCTTATAAGTTACTTAATTATTTGGCATAGCTTTAACAATGTTTGTTTTCATTGTCTTGGGGGAGGGGACTAGATTTTCTGAATGTTCCCTCATTTTGAATATACAATGCACAATATACATGAAAGTGAATCCTTTCAATAAACATGTTATTAACATGTCTAGCAACCCTTTAGCTGGACAATCAACAAAGTGGCATTTTATATAATTTCAAAGAACACCAAACAATTGATAGAAATGAATCTTATTAGGGGTTGCATATTGTAACTAGCAAAGACAGAATTGAAGTATTTCCCACATTGTCTTAATTGTGGCAAGTTCCTTATTCAAATGTCACTAATAACTGGGTTTGCTATTGTTTCCAGTAAAAATAATAAGCTAATTTTGTGTGGCATTAAGGGCTATAGTAGTATTTAAATATCCTTAATTCACAGCGAGATACTTAGCTGTGTATAAAACGTTTATGTAATGTTTTATGTATAATATAATAATACTAAGGGCGTCTTTAAAAAAAACCAAGTTGAACTCTAAAACACCATCAAAACACCACAGTTTTGGGAAAATTCATACAGAAGCACTTTCAAAATTGAGCACCCCCACCCCTGTTGTTTATAATTTAGCCAAAAAAGGATACATAAAATTTAGTCCAAAGACTTCCATATCATGGAAGAGTACTCAGGTTGTTGCTCATAATACCTGATCAAAGCTTAATTAATATTTGATATATGCTCAGGAACTAGGAGTCAGGCACTTCCACATCATAAAAATGTATTCAGGTTATTGTCCATAATTACTTTATCAAAGAAAAATTAATATTTGATACATGCTCTGGAACTTGGTTCAGAGACTTCTACCTGATAGAAATAAACTTTATAAAGTTCTTACTCTCTGCTGGATCATTAAATTTTGAATTATTCTTTGTATATTAAAGTTTTTATTTCTTGGGAAAAAATACGTTTATAAAGAATGGAAGACAATAACCTGGAAAGATGGTGTATGTTGATTTTGCCACTATTAAAAATGTTCAAATAATTAAACTTTCTTGTAGGTGATATTTATACCATTTCAGTAGGGTAAGGAGGATAAACTGGGACAAAAATATGGTGTTTTATTGGTGATATTTATTTAAGACAACAGTAAAATGGCAAAAAATATGTAATAAAAGAAACGTTTTGATTAAAAGTAAACACAGCTAGCACATAAAATAAAGGAACATAAAATGAAAATGTAGCCCATCTTGCACATTCTGTAAATGTATATCATTTTAATCAACTGTAAATTCAATCTAAAGGTGTGTTAACAGATTTAATCAATGGAAGCAAAAAGTCTCATAATTTTTATATAAAATCCTACTGAATAATAACTGACTTATTTATTGTTTGTTGGACCTCTGAGGTGAAAGATACATGTATTAGTAAGAAGCCACACCTCTATTTAAATCTGACTAAACCCTTAATTTCCCCCCACTGATTGTCCTCATTTTTTCCACTAATGTATGGTTTTCCCCCTATGATACCATGATTTCCAACATTCATATTTTAACAGAATTGTGGTTGAGTAGTAAATAAAGTAAAAACTAAAAAAAAAATTTTTTTACACGATTTATATCAACAAATAGAAAGTTTATGAAATGGTGGACAACAGTCCTGAGTACTTTGCTATCAGATTGAAGTGCTTGAATCTAGTTGCAGAGCATGTATCAAACATTGGTTGTTCTTTGATAAGTTATGGACAATAACCTGAGTACATGTACATTTCTATCAGATAGAAGTCTTTGAACCAAGTTCCAGATTATGTATCAAACACAAATCATTCTTTGATAAGTTAGTTATGGACAATAACCTGAGCACATTTTTATCAGATTGAAGTTTTTGACCAAAAGCTCAAAATATAATATTTATAGCATCAGAGGACTGAAATATAAATGGGGAAAATCACTGTCTCATAGGGGTCAAAAGTGAAAAAAAAACATTGGGGAGAATCAGTGGGTGGAAAGTCCATGGGGGACAAATCATGAGCAATCTGATTATAATCTATACATGGTGTGGGAAGAAGCCACATCTTGATCTGTTCAGTGTACAAGATACAGTAAGAAGCCATATCCAGTTTTCAAGACAATTTGGATTTCATAGACACAAGTATTCAACACTAAATTTGACTATCCCCTCAGCTAACTTTTTCAAGTGTTTTATTGAATAATGATTATATCACTTTGAAATGAAGTTTATGTGGTGTTGTAAGAAGTCGTCTATGTATTGGTTTAGCATACCAGATAGTAGATACATTAAGAAACCATAACCAGTTCTCTAGATATTGTGTTAGAAACAACATGTATGTATTTGAATTTTTAAATATCATTAAAATTAACATTAATCTAAAAAAGATCTAACAAAATTGTGAAATGTGGCAAAATCATTTCTCTATGGTGGTAAAATCAATGCCCTTGTGAAGAAAGTGGCGAGATCTATGGGTGCAAAATCAGTGGTTGTGAAATCCTATACAATCGTGAAAGATATACCCACTGGGACAAAACCTGGGAGGTAATTTGAAGGGGGAGGACAAAAACCCTGAGTTGTAATTCTCGAGAAAATATCACAAGATAAAACATATTAAAACATATTTATTCTTTGTTAAGCAATCGATTATACATTAAAATCCGCTAAACATAAAAATTTAAATCAAATGAAAGCACCATATTTGCTCTTTGTTTACAAGTTTGGTAATAAAACATGTTTGCAAGTTATGCAAGTCCCTGAGCATTGAATTTAATGTTTTTGTTAAATCCCCTTAGTTTCCTTTCATTTAGATTTAAAAGAAAACTATCTGAGCAGATTTGAATAGTCGGAAGTGTCATTTGTAAAGTATAAATTACGGCATAAATTAAATCACAAATTCTTGGGATTTCTTTGTTATTTTGTTCTGGGGTATTGTCTGTATAATGTTTATAAAATGTATAGAAATTTCTATTTCTTGAAATAAAATGTATAATCTTTACTTTATTTACTACACAACCATAATTCTGTAAATTTTTTAAAGTAAAAAGGGGAAAACAGTGTATCATAGGGGTAAAATTGAATCTGGGACAAAATGCCTCCAAGAATCTTATGAAAAAAAATATTGGCAGTATTTTAAACCAATTTTTTTTCACAACAAATAATGGTTCATTAAGAAGTCTAATAACACGGTGTAATAATGCAATGAAAATATACATCCTTACGAATTAATGCTTACTAGTAATGACTAACTGAAACCCACAAATGTAAAAGGCAAACTTAAGTTCAAATGCCTCCTAGTAAGGAAAAATTTATCAGAAATTTAAATTTTAAAGCTGGAACCTTTTTCTTTTAAATCTTCCATTTTCAGATCTTTGCACATGAAAAATTTAGTTTATTTTCATTCTGAGATTCCCGAGTGTTCATTTTAACCCCCCCCCCTCAATTGCATCCTTTCAACCATATACTAGGTACCAGTACGAAAAAGAATGATGTGCTGTGCTGTTTGTGTTGGTGGCTTGGAGTCTGTATTAATAAATTACAATGTAGATTATGCCACATGAAAGAAATTTGAAACTTATTGGAGCTGTATGCAAATAGTAATACAATTTGCAAGTGTAGTGACCCTTTGTAATGTACTTGGGACCAGGTGTGAAGTGGAATCATGTTTTGTGATTGGCAGTGATGAAAGAGTGTGGTGACTGTGTGTTTTGGATCCCCCGTGTATTGTTACAATTTTTGCCCAGAGTACTGATTTAAATTTAAAAGTCTAATGAAAAGTACAAGTTTGTTAATATGTTCAGGATGATGGCTAGAATTAAAGTATTTATTTGTAATGGTGCTGGATTTAAGTTTCACAGTACTAGTGCTGCTTTTGATATTGTAAGTTGTATTGTGGCTAAGATAATGAACTCTCACAAAACTGACCAATGCCTATGCATTGATTGTTTAGACTTCAGTTAAGGTTTATGATGATTTTAACAGTGTTGAGTGTGTCAGCACTCAAGTTTAGCCTGTTCAGTTTCCACAATATCATACAAGATGAACATCTGTACAACTTAAACAAGGAACTATGGATGGGAATGCCTGGATTCCTCCTCTGATTTTGTGTTTGCATAGCTTTATGTCCCCAATCTAATTTGTTTCTTGCAAAAATTCCAGTGAAGTACATGATTAAACCTTTGATACTTGATTTTAGTTTATGAGTTAAATTGAAATTGAGTATGACTTTAAAGTTCTGCCTTTTTAAGTCACAGAAAAAACACCACGCACAAGAAAAAGCCAAGTGGTATAACAGTTCAAGTTTCACTTAAGATTGTGTCATGTTTTGTGGTGACTTCAATTTTCAGTTGGTTCCAGATCTGGACACAGATGTTGCTGTTGTCCTCGGGCAGGGAAATGTGGCTCTTGATGTTGCTAGAGTTTTATTGACTCCTATAGATATTCTCAAGGTATGATTTCAGTCAAATATGTTTAACAATTGCAGTGAAAGCAGAAAAAACAGAAATTTATCTTCCACACAGACTTCTAAATACTAAACAGCTGCTTCTGATTTTGTGTTTGTTGTGTTTTGAATCTCTGGAAAAAGCAAAGTATTATTGAAAATGATTTTTTTGGTTGTTATAAAAAACATCTTCATCTGAAATTTGTACATGTAAAATCATACTAGATATCTGATTTAAATGTTGCTGTATAATATTTATTTGGTTAGAATGCTGTCAATTTTTGTTTAATTGTAAATGTATTGTAAAAAACTTGATATTTACAGATGTGAGAAATACTTCAATTAAATATGACAGTTATAAACGTAGTTTCAATTTCCATTGCTTTTATTGCAGCCATATGGAAATTTTTAAGATCATTGAATAAGAAGTGTTTGCCTTACGCCCAATTTAAAGAATATGAAGTTCTCACAAATTTGCATCAGATATTCACAGTGCTACTGAATGGAAAATGTAAATTTAAAAATTGAATTATGTTTTCATTGGTACATTTATGTTCAGAAGACAGACATCACTCAGTCGGCATTAGAGGCGTTATCAAAGAGTCGAGTGAGAAGAGTGTACTTAGTAGGCCGTAGAGGACCCCTGCAGGTGGCATTCACTACAGCAGAACTAAGAGAAATGCTGCGACTGCCAAATACAAGCACTATACTAAGTAGACCAGATTTTGAGGGTCTAGAACCAAAAATTAAAGGTTAGCAGCTTACAGTTAGTTCATTTGACTTTGAATATGTAAGCAAAATCAGGTCCACTTCAATTTCTAGTCTAAATATTTTCTAGTGTTAGATTTATTCAATTTGTTGTGTTGAAATAGTAACAGAGCATTTATATCCTTAAAGTAAAAGCATTTTTTGTTAATAACACAATCAATTTTTTGGCAAGATAAGTGATCCCAAATATTTTGTTTGTTATGGCAAAGAGAGTTTACAGCTTTTATAATAGACTGGAAATAGGTAAATCAATCAATGTTTTCTGAGTACATGTATGCAGCTTTGGGTACATTGGTGCCAGTTGATTGAAAAGCTTACTGTACTGTAAACCATTGGCTATCAGTCATTTTATTGTAATTATCTGATTTAAAGAGGCTCTAATAGTACAACTACAAGAAGCTCTCATATTTTACACAGCTAAGCCTGTTAGGTTGAATATAAGATGGAAAGGAATTGAAACTAAAACCTAATTAAACCACTGTAGCTACATTCAAAAAGAAAAGATTTTACAAAAATTTCTTCTGTGTAAAAAAAAAATAGAATTAATCTGGCTTGTCTCTAAAACACTTGAAAAGGATTAAAGCCATGATAGAAATAAAAAAGACAAAAGAAAACCCAGTTCTGTCTAATATCTTAGAAATTTAATGAAGTATGATATGTTTATCAATATACAGTGTACAAAATATATATTATTATATATCATGGGAAAATTTTGTTGTCAATCTTCTCAGTGATTGTTTTTTTTCTGATACTAAATAAATATGCTCAAAGTTTACTTCAGTTGACTGAGTAATGACACTTTTGCTTATATATAATAGAATGTAGCTTTGGTTTGCCACAATTTGTATTTCTGATACACCCCAATATTCCTCAGGAGATCATGAAACTAGAAGAAACAAAGAGAAGCTTGCTTGAAAAATCTTCCCATTTATTTTTCTGATAAAGTTAATTCTTTTTAATTGAGGCATTGGTTGTTGAATGAACTGTCATTTTTTTTCAGCAGTTACATGCATCTTCTGTAATTGATTCATGCCCTGTATTGGCATTGGATTTACTTTAATTAGGTTTGCTATTTTTGCTAGAGACTCAGCAGGCAGTTGACTGAGCTTCTGATGATAACATTTAATCTGGGGCCTCTGTTGGGGTCCCTGTTAAATAGCATTTTAGCATAGTGTTTGATTAGTTTTTGAGTTGTCTACTAGCATCCAGAACCCATTGTGGTATTATTATATCCCCAGACGAAAGTCGGGGATATATTGGATTCAGGTCCGTCGCGCCGCCGCCGCCGTAGAAATTTCCTTGTGGACGCGATAACTCAAAAACAAATTAATATTTTTTTTTCAAACTTGGTACACATGTTAAGGGTGCCCAAAGGAAGATCCCTATTTTAAGGTGACCTTAAACTCCCAGTAAAAAAGAACTTATGGCCACCTTAAGGTCAGAAATTGGACTTTTGGCCACTTAGAGCCCTGTAGGTCACAAACTATGATGCTCAGCTGGCTGAAATTTTACCTGACAACACATTAATATGTTCTTAGTACATGTGCCAAAAATCACGACTTTAAGTTGAGGAGAAAATTGTGTTTGAGGCCCATAAATACCCCCACTTAGGGATTTTTTGCTATACTTTTCACATATTTTGCCCTATAATTTGGAAGTGGTAATTCTGATGAGGCTCAAACTGCGCTAGGTATAACTTTGATATGTAATCCTTGTCTGTAGAAAATTTTAGGGCTGTAGGTTTACCCAAAGGGGTCGACTTAAGGTCTCAAAAGTGCCCACAGAGACCCAATTTATGCACTTTTTGCCACTTTCAAGCACTGTAGCTTTCAAACTATGTCTCTCATCTAAGTTAAATATCATCTGGGAATATATCTATGTGTTTTCTTATATGTGTCCCAACATTTAGGCCTTTAATAGACAGTTAACCTGTGTATCAGGACCATAAACACCCACCCGAGTGACCCTTATAAGACATTTTTCACATCTTTTTCCCTGTAACTTGGAAATGGTAAGTCTGAGAAGTTTCAAACTGTATTAGATATATATTCTGTGTGTAATCTTAGTATGTAACAGATTTTAAGTCTGAAGCTTTAATTTTGAAGGTCAAATTGAGGTCTCTAAAAGGCTCCCAAAGACCCAATATTTGGACTTTTTGCTACTTTTAAGCCCTGTGACTGTCAAACTATGTGACTGATAGAGCTCAAATCCTATCTGGGAAGATATTAGTATGTTATTTATATATGTGCCAAAAATTGAGGCTTTAAGAAGACATTTAACCTGTGTATGACGACCATAAATCCCCACCCGAGTGACCATTTTTAGACATTTTTCACATATTTTTCCCTGTAACTTGGAAATGGTAAGTCTAAGAAGTTTCAAACTGTATTAGATACATATTCTATGTGTAATCGTAGTATGTGACAAATTTTAAGTCTGAAGCTTTAATTTGAAGGCCACATTTAGGTCTCTAGAAGGCCCCATAAAGACCCAGTATTTGGACTTTTTGCCAATTTTAAGGCCTGTGACTGTTAAACTATGTGACTGATAGAGCTGAAATCTCATCTGGGAATACATTATTATGTTCTTTTTACATGTGCCAAAAATCAAGGCTTCAAGTAGACATTTAACCTGTGTATGAGGACCTTAAACATCCACCTGAGTGACCCTTTTAAGACATTTTTCACATATTTTGCTCTGTAACTTGGAAATGGTAAGTCTGAGAAGTTTCAAACTTTATTAGATACATATTCTATGTGTAATCTTAGTATGTAACAAATTTTAAGTCTGAAGCTTTAATTTGAAAGCCACATCGAGATCTCTAAAAGGCCCACAGAGACCCAATATTTGGACTTTTTACCACCTTTAAGCCCTGTGACTGTTAACCTATGTGATTGATGGAGCTGAAATCTCATCTGGGAATGCATTATTATGTCCTTTTTACATATGCCGAAAATCAAGGTTTTTAGTAGACATTTAACCTGTGTATGAGGGCCATAGACACTCGCCCAAGTGCCTTTTTGGACATTTTTTCCGTATTTTGCCCTGTTATTTGGAAATGCTTAGTGTGACAAGTCTTAAACTGTATTATATATAATTTTTGTTTGTTATGTATGTCCCCCAAAAAGTTTCAGATCTGTAGTTTAATTGCTAAGGTCTCTTTAATAATTGTAAAATGTCCACAGAAACCCAATTTATGGACATTATGCCACTTTAAAGCCCAGTAACTGTCAAACTATGTGGGTTATAGAGCTGAAATCTTTGAATTTTTAAAAGGAAATGCCTGTCTATTTAAATTTTGAATATTAATAATGTTATGGCTATCTTAGTCTTTTAAGAACTTATTTTTGTGTGTTCTACCTCTGCTTGCTGAGTTTTTAACTTTTTAAAATGAAACTGGTTAAACATATTCAAGTAGACAAAATGGACACTTTAAGTGAGCTCTAAGTCCCAATATTAATGAAATTATATCCTTATGTAGTAAAACTAGGGGATTTTTAACCCTCAACTAGCCCAGTTTTATTCAACTTGCCTCAGTTAATTTTGACACAGCTCCTACAGTTATGAACTCATTTCAGTTGATAATCACATACTTCAAATTCTCAATTCTTTTTGTATTTGAGTACCCCTTTTATATAGATTGTTTGTTTACCATTTATGCTGTAGCACTCCATCTCTTTGTAGTCCCAACCCACATCCCCCACCCGGATTCCCCCCACCCACCTCTGGGACCTCCAGCTATATTGAGTGACACTAAATAAACAAAGGTATTTAATGATATCAGATGAGAAACAAAGAACTCAATGGGGTTGCAGATCTTGTGTAATAGTGAGAGAGGTGTGGAGAAGGGGAGAGGGGTGGGGGTGGGAGGTGGTGGGCTTCATTACATATAACACAAAGGGGAGTCAGAACTGAGATTGTGTCACATATTTAGGTTGCATATATATGGACCACATATATAGGTATAGAGGAAATGAATAACTGAAAACAATTTGCAAATTCTAAAAATAATATACTAAAATAATAATATAAATAATTTTTTTAAAATAATATTTTATTTGTGAACAAATATAGAAACAGATATGCGCTTTTGGGATTATGAATTTTAGAATGGACATTGAATCATCAATCATTTAAATACTTTGAAGGAAGATTGAAAAGTATGATGAGTTGAGTTAAAAATAATATTTTATTTGTCAACAAATATAGAAACAGATATGCTCTTTTGGGATTATTATTTTAGAATGGACATTCAATCATCAATCATTTAAATACTTTGAAAATAGGTTTAGAGTTATCATTGCAGGAAGATTGAAAATATAATTTGAGTTATGTATTCGGGGTCTGGGGATACACCATCTTCCTTGGGAAGATATAAAGAGTAGATTGATGTGCTGAAGTTCATATAATAATGGGTAATTATGTTTTAAAAAATTCCCGATCAAAACCTGTGGCGTGAGTGATGACCTGTCTGGGGATATGTTGGCGCTGAGTTGGCCCAATCTAGTTAGGGTTTGATTGAGCTAATTCCAGCTAATATAATAATTGTAAAAACATCCATTATTTTATTTCTAAGAGAGTAAAGATTGTGTTAAAAGTATTTACAGATTCGTGGCATTTCATGCCAGTTGTTTAACTTTCCAACCCCGACCTTATGCAGATTAAATGAAAGTTTATGATAAATAGATGCTGTGGCATTTCGTGAAATTATTAATACTTGAGCTAGTTGCTCTATTTTATGTACATAACCACCCGCACCTATTACACCAGAGATACTTGACTGCAATCACAATAAAGTTTGCTGTAATTGCTAAAATGATAAAATAATTAAGGCTTGTGTGAGTTTGTTGTTTTGCTGACATTAATGGAAATGTAAAATCTACTGAACATCATAAATAAATAGAAAGTTAAAAATAAAATTGAAGGTCATTACTATATTTGTTTTGGCAGACTTTCCTAGACCTCGGAGACGTCTAACTGAACTGATGATCAAGTCTGCACTCAATCCTGATGACAAGGACAGGACCCGCTGGGCAAAGGCAGAACGGGAGTGGCGACTCGTCTTCCTGCGCAGTCCTCGCCACTTCCTGTCTGATGAAACAGGTACTCGTGTGGCTGGAGTACGCTTTGATGTCAATAGACTAGAGGTAAGAATAGTTTTTACCCCTCAGTTGTTAAAGGCTATTCAGGTATTGTTTTCACCCATGGCATGGGCTGTATCTCAGAAACCTTAATGTGCAGAATATTGATACTCAGTAGGGAGACATGTTTTACGTGGGATCGCGTGTTAATTCGCCTAAATATGCTGATTTTCTTGTAGTCTGCGGGGACAAAGTTATACGAGAACGCGTAGTTCACATGGTGATGCGGTAAATATATAAAGTGAAAAGAAAATCGAAACACTACATGGATCGAGAGTTTGTCGAGGGTTTAATTTCTTCCATCCAAATGCGTTTCGGATAATGCTTTTTGACAATGTGGTTTCGTGATCGTTTATGAAGTTGTGTAAAAACTAAAAAATAATGTGTGCTACAGACACTATTTACGTATATTCCACCCAAATATATAAAATGAAGAATACACTGTATGGTTTCTTCAAAAATGGAGGCCAGAAAATCGATATTGACAGTCAGGATTGTCACAACAATGGGCCAATCAAGCCGGTACTGACTCTACTGACAGTCGACAGTACAGTAATACCCAATATCAGTATTTTCATTTTCAATTCTGTAGTTGTTCATCCATACCTGTAGGGGGGAGGGGGGGGGGGGGCTTCAACATTGCTTTAGGACTACATCAACATAAAGTTCCCTGCCAGTCCTTAACAGAACAATCTCTTAGTTTACATTGACATAAAAATGGATACAAATAAGGATAGATGTTGAAGTCACTGGTTGAAGTCATGGACACAGGCAAGGGCAGTTGAAATTCTTACTTGTTACTTGTACTAGGCTTGGAATTTATTTTTGTTGCACCAAGTTGCCTTGATAAGTAACAGAAGTCCACTGTTAAAAATTACTAAATTAATAGAAAAGTGTTTTTCATTAGTTTAAACTTATGAAATCGTCCCCCAGAATTTTTAGCTCCTCCCCCACATTTTGTGCAGTGGTGGGGGATTGCCCCCACTTTTTGAAATTCCTGGAATCAGCACTGTTGTCATGGTGTACTGACATTGGTTGAGGGATGTAGGCTTGCTATGACATGGTATGACCTTGATTTGAACTTTGCTGTTACTTTTGTGACCTAATCTTGTCTGGGCTACATCTCAGAAACTGTAAGATGTAGAAAGTTGATCCTTGGTAGGGACATCAGGAGTTGTGGGGTATGTGTGTAAATGTGCAGTGTCATTGGTATTGTGATTGACCTTGATTTAACTTTTAACTTTGCCATAGTGACCTTGACTTTTGGAATCTTTGTGGGCTTTATTGTGGAAGCTGTAATCATAAGCTGTCATTTGAATTATTGTGGAGGTCTTAGGCAAAGGCTTGACCCTGGGATTGAGTTTTCTTTACTACTTATTTATTTGTTATTGCATATATTCAGGGTGATGTTGGAATGAATCAATGGGCTGTTCCTACTGGCCAGATGGAGAACATACCCTGTGGCTTGGTGAGTACTTGGCTTATTAAGATGACTTATCCCAATCAACTCCAGGCTACCTACAGTGGTTTGAGTAAGTACATGTATGTACAAACCCTTCATGAGACAACCTAAAGGTAGTATTGAATAAACGCATATTTAATTTAGTAGCCTTTGTCACTTTGGTGCATATCACTTTAGTGCAGGTATATACAAAGCCAGGCTTTCCTTAGTTTAGTTGACAGGTAGTTAAATGATAGTTACAAGACAAACCTCAAGATTTGGGAAGATTTAAATGTTATGAAAATGTGTAATATTGAAGAAATGTCTCCACTTCATATAAATGCAAAACTTAGGAAATTTATAAAGCACTACCTTGGTAATCTTGTTATCTTTTATTTTATGTAGTTATGTCATAAGGTGTCTGCAAAGCCGTGGATGTCATTTTACTGCTACTTGACAACTGGAAATGCAGTTACTCTGTGAGAATTTGACTGTGTTTATTTGGATCACTCATAACTTACATATTCAGATTCTGTCTGTTCCCTGCTGTCAGGTGCTGAGGAGTATTGGTTACAAGAGTATTCCTCTGGAGTCAGTTGTTCCATTTGACACAAAGAAGGGCATCATTCCAAATCAACTGGGGAGAGTCATTGGCGAACCAGGTGAGATAGCTCTCAAATGATGTGAAAATATTCCATCTTCACAATATTTGCCTTCTAGTTGTTGAATTGCTATAAATAAAGGATTACATTGTCAAGTAGCGATAAAGTACATAACTGTCTTCTTAGAAAATTGTTCCTTGTTTTCTTGGAAATGATATTAAAATTGACACTTTCAGTATCGATATTGTAATTCAGAACTTCAATCAATCTACATTTCTATGTGGCTGGCTTAAATATGTTACAACTAAATTCAGCTTACATTGCTATAGCAATAATTACTGTTGTATTAATTACTGTTGTATTGACCTACTCATGTAAATGTACTTATTACAGGACTGTACTGCAGTGGCTGGGTAAAACGTGGCCCTGTTGGTGTGATTGTGTCCACAATGAATGATGCCTTTGAGACTGGAATGGCTGTTGTGAAAGATATTAAAGAGCGCCAGGTTCCAGTATCAGAGAGCCACGGTGGGAAGGATGATATAATTGCATTACTTAGGGAAAAAGGTGGGTTTAGGTTACTGTGAAGCTATAGTATCCTGTCTTTTCATAAATTTGGTTTAACACACTCGCCTCCCAATTCTGTTGCTGTGAAGCCTTTAGTTAGTACAATGTATTTGGTCATTTCTTTATTTCAAATAACCAATAACCACACACACCCCCCATGCAGTAATGCAGTAAGTCAATTTTAATTTTTTCCCGCTTAAAGTGGGAAAGTTTGTTTCATGTTCCTTATTTTTCATTAGTTCTTCTTACAAGGGGTTTCTGCTTATCAAGAGTTCTACATATGCAGGTTTGACTCAACATATATTGCAATAGTACTACTTGGCCAAAATATTTTATATTGTTCTGCAAATGTGCAAAGCTAATCATTTTATTAACATGTTTTCAAGTGACTTAGTGTAGTAAGAGTTGTTGAGCCAATGTAACACCTTTGTATTAAACGTGCTTGCTTGTTCCATTAAACTACACAGCTGAAAGAGAATTCAATGGTAAATTAATAGAGTTAAGCACAACCCACATAAAATATTCAGTGTTTATTTCTTTCAGGGATAAAACCAGTGGAATTCAGTGATTGGGAGAAAATTGACCAGTATGAGGTGCAAAAGGGAGAGTTGGTTGGTAAACCAAGGGAAAAAATTGTCAGTGTGGAAGAGATGCTTCATGTTGCTGGTTCATGACAGCAGCTTATGTTTGGAGAGTTGATGCACTAGGTATTTGTGTGGTGTTAATGTTGGGTAAAGCAGCCAGTAAATATGTTGGTCTTCTAGAAACCATTGGCATATACGTAAGACCACAAGACCATGTGCAGCAGATATAATACAAGTGGAACTGCTTTAAGTTGAAAATTGTCATACGTTATAGCCATTTCCAAGGCCTAGACAATTTGTAGTGCAAAATATACCAGGATAAGTTGTCATGCAACTTGCAGAGAGTAGGCATAGCTAGAACTTAATCTGGTGCACTAAGTGTCACTTTTCAAAAATGATATTATAAGGTGTCACTGGAACCGAAACTTCTTGTGTGTAATGAACTTCCAAAAGCCAAAACTGTGCACGACATCCTTAGAGCTTAATATCTCATAAAGTTGGTTAAGCTAGAAGAAACTATTATAGTATAAGTACCGAAATCGTCCGTGGTAGTACCCATGGGCCCTTCACTGGAAAGACAGGAAAAGTTTAATATGGGTGATAATGTGAGCCTGTAATCAAACCCGTAAGCGTGATAAAAAACACAACATACAAGTAAATTCAACAGCATAAATCACAATATTACGAAATAATGAATGTAATTCAACAATCCATGTTTGAAATCCCAGTGTTTATTGCATTAATACATCGTACCAAATGGACAATTAGCTGTGTGTCTGGCCTCGCCAAACATCAGAAAAAGACGACCTATGTCTCCCCTACCAAGACAGGCTAGGTTGCTACCATTCACTAGGCGGTGTGCAGTACTTCCTTCTAGTATAGGGATCGAGAGCCATGTTGATGATCAATATCGAATGAAAATTTAGGGTTGTGGATCTATCGATATTTCAATATCGGGACCGTTAACGTAAGCCGTGGGCGATAATACAGGTTCTTTGAAAACGTGCATATATAAATTCACGAAATTATCAAAAGATACTACTTATGCACCAAAAATATATTTCTGCAATATAAAATAAAATGAACAAAACGTACATTAAACAAGAGTTTCCGTGCTTTCCTGTGTACTAGCTTTCAGGTTTTGTATCTCTTCCATGAAACAGGAAGTAGGTCACTGGCAATGTAAACAAAAATGGCGCCAGACTTGACCCCATTTTGTTTCAGTTGTGAATGTGCCTTTTAAAGATTTTGTACAATAAATATGCGTTTAAGCAGTAAAATTACCATTTTTAAAAAAAATTTTGTCTGTTTAGTGTATGTTATTTCGATATTGAAATGCTGGTAGTATGTGTCGGTATCGGCAGTTCTGTGGGATGATTGATCGATATTGAAAGATCGAGCATCAATCCCTATACTACTTCCTTCCTTGCTAGAGGATGTGACGTCATGGCATCTTTTTTGTTTGGCGCATGTGCAGAGTAGACATGTTTTGGAAAGCTCTCGAAAATTGAAGGAAAGTTGCTAATTTCTATAGTTATAGGCTTTATTTCATTATTTTCTTTGTGCTAGATAATGTATAACACATCATGGCATCAACAGGCCAAAAACGAGTGGCTTGCGGCCACCTCATGGTCGGATTCAACCAACACTCCTGCACACTGTCATGACAAGGGCCAAGGGTCTGATCCCTGTGTGAGGCATCAAGATTGTACCTTCTGCAATGTTTTAATTACTTTCCAGAAAGCACAGCTTGCTACATCCTCATTCAAGCTGAAAAAGGATAAGAAGGCTGGCAAGAAAGAATCTAAATCTGACTTATAAATTACTGTATAAGTCAGGTTTCTCTGTTACGGCTACACCAGAGAGCAGAGACTTTAGAACATTACCAGACTTTAAATGTAAACTATCATGTTGCAGATCGTGTACATTTTGTTTTTGGCATCCACAAAAGAAAGGATCAAGTCCCGTTGTAAAGCCAATAAAGTATGTGAAAGGTGTTTGATGTGTAGATCAATTGAGTTTTGTCCAAGCTGTCACAAATGTCCTAGTTGTTGCTCAGAATCTGCCAGTAGGGGCCAGACTGCACTAATTTAGGGAAATATGGGCTGCCCTGGGAGCCATCCCCAAGGTCATAAAAATCCTCAAAGAAGGCTATACTCGCCCCTTCCGGATCCAGCCATCACTGACGAGGTCACCGACTATCATAAGTGGCTATGTACATCCCTAAAAAAAATCTACCTGATGGAGGCATTACATGCACTTATGCAAAACCAGACAATAGAAATGGTCAAAACTCAAAAATCTCTAGGTTTCTTCAACCATCTTTTCTTGGTTCCAAAACCAAACAACAGGTGGAGACCAATCCTAGATCTGAGTACACTGAATAAATTTCTAAAAACAGAAAAATTACAAAAAGGAAACACCAGAAAGCATCAAGACTTCCTTGCAGAAAGGCGAATGGGTAACGTCCATAGATTCAAGGACCCTTACTTCCATATCCCAATAATCGCACAGTTCAGAAAATATCTATGTTTTCATGTTCAAGGTTAATCTTACCTATTTAAAGCTCAACCCTTTGGTCTGTCCACTACTCCAGTGGAATTCAACATGGTAGTCAAGGAAGTCAAACTGATGGCTCAAAACAAGGATATAAGAATCCATCAGTTTCTAGACAATTGGTTGGTCAGAGCCACATCGCACCAAATCTATCTCCTATATACATAGACTCTAGTAGCTATTTGTCAGGAACTAGATTCGTTAGTAAACATGGAGAAATCAGAACTGGAACCAAAGCAGATGTTCATTTTCATAGGTTACCAGTTCGACCTCAAGGAGGGCAAGTTCAGACCCACTCTGGAACATTGGCAGACCTTAAACTCGAAAATTCTGAAGCTTCTCACTGACCCTTCCTGCCAGGTCAGACAGCTGATGCCCCTAATAGGCCTTTTGACAGCCACGGAAAAGCAATTCCACCTAGGTCCACTCCATATGAGGCTGATTCAGTGGCACCTAAAAAGTCACTGGAGGATCCCAGAATCCGTAGAAAAGGTGATCCCAATCCAAAGGTCTCTCCATCCACATTTTAAAATGGTGGCTGCAGGAAGCAAACGTCCTTCAAGGCCGGCCACTACACCCTCTCAGCCATGCTCTTCAGATCTTCACAGATGCCTCAAGAGAAGGCAAAGTGGGCCATTTTTACAAAATGTTGCCAAAGCAATTATGTGGACTTCAGGGCCCCAGCTTTCTTTCAAAGAATCAGTTGGCAAAAGATAGTTCAGACAGTGTGGCCCCAGTGGTTATCCCTGCCCTGGCTCCAACTCTGGATAAATCACTCAAGGCTGATGGGTTGCTGTGCCCAGTTGGAGCCCCATGCTGCTATTTATTTGGATAAGACCTCAGACAGAACAAGGAGCTGGTCTTTGTTTGCTTCAAGAAAGACTTCAACAAAGTTATCTCTCCTGCCACTATCTCATCATGAATCAAACAAATTGTGATTCTATGCTATGAGTTCTCTGATCAGGAGGCCCTCACCTTACATCAGTTTAAAGCCCATGATGTTAGGGCCTTTGCTGCTTCTAAGGCCTTCCAGTCGGGACTTTCCTTAGAACAATTATTATCAGCCTTTCACTGGAAATCACATAACACCTTCACACAGTTTTACTTTGAAGGATGTGGCTTGGACTGATTCAGAGCTTTTTCATCTGGCCCATGTGGCCGCCCAGCAAATACACCACTAACGCAGATATGTATATGCAGCCTATCACTTTGGCCTATACCCAGTAGGTATTTCAAGGTGCCAGGGTGTGTTCATTAACTACCAGCTAGAATCCTTTTTCTTGCTAAGAAGACCTGTCCAGGGACTGAACTCAAACCTCTCTTCCCCTACCTCAGAACAGGGCTTTAAAAAATGGAGATAGCGAAGTTGGTAACTGACAGCAAACAAGCCACCAGCAACCGACTGATAGGACCAGTTTATGTTGTGTTCAGGCCACTAGTGCCTTCTTGAGTTCAATCTAGAGACCCTAGTAAGCTACCTATCTTCCAAGTGGTAGTTATTCTAGCTAATTGTTCATTAGCAGCGTCTCCATGGTGTCAACCTGGCTATGTCTATGGAATGATGATTATTGATTATGTACCTGGTGTTGCGCCTTAGAATCTGCCTTAGCAGAGATTAAGCGCTAAAAAAGTTCAGAATACAATAGAATAGAATTAGGTAAGATGTATTAACCCAATAAAATTGCAAATTTAATAGGTTAATGACCTAGTGGACAAGAGAGGCCCTCCAATCTGACCCCGCTTTCATCTTACCAGGGATCATCCAAGGTTAGATGAATGAAAAAGAGGCTATGACATCACATTTCTCTAGCCAGGAAAGAAGTACTGTATGCCACGTAGTGAATGATGGTGACTTAGCCGGTCTCACTTATGGAGATACAGAATGTCATTTTCTGATGTTTGGTGAGGCCAGCCGGTGCTGGCAATATAGCTGATTGTCCATTAGGTAAGGTATTAACTTTCACAAATTTAGTTTCCTATTTGCAAATTTGTCTTCATAAAATAAATATACTAGCTCATGTATGAACAGCCAAACAAATACATTGTACCGGTCACATACTCAGCCAATCAAAACCCTTGAAACTTCTCAGTATGGGGAATACTCACTTTTATTACATGGTTATATTTGCATTTTTGCAATGGTTAAAAAATTATGCAGCTTTCCTTACGTTAAGCAGATGAACGTTGTGCATATTTCGCATCTTTTGATTGATGGGCAATAATGCAAACATGGGCGCTTCCATGGATGCTTTTAACTAATTGCTTAATATTATACTTTAGAACTTTTACATTAACCAAGTCCACTTTAATATTAATCAAATGTTCATGGACAGTATGGTCAGTAGCCATTAACAGATTGACACCATTGCTAGTATTGTGTACTTGTAGCCATATGTGGTTGTCCTGTTGTACTGTTATTTCACTCATATAGCCATAGGTAATAACTTGTGCTAAAAGATTGCTTTGTCTTCTAGTCATGTCTGATGATTTATATGTATCTGCTGTGTTACCATAATTGTTACTGTGGTGTAACATCACTGGCTCTGTCAAAGAAATATGTTAACAATTGAATGAAAAGAAGTCTTGTTGAGGAAGTTCCACAGTCTCTTGAGCATTGAACATTCTTGGTAGTAGAAAATTCCAAAACTCATATTTTTTGTATCATTTACACACGTTAAAATATTTTTGTAAATCTTTGTGTGTCAAGCCACTATCAAAACAAATATGTTGTCATTTCAATATCACTGACTTTTGTAAAAATGTGTAAGAGTGAACTTTGATGCAAATGCGTAGTTGATAATAAAAATTAATGTAGAATATCAGGTTATAACTTGTTTTTATCGTGGTGCCTTGTTGAACAGCGTAAATTTAAAATGTACCATATTTTCCCACAAATATGACCAAAGTATGCCCAAGTACAGGAGACTCTCGCTTAACCAAACCCTGTTTATCCGAAAATCCGGCTACACCAAACTTTTCTTATGTTTCCCATATTTCAGTTTTGTTGTCTGCTGTTTCTGCAGGGCGATAATAGACAATTTTATTAAATTTTCATACTTAATTAGAAATCATCAAAGGCCATTACATGGATCTATTTACCCCAATTGGTTGATCTGACCTTTTGTTTTACTTAACACACAGTAATCCTTTTAACTTGGACTTTTTTTGTTCTCAATCACAGGCCTCATTGATTAAGGTGTCTTCCAAATTCAAAATAAAGGGGAATGCAGTATTTGGGATAAAAGCTTGGTTTACAGAATTGAGGCATTCAATTTGTTAACCCCCCTCCATACAGTGAAATGACATTAGCCACTGAATTTGGTGTTAATGAAAAGGCAATGTCCTTTTTGGGGGTTGGATGAGGTTAAGGAAATCAAAAGTAACAGGTTTAGATGTATTGCTGTAGTTCACAGGCTAGGATACCAAAAGCCTTCATAAATTAAACCTTTACCTTGGTCTTTGGTCATATCAGCAGTGTGCGGCAGTCTTTCAAATTATCATAATCCATTGAATTAGATTTTATTGAAAAGACAGTGTGTTTGGTTGTAAAAATTTATTGTCAGTAAGTGTACAATTACAGATTGAGATGTTGGATTGTTTTACTTAATAGGTGTTAAGGAAAAGGATTTTAGGCATTAAGCTACAAAGACAAGTCATTTTATAAATAATTTGTCAAAAATATTTTTCAAAAAATAAGAAACAGGTAAAACTCTTTTATTCTGGCAAATTTTTGGGATAATTAGATGTACCCATTTCTCCTGTAATTTCAATTTTAAAAATCTCCAAAAAGTAGGACTTCATGTTTTATATTGTCTGCATGAAGTATTGTGATATAAAGCACATACTGTTTCTTTTAGAGGCCAAATATTATGGATTATTTATAAAAATAGAATAAAACGTGTATTTGCGTCTTTTATTTTTATGTATATAAAATCTTGGTCAGGAAACTTAACTGTATTACCAATACCACCAATGCATGACCATAGTCTCATTCTTGGCAATACAAACCTACCGATTATCCAAACTTAAAGGATGTCTCCTAAGAGGTTTGGATAATCAAGAGTCTACTGTATTAAGAAACAAGCCCAGTATGTGGACAAATCGAATGGTACTTAGCAAACCGGCTACTTGTAAAACTATTGAAATATTGCTTATTTGCAAAAAAACATGGTTGATGCATGATATTCAATCAGATTGTCTACTTTGTCTTCATCCTTCATAATTATTTTTCTTTTTTTTTTTGACACAGATTTTTGACATTGTATTTTTAATAAATTTGTTTTCTTCAACTGCCATATTTGCTTTCCTGTGCTGCCAGTTTGGATTCATAATGGTTGTTGCAATAGGGATATCTGGTCCCATTTTTCTCTCTGAGTCCCACGTAATAACTCGGGCGTAAATTTTCACCTGATGTAAATATATCAATGGTAAAAAAAAAAAACAGTTTTACACACAATCATTTGAGTTTTTGAACCATTTGAGCTGGGCATTATTTTTGGTATTTTGTCTTACATGTATGGAAATTTTTCACATTCATAAATATAGTTTTGAAAAAAAAGACATAATAATGATCTTTTCAGAACAATTGCGGGAAACATTTCAAAATAAACTGTAGAAGTAAACCATGGTATCCTCTGTTGTAAGCTGTATCGATGAGGTTTGTTGTTTTACTTGTGAAAATGCTTCCTGGCATTGCAATCTTAATATTTATATATGGAACAGATGTATGTTCTCTATACACAAGCCAACATTTGAACATTTTATGTGAGGTCATCCACACAGTTCCAGTGTACGAAACAAAGCAACATTTAAAAGAACCAATATCTCCCCTTTTATTGGTTAATGAGGTTTGATCTACTGATAAGGGTGTTAAAACCCCAACTTTAAGTTTGGCCTCTAATTGTTACAAAAATTGGAAAATTTTTATATTTCAGATATAAATCTATGCATATTATTAAGTTGCCTTAATATTTGCTATTTTTGCGAAATGTTACCAACTGTTCTTTTTCAATCATTTTCACAGAATGGCAGAATTGTCGGGAAAGTTTGAAAAAGAAGTAAAAAAGAAGTTTGAAAAGCATCCCTTTGATCTAGTGACAATATCTACAAATAGTTGACCTTTAAATACTAAAGATTGGTTAAGTGGACTCAATGCAACATGATCATAAGAATTATGTAAGAACTTCAAGTTTCATTCAGTACAAGTATGGCTGTGCTTAATTCAGTAAGGTTCAAGTATGTTGTAAATAAATGCAATGTACTGAGTACTTTTGTACAATTCAGAAGGAAAACATCAAAATCCAGAGACCTAGATGCTTGGTTCAGATTATGAAAAAATAATTAACACATTTAAATTTTGAAAAGTGATAGCAGTTAGTAATATATATACTGGGCTTAGAGATGCAGAGTGTTTATTCAAAAAAACTTCACAAATTTTGATTCACAGGCCAGGACTGAGCTGACCATTTTTATCTTGGCTATGATATGTTTTATAAGTCCAAATTTAACCAGAGCAAAAACTAAGCTAAAAAAGTTCACACAAAAATCAACTGAGTTAAGACTGGAGACCTTTCTTAACTCTAACCCCACAGTGACAAAGACGGAACATGTTCCCCTTGGATGAAAAACACAATATCAGACTTTTCCGTATGACCAAAAGATTATACTTGGGTAAATATTATCGGGATAGTCAGAAGGTAAACTTGTGATAGTGGAACAGGGGAATAGCATTCAAAGGAATTTATTTTTGAAGGACTTGAGATTTTCTTTCTGGCAATGTTTCTTATAAGTGTTAGAGTTAATAGGATCATTGTGTAAAGTTAGTAAGGCAATTACATGTAAACTGTTTGATCTTGGCTTAATTTTAAGTATGCACAATGTTTGAATTTTCTTTATGCTTCAAAACAACCATCAATGGGCATTTAATAGACATGAAATTTCAAAGTGTTTTCTATCCAGCTTTTAACCCCAGCCCATTAAGGCTGGTGTTATCTGGTAACAACTGTTGCCATGGTAACACTTCATGGATTTTTGGGTGTTAAAGTTTGTGGGTATTCCACAACCTAAACCCATGCACGGATTTTCACCAACATTTCAGGATATGTTAACCCCAAGAGAATCTAGAGCTGATTAGGTTTTTGGGGGTATCTGGCAACAACTGTTGCCATGGCAACACTTTGAATATTTTTGGGTCTTAAAGTTTGTGGGTGTTTCTCAGCCTTTTAACATCTACCTTTGTATCCCATTCATTTATGAAGATATTTTCACCGAATTTGCAGAGAATTTTTATGGCTGTGAAACCATGTCTGTAAAAAATTTTGTACTCATTTTAAAATAACAACATGATCGTCATAACCAGTTGTTCCAAAATAATTGAATCAGATATATTACAGTTCCAAGTAAGTTCAAGAAAAATCAGGAACAGTTTGTATTTTACAATAGAGTTTAATGCGAAACAAAGCATGTGAATGTGATGTAAAATTGGCCAAATTGACAAAAGTGGAGAAAAGTTGAAGTCAGAAAAAATAAGGTACCTTTGTATTTGGTTGAGAATTTGATTTTAGATTGAAAGTCGGGAAATAAAAAATAAAATACTTTGAACCTTAAGTGGGTTCATATCTTAAACTCAAGCAACAAGAAGCAAGACACAATCATTTTATTGCGTTAATACATCCTATCCAATGGACAATTGCTAATCCGGTCGGTGCAGACCGGCCCGCCAAACGCCAGAAAAAGACGTCTTGTGTTTCCACCGGCTGGCCAGTTCCAGTACTGTGCACTCCCCAGATGTCGCCTCGTACTTCCTTCCTGTCTAGAGAACCTGACGTCATAGCATCTTTTTCGTTTGGCATGTGTACTGTGCAGACGTGTTTTCAACATCTCCAGAGTTTTTAAAGGAAAAAGTGTGCATTATGATGGATTTTCAACCTTATTTACAAATATTTTAGTGTAGAAGTGTTATCATATCAAGCACGGATATACATTAAGAAATCTGCTGGAAATGCTCCCTAGTTGACTCAATTTAGTTTGACGATAGGGCAGTAATCGATGAGAAATAATGAAGGCAGCCATTTTGCTAGTTTCCTCCCATTCAACAATTGTGTTGTTGGGGGCAGATCAACAATATTAAGAAAGTAATGGATATACTACTTACAAGGTATTTTTATCCATGTTCTTTATTTCAATGTACCTTCTGTAACCTTCCAGCTACAATCACGAAAGTAACGTCAGTCTTTTCTAGTATTTATAACTATAAATAGAAGGAATTCCCCAAAGAGGTGCATTCTTTAGAGCACACTGGTACCGACTTCTCTGCTGTAAGGCATCAGTCACACCAGCCAGCTCGAGTATTTTTTCTGTTTTTCAACAGGAGTAAGAGATGCATTCTTCAGATTTCTTCAGAGCGCACTGGTACCGACTTCTCTGCTGTATAGCATCAGTCACACCAGCCAGCTCGAGTATTTAGTGTTTTTCATCAGAAGCAAGAGATGCTTTCTTCAGATTTCTTCAGAGTGCACTGGTCCAGACATCTTTGCTGTAAAGCATTAGTCGACCGACAAGCTCTAGTTCAGCCGACCTCACAATAGATATTCACCTTCAGAGCGCACTGGTACAGGTTTCTCTGCTTTAAAGCATCAGCCAACCGGCCAGCTAGAAAGAACGCAACCTCTGACCTCATCTCCATGTAGCTGGTCACGTGATTCACCGACCAGATCACGTGATTCACCGAACAGGAAAGTCGGAAGTGCGTTCTTCAGAACTCACGTCTACTCTGATTCCAGTGCCTGCATGGCAAACCCGGCCTTGTTGTCGGTAGTGGGGTTTTTGTGGACAGTCAGAATACTGTAAGTTGCCGGTTAAGTATTACACAAGAATGCGACCACTGACGTCATCTTCGAAAGCTGGTCACGTGACACACCGACCTGCAATTCCTTTCTTAAAATAGCTCACAAGGGCTTTCCCAGCAACTGTCAAATCTTCACAAGATGTGCACTTAAGAAAACTTGCTGTAAGCTGGATTCAACACAAAAGATAGTTGTTAAATTTTTTCAACAACTGGTTACAGAGCATACCGACCGGCTACACAGCCTTGTGCAGTGTACCCACCAACCGGTTACAGAGTCTACCGACCAGCTGCCAGCTTCACAGCCCTTGGTGTACAGTGCTTCAATCAACCGGTTATAGAGTCTCCCTACCTAGTTCCATTCAGCCTGCAGTAAGCCGAGTTCTCAACACAATATAGTTGTTAAATTGCTTCAGCAACTGGTTACAGTGTACTGACCGGATACCAGATACACAGCCTTTTACAGCTTACCCAACCCAACTGGTTACAGAGCCCTCTGACCTAGTCCATTCAACTATGTGTTGATTCTGGGCAGGCAGACAGCAAGCATCTACAACATATGGCTTCAACCGACCGGTTACAGAGTCTACCGACCGGCCACACAGCCTGCACTGAATAGTTTGCTTCACATTAGCCGGTTACAGAGCCTTCCGGCCTATTACCAACCAGCACCAAGAACCAACCAACCCACAGGTCTTGGTGGTCCAGCTGGCCACTCTTCATCAGCAGCCTATTTCCCGGCCTAAGACTGATGACAGACCTAATAATGTGTAGTCCCTGACAGGAAGTTTTTTCCTACACAGAAACTGCTTCAGCCGGTTACAGAGTTCACCAACTGGTTACCGGCTATGAGCAGTTTTGTTTCACACCAGCTGGTTACAGAGACTACCGACCTTCTATCATGTGCAATTACTGTCTTGCCCCTTTTCAATACTGGTTACAGGGGACCGGAACCGACCAGCAGACCCACCTGGGGATCACCTAGTTAGTAGACCATTAACTAAATTCAATGGTCAGCCTAGCCTACCAGTTTTACTGGTTACAGAGCATCACAGGCTACAAAGATTTACTGTGGCCAAAAATTGCTGGTTACAGAGAAAACAAATGGGTTTTTTTAAACAGCAAGAGAAAAGGTGGTCCACACTCAGCTTTCATCATGTCCGTTCAGGGGTCAGCCATCATACAAATGACAATGTGAACATGCTCCACCTTACAGGCGGCTGGCCCGGGGCCAAGAGTCTATAAAATGTGAAGAGTTGTGTCAACCCCACCGGACTGGACCACAGCAATAACAGATGGACTGTTAATTGGTTTCATTGTCACCAGGCCGGGCCAGTGTCCGAAGGGACAGAAAATGTTTGTCAGACTACCAAATGTCCCAAATGTGGCACACAATCTGCCTGTAGGGTCCGGACTAAATTCTTTTTGGGAACTTCGGAAGCCTTGGGGGCTGGACCCTATGTAGTACAAATGTTGAAGGAGGGCTACACTCTCCCTTTCCAGTCAAGACCAAGCTTGACAAGGTCACCAAAATTATCAACTGCTATGTATATCCTCATAGGAACCTATATTGGTTAGCAGCTTTACATCAGCTTATGGAAAAAGATGCAGTCGAGCCAGTTCAAATCTCTGGTCTTCTTCAACCTTTCTTGGTTCCAAAACCACACAACCATTGGAGACCTATTCTAGATCTGAGCAAACCAGACCTTTCGGAGACCATCAGGACCACCCTCCAACAAGGGGAGTGGGTTCCCTCAATAGATTTCAAGGATGCCTACTTCCATATACCAATACAGGAACAGTCCAGGAAATATCTGAGATTTCATGTCCAGGGTCGGACATACCAGTTCAAAGCACTGCCTTTCGGTCTGTCCAGAGCACCCATGGAGTTCACTGTAGTAGCAAAGGAGTTGAAACTGATGGCCATACACAAGGGTATAAGAATCCACCAGTACCTAGACGACTAGTTGGTGAGAGCCAGATCCCACCAGGCTTGTTTCCAGAATACTCAAGATCTAGTGATAATATGCCAAGAACTAGGTTGGCTGGTGAACTTAGAGAAATCGGAACTGGAACCCAAGCAAGTCTTTGACTTTGTAGGTTACCAGTTCGACCTCAGATCTGGCCAGGTCTGACTGACACCGGACTGGTGTCAGCGCCTCCAGGACAAAATACTGAAACTGCTATCCCTACCGGCCTGTCCGGTCCGGCAGCTTATGTCCTTGATAGGTTTACTAACAGCCAAAGAAAAGTTCACCTAGGCCAGCTGCATATGAGACCCATACAGTGGCATCTCAAAAACAACTGGAGGGTACAGGAATCACTAGAAAAGGTGATCCCAATTCCCAGGTCTCTACACCCCCATTTACAATGGTGGCTGAAAGAAGATAATGTACTCACAGGCCAACCATTACATCCAATGAAACATGCTCTGCAAATCTTTACAGACGCATCAAAAGAGGGGTGTGGCATTCACTTAAACGAGCACATGGCAAGAGGAACCTGGTCTCTTCCGGAAAGCAAGCTGCATATAAACTATCTGGAACTAAAAGAAGTCTTTCTAGCCTTAAAAAAAGTTCCAAGACCTCTGATCAGACAAGATAATACTTGTAGCACAGACAACACCACAGTGGTGTCATACATAAACAAGGAAGGAGGCATGAGGTCGGGCGCACCTTGTGCCCTACTATGCAGAATCTTGACCTGGTGTTCCAGAAAACAAGTGACTCAAAGCTCGACACATTCCAGGCTGGCTGAACGTGTTAGCAGACAAGCTATCTAGGCTAAGCCAGACCATCCAATTGGAGTTGTCTCTCCTTCCAGAGGTCTTCCAAACAATATGCAGCAGGTGGCACCAGCCCAAAAATAGTCCTATTTGCCACGAGGTTCAACAACAAGTTGCCTCTGTTTGTGTCACTGGTACCGGATCCCCTGGCCACAGCAGTGGATGCACTTGGTCTACCATGGGAGGATCTGGACGCATACGCCTTCCCACCAGCAGCCATATTGGGCAAAGTGGTGGAGAAGTTGCAGGACTCCCCATGCAAGAGAATCATTGTGATTGCTCCAGGGGGTCCAACAGGCCTTGGTTTTGGGATCAAATGGCCATTTCCAGCCAAATCCCACTGAGCCTGCCCTTTCTGCCCAACCTGTTGACACAGCCCTTCATTCAGATCCCTAACAGAAATCTGACAATCTAAATCTCCATGCATGGCTCTTAGAGCCTCGGCAATCAAAGAGCAGGGCTTTTCTGAGGCAGTGGCAGCAAAAATTAAGGCTCCTCAAAGAGAATCAACCAGATCAGTCAATGAGGCGAAGTGGGCCATATTTACAAGTGGTGACTCAGTAATCAGGTGGACTTCAGAGCACCCCCTGTAAAGTCAGTTGCTGATTTCCTTATGTACCCTTTTCAGGATAGGAAACTGCAGCCTAGTACCATTGATGGTACAGGTCAGCCATTGCTGATAAACTGGGAAACTTACCCATTAACATCAGCAAAGATGAAAATCTCACTCGTCTCCTGGATAGTTTCCACAGAGACAGACCCAAAGGCTGGAGGGAAATCTCCTGGAACATCTCCCTGGTCTTGCATCAGCTGACAAAGGATCCTTTGTAATCAATTAAAGAGGCCTCTTTGAAGCATTTGACCTTCAAGACAGTTTTCCTCTTGGCCCTTGGGTCGGGCAAGTGTAGAAGTGAGATACATGCTTGGCAAAACAGAAAGATTAGCACCAATCCTACTGGCCAAAGGTGTTCCTGTTTCCATCATCCAGCTCTCTTTCCAAGAAGCAGCTGTCCAAAGAGGGTCCAGACATTGTGGCCCCAGTGGTTATACCAGCCCTGGCCCAAACTCTGAATAGGTCCCTGAAGTCTGACGGGTCCCTTTGTCCGGTTAGAGCATTACGCTATTATTTGGACAGGACTCCAGATTTTGGCAGAATAAGGAGTTGGTTTTTGTCTCCTTTAAGAACGGTTTTGACAAAGACATCTCGCACTTCCAATATCTCCTCTTGGATCAAGCATTATGATCCTATGTTATGAGCTCTCTGACCAGGAGGCCCACACTTTACATCAGGTTAAAGCCCATGATGTCAGGGCATTTTGTTTATAAGGCATTCCAGTCAGGATTTTCCTTAGAACAAATCTTATCAGCCTACCACTGAAGTCACATAGTACCTTCCCACAATTCTATCTGAAGGGTGTGGTTTGGGCTGATCCAGAGCTTATCACTTGGGCCCAGTAGTGGCTGCTCAGCAGATCCACAGGTGGCCCTTAGATTGAGGAGATTTGTATATATGTACATAGTGTAAATAGTTCTACATGTATATAGTATAAAAAAAAGTGTAATATGCTTCCTTAGGGAGGTTTATTTGCCTTCTGGGACTGAACTCACCCCTCTTTTCCCCTACCTCAGAGCAGGTCTGCTAAAAAGGTGGGGGGGGCTATATCGGTATAGCCCGGGTAACCGCCTGCTGGTAACCGACCATGGCCTTACCGGGTTTCGTGACCTTAAGGTCAACCCAGACCTGAGCCTATAGGTCTCCTGACGAAGTCAGCCTAGACCGTAGGCTAAAATTTACTATCATTTGTGAGTTCACATAAGTCTCTAGTAGCTTACCCGCCAGCCAAGTGGTAGTTATACAGCAATTGTCCATTGGATAGGATGTATTAACGCAATAAAATTGCAAATTTAATAAGTAAATTAAATTTTTATAAGTTAATACCCTATCCAATGGACACACAAGACCCTCCCTCCGACCCCGCTATCAGCTTACTAGGGGTCTAAGAGGTTTAGACAACGAAAAAGATGCTATGATGTCAGGTTGTCTAGACAGGAAGTACGAGGCGCCATCTGGGGAGTGTACAGTACTGGGACCGGCCAGCCGGTGGAAACACAGGATGTCTTTTTCTGGCATTTGGCGGGCCGGTCTGTGCCGACCGGATTAGCAATTGTCCATTGGATAGGGTATTAACTTATAAAAAATTAAATTACAATAAAATTTTTATAATTTCTGCACCTGATTTGATGAATACTTAAAATAACCTGAAATTGTCACAAAACGATGTACCTTAACTGACAAAATTAATATTGCAAAGTATATTTACTGCTAATAGTACAGCTAGTGGTAAAACATAAGTGACAATATTTATTTATGTTTAAGATTTTGCTACATTTGTATAATATATAAGACCTAGACTGAAAAATAAAACTGTCAACTTTACTGGGCATTTCGAAATCGAGTATTATTATTTTCAATTTCTGACCTTTGTTCACTGTAAAATTTTCATTAAAAATATTGGGGGGGGGGGATAATTAGAGAGGGGGGTTGTTTATCATGGTATTTAGTGAAAATGTGTCACAAATTAAAGTAATTACAGGGATGGCCAGGACACTACAATAGACAGGCAATTAGTTTTGTCACCTGTCTGTTGTACTTTCCTGTCTGCAAGACTGTCTACCCCTGTATGGTTCTCCTATTAAATGTCACTTAATGTGGCAATTTTTACATTCTTTTATTATATTTTCAAGATCTTGAGTTGGCTTCATCATCGAGAAAACTATAGTTTTGCCCCCTATAATGGAACTCCAAAAATAGAACTTCTTGAAACAACTCTATACACAAGGAAGAATAGAAGTTTGCCCTTAACAAAATCAGAACGGAATGTAAATAAATAGGAGTATGAACTGATAGGACCACAATCACAAATGGCAGCAGAATAGTTTGAGTAATAAAAATTACTTTTAGAGTTCTAAGATCACATGTATATGGACAATATTTCTGTTGCTTACTAGCACCGGTGGTTCTTAAGGTAAATATACTGTCGGACTTAAATGGTGTAGCTTTAACACACTTGCTCCCTGTCAGTGAAATCGAGGGCTTAAATCCTTACCCAAGGGGAAGTTGGGTTGCAAAGCCAAGCTGTTTACACAGCAGAATCTTCGCCTAATGGTATGGAATGTTTTCATCCAGGTCTGTCAACTGCTGTTGTAAATCTTGTACAATGCATTGAAAGTGAGCTTTAAGTCCAGTTTCAAAGAGTAGAAGTGTGTATGAAATGCAAAAGCCACAAATAAGCAATTCATTCAAGCCAACAGAGTACAATGAGGAAAAATAGTTTGACAGAAGCAATTGGGATGAAACAGTTCCAAGGAAGTTTAAAATTTTTCAGTTTATTTTAACATATACTAAAATTGGTCTTCATAAGAAAAATGAAGTTCTTGCTAATATTGATAAATAAGTGGTAAAGGTGAGGGCCAGTCCCAGTTTAACCTGAATATGACCCTTGCTGTTGAACTGGACATAAAACCCTTACTTTAAGTTGTGACTTTTAATTTGCCAGTAAGTGCAATCTCTTGGACTTTCTTTTATAAATCAAACAATGGAAAGTTAGTGGAAATAAATCTTGACAAATCAACCTAACCATCTACTGGTAGGCAACAGAAGACATGAGGCAATATTTCAGTGTTTACTGGGCCACAGTATGGTGTTACATTTTCCAGTATGGTGTCAAATTTCTCTCTCAATTGGCAGGACAGTCAACATGACCAAGTTTTGTAGAATAAGCAAATGTTGAGCAATTTTAAAGTGGATTATTTTGGTTAGTGTATCAATTCTAATGAGGTCTATAGTGGCCTTGTGGGTTAGCAAGTATGGCATTTGATAACTGGCCATCATCTCTGTGTGGGTTTCACTACCACAAGTGACAATGCTGAGGACCTGTCCCAATATGACCCTGGCTGCTGAATGGGATGTAAAACGACAGTTTTATTGCGTTAATACATCCTATCCAATGGACAATTGCTTTACCGGTCGGCGCGACCGGTCCCGCCAAACGCCAGAAAAAGACGTCCTGTATATAATACCAGCAGGACCGGTCAGTAGTGTGCATTCGCTAGGTGGCGCATCATACTTGCTTCCTGTCTAGACAGAGTGACGTCAGTTCATCTTTTTCGTTTGGCGCGTGTAGTGTGCGGACGCGTTTTGAATTTATCTCCCAAGTTTGAAGGAAACGCGGTTTATTCTACGAATTTAAAGCTTATTTTCATCTGAAAATATATATTTTGTGTCACTTACATATCATGGCCTCTCCAGGACTTAAACGAGGCAGTATCCAGCATTTTATGGCCAGTTTTGAAGATTTTCTTTGTGCTTGTCGTCGAGACGAAGCCGTGGGTGAGAGGTCGTGTGTTGTCCTTGCAGCATTCCTTCTTCTGTTCAAAATGTATATTTACCAGGATTCGCCCTCCATTAATTTCTACATTGTCGAGTAACTCTGCGTGTATGTCGACGAGAAGAATTTAGAAGGAAAGAAGAATGCATCGTCTGACGTCATCACTTCCAGCTTATGCTGGTCACGTGACACAGACCTGGTCACGTGATACGCATTTATCAATGGAGGACTCGTATTTTTTCAACAGAAGTTTTCATCAGAAGAAGACGACCATTTATTAATCAACACCCATTTTTAACTGGCAAGAAGAAATCCAGCAACTCGCCTGTTGGTGTGAAGATATTAGATGACATTTGGTCACTGCAATCTGCGTGTTTTTGAAGTGCCGGTCATGTGACTTCACAGATCTCCATACACGACCGGCAAGGCTAGCAGAAGAAATTGTGGCTCCACAGATCCCCAAGTGTGACCGGTTCAGCTAGCAAGAAGATGACCAGGTCTAGACCCCTTGTGCTGAATTTTACCGGTACCAGCTCTGCTCAGACTACCGGTGGGTCTCCAGCTAGCCCTCTCCCCCCCCCTTTGACCCTACCTTGGTACGGGTACTGGGGCAGGTTGAGAGTAAGAAGATCTACCAACCGGTTACAGAGGATGGGCCTACCGGGAACCGGTTATAAAGTTGCTCCAGCTAGCTGTCCAGGCCACTGATTTTATGCTGCCTACAATACCGGTTACAGAGCCTACCCACTGGGTGCCGGCTACACAGCCCTCATTGACCAGTGTGCTTCCCCTTAGCCGGTTACAGAGCCAACCAGACCGGTTTACAGGCAGAAAATACAGGTGAATTAACCAGACTGACCCTGGCTGTTTGAAAAATCTGGTCAGTGGTTACAGAGAGAATTTTCTGGTTACACAGAGTTCTGCTGCTCCCACCATCCCAGTGCTGACAGCAGGCTAACCAGTTACAGATTTTACCGGTTACAGAGAGAGTTTACCGGTTACAGACAGGTCTGCTGCTCCCACCATCCCAGTGCTGACAGCAGGCTCACCGGTTACAGAGTTTACCGGTTACAGAGAAAATTTTCTGATTACACAGATCTGCTGCTCCCACCATCCCAGTGCTGACAGCAGGCTAACCAGTTACAGAGAGATCTGCTGCTCTCACCATTCCGGTGCTGACAGCAGGCTCACTGGTTACAGAGTTTACCGGTTACAGAGAGAATTTACCGGTTAACAGAGGTTACTGGTTACAGAGAGATCTGCTGCTCCCACCATTCCAGTGCTGACAGTAGGCTCAACGGTTACAGAGAAATCAGTTGTTCCCATGGGCAGAAGGCAACTTAAGGCAACAAGTCCAGTGAGGACAACAGGGTCACCAGTTAGAGATTTGCCTGTGACAGTCAGATAGACAGGAAGTTCTTCAGTAAATTGCCTCAACCAACCGGTTACAGAACCTACTGACGGGTTCTGGCTTACACAACCTCCAGGGACCAGTAGCTTCATACCAAGCCGGTTACAGAGTCTACTGGTCTGGCTTATAGACAGAAATTCTGGTGAAGAAACCTGATTCAAACTGGAACACCAGCTTACCGGATTGCCAGATCCACCAAGTGATCAAATAATGATAGAGCTGTGGCTGTCTGAATGCTTGGTTACAGAGAATGGCCAGTTTACCGGTTCATTAACAGTTAAGTGGCTTACAGGTTACTGAGAAGTGTTGGTTACAGAGAAAACCTTCTGATTCCAACATTACGGACAGGAAGAAGGCAGTTCTGTTAGATAAGCCTACCTCTGCTGGGATGTAGTCGCCCAGTTCTACCAGCTCAAATGAGTTTTCTTTGCAAAACTATGGATCCACCAGGAACTGGTTACAGAGCATTGCTTAACCTATAACCGGTTAGGCCCTGGTACTGGGCAGGTCCACAGGACTGGCTAACAGACCAGCAAAGTCTTTTAAGGGTCCAAATGGCCATTTTAGACCAACCAGTTGCTGTCTGAGGAATCTGGTTACAGAGAAATTCTTAGACCAGTCACTTGTCCTGGTGAGCTGACTGTCTCAACCTGCCTGATCAGTCAGCCAGTTACTCTTGCCAGTGAGATGCGGAACTCAACCACATTGGTTAGAATACTGCCAACAAGAAGTCTGCTGTACCAGTTATTCTGGAGATGCCATTGATCCAGCCTCCGAAACTGGCCAACCCAGCTTGCCTTTTTACCCAGCTTGTGACCAGTGTCAGCTGACACCAGGGGCATGAGTTTGCAAACTCAAGCTTTCCCTCAAGATTACAACCCTTTTCTGGTTTGTCACAACTGAAGCAATGGGAAATTTATCTGTTAATTGGACCAGAGGTCACAGTGTTCATAAATGGCTATTAGTGTTTCCACAGTGGGGTTCTGTGGAAATGACCTTATGTCGCAGATCCCCTTTGGATGGTTTCCTACTGTGTGGATCAGTGAACCTGTCGCCAGTGTTGACACTGGTATTTTTGCACCAACCTGCCGGTTCAAACTTGGGCCACCCTAGGGGCCAGCCTCAAGTTTACATGAACCTCCCAGGAAGGCTACACCCTCCCCTGCCAGAAACGACCAGTTTGACCAGTTCTCCAGGCAGGATTTTGGTTCAGTATCCTAAATGATTCAGCGGGAATTTCAGGAACCACATGAACCTCTCTTCAGCCAGAGGAGTGGCTAACCTCAAGGTTGCATACTGCCTCACCCCTTTCAAACAACAAGGAAATGCCAGCCTCCACTAAACCAGTCTCCAACATACACAATCTCTAGTAGCTCTGTGTCAGGAGTAAGTTTGAATGGTATCATGAAAAGAAGTACTAGACCTCGAGCAAGTCTTTGTCTTGAGAGACTACCAGTTCAGCCTGAAAGAGGGCAAGGTGAGACCCACCCTAGAGCATTTGCAGACGTTATCTGCAATCCAGAAACTTCTCTCCGGATCGACATGCCCGATCCAGCGGCTCATGCCCCTGATAGCATTACTGGCAGCCATAGCAAAGCCCGTCCACATAGGTGGCCTTTCTCATCAGGCCGATACAGTGGCACTTGATAAATAGCTGGAGAGTACCTGAATCGCCAAAAGGTGATCCCAGTTCACTCCACCCTCAGCTAAAATCGTGGCTGCAGGAAGACCATGTGCTTCAAGGTCAACCATTACACCTACTGTATATGCTCTGCAAATCCTTATAGATGCATTTAGAGGGGTGGGGTACTCACTTAAGGGAACACACTGCAAGGGGAACCTGGCCCCTTCCGAAGCAAGTTACACTTTAATATCTGGAATTTAAGGTGGCCTTTTGGCCCTAAAGAGTTCCAAAACCTCTGCTTGAACAATGTTGCTGTTGTAGCTACAGACAACCCCATGGTGGTTTTCTGTATAAAGGGGGGATGGAATCGGACCCCCTTTGGGCCCTCTTGTGGAGAATTCTGACCTGGTGTACCAGACACAGGTGACTCAGAACCCGACACATCCACAGCCAGCCGAATGTGATAGCAGGCAAGCTATCCAGGCTAGGACAGACCATTAAACATAATGGTCCCCCCATCCAGAGGTATTCAAGCAATATGCTCCCGGTGGCAGCATCCTCAAGTGGACCTGTTTGCCACCAGGTTGGACAACTACATCTCTGTCTCACCAGTTCCAGATCCTCAAGCCTGGGCAGTAGATGCCTTCATTCTTCCTTGTTAGGACCTGGACCCATATGCCTTCCCACCAGCAGCTATCTTGGGCAAAGTGGTGGGAAAGTTGCAGGACCACCCGTGCAACAACTCATACTGATTGCACCAGGGTGGTCCAACATGCCTTGGTTCTGAGACCTGGTAACCATGTCCAGTCAGATCCCACTGTGTGCACTTTCTGCCTGACTTTTGACTCAGTTACTCAACCAGACCCTTCACAGGAACCTGGTAAATCTGAATCTACATGCTTGGCCCCTAGAGCCCCAGCTACCAAGGAAGCAGGGCTTCCCTGAGGCAGTGGCAGCTCGAATTGAGGCTCCTCCAGAGGATCAAACAGATCAGTCTATGAGGCAAGTGCACCATATGTTTTACACGTGGTACCTCAGTAATCAGATGGACTTCTGGGCACCACCTTTAAAAGCTATAGCTGACTTCCCCTTGTACCTTTTCAAGACAGGAAGTTACAGCCAGGCACCATTGATGGCTATAGACCAGCCATTGTTAACAATTTGGGAATTTGCCCATTAATGTCAGCAGCGATGAAAATCTCACTGATCTCCTGGATAGTTTCCACAGAGACAGATCCAAGAGAAGAGGGGAATCCCCTCTTGGATCCTTTCCCTGGTTCTACACCAGCTGACAAGGTTCCTTGTTGAACCCCTTAAGGAGGCCTCCCTGAAGCACTTGACTATCAAGACTGTCTTCCTGTTGGCCTTAGGTTCAGGCAAGCGGAGGGTGAGATCCATGCTTGGCTGCATAACAACCTCAGACACCAGATTGGTCCATGGTGTCTTTCTACCCCTCAGCCAGCCTTCCTTCCAAGAATTAGCTAGCCAAAGAGAGTCCAGACAGTGTGGCCCCTGTGGTTAATGCAGCCCTGGTCCTCACTCTGGATAGGTCACAGGTCCTGGTGTCCAGTCAGAGCCCTGTGTTACCATCTGGATAGGACCTCAGATCTTAGGCATAACAAGGAGCTGGTCTTTGTCTCCTTCCAAGAAAGTTGTCGACAAGGACATCTCTCCTGCCACCATCTCCTCATGGATCAAGCTACTGTGATCCTATGCCATGAGCTCTCTGACCAGTAAGCCCTCACCTTGCATCAGGTCAAAGCCCATGATGTTAGGGCTTTTGCTGCTTCTAAGGCATTCCAGTCAGGAGTCTCCTTAGAACAGTCCTCAGCCTTCCACTGTAAGTCATATATCACCTTCACACAGTTCTGAAGGATGTGGCTGGGGCTGATTTAGAGCCTCTTTACTTGGGCCTAGTAGTGGCTGCTCAGCAGATCCACAAATAGCCCTTATATTGAGATTTGTATACATGTACATAGTGTAAATAGCTCATGAATCTAATTGACATGCTTCCTTCGGGAGGTTTATTTGCTGGTATAGCCCCGGCAACCGGGCTCTGGTAACCACCATGGACCTATAGGTCTCCTGACTAAGTCAGCCTAGGCCGTAGGGTAAAAATTTTGTTACCATTTATGAGTTCATTCTAAGTCCCTAGTAACTTACCCGCCGACCAAGTGGTAGTTATTCAGCAATTGTCCATTGGATAGGATGTATTAACGCAATAAAATTGCAAATTTAATAAGTAAATTAAATTTTTATAAGTTAATACCCTATCCAATGGACAGGCAAGGCCCTCCCAACCGACCCCGCTATCAGCTTACTAGGGGTCTAAATCTGTTTAGACAACAAAAAAGATGAACTGACGTCACTCTGTCTAGACAGGAAGCAAGTATGATGCGCCACCTAGCGAATGCACACTACTGACCGGTCCTGCTGGTATTATATACAGGACGTCTTTTTCTGGCGTTTGGCGGGACCGGTCGTGCCGACCGGTAAAGCAATTGTCCATTGGATAGGGTATTAACTTATAAAAATTTAATTTACTTATTAAATTTGCAATTTTGATCCTTAGATTAATTTTTAAACCTGCCAACAGCTTACTAGAGACCTTAGAGTCAGTCGTCACTGAGTTTGGCACTCACATTTGTCCTGGATTTTTGAGCTTACAACAACATATGGGATGTCATGGTCCAGGCTAGCATGGCATAAGCTGTTGAAGAAGATGCAAACCCCAAACTTTGAACCGTATTTTATGAAAACAGTCCATAACATTTATAATTTGCCTTATTTGAGGCAGCACCTCATTTGTTAAAAAGACTAAAAGCACTCCAAAAACGCCACAGCAGGCACAGTTAAGTAAAAGTTGGTGTTTCATATTACCCACTTTGAAGTCTGTAAATTGCTTCCGATAAAAATGGTTTGTTTTGCTTTTCAATAGTAGGTTTTTTTTTTCATTGAAGTACAACATATGATCAAATGTATGGAATTAAAGAAAAATGTTGATTAAAATTAAAACTGCATATCTTTTAAAAAAGTTGATTGAAAAGAACAAAAACTTGTCCAATATTGGAATGTAAAGATGAGTCTGGTGTTAAATTTGAGTTCTTTCAGTCTCTGGGGTTGAGAGTAATTTGAAATAAAACTGCATCCCCCTGAAAAAATATACAGCATTAAAGTGCCATTTTGTGAGTTGTAGACACCCCTTAAAAATAAGGAATTCTGCATAAAAGTTTTGGTGGGGAGGTTGGAATCATGAGAGGCAAATTTTACATGTGAATTATCTAATTTCCCTTTAAGCTGTAGCACTTAAATATAAACCAGAAAGCCAGCTCTTCCTGAATTTATGGGAAAATATTTGTTTCTCGTATAAATGCTACAATGGCAACCTGACACGGTCCACCCCTGCTGCCACCGCCAAGATTTCCTTCCATATGGGATAACTTGAAAAATATTTTCCATACAACTTTCAGATTTTGTATGTGGGTTTATATTTATATTCACATACAGGACAGATCGTCTTATGGCTGGTACATATAATAAATATGTATGTCCCCTGTAAGCATGTAAAAATTTGACTTCGACGTTTTCTTCAAGGGGATAGCTGACCTTCAAAGACAAATTGCAGCTTTCTATTGTCAATTTTGAGCATTTCTCCACATTTTGGCTTGGTACTCACATACAAAAGAACAGAGCATCCTATGGCTTATATATAGTACCTACATGTGTCCCCTATCAACACACAAAATTTGACTTTCAGCGTCTTTCTTTCCCAAGGTCATGGCCGACCTCCACGCTTCAGTATATTAGTCTTGTTTCCTGTAAAGATTTCCTTTCATTTGCATTAACTTGAAAAATATCTTGCATAGACCTTTCAAACTGGTGTGTAGATATTATGGGCAAGACCTTGGAGCCTATTCTTTTGTGACCTTGCCTTCCACTATTAGACCAGTGGTGGCCTTCTAAAGTTCAAGAAAATAACTTTAAAAAAATTTAGATGGAATTTGCAAATACGTTGTGTGGATACATATGGGTAAGGCCTCAGAACTTACTGTGTTTGCCTTGGCCTTCCACAATAAAACCAATGACAGCCTTCTTGAGATCAAGGTAAGAACTTAAAAGAAAGATGATGTAAAATATTTCATGCAGACCTTTCAAGTGTGGTATGTGGGTATATATGGGCAAGGCCTTGGAGCTTGTTTTCTGGCATTGGCCTTCCACTACAGGACCAGTGGCAACCATCTAAAGGTCAAACTGGGGTATTTCTTCACATTTTGGTCTGGTACTAACCTAAGGACTGATCATTCTTTGGGTAACAATACATATGCATGTCCCCTATAAACAAGCAGAAATTTTACATTGACCCCTCAAGGTCCTGGCTGGCCACAAAACATCAGCATGTCAACCTTCTTTCTTATATTTTGGGATATTTTCATATATAACTCCTTTATAATTAGTGAAAGGGGTTCAGAATGTTGATTAAAGTTATGGGTTGCAAATCTTATGGGCCAGATTTGACCTTTGACCCCTGCTTAAGGCAAGACTGTGCTTACTTACTTTTTATGTTACAATCTGCAGTAAATCATGGGGCATGAATCTGAGAAGGGTCCAATTTGACCTCTGATCCTTATTTCAAGGTCCTTTATGATTTTGCTACTTTTACATGTTTAGGTCCATAGCTGAGTAGCTAGTTTCAGTAAATTGCTTGCAATTCCAAAAATGAGTGCATGTTGAGCATTCAACTAAAATATGTTGTTCAGCTGTCCCTGTACATAAAAGTTGTCCCTGATTTGGAGGTCTATCTCTCAAAAGCTAAGGGAGTAATTTTTATTTTTCTATTTTTAACAGTGAGAAAATTAAAAAAAATTGTATCCTGAAAACCCCAAAGTACCCAAAACGAGGAAACACATTTCGTCAGGAGCCATGCATAGAAGGCAGAGACTTTCAACCACCTGGATACAAATTACGTTTATGTTGATTCTGGTTAAAAAGAGTAAAGATAAAAGAGTGTAGGAAAGCTGTAGTGCACACTAGTTGATCAAGATTCTACACTTCTTTTTTACACTACCAATTTTCCACTTCATGTTGCATCCTGATTCAAACCCAATTGACAAAGGTGATAAAACACCATTCCCAAGACCATTCTATTGTTTTAATATTTTTAAAGACTTTAAAAGTTCCACTAGAGACTGCTACCTAGATTGTAACCCACATTCACATGGGTCAAACTTAGGGTTCTGTGTCCTGTTCAACAGCCAATGCCATATCATTACAGAGCTTCAGTACACCTATGTTGCTATGAACTGCGTTCATATTATGATAAAATTAGTGTGTGTAACTAACAATTATTGTACATCTTAAGAATTCTTGTTGAAAGAATGTTTGTTGAAAATTTCCCAAAGATTTAATATTTTTTGGCACCACATAATGAAATAAGACATCCAGTATAAAAAAGCAATAAATTTATTTAAGTTTAAAACATACATGGACAAATGTTTACACCCACAAGTTTTCTTGTCATTTTATTTATTTTACTATATAAAATACATCATGATTCTTGGACAATGTAGTAACTAAATACATCGACTTTTACAGCAATACTTTTACTATATGAACACTTGTAGTGGAACACCATACAACTAAAAACATCAAAGACCACATTCTCAAACTGAACAAGACAAATGCCAAAGGCTTTTTCATAGAATTGTGGTGAAAATTTCATAATTTTTGGTGAAACATAAAGGAGGGAAGCGGCTACAATACATGAATTTCAAGAAAAAATTTATTCACTAGAAGATAAATGTGCTTTTGCTGTTCTGATTATTAGTGAAACTTACTCGGTGAATTATTAGGGACCAAAAACGGTTTCTGCTTTGTTAGGGTCTCAAGTAACTGGTTAGATTTGATGGAGACATGACTAGCCAATTACATTAAAAGTGGATTGTTCTTGACGGAATGCTACATAAAGGAATTTAACTGAATTCTACACAGGGTTATGAACGTATGAAAGAGCCAGAAGGATACAATGGTATTGCATTGAGATAAAGTGAAAGAGTAGATTTTGAGAATGTGGTCATAAAAACGCTGGTAATTCTACTTGACAATGTCACTCTGCAGCCTCTTACTCTAATGGGATTTAAATGTTTTTAAAAATATCTTAAATAGATACCTTAAATGTTTTTAAATCCCGTTTTGTGGCATACAACTTACACTGTAAAATTTTTCTTCTCTTTCGATTAATTTTGAAAGTTATACAGTGTGATATTTACTTTTAAATCTTTTGAACTACTAATTTTAATGGTATATAATTCTAATGTATCCTCATATATTGGAACATTTAAAATGCACTTTTAACTTTTAATTTGTGAGGCTGCTGATGCTTACTAAAAGTCATGCTGCCTGAAATTAAGAAATCTTGCGAATCCCACACTACAGAATGAGTGTGGTGCAAAGATTCTCATTTAATAAGGCCAATAACCTGACACTATTACAACACAATGAATCCACACAATCTGGTGGGAGTTTCACAGAATCATGAGATTTCTAAACCTTATGACCTTAACACGACGCTCAAAAAAAAAAAAACACGACACAACCACTGCTTCTAATTCATTTATACAGAACAAAAGATGAAAAACTGTCAAATTATGTACAATTTGCCGCTGAGAAAACCCCTTACTTACTTTTTTCATTTCTCTTGTCAACATTTCTGAATTTTGTGGCAAATTCAGGCTATTTTGCCCGTTTTTCAATCCATATTGCTTCCTGTTTGCTTAATTCTAATGACACCTGTCCCCTGCGGTAAATTCAACATACCGTGACAAAATTCCACCTTCCAGCTCTACAAACCTCGTCTAATTTGAAATGGGTTCAAATTTACTTTATTTTATTCTAATTGATGATAATAATCTGTTTAAAAAAAAAATACACAACATAAAAACTAGGTCACCATAGAATATTATATACACATGACACGTTATTTCCTTTTTTTTACAAAAAACATAACAAAAATCATGCTACCCATAAGTGTCCGATATATACACATAGATATCTATTGTACAAGTATTGTCCCGAGTTCATTAAACTTCTTTATATGCAAAATTCAACTTAATTTTTCGAGTGCAACAATTTGATCAACATTGAACCATTTGTATAGCAACTACTGATGGGCAGAACATTTGAATATGGAGACTCTAAATACTGTATGTACGTACACACATCTAGTATGCAAGCTGCGTGAATACCGATACACAGAGTATGAAAATATACACAAAAAGGCTGCCATGTTTTGTCTCATAATAAGCATCACTGCTAGAACCTGTTCAGCAAAATATAACTAAATATACAAATTAACAAAAACCACCTACATTCTGTCCCTACAGATCATCCGATTCCTGTCATTTTAAAACACTTTATCCTATTACTTACAAATATCAACACTCATTGATTAACAAAACTCCCAGAGAATCTGACTTTGCTCTGACCTCTTGGAAGAAGATGGGAACTACATCAATATAAACATAAATTGCTTTTCTGCTCCAGGTTTAGAGATGAAATGATACTCTTATTTTTTTCTTAATTTTGACATCGTGCAAAATCAGATTTTCAGGGTTCTTTGAGAACATAATCCTCTTCAAATTTCTTTCATGAGTCATAATTTCACTATGGTAACTGCACATGTCTGTTTACATTCAAATAACCAGTCCTTTTCACAATAAATGTATTTGCAAGAGTAACTTCCTGACAATTAAAAAAGAAGCCAACATAGAGCCCCAAAAACCAATAAAATGAACCGTGCAAAATAATAATCAACTCTGAAACTGCACTAAAAATACAGCCAGAACACATGTACTGAAATACAATGTCTGTTTTGAGTGGATATTTGAACAAAGAAGTGCATTGGATCAAAATGAAAAAGGTGATTAAACATTCAGCTTTTTAAAGAAGTTTTCTGAAGCATTTTAACACTGGGTATTTTGAAAATTAATTAAAGAAACACACTTCCGTAAAATCTGTCTCGCATATCTGGTAATATTTCACTTCAAGCAGTGTTCAATAATTTTTTTTTTCAGTGATGCACTATGAGGATTGAATTTCTAGAGTCTAAGCAGACAAAAAATATTCTTTAAATTGTAAAAAATGATTGTCAAAATTTGACACAGGTCAAGTTTTAAACCTACTGCAAACACAACGGCTAATGATTGAACAAGAAGTAAATGAAACATTATAATATTAACTAAGATTTGCAAGAAGTGGCTTCGTTTTCCCTGGCAACAAGTTTCCACCAACTGGATTTAACAACAAAGGCTTTGAGTAAGAAATGTAAAATTCACCACATATCTGAAATTCGCCACATGTGGAAACACTAATACAGTAAATGAATTGAGTCGAGATTTGTCCAAGTTATAGTAAATTAAGGTTCTTCGAACTGAAAAATACCAGGTTCAAGACAAAACATCTTTTTTCATAGAATTAAATGGTTTTTAGAGGTGGCGAAATGTAGATTTCTGGCAAATTTTGGATTCCTTACTCTAATTCTCATTGAAATGAGATGATAAAAAGCAAACTATTCACACTCGTCCAAGTCACAATTCTCAACTAGCAAATAACCATTAAAACTCTGTGATTACAGATTAAAAACATCTGAGAACATTAAAAAACACACACAAATCTATACAGGAAGTTTAATCTCCTACATCTGCACCGTAAACAATGGATAAACCAGATGAGAGGCTCTCACCCCTATATGTGTAGTGTACAACAAATCCATTGTGTATACAAAACATTCCACAAGTGTGTGTTTTAAAAAATAATCAAATTTACATTCTGGTGTTTCACATTTTTTTCATAAAATGATAATAAAACACAGAAAAGACTATTCTATTGCTTAATATACTTGAATGTGATTGGTCCATGATTTGGCCACATGACTGAGAAGTAATAAGTTTACACTCTTGAGTGCTCCCTGATTTCCCACAGGCCAAAAAAAAAAAAAAATTAATAGGAGAGATAACATAAACACTCATGGCAGTAGACAAATGAGTATAAAAACAAGCAAATCCAGCAACAGGCCAAAACTGTGGTAACAATACGCATACAAAACGAGACCCTTTGTTAACTTCATAATAGTGTCAGGGTAAGGGATCTAAACAGGTGACAAGAATTGAATAAGAAAATCAGTGTAGGAACAAAACCCACCCTTTCAATTCGATCATGTTATACAAGGAGAGAGACCCTCACTGACTTTCACATGATGTCAAATACAAAATTCCATCAAGTGCCAAAACAGAAAACCACCTCCTGATACCTTTCAGTCATTTTGGTAAGTTGTGATCACATGACCTGGCACTCATAAGGTAGTAGTGAGCACCAAATGTCATGTTGTTGGGTCACTGGCCTCCCTTTAACATTGAGAAGTCAGAATTCGGCACAATTTTGAAACACAAAGGATAATTCGTCTAAAATTGTCACAATGACCATGAACATGACAGTATGTTTCATTATTCAAAGTAAAGGTGTTCACTCACTGGAGACATTTATATACTGTGTAGAGCTTTTACAATTTTTGTACTTGAACGGCTTGATAACTTAATGCTGATAAATCTGTCCTCAAGAGCAAAATTATTGTTACACAAGCCCTAAATGGTTGGCAATCACTACAATTGTGTTCAACAAGTATAAGCATTAAATATGCATTTCATTTATGACCTGTGGGCCCTGTTTTGATCCCTTACCCAGAGTAGCAACAAAGAAGAGAAATAAATCAACCAATCTTGTTGATAATGACACCTTGCATCAACAAAACCACATGTACTGTCTGTTAGTATTAACAAGCCACTCCTAATTTGATCAATTAAAGAAATGAAACACCAGAAATCAAGTGTGGAGAATATGATATGTGTCTATACACGATTGTAACCAACTAGACAAGAGTCTGGTACCAAATTAATAAAAAAACTTGAAAAATAAAACACAGAGAGACGATCATAGGAATAATAAAATGTATTGAGTGTATTTATGAATTATAATATATTTTAAATTTATAAATTTGGAGAAAAAAAACACTTGCAGATGTCTACACAAAAATCTACCAAAAGCAGACATTTTTGATAGAAAAAATACAATAATAGAGAAACAGAGTTAGACCTTAGAGGTGTAGTAACTTCTGGAAGGTTTTAAAAAAAATCCTGGTTCTGAATTTCGACAGGGAAATTAACATTATTAATTTATTGATGAAAGATTTTGTTCCTCTTGAATACAAACACTAAGTCTCATCTCAATAAAGACCCAGCTTGTCTAAAAGGCCAAGTCTGGACAAATGTCAAACAATATTCTTTTAAACCACTGTTACTTCTTCACTTGATAAGAACATAACAGAAACCCTATTATACATTTTTTATTATCTAAAAATTCCATTTTGTGAGCTCATTTACACTTTCAGAATCTGTATCTCCCTATTGCTACTGAACCATGTTACAAAATTCTCGTTCTCTGGAAAGGCTACTTTTACTATAAGCTTCTAAATAATGTAAAAAAAAAGACTCTACAAATCCAGACAGGTAAGCAATGTATGTATTGGCTGATATATGTCACACTTGGATAACTCTCTCCATCACAACAATGCCACAATGACTCCGAGTGGTTTTCTCCTTAACCCCAACATACCCTGGCTAACCACAGTTGCAATGCATTAAAATCTGTACAACTTCTTTACAAACACCCCATTTTCCTTTTGTGCATTAGAACAGGATCTATAGGTTGAATAGTTGTGATGCACATTTTTTGTAATAAAATACCTTGTAAGGATAGAAGCTAAATTTAAGGTTCTCAACTTCACTTATTTTTTGTGTGTAGCATTTCTACACCCTCTAGACAATACTTAAAAGCATTGAACAATGTACTTTTTACACATTTTCATCACTTTTTAATGGGAATTACTTCCTTCATACAGTTGAATACCATCAAATTGAATATTGAGGTATGAATGAAAAATACTTCAATTTTACCACAATTTCTAGAAAAAGAGGGTATATTTCCAAACCAAATTGCTTTTAATGTAAAACCTGTTAAAAAGGCAAAAGTACTCAACTGCACTCTGATGTATTTGCCAGAATTAATTAGATTTTTAAAAACGAATAGAGAATTCTACTTCTTAAGAGCTCTGGTCAAAAAGCTTCAACTTGATACTCCAGACAATGTGGGGAACACTATACTGCATGCTTGTCAAATTCTCCAGTTTCTGATTTTTTGGTCTACCGCCGAACACCTGTGGTTGACGTGGTGTTGCTGGGGGAACACATCTCTACCTCGACTAGCAGCGGGAGATGGTCTGAAGGGACATGGGGGTGAGGACAACCCACCACCTTGTTGTCACGGAACCAGTCCTGATCCAACGGACCCAGCAGTCCCAGTGGTCGCATGGAGTCCCGACTGAAGAAAATGTAGTCTATGATCCCCTTGAAGTCATATCTGAAACACAGGAAACAAACAAATGTAACTTAATACTATGAGGGTAACATAGTATTATAAAATTACACAGTTGAAATATTGGCAGAAATGTAAATCTTCAACTCTGGTGACAGAAACTCAAATCTTACAAAGGCTTATGTAGGTCATGAATAAACGTAAATGTGATCTTGAAATACCATTAAGAAAAACTGCAATCCTATTAATCCCAATTTGAAACAGAAAACAAAGACCATTTAATTTTTTTTTCTTTTCTTTAGTATTTCATTAGAATACAATTAATTTTTAACATGAGAATATCAGTGACAATAGGCCCTGAAATGACATTCATCATAGCTGTGAACAATAACCTTAACAATGGGAGTCTTTGCAAACATACACCTGAAAGCTTGAGCAATCTGTGTTGATTTGAATACTTTATTGGTCCAAAAACCCATTGCTCAGAAATTAAAATAGAAGATATATCTTTTTTTTAAGAAGTCTTACGTGTAGTTTGTGTACGGAATCACAGATTTCTCGTAGGCCTGAGTGAGACGGAAGCTGTGTGTGTACAATTCTTGGTTCTCAGTCATACTCAACTTCCGTAGACATGCGTCGTATCCCAGGTCACGGAAGTCATCGTGATTTGCTGCCACTTTACCCGTAGAAAGGTACTCTACCACACCTGTATATGCAAAACAGTTGTTTTTGCAAGATTCAACCTCTTTCTAAAATTCAACCAACAAGCTACAGTAGAATGTACATGTAAAACATGTCTTACATATCATCATAAAAATTAACAATTGGCTATAAACTTTACAATCTGGCTGCAGTTTTCAGCTTTCTGACAAGATTTCTATAAACCATGTCGCTTGACTTTACCTGGCTAGGTTTATGCAAAGGCTGTGACACCAATACAACAACTGATAAAGGTAAATGCTTTGTTAAAAGTTTTAAAGACAATATTTTCCATTTTTCCAAGTAGTTTGCAACCAGATATATCTGGATACATATTTAAAAATAAAAATAAAAAAAAAAAACAAAAAAAAAACACTTTTGAAAATAATTGTAACTATAGTGATTTCCGAATCTATATTCACAAAATATCCAAATTAAGACATACAGCATGGTTGAGTTACCAAACAAGGATATCAAGCCGATATTCGTGACATGTAAAAATGGTCACTGGTGGAGTGTTGTGGAGTTTGCTTTTCACCCGAATCAGGGACAGATTTGACATTACCCCACAGGAGAAGTGGTAGAAAGCTGGTACTTAAATCATGACACAGAAGTCATTATATAAAATGGTAGGCTGCGCAGTGAACGTGGACACGTCTTTTGCCCAATGCTGGAATCGTGAATATAGAACAGTAAATAAAACAACGCTGTTGAATTCTGCGTACATCGTCCCTTCGCATACAAATGTAAAAAACTCGCGATAGAATAAGTGCATAAAATTGTCATTTTTTGCTTGATTTTAACAAAAAACATATTGTTTTAAAGCTTACAACAAAATGAAAGCATCTACAATACAATGACAATCTGTCAATATTTCTGTGAAAATAAAGAAACAAAAATTATTGTTTTTTACCCTAGATATCACTATGCATGTTTAGTTAATGGAACAGCCAACATGGCATTGGATTTGTTTTGATTTTTGCGTGAGATTTACCGCTTATTTTGAAGAAAATATCATGTAACCATTTTAGAATAGGAATAAAAGACAAATTCTCGTGCTTTATTATGGTTTAAAACTATCAATCTGCTGTCCTTCGGGCTTCGTGGCTTTAATAATCAGTCGATCGATAGTTTTAAACCATCATAAAGCACTCGAATATGTCTTTTATTCCTATAATATATTACATAAATCAAGGAGATCTGAGGTCACCACAGTGGTATAGAATTGGGATTAATCACCACATAGGGGTCACAATACACATTGTATGATTTCACCTGTGCAATGGGTATTAGTACAGATTTTGGGATTTATCTAACAGTCAAATCACCACCACTACTACATAGGAAGGCGATAAAGGTTTATATTTTTCACTTAATAAGGGAGAGCATTTCATATTTTTCAACACACAGGAGCCACAATACATATTGTATGGTATCAGAGAATAAGGAGTAGTAATACAGAACTGGGATATAACATATATAACAGATAAATCCCCACTGACACTACATATGAGTGATCATAGAGGCATGCATCTTTACCTGAATTAGGGAGAGAGTTGAGATCACCACACAGAAGTAGTGGTATGGAGTTGGAGTCTGGCTGAGTAGATCCAGGTCTAAGGCTGGTGCCACTTTCTTCGATGATGTTCTTGAGTTCGGACATGAGCATCATGGTCTGGACCAGCTTCACATCACTGAACTCCGGGTCCCAGTGGATATGACACGTCGCCACAAGGATCGGCTGCTTACCACCATTGCTCGGAACACCTGAAGAGCGATGAAAAGACTTTTATTGTTGAACCCTGTTTGGTGAAATACTAAAGAACAAACAAAAGAGATCTACTACACAAGAAATTCCACACAAAAGCATTAACTTTAATGAAAAGGGATCTTTTGGGATCTCATATTTACTCCCACTTTAGATTGATATCTAGCACAGTTCTTCTTAAAGACACTGAACTGCATATATAAAACAGGAATAATCCCTGATTTATTTTGAAGAGATGATATGTCAAATTAAACAGAAGGTTTCTCAATTGACATCTGCAAAAATAAAGGATAATTAAAGTTCTTCAAATTTAGGTCCTACTGTTTTTTACAAGTCACCAGCACATTTCCCTGCATTAATAACAGTTTTTCAATAGATGCTCCAAATCATTAGAATGAATTGTCACACTTCCTTTAATGTGTGAAATCTCAGACTTGCTTCAAACAAAGGACTGAAGCATATTTATTCAACACAGACATACTACACTTATGCCTTTAACCTACTGACATCTCACTGATGACAGTCACTTTATCTACATGACTTGAAGCCAATGGTTTCAGTTAATACACACAACAATTGACTTTCCTTATTTGCACTGCACACACATGATAAATAAGCTCTAGTCCTGGTCGTTTTATCAAAATGAAGAAACAGGTTTCTTGTGCAGCAAGATCCTTGATTTACATACACAAATACCAGACATTCTTCCTGGACTTCATTAACACCGAACACAGGGTGATGAATTTATAATACCTTAGTAAAGCAAGCTGTGATTTAATAATCACAGCAAAAAACCTACCATTTTCCCAAGCTGCCTCTTTAGTCTCCAGCAAAGCAGCAAGGGCAATGTTATCTTTGGTCATGACACGGTTGATCATATCGTGAGATCCATCGGCATTGGACATGGCAAGCTGGTTGAATTCCACTAAGTGTTCCTTTAGGAGATTGAACCTGTAACAAAATGTTAAGAAATGTTTTATAGCCCGGTGTGACATTGCCATGGTGAGCTCAGGTAAGTATTTAAAAAAAGTTCATAACTACTATCATGTTACCAATAATTAAAAAAGATTGACCACTCAGTTGACCAGAACTACATCTAATGGCTTCACCATTTCACTAAATGGCACCAACTGAGTACTTACATGTTTGGAACTCACCTGATGGCACCTCGACTACAAATAATGCATTGATCATTCACTCAATAAATCTCCAATATATTTAATGTATAAACCATTACATCAATGGCACATCCAGTATATATAATAGGTTTAGAACTCACTTGGCAGCACCTCGAGTATATTTAATGGATTAACCATTAACTTAATGGCACTTCCAGTATATATAATAGGTTTAAAACTCACTTGGTGGCACCTCAAGTATATTTAATGCACTGACCATTAACTCGATGGCACCTCAAGTGTATTTAATGCATTGACCATTAACTCGATGGCACCTCTAGTGTATTTAATGCATTAACTCAATGGCACCTCCAGTATATATAATAGGTTTTAGAACTCACTCGTTGGCACCTCTAGTGTATTTATTTGCACTGACCACTTGCTCAATCGCACACGTTAGTACACCTGTTAACACATTTCGAACTTACTTGGTAGACCTGTAGAAGATAGCACATCCGTCCACATGCTTTTTGTCGATGTCTGACATGGTCTTTGCACGTGACTTAGGTGAGAAGATGCCACTGTACCCGTCTCTCTTCAGCTCAGGCAAGAAGAAGTTATAGAATTGCTCTGTTTCCACTTCCTGTAACAGAAAGAAAAGGAAAATTAAATATTTTAACTTGCATGCAACTTTTATAAGGTCTCGCCATGTTTCCTAGGTCACTTAACAAACAGCTTGTGCTGTTTTAGAGTGTGTTTTAGAGAAAGCATGTTGGCATATGATAACACCCACACACCAAGTTACCATTTTCTACAAGTACTGTTAATACTTTAGTTGATAAAATCATCACTAAGGATAACCTTACCCTGTTCAAAGACTCACTTTTTCTTTAAAGTACAAGTTAACATGGCAATTCAGATTGACCAGATTCAATGCAAATTTATTAACACAATCTGCAAGAAACTATAGTTTATAAAAATAAATTTTTCCCCCAATTAATTTCCTGAATTTAGCTCTTTAAAAAAAAATAAAATTGATGGGCTCCCTGGGATTTTATACAGTCAGGACTTGATTTCCAATATAAATGAATATCTAATAAGTAATATTTTGGTTTAGATTCTAGACCTAGTTTTTGTTGTCTTGCCAGCCCTTGTTTACAACAGCGATATTGTTAATTAGCAATGGTGAATCCAGTAAATAGCATGTAACAGCAATCCAGTATGCAAGTAACAGAATATAAACAGATTGGAACGGCCAAATGCTACAAAAGATATATATGTCACAGGCGAAACTTGACCTATGCATTGGAGAACCGATGCAAATCTGTATCCACTGGAAAGACAACTCACTAAAGCCAATGAAGCATCGTTTGACCTTGAAGGAGGGGCCATAGGTCGAATCTGACATCAGAAGATTCCCAGCCCACAATATCCTGCAATTTGGTTTCACATTGCAAACCTCTAGGATCAATAATAAACGAGTTATAAACCAAGTGTTAAGTTCGTTTTCCCGCACTGGAAGAAGTTGGTCCTGAGACACTCAGTGAAACCACAGTCATCCAAGCCAGCAGGGAGAATGGGAGGTGGACAGCAGCACCAAGTGGATCGGTTTGCTCGTGAAAGGGAAGCTGTATTACCAACAGGTGCAGATGCAAGAAGGCTCAGTTAAAGTGCTCCACAAAGTGTCACACTTCTGTAGTTGGACTAAGCCAAAACAAGTTTTGAACTTTGATTTACTGTTTCAGTAATCTCTCCTCAAGATGTAAATTAACCAGTGTTAAACTAATGGAAATCTAATCTTTGAATATATGAATTAATTCACACGTTATCAGTTTAATGTGTAGTTTTAAAAACTAGTTGTTTCTTCATAAACTTTACCTGTTAAAATGTTATATATTAAAGTAGTCTTAATTACTAGCTGTTTCTGCTTAAATTTTACCCTAGGCGAAATCAAAATTTTAATATGGTCTAGGTGGATTTTAAATCCACCTGCATTTTAATTTTGCCTGTGATACTTGTATTTGGATAATTTATGGGTCTCAGATCTGAGTCAGCTAGTATCAGAGTGGTAAAAATTAAAACTAATATAAAAAAAGAATAATAATTAAAAGAAGTAAATTACATGAAATTGACTAACACGTAAATTGAATTGTAAAAAAAAAATGTTTCTAATCAACTCGTACTGGTAATAGTATCGATAAAGTTCACTCTTTGAATACTACAATGCTTAATCAGAATAGCTAATTTTAAGTTGTGTCTGAGACAAACTTGATTTCATACACTAACAATTCATTTTAGTATGTTTAATAGTGCAATATTATTGACTAAAATCAACTCGGTTCAGTCAGAGTACATTATGACCTCTGAGTAGAGTTCAGACTGTAACAAGTTTACATGACAAGCATTATCAGTCTGATTTCTCATCTGATTTCTGGTAAAAAGTTCTATTTTTACTGAGAGGTCAAGAAGTATGTTGACACAAGTGTCACACACCCAACTTTTGAATGATTTGTGCAAAAAAAAAAAACTACCTTTGAATACCTTTCATACAAAAATATCACCAACATTCAATCCTTGGGGATTCTATGAGGCTTTTCATGGCAAGCCCATTTACTTGATCATAGATGAACACTGAACAGGTATTGCATTTTGTATGGTGATGGGTGAACACTGAATAGACATTGCAGTTTCTTCATGCATGTACATTGGATACATCTTAGACATACAATGTCATTGAATAATTAATCACAAGTCTTATTTTATCTGAAGCTAGAGAATCTTACTGGCAGTATATCAAGGGCATATACTTATATATAGTGAAAGGCAACAATGTTTAACTAATGTATTGATGTAATTGATATTTTTTTTTTTTTTTTTTTTTTTTTTTTTTTTTGAGGGGGGGGGGGGGGGGGGGGGGGGGGGGGGGGGGGTGAATTAATGATACTTAACACATTCTATTAGTGCTGAGAGTAAAGCAGTTTATTACTAGTTGGTCAAGATTCTAAACTCTAGCATCAACAAGCCAATTGCACCTTTGAGACTCGGTTTAAGTACAGTATTCCCCTGCTGGAAATGAGTGAAAGTAGCTCCATCAATTATATATATTGATAGATGGTAAGTCAGCAGATCATCTATATATGGATGTGCTGACCTATGGTGTTTGAAGTGCTGACAAGCATTACTTTTCTTTGCTTACTAGCTTATTTAATTCAAAATGAACTATATGTTGGAAAATATTACATCATAAATACAAGAATATGTTGGAAATATTACATCATAAATACAAGAACACTTATGTACTTCCGGGAGAGAAATACGCACATTAGGCCAGGTCTAATATTCTGATCCATTACCTTATGTCACAGGAGAATTTGTTGCCACTTTACTATCCTATATGTCTGAACAAGATAATTATCTTACAAACAACTGCTTGTGCTGCTGATGATTATAAATTACTGAGAATGATAAAAATACTGCAATTTATCTTGTCTACTTGGTGGGCCGGTCTGCGCCGACCGGATGAGGACATGTCCATTGGGTAGGATGTATTAACACAATAAAAACATAATTTTAGACACTTATCTCTAGTCCTGTTGATCAACTTTAAAATCTTAACAATTTTGATAAATCTTATAAAATACTTTTGTCTATAAAACTATTAAAGTAACTTAGTTTCATATTTAAGCAACCACAAGAAGGTTAGTGTCCCTAAAAGTAAAAGAAAATAAATAAACAAAGAGATTTTCTACATTGTTGTTTAATTTCAAAACTTCTACTGAACATCTCACATTTATCTTCAGAGTATTTTTTGGCTTACACATTTGCAATTTATGGACCATGTGTTTCAGGCTTTCATGGAGTTTTACTTCAAATATCCATTAGTTTAATGTTTGAAAAACAACAACACATTTGTTGTATACATGCATTTTACTGTATCTATTGTATTGTTTACCTTTGTAGAAAACTATGAATCATAAATGCAATCTTGTCATACAGTGGGAGGGAACGCATCTTATACATTCTATCTTCTATTGTTCAATCACCCACTTACTTTTGTGTGTATCAAGTGCTTTTTGTTTTTGTCTTTATATATGATTCAGTGATTCTCTAATTACTTATGACACAGTCTTTAAAACCATATACAGAAAACAAAGGGGGAAGATATTATCAAGAGAACTAGACTACAAAATATCTAGAAATAAACCAGAGTTCACACAACTAATCATATTTTTTTTCACATCTTTTTCAACAAATCTGGACTTCCTCAATTTCTTTTGTCTTTGGTGTTATATCAGGACTAAATGACCTTTTTTCCCAGAATGTAGTGCTGACAAAGTATTTCGTGAGAAAGTAGGATTTCCACCCATCAGGTGGATTCATAATGATTCCATGCATGTCAGATTTGGTGGAACAAGAAACACAAAGACTTGGAGCAAGTCTACAACAGATCAGTTCATATCAGAACAGGCTCTCAATGAATCTCACGTTCCCATGCATTGGATTCAAGCCCTAACCATCAGGGGTGCAATCTACCATATTTTCCATTTGGTATTCTGCCAGTGCTAAACCATTCCGATTCATGTATTCCAAATAATGATGTGTTTTAGTACAACTCCAATCAAATAGCCTCATTGACAGGAAGTGAAGTTCATGAAACCATTAACTATGGCATTTCCTTTTCTAGATATTGCCGCAAAAGTCTCAAAATCTGTCAAAAGTTAATAATTTCTCAAGACTTAGGTAGTATAGTGATTGACTGCCATGTTGAAGATCGATATCGAATGAAAATTTAGGGTGGAAGATCGATCGATACTTCAATATCGGGACCCCTAACGTAAGCCGTGGGCGATAATACAGGTTCTTTGAAAACGTGCACATATTAATTCACAAAATTACCAAAACATATTATTTATGTACCAAGAATATATTTCTGCAATATAAAATAAAATAAAATGAACAAAAATCAAATCAAATAAGAGTTTTCATGCTTTCTTCTGTACTAGCTGTCAGGTTTTGTTTCTCTTCCGTGAAACCGGAAGTTGTCATTGACAATGTAAACAAAGATGGCGCCAGACTTTAACCAGTTTATTTCGATTGTAAATTTGCTTTTTTAAGGCGTTTATATTATAAATACTTATTTTAGCAGTAAAATTACTCTGTTTATTTTATTTTTGTCTGTTTCTTATATGAGGTTTCGATATTGAAATGCTGGTAGCATGTGTCGATATCGGCAGTTCTGTGGGATGATCGATCGATATTGAAAGATCGAGCATCAATCCCTACACTAGACTTAGGGTACCTTTTCAATATAATTTCAAGTTTTCCCAGGATTTACAACCTGATAATCGAGACAGAGGTTATAAATTTTCATCACAGTATTTTAGTGGTCTCGATACTAAGATACAGGCACTACTGTCTCACTCAACAAACCATCAGGGATGTGCAGGCAGCCCCAGTGTCAGTATTGACAGCATTTTACTGAAATACCATAATGGGATTTTACAACCAAACTTCATTTGTGAACACAAATAAAAAACTGAAATATTTTGACATACCCTAAATCTGTAGAAATACCACAAAATATCTCAAATTTTTGTTCATTTGAGAACTTTCACCAGAATTTTGTTGAGTAGAACTGGCATGTTTATAACCTCCATCTCGATTATCAACACACAAAATGGAAGGAAAACTTACATAGTGGAAACAAAGATGTAATCTGAAGAAATGACACACCTTTATCCTATATTTTTGTGGACTTTTACTGTGATCATATTTTGTGAAAGTTTTGCACATTTACCAGTTAAAATCACAAAACTAACCAAAAGTGCAAAAATATAAAATAAACACTTTGGGTTTTCTCCACTGTTGTCAGGGTAATCATAAAATAAGCACATCAGAAGTCAGGAAAGGTAAAGCATGGTATGTAGTGAGGGAAATGTTTGTGACTGAAAAGGTTTTAGGTTATTATTTTGGTTATTTTTGGGCTGATTTGTGTATTTTTGTTGTCTTAATTTAATATTCAATTTGTTCTGTCTGGTTCAGACTTCTGACTCCATTAACGGCAATGATCAATCTTGGGTTATATATTTCTGGTAAGAATATCAACAGGTAGAAGCATGGTAATCTCCCTGCAGTACTTGATAGCTTCCCTTGTATGGCAGACTACCTATGCTGTATACTGAAGAAGTGAAAAAATATTGCAGCCTTTTATCCCGTTTCAAACAATTTGACCAGTGTAATTCATGAACTATGACATAAATACTTTTCAAACTCCATTAAAGCAGGCACACTTTTAAACAAAATGTTTGTTCTTAAAATGAAATTAGTGTCAAGATTTGTGACAAAACTGACACATATAGCAAGCAAGTATAACTTTAGATCTGTGTGATTAATTCTGAAAATGTACCGTAATGTATTAATCATATGTTGTATTTTGTGCATAGGCTTCTGGATTGTTTTCATCTGCATGCCATAGATGTTTAGGGAAGCTGTGTTTCCTTCCTAGATTGTCCGGTTCACTCAAATGAAATCTGGACTGAATCATAAATAGTTGATTTATCTCTGATTTGGTTGTGGGATCTGCACACCTCAGAGTACATCAAAGATAAGATTAGATTCGTCAGAACTTGCAACAACAGTAAAGCAACAAATGTTTGCACATGATAACATCTTGAAGTAAGTGAACATGAGCATGTTTTACACACTATAGCTTATGAGATGTAACATATACCTACATCATAAGAATGTCCCATAAATAAAATACCCAAGGAGTTTAAATATTGTGGAAAGTGTCTAACTACTCTGCATCTGTAAATACATTCACAACCAACACTCATTCTTGTCTAAAGACTAGATGTCAAATCCACTGTTTCACTGTTTTTTGAGCAAGAGGAGATTAAACCTACACTAGCAATCGTCAGCTATACATAACTGAAATACAGTTATGTTAATAAGTGAATCATACACTACGTTTCAAAGCAGTTGTGAGGGTATGAATGAAGTGAAATGATTAAATGTTTAGTAATTAGTACAGATAAATTCATATCAAGGAAACTTTTGAAGGTGTTATACATCTTAAACAAGTAAATAGAGTAAGAAATCTAAAATTCGCCAGGAATCTAAAATTCGCCACCTGTAAAACCTTAGTTAATTTTATGAAGAAAATGATTTGTTTGTCTAACAATTGGTATTTTTTCAGTTCAAAAAGCCTTAATTTACTATACAGTCAACAAATCTCCCCACAATTAATTTATTTTATTAGTATTTTCACATGTGGCGAATTTCAGATATGTGGCGAATTTTAGATTTCTTACTCTAACATCCTGAGTGATGTGATCCAGAGAAAATGTGCCAGTGTGGCATTTTTCAAACCCCTTTACTCTTTTCTGTCCTTTCTTTAAAATTTAATTAATAAATGGGGGAAAATTTGTATTCAAATAGACTCCCTTTAAGAAGAGGAATAGTCAATATCAGCCTCTTTAATTTATCACCTTTAGAGATAAAAAAAAGTATCTTGGACCATCATTTGGTCAAATCATTACAGTTCAGGGTTGTAATTAACTTGAAAATTTATTCAAATAGATCCATTACAACTAATTTGTCACTTACAAGAAAATATAAAGTTGGCTTCTTAAGAAATTTTCCATTACCCCCATGTGAAACCTCAAACCAATGTTAATCATGTGTTATGTTAAGGGGGTGTTCCACTGGAGGCGACCCTACAACCGACCCTACGACTCTAGGGTTAGTTAGCTAAGTCGGGGATCGGAGCCATTTTTGGGGCGAGACAGGGTGAAATGTAAATACAATGCATATAATTTGAAATTTGAGCTCAAAGAAACTTTCACCACCAGTCAAATTTAAGAAATTCAAATCAATTTCAGGAATGGCCAATTTTAACTGTAATGCTAAATACAGATTAAAAGTTTCCCCTTGATTTTACACTATCAAGATAAGTAATTAAAATAACAAAAATTAATTCCTCTTGATAATTTCAACTTCTATAATACTTGAATACAGGTATCTGGCTAAAGCAAAAAAACAAGGCAACACTCAGATAGCAATGAACTACAACACATCATAAACAAAAGATTTTTGACGATTTTTTTTTTAAAGAAAAAAAATTACCGTAGCTACTCTCTGTAGCGCCGATCCGCAATGTGACCAAATATTTGCAGAAGTTGGGGATGGGCGTTTACAACAACAAAAACCAGCAGGGCGTTTCAAGAAAATGACACGAATTTGGGGAAACCGTGTTTTAGTACATACCAATTGGAAGTAAAATTATGTGGTTGGTACAATAGGTACAACATGTCGGCACAATAAAAGGTGACATAATTACTAAAATAAGGAAGATTTTGATGAAAATAGATGTAAATTAATCAAATCTGGAAAATAGATGTAAATTAATCAAATCTGACCGATTATTGGGTTTTTATGGAGAAAGTTTATATTGAAATGATGTATTAGCAATTGATGGGCGATAACGTAAGATTGTGGATGAGCACTTACAAATGCATGAGCGATACAGGGGGCGGTACCGGTACTTTCAATATATGCCCATGAAACCCAAAATCTTTGCTTACCGAGTTATCCAGTTACAAAATGAACAAAAGTCCTGGTTACTATAAGATTTACCGAAAACTTCAAGTAAACATATATATATATAAACTTGCTCATTATATGAAAATGGATCCCTTTGGTTCAGCATTCTGAACACGAATAAAAACCATGGTTACCTGAAGGCTGATGATATCTGCACTGTACTGTCGGATCTCCTCCATGATGGCTTTTTTCCGGTACTCCCAGACGAGGGCCCAGGATGGACAATAGCCGTAGAGCTGCCGCGTACAGTACTTATCACAGAGAACATTGTAGCACATCACTGTGTAAATGGCTGCAAGTACAAAAACATGTTGCTCGGTAAATTGGAAAACTTCTCAAAGTAGTAAAAGTATGGTTAATACCCAAAGTTGAGAGGTTTAAAGGGATTTGATGTAGAGGAAGTCTACATTAACTGGATACTACATTTGCTACATTATTTGGGCCTCATGATCCTTGCTCCCAGTTTCCAACTTTCCACTGCAGTTCACCTTACTAACTTATATAGGGTAAGAGGAAAGATAGCGAGAAAATATCCAACAGAAGGAAAAATGAAAGAATTCAGTCAGTCCGAACAGCTGAGGAGATATGCTTTGGGGTGATACCTAAAACTAGTGACCATGTCCTCTAATCTGACAACAGCATCAGTCTATATTATAAATGGATAGGACTACAGGGCAGGAAAACCATTAATGTGATATTATAAATGGCTAGGACTACAGGGCAGGAAAACCATTAATGTGATATTATAAATGGCTAGGACTACAGGGCAGGAAAACCATTAATGTGATATTATAAATGGATAGGACTACAGGGCAGGAAAACCATTAATGTGATAATGTAAACTGAGTAGGCAATTAACAAACTTTCTTCTGGGAAGGGAGTCCCAGTCCTTTCCAAGCATGCACTGAAACTCTTTCTGTAAAAAAACAAACTCCAAGATTCTGATGAGTGCATCAATGTTGCAGAACTTGATATAAGATAACAATGGCATAAAATTATCAATTCAACTGGTTAACACAAGATTTTCTTATCTGTGACAGATACTCGTATTTATACAGCCAGCATGATGCCACATTCTAGAACCATTAATTGCCATTTTATGCTGATTCAACCTGGCTGAAACGTCCTTGTTTCTCATACTTGAGGGTTTTGGCATAGTTTACATTGTTTTTGATAATCAATAACTTACCAACAGGTCTGCTGTTATCTGGATGTGCCAGTGGTAACCATGGTCGCTGAGGAGGCTGACTGGCGGTAACTATAGAGATAGACACAGAAATGAAAACATTATAGTTGGACTATGTAGTACTTTTGAGTTGTGCGAGTGCACTCTTCACTGGTATCATGCAAGCAGTATGAAACCCATGGTTGATACTATGTAAAAAATGAATGAATGACCCATATTTCCTTTATGATAAAGATTAATCTTTATAGTTTGATACTGTGAACATACCATTCCAAAAAGATAAGAATTTCTTCTACAAAACATTTACTTACCTGAATGCTATAAAGAATAACAATGAAATTATAGGCCAAAGTTGTGAAGCTACTGCAGATGCCTTTGTTCAATATCCATATGAAGTATACAGTTGTGGATATGAAAACTGAAGCATGATTTTACGGATGAAATTTTTCCTGAATTAGCCAATCAGAATTACGGACACAGCGGACTCAAAATGACTCGATGACCTCTACTAAATTTCTATTCAAATATATAGTATTTTTTGCGGTTATTTAATGATCAACTATTTATGCAGGCATCACTTTTTCAAGAATAATGGGTTCTCATTTTAAATCTTAGAGTTTTATTATTTATATGGTGCTTTTTGAGGATTTTGTATCTTGTGTACTATTTTTATTTTTATTAATATTACATATATGGGATCTAAAAATAGAATTGCTCTTTTCTAATATTGGAATTAAACTGGGCCTTGTATTAATATTTGCTCGATTATGCTGGTTACAGTTTTTTCTACACTTTATCCTTATTGTTAAGGGCTATGTACACCTACACAGTGTCACCACTGAATCGTATATGCCTCTCACTAACATAGTCTACAAAAATATAAATGGTAATAAGTTTAATTTGACTTCCACATAGGTTTCTAAATAAAGCTATTTGCCCGGAACTTCATCAAAGATCAAAAACAATATTCACAGCAAAATCAAAAGAATATTATTATTTAATGATTTCCTAGATTATTTATATTTTTATAGTACCAGTGTTAATCAGGGTGGTTCATTAAAGGATTTTTATGCCTTTTGGTATTTTCAGCTGGGCAAAGGTTTATCCATACAGTTTACTTTTGGAAAAGTAATTCACCGCTGTACATTACAATTATGAATGATGACACTCTGAAAACATCACTTGAAATGCAACATGTGCTACATATTCAAGTCATGTAGTCAAACCACTAGTTAAGTAGAAGGCTTTTAAGTAAAATTCCCATTTTAATAACAATACGCACAAGGTCCCTCTTGAAGAATATCAGTTAACACTTGACGGGGCATTTCTGTTGAAATAACCAGTTTTCTGGAATTCAGGGTAAAGCAGATGTATAATTGTAGATGTTACACAGTTCACCTGTTTTTATAGTGGTTGGTAACATGTTAGAAATTACATTACAAACAGTCACGTCTGAATTTAAGTCAAAAATATACAGGTCACATGAGATTTTATTCAAGCCCCCTGTGTTCAGAGTAACATGTTGCACTCGTTAATAAATAATAATAATAATGTACAACAGTAAGTAAACACTTAAGAGCACACTTAATAAATATTTTTTAGACATCTTGTGACAAAATATCATGTGTGGCAGAAATATACTCTTCCAATGTAACACTTACGTAAAAGCATACAATCAACACAAAATGTTAGAAGTCAGACACTTTGCAAATATGTAACCCACAATGCATATATCTTGATATTTGCCATACAATACCCAAAGTTTGATGGAAACATTCAAGACAGATTTTTTTTAAACTTTCAGAGACTTTTATTCACGAGACACACCGACTTCCTTACGGTGTGTTTTATGGTTCTTGAGACAGGTGAGAAAGGTGTTCATATACTCTCTGTCGAGAGACTTCCAAATAAAGGAGTAAACAACCAAAACAACAATAATTCATGTGTGGAGCAAAAAGTTAAAAAATATCCCAAACTTTGATCAAATTTCCCACTGAGCAAAGTCCCTTGAAGTTCATTGCTTTTCTGGGACATTCTGACCTAAGTTGTGATTATTTATATGTGGCAATAAGAGGGTTACAGAGTTTCAGTTAATCTGCTGGTCATGTTGTAATTTTACAGAATGGTCCAAAGGTCAAAGCTCACAGGTTAACGATTAATAATTACCAGAGAGTTAAAACCATTCTTTAATTTATTTATTTATTTGGGGTTTTACGTCACTTTCAACACTGTACAGGTCATATCACGACAGGTAGTTGGAAGGGCAGAGGAAACCAGTACATACAGTTTGTTAGGGTTCTGTACTGTAAACTGCCGACCAACGGCAAGGAACTACCAGCTTTCCCACTTGCAGCCGTGCTGGGGATCGAACCCCGGCCTCAGAGATGGGAGGCGAGAGTGTTACCATTCTGCCACCATGGCCCCCTACAAAACCATTCTTTAAAATCAATCACATAAAACAATCTTGACGTGATCACACAACAATGACAACCAACTTTTTGAACCAGGAGTAAACAAAAAACGTAAAGATATTATTAGATTACAATGCCAAGTTAAGATGTTTTCTACACTTCATCACAACAAACATTTGCCTACTTGCATTAAAACTCGTCTATATAGTAAAATGAAACCAAACTCTGAGATCAAATGTGTCTTGTTTCAAAGTTTAATCACATGGTGATCACCTCAAGGACAAAAATAGCATCAGAGATGCCCGTACCCCACAGCCTAGGGAAATATTTTCAACACCATGAGATACAGAAGTACTGTATCAGTACAAACTTCAGGATACTTTCAGAGCACTGTCAGTTATATAAAGGTCCAAACAATGTTTAAATGGAGAAATGATGTTTTAAAAGAAAGATCATGCATATAAAGATGAAGTATTAAAATAAGATAATTCAATAACAAGATGACAGCATTAATCAGCAAACTAAAATTCAACCCTCTTTATCTACATCTGCAAGGCCCGAATTATGGTTTGGATGGTTTGAATATTACCATGCATACAGAAGTGGTAATACATTTAATGAATGCTTATGTGTGGTGTTGGAGCAAAATCTGTGGCTCACTTGATGAAATTCGATCTCTTACAATGGGAAGTTATGAAAGTAAAATTCTTAATAAATTCTAATATGACTTTAATAGTGATTAATCTGCATCAAAAGAGAGACCCAAAGGTGCAACAAGATTTTATAGGTCAAGGTCACTACGACAAGGTCAAAGGTCAAATTAAGGTGACACCATGATAATACACACCTATAGCCCCTAACCAATGTCCCTAGCAAGTATCAACTTCCTCAACCTTACGGTTTCCAAGATATAGCCCGGACAAGATTTTATAGGTCAAGGTCACTACACCAAGGTCAAAGGTCAAATCAAGGTCAGATCATGACGTTGCACAACTACATCCCCTAACCAATGTCCCTACCAAGTATCAACTTCCTACACCTTACGGTTTCCGAGATATAGTCCGGACAACATTTTATAGGTCAAGGTCACTACGGCAAGGTCAAATCAAGGTCAGACCATGACATTGCACACCTACACCCCCTAACCAATATCCCTACCAAGTAGCAACTTTCTACACCTTGCGGTTTCCGAGATATAGCCCGGACAAGATTTTATAGGTTAAGGCCACTACGACAAGGTCAAAGGTCAAATCAAGGTCAGACCATAACACTGCACACCTACACCCCCTAGCAAATGTCCCTACCAAATATCAACTTCCTACACCATACGGTTTCAGAGATATAGCCCAGACAAGATTTTATAGGTCAAGGTCACTACGGCAAGGTCAAATGAAGGTCATACCATGATATTGCACACCTACACCCCCTAACCAATATCCCTACCAAGTATCAACTTCCTACACCTTACGGTTTCCGAGATATAGCCCGGACAAGATTTTATAGGTCAAGGTCACTACGGCAAGGTCAAAGGTCAAATCAAGGTCACACCATGACGTTGCACACCTACACCCCCTAACCAATGTCCCTACCAAATATAAACTTCCTACACATTACAGTTTCCGATATATAGCCTGGACAAGATTTTATAGGTCAAGGTCACTACGGCAAGGTCAAAGGTCAAATCAAGGTCAGACCATGACGTTGCACACCTACACCCCCTAACCAATATCCCTACCAAGTATCAACTTCCTACACCTTACGGTTTCCGAGATATAGCCCGGACAAGATTTTATAGGTCAAGGTCACTACAGCAAGGTCAAAGGTCAAATCAAGGTCAGACCATGACGTTGCACAACTACACCCCCTAACCAATGTCCCTACCAAGTATCAACTTCCTACACCTTACGGTTTCTGAGATATAGCCCGGACAAGATTTTCAAACTCAAGGTCACTACGGCAAGGTCAAAGGTCAAATCAAGGTCAGACCATGACGTTGCACACCTACACCCCCTAACCAATGTCCCTACCAAGTATCAACTTCCTACACCTTACGGTTTCTGAGATACAGCCCGGACAAACTATTTCCCGCCGCCCGCCCGCCCGGACGCCCGCCCGCCCGCCCATCCGGACACCATGGGTGAAAACAATACCCCGACAGCCCTTAAGGGCTGTGGGGTAAAAATGACTGATCCTTAAAAGTTTCCAATGACAAAACAAGGTCAAGGACACAAGCAGTAAGACTGCTTCTGAACACTGGGATTTGAACAAAAAACAAACTAAGACTTTTGATTTTCGAGCCTGGAATTAGGCAAAAGCTCAATAGGTTTTGATCTCTGAAGTAGGGATAAAGCATAAATTTACAGGTTTTTACTTCTGATGCCACGATAACACACAAGCATACTGGTTTTATTTTTTTCAGGCTAAGGTACACATACACAGGTTTCGATCTCTGGGGATGAAATAACGTATAAACTTATAGGGTTTTGATGTCTGAGGCTTGAGTAAGGTACAAACTTACAGGTTTTGATCTCTGAGGCTGGAATAAGGCACAAACGCTGAGACTGAAGGCACTGAAGATCCCTTGGTATGCATAGTGGACGTGGAATGCTTGTCATCAAAGGGCACATGTAAAAATATGGTGGCGTCAGATAATAGGGGACTGCATATGGAAAAAATCCAACTGTAGGTGAGTAATAGTTATAGTAGAACATCTCTGGTGGAAAAAATTCAGAGTTATTACTGTTACTATGCTGGTAAGGGGTGGCATTGGTTGTATAGCTGCTATGGTTGGCCCTATGAGGACTGTACGGTGGCTGTTGTGAGTAGCTTTGAAAACATGAAGCTGTGCTAGAGACTGAATGGCTGGGAACACTGCTCATGGATGCAGAACTTTTGGAGGCTGTACTGGTCTGATGGTAATGACCATGTGTAGGAGCCATTCTATCCTCTGTATGATACTCCACAGTAAATGTGATCTCATTTGTATTTGTCAAATCTAATGATATGCCAGCACAATGAGGCTTATGGAGGGAATTACAATTCCCAAGATTCCCACCAGTCCCATCTAAATTCTGACTGGAGCTTCGGCTACGCTTGCTGCGGCTGATGTTTGCATTATTACCAGAAGATCTACTGGATGAAGAGGTTCTACCTGAAAAGTTAGGAGTGTTTTCGATATGTTGCTGTTTGCTGGACAATTGTTCCACTGGGGAGTCACACTCCTTTTCACTGTCTGAATGGAAATCTGCCAGCGAGACTTCTACCTGCCCATTACCTATATGTGTCACTTGATATGTTGCCTGGATTGATGCACTGTCACTGGTTTGGCAAGACGGCTGGCGCCTCCTAGTTTGATTGCCATTTTCTCCCCACCTCCCCTTATTATAATATTTGTCCTGTTCAGGGCAAGAGCTGATACTGCTACCCAGGACCTCAAAGCTGAAGAAATCCCCAGCCTGTGCTGGGTGGTAGTGACTGTAGGTATGATATGCTGCAAGGCACTCTGGACACTCGTGAGCTGGAGGGCATTCATAGCGCATCAGAGAGGAACCTGAGGCATAGCCTGTGAGGTACTGCAGCTCCTCACATGACAAGTCTTCTGCTGAGGACGTATAGGAATCAAGGCTACTGCTGCTGTTTCCTGATTCTAAGTCAGAATGGCAATCAGTCGAAGAAGAGATCACACTCTCACTGTCCTCTAAAGAATCTTGCTTCTCTAAGTTGACTTTGCCATGCAGGTCATTCTGGACAAATTTAACACTTTTGGGATCAAGAGATTTCAGGGCCCTGGGGTGATGTGATAGGTAGCCTGAGGTGTGGTTTCCATAGTGGTAGTCCCTAAAGTTATTGAGCATTGAGAGCTGCGGTGGGACATGAAGTGTACAGTCTTTTCTGAAGGTTGTCATGTTTCTCTCTGTGAGCAGGTTACTCTTGTAGCTACGACAGCGGTAGCTCCTACCATCCTTCTTATGCACCTTCTGAATGGCAGAGAGGAGAGCATTGAAGTTTTTCTCTCCCTTGGCACGCATCTGACCCTGTATGGCCTTTGTCCTGAGATCATTGTGTACCGAGGGTCCTCTCTGTTGTTGGCTTCTGACATTTACATCCAGGGCACTCACGCTATCCTCAGAGTCTGTGCTGCAAGCCGACTCCATGTCAGATGACCTTGGGGTGCTTTGCATCTTGCCTTTGACACTCACTTTGATGGAGTCACTCAGCCTTACAATAATGGGAGAATTGTGCTTTGTCATGGGCTCTCGTTTTTTACGTCTCCGTGACTTCTTGCACTGTTCCTTTCCCCTCTCTTTCAGACAGTCCTGACAGGACTCACTGGAGGCAATACCATCGCGTCTCTGCTTAAAGTTCTCCTCACTCACTACCTCCAGGCTGCCTGCCTTGGCAAGGATATTATTGCAGTCTTTCTTGTGGTACATTTGCTGTTGACCGCCTGTAGCATTTTGCTGCTGCTGCTGCTGGCGCTGCTGATGTGAACCTCTCTTGGTCATCACTACAGCTCAGTGGTAACAACTTGTGTGCAATGGCACCTCAGCAAAGGCTGGACCTGCAACACAAAAACACAGACTTAGTGCCAATAGCTACAACAGTTGTGAGAGTATAAATAACAAAAAGGAAACACTGACACACAGGCTTGTGTTTAATATGTATGCAGTACTATGCACCCAAAAACTGCCAGCAAATCTATTTTTCTGCTTTTTTGTTTTGGGTATTGGTCATAACAGATACACATAGAAATACTATGACTAAGCAATTCTACTCCATGTTACTCAAACTCAATTTATAGTGTCATGGGTGCCAGATGTCTTATTTATCTGTTATTATACCTCTGATGTAAATAGTGCTTAGGAACAGCTCCAACAAAGTTATTTAGTTGTGACAAAAGCTTCATAAAACCATCTAGATGAAATTAAGGTAATGACAAACCAATATGAAGAGAAAGGAGTCAAAGACACAGGATCTACAGCTGTACAATTGTACAAAACCTATAGTCATAAGTTCTAAACATGTATTTACTTAATTATAGGACTCAAAACAGAAACTATATACACATCAATTGATTTATTATTGTTCTACACAGTTTTGCAAGTAATAGGTGTGACATTGTGTGCTTGTCCATATAAACTTATGCCCCTTTCCAGAATTCACACTTAACACTGGTAAATTTAATCTATGAATGAAGAAGTGTAGAGAAACATGCATGAAACATCCCATTTCCAATTGAAAAGAAAATAGCCAGCCTCAGCAGGCAAGAACCCCAGCCCGCAGATACAGTTAAATGGCCAATGACATTGAGATTTGGGAAAATCTTAAGAACAACGTCCGTTGTAAGAAGTATAGAGGACCAACAAGATATTCTACAAAAGATTCACAGGCCATGATTTCTTACAAGTAGTTTTCACATTTTGAAGTCCTAGAAACAATTATAAGGGAGATATAAGGCCTTTTTGACATGATCACCCTCCTATTTGGCATAAACGATGTGATATGGCGGCCATTTTGTTTCCAAAACAATGACACAATTACTCTGACACAAGCTTTCCTGTCCATTTACATTTTGTGCAAATTTGATGAAGCTAGCTGTAATATTTTAGGTTACAGAAAATAGTTAAGATTTTAGAACAAACATTAAGACCCCAAAATTTAAGTGTTGCCATGGCAACATTTGTTGCCAGATACCCCAAAAACCTAATCAGCTCTAGATCCTCTTGGGGTAAACATATCCTGAAAATTTGGTGAAAATCCGTGCAGGGGTTTAGGCTGTGGAACACCCACAAGCTTTATGCCCCCCACCACGGCCGCCGCAGGGGACGACTATAACCCCAGCCTTTATGGGCTGGGGTTAAAAATGTAATAATACATGCGTGTCCACACCCCTAGCAGGTTAGAAAATAATCACTGAAATAACCAGCATTTGTCATTTATCATAAATTTATATTACTTCATGAAACAAACTGCCACCACTCCTTAGGAGACTGTGATTCTTGTTGTCTTTTAAGAAACACCTTATGAGCAAACTTTTCAGAACTACGTTTTCATAGCTTTCTTTATATATCTGTTCTCTCTTGTAACATTTCTTATGTTGATATATATACTAGTTATTCCTTTCTTTGGACTCTCACATTATCAGCATATTTTATATAATCATTATAGTATATTTTCATTTAATGTTCAGGACTTGGAACATTACTTATAGCATAAATACTTTATAAATGTACACGTCTATACAAAATAAACAATTAATTACATTAATAATTTACAATATAGTTCTTGAAGCAATGGTTTTTCATATAATGATATGCCAATCTTAACAACAACCAATCATCTGTGGGGTATATGAGAAACATCTTACCTTCATACCTTGTAACTTTTATTTACTTCGATCTCAGAAAATGTATGAAATGATCAATGATGTCACAAAATAATATTAACCTGTCACCAAAGTAGGGCAAGTTATTTGTATCTTACTCATTTGCCCAATAATCCAGTCATTCAGTGATTCACTGAGCCATAAAGCTTACAGAGATATTTGGTAACTGAGCATCACATGCAATTAATTCATCCACTCAATAAAGTTCAATGTGTCAGAAACCTTTCACAGACAGAAAACTCTATACAAGAAGAGCCAACTGGGATTTGGGTTTACATGGGACCAGTGGGAGTCCAAATGCCAGAAAATGTAGCATTTCTCAAGATTTTATTACTGGTACTTTCAAGATTTTGATTATCATAAGTCATAATACCTAGGCTCAGTGTTGAAAAAAAATGCTTTGTTTGAAAATGTAGCTTAACAACAGTACTTAATACTTCCAATTGGTTTGAATTCCTTTTATACTTTATATACCGTAATATAAAGATTATTTCAATTTTACATTTGGTGTAACATTGCAAGTTTTATTATTTTCATGTAAATAATTTGTCATATGACAAAGTGAAGAGATGACATGTGATCTCTTTGCTCTTTCTGAACAAAATAGATACCCATATCTAACCCATAAGACAACCCATTTGACGTTTTTGACCGACTTTACCTGTGTCATAGTATGTACCAGTACACAAAGATCATTTTGGCATGAACTTTTTCAAAAACATTTTTGTTTTAGGGAAACCTCAGCATCTATATACTGATCCCGGCTGGGCTGGCACCTGAAACAGTGTTGTAACCAGTTAGGAAAATATAGCTTGAAATTTTTTTTCACGATTTTACTCCAAAAGAATTTCTTATGTTCGGATCTTAGATCAGGTCAGGTATATAAATTTTAGTCACACTGGTTCTACTTGTACAGAGTCCATTGTACTGTTTGAATGTATCAATGACATTGAACTAATAACCCAGCAAAAATTCTTTCCCCTGGCTTTAATATGCAAGCAACCTTGCACACTGTTAAAGCAATACAGTTTTAAGTATACAATGGTTAAGTAATGGTATTTTTATTGGTGAAAAAGTCACCACATTTTCTTTCAGTCCCTAAATTGAGTGAACCAATGCATATTTACATGCATTTACAACAAACAGTTCTTAGTTCAATCATTTTATTGGGATCTAAAGGTGTTCCAGCTGAATCATCCTTTATGTCATGGGTAGTGTTGGCATAGAAGAACCAAAAATAACCCATGACTTTATCAGTGTACAAAAAACTTCAGAACAAAAGTTGAATCTGTATCTCCATCATCTATACCATTTGAAGACTTTAAAATATTTGAAATAAACTTGCTGATAGTATTAGCAATGGACAAGGTATTTTTCTTCCAAAAAAGTACAAAATATTTAAAATACTTATTACTTGGAAACCTAAACCATAAACCATTACCCAAGAATGGAGTCATTTACTCCTTAAAAATAATCACCTTGTGTCAAACTTTAAATGTGATTAGTAGGGTAGAGGTCAAATTTGGAGATTATGGCTCTGTAACAGGTTGGGTAATATTTCATGTGGCCAGTGGTCATTAGTATTTATCAGCTGGATTTAAAATCAAGGCCAGAGGTGACAGTCCACAAGCCATATACCAAAGTTGACAACCACTTGGTCCTTGATAAAAGGAGTAAACACTTCAGTTAAATAATTTGTATTGAAGTTTGCCTCAAAGATAAGATACAGTACTTTTGCTTTCACATTAGATATACTACTTTTGCTTTCCTCTAATATTTCATTAATTTTCTGTCATATTGTTAAACAATATTAAGTTGTGCTGGAATTCTGGTAAATTTTACTTGAAGGAATATGCAAATCCAGTGTATGTCATGAATTTGACAAGATATCAAACTTGGCAATGCATCATCATCATGTCAGTACTCCCTAAACCCAGCTAAACTGCTTCATTCATTGCACACTTTAAAATACTGTAAAAACTTAGAAAAATAGCTTAGTGCACTGAAAAAAAGACAGAAACAAATAATAAATAGTAGTAAACAATCCAAAGCAATAACATGTATTCATACAAGAAAATACAAAAATAATACAATTGCAGCTTTCCATGAATCAAGGCATAAAACATCATGCAAACATACCCTAGATGAAGAATGATGCAACTCCTTACACATGTACACCTATTGATAACATTAGAGTCTGTCAATTCACTTGTTATTTCAATGGGCTATATATAGCCTGAAATACTATATCTTCAATAACCTGTAGTAATAAACCATGCCAGTGATTAATTATTTTACTAACCACTGGCAAACAACATTTGCCACGTTATCTTACAACAATTACACACAAGGTTATTACTGCTGAAGTCATGTGAGATTTAACTACACTCACAATATATATCAAGTTTGTGTTTCCACATATATGATTTGCAACTGGCGACTGCAACTTTTTTCATCCTTATAATGACTTGTTCACAGATTTCCATGTGCTTGTCAGAACTCGTGTTTGTATTTTGCTTCATGACCTTTTCATTATTTTCTCTGTAAATGGACCTTGTATGTGGGGAGTACAAATTTTAAAATGTTGAGGCGAATGTGTATTATCTAATTACTTGGGAAGTCACGACCAGACGGCTAATAGAACTAATCAATTAGAATAGTATTATTTTTGGTATCATATTTTAAAGTACACATAATTGCTTAATGTATATTAAAAGATGGCAAAAGGTCTGAATCCTTCAAATACATACATACTGACACATGAAATAAGTTAAAATCCAACTACAGCCATGTTTTCTGTATTATTATTTATTCACAAAAAACTGGAAGTACCATTTACCTCTTATATCAAACTGCCGATCGCTTGAATGGAAACATAAACATAGGCATGTACACACATTGGAGGGAATGTAACAATGAATATTTACTATCTGTCAAAGCATCCTCATAAATCTTTCAAGGATTTCTACATTGCATTCCTTAACACCAAAGTTCAATACTTTTATCTCGTGTCAGCACACAAGCACGTGCATTTATAAGCTCATAGTCCCTTTCAATACATACATAGTGAATCTTTAGTCCACTTCACTCTATACAATAGTGATTAATGTACCCATTATTAATATTATTAAATGATGTGAGTGTTACTTGTATTGAAAAGTGGTTAATCTACAATATATATAAGAATGCATAAACACATATAAATATAAAGATTTACAGTATTTTATGTTATTATAGGCTTCAGGATTTATGAATCAACCATTAGTGAGGATAATGTTTCACACAATAAATCACTGTTGATATACTGAATATATTCTTAGTCTGGAGATAAATGTTCCCACAACAATCGGCAGGATATTAACAGGATATTAGTCACATTAACCATTCAACCTCAAACAATAAATAAAACTCACCCAGTTAGGATTTCTTTGAAAGCTTCAAACTGTTCTTCAATATTAATTCTACTTTCTTTGGAAGAAAACCCACAGTGCAATGCATGTGCACAAGAGAGTGTACTAACTTTAAAATGTACTTATAAATCAATACATCATCCAAGTCAAATTCTTATTCCCCTTCTGTGTGTCACCAGTGAGCCAAAGATTTGTGCTTGAGGTCAATGCACTCTGGCTAAGCAAGTCTTTAAAACCTTAAAAGACAAGTTAATGTTTGGAGGTCATGACCAGAAGACCTAAAAATAGAAGCTGGGCATTTGGTCACTCCTTCTCTTAAACCTGCCACTTGCTCCTTTTAAGGAAGTATAATTTAACAAATCTTTTATTGATGCATAGATATCAATTACCCACAATAATATGTGTATTCAGTCATTAGTTGGCTCAAATTCATTTAGTTTTGTATGGTGAAATAAACAGAAAAAACACCCACAAAGCTGTTGTTACACATGATGTTACTCATGAGGCTGACCATTTGAACAGATAAAGTATATGCTCAAAAACTAAGCTGGTTGAATAAAACATGGCCAGGTATTGTAATATAAAGATAAAAATCCAGGCCACCAAAGCTACTAAGGTTGAAATGACTTTATTCCAAGACTCGGCCTTTGTTTCATTTTGCCACACATAAATGACACAAAAACAATTAGTTTTCATGCATTGATTATTTTTTTTTTATTTTCTATTATCTAGTTAATAAATAAATTTAAGTGTTTATCTGCTGAAATTCATATAAATGTACCTGGGTTGTTGTCTTAAGTTCAAAGTATATAATGTACACAAATAAACAGTACATGTAATACAGTACTTAATGTCATGGCACTATGACATCACAATGGTTTACAATTAAGTATACTACTCAAATTAACTAATTAACCTGTGGAAAAGAAATAGTTTACTGACACTGACTGATGCCTAATATTTACATTTTCAAACAATACTGAAAACATGCATCAGATTCAGTTTTATGATTTAGTTGTTGTTTTTTTATAAAAATTTTAATTATTAATTTTTGTAGAATTTCATACTATATACATTATACAACATGGACATGATAATGTATATCAAGAACAACATTTGACTTCCCGCTTCCCGTATTTGAATACAGTATCCAGTATGTTATTTTCTATCATATATTTTAGGTTTTATGTGTGCATATTATAAACGCTAAAGCTGGGCAAAATGATTTTCTATTAATGTCATCTTTCCTTCATACAACTCGCTGGTATTTCTTTTTACAAAATTATTTAACAGAGACAACTGATCCCAATTTTCTCACTCTGGAAAAATTAATACCTTCAGTGAAATAATTTTCATAATGTCAGACAATAACAACAAAATTGAGGGACCATTCAGTGCTGTTGAATTCTTGAATATTGAGTTGAAGAGGGGCTAGCTAAATTATTGTTCACAAATGTTATTCTGCCAATGGTTGTTATTGATTATCAAATTGCCACAGGGTAACCTTTACTACTAACTAGAGTTTGCTGGGGCTTTGTGTTTCCTCCAAAGAAAACTACCAGTTTTTCCAGGAAAATATATAATCAAGGGCTTCTGTGCCTACTTTGTTTGCTGACTGAACTGACTGAACAGTTCTATTTTTCAGTATGTACATGTATGTTTTTAAATGATTCTCACTTCCCAGAAATGAAGCAATGCATCAATTTGCATATAGTTATCAATCATTAATCTCACACTACTATGACTGCTTTATTTACTTCAAAGTTTAGAACAACACTTGGCTTCTAATTAAATAAATCGTCAAACACATGTCAGTTTTGGAGCACCTAGATCAGTTTTGAAATTTTGCTGCACTAGTTTTTTCTTTGCAAGATTTAAACTAATACACATAATATAGCATTGCTAAAAATAGTTCTTACTAAATTGCTTCATGACCACATTTATATTTCTATAAATTCTGTCCTTTATACACATCTTTTGCACAGTCTATTTAAATATAATATGGTCACCCTTTTATCATCTCATGTGGGATTGAAGCAAAGAACAAATACTTTTGGGGAAGCTTATATTCAGTACCCACTCATTATCAAGGAACCTAGATTTAGTAGTAAATCATAAGAGTAGATCTGTCCAGATATCATGTGCTCTATCCTATTACATGTACAAAGGACGAGGACAGAACACCACTACCCCTCATTGGAAAAAGGCATGTGACTTTTTGTTCAATGTAAAAACCATTCCCGCTGTAAGGTCTCTTTGTCCTCTTTGTGTCACACTGATTTATCTTTGTGCAAACTCCACAACAAAGACCTGAACACTCACAGTTGCTGACTAAGTTCACAAAAACCACCAGTGTTTTGCTATGTGGCCAGGTTATACTTGTGTTGTGTCATTGAACACTTACATATTGTGCTCTTCAACCTAATTTGTATTCAACTGAAATTAGAATTGATAAGTATATTCACTTTACTTCTTTTTGGCATCTGGGTGACCAGAAGAAAGTTTGTCTAAATAGCAAAGAAGCCCCGTTATTTTTCAAGGTACATTGAAAGGGCCAAGTCATATTCTTAACAAATATATACTTCATTAAGGTTCCTTATTATAGTTCCTTAATTCTAAATCAGAAGTTCATTGTGACAATAGTTTCTCTCAAGGTGCTCTACAACTATGGAATGACATGCCACTGGAAATTCAAACTACTCCTACTCTTTCATGCTCAAAAGGTGACATGTAACTGATGACTCATCTTGTTCCTGCAATTACCCAAATGAAGACACATCATACTTTTTCCTTTTTTGCCCCCTATATACAAATATCAGAGATGAACTGCTGCGATCATTACCCCCTTCTGATAACTCAGTAATTCTTGACCAGATTCTCTTTGGAAACCAAAACTTATGTTTTGAGGATAATATTAAAATACTTGAAGCAGTCCAGAGATATATTGTCAAGTCTAAACTCTTTTGAATCTTTAATTGCCAGCAGTGACCTTTTTGTGCAGCCTCATCTTCACATCAACTGTAAATACTTCACCCTGCAAGAGGACTTAATATAATTGTATTTTTTACGATTGTTGCCTAATTGCTAATAAAATATGTTTAAATCAAAAGGTGACTTAAAACCTTTTCTATTTCAGAAGTCTTTTCCTCCCTAGTTTCTCAACTACGGAACATCAATGGTCTCCTTGGTCATGAGCCTTATCAAGTTTGAATGACTTCTGATTTATGTCTGGTGTGACTTAGAATCAACCAGTTCAAAGATACTTGAATACCTGATGCCTCCCATAGAAACTGAAGCAGAGGATGAGACTTGCTCCCAGGTATGGTCTCCAACCAAAAGAAGTTCATAAATTTCTGTTCCTCATTGAGAAAGTATTTAAGAAGCAACCTAATTCAAAGTTTACTCTATTAGTCACTTAATATAACTAGAAGCAATATCAGTAAAAGAGTGGAACAAGTTCCACATTTTAGCAGTAATAATTGGAAATCAGTTCTAGGTAGATCCAATTATTGAGAGATATCAGGTTTTATTTAACTCTTTGTGTAAAATCTATAAACAATTTATACAACATGGGCTTGATCATCAGCTAACAAAAGAAAAGCGATGTACATACATTCATAACCTTATATCACAAATTTTTTATTTTTCCAATTATTACAATTTTTTAAAATGTCTGTATGATTTAATAATTGCTAATTCCGGATATTCATATTTATTTTCAAGTGGTATATTTGAACAAATCATACACATTCCACATTTAACTAATATTATGGTTAAGTAATAACGAAGACTGTACGTGTCCATCTACCTGCTTGATAAAACATAAGAAATCCTTTATATCTTGCACCAGCACATTATTTTGATTTCACAAATAAATATGATATCATTTCTCAAATTTTTCCTGTTCCAAAATGCTGATATACATATACAACAATTAGAGATCACTGTATTTCAGTAGGTTGTACTATGATGACCTCTAGATGCACATGGTCTAAAATTACAACATGCTACTGATCAGTTTGTACTGATTTTACTGAAATCTACAGAAGAAAGCCACGTGTAGCTTGTGGAAACTAGGTTGACTGGTTGTAAAGCAAGTACACATTGAAACAAAGCAACAGTAATTAGTGTATCAACAACAAAGACTAAAAAAAACCCACAAACATAGCATGTTAATTGCTATGACTAAAGCTGAGAGTCCTTTTATACGCAATGGCAGAGACGTATGCGTATCCGTGTACATATGCGTATACGTAAAAAAAATCCCTCCCACTATTTTAAGTTTATGTGATTCCATTTATGCGTGTACTTACATCCAGGTGCGTATGCGTAAACAAAAATACGGATGCAATCACTTTCTGAGCGATTTTTTACGCATACGGACCATATACGCATGCACTTGTCATTGAATTTGTAGGGATTTCCCAATATTATATTAAAGTTTTGTCAACTTTGAATGATGAAAGAAAGTAAAACTTCCGGTAAAAATATATAACCAGCCTTCAAAAACAAATGAAAGCCACAGCTGAATGTAAAAATTTCCTCATAAAAGTTTCCTCGCAAACCTTTTCTGGAAATATACGCATACAGACTATTGCTAAGGTAGCAACAATTTACTGGCTGTTTAATACTTACTTTATACCTGAATTATTAACATAGCATTTCACTTTTGCGTGTGTAATGTGTGAGAAGTTAAGGTTACAGTAGATATATAGTTGATTGTTTAATAAATCCACCAGCATACACATGGGCCCACACAAAAGTTTAGCCTCATAAGAGGCTTTGAACAAAATATTAAAATATTTTCTAACTTTTTTCACAGAATAGACAGGTCTTGGTGCGATGGTTGATCTTACTTTTTGCAAAAGTTTTCATTTCATTCATTACATTCACTGCTGTGTAATATTATGAAACTGTTTTAAATATTATATCTTGGAAAAAATATTTTATGGAAAAAAGTCTTTAGAAGGTTAATTGAAAGCTGGCTTTCAAGTAAGTGTGTACATATTTGTGGCTTCAGCACTTTTTTATCGTAAGCTGAAAATGTTTTTTTTTTCCTTCAACAGATAAATATGAGCATTTAGTCTGCGTTATTTATAAATTTTCCTCATTTTTGGTTGGAAAAAGTTTTTTACGTGTGTAAATATACGTGATAATGGAGCCACATAAAACGCATACGGATAACGGATGGGTTATACGTATACGCTTACGCATACGCCATTGCGCATTAAAGGATTCTCTGCTTTAGATATGTCTGAATTCACTGAAACAATGAAATAGTTCTGAGAATCTAGTTCATTATCAGTATCTTGAATTGTAACAGTAAGAAAAAATACCAGTGACAATGTTTCTGAAAAAAATTAAATTCCTTTCATTGAATATGATTAAATTTTAAGGATAACAATAATACTTGCCAGAAACTAGTTTATATTTCCTCAAATATACACAGACATGTGTCCCAAAAAAGAAAATCAAATAAATAGATGTAATAACTGTTTATCAGATCAATGACACTCTAATTATCTCATATGAACATTGTAGTTTTCCAACTTATTTTATCCAATATTTTGAACAAACAATAAAACTGTCCTTCTTTGTCACACGAGGTTTCAGTAAGATATGAACCTGCAGATCTATGACACACGTGGTCTGTTAACCAATCATGAGAGCACAAATCTCCAAAACACAAAGAAGACCATGCAAGTTTACACAAAAGAAAGTCCTGGTGGAGAATGTTGGCACTTGTTAACTTGTTTACATATATAGCACACTATGATATAAGCTTCTTCCACGTGTTTTTGAATGAGTTGGGACTTCCTGCTTGTGACTCTGACTTGTAATTATAGTCTTGCTCTAAGGCTCATTCTTTTACAGGTCCATTGGGGGGGTGGGGGGGTGGGGGGGGGGTGGGGGGTGGGGTGGGGGGGTGTGTTACATTTCTTTTCAACAAAAAAAAAAGTCATAACAGGGGACTTGGGATCCAATGTAGGCCGTCAGTACATCACTGGATTCGAACATAGTCATAAAGATGCTAGGCAAGTGCAAAACCTGCTGACCACTTGTTCACTGCGGTAACCTGTACATTACAGGTAGAATTCTTAATTACCTCCGCAAAGGATGGATTGTTAACATGACTGTCTGTTAGCAGGATTACACATATACTATTCGTTGGATCTTCAAAAAAAAAATGAAGATGGATCTTGGTCCAACTTAGATTCCATTAAAATCTGAGAGTGATCTGGATCACCATCTGGATAAAAAAAGAAATTATCAGGATTTTCCCCATTTACTTATTATTACATGCCTTGGCAGTGGCATGCACTCTCTGGAGGCTTTTGTTGGTCATTATAGGAGGTACTTCAATTAGTGGGCTTTGATTGTGAAAAGGAATTCATTTCAAAGTTTTTAACCCCTTAAATGAAACCTGACCATTGGTACATAATAATTGTTGCAAATTTATGAAAATTGGAAAAAGGAGTGGCATTTTATTTCAGCTAAAATTCACTTTTGAGTATCTTTATTTTCACCTGTTAACTTATTTTTTTACTTCTGAAATATATATATATTGCTATTTTTACCCCCCCACCCCCACCCCCCACCCCCCATAAGAGGTAAAGCAAATTCTCCAAATATTCCAGGGTTTTTTAATTCTTTTGTTGTTTTCATTCCTTCTTTCCCAATATCTTGAGTGTTGCTATGATGAACTTTTATCCATAGAATGCTTAGAAGATTTCTCTGAAATAAAATCTATTTACTCCAATTTCAAAGTGCAAGATTAGTGAATTTATACCCATTGCTTCCTCTGTATCTTTAATCAGATGGCTTAATTTGCTAAAAACTTAACATTAATCTGAAACGTGTTGCTAGAACAGGAAAACTGGTGTACTTAATATGTACTGGTATATGTATGTAATACCAATGCAACATATAATCAAAAACACTATTACATCACTTAATAAAAACTGAAATCAACAAAAAAAAAAATACCCAATGGATATAAATATACCAAATATTTACCAGCAATTTACTTCATATCCTCCTTATGACAACAAAGAAAACAGGAAGTAACATACTCTCAAAGTCAGGGCTCTGTTCATATAAACTTCACTGTCAAACAGATGGTAAGCAAACACCTTGGAAACCTTGGTCCATTCTTGTAGATAATGCATCTCATTATAATACCAAAAGTGTCATTTAATAGAGTTTTCCTCTATGGAATGAATAACTTGATCCCCAATAAATTCCCCTTTAAGTAAAATCTAAAGCCTTCTGAAAGACACACTGTATTTATCTCTATTGAATAAAATGAAAAAAGTACCCAAAGATCCTGTATCAATTATTACAAATCCCCTCTTTGTGAATTCTGACTCATTGTGCAAACTTGCATAGTCACACACCCAGACATCCCACCCAAAAGTAGCTTGACAAAACAAAACAGAGCCCATGAGTTTGAACACAGGCGACTTCAAAACAGTGAACAAAACAGAAATTGACATTTCACCCATACCACTCACAAACCCAATGACATCATATATAAACAAGCAAGTTCACCAAAAATATCTGGGTGGATAAAAAAACTATTATAATGAATATTAATCATTGTATTAAGAGGTTACTAATGTGATATGACACCCCCAGAAATGATTATGAACTGCACACATTTATCTTTATATGTACATTATTATGAAAAAAAACAGAATAGACTCCAATTGCCTTCAATAAAGTCCATGGACAATACATCCAAAGCTTTACAAAAACGAGGCGAGGGACCCCCCTAAACAATTCCTGTGGTCAAAATATATACAGTACCACCTTTATTATTAGAAAACACTGGAAGAATGAGACAATGGTTAGATAATAATAAAAGGTACAAAAAGTGAGACAGTAGTATGTGGGTTTGCAAATTATTAAAAGGTAATTTAATTTGGGGTCTTATTTTCAAGTTCTGTAGTTGGCTGTTGGCAGTCCTAAAAAAAATCCCTCTATCTTTCTATTTCCAGGGTGTTGTACCATTACAAAGGACTTTTCAGGACTTTCCAAGAAAAGACTCCAAGTCAAATTGTGACAATTTTGGCACTGATCTCAAGTAGAAATTGTTTTATCATCCATAAACAATGTCCTCTTGAAGGAACATGTGAAGGGATCGGTCCGAAGGGATCATATACTGATGTTTTAATATCAATTGATATAGCTTTCAGAATTCCAATATCAATACTATATGTGTCAGTTTCAATATTATTTCCAGTAACTTTATGGGGAAAAATACCGAATTTTGTTGCATTATTTTGTTTAAGTTTTATTCATAAATACTGATACATTAAAAATTCTGTGGGTATATTTTGTGAAATTCAGTTGTTTTTCTGTAACTGGGAGATTTTGTAGCCATCAGATGGGTACATTTATAGGGCAAGATACAGGGCAAGAAACAATATTGAGTTATTTGAGAGCTACCTTTGAATTTAATATCTATATTAAAAAATTTAAAAAGCTTGAAATTTTATGCAGAATTTGGATATACAATGTACACTTGCATCATTTATTTATTTGGGTTTTAACATCCCTTTCAGCACTGTATAGTTCATATCACAACAGGTAGTTTTATGTGCAGAGGAAACCAATACACACAGCTGGTCAAGGTCCTGAACTGTAAACTGCCAATCATCATCAAGCAACTACTATCTTTCCCACATAGGGTCTGGAGTTTGCACTGCAGACCTAAGAGGTGGGAGGTGAGTGTGTTACCACTGCGTCACCGTGCCTGCTGTACACTTGCATCAATGTGTATCATATGACCACCCTTATTTCAAGTTAATTAGTAACACAGAAATTTAAGATGGCCACCAAAACTGGCGGGAAAATGTTTTTTTTTTTTTTTGCGAAATAATGCCAGTAGACTCTGCAGATACCCTGCGGGTCAAAGATTTCGTCGAAATCGCTCTATCTCACTCCGTTTCCAAGAAAAACACACTTTTGATTTTAAGGCAGAGATTCAAAATGGCTGCCAAAAGTGGCGTGAAAATGATTTTTGGGAAAAGTCACCAGTAGACTCGGCAGATACCCTATGGGTCAAAAATTTTGTAGAAATTGCTCTATCTCGCTCCGTTTCTGAGATAAACACGTTTTTGCATTTTATGCAGAAATTCAAAATGGCCGTCAAAAGTGGCGCTCTATCTTGCTCTGTTTCAGAGATAAACGCATTTTTGTGTTTCACGAAGAAATTCAAGACAGCCGCCAAAAGTGGCAGGAAAACGATTTTTGCGAAAAGTCGCCAGTAGACTCTGCAAATACCCTGCGGGTCAAAAATTTCATCGAAATTGCTCGATCTCGCTCCGTTTCCAAGATAAATGCGTTTTTGCATTTTCAGTTTTAAGAAAAATCGTAATGTTTAGTTAATCATTAATAAGCTGCCCATTTTGTATTGGATCACTTCCAAAAGTTAACAATTTCAAGACATCTATATAACGAACCTACTTGCCAACTTTCATGTGAATAGCTGAAACGCTTTTTAAGTTATCATCCGGACAAGCACACCCTTTTGAAAAACATGTTTTTGGTCATGTGACTTCTCTGATTGGTTGAAATGTCATGACACCATATTCAGAAATTTTTTCCAGGGCTACTGCATACTAGTGGGTGGATGATTAGATGAATGTTCGATCAATCGTCGGTGTCATGGTACAATTGCATTCGGTCACTGAAAACTTCTAGAAATCGATTAAATCTTACCCTTCTTTATGTGTCTCAATATCCACGTATTTTTTTATATTTTAAGCAGTTTTATAAACTTTCCTTTGATAAATTAACAGATTTCTCACGAATTTTGTGTTTGTTTATAACTACCGCCATATTTACCGGAAGTGGGTACTTTTGAAAGATTCTAAATCTCGGAAACACCGTTATTCTTACTGGAATGAAATATAATTCATCCCGGAAAGTGTTCATGATATACTGGCCAACAGTGGAGTAAAAAAGTCGATTATGGGTCGATCATCGGTCGGGAAAATGGACGAATAATCGACCATGAAAATTGAGGCGATTCCACTCACTACTGCATACACCTACCAAATATGAAGAGAATACGCCTTATGGCTGCGAAGCTATTGCAAAAAGAAAATGCTTCTCCCATATAAAAACAATAATATACAATTAATAATAAAGTAATCACTTCCTGCGAAACACCAACTATTTTCAAAGAACTTTACAGGAAATCAACAATACCGGTATTACTTTTAACAAATTCTGAGTAAGCCAAATATTTTAAAAATATCTGTTACACAACTTACACTGCAAATTTACTTTTTCTATTTCTTAGAATCATTTCTTTTAGCTACAGTTGTTGCAATTTTTAACTTGCATGCTCTTTTTCAACTTTGTTATTAAGACTTTAGGTGTTTGCATATATGAGAGGTGCCATGCTTGTTTTCCTTCATATTACAGGTGACTTTTTCACTTTTTGCATCATTTTTATGGGACCGCAGCACAGTCTGAAACTTCACAGAGTGAAAGCTCTCCCAAAAGTAGGTGAATGAGTTATTTGAGAAAAATTGGCTATCTGCAATACTTTTAGAGATAATTCGCATTTACTCATTTTGAGTAGGTGAGTAATTAGCTATGGGTCTGAAACTTCACCAAGTGAAAGCTCTCCCAAAAGTAGGTGAATGAGTTATTTGAGAAAAATTGGCTATCTGCAATACTTTTAGAGATAATTTGCATTTACTCATTTTGAGTAGGTGAGTAATTAGCTATGGGTCTGAAACTTCACCATGTGAAAGCTCTCCCACAAGTAGATGAATGAGTTATTTGAGAAAAATTGGCTATCTGCAATATTTTTAGAGATAATTCGCATTTACTCATTTTGAGTAGGTGAGTAATTGGCTATGGGTCTGAAACTTCACCATGTGAAAGCTCTTCCAAAAGTAGGTGAATGAGTTATTTGAGAAAAATTGGCCATCTGCAATACTTTTAGAGGTAATTCGCATTTACTCTTTTTGAGTAGGTGAGCAATTAGCTATGGGTCTGAAACTTCACCAAGTGAAAGCTCTTTGGGATAGCCGCTCTGCAGAGATACCCTGAAGATAAAAAATTTCGTCGAAATCGCTCTATGTAGCACGGTTTTCGAAATATTAGCATTTTTGTGTTTTGCAATTTTTGCGCAAAAATTCGAAAATTCAAAATGGCCGCCATTTTTGGCAAGACAAAATTTTTTTGAAAATTGGCATGGCTACTCTGCAGAGATACCCAGTGGGTCAAAAATTTCGTCGAAATCGCTCTATCTAGCACGGTTTTCGAGATATAAGCATTTTTGTGTTTTGCAATTTTGCGAAAAATTCGAAAATTCAAAATGGCCGCCATTTTCTGCGAGAAATTTTTTGTTTGAAAATTGGCATGGCTACTCTGCAGAGATACCCTATGGGTCAAAAATTTCGTCGAAATCGCTCTATCTAGCAGGGTTTTTGAGATATAAGCATTTTTATGTTTTGCAATTTTTGCGAAAAATTCGAAAATTCAAAATGGCCGCCATTTTTGGCGAGACAAAATTTTTTTGAAAATTGGCATGGCTACTCTGCAGACATACCCTGTGGGTCAAAAATTTCGTCGAAATCGCTCTATCTAGCAGGGTTTTCGAGATATAAGCATTTTTGTGTTTTCCTTATTTGGAAAATTCGTAATGATTAATTAATCATTAATTACTGCAATACTTTTAGAGATAATTTGCATTTACTCATTTTGAGTAGGTGAGTAATTAGCTATGGGTCTGAAACTTCACCATGTGAAAGCTCTCCCACAAGTAGATGAATGAGTTATTTGAGAAAAATTGGCTATCTGCAATATTTTTAGAGATAATTCGCATTTACTCATTTTGAGTAGGTGAGTAATTGGCTATGGGTCTGAAACTTCACCATGTGAAAGCTCTTCCAAAAGTAGGTGAATGAGTTATTTGAGAAAAATTGGCCATCTGCAATACTTTTAGAGGTAATTCGCATTTACTCTTTTTGAGTAGGTGAGCAATTAGCTATGGGTCTGAAACTTCACCAAGTGAAAGCTCTTTGGGATAGCCGCTCTGCAGAGATACCCTGAAGATAAAAAATTTCGTCGAAATCGCTCTATGTAGCACGGTTTTCGAAATATTAGCATTTTTGTGTTTTGCAATTTTTGCGCAAAAATTCGAAAATTCAAAATGGCCGCCATTTTTGGCAAGACAAAATTTTTTTGAAAATTGGCATGGCTACTCTGCAGAGATACCCAGTGGGTCAAAAATTTCGTCGAAATCGCTCTATCTAGCACGGTTTTCGAGATATAAGCATTTTTGTGTTTTGCAATTTTGCGAAAAATTCGAAAATTCAAAATGGCCGCCATTTTCTGCGAGAAATTTTTTGTTTGAAAATTGGCATGGCTACTCTGCAGAGATACCCTATGGGTCAAAAATTTCGTCGAAATCGCTCTATCTAGCAGGGTTTTTGAGATATAAGCATTTTTATGTTTTGCAATTTTTGCGAAAAATTCGAAAATTCAAAATGGCCGCCATTTTTGGCGAGACAAAATTTTTTTGAAAATTGGCATGGCTACTCTGCAGACATACCCTGTGGGTCAAAAATTTCGTCGAAATCGCTCTATCTAGCAGGGTTTTCGAGATATAAGCATTTTTGTGTTTTCCTTATTTGGAAAATTCGTAATGATTAATTAATCATTAATTACTGCAATACTTTTAGAGATAATTTGCATTTACTCATTTTGAGTAGGTGAGTAATTAGCTATGGGTCTGAAACTTCACCATGTGAAAGCTCTCCCACAAGTAGATGAATGAGTTATTTGAGAAAAATTGGCTATCTGCAATATTTTTAGAGATAATTCGCATTTACTCATTTTGAGTAGGTGAGTAATTGGCTATGGGTCTGAAACTTCACCATGTGAAAGCTCTTCCAAAAGTAGGTGAATGAGTTATTTGAGAAAAATTGGCCATCTGCAATACTTTTAGAGGTAATTCGCATTTACTCTTTTTGAGTAGGTGAGCAATTAGCTATGGGTCTGAAACTTCACCAAGTGAAAGCTCTTTGGGATAGCCGCTCTGCAGAGATACCCTGAAGATAAAAAATTTCGTCGAAATCGCTCTATGTAGCACGGTTTTCGAAATATTAGCATTTTTGTGTTTTGCAATTTTTGCGCAAAAATTCGAAAATTCAAAATGGCCGCCATTTTTGGCAAGACAAAATTTTTTTGAAAATTGGCATGGCTACTCTGCAGAGATACCCAGTGGGTCAAAAATTTCGTCGAAATCGCTCTATCTAGCACGGTTTTCGAGATATAAGCATTTTTGTGTTTTGCAATTTTGCGAAAAATTCGAAAATTCAAAATGGCCGCCATTTTCTGCGAGAAATTTTTTGTTTGAAAATTGGCATGGCTACTCTGCAGAGATACCCTATGGGTCAAAAATTTCGTCGAAATCGCTCTATCTAGCAGGGTTTTTGAGATATAAGCATTTTTATGTTTTGCAATTTTTGCGAAAAATTCGAAAATTCAAAATGGCCGCCATTTTTGGCGAGACAAAATTTTTTTGAAAATTGGCATGGCTACTCTGCAGACATACCCTGTGGGTCAAAAATTTCGTCGAAATCGCTCTATCTAGCACGGTTTTCGAGATATAAGCATTTTTGTGTTTTCCTTATTTGGAAAATTCGTAATGATTAATTAATCATTAATTACTCGGCCATTTCTTGACCAATCAATGCCAAAATCTAATGATTTCCAGATTTTAATAGAATGAATGTATTTGCCAAGTTTCAGGTGAATTGATAAAATTCCTTTCAAGTTATCATCCGGACAAGCTTCCCCATCGAAAAAAGACATTTTTGGTCATGTGACCTCTCTCATTGGTTGAAATGTCACTGCAGCATATTCAAAAAAATTCCCCAAGGCTACTGCCTAAACCTGCCAAATTTGAAAAGAATCCGCCTAACGGTTACAGAGTTATAAGGAAAACAAAATGCGGAGCCGGCGGAGCCGGAAGCTCTCCCATACACAAACAAGCGTCCCTTGCGGGACGCTTATTTATAATTTTATACCTTCTAAATGCAACACAATAAGGACAATCTCTACAAATGTTTTTACAGCAATGTTCACAGTTTAATTATCTTTGGATCTATAAAATCTTGAAAGGGAAAAAAAACACTAGTCATAAAGAAAGGATTATTTACAAAGGATATCAGCACTTGTAATTTTGTAGTTGCATGCAGAAAGGTCAAAAATAATTTTCTGTGACTTGCACCCACAGATCCCGCTTATGAAAACACAAAGCCAGGAAGAGTTTATGCTTGTAAAATCATTCACAAAGGTATGAACAGCAGTTTCTTACCTGGTGTAAGTAATTTAGGACAACTTGGTACTTTCTAAATCATTCCTTTACCACAAAAACTTCATCTGGTGTGTACAGTTTGAGTTATACACCATTACAAAGTACCAGACTCTCTACATCCTTCTAATAATATTTTCACTATTTTGTGCTGCTGTATATCCATAGCACTACTTTTGAAAAACAGGCACTGATTTGACATTTGACCTGAGTAGTGATTTAAAACATCTAACAGTCCAAACTAACTCATAACAGTTGGTGGTTCCACATAACTTGTAGATTGTTACTCACACACATATACCTGAATACAAAATAACAACTGATCACTGACACCTATTTCTGGTAGGAAGAGCAGTTTTGCAACAACAACAGACTGATACTGTTGTAAAGAGAAAATGAAGATATTATTGCATGTAAACTCCTCAGTTTGTTGACGAAAACAATTCTATTTTGTAATGCACTGCCACAAGCTGCTGGCTCAGGGAGTTAATCGACAACATATATCTTTGATTTTTCCCCAGGATAGGCTGACTGGTATTGACAGTGAAACATTTGGAGTTATAGTTTGTCAATATCACATTCACTTAACTCCTGGAAAAATAGCACACTCTCAGCACTTGTACAGCCTCACTATGGCCATTTTTATTTTGTTTACTATTGATAATTAACATAATTATCTCTTCCACAAACTCACACTGTACTTTGCTGTCCTTCTGATGTTATTCTCTGCAGCTTCTCTGTTGCTTCACATCCATTTGTCCCTTTAGTCCAACATCTTGTTACATAGAGCAACCCGAAAGAAGCCTTTACTAAACCAAGCACAACTCATCTGCAACATCTCCATCCAGCAATGTGGTTCTAGGGACCCATAAAGGAGATTGATTTATCCCTAGAAATGACCAAAAAACATGGATACCAGTAAGTTTGCACTGCGGTGTTTTCACACAAACTCTTATTGGCTCAGCATACATTAATTTCTGGCCCAGAAACCACTGCTTTGAGCCCCAATAAAATACCGTTTCCTATCCTCAAATGTCAAGGCCAATAGTAAAACTGGCCAATCAAAATCATTCCACTTTCTTCTGTACCCCCTCCCATCCAGAGCCAATGCTCCATGTTATTGATATATTTATCATCATAATTGGGGGGGGGGGGGGGGGGGGGAGATCTGCAGTAATATTGCAATAATACTGCTTGATAGATAAATGTCGATTACTCACTGGCACATTTTGAACTCTCTGTGTTATCCTCCGCAGCAGCAGCAGGTTAATTATCCCTAGAATTAGCTACATCACCACATTATATATACTTCTAGTAACACCCAAGAAAACAACTCTGTTTCCAATCAGCTCTTCCACAACAAATGCATGAATATATATATTTATTATTTAGAATACTTTCCTCTCTCAAGATACAATATTTTTAAAGTCTTCTTTCACCCTTTTACTCCTGAAGATTAGGGGATAAAAATAACAACAACACCAACTCCAGTTCGCAATATATTTTGAGCATGTGATTTGAGCAGACATTAATTATCTGTGGTGGTATGATCAATACCAACGGTAGTAGTTCTGTGAGTAAGAAACACACACACAGGCCCTTCCTTTGACAAACTGGTCGCTCTGTTTTAAGCCATAAAACCTTGCCTTTCTTGGCATTTCTAGGAATGGGGTCAAAAGAGGGAGGGACTAAAATAGAAGGACAGAGGGTTTAGTAACGTAAATACATGTACCTGAAATCTACATTTTGTATGGGTTGTAGGATTATATAACTATTAATCATCTAACATGTCCACAATAATATCATTGTAAACACTTTCCATATAACTAAGTCATAACATTATTAAAGACATGTTCTTATGAATGGGAGACAATATTATATCAGTTTTAGATGGGGGGGGGGGGGGGGGGGAGGTCTTTTAAATTCAGATGAAAAACTAGACTTGTCAGTTTGGTTATGTTCGGTTAAAATAAGAAAACTTCCCAAATGACATATACAGAAAAAATATATCACAAATGAAAATAACAATATTTTACGAGTGCAAAGCACATTATTATATTGTTAATCTTCATGAGTGATATATTTTTTCTGTATATGTCTGATGAGTAGACTTTCCTCAAGTCCTTTTGTCTTAGTTATTATATGAGGACTGAATGACTTTTTGGCCAGAATGTGCCGCTGACATTTCATCCCTCAGTAATTTCCCCAATGATCAAGATGGGTTCATAATGATTCCATGTATGTCAGATTTGGTGGAATAAGAAATACAAAGACTTGGAGCAAGTCTACTGATGAGGGATGTTTTACTTTTATTATCCACTATTTTGTATGATTTATGGTTTAAATAATACAAATATTCAATGAGAGAACATGAAAAAGGCTGTCAAAAAGCAGTGGCAACAGTGAATATAAAAACTTCAATCTTTAACTTGCAATATCTCAGTCATTTCTGCATGGATTTTTATGAAACAAACATGAGCAGAAGCTCTCTAAGAGTACCTTTTTAATGATATATTATACATGTTTGTAAGGTACGTACTTTGAGATATTGTGGAAGAAAAAACGAATGTTATTCACACTCATTATCCATAGTAACGGGGCTCCGGTGTATACAAAAAATATATATATCCCGGTCTGTATTTCCCAGTATTTAAGGCAAATATGTCACATGGTGGATAATAAAACACATTTTATTCACATTTAAGCAACAAATGACAATAACATCTTTAAAAAAAAAGTTTTTTTTAAAAACAAGCATTCTGACGCATGCATATATCTCCCACCGTATAAATTAGATGTACTAAAGATAGTGGAATATAAATTTTCTTGTGAGATGGAGGCACATGTAGAAGTGACAACAAGCAAGAGGCACTTTAATGTTTGATTGCAATACTTTTAAGGACAAAAGGCATTTACTCATTTTAGTAGCTATTACTTTGCCATCCAAAGAGCTTTATTATGTAGTAGATCAACCCAAAGTCGGTGAAGAATATATTTAGAAGAAATTGCCTATCTGTAACACTTTAGAGATAAAAGACATTTACTCATTTTAGTGGCTATTACTCTGCCATCCAAAGAGCTACAGATCTGCAACTTCACTATGTGGTAGATCGCCCAAAAGTAGGTGAAGGACTTACTTAGACGAAAATGGCTATGTCCAATACTTTCAAAGATAAAAGACATTTACTCATTTTAGTACCTGTTACTCAGCTATGCAAAGAGCTACAGTTGTACAACTTCACTGTGTGGTAGATTACCCAATAATAGGTGAACAACTTATTTAGAAGAAATTGCTTATCTGCAATACTTTTAGAGCTAAAAGACATTTACTCATTTTAGCAGGTATATGACTAAGCTATGCAAAGAGCTATAGATGTGCAACTTCACTATGTGGTAGATCACCCAAAATGTGAATCAGTTATTCAGAAGAATTTGCCTTTTCATAACACTTTTAGAGATAAAAGACATTTAATCATTTTAGTAGCTGTTACTCAGCTATGGAAAGAGCTACAGTTCTGCAACATCACTATGTGGTAGATCACCGAAAAGTAGGTGAATGACTTATTTAGAAGAAATTGCGTATATTCAGTACTTTTACAGATACAAGACATTTACTCATTTTAGTAGCTATGACTGAGCTATGCAAAGAGCTATAGATCTGAAACTTCACTATTAGGTAGATCACCCAAAAGTAGGTGAATGACCTTTTTAGAAGAAGTTGTGTGTATGCAATACTTTCAGAGATAAAAGACATTTACTCATTTTAGTAGCTATGACTGAGCTATGCAAAGAGCTATAGATCTGAAACTTCACTGTGTGGTAGATCAGCCAAAAGTAGGTGAAATTGCCTATCTGTAATACTTTTAGAGATAAAAGACATTTACTCATTTTAGTAGCTATTACTCAGCTATCCAAAGAGCTACAGTTCTGCAACTTTACCATGTGGTAGATCACCCAAAAGTAGGTGAATGACTTATTTAGAAGAAATTGTCTATCTGTAATACTTTTAGAGATAAAAGACATTTACTCATTTTAGTAGCTATGAGTGTGCTATACAAAAAACTATAGATCTGCAACTTCACTATGTGGTACATCGGCCAAAAGTAGGTGAATGACTTATTTAGAAGAAATTGCCTACCTGTAATACTTTTAGAGATAAAAGACATTTGCTCATTTTAGTACCTATTACTCAGCTATCCAAAGAGCTACAGTTCTGCAACTTCACTATGTGGTAGATCACCCAAAAGTAGGTGAGTGACTTATTTAGAAGGAATTGCCTATCTGTAATACTTTTAAAGATAAGGAGTATCGACTCATTTTAATAACTATTACTCAGTTATGCAAAGAGCTACAGTTGTGCAACTTCACTATATGGTAGATCACCCAAAAGTAGGCGAATGACTTATTTAGAAGAAATTGCCTATCTGCAATACTTTTAGAGATAAAAGACATTTACCCATTTTAGTAGCTATGAGTGTGCTATCCAAAAAGCTATAGATCTGCAACTTCACTATGTGATAAATCACCCAGAAGTAGTTGAATGACTTATTTAGAAGAAATTGCCTACCTATAATACTTTTAGAGATAAAAGACATTTACTCATTTTCATTTTAGTAGCTATTATTCAGCTATCTACTCACTTAGCTATTGACCTAGGAAAGTAAGCTTATCAAAAACTAGATGAATAACAAATGAAAAGATTTGTCTAACATTAATACTTGTGACATTTATTTTCATCATAATTTGCTACAAATAAGAAAATAGCTATTGCTCACTTATGACATGCAATGGAACCCTAAACGATATGCCATGTTATAGTTAAAGAAAAAGTAGCTGAACAAATTATTTTAGGAAAATACTCTAACTGCAGTAGTTTTTGAGTTACAATGGATTTACTCAACAGTCAGAATTTCAAAGTAGCTACTACTCAGCTATCCAATGTTCAACAGGTCTGCAACTTTACTATCTGATAGCTTATCAAAAACTAGATGACTAACATATTTGAAAATATTTCCCTAGCTTTAATACTTTTGAAGATATTTGACATTTACTTACCGTATTTATCCGTATTAACGCCCGCTCTATATTAGTCGCCCGCCCTCCTGTCTACCTTTGCAAAGTTCATATTTCGGGGTTTTACATCCCTCTCAACAGCCAGCACCTTTGCGATTCCGAGATTCCGAAAAAAGATGCGTTTTAGTACTTCCCCAATCGAATACCGCTTACGAGAAATAAAGAAAGTCACAACAAGACAAAGCAATTATGATCACAAACGCAATGAAATCTGCAAAAATACGAGATAAACTTAACAATTTCTTCAAATTTAAGGTTTGTTTCCAATATTTTAAGCTCTCTCGCCATTATACATGCTGGCAAGCGAGATCAAGGCTGTAAGTGCCCATTATCGCCCATTGCCACTGGACTTGAGAGTTGATTTTTTTTACAGGTAATAGTTGCCCCTCCTTTTGAAAAATGCATCGCCCGCGGGGCGTTTATACGGATAAATACGGTATGTCATTATTTTGCTACAAATAAGAAAATAGCTATTACTCACTTATGGCATGCAATAGAACCCCAAACTATATGCCATCTTATAGTTAAGGACTAAGTAGCTGAATAACATATTTTAGGAAAATACTCTAACTGCAATAGTTTTGGAGTTACAATGGATTTACTCAACAGTCACAATTTCAAAGTAGCTATTACTCAGCTATCCAATGTGCAACAGGTCTGAAACTTTACTGTGTGATAGCTTATCAAAAAGTAGATGAATAACATATTTGAAAAGAATTCCCTAACTTTAATACTTTTGAAGATATTTGACATTTACTTATGTCATTATTTTGCTACAAATAAGAATATAGCTATTATTCACTTATGGCATGCAATGAACCATCTTATAGCTAAGGACAAAGTAGCTGAACAACGTATTTGAAGAAAATGCTGTAACTGCAATAGTTTTTGAGTTATAAGCCCTTTACTCCAAGTAGCTAAGATTGCTATTACTCACTTATCTTTAGGCCTAAGTCCAAGGGCGTGAAAATTCATTGGGACAATTAATTTACAAAAAATCTGTAGCTGTAGTCATTTTGGAGAAATCTGCGTGACTAACTAATGCAAGCACGCACACACAGGCATCATTTCAAAATCTCCCTCCTGGGCTAAAGCCCGGTGGGAGATAAAAAAGTCTGATTACTTCTACCAGGTTATTTTTGGAAGGTATCTGTTTGTCATTAAGTTTTGTGAAAGATCCGGATCATGTTCTGGAAACACACAAAAAACTTAGTTTTCAAGGGTCCCATTTTCAATGTATTTTCAATGACTTTGGCTTTCTGGTTGACATTACACCAGCAGTAATGTGTGGATCTTTATTAAAGTTTTTATGTGGGGAGGGCCTGGTCAAAAGGAAGAAGTTATAAGGGGGCTGTTCCATTTCTGTGATATATCGTAAAGCCTGCTCCCGATTGTGAACATTTGGGAATCAGGAACTTAATCTTACATATCTTAGTGATCTTATAGCCATCGTACAGACGCATACAGATCCTGTATGGTAGACTTGCTTCAAGTCTTTGTATTTCTCATTCCAGCAAATCTGACATACATGAAATCACTATGAACCACTTGATGAGTAAAAAAAGCTTCTGTCTAGAGAAATACAGCCCCACATTCTGGTAAATAAGGCATTCAGTCCTCATATAATACCTTAGACAAAAGGACTTGATGAAAGTCTACCTGTACAGAAAATACGGCATTTCCCTATAGGTTTATGAGTACAGCAATCGGGAATCCAACAGGAACAAGAATTTCAAACTGTTTGAAATTATCTCAAGTTTTTCCTGATTCTTATCTGATTTATAACATCATAAACTATGCATACTGTTACCTTTTTAATCTTACTGTGATCTTAAACCTATCTTACAGTCGTACAGCAATCTTTTCTACCTTATGGTGATTGTAAACCTACCTGTTTCATCTTAAGAGACTCATAAACCAATCAGATGGATCAGGAAACAATCGCAAACCTATCAGAAAAATCTTTGAGGCAATGTCAACCCCAATTGGGAAGCTATCGGGAAAATATATTGTACATCGGGAACACATCCTAAACCCATCTTAAACCTATTGCAAACTATACCCTGGATCGTGCTTTTTTTTCACTTCAAATTGCAAACCTATCGTAAACCAGACTGACAGAAATGGAACAGGCCTCTTACATTTTTGTAACGATACTGATCATACCCTAGATACAAAAAAATCCAGAATTTTTACAAATAGAGTAAGAAATCTAAAATTCGCCACATATCTGAAATTCACCACATGTGAAAATACAAATAAAATAAATGAATTGTGGTGAGATTTGTTGAATGTATAGTAAATTAAGGCTTTTTGAACTGAAAAATACCAATTATGAGACAAAAACATAATTTTCTTCATAAAATTAACTAAGGTTTTAGAGGTGGTGAATTTTAGATTCCTGGCGAATTTTAGATTTCTTACTCTACCCCCTTGTGGAGGTCTGCAATCTGAGCGCTTTCTAGCTATGTTTGAAATGTATGTTCCTACCAGTATTCATTCAAATTAAATTTGTTTAAATATTGGCTGGATTAAAATTACAGCTTAGTTTAAATAAATCGGTTAGTCTATAAACAAGTCCATTTAAGTTACTAAATGACCTGGTCGCTTGGAAGTAGAAAATAATTAGCCTCTGAGTTGTAGAAAATAAATCTTAGACGAGCACATTTTATAGTGCATTATACAAGTACATTGTAGTTACCTGGAAGAATTTGATCCAATCTTGAGAGTACGTCTTCTACTTTGTGCTGCACCCAGAAAATAATGTCTTTTTACTTCTATGGACTTTGTGTGTGTAAACTGACCAAATTTTTAGAATTTTTACAAGTATGTTGTTTAGGAATTATTTTCAAAATATTGTTGTCTTTTTCTGCAACAACTTTATAATTTAATCATCAATATTCATATTTTGAAAGCCTTTTAGGTAATATTTGTGGTCACTTATGTCCATTTCCTTGAATTATTTCATATTTGTTTTTTTTCTGTCTGGTTTACACTTTTGATTCCCACAATAGCGATCTCACAATACTAATTGATATTACCGCGGTAAATTTTCATTTTGATCCCTACACTTGCAATAATTTAAAACTAGAAAGGTAGTACAATATGGGCTTACTTTCACTCATTTTCTTACATTTGGTGTGCCCTGATTAACTGCAAAGAATCTAAGATCAGAGTCTTACATCCTGATAAGTGTAAATTCACCAGCATGTGCCTGCACATGAAGACTGATACACCACAGACATTGCCAACTTTTACAATGAAAAAAATTCAGAATTTATTTAAGATCAAATCTCACACTTGTAAAAGATTCACAGGCTCTAACTTCCAATCAGGCTTGTTCCAAGTCTTTGTATTTCCTATTCCACCAAATCTGACACACATCGAATCATTATGAATCCATCATAATGGGTGGGGATATTGATCTCTAATGTCAGCACCAAATTTTTGAAAAAAGTCATTCAGTCCTCATATAATACCTACGACAAAAGGACTTGAGGAAAGTCTAACTTCCAATAGGTTGTTTCATATTTCTAATTTCCAGAACCAATAATAAAGGAGATATTAGGCCTTTTTAATATCTTTACCCCGCTTAACCTTGAATCTGGGGTCAAAGGTCACATCTGACACTTGCAAAACATTCCAGGCTATGGTTTGACATTTTGAACCTGTAGAACTAATAATAAGGGAGATAGGCCTTTTAAGCATGTTGACCCCACTTGTCTGTGAAGTAGGGGTCAAATTCAATACTCGAAAAAGGCTCCTGGGACATGATTTTCTATATGGTGTTTTGACATTTCCAAGCTCTAGAACCAATAATAATAGGGATAAAAGGCCTCTTTTGTGTGATAACCCAACATGATCTTGAAGAAGGGGTAAAAAAAGCTCAAATTCGACACTTGCAAAAGATTTGCAGGACATGTTTTCCTATTGTTAATGTTTTCACATTTCAAAGCGCTAGGACCAATAATAAGGGAGATATAAGTGATTTACTCAATACTGGAAATCTCAAAATACCTATTGCTCAACTATGTAATGCACTACAACTATGCAATTTTGGTACATTATGGCTGACTCAAGAGTAGGCTAAGTGAATAACATATTTTAACAATTTATTCTAAATGCAATAATTTCAGGTTACAAGTGATTTACTCAACAGTTTGAAACTCAAAAAAGCTATTGCTCAGCTATGCAATTAGCTACAGGGCTGCAATCTTACAATGCTTGGCTGACCCAAAAGTAGGTGGATAACTTATTTTAACAAAATACTGGTGCCACACTCTGAATTGCCCATGCTTTCATAAGCGCGCCTCCAGTATCTTACGTTATCGCTAATACATTGCAAATATGTCATTTTGAGGCACACTTTTTCCAGTAAAACCCAATAATTGGTGTAATTCGGTTATTTACCATCCATTTCAACAAAATTTTCCTTATTTTAGCGGTTATTTCACATTTTAATGTACTGAGATTTGATTATCAACCACACATATTTACTTTCATTTATTGTGTACTCATGGAAACATGGTTCACCTAGATTCTGTTCATTGTTTTCAGAAAACCTGGCTGGTTTACATTGCTGTAAATGCCAACCCTGAACTTTTGCAAATATTTGGTCTCACTGCCCATGGCGCTTAAGTGAGTGGATACAGTACTCTAAATACAATAGTTTTCAAGTTACAAGTGATTAAAGTGATCTACTCAACAGTAAGAATGTCAAAGTAGCTTTTGCTCAACTATGCAATGAGCTATAGGTCTGCAATTTTACTATGTTATAGCTGACCCCAAAGTAGGTGAAAAAAGTACTTAAACAAAATATTCTATATTAGATTTAAACAAAATACTCTAAATTAACTAGTTTGCAAGTTAGAAGTGACTTACTCAACAGTGAGAACCTCAAAATAACGATTGCTCAGCTGTGCCATGAGCTACAGATTTGCAAATTTAATAAGTAAATTAAATTTTTATAAGTTAATACCCTATCCAATGGACAATTGCTAATCCGGTCGGCACAGACCGGCCCGCCAAACACCAGAAAAAGACGTCCTGTGTTTCCACCGGCTGGCCGGTCCCAGTACTGTGCATTCGCTAGGTGGCGCATGGTACTTCCTTCCTGTCTAGACAACATGACGTCATATCATCTTTTTCGTTGTCTAAACCTATTAGACCCCTAGTAAGCTGATAGCGGGGTCGGTGGGAGGGTCTTGTGTGTCCATTGGATAGGGTATTAACTTATAAAAATTTAATTTACTTATTAAATTTGCAATTTTATTGTGCTAAAACTTCCTGTCCAATGGACAATTGCTGAATAACTACCGCTTGGCCGGCGGGTAAGTTACTAGGGACTTATGTGAACTCACAAGTAATAGCAAATTTTAATCTACGGTCTAGGCTGACTTCGTCAGGAGACCTATAGGCCCAGGCCTGGGTTGACCTTAAGGTCAGGAAACCCTGTAAGGCCATGGTCGGTTGCCAGCAGCCGGTTACCCGGGGCTATACCGCCGTTGCCCCCCCCCCTTTTGCAGACCTGCTCTGAGGTAGGGGAAGAGAGGGATGAGTTCAGTCCCAGAATGCAAATAAACCTCCCAAAGGAAGCACGCGACACTTAATTCTTATGTACATGAAGAAACTGTTTATACTAGTGATCTCAACGGGTACCCGGATATCCGGGTACCCGAACCCTGAATACTTACCCAAATCCGACATCTCGTACCCGAATCTAAGTTTATTTCTGTTAATATCGCCCACGTTGGCTGACCAAGTACAGACGTATCTGGACTTCATTAATTCATTTAAAAATGAAACTATTCAATTAAAATGCACAATAATATTGTTTTCTCACCCTTGTAAACCGTTTATAGTATTTTATTTGTCTTTTATTTTGGTTGTTTATACATTGTCAAATCACCGGAACCCTTTGAAAATCGTCAGTATATCAAAACAGTTACTTAATTCCGAGTCCATAAAACGCTGTATATTGGCTATATAGTGACATGCAGTCCTCAAATAAATAAGAATACAATATTTTCACACAGTAGTTAATAATTTTATGTTAATAAAATTCACTTACCAACCTGAAATAAAAATGAAGTTTCAACTAGAGGATCGCTCGCAAAAAAAAAGATAATGTTTTTGCATAGCAAAAACAAAGCGTCCCGAAAAGGATATAAAGGTGAGTGCTAAAGTATTAAGAAAATGCTTTGTTTCTAGCCTTATACTGTTGTGGCAACCAAAGTCAGCGCAGTCTGCTCTATCTAGCACGGTTTTCAAGATATAAGCACTTTTGTGTTTTGCAAAAAATAAAAAAATTAAAAATATCCGCTGTATTTGGCGAGACAAAAATATTTTGAAAATTGGCATGGCTATTCTGCAGAGATACCCAGCAGGTCCAAAATTTTGTTGAGTTCACTCCATATAGCACGGTTTTCGAGATATAAGCATTTTTGTGTTTTGCAAAAACTTTGAAAATTCAAAATGGCCACCATTTTGGGGAGACAAAAATTTTTGTCAAGACCACTGCCGTGGTGTGTATCTCCCGCCGAGCATTAAAGCAGAATAAATAGCTTTTCCGAGATATTCACAATTTTTCATTTTCGTGTGTGAAAGGTCTTCCAAAAGTAGGTGAATGAGTTATTTGAGAAAAATTGGCTATCTACAATACTATTAAGAGATAATTCACATTTACTCATTTTGAGTAGGTGAATAATTATCTATGGGTCTGAAACTTCACCAAGTGAAAGCTCTCCCAAAAGTAGGTGAATGAGTTATTTGAGAAAAATTAGCTATCTGCAATACTTTTAGAGATAATTCGCATTTACTCATTTTGAGTAGGTGAGTAATTTGCTATGGGTCTGAAACTTCACCAAGTGAAAGCTCTCCCAAAAGTAGGCGAATGAGTTATTTGAGAAAAATTGGCTATCTGCAATACTTTTAGAGATAATTCGCATTTACTCATTTTGAGTAGACGAGTAATTAGCTATGGGTCTGAAACTTCACCAAGTGAAAGCTCTCCCAAAAGAAGGTGAATGATTAATTTGAGAAAAATTGGCTATCTGCAATACTTTTAGAGATAATTCGCATTTACTCATTTTGAGTAGGTGAGTAATTAGCTATGGGTCTGAAACTTCACCATGTGAAAGCTCTCCCAAAAGTAGGTGAATGAGTTATTTGAGAAAAATTGGCTATCTGCAATACTTTTAGAGATAATTCGCATTTACTCATTTTGAGTAGGTGAGTAATTAGCTATGGGTCTGAAACTTCACCGAGTGAAAGCTCTCCCAAAAGTAGGTGAATGAGTTATTTGAGAAAAACTGGCTATCTGCAATACTTTTAGAGATAATTCGCATTTACTCATTTTGAGTAGGTGAGTAATTAGCTATGGGTCTGAAACTTCACCAAGTGAAAGCTCTCCCAAAAGTAGGTGAATGATTAATTTAAGAAAAACTGGCTATCTGCAATACTTTTAGAGATAATTCGCATTTACTCATTTTGAGTAGGTGAGTAATTAGCTATGGGTCTGAAACTTCACCAAGTGAAAGCTCTCCCAAAAGTAGGTGAATGAGTTATTTGAGAAAAATTGGCTATCTGCAATACTTTTAGAGATAATTCGCATTTACTCATTTTGAGTAGGTGAGTAATTAGCTATGGGTCTGAAACTTCACCAAGTGAAAGCTCTGCCAAAAGTAGGTGAATGAGTTATTTGAGAAAAATTGGCTATCTGCAATACTTTTAGAGATAATTCGCATTTACTCATTTTGAGTAGGTGAGTAATTAGCTATGGGTCTGAAACTTCACCATGTGAAAGCTCTCCCAAAAGTAGGTGAATGAGTTATTTGAGAAAAATTGGCTATCTGCAATACTTTTAGAGATAATTCGCATTTACTCATTTTCAGTAGGTGAGTAATTAGCTATGGGTCTGAAACTTCACCAAGTGAAAGCTCTGCCAAAAGTAGGTGAATGAGTTATTTGAGAAAAATTGGCTATCTGCAATACTTTTAGAGATAATTCGCATTTACTCATTTTGAGTAGGTGAGTAATTAGCTATGGGTCTGAAACTTCACCAAGTGAAAGCTCTCCCAAAAGTAGGTGAATGAGTTATTTGAGAAATATTGGCTATCTGCAATACTTTTAGAGATAATTCACAATTACTCATTTTCAGTTGGTGAGTAATTAGCTATGGGTCTGAAACTTCACCAAGTGAAAGCTCTGCCAAAAGTAGGTGAAGGAGTTATTTGAGAAAAATTGGCTATCTGCAATACTTTTAGAGATAATTCGCATTTACTCATTTTGAGTAGGTGAGTAATTAGCTATGGGTCTGAAACTTCACCGAGTGAAAGCTCTCCCAAAAGTAGGTGAATGAGTTATTTGAGAAAAATTGGCTATCTGCAATACTTTTAGAGATAATTCGCATTTACTCATTTTGAGTAGGTGAGTAATTAGCTATGGGTCTGAAACTTCACCGAGTGAAAGCTCTCCCAAAAGTAGGTGAATGAATTATTTGAGAATAATTGGCTATCTGCAATACTTTTAGAGATAATTCGCATTTACTCATTTTGAGTAGGTGAGTAATTAGCTATGGGTCTGAAACTTCACCGAGTGAAAGCTCTTCCAAAAGTAGGTGAATGATTAATTTGACAAAAATTGGCTATCTGCAATACTTTAGAGATAATTCGCATTTACTCATTTTGAGTAGGTGAGTAATTAGCTATGGGTCTGAAACTTCACCAAGTGAAAGCTCTCCCAAAAGTAGGTGAATGAATTATTTGAGAAAAATTGGCTATCTGCAATACTTTTAGAGATAATTCGCATTTACTCATTTTGAGTAGGTGAGTAATTAGCTATGGGTCTGAAACTTCACCAAGTGAAAGCTCTCCCAAAAGTAGGTGAATGAGTTATTTGAGAAAAATTGGCTATCTGCAATACTTTTAGAGATAATTCGCATTTACTCATTTTGAGTAGGTGAGTAATTAGCTATGGGTCTGAAACTTCACCAAGTGAAAGCTCTCCCAAAAGTAGGTGAATGAGTTATTTGAGAAAAATTGGCTATCTGCAATACTTTTAGAGATAATTCGCATTTACTCATTTTGAGTAGGTGAGTAATTAGCTATGGGTCTGAAACTTCACTATGTGAAAGCTCTCCCAAAAGTAGGTGAATGAGTTATTTGAGAAAAATTGGCTATCTGCAATACTTTTAGAGATAATTCGCATTTACTCATTTTGAGTAGGTGAGTAATTAGCTATGGGTCTGAAACTTCACCAAGTGAAAGCTCTTCCAAAAGTAGGTGAATGATTAATTTGACAAAAATTGGCTATCTGCAATACTTTTAGAGATAATTCGCATTTACTCATTTTGAGTAGGTGAGTAATTAGCTATGGGTCTGAAACTTCACCAAGTGAAAGCTCTCCCAAAAGTAGGTGAATGAGTTATTTGAGAAAAATTGGCTATCTGCAATACTTTTAGAGATAATTCACATTTACTCATTTTCAGTTGGTGAGTAATTTGCTATGGGTCTGAAACTTCACCAAGTGAAAGCTCTGCCAAAAGTAGGTGAATGAGTTATTTGAGAAAAATTGGCTATCTGCAATACTTTTAGAGATAATTCGCATTTACTCATTTTGAGTAGGTGAGTAATTAGCTATGGGTCTGAAACTTCACCGAGTGAAAGCTCTCCCAAAAGTAGGTGAATGAGTTATTTGAGAAAAATTGGCTATCTGCAATACTTTTAGAGATAATTCGCATTTACTCATTTTGAGTAGGTGAGTAATTAGCTATGGGTCTGAAACTTCACCGAGTGAAAGCTCTCCCAAAAGTAGGTGAATGAATTATTTGAGAATAATTGGCTATCTGCAATACTTTTAGAGATAATTCGCATTTACTCATTTTGAGTAGGTGAGTAATTAGCTATGGGTCTGAAACTTCACCAAGTGAAAGCTCTTCCAAAAGTAGGTGAATGATTAATTTGACAAAAATTGGCTATCTGCAATACTTTTAGAGATAATTCGCATTTACTCATTTTGAGTAGGTGAGTAATTAGCTATGGGTCTGAAACTTCACCAAGTGAAAGCTCTGCCAAAAGTAGGTGAATGAGTTATTTAAGAAAAATTGGCTATCTGCAATACTTTTAGAGATAATTCGCATTTACTCATTTTGAGTAGGTGAGTAATTAGCTATGGGTCTGAAACTTCACCAAGTGAAAGCTCTTCCAAAAGTAGGTGAATGATTAATTTGACAAAAATTGGCTATCTGCAATACTTTTAGAGATAATTCGCATTTACTCATTTTGAGTAGGTGAGTAATTAGCTATGGGTCTGAAACTTCAAGTGAAAGCTCTCCCAAAAGTAGGTGAATGAGTTATTTAAGAAAAATTGGCTATCTGCAATACTTTTAGAGATAATTCGCATTTACTCATTTTGAGTAGGTGAGTAATTAGCTATGGGTCTGAAACTTCACCAAGTGAAAGCTCTCCCAAAAGTAGGTGAATGAGTTATTTGAGAAAAATTGGCTATCTGCAATACTTTTAGAGATAATTCGCATTTACTCAAAAGCTCTCCCAAAAGTAGGTGAATGAGTTATTTGAGAAAAATTGGCTATCTGCAATACTTTTAGAGATAATTCGCATTTACTCATTTTGAGTAGGTGAGTAATTAGCTATGGGTCTGAAACTTCACCAAGTGAAAGCTCTCCCAAAAGTAGGTGAATGAGTTATTTGAGAAAAATTGGCTATCTGCAATACTTTTAGAGATAATTCGCATTTACTCATTTTGAGTAGGTGAGTAATTAGCTATGGGTCTGAAACTTCACCAAGTGAAAGCTCTCCCAAAAGTAGGTGAATGAGTTATTTGAGAAAAATTGGCTATCTGCAATACTTTTAGAGATAATTCGCATTTACTCATTTTGAGTAGGTGAGTAATTAGCTATGGGTCTGAAACTTCACCGAGTGAAAGCTCTCCCAAAAGTAGGTGAATGAGTTATTTGAGAAAAATTGGCTATCTGCAATACTTTTAGAGATAATTCGCATTTACTCATTTTGAGTAGGTGAGCAATTAGCTATGGGTCTGAAACTTCACCGAGTGAAAGTTCTCCCAAAAGTAGGTGAATGAATTATTTGAGAATAATTGGCTATCTGCAATACTTTTAGAGATAATTCGCATTTACTCATTTTGAGTAGGTGAGTAATTAGCTATGGGTCTGAAACTTCACCAAGTGAAAGCTCTTCCAAAAGTAGGTGAATGATTAATTTGACAAAAATTGGCTATCTGCAATACTTTTAGAGATAATTCGCATTTACTCATTTTGAGTAGGTGAGTAATTAGCTATGGGTCTGAAACTTCACCAAGTGAAAGCTCTCCCAAAAGTAGGTGAATGAGTTATTTGAGAAAAATTGGCTATCTGCAATACTTTTAGAGATAATTCGCATTTACTCATTTTGAGTAGGTGAGTAATTAGCTATGGGTCTGAAACTTCACCAAGTGAAAGCTCTCCCAAAAGTAGGTGAATGAGTTATTTGAGAAAAATTGGCTATCTGCAATACTTTTAGAGATAATTCGCATTTACTCATTTTGAGTAGGTGAGTAATTAGCTATGGGTCTGAAACTTCACCATGTGAAAGCTCTCCCAAAAGTAGGTGAATGAGTTATTTGAGAAAAATTGGCTATCTGCAATACTTTTAGAGATAATTCGCATTTACTCATTTTCAGTAGGTGAGTAATTAGCTATGGGTCTGAAACTTCACCAAGTGAAAGCTCTCCCAAAAGTAGGTGAATGAGCTATTTGAGAAAAATTGGCTATCTGCAATACTTTTAGAGATAATTCGCATTTACTCATTTTGAGTAGGTGAGTAATTAGCTATGGGTCTGAAACTTCACCAAGTGAAAGCTCTCCCAAAAGTAGGTGAATGAGTTATTTGAGAAAAACTGGCTATCTGCAATACTTTTAGAGATAATTCGCATTTACTCATTTTGAGTAGGTGAGTAATTAGCTATGGGTCTGAAACTTCACCAAGTGAAAGCTCTCCCAAAAGTAGGTGAATGATTAATTTAAGAAAAACTGGCTATCTGCAATACTTTTAGAGATAATTCGCATTTACTCATTTTGAGTAGGTGAGTAATTAGCTATGGGTCTGAAACTTCACCAAGTGAAAGCTCTCCCAAAAGTAGGTGAATGAGTTATTTGAGAAAAATTGGCTATCTGCAATACTTTTAGAGATAATTCACATTTACTCATTTTCAGTTGGTGAGTAATTTGCTATGGGTCTGAAACTTCACCAAGTGAAAGCTCTGCCAAAAGTAGGTGAATGAGTTATTTGAGAAAAATTGGCTATCTGCAATACTTTTAGAGATAATTCGCATTTACTCATTTTGAGTAGGTGAGTAATTAGCTATGGGTCTGAAACTTCACCGAGTGAAAGCTCTCCCAAAAGTAGGTGAATGAGTTATTTGAGAAAAATTGGCTATCTGCAATACTTTTAGAGATAATTCGCATTTACTCATTTTGAGTAGGTGAGTAATTAGCTATGGGTCTGAAACTTCACCGAGTGAAAGCTCTCCCAAAAGTAGGTGAATGAATTATTTGAGAATAATTGGCTATCTGCAATACTTTTAGAGATAATTCGCATTTACTCATTTTGAGTAGGTGAGTAATTAGCTATGGGTATGAAACTTCACCAAGTGAAAGCTCTTCCAAAAGTAGGTGAATGATTAATTTGACAAAAATTGGCTATCTGCAATACTTTTAGAGATAATTCGCATTTACTCATTTTGAGTAGGTGAGTAATTAGCTATGGGTCTGAAACTTCACCAAGTGAAAGCTCTGCCAAAAGTAGGTGAATGAGTTATTTGAGAAAAATTGGCTATCTGCAATACTTTTAGAGATAATTCGCATTTACTCATTTTGAGTAGGTGAGTAATTAGCTATGGGTCTGAAACTTCACCAAGTGAAAGCTCTTCCAAAAGTAGGTGAATGATTAATTTGACAAAAATTGGCTATCTGCAATACTTTTAGAGATAATTCGCATTTACTCATTTTGAGTAGGTGAGTAATTAGCTATGGGTCTGAAACTTCACCAAGTGAAAGCTCTCCCAAAAGTAGGTGAATGAGTTATTTGAGAAAAATTGGCTATCTGCAATACTTTTAGAGATAATTCGCATTTACTCATTTTGAGTAGGTGAGTAATTAGCTATGGGTCTGAAACTTCACCAAGTGAAAGCTCTCCCAAAAGTAGGTGAATGAGTTATTTGAGAAAAATTGGCTATCTGCAATACTTTTAGAGATAATTCACATTTACTCATTTTCAGTTGGTGAGTAATTTGCTATGGGTCTGAAACTTCACCAAGTGAAAGCTCTGCCAAAAGTAGGTGAATGAGTTATTTGAGAAAAATTGGCTATCTGCAATACTTTTAGAGATAATTCGCATTTACTCATTTTGAGTAGGTGAGTAATTAGCTATGGGTCTGAAACTTCACCGAGTGAAAGCTCTCCCAAAAGTAGGTGAATGAGTTATTTGAGAAAAATTGGCTATCTGCAATACTTTTAGAGATAATTCGCATTTACTCATTTTGAGTAGGTGAGTAATTAGCTATGGGTCTGAAACTTCACCGAGTGAAAGCTCTCCCAAAAGTAGGTGAATGAATTATTTGAGAATAATTGGCTATCTGCAATACTTTTAGAGATAATTCGCATTTACTCATTTTGAGTAGGTGAGTAATTAGCTATGGGTCTGAAACTTCACCAAGTGAAAGCTCTTCCAAAAGTAGGTGAATGATTAATTTGACAAAAATTGGCTATCTGCAATACTTTTAGAGATAATTCGCATTTACTCATTTTGAGTAGGTGAGTAATTAGCTATGGGTCTGAAACTTCACCAAGTGAAAGCTCTGCCAAAAGTAGGTGAATGAGTTATTTAAGAAAAATTGGCTATCTGCAATACTTTTAGAGATAATTCGCATTTACTCATTTTGAGTAGGTGAGTAATTAGCTATGGGTCTGAAACTTCACCAAGTGAAAGCTCTTCCAAAAGTAGGTGAATGATTAATTTGACAAAAATTGGCTATCTGCAATACTTTTAGAGATAATTCGCATTTACTCATTTTGAGTAGGTGAGTAATTAGCTATGGGTCTGAAACTTCAAGTGAAAGCTCTCCCAAAAGTAGGTGAATGAGTTATTTAAGAAAAATTGGCTATCTGCAATACTTTTAGAGATAATTCGCATTTACTCATTTTGAGTAGGTGAGTAATTAGCTATGGGTCTGAAACTTCACCAAGTGAAAGCTCTCCCAAAAGTAGGTGAATGAGTTATTTGAGAAAAATTGGCTATCTGCAATACTTTTAGAGATAATTCGCATTTACTCAAAAGCTCTCCCAAAAGTAGGTGAATGAGTTATTTGAGAAAAATTGGCTATCTGCAATACTTTTAGAGATAATTCGCATTTACTCATTTTGAGTAGGTGAGTAATTAGCTATGGGTCTGAAACTTCACCAAGTGAAAGCTCTCCCAAAAGTAGGTGAATGAGTTATTTGAGAAAAATTGGCTATCTGCAATACTTTTAGAGATAATTCGCATTTACTCATTTTGAGTAGGTGAGTAATTAGCTATGGGTCTGAAACTTCACCAAGTGAAAGCTCTCCCAAAAGTAGGTGAATGAGTTATTTGAGAAAAATTGGCTATCTGCAATACTTTTAGAGATAATTCGCATTTACTCATTTTGAGTAGGTGAGTAATTAGCTATGGGTCTGAAACTTCACCGAGTGAAAGCTCTCCCAAAAGTAGGTGAATGAGTTATTTGAGAAAAATTGGCTATCTGCAATACTTTTAGAGATAATTCGCATTTACTCATTTTGAGTAGGTGAGCAATTAGCTATGGGTCTGAAACTTCACCGAGTGAAAGTTCTCCCAAAAGTAGGTGAATGAATTATTTGAGAATAATTGGCTATCTGCAATACTTTTAGAGATAATTCGCATTTACTCATTTTGAGTAGGTGAGTAATTAGCTATGGGTCTGAAACTTCACCAAGTGAAAGCTCTTCCAAAAGTAGGTGAATGATTAATTTGACAAAAATTGGCTATCTGCAATACTTTTAGAGATAATTCGCATTTACTCATTTTGAGTAGGTGAGTAATTAGCTATGGGTCTGAAACTTCACCAAGTGAAAGCTCTCCCAAAAGTAGGTGAATGAGTTATTTGAGAAAAATTGGCTATCTGCAATACTTTTAGAGATAATTCGCATTTACTCATTTTGAGTAGGTGAGTAATTAGCTATGGGTCTGAAACTTCACCAAGTGAAAGCTCTCCCAAAAGTAGGTGAATGAGTTATTTGAGAAAAATTGGCTATCTGCAATACTTTTAGAGATAATTCGCATTTACTCATTTTGAGTAGGTGAGTAATTAGCTATGGGTCTGAAACTTCACCATGTGAAAGCTCTCCCAAAAGTAGGTGAATGAGTTATTTGAGAAAAATTGGCTATCTGCAATACTTTTAGAGATAATTCGCATTTACTCATTTTCAGTAGGTGAGTAATTAGCTATGGGTCTGAAACTTCACCAAGTGAAAGCTCTCCCAAAAGTAGGTGAATGAGCTATTTGAGAAAAATTGGCTATCTGCAATACTTTTAGAGATAATTCGCATTTACTCATTTTGAGTAGGTGAGTAATTAGCTATGGGTCTGAAACTTCACCAAGTGAAAGCTCTCCCAAAAGTAGGTGAATGAGTTATTTGAGAAAAACTGGCTATCTGCAATACTTTTAGAGATAATTCGCATTTACTCATTTTGAGTAGGTGAGTAATTAGCTATGGGTCTGAAACTTCACCAAGTGAAAGCTCTCCCAAAAGTAGGTGAATGATTAATTTAAGAAAAACTGGCTATCTGCAATACTTTTAGAGATAATTCGCATTTACTCATTTTGAGTAGGTGAGTAATTAGCTATGGGTCTGAAACTTCACCAAGTGAAAGCTCTCCCAAAAGTAGGTGAATGAGTTATTTGAGAAAAATTGGCTATCTGCAATACTTTTAGAGATAATTCACATTTACTCATTTTCAGTTGGTGAGTAATTTGCTATGGGTCTGAAACTTCACCAAGTGAAAGCTCTGCCAAAAGTAGGTGAATGAGTTATTTGAGAAAAATTGGCTATCTGCAATACTTTTAGAGATAATTCGCATTTACTCATTTTGAGTAGGTGAGTAATTAGCTATGGGTCTGAAACTTCACCGAGTGAAAGCTCTCCCAAAAGTAGGTGAATGAGTTATTTGAGAAAAATTGGCTATCTGCAATACTTTTAGAGATAATTCGCATTTACTCATTTTGAGTAGGTGAGTAATTAGCTATGGGTCTGAAACTTCACCGAGTGAAAGCTCTCCCAAAAGTAGGTGAATGAATTATTTGAGAATAATTGGCTATCTGCAATACTTTTAGAGATAATTCGCATTTACTCATTTTGAGTAGGTGAGTAATTAGCTATGGGTATGAAACTTCACCAAGTGAAAGCTCTTCCAAAAGTAGGTGAATGATTAATTTGACAAAAATTGGCTATCTGCAATACTTTTAGAGATAATTCGCATTTACTCATTTTGAGTAGGTGAGTAATTAGCTATGGGTCTGAAACTTCACCAAGTGAAAGCTCTGCCAAAAGTAGGTGAATGAGTTATTTGAGAAAAATTGGCTATCTGCAATACTTTTAGAGATAATTCGCATTTACTCATTTTGAGTAGGTGAGTAATTAGCTATGGGTCTGAAACTTCACCAAGTGAAAGCTCTTCCAAAAGTAGGTGAATGATTAATTTGACAAAAATTGGCTATCTGCAATACTTTTAGAGATAATTCGCATTTACTCATTTTGAGTAGGTGAGTAATTAGCTATGGGTCTGAAACTTCACCAAGTGAAAGCTCTCCCAAAAGTAGGTGAATGAGTTATTTGAGAAAAATTGGCTATCTGCAATACTTTTAGAGATAATTCGCATTTACTCATTTTGAGTAGGTGAGTAATTAGCTATGGGTCTGAAACTTCACCAAGTGAAAGCTCTCCCAAAAGTAGGTGAATGAGTTATTTGAGAAAAATTGGCTATCTGCAATACTTTTAGAGATAATTCGCATTTACTCAAAAGCTCTCCCAAAAGTAGGTGAATGAGTTATTTGAGAAAAATTGGCTATCTGCAATACTTTTAGAGATAATTCGCATTTACTCATTTTGAGTAGGTGAGTAATTAGCTATGGGTCTGAAACTTCACCAAGTGAAAGCTCTCCCAAAAGTAGGTGAATGAGTTATTTGAGAAAAATTGGCTATCTGCAATACTTTTAGAGATAATTCGCATTTACTCATTTTGAGTAGGTGAGTAATTAGCTATGGGTCTGAAACTTCACCAAGTGAAAGCTCTCCCAAAAGTAGGTGAATGAGTTATTTGAGAAAAATTGGCTATCTACAATACTTTTAGAGATAATTCGCATTTACTCATTTTGAGTAGGTGAGTAATTAGCTATGGGTCTGAAACTTCACCGAGTGAAAGCTCTCCCAAAAGTAGGTGAATGAGTTATTTGAGAAAAATTGGCTATCTGCAATACTTTTAGAGATAATTCGCATTTACTCATTTTGAGTAGGTGAGCAATTAGCTATGGGTCTGAAACTTCACCGAGTGAAAGTTCTCCCAAAAGTAGGTGAATGAATTATTTGAGAATAATTGGCTATCTGCAATACTTTTAGAGATAATTCGCATTTACTCATTTTGAGTAGGTGAGTAATTAGCTATGGGTCTGAAACTTCACCAAGTGAAAGCTCTTCCAAAAGTAGGTGAATGATTAATTTGACAAAAATTGGCTATCTGCAATACTTTTAGAGATAATTCGCATTTACTCATTTTGAGTAGGTGAGTAATTAGCTATGGGTCTGAAACTTCACCAAGTGAAAGCTCTCCCAAAAGTAGGTGAATGAGTTATTTGAGAAAAATTGGCTATCTGCAATACTTTTAGAGATAATTCGCATTTACTCATTTTGAGTAGGTGAGTAATTAGCTATGGGTCTGAAACTTCACCAAGTGAAAGCTCTCCCAAAAGTAGGTGAATGAGTTATTTGAGAAAAATTGGCTATCTGCAATACTTTTAGAGATAATTCGCATTTACTCATTTTGAGTAGGTGAGTAATTAGCTATGGGTCTGAAACTTCACCATGTGAAAGCTCTCCCAAAAGTAGGTGAATGAGTTATTTGAGAAAAATTGGCTATCTGCAATACTTTTAGAGATAATTCGCATTTACTCATTTTCAGTAGGTGAGTAATTAGCTATGGGTCTGAAACTTCACCAAGTGAAAGCTCTCCCAAAAGTAGGTGAATGAGTTATTTGAGAAAAATTGGCTATCTGCAATACTTTTAGAGATAATTCGCATTTACTCATTTTGAGTAGGTGAGTAATTAGCTATGGGTCTGAAACTTCACCAAGTGAAAGCTCTCCCAAAAGTAGGTGAATGAGTTATTTGAGAAAAACTGGCTATCTGCAATACTTTTAGAGATAATTCGCATTTACTCATTTTGAGTAGGTGAGTAATTAGCTATGGGTCTGAAACTTCACCAAGTGAAAGCTCTCCCAAAAGTAGGTGAATGATTAATTTAAGAAAAACTGGCTATCTGCAATACTTTTAGAGATAATTCGCATTTACTCATTTTGAGTAGGTGAGTAATTAGCTATGGGTCTGAAACTTCACCAAGTGAAAGCTCTCCCAAAAGTAGGTGAATGAGTTATTTGAGAAAAATTGGCTATCTGCAATACTTTTAGAGATAATTCGCATTTACTCATTTTGAGTAGGTGAGTAATTAGCTATGGGTCTGAAACTTCACCAAGTGAAAGCTCTGCCAAAAGTAGGTGAATGAGTTATTTGAGAAAAATTGGCTATCTGCAATACTTTTAGAGATAATTCGCATTTACTCATTTTGAGTAGGTGAGTAATTAGCTATGGGTCTGAAACTTCACCATGTGAAAGCTCTCCCAAAAGTAGGTGAATGAGTTATTTGAGAAAAATTGGCTATCTGCAATACTTTTAGAGATAATTCGCATTTACTCATTTTCAGTAGGTGAGTAATTAGCTATGGGTCTGAAACTTCACCAAGTGAAAGCTCTGCCAAAAGTAGGTGAATGAGTTATTTGAGAAAAATTGGCTATCTGCAATACTTTTAGAGATAATTCGCATTTACTCATTTTGAGTAGGTGAGTAATTAGCTATGGGTCTGAAACTTCACCAAGTGAAAGCTCTCCCAAAAGTAGGTGAATGAGTTATTTGAGAAATATTGGCTATCTGCAATACTTTTAGAGATAATTCACATTTACTCATTTTCAGTTGGTGAGTAATTAGCTATGGGTCTGAAACTTCACCAAGTGAAAGCTCTGCCAAAAGTAGGTGAAGGAGTTATTTGAGAAAAATTGGCTATCTGCAATACTTTTAGAGATAATTCGCATTTACTCATTTTGAGTAGGTGAGTAATTAGCTATGGGTCTGAAACTTCACCGAGTGAAAGCTCTCCCAAAAGTAGGTGAATGAGTTATTTGAGAAAAATTGGCTATCTGCAATACTTTTAGAGATAATTCGCATTTACTCATTTTGAGTAGGTGAGTAATTAGCTATGGGTCTGAAACTTCACCGAGTGAAAGTTCTCCCAAAAGTAGGTGAATGAATTATTTGAGAATAATTGGCTATCTGCAATACTTTTAGAGATAATTCGCATTTACTCATTTTGAGTAGGTGAGTAATTAGCTATGGGTCTGAAACTTCACCAAGTGAAAGCTCTTCCAAAAGTAGGTGAATGATTAATTTGACAAAAATTGGCTATCTGCAATACTTTTAGAGATAATTCGCATTTACTCATTTTGAGTAGGTGAGTAATTAGCTATGGGTCTGAAACTTCACCAAGTGAAAGCTCTCCCAAAAGTAGGTGAATGAGTTATTTGAGAAAAATTGGCTATCTGCAATACTTTTAGAGATAATTCGCATTTACTCATTTTGAGTAGGTGAGTAATTAGCTATGGGTCTGAAACTTCACCAAGTGAAAGCTCTCCCAAAAGTAGGTGAATGAGTTATTTGAGAAAAATTGGCTATCTGCAATACTTTTAGAGATAATTCGCATTTACTCATTTTGAGTAGGTGAGTAATTAGCTATGGGTCTGAAACTTCACCATGTGAAAGCTCTCCCAAAAGTAGGTGAATGAGTTATTTGAGAAAAATTGGCTATCTGCAATACTTTTAGAGATAATTCGCATTTACTCATTTTCAGTAGGTGAGTAATTAGCTATGGGTCTGAAACTTCACCAAGTGAAAGCTCTCCCAAAAGTAGGTGAATGAGTTATTTGAGAAAAATTGGCTATCTGCAATACTTTTAGAGATAATTCGCATTTACTCATTTTGAGTAGGTGAGTAATTAGCTATGGGTCTGAAACTTCACCAAGTGAAAGCTCTCCCAAAAGTAGGTGAATGAGTTATTTGAGAAAAACTGGCTATCTGCAATACTTTTAGAGATAATTCGCATTTACTCATTTTGAGTAGGTGAGTAATTAGCTATGGGTCTGAAACTTCACCAAGTGAAAGCTCTCCCAAAAGTAGGTGAATGATTAATTTAAGAAAAACTGGCTATCTGCAATACTTTTAGAGATAATTCGCATTTACTCATTTTGAGTAGGTGAGTAATTAGCTATGGGTCTGAAACTTCACCAAGTGAAAGCTCTCCCAAAAGTAGGTGAATGAGTTATTTGAGAAAAATTGGCTATCTGCAATACTTTTAGAGATAATTCGCATTTACTCATTTTGAGTAGGTGAGTAATTAGCTATGGGTCTGAAACTTCACCAAGTGAAAGCTCTGCCAAAAGTAGGTGAATGAGTTATTTGAGAAAAATTGGCTATCTGCAATACTTTTAGAGATAATTCGCATTTACTCATTTTGAGTAGGTGAGTAATTAGCTATGGGTCTGAAACTTCACCATGTGAAAGCTCTCCCAAAAGTAGGTGAATGAGTTATTTGAGAAAAATTGGCTATCTGCAATACTTTTAGAGATAATTCGCATTTACTCATTTTCAGTAGGTGAGTAATTAGCTATGGGTCTGAAACTTCACCAAGTGAAAGCTCTGCCAAAAGTAGGTGAATGAGTTATTTGAGAAAAATTGGCTATCTGCAATACTTTTAGAGATAATTCGCATTTACTCATTTTGAGTAGGTGAGTAATTAGCTATGGGTCTGAAACTTCACCAAGTGAAAGCTCTCCCAAAAGTAGGTGAATGAGTTATTTGAGAAATATTGGCTATCTGCAATACTTTTAGAGATAATTCACATTTACTCATTTTCAGTTGGTGAGTAATTAGCTATGGGTCTGAAACTTCACCAAGTGAAAGCTCTGCCAAAAGTAGGTGAAGGAGTTATTTGAGAAAAATTGGCTATCTGCAATACTTTTAGAGATAATTCGCATTTACTCATTTTGAGTAGGTGAGTAATTAGCTATGGGTCTGAAACTTCACCGAGTGAAAGCTCTCCCAAAAGTAGGTGAATGAGTTATTTGAGAAAAATTGGCTATCTGCAATACTTTTAGAGATAATTCGCATTTACTCATTTTGAGTAGGTGAGTAATTAGCTATGGGTCTGAAACTTCACCGAGTGAAAGCTCTCCCAAAAGTAGGTGAATGAATTATTTGAGAATAATTGGCTATCTGCAATACTTTTAGAGATAATTCGCATTTACTCATTTTGAGTAGGTGAGTAATTAGCTATGGGTCTGAAACTTCACCGAGTGAAAGCTCTTCCAAAAGTAGGTGAATGATTAATTTGACAAAAATTGGCTATCTGCAATACTTTTAGAGATAATTCGCATTTACTCATTTTGAGTAGGTGAGTAATTAGCTATGGGTCTGAAACTTCACCAAGTGAAAGCTCTCCCAAAAGTAGGTGAATGAGTTATTTGAGAAAAATTGGCTATCTGCAATACTTTTAGAGATAATTCGCATTTACTCATTTTGAGTAGGTGAGTAATTAGCTATGGGTCTGAAACTTCACCAAGTGAAAGCTCTCCCAAAAGTAGGTGAATGAGTTATTTGAGAAAAATTGGCTATCTGCAATACTTTTAGAGATAATTCGTATTTACTCATTTTGAGTAGGTGAGTAATTAGCTAAGGGTCTGAAACTTCACTATGTGAAAGCTCTCCCAAAAGTAGGTGAATGAGTTATTTGAGAAAAATTGGGTATCTGCAATACTTTTAGAGATAATTCGCATTTACTCATTTTCAGTAGGTGAGTAATTAGCTATGGGTCTGAAACTTCACCAAGTGAAAGCTCTGCCAAAAGTAGGTGAATGAGTTATTTGAGAAAAATTGGCTATCTGCAATACTTTTAGAGATAATTCGCATTTACTCATTTTGAGTAGGTGAGTAATTAGCTATGGGTCTGAAACTTCACCAAGTGAAAGCTCTCCCAAAAGTAGGTGAATGAGTTATTTGAGAAAAATTGGCTATCTGCAATACTTTTAGAGATAATTCGCATTTACTCATTTTGAGTAGGTGAGTAATTAGCTATGGGTCTGAAACTTCACCAAGTGAAAGCTCTCCCAAAAGTAGGTGAATGAGTTATTTGAGAAAAATTGGCTATCTGCAATACTTTTAGAGATAATTCACATTTACTCATTTTCAGTTGGTGAGTAATTTGCTATGGGTCTGAAACTTCACCAAGTGAAAGCTCTGCCAAAAGTAGGTGAATGAGTTATTTGAGAAAAATTGGCTATCTGCAATACTTTTAGAGATAATTCGCATTTACTCATTTTGAGTAGGTGAGCAATTAGCTATGGGTCTGAAACTTCACCGAGTGAAAGCTCTCCCAAAAGTAGGTGAATGAATTATTTGAGAATAATTGGCTATCTGCAATACTTTTAGAGATAATTCGCATTTACTCATTTTGAGTAGGTGAGTAATTAGCTATGGGTCTGAAACTTCACCAAGTGAAAGCTCTTCCAAAAGTAGGTGAATGATTAATTTGACAAAAATTGGCTATCTGCAATACTTTTAGAGATAATTCGCATTTACTCATTTTGAGTAGGTGAGTAATTAGCTATGGGTCTGAAACTTCACCAAGTGAAAGCTCTCCCAAAAGTAGGTGAATGAGTTATTTGAGAAAAATTGGCTATCTGCAATACTTTTAGAGATAATTCGCATTTACTCATTTTGAGTAGGTGAGTAATTAGCTATGGGTCTGAAACTTCACCATGTGAAAGCTCTCCCAAAAGTAGGTGAATGAGTTATTTGAGAAAAATTGGCTATCTGCAATACTTTTAGAGATAATTCGCATTTACTCATTTTCAGTAGGTGAGTAATTAGCTATGGGTCTGAAACTTCACCAAGTGAAAGCTCTCCCAAAAGTAGGTGAATGAGTTATTTGAGAAAAACTGGCTATCTGCAATACTTTTAGAGATAATTCGCATTTACTCATTTTGAGTAGGTGAGTAATTAGCTATGGGTCTGAAACTTCACCAAGTGAAAGCTCTCCCAAAAGTAGGTGAATGAGTTATTTGAGAAAAACTGGCTATCTGCAATACTTTTAGAGATAATTCGCATTTACTCATTTTGAGTAGGTGAGTAATTAGCTATGGGTCTGAAACTTCACCAAGTGAAAGCTCTCCCAAAAGTAGGTGAATGATTAATTTAAGAAAAACTGGCTATCTGCAATACTTTTAGAGATAATTCGCATTTACTCATTTTGAGTAGGTGAGTAATTAGCTATGGGTCTGAAACTTCACCAAGTGAAAGCTCTCCCAAAAGTAGGTGAATGAGTTATTTGAGAAAAATTGGCTATCTGCAATACTTTTAGAGATAATTCGCATTTACTCATTTTGAGTAGGTGAGTAATTAGCTATGGGTCTGAAACTTCACCAAGTGAAAGCTCTGCCAAAAGTAGGTGAATGAGTTATTTGAGAAAAATTGGCTATCTGCAATACTTTTAGAGATAATTCGCATTTACTCATTTTGAGTAGGTGAGTAATTAGCTATGGGTCTGAAACTTCACCATGTGAAAGCTCTCCCAAAAGTAGGTGAATGAGTTATTTGAGAAAAATTGGCTATCTGCAATACTTTTAGAGATAATTCGCATTTACTCATTTTCAGTAGGTGAGTAATTAGCTATGGGTCTGAAACTTCACCAAGTGAAAGCTCTGCCAAAAGTAGGTGAATGAGTTATTTGAGAAAAATTGGCTATCTGCAATACTTTTAGAGATAATTCGCATTTACTCATTTTGAGTAGGTGAGTAATTAGCTATGGGTCTGAAACTTCACCAAGTGAAAGCTCTCCCAAAAGTAGGTGAATGAGTTATTTGAGAAATATTGGCTATCTGCAATACTTTTAGAGATAATTCACATTTACTCATTTTCAGTTGGTGAGTAATTAGCTATGGGTCTGAAACTTCACCAAGTGAAAGCTCTGCCAAAAGTAGGTGAAGGAGTTATTTGAGAAAAATTGGCTATCTGCAATACTTTTAGAGATAATTCGCATTTACTCATTTTGAGTAGGTGAGTAATTAGCTATGGGTCTGAAACTTCACCGAGTGAAAGCTCTCCCAAAAGTAGGTGAATGAGTTATTTGAGAAAAATTGGCTATCTGCAATACTTTTAGAGATAATTCGCATTTACTCATTTTGAGTAGGTGAGTAATTAGCTATGGGTCTGAAACTTCACCAAGTGAAAGCTCTCCCAAAAGTAGGTGAATGAATTATTTCAGAATAATTGGCTATCTGCAATACTTTTAGAGATAATTCGCATTTACTCATTTTGAGTAGGTGAGTAATTAGCTATGGGTCTGAAACTTCACCGAGTGAAAGCTCTTCCAAAAGTAGGTGAATGATTAATTTGACAAAAATTGGCTATCTGCAATACTTTTAGAGATAATTCGCATTTACTCATTTTGAGTAGGTGAGTAATTAGCTATGGGTCTGAAACTTCACCAAGTGAAAGCTCTCCCAAAAGTAGGTGAATGAGTTATTTGAGAAAAATTGGCTATCTGCAATACTTTTAGAGATAATTCGCATTTACTCATTTTGAGTAGGTGAGTAATTAGCTATGGGTCTGAAACTTCACCAAGTGAAAGCTCTCCCAAAAGTAGGTGAATGAGTTATTTGAGAAAAATTGGCTATCTGCAATACTTTTAGAGATAATTCGCATTTACTCATTTTGAGTAGGTGAGTAATTAGCTATGGGTCTGAAACTTCACCAAGTGAAAGCTCTGCCAAAAGTAGGTGAATGAGTTATTTGAGAAAAATTGGCTATCTGCAATACTTTTAGAGATAATTCGCATTTACTCATTTTGAGTAGGTGAGTAATTAGCTATGGGTCTGAAACTTCACTATGTGAAAGCTCTCCCAAAAGTAGGTGAATGAGTTATTTGAGAAAAATTGGCTATCTGCAATACTTTTAGAGATAATTCGCATTTACTCATTTTCAGTAGGTGAGTAATTAGCTATGGGTCTGAAACTTCACCAAGTGAAAGCTCTGCCAAAAGTAGGTGAATGAGTTATTTGAGAAAAATTGGCTATCTGCAATACTTTTAGAGATAATTCGCATTTACTCATTTTGAGTAGGTGAGTAATTAGCTATGGGTCTGAAACTTCACCAAGTGAAAGCTCTCCCAAAAGTAGGTGAATGAGTTATTTGAGAAAAATTGGCTATCTGCAATACTTTTAGAGATAATTCGCATTTACTCATTTTGAGTAGGTGAGTAATTAGCTATGGGTCTGAAACTTCACCAAGTGAAAGCTCTCCCAAAAGTAGGTGAATGAGTTATTTGAGAAAAATTGGCTATCTGCAATACTTTTAGAGATAATTCACATTTACTCATTTTCAGTTGGTGAGTAATTTGCTATGGGTCTGAAACTTCACCAAGTGAAAGCTCTGCCAAAAGTAGGTGAATGAGTTATTTGAGAAAAATTGGCTATCTGCAATACTTTTAGAGATAATTCGCATTTACTCATTTTGAGTAGGTGAGTAATTAGCTATGGGTCTGAAACTTCACCGAGTGAAAGCTCTCCCAAAAGTAGGTGAATGAGTTATTTGAGAAAAATTGGCTATCTGCAATACTTTTAGAGATAATTCGCATTTACTCATTTTGAGTAGGTGAGTAATTAGCTATGGGTCTGAAACTTCACCGAGTGAAAGCTCTCCCAAAAGTAGGTGAATGAATTATTTGAGAATAATTGGCTATCTGCAATACTTTTAGAGATAATTCGCATTTACTCATTTTGAGTAGGTGAGTAATTAGCTATGGGTCTGAAACTTCACCAAGTGAAAGCTCTTCCAAAAGTAGGTGAATGATTAATTTGACAAAAATTGGCTATCTGCAATACTTTTAGAGATAATTCGCATTTACTCATTTTGAGTAGGTGAGTAATTAGCTATGGGTCTGAAACTTCACCAAGTGAAAGCTCTCCCAAAAGTAGGTGAATGAGTTATTTGAGAAAAATTGGCTATCTGCAATACTTTTAGAGATAATTCGCATTTACTCATTTTGAGTAGGTGAGTAATTAGCTATGGGTCTGAAACTTCACCAAGTGAAAGCTCTTCCAAAAGTAGGTGAATGATTAATTTGACAAAAATTGGCTATCTGCAATACTTTTAGAGATAATTCGCATTTACTCATTTTGAGTAGGTGAGTAATTAGCTATGGGTCTGAAACTTCACCAAGTGAAAGCTCTCCCAAAAGTAGGTGAATGAGTTATTTGAGAAAAATTGGCTATCTGCAATACTTTTAGAGATAATTCGCATTTACTCATTTTGAGTAGGTGAGTAATTAGCTATGGGTCTGAAACTTCACCAAGTGAAAGCTCTCCCAAAAGTAGGTGAATGAGTTATTTGAGAAAAATTGGCTATCTGCAATACTTTTAGAGATAATTCGCATTTACTCAAAAGCTCTCCCAAAAGTAGGTGAATGAGTTATTTGAGAAAAATTGGCTATCTGCAATACTTTTAGAGATAATTCGCATTTACTCATTTTGAGTAGGTGAGTAATTAGCTATGGGTCTGAAACTTCACCAAGTGAAAGCTCTCCCAAAAGTAGGTGAATGAGTTATTTGAGAAAAATTGGCTATCTGCAATACTTTTAGAGATAATTCGCATTTACTCATTTTGAGTAGGTGAGTAATTAGCTATGGGTCTGAAACTTCACCAAGTGAAAGCTCTCCCAAAAGTAGGTGAATGAGTTATTTGAGAAAAATTGGCTATCTGCAATACTTTTAGAGATAATTCGCATTTACTCATTTTGAGTAGGTGAGTAATTAGCTATCGGTCTGAAACTTCACCGAGTGAAAGCTCTCCCAAAAGTAGGTGAATGAGTTATTTGAGAAAAATTGGCTATCTGCAATACTTTTAGAGATAATTCGCATTTACTCATTTTGAGTAGGTGAGTAATTAGCTATGGGTCTGAAACTTCACCGAGTGAAAGTTCTCCCAAAAGTAGGTGAATGAATTATTTGAGAATAATTGGCTATCTGCAATACTTTTAGAGATAATTCGCATTTACTCATTTTGAGTAGGTGAGTAATTAGCTATGGGTCTGAAACTTCAAGTGAAAGCTCTTCCAAAAGTAGGTGAATGATTAATTTGACAAAAATTGGCTATCTGCAATACTTTTAGAGATAATTCGCATTTACTCATTTTGAGTAGGTGAGTAATTAGCTATGGGTCTGAAACTTCACCAAGTGAAAGCTCTCCCAAAAGTAGGTGAATGAGTTATTTGAGAAAAATTGGCTATCTGCAATACTTTTAGAGATAATTCGCATTTACTCATTTTGAGTAGGTGAGTAATTAGCTATGGGTCTGAAACTTCACCAAGTGAAAGCTCTCCCAAAAGTAGGTGAATGAGTTATTTGAGAAAAATTGGCTATCTGCAATACTTTTAGAGATAATTCGCATTTACTCATTTTGAGTAGGTGAGTAATTAGCTATGGGTCTGAAACTTCACCATGTGAAAGCTCTCCCAAAAGTAGGTGAATGAGTTATTTGAGAAAAATTGGCTATCTGCAATACTTTTAGAGATAATTCGCATTTACTCATTTTCAGTAGGTGAGTAATTAGCTATGGGTCTGAAACTTCACCAAGTGAAAGCTCTCCCAAAAGTAGGTGAATGAGTTATTTGAGAAAAATTGGCTATCTGCAATACTTTTAGAGATAATTCGCATTTACTCATTTTGAGTAGGTGAGTAATTAGCTATGGGTCTGAAACTTCACCAAGTGAAAGCTCTCCCAAAAGTAGGTGAATGAGTTATTTGAGAAAAATTGGCTATCTGCAATACTTTTACAGATAATTCGCATTTACTCATTTTGAGTAGGTGAGTAATTAGCTATGGGTCTGAAACTTCACCAAGTGAAAGCTCTCCCAAAAGTAGGTGAATGAGTTATTTGAGAAAAATTGGCTATCTGCAATACTTTTAGAGATAATTCACATTTACTCATTTTCAGTAGGTGAGTAATTAGCTATGGGTCTGAAACTTCACCAAGTGAAAGCTCTGCCAAAAGTAGGTGAATGAGTTATTTGAGAAAAATTGGCTATCTGCAATACTTTTAGAGATAATTCGCATTTACTCATTTTGAGTAGGTGAGTAATTAGCTATGGGTCTGAAACTTCACCAAGTGAAAGCTCTCCCAAAAGTAGGTGAATGAGTTATTTGAGAAAAATTGGCTATCTGCAATACTTTTAGAGATAATTCGCATTTACTCATTTTGAGTAGGTGAGTAATTAGCTATGGGTCTGAAACTTCACCAAGTGAAAGCTCTCCCAAAAGTAGGTGAATGAGTTATTTGAGAAAAATTGGCTATCTGCAATACTTTTAGAGATAATTCGCATTTACTCATTTTGAGTAGGTGAGTAATTAGCTATGGGTCTGAAACTTCACCATGTGAAAGCTCTTTGGGATAGCTGCTCTGCAGAGATACCCTGAAGATAAAAAATTTCGTCGAAATCGCTCTATGTAGCACGGTTTTCGAAATATTAGCATTTTTGTGTTTTGCAATTTTTGAGCAAAAATTCGAAAATTCAAAATGGCCGCCATTTTTGGCAAGATAAAATTTTTTTGAAAATTGGCATGGCTACTCTGCAGAGATACCCAGTGGGTCAAAAATTTCGTCGAAATCGCTCTATCTAGCACGGTTTTTGAGATATAAGCATTTTTGTGTTTTGCAATTTTGCGAAAAATTCGAAAATTCAAAATGGCCGCCATTTTTTGCGAGAAATTTTTTGTTTGAAAATTGGCATGGCTACTCTGCAGAGATACCCTGTGGGTCAAAAATTTCGTCGAAATCGCTCTATCTAGCAGGGTTTTTGAGATATAAACATTTTTATGTTTTGCAATTTTTGCGAAAAATTCGAAAATTCAAAATGGCCGCCATTTTTTTGAAAATTGGCATGGCTACTCTGCAGATATACCCTGTGGGTCAAAAATTTCGTCGAAATCGCTCTATCTAGCAGGGTTTTCGAGATATAAGCATTTTTATGTTTTGCAATTTTTGCGAAAAATTCGAAAATTCAAAATGGCCGCCATTTTTGGCGAGACAAAAATTTTTTCAAAATTGGGATAACTACTCTGCAGAGATACCCTGTGGGTCAAAAATTTCGTCGAAATTGCTCTATCTAGCACGGTTTTTGAGATATAAGCATTTTTGTGTTTTGCAATTTTTGCGAAAATTTCGAAAATTCAAAATGGCCGCCATTTTGGGCGAGATAAAAATTTTTTGAAAATTGGGAAAACTACTCCGCAGAGATACCCTACGGGTCAAAAATTTCGTCGAAATCGCTCTATCTAGCACGGTTTTCGAGATATAAGCATTTTTGTGTTTTCCTTATTTGGAAAATTCGTAATGATTAATTAATCATTAATTACTCGGCCATTTCTTGACCAATCAATGCCAAAATCTAATGATTTCCAGATTTTAATAGAATGAATGTATTTGCCAAGTTTCAGGTGAATTGATAAAATTCCTTTCAAGTTATCATCCGGACAAGCTTCCCCATCGAAAAAAGACATTTTTGGTCATGTGACCTCTCTGATTGGTTGAAATGTCACTGCAGCATATTCAAAAAAATTCCCCAAGGCTACTGCCTAAACCTGCCAAATTTGAAAAGAATCCGCCTAACGGTTACAGAGTTATAAGGAAAACAAAATGCGGAGCCGGCGGAGCCGGAAGCTCTCCCATACACAAACAAGCGTCCCTTGCGGGACGCTTAATTCCGAAACTACATTCGAGCAGCAGTTAATGCTTTTGTGATAGGTCATGTGACTCCGTTTTTATATAAACAACCGTGTTTTGAATGTACAGAAATCTTTTTTATTTCACATTTCTTCCGTGTAATACAGTTTTGAATGCAAAAACGTGGCCAACAAGAAATAAAGCAAATGGTTGGATCCCATTATTTCTGTAGGTTTTAAGTCTGTAAATATGGAGATATTTGTTGTTTTCATCTATTATCGCCCATCGGCGCGGATACCCGGGTACCCGCCCGCTGAAACCACTGCATACCCGGTCCTACTAAAAAGGGTTTATTGAGAACACTAGTTTATACATATATACAAATCTCCTCAATCTAAGGGCCACTTGTGGATCTGCTGAGCAGCCACTACCGAGCCCAATTGGTAAAGATCTGAATCAGCCCAAGCCCCACCCTTCAGATAGAACTATGTGAAGGTATTACGTGACTTCAGTGGCAGGCTGACAAGACTGTATCCAAGGAAACTCCCGACTGGAAGACCTTAGAAGCATCAACGGCCCTGACATCATTGGCTTTAACCTGATGTAAAGTGTGGGCCTCCTGGTCAGAGAACTCATAACATAGGATCACAGTCTGCTTGATCCAACAGGAGATAGTGGCAGGTGAGATGTCTTTGTCAAAAGCTTTCTTAAAGGAGACAAAAACCACCTCCTTATTCTGCCCGAGGTCCTGTCCAGATAGTAGCGCAATGCTCTGACTGGACAGAGGGACCTGTCAGACTTGAGGGATCTAAACAGAGTTGGGGCCAGGGCTGTTATACCCCTGGGGCCACACTGTCTGGACCCTCTTTGGCCAGCTGATTCTTGGGGAGAAAGCTGGGTGACGGGTACAGGGACACCTTGACCAGTCGGAATGGTGTCTAATATTTCTGTTTTGCCAAGCCTGTATCTCACTTCTACTCTTGCCCGACCACAGGGCCAAGAGGAAAACTGTCTTGAAGGTCAAATGCTTCAAGGACACCTCTTTAATTGGTTCAACATGACCCTTGTCAGCTGGTGCAAAAACCAGGGAGAGGTTCCAGGAGGGGATTCCCTTCTCGCCTTTGGGTCTGTCTCAGTGGAAACTATCCAGGAGACGAGTGAGATTTTCATCCTTACTGATATTGATGGGCGAATTTCCCAGTCTATCAGCGATGTCTGACCTGTAACCATCAATGGTGCTGGGCTGCAACTTCCTGTACTGAAATAGGTACATAAGGAAGTCAGCAACTAACTTTACAGGGGGTGCCCCGAAGTCCACCTGATGAATGATACATCACTTGTAAAAATGGCCCACTTGCCTCATAGACTGATCTGATTGATCCCCTTTGAGGAGCCTCAACTCTTGCTGCCACTGCCTCAGATAAGCCCTGCTCCTCGATTGCTGAGGCTCTAGGAGCCCTGCATGGATATTAAGGTTTGTCAGATTTCTGTGAGGGATCTGATTGAATGGCTGTCAACAGGTTGGGCATATTGGGCAGGCTCAGTGGGATTTGGCTGAACGTAGCCACTAGATCCCCAAACCAAGGCATGTTGGGCCACCCCGGAGCAATCAGAATGATTCTCTTGCATGGGGAGTATTGCAACTTCTCCACCACTTTGCCCAATATGGCTGATGGTGGGAAGGTGTATGCTTTCAGATCCTACCATGGCCGACTGAGCGCATCCACTGCTGTGGCCAGGGGATCTGGTACCGGTGACACAAACACAGGCAACCTGTTGTTGAACCTCGTGGCAAATAAGTCTATTTGGGCCGGTGCCACCTGCTGCATAGAGTGGAAGACCTCTGGAAGGAGAAACCACTGTTTGGATGGTCTGGCCTAGCCTGGATAGCTTGTCTGCTACCACATTCGGCCGGCCTGGAATGTGTCGTGCTTTAGAGTCACTTGTTTCCTGGTACACCAGGTCAAAATTCTCCATAGTAGTGCACAAAGTGGGCACGACCTCATGTCTCCTTCCTTGTTTATGTATGACACTACTGTGGTGTTGTGAGTTGCTACAGGTACTATCTTGTTGAGCAAAGGTCTTGGAACTCCTTTAAGGCCAGAAAGACTGCTTTAAGTTCTAGATAGTTTATATGCAGCTTGCTTCCCGGAGGGGACCAGGTTGCTCTTGCAAGTGCTCGTCTAAGCGGGCGCCCCACCCTTCTATTGATGCGTCTGTAATTATTTGCAGAGCATGTTTTATTGGGTGTAATGGTTGGACTGTAAGTACATTGTCTTCCTTCAGCCATCATTGTAAAGGGGGTGCAAGGACCTGGGGGTTGGGATCACCTTTTCCAGTGATTCTGGGGCCCTCCAGTTGTGTTTGTGATGCCACTGAATGAGTCTCATATGAAGTTGGCCTACATGAACTTGCTTTTCTGTAGCTGTTAGTAAGCCTATCACGGACCTGAATTCCCGGACCGGGCAAGCCGGTAGGGATAGCAATTTCAGCATTTTCTCTTGACGGTTCTGCTACCGGTCTGGAGTCAGTCGGACCGGATCAGACCTGAGGTCGAACTGGTAGCCTACAAAATTGAAGTCTTGTTTGGGCTCCAGCTCTGAATTCTCTAAGTTCACCAGCCAACCTAGTTGCTGACACATTATTTACTAGTTCCTGTGTATGTTGGAGACAAGCCTGGTGGGATCTGGCTCTCATCAACCAGTCGTCTAGGTACTGGTGGTTTCTTAAATCCTTATGTATGGCCATCAATTCACCTCCTTTGGTATCACGATGAACTCCAAAGGTGCTGTGGACAAACCGAAAGGCAGGGCCTTGAACTGGTATGCCCGACCTTGGATGTGAAATCTCAGGCATTTCCTGTATTGTTCTTGTATAGGTATATGGACATAGGTATCCCTCCTTCAACAATTGTACTACCTAGGGTCCAGCCCCCAAGGTTTCCTAAGTTCCCAAAGAGGGCTTAGTCTGGACCCTACAGGCAGATTGTGTGCCACATTTGGGACATTTGGTATTCTGACAATATTTTCTGTCTCTCCGGACACTGGTCCGGTCTGGTGACAATGATCCAAGTTAACAGTCTCTCTGTTCTTATTGTGGTCCGGTGGGGCTGACACAACTTTTCATATCAATAGACTCTTTGCCCCGGGCCAGCAGCCTGCAAGGTGCAGCATTTACAGAGCAATTGTCAATTGTGAGATGTCTGACCCCTGGCCGGACATGATGACAAAATTTATTATCTCTCCAGTCAAGTCCAGCACCGATAACAGGTTGTTGAGAGGTGTGATAAGGGAAGGTTGCCTGGCAGTAGCTTGGAACACTGTCATATCACTGTCATATCCCCAAGACCACTGACTGATCTAAGAATTCTCTGTAACCAAATTTACTTTAGGCAACTCTGTCCAGTACCAGGACTCCATACCCAGTACTTTACTGTAACCAGTAATTTTCTGTAACCGGCAAAAAACTGGGAGGCTGGGGTCACCAATGAATTTAGACAGCTACTGGTCTATATTTAGCCAGCTTTTTTTAAACAGCTTTTTTTTTTGTGTGTGTGTAACCAGTTAACAGTAAGGGCTGTTTGTAGCACCCTGTTTGTAAACTCGTAACTGGTAGGTTGAAGCAAGTGTACAAGGCTGTGCAGCCAGTACCAGCCGATACACTCTGTAACCAGTTGTTGAAGCAAGTGTACAAGGCTGTGTAGCAAGTACCAGCCGGTACACTCTGTAACCAGTAGCCGAAGCAAGTCTACAAGGCTGTGTAGCCAGTACCAGCCGATACACTCTGTAACCAGTTGTTGAAGCAAGTGTACAAGGCTGTGTAGCCAGTACCAGCCGGTACACTCTGTAACCAGTTATTGAAGCAAGTGTACAGGACTGTGAAGTCGGTACCTGTCAGTACACTCTGAAACCAGTTGTGGGAGCAAGTGTACAGGGCTGTGTAGCCGGTACACTGTAACCAGTTGTTAAAGCTACTGCATAAGGTTGTGTAGTCGGTCGGTGCACTGTAACCAGTTGTTGAAGTAACTGTACAAGGCTGTTTAGCCGGTAGTCGGTCGGTACATTCTGTAACCAGTTGTTGAAGTAAATGTACTTACAACTATCTTGTATTGAAATCAGCTGGCTGTAGGTTTCCGCCATTAATAAAGTATTTCTTTTGAACGCACGTCTAATTTTGTAGATTTGACAGTTGCTGGGAAAGCCCTTATGATCTATATTTAGAAACAATTGTTGGTCGGTGTGTCACATGACCAGCTTGCTGGTCGAAGGGACAACGTGATTGGCTGATTGGAGATGACGATCAGCTTCGTGACCTGGTCGGTGAATCACGTGACCAACTTCGGGGAAATGCCCTCACTGGACGCGTTCTTTCTTTATATGACAGTAAACGTGAGCTGACTGGTCGACTGATGCTTGTAGCAGAGAAGTCTGTACCAGTGTGCTGGAGGTGAATTTCAGGAACTAAAAACTGGAGTCACAGTAGACATGAGTGCAAGGAATGCACTTCCGACCTTCTTGTTCGGTGGATCACGTGATAAACTTCGTGACCTAGTCGGTGCATCACGTGACCAGCTTCGTGATTTGGCCAGAAGGACACACGATTGGCTAACTGGAGATGACGTCAGTATTCGCGTTCTTTGTGTGATGCTTTACCGGCAACTTACAGTCCACAAAACCCCACTACCGACAACAAGGCCAGGTCTGCAAAGCAGGGACTGGAATCACAGTAGAGGTGAGTTCTGAAGAATGCACTTCCGACCTTCCTGGTCGGTGAAACACTTGACCAGCTTCGTGGTTGGTCGGAAGGACACACGATTGGCTGACTGGATATGACGTCAGAGGTCGCGTTCTTTTGTGCTGGCCGGTCGGCTGATGCTTTAAAAGCAGAGAAGCCTGGACCAGTGCGCTCTGTAGATGAAGTCCTGGCCGGTCTGAAGTCGATTCTTCTTCTCAGCCGGCTGTACACTCAAACCAGTTTCTTGGCCATCCACTGCCCTTACTACCGACACAAGTGCCGGGTCCACAAGGGAGGGACTGAGAGTGATTAAAGATGAAGTTCCTTCTATGTAAATACTAGCTGAGGTCGGCTGAACATGGGCTTGCCGGTCGACTAATGCTTTACAGCAAAGATGTCTGGACCAGTGCGCTCTGAAGAAATCTGAAGAATTCATCTCTTGCTTCTGATGAAAAAAACACTAAATACTTGAGCTAGGCTGGTGTGACTGATGCTTTACAGCAGAGAAGTTGGTACCAGTGCGCTCTGAAGAATGCACCTCTTGGGGAATTCCTTCTATTTGCAGGGTTCAAAACTACGTAGATTGAAGTTGTCCGTGATTTCTATTCGTAGTACTAGAAAAGACATTTCTATGGTGATTGAACTGGAAGTTACAGAAGGTACATGCAACAAAAGACACGGATAAAAATACCTGTAAGTAGTATATCCATTATTTCCTTAATATTGTCGATCTGCCCCTAACAACACCATGGTTGAATGGGAGGAAACTAGAAAAAATGGCTGCCTTCATAATTCATATTTCTCGTCTTACTGCCCTATCATCAACACTAAATTGAGTCAGCTAGGGAGCGTTTCCAGCAGATTTCTTAATGTATATCCGTGCTTGCTATGTAGGTAACACTTAAATTAACAATAAATTATTTGCAAATAAGGTAGAAAATCCATCATAATGCACACTTTTCCTTAAAATATCTGGAGATTGTTGAAAGCACGTCTGCACAGTACACGCGCCAAACAAAAAAGATGATATGACGTCATGTTGTCTAGACAGGAAGGAAGTACCATGCGCCACCTAGCGAATGCACAGTACTGGGACCGGCCAGCCGGTGGAAACACAGGACGTCTTTTTCTGGCGTTTGGCGGGCCGGTCTGCGCTGACCGGATTAGCAATTGTCCACTGGATAGGAAGTATTAACGTAATAAAACTGCAATTTTAAAAGTAGGTGAACAATATACTGGAAAGGAGTAGGCTAAGTGCAGTACTTCTGAAGATATAAGACATTACTCTTGCAATAATTTAGCTAAAATTATGGAGGTAATTCTTACTCACTTATATAGCACAACAGACCTATCATCTTGTAGAAAGTAGCTGAATAACACATTTTAACAATATACTCTAAATGCAATATAGTGTCAGAAGCCATTTACTCAAATCAGATAAATGTGCTACTAGGCCCCCCCCCCCCCCCCCCCCCCAAAAAAAAAAAAAAAAATAATAATAATAATAATAAAATAAAATAAATAATTTGAACAAGTAAGTTACCAAAAATGTATAAATGCAGCAGTTTTAGAGAAATCTGTGTGACACACTAATGGCTGATTCATACCAGTGGTATAAATCAACAGGAGGGTTCATATTGCACCGAATCAGGATCTGTATCAAGATCGGTCAGGATCTAAATCTGCACGAATCTGTATCAAGATCGGCCAGGATCTAAATCTGCACGAATCTTTTTTCTAATTTTCACCCGGATTTTACACCGAATCAATAAACCAAGCAGACAATTGTACAGAAAAGTTAACAGCAGTGAAAGTTTCCCCTGTAAACAAACCATAAAGCATGTACAGGAAATATATATACACATGTACCCGTATATTATAAAATTTGTGGCTTTGTTGCCTCACAGTAAAATGTGTCAAAGCCAAATGGAGTTTAAATACTTGCCAGACTAACTGCTGTCAAAAATGTGAGTTTTATAGCTTATTTATTGCTTTCTCCACTACAAAGTTGTCTCTCTGATATTTTTATGTCAAAACAAGTGGAAAACTGTAAAACAAAATGTGCAGCTTTTGGACGAATTATTCGCTGCAATATGAATGGAAAATGTTAAAAATACGGCACGAATTAAGTGACAGATTCGGCCGAATATACGGATACGTTGCAGTATGAATCAGCCATAACTGACACACCCCGTCAGAGGATGCATTTCAAAATCTCCTGAGGCTAAATAAAGCCCAGTGGGAGATTAAAATATGGATTTAAGAAATGGAACTTCCTCACTGGGATTTTGAAAACAATCTCTGATTAAAAAAAACATTGCATATCACACATTATGACCTCGACATATTACAATCGTGATACTTATAAGTTATAACCATACAATAATTTTTAGCATAATCATTCGATATACACATTTGTGCTTTAAATAGCAAATAAAAAGTTACTTTATTTTTCCCCTGTTACAAAATTACACCAGCAGTGTACCAGACTGCATATTCAGTGAAACCCATTTTTTTTTCTTAAACTTGAAGAAATGTTTCTCCAAGATTGTATTATCAAATAATATAATTCAATAAACACAACTTCATACACAACTACATATAAATGTGTTTCTCTGAAATATTTTTTGTAAAACCATGACTATTGTCACTTGCAGGAAATTACAATTTTGTGTCAGGCACAACTGGTTCATTTCCTTTGCAGAAATTGAGCATAATTTTCCACACACACTAATTTTTAATGTTTTATAGTACATTTGTAACGAGAAGTATAGAGTTATTCATGGATTGTTAATTTGTTACACATGTGTACTTGTTACAAATTACTACAGTAATTTAATATCAATTGAATGCTAAGTATCAATTAAAGCTTGTTTCTTAGAAGCATGGAAAAAAAATTCAAAGTCAGACTTCTGTTGCTAGTCTGGGGACCATTTCATTCTGTAGAGTATTTATAAAATGATCTTGTACAGCTAAGAGTGCAGCAACAGCTCTATCTGACTAAAAACTTACACATGTATACTGCTTACAGAACTCACAAGACAATGAGATGTTACTATTTAATGGATTACTATAAAAGCCAACACAGAATGGGGTGTTAAAGACTTACTTGTGCTGTGCTCCACATCACCCATGTTTTTGTAAGCGCAAATAACCCCCACCACATTCTCACATTATTGCCAATAAATTAATAAACTACTAGTATCTTCATCAAAAATTTAAAATCCAATAATAGGTCTACTTTCATTACTTTTACCCATTTTCAATAAAATTTTCCTCATTTCAGCAGTTATTTTACATTTTATTGTGTAGGGATTTATTTACATCAACCACACTTTACTTCCAGTTGGTGTATGCTGAAATTTGAGTACCTAGATATGGATCATTTTTTTGGAATACCAGGCTGGTATTTTATTGTTTTAAATGCTCATCCCCAAGTTGATATACCGGTATATGGTCACATAGCCATGGTTGCTCAAGACCATGGCAGTGGTAATTAGTAGGGGTATTAGATAATTACAAACAACTACGCAAGACAAATAAACCAAATTTTCACAAACTCTGTTGCACCACAACCAGTCAAACTGATGATGAGAGACTTATTTTAGCATCAATTTGCAATTTTGCTGTTATCAGCATACTTGTGATTGAACAGTTACACAATGTCACAAAACTTTTGCAAAATACAAAGATTACAGTAACTTCATTACCTGATCCAGTTTATTTTTTGTAATGCATCATTTTGTACAACTGATACTCCAGAACTAAATAAACCATAGCTTGTAAAACATATCTCTACAGCATCTTAATGAGACTCTAAACATTAATTAACCCAACACATTGTCACCACAAGCTTTCATAAGACTGCTGTGAAAGAGCACAACTTTATTGATTGTCACAATGGTCGAGACTCTTACTGGCCCCTAGAAATCAATTCCTGAAATGAAAACACACAAAGACTTTATTTCAAACACGCATTTTCACAATGAGTTGGAAGTCACATGCCCAGCAGTCATAATCTTTGTGCACACATTTTCATTATTTCCCATAAAACATATGGAAACAAAATGTTCAATATACATGTTTTAAATCTGAATTATATTCAAAAAGTTCAACAGGGAAATTATTGAATGCTGTTTTTATCCCTGAAGCTTCTGGTAGGAAAATGTTCAATTTTCACAAATGGTTTCGGAACCTACCTGAAAAACAATTTTTTAAAAACTTCACAGAATATAGATCCAATGGCGGCATTGAGGAACTGTTAATAATTATGTGTAATCAACCATTACAAAAGGGATGGACAACATGTCTGATCACCTTCCTGGACCACCCAAATGCAAAGATTGTCACAAAGCCATCTAGAATTCACAAATGTCTCTGAACCCTTTTTGCTCCATTTCAAAGTTGTTCAGGAATGCCATCAGGCAATGCGGAACATGAGTATAAACAGTTTTCAAGCAACTTAATATAAGAGTCTTTTCAAACTGCAGATCATATTAAGCAATTTAAATGAAAACTGGACTATTGCTTTTGAATAGCAAAACTTTTGTGGGAAATGGTTGGTAGTTCTGACTCCATCAAATGACAAAAGCAATAAGCAAGAATAAAAAAATTTCCAGGATTGAAATATGTTTTCAGAAAATGGCAGCTATCACAATATTACTGTTGGTAGAAAATTCATGCTGTAAATCGGTTCTGAGATAATGGTGAAAAATTTAACATAACCAAAGGGGATTGCGGCAATAGATACCTATTAAATTTGAATGCTGCCCGGCCCTGAAAGTCTGTCAAATAGCCATAAGTCTTCTGTTTCTGATGAATCGATAATATTAATTTAACCCCCCCCCCCCCCCCCCCCCCCCCACTAAAAAACTTTTTATTCTTCTTAATTCTACTTTTGAGTTTGGAAAAGTATCAGTTACCCCACCCAAATGTGTAATGAAAATTAAATTAATGCCACAATCTAAGATAGTGACACTAAGGGCGGCAGCATTTCCAATTTCCAAAACCGATTGTCGCTGAACAAAACAGAATGAAAAATGGAAATTTCCTGATGTGGTCCGTGACTATTAATATGTGTTAAATAATTTTTTTACAGCCTTTTAAAAATGTTGCCTTAAAATACTCACTCGAGCAATATTGTGTAAAAAATTTAATACATTCAGTCATAAAAGTCAAAGAACTGTAAATGTAAAAATATAAAGTAAACAGAAAATACCTTGGTGTATTCCCAGAGTTTTTAAGGTAATTATATAACCAACCAATCAGAAGTTTGCATACATAATGTAAAGTATGGAGTGAGGCAGAAATTTGCCAAAAGCTTTTAGTTTATATTTTGCTTATATTTGTCTAAAGTGACATTCAAATGAAGCATTATTCTGCCATTTGTTCACGTGTCTCATAACCACATGACAACAGGATGATCCTATCTTCTGTTACACCCTTAAAAGGGGAAAGTTTTTCTCCAGGGACAAAAATCTCATTTCAGCCTTGGCATATTTGTAGGTGTTACCTGGAAGTAAAAATAAACCCAACTAGCTGCTGAGGTATTGCAAACCATCTGACTGATAGTGAAACACTCTCTAAACTACGAAAGCCTGGAACCGCCATCCAAATTCAAAATATGAAATATGCTATTTGGAATTCCAAATACGTATTCGGAATTCCAAATACGTATTCGGAATTCCAAATACAGTATTTGGAATTCCATATACGCTATTCGGAATTCCAAATATGTATTTGGAATTCCAAATACCCTATTCGGAATTCCAAATACGTATTTGGAATTCCAAATACGCTATTCGGAATTCCAAATATGTATTTGGAATTCCAAATACCCTATTCGGAATTCCAAATACGTATTTGGAATTCTAAATATGTATTTGGAATTCCAAATACCCTATTCGGAATTCCAAATACGTATTTGGAATTCCAAATACCTTATTCGGAATTCCAAATACGTATTTGGAATTCCAAATATGCTATTCGGAATTCCAAATACGTATTTGGAATTCCAAATACCCTATTCGGAATTCCAAATATGACCCAAATACATATTTATACTTATTTAGTAAGTCGATAGCATGGTCGGTTGGGAGGGCCTCACCTCACCGCTTAGTATGCAGGTCAGTTACTAGGGACTACAAGTGAACTGTAATATTAAGACAAAGGTGGCCTTAAACAGGACTCTAGTCGGTCCCATAGGTCGGTTGCCGGTGTCTTGACCAAAGATGTAGGGAATGTTTATTGCTATGAAAACGTGTGCAAAATTGCCAAGTGATTGAAAAATCATAAAGATGCTCTAAATCTTGAAATATTGCACAAAAGATATATGGCTAGGAAAGCTAGCCTGATAGTAATTTTGACCTAGTTTCAAAAACAAAATGGCTGCCATATCACATGTTTAATGTTAAATGGGGTTATCTTATTACAAAAGACCTTATATCTCCCTTATCCTTGCTCCTAGGGGTTCGGACTGTGAACAGTTTTCAAAGGTGTTATGTGACTTGCAATGGCAAGCTGATAAAAGTTGCTCTAAGGAGACTCCTGACTGGAACACCTGATCAGAGAACTCATAGCACAGGATCACAGTCTGCTTGATAATGGCAGGGGAGTGCCTGACTGGTGCCTGGCTGACAATGCCGTTAGCCAAGACCTTCACTATGCCGGTTTCACCAGCAAAGACCTTCACAGCCTACAACTGTGGTGACATCTGAGAGACCCTTCATACCACCAATTCAGCCTGCTACCGGTTCCAGTGTTGTGCAGTCTACTGGACCAGTCATTCAGGTCTCTAGCAGTCAGACTCAGCCTACTACTGGTTCCAGTGATCCAGCTTTTAGCCTTCCGGTGATTTAACCTGGTGATTTATTTTTTGTCAATTTAATTGTGCATTATATATAGGTTTATGTGAATTTAATTGTGCATAATATGCTGGTTTATTTAAAAGAAAGTTTACCAAGAATCCAAAGATATTTTTTTCATCTTAACCCTAAAGAAGCTTCTGTTTGATGAGATGGGGGTAGGCTCTCGTGGTCGTGGACAGGATTAACAAGGATGTTCTCCACCCGGGGGAGGGGAAGATTTCCAGGGGGAGAATTTACCTTTACACCAGTCTACGAAGCTGCTAGTGGAAGCCAGATTGTTATTGTCCCTGTGAGATGTCTTTGCCTCAGTCTTACAGTCACATCACCAAGTAGCACACTGCTACCAGTTACAGTGATATGCAAAACCTTCAAGTCACCGGACTGGCTGTTCAGAAAACACCAGTCAGACTCTTACTGGCAAGAGTGTCCGGCCCATATCTTCATTGGTTGGTGCTGCTCTCTCACAGGACCCAGATTCTGACCTGGAGTGGCATAGCTATCCATCCTCCCCTGCTCAATTCATGGAGGAAGAGGGCGAGGTATCTGATCAGGATACTGCTATACCAGAGCAAGAACTGGACCAACAGCTGAGTGATGAGCAGAACTACTGGGAGCCCATCAGAGGGGTCAGGTCCTTCATAGGGTGGCACCAGGTTCAGCCTCATCTCAACGTGACAATCCCCTTGCCAGTTCCAGGACAAAGCCAACTGGTGAAGTCCCTTCAGATGACTGGCTGTGTAGCAAGATGGAGAAATTCAACATCGCTCTCACTGAAGGCTACTTTACCTGTGGTTCTGAAACTTTGATGAAACTCTCTGTAATATTTCAAGACTTAGAGCATCTTTATCGTATTCAAAAAATCGCCTATGGGGGTCATTTTATTTTCAAAATGAGGCTACAAATTTGCACAGACATGTTTTCATAGCCATAAACATCCCCTACATATTTGGTGAAAATATCTTCATAAATTAATGAGATATTAAGATTTATCTAAAAAGTTTAACATGACGAAGGGATGCACAGACAGACGCATGTATGGAAGGCATATCATAACCCCCTGACCACATCTTTCAGCCACTGGTGAGAGATTAAAAAAGATCATCATCATGAACATCAAATCAATGACATGGTTCCTTTTAGGAGGTTTATTTCCAGGGATTGAACTCATACCTCTCTATCTCTACCTCAGAGCAGGTCTGTAAAAAAGGGGAGGGGCAAGTTTGGTATTCTGCCGACATAGGTGACCAACCTATGGGACTGGCTACAGTCCTGTTTAAGGATACCTTTGTCTTAATATTACAGTTCAATTGTAGTCCCTAGTAACTGACCTGCCTACCAAGCGGTAGTTATTCTACCAAACTGTCCATTGGATAGGATGTATTAACGCAATAAAATTAAATTTTTATAAGTTAATACCTTACCTAATGAACAGGTGAGGTCCTCCCAACTGACCATGCTATGGACTTACTAAATAAGTATAAATATGTATTTGCATCTGAATAGGTTTAGACGATGAAAATAGATGCTGTGATGTCACACTATCCAGACAGGAAGGAAGTACCATGCTCCACCTAGCATAGTACTAGACTGGTTCTGCTAGTAGATAATATGGGAAGGATGACTCTGTCATTTGGAGGGACCATATTTGAAATTGTATTTAGAATTCCGAATAGCATATTTGGAATTCCAAATACGAATTTGGAATTCCGAATAGGGTATTTGGAATTCTAAATACGTATTTGGAATTCCGAATAGCGTATTTGGAATTCCAAATACATATTTGGAATTCCGAATAGGGTATTTGGAATTCCAAATACTGTATTTGGAATTCTAAATACGTATTTGGAATTCCGAATAGCGTATTTGGAATTCTAAATACGTATTTGGAATTCCGAATAGTGTATTTGGAATTCCAAATACATATTTGGAATTCCGAATAGGGTATTTGGAATTCCAAATACTGTATTTGGAATTCTAAATACGTATGTGGAATTCTAAATACGTATTTGGAATTCCGAATAGCGTATTTGGAATTCTGAATAGGGTATTTGGAATTCCAAATACGTATTTGGAATTCCGAATAGGGTATTTGGAATTCCAAATACTGTATTTGGAATTCCGAATACGTATTTCATATTTTGAATTTTGAATTTGGATGGCGGTTCCAGGCTTTCGTACTAAACCTCTGTATATTCACAGCAGTGTTACAGTTTTGATATGTATGTTTATTGTCTGGCACTTGCCATGTATAATTGGTAATGTAAGAGGTTTACTTTAGCATCACATTTGACTGAAGAATAACTGATTTTAAATGCTCTTTGACATCTCAACTTTGGGCTTTAATTGATAACCTTTCTGCCATATTAGCATTCTTGTTCAACAAGAAAATCCAAGATGGCTACCAAACAGGAACATACTGAACACTGACAGGGTTTGAATAGCACTGTATGACTTGGTGGATATCCATGCATGCACAACATCCATTTTCAACCATAACATCTTTGGGCAAGTTAGATCCAAGTAACAAGGTATTCTGTTCGTTCCCAGAAACATAGTGAAACTCAGGTTTCTATCGTGCTTTCAATGAAAATACATGTAGTAACCCCACTGAAAATAGGCTTTTTTCCTTGGACATTTACAAATCAATTATAAAATGAAAGTTTATGTAAGCAATAAGTAACAAATGTTAAAATCTATTAGAAAAGGAAAGTGGTTTCTTAAGGTCCAATGTACCCCAAACCTTGCTTCAAGACAAATTTAGTCCTTCAACATCTTAAGACTGACACCTTGACTTGAAAAAGGAATTTCAGAAAACTATCAATCAAGGTTTCAAAAAGTTTCCAATGCCATGGCTGACAAATTGCAGCTGAATGAAACAATAAACAATAATATCAATAAGCAGCCTTGAGAATAATTTATCACACACATTGAACTAAGTGGGTCTCTATATAAACTACTGGAAATTAATTTACTACATAACACAGGGACTTGACAAACACGACACATGAGTCTTTATGAAGCTTCATTGTGGTCCTTATTTTTACCTTTCATGAAGAATATTTCTGTTACTCTTTGTTAATTGTACTTGCAGTTAAATTCTAACACCTGTGCAAGATTACAGAATTTTTTAAAGTATCTACTTAGACCTTGCTTCCTCAAAACTGACTACTGAACCTCAAATATCAATGGCTCACACTACTGTCTCCTCGTAAATCCTGTGTAAATTTTGTACTAAACTCAATCTGAACAGTGAGTTTGGCAATCAGGTGTTGATATTGATGTTGCTAATGTGAATATGCCCACCACCATTACAAGTTATGTCAACTTTGTCCTATGAACATTTTATGCACAGTTCAGAACTTGCGATGTATTTTTATGGCAAATATCTTCAAACAGTAAATTCTTTACTGTTCATGACAGATTCTTCATTGTTCTTCCATTGTCTTCAACCCTCATCTTCACTGCCTCATGGTGACAACAACTTGATGTTAAAAACTATCGCAGTTATTTGTCACCTTTGAAGTTTACCATTACAGTTCTCCATAAGTTATGGACCATAACAGGTAGTCCATTCTGTCATACCTTTACTCTGTGAGTCTCTGTCATAGGTCTCTGTCTTCAAAATCCGGAATTCTTTTGATCATGTGACCACACTTTCCAGCCTCTTTCTACAAATTTGAAATTACCTTTATTCTCCTTTATTCAGCAAGAATATTGTAGTACCCTCTCCAGCGGGTGACCTGGGCATAAAATTAAGATTTGTTTTGTGGGATATACATTTTAATAACTCTTCAGCTACAGAATAAAATGCCTATTTATATCACCTATACCATATCTCTTGACTTGTTTCAGATATTTAAGATGAAAACTTATACAACTTCTTCCATGTTAATCCCAACTGGGTCATGGCATCTCTAGGACTGGGTCAAGTAGTAAATTAAATATTCTAACATATTACTTTTAACATTACTGTACTCTCTGACCAGCATTGATTTTGGTACAAAAATAGGCAAAATTTTCATATTTTTTCTTGTAATATTTACTTCATATATGTTGTTTGTGGCTCGACACATTTCTTGTCTTGGTAGTCTCCATTAGATTTTATAAGTCGAGATCTGGATTTGGGTAAGACACGCTCATCACAGAATATGCATTATTATTGAAAATCTTGCACTATGTCACAGAAGAATGTTTGTATATTGGGGAAAGGAACAAAAGATAAAATCATGTAGGGCGCATTCACTTATGACATCAGAATGTGTATTTCATGTACATATATTATTTCAACCAAACATCAGGTTACAGACTGACACATCAAAAGTACTTGTGCTTCAAAGTACACTCACATTACATCCACCCCTAGGACACTTCATTGGCTACCCATTAGACAACGTATTATCTTCAAAACCCTAGTTTTGGTTTATGAGTACCTCACCACTGGCCAGCCTACATATTTTGCACCATATCTCTCCTTGTACAAATCTGCCATGAATACAAGACGTTCCAATCCCAAAAATTTGTCCCTTCAGGTTCCCTCCTACTGTGCTTCCATCCATAAATCAAAGGTCCATTTTAACAATAGTTTCTCATATGATGCCCCTAAGTTATGGAATGATTTTCCATATGATATACGCAGTGCTCAAAATCTCTCCAGTTTCAAAAGTCGACTCAAAACCTACCTATTTCAGAAATCATTCCCACCATAGCTTCTTACTACCAAACACCGGACCGCCTCTCTGGGAATGACTCGGAACATGTCTAATGTCTTATGACTTATGCCTTACGAATTGGATGGTGTGCCTTAGAATCCATTGATACAGAGATTAAGCACTTGGACAACTGATTGATTGATTGAGTGATCAAAAGAAACTTCCGGTTTTTTTTTATCAGATTTTCATAGCTTTATGTAGTAACTTTTACAGTAGACAATGCATGTAACTGAAATCTCCAATTTGAAATAACAGTTCAACAAAGTGATGAAAAGAGCATTTTTTTAAAAAAAAACATAGAGTAAGAAATCTAAAATTCGCCACATATCTGAAATTCACCACATGTTGAAATACTAATAAAATAAATTAATTGAGGTGAGATTTGTTGAACGTACAGTAAATTAAGACTTTTTGAACTGAAAAATACCAATTTTAAGACAAAATATATCATTTTCTTTGTAAAATTAACTGAGGTTTTAAGAGGTGGCGAATTTTAGATTCCTGGCGAATTTTAGATTTCTTACTCTAAGGGGTTTTTCCACTCTCACAAATGGTTATAGAACCTCTCTAAATCATCATTTGACTGTTCTTGGAGGTACTGGGATAAAATCATCTGATTCTTGTGCAACAGGGGTCCAAATTCAGCAGCCAGCATGCTCATCCAAACACTAGGGAACTTTTTCTGAAGGTATGGGAAGGTGCGTTTATTAATTTGTAAATGGTCAGTAACGACATAGGAACTGATCTTGTGTTACTAAGGAGTCATTCCCAGTAAACAGGAGTAGTTTGATATTTAATCGGGGGAAATCAATGCCATACAGCACACAACAAATACCCCAGTGGTTCTATGTACAAATATAACTAAATATTGCCCCATCTCACTGTTTCTACACAAACTATTGCATGTTTGTGCTGTTAATGATGGCCTTTAATATAGCCTAATAATTATCACCGAACATAGCAACATGTAGAAGCAATAATAAAAGACATAGAGGCTGAAGATTCCTGAAGTTATAAGCATTTTTAAGTTTCGCTATCCTCGTTTCACCTTGAAGGAGGGGTCCAAGGTCAAATGTGACCACATTAAAAGATTCCCAACCCATGATTTCCTATAAGTTGGTTTCACACTGCAAACCTCTAGGATCAATAATAAGCAAGTTATAAGCACTTTTAAATTGGGCTGTCCTCATTTGACCTTGAAGAAGGGCCCAAGGTCAAATCGCACCACATCAGAAGATTCCTAGTACATGATTTCCTATAAGTTGGTTTACCATCCCAAACACCTAGGACCAATAATAAGCGAGTTATAAGCACTTTTAACTTTGGCTATCCTCATTTGAACTTGAAGGAGGGGGCCAGGGTCAAATTGGACCACATCAGAAGATTCCTAGCACATGATTTCCTATACATTGGTTTCATATTGCAAACCTCTAGGACCAATAATAAGTGAGTTATAAGCACTTATGCAATAGTTTTCAAGTTACAACTGATTGACTCAACAGTGAGAACCTGAAAGTAGCTATTACTCAGCTATACCATGACCTGAAGGTCTGCAATTTCACTATGTTATAGCTGACCCAAAAGTAAGTGCGCAACATATTTAAACAAAATACTCTAAATACAATACTTTTCAAGTTACAACTGATTCACTCAACAGTGTGTGTCAGAGCATAATTTTGACTCCTAGTCGCTTGATTTTGACCCCAGGCCTACAAAAAGATAGGGTGGTGAGAAGTCATACCCACCAATTGATGCACTACATATAAAGTAAATCTGAAAGAAAATCAGTCCTACAGCTTGAACACAAGCAATAGTCAAAATTAGTCAAAATTTTGATGTTTTTGACTCCCATGAGCATAATTTTGACTCCTGGGCTACCACAATAATAGGGTGGCCAGGTCTCTGCCATAGCAAGCCACTCGCAAAGTTTAAAAGAAATCCCAAAAGAAATGTGGCTTGTAGGTTGAACACAAGAAAATCTCTGCAGACGCGGACGATGACTGTGTGTGATTCATAGTATCCCCACTTTTCGGGGATACAGTTATTGCTAAACTAGAATAAAATATATTTATATCAATAAACATCTAGAAACACCACCTTTTTACACTTATTTAAGTTATTTTAAATGTCATATCATGACAATTCAAATACAAGCCATACCCACAATGATAAACCTGTGGTTTGTTTTTGTTCATCACAATGGGAAGACAGTAGTGCTGAACAATGATCTGAAAAGTCGTGCTACTTATCACCTGTTTTCAGCAAATTGCACCGTGTTTTTTTTTAAATTGTGCCTGGAAAAAAAACTTTAATAAGAGTCAAGTCTTTTCGTTTAAAATAAGAAAACAAGCTTCAAGTCACTTCTGACATGTTCAAAATTTAAAAGTAGTTTATTTTTATTTTTCACATCTTATTTCTGATTCAGTTGATTTACCTTAAACTACAAAATAAAGACTGAACAAAAAGCTTTTGGAAAATATATTGAATATCATCTCATTTTTATCTGTTTCCCTGTTCCAACTTCCCTTTATGACAAATATACCATTTCAAACTTTAGCATCTGCATACTCGCTTCCTGTAAATATGACACTTAATATTAACCAAAAATTGTGACAAATGTATCAATTTGTTGTTGATTAAAACTACTTACAATATTTTAAAAGCACATAGATATCAAAATATACAAAGGAAGGTAAGATTTAAGCTGAATGATCATTTATTAAAAACTGTCAGTGACCAACCTCTACGGTTTACTGTCACCAACAATTAATCGACTACACGTCTAATTGTCTCATCACAAAATAATAGAGGCTACATCAAACAGAAGAGGTGTTTCAGATACAAACTGTGCGGGATAATAAATTTGGGAAATTGGGAGACTAGATATGTTTTCATAAAACTGAATATTCAGAAAACAGAGGTTCCATTCTCTCCAATAATGCTTGTTTGCATTATTTAAATTAATAAAATCTAAGACAGTACTGGCTGCAAGGGCTCTCAGAATAATATGCTGCATTATGATGAACATTCATTTTTAGCTAACCAATTTTTAATACACTCTTACACGGAGCAGTTTTTTGACACCCTCTATCTCATGAGATGAGAGTAATTAATTATATTACACTAAACACACTTGTCTTTTGCAGGTGATTTTCAAGATGGGAGATTTTTTATGGATGACATATTAATTAAATTACAGAGAAAATGAATGATAAAAAACCTGTAAATTTTTCAACGTCTCATTAATCAAACACCAATTAATTACACATTTTGGCACCTGTTATTTATTGCACACATTGTACTTACAGAAACTATATTCAGGCTTGCAGTGAATTTGAAATAAGGGTAATAGTCCAACAAAGATTTTAGTTCCAAAACACCTTAGGTCCAGGGCCGGGATTCACAAAAGGTCTTAGACAAAAAATTGTCATAACTTTAAGAGAACAGTTTTAACTGTGCAAGAATGTTGTCATAAAGTTAAGACTTTTTTTTTGCTTAGATAAAATGGGATTCACAAAAGGTCTTAAACAAAAAGTTGTCTTAGATTTTGTCATAACTTTAAGACCACTGCAGGACAGACTTCATTCATTTTTAAAATATTCCATTGCATGTATTTACATTTTACCCTTTGTTATGCCAACAAAAAATATACTATGGGGATCTATACTTCCTATAAAAGTAATTTCTGTGGATTGTAATAAAATTTACATAATTTAATTACCTATGAATTTCCACATTTTACCTTCCTGTGGTAAAAATATTGTCATAAAAATGGCTGACTCACAATAAAACACAAATACTACAGTAACTATTTTTTACATAATACAAAAAAGTAACAAATCTGTTTTATAATTTTGAAGAGCATGTTTGGTGTATTTATTGATGAAAAATGTTTTTGTTTTACTAAAACTTGTTAATTTGAATTCAAAGTAGTTTAGACTTTTTGCACAAATTTTGTCTCAGCTAAGATTTTGCTAAGCACCTTTTGTGAATCACAATTTAAGAGAAATCTTAGTTAAGACAAAAGTCATAACTTTAAGACTGGTCTAAGCAAAAAAATTGCCTAAGACTTAAGACCTTCTGTGAATCCTGGCCCTGGATTATAAACCGGGTAAATATATAGAGAGTACATTATTTAACCATCCTGTTTTAATATAAGCCCAGCTTAACAACAGATTTACCTTTAAACATATTTTATTAGCAATTGGACAACAATCCTACAGATTTAAAATTAATCTTAACAGTGTTTGCTCTCGTCAAAACTCAATGCTTGACGGACTGTCTCCCTTCACTTGAAAAGGCGAGACAACTGTGACAAAATGTCAGACATGCTTTGTGTCAAGATATTTTGGAATATTTAGTTCCAATTTAGGATTGTATAAATCCACTTTATTTAAATAATTAGATGCTACACTTAATAAACTGAAAGTTGAAGTAAATTAATTAATACCATTTTTATATGTCATTTTTTAACATTTCACTTCAGAATCACATTTAAGCCTTAATGGCTGCGTGCTACTATACTTTTGTTACTGTTATCTGTGCTCAACAGCAAACACTGTCTTAACTTAGAACGGAAAAATGTTAACCTTTCAATCACCACATCCAATACCATTATCTGGTATATACAAACCTAGGTATTTTACTACAAGTAAAATGTACATAAAGTGGATATTGATAACGCAAAAGAAGGAATGCACCCAGCCCAACATGGGTTCACCTTAAATATGTGAGAGAGATAAAATACAATATTACTTGTACAACAGAAAATGTTTTCTTTCCATGGAATTAATTAAATATTTTACTACTTTGAACTTTCATTTTCAGACTCATAGTTAATTTAAAGAACCTTTAACAAATTAAGTACCACTTACCTATGATAATGAGTGCTTCCTTTGATGACTGTTGCTTCTTCTCAGTCCTTGTAAAATAAATCTTCTGGCATAAAATAATGACTTCAATTCCAGCAGCCCAGACATTTTATGCAAGACATCAAACATTTCTATAGATGCTTCAATTTAAGGATTTCAGTTTTCAAACATAATTGATATGCGATCATGCAGAAATCAATGAGCATCATTAGACTTTGGTATTCTACGGCATTTTGTAAATACATGTAATGGTCTTAGCAGATGCAAGGCAGCAAGTATAAAACAAATAGCTTGCCTGGGCAGGCAAGAATGCCAGCCGCAGGTACAACTAAATGGACAATAACATTGAAATTTGGGAATTACTTAGGAACAACTTCAGTTGTAAGAAGTATACAGACTCCATGAAATGTTGTCAGATGTAAGATTTACAAGCCATGATTTCTTACAAGTTGTTTTCAAATTCTGAAGCCCTAGAACAAATTACAAGGGAGATATAAAGCCCTTTTAGCATGATGATCCTACATGGCCTTGAAGCAAGGGTCAAAGGTCAAATTTGACACTTGCAGAAGATTTGCAGAACACAATTTTCAAGAAGTTGTGTTCTTATTCCAAACCCCTAGGACCAATGATAAGGAAGATATTAAGGCTCCCACCCCATTTGACATTTTGACATAAAAGATGTGATATGGCAGCCATTTTTTTTTTCAAAACAAGGCCAAAATTACCCTCAGACAAGCTTTCCCAACCATTTACATTTTGTGAAAATCTGACACAGCTAGCTGCTATATCTTAAATTTTATAACATATCAATGATTTTCGGCGCAGGGGACGACTATGACCACAGCCTTTATGGGCCGAGGTTAATAAAAACTAGGGCTGTGACGGGTACAAAAAAACGGCATCGAGTACTCGCCTTCTGAAACCCGGCCTGAATTCGAGTCACCGCGAGATTCAGTTCCCACCATTAGAAGTCTTCTGTAAACAAATAGTCGATTCCGGAAACGAAACTTTTGAAGAAAACCGTCTCCTATTTAATCAGATATTATACATTATGGAGTAAATTATAGGTTTTCAAGGGAAAACAACCACTTTAATTGATGTTATGTGACGGAAATGCTGAAATGCAGCATATTTTACACAAGCGATTCATTACGTGGGCGATAATACAATACCTGGCGAGTAACCGAGTACTTAAAATGGACTCGAGTACAAGCCAAGATCGACTCGTACACCGAGGCTCGAGTCCTAATTCGCAGCCCTAATAAAAACTCTATCAATTTGTCTAGATAATAGTGTTGGTATCGAATAATAATATGTATATCGATATCAAACCATATTTTTGCTTCTGTATCGATCGATATTGAAATATCGGGTCATGGGTGTTTTCCGAGAAAGAGCTTCCAAACCCTTTCACGAGTTTTAGAAGTTTCCCGAAACATAAACAAATATGGAGCTTCCGGTTTAGCGGTAAGTGAAATTTGACAAAATATGATAGGAAAACCAATATATTTCTTAACTTTTATATTTTATTTACATGGAAAACAGCTTAATTGCATCTATTTAGTAGTATGTTCCGATATTGATATTGTACCCTACATTATCGATATCAGTATATTTAGCATGGGTCGATAAATATTTCAAGATCGATAAACAATACCAGCAATACTAGATAACCTTTTTATGCCATTTTTAATGATACAATTTTTTTTTATCTAAATGGAATCAGGTAGGACTCCTGCATTATCTTGTATGTTTTTAAGTTAAAGTTCTTTATTATATTTGTACATGAAGAAAATATATTGAGAAAGCATTGCACTATATAAAACAAATGTAATACATATGTAAAACATTTTTCCAAAGAAGAGAGGATAATATTTTACATAAACTTTATCAGAGAATATTTCCAAGATAGCATGGATTCATAAGGCGCAAAGAACAACAACATGACTATGGGTCCTTAAGACAGAGAATTGTTGTGTTTCATGGAAGGACAGTGTCCTCTGAATGCTTGTTACTCTTAATAATCTCTGTGAAGTGAAAGATGCAAATATTTGAGGGATATTACCGCTTCTCAATATTTGAACGTAGGATACAGAGAATAACAAATTAAGATGCTGCGTCCTCGACAAAAATACTTTGTAGACAAACACTGTCGTCTGTTACACTACCCAAGCATGATTTTACAGTATTCTGTCAAAGGCAAATTTTAAAACAGTAATTATTGAAAAAAACATTACATAATATTTTTTAAGAGAAATAAACTACTAAAGGTGTGCTCTTTTTCCTCTCCTGCTGTCAATTTAGTGTTTATAAGTTTCTACATATTCATATTTATTACATATGTATCAAGAAAGTCTAAGGCTTCATTTGGCTAAGACCTTTTGTGAATACTGGGTCCCTGGCTAATGATGTCAATATTAATACATTAAAACCACAGAAGTAGTGGTCACAATGTTACAGTGCTGGCAGTTATTTAATTTGCCCGAGGGAAAAACAGTTCGCAAAAACTTCACCACTGTTCATCAGTCAAACCAGTGACAGTAAAAACTGTTGATTTTTTCCTTCTTTTTATGAGGCTTTTAATTTTGAATGACAAGGGAACCACTGCCAGAATCATAAAATTTGTGCATATTGTTGGCAACTGATGAGAATGTACCAACTAAGGCCCGACAAAACTCAGGACAATTGCCCTCATTAATGAAAGACAGGAGCCAAATGTATTACTACAACCCTGGGTAAACTGATACATTACTCAGATCAAGTGACAGACATGTATGTGTAGTTACATGGCATAGAATCCCAGTTACTACTCTGACAAAGACACCTGGGGTCGATTTCACAAAAGGACTTAGTCCAGACTTAGACATAAATTGAAGACTTTTGTCTTAAAATGAGGCTAAGTCTGTGATCTTAGACTTGGAGGATTTCACAAAGCTGCTAAGTCTAGGCTTTGGCTAAGTCTACCCAAGAGTGGCCTTAACTTTTGTAAACAAAGGCTTAAATATGGCCGCCATATATTTTTCTCACTTCAAAATTTGAAATGCTTGAAAATAAAGAATAAATATATAGAACACTGCCCTAAATTATTCTTTGGACATGTCTGTGTGATTATAAGGTTTCCCATTTAAAAATACAGCATTTTTTCAAAGATAAAATGAGCTAAACAAGGGATATATATTACCACTAAAATATTTTGAGTAGAAATAAAGGGTCACATGACCTAGAAAACCACCGTGGTTATATGACAAGCTAAGTCACCCTTTGTGAAATCCATTTAAGTCCAGGACTTGGCAAAGACAAAAGACTCAGATTTAAGTCCCTGACTTAGCCTAAGTCTGAGACCCTTTGTGAAACCGGCCCCTGGTTCTGGTGTATTTATATTTACACCTTCAGATGTGACAAATGTGGAATTTTTCCTTTGTTACTCTTGGTATCATATATCAATATTTCAGTATCAATCGATAATGGTTCCATGATTTAATATCAGTAATGAAGTGTCAAATTTCAACAACATATCAATGAAATTAGCAGTTTTTTTCTAAAATATTCTGTAATTAGTAACTTTTCTTAAATTTGAGCTTACAAGATCTACTGTTTAGTCACACTATGTTTTAAAGCTTTATTCTCATGCATTATGAAAGTTAAGTTATATGGATTAATGTTTTGTACAAAACAGTGGCAAAATTTGCATGAATTTCTGTATTTGTAAAGTGGTGAATTCTGGGGTGCATTTTTAAATATTGATCAATAAAGAAATCCACATTGAAATTTGACATCACTGTGGAAATGACAATTGACTACCAACCCTATCCTTCATATGTCACTCTCAAACTGGCTTTTACTTGAGATAATATTTCAGCCTCCATCTTTCAGACTACATATATGTACAAATGCACTTACTCTATCTATATATTACTAATGTTGAGATCATACATGGATATCTCAAAGTTTATCACCAGTGGTTATGAGGCTCAACATGTATACTATACATAGCAATTTCAATATCATTTTCAACAAAGCAATATTATTATTAATGTTCCACAAATTATAGCTACTAAACAATTAAAATCTTAAAACTGGCTTATTGATTGCCTTAGTTGGATGGAGTGGCCCTCAGAATACTCATTGTTTTTTATAATGTTATAGTTTGCAATTGGTAATACAATCTAACACTCAAAGGTATGTATTTTGAAAGATATAACAATAAAACATAATATAACCATAAAAATAGCATCAGAGATGCCCATACCCCACAGCCTGGGAAAATAGTTTTCAACACCATGAGATATAGAAGTAGTGAAACAGTACACAGATTGGGATACTTTCAGAACAATGTCAGTGTCCAAATAATGTTAATGTAGAGAAAATAACATCTAAGAGAAAGAAATTGCATGTAAAGATTAAGTATTAAAACAAGACAATTCAGTAAACTAAAAATTATGAAGCTTTAAGACTTCTCCCATTTTGATTTTCATTTGTATGGTCGAATTACGGTTTGGATGTTTTGAATATTACCCATACATACAGATGTAGCAATACATGCTTTGATGTGGAATTGGCTCAAAACCTGTGGCTCACTTGATAGAATACCATCTGTTACAATGGGAAGTTGCAAAAGTAAAACGGTTAATGAATTCTAATATGACTTTAACAGTGCTTAATCTACACCAAAAGACACCCAAAGGTGTAACAACCAATATTCAAGTAAAAAGATACGAGATATAAATAGTATTAGATATCCTCGTAGAGACATAAAATAGCATCAGATATGCAATATCAAAGGTCAAATCCAGGTCACACCATGACGTAGCACACATATAACCCTTGACCAATGTCCCTACCAAATATCAACTTCCTACACCTTATGGTTTGAAAAATATAGCCCAGACAAGATTTTATAGGTCAAGGTCACTACGGCAAGGTCAAAGGTCAAATCAAGATCACAAAATGACGTTTTACATCTACACACCCAGCCAATGTCCCTACTCAGTATCAAATTCCTACACCTTACGGTTTCCGAGATATACCCCGGACAAGATTTTATAGGTCAAGGTCACTACGGCAAGGTCAAAGGTCAAATCAAGGTCATGCCATGATGTTGCACACCTACACCCCCTAACCAATATCCCTACCAAGTATCAACTTCCTACACCTTACAGTTTCCGAGATATAGCCCGGACAAGATTTTATCAAATCAAGGTCACACCATGACGTTGCACACTAGTGCTGGGACGAGTTGACGGTAACTCGAGTCGTAACTCGGTGGGCGATATTTGGGGACGACATCGAGTTACACAATATAAACTCGAGTTTTCATGAAATAAATGATATACTTACCTTGTCTCAAAGGGACATTTTTGGAACTGATCAAACCATCAAAACTTAATAAATAATGGCCATTTTAATATTAACCTTAGCTGCGTGGCTGTTCCATGACGTGCACATACATATCTGTACACTGTGAATGGCAAAAAATATTTTTTCTTGCAATAAAAAGGTACTTAACACAACTGGTAATAATATTTGGATTTTTCTTATTTTATTTTTATTTTTATGTATTTACTCGAGTCCAACTCGAGTTCAACTCGTTTCTAACAAAATGATCCTCGATCTGCAAAAATCGCCGACGATCCCAGCACTATTGCACACCTACACCCCTAACCAATGTCCCTACCAAGTACCAACTTCCTACACCTTACAGTTTCCGAGATATAGCCCGGACAAGATTTTCAAACTCAAGGTCACTACGGCAAGGTCAAAGGTCAAATGAAGGTCAGACCATGACGTTGCACACCTACACCCCCTAACCAATGTCCCTACCAAGTACCAACTTCCTACACCTTACAGTTTCCGAGATACAGCCCGGACAAACTTTTTCCCATGGCCCGCCCACCCGCCCGACCGCCCATCCAGACACCATGGGTGAAAACAATAACCCGACAGCCCTTAAGGGCTGTGGGGTAAAAATGTAAATGATGACATATTAGAACTATTTAAATTCTCTTTTAAATACTACTTTTAGCATATACACTGTATATAACTGTTCTGTAACATCCAAGATATCAAAGTCTCAAAATTGCAGCAAAATCTAGATTTCATAGGCTATACCCCGAATAAATTATACGTCCTAACATTTGAAGTTTCATTTTATAATTGAAAAGTTTTTTGTTTTTTTTTGTTTTTTTGTCTTTTTTTTTTGGGGGGGGGGGGGAGGCATATAAAGTGCATTTTCATGTAATTAAAGTGTCTCTGTGGTAATCTTTTGGCATTTTGAGAAAATAAGATGAAAAAAGTTAAACACCTAACTACTCAAGGCATTTGATGTAATATTGTACACTGTCTGTAAAATATGCTCAGAAAATGTTAAGCAAAAAATATCCTAGGTCACTGTTTTTGTTTTTTTTTGTTTTTTTTTATATTTTTTTTTCAGAAGGTAAATGAAGGTGTATCTTATTTTATAAAGGTTTAGTCTATTTGTGGACTTGATGTGAAAGAGTTTTAATAAACATTTTAGTGAAGAAAAGGTCAAATACTTTTGAAGCTTAATAAATTTTGAACAATTAGGTTTATGACTCTGTTTTTCAGGAAATTATAACTAGCAGAAAATTAGCAGAAAGACAAATATAGATGTTTCTTAACAGGTAATATACAATATATTTTGTTCTCTACTATTATGAGACCAAGACAAACTCAGCAATTTCCAAAAATACAACCCATGTTCTCTTCATAATGTCCCCATGCAATACAAATTATTTCCTCGTCATAATCCCCCATACAAAACTTCATGTTTTCATCCGCAAGTTGAAGCATGAGAAGTTTATTTTTCAGAATTTAAATTTTTTGGTAAAAATCAAAACATGTCTTCATGTATCCTAAAGCATCAAGAGCTTCAAAATAACTATACCCATAAATCAGTGATAACCTGCATAAAATTCTACCGATTCAACAATTAAGGGTGTTGCACACAGGAAACGATCCTATACGATCCGATCAGACAAAATATATAGACCATGGTGTTTCTTTGTAATGTATGCACACATACTCCGATCCTATCAGATAAGACACTGCAAGACACAACCCGACATTTCTAAATTAGAAAAGTTTCCAATTTTTATGTGGTCGGAGGGAGGGGGAAAGGGGGTTCTCTATTGGTTGCATCAATGAAAGGCATAGTATTGCCCAAAGCTCTTTTTTTTTTATATTGAGGTAAAAATATTGTTAGACAGAGCACAATCTAAATTATACTCTTACATATTTTAGCTTTTAAAGTAATTTACTGATTATTCTGCCTCTCCTAAAACATGTAATACTTCATTATTACACCTGTTATTTATATTTCAAAAACATATTGTACACTTTAAGCTCAGGTAAAGGCTATCCTGTATTTTATATAAATCCAACTTCCTCTTTCAACTGTTACACACTCCTAGATAGAAGTACCAGTTTTATTACTCTGGGATCAGATACAGAGATCTGAGAACTTGTATGTATGAGTGTACAAGCAAAGTAAAAAAAACTGTTGTAAAATATCAAAACATACGGATCGCATCGGATCCAGTGTGTTTTACCATGCCTGTCAACAGGTAGGCAAACTGTCATTAATATGTCGGATTGTGTCGGGTCGTTTCCTGTGTGCAACACCCTTTACAGTCCTCACGTTCTGTGATATGAACCATTGAAAAACAGACCTATATTTTAGCCATTGATAGATAATAGAGTGTAAATGAAGCATATCTTTGTTCACATAATTGATATTGATATGTTTTTCTTTTATTAATGTGCAATATGTAGGTACATTCATTGTTTTTGTATTGATTATACTTTTTATTTTATATAACAGATTATTAAAGACAATGAATGACATCACTGAAAAAAACACAATTGGCATCATTTTGTACATGAAGTAGAGAAAGCAGTTAGAAGCACTTGATATCATCAATGGCATTTTACATGTTATATAGTTTTTCTGCAGCAGATGGGATGGAATGAGTGAAAAAGAGCTGTCTGAAAACTGATTGATGCAGCTTAAATTACTGTGTTTTTTTCTATATTTGGTATTCAGATATGTACCAAGTTAAAAATGAAACACATGATATAATGTAATTTATTCTTCACAAAACTTGTATTTCTTTTTGGACTAAGTATAGATTCTTTGCTTATTTCAGTGTACAAGCCAACGTCAAGTATCTGTTGTTAGATGCTTTTTTGTAATGTACAATGTTACAAGTAAAAAGATTTTTGTAAGTTGTATCACAGTTTGCGTGAATGTTTGACCAGTGACAAGGTTTAACTTCAACCTTACCAAATATCAGTATGTCTAAAAATAACAAAATACACGAATCTACAGTATATGCTGAAAAATGCTAATGGTCAGACCGGTTCTGAAAAGAAAAACCAGTTTCCAGGGCTATGAAACCGAACGAAATCCGCGATTTCAAAAGTTTGCACTGATACAGTGAAAATTTTACGCAAGCGTACATGAGCCATATTGTCGAGAGGAAATATATATTCGCAAGATATTTTGAAGTTTATAAACTTCATTTACTATGAATATCAAGTTAAAATGAAAAGACATTTCCTAGAATTTATATTGTTTTGATGAAGTATAAACCAGTAGAAAGCCTAATATAATGATGTGTTGAATAACAGGCACTTAAACATTTTTTGCGGATTTCATCATTTCTACCTAATCAAAACAAAATGTGGTATGCCGGTTTACCATTCACACCACTAAAAATGCTATAAGATTTACTCACTGTTTAAGTTGTCCAACAAGTAGGTCAGTAATTTTTGGGTCCCATTGCTGTCACCATAAACACCTTTAATCTCTTGAGATAACGGGTTGCCATCTAAACCTGTGGAAAAAGTACATAATAGAGCCTCTAACCTTCTGTAATCCAATGCTTGTAATTAATTAACTGATTCTATATCTCCAACATTTATAGTTCCCTACTACTATATACCAAAAAAAAAACTTATACAGTAAGAAATCTATAAATCGCCAGGAATCTAAAATTCGCCACCTCTAAAACCTTAGTTAATTTTATGAAGAAAATGCTGTCTTAAAATTGGTATTTTTTAGTTCAAAAAGCCTTAGTTTACTGTACACTCAACAAATCTCATCTCAATTAATTTATTTTATTAGTATTTCAACATGTGGCGAATTTTAGATTTCCTACTCTATATGTTGTGAACTTTCTATTATCCAAACATATTCTCAACTACACCATGTTTATATTGCAGTTTTGAAATGGACTTCAATTAAATCAGTTAATTTTCAGGTCAAAATGGTTTTAACACTACAGATGTGCATCCTTATGTGCAGTGAATTTCACTTAACAGTTTAACAGTACTGCATATCAGATGAGTCTGGAAATTCTTTTAGCTGTGTTCACAAAATTTGTTAACTGAGAGACTTACACTGAAAGTTTCTGTTAACTTCTTTTGTGGGCAGCCTTGCTCGCTAAGCTTATTAACTTCAAATGGGACAAAGGATTCTCCTCACAAAATATAGATACTCAATAAGCTTATTGCGCTGGAAAATGAAAAGGTGAACCCTTTTATTTAATATTCTTCAGGGAAATTCTTGAAGCAATGCTATACTCACTAGGTAAGTTATATTTCAATTATACATACAATAACTTCAGTTGAGCTTGTTCACTATAACTTATACAAAGTTATTTTATGGGCAGCCTACAACTGTTCACTATAACTTATACAACACAGTTATTTTATGGACAGCCTACAACTGTTCACTATAACTTATGCAACACAGTTATTTTATGGACAGCCTACAACCGTTCATTATAACCTATACAAAGTTATTTTATGGGCAGCCTACAACTGTTCACTATAACTTATACAACACAGTTATTTTATGGACAGCCTACAACTGTTCACTATAACTTATACAACACAGTTATTTTATGGACAGCCTACAACTGTTCACTATAACTTATACAACACAGTTATTTTATGGGCAGCCTACAACTGTTCACTATAACTTATACAACACAGTTATTTTATGGACAGCCTACAACTGTTCACTATAACTTATACAACACAGTTATTTTATGGACAGCCTACAACTGTTCACTATAACTTATGCAACACAGTTATTTTATGGACAGCCTACAACTGTTCATTATAACCTATACAAAGTTATTTTATGGGCAGCCTACAACTGTTCACTATAACTTATACAACACAGTTATTTTATGGACAGCCTACAACTGTTCACTATAACTTATACAACACAGTTATTTTATGGACAGCCTACAACTGTTCACTATAACTTATACAACACAGTTATTTTATGGGCAGCCTACAACTGTTCACTATAACTTATACAACACAGTTATTTTATGGACAGCCTACAACTGTTCACTATAACTTATACAACACAGTTATTTTATGGGCAGCCTACAACTGTTCACTATAACTTATACAACACAGTTATTTTATGGACAGCCTACAACTGTTCACCATAACTTATACAACACAGTTATTTTATGGGCAGCCTACAACTGTTCACTATAACTTATACAACACAGTTATTTTATGGGCAGCCTACAACTGTTCACTATAACTTATACAACACAGTTATTTTATGGAACTTCTTTACTTAAAGATACGAAGGCAATATTCTGATAAGTTATTTGAAAGACAGCTTTACCTACTAAGTTTCTAAACTTTAATATAAACAGAAGATGTTTCTGGGAAAGTGATATTCATTAGAGAAGTGATTGTATACCAATATTTTAATAGTGATACAGCTTTCTCAATTTCAATACTGAAATAAAATAAAACTAGAGTATTGCTTTGCAAGAGAAAAAGAAACTGTTTTTGCATGGCAAAAACAAAGCACCCCAATGAGTATTAATGATTTTGTAGCAATGACATCTTCCTGTGTTTAATATGTTTTTCCATTTATCCCAAGATACAAGGTTTTGTATGTTTTGCATTTTGTATTTGATGAATGTGTTTTTTTTCTGTTTTATGCAGAAATTCAAGATTGGCGTTAAAACTGGCGGGAAAACGATTTTTGGTAAAAAATGCCAGTAGACTCTGCAGATACCCTGCGAATAAAAAATTTCATTGAAATTGCTCTATCTCACACCGTTTATGAGAGAAATGCATTTTTGCATTTTATGCACAAATTGAAGATGGCCGCCAAAAATGGTGGGAAAATGATTCTTGGTAAAAAAAAATGCCAGTAGACTCTGCAGATACCCTGCGGATCAAAAATTTTGTTGAAATTGCTCTATCTAGACGGTTATCAAGATAAATGCGTTTTTGCGGTTTACACAGAAATTCAAATGGCTGCCAAAAATGGCAGGAAAACGATTTTAGGGAAAAGTCGCCAGTAGACTCTGCAGATGCCCTGTGGGTAAAAAATTTCGTCACCGTTTCCGAGATAAATACATTAACGCGTTTTTGTGTTCAGCGTTTTAAAAAATTCTGCCGTTTAGTTAATTATAAATAAGTTGGCCATTTTGTATCGGATAACTTCCAAAAGTGAATGATTTCCAGACATTTACATAACAAACCTACTTGCCAAATTCCATACCAATTTTCATTTTCAAATAGGTGAAGCGCTTTTTAAGTTATCATGAGGACAAGTACACCCTTTTGAAAAACATGTTTTTGGTCTTGTGACTTCTCTGATTGGTGGAAATGTCATGACACTATATTCAGAAATTTTTCCCAGGGCTACTCCATACATGTGCTAAATTTGAAGAGAATCCACCCAGTGGTTGCCAAGCTATAAGCAATAGAAAATGCGAGAGCAGGCGGAGCCGGCGGACCCACTCCCTCTACCCTCTCTCCTAAATACATACAAGAGTCCCTTACGGGACGCTTGAAAAAGAAGCACAGGAAAAAAGGGATAAGTATAATCTGTGGGGAAATAAAGTTTATTGTGATCTATTAACTTATGTTATTCAAATGAAGTACAGAATTACAGTTAATAAAAATATTGTGCCCGTTTTAAAAAATCTGTGTGCCCCTTTCTTCTAGTATAACTTTTTCATGTGCCCCTTCTTTCTGTGTCCCTTTTTCCAGTGCCTCTTTTTTCTGTACACCACATAGCCTTTTCCAGTGACCAAGGGATCTGGTGCTTTTCACGGTTTGCACCAACATTTCAATATTGATATGACAGCTGAATTAGCATTGATATTATTTAGTGGTGGGATCATTTACAGAAATCAAAACCAGTTACCAGGGCTTTGAAACAAACAAAATTCTGTATTTTGTATGTTCGTTATGGTACAGTGAAAATTAATTGTAGGTGTACATGAACCTAACTTACAAATGGGAATGACTTTTGTAAGATATTATAAGGTGCATAAACATAATTTTTGCTCACTATAAAATAGCAAGCAATCAGTGCCCGTGAATGGGCTCTGTGTGAGCTGACTTTGTGTTCTGTACAAGTGAAATGTGTGCTGCAAATGGTATTCAGAAGTAAAGTAGAAAATAAACCATTAAGGTGCTTCCAAAGAAGCTACTAAGGACCTGGTTGTATATATGCAAGATATATGCAATTTACTCAACAATGACATAACAAAAGTAGTTGTTACACATTTCATGAACAACACCTCAGAATTAATATGAAAGGCCATTTTTCTCATAAAAATTTTGTTTCATGTGAAGAGCAAAGTTCCTACACCTCAATTTTAGTGAAGGGCAATGTTCCTGAAGGGCAATCTGCTGAAGGGCAAGGTTCCTGAAGTGCAAAGTTCAGGGATTCTGCTCAGCTATTCAATGAGCTACAGGTCTGCAATTTTTTATTTTAGCTGATCTAAAAGTAGGTGAATAACATATTTAAACAAAATTCTCCAAATGCAATAGTTTTCAAGTTAATGCATTAAAATTACTTCAAAAATTCGTAAAAAAAATAGTTGAGAAAGATCCGGTCTTGATACTCGCATAAGAGAATCTACTTGTGGCCTGGTACATATATGCAAGAAAAGAGAGAAATCCCTATAATAGTCAATGAGAAAATTGTGATAAAGTGTTAAAATTTTCATACTTTTGGTGGGGGTACCTCAGTTGTAATGGCTCTGAGGAAGAGATGAACTAACAGATATGCATGCCTTGAAAATTTTCATCCTCGATAGATAGATAATATCCCATAGCGGTACGTCCCATGGTGAGAAGTTTTTCTCGGCGGCGGAACTGTCTCCAGGTCACCAAATTTCGTCCGAGTTGTTCATACTACAGGCGGATGGCCACTGATTGAACAGTTTTTCAACCGTCAATAACAGTAGAATGACAGTGCTATAAACGATGGTCACTTTGAAGCAACCCTAACTCACCTTTGGTAGCCGTCAGATGAAACAACCAATACCTTAACTCACCTTGTGTCACTGTATTACACCAAAAGACGACCGAATCACAACCTTATGTACATCATGGACCACACCTTTGGTTACCTAGTAAGAAACTCAAACGTGCATGTACGAAATCATCTGCACATGCTCAGGGTACTGAAATCAGAGGCAGAAATTTAAAACCTTTGGAAACAACATACAGACATCAAAGGGCGATCCAAGAACAGGGACGTTTCACCAAAAGCGGGTTATCATGGGCGATACCCCCTGTAATATGAATGTAGTATAAGGTATCTCTTAAAAGAAACAGCATGTCTCTGGGCCTTGTACTTTTGGAGAAGTTGTTCACATTGATTTGTACATGGACACTCCAGAGTGATGCCATAATGTCAGCTGACTGACAAGTCAGCTGAAATAAAAACTTCCTCATAAGGAAAATGAAACAGTATTGAAATGAACACTTGTGATATTGATACTGAAATATAGGAAGCCAGATTGACTGATGTTGAAACTGAAAGGCTCATATGCGAACCCTTCCCAACTGCATACACTTACTGAGTTTAAGCTAGACAAAAAAAAATTTCCAGATCTCTTTCAAAGATAACAGATACTCACTAAGCTTGTTGAGCTGGAAGAGCTTCCCCAGTTCGTAGGGCAGCACCCTGAGCTGGTTGTTACTCAGCAGCAGCTCCCTGAGTTGTAGCAGGTCCCCAAGCTCTGCAGGCAAGCTGCGGATCTTGTTAGAGGACAGGTCCAGTAAGAGCAGGCACTGCAGCCGACTGATATCCGGAGGAACACGCTGCAGTAAATTGTCATTGAGGAAAAGGGACGTCAAGTGAGTCAGACCCCACAGCTGTGGACTGAGGCTCTTAATACTTCCTGGTGAGAAAGAAGACAAAATGTACAGTACTTATTAGGGGAGTCATTCAGCTACTGATTGGACTGTTTATGAATATCAAAGTCGATTACAAGGGCTTTTTTTTAATGAATGAAATCTAGTGTTTCATACGGTTGTCCCTGATATGATGAAACTTAAACAAAGGTGTACATGTGCTATCATTTAGAACTTGAAATAGCTTTCACAATATATTCTGAAGTGAAAAAAACATCAAATTACCCAATATATTATATTATAAAGTGAAAATGTGAGACATTTCACCAAAATTATAGTTTTTTTTCAGTATTTGATGAAGTATCAGCCATTAAAATGCCTAAAATATTGATGTTTCCAACAACCAGTTTCCAAATATTCTTTGCAGATTTCATTGTTGCTACTATAACGGAACAAAAAAACAGAATGTTGGTTCACTGTTCCCAGCACAACCTTCAGCCAATCAAATATTCACTACTAATAGTACATATAAGTGCCAGTTCAAAGTTGTCAACATAATTATTTGCTCAAAACAACTAAAACAGTATTAAGTAAGACATTTAACTGGGAACATACGCTTATGGAATACTCGCTCGAAAACAAATTTTGACAGGTGAATAGTCAACAGCAATTTTTCAGATTACTGATGTCCCAAGTGTTTTTAATGACCAATGGGAAATTATTTATTGATATTTTTGAGTCATACGAGATTATCAAGGTCAAGTAACACCACCATAGATGACTAAGGCTCTTAACATTCCTTGGTAAAAAAGAGAAAACAGAAAAATGTGGTTTCATACTAGTGGGTGGATGACCAGATGTCTGTTAGAGTAACTGTCTGCAATTGTGTTTCTATTAATGATAATTTTAAATAATTGGTTATAAAACAGAAACCTTACCTTACCCCAATTAAAATATCTACACACAGTTACAAAAGTTCAGCCAGTTTTAATGGATTAAACAAAAACAATTGTCACTTTTTAATACTTAGGCTACCACCATATCTACTAGGGATGTGTCAGTAGGCCCAGTGTCCCCGTTATGACAGCATTTTACTGAAACAGTGTGACAAGATTTTACAACCACCACTTGTACACTTTCAGACTTTAAAAGCAATTTCATTGAGCAGAACTGTCATGTTTTGGTGAATAAATTTTGACACTTTGTAACTTGTCAACACATATAATTGAAGGAAAACTTAAGATGCAGAATCCTGGAATCGGAGAGGTTTTGCAGGTTTGGCGACCTCCCGACATACACATTTTTGATACCGACCTTTCCCTGATAATTACAGGACCAGGTAATTCTCAGAACAGATTATATGTTAAGAGTTTTGAAGCAACCAGAAATCCTACCTGATTGATATATATCTCACACCCAGAAAGTGTAATAGGCTATATTTACCACCAGAACAATACAAAGTAAACTAGACTAAGGACGCATCTGTGGCCAGATGCTGGATGCATCCACCAACAAAGGCCAACTAACATAGTTTAGAAGATAAACAGCATTTTTCGTTAATAAGCAAGCTGAAAGCACTTTTAAGTTTGGCTACCCTTATTTGACCCTGTAGCAGGGGCCCAAGGTGAAGTGACCACATCAAAAGATTCGCAGCCCATGATTTCCTATAAGTCGTTTTCACATTGCAAACCTCTAGGACCAATAATAAGCAGGAGGGGCCCAAGGTCAAATCTGACCACATGAAAAGATTTGCAGCCCATGACTTCCTATAAGTTGTTTTCATATTAATGAGTTATTTGAGAAATACTGGCTATCTGCAATAATTCTAGAGATAATTCGAATTTACTCATTTTCAGTAGGTGAGTAATTACCTACGGGTCTGGAACTTCACCATGTGAAAGCTCTCCCAAAAGTAGATGAATGAGTTATTTGATAAGAATTGAATATCTGCAATACTTTTAGAGATAATTAGCATTTACTCATTTTGAGTAGGTGAATAACTAGCTACAGGTCTGAAACTTCACCAAGTGAAAGGTCTCCCAAAAGTAGGTGAAGGAGTTATTTGATAAGAATTGGATATCTGCAATACTTTTAGAGATAATTAGCATTTACTCATTTTGAGTAGGTGAATAATTAGCTACAGGTCTGAAACTTCACCAAGTGAAAGGTCTCCCAAAAGTAGGTGAAGGGGTTATTTGACAAAAATTGGCTATCTCCAATACTTTTAGAGATAATTTGCATTTACTCATTTTCAGTAGGTGAGTAATTACCTACAGGTCTGAAACTTCACCAAGTGAAAGCTCTCCCAAAAGTAGGTGAAGGAGTTATTTGACAAAAATTGGCTATCTGCAATACTTTTAGAGATAATTTGCATTTACTCACTTTGAGTAGGTGAGTAATTACCTACAGGTCTGAAACTTCACCATGTGAAAGCTCTCCCAAAAGTAGGTGAAGGAGTTATTTGACAAAAATTGGCTATCTGCAATACTTTTAGAGATAATTTGCATTTACTCATTTTGAGTAGGTGAGTAATTACCTACGGGTCTGAAACTTCACCAAGTGAAAGCTCTCCCAAAAGTAGGTGAATGAGTTATTTGAAAGAAACTGGCTATCTGCAATACTTTTAGAGATAATTCGCATTTACTCATTTTGAGTAGGTGAGTAATTACCTACAGGTCTGGAACTTCAGCATGTGAAAGATCTCCCAAATGTAGGTGAATGATTTATTTAAGAAAAATTTGCTATCTGCAATACTTTTAGAGAAAATGCAGAATTATTCATTTTTAGTAGGCAAGTAATTTAGCCACAGGCCTAATTTAGACATAAAGCCTACCAATAGAATACTGTGGTGCACCCTCTAATATACCTTGCAAGCTTGAGAAGGCTAGCTATAATATTTTTTTTCGTTAGAGTGGTAATGGTGAAATCTCTCTACACACTGCGGCTATCCAGTGGATACAATGATTTACTCAACAGTGAGAACCTGAAAGTAGATATTGGTAAGCTATGCCATGACATAGAGGTCTGCAATTTCACTCTGTTATAGCTGACCAAAAATTATGTTAATAACATATTTAAACAAAATACTGTAAATGTAATAGTTTTCACGTTATAACTGATTTACTCAACAGTGATAACCTCAAAGTAGCTATTACTCAGCTATGCAATGAGCTACATGTCTGAATTTTTTCTATGTTATAGCTGACCCAAAATTAGGTGAACAACATATTTAATCAAAATACTGTAAATGCAATAGTTTTCAAGTTACAACTGATTTACTCAATAGTGAGAACCTGAAAATAGCTATTGCTCAGCTATGCCATGAGCTATAAGTCTGTAATTTCACGATGTTATAGCTGACCCAAAAGTAGGTGAATAACATATTCATACGAAATTACCACAGGCCTAATTTACACATAAAGCCTACCAAAAAGATAGGGTGGCGAGTCCTCTACCATATCAAACCACCTGCCAAATATGAAAGAAATCCGGAAAGAAATGTGGACTGTAGGTCGCTAATAAGAAATCTCTGCGGACGCGGACGAGGGCGCGGACGACAACGATGATGAATCCATAGTATCCCCGCTTCGCATCGGGGATACAATAATTGACGTGTTTAGTTAATCGTATATAAATTTGGCCATTTTGTATCAGATATTTCCAAAAGATAATGATTTCCACACATAACAAACCTCCTTGCCACACTTCATGTGAATATGTGAAGAGCTTTTTAAGTTGTCATCCAGACAAGCATACACCTTTTAAAAACATGTTTTTGGTCATGTGATTTCTCCGATTGGTCAAAATGTCATGACACCATATTCAGAAAATTTTCCCAGGGCTACTGCATACATGTGGCAATTTTAGGATAATCAGCCCAGTGGTTGCCGAGCTATAAGCAACAGAAAATGTGGGAGCCGACAGTGCCGGCTGCCCCTTCCGCATGAATTTCTCCTGTATACAACAAGAGTCCCTTGTGGGACGTTTAATGAGCTAAACCCTGCAGCTGTTGACCAGGGCTCATAACATTCTCCGTCATGGGAAGAAAATGCAGGTAGAACCTATATGATACATTGATCTTTACATTTAACCTACAGAATTACTTTTGGACACACCTGTGATTTCCAGTTCATTCCACTGAGACTTTTTTCCAGCTGCTAGGTCTTCTGCCGACATGATGGTGTGCACCCGGCGCTGGTTTGGTGACCACAATCTGTCATTCCGATGGTTGTTATTGGTAATGCCTGAAAAAAATAATAATCTATTATTGCAGAAACTGTTGAGCAAAAGGGAAGGTGGGGGGTGGGGGTGGGGGGGGTGGGGGGAGTCTTTTTCTGTTAATACTCAACATTGTGCATTACCTGTGTGAAATGTACAAAGCATTTAGTATTCTGTCAGAACACTCATTCAAATGTGCCCTGAGAGACTTATTATTAAGTATAAATTTATAAACTTTAATTTTAAATCAATACTTTACTTAAATTTATGTATTTTTGCATATCAGTGACACTAGCCTTGTGCCATTCAGATTAATTACAATCGTCTCGTAATTATAATGACTGGCACTGCTATTGAAGCTTACTTACATTTTAATTGCCAACTTGAGAGCAATGGCACACTAAGATAACAGGGGAGTGCGACCTGACAAGTTATCACAAAGATGCATAAAAAAATTTTTTTTCTCTCTACACAGTAGAGTACATCATTACTAACAAAAATATAATCCAATATAGACTCAGAATTTTACTTCCAAAAGTAAAGTCAATGGAGCAAGCTTTAATTTTACAAAGTATTTGTTTTTCCATAAATGGTTTTAATATTTTTACATTTTCAGTATTAAAATGTGAAGAGTCAGTATTTGTATACAGAACTAGATCTATGCATCACATGCAAATTTGTATCCACCGGAAAGACATCTCACCAAAGCCAGTGAACCATCGTTTGACCTTGAAGGAGGGGCCAATGGTCAAATCTAACATCAGAAGATTCCTAGCACAAGATTTCGCACGAGTTGGTTTTGCACTGTAAACCACTAGGATCAATAAAAAGCGACTTACAAGTAGTTTTAAGTTTGGCTATCCTCATTTGACCTTGAAGGAGGGGCCCAAGGTCAAATCCGACCATGCCAAAAGATTACCAGCTCATGATTTCTTATAGTTTGGTTTACCATCCCAAACCTCTTGGACCAATAATAAGTGAGTTATAAGCACTTTTAAGTTTGCCTATCCTAGTTTGACCTTGAAGGAGGGGTCCGAGGTCAAATTTGAACACACCAAAAGATTCCCAGCCCATGACTTCCTATAGGTTGGTTTACCTTCCCAAACCTCTAGTACCAATAATAAGCAAGTTATAAGCACTTTTCACCTTGGCTATCCTTGTTTGACCTTGAAGTAGGGGCCCAAGGTCAAATCTGACCACACAAAAAGATTCCCAGCCCATGATTTTTTATAGGTTGGTTTACCATCCCAAACCTCTACGACCAATAATAAGCGAGTTATAAGCACTTTTAAGTTTGGCTATCCTCATTTGACCTTGCAGGAGGGGCCCAAGGTCAAATCTGACCACACAAAAAGATTCCCAGCTCATGATTTTCTATAGGTTGGTTTACCATTCCAAACCTCTATGACCAATAATAAGTGAGTTATAAGCACGTTTAAGTTTGGCTATCCTCACTTGATCTTGAAGAAGGGGCCCAAGGTCAAATCCGACCACACCATAAGATTCCCAGCCCATGATTTCCTATATGTTGTTTTACCATCCCAAACCTCTAGGATCAATAATAAGCGAGTTATAAGCAGTTTTAAGTTTGGCTATCCTCGTTTGACCTTAAAGTAGGGGCCCATGGTCAATCCGACCACACCAGAAGATTCCCAGCCCATAATTTCCTATATATTGGTTTACCATCCCAAACCTCTAGGACCAATAATAAGTGAGTTATAAGCACTTTTAAGTTTGGCTATCCTCGTTTGGCTTGAAGGAGCGGTCCAAGGTCAAATCTGACAACATCAAAAGATTCGCAGCATATGATTTCCTATAGGTTGGTTTCACATTGCAAACCTCTAGGACCAATAATAAGGGAGATATAGGCACTTTTAAAGTCTGCTATGTGGGTTACTTTGGCACTCCATGGATGACCTTGAATTAAGAGCTTCAAGGTCAAATGTGTGCAAGTTTGTAGAGGACATGTATATCTGTTATACATATCACCTATGAAGAGATTCAACCTTCTACCTCTGAGAAACAGCCAATAGAAAAATGTAAATTATTTTCAAAGAAATGAGCGGCGGCCATCTTGTTTTTCAGAATGAGGCTATTTTCAGTCCCAGAGAAGCTTACCCCCCAATGAAGATATCCTACAAATTTGGTGAACCTAGCTGGTGTAGTTTTCCTCTTAGAGCGTTAACGCTGAAAATCTCTCTACACACAGCGGCGGCATAGCAAACGCTAAGCCAAGGTATCCACCGGATGCCTCCAGTGGATACAATTAATAAACTCTTTGAAGACATCCAGATTCTCCCTACTTTTATCAGGATAATTAGGAAGTTATACACTGCAAAGTATACGTTTATTTCACTAACAAGACATTTACTGCACGGAGTCCCTTGCAGTCATGTAGAATAAGAACCACAAATTAAAGGTAATCTCTCAATAATATGGCAGTACCTCAACAGAGCCATCCATTGACTAATTTACTAATGTTACACACATTAAAGGTGTCAACAAAAGGATTTCAGGTGTAAAGTCTCCACTGTGAGTAAAACAATCTTCATCAAAGTATTACTGGTTGAAAACCAAAAGCAAATTCAGCTGACAAAGTTGGTTCGATGATCGAACTAGATCTAAGTTTGCTACCTTCTAGGCTTCTACAAATAAATAACATCAAATCCAAAATTCTAAGCAATTTCACAGCATTATATCCAAAATTCATCTATTTTTACCCATTAAAAATAATTTCTATACAATGTATCAACACTTACTATATTGTAAATAGTAAAACAATATCCAAATATACTTTTGAGACTACAATAACCATCACAACTTTCAAGGGAAAAGTTACTCACTTTTGCTCCCATACATGTGATGCTCTTTTGTGTTGACATTAAAAACAAATGGTTCCTAAAATCAGAAAAGATTATTAGATTTGTATTAAAATAGCATCAGAGATGCCCGTACCCCACAGCCTTGGGAAATATTTTCAACACCATGAGATATAGAAGTACTGTATCAGTTATATAAAGGTCCAAACAATGTTTAAATAGAGAAAATAATGTCTAAGAAAAAGATAATGCATGTAAAGATGAAGTATTAAAACAAGACAATTCAAGAACAAGATGACAGCATTAATCAGTAAACTAAACATTACAACACTCTTTATCTAGATCTGGCATGGCCGAATTATGGTTTGGATGTATTGAATATTACCATGCATACAGAGTGGTAATACATTCAATGAATGCAAAATCTGTGGCTCACTTGATGAAATTCCATTTGTTACAATGGAAAGTTGTAAAAGTAAAATTCTTAATGAATTCTAATATGACTTTAACAGTGCTTAATCTGCATCAAAAGACAGACCCAAAGGTGCAACAAGATTTTAAAGGTTAAGGTCACTACGACAAGGTCAAAGGTCAAATCAAGGTCACACCATGATGCTGCACACCTACAACCCCTAACCAATGTCCCTACCAAGTATCAACGTCCTACACCTTGCAGTTTCTGAGATATAGCCCGGACAAGATTTTATAGGTCAATGTCACTACAGCAAGGTCAAAGGTCAAATCAAGGTTAGACCATGACGTTGTATAGCATGGTTGGGGTCAAATCGTTTGAGGATTTGGATTAGAAGGATTTAAATCCTTTTATCAAAGGATTTGAAAGGATTTGAAATACTTTTGCAAAAAAAAAAAGAAGGATTTTGGATTTGGAATTGATTTAAATCATTTTGTTTTTGGACAAAATCCTTTTGTTTTTTAATATCCTTTAAATTTTAATGGTGCTTTCATAAACTTAATAAACATAATTAAACTTCATAAACAGGATAGAAATCCACAGTGAGCAGCAATGGGATCACAGTTGACAGAGACCTTAATACTTGTGAAATGCAATTAACTTCTTGGTTTGTGTATAAAAGATACCTCATTTCTTTTAATTGCATTCATTCCAAAAATGGACAATAAAATGGACAATTTCACACCTGGGTCGTAACATATGCAAGATAAGAGAGAAATCCCTACAATGGTAAAAGAGAAAATTGTGATAAAGTGTTGAAATTTTCACACTTTGGATCGTGGTACCTCTCTTCTAATGGCTCTGGGGAACAGACAAACACACAGATCTGTATGGCTTTTACAATTTATCATCCTCGATAGATAAGGTATCTTTTATAAGTAACAGTATGTGTCTAGCCCTTGTATTTTTGCAGGAGAAGTTGTTCACATGGAAGCAGATCCATATGCCACAAAGTGATGCCATAATGCCTTTATGGATTTCACAAAAGGTCTCATAATGACAAGTCAGTTGACATAAAAAAAACTACAAAAATACAAGATATAAATGTACAATTTCTTCAGATTTAGGGCTTATTTCAAATATTTGGAGTGTAAGTTCAAGTTCTACATAAAATGGCAATATTGATCTATGGCTTTGCACATCAATATCGGCAACCCTGTCCTCCTAAAAAAGCTGAACATGAGACTCAAAGATAATAAACTGCATTTTATCAGGGTTTAATTTAAGCATACTTGACAACATCCATTCTTGAACATCTTGAAGACTTGAATTCCATTTATCAAAGGCCAACGCTGCAATTTTGTAAAATATATGAACAAACAATTTAGTGTTGTCGGCATAAAAATGGCATTTGATCTTGGAGTACCATTTAATAACATACTTTACTCAAAGAAGTGGTGTATAAAGAGAAGAGCAGGGGGCCAAGGCCAGAGCCTTGTGGTGCCCTAAACAGCGCGCATAATTTTGAGGCTTGACCCAATTTTGTTTGTTTGAAATTGGTGGCCGAGATAAGAGGTGAACCAGGGTACACACACCAAACCATGACTTAAATTAAGAGAGTTTTGAACAGTATTGTGGTCAATTGTGTTCAAGGCACCCGATAGACCGAGTTTCTGTCCCGTCGCCAATTGCTATTGATATGTTGATCGACACAATGGCGAGGCACAGTGTTCCCATGTGCTTGTTTTCAGTGTAAATCTCAAACCATGGGAAATTATTTTATTTACTTTAAAAAGTAATTATTATGTCCATATAGCCGTATCCGGTTTACAGTACATATGCTGTTAAACCAAGTTTCTGTCCCGTCGCCAATTGCTTTTGATATACTGATGGACACAATGGCGAGGGACAGAGCTCACATGCACCTGTTTTCTGTGTAAATTTTGAACTGTGGAGAATTATCGCATTCACCATAAAAAGTTATTGTTATGTCTATTATAGCTGTATCCAATTTCCAATCCATATGCTGATAAATTAAACTATTTTTAGATGCCAGGATTTTTTTTTGTAGGGAACTATGTAATGTTAAAGGTAGGGCTGGGACGGGTACAAAAAAACGGCATCGAGTACCCGACCTCTGAAAACCGGCCCGAATTCGAGTAACCGCGAGATTTAGTTCCCACCATTAGAAGTCTTCTGTAAACAAATAGTCGATTCCGGAAACGAAACTTTTGAAGAAAAACGTCTTCTATTTAGCCAGATATTATAGATTATGGAGTATATTATAGGTTTTCAAGTGAAAACAACAACTTTAATTGATGTTATGTGACGGAAATGCTGAAATGCAGCATATTTTACACAAACGTTTCATTACGTGGGCGATAATACAATCACTCGCGAGTAACCGAGTACTTAAAATGGACTCGAGTACAAGCCAAGATCGCCTTGTACACCGAGGCTCGGGTACTCGTTCCCAGCCCTAGTTAAAGGTTTGTTTACATTTTGAAAAAGGTTTGTTTACATTTTGAAAATAGGTTGAAATATATACATGCCAGTTTGATTGGCATGAAATATAAGTGAACGGCACATGTACATACCTTAAAGAAACCAAATAGCACTTTATACTTGTGGTAATATATGTACAAATATGCCGTTCAAAATTTACACAGAAAACAGGTACATGTGAACTCTGTCCCTCGCCATTACAAACCATCAGAAATATTAACAGCACTTGGCGATGGGACAGAAGCTCGGTCTAGTATGCTGTTAAACTAAACTGCTTTTACAAACGAGGAATTTCTTTTGTAGATAACTAAGTAATGTTGAAGGTTTATTTTAAAACAGGTTGAAATGCATATATACCAGTTTGATTTGGCATTAAATATTAATGAACGGCACATATACGTAAGTTAAAGAATTCAAATAACACTTTATACTTATTGTAATATGTGTAGAAATATGCCGTTCAAAATTTACACTGAAAACAAGTACATGTGAGCTCTGTCCCTCACCACTGTGTGCCATCAGTATATCAATAGTAATTGGCGACGGGGCAGAAGCTCGGTCTAGGCACCCGACAGACCAATTAAGACTGGGCTCACCACACAGCAATGAGATATGTATCTCAGTTGGTTCTGCAATAAGGCAGTCTCAGTGAAATGACCAGTTTTGCATGCAGATTGGCGAGGATTGTCAAGATTGTTACTGTTGATGTGTTGCAGAACCTTAAAATTTCGGCAATGATATTCAGTCGATTTTATTTCACACTTAATTACACTAAAAGGTATAGTCAAGTATCCTTGATTCGAGGGTCTTGTTGATTCGAGTATGGCCGTTTTTCTTGGATATAAGAGCATCTATTTTCACTTTTTATAACATAAAATGGTGCTTTGGTTTTTATAGTTTTATAAAACACATCCAAATTGCTGCAAAATAAAATATTTCGACGTGAAATAAGCTCTTAACTAAAACGTTAAAACTCGCGAATCATCAAGACGTAAGGCTATAAGTAACGTTTTGCGCTGAAGTATTGCTGAGCTACCACGTAAATCAAGTCACCTGCAGTGTTAGCAAACACAACAGGTGGCAGTATGATATATTCGAGCAAGTCTAGAATTCGGTTTTTTCATTAATGTCAAAATAAGACAATGTATTGATGCATTACCAAAAAAACACTGATTCTTTGTGGGAGTGTATACTTTTATGTCCTTGTTTTAAAAACAGATATTTTGGGGGAAAATATTATTGTTCTGCTAAATGAGATAAACATGGCGGACAAGATTTACACAAAATCAGTTGTTACAGGCCACTTGATTGGTTAAATAAAAACTACTAACAACCGATTTTCATGGTTTCTTTCCAAACCAATCGTTCCAAATAACGGGTTGTGGTGTAATTTCTGAAGGTGGGTATACTGGTCAAACATTTATTTAAATGACAGTTTATTGACGTTTTAGTTTATTGAATTTCTAAATTGTCTTCCTGCATTATGAAATGATATTATTCATGTCCTATGCAAAGAGAATTTTATATATTACAAAATAACTGACTTCTTGCAGATATGTACTCCATGAATGTGAAAATGTCGAAATTAGAATTTTACTCTCCATGAAAAGCAGTAAATATTTTTGTGAGCTTTTAATATCACTTTTATGGGAAGAAAAACAATGCAGCATAATTGAATCGAGGCTATAATGTAAAACAGATCATGAATTTTATAATCCATGCTTTATACTTGCCATTGCACCCCAATTCTTTCAAACACTAATATATCAGCAATCTATGATGTGGAATAGTCATGATCAAAGTAATTATGGAATATACATAATTTGGAAAAAAAACGTTCTTTCTAATTCAAACCAAAAATTTGAAAAATATGAGAAAACAAATCTTAACTAAGAAGCCTAATGGTATGTCCATGTCTAGAGCATTTTTATTTTTAACTTATAACCAACATACCAAATCTTAGTCTATTTTAGAGGTTAGTAGATTGTCTGAGCACGTGCTTCCCTAACTATGGCGACTTACAATAAAACTGTGCTTTTTCCCTTTGTCTATGTCAGTATACTCATGTGTTTAAGCTGATTTAGATACTGTTGCACTATTCTAAAGATGCATCATGTGTGCAGTTGTTTACACTGACCAACAATCAGACATAAATGGTTTATCTTTACACCAATTTACATAGCTTGTACTCTACATTTCAGACACAGACTGAAACTGTTGAATTATATCAGATCTAGTGACCTACAATCTGAGTGACAATAACAGAGTATCTTGTTTTAAAAATTGAACACATCAGTACATAGCTGTAACTTTATTCTGAAAACAATTGAGTACCTGTTTATAATTTAAAATCTGAATACACCGCTATGTGGATATACTTCTGAAATTTTAAACGAGTATAGTATTTGAGAATTTTTTCCCTCTGGTATATGGATTATACCTTACATGTTAACAGACAGAGCTTAACTGTGAGTACTTTTGACCTGGCATTTGCTTCTATCAGTATTAAGGGCACAATTTGGTATTAGTTTAAAGTAAATGCAGTTCCTAGCAATTATTCATAACAAATATTTTTTCTGGTACTCAGTCTGTGTGATAGAGTGTTAACACTAAGAAAAGATATTGCTCTTGCTCTGTCTGATAAAATGTAAATCCATGCATTATAGTTAAATTCAGAATGCCCAGCCATTGGAAGCATGGTATGTTCAGCCATCACTTTTCAATATATATGGTAATTGAATTAATAGTTTCCTGTTCAAATGTACATATGTATTTTCAATATATATGGTAATTGAATTAATAGTTTCTTGTTCAAATGTACATGTGTGTTTGTCCTTATTTAAGGGATTTATTTTTGTCTGTGTTACAAGTGATATAGATATATCTATTTACTGTAGTAAAACTAATGCCTTGGTGAGTAGTTGCCTTGATTACTGCAACTCTCTTCAGGAGTCTATCCAGTCTCAACATGTGCAAACCTGAAGTGTATTCAAAACACACTTGGGAAGATTGTCACAAACCATAACAAATACACACAGGCATCTCCTATTGTCAAATGACTCCATTGGCTCCCAGTTGAATTTCACTGTATCTTCAAAACTGCCACTCTAGTTTACAAGGTTCTTCACAGTGGTCATCCCAGGTTAGTTTGGTTCTCTTTTGTCTAATTGTTGTGGTAGATAGAGTACAAGATACAACTGTCCAGATAAAAGGTTCTCAGAGGTTCCTCAATTCTGTCCATCTATACATAAATAAAAAAAAACACTTTAGCAACAGCTTTGTTTTGATGCTCCCACAGTTTGGAATGATTTATGTGATGAGGTCTGTTCTGCCCCAACTCTAGTCTGTTTCAGAAAAAAGTTAAAATTTATCTTTTCAAAGAAGTATTCCCAACATAGGGTATGCTCTATCAGACGTCTGTGTGGTACTGGATTTTTCAACAGCTATTGAATGATGATTTTTTTAATTAGATTTTGGTGTTGCACCTTAGAGTCTGCCTGGAAGAGATTAAGCACCATAAAGGTGTATAGGATAAAAAAGAATAGAACAGAACAGAATAGAAGTATACCTTAAAGGTACATCTAAAGATTTTTTTGAAGTCAGCAATATAAAAAGACACTGCTTTGAGTGAATATAAATCCATTATAATTTTAATTTGGAATGTTTTTTTGTTGTTTTTTTTTGTAATGGGTTATAATTACCTTTACGTATGTGTTTGGATATGTAGCTACAAGGTCTAACATATAATGTATATAAAAAGAGATATGTCATCACAAACTCTAAAAATCTTTTAAATGGATTGCCAAGGGCTTTGAAATAGTAATTAAAGAAACAATCTCTTGAACCTCCCAAAAACAAAAAAATATTGATATTCTTTGTCTCTAAGACATCCATTTAAAGGCATATGACCTAAGCTTAGTTGAAAAAATTGGGATGGGAGGTACTTTTACATGGGCACAAAATTAAGTGGGTGGCAATTTTGCTTGGGAATAGTGTCCAGTATAATCTCCTGACTACTGAAACAGATAATAGTGCATGGTAATATGATAGTATTACATATGAACTGCCTGGGTCAAACTTTTCTATTATTAATGCCTATTAGATGGCCCAAATACACACAATCCACTTCTTTTAGAGATAATTACATAGATGGTGACAGGTGGGGCATTGGTGACAAGATTTACAGAACAAAAATAACAGTGAGACTAACAGGACTGTTGAACGGACAAATGTAATTTGTTGGTCTAATTTCCTTTTTTCTAGATTGGATCACAGAAATTTTATCATCAATATGTGTAGTAATATCTCAGGATTATATTGACTGTTTTATGTTGGAGAGAATCTTGATAATCTTCTAGATATGTAAAGATAAAGTTTTGAAAATTTCTTGCAAAAAAGGATTTTTTTTTCAATGTGTGAAATATATTGAAGTGGGAATGACCAAATAAGGAAATATTTTTATTTGGTGACCAACAAGTGTTGCGCCTGTCTCTCAAATCAGATGTTGTGGACTATTATGAAACAATACAGGTACTTTGAAAGGCAAAAGAAGTGGCCATGTGTTCTCCATGCACTTAATGCCACTTTCCACACTATTCACCAAGTGATTTTCTTTTGAAACCATAAATGGCAGCTGATAAAAGGTTTACCTAGGAATAGCAAATAATATTGGACTAGACTGGACTGGCTCTAGAAGGTGTTAATACTGTTTACCCATTACTGATGAAACCTTGATTTTGAGGTAATGTTGTGGATAACAAAGTGTGACAAAATAGGACTCAGTATAAATACAATACAATAATCTGCTAATACATAAATTTCAATAAGATAGTACAGTATGTTTTAAAGTCCAAGGAAATGAAATGTGTCTTGCTACTCAGTATATTTAAATGGAAAGTGCCCAAGACATTAGTTTTAGGAAAAGACATTTTAGTGAACTTTCTCAAACAAGCTCCACAACTTTGAGTCCTGCTTCACAAAGAGTACATAAGTTCTCAAAGATGGATTCACTGGAAGATATGCATTTGGACTTAGAAAGGATAACAGAACTGTCAGAAGAAACAAAACAGGAACAACAATTAGTTGAAACTGATGCCAAGAGTGCAAGGTTAGAGAAAAAAGTTGATGAAATTTTGGATATTTTAAAAACGCAAACAATAAAAACTGGACTGGATATCAGCAGTTTACAACAGGAGAATTCAACGTTACAGCTGCATGTTAAAGAAAACGAAGGTACCATTACCAGACTAAACATGAAAGCAAAATCACTAGAGACAAAAATTGATGATCTCCAGATCTATAGCATGAAGTCTAATATTGTATTTTACAATATTCCAGATTAAGCACAAGAAGACCCATATAGTATTGTAGAGACATTTATGATTGCAATCTTCAAATTCCGCATCGTTTGTTGTACTCAAGAAACAACCCTGGGGGAGAAATTAGAATTGATGTGTGTCATCATTTGGGTCAACGCAAAAGTAGTACAATGCCTTTGATTGTTAAATTCGTGACCCAAAGAGGGAGAGATATGGTAATCACTTATGGTAAAAACTTAAGAGGAACACGATTCCCTATAAGTGAGCAACTACCGCCCTCTACAAGAGAGAAGCATGCTGCATGCTGCACAGATACCACTACTGACTGAGTTAAGGAGTAAAGCAGTAAAGGAGAAAACCGGTGAAAGAGTTAAGCTGATTAAAGATAAGCTCATTGTCAACTCCAAGATAAACAATGAAGTGTTTGAGAAAAACCCTTTGGATATGATGGTTGCATGTGGAGAGCCAGTCAAATTTGATAACCTAGTACACTCTGAAGCAATAATAGAAAAAGGAAGTGTTTTCCCAGGACATTTGTATCCTGCCCACACAATTGCAGATGCAACCCAAGCTCTGAGGTCTTTAGCACAAAATGATGATATAGCCAAAAATGATCATTGGATATATGCCTACAATATTACTGGTTTGGATGGTCAAGTAAAGTGTGGTTACAGTGATGATGAGGAGTGGAAAGCAGGGACAATTCTGATGGAGTTGTTGAAACAAAAGGGTCTGTCTGAAGTTATCTTGATCATGACAAGGAAATATGGAGGTATAAACCTGGGCCAAAAACGTTTTGAATTGATAAAAAATGTTGCAGTTAATGCCATAGATAATTTCAAATGATTATTAAACAATATCTGTTCATCAGACACTTAGAATTTTTATTATGAATGTTCTTGAAGTAATTTTTTTAAATGATATCTGTTCATCAGAAACTTAGAATTTTTTATTAGGAAGGTCCTTGAAGTAAATTTTACTTGCTGGATTAGAACAGTTTTAATTAATGAGACAGCAAATTTTAAAAATGACTATTTGTTTAACTAGAACTGTTGAACAAAGACATATATGTCAAGTTGAAACTAGATTCATGTTCCTTTTTTATTGTCGTTGCAATTGCAGTTGACATGTTGCAATTGCAATTTAGATGTTTTCAGTTGGTTCATAAAAAGATAATTAATCTTGTGTCTAATTTTTCTTTTGATGTTTACTCCCTAGTTTGCATTATTAAGCTAAATACTTAAAAGTATAACGGGTAGGTAAAGCTGAGTCCTGTATGTTTCTACCTGAGTTGAACTGTAAATTACAGACATTAGTTATAATCGGACACATGTTTTCACCTTGTTTATAGTATATGCTAATTAGTTTGTATCATTATGTAAAACCCTGTTTTGGAGCCATATTATATCATTATCTTGAACAGTTTTAACACATATCTGGAATGTAAGTTCCCAAATTTTTCCCTGTATATTTTTTTATTCCTAATTCCTTATTCCATCTATATTTAAACTTAGCATCAATGGTTGTGTCGTTTAAAATACTATAAAAAGTTTTTGTTACATTTTTTGAGTGGATTATTATTGAAATATGATGAGGGATACAAGGCCGCTCAAATTTTCCAGCTGTGATTTTCAGTTTGTTCAAAAAGCTAGTCAGCAAAATTTTTAGTCTGTGGTACTCAAGGAAATTTGTAATTTTAAATCCATACAGATTCTCAATTTCGGCTTGACTCATTACTTGACCTTCGTTACTTAAAATATCTCCGACAAAGGTTATACCATTTCTGAACCATGTTGGATAGAATAGGGGTGTATCAGATATCAGTGTATCAGAACACTGGATATAAAATCAATATTACTTTTAACGGGTCTGGATATTTTGATCCATGCTAAAAACACATCTTTCCAGAATTGATTTTGTGATTTACTGACTAGGTGCTTAAACCATTGAATCCCAAAGCATGATATTTTTTTTCACACAAGAAACTGTTTCTTCAAAAAGAATTCCCCATGGAGATGTTCCACATTTCAAGAGTCTATTAATCCAAGTTAATTTGAGGGATTGAATGAAACATTCTAGATTAGTCATTTTGAGGCCTCCTATTTTGTAGTTCTGACACAGAAGTACTCTTTTTATTTTGTCTGGTTTATTATCCCAAATAAAGTTGTATAATAGAGTATTTAATTTTGACAAAAATCTTTTGAAGGGGATGGGATGGAATCAAAAAGAGGTTAAACCTGGACAAGATAAAGGTTTTAAGTATTGTTATCTTTCCAAATGGTGTCAGATTCCTCTTTTTCCAATTTAAAATCAGCTTTTTAGCATCATCCAGTGTCAAACTGTAATTTATGCTTGGGATTTTCATTAAATCTACTGAAAACCATATTCCAAGTAGTTTAAATTCTGAAACACCCAACTCGAAATTTGAATTTATGCTTAATTTCTACTTGGAATGTTTTTTCCTTCCAATCCACACAAGTTTGGTTTTACTTTTGTTTATCTTTAATCCTGAGTAACTACCAAAAACTTCAATTGTGTTAAGTGCTGCTTGAAGAGAGCTCTGTGAACCGTCTAAAATCAATGTAGTGTCATCAGCAAATTGTGTAAGGCTAAATTCTTTATTTCCAATATTTATGCCTTATATATCTGGATTTTTATAAATAAGGTAATATAAGATTTGAGCACAAATTATAAATAGGTATGGTGCAATTGGGTCCCCTTGTTTACAACCTCGTTCAATTTTGAAAAAATCTGATTTCACTCCCACTTGTAGTATTGATGCCATAAAGTTTCTATTTAACAACTGAATCCAATGGATAAACTTTTCACCAAAACCTAAAAATTCTAAAGTATTGTACATAAATTTCCATGATATAGAATCAAAAGCTTTTTCAAAATCTATGAGCATCAATAACCCATCTATGTTTTCAGTATCTGTATATGCCATGATATCATAGATTAGCCTTGTAGATTCCCCAATGAAACGGTCTCTAATAAAACCCGTCTGAGACCTGGCAATCAATTTGTTTAAAACTTTTTTCACTCTTTCTGCTAAGGTTAGAGATATAATCTTATAGGGAACAGTTAAAAGCGAAATAGGACGCCAATTTTTCAAATATTCTCGAGGTTTATTTTCTTTTGGGATACACATGATGACTGACTGTCTCATAGATATTGAGAGAGTTCCCTGCCGATAGCAATAATTTATTGCTCGTAATACAAATACCTTCAACTTTCCCCAAAAAATTTGAAAAAATTCGGCTGGAAATCTATCAATACCCAGGGGTTTTTATTTTGTTTCATTTTTTTCAAAGCATTTCCAATTTCTTCTATTGTCACTAAGCCTTCAAGTAAAAGTGCTTCAGACTCTGTTAGTTTACAAATGTTATCGCCCCTAAAAGTTTCATGAAGGTTTACATCTGGAATAACTGCATCCCTTGATTTGAATAGATTAGCGTAATATTGCTTAATATGATCCAATATTTTCACTTGATCATCTATTATATCTCCATTATCCAGAACTATTTTTTTATTGTTTTGTTTACAAAATTTTTTTGTTCTAAACTGCAGAAATACTTTGTAGGCTTTTCACCAGAATGCAACCATCTGGTTCGAGATCTTACTGCTTCCCCTCTCATTCTATACTTCCGTAGCTCTAACAGGTGTTCTTTCTTAGTTTCTATGGCTAGAAAATCACATATATTTTCATTACTCTGTAACTATCCTATATCTTGAATTAGATTTTTTTCTACCTGACATTCTTTTCTTTTAAGGGTACCAGAAAAATTTATAGTGACCTCTCTAATCTTAAACATGATCATTTTTAGAAGTATGTCATCTGCAATGACAAACTGTAGTCTTTCAAAATTACTGTCTGTAATGAATTCAATGTTATAAACTGGAACTACATACGAAAGTAATACATCTTGAATTGTGTGATTTATCATGTTCAACTATTCAACAAACTACAGTTTAATTTCCAAAGGCCTCTCCCACGCTGAAATGGGTTTATAACTAAATTAAATTCTAATATTGAATGGTCCGATCTGTATCCAGGCTTAATATTACAATCTGCTATCAAATCAGTCAAGGATTCCGAAACAATGAAATAATCCAATCGGGCTTGTTTTATCGGATTTTTGCGCCGCCAGCTATATTTTTTCAGGGTTGGGTGGAGATAACTAAAGGCATCCTTCATATTATGAAGTTGTAACATCTCTAGAACACATTGCCTCGATCTAGGGTTATTGATGTTCACATAATTAAAGCTATCTAGTTCTGGGTTAAGAACCAGATTAAAGTCTCCACAAACTATGAGATGATCCTGTTGGCTTTCTTCAATAAATTCTAGTATACTTTAAAAAAAGCCTGGAGAATCCATGTTTGGGGCATATATATTTATTAACCCAAGAGAAACTGAAGAGACATCCAAGTCCACCATTACATAATTTCCATCATTATCAATTTCTTTATGGATAATTTTATAATCGAAATTATTATTAAAAATTATGGCAACTCCTCTTAAATTTGTATATTTCCCACTAATGATGCATTCAAAATCTGTTAACATTCTCAGATTGTTTTCCTCTTTAATAGTTAAATGAGTGTCCTGTAAACATAATATACTTGGTTTTAAATCTTTAAAATAATTTATGACATCTCGCCTTTTGGCTTTGTCTCTTAGGCCTTGTGACAATTTGCTGATAACACTCTCACTTGATTACCTAATAACTTTGCCATTAACATCAGGTTCTCAAGAGTTTCATACACATAAAGTGTTCAGTTTCACATTGTGTATGTATTTTATTCTCTTTAACCACCTTGCAGAATAGATTTTAATGGAATAGTAATATTTAGTTTTTCCCAAGCAGGACTTTTTAACACTTAAAACAAAAGAAAGAGAAAAAACAGAAAAGAAAAGAACAAAAGGAAATGAAGAAACAACATAGGACATAATAATTTGGAAAAAAAAGGAAGTAAAAGAAAATTTTCTGATTGAATCACATTAGCTTTCATCTCATTTCAATAATAGCAATATATAATATATTATGAATTACTGGTATTATTACCTTAAATCAAGTTTTTAATATTAAATGCTGTCTCTATACTTAAAATGGAACAGAAAATAATAAACATAAAGGTCAAATCAAGGCCAAAACTCCCATACTAATTTATATACACATTTATTCTACCAAAAGACAACTGTAATTTCAAATTACAATGCCTTAATCTTAATCTTAATTACATAGATAATCATGATCATGATTATTTCATCCTCTGCAGTGATTTAAATATCTCACAAAATCCAGAAATTGATACCTAAAATTATGTTGAGTCAAATAACCCTAAAACAAGAGAGAGCCAACATGATGTCATTGACACACGTTCACTAGTTGATCTATACCATTATTTTTAATCTGACTACATGAAGGTACACATGGCATTGGAAAAATCCCACCAAACAAGCAAGGTTAGTTTATTTTATTATTTCCCAGACGTTATTGGACTTAGTATCTCAGGTAGATATAAAACCTGGTTACAAAATGGACCATTCATTAATCATCTTATCTCTTAACCTCATAAAATTTCCTTGTGGTCCTGGTGTTTGGAAGTTTAACACTAGTCCTTTGAAAGATCAGGAATGCATTACATGTGAAAAAAGTGGATAAGAGATGAGAACTTAAAATATGCAGCCCAGTTTACAATTTAGAAAATATAAACAATATACCAGATGATAATTTACATCTGAAAATTGATTATGTTTTGGTTTGGAAATGGTGTTGATGAAAATACCAGGTAAAACAATAAAGTATGCTTCTCACAAGAAAAACATCAGTAAAGCAAATAAAAACAACCTTCTCTCTGAGATCAACACTTTGGAGAAAAACTTAAGAAGCAATAACTATGATAACTACTTAGAAAAGAAATCAGAGCTTCAAACGATTAGGTAAGACACTAAAAAGACACTAATTCAATCAAGATTGCCATGTTTAAATGATCATGAAAACCAAATTCTTCTGTTCTCTTGAGTACCATAATTATATTGAGAAAACTGCCCAAAAATAAGATGGTACCTTGAGTACTGATCAGAAAAAATCCTTGCAGAATTCTAGTCCTTTTACATCAAACTTTTGGAAGTTGTTGATTCAAATTTAGAAAATATTGATCTAGAAGATGTTTTCAGACACTGTCAAACACAAAAAGTTCATGGTGAACATATTTATCAAATTGAAAGTCACTTAACTATTAAAGAATTGAGCAAAGCTTTGAAGCAAACTAAAACTAATAAAACACATGAATAGATGGTATTTTGGCAAATTTTTAAAGGTATTTTGGAGGGAGCTCAGTGTTTGGATTAAACAGGATCTAAACAGTAGTTATGACAAGGGAAACTTTCTCTCTCTTTAAGACAAGGCGTGATAATATGTTTACCAAAATAGATAAAAGCAGGGAAGAAATAAAAAACTGGCATCCTTTATCAATGCTCTCCAGCATTTATAAGCTGGCTTTTTAGCAGCTATTGCTAATAGAATCTGTACTGAACTATTTAACAGTACTCTGACAGGTTTTATGTCTTATACGTTAAGATATTGCCAATACCCATTTAGTATATGATATTATGCATACTACTGAAAAATTAAACATAACAGGAGTCCTTGTTTCAATAGATTTTCGGAAGGCATTTGATTCCATTTCATGGGAATTTATTTTCAAAACTCGCACTTATTTAGGTTTTGGACAAAACTTTCAGAGATTGATTAAATTGTTAAATACAGATATTACAGCAAAAGTTTTGCAAAATGATTTTCTCCCTGATAACATAAACATACAGCATGAGTGTAGACAAGGAGGTCCTATCACCCCTTACATATTTATAATTGTGGCATAGATATTAACTTTATTAATTATTTATAATCCCCAAATAGCATGTATTTTCTCTAATGGTGTTTAATTTAAAATCACGCTATACAAAGACGACCCCACGCCCTTTTAAGATGGTTCACAAGACTCATTATTAACTGCACTAAACAGGCCTCACTTTTGGAACTTACTCTGGGCTTAAAATGAATACAGAAGAAAGGGCTATCTGGAATGGGAAAAAAATGACATTTGGCCTGATAAAGAATCTGTCATGTGTGTGAGGAAAAAAATTGAGGCAACAACTTTTCTAAAGTATGCATGTCCTAGAGACTTATTTGAAAACCAAAATGAAAGGATTCAAAATGTAATGTATATAGAATAAGGTGATGTGTAAGGAAATATGAAATAGTGTGTCAATAGATGAAAATCAGGACTGTTAATGTGAAGAATATACCAAGAATATTTTTTTCAATATTGAAGTGATAATCAATGTGGGCCTGTTTTTAATTCCTTATATGGAAGAAGGATAACTGGGTGACAGAGAAATGGACATAAAGGTTTGTGGTGGCTAGAATGCATTTTATTAATTGACTATATTTAGCTCTGAATGACCATTTGTGTACTTTTCGCAGTATTTAGAAATCAATTAATCACCAGGCTATAAAACTTCAACGGACTGCTTTTTATGCTTAGTGTGGTGACCTTTGATAGTTTTAATATAGAGAAAATATTGGAAATTTGACAAAAACATTTATGTATGGAGGATAGGCATAAAAAATACTGAGCTAACACCTTTCAAAAAGGCAAGCAAAAAGGACAACGTCAGAATTTAGTTTAACACCAAGCCCTAGTTTTATTAATCCACATAAACAAATCAAGATGTCATCTTTGGATGATATTGACATTTAAAAAAGTGAACTTCCAAAGGATTGGTCAAGTTTATCCAGGATAAAAAATTGGATAGACTAATGGAAAAATTGCTTACCATTCATGATATTAATGTAAAAGTAAACACTATAATAAAGGACAGAGAAACACAAATAGGAACAGATTTGTTGATATTAAAAATATCTTCACTGGAAGGCAAAAATCAAAGACTTGTAGAAGTAGAATGTTTGAACAGCAAAATACAAGATCTACAGTGGAGGGATATGCGTGAAAACCTTGTTTTCTATAGTATTCAAGAGATGCCAGGAGAGAACTGTGAGGAAATTATCATTAATTTCATGATAGAGGAGATGGGAGTTCAACCTGATAAAATCTATTCCCACCAAAATATACCTGATGAAATAAGGATTGATGTCACCCATAGGGTTGGAAAGAAGGGTACAAATCCAAACAAGCCTAGGCCTATTGTGATGAAGTTTGTAACAAGGAAGGGGAGGGATGACGTTATAAAGCATGCACGAAACCTTGCAGGCAAAAGATACAATGTGAGTGAGCAATTACCAGCACTTATGAGAGAGAGAAAACTAGCCCAGATGGATAAGATGAAGGAACTACGCAAGGACAATCCAAATAGAGCAGCCCATAATATTCATTTTGTGAAAGATACATTACTACATATGGAGAGGTAGTTGAAAGTGGATTTGAGCAAAATAAGCTGCCGAATCTGAACATTATACCTATCGATTATGAAACTTATGAAACTATGCTCCATTCTGAACCAACTTCTATTCAGGGCAGTGTATTTCACGGTCATGCTCTGAATGTTCATTCCATTGAGGATGCAGTGCGAGCCAAAGACGCTTTATTCCACGATACAGGTGTGGCATCTGCCAATCATATAATGTATGCGTATCGTATAGATAGTGAAGAGGGAATGTTGGAGACTGGGAACTTTCATGATGGGGAGTGTGGTGGAAGTGAGATTTTGGTAAAATGCATACAAAGAAGGAAAATGGATAACATTTTTGTGGCAGTTTCGCGCATTCATCCTGGACCAAACTTAGGCAAGCGCCATTTCCAGATGATTAAACAGGCTTGTATGGTCATGCTAAACCTAATATAGAATAGGTTACTATTTTCTATTTACTTTCTGTAATTAGGAAAATATTAAAGACTGAAAAACATTTGATTTGGACACTAACTATGGATTGAAAATCACTCATGTAATTACAATAAAACCTCTACAGTAATGGCTAAATAATGTTCCTTTACTATTTTATTTTTCTGGAAAGATATTTGAATATTCTTTATTGTAACATTAATTTCATTATTCTTGTATGTGAATTGTGATAACATCAGTGTATTTGGTGCAAAAGTAAACTGTATGGGTGAGTATAGTACTTGAATATGATAGTGCTCTTTATGTTGTTTCGAAGTTGTCTGCAAAAAAAATTAATATGCTACATTTGCAAACATTTAATGTCAATAGGTTGCACAACATCTTAACCTTAAGTTTTATGTGATTTTTAGTAACCACTACTTACTAAAAAGTGAGGAATTGTGTTAATAAAAAAAATAAATTAGATCTCAGAATTTTGGTGTAAATATGTTTTTGTTAAAAGTTTGTTACATTGGTTAACAACACAAATCAAATTAGTTCACAAATCATTAATTATAGCAACCCATGACTTATGTTTTTAAACACGTTCTTATGATTTCCCATCACTCACCATAAAAATAATATTTCTTTAAAATTCAAAATTATTGTGTTAATTTTATGTCACAAACATTGCAAGGAGTGGCAATTACTACACACTTAAGCTCTGTGTTTCTACCAATTTTCTCAGTTTTACTTTTATGATTCTGGGTAATTCCATTATAGGCTCATATTTCATGGACATTGCAACTAATTATGTAGAGAAAATCCTATAAGAACTTAACAATAGGCTTCTTTGTTTTATTTTAGACCTTAATTTATATTATAAATGTTTGTTTTGTATTACTTGTTAAAAACTAAATTTCTAGGTTTCTAGCATCTAGATTTCAAAGAATAGAAGCTTTTTTTCCAAAATGTTACCATAATGGTACATCTGGTAAGTAGGTTTAGAAGTACTATGGTAAAATTCAATTGAAATGCTGAAATGAGGTTTGCTTGAGATATAGGATAAGTAAATGACATTAAGACATGTTGTTCTAGTTAAGCGCCACTTATTTCACACATCCATGGTTTGGCAGCAAATAAACCTTAACAAGCGAACATATGCTATTGATCTAAAAATATTTGTAGACAGGCTATATTGGAGAATTAATTTTAATACCTATCTAAATACCTATGTCATCTTTTGTGCAAAAATATTTATGGATGAATTACTTTTTCAGAAATGTTTGTGCCATAAAGTGAAGAGAAGTGTTTTTTTTTTGTAGCTTTAAAATTGCTCAACAATTTAATCTTAGGAAGTTTATTTTTACTGTTCCTGTGACAAATGGGGGAGTGCATTCACTAAAATCCAAAATGCATATACAAAATAGCATCAAAGTGTTGTGTGCAAACTGTCAAGGCTTAAGGAACCAAGAAAAGAAAATTAATGTCTTAACATATTTTAAAGAAAACAAAGTTAATATTCTGTATTTACAAGATACCCATTTAATAGAAAATAATATTCCAGAACTGAAAAAAACAATTTTTTAAAAATAATAATTTTGAGCATAAGGTATTGTCTCTAAAAAGCGACAAAAATGGCAACTTTTTAAACATTGTGTTAAAGTTATGTTCTATCATCCTTAATCTCATCACACTATATTGACCTAACAAGGACAGTCCAGGGATTTTTCATGAAATTGAAAATACGTTACAAGAGGAAAATGCAGACTACAATATCATATGTGGAGATTTTAATTTGGTTTTAAATCCTGAGCTATACACAAATAATTATAAACTTTTGAATAACCCAAAGGCAAGAGACACAGTTTGGAAAATATTAGAGGACCATGACTTGTGTGATATATACAGAAATTTGCATCCCAATACCAAATGTTATACTTGGAGACGGAAAAATCCAATTAAACAAGCCAGACTAGACATGTTTATAGCATCTTCTACCATTCTGGATATTATAAATAAGTGTGAGATAAGGCTTAGTTACATATCTGATCATTCAATAATTGAATTGGAAATTTTGTTAAATAAATTTAATCATGGCAAAGGAGTTTGGACATTTAATAACAGTCTACTGGAAAATACTAAATATTTGAATCTTATCAATAAAATTATTGCTGAAGAAAAGCAAAAGTATGCTATGCCACTGTACAGTGTGGAATTTTTAAATGAAAACTAACCTGACATTCAATTTACAATTGACAATGATGTATTTTTAGAAATGCTTCTCAGAAACTGTGGAGAAACTATTAAGTTTGCTACTTTTGAAAAGAATTGGTATTAAGATTATGGGAAATGAATTTAAGCTAACACAGTTTGCAAACGACACAACCTTGATGCTGGATGGTAGTCAGCACTCCCTACAAACAGCCCTGAATGTATTAGAAGTATTTGGTGACTTCTCAGGCCTTCAGATGAATAGGGAGAAGACAAAAGTTATCTGGATAGGCCGGAAAAGATTTTGAAAAGAAAAATTAAATGGGAAACTTAAATTGGGGAAACATAGACTTTAATCTTCTTGGTATAGAATTTACAACAAATTTAAATGAAATTCCATCTAAAAATTATGCTAAAGTCCTTAACAATATTCAAAAAGAAATTAAAAAGTGGAGGGTGAGACATCTCACACCAACTGGAAAAATCGTCTTGATTAAAACACTATTTATACCAAAATGCGTACACATGCTAACATCAATAGAAAGATCTGAAGCTTTTCTGAAAGATTTGAATAAATTACTGTACTCATACATATGGTCTGGAGGGCCTGACAAAATGAAAAGAGTTACGATAAATTCAAAATATATGCAAGGGGGATTGAAAATGACAAATCTTTGTAATTTTGAAAAAGCTTTAAAAGTTAGTTGGGTTATAAAGCTATATACTCATCAAAATTTGCAATGGTTTAGATTACTATATGCTTTTTACAACAATATTGATAAAGAACTTGTATTTGGCGATTAATGGTGCTCTCAATTTCTGAAAAAAATATCAAATCCCTTTTGGCAAAACATTTTGTTTGAATGGTCTGATCTAGGCAAAAGACAGAAAATCACTAACAATACAGATTTATTACAAAGTTGTATTTGGTACAATTCAAAAACCTCTAAAAATCCAATTCATTTTCCAGATTGGTTCAATCACGGTATATATTATGTCCAAGACCTTCTTTATGCAGAAGGTAAAATGTTAACTTACAAAGACCTAAAAATGAAATATAACTGTAGCCTAAATATTCTTAATCACTTTACAGTAAGATTAGAAATCATGAAATGTTTATCAGGCAAAAATATAAGTTGCTTGACCTTTTTTGGCCCAATGTACCCATCTCACATGAAATTGATTATTCAGTCTCGGCAAGGATGCAAAAAGTATTATGAATTATACAATGACAGCTTAATGACGTAAAACCACTTTGTGAATTTATTTGGAATTCTATGCTGAAGAAAGAATATACTGAGTGTAAAGATCTTTGGCCTTTGATTTACAAAATCTGTTTTAATTGTATCCAAGATAATGAATATTCATGGTTTCAGTACCGTATTTTGTTCAAAATTTTAGGAACGAAGGATTATTTACAGAAGGTTAAAATAGCAGAGAATAATGAATGCGGTCTTTGTAAAACATCAGTATAGAGTATTAATCACTTGTTCAGTAAATGTGAAAAGGCAAATGTATTATGGGAGAATGTTAAAATATGGACCCAAAATAAATTAGCAATAAATTTTAACATTACAGATAGCATGAAAATTTTGGGCTATTTAACCTATGATAAAAACTTTTGGCCTTTAAATTTAATCCTCCTGGTTACAAGGAAATACCTTTATTGGTGTTCAAGGAATGACTTTAAAATATTTATTATTTACAAAAAGAAATGAAGAAAATTTTTATAGAACAAAAGTGTTTAAATGAGATAAAGTATCAAACACAGAATTTTCCAAAAAGTGGGCTGTGTGGCCAAATTTGTTTACAGAAATAGGCATCTAAAACATTTCAAGAAAGTCTTCACAAAAGACAACACTTAGTTTTTTCTGTGTTTACTGGTTTTAATGATATTTATTTTATTTTTGGGGGCCATTTAGAAAACTGTTTCTTTTGGTTTGTAATATTCTTTTTCGGGAAAATTGAATGGAAAAATATAGCTTGTGATTGTTAAAATATCTGCCTCTATGTATATATGCTTCAGAAAAAAATACAAAAAAAAAGACATTTGAAGGAAAAATCAATGGAGAAAGGCCTTCTATGAGATTGTACACATTTTGACCTACTCAAGATAAAATTTTTAAACAACCCTTTGGATATGTTGGAGATTAACTATGAAAACATTTGTGAAATAAAGAAAGAATCTCATAAATATCTGGGAAAAGTGATATTTAACACCTATTTGGAAGATAACAGTTGTAAAAATATTTATTTTTGCCAAATTGAATCGCTTGTTTTTTGTTTTGGGGTTGCCAAACCCCACTCTACACTTATTAGAAAAAATGAAGATTTATGTCACAAATTTTATGGTAAAATAAACTTGAGAAAATAAACAGGAATATAAAAGCCCTTGATGATCATTCAGGTGGACTAAATTTGTCAATGTAAAACTGGGTCTTTAGAACTGGGCCACAAGCAAGGATAATCATATATGTTCCCCAAATTAGTTCAGAACTTTCCCACCAAAACTGTAAACAAAGCTTTCATAGTATACATAATACGTCTAGCCATCTACAGTGTATACTGTTGATTACAGTTCCCCCAAACACATTTCATTTTTCTTGGTCTCACCAAAGGCTTAAATTGAGAAAAAAAATGTCACCAACTAATTTCCAAAACTTAAAATTATCCAAACATAAGGTCAAAAAGTACTGAACTTGTATCTTAAGGAAAACCCATTATATACTGAATTATTTCATGAACTGACAATATAAAACTTAGAACTTTAAGGATTCTTTCTGAATAAATACAATGAATTTTACTACAACAGCATGCTTTTATAAATGATCTATGCAAATGAAAACAAATTTCATATTTTAATTTCACTTTACATCATACCTTATCTTGATAGAAGTACCGGTGATTAAAGGCAGAAAAACAGTATCCAGTAAATTTTAATGACTTTTGAATTTGTCAACAGATTTTCAGTTTTATGTAAATATCTAACTTGTGAAAGGCTACTATTGCATCACAGTTTTAAAACCTTGAAAAAAATTGGAGGAGGTAATATCTCATACAGACGTTTATGCTTTCTGCATTCCAAGACAATACTTATAGTATTTCTCCTGTGTTTGTTAGAACTGTTAGTGGTTAAAAATGAGGTAAACTTGAGAAAAAACAGCATATGGAAAAAATAAAGGCTACAGAGCTTTTTTCTGGCAAAACCTAAATCTTCAAAGAAACATGTTATCTTCCTTCAGTTGGTAAATATATACATTATATTTGTACAAACAGAACTGCGTTATGAACGTGTGATGTCATGAATCATCTACTACAAGAAAAACAATATGTTGGCTTTTTTACTCCATTTCATTATATTTATTTTTTTAAATGCTATTTATGGCTCTTGTACCGTATATTTCTTCAAATAAACCACATTTTCATTCTTATAGGTTGTTTGTCTATTGATTTAAGTTAACTTCATAATTTTTGAGAAAAATGCTTCCCATGACCTTTAGTAAAATATGGAATAGATGGGAGCTGATTTTCAATGAATAAAGTAAAATAAATTTTGTATGTTACGGCCACGGCAAAGCGCGGTAGCAATTACCGGTTACCTTTAAGTTGCAACAGGAAAAGACAAAAAGTTTAACTTAACAAGTTTATTTAACAATTAAAAATAAAGATTATGGTCAACTGGTATGCTCTCAACAGTACATACAATGATATAATAATGAAACCAATCTGACCTGGTCACTGTAACTGACAGTAAAGTTTGTCCACTGTATCCAGTAATCTGTCCTGTGATCCGTCTAATGTCCACTAACACAGATATCCATATCCTGTTATCCGTTCAGTATCCGATAACACAAGCTGTCCTCATCCTGTGATGATTTTGATATCCAATCACACCAAATGTCTGATTAGAAATATTCCGAGAGTCTGCACAACTGTACTATCCACTTCAAGATATGGACAATATCCAAAATGCAATAAATCTACTCTCTGGTAGAACCACACACTGTTTGCAGACAAAAAAGTATCCAAAGTACAGCAAATCTATATCCAGACACTGTATCAAGTTCACTTCAGTAATAGTTCAATCAGTAAAAAAAGTATAATGCACACAAAAGTATAGAAACTGACAGGCGGTGTACTTGGTACAGTCCTAATGCAGTGGTAGTACCTCTGTCTATAGTTATCACTGTAGAAAGCAATGAGTCTCAATCTCAAGTTGATGATGACTCTAATATCATGTGCAGGTGATATGATGCTCAATATCTCATGCAGGGAATGGTTCTCAGTATCTCAGGCTTATTAGTATAATCAACCTTTGTTTCAAATGCCTGATGAGTCTTTATGTAGGCAAATGTTGAATATCTCAAATACTGATGACTCTCCAAGGCAAATGACCAATGTCTATAATTTGTAGTTTCAGAGAAGACCTCAGTGTGTGATTTTATGTGCCAGAGTTCTTAATTATTGTTAAAAACAGAAGAAAAAAACTGAAGTGCTCAATAAGTCACCAAGTGATGTTCACAATGGTTAATATGATGATATGCCTTACACAATAACAATAAATGGTGTTATTCTGTTTCGAAAGTTATTGGGTGAACTTTCTCATCACCTTTGTATCCAAGCACTTATTGGTAAAAGGTTGCTCTATTAAGGATAGGCAAATCTCTATAACTTATATGGGTTCCTTAAAGTACACCACTCTCAAACTGGATCACATCAGTCATGTGTGCAGTGGTTGATGTGGAATATTGGGACAACCCGCCCAATTGGCACTGAGCAATTTATCTAACTGTGTGTGCATTTTGGTCTTAATTCACACTCATAAGACCCCCCTTGTTCTTTGTAGAGCTCTTAATTATGGTTGGGAAAGTTTGAATATATAACTGGTGTAAGGCAGGAATAAATAAAGCTTGTTAAATACTGAAATGGTTTAATTAACTTATCAAATAAATGTACTAACAGTGCAAATGGAACAAACAACTAACAGTCCAAAACTAGTGAACACAAGTAATAACAGTGCAATTCACACTATTATAGTTATCAAATCCAAATATTTCTACATCATATAAATATCACTTTGAAATAAATAAACAGTATGTACAGTTTGGTTTTCAGGGACTATTTATCAAAGTTATCCCATATAAAATTAAATTAAAGAGAGCAACTTAAAAAAATCCAACTATGAACAGATATATTGTACAAAGATTGGCCAAATGTCTACTAATTGGCTTAAATTGTTTCTATTTAAAACTGCAGAAAGATTAAAAATGATTACTACAATTAGTTCATATGAACATTACTATCAAAGCTGTGAGTTGTAACCAAGAGTAAATTATAGTAGCTTCTCCTAATATGGTTTGTTTACATGACCTTGACCATATTTGTGCCAAAATTAAATCCGAATAAATTAAGAATAAATAAATCATTAAAAGAAAAACTTAACTGGGACTGGCACTAATACACAATTAAAATTACTAACTTTGAATATCTGAAGCAATTCTTGAAGAAAAATTAGTCTTCTCTCAGGCCTGAGCCTAAGGCCTGAGCTGTTATCTACACTTCTTTCACAACTGGTATTGAGATCAGCAACTCTACTGTTTACATTAGACAAACCCCCATTTAATCAATAACAGAGGCCTAAGAATACTCAAACAAAGTGAATAAAAGGGAGAATTACACAATAAATTACTGAGCTTGTTATCAACACATTTCTGGTGATTTACCTAGTAGTGACTCATTTCAGGACAGTATTGATAAATAAATAATGGAGCAACCCCAGATCCATTACATTTCCCCTACCCTTGGTTGATGCGTCCTGCACAATCTAGTTTGAGAATTAGTCAGCTGACTACTTACCCAATTGGGCCCCACAGAAAAAATGCTGTAACAATACATAAAACACAACTGATATGACCTATCGGAATATGTACATTATTTTACACCAAGGTTAATTAACTACTGTGCAATTTTTCATAAACTCATACTGACATTCATCATGAATTAACTTTAGTTTAATAAGTTAATCTTTAAATTTCTAGTAACTCCATTTTATACCTTTACCCATTACAGCAACATCCTATGGACTGAGGTAACCTGGAATCTCTACACTGCGCATTACAATATTCATTTAGTGATGAGAAATACACAAAGAGAAAATTAATATTTCCTGATAACTTGATATACATTAGCCCTTACTACTTGTCACAGTCTCCAAAGTCTCTAAAAACCCCAGTCACTTTCTCCATCTGATGATTGGTCTTCCTGTCTCCAGCACTTTACACAGTGTACTGACTCATTGGTGGTCTTCTTGTGGCAGTCACCTTCTCTAGTGCATATTGTCTGGATCTCTACAACTGGGAGTCTGGTACCATGAGGACAAGTGTCATCCCTAGCCCACTTCCTACTGCTATGGGCAGCTTCCTGGGTGGCGGCACCCATGGTGGTCCCTCTTTCACACTTACATGTTGAGAGATACTTCGGCGATCAGGGAAAGGCTTCCACTGAACTGATCCCGGTTTGAGTTTCAGTTGTTATCATCCCTGGGCAGACAGGGACATAAGGTATGTTTGGGTCAAGCTCGGTGGGCAGTATCGTCTTAGGAGCCATGTGCATGGTGTTGCATGAAGAAGATATCATGCACCCCGAGTTGCTCTTGGAGACACTTGGTGATCCATGCTCACTCCCCACTGCAGCAATGGTGCCACAGTGGCAGAGTGGTAGCACTCTAGCCTCCCACCTCTGAGGCCGGGGTTCGATTCCGGGAAAGCTGGTAGTTGCTCACCGTTGGTCGGCATTCTACAGTACAGAACCCTAACGAACTGTATGTACTGGTTTCCTCTGTCCTTCCAACTACCCATCGTGATATGACCTATACAGTGTTGAAAGCGACGTAAAACCCCAAATAAATAAATAAACTCCCCACTGCAGCATGCTGACCATTTGGTTTGACTGCCTCAGAAGCTACAGTGGCAGCCGCCACACAAGCTTTTTGTGGAGTGTTTATGCAACTGAGCTGAATCTTTGCAGGTTGGTTGTGCCTAGTGCGGGAGAAGGAACAAGTTTATCCAAAATCACTGTGTCCTTTTCCAGACTGGTCATTGGAGTCATTGATGAGATGGTGGCTGCAAACTGCAACTAATCATTCTCTGATTCTCTGATTCAACATACCGAGCAAGATTTTCTTGTACTGCTGGGCTAAGTCCGATGGATTCGTCCAACTGGAAAGGCTTAGCTCTTTCAGCCCCCATCTGAGGTGTACTCTGGTGAGGTTGTTGCTCCATTGATGAACTCACATAGACCTCTTTAATCAGCCATGGCTTTGCTTGTACCAGTTCCTTCTTTTTGGGATGGCAGCACCTCAAGTGATATCTGAGGTCACAAAGATTCTTTCTTTGTCTTTTGCAGAATGGGCATTGGTAGGTGACATCCTTCCTGTCATGTACATTCTGGCACTCCCGATTACTTTTCTTGGTGAAAGTGAGGTTGCATTTATAGCAGTTTAGTGGTTGTCCCATCTATAACATAAGAACAGAGCACCACATAAGTCGCTAGTAGGTTCTGATAAATGGTGTATGTTACTTCTTAACTATACTCTCTGCCTGCTATCTAAATTCTTAATTATACTGCAGGCGATCTGGGGGTCTGCTTGGTCTCGTGGATCTGCGAGGTCTTGGTGGAGATGGAGAATCTGTCTTAAATGTGTTGCTTGACTGATCTTGACTAAAGCAACAAGCAGTGTCTTCTGTCTTAACTATATCTATAGAACTAACAATATTGGCCATGGTCACAGGGTCATCACCTTATTCATTGGGAGTTTCAGGGTATTCAAACCCACAGCCCAGTCATAATCCGGAAGTTCTAGGACCCTTAAGTCCACTTCCTGTTGCACGTCTGGAAGTTCCAGGACTGTTAAGTCTACTTGCTGTTACACTGCCGGAAGATCCAAGACAATTAAGTCCACTTCCTTTTTCACTATCGGAAGTTCCAGGACAATTGAGTCTACTTCCTTTTTCACTACTGGAAGTTCCAGGACAATTAAGTCTACTTCCTTTTTCACTACTGGAAGTTCCAGGATAATTAAGTCCACTTCCTTCATGAGTATACTGGAGGGCGCCTTCTCCAGCACTCATCTCCGAGGATATTTCCTCAACTCCATGGAAACCTTGATGAGGCTCCCTCATAACAATCTCATCTTCATCTGATCAGTCACTAGAAGACACGGGCTGAGTGTTAACAATGTCTTGTTCATTGGTCATTGGTAAGGCTCTTGTGCTGTTTTCTCCTGATAAGTCACATTTATTGTACTCCTTCAATCTGTCGAAATGTACAACTTTTGGTTTTGAACAAGGGGTCCGCTGTACTCTGTGTGGCAAATTGTTTTTTTGCTGAAGGGCCCTTTCCAATTTCTTTGTAGCTTGGGGCAAATTCCTGGTTTTCGCCCTGCTTTGAACAACCAGACTAGGTCCCCAGCTTCAAATAACTTTCCATGGGCTTTCCTGTTGTAGTATCATTTTTGTCTCTGACTTGCTTTCTGTAGTTTGGCCCTTACATATTCATGAGCTACTTCCAATCGGTGCTGTAAGTCCTGTATATACTCTTCTGCCTCTAGCTCCTGGCCTGGAGGTCGTCCAAAGATCATCGACTGGAAGAAAAACTTCTCGTCCTAACATTAATAAGTTGGGGGAAGCATTGGTGCTTTCTTGTGTGGTAGATCTGTAGGCCCAAAGTAAGAACTGTATGTAGTGGTCCCAGTCCAGAGTTCTGTTCATTCTCTCCACCAGACCATCACTCTGTAGATGAAAAGGAGTTGTTCTGGTCTTGTCAATATCTAGTAGGTGAGACATCTCTTGAAACAATGCTGACTTGAACTGGTGTCCTTGATCCATGTGGATTGCAAGTGGCACACCAAATCTACAGATGAAATCCTGAACTATTTTGCTGGCAATGGACATTGCTTCCTGGATAGGTATGGGATATATGAAATAATCTGACAATACCAGTAAATATTGATTCCCCCTGTCACTTCTAGGAAGAGGTCCCATTATATCTAGGGCAACTCTTTAAATGGGAAATCCAGCTTTGACATGTCCCATTTCCCCACAGTTTTTCTTATTAGGTCTCTTCCTGGTTGGACATACTTCCCATGAACTGCACCATTTGTGGACATCTCTCCGGTGACCATACCAGTAAAATCTAGCTCGCATGTTGGCAAGTGTTTTGTGTTCACCTAGGGGCCCACCTGTGGAATGATCGTGAACCATCTTCGACATCTACACTGTGGTACCAAAAGCTTGCCAGGCTGCCTTCCCAGAAATCTCTTCATCCCATCGCTTGTAAAGGACCCCTTGCTTGACCTCTAGCTGATACCACATAGACCAGTAGGTCTTGCAAGCAACTGACATAGATACAACTTCACTCCAGTTTGGTCTTCGTCCTTCACTTTTCCACTTCAGGATTGGTCCTATTATACTGTCTTCTCTTTGCTCTTGAGAAATTTGAGTATTTCGAATGCTAGCAATCCACACATCCCCAGAATTTTCTTGATCAGACACTTCAGAAAACTTTTCAGCTTCTGCTTGAGCTTGGGTTAGTACCATCAACTGCAGAGGTGAACTTCCAACTTCTATGCCACACTGATGACAAGGTCTCCGTGCAACGCATCAGCATTCTGATGTAATCTACCCAGTCAGTGGCAGATTTCAAAGTCATACATGCGGATAAGGTTTCGAGCCATCGAGCTATCTGTCCTTCAGGTTCTTTGAAGTTGTAAAGCCATCTGAAACAGCCATGGTCAGTATGAGTAACAAAATGGCTGTCATAGAGGAAATGTCTGAAGTGTTTGACAAAGTGTACTATGGCAAGGAGTTCTTTTCGGGCGACGCATTAACATCTTTCTGGCTTTGATAAACTCCGGGTCGCACAGGCAATAACAGTCTCTTCTCCTTCAATAAGCTGAGACAAAACTGCACCAATTTCTATATCACTGACATCAGTGTCCAGGATGAATTGACATTCAGGCCTTGGGTATGCTAACACAGGTGCTTCTGTTAATTTCTGCTTTAATTTTGGAAAGCCTTCCTCACACTTATCAGTCCATGCAAACTGTTTCCGTTTCTTTGTAAGTTCATGCAGAGAAATATTTGTAGGTCGTAGCCACTCTTTTAACGATTCAATCTTGGCTGGATCTGTGGATACTCCTTTTTCTGAAACCATTTGTCCTAATTATGAGACCTCTCTCTGGAAAAATATACACTTTGCAGGCTTTAACTTCAGTTTGGCATCACAAATCCGGTCAAACATTGCTCTCAGTCTGTGCATCTTCTCTTCAAAGTCTGAAGCAAAAATAATGATATAATAAGATATATCAGAAGCATTTTGTACTATAAACCATTGAAGATGTGCTCCATGAAGCGTTCGAATGTTCCCGGTGCACTGCATAAGCCGAAAGGTAGGACTTTGAACTGATACAGACCAGCATCTAATGTCGTGAAAGCAGTGTTTTCTCTGTCTTTTGGTTCCACTTCCAGATGACAGTAACCAGCTTAAAAATCAATGGTGGAAAAGAATTGAGCACCTGCTAAAAATGGCAGATCTGTCTGGTAGTCAGGTATAGCATCCCGTCGAGTGACCGATTTTACCCTCCTGTAGTCCACACAATATCTCCAAGTGTTGTCTTTCTTCTTCACCAAAACCACTGGGGAAGACCAAGGGCTGTCAGAAGGTTCAATGATGTCCCTATCTAGCATTTCTTGTGTTTGCCTCCTTGCTGAGGACCTGGTTCAGCGAAGAAAGAGGAGAGGGTACCATTACACCTGGGTCTAATGGTGCCAGTGGTACAGTGAGACCCGTTTAACAAATGCCAAGTGGCACAGTGAGACCCAGTAAAGAGCAATTATTATTTCATGAAAAATATTTAAGTTCTTTACTAGTGGTACAGTGGGACCTGTCTCCTCCTCGCTAGTTCATCCCCAGTGGGACCAACCCCTGCCAAACTTCCTCCCTACATGCAAATTCGTCCCTGGTTTCACAGTGGGACCCACTCCTGCCCCAGTTCTTCCCTACTTCACAGTTTCTTCTAAGTGGCACAGTGGGACCTGCCCCCTCTCTAGTTCCTCCCTAGAGGTACAGTGGGACCCACCCCTGCCAAACTTCCTCCCTGCATGCAATTTCATCCATGGTGGCACAGTGGGACCCACTCCTGCCCTGATTCTTCCTTGCTTCACGATTTCTTCCCTAGTGGCACAGTGGAACCCACCTCCTCTCTAGTTCTTCCTTACTTCACGATTTCTTCCCTAGTGTTACAGTGGGACCCATGTCCTCTCTAGTTCTTGCCTAGTGGTACAGTTGGACGCAGTCCTGTCCATCGTCTTCTCCACCTGCAAATTCGTCCCTGGGAACATAGTGAGACCCATTCCTGCCAAACTTCTTAACTTCTTCCCTACTTCACAATTTCTCCCAAGTGGCACAGTGGGACCTGCTTCCTCCCTACCTCCTCTCCTAGTGGTACAGTGGGACCCAATCCTGCCAAACTTCTTTCCTACATGCAAATTTGTCTCTGGTGGTACAGTGAGACCCATTCCTACCCAACTTCTTCTCTAATTCAAATTTTTGCATCCTCTCTAATTCCTTCCTAGTGGTACAGTGAGACCTGCCTCCTCTCTAGTTCTTCCTAGTGGTACAGTGGGACCTGAAGGTTATCCTCATATAAAGCTGGATAATGTTTATGAATCTCTTATAAAGTATTCATCTGATTCCTCGTCTTGTCTGTAACAATGTACCACTAGGGAAGAACTAGAGAGGAGGTGGGTCCCACTGTACCACTAGGGAAGAATTAGAGAGGAGGCAGGTCCCACTGTACCACTATACAGAGCTTAGCATTCACCCGTTTAGTTAGGTATGAGTTCGGTAAAAAGTAGTTCTTAAAATTGTAATCAAGGAAATAATGAATGCTCCCCAACTATTAGCGGTGTTACCATTAGACCCAAGTATAATGGTACCACCCTCACTTCAGCGCTGATGTTCCTTTTGTCCTTGCTTCCTCAGATGGATAGGAATTCTTTGGGGTCGTAATTTTATGGGGGTGTGTCACCAGTATCAATTCTGTGATTAATTTTGTCTGTTCTTCCAAGGTCACTGGAATCTTTGGTGAAAATGTCTTGATACTCCACTAATAGTTGTGATATGATCTCTATTTGATCTTCACTAAGGTGTGTCGAGCTCCTCTGGATCAAATCTGTCAGATGTTCTGGTACATCTTGTTACGCATGGGGTTGGACCTGTACTTGCACTGATCTTATGTTGGCAATAGGCAGTCCATTTTCATTCCATGCTTCAGCTGGATGACACAAGGCAGCTGTTATTTTTGCTCTGAGTTCCACATCCTGGTCAGATGGATTCATCAGTCTGATCACAACTTGACTTTCCTGTATGTCAACAAGGGATCTGGCCACTAAGAGCCCATACTAGTCTGTAAACTTTTCAGTCCCTTCCAATACATTGATAGGACATTCATTGCCTCGGCAATGAACTTGACCAAACACTAGCTTCTCATGTCAGGCTGGAATGGTAGAATTGTGTTTGAGTGAAACTCTGCAACAGCTAATTTCATCACCTTCATTCCACATGCTGATAGTCATGTCTTTGATGGTCAGTAACTGGCTAGCTAAATTGAGTTTGCAGTCAAGTTGGGTTAAGAAATCTATTCCTAAGATGGCATCATCTTTTATATCTGCTAGTACAACTTGATGACTGACCCTCAGGGGACCCAGCGTAATTTCAATAACTTTTTGACCCATCCCTGCCATTGGATCACCATTGTCTTGGATTACTTGAAAATCTATGGGGTCAAGATTTTCTGCTGTCATATCATCATTGGCCTTAGATATGACAGTAATGCTAGCTCCTGTATCAAGTAAAAACTTCACTGGCCGATTGTCCACCTGACCCACGACCACTAACCCTGTTCCCCTTGAAAGTGTAACCACATTTTTAGGCCTTTCCTGCAGGACTGTACCTCGGCCGTTAGGCACAGTCCTACTCAGTTTGACACATTGTGGGGCTTGGGGTACTGTCGAGCTTTGGGACACTCATTCTTGTAGTGTCCCATTTCCCCACAGTTCCAACACTCCACATCTTTTTGGTTCTGTCTGTTGGTCATTGGTTTCCTATTTTCCTGTCTTGGTTGAATTTTCTGAACATTTCTCACAATGGGTCAATCTGTTTCTGCATTTGATGTAGGTTTGCTGACTCACTGGTTGACCCGTATGTTGTGTTTCCTTATTGAAATTTGTCCAATTGCCTCAGATTCTTCCGCCCCTGGGCCCGCTGCCTCTCAGCCTTTTTGTATGCTTCCATCTCAACCGCAGCACATACAGCATCATCTATACTCTTTGCCTTCACTTGATATACTCTCCAGTGAGGGTCGCTGTCATCCAATGCATTGATGAATGAATCTTGTCCGAGTACATCCATCACATCTGGTGTAGCAGTCGGGTAAGCCAGCTGAACAAATCGCCTGATTTCTTGGGCTATTCGAGCAGACTTTGTGACTCTGTTTGCTGGAAATTTCTTAATTCTGACCAGAAAAGTTCAGTCTGGTTCTCTGGATTAAACCTTCGTCTGAGTGCGGTCATCAGCTCATGATAGTTTTGGCGCTTCAGTGGGGTTAGAGTTCTCAGGAGCTGACAGGCTGCACCCTTCAGACTTACAATGAGATACTGGGCTTTTTGTTTGTTATTCCACTCATTGAGGCCACACATATCTCAAAATGGTTGATAAATTCGAACCAGGATCCAGATCCATTGAAATGATCAGGCATTACCCTGGGTTGCTTATTATTACCCATCATAGGACCTGGGTTCAAATGTCTATTTCCCTGTAGATTTCTCACAGGATCAGCTTGCTGGCTCCTAAATATATCTGGTCCCAAGTTTTGTTGATGGCTATTCTGGTCACATTGAAGGTACATTGAACACTCAGTTGCTGCCTGCAGTCTTTCCATCTGTCTATCATCCGGATGTCTATCATCCCCTGTACATCACCAGAACCTGTTTCCTCTGGATTCGTATCACTGGATCTCTTCTACTCTGAAGGAACCCGCTTCTGACACCAATTGAAATGGACAGACGGTCTACTTGGTACAGTTCTAATGTAGTAGTAGTACCTCTGTCTAGTTATCACTGTAGGAAGCAATGAGTCTCAATCTCAAGTTGGTGATGACTCTAATATCAGGTGCAGGTGATATGATGCTCAATATTGCAAATGACCAATGTCTATAATTTGTAGTTTTCAGAGAAGACCTCAGTGTGTGATTTTATGTGCCAGAGTTCTTAATTATGGTTAGGGAGGTTTGAATATATAACTGGTGTATTTAGTTTTATTTGCTGTTTTACGTCACGTTCAACAGCCAGGGTCATATTGCGACGGGCATAACTGGTGTAAGGCAGGAATAAATAAAGCTTGTTAAATACTGAAATGGTTTAATTAACTAATCATATAAATGTACTAACAGTGCAAATGGGGCAAACAACTAACAGTCCAATAAATACTGCCTTTTAGTATACACCATTTAGCAGTAAAGACGTGAAGAAATTTTAAACAAGTAAAACATCACAATATGACCTGGAACTAACAGTCAATGTGTAAACACCCTCAACAGAGATTTATAGACTTGTAGCTGTAAACATAGGTGTTGAAATTTCAGCATAGAGAGCCAGAATTGGCAGTTTTATTGGAGGCAGTCATACAGCCCCCATTATCAACCAGTGAGTGGTGTTGCTGTCACTATCCACATACCACTGTTACTGATCACTATTCTTCTTCTCATTAGGGGTCTTGAGTTAAATCCAGGACCACCTAAGAACCCCACTAGCAGCACCAGCAGTAACTTTGTAACTGAGGCAGAATTCCTTGAATTGAAAAAAAAACTTTTTGTCCTTGCTGAGTGCATTCACAAAACTTCAGAAGAAAGTTGATTTCCTTGAGAAACAATTTAAAAGAAACAATATAATTATATATGGCATGGAGGAACCAAGTTCAGAATCCTTTATTAAACCACTAACTGAAGATATTTGTGAAAAGCTGTCTGAAAAATTAGGTCTCGACATTTCCAAAGATGATCTTGATTCTGCCCACCGTTTAGGTAAAACATCCAACCCTGCTACTGACAGTGGTGTCAACAGATTGCCACATGACCATGCCAACAGGAGTGATACGAAGAGCTGTCCAGTTTTGGTTAAATTCTGTAATCAGCAACTGAGGGATAAGATTTGAGCAAAGTTGAAAATATTAATGTCAAAGCGAGCTTCCAGCAAAAATTTTGGCTCTTTCAGAAATTTCGGGGAATTCACAGAGACTGTCAGAATGACAAGAAGAAAATTGTGACCGCACCTGAAACAACTGAAAGATGAGCATGTAGGAGATAGAAACTATAAATGGTTCATACAATATGACAAACTGAACATTAATGGAAACCTTTATAGGTTAAATGAAGAAACCGATGAACTGATCCCAGTACAATAGCGGTCTGGCCAGGGCAACTTTGGTTACAGTGTTACAATGTGCAGGACTGAAAGCAGTGAGCACTGGTGCCTATTTTAAATCATTCATGTACAGCTATGAAATTGTTTCTTTGCGTGAAACATGGACAACAAAACCAAATGACCTGTGTAACCTTTTGACTGACTTTGAATGTTTTATATTGCAAGGGTATAGAAAAGGCTCCAGAGGACACAACAGTAGAGGAGTTAGTGTAAAAAGTAACCTATTTAAGCTGTGTGAAAGAATTAATGTGACAAGTTCTCTTGGTATCTTCATACTACTTCCAGGAACTGTGCTATCAATCAGTGAAAGAATTCTGTTAGTTGCTGTGTATCTCTCTCCAGAAGGATCACCCTTTTACTCTGATGAAATTAATGGAATCCTCATGTTAGAAACTAAAATTGCAAACGTTTTAGCTACTTTAGATGGAGACATTTATATAATTTTAACAGGTGATCTCAATGCTAGAACTGGAAATCAAATGGATTTTTTATATGACGATTCTGTAAACAAAATCCCATCCAGCGAATGGCTTACAGAAGATAAATTAAAAAAAAACAAGGAACTGCTGTGATCCAAATGATAAGATCAACAATTTCGCAAGGAACTTAATATGGTTGTGTCAATCACTTGGTATTCATATAGTCAATGGTCGTGCTCCCAGCGACAGAGAAGGTCACTTCACATGTCTTACATCCAATGGCGCTAGCATTGTAAACTATTTCATTGTATCATCAGAACTGCTTGAGTATATATATGACTTTGTGGTTTTCCCTGAAGAGTTTAGTGCAAGCATGCATTTACCCATTATATGTACCTTTAAAACAACCAATTGTGACCAAAGCAGAGCTAAGTTAAAAGATTGCAATCTACCGAAACAACTAAAGTATTCTTGATCAGCCAAAGATTCAACAATGTTTGCTGATAGCCTAACATGTTCACAAAATATTGATAAATTAACTGAAATAGAAAATCTCATCTCTGATAAAAACATTGACTCTGCAATTTCTTTGCTGAAAGAGACTATACAGGGTGCCGTAGAACACATGGTTGTGTACAGCGCTAATAATAAAGTTAGTTATGTTATAAACTCAACTTATCAACCAAGATGGTGGACAATGAACTAAATGAACTTAAAAGGAGAAAAAGTAATTTTTAAGGAAAACAAAGTGTCCAGAATTATTAAAGAATTATTTAGAATCCAATAAATTATTTAAAAGAGCATTTAGTGCTAAGGAACATGAGTACCGAAAGGAACTTTGCAATAATGTCATAAAAAGTAAAAATTATAAAAAAATGTTTTGGAGGTCAATAAAAGATATACCCTCTAGTAAAAGTGAAGCAACTTGTAATGTAACTGGTGATGTGTGGTCTTCTCAGTTTAAAGAATTGCTAAATACTGAATGTGATATTGATAGTGACATTCTAAAGTTTGTAGAGTTTAATATGGGTAACTTTGATAGTTCCAATGATATCTGTACATGTGTAGAAAATGAGTGTGTTCAGCTGAACAGCAAGTTCACCATTGAAGAGGTCTTAACTTTTGTTTTTAAATTGCAAAACGGTAGGTCAGCAGGGATTGATGGAATTTGCAATGAAATGTTGAAAAATTGTTCTAGATTTTTGGCACCTTACTTAGTTTCTGTATTTAATGATATTTTAGATTCTGGTCATGGTTCCTCTATTTAAAAAGGGTGACAGAAATGATGTCAGTAATTATCGAGGTATGTCCTTACTTCCAGTTCTAAGTAAATTTTTTACAGGTATTATGAATGAACGATTAACAGTTTGTTGAGGAAAATAAGAAATTATTTGATGAGCAAACTGGTTTTAGAAAATCCAAAAGTACTGTTGATCATATATTTGTTCTTCAGGCTATTGTCAGTAAATATTTGTCCAAATCCCACACCTTTTACTGTTTTATGAACTATTAAAGTCGGGCGTGCATGGTAAATTTATGAAAGTTATAATCTCTATGTATAATAAGCTGACAGCGTGTATTTGCATTCCTGAAGGTTTAACTGAGTTTTTAAATGTTTTATAGGAACTAGGCAAGGGTGTATGTGAGTCCTTTATTATTTATATTGTACCTAAATAAATATATTGAGATGCACTACGAAAATGAAAGTAAAGGTTTATATATTGATGAATATTTCAGCAACCTGTTTATGCTACTGTACGCAGATGATGTAGCACAATTCTCAGACAGAGTATGGAATCTACAAGCCCAAATAAACGTATTGCAGCAGTATTGTAACCTTTCAGGTATGAAGTTAACATTGCCAAAACACAGATTATTGTTTTTTTTTGAGAAATGGTTTTTAAATTAAAAAAGGATTGAGGTGGTCCCATATTATAAATACTTGGGATTATTTTTTCATCAAGATTGAACTGGTCCTACGCAACCAAATCATTAAATGTACAGTCAAGCAAGGCATTATGTATAATTAAAAAAATTAAGTATAGATGTAATGGTCTTCCTTTAAAAAATTTATATGAAATATTTGATACTGTTGTTGTTTCTTTAGTTACATGGTGCTGAAATACTGGGTTTCAAAAACATTATGAAATAGAAGCAGTTCAGTTGAAATTCTGTAAATATGTATTAGGAGTTGGTTCACACACCCCAAATGTAGCTTTATTGGGAGAATGCGGAAGATTCCCACTTTTTATAGTATACTATATAAAGTGCATCAAATATTGGCTTAAATTAATATCTATGGAGGCATCCGAGTTAACAAAGAGTTGTTATAACATGTCCTTACAAATGTGTGATGCAGTGAAAATAAATTGGGTATTCTTTGTCAAAAATATGTTGTATAAAGATGGTTTTGGATTTTGCATAAAAAAATTTATCTCACTGTTTAAACAAAGATTAAAACATAATCACCTTCAATAATGGAAAGCTACTATAAATGAAATGTCTAGGTTGCAATAATACTCAAAGTTTAAGAATGTTTTTGAAGTTGAAAAGTATCTCTCAGTTGTTGATATTAGGAAGTGCAGAGTTGCATTGACAAAGTTTTGTTGTTCAAACCATTCTCTATATGTTGAATTAGGAAGACAAAAAAGTCTCCCCTATCATTTGAGATTTTGTGAATTCTGTAAGTTTGCAAGTTTAAATGGCATAGAAGATGAGTTTCATATGATTGTAACCTGCTCTCTTTATACTGAATTAAGAGAAAAGTATATTCCATATATGGTAAATGGTAACTATGATAAGTTCATTTATCTAATGTCAACAAATAACCCATTGAAACTTACAAATTCAGCCTGTTTCCTGTTACTCTTTTAAGTTAAGAGAAGTGAAATTGGGCCCATTGAGTTAGGATATCGCTGTACTTGCTTGTATCTTTTGCTTGTAAATGTAATTGTAATAACTTGTGTACTAAAATCCGGTGCATTGTTGTTTGAAATTTAAATGTTAGTATTTTGTGTATCATGGGCCTGAGGTCTTTAAATACTGAATAAACTTGTTCCTTGTTCCTTGTACACAAGTAAGAACAGTGCAATTAACACTATTATAGTTATCAACTCCAAATATTTCTACATCATATAAATATCACTTTGAAATAAATAAACAGTATGTACAGTTTGGTTTTCAGGGACTATTCATCAAAGTTATCCGAATTAAAATTAAATTGAAGAGAGCAACTAAAAAAATATGCAATTATGAACAGATATTGTAACCATATATTTTAGGTTAGTTAATAGAGCCTAGGGAAAGGCTAGGTTTTGACCCATTGGTGTCTTGTATTTTGTGTGTTTCAATGCAGTTTAAAGAAAGACTAGGTTGACCACTTGGTAACTTGTTGAATGAAATCTGTTATATGGTGTGTCCTAGAAGAAGGCTACTTTGTTTATTTGGAAAGTTCAATATATGTGACACATTAGTGTGTGGGTCAAGTACTGACTTTGTTTGTGTATTTTATTTTTTTTTGGAGGGAAATTAGAATGATGCATTTGTGTTGAAAGTTTTGAAGGAATAAGTTTGGATTGTTTGGACAGTGGAAATGGGTGTTTTTGGTAAGTAAATGTGTATTGTAAAACTATCATAAATTTAATATTGCATTATGTACATATTGGATTAGTTTTAAATGAGTATTACATATATTGATGTATTTCAAAGTGTAGTTGAAATTTGGTTGTAAATGTCATGCAGTGGATTAACTGGGTTAAGCTGTAATCTATGCAGTGGTAGCTTGAATTGGTTTTTGTTTTGAAGTGTAAGTTTCAATACTGCTTCAGTACAAATAAGATATGTATAGAATACTTTATTTGCTTTATTGCATTGGGTTATTTCCATGTATTGTTTCAGTGAGATAGAGATACCTTAGTTGGGTTTTCATTTGGGTAGCTGGACGCTGTTAAGTTACCTGTAGTAAGATTACAGTGGATTGTGTGTTTGCTGTGTGTCTGTTCGTTTGGGGTAAATATGAATGTTTAGTTTAAATTGAATATTAATTTGGTTTTATTTAGTGTGTAGATAGTAGATCTGTTATATACAGAGGTGATTCATGTTGGTAAATTTCTGATAGTAGGTTATGTGCTGTAAATGTGAATATACTAGTAAATTGGAATTTGGTTACATATACTATTGAACAGCATATTGCTATATAGTTATATTAGTAAGTCATTGAGTGGACTAAGGATAATGAGTCCGTCTGTATGTCTGATTAATACTGATACTTATAAATGTGATTTTAATGATAATTATGTATAGCTATTGTTATTGTATTTTTGTTAGGGTTTTTCCTTATGCTACAATAAAGATGTCACTAATGATGGCACTGTTTCGCTAAACCCCTTCCTCAGTCACAATATATTGCACAAAGATTGGCCAAATGTCTACTAATCGGCTAAAATTGTTTCTAGTTAAAATTGCAGAAAGATTAAAAATGATTACTACAATTAGTTCATATGAAATTTACTATCAAAGCTGTGAGTTGTAACCTAGAGTAAATTATAGTAGCCTCACCTAATATGGTTTGTTTACATGACCTTGACCAAATTTGCGCCAAAATTAAATCTGAATAAATTAAAAATAAATAAATCATTAAAGGAAAACTTCACTGGGACTGGCAATAAAACACAATTAAAATTACTAAAATTAGTCTTCTCTCAGTATTTATTAAAATAGGTATGGACCCAGGGAGTTTCCAAACTGACTCTGTGAGAATGTCGTAAGCACAGGGCTTATATAATGTATGTGGTTACTATGGGGACATGACATGCTTTGTGCTCAGTCAGCTCCGTCACGGAGCTATTGTAATTTACAAGCCAAATGACCTATAAATGAAACCATCAAAAACCCTTATTTGGAGGCGCTAAAATAACACTAAACTTCATAATATCTTCAAATAACAGTATTATTCACCTATTTATATTATTTAAGGGTTTATACTAAACTTCCTTTGAATACCCATGACAATAGACAATCTGACAGGAAGTAAACAAAAGCACATGATAAACATGGCAGCTGATAGAGAAAACTGTATAATACCCAGCTCAAAACCACTAAAAATTAATAATTTTGTAGCATCTACACCAGTCAAGTACTATAAGTGACTCTAAAGAAGGTCAGGTAATGTTTACACAAGCCCAATTAGCATAAGAACAAGCTTTGGTTTATCGGTCTATTACCAGTCCATGACAGGTGTCTCAGGAGACCTGTGCTTCAATTTGGATGTACATATCCCTAGAAAATCAATACTATCCCCCAATTTTACTCTAGGGTCTATATAAATGATCAGATAAGGCCTGAGCAGTTATCTACACTTCTTTCACAACTGGTATTCAGATTGGCAACTCTACTGTTTACATAAGACAAACCCCCATTTAATCAATAACAGGGGCCTAAGTAAACCCACTACTCAAACAAAGTGAATAAAAGAGAGAATTACACAATAAATTATTTAGCTTATTATCAACACATTTCTAGTGATTTACCCAGTAGTGACTCATTTCAGGACAGTTTTGATAAACAAATAATAGAGCAACCCCAGATCCATTACATTATATATATCCAGTTGATAGTACAATGTAGCTCTAAACACAGCCTTCTGTGTAGCCAGTGAATACTATGTTCATCTGTGGCCAGGTGTACAGTGCTTATATACAAGCATGGAAACCTAAAGACAGTTACAGAACTAACTTGAATTTGACACAAGTTACCAGATTCACCAAGGAAGTTCTAGGGAATACTGGCAATTGGGTTTCCCCAAATCTACTAATATAATCACTGAGGTTATTAAAAGGATTTCCCCAGTCTATAAATGGATCAGTACTGCATAACACATATAAAAAATCAATAACACAATTACCTTATATGGCAATATATAGACATAAAGCTTAGATTAAAGAATGCACTTATATAATACCCATATATGTTACATGTAAATAAAAGAAAACTGAACAAAAGTAATTCTGAATGTAATAACTTGGTCTTAGTATTAATCAAGATAATATTTCTCATATTGTATATATTGTATAATGTATACATATATCAGCACTTGTAAAAAGTCTGATGGAAGGTCTCTGCCTTCGCCCTCCCATACTTCTGCACATTGTGAGAACAAAAGGTAAATAAAGTTTGAAGGAACAAAAAATATTCTTCTGGCAACTCTTAATAATCTTTTTTTACTGAATTAGGCTATATGGTTTATGTAATTGTCAATGAAGGCTCAGTGTCATATATAATATTTTTTTTTCCGACTTGCATTGGGAAAGTGTAAATTTTCGAGATTCAGTGTCTGTTGTAAAAAGTATACATCCAAATTTACTGTATTGATTGACTCTACTTATTGAATTTTAAGTGACCAAAATGTACTCATGTCTTCGATTAATCAATGGTCTTTTTAACTGTGTGTTTCATTGTGATTTACCGGTCGTTCGATCATTGTATACCTATATTTGAAAAAGTTATTCTCATGTATTATATTTTCTAAATGTAATACAGATTATAATTTAAAGCTTTAAGATTCTTCATTAGATTATTTATAAATTCTAAATTACAATACTTAGCCTTAATTTATGAATGCCTCAAAGACTTAATTTGTTTTTACAAAAAATGTATATGGCAGACTAATAAATATCGTTTTGTGAGGTAATTATTGTACCTTCATTGAACAGACTTTAAAATATATTGGTGTGTGAAATGTTGGTACAAAAATTACGTATGAATTTCCGGGTGCATGCTCGATTACAAAATTAACAGCAAAGTTTTATTTCGATGCTATTTATAATTTCCCGACTATGTCTTCCAAGGTCATTTTGATATTATCTTTAATTTCATTGGCTAATCTGTAACCATATGACCGCCACACCTCTCCACACCTCCAAACGTCACAGGGAAGGTCAAGTTTAGTTAGGGATTTAAATCAAAAGTTTAATATACTCATCATTTTTACATGTGCTGTGGTAGTCTTTTACCGACACAACAGAAAAGGAAAACATTTTAAGTTGGACAATTTCACTTTCATCCGACAAGATGCATAAATCGGCGATTCTTCGTTGTTCAAAATTGGCCCTCCGTCTAAAGACTGGTGTTACCCCAGTCAAAAATGGAGTCCCCATCGCAGCTTCAAGACCTTTTAGCTCTGATGTTGAAAAGAGAGATGATCCAAATTTTTTCGATATGGTTGGCATGTATTTTGAACGGGCTGCAAAATTGGTTCAGCCAGATTTGATCAATCTGGTTAAAGTAAGAATAACCCCAGAAGAGAAAGAAAAGCGTGTCCAGGGAATTTTGGATATGATTAAACCCTGCAACCATGTAATTGCAATGACATTCCCAATTAAAAGGGATGATGGATCGTTTGAAATTATTCATGGCTGGAGAGCTCAACATAGTCAACACCGAACACCTTGTAAAGGAGGTAAGTTTTCAAAGGAAGTATGGATCAAGTGAAGAAAGAGGTGCAATCCCTCAGTTTTCCGAGCAGGGCCTCAATCAGTCCTCCCTTCTCCTGAAAGTATAAAAAGTATAAATTGAGATAGACGTGGTGACCATTGAGGCTTCATCTACTTTACATGTCTACAGAGCCTTAAAGATCTAATTGGTATTGTAGTGAGGGAAAATTATGGGATGTTAGTCCATTTTCCAGTTGACTGTCGGTAATTTTGTAGGCAAAGATGAAAAAACAACAACACCTTTTTGTAGCCATAACTCGTATAGACTCTCAAAGTCTTTTATAAATAGATGTACACAAGTGAATTCAGAAATGCCCTCTTAAGAAGGTAATTGCGTGTATGCACATGTATACACTAATGAAGTATATTTTAAAAGATTAATGTCCTAATTTTGAATTTGTGCTTTTAAAGGTATTCGGTACAGTGAAGATGTAAATGCAGATGAGGTCCAAGCTTTAGCCTCGCTGATGACCATGAAGTGTGCATGTGTGGATGTCCCTTTTGGCGGAGCCAAAGGGGGTATTAAAATAGATCCACGCAAATATTCCGACCGTGAATTGGAGAAGATTACAAGGAGATTTACAGTGGAGCTGGCGAAAAAAGGATTTATTGGTAGGGGCACATGGTTGTTTTTCCATTTTGAGGCAGAGAAATATGTATTTTTTTAACTCTTTCTCTTTAGACTTCATTCACTATTTTTTTATGAATTAAGAAAGTGAATACACGTATATTAATTAACATTCTTAAATTTTACTTTTTGACTTACCATTTTCAACTAACTAACCTTTATTTTTTTTTTTTGAATATTTTTTCAGCCTGTGTTTTGGCTGATCTTGATTATTTGTAAATGTGAAATGTTTGATTTATAGGGCCTGGTATTGACGTCCCTGCACCTGACATGGGTACAAATGAGACCATGATGAGCTGGATTGCAGATACATACTCACAAACTCTTGGTAAGTGAACTATATGTAACCCCTGCTACAGTCTCTTGTGGCAAGCATTGGGATTGCTAGGGGAAACCTGTGTCAGTTTTTAACACCAGTTTTAAAAGAATAATACCAATATATGTTTTACAGCTGTTGTATTACATATATTGGAAATTTTAAAGATGTTCTGAGTGACAAATTAAAACTCTTTGCCATGTATGTCCTTCAAACATAGTGTTTGTGCCTTTGTGGTAAGGTTATGATATGTTGAGTATGTTGAACCCCTATGTATTCAGCATCATGAACCTCTGTGTTGGGGTTATATGTTTAGAACCAGGCATCCCATGTTCTTTGATTTCCTATGTTACATTGTTTAAGTGGTATTTTGAATGGTTTTATATCACAGTAGGGACCGCTTCAGGGGAATCGCCAATTTCCTATTGGAGATCCTGATCAGGTTTCCTCTATGCAAGTGTAGACTGATCCAATATTTAAAGATTGTAATTGCAGTTTCCAAAAGGGTAACTCCAGTCAGAGTTCCCACTTGCAGCTGGTTTCCCTTGTCCCCCCCCCCCCCCCCCCCCCCCAATAAAAAATCTTTAAAATCATATATTACTGTTGAAGGTGCATTTTTGGGTGGTGTTGATGTTGTTTGCCTAATTTAGACCTGGTTTCTGAAAGCAAAATTTTACAAACAGATGAGTATACGAGTATATTTGAGTAAGCAGATTTCGTAAGTTGTCAAATGCATGTATGATATATACTTTGTAGTGCTGTCACTTGCTGCTGTAAATAAACCTCGAATATCGCCCATGTTGGCCGACCGAGTACCGACATATGTCGACTTCATAAACTCACTTCAAAACGAAATTGTTCCCATTAAAATGTAAAGTAATATTGTTTTCTCACCTGAATACACCATTTTAGGGTCATATTTGTCTTTTTATTTCAGTTGTTTATGCATTGTCAGGTATAGCAACACTTTGAAAACTGTCAGTATATTAAAATAATTATCTAATTCCGACTTTGTAAAGTGCTGCATCATGGCTATATTATATCATGTAAACCTCAAATAAATAGAACTACAGTACAGTTAAAGATTATTTGAAAGATTTACATCAATTAAACTGACTTACCAAATGGGGAAAAAGTAAAGATGCGATTCTGAAACTACATTTGAGCAATGGTTTAATGCTTTCCTGATAGGTCATGTGACTAGATTTGTATGGACCAGGTTGTCGAAATGGTGGAAATATATTTTAAAATGCTGAATAAACCTTCACTTTTAAAAGATTTCTATATTTATCATATAAATATGCTAATATCTTTGTGATTGGATTAGAAAAAAATAGTGCAGGGTTGGTAGCAGATTTTTCATTTCGGTATCCCGCCAGTGTAAAACCGTACCGATTCCGGGATACCGAAAGAAGAAATTGCGTTCTAGTATATCACCAATCGAATAGGCCTACCAACCAGAAGTAAGATTCGCGAAAAGAAAACATTGAAGTTCTGAAAGAAATCACATTAAAATTCCTGTACTGTGACTGGACTCCAGTCAACTCCAAATCATGCAGATATGGCCTGTCCCATCTTCCCTCATGGCCTCGGTACAGGTCTCTTTCATGCCACAAACCATATAAAAATTAAAAAGGTCCTCGATTTTAAAGCGTTGGTCATGGAGAAGTCATGGAAAAGTCCTGGGAAAAATATTGAAATTTAGTGGATACACCCTGACTTCATTAGCTCTGTATTTACATCACAATTTTGGTGTGAAGATAATCAGCAATCCTTACAACTATGCTTAGAACCATTGAAATTCTTGATTGAAATGTCCACTAGAAAACAAATGATTAAAGGACGTGAATTTAAAACAGAGACATGATCATTAATCTGTAAACAGTAAAATTCAAAGGACATAGTGTTTGTGTGAACAAGGACTTGTGTGTTTGCTACAGTTAAATGAGAGAGGTAGTGAACTACAAAATCATTGTTCACAAAAATCAGTTGTTGATAAAGTGGAAGCGTAGTGTTGTATATCGTTGTTTTGTTGAAGAGCCTTGTTTAATGCCAGCATACTTGTGTAATTCTCACAAAAGAATGAAAAGATTTTTCCTCTTAAGAGAATGTAGCCATTTTAGAATATTCAGAAGTTCAGAACTCAGAATTAACTAGACCTATGCATCGGAGAACCGATGCAAATTTGTATCCACCAAAAAGATAACTCACCAAAGCCAGTGAACCATCGTTTGACCTGGAGAGGGGCCCAAGGTCAAATCTGAAAACATCAGAAGATTCCCAACCCATGACCTCCTATAAGTTGGTTTCGTATTGCAAACCTCTAGGACCAATAATAAGCAAGTTATCAGCACTTTAAAGTTTGGCTATTGTTGTTTGACCTTGAAGGAGGGTCCCAAGGTCAAATCTGAACACATCAAAAGATTCTTAGCCCATGATTTCCTATAGGTTGGTTTCACATTACAAACCTCTAGGACCAATAATAAGCGAGCTATAAGCACTTTTAAGTTTGGCTATCCTCGCTTAACCTTGAACGAGGGGTCCAAGGTCAAATCTGACCACACCAGAAGATTCCCAGCCTATGATTTCCTATAGGTTGGTTTACCATCCCAAACCTGTAGGACCAATAGTAAGTGTGTTATAAGCACTTATAAGTTTGGCTATCCTCGCTTAACCTTGAAGGAGGGGTCCAAGGTCAAATCTGACCACACCAGAAGATTCCCAGCCTATGATTTCTTATGGGTTGGTTTACCATACCAAACCTGTATGACCAATAATAATCAAGTTATAAGCAGTTTTAATTTTGGCTATCCTCGTTTGACCTTGAAGGAGGGGTCCAAGGTAAAATCCGATCACACCAAAAGATTCCCAGCCTATGATTTCCTATGGGTTGGTTTACCATCCCAAACCTCTAGGACCAATAATAAGCGAGTTATAAGCACTTATAAGTTTGGCTATCTTCGATTGACTACATCAGTAGAGTGGTGATTTGTTTTAATTTTTCCAATCCAGTTGTTTGTTTTCAAAATGATAACTCAGTACAAACAAGTTTTAAAATGTAGTCACTGGTCAAAAATCTTTAACTGCCGTAAATGAATCCTATTATTATCATCAATTTGGTAATTCTGTCAGCTCAGAAGGTTGCAAAAAATCTGACATTTCACCCACACAGCTTTGCATTATTAAGCGTCCCGCAAGGGACGCTTGTTTGTGTATGGGAGACCTTCAGGCTCCGCCGGCTCCGCATTTTGTTTTCCTTATAACTCTGTAACCGTTAGGCGGATTCTTTTCAAATTTGGCAGGTTTAGGCAGTAGCCTTGGGGAATTTTTTTGAATATGCTGCAGTGACATTTCAACTAATCAGAGAGGTCACATGACCAAAAATGTCTTTTTTCGATGGGGAAGCTTGTCCGGATGATAACTTGAAAATCAATTCACCTGAAACTTGGCAAATACATTCATTCTATTAAAATCTGGAAATCATTAGATTTTGGCATTGATTGGTTAAGAAATGGCCGAGTAATTAATGATTAATTAATCATTATGAATTTTCCAAATAAGGAAAACACAAAAATGCTTATATCTCGAAAACCGTGCTAGATAGAGCGATTTCGACGAAATTTTTGACCCACAGGGTATCTCTGCGGAGTAGTTATCCTAATTTTGAAAAAATTTTTGTCTCGCCAAAAATGGCAGCCATTTTGAATTTTCGAATTTTTCGCAAAAATTGCAAAACACAAAAATGCTTATATCTCGAAAACCATGCTAGATAGAGCGATTTCGACGAAATTTTTGACCCACAGGGTATCTCTGCAGAGTATCCATGCCTATTTTCAAAAACATTTTGTCTCGGCAAAAATGGCGGCCATTTTGAATTTTCGAATTTTTCGCAAAAATTGTAAAACATAAAAATGCTTATATCTCGAAAACCCTGTTAGATAGAGCGATTTCGATGAAATTTTTGACCCACAGGGTATCTCTGCAGAGTAGCCATGCCAATTTTCAAAAACATTTTGTCTCGCCAAAAATGGCGGCCATTTTGAATTTTCGAATTTTTCGCAAAAATTGCAAAACATAAAAATCCTTATATCTCGAAAACCCTGCTAGATAGAGCGATTTCGACGAAATTTCTTACCCACAGGGTATCTCTGCAGAGTAGCCATGCCAATTTTCAAAAACATTTTGTCTCGCCAAAAATAGCGGCCATTTTGAATTTTCGAATTTTTCACAAAAATTGCAAAACATAAAAATGCTTATATCTCGAAAACCCTGCTAGATAGAGCGATTTCGAAATTTTTTGCCCGCAGGGTATCTCTGCAGAGTAGCCATGCCAATTTTCAAAAACATTTTGTCTCGCAAAAAATGGCGGCCATTTTGAATTTTCGAATTTTTCGCAAAAATTGCAAAACATAAAAATGCTTCTATCTCGAAAACCCTGCTAGATAGAGCGATTTCGACGAAATTTTTTACCCATAGGGTATCTCTGCAGAGTAGCCATGCCAATTTTCCAAAAAATGTTGTCTTGCCAAAAATGGCGGCCATTTTGAATTTTCGAATTTTTGCGCAAAAATTGCAAAACACAAAAATGCTAATATTTCGAAAACTGTGCTAGATAGAGCGATTTCGACGAAATTTTGGATCTTCAGGGTATCTCTGCAGAGCAGCTATCCCAAAGAGCTTTCACTTGTTGAGCTAATTGCTCACCTACTCAAAATGAGTAAATGCGAATTACCTCTAAAAGTATTGCAGATAGCCAATTTTTCTCAAATAACTCATTCACCTACTTTTGGGAGAGCTTTCACTTGGTGAAGTTTCAGACCCGTAGCTAATTACTCACCTACTCAAAATGAGTAAATGCTAATTATCTCAAAAACTATTGCGGATACCCAATTTTTATCAAATAACTCATTCATGTACTTTTGGGAGAGCTTTCACATGGTGAAGTTTCAGATCCATAGATAATTACTCACCTACTCAAAATGAGTAAATGCGAATTATCTCTAAAAGTATTGCAGATAGCCAATTTTTCTCAAATAACTCATTCAACTACTTTTGGAAGAGCTTTCACATGGTGAAGTTTCAGACCCATAGCTAATCACTCACCTACTCAAAATGAGTAAATGCGAATTATCTCTAAAAGTATTGCAGATAGCCAATTTTTCTCAAATAACTCATTCACCTACTTTTGGGAGAGCTTTCACTCCATGAAGTTTCAGACCCATAGCAAATTATTTACCTACTCAAAATGAGTAAATGCTAATTATCTGTAAAAGTATTGCGGATACCCAATTTTTATCAAATAACTCATTCATCTACTTGTGGGAGAGCTTTCACATGGTGAAGTTTCAGACCCATGGCTAATTACTCACCTACTCAAAATGAGTAAATGCAAATTATCTGTAAAAGTATTGCAGATAGCCAATTTTTCTCAAATAACTCATTCACCTACTTTTGGGAGAGCTTTCACTTGGTGAAGTTTCACACCCATAGCTAATTATTCACCTACTCAAAATGAGTAAATGCGAATTATCTCTAAAAGGATTGCAGATAGCCAATTTTTCTCAAATAACTCATTCACCTACTTTTGGGAGAGCTTTCACTCTGTGAAGTTTCAGACCCATAGCTATTTATTCACCTACTCAAAATGAGTAAATGCTAATTATCTGTAAAAGTATTGCGGATACCCAATTTTTATCGAATAGTCATTCATCTACTTGTGGGAGAGCTTTCACATGGTGAAGTTTCAGACCCATAGCTAATTACTCACCTCAAAATGAGTAAATGCAAATTATCTCTAAAAGTATTGCAGATAGCCAATTTTTCTCAAATAACTCATTCACCTACTTTTGGGAGAGCTTTCACTTGGTGAAGTTTCACACCCATAGCTAATTATTCACCTACTCAAAATGAGTAAATGTGAATTATCTCTTAATAGTATTGCAGATAGCCAATTTTTCTCAAATAACTCATTCACCTACTTTTGGAAGAGCTTTCACACACGAAAATGAAAAATTGTGAATATCTCGGAAAAGCTATTTCTTCTCCTTTAATGCTCGGCGGGAGATACACACCGCGGCAGTGGTCTTGACAAAAATTTTTGTCTCCCCAAAAATGGTGACCATTTTGAATTTTCAAAGTTTTTGTAAAACACAAAAATGCTTATATCTCAAAAACCGTGCTATATGGAGCGAACTGAACAAAATTTTTGACCTGCTGGGTATCTCTGCAGAGTAGCCATGCCAATTTTCAAAAATATTTTTGTCTCGCCAAATATAGCGGACATTTTTAATTTTTTGCAAAACACAAAAATGCTTATATCTTGAAAACTGTGCTAGATAGAGCAGACTGCGCTGACTTTGGTTGCCACAACAGTATAAGGCTAGAAACGAAGCATTTTCTTAATACTTTAGCACTCACCTTTATATCCTTTTCGGGACGCTTTGTTTTTGCTATGCAAAAACATTATCTTTTTTTATGCGAGCGATTCTCTAGTTGCTTTTTATTTTATTTATTTATTTTTTTTAATTGAAGGGAACTCATTTAATACTGAATGCAACAAATAGTTTTAAAAATGTATAACTAGTCCTTGTTTTTTGTGACCAAAACTACCAATAACCAGATTTCTGTTTGTAACATTAACCATCAATATTGCACATAAAACAGATTTTGTGTGAGAGCCTTAATCTCAGATTGGGGTTTTGGGTCATTGTATTTCACCTACTACAAGGATATTTGAAAGATTTGGTTTTCCGCTAGGATAAGTGTATAGTTATTATCCTTGTTCATATGAAAGTGTTTGGTGTTGCATGAAATGACCTTAAACACACTTGGCAAGTGTATATCAATGGCATGTGAATATCATGCCATTTCAAAGAGCAATTAGGTAGCTGGTTTAAAATGATGGGTGATAACAATTATTGTAAATTGCCACAAAGTACACTTGGGAAGTGTGTATCAATGACCCATCTTATCATACCATTCAATTCATTGACTTACAATTAGGTAACTTCTTTAAAACAATGGTCATTATAATTAATGGTTCCTGTGAAGGGCATTTATTTGTTTTCAGTCTAGTCTTGTCACCGCAGCATTATGGTCTCCCTTCAATATCTCCCTTATCAGTGTGTGCTTTGTAACTACTTTTACCGGTTATATACCCTATGTGTTTGTATATGTTTCCACATGCTTATATTTAAAAATTACTTTTTTACCTTTGTTAAGGTCATGTGATCAGTAGTGGGATCAAAAATATTTTTTTTTTGGGTACACCCACTTGTCATCGCCACTCAGTAAAAGCTATTTACTGTAGTAGGTTGTGATTTTATGTACACATTATCACTATCAGAATCCCAAGCTGATGTGATTTTGGGAGCAGTTCGCCCAATTGAGCAATTCATGAATGTTCTTATACCAAGTAGCAATCGGATTTAGTTTAAATTCTTCTGAATAACAATAACATTTCACAAAGATCTATTCATTGTGTATGGAGTAATGTCAATCACAAAATGAAAATCATTGAAATGGAACTGTTATAAATTCCTTAATATTTTGTGTGCAGAGTTAGTGTGATCCAGATCTTCCCCACATTAAATCACTTCTTTCTTTTGTCAGGCTCTTCCCACATTAAAAAAAAAAAAAAAAAAATCATAAAAAATCATGATGAGTTCATTAGTTTTGGAGTAATTGCACTTCAGCTACAGCAACTGCAATTCTGATTGTTAATGATGAAATATATGTTTTCTTGTCCCTTTTTACTGATCAATTTTAAATTAAGATTTGCAATGATTGCTATTTTGCACATACAGGTGCCACTGATCTGAACTCTCATGCCTGTGTGACTGGCAAACCAATCACTCAAGGAGGTATCCATGGACGTATCTCAGCCACTGGAAGGGTAGGAAAATACATGTTTTTAATCACCACTAACGTAGGGTCAGAGTTGTACACTTTCTAGTATTTATACAGCCTACAGCATTTCCTATGGCATGCACAGTGTTGAGTATTCACAATGGCATTTACATCAATTGTAAGAGTCAGTAAAGTCAGTCAAATGATTGAAGAAATTAAAAGATGCTGCCATTAAGAGTTTCATTTAAAATCTTTACAGCAATGAAAAACAATTAAAAAAAAAAAAAAAAAAAAATTACCATAAAATCGAATTCCATAAACATTTTAGGCTTTTTAAAATAAGCTTATAGTTATTTTAAAACACGTCCAGTGACAGGCACTTGTGAAAATTTGTTGCTAAAAATATATAAAAGGTGATGGAAATGAAAGCTGCTGCATATTGCCTAAACCCCTGGTGATACTTTGTAGATTTACAGAATACAAAGTGGTTCATCCTTTTTATTTTTAGGGAGTGTTCCACGGAGTGGAGAACTTCATGAATGAGGCTCTTTACATGGAGCAGGTGGGAATTGCTCCTGGTCTTATGGACAAGACTTTTATCATTCAGGTAAGCTAGGAAATTCTGTACTTTATTGTTTAACTAGTAGGCTCTTATCATGTGTCTTTATTGGCAGTGGGGAAATTTTTTCATTTGCATTAACGTGACCATTGACATCTCATATTAATATCTAGACGCTATGTTAATTTTCAGATCGGGTGTCTCTTACATGACTATTTAATGATTTGTTGATTATCTGTTTATAGGATTTGTTTTCTATATTTTATCTTGCTCATAACTTGTAAGCTAATAGAATTGAGCTGAAATAAGTTCTGTTACTTGTTCATTAAGATTATGTTAATTTAAGAAACATTACTTTTATCTCTCCATATTTTACACCTTGTTATCACGTGGCTTTGTATGTACTATTGAAACTGTATCAGTTTACCATGTTGTACATACTCTGTTTTTCAGGGTCTAGGTAACGTGGGTCTGCACAGTCTGCGTTACTTGCACAGAGCAGGTGCTCGCTGTGTGGGTATCATCGAGTGGGATGGGAGTATCATTAACCCCAATGGCATCGACCCCAAGGAGATAGAGGAATACAAGATTGTGAGTATCCTGTCTCTGTACTTAAAGGTATTTAAGTTTCAGTAAAGGTATTTAAGTTTCAATAAAGGTATTTAAGTTTCAATTTTCAATGTATGTTTTTGAATAATGTAACCAAAACTTTTAAAATTGATGAGGAATCTATCTTGATAGTTTGCATAAACAAATCAAATGATAAATTGGAGAATATCATTCTGTTGTTTGTGATAGCAATATGCTTTCACCATAAAATTGAAAAATGTAATATTTCCGTCTATTCTCACAGGAAAATGGCACGATCGTGGGGTTCCCTGGTGCGGATGCCTACGATGGTGAAAGCTTGATGTACGAGAAGTGTGACATCCTGGTTCCTTGTGCCATAGAGAAGTCTATCACTGCTGACAATGCACACAAGATCCAGGCTAGGGTGATTGCTGAGGGTGCTAATGGACCCACCACTCCAGAAGTGAGTGTTCTGCAAAACCCTTACACGAAAGTTGAGGTGTAAATTTTTGTTTCACAATAATGTTTTGGCCTAGGTGATAGTTAACTTAGGAGTAACAACAATTAAAGGATTTAACAGTAGAGTAGAACAAGGCAAGGCACAAGGTACATGCTATACAGTGATTACAGATGGCATGAATCAGCAAACTGCCCCCTGTGTGAGTGAACTGTGAAAGTATCATCGCCCAAAGAAAGCTCAACAACTCTGCCGTGTAATGATGCTAAGCAAAAACTTACCCGACGAGAAGTGTTTGTGAAGGAAAAATTCTAGCTAAAAATTTTAACTGGAGGTCAAAACTGAATAGATAACATGTTGCAGAATGAGTGACCTCAGTGCTAATGGTGTCACTCTGTATAATGCTTAGACTGTGTTTTATCATGTAATTCTGTGTATACAAGGCTAACGAGTAACTTAATGGTGATTTTTTTACCTCCACCTCGATAATAGGGGCTGTTATTTTGTATATTATAGAGTTTATGTCTGTATCTGTAGTTATCAAAGTCTGTGGTTGCATTTTTTTGTTCAAGGCTGACAAAATCCTACTCAGTAAGAATGTGATGGTGATTCCTGACCTCTACCTTAATGCTGGGGGTGTCACAGTCTCTTACTTTGAGTGGCTAAAGAATCTGAACCATGTCAGCTTTGGCAGACTGACCTTCAAGTATGAGAGGGACTCCAACTACCACTTGCTGGGTATGTAGCTGTGGTAACTGCATGGTTTACTATGCAACTGTTTTACTATGTCATCCATTAATGGTTGTTTTAAGCATCTGTATAGGTACCCGTGTTAACTTGACTTTAAGTTTATATTTTAAAACTTGATTCATTAAAAACATGCCATTATTCAGTCAGTGTCACTGTCCTGGCTTTATGGCTTCAAGTATTCTCAAAAAAATGACCTCAGCTGAGTCATTTTGTATGATTTCAAAAGGCAGTTGTGCGAATTCCTTTTTAACCCCAGCCCATAACGGCTGGGTTTATAGTTGTCCCCTGCACTGTCTGGGCTACGGCGGGCATAAAGCTTGTGGGTGTTCCACAAAGCTAAACCCCTGCACAGATTTTCACCAAATTTTCAGGGGATGTTACGCTTAAGAGGATCTAGAGCTGATTAGGTTTTGCTTAAAACTATACTTCTTAGAGAAAAGAACAATTGTAAGAGGTTACGAGACTACAAAATAACTAACTTTCAAAGGAAATTCACACAAATTTTACCAATTTTTGTGCTGATAAGACCACTTGCTAAAATTACACATTAATGGCAAGATGTATTAAGTGCAAATATGCAACTCATGGTCTGACATGCGTATCTTTTGTTTCACAGTTCATGTGGTCATAACGCTCATATAAAGTTTGGTTCACAACCTGGTCATTAAAACTCTGAAAAGAGCCAGGTTTAAAAACGAGCCATCAGGTATTTTCACCCCTGCCTGTATTTTTAATACATTTTGTGAGAAGATGTAACAGCTATTTCCAACTTTCAAAAAATCCTCTTCTTCATGGTCCCTGTTGTGGCAAACACATCTTGCCTTTAGATATAAATACCAACTGATGTACACTTTTGAAACCCAACAGATACTACCAGAACACGAAACACATGAAAGCCACAAATGGTCCCTTTGACTTGAATTATTGCACTCATAGGTAACTCGTCAGAGCAGCACAGAACTGTGTGAACTAGATATTAGTGGCAAATGACTATGCATTCCCACCATTCTTTGATTAAATTATCATAAATTGTCTTGTACAAATAACTTTAATGTCACCTTGTATTTGATTAAAACAAGCAATTGTCTTATACAAATAGCATCAATATTACGGTGTATTTTATGTGTAGAATCTGTACAACAGTCACTGGAGTCCAAGTTTGGCAAGATGGGCGGCAACATTCCCATTGTGCCATCCAAGGCCTTTGAGGACAGAATCGCTGGAGCTTCAGAGAAAGATATTGTACACTCAGGGCTGTCCTACAGCATGGAGAGATCTGCACGGGTAAGTGATGTGAACTTATTTGTGTCATGTAAAGTTGAACCAGGTTAAGCCACATCTGTAGAAAAACCTGAAGTGATTCCACTTTGTTGAAAGGACTAGCATTTCCTGGTGACAAGGTCAGTTTTAATGGAATGGGACTTCACATGACCAAGGGCAATATAAACTAAGATATATCTATTTCAGCTGTATTTAAAGAGTTTTCTTGATTTTGAAAAATTGTTCATTTAAGGGTTATTTTTTATTGAAAAGAATAATTGTTGGTATGGAGTTGTCCAGTTTTGCAATTTACAAACTGTTGAAAAGCTTGAAAATGCATTTTAAATAATCCGCTGTTCATAACCAACTTCAAAGCAAGTCTTTGGAAACTGGTTTATCTAAGATGTAAAACCAAAGACCCGTTAAGTGAAAAAATTGAGGAAAATTTTATAAAACCAAAAATTGTGCCAGCTGTCAGGTGCCTGATAGTGGATTCTGTTGTTTTAGTGCAGGGGTAGTATGACTAGCAGTTGGATTTGTGTAGGTTTTCACACATAAACTCCTGGTTCCCAGGGCTTTTAACACAAGTGTCTTAAATATTGAGTGAGTCAAACTTTTCATTTGTTCCAACATTAAATGTTTTAGCAAGAACACATATTTCTATTCCAATTGTAAAATTCAGCCACTTTATATATTGAAAATATGTTATTTGTAACCTACCGGTGCCGCGCTCTGTAACGCCCATGGGCAATGTGACCAAATATTTGCAAAAGTTGGGGATGGGCGTTTACAACAATGAAAACCAGTCGGGCGTTTCGAAAAAAAATAACCCGAATTTGGGGAAACAGCATTTTAGCACACACCGACTGGAAGTAAAATATGCGGTTGGTAAACAAATCTCGTTGCAATAAAAGGTGACATAACTGCTAAAACAAGGAAAATTCGTTGAAAATGGATATAAATTAATCATATTTCACCAATTATTGGGTTTATATGGAGAAAGTTTACCTCGAAACGACATTATAGTAATTTATGAGCAATAACGTAAGATTGGGGATGGGCGCTTTCAAAAACATGAGCGTTACAGAGCGCGGCACCGGTACTTAAATTATCAGGATCATTATTTGAATGCTGCTTCTGCCACAATAAACCTGTTTCCATTAGTATAAGCTTGAGAACACCTGGATTTCTGTGGATAATTATATCCCCAGACGAAAGTCGGGGATATATTGGATTCAGGTCCGTCGCGCCGCCGCCGCCGCCGTAGAAATTTCCTTGTGGACGCGATAACTCAAAAACAAATTTATATTTTTTTTTCAAACTTGGTACACATGTTAAGGGTGCCCAAAGGAAGATCCCTATTTTAAGGTGACCTTAAACTCCCAGTAAAAAAGAACTTATGGCCACCTTAAGGTCAGAAATTGGACTTTTGGCCACTTAGAGCCCTGTAGGTCACAAACTATGATGCTCAGCTGGCTGAAATTTTACCTGACAACACATTAATATGTTCTTAGTACATGTGCCGAAAATCACGACTTTAAGTTGAGGAGAAAATTGTGTTTGAGGCCCATAAATACCCCCACTTGGGGATTTTTTGCTATACTTTTCACATATTTTGCCCTATAATTTGGAAGTGGTAATTCTGATGAGTCTCAAACTGCGCTAGGTATAACATTGATATGTAATCCTTGTCTGTAGAAAATTTTAGGGCTGTAGGTTTACCCAAAGGGGTCGACTTAAGGTCTCAAAAGTGCCCACAGAGACCCAATTTATGCACTTTTTGCCACTTTCAAGCACTGTAGCTTTCAAACTATGTCTCTCATCTAAGTTAAATATCATCTGGGAATATATCTATGTGTTTTCTTATATGTGCCCCAACATTTAGGCCTTTAATAGACAGTTAACCTGTGTATCAGGACCATAAACACCCACCCGCGTGACCCTTATAAGACATTTTTCACATCTTTTTCCCTGTAACTTGGAAATGGTAAGTCTGAGAAGTTTCAAACTGTATTAGATATATATTCTGTGTGTAATCTTAGTATGTAACAGATTTTAAGTCTGAAGCTTTAATTTTGAAGGTCAAATTGAGGTCTCTAAAAGGCTCCCAAAGACCCAATATTTGGACTTTTTGCTACTTTTAAGCCCTGTGACTGTCAAACTATGTGACTGATAGAGCTCAAATCCTATCTGGGAAGATATTAGTATGTTATTTATATATGTGCCAAAAATTAAGGCTTTAAGAAGACATTTAACCTGTGTATGAGGACCATAAATCCCCACCCGAGTGACCATTTTTAGACATTTTTCACATATTTTGCCCTGTAACTTGAAAATGGTAAGTCTAAGAAGTTTCAAACTGTATTAGATGCATATTCTATGTGTAATCTTAGTATGTGACAAATTTTAAGTCTGAGGCTTTAATTTGAAGGCCACATTTAGGTCTCTAGAAGGCCCCATAAAGACCCAGTATTTGGACTTTTTGCCAATTTTAAGGCCTGTGACTGTTAAACTATGTGACTGATAGAGCTGAAATCTCATCTGGGAATACATTATTATGTTCTTTTTACATGTGCGAAAAATCAAGGCTTCAAGTAGACATTTAACCTGTGTATGAGGACCTTAAACACCCACCTGAGTGAGCCTTTTAAGACATTTTTCACATATTTTGCTCTGTAACTTGGAAATGGTAAGTCTGAGAAGTTTCAAACTTTATTAGATACATATTCTATGTGTAATCTTAGTATGTAACAAATTTTAAGTCTGAAGCTTTAATTTGAAAGCCACATCGAGATCTCTAAAAGGCCCACAGAGACCCAATATTTGGACTTTTTACCACCTTTAAGCCCTGTGACTGTTAAACTATGTGATTGATGGAGCTGAAATCCCATCTGGGAATGCATTATTATGTCCTTTTTACATATGCCGAAAATCAAGGTTTTTAGTAGACATTTAACCTGTGTATGAGGGCCATAGACACTCGCCCAAGTGCCTTTTTGGACATTTTTTCCGTATTTTGCCCTGTTATTTGGAAATGCTTAGTGTGACAAGTCTTAAACTGTATTATATATCATTTTTGTTTGTTATGTATGTCCCCCAAAAAGTTTCAGATCTGTTGTTTAATTGCTAAGGTCTCTTTAACAATTGTAAAATGCCCACAGAAACCCAATTTATGGACATTATGCCACTTTAAAGCCCAGTAACTGTCAAACTATGTGGGTTATAGAGCTGAAATCTTTGAATTTTTAAAAGGAAATGCCTGTCTATTTAAATTTTGAATATTAATAATGTTATGGCTATCTTAGTCTTTTAAGAACTTATTTTTGTGTGTTATACCTCTGCTTGCTGAGTTTTTAACTTTTTAAAATGAAACTGGTTAAACATATTCAAGTAGACAAAATGGACACTTTAAGTGAGCTTTAAGTCCCAATATTAATGAAATTATATCCTTATGTAGTAAAACTAGGGGATTTTTAACCCTCAACTAGCCCAGTTTTATTCAACTTGCCTCAGTTAATTTTGACACAGCTCCTACAGTTATGAACTCATTTCAGTTGATAATCACATACTTAAAATTCTCAATTCTTTTTGTATTTGAGTACCCCTTTTATATAGATTGTTTGTTTACCATTTATGCATCCCCCACCCGGATTCCCCCCCACCCACCTCTGGGACCTCCAGCTATATTGAGTGACACTAAATAAACAAAGGTATTTAATGATATCAGATGAGAAACAAAGAACTCAATGGGGTTGCAGATCTTGTGTAATAGTGAGAGAGGTGTGGAGAAGGGGAGAGGGGTGGGGGTGGGAGGTGGTGGGCTTCATTACATATAACACAAAGGGGAGTCAGAACTGAGATTGTGTCACATATTTAGGTTGCATATATATGGACCACATATATAGGTATAGAGGAAATAAATAACTGAAAACAATTTGCAAATTCTAAAAATAATATAATAAAATAATAATATTAATAATTTTTTTTTAAATAATATTTTATTTGTGAACAAATATAGAAACAGATATGTGCTTTTGGGATTATGAATTTTAGAATGGACATTGAATCATCAATCATTTAAATACTTTGAAGGAAGATTGAAAAGTATGATGAGTTGAGTTAAAAATAATATTTTATTTGTCAACAAATATAGAAACAGATATGCTCTTTTGGGATTATTATTTTAGAATGGACATTCAATCATCAATCATTTAAATACTTTGAAAATAGGTTTAGAGTTATCATTGCAGGAAGATTGAAAATATAATTTGAGTTATGTATTCGGCGTCTGGGGATACACCATCTTCCTTGGAAGATATAAACAGAGTAGATTGATGTGCAGAAGTTCATATAATAATGGGTAATTATGTTTTAAAAAATTCCCGATCAAAACCTGTGGCGTGAGTGATGACCTGTCTGGGGATATGTTGGCGCCGAGTTGGCCCAATCTAGTTGAAGTATGCAAGAAGTTCAGGTATCTGTAAGGCAATGACTTGTGTTAATTGGGTTGTTTATAGTTCAGTAATTGTATAAGGAATGAAACTACTCCCAGACACACAACACACTACTGTGTACAGTATGGTGTAGTCTTGTCCAGTTTTATCCCAATTTGTATGAAATAGTTGGAACTTGTTTGGATCTTTGGGGAGCCATGTTGTTGCATACTATAGTATAAAAAATGAATGAAACTTCTGACATATAACCCATTCTGTCTGTCATTAATGATGTATTACTGGGCCCCGTATTCACGAAAGGTCTTAGCCAGGGCTTAGGCTTAAAGTTGAGACTTTTGTCTCAAGTTTCTGCCCCAAAACTGCTAAAACCCTTGTCTTAGGCTTAGTGGTATTCACAAAGAATTTAAGACCGGTCTTAGGCTTAGCCAAGGGCTCAACTTTAAGACTGGTTGGTAGTGGGCTTAAATTTTGTAAAGAGGACTTAAATATGGCCGCCATAAACTTTTCTCCACTTCAAAATTGCAAAGGGCTGTAAATAAAGTATAATTATACAAAACACCTCACTAAAGCAGTCTTTGGAATTTTATTTGTGGTAACAAGGTTTTCCATTTCAATACAGTACTTTTCCTTAGATAAAATGCATTAAATGAAGGATATATGTCACCAATAGTATAGTTTGAATAGAAAAGAAAGGTCACGTGACCCAGAAAACCACTGTGGTTATTTGATAATCTTGGACTCAGCTAAGTCACCCTTTGTGAATATGGTTTTAAGACAAAACTTAGCTGAGACAAAAGTCTCAACTTTAAGACCATATTTAAGCCTAAGACCTGGCTAAGTCTAAGACCTTTCATGAATACCGGCCCAGAGTATCTACCATAATTATATCCCCAGACGAAAGTCGGGGATATATTGGATTCAGGTCCGTCGCGCCGCCGCCGCCGCTGTAGAAATTTCCTTGTGGACGCGATAACTCAAAAACAAATTAATATTTTTTTTTCAAACTTGCTACACATGTTAAGGGTGCCCAAAGGAAGATCCCTATTTTAAGGTGACCTTAAACTCCCAGTAAAAAAGAACTTATGGCCACCTTAAGGTCAGAAATTGGACTTTTGGCCACTTAGAGCCCTGTAGGTCACAAACTATGATGCTCAGCTGGCTGAAATTTTACCTGACAACACATTAATATGTTCTTAGTACATGTGCCGAAAATTATGACTTTAAGTTGAGGAGAAAATTGTGTTTGAGGCCCATAAATACCCCCACTTAGGGATTTTTTGCTTTACTTTTCACATATTTTGCCCTATAATTTGGAAGTGGTAATTCTGATGAGTCTCAAACTGCGCTAGGTATAACTTTGATATGTAATCCTTGTCTGTAGAAAATTTTAGGGCTGTAGGTTTACCCAAAGGGGTCGACTTAAGGTCTCAAAAGTGCCCACAGAGACCCAATTTATGCACTTTTTGCCACTTTCAAGCACTGTAGCTTTCAAACTATGTCTCTCATCTAAGTTAAATATCATCTGGGAATATATCTATGTGTTTTCTTATATGTGCCCCAACATTTAGGCCTTTAATAGACATTTAACCTGTGTATCAGGACCATAAACACCCACCCGAGTGACCCTTATAAGACATTTTTCACATCTTTTTCCCTGTAACTTGGAAATGGTAAGTCTGAGAAGTTTCAAACTGTATTAGATATATATTCTGTGTGTAATCTTAGTATGTAACAGATTTTAAGTCTGAAGCTTTAATTTTGAAGGTCAAATTGAGGTCTCTAAAAGGCTCCCAAAGACCCAATATTTGGACTTTTTGCTACTTTTAAGCCCTGTGACTGTCAAACTATGTGACTGATAGAGCTCAAATCCTATCTGAGAAGATATTAGTCGTTATTTTTATATGTGCCAAAAATTAAGGCTTTAAGAAGACATTTAATCTGTGTATGAGGACCATAAATCCCCACCCGAGTGACCATTTTTAGACATTTTTCACATATTTTTCCCTGTAACTTGGAAATGGTAAGTCTAAGAAGTTTCAAACTGTATTAGATGCATATTCTATGTGTAATCTTAGTATGTGACAAATTTTAAGTCTGAAGCTTTAATTTGAAGGCCACATTTAGGTCTCTAGAAGGCCCCATAAAGACCCAGTATTTGGACTTTTTGCCAATTTTAAGGCCTGTGACTGTTAAACTATGTGACTGATAGAGCTGAAATCTCATCTGGGAATACATTATTATGTTCTTTTTACATGTGCCAAAAATCAAGGCTTCAAGTAGACATTTAACCTGTGTATGAGGACCTTAAACACCCACCTGAGTGACCCTTTTAAGACATTTTTCACATATTTTGCTCTGTAACTTGGAAATGGTAAGTCTGAGAAGTTTCAAACTTTATTAGATACATATTCTATGTGTAATCTTAGTATGTAACAAATTTTAAGTCTGAAGCTTTAATTTGAAAGCCACATCGAGATCTCTAAAAGGCCCACAGAGACCCAATATTTGGACTTTTTACCACCTTTAAGCCCTGTGACTGTTAAACTATGTGATTGATGGAGCTGAAATCCCATCTGGGAATGCATTATTATGTCCTTTTTACATATGCCGAAAATCAAGGTTTTTAGTAGACATTTAACCTGTGTATGAGGGCCATAGACACTCGCCCAAGTGCCTTTTTTGACATTTTTTCCGTATTTTGCCCTGTTATTTGGAAATGCTTAGTGTGACAAGTCTTAAACTGTATTATATATAATTTTTGTTTGTTATGTATGTCCCCCAAAAAGTTTCAGATCTGTAGTTTAATTGCTAAGGTCTCTTTAACAATTGTAAAATGCCCACAGAAACCCAATTTATGGACATTATGCCACTTTAAAGCCCAGTAACTGTCAAACTATGTGGGTTACAGAGCTGAAATCTTTGAATTTTTAAAAGGAAATGCCTGTCTATTTAAATTTTGAATATTAATAATGTTATGGCTATCTTAGTCTTTTAAGAACTTATTTTTGTGTGTTATACCTCTACTTGCTGAGTTTTTAACTTTTTAAAATGAAACTGGTTAAACATATTCAAGTAGACAAAATGGACACTTTAAGTGAGCTTTAAGTCCCAATATTAATGAAATTATATCCTTATGTAGTAAAACTAGGGGATTTTTAACCCTCAACTAGCCCAGTTTTATTCAACTTGCCTCAGTTAATTTTGACACAGCTCCTACAGTTATGAACTCATTTCAGTTGATAATCACATACTTCAAATTCTCAATTCTTTTTGTATTTGAGTACCCCTTTTATATAGATTGTTTGTTTACCATTTATGCTGTAGCACTCCATCTCTTTGTAGTCCCAACCCACATCCCCCACCCGGATTCCCCCCACCCACCTCTGGGACCTCCAGCTATATTGAGTGACACTAAATAAACAAAGGTATTTAATGATATCAGATGAGAAACAAAGAACTCAATGGGGTTGCAGATCTTGTGTAATAGTGAGAGAGGTGTGGAGAAGGGGAGAGGGGTGGGGGTGGGAGGTGGTGGGCTTCATTACATAGAACACAAAGGGGAGTCAGAACTGAGATTGTGTCACATATTTAGGTTGCATATATATGGACCACATATATAGGTATAGAGGAAATGAATAACTGAAAACAATTTGCAAATTCTAAAAATAATATAATAAAATAATAATATAAATAATTTTTTTTTAAATAATATTTTATTTGTGAACAAATATAGAAACAGATATGCGCTTTTGGGATTATGAATTTTAGAATGGACATTGAATCATCAATCATTTAAATACTTTGAAGGAAGATTGAAAAGTATGATGAGTTGAGTTAAAAATAATATTTTATTTGTCAACAAATATAGAAACAGATATGCTCTTTTGGGATTATTATTTTAGAATGGACATTCAATCATCAATCATTTAAATACTTTGAAAATAGGTTTAGAGTTATCATTGCAGGAAGATTGAAAATATAATTTGAGTTATGTATTCAGCGTCTGGGGATACACCATCTTCCTTGGGAAGATATAAACAGAGTAGATTGATGTGCTGAAGTTCATATAATAATGGGTAATTATGTTTTAAAAAATTCCCGATCAAAACCTGTGGCGTGAGTGATGACCTGTCTAGGGATATGTTGGCGCCGAGTTGGCCCAATCTAGTTTACCTAAATTTTATAGTAATTGAGACATTTCAATTAACATTTATGATCTGGCAGGAATCTCTAAAAAATGACACTATAACGACTACTTACAGTGTAACGACAAAAGGAATGCTTGTATTTTTACCCTTATTTCATGAGTAAAAGTGTTGTTGCACTGTTATTAAGTACTGGTTAGTTTGCTGTTTTATGAATGTTTCCATTTACAGGCCCTGGAACCCTTAACAACAAAAAACTGCTGACTGATTTAATTGCTCTCAAGTATCACAAGTATTTCCAGGCTAGTTCCTGCTATATATACAGAAATATGAAGACAGATTTCAATTAATATTGTCATGCATTATCCTTCAATAGTCTTTAATAGGGTTACCTACAAACAACTATGTTATCCAATAAGTGTTGTTTTGATGAGCTTCACCTGAGCATGAATTAGTTGTAACATATCACATTGTATTGCAATAACTGATGTATTTTGATATGTTTTATTAGGCGGGTTGCGTGTAACCGACCCGCCTATTAGATTGAAGTGTCCAACGTCCATCTGTCCGTCCACATTTTTGTTTCCGGACTCTAACTCAAAAACGGTTTGTCCAATCGAATTCAAACTTGACAGGGAGATACATCACCATGACAGCTAGGTTCCTTTCAAAATTGGTGTAATGCTGTGTGTTTGTTTGTCCATTTTTTTAGCGTTTGTCTGTCCGTCAACATTTCCGTTTCCGGACCCTAACTCGAAAACGCTTTGTCCAATCGAATTCAAAATTGACAGGGAGATAGATCACCATCATAGCTAGGTTCCTTTCAAAATTGGTGTAATTCTGTCTGTTTGTTTGTCCGTCAACATTTCCGTTTCCGAACTCTTAACTGGAAAGCGCTTTGTCCAATCGAATTCAAACTTGACAGGGAGATTAAAGATCACCATCATAGCTAAGTTGCTTTCGAAATTGGTGTAATTCCGTCTTTTCGTTTGTCCGTTTATAGCATAGATACAATTATGTAACCTAGATTACAAGTTTTACATATCTTAGCACGTCCAACACATTCACCTTAACTGGGTGACCTAACATTTCTTTCCTTGATTCTAAATGTAATTACAGCAGTCGCTAACCTTATTGCTGCCTGTGCAACCCGCCTTTTGGGGCATCTTTGACCCTCTTGTGTAGTTTTCCCTGAGAGTATATTTCAAATTCTTTGTTACACCCTTCTTGACAGGAAATTGAATAATTTAAAGGAAATGTTTCTTTTTTTTTTCTTTTAAGCAGGGCTTTTCCTGAGTACATTTCAATTATTGTTTGTGATACTCTTCCTGAAAAGTTTACAAACAAATTTCAAAAGTACATTTCTTGTCATTGAGGGGGTGATTTTCCTTGTCATATTTCAAAATTAAAATATTATTCCTTACACTTTTCTTGGAAGTATTCTGAAAAGTGAAAATTATAAAAAAAATAGGTGAACTTTAATGTGATTCTTTAGACACATGTATGTTACTGTCAGTGTTTTTGTTCTTACAATTTCTTTGAAATGGAGGGGGGTATTTTGATCTTATTTTTGGTAAAACTTAGCAGGCCCATTTTGCCCCACATTCTTATTTTTGGTAAAAATTAGTAAGGCCATTTGGGGGGGTGGGGGTGGGGTGGGGGTGCACATTTTTAATTTCAGGCGTTCTTATTTTCAGTGATTGGCTGTAGTATACCACAAAGCATGTTCATTAACTTAACCACAAGGTTATATTTTACATTATTTATTATCATAAATTGAAATTGCAATTATTCATACTGATTTCTCTAAATTACATGCAAGAATTAAGTCATGCTTTTACAGCACGCTGCACTTGCAGATTGTAAGACAGAGAAACAAAACCATTGTTCAAAATTCATTGTCACTGCTGTACATAATGTTGATATTTAACTGTTTTATGACTTAAAATGTAAGACCAAATAGTTTACCAGCTTATATGTGTATTCACAAAGAAATTAGACCACATCTATGATATTTTAACCCAAATGTTTAAGATATATGTTTTTTTTTTTTCCTTTCTTTTGGTCCAGACTTAAAGTCTATAACACTTTGTCAGTCCTGTTTGGCCTGAAATTCTCGCCTGCATATGATTTTAACAGGGCTTTATGGGTACTTCCATTTGTGAGCATCAAATAAAATATTGATCACACTTTGTATTTCAATTTACATAGATTTTTAGAGGATATTTTTTCAGTATTATATAGAGAGAAATGCTGAAACTGCAACAGTAGAGTTGGAATGATTTGAACTTCCAGTTTTCACAGGAGTTACTTACGGCAAATTTCTTTTTACACCTTCAGATTAAACTTCTGCATTTTCTGAAATTGAGAAATCAACTGGTTCCCCGTAAAATAAACTTACATGTGTTCTGCAGATATAGAGTCTACTGCATTCAAAAATGAGCAATTAACCGTCTGTTGAACGTGTTGTCATGTTCTTCATGCCATTACCTTCTCGTTTATCCAAAATATATCTTTTTTATAAAATATAATAAAAGCTGATAAAAACGGAGAAAGTGAAACAAGGAAGGATTTGCAAGTTATTTGCTAAAGCATGTTTTGAGTTTTCTTAACTCTTTAGGTAAAAGAAAATTTTATAAGGAAACAATTTATGGGGAAACACTTAAGATTTTGTGTTTTGTAAAAGAAGCCTTTTTGTGTAGCAGTTTATTAGTTGAAGTCAATAGTCAAAGTATATTTTCTTTACCCCTTAGAAGAGAAACAAAAAATTTGTTTTTATATGGTTTGCGTTATTTGTTTAAAGAAAAACTAAAATACAGGTTATTATTATATCAGTATGTAGTTAGTACAAATCATAAAGCTATTCTGATTGTACAGAAATCTTTCTCCTGTACTGCATGTTATTAACTTGTAATACACTTTTAATCTCATTTCCTTAGACATAAAAATATAGAACTTCTACGTAAAGCGCAAAAACACATTTATCTCAGAAACGGTGCAAGATAAAAATCATTTTCAGTGAAATTTTTTACTCCCAGGGTATCCGACCAAAAGTCCTTTTCCTTCCCTTTTTTAGTGGCGTCTTGAATTTCTTTGTAAAATGCATTTATCTTGGAAATGGTGCGAGATAGAACAATTTTGACAATATTTTTCCTGCCATCTTTGGCGACCACTTTGAATGTCTGCATAAAATGCAAATCCTGTTTATCTGGGAAACGGCGAGAGATAGAGCTATTTCAATAAAATTGTTTGGTTCTCAACCAGATATACAGAGTCATATGGCACTTTTTGTCAAAAATCATTTTCCTGCCATTTTTGGCAGCTGTCTTGAATTTTTGCGTAAAGCAAAAACGCATTTGTCTTGGAAACACTGTAAGATAGTGCAATTTTGACAAAAATTTTGGCCCACACTGTGGACTCATCTGGCACTTTTCCCAAAAATCATTTTCCCACCATATTTGGTGGCCATCTGAAATTTATGCGTAAAATGCAAAAACACATTTGTCTCGAAAAACGGTGCGAGATAAAGCGACTTCAAAGAATTTTTTACCCACAGGGTAACCGGCCAAAAATACTTTTCCTGCCATTATTTGTTGGCCATCTTGAATTTCTATGGAAAATGGAAAAATGGATTTATCTCAGAAATGTTAGATAGAGCAGTTTCGACGAAACTTTTTGCTCACAGGCCCAGGGTATATGCAGAGTCATCTGGCACCTTTTCAAGAAAGCATTTCCCTGCGATTTTTCGCATGTGGGTTGAATTTTTGCATAAATGGCAAAAAAAAAAAAAAAAAAAAAAGATATTAAACAGAGCAAGATAGTTTTTTTGGCAAAATCATAGGCTCATTGCAACGCTTTGTTTTTGCTATGCAAAACCAATTTCTGTTGGTATTTTTTAGTGGCAACACTCACATCCCCCCATTACAGGTAGGGCTGTTACAGGTAATTGGAAACATCGGCTGAATGTACTAGGAAATCAAACTCAAACAATCAAACTGGGTCCTCTTAAAACTGCTAATATATTGTTTCTTAATATTTCCAATTTTGAATCTCGCTTAACGTTATAACTTATAAGCACACAAAATTTTTAGTCAGATTTGTACACATTATATTTGTTTTTGTATAATTATATCCCCAGACGAAAGTCGGGGATATATTGGATTCAGGTCCGTCGCCGCCGTAGAAATTTCCTTGTGGACGCGATAACTCAAAAACAAATTAATATTTTTTTTCAAACTTGCTACACATGTTAAGGGTGCCCAAAGGAAGATCCCTATTTTAAGGTGACCTTAAACTCCCAGTAAAAAAGAACTTATGGCCACCTTAAGGTCAGAAATTGGACTTTTGGCCACTTAGAGCCCTGTAGGTCACAAACTATGATGCTCAGCTGGCTGAAATTTTACCTGACAACACATTAATATGTTCTTAGTACATGTGCCGAAAATCACGACTTTAAGTTGAGGAGAAAATTGTGTTTGAGGCTCATAAATACCCCCACTTAGGGATTTTTTGCTATACTTTTCACATATTTTGCCCTATAATTTGGAAGTGGTAATTCTGATGAGTCTCAAACTGCGCTAGGTATAACTTTGATATGTAATCCTTGTCTGTAGAAAATTTTAGGGCTGTAGGTTTACCCAAAGGGGTCGACTTAAGGTCTCAAAAGTGCCCACAGAGACCCAATTTATGCACTTTTTGCCACTTTCAAGCACTGTAGCTTTCAAACTGTGTCTCTCATCTAAGTTAAATATCATCTGGGAATATATCTATGTGTTTTCTTATATGTGCCCCAACATTTAGGCCTTTAATAGACAGTTAACCTGTGTATCAGGACCATAAACACCCACCCGAGTGACCCTTATAAGACATTTTTCACATCTTTTTCCCTGTAACTTGGAAATGGTAAGTCTGAGAAGTTTCAAACTGTATTAGATTTATATTCTGTGTGTAATCTTAGTATGTAACAGATTTTAAGTCTGAAGCTTTAATTTTGAAGGTCAAATTGAGGTCTCTAAAAGGCTCCCAAAGACCCAATATTTGGACTTTTTGCTACTTTTAAGCCCTGTGACTGTCAAACTATGTGACTGATAGAGCTCAAATCCTATCTGAGAAGATATTAGTATGTTATTTTTATATGTGCCAAAAATTAAGGCTTTAAGAAGACATTTAACCTGTGTATGAGGACCATAAATCCCCACCCGAGTGACCATTTTTAGACATTTTTCACATATTTTTCCCTGTAACTTGGAAATTGTAAGTCTAAGAAGTTTCAAACTGTATTAGATGCATATTCTATGTGTAATCTTAGTATGTGACAAATTTTAAGTCTGAAGCTTTAATTTGAAGGCTACATTTAGGTCTCTAGAAGGCCCCATAAAGACCCAGTATTTGGACTTTTTGCCAATTTTAAGGCCTGTGACTGTTAAACTATGTGACTGATAGAGCTGAAATCTCATCTGGGAATACATTATTATGTTCTTTTTACATGTGCCAAAAATCAAGGCTTCAAGTAGACATTTAACCTGTGTATGAGGACCTTAAACACCCACCTGAGTGACCCTTTTAAGACATTTTTCACATATTTTTCTCTGTAACTTGGAAATGGTAAGTCTGAGAAGTTTCAAACTTTATTAGATACATATTCTATGTGTAATCTTAGTATGTAACAAATTTTAAGTCTGAAGCTTTAATTTGAAAGCCACATCGAGATCTCTAAAAGGCCCACAATGACCCAATATTTGGACTTTTTACCACCTTTAAGCCCTGTAACTGTTAAACTATGTGATTGATGGAGCTGAAATCCCATCTGGGAATGCATTATTATGTCCTTTTTTACATATGCCGAAAATCAAGGTTTTTAGTAGACATTTAACCTGTGTATGAGGGCCATAGACACTCGACCAAGTGCCTTTTTTGACATTTTTTCCGTATTTTGCCCTGTTATTTGGAAATGCTTAGTGTGACAAGTCTTAAACTGTATTATATATCATTTTTGTTTGTTATGTATGTCCCCCAAAAAGTTTCAGATCTGTAGTTTAATTGCTAAGGTCTCTTTAACAATTGTAAAATGCCCACAGAAACCCAATTTATGGATATTATGCCACTTTAAAGCCCAGTAACTGTCAAACGATGTGGGTTATAGAGCTGAAATCTTTGAATTTTTAAAAGGAAATGCCTGTCTATTTAAATTTTGAATATTAATAATGTTATGGCTATCGTAGTCTTTTAAGAACTTATTTTTGTGTGTTATACCTCTGCTTGCTGAGTTTTTCACTTTTTAAAATGAAACTGGTTAAACATATTCAAGTAGACAAAATGGACACTTTAAGTGAGCTTTAAGTCCCAATATTAATGAAATTATATCCTTATGTAGTAAAACTAGGGGATTTTTAACCCTCAACTAGCCCAGTTTTATTCAACTTGCCTCAGTTAATTTTGGCACAGCTCCTACAGTTATGAACTCATTTCAGTTGATAATCACATACTTAAAATTCTCAATTCTTTTTGTATTTGAGTACCCCTTTTATATAGATTGTTTGTTTACCATTTATGCTCAACCCACATCCCCCACCCGGATTCCCCCCACCCACCTCTGGGACCTCCAGCTATATTGAGTGACACTAAATAAACAAAGGTATTTAATGATATCGGATGAGAAACAAAGAACTCAATCGGGTTGCAGATCTTGTGTAATAGTGAGAGAGGTGTGGAGAAGGGGAGAGGGGTGGGGGTGGGAGGTGGTGGGCTTCATTACATATAACACAAAGGGGAGTCAGAACTGAGATTGTGTCACATATTTAGGTTGCATATATATGGACCACATATATAGGTATAGAGGAAATGAATAACTGAAAACAATTTGCAAATTCTAAAAATAATATAATAAAATAATAATATAAATAATTTTTTTTTAAATAATATTTTATTTGTGAACAAATATAGAAACAGATATGCGCTTTTGGGATTATGAATTTTAGAATGGACATTGAATCATCAATCATTTAAATACTTTGAAGGAAGATTGAAAAATATGATGAGTTGAGTTAAAAATAATATTTTATTTGTCAACAAATATAGAAACAGATATGCTCTTTTGGGATTATTATTTTAGAATGGACATTCAATCATCAATCATTTAAATACTTTGAAAATAGGTTTAGAGTTATCATTGCAGGAAGATTGAAAATATAATTTCAGTTATGTATTCGGCGTCTGGGGATACACCATCTTCCTTGGGGAGATATAAACAGAGTAGATTGATGTGCTGAAGTTCATATAATAATGGGTAATTATGTTCTAAAAAATTTCCGATCAAAACCTGTGGCGTGAGTGATGACCTGTCTGGGGATATGTTGGCGCCGAGTTGGCCCAATCTAGTTTTTGTTTGTTATGTATGTCCCCCAAAAAGTTTCAGATCTGTAGTTTAATTGCTAAGGTCTCTTTAACAATTGTAAAATGCCCACAGAAACCCAATTTATGGATATTATGCCACTTTAAAGCCCAGTAACTGTCAAACTATGTGGGTTATAGAGCTGAAATCTTTGAATTTTTAAAAGGAAATGCCTGTCTATTTAAATTTTGAATATTAATAATGTTATGGCTATCTTAGTCTTTTAAGAACTTATTTTTGTGTGTTATACCTCTGCTTGCTGAGTTTTTAACTTTTTAAAATGAAACTGGTTAAACATATTCAAGTAGACAAAATGGACACTTTAAGTGAGCTTTAAGTCCCAATATTAATGAAATTATATCCTTATGTAGTAAAACTAGGGGATTTTTAACCCTCAACTAGCCCAGTTTTATTCAACTTGCCTCAGTTAATTTTGACACAGCTCCTACAGTTATGAACTCATTTCAGTTGATAATCACATACTTCAAATTCTCAATTCTTTTTGTATTTGAGTACCCCTTTTATATAGATTGTTTGTTTACCATTTATGCTGTAGCACTCCATCTCTTTGTAGTCCCAACCCACATCCCCCACCCGGATTCCCCCCACCCACCTCTGGGACCTCCAGCTATATTGAGTGACACTAAATAAACAAAGGTATTTAATGATATCAGATGAGAAACAAAGAACTCAATGGGGTTGCAGATCTTGTGTAATAGTGAGAGAGGTGTGGAGAAGGGGAGAGGGGTGGGGGTGGGAGGTGGTGGGCTTCATTACATAGAACACAAAGGGGAGTCAGAACTGAGATTGTGTCACATATTTAGGTTGCATATATATGGACCACATATATAGGTATAGAGGAAATGAATAACTGAAAACAATTTGCAAATTCTAAAAATAATATAATAAAATAATAATATAAATAATTTTTTTTTAAATAATATTTTATTTGTGAACAAATATAGAAACAGATATGCGCTTTTGGGATTATGAATTTTAGAATGGACATTGAATCATCAATCATTTAAATACTTTGAAGGAAGATTGAAAAGTATGATGAGTTGAGTTAAAAATAATATTTTATTTGTCAACAAATATAGAAACAGATATGCTCTTTTGGGATTATTATTTTAGAATGGACATTCAATCATCAATCATTTAAATACTTTGAAAATAGGTTTAGAGTTATCATTGCAGGAAGATTGAAAATATAATTTGAGTTATGTATTCAGTGTCTGGGGATACACCATCTTCCTTGGGAAGATATAAACAGAGTAGATTGATGTGCTGAAGTTCATATAATAATGGGTAATTATGTTTTAAAAAATTCCCGATCAAAACCTGTGGCGTGAGTGATGACCTGTCTAGGGATATGTTGGCGCCGAGTTGGCCCAATCTAGTTTACCTAAATTTTATAGTAATTGAGACATTTCAATTAACATTTATGATCTGGCAGGAATCTCTAAAAAATGACACTATAACGACTACTTACAGTGTAACGACAAAAGGAATGCTTGTATTTTTACCCTTATTTCATGAGTAAAAGTGTTGTTGCACTGTTATTAAGTACTGGTTAGTTTGCTGTTTTATGAATGTTTCCATTTACAGGCCCTGGAACCCTTAACAACAAAAAACTGCTGACTGATTTAATTGCTCTCAAGTATCACAAGTATTTCCAGGCTAGTTCCTGCTATATATACAGAAATATGAAGACAGATTTCAATTAATATTGTCATGCATTATCCTTCAATAGTCTTTAATAGGGTTACCTACAAACAACTATGTTATCCAATAAGTGTTGTTTTGATGAGCTTCACCTGAGCATGAATTAGTTGTAACATATCACATTGTATTGCAATAACTGATGTATTTTGATATGTTTTATTAGGCGGGTTGCGTGTAACTGACCCGCCTATTAGATTGAAGTGTCCAACGTCCATCTGTCCATCCACATTTTTGTTTCCGGACTCTAACTCAAAAACGGTTTGTCCAATCGAATTCAAACTTGACAGGGAGATACATCACCATGACAGCTAGGTTCCTTTCAAAATTGGTGTAATGCTGTGTGTTTGTTTGTCCATTTTTTTAGCGTTTGTCTGTCCGTCAACATTTCCGTTTCCGGACCCTAACTCGAAAACGCTTTGTCCAATCGAATTCAAAATTGACAGGGAGATAGATCACCATCATAGCTAGGTTCCTTTCAAAATTGGTGTAATTCTGTCTGTTTGTCCGTCAACATTTCCGTTTCCGAACTCTTAACTGGAAAGCGCTTTGTCCAATCGAATTCAAACTTGACAGGGAGATTATAGATCACCATCATAGCTAAGTTGCTTTCGAAATTGGTGTAATTCCGTCTTTTCGTTTGTCCGTTTATAGCATAGATACAATTATGTAACCTAGATTACAAGTTTTACATATCTTAGCACGTCCAACACATTCACCTTAACTGGGTGACCTAACATTTCTTTCCTTGATTCTAAATGTAATTACAGCAGTCGCTAACCTTATTGCTGCCTGTGCAACCCGCCTTTTGGGGCATCTTTGACCCTCTTGTGTAGTTTTCCCTGAGAGTATATTTCAAATTCTTTGTTACACCCTTCTTGACAGGAAATTGAATAATTTAAAGGAAATGTTTCTTTTTTTTTCTTTTAAGCAGGGCTTTTCCTGAGTACATTTCAATTATTGTTTGTGATACTCTTCCTGAAAAGTTTACAAACAAATTTCAAAAGTACATTTCTTGTCATTGAGGGGGTGATTTTCCTTGTCATATTTCAAAATTAAAATATTATTCCTTACACTTTTCTTGGAAGTATTCTGAAAAGTGAAAATTATAAAAAAAATAGGTGAACTTTAATGTGATTCTTTAGACACATGTATGTTACTGTCAGTGTTTTTGTTCTTACAATTTCTTTGAAATGGAGGGGGGTATTTTGATCTTATTTTTGGTAAAACTTAGCAGGCCCATTTTGCCCCACATTCTTATTTTTGGTAAAAATTAGTAAGGCCATTTGGGGGGGTGGGGGTGGGGTGGGGGTGCACATTTTTAATTTCAGGCGTTCTTATTTTCAGTGATTGGCTGTAGTATACCACAAAGCATGTTCATTAACTTAACCACAAGGTTATATTTTACATTATTTATTATCATAAATTGAAATTGCAATTATTCATACTGATTTCTCTAAATTACATGCAAGAATTAAGTCATGCTTTTACAGCACGCTGCACTTGCAGATTGTAAGGCAGAGAAACAAAACCATTGTTCAAAATTCATTGTCACTGCTGTACATAATGTTGATATTTAACTGTTTTATGACTTAAAATGTAAGACCAAATAGTTTACCAGCTTATATGTGTATTCACAAAGAAATTAGACCACATCTATGATATTTTAACCCAAATGTTTAAGATATATGTTTTTTTTTTTTCCTTTCTTTTGGTCCAGACTTAAAGTCTATAACACTTTGTCAGTCCTGTTTGGCCTGAAATTCTCGCCTGCATATGATTTTAACAGGGCTTTATGGGTACTTCCATTTGTGAGCATCAAATAAAATATTGATCACACTTTGTATTTCAATTTACATAGATTTTTAGAGGATATTTTTTCAGTATTATATAGAGAGAAATGCTGAAACTGCAACAGTAGAGTTGGAATGATTTGAACTTCCAGTTTTCACAGGAGTTACTTACGGCAAATTTCTTTTTACACCTTCAGATTAAACTTCTGCATTTTCTGAAATTGAGAAATCAACTGGTTCCCCGTAAAATAAACTTACATGTGTTCTGCAGATATAGAGTCTACTGCATTCAAAAATGAGCAATTAACCGTCTGTTGAACGTGTTGTCATGTTCTTCATGCCATTACCTTCTCGTTTATCCAAAATATATCTTTTTTATAAAATATAATAAAAGCTGATAAAAACGGAGAAAGTGAAACAAGGAAGGATTTGCAAGTTATTTGCTAAAGCATGTTTTGAGTTTTCTTAACTCTTTAGGTAAAAGAAAATTTTATAAGGAAACAATTTATGGGGAAACACTTAAGATTTTGTGTTTTGTAAAAGAAGCCTTTTTGTGTAGCAGTTTATTAGTTGAAGTCAATAGTCAAAGTATATTTTCTTTACCCCTTAGAAGAGAAACAAAAAATTTGTTTTTATATGGTTTGCGTTATTTGTTTAAAGAAAAACTAAAATACAGGTTATTATTATATCAGTATGTAGTTAGTACAAATCATAAAGCTATTCTGATTGTACAGAAATCTTTCTCCTGTACTGCATGTTATTAACTTGTAATACACTTTTAATCTCATTTCCTTAGACATAAAAATATAGAACTTCTACGTAAAGCGCAAAAACACATTTATCTCAGAAACGGTGCAAGATAAAAATCATTTTCAGTGAAATTTTTTACTCCCAGGGTATCCGACCAAAAGTCCTTTTCCTTCCCTTTTTTAGTGGCGTCTTGAATTTCTTTGTAAAATGCATTTATCTTGGAAATGGTGCGAGATAGAACAATTTTGACAATATTTTTCCTGCCATCTTTGGCGACCACTTTGAATGTCTGCATAAAATGCAAATCCTGTTTATCTGGGAAACGGCGAGAGATAGAGCTATTTCAACAAAATTGTTTGGTTCTCAACCAGATATACAGAGTCATATGGCACTTTTTGTCAAAAATCATTTTCCTGCCATTTTTGGCAGCTGTCTTGAATTTTTGCGTAAAGCAAAAACGCATTTGTCTTGGAAACACTGTAAGATAGTGCAATTTTGACAAAAATTTTGGCCCACACTGTGGACTCATCTGGCACTTTTCCCAAAAATCATTTTCCCACCATATTTGGTGGCCATCTGAAATTTATGCGTAAAATGCAAAAACACATTTGTCTCGAAAAACGGTGCGAGATAAAGCGACTTCAAAGAATTTTTTACCCACAGGGTAACCGGCCAAAAATACTTTTCCTGCCATTATTTGTTGGCCATCTTGAATTTCTATGGAAAATGGAAAAATGGATTTATCTCAGAAATGTTAGATAGAGCAGTTTCGACGAAACTTTTTGCTCACAGGCCCAGGGTATATGCAGAGTCATCTGGCACCTTTTCAAGAAAGCATTTCCCTGCGATTTTTCGCATGTGGGTTGAATTTTTGCATAAATGGCAAAAAAAAAAAAAAAAAAAAGATATTAAACAGAGCAAGATAGTTTTTTTGGCAAAATCATAGGCTCATTGCAACGCTTTGTTTTTGCTATGCAAAACCAATTTCTGTTGGTATTTTTTAGTGGCAACACTCACATCCCCCCATTACAGGTAGGGCTGTTACAGGTAATTGGAAACATCGGCTGAATGTACTAGGAAATCAAACTCAAACAATCAAACTGGGTCCTCTTAAAACTGCTAATATATTGTTTCTTAATATTTCCAATTTTGAATCTCGCTTAACGTTATAACTTATAAGCACACAAAATTTTTAGTCAGATTTGTACACATTATATTTGTTTTTGTATAATTATATCCCCAGACGAAAGTCGGGGATATATTGGATTCAGGTCCGTCGCCGCCGTAGAAATTTCCTTGTGGACGCGATAACTCAAAAACAAATTAATATTTTTTTTCAAACTTGCTACACATGTTAAGGGTGCCCAAAGGAAGATCCCTATTTTAAGGTGACCTTAAACTCCCAGTAAAAAAGAACTTATGGCCACCTTAAGGTCAGAAATTGGACTTTTGGCCACTTAGAGCCCTGTAGGTCACAAACTATGATGCTCAGCTGGCTGAAATTTTACCTGACAACACATTAATATGTTCTTAGTACATGTGCCGAAAATCACGACTTTAAGTTGAGGAGAAAATTGTGTTTGAGGCTCATAAATACCCCCACTTAGGGATTTTTTGCTATACTTTTCACATATTTTGCCCTATAATTTGGAAGTGGTAATTCTGATGAGTCTCAAACTGCGCTAGGTATAACTTTGATATGTAATCCTTGTCTGTAGAAAATTTTAGGGCTGTAGGTTTACCCAAAGGGGTCGACTTAAGGTCTCAAAAGTGCCCACAGAGACCCAATTTATGCACTTTTTGCCACTTTCAAGCACTGTAGCTTTCAAACTATGTCTCTCATCTAAGTTAAATATCATCTGGGAATATATCTATGTGTTTTCTTATATGTGCCCCAACATTTAGGCCTTTAATAGACAGTTAACCTGTGTATCAGGACCATAAACACCCACCCGAGTGACCCTTATAAGACATTTTTCACATCTTTTTCCCTGTAACTTGGAAATGGTAAGTCTGAGATGTTTCAAACTGTATTAGATATATATTCTGTGTGTAATCTTAGTATGTAACAAATTTTAAGTCTGAAGCTTTAATTTTGAAGGTCAAATTGAGGTCTCTAAAAGGCTCCCAAAGACCCAATATTTGGACTTTTTGCTACTTTTAAGCCCTGTGACTGTCAAACTATGTGACTGATAGAGCTCAAATCCTATCTGGGAAGATATTAGTATGTTATTTTTATATGTGCCAAAAATTAAGGCTTTAAGAAGACATTTAACCTGTGTATGAGGACCATAAATCCCCACCCGAGTGACCATTTTTAGACATTTTTCACATATTTTTCCCTGTAACTTGGAAATGGTAAGTCTAAGAAGTTTCAAACTGTATTAGATGCATATTCTATGTGTAATCTTAGTATGTGACAAATTTTAAGTCTGAAGCTTTAATTTGAAGGCCACATTTAGGTCTCTAGAAGGCCCCATAAAGACCCAGTAGTTGGACTTTTTGCCAATTTTAAGGCCTATGACTGTTAAACTATGTGACTGATAGAGCTGAAATCTCATCTGGGAATACATTATTATGTTCTTTTTACATGTGCCAAAAATCAAGGCTTCAAGTAGACATTTAACCTGTGTATGAGGACCTTAAACACCCACCTGAGTGACCCTTTTAAGACATTTTTCACATATTTTGCTCTGTAACTTGGAAATGGTAAGTCTGAGAAGTTTCAAACTTTATTAGATACATATTCTATGTGTAATCTTAGTATGTAACAAATTTTAAGTCTGAAGCTTTAATTTGAAAGCCACATCGAGATCTCTAAAAGGCCCACAGAGACCCAATATTTGGACTTTTTACCACCTTTAAGCCCTGTGACTGTTAAACTATGTGATTGATGGAGCTGAAATCCCATCTGGGAATGCATTATTATGTCCTTTTTACATGTGCCGAAAATCAAGGTTTTTAGTAGACATTTAACCTGTGTATGAGGGCCATAGACACTCGCCCAAGTGCCTTTTTTGACATTTTTTCCGTATTTTGCCCTGTTATTTGGAAATGCTTAGTGTGACAAGTCTTAAACTGTATTATATATAATTTTTGTTTGTTATGTATGTCCCCCAAAAAGTTTCAGATCTGTAGTTTAATTGCTAAGGTCTCTTTAACAATTGTAAAATGCCCACAGAAACCCAATTTATGGATATTATGCCACTTTAAAGCCCAGTAACTGTCAAACTATGTGGGTTATAGAGCTGAAATCTTTGAATTTTTAAAAGGAAATGCCTGTCTATTTAAATTTTGAATATTAATAATGTTATGGCTATTTTAGTCTTTTAAGAACTTATTTTTGTGTGTTATACCTCTGCTTGCTGAGTTTTTAACTTTTTAAAATGAAACTGGTTAAACATATTCAAGTAGACAAAATGGACACTTTAAGTGAGCTTTAAGTCCCAATATTAATGAAATTATATCCTTATGTAGTAAAACTAGGGGATTTTTAACCCTCAACTAGCCCAGTTTTATTCAACTTGCCTCAGTTAATTTTGACACAGCTCCTACAGTTATGAACTCATTTCAGTTGATAATCACATACTTCAAATTCTCAATTCTTTTTGTATTTGAGTACCCCTTTTATATAGATTGTTTGTTTACCATTTATGCTGTAGCACTCCATCTCTTTGTAGTCCCAACCCACATCCCCCACCCGGATTCCCCCCACCCACCTCTGGGACCTCCAGCTATATTGAGTGACACTAAATAAACAAAGGTATTTAATGATATCAGATGAGAAACAAAGAACTCAATGGGGTTGCAGATCTTGTGTAATTGTGAGAGAGGTGTGGAGAAGGGGAGAGGGGTGGGGGTGGGAGGTGGTGGGCTTCATTACATAGAACACAAAGGGGAGTCAGAACTGAGATTGTGTCACATATTTAGGTTGCATATATATGGACCACATATATAGGTATACAGGAAATGAATAACTGAAAACAATTTGCAAATTCTAAAAATAATATAATAAAATAATAATATAAATAATTTTTTTTAAAATAATATTTTATTTGTGAACAAATATAGAAACAGATATGCGCTTTTGGGATTATGAATTTTAGAATGGACATTGAATCAGCAATCATTTAAATACTTTGAAGGAAGATTGAAAAGTATGATGAGTTGAGTTAAAAATAATATTTTATTTGTCAACAAATATAGAAACAGATATGCTCTTTTGGGATTATTATTTTAGAATGGACATTCAATCATCAATCATTTAAATACTTTGAAAATAGGTTTAGAGTTATCATTGCAGGAAGATTGAAAATATAATTTGAGTTATGTATTCAGCGTCTGGGGATACACCATCTTCCTTGGGAAGATATAAACAGAGTAGATTGATGTGCTGAAGTTCATATAATAATGGGTAATTATGTTTTAAAAAATTCCCGATCAAAACCTGTGGCGTGAGTGATGACCTGTCTAGGGATATGTTGGCGCCGAGTTGGCCCAATCTAGTTTTTCTCATTTTCACATACCAAGTATTTATTTGCAAACAGGTTGTATTTTCACTTCAACTTCAACCATAAGTGAGAATGTTGGCAGAAGATCTAAAATAAGAATAGCTGATGGTTCACAGTGCAAAAAATCTGGGCCAATTAGTATACACTTGTTTTCCAGCCCCCACAACTTTCCGTAATATATATGACAATATTGTCTGTAATGATATCAGTTGTTGAAGGCAACACTAAACCAATAAAGAAGCCTTTTGATTCCAAACTTGATTATTTGTTCAGCTATTTTCAAAAATAAAGTCGTGAAAGACAAGGCTTTGAAAGTTGAAATTTTTTACTTGATTTGTTAACGGTTGACTACTGTTTTGTCACCCCAAACTCAGGTACCTTGTCCTTTGAATAATTATGGGAAGAAATCTTGTCCTACACTGAAGTGCATCTACACACCATACAAGTTTCAGTTGCTCTGGGTTTGTTGGGTTCAAGCAACAGTTTACTTCTTTCATAAACATGACTAGCCCCTTCATATCACCAAAACATTTTTAAAAGCCATTAAAATTTAACTGAATATAATTATATCCCCAGACGAAAGTCGGGGATATATTGGATTCAGGTCCGTCGCGCCGCCGCCGCCGCCGCCGCCGCCGCCGTAGAAATTTCCTTGTGGACGCGATAACTCAAAAACAAATTAATATTTTTTTTTCAAACTTGGTACACATGTTAAGGGTGCCCAAAGGAAGATCCCTATTTTAAGGTGACCTTAAACTCCCAGTAAAAAAGAACTTATGGCCACCTTAAGGTCAGAAATTGCACTTTTGGCCACTTAGAGCCCTGTAGGTCACAAACTATGATGCTCAGCTGGCTGAAATTTTACCTGACAACACATTAATATGTTCTTAGTACATGTGCCGAAAATCACGACTTTAAGTTGAGGAGAAAATTGTCCTTGAGGCCCATAAATACCCCCACTTAGGGATTTTTTGCTATACTTTTCACATATTTTGCCCTATAATTTGGAAGTGGTAATTCTGATGAGTCTCAAACTGTGCTAGGTATAACTTTGATATGTAATCCTTGTCTGTAGAAAATTTTAGGGCTGTAGGTTTACCCAAAGGGGTCGACTTAAGGTCTCAAAAGTGCCCACAGAGACCCAATTTATGCACTTTTTGCCACTTTCAAGCACTGTAGCTTTCAAATTATGTCTCTCATCTAAGTTAAATATCATCTGGGAATATATCTATGTGTTTTCTTATATGTGCCCCAACATTTAGGCCTTTAATGGACAGTTAACCTGTGTATCAGGACCATAAACACCCACCCGAGTGACCCTTATAAGACATTTTTCACATCTTTTTCCCTGTAACTTGGAAATGGTAAGTCTGAGAAGTTTCAAACTGTATTAGATATATATTCTGTGTGTAATCTTAGTATGTAACAGATTTTAAGTCTGAAGCTTTAATTTTGAAGGTCAAATTGAGGTCTCTAAAAGGCTCCCAAAGACCCAATATTTGGACTTTTTCCTACTTTTAAGCCCTGTGACTGTCAAACTATGCGACTGATAGAGCTCAAATCCTATCTGGGAAGATATTAGTATGTTATTTATATATGTGCCAAAAATTAAGGCTTTAAGAAGACATTTAACCTGTGTATGAGGACCATAAATCCCCACCCGAGTGACCATTTTTAGACATTTTTCACATATTTTGCCCTGTAACTTGGAAATGGTAAGTCTAAGAAGTTTCAAACTGTATTAGATGCATATTCTATGTGTAATCTTAGTATGTGACAAATTTTAAGTCTGAAGCTTTAATTTGAAGGCCACATTTAGGTCTCTAGAAGGCCCCATAAAGACCCAGTATTTGGACTTTTTGCCAATTTTAAGGCCTGTGACTGTTAAACTATGTGACTGATAGAGCTGAAATCTCATCTGGGAATACATTATTATGTTCTTTTTACATGTGCCAAAAATCAAGGCTTCAAGTAGACATTTAACCTGTGTATGAGGACCTTAAACACCCACCTGAGTGACCCTTTTAAGACATTTTTCACATATTTTGCTCTGTAACTTGGAAATGGTAAGTCTGAGAAGTTTCAAACTTTATTAGATACATATTCTATGTGTAATCTTAGTATGTAACAAATTTTAAGTCTGAAGCTTTAATTTGAAAGCCACATCGAGATCTCTAAAAGGCCCACAGAGACCCAATATTTGGACTTTTTGCCACCTTTAAGCCCTGTGACTGTTAAACTATGTGATTGATGGAGCTGAAATCCCATCTGGGAATGCATTATTATGTCCTTTTTACATATGGCGAAAATCAAGGTTTTTAGTAGACATTTAACCTGTGTATGAGGGCCATAGACACTCGCCCAAGTGCCTTTTTTGACATTTTTTCCGTATTTTGCCCTGTTATTTGGAAATGCTTAGTGTGACAAGTCTTAAACTGTATTATATATAATTTTTGTTTGTTATGTATGTCCCCCAAAAAGTTTCAGATCTGTAGTTTAATTGCTAAGGTCTCTTTAACAATTGTAAAATGCCCACAGAAACCCAATTTATGGACATTATGCCACTTTAAAGCCCAGTAACTGTCAAACTATGTGGGTTATAGAGCTGAAATCTTTGAATTTTTAAAAGGAAATGCCTGTCTATTTAAATTTTGAATATTAATAATGTTATGGCTATCTTAGTCTTTTAAGAACTTATTTTTATGTGTTATACCTCTGCTTGCTGAGTTTTTAACTTTTTAAAATGAAACTGGTTAAACGCCGGTTAAACATATTCAAGTAGACAAAATGGACACTTTAAGTGAGCTTTAAGTCCCAATATTAATGAAATTATATCCGTGAAATTATATCCGTATGTAGTAAAACTAGGGGATTTTTAACCCTCAACTAGCCCAGTTTTATTCAACTTGCCTCAGTTAATTTTGACACAGCTCCTACAGTTATGAACTCATTTCAGTTGATAATCACATACTTAAAATTCTCAATTCTTTTTGTATTTGAGTACCCCTTTTATATAGATTGTTTGTTTACCATTTATGCTGTAGCACTCCATCTCTTTGAGAGAACATGTAAACTGTGTAAAAAAGATGTAGAAGATGAGATACATTTTGTTTGTGTTTGTCCAGCTTTAGAGCTGATTCGTATGAAATATTTCAAAATTTTAAATATAGATAAATCTGAATTATTAATAGATCAATTATCAAGGGTATTAACTCATATGAATGTCAATATGGTTATTAATTTTATTTTTGATTTGTGGCAAGAAAGAAAAAGTAAATTATATTGTTAATTTTTATGTATTGAATTGCTGTCTTTATTTACTGTATCTTACCTCAAAATATGTTTGCTCTGTTTGTTATTAACTCTCTATTTAAAGTGACTTATAAGCCCATATAGGGCTGGGTATTACTTCAATAGTTTTTGTATAATCCTTGTCAACATAATACATGTCACTATAATAAACTAATAAACTAAACTAAGTCCCAACCCACATCCCCCACCCGGATTCCCCCCACCCACCTCTGGGACCTCCAGCTATATTGAGTGACACTAAATAAACAAAGGTATTTAATGATATCAGATGAGAAACAAAGACCTCAATGGGGTTGCAGATCTTGTGTAATAGTGAGAGAGGTGTGGAGAAGGGGAGAGGGATGGGGGTGGGAGGTGGTGGGCTTCATTACATATAACACAAAGGGGAGTCAGAACTGAGATTGTGTCACATATTTAGGTTGCATATATATGGACCACATATATAGGTATAGAGGAAATGAATAACTGAAAACAATTTGCAAATTCTAAAAATAATATAATAAAATAATAATATAAATAATTTTTTTTTAAATAATATTTTATTTGTGAACAAATATAGAAACAGATATGCGCTTTTGGGATTATGAATTTTAGAATGGACATTGAATCATCAATCATTTAAATACTTTGAAGGAAGATTGAAAAGTATGATGAGTTGAGTTAAAAATAATATTTTATTTGTCAACAAATATAGAAACAGATATGCTCTTTTGGGATTATTATTTTAGAATGGACATTCAATCATCAATCATTTAAATACTTTGAAAATAGGTTTAGAGTTATCATTGCAGGAAGATTGAAAATATAATTTGAGTTATGTATTCGGCGTCTGGGGATACACCATCTTCCTTGGAAGATATAAACAGAGTAGATTGATGTGCTGAAGTTCATATAATAATGGGTAATTATGTTTTTAAAAATTCCCGATCAAAACCTGTGGCGTGAGTGATGACCTGTCTGGGGATATGTTGGCGCCGAGTTGGCCCAATCTAGTTTATAAGTTAAACCTTAAACAGGGTCAAATACTTAAAACTGCAACAGTAAAAGTAAAGGTTATGTGGTTTGCTCATTTATCAGTGTTTAATTTCTTATCACTATAACTTTATTCAGTGGTGATAAAAAAAATGTATGTATGAGTTTGTCAAAAAGCACTGAAAATGATCAGATTAAAAAAGAAGACAGTATGTAAAATAACAGCTGACAAGTTTAACAAAGCAAATGCACTGTAAGGACAATTAGTATGGTTAAATGCGGGTACATGGTTTCATCATATGTAAAAATAACAGGTGAATACAACACTTCATTACTGTATATAATAGAAGAACTGTGCCATGTGTGTGGTGAAATAGGATTTCTTCAATGATTGTTACTTAGGCCCCCTACTTAGAATATGCATGCACTATTATTTGTGACTCAGCCATTTTTGCTTTACTAGTCCTCTGTTTTCAGGATAATATCAACCAATCTCAATTGATTTTCACCTTTTATATGGTCCAGTGTACACAAGTGTTATTGTATTTGTAACAGATAATTGACTCAACCTGTACTATTCAGTCTAAATGACACTGCACCCATGTTTGTTGCATGCCAGATGACATATATAGCAGTTTGTTTCTTTTATTGTAAAAGTATTTTTAAGCCTTTCAGTTTTGATTTACTTCAACTGAATATGTGCCTTAAATATCTCCATTACCATTTCCTGTAGTTTGACATGCAAATTGCGTCTGCACATTTACTATTCTCTGTTCAAGGGGTCCCTTAGCTTAATACCGTAATCCCAGTTCATTTTGATGGGCTTTAGGTTTGATCCCTATGTATTCTCACCTGAGGTTTAGTGCAAATGTACTTGAGTTACTTGGAGTGCAGGTTCAAGGCAATTTTAACAAGTAGACTTTTCTTGTCTGATATGGAGAATTTATCAATATATTCAAATAAGCAAATATAGCAAATCTGGTCCTATTTGGCATTTTCGAATGAAAATTGCTATGCACAATATTTTGTCTAGATCACTTCCATATGGTTTTGACAAACCCATGACACAAGAACAACAGTCATGGTAGTTCTACCTGCTACATTTCAAATTGGACACTTCTATTTATGCAAGTTTTTCTTATGTTTTTCAGGCCATCATGCGCCAGGGGTTGAAATATGACCTTGGACTGGACCTTCGTACTGCTGCCTACATTTCATCCATTGAGAAGATCTTCAAAGTCTACAATGAGGCTGGCCTCACCTTCACTTAAATCTCAGCTGCAAAAATTCTTATCTGAGGGACGCCATTTGCTCCAATTATGTAAACAGTCGAATCTCCATTATCCAAACTGATTTGTTATCCGAACATTTGATTGCATGGGCTTTTATTCCTCCCACAGTTAACTTCTAACTGTTTATATTAAGTTATCATTTCTCTATAAAAAAGTCTCATTGACCTATTGCCATGGTTATCGAGTTTGGCATATTATCTTTACTGTGTAAAAAAGTCTCATTGACCCAGTGGTTACCAACTTTTGGCATATTATCTTCTCTGAATAAAAAGGTCTCACTGACCCAGTGGTTATTGAGTTTGGCATGTTATATTTAGTCTATAAAAAGGTCTCATTGACGTAGTGGTTACTGAGTTTGGCATGTTATCTTTATAAAAAGGTCTCATTTACCCAGTGGTTACCAGGTTTGGGATATTAATTTTTCTGTATAAAAAGGTCACACTGATCTAGTGGTTACTGAGTTCAACATATCATCACTTGGTTCTCATCTCTGTAGTTGTGGGTTTGATTCCTGTTCATAACTTCTGTAAATAGTGATGGTTTGGCCAATTATTATCTTGCCAGGTGACGTGCAAACTGTGGATGTATTGGTATCAAAAATACATACATCAGGAGGCTGCCAATGTAAAATCGTTCCGATTCAACGATTCCGAAGAAAGGTGCATTTTAGTATACACCCAATCAAATAGGCCAGTGACAGAAAGCAAAACTCATAAAACTAAAATATGGCAGTTTCCTTTCAACAAAATCGCAGTTGAAGTCTCCCAAAATTCACAAATTATGGGAAGTGTGCAATTTCTTCAGGGTTTGATTCCAATATAATAATAATTTCAAGTTTTCCTTCAATTTTATGTCTTGCCAAAGTTAAAAAAATATTATTAAATTATTTCAGTAAAATGTTTTCAATACCAAGATGCTGGGGCCACTGACCCATGCATAGAAACAAACTTTGCACCCTTTAAAAATAATCTCGCCTTTTAAAAATTGACTGTCTGTAATCCAAAGTATTATGATTCTGGTTTGATGGATGTTCTACTTTGTTGTATAATGGATTCAATGGATTGTAGCAATAGACGAGGGAAAGATAGAGAAAACTGTGTACCTTTTGTAGATTTTGCGACACATCTGCACATTGTTATATAATGGAGAGTTCTTGTTAAATAAAAATCTCATACCAGGAATTTGTAAAAGTGAAGCTCAATTTTGACCAAAATTAACTTCATCTCAACTGGTAGCATTTCAAAATTGTACTTCTAGGTCACACATTGTTCTGCGAGTTCAACCGTTAGAAACATTTTGTGATTGGGGTCAACTGTCAGGTGCTTTGGCATTCCTGCCAACTTGTTCCAGTTGTTATGTTTGTTGAATAATTAATACTGAACACTTAATAACGTAATACAGTTAAAACATGTTTGTCATCTGTACTTCATAATTAGTTTATAAAGAGTATTTTCAAATATATAGGTACTTTATTCGCTGAAGGATTAGCCTTTTTACAAAATTTTTTTTTTTAAAACAGGCTATCAACAAGGGCTTCCATTTTTATACAGTGCTGCAAGTGTACCTTTCTGCAATATTAGTGACTTTATAATTGAAAGATCATTTAACAATCTTAGATGGTGGTTTAAACCCAGAGAACAATTAGTGTGTTTTGTTTAGTTTTCTTGTGAATGGTTATTTTATGTACTTGAGGGGTTAGAAAATAGAAATAGAATATAAAAAAATGTATGATGTTTGATGTGTGCATATTTATGAATATAATACAGAAGAAATCTCAAGTATATAGTTTATTATAAAGATTATGCTGAAAATAGTCATGTCCGATGGTTAGTTGTTCTGTTTCAAAAGCATTCCCTGCTATTGTGATGGTAAAAAAATGGGTACAAAGTTTGTGTATGAAAGTACAGTCTTGGTATTCATAGTTTTCATTCTGCTTATCAGTATTTTTATGTGTATATTTGGTCTGGCAAGTTGTTTTCTTAGTTGCATACATTTTGAAAGAATAAAACTGAAAATATTGGAGAATTTAGGATTCAACAAGATGTACCCAGATACCTATAAAGTGTTTGCGATTCCAAATATTTTGTTAAAGACTTATCTGAGTGACATAAAAGATGTCCATATTACTCAAAACACCTTGATTGCCGACGTGTATTTCTAAAGAATTAAACAATGTATGTTTTTTTTTTTTTTTGCTCCTGTTGAAAGCTAGAATATTTTTGACACCGTGTATATTAAGTGGTTAGGTTATGTTAGTTAACTGTGTTAATACAATGTAATGGTTGTACAAGTGTATTTGGAGATCTGACTGCCACACAGAAATTGAAGTGGCATGTGTAAATCCGAGCGGTGCAATTTACCTTTATGTGTGCTAATACATTTGGTGCAATGTAAACCTTAGAGACCGAAGTATATGCATTTTACAAAAATTCTCACAGCTGATTACTAGTTATTATGTTGGACATTTTGGCATCATATTTTGCGAACAAACTTGTGCTTCTCAAAGATTAAAATATATAAAGGTTTGATTTTGACTGAGTTTATGTAGTGCAAGATTAATATCTGGGAATGTGTGTTTGAAATTTTCAGTAAAAAGGTAAATCTCTCATATACTTTTGACATTTAGCATGTTATGTTGTTGAAAATCTGCATACTGAGGTGTTTACAAATACTGTATGTAGCTATATACATATATTTTTACTCTGCATATATTAGAGGTTATTATTGTTGCAAATCATTTTGTATTTTACAAAATAATAAATAACAAATGCATGTAGTGAACATAATTATGTGTCTGCTTTTTCTTTTCTTTTTTTTTTTCAAAGAGAAAAAATAGCATCAAAGAGGTCTGTACATAACAGCCTGGGGAAATAGTTTTCAACAAAGTTAAACAGTACAAAGATCAGGAGACTTTCAGAGCATTGTCAGCTTTGTAAAGGTCCAAATTATAACGTTTAAGAAAGAGAAATTTGCCTTGACGACCTACACCCCCAACTACTGTCCCTTCCCACACCTTACGGTTTCTGACATATAGCCCGGACAAGATCTTAAAAGTCAAGGTCACTACAGCAAGGTCAAAGGTCATGTCAACGTCACACCATTACATTGCACACCGACACCCCACAACCCATGCCCCTACCAAGTATCAACTTCCTACAGCTTACAGTTTCTGAGGTATAGCCCGGGCAAGAGTTTAAAGGTCATGTTCACTACAGCAAGGTCAAAGGTCAAATCAATGTCAGATGATGACGTTGCACACTTAAACACACACACACACACACACACCCCAACCAGAGTCCCTACCAAGTATCAACTTCTTTCACCTTACGGTTTCCGAGATATATCCTGGACAAGATACGAAACTCATTGTCACTACGTCAGGGTCAAAGATCAAATCAAGGTCATAATTAAAAAAAATAATAAAAATTCAGGGTCGCACAATGATGTTGCACACCTACACCCCGCTGCCAATGTCCCTACCAGGTTTCAACTTCCTACACGGTATGGATTCTTAGATACAGCCCGGACAAACTTTTTTCCCGCCACCCATCCATCTGGACACCATGGATGGAAACCATACCCTGACGGGGGAAAAATCCCACAAAACCTCATCATTGATGTTTTACAGCAAGTTAAATTGCTTGCCCGCACTTTTTGTTGGAGAATTTCATTTGAAATAGCAGTAAATGTCACATCCCTAGAAAGTTAACTTTACATGGAATTATACTTCAAAAAGCATTGTCCCGGTACACTAGTTTAGGTTTTACAATTCTTGCCCCATGTTGTTGTTCCGGTTATATGACAGTGGTGGTTAACAAGATGAAGGAAAGCAGTGACCGCAATAGGAAAAAGTCCTGAATGACATGCAAAAATAAAATTCATCATAAATGAAAGAGTGGGTGGCATGAGTTGTTAAACTTCATGAGTGATGCATTTCTTCTTGTAAATGTCTAGTGAGGGATGTTTTAATTATTATCAACCCTTTTGTATGAATAGTAAGTAAAAAAATTAATCCATATATAAAGAATGAATGTAAAAAGGGTTGTCATATACCAGTACCACACTCTGCGAATATGTTTTTCCAAGATGAATTAACTCCATTAAAACCCAATAGAAACACAGATCTGATTACTGTACATCCATTTTCAACATGTTTTCCCTTACTTTGCCAGGTATTTCACATTTTACTGTAGATGAAGTTATTTACTTCAAGCTCACTTTACTTCCATACTTCCAGTTTGTGTATACTTTAATGTGAATACTTAAATTAAGATCATTTGGGGGGGGGGGGGGGGGGGGGGGGGGGGGGGGGGGGGGGGGGGTTGCTTTTCACTGTCATAAACACCCATCCCCAGCTTTTACAAATATTTGGTCACATTGCCAATGGGCACTTAAGAGCACTAAACGGGTATATCATAGCAGATTAATTAGTTGTGATGCTCATTATTCATGGTAAGTTGCACTGGATATACAAAACATAATATGTACATCACCTTATTTGGACCAAATGCAGGATTTGATGGATAATAATTTTAAGTTAACCATCCATAAGTTAACAAGCAAGTACCAACTTTTTTGCTGAAGGGCCAGGTGCCGGATTCAAACCAAGCCCTCTGTAGGTGGAAGGCATGTGTTGTCCCCTGCACCACTATGTCCCTTCCCCTCTTGGCCCGTGACTTTCAACTGTAAAATCCGTGGGGAAAGTTCTAGTGGGAAAAGTTATCCAAAGGGTCCTCAGGTGATATTTGGAAGACTTTATCATAAAGGAACTGAACACAAAAATTCCATCCCACAATAAATAATTATCACCTGCTCATTGTGCTTGCTGTAAATTAAACTAAACCTACGCATCGGAGAACCAAATTGAATGCAAATTTGTATCCACCGGAAAAACAACTCGCCAAAGCCAGTGAACCATCATTTGACCTTGAAGGAGGGGCTCAAGGTCAAACCTGACCACATCAGAAGATTCCCAGCCCATGATTTCCTACAAGTTGGTTTGATATTGCAAACCTCTAGGACCAACAATAAGCAAGTTATAAGCACTAGTTTGGCTGTCCTCGTTTGACCTTGAAGGAAGGGGCCAAGGTCAAATTTGACCACATCAAAAGATTTCCAGCCCATGATTTCTTGTAGGTTGGTTTCACATTGCAAACCTCTTGGACCATTTTAAAATTTGGCTATCCTCGCTTGACCTTGAAGGAGGGGCCCAAGGTCAAATCTGAACACATCCAAAGATTCCCAGCCCGTGACTTCCTGTAAGTTGGTTTCAAATTGCAAACCTCTAGGACCAATAATAAGCGAGTTCTAAGCACTTTTAAGTTTGGGTGTCCTCAGTTGACCTTGAAGGAGGGTTCCAAGGCCAAATGAGAGCGCATCAAAAGATTCCAAGCCCATGATTTCCTATGTGTTGGTTTTACATTGCACTTTTAAGTTTGGCTATCCTCGTTTGACCTTGAAGGAAGGGGCCAAGGTCCAATCTGACCACATCATCAGATATCCAGCCCATGATTTTTTATAGGTTGGTTTCTCATTACAAACCTCTAGGACCAATAATAAGCGAATTATAAGCACTTTTAAGTTTGGCTATCCTCGTTTGACCTTGAAGAAGGGGCCCAAGGTCAAATCCAACCACACCAAATGATTCCCAGCCCATGACTTCCTATAGGTTGGTTTACCATCCCAAACCTCTAGGACCAATAATAAGTGAGTTATAAGCACTTTTAAGTTTGGCTATATTCATTTGACCTTGAAGAAGGGGCCCAAGTTCAAATCCGACCACACCAGAAAATTCCCAGCCCATGATTTTCTATGTGTTGGTTTACGATCCCAAACCTCTTGGACCAATAATAAGCGAGTTATAAGCACTTTTAACTTTGGCTATCCTCGTTTGACCTTGAAGAAGGGGCCAAGGTCAAATTTGACCACATCAAAAGATTTCCAGCCCATGATTTCTTATAGGTTGGTTTCACATTGCAAACCTCTAGGACCAATAAATAATAAGCGAATTATAAGCATTTTAAAATTTGGCTATCCTCGTTTGACCTTGAAGAAGGGGCCAAGGTCAAATTTGACCACATCAAAAGATTTCCAGCCCATGATTTCTTATAGGTTGGTTTCACATTGCAAACCTCTAGGACCAATAAATAATAAGCGAATTATAAGCATTTTAAAATTTGGCTATCCTCGCTTGACCTTGAAGGAGGGGCCCAAGGTCAAATCTGAACACATCCAAAGATTCCCAGCCTGTGACTTCCTGTAAGTTGGTTTCAAATTGCAAACCTCTAGGACCAATAATAAGCGAGTTATAAGCACTTTTAAGTTTGGCTATCCTCATTTGCCCTTGAAGGAGGGGGTCTAAGGTCAAATCTGACCACATCAGAAGATTCGCAGCACATGATTTCCAATAGCTTGGTTTCACATTGCAAACCTCTAGGGCCAATAATGGAGATAGGCACTTTTAAAGTGTGCTGTGTGGGTTACTTTGGCACTCCATGGATGGCCTTGAATTAAGAGCTTGAAGGTGAAATGTCTGCAAGGTTGTAGAGGACATGCATATCTGTTATACGTATCACCTATGAAGAGATTCAACCTACTACCTATGAGAAACAGCCAGTAGAATAATGTAGATAATTTCAAAGAAATGCCCGTGGCGGCCATCTTGTTTTTCAGAATGAAGTTAATTTCAGTTCCAGAGAAGCTTACCCCCCAGTCAAGATATCCTGCAAATTTGGTGAACCTAGCTGGTGTAATGTCAGCTGACATTATGTTGTCACTCTACAGTGTCTGTGTATGTGTCCACGTGAACATCTTCTCAGACGAAATTGCAAGGCCTGAGACATGCTGTTAATTTTAAAAGATACCTTTATGGTTATCTATCAAGGATGATAAATCGTAAAATGCATGCAGATCTGTCTGTCTGTTCCCCAGAGCCGTTAGAAGTGAGGTATCCCCACCAAAAGTGTGAAAATTTCAACACTTTATCACAATTTTCTCATGGACTATTGAATGGATTTCTCTCTTATCTTGCATATATGTACTAGGCTACAGGTAGATTTATTTTTTTATGAATTTTTTAAATAATTTTGTCTGCATTAAAATTCATGAAATCATGCACTAAATCACTCATAACTTGGAAAAGTATTGCATTTAGAGCATTTTACTAAATGTGATTCAGCTGCTTTTCCCATAGCTACAACATGGTGAGTAACTTGGGCGTCTATTCCCATAGTTAATGGAGTAATTTGGTTAATTTTATTGTAATTGGAATTTTTATAAATAAAAATACTTACATAATCCCAACAAATGCTTACGTGACCTACCGTTCGGTCAAGGACACAGACAATGTGTCTCGCCATTTTTTTCTACTGAAAGTACACACGTAAACCCCAGCGGGCACCTGCTGGAGGTTATATATTCTCTGTAAGTTGCCATTCTTCAATTTTTTGACCCTATCCCTCAGAAGATGGTAGAGGGGAGGAGGGTGGGACTCTCCTTGTTGGGATTATGTAAGTATTTTTATTTATAAAAATTCCAATTACAATAAAATTAACCAATTTTATTGCATAAAAACGTACTTACATAATCCCAACAAATGCTTGAATGCAGCCCTGAGGTCCATGGTGGGTAGACTTCTGAGGACTGTCAAGTGCTATAGGAGAGTTCTTGAGGTTATACAGACAGAAAAAATGCATAGACACCATATGTTATACTACAAACAACTGTAATATAGTACATATAGTTAAACTGTAATTATTATATTATTGTTATTACAAGTACTGATAAAGTGAAAAAGTAGTTGTAATAAAGTAACTGCAAAGTACTCACCCACTTATGAAAGCAGCATGCTGTACTATACATAGTATGATATCTATGAATCCTGTCACTCTATCTGTGCAGATGTGCAGGGGTCAAAGGTCAGCTGTGCCCAGTTGAATAGAACTCCAACAGTCAGAGTGCAGCTGTCCCTCAAGCCAAGCAACCATAAACAGGAATTCTTATCCATAGTCGTGTTCAAAAATCAAAGTCCTACTACATTCTAGTCCAATTCCATACATCCTGAAAAAATAAAGACTGATTAAACTATTAAGTCTCAATTGTTCACTATATGCTGTGCAGACACAATGGGACCTAACTTAAAAAAATCATCATTTTCCCAGCAAATATCTTTCAAATAAAAGTTTCTGAAGGTATTGTGGGATCTCCAATAACATGAGCTCAAGACCTGCTCTAAGGAGATACCTCCTTTGAACGCAAGTGATGCAGCCATAGCTCTACATCATGAGCTCTGACCTGAGTGACCTGTTGATCAGTCATATCCGAAGACTGATAGCAAGTGTGAATGGTGTGTTTGATCCACTGGGAAATGGTTATTCTTGAGATATCCTTGGAATAACCTTCCCTAGGTGATACAAAGAGAAGGGCCTTGCCCTTTCTCATGGATTTGGTCTTGTCTAAGTAGACTTTGAGGGCCCTAACTGGACAAAGTGACTTGTCCTCCGCCAGTGAACTGTCCAACATGGTAGTAAGAGCTGGTATAACTACTGGTTTAATGGAATCAGGGCCATCCGAAGCCAACTGGTTTTTGGCCAGGAATGCTGGAGAAGGAGAAACAGTGACCTCTGACCAATTTCTCCTTGATGAGTCAGAAGAGCGAGTCCAAGCATGTATCTCACTCCTTCTTTTCCTGAGGCTAAAGCCAGCAGGAAAACTGTCTTGTAAGTTAGCCACTTCAAAGGAGCCTCAGATAAAGGCTCAAAAGGAGGTTTTGTCAAAACTAAGAGGACCAAGGAGAGGTCCCATGTAGGTATGGACCTATTTGGTTTAGGTCTATCCCTGGTGAAGCTGGCAATAAGTCTATTCAGTTCTAGACTTTTTGAGATGAGTTCACCCTGAGAACCCAAAGCATCACCTATTGCTGTTCTATAACCAGTAATTGTAGCTGGTTTGAGGTTTTTGACTGTGAACAGGTAGTTTAAAAATTCTGCTACCTGGGGAACAGTTGTTGAGGTGATGTCCACCTTATTCTGTGAGCACCATTGCCCATAAATGGCCCACCTTGATTGGTAGACTTTTCTTGAGGATTCCCTCTGAGGTGTCTTAATTCTTTCTGCCACCTGAGATGAGAATCTTCCAGAATTGGATTCCTGGAATCCAGAAGCCACACATGTCGATTCAGGTACTCCACGTTGTTGTGGAACCTGTTGGAATGTGGCTGCTTCAGAAGTGTCTTCCAGTGAGGGAGCTGTAGGGGTACCCTGGTCGAGAGATCCACCAGATCCCAAAACCATGGCATCCCTGGCAACCCTGGGGCCAGTACTATCATCCTGCATGGGTATGTTATTATTTTTTTTTTTTTTTTTTTTTTTTTTTTGTGGCAGGATGGCTACTGGACAGAAGACATAGCCGTCTAGGCCTTCCCAACAGATATTCAATGCATCTATTTTCCAAGCCTTTTTGTCTGGGACAGGAGATACATAAATTGGAAGTTTGTAATTTAGATGAGTTGCAAACAGGTCTACCAATGGTGTGTGCCAAACTTTGCAAATTTGGTTGAATATCTGTTGGTGAAGGGACCACTCTGTTTGTATGACCTTGTCCCTTCTTGATAGGGAGTCTGCTATCACATTTTAGTGATCCAGGTACATGTCTTGCTCTTATCTGGATCCTTCTGGAATTTGTGAATGCCAGAATTCTCCAGATAAGAGCACACATTTCTATGGAATGGGTGCCTTCTTCTTTGTTCAGATAAGATACTACTGTACTGTTGTCTGAACAGATGAGCACGCTTTGACCTTGCAAGTTCTCCTGAAACCCCTTTAGGGCCAGAAGAACAGCTTTTAGCTCCAATACGTTGATGTGAAGCTGAGCCTCCTTGTTTGACCAGAGGCCACTGAGGACTATTTGGTTCAAGTGAGCTCCCCAGCCTTTTTGGGAGGCATCTGTGAACACCAAAGTGTTGTGAACATGAGGATGGAGAGGAGCACCTGCCATAAGATTTTGTAGATCCTCCCACCATTTGAGATAATTCAGGAAATTCCTTGTTACTGGAATGCTTTTGTCCAGTGACTGGGGAAACTTCCAGTGTGACCTTAGGTACCACTGAAAAGGTCTCATGTGCAACCTTCCCAGAGGTACCGTTTCTCTAAGGAAGCTAATGTCCCTATGAGTGACATGAGCTTTCTTGGAGTCAAGACTAATGACTTTCTGATGGAAACAGTCTGAACTTTTAACCGATCAAGTTTCTTTTGGGTTGGAAAGACCAGACCCCTCTGAAGATCGAAGTGATAGCCGAGAAAATCTAGATTTTGTGTGGGAACCAATTCCGATTTTTGGAAATTGATGAGCCAGCCTAGTTCTTGGACCAATTTCACCAAATTTTCCAAATCTTTGAGACATTGATCCTTTGTTGGTGACCGAAGAAGCCAGTCGTCCAGATATTGATGGATTCTGAGGTTCTTGGCTTGAGCTATGAGTTTTACCTCTTTCACAATGCGAGTAAACTCTAGGGGAGCTGTTGCGACACCAAAAGGGAGTGCCTGAAATTGGAAAACCCCTTTTTTGTTTGAAATCTCAGATATTTTTGAGATTGTGGGTGAATTGGAACATGAAAATAAGCGTCTGTGAGGTCTATCGAGGTGACCCACTCCCCCTTTCGAATCGACTTCCTGATAGATTCGGCTGTTTCCATTTTGAAAGTTCATACATGCAAATGACTGTTTAAAAAACTCAAATCTATCACTGGTCTCCACCATTTCATGGGTTTGGTACCAGGAATAGCTTGGTATAATATCCTCGAGTTGTGAATTGTGACATAACTATCGCCTTGATAGCATGACCTGAACTACTTCGTGGAGGGCGCCATGTTTGTTTTTGTTGTGAAATTCGCTCAAATTGAGCGGAATTTTCGACAATTTTTGAAGGATATTGAACTCTAGGGGATAGCCATGTTGTAGTAAACCTACTAATCTGGGCTGAGGTTGGTATTTTGAGTTGAACTATACCTGGCGAAAAAGCTGCAATGCTGGCCATTAATTTCATCTTCTTCACTGCCACTTCGCGATGCGCGCGCAGAAGGTATTTGGCTGTGTTCGTTTGTAACGAAAAGACTTGATACCTTCGTGAGCAGTTTTTGAGTGAGATGACCTCCCGGAATCATAATTCCTGGCATTAACTCAAGTTCGAACTATAAACTTCAGCAAGCTGTCCCTGGCTATGAACATGCTGCCAGCAAGTGTACAAAGCCATCTCCAGAGATCAAGTAACAGATGTCTGGAGTTGTGAGCACTTGTCATTTGTCAATGAGATCTGCTGACAACTGCATAGTTTTCAGATCTCCTGAAGTCCCAATTTATTTGCTAGTTCCTGAATCCTGATATTCAACTCCTCAATGGGCATCTTAAACCACCTAACATGGCCTAAAATCTGCACATTCTCTCTACAGACTGACTCCTGTATAATGTGCTTTTTGATGAGACAGAGATAGAAGAGGAGACTTCAAAGGAGTCTCTTGCGAGAAGTTTTGTAAGATCATATCTGGCCTCTCAAAGGCAAGAAACTGACCATGAGAACAAGGATTATGAACCAGATTTGTCCTACAATGTTGTTCCTGAAGCTTCCTAAACCTGTGAAACCATGCTAAACAGGAGATAAAGCTAAATTCTGGTTCCTAAGAACCACAACCAGGAGCCACAAGACACTCAACTTGTGGAACTTCTAGATACAGCAGCCCTCTAATGGCATTCCACATCTCCACATGGGAAGGGTGCAATTGTAACTGATATGAGTCTGCCTCACCCTGAGGAGACCTAAAGTGATGGTGTTTCCTGGAAGGTAAGTTGAATCATCTAAAAGTTCACCTTCTGATAAATCAGGTCTTGTCTGAGAGACAGGGGCACACATACCCTGCTCCTGTGAAAAGATGAATGTCTGAGAAAAGAGGGAGACCTACAGTGTTTCCTGGAAGGAAAGTTTGAATCATCCAAAAAGATCACCTTCTGATGACTCAGGTCTTGTCTGAGAGACAGGGGCACACATACCCTGCTCCTGTGAAAAGATGAATCTCTGAGAAAAGAGGGAGACCTACAGTGTTTCCTGGAAGGAAAGTTTGAATCATCGAAAAAGTTCACCTTCTGATGACTCAGGTCTTGTCTGAGAGACAGGGGCACACATACCCTGCTCCTGTGAAAAGAAGAATCTCTGAGAAAGAAGGGAGGTTTGAACTTGGCTTCAACTCCTCAAACTGGGAAATCAGAAACGGCACCTCACTGCTCATGGTGTTAATAAATTCCTGAAGAGATGAATTCTCTTGTGAAAAATTCTTACCAGAACATTAATCCTTTCCTTGCTCATCATCTCTGCCTTTAATGCAAGCTTGGTGAATATTCCAAGGTAGCATAACAGAAGAATAAACTGCGCCTATTGTAAATATACTTTGAAGCGCCAAAAAGAACGCGTGTGCACTTGACGGCGGTCAAAAAAAGAATGGCAACTTACAGAGAATATATAACCTCCAGCAGGTGCCCGCTGGGGTTTACGTGTGTACTTTCAGTAGAAAAAAATGGCGAGACACATTGTCTGTGTCCTTGACCGAACGGTAGGTCACGTAAGCATTTGTTGGGATTATGTAAGTACGTTTTTATGCAATAAAAAGCTACTTTCAGACTTTTCAGTAACTTCCATAATTACTAAAAATCACTTGTAACTTTAAAACTATTGCATTTAGAGAATTTTGTATAAATATGTTATTCAGCTACTTTTGGGTCAGCTGAAACATAGTAAAATTTCAGACCTGTAGCTGATTGCATGGCTGAGTAATAGCTACTTTGAGGTTGTCACTGTTGAGTAAATCAGTTATAACTTGAAAACTATTGCACTTAGAGTATTTTGCTTAAATAGGTTACTCACATAATTTTGGGTCTGCTGTAACATAGTTAAATTGCAGGCCTGTAGCTCATTGCATAGCTGAGCAAATGTAAAAATTTTATTGTAACTTAACTTTTTATTAGTTAGATACTTACTTATCCTCACTAGTGCTTACGTGTTGGCGGGAGCAAACATGGACGACCAAACGAGAATATTTTTTTAAAAATAAATAAATATTCTTGTCGGTACTAGTATGTATACGCATGACCGCGCATGCGCGTGCACCGGAAGAACCCCGTTAAGCCTCACTTTAATTTTGGGAGCCAATATAATATATTGTAAACTGAAAAATCTTGAAAATGTGGGGTTGGCAGGACGAGAATCCGAATCTAGTGAGGATAAGGTAAGTATTTAACTTATAAAAAGTTAAGTTACAATAAAATTTTTACATTTTATTGAGTAAAATACCCTTACCTTATCCTCATTTAACTTATAAAAAGTTAAGTTACAATAAAATTTTTACATTTTATTGAGTAAAATACCCTTACCTTATCCTCACTAGTGCTTGATTACAACCATACTGGTGGTGGGATTTTTAATATTTTTGCCACCAAGAGCAGGTATAATCAAATGAAAAGTCAAAGTACAAATCTCAAGCAATCTTGTGAGGATACAGTACTAGACTATGTTAAGTAATAAAAGTAACATTAATAGTTATATATGTAAGCACTAACCTGGCAATCTTCCCAATGGTGCCTTGTCCCTGTATGCATTTTTAGTTTCAATGTACTAAATTCAAACACACTTGTGATGATAAGTACAAGACTATGACGAGCATACTTAGAAACTTAACAAAATAACATATGGAGTTATATTTTGTTTTAAGGTAAACTGGAACTGTCCAGAACATTCATTGAAAAAATTTCCACATATTTGGAATTTTATAACACTAAATACAATGTGTTACCCAACCAATGACCAGTGCATTGATAAATAACAGGAGATTGTGCTCCTCTATGTGGAGAATACAACCTATTATTACTGTAATGTATAATAGAGTACACAAACTATGAAGGAACCACATGGCGATACTATAGTTCCTAAGAATAAACTGACCTTCATTTGACTTCCAAGTCACAAGTTAAAGTATAAAACTGTGGAGTGTGACTTCCAGCCATATAAGGAGCATTTTGAGCCTTGTCCATGGAAACATTCTAAGATTCAAGGTCAGATATTTGATCAGCTAGCAGAACTGTCTGCCTTTTGACATGGTAGCTCCTTGTATACCTCCTGAAAAGTCATCTTGAAAGGGATGAATAGCACATATTTCCCCTATCTAAGATCTCTAATATATCAAGATAGAATCTTAGAGCTCTAAAGGGACAAAGGGTCATATCTTCAGTCAAAGAATGATCTAAAAATTGCATAAAAGCAGGAATGAAACCCAGCTTGAACAATGTCGGGCCCATCTGAGGCTATCTGTTCTCTGCTAGGAGTACTGATGAAGAAGAAACTGTGACTCCTTCCAGTTCTGTGTTTCAATGATTTGAAAGTCCAAACAACCTTACCTCTCTATCTATCAGAGGCCAAGGTCATGAGAAAACTGATTTGAATGTCAGAATGTTCAAATTCTGATTCAGATGGTCTAAAAGAGACTTTGTCAAGACTAAGAATAATCAAGACAAGTCTAAAGAGTGTAAAAGGTATAGCACCATCCTTCATTGATCTATCCTAAGAAAAACCTCTATCAATCCATTTAGTCCATAACTATAAATGACTTCAACAGTGAACCCAACTGAAAAAATATGTACCAGTCTATTGAGTTCATACCTATGAATTACCTCAATAGTGAACCCAAATGAAAAAAAAATGTATCAGTCAACTATGAATGATTTCAGTAGTGAACCCAAATGATTTGCAATAGCATCCCTGTATCCTGCAAGTGTGGTAGAAACCAGATTTTACGGGTGAATCAGTGGGTCAAAAATCTGCCACTGAGGAGAGAGAAGGCTGTTGGAAGTCCAACTGAATCTCCTTACATCAGATTCAAAAAGGACTACCTTGCTCTGTAGACTTTTTTAAAACAGATTCTGAAGCGCCTCACCTTCTGAGATTTTTTTTTCCATGGAATTGAGACATGGTAGGTTTTGGTAAATCTCTAGTTGAATAGCGGGTTAAAGAGATTCCTCCATAATGTAGGGCAATAGTGGTTTTGAGAATAACTCCATCAGGACCCAAAATCAACATATCCCTAGTCACTCTGGGTTCCTACTATCATTTAACAAGCATTATTCTCATTTTTTGTACCATTTTTGAAATGAGAAATATTCAGCAGTAGGCATAAACAAATAGTGCCGCACACAGGATATTCAATACATGTACTGCCATTGCATTTAATCGCATTAAACTGGTAAAATAAATAGTTTGTTCTTCATCTTTGTTACAAACCTATCTAGCATTGCAGTGTGCCAAATTTGGCAAGTCATGTGAAAACTATGGGATGAATGCCATTCTGTTTGTATGACTTATCCCTGCATGAAAAAGTATCTGATATCCCATTTTGACAGCCCTAAATGTGGTGAGCCCTCAGAAAATTATTGTGGGCTTACAAAGAACCATTAGAAGCAAGACCATCAGACACATAACTAATGAATGGGTCTGCCAGATGTGTTCCTTAACCCTTCACAGATATATCTTCTGTATGGTGGGATATCCTTGTAAGACCTCTGTGGTTTTACACCAAAACAGATATATTTTCAAAATTGTGAACAACATATCTGAATGAATAAAGATTGTTAATATTTTACAGGTTCGAAAATACTATAAATGACAATGGAATGGTTGACAAACTTACATTTACACCATCCATAAACTTCTCAAATAACCCACTTTTCTTCTATCGGGACACTTCACCCTTGCCATGGTTGAATTTGTAACCAAAGAAGTGGAAGTGTTTTGTGTGGATGAGTTCTGACTTCAAAAGCTTATCACCCAATGTAGTTTCTGTACACAGGCCACTAATTGCTTTGATTTCTACAAGCAAATATGTGGTGTAGGCGGCAGAATATAACCAGTGGTCTCACTACTGATGAATGAGGTGCTACATGGACAAATTCGAGGGGAACCGTCACTCTACTAAAGGGTAGGGCTGTGAACTGAAAAGAACGACCTATGACAAGGTGCATTCTTTCACCAGCAAAGAAACAATGAAGAATCACATCTAGTTGTACCTGGGATCGAGGAAGAACGCATCTGATAGAAGTAATGCGACTGCCTATCCACCTTCGCAAATGGAGTACTGATTACCTTGCGGTTTCCATCCTCAAAGCTGGGATAGCGTGATGTTTTACTACCCTCCAGGACACCAATGTGCTATAAAACTGTAGGCTTGTACACATTTTACTGAGATTATAAATGTGTAGAAGCATTTGATGTACACTTCATCCATTAAAGTTGTTGTTTCCTGTCAGAATATATATCCGCTATGAATTGTGGGAATTCTCGAAAATTCAATAAGGAGGCTTCAGTAATAAACCGTATTATAGAAAGTGTACAACTTCGAGATGACATTCGTTTTTTAGGCGGGTTGCGTGTAACCAACCCGCCTATTAGATTGATGTGTCCGACGTCCGTCTGTCTGTCTGTCCACATTTTTCGTTTCTGGACTCTAACTCGAAAACGGTTTGTCCGATCGAATTCAAACTTGACAGGGACATAGACCAACATCATAGCTAGGTTCCTTTCGATATTGGTGAAATTCCGTCCGTTCGTTTGTCCGTTTTTCGTCCGTTTGTCTGTCCATCCGGCTGTTTGTCCACATTTTCGTTTCCGGACACTAACTCGAAAACGGTTTGACCAATCGAATTCAAACTTCACAGGGAGATAGATCACCATCATAGCTAGGTTCCTTTTGAAATTGGTGAAATTCCGTCTGTTCGTTTGTCCGTTTGTCCATCCATCTGTTTGTCCACATTTTCGTTTCCGGACTCTAACTTGAAAACGGTTTGACCAATCGAATTCAAACTTGACAGGGAGATAGATCACCATCATAGCTAGGTTCCTTTCGAAATTGGTGAAATTCTGTCTGTTTGTTTGTCCGTTTTTCTGTCCGTTTGTTCTTTTTTGGTCTGTTTTTCTGTCCATCCATCTGTCCGTCCACATTTTCGTTTCCGGACTCTAAATCAAAAACGGTTACTCCAATCAAATTCAAACTTCACAGGAACATAGATCACCATCATAGCTAGGTTCCTTTTGAAATTGGTGAAATTCCATCTGTTCGTTTGTCTGTTTTTGGTCCATTTGTCTGTCCATCTATCTGTTTGTCCATATTTTCGTTTCCGGATTCTAACTCGAAAACGGTTTGTCCAATCGAATTCATACTTGCCAGGGACATAGATCACCATCATAGCTAGGTTCCTTTCGAAATTGGTGTAACTCTGTCCGTTTGTTTGTCCGTTTGTTCGTTTTTTGTCCATTTTTCTGTCCATCCATCTGTCCGTCCACATTTTTGTTTCCGGTCTCTAACTCGAAAACGGTTTGTCCGTTTGTTCGTTTTTTGTCCATTTTTCTGTCCATCCATCTGTCCGTCCACATTTTTGTTTCCGGTCTCTAACTCGAAAACGGTTAGTCCAATCAAATTCAAACTTCACAGGAACATACATCACTATCATAGCTAGGTTCCTTTCGAAATTGGTGTAACTCTGTCTGTTCGTTTGTCCGTTTTTCTGTCCATTTGTTTGTTTTTTGTCTGTTTTTCTGTCCATCCATCTGTCCGTCCACATTTTTGTTTCCGGACTGTAACTCGAAAACAGTTAGTCCAATCAAATTCAAACTTCACAGGGACATACATCACCATCATAGCTAGGTTCCTTTCTAAATTGGTGAAATTCCATTTGTTCGTTTGTCCATTTTTGTCTGTTTGTCTGTCCATCCATCTGTTTGTCCACATTTTCGTTTCCGGACTCCAACTCGAAAACAGTTTGTCCAATCGAATTTATACTTGACAGGGATATAGATCACCATCATAGCTAGGTTCCTTTTGAAATTGGTGTAACTCCGTCTGTTTGTCCGTTTTCCTGTCTGTTTTTTGTCCATTTTTCTGTCCATCCGTCTGTCCACATTTTCGTTTCTGGACTCTAACTGGAAAATGCTTTGTCCAGTCGAATTCAAACTTGACAGGGAGATGCATCACCATCATAGCTAAGTTACTAAATTGCAAATTTAATAGGTAAATTAAATTTTTATAAGTTAATACCCTATCCAATGGACAAATGCTTATCCGGTCGGCGCGGACCGGCCCGCCAAACGTCAGAAAAAGATGTCCTGTGTCTCCACCGGCCAAGCCGGTCCAGTACTGTGCACTCGCCAGGTGGCGTGTAATACTTCCTTCCTGTCTAGACAGAGTGACGTCATAGCATCTTTTTCGTGTCTAAACCTATTAGACCCCTAGTAGACTGATAGCAGGGTCGGTGGGAGGGTCTTGTGTGTCCATTGGATAGGGTATTAACTTATAAAAATTTAATTTACCTATTAAATTTGCAATTTTATTGCGTTAATACATCCTATCCAATGGACAAATGCTGAATAACTACCGCTTGGCCGGCGGGTAAGTTACTAGGGACTAGGTTCGAACTCATAGCAAAAATAATGATCAGTCTCCTTTAAAGCCTGGGAAGACCTGAGGTCGATAACCCTTAAGGCTAAGGTCGAATATCATCATCCGGTTACCAGGTATTGAACCGTCAGTCGACCTTGCCCCCCCTCCCCCTTTTTTAACGGACCTGCTCTGAGGTAGGGGAAGAGAGGGATGAGTTCAGTCCCATAGAGAAATTCTCCCGAAGGAAGTACATCCAGATTTTTTTTTTTTTTTATAACTATATGTGCAATATATACAAAAATGTACAACTAATTACAAATGTACAGGTCTCCTCTAGGTACTAGTCCCTTGGTGGATCTGCTGAGCAGCCACAATCGGACCGAGATGGTAGAGCTCTGAATCAGCCCAGGCCACATCCTTCAGATAGAATTGAGTGAAGGTATTATGAGATTTCCAGTGGCAGGCTGCTAGGATCTGCTCCAAGGAAACTCCCGACTGGAAGGCCTTAGAAGCAGCAAAGGCCCTTACATCATGAGCCTTGACTTGATGTAGGGTGTGGGCCTGTTGGTCGGAGAGCTCATAGCATAGGATCACAGTCTGTTTGATCCATGAGGAGATAGTGGCAGGTGAGATGTCCTTGTCGAAACCTTTCTTGAAGGAGACAAAAACTAACTCCTTGCCCTGCCTAAAGTCTGAAGTCCTGTCCAAATAGTAGCGCAAGGCTCGAACCGGACAAAGAGTTCTGTCAGACTTGAGGGATCTATCCAGAGTAGGAGCCAGGGCTGGTATGACCACTGGGGCTACACTCTCCGGGCCCTCTTTGGCCAGCTGGTTCTTGGAAAGAAAGCTGGGGGACGGAAACAGGGACACCTTAGACCAGTCCGACTGGTGTCTGATGTTCTTATGCTGCCATGCATGTATCTCACTTCTTCTCTTGCCAGAACCCAGGGCCAAAAGGAAGACAGTTTTGAAGGTCAGATGTTTCATTGAAGCTTCCTTAAGAGGTTCAAAGGGAGCCTTTGTTAACTGGTGTAAGACCAGAGAAAGGTTCCAGGAGGGTATACCCCTCCGCCCTTTGGGTCTGTCTCTGTGAAAACTATCTAAGAGACGGGTGAGATTATCATCTTTGCTGATATTGACTGTGGTGTTACCCAGTTTATCAGCAATGGCAGACCTGTATCCATCAATGGTGCTGGGCTGAAGTTTCTTGACCTCAAAGAGGTATAGAAGGAAGTCAGCCACTGACTTTATAGGTGGTGACCCGAAGTCTACCTGATTAGTGATGCACCACTTTGTAAAAATGGTCCACTTTGCCTCATAGACTGATCTGGTTGATTTTCTTTGAGGAGCCTCAATTCTTGCTGCCACTGCCTTAGAGAAACCCTGTTCCTTGATTGCTGTGGCTCTAGGAGCCATGCATGGAGATTCAGGTTTGTCAGATTCCTGTGAGGGATCGGGTTGAACGGCTGTGTCAAGAGATTGGGCAGGTTTGGTAGGCTGAGGGGAATTTGACTGGACATGGCCACCAAGTCCCAGAACCAGGGCATGTTGGGCCACCCGGGAGCAATCAGAATAACTCTCTGGTACCGGGAGTCCAGTAGCTTCTCCACTACAGTCCCCAACTCCAACAAATAAACACAGAGGATTGAAAATTTTATTATACATATTCATTAATTCTGTATATGCAATACACAATCTAACTAATAAGTATATACACCTCACAAATACATAAATACAGAAGACTTAAGATTCTTACTTTAAAAGGTTACATTGTATAAAAAGTTACTGACTAGAAAATGCTACTAAAACACTGAATGTTGACCTGAAAGGTCAAATCTTGACCCTGATGGGTCATATGACAACGTTTACCCTCGTGCCTGACCCTGATCAAAGGTCATGCACGTGACCCTAAGTAAATTAAAATACATGTTTAAATAGGTGTTTGACCTTGAGAGGTCATATGACTACTTGACCTTGTAAGGTCACCTACTGCTGAGAAATTACTGTTTACTGCTGTACAAGAGGTCATGCACGTGACCCTAGGTCAATGACAATATATGTTTGAATAAGTTTTTGACCTTGAGAGGTCATGTGACTATTTGACCTTAAAAGTTAATTACTTGACCTCGAAAGGTCACCTATTACTGGAAAGTTTCTGTTTACTGCTGTACAAGTATAAAAGAATGAATCTGACCCAATCTATATGTACAAATTACTCTTGAAGCATGTATTGTGTATTATTCTTTAGCATCTACCAGTTCACCCCTACCCCTGACTTTGAAATTCAAAACGCCCAGATGGTCACCCAGATAACTAAAAGATATTAAAATTATGATGTTTTGAATGGCCTGGAGGCCAGTGAGGAACAACCAGGAACCTAACAAGGAGCACAAACCCGTGAACGCCATTGTTAACAAGCCTTGACGCACGCTGCTGTGACCCACCCCCCCCCTGCGCCAAGGGGGTGTTAAGTTAGGGAACCCGACCATCCCCCAAGGGACTCTCCAGGCCAAGAAGGGACTAGGGTGGGTGGGAGTAAAAAGTCCATGTGGAGTCTTCAGATTCCAATTCAATACTGATCTGTTCCTAGAATTTTGGTGGGAAATGCCAAGAAACAAACCTCTTGACCAATAGGTTTGAAAGTCTCCCTGATTTAGAATCATAAAACCCTGGCGACCAAACTTTTTGTTATGTAATTAGACTGGTCCCCAACAAAAATATAATCATTAAGGTTGGAGGAGGACTGACTGGGGCAATGCCTTGACACTGCCCCCGACAGTCCCCAACTCCAACAAATAAACATAGAGGATTAAAAATTTTATTATACATATTCATTAATTCTGTATATGCAATACACAATCTAACTAATAAGTATATACACCTCACAAATACATAAATACAGAAGGCTTAAGATTCTTACTTTAAAAGGTTACATTGTATAAAAAGTTACTGACTAGAAAATGCTACTAAAACACTGAATGTTGACCTGAAAGGTCAAATCTTGACCCTGATGGGTCATATGACAATGTTTACCCTCGTGCCTGACCCTGATCAAAGGTCATGCACGTGACCCTAAGTAAATTAAAATACATGTTTAAATAGGTGTTTGACCTTGAGAGGTCATATGACTACTTGACCTTGTAAGGTCACCTACTGCTGAGAAATTACTGTTTACTGCTGTACAAGAGGTCATGCACGTGACCCTAGGTCAATGACAATATATGTTTGAATAAGTTTTTGACCTTGAGAGGTCATGTGACTATTTGACCTTAAAAGTTAATTACTTGACCTCGAAAGGTCACCTATTACTGAAAAGTTTCTGTTTACTGCTGTACAAGTATAAAAGAATGAATCTGACCCAATCTATATGTACAAATTACTCTTGAAGCATGTATTGTGTATTATTCTTTAGCATCTACCAGTTCACCCAAACCCAAACCACAGTAGGGGTAGACCAACATTTTATCAAACATTATTAAAGCATTGTCTAAACTTTGTGGAGACCTGTGAGCCAGCATCCGCCTGTGAACGAATATAACGCCATACACAGTCAGACGCCCAGGTGCCATGGTCCTTGATATCTTTGACAGGAATATCAATTTCATAGGCCAAAGAGGCACCTGAGCGCCTGAAAGCATGAAAGGTATAAAAATTGGAAGGCAATTTCAAATCTACATTAATACTGGCCAAAACCTTGCGAATTCTGGAGTCAGTCAATACCTGCCAACCTGCCCTTGTTCGAATTTGGAATAATGGCGCCTGGGCATCTGGTTGATATAGGTCCATAATATCGCGTAAGGCCCTGTAAGGGCAAATCATCGAAGCCCCCAATTTAGGCAGTGAGATAATCTTGTATTCATCCCTGTACTGGATAGTTTTTGACCATTTCAACAAAAGCTGCACCTTCTTGTTTGTGAAAAATACGTCTCCCCCAGTAAAATGTCTGGTTGAATCGAATTCTCCAACAGCATGTGGAGCAATGTTAGATAACCTAAAAAAAACGAAAAAAGCAGTCAAGAAGACTGCTTTATATACCTGTGAGTTGGAATATTTTTTAGTAGCCGCAATGATAGACTTGAGCGTGTTCAAGTTAATGATATTTCTCTTGGGCAATGCAATTGGCCTGGTCATTTTTGTAGATTTAACGAAATACCTGATTTTCGGATGGTTCCATACGCCATATGGGAGGTCATACATCACAAACATGGCCCTAATGGCCGAAATATGGTTGCTGATCATATGAGAAGATACCCCATTATCGACCAAAAATTCTAAATATGACAAAGCTTCTGACACTGACAGGCATTGAAATTTTACTTTTGCACATATACCAAACGCCACAAAAGATCTGAACAACATGCTATAACATTTAGCAGTTCTTGGTCTGAAGGCCAACTTTGTCCTCTGTGTAGCTTTTCGAGAATACTCTGTCAACGCCCCATTATCTGGAAATACAAAGCACAGTATCTGTAGCCAGGGTTACTTTTTCCTGGCCCTAAATTACAATGTATGATTTATTTCTATCATGTCAATAGATACAGGCAACCACACAGGATTGTGAACAAATTTTTGAAGCTGAGTAACATTTGCAGCACTGAACTGCCATCTTGACAACAAATCTGCCACCACATTATTTTTTCCCAACACATGTACATACTGCAAATCAATGTCTGACAAGGCAGCCATGTACCATATATTCCTAGCACAGGCACCCAGGTAAGGATCACGAGCTCTGCCCGCATTCAAAACTTTCACGACGGCGTCATTGTCGCATTTGACTAGGACACGACTACCTTTCCAGAAATGCGAGAAAATTTTCAATGCCAGAACAATGTTAATCATTTCCAGATGGACAATGTCCAAATTCCTAAAACCTCTGGGCAATGGAAGGTGGTACACAAAATTTTTCCACCGACCCCCTAAACCCGTCAAACAGGCGTCAAGTTCCAGGATAGCCTTGACTGGCTGATGTGCATACATTGAAATGCCATTGTAATGCGGGAGAAACTGGTCAAACCAGCCCAGGTCTCTATGGAAATCATCTGACAATATAATTTTTGCAGGATTACTTGCGTTGCGCAACGTCTCCAACATTCTGTTCAGAAAACACCTTGCTGGCTTTACACACTTGTGAATGTACAGCAATGTACCCAGAAGCGACTGGAGCTGGCGTTTAGTGCAAAATTTTTTGCCCTTCCATTCTTTCACCATAATTTTTATATCTTTTAATTTTTCGTCTGGTATAGCCACAGTTCCTTTGATTGTATCGATTAGGATGCCAAGGCAAACTGCTTGAGTAGTTGGGGCTACTAATTTTTTCTCACTGATAGTTATTCCTAACTGGGCCATGACGTCCAGTAATGCGTCATATGAGCGTCGCGCAACGTCCGGCGTACCGTAACCAAGAAAATCGTCTATATAGTTTATGACGCTTACGTCACGTTGACGCATGACGTAACGCACGGCGTCGCTTGTGCGCTGCATGAATTGGCTGCCATGGCGACTCCCAAATGGAATTCTTGTGTCTATATACGTCCCATTCCAATTGAGACCCAACAAATCATAGTCCCTGGGATCCACATTCAGATGCCTGAATGCCCGACTAACGTCAACCTTGAAGATATGAGCGCCTTTGCCTATTTTGAGTAACTCTTTAGTCAAGTCATCAATACTTGGAAAGGATAACTTAAAATCCGCACCTAAGAACGCGTCTTTTTCCACCCCAGCATTCACAGACTCCCCCCTAGGCCAGCTAAGGTCCAAGATCACCCGTCTGTTATCAGAATTCGGCTTATGCCTAGTCATGAATGGTGAAAAATGCAAGTCCTTGATAGGGGGTTCTTTGAAAGGGCCTATTATCGCTCCAAAGGATTTTTCCTCTTGTATGTACTTTTCCACATCCTGTGGGAATTGCAAAGCCGATTTATGATTTTCTTTGTCATGCTTTAATGGACAAGTCCTATTAAAACCCAGGGGAAATCCGAATTCCAGACACTGGAGTAACTGGTGATCCCAGTAATCCTTGAGCAAGACCTTCCATGCCCCTATGTTCATTTGGGATTTTACAGGAATTCTGGCTCCTAAATAATTTGGTAAGTCATATTTTTTCACCTCACCATGCAATTTGATAGGATCACCACACGAAAAGTCTGATCTGGTTGTATCAACAGGAAGGCACGGATCCGTCAGTGGTATGAATCCAAAATTCATATCTGACTGAATCCTCCATTGATCAAAAGCCTTACATTCGAGAGGGATGACCAATTTCTTGCTATCATTGAAAATGATAGAATTTATGAATTTGTCCCCTTCTGTGTTTCTGATGTCAAACAGTAAAACCTGATCGTCTGATAAATGTGATTTTTGAGAATTTTTATTTGAAACAGCCCCCTTTTCCTTGACCTTGTGAGCCATATTGTCCAGTAATGCCTTATCACTTTGCTTGGCCTTGGCCGATGTATGGTCAGGTTTAATTGGTATTGCAATATTTTGATCACTTGTCACTGAATCGTATCTAGCTTTTGTTACTGCCTCGCGTTCTTTTGTGTGCACACCAGGGCAAAGTCCAGTACTATTCACTGGTGCATGTTTACCCGCTCTAGCAGCCCAAAAAACGCCCCCTTTGCAATATCTGGAATTTGATTTTCGCTCTTTAATAGTACCTTTGACCACAGAAGCATATGACCTGGCCATTGTTTCCTGAGCATTGGCTTGGAAAATTTTTATGCAATGATTCAAGGGACGGACCAATAAACTTTCAATCTGAGCTGGGGTTGGTCTTTTGGTATAAAAGGCTCTACCTGAAACCGAGACCTCTGATTTAGGGCCTTGTCCCCACATGACCCCATGCTGAGGATTTTTAACATCCATACGTACATTTTTATCTCTCCCTTGAGCACATTTTTGATCACCACTCGCAATGCCACCTTGACCCGATATGACCTGTACCTTGTCATTATCTTCAATGCTGACATTAACTTTTTGACACACATTATACATTTGTGACTTCGACACTGACACTTTTTCAGTACTATACATGCTGCCCCCCCCCCCCCCCTTTTTCAACAGAAGGGCAGCCCCTCACTCGTTTTTTTTATTATGACGCTTACTAAAAATACAGTCTTTCTCTGCATGACCCAAAAACCTGCCCTGACCTATGCAAAAGGAACAGATATGTTTATGAGTTTTACCATTCACCTCATGGTCCTTTGAGAAAGTACATGTCCCAGTTTGAAACTGTTTACAATACCATGGTTTGGAATTTTTTTCATTCCTACCCCATGTCCGAGCTGTGGTAACATGTTTTTGGGCATGTGCCCTACGAATCCTATCGATTCTTGCTGTGTCACCCCAATTTAGAGTACCCCTTTCAAACTCACACAGCAATACAGCGTGAGCTGCTTTAGCCCCTTGCCATGAAAAGTCAGTTACATCTTCAAAAAGCTCCCCCATATACTGAATCATGTTCTCCCTAATTTTTTGGTCTGGCTCATCTAACATGTTCTTGCAAAATCCCTGAACCCACTGGGACATGCTTAACTGGTCATAGGACAATCTGGCCCTAGTTGCCCCACCTAATATTGCTTCATGTGGCCAGGCCACTTTATTTTTGACCAACACATCAATATTCCCCCCACGTTTTGACTTAATTTTTGTCCCTGTACCTGTAGCTTCACTGTGACGTTCAAGCTCCCTGATTCTACTGTCAATTTCTTTTTGGATTTTTTCAGATTTTTTCATACACCTTAAACTAGGTATGGACTCGTCCTCAGACGAATCACTATCAGACCACTTATTTTGAACAGTTCTAATGGAATTACTACTTAACTTCTTCACCCTTGTTCCTGCATGCTGGCTGCTGTTGTGCTGTGACCCGGTCTCGAACTTGCCCTCTACGACCTCCAATCGCTGGCTGACCTGCTTCAACTGCTGCAAAATCTGTTTCTGGATATCATCTGGTCCATCAGGAGTACGACTTGGTTGTATGTGTTTGGAGGTACTGGGAATAACGTTAGAGTTCTTTTCCATTTCAGGCCCAGATACCCTCGACTCGTCCGCACTACTACTGACTCTGGTACTGTTCAACACTTCAGCTTTCAAACAGTTACGACCCGTAGGAGGGTAATGTCTTTCTGCACACTTCCAACAATTTTTCCTTTGTTTACCCATATTGTTTTTAAAATTGTCAATGTTCAAACGATACTGAAAACATAAGAAGCACACCTCTCTCAGTGCTCTTGGATGACCGTTTCAGAGCTTGATTTCATAAATTTCATACCAAATCTCAACCAATTGGAAAATGACCACAACACAAAATAATAGGTTAGACCATCCCTTAATGGCCCGCCACGGGCAATGGAAATCAAGCCTGAGGTTGTCAAACGAGAGCAAAGTGATGGTGATCAGCAAACAGCTTGCTCAACAGCATAAAATATCACAGTTCGTAGTTCAGTAATCATGTAAGTCCACCAATGTTAATAAATCTCTTGTATAAAATGCACTAAAAACGTAAAAATTCTTATCATGTAAATCTGAATCAAGAATCTGAAGTCCCTCAGAAAAGTAAAAAGTCCATGTGGAGTCTTCAGATTCCAATTCAATACTGATCTGTTCCTAGAATTTTGGTGGGAAATGCCAAGAAACAAACCTCTTGACCAATAGGTTTGAAAGTCTCCCTGATTTAGAATCATAAAACCCTGGCGACCAAACTTTTTGTTATGTAATTAGACTGGTCCCCAACAAAAATATAATCATTAAGGTTGGAGGAGGACTGACTGGGGCAATGCCTTGACACTGCCCCCGACTTTGCCCAAGATGGAGGTCGGTGGAAAGACATATGCATCCAGGTCCTCCCATGGCAGAGTGAGAGCATCCACTGCTACAGCCAGGGGGTCCGGGACTGGAGAGACAAACTGAGGAAGTTTGTGGTTGAATCTTGTGGCAAACAGATCTACTTGAGGCTGGTGCCACTTCTTGCATATGGTTAAAAATACCTCCAGGAGGAGGGACCACTCTGTCTGTATGGTCTGACCTAGTCTGGATAGCTTGTCTGCTATCACATTCAGATGGCCCGGAATGTGACGGGCTTTTAACGTCACTTGTTTCTGGGAACACCAGGTCAGGATCCTCCACAGTAGGGCACATAGAGGGCCCGACCTCATACCTCCTTCTTTGTTTATATAAGCCACTACCGTAGTGTTGTCGGATGCCACTAGAACTATCTTGCCTGTACATAGTTCTTGGAACTCTTTGAGAGCTAGAAAGACTGCTTTTAACTCTAGATAGTTTATGTGCAGTTTGCTTTCCGGAACCGACCAAGAGCCCCTTGCAGTGAGCTCATTTAAGTGAGCGCCCCACCCTTCTTTTGATGCGTCTGTAAAGATCTGTAGAGCATGTTCTACTGGGTGTAATGGTTGGCCTTGTAGCACATTGCTTTCGTCTAACCACCATTGCAGATGAGGGTGCAGGGACCTGGGTAGAGGGATGATCTTTTCTAAAGATTCTGGGACCCTCCAGTTGTTTTTGAGATGCCACTGTATGGGTCTCATGTGTAGTCGGCCGAGGTGAACCTGTTTTTCTGTGGCTGTTAGTAAACCTATCAGTGACATAAACTGACGGACCGGACAGGCCGGCAGCAGCAATAGTGCTTGTATTTTGACCTGAAGGCTTTGCCACCGGTCCATGGTCGGTCTGACCCGGCCGGTTCGGAGGTCGAACTGGTAACCTACGAAATCGAAAATCTGTTTGGGTTCCAGTTCTGATTTCTCCATATTTACCAGCCAGCCGAGTTCCTGGCACATTTTGACTAGAGTCTGGGTGTGGTGGAGACAAACTTGTTGGGATCCGGCTCTCACCAACCAGTCGTCTAGGTACTGGTGGATCCTTATACCCTTGTGCATAGCCATCAGTTTCACTTCCTTTGCTAACACAGTGAACTCCATAGGCGCTGTGGACAGACCAAAAGGCAGAGCTTTGAATTGGTAAGTCCGGCCCTGAATATGAAAACGGAGGTACTTCCTGGATTGTTCCTGTATTGGTATGTGGAAGTAGGCGTCCTTGAAGTCCACCGAGGTGACCCACTCCCGTTTTTGGAGGGATGTTCTGATGGTTTCTGGTGTCTCCATTTTGAATTTTCCCACCTTGAGGAAAATATTTAGTTTGCTCAGATCCAGTATTGGCCTCCATTTGTTGTTGGGTTTTGGGACTAGGAAGAGTCGGTTGAAAAACCCCAGGGATGTTTGGTTGCGGACCAGTTCTATTGCATGTTTGTCCATAAGCTGATGTAATGCCTCCAACAGGTAGCTGTTCCTGTGGGGATTGACATAACAGCTTACGACTGTAGGGAACCTTGTGAGATTTGGTCGGGTCCGGAAGGGGAGGGTGTAACCCTCCCTCAAGATTTGAACCACTGCCGGACTGGCCCCCTAGACCTAGCCAAGTTTGCCAAAAGTTTTGGAGTCGGGCCCCTACAGGTGGATTTTGCACAGCATTTGGGACATTTGTTACAGACTGAACACAAGAGAATGAAATGACACAAGAAGCACTGTTCACATACTTTAATTTGTGACTCTTTGATTTTTGACAGGCTGCCAACCCGGGGCTTACTTCTTTCTTTTGTGAAGGCCCGGGCGCAGAATGTACAACTTTTACAACACCATAATTTACAGAGTCTGTTAACAGTTCCTGTGACACAGTCTTGCTCCCGGCCAGCAGTCCTTCCTGTAAGCCCTTTACACAATGATTGTCATTTATAGGACTGCTGGCCCTTGGCTGGTCGCGATGAGTAGTAGGAGGCTTTGGCCTTACCCCTCTTGTGCTGTCCCCTGTTCCCAATATTCTTCCAAGCAGGGCGGTCTGGCTTTCTGAAATCTGAACGCTTGTCCTGACGCTCATAAGGGTGAAAGCGACCTTTCTTCCCAGACTGGGGTTGTCCCTTGCTTTCGAAGTTGGCGATATCTTGTTCTGCCTGTTTAAGTGCTGAATCTGGGAACAGTGTAGGAATATGAAGTGGTCCTGTACGCAGGGCAGCAAAGGTGTCCGGTTTGATTCCCAACTTGAGGTGAGCAGATAAGAATCTCGTCTGGCCAGGGTGGTATTAGCAACAGTAACAAAAACAAAGTCTGTGAGGTGCTCTAACGTCTTGGCCATAGACTGGGTAATGCTAGAGTTGAAGTTCATCAGGAACTGTAACTCATCAGCAGCCTGTGAAACTTTTGAGGACGACTTTCCTTTACTAAAGTCTGTTTTAATCACTTTCAGTTGAGATTGCATAGAGTCTTGAACTTTGTAAAGACACCGGTTGAAGGCTGCCGCTTGGTTGCAAATGGTAGAGGCTTCGTGGGCAGACTTCTCCCACCTGCGTAGGTTATCTTGAGAGATTTGACGTGAGGCTGGTGGAGTAGATGCAATGCCAGCTGCCTTGGCTATGCGGCTGTAGGTACTGTTTATCTTGGAAGCGTCAGTAGACCAAGTGGAAACAGTCTTGCCAGTATCCTTGATTTGGTGTAAAGCTATACCACTTAGCTTGTGATCTGGGCGGACGCACAAATTGGTCCTTGAGAAGACCCCCAGCCTCTGAACTTCGCGACGGGTAACCCTCCGTAAGAGTCAGATTAAGTTTACCCATCTTACTACAGAGCCACTCGTCGGTTGGCATTGAAACTGAGACCTTCCCTGAAGGCTGTGATTTGGGACCCGCAAAGGGGTTGTCATCCGCGGTTGACGCTGCCGTATCCACTTCAGGAATGTGGGTCCACCCCATGAAAGACCTAATACCACTCATGGTCTCCCTGTATGTTTGCTCTTCAGAGAGGGTTTGGTCGGGGTCGGCAGAAGCGGCTTCAAGTTCCTGATCTGATAGTTCTCCCTCTTCGACAAAAATGTCCACAGGGGGGCGATCAGAAAGGTCGGTGTCAGTGTCAGTATCCATAGAGGAAGTGCTGAGTCTTCTAGCCGGAACCGATGACGACCTGATAGGTACTTGCTGAGGAGTTGGGGATGCAGTACCAGCCTGATCTGCTAGTCGGTCGGTAGAAGATCTACTCTTTTGCGACTTGCTGGTCGACTTGGAAACAGTCTGTAAGGAACCAGTCAAATCTGAAGTGTGTTGAAGTGTGTCCGGTCTGACAGACTGGTCGGTAACCTGACTCTGAGAAGCGAGGTCGGTACCTGAAGCATCTGTCCCTGAAGCAGAACCGGAAGGTCTAATGAAGGGTTTATCTGATATGGCTGAGCTAGCCGGAGGCGAGTGTGTGGGAGCGACCTTGACAGAGGTAAAAGCTGGGTCTGGTTTATCCAGAGTCTTGGCTAAAAGCAGAGCTTCTAATCTATTAAATCTGTCGGCCCACTTTTGGTCCAGGTCGTCGATCTTGAAATCAACTGAAGACTTGTGAGACTTAGAAGTCGATTTAGAAGGCTTTTCTGCTTTAGGTTTTAAATCCTTTGGTTTTGATGAGGAATCAGTTTTCTGTGCTTTTCCTGAACTCGAACCAGGGGACTGTAAGATCCCTTGGGCGTCCACAGCTCCCACTACCGTAACAGAGTACGGGTCTATGAGAGAGGAACTGGATGAGTCCTGTTTGGGTGTATCAGATTTCTTAAGATCCCTCTTTTCCTTTTTGAGCCTATACGAAGGCGTAGACAACTGTAAACGTTGTTCTTCCGTGAGCAAATTGCAAGAGTTACAGTCATTTTTATTAATACACGGATCTGTGCCCTTACCCTTCTCCCTGCAACGTGCGCAGAAATTATGGCTATCAAAGCTAGCCATTATGTGTCCACAACTTCCATGCTTCTGACTGGGCGAAGACATGACGATCCGAATTGAAATTTACACCAAAATGATCTATAATACCTCTTGCACAAAAATACAAAGTTATAAAAACACACTCTGAATAATATTGATGAACAAAATAGAAATAAGTTCACTCATAAAATTTGTGTACACAGCACATGCGCCAAACGAAAAAGATGCTATGACGTCACTCTGTCTAGACAGGAAGGAAGTACTACACGCCACCTGGCGAGTGCACAGTACTGGACCGGCTTGGCCGGTGGAGACACAGGACGTCTTTTTCTGACGTTTGGCGGGCCGGTCCGCGCCGACCGGATAAGCATTTGTCCATTGGATAGGATGTATTAACGCAATAAAATTAGTGTTTTCATTGCATTAATATATCTTACCTAGTGGACAGATGCATTTGTCCGGCGCGCTGCCGGTCCCGCCAAACGTTAGAAAAAAACGCCTCGAGCTGGGCTCTGGCCCGGACCGGTAGTGTCCTGTTTACTCGCCAGGTGGCTGTATAGCCTCCCTGCCGGTGCACTGCGCGTGCGCGCGCATGCGTACTTCCTCCTTTTGTTTGGCGCGAAGACGAGAGGTTGTCTGTTTTTTGGAGAAACTTTTTTTTTATTTTAAATCTGTTACAGCATATATTTTGATAAATTTTTTGTGTAGAAGTGTTGTTTAATAACTATGGATTCACCAGGACAAAGGCGGGGATCGTGCGGCCATAAGATGGCTGGATTTGACATGCATGAGAAGTGTGCTCGTTGTTGAGACAAAGGTCTGGGTAAAGATCCCTGCATTGTGAGAGGTGCGATTTGCAAGATTTGTGACAATTTTACAGCAATTCAACGTGAGATGCTGGCCACTCCACAATATCAAATTCGCAAGGACAAGAAAGCAGGTTTGCTAGTATCCCCACGAGATGTAACTGTGCTGTCTCCAGTTAATTCTTCTCAACAGCCAGCTAGTACTGCGCATGCTCAGCAGACGATTTCCGAAGATGACAGTGCGCATGCGCAACACCTCCCTGGAGGTAGCGATAATGTGAGTTCTTCAGATTTTGTTACCAAAAAAGATTTTGACAAATTAAGTGACCAGTTAGACGAGAAATTCTCTCGTTTTGAAGCACTCTTATCAAGAGGCAATATATTTGCTACCCCCAAAGTACCGGTTCAGGTTTCAAACCCACCGGTTTCTGATCAGCCATTCATAGATCCTGCCTCTGCCCGAACCACCGGTCCGGTGCGGTTTCCGGCAGTACAGGCTAGTACAGGATCAGATGGCAAGAAAGATTCAAAGAAGAAACACAAGTCTTCTCATCATAAATCTTCCAAAACAAAACCGGCTCCGGTTGAGGAAAATACCGGTCCGGTACAGAAAAAGCCCTCTGACACTGCACTTTAACAACCTAAACCGGTACCGGTTGGGGAGATGACCGGTCCGGTCAGGGCACACCAAACTGACACTTTTATACCCAAGGAACCGGTTCCGGTTGTGGATGGATCTTTTACCGGTCCGGAACCGGCTGGGGAGCCGTTTATGAGAAACCTTGCTTCTGCTGGTGGCTCAGATGATATGTCCAATGTAAACACCCCTTAACAGATGTCTTGCCTGTGGCTTCAGATGAACCACTCTTTGGGGATCATACATCAACAGATGTTTTGGATAGGGATCATACATCACCAGATGTTTTGGATAGCGAGGATGGTGAACTTTCTGAATCAGACACTGATAAACCAGAAAAAAATGAAGAAATGAGTTACAGGGAAACGGTTCGTTCCATCAGGGCCTTTATGGGCTGGAACTTTATCCCAGACTTTGAGTTAGAGTACAGTGACCCGGATAAGTCCAACAATCCGTGGCGTGGAAAAAATCCTAAAACAAGTTCAAAGGTGTCAGTAGCCATGCCAGCAGACGATTGGCTCTGTCAGAAGCTGGAGAGGATTAATCTGACGGTAGCTGAGGGTTACCCTTCCCGAAGTCAAGAAGCAGGTGGTTTGCGTACTGACCAATTCATACGCACCCCTAAACCACAGGATAAATGGTATCCCATGCATAAGTTAAAGACAGATGGTCCCCAGCGACCAGGTAGAAAGCTGTTCAACTGGCATGGTTCTGAGGCGAAACTAAATGCTCAATTCTCAAGAATTGTCAAACCAGCTGCATATCTCGCAACAGGTCCCGTGTCTCGTCCCATATCGCAAGAAGTATTACGCAGATGGGAAAGGTGCGCCCGAGAGGGTACTTACACAGTGAACCATGCAGCTGGTTTCAGCAGATGCACTAGCGAGATTCAAGATCAGATGGCACATCACATAACTTTCCTACAGACTCATCTCAGTAAGGGCAAGTCAGCCAAGGAGGTGTCTGAAGCACTTAAGGAGTTAAGGGATTTATGTGCTTTCCACCAGAATGTATCCGTCTCTCTTGGGACAGCTCTACAGCACCTGGCTGATAGCCTTCTTGTGCAGCTGGGGAACTTCATTCTGATGCGTCGGGACTCTTATTTAGATCATGTTCGTCCCGGTATGAAGATGGACACTTGGAATGAACTGACAAATGCTGCTCTTTTTGGATATGGGTTATTTCCCGACGCGGCCTTGAATGTCGCGGAACAAGATATCAACAAGTTTGAGACACAACATGTGTCGGTCCAGTCTCGAGTTGGTCCCCAGCACCAACAGAAGACCAAGTATCGCTATAAACCGTATGAGAAAAAGGAGGTTAAGACCATGGTTCAGCCGTCATCTGCTCCTCAACAACCTTGGCGACAGTTTGGGTCACGAGGTCGTGGCCGTGGTTCTACTAACCACCGTTTTTCCAAGTATGCCCGGGGTGGCAAAAATTATAAATGACAATCATTGTACAAACCCACGCAACCAAATAATTCCAAAAATAGTGGGTCAAAACATCAGCTCTCAAACCATTTCAAGGACTGTATACTCAAGAACTGCTGTAATTCCTGTTCCTATTGTTGTCGGTCTAGGGCAGCCGCAAAAGAAAGGCCTAAGTCCCGATCTTTGTCAGACAGAAATAAAACATGTCAAAAGTGCTTCTTTTGTCTCTCCTTGTCGTTCTGTCCCTCATGTACTAAATGTCCACAGTGTTGCAGAAAATCCTCCTGTAGGAGGCAGGTTGCACAGGTTTTGGGAAACGTGGCTCAGCCTGGGTTCAAATCCTCGGGTAGTCTCCATCTTGAAGGACGGTTACAACCTCCCTTTCAAGATGAGGCCCCCATTGCCCAGGTGTCCTCTGATAATCAGCGGATATGCCAACCCTCGCAGAAACAAGTTTTTGAAGGAGGCGTTGCAATCCCTGATTACAAAACAGGCCGTAGAAAAAGTAGTGGTTCGGGCTTCTCTGGCCTTTTACAACCGGCTGTTCATAGTTCCCAAACCAAACAACAAATGGCGTCCAATCTTGGATTTGAGCAAACTCAATCTTTTCCTCCACTCGGAAACCTTCAAAATGGAAACTCCGGAGACCATCCGGCTATCCCTTCAAAAAGGCGAATGGGTCCCATCGCTGGATTTCAGCGATGCCTATTTCCACATTCCCATCAACCCAAGGTCGAGGAAGTATCTCAGGTTTCACCTGCACGGTCAAACCTTCCAGTTCAGGGCTCTGCCGTTCGGCCTAGCGACGGCTCCTTTGGAATTCACAAAGGTGGTGAAGGAGGTGAAATTGATGGCCCAGTCCAGGGGTATAAGGATCCACCAGTACCTAGATGACTGGTTGCTTCGAGCTCCCTGTCGGGAGACTTGTGTGAACCAAACCCAGACCCTGATGGCTCTGTGTCAGCAGTTGGGATGGTTAGTCAATTTGCAAAAGTCGGAACTTGTTCCCCAACAGGAGTTCAACTTTGTCGGTTATCATTTCGACCTCTCCAGGGGTCTAGTGAAGCCGACTCAGGAGAGGTGGCAAACCCTAACTCAGAAAATAAAGATGCTAATGAGCAGAGGACATTGTTCGGTCCGAGAGTTCATGTCTCTCATAGGTTTGTTGACAGCCACAGAGAAACAGGTGGTTTCGGGTCGCCTTCACATGAGACCGATTCTGTGGCACTTGAAGAATCACTGGCACGTGCCAGAGGTCCTAGAGAAGGAGATTCCTCTTCCCAGATCTCTATACCCTCATCTGCAGTGGTGGCTGGACGAAAACAATGTGCTCAGCGGCCAGCCTCTTCATCCTCTGCAACATGCTCTGCAGTTGTTTACCGATGCCTCAAACGAAGGTTGGGGCGCACACTTAGGAGACCACACGGCAAAAGGAGTTTGGTCGGACTCAGAAAGCCAGTTGCACATAAACTTTCTCGAGCTAAAAGCGGTCCTTCTGGCCCTCAAGAAGTTCGAGCAACAGTGTTGGGGCCAGATCATTTTGATAGCCACGGACAACACAACGGTTGTCTCATACATCAACAAGGAGGGGGGTATGAGATCAGGCTCACTTTGTGCCCTCCTCTGGAGACTGCTTTCCTGGTGCAATCGCAGACAGATAGTTCTAAGGGCCAGGCACATTCCGGGAAGGCTGAATGTGATAGCAGACAAATTGTCCAGGAGCACTCAGGTTATTCAGACAGAATGGTCCCTCCTGCAGGAAGTCTTCGACCACTTATGTGCCAGGTGGCACACTCCTCGAGTGGATCTCTTTGCAACAAGGTACAATCACAAACTACCCAAGTTTGTGTCCCCAGTACCCGATCCACAGGCATGGAGAGTAGATGTTCTCAGCCTGAATTGGGAGAATATGGATGCCTACGCGTTCCCTCCTGTGTCTCTTTTGGGCAAGGTGGTATCCAAGATCCTAGATCAGGGAGTTCACAGGTTGATCCTGATTGCTCCAGGGTGGCCCAACATGCCTTGGTTCTGGGATCTGGTCAGCATGTCTGTTCAGATTCCTCTCTCCCTTCCAAACGTGGAGAACCTGCTGACCCAACCGTTCAATCAGTGTCCCCACAGAGATCTCCTAGGGCTCAACCTCCACGCCTGGCACTTAGAGCCTCTAGCATACAGGCACAACGATTCTCTGATGAAGTGGCAACAAGAATTGAGGCTCCTCAAAGACAATCAACCAGAGCCGTCTATGAATCGAAGTGGTCCATATTTGTCAAATGGTGCGAGTCACACAAGGTGGACTTCGGGTCACCTTCTTTAAATCAGGTAGCGGAATTTCTCCTATTCCTTTTCAAGGAGAAAAATCTTCAACCTAGCACCATAGATGGATATAGAACTGCTATAGCCGACAAAATCGGGTGTGACAAGGTTAATTTTGGTAAAGACGAAAACCTTACCCGCTTGCTAGACAGTTTCCATAGGGATAAACCCAAGGGTCTTCGAGGAGTCCCTAGCTGGAATCTGTCTCTGGTCTTGCATCAATTAACCCAGTCCCCCTTTGAACCCCTTCGAAAGGCGTCTCTGAAACATCTTACCTTCAAAACGGTGTTTCTCCTGGCTTTGGGCTCGGGCAAAAGAAGGAGTGAGATTCATGCCTGGGTACACAGGAACATTAGACATCAGGAAGATTGGGCTAATGTTTCTTTATTCCCTTCTCCTTGTTTCTTGTCCAAGAATCAGTTGGCTAAAGAAGGGCCTTCTTCAGTAGCTCCGGTAATTATTCCGGCCTTGGCCCCTACGTTGGATAAGTCTCTCAAGGAGGATAGAACCTTATGTCCAGTTCGGGCTTTGCGTTATTACCTGGACAAGACCAAAGACCTCCGTTCAGGCAAACAGTTGGTCTTTGTGTCTTTCAAGAAGAACTTCAATAAGGACATCGCTCCTGCTACGATTTCTTCTTGGATTAAACAAACCATCTTGTTGTGCTATCAATTGTCCAATGAGGATGCACAACAATTGCATCAGGTCAGAGCCCATGATGTGCGGGCCTTTGCAGCTTCTAAGGCTTTTCAAGGAGGTGTGTCCTTGGACCAGATCCTCTCAGCCTGCCACTGGAAGTCGCACAATACCTTCACCCAATTTTATTTGAAGGATGTAGCATGGGCTGATGCTGACCTGTACCATTTAGGACCAGTGGTCGCAGCCCAGCACATACAAGAGTAACTGGTATCCTTGAAAGGATAACTTGTATATAGTGTAAAGCGTTTAGAAGGAGTAGTGGGTTGTTTTAGTTGGCTCCTTCTTTTTTAGTTATCATGTTTTGAAACCCCAGTGCGCAGTTCTCAACCGGAAGGGCTGGTGTGGGGTATGAGTTATTTCTATTTTATCCTGTTCTGCTTCCTCCGGAATCCTTGGGACTGAACTCTTACCTCCTCTCTCCTATAGTCCTAGCCCAAGTGGCTCGGGAGACAACGAAAAAGAGGGGGGGGGAACCAACTATGGTGTAGGGTATGGGAAGAATCCCTAACCCTTGGGCCGGAGGCCCAGAGTTCTGACAAGAGTCCCTGTTGAGTTTAGCTGCCCTCCATCCAATGGGTAGTTATTCTGCATCTGTCCACTAGGTAAGATATATTAACGCAATAAAATGGAAAATTTAATAAGTAAATTAAATTTTTATAAGTTAATATCTTACCTAGTGGACAGAGGGATTCCCACCCTGCCTTCCCCGCAACAAACATTCCCAGGGGACTCAAACAGGGTGCAAACAAAAGGAGGAAGTACACATGCGCGTGCACGCGCAGTGCACCGGCACGGAGGCTATACAGCCACCTGGCGAGTAAACAGGACACTACCGGTCCGGGCCAGAGCCCAGCTCGAGGCGTTTTTTTCTAACGTTTGGCGGGACCGGCAGCGCGCCGGACAAATGCATCTGTCCACTAGGTAAGATATTAACTTATAAAAATTTAATTTACTTATTAAATTTTCCAAATTCCATCCTTTTGTTTGTCCGTTCACAGCATAGATACAATTATGTAACCTAGATTACAAGTTTTACGTTTCTTAGCACGTCTTACACATTCACCTTAACTGGGTAACCTAACATTTCTTTCCTTCTTTTCTAAATGTAATTACAGCAGTTGCTAACCTTATTTCTGCCTGCGCAACCCGCCTTTTGAGGCATCTGTGACCCTCTTGTTAATTAGATGTTTCAGTACAACAGCAGACAACCTCCAGCCATTTTTCTTTCAATTTTCTGTTAATTCTTGTCTGTTTTACCACCAAAGAATTTCTGTCATATTAGTGTAGATCTGGTCATAATTCTATAACTGAAGATTCCTGCCAATCTCTGTCATGTTAGATAGATGCAGGCAAAAGGTATGGTATCACGACTAGCCAATTCATGTTGGAAGTCCTTGTCATTGATGCCTCTTTTATAATTTCTAAAACATCTCAATAAATGAGAAGAAAGAAATTGGGTTTGGATGTAGCTGAGCATTACTTCAGTGTCTTAGGAAGTGTTGGTCCACTGAATCTAAAACAAACACTGCAGTATTTCTTCCAAGTTGAGGGTTACTTGTCGAGAATTGAGATCAGAAGATGACCAACCCCAGCATTTGAATATGTTGTGTTTTAACTGCATGGTTGTAAACTGTGTAGATAGAAGGTAGATTGAACAAATGCTTCTCAAAAATCATGTCATTTGTGTGCTGTTGTTGAGAAATCTGTTGTGTGTTTTTATAATGAGAAAACCCCACACAGACCTCACATAAAGTAGAAAGGTAAAGAAAGTAAACCCTTCCCATACCAACTTGAATGGATGAGAAGGTTTAACTTAGGTAGTTCTTCTTGATCTCCAGCATCTTCTGTCATATTTACCTCAGCAAAGACAGAGTTGTTATTTGCCAGTTGAAGTTATATCACCATGAGCCTCTCCCCAGCAGTGGATACCTTGTCCAAAGTGAGAGAAGACAAAGCATGCTGGCTTTTCAGACGTTCTAGCCTCTGAAAATCTATTAACAGTATATGGTAGTCTGTTCTAGAAGAAAACCTTCATTAACCTGGTCATTTCTATACTGTAAATAACTGACCAGTGAAATTTAATTATTTCCATATAAAGGATCAGTAATATTGGAATAAAAATGCTGGATGAGAAGATCTGACTCCCAGAAATTCTTCTTGACCAAGTGCAGTACCTGCTGAGTTCACCTCACCATAGGAAGAACTGCCATTTGTTTTCAGATGAATTTCTGCAACCTGTAGATCTGAAGCTATCTGATGAAAAGAATTCCTGTTCATGGTGGATTCTTATGTTACAGGGGTTGCCTCAGCCATATTTACCTTACTAGGAGAGACAAAGGTACTACCCATTTGTGAGATGGAGATCTTATTCTGACCACTGTACTGGCTCAAGGAAGAGATCTATGGTTATACTGTGAAGAGGTAGATGTTGAAGAATTGAAGTTCTGCCATCTTTACATCTGTATTTAATAACAATGAAGCAGAAGATTTATCTATGAGATTCTTCTGTTCATTAAAAAGACAGTTGATGGACCTTGCATAGCTTCTAGATGTGCTAGTATAAGCTGCAATGCAGAGGGTCAGAAGATGAAATGGATGTGGATGAATTCTTTTCTCAAAATGTTGAGGAAAAACTTCTTGTTAACTGGCGAACAGGACCCTACCACTAACTATGAAAAGGTCTGTAAGCACCGTAAAACCACTCAGAATGCAGAGTTCCTGTTGAAGAAGGCTGGCAAACATCAAAAGAAAAGAAAATAAACTTGAAAAATTTAATAGTAATTTAAATTTTTATTAGAAATACTTACCATTTCCTAACAGTAGCTATTTGTTGGAGCCATCCAACCCAATGGCCAACGCAGAGATGCGATTTTAAGGTTTACTAACAACCTTAACCAAGCCATTGGGTTACAGTAGTCCGTCCTCCCGCCAAAGAGGTCACATGACTACATTGTTTACCTCATTATTTTTGTTGCAAGTAAAAGAATGACTTGCGGGGAGGCGGGAGGGAAATTTGAGTGTTAGGAAATGGTAAGTATTTCTAATAAAAATTTAAATTACTATTAAATTTTTCAATTTTATAGCGAAATACCCTTACCATTTCCTAACAGTAGCTGAATTCAGCCTTGTAGGATGGAGGGAATTCTTTTTAAGAAAACCACTACCTAACCTACAACTAGACATCATGAGAAGTTCATAATGGAATTACATGCATTAATGAACATATAACTTCCAAACATTCACAACATACAACTCCAAAAAATGGCAGTATGTAGCTGTAGTTCTCACAACTGCTGACAATGTTGGTGTTGCAAAAAGATGTCATAAATAGATATCCCATCTACATTGTAACATCCGACCCCAAAACAAGGTCAAACCAACCTGTAAGTGTAATCAGCATAATGCCAAATCCTTCCCAAGTCAGATTTAGGCAAATATTGATATCTAACTACAAATACATCCAGCATTGCAGACATACCAGCCACAAACTGCAAATGTACCAATATAAGTATGAAACACATACTTATAAATTAAGAAACTGTAACTGCAACTGTAGGAACCAATTTCAAAACTGACCCTATGACAACAGAGGTTTTTCAGGCAGAAATTGGTATACATACGATGCAATTTCCAATAACATGTATCAAGAACTCATGTAAGGAAAGCATCTATAAAAACTAAAGATGCAATCAAAAACATACATCAATAGTTTCCGTGACTCAATCTTGACTCAATCAAGATGAAATAGATGCCAAAAAATAAGTCTTATTAAGAAACTTTCTTAATGGCAGTAAAAACAAAAGATTTGTTCTATCTCAAACCTTTTGATTACCAACCCCTAACAGGACAGACAGACCCACATTGAGTCAAACTGTTGTCCAAAGAGGCTAAGAGCTAGCATGACCACAGGCTTAATTGCAGTAGGCCCCTCCAAAGCAAACTGGATCTGGCAATTGTGACCAATTCTCCTTATAACTAAAGGAAGAATATGTCCAAGCATTAATGTCACTCCTTTACCATGACTCTGCAATCCACAGAGACACAGATCACTGGCTCAGTTGCAGTAATTGCAGTAGGCCCATCTGAAGCCAACTGGTTCATGGCCAAAAAGGCAGTCAATGGGCCAAAGAACTTGTGACCCATTCTCCCTATAACTAAGGGAAGGGTCCAAACATGACTGTCACTACTTTACCTGAAGCCAAGACCAAAGACTGTCTTGAAAGGAAAAAACTTCAAGAAAGCCTTCCTTACAAGATCAAAGGTTGTCTGATAAGAGCATGTAGGACCAATGACAAATTCCAAACATTGGTTTGTCTCTTACTAAAAGTTGTTAATGTCTTATTTGTCTCAACGTTTAGATACTTCTTGAACCTTCTGGCCCCAAACCATCCGCAATTATAGCCCACAATAATGGATGGTATTAGGATGTTTCCTTAAACTAGTATTTCAGGAAATTTGCTCCATGTGGAATGGTACTTGGCTCTCTTCACACCACTTCCCAAAAAAGAACAATTGATTCTCAGATTCACCACTTTCTCTGGGAATTTTCCATAATATTCATGCCTGACTTCCAGATGCCAAACATGAAGATTCAAGTAAACTAGATTGTTGTGAAGTCTGTTGCTGAATGGTTGAGTCAACAGATTTACCCCCAAGGGAAGTCTTAGAAGAAGTTTTGTGGACAGATTCATCAGATCCCAAAACTACAAAATCCCTGGCCACCCAATCATGATGATTCTGCACCTGTAGGTGGTCATCTGTTGAATCACCTGAGGGATGAGGGTCACTGGACATGACTGACCAGACCCTCCCCCATGACATTCAATGCATCTGTTCCCCAATCCCAACTATCTGGGCATGAGACATATACATGTTACAACACCTGCAGGTCCAAGACCCTGGGCAAAAACACCTGTCTGTCCAGACCCTCACAAGAGATGTTCAAGCACCTGTTTTCAGAGCAGAGCTACATAGGAATCTTGTGATTCATCTTGTTGCAAACACATCAACCACTGATTGATGGCAGCAATGTGTAATATGATTAAAAAACCTGACGATTCATAGCCCCTTTAGTCTGAAATAACTTATCTTCCTAGTCAAGGAATCTGCCAGAACATGTAGATTCCCTGGGATGTACTTCCCTGATTCTGAATCATTCTGGCATTGGACTGAACCATGATTCTACAGATCAAGGTACATATTCCCCGAGTGGAAGCCTCCCTGGCTGTTCACATAGGCAACCACTAAAGAATTGTCAACTGATTTCAACTCATAAACTGATTTCTGAATCATATTAAGGTAACAACATAGCTTCCGGCTGTATAATGTTATGTTATGAGGAGTCTTGACTCTTCCTGATTCCACAGACCAATGGCTGTGGATGCTTCAAGAGAGCACCCCAACCCTTAGGGAAGCTTCTGTGAAAGGAGAGAGACTGAGCTCCTTCCAAAGGAGTGCTGAGTTCTCCTTCAAAATTGAACTATTGGTCCACCAGTGAAGATGATCCCTGAACCAAAGACCCAAGAAATGGGATATCCAGAGACTGAAGATATCAGCAGTGTTTCCAGATACCATTGGAATGACTTCCTGTGCAGACAACCCAATGGTATAATCTTCTCCATTGAAACCATGCTTTCCAAAGTGACATGAGCTTCCCTGGAGATAAGTGAGAAGCTTAACATGGTAACTGTCTTTCCAAGAAGACAATAGAGTTCCTTGGAGTTGGGAAGACTAGACCTACCCTGAGGTCGAATTGTAACCATAACTTCGATTAATGGAGTTGGAAATAAATCTGATTTTTAGAAATTTGTGATCCAACCCAGGCTCTCGACAAGATGCACCCCCAGTGGGTGTATCCCTGGCATTGCTGTTTTGAATTTGTTGTCATTAGCCAACCGTCTATATACTGGCGAATACTGATGCCTTCTGCGAGAGCCATCAGCTTCAACTCTTCAACTACCTTGGTGAAGTCGAGACAAAACTGTAGCAATACTGAAGGGTAAGGCAGTGAACTGGTAGAATATGTAGCCTCCAATGAAGCGAAGATACTTGTTAGCTGAGTCTACCGGTGACGAGTGTGTACCCATAAGGTCGAGTGACGTCATTCACTCGCCTTCTATAGACGAATTCCAAATATTAAGCATTCTAAACTAAGTAAGGTACATGCAAGCTCACATACCTGACCTTAACAACTACTGGTTGCCATTTCTTCCTTGTTTGTCACAAGAAATAAACTGTAAACTGAAGCGATGTGACACTGGCTGGTGTTATCGCCCTTTTGTCGATCATTCCATAAACAGCTTCTATCAAAACTGCTGTTTCTCTCGTTTTTTTTTTGTTTTTTTTTGTTTTTTTTTCTTCTGCCAACCTCACTTCTGAAAGGTCTGGCTGAATATTATCCTGTTACCAAGACTTGTATACTACCAAAAACTGGGCAAAGGTTCCCTGAAACCACAGGAAGCCAATGCTTCCATAAGGCCTGTAAAAGTAAGATCCTCTCCCCCTTTTAACTAGCTGAGGAGTAGGAAACACTCTATTCCAAGGTAACTGTCATGATAGGGACAAAAAGAATCTGCCTTAAGGCCTGGTGTCCCTTTATTAGTCTAGACTAGGAGCATGCTCACTTCTAGACTTACTAATCATCCTTATTTTTATGAAAACACTAGATGAAAATCCTCTGAACATCTGATATATCCAGCAAGAGAACCCCATTAGGAGTGAAAAATGCATTGTAGGTTTGCTAAAGGCATTCTAAGTTACCTCTCTCCTGTTGAGTCACATGTTCTTAGACATGGTCAAACTGCAACAAGAAGATTTGAACACAAACTGGTTGACTGGACTGGAAATGCGAACATCACTGCACCCAGTCCAAGGCATATTGAAGTCTATAACATATCATAGTGACCCCTAGGATGCTCTAAATTTGACCTGAACTGAAGAAGTGAGTCAATACACGCTTCCTCTCTCTTAAAGTCCCCTACCAGGGACCTTGTTTCCAAAGTGTCTGAAAGGTCATGTTCCTCCTGCAGACCTCCTGCAACTAAGGAGCTGTCCAGGAAAGTAATGTATGTAAGCAAGTCCAAGCAACACTTTTTGCTGTATAGCTGCTCTTTGAAACATCAGAGGCTTCAAACTCCTTGAAACCCAACATAAAAGCCACATTCAATGCTGGCTGTTCACCCAAGGAATGTAAATGTGACCAAACAAGGGAGCATTCACAGAAACTGTGCCTGTTAAATCAATCCCTAGCCACTCAATAACAGTCAACCAAAAGTAAAATAAGGAATAGATTCCTTGTAATGAGATGAATCATAATCACCGTCACCTGACAACCTGAATCTAACCTTTTGAGAGGTGTAGAAACCCGATTGTACTCAATCCTTGTGTAAAACTATTGAAAATCAAAGCCTTTCCTTGTAGATATGAATAACACTCACGGGCATCTGACAACCCGAATCTAAACCTTTTGGGAGGAATAGATACTCGATTGTACTTGAATGACGTCATGCAGGTATTTTCCTTTACTGGATGTTTTGACTGGACCTCGACGGAAGAGTTTTCCGAAGAAGTTGTCTTTTCCTGCATTCAAAACTCCTCCACGGTGACGTGTCCATGGTAACTTAATGGCTGCCCCCAAGGGAGATTCCTTCTTCTGTAGCATCGACAATCTATTCGACTGGGATGCACACTCTGATAAAATTGCTTTCAACGCCTGGCTATTAGAACCCGACGTGAACAGCAATAACGGCCACTCGAATTGTCATTCTCATCCAAGATGGCGTCGTCCAGATCACTTCTGTTATTGAAGAGTACCTTCTTTCTATATACGTATGCTGCAAAATTATTGCCCCTGTTCCACCAAAGGATTAAGCCCCGATCCTGTCGGCGACCCTTAATCGTGCACAGTCGGTTGAAAAAAGACAAAAATGGGCGGGAATACTGGGTCGGTTTCAAAGTCTGGGATTAAGAACAGATTGTCCCCAGGACGCCTCAGGACACCTCAGGACGCCTCAGGCGGCCGCAGACAGTCCCCGACTGGTCTGGGACTAAGAACCGACTAAGCCAGTTTTCGGGTCGGTTTCAACCACGATCCTGTCGGACACAAACCGACTGGGTCCCAGGACGCCTCAGGCCTCCTGGGACTAAGAGCCGACTAACACACGATTAACTACCGGCGTCCTCAGGCGTCCTCAGGCCTCCTCAGGCCTCCCCAGACCACGATCCCCGATTATTGTTTTTCAAAGTTGCTGGATTTTCTGGGTATATATATATAAAATTTGCGATCTAATCATCATTGCTTTTCTAGGAACACACCAGGATGCCACCTTTTAATGGAAGACAGATTCAACAACAACTTAGGGCTTTTTTGGTTTTTATTCACTTACAAATAATCATGTATTTCCATTTTTTACGTCAAGCACAGCAACCACCACCACCACCACCAGCACCCATACAGAGACCCAGAAGAAGGCACAACATGTGGGTCAGGCCATGGCTACTGCAGAGAGAGGAGAGGGGGGCCTACCACAACATTATGGCTGATCTTTATGCCACAGATATTCCAGGATTCACCAACTACATGAGGATGACCCCAGAATTCTTTGAAATGATGAAGACCAGACTGGAACCACGTCTAGCCAGGCAGGCCACCAACTACAGAGCTCCTATCAGTGTTGGGGAGAAGTTAGCCCTCACCATCAGATATCTGGCCACTGGAGAGTCATACACATCATTATCCTGTCAGTTCAGGGTTGGCAGATCCACCATTTCCAAGTTTCTACCAGAGGTCTGCAGGGCCATCCAGGATGAGTTCACCAGAGAGTACCTCAAATGTCCTACTACTCCAGATGAGTGGAAAGAACTGGAAAGGGAATTCAGGATCAGGTGGAATGTTCCACATGCCCTGGGAGCCCTGGATGGAAAGCATGTGGCCCTGAAGAAACCCAAGAACTCTGGAGCCCTCTACCACAACTACAAGGGGTTCTTTTCCATTGTCATGTTGGCCTTGGTAGATGGGCAGTACAAATTCAGATGGGTGGATGTGGGTACAGAAGGGTCTTGCTCAGATGCCCAGATATTTAATGCCTCTCAGCTGAAGAGGAGGATTGAAGATGGCAGGATAGGCTTCCCTGACCCAGCTCCTATAACACAGGGTGGTACAGATGTCCCCTACTTCATTTTGGCAGATGATGCCTTTGCCCTGAAGACCTGGCTCATGAAACCCTATGGCAGAAGGCTGTTAACAAGGGAGGAAAGGATTGCCAACTACAGAATATCAAGGGGCAGGAGAGTTGTGGAGAACGCTTTTGGCATCCTTGTGTCAAGATTTAGAGTCATGAGGACCACCATTGAACTACCCCCAGAAACAGTTAGAGAAGTGGTCATGACCTGTGTGGTTCTGCACAATATACTCAGAAGCCAGTATCAAGGTCAACCTGCTGGTCAGCAGCCTGGGGGGGATGATGATGATGATGATGATGTGCCTGGTGATTGTGGATTGATTGGTGGTGCTGCTGGTGGTGGCCAAGACAGAAACCCTGCTAGAGAGGCCAAAAGACAGAGGGATTACCTGAAGGACTACTTCAATAATGAGGGAGCGGTGGCCTGGCAAGATGGCAGAATATAAGTCCTGTTGCAGTAAACAGTCCTTTTCAGGACTAACTATAACAGTCCTTTTCAGGACTACCAAATATTCCAAAAACAATTAATCAGCTATGTGGACAAACAGACAAACCCCATGCCAAACATAACTTGTTGAGATGGACAAACAGACAAACCCCATGCCAAACATAACTTGTTGAGACGGACAAACAGACAAATCCCATGCCAAGCATAACTTCTTGAGACGGACAAACAGACAAACCCCATGCCAAGCATAACTTCTTGAGACGGACAAACAGACAAACCCCATGCCAAGCATAACTTCTTGAGACGGACAAACAGACAAACACAACTTACTCACCCAACAAACAGACAAACCCACTCTTAAACAAAAGCCAAACACAAAGTCACACATAATATCCTAAATTGAATTATTATTTCATATATTTTCAAATCCACATCCTAATTTAAACATTTTCCTTTTTTCATGGCTGGGAAACTTATTTGTAGCAGAAATTTTTTTATGGAAATATTCAATTTTAAATATTCATTTCTAATCACAAAAATTTGGAAAATATAACCATGGAACTAGTTTTGCTTTCAATAATGGGGGATTGTGTTGGCTAAATACTTTGTCAGTTCGTTGGCATGGGTTCTATTTACTTTTGGGTTTGTGTGTTTGTTGGTTACTGGGGTTGGGTTTTTTGGGGTAGTTGGGTATTAGGTTTGGTACTGGGTTTGTTATTTGGGGGTTATGTTTGGTATTGGGTTTGTCTGTTTGTGGGTTGGTAAGTATGTAATTATGCCTTTTAACTCTAGGGAAGGTGTAAGTGTTGGACTTTTCAATTACAGATTTTAAACTATCCCATGGATTTTAATCTAAAAATGGGCTGAGTAATGGCCATATTGGGAGTTATTTTTAATTTTTTTTTATGTGGCCTTTTTTGTTATGTGTAGTACCATGGGTTATTTGTTTCATGTTTGGGGTGGTGTAAGTGTTGGACTTTAATTATTTTTTTCTTGTGATAAGTATTTGTACTGAACTTTTTTGTTTTGGGAGGGGAATTGGAAGAACACGTAGCTGAATAATTGTTTTTGGATGATTTGGTGGCCCTGAAAAGGGCCTGGCAGGTCAAAGACCCGCCCTGACTGGATGGCTACTGAGGAGGCTGCTGCTGCTGTTGAGGCGGTGCTGAAGTGGTGATAGTAAAGAGCTGCTGCTGCGGTTGTTGCTGCTGCTGCTGAGGCTGCTCGACGATCTGTGTTGATGTCAGATCTGGTAGCTGGCTTAAGATTCCACTCAGATTGTGTCTGCTCCCTTCGTCCTGTACAGTTAGGACAGATGTCGGGTTGCTGAAGCCAATGGGGCTTGGTGTATAGTACACAAAACTGCTGCTAGCTGCTGCTTGAGTAGAACTTGACGCCTGTGGAGTGGTTGTTGGCAGTAGGCCGACCCTCTGGGACTCCGTGGTAACAGTGGCTGATCTTCTGGGCAATGGCTGACGTCTGCGGTTACTCTTAATATTTTCGATATCTCTGAATATCTTGCCCTTTAATTCTTCGAATTCTTCTTGAGTCATCTTTTCGGCCTCTGATGCCACGTAGTCAAAGAAAGGCTGCCTGTCTGACTTCTGATGCATAAAACCTGAGATAAGTGTCCTCATCTGCTCAAAGTGTTCGAGAATCTTGGAGTCTGTAGTTGAAACGGGTGTTGATGTAATGATGGACTGACTCCTCTCCCTCAGGACACTTGACTCGAGGTGTTCTGTGTCAGTAGTTGACCCACGTGATTCGTCCTGCTTGCTGGTATTTGGACTGGCCTCAAAACCTGAACTTCTATTGGCCCCCTTTCTTCTGATGTGGGTTTTAAGAAAACCCATCTGTTGGTAGACCCAGGACTGTCTCTTGGTCATCTCCCTCGGGGCTTGGCCAGATTGGAGCTTAGACAGCTTTCCATAACGGGTTCGCTGGGACTCAAACCACCTTCTCACATCAAAGGGCTGGAGCTTAAGTTCTGCAGATATTTCTGCCCAGAGAGCCTCTCTTCTGTTCCTGTCGTGGAAACGTGAATGTTCCTTGTCATACAGTTCAGGGTGCAGCTTGACGAATTCTACAATGGAAACTTCATCACTGTCTGTAAAAGTGGCACACACCCTGGCTCTCTTGGCTGAAGAATGGCACTCCGGATCTTCCTCACACCTCTCTTCTTCTTCTGCCACAGCTTCCCCAATAGCTGGATCTTCCTGAATCTCCTCCTCCTCTCTCCTCTCACTTCCTTCTTCTGTAATAACCTCACTCCTCTCCTCTACTTGACTTTCCTTCTCCCTCTCATCCATCTTTTTCCTTCCTCTCTTCCCTCCTTTCTCTTTTCTCATGATCCAGTCGACAAAATAATAAAAAAATAGTAAAATGTGTCTCCTAACTGTGAAATTTGCCTTAAGCTCAAGTATATAAAATGTAAAATAAAAACTGAAAACCCCTACAAATCAGTGACACACGTCTCTCAGTAGCCAAACAGTCAGTAACAACGACAATGTGTGCGCGGTCGCTTATATAGTCCCAGACCTGCTCATTGCCTCGTTTTAATTTCCAACGCGCGGAAAACAGTCGGTTCTTAATCGGTTGTTAGTCCCAGGCCGCCTGGGGCGTCCTCAGGCCGCCGCAGACTGAAAATGCGTGGTCCCAGGCGTCCTGGGGAGGCCGGTTTGGATCGGTTAGGGTCGGTTACCCTTAGTCGGTTCTTAGTCCCAGACCTTGATTTTTGGGTCGCAGGACACCGCAGACGGTCTGAGGCTTCCGGGGACTAATGCAACCGACTCACTTTCAGACGCATGAAATTCATACGCATCATATTTGAGTCTGGGATTAAGAACCGGCCTCCTGGGACTAAGCTACGGAGGTCTGGGACTAAGGGTCGCAGGACGCCTGGGACAACAACCGACTCTGTAAATTTGGGTCTGAGGAGGCCTGAGGACGCCTGGGACTGGACATTTTGTTGACGGCGGGAAATAGGAATCGGTTGTAGTCGTGTGAAATATCAAACATGTTTGATTTTTCACACGGCCCCAACCGACCACAACCGACCCTTACAGAAGGTCTGGGACTAAGCAAATATTTCAAACCGACCCCCAAAAACCCTTAATCGGGAGCCTTAGTCGTGTGGTGGAACACCCACATATAGCTTCCAACGTCCAGCAAACTGAACCAAACGACTGGCAAGCTGTATAATAATATTATTATTGCAGTAAGACCTTCTTTATGAAGACTTATTTCCTCGAGGTTGAAGACGATAGAACTTTCGATGTCGCCATCCAAAAAGTCCTTTATTTGCATAATATAATGCATACCTTCGAAGATTCAATAAATGAATCAGTTCTGTATCATATACATATAAATTATAAAGTGAGATTCACAGCAAAATCTCAAAAAATAAATGAAAACCTTGAGAAACTTCTACTAATTCCCAAAGACGTCCATACTGATGATGGCCAACAAACATAATGAGGTAAACAATGTAGTCATGTGACCACTTTGGCGGGAGGACGGACTACTGTAACCCAATGGCTTGGTTAAGGTTGTTAGTAAACCTTAAAATCGCATCTCTGCGTTGGCCATTGGGTTGGATGGCTCCAACAAATAGCTACTGTTAGGAAATGGTAAGGGTATTTCGCTATAAAACTTCCAATTCTTATGAAAGCGTGAATTCTTTTCAAAAACATCACCTTCCTTGCCAGCCATGTTGAAATTCTTCGCGAACAAAGACTGTGTCAAACGATGTTTACTCCCTCGTGACCAAAATAAAAGTGAGGCTTAACGGGGTTCTTCCAGTGCACGAGCATGCGCGGTCATGCGTATACATACTTGTACTGACAATATTTATTTTTAAAAAAATATTCTCGTTTGGTCGTCCATGTTTGCTCCCGCCAACACGTAAGCACTAGTGAGGATAAAGTAAGGGTATTTTACGCAATAAAAAGCTACTTTGAGGTTCTCACTGTTGAGTAAATCAGTTGTGATTTGAAAACTGCTGCATTTACTGCACTTTGTTTAAACAATAAATAATATATATGTATTAGTAATGACATTACCTATTAACAATTTACAACATGTTGAGCCGCAACCACCGGCCCAATCTTCATCACATCACCATTATGCCAGCACAAATCTTTCAGATAAAAATTTGTGAAGGTTGAATGGCTTCTCCAAAAACAGAAAGCCATAATCTCATCCAAAGCAACTCCTCCCTTAAAAACCAAAGAGGCAGCCAAAGCTCTAACCTCATATGCCTTGACTTGGGAAACATTTTGAACCTCCTGATCAGACTTTTGGTATGTCAAAATGATCGACTGCTTAATCCAAGATGATATAGTAGCCTTTGAAATATCTTTTGAGTAGCCCTCCTTAATAGCCACAAAAAGGAGTTTCTTGCCTTTCCTGAGATCTTTTGTCTTATCAAGATAATATCTCAAGGCTCTCACTGGACAAAGAGACTTATCTTGTACCAAAGATGGATATAATGTGGGTTTCAAAGCGGGAATGACCACAGGTTGAATAGCCAAAGGACCCTCAGAAGCCAACTGATTTTTAGCTATGAATGCAGCTGAAGGTGAAAAGGTAACTTCTGACCAATCCCTTTTCCTACTGAAGGAGTCGAAAGTCCAAGCATGTATTTCGCTACGCCTCTTACCAGAAGCCCAAGCCAATAAGAAAACTGTTTTAAAAGTCAAAATTTTAAGATCAGCTTTTGCCAAAGGTTCAAACGGGGGTTGAGTGAGGGCAAGTAAGACCAGAGACAAGTCCCAATTGAGAATAGCCCTATTTGCTGAAGGTCTGTCCCTATGAGAGCTAGCAATCAAATGATTCAAATCCAAACTTTAAGAAACCATGTGACCTGCTGAGCCTAGCCCATCTGCTACTGAAGTCTTGTAACCAGCAATAGTTCTGGGTTTCAACTTCTTATCAGTAAAAAGATGATTTAAAAAATCAGCTATTTTAGGAATAGTTGGTTTGGTGACATCCACCTGACTCTCCTGGGCCCTTGAAGATTTTCTCGGAGCTCCCTTAATTCTATCTGCCACCTCAACAGAGAATCTTCCTTGACCTGCCTGTAGGTGTCCAGATACCACACATGGAGATTCAGATACTCCAGATTCTTGTGGAATCTGAGACTGAAGGGTTGCTTTAGGAGATGGTGTACTTGAGGAAGCCTCAGTGGAATCTTGGTGGACAACTCCACCAGATCCCAAAACCAAGGCATCCCCTGCCACCCTGGTGCTATTACAATGACCCTGCACCTGTAAGTGACCATCTTCTGAAGTAACTGGAGCAGGATGGCCACTGGACAAAAAGGCATAAGCGTCCAGAGCCTCCCAAGATATGTTCAACGCCTCTATCTGCCAAGCCTTGTCGCCTGGGACAGGAGATACGTAAGATGGCAGTTTGGCATTCAAGCTGGTGACAAACAAATCCACCATTGGCTTGTGCCAAACTTGGCAAATTTCTTGAAAAATCAGAGGATGCAGTGACCATTCTGTCTGAATGGCTCGGTCCCTCCTGGATAGGGAATCTGCTATCACATTGAGATTCCCTGGAATATGTCTGGCTCTGATATGGATCTCCCTGGCATTGGACCATGCCAGAATTCTCCACATCAAAGCACACATTTTGAAGGAGTGAGTGCCTCCTTCCTTGTTGATATAGGAGACCACAGTTGAATTGTCTGAAGAAACTAACACAATTTTTTGCTTTAATTGTCCTTGAAAATGTTTCAGAGCCAGAAAAACAGCCTTCAGCTCTAAAATATTGATATGCAAGTCTCTGATTGCAGCCAGACCCCACTTATAGTACAATTGTTCAAGTGGGCCCCCAACCCTTCTCTGATGCATCTGTGAACAGCAACATATTGTGTTCTTTCTGATGCAGATTTGAACCCTTGAGCATGTTTTGAGGATCCATCCATCAGGCAAGATGGTCCTTTATCAGCTCAGAAATTGGAACAATCTTGTCCAACGACTGGGGAAACTGCCAGTTGGTCTTCAGAAACCACTGAAAAGGTCTCATATGGATTCGACCCAAAGGAACTGTCCTATTCATGGAAGCCATGACCCCAGTTAGTGACATGAGCTTCCTTGGAGTAGTAGTGTGACCTTGCAAAATGGAAACCGTCAGAATTTTGAGTTTGTCCAATTTCTTTTGATTTGGGTAGACCAAACCCTCTCGAAGTATAACCCAGAAACTTGAGATCCTGAGTTGGTTTGAGCTCTGATTTTTTCAAATTGACAATCCAACCCCAACTTTTCGACCAGAGTTATCAATTTTTGAACATCTCGAGCACAAGTGTCTGGATCCTTGGCCCTCACCAGCCAATCGTCCAAATACTGATGGATTTGAACCCCCTGTGAAAGAGCTATGAATTTGACCCCTTTCACTACTCGAGTGAATTCCAATGGAGCAGTCGCAATCCCGAAGGGTAAGGCTCTGAACTGATAAGCCCGACCCTGCACATGAAAGCATAGATACTTTTGAAACTTTATGTGTATGGGTACATGAAAATAAGCGTCGGTGAGGTCTATGGAAGCCACCCACTCCCTGTCTGAAGAGAAGCCCGAATGACTTCCGCGGTTTCCATTTTGAAGGTGGGAACATGCAAATTTAATGAGTAAACTAGATTGGGCCAACTCGGCGCCAACATATCCCCAGACAGGTCATCACTCACGCCACAGGTTTGATCGGGAATTTTTAAAAACATAATTACCCATTATTATATGAACTTCAGCACATCAATCTACTCTGTTTATATCTTCCCAAGGAAGATGGTGGATCCCCAGACGCCGAATACATAACTCAAATTATATTTTCAATCTTCCTGCAATGATAACTCTAAACCTATTTTCAAAGTATTTAAATGATTGATGATTGAATGTCCATTCTAAAATAATAATCCCAAAAGAGCATATCTGTTTCTATATTTGTTGACAAATAAAATATTATTTTTAACTCAACTCATGATACTTTTCAATCTTCCTTCAAAGTATTTAAATGATTGATGATTCAATGTCCATTCTAAAATTCATAATCCCAAAAGCGCATATCTGTTTCTATATTTGTTCACAAATAAAATATTATTTAAAAAAAAATTATTTATATTATTATTTTATTATATTATTTTTAGAATTTGCAAATTGTTTTCAGTTATTCATTTCCTCTATACCTATATATGTAGTCCATATATATGCAACCTAAATATGTGACACAATCTCAGTTCTGACTCCCCTTTGTGTTATATGTAATGAAGCCCACCACCTCCAACCCCCACCCCTCTCCCCTTCTCCACACCTCTCTCACTATTACACAAGATCTGCAACCCCATTGAATTCTTTGTTTCTCATCTGATATCATTAAATACCTTTGTTTATTTAGTGTCACTCAATATAGCTGGAGGTCCCAGAGGTGGGTGGGGGGAATCCGGGTGGGGGATGTGGGTTGGGACTTAGTTTATTAGTTTATTATAGTGACATGTATTATGTTGACAAGGATTATACAAAAACTATTGAAGTAATACCCAGCCCTATATGGGCTTATAAGTCACTTTAAATAGAGAGTTAATAACAAACAGAGCAAACATATTTTGAGGTAAGATACAGTAAATAAAGACAGCAATTCAATACATAAAAATTAACAATATAATTTACTTTTTCTTTCTTGCCACAAATCAAAAATAAAATTAATAACCATATTGACGTTCGTATGAGTTAATATCCTTGATAATTGATCTATTAATAATTCAGATTTATCTATATTTAAAATTTTGAAATATTTTATACGAATCAGCTCTAAAGCTGGACAAACACAAACAAAATGTATCTCATCTTCTACATCTTTTTTACACAGTTTACATGTTCTCTCAAAGAGATGGAGTGCTACAGCATAAATGGTAAACAAACAATCTATATAAAAGGGGTACTCAAATACAAAAAGAATTGAGAATTTTAAGTATGTGATTATCAACTGAAATGAGTTCATAACTGTAGGAGCTGTGTCAAAATTAACTGAGGCAAGTTGAATAAAACTGGGCTAGTTGAGGGTTAAAAATCCCCTAGTTTTACTACATATGGATATAATTTCATTAATATTGGGACTTAAAGCTCACTTAAAGTGTCCATTTTGTCTACTTGAATATGTTTAACCGGCGTTTAACCAGTTTCATTTTAAAAAGTTAAAAACTCAGCAAGCAGAGGTATAACACACAAAAATAAGTTCTTAAAAGACTAAGAGAGCCATAACATTATTAATATTCAAAATTTAAATAGACAGGCATTTCCTTTTAAAAATTCAAAGATTTCAGCTCTATAACCCACATAGTTTAACAGTTACTGGGCTTTAAAGTGGCATAATGTCCATAAATTGGGTTTCTGTGGGCATTTTACAATTGTTAAAGAGACCTTAGCAATTAAACTACAGATCTGAAACTTTTTGGGGGACATACATAACAAACAAAAATTATATATAATACAGTTTAAGACTTGTCACACTAAGCATTTCCAAATAACATGGCAAAATACGGAAAAATGTCCAAAAAGGCACTTGGGCGAGTGTCTATGGCCCTCATACACAGGTTAAATGTCTACTAAAAACCTTGATTTTCGGCATATGTAAAAAGGACATAATAATGCATTCCCAGATGGGATTTCAGCTCCATCAATCACATAGTTTAACAGTCACAGGGCTTAAAGGTGGCAAAAAGTCCAAATATTGGGTCTCTGTGGGCCTTTTAGAGATCTCGATGTGGCTTTCAAATTAAAGCTTCAGACTTAAAATTTGTTACATACTAAGATTACACATAGAATATGTATCTAATAAAGTTTGAAACTTCTCAGACTTACCATTTCCAAGTTACAGAGCAAAATATGTGAAAAATGCCTTAAAAGGGTCAGTCAGGTGGGTGTTTAAGGTCCTCATACACAGGTTAAATGTCTACTTGAAGCCTTGATTTTTGGCACATGTAAAAAGAACATAATAATGTATTCCCAGATGAGATTTCAGCTCTATCAGTCACATAGTTTAACAGTCACAGGCCTTAAAATTGGCAAAAAGTCCAAATACTGGGTCTTTATGGGGCCTTCTAGAGACCTAAATGTGGCCTTCAAATTAAAGCTTCAGACTTAAAATTTGTCACATACTAAGATTACACATAGAATATGCATCTAATACAGTTTGAAACTTCTTAGACTTACCATTTCCAAGTTACAGGGAAAAATATGTGAAAAATGTCTAAAAATGGTCACTCGGGTGGGGATTTATGGTCCTCATACACAGGTTAAATGTCTTCTTAAAGCCTTAATTTTTGGCACATATATAAATAACATACTAATATCTTCCCAGATAGGATTTGAGCTCTATCAGTCACATAGTTTGACAGTCACAGGGCTTAAAAGTAGCAAAAAGTCCAAATATTGGGTCTTTGGGAGCCTTTTAGAGACCTCAATTTGACCTTCAAAATTAAAGCTTCAGACTTAAAATTTGTTACATACTAAGATTACACACAGAATATATATCTAATACAGTTTGAAACTTCTCAGACTTACCATTTCCAAGTTACAGGGAAAAAGATGTGAAAAATGTCTTAAAAGGGTCACTCAGGTTAACTGTCTATTAAAGGCCTAAATGTTGGGGCACATATAAGAAAACACATAGATATATTCCCAGATGATATTTAACTTAGATGAGAGACATAGTTTGAAAGCTACAGTGCTTGAAAGTGGCAAAAAGTGCATAAATTGGGTCTCTGTGGGCACTTTTGAGATCTTAAGTCGACCCCTTTGGGTAAACCTACAGCCCTAAAAATTTCTACAGACAAGGATTACATATCAAAGTTATACCTAGCGCAGTTTGAGACTCATCAGAATTACCACTTCCAAATTATAGGGCAAAATATGTGAAAAGTATAGCAAAAATCCCTAATTGGGGGTATTTATGGGCCTCAAACACAATTTTCTCCTCAACTTAAAGTCGTGATTTTCGGCACATGTACTAAGAACATATTAATGTGTTGTCAGGTAAAATTTCAGCCAGCTGAGCATCATAGTTTGTGACCTACAGGGCTCTAAGTGGCCAAAAGTCCAATTTCTGACCTTAAGGTGGCCATAAGTTCTTTTTTACTGGGAGTTTAAGGTCACCTTAAAATAGGGATCTTCCTTTCGGCACCCTTAACATGTGTACCAAGTTTGAAAAAAAAATATTAATTTGTTTTTGAGTTATCGCGTCCACAAGGAAATTTCTACGGCGGCGGCGCGACGGACCTGAATCCAATATATCCCCGACTTTCGTCTGGGGATATAATTAAATTTTTATTAATGCAATGCCTCCAACAGGTAGCTGTCCCTGTGGAGATTTACATAGCAGCGTGTTATTGTGGAAGCTCTTGTCAGGTTTAGCTGGAACTGGAAGGGTACGGTGTAGCCTTCCTTAAGGACTGTTGCAACTTTGGAGTTGATGCCTGGGCTGCCCTTTTTTCCCAAAATTGGTGCAATCTGGCCCCTAACAGTTGGGACATTTGTGACACATTTTACAGAAGACAAGTGAGCTACACAAGAAACACCTTTCACAGACTTTATTGGTACTTGATGATCGGGATTTACACCTTTCTTTTGCGGTGACCCTCCTGCAAAAGGTCACGATTTGCAACATGATAAAATACAGGCAAATGAGTTCTTGTCTCTGAAAAACAGTCCTTTCCAGTTACAGTTACATTTTTGAATCTTTCACAACACCGGACACACAGCAATTCACTTGACTGGTCACACAAACAGGAACCACTTTCCCGGTCACAAACTGAGCACAGTAATTGTCATTTATAATTTTTCTGACCCTTGGCTGGTCGCTGTGAGAAAGAAGAGGCCTTGCCCCTGTTAGACCTGTGGCCACGGCATCTGATCTGTTTCCAAGCAGGACGAGCAGATTTCTGTTCAGTGTCCTGTTGACGGGGCTTGACATTCTGTGCATAAGGGTGATAACGTGGTGCCTTCTTTGATGGACCTTGAGTACATTTATCCTCAAAGTGACGTATCTCCTCTTCTGCCTTTGAAATAATATGGTCCGGGAAAAGTGCACTCATGTGTAGTGGAGCAGACCTGAGTGACATGAGGGTGTCTTGCTTTATTCCTGCTCTCACAAAGTCCAAGTAACTGTCCCGTCTAGCTAAAGTTAGGTGAGCAACATTGATAAAGACACCATCTGAGAGGTCCTGCATGGTGCGAGCCATCGCCTGGGTAATGGACCTGTTAAAGGTAACCAGAAAGTCAAGTTCATCTGTTGCCTGGTGCAGTTTACTTGAAGACTTGTCCTTTGAAATGACACCCTGAATGATCTTAAGTTGACTTGTCATGCTTTCTTGGACCTTGGTGAGGCAACGACTGAAAGCTGCAGCCTGGTTGCACGTGTAGGTCTGGTCCCGTGCTGCCCGTTCCCATTTCCTCAAGATATCCTGTGACACTGGACGGGAAGCAGGGGCAGAAGGCAGAGAACGACCAGCTATTCTTGGAAAACTACTGTTCAATCTTGCTGGTTCACTTGTCCAGGTGTACATTTTAGACTGGGAAAAGTCTTTCTTGTCACTGTGCATCCCATACCACTTCAAGGTTTTGGGTGGCTTGATGAACTGGTCTTTACTGAGTCCAGTAGTTTCTGAATTGCGTGTAGGGTAACCTTCCTGTAGAGTGATGTTAAGTTTTTAAAATTTGCTTGCAGAGCCATTCGTCGACAGGGACCTTGACCGACACTTTACCGGTTTGAGAAGAACTGCTACCGGTAAATGGGTTATCATCCTGGGACGATGAGGCAGAGTCAAATTCAGGAATGTCATTTCAGGCCATGAAGGGAACACCCCGCAGAGTTTCCCTTGCTCAGCCGACAGTTTCTGATTACCCTCCAACAATTCCTCCTGTTCTTGACCGTGGAATCTAAGTCAGACACCTCCCCTTCATCAGCTGCACTAGATGCATGGTCACTCAAATTTCCCGTTTCCTGTGTCAGTTCCTCAACCGGGACTGTGGAACCAGTGGAAATGACACTGTGCTTCTTGGCTGGAACCGGGAACTGAAGATCTGACCTACTCCCGGGTCTGTGAGCACTAGCAGGTAGGGAAGCATCCTGGCCAGTGGGTAGACTGTGTCGGCACCGGGAGCCTCAACAGGCTGGGTGGCTGACACATCACCGGAAATCTCCATCTGCTGGCTGCCAGGAAGGGCACCGGGAGCCTCAACAGGCTAGGTGGCTTTCTTTCCCTTCTTCTGGCCGGTAGACTGTTGTTGGCTGGAAGAACCGGGAGCTGTCTGTCCGGCTGGTGGGATGAAAGTTCTCTCAGTTACCACCACATCACTGCTCTGTACCGGTTCTACAGGAACTGTAAAGCTATTGGCTAAAAACAGGGCTTCAAGTCGTGAGAATTGTTCAGACCATTTCTCATCTAAAGTGTGTAATTCTGCCTGGAAATCAGTAGGCTTGATAGACTTCTTCTTCAAGGGGACTTGTGAGAGGTCTTTGTACTCTTTTTACTAGGAGTTTCGCCTCGATCACTAGAAGTCTTGCCCTTACTCTCAACCTTCCCCAAAACAGTGACTTCAGATGCATTAACATGGGAAGAAGAGTCTGTTTTCTTCTGAAGTTCCCTGCGTACCCTGTACTTAGGGGTGGACAATTGCTGCTTCAGTTCTTCAGAAAAGCCATCACAACTTGAGCAGGGTTTCTTCTCCACACAAGTATCTGAGCCCACTCCCTTCTCACGACAACGTGCACACTTGGTGTGACTGTCAAACAAGGCCATAGCGTGGCCGCAAGTGCCTCTTCTCTGTCCAGGGGATGCCATATTGCTCCAGAAGTGAAGTAAAGTTGTTAAAAAAAATTAAAAGTTCAACTAAAAGGGTAGTCTTTAAAATTCTTCGCGTTTCACAACACAGTAAAAAAAAAGGTCCGTACACTCCATGCGCCAAACGATAAAGACGTGATGACGTCATCCTGTCTAGACAGGAAGTATGCACGAGGCGACACCTGGCAAATGTACACTCGTGCTGACCGGTAAAGCAATTGTCCATTGGATAGGATGTATTAACGCAATAAAAATGTATTTACTACACTGAGATCTATTACTGGACGCCATTTGTTTTCTGGTTTTGGAACCAGAAACAAACGGCTGTAGAATCTGAGAGTTCTGGTTTTGAACCAGAACCACTGCCCTTTTTGAACCATTTCTTAAACTGCCTCCAGCAAAGCTTTCTGCTTTACTGGAGATGAGTAACTGCTTTTGATTGCCGGAAAGCTGGTCAGGGGTGGTTTTTGTTTGAATGGAAGACAATAACCCTGCTTTAAAACAAGAACTACCCTCGGATGCACTTTGAAGCTTTCCCACACTTTCCAATAACCTTCTAAATGGGCACCAGGATATTTTGTGCTTACCTCTATGTAGTCACTTCCTCCTGCCCCTACCCCCTCAGGCAGAGCCTCTATTGGAGTTGTAGGATCCAGATTGTCTTTTCATTTTGCTTGCTTTGCGGACGAAAATTCTGGAAAGTGGCATTCTGGTACCTGTTCTGAGATTAATCTTTCTTAGAATCCGCAAACAAACGGGAACCATAAGAGTCACCTCTGTGTTTCTTGAAAGCCAGCTCCCGGTTAATCTGACACCACTGAATGAAGTTTTGTTCAACTTCAGATAAGACTTTAGAACTGAACAGTTCCTTCTTTGTGAGAGATGTATTCCTTAATCTCTCAATATCCTTATCTGTGACATCTCTGTGACAAAGTTTTAAAAAACTAGACTAAGGACGTATCTGTGGCCAGATGCTGGATGTATCCACCGACAAAGGCCAACTAACATAGTTTAGAAGATAAACAGCATTTTTCCTTAATAAGCAAGCTGAAAGCACTTTTAAGTTTGGTTACCCTTATTTGACCCTGTAGCAGGGGCCCAAGGTGAAGTCTGACCTGATCAAAAGATTCGCAGCCCATGATTTCCTATAAGTCGTTTTCACATTGCAAACCTCTAGGACCAATAATAAGCAGGAGGGGCCCAAGGTCAAATCTGACCACATGAAAAGATTTGCAGCCCATGACTTCCTATAAGTTGTTTTTACATTAATGAGTTATTTGAGAAATACTGGCTATCTGCAATACTTCTAGAGATAATTCGCATTTACTCATTTTGAGTAGGTGAATAATTAGCTACGGGTCTGAAACTTCACCAAGTGAAAGCTCTCTCAAAAGTAGGCGAATGAGTTATTTGAGAAAAATTGGCTACCTACAATACTTTTAGAGATAATTCGAATTTACTCATTTTCAGTACGTGAGTAATTACCTACGGGTCTGGAACTTCACCATGTGAAAGCTGTCCCAAAAGTAGATGAATGAGTTATTTGATAAAAATTGGATATCTGCAATACTTTTAGAGATAATTATCTACTTTTAGAGATAATTAGCATTTACTCATTTTGAGTAGGTGAATAATTAGCTACAGGTCTGAAACTTCACCAAGTGAAAGGTCTCCCAAAAGTAGGTGAAGGAGTTATTTGACAAAAATTGGCTATCTGGAATACTTTTAGAGATAATTTGCATTTACACATTTTCAGTAGGTGAGTAATTACCTACGGGTCTGAAACTTCACCAAGTGAAAGCTCTCCCAAAAGTAGGTGAATGAGTTATTTGAGAAAAATTGGCTATCTGCAATACTTTTAGAGATAATTCGCATTTACTCATTTTGAGTAGGTGAGTAATTACCTACAGGTCTGGAACTTCAGTATGTGAAAGCTCTCCCAAAAGTAGGTGAATGAGTTATTTAAGAAAAATTTGCTATCTGCAATACTTTTAGAGAAAATGCAGAATTACTCATTTTTAGTAGCCAAGTAATTTAGCCACAGGCCTAATTTAGACATAAAGCCTACCAATGGAATACTGTGGTGCACCCTCTAATATACCTTGCAAACTTGAGAAGGCTAGCTATAATATTTTTTTCGTTGCAAACCTCTAGGACCAATAATAAGCAGGAGGGGCCCAAGGTCAAATCTGACCACATGAAAAGATTTGCAGCCCATGACTTCCTATAAGTTGTTTTTACATTAATGAGTTATTTGAGAAATACTGGCTATCTGCAATACTTCTAGAGATAATTCGCATTTACTCATTTTGAGTAGGTGAATAATTAGCTACGGGTCTGAAACTTCACCAAGTGAAAGCTCTCTCAAAAGTAGGCGAATGAGTTATTTGAGAAAAATTGGCTACCTACAATACTTTTAGAGATAATTCGAATTTACTCATTTTCAGTAGGTGAGTAATTACCTACGGGTCTGGAACTTCACCATGTGAAAGCTGTCCCAAAAGTAGATGAATGAGTTATTTGATAAAAATTGGATATCTGCAATACTTTTAGAGATAATTAGTATTTACTCATTTTGAGTAGGTGAATAATTAGCTACAGGTCTGAAACTTCACCAAGTGAAAGGTCTCCCAAAAGTAGGTGAAGGAGTTATTTGACAAAAATTGGCTATCTGGAATACTTTTAGAGATAATTTGCATTTACTCATTTTCAGTAGGTGAGTAATTACCTACGGGTCTGGAACTTCACCATGTGAAAGCTGTCCCAAAAGTAGATGAATGAGTTATTTGATAAAAATTGGATATCTGCAATACTTTTAGAGATAATTAGTATTTACTCATTTTGAGTAGGTGAATAATTAGCTACAGGTCTGAAATTTCACCAAGTGAAAGGTCTCCCAAAAGTAGGTGAAGGAGCTACTTGACAAAAATTGGCTATCTGGAATACTTTTAGAGATAATTTGCATTTACTCATTTTCAGTAGGTGAGTAATTACCTAAGGGTCTGAAACTTCACCAAGTGAAAGCTCTCCCAAAAGTAGGTGAATGAGTTATTTGAGAAAAATTGGCTATCTGCAATACTTTTACAGATAATTCGCATTTACTCATTTTGAGGTGAATAATTAGCTACAGGTCTGAAACTTCACCAAGTGAAAGGTCTCCCCAAAGTAGGTGAAGGAGTTATTTGACAAAAATTGGCTATCTGGAATACTTTTAGAGATAATTTGCATTTACTCATTTTGAGTAGGTGAATAATTAGCTATGGGTCTGAAACTTCACCATGTGAAAGCTCTCCCAAAAGTAGATGAATGAGTTATTTGATAAAAATTGGATATCTGCAATACTTTTAGAGATAATTAGCATTTACTCATTTTGAGTAGGTGAATAATTAGCTACAGGTCTGAAACTTCACCAAGTGAAAGGTCTCCCAAAAGTAGGTGAAGGAGTTATTTGACAAAAATTGGCTATCTGGAATACTTTTAGAGATAATTTGCATTTACACATTTTCAGTAGGTGAGTAATTACCTACGGGTCTGAAACTTCACCAAGTGAAAGCTCTCCCAAAAGTAGGTGAATGAGTTATTTGAGAAAAATTGGCTATCTGCAATACTTTTAGAGATAATTCGCATTTACTCATTTTGAGTAGGTGAGTAATTACCTACAGGTCTGGAACTTCAGCATGTGAAAGCTCTCCCAAAGGTAGGTGAAGGAGTTATTTAAGAAAAATTTGCTATCTGCAATACTTTTAGAGAAAATGCAGAATTACTCATTTTTAGTAGCCAAGTAATTTAGCCACAGGCCTAATTTAGACATAAAGCCTACCAATAGAATACTGTGGTGCACCCTCTAATATACCTTGCAAACTTGAGAAGGCTAGCTATAATATTTTTTTCGTTAGAGCGGTAATGGTGAAATCTCTCTACACACTGCGGCTATCCAGTGGATACAATGATTTACTCAACAGTGAGAACCTGAAAGTAGATATTGGTAAGCTATGCCATGACATAGAGGTCTGCAATTTCACTCTGTTATAGCTGACCAAAAATTATGTGAATAACATATTTAAACAAAATACTGTAAATGTAATGGTTTTCACGTTATAACTGATTTACTCAACAGTGATAACCTCAAAGTAGCTATTACTCAGCTATGCAATGAGCTACATGTCTGAATTTTTTCTATGTTATAGCTGACCCAAAATTAGGTGAACAACATATTTAAGCAAAATACTGTAAATGCAATAGTTTTCAAGTTACAACTGATTTACTCAATAGTGAGAACCTGAAAATAGCTATTGCTCAGCTATGCCATGAGCTATAAGTCTGTAATTTCACGATGTTATAGCTGACCCAAAAGTAGGTGAACAACATATTTTAACAAAATACTCCAAATGCAATATTTTTTAAGTTACAAGTCATTTACTCAACAGTCAGTACCTGAAAATAGCTATTGCTCAGTTGTGCCATGAGCTACAGGTCTGTAATTTCACTATGTTATAGCTGACCCAAAAGTAGCTGAATAACATATTTACACAAATTTCTGTAAATGCAATAGTTTTCCAATTACAACTGATTTACTCAACAGTGTGAACTTCAAAGTAGCTATTACTCAGCTATGCAATGAGCCACAGGTCTGGAACTTCACTATGTTATAGCTGACTCCGAAATAGGTGAATAACATATTGAAAGAAAATACTCTAAATGTAATACTTTTGAAGTCATAAGCAATTTACTCAACAGTGATAACCTAAAAGTAGCTATTACTCAGCTATGCCATGAGCTACAGGTCTGAAATTTTACTATGTTATAGCTGACCCAAAAGTAGCTGAATAACATATTTACACAAATTTCTGTAAATGCAATAGTTTTCCAATTACAACTGATTTACTCAACAGTGTGAACTTCAAAGTAGCTATTACTCAGCTATGCAATGAGCCACAGGTCTGGAACTTCACTATGTTATAGCTGACTCCGAAATAGGTGAATAACATATAAAACAAAATACTCTAAATGTAATACTTTTGAAGTTATAAGCAATTTACTCAAAAGTGATAACCTAAAAGTAGCTATTACTCAGCTATGCCATGAGCTACAGGTCTGAAATTTTACTATGTTATAGCTGACCCAAAAATAGCTGAATAACATATTTACACAAATTTCTGTAAATGCAATAGTTTTCCAATAACAACTGATTTACTCAACAGTGTGAACTTCAAAGTAGCTATTACTCAGCTATGCAATGAGCCATAGGTCTGGAACTTCACTATGTTATAGCTGATTCCGAAATAGGTGAATAACATATGAAACAAAATACTCTAAACGTAATACTTTTGAAGTTATAAGCAATTTACTCAACAGTGATAACCTAAAAGTAGCTATTACTCAGCTATGCCATGAGCTACAGGTCTGAAATTTTACTATGTTATAGCTGACCCCAAAATAGCTGAATAACATATTGAAACAAAATACTCTAAATGCAATAGTTTTCAAGTTACAAGTGATTTTACTCACGATGGAAGTTACTGAAAAGCCCAAAAGTAGCTATTACTCACTTAGCTATTGAGACAGACACCCAAGTTACTCACCATGTTGTAGCTATGAAAAAAGTATCTGAATAACATATTTTAACAAAATGCTCTAAATGCAACACTTTTCAAGTTACAAGTGATTTAGTTTTCCAATTACAACTGATTTACTCAACAGTGTGAACTTCAAAGTAGCTATTACTCAGCTATGCAATGAGCCACAGGTCTGGAACTTCACTATGTTATAGCTGACTCCGAAATAGGTGAATAACATATTGAAACAAAATACTCTAAATGTAATACTTTTGAAGTTATAAGCAATTTACTCAACAGTGATAACCTAAAAGTAGCTATTACTCAGCTATGCCATGAGCTACAGGTCTGAAATTTTACTATGTTATAGCTGACCCAAAAATAGCTGAATAACATATTGAAACAAAATACTCTAAATTTGAAAATTTTAATTACTTAAATGTGGCTACAAGCTTACCATGTGGGACTTAATGCTGTTCTCGGGTTGCCACACCCGGGGCCAACGTCTTAGAAAAAAAGATCGTTCTTGTTAGCCACCGGATATACTGGTAGTTGTCGTCACGTGATATCTTCTGACCAATCGCCCTACTTTCTCATTGAAATTTTTAATTAAACCTACCCCTCAGCTGTAAACAGCGGGGAGGCAGGGTGGGACTCTTCTAAGTCCCACATGGTAAGCTTGTAGCTTATAAAAGCTACATTTAAGTAATTAAAATTTTCAATTTTATTACGCTACAATAGCTTACCATGTGGGACTTAATGCTGAATTCAACCGCCCGGTGGCGGGATTACAGCTGAGACTGGAAGATATGTAATTTTTTTCTAAGATTTGAATTAATATATATACAGAATAGTGCCAGAAATGCCAGTCTGAGTCCCTTTTACAGAGCCCCGATCCCGAAGATCGGGCCTGTAACGAGCCAAAAACCTGAGTAAAAAAGGGACAGTGCTAAAACTGTCCAGATGTTTGGTAGTAGGACGGAAGTGCAGCGGTGCTCACTTCGAGGTCTAAGGGTCCCTATTAGACCTTCACGTCTGACTGACCAACCCAGTGGTTGGGCATCTCATGAAATTTTTAACCTGAAATATGAGATTAACGACAACTGACTAAGTCCTTAATAGAAATTACCTGATAATTAAAAAATAAAATGACCTTACCCGTAACATCTTGAAGGTAAAGGAATACCTAGATCCTGGGAGAGACTCCTGAAGACTTGGTTGTAGCGGATGTGCCCCCCCCCCCCCCCCCCCCCCCTTTTTTCTTTCCGAGGACAACTGGTCTGAGGGGAAGGATCTAGGACTTGTTGTGCCGCCACTACGGGTCCCAGATACATATTGTTGTCGGTGTCCGACCAAGTAAGGTCTTTTAGGTAAAAATTTGTGAATGTGTTGTGAGCTTTCCAGTGACAGGCTTGCATGATTTGGTCCACCGATACTCCACCGTAAAAGGCCTTAGAGGCCGCGAAGGCCCGGATGTCATGCGCTTTGACTTGGACCAAGTCCAAGGCTTGTTGATCTGCTTGTTTGTAACAAAGTAGAATGGTTTGTTTCAACCATGAGGAGAGTGTAGCGGGTCTGATGTCTGAGGTATGTCCTTTCTTGAAGGAGATGAAAAGGAGAGAACGAGACCCTCTCAGGTCTTTAGTTCGGTCCAAATAGAACCTCAGGGCCCGCACGGGACACAGGGTCCTGTCTTCCTTAAACTGTCTATCTACAATGGTAGTCAAAGCAGGGATAGTCACTGGTGACACACTTTGAGAACCTTCTCTTGCTAGTTGGTTTTTGGCTATGAAATCAGAAGAAGGGAACAAGGCTACCTTTTCCCATTGGCCTAAATTAGCTACTTTGTTAGCGACCCAGGCATGGATTTCGCTGCGGCGCTTGCCGGAGGCCAAGGCTAGCAAGAAAGCAGTTTTAAGAGTAAGATGTTTGAGGTCTGAGTCTTTCATGGGCTCAAATGGTGCTTTGGTGAGCTCGTTAAGGACAACAGAAAGGTTCCACTTGGGTAAATTTCTGGAACCTTTAGGACGATCCCTGTGAAAACTGGAGAGTAACCTATGAAGGTCTGCATTGTGCGCAATGTGTTGGGCCGTTGGGCCCAGAGTGTCAACGATAGCAGTCCTGTAGCCATCAATGGTCGAGGGGCGCCTGTTTAGGTCTTGGTACAGGTACATGAAAAAATCTGAGATTTGTTTCACAGATGGAGTGGAGAAATCCACCAAATTTTCTCTGCACCATTTTTCAAATAGGGCCCACTTTGACCTGTAGATGGTCCTTGTTGATGACCGCTGAGGGGCAGCAATTCTCTCTGCCACCTCCACAGAGAAGCCTTGTTCTTGGAGTTGTCCGCTCCTAGACACCAGGCGTGGAGGTTCAGCTGTTGTGGGTTGTTGTGGAACACATAGTTGTGGGACTGTTTGAGTAGGGTCGTTGACACTGGGAGTTGTAGTGGGATCTCTGTTGAGAGCTGCACTAGGTCCCAAAACCAGGGCATCCCTGGCCAGCCTGGGGCTATCACGATGATCAGGCAATGGCATTGCTTGATCTTTTGGATCACCTTGTGAAGGAGAGCCGTAGGAGGGTAGGCGTAGGCCGTGAGGTTGGTCCAGTTTATGTTCAGAGCATCTATGTTCCAGGCCCTTGGGTCTGGGATAGGAGACACATATAGAGGGAGTTTGTGATTCAGGTGAGTGGCGAATAAGTCTACATGAGGGGTGAACCACTTTCGGCAGATTTGCTTGAAGACCTGAGGGTGCAGAGACCATTCTGTTGACTGCACTTGGTTGGACCTGGATAGGAGGTCGGCCATCACATTCAGACACCCTGGAATGTGCCTGGCTTTCAATGTTATATGGTAGTGATGGCACCAGGTCATGATTTTCCACAGGAGAGCGCACATCTCTGCTGAGTGAGTTCCCCCTTGCTTGTTGATGTAGGCTACCACTGTTGAGTTGTCCGTCGCAACTAACACTGTTTGATTCTGGCACTGGTCCTTGAAGTCTCGAAGGGCCAGAGAGACCGCCTTCAATTCTAGGACATTTATGTGTAGCCTTTTTTCCCGCTCTGACCACAGCCCTTTTGTAGAATTTTGATCTAAGTGAGCGCCCCAACCTTCGTTTGAGGCGTCGGTAAAGAGTTGGATACTGTGGTCCTTGGGATGAAGGTCTGCGCCTTTCATCACATTTGAGGGGTTTTGCCACCAATCTAGGTGGGCTACAATGGCTTCTGTCCAAGGAAGGAGGTTGTCCAGCGACTGAGGATATCTCCAGTGCTCCTTGAGATGAAACTGAAAGGGCCTCATGTGAAGGCGTCCCTCCGGGACCATTTTCTCCGTTGAGGCTACCAACCCAATTAGAGACATCAAACATCTTGCAGTCAAAACACGTTTTGACTTGAGTCGTAGGATCAAATCCTGGAGTTTGAGCCATCTCTCGTGAGTGGGTCTTACAAGGGCTGAATCTAGGTGGTATTCGTAGCCCACGAACGAAAACACCTGAGTAGGTTTCAGTTCTGATTTTTCCTGGTTGATTATCCAACCCAAGGATTGGGTTAGGTCTACCACTGCCTGTGTGTCCCTTTGAGATTCCTCCTGGGACTGGGACCTGATCAGCCAGTCGTCCAGGTATTGGTGAATTCTGAGTCCTCTTGAGAGGGCCATTAGTTTCACTTCCTTTACAATCATCGTAAAGACCTGGGGGGCTGTGGCCAGTCCGAAAGGTAGGGAGGTGAACTGGAACACCTGGGCCTTGTAGCAAAACCTTAGGTACTTCCTTGAGTTTGGATGGATGGGGATGTGAAGGTATGCGTCCGACAGGTCTATCGACGATACCCACTCCCCTGGGACCAGGGAAGTCCTGATGGACTCCGGGGTTTCCATTTTGAACTTTTCTACATATAGAAAAGTGTTGAGCCTGCTTAAGTCTATGACTGGCCTCCACCTTTGGTGAGGCTTGGGTACTAGGAACAGGCGACTAAAACCCGAGAGATTTTACGTTTTCCACCCTTTCGATGGCGTTCTTTGACAAGAGAGACTGGATACAAGTGGCCAAGGCTTGGTCTTTTTGTTGGGCCTTGTACTCTGATAGAATCAGAGGAAATCTGATCAAGTTTGGCTTTGAACGGAATGGCAGAACGTAGCCATTGGTGATAATGTTTAACACGTTTTGAGAACATTTGTTTGTTAGCCAGTCTCTCTTGAAAGAACGGAGGCGACTTCCTACTGGTGGACTGAATGAGGCTTTGGAGGAGTCATTGTCAAGGGGGGTTTCCACGCCCCCTTCCCCTATTGTGGGGTCGAAAACGACCCCTGGAGCCTCTGAAGTTGGATTTTCCTCTTCCCGAATGAAAGGATTGGTTACTGCTTTGAGAGGAATTGCCCCCATAGGGGCGTTTCCTGTAGGAGCCTCTTTTCTTGTGGGGGCCACGAAAGGGCTTATTCTGGTAGGGTGCAAAACCCTGAGAATCTTTTGAGGTGCCTTTTTTGAGAAGGAAGTCCTCACCTTCCTTAACAAGTTGAGACTCGAACAAGGAGGAGTCCCAGAAGGACGAGTTCCTAAGTTCTTGGCGTCTCGTTTCCCCTAGCTGGGGATGCAATAGAGTCATTTCGGCTTCGCGCCTAAGCAAGCCGGTATTAGCCATAGAATATAATTCCCTCTGGAGAATATGGGCTAGCGATTTGCTGAGACAGGAAAGAGCTCTATGTTGGACAAGAACCGTCTTGTTCCAAAAATCCAAGTACTCAGCAATTTCCTCATATCCGCGCTTTGCTGCTTTCTCAGGATTGGCACCTTTCTGGATCTGAGACTTTATCTTCTTGACAGTTGACTTGATGCTATGTTGGCACTTTTCCAAAGAAGCATTGCAAGAAGAAGAGGTTTTGGCAAAGGCAGCGGTGAAATTGAGGGTTGAAATATTCTGTCTAGCCTGATGTTCCAGCTCCTTAAGGACTGGCATAGGGACTTTGGCTACTGGTGCCCCAGGAGGTCTAGGAGTAATACAGATCTTAGCAAAGTCCGTATTCAACTCCTGGATTTTGTCTTGAAAAGTGGGCTGTCCAACCTTATACCACTTAGAAGTGGATGGAGGAGGCTTGACATATTTTCCCTCAGATAAATTGGCAGCTTTGAAATCATGTTGAAATTTATCAAAGGCGTCCTTGATAACTGAGCTAAGTGGTAAGATAGAGGAAGGACCTCTAGGTCTGAGTTCTTGACGGCCTTTTTCGTCATCCAGACCCAACACTGAAGTTGACGACCTAGGTATAGAGTCCCTGGGGTCAGGGAGAGAAAGAATGCGCCTGAAGGTGTCTACCTCTTCAGAGTATTGGGAGGGAATGTCAGACAGGGCTACTTCCCTATAATAAGGGGGGTCTGGATCATGTTGTGGGAGGTCTTGATCAGAAGCTGCGCCTGAGGGCTGAGCCCTAGAGGGCTTAGAAGACCTGTGTCTAGCCACAGGGGAGTGATCTTCCTCTGAAGATGACACATATCTGGACCTAGATTTATGCTTGCTCTTGTCAGAGTGTTTCTTAGGTCTAGGATGGATCCGAGATTCGTCGGAATCCTCATCCAGATGATCCGAGGCAGAGCTCGGTGTTACTGTTTGCCTGTGGCTTTGTTTTTTATGTGAGTACGAGGAATCCTTCGGTATTGCTTCAGAAGGGGCAACGTACTGATCCGAGGAAGTTTAGTTGAGTACTAGTCGAGGAGGGAGTGCTGGACCAACGTCCACATCCATTGCCTCGGACTGTGCATTAGTACTTGACCTCGGAGGGGGTAGGTCCAGATTAGCAGCAGACTTGCTGGATGGACCAGCTTTTGAAGCATGAGGCGAGGGATCAACCTCGGCAGGCTTTTTAACTGCCAACTCCTCTCGGAGTGATTGAAATGCTTCTAACATGGATGCCTGGAAGGAACCCATTTACTGCTGTATATGTATATTTAAGGAATCACCCAGGGATTTCTCTAGATTTCTTTGAATTTTGTTTTGCAAAACAGTACCTGGGGTGGGTGGAACAGCTTTTGCTGGGGTCTTTAGTGATAAAGAACTGAAGGCGAGAGGTTGAGGACGGGGGGGTGAGGTAAAGAGGTTATCGGTAGCACTCTCAAGGTCTGCATTAGAACCATTAAAAGAGTCCCCATCGCCTTCACCCAAGAGATCTAGTTCATCTTTGGAACTAGTTTCCGCTTTTTGCTTTTTTAAGTACCGCTTCCTGTTTTGAATTTTTTGCAATTGTTCATCAGAGAGAGACGTGCAAATATGGCAGGGTGCTTCAAAAGTGACACAGGGGTCATCTCCCTTGCCAGCCTCCCTACAGGTAGGGCAGTAATTATGAGTATCAAAACTGAAGCAAAAATGGCGGCATTTCTGAGCTCTCGGTTTGTCTTTGTTTGCTTGATGAAGGGACATTTTAATGCAATAAAAAGACGTACAATTAAGATTGCCTGAACCGAGAAAACTCAAAACACGCGGATTGTAAGGAAACTACTTAAGTTGTGAAATTAAAAATTTCACAGTATAATCTATGAAATATATTTAAGGAAATGTCCAAATATTAGCCTCCAACAATACGTGAATACTGAGAAATAAATGAAAATGTCTGTATATTTACAAACTGCTACCAGTCTTCGTGGCCAACGAGAAAGTAGGGCGATTGGTCAGAAGATATCACGTGACGACAACTACCAGTATATCTGGTGGCTAACAAGAACGATCTTTTTTTCTAAGACGTTGGCCCCGGGTGTGGCAACCCGAGAACAGCATTAAGTCCCACATGGTAAGCTATTGTAGCGTAATAAAAGCAATAGTTTTCAAGTTACAAGTGATTTTACTCACGATGGAAGTTACTGAAAAGCCCAAAAGTAGCTATTACTCACTTAGCTATTGAGACAGACACCCAAGTTACTCACCATGTTGTAGCTATGAAAAAAGTATCTGAATAACATATTTTAACAAAATGCTCTAAATGCAACACTTTTCAAGTGATTTAGTGCATGATTTCATGAATTTTAATGCATTTTAGACATTTTTGTCTACCAGAGGCCTAATTTAGACATAAAGCCTACCAAAAAGATAGGGTGGCGAGTCCTCTAGCATACCAAGCCACCTGCCAAATATGAAAGAAATCTGGAAAGAAATGTGGACTGTAGGTCGCTAACAAGCAATATTCCACATTTTAGACATTTTTGTCTACCACAGGCCTAATTTAGACATAAAGCCTACCAAAAAGATAGGGTGGCGAGTCCTCTACCATATCAAGCCACCTGCCAAATATGAAAGACATCCGGAAAGAAATGTGGACTGTAGGTCGCTAACAAGAAATCTCTGCGGACGCGGACGAGGGCGCGGACGACGACGATGATGAATCCATAGTATCCCCGCTTCGCGTCGGGGATACAATTATCCCTCTTGTTCAACAACATATTTGAAGCAAGAGTCACGGAAGTGTCCAACACAGCATCCAAAGCTTTACCTAAACATCCCATGATGGTAGATTGTAAGTGCAGGAAGTTTTGCAAATAGTTCATGCTCTGTTGTATGTCCTCCTGATCTACCGAATCCTTCATCTTATCTACCTCCAAACCCATTTCAGTGGTAGCCTTCTCCATAGCTGACTTAAACCAAAAAACAAGATTTAAAATCTGAATATTCTCCCTGGAAACCGTTTACCAAGCCACGTATTGCTTCAATGGTGCTGCAATTGAGGTAGTAGCTTGATAAGGTGAAGAAACAACGTTTTTAAATGCATCTTGAATCCTAGGAGCAGTTAATGAAAAAGACTGGGGAGAGACCTGATAGAATTTCATCTGTGGCCAATGCTGAAAATTCCTTATATCTCCACAAGTCCACTAATGGTAGAGCAGGAGGCAAAGCCATAGACTGTTGAACTGACTTCTTCACCTGATCTCTACTGGAGAAAACTGAAGGTGGAACAAAGCACTCAACATGCTTAACTTCTAAATCCAGCCATTTGTTAATAGTTTCCAGTCTCTGCATAAGCTGGTGAATCCTCCTCTTTGGACCTAATTTCACCCTGCTAAAAAATCCGGATCTGGTTTCTTGGATGACTCTGAGTAAGATCTTTTCCTAGATGAACCCAAGCCACCGTATTCATCAGAAAACTGACCAGAAGTGGACTGCTGTTCGAATTTTGCCCTAGTGACAGCAGCTGACCTTCTCTCCAACCGACTCAAAGAGCCAGCACTCACAGGAGAAAACAGTTGAGGTTTAGACTTCACCACAGGTTGCCTAGAAACATTTACACTGTCCCTGCCAGAGCTAGTACGAGTGCTGGCAGTTTCAGAGTCTTTCTGTTCCAAATTCTGAATTCTTTGTGATACATGTGCAAATTCAGAGAAAAATCTATCCAATTTATCTTCTAAAGACCTACTTTTCTGAGAAGCTGGTGCAATAGAAGACACTGAAACTGAAGAATCATCTTTGTCCAACAAAGAGTCATCAATACCACCCTTCTTACCACCATTATACACAAAAGCAGAAGAATTTTGATTTTTCTTGCTTTTATATGTGTTCGTATTAGCAGTTCTCCACTTCTGTTCATCAGAAAAAGAGGTACCTATGTACAATCTGAGGCATTACCACAGGGATCGTCACCCTTCAAGTCGTCTCTACATTTAGGACAATAATGATGATCATCCCATTCCGCCATAAAATGGCCACAAAAAGCACTTTTCCTCTGTCCTTTTTCAACTTTGTCCTGAGAAGACATTGTCACAACAGATGCCTTACTACAGAACGAAATTCCACAATAATTCCAACAAATAAGTTCCAAAAACAAAGAAATATTCCAAACACATCCACATTCAAGGATGGCCAACAAAAACAATGGATGGTGCCTATTGGCGTGGTCACATGACCACTGGAAGGCTTCCTAGTCCACGCTCACTCACTGGCTTCTTAAGGTACCTTAAAAATGTTTCTCAACATTGGCTAGTGAGTTGGATGGCTCCAACATATAGCATTGGTCAGGAAATGGTAAGTGTATTTTTCGCAAAAACAAAAATACTTTGAGGTTTTCACTTTTGAGTAAATCAGTTGTAACTCGAAAACCATTGCATTGAGAGAATTTTGTTTAAATATACTATTCACCTTCTTTGGGGTCAACTATACCACAGTGAAATTGCAGAACTGTACCTCATTGCATAGCTGAGCAAAAGCTACGGTGAGATTCTCACTTTTGAGTAAATCAGTTCTAACTCAAAAACTATTGCATACACAGTATTTTGTTTGAATATGGTATTCACCTACTTTTTACACCTTAATAGTTAACTTTGCACTTTACTTTTCAAAACCAGTTGTAGGGCACAACTTTTATGTCCTTTTCTACTTTCACTTTTACTCTGTAACTCAATACCAACAGTCAGCTGACACAGAGCCCGTTCATGGGCACTGATTGCTTGTTTTTAATTTGCAACCAAGCACCAGCATCAATGGGTGCCTCACCAAGGTACAAGACATTGTGATGACTCGATTTGAGGTCATTCAGAATGACCAGAGACAAATTATCATGGAGATCTCAGGATGCTGCTAACAAGTCACAATCTCATGAAGTTTAACCATAGCATTAGTCTGGCAATGGCCAAGGCAATACAGCACCTATCTGACTACCTCACTCTGGCTAGAAGGGACGTTTATTTAGATCACCTGAAATCTGGAATCAAGCAGGACACTGGCCTCTCTCAGAAACTCCCGGTACATCTAGCTACTCGATTCAAAGAGTCTCCAAGTAACTGAGAAGGAGCTATCACAATACAAAAACAGGGGCTTTAATAGTGGTGGATCATCTCACAAGAAGAAATGTTATCACACTCATGCTCACTCCACTAAGTCTTCCCAGGACACCGGCCACCCTAGACAACCAGCCTGGAAAATTATTAGTTCATGTGACCAGAACAGGAGAGGTTGGAGCAAGGTTTCCAGCTACTCATCCCAATGGGCCAGGGCTCAGCCTTCACATAAATGGTAATTACTGTATCACCCAAGAGAGTGTTGTGAAGTGAGCAAGGCGGGCAGAGACCTTTGTGCCTTATGCCAGAATTTTACCACTTGTAAACAGTGCTTTAAATCTACAAAATGTTCAGACTTTAAATGCAAATTGTCATGCTGTAAATCATGCACTTTCCTTTGCCAGGCAGCAGCAAAAGAAAGGCTTAATTCCCATGGCCAAGTTAATAAAATCTGTGAAACCTGTTTCCTGTGTTAAGCTACACCCTCCCCTTACAGAACCGACCAACTTTGACAAGGTCTCCAATAATCAAGTGGCTATGTACATCCCTCCAGGAACAGCTACCTGATGGAGGCATTGCTTGCACTTCTGCAAAAGCCAGCTAATCAACAGTCAAACATCTGTGGCCTTCTTCAACCAACTGTTCTTAGTCCCCAAACCCAAGAACAAGTGGAGATCTATACTCAATCTGAGCTCACTGAACAAATTTCTGATATCAGAGAAATTAAAAAGAGAGACACCAGAAAGCATGAGAATTTTCTTGCAAACAGGCAAGTGGGAAATGTCCATAGATTTCAAGGATGCATACTTCCATATCCCAATAAACCCACAGTGCTGGAAAAAACCCGCGTTTTGATTCCCAGGGTCAACCTTACAATTCTACCGTTTTTTTATCCACTGCTCCATTCAAATTCACAATGGCAGTCGAGGAAGTCAAACTGATGGCTCAGAAAAAGGGTATAAGAATCCACCACCACCTAGACAATTGGTTGGTCAGAGCCACATCCCACCAAACCTGTCTCCATCATACACAGGGCCTAGTAGCTATGTGTCAGGAATTAAGCTGGATAGTAAACATGGAAAAATCAGAACTGGAAGCCAAACAGATTTGCAAATTTAATAAGTAAATTAAATTTTTATAAGTTAATACCATATCCAATGGACAATTGCTTATCCGGTCGGCGCAGACCGGCCCGCCAAACGTCAGAAAAAGACGTCCTGTGTTGCCACTAGCTGGCCGGTCCGTAGTACTGTGCACTCCCCAGATGGCGCCTCGTACTTCCTTCCTGTCTAGACAACCTGACGTCATAGCATCTTTTTCGTTGTCTAAACCTATTAGACCCCTAGTAAGCTGATAGCGGGGTCGGTGGGAGGGTCTTGTGTGTCCATTGGATAGGGTATTAACTTATAAAAATTTAATTTACTTATTAAATTTGCAATTTTATTGCGTTAATACATCCTATCCAATGGACAATTGCTGAATAACTACCGCTTGGTCAGCGGGTAAGTTACTAGGGACTTATGTGAACTCACAAGTAATGGCAAATTTTAAACCTACGGTCTAGGCTGACTTCGTCAGAAGACCTATAGGTCCAGGCCTGGGTTGACTTTAAGGTCAGGAAACCCTGCAAGGCCATGGTCGGTTGTCAGCAGCCGGTTACCCGGGGCTATACCGCCGTCGCCCCCCCCCCTTTTTGCAGACCTGCTCTGAGGTAGGGGAAGAGAGGGATGAGTTCAGTCCCAGAATGCAAATAAACCTCCCGAAGGAAGCACGCCACACTTAATTCTTATGTACATGAAGAACTGTTATGCACATATACAAATCTCCTCAATCTAAGGGCCACTTGTGGATCTGCTGAGCAGCCACTACCTAGCCCAATTGGTAAAACTCCGAATCAGCCCAAGCCCCGACCTTCATATAGAACTGTGTGAAGGTATTGTGACTTCAGTGGCGGGCTGATAAGATTGGATCTAAGGAGACTCCCGACTGGAAGACCTTAGAAGCAGCCAAGGCCCTGACATCATGGGCTTTAACCTGATGTTAAAAGTGGGACTCCTGGTCAGAGAGCTCACAACATAGGGTCACAGTCTGCTTGATCCAAGAGGAGATAGTGGCAGGTGAGATGTCTTTGTTGAAACCTTTCTTAAAGGAGACAAAAACACCTCCTTATTCTGCCTGATGTCTGAGGTCCTGTCCAAATAGTAGCACAATGCTTTGAACGGACAGAGGGACCTGTCAGACTTGAGGGATCTATCCAGAGTCGGGGCCAGGGCTGTTATAACCCCAGGGACCACACTGGACACTCTATGGCCAGCTGATTCTAGGATAGAAAGCTGGGTGATGGATACAGGGACACCTTGGACCAATCGGATTGGTGTCCAATATCTCAGTTTTGCCAGGCATGAATCTCACTTTTGCACTTGCCCGACCCAAAGGCCAAGAGGAATACCGTCTTGAAGGTCAAATGCTTCAAGGGGGACTCCTTGATTGGATCAAATGGGGTCTTAGCTGGTGCACGGCCAGTAAAAAGTTCCAGGAGGGTATGCCACTCCTGCCTTTGGGTCTGTCTCTGAGGAATCTATCCAGGAGACGAGCGAGATTTCCGTCCTTACTGATGTTGAAGGGTGAATTTCCCAGTTTATCAACAATGGGTGACCTATAACCATCAATGGTGCTGGGCTGTTTGCCAAGTATGTATCTCACTTCTACACTTGCCCAACCCCAGGGTCAAGAGGAAAACTGCCTTGAAGGTCAAATGCTTCAAGGAGGCCTATAATTTGTTCAAAATGAACCTTGTCAACTGGTCCAAAAACCAGGGAGAGGTTCCAGGAGGGAGTTCCCCTCCGGCCTTTGGATCTGTCTCAGTGGAAGCTATCCAGGAGACGAGTGAGATTTTCATCCTTACTAACATTGATGGGCAAATTTCCCAGACTATCAGTAATGGCTGACCGGTAACCATCAATGGTACTGGGCTGCAACTTCCTGTCCTGAAGCAGGTACCTAAGGAAGTCAACAACTGACTTTACAGGTGGTGCCCAAAGTCCACCTGATGAATGATACATCACTTGGTAAAAAAAAAATGACCCATTTGCCTCATAGACTGATCTGATTGACCCCCCTTTGAGGAGCCTCAATTCTTGCTGCCATTGCCTCAGACAAGTCCTGCTCCTCGATTGCTGAGGCTCTAGGAGCCCTGCATGGAGATTAAGATTTGTCAGATTTCTGTGAGGGATCTGATTGAATGGCTGCGAACAGGCTGGGCAGATTGGGCAGGTTCAGAGGGATGTGGCTGGACATGGCCACAAGATCCCAAAAACAAAGGCATGTTGGGCCACCCCGGAGCAATCAGAATGATCCTCTTACATGGGGAGTCTTGTAACTTCTCCACCACTTTGCCCAATATGGCTGATGGTGAGAAGGTGTATCCTTTTAGATCCTACCATGGCCGACTGAGCACATCCACTGCTGTGGCCAGGGGAACCGGTACTGGTGACACAAAACAGAGGTGACTTGTTGAACCTCGTGGCAAATAAGTCTATTTGGGGCCGGTGCCACCTACTGCATAGAGTGGAAGACCGCTGGAAGGAGAAACCACTGTTTGGATGGTCTGGCCTAGCCTGGACAGCCTGTCTGCTACCACATTAGGCCGGCCTGGAATGTGTCGTGCTTTAGAGTCACTTGTTTCCTGGCACACCAGGTCAAGATTCTCCATAGTAGGGCACAAAGTGGGCCCGACCTCCATTCCTCCTTCCTTTATGTATGACACTACTGTGGTGTTGTCAGTTGCTACAAGTACTATCTTGTTTGAGCAAATGTCTTAGAACTCTTAAAGTCAGAAAAACTGCTTAAAGTTCTAGATAGTTTATATACAACTTGCTTCCCGGAGGGGACCAGGTTGCTCTTGCAAAGTGCTCATCTAAGTGAGCGCCCCACCCTTCTATTGATGCGTTGTAACTATTTGCAGAGCATGTTTTATTGGGTGTAATGGTTGGCCTGTAAGTGCATTGTCTTCCTTCAGCCACCATTGTAAATGGGGGTGCAGGGACCTGGGGAATTGGATCACCTTTTCCAGTGATTCTGGTACCCTCCAGTTGTTTTTGAGATGCCACTCTATGGGTCTCATATGAAGTCTGCCTAGATTAACATGCTTTTCTGTAGATGTTAGTAACCTATCAAGGACATGAATTCCCGGACCGGGCAAACCGGTAGGGATAGCAGTTTTAACAGTCTCTTGAAGGCTCTGTCACCAGTCCAGTCGGTCGGAACCGATCAGACCCGAAGACTAACTGGTAGCCTACAAAATCGAAGTCTTGTTTGGGCTCCAGCTCTGATTTCTCTAAGGTCATCAGCCAACCCAGTTGCTGACACATTATTTACTAGTTCCTGTGTATGTTGGGGACAAGCCTGGTGGGATCTGGCTCTCACCAACCAGTGGTCTAGGTACTGGTGGCTTCTTAAATCCTTGTGTATGGCCATCAATTTCACCTGCTTTGGTATCACGGTGAACTCCAAAGGTGCTGTGGACAAACCGAATGGCAGGGCCTTGAACTGGTATACCCGACCTTGGATGTGAAATCTCAGGCATTTCCTGGATTGTTCTTGTATAGGTATATGGCCTTAGGTATCCCTCCTTCAACAGTTGCACTACCTAGGGTCCAGCCCCCAAGGCTTCCTACGTTCCCAAAAAGGGCTTAGTCTGGACCCTATAGGCAGATTGTGTGCCACATTTGGGACATTTGGTATTCTGACAAACATTTTCTGTCCCTCCGGACACTGGTCCGGTCTGGTGACAATGATCCAGGTTAACAGTCTCCCTGCTGTTATTGCGGCCCGGTGGGGCTGACACAACTTTTCACATTAACAGACTCTTCGCCCCGGGCCAGCAGCCTGCAAGGTGCAGCATTTACAGAGCAATTGGCATTTGTGAGATGTCTGACCCCTGGCCGGACATGATGACAAAAATTATTATCTCTCCAGTCAAGTCCAGCACCGATAACAGGTTGTTGGGAGGTGTGATAAGGGACACTGTCATATCCCTGTCATATCACCAAGACCACTGACCGGTCTAAGAATCCTCTGTAACTAAATAAACCTGAGGTAACTCTGTCCGGTACCCGGGCTCCATATTCGGTACTTTACTGTAGTACTCGGTAGTTTACTCGGTACTTTACTTGAACTAGTAATTCTCTAACAAAAAACTAGCAGGCTGGGGTCATCCATGAATTTTGACAGCTACTGGTCTATATTTAGCCAGCTTTTTTTTTTTTTTTTTTTTTTTTTTTTTTGTGTGTGTGTAACCAGTTGAGTTGAAGCACTGTACAGTAAGGACTGTGTAGCCAACACCCTGTTAGTAGACTTTGTAACCAGTAGGTTGAAGCAAGTGTACAAGACTGTGTAGCCAGTACCAGTCGGTACACTCTGTAAACCAGTTGTTAAAGCAAGTGTACAAGGCTATGTAACCAGTACCAGTCGGTACACTCTGTAACCAGTTGTTGAAGCAAGTGTACAAGGCTGTAACCAGTTGCTGAAGCAAGTGTACAAGGCTGTGTAGCCAGTACCAGTCGGTACACTCTGTAACCAGTTCTTGAAAAGTACCAAACTGTGTTACCAGTCAGTACACTCTGTACACAGTTGCTAAAGCAATTTTACAACTATCTTCTGTGTTGAACTCAGCTTGCTTTTGGTTTCCTCCATTAATTAAAGTATTTCTTTAATCGCACGTCTTATTTGTAGATTTGACAGTTACTGGGAAAGCCCTTGTGAACTATTTTTAGCATCACTTGTTGTTCGGTGTGTCACGTGACCAGCTTGCTGGTCGGAAAGACACGCGATTGGCTGGTTGGAGCTCGTCAGTTGTCGCGTTCTTTTGTGATACTTAAACATGCAAATGCGCAGCATTCTGTTAATCCACAAACCCCACTACCGACCTCGAAGGCAGGTCCATGAGAGAGGGACTGGTATCACAGTAGACGTAAGTTGTGAAGAACGCACTTCCGACATTCCTGGTCGGTGAAAACACGTGACCAGCTTCGGTATTTGGTCGGAAAGACACGCGATTGGCTAACTGGAGATGACGTCAGTATTCGCGTTCTTTGTGTGATGCCTTACCAGCAACTTTACAGTCCACAAAACCCCACTACCGACAACAAGGTCGGGTCTGCAAAGCAGGGACTGGAATCACAGTACACTTGAGTTCTGAAAGAACGCACTTCCGACCTTCCTGGTCGGTGAAAACACGTGACCTACTTCGGGATTAGTCGGAAGGACACGCGATTGGCTGACTGGATATGACGTCAGAGGTCGCGTTCTTTTGAGCTGGCCGGCCGGCTGATGCTTTTAAAGCAGAGAAGCCTGGACCAGTGCGCTCTGTAGATGTGTAGATGAAAATCCTTCTTCCTTTCGTGATAAAACCAGTGAACTGGCCATCCACAACCCCCACTACCGACAACAAAGCCAGGTCTGCAAGGGAGGGACTGATATCACAGTAGACGTGAGATCAAACTTCATGCTCTTCTGATGGAATTCTTTCTACGTAGGAGTACATATATATACATAAGCTTACCGGCCGACTAATGCTTTACAGCAAAGATGTCTGGACCAGTGCGCTCTGAAGAAATCTGAAGAATTCATCTCTTATTTCTGATGAAAAAATACTCGAGCTAGGCTGGTGTGACTGATGCTTTACAGCAGAGAAGTCTGTACCAGTGCGCTCTGATGAAGAATGCACCCTTCATAGGGGAAATCTTTGTAGGGTTCAAAACTACGTAGACTGAAGTTTCCCGTGATTTCTATTTAGTACTAGAAAGACGTTACTATGGTTACTGTAGCTGGAAGGTTACAGAAGATTCATTCAAAACAAAAGACACGGATAAAAATACCTGTAAATAGTATGTTCTGAATTCCTCAATATTGTCGATCTGCCCCTAACAACACAATGGTTGAATGGGAGGAAACTAGCAAAAAGGCTGCCTTCATATTTCTCGTCGATTACTACTGCCCTATCATCAACACTAAATTGAGTCAACTAGGGAGCGTTTCCAGCAGATTTCTAGATGCAAATCCGTGCTTGATTAGTAGATAACACTACTACACTGAAAATATCCACAAATGAGGTTGAAAATCCGCCATAATGCACACATTTCTTTAAAAAATCTGGAGATTGTAGAAACTACGTCTGCACAGTACACGCGCCAAACGAAAAAGATGCTATGACGTCAGGTTGTCTAGACAGGAAGGAAGTACGAGGCGCCATCTGGGGAGTGCACAGTACTACGGACCGGCCAGCTAGTGGCAACACAGGACGTCTTTTTCTGGCGTTTGGCGGGCCGGTCTGCGCCGACCGGATAAGCAATTGTCCATTGGATAGGATGTATTAACGCAATAAAAACCCGATTTCGTAGGTTACCAGTGTGACCTCAAGGAGGGCATGGTCAGACCCACTTGCAGACCTTAAACTTGAAAATTCAGAAGCTTCTCATTGACCCTTTCTAGCCTCAGCTATCAAAGAACAAGGCTTCTCTGAGGCAGTGGCAGCACGAATGTTATTTTAGGCTCCTCAAAAAGGCTCAACCCTTCAGTCTATGAAGTGAAGTGGACTAGTTTTACAAAATGGTCCTAAAGTAATCAGGTGGACTCCAGGGCACCACCTGTCAAACCCATAGCCAATTTCCTCCTGTATCTGTTCCAGGGCAGGAAGTTACGCGCAAATACTATTGATGACTACAGATCAGCCATAGTGGATAAACTGGGAAATTCACCCATCAATGTCAGCAAGGCCTAAAAATCTCACTCGTCTCCTGGATAGTTTCCATACAGACAGACCTAAGGGTCACAGAGGCATTCCCTCTTGGAACCTTTCTCTGGTACTTTACCAGTTCTCAAAGGCTCTCTTTGAGCCCTCTAAAGAGGCCTTGACACACCTTACCTTCAAGACTGTCTTCCTTTTAGCTTTGGGTTCAGGCAAACACAGGAGTGAGATCCATGCTTGACTCAACTTTGGTTGGAACCGGCCACCAATTCATCAGCAACCGACCAATGGGACCAGAGAATGTCCCTCTGAGACCACTAATTTATCTGGAGTTCAATTTAGAGTCCCTAGTAATCAGTTCAATTTAGCGTCCCTATTGAGCTAGCCACCTTCCAAGCAGTAGCTAATTCAGCTAATAGTACATTAGGTAAGATGTATTATGCAATAAAATTGCAAATTTAATAAGTAAATTAATTTATACAAGTTAATACCTTACCTAATGGACAAGAGAGGCCCTCCCAACTGACGCCACATTAATCTTAAATGAGGCCATCTGGGGTTAGAAGAAGATCAAGTTCTTTAGCCATGAAGTAAGTACTGCATGCCACCTACCGATCAGTGGCAACCTAGCCAGTCTAATTCTAATTGGACTTTTATAGCACTTAATCTCCCCTATTCAAAGGGGACTCTAAGGCGCAACAAAACAAAAACAGTTAACCAATTTCAAAATCCAGGGACAGAAAAGAGTCCACAGTCTAGCCAATGGAGACACAAAATGTCTTTTTCTGAAGTTTGGTGGGATGAGCTTGCATCGGCAATATAGGGAACTGTCATTAGGTACAGTATTAACTTACAAAATTGCAAATTTAATAAGTAAATTAAATTTTTATAAGTTAATACCCTATCCAATCGACAATTGCTAATCTGGTCGGCGCAGACTGGCCCGCCAAATGACAGAAAAAGTTGCCTTATATGTGTCCATTATGAAACACTAGCTGGCTGTTCCCAGTGTGCGTTCACCAGGTGGCGCATCATACTTCCTTCCTGTCTAGACATTGTGATGTCATTTTTATCTATTACACTAATCACTTAAATAATATGTACATATATACAAACCTCCTCAATATTACAGGCTATTTGTGGATCTGCTGTGCAGCCACTACTTGGAAAAGCTCTGAGTCAGCCCAAGCCACAACCTTCAACTAAAATTGTAAGAAGGTGTTATGTGACTTCCAGTGACAGGCTGATAGGATCTGCTCCAAGGAGACTCCCGACTGGAAGGGCCTCCTGATCAGAGAGCTCATAACATAGGATCACAGTCTGCTTGATCATGAGGAGATAGTGGCAGGTGAGATGTCTTTGTCAAAACCTTTCTTAAAGGAGACAAAAACTAACTCCTTGTTCTGCCTGATGTCTGAGGTCCTGTCCAAATAGTAGCATAATGTTCTTACTGGAAATTGAAAGGATACCTGTCAGACTTGAGGGACTTATCCAGTGTTAGGGCCAGGGGTGGTATAACCACTGGGGCCACACTATCTAGACCCTCTTTGGCCAGCTGATTCTTTGACAGAAAGCTGGGAGATGGGTACAGGGACACCTTGGACCAGTCTGATTGGTGTCTGATTTTGCCAAGCATGTATCTCACTTCTGCATTTGCCTGACCCTAGGGCTAAGCGGAAATCAGTATTGAAGGTCAAGTCCTTCAAAGAGGCCTCTTTGATTGGTTCAAAGGGAGCCTTTGTCAGCTGGTGCAACACCAGGGAGAAGTTCCAGGAGGGGATCCCCCCTCGGTTCTTTGGGTCTGTCTCTGTGGAAACTATCGAGGAGACGAGTAAGATATTCATCTTTGCTGACATTAATGGATGAATTTCCCAGTTAATCAGCAATGGCTGACCTGTAACCATCAATGGTACTGGGCTGTAACTTCCTTTCCTGAAACAGGTACACAAGGAAGTCAGCCACTGACTTTATAAGGGGTGCACTGAAGTCCACCTGATTAGTGAGGCACCACTTTGTAAAAATGGCCCACTTTGCCTCATAGACTGATCTGGTTGATCCTCTCTGAGGAGCCTCAATTCGTGCTGCCATTGCCTCAGAGAAGCCCTGTTCCTTGATTGCTGAGGCACTAGGAGCCATGTATGTAGATTTAAGTTTGACAGATTCCTGTGTGGAGTCTGATTGAATGGTTGTGTGAGCAGATTTGACAGGTAAGGAAGGCTCAGTGGGATTTGGCTGGACATGGTCACTAAATCCCAGAACCAGGGCATGTTGGGCCACCCTGGGGCAATCAGAATGATTCTCCTGCATGGGTAGTCCTGCAACTTCTCCACCACTTTGCCCAAGATGGCTGCTGGTGGAAAGGCATATGGATCCAGACTCTCCCAGGACAGGCTGAGTGCATTGACTCCCCAGGCTAGGGGGTCCGGTACTGGTGACACAAACTGGGGTAGTTTATGTTGATGAACCTTGTTGCAAAAAGGTCTATTTGAGATTGGTGCCACCTGTTGCATATTGCCTGGAAGACTTCTTCAAGGAGAGACCACCCCCTAGTCTGGATAGCTTGTCTGCTACCATGCTCAGCAGACCTGGGATGTGTCGGGCTCTGAGAGTAACCTGTTTGCTGATACACCAGGTCAGGATTCTCAACAGAAGGGCACACAGAGGGCCTGATTTCATCCCCCTGGTTTATGTAAGCAACCACTGTGGTATTTTCTGTGGCTATCAGGACTATGTTGCTTTTGCAGAGGTCTTGGAACTCTTTCAGGGCCAAGAAGACCGCCTTCAGTTCCAGGTAGTTTATGATTAACTTGCTTTCTGGAAGGGACCACATTCCCCTTGCAGTGTGTGAGTTTAAGTGAGCACACCAACCTTCTTTTGATGTGTCTGTAAACAAATGCAGAGCCTGTTTTAGACAGTGTAATGGATGACCTTGGAGCACATTGTCTTCCTCCAGTAACCATCTTAAATGGGGGTGGAGTGACTTGGGGGACTGGTATCACCTTTTCTAGTGATTCTGGGATCCTCCAGCTTTGTTTGAGGTGCCATTGTATGTTTGAATTCGATTGGATAAGCGTTTTTCGATTAGAGTCTGGAAACGGAAATGTTGACGGACAAACGGGGAAAAGTTGACAAATAAACGGACCTAATTACACAAATTTCGAAGGCAACCTAGCTATGATGGTGATCTATGTCCCTGTCAAGTTTTAATTCGATTGGACAAAGCATTTTCGAGTTAGAGTCTGGAAACGGAAATGTTGATGGACAGACAAAAGAATACATGGAATTACACCAATTTCGAAAGGAACCTAGCTATGATGGTGATCTATCTCCCTGTCAAGTTTGAATTCGATTAGACAAAGCGTTTTCGAGTCCAGAAACGGAAATGTTGACAGGGCGGACAAAACACAAACAAACAGGGATGCACCAAACAAGAAAAGAGGAAGCGATGCCATAGCTACCGGGTGAGTATCAAAGCCACTACTCCCTGGCGAGTAAAGTGGGCATGGAGCTCGGTCCAACTGGAGGAGACTTGGGACCTCTTTTTCTGATGTTTGGCAGGATCGGCTAGTGCCAGACCTATCGCAGTTTGTTAGGTAAGATATATTAATGCAATAGAAAAAATAGCATCAGAGATGCCCGTACCCCACAGCCTGGGGAAATATTTTTCAACACCATGAGATATACAAGTAGTGTAACAGTACAAAGTTCAAGATACTTTCAGAGCAGTGTAAGTTATATTAAGGTCCAAATAATGCTTAAGTAGAGAAAATAATATCTAAGGAAAAGAAATGTATATAAAGATGAAGTATTAAAACAAGATAATTCAATAATAAAATGACAGCATTTATCAGTAAACCAAAAATGGCCGAATTATGGTTTGGATGTTTTGAATATTACCCATGCATACAGAAGTGGCAATACATTCAATGAATGCTTATGTGTGGTGTTGGAGAAAAGCCTTTGGCTCACTTGATGAAATTCCATCTGTTACAATGGGAACTTGCAAAAGGAAATTCTTAATGAATTCTAATATGACTTTAACAGTGCTTAATCTGCATCAACAGGTGCAACAATATTTTAAAGGTTAATACAGCAAGGTCAAAGGTCAATCAGTGTTACACCATGACGTGGCATACCTAAAACACTCAACCAATGTCCCTACCAAGTATAAACTTCCTACACCTTACAGTCTCTGACATATAACCTGGACAAGATTTTATAGGTCAAGGTCGCTACAGCAAGGTCAAAGGTCAAATCAAGGTCACATGACATAGCACACCTACACCCCCTAACCAATGTCCCTACCAAGTATCAACTTCCTACACCTTACAGTCTCTGAGATATAACCTGGACAAGATTTTGTAGGTCAAGGTCGCTACAGCAAGGTCAAAGGTCAAATCAAGGTCAGACCATGATGTTGCACACCTACTACCCCCAACCAATGTCCCTACCAAGTATCAACTTCCTACACCTTACAGTTTCCGAGATATAGCCCAGACAAGATTTTCAAACTCAAGGTCACTAAGGGAAGGTCAAATCAAGGTTACACCATGATGTTGCACACCTACACCCCCTAACCAATGTCCCTACCAAGTATCAACTTCCTACACCTTATGGTTTCTGAGATACAGGCTGGAGAAACTTCTTCCCGCCGCCCGCCTGCCCATCCGGACACCATGAGTGACAACAATACCCCAACAGCCCTTAATGGCTGTGGGGTAAAAAAAGCAATTATTTTATGTAACTTTTGCAAGAAATTCAAGCAATAAAATAATTACCATGTGGATTTTATTTTTATGGATATTGCTACCTAAAAATGAACCATTACATCAATCAATCATTTCTTTCACTAACTTGGTTCCCTCCACCAATAAAACAAAACGGATTTTTAGTAATTTTTCTGTCCTGAAAATTTATAATCTGATGTAAAATATACATTTTTACTGGAAATCAGACATGGCTAGAACATAAACAGATCAATGTTATCTATCATTCATCATTTTATCTGTGTAATATTACACAAAGCATTGTGTTTATATTTCTCTATTTTTTGTGTGTGGGGGCAATATGTGTGTGTGTACATCACCTTCAGGAAGTAATATACATGACCAGTGTTGTTGAGTGGCATTAATTAGTAGTTACACTTACCTTCATTCTCGAAAGTGTGTGAAATTAGTGTAGTCATTAGCTTTTCTCTTTCTTTCTTTTTTCTTTTTTTTTTTTTTTTTTTTTTGGGGGGGGGAGGGGTATTGGGTTGCTGGGGTATTTCAAGTCCCTGTGCACAGTGCAAGTCATATCAGGATAGGCCCTCTGTGATTTCCACATGTTGTGTTGACCTGGGCTCAAACCCACGACCAATGAGCCAAATGTAGCTCATTGAATATGCAGAATATACATACCATCAAGGCATGAACCCTGTTTCACTGGATTTATACACTTATTAGTTATTTCTTATAAATCATTATAGTATCAATCCACAGTATACCTTGCATATATTCATGTTTTTTATCCATACAAATTCAACACTTAGTGTAGTACAATGACCAAGTTATGTGCATAACCAAACCCATTCAGCTTAAGTATTTCTCCTTGATTACCTTGGTCAATTCTTGATTCAAAACATGTTTGCTCTGTTCATTATTTACTATATATTTAAAGTGACTTATAAGCCTATATTGGGCTGGGTATTACTTTAATACATTTTGTATCATCATTGTCAACATAATACATGTCACAATAATAAACTAATAAAATAAAAAGAATAAAACAGTATGTAAATTAAATACTACCCTCCTTTTACTTAATGGCACATGCAAATTGCAACCTTCCACAATAGAACCTTGATTATGGGAGTGTATGCCAGTCTTCTCTTACTCCAATATTTAATATGACAAACACAGTCTAAATCTCCAAGTACATGTTTTTTTTTTCTGCTAATTAATTCCAAACTAATGTGTCTAATTATTAACTGTCCAGACTTTTATTGTTTTGATGAAATATAAGCCATATAAAGTTGAAGCAGTGGTTCATCTCAATGCAAACTGGATTCTGCTGATCCTTGTCACATTGGTATTTAGGTTTACAACACTACTTTCAATTCCTGATTATCACAACAGTTCACATCCCGGTCTCCATCAGACATAACTTAATCATCTGGCCTTGACCTTCTGACTCTGTCCTTCATCATCACTGTCCACTTCCACCACCACTTCCTCCTCCTCTTCCTGTTCAATGTCCTCGGGAATTGTCTCAATAATCTTACGCTGGCTGGGCGGCCACAGCTGATCGGGGTGCAAGTGAAATGACTCACCAGTACTCGGCAACACCGAGATCTTACCCAGTTTGATGAATTTTCCTGTTAAATAAGACTTCAGTTGAATTGCTATGCATTGATTACTAATTAGTCAATTAATTGATTGCTGTTGTATAACAATTTAGCAATTTGGCTTGGCGGCAGTGTAACACCTTGACAGTTCTTCCTAAGACTGAAACATTGCACACTTTGATCAACTTGTAAGTTTGACAGCAATTTATCAACTTATATTGTGTTGTCAGCTCTAATTTCTATTATAGCCTTTAAAATCAGCACTTTCTTGATAGAAAAAAGAAGACAGAAATCTTACAGCTTCTGTTGACTATGCCTCGCAAAAATTCACTTGATTGGTATGTATTAAATTAATTACTCTTTCATCAAAATTTGGTTAAGTTAGAGGTCACTGGCCTTATAATATGCAACAGCCTTAAAGTTGGCTGTAATTTTCTTTCTTTTCATATGGAGCCAACATAAACAAGGTTCCCCACCAGGACAAGATTTACCTATATGATAATTTGATAAGTATAAACAAAAGGTAGTCAGTGCCCGTCAGCTATTCAAATAAAAGCAAAAGAACTCACACAATGACATGAGCCTGATTCTGATCTATATCCATATGACGTGACACATAAAGTACACCACAACTTACCCTGTTTGGGATTTCGTCTGTTGGAACACAGTTCTTCCAGGTAAAACTCAAAGTTTGCCACAAGGAGCTCATCTACCATGTCCAACTGTAAAAAACAAATAAACGTGTACATAGTTCACTTAACGCATTTAACTGGTTATAGTAAACTTTGGGTCAGTATTTTGATGCCAAACCAAGAGCACTACCATACCATACAGGTACAGTCAACTTATATACTAAATTGTCAATAAGTTTTGTTGGAAATTTCAATTTATCAATTCTATTAATTTTCATTTTTCATTCTGTGTATGCCTGTGGACAGTGAATCGGACAGGACAGTCATGTCGGATACCTTAAATTGTACTGGAGTTCCCTTTAAAAGCATAACACATATATACTTCTTGTGTTTTGTATTGTTGTTGTATTTCTTTATTTAAATTCAACACATATTTTATACAAATTCATTTGTCACAATTTATTTTGTGTCCGACAGGAATGTCCTGTCCAATTTACTGTCCAAGGGTGTAAGTCAAATGCACTTAACAACTAGAAATAGGACGCCCTGTTGATAGTAGATGCGAATAGAAACAGGATAGCATAGAAGAACACACATTATCATGTGTAATGTCAACCCCAAGAACCTTTTGCCAAAATTGTACAGTAGTCTTACAAGACCCTGTTTCATTTGTAAAATATATCAATGATGCTTAAATATTTATTAGTGTAGATGTAAATTATTTCAGCTTCATGCCTTTTTGCATTGGTTGGGTCGAAAATTTTGAAGAAATCACTCTATCTTGCACGGTTAGGAAGATAGAAGCAAATTCCTGTTTTTCTATTTTTGGCAAAAATTTGAAAAATCAAAATGGCCGCCATTTTTGGGGAGGGGAAAATTTTTTGAAAATTGCAAAGAGTACATTCCTTAGATACCCTGTGGGTCGAAAATTTTGACGAAATCGCTCTATCTCGCACGGTTAAGGAGATAGAAGCAAATTTGTGTTTTGCCATTTTTGGCAAAAATTCGAAAATTCAAAATGGCCGCCATTTTTGGGGAGGGGAAATTTTTTTTGAAAATTGCAAAGAGTACATTCCTTAGATACCCTGTGGGTCGAAAATTTCGACGAAATCGCTCTATCTCGCAGGGTTAAGGAGATAGAAGCAAATTTGTGTTTTGCCATTTTTGGCAAAAATTCGAAAATTCAAAATGGCCGCCATTTTTGGGGAGGGGAAAATTTTTTGAAAATTGCAAAGAGTACATTCCTTAGATACCCTGTGGGTTGAAAATTTCGACGAAATCGCTCTATCTCGCACGGTTAAGGAGATAGAAGCACATTTGTGTTTTGCCATTTTTGGCAAAAATTCGAAAATTCAAAATGGCCGCCATTTTTGGGGAGGGGAAATTTTTTTGAAAATTGCACAGAGTACATTCCTTAGATACCCTGTGGGTTGAAAATTTCGACGAAATCGCTCTATCTCGCACGGTTAAGGAGATAGAAGCATTCAGTATTCAAAATAGCTAATTACTCATTTATTTAATTAATTACTCACTCATCTATGAAGCAATTCCCCCCAAAAGCAATCCCATACAAGCTATTAACCCAATGAACCTCCATACCAAATTTCAGAAAGCTAGGCTTAATAGCATTCCTTAAAATGTCTGGAAACCAAAGAGCTACTCAAAAGTAGCAAAGTAGCTATTACTCAGTTAGCTATAGAGCTATCATCACCAAAAGCAATCCCATACAAGCTATTAACCCAATAAACCTGCATGCCAAATTTGGTAAAGATAGGATAAGAACTGGTGCCTAAAATGTCTGGAAACCAAGTGGGATGCCGGATGGCGGAAAAAGCCAAAATAATATGTCCCCCCCCCCCCCCAGTGAGGTTGACATAATAAGTATCTTTTAACATCTGTTAAAAATTCAAACTGCTAAATTTCAAAATTTTAATTACTTAAATGTAGCTTTTATAAGCCACAAGCTTACCATGTGAAACTGAATGCTGATCTCGGATGGCCACAGGCCCCGGCCAATGTCCAAGAAAAATAAACGTCTAGTACTGGCCGGTGCCTCACAGGGAGGTGAGCCCGGTCGTGAAATACCGCATGATCCCCCGCCTTTCGAGTTGTAATTTTGCCCGTACCCCCTCAGCTGTAATACAGCAAGGAGGCAGGGTGGGACTCTCTTCAGTTCCACATGGTAAGCTTGTAGCTTATAAAAGCTACGTTTAAGTAATTAAAATTTTCAATTTTATTGCGCTACAATAGCTTACCATGTGGAACTGAATGCTGAATCCAACCGTCCGGTGGAGGGATTACAGCTGAGACTGGAGGTAGTTGTCAATTTTTCTTGGATTTTGAATTAATCAGATTACAATGAATATAGCCCCAAGGGCTTCACCACGACCGAAAACAAGTCCTAGGCTTGAAAATCTCATCAACTTGCCACCCTTATGATGAGATAATGGGTTCACCTGAATAAGTCCTTAATACATGTTAAAAAAATATTGTAACTGTAATAAAAGATAAAAGACCTTACAAAACACCCTGAGGAGGTAGACATATACCTAGACCCTGGGATTTAAAATCCTGAAGAATTGGCTGCAGCGGATGTGCCCCCCCCCCTACTTTTCTTTCCGAGGATAATTAGTCTTACTGGAAGGGTCTAGGACCTGTTGTGCCGCTACTGCTGGATCCAGATATATACTGTTGTCGTTGTCTGACCAAGTTAGGTCTTTTAGGTAAAAAATTTGAAAATGTGTTTTGAGTTTTCCAGTGATAAGCTTGCATGATTTGGTCCACCGAAACCCCACCATAAAAGGCCTTAGAGGCCACAAAGGCCCTCATGTCATGCGCTTTAACTTTGACCAAGTTCAAGGACTGTTGGTCTGCTTGTTTGTTATTTAATAAGGTAGAATAGTTTGTTTAACCTCTCAGGTCTTTGGTTTGATCCAAATAGTACCTCAGGCCCGAACTGGACGTAGGATCCTGTCTTCTTTGAATTGTCTATCCACGATGGTAGTCAAAGCAGGGATAGTCACCGGAGACACACTTGACAACCTTCTCTTGCTAGTTGGTTTTTGACTACATAGTCTGAAGAGGAGAACAAAACTACCTTTCCCATTGGCCTAGATTAGATACTTTGTTTGCAACCCTGGTACGAATTTCGCTGCAGCGCTTGCCGGAGGCCAAAGCTAGCAAGAAAGCAGTTTTGAGTGCAAGATGTTTGAGGTCTGTGTTTTTCATGGGCTCAAAAAAGGGTGCTTCGTGAGCTCATTAAGAAACAGAAAAGTTCCACTTCGGGAGATTCCTGGAACTTTTGGGAAGATCCCTGTGAAAACTAGGAAGTAACCTGTTAAGGTCAAAGCTTTGAGAAATATGGAACCCTGCTGGGCCCAAGGTGTCAGCAAAGGCCGTCTTGTAACCATCAATGGTCGACAGACGCCTGTTTTGATCTTGGTACCGGTACATGAAGAAGTCTAAGACTTGTTTCACAGAGAGAGTGGAGAAATCCACCAAATTTTCTTTGCACCATTTGTCAAGTAGGGCCCACTTTGACTTGTAGATGGTCCTTGTTGATGACCTTTGAGGGGCAGCAATTTTCTCTGCCACTTTCACAGAGAAGCCTTGGAGCTGTTCACTCCTAGACACCAGGCGTGGAGGTTGAAATGTTGTGGATTGCTTTGAAACACTTGGTTGTGGGACTGTTTGAGAAGTGTTGTTGACACTGGTAAGTGGAGTGGGATGTCAGCCTGGGGCTATTACAATGAGGCAGTTGCATTGCCTGATATTGGATCACCCTACGAAGGAGAGCTGTGGGAGGGTAAGCATAAGCAGTGGGACCCGACCAGATTATGTTCAGAGCATCTATGTCCCAAGCATGTTGGTCTGGGACTGGAGATACATACAATGGAACTTTGTGGTTCAGATGAGTGACAAATAGATCTGCATGAGGAATGAACCACTTGACAGAACTGTTTGAACATCTGCAGATGCAGCGATCATTCTGTTTATTGGACTGGATAAAAGGTAGGCCATCTCATTGAGCCATCCTGAAATGTGCCTGGCTCTTAAGAGTTATCTGGTAATGATGGCACCAGGTCATGATTTTCCACAGGAGAGCACGCATCTCCGAGTGTGTTACTCCTTGTTTGTTTATATAGGCTACTACTGTTGAGTTGTCTGTAGCAACCAACGCTGTTTGGTTTTGGTACTGGTCCTTGAACCTTTTCAGGGCCAGAGAAACTGCATTCAACTCTAGAACCTTTATGTGTAGCCTTTATATAACTGTCTGACCACAGACATTTTGTAGAGACTTGCTCTAAGTGAGCGCCCCAACCTTCATTCTAGGAATGTGTAAAAATTTGTACACTGTGGTCTTGGGGTAAAGGTCTGCAAACTTCATCACATTTGCCACTACTCCAGGTGACCTGAAATGGTCTCTGACCAAGGAAGGAGGAAGTCCAATGACTAAGGAAAAACTCCAGTGCTTCTTGAGGTGAAACTGAAACAGTCTCATGTGAAGGCGTCCCTCCGGGACCATCTTCTCCGTTGAGGTGAGCAACCCAGTTAGTGACATCAAACATCTTGAAGTCAAAACATGTTTTGACTTTAAGCTTAGGATCAAATCCTGAAGATTGAGCCATCTTTATGAGTGTGTTTTACAAGGGCTGAATCTAGGTGGTATTCATAGCCCACGAACGGAAACACCCAAATAGGTTTGAGTTCGGACTTCTGCTTGGGCTTTGGTGGAAGGCGATGTGAAGGTCGACTGACAGGTCTATTGACAACATCCATTCCCCTGGAATCAGAGAGGCCCTGATGGACTCTTGAGTTTCCATTTTGAAGCCTTGGTGAGGCTTGGGGACTAGAAACAGGAGATTGTAAAACCCGAGAGATTTTATATTTTCTACCCTTTCAATTACATTCATTGACAGAAGAGACTGGACAAGAGGCCAGAGCTAGAACTTTGATGGGACTTGTGTCCTGAGTGAATCAGGGGAACTCTGAATAAATTTGGATTGGGGATGAATGGTAGAACATAACCATTGGTAAGAAGGTTTAACACGTTGTTTGAGCATTTGTTGTTTGCCAGTCTCTTCTGAAAGAACGGAGGTGGACTGAAGGAGGGTTTTAAGGAGTCATTGGGATGAGGGGTTTTCATGCCCTCGTCCCCTTGTGTGGGGTCGAAAACGACCTCTGGAGCCTCTGCTACTCGATTTCTCAGTACCTGGGGAAAACGATGGTTACTGCTTGGAATGGATTGACCCCATAGGGGTGTTTCCTGTAGGAGCCTCTGGTTGTGGTGGGGACTGTGAAAGGGCTGACTTGACAGGGTCTAAACCCTAAGTGTTTTTACGGGTGCCTTGGGGAGGAACTCTTGTCCTTCCTTAACTAATTGTGATTGGAACAAAGGAGAAGAACAGAATTGGGAGCTCTTAAGTTCTTAAGATCTGGTATCTCCCAGGTGAGGTTGAAGGTGGGTCATTTCAGCCTCGTGTCTGATAAGCAATGAATTCACCATAGTGTATAAGTCTCTCTGGAGAAGTGGGTTAAGGCCTTACTTGACAGGATCCTCTTGTACAGGATATCTAGTCACAAATTTTGTTTGGTTTTTTTTTTGCACCCTTGAATCTGAGTTTTAGCCAAAAATTAAGGGTACAGAGATTTTGCCTTGTCTGAAGCTCAAACATATGGGCCCCAGAGAGACTAGGGGAGATACAGATTTTGAAATCTTGTAATTTGTCCTCAAGGTTGTTCCAAGTGTACTGTAGCCCCAGTGGAACCAGGGGATGGTTAGTACTTGGGTGATTATAAGTCAAGCTGTTGGTTTGGACCAGGCTTCAAACATCCAACTGCTCAGATGGTTAAAACTCGGGTGAAAAGGCTAGTCTGTAGGTTGGATCAGGCTTCAGATCCAGGATCTACCGCCACTGGGAATTGTAGTGTTTCTATAATAGATTCCTGGAATCTCCCAATTTATTGCTTCTAGAAGTTTAAAGAAAAATGACCATTTCTTTTTTAATTGAAGCAAAATTGGAGACAAGGCAGGCATTACATAAACCAATGTTTACGTTTGTAACTGCCCTGCCATTGTGCATTAAATATTCGTCTATTTTACAAAGACATTGTACATAAATATTTTAAATGCTTTATATGATCATATTTGTATCAAATCTATGTTGGATCTTTAACAAAATGCAGAGAAAAGAGGGACGACTTTTTATTGCCAACCAAGGTCTCCCTAACACCATAGGGAGACCTTAATTTTGCAAGCACCTGCTGTCTAGACCAAAACGATTTTGAACAAGGACTCATACTTAATTTTATATTTTAACCCTTAAACTGGTCAAATAATGTAGCAGATTGGGAATAAAATATTTTATTTTATTACTTTTATTTCGACAGGTAAAAGTCCTGCAATAAGCTACATACACAGTTTGTAGTCTCTCAGCACATGCTGTCTAGATGATGTCACCAAAGGCAAAAGGGGTTTCCCAGGGATTGCCCTTGGAGTGAGTTTCCGTGCTTTATTTCATATTTTAACCCTTAAACTGGTCAAATAAGGCACAGATCCTGTAAATAAGCTACAAATACGAGTCGCTGTCATCCCCTTATTTTTCTTTACAACATGAACCTGGAAGTGTATTTAAGTTGTAAAATATGTTCTGTGAATTGTCAGAAAATAAAAATTCTATGTTATGAAATAAAGAAACTGATGTAGTTTCAATATCCAATGATAAGTATATCCATTTAAAATATAAACTTCTTTCCTTGCAATAAAATTGCTAGGTAAATTAAATTTTTATAAGTTAATACCCTATCCAATGGACAATAGCTTATCCGGTCGGCGCAGACCGGCCCGCCAAACATCAGAAAAAGACGTCCTGTGTCTCCACCGGCTAGACCGGTCCAATGCTGTGCACTCGCCAGGTGGCGTGTGGTACTTCCTTCCTGTCTAGACAGCATGACGTCATAGCATCTTTTTCGTTGTCTAAACCATTAGACCCCTAGTAAGCTGATAGCGGGGTCGGTGGGAGGGTCTTGTGTGTCCATTGGATAGGGTATTAACTTATAAAAATTTAATTTACCTATTAAATTTGCAATTTTATTGCGTTAATACATCCTATCCAATGGACAATAGCTGAATAACTACCGCTTGGTCGGCGGGTAAGTTACTAGGGACTTGTGTGAACTCATGATAGAGATAATGAAAAACTCCGTCTTGAAGCCTGGGTAGACCTTGCAGTCAAAAAACCCCTAAGGCTCTGGTCGAATATCATCATCCGGTTAACCGGACTGGAACCGTCAGAGTCGACCTTGCCCCCCCCCCCCCCCCCCCTTTTTAACAGACCTGCTCTGAGGTAGGGGAAGAGAGGGATGAGTTCAGTCCCATAGAAGTAAGACTCCCGGAGGAAGTACCTGAGAAGATTTTTTTTTTTTTTTTTTTATATACTTCTTAACTAAAGGTGCAATATATACAGATGTGTCACTCCCCTCTAAATATCAGTCCGTTGGTGGGTCTGCTGAGCAGCCACGACCGGACCGAGATGGTAGAGCTCTGAATCAGCCCAGGCCACATCCTTCAGATAGAATTGGGTGAAGGTGTTGTGAGATTTCCAGTGGCAGGTTGATAAAATCTGCTCCAAGGAGACTCCGGATTGGAAAGCCTTGGAAGCAGCGAAGGCCCTGACATCATGGGCTTTGACTTGATGTAGGGTGTGGGCCTGGTGATCAGAGAGCTCATAGCACAAGATCACAGTCTGTTTGATCCAAGAGGAGATAGTGGCAGGTGAAATGTCTTTGTCGAAACCTTTCTTGAAGGAGACAAAAACCAGTTGCTTGTCCTGCCTTATGTCTGAAGTTCTGTCCAGATAGTAGCGCAAGGCCCTGATCGGACAAAGGGATCTATCAGACTTGAGGGATCTATCCAGAGTAGGTGCCAGGGCTGGTATGACCACTGGGGCTACACTTCCCGGGCCCTCCTTGGCCAGCTGGTTCTTGGAAAGAAAGCTGGGGGATGGAAATAGAGACACCTTGGACCAGTCAGACTGGTGTCGGATGTTCTTATGTTGCCATGCATGAATCTCACTTCTTCTTTTACCCGAGCCCAAGGCTAACAGGAATACAGTTTTGAAGGTCAAATGCTTCAGTGATGCCTCTTTCAGAGGTTCAAAAGGAGCCTTTGTCAGTTGGTGTAATACTAGGGAGAGGTTCCAGGAGGGTATTCACCTGCGCCCTTTGGGTCTATCTCTGTGGAAACTTTCCAAGAGGCGAGTGAGATTATCATCTTTACTGATATTGACTGTTGTGTCACCTAGCTTATCAGCAATGGCAGACCTGTATCCATTGATGGTACTGGGCTGAAGCTTCTTGTCCTCAAAGAGGTACATAAGGAAGTCAGCGACCGACTTTATAGGTGGTGACTCGAAGTCCACCTGATTAGAGACACACCACTTCTTAAAAATGGTCCACTTTGCCTCATAGACTGATCTGGTTGATCTTCTTTGAAGAGCCTCAATTCTTGCTGCCACTGCCTCAGAGAAGCCCTGCTCCTTGATCTTTGTGGCTCTAGGAGCCAGGCATGGAGATTTAGGTTGGTCAGATTTCTGTGAGGGATCTGATTGAATGGTTGTGTTAGCAGATTGGGCAGGATGGGCAGGCTGAGAGGGACCTGGCTGGACATGTTCACCAAGTCCCAAAACCAAGGCATGTTGGGCCACCCCGGGGCAATCAGAACGAGTCTCTTGCACGGGGAGTCCAGAAGCTTCTCCACCACTTTGCCCAATATGGCTGTCGGTGGAAAGGCGTATGCATCCAGGTCCTCCCAAGGCAGAGTGAGTGCATCTACTGCTACTGCCAGGGAGTCCGGTACCGGAGAGACAAACTGAGGTAATTTGTGATTGAACCTGGTGGCAAACAGGTCTATTTGAGGCCGGTGCCACCGGATGCATATCTGTTGGAAGACTTCCGGAAGGAGGGACCACTCTGTCTGGATGGTATGACCCAGCCTGGACAGTTTGTCGGCTATCACATTTAAGTGGCCTGGAATGTGTCGAGCTTGGAGGGTTACTTGTCGCTGGGAACACCAGGTCAAGATTCTCCACAGTAGGGCACACAGTGGGCCCGACCTCATTCCTCCTTCCTTGTTTATGTAAGATACTACTGTAGTATTGTCGGTTGCTACTAGAACTACTTTTCCTACACAGAGATCTTGGAACTCTTTCAATGCTAGGAAAACTGCTTTTAGTTCTAGAAGGTTTATGTGCAGTTTGCTTTCTGGTATCGACCAGGAACCTCTTGTAGTAAACTCGTTTAAGTGAGCGCCCCACCCTTCTTTTGATGCGTCTGTAAAAATTTGCAGAGCATGCCTTACTGGGTGTAAAGGCTGGCCTTGAAGAACCTTGTCTTCTTCTAACCACCATCGTAAGTGTGGGTGCAGGGACCTTGGTAGAGGGATAATCTTTTTCAGAGATTCTGGTACCCTCCAATTGTTTTTGAGGTGCCACTGTATAGGTCTCATGTGTAGTCTGCCGAGGTGAACCTGTTTTTCTGTGGCTGTAAGAAGGCCTATCAAGGACATGAGCTGTCGGACCGGACAGGTCGGTAGTGATAGAAGTGCCTGTATCTTGTCCTGAAGGCTTTGCCACCGGTCTGGGGTCGGTCTCACCCGGCCGGACCTGAGGTCGAACTGGTAACCGACGATGTCGAATACTTGTTTGGGTTCCAGTTCTGATTTCTCTAGATTCACTAGCCAACCGAGGTTCTGGCACATCTGGACCAGAATTTGGGTATGTTGGAGACAAAGGTGTTGAGATCTGGCTCTCACCAACCAGTCGTCTAGGTACTGGTGGATTCTTATACCCTTGTGTATGGCCATCAGTTTCACCTCTTTGGCTAATACAGTGAACTCCATGGGCGCTGTGGACAGACCGAAAGGCAATGCTTTGAACTGGTAAGTCTGGCCCTGGACATGAAAACGTAGATATTTTCTGGATTGTTCCTGTATCGGTATGTGAAAGTAGGCATCTTTGAAGTCTACTGAGGTGACCCACTCTCCTTGCTGGAGAGATGTTCTGATGGTTTCCGGTGTCTCCATTTTGAACTTGTCCACTTTGAGGAAAACGTTTAAGTTGCTTAGGTCCAGTATTGGCCTCCATTTGTTGTTGGGTTTTGGGACTAAGAATAGTCGGTTGAAGAATCCTAGTGATCTTGGATTTTGAACTCTTTCTACCGCTTTTTCTATAAGCTGATGTAATGCCTCCAACAGGTAGCTGTTCCTGTGGGGATTGACATACCGGCTTATGACTGTAGGGGATCGTGTGAGTTGGGGGCGGATCCGGAAGGGGAGGGAGTAACCCTCTCTCAGGATTTGAACTACCTTCGGACCGGCCCCTAGATTTAGCCAAGTTTTCCAAAAACTTTGAAGTCTGGCCCCTACAGGTGGATTTTGTGCAACATTGGGGACATTTACTACAGGTTGGACAACAGACAATTGAGTGACACAAGAAACACTGTTCACATATTTTAATTTGTAATTTCTTGGTATCTGACACTCCGACTGCCCGGGACTTAACTCTTTCTTTTGCGAGTGCCCGGGCGCAGAAGGTACACTTTTTGCAACATGACAATTTACAAAGTTCAAAGTCTTTTCCTGTAGTACACCCTGGTTCCGGGCCAGCAGTCCTTGGCATAAACTGTGATTGTCATTTATATGACTGCTGGCCCTTGGCTGGTCAGGAGGAATAATAAGAGGCCTTGCCTCTACTCTTCTTTTGTCCCCTGTTGCTTCCTATGTTTTTCCAGGCAGGGCGGTCGGACTTTCTATAATCAGAACGTTTGTCTTGTCTTTCATATGGGTGGAAGCGTCCTTTCTTACCTGACTGTACTTGCCCTTTACTCTCAAAATTTGCAATGTTTTGTTCGGCCTGTTTCAACACGGCATCAGGAAAGAGAGTGGAGATGTGAAGCGGCCCAGTACGTAAGGCGGCCAGAGTATCCGGTTTGATTCCCATTTTGAGGTGAGAAAGGTAGGCATCACGTCTTGTGAGAGTTGTGTTGGCCACTGTAACAAAAACAAAGTCAGTTAAATGTTCAAACGTCTTGGCCAGAGACTGTGTGATGCTTGAATTGAAGTTAAGAAGAAACTGAAGTTCATCTGAAGCTTGCGACACCCTTTCTGAAGACTTGCCCTTACTCAAATCTGACTTCACAACCTTGAGGTGAGTCTGCATGCTATCTTGAACTTTATACAGGCACCTGTTGAAGGCGGTCGCTTGGTTGCAAATGATAGAGGCTTCGCGGGCTGACTTCTCCCAACGCCTCAGATTGTCCTGAGATATCTGTCTGGAGGGTGGAGCTGTTAATGCAATACCGGCCGCTTTGGCAATGCGGCTATATGTGCTATTGACTTTTGATGCGTCCGTACTCCAAGTATGAACTGTCTTTGCATCCTGATCCCCTGAAGGTCGGTTAGGAACAAAATTGTACCATTTAGCCTGAGACTTAGGGGCGCGGACAAATTGATCTTTCAGCAATCCGCCTGCCTCTGAGCTACGCGAAGGGTATCCCTCTGTGAGTGTGAGGTTTAATTTACCCATCTTATTACAGAGCCACTCGTCTGTAGGCATGGACACTGCAATTTTCCCTGTTGGCTGAGCCTTGGGACCGGCAAAAGGGTTGTCTTCTGATTTAGAGGCCACTGTGTCTACTTCAGGGATGGACCCCACCCCATGAACGATCTGATTCCACTCATGGTTTCCCTATAGTTTTGTTCCTCTGATAGGGTCAGATCTGGATCAACAGTAGAGGCGTCAGGGTCTTGTTCGGACAATTCTCCCTCCTCAACGAACAGTTCCACAGGGGGACGGTCAGAGAGGTCGCTGTCAGATTTGTGTCCATTGAAGAAGTGCTCTGTCTTCTTGCGGGGACAGATGAAGACCTGCTGGGTACCTGCTGAGAGATGGGTGAGTCGGTACCTGCCAGATCTGGTTGGTCGGTGGACACCCTTCCGGTGGTCGATTTGCTGGTTGACTTGGAGGCAGTCTGTGTAAAACCAGGCAAATCTGAAGATTTGGAGTTGTCCGGTCGGTGTTGGTCGGTAGCTGGCTTGATAAAAGGCTTTGAAGAAACAACCGAACTATGAGGTGGTGAGTGTGTAGGAGTGACTTTCACTGTTGAAAAGGTCGGTTCTGGTTTATCCAAAGATTTCGCTAACAGCAGCGCCTCTAGTCGATTAAAGCGTTCAGACCATTTCTGGTCTAACTGGTTTATCTTTGAATCCTGAGAGGATTTGTGAGATTTGGAAACCGACTTAGCCGGCTTGTCAGCTGAAGGTTCTTTGGATGTATGTGGGTTAGGTTTATCCACACTTGCTTTCTTTTTCTTCTCAGAACTTGAACCAGGGGACTTCACAATCCCTTGATCGTCCACTACTCCCACTACCGTCACAGAGGACGGGTCTATGAGAGAGGAACTGACGTCCTGTTTAGGGGTTTCAGCAGTCTTCTTAGAATCACGCTTTTCTTTTTTGAGTCTATAAGAAGGCGTAGAAAGTTGGGTGCGCTGCTCTTCAGTAAGAGAGTTGCAAGCATTACAGTCGTTATGGGATATACACGGGTCTGAACCCTTACCTTTTTCCCTGCACCTTGCACAGAAATTATGGCTATCAAATCCCGCCATGATGTGTCCACAGCTTCCGTGTTTCTGGCTAGGTGAAGACATTGTAACTGATAAAAACTGAGTCCATAAAGGTCTATAAGCACCCCGTAATAAAATAAAGTCACTAAATAGACACACTCTGTAAAATAGGTAGTAAAATAATAAAAAGTTCCACTGGCAGAAAAATTCCGTGTACACAGCATGTGCGCCAAACGAAAAAGATGCTATGACGTCATGCTGTCTAGACAGGAAGGAAGTACCACACGCCACCTGGCGAGTGCACAGCATTGGACCGGTCTAGCCGGTGGAGACACAGGACGTCTTTTTCTGACGTTTGGCGGGCCGGTCTGCGCCGACCGGATAAGCTATTGTCCATTGGATAGGATGTATTAACGCAATAAAATGCACATTTACATTCGCGGCCAATGAGAAAGGAATGGGATCATGCAGTATTTCACAACCGAGCTCACCTCCCTGTGAGGCATCAGCCAGTACTAGACGTCTATTTTTCTTGGACGTTGGCCGGGGCCTGCGGCCATCCAAGATCAGCATTCAGTTCCACATGGTAAGCTATTGTAGAGCAATAAAACTATAGACTTATTCTGTATAAATCAAATACACTTGACAATTAGCGTAAGTCCTCTCATTTGGGTTGTTCAGAAAAACTTACCCTCCCAATGTTGACTATAACTCGTCCTGTGTCCTCTCGTATCTTTTTTGACTGGTAATTCTTGCCGAGTGAAAATTGTCTGACTATGGCTTCTATATCTGTGGAAACTGTCCCTTATGTTGTGATAAGAAAAATATAATCATCATGTCACACAGTACTGAATGATGTTTTAGATTATACTGCAGTAGACCTTCTATTACACAACATATTGACAAAGGAAAGGATTGCTTTAGTATGTATATTGTATAGTTGCAACTTATATTCAGTTAGGTATCTTCTTTATTATATTACTCTATGTGCTATTTCTCTCATACTGACTGCACAAGCACAGCTAAGAATCTAGTGACTGACATTCCCCAAACTGAAAGACAGAGTCTCAGTGATCACTATTTATCAACATCCCTGAGGATCTGTTGCCTGCAACTGGGGACAGGTCCCAATGATAAATGACTACAATTTCAAGTGGCCATCTGAGCCACAACGTATCTACCTATACCTGAGATCAAACCCAGGTCATCTGTGTTCCAAAGTAAGTATGTTACCCACTAGGCCATAGTAGCAGATAATATAATATTTACAAAGTAAAAGAGATGACCAGTTCTCTCCTGTTCTCTGCGGACCTATGGTAATGGCCTTTTTCTCGAAATCTAGGACGAGAAACAATAGGTTTTTCTTGGAGTGCCTTTGAATCCATTATTATGACAAAAGCACCAAAAAGTTTTTAAATCTAAAATATATTTTTCTTAAAATGGGGAATTGTTTGAAGAGTAGACATGTGTTCATAACGATAAATATTCAGAGTGATATTAGTTTGAACAGTAGAGGCTTTTCTAGTTTATGACTGATATTTGGATGAATCAATACTACTGAATAGGCCGACCTTTGATTGATTCTCTTATATTATCATAATACTGGATTGTTAACTCTGTGTATCATGGAGTGAAAGATGAAGCCTCAATACCAGTAAACCCATAAAGACTATTTATGACTAGAAAACAAGTTGGAGCACATAAACAAATGCAAGCCAAAGAGCATGAAACAGAGTGTAATTTATTGGTACGTTAAAGAATGACTATCTGTGTAAACACACAAGGTCAACAGTGACATACATAAAAATACAAATTGTATATATCTACTTTGTAAATGCCATTCCAGCCATTTCAGCCAAATAAAACCAGATATTGTACCATGATACAGCATATAAAATATAAACAAGCAATCAGTGCCCATGAATGGGCTCTGTGTCAGCTGACTTTGTGTTTTCAGCTTCAGTGTACTAGTGAAAGTAGAAAAGGACATATCTGAAAGTAGCTATTGCTCAGCAATGCAAAGAGCTTCAGCCAAAAAGTAGATGAAAAACATATTTCAAGAAAATACTGTAAATGCAATAGTTTTCAAGCTACAAGTGATTTATTTAACAGTGATAACCTCAAAGTAGCTATTACTCAGCTAGGCAATGAGCTACAGGTCTGCAATTTTACTATGTTATAGCTGATCCAAAAGTAGGCGAATAACATATTTAAACAAAATACTCTAAATGCAATAATTTTCAAGCTACAACTGATTAACTAAACAGTGAAAACATGAAAGTTATTTCGCTTAGCTATGCAATGAGCTATAGGTCTGCAATTTTACTGTGTTACAGCTGACCTAAAAAGTAGGTGAATAAGATATTTTAACAGAATACTGTAAAAGCCATAGCTTTCAAGTTACAACTGATTTACTCAACAGTAAGAAACTCAAAGTAGCTTTTACTCCGTTATGCCATGAGTTACAGGTCTGCAATTTTACCATGTTACAGCTGACTCAAAAATAGGTGAATAAGATATTTAAAGAAAGTACTGTAACTCCAATAGTTTTCAAGCTACAACTGATTTACTCAACAATGAGAACCTCCAACTAACTATTACTCAGCAATGCAATGAGCTACAGGCCTACAATTTTACTATGTTATAGCTGACTCAAAAGTCTATGAATATCATATTTACACAAAATACTCTAAATGCAATAGTTTTCAAGTTACAAGTGAGAACCTCAAAGAAGCTATTGCTCAGCTATGCAATGAGCTACATGTCTGCAATTTTACTATGTTATAGCTGACCCAAAAGTGGGTGAATAACATATTTAACAAAATACTGTAAATGCAATAGTTTTCAAGTTACAAGTGATTTTACTCACTATGGAAGGTACTGAAAAGTCAGAAAGTACCTATTACTTGGTTAGCTATTGGGATACACTCCCAATGTTGTCACTGACAATGTTGTAGCTATGAAAATAGTAGCTGAAGATGTTTTAATAAAATGCTCTAAATGCAATAATTTTAAAAATTAACAATAATTAAGAAGATTAAAGATTTTTAATTAAAAAAGATCCAGGCCTGATACTCCCACAAGTGTATCTTCTTTTGGCCTTGTACATATATGCACGATAATAGAAAAATATCTTCAATAGTCAATGAGAAAATTGGGTTAAAGTGTTGAAATTTTCACACTTTGGGTGGCGGTACCTCGCTTCCAACAGCTCTGGGGAACAGACAAACAGAGAGCTCTGCATTGCTATGAACAATTATCACCCTCGATAGATGAGGTACCTTTCAAAAGTAACAGCATACCTCTGGGCCTTGTACTTTTGGAGGAGAAGTTGTGGACGAGGACCCCACTGAGTGATGCCATAAAAAAAGCCCCCTTTATTTCAGAAATTACAGTGTATATTTAATAATACATATTACTTTAATTAATTCAAATGCATTCCTCTGTAAAATGATGTGTGGACAGTTCATATGTTAGTAACATACAAGTACCTGCTTTTTTGTTTGGAAATCGGTCTCGTAATAGCTTCCGAATGGCTCCAAGCTCTGGTAACATTTCCATTGTGCAAACTAAATGGTTGAAGTCTTCAAATCTAATTTCCTTGTTTTCAAACTGTGAAAATAAATAATTCAAGCATTTTTTTTCAAATTGAAGCAACATACATAATTTCAGTAAAATGTTGAAACAACTTCATACAGCAAAACAACAGAGAGTCAATCTGTACAATGTATTAACCTGGAAAGCATATCTTTACATATAGGTATATGTAACTAAAGCTCAGACTTTTTTTCTTTTAATAAAATACATGTATGTACATGCTTTTGTTGAGAGTACCTAGCAGTAGTGGATACATTGTTTATCGATATTAGAAATATTTACTGGTTAGGGACAGCGTTGCCAATATCGATGTCCAAAGATGTATATCAATATCGCCATTTTAAGTAAGACCGTAAACAAATCTGAAGAAATTATATACTTTTATCTCATGTTTTGTTGTTTTTGATGAAAACTGTCATGTTTTGATTTGGTAAAGTTGACTTCCTGTTAGCAGTTGGGGATATGCTAAAACAAAAATGTTTTCGGTATCCCGGATTCAAACTATTTAGTAAACAATCTCAGCCTCCCGATATCAGCCGATATTGAAATATTTTTGCATTCATTATCGATATCAACAAAGCTAAGCAATTTACTATCACTACCAAGCAGGTGGGGTAAGTTTTTAAAATATACTTATCAATAGAAGAGCTGTGAAAAAAACATGCTCAAAATCTCCTAAAAAACAAAAAACCATCACTGATCCCTAAATTTTAAAGGCACTATTAGATTCAGGAGCTTAATAGGGAGATTAATGAACCAGTTGTTGACTAATAAAAGGTCAGACAGGAAGTTGTTAAATAAGTTGTTGACTAATAAAAGGTCAGACAGGAAGTTGTTAAATAAGTTGTTGACTAATAAAAGGTCAGACAGGAAGTTGTTAAATAAGTTGTTGACTAATAAAAGGTCAGACAGGAAGTTGTTAAATAAGTTGTTGACTAATAAAAGGTCAGACAGGAAGTTGTTAAATAAGTTGTTGACTAATAAAAGGTCAGACAGGAAGTTGTTAAATTTTCAAATCCCTTCAAAAAGAGTCTTGGGTGATTATTTAGTTTAATAATATGTATGTTTATGAGGTTGAGACAATGGGCTATACATATCTGGTATTAATGGATAGCTTTATTCAATGTTACTTGACGGATTGATGCTGTATTGCACAATATTGACCAAAAATCATGAAAGTGACAGTGAATATGTTGGTTAACATGAAAAAAGAGATGCTACACGTACAGCTTTGATGATATCCACTCCCCCTGCAATGTAAGCTCCCGCTCTCTCAGCCAGATCCTTCTCATCCTGTGTCTGCAAAGACAGGAGTATTGGTTGTATGTATTACCTCTACAAATCTTAAATCATGTTGCAAATCATATTACAAGCTTAAACTGCTGGTCAGTAATGGTCGGGTGATTAGACGTGTGGTTGATATTTCTATGGTTCTACAAGATTTACCTTTACAGGATGCAACTGTACTTGGTTGTTTTCCAAAGGAAGGGCTGAGTACCAGCTAGTTTCATATAACAGTGTACCAAGAGGAATAATGTAGAGGATTCAGACGTCCACTATTGAAACATTAATTCTTACTTTAGAATTTCTAAGATGCCTCTGTTTCACTCTTTTAAGTTAGCTTCCCAGTGGCCCCAGCAGCACTCTTATTGGTCATATGACATATCATTTCAGTTGTGAAGGAGCATAATTGTGATAATCACAGGCATTGGTTCCAATTTTCGAATATATTCAAAAAGCTTAGTGAGTATTTCTATCCCAAGTAGTCCTGACGTATCTTTGTGGTTGTACACTACATACAACTTATTGTTTTGGTGCTATGACCTATCATTAATGTGCTACAATGTATCTCTTCAGTGTTTCACCTAATCTTGTGCACCCTTCTGGAGCCAAGTAATCTGGTCCTATGAGTGATCCCTTCAGTTGTAGAATTTATTTTTCAGTTAGCACAAATCCCGTGTCTAACAGGATTTCCCACTCCATTTCAACAGGATTAGTAGTAGCCTAGAAGGAACCACCCAAGTTGTAAATAGGCTAGTTCTGATGCCAAATCATGTTTATGGAGCCAAGGGATCACACATACCAGTGATAGCATAATTAGCAATGACTAAAGTTTACCAAAACTCAGTTAAGTGACTCTAGTTAAAAAATCCAATATGGAATTTTAAAATTTTGGAAAATTATGTTCTAGCAAGTGGTTTGTCTTCCTTTTATGATACTCTAATTTTTCCTGCCTTTTCTACACCAGCAATTAACAAGGTCATTTTTACATAATACAGGGAAAATGTTAGAAATGGCAAAGCTACTCCAAAGAAGGCCAAGTATAAGAATTTCAGTGAGCAGTACCTTACAAATGGCAACAATTGTATTTTCTGTCTGATCTTCAAACTGATGTGGCAACACAACTGTGTTCTTTATTCCCTGCATAAACTTGGTCTGAAAAAAAAAATAACATACAAGCACAAGAGTTTTACATGCAGAAGTTCAAACAGTTAATATCTCATCACGAGTGAGTAACAAAGGTCTGCAATACATATACCTACTTACTAAGCAACAAATCTTTCTTCATATATCGCATGCTTCTTTTGTTAAATATGACACAGATATAGTTTGATGTTTCAAAGCCTTATTGCAATGCGTTATGTAAGCTATGATGAGTTGTAATCAACAAAAAATGGAATAACATAGTAAATTTAACATGAACTCAGTTGTAAGGTGGTGCATTTTATTGTGAAAAGTGATACTTCAATATTCATTTAATCTTTATTGCTATGAAAATTGAAAATAAAGATTAAAATAGATATTGGCAACAATATTTTCAATTTAATACCACCTCTAATTCTAAGGACCTGGGACTGGTTTTAAAAAAGGACTTGACCTGGTATTAGACTTAAAGTTAAAGTTAAGACTTTTGTATGAAACTCAGGCTAAATCTGTGGTTTTAGACTTAACAGATTCCACAAAGCAGATAATTCTAAGGTTGGGCTAAGTCTCGGGGTTTTGGTTAAGTCTACCATAGAGTGGGTTTAACATTTGTAAACAAAGACTTGGCCGCCATTAACTTTTTCCACTTCACTAATTGAAATTCCTGAAAATAAAATAATAAACATATACAAACTTCCCTAAATTAGCTTTTGGGTGTTTATATGTGGTTACAACGTTTTTCATCAAAAACAGCATTTTTTTCAAAGATAAAATATGTCAAACAAAGCAAATATGTATCTATTAGTACATTTTGAATTGAAATAACGGGTCAAATGACATAGAAAACCACTTTGGTTATTTTGATAAGCTGGGACTGGGCTTAGTTACCCCTTTGTGAAGTTATTTAAGCCCCAGACATAACCAAGACATAGGTTCAAATTTAAGTCCCAGAATTAGCTTCAGTCCAGTCTAAGTGTAAGACCATTTGTGAGTCTGATGTCTGATATTTGTTTCTATTTAACTGAGTCATAATAATAACAATAATAATAACAAGGCCACTGCCGCAGCATGTATCTCCCGCCTGGAATCAGTAATAATGGAGAACTAAATGAGATAAGGGCTTTATAGTAAGATAACCCCACTTGACATTGAAGAATGGGTCAAAGGTAAAAGTCAGCAGTCTCAGGCCTTTACTTCCTTTAAGTTGTTTTCACATTTGGAACCCCTATTAGCAATGATAAGGGAGATATAAGGCCTTTTTAATAGGATAATCCCATTTAACATGTGATAAGACAGCCATTTTGGCTTCGAAACTAGGTCAAACTAGAGGATCGCTCGCAAAAAGAAAAAGATAATGTTTTTGCATAGCAAAAACAAAGCGTCCCGAAAAGGATATAAAGGTGAGTGCTAAAGTATTAAGAAAATGCTTCGTTTCTAGCCTTATACTGTTGTGGCAACCAAAGTCAGCGCAGTCTGCTCTATCTAGCACGATTTTCAAGATATAAGCATTTTTGTGTTTTGCAAAAAAATTAAAAAATTAAAAATGTCCGCTATATTTGGCGAGACCAAAATATTTTGAAAATTGGCATGGGTACTCTGCAGAGATACTCAGCAGGTCAAAAATTTTGTTGAGTTCACTCCATATAGCACGGTTTCCGAGATATAAGCATTTTTGTGTTTTGCAAAAACTTTGAAAATTCAAAATGGCCACCATTTTTGGGGAGACAAAAATTTTTGTCAAGACCACTGCCGCGGTGTGTATCTCCCGCCGAGCATTAAAGCAGAAGAAATAGCCTTTCCGAGATATTCACAATTTTTCATTTTCGTGTGTGAAAGCTCTTCCAAAAGTAGGTGAATGAGTTATTTGAGAAAAATTGGCTATCTGCAATACTATTAAGAGATAATTCACATTTACTCATTTTGAGTAGGTGAATAATTATCTATGGGTCTGAAACTTCACAGAGTGAAAGCTCTCCCAAAAGTAGGTGAATGAGTTATTTGATAAAAATTGGCTATCTGCAATACTTTTAGAGAAAATTCGCATTTACTCATTTTGAGTAGGTGAGTAATTAGCTATGGGTCTGAAACTTCACCATGTGAAAGGTCTCCCACAAGTAGATGAATGAGTATTTGATAAAAATTGGGTATCCGCAATACTTTTACAGATAATTAGCATTTACTCATTTTGAGTAGGTGAATAAATAGCTATGGGTCTGAAACTTCACAGAGTGAAAGCTCTCCCAAAAGTAGGTGAATGAGTTATTTGAGAAAAATTGGCTATCTGCAATACTTTTAGAGATAATTCACATTTACTCATTTTGAGTAGGTGAATAATTAGCTATGGGTCTGAAACTTCACCAAGTGAAAGCTCTGCCAAAAGTAGGTGAATGAGTTATTTGAGAAAAATTGGCTATCTGCAATACTTTTAGAGATAATTCGCATTTACTCATTTTGAGTAGGTGAGTAAATAGCTATGGGTCTGAAACTTCACAGAGTGAAAGCTCTCCCAAAAGTAGGTGAAAGAGTTATTTGAGAAAAATTGGCTATCTGCAATACTTTTAGAGATAATTCGCATTTACTCATTTTGAGTAGGTGAGTAAATAGCTATGGGTCTGAAACTTCACAGAGTGAAAGCTCTCCCACAAGTAGATGAATGAGTTATTTGATAAAAATTGGGTATCCGCAATACTTATACAGATAATTAGCATTTACTCATTTTGAGTAGGTAAATAATTAGCTATGGGTCTGAAACTTCACCATGTGAAAGCTCTCCCAAAAGTAGGTGAATGAGTTATTTGAGAAAAATTGGCTATCTGCAATACTTTTAGAGATAATTCGCATTTACTCATTTTGAGTAGGTGAGTAATTAGCTATGGGTCTGAAACTTCACCAAGTGAAAGCTCTTTGGGATAGCTGCTCTGCAGAGATACCCTGTGGGTCAAAAATTTCGTCGAAATCGCTCTATCTAGCACGGTTTTCGAGATATAAGCATTTTTGTGTTTTGCAATTTTGCGAAATAATTCGAAAATTCAAAATGGCCGCCATTTTTTGCGAGAAATTTTTTTTTTTGAAAATTGGCATGGCTACTCTGCAAAGATACCCTGTGGGTCAAAAATTTCGTCGAAATCGCTCTATCTAGCAGGGTTTTCGAGATATAAGAATTTTTATGTTTTGCAATTTTTGCGAAAAATTCGAAAATTCAAAATGGCCGCCATTTTTGGCGAGAGAAAATTTTTTTGAAAATTGGCATGGCTACTCTGCAGAGATACCCTGTGGGTCAAAAATTTCGTCGAAATCACTCTATCTAGCCCAGTTTTCGAGATATAAGCATTTTTATGTTTTGCAATTTTTGCGAAAATTCGAAAATTCAAAATGGCCGCCATTTTTGGCGAGACAAAATTTTTTTCAAAATTAGGATAACTACTCCGCAGAGATACCCTGTGGGTCAAAAATTTCGTCGAAATCGCTCTATCTAGCACGGTTTTCGAGATATAAGCATTTTTGTGATTGCAATTTTTGCGAAAATTTCGAAAATTCAAAATGGCCGCCATTTTTGGCGAGAGAAAAATTTTTTGGAAATTGGGAAAACTCTCCCCAGAGATATCCTGCAGGTCAAAAATTTCGTCGAAATCGCTCTATCTAGCACAGTTTTTGAGATATAAGCATTTTTGCGTTTTACAATTTTTGCGAAAATTTCAAAAATTCAAAATGGCCGCCATTTTGGGCGAGATAAAATTTTTTTGAAAATTGGGAGAAGTACTCCGCAGAGATACCCTGTGGGTCAAAAATTTCGTCGAAATCGCTCTATCTAGCACGGTTTTCAAGATATAAGCATTTTTGTGTTTTCCTTATTTGGAAAATTCGTAATGATTAATTAATCATTAATTACTCGGCCATTTCTTAACCAATCAATGCCAAAATCTAATGATTTCCAGATTTTAATAGAATGAATGTATTTGCCAAGTTTCAGGTGAATTGATAAAATTCCTTTCAAGTTATCATCCGGACAAGCTTCCCCATCGAAAAAAGACATTTTTGGTCATGTGACCTCTCTGATTGGTTGAAATGTCACTGCAGCATATTCAAAAATATTCCCCAAGGCTACTGCCTAAACCTGCCAAATTTGAAAAGAATCCGCCTAACGGTTAGAGAGTTATAAGGAAAACAAAATGCGGAGCCGGCACAGCCGGCACAGCCGGCGGAGCCTGAAGGTCTCCCATACACAAACAAGCGTCCCTTGCGGGACGCTTAATTACTATCAGCTTAACTTTCCTGGCCATATATATTTTGCGCATATTTGATGAACCTAGCTGCAATATTTCACGTTTTAGAGCATCTTAATGAATTTTAAATAATTGGATATGGTGGCCATTTTGTTTTTCAAAATAAGGCCAAAATTTTTCTCAGACAAAACATTTGAAGGCCAAGAGTTTTAATGGTCTGAACCTGTAAGAGCAATATTAGGGGAGATAGAAGGCCTCTTAAAATGTAAATCTGATGAAGCTAGCTGGAATTTTCGACATTTAGAACAACTGTATGATTTTTAAACAATTGGCTATGGCGGCCATTTTGTTTTTCAAAATGAGGCCAAAATTTTGCATAAACATTCCTTGCAAATTTGATGAAGATGTCTTTATAAATGAATAAGATATTAAGGTTTATGCTGAAACCTGACAAACGGATGCACGGACGGATGCACAAACAGATGCACACACACATGGAAGCTGTTTACAATTTTAGACCACAGCCTTTGCTTTTCATGGTCTGTCTTTACAATCTGAAGCCACAGCACCAATAATATGGGAGAAATAAGGACGTTTTAGTGTGACGACCTTGAAGCAGGGGTCAAAGGTCAAATTCAACACATGGAAAAGGTTACCAGGCCATGACTTCGTACAAGTTGTTTTCACATTCCGAACCTCTAGGAGCAATATTTGGGGAGATATAAGGCCTTTTTAATAGGATAATCCCGTTTGATATTAAACATGCGATATGGCGGCCATTTTGTTTTTGAACTAGGTCAAATTTATTATCAGGCTAGCTTTTCTAGCCATATAGCTTTTGTGCAAATTTGATGAAGCTAGCTGGAATATTTCAAGATTTAGAGCACCTTTACGATTTTCAAACAATGAGCTATGGCGGCCATTTTGTTTTTCAAAATGAGGCTAAAATTTTTCAGAGACAGGTTTTCATAGCCATAAACATTGCCTGCAAATTTGGTGAAGATATGCAATATTTGGGGAGATATAAGACCTTTTTAATAGAATAACCCTGTTTGCCATTAAACATGCGATATGGCGGCCATTTTGTTTTTTGAAGTAGGTCAAATTTATTATCAGGCTAGCTTTTCTAGCCATATAGCTTTTGCGAAAATTTGATGAAGCTAGCTGGAATATTTCAAGATTTAGAGCGCCTTTACAATTTTCAAACAATTAGCTATGGCGGCCATTTTGTTTTTCAAAATGAGGCTAAAATTTTTCAGAGACAGGTTTTCATAGCCATAAACATTCCCTGCAAATTTGGTGAAGATATGCAATATTTGGGGAGATATAAGGCCTTTTTAATAGGATAACCCTGTTTGACATTAAACATGTGATATGGCGGTCAATTTTCGACATTTAGAACAACTGTCTGATTTTTAAACAATTGGCTATGGTGGCCATTTTGTTTTTCAAAATGAGGCCAAAATTTTGCATAAACATTCCTTGCAAATTTGATGAAGATGTCTTTATAAATGAATAAGATATTAAGGTTTATGCTGAAACCTGACAAACGGATGTACGGACGGATGCACAAACAGATGCACACACGCATTGAAGCTGTTTACAATTTTAGACCACAGCCTTTGCTTTTCATGGTCTGTCTTTACAATCTGAAGCCACAGCACCAATAATATGGGAGAAATAAGGACGTTTTAGTGTGACGACCTTGAAGCAGGGGTCAAAGGTCAAATTCAACACATGGAAAAGATTACCAGGCCATGACTTCGTACAAGTTGTTTTCACATTCCGAACCTCTCGGAGCAATATTTGGGGAGATATAAGGCCTTTTTAATAGGATAATCCCGTTTGCCATTAAACATGCGATATGGCGGCCATTTTGTTTTTTGAAGTAGGTCAAATTTATTATCAGGCTAGCTTTTCTAGCCATATAGCTTTTGTGCAAATTTGATGAAGCTAGCTGGAATATTTCAAGATTTAGAGCGCCTTTACAATTTTCAAACAATTAGCTATGGCGGCCATTTTGTTTTTCAAAATGAGGCTAAAATTTTTCAGAGACAGGTTTTCATAGCCATAAACATTCCCTGCAAATTTGGTGAAGATATGCAATATTTGGGGAGATATAAGGCCTTTTTAATAGGATAACCCTGTTTGACATTAAACATGTGATATGGCGGCCATTTTGTTTTTTGAACTAGGTCAAATTTATTATCAGGCTAGCTTTTCTAGCCATATAGCTTTTGTGCGAATTTGATGAAGCTAGGTGGAATATTTCAAGATGTAGAGCACCTTTAGGATTTTCAAACAATTAGCTATGGCGGCCATTTTGTTTTTCAAAGTGAGGCTAAAATTTTTCAGAGACAGGTTTTTATAGCCATAAACATTCCCTGCAAATTTGGTGAAGATATGTTCATAAATGAATGAGATATTAAGGTTTATGCAAAAACGTGACGAACGGACGGACGGACAGACGGACGGACAGACGGACGGACGGACGGAAGGCGTTTTATAATCTCCCGACCACGGCCTTCGGCCGGCGGGAGATAATAATAACAAGGGGGTCAGAAATGCCCCAAAAGGTGGGTTGCGCAGGCAGCAATAAGGTTAGCGACTGCTGTAATTACATTTAGAAACAAGGAAAGAAATGTTAGGTCACCCAGTTAAGGTAAATGTGTTAGACGTACTAAGAAATGTAAAATTTGTAATCTAGGTTATACTATTGTATCTATGCTATACTAAATATAGGACTGAAACTATGTAAGTATAGAGCATTAATGTACCATAATATAATATTGCATGGCACCTAATCAAAAAAGACAATTTATTACAGTAAGACATAGTATTACCATATCTACAGGATCGATGTATGGTAGATGTGTGCAGAAGAAGGCGGTGATAGTGGTCATGAACATACCAAAATATGTTCATAATTTTTAGAGAACACATGGAATTACACCAATTTCAAAAGCAACTTAGTTACGATGGTGGTCTATCTCCCTGTCAAGTTTGAATTTGATTAGACAAAGCATTTTCGAGTTAGAGTCCAGAAACGGAAATGTTGATGGACAGACAAATGGACAAAAACGGACGAACGAACAGACGGAATTACACCAATTGCGAAAGCAACTTAGCTATGATGGTGATCTATCTCCCTGTCAAGTTTGAATTTGATTAGACAAAGCACTTTCGAGTTTGAGTCCAACAACAGAAATGTTGACACACAAATGGACAAACAAACAGATGGAATTACACCAATTTTTGAAAGCAACTTAGCTATGATGGTGATCTATCTTCCTGTCAAGTTTGAATTCGATTGGACAAATCGTTTTTGAGTTAGAGTCCGGAAACAGAAATGTTGACAGACAAACGGACAGACAGAATTACACCAATTTCGAAAGCAACCTAGCTATGATATTGATCTATCTCCCTGTCAAGCTTGAATTCGATTGGACAAAGTGTTTTCGAGTTAGAGTCCGAAAACAAAAATGTTGATGGACAGACAAACAAACAAGAGGAGAGTGCCCGTGAACGGGCACTGTGTCAGCTGACTGAATGTTTTTGATTTGTGATGGTGATAATGAGGGGAAAGCATAATTATCAGGAAAAGGGCTGTACAGAAATACAGTAAATGGTAACTGAACAGCATGTTCGAAAGATATTCCGAAGCTGACAGAAGAAAAGGACAAAAAAGTTGTGCCCTGCAAATGGTATTATGAAATAAAGTAACAAGGTAATTGTTTAAGTGTAAAAAGTAGGTTAAAAATATTTAAAGAAATACTATAAATGCAATATCCTCGTTCGACCATGAAGAAGGGATCCAAAGGTCAAATCTGACCATACCAAAAGATTCCCAGCCAAAGAATTTAGGATGGTTTACCATCCCAAACCTGTCGGACCAATAATAAGTGAGTCATAGGCACTTTTTAAGTTTGGCTATCCTTGTTTGACCTTGACGGAGGGGTTTAAGGTCAAATCCGACCACACAAAAAAATTCCCAGCCCATGATTTCCTGTAGCTTGTTTACCATCCCAAACCTGTAGGACCAATAATAAGCGAGTTCTAAGCAATTGTAAGTTTGGCTATCCTCAATTGACCTTGAAGGAGGGTCCCAGGTCAAATCTGACCACACCAAAAGAATCCCAGCCCATGATTTCCTATATGTTGGTTTACCATCCCAAACCTCCAAGACCAATAATACGCGAATTATAAGCACTTTAAGTTTGGCTATCTTCGTTTGACCTGGAAGGAGGGGTCTAAGGTGAAATCCGACCACACCAAAAGATTCCCAGCCCATGATTTTCTATAGGTTGGTTTTCCATTCCAAACCTCTAGGACCAATAATAAGCGAGTTATAAGCACTTTTAAGTTTGGCTATCCTCATTTGACCTTGAAGGAGGGGTCCAAGGTGAAATCCGACCACACCAAAAAATTCCCAGCTCATGATTTTCTATAGGTTGGTTTTCATTCCAAACCTCTAGGACCAATAATAAGCGAGTTATAAGCACTTTTACGTTTGGCTATCCTCATTTGACCTTGAAGGAGGGTTCCAAGGTCAAATCGGACCATATTAACAGATTCCCAGCCCATGATTTCCTACAGGTTGGATACAATGATTTACTCAACAGTGAGAACCTGAAAGAAGCTTTGCTCAGCTATGCCATGACATAGAGGTCTGCAATTTCACTATGTTATGGCTGACCAAAACGTCTGTGAATAACATATTTAACAAAATACTCTAAATGTAATAGTTTTCAAGTTACAACTGATTTACTCAAGAGTGAGAACCTCAAAGTAACTATTACTCAGCTATGCAATGAGCTACATGTCTGAATTTTTGCTCTGTTATAGCTGACCTAAAAGTAGGTGAACAACATATTTAAGTAAAATACTGTAAATGCAATAGTTTTCAAGTTACAACTGATTTACTCAATAGTGAGAACCTGAAAATAGCTATTGCTCCGCTATGCCACGAGCTATAGGTCTGTAATTTCACTATGTTATAGCTAACCCAAAAGTAGGTGAACAATATATTTTAACAAAATACTCCAAATGCAATATTTTTCAAGTTATAGCCGATTTACTCAACAGTCAGTGCCTGAGAATAGCTATTGCTCAGTTGTGCCATGAGCTACAGGTCTGTAATTTCACTATGTTAAAGCTGACCCAAAAGTAGCTGAATAACATATTTGCACAAGTTTCTGTAAAGGCAATAGTTTAACTAATTACAACTGATTTACTCAACAGTGAGAACTTCAAAGTAGCTATTACTGAGCTATGCAATGAGCCACAGGTCTGGAACTTCACTATGCTATAGCTGACCCCAAAATAGGTGAATAACATATTGCAACAAAATACTCTAAATGCAATAGTTTCCAAGTTATAAGTGATTTACTCAACAGGGATAACCTAAAAGTAGCTATTACTCAGCTATGCCATGAGCTACAGGTCTGAAATTTTACTATGTTATAGCTGACCCAAAAGTAGCTGAATAACATATTTATACTAAATTCTCTAAATGCAATAGTTTTCAAATTATAAGTGATTTACTCAACATTGAGAACTTCAAAGTAGCTATTACTCAGCTATGCAATGAGTCACAGGTCTGGAACTTCACTATGTTATAGCTGACCCCAAAATAGGTGAATAACATATTGAAACAAAATACTCTAAATGCAATAATTTCCAAGTTATAAGCAATTTACTCAACAGTGATAACCTCAAAGTAGCTATTACTCAGCTATGCCATGAGCTACAGGTCTGAAATTTTACTATGTTATAGCTGACCCAAAAGTAGGTGAACAACATATTTAAGGAAAATACTGTACATGCAATAGTTTTCAAGTTACAACTGATTTACTCAACAGTGATGACCTAAAAGTAGCTATTACTCAGCTATGCCATGAGCTACAGGTCTGAAATTTTACTATGTTATAGCTGACCCAAAAGTAGCTGAATAACATATTTATACTAAATTCTCTAAATGCAATAGTTTTCAAATTATAAGTGATTTACTCAACATTGAGAACTTCAAAGTAGCTATTACTCAGCTATGCAATGAGTCACAGGTCTGGAACTTCACTATGTTATAGCTGACCCCAAAATAGGTGAATAACATATTGAAACAAAATACTCTAAATGCAATAATTTCCAAGTTATAAGCAATTTACTCAACAGTGATAACCTCAAAGGAGCTATTACTCAGCTATGCCATGAGCTACAGGTCTGAAATTTTACTATGTTATAGCTGACCCAAAAGTAGGTGAACAACATATTTAAGCAAAATACTGTACATGCAATAGTTTTCAAGTTACAACTGATTTACTCAATAGTGATGACCTAAAAGTAGCTATTACTCAGCTATGCCATGAGCTACAGGTCTGAAATTTTACTATGTTATAGCTGACCCAAAAGTAGCTGAATAACATATTTATACTAAATTCTCTAAACGCAATAGTTTTGCAATTACAACTGATTTACTCAATAGTGAGAACCTCAAAGTAGTTATTACTCAGCTATGCAATGAGCTACAGGTCTGAAATTTCACTATGTTATAGCTGACCCAAAAGTAGGTGAACAACATATTTAAGCAAAATACTGTAAATGCAATAGTTTTGAAGTTACAACTGATTTACTCAATAGTGATGACCTAAAAGTAGCTATTACTCAGCTATGCCATGAGCTACAGGTCTGAAATTTTACTATGCTATAGCTGACCCAAAAGTAGCTGAATAACATATTTATACGAAATTCTCTAAATGCAATAGTTTTCCAATTACAACTGATTTACTCAATAGTGAGAACTTTAAAGTAGCTATTACTCAGCTATGCCATGACCTACAGATCTGAAATTTCACTATGTTATAGCTGGCCCAAAAATAGCTGAATAACATATTTATACGAAATTCTCTAAATGCAATAGGTTTTAAGTTACAAGTGATTTACTCAATAGTGAGAACTTCAAAGTAGCTATTACTCAGCTATGCAATGAGCTACAGATCTGAAACTTCACTATGTTATAGCTGATCCCAAAATAGGTGAATAATATATGCAACAAAATACTGTAAATGCAATAGTTTCCAAGTTATAAGCGATTTACTCAACAGTGATAACCTAAAAGTAGCTATTACTCAGCTATGCCATGAGCTACAGGTCTAAAATTTTACTATATTATAGCTGACCCAAAAGTAGCTGAATAACATATTTATACGAAATTCTCTAAATGCAATATTTTTGAAGTTATAAGCGATTTACTCAACAGTGATAACCTAAAAGTAGCTATTACTCAGCTATGCCATGAGCTACAGGTCTAAAATTTTACTATATTATAGCTGACCCAAAAGTAGCTGAATAACATATTTATACGAAATTCTCTAAATGCAATAGTTTTTAAGTTACAAGTGATTTTACTCATGATGGAAGTTACTGAAAAGCCCAAAAGTAGCTATTACTCACTTAGCTATTGAGACAGGCACCCAACTTACTCACCATATTGTAGCTATGAAAAAAGTAGCTGAATAACATATTTTAACAAAATGCTCTAAATGCAACACTTTTCAAGTTATAAATGATTTTGTGCATGATTTCATGAATTTTAATGCATTAAAAATTATTAAAAAAATTTATTAAAAAAAAAGTAAGACAGATCCAGGTCTCATACTCACACAAGAGAATCTACCTGTGGCCTAGTACATATATGCAAGATATGAGAGAAATCCCTGCAATAGTCACTGAGAAAATTGTGATTAAGTGTTGAAATTTTCACACTTTTGGTGGGGGTACCCCCCTTGTAATGTCTCTAGCAAACAGACGAACAGACAGATTTGCATGCTTAGAACAATTTTTCATCCTCGATAGATAAGGTATCTTTTAAAAAAAACAGCTCGTCTCTAGGCCTTGTAGTTTTGGAGGAGAAGTTGTTCACGCGGACGCCCACGCCGCAGAGTGACGACATAAAAATGGACAAACGAACATATGGAATTACACCAATATCGAAAGCAACCTAGCTATGATGGTGATCTAGCTCCCTGTCAAGTTTGAGTTCAATTGGACAAAGCGTTTTCAAGTTAGAGTCCAGAAACAAAAATGATGATGGACAGATGCACAGACAGACGGATGTCGGACACATCAATCTAATAGTTGGGTTGGTTACATGCAACCCGCCTAATAATAATAATAAAAAAAAACTGTGAAAATAGAACTAATTTGATGAGAAACATTCTCTGAAGCCATATGTAAAGATGTTTCGCTGTATTCTACGACAGCTTAGTACATAAAGTTAGGCTTCAAATATGAAACATACTGGAATTTTTATCAATTTTACCCCTTGAAAAACCAGATTCATATATCAGATTAAATTTTTAAAATTTTTTCAGATTTATTCCTTCACTACATTTAAGACGTTCAGTAACCCTACTTTACCTTTTTCTTTGTCCTGAAGTCCAGGTCAGCCTCAAACTGCACAAGTCCATCCATGCTGTTAAACATCTCGGGTGTACAGAACTCCCTATGCATAGCCAGTGTCTCCAGAAATGTGAACTGCTTCATCGGATACTCGGACTGTAGCCACACATCATCCTGGGGAACCTTTGCAAGGAACTCCTCACTCAACACCTGCTCCACCTCATAGTCCTTCCTGCAATATTGTCAGCAATTGGGCACTTTTACCACGGAAACTCTTCAGTTTCTGTCAATTTTTTAAATTCCTGTTTTTACACTAGTGAATATTACAAGTCATTCATTTAATTTCTTGCAGAATTTCTATATATTTTGACAAATTAAGAAGCGGCCTATGTTATGTGGTGATTTTCAAAAATAGCTGTGAATCAGACACACAGTTGTAAATATCATACACAATGGTGTAATGGGGTTTGTTATCAAATATGTCAACCAGGGTCCCAAAATGAAGAACTGGCTTCCACCAAATACGAGATTTTTTCACTGTGTCCCCAGATCAGAGCACAAGTAAATGTGAAGGTTTGCTGACAAAATTGTGTCAAACGGTAGATAAAATCAACTACAGAGCATACTAAGTGATATATTTCATTACATGGATAATTCAAAATATGCTTACAGGAACGCAAGTCAGAATTAGTTATAACATATAATACAAATAAACAGTTCAAATACAGCAAACTCTGGCATAGCTTAAATACACAGTAGTGAATTTCATATACAATGGTGAATGTGCCATATATTGGTGCATTTCACACTGGCAAACTTAACATAAAGAGGTGAATCACAGTAGCAAACAGTACATACAATGGCAAATTTATCCTACAGTGGTGAATTTCATGTGTTACCTGAGGAACCTTCTATAAAAAACTTATCAGTCAGGACTAGCTACTGTGGAAAGCAATATCAATTTGGCCAGATCTACGTGGAAGCTAAAATTTTAACACTGTAAAAAGTCATAGTCTTTTGATTTTTTTGTAGTTAGATCTAGTAACAACTGTGATTATCTGTGACAGGTTTAACAATTTCAAACTGGACAAATATTGATGAGAATGTCCCATAAACAAAATAAAATACAGGGTGCTTGATCAGTGACAAGTTTTTATACATTTGTTTCTCTTATTCTCTTATCATTCCTTGACTATCCTTTTGAACACCACTTTTGTTAACCGAGTGCCATGAGTTCCCCATTGTGGGGAAGATATTGCACCTGTAAAGTAGTAAATCAGAATCGATTATTTCTGGAAATGATATGTTACTGTATTAACAAACCCTACTTCTCAAGTTTCATTAGTCTTTTGTTCATTCGTTTCCCTGTAGAAGGTTGAGGCGGTTGTCTTATCCTCTGGGAGTGTCGAGTAAACTGAAGGTTCACACCACAACAGCATGTTACTGGAGCATGTAGTTTGCTCAGTTTAACTGTCTTGTATAGAGCCCTCACTGAAAATAGAATGTATAACAAAAATAAATTAAACTACTTATTATAGAATATCGAATAATATCCAGCAGTTATTTTTGACCAATGAATAATATCCAGGTTATCACCTATGTTGTATAATAAAAAAGTTACTTTCAATTTTGTTGCTAATATTCTTTAAAAAATACTTTGACAGCAGTCTTGTCCAATCAATGTGGCTTAATCAGTTGTTACACCTATTCCAAAACCTGGCATAAAAGATCCTTATACACCTTTAACCCTTTCACTGCGAGGTAGTGTTGGGAATCGCCTCCAATTTTCATGGTCGATTATTCGTCCATTTTTTCGAGCGATGATCGACCCATAATCGATTATTTTACTCCATTATTGTTTATTATTTAAGAAACACTTTCCGGGATAAAGTATAGGTCAATCCGGTAAGAATAACGGTGTTCCAACATTTAGACTCTACCGAAAGCACCCACTTCCTGTAAATATGGCGGTAGACATAAACAAACGAAATTGAAGACAAAACTGTCAGTTTATTTAATAAAAATACCTAAAATATTTTGAAAATAGGTGGATATTGATATAAATCAGGAAAGGTAAGATATAAGCTTAATAATCGATCATTAGAAAACGCCAGTGACCGACCGCGATTCTACACTGTCGCCGACGATTAATCGAGCACACGTCTAATCGTCCACCCACTACTGCGAGGGTGTATGTATTCACGTGTGCGTGAATATAAAAGAAACAAAAAATTGTGACGTACGATGTACATCAAAATGCACAGTGGATTAATGAAATGTGACATACAATGTACGTCACAAAGCAGTGAAATGGTTAAACTACCGTGGGATTACTTTAATCTCTTGTTTATCCAAAGTTTACTCTTCCGTACTAAGCAAACACATTTCATCTTATTGTGATAGTTCTAATACAATTGTTGATGAACAGAACGGCTTTAAGAAAGGTCACACCTGTGAGGAGTAGAGCTGGGTCGGTGCCAAAAATGTGTACTTCGGGAGGTCGTCAATGCAAAACTGTTTTGATTTCGGGACTGCATTTTAGTACACCTCAACCAAACATGAATGTTTCTTCTTAACAACATCGAATAAAAGTCCCAAAATGCACAAAATATAGGGTAAATGTGTATAAATTTTTCAGATTTCTGATTTATTTGCAATATTTTAATTTTTCCTTCCATTTATGTATTGATAAGCAAGATTGAAGTTATAAAGTGTCATAACCAAAACATGGCAGTTCTGCTCAACATATCGCTATTTAAGTCTGCAAAATATGGGATAAAAGCTTATAATTTCTTCCGATTTTGAGCATGTTTCTAATATTTTAACTCTTCCTTCAATTATATTTGTTGACAAGTGCAGTGGTCGTTTAAAATACTATCATTGTATTTCAGTAAAATGACCTCGATACTGAGACATCAGGTCTACAGGCCCATCCCTAGTGAGGAGCATATTTTCACTTCAACAACCACCATAAGTAACCAACTTGAAAATCTAAACTATTATGTACCGTATTTTTTTCAAAATATGGCCCGGGCGTTAATTATTTTCAAATGGCATCAGACCAGGCGTTAAATTGAACCAGGTGTTCTTTTGAAATACAAAAAACAGTGTTATAAATTGTAAACAGTGTGCTTGGTACCAGACGTTAATTTGAACCAGGCGTTTATTTGAACCTGGGCATTATTTTGGAAATTTACAGTATTTATTTGAAAAAAGCATTTGACTGAGTGGATAGAGGTTTGCTAATGTACAGGTTTCTTAGTTATGGAATAAATGAAAAAAATTATCATGCAGTTAAGTCCTTACATCAAAACACTATGTCATCTGTGACTTTGAATGAATATATATCACAATTGTTTCCAATAACATCAGGTGTAAAACAGGGTGATAACCTGTGACCAAATCTTTTCTGTTTATACATCAAACCCCAGTAATACTACAGGCACAATGACCTGCGGTAGTACACAATTGGTGAAATGTCCCTGTAGTTCGATAAACACCTGTGGTCCGTTTGCAAACTTGCAAATCGGTGGCCCACTGTCCCAATCCTTGAGCATCCCATGAAAGTTGTAAAATGTTTAAAATTTCCGCCTCTGACTGCCTCACCATGAGTATGCGAGATGAATGTGAGCATGCGCAGATTAGTGTTGGTATCAAATAAAAATATTAAAATCGATATCAAACCATACTTTGCCTTCCATATCGATCGATATTAAATATCGGGGCATTAAATGCATTCCTGGGGGAGACCTTCCAAACTCATTTGTGAGGTTTAGTAGGTTCCCGAAATGTAAACAAACATGGTGTTTCCGCTTTAGCGGTAAGTGAAAGTTGACAAAAATAATATGAAAACCAACATATTCTTCAAATATTGTCCTTTATTTGAATGAAAAACATCATAGTTGTACCTGTTAAGTAGTAAGTTTCAATATTGATATTGCACTCTACATTATTGATATCGGCAAACTTAGCTTGAATCGATAAATATTTCAATATCCATAAACAATACCAGCACTAGGGCAGATGATTTCTTGCTATGGTAACAAAAGGTGTCGTCCACGGTGTGTAATGTTGTGACTCTGTTGTCTTTTGGTGTTACACAGCGACATCAGGCGAGTGGAGGTAACTGGACATTTCGCCACTGTGTCACAAGGTCACATACAAACCTCGGACGGCAGTTGAAAGACTGGGACGTTTCGCCCAATGCCTGTAACCGTAAATTACACCGCCTAAAGTGTGATGGGTACACCAAATCTTGGAAGATATGAGGCGTCCTTGCAGGGGGTTCCACCGCCTAGTAAAACCTCTAACAGCGGGATGTACTGCCTGTAGTGTGATTGGGGTATAAATGACTTAGTTCTGACACTCAAAGAAAGAAATACGGGGGTTTTATCATATTACTGTATGCAATGATAATGTTTTACTAGCAGAAAATGAAAAAGATTTACAAACCTAGATATTAGACAAGATTGGTGCTTTAAATGGAAACTCAATATAAATGTTGAAAAATAGCATCAGAGATGCCTGTACCCCACAGCCTGGGGAAATAGTTTTCAACACCATGGGATATAGAAGTAGTGAAACTACAAAGATCGGGATACTTTCAGAGCAGTGTCAGTTATACTAAGGTCAAAATGATGTTTAAGTAGGGAAGGAAAATGTATGTAAAGTATTAAAACAAGACATTTCAATAGCAAGACGACAGCATTAATCAGTAAGCTAAAATTATGATTCACACCTGCAACCCCTAATCAATGCCCCTACCAACTATCAAATTGCTACGCTTAACGGTTTCAGACATATTGTCTGGACAAAATTTTAATGGTCAAAGTCACTACGGCACGGTCAAAGGTCAAATCAAGGTCACACCATGACGTTGCACACCTACACGCCCTAACCAATGTCCCTACCACATATCAACTTCCTGCACCTTATGGTTTCTGAGATATAGCCCGGACAAGATTTTCAAACGAAAGGTCACTACGGCAAGGTCAAAGGCAAATCAAGGTCAGACCATGACGTTGCACACCTACACCCCCTAACCAATGTCCCTATCACGTATCAACTTCCTGCACCTTATGGTTTCTGAGATATAGCCCGGACAAGATTTTCAAACGAAAGGTCACTACGGCAACGTCAAATCAAGGTCAGACCATGACCTTGCACACCTACACCTCCTAGCCAATGTCCCTACCAAGTATCAACTTTCTGAGATACAGGCCGGACAAACTTCTTCCCGCCGCCTGCCCATCCGGACACCATGGGTGAAAACAATACCCCGACAGCCCTTAAGGGCTGTGGGGTAAAAACCAGTGAGGCAGAAAAGGTGAAAAGTTCGAAAAGGGCTAGGCGTTCTAAAGCGGCTGTCCCACATTCAAGTCCAATTCAGCAGCAAAGGGATGCTGGTATAGGGTGTGCAAGCAATGAAAATCCTCCCCCTGATAAATTTATGCAGGAGGCTTTACATATAGGAGGTGCAGGCTAGACTACTGCATCTGGCTGACAGGGCAAAAGCAGGTTATGATAAGATAAAATCTCAGCAAGGTGGTTCTATAGATGTGTTCATTTCAAAAAGGGTCAAATGGCCTCATGAATATGTCTTGGCAGGTCAGAATATAGATCGAATCTAATACAACCAGCTGTCCCCCATTCAGTGGATGGCTGGCTTTTGTAGGAGCATGGAAGAGAAATCTGATAGCAAGATCAAAGAACTTATGTTAGATTACTGTATTAATTTGTTAGAAGATGCTACAGATTTCTCTTGGTCCTCAGCAAAGGTTAGGCATGCGGTCCTTTTATGCTGAATGGAACAGGGTGAGATCAGCAGCTGGTTAGCGACAGATAACATCGACAGAATCAGAAGGGCCCATGCCCAAAGACATGTTACAGCACATACTTCCTCTCAGCCTTAAAAAGTGTGGAGAGCAAATGTGAAATCAAAGCTAAAACTTAGAAATTATGAGATATATAAAACTGTCTCAATTTTAAAGATCACTCTTTGCACAATTCAGAACTGGTGTATTGCCTTTGTGCATAAAAACCAGCCGCTTCCACTTAACAAAGGGCCCTAAATCCAAAAACTTATAGAAAACTCAATATAGAAGAACACGGCTGGTTTGCAACATGAGTTTAGTAGATGAAATTCACTTATGTCACTGATGTGTGTATACAGAACAAAGATAACTATTGTTTACTAAAATAACACAAGTTTACAAAGACTTCTTAAACATGTCTTACAAGGAACAACTGGTTTTGATATTTAATAAGTTTGAAAAACCTCTAATCATTTATCTTTATGATTCAAGGAATTTTTGTTAAAAATTATCAATAAATAAAGAACACAACAAAACAAGATAGAAATTTGACCTTTGGCTAATGATTTATGCTAACTTCCTACTGTTCTTACATTCACATTTCCTTTTAAAAAGAGTTTTTCTTACATTATAAATACTATCAATTTGGTCTTTTCTTATTCAGAGATTCTGTGTGTAATACTTCACTGACCTAACAGAATTAAATGTTTATAGACATTTACATATTTATTAACTATGTCTAATCATATTATTTCTGTACTGGAAAAATAACCACTTGTGTAACTATGTGACATTATAAGCCCATATGGGGTGGGTATTGTAGGTGCATGTAACTATAACAGATGAATAAAATAAACTAGATTGGGCCAACTCGGCGCCAACATATCCCCAGACAGGCCATCACTCACGCCTCATGGTTTGACTGAGCATTTTCCTTAGGACCCATCGTCTGTACAACATAATTCTGAGCAAAAGATAACCACTTATGTAAGAACTTCAGCAATTCAACCTTCGATAATTTTATTTTGCAAACCAAAATTATCCCCAGATGATGAATAAAAATCGAAGAACTTTGTCCAGTGCAGAATTCTGCCCACGGGACCCTTGTCCAGAAGGAACTCTACCCACAACAATCTTTTGAAGGTAGGATTTCTGCCCACAATATAAATTTTTCTTACTAAAAAGACATTGTCCTTTTTTATTTCAGTTAATATTCCTGTTAGATAACTATTCAGGACATGCAGTTTTGAAAGATATCAAACAATAATTGCACTTCCTAAGTTATTCACAATATAAAGTATATAAGGTTGATTGCATTAGTAGTTAATTCAGTGTTGATAGATATTCATAGTATTGCAAGATGGAAATAATGAAAGAACTGAATGGTGGCCAAAACATTGCAATGATGGACACATACTAAAATGGTTTCAAGTAAGTCCAACATTCACTGTGAATACTGTTATTTTGTAGACATCATAGACTTATAATTCCTTTACATTGTAGATATTATTACTTCAATCAAATATTAAAAAGTTATTTTCTGAATATTATTACAAATTATTATTGTGGGCAAAGTTCCTCCCATGAAAAAAAAATGTGGTAGGCAAAGTTCCTTGTGGGCAAAGCTCCTATGGGCAAACGTCTGCACATCGATGGGGACATAACTATTTTGACTATCCATTCTAAATTAGTAGGCCTGAACGAATTTAATTATTAGTGGACAGATGAAATATCATAAAACAAATGTGTGATTAGATCTCAACTGAGTAAGTAATACTACTACAATTTTTATTATTCTGTCTTCATAATTTGACATCATAATTTGACATCTACCCTTGCAATACTTTTACAAAATAAACAAGCATTCTGACGCATGCATTTATCTCCCGCCATATAAATTAGATGTACTAAAGATAGTGGAATATAAATTTTCTTGTGAGATGGAGGCACATGTAGAAGTGACAAGTTTAATGTTAGATTGCAATACTTTTAAAGACAAAAGGCATTTACTCACTTTAGTAGCTATTACTCTGCCATCCAAAGAGCTACAGTTCTGCAACTTTATTATGCAGTAGATCAACCCAAAGTAGATAAGGACGTATTTAGAAGAAATTGCCTATCTGTAACACTTTTAGAGATAAAAGATATTTACTTATTTTAGTGGCTATTACTCTGCTATCCAAAGAGCTACAGTTCTGCAACTTCACTATGTGGTAGATCACCCAAAAGTAGGTGAATGACTTATTTAGAAGAAATTGCCTACCTGTAATACTTTTAGAGATAAAATACATTTACCCATTTTAGTAGCTATTACTCAGCTATCCAAAGAGCTATAGTTCTGCAATTTCACTATGTGGTAGATCACCCAAAAGTAGGTGAATGATAATATTTAGAAGAAATTGCCTACCTGTAATACTTTTAGAGATAAAAGACATTTACTCATTTTAGTAGCTATTACTCAGCTATCCAAAGAGCTAGAGTTCTGCAACTTCACTATGTGGTAGATCACCCAAAAGTAGGTGAATGACTTATTTAGAAGAAATTGCCTACCTGTAATACTTTTAGAGATAAAAGACATTTGCTCATTTTAGTAGCTATTACTCAGTTATCCAAAGAGCTACAGTTCTGCAACTTCACTATGTGGTAGATCACCCAAAAGTAGGTGAATGATTTATTTAGAAGAAATTGCCTACCTGTAATACTTTTAGAGATAAAAGACATTTACTCATTTTAGTAGCTATTACTCAGCTATCCAAAGAGCTACAGTTCTGCAACTTCACTATGTGGTAGATCACACAAAAGTAGGTGAATGACTTATTTAGAAGAAATTGCCTACGTGTAATTTTTTAGAGATAAAAGACAATTACTCATTTTGGTAGCTATTACTCAGCTATCCAAAGAGCTACAGTTCTGCAACTTCTCTATGTGGTAGATCACCCAAAAGTAGGTGAATGACTTATTTAGAAGAAATTGCCTACCTGTAATACTTTTAGAGATAAAAGACATTTACTCATTTTAGTAGCTATTACTCACCTATCCAAAAAAGGCTACAGTTCTGCAACTTCACTATGTGGTAGATCAAACAAAAGTAGGTGAATGACTTATTTAGAAGAAATTGCCTATGTGTAATATTTTTAGAGATAAAAGACAATTACTCATTTTGGTAGCTATTACTCAGCTATCCAAAGAGCTACAGTTCTGCAACTTCACTATGTGGTAGATCACCCAAAAGTAGGTGAATGACTTATTTAGAAGAAATTGCCTACCTATAATACTTTTAGAGATAAAATACATTTACTCATTTTAGTAGCTCTTGCTCAGCTATCTACTCACTTAGCTATTGACCTACATCTGCAAAAGCAACAAAAATATAAAGGACACAGGAAAGTAAGCTTTTGAAAAACTAGATGAATAACAAATGAAAAGATTTGCCTAACTTTGGTACTTGTGAAGGTATTTGACATTTATTTCCATCATAATTTTGCTACAAATAAGAAAATAGCTATTGCTCACTTATGACATGCAATGGAACCCCAAACGATATGCCATCTTATAGTTAAGGAAAAAGTAGCTGAACACATTATTTTAGGAAAATCCTGTAACTGCAGTAGTTTTTGAGTTACAATGGATTTACTCAACAGTCACAATTTCAAAGTAGCTATTACTCAGCTGTCCAGTGTGCAACAGGTTTGCAGCTTTACTATCTGATAGCTCATCAAAAACTAGATGAATAACATATTTGAAAATATTTCCCTAACTTGAATACTTTTGAAGATATTTGAAATTTACTTATGTTGTTATTTTGCTACAAATAAGAAAATATCTATTACTCACTTATGGTGTGCAACAGAACCCCAAACTATATGCCATCTTATAGATAAGGAAAAAGCAGCTGAATAACATATTTTTGGAAAATACTCTTACTGCAATAGTTTTGGAGTTACAATGGATTTACTCAACAGTCACAATTTCAAAGTAGCTATTACTCAGCTATCCAATGTGCAACAGGTCACAAACTTTAGTATGTGATACCTTACCAAAAACTAGATGAATAACATATTTGAAAAGAATTCCCTAATTTTAATACTTTTGAAGATATTTGAAATTTACTCATGTCGTTATTTTGCTTCAAATAAGGAAATAGCTATTACTCACTTATGGCATGCAATAGAACCCCAAACTATATGGCATCTTATAATTAAGGACAAAGTAGCTGAACAACATATTTTAGAAAAATACTCTAACTGCACTAGTTTTGGAGTTACAATGGATTTACTCAACTGTAGAATTTCAAAGTAGCTATTACTCAGCTATCCAATGTGCAACAGATCTGAAACTTTACTATGTGATAGCTTATCAAAAAGTAGATGAACAACATATTTGAAAAGAATTCCCTAACTTTAATACTTTTGAAGATATTTGACATTTACTTACCGTATTTTTTGTAATAAACGCCCCCTCCCTATTAATCGCCCCCCCCCCCCCCCCTCTTCTCTACCTTTGCAAAATTCATATTTCGGGGTTTTACATCCCTCTCAACAGCCAACACTTTTGCGATTCCGGGATTCCGAAAAATGGTGCATTTTAGTACTTCCCAAGCGAATATCGCTTACGAGAAATAAAGAAAATAAAAACCAAACATGGCAGTTTTGGTCACAGACGCATTGAAATCTGCAATAATAGGAGATAAAACTACACAATTTCTTCAGATTTAAGGTTTGTTTTAAATATTTTAAGCTGTCTCGCCATTATACATGCCAGCAAGCGAGATCAAGGCAGCAAGTGTCCATTATCGCCCATTGCCACTGGACTCGAGATATGATTTTATTTATCTGTAATAGTCGCCCCCCCCTTTGGAAAAATGCATCGCCCCGGGGCGTTTATTACAATAAATACGGTATGTCATTATTTTGCTACAAATAAGAAAATAGCTATTACTCACTTATGGCATGCAATGGGACCCCAAACTATGTACCATCTTATAGCTAAGGACAAAGTAGCTGAACAACATATTTGAAGAAAAAGTTGTAACTGCAATAGTTTTGGAGTTATGAGCCCTTTACTCCAAGTAGCTAAGATTGCTATTACTCACTTATCTTTAGGCCTAAGTCCATAAAACCCAAAAAATTTTCGAGGGCATGAAAATTCATTGGGACAATTAATTTACAAACAAGAGGAGAGTGCCCGTGAACGGGCACTGTGTCAGCTGACTGAGTGTTTTTGATTTGTGAAGGTGATTAGAGGACAGAATAATTATCAGGAAAAGGGCTGTACAGAAATACAGTAAATGGTAACTGAACAGCAAGTTCGAAAGAAATTCCGAAGCTGACAGAAGAAAAGGATAAAAAAGTTGTGCTCTGTAAATGGTATTATGAAGGAAAATAACAAGGTAATTGTTTAAGTGTAAAAAATAGGTTAAAACATATTTAAAGAAATACTACAAATGCAATATCGTCGTTCGACTTGAAGAAGGGGTCCAAGGTCAAATCTAACCACACAAATACATTCCCATCCCATGATTTCCTATGGTTTACCATTCCAAACCTCTAGGACCAATTATAAATGAGTTATAAGCACTTTTAAGCTTGGCTGTCCTCATTTGACCTTGAAGGAGGGGTCCAAAGGTCAAATCTGACCATACCAAAAGATTCCGAGCCAATGATTTCCTATGGGATGGTTTACCATCCCAAATCTCTGTCACCAATAATAAGCGAGTTGTAGGCACTTTCAATTTTTGCTATCCTCATTTGACCTTGAAGGAGGGTTCCAAGGTCAAATCGGACCATATCAACAGATTCACAGCCCATGATTTCCTGTCTATTTACCATCCCAAACCTCTGGGACCAATAATAAGCGAGTTATAAGCACTTTTAAGTTTGGCTATCTTTGTTTGACCTTGAAGGAGGGGTCATTGAAGGTCAAATCTGACCACACCAAAAGATTCCCACCCCATGATTTCCTACAGGTTGGTTTATCATCCCAAACCTCTAGGATCAATAATAAGGGAGATATAAGCACTTTTCATGACTGACAAAAAACACCTGTGGCGGCCATCTTGTTTCTCAAAATGAGGCCAAAAATATTACCAGGCAACATTTTATGGTTATTAATATATACTGCAAACTTAAGAAAGCTAGCTATAATATTTTTTTTCATCAGAGCAGTAATGGTGAAATCTCTCTCTACACACTGCGGCTATCCAGTGGATACAATGATTTACTCAACAGTGAGAACCTGAAAGTAGCTATTGCTCAGCTATGCCATGACATAGAGGTCTGCAATTTCACTATGTTACAGCTGACCAAAAATTCTGTGAATAACATATTTAACAAATTACTCTAAATTTTATAGTTTTCAAGTTACAACTGATTTACTCAACAGTGAGAACCTCAAAGGAACTATTACTCAGCTATGCAATGAGCTACATGTCTGAAATTTTAGTATGTTATAGCTAACCCAAAAGTAGGTGAACAACATATTTAAGCAAACTACTATAAATGCAATAGTTTTCAAGCTACAACTGATTTACTCAATAGTGAGAACCTGAAAATAGCTATTGCTCCACTATGCCATGAGTTATAGGTCTGTAATTTCACTATGTTATAGCTGACCCAAAAGTAGGTGAACAATATATTTTAACAAAATACTCCAAATGCAATATTTTTCAAGTTATAGCTGATTTACTCAACAGTCAGTACCTGAGAATAGCTATTGCTCAGTTGTGCCATGAGCTATAGGTCTATAATTTCACTATGTTATAGCTGACCCAAAAGTAGCTGAATAACATATTTGCACAAATTTCTGTAAATGCAATAGTTTTCCAATTACAACTGATTTACTCAACAGTGAGAACTTCAAAGTAGCTATTACTCAGCTATGAAATGAGCCACAGGTCTGGAACTTCACTATGCTATAGCTGACCCCAAAATAGGTGAATAACATATTGAAACAAAATACTCTAAATGCAATAGTTTTCAAGTTATAAGTGATTTACTCAACAGTGATAACCTAAAAGTAGCTATTACTCAGCTATGCCATGAGCTACACGTCTGAAATTTTACTATGTTATAGCTGACCCAAAAGTAGCTGAATAACATATTTATACGAAATTCTCTAAATGCAATAGTTTTCAAGTTATAAGTGATTTACTCAACAGTGATAACCTAAAAGTAGCTATTACTCAGCTATGCCATGAGCTACAGGTCTGAAATTTCACTATGTTATAGCTGGCCCAAAAGTAGCTGAATAACATATTTATACGAAATTCTCTAAATGCAATAGTTTTTAAGTTACAAGTGATTTTACTCATAATGAAAGTTACTGAAAAGCCCAAAAGTAGCTATTACTCACTTAGCTATTGAGACAGACACCCAACTTACTCACCATATTGTAGCTATGAAAAAAGTAGCTGAACAACATATTTTCACAAAATGCTGTAAATGCAACACTTTTGAAGTTATAAGTGATTTAGTTCATGATTTCATAAATTTTAATGCATTAAAAATTATTAAAAAAATTTATTAAAAAAAAAGGAAGACAGATCCAGGTCTCATACTCACACAAGAGAATCTACCTCTGGCCTAGTACATATATGCAAGATATGAGAGAAATCCCTGCAATAGTCACTGAGAAAATTGTGATAAAAAGTTGAAATTTTCACACTTTTGGTGGGGGTACCCCCCTTGTAATGTCTCTAGCAAACAGACGAACAGACAGATTTGCATGCCTTGAACAATTTTTCATCCTCGATAGATAAGGTATCTTTTAAAAAAAACAGCATGTCTCTAGGCCTTGTAGTTTTGGAGAAGAAGTTGTTCACGCGGACATGTACGCGTACACCCACGCTGCAGAGTGATGACATAATGTCAGCTGACTGACAAGTCAGCTGACATAAAAATCTGTAGCTGTAGTAGTTTTGGAGAAATCTGCGTGACTAACTAACGCACGCACGCACACACAGGCATCATTTCATAATCTCCCTCCCGGGCTAAAGCCCGGCGGGAGATAATTAAAGTTGGTGTCATGGTTTTAATTTATGATGAGAAGAAACTGAAGGATCTGACAATAAGCAAAAAAAAAAAAAAAAAAAAGTGATATGGTGTAAATTGGATGTATGTTTTATTCATATCTGAATGATAATATCACTCCTCCTCCCCCCCCCCCCCCCCCCCCCCCACTCCCCTCCTCCGCCTTATTTGGTAATGAAGTCTGCCACTGACACTGTGTCAATACACCACTGATAATGTAAATGGTATGACATAACAAACAACACTTCAAGTCTTCAAGCTAGTGGGGTGGGAATGGGTGGACCTTTTTTTGTAACAGCATCATCAATATTAATACATCAAATATGTATAAAAGGGGCAATAAATACTCACAAATCATCAATGGCTCGGTTTATTATTTTACAAACTTACCCCCAAAATGTTCAGTTAATCTCATGAGTAATAAAAAAAATCACACATATCAATAAGAAATGTCCATAGGGAAAATTATATTTCCAGATTTATGAATTATTAAAGCCACAAAAAAGATGCTGTAAATGTACTTAAAAATTGGTTTTAGAAAAAGTGTGATTATCAAATAAAACTAGACCTACGCATCGGAGAACCAATGAAAATTTGTATCCACCGGAAAGACAACTCACCAAAGTCAGTGAACCATCATTTGACCTTGAAAGAGGGCCCAAGTACTCATCAGAATTACCACTTCCAAATTATAGGGCAAAATATGTGAAAAATGTAGGAAAAAAATCCTAAGTGGGGTCTTTATGGGCCTCAAACACAATTTTATCCTCAACTTAAAGTCTTGACTTTTGGCATATGTACTAAGAATATATTAATATGTTTTCAGGTAAAATTTTAGCCAGATGAGTCTCATAGTTTGTGACCTAGAGGTCTCAAATTTCTGACCTTAAGGTGGCCATAACTTCTTTATTATTGGGAGTTTAAGTTCATCTTACAATAAGGATCTTCCTTTGGGCACCCTTAATTCTAATTCTAATTCTAATAGTACTTTTATAGCGCTTAATCTCTATCTAATGATAGACTCTAAGACGCAGAAAGCCAAAATCAGAGATCGTAATTGTTAAATCAGGGACATTGCAGGGGTCGACACCACGGAGAGACAAAATGAAAAACTAGGGATGATCTAGGGTGGGTAAGCTTTTTCAAAGAGGTAAGTTTTCAACTTTTTTCTGAATGAGGAGAGAGATTTAGCTGAGCGTACATCATCAGGAAGATCATTCCAAATTCTTGGGGCATCGTATGCAAAGCTAAGGCCAAAATGCTTTTTAGACTTATATATTGAAGCACAATGTGGGACCTCAAGCAGCACACCATCAGATTGACTTCTGCGTGTTCTATACACACTGTGCCTGGGTTTAAGGAAAGGTTCAAAGTATTTTGGATGGCCACTATGTAGAAACTTGTACACCAACAGGGTTGTCTTGAAGATAGAGCGATGCAAGACAGGCAGCCAATGAAGACTCTTTCTTACAGGAGTGATATGTGAGTATTTGGTGGTATTAGCCACAATTCTTGCAAGACTGTTCTGAACACATTGGAGCCTCCGAATGTCTAGAGCAGAGAGACCTCTGAACAAGGAATTGCAGTAGTCAAGACGACTTCCCACCAAGGCATTTGCAGCTAAAAGAGCAGCTTCACGTGTAAGATATCCTCTGAGTCGCTTTAAATCCCTGATATGAACAAAACTAGCCTTACAGGTATTCCTGACATGGCAAGAGAAGGAAAAATCAGAGTCAAACCAGACACCTAAGTTCTTAATTGCATCAACAGGTGAAAGGAGGTTGCCAAGTATATTAACTGGGAAAAATTTCCTGAGTTTTGTGCGGACATTTCTTGAGCCAAACAGAATAAATTCTGTCTTGTCTGGATTTAGTTTAAGCTTATTTGCAGAAAGCCACTTTCTGACATCATCCAAGCAGTTTTTCAGTCTATCAAAGGCCTGAGTGGCATGGTTATGTGTGAGATGAACATATAACTGTGTGTCGTCTGCATAAAAGTGGAAACATATGCCAGGATGATTTTGAATAACTTTACTGAGGGGGGTAGTGTATAATGAGAACAAAATCGGCCCCAGGACAGAGCCCTGGGGCACACCGTACAATAGCCTTTTAGCATCGGATAAAACAGAACCAATCTTGATGCACTGATAGCGGTCACAGAGGTACGACTTGAACCAGTTCAGAACCACACCTCCAACACCAAACCAGGAACTCAAACACTCAATAAGCGTACCATGATCAATGGTGTCAAATGCTGCTGATTGGTCCAAGAGAACAACAGCAGTAGCTTCACCTCTAGCAAGAGCAAGGTGGACTTCATTTTTAATAGACAGTAGTGCAGTTTCGGTCGAGTGACCTTGCTTATAGGCTGATTGACTGACATTTTCAAGTCCGTTACAGGCAACATGGTCATTTAACTGCGAAGCAACTACACGCTCAACAAGTTTGGAGATGAAACTCAAGCCAGAGACAGGTCGGTAGTTTTTTAATTCATCCGGTGGTAGTGAAGACTTTTTAATCAGAGGAGAGACAATAGCCTTTTTTAAACCACCCGGGACAGCACCTTCAGTTAGAGAACAGTTGACAAGTTTAGTAACTGAGGGGAGGAGAATATCCAAACATTCTTTAACTAGGAAAGTAGGCCATGGATCGAGGAGGCAAGATTTGGTAGGTGACTTGGTAATTACTTTCCGTACTTCATCCTCAGAAACTGCTTTGAAAAGGTCAAATTTGGGTACATCTGAAGGAGCAGGAAGAGTGAAGGAGTCAGTGTTAGTAAAGGAGTCCCTGATTTTTCTGATTTTATCTGAGAAAAAAGTGACAAAACGATTGGCAAGGCATATCTGAGAGGCATGAGAGGGGAGTACCTTCTCAGGAACAGAGTGCAGGACTGAGCGTAGAATCTGCCACAGTTTCTTAGAATCGTGAGCATTGTCACTAATGAGGTTCCTGAAATAGTTGGTCTTATCCTTAACATGTGTACCAAGTTTGAAACAAAAATACTGATCCATTTTTGAGTTATCGCATACACTAGGAAATTTCTGGCGGCACGACGGGCCTGAATCCAATATATCCCCGTCTGGGGATATAATAATATATGGCAAATAAAAATATCCACAGACCACAGTTGCCTGACAAGGAGAAGACCATATATAGGCAGACTCAATTTGAGAATGTATGTAATGCCCACCATCCACTGGATTAGCACTTAACCTGAATGGAAGTGTCCACTGTGAAAGTTACAGAAACTGTCCACCAGAAACTAACTTTTTTTTAGTAAAAGATTAAATAACTTATCAAAGGAATATTCTTATATTTAGGGCAGGGATGCTGACACCGGTATCTCGGTATCGAGAGCATTTCACATTAAAACACTGTGGTGACATTTTGCAGCTGGTATTTCGAATGTCAATATATAATATTGTGAGAAAACGTAAAGTATTAGAATCAAACCTCAAATCTGGAGAAATTACAAACTTTTATCCAATAATTTTATATGTTTTAGCGCTTTTATAGTGATTTCTTTCAGAACTTCAATGTTTTCTTTTCGCAAATCTTACTTCCGGTTGGTGGGTCTATTCGATTGGGGATATACTAGAACGCAATTCTTCTTTCGGTATCCCGGAATAGGTACGGTTTTACACTGGCGGGATACGGGATACCGGAATGAAACATCTGCTACCGACCCTGCCCTACTTATATTTTAATGTAACTTCATAGTCTTCTTTAAAATGATTTTTTTCTGGTGTTGTCATTCAAAGGATTATCTCCAGCATCTAAGTACTGTACAATTAATTGGATATTTTTATAAACATTGGTAGATATTTATCGAATATGGGGTTGAAATATGGGAAAATCAATGAACTAATGGTATAGTGGTTTGACACAAATTCACACCCTGTGTTTTGCATAACTACATTTTGCCTTTAAGCTTTACCTTTTTCAATACTATTAATGAATCATTGATAATAAGGGACTAATACCATGAAGTCTTTTGTTTATATCAATAAGAAAATCGTAATACTTGATGAATTGTCATTGTTTCAAATGGTTATAATTTCGGTTCACAAAATTTAAATATTAAGTGTCTGGTTCTTTTTCATCAAAAATATATTTCTAAGGTGGTATTTTCAAGTTTTGTCATTTTTTGGTTGAAATTACATGCATTAAACATACATATCTAAGTAAATACTGAAACCATGAATATGATATTTAAACATTTTTCAAGGAAAATGGTAGTACTTTCTGACCATCTTTATGGGAAGAAAGTTTGCACTCAGCAGTGGCAAGGAAATAACTAGACCTAGCACATCTGCGAACCAATGCAAATTGTATCCACCAGAAAGAATACTCACCAAAGCCAGTGAGCAGTACACCAGAAGATTCCTAGTTTATGATTTCCTATAGGTTGGTTACACATGCCAAACCTCTAGGAGCAATAATAAGCGACTTAAAAGCACTTTTAAGTTTGACTACCATCATTTAATCTTGAAGGAGGGTTAAATCTGACCACATCAGAAGATTCCCAGCCCATGATTTCCTATCGACTGGTTTCACATTGCAAACCTCTAGGATCAATAATAAGTGAGTTTTAAGCACTTTTATGTTTGGCTATCCTCATTTGACCTTGAAGGAGGGGCCCCAAGGTCGAATCTGACCACATAAGAAGATTCCCAGCCAATGATTTCTAATAAATTAATAAGTGAGTTATAAACACTTTTAAGTTTGGCTATTCTCATTTGACCTTGAAGGAGGGGCCAAAAGTCGAATCTGACCACATCAGAAGATTCCCAGCCCATGATTTCCTATAGGTTGGTTTCACGCTGCAAACCTCTATGACCTATAATAATTAAGTGGGTTATAACCAATTTTAAGCTGGTTATCCTCGTTCGACCTTGAAGGAGGGGCCCAAGGTCAAATCTGACCACATCAGAAGAATCCCAGCCCATGCTTTCTTATAAGTTTGATTCACATGACAAACCTTTAGGATCAATAATAGGGCACTTTTAAAGTATGCTACATGGGGTGCTTTGGCTCTCCCTGGATGACCGTGAATGAGGAGCTTCAAGGTCAAATATTTGCATGCTTGTAGAGAACATATATATCTGTTATACATATAACTTATGAAGACATTCAACCTTCTAGTTACTAGAATCAGCCAGTAGGAAAACGTGGATAATTCTCAAAGAAATGCCCAGGTTGGCCATATTTTTTTAGAATGAGGCTAATTTCTGTCCCAGAGAAGAATCTTACCTCCCAATTAAGATATCCTGCAAATTTGGTGACACTAGCTTGTGTACTTTTCCAGTTAAAGTGTTAATGTCGAAAATCTCTATGCATGGGATTGTAGCAAATGCTAAATCAAAGTACCCACCATATGCATCTGCTGGATACAATTACATAATGTGAAAAGAAAGCTTAACTTTTGGTATTTTTCATGACACTTAGTTCAGATAATTTTTTTTAATTCAGTTGAAAATTCCCACTCCGGGCCTTAGTAGCTAACTTCTTTGAACTTTTTTTCACTCGATTGCAATTGCAGTAATTCAGTTGAAAATTTTCCCTCCTGGCCTTAATAGCTAACTTCTTTGAAATGTTTGGAATTATTAAATCAATCATCTACACTTTAACTAGTGCTGGTATTGTTTATCGATATTGAAATATTTATCGATCCATGCTAAATATACTGATATCGATAATGTAGGGTACAATATCAATATCGGAACATACTACTAAATAGATGCAATTAAGCTGTTTTCCATGTAAATAAAATATAAAAGTAAAGAAATATATTGGTTTTCCTGTCATTTTTGGTCAAATTTCACTTACCGCTAAACCGGAAGCGCCATATTTGTTTACGTTTCGGGAAACTTCTAAAACTGGTGAAAGGGTTTGGAAGCTCTTTCTCGGAAAACACCCATGACCCGATATTTCAATATTGATTGATACAGAAGCAAAAATATGGTTTGATATCAATATACATATTATTATTCGATACCAACACTAACTTTAACATTTGTAGTGGTTTAACAGTATTTAGTGGTATGAGACCTACATAGGATTGCCAACCAGTTTACTTTTTCATCTGTAAATGCGACTGATTTAATCAAAAATTTAAAAAAAACATTGTTACTAAATCCTCACTCGAGACCGAGTTCTGGAATGTGCAGTCCATACTGTAGCATATTTTCTCAAGACCAGTTACCATACCGCAGCCATGTAAAGTAAATATCATTTGGGAATGTGATCTAACAAAAATATCATCTAAGTCTGTCAACCGATTTTAAAATTAAAATAATAACCACAACATGAGTATCCACTGGTAAACTACCAGTTCAAAATTGGTGACATGAATTAGGTTGGGATTGTGGCCACAAAATAATGGAAAATTAATTTGGGACAAACAAAAGTAAAGTCACTTTGATGCTTTGACACACCACATATTAGTGGCCAAGGATAAAACTTTCAACATTTTATTTCTAAACCATGCATAATAAAGCTAATTACAATGAACACAAGTCACCCCAACAACCATAAGAGTGAGCGATAAAGGAGGTACAAGACATAATAGTGAGCGATAAAGAAGGTTTTTTGCAATACTCGGATAAGTAATCACTAAAATAAGTATCTCACAATTAATGCGCACGTATAACAATTTTAGATATCTACATATTAAACTATGAAAGACATTAAAGAATATTTTTATGGAAAATAGCTGATAAACTAACTTTTAGTAAAGGAACACGCCATGACAGTTTAGTCGAAAAATTGACAGAAATATGACCCATCCTCATCTCGCTCTAATCATTTAAGGCTCGGGTCAAAGTTTTATAACAAAAGCATTGTCAAGTCAGTAATTTTCACTAAAAATATTGTAATTTGTAAAGAAATGCGTTTTATCCCTTAAAATCAACACTATAGTTTTCTAACATTTCTTTTCCGTTTTTTAATGCATACATATGAGGTGGATGATTCCATTCTATTTTTTTCAGCTGTCAAAGTATGATTTGCTATTCACTGGTTTATATACTTCCTTATCAATCTATGCATCATAAAGAATCTCCTACATCAATAATATCCCAAAACAACAAATTTTCATCTAAACTCTGGGGAAACTACCTGAAAGTAAAGGGAATATGAAAAAGACTTGACATGCTTTAAATAAAATTATGAAAAAAATACAGTATAAAGTAACCCCAAATCAAAAAGTCATTCATAATAACTCATATATATCAGACATGAAGTAAACTGCTGAAAGATTCAATGAAAATTTCACTAAAGTTGGCTCAGATCTTGCAAACAAAATTTATCATTTGAACAAAGCACATTGTCTGCCTTAATAGAAATAGCTGAAGTCACTTCTATATTTAAAAGAATGACAAACAAATATTTTCAAATTACAGACCTGTCTCTGCTCCCCCCTGTTTTTTCAAAACTGCTTGAGAAAATATTTTGTTAAAACTAATGAGTTATATTAACAATGCATATATGCATAGCTGATCTGGTTAAAAATATAACTATCGCTACAAAGAATATACTATAGGAATTTTTATTGATTTTAGCAAAGCATTCAACAGGATTAATCACCAATTGTTACTTAGAAAACAAAAATTCTATGGGATAAGAATAACAAATATAGACTGCATTTGTTGAACAGACTTCAGGACAAATATGTTAGATATATTGCCAAAGTTTAGCTTAATGAACATATGACTATTTTCTTTAAAAGGTTAAACATATTAAAAGTAACTAATATTATCTACTTGATTACCGCTTTGTATACATGGTGCTATCTTACCTAATCTAAAGATGTTTACACACATAAAATAATTGCATAATCATAACTCTAGAAAAGGAAATAATGTATTTCGTACTGAATGTAGAACAAACTGCAATATCTTTAGCCTTAAATGTACTGGTGCAAAACTTCAGAATGATTTTAGTGAAACATTAAAAAATTGCCATTATAAAAGTCCATTTGAATCTTTATTGAAACGTTTACCAACCAACACATATTGAATGTTGATATGTGTAGACCTATTTTGTCTACAGTATAAAATTATTGCCCAAAAGATTAATATAGCATGTATTCAAGTTTAACTACTGTGTTGTTGCTCTTGTCCATACTAGTGTGCATGACTGGATTCTGACAAAGTACCAGGTGTGAGCATTTTTAATAAGTTTTGGCTTCTAGCACACTCCCTTTGTTATACCTTTATGTACTGTTGCTCTTTTGTTCATGTCTCTTTTTTCTTCTTTCTTTTGGAGCAAATATACTATTTCCTTCCTTCCTTCCTCCCTTCCTTCCTTCCTTCCTTTCAACACTAAATAATAACTGGGAAAGATTTGAGTTTTTCACAACGTGTTTTTGAACCAAAAATAATGAATTCAGTTTTGTTTGGGTTTAGCTTCAACTTTTATGCAGACAACCACTTTTTGACATCATCCAAAGAAGTGCCACATTCTTGTTTGTTAGATGAACATATAACCATGTATGTTATTGCATAAAAGTGGAAACTTATGCCAGGATGATTTTGAATGGCTTTGCTGAGGGGAGTATGTATATAAGGGAAAGAATATTGGACAAAGGACAGAGCCCTGAGGCACGCCAGATGAAGACTTCTTTGCATCAAATAGAATAGAGGCAATCTTGACACACTGTGAATGATCAGAGAGGTAGGACCTGAACAAGTCCAAAACTACATCACCAATGCCAAACCATGAAGTCAGACAATCTAAAGGAGTGCCATGGTCAAATGCTGCTGGTTGGTCAAGCAGAACAACAGTGGTGGCCTCGCCTCTAGCCAGAGCAAGATGGACATCTTTCTTAATTGACAGCAGCACAGTTTTAGATGAGTGAGTTGACTTATAAGCTGACTGTTTGACATTCTTGAGTCCATTAGAACTGACATAGTCATTTAGTTGGAGGGGGTAATCACATTCTTGACAAGTTTGGAATTATAACACAGGCCTGACATAGATTGGTAGTTCTTGAAATCATCAGGTGGTAGTGAGGCATTTTTGATAAGTGGAGTAACAAGAACTTTTTTGAAACCAGTGGGAACAACACCTTCAGTCAGGGAACAATTAACAAGTTTAAGGATTGAGGGCACAAGAATGTCTAAACACTCCATAACCAAAAAGGTAGGCCACTTGCTCTTGTAATGCTCTTGTACTAGGTTTTACAAAGATCAGACTAACCTCATATCTGAAGCGTGAGTTACTTTATGAGTCGTATTGATTGAAATATTAATCATAATGCATGTCTTATAATTAAAACAACCATTTAGTACTACATGGATGAAATCGATCACTTTTTCTATGTTACATGATGTTTTGATGATGCCAGACTCATCACTTGCTTGTTGGTATCTTTTGGAACATTGAAAATGTACATATATCCCTTTTATGGTATTTGAATGTATTACTCGAAAGGTAATTCACAAGTTAGGAAAAAGTATTGCTAACTAGAAATATGACATATTAAAATGAATTGTTAATACACTTTTCATGTTATTCTTAGAAAGCTGCACATTTTACTCAGGCTTATATTAAGTATACCAATCTCCTTGGGTGTTTTCATTCTATTAAAAAGTTTTACCTGCTATAAATATTCTTACAAATAAAGTTTCAATGTGTTTAAAATTTAATCAATACATAAGAATTTGTGTAGAATTTTAACCTTTGGAAAAAAAATTATATTTGCTGATGATGCATACTTACTAAAACTGAAAAAATATTAAAAAGGCAGAAAAAAAATACAATGGAGTATTCGTGTCACATGACATTGAACTAGTTGGTAGTTTTTTTGATTGTGAAATGCAAAAATACTACGCATTAAAATGCAACTTTAACAGATCAAAATAGGTCCAAATGTCATTGGAGTGATCTCTTTTTTTCTTTGTTATTTCGTAATGATTTTTAAAGGTTTCTATAAGTTTTTTTGTCTGTTTCTTAGCAAACTGTTTAGCAGTCTATATGTAATATCAATATTTTTGTTGTAAATTCATTCATGTTATTCTAGTTTGTGTCATTGACAACATCAGTTTCAAACCACACCATTCTGCCTGGGGATCTTGTACTTATAAAACCAACCTTGAATTACAGACCATTGTCAACACCAAAAGATGACATTCCACTAGTTACCTCTCCTACAGCAAGGACCTGCAGTACTTGGTCTGAGTTGCAGAAACTAACTTGCAGTAAGGCTGATTTCATTTGTGAAAGTCCCTTGACACCCAGATTAATGATTGAATCTCCATGAAAAATGCCCAAACATCAAATCCTTCCAAATTTTGTGCTAATTTCATGACACTCGAGATGATAGACTGAGATGACGAACAGTTTGAAGACTTGCAGACAAGAAGTCTCAAATTCATGCCTTTGACATGGGTTAAACAGAGAAACAGAGAAGGAAAAGTATTGCGTTTAATGTTGAAATATGTTGCCCATTGATTTGCTCTTTTAAAATATTTGTATTATTTCATCATGGCTGTTCATGGGGGATTCCAAAGAGAAATGCAAGGTCTCAAAGGTAAGTTTTAGATTCTGATGGCTAGAAAATGAGATGTATTTGTAATAATTAAGACTTCTCAATCAACTCCACATTTAGTTTTAAATCTGCCATCATAATTCTAAATGTGGCTGGTACAGGACTTCATAAATCATAAATTTTAATTTTTAGTAATTCTTATGCTGGGCTCACACCTAGCTACGTTTCTTACCGTATGTGTGCAATGGAAAAATTGTAGCTCTTCTTCCAATTTTCAACTTGATCACCACCCCTCCCCCAAATTGGGGCAAACCCAGTTTTCCCTTGCTAACCATCACCAAACCAACTGCCACCTGCTTCTACATGTCTTTGGCCTTTTCCACATGTGTAACTGCGCTGTAGTAAGTAGGTTCCCCTCAAATTTTCATCCTGTCATTCCCCGTCTGTATCTATCCCTAAATGTTACCTTACTTTGTAAACTGTTCATGCTACACGTCATCCTAAGTCTGTCATCTCTGTAACCATTGAATTCCATGGACCTATTTTGTATCCTGTGAAAGGCACCGTCGCCAGCCTTTGTCATCTGTTTGGAAACTTTGCTCATCGTTGCAGAAGCTACCAATGGTGGATGTTTCTCTACATTTACACTCCGTCACTATATTTTGCTGTCTGTCGCTTTACATGACATAAAGTGGTGTCAAGTGTCTAACCGTCTCTACTGTACCATGTCACACACCATTTGTATACTCCATGGCATTTGTCTTCATTTTGGGAACCATGTGTGAAAGCCGTCACTTCAAGTCTGTTACTGTTTCAACCATTGACCAATTTTGCTTCACCTCGACTGCTGTTGCAAGACCCATTACAATACGTGGAAGACCTCTCTGGCCCATGGATCAATGTCTCTTTTTCCCCTGCAAATGGCATGTCACCAGCCATTTCTTTACGTTTGTGGTATGTTGATAGATTTCGCTTTAAGTTCTTTGCCTTTTCTCCCCCTTGTCTCACCTTTTTTCCCATTGGTATAGGCTCCCATCACTGCATTTGTCTCTCCATTACTACAATTCGTTATCCATTGCTTCCTTTTCTTCTACGTCATCATAACTCTTCCTTCACGTTGTTACCCTTTTATCTACTCATCGACCTTTCTCCCCATATGCGATCCCTTACAGTCCCTCTTAGGTATGTAGCTGTAACTTGCTTTCCGTTGCTTCACTTCACATACCATGCCCAACCGTCATGTGGCCACCTCTTCGTTTTCCCATTCCTCTCAGTTGGTAGACCTTGGTATATATATATGAGGCATTTTGGTCAAAAACGGTCATTTTACTTTAAGACATTATCATAGATAGAGCATTATAACAATTTCTTCAGCCAATACCATTGTCATGGCTGCACAGAATGACCTTCAGTTTATGTAGTGGCTGTGGAAGCAAGTTGTAGGTGCCAGAAACAGAAGGAGACACAGGAGAAAAATCTGGACAAGGGGCTGGATACTTGAAAGACCCAAGTGTGGACTGTATGAAAACCTCCTGGGAGATTTAGAGAGAAATGATCCAAGGTCCTACAGGAATTTCACCAGATGTGCTCAAGAGTTATTCCAATTCATCTTGCAACTAATCACTACTGTAATTGCAAGAACACCTAACAACTACAGGGCACCCGGCCGTCCAGGCGCACAGTTGGAACCAGGTCTGATGTTGGCTGTGACTTTGCGGTATCTTGCTTTGGGTACCATGTTCACCGACCTCCTGTGGGGCTTCAGGTTAGCACCAAACACCATATCTGAAGTGGTCCAGGAGGTCTGCCAAGCTATTGTTGGCGCATTATGGGAGGAATTCATTGTGACAGTACAGAGGCTCAATGGTGTGCTGTTGCAGAGGCATTCCATCAGCGATGGAACTTTCACCATGTTCTTGGGGCTATTGATGGGAGACATGTTGCTATCCAGAAGCCACCCATGCTGGTTCGGATTTTTACAACTACAAGAAGTTCCATTCTATCACATTAATGGCTGTTGTTGATGCGAACTATAACTTTATCTGGCTGAACATTGGCACCAATGGCAGCAGGTGATGGCCAGATATGGAACAACAGCAACTTGAAGTTGGGGATGTCCACTCATAGGCTTCACCTGCCTCACCCTGAACCCTTCCCTGGTGGCTCTGCAGATATTCCATTTTTCCTAATTAGTCATGATGCCTTTGCTTTGAAATAGTTCCTCATAAAGCTGTATGGTCATCAGAATCTGACGCGCCAGGAGAGAATTTTCAACTAAAGACATGTTAAAAATGCTTTTGGCATTATGTCGATGCTCTTCCGAGATCAGACCAGAGATTGCCAGTCTAATCACTAGTACATGTTGTGTGCTACATCATCAGAGACCACTACCCAGTTATGAAGGCTCCCATGCTGGATCGAGAGGACCAACATTATAACTTGATCCTAGGTGTCTGGCGAAATAGATATGATATACACGGCATTAACAGGAACATTGGTGGTAACACCTCCAATAAAAGGGCCAAGGCCCAGAGGGACTTAATGAAATTATACTATAATGACATTGGTGCTGTACCCTGTCAGAACCAAATGATCTAATTTTCTGATATGCTCTTCTGTGGGATTTGGGTGCAATGACTGAGAATTTGTTATTTTTTATGGACTTTATAAAAGTCGTTGACTAACTATATTTATTGATGCATATTTGTCCTAACTTATATTTCTGTCTTTAATTATATACCTATGACACTTGACACTTTCAATGAATTATTGTGCTTTTAAATGTTGTTGTTTTATTTCTTGTACATTGTCTCCATGTCTTCTTAGGGATGCTAATAATAATGTTAATTTTAAAAAAAGCAGTAGCAATAGCAGTAATCTTTGTGAGTAACTACAAACTTTTTCACACAACTTAACCATGTGGTAAATTATACTATGGGAGCTCTCCCCCTGCCAACACCTTTTCTCTGGCTTATGTCCTGGGTATGACATTGGATTTATAATAATACACCTTGTTTTGGAGCATTTGTCCCTAATAGAGTCTTTGAGATGATGAGATTAAGTGCTATGAAAGTGCACATGCTATTAGATTACATTCTTTTATTACTGCTATAAGATATATATCAGTTTATAGTTCATATCATGAAAAGTAGTTGTAAAGACAGAGTGAACCAGTACGTAAAGTTGGTTAAGTACTTGCACTGCTGCTACAGCTCCGACCAAGACCAAGCAAACAAGTAACAACTACCCTGGATTTGAACCCTCACCTCAGAGGTTGGAGACTTTGACATTAAGATGCCTTCTACAAGATTTCCTAGCTGGAAGTGCAGTACCCTTCTAGATAGCTGCACTGGCAGTTAAGTTTAAAGCTGAATAAGATATTTTCCTTAAAAGATGGTGAAGTTTTGAAGATCTGGTGACACCAGTAATGCATCAGTTAATCAAAGATGTGAAGTAATCCTTGTAAGTAACTGCCAACTTTTAAACCAAATGGGATGTGTGGTAATTTAACAGTATGTTGACCATGTCCTACTTAGCTTTGTGCTCTGTGGCCAGTAAAGACAACATATTTCAACAATATCACTTTATTGCATTCATAACAAATATTGCAAAAAATATGACAAGGTGTGATTCTTCAACCAACAATGGTTTGAAATACTGTGAAAATAAGATTACCGCCCAGACATAATAACAGAAACAGCCAATACATGGCACTGTGTAATTAAAAAGCAGCCACCAAAACATGACAATGTGTCACCGTGCAACCAACAATGGTTTACCAAAACTATGAAAAGATGACCACCCAGACATATTAACAGAAACAGCCAATTCATGAGTAATTAAAAACAGCCACCAAAAACATGACAACATGTCACTGTGCAACCAAAAAAGGTTTTCCGAAACTGTGAAAATAACATTACCACTCAGACATATTAACAGAAAACAGCATAGCACTCTGCAATTTAATAAGCTGCCACCAACACTGTATAAATGCAACAATATTCCATATTCTACACTTACTCAAAAATTACATTTTCATCTATATTTTAATTTGTACTGAGCATATAAAAATACACAAGCAATGACAGTTCCACATCAACTTGTTTCCACGTCTGGGGAAGATGCCTTAGTGCTAATGGCTAGAGTGCCAGTCTCTGTAGATATAGTGGTCGTGCTTGTGGCCACAGTGGCAGCGAAGAAGGATGAGGCAAGGGTTGACAGATCAACCCGTCTTGGAAAGGCTTAAATTGACATCCTCAGGGTTCGTCTCCATTGAAAACGATGTTACTGGTGCCAACCCCAAAGAAAAAATTAGGCTGCTGTGACGGAAGGTTGAAAATAGCGGTTCCTATGAAACCTGGATGTCCCCAGTCTCCCCAGACACACATGACGTCTGTGGCAGATTGGTGACCTGGGCAGTGTCGGTCACCTGAGGAGTGTCCTGCACCTCAGGAGTGTACCACTGTACCACTGAGGCTGTTGTGGCTGATGCTGAGGAAGGTTTGGCTATTGTAAGACTTGCTGTTGCTGCTGCTGCTGTGGAATGGTAGGCTGTTGTGATAAGACTTGTGGCTGCTGCTGCTGTTGAATGGTAGGCTGTTGGAAGACTTGTGGCTGCTACTGTGGAATGGAAGCCTGTTGGAAAGTTTGTGGCTGCTGTTGTGGCTGCTGCCTCTCCCTTTGTTGCAGTACCAGACTCTCCTGCCTGTGAAGCACAAAATATAAAGACTAATTAGAAAATGGATTTAAAGAAGGAACTGTATGTTTATTATTATACCGCCTTATTATTATTATTATCACTATTAGTACTAAGTTTATTATTGTTAGTATCATTGTTATTATTATTATTCACATACTTTCAAAGTGCTTACATTGCATGTGTACCGACCTGTAAGAAAGGAAAACCTGGACATCAAATTCTACATATTGATGCATTTACTTGTGTTGGTGTTTTAATACCCATCCAGCACCAAGGGTAATATTGTGATGAGTAGTTCATGATTTATAATAATTTCTGGTACAAGGTATGTGGTCTCGATTCTGCACTGTTAACCAGCAAGAATCAGTAAATAACTACCGAATTACTAATACCATTAATTGCCACACACAGATTTGAACCTGAGACCTCAACAGATAAAAAGAAGTCAGCAATAAGCCAATAATGACACATTGCATGTACAATAATTATAAAATGTTTAGGAATACACTTGCAAGAGTTCCTGGGCCTTTGGTTGACAGCAACTGTGTACTCAAAACCAAAGGGAGCTGTGGATGCCTTTACAGATGGCAATCATTGTCCTGTGGATGGGCCAGTTGCCATCGCCACTGGTGGACAGACCCGACAGGTTTGACATCTGCAAGAAAGTACCAACACATTAGACATGTTATACTGATGTTCGGTGATACATACATTGATAACTGCATGTCACTTTTGCCAAAGACACAATATCAGTTACATTCAGAAACCACAATTTACTTTTCAAGATGACAAAGACACAATATCAGTTACACTCAGAAACCACAATTTACTTTTCAAGAAGACAAAGACACGATGTCAGTTACACTCAGAAACCACAAGTTACTTTTTAAGACGAGTTGTCACTTATTACTTATCATCATGTTCTCTACAGGTACAATTTCAGAATATTGTTTCAGTATACATGTATAAAACACCAATACTGCTGTACATATGATGAAAAGAGACAGGTACAAATGCTCAAAATTGTACAGAAATACTTACCGCACCCTCATCCTCCTCATCTGAGGTAGCAGCAACAACAGAGGCACCTGACAGGACAGACTGGGGCCTGCCTATCCCTGAAGGCCCTGCCTCCTGGCCATCATCATCAGCAGCAACCATCTCCTCCTGTCTGGCTGTCTAGCAAACCGCTATCATGTACTCAGTGATAGGCCTGTGGAGGGTGGCTGACGATGTGGCAATGTGCGCTTGGGATTCTTGGGCTCTAGGTGGGACCGGTTGGTACCTGGGTACCTGGGGCAGCTTGCAGCTCCACCTAAAAAGAATAAACATTAATAATAAATAGAACAGGCTTTGTGGACAGTGACCGAAGAGACCCCTGACATTTATTGACCCTTTTTCACAAATCCATCCAACAGCTATCAAGTGCCTTCTGTACTTTCACATCAGGCGTACTTCATTACTTCCACCTTAATTTAAATTACTTTCAAATGAATGACTAATGATATTACTTTATATCATTACTTACTTATTACTAATCATTACTTATGTATTATTTGTGACATATAACAGCAATAGCTACAAATCAATGGAAGTAAGGTGTTCAAAGTAAACTCACCCTGCTGCTGCTGATGGCCCCCTTTGTCCAGATGTGTTCCCTGGCAAACTCAATCCGACGAATGATGTCCTGGGTTTTCTCTGTTGGGTTCAAAGGGGCTGCATAACCACTGCTGGGCGTCTTCCTGCTGTTGGACACTTTATCCCTGCAGGAATTCCAGAACTGCTGCAATCTCACCACTGAAAAAAATTAGTTGTTACATCATTTAACCCATCACAATCTCTAGGGAAGTTGTGTTTAATGGCACTGTAACTGATGTACTAGTCCTAGTACTATTATGACTAATTCTCATTCAGGATTCTCAAAAAACATTCACAAAATAAAAAAAACATTTATAAATATTATACTTTTGTCCACAAATTGTATCAACCAACATGTATAGTTACTTTCAGGTACACTTTACTATTATTTCATTTTACCAATCTGATGAAAGTTATACACATACACTTGGTATCAGTACATAATGGAATTAAAAACTCCTAAAAATAACTTAAAAATAAATTTGTGCTTACAGGTGAATTCATGAGGATCACTGTCTGGAAACTGTTCTGTCAGGTGAGGAATAAATCTCTGCCTGGCCTATTCCTGCTTTTGTTTCTTCTTAAATGCATACTTCTTATCATTGGACCAAAGGTCTGGTTTCTCCTCCATGAACTGAAAGAGCTACATCCAGTACTTGCTCTGGGAACTCAATATTGGCCATCTTTGGTCCCTCTTTTCGTTTTCTTTTGGTGGGCTGGGAGGAAGCCTGGGTGGTGGGTGGTGGCTTTTCCTGGCTGGCCTCCAGCTGCTCCTCAGTGACTTCTGGCTCCTCAGAAACTTAAGGGGCCTGTGGCTCATCCTGTGTGGCTTTTCTTTTCCTCCCCTGTGTCATTTTGTATAGAATAACTGTCCTAATAACTGGTGTATCCATACGTATATCCACAAGTATGACAAGTATATACAGAAGTATATCCAAAAATAAAAATGAAACTCTCTCTAAGTGCATGCACATCTGACATCGTTGATATTTGATTTAAAAATGCTGCTGTGTTCCATTGAAATCTCTATATGTGCAGGACTCCCTAGCAACCAATCAAATTGCTTCTCCCTTGTTAACCATCGACGACACTCAGAGGGAGTAAACGGAGTATGACGGGATGAAACATAGAGGGAGGTAGAAAGAAGTAATCCCACAGGAAGCGACGGGAGAGGCAATGGGAAAAATAATGCCACTTAGCTCGGAGGGAGGAACAAAGTGTAGAGACGGATTGAGAGTGGACAAGACGGAGAGACATGGGAGACAAAGGACAGTGGTAGGAAGTTAGATCTCCCGTCGAGGAAAGTTAGAGAAGTGATACGACGGGATTAAACACACAGTGACATGGGGCGACGTTACACAAAGGGGTTTTATGCAGATCCCGCTGCAAAACCTCTCTGTGGTTTGCATTATTTTGAATTACTTTACTACCCGCTGACAGCCATCTTTCATCCTGTATATCACCATTGGTCTCCGTTTGGGGGGGGGGGGGAGTGCAAGACGGGAGGAAAAGTGCAAAATTTTGAACATTTCAAAATTTTCAATTTTCCTCTTCCCGTCACACATTTCAATAATCGTTCCTCATTTTGCTTCATGTCTGCAACCGTCTCATGCTGTCAAATGTACCGTTGCTCCCATTTTTGCCAATTTTCTTGACAGCAGGTGACGGGAGCCCGGTGTGAGTCCAGCATAGCAGCAAGCACAAATTTATACGGTAAATATTTAATTACATTTACATTCTTTAAATAAATCAATTGTAAATTCACGTGGGATATAGTTAGTGAAAAAGAAGATTTTATTTTAAAGAGCATAATATACACAATGAAAAAAGTTTTGTTGTTCTTCTACACCAGAAACAAAATTCCGTAAAAATTGAATTTTTAATTTTTAGATCAATATTATTTTGATTGTATTAAGGATCAGATAACTGTTGCTGTTTGTTACGGAGCCCAGGAAGGGAACTGTTTTCCTGGCATTTTTTTATCTCGTTACCACAAGTTAGCAAGTCATTACCACAAGATAGAAAGTCGTTCCCACAAGTTAGTAAGTCATTACCACAAGATAGAAAGTCATGGTAATGAGATATTATGTAGTGGTAATGAGATACTAAGTCGTGGGAATGAGATACTAACTTTTGGATCCTGTTCAAATATAATCTTATTACATTCAAGGCTATCAAATTCTCCCAACCCTCATATTTATCATCCTTAATCAAACCCAGGAGCCTTACTTGTGGAAATTGACTTTCTCTTTCTTCAGTTAGTCCCAAGAAGGCCATTGGTAGGCAAGGTTTTGCAATGGCTTCTCCCACTGAATGGAACAGACTCCCACAATCGGTCCGATCTCAGAACACAATTATTGGGTTTCAAAGTCAGCTAAAGACCTACTTGTTTAGACTTGCATACCCCCCACCATAGTATTTCTCTCCTTGCGGTGCTAAATCAGGATTTTAACCAGGATTTTAAAAATAACTTAAAAATAAATTTGTGCTTACAGGTGAATTCATGAGGATCACTGTCTGGAAACTGTTCTGTCAGGCATGTCCCTCGATTTTCCCTTTTTGCCTTAAGCGCATTAGAGGATGTTGCATCAATTTTGCACTATATAAATGATTCTATTCTATTAGTAACTCATTCCCACCACTTAATTACTATCTCATTCCCAGGGACCAATGATATGCAAACAGGGGATAACAATATTTATTATACATAATAGTTATAACAGTGGCCACTAACAGCTTGACGGGGGAGGTAACACTTTAGGTGCTACCTTAGTCAGTGGCTAGCATTGTTTGTTAGCTACCTTATAGCATGTTTATCTAACCTTTGACCTTTGTCACATTATTTTCCCGCTGTTTTACATAATTTTCCCTCCTGCCTCACTTTAAAACCAGTTTTCAGTGAGGCAAGTCGCCATTTTAACTGATAAAAACTTTTAATAACTTGTGAAATTGGTGTTATAGTCATGTTATACGAAGTTTTATGTGCTTTTAAACTGGCCCTGGCAGACTCCACTTCCAGAAGCTATGATTCAAAATTTAGAATTTTTCTCTCATTTTGCTCCTTTGCTACCATTGACATAGAACATATATCTCCATTGCAAATTCTTACTTTCTTAGAGTTTCTTACATTTAATAAAGTCAGCTTTTCAGGTCTGACAAATCACCTGTCCGCAGTCAAAACCTCCTTATCTTTGCATGACCTAGATGTCTCCAGCTTCATGGATCCAAGGATTAAGCTCTATAATAAAGCAATCATGAGGCATAGACCTTTTAATCACTCTATTAAGCCCATCATTGATATTGATACTCTTCATGCAATTGCCCTGCAATGTGACAGAATGCATATGGGTCACATATGCAAAGCAGCCATACTGCTTGCCTTTTTTAGTTTTCTGCGAATTTCCAATCTGGTCCCTCACTCCATTGTCGCATATGACCATTTAAAACATTTATCTAGAGCAGACTTAATAATTGCTTCCCCTGGCATGCACATTATAGTAAAGTGGTCGAAAACCCTGCAGAATAGAGATAAAGTTAAGATCATCAAAGTTCCTTCACTGGGCAAATCCCCCTTGTGCCCAGTATCAGCCGTTAAAAAGCTATTGTCATCATCCCCGGGTTCGAACAACTCACCTCTGTTTCAAATCAAATGTTGCCACAAATGGGTGCCTCTGACAGACACCAGACCGAGAAAATTTTTGGCTAAGGTACTCAAAGCCCTGCACCTTACTCATCATGGCTTCACCTTTCACTCCCTCCGTCGTTCAGGTGCCACCCTGTCGTTCAATCTCAATGTACCTATGCAGGATATCCAAAGTCATGGCACCTGGACGTCGGAGGCAGTCTGGGCCTACATCACCCAAGATCATAATGCTGCTGATACAGTGGCCCATTCTTTTCGCTCCCTACTGAAAACCTAACTACAAATACTGGGGTTTGGGGCAGTTTTTCCTTGTAATATTAAATTAAAATCATCAATAATATTCATATCTACAAACATTTCATATTAAAGAGTAAATATGCGGTGGCTAGGCCACCTTAGTTGTAACTAGTAAATTGACTTCAGTTTAATTCTTGTCAGGTTTTAATCACAAATCTAAGCTTTAACTTAATCTAAATGTAAGGTGACCTTGTCACTTTTCAAGTTCTAGTCTTTAATTTAAGGCCACCTTTTGATCATCTTAATTCAGTTTGTGGTGACCTTAGGGTCAGCTTAAAGCTTATGTGTATTCTTATGTTAAGGTGGCCTTATCTGTGATTGTGTCTCTTTATATATCTATGTTGAAGTATGTAAATATTTTATAGTATACTAATATAGAATAAAATTAATTATCCCCACTTGTCTTGTTTATCTGTATATCAGCAAGGCCAGGACACTGAGTATTATCAATTACAGAAACTAGTTAATAATACATAAATTCATTTAAGATTGTTACTTGATAAAAGACAGAAAAATTATTTGCAACATACATGAGCACATACTGGTGTGGTTCCCCTTAAGGTGCCTCATGCAGACACTAAAACGCAATTAGTAGTAAACCTCTACATTGCCCATGCCCATACTAGAAGAATTTAGAAATTTAGACAGGGGGTTAAGACCAGGGCAAAAATGACCAACTTTTTGTAAGAAAAAGAAATGGTCTATGAAGAAAGGAAATGTAAGTTATAGTGTAATGTATATAAAGAAGAGGTTGAGAATGATAAGACTATGCAATTTACAGTATGAACAGACTATGCAATTTGCAGCACAGCAAACACGAGTTTTACTGCAGGAAAAGCTAAGATGGAGATCCTGCAAGGTATGCTGTGCACAAAAGCACTCAATCAAATGTAACATACTAAAATATCTTAGAAAGATGAAGGAAAGTGCAATAAAACAGGTACCTCTAAAAGACAGTAAGGCAATATACCTGTGATAATAAGTAGGTGACCTCTAAAGGTCATTAGGTAGGTAACTATGAAGAATAACCATTAAAATTGCTTAAACGATAACCATAATGGTATAAAAGTTGGACATGTAAAGTAATAGGAAACATGCAACCTCTGAAGGTCACTAAAAGCCTACAGGCATATGTAAAATTGAATGGTATGCTAGAAGATGGGTGACCTCTATATAAGTTGGGCATCATGGACAAAGAAATTGCCAAAAAACCTCGTGGGAATGACTTCATATCTTGTGGTAATGACTTACTATATTGTGGTAACAACTTGCTAACTTGTGGGAATGATTTTGTATCCTGTGATGACGACTTTCTAACTTGTGGGAACGACTAAGTATCTTGTGGTAACGACTTTCTAACTTGTAGGAACGACTTTCCTTCTTGTAGGAATGACTTGCTATCTTGTGGGAACGACTTGTTAACTTGTAGGAACGACTTACTACCTTGTGGTAACAATTTTCTAACTTGTGGGAATGACTTAGTATCTTGTGGTAACGACCTACTAACTTGTGGTAATGACTTACTATCTTGTGGTAATGAGATAAAAAATGATAGGAAAACAGTTCTATGTCAATTCCTGTGCTCCGTAGTTTGTAAATTGTGCATATTATATTTTTCATACTTTGGAAATAACGTTCATTGGACAGATACTTATACTTGAATACAATGGCCTTGGATAATAATTGGTCTTAGGTTTGAATATTGCTTAAACATTGCTTTGAATGGTCACTTTATTTCAAAAGAATAAGTATAGTTGTCTTTAGTTGACCACATTCAAAATATGTTAAACTTTTTATGAAAGTCAATAATGATTTCAGGTAATCATGTCCTGTTTGTGTACTGCCCCAACTGTGTTGGTGTAACAATGTGTCAAATGGACTCTGTCGTATTGTTTTCAGATTGAACAAGAGTTATATCACACTCTATTTAGAAAAACTCCACAGGCTTCCTATTTCAAATTGTATCATTTTAAAATACAACCTCTTCATTTTTAAAGCCATTAACTTCTCCCCACCACCCTATTTGGCATCCTTGATCAAGCCCAGTAGTCTGACATGAGGAAATAGACTATAAGTTTCTTCAGTCTATCCCAGAAAGGCTACAGGCAAGCATGGTTTTGACACAGTTGCACAAGTGATATGATACAGTTTCCCAATTAGTGTCAGATCACAACAGGCTATTTCAAGCTTTAGAAACCAACTCAAGACTTACATATTTAGACTATATATTTTACTCACCACCATAGTCATCCTACTTGGGCAGGCGTGTGCAGGCAGGTTATGACTTCACCAGGTTTCAGGACTGTCCCTTTTTGGATTCCAGTGCATTAGAGAATCTTCATCAATTTTGCGTTGTACAAATGTTTTGTTTTTATTACAAATACACTAGTATTATTATTATTGTTATATTTATCGGCTGTCTCTTGGAAGCTACATTTCCTCTGTTTCTTATCCTATTCCCCCTAAGGCTGCTTATACTCTGTGTTATTTTTCCTCCATATTTAGAAGAGTCTCCTGCATAAAATTCTGGCCCATATTTTAACATTTATCATCTTTAAGTATGACATAGCAGAAATATACATAAAATAACAATTAAATAACACATGTTTGATAATCTACAAATAATTACTTATGAAATAATGACGATAAAACAGCATTCAACAGAAATAATCATGTCAATAAGGATTGGATACCCAACTAGTGGTTCTTATTTTTCCCATATTTTCTGAATATCAGAATCCTTACCTTTAAGAATGACCAGAAGCTCTTTTTCTGTACAAAATTATTTCAATCTAATAATCAGTCTATTAAAGTAACGAAATATATTTGGCTCTGTAGTGTCATATTATACTGTTTGGTTAAAATAATTGACGGCATGAGTGGAATTTTATTTTGAAGAGTTAACAGATGGCTGAGCACGATACCAAAATTGTTTCGGTGTAAATAAAAATTTATGTTGTCCCTAACATGATTTTGCATGGTTCCAACACTTGGACATTAAGAGTGAAAATATGCATTAATGGTTCAGTAGCACTCATTTCCAAATATTCTATACAGTATTTTCAGCTGGGATGATGCTGGGACATTATCATTTGAGGTATACATATCGCAAAGTCTCATCAATGATATGAAAGTTGAAAGTGTAGTTCAATCATTGCTTTGATGAGTGATTTTTTCATGCCTTCACACATATTTGAATGTGGCAATCTTCAACTAGTTTGATTCAATTTGAACAATTTACATGGTGTCAAATTGATGTGAGCATCCTCTGAATCACTGGTGTTCTAAGAAGGGACAGTATGTCAGAAGGACGTCTACACCTAAGACAGCATCATGCAGGGAGAGATAAGTATGGTGATGGAAATGCAAGTCTAAAACCATGTTTCTGGGTTGCAACAAAAACGCTGGGGAGTTTTAGCATCCCAGCCTTAATACTAGGAGTATCCAGGACAAGATAGATTTTTGTGTTGAAAAGATGAGGGGTAAAATGATGTTAAATTCTATAGTTTTAGGCTGTGTTCACTGTAGACTGTGATGATATGTTTTCATTCTGAGCGAATTAGCTTATGAAAATGAGGCTTCTGTAACCTACTTTTGCAAAATAAAGGGGAATTGTGAATTAATGGTAAAATTAGTGAGAACAATGAACATGAGGAATGTTTAGTGATGTCAGGCCATCAATGCATCCACACAATTAAAAGTGGTGATGAGACTCTAAAGATCATGTAGCATTTATATTACTAAACTGAAAATATGGAGTTAATAAATGGTTAACAAAACCACTTCAAAATACATTGGCAATGTATACTTAACTTATATCAATTGTGGATTCCTTTTTGACAGATATGAGCAGCGAAACATATACAAAGTAATTCGAAATAAAAGAAATTTAAAACATATGGTTATCAACAAACATATTTATACCACTCATTATAGGGAAAGAGTTGTACAGCGAAACACACTTTCTCACCCAATACTATTAATACAGTATTAACATAACAATGGGATTGAAAGTGATATTACTTATTCTTTGTTTGATATATCCAATATGTATTGAAGCTGTTTACATGAAAAAGAAACAAAAAATTCATGCACATGATGCTTTTGATGAAATTGAAGAAACTGGGGAATATCATAAAAGGACTCCTAATTACAAACAGTATGGAGTTCCCAACAATGTCTTGAAAAAGAACCGAGATATGAGTGAGATATCAGTGAAAGATGGCCACTATGTTGACGCAAAGGGCAGAGTAAATATATTCCATGGCATTAACATAGTTCAGAAAAGTCCACCTTGGTACAGAGAAGACCTTCTTCATGATGAAACCTTACAGTTTCTGAAAGATTCTGGATTCAATGTGATTAGGCTGGGGATGATGTGGACTGGGCTATATCCTGAAGAAAATCGACTGAATGAAACTTATCTGGCAGTGATGAAACAGATTGTACAATCTCTAGGGGACTATGGTTTATATGTAATTCTTGATGCTCACCAAGACGTACTCTCTTCATATTATGGCACATATGATGGTGTTCCTAAGTGGGTGATTGATAAGCTACCACCACCAACTCATCCATTTCCTTGGCCCTTTGAGAGTATCAGCTCATGGTTTCTTGGCTATTTTACTGAGGCATGCAGCAGGTCATTCCAGGGACTTTATGACAATGTTGCTGGCATATGCGATGACTTTGTTGACTACTGGACAACGGTTGTCACTAATTTTAAAGACATGGACAACATTCTTGGATATGAGATCATCAATGAACCCTGGGCAGGTGATATTTATTCTGATCCCACTTTACTTTTACCTGGTATTACTGGCTCAAGAAACCTCCAACCATTTCACAATCTACTGAATGATGTCATTAGGGCACTGGATGACCAGAAGATTGTCTTTTTTGAACCAGTTACTTGGGGATATGTTTTCAATGGTAAGATTTTAGGTAGTGGCTTTACTGAAGTCCCAGGTGGTATTGCCTATTCTAACAGAAGTTCTTTGTCCTATCACTACTACTGTTGGTTCATTACTTCTGGTGATGCTCACTCTCCCTATCCCACTGTGAAGAGAATTTTATGTGACCATCTACTGGGCCCACAGGTTTTTCAGACAGTACAGAAGGACATTGCTCAAATTGGTGGGAGTTCTTTCATGACAGAATTCGGTCTTTGCATTCCAGACAACAGCTCTGTATCTACATCCACTGTTGAATGCAAGTTTGTCCTTAATCTGGCTGATGAGTTCCTTCAATCCTGGACCTACTGGGACTTACAAGAAGTATCACACATTACTTGGACACAGGTTGGGCCCTTTGTAAGAGTCTATGCTCGTAAAACAGCTGGGACACCGGTCAACATGATCTTCAACTTGGCTACCAGGCGCTTTGAGTTGACGTACATGCATACTGCAGAATTCCTGAATGTTCCAACAGAGATTTTTGTTCCGGCAAAGCATTATCCTGGTGGTTTCAAGGTCTCATTGCCAGAAGGTGTGGAAAAAGAATTTGATGAAGACAACAGAATTCTGTATGTTACTGTAACTAGTGAACAAGTTACAGGAGAAGTGAAAATCACCATTCTGAAGAATTAAATCTAAAATATGTTTAAAATTTTAATACATACCTTTAGTTAGAGGCTTGCAGTTTTATTGTGGTGATATTGGCATAAAAATTTCCTAAGATGGAAAATGGCATTTGATGTTAATTTTACAACCAAATAAGGATATTAAGAAAAAAAAAACATATTTGTCCTAATTTTCTTATTGTTTGGTGGTATGAATAATAGTTCTGAAAGCCCAAAGGTGACACCTTTAGATATCAAAACTAATTCTCTGTTGAAGTGATATTAAAGTAATCTCTCTGATATATAGACAAGTGTGACACAATTAAAAGACATATTAAGGTCGTCTTCCTGTTGTAAATATGGTGGTGGTGGATATTGTATGCTTAATTGCCTATGGGCAATTTATTCAATTGTGGCTTGCTCATTTCATGCAATAAACAATAACATGCATGGAAGTACAAGACTTTTGCTTGTGTGCGTTATGTTAACAGAAATTTTACAGAAATATGTAATTTAAAACATATTTTTAAAAAAGTTGAATATTTTCAGGGTAAAATTTTTTTTAAAATATGTGTCATAAATATAAAAATATATGTCCACTACCCGTCACCCCTGAGTAGAGTGGGCTTAAACACATGAAATGAAAGGACACATTACCAAATGTACACTAAGGAACCTTAGCTCAAATGCTTAACTGTAAATTATTTGATGTCTTAATCATTTATGTGGGATAAAGTCGTAGTTGTGTAGTGTATTACAATCAACTGTTTAAATAAATGAGTCTTTAAATAACATTTATTAATACTTGTGTGTTGCCATTGTGCTTATTTCAGTTCTGTAATGTAAATTCACATGTAATTAACTGCATTTGGCTGGCTTGCTCTGCCTCCTACTTAAAATAACTAGTAACTTTAGTAACTTTCATCTAGTAATTACTTTAAAGATGTAATAGGAACTGTTAATGATCAGTATTTATCATTGAAGTGCTTTGTAATTTAGAAACTGTAATTTAGCAGTTTTAAAGTCTTTCTAGGTGCTTATTTCGCATGTAAGAGAAAATATTCTGGGAAATGTAACTTAGCAATAATAAATTCTTATAGTAATTTTTACCGTGTCCAGGTCACCCCTCTTGCAAATTTAAGTAGTATATATTTAGTTGTGTGCAAATAATAATAATAATATGATTCCTCTTTCTGTCTATTAATGTAAAACTTTGGCTGAGGGGATACTTTACAATCCACTGTTAAGCCCTCTGCAAGCTCTGATCCTGAGGAGTCAATTCAATTGGGTTCTGTGGCTACAAAGGTTTAGCTGGTTCTTTGATCGTACTTGTGATCTATGTCTATAAAACCAGTATGAAAGAATTTTAAACAGTAGTCACTTTCTTCACCTTTGGCAAATGAGTCACCTCTGTAGTCAAGCAAGGTTCATATTACGGTACTTGTCACAGTCATAAATCCTATGATAATTTGGATAAATAACATAATATACAGTAACTTTAGAATTATAAATACGAAAGACACTGTTCTAATGCTGTTGATAAACAATAAATATTTGTTTTAATGTCTAGCTAATCTCTTATTTTTTTTATTTTCGGCATTGTTTGCAAAACTTTTCAGCGTTGTTGTCAATTTGTTATCATTGTTAGCAAAGTTTCCATCGTTGTTGGCAAAGTGTTTAGCATGTACTTTTCATCCCACAGCATCCCACAGGTTTCAATGAGCAGAACTTTAACCTGTAACCATAGATGCTAATTTATACCCATTAAAGTTGTTTCAATGTTTTGTCACTTATTTGAACTTGCACACAAGCACGTGGGTTGTAAAATAGATCACAAAGTGAATGTTTTGATTCCATAATATGTCTTATATTAACAGAGAAGAATAATTGTGCCCTGTATACAAATTGAAATTTGTTGTAACATACGTTAAAATCAACTCAGGCCAAACTTAAAAGTTGGGAAACTGTATTAAAATTTAATTAAATATCCGGATAAAAAATTCACAATAATTAATAAGAAGACACAAATACATTCAGTTTGAATGGTAAACAACTGTTGACTGAATGTTGTCTTTGGTTTCAAGATGTATTGGAATACTCAGTTAACACCTTTCTAAAATCTCTTAACCTTGACTGAAATGTTTAGAGTTCAGTCATACATATTTTTATGCGTAACTGACAAAATTAATGCCAGATCTTCCTGGGATTTGCAGTTTACGTTGCAGAAACATGAATACACTATTCTTTAGGGCTATTCAGATGGGGTGATTTAAGTAATCTAAAAGGACCTGTTGTGTTTGTATGACGTTTCGGTATGACTTAAATCATTAACCAAGTGACCCTACAACACTGCAGGATCACTTTGTAAGTGATCGCATATCACTCTATCCAAATAGTACTTGTGTTTGTTTCCCAAACCAAATAAGAAACTCCCCAATTGATAAAAAAGTCAATCCTGGGGTTTTCCCAATACCTCCCAACAGAGAGGGACATACCTGGAAAGGCCTTTTTAAATCCCATGTCTTATTAAAAGCTCACTGATGCAATATATGAATGTTGTATTGCAAATTATTTGCAGGACTTTCAGAATGCAAGAAAACACCACATAGCAAACTTTGTGCAGATCATATCACTTATAAATAGTGAAAAATAGTGCAGAAGTCACATCAGTTTTAGCATAATCGGGTGGTTATTGTGGGAAAGCACTGCAAAACATTGTACAGGTCATATCACAAGAGGTGGTTTGCAATGAGAGGTACTGGATAGTAGTGCAATACATTGAGCAAGTCATCAAAAATATGAGTTGCACACAAATGACTTAATGAGGAACTGTGAAGTGAATGAGGCAAGGGTCGAGGGATCGACTTAGTATGAAGGTTGAAGTATTAGTGTGAAGGTTGAGATAGTTGATATCCAACGGTTCAGCTGTATGGTGATTTTAGTGGATCCTGGAGTTTTTGACGGGTCCCAATACATAGCATGAGTGGGTGTTGAGAGACACATGCAGAACCTTAGTGGGGCATTAATGATGAATGCTTTACATGAGGATTGGACAGGTCAAGATAATCTCCAGTCTCCAAATACTCGACATATGAGCCACCAAACACACACACACAAAAGGAAATTCTTGACATGTTAAAAGGTCAACATGTATATCTATTAGATTTCTTTTTATTTCTCTGCTGTTCACCTTATTATTTTCTTTATTAGCTTATTTCAGGGATGATATTACAATTAACACATAACTACACATAATGGTTTTGAATCTTATATCTTTGCAAGTACCCAAAAAACTTTGTAAAAAAACTTTCACAGACTACATTTATTTATTTGGGGTTTTATGTCACTTTTAACACTGTACAGGTCATATCATGACGGGTAGTTGGAAGGCCAGAGGAAACCAGTACATACAGTTCTGTACTGTAAACTGCCGACCAATGGCAAGCAACTACCAGCTTTCCCACTTGAGGCCATGCCGGGAACCGAACCCCGGCCTCAGAGGTGGGAGGCGAGAGTGTTACCACTCTGTCACTGTGGCCCCTTTCACAGACTACAATGAAATGATGTAAAATATTAATAACCAATATCATAATTGTCACATATGTAACAAGATATCATACATGCAGTGCTTATTTCAAATGTTATTAGTTCTAATACACAGAGATTTGTACAGCTCTAATGTCACTGCCTCTGTTTGTGCTGTTGCCACTGTTATTCTTGATGTATAGATTGATGATGACATCTTCCTTTCATCACAAATCAAACGAATGAACTGACTTGAATAATTTATATTTTTTGTCGTCTGATTTTTTATCACCAGACACTTGATGGACAATGCTTTTATTCTCAATCTGCCAAAAAAGCCAATATGATAATTATGATGTCAATTTGACTTTAACAGTACAAATAACTTAAGCTATATGCATATATTTCTTACCTCTGCAGACAGTTGCATCAAATGGAATGTTTTCCAAATAAATATACCAAGCAATAATACAAATAGAAATCATTGACTTTTATTATCATAACCAACATTGGTTCCTAGTTTACATGTTGGTTACCTAACTGGCCCCACTTGATTTGTACGAACACCCAATGAATAGATTATCTATGCTAGTAAAGAGACCCAACCAGCCCCATTCCTCTGATACAATGACCAAACAAGCACCAAATTTATGTCAGGCACTTGTGTTAATCAGTATTCAAGTACACAAAGGACGGAGCAAACTAAACCGGAAATTATTAGAAATATTTAAATGAAATATTGTTTTCCATACTGTCTTACAATAAATGTGTGACAGTGTGTGTTTAAAACTGACTCATATATTTGCAACAATTGTCCTAGGACCATACTTACTTTTTTATGAAATAATGAAAGATCATCCAACCACTGTGGAACCCTTTCCAAGATGGCCTTTGCTTTGTTATTATGTAGCGTTCTTACCAGCCGTAAACACAACCTCACAGCCTGTAAATTGGTAAAGAACGGTCTCACAGGTGGTATATACCACTCATGAGTTGGGTGCCTCCAGAGACTTTCCAAACTTTGACCTTCACCTCTAATGACAACAAAGATGCACAATACATGTGCTTTCATTATAAAACCATGTTAAATAAAGTGATTCGGTACTCTGGATTTTGATAAATAACCTCAGAAAACGAATAACAAATGAAATATATATCTTTTGCATGGTGGATAACGAAATGTTGTGATTTCTTTTATTTCTTTCTCTTTGTGATTTCTGTTTGTTTACATCCACACATAAACACACAGGCGGTGAATTGTTAAGAACGGTCAAAACTTTCCACTAGTGTGTACCAACTCACAGGTCATGTGCACGGGCCTTCTGAACGCGACATTAGATTACCATCATCAGTATGGATGTCTCATTTGCTGACATGATCCCCTCTGTAGATGCTTGCGTTAAACAGTGTTCAAGTACACAATGACTGAACAAATTAAATGGAAGTGTTATATATATTTAAATGAAATATGTATATGCATTTTACAACACAAAGGTTGGGTGACATTTTGAGTAGGGGTTCAACGTGACGCAAAAATTACTAAAACATTCTAATCGGTTTCAGCACCAAATCATGATATATCATGCTGTGGAAAATGTGTTAAATCTTTATCAACCACATAGAAATTTTTTTAAACTTTATAATGGAACTCTTTTAATGTACTCTCACTGGACCAGGTTTCCAGGGGACTCGAACCCACAACGTCTCACTCACGAGGCCCACACTCTACCAGGTGGGCTATAAGGGAAATCCCGCCTTAAAATCAGTACTCCTGGGCCAAGCCAGGAGTAGTGATTTCAACACTTTCTGGATTCTATCAGATTTTCCCCTAGCTCCAAACATGAAACCTGTCCCATGGTTTCTACCGGTTTGGTGACACTGGCAATCCACTGTTGGCTGGTCCAATCACACCAGCCAGCCCCACATTGGGCCCCAAATGTCACAGGACCTGGTTAGCAGGGGATTAGAACCCACAACCTCTCACTCACAAGGCCCACACTCTACCAGTTGAGATATAAGGGAAATCTCCACTACCCAAGCCAGTAGTAGTGATTTTATCACTTTATGGATTCTGTCACAGTACCATAGCTTTCTACAGTAAACAAAGGAATTTAATGTTACAATGAAAAACCATTACTACGACATGTGATACATATTACACTGTAAAAGTGCAGGGATTCAAAGAATTACCTGTTTAGACAACATTCCTGCATCTCCTTTTATGTTGATGCACAACTGTTACATTAAAATACACATCCCTCTTTTTAAGAAAGCAAATGTTGTCTTTGTGTAGGAGAAAATAAATTCAAAGAAATGCCATCAGTTATATTTTTTACAAGTTTGTATTTACATACATTTGTTGGCATCGAGAAGCCAATATCTTTGATGATACTTTTGCCTATGATAAATAATAAGACAGCTTTTCACAGACTTAATTGTGTCATAAGTCAAATGAAAGAGAGACAGAAAATACAACACACAAACTGTACATAAAAGTTTGTTATTGCCTACTGAATAGAACCTATTGCTGAAATCATTGAAAAATTTGTTGAATGTGTAGTTTTGTAACTGTTGTTATTGAGACTCAAATGTTACTCATTTTATCTGACGATTAAAAACTGTTGGATCACACCGATAAATAAATAAATATCCTCCAGAAACATTTTCTTTGGCTGATAAATCTTTGACAACTGACACAAACCCAGGTCTTCTCAAAATAAATTTGAAAAATCTTGAGACATGTTTGATTGTTCAAAATCCATAAATCTTCGTCACATGTCTCAGATATGGCAGGTGAACACACTTTGGGAGGTTGCTATGGAAAGGTTAAAGATCAAATCAAGGTCACACCATGACGTTGCACACCTATAGGCCCCAACCCATGTCCCTACCAAATATCAACTTCCTACACCTTCCAATTTCTGACATACAGCCTGGATAAGATTTTATAGTTCAATATCACTACGGCAAGGTCAAATAAAGATCAAATCATGATGGTACACACCTACAACCCCCCGACCAATGTCGATACAAAGTATCGATTTCCTACACCTACACCTAAACCTACGGTTTCCAAAATATATCCTGGAAAATATTTAATAGGTCAAGGTCACTACGGCAAGGTCAAATCAAGGTCACAACATGAAGTTGCACACCTACACCTACAACCAATGTCCCTACAAAGTATCAACTTACAGTTTCCGAGATATAGCCTAGACAAGATTTTCAAACTCAAGGTCACTATGGCAAAGGTCAAATCAAGGTCACACCATTATGCTGCACAATTATACCCCCTAACCAATGTCCCTACCAAGTATAAACTTCCTACATCTCACAGTTTATTAGAAACAGCCTGGACAAACTTTTTCCCACTGCCCGCCCGCCTGCCTGAATGCCCATCCGGACACCATGGATGAAAACAATACCTAACAGCCCTTAAGGGTTGTGGGGTAAAAAGTACATGAATGGCTGTACATGGTTAGGTATTACACTTGTTAGTAACTTAGCTGTCAAACATGCAGATAAGATATACAAGGGATTTATACTGTACATCATTTACATTTGTACAATAACTTATTCCAAAAAAAAAAAAATCTTGTTGATTTGAGAGCAGAAGCTCATCGAAAATTTTAGTTTTTCTATTGAAAAGTGTTGCATAACACTTACAACTACTTGTCCATATGTTCTGGGTTCATCCATGTAACTGATTGTCCATATAATCTTAGTTCATCCATACAACTGATCTAGTGTATTTTTATATACTGCTAGTCAACATACAGCAGTCTGACTTAGATTCAGATTTGAACAACAACCGTATGGCTTGATAATTTTTTTATTTTATGATGTTCTTAATATTTTGTAACTATTCAGACTGTGAAAAAGATTGTTTACACAATCCATATGGTTTGGGCAAAAGGATGATGTCAGGCTATTAATGTTTTGATTCTATAATCTGTCTTACTTACTGCGAAAACTAACTATAGGAAATTAACATATGATTTTACATCAGGCCAGGCCAAACTTATGCTGGTGTTCCACTGGAGCCGACCTGTCAGTAACTAAGCATTTTTTGGAGGGTCGGGAGCTATGTTTACATAATCGGTTAAGGTTGGTTGTAGATTCCAGGCCTGTCAGGGAGAGTCGGCAAAATATGTTTGATATTTCCACAACCCTCCCATGACTCTTGTTCATGACCTAGGCTCCGCCCCCCCCCCCCCCCCCCCCCCCTGGTAATAGGCTTGTCATAGTCACTTCACGTCTTGTCCTATCACTTCCAGGCTTGTCCTTATTACTTCCAGTCTTGTCCTATCATGAAACCGGCTTGTCTTTTGTCACTTTAGTGGTGCTCATTTGCAGTTCATTTAGAAGGGGTCTTTCCCAGAGGTTCTAACTTGTAGTATAAAAGCCAGCAACAGGCAATAGAGCCTTCATTGTCACGTGAGATATTATCAGAAGCATATCTTCCTCTGCTTGTTTGAAAAGAAAGTACCATTTTTATTGAAAATTTTATATTTTAAGTGGCTTTGTTGTGCATAATCTGAAGCATATATTGATTTATTTCTTATATAGTATTACAGCAAAAAACCTGGAAACTATAATTAAAATAACAAAAAAAAAAGTTTTGGGTGATTAGGTCACGTGATGGGATAAAAATATTCAGCCTTGACATAGTTTCAGATTTGTTTATTGGTCGATACTTGATCCTCTTTTTTCCCCCAAATTCCATCAAAAATTTGTAATGACAATACCGACTGTAAGTCTGGTTGTTGGGTTCTGTATGTTTCTCCTGTCCTGTCTGTTTGTCAGTACTGCTTGTCGGGACCTGCTACGGCTTGTCTAGAGTTCTAGGGTCGGCTGTAGGGCTGGCTCCAGTGGAATACCAGCATTAAACTTGTATCCACACTGGGTTATACCCAGATATAGAAAAATCAATACTTAATGATCAGACACCAATTCAAGCCTTGGTCTCTCACTTTAATGGTTCTGCATATTTTCAGGATGTACTAGCTGTGACAGTTATCAACAATCACTGTGTAATCTTTTTACGTGATTTATAAATCTTTGTGAACTGAGCTGTAAATTAAATTACTGAATCGGCATTTATGAAGTGTATATTTAGTGTCTGTTTCTTAGGTTTAAATGACTGTTACGTAGTACATAAAATCTGGAAAAAAAATCATACACTTGTTTAAACATCGTAGTATATCTAGTGAATTTTCAAAGTTATGGTTTTATGTCCTGTTCGGTCCTGTCCTGTCCTGTTACGGTCCTGTTCGACAGTCAAGCTTATACTGGGATAGGCACTTAGTATTGCTACTTGTGGAGGTAGAACATATCCATGCTGTGATTAGATGCCTGCAACATATATGTTAAAGATGAATAAGAGATTTTCTCATTACCACTCTCGCAAAAAGCGTTACACCAAAGTTTCTTCCATTTACAGCTTAGCTTTTCATCCAAACTTGCCTGAGAACACTTTTGGCCTCATTCAGTGCCCCTGAACGGGCTGTGTGTCAGCTGACTTTGTGCTGTGAGCTTCAGAGTATAAGTGAAAGTAGAAAAGGACATATCTGAAAACAGCTATTCCTCAGCTATGTAATTGGCTACAGGCCTGCAATTTTACTATGTTATAGCTGACTCAAAGTAGGTGAATAACGTATTTCAACAAAATACTGTAAGTGCAATAGTTTCAAGTTACAAATGGTTTATTCAACAGTGAGAAGCTCAAATAGATATTGCTCAGCTATGCAATGAACTACAGGTCTGCAATTTTACCATGTTACAGCTGACCCAAAAGTAGGAGAATAATATATGTGAAAAAATACTGAAAAACAATAGTTTTCAAGTTACAAATGATTTACGCAACAGTGAGAACCTCAAACTAGCTATAGCCAAGCTATGCAATGAGCTACAGGTCTGTAATTTTACTATATTAAATCTTACCCAAAAGTAGGTGAACACATATTCAAGTTACAAGTGGTTGACTCAACAGTGGGAACCTCAATGTAGCTATTTCTCAGCTATGCAATGAACTACAGGTCTGCAATTTCACTTATTATAGCTGATCCAAAAGTAGGTGAACAATATATTTCAACAAAATACCCTAAATGCAATAGTTTTCATGTTACCAGTCATTTACTCAACAGTGAGAACCTCAAAATAGCTACTGCTCATCTATGCTATGAACCACAGGTCTGCAATTTTACTATGCTATAGCTGATCCAAAAGCAGGTGAATAGCATATTTCAATAAATACTGTACATGCAATAATTTATAAGCGATTTACTCAACAGTGAGAACATCAAAGCAGCTATTGTTCAGCTATGCAATGAGCTACAGGTCTGCAATTTTAAAAGTTATAGCTCACTCAAAAGTAGGTAAATAACATTTTCAACAAAATACTGTAACTGCAAGTTTTCAAGTTACAACTTATTTACTCAACAGTGATAACCTCAAAGTAGCTTTTGCTCAGCTATGCAATGAACTACAGGCCTGCAATTTTACTATAGCTGTTATAGCTGACCTAAATGTAGCTGGAAATGTTTTTCAAACATTTATCATAAAATGTTTGATAAACAGTAGACATAGAATGTTTAAACAACATTGTTTGTCAAATGTTTTAAAAACATTCTGTCAAAAACGTTTTTAAACCCATATTGTTAAATCCTCACCTTCAAACATGTCCAAACAAAAATGGCAGTGAGCAATAATAGGGGATTTTAGAGGACTTTGTCAAAAATTGCCCACATCCAATCCTGAAAAGTAAGAATTGAATGGGGGCACAATTTTTAAGCCACTATCTTACAATTTTAGACATAAAAATAATATTTTCAACAGTCAGCAACCATACAAAGATCTTGAATCTGACCTCTGACCCCATTATTATTCAGACATTATTATGTTCATTTATAACTTTTTTCTAACATTTATCGTTAAACATTTAATAAACGGTATACATAAAACGTTTTAAAAACATTCTATTACAAATGGTTTTTGTACCCATCATTTTTAACCTTTGCCAAACATTTCCTTTCAAACATTTGCAAATCCTAAAAATGTTTACTGGGTTATTTGTAATTAGGGTTTTTATGCCTAACCAACCTGTAGGAATTATAAGCCGGGAATATTTTATGTGGTCATATTAGATCCCGACCTCTCCAAGATGAAGGGATGGTAGATAAACTAAGTATTTAACACCGGCTTATTATTATCCCTGTAGTTTTTGGGATGGGTAATCAACCTACAGGAATTCGGTGCAGCCATTTCAACACCCAGTTCAATAAATCTAACATAAACAAATTTAATGTAGAATATCAAAATAAAGCTACTAATTATTAATGTGTAGATATTTTAACATAATTTGTATATTGGGAACCTGCATATTTGCGTGACAATCAAATATCTTAATTCTGTTAATATGTATATTAAACTAATGAAAACTGATCAGGTAGATGTAAAAATACACAGGCATTGTTAATTGTTATTTGAGTAATTGCCACATTGTTACTTTCATCATTAAAGATTACCCTCCCCCCAAATAAAAATAAAATAAATAAGGTTCCCAACATGAAATAAACATATTTATTTATACATGTGACGATAAACTGTCACGATTTTCAGCATTTAATTTATGATGCCATGTCTTTATATGATTACTTAAAACAATATATAATATGACAGGAGTCAATTTGTTAAACATTTCAAATAAAACCCTTTTTTTGCAAGATTGTTTACAGTAAAGCAAGCATACATTCTATATATGTAGCATGAAAATCCCATGGATCACCATATATAATAGATTATATTATTAAGTGTTGAAACAGTTTGTAACACGTAGCACGAGAGTTATATTCTCAATCTTAAATATCCCATTCACACTACCGGTGGAAAACCCGGAGGTAGTAGGTGTTGGTCAAAGCGCTCCAGTCCTTCAACCACTGTATGATATCCGTAAACGAGCTTGTGACACAGTGACTAAATGTCCAATTTCTTGAGCATCTTATGGAAGATTTAAAATGTTTGAAATTTCCACCTCTGACCGTTGTACCACCAGTCACTACTAGTCACCACCCCTTGTCTGTATTACCACCATGCCTTTATATGTGGGTTTCCATCATTGTCCATCCATTTCAGTTACATTCCACAGATATTTTTGTTCAGTAACAGAGGGGGTAGTCTGCAGTTTGTATAAGATTGTGATTTGTTCTCATTTTGGTAGCTCGCTTTCATCCGATGGCAACCGAAGGTGAGTTGAGGTTAATGGAGGTTGTCTGTTGGTGACCTACATTTGTAGTACTGTGGTCCTACTGTTAAAGACGGTAACAACCGTGTACCTTCAGTGGCCGTACAACTCAAACCTTATGAACACCACAAATCTATATCTAATGTTACATACAATTTCCAAAACAAACATAGTAGCCTTTTATACATATAGTGTTAAATACAGACACACATTACACCTCCTGCACAGCCTTTAACTGAAATGATATAAATGTTATAATTAGTAAGCAGCTGAACCTTTGCATTACTCCCGTTTTCCTATTGAAAATATATTGGTTTAATATTAATTTGTGATGACATCTTTTGTTCCGAAGAGACCCTGAAGACTTCCTTTTGGAGAAAGAAAACACTTTAAACTATTTCTTTACGTGAACACCAGAAATGTATTTTCTGCTTATTGATGAAATTTATTGCTCAGTAATTTCTACCTATTTTATAGTATCCCAATATCTTCACATCATTTGTTAATTTCAAATTAATTTGTTACAAATGATATTTTGCCGTTACAAATGAAACTCATCTATCTTAGTTGCACAAGTAATTAGTTGTACAAATAGTTTATACCATCCCAGCAGGCAATAGGATATCAAAAAGAAATCAAAAAGACACTGGGCAAGACATCAGAAACTGATGCTTATTTGAAATTCGAAATGACATCATATGTTAAATGTCAAACAGATCTTTAGTAGCCTAGTCTATTTGACATCTCCAAAAGCCATAAAAATGACATCTAGTAGCCGATATAAATTTGATATCAGCATAAGACATCAATATGATCGCCCAATTTGGACTGACTTCATGTCTATATGACATCAGAAACTGACATCAATTTGATGTACTGATATAAAAATCTGATTGACATCATTTCACAAGTGCTGAAACTAATTTTGAGTAACAAAAATATTGGTTAATAACATTTTGTTTTCACAGTTAATATCACATTGCTTTAACTACCATTTGTGTACACTTACCTGACACAGCCTTAAGTGATTTCCATGTACTATAAAGATTATTCCATGGGAGAAAATAATTAATGTTCAGTGGGAACCAGTTCAAAAATTTATACCATATGTAAAGATACAAATTATGGGTACAAAAGTTTGAATATTAGAAGCCCTTTTTCTGAACTTTTATCTTTATTTATTCAATCTTTGGCTTGGTTGCAAACACTAAAGTATGCATTTGTTTACAAAACAACATATTTCTGCTGTCACACAGCATTTTAGTTACAGTTTTAAACATAATTGTTTTGTCTGTACCAAAACTTAATTATTTTTGTCAAAGCAACATCACAGAGACTAGAGGCCAAGTTAGTAGGTTCAGCATCTAATCAAAGGTTGTCACCTCTGCCTAGGTTTGACCCTACTCATGTGAAAAAGCTGAGGGCCTGTCCTAATATGACCCTGGCTGGTGTACAGGATGATATTACATTTGTAATATTCCTAAAAATGATATAATTTTATAGAATACTGATGTTAATCCGATCTCAAATGATATGATGATACTCCACTTGAAATGTTTTAACAAAGTGACATCATATTAATATCATTAAGATGTCAGAAACAATGCCCGAGTAGAATATCAGGTCACATCATATTATTCGAACATCATATTTTCATCATTTGACATGACTACAAAAGGTCATGTTGGGATGGTGTCAATTTTATGTCATTGAATAGGATAATACAATCACATTAGGTCTGGTTATCATTTTGTCATCTAGTTGATATTGTAGGTATGTTATTGACATAAAGTCATGTCATGTCACATAAACTGGATGTCAGATTTGTGTCAGATGACGTGACCACCTTAAATCATGTCCGAGTGATAGTTACTTGATGTCATATACTAACATGACCAAAACATGATGTCAAGAATTGGACCTGTGCCTGCTGGGATCAATGTCATCTTGTGTTAGGTTAAAGTTTCTTCGAGATAAACTATAGAAACCATACATGACACTGGTATTACTTTGTGCATGAAGTAGACCCAAAGCATGACCGATCTCATGCAGAGCCACAAAGTAAATGTTATAACCATGCTGTGAATCCGGACTGAGGGTCCACACTTCTGCTTCATCAAAGTGGACATCACCTCCAAGTCTAGGCCTAAAACCATGACCAAGTTCTTTGCCAGGACCGTCGAAAGGGAAGCCATCATTGTGGTAACGCTTCTTGAAAGCCAATTCTATATCAGGATTTCTCTGCACCTCCTGAAACCTGAGTTTTGACACGTTTGCCCAGTCATCGAAAGCTCTTTTCACTGCCGACTTGATTTCTGGATCAGATGCTGAAGTGTTTAACTGTGTGGAGTTATTGCCTGGATCAATCCTGGGTGTTTTTGGGGGAAACCGTTTAATCTGATATGTTATTACTTTGGATGCATCCCATATCTCATCCTTAGGCACAGTAACATATCTCCTGTTTCTGATATGTTTACTTTTTTGGGTCACAAAGTCATCTGGAAGGCCACACCTTGGGCTAAGCATCATCCTTTTAGTCTGGCGATCCTTTTTCCTGGTAACCCGGAGTCCCGCATATTTCTGGAAGTTGCCCAGGGCTTTGGAGAAGGCCTTCTTCTTGGAGATTTTGCTGAGTCTTCTTATTTCAGGATCGGAGCAGTTTTTACCTAGATAGTGGTACTTGGTTAAATACTCTTCCATTTCTTGGGTAGTTAAATTCGGCAGTTCATCTGTCTCAGTTGGTACTTGCAGAGCTTTAGGTTTGATGCTAGTGATAGGATAGCCATAGAAACATTTACTCCAGACTAGAAATACACCAAAGATGAAGCAACGTCTACACAACATTTCTGTGATGGTGTCTTCTTCTCTTACAAACAATTTCATCGATTTTCTTTAATGTGGCTTCTTAAGTGCTTCTTTTGTGCTTTTATATGTCTTATTTCTCTCATAATTGAAAAAAAAGTTATCTTTATTTTAACGTTATTTCAGCTACATCAACAACATTAATTGGAAAAAGATACAAAGGAAAAGAGAAAAAGGTCTGATACAACTGTTTCAATTTTATATTTTCAATGAAACAACAACGCCCACCCACTTGAAAAACTGACAGTTTAATTTTACTTAAAATTCTTTTCAAAAGAAGCAAATACAAGTTAATTTTCATTTCAGTATTTTGAGAGCACAAGACAAATACTTTTGACATAAATATTTATTTAGTTATTCATCTATAAAGCCAAAGGAAAATCCTGATTAAAACAAAGTTCAAGAGATTTACATTGTATGAATCTGCATTGCTGGGTAAGATCTGGTGAAATCTGGTGAAAAGAAGTGGTTGCACAACACGAAGATGGGTCGATTTATCAGCCAACATTGGCTGATGCAAGCGTATAACAAAATCTCTCAGGGAGTGCATGTCTCTGCCATGATATTTTTTAATTTTTTAGATATGGCTCAATATTGATTTTCAGTAAAGGGGAAAATCAGGATCATTGATATATTTCTTTTGTATCCATGCGGTGGTCCTGATCACGCTCAGAATTTAATGAGATCTAAGTTTGACAAGCCCAGTTGGCCTTTCTACTGGTAAAAACTCCAATTGGACTTTCTACCGGTAGAATTTGAAATTCTAGCAGATTGGACTTTCTGACATCACATATATATTGTTGTTGATCCACAGAAGATGACTGTCATAACGAAGTACATTGTTCAGCTTAACAACATAAACATTAGCGCACAAAATGATAGCCACACTATCCAAATTCAATGCAGAAATGGTTGTGTTATTGTTCAGATAGCTAAGATAAGTGAGGATGCATCCAAATTCTAAACCAACAGCAGGTTAACTGTACAGTAGTGAGAATTAAGCCCTTAATTCTTGAGTTGCAACATTTATTGGAGTCCAAATACACTAATCTTTTACAGATTCTAGGGAATAGCATCTGACAAATTTTTTATTCTTCATACTAAATGACCCAACACCTGTCAAAATCAACAACATCTTTAAAATAACAGTGCTGATCTAGCCTAAGGATACAGGTAATTAAGACCTGCAATATCATCATTGCTCAGTTCGAATTTCCTGCGGAATCTGTAGAAGGGATACATAATGGACTCACGATCTTTAACATGTTGAAGACCAAGTGAATGGCCCAGTTCATGCACTGCTACCTGGAATACGTTGTATCCAAACTTTCCTTTCTTATCCAATGACCATGCTTCATTGTTATCAAAGTGTACATCTCCACCCCACACTGGGAAGAAGGCATGTGCTATTTCTCCGTTTGGTCCATCAAAGGGAAAACCATCACCATGGCGACGGTTGGTAAATGCTAAATTTATATCCGCATTTCTTTTGACCTCCTGAAATCTCAGTTTAGATACTCTTGACCATACTTTAAAAGCTTCTGTGATTGCCGAGTGGATTTCCTCCCGACTCGGTCCTCGAACCAGCTTCTTCCGTTTAGGACTCAAAACATATTCGTTGACGGGATATTTTTTTATTTTATATGTCAACAATCTCTTGTTCCATTGTTGTCCCCATGGTACAGGTGCAAATCTCTTCCTTCTTGAGGTGTTATTTCCTATTATTTCAATGTTGTCATCAGCCATGCCACATCTGGGCCAGAGCATCATTCGTATTGTGTCATTGTCCAGCTGTCTTGAAACCTTCAAATTGGCAAACTGTTGAAACTTTTCAAGAGCCATCCTTTGTGCCTTATCTGGGTCAGTATCACTAAGATTGCGAATAACTGGATCTGAACTATTTGGTCCAAGGTAATTATATTTTATGAGGTACTTTCTTGACTTTTTGAAAGAAAACTTCAAAGGGTTTCCCAGGATATTTTTGATCTTTGGTAATCCGTCAGGTTTGGGTTCTGGCGTTGTAGTGAATGTTATTTGAAAATTTGTCAGGGGGAATGCCCATAAAAGTTTATCCATTGAAAATAAAATTACAACAAAAATTAACATTTTTAGGACTCGCTTAATTCACGCACTGTTTAGCCTATTTGAACAACAGAAAATTCCCTGATCTATTTACTAATTTGCTTTTACCACTGCAATTTTTATCCAGTATTCCTCGGAGTGACTTTAGGTGCCATTAACAACATTTTAATGGAAGCTATAGAAATACTTGTATGGCCTTTTGAGTTCTGCAAAAAATATTTGTCATGTTTTTGTTCCGTTCTTCTCTCTGTAGATGTGCAACTGAGAACAATGAGGTCACATTTGTCACTGACTTTCCTGCTAATCAGAAATATTTTCAATGTCCCATGCACAAAAAACCGTACAGACACACAACAATGCAGGATGTTGAGTCTTACAGATAACTGATGAATTATAATCACTTTTGAGGATCAGGCGAGTCTGGGTGATGAAAAAAATGATTTGTAACATCTCATACCTGTAAATTATAGAAACTCCTTCAATTAAAAGAGTATGAAAAAACAGCACACAGAAGAAGCTCGTTCCAAGTTTAAATCAAATGATATAGATTTTTAATTCGAACAAAAAAGATTTGTCACTTGAACCTTTAAGTTTTAAAACTTAAATTTACTACCTCATTATGTGGTAATTGATATCTCTATAAAATTTTCACACTTCTAAAGCTCTATATCAGTAATATATTCCACATTGATGGCGCCTTATGTTTGTAATATCCTCTTGACAATTGTGATTCACCATAAACAAACATTATAATATTATTTATTGAACATACAACTCAAATCTTTTTGAGATATAACAACTTGTTGGAGTCGTTGCTGGTCTTGTGGCTGATCAATTTGGCATTTATTCACCAGGACCTGTATTCACTAAATATCCTTTATCCTTAAGGTCCCTTTGCTACAGGAGAGTGATAAATCTCTTTTATTAAAGCTTCTCATACATCCCTTCGTACGTGTATACACACGTAAGTGTGCTATGAATATATTGTTGAAAAATACAAGCATAGCCTGGTGGTGGGGTAGTACAGGTTTGCACGTGCAAACAAGGTGTATTCTCCTAACAAGAGTGTCATTACTTATATATCAAAGAACAGTCTGTGACTAGCACAGTGGGTTAATATACATGCAAGGTTCACGTGAGTGTATTATAAGTCTACGTGCAAAGTGAATGGGGAGCACTTGCAACACTAGCAAGGAGAACGCAAGTGCCCAATCCTCTCATAAATTTCCATTGATACATGCATTTGTTTGTAGTCATACTATGTGCACATAGAGAATAATTTGCATGTCACTTTCATTGCGGGGTCTGTGCAACCTAGACATTAGAGAGTGTGTGAACAATGTTTCACAAAACGTTCCTTGTAAAAACACGCAACATAATTAATCAATACGGGAGAAAGCTTAAAACTCACTAGACTCACGTACGCGTATGCGTATACGCAAGCATCCTCACGCGGGATTGCTTTTCGAGAGGAAAAAGTCTCGCGAGAGAATGATACGCAAGAAATGATTGTACTTAAACTCACTATCTGCGTTGCGTATATTTCCTTGCGTTGCGTTAATTCTCAGCACAATGCGTTGTGTATGAAAGCCACAGGGGGCTTTTTTACGCATACGCAATGCGTAGAATTGATTCCAGAATTGAAAAACAAAACAAAAAGATAAGTGACAACCGTAACAATAGTGAAAACTAAAGGAAATCACAATCAAAACACAGAATACGCAATATAAATCTACGCAGGATCAAAACAGGTGAGTTTATGCTGAACGCATACGCAAGGCTATGTACACATACGCGTACTCATATGCAAGTGTAGTGAGTTTTAAGCTTTAGGGGGAGTTTTGCTTGCGAACAGCGTTTTTTTTACAAGTATTTCTTTTAAATTAATTGGGAATTATACAGGTCACCGACGATAAATACACTGGTTTTAATCATCTACAGTACCTAATGAACTGGGTACAGATATATATTACAAACTTAATTGGCCCAACAACCAATAAACCCACAAGTTAAATAGCTTATAAAACACACGTACATAAAACTTTGGAGCATTAGAGAGTTTGCGAACAGTACGTTTTTGATGCCCGTATCTACTATATCCGCTACATTACACGTCATCGATTTCTGTGTGTGACGTCATTTCATAAGGTTTTAACCGCACAAGGTTAACGTTGTTTAGGCACCCCAGATGTCAGTCCCACCCCATAGGCATTTTAATTGCTAGTGACTTTAATATTTTGGGGGTACCAGTCTAATTCTTTGCTACTTGCTACTGACCCCATGTTGCTAAGTAATAAAGTAACAGATAGTAAGAGACATTCTGAAGTTTGTCTCACGTTGAACAGTTTTAGTTTTTTTGATTTTAGGCTTTTAATTGTGTATAGTGTGAATAAACAGACGGTCATTTATCTGTAATAAGGTTTTTAGAGGTTACAAGCTTATTATGCAGAAATCTTTGTGTGCTTTACTGGGTGCTCTGTGACTGACACTTGTGACACGTCGTTTTCTGACGCTGGGAGATTCTTTGTCATCTTGACAACCTCAGGCTTTATGTGCATGGTACTGAAGAGACGGTTTAACATATATTTTCTTTGTGCATAATTATGCCAATTTTGTCGAGTTTTACTTGATTTATTCCCCTTTTCTAAGCCTGAATTTGTCAAGATTGCATATGAATCTTGTTTGTGCCTGTATTAATTTCAGTAACTGAAACTATATAAAGACAAACTATATAAAGACTACATGCAGACAACACTCCATGCCAAATTCTCCCAAAACAGTGAGTTGTCAGACTTTCTAAGGAACACAGGTGAAGCTATGTTGGTAGAAGCCAGCCCTCATGATAAGTATTGGGGAGCAGGCTACTCTCTTGATGATGATGAAATATGGGATCCATCAAAATGGAAGGGCCTAAACACATTGGGGAAAATGCTTTGTGACATACGAGACAATATCAAACTTAGTTAATTGAAGTGAGTTATCATTGACCTTCTTAGATTCATTTTTGTGAATCAAATTAAGATAGTGCTTGTACTAAAATATAGCTGTTTTTGTAAGAAATTAATATTGATGGTAGTGAAAGTTTTGACCTTACATTGACATTGTTGACTTTTGATTGACTTTTCATTTTAGATAAATCAGTTGTCAAAGTTCTGTTGAATATTTGAATTAGTTTAAAAGGTTATATATCCTTTCCTTATATTTAAGGATTCTTGTTCTGTTATGTTTATTTCTAATAAACTTTTCATTTCTTACAAATCATTTATTAGTTGTATTGAATATCTTCAAGTCAGGTTAAAAAGTAATGATCCCATTCTTTACATTTGATGAGCCCTGTTCTTCTATGAAGTCTACATTTGCTTAAATAGTTTTTTGCGAGAAATAGACAAATATTAGGTCACTTGTTTATAATGCAAAAATCTAATATTATAGCATGTCGTAGTCTCAATATTTTTGGTAAGCCGGGTTCAACTCTGCTACAATTCTTAATAAATTTGATTTCATATTTATATTAAGTACTGGCTGTTGTAAAAGACTTGACTTTGAAATTTACACTATATATAATGTGTGCATTAAAATCTGTCAAGCTTAAAAGTGTGGTAGAATTGAAATTATATTTGACTTTCCACTGAGATTCATCTATATGTGAATAAATTTAATCTATATCTGAACTAGTGTGAAAAGTAATATACTTTGCCCTACATTTAATGATTTTGGTTTTGTTTTGAAGCCTTCTTGTTATATAGCCTGTGGAAGAAGCTTAGCTGATCACTCATTTAGAAACCAAAACAATTCTGATTTAGCATGCAGTTTTAACTTCTTTGTAGTACAAAGTTTGTACTGAGTTCGGATGTGTATTTCACATATTTGGATACATGTAATTTTGTATTTGAAATTTACATTAACCCTGGTTGTTGTAAATGACATAAAATCCAAACTTTGACTTTGTATTTAACATTTCATATAATGTGTGTATCAGTACCAGTGTGAATTAAAATCTGTCAACCTGTCTGGTTGAGTAGAATGTATTATGTTCCACAGAGATTCATTTAATGAGCATGTCTAATTTGTGAAAATGATGCAAATGCAATGTAACGTACAGAGATCAACATCAAAGGTCCCTGAATCCATTGTAAAAAGTTGTGTTGCTGTAAAGCAACACTATGCACACTTACTTGAGTTAGTTAGACTGAGTGTTACACCTTAAAAACTTCAATGAACAACTGTATCAGTTAAAGTAACATACCAGTTCCTTACATTTAATGATCCTTGTTCTGTCATTACTTTTTAAAAATATTTTGAGGTTGCAGTAGATCAGTATTAAGCCATCAGTCAAAAGCCTAATTACATATGATTTATCATATACTTTTAATTCTTTGTAGCAATCTGAATTTGATTGGGTGTTTCACAAATTTAATAGTTTTGGATCAACAATTTAGATTAAGCCATGACTATTGTAAAGTACAAGGAACCCTAACCTTGATTTGAGATTCATATTATATATATTGTGTATTTTATTCAGTGAGTATTATAACTTGTTTGTAACAATCTGAACTTGATTGAGTGTTTCACAAATTTAAAATTTTTGGTTTAACAATTTAGATTAAACCATGACTGTTGAGTACACAGAACCCTAATTTTGATTTGAAATTTATATTATATATATATATATATATATATATATATATATATATATATATATATATATATTGCGTATTTAAATCTGGGTATATTAAATCCTGTCAATCTTGAATTTTTGTTAGAATAAAAATTATTTTATTTTCCTCTGAGATCCATTTAGTGAGATTAACAATATAGGTTATGATTTTCAATAATAGCTCAATTATCGATTAGTAATCCCTTGTTCAGGGTTGTGGTTATGTAAAGCAGTACTATGCAAACTCATGGGAGCTAGTCGTATTAAATTAGTAAAATATTTGTACACACTTGTAAAACAACTGAAGCTGTAAAGTAACATATTATTTCCTTATACTTAATGATTTTTGTTCTGTCAGGAATGTTTTTTCCATTGCAAGGTGTTCATGAGATAAGTAGATAATCGACTTGCCTATAAACAATATTGAACCATCAGAATAATCCAAATTATTCTGACCTAGCATGCAGTCTAAAACTTCCTTAAGGTTAAGTGAGTTTTGCCGTATATTTTTTATGAACCTAAATAATTTTGAAATTGATTACTCTGATCAATATCTAGACTACCTTATCAGACGTGATGTCATTACTATATAGTAATGTAACTATATATTGCTTTGGTTTGAGTCGTTTAATTATTGATGTTTTTTATAGGAACTTGTTTTGTAGAATATTTGCCTGCAACATAACACAATAATGCTTTCTTCTCTCAGCACTTGCTCATTATACTTGGTCATTGAGCAAGTCGAGCACTTTATATCAAGTCTTACTTTGTCGTTTTTATTTACATACATGAATTGTTTATGTTTTTTTCAATTAGGTGAGCATACATGGTTTTTCTATGTTTTCAAGACATTAATAGTTACACACTGTTTTTTAATTCTTTTAAATATTCTGACAAAAATGTCTCTATATTCCTGGGCTAAAGCTAGATTTCCTAAGTTGCCAAGAGAGTCCTATGCAATATTGAATGACCATTGGTGAGGAGCTAGTAGTGTTGTCAGCAAACTGTCAAGGTCTTCAAAATAAAAATAAACGGATGGATGTAATTGATTATTTTCAAAAAACTAAGGCAGCCATAATTTGTTTACAGGACACACACTGGACACCCAGTGATGAATCGAATGTGAGGACCATCTGGAAAGGAGATTGTATCCTTAATGGTTGTTCCTCCAATTCTAGAGGTGTCGCCATGCTGTTTAATACAAATTTTGAATATAAAATTCTATCAGTACATAAAGACACTGAGGGCAATATGTTAAGTGTAGATATTAATATTGTAGAGATTTCAATAACACTAATAAATATATATGGGCCAAATAGAGATTCTCCTGACTTCTTTGGCAAGATTAAGGCAATTATTGAAACAAGCAATCAAATGTATACTATAATTTGTGGAGATCTTAATTTAGTACTGAATCCGCAGCTTGACTGTGACCAGTACAAGCATGTCAACAATCCTAAATCTCGTGACACTGTTATCGAACTAATGAATACCTTTGATTTAAAGGATATATTTAGACTTATGCACCCCTTCCTTAGGAGATATACGTGGAGAAGAAAAACTCCCCTACGTCAAGCGCGACTTGACTATTTTTTGGTTTCCCATCCAATGCATGATGTCATAACCAACTGTTCGATTAATCCAGGTTATAGAAGTGACCATTCAAGTCTTCAGATAAAAATATTGCTTAGTAAGTTCGACCGTGGTAGGGGGCTCTGGAAGTTAAACTGCAGCCTTTTAAAGGATGATAAATACATAAGTCTTGTTAATAAACTTATACAAGAAGAAAAACTAAAATATGCTATCCCGGTATACAATTTAAACTATTTAAACATAATGTCTAGTGAAGATATTGTGTTTACCATAAATGATGGAAATTTTCAGGAAATGCTGCTACTAAGAATTCGAGGCGAAACCGTAAAATACTCCTCATATTGTAAAAAACAAGAGCATGAGCATGAAAACAGGCTAAAAAATGAGATTCAACATCTTGAAAATAGTTTTAATCCAGTATCTTTCAAAATTTTGGAAGACAAAAAAACAGAATTGGAAGCATTAAGACAAAAAGCCATAATTGGTAGTGTGATAAGATCACGCGCAGAGTGGATAAACGAAGGGGAGAAACCTACCAAGTATTTTTGTTCTCTTGAAAAGTATAATTATATTGAGAAAACAATTAAATGTATTCAACTAGATAATGGTGAAACATTAACTGATCAAAAAAGTATTCTTGATGAAATAGCAAAATTTTACTCCACTCTTTTTGCACAAAATGATCATTCTCCCTCAGATCAAAATTTACATAAACTATTTGAAGGAAAGAACATATATAAACTAACACCTACAGAATCTATGAAAATTGAAGGTAAGCTAAAACTAGAAGAAATTAGTAATGCTTTAAAACAAATGAAAAACAATAAGTGTCCTGGTGTCGATGGATTTCCGGCAGAATTTTTCACAACTTTCTGGGATAAACTGAAATACTTTGTTTTGCGCGCCTTAAATTTTGCCTTTGATACAGGAGAATTATCTGTCTCCCTTAGAACATGTGTAATAAGCTGCCTACCAAAAGGTGATAAACCACAAAAATTTTTAAAGAACTGGCGGCCCATCTCACTCTTATCTGTCCTGTATAAGATAGCTTCCACCGCAATTGCCAATAGATTAAAAACCGTCCTTATTAAACTAATATCTGATACACAGTCCGGTTTCATAAGTGGGAGATTCATTGGAGAAAATACACGTCTTGTGTATGATATCATGCACTACCTAGAAAAGAACAAGCTACCTGGCCTGCTAATGTTGGTTGACTTCCAAAAGGCTTTTGACTCTGTTTCTTGGATATTCCTGAATAATGTGCTCAAGTTTTATAACTTCGGAAGGGATTTTTGTCACTGGATAAATGTTTTGAATAAAAATATTCAAGCTTCAATTCTTCAGTCTGGTCACTTATCCTATTTTTTTGCCATACATAGAGGATGTCGTCAAGGTGACCCTATCGCTTCATATTTATTTCTACTTTCTGCACAAATTCTGTATCTTATGGTATTTTATAACTGTAAAATCAATGGTATTACCATTAATAATAATCAATACAAAATTTCACAGTTTGCTGACGACACTACATTGTTTCTCGATGGCACTAGTGACTCTCTTAAGGCAGCACTCAATACTTTAGAAATTTTTGGCTCGCTTTCAGGTCTAGTTGTTAATAAGGATAAAACAAAACTTATTTGGTTGGGGAAAAAGAAACGCTCAACAGACATGTATGATACTTGTGAGAATTTGGTTTGGGGTGCAACTGAATTTGATTTGCTGGGACTTCATTTTTCTGTTGACCTAGAAAATATTACTACTCTGAATTACCTCCCAATTTTAAACAAATGCCAGAAAATCATAAACCAATGGAAAAGACGATAATTGTCTCCACTGGGTAAAATTACAATTATAAAAACATTCATATTATCAAGTTTTAACCATATTTTTACTTCTCTTCCAGCCCCAAGTACTTTTCTGATGAAAAAATTAAATAATCTTGTATACTCTTTTATATGGGATAATAAACCTGATAAAATAAATAGAAAACAGATAACAAACTCATACTTTCATGGGGGCCTAAAAATGGTTGATATTGATGTTTTTATAAAATGTCAAAAACTCACTTGGATGAGGAGATTGATTCAATCACCTGATGTGCCTTGGGCTAAACTCTTTTCAAGTTTAATCTGTGCTGAAAAGTTCTATTTATTGGGCCCTCTTTGGACCCAAATCACAGCTAGTAATATTTCAAATGACTTCTGGAAGGAAGTTTTCATGGCATGGGGCTCCTTGCTTGATAAGAGGGAGCCTGCTAAATTTGAATTGCTATCTTGTCCAATCTGGTACAATTCCAAGATTTCAACAGAGCCACTCTTCTACCCCCATTGGTACAAGGCTGGTATTCTAACACCTCTCGATTTACTTAACAGTGATGGTAACCTAAAAACCTTAGAGGAAATCAGACTTCAATATGGAGTTAAATCAAATTTTTTAGAGTATTTGAGAATTCAGAGATCTTTGAAACGGTTCTTAAATAACTATGATCTCAGTGAGCTCGATCTTGAAAGACCTTTTCTGCCTCTCTACATAAAGCTGCTTTTATATCGTAATAAAGGCTGTCAGCAATTCTACAAAATTTTGCTGGAAGACTTTGACAATCACACTCTCAGAAATAAATGGTGTAACATTTTAAACATTGATATAAGTAAAAATGATTGGACTAATATATTCAAAATCTGCTTCAAAACTTTGCAAAGAAACGATTTAATTTGGTTTCAATACAGGATTATTCACAGATTACTCGGAACTAAAGCATATCTGAAAAAACTAAATATATGTGCCACTTCATCCTGTAATTTTTGCAACTTGTCTGAAGAGACACTTCTCCATCTTTTTACTTCATGTCTGGTTGTAACAGAATTTTGGAATAGCTTAAAAACTTGGCTCCAGCAAACTTTCGGTCTGTACCTTGAACTAGATCCGCAGTTGATTATATTTGGCATTCTGGAAAATGATTTAGATTTTTTCCCCAAAAATTGCATTATTTTGACTGCTAAAAAATTTATTTTTGACAGTGCAAAAAATTCTAAAGTACTGAATTTGAATAGATTTAGAGCCTACTTAAAGGAATATTTAGTGACCAGGAATATATTGCTAAAATTAATTGTAACACTGAAAAATTTCAGGCAAGTTGGTCTGTTTTTCACAGACTGAAGAATATTTGAGTATTATTCAGTATGCTTTGCTTTGTACTTGTATGTGTGACCAATATATGTGCTAGGTTTGCAATTCTTGTATGCCATTTTGTTTGTACATAATTATGTTACTTAAAAAGAAATTAAAAAAAAAGAAACTATATAAAGTAAAAATGCCAGATAAAAAGCAAAGTTGCAAGATATGTAAAACAAGACATTTGCCACCTAATGGGAAAAAATGTCAATTCAAGGACAATGTTGAGTTAAATAGTAGTGTACCCACCGGACTGTGAGATGCTCTGCCATCTCAAGTAAGTCACTTGACACAGATCAGGCGGCTCTGGGCAGACAGTGGCTTCATATGGAGATCCTGGCTCAGTTGCACAAGGTTTCACAGCGGCTTGAGAAGGTAGAAGATCAAGTGGCAGCCAGCTCACAGCAAGCAGCTCAAGCGTCAGCAGGATCACCATCGGGACCTGGAAAGTTATGTACAGACAATGTTCTTGTTCATTCAAATAAGCCCAGTAAAAAGTGTAAAAAATAGACCCCCATAGTAACTAGTGATTTGTCCTCAGAAAACAGTGATAGTGATACTCCTTCCTTGGGAACACTAATGCCCCTGTTCCACCAAAGGATTAAGCCCCGATTGGGTCTGGGACCCTTAATCGTGGACAGTCTTGGAAAAAAATGGAAAAAAATTGACCAATGGACTGCAAAACAGAATCGATATGAAGGTCTGGGATTAAGTACAGATCGTCCTCAGGAAGCCTCAGGACGCCTCAGGCGGCCCCAGACAGTCCCTAACTGGTCTGGGACTAAGAACAGACTAAGCCATTTGTCTGGTCGGTTTGAACCACGATCCTGTCGTACACAAACCGACTGGCTCCCAGGACGCCTCAGGCCTCCTGGGACTAAGCCCCGACTAACCCAGGATTAAGTCCCGACCCCACAAGGTGTCCTGAGGCGTCCCCAGGCGTCCCCAGACCGAGATAGCCGATTTTTGTTTTGCAATGGGACTAAGGGTCGCAGGAAGCCTGGGACTAAGAATAGAGGGTCTGGGACTAAGGGTCGGCGACTAAGGGTCGCAGGCGGCCTGGGACAGCATAGGACTGTGTAAATTTGGTCTGAGGAAGCCTGGGACTGGACATTTTGTTTATGGCGGGAAAAAATAATCGGTTGGGGTCGGGAGAAATATCAAACATGTTTGATATTTCTCACGGCCCCAACCGACCACAACCGACCCTTACAGGAAGCCTGGGACTAAGCAAATTTTTGAAACCGACCCTCAAAAACCCTTAATCGGGAGCCTTAGTCGTGTGGTGGAACACCCACATTAGGTTGTGTTCACTTCAAAAGAAGGTTGACCAAAGAATCAGAGAGTTGGACCACAGTTCCCACCTCTCGGGTAACGAGCACCTATCAAACATAAGTCATAAAGGAGGGGGGAAAACGTTGAGGTTTCTGTTAAGAGAAAGGTCCCCTGGCCCCATGAGTCTACTTTGGGCGGAGCCAGCAGGCAGAGAATTACATATGACATATTACATATGACCAAAAACACCTTTGAACAAAAATCCTCTGAAATAAAAAATATCATGGTTTCCTACCTGAGTGATCTTATGGAGGATGCTACAGACTTTTCTTGGCAGGGGGCTAAGGCAGGACATGCTGTGCTGCTATGTGAAATGCAGCAGGGGTCCCTTCAATGGGAAGACATGGATCACATTGATCAAATCCGTAGGGCCCATGCCCAAAAGCACATTTCCAACAAGTCCATATGGGCCATATCCACAGATCACTCAGGCAGGAAACCGTGGTACTGCAAAAATTATCAAAGTGGAGCATGTACTTACTCACATGATAATGAGTTCAATCGAAAATTGCATAAGCACATTTGTTCTTTTTATTTGGCTGGGGGAGGCAAATGGAGCATCCTGAGAAAGAATGTATATATAAAAACAAAGCTCAAGAAACGATCAGGCAGCTGCCCATCACTAGGGTGCAGCAGCTGCAATGAGGTTGTGGCTGGTGACAACCAGAAATTGATCACTAGTGTTACAGGTGCTACCAGTATATCAGGTGGTGGTGTTGTTGCCCCTGCTGTTACGTTAAATGTAGAAAATTATACTAGGCTTTTTTACAGTTCAAAAGTTGTTCCAACAGAGGTTGAAGCCTTGCTGGCCAGAAGGCATCAGAATTGTACAGTTTTGTCAAATTCTGTTAAATCATGTGTATTTAGTAGGACTGATATATCCAGAGTATCACAGGTAGTACCAGAAACTCGCATCAGTTTAGGTGCTAATCAGACGCGTTCTAGTGTAGAAAACAATGATCTCAGCCAACCCATTGTTCACCCCTCAACAGTCAATGGCGACGATGGTTTGTACAATGCCTTGCAGAAGGCAAACTATTCCCGTCAGGATGATAAAACAAGAGGTAGGACTCCTGGGCTTGAATCCACTGGTCCTGGGTTTGAGTCCAGAAGGGCTTCCTCGTCATTGACTACATTGACGACTATGTTGGGGTCAGCATTCCGCACGTCGTTTGTATCATTATTTGACTTGATGAAGAAATTAGGTCTGACCATCAATGATAAGAAGCTGGTTCCCCCAAGTACAAAAGTGGTCTATCTAGATATGCTCATTAATACTGAGGAAGGCACTGTTTCCATCCCTCCATACAAGTTGCGTCAGATAAATGACACTGTTAATAAATGGCTCTGAAAGAAAACTTGTACAAAGCGTCATTTACAGTTCTTACTTGGCTTGCATCTGTATGTACATAAATGCATAAATGTGTGAAACCAGCTCGTTCATTTTTAATCGTATGCTAGCTCTCCTCAGATCTGTCCATGCAAGTAAAAAAAACCTCAGGTGGTTTGGAAAATTTTTGTCTCTTTACAATGACATTTCCTTGTATGACCATAGACCTACTGACTTTACTTTGGAACTAGATGCCTGCTTGACTGGCCTTGGGGAAAGGTGGGGCAACTTTGTGTATTACCTTCCCATATCATGTGATTTTATGAATTGGTCGATTGTCCACCTTGAGATGGTGAACATCTTGTTGGCTGTCAGGTTGTTTCAGAATCAATGGTCAGGTTGCAGGGTTCTTACCAGATGCGACAATGAGGCTGTGGTAACAGTACTAAGGTCAGGGAGGACTAGGATCCTTATTTTGGTGCATGTGCCAGGAATATCTGGTATGTGTCGGAGCTGGCTGACATCGACCTTCATTATGCCCCTATTGGAGGGTTGGACAGGTAGTCCACAAGATGTTGGTAAATTGTTGTCACAGGCGCAGAACCCAGTTTGGGTTCCAGTTGATATTTAATTGTTAGATATTGATGTTGAATTGTAATGTGAATACTGATATTAGGATTAATGCCCTGGCAGGGGCATAGGTTGTTATATACATAAATACTAACAGTTACTATACTAGATAATGTGACATTGAAGTCATTGTCAAGGAGGGCTGCCTCCACAACTCCGGAGACCTTTAGACACAAGACAAGACAAGCTTACACCAAGATGTTCAAGGTGTTCCTGTCCTTCTGTGTCTACATGGGTGTGGCTATGTTGGAAATTGATGTCAATGTTATTTTGTCATTTTGTGAATCTTTATTTGCCATACTGTCAGTATGGTTGCTAATTATTTGTCAGCCATAAAGGCCAGTTTCGTATTGTATAACATGTCTTTATTCTTTGTTGGATCGTCCGAGAATCAGGTATTTTCAAAAGTCAATGTGTATATATAGACCTCTGCCCTATAGTACCTCAGTATGTTGGAAAAAATTTCAAAAGCTTGTGATGATCTTAGTTTTCCTCGGTTTTTAGGGCAATTTTTCTAATTGGCTTCTTCGTTTTTTTTCACACTTTCAAGCTTTGCTCCACATTCCATCTTGACCTTTGACCCCACCAGGCATCTGGTAATGATCTTTTCTTCAAAAAGGAAACTGGTTAAGATTCTAGTCAAATGGTAAAAAACAATGCAAACCAGAGATGCAGTGCAAGTAATTTCAATGACAAAAGTTGCCAATCGGGCCATATGTCCAAAAAAACCCTAAAAGTTTTAACCACATTGTATCCAATGAGTGACACCCATTCTGTTTTTCAAGTAAAAGGGCCTAGTGGTTGGCAGCCTCTCAATAATAACAGGGTCAGGAAAGTGCTTAAATCAATTAATATGAATTTCACTGAAAAATATGCAGATAAGAAGTCTTTTTTTTAAAAAAACAAAACAAAAAACACTGCTATATATTACTGGTTACTTTGAATCTTATTGAATCTTAACATTAAAACCAAACCCTCTAAAATTTCCCTTTATTTTCAAGGAAGGCACACACTAACCTAATAAGTAAGATTAATATACAAGGATTCCTCACCAAAAGAAACTTAGTAACAATCAAAGTCCAGGATTTCCTTGAAAGTTAAGGGTTTTCTTAATTATTGATTTTGAATTTTTATAGAAAGAATCAGGGTCCTTTGTTAAGGGTTTATCAACCACCCAAAACAAAAGAAAGAGTATGTAAAAATATTAAGAAAATCCTAACCCTTCAAGAGTTCCTTGGAGTAAAGGAGGTCCAGTAAATATGTGCCCTGACTCTTTATACCCTTGCCTCCCCAAAGTGAGTGGCGAGAGTATTGTAATCAATAATGGGGAAATATTTTTCAACACCGTGAGATACAGAAGTAGTGAAACAATACAATTATACTGTTATACTGGATACTTTCAGAGTGATGTCAGTTATATAAAGGTCCAACTAATGTTTACGTAGATGAAATAATGTCTAGAGAAAGAAAATGTATGTCAAGATGAAGTATTAAAACAAGACAATTCAAGACTGCATTAATCAGTAAACTAAAACAAGAGGAGAGTGCCCGTGAACGGGCACTGTGTCAGCTGACTGAATGTTTTTGATTTGTGAAGGTGATTAGAGGACAGAATAATTATCAGGAAAAGGGCTGTACAGAAATACAGTAAATGGTAACTGAACAGCAAGTTCGAAAGAAATTCCGAAGCTGACAGAAGAAAAGGATAAAAAAGTTGTGCCCTGTAAATGGTATTATGAAGGAAAATAACAAGGTAATTGTTTAAGTGTAAAAAATAGGTTAAAACATATTTAAAGAAATACTACAAATGCAATATCCTCGTTCGACCTTGAAGAAGGGGTCCAAGGTCAAATCTAACCACACAAATACATTCCCAGCCCATGATTTCCTATGGTTTACCATTCCAAACCTCTAGAACCAATTATAAATGAGTTATAAGCACTTTTAAGCTTGGCTGTCCTCATTTGACCTTGAAGGAGGGGTCCAAAGGTCAAATCTGACCATACCAAAAGATTCCGAGCCAATGATTTCCTATGGGATGGTTTACCATCCAAAATCTCTGTCACCAATAATAAGCGAGTTGTAGGCACTTTCAATTTTCGCTATCCTCATTTGACCTTGAAGGAGGGTTCCAAGGTCAAATCGGACCATATCAACAGATTCACAGCCCATGATTTCCTGTCTGTTTACCATCCCAAACCTCTGGGACCAATAATAAGCGAGTTATAAGCACTTTTAAGTTTGGCTATCCTTGTTTGACCTTGAAGGAGGGGTCATTGAAGGTCAAATCTGACCACACCAAAAGATTCCCACCCCATGATTTCCTACAGGTTGGTTTATCATCCCAAACCTCTAGGATCAATAATAAGGGAGATATAAGCACTTTTCATGACTGACAAAAAACACCTGTGGCGGCCATCTTGTTTCTCAAAATGAGGCCAAAAATATTCCCAGACAAAATTTTATGGTTATTTTTATATACTGCAAACTTAAGAAAGCTAGCTATAATATTTTTTTTAATCAGAGCAGTAATGGTGAAATCTCTCTCTACACACTGCGGCTATCCAGTGGATACAATGATTTACTCAACAGTGAGAACCTGAAAGTAGCTATTGCTCAGCTATGCCATGACATAGAGGTCTGCAATTTCACTATGTAAAAGCTGACCAAAAATTCTGTGAATAACATATTTAACAAATTACTCTAAATGTAATAGTTTTCAAGTTACAACTGATTTACTCAACAGTGAGAACCTCAAAGGAACTATTACTCAGCTATGCAATGAGCTACATGTCTGAAATTTTACTATGTTATAGCTAACCCAAAAATAGGTGAACAACATATTTAAGCAAACTACTGTAAATACAATAGTTTTCAAGCTACAACTGATTTACTCAATAGTGAGAACCTGAAAATAGCTATTGCTCCGCTATGCCATGAGCTATAGGTCTGTAATTTCACTATGTTATAGCTGACCCAAAAGTAGGTGAACAATATATTTTAACAAAATACTCCAAATGCAATATTTTTCAAGTTATAGCTGATTTACTCAACAGTCAGTACCTGAGAATAGCTATTGCTCAGTTGTGCCATGAGCTATAGGTCTATAATTTCACTATGTTATAGCTGACCCAAAAGTAGCTGAATAACATATTTGCACAAATTTCTGTAAATGCAATAGTTTTCCAATTATAACTGATTTACTCAACAGTGAGAACTTCAAAGTAGCTATTACTCAGCTATGAAATGAGCCACAGGTCTGAAACTTCACTATGTTATAGCTGACCCCAAAATAGGTGAATAACATATTGAAACAAAATACTCTAAATGCAATAGTTTTCAAGTTATAAGTGATTTACTCAACAGTGATAACCTAAAAGTAGCTATTACTCAGCTATACCATGAGCTACAGGTCTGAAATTTTACTATGTTATAGCTTGCCCAAAAGTAGCTGAATAACATATTTATACGAAATTCTCTAAATGCAATAGTTTTTAAGTTACAAGTGATTTTACTCATGATGGAAGTTACTGAAAAGCCCAAAAGTAGCTATTACTCACTTAGCTATTGACACAGACACCCAACTTACTCCCCATATTGTAGCTATGAAAAAAGTAGCTGAATAACATATTTTAACAAAATGCTCTAAATGCAACACTTTTCAAGTTATAAGTGATTTACTCAACAGTGATAACCTAAAAGTAGCTATTACTCAGCTATGCCATGAGCTACAGGTCTGAAATTTTACTATGTTATAGCTGACCCAAAAGTAGCTGAATAACATATTTATACAAAATTCTCTAAATGCAATAGTTTTCAAGTTATAAGCGATTTACTCAACAGTGATAACCTAAAAGTAGCTATTACTCAGCTATGCCATGAGCTACAGGTCTGAAATTTCACTATGTTATAGCTGGCCCAAAAGTAGCTGAATAACATATTTATACGAAATTCTCTAAATGCAATAGTTTTTAAGTTACAAGTGATTTTACTCATAATGGAAGTTACTGAAAAGCCCAAAAGTAGCTATTACTCACTTAGCTATTGAGACAGACACCCAACTTACTCACCATATTGTAGCTATGAAAAAAGTAGCTGAACAACATATTTTCACAAAATGCTGTAAATGCAACACTTTTGAAGTTATAAGTGATTTAGTGCATGATTTCATGAATTTTAATGCATTAAAAATTATTAAAAAAATTTATTAAAAAAAAAGTAAGACAGATCCAGGTCTCATACTCACACAAGAGAATCTACCTCTGGCCTAGTATATATATGCAAGATATGAGAGAAATCCCTGCAATAGTCACTGAGAAAATTGTGATAAAAAGTTGAAATTTTCACACTTTTGGTGGGGGTACCCCCCTTGTAATGTCTCTAGCAAACAGACGAACAGACAGATTTGCATGCCTTGAACAATTTTTCATCCTCGATAGATAAGGTATCTTTTAAAAAAAACAGCATGTCTCTAGGCCTTGTAGTTTTGGAGAAGAAGTTGTTCACGCGGACGCGTACGCCCACGCCGCAGAGTGATGACATAATGTCAGCTGACTGACAAGTCAGCTGACATAAAAATATGACGCTGTAAAATTTATTAACTTGAGAATAGATGTCAATGGAAATAGCAAAATTATCTAAAAGTACATATAATAATCAGTTGCAGCAATCCATATATCTTTGTTGTCATAAGAGAAACATGTCTCAACTAGACCTACGCATCAGAGAACTGATGCAAATTTGTATCCACCGGAAAGACAACACACCAAAGCCAGTGAACCATCATTTGACCTTGAAGGAGGGGCCAAAGTTCGCATCTGACAACACCAGAAGATTCCCAGCCCATGATATCCTATAAGTTGGTTTCACATTGCAAACCTCTAGGATCAATAATAAGTGAGTTACGAGTACTTTTAAGTTTTGCTATCCTTGTTTGACCTTGAAGGAGGGGCCCAAGGTCAAATCTGACCACATTGAAAGATTCCCAGCCCATGATTTCCTATAAGTTGGTTTCACATTGCAAACCTCTAGGACTAATAATAAGCAAGTTGTAAGCACTTTTAAGTTTGGCTATCCTCCTTTGACCTTGACTATAAGTTGGTGTCACATTGCAAACATCTAGGACCAATATTAAGCGAGTAATTAGCATTTTAAGTTTGGGTATCATCGTTTGACCTTGAAGAAGGGATCCAAGGTCAAATCTGACCACATCACAAGATTCCCAGACCATGGGTTCCTGTAAGTTGGTTTCACATTGCAAACCTCAAGGACCAATAATAAGGGTGATATAAGCACTTTTAAAGTCTGCTATGTGGGGTACTTCGGCACTCCGTGGATAACCTTGAATTAAGAGCTTCAAGGTCAAATGTCTGCAAGGTTGTAGAGGACATGTATATCTGTAATATATATCACCTATGAAGAGATTCAACCGTCTACCTATGAGCACCATCCAGTAGAAAAGGTAGATAATTTTCAAAGAAATGCCCATGGCGTCCAGCTTGTTTTTTAGAATGAGGCTGATTTCAGTCCCAGAGAAGCTTACGCCCCAATGAAGATATCCTGCAAATATGGTGAACGTAGATGGTGTAGTTTTCCTCTGAGAGTGTCAATACTGAAAATCTCTCTATGTGCGGCGTGAGCGGTGTAGCAAATGCCAAACCAAAGTATCCATCGGATGCCTCTGGTGGATACAAATATGGGAGGTGAACACACTTTGGCAGAGCCAAAGCTTAAGATCACACCATGATGCACACCTATAACCCCTAACCAATGCCCCTACCAAGTGTCAGCCTTCTACACTGTACAGAATTCAAGAGCCCGGACAAGATTTTAAAACTGATGGTCACTATGACAAGGTCATATCGAGATCATACCATGATGTTGCACACCTACAACCCCCAACCGATGTCCCTTATGATTTCCAAGATGTTATAGCTCTAGGTCACTATGGCAAGGTCAAATCTAGATCATACCATGACGTTGCACGCCTACAACCCCCAACCAATGTCTCTACCAAGTATCACCTTGATACACCTTACAGTTTCCGAGATATAGTCCAGACAAGATTTTGTAGCTCAGGGGCACTATGGCAATGTAAAAGGTCAAATCAAGGTCACACCATAAAGTTGCACACCTACAACCACAACTAATGTCCTACTCTCCTATCATTTTTTGACACCTCATGGTTTCCAAGATATAGCCTGATATAGACATGATTTTATAGCTCAAGGTCACTATGGCAAGGTCAAAGGAAGGTCACACCATGAAGTTGCACATCTACAAAACCTAACTAATGTCGCTACCCAGTATCATCTTCTGACACCTTACGGTTTCTGAGATATAGTCTGAACAAGATTTTCAAACTCAAGGTCACTACAGCAAGGTAAAAGGTCAAATCAAAGTCATACCACGACGTTGCACATCTACACCCCTAACCAATGTCCTTACAAAGTATCAACTTCCTACACCTATGATTTCAGAGATATAGCCCAGACCAAGATTTTATAGCTCAAGGTCACACCATGACATTGCACACCTACAACTAATATCCCTACCAAGTATCAACTTCCTATATTGTACAGTTTCCAAGATATAGCCCAGACAAGATTTTATAGGTCGTCACTACGGCAAGGTCAAGTCAAGGTCACACTATGACGTTGCACACCTACACCCCCTAACCAATGTCCCTAGAAAGTATCAACTTCATACACCTTACGGTTTACGAGATATAGCCCGGCCAAGATTTTATAGGTCAAGGTCACTACGGCAAGGTCAATCAAGGTCACACTATGATGTTGCATACCTACACCCCCTAACCAATGTCCCTACCAAGTATCAACTTCCTAAACCTTAAGGTTTCTGAGATAGAGTCCACCCACCCATCCAGACACCAAACAATACCTTGACCCTTAAGGGCTGTGAGGTAAAAACAATTTATTGGATCGGGGGTCATATTTCCACACAAGGTGAGGCCTACCCTTTCCTCAGTGTTTCTTATCAAGGATGATCTAGATTGCAATTCCAAAAGTGTTTTTTATGATTTTTTTTCACGCAAGCCTTGCAAGAGCTTGCACTTAAAAATCATGAAAAACACTAGAAATCACTTTATTTTTTCTTCATCACTGGACAGCATGGAATTTCTGCTTCCTGTGGGGAGTCTGTCCTTGTAGTTTTCACTACTCATGTTTCTGTTTCCAAGCTCTGATGTTAGTGTTGTATTGCTTTGCAGCTCATGCCTGTAGATCAAACGACTCGGCCTCGTTTTCTTTGAAATCCATGTGCAGAACTCCAAACACTGTTGCATCTTCTAGAAATATTATGACAACTCCCAAGATTGAAGTAGTGTGATTCCTGGTTGTATGTAGCACTTCAGACATTCTGATATTTAACAGGAGTGTAAACAAATAACTGAAATCTGTTGGAAGGCCTTTATTTTCTTATTTGTACAAATAATAATATTTTAAAGTTGCATTTGCAAGTGTATCAGTATTAAAGGTAAGCATATTTCTGTTTGTACAAAGGACCATGTGTTATTCACACCATCATTATAAATACACTGTTATAGTATAAAATTGCATTGTTTGTAACTGTACAAAAATAGAATACATGCACACAAAAACGTAGGCAAATACAAATTGTAACTGTCATTGACAAGATGTCTATTACACACTAAAGTCGCAATAACTGATCTTATAGTTGAACTGAACTAGATTGGGCCAACTCGGCGCCAACATATCCCCAGACAGGTCATCACTCACGCCACAGGTTTTGATCGGGAATTTTTTAAAACATAATTACCCATTATTATATGAACTTCAGCACATCAATCAACTCTGTTTATATCTTCCCAAGGAAGATGGTGTATCCCCAGACGCCGAATACATAACTCAAATTATATTTTCAATCTTCCTGCAATGATAACTCTAAACCTATTTTCAAAGTATTTAAATGATTGATGATTGAATGTCCATTCTAAAATAATAATCCCAAAAGAGCATATCTGTTTCTATATTTGTTCACAACTAAAATATTATTTAAAAAAAATTATTTATATTATTATTTTATTATATTATTTTTAGAATTTGCAAATTGTTTTCAGTTATTCATTTCCTCTATACCTATATATGTGGTCCATATATATGCAACCTAAATATGTGACACAATCTCAGTTCTGACTCCCCTTTGTGTTATATGTAATGAAGCTCACCACCTCCCACCCCCACCCCTCTCCCCTTCTCCACACCTCTCTCACTATTACACAAGATCTGCAACCCCATTGAGTTCTTTGTTTCTCATCTGATATCATTAAATACCTTTGTTTATTTAGTGTCACTCAATATAGCTGGAGGTCCCAGAGGTGGGTGGGGGGGAATCCGGGTGGGGGATGTGGGTTGGGACTACAAAGAGATGGAGTGCTACAGCATAAATGGTAAACAAACAATCTATATAAAAGGGGTACTCAAATACAAAAAGAATTGAGAATTTTAAGTATGTGATTATCAACTGAAATGAGTTCATAACTGTAGGAGCTGTGTCAAAATTAACTGAGGCAAGTTGAATAAAACTGGGCTAGTTGAGGGTTAAAAATCCCCTAGTTTTACTACATAAGGATATAATTTCATTAATATTGGGACTTAAAGCTCACTTAAAGTGTCCATTTTGTCTACTTGAATATGTTTAACCAGTTTCATTTTAAAAAGTTAAAAACTCAGCAAGCAGAGGTATAACACACAAAAATAAGTTCTTAAAAGACTAAGAGAGCCATAACATTATTAATATTCAAAATTTAAATAGACAGGCATTTCCTTTTAAAATTCAAAGATTTCAGCTCTATAACCCACATAGTTTGACAGTTACTGGGCTTTAAAGTGGCATAATGTCCATAAATTGGGTTTCTGTGGGCATTTTACAATTGTTAAAGAGACCTTAGCAATTAAACTACAGATCTGAAACTTTTTGGGGGACATACATAACAAACAAAAACTAGAGGATCGCTCGCAAAAAAAAGATAATGTTTTTGCATAGCAAAAACAGAGCGTCCCGAAAAGGATATAAAGGTGAGTGCTAAAGTATTAAGAAAATGCTTCGTTTCTAGCCTTATACTTTTGTGAGAACCAAAGTCAGCGCAGTCTGCTCTATCTAGCACGGTTTTCAAGATATAAGCATTTTTGTGTTTTGCAAAAAATTCGAAAATTCAAAATGTCTGCTATATTTGGTGAGACAAAAATATTTTGAAAATTGGCATGGCTACTCTGCAGAGATACCCAGCTGGTCAAAAATTTTGTTGAGTTCGCTCCATCTAGCACGGTTTTCGAGATATAAGCATTTTTGTGTTTTGCAAAAACTTTGAAAATTCAAAATGGCCACCATTTTTGGGGAGACAAAAATTTTTGACAAGACCACAGCCGTGGTGTGTATCTCCCGCCGAGCATTAAAGGAGAAGAAATAGCCTCTCCAAGATATTCACAATTTTTCATTTTTGTGTGTGAAAGCTCTTCCAAAAGTAGGCGAATGAGTTATTTGAGAAAAATTGGCTATCTGCAATACTATTAAGAGATAATTCACATTTACTCCTTTTGAGTAGGTGAGTAATTACCTACGGATCTGGAACTTCACCAAGTGAAAGTTCTCCCAAAAGTAGATGAATGAGTTATTTGATAAAAATTGGGTATCCACAATACTTTTAGAGATAATTTGCATTTACTCATTTTGAGTAGGTGAATAATTAGCTATGGGTCTGAAACTTCACCAAGTGAAAGCTCTCCCAAAAGTAGGTGAATGAGTTATTTGACAAAAATTGGCTATCTGCAATACTTTTAGAGATAATTTGCATTTACTCATTTTGAGTAGGTGAGTAATTAGCTATGGGTCTGAAACTTCACCATGTGAAAGCTCTTCCAAAAGTAGGTGAATGAGTTATTTGAGAAAAATAGGCTATCTGCAATACTTTTAAGAGATAATTGGCATTTACTCATTTTGAGTAGGTGAGTAATTATCTACAAGTGTGAAACTTCACCATGTGAAAGCTCTTCCAAAAGTAGATGAATGAGTTATTTGAGAAAAATTGGCTATCTGCAATACTTTTAAAGAGATAATTGGCATTTACACATTTTGAGTAGGTGAGTAATTAGCTACGTGTATGAAACTTCACCGAGTGAAAGCTCTCCCAAAAGTAGGTGAATGAGTTATTTGAGAAAAATTGGCTATCTGCAATACTTTTAGAGGTAATTCGCATTTACTCATTTTGAGTAGGTCAGTAATTAGCTATGGGTCTGAAACTTCACCATGTGAAAGCTCTTCCAAAAGTAGATGAATGAGTTATTTGATAAAAATTGGGTATCCCCAATACTTTTACAGATAATTAGCATTTACTCATTTTGAGTAGGTGAATAATTAGCTATGGGTCTCAAACTTCACCATGTGAAAGCTCTCCCAAAAGTAGGTGAATGAGTTATTTGAGAAAAATTGGCTATCTGCAATACTTTTAGAGGTAATTCGCATTTACTCATTTTGAGTAGGTCAGTAATTAGCTATGGGTCTGAAACTTCACCATGTGAAAGCTCTTCCAAAAGTAGATGAATGAGTTATTTGAGAATAATTGGCTATCTGTAATACTTTTAAGAAATAATTCGGATTTACTCATTTTGAGTAGGTGAGTAATTATCTACGGGTCTGAAACTTGACCATGTGAAAGCTCTCCCAAAAGTAGATGAATGAGTTATTTGATAAAAATTGGGTATCCGCAATAGTTTTAGAGATAATTAGCATTTACTCATTTTGAGTAGGTGAGTAATTAGCTATGGGTCTGAAACTTCACCGAGTGAAAGCTCTTTGGGATAGCTGCTCTGCAGAGATACCCTGAAGATCAAAAATTTCGTCGAAATTGCTCTATGTAGCACGGTTTTTGAGATATTAGCATTTTTATGTTTTGCAATTTTGCGAAAAATTCAAAAATTCAAAATGGCCGCCATTTTTTACAAGAAAATATTTTTTTGAAAATTGGCATGGCTACTATGCAGAGACACCCTGTGGGTCAAAAATTTCGTCGAAATCACTCCATCTAGCAGGGTTTTCGAGATATAAGCATTTTTATGTTTTGCAATTTTTGCGAAAACTTTGAAAATTCAAAATGGCCGCCATTTTGGCGCGACAAAATTTTTTTTGAAAATTAGCATGGGTACTCTGCAGAGATACCCTGAGGGTCAAAAATTTCGTCGAAATCGCTCTATCTAGCAGGGTTTTCGAGATATAAGCATTTTTATGCTTTGCAATTTTTGCGAAAAATTCGAAAATTCAAAATGGCCGCTATTTTTGGCGAGACAAAATTTTTTTGAAAATAGGTATGGCTACTCTGCAGAGATACCCTGTGGGTCAAAAATGTTGTTGAAATCGCTCTATCTAGTACGGTTTTCGAGATATAAGCATTTTTATGTTTTGCAATTTTTGCGAAAAATTCGAAAATTCAAAATGGCCGCCATTTTTTGTTGAGACAAAATTTTTTTGAAAATTGGCATAACTACTCTGCAGAGATACCCTGTGGGTCAAAAATTTCGTCGAAATCGCTCTATCTAGCACAGTTTTTGAGATATAAGCATTTTTGTGTTTTCCTTATTTGGAAAATACATAATAATTAATTAATCATTAATTACTCGGCCATTTCTTAACCAATCAATGCCAAAATCTAATGATTTCCAGATTTTAATACAATGAATGTATTTGCCAAGTTTCAGGTGAATTGATAAAATTCCTTTCAAGTTATCATCCGGACAAGCTTCCCCATCAAAAAAAAAGACATTTTTGGTCATGTGACCTCTCTGATTGGTTAAAAAGTCACTGTAGCATATTCAAAAAAATTCCCCAAGGCTACTGCCTAAACCTGCCGAATTTGAAAAGAATCCGCCTAACGGTTACAGAGTTATAAGGAAAACAAAATGCGGAGCCAGCGGAGCCTGAAGGTCTCCCATACACAAACAAGCGTCCCTTGTGGGACGCTTAATTATATATAATACAGTTTAAGACTTGTCACACTAGGCATTTCCAAATAACAAATAACAGGGCAAAATACGGAAAAAATGTCCAAAAAGGCACTTGGGCGAGTGTCTATGGCCCTCATACACAGGTTAAATGTCTACTAAAAACCTTGATTTTCGCCATATGTAAAAAGGACATAATAATGCATTCCCAGATGGGATTTCAGCTCCATCAATCACTCAGGTGGGTGTTTAAGGTCCTCATACACAGGTTAAATGTCTACTTGAAGCCTTGATTTTTTGCACATGTAAAAAGAACATAATAATGTATTCCCAGATGAGATTTCAGTTCTATCAGTCACATAGTTTAACAGTCACAGGCCTTAAAATTGGCAAAAAGTCCAAATACTGGGTCTTTATGGGGCCTTCTAGAGACCAAAATGTGGCCTTCAAATTAAAGCTTCAGACTTAAAATTTGTCACATACTAAGATTACACATAGAATATGCATCTAATACAGTTTGAAACTTCTTAGACTTACCATTTCCAAGTTACAGGGCAAAATATGTGAAAAATGTCTAAAAATGGTCACTCGGGTGGGGATTTATGGTCCTCATACACAGGTTAAATGTCTTCTTAAAGCCTTAATTTTTGGCACATATATAAATAACATACTAATATCTTCCCAGATAGGATTTGAGCTCTATCAGTCACATAGTTTGACAGTCACAGGGCTTAAAAGTAGGAAAAAGTCCAAATATTGGGTCTTTGGGAGCCTTTTAGAGACCTCAATTTGACCTTCAAAATTAAAGCTTCAAACTTAAAATCTGTTACATACTAAGATTACACACAGAATATATATCTAATACAGTTTGAAACTTCTCAGACTTACCATTTCCAAGTTACAGGGAAAAAGATGTGAAAAATGTCTTATAAGGGTCACTCGGGTGGGTGTTTATGGTCCTGATACACAGGATAACTGTCTATTAAAGGCCTAAATATTGGGGCACATATAAGAAAACACATAGATATATTCCCAGATGATATTTAACTTAGATGAGAGACATAGTTTGAAAGCTACAGTGCTTGAAAGTGGCAAAAAGTGCATAAATTGGGTCTCTGTGGGCACTTTTGAGACCTTAAGTCGACCCCTTTGGGTAAACCTACAGCCCTAAAATTTTCTACAGACAAGGATTACATATCAAAGTTATACCTAGCGCAGTTTGAGACTCATCAGAATTACCACTTCCAAATTATTGCGCAAAATATGTGAAAAGTATAGCAAAAAATCCCTAAGTGGGGGTATTTATGGGCCTCAAACACAATTTTCTCCTCAACTTAAAGTCGTGATTTTTGGCACATGTACTAAGAACATATTAATGTGTTGTCAGGTAAAATTTCAGCCAGCTGAGCATCAGTTTGTGACCTACAGGGCTCTAAGTGGCCAAAAGTCCAATTTCTGACCTTAAGGTGGCCATAAGTTCTTTTTTACTGGGAGTTTAAGGTCACCTTAAAATAGGGATCTTCCTTTGGGCACCCTTAACATGTGTACCAAGTTTGAAAAAAAAATATTAATTTGTTTTTGAGTTATCGCGTCCACAAGGAAATTTCTACGGCGGCGGCGGCGCGACGGACCTGAATCCAATATATCCCCGACTTTCGTCTGGGGATATAATAATTGCACTGAAAAATTCTCCTTGAGATTCTAGGAAGCGTAAATATGAGTAAATATTCCTTGAAACAATAAAGACATCCAATACCTTTAGAAAGTACATCAGTATTAAAATTCTAAACAACCAACCACAGGAGGGTCCATGCTTTTTCAATTTAATATTTGATTTGTACAGATGCACCATACTGATATGTGTACACCTTTAAATGATAATTAGTAGTTTGTTGAAATATCTCCTGTATTAAAACTAGTATATGATTCAAAGACAAATACATAAATACAATTTTAACACATCATTAAAATGTGAAGTATAACTACGGTTTAAATTAATACATATTTTTAATAAAAATGTTTTAAGAATAATACCTGAGCAACATTTAAAAAAATTCTGAAGTTACCAAACATTACAACAACCTTAATTCTGCATAATTTGTTGACACTTTCATGGCACTTAATCTCTACAATACAAGTGGTTGCATAGAATTACACTGCTTCAAAATTACAGATCACATAACATGAAATTCTTACAAATATTAATCTACCGGAAGGCTGTTTTTTTTCTTCTGAAATGAATTTTTGCAGAAAGCAAATACACTACTTTGTTCAGCTGTATTGTAATTTGATGTAAAGCTAAGCTACTTAGAAAGCTACAGTATCTCTTGATGTCTTCTTTAATGCAACTTAAGCTGGCTTTACTTACACAGGTTTTAATGCTTCACCAAAGGAATGTGCCTACCATTGGTTTGTACTATAAACAGTTAAAATATTAAAATGGTCAGCTATTTAATCAATCAACAGATGTTTGAATCACATGCACATCTGAGATGAATGGAATTCCCTTTTTAGTAGAATTACATATCAGGACCTGTATTCAGAAAGATTCTTAGAATAAAAACCTATTCACAAAACAATCCTTAGCTAAGAATAATTCTAAGAATAGAAGTAAAAATAAATGTGTGCACAGGTTAGACTAAGTGTAAATCAAAGAAAAATTCTAAGAATCTTTGTGAATACAGGCCCAGAAGTGACTTTCTGTATTTGGATGCAAATCTGGTGTCAAGAATAAGGGATTTGTGCATATAGCAATTTCATATTCTTAGAAAATTCTAAGAATAAAAGCCAGTCTTAGAAAAATTCTAAGAATAAGTATGATTCTAAGAATAAGAATCTTTGTGAATAGGAAAATTCTTATTCTTAGAATTTTTCTAAGAAAAGTGACAATTCACACAGTCCCAAACACGAATACTATATTCAAAAGCAATACTTTATTTGACAGCATTCTAGTTTTTGTTGTGAAGAAAACAACTAAAAAGTCAGAATGAACATGGTTACAAACAAGAATATTATTTTCCTGGACAATATTTTATAAACCCAATGAGGCAAAAACCTTAACAGAATATATTAAGCCTTCTTACCTTATTACTAGCACTACTGGCGAGCCTCTATATTTTAACCCATAGTGATTTATTAATTTATTCAGAAATTGACTATAAAACTTGAAGACAAAAGCATTAAGTATCAAGGTCAAAGTGAATATATAGTCTACAGTTGCCAAAGTCACAGACATTGAAATGCCACAATCAGCTTTGTTTGAAGACAGAGAAATATGACGCTATATGCAAGGCAATTTTGTTAAGCAGTCAGTTTTATTAACAAGAATATTTTCATCAGAATATTTTCAAAACCAAAAGAACTGTATTTATGCACACGTAGTAACTCACTAAATTATCCACAAGAAAAGTGGCCAACGTGGGATTGAAAACAATGTTCCTTGGGTATCTGCTATCAGTGGCATATTAAGTACACACAGATCAACAAATGTTCGCTTACAAATTATTCTACATGTCCAAACATTATTTTGATTAAAAGCATTGACCTCTGAATGAAATAAATTTAACATTTTTTCACATAAAATTTGAAATTTATTGCTTGCATGTATATTTTATCACAATTGGTGCTTTACAAATGTTTCAGTCATTATTATATATATGCATACTTAACCAAAACAAGAAATGCAAGAATAAATTAGATTCTAAAATGGGAGGCTGCGCAGTGACCTTGGACACATCTTTTGCGCAAATTCAGAAGTCAAGAATATAGAACGGTAAATAAAGTAACGCTGTTGAATTCTACGTACATCATCCCTTCGCATACAAATGTAAACAAACGACTCACGGTAAAATAAAACGTAAATTATACGGTATGCAGGAAATATAAAGTTAAATAATTCAGTAGGGATTTTTATCAATATTTCATTTAAAGATTGACTACTCATTAATATGACATTACAGAATTCTGTGGGGGAATTTAACCAAAAGGCTGTTTGCACATCCATCACTAAGCATGTTTAGTTAATGGAACAGCCAACATGGCGCTGGATTTGTTTTGAATTTTGCGTAAGATTTACTGCCTATTTTGACCAAAATATTAGTGTAACCACTTTAGAATAGGAATAAAAGACAAATTCTCGTGCTTTATGATGGTTTTAAACTATCGATCTGCTGTATTAAAGCACTCAGCCCTTCGGGTTTCGTGGCTTTAATACAGCCGCTCGATAGTTTAAAACCATCATAAAGCACTCGAATATGTCTTTTATTCCTATAATGTATACCTTGTGTTTTTTCTTTTTGCTAAGTATATTTATATAGAGAGCAAAGGATAAACGAGAACAAACGGATAATTTGATTGATTTTTAAAATGGAATTCCTGACCAAAATTATACATGGAATGTTTAATATTATTCTGTAAGGGCATAAACTGATCTTTATTTGTAGAAATGCATTGCAATGAAACATTGAAACATTTTCATTTCAATAATGATGGACAAAGTCAAGGAACAAAACAAAATGAAAAAACAATGATATAAAGTTAGAATATCTCATTTAAAACAACTTATGAGATATATGATTCAAGTAAAACAAAGGCACCGACTAATATTCATTATCACACAGCATTCGTTTCAACTGCAGAGGATGACCTGTTCACAATTAATTCACTCTGATAACAGTAAAAAGCCCAAACAATACACAGTAAAATCTATGTGCCACAGGTATTGTAATGTAAATGCTGCACATAGCTTCTAGTCACAAGCTACTGAGAATCTATCTTACAAGTTAAAAAATACACACACAATACTTCAATTACCAGGCATCACATGAAAAAATAATATTGAAAATAAAAAGTATCACATTCATGTACATAGATACTGTACAAGTGGTGCTCATTATACATATACTTGAGCACAATTAAACTGTGAAAATAAAATCCGCCTAAATAGTCTAGGGTTGTATAGAAAGGCATATTTTCACTGAAAGTTCAAACACTATCCCCCCAGTTCACATATATGATTTACACACAAAATTTGTCATTATGCTCATTATTGCTCATCAAGACAGCCACACTAATTTAACCATGTTCATCCAGAGTACCTTTAATTTTGGAAGTACTGGTCAATCATATTATGTCATAAAATGCTTCATTACTTAAAATTTCAGATTAGGCAATGGATTTTAATCTAGTTACATTTGTTTACAAAGATAGCTAATTAATTACAGATTAGCATTCAATATCACAAGCATTATGGCTTATGGCACTGTGTAAAAATGTGGATTTTCTCAGGGTGATAATCGGGGATTTTAGGCTGTTATGGCATGTTATTTTACTTGGTGATATGCTTGAACTGCTATATCTTGAATTTAATGTTCAAATACTGTATGTATTTTAAAATATCTCCTTAAACTGCCCACTTAAACAATTGCACTTAGCCGCAAACTCATAAAGTCCATTCATACAATATGTTATACAAAGAAACATTCTACACATACATTACCTCTTGTATATATGAGGAATACATTTGTAGATTTTGGAAGTCCAAAGATTACAACAGAAAGCATATTGTAAGACTTGTTCTTCACACATATACATGTATATGTAAAAGATAATGCATGCTTTTTTCAAATTTTAACTCATCCACACATGTTGTAACTTACTTGTTTTTTGCCTGCTCAGAAAACCTTTGCTTTATACTATAAATAACGTAAAGTAATACATCTGCACATTTACATTTTTATTATCTGTTAAACCTTATGTCTGTTTTACAAGGGCTGCTGGTCCGGTTGAAATGGACTGTTTCTTGACTGTTTTATACATGTCATTTCTGTCTATTCAAATTTTCCTTGTAAATTATACATTTTGAAGCCTTCTTTGTCGGTTGTTCATCCAATTTGTGCTGTGGACAGGTGCATGTTTGAAGATATTTACATTCATTATGTCTTTCAAATACTTTATTTAGTTTTCACAGTCCTTCACTTTTATATGAAACTTTGTAAGTTACATTCAATTTAGTTTCTTATTATAATGTCATTTTTGTTAACCAATTTGTGAATGTATAAAATCTGGGTTTTTTTTTTGTAACTTTTGAAAAATATTTCCAATATTTTCATTAACATGAATAGTTTATTAATCTGTTTTAGGTTCAGTCATTTGTGTCTTTAAGTCTCTCCTGCTACATTCTAATATCCCTCCCCTTATAGCTGTACTACAGTTGTGTTTCCTTCCTGATGGATGACCCCCTGGACTTCTCCAGTCACCGGATCCACGATGCTCACTTCCTCCTCACCAGGATCTCGCATGGGGAGGGTGCTGGCTGGCGACACAGTGTCGGATCCTGTGGATGACGGGGCTGACTCCGCACTGGATGTGCGTCGGTCACTGGAAGTTCCGGATGAGGATGGACGGTCGTTTACATCCACAGAGACATCCTCTGGCTTCACCAGACCTGGATCATACCCAGGGATACTCTTCAGTGACTTGCGTACCTACAGAATGGAAACAGTGCTGGATATAAATATAATGCTAAAACCATGCCTGGATTGTAACCTGGAATACTGTTCAGCAGGTTGTGCATCCAAAGAATGGAGACCGGCATTTCATATACATAATCTGCTGGAACCATGTCTGGATAATTATTAGGGATACTCTTCAGAGACTTGGGCACCTGCAAGATGGAAACAGTACTGGATATACATATTTTGCTAAAACCATGCCTGGATTGTAACCTGGGATACTGTTCAGTGAGTTTTGCATCCAAGGAATGGAAACAGCTTTTGACATATATATATTCTGTTGACACAATGTCTGGATTGTAACTGGGGATAGACTTTGGTGAATAGTGCATCAGTAGAATGAATACAGCATTAGATAAAGATATACAACTAAAATCATGCTGAAATCGTTACCTCATAAATTCTTCAGCAAACAACACACCCAAGGAATGGTCAAAGTATTGCATATGCTACTTTCTCCTCAAACAGCAATTGTAGAGAACAGGATAAAGATTCATGAAGAGACCATCTAAGAACCTGATATTTACTTCTGTTTCAAGTGAAATCTATAGGAAAAGAGTTTTACTGAAGAAGTTCAGCTGTGATAGTTTTTACAGTGTCATGTACACACAAATATCATGTTACTAAAACCAGGTCTAGGCTCCAACCAGAGGTATTCTTCAGGGATACAAACAGTACATAGGCTTTTTTGTGGTATGAACAGCTGTAACTCGTAAAGAAGGTCTTTAGGTACAGGTGAATCCCATTTGGAAGAAGCTCTGTTAAGTAGGTTTTATCAATGCCACAATAAAATACCCTTACCTCCGCACCGCGTCCTAGTGAGCTGATGGTTCCATATCCAAGGTTGGCATAGGCATGGGTTGGCCCCTCCACCTCATTCTCTTCCCCATCATGTTGGTGCTTGGCAAAACTGATGAACACCTGGAATAATAGAGGAAGTAAACTCATGAACACATGTACACATACACAATATATCTACCAAGGCTGAAAAGAGACTACATATGTTAAAACAGATGAAATTCAAATTGACAAGGAAAACTCTTGAAAAGATGTATTTTTCTTTTATTAGGCCAATTTTAGAATATGGGGATGTTGTTTGGCAGGGAGCTTCTCACTCTGATTTATGCAAGTTAGATTCTGTCCAAGTTGCAGCCATGAGACTTGTTTCTGGTGCCCCTTATAGATCAAATATCCAATCTTTGTATATTGAACTAGGCTGGCAAAACTTACACGAAAGGCGGCAACAACACACATTAATAATGATGTATAAAATTTTAAATAACCATACTCCAGATTATTTGAGGTCTCTGATTCCTCCTCTTGTTGGAAACACAATGAAATATCAATTGTGAAATCAATCCAATATACAAGCGCCAACATTTAGAATAAAATGGCATCAAAATTCATTCTTTCCTGTTGGAATAAAATTATGGAATGCATTAGATGATTCTTTTAAACATGTTAATACACTATCTTCATTTAAGGCATTGTTGGTTAAAAGAAACATTTCTGTTGCTACTAAGCAGTTAAAGTTAAAAAAAAAGTTGTTTTGTATTGGTGATAGATATTGGCACGTGATACACTCAAAAATGCGAATGAGCTGTAGTCCTCTTAAAAGAACATCTTGCACATAATTTACATGTTATAGAAAATTCAACTTGTGACTGTGGCCTTTCGGTAGAAAACAATTCTCATTTTCTTTTAGAATGCAGACTATATACTCAACATAGGCAGTCAATGCTTAACAAGTTACAAGTTTTACCGACAATAACCACTGATTTTCTTTTATATGGAGATTATAACTTGACTTTTGAACAAAACAAGCTAGTTTTTGAAGCAGTACAAGAATTTTTAAAGGAATCTGGGCGGTTTTCATAGTTTTATATTAGCCACATGTCCACACCTTCATCATCATTATCATCTATTCATATTCTTTTGTAAATAGTTCTTCCTGCGAGAAAGCTTATTATAATCTTTGTTGATTTTGCCTGATTGCTTCAATAAAATATTGTTTATGAGAACACATGATAAATCTGATAAACACCTGGAATAATAGTGGAAATAGACTGATACATGATAAATCTAATAAACACCCAGAATAATAGTGGAAATAGACTGATAACACATGATAAATCTGATAAACAGCTGGAATAATAGTAGAAAGATACTGATAACACATGGGAAAGTGATCAACAGCAGTGAATATAGGGAGATTAAAACAGATTGCTTTGCACAGCAATATTTACGAGTAAAATGATTCACATTTTGGAAAATGGGGTGATTAAAGAGATAAACAGCTGGGAAAAACATAGATGTATACTGCTGAGAATATAAGGAAATAATCTGATAAACACCTGGGGAATATATACATAAAATTTAAACAATACACACCTAGTTTTAGTTTTACAAACTCAAGGTGACTGAATAGCCCTGTATATCAAATAGGCTGTTGTACCAGTTGACAGCCAATTTTATTGCAGATTTATAGAATAACTATTACTGTGTGTCAGACAAACTCTCATAGTGCACCCTTATCTCTCTGAGTATAGACTGGTGCACCAAATTTCCCTTTTAATTTTTCAGCTACCTCTTGAGTATGGATTACAGAAGTCATATTTGTAGTGCACTTACCCATTCATGTGTTGGCTGAATACTCTTGTTAACTTTTGACATAACTTTAGAGTATATCTTATAGCAGCCACACCTGGTACACCCTTACCTGTTTGAGTACAGAGTGGCTCACCAAATACCTGTTAATTTTGGATTTAGCTTTTGACCATGCATGGCTAGCATTCCGTACCCTGTTTGAGTATTGGCTAGTATTTTAATCCCGTATTTGTTTGTGTTTAGACTGACTCGCTAAACACCTGCATCTAGCTTTGGACCATGCATCGCTAGCGACTCTTACCTGTTCCAGTGTTGGCTGGCTCACTGAATACTCCTGTATATGAAGCATACTTTTTTCTGCCTCGAGGCGGCCAAACACTTCTGACAACCTCACAGAGGATGAGGGGATCTCAAACTCAAGTTGGTTCAAATGGAAGTCCTGTAAAGCACATCCCAAAATATGAACATAAGCACAAGGCATGAAATGATTAGACTATTTAGTGCAATGAGATAATATCTATGGATAAACTACAGCAGAGCCTCTTTTATCTAAATTTCTTTATTAGATTTTCAAAAAGTTTTTTTATAATTATATAACTTATTTTTCTAAAATATTTCAAATTCATTTGAGGTCATATCAGTATTAACTACTGCATATAAATCTATGCCAAGGAAGACTTACTTTCAAGTAGCAACCAGTGAAGTTAGCCAGCATGAAGTCTGTGACCTTCTGAAGGTCAGGGGGCACACCAGATACCCGAGTCTTTACTGTGTAGCCTGTGCCAAATCTGAAAGTTTATTAAACAATGTCCAGCAATATATAGTAAGACCCTGAAAATTTGAATCTTACAGAACCAGAAAAACATTTATATTTGACCTGGAAGACCAGAAAATGGGCCACAATTCTTCACAAAATCCTTCAAAAGACAAAACATTTACAGGTTCTCACAAGTTGAATTTTTACTTTTTCAAGTTAACACTTAAACAAAGTTAAATTTCAGGTAGTATCTTCTTTATGCTAGAATTTAAAATTTTGTCACATTTTCACTAACTATAGATATTTTAGCAGATCATCATGTGTTGATACTACAAATATTCAACAAACATAGGGCAGCTGAAGAAATGTAAAAAAAATATTACAATTTATTTAATGATACATATTCATTTTAAATCATATTTTAATAAAGAAATGGATTATATGATGATCCATATGGGAATTCTGATGTGTCCATGGTTAAAGACCTGTGTCTGTCCAAGGGCCATAAAATTTTGAACAATGATGAATGTTCCTTACCATCTGCTGGTTGAAAATTAAAAAAAAAACACCACAGAAATCTTGTTAGACTTGAAAAATTTAATAGTAATTTAAATTTTTATTAGAAATACTTACCATTTCCTAACAGTAGCTATTTGTTGGAGCCATCCAACCCAATGGCCAATGCAGAGATGCGATTTTAAGGTTATGTAACAACCTTAACCAAGCCATTGGGTTACAGTAGTCCGTCCTCCCGCCAATTAGGTCACATGACCACATTGTTTACTTCATTATTTTTGTTGCAAGTAAAAGAATGACTTGCGGGGAGGCGGGAGGGAAATTTGAGTGTTAGGAAATGGTAAGTATTTCTAATAAAAATTTAAATTACTATTAAATTTTTCAATTTTATAGCGAAATACCCTTACCATTTCCTAACAGTAGCTGAATTCAGCCTTGTAGGATGGAGGGAATTCTTTTTAAGAAAACCACTACCTAACCTACAACTAGACAACATGAGAACTTCATAATGGAATTACATGCATTAATGAACATATAACTTCCAAACATTCACAACATACAACTCCAAAAAATGGCAGTATGTAGCTGTAGTTCTCACAACTGCTGACAATATTGGTGTTGCAAAAGGATGTCATAAATAGATAGCCCATCTACATTGTAACATCCGACCCCAAAACAAGGTCAAACCAACCTGTAAGTGTCATCAGCATTATGCCAAATCCTTCCCAAGTCAGATTTAGGCAACATTGATATCTAACTACAAATACATCCAGCATTGCAGACATACCAGCCACAAACTGCAAATGTATCAATATAAGTATGAAACACATACTCATAAAGTAACAAAACTGTAACTGCAACTGTAGGACCCAATTTCAAATCTGACCCTATGACAACAGAGGTTTTTAAGACAGAAATTGGTATACATACAATGGAATTTCCAATAACATGTATCAAGAAACTATGTAAGGAAATCACCTATAAAAACTAAAGATACATACATCAATAGTTTCCATGACTCAATCTTGACTCAATCAAGATGAAATAGGTGCCAAAAGGTAAGTCTTATTAAGAAACTTTCTTAATGGCAGTAAAAACAAAAGATTTTGTTCTATCCCAAACCTTTTGATTACCAAAGCCCTAACAGGACAGACAGACCCACATTGAGTGAAACTGTTGTCCAAAGAGGCTAAGAGCTGGCATTACCACAGGCTTAATTGCAGTAGGCCCATCCAAAGCAAACTGGATCTGGCAATTGATGGGCCAGAGTTACTCGTGATCAATTCTCCTTATAACTACAGGAAGAATATGTCCAAGCATTAATGTCACTCCTTTACCATGACTCTGTAGTCCACAGACAAAGACCACTGACTCAGTTGCAGTAAATGCAGTAGGCCCATCTGAAGCCAACTGGTTCATGGCCAAAAAGGCAGTCAATGGGCCAAAGTTACTTGTGACCCATTATCCCTATAACTAAAGGAAGGGTCCAAACATGAATGTCACTACTTTACCTGAAGCCAAGACCAAAGACTGTCTTGAAAAGAAAATAACTTCAAGAAAACCTTCCTCACAAGATCAAAGGTTGTCTGATAAGAGCATGTAGGACCAATGACAAAATCCAACATTGGTTTGTCTCTTAGTAAAAGTTGTTAGTGTCTTATTTATCTCAACTTTTAGATACTTCTTGACCTGTTTGGCCCCAAACCATCCGCAATTGCTGTTCTATAGCCCACAATAATGGATGGTATTAGGATGTTTCCCTAAACTAGAATTTCAGGAAATTTGCTCCATGTGGAATGGTACCTGGCTCTCTTCACACCACTTCCCAAAAAGAAGAATTGATTCTCAGATTCTCCTTGAGGAGTGCTCCTTCATTGTTTCACCACTTCCTCTGGGGATCTACCATAATCTTCATGCCTGACTTCCAGATGCCAAACATGAAGATTCAAGTAACTAGATTGTTGTGAAGTCTGTTGCTGAATGGTTGAGTCAACAGATTTACCCCCAAGGAAAGTCTTAGACGAAGTTTTGTGGACAGATTCATCAGATCCCAAAACTAAACAATCCCTGGCCACCCCATCATGATGATTCTGCATCTGTAGGTGGCTATCTGTTGAATCACCTGAGGGATGAGGGCCACTGGACATAACTGACCAGACCCTCCCCAGAAATGTTCAATGCATCTGTTTACCAAGACTGACTGTCTGGGACATGAGACATATACCTGTTACAACACCTGCAGGATCAAGACCCTGGGCAAAAACACATGTCTGTCCAGACCTTCACAAGAGATGTTGAAGCACCGGTTTCCAGAGCCTGACAGCAGAGCTACATAGGAAACTTGTGATTCATCTTGTTGCAAACACATCAACCACTGATTGATGGCAGCAATGTCTAATTTGATTGAAAACCTGACGATTCATAGCCCCTTTGGTCTGAAATAACTTATCTTCCTAGACAAGGAATCTGCCAGAACATGTGGATTCCCTGGGATGTACTTCCCTGAATCTGAATCATTCTGACATTGGACTGAATCATGATTCTACAGATGAAGGTACCTATTCCGTGAGTGGAAGCCTCCCTGGCTGTTCACACAGGCAACCACTAAAGAATTGTCTGTGAAAATCAACTGATTTCAACTCAGAAACTGACTTCTGAATCATTTTAAGGTAACAACATAGCTTCCAGCTGTATAATGTTATGTTATGAGAAGTCTTGACTCTTCCTGATTCCACAGACCAATGGCTGTGGATGACTCAAGAAAGCATCCCAACCCATTAGAGAAGCTTCAGCGAAAGGAAAGAAACTGTGCTCCTGAAGGAGTGGTGAGTCCTACTTCAAAATTGAACTACTGGTCCACCACCGAAGATGATCCCTGAACCAAAGATATCCAGAGACTGAAGATATCAGCAGTGTTTCCAGATACCATTGGAATGACTTCATGTGCAGAAAACCCAATGGTATAGTCTTCTCCATTGAAACCATGCTTTCAAAGTGACATGAGCTTCCCTGGAGATAAGTGACAACTTCCAACATGGTAACCGTCTTTCTCTCTTTGAATTGAGAAGACTAGACCTACCCTGAGGTCGAATTGTAACAATAAATTGATTACTTGAGTTGGAAATAAGCTTGATCTTTTGAAATTGTGATCCAACCCAGGCTTCGACAAGATACACCAACCAGAGGGTGATATCTTGGCATTGCTGCTTGAGTTCATTGTCATTAGCCAACCCTCTATATACTGGCGAATACTGATGCCTTCTGCACGAGCCATCAGCTTCACCTCTTTTGCTACCTTGGTGAACTGGAGAGGAACTGTAGCCATATTGCAGGTTAAAGCAATGAACTGGTAGAATCTGTAGCCTCCAATGAGGCGAAGATACTTTAGTTAGCCGAGTCTACCGGTGAAGAGTGTGTACCCATAAAGGTCGAGTGGCATCATCCACTGTCGTTATATAGACGAATTCCAAATCTTAAAACAATTCATATTGAGTAAGGTACATGCAAAGCTTGTTTACCTGACCTTAAGTATACTGACAGTCATTTCTTCTTCACTAACCCCAAGAAATAGACTGTAACTGTAAACTTCCAGCGATGTGACTGGTGATATTGCCCTTTTGTCGATCATTTCATAAACAGCTTTTATCAAAATTGCTGTTTCTCCCGTTTTTTTTTTGTTGTTTTTATTTAACTTCTGCCAACCTCACTTCTAAAAAGTCTGGCTGAATATTTTCCTTTCCCAGGACTTGTATAGTACCAAACTGGAGAAAGGTTCCTTGAAACCACAGGAAGCCAGCTATCATCCCTGCTTCCATAGGCCTGTATAAGTAAGATCCACTCCCCTTTTAACTAGCTGAGGAGTAGGAGGCACTTGCAACTCTATTCCATGGTTTATTAGACCAGAAACTAGAAGCATGCTCACCTCTAGAGTTACTAATCCTTGTTATTTCCATGAAAACACTAGATGAAAATCCTCTGAACATCTAATATGTCCAGCAAGAGAACATCATTAGGAGTGAAAAATGCATTGTAGATTTGCTAAAGACATTCTAATTTACATCCCTCCTGTTGAGTCACATGTTCTTAGACATGGGCAAACTGCAACAAGAAGATTTGGACACCAACTGGTTGACTGGACTAGAAATGCAAACATCATTGCACCCAGTCCAAAGCATATTGAAGTCTATAACATATCATAGTGATCCCTAGGATCCTCTAAATATGACCTGAACTGAAGGAGTGAGAATATACATGCTTCTTCTCTCTTACAGTCCCCTACCAGGGACCTTGTTTGCAAAGTGTCTGAAAGGTCATGTTCCTCCTGCAGACCTGCTGTAACTAAGGAGCTGTCCAGGAAAATAATGTATGTAAGGAAGTCCAAGCAAAACTTCTTCCTGTATAACTGCTCTTTAAAACATCAGAGGCTTCAAACTCCTTGAAACCCAACATAAAAGCCACATTTCAATGCTGGCTGTTCACCCAAGGAATGTAAATGTGACCAAACAAGGGAGCATTCACAGAAACTGTGCCTGTTAAATCAAACCCTAGCCACTCAATAACAGTCAAGCAAAAGTAAAATAAGGAATAGATTCCTTGTAATGAGATGAATCATAATCACCATCTCCTGACAACCTGAATTCTAAACCTTTTGAGAGGTATAGAAACCCGATTGTACTAAATTCTTGTGCAAAACCATTGATCAAAAGCCTCTCCTTGTAGATATGAATGACACTCCCGGACATCTGACAACCCAAATTCTGACCTTCTGAGAGGTATAGAATACTCGATTGTGCATGGATGACTTCACACAGGTATTTCCTCTGGTGAATGTTTCGACTGGACCTCGACGGAAGAGTTTTCCGAAGAAGTAGTCTTTTCCTGCATTCAAAACTCCTCCACGGTGCCGTGTCCATGGTAACTTAATGGCTGCCCCCAAGGGAGATTCCTTCTTCTGTAGCATCGACAATCTATTCGACTGGGATGCATACTGTGATAAAATTGCTTTCAACGCCTGGCTATTAGAACCCGACGTGAACAGCAATAACGGCCACTCGAATTGTCATTCTCATCCAAGATGGTGTCGTCCAGATCGCTTCTGTTATTGAAGAGTACATTCTTTCTATATACGTATGCTGCAAAATGTAACAAATTTTATTGTAATTTAACTTTTTGTATGTTAAATACTTACCTTATCCTCACAAATGCTTACTTGGTTTTGTGGAGGCAAAACGCGGCGACCAACAAGAATATTTAAAAATTATTCTTGTTCGAGAGGTGAACCCCGTAGTTAGTGATAGGTGCGCATGCGCACAACACATTGTCGGTTGGACTTTGTCGAGAGATCCTCATTTAATTTTTGGTCCCCTATGAAAACAAACTTCTGAGGGGAGGAAGGGTGGGTCTGTCCTTGTGAGGATAAGGTAAGTATTTAACTTACAAAAAGTTAAATTACAATAAAATTTGTTACATTTTATTGCGTAAAATAGCCTTACCTTATCCTCACAAATGCTTGATTCCAACCATAACAGGAGGAGGGGTTTGTTTTGTAACCTCCCTGTTAATAGATTATGGGGTTCACCATGGAAGCATTTGATAGAGAGGATAAGATAAGCTTAAGTATGCTACAACAGAATTTTCCATTACTGTAAAATATCTGTAAAGATAAGTAATGATAGGTAACCTCATGAATATTCATGATGTACTGTTGTAGTTGACACTTGTCCCATGTAGCATAAAGTTGTCCTATATCTAAACCATCACCCATAACTGTGTGGTGGGGAATGGCTTCCTGGGTCCCTCGAGCTGGGAGCTGCCATCCAGCAAGAAGGCACCCCAAGCTGGCTTCTGTGATTTACAAAATACAGTCATGAGGCCATCTGCCACAGAAGAAGACATATGTCCATACAAGAAACTGGTATGGAAGGAAGAGTAAAGTATGTAAGCCATATGAAATACTCAAGAACATACTCAAAGCAATCACATGCTGAGCAGAAACCACTGGGCCTAACTGTAATCTGTTTGGTCTGTGGACTGCCAAGACACAGCTTAAAAGGTAGAAAATGTGTTGTGGCTCTTCCAATGGCAGGAGCCTAAAATCTGCTCTAGGGACACCCATCCTTGAATACTAAAGAAGCAGACATGGACCTAACATTATGGGCCTTAACCTGTAGGTCCTGTGTATCAAAATTGGATGACTGATAGCCAATAAGACAGACTCTCTGATCCAAGAAGAAGAGACAGCATCTCATGAAATCTCTGTCAAAGCCTTCCTTAAAGGATATAAACAAGAGATTCTTTCCCTTCCTTAAAGCACTAGTTCTGTCTAGATAGTATCTAAGTGCTCTGACAGGGCATGAAGTCATATCCTCAGTCAAGTCTGAGCCCAAAAAAGGTTTAAGAGCTAGAATGACCACTGGTTAGAGCAAATCTGGGCAGTCAGAAGCCAACTGATCCTTTGCTAAGAAGGCAGGAGAAGGAGAAATAGTGATCTCCTTCCAGTGAGGTTTTGTGTCTGAGGGAAGAATATGCCCAAGCATGCACCTCCCCCCTCCTTTTGCAAGATGCCAAAGTCATCAGGAAAACAGTCTTGAAAGCCAAAATCTTACGACTGGCAACCTTCAAAGGTCAAAAGTCAAAGACAAAAGAACCAAAGATAGGTCTCAAGAGGGAATACCCCTATTTGCAATGGGTTTGTCCCTGTGAAAGCTTAAAAGAAGTCTATTCAAGTGTAAACTCTTGCTCCCTTCCTGGCCAACATATCCCAAAGATTAGCTATTGCAGTTCTATAGCCAGCAATTGTGGCAGGATTCATCCTTTAGAGGGTCAAAAGGGGCCTTAGTCAAAGCCATGAGGACTAAAGACAGATCCCAGGCTTATCCAATAAAAGCTCGCAATAAGTCTGTTCAGATTCAAACATTTGCTAACCTCCTGGCCAAAATGATCAGCTATGGCAGCCCTATAGCCAGCAGTAGTGGCAGGCTTCAGATTCTAATAGCAAATAAGTGATTCAAAATTCTGCTGAGATAGTAGGCTCTGAGCTGACCACCTGATTCTGTTGGCACCAGAGTCCAAAAAATGGACCACCTTAACTCAGATTCTTCTAGATGAGGGTCTTTGAGGTGCCTTAATTCTATCTGTCACCTGCTCAGAGAATGATTCAAGTGATTCTGAGGTGTCTAGGTGCCAAAACATGCAGAATTAGATACATGAGATTCTGATGGAACTTCTCACTGAATGGTTGCTTTAACTGATGAGGCCAGTGAGATAGAAGTAATGGAGGTTTGGTTGACAGATTCACTAGATCCCAAAACCAAAGCATTCTGGGCTACCCTGGTGCAACTACTATCATCTTGCACCTGTAGGTGTTCATTCCCTGTATCACTTTTGGTATGAGTGCTACAGGACAAAAGGCATAGCCGTCCAGACCCTCCCAGGAGATTTTCAATGCATCTATGTTCATAACATTTGCATCTGGGACTGGTGAGACATAGATTGGTAGTTTGTGATCCAATTTGGTGGCAAACATGTCCACCATTGGTGTGTACTAGACTAAGCCAAATTAGACTGAATATTTGAGAATGAAGAGACCATTCTGTCTGAATTATTTGTCTTTCCTGGAGAGACTGTCGACTATGACATTGAGGCAACCCTGAATGTGTCTGGCTCTTATGAGTATGTTTCGAGGATTGCAGTAGGCCAAGATGCGCCAAACCAGGAGACACCGGTCCCAAGAGTGTGTTCCCTCTTGTTTGCTCAGATAACTGACTACAGTAGCATTGTGTGTTGCTATCAGAACCCTTTTGTCCAGAATTTGTTTTGAAAGCTCTTTTAAGGCCAGAAACACTGCCTTTAACTCAAGGACATTGATATGAAGCAATTTCTTGATCTGTCCAATTGCCACTGACTGTCATGTTTTCTAAATGAGCTCGCCAACCTTGATTTGATGCATTTGTGAAAATAAGGGTATTGTGTTCCTGTGGATGAAAAGGATAACCCATTTTTTAGATTTTTTTTTTTTTTTTTTTTTTTTGATCTTTCCACCACTGAAGATGACTTTTCAGAAAGTTTGAAACAGGAATCTTCAGGTCTAGTGACTGGGGATACTGCCAGTTTGTTTTTAGGTACCACTGGAAAGGGCGCATATGTAACCGACCCATTGGTATCGTCTTTTCTAGGGATGCTAGTACACCCATCAGGGACATAAGCAACCTTGGGGTTGTTTGTGATGCGATCTCCATGTCCTGAACAGATTTTCTAGAATTTTCAACTTATTTTCGGTTGGAAAGACTTTTCCCTGTATCAACTCGAAATGGAAACCCAGAAAGTCGATTGTAGTTTTGAGCTCTGATTTTTCTAAAATTATCACAAAGCCGAGTTCTTGAATCGTATGGACGAGTTCTTTTGTCTGGAGCTGACACTGGTGTCTGGTATTTGCTCTTAACAACCAGTCGTCCAGGTATTGGTGAACTCAAATTCCGCGAGACTGACGAATGAGCTTTGCTTCTTTTACAATCCGCGTGAACGATAAGGGTGCAGTCGCCAACCGCAATGGCAGTACTTTGAGGTGATACGTTTGTTTGTCTACATGGAAACATAGCCAATGTTATGAATCTGGGTGTATGCGCACGTAAAAGAACGCATCTTTCAGGTCTATCGAAACTAGCCATTCACCTTAAGTGACCGAGTTTCCGAATATCACTGCTGTCCCCATTTTAAAATTTGGAACTAGCAGGCATTTGTCCAGGACACTGAGATCTATCACAGGGCGCCATTTATTGCCGGGTTCTGGTACAAGAAATAATCTGCTGTAAACCTGGAGTTGTGCAATCCTTGAGGTAGTAACTTGTGCCTTTTTGAAGCATTTGCGACACTCTTAGGTAGCCATGTTTTTCCTGTCTGTAACCGCTTTAAATTATGGGATGTACAGACATGGGTGGATTCGACTGGAATATTATTCGATAAACCTTCTCAAGATTTGCACAACCCTTGTATTTGGTATGGAGATCTGTTGAAACTGGTCATTAACCTTTTGTGATCGAGTTTCTTTATAAAATTTGTCAACTCCATTCACAGCTTGGAGGGACAAACGCATGTTGAAGACACAAAGATCCCTACTGGCCAAAGATATTGTGGGATTAATGCAAAGAAAATGCCAGGAATGGTCATCCATCCACGGACTAACCTTGCCCAATGCTGTTTAACTTCCTTGAATAGAGAAGAACTCCTGGTGCAGCCTATCCGTACTGTACACTGATAAAGCACATAGCACATCAACGATCTATGTCTTGATAAACAAAATAATATTTTCATCCATAAGAAGCACCATTGAGTCAGATATGATAGAAGTAACAATTTACTGAGAAAATCCAGCGACTTGTAGTCATTTACAGAATAAATTGTGTGTAAATGAACATAGTAAATGTAACACAATATTATCAGCAACATGGCGGATTGTTTTCCTGTCTGTAGCACCTGCAGTAGAGCTACATGAAAGGGGAGTTTCGATTGGAGGGCTACATAGTACCCCTTCAAAAACTGCACAACTCTGAGATGGCAATAATATTTCCAATTAAACCAGCAATTTATAGTTATTTCTTCTACTACACCAGAATCCCCTATTTCATTGAGAATAATGGTGGGAAAGCATATGTATTATGTTCTCTATAATGAAGTAATAAATGGTCCACCAGCCAGTTGCAGAATAAAGACAAGGCAATGGAGGAAATTAACCATCTTGATGCCTGGTTTGTAGGTTGAAAGCAACGTTGATAAACTTCTCATGAACATCCCTCATAAATGAAGAGGCAGGCAGCTTGAACCAAAAAACTGAAAAATCTCCTGTAACAGATCCTCTACCAAAAGCTGTTTTACAGCCAAGGGGAATCTAAGAATGCTGTCATGGATTACTCAACCTTCAGCATGAAATATTGTACTTCAGATCTGTAGAATAGGAAGTTTTAAACTTCTTTCTTCTTAGCACGAACTCTATGAATTCTAAAAGAACGCATCTGCCGTCTTGGAAATGGGCAGAGTTGAAAAAGCTTCACGTGTTGCCTCCTCGACGACCAAAAATTGAATGAGGATCTCTCGACAAAGTCCAACCGACAATGTGTTGTGCGCATGCGCACCTATCACTAACTACGGGGTTCACCTCTCGAACAAGAATAATTTTTAAATATTCTTGTTGGTCGCCGCGTTTTGCCTCCACAAAACCAAGTAAGCATTTGTGAGGATAAGGTAAGGCTATTTTACGCAATAAAATTATAGCTTCCAACGTCCAGTAAACTGAACCAAACGACTGGCAAGCTGTATAATAATATTATTGTTGCAGTAGGACCTTCTTTTATGAAGACTTATTTCCTCGAGGTTGAAGATGATAGAACTTTCGATGTCGCCATCCAAAAAGTCCTTTATTTGCATAATATAATGCATACCTTCGAAGATTCAACAAATGAATCAGTTCTGTACCATATACATATAAAATATAAAGTGAGATTCACAGCAAAATCTCAAAAATAAATGAAAACCTTGAGAAACTTCTACTAATTCCCAAAGACGTCCATACTGATGATGGCCAACAAAAATAATGAAGTAAACAATATGGTCATGTGACCTAATTGGCGGGAGGACGGACTACTGTAACCCAATGGCTTGGTTAAGGTTGTTACATAACCTTAAAATCGCATCTCTGCGTTGGCCATTGGGTTGGATGGCTCCAACAAATAGCTACTGTTAGGAAATGGTAAGGGTATTTCGCTATAAAATAATTATATTACAGTAAAATCCACTCACTTGCTCTTGAGATGCTGGCCATTTCCAAGACACCTGAAGCGTCCATTGACCATGACGGCCATACGTGTGCACAGTGCATCACATTCCATCATACTGTAAAGGGAAAATTTCTGAACCATTAAGAATATCTTTGCAATAGGAATGGATATATCACTGTTAACCAATGTGGCAATCTGTAAGTAGCAGGAGGTGAAGTGGCTTAGAATCATTGTGTCTGATAATAATTTTTTTTAATTTTAAATAGTTTATTCCCCCTTTTCAAAAACGGGGGAAAAAAAAACACCACCAGAAGGAGTAAAGGGGGTTCCAAAAAAAAACCTCTTCATGTGGCTTTTACAGTTAGTCACATCTCGCAGGATGCGTTTACTTTGTTAAAAATTACACATAAACTAAACTCCATTGGTTGCGTAACAAGGAAATAAACATTTTTTTTAATTCAGGAAAAAAAAAATTAATACTACAAAGAATACATGATAAAATTAGAACTACCCACCAAAACCATAAAAAAAAAACAAAAAAAAACAACAACAAAACTACACCTTATATTTCAAAGTTTTAATTAGTTTGAAAACTACTCAATATAGTTCTCCATTTCTTATAATATACACCAATTGATTTGTCTGTTCTCATTGCTATTACTTTCTCCATTTTAATATGATATTCAATTTTATGCAAGACTGAATAAGTGTGTAATGTGTGTTCTAAACACTTCGTGGCATATATGTATTGTTTGATAATAATTAATAAATGATTGATCAATAGAGTATTTTCTTCGCCTTTATATCCTAAAAGAACATTTTCATCTTTTAAAATTTCAGAGACATTTAATACATCCTTAAACTTTTCAAAAACTTTGAACCAAAAATTTTTAACTATTGAGCAGTCCCCAAAAAGATGCTTGATTGTTTCAGTATTGACTTCACAAAAATAGCATTTATCTGTTTGAGATAGTTTACAAAAATAAAGATATTTATTTGTGACAATAGCTCTAAGTAATAATCTATACTGGAATGATCTCATTTTTGTATCAATTGTACATTTAAAAATAATGGAATAATAATATTCCCAATCAAAATTGGATATAACCTTTCTAAATGTAATATTCCATTTCTCAGTATGCATTCTTTGAAAATCCAATTTAGAAACCATAGTTTGGTATGTATTTTTACACACCTTTGATGTTTTTATGATAACCCCCAAAGGCTCACAGCAATAGTCGTGTGGGATTTCAATTTTATCTAAAGTTCTATAGTTTTTTGGTATGCTGTGCATTAAACTATAAAAGTCAACAAAGTTAATGTTGACTGCAAAGGAGTTAAAGTTTTCATATCCATATAGATTTCCATTAGCATCAAATAGATCATTGAAGTAAATCAGACCCTCTGCTTCAAATGAGCTTCTTTTCATTAACAAATTGTCATTATTTAATAAATTTGATCCAAAAATTTGAATTTTTCTAAGATCCACCTCATATGGATGTAAAGTTATAAAATACCGCCAATGAGCTATTACATTCCTCCAAAAAAAATTTGATATTCTTTTCTCTATATCCAACAGTGATTGTTGATTTAATTGCCAGATATGTTTTTTGTTTAATCCCTGCATTGTCTCAAACAGTTTTTGCCAATTTCCATTACCTTCCACCAGTCTTTTTACCCAACACAATTTTAAAGCTCTATTGAACAAGAAAAGATTAGTAAGTTTTAGCCCACCCTTGGAAATATCTTTTTGTAGTTGTGCCAGACTTATCTTTTCCTTACCTACCCACAGGAATTTTCGTATTAGAATCTCCATTTTATTATAGGTATCTTTTATGGGATCAGGTAGCACTGAGATTAAGTATACCAACTTGGGAAGACCTAATGTCTTAATAACTGTAATTTTACCCAAAATTGATAAATTGAACTTGCCATACAGTTTAAAAAGTTTTTCCAATTCCACTAGTTTTTCCCAATAGTTCAATGTTCCATTTCATTCAGTTTGATACTAAATGTAATGCCCAACACTTTAAATTCAGTCACCCATTTCAGATTTAATTCCAGACATAATTTTTGTTCTGTATTTGACCGTGCACCTAACCATACAGCTTGGGTTTTGTCCAAATTAATGCAAAGGCCTGAGCAAATAGAAAAGTCTTTTAATACAGATATTGCTTCAATAAGTGAACTCTCTGTACCGTCCAGAAGCAGGAAAGTATTATTGGCATATTGCGCGATTTTAATTGTTCCATTCAAAATTGATATACCTTTAATATCCTCATTTTTTATTATATTTTTGGCTAAAGGTTCTATAGCTAAATAAATATATATGGACTGAGCGGGTCTCCTTGCCTGCAGGATCTATAAAGTTTAAAGAACTCTGAAAAATAACCATTATTTATAACACAACTGCAGGCATTTTTATAAAGAATATCAAACCATTTTCTGAAATCCTCTCCAAAATTGTAATTTTTTAAGGTAGTTTTAATATAAGGCCATTCAACTGAGTCGAATGCCTTTTCAAAATCGATTTGTAGTAACATGGCCATTTTATGCTTCTCCTCCTGTCTGATAATAAATGTTTTACTGTTGTTTCTGGTAGGTTAAGGCAAATTTCCAGGAACTCTTGAACCAATAAAAACCGGAACTACAGTAAACATATTAACTGTCTCACAAGGGAGATTAGAATCAAATAATGAAGCCAAAAATAGGTTCCTATGAATTCACAATCAACAGAATGAAATGCAAAAACTTCTGTTTTTCCTTTTTTCAAAAAACATTTCAATGGTTAAAACTTTTTTAATAATAGTACACACCAAGTACCCCCCCCCCCCCACCTACCCATAAAATATCAACACAATAGGTGTGTGACTAAGAATGGGTGCCTATTGCTTGTTTTATCTCATATAATGGTCAATAATCACAAAGTAAATTTGTTTTTATTTCATTTGACTGATATAAGTTCATGCATGTATGGATGCTTTTATTTTATGGTCTAACGAGAAATTGGGGTTATAGACCCCCAAAAGGTGGGTTGCAAAGTCAAAATCAAGGATATGGTCTATCACCAAATTTCAAGTTTATTATTTGGTTCCAAAATGGACTTTGGTTCTTCCACTCTGCAAAGTTTGAAATTAATCGGCAGAAGAGTCCCGAAATTTAATTTCAAGATGGCAGCCATGATGGCCATGTCACTTTCAAAGTGGAACCTACTTAAAAGGCAACCAAGTCTAGGTCACATGCTACCTGTAATGGTGAAGAATTTAGATGAAACTGTTGAATTATTAATAATCTTTAAATTCCATAAAACACAGGCAAAGTGCCTCAGTAAATTAACTCTCATTGGACTTAACAGTAGAAATCAATAGTCACACAGCATACCGCCTCTAATAATAGCCTCAGCCTATCCCTGCTTCTGTGAGATAGACCTCTTAGAAATGAACCCAGTAATTGGTGACAGGTAATATGTGTTAGTGTACAGTGTCTAGTATAAGAACTTCAGCCTTGAGCTGAGGAGAGAGAGATCAGGACAATAACAAGTGAAGGAACATGAATTAGTATGCAGAGGGGGAGAGCTTAGGTTGCTCTCTCACTCGTGAGAATGTGTTGAACCACGATTGGGACTTGTGTTTATTGAACTAGAATAAATTGTGAAAGAGTTATCAAGTGTTTCGCTTCTGTCTTTGTGGCAATCCTAGACCTCTCAATAGTTGCTGCCAAGCGAGTACAGACAGAAGTGGACATAGTGGAGATCTGGTAATCCACAGCTGCCCCAAGGCACTGCTGGAGTCCACCTCAAGCCTTCCCCAAAACCAACATTTGGACACTACCACCTCATCAAGTTTCAAAGTGATTGGCAAAAGCATTTTTGTGTTCTAGTATCGACACCAAAATTTTGATGGACAAACGCAAAGAAGAATGCACAAAATGGCACCAATTTTGAAAGCAATCAAGCCTGGCTACTGAAGACGTTGTAATACCAATCTGTGTAGTGCTGATATACATGACATTATAATAAACCAGTACTTCGCACCGACTAGTTTACTTGAACACTGAAACTGGCAAATCGACCAATACCTGTGAGATGTAAGCACTACTGAGGTTCCCCTGCTCACTGCATCCTGTATACAGGTCCACACCATGCGGCGGCTGCCAGCATCCATACCCGTGGTAGGTTCATCCTAATACAGCAGAGAAAATAGGGGATTTTTATTGAAAGCTTAACCAACTCTTACAAAAATTTAAAAATGGTAGGTATTTGGATAAATCACAATATTTGGGCTGTCATATTTTAACTTTTTTATGGTTGAACATCTTCAAAGGTCCACATTTTAAAAAACTGTAACTCAAGAAGTAAATTTCTTTTGCATTAGTTGACACAATAAAATTCCAACAATAAAAACAATGTTTATGATTTGAAGTCAAAGTCTTCTTAAGCTTTACTTAATGTTTTTCATGTGTGGATGGTAAAATTCCTGAAAATCACAACTTCAAAACATGAAGCCTCAACTTGGCATTTACGGACTTCATTCAGGGATTCAGAAACAGGCAAAATGAAAAATATTGCAACATGCATGGGCTCATAAATAATGGGATGTGTAATGGTGTGGTATCAATAAGAATAATTATTGTAAGTAATATCCTTTCAAATCTTCTAATTCAAGTTCTAACAGGACATTTGTCATGCTTAGTCTCCACAAACTGCAGATTCTAAGGTGCAACAAATCCAGTAGTTCAAGAAAATCACATATCCAGGGACTTGGAAGGGGTCACACCAACCAAAGAGACTCCAAGAAGAACAGACACTAAGGTGGATAGGCTTTGGATAACAGCTTGATTATACTTTTGATATGAAGGTTACTCATTCTGTATGTAACCTGTATCATTAGCAAAGTGTTGATGTACATGTTGACTCTTCACAAACAATAATGGGAATAAGTTACATCCACACCAGTTACGTCCATATGAGATGAAGCACTAGTGGCGCCAAGTTAGGATTTATCACTATGCTCAAAACCTACCTATTTTTGAAAAAAGCCTATTTGCCTTAGCCAACCTGGCACCCCTGTGTTTTCTCTAGCTTGACATGGCTATGTCAATGGAACTAGGACTTTTCAATATGTTCATGTATAGAGACTGTTGGATGACGAAGATTAAGCGCTATAAAAATCCTTATCATATTAGTTTGCCATATTTATGTGAATAAACACCCTGGAATCCTTTTAATAGGGAAGGAATTTTTCAATTGATAAATGCGATAGATTAGATTCACTCTCATCTATTGCCATATTACAACAGAGCTTCAGCATGTCCCCCCTGTTGTCACCAGCTGATGTTAACGAAATGGCATTTTAATGAAACTGATAAACATTAGGTCAACAGGATATAGTGGTGTGTGAAGGCAGGATAAGGTGATTTAATGTAATAAAGTCATGTCTCACCATCAGTATGAGGTCTGGGTTTCCCAGCAAAGCAATCGCAGTGGAGAGCTTCCTCTTGGTTCCACCACTGTATGTCTTGATGAGTCTGTTTTGGTGGCTTTCCAGACCCAGCTCCTTCACAAGGAAGTTTATCACCTGCAATAGACATAACGAATTAAGTTGGTTGAGTGTATTCAAAGAGACTAATCACTTGGCAAGTGTATTCAAAGTGATTAATCACTTGGGCAAGTGTATTCAAAGTGACTAATCACTTGGGCAAGTGTATTCAAAGTGACCAATCACTTGGGCGAACTCTGACCTAAAAGAACATGCTGACACTGCATCATTATTTTGTATTGGAAACTTTTTAAAATAATGGCTTAGTTTCTCTTAAATTTTGACAACAACAAACTGTAACTTGCTAGTATTGAAGTTTAATCTTTGACACTAAAATGTACTACAACTGTACCTGAAGATTGAAAAATGTATGACCAATGTTAAGCCATTAGAATTGTATACAATGATACAATTGCCCACCTGTGGTAATTCAATATATTTAATATTTTCTTGGACCTTGGAACTTCTCTGTAAATAAATATTAAGGTCATGGGGATCATGAAATAGCAACTTTTTTGATTTTCACAGATGAGACAACAACTTTTTGTATTTAAACATTAAAGTCATGAAGTCAACTGACAACAAATTAACAATGTCACTCTTATTTTAATGCACTCGAGCACTGGTTCTGTTGTGATTTCTATATGCCAGACGCATGTTATGTACGAAATAAATCTGCACCCAGTTGACCTATCCCGTAGTTATGAAGTACGAAGCACATGCAACTCTAACACTGAATGGGACTTCTGGATGTCTGGTATTTGAGCTAAAACAGAATCTGCACCCAGATGACCTGTCTTGTGTCTACAAGGTATGGAGCACATGCAACTCTAGCACTAACCTGCTCGGAGTTCTGGATGCCTTTCACCAGGCTGTAAAAGTACAGCAGCTGTCTTCCTGTCAGGAACTTGTCGAGGGCATCCACTTGTGGACAGTAACCCACCTGTCCCTTCATGTTACCTGGGTCCTCAGAGATTCTGGAACATAAACAAACAACAGATACAACTAAGTCTTGAAGACTATATCTTAGCATTGCAACAACAAAAGTTTAAGGCAAATAGTCGATTTATTTTTAATCTGAGTAATTAGATGTATTTAGGTTTTCTTTATTGTATTTGACATCAAACCTTCTTTATAAACTATGTGCATTTTTAAAGTGTCCCTACATAGTTACACCCAGTCAAATCAGAGTTATCATATCTCATCCGAATTTTAAACTGTTCTTCATTCTACTGGGTTTTAAAGTACAACAATGAAAGCATCATTTTCTTCACCTTTTATAACAATCTTAGTCATAGAGATACTGAGGTGGCAAGAGATGTGTAGATCCTTGCCAACATGTTGTTTGTAAGATCACAATGTACTGACAAAATATTTTATGTACAAATTGTCAGGAAAATTCCGACCTCAGTTCTACCTAAAACAATGCTTTGTAAAACCTAAAGATTTACGTAAAATCATTTTCGTACTTTTTTCAGTGATAATGCTTAAAGGTAAACAGAAAATGTGCTAAATAAGTTACTAAATATTAAACCTTTTTCTAAGTGAAATACTTAAAACCTAACCTTGTAAGAAGGCTTAATATAATCTGTTTTAGATTTTGCCTAATTCCATTAATAAAATATTGTTTTTTAAAAAAGCTTAACCTCGCAGATAAAGACATGGTAACTATGCCAGTCTATTTGAATCAACAACTAGAGGAATGCTTTTGCTAACAAAAGCGAAGCGTCCCTTAAAGTTTAAAATGCTTTGTGGTTTTAATAAGCATGCTGTAAAGCTAAGAATGCACAAAGCTGCACCGTATGCTTTCCCAATACCTCTTAATACATTCTGAAGCTATAAAAGCAACAATAAAGGAGATATAAGGCAAAAACTCCAAAGCAACTATTTTATGACCCCAGTTTGACCCATAAAGGAGGGTCGGGGGATAAAACTGACCGGCTATTTAGATTCTCCACATATGCTTTCCCAATACCTCTTAATACATTCTGAAGCTATAAAAGCAACAATAAAGGAGATAAAGGCAAAAACTCAAAATCGGCTATTTTATGACCCCCACTTTGACCCATAAGGGGGGGCCAGGGGGTAAAACTGACCGGCTATTTAGACTCTCCACATATACTTTCCCAATACCTCTTAATATATTCTGAAGCTATAAAAGCAACAATAAAGGAGATAAAGGCAAAAACTCAAAATCGGCTATTTTATGACCCCACTTTGACCTATAAGGGGGGGTCGGGGGGTAAAACTGACCGGCTATTTAGACTCTCCATATATACTTTCCCAATACCTCTTAATACATTCTGAAGCTATAAAAGCAACAATAAAGGAGATATAAGGCAAAAACTCAAAATCAGCTATTTTATGACCCCAGTTTGACCCATAAGGGGGGCCGTGGGGTAAAACTGACCGGCTATTTAGATTCTCCACATATGGTTTCCTATTACCTCCCAGTACATTTTATAGCTCTAAATGCAATACTTAAGAAGATAATAGGGGGGGGTTGGCCTTCAGATTGGAAGGTGTCAGAAAATCACTCATAAATGAGACATTTTTCAAGGGATTGCTCCCAAAATCTAATCAGCTCGTGTTTTCGATAGTATGAGCAGGTGTGTCAAATTATAAGGCTCTGTAGCATGTAGTTTTTCCTGAACTGTGATGACGGGGGGGGGGGGGGGGGGGGGGGGGGTGTACTTCAAAAAATAGTTTTTGATCATGTCACCTTCATAAAGGTCAAAGGTCAAGTTTAAGCATGCAGAAAAATTTTCCCACGCCTAAGGTATATCACTGCCAAATATGGTTTGAAACCTTCCAATAATAAGGGAGATATTCAAGGGAGACCATAATGTGGCGGCGGCGAGGAAACTGAGGCGAAAACAAATAAGCGCCCTTTCAGGGACGCTTAATTAACAAGAATAACAATGTGTACAACAACTCCATAAGACCATAACCATTTGTAGGAACTTTGCCAGCTGACTTAAGAAACAAATGCTGGTGAAGATAAAAATATACTGACACTCGTCCATTGAGCATGGCCACTCCTTTACTAGGGGAGATTGTACTGGTGATCATGTTGAATGTAGTCGTCTTCCCAGCCCCGTTCACTCCCAGAAGTCCAAAGCACTGCAAACACACATTGATTTGTATTTATGACAGAGTGAACACATGACCTACAGTGTCATACTGTGTAACACCTGTTCAAACAGAATTTTCTAAAACTTCATCTCTGCACCTGCAGATTTCAAGGCTCCTAAAGAGGAACAACTGCCATACATATATAAAACAAGCACGAATTGTTAACCATGGAGACATAACCAATAATGAGATGCCTCTAATAGAGAGGTTGCAAACAACGTTTTTTTGAAAATGCAGCAGAAAAACATAGACTAGACCTACGCATCGGAGAACCGATGCAAATTTGTATCCACCGAAAAGACAACTCACCAAAGCCAGTGAACCATTGTTTGACCTTGAAGGAGGGGCCCAAGGTCAAATCTGAAAACATCAGAAGATTCGCAGCCCATGACCTCCTATAAGTTGGTTTCATATTGCAAACCTCTAGGACCAATAATAAGCAAGTTATCAGCACTTTTAAGTTTGGCTATTGTCGTTTGACCTTGAAGGAGGGGCCCAAGGTCAATCAGACCACATCAAAAGATTCCCAGCCCATGATTTCCTATAGGTTGGTTTACCATCCCACACCTCTAGGACCAATAATAAGCGAGTTATAAGCACTTTTAAGTTTGTCTATTCTCGCTTAATCTTGAAGGAGGGGTACAAGGTCAAATCCGACCACACCAAAAGATTCTCAGCCCATGATTTCCTATAGGTTGGTTTACCATCCCACACCTCTAGGACCAATAATAAGCGAGTTATAAGCACTTTTAAGTTTGGCTATCCTCGCTTGACCTTGAAGGAGGGGTCCAAGGTCAAATCTGACCACACCAAAAGATTCCCAGCCCATGATTTCCTATAGGTTGGTTTACCATCCCAAACCTGTACGACCAATAATAAGCGAGTTAGAAGCACTTTTAAGTTTGGCTATCCTCATTTGACCTTGAAGGAGAGGTCCAAGGTCAAATCAGACCACACCAAAAGATTCCCAGCCCATGATTTCCTATAGGTTGGTTTACCATCCCAAACCTGTAGGACCAAAAATAAGCGAGTTATAAGTTATAAGTTTGGCTATCCTCCTTTCACCTTGAAGGACGGGTCCAAGGTCAAATATAACCACACCAAAAGATTCCCAACTCATGATTTTCTATAGGTTGGTTTACCATCCCAAACCTCTAGGAATAATAATAAGTGAGTTATAAGCACTTTTAAGTTTGGCTATCCTTGTTTGACCTTGAAGGAGGGGTCCAAGGTCAAATCTGACCACACCAAAAGATTCCCAGCCCATGATTTCCTATAGGTTGGTTTACCATCCCAAAACTCTAGGACCAATAATAAGGGAGATATAAGCACTTTTTATGGCTGACAAAGAAACGCCTGTGGCGGCCATCTTGTTTTTCAAAATGGGGCCAAAAATATTCCCAGTCAAGATTTTGTAATGGGGAACACACCCTGCAAATTTGAGATCTCTATCTATAATACCCTTTGCTCTAGGGGGCCAACAAAAGTCCTTGCTGAAAGTCGAAAAAACGCCCGTGGCGGCCATCTTGTTCCCAGGCAAGATTTTACGGTTATGAATATATCCTGCAAATTTGAGAAGGCTAGCTATAATGTTTTTTCGTTAGAGCGGTAACGGTGAAATCTCTCTACACACTGCGGTGGCGGCGTAATGAAGCGAAATCCATAGTATCCACCGATGCTATCCAGTGGATACAATTAATACAAGATCACGGCAGAGATCAGTGTGGCAAGGCTCTTTTCAACATGAAATATCTAAAGGCTGGTACCTTTGACGTTGTGAAATGACATTCCACACAGAAATCACTGACGTGTAATGTACCGGAAAACACTTAAGGGCTCTAAAACTTGTTGTTCGAAACCTCTCTATTCTCACCCATTTCCCTTCTGCTGAAAGGGTTTGACGTGCAAATGATAGATCAAGACAGAAGAATTTCCAGGGATTCTCAGGTTTTTTGATGACTCAAAATCTCCACCCAAGTATTCTTGCAGGAAAAAATCCAGGCCACTGCGTAGGGTACATGTACAGCAAGTAAGAAACAGAGATCTATAAATTCTGGGGTCAAATCCTAAAGTTTAATGTCTAAGCTTCTGAAACATGTATTGTATTGTTCATAATGTAACTTTTTGGATTTGTAAGGGGGTATTTCACAATCCAAACATCTTGTACTAATACATTCCCTTCATAGCTAGAGTCATATTGAGCCATGTCATCAGTATCTGACATGTTCTAAACTGGATTTGAACCCCAAACCAAAGAGATAAGAGCCAAGAAAATAACCACGAGGCCAGTGAGACCCCTTTAAAATCTCTAATACAGTAAGTCTCGTAACTACTAAGAACATCTTACCTCTCCTCTTGGGATTCCAATACTAAGGTCATTGACAGCCTTGACCTTTTTGAAGCCCCTCCTGTACATCTTTTTGAGGTCATGCAATACTAGGAGGTCACTACGGGCATCACCAGTGGTAACACGCTGTCTCTCCAAACTCACATCGTCGTCTTCCTTGTAGTTGCGGTCTTTGTTTCTGTGGTTCAGTCTGAAAAATGGAGGTAAAACGACTTAATATATTAGAGACAATGTTGACAATTTCCCTCAAGGTAACATGTTGAGTCTACCAAACCTGGACCCAGTCAGGACGATTACAGGTCTAAAAAGGGTGAAGACTGTAGTTTTAAAATCCAAGTTATCTGTATCCTAAAAAATGACACATTTGTATTTACTTATTTAGTGAAAAGCAAATGACTTCTATTTTCCTATATTGAGGAAATGCACACCAAGTTAATTCTATTACTATGCTGATACACTTATATTAAGTTTAGACACAATGGCAAATACTTATAATGCAATGAAACACTAAATTATTAAACAATTTAGTCTGTTAATGCTGTTGAATGTGAAAAAACCATTTACACACAGAAGGCCAACAGTGGTCATAATTATCACAATTGTGACAACACAGTCACATCTGTATCATCAAAAATTACCCAGCATTTAAAACACTGGCTTCAAGTCCAAAAGCATACAATAAACATGCAGCATAAAAAACAGATATTGCATGTAAGTAAACAGATAATCAGAACTGACACTGCACAGTTACTATGTAAAAGAAGCCAAATAGGATCATAGCCAAAACCCCATCAGCTGTAACAATAACTAGAAGTCAAATATCTGCCTCAAAATCCCATTTGATGATAAAATTTAGACATCTTTATCAATGGACACACCAAAATAAAAATGCCAGTGTCTGTTCATGTCTAGAGCTCTAAAGCTTCTGCAGAACACCTTTAATTGGATAGACTGTTCTGATTATCCAAATGTTATAAATTTTGTCAAATATGTCTACTAGACTCTACCTACTCAACGATAGGCAGAACTAACAAAGTTTCACTGAAAGACGGTATTTTAAGAACAGCCATATTTCTCTGATATTACAAAGTACATTGAGAGTATTTAAACGAATGCACAACTTACAAATTTCAATCAGATTATTATGTTAAAAATCATTCATGATTGTCATGACGAACAACGGAATATGATTACCAAGTGTGGTTAAAGTTAAAATGAAAACAGACAAACAAACAAAACACACTAAGATATAACAGGATATGTAAGTTAGTGGTGAATAAGTACCAAATTTAAATTTAACAGAAAATACATCTTGATTAGTCATAATACCACAATGCAGGGGAGAAGGATCAAAATATCAAAACACAGTTAAGACACACTGACAAACAAACAGGCAACACTGATGTTAATAAATATAGAAATATTATATATAGGAATCCCTCAAATCCAAACATCTCAAACATACAAATTTGGTTTAGCCAATCTAACTAATCCTACAAGATTTTGTAATTAAATTTCTTGTTTAAGTGAGATTCACTATTCATAAAGAATGAATATGTACGAGGGCATTATGGATGATTACCCTCATCTGTGGTTGATGTTTAAGTAATTTAAATTGTAAGTTTTTTAAAAGGATATTTCCTCTGATATATGATGGAGATTTAAAGCACTACAAAAGTACTCCTTATACTGTAATACAAAGCCCTTACTGGTGTGGGAGGTCGGAACGTCCTGCCTTAATGTACAAAGGTGATGAGTTGAAGAGCATTGGTCAAATCCGATGCTAAACATCCAAACATATACATGGCTAGTGCTACTTAATATATGTATCGAAGCAGTACAACTGTTGTGAAATAAGAGTTTCACTGGTAAACTGATGGTATGCAATACCTCAACAGCCACTTGGTTGGTTTAATCTTGTAAGTACCACCTCTAAGCATGCAAAAATGAAATGTTATAAGATTTTTGTCCCCCAGGCCAGATCCGCTAAAACAGTTTTGTCTCTATTATGACCAAAGTCAAACTTTTGTTTTGGGATTCATGAAAGTTTTGTCTAAACTCTCAGCTTGACAAAAACAGAGACATAAGTCCCCCAAAAAGATTCAAATATTTATGTATCGTCTTAATATCTGCTCCAACAGTGTTTCTTTTTCTGCATTTAATAAATTTTTGAAGCTTTTTCTGCAGAAAATATACACTTAAATCAACCTAAGTTTTCACTGTATTGATATGAATTTAAGCACTGGTTAAGCATGGCTTAAGTTCTTTTGTGGATCCCAACTTGTGTAAGGGCTCAGACTTTAGTCTGAATCACTAACTTTTATACACCTTGCGCAGCATTCTAGACAAGCATGCCCCAATAAAGAGGAAAATGGCTCCAGTGCACCCCGACAAAGGCTTTGTGAATTCAGACATCCTCTCAGCAAAGCGTCTGAAGCGCAAGTGTGAGCGAGTATGGCGCAGTAACAACTCTGCAATCAACCGGAGAAGATATCGAGCTGCTGTAAATCGCTACAATTTCCTACTGGAACAATCAAGACGCAGGCACTATTCCACTGTCATTGCTGAAAATAATGGTAACCCCAAGGCTCTGTGGAACACTTTCAAGAAAATCTTGCACAAAACCTCAACTATCATCCTACCCGATCATATTAGTCCTACTGATTTAGCTAACACTTTCGGTCATTTTTTCAGTGACAAAATTGTGAAAATCAGAGTTGCTTTAGAGTCATCAGTGCCTGTTTCCCTCACAATACCGAAGAGTAATAGCAGTGCCCTGACCTCTTTTGAGCCTGTATCTGAGGATGACATCCTCAAAATCCTAAGGTCATCCAATACCAAATCATCCGACCTGGACCCAATCCCTACCGCACTAGTCAAAGAGTGTGCGGACATTTTGGTCACTCCAATCACCAATATTATAAACTATTCACTCAAAGAAGGGAGTTTCCCAAACTGTTTCAAAACAGCATATGTCACCCCTCTTCTCAAGAAACCAAACTTAGACAGAAATCTCCTAAAAAACTATAGACCGGTATCCAACCTTAGTTTCTTATCCAAACTGATCGAAAAAGTGGTTGCCAAACAGTTAAATAATTATATCGATAGCGAGGGGCTCTCCAATGTCAACCAATCCGCTTACAGGAGACTCCATTCCACAGAAACAGCGCTGTTGAAAATCTAGAATGACATTGCTGCTTCGTTGGACTCTGGTAAGGCTGTTGCACTCACACTGCTAGACCTCTCAGCGGCATTCGACACTATCGACCATGACATTCTTTTTAATTCCCTAAGAGATTGGTTTGGGGTTGATGGCACTGTGTTGAGGTGGATCAGATCCTATCTCTCAAACCGGAAACAGAAGGTTAAATTAGGAAATAGCTTTTCAGATGTGTTCTCACTTCCGTATGGTGTGCCTCAGGGTTCTGTCCTGGGCCCCCTCCTTTTTACCCTTTACACAACCCCTCTCAGTAATATCATTTCCAATTTCAATGTCACCCACCATCTATATGCTGATGACACCCAAGTATATCTAGCATTGGAAAATAGGAATTTTGATTCCAATTTCGCTGAGCTTACAGAGTGTCTCACATGTATCCAAAACTGGATGGCTGGCGTGAAATTGAAACTCAATCCCGAGAAAACTGAATTTATTATAATAGGTGATAGACAAGCCAGAGAGTCCCTCATTAATAAATTCCCTACTCAACTTCTCGGAAATTCTATTTCCCCTACTGATACAGTCAAGAACCTGGGTGTAATTTTTGACTCTGGAAACACCTTTTCCAACCACATAACTAATATGTGTCGAGCCTGCTACTACCACCTTAAGGACCTAAGACGTATTCGTAAATTCCTCAGTGTGGAAACTGCAGCCTTGCTTGCAAACTCAATGATCAGTAGTCGACTTGACTACTGCAATTCCCTACTTTATGGCATCAGTAAGTACAATGTTGCTAAACTCCAAAAGATACAAAATGCCCTTTGTAGAATTGTTTTTAGACTTGATAGAACTAGCCATGTCACTCCTTTTCTTCAAAAACTACACTGGCTTCCTATCACTTACCGTATATTGTTTAAGTACAATCTAATTACTTTCAAGGCTATAAATTTCTCTCAACCCATATACCTATCATCCTTGATCAAAACCAGTTGTCTAACACGTGGAAATCGTCCTTCTCTTTCCTCAGCCTCTCACAAAAAGGCCATCGGTAAGAGAGGTTTTGTAGTGGCTTCCCCCATAGAATGGAACAGACTCCCACAATCAGTACGATCACAACAAACAATAACAGGTTTCCGTAGCCAGCTAAAGACCTACTTGTTTAGATTAGCATATCCTCCACCATAGTACATCTCCCTGGCGGGCGCTAACCTTGGATCATGACCTCGAACGTCCCTCGACTTTCCCTTTTTGATTTCAAGCGCATTAGAGGATGTTGCATCAATTTTGCGCTATATAAATGTTTCTATTCTATTCTATTCTATTCTATTCTATACCTGACACTCAAAATGGTCAACTGTGCTTGAATTTTAAATTACTGGTACAAGTGCAACATATAAACAGACTTCACATAAAAAAACAGCCAATTACTTCACCTCATGGAGGATTTTTGAAGGGAGAGGTAATGCCGAAGTTTTCCTTTTGTACTTTGTTCTTGTTTATCATTATTTATGGCCTGTGTTTAATTACCGTATTTATTCATATTAAACGCCCTGGGGGCGATGCATTTTTCAAAAGGGAGGGGGGGGGGCGCGACTATTACCTATAAAAAAACCTCTCTCGAGTCCAGTGGCAATGGGCGATAATGGACACTTACAGCCTTGATCTCGCTTGCCAGCATGTATAATGGCAAGACAGCTTAAGATATTGGAAACAAACCTTAAATTTGAAGAAATTATAAAGTTTATCTTGTATTTTTGCAGATTTCATTGCGCTTGTGATCATAATTGCTTCGTCTTGTTGTGACTTTCTTTATTTCTCGTAAGCGGTATTCGATTGGGGAAGTACTAAAACGCATCTTTTTTCAGAATTCCGGAACCGCAAAGGTGCTGGCTGTTGAGAGGGATGTAAAACCCCGAAATATGAACTTTGCAAAGGTAGACAGGAGGGGGAGCGACTAATAGGGAGGGGGCGTTAATATGGATACATACGGTATGCTAGGAAGCACTCCTATCAAGAGTAGTAAACTAAAACTGATTTAAACCACAACCCGCTTACATAATGATGGTGTTATATAGCTTACAAAAATGCAGGGAAAGTTCGTACAAAAGCAGTTCTGTACTTTTTAAATATTTCTGCTGATAATAGTCAAGATAGACAAAACAATAAACAGATGTCAACTCAAAACTAATTGGCTGACATGGCAAGCATAATAACACAGAGAGATTGTACCAATCACATGCATTTTCCCAGTGCACTATGTACTTTTAAAAGCTACACATAACAATAACAGCACCAGTAAGAAGGCTAGAAAAGCTGGAGTCTTTACCTGTATGGGGATTTGTTCCCTTGGGATATCGGTCCATTCCTGTGCACGAGTATTGCATAGTAAAGAGACACATATTCAACCAAAATGTGTGAATCAGTCAAAATCACTTGTGAATATTCACAAAGTTCCATGGGAAACCCAAAAATGGTTAGCTAAAGGGTGAATTCAATATAAGTGGTATTGATTGGTAATTCATTTTAAGACTGAAAAAAAAGGTTCTCAAAATATGAAGTTTGCCATTTCCACAGCATATATATGTGCAAACTTACAAAAAATGTGAACACAATGGCATTTGGGTAATTTTAAAAGAAAATTTAATCTATAAAGAGTGTGAGTACATCAGAAAGTAAGACAAATATAATGTACACATAAGTATGAAGGATTATATAGTACTTGAAGAAACAGTATAATTAGTCACTGAACAGCAAACTTCAGGGATGTTGTCCAATTTAGTTTTAACACCTAAAATGTATTAATATCTTCTATGTGACACATTCAGACATTTACAATGTACAAATCTAAAGATTGGTTTAGTAAGATAAACAGCTGAACCTCTATTATCCAAAGGTTTCATCATAGAAACATATTTGTAACCACACACCATTGTTATGGGGTAATGTACATTCTTCAGCGAATATTTTCAGGGTTTGTCTCTAGTCTATATTTAACAAAAAATCAACTGTAAATGTGTTTTGGTGAACAATTCTGTTCATTGGCAGAACGTGTTTTTATTATTGAAATCATTATAAGTTTATTTACAACTATCTAATACATATAGTTCTATAATACTAAATTTTCACATATATATCTCTGTAGAGGACTGGATAATTAATTATTAACAATTTCAGCACATGCTGGTGGGGCAAGTGGTATTCAGATTTCACTTGCCCTGACCTAAAATCTACTCATTTAACTATGTACTTTGTTATTCCATAAGTGATTCAGCATATCTCGAGATTGTCATAATTATAAGTTGAACTCTATTGATATGATAATGGCGGTGGTCAAATTAAATCAGATATCTGACTTAAAATGCATTTAGACAAGACTAAAAAAAATTGAAAAAGAAAAAAAAATATTAACTGATATTTTTCCCAATTTTAGTCACATGCCTTTTAGGCAAGTGAAGCACAAATTCAACTTTCCCTGACTTGAATTTCATTTGCCGTGGGGAAATGTTAATGTCCAGCCGTGCTGTAGCTTAAGGTTTATATTCAAATTTAAAACTTTAACTCATATTTGAGTTTTTAGCAGGTATCGCTTGAGAATGCAAAATTTCAATTTCAAAAAGTATTTGGTTGGTTTTCTTAAAAAACCTTAAATCTTAACCTCTGACTTGATAATGTCTCAAACTGAAACACTGTCCTACATATGTAAAAACTTTAATTAGTCTTTTCAAGCAAAAATTTAAAAATTATATATCCTCAAAATCAAAGTTGCATTTCAACTGTAATGTAAGGTTTAAACCCTAAATTATATGGATTCATATTTTAGTTTTAGTCAGAGATGATTGGGCCCTAGTTATCGTAATACAAACACTGCTTTGTCCAAACTTTATCAAATATCATCCAACTGGACGGATAAAGGAGGTTCTTCTGTAGTGGGAGAAATATGAAAAGACCATCACAACTTGAAATAAGTTTTTAATCTTTTATTACACTTTCTAAGAGTAAAGAAAAGGTTTGAAAGCAGTTGGCAAAAACAAGGATACATACTGCTCTAACCCTTCCATTACATGTGGCTTGGGTGGGTAATTACTGCAATAAAAATGTGACGCAAGTCTCAGGAAGGTCAGAAAGATTCAACAGAATGAACTAGATTGGGCCAACTCGGCGCCAACATATCCCCAGACAGGTCATCACTCACGCCACAGGTTTTGATCGGGAATTTTTTAAAACATAATTACCCATTATTATATGAACTTCAGCACATCAATCTTCTCTGTTTATATCTCCCCAAGGAAGATGGTGTATCCCCAGACGCCGAATATATAACTCAAATTATATTTTCAATCTTCCTGCAATGATAACTCTAAACCTATTTTCAAAGTATTTAAATGATTGATGATTGAATGTCCATTCTAAAATAATAATCCCAAAAGAGCATATCTGTTTCTATATTTGTTGACAAATAAAATATTATTTTTAACTCAACTCATCATATTTTTCAATCTTCCTTCAAAGTATTTAAATGATTGATGATTCAATGTCCATTCTAAAATTCATAATCCCAAAAGCGCTAGGGGTGCGACCGAGCAGTCGACACTCGCCGAGCGAGGCGAATTTCATGAAAATTCGACCCCAATTCTTAGGGTCGATTACTCGTGTATATATAACAACCTATAGAACCAGTTACGTTTTTTAGTTAATTAAACATAAATAGCATACCTTACTTTCATTAAATCGCATAATCCTCCATTTGTAACATAAAATTAGTGATACTATGTGCTGACAATAGCTAATTCAAGCGTTTCAAAGTTTTTATTTTTATATTTTTTTCGTTTACGGGAGCCGCCATATTGGATGTCGTTTCCTGTTATGGTGGATACTAAATGTCGCGAGGGCTCGATGTCGAGTCGAGTTTTCATCTGCGAGTAATCGACCCGAATTATTTGTACTCGTCCCACCCCTAAAAAGCGCATATCTGTTTCTATATTTGTTCACAAATAAAATATTATTTAAAAAAAAATTATTTATATTATTATTTTATTATATTATTTTTAGAATTTGCAAATTGTTTTCAGTTATTCATTTCCTCTATACCTATATATGTGGTCCATATATATGCAACCTAAATATGTGACACAATCTCAGTTCTGACTCCCCTTTGTGTTATATGTAATGAAGCCCACCACCTCCCACCCCCACCCCTCTCCCCTTCTCCACACCTCTCTCACTATTACACAAGATCTGCAACCCCATTGAGTTCTTTGTTTCTCATCTGATATCATTAAATACCTTTGTTTATTTAGTGTCACTCAATATAGCTGGAGGTCCCAGAGGTGGGTGGGGGGAATCCGGGTGGGGGATGTGGGTTGAGCATAAATGGTAAACAAACAATCTATATAAAAGGGGTACTCAAATACAAAAAGAATTGAGAATTTTAAGTATGTGATTATCAACTGAAATGAGTTCATAACTGTAGGAGCTGTGCCAAAATTAACTGAGGCAAGTTGAATAAAACTGGGCTAGTTGAGGGTTAAAAATCCCCTAGTTTTACTACATAAGGATATAATTTCATTAATATTGGGACTTAAAGCTCACTTAAAGTGTCCATTTTGTCTACTTGAATATGTTTAACCAGTTTCATTTTAAAAAGTGAAAAACTCAGCAAGCAGAGGTATAACACACAAAAATAAGTTCTTAAAAGACTAAGATAGCCATAACATTATTAATATTCAAAATTTAAATAGACAGGCATTTCCTTTTAAAAATTCAAAGATTTCAGCTCTATAACCCACATAGTTTGACAGTTACTGGGCTTTAAAGTGGCATAATATCCATAAATTGGGTTTCTGTGGGCATTTTACAATTGTTAAAGAGACCTTAGCAATTAAACTACAGATCTGAAACTTTTTGGGGGACATACATAACAAACAAAAATTATATATAATACAGTTTAAGACTTGTCACACTAAGCATTTCCAAATAACAGGGCAAAATACGGAAAAAATGTCAAAAAAGGCACTTGGGCGAGTGTCTATGGCCCTCATACACAGGTTAAATGTCTACTAAAAACCTTGATTTTCGGCATATGTAAAAAGGACATAATAATGCATTCCCAGATGGGATTTCAGCTCCATCAATCACATAGTTTAACAGTTACAGGGCTTAAAGGTGGTAAAAAGTCCAAATATTGGGTCATTGTGGGCCTTTTAGAGATCTCGATGTGGCTTTCAAATTAAAGCTTCAGACTTAAAATTTGTTACATACTAAGATTACACATAGAATATGTATCTAATAAAGTTTGAAACTTCTCAGACTTACCATTTCCAAGTTACAGAGCAAAATATGTGAAAAATGTCTTAAAAGGGTCACTCAGGTGGGTGTTTAAGGTCCTCATACACAGGTTAAATGTCTACTTGAAGCCTTGATTTTTGGCACATGTAAAAAGAACATAATAATGTATTCCCAGATGAGATTTCAGCTCTATCAGTCACATAGTTTAACAGTCACAGGCCTTAAAATTGGCAAAAAGTCCAAATACTGGGTCTTTATGGGGCCTTCTAGAGACCTAAATGTGGCCTTCAAATTACAGCTTCAGACTTAAAATTTGTCACATACTAAGATTACACATAGAATATGCATCTAATACAGTTTGAAACTTCTTAGACTTACCATTTCCAAGTTACAGGGAAAAATATGTGAAAAATGTCTAAAAATGGTCACTTGGGTGGGGATTTATGGTCCTCATACACAGGTTAAATGTCTTCTTAAAGCCTTAATTTTTGGCACATATAAAAATAACATACTAATATCTTCTCAGATAGGATTTGAGCTCTATCAGTCACATAGTTTGACAGTCACAGGGCTTAAAAGTAGCAAAAAGTCCAAATATTGGGTCTTTGGGAGCCTTTTAGAGACCTCAATTTGACCTTCAAAATTAAAGCTTCAGACTTAAAATCTGTTACATACTAAGATTACACACAGAATATATATCTAATACAGTTTGAAACTTCTCAGACTTACCATTTCCAAGTTACAGGGAAAAAGATGTGAAAAATGTCTTATAAGGGTCACTCGGGTGGGTGTTTATGGTCCTGATACACAGGTTAACTGTCTATTAAAGGCCTAAATGTTGGGGCACATATAAGAAAACACATAGATATATTCCCAGATGATATTTAACTTAGATGAGAGACATAGTTTGAAAGCTACAGTGCTTGAAAGTGGCAAAAAGTGCATAAATTGGGTCTCTGTGGGCACTTTTGAGACCTTAAGTCGACCCCTTTGGGTAAACCTACAGCCCTAAAATTTTCTACAGACAAGGATTACATATCAAAGTTATACCTAGCGCAGCTTGAGACTCATCAGAATTATCACTTCCAAATTATAGGGCAAAATATGTGAAAAGTATAGCAAAAAATCCCTAAGTGGGGGTATTTATGGGCCTCAAACACAATTTTCTCCTCAACTTAAAGTCATGATTTTCGGCACATGTACTAAGAACATATTAATGTGTTGTCAGGTAAAATTTCAGCCAGCTGAGCATCATAGTTTGTGACCTACAGGGCTCTAAGTGGTCAAAAGTGCAATTTCTGACCTTAAGGTGGCCATAAGTTCTTTTTTACTGGGAGTTTAAGGTCACCTTAAAATAGGGATCTTCCTTTGGGCACCCTTAACATGTGTACCAAGTTTGAAAAAAAAATATTAATTTGTTTTTGAGTTATCGCGTCCACAAGGAAATTTCTACGGCGGCGGCGGCGGCGGCGCGACGGACCTGAATCCAATATATCCCCGACTTTCGTCTGGGGATATAATTATAAAACGCAATATTTAATAGCTGAAGGCTGAAAGGGCATTTTAAATCATGCATTACTCTGTTAAATATGAAGCTAAAATGAGCTTTTGACACATACAAGGCAGGTGACTGAAGATATAAGCATTACAGTATGCAGCTCTGTTATAAAGACATGAATTTGTAAATGATATGAAATAACTGATTGAAAATCAATATAAACTGTGTCCTAATTGGCGTCTTAACTGAAGTCTGGACAAGATTTTTCCCACTGCTTGCGCACCCCATCTGGATGCCATGAGTGAAAGCAACACCTGTACAGTCTTTAAAGGCTGTTGGGTAAAATATTGTTGCCCATGTCCTAAAGAAGGGCATAGAGACCAAGTGCTTTGTCCATGATATGTAGGCTTTCAGATTGATCTCCAGAGATGAATGGAGCACTCATTAAACAATAATTTATTTATTTATTTGTTTGGGGTTTTACGTCGCTTTCAACACTGTGCAGGTCATACCACGACGGGTAGTTGGAAGGGCAGAGGAAACCAGTACATACAGTTCGTCAGGGTTCTGTACTGTAAAAAATAAGCAACTACCAGCTTTCCCACTTGAGGCCGTGCCGGGAACCGAACCCCGGCCTCAGAGGTGGGAGGTGAGAGTGTTACCACTCTGCCACCATGGCCCCCTCATTAGACAATAAAGTAATGGACCATTCAGAGTACAAACTTAGGAGAAGACTCCTCCTTTCTTGTTTGATATCAGGTGTTTTAAAACAATTTTAATAAATTGGAGCTCAAGTGAATTATTTTACCAATAGTATATCAAATCTGATTATTTTATCTCCATATTCAAAATAGCGCTTACGGTTGGTGTCTGCTAAAAGAGTAACAAGATGCAGGTCATTTTTTTTAGAATACTCGGCTGGGTTTGACTCTCAAAACTGCTCATCCCCACTTTTGCAAATACTTAGTCTTACTGCATTTCTGAGAGCGGCACTAGTACAACAAATTTTGGTTAATTATACACTAAAAAAGAGAGTACTTTACGGAGTAGATAAATGGTAAGAGAGTACTTAGGTCCAAAATATACTACTTGTTCTAGGGTAACTTTTAAATATATTCTGAGCTTAGATAAGTACCGACACAAATATCATAGTTCCCCACAATACTAAAGGGTTTAATGAATTTCAACATAAAGGTCCTTTTTCCACATTTTAATTGCTCATTACTACAAAAACTGTATATTCTCAAGCAAAGGAAAACATTACAGACATAGAGTGAGGTTTCATGAAAGGGTTACAGCAAGTAGGTATCTGTGTTACAGCCATTAATATCCAATGCGACTTTTTAAGCTTATCAAAAGCAAAGTTACATTGAACGGAAAAGTGACTAAAGTCATTGAAACAAATGTTGCATCATGTCATAAAACTGGGCAAAACATACCACTAATATGTGCATTGAGTAATTTAAGAAGAAAAATTAAACAGTGAAAACGGCATATGACCTTTAAGTTACAACCAAACATGGTGAATTCTTGTAGGATTCTTTCCTTAAAACTTGGATATACTACAAAAGCCATTTCTGACAATACCTTGTTCAAATAAACACCCAGTGAAAAAATGTTTTGAAGAAGTTTATTCACACTAATATCTAAAATAGATTCCCATAGGTTCAGGAAAAATTGAGGTCCATGGGTGCTTGAATATATATAGTACATGCTAAGCACGGTTTCAGAAATATGCAATTGTTAATGTATGTAAACCCAGTGTTTATGCACCTTCATTGAAACTTGTGCACATTTTTTCACTAAAAATTGATGATTAAGGATATTTCTTGAGTTTGTAGTTATTAGCTTTCTGTTGCCAGTATGAGACTTAGTTTCCCACTCTATTATTTAAATATCTGCATTCTGTTACCATGGTTACCATTGATATTTATACATCTCTTACCTGGTTCTCCTGCATCTGATGTCCAGCATCAGATTTAGGCTGAAAAAGACGGCCCCTTGGATTGCCATGGCGACTAGGTGCCAAGCAACCATATCATAGCTGTAGGGGTCCTTGTATTTGTTCACTTTAAATTGGTCATAGATGTTGCTGATGAACTGATTGCGAGACAACAAGACCAAAGCATCGCCCAGACAGAACTGAGGGAAGATTTTAAAGACATGGCTCAGAATCTCATGTGCCTCGTCAATTTTCTGCAAAAAATAAAAAAAAAATTTAAAAAAAAATAGTATTGCGCGTTGTAACTCAGTTATATCTAATAGTTATTAATAATATGAAAAAAAACTGGTTTTAAATGTTATTGCCCCACATCTGTCACCAAGGATTAAGATATATCACCTGACAGATAAACCAGTGTGCTCAGAACTGTGGAACACATTTCTTTTGATGAAAGGATTTCATAATCCATGTATAATTATTCAGGTGACTTGTAGATGAGACCTATTGACATGTGACTTGTATACAAGACTTACAGACATATGGCCTAACACTTTCTTAGCATGCATATTTGCATACGAGACTTACTGGCTTGCAACACAAGACCTTCTTGGCATTAATAAGCTTATATATGACACATGATTCCGACCCAAGACCCTCTTGGCATGTGACTTGTAGATGAGATAATGTTGGAATATGGCTTGTACAGACTTGTTGGCATGTGACTTGCAAATGCAATTCACTGGCATTGACTTATTGTCGTGTCGTTCATTGATAAAAGTTACTAGCATGTAAATAGGATTTACTGGCATGTGACTTATACATAAAACTTACTGGTATATAATTCACACAATAGACTTACAGGCATGTAGTCAAAGAGACTGAGGAGGAAGGTGCAGCACACTGTGACCAGGCCAATCAGGAAGTTCACCAGGAAGATGACAATGTAGCTGATGCTCACATCTTTGAAGATACGGGACAGCAGGTACATCAAAGGAAGACATGCCCAGCTGTGTGTGAAACAACACTATGTTCAGAAATCTAGAGTTACTGGTATTTTTTTGCTTTGAACTAGTGTACATTTAGTCTAAAACACTTTCAGGTTCTTTAGACTCGCATTTACTGTCATTTATGAGATATTCTTGCTTAAAAATATGCCAACTTCAGCCCTATTTTCTTACATGTCACACATGTAGTAAATTTTACTTCTATGGGGTGATCACTTCAGCAAATGCAAAGACTTTTACTTTTTATTGTGGAGTTTTCTATGATTACTCTTTTAAAAGAAACCAGACTTGGTTATAAACATGCTGGTGTCTTTCAACTACAAACTTACAAGTTAACTTATAAAAGTTTGTGTATATGACTCTCAAGGACAAGATATCCTGGGGACAGCTCTGTGTAACAATTTAAAGTTCAAAGTTGGTGTTTTATGTCCCGTTCAACAGCCAGGGTCATATTGAGACAGGTCCCCAGCATTGTCACTTGTGCGAGTCGAACCCACACAGAGGTAACTGTGATTAGATGCCGAATTGCTAACCACTAGGATCCCTGCCACAACTTAAAACCTTTGAATATGCAACTCTGAGTAAGCTGTGAAGTATCAAGATATCTAGCAGTTTTAAGAAACAAGTTCTGTTCCCAGTGATGCAGTATGGATGACAGAGGATTTTAATCAGAGTTATTCTTTTTCTACAATACTTCTGACCTCATTGAACAACTCACCCAAACATGATCAGACAGACTGCAAAGGCTCCCAGGTTGTCTCTGTCTGTATAGATGTCAATGTCAAAAGCAGCAGCTATTCCCACAGCCAAAGCAACAGAAATCAGGTATGTTAGCTACAATGAAAAACCAAGTAAACACTTGTAAGATCTGCTGTATGCTTTATGTTAATTTCTAAACATTCCAAATGTCATATCATGACAGTTTTTAACTGATTGATTTAATGTCGTGCCTGTTACCTTGTTTCAGTTATATTGTAACAGAACTGCCATTTAAACGTCATCCGAGTCACTATGTATTCACCGACACCCTGTCAAGAACTCAGACGGTCACTGATCTAAGTACTAACCAAGCCCACTGCTGCTTTACTTCAGTGATCAGATGGGAATTGGTCAAACTACACAACAGAAGTATATCAGGACAGTTTCTTACAGGCACCAAATGGAAAACTGGTAGACGGTTGTTTACAGGGCAGACTAACTGGTACACATTGCCGCACCGCAACCCATAAACTATCTATTGTGATATGACCTACAGAATATGTTGAAAGTCTCACTAAACCCAAAACAAATAAAACACAGATATGTCTATTTGAAATGACAGCCACCGTATCCCAAATTTTACATCAAAGTACGATATACTTGACAATTTTATGGGAGGTAAATTGAAACATTTACTTTTGAAATAAGAACACAGAAGGAATGCTATCTTCAGTAAAGTTCCAGTTAATTGAGTTGGACTGTGACTTCAGATACTAGAAGTGTGCACAATGCCCCAGCTAAGTACCTTTGTCCAATACATGACAAATGTAAGTCTATATTTTGAGAACAAGATAAGTCTAATTCACGCATTCATTGTTCTGACCAAATTAAATGCAAAAGTTTTTACGAGGTCCCTGATAAGGGTCACCTGATCAAAAAAAAAGTTTGTGACATAAAAGTAAGATATAAATTGAAGAAAATTAAGATTACTTGAAATGCTGGAGATAAAATAAAATATAAATGGTTCGACTTGTGTGGAATAGATACAATTCACCTAATAAGTGAAAACATTTCCACTATACAAGTGAAATACTGTATTGCATACCATGTCCCAGATGAGAGCTACTATCCAGTACATGACCATTCCCACTCCATAGATCATCTGCAGCTGTCTCTCCTGGTTGACACGCTCACTCACCACGAAGATGGTGCAGCCCGCCGGGATGAAGCAGAAAGCACACAGGATAACAAGGGCCAGACCAGTCTGTGCAACCGACTGCAGGCTGGAATAGTAAAAAGAAAGGTAAAGAATGAAGCACGATACAGACATGATAACCAGGTCTGGAACAGTCTGTGCCACTGACAAGAGGCTACGAATAGTAGGGGAAAGAGCATGGCAAGATATTTACACACAGGAAGACTAGGATGCTGAAAAGAGGATGAACAACATTTAGACTAAGGGAAATTATTGCTACTGATTGCTGCCTGCCAACAACCTGTACCTATTGATAGAGAACTTCTTTGCTTTAGAAGGTTCACTTCTTGTCCGACTGGAGCACCAGTACTAGAATTTCTTGGCATGTAAATAAACTTGCAATAACAATATAAGTTCAGTTTTAAATGTGATATAAAGCAGCCTTAGACTATCAAGTTTAAAAATTTCACTTGGGGTAAAATAGCACTTTGAGTGTTTATTTAAAATTTGACTCAAGGTGGACAAAAAATGTTAAATAACTGCCGAGAGATGGTCAAAAGTTCAGGGTTTTACATCCCTTACAACAGTCAGTGTCATACCGAGAGTGTCCAGAGGAATCATGATGGTAATCCCATCAAGCAGAACTACAAATATAACTAGAGGATCGCTTGCAAAAAAAAGATGTTTTTGCACAGCAAAAACAAAGCGTCCCAAAAAGGATATAACAGTGAGTGCTAAAGTATTAAGAAAATGCTCTGCTTCTAGCCTTATACTGTTGTGGCAATCAAAGTCTGCGTAGTCTGCTCTATCTAGCATGGTTTTCGAGATATAAGCATTTTTGTGAAAAACTAGAAAATTCAAAATGGCCGCCATGTTTAGCAAGACAAAAATTTTTGGAAAATTGGGATGGCTACTCTGCAGAGATACCCTGTGGGTCAAAAATTTTGTTGAAATTACTCTATCTAGCATAGTTTTGTGAGATATAAGCATTTCTGTGTTTTGCAATTTTGTTAAAAATTCGAAAATTCAAAATGGCCGAGATACCCTGCAGGTAAAAAATTGTGTCGAAATTACTCTATCTAGCATGGTTTTCGAGATATAAGCTGTTTTGTCTTTTGCATTTTTTTGTGAAAAATTCGAAAATTCAAAATGGCCGCCATTTTTGGTGAGACAAATTTTTTTTGAAAATTGGGATGGCTACTCTGCAGAGATACTCTGTGGGTCAAAAATTTTGTCGAAATTGCTCTATCTAGCACAGTTTTCGAGATATAAGCATTTTTGTGTTTTGCAATTTGAAAAATTCGAAAATTCAAAATGGCCGCCAGTTTTGGCGAGACAAAAATTCTTTGAAAATTGGGATGGCTACTCTGCAGAGATACCTTGTGGGTCAAAAATTTCGTTGAAATCGCTCTATCTCGCACGGTTTTCAGGATATACGCATTTTTGTGTTTTCCTTATTTGGAAAATTCATAATGATTAATTAATCATTAATTATTCAGCCATTTCTTAACCAATCAGTGCCAAAATCTAATGACTTCTAGATTTTAATAGAATGAATGTATTTGCCAAGTTTCAGGTGAATTGATAAAATCCCTTTCAAGTTATCATCCGGACAAGCTTACCCATCAAAAAAAAGACATTTTGGGTCATGTGACCTCTCTGATTGGTCGATTATACTACTGCATAACCCTGCCAAAATTTGAAAAGAATCCGCCCAATGGTCACAGATTTATAAGGAAAATGAAATGCGGAGCCAGCGGAGCCTGATTTTCTCCCATACACAAACAAGTGTCCCTTCGGGACGCTTAATTGTACTTACAGAGTCATTTCACTGAGTACTTCTTTGTCCAGTTTAAGTGGATGGTTGTATACAGATATACCTGAAAATACATTTTAAACATAAACGTATATTTATATCACTCTGATACAACTTAAATGGTCATTCTAGGGCTATACTATATATGGTCATTATATCTTATTATATGTATCACAGAGATCAGTAATTTCTAAAACCTGAGCAACAAACTCTTTTCACAAAATTATCTTATACACTGGGCAGGCATGGACTTGACTGTGAGATGCCAGGCAACCAAGGCCATTATGGTGGAAACACTTTGCTGAACAAGAACACTCGGAGAGTGCATACCCTAGCCATGGCATGTATGATTTTTTTAAAACCAGCTCAAAAATAAATGGCAAAATCCAGGTCTTTGATATTTGTTTGTATCCAGGTGGTGATCTGGATCATTCTCAAAACTTAATTGGATCTAACTTGGACAATGACCCATATTCTATTTTTTCATGAAGATCTGATCAGTAGTACTTGTGTAATGTTGTAAACAAACAAAGAAACAGACAAATAACAGATTATGACTTTAATACCTCCCTGGCAGAGGTAATACGAAGGTTTTAAACCTTTACTGTCTGAAACAGGTCTGATTTGTGGCAATAATGTGCTTATCAAGACTTAACAGTGTTTTGCTGGCTTAACAAATTCTAGAATTACCATAATCCTCTGCATTTTCTGCCTCTCCCAGTCGTGACCTGAGCAGGGTGTTGGTGTAGGCATTCTGATAGGCAGGAAGTGCATGGTAACCTTTGTTGTTGTACCACACCTTGGCTTGCAAACTGTCTTCACCAGTCATGAACGAAAAGCCTCCGTATCTGCACACACATGGAATATTTTTAACAATATGGGCTTTTTTCTCTGCTGCTGAATTTTTTTCACAAAACTGGGATGATTCACCAAAATTAATAGTCTCAGAAAAGAAGTGCATTGAAAGATGTAGGAAAGAAAATTTGTCATTTTTTACTCTGTTTCAAAACCAAGGTGGGTCTTTTAAGGGTAAAAAAATATAATTCAACCTTATACAATGTACAATGTGCAATGAGTTTCTCTGAATAAAAATCAATGTCAGATGCTGGAAAAAGCTTATAATTTATGCTGAAATAGAAAAAGTAACAATGGAGTCCTTTAGTTACCCGTGGAATCTGTAGTGCAATATATAAACTCTGTTAACACCTGGATTTCTTGGGCTTCACTTTAGCTCAACTGATTAAAAGGCCTGAGTTGTGTTTTATTTCTGTGTGTAATCCAAAGGCACTGGGATCAACTCGGTGCAGAGACAAGACAATTAATTGGACAATTTCCAATACTTTACACTGAGAGGTATGGAAAGTCTAGGATTTGACATAACGTGACTATACTGTGTATAATTGATTATATACACAAAAATATTTGTATATTACACAATTCAGTTTTCAAAACTTCTAATAATGGGTGGTGGCTAATGGACACTTTTTAAAGTTGAGCCAAAAACAGCCAAAGTATAACAGAATTAAAGTGTATAGACAAAAGCTTATTCTTTGGCTGATGGTGAATCTTTTGGCTGATCCCACTTATGAATACCTGCTCTAACTTTGAACAAAATGCTAGAATTTACAAGGAAATCCTGGTTATAATAAGTTCAACAATTCACTTTCAAGTAAAAACAATAATGAAATAGAGACTTCTCAAAACTTTTGATTGAACATTTTGCTCAACAGAAAATTGCAAATCTGTCACTGAAAACCAGTGGCTATATTTACAAGGTGATAAATGTGAGAGACGAATGGAAATAAACTCAAGTTTTTGGATCTCTTTTGATGAATACCAGTCCAGGGCAAGTACCTGTTTTCAATGTTTTCTGTGTAAGTTCTCAGTAAATAGTCCTGTAGTGTAAACTGGTTGTCTGTCAAGTTGTACATGTCGAGACCCGAGCCCAGGCGCTTATGGGGTGGAGGGAGCCCACCTGCACCCTCTGGACAGTTGTGTCGATCCTCCTCACAAGTGCACTCTCCTGGAATATAAAACAGAAACTGTATTGAAAGTGTAACGGTTATCACCATATGCACCACAATACTGTGTCATGCGCACTCCACATATGCGCAGTATACTAACAAGAATATTTCTTTTAAAAATATTCAAGTTGGTCATTGATGTTTGCTGTCGCCAATGCATAGCAATAGTGAGGATAAGGTTATGGTATTTTACACAATAGAAATGTTGAATTATTTTACAGTCATTCTGTGACCGATTTGAAATTGGACACAGATCTTGACTTTTCTTGAAGCCTAGACAGTCTTGCATACTATAGTATAGTACTATAAAGAATAACAGCTGATGAGTCAGGCACAAGAAATTGTATGTGATAATGACTATCATTAATATTCAATTTAGTACTATTTGAGAATATCCCTCTGGTAAAATGCACACCGTGGGTGTGTATTAATTCAGCACTGTATAAATTTGTCAATAATTTTTATGATTTGCAACAGAAAGTGATTATACTTTAGTTAAAATCATTAAAGCCATATCACTCAAATATTAACGATACTAACATGACATACATTTGGATTTAAACGTGTACATAATGGACTGAGCATTATCTTTTTTGGTCTAAGTACCTGTTCTGATAATTTATTCCCAATCTAACATCCCTTGTTCATATTTCCTGAACCTTTGGCATAATCTGAATAGTAAAATATCCTATAAATACTTGGAGAGAGCTAGAAAAGATGTGAAGATATCCTGTGGTAACAGTTAAAAAACAGCACCTCTTTGTCACATCTAAATGAAATTTGCAAAATAATATATCTTAAAAATAACTTTACCTGGATTTGCGTACTCGCCGTACTTATTTGCAGGCACACTATCAGTTTCAAATTCTCCGGGAGTGCCATCACAAAGGTCACTGGAATGACCAGAAACAGATTAATTTACCAAAATGTTTATGTACTTATCCATTGTATAGAATATTTTAAAACCAAAACAAAAATTCAGCATTTTTATCTTTTATCTACTTAACAATAGCATTTGACCACTAGGTATCAAGGGAAACAAACATAAGCTATGTCAGAACAGTTACTAAAAAGGTGGGGTTAAATAAAAAAAAATGAATTAAGAAAATATTTTTCAAAATGTCTTCAAAACAATATAATAACTTACAAGTTGGTGGAAATCAAAAGACAAGTTATCTGTAAGGATAGCACTGAATATTGAAGTATTTTTCAATTTCCAAGTTTGTGTCACCAGTACAACTTAATGGAATTACTATGATGCTAATCCGCAACTGTGCCAAACTTTACATTTGAAGACGAATATGCACCATTAAGTCTATAACAGTCTGGACTATATTCACTTTGGCTTTGCCAGATTATGTCCCTTTTAATACATGCAAAAACTATTTATAGTAATCCTGTTCTATACAACTACAACTTTGAATACACAGAGTACAACTGAAGATAATTAATTAAGAATACACTCTCTCCCACTCACCTGAACTCTTTATCACCAGTCATGCAGGCTGTTCCAAGCCAGGGAGACTTGAGCATCTTGTTCTCGAAGTCTTTGAAGAGAGGTGCATTGTTCTCCAGTCTGACAGTGTCACAGAAAGATTTAATTAATTACATTTATTGATCCATTTACAATTTTATATGTGTTAATATCAGTTCAGAGTACTGGAATGTGACCATACAAAGTAAAATTTTGTCAATCAAAATTATGTTATACGCCATTTTCTAAGAATGACTATTTCTTGATGCCATCCAACTCAATGAAGAAATGAATTTAAAGATGTTGAACCACCATGACAACATGAATGAGCTGTAGCAGTCTATCCTTCCTACCAATAGACCACATGACCATGCATGGATACTTTCATTATTTTTATTTTCTGTTGGCAAAAAACAGGAAATAGTGATTTTTTCTTAAACTGAATCCCTGCACCTGCCAACTGGTTGGATGGTTCCAAAACATACCTATTGTAGGTAAATGGTACTGACACTTTACTACAAAAGTTCACATATTTAACATTGTAGTAAAGTAGATATAATTGTTATTTTCTTTAGTAAAGGTTGAAGAAATAATAAAGAGATATGCTATCTATTTAAAGATTTCATCAAAAATACAAAATACAACTGCTCATTGTTTATTTGAAGCTGCTGCAAATAAAAGCTGAACTCAAGATGCATTAAATAAATATTTAGTATGACTTGAGTATGACCTATAGAAGTTTTTCACAAGTTATTTCTGGACAATTAATATCAACAATATCTTGTTTTATCCCTGTATTTATTGCCTTTCAAACAATTATAACCCATTTCTATTGTGACAAGTTTGCCCCCAGACCTCCCCAAGTCTGGGGTCGGTAGTCACAGGACTTAATTTTACACTGGAACATACTGGGGGGGGTACATCAGGCTTATCATGAACACTCATCTCATATTTCAAACATGTCTTAAAACATTTGTGAGTGAGCATTTCTATCCCTATTGTCACAGCCTCACCCTCCTGTCCTAAGTTACTTGCAACCTAACTTGAAACTTTAGGCTGTTATAACTTATCTTTAAGGTGTTACAACTAATCTTTTGGATACTAACTGTGTACACTTTTCTTTGAAAATGGATTGGAATAATCCCACGGGATAATTGGTTATACCATTCTGCTGATAAATCTCTGCTTCCCAATAATGATAAGTGCTTGGTGCCTGGACAATCTTATCATAACAGTTGAGAGCAGGGTACAAGACTTAGTTTTTTAAGTCATGCAACTTATCTTTTTCTCTTGGGAAAAATTTCTGTGTTTCGTTAGCTTTCTCTATCCTTTCTAGGGACGTCATGACTCCAAATATTTCATGTCGACTAATCGGTAAGTACTATTCGTGTCGACACCGACTAACCGTCGAATTAAAATAACATCCAAAAATCATAAGTTTCATCTTGTAAAAAGCACTGAAAACGATAAATATGTGAAATAAAATGAAAATATATGTATATAACCTGTAAAAATGAATAAATTTGCCGTTTTCCTGCGAGTTTTGCTTCGTTTATTTCAGACAGGAAGTGAGCGATATAAGAGATATATGGTACTTCCGGCTTTACGTGAATGCATAAACAGTACAGAAAACGTGGCTGTTTTCGGAATTTAACTTATTTTATGTGACAATATGGATATATTTGATGGATTCAGACCTTCTGCCATCTTTTACTACATTAAGCGATTATTCTTACTTTAAAATATGAAACCGGAAAATATCACTATTCTAACCGTTGTCGATTATTCGGTTAGTCGTGACGCCCCTAATCCTTTCATGACAGGATCAGTTGCAGCAGCTACCAGGGTTATAAATCAGGATGGTAGTATCATATAACTCGACTACCAAGACATTTAATTACTCATCTTTAGCTGAACCTGAGTGTGAGATATAGCTTTTCAAATCTGGAGGAATCCTTGCTTTTCTCTACAAGATTGTTTGACTGTGCATGTCGATAGAATCTTGAAAACAATTACTCAAAAGTACACTGAAGACATTCCCACCCTTCTAGTAAAACAATTCTGTATATCTCCTACTTATAATCAAGAGGAAGTTACTATGACAACTGTTTGAAACTTTTATTTACTGCTAATCCTTGTGTAATGACATGCAAAGTAAAACAAGCACTACAATTAACAACAAACATAAAAATCACCGTTCACCTGTAGAAGGTGGTTGTATCTTCATAAAGGTCAGGCACCAGCAGCAGACTGGGCTCGTTGTTGTTGTTAGGCACAATGATGGACATGCCCATGGCCAAACAGATGAAGAGAACAGGCAGGATGATCTGGGACAGGTAGTTACGGAAGTCTCGGGCATGATGGAGGAAACGCTTGTAAAACAGTGCCAGTATCCGTGTGAAGAAATTCGGGTATTTCACAACAAAAGGTATTTCCCGAATTCTCTTGTCAGGGTCAGTGCCATCAACATGGGTGCCAGAAGAAGAACCTGTAACATGGTTTGCATGTTTCAGTAAATATGTGTTATGAATGAATGTACAGATTTCCATAAAATTTCAGGGAATACCCATACTCTACAATGGTCTGGGAACAGGCATATTCCTAAAACATGTCAGGGAATACATCTATTTCCTGAAATTTTCAAACAATTTCTGCATATATTGCCTAAAATGTAGATAAGGGCATATGTTTAAATCTCTCAATCAAAGCAATTCTCAACAGAACAATCCTGTTTTGGCCATAAATACAAAATATTTTTTTAAATATAAAAGATTTTGCATATCTGAACACTGGCTAACAATATTATTTTGAACTTACTACACCATCTAATCTTCTAAAACAGCTGACAATATTCTTTTAAACTTACTACACCAGCTAATCTTCTCAAACAGCTGACAATATATTATTTTGAACTTACTACCCCATCTAATCTTCTCAAACACCTGACAATATTATTTTGAACTTACTACTCCATCTAATCTTCTCAAACAGCTGACGATATTATTTTAAACTTACTACCCCATCTAATCTTCTCAAACAGCTTCTACAGCCTAAGCTTTACACTGATAAAGTAAAACTGAAATCAAATCTTCATGACAGACATCAGCAACATACGAGTCAAGGAGAGTGAGAAATGGTTATGTAATTTTTCTCAGAAAATAGTGCACTAGCTGACCTGTTTTGCTTGTCCCTGTCTCCATCCTGTTTCTGTTGAGGTGCCACTGTCTCAGTTTGTCTGGTTCCAGGCTCTGATGGTTGTCTGCAGACATGGTCAATTTCAGAAAAACCTGAAAAAAATTGTTAAAATTGCACTGTAATAATAGTATAACCTATTGGCTTCCACTGATTAAAAAGTATCTTTATATAAGACAAAAATGTACAATAATCCTCTTTATGCTATTTTTGGTTTTGATTCACCATTCCAGAAATCTTTGATAAGAATCTTTAGTATTCTTGCTATTTTTTGCTTGGAAATTCATTAACACCTTTTCATTCTTGGTTGCACTGCTATTTTACTGTTGCAATTTCCACAACACAGGAAAAAGCAGATTAAGAGTATTTCTTATGGTCACTTCCTCAAAAGTTTCAAATCTGAAGACACTTTAAGCATTTGTCTTCATCTTACAAGAATGCCACCCAGAAATGCATAACAAGAGCCAGTTACTTCTTTCTTCCTGTCTTTCTGCTGAACACCAGCACATACCTCTTCCAGGGTAGTATCAGACACTCCATAGCTGCTTACACCCAGCTCATACTTCTGCTTCTCTAAGTGTGCAAACATCTCCTGGAACCGGGCCAGCTGACCTTGGTGTGTGGGCAGCATGAAGGTCATTTCAGTTCCCACCTCCTCCACCAACACAGTGTCAGGCACGTACTGCGACAAGAACTGGACGATGGCTGAGGCATCGGCATCACCGCGGGCATGGGCATGGTGTGGCTGTAGAAAATGAGGAATGGGTCAATTAAGTATCAAAATGTTGCAAGTAACCATTAAAATGTAAAACCTTTTCACTGACGTTAAGACAAGTCTACTTAATGTCAATATAAAAGAAGGTTCATCAAATGTAACAGTTATTGTTTTTTGCAATGAACCCATACTAGGAGATTGTCATGTTCTTTTTAGCGTGTATTTTCTCTTAATGACTGAGTATTATCTTATGCTTACTACATTTTATCTCATGATCACTATTTAATATGATTTAATATGAAATAAGAAAAAAATCATCTGGTGCTCAAGACTTTTTTTCTCATGTTCACAACTTACCAAAATGACAAAAACATACATTTTAATGTCCTGATACTTTTTTCGCAATCCTGCATACGAACTTAAAATTGATATATGGTGTGTTCAAACTAGATTCCTGTTAAGTTTATAATTTTCACAAATTTCTAATGTGATTTTGTACAAGCTGTAAGGCAACCTGACTGTTTTAGTTACAATATTATTATACAATATTTTGGAAGTTCTTAATTGTTGACATAGAAATGATATAAATAAGTTGCAATACAAATCAGTTACACTGGCTACATCAAACAGGTCTTCAAGAGTTGTCAAGTGTTGTCAGTAATAAAGCAGAACATTCTGCAGAACTCGGGTATAAAGAGGTACTTACAGCATTGCTGGCCACATCCTTGGACACAGTCAAGTTGTAACCACTACCATACTGAGACTTCAGATACAGGGGTGAGCCAGTGGTCAGAATACAGCCCTGAAAACAGGAGAATAGGAAATTCAATACAGAGCACCCACAACATAACAATTAGTGGTATACAGTGCTGAAAAAAAGCACTTTTGCATCAATTCATACCAGTCAGTCAGTCAGTCAGCCAGCCAGCCACCCAACCAACTGGTCAGTCTAATTACTATTAATTAAGCAAGTGCCCAATTTTGAGTTTTGGTCAGCCTGCTGGTGGTGTTTCTGAGTTTGGCACACAACTGTGATCTTATGATGGTTAAAACAATCAATTAAACCATTGTCAATACCTTATGCAGCAGCACAATCCTATCAGCCAGTATGTCCGCTTCATCCATGTGGTGAGTGCTCAGGATGATGGTTCTTCCTGCTCTATTTTGGGTGATCAGATCCCAGATGTTGCGGCGGGCACAGGGGTCAATGCCACTGGTGGGTTCATCCAGTACAATGACCTTGGACCCTCCAATGAAGGCCAACGCCACAGACAGTCTTCTTTTCTGACCTCCCGACAGCTCCTTCACTTTCACATTTGCATGGTTTTCAAGACCAGTGAGCTCAATCATTCTGGAATAGGCAAAAAGTTAACTTTTTCTAAGAAAAATATAGAAGTGTTACTGGGTGAGAGCTTATGACCAGTCTGGCATTTAATCCTATGGATTCTCATCTCTGTGACTGTGGGTTCTAATCCATTCTATGGCAACAGGAAATTGATATCGGGCCAGCCTTGACTGTCATTAACTATTAAATGGGAAATTTGGATTCCCAAGCTTTAATTCACTTTTCACAATATATGGTGTACCTACTGTTCATGCAAATTGTTCTGGTGCTAATTAACAATTACCTTTTAAAATAAGAAGTTAAATGAAAAGGCCAACTTTAAAAAGTACAAAACTTTTAAATTTCAATATTATATCCAGAATTATTGAAGTTGCTATCAGTTTTCCAAAATCAATACTCCCACATCTGATTAGAAGCCAACCTTTCAATGGAACAGCATAATCAAATACCAATGTGAGACTTGACAGTTGTAAGATGACAGATACACAAAACTGTAGACGTAAAGGCAATGAAAGGTGAAGCTAGAACCAGCTTTGAAATCCCAAAATCAGATAAAGCTGTAATTCTGTAGGTGTGAGGGGTGTCAGCTATAGCTTGAACCAAATCCTGTGGATATTGAATGCTGTCTGGTTATACAAGGCATACTGCATTTGAAGTGTTAACAGATGAGACTGAAAAGTAGGAGTAGTGTAGCTATAAGTTAAATAGGTTTTTGACACCCGAAAGTCAGATAATACTTTATTTTTACCAGTGTAAGTGGTTATAAGATGTGATTAAAACCAAATGAAGTATATAATGTAGGGTCTGATTACACAGATTGAGTGTCTAATGTATTCTTAATACGAACATCTCCACTCACCTCTCAATGTCATTATTCTTGTCTTTGAGACTCTGGTTGGCTTTGAGATTAGCAAAGAAGTCCAGGTGTTCTCTCACTGTCAGGCTAGAATGACATTTTACGCAGCATTGTGAAGAAAATTATCCATTACACTGGCACCGGAGCATATTTCATTGACAAATTGTAACAAATTTTATTGTAATTTAACTTTTTGTAAGTTAAATACTTACCTTATCCTCACAAATGCTTACTTGGTTTTGTGGAGGCAAAACGCGGCGACCAACAAGAATATTTAAAAATTATTCTTGTTAGAGAGGTGAACCCCGTAGTTAGTGATAGGTGCGCATGCGCACAACACATTGTCGGTTGGACTTTGTCGAGAGATCCTCATTTAATTTTTGGTCCCCTATGAAAACAAACTTCTGAGGGGAGGAAGGGTGGGTCTGTCCTTGTGAGGATAAGGTAAGTATTTAACTTACAAAAAGTTAAATTACAATAAAATTTGTTACATTTTATTGCGTAAAATAGCCTTACCTTATCCTCACAAATGCTTGATTCCAACCATAACAGGAGGAGGGGTTTGTTTTGTAACCTCCCTGTTAATAGATTATGGGGTTCACCATGGAAGCATTTGATAGAGAGGATAAGATAAGCTTAAGTATGCTACAACAGAATTTTCCATTACTGTAAAATATCTGTAAAGATAAGTAATGATAGGTAACCTCATGAATATTCATGATGTACTGTTGTAGTTGACACTTGCCCCATGTAGCATAAAGTTGTCCTATATCTAAACCATCACCCATAACTGTGTGGTGGGGAATGGCTTCCTGGGTCCCTCGAGCTGGGAGCTGCCATCCAGCAAGAAGGCACCCCAAGCTGGCTTCTGTGATTTACAAAATACAGTCATGAGGCCATCTGCCACAGAAGAAGACATATGTCCATACAAGAAACTGGTATGGAAGGAAGAGTAAAGTATGTAAGCCATATGAAATACTCAAGAACATACTCAAAGCAATCACATGCTGAGCAGAAACCACTGGGCCTAACTGTAATCTGTTTGGTCTGTGGACTGCCAAGACACAGCTTAAAAGGTAGAAAATGTGTTGTGGCTCTTCCAATGGCAGGAGCCTAAAATCTGCTCTAGGGACACCCATCCTTGAATACTAAAGAAGCAGACATGGACCTAACATTATGGGCCTTAACCTGTAGGTCCTGTGTATCAAAATTGGATGACTGATAGCCAATAAGACAGACTCTCTGATCCAAGAAGAAGAGACAGCCTCTCATGAAATCTCTGTCAAAGCCTTCCTTAAAGGATATAAACAAGAGATTCTTTCCCTTCCTTAAAGCACTAGTTCTGTCTAGATAGTATCTAAGTGCTCTGGCAGGGCATGAAGTCATATCCTCAGTCAAGTCTGAGCCCAAAAAAGGTTTAAGAGCTAGAATGACCACTGGTTAGAGCAAATCTGGGCAGTCAGCAGCTAACTGATCCTTTGCTAAGAAGGCAGGAGGAGGAGAAATAGTGATCTCCTTCCAGTGAGGTTTTGTGTCTGAGGGAAGAATATGCCCAAGCATGCACCTCCCCCCCCCTTTTGCAAGATGCCAAAGTCATCAGGAAAACAGTCTTGAAAGCCAAAATCTTACGACTGGCAACCTTCAAAGGTCAAAAGTCAAAGACAAAAGAACCAAAGATAGGTCTCAAGAGGGAATACCCCTATTTGCAATGGGTTTGTCCCTGTGAAAGCTTACAAGAAGTCTATTCAAGTGTAAACTCTTGCTCCCTTCCTGGCCAACATATCCCAAAGATTAGCTATTGCAGTTCTATAGCCAGCAATTGTGGCAGGATTCATCCTTTAGAGGCTCAAAAGGGGCCTTAGTCAAAGCCATGAGGACTAAAGACAGATCCCAGGCTTATCCAATAAAAGCTCGCAATAAGTCTGTTCAGATTCAAAACATTTGCTAACCTCCTGGCCAAAATGATCAGCTATGGCAGCCCTATAGCCAGCAGTAGTGGCAGGCTTCAGATTCTAATAGGAAATAAGTGATTCAAAATTCTGCTGAGATAGTAGGCTCTGAGCTGACCACCTGATTCTGTTGGCACCAGAGTCCAAAAAATGGACCACCTTAACTCAGATTCTTCTAGATGAGGGTCTTTGAGGTGCCTTAATTCTATCTGTCACCTGCTCAGAGAATGATTCAAGTGATTCTGAGGTGTCTAGGTGCCAAAACATGCAGAATTAGATACATGAGATTCTGATGGAACTTCTCACTGAATGGTTGCTTTAACTGATGAGGCCAGTGAGATAGAAGTAATGGAGGTTTGGTTGACAGTTTCACTAGATCCCAAAACCAAAGCATTCTGGGCTACCCTGGTGCAACTACTATCATCTTGCACCTGTAGGTGTTCATTCCCTGTATCACTTTTGGTATAAGTGCTACAGGACAAAAGGCATAGCCGTCCAGACCCTCCCAGGAGATTTTCAATGCATCTATGTTCATAGCATTTGCATCTGGGACTGGTGAGACATAGATTGGTAGTTTGTGATCCAATTTGGTGGCAAACATGTCCACCATTGGTGTGTACTAGACTAAGCCAAATTAGACTGAATATTTGAGAATGAAGAGACCATTCTGTCTGAATTATTTGTCTTTCCTGGAGAGACTGTCGACTATGACATTGAGGCAACCCTGAATGTGTCTGGCTCTTATGAGTATGTTTCGAGGATTGCAGTAGGCCAAGATGCGCCAAACCAGGAGACACCGGTCCCAAGAGTGTGTTCCCTCTTGTTTGCTCAGATAACTGACTACAGTAGCATTGTGTGTTGCTATCAGAACACTTTTGTCCAGAATTTGTTTTGAAAGCTGTTTTAAGGCCAGAAACACTGCCTTTAACTCAAGGACATTGATATGAAGCAATTTCTTGATCTGTCCAATTGCCACTGACTGTCATGTTTTCTAAATGAGAATGCCAACCTTGATTTTATGCATTTGTGAAAATAAGGGTATTGTGTTCCTGTGGATGAAAAGGATAACCCATTTTTTAGATTTTTTGGATCTTTCCACCACTGAAGATGACTTTTCAGAAAGTTTGAAACAGGAATCTTCAGGTCTAGTGACTGGGGATACTGCCAGTTTGTTTTTAGGTACCACTGGAAAGGGCGCATATGTAACCGACCCATTGGTATTGTCTTTTCTAGGGATGCTTGTACACCCATCAGGGACATAAGAAACCTTGGGGTTGTTTGTGATGCGATCTCCATGTCCTGAACAGATTTTCTAGAATTTTCAACTTATTTTCGGTTGGAAAGACTTTTCCCTGTATCAACTCGAAATGGAAACCCAGAAAGTCGATTGTAGTTTTGAGCTCTGATTTTTCTAAAATTATCACAAAGCCGAGTTCTTGAATCGTATGGACGAGTTCTTTTGTCTGGAGCTGACACTGGTGTCTGGTATTTGCTCTTAACAACCAGTCGTCCAGGTATTGGTGAACTCAAATTCCGCGAGACTGACGAATGAGCTTTGCTTCTTTTACAATCCGCATGAACGATAAGGGTGCAGTCGCCAACCGCAATGGCAGTACTTTGAGGTGATACGTTTGTTTGTCTACATGGAAGCATAGCCAATGTTATGAATCTGGGTGTATGCGCACGTAAAAGAACGCATCTTTCAGGTCTATCGAAACTAGCCATTCTCCTTTTATGACCGAGTTTCCGAATATCACTGCTGTCCCCATTTTAAAATTTGGAACTAACAGGAATTTGTCCAGGACACTGAGATCTATCACAGGGCGCCATTTATTGCCGGGTTCTGGTACAAGCAATAATCTACTGTAAAACCTGGAGTTGTGCAATCCTTGAGGTAGCAAATTGTGCCTTTTGAAGCATTTGCGACACTCTTAGGTAGCCATGTTTTTCCTGTCTGTAACCGCTTTAAATTATGGGATGTACAGACATGGGCGGATTCGACTGGAATATTATTCGATAAACCTTCTCAAGATTTGCACAACCCTTGTATTTGGTACGGAGATCTGTTGAAACTGGTCATTAACCTTTTGTGACCGAGTAATAAAAATCGTCGACTCCATTTCACAGCTTGGAGAGACGTATGCATTTTCAGGACACAGAGATACCCACTGGCCAATGATATTGTAAGATGCAAGGAAAAAGACAGGAATGGCGATCTATCCATGCACTAACCTTGCCCAATGCTGATTAACTTCCTTGAATAGACTAAACTTCTTGTATAGGCTATCCGTACTTATATTTATACAGCACACAACACACCAACGATCCATGTCCTGAAGAAAGCAAATGTTTCCATCTAAAACAAGCAGCATTGTGTCAGATATGATAGAGGAAACTATTTTACTGAGAAAATCCTGTGATTTGTAGTCTTTTTCAGAAGAAAGTGTGTGAAAATAAACATATTAAATGCAACACAATATTTTCAGCAACATGGCGGATTGTTTTCCTGACTGTAGCACCTGCAGTAGAGCTACATGAAAGGGGAGTTTCGATTGGAGGGCTACATAGTACCCATTCAAAAACTGCACAACTCTGAGATGGCAATAATATTTCCACTTAAACCAGCAATTTATAGTTATTTCTTCTACTACACCAGAATCCCCTATTTCATTGAGAATATTGGTGGGAAAGCATATGTATTATCTTCTCTATAATGAAGTAATAAATGGTCCACCAGCCAGTTGTAGAATAAAGACAAGGCAATGGAGGAACTTAACCATCTTGATGCTTGGTAAATAGGTTGAAAGCAAACATTGGTGAACTTGTGCAGTAGATCTTGTAGAAAATGAAAGGTTACTGCTGCATTCTTTCATAAAAATCCACCAGGACTTCATGAAAGGGATTTGCCATTGGACGATCTGAAGTATATCTTTTCCTCCAAGATGAAGGGTCACCCTCTGTCTGTCTACCAAGTGGAGAGGCTACTAGCGTTCTGGAGGTTTAATTACTAACCCCAGAAAACGAATTCTAATCTGACCAGCTATCAAATCTAAATGACATCTGGTGTTGGAAAAGCAAACTCTAGTAGATCTTCTACTGCTAGCTGTTTTTCAATCGCAGCAGGCCTCTTAATGCTGCCATTTTCAGGAAAATGTGGCCAATTCAAAGACTTCTGTTGGAGATCCCTCATAAATGATGAGGTAGGTAGCTTGAACTAACAAATTGAAGAATCTTCTGTCGTAGATCCTCTACCAAAGACTGTTATACAGCCAAGGGGGATCTAAGAATGCTGTCATGGATTACTCAACCCTCAGCAAGAAATATTGTACTTCAGATCTGTAGAATAGGAAGTCTTAAACTTCTTTCTTCTTAGCACGAACTCTATGAAGTCTAAAAGAACGCATCTGCCGTCTAGGAATAGGGCAGAGTTGAAAAAGCTTCACGTGTTGCCTCCTCGACGACCAAAAATTGAATGAGGATCTCTCGACAAAGTCCAACCGACAATGTGTTGTGCGCATGCGCACCTATCACTAACTACGGGGTTCACCTCTCTAACAAGAATAATTTTTAAATATTCTTGTTGGTCGCCGCGTTTTGCCTCCACAAAACCAAGTAAGCATTTGTGAGGATAAGGTAAGGCTATTTTACGCAATAAAAAATGAGAGTTGGTACTTAGATCACTGCAGATCACCAATACTCTACAATACTGAATCTTCAAGTATGCAGTACCCAATTTACATTCAGTACTTGGGTATCACTGTGTGTTTGTGTTATTCTGTTCTGTAGTATAACCATGAATTACCGCATCTTTGCCATAATTTTATTTTCTAATATCTATGAAAGTTGAGTCTTAGGTGAATAAAATAAAACACCTTGTTGCCCAATTGTATCACTATTGATGCTCCCATCACATTGTACAGGTTATATGACAGCAGATAGGTGAGAAAATTGAAGAAAGCGAAGAAAGTTGGTCAAGGTTCTGCACTCATAGCCAAAGCAGCGACATACTTTTGCACACTAGGTCAGGAATCAAACTAGGGGCATGTAAGCCACTTTCCCACTACACCACTGTTTCATCCCATCATACAGCTAATGGACCAACCTTGGTTGTAAACTTCAAGGATAAAGTGGGAAATGATACTGAGCACTGATTATCTATGCGGCACAAAGATAGATATTACACAAACTATACACTGAAATCACCCCTGACAGGCAATCCTGCGAGCATGGGTGTATAGCTGAACGTAATGAAACCTGTTAATGCCTGTACAAAATAGAGCACTTAATTCAACAATCCATGCTCTTGTAACATCACCTAATCAAATGCATTGTACATGTGACATTCATTCTCAGCCAATAAAAACCCTTGTAACTTCTTTGTACCGGGAATACCCACTTTTATTACATGGTGACATTTACATTTTGTAATGGTTACAATTAATTATGCACTTTTTTGTATCATAAAGGGTAAAAAAACTTAAGTGAAATCTGCATTAAAATTTCCCAAACAATCTGGCCTCTGCCTTTTGTTGCAAAGGATGTGTGTTTACGTATATTTCACATTTTGGAAGATGTGTGATAAAACGAACATGTGCACTTCCACGGATGATTTCGGTTTATTTAAGTAGTTCCATAGAAGAGGTATATGCTACACAAAGTACTTTATACTTAAAACAGTAAAAAAACTTGAAAAGGCAATGTTAACCAAGTACTCACTAGCTGAACAGTACATCGTGTTGTGGACACACTCCCAGATCTGTACGGATACTGCCCATGTGTGTGAGGATACTCTTGTTGGACACAAACGCATCTCCAGAACTTGGCTCATAGATCCCAGTCAGCAGGTTACTGAAACATGGACATTTTTATTATTCACCACGAGCTGTATATGGTCTGTATAGGGTGATATACAGAGCGGGGATGTATTATTTTTTGTGCATACAGTGATGTCACCTTACTATGGATAATTAGTGCCACCAATGTTGGTTTTCCATTATTATCTCAATAAGTATGTAACCCACAAATATGTATTGGATATATTAGGAAGGTATTTTTACAGCATTTCTGTTTTTTACTTTTATGCATAAAAATCAATGCACAAATGGCCTGAAAATTTCAAGTTAAAAATTGACATTTTTAAATTCACTGCTGCCTATGTATATATGACAGCCTTTTTCACATTCTCTCTTTAAATTTGGATTTATTTAACCCATAAATCCTATAAAATGTAGATTAACAGCACGCATGCATATAATAGTGTCATATTTATTTGTGATATACAGTTTTTCTGCATATGTCCGTTTTCCTATTGTATATAACAACAGGAACACATTGTACAAACAGTACTTAGAAGTGAATGTTCATCACAAAAATCAACATGTTTTAAGGCTTTTGAAGGGGTGAGTCTCCATTGTCTCCTATCTAAATCAACCTCTTATAACAGTAATGTCTTGCTATCACTACTACATTGTAGGACAGACATTGTCATGATTATTATGCAAAGGTATTGTGGTCCATTTACTTGGGTGATACTGGGGTATATCTCAACTATACATAGCCATAAACTATTATATATTTTCAAATATAAATCCACTTATCCCCATCTTTTACAAGAACAAGGTCTGTATTTTCAAGTATTAATTTACAATCATCTACCTCCATTTTAAACATAATCAACTGCTTAAAGCATTTAAGTTCTGTCTGGAATTATTGTAGCAAAGTGACAATACTCCACTGCTGGAAACAATTGGTATTCTTATTTCATTATCATATATTGTTACTATAGTGATTGAATACTATGAAACTGGTGGCATGGATACTGTAACAGAGACACACCAGGGGCGGATCCAGCCTTTAAGTAAGGTGGGGGTTCACATTGAGTAAGGTGGGGGTTCACATCAGACATATTATAATTAAGGGGGTTAATTTTGTACTTTGGGTTGAACCCCTTTACATTATTTTTCAAGGGGGGGGGGGGGGGTCAAACCCCCTGAACCCCCCCTGGATCTGCTAGTGCACACACTACACGCACTGCGTTCCACTTTATATTTTTTTCAGCACTTACACTGTAGTGGTCTTCCCAGCTCCGTTCTGTCCCAGGAAGGCTGTGATATGTTCTTGATGGAAGTTCACATTTAGGTTGACCAAACTCTTTTTGGATCCAAATTTCTTGCTGAGATTGTGAAGAGAAACTCCCACGGGCAGCTTAGTCTGTGCTTCTTCATCTGTTAACAGTGTATATTTAAAACATGAAGCAACAAGAAAGCCCCGTCAACCAACAGGTTATGTCATGCAAACACTTACTGATTTTATGGGGCATGTTCAAAACCTTACCACTCTTTGTATTAGAGTACTTGTATTTAGGTTCTAATATTGATATGATAAATTTAAAGTCAATGATCAATTGATTTTGGGCATGATTTAGAATCACACCAAAATGGTATTCATGTGTGTTCTGGTATATGTTTTTGGATGTCACACTCAAAAGATTACTATTTGCTCCAATTGAATGATATTCATCAGTGCTAATATTTTAGTTATTGAATTTAAGAGAATTTGAACATCTTTTTTCCCATTGGCTCTGATGTGAACACATTACATAACTGTTTGTACATGTTTGGCTTCTTTGGATATTAAACAGAAAATGCATAGCTTAATCATATACAGTCAAAGCTGTTCAAACAGAACTCTATTACATTTAATTCATTTTAAGATGTAAATAACAGGTCAACATAGGCCTTTCACATTAGAATTTATAGTGTTATCTGGAATTATCTTTCAAATTTTTTTAAAATCCTTGGATATTCAACATTATTAGTGTTCAACTGCATGGAAAAAATTCTACTGATAAATGACCTTATAGTGCCACAAGAAACAATCTAAAGAATGCAAATAACATGAAAATACTGTCCTCGTTGAATTCAACATCCCCCCACAAGTTCACTCCCAAATAGTTTAAATAATAGTATAACACAACAAAAAGTTTAAATAACAATAAAACCATGGGATCTGGATAGTCTGTCATCTGCTAGATCTCCCATCATAATGTGAATTAGGGGTAAACAGAGTACCTGCCAGTATACTTACCACTGTACAAGACACAATGTTGCATATGTGTGTGTAGCATTTAGCCATTAGACTCATGAGTATGTTTAATTAGGCATCACATGTATATACTAGCTATATTACATAATATCTACACGAGTTACAATGTTAAATCTATACAAAATAAGTTATCTGTTAACTGGTATCAATTCAAGTAAGCATGTTTACATTTTGTAAGTGCAAGTTCATTATAATATGACACTTTTTGTATTATTGCGCCTACATTAGACACCGTATAACTAGAACCTCAAATATCCACTGGATATAGTTCCAATTATATATAACTTATAATTATAAAAATACAGCATTTTTCTTACAATTGGAAGTCCCATTTATACCTAAATTTCACTTACTCTGCTTCCACTTGTACAGAGTTTATCATTATCTTCAGCCCAAACAGATCAATCATATACAGAAACATTTTGTTCTTAATGTTGGAAAACATACAGAAGTTCACACATGTTAGACATCTTACTGCTGTAGCTCACTACCTTGGTGTGCAATTTGTTCAGGTCTATTTGTGGAGTGATCATATCCATGTTCTGAACTGCTGACCTTGGACCCTGAGGGGTCATGCACAGAGCTTTCTGTAGAGTTTTCTTCACCTGTTTTCTTATACAGGCCTTGGGAGCTGTCTAAAGGTTAGTATATTATACACAATATGAAGAAAACATAAATTATTATATATACAGCATGCTTAATGAAACACTTTCAAACATACAAGAAGCAAGCTAAGCAAAGATGTCAGTATTGTATATTTATATTTTATATCGTCAGATGTATATTTATACTCAGTGTAAAATCTCCATTACTAGAGGAATAAATTTGCCATTTGACTTATAAAACAGCACAAGTACAGTCCAAGCACTATTGTGACTGACATCATAACTGCAAGACAGAAACTCAGAGATAACCACTTATAAACACCCCCAGGGTTCTTTAGCCTGCCACTGGGGATAAGACAGAGGACCACCATTTTACATGGTCATCAGAGCAGCTAATATGTTTCTGCCTGTACCTGGGACTGAACCCAGGTCCAGTGTGTTCCTGGATGAGTGTGTTACCAACTAGGCTACAGTGGCAGTAAATGACTGGTCGGCCGACACTATCTGTTTCAGAAGAATTTTAGCTGCAAACCTCCAGAAAAAGGATGAATGAAAAAAAGAGAAAAACTTAAAAGACATGATTTCATTGCCATCAATAATAACTTTTTTAAAAGATTTTTGTGGGCCAATATCATTTAACTACCAGTAACACGATAAGGCACTTATGAGGGAAGGTTAAGTTAACTGAGAGTGATAAAATGTGAAAATATGGTTTTTAACTGCATCATATTACTGTACAGATTTAAATAAAAACTTTTGGGTGATACTGAAGTCTGGTCACTCAGGGCTATTTCAGTCTAAGGAAGATCAAATCTTTGTGACATAATATATGGATACAAATTATAGCAAGAGAGTTTTATTAACAGATGGGATGTGAAGTTAGTTTGTTAAACCAGACAACACAAATTGATTTAAGGTAATTTGAGGTTTACAATGTATTAAGTCAAAGACACTTTCATTAAATGCTACTAAGGCACACTTTTATATGTTTGAAAGTGCAACAAAAGCAGAAAATAATAAAACTAAAAATGAAGTTATGAAATAATCAATACAAGTCATAAATAGTGTTGGTACTGTACACCGATATTTTCATATTCAATTTGGTTGATGAAATACTTTCAATGTAACATTTCAATCTCAATGTTAAACTGAGTAATAAGCAACATTTACAAAATACTGCTGTAATTTATGAGTACAATACACCAGAATTCTTGATTCCTAGAATGGAAGAAATATATGCAAAAATAGTCATATTACAAAAAAAATTAAGCGATAATATATTGCAATATTCAGCAAGTTATTTATAGCATAACATCCAAGTAAGATGTCAAGTGGTCAGTTTATGGTCAGAAACAATATTTCAATTTTGATTGCCATTTATATACGTCAAAGTTATGGCATAATGTCCTGTTCAAAAGTCAGAGCTAAATATGGAGAGGCCCACAGCATTTGCCACTTGTGGTAGTCAAGCCCACACAGAGCTAGAGGTGACGACCAATAAGGTGCCAAACATGATAACCACTAGGCCACTGAGAACCTTTGATTACATTGGAAGCCAAATGTTAGTTTTACATTAACATCACAGTTCAATACCAACTTTAGTAAAAAGCTGCCATTTAAGAATATTAAGCCATATTTTATTAAGCTAATAATTATCATTTTGGTTGTTATATATATTAATATAATTATTATTCATAGAGAAATTAAAAAGGTTGTAAAGAGAGCAAAATGTACAAGGTTAGCTTATATTCAAACATAAATATAATACATACAAAAACCATAAAATAAATACAAATTTAAAACCATATCCTTTCAAAGTAGAAAGCCCCCACCATCAAATTTCTCCTTTGAATTGTGGGAATACATTTTGTCCTAATGTTTTTCCAATCATTTCACCGACTTATGCATCTCATATTTCCTATTTAATTTATTCGCTTTCAATATTGAAAAGTGCATTAATTTTTTAGTTGTTGAGAGCTGAGGATGCAATTAAACGGTTTAGATCTCAATATTTCACACATTTCTTTCAGAAAAAGTAATAAAAATTGAAAAAGCTGGAATTGCACTAACATTCCCCTGAATGTGTCCACAGGCCAGATTCACACAAAAACTCCAAACTTTCGATTAAGTAAAAACCCTTAGCTGTGCCAAATGTGGATTTCCTAAATCTTTTTTTATATACACTTACACCTTCACAATCACCTTTTATTGCACTTATATTGTAGCTTTATTAAGTATTTTTCAACTTAGAAGCAGGTCTTTTTTCCCCCCCCCACAAATAATAGCAGGTCTTTTTGTGAATCTAGTACCAGGACAACAAAGAAATATATTCACAAATCAGGGGATTCCAAACATTTGTACATTTTTTGATACCGATATCAAACCAATGAACCAAACTTGGCCCACCAAGCACACATGTAGAACTTACCTGAATTGGCCTGAGTTCGGTGAGGTTTGTACTTTGAACTTGAACGCCCACAATTACATCCCCAGTAGGAAGGCAAGAGGAAGAAATACAGAGGTTGACGCACACCATACTTCCCTGAAAAGTCAAGAAGGTGTGCAATTAGCCATAGCATATAACATTGACCAGTGAAGAAACTCATTTGTATTTCCTTATGCCCCTTTCACACTACAGCGGTACGTCCTGTGGTTAGAAGTTTTACTCAGCGGCAGAGCCACCTCCCAGGTCACCCCATGTGATCCAAGTTGTTCATACTACAGGCGGTGTAATTTGTGGTTATAGGCGTTTAGCAAAACACCCATATCCATGATTCATATGAGATTTTGTGTCACAGTGGGGAAATGTCCAATACCTCAACTCGCTTTATGTTGCCGTATTACACTGAAAGATGACCGAGTCACAACCTTATGTACACCTTGGACCACACCTTTGGTTACCATAGTAAGAAATTCATACACACATGCGCGGAATCGTCTATGCATACTCAAGGTACAAAATAAGAGGCGGAATTTTTAAACTTTTATAATTTTAAACAACCATGGGACTCGCAAGGTAATGGATGTTTTGCCACCGTGTCACAAGGTGCCATATGAATCTCGGACAGTAGTTGAAGGACAGGGACATTTTGCCCAATGCCTATAACTGCAGGGAATACTGCCTGTAGTGTGAAAGGGGTATAAACTTGTGGGACATTCTTCACACATTTGTGATTTCTCTGACTAACTGGGCCTCTGATCCCCTTCTCATACTGTATGAAACCCTTTAAACGTGAGTCCCAGATCAAAAGATTAGCCAAATATAAATACAATTTGCACTGTAGAATTATACACAGGTATATGGTAGTGTCATAAATGGTCACCCAATATCACTGAATGTACATTTTGTGTTATTTTGTTCATATATTGTGCCATAGAAAATCAATAGAACTTGAGAGAGTTCCTAAACTGGTACTAGCCATTCTCATGCAAAAAAATAACAGGATACATTATTTCTCATACAAAACACCGACAATATGTTGTATTTTACTTTTTAAAATACTCTTACAATCTTATGAGAAATGTCTTCATGATGTGTGCATTTAAACACAAAAATAATGACATGATACAACATTCTTAACACAACTTTTGTTATCATGATTAATATATTTTACTGGTTAAAGCACATTTACTGAATCAAAGATTAAATACACACACTGAATATATTCTTATATTGATATATCAATACCTTGTCAATCGAAATGCAGTCAGCTAATGGATAAAGAATTTTTTTAAACTTTCAAGCACTTGTAATGGCATATCCTATTCAACATGACAAGCTTGTATATATTATACCCTATACCTGGCAGTACGTTCCTGAGATACCAGCCCAGCAGGAGGTAAATGCCACTGTCTATCAGCATCATGTAGTAGACCCACGCAAAGGAGAAATTCTCATACACCACCGTGCCCTGGATGTCTGACCACTGCATGCCCACAGAGCGCAGCTCCATCTGTGCAATCATCTGTGCACCAAAACTGAACGCTGTCGTACTGGACAGGCACTATAAAACAGTGGGTAAGACTGAATAAATTTCATTCACATATACAGTAAATACAGTGTGTATTACAATGTTTCATCGGTATTTTTGTGCAAAATGCAATGTATTACAATAGTTTCATAAGTACTTTTGTACAATTTATAATGCTCTGTAGTGGTTCCATTAGTGATTTTCCAAATCTAGTTATGCTGCTCAGGTACAGGAAAACAGAGTTACGTGGTAAGAGGAACATACAAAGCCCTTCCAAAGGTAAACACATAACTATAATTTACTCAAAATAGTTTTAAGCCCAAAAGTCAAAGATACCAAAAGGTGTGTCTGGCAAGTGTTTTAAGCCATAATATGCCTCCAGGCCTTGCTGCCTACGAGGCTGAAAAGAAGACTACAACGGGTCTATCAAACAGAATGGAAGTTATACCTCTGTAAATACTGACAGTTGTTGACATAGAAATATGAGTTGTAAATGCTTCAAATTATATTTTACTTTAATTTTTGCTCTGCACTGAAAACATTTCCCTTAAAATCTTTTTCTGCAACTAATCAAATTGGCAATGTATTTTACGATAATTTTTGTTCTGCACTAAAAATAATTCCCTTGAAACCTTTTTATGCAACTAAAAATCACATCAGTAGAGTCATTCTTTAGCCTGACAGTGTATGGATAGAGCTTATCACAAGTTTCATGGAAGTAATTCAGTGTTTAGACTCCCCTGAATAGCATGCCGATCTGTCAGTGTCACCTCAACCAAATACTGATGATAGCCATTTATATGCTAGTGAATGATGCTTGGGGACACACATCACAAAGGATCTCTATTTAGCAATTAACTTTATAATTTTTTAGACAATAGCCACTTGCAAACAACACAAGTCATCAATTTGTCATGTGCAGACATGTGAAGAAAGGAATTGTTTTCTCACTGAATCTTTACAAGACAACACAGCACAGAATGGGTGCTCTCATTTAATTTTTATGCTACTGCAAACTTTTCAATTATTGTTATTATTGTTATTGGTTAAGTAATAAATCCTCCTTTGGCATCTGTACACTTGATGGCCAACAAAGAGAATGACCTCTAAGTGGAGATCACATGCAAATATACAGTGAGAGGGATTTCCTCATGTACACTATCTTAACTGGTCATTACCATATATGGTACTTAAAAAGCTGTGATGATCTAACCTGCAGCATATGTCAGGAAAATGGAAAGTAGATTTACGACAATAAGTTTTGTACTTACAGCCAGGAATATCTGCCAGAACTCCATACCATACAGCACAAGGTTGGCTAATACGATGTATGGGACATAGGAGATCAGGTACACAATCAGACCAACCAGAGCAGCCAGCGTGGTGCGGAAGAAAAACACGCTGATCAAGTAACTGTAACAGAAAATACACACAAAAAATGATTACTGACTCATTGCAATAGTGTAAAACAGTATATGAAAAACACAGATAACCTGCAGTGACAGTATTGTGTTTATAAATATCATACTCATTGTAGTCAGAACCAAATGAGTAGAAAAAGGCTACACACTTAAATTTGATTTAACGTTTAACTGTTTCTTAAAAGTCATGTTCAAGATCTATAACATAAAACAGTTTAGCTTAAGCGGCATCTAAAAGGCAGCACATAGCAAATGATCAAGACTTTACACTGTAAACCTCCAATGTTATGTTCAATAATCAAAACCTAGGTAACATAGAAAAGTGAAGTTTTCTAAGTTGAAGAAGGCAGAGCATAGTAGATGGTTAAAGTTTTACACTCTTAATGACCAGGCATTACAAGAACTACACCACATTTAGGAATCATGGCAGCAAAGTAATTGCAATGAACATTGCACAATTGCTATGATGTCAAACACAGTATTGATAAGTTGAACCGTACTGACAGGTTTAATATTACATTTCTGAACCAGAATATATATGATTTTACCATAAATGTACTAATATCAAGAGAGTCAGAAAAGGTGCCAATTACTCCACCATACCACAGTGATTTGTCAATTCAGTTCATCTAAATTTACTTTTGTGGAAGAATGTACCACATCATTGACAAAAAAGTTTAATGTTTCCTTACTTATTGACACAAACTTCTTTTAAATTTCTATCCAAGACATTATGTCTGATTCTGTACTTCTCTTTATAAAGTGGAGACACGCACAGAGGATGAAAAGTGCTCTGTACATTTTAGTTAAAATGTGAAAATAAAAAAAATAAATTCCTGAAAGAAAACGATAAATGGAAAACATTGCATAACCATAACTTGGCAGGCTAGAACATTAACTTTAAGGGGAAAAATAACTATCCTTAAATCTTTGGTTATGCCACATATTAATATATTAGCTTCAATTTTGCATATTGATAAAAATGTTGTTGATGATATTGATAAAGTGATGCTTGATTTTCTTTGGAATAAAGGACATCCATTAATAGCTAAAGATACTTTGATTCAACCAATAGATCTGGGTGGTGTGAAAATGGTGTCAGTGTTTGATGTTTTTAAAACGACAAAGATTATGTGGATAAAAAGACTGACAAATAGCATAAATGCAAAATGGAAAACCTTATCATACTACATGATGGGTATAAAAAAGGAACTGTTATTTAATAAATTGTATTTTTCTACTGTAGAATCTTACCCCAAAAGTAATTTTTATAGAGATTTATTGCAGGTTTGGTTTGATTTTATCTCAGTCAGACCGGTGAGCCTCAAAGAAATACTTCAGGAACCATTATTCAATAATGACACTTTTCAAATTGGAGAGTCACATATATGTAATGAATATCTTGATTGGAAACAAGCAGGTATAGAGTTAGTTTGTGACATTATGAATAGTGATGGAATTTTTATTTCTAGAACAGAAATCCAAAATAAATTCAGGATAAGAATTCCATATTTAAAATACTACCAAATTGTTAGTTCCATAAAATCAGTCTTAACAAAAACTCCAAAAATTATATCAGGGTTAACAGAAAAAGACAATAAAATTCAAAACTTATGTTTAAAGAATGTACAAAAAGTAACAAGTCAACAGGTGTATTGCCAGCTTGTCAAAAAATTATATCGAATTCCAACTAGCCAGAATAAATGGATTGAGTATTACCCCTTTTTGGAACAGCTTAACTGGAAAAATATTTATTTGCTTCCAACCAAAATTGTCAAGAATACAAATTTAATAAGTTTACAATGCAAAATACTGCATAGGGTTTTCAACTGCAATTATAAATTATTCTTGTGGGGTGTTAAAGATTCTTCAGCATGTATAGAGTGTAATATGACAGACAATGTGGAACATTATTTCTACTACTGTGATACAGTTAAAAAATTCTGGGACAAAATTGAAATATGGGTGAATAACATGTTTCCAGTTGCAGTTAACTTTGCAACTTTGGATATTCTTTTAGGCTGCCAAACCCAGACAAAATGTATTTCTATGCAATAAATTTGATATTACTGTATGGAAAATATTTTATACATAAATGTAAATTAAATAATAAAAGTCTTTCATGGGATTACTTTCAAATAATGTTGAAAATTTTTTTATCTATTGACAAGTTTTCTTATATCAGTCAAGGTCAGGACAAGGTTTTTAATGATAAATTTGGTATTCTAGTAGAAAAATTGTAAATTTACTTGTTCTTAAGAAATTGATGTGTTGGGGTGGTAAATGTTCAGTCAGTGCAGTGAATCAGATTAAAACTATGTATATATATAGTTTTTTAAATCTTTTGCTGTAGATGATGTAGTTGTATTTGTACTAAAATAATTTATCTTATTTTGTTACTGAGAATTAAAAATCTTCCTTGTAACACATCTGTACAAAAAATGAATGTATCTGTCTTGCTGTAAAGATGTAGTTGTATTAGTACTGAAGTATGTTGTTGTTATATAATTTCGTAATCGAGAAATACTTTGTAACACACCTATACAAAAAAAATGAACAAAAAAAAAAAGAAAGTAAAAAACCAATTTATGATAAAAACAAGAACACTTTGAAAGCCCAGACCTCTGCCAAGGCACATAATAATAAGTAATTGGGAACATAAAGATTTTTTTTTTGTATTTAGATGGTAATCTAGATCAGTCTTGAAATTTAGTGGCATCAAAAATGGACCAAGACCCATCTTCTGAATTTTTTCATGAAGTTCCAACCAGTAATATTTGCGTGACCCTGCTAAAACAACCATACTAACAGACAGGCAGACATACAAATGGTAATGAAAACTAGAAAAAGGACGCATCTGTGGCCAGATGCTGGATGTATCCACCGACAAAGGCCAACTAACATAGTTTAGAAGATAAAAAGCATTTTTCGTTAATAAGCAAGCTGAAAGCACTTTTAAGTTTGGCTACCCTTATTTGACCCTGTAGCAGGGGCCCAAGGTGAAGACTGACCACATCAAAAGATTCGCAGCCCATGATTTCCTATAAGTCGTTTTCACATTGCAAACCTCTAGGACCAATAATAAGCAGGAGGGGCCCAAGGTCAAATCTGACCACATGAAAAGATTTGCAGCCCATGACTTCCTATAAGTTGTTTTCATATTAATGAGTTATTTGAGAAATACTGGCTATCTGCAATACTTGTAGAGATAATTCGCATTTACTCATTTTGAGTAGGTGAATAATTAGCTACGGGTCTGAAACTTCACCAAGTGAAAGCTCTCTCAAAAGTAGGCGAATGAGTTATTTGAGAAAAATTGGCTATCTACAATACTTTTAGAGATAATTCGAATTTACTCATTTTCAGTAGGTGAGTAATTACCTACGGGTCTGGAACTTCACCATGTGAAAGGTCTCCCAAAAGTAGATGAATGAGTTATTTGATAAAAAATTGGATATCTGCAATACTTTTATAGATAATTAGCATTTACTCATTTTGGGTAGGTGAATAATTAGCTACAGGTCTGAAACTTCACCAAGTGAAAGGTCTCCCAAAAGTAGGCGAAGGAGTTATTTGACAAAAATTGGCTATCTGGAATACTTTTAGAGATAATTTGCATTAACTCATTTTCAGTAGGTGAGTAATTACCTACGGGTCTGAAACTTCACCAAGTGAAAGCTCTCCCAAAAGTAGGTGAAGGAGTTATTTGACAAAAATTGGCTATCTGCAATACTTTTAGAGATAATTTGCATTTACTCATTTTGAGTAGGTGAGTAATTATCTACAGGTCTGAAACTTCACCAAGTGAAAGCTCTCCCAAAAGTAGGTGAAGGAGTTATTTGACAAAAATTGGCTATCTGCAATACTTTTAGAGATAATTCGCATCTACTCATTTTGAGTAGGTGAGTAATTACCTACAGGTCTGGAACTTCAGCATGTGAAAGCTCTCCCAAAAGTAGGTGAATGAGTTATTTAAGAAAAATTTGCTATCTGCAATACTTTTAGAGAAAATGCAGAATTACTCATTTTTAGTAGGCAAGTAATTTAGCCACAGGCCTAATTTAGACATAAAGCCTACCAATAGAGTACTGTGGTGCACCCTGTAATATACTTTGCAAACTTGAGAAGGCTAGCTATAATATTTTTTTTTGTTAGAGCGGTAATGGTGAAATCTCTCTACACACTACGGCTATCCAGTGGATACAATGATTTACTCAACAGTGAGAACCTGAAAGTAGATATTGGTAAGCTATGCCATGACATAGAGGTCTGCAATTTCACTCTGTTATAGCTGACCAAAAATTATGTGAATAACATATTTAAACAAAATACTGTAAATGTAATAGTTTTCACGTTATAACTGATTTACTCAACAGTGATAACGTCAAAGTAGCTATTACTCAGCTATGCAATGAGCTACATGTCTGAATTTTTTCTATGTTATAGCTGACCCAAAATTAGGTGAACAACATATTTAAGCAAAATACTGTAAATGCAATAGTTTTCAAGTTACAACTGATTTACTCAATAGTGACAACCTGAAAATAGCTATTGCTCAGCTATGCCATGAGCTATAAGTCTGTAATTTCACGACGTTATAGCTGACCCAAAAGTAGGCGAACAACATATTTTAACAAAATACTCCAAATGCACTATTTTTCAAGTTACAAGTCATTTACTCAACAGTCAGTACCTGAAAATAGCTATTGCTCAGTTGTGCCATGAGCTACAGGTCTGTAATTTCACTATGTTATAGCTGACCCAAAAGTAGCTGAATAACATATTTACACAAATTTCTGTAAATGCAATACTTTTCCAATTACAACTGATTTACTCAACAGTGTGAACTTCAAAGTAGCTATTACTCAGCTATGCAATGAGCCACAGGTCTGGAACTTCACTATGTTATAGCTGACTCCGAAATAGGTGAATAACATATTGAAACAAAATACTCTAAATGTAATACTTTTGAAGTTATAAGTAATTTACTCAACAGTGATAACCTAAAAGTAGCTATTACTCAGCTATGCCATGAGCTACAGGTCTGAAATTTTACTATGTTATAGCTGACATAAAAGTAGCTGAATAACATATTTATACAAAATTCTGTAAATGCAATAGTTTTCAAGTTACAATTGATTTTACTCATGATGGAAGTTACTGAAAAGCCCAAAAGTAGCTATTACTCACTTAGCTATTGAGACAGACACCCAAGTTACTCACCATGTTGTAGCTATGAAAAAAGTAGCTGAATAACATATTTTAACAAAATGCTCTAAATGCAACACTTTTCAAGTTATAAGTGATTTAGTGCATGATTTCATGACTTTTAATGCATTTTAGACATTTTTGTCTACCACAGGCCTAATTTAGACATAAAGCCTACCAAAAAGATAGGGTGGCGAGTCCTCTAGCATACCAAGCCACCTGCCAAATATGAAAGAAATCTGGAAAGAAATGTGGACTGTAGGTCGCTAACAAGCAATATTCCACATTTTAGACATTTTTGTCTACCACAGGCCTAATTTAGACATAAAGCCTACCAAAAAGATAGGGTGGCGAGTTCTCTAGCATACCAACCCACCTGCCAAATATGAAAGAAATCTGGAAAGAAATGTGGACTGTAGGTCGCTAACAAGCAATATTCCACATTTTAGACATTTTTGTCTACAACAGGCCTAATTTAGACATAAAGCCTACCAAAAAGATAGGGTGGCGAGTCCGCTAGCATACCAAGCCACCTGCCAAGTATGAAAGAAATCCGGAAAGAAATGTGGACTGTAGGTCGCTAACAAGAAATCTCTGCGGACGCGGACGAGGGCGCGGACGCGGACGACAACGATGATGAATCCATAGTATTCCCGCTTCGCGTCGGGGATACAATAATTCCCTCCTTGGCAGAGGTAAAAAATTACTCTTGCGTGAATGATATTAATTTTTCAATCTTAAATTTTACACAGCAGTCATAGTTTGTTTCTCCATCCTTAACTTACCACATCATGAGCACAGAGAATGAGAACACAGCAAGGTAGACAAAGAGCAGCCCGAAGTCTGTGTATGGGAAGAGGTTCCCGAAATGCATCAAGAGGGTGATGATGAGGTCAGTGATCAGCATCATGATGTACGTGTTAAGGAACCAACCCATCCAGTTCACACCTGGCCGCAGTCCCATCGCCTTCATCGTCTAAACAAAAGTATGAATATTTTTGTTGATCTAGGCAAGTGTGTTCTGACAATTGAAGATTTATAAAATAGAAGAGCCATTTTAGTATGAAATGACATGGCAATGGATCTTTTGGGCAGTGGAAATAAGTTCATAAAGTGAATATTTCTGTAATAAATGGCCAGATATTAAAGGTTCTACAGGGACTGAAATTTGCAGATAGTGAGAAGCAATTTGCTTGTTGTTTCTAGAAAAAAGTTGTGTTACAGGCAAAATTTAACTAGGGGAAAACATTTTAGAATTTGGATTCTACCAGAGTTTGATAATTTTATAAAAATTATAATTTACTATTAATTTTTTTGCTTACCAACTGTATGAAATCTGTATTGTTTCATGTGGCTGGGGAGTTCTGATACATTTCATGTATCGTTTAGGAAGGATAATACTGGTGATCAGAGACCAGTAGGCTCAATAACACAATGAAAGTCTGAGATGTGAAGTTTTCTTTTAGTTGTCCTATTTAAGGCGCTGTCACAACTTATGGCAGGGCATCACTTAACACACTTAATGTGCCAAGATCTCCTCTCCCCATCAGATTTTATGCTTGTTGTTTTTGAAAATTTGAAACTTGGTTTCAGGTTCTACTGTGATATGAATAATGAGTGTCTTACCTCCTCCAGGCCATTCTCCTTGTCATAGACCACATTTCTAATGGACACTCCTACAACCACCAGCTGTGCAAGAACCATCAGAATGGGGAATATATACAGCCCCACAAACCTCTGGAAACTGTACAAATACACATAGTAAATGTTCATTAGTCAACTGTCTTGGAGAAATAAAGTAGAAGAATGGAAACCGGATAGGTAACATTTGACCTGCCATATCTATTACATCCTTCAGATCTAAAATTAAATTCCACCTGTTTAACAAGTCTAAGTCTTGTGGATTTGCTTTAGAATCTGCATTTCAGAGAGATTAATGCTATAAAAGTCAAATCAAAATTAGAGATACAGCACCAGTTACCCCTTTCAAAACCACACAATCAAAGCTTATTTTGTAATATTTTTATTAATAAAATCTGTCAGCCTCACCATGATCATAAGTGAAAGGTAAGTCTGGGTAAAGCCATAGATATTTTTTTCATTTTTATTGCTCCATTGAATAACTGCATATAGAAGTCTGGGTAAAGCCATAGATATTTTTTTCGTTTTTATTGCTCCATTGAATAACTGCATATAGAAGTATCACTTACTATTTGTAGAAATATTTTTTCTGTTTAAAAAAAAAAAAAAAAAAAAAACACAAAAAAAACAACAATAACAAAAAAAAAAACAACAAATACATAATTACAAAGATACCCATATTGTGATGAAGTCCAGGGGTTTACTAATGAGATTGTCTAGGACTGTGTGTGTAACTCTTCAACAGACCAAATGTAAAGATAGAGTCGCCAACACTTTGAGGCTTGAGAGGTCAAGCCTAATAAAATAAAAGATACATTTTTAGCTATCACTGACATGGCAAAGAGTAGGGAATACTGGGATCAAGAGCTCGTGAGGAGAGATCTGACATGATATAAGATGAACCCTGGGATTTTCTGATGGTGAGAAGATGTCTGACACAAATTAGACGTACACTTTAAATATCATCCACATGACAAGGAGTTAGGAACCCTTGGGGCTTAAATGCTTGTGAAGAGAGAGGTGTGACACAATTAAAGGTACACCTACATATCATCCTCATGACATGGGGTTGGGAACTGTTGAGACTCCACAACAGGTTTCTCTCCATCACAACCTGTCATCAGCTTGAGAATGGCATCCTCTATCAAATCCTGCATCTGGATAAATCCGCGGAAGTAGCGCAGGTCCTCGGCAAAACTGTTATCTGCATCTGGCATCCAGAACCTGACAGTGACACAAGGTACCTTTTAGTTAGATATGATAACTACTGGTCCACTAAGATATCTAAAATTAGTGGGAATATACACAAACGTGTTAAAAGTTAAGTCATTTGTATGTACAACATCATGTTGATATCATTGTGGTAGCAACAAAAATACATATAACAATGTTCACCCATATATTTTAACTTATTCTGCACCAGTCAAAGTAATTTACACACAGGTAAAGTTTGAAAAATTGTGCAATTTTTGGGTAACTGGTTTAAAGCCAAAGGAACACTATTTAATTATAAATAGGAAATCTTGTGTATGGTTAGCCTCGGTTGGTCATATGTCATATGCGATGTTATGTGGAATACCAGGTTATATTTCAGAACTGTTATTTTGTTTAACCAATTAAATATTTCATTGTGCATGTACCCCTGTTTTAATACAATCTACTTGAAGTTGAATCCTGGTTTCAAACAATCTGCCAAGACTTTAACTCTGGTTTCAAACAATCTGTTAAGAATTTTAACCCTGGTTTTCAAATAATCTGCTAAAACTTTAACTTTGGTTTCCTTACAATCTACTGATGTTGGGCCTCAGTTTTTCACAATCATGTACCCAAGTTCTTGGCAGTCTTCCACTTACCCTGCTCTGACAGACTTGGTCTGTGGAACATCATCTGCCTCCATACGGATCTTGAACCGGATGTGCTTGGGCACCTGGCTGTTCCCAATCTGGTTACAGATCTCAAAGGAAGATGTGTACATGCCTGAGATGTCATCCATGTCCAAGAAAACCACCGCTAAACAACACAGAGTGTATACTCGGTTATCTCGTCAGTTACCAAGGCATTTACTCAGCATGGATATGTCAAAGCATTTACTGAGCAGGTATGCATCAATTGCAGTTATCAATTGGCAAACAATCACCAGTCTTCTATAACATAAATTTAAATGTCAAAGTATTATTTTTAAGAAAGCTACATTGATTTCTCATTTCCCACTTATCTATCGTATTTCTCCATGAATTCTTTTCTACGACACAGGTTGAATTTCCTAAGAATCAAGTACCTTCAAATTTGGGATCAGTTAACAGGGCACTTCTAAGGCAATACCACATATCAATGTGACATTGGGGACACAGTGGTGAGGTGGATAACACATTAATGTGTATAATGCAGACCAATTATCTTTCCTGCCTCTAATCAAAAATGTGTCTTTTAATGATGTCATCTATAAAATGTGTAAAATGTTCATACTTTTATGCAACATAAGAGTAATGAACTGTACCAAGTCTTTCATCTGGATCAGTGAATCCTGTTGTACCTGTTACCATTCATTCAACAGAGCTAGGTCCTTGGCTTAAATCACTAAGCTCTTTACCTGCTAGAAGTTTATTTAATCAAGCTGTTTCCTTGTATTGGATCAGCAAGAGCTTTACCTGCCAGCAGTTCATTGAGTACAGCCAGGTCCTTTGACTGGTCTTCCAGTCTGTCCTCACTTTGCATGGGCTCTAGTCTGGACCTCAGCACACAGTGGGAGGCTTCTATCAGCAGGTCGGCCACGTCCGCCATGGCATCCAGTTGAGCTGGGTCAATGCTACTCAGAGCAGACAGCTGGTCAGTGAAGATTGAGGGGTCCACACCCAGGGCTTGAGTCACCAGGAAGTTCACCAGTGGTTCAGACAGTGCATCCTGGGGAGGGGGGGTGCGAGTAAACAATAAACACAGAAGAATAGAGAACAGCTGGAAATGTGTGCCTTCAGTTAAAAATGCAATCAAAATCATTCCATTTCTTACCATTACTGAGATGTATATGATTTTTAGAAAAATTGAGGAGAAAACAATTCAAAGATAGTGTTGAAACTCCTCAAAATCTCTCTATCTTTAACCGTTTGTAAGATATTTTTGATTTTCAAAAGTATTTCTAAAGTTGGAAAAATCTACATTTTTGAAAAATTCCAACATAGACTCATGGAACTCTAGCATATTTATTTTATAAATGACAATGAACACTAGCTGGATCTTGTACTGCTTCCAATGTACTTATATTACATCTGAATCTTATTAGTACAAAGAAAGCATAGTCCAATCCTCATTATTGACCAGGAAGTGACCTTTGGCTCAGATTATGTGTTCCGGTGATGTAATGTGGAATGCTAGGTGAACAGGACATGAGGAAAACCCAGACAGGGTTTGGATGAATAGGGCATTGACGAGTGGTTCAAATAATACTGATGGCCAATTATTACACTATTCATACACCAGAAACACAGTAATATTGGACAAAGCCATAGTCAATGACTGGGTGGGAAAAACTCTTCTAGTTAAAAAAACTAAGAACTATCAATGCTTTTGTGACCCGGATGTTAACCAGTGACTAATACGGCTCATACTTTTGAGGAAATGCATTACCTTTAAGCAATAGAAACTAGAAAAATGTTTTGCTGACAAAAACGAAGCGGCCCTGATGAAAAAGTGTGAAGTAAGCCGTAAAAGATGTGAAGATATGCATCACAAGGAATAGAAAATGAAAAGTTTATTGCATTGTGTATGTTAGCATATTTAACAAATGAAAGAACAACCACAGCTTGGCAGAAGAGAAATTGTAGGTGTGAAATTTACTTCTCAAAAGAATGTATGTCCGATGCGCGGAAAAAGTGCCTCCTGGAAAAAATGCCTCCTGGAAAATATGCCTCCTAGGAAATATACCTCCTAGAATGAATGCCTCCTGAATATTTTGTGACCAGGAAAAATACCTCCTAAGAAAAAAAAGTTCTTTCAAGTATTATAACACTACAGGTTCACACTACAACTTCAGAGGCATCTTCATTTTTTCCACTTGAGTCTTATAGTCGCCAATGCCTGTCCAAAATTCACAGTCTTTTACCCATTTTGCTTAGCTGTACAAAGGTATGTAAGTTTCTCTTGTAAGGTTTTGCTGGTGCTTCTCACTCTTTTGGCTGGCTGCTCATCCCTGGTTTCCATTATGACAGGTGTCATGTTTTTCTTGTAATTACATTTCTGCCCCTCCTAGTGCATCTAACTGCGATCAACTCCTTATAGAGGGGATAACCTATGTTGTAATTTGATAAGAATGCATATTGTAAGCCATAAAGGCCACAACTATTTCATCAAGAAACCTCACAGCCATAAATCCTGCTTTTAAACTGCTCCAGAGTACAGCTGAAGGGATACCCTTTCAAGAAGATATTTGTAATTTGTACTTCACGATATTGTACGTTCTGGTTTTGACTGTACATATCTGAAATTAACATATTTTTGATATTATACGTTATAGGTTTCATATGTAACATGTTTACAAGTTGAAATAACTTTTTTTTCTCAGGAGTCATTTTTTCCTAGTCACAAAATATCCAGGAGGCATTCTTTCTAGGAGGCATTTTTTCCAGGAGGCATTTTTTTCTGTGAGGCACTTTGTCCAGGAGGCATTTTTTTCCCGGATTCTGTATGTCCTACATTCTTTGGTAATGTTTTCAGAGAAGAGGTCTCAAGTGAAAGGGTACACTGACCAGAGACATTTCTGTTCAAAATGTCATTAGTATCAGACTTAAGTATAAAACACTAATTGAATGCAGTGGACTAAGATGCTTAAGAACTATTATTTAAAATTACTGGTTGTGCTTCAACTAAAAACTTAACAAAACCACTAATAAAATCCAGTGAACCAAAGTGTGTTAGACTTTTTGTTCAAAAGTTACTGATTTTGCTTCAGAGTTATTGCTTACAAGAAAAATCAAGTTACAAACAAGTCAAGCTATAGTGCTAGAAAAATGTTACTGGATTTATTGGGAAAGAAAAGTATGAGTTTATATATTGCAATATTTATGAATGATTTAGCAACTGAAATTAAAAATCTAGGCTTAGGAATAAGAGTAGGAGATCATGATCCATTCCACACTTCAATAATGCACAAAATTAAGACCAAACAAGTTACTGGACTTCTTGTAGCTGTGGAAAAAGTAGCCTAATAACATATTTTAACAAAATGCTGTGAATGCAATACTTTTCAAGTTATAAGTGATTTAGTGCATCACTTCAGGAATTTGAATGCATTAAAGTTTCAAAAATTCATTTCCCACTTGAGCTAAAATTAATTAAATGTAGAAGTCTAAGTGAAATGGAAGAAAGTAAAAGAAAAGAAAAGAATATACATTTGAAAGAACAGCATAAATATTCCACTTTTTTTGTTTCACTTTTGCTTCACACACACATATATATGTTACAGTCAATCTGTGAAACCAGTCATTACACGTAATGACTGAAAGTTTCAGTCATTTCGCGTAATGACTGAAATGACCAGTCATTACGCGTAATGACTAAAATGACCAGTCATTTCACGTAATGACTGAAAATAAGGTCCAGTCATTACACGTAATGGCTGATTTGTGATAATTCGGGGCCTCATGAAGGTGTGGCCGAGGTCAGTTCTGAAGAAGTTCTTTAAACCTTAAATTATTTTACTTCATCCAAAAAATTTCTCGTGGCACTTTCTGATTGGTTGACCATTGGTCATCGCTTTTGAACCCTCCTTCACTCTGCCATTTTGAAGTTGGAATCACACGAGGCAACACCTATAAACTTTTGAAGTTGAAGATCACTACTTGGGAACTTCAGAAGACTTAGCCAACTTCTATGCAACTTAAGTGGTTTTATATTTATTTTATTTACGTCTAGTTCTTATACATATTTCATCACAGTTTTATATTTTAATGCTCACATTTTAAACAGTGATTCAACACTTGTGTGAATACGGTTCATATAGACACTTTAAATGCTGTGAATCGTGACAATTCATTGAAATATTTGTGTCAATGATATTCCTGTGATGATACGGTTTATATTTATATTTTAAATGCTGTGAATCGTGGCATTTGATTGAAGTACTTGTGTGAATACTATTGTGATGATACGATAAATTAGGGTATTGATTTTCTTCTGTGATACGGTTCATGTTGATATTTTACATGCTGTGAACTATTATATTTCATTTTTAATCTTGTGTTAATACTGTTTTGTGATACGGTTGACATTAACATTCTGTTTCAAATATTCATTGTGTGGCACGTGTATTGTGCGAAATATTGTGTGAATGAACAAAAATGGCAGAGAAAGGCAAAAAACAGTATAATTTATGTTCTGTTTCAAACTCAGTGCAGTTGCCTGTGCAAATTCATGTGAATAGTGATTCAGATTTTTTGTCAAAGTTAGCAAAAAATCAGCAAAATTCCGATGCGGATGAATCAGATATATCTGACTTAGATTGCACCAAGAAACTCAAAAATCTGGCCAACTTTGCCAAAACGCCAGAAGACATCCTATGCTATATACAACCATTCCACATGCTCACAATAGCCAGTTTGGCAAAAAACCTCGGAATAATTGTCAACAAGCAAACTCTCAAAAGTCACATAAAAACCAAGTGTCAGTTCAGAATGGCAAGAAAAATGAAAATTGCCAAAAAATTGGGAATAAGGGCAGTGTGACCGAGGCCATAGAGACTATAAAGCCATTGCAATTAACCAATAGGTTTCAACCCTTGCTGCAAATACCTATGTATGATGATGTTTGCATTTCCCAGCCCATGTTGACTGGCCAGACAAAAACTACTTTGGAGGGAAAAAAAAACAACAAGAGGGTCAGAGGTGCCCCAAAAGGCGGGTTGCGCACGCAGGAAACAAGGTTAGCAACTGCTCTCATTAAATTTAGGAACAAGGAAAGAAATGTTAGGTTACCCACTTAAGGTAAATGTGTTCGATGTGCTAAGAAATGTAATACTTCTAATCTAAGTTACATTATTGTATCTATACTATAATAAATATAGAAATAAAACTAAGTAAATGAAGACCATTAAGCCAAACCACTACAAATTATGTACTAGTTACCACTACTATACATGCAGAAACAAACATTTTTGACAATGTAAGAACTGTACAATACCTAGTGCAAATGGAAAAATGTATCACTGTTCATGTTACCGGTACAACCACGAGGAGGTGCTGCTGACATGCATTGCAGAACCTCAAAAAGTGTTACCGAAATGGTATATTATTTGGAATTCAATACTAGTTGGTTAGTAACTATAATTATTTACTAATAAACTCATTTGGCTAAAAGTGTATATGATTAGGTGCCTTTTCTTATCTTTATAAGGGTCTGCAAAACAATGTAAGTATATGCTATAAAATAATAAAAGTAAAGAGTAAAAACTATGAAACGGTAATAACAAAAAATTTGGTGAAATTATTTTAGTGAGAACTTGGGAAATTTGGCTATAGCATATACGAACGGACAGAATTTCACCAATATCGAAAGGAACCTAGCTATCATGTTGATCTATGTCCCTGTCAAGTTTGAATTTGATTGGTCAAACCATTTTCAAGTTAGAGTCCGGAAATGGAAAATGTGGACGGACAGACGGACGTCGGACACATCAATCTAATAGGCGGGTTGGTTACACGCAACCCGCCTAAAAACGAACAAATGGACAGAAAAACAAGACAAATGAACGGACGGATTTACACCAATTTCGAAAGGAACCTAGTTGATATTATAACGAATTCGTTACAAAATCTTGGCCCTTCTGCTGAAATGTTTAAGATCGACATTAGCAGGGCTTTTCGCCATATAAAAATCGATCCAGGAGATATTGACTTATTAGGCATAAAATTTGATAACAAATACTTCTTAGATTGTTCTTTGGCGTTCGGATTTTGGCATGGTTCTCTGATCTTTCAGCGTTGCACAGATGCCATTCGTTATATAATGGCTGAACATGGTTATCCCCTGCTGTTTAATTATATAGACGACCTCATATATACTGGTTTACCCTCACAAATGGATGCTGCTTTTAATTTTCTCAAGAACTTACTTGCAGAACTAGGTCTGGACATAAGTCCAAATAAATTGGTACCTCCATCTACCCTAGTTACTTGCTTGGGAATTCGCATAGATTCCATTAATAAAACCGTATCAATACCACCAGAGAAATTGGCAGAAATCACACAGCTTTGTGTACAATGGAGTAGTAAAACTTACTGTGGTAAGAGAGATCTCCAGTCACTGTTGGGCTCCTTGTTATACGTATCAAAATGCGTCAAACACTCGCGTTTCTTCCTTAACAGGATGTTAACATTGTTAAGAGATAACCATGATAAAAACAAGATACTTATCACATCTGAATTCCATAAGGATTTAGCCTGGTTTAACTCTTTCTTATCTCACTATAATGGAGTCACATACTATGAACAACAAAATTGTCATTCTGAAGTCCACCTAGATGCCTGTCTTACAGGCCTCGGTGGCAGTTATCAGTCCATGGTCTATGCACTTCCCATACCTAAGGACTTCATGAATTATAACATTGCTCACCTTGAGATTTTAAATATAGTAGTGGCCCTTAAACTTTGGGCCCAACAATGGGCTAACAAACGTATAAAAATTCATTGTGACAATATGGCAGTGGTAGAGGTACTACGTAATGGTAGGGCCAGAGATAATATCTTGGCTTTGATGGCAAGGAATATATGGTTAATTTGTGCAATGTTTAATATTCACATTACAGTGCTGCACATACCAGGCAAGAACAATGTGTTAGCTGACCTGCTTTCCAGATGGCAGTTTTCCATTGAAAATTACAAGGCCCTGCAGAAATTGTTGCCACGTCTGTTGTGGCCACGTCTGTCAGCTGGGAATTTGACCTCTCTTTGACCTTGAAGGTCTTGCCTGACCTTGCATAACTTCCTGTGCCTTGCATGATTACTGCTCGATTGGCTGGCAGTTTGGGCAGTTTATAAAACCAAAGGACTTTAGATATGTCAATATTTACTACTGACCAAGCTGCTGCCCTTTCGTTGACCTTGTCGTGTGATCTTGACCTTCAAAGGTCGAAGGTCGGAATGCCATCTTGGATCTGACCTTGGTTAAAGCTCAAACTCATGTTTCACTTGCTAGGTGGGGTTTTTTGGCCAGTTAAGGAAATACAACCATTAAAATGTACAATATTTTAAATGATGTGCCTGGTAAAAATCAGGTAGATGTAGAAAACTTAAAATATTAAATTAAATAAAAATTTTAATCCCATATTGCTTTTCACTGCAACCTTAACTTCTTGGGAACTGATAGCTTTAAATAGATCCACATGAGACTTATCCATCATAAAATTTACAAAGTGGCTAATGAACAGGGACCAGATGAATAAAAGGTGTTACTAACATTATTCTAATGTACATATCTGTATGCAAACCCTGCATCAACTAGCCCTTTAATTTCATTGGATCCTTTTTCTTATTGGTTAATTAGTTGGTACTAAATAATAATAATATATGACAAAATCTGTAAAATATGACAGAGCACTGATGGATAGGTAGTGTGTCTTACAAAAAGGGGACCCAATCAATAGACTCTTGCTAAAATTTAAATTTCTGTGTAACATTTACAACTGAAGAATATAAGGTAAATCATGTATCTGGAGGATTATTTCTAGTTACAGTGCACTCAGGTGTGAGTTAGAGCTTTATTAAATATTAGAAGAATGGATTAAGTTGCCCCAGTTATTTTAGAACACTAAAGGTCACTCCACCTTTGATAACCAGGCTCTTTGTGTGGAGAGGTCAAACAACAGTAACATGGTCCCAAAGAACAAAACGGGATAAAAAGGGCTGCATTGCAATTAGGACAAGTAAGTGTAGACAAGATTCAGTTCAAATGCTTCATGGTTTCCTGCTTCCTAACAACCTGCCACAATAGAACGGAGTCTTTAATAACATAAAAGGCAAAATTGTATTATAAATTATGATTAATAAATAAAGATAAGTCTTCAAACAAGACATAAATTTCATTTTTATTTCATTGACCACAAAGAGATATTTTCATTCTATGACAAAATATGAGTTTAGTTTTAAAAAGCCCAAATATGAATTTAGAATGGACATAACATTTAAGAAGTAATTAAATGCATCTAACCATTCAATATCTTAATAATATTTTTGAAAATGATAATAGAGTCTATTACAAAAGTATGGTTTTAGGTTTTAAAATCCTGAATATAAATTCAGAAAGCATGTGGGAATTCCAAGGTTATTAAATTGATTAAAATATCTTAATATTTAATACCCATAACAGTTCTCCAGCATGCAAAAGTTCACAATGCAGGGAAACAATGTACAAAGGTTTTGAATAATACAAAGGTTTTGACGAAAAACAACTCTAGATCAATTACACAGATTGACTGAAGTCTTTCCAGTCAATCTGTGTAAAAATGAACCATAGATTTCAGTCATTACGTGAAATGACTGAAAATTTTAGTCATTACACGTAATGACTGGCCATTTCAGTCATTACGTGAAATGACTGAAAGTTTCAGTCATTACGCGTAATGACTGGTTTCACAGATTGACTGTAACATACATATCTCTATCTATCATCTCCCTCCATGAACCCCCCCACTTCCCCCACTGAGGCCATTCTTTTTTCCACTTGCTTTTTGTATGCACTAAAGGGGAGTTGGGGGGTTCTTTCTGCATAGAAAGACTTTCCATGAATGTGCCTTTTGATAGATATCACACAACAGAGTTGGGGAGGAAGAAGAAAAGGACAAGTCATTCATTTCCACTCAGCTGGAGATACATAAAATGCTGTACAAGAAAAACTGTTTATGAGAAAGTGTTTTTTTTTTCAAGCATCTTATATTGTGAAAGAAGTCAGGTGTATACATTTGACCAATTTATATAGTCTATGTGAACAAGTAGCTAGATCATCAACTCCTTCTACAAAACAAAAGTTGAATCAATTGAAGCTTTTTTTCCAAAAAGGAAAAGTTATATCCCCACATTTCCAAATGAATGGAATCAGAAGAATGTGGTTTTTTTAATCTGCCTAAAATTGGGAATTTATATTATGTGAACACTGATCAGTTGCAATATGTTAATAACCACATCAGTGCATCATAAATAGCTCATTTTTTTCTTGAAATGTCATAACTTCATAAACACTAAGAGATTAGGTTTGCCAGACAGCATAAATATTTTTAAGCATACATATGCCAGGTGTGGTTTTAAAAAGTGTTAAAATAAATGAGGAGGGAGCAAGAAGTATATATTTATCATGTTAAGATGGCCAAAGCCTCTTAAGTACAGGAATTTTAAGTGAAATGTTATACAAAATCTTACTTTAGTATAATCAATGTCAAGTTAAACTGATGTTACTGAACAGTAAATCAGTTAGGGGCTGAAAATCCTCATTTTCACGTCAAGATGGCCATGACTGTACTTGTATTGGAACTGCAAGGTGGAAAGAAAATAAGAATGTCCCTAATGTCATCTTTAAAAGTGTACAAATTTAACCGAGCTCTGCTGAACAATACGATAGCTGGAGATTAAAAACTCCATAATTTCACTGCAAGGTGACTATAACTTCATCCATATTGCAACTTTAAGGTAACCATAAAATGAGAATGTCCCTTTTGTCATCCTTTATAAGTGTACAAAGTTTAGCTGATGGCTTTATTCAAATGTTATGACTTTGGGGGGCCAAAATTATATTAACAGTTTAAGGTCACCTTAAAGTCAGGATAACCCTTTGGTTTGCCATCCTTTATAAGTGTGCAAAGTTTAACTGAGGTCAGTTGAACAATAAGATACTTGCAGGCTGAAAACCCCCTTATTTCACTTTAAGGTGGCTACAACTCCATTCATACTGAGAGTTTAAGGTGACCATAAGTATTATTTTTATCTAGTTTAATACCAGTGATAATTTCGATATAAAAAAATGGAAAAAGAAAGGAGCCAGAGCATTTTATTCCAATTTGATGACTTTAAGCAGGCCAAATGTCCATTAATATTTTGAGTTTAAGGTCATCATAAAGTCAGGATATTCCTTTGGCAAATCTTAATATATGTGCCAAGTTTGGTTGAAAAAAGTGAAAAACTAAGTGAACTGGAGGGCTAAAACCCCGTTTTTTGACATTAAGGTGACCTTAAAATTGCAGATACAGGGTTAAAACTTCGGTGTGTGAAAGATTATCAAAAAGTAGCTGAATAAGTTATTCCAACAAAACGCCGAAATCCTGACCGTTTTTGAGATACAGACCAAGTACCCATTTTAAAAAAATTTACGAAAATAAAACGCCTCCCATTCAGGCATCTATGGTACGACTGATAAGAAAATCCTTTCCGACCTTGGAAATTTGGTCTAGAATGTACCTGAAAAATTTTATAGCACAGGTGTGTGTGGTTTTTTCCGAAACGCGATGACAAGGTGTTTTGGAGGTATGCTTAAGGTTACCTTAAGTAAAGCTTAAGGTCTGCGCAAAGTATCTCAAAAAATTTTCCCGCCCATATAGTTTTAAGGAAAGATAAGAAGGGAAGAAAAATTTGAAAGGCTAAGAAGTTATTCAAGGGAGACCATAATCCGGCGGCGGCGGTGATCAGTCGAACTTCGGTGAAAACAAATAAGCGTCCCTGACAGGCCGCTTAATTACTAGAATACACTGTCCAATGCTTGGGTAACCGACAAGTAGGTTATTGATCCAGACAAAGTCTCCTGGTGATAAAATTATACAGTTACTGCAGAAAACATACACAAAACACTGTTTATTACCTCAGCCAAGGGAACCATGTCATGACTGTTAGTGTGTTTGTTCATAAGCAGGATTAAACAAATACTACCAGTTGGAAATTCATGAAGAAGAACCAGAAGATGGATCTTGGTGCAAACTTTGACAGTTCTAAATTTTGAGAGTGATGTGGTTCACCATTTGGATACCGCAAAATGATCTGGATTTTCTCATTCACTTTGGATTATGTGCCCTGGCGGAGATCTGTGTTCTCTTAAGTGCTCTTGTTACACAAATGAAATGTTGGACATTAGCTTGTGGTTTAGAAATCCCCTCATGATTACAAAATATAAGTTGTTAAACACAAAATAAAGAAATGATGTGAAAGAGAAGGTGCAAGTATTTATTATATGTACACTTTATTATTTTTCATCCCAGTTCTTAGAAACACAAATTTTCACAATTTTACTAGATTTCAGCACATGTCCTACCAAGTTCATGTCGATAAAGTTTGTCCCTTTAAGCAGATGTTTAACACTGGTGTATTTAAAGTATCCATAACCATATGCCTGCATATTCCTTACCTCTAAATTCTGAAACTCGTCTCCTCTGTCAATAAGGTCCTTAATAGCATCTGTGGCCTCAATAAAGCTTTCTGAAAAGGTCCTTATGTCTTGCAGGTCAAAAATGGAAATAGCCTGCAAGAAACAGTGATATCAGAGTTTGAACAATGATAAACATAGCAAAATAATGGAAAAAAATTTAAATATTAAAGATATATTTATGTACAACCATAAACACTGCTGTGTTTCATCAGTTTCTTTGTGATGGGTGCTCCAATACCAGTGAAACTGGGTTAAGTTTTAAAAATGTAAACCCTATTTTTTACCCGAGAGTGTTAACATGACAAGAACTAGATGCACACAGAGAGTACAATACTCTAGTAAATTACTCTAGAGTAAGGAATCTAAAATTCGCCAGAAATCTAAAATTCGCCACCTCTAAAACCTTAGCTAATTCTATGCTGAAAATGATGCTTTGTCTTAAACTTGGTATATTTCAGGTCAAAAAGCCTTGATTTACTATACATTCAAGAAATCTCACCTCAGTTCATTATTTTTAAAAGCATTTCCAAATGTGGCGAATTTCAGGTATGTGGCGAATTTTAGATTTTTTACTCTACCATTTTGTTTAAATAGATGTTGATTATTAAAAACCATAAAAAAATAAAGTTTAACTTTTAAAGGTGCACAATTGTACTACCCAATAATAATCAATGCACATTAATCTTGACCAATCAGACTGTACTGCTGCCCTTCATCCTCCTCAACCAATGGTATTATTATGATATAATTGATACAATGTTTTAAAGGTAATTTTAAAAACACGGTGTATCCACTAAATTTCAATATTTTTTCCATGACTTCTCCATGACCAAGGCTTTAAAATCAAGGACCTTTTACATGCTTCATGGCATGAAAGAGACATGTACCGAGGCCATGAGGGAAGATGTGACCGGCCGGTTTTGCCTTTGAGAACTACGCACAATGTTCAAGTCACAGTACAGGAAGATGAAGAAGACACCAAAATTTGATCTGATTACATCCTATCCTTGTATTGAAATGCTGGATGAAAGAAAGGAACAATGCCATTTTGCGAGAGGATGCCTTTTAATTTCCATGACTTTTTATGAATTTTCCAAAACCTGGAGTCAATTTCCATGACTTTTCCAGGCCTGGAAAAAAAACCCGGATTTCCACGACTTTTCCAGTTTTTCCATGACTGGATACACCCTGATTGTAAACCCATAATCAATCACACCCATTAAGGTGCAAATATCTTATTATTTTTCCCTCCAGGAATTACATAAATAATAACACCCTATTTTCAAAGTCTTCATTTTGAAAATTTTCTGTGTTTCTTTGACATGACATTGTATTTACAAAGATGAGGCAAAAATCACCTCACATTTAACCCAGCAAAAGCATACAAGTGTGGCTGACTGCATATAATCAGCTACATAGCTTACATTTCAGTCAAGTGAAGAATCTTGTTTACAATGCTAGGTGTTGAAATTGCAGGTCTGTAAAAATATCTATTTTTGCCCATTATTTGACACATTTGAGATAGTATCAAACACAAGTAAAAGATGTGACTATTAGGTTATGTGCCTAGTCACAAAGTTATATCCAACTGTTTTCATTAATAGGAAGGGATGGTAATTCTTCAGTTCTATACAGTCAAAATTATTTGAAGCAAATCCTGTGGTGCATACATCATCTACAGTAAAAAAAAAACAATCCACAGTTGGAACCTGCAATGAAATAGTTGTAAACCTCACTCCAATATACATCAGAAAAAAACACTACACATCTGAGCTGATTTTTTTCACTGGGTATCTTTGCCTGATCTCTTTTGGTAACATGAACCCTGGATCTTACAATGACAAAAGAATTACACAATATTTTTTTAACTACATTACCTCCCGCATAATGGCCTCTGTGATGACATTGTGTGGGTAGTATGGTATCTGGCCAATCAGGAGAGGCTTCAGGAATGACCAGATGACTCTTCCCCCATCACTACTCATCAGCTCATCATACATGTTCTTACAGTAGGCAGCTAAAATGTACAAATAAGAATTCAAACACTGGCAAAGCAACTAACTGAGGTGTCGATGTCCAAAAAGGGAAAATCAAGGTTCCAAGACAAAAGGTTGTAACATTAAAAAGCCTCTGAACAGTGGAGAGGCTTGTCACTCAAATTTGGTTAAAGTTGGATTTTTTTACATCAGTTTTATCAGCTAGTGTCATACTGCAATATTCTCTCAGCATTTCCAGCAGATTGTCACTGCCATATTTGAACCCATATCCAATCAGACAGGAGCCTAGTGATCATTTGTCAAACATTTTTCTAACCACTTGGCCAAGCTGATGCCCCCTTGTCATGTTTTCCAGGTAAACAATCGGAGTTGCTTCTGAATAATTACGAAGGGACAAAGAGGTCATCTTGTAAGAATGCCAAGATGCTAAAAATACAACAAATTTTATTTTATTTATAAAAATTACAAAAAATTGAGTCGTGTCAAAGACTTACTTGAGAAGCGAGACCTCTCATAGTTTTGCCAGACTATTTCTTCTTCTGTCTGTCGCTTCTTCCTTCTGGATGGAGTTCTAGACACAAGTTACAATCAGTGATTAAGAGATTTAAGATATTTTCTGTAGTGTTCTCTCACAAGTCCAAAACCATTCTGATTATGGGATAATGGAAGCCAATAGTTTTAGTTTTAACTTTCTCAGTCAAATAGGCCTGGTAAGAGGAAGTGGAGTTTTTGAAAACAAAGCTTCTTCATGAATCTACAAAATCTTAAGATGTGGCAAAATATAGAACAAAAGGAAAGGATTTTTTCAGACTATATTATTCAGCTGCATTGTTACAGTTTTCCGAGCAATCAGGATGTCGGGTATTCATATGGTGTTTCAGCACCGTGGTCTCCATCAGTGTTTCCGTTTACGCACAAACGTGCGTAAATTTACGTCGACATCAAGCGATTTACGCACATAATATTTAACTGAGCGTCAGACTGACGCAGAAGTATTTGTAAAAAGAAATACTGATATTTCGTCAATATATGCAGCAATATCTTTATTTATTCCAATTTCAAAACAAAAATGGCCGATTTCCTGTTTGTTTACCTGTCAATGCGCATGCGTGGGATCAAAAGGTCGAGAGGTGAAGAGTTCACGAGGTCACGCATGCGCATTCGCGTTAGTCAAGAAAGGACTCGAGATTTATTTTTTAATGAAAGATAGATGCACATGCAATAAAAACAGCACTGAAGATAAGCTATATATTTTAAAATTTCATGTGAGATGAGAGCTACGCAGATCCATCTTCGACGGCCAGTGTTATAATGTACCCTTGCAAATCTTATTCGAAACGTTACATATCGAAAGAAAAGGTGATCTGTGCCAGGACACCATTGGAAACGTTTCCGAACGATGACAAATACCTTGTGCAGGGGGGATACGTTCTACTAAATCTCGGAAATTCTTGAATATTTAACCCCGGAAAATATTACCTCTGAAATTCAAAAATATTTACAGGGGTTGTAGCAAAATCACTGTAACTTTGGAACCACTCAATGGATTTTTGTCAAATAAAAAGCAACTTAAACTACAATAATTTGTCTTTCAAACAGTATAGATATCATATTTGTAGTGTAAATAAAATAATTTTTTAGAAACTATCAACATATACTATATTCAGTAGTTCATTAGTGCTTCTGTTCATTTTTGCTACCTTAAAAATCATCCAAAAATAAGAGGAAAAATTCAAATATATTTTTTGACTGTTTTCTTTACCCTGATATACCTTCAGATATTTTTATGAATGTACAACAATGTACAGTGTACTATAATTTATTTTCAAAGTCATAAATAAATTTAAATCTGATTTATTGCTTTTTAGTAACTGGGTGTATCTAAACATTGTTTTTTGAGGAAAATCTGGCAGAATATCACTTGTACCCCATATTCGATGGCCCATGGGTACATGGTACCCCACATTTCGTAACTCTAACACACACACTGTCTTTTTAAGGTATTTTAGGTATTGTTTGTCCATTATTTTTCTAACCGGCAGTTTAAGTAGAAGGGGGTCAAGCCTAACTGACCCTCAAAAATTTTGATTGACCCCCGGTTTTCAAAGGAGGGGGTCAACTGACCTCCAGAAAAAAGAGGCTCAGGAAACACTGCTCCATGATAATCGATTATTATTACGGTGAAAGAGGGGGCTCGGTGGTGTAGCGGTTAGAGTTCTCGCCTTCAACCTCTGAGGCCGCCGGTTCGAATCTCGAGCCGGGCGCTTCATGTTGGAAAGTTGGTAGTTACTTGCCGATGCCCGGTGGTTTACAGTGCAGTATGCACTGGTTTCCTCCACCTGTAAACTACCCGTCACAATATGACCCTGGCTGTTGAACGCGATGTAAAACAACAAATAAATAAATATTACGGTGAAAGATATGGTTTTGAATGCCCCATAAAATGCTTGAGGGTGTAAAATATGACAATGATTTTTGAATGTGTACTTACATTGCTATACCTAATCATACTTTTGTACTTATGCTCTAAATGGTTCTACTTGTTCTCTAATGTTCTCTACCTTTCATTGGTGTGGTGCTCTGAGTAAATGCTATCAATTGCAATCCATTTAATCACAAGACCTGATTAGATAGTATACTGGAAGCAGGTTTAACGAACACCACTATAAAATTAAAAGTTCAAAATCAAATTTATTTTCCAGAAAGTATTTCTTATCCCAATGAAGCGTGTGTGTGACATATAACAACCATACTTTACACCCCCGGAAAAATCAATAATTGGGTGTAAAATATGTGGAGAGATGTAAAGTATGGTGTTACACTGGCACAAATATCTCCTCCATAGTTTGAATCTCACACATGATGCACCAGGCAAACTAATCTTTTTCATTGTATTTTGCTGATCAAGTCATGCTCACCAGTTAATTGTGCAGTAAGTGTCAATTTGTAGGGCAAAAATCACTCAATGTCAATTGCCAAATGAACATGTTACATGATTGACTAAGGTCAAAGGAATGTCACACATGGATATTAATAAGCCTTGTTCATCAAAGCTTTACCATGAGCCCCAGTGTCAACAAATACATTGTTGATGTAATTGTTTTTGGAATCTTTTTTACCCGATGATATTACATAACAATATAATGAACTGTCTGTAGTTTTAAAGATACACTTGCTTCAATTTCATCATTTTATAGCAACGGTAAGCCTGAACTGCAGTTAGTTCTTTTGAAATAACTCACTCATCTGGATCTTCCTCTGTTCCTCCAAGTTGAAACTCATCTTCAATGTCAAATGCATCATCTCGTCCACACAGAATTTGACTCAGGGAAGTGAACATGTCTGAAGATACAGAAAATCATTAAAATATAACACATAGCCAATGACTGCAATTTCATATAAAGTTCTGAATTTTACTTCAGTTTTATATTGCTGTTTGGCCATTTTAAGGCAGGGAGAGTGTGCAACAGTATTATAACAGAGAAAACACTTCCAGTATATTACTTACTGCTGTAAGTTAAAATCTTTTAGGTTCAGGTATATCTCAAACTATGATACCTATAAGATATGGTTTCATGTCAAACTCAGATTTAAGTTTCAGTATGTAATAATAACTGTATTCTTTTGGTAGGATTTCACTTGATAATACTGAATTGGATTTTAAAGTTATGTGGGACCAAGTTTCAGTTTGATACTTTAAGTAAGGCTGAGTTTAAAACCCAGTTTGAAAGTTTTATGAATACCAACACAAATATACATATAATTAGTAAACCACCAGTAGAACATCTGTACACCCAATAGCTAGCAAAGAGAATGACCACTGACAGGAGATCACATGCTTACAGAAAGTGGAACGGTTTCCCCAATGTACACTAATATCAGTCATTACCATATATGGTAATTAAAACATTCACCTCCATTGGCAAGTAAATTGCACTGATTACAAACTATAGCACTTGTTATAAAATGATTAGAAGGTTTATGCATTCAAATACATACTGTCTGCTTTACTCACCAGTTTGACCCTGCTGTAGAGCTTCTGCTGCTGTCATAATCTCAGTGGACAGGTTCAAGTTGGTTGCAAATGCATCAAGACTCTGCTGTAATGGCAAGAAGGCTTCAACCACATTAGAGAATTCTGTCTTATTCACGCCCACATTACCCAAGATTTCTTCTGGATCAATGGACAAAACCTGAAGAATAAAGTACAAGGATATTAAGTCAAGTGATGTCTCTGTGAGAAAACTTGATGTAGAAATAAAGTCCGAGGGTGAGTACTTCCGGCGGATACTGGACGAGCGCTGAGCGCGAGTCCATTATGCCGGTAGTTTCGTCCTTTTATAGAGGTCATAAAGTATGAACCTGAGGACTTTATTTCTATTATAAAGACCGATTTCTTTCATTAATCCATAAATATTATTGTAAACATGTTGTTATACACACCTATTTGTCACACTATATTTTGTGTGTATCATTTGGTTCTCTATTATCGGCCATCACCCATTTATTGCCTCAGATAAATGTACGCAAAAATATGCGCACTGCATTGTTTTGTGTGGTCTGCGCACTTCCAGTCTTTATAATGAAATATAGTCTGGAGAAATACTATTGTGAGGTGGATGTTGTATAAATTCCCGAGTTCACACATGCAGGGAAAATTCTGAACTAGAAACTTTTAAAATCACAGCCATACTCTGTCAGATTAACAATTCCCTACCATGATACAATCAAGTAATTCTAATTAGACTCTTTTAGTGCTTAATCTCGCCTTAGTATGTGGACTCTAAGGTGAAAGAGCACAAAAATAGTCACCCAATTTTGATATTCAGTGATAATAAAAGGGTCAAACACAACACCAGGCAGATATTGAAAATAAGGTGGGTATGCCTTGGTGTAGAGGTAAGAAATAGTAACAATACAGCATACAATATTATCTATCAGTAAGAGGAAGGTTTGCTATTAAACCCCCAGCACACGCCCCTCCCCCATCCAAAACACACACATATCACTTCCTCCAGTGTTTATTGATTTATTTTTGTTTTCACTGACCTCCATGACGTATGTTGCTGTGTTGAAGTGCTGACGCAGTTTTTCCGCCCATCTTTCAAGGTTGGACATCTCTACCTGACACAACTCCTCAGTCACCTCCTCAGCAGTGGTATCTTCGAACTCAAAGATCATGCCCAACAACGTAGCATTGCACGCATACCGGTCCACATCCAGGGCCCCAGTAATATCCATCAGCTGTAGTACACAGAAATGATAAAGATAAACCTAAATTAGAAATGTCTATTTTTGAAAATCCCCTTATTTTACTTTTAATTGTAACAAAAAAAAATATAACAAATCATTTAATTATATATTAAAACCTTGATATTGCTATTTAAAACTCCAGAATTCTACTTTTACCAAATTTTGTGAACTCCTTTCCATTAAAACATTTTTCCATTTCACAATCCTTCTAGTATCTGAGTACAATAGTCACATCAGTGTCAGCATTACAGGTTGTACTGTATTAACGTTGTAGGTTGAAAGTTATATCAATCAGGTATTATGGAGAAATGAATATACTAAGCAAATGCGTGCCATCAAGGTATATAACAAGTACATAAATATGTAAGTAAAAGCTTCATAACCTAAGTTTTGTACCAAATGGTAATTCTAATGTAGATTGATGTAATGATTCAATGAATGCCTAATTTATTGTGTCTTCAGTACATTATTTATGTGGTTTCTTTAAGATAAACACTTGATAACAGAACCACATCGTCAACAAACATTATTCAAATAAATTTGTGCAGACACCCAAAAACCCTGCAGTTGTATGTTTTTGCTGGACTTTATCTGTAGCAATATTATACTGCCAAAATATAGTGTGTCAAAAAGGTAATAACATTTTATTGCAATGAAACTACCTAACTGCAATCAGTGTTTATACTTGAAATAAAGTGCCGTCCATTATAGTGCACATATATTATGAACCTGAGACCTTATTTCTATAACATTGTTTTGATCACAAGGAAAACAATGAATACACTTCTTTAGAAAGGGAGTTACTTACTGCATAATTAGTAAGCCTAGCTTCCAAGATAGTCATAGTCAGCTCTTCTGACAGGCCTAATTCGGTCATCATGTAATCCTTCACATCATCTGGGTCAGTCAAAATGTCCTCCAGTGAGACTGCAACACACAGAGACAGTAGCAGAATATGAGATGTGTAACTAGAGTGTAATGTGTAATAACTCAGTTCCACCACATCAAAGACCTGTGACTCAGGAATAAAACTTGTAACAAGAGGCCCTGCTCTTGTGAACTACTCTGGGGATTCCTAAAGATAGTCATCTTACTGGAAACGATCACTGAGCTCAATCTTTTATGGAAGAGTGACTTTGATTTATTTGGGTTTAATGTCACTTTCAACACACTGTATCTGTAGGTTTTATGAAGACAAGCAGTTTTAAGGGCAGATGAAAATCATTACAAACTAGATGGTCAAGATGCTGCACTGTAAACTGCCAGGTATTGGTAAGCAACTACAAACTTTCCCCTTTGTCTCAAATTCATATTTTCCCTGCACTTTACTGCTGCTTAGTAACAAAATACACCTTATATCTTAGAATAATAATCATCACACCGGTGTGATCTTCAGACATCTTTTATCATTATTAAAACTATATTTTCTAACAACCGATGATTTTGCAATTAATTAAATAGTAGCTGGGGATTAATATTGACACAAAAATTGTAAATTTGTCAAGATTGTTCCAAGATGCATTATTCTTTTAGGTGTTTCATCCATGGCAAATTTCACATACTGTGGTGAACTTTTACATTGTTTATTTTAATGGATGATTTATTATAAATGAGTTTATTGTTACTTACAATGAATTCCTTATTAATTACTTTGATGAATGTCTTTGAATTTATTTATGAATTACCTGACAAGTCAGAAAAGATGCCCAGTGCCCTCACACCAGCCAATATAGTCTTCAGGTCCTGGATCAGGACAGCAATCGTGGGATTCAGCGTGCCAACATTCATCTCAAGGATTTCAGTAATCTCTTCCAGACTGTTAAAGTATAAACACACAGCCAAACCTAAACATCATTAAATAACAATGGTACTTTCAATTTTATTCATCCTTAATAAGAAGGAAGATACAAAAAAATGTTATATAAAATATTTATTACCTTATCACCTGTGCACTGCCTGAGGTGTCAATTTTATTCCTATTTTACTTAAATGCATACAATAGAAGAGACATAACAAAACCATAAGCAGTCACAATTGATGGCAGAATCTCATAATTTATTCAGCTAAAGATATACTACTTTTGTGTAGACATTGCAGAAAATACATTGCAGTGAAAACAATAGTTGAAGGTTTAACCAAACTACACAAAGGCTCACAAATATCACATGATGAGGGCATGTACGTTTTGAATTTGAATATGTAACAAAATATGCAGAGACTGTTCAAAGTTCATCCAAGTCTTCTAACCAATCAGTGTCTCCATGGTTAACAACCAGTACTTGTCCAATGGTTGTATGACTATGGAACAATGATTTTTCTTTTGTTTCAAGCACCTTTAAGTTAGAATCTGCCATTACAGAGATCAAGCCCATGAAAGTAGTCCCCAAAAACATAATCAGCTCTTGATCCTCTCGGGTTAAACATATCCTGAAATTTGGTGAAATGTATGGACTTAGACTTTGGAATAACAACAAAGTTTAAGACCCAAAATCTTAAAAGTGCTACCACGGCAACAACCATTGTCAGATACTCCCTGAAACCTAATTATCTCTAGAGCCTCATGGGGTTAACATATCCTAAAAAATCTAGTGAAAACCCATGCATTGGGCTAAAGATATCCTGGAAATTTGGTGAAATCCCATCAGTGGGTTTAGACTGTAAAACATCAACAAACTTTTGGACAGTGGAGGAGCCACTATCAGTTGGGGTTAAAAATGAAGATTAGATTTACATGTCACAAAAAATAAATTTAACAAACCTGTCAGCTATCAGCTCTACATCCTCTTGAAGGAATGCCAAGAGCTCTGGTAGAACATCTGGTAAGCTGGTGAGATCAACAATAGCTAAGCTCTCCATCAATTCTAAGAGGTTGTCAGTGCTGCCTAAAATGCCTTCAATCTCTCTCAAGATGAGTTTAAGCCAATCGGTATTCAGATAATACCCTGACGTGCCTTCAGAAATCTACAATGTGGAGTCATGCACATTGTATAAATTCACTGTGTTTGTCATCAGCTGGATGTTACTGGTGCTGCCTGTATTGCCCTTCAACTAAATCAGTATTAATGGAAGGTAGCCAGTTACAAAAAATACTCTGATGTGGAAATTGCAAAGTGGAACAGAATTTATAGGTATTTTAACATGACTGTATAAACATATTGTTTTCATCATCTCTGTTAAGAGATCATCAGTGCTAACTGAAATGACTTCTATTGCTGTCAATATTAACAAGAGCCAGTCAGAAAAGAGAAAATCACTCTTGTCTCATAAATCTATAGCAAGAATTAATACACTGGATCATATTTATACATTATTTACTTTGTAACTGGGCCAAACACTATCATGAAATAGGCTTCCTCTCACATTGCAGGAAGGCAGAAGTCTCAAATATGAATGGAATCCACTACTATATTGCCTTAAGCACACATTTAACACAATTTTTATTCATAAGCCTATAGTAAATTCACCTGATTGAGCAGCTCCCCCATGTTCATACCCATCCGTGCTATGTCCAGTAACTGGGTCAGATTGGCCTTACACAGCTCTTCACTAATCATAGACAGGTCTGGTAAATCACCTGCAAACTCCAGCACCTCATTCAACCTGCCTGGTATACACAGAATCGCCTCCAAATCGGCAGTAGTCATCTTCCACAGTTCCATCTAGTGAGAGAAAAACACATACACTCCTTTGGTATGTAATATCACATTTTTTTTTTACAATTCATGAGGTTGTGAATTCCACGCCCCCTTGGTATGTAATATCACAATTTTTGAAGAAATAAGGCTGTCCTAAAAATAGATTCCACAATGGAGCTGTGTTAAAAAAACTTTTGCCAGAATTTCATTAAAATTGCCAGTGACTGACCTTTTGCCATGGTGAAAATACTCTGAAAGTTTTTTCATAGCAATCAGGCTTCAGATTTGATGTCAGGGGCACGCAAAAGATTTCAAGTTCTAAAGGAGGATACAAAATAACTGTACTTTGATAGGACTTATGTTAAGGGAGATATTTAACTTAGAAAATACTGTGGCAGCACAGTGTAGGACATCTGAAAACAGTGGGTAAAACCAGTAAGGATCCCCTTTTTAAGGGACAGTTACAGTGGTTCATGCATAGCTCCATTATGGGAGACAAAAATACACCAATGAAAAAGGCATTGTGTTCTATAGCTTCATATGAGGACTGGAAATCCCACTACTGAAACAGATCCTTTGTAATGGGCTTGTTCCTCACCAATTTGTGAAAACTGAGTCCTACTGGTCAAAAATGGAGTTACGTCACTTACTTCTAATATTTGCAATGTAATAAGCTGCAAATGTGGAGATTCTAATAAAAGTATTTCTGTCCCATTTACAAGATGGAGTACCAAATAAGTTTTCTGACATACCTTTGGGATGAATAAGGAGCAAAAACTAAACCCTTGGTGACAGTGAACTCGGTGTACATACCAGATCCAGCCCGCTGATGGTGGAGTTGAGCAGTGCATCGATCTCTTCCTGTGTCAGAGTGGAGAGCTGGTACAACAGCTCCGTCATATTCAGCTCTCCCAAAAATATGTCACTGAGTCTCACCATCACTAAATAAACACATAAACAGACTAAATTCATGTTCGGTCATTGCTAAATTGAATTGCAAGGCACCAGAAATTTAACTCTACTTTACCAGGGCTGGTATTCTTATAAAATCTCAAAACTCAAATATAATCCCTATAATTTAGGGTTTAAAACTGTAACTGTGAGTTTAAACTCAAACTGAAACTTAATTCTGAGTTTAAACTCAAATTTAAAGATAATGCCTATTCTCGAGTAAGTATACACTTCAACCCAAAGTCAGAAACATTTATGCTCCCTATACTTAGGGATTTTATTTAATTTGCATGAAACCAATAGTATAGTAGATGATTGTAATGTCGATATGCTCATTAAGGCGCACCGCACATAGTAAACTTCATTTCAATTTGCACATAAACTAACACCCTTTTCATAAATTTATTCTACAAAAATACTCCTGCAATGTGTTCCAAGCAGATACATTTTTATATTTTCTGAAATAAACACTAAAATATTACCTCAATACAGAACTAAACCATCCAGTTTATTATAATACAACTAATATAAAATCTGTGCATACACTTTTGTTCCATAGATCTAATGGATCATCTTGTAACAAATCTTTCATCTTGTTGATCCCAATGAAAGTGGTGTTACTGGGTGATCGCCTTAATGATCAATCTTACAAATGACAGTCTTTTTTCTGCATTGTCAAACCCAAGTTTAAACTTTCTGTTGAAAAAAAAGTCTTAGAAGTCTTGCAGTAGTATGTTGGTTTATTTGCTTTAAGAAGTCATATTTTTCAATGTACCTTAATATTTTGATGTTGATTTTTATTAAGTGAGAACAATCGCTCTTTATAAGTCTCCCTTTAAGTGATCGACTTTACGACCATCCACTATAAATGTTTGAGATTATGGCTACATCCATTTTGCGCCCCTATACTTTTAATTTGAGTTTGAGCACATACTACAAAGGTAGAATTTCACCCGAGAATGCTAAATTAGAGTCGATACTTGTGTAGGACTGAGCTTGAGTTTCAGACTGTGAGTGAGTGTGAGACGTTTGATGAATACCAGCCCAAAAGTTTACAGGTAAGAACACATCAAATGTTTAGAAAGCCCTGTTCAATTCTCGGGCCATGTTCACAAACAGGATCGGTGAAAGATGAGTCAAAGAGTCAGCTTTCATTCATTCTATAGCACTTGGGTCTTGCTTTCAGTCTGAGTCCTTTTCCGAGTATACTGATGTTAAAGACTTCAACTAACAGGAACCTTTACTTATGATAACTCTGGTCGATAGGGCTTTACTGTGTGTGCATTACTTTTTTTATTATCCACCATTACTGATTAGCCTCAACAAGTGCCAATTTTTCATTAATATCTATGTAATCTACATAGATATACATAAAGGTACTTTACAGTGTTTCTGCTCATTTTTGTTGCCATAAAAATCAATGCAGAAATGACTAATTAAAATATTGCAAGTTCAATATTAAGGTTTTTACTTTCACCAACACTCCTGCATATCTGATAGCTTTTTTAACATTCTCTCTTTAAGTAGTGATTTATTTTATTTATAAATCATACAAAATGATGGATAATAAAAGAAAACATCCCTCTTTAGAAATATACAGAAAAACATATGTCAATCATGAAGATTAACTCTATAATACTTGTGCTATCCACGCATAGAATATTGTCCTCATTTGTGATATATTTTTTCTGTATATGTCATTTGGGAAGTTTTCCTATTGTAACATCCAAGAAGCTGTACTGATCAATATTGAAAGCGTTATCTATAGTGCCGTTTTATTTCGTGTGCAACAATTTTCAATAATACACATCCTTTTAAACAAAAGGACAATTTTCGGTCACATTAATATCTACAGGTAATCCTCTTAGTCCACTTTGAACCATGGGATATTCTCATCATTTTTTTGAGTTGGGAGATAATGTTAGGGATTTCATCTATCCTGCTGTAGAAATCCAATAAGTTTTATTACTTCTTGCTCAACATTTAGGGGTGACTAAAAGAACAAACTTCATTCTTCTTTATCTACATTAATAATTCATATAGTTTGATTTGTTTATTTGGGGTTTTACATTGCTTTCAACACTGTACAGGTCATATCACGGCGGGTAGTTGGAATGGCAGAGGAAACCAGTACACACAGTTGGTCAAAGTTCTGTACTGTAAACTGCTGATCAATGGCAAGCAACTACCGGCTTTCCCACTCAATGTAGGGCCGTGAACCGAACCCCAACCTCAGAGGTGGGAGGCGAGAGTGTTACCACTCTGCCACCGTGGAAGGTGACAAACAAGTCGTACCATCTTCTCGCTGAATGATCTGCTGCAGTATGGCCAAGGCTGTACCGTCCACCTGTTTTATGACGTCTTGTAGCTCTGGAATATTCTCCAGCAAGTAGTCAAGATCTGTCAGCAATCCGAAGTAACTGAAAACAAGAAGTAAACATATATACTCTGTACAGAGAAAGCTATCATATATAAAAGAGGAACAAGTTTTGAGGATTAAGAAAGTGTTCAGCAGGCCAAGGTTTTAAGTACTTACGGGTATAATGAATAAGACTGTCAAGGGGTCACTAAGTACCCAAAATGGGCTTTGTTTAGAAACAATTTAGACATAAGCAAAACCAGTAGTCATAACTGTTAACGTATTATTTATATCCAAAAGTAACATGATTGTGTGAAACCCACGTACCAGTAAGATTTGTATATTTAATTTTTACACATAAGGTTTCCTTAATTCAACCGTGTGGCACACCTTATTTTAAGATATAATTTGTTTACAACTCCCATATATGGTTTACTGGTAGCTCCACTTGGTACATACAAAATAATACAGGTACATAAATTTGGAATAGGTATTGCAAAATTGATTCCAGTCCCCTTTTCCCCACTCATTTTTAATGTGATTCACTCTTCTAACACGGAGCCCCCACTTCAACATAAATGAGATATATACTGTGGTATTTACCTTAAACTAAAGATAATATGGCCTGAAGTACTTCTGATGAAATTAAGCTGAGATTTGTACTCACCTGTCCACTTGTGCCAGGGCAGGAATTGTTTTTTCAGCTGAGTTGGCCAGACACTCAAAGGCCATGCCCAACTGCTGTCCCAGGGCCATGTAGTTCTGATCAACTACCTCCGTGTACCTAGCAACTGTCTCCAAGTAAGACGCACAGTCAAACCTGAATTCTTCTGTAGGGAACATTGTTCTCTCCAACAGTTCACTAAACTGTAAAAAAATAAAACACAGCAAATTTACAAAACTGATACAAAAGTTTTAAGGTCATTTTATTTTTATAAGCTATGTAATGCATTTCTCTTTGACTCAAAACTAAATTGACCTGTTTTGTATTCATTAAAGGCATTCTTGTCTGAAGCTGTTCAGTATAGGAGTGGGTATTTGTGGGTGGTGAGCCTAACAACCATGTCTTCCTTGAAGTTCAAACATGTACTTATTAGATCATAGTTTCTTTAAGATGTGACTTTCACCAGGTTACAAATGTTCAATATTAGTTTTTCATTGAAATACACTGAAATTTTAATGTGTTCAACTTGTTTAAATAAATTTGAGTAAACAAAAAAAAAATTAAAATGAAATTTTATTGACAAAGCACATGAGGGAAATGTCTTTGACAAGAGAGAAACGATAAACAGAAGAAAAGTTTAACATTTGAAACAAGGTCTCTGATAAATATAATCAATTTATTTAACCATCTATTGCGGTTGTGAAAGGACATTTTGCTCATCTGGTTACTAGTTCTTTGGTCCAAAAAATAAATTTTAAATTCTTAAAACTGATTCCATTCAACATTAAATGTAATTTTTTTTGTCAATTTTTTATTTCTAAATTTCACTAAAATAATGTTAAATGCCTAAAATGCCACATGTCATAAAACACAGCATTATTTGAATCTTCTGTTGTAGCCAAAATGATTGCACAGACTCACCAAAGCAATGAAGCCATGTGACTGATTTATATTTTTTGAAGACATCGCAAAATCTTCTTGATACTGGTTATTAGTTATTTTGTCAAACCAACAACTGGCTTTGGGAAAATAGCACATCCTGCAACCCCACTTGTATTATTGTGAATAAAGGAACCAAATCTTTGTTGCACTTTATTATTCGGGACACATATCACTGGATGATAGCTTGTGAATTTCAACACAAGGATTAAAGTTCAAATCATAAAAAAATATTCCATTGAATACATTTCTACTTAAAAATATTTCACTGTCAATTATTTCAGATATAGGTTTAATTGGAATTAGTTATAAGACCTTTCTATCAGGAAATTGCATATTTCTGTTGGAACAGTATCAGTTGATGTTAGTGATAACTGGGACTAAGTGTTGTTACTATTTGAAGTTATAACTCTTAGATTCTGCTGTGATAAATTGGCAAATTTTATAGTAGTATACATTTTATTAGAAATACTTTTCAGTCCCTTAGAGTAGCTATTTGTTGGAGTATCCAAATCAATGACCAATGCAGATGTAAATTTAATTTACCAGGCTACTGAGTTACAGTAGTCTGTCCTCTGCCAGTTAGGTCACATGACCACATTGTTGCCTATTATTTATTTTTATTGCATTATATTAATTCTGTGTTGGCCATCAAAAACTATTGTTAGGAAACGGTAAGGGTATTTCACTATAAAATAATTATGTTTTGTCTTCATATTTCACCTGTCCTATGAACTTCATGATACCCGAACTGTTGAATAGGTGGTAGAGTTCCTGGAGGCTTAAAAGCTGTAGGTCACAGGTAAGGCTTGACACTGCAGGTAGCATCTCTGACAGTGAGACAAACAGCTCCATGTACTCCTGATTCAGGGCCAGTGTTGCCACAGAAGTTGAGCCAAAATATTGGGTCAGTGTGGACACTCCAGCTGTACAGACATCTGTGTAGCTAGAATAACAGTAATAACAAAAGTAACATATGTGGGATCAAACCAAGTCAATGTGGATACTACAAGGGGACAACAATGATGATATATTGGACTGTTAAAGGTTGTTTCGCATCAGCAAATGCTATTCAAATAGTTTGAGCATAGCCAGATATCAGTACAGCTATATAGGGTAGCAAGGATTAAGGTTTACCATGTTTACTACACTACAGTGTAAAAGGGGTTAGTTAAAAACAGATTTAACACTGGAAGTAAGAAATCTAAAATCAAATTTTGGGTTACTGTTGTAACTTTAGCAGCCACTCTGCAGAGCTTAAAAAGAAAATAGCATCAGAGATGCCCGTACCCCACAGCCTAGGGAAATATTTTAAACACCATGAGATATAGAAGTACTGTACCATTACAAAGTTCAGGATACTTTCAGAGCACTGTCAGTTATATAAAGGTCCAAACAATGTTTAAATGAAGAAATAATGTTTAAAAGAAAGATAATGCATGTAAACATGAAGTATTAAAACAAGATAATTCAATAACAAAATGACAGCATTAATCAGTAAACTAAAATTCAACACTTTTTATCTACATCTGCATGGCCGAATTATGGTTTAGATGTTTTGAATATTACCATGCATACTGAAGTGGTAATACATTTAATGAATGCTTATGTGTGGTGTTGGAGCAAAATCTGTGGCTCACTTGATGAAATTCTATCTCTTACAATGGGAAGTTATGAAAGTAAAATTCTTAATAAATTCTAATATGACTTTAACAGTGCTTAATCTGCATCAAAAGACAGACCCAAAGGTGCAACAAGATTTTAAAGGTCAAGGTCACTACGACAAGGTCAAAGGTCAAATCAAGGTCACACCATGATGCTGCACACCTACAGCCCCTAACCAATGTCTTTACCAAATATCCACTTCCTACATCTTACAGTTTCCAAGCTATAGTCCGGACAAGAGTTTATAGGTCAAGGTCACTGTGGCAAGGTCAAAGGTCAAATCCTGGTCAGACCATGACGTTGCACACCTACACCCTCAACCAATGTCCCTACCAAGTATCAACTTTCTACACCTTACAGTTTCCAAGATATAGCCCGGACAAGATTTTATAGGTCAAGGTCACTACGGCAAGGTCAAATCAAGGTCATACCATGACAATGCACACCTACACCCCCTAACCAATATCCCTACCAAGTATCAACTTCCTACACCTTACGGTTTCCGAGATATAGCCCAGATAAGATTTTATAGGTCAAGGTCACTATAGCAAGGTCAAAGGTCAAATCAAGGTCAGACCATGACGTTGCACATCTACACCCCCTAACCAATGTCCTTACCAAATATCAACTTCCTACACCTTACGGTTTCCGAGATATAGCCCGGACAAGATTTTATAGGTCAAGGTCACTGCGGCAAGGTCACAGGTCAAATTAAGGTCAGACCATGACGTTGCACATCTACAACCCCTAACCAATGTCCCTACCAAATATCAACTTCCTACACCTTACAGTTTCGGAGATATAGCCCGGACAAGATTTTATAGGTCAAGGTCACTGCGGTAAGGTCAAAGGTCAAATCAAGGTCAGACCATGACGTGCATAACTACACCCCCTAACCAATGTCCCTACCAAGTATCAACTTCCTACACCTTACTGGTTCTGAGATATAGCCCGGACAAGATTTTATAGGTCAAGGTCACTACGGCAAGGTCAAATCAAGGTCAGACCATGACGTTGCACACCTACACCCCCTAACCAATGTCCCTACCAAGTATCAACTTCCTACACCTTACAGTTTCCGAGATATAGCCCGGACAAGATTTTATAGGTCGAGGTCACTACGGCAAGGTCAAAGGTCAAATCAAGGTCAGACCACGACGTTGCACAACTACACCCCCTTACCAATGTCCCTGCCAAGTATCAACTTCCTATACCTTACAGTTTCTGAGATACAGCCCGGACAAACTTTTTCCCGCCGCCCACCCACCCACCCATCCAGACACCATGGGTGAAAACAAGTAAAAATGCCTCATAAGTGATAAAAAAGAGGTGCAAAAATGCATGAGTAACCATATTCATGTACTCAAGGAAAGAAGAAGTGACAACAGTTGCAAATTTTAGGCACTTATGCAAATAATTGGTGGGGGCACCTCCATGAGTTCTCTCTCTCTTTGAATTGTTTTCAACTTCATGCTGGTACATCATAGCCTCTTACAAACATTATGCCCTTGTTAGGGGTATGCTTCCTTAATGCAATATTTGCATGAACTCTAGATGAGGGTGTGTTACCCGTGGCTTTAATAAAGACAATGAACTGTGGTCTATTTAATGTAGTGACCATGAAACTGTTAACCAGAGTTAGGATGTACCCCCTCTACATTTCATTTGGTAGGATAATTGAACAGAACTCACTCCGTCGCATCTGTCTGTGGCAGATCTGCATTTCCAATCCCTGATAAAATCTCCAACCAGGCATCCATGTCTTCATAATCCTCAATACCTTGGATACGGCCAATGTTGCCCAACAGGACTTCCATCTGTGCCTGAAATGCTTTGAATGGATCCTCCATGGCTTCCTGCTGGGCAATCTCCATGACCTACAGACACAAACCAGAAAATCATTCGCAACTTTTTTACAGATCTGCATATTATTTAAACAGGAACTTACTTTGAAATAAGGTTAAACAGGTCCTTACTTCAAATGAGGTCAAATGACTCATCCTAAAGGAAAAACAAGAGGGGCAAAGATGCCCCAAAAGGCGGGTTGCGCAGGCAGCAATAAGGTTAGCGACTGCTGTAATTATATTTAGAAACAAGGAAAGAAATGTTAGGTCACCCAGTTAAGGTGAATGTGTTAGATGTACTAAGAAATGTAAAACTTGTAATCTAGGTTACATAATTGTATCTATGCTATAAACGGACAAATGAAAGGATGGAATTGCACCAATTTCGACAGCAACTTAGCTATGATGGTGATGTATCTCCCTGTCAAGTTTGAATTCGATTGGACATACCGTTTTCCAGTTAGAGTCCGCAAACTAAAATTTTTGATGGACAGACAAATGGACAAAACACAGACAAACGAACAGACAGAACTACACCAATTTTGATAGGAACCTAGCTGTGATGGTGATCTATCTCCCTGTCAAGTTTGAATTCGATAGGACAAACCGTTTTTGAGTTAGAATCTGGAAACAGAAATGTGGACGGACAGACAAATGGACGGAATTACAACAATTTCGAAAGGAACCTAGCTATGAGGGTGATCTATTTCTCTGTCAAGTTTGAATTCGATTGGACAAACCGTTTGCGAGTTAGAGTCCGGAAACAGAACTGTTGACGGACAGACAAATGTACAAAAAACAGACAAACGAAAGGACGAAATTACACCAATTTTGAAAGGAACCTAGCTATGATGGTGATCTATCTCCCTCTCAAGTTTGAATTTGATTGGTCAAACCGTTTTCGAGTTAGAGTCCGGACACAGAAATGTTGACGGACAAACGGACAAAAAACGAACACACGGAATTACACCAATTTCGAAAGGAACCTAGCTATGATGGTGATCTATCTCCCTGTCAAGTTTGAATTTGATTGAACACACCGTTTTTGAGTTAGAGTCCGGAAACGGAAATTTTGACGGACAGAAAAACAGACAAAAAACGGACAATCGAACAGATGGAATTACACCAATTTCGAAAGGAACCTAGTTATGATGGTGACCAATCGCCCTGTCAAGTTTGAATTCGATTGGACAAACTGTTTTCGAGTTACAGTACGGAAATGGAAAATTTGACGGACAAACAACAGACAAACAAACGGACAGAATTACACCAATTTCGAAAGGAACCTAGCTGCTATGGTGATCTATCTCCCTGTCATGATTGAATTCGATGGGACAAAGAGTTTTCGAGTTTGAGTCCAGAAACAAAAATGTGGACAGACAGACGGACGTCGGACACATCAATCTAATAGGTCGATTGCTTACATGCAACCCGCCTAAAAAATCAGCAAAATGCAAGGCTTTTAAGATTTACACTTTTCTCCCTCTTTGTATATTCTCCACCTCTCACCCAACAACCAGTGTCTATTTTATTTTTTTTCAAATATAGCTTTTATTACAAAAAAAAGGACTCCCGTGAAACACTGGTGGCCCTCCAACACATCTTCTACTGAGAACACTGACACTACTGAATTGCAGGTTAGTGCATAAACTCGTGAGATATCGTGCATTCCACACTCTAGAAGCAACACTGCACTAGTGTCGAGTCACCACTGAAACTCATGACTCTGGTTATTCCGTTAAAATTAAACAGAAACCAAGGTTCAAGATGTTCTGCAAGAGATCAAATGAATGGCCTAAAAATTCATAAACTTTATTATACTTATACATAATTTAAATACAATACACACTTAAAAATTTCTCATACTGTGGTTATTTTACATTGCTTAAGGGGCGATTACATTTTTCCATTTGAAGGGAACTAAATGTGAGTGCACAAGTTGGAAAAGGGCAGATGTAAACACATGATACAAATAGTGTTCAATTATTCTTTTTGTATATTGTAGTCTGTTTTCTGCTATACGTTATTATGGCACAATGAATAAACAGCTACACATGGTTGTTCTTACAATACATTTTAAAGAGAATTTCATCACTGTTCTCAGAATAATGAGAAACTTTACCTTTTGCAGGAAGGTGTTGAACTCTATGAGGTCCAGTAAGATCTCCATCACGTTGTCTCCATTAAATGATGCATTACACAGCTCTGCCTGGAGGTGGTTTGGATCGGTGAGTGACTCGGTATCTACCCTCTCTTCAAATGCTGTGGTATTACATACCAGCTTCTGCCAAGCTTCGGCATTATCAAACTGCATAAACTGAAATGAAAATCAATAACTCAATCAACTGATAAATCAGCCATCAAATACTGCAGCAGTGTAAAACCCCAGCTTCTGCCAGGCTTCAACACTATCAAATAGCCTAAACTGAAGGATATAAAGTGGCTCAATCAATCGATCAGTCAATCAATCAACCAAAGTCTCACCATTGTCAATCAACCAATCAATATGGATCAATCAAGATGGATCAATGAATCAATCAAGATGAATGAATGAATCAATCAATCAATCAATAGTAGGAAAAGCACAATACTTGCAAAAGTAATTACTTTTATGTATGTTTCTATTTTTAAGGTTTGCACATGTGCCTTGCAATTATACAGTCAGAGAAAATGAATGAAGATGATGCATTAGGGGTTCAACTGTTATTTAACAACAATAATTTCATTCACCAGGGTTGGGTCCATGGAGATTTTGAGCAGGTCATCAATGGATGCCTCTGACAACATAGTAGACAGTCTTGCCCTGACTTCAGCCTCATTGGGGATCAGTTCAGACAAAGCCACGGTGCTGCCATCTGTGAAAATCAGAATATGTAATAAAATGTACATTATAAGTAAATCTGGAAAAGTGTGTCAACCGGAAAAAGCAGTCAATGACCAATTCAAAGCCATCTATTTTTAACAGAGGAAAGATTACTCAAAATGGCAGTCCATAATTCACTCTTTTACATGAAACAGGGAAAACACTTATTTTACAACACATTCTTATTATGGGTAATCATAACTTTTACACAAGAAGTTCCAAATTTTTTTTTACTTTGTCCTACATCATGCACACATAAATATATGCTGTGTAAAGATCCTTGTGACTGACAAGAACAACACTACTTAAATAAAAAACACTGCCTTCCCAGAGGCAAATAAATCCTGTCCCTGAATTATTTCACGCCATAAGATTTTAAAACGATCCAAATAAGTTACCAGCAATAACAAAACAGACATATATATTATTGAAAGCCCATGTGACAATGACTCACTTCTGAAGTATTTTACACTGTAAGTTAGTGGTCGGACCAGTTATGAAAATAAAAACCGGTTTTGGGGGCTTTGAAACCGAACGAAATCCGGGATTTCGAAAGTGTACAGATATATGATAAAAAGTTTTATGCAAGCGTACATGAGCTATATTATCCATAGGAAATATGGATTCGTGAGATATTTTGAAGTTTGTAAACTTCATTTACCATGAATACAAAGCGAAAATGTAAGTTTTCCTCAAATGTATATGCTCTATATTGTTTTGATGAAATATTAACCAGTAGAAAGCCTAATATGATGATGTTTTCAATTACCGGTACTTAAATATTCTTTGCGGATTTTGTCATTTCTACCTAAATGAAACAAAATGCGGTATACCGGTTTACCGTTCACACCAATACTGTAAGTAACCAGATGATAAACTGATTGCAACCCACATGTAAGTATTTATCTAAATACTAACATCCTTCCTAAATTGATGTATTATCCCACTGTAAAGGTATTCTATACTGTAAACCAAGTTAATAACTTGATAGTCCTTTTGAATCCCTTGGACCCCCTTGGCCTAGTGGGTTAGCAGGTGTGTCATCTAATCACAGGCTGTCACCTGTGCGTGAAGTGTCCCAATAAGACCTTGGCTGTTGAACAGGATATAAAACTTTGACTATGTTGAATTAGCCACTTCACAGGTGTGTCATCTAATCACAGGCTGTCACCTGTGCGTGAAGTGTCCCAATAAGACCTTGGCTGTTGAACAGGATATAAAACTTTGACTATGTTGAATTAGTCATAATTATAGTTTCCACACATGTCAACATATACATTGATCATACAGTTATAACTGCACTGGTGCTGTTTGATCCTGCTGTTAAGTAAGTAAGTAAGTAAGAAACACTTATATAGCGCCGAATTTGATGTTAAGGTATTCTACGCTGTAACCAAATTAAAAATCTAGAATAGAATACAATAGGATAGAACAGAATAGAAACATTAGTATGGCACAAAATTAATACAGCATCCTCTAATGTGCTACAGATCAAAAAAGGGAAAGTCCAGGGAGGTATAAGGTCGGGATCCAAATTAGCGCCCACTGGGGAAATGTACTATGGTGGCGGATATGCTAGTCTAAACAAATGGGTTTTTAGCTGGCTTCCGAAACCTGTTATTGTGTGCTGTGATCGAACTAATTGTGGAAGTCTGTTCCCAAAACATAATCTAGAGACCAAACCTAGTTAATTACTGACAAAATGTTCACTAAATATGTAAAAGTATTCATGAAATACTGACTTCCGAGAAGTTGTTCCAGCCTGCCATTGAGATATCCCATGGTATAGACCATTGCAGACAGAAGACCCGGAGGTCCCAGTCTCATGCCACTCAGTGCCCGCAGATTCTCAGTGGTTCTACAAAGTACAAAGCAAAGCAAGCTGCATTTTGTACATCTCGATCCTTTAAATCAAATAAAGCTGAACTTTGTAAATCTCAATGCCTTAAATCAAACCAAGCTACACTTTGTACATCCTTGATCATTTAAATCAAACCAAGCTGCACTTTGTACATCTCGATCCTTTAAATCAAACCAAGCTGCACTTTGTACATCTCGATCCTTTAAATCAAACCAAGCTGCACTTTGTACATCTCGATCCTTTAAATCAAACCATGCTGAATTTTGTGCATCTTCATCCTTAAACTCAAATAAAGATGCGCAAAGTGCATCTCGATCCTTTAAATCAAACCAAGCTATATTTTGTACAGCTCAACCCTTTAAATTCTGGACATTTTTTTATTGGAAACAAAACGTGTACAGGGTAGTATGAATGTGGTAGGATAATAAAAATTCATGAAATACACGAGGTATTTTAATTAGTAGAAAAGTGCAGAAAATAATAACTTTGGGAATAACAAAATGTTTTTTTTAAATAAAATATTACACAAGTGGAACATTGACCAGGAATAAATTTGAACTCTTTCAGTAAATAAGTTTGGACAGTGAAATATGATTCCTAGTGAAATTTTAAATCTATACTAATCTCTTAAGAAACTCGTCTGTTACCTCTGCTGAATTTCTTGAAATTTTAAAATTTAGGATATTTTCTTCCAATGACAATTATGATTACTTGAACAAGAGAAGATCAAAGTTAATTTTTAATGTTGGTGTTAAAAGATACTGCAAAGCAAAATTTAGATGATAGAATTTCCACTGTATTGATTTCAATTTGAAAACAAGCAATCAGTGACCGATAGAATCGGTCATATCTCTTGAGTTGGCACTTCAATGATTGAGAAGTCACACAAGCAAAACAAGCAATCAGTAACGAAGATATTGATTACATATATAGGTCACTGATCTAGGGTTGGAGTTAAGATGGCTGCTGTGACTAATGTACTTTACCACTTGTTATGGAAGTGCTGATTATGATGATTGATGAAAATTTAACTTAAAATATGCAAAATAAGATTACTAAGATAAAGACCTGGCAAAGCCTCAATATGAACAAACTACACTGACTTGGTGAAAATGGACTTTTATGCACTGAAATGAGAATAGAAATAGGATTTTTACACTATTTTGAATGCATTTTACAGTAGTTTGCGATCACTTTTGTTTCAGAAAAAATGCTTGTATATTTGCTAAAATTGCTTGTATATTTGTTAAGATATCTCATGAAGTGTTGTGTATTAATATACTCTTTACTATGAAAAACTTACTTGTGTATTCACACAAGTGAGGTCAATCCAAAGTATAATTACTCACAACGACAAACTGGAAGCCAGCTGTGCCTGGTTGAGGGCCTCCAGGAATGCCATAAGGTCTGCCTCTGTGACATTACTCAGGGTCTGAGTGAGGTCATCCAGGTCAGTGAGTACACGGCTGATTTCTGAGAGATTTTCTACAATCTGGTCCCACCCTTTGGGCTCTGGGTTCAGTGACGTGCTTGACTGCAACTGCAGGAGGTATGCAATATCATAAATGTCATTCCACTCAAAGCCAGCTTCTGTTAGGGAGTCCCACCTAGTGAATACATTGAAAACACATTGACAGGTATAGCTAACTCCTGTCAATTGGTGCAATGATTACCAGTTTTAATCAATGTTATGACAATTCTGGAAGACAATTTATCCAATACCCTTAATACATGCACAGCATCAGTATGATTTTTGTAACTGTGGTTCAATAATATCAATCAGGCTTACCAGTCAGATGGGTCCTGAGCACACAGAATGTCAGACACTTTCTGGAGGTCCCAGTATGGTTTGTAGCTCAAGTCATACTCTGCAGCAGTCTGCTTCAGAACCATCTCCAATGTGTTCACATCACACACAACTGCCATCAGTTCTAGAATAACATCAAAAGAATGTTTGGTGCTTCTGCATTAAAATCTGAGAATTTGTTCAAAGTTTTTTAGAGAAAAGTATTTTCTGATTTCTTTTAAAATTGCAAATTTAATAAGTAAATTAAATTTTTACAAGTTCATACCCCATCCAATTGTCCATTGGATAAGATGTATTAATGCAATAAAATTGCAAATTTAATATGTAAATTAAATTTTTATAAGTTAATACCCTGTCCAAAGGACACACAAGACCCTCTCAACAGACCCTGTTATCAGCTTACTTGGGGTCTAAATAGGTTTAGACAACAGAAAAGATGCTATGACGTCACTCTTTCTAGACAGGAAGGAAGTATAATGTGCCCCCTGGCCAATGCATAATACTGGACTGGCCTGGCCGGTGGAAACACAGGACGGCCATTTTCTATCGTTTGGATAGGATGTATTAATGCAATAAAATGTATATTTCTATGACATTTTAATTTTATGGTGTGAACTGTTGCATATGCTAACTTACGTGGAAAGTTACAATTAATTAGCAGCCTACCAGTTCTGTTCTGTAGCTGCCCGATGGTGTCAAAGAAGATCTCAGCCTCAGTCTGTGCAGCGAGGGAAGAACTCAGGCGAGTTGTAAGCAATGAGAGTCTCGTGTACCACTCAGTCAGTAGAGAGTTGTCTGTAAACAGGTCTCCAAGTGTGGCACCACTGTCTGTAAGATGCGTAAAGAAAGGCAATAATAGAGGGGCTTAGTGTTACGTTTTTGGCTATTAAAACGTAAACACAAACTTATTTACATCAGCAGTAGATGTGCATCAGGTGATATTTAGCGTTTTAGGGGTTAATTACGTTACATTTTGTATGTAAAGAATGACTTCCTTACGTTCACTCACCCCTATCTATTTTATTTAAAAACCACATGTTACAAATAAATATATCACAGCCACATATGCAGATAAATATGTACACCACATTTTGGTTAAGAGTTAGTTCACTATATTTTGCCATATAAATACCAGAGGTATATTTACAAAGCATGCTTCTTTTGTTGTTCACCAAATAAACAACGTGGGTCTGCATTCCTTTCTATGGACCTATTGCTAAACCCTTAAATGACAAACACATCCACTTCAAATGCAACATATCTCTTGATATCAAACGCATCACTAAACCTCCCTATTATTTAATGTTATTAAGTTATCTACCTACTGGATGCCCACTGGGCATCAGCAAGTAACTTTCTCACTTAAAAACCAATGCCAAGATTTGAACTGGTGATTTTACATGATTCAATAGTGATATTTATTTTTGCACCGAAACACTTACAAAAGTAATAGAACAACATATTCTGTTGATCCAGTTTATATTAAATCCATTTGGAGTATGTTTTTCAAGTTCATTCAAACTCAGTGTTATGATGGACTAGGAGGGAATAGTTTGCTTGAGTTACACGAGACCAGATCCCTTCATCTGAACTGCAGATAGATATTTTAGTTCTTCAAATTATTTTACAAAACTGGCTTGAGAAAAGCCAATCCATTTGTATTTCATCAGGTAGTTCTTATTTAAAAAACTCATGTCAATTTGAACCTAGGCATGTTCAGGTGAAGTATTACTGTACCCCTGATGATGACCACTTACCTCTGAACATCTCCAGTTGATGCAGTACGGCTTCCGTGGCAATCTCTATCATATTGATTTCATACCAGTTGTGAGTAGGCAAATCTTTCAGGAAGTCAAAGCCAAAACTCTCCAATGTTGCAGTTGCCTGTATTTGCATGATGTACTCAACAAAGGCCCACAAACGTTCTGTTGAAAACAGCTGGGTCAACTCATCACTGGGGTTTGTAACGCCCATCAGGCGATCAATAACCCCCTTCCAACTGTCAAAGTTTTCAGCATATTCAGTCCAGTTGAATATACTGTATGTCATGCTACTGGGATCAATTGCCTGTAAAGAAATAAGAAGTTACAAAATTTCTGGTTTTGCAGTCACTTTCAGTCATATCAGGACAGGGCCTTGCAGTGCATGCTATTGTACACACTATCCCACATGTAAGCTTCTTCATGTTTTGGGAAGTTTATATGACGACTAAATGCAGGACATAAGTGCAAACTTGAGCTTATGGTTAATAACTTTGTCATGAACAGAATTTATGATTAACATTTACATTGAAGAAGTTTGGAAAAGGTTACACACAGATGGCACTTTCCTATCATATATCATGGTAATGTTTACTTATAAATTATTTTAAAATAGCTATAATGACCATGTTTTATTAACGTACCTTAAACCTTTTGTTACTGGTAAACATGGCTCCCAAGATTTTATATTCTATGTAATCAATTAGATCGGCACCTATTATACGCTTTTCATGAGTATGCCAATTAAAAAAAATTTCTACTTCATACATCATTCGGTTCAGCCACTTCTCTCCACTCATTCAGCAAGAACCTCAAAATCTATCTCTTTACACAAGCATATCCACCCTAATTTCTGCTTTTCCCAGTTTCTCTCTATGGCACTGACCCTTGCTATGTCTCAGGTTAATGATTATAGTTTTCTGCTAGAGTGCGCCTAGAGTCTGTTTTTAGATGGAGATTAAGCACTATAGAGTTACTATAAAGTTACTTAAGTTACTATAAGAATTAGAAACATACCTGATTTTTAAATGCATTTCTAGTCATCTGTTTACTGGGGAAAGTTTGAGTATTTCAGTTAAATTTGTTTTCAAAACTCTGATACTCACCTGCATGAAGAGCGATTCCAGTTCATCATAATTGATGTACTCTTGAATTGTGGGCCACAATGCATCATAATCCAGGCTACACAGGAGGTTGATCAGTTCATCTGCACTGTCATTGATACTGTCGGGTAGCTCAGCAGTGATATTAGGGTGACAGTAAGTGCTATCAAGTACTCCTGTGTTCGCAGCCATAACCAGCTGAAACCATAGGCAAAGGGTGTTTGATTTAGACTTGACAATAGAACAACATCCTTCATATCTATGGCATTTTTTGTTTTGGTTCTAGTTATGGTTGAGTCACACAAATATAACATATTCTGATGTCAGGTGCTCATGCCACTTACACCCAAATCAGATGTATACCGATTGTATGTAATACTCTACAGAATCTTCTGTATAAAATGTGTTTTTGAGACAATTTGCCATATCCTCAGGTTATCTTAATTGGCAGCTTTTGCCCAATACAAGGATATAAGATAAACATTTACAGTTACTTTTGTTTGTTTTTTTACTGATCAAAGTCAAGGACAAAACAAATAACTCCTGTTCTTGCACTATAATTCAAGCACCTGTTTACATGACGTAACTTACTACACTTACGATGCTCTGGAGATTTCAGCCGAATACAGTGGCATTCATTTTTAGTCTGAAGTAATTTTAATGATTACTTGGTTTGCATAATTTAGAGATTCATCCCAAGAGGCAAAGAATTATGTCAATGAATTTCTTGGATATAAAACAAGGAAAAAAACTTCAGCTGGCTGTGAAAACAAGACTCACCTCTAGTACAGCATAGGTTGGTATAGGGGAGGTCAATAGAGCAGCTAACACATCTGGTTCCAAGTCAAAAGTGGCCTCTAATACAGTCTCAAGCTCATCAATATTGCCTACTAGTGATCCCAGTGTTAGCTCACCTAAGTGAAAGTAGAAATGACAAAACAATAAAACAAGTACTGAGCCTTTAGCTTGCTAAAAGATTGGTAAGAAAGATTGCTCGCTGGTTTTTCATAAAACTATTCCAGAGCAGACAATATTTATACAGGCAATATGTTAAAACAGATATTCCAGTAAATATATTTTCATTTATTGATCAGAATGTAAAGTTCAAAGAATAATCCTTTAAAACAGGAGCACTCAGAGTATACCTCCACAAAGGCACAAAATAATAAGTAAATAGCAAAATTGGGATTCTTTATTTTGTATATAGACAGTGATCCAGATCACTGTCCAAATTTAATGGGATCCATGTTGGACCAAGACCCATCTAATCCTGCTAAGAAACAAACAAACAAACTGTCACGAAAATAATACCTGCTTGGCAGAGTTAATAATGCCTAACTTGAAGCTGAACTAGATTATTTCAAGTGAATGAATCTGGTTTTGTAAACTAAATGTTTCACAATGTTTAACTTCATGTTTTAATACTATAACAGAACATGTAATGGAACAGACCCAGCACTTTCTATATGAATGGGTTAACAGACCCAGCTCTTATTCATTTGACTACATCACCACTACAACTACTTTGATACTTTTGTCATAATAATCACAAAAAGGTAAACAATTCTGTTGTATCAATACTTTTGGTCAAAAAACATAAATCAAGCAAATATTATAACTTTTTATTGAGTGTAAAATCTTTATTATTATCACTCACCAGGTGTTGACTGCTCCAGTCTTTCTGCAAGTGTCTTCATGACGATATCCATGAGTCGGAGCAAAGAGTTGGTACTGTCATCCTGATACATTGGCCCAAGGCTCGCAGCCGTTATCTTCAGGCTCTCATAAACAAAGTCCAACACGTCTTCTATTGTGGTAAAGTTAGCATAAAAGTCCTCTATATTGAATCCTCCAGCTGAAGACAAAGTGTTTAGGAGTTCATCTGCATTGTCGAATGAGGATATATCCAATGACAGGAACTGACCAATGGTCTGGTTGAAGAATAACAAGTCTTTTATGTTGGTCAAAGCACTGACGTCCATGATAAACTGAGTGAAACGAGCAACAATATCCTCTATAGCCAGATCTTCTGCTGTAGGATTGGTTATCTAAAATAAACACAATTCATCAAGTGAGTTTCAGGCAATCAGATTGCAGTATTTGCGAGCAATATGACGTGATATTGCCCTTTTGAGTAAAAAATATGACTCCGATGCCCTTTTCGTCTTGGAATGTAAACAAACTACGTAGCTATTGTTTACTGCATACGTCATTGTTACGTCACATAATGCCGTTGTTCAGCTGAAAACAAAAATTTGGGGGTGTGTGTGTGTGTGTGTGTCTGTGCAGAACAACAAGTGAAGGGTGGGGGAGGGGCTGATTTTCTTCAGTTTCTTTCTAGAAGAACTGCGTAGTGAATGACGTAAATGGAATATTGGTTTGTGACATCACATTTTATTGTATACTTAGCCAAAAAATGAAACACAATATATATCTGGTAATTTATTCTTTATAAAACTTGTGTTTCTTATTTGGTGTATTATATAATTTATATTCAAAGAGACTTTTCAAAAACATTTTCCTCTCTTCTAAACTAAATATAGTGAACATACGAGACTATTTACAGCAATACAAACTGAAAGGTAGGAGATTTTGTAAAGCCAGTTGCATGGTATTCTGTATACAATCAAGAAATTGTAACATGAAAAAACGTCTAGATTATGTCCTAAATAAGTGAGAGGATATGGCAGCAGAAATTTCTTTTGATTTCCATATATACGACGTATGTGTATTTTAAACAACATACCTATTTGTAGCACAACATTAAGATATCCCAACTTCAGAAACAGTGGAGCCTATTGTTGACTGCTATCTGCTAAGATAGACTGACCCTCTAAAATCTTACAAATAACCCTGACTCATCCTGCTGGGGAATTTGGAATTATTTACAAGATGACAGCACCCAGTGTAGAGAATTCTGTAACTTATGAACACATATAAGCACATGGCTCTCACCTCTATTGTTTTTTTTTCAATCAATTTAACTGCAACCTGTAGAATTCACTAAGGGCATATCCTGATATAGCCTTTGTTACTGAAGGAAACATACAACCCCAATTGTGAACTTGTATTATTTATACTCAGCGCAATATCTCCATGTACTACAGGCCTCAAAGTGCTATATGGCCCATCTGACTGCATAAGCAGAGTCCAAGCACTCAAGTTACTGACATTCCCCTAACTGAAAGACAGAGGCTCAAGGATGACCATTTATCAACGTCTTTGAGGTTCTTTAGCCTGCCACTAGGGATAGGATCCAATGACAGAGGACCGCTATTTTAAGTGGTCATCCGAGCCACTATGTATCTGCCTGTACCTGGGTTTGAACCCATGTCCTCTGTGTTCCTTGGTGAGTATATTACCCACTAGACCACGTGGCAGATAAAATTTCACTTCCTACTTACCCTGTCAATGAGCCCCATCACTTGGAAGGTATTCTCAAACTCCAGCATCAACAGCGTCGCATTAAGGCCACACGTTCCTTGAACTATTTTGCTGACATCTACAGTGTCTGGGAACACAAAGTACTCCCTCATCATCTCTTCACTGCATAGTAGTGCATCAACTGAGCTGGCATCCAGCATAATCAGGTCCGCTATCTGTATTAATAGAGCAATATTATCACTTATATAGATAGTATAGGATGTGTTAGATTTATTATATACTAGTGCAGCTCTGAAACTAGTATCCAATATCACCAGATTTTGAATCTTCATTAATATTGCAATATTACTGGAAATAGTGAAACAATATCATTATCAATAGCTACACAATTATAGCCGAAAGTGCGCCCAGGAAGATAACATTCTAATCCATCTGCTGTTGTAGCTGAAGTTGAATAATCAATAATCTCAATGATACAATCAAGTTTCTCATGTTGATTCAAAGCTTTGGAATGCCACCTGTATGAAATGTGGCACTACGTGCTGGGACTCGCCTTCCAACTTTTATGGTCGATTATTCATCCATTTTTCTGACCAATAATAGAGCCATAATTGACCACTTTACTGCAAAGTTGGTCATTATTTCATGAAACACTTTCTGGGATGAAGTATAGCTCAATCTAGTAAAAATAATTGTGTTCCAACATTTAAAATCTACCAAAAATACCACCCAACTCCTGTAAATATTGATATAGAAAAAAAACAAACTTGAATTTCATGAAAAATCTGTCAATTCATCACATAAAAATGCCTAAAATATTTGAAAAATTTCAGGTATGAAGGTACATTAGGAAAGGTAAGATTTAAGCTGAATAATTGATTATTAGAAATGTCAGTGACCGACTGCTATTGTACACTATCTCCTTCAAAGGTGAAGACCTATTTGTTCAAAAGAGCTTTTCCACCTGAATACTCCATGGATGCTGAGCATCTTCATAGTTAAGGAACCATATTTCTAAAATGCTATATGCTTTGCTATAATTCATATAAAACTTGTCATCTGGAATTTATTGCGATCTTTGCTATACTAAGTTATAAACCATGTTAAATTCATGCACTTCTTAATACCTTTTTTAACACAGAATATAAGAATAAAAATTGAATTTAAAAGTTAATTTTGGTTTCCATCTACCCACCTTTTCAGTTTTCACTGTAATGCTTTGTAGACTGGGTAAAAGATCAGGTGTTTCACTGAACACAGTCTGCAGTAACTGATTCCACTGCTCAGCCCCTCCAAACAAAGTCTGAAGATACAGTGTCCAACTTACTAAAACCACAAGACTAAGAAAACAGTTTATCAATGTTTGATATCAGAAATGGCTTGGTACGTCAGGTATTATAACCATCTTACGGACGTATCAAAAAGAGATATTACAATCGACATCTTGAATGTCACTACACAAAAGGGTGGTTTAACTAAAAAGTATTAGAAGAAGCACCAGAAGCGGACTATATTATGTACTGTTTCCTCTCACACCATCAGATTAATACAGTTTCACCTTTTTTGAGAGTTTTATTAAGCAGTACAACTATAATGAGTTTGACAAAATTCATTTTAAGTTGGTGAATTCCACTTTTAAGACGATTCCACCGGTAATTGTAATCCTGATGCACAAGACATAAACTAAAAATAAAACCCTTGACAAATGTTACAGATAGCCTAATGTACATCAAAAACATGTAACAGGGTTCCCACAGAATTTTGATAACTGGATTTAAGGTCTTTTGAAGGATTTTCAAGGTCAACAACAACAATTCACAAGAATATATTTTAAGGCACGACCTCCTTTACCTCTCCTTATAGCCGTCCGTTCCTCCCACAAAATTCTTTATTGTCACACGATTTTAACATTTTATAGACTCATTACAACAATGCTAGTTAACACATTTAACTAGAGGATCGCTCGCAAAAAAAAAAGATAATGTTTTTGCATAGCAAAAACAAAGCGTCCCGAAAAGGATATAAAGGTGAGTGCTAAAGTATTAAGAAAATGCTTCGTTTCTAGCCTTATACTGTTGTGGCAACCAAAGTCAGCACAGTCTGCTCTATCTAGCACGGTTTTCAAGATATAAGCATTTTTGTGTTTTGAAAAAAATTAAAAATGTCCGCTATATTTGGAGAGACAAAAATATTTTGAAAATTGGCATGGCTACTCTGGAGAGATACCCAGCAGGTCAAAAATTTTGTTGAGTTCGCTCCATATAGCATGGTTTTCGAGATATAAGCATTTTTGTGTTTTGCAAAAACTTTGAAACTTCAAAATGGCCACCATTTTTGGGGAGACAAAAAGTTTTGTCAAGACCACTGCTGCGGTGTGTATCTCCCGCCAAGCATTAAAGCAGAAGAAATAGCTTTTTCGAGATATTCACAATTTTTCATTTTCCTGTGTGAAAGCTCTTCCAAAAGTAGGTGAATGAGCTATTTGAGAAAAATTGGCTATCTGCAATACTATTAAGAGATAATTCACATTTACTCATTTTGAGTAGATGAATAACTAGATTGGGCCAACTCGGCGCCAACATATCCCCAGACAGGTCATCACTCACGCCACAGGTTTTGATCGGGAATTTTTTAAAACATAATTACCCATTATTATATGAACTTCAGCACATCAATCTACTCTGTTTATATCTTCCAAGGAAGATGGTGTATCCCCAGACGCCGAATACATAACTCAAATTATATTTTCAATCTTCCTGCAATGATAACTCTAAACCTATTTTCAAAGTATTTAAATGATTGATGATTGAATGTCCATTCTAAAATAATAATCCCAAAAGAGCATATCTGTTTCTATATTTGTTGACAAATAAAATATTATTTTTAACTCAACTCATCATACTTTTCAATCTTCCTTCAAAGTATTTAAATGATTGATGATTCAATGTCCATTCTAAAATTCATAATCCCAAAAGCGCATATCTGTTTCTATATTTGTTCACAACTAAAATATTATTTAAAAAAAAATTATTTATATTATTATTTTATTATATTATTTTTAGAATTTGCAAATTGTTTTCAGTTATTCATTTCCTCTATACCTATATATGTGGTCCATATATATGCAACCTAAATATGTGACACAATCTCAGTTCTGACTCCCCTTTGTATTATATGTAATGAAGCCCACCACCTCCCACCCCCACCCCTCTCCCCTTCTCCACACCTCTCTCACTATTACACAAGATCTGCAACCCCATTGAGTTCTTTGTTTCTCATCTGATATCATTAAATACCTTTGTTTATTTAGTGTCACTCAATATAGCTGGAGGTCCCAGAGGTGGGTGGGGGGAATCCGGGTGGGGGATGCATAAATGGTAAACAAACAATCTATATAAAAGGGGTACTCAAATACAAAAAGAATTGAGAATTTTAAGTATGTGATTATCAACTGAAATGAGTTCATAACTGTAGGAGCTGTGTCAAAATTAACTGAGGCAAGTTGAATAAAACTGGGCTAGTTGAGGGTTAAAAATCCCCTACTTTTACTACATAAGGATATAATTTCATTAATATTGGGACTTAAAGCTCACTTAAAGTGTCCATTTTGTCTACTTGAATATGTTTAACCAGTTTCATTTTAAAAAGTTAAAAACTCAGCAAGCAGAGGTATAACACACACAAATAAGTTCTTAAAAGACTAAGATAGCCATAACATTATTAATATTAAAAATTTAAATAGACAGGCATTTCCTTTTAAAAATTCAAAGATATCAGCTCTATAACCCACATAGTTTGACAGTTACTGGGCTTTAAAGTGGCATAATGTCCATAAATTGGGTTTCTGTGGGCATTTTACAATTGTTAAAGAGACCTTAGCAATTAAACAACAGATCTGAAACTTTTTGGGGGACATACATAACAAACAAAAATTATATATAATACAGTTTAAGACTTGTCACACTAAGCATTTCCAAATAACAGGGCAAAATACGGAAAAAATGTCCAAAAAGGCACTTGGGCGAGTGTCTATGGCCCTCATACACAGGTTAAATGTCTACTAAAAACCTTGATTTTCGGCATATGTAAAAAGGACATAATAATGCATTCCCAGATGGGATTTCAGCTCCATCAATCACATAGTTTAACAGTCACAGGGCTTAAAGGTGGTTAAAAAGTCCAAATATTGGGTCTCTGTGGGCCTTTTAGAGATCTCGATGTGGCTTTCAAATTAAAGCTTCAGACTTAAAATTTGTTACATACTAAGATTACACATAGAATATGTATCTAATAAAGTTTGAAACTTCTCAGACTTACCATTTCCAAGTTACAGAGCAAAATATGTGAAAAATGTCTTAAAAGGGTCACTCAGGTGGGTGTTTAAGGTCCTCATACACAGGTTAAATGTCTACTTGAAGCCTTGATTTTTGGCACATGTAAAAAGAACATAATAATGTATTCCCAGATGAGATTTCAGCTCTATCAGTCACATAGTTTAACAGTCACAGGCCTTAAAATTGGCAAAAAGTCCAAATACTGGGTCTTTATGGGGCCTTCTAGAGACCTAAATGTGGCCTTCAAATTAAAGCCTCAGACTTAAAATTTGTCACATACTAAGATTACACATAGAATATGCATCTAATACAGTTTGAAACTTCTTAGACTTACCATTTCCAAGTTACAGGGCAAAATATGTGAAAAATGTCTAAAAATGGTCACTCGGGTGGGGATTTATGGTCCTCATACACAGGTTAAATGTCTTCTTAAAGCCTTAATTTTTGGCACATATATAAATAACATACTAATATCTTCCCAGATAGGATTTGAGCTCTATCAGTCACATAGTTTGACAGTCACAGGGCTTAAAAGTAGCAAAAAGTCCAAATATTGGGTCTTTGGGAGCCTTTTAGAGACCTCAATTTGACCTTCAAAATTAAAGCTTCAGACTTAAAATCTGTTACATACTAAGATTACACACAGAATATATATCTAATACAGTTTGAAACTTCTCAGACTTACCATTTCCAAGTTACAGGGAAAAAGATGTGAAAAATGTCTTATAAGGGTCACTCGGGTGGGTGTTTATGGTCCTGATACACAGGTTAACTGTCTATTAAAGGCCTAAATGTTGGGGCACATATAAGAAAACACATAGATATATTCCCAGATGATATTTAACTTAGATGAGAGACATAGTTTGAAAGCTACAGTGCTTGAAAGTGGCAAAAAGTGCATAAATTGGGTCTCTGTGGGCACTTTTGAGACCTTAAGTCGACCCCTTTGGGTAAACCTACAGCCCTAAAATTTTCTACAGACAAGGATTACATATCAAAGTTATACCTAGCGCAGTTTGAGACTCATCAGAATTATCACTTCCAAATTATAGGGCAAAATATGTGAAAAGTATAGCAAAAAATCCCCAAGTGGGGGTATTTATGGGCCTCAAACACAATTTTCTCCTCAACTTAAAGTCGTGATTTTCGGCACATGTACTAAGAACATATTAATGTGTTGTCAGGTAAAATTTCAGCCAGCTGAGCATCATAGTTTGTGACCTACAGGGCTCTAAGTGGCCAAAAGTCCAATTTCTGACCTTAAGGTGGCCATAAGTTCTTTTTTACTGGGAGTTTAAGGTCACCTTAAAATAGGGATCTTCCTTTGGGCACCCTTAACATGTGTACCAAGTTTGAAAAAAAAATATTAATTTGTTTTTGAGTTATCGCGTCCACAAGGAAATTTCTACGGCGGCGGCGGCGGCGGCGGCGGCGGCGGCGGCGGCGGCGGCGGCGGCGCGACGGACCTGAATCCAATATATCCCCGACTTTCGTCTGGGGATATAATAATATTTTAACATAAACTTTGTTCAAACTAGACAGTGAGTCTGCCATAGCTGTAAAACTAGATGATGCACATGCAAAAGTTGGGCAATAACAAATTCAAGGACTTTTCAAGGATTTTACTCAATTTTGGCCAAATTCAAGGACTTTCAAGGCCTTGAAAATAAAGCAATTTTTCAAGGATTTTCAAGGATGTGGGAACCCTGTGTAAGACTACTTTTGTAATACGAATACTTTATGATGAAAAATATTTGTTTTCCAAATATGCAGTAGCAACTTGTACAGGCTAACACAGACCATTAAACTAACAAATTATTCTCACCTGTATGTCCACTGTACCATCTCCATTTGGTCTGAGCTTCATCAGCATGTCATTCAGGTACTGTACAATGGCATCGATGGCCTTCATGTAGTCTTCTAACATTTCACCAGCCTCTGTACCATACAAGGGAGCCAGACCAGCCATGAAAGCAGGTAACAGGGTATCTATATTCTCTGCACTGATGTTTGTGTACAGTGAGGCTATAAGATTCTCCAGCTCAGCCTGGCTGAATTCAGGCAACAAGGAGTCCATGTTAAATTGTGACATCAAACTCTCCACATTAATACCAAGCTCAGTCAACGTTTCAGAAAGCTGGGCCCAGTTCAGCTGTGCAGCCAAAGTACTGTTGATACCACTGGTAGCCATGTTGGAGGTGCTATTCGTAAACCCTGCCAGGGCAAGGATTTCTGCCAGACCCACCTTACTGGCAAGTTCCTCCTGCATGACCTCCCAAACAGAAGAGTTAAGGTTGCACACAAATGTTCTGACATTTTCCGCTACCTGGTCTTCAGTAATGGCAAAAATTTCTTTGTAGTAACTTAATGGCTGGCTGCAGAGCTCTTCCGAAGACATGGCCTGAAGCTGTAGTAACATCATTGGGTTGGAGAATGGGACACTTAATATCGACCCTAAGGCTTCATTGGAGTAGCCTAGGCTGGCATTTAGTAGAGCCAGAACTTCAGGACTGTCAGAGAAGACATCAAAGAGAGTAAGGTCAGGTTTGGTGAGCAGTGCAATCTGTTCATTAATGGACTTAGCAATCTCATTCATGGCAGCAGCCAGATCAGTGAGGATACCAGACTCATCACCCAGCACAGTGTACAGAAGCTGTATAACCCATTGGTAGCTACAACAGAAATAATAACACTATTCAAAAGTAATAAACTATGCTATTTACGTTGAAGTATTTCATTTGATGTAATGATTTAAGACAACAATTAACATTTAAATGAGCATTTAAAGCTTGCCCAGTTATCTGGAAATGCCAGTTATTTTGATATATTTTTCTTTGTGTTTCAACACACTTTATTTCAACCACTGTCATGTTTGAATAACTTGCTATGTAAAACTATTTGCAACTTCAAAAATCTTGCAACTTCAAAATAATGGCTGCTTTAAACGAGTGCCTTACTCCTAGTACTACCTATATGGCAGCCCTATTTCTAAAACTCTTACTTATCAATAGAGGCAATGTCTTGCTCAGTCATGTCTCCTGCCAGTATTGTTGAAAGCCAGAAGGATGCATTTTGCCAAATGGGTGTCCCGAACTCCGTGGGTGGGGAAGTTACCACTCTGGTTAAGTGGTTGATGGCTGCATCCACGTGAATGTAAAACAGCGTCCAGTTTATTGGGTTGGGGTTCACAGACTGAAAAAATAGTGGCAATACTGGTCAATAAATGTTCTTCACTTGTAAAGTAAGAAGTATTTACTAACTTAAAGATAATATGATTATTGATAGTCATGTCAACATGCATCGATTTATTCATGTAAAGTCAAACTCCTAGAAATCTAGTAAGTGTTAAGTGAAGATGTACATCAGGTTCTATGAGGCCCTTATCCATTGATATTTATTCTGTTTCCTGGTATTGCTTGTTTTTAAGTAAAAGCATTGTCTGGTGCCTTTGGGATTCGCATATATCAGGATTGATAGAACAATAAACAGTTTTATAACCATACCTGTTGCATGATGTATTCCATATCAAACTCTGTATTGATCTCAGACTGAAGAGCCACAAAGTCCACCTGACAGAACCTGTCTCTAAGGGCCTCCACGCTGACCTCTGACCCCTGCCAGCCTGCGGGGGCTGGGAAGTAGTCCTGGATGTCAGTCAGTGGGTGGCAGATGGTCACTAACACTTCTGTGGCATTGGGGTTGCTTAGCAATGCGGAAAACTGAAAAGTTTACAAAACCGTACAGAGCTGAGAAGAAAACAAAGTATTTTTGATGAAATGTTTGAAATGAGAGAAGTTTAACTTTGTTCCATGAAAGGCAGCTGCCTGGGAGAAAGTCTGCATGAATATTGTGGTCAAATTCTCTACACTGCACACAAACTTGGCTGTGATTTGAGCAAAGACTATTACATTAGGAAGACTGTGTTAACCACAAAAATATCTCAAGCACTCTTACTTCTCTTAAAAGGTCTTAGAATACAAATTTATGTCGCAATTTAACTGCAAAACTGAGGGTATATTTTTCTGTCCAAGTCGGCTAAAATACTTACTTGTGAACGAAATATACAAAAGTTACTTCTAATGTTTTCAAGGAAAAAAAAATTTTTTTTTACTTTCATGGAGATGCTGTATTTGAATATTGAACACACTTCACAAACTACTTCAAATCTTCAAATGTTTGAAGAAAACAATTTTTTAACTTTCATGAAGATTATATAATTGTATTTAAATATTGAGCACACTTCATAACATCTTTTTGTTCATGATCAACATTACAAGGACAAAGTTACATGTTCAATACTTTATGGTATGATGGTAGAGACAGCTTACCCCTGGTGTAGGATTGTTACCGACTCTGACAAACAGCTCAAACACATAAGGAAACTCCTCCATCATGGTGGCAAGCTTGGCTAGCTCAGGGGATGAGGGAAACATGTCAGCAAGGGAGCTGTTACCTGCAAGAAAATAGTCTTATTATCCACTGTGATCTGTGTTTGCTATCAAGGATAAGTTTTGCTGTTTTTGTACATACAATGGCCAATTTCTTTTAGCATTAATCAATTTAAAAGATATCTTTACAGCACTTCTGGTTGTGTTGCATTCAAAATCATGTAGAAATGACAGAGAAATTATTAGTTAATAGTAGATTGGATATTCACAGGTGCCCCTAACTAAAGGTATTTTTGTGAGACTTTTTAGCAAATTCTAAGTACTATTAAATATGGACTTATTTTACTTATTACTGAAGGCGAGTGTCGGACAATAAAAGTTAATGCAAAAAAGGAGCCAAAGAACCAAATTACATAAAAGTATGTGGAAAGATAAACAACCCTAGATGGCAAAGGATTTTACTTGGCTACCATGTTAGTAGCAATACTAAGTGAGTCTTAAAATTTTAACTTTGAACATGCTCACTTTACTTGAGGGAGGGGTTTCATATCTCAAAGCTGTAGGACCAATAATAAATGACTTATAAGCAGATTTAAGGTTGGCTATCCTTGTTTGAATTTGAATGAGGTGGTCCAAGGTAAACGTGACTACATAAAAAAATTCCAAGGTCATGATTTTTCATAGGTCAGTTTTGCATTCCACACCTCTAAGGGAGTTATCAGCACTATCCCAAACCTCTAGGACCAATAATAAGTGAGATTGTAACAAATTTTATTGTAATTTAACTTTTTGTAAGTTAAATACTTACCTTATCCTCACAAATGCTTACTTGGTTTTGTGGAGGCAAAACGCGGCGACCAACAAGAATATTTAAAATTATTCTTGTTAGAGAGGTGAACCCCGTAGTTAGTGATAGGTGCGCATGCGCACAACACATTGTCGGTTGGACTTTGTCGAGAGATCCTCATTTAATTTTTGGTCCCCTATGAAAACAAACTTCTGAGGGGAGGAAGGGTGGGTCTGTCCTTGTGAGGATAAGGTAAGTATTTAACTTACAAAAAGTTAAATTACAATAAAATTTGTTACATTTTATTGCGTAAAATAGCCTTACCTTATCCTCACAAATGCTTGATTCCAACCATAACAGGAGGAGGGGTTTGTTTTGTAACCTCCCTGTTAATAGATTATGGGGTTCACCATGGAAGCATTTGATAGAGAGGATAAGATAAGCTTAAGTATGCTACAACAGAATTTTCCATTACTGTAAAATATCTGTAAAGATAAGTAATGATAGGTAACCTCATGAATATTCATGATGTACTGTTGTAGTTGACACTTGCCCCATGTAGCATAAAGTTGTCCTATATCTAAACCATCACCCATAACTGTGTGGTGGGGAATGGCTTCCTGGGTCCCTCGAGCTGGGAGCTGCCATCCAGCAAGAAGGCACCCCAAGCTGGCTTCTGTGATTTACAAAATACAGTCATGAGGCCATCTGCCACAGAAGAAGACATATGTCCATACAAGAAACTGGTATGGAAGGAAGAGTAAAGTATGTAAGCCATATGAAATACTCAAGAACATACTCAAAGCAATCACATGCTGAGCAGAAACCACTGGGCCTAACTGTAATCTGTTTGGTCTGTGGACTGCCAAGACACAGCTTAAAAGGTAGAAAATGTGTTGTGGCTCTTCCAATGGCAGGAGCCTAAAATCTGCTCTAGGGACACCCATCCTTGAATACTAAAGAAGCAGACATGGACCTAACATTATGGGCCTTAACCTGTAGGTCCTGTGTATCAAAATTGGATGACTGATAGCCAATAAGACAGACTCTCTGATCCAAGAAGAAGAGACAGCCTCTCATGAAATCTCTGTCAAAGCCTTCCTTAAAGGATATAAACAAGAGATTCTTTCCCTTCCTTAAAGCACTAGTTCTGTCTAGATAGTATCTAAGTGCTCTGGCAGGGCATGAAGTCATATCCTCAGTCAAGTCTGAGCCCAAAAAAGGTTTAAGAGCTAGAATGACCACTGGTTAGAGCAAATCTGGGCAGTCAGCAGCTAACTGATCCTTTGCTAAGAAGGCAGGAGGAGGAGAAATAGTGATCTCCTTCCAGTGAGGTTTTGTGTCTGAGGGAAGAATATGCCCAAGCATGCACCTCCCCCCCCCTTTTGCAAGATGCCAAAGTCATCAGGAAAACAGTCTTGAAAGCCAAAATCTTACGACTGGCAACCTTCAAAGGTCAAAAGTCAAAGACAAAAGAACCAAAGATAGGTCTCAAGAGGGAATACCCCTATTTGCAATGGGTTTGTCCCTGTGAAAGCTTACAAGAAGTCTATTCAAGTGTAAACTCTTGCTCCCTTCCTGGCCAACATATCCCAAAGATTAGCTATTGCAGTTCTATAGCCAGCAATTGTGGCAGGATTCATCCTTTAGAGGCTCAAAAGGGGCCTTAGTCAAAGCCATGAGGACTAAAGACAGATCCCAGGCTTATCCAATAAAAGCTCGCAATAAGTCTGTTCAGATTCAAAACATTTGCTAACCTCCTGGCCAAAATGATCAGCTATGGCAGCCCTATAGCCAGCAGTAGTGGCAGGCTTCAGATTCTAATAGGAAATAAGGGATTCAAAATTCTGCTGAGATAGTAGGCTCTGAGCTGACCACCTGATTCTGTTGGCACCAGAGTCCAAAAAATGGACCACCTTAACTCAGATTCTTCTAGATGAGGGTCTTTGAGGTGCCTTAATTCTATCTGTCACCTGCTCAGAGAATGATTCAAGTGATTCTGAGGTGTCTAGGTGCCAAAACATGCAGAATTAGATACATGAGATTCTGATGGAACTTCTCACTGAATGGTTGCTTTAACTGATGAGGCCAGTGAGATAGAAGTAATGGAGGTTTGGTTGACAGTTTCACTAGATCCCAAAACCAAAGCATTCTGGGCTACCCTGGTGCAACTACTATCATCTTGCACCTGTAGGTGTTCATTCCCTGTATCACTTTTGGTATAAGTGCTACAGGACAAAAGGCATAGCCGTCCAGACCCTCCCAGGAGATTTTCAATGCATCTATGTTCATAGCATTTGCATCTGGGACTGGTGAGACATAGATTGGTAGTTTGTGATCCAATTTGGTGGCAAACATGTCCACCATTGGTGTGTACTAGACTAAGCCAAATTAGACTGAATATTTGAGAATGAAGAGACCATTCTGTCTGAATTATTTGTCTTTCCTGGAGAGACTGTCGACTATGACATTGAGGCAACCCTGAATGTGTCTGGCTCTTATGAGTATGTTTCGAGGATTGCAGTAGGCCAAGATGCGCCAAACCAGGAGACACCGGTCCCAAGAGTGTGTTCCCTCTTGTTTGCTCAGATAACTGACTACAGTAGCATTGTGTGTTGCTATCAGAACACTTTTGTCCAGAATTTGTTTTGAAAGCTGTTTTAAGGCCAGAAACACTGCCTTTAACTCAAGGACATTGATATGAAGCAATTTCTTGATCTGTCCAATTGCCACTGACTGTCATGTTTTCTAAATGAGCTCGCCAACCTTGATTTTATGCATTTGTGAAAATAAGGGTATTGTGTTCCTGTGGATGAAAAGGATAACCCATTTTTTAGATTTTTTGGATCTTTCCACCACTGAAGATGACTTTTCAGAAAGTTTGAAACAGGAATCTTCAGGTCTAGTGACTGGGGATACTGCCAGTTTGTTTTTAGGTACCACTGGAAAGGGCGCATATGTAACCGACCCATTGGTATTGTCTTTTCTAGGGATGCTTGTACACCCATCAGGGACATAAGAAACCTTGGGGTTGTTTGTGATGCGATCTCCATGTCCTGAACAGATTTTCTAGAATTTTCAACTTATTTTCGGTTGGAAAGACTTTTCCCTGTATCAACTCGAAATGGAAACCCAGAAAGTCGATTGTAGTTTTGAGCTCTGATTTTTCTAAAATTATCACAAAGCCGAGTTCTTGAATCGTATGGACGAGTTCTTTTGTCTGGAGCTGACACTGGTGTCTGGTATTTGCTCTTAACAACCAGTCGTCCAGGTATTGGTGAACTCAAATTCCGCGAGACTGACGAATGAGCTTTGCTTCTTTTACAATCCGCGTGAACGATAAGGGTGCAGTCGCCAACCGCAATGGCAGTACTTTGAGGTGATACGTTTGTTTGTCTACATGGAAGCATAGCCAATGTTATGAATCTGGGTGTATGCGCACGTAAAAGAACGCATCTTTCAGGTCTATCGAAACTAGCCATTCTCCTTTTATGACCGAGTTTCCGAATATCACTGCTGTCCCCATTTTAAAATTTGGAACTAACAGGAATTTGTCCAGGACACTGAGATCTATCACAGGGCGCCATTTATTGCCGGGTTCTGGTACAAGCAATAATCTACTGTAAAACCTGGAGTTGTGCAATCCTTGAGGTAGCAAATTGTGCCTTTTGAAGCATTTGCGACACTCTTAGGTAGCCATGTTTTTCCTGTCTGTAACCGCTTTAAATTATGGGATGTACAGACATGGGCGGATTCGACTGGAATATTATTCGATAAACCTTCTCAAGATTTGCACAACCCTTGTATTTGGTACGGAGATCTGTTGAAACTGGTCATTAACCTTTTGTGACCGAGTAATAAAAATCGTCGACTCCATTTCACAGCTTGGAGAGACGTATGCATTTTCAGGACACAGAGATACCCACTGGCCAATGATATTGTAAGATGCAAGGAAAAAGACAGGAATGGCGATCTATCCATGCACTAACCTTGCCCAATGCTGATTAACTTCCTTGAATAGACTAAACTTCTTGTATAGGCTATCCGTACTTATATTTATACAGCACACAACACACCAACGATCCATGTCCTGAAGAAAGCAAATGTTTCCATCTAAAACAAGCAGCATTGTGTCAGATATGATAGAGGAAACTATTTTACTGAGAAAATCCTGTGATTTGTAGTCTTTTTCAGAAGAAAGTGTGTGAAAATAAACATATTAAATGCAACACAATATTTTCAGCAACATGGCGGATTGTTTTCCTGACTGTAGCACCTGCAGTAGAGCTACATGAAAGGGGAGTTTCGATTGGAGGGCTACATAGTACCCATTCAAAAACTGCACAACTCTGAGATGGCAATAATATTTCCACTTAAACCAGCAATTTATAGTTATTTCTTCTACTACACCAGAATCCCCTATTTCATTGAGAATATTGGTGGGAAAGCATATGTATTATCTTCTCTATAATGAAGTAATAAATGGTCCACCAGCCAGTTGTAGAATAAAGACAAGGCAATGGAGGAACTTAACCATCTTGATGCTTGGTAAATAGGTTGAAAGCAAACATTGGTGAACTTGTGCAGTAGATCTTGTAGAAAATGAAAGGTTACTGCTGCATTCTTTCATAAAAATCCACCAGGACTTCATGAAAGGGATTTGCCATTGGACGATCTGAAGTATATCTTTTCCTCCAAGATGAAGGGTCACCCTCTGTCTGTCTACCAAGTGGAGAGGCTACTAGCGTTCTGGAGGTTTAATTACTAACCCCAGAAAACGAATTCTAATCTGACCAGCTATCAAATCTAAATGACATCTGGTGTTGGAAAAGCAAACTCTAGTAGATCTTCTACTGCTAGCTGTTTTTCAATCGCAGCAGGCCTCTTAATGCTGCCATTTTCAGGAAAATGTGGCCAATTCAAAGACTTCTGTTGGAGATCCCTCATAAATGATGAGGTAGGTAGCTTGAACTAACAAATTGAAGAATCTTCTGTCGTAGATCCTCTACCAAAGACTGTTATACAGCCAAGGGGGATCTAAGAATGCTGTCATGGATTACTCAACCCTCAGCAAGAAATATTGTACTTCAGATCTGTAGAATAGGAAGTCTTAAACTTCTTTCTTCTTAGCACGAACTCTATGAAGTCTAAAAGAACGCATCTGCCGTGTAGGAATAGGGCAGAGTTGAAAAAGCTTCACGTGTTGCCTCCTCGACGACCAAAAATTGAATGAGGATCTCTCGACAAAGTCCAACCGACAATGTGTTGTGCGCATGCGCACCTATCACTAACTACGGGGTTCACCTCTCTAACAAGAATAATTTTAAATATTCTTGTTGGTCGCCGCGTTTTGCCTCCACAAAACCAAGTAAGCATTTGTGAGGATAAGGTAAGGCTATTTTACGCAATAAAAATAGACATTTTTAAGGTTTGACCAAAATTTGCTCTGCCAGCCATCTTGTTTTTAGAATGATGCCAAAAGTATTCCAAGCCAAGCTTTTTTGCTGAAGAACATGCTGTAATTTTGGAAGCATGGATATAAAGTTTGTAAGTGTATAACAGTTAGTGAATGAATGGTAATGAGAAAATCTCTCAACATGCTGCAGTGGTGTAACAAAGTAAAATCCAAAATATCCACTATTTTTAGCAACAACGGCAAAATTTAGCCCACTATTTTAACAAAGCATTTTTCAGTACGGGTAAGACTATTGAGAATAATAAAAAGTTTAGAATGCAATACCGACCTTCTAGTCTGCCCAGCTTCTCATTCACTTGCTCCAGGATGGCTAGGATTAAGTTTAACTGTTGGTTCAGTTCTGGCAAATTCAACAAGGCAGACAGTCCTTCTAAACCATTAAAGGCACTGAAAACATAAAATAAACATTTATATTCATACCTGAAGTGATTTCTGGCATGGTTTAACCCTTTCTATGGCAATATATACAATATCCATTGGACTAAATTGGACTGTAATAAAACAATTTTTTTATATCATTAAAGTTTTCATTATGTCACCATAAACCAGCCATATTAAGTTTATGATACAGTATTGAAAAAAATATGATACACAGGTAATCATATCCGACAATTTGAAATGATTAGCGAAAACATTCAGAGCAATTTTCATGTAATAATATAGAAGATTATTAATCTTTGACAAATACAACCATCTCAGAAACACTTAACACTGGTAAGCACAGACTCGGGCCTTTATATCCAGCATTAATAAGTCATATAGCACAGTATAAAGGTCTTGAAACACTGATGTAATCAATATCACACATGGTAATTTTCTGTGGCATTGTCATTTGGCACAGGTTACAATAACACTGGCATAGCAGTAGTTTCCTGCTGTGTATTCATATGGTTCACATTCCCAGGGTATAAATATAGCTACATACCAAATACAAATAAAGTCCATTCTGACATTTTTGAATATTAGCAATTTGAGGGGTAAACGTAAAGTCACTACAATTAAGGTAAATTACTTTTACCACTTTAACGTTACCAAAAGGTGGCCATATACATCTGTCATGTAGTGTTTTGAATATTAGCCTTCAGAGCAGTAACCTTACAGTTGCTATCATTATGTTACCTTTGGGAATTTAAAGTTTACCATGAAGTGGCCATCTCCATAGGGCTTAAGTACACCCACTCAACACATATAACTGTAATCCACTTTGTAGTTTTCAACTAGCTGTCCAAATAAGGAAACAGAACAAACACACATGCTCGCAGGCACGCATTTTCACAAAGCTTGATCATTCACGGCTGACTGGTGGGAGATATAAAAATGCTGTTATTCAAGCCTCATTACCTGGCGTAGTCACTGGGGTTAGTGGATGGCATTATGTTGTTAATCACATGTTGGGTCTGTTGTTCCCATAGATCTCCATTGAGCCACTGCATTCCCATCATATAAGAGTTCAGAGTCTGTTCCCAGTCCTGGGTGGCGAGGACAGTAATCTGCTCCTGCAGGAGGTTTTGTTTGATGAACATTGCAGTCAGGTTGACTTCAGGCAGGAATTCTGTGGGAGTAGCCAACTGAAAAGACACATAAGGCCTTTGTAAAGTATACAACACAGATGAGTAAATACATGATGCTTGGTATAAGGGTTAAAAGGAGTGGGTCTTGTTTGAAGAATACTGCATCACCCTTTTAGAACACTGGTCTGAAAAATCGCATGATCTCTGAAATATACATGGTGAAACTGGTTCTTTATAAACATTTTTCAACAGACTGGTATCATTTTCAAACAGAGAAACTAAGCAATGTGGGACTTAAAAGTAGGGACTACACTACTTATTGCAGAAAAATGCTTGTTGCTAGGACTACAAATATGTGAAACTGTTTTATGAAAATTTTTGTTACCCATGAGTCAACACAGTCGTTCTGCAGCAAACACATTTGATCCTTACATATAAAAACTATTTGTTAGAACTGTGATACATGAAATTTGAGTGAAAGAAATGCATAAAAGTTCGAAGCCAGAGAAATTTCAACACATTGCACAGGTCATATCACAACAGGTAGATTCAGTGGTGGAGGGAAGCAGTGCATACTACCAGTAGTTCACATTTCTGATTGGATTGAGTCATTTTACATAATGATTCTTGGGTTCGAATGTGAGAATGTTTATAGTTATTTATTAATGCAGTTTCTAAGCTTACATACCACAGTAATGAGAGGCCCTGCCACATAATTAGCCAGTGCAGTGGACTCCATCGTGACCTGGGTGAGGTTGAGGGAACACAACTGAGACTGGAAGGCCGTGAGGTCGATGGTGGAGTCTGGTGGTAGGACGATGATGTCAGCCAGGTCAGTGACATTACACAGCAAGGCGGGGTTAGACACGATCAGTGAAGCATAGCCAGACTGCAATGGAAAACAGGAGAAAATAAAATAATGTATTGGGAAAAAACTCCATATAAAATAGCTATTGTCTATTAAGGTAAAGAGTTGGAAATGTTATACTCATCATAGTTTATGAAACTTGCAATTGAGAAAAACTCCCATGTGTTACTTCATCCTATCAGAAAGTCTTACAATAACTCTGGACTTGTTTTTTTTATGTAGTGTGTCCCCAGTAGGGAATATCACATACTGCATCAAATACCATATTTCTCAGTCTATGGCAAAAACAACATATTACAGTAATCCAGTATTAAAATGATAATTTCAAACAATAATATTTTAGTTCATTATTTTAAGGATAATTTCAAACAATATTACTATAATCTGGTATTTAAAGAATCATTTCAAATGATAATAAACTTACAGAATTACTATAAATATACATGTGCTATTTTCCTGAACTTTACTGTAACACTAGATTCTGTACAATGGCCTGTATCATAAGTGTATTTGCAGAGTTGTGTGAATGCTTACTGAATCAGTCTGGGATACAGTGAGAGCTGCTGCAGACATCACTTCAGGGAGAATGTCCATCAGTGAGAGGTACTCTCCCAGTACTGGGAACATCTCAAGCAACTTCTCCTGGTCTGTAAACATATATCATCTAATTATTGTTCTCAGAAATAGCTTAATCGCAGTGTTTGTTTATACCCAGTATTCAGTATAGCTCAAAAAGCTTGTTAGTGTCTGGAAACAAGTTTAATCTAATATAATAGTGTGAAGGCGAGATTAGTGCTTGTAAAAGTAAACCTAATCTAAAAGGAACTCCCCAAGTACTGGGTACATTACAGTCAGCTTTCAACTGCATAATTAAATTGAGCAACACAGTTCAAAAGCTTAATCTGAGTAACAGTAATTATTAAGTTGATTGCACGCTTCATGTTCAGATGTTGTGTCTTTAGTGCACATTACTGGAACCATGCTGTCAACATGCATTTATCAAAACCATTTGCAAAACAGAAAGTGCCCTTTGAGGCAGACTTTTGACTTCCATGAAATCATTCAAAACTCCCTTTCTTTCACTTCCTTCGAAATGCTTGAACCAAAAATGTGTTTGACAAAATCGAAACTCCTTAGAAAGACACATTTGATGCTGCAATAAATGCATTACAGAAGCAATACAGGTTCTGAATGCATGGAACTGCCTCCCCATATATATATGAAAATATAACAGGTAGCTTTGGAGCCTTAAAATGTTAAAAAAATGTCAATGATGATTTTATCATTTATTATGTTGTTAGTGCAAGACTAGATCAGTCATACAGGCCATAAACACAGACCAGACAGCAGAGAAGTGTCTTGTTAACACTAACAACTCACCCACAAAGATGAGGGAGCGGAGACTGAGGTCGTAGATTGCATCCATGAAAGAGAAGATGAGATTCAGTTCTGGGGTCATCTGGCCAGTTATCATCCCCAGCATCTGGCTGGCCATAGCACTCCATCTAGATCAAGTGAAATACGTGATGTTTATTTGACAGATTTTGATCTAATGTCACTGAAATAACTAGTTAATTGAAATAACAAGAAATTTAAAATATCGATGAAACCCAAAGTATCAAATCTCAATTGAACAGTTGCAATTTTTTTCAATAGATTTTATCCCTATTTTAAAATTGAATATATTTAAGTTTATGCTTAAGCACTATATTTTTAATGCAACGGTTTTTCTCACATTTTAATTCAACTTGACAGGCTTTTGGACAAGCATGACCGAAACTAACAGCTGTCGCCTCTGTTAGACATGCACTATAAAGTAGAAGGGAAGGAGGAATTAACCACAGATCTTCCACTTTTTAATGAAGTTCTAGCACTGACATAGACAAAGGACATTGCAACACAACTGTTCATGTCAAACTGTCCTTTTATGTACTGTTGGGACACAACATCTGTATTCGTTCAGCCAAATCTCTCTCTTCATTCCGGAAGAAGTTCCATAGTTACCATAGTTTTTCTGGTCTTGTCTTAGTCTTTCTCCGTGGTGCCAGCCCCTGCAATGTTTCTGATTTTAAATTAACGATTTCAATCTCTGGAATTATGTGCCTTAGAGTCTGTCAATACATGGAGATTAAGTGCCATAAAAGTACTATTAGAATTTCAACATGTATTCATCAGGTGAATTCAACCCTAACATCTCAGAGGTGAATACAAAGTTTATCACTTGCAACACTTGTGCACCACAAGACTATGAAGGTTGCTGCCACAAATATGGATGCCTTACTGGGCCACATCATCCATGGTGAGATTCAGCAGACTGCCGATCAAGCCCTCTCCTAGTGCATTAAAGCTGTCTACGTCTAGATTCAGGAGTCCTGGGAACAACAGGGACTCTAATGGCTCGGTTGAGTTCATGGCAGAGGTTAGAAGGGTCATGGTTTGAGTCACTGTGGCCATCAGCTCTGTGAAGGAGAAGCTCATGTTGCTGGGCAGTTTGGAGGGGTCATAGTTCTGCAGAAACATGGTCTGAAATACATAGAAAACATTTATATAGCGTACTGGGATTGAAGATGTATTCAGTGAATTAAGACTGTAAGACCAAATATTCAATTCTAATATTGAAGTAGCTTTACTTGGAATGTTTTGTTTTGCTATTGGCAATGACCTTCTTCCTCCTTAAGTCTTGGACTTTCCCTACTTGAACAGCAGCTAGGAAGATGTTCTCATTATTTTTTTTTTAATTTTTTGTAATTGGTTTATTATTAGTATTAATTACAGAAATACTGATAACATTAACAGAGGAGTATCCTGAAAACTTTAGCTCAACTAACCACTTCATTGATATCTTGCAGCATTCCTGAACCCATTAGAGCTGCCAGAAAACTCTCCACCTCAACATCACACAGCAGCCTCTCCAGATCCTCCACCTTATCTGGATCAGTCAAGGTCAAAAAGTCAGTCAAAGACAGGTCACTGCACAGCTCCTGGCCAGTGAGATTGCTTGTTAGAAGTATCATCATCAGCTGGAAAGACAACAAAGGACCTAAAACCACTGCACATGTGTGGAGATCAGTGTTAAGAAACAGCTTTTTTAAAATTGGTTCTGTAACTCTTTAAAATTTTTCTCAAATTAATTTACAAAAGAAAAGTATAACAAAATGTTATTTGTGTACACCTGTTGCGGTTTCATTACTGTTGTTTCAATCGAAACATTTCACAGGGACATGGGTGTATCTGTTCAGGTTGTATTGTACTATAGGTATATCAATTTGGGTTGTCATAGTAACAAGGTATATCTGTTTATCTTTTTATGGTAACAAAGTTATACCTGTTCTGGTTATGATTGAACAAAGGAATATCTGTTAAGGTTTTCACTGTAACAAAGGTATATTTGTTAAGGTTTTCATTGCAACAAAGGTATATCTGTTAAGGTTTTCACTTTAACAAGGGTATATCTGTTTAGGTTTCCATATTAATAAGGAAATATCTGTTCAGGTTTTAATAGCAATAATAGTATAATATTATTAATTCAGGTTTCCATAGTACAGGGGTAAATTTGTTCAGGTTTTCATGGTAACTAGGGTATACCTGTTCCAGTGTTCACAGTCACCAGTTCCTACCTGTTCAGGTTTGAGTACAGCAGTACTGAGACTCTCTGCCAAATCAGGACTGATGCCCAATGCTTCATTCAGACGTCCCTCCAGCCAAGTACTGTTACCTAGCAACTCATCCAACCTCAAACCATCACCTGTGATAAAAGGAAACAGGTTAACTGATTTCAACAAAATGTTTGATAATTTTAAAAAAAACATGAATTCTGTCAATAACACTTAAATATTTAACTAAAAAACAACAGCATATTGACACTGCAACAACACATACAGCTGAACAGTATAATAAATGTTCAAGAATATTTCATTATATTTATCTAATTATCTAGCTAAGTGGATGTAATTACTCTGTTGCTTTTGAATGGGAACAGGAAAGCTAATTGAATTTTGATATCACTAATATCGGAAAAACAAATGCAGTGACACATAATACATCCATTTCATAATATCATCCATTGCATTATACAGAAAATAGTATCATAGTTAACTAATTTCACTGTCATCAACATACAAAAGATAAATCACAGCAGGAGATAAATTACACAGCAGTACACACTAACTGGTGGAGATGCTGCACCTCATTGTGAACCACGCTCTAATATCACCCATACAACAGGTCACATATACCAGTGCATATTTCTTTATATCAACCTATTTCTTCTGTGATTTTCCATAAACGAATGCTGATTTTTTTGCAAATACGTTAACTGTGGCATCATAAAACATACCACTAGAGAGGAATATTTGTTGCAAACTTGGCTGTGTCATTGAATTACTATCTAAGTATCACTACTGCCATTCCTACCTCCAGACTGCAGGTACTTGTTGAGTACATCCAGGTACCACTGGACACCAACCATATAGTAAGTGAACATCTCAGTGTCTCCCATACTTGCCAGCAAGTCTTGTAAAGCCTGATCCTGCTGTGCAACAATTCTACAACAAAGGTCAACAAATCATTTATAAAGGTCAAACATTTTTTTTACATACCTTGAAACAGCCAGGGTCATAACAGGAAAAGGAACCTCAATGAATCACATATTATTATGTTGGAAGGGCTACCATTAACTATAGAGGTCAGAGCCAAGATTAAATAGCAAAATATGCCCATAAAAGGTAAAATATCTCCTTGAGTATACTTCATTGACAAATTACAAAATTATTTAATATGTATTTGTATAATAAATTTTTCAGGTCAGGTTTATTGCCATTTGTACTTTATTTCATGACTTGATACAGACAACTGTAAGTTACCATTTAAACCAACAAATTTTTCTCATTCTTTGTGGTCAAATAGGTCCATCAGTTGAACTTAAATACTCAAAGTATATAAACTGTAACAGTACTTCTTTATAATTGAAAACAGCAGTTAAATAATAAAATGTTTGTAATACTGCATATGCTCCCCAGTTTGATCTAAATTATGAACATACCATCAACACCTTCCACTCAGCCTCAGATCCCTATGTAATCAATACCTCACCACTACAGACAAGGAAACTCTCATTAACCAGAGCTCTATATGGATTGGAGATTTAACTGTATACAATTAAACCCATGCAGCTACCTTTTTACAATTGTATTTTCATTATCCCAGTGTTACTTACAAGAAAACTCCGGACGGGGAATCACCTGTATACAATAAAACACACCTAGCCAACTGTCAGACCTTGGCCTCTAATGCTTAAAATAAAACTGTACTTAATATAGATCTACTTAAAGGTAGGGTTCATGTAGATTTGCTGTATTATTGTGCTTATTTGACTTATTAGTAACACCACCCTCCGTAGTGCTTCTCCTTTTGGCTTAAAACATCACAAAGTATCCTCTTCTACTAAAAAGTCTTCTACTAGTTATCACAGTTGTGCAAGAAGCAATAGTGTATGGAATTCTATGGTAAAGATAGGATTTCATCTGGGTCACCCATACTTATACTGCGCTAGATAGCCTTACCCTATCTACACTAGTGATTCTTTGGTTTTTAAATCTAATTTTAAAACTACCTTCTAGTTAAACATAAATTATAGTTATCAGAGTTGCACTTGAAGTGGGAGAAGGCCAGAACTCAACTGTACATGACAACACCCACCTAGTAGTGTTCAAGGTTTACATTTCCATTGCTTCACATCTGCCTACAAGGAAACTAGAATAGTAAATAGAATTCTACTTGAGGGACAGGAGTTCCTTTGTGTCACCGGTATTTTAATTGTGTTAAATTAGTCTTATCAGTAAATTTACCCCCCCCCAGTGCTTTTCCTTGTAGTATTAATACAGGACTCTGCTTCTACTAAAAAGTAAACTCTAGTTATCACAGTTGTAGTTGTTTTAGCAGGAGGAGGCAACCCCAAATAACTATGCATTATAAGACCCACCTTGCTGTCTGTGAGCCCTGAATATCCATTGTCACAACTAGTTACGAACTCAAATACGCAGAGATTCCGCTTAAAAATGGGGGATTAAACTAGACGTAACACTCACCCAGCTAACTGTGTTGTTTGTATGTTCATGGCACCCTCCAGCAGTAACATCAGGGCCTCATTAGCCCGGGTGTAGTCGAATCCAGACCAGAGCTGCCACATGGATTGATCCATGATGAAGTCATTCAGCCTCCCACTCAGAGCTTGGCCTCTCTGATACAGACCTGCCCAGTCTATGTTCTGCTCATATACGTCACTTGTTCTCAGGTTTATGTGACCAATTATCTGGACAAGACATATAAAATTCAGTTAATGGTACAGTAAACCCTCCATTATCTGAAGTTTTTTTTATTTATTTACCTCAAACCTTCCCACAGTTGCAACTCCTAATTGTTTTTTTTTTTTCAAAAACCTGTCTTTCCTATTTATAGACCTTATATTCTCCACACCAAATCTTACAATCTCAGCATATTTGATTAACAGAGGTTGTATTTTAGTAGCTGGGCCAAGAAGGTATTAAATTCCTTTCTGTTTGTCTGTTTGTTTATCAGAATTCTGCAATTACTGCTGGATTTTCCCATTCACTTATTATTAAGATGTTTTTGAAAAAAGCATATATGTGGAGGTATGTGTTCTATGATTACTAAATGTTCAAGCAAAACAATTGGATAACAATGACTATATTATATATTTGTGAAAAGTAATACATACCAAATAATATAAGTGAAATCTATTGTACATAACAAAAACCTTCACATATGATGAAACAATACTGGGGTTACATCCCTCATTCTCATGTACAACTGGTATAGGTCATCTAAACAATGCCAACTGTGACCCCATTCACACCATATTATGCCAGAGAGTTTAAAGGTCAAATACTGGAACTAACTTCCATGCCCTATTACTGGATGTAATATTACCACAGAAAAAGTTGTTGGCATAAAACAACACTATTGCACCTTCAAAACTTACTTAACAGGTCAAGAACCTGACAAACAAGGAGATAGACAAGAGATGGTTATAAGTGTGTTTTCTTAATGTGGGTGTTCCACCACACGACTAAGGCTCCCGATTAAGGGTTTTTGAGGGTCGGTTTGAAATATTTGCTTAGTCCCAGACCTTCTGTAAGGGTCGGTTGTGGTCGGTTGGGGCCGTGTGAGAAATCAAACATGTTTGATATTTCACACGACCCCAACCGATTATTTTTTCCCGCCATAAACAAAATGTCCAGTCCCAGGCGTCCTCAGGCCTCCTCAGATCAAATTTACACAGTCCTATGTGGTCCCAGGCCGCCTGCGACCCTTAGTCGCCGACCCTTAGTCCCAGACCCTCTATTCTTAGTCCCAGGCCTCCTGCGACCCTTAGTCCCATTGCAAAACAAAAATCGGCTATCTCGGTCTGGGGACGCCTGGGGACGCCTCAGGACACCTTGTGGGGTCGGGACTTAATCCTGGGTTAGTCGGCTCTTAGTCCCAGGAGGCCTGAGGCGTCCTGGGACCCAGTCGGTTTGTCTACGACAGGATCGTGGTTCAAACCGACCACAAAAATGGCTTAGTCGGTTCTTAGTCCCAGACCAGTTAGGGACTGTCTGGGGCCTCCTGGGGCGTCCTGAGGCCGATCTGTAGTTAATCCCAGACCTTCATACCGATTCTGTCTTCCACCCCATTGGTCAATTTTTTTTCCATTTTTTCCAAGACTACCCACGATTAAGGGTCGCCGACAGGATCGGGGCTTAATCCTTTGGTGGAACAAGGGCATTACAGAGAAACCCACTTTGATGAGAATATGAAATCACTGGCCCACTATTTCTGCATCAGTCAAACTGAACCAGTGTTAACAGACTCCCAGGCTTTAGGTGAGAGGGGCAAGTGATGAAAAGCATTATACTGAAGTGAGCAATACCTTTTGCACAAGTTGGCACTATTGATGACCTGATTATTCTGAAAGGTAATGTTAGAATTTAAACTTCAAAAAATAAACCTATCCTTGATATCAAAAAGAAATTTAAAAAAACTAGCTCTATGTAATGCAAAATAGGCAACTCAGCAGAAGCTTACAATTTCAATGCTGTAGAGGGTTTCCACGTAGACATCAACAAATGGTGCCTGGAAGGCACCTACATCCAGGGTACAGAGAGCCATGACAATGTCCTGCAGAGGTAGCTTGTCAGTGGGTTGTAGGTAAGATGCCAACTTGTCATAGTCACAGAACAGTCCAATAGGGTCGCTACTCAGCTCTGTCAGAAACATCTGACCCTGTGGTGTAAATAAATTTGTATAATTTTGCAAAATTCAGCTGTTTTATAAGCATTCATTAATAAAGCCACCATTTCCTGCTATGTGCCAACAGGTCACGTGACTGAGCTAGTATTTCTCGGAAAATATATTTGTTTTCCATAATGAGAATGGAGATGTTTTTAAATTAGGATTCAATTGAAGAATAAAGTTATTGGTTTCACATTTTTATCTCAACAGTAATTTTATGACAAGAAATTTTTTTCACAAATTTTTAAAGTTAAAAACTGTAAAACAATGTAATTTTTTAGCAGGAATACACCTACATTGGAGGAGTTGAGGGTTTCTGCAACCTCATAGAGTATCTCAGGTAGGTAGAGCACAGCCATTCTGGTGATCCGACCTGGCACACTCGTCTCATCTTGTAAAGCTGTCAAAGTGCAGAGAGGTTATAATACATGTAAACAAGGACTACACTCATACAGTAGATTGTCAAAGGATTACATTGGTAATGCATTCAAAAATTATACATATTAGTGACACACGTTTGAATTTTTCATCACACAAATTTTTCTAAATTAAAATCATTTTAATCATGAACATGATGTTCAATTTAGTAATTCTATATCAAAAGTCTACTATAAGATATTTGCTGTCAAGTAATTGTAATTTAAAATAGGAAATACTACACCTCTTTAGTAATTTAATGTTGTCCCTTAAAAATAATAATTCTGTCACCATCCTTGAATCCCCACTAATAAGTGCCATTTTGGTCTATGTACAAATTCATGTCAAAAATTCTAAAAAATAAAATGGGGGATTAGTAAAGAAATGATAAGACTCTAGCCTAACATCTCTCCAGTCATAAGTTCTAAGCTTGGCCTAAAGTAGGATTAATTAATTTGCATTTCATTTCAACACATTGCATCATGTAAACCCCACTTGCAGGTTTTCACTATTGACTGAGGTGTTCAATACTAATCAGTACTGGTCACTTTCTCTCAGTGACCATTTTTGGGGAATCAATTTATTCCTGTAAAAGAGAAATTACAGAATTTGGGGACAGAGTATAATATATCTTAAGACCAGGCATCAAAAAGGATATAGAGTGGGGTTTACAACAGCCAAACTCCTCAAAAGTGGCCAATACCAGAAAATATTAAAAACCTCGGCCCTACTGGGCCTCGTTCTCCAATATTTTCTGGTATTGTCCACTTTTTCGGAGTTTAACTGTATTAATCATGATGTGTAGATGACTGGATGGAAGAAAGACGTGCACAGTGCATTGGTTCAGATTCTGTAATGAAAACTTTCTAGAACAGAAAAACCAACTTTTCCACCTCAGTTTGGGTTAAGGACTGAACCCAGGTGCTGAGATGTTTCCCCCACCTTAAATAGGAAAATAGGTTGCTGTCAGATGATGCATCCAGTGCATAAAATTAAAAAATAAACAATATGCACAGCACAGAATATGACAGGAATACGACATATGATGGGGTGGGACCATGCTTTCTAAAGTCATACCTTCTAATACAAAATCTCAAAAATATAGGAAAATAGTAACACTGGGAGGCCTGCTGAAGTACAAGTTCCTATCCACCAGACCACAAAAAATTCTAATAAAATATGTTAACATTTGGTGCAGAACATGAGATAAAGATACGTACTATAGAGAGAGTTGAAGATAACCTCTGCAGCGTGTAGTGACTGTGTGAAGACCTTCAACCAAGGTGCCAGCACAAACCAAGCATCTCTCTGCTCCAGCTGTCCTCCCAGGTTCTCCAGCAGTGAGCCACCTCTGAAACATTGGCAGTAATATTCCTGTGTATAGCAGATCTATTTGATATTCTCTACAAATTCCTCTTTATCTGAACCTGTTAATACACTGAATATCAGTACTGAGCCACCTACAGTAAACAATATGTCTGTGTATATCATGGTATCTAACACCTTGACCTTACAGGAATTTTCATTATGCACAACCTGTTATGACACTGACTTGTAAGCATCAATTAAGAGCATTGAGTAATGTAGAGTCAATCTTACTGTTTCTATTATTATTATAATATCTTTGAACCAGAATTTTTCACAATATTAATCCACTAACATAAACTTTGAAGCAGATAAAACAAAAATTATTTTTAGCAACTGAAACAGCCAATGTGAAAAAAAAACAGTTCATGAACCACAGACATGCCATACATTCAAGTACATCAAAGTGCAATAACTCTGATGAACTGACTGGTTTTCCACTTAGGTTTGAAAAAGGTCAGCTTTAATCTCCCTTAAGCTAGAGCAATTTTACATTTTAAAGCATAGATTCTAAGTGTCCCATTAGTTATGTCTTTATACTATGTTCTACTATGGCATGTTCTCCTCACAATCTTATTGGTTACATGACTTTTTACTTGTAGAGGATGGAAATATAAAGGCACAGTCATTGAAGCAACTATTCAGCATGCTTCACCTTTACAACTGAGCAGTTCTGTCCTGGGTACTCATCACCAAAATATCTGGACATAAGTTAGTTATGACTAAATTAAATATTACAGGTGCTATAAGTTATCTTTATGGTGTTACAATTCATACTTTTTCCTGCTTCGACTAATTTTGTCCACTTCTCTATATAACAATTTGCCAAGTGACCTTATTCCCAGAGAGGTTTAGTCCTACGTGTCCCCCAGTTACTGCACCACAGATGCTGGGACTTATTGTAATGGCTTATCTTCAGGAGTACTTAGCTGTTGGGAGCTGCTCATAAGGCTGACCTTGCAACATATGTCTTCAATCAGGATACACTATGTAGTTCATGCTTTGAGAGATCATTTCTTTTTTTTTTCATTTTCACAATGGCCCACAAAAGTGGAACAGTGGTATTACCCATATTGCATTCATCAAAGGTATTCAATATTGCATTATTCAAACTTACATGCTCAAGGTGTACTGCAGAGAGAACTGATTGACAAACTCTATCCAGTGATTTTCGACCTGCTCATTAACCTGTAGCCCCGCCCACACATCTTGCAGAGCATCCCAATACACCATGGCAATAACCTGGTCAGATATTTTCAGCTGCAGCGATTGGATCTTCTCGGTCATCACTGCATAGTCCACTGTTACGTTTGGCATGACTTTGCCCTCAAGGACGAGCAGTAGAATGTTGAACTGCAATATTAACAACACACAACCATTGGAAGCGACTAACAGTATCATTTTGAAGTATAGAGTCTGTATAAATAGGTCAGGGGGACATGGTGTAATGGGTGATACACCAGCTTTCTACCTCTCATATTCTGGGTTTGATTCCCAGCCACACCTGATGTGGGAAAGTTGGTAGTTTCTTGCCTAGAACCAATAGTTTTCACTGCAGAATCTTGAATCTTTCAAAACCCTTGAAACTTCTCTGTATGGGGAATTCCCACGTTTATTACGTGGTAATATTTACATTTTGTAATGGCTGAAATTATGTAATTTTCGGGAAGCTAAGCAGATGAAAATTAAGTAAAATATATGCAAAAACTCCTTAAACAATTTGGACTTGACACTTTGTTGCAAAGGGCGAGCATTTATGCATATTTCATGCATTCTGGGGATGGGCAATAATACCACATCTGCACTTCAGCAGATGATGATGGTATACGAGTAGATCCTATGGTAACCATAAGCATACATTTATTGTCACAAAAATAATGCAAAATAGAGGGTACTCAACTGACTTGGCAGGTTAGGGTAATTTTACACCGTTGAAAACTTGCAGAAATAGCCATTAACCAAATACCGTAATTTTTACAAAAATCTGAGTTTGCTACCTATTACCAAGTTAGTCCAAAAATACACACGTACTAGAGAGAACAAATTGAAACATTTTAAGGGAGTGCTCTCTGTTGTTATAAGTGCCCCACTTTTAACAAAGTGCAGAGTCCCCAGGTATTACATAAGATGGAGTGTTGGCAGAAAACATTAGTTTACAAGGATTACATGACACAAGAATAATACAGGAGAGGTGATTTCTGCAACTCATTTGGCTGGTTGGGGTAGTCCTCCCACCTGAAAAATATTCTGAAAAACCTCCCATAAATATAAATGTTAACCAGGCTTACTACAATATAAAAATGTTTAGACAACAATGCTGTGTCATATTTATGTTCCATCTATGGTCTGTCAATGCGTAATGAAGAATTTCCTGCATGTTAACACAGTAGAAGGGAGTTTTTCACCTTGGGGAATCTCACATACTACAGTGAATTTCACATATCTCACTATTTTCCACACAAGAAGACACTCAACTGTTTACCTGTTCATTGATCTCCGTCAAATCAAAAGTATCAGCCAAGGTCTGGAGTGCCTCATTAATATCTCGCCCACACAGTATGCCGCTAATTACTGTGACATTGGTCATTGTATCAAGCTCCAAAAACTCAGCCAGTCCATCAGGGTCACACAGCAGAGTGTCCAGGTCCTGGTTTGAAGCAAGGAGAGTCTACAAGACAGAAAAACAGAACAAGACAAAAATTTAAAAGCAAGTTATCAGTGACCGAGTAAGTTAGAAATTTTAGATTATTTTGCAGACGCCTTGTCAAAACTAAAAAGCAAGAAAATAACATAGACATAATAAAAATGAAATATAAGGAGAAATTGACAATCTGCCAAGCTTTCTGCAGTGGATGTGAGATCTAATGTATTCATTTTCAAAAAGGGTTTATAAAAACATTTCTTCAACATTGAACAGTAAAGAGGTTTATAAGTATTGAAAGTGCATACATTTTCATACCTAACTTCGCTTTAGACATTACATATTTTTGACACTTTATTTCCTACTTTTCAGTTATGACAAATATAATATTTCAGGCAAAGCCTGAGGAGTTTATTGCCTCAAACCATGGTAAAATTCTGTGTATACCGTGGTTTGGTCAGGGGTTATTCCTATAGTACAATCTACCCCTCGGAATTTACCACATGTTGTTGCTTTCCAACCTATGGTCACCTAGGTGACAAACAAGTGCTCATTTGCCAAACTTGGTAACATTCAAGGCTCCAATAACGTGTGAAGGATATCATGAGAAATATTGTTGTTACCTGCAATCTGATTGGATCAAAGAGCCTGGCCAGTATGACTGGTGCCTGTTCTGGATCCATTGCCAACACTCCCTCTATGACATCCCTGAGGTCAGCATTCTCAGACATGAGGTCAGCCAGTACATAAGCAGAGGCTACAGGAACAAAGGGTAAATACTGCAACATGACATCAACATCAAAGCCATACTTTTCATAGAGTGGCCAGTTTTATTACTCTGACTTGTTAACAATAATATTAATTTATTTATTACTGTGACAATGAGTTGCTTGCCGTTGGTCGGCAGTTTACAGTACAGAACCCTAAAGAACTGTATGTACTGGTTTCCTCTGCCCTTCCAACTACCCGTCGTGATATGACCTGTACAGTGTTGAAAGCGACGTAAAACCCCAAATAAATAAATACTGTGACAATGCTTGTAGAAGTTTGTTACTTTGCTCAATAACTACACTGAAAATGAAGACAGTTTCATATATTTGAAATTCAGACTCCGCAAAATGCTTAGAAATCAGCAACATGGCACCAAAAAATGGAATTTTCACACAACTATAAAACACACATTCTGTTGAGAATGTGGTGAAATTTATCCACAGTTTCTATGGATAATAGGTTGTTACCACATTTTGAACATAGTTTATAGATTTTATGGTAGGTGTCCCATAGTTCACTAGTCTTGTAGAGATACTAATCAACGAACCCATAATTTTAAACGATTTCACAGCACTTATGATATTCCATCAGTCATTTGAAGTTGTGGACAGCTTGCCTACTGCAGATACTGGGAGTGTATGTAACAATATGTAGATCACAACTCTGTCTTTAAACATTATGTTTTGAGACTATAAATATGTCTATATCTGCATATAATTATTGTTGTATAAAGACTGTTACAATAATAATGTATTCTGTGATCAGCTTCACATCATGGTCAAAGTTAGAACCAAGTTTGTATATCTTTTAAATAGGTAGGGTAATATTTCGAAAAGTCATAAGTATTTGCCTTAACTTGTCAGGAGTTGGCTTCGAACCTGCAATCAAAGAGGTAAGAGTCAAGTTATTGTATACCTATTTGTCTGAGATTTACTACAATCCACTCACCAGGTATCTTGTCTGCCAATTTGTCAAAAATGTCCACCAAGACAAAACCCACATAGCCAAAGAGATCAAACTGCTGGTTGTTCACCATATCACCAATCTGAGTTGTCAGTGGCACCAGGTCACTGGAAATATAATAAAGGCTCCATTCAACAGAATTCAAAAGACTACGGTAAACACATGTTAACGCATATAGTAAGACACATTGCGCTTTCAACATATTAAGCCATTCTTATGTTCATGGCAAAATATGGGCTAACCTTGAGATTAACTTCCATGTGGCATGCATATGAAACACAAGTAAAAGGTAGACCTGTGGCCATGGCTGAAGAAAAATAATTATTGAGCCCAATTTTTACTGCATGCCCATAGAAACAATGGACAGTCAGACACGGAGCCAGGCCACAAGATTTACTTGCTTTGTAAGATGTCGTTGCAAACATCTACTTCCACTATAAACTGGCCACTGCTGTAAACTTCACAAAAAATCGTGGGACCAATACATGTTTTTATACGGAGAGTTTGATGTAAGACTGGCTTAATTTTTTCTGCAGTTTTTTAAGTTGGACTAAGGGTCCATCCTAAAAGTTGACATTTGCTGTTTTCATGTCTAGGGTGCTTCCTATTTCTAAACAAAAGCTGAAATTTGGCTATTTTCATTCTGAGGGTACATGATATTTACTGAAGTGAAAATTGTCAGTTTTTGTGCTTGGGGTACACACTATTTATAGTTGAAATTTGCAGTTTTTATATTTCGAGTGAAATCCTATTTACAAAAGTTGAAATTTGTTGTTTTTTGGGATGAGGGTAACCTTCTACATAAACATACCTATTAAATTAAATTAACCAAAACTATGGTTTGAAATTACAATATGAACTGTGAACTGATATTATTGAGGCAATAAAAACATTGCAATACACATGCAATTACCATGTTTCTGTTATCAATTGATGGAACAGCAACAGCCTTTCTTTTAACAACAGCACTTGTTTGTAACACAACTGCCCTCAGACAAAAGATGAAGTCTGGTTTTAATTTATAACTTTTGTCAAAAGACATTTACATCAAAGTGAGAATCTGAATTTTAATTTCTGTCACCAAAATTTCCATTTGTTGCGATAATTTCACAGAATTTCAAATTCTGTCCAAATTCCACATTTTACTATGAGCTCAATTTGACCCTAAAACAGTAAAACTCTAAGCAAACAGCAAAGTGGTTAAGTGGTAGCCCTGAATGCAAAGATATTGGGAAGGTATTGAAGATATTGCGCCACAAAGCAGTAGATTAGATTAGATAAGATGCAAAGAAGGAATTTGGATGGTTTTAAAGATTATAGTTCATTTTGCACAATCTGACAGTCCACTGGATTATAAAGAGTATTCTATCATATGGTTGATATACAATAATACTAAAGCATTCACTTATATTAATGGAGCCATTGAAGTTTGTCTCAGAAAGATATGTTTTAATACATCCTAAATTGGATAATCGCTAACAGGAAACAAAGAAAATCAAAACAAAGCATGGCAGTTTTGATCAAGAATGCCTAAAAATTTACAAAATATGAGATAAAAAAGTTTACAATTTTTTCGGATTTAAAGTTTTTGTTTCTAATATTTAAGTTCTGTCACAATTATATGTGTTGACATCAAGATGCATGTTGTAAAGTACCTAATAGTATTTATCACCCACTGCCACTGGACACTTCAGTTGTTTTAATGCCTGTGATAGTTACCCCACCCCTTTTAAAATACATCGCCCCCCCCAGGACCTTTGTACAGTTAAATACGGTACTTACTTACTAGGTAAGGTATGAATGATACTTAATGGAGATTAAACATAACTAAATGAAATCGATACATGACTATGTGTACTACTATTTCACTGAAGAAAAAGACTAGTCACTCTACCTTTTCAGTTTTAACATTAAAGTATCATATTTTATAAAAATAAGATGCTTAAAATGTTTTTCAAGTAACAAATTTGTTTGGGTAATGTAAGTGAAAGATTGCGAAATAATGAACCTAACTTCACTGACAGATTCTCTGATGTATCACGATTCAGTCTATATTTGGAAGTTTAAGTACACAAGTTTAACGGTTACCTTTATGAAGACACAGAGATACACACCATATGAAGGTCTGTATAATAATGAACTCAAACAACTAGCACTTTAAACAGGCATATTTCAGATGCTTAACTATGAGCCAAACACCTTAAACCATCCAAATGTTATTTTTATTTGTATTTTATGTATTTATACTCCGCGCAATATCTCCATGTACTACAGGACTCAAAGTGCTATATGACCCATTCAACTGTACAACGGTACAGTATAGCTCTCAAATTACTGACATTATCAACGTCCTTGAGGTTCTTTAACCCGCCACTGGGGATAGGATCCAATGACAGAGGACCACCATTTTCAGTGGTCATCCGAGCCACGATGTATCTGCCTGTATCTGGGACTGAACCCACATCCTCTGTGTTCCTACTAGGCGAGTATGTTACCCACCAAGGCCATAGTGGCACTGTATACAATTCTGCCACAAAGCTCAGGTCTAATGACAATCACCAGCTCTGTACATATTTTAAAGAAACAAACCAATCTGTTTGGGCTACAGTTAGAGGGTCCTTGGTGGCCTAGTGGTTAGCAAGTTTGGCATCTAATCACAGGCTGTCACCTCTGTGGGTTCGAGTTCCACAAGTGGCAATGCTGAGGACCTGTCCCAATATGACCCTGGCTGTTGAACGGGACGTAAAACCCCAACTTTGATTTTGAACTACAATTAGTCAATTTTAGTAAAGCTAAGAAAGACCTCTTGAAGCAGAACTATTATTAAGTAGAATGTGCTTTTTGAAAAGAGGTCACCAAATTTGTTTGGCACTTATTTCACTGAAACCTAGACTATTCAGAGGGTTCAATTTACCAGGGAATTGTATTCTACAATTGTTGACTAATTGCTAATACAATAAATTAAAGTCAGAATACATGTATTAACTAAAAATTCTGGTTAAATAGAAGTTTTTGTGATGTCCTTTAAAATTATACTGAACAGGGAACAACTGTATCATGACACTTTACTGAGTTAAAGGCACAAATTTGCAGGTTTCTTGTTTTACAGGTAAGTTTTAGTGAAAGCTCTTGCCTCAAAGGCAAGTTAAATTTAAGATTTTACGGTGTAAAGGGTGCATGATACATAATAACTCACATTACTTAAGAGCATCAAAAAACCTGACACTTGTGGTAAGCTGTATGTTTACACAAAGGTAGCCTTGGTTATGGAAGCTAGAGTTTCTTTGTGATTGAGAAAAACTTCAATTTACAAAGTTCAAAGTTAGGGTTTTATGTCCCCTTCAACAGCCAGGGTCATATTAGGACAGGCCCTCAGAATTGTCACTTACCTTATGCACTCTTGCATGTAGAAGTTTACCGGACTTGCATCAAGACACTGCTACTAACATTCACATGGCCTTTAGGAATACTGAGTCTTTCTGATTTTTTGTATAAATGTGAGTCTACAACAAGGCTCATGACAAGGGCATTTTAACACCAAAATATGAACTGGGGGGGGGGGGGGGGGGGGGGGGAGGTTATAATTACATAAATTTTTTATACAGGAATATATTATTGTTCACAATGCTTTCACCTAGTTGACAAACAGAATAAATTTACATATTTCTTTTGCGTACCATTAACTCACACTTCAATATCATTACTGATGTACACACCCTGTAAACAGAGCTTGTGTAGGCCTATGTTTCCATGTGTACAACTTACAATCCGTAATACATGACCATGATTTCCAATGTGGTGTTTTCACCTGTGAAAAACTTTGGCTATTTAAAAAAAAAAAATAACATACAGCAAATCCAATCGCAAATAAAAAATCCTGATCATCTGACAAAATAATAAAAATTGTGTGCTTACATGCATATCTTGGGTCACAAAGTAAAAAGAATTGTAATCTCAAATCACATTTGGATAAATGGAAACACTTCATAATGCAAGTAGAGAAACAAGTTTCACACAAAGTGTAGGTGTTCTTAAATTCTGAATTGAATTGAACACTTGCATTTGTGTCTCAAGTTTGTTAATAAAAACCATACGCAAAGAAATGTCAAATTTACTACTGAATAGTAAGAATAAATCAAAAGGTAAGATGAAAAATGTTACAATTATATTTATATGTGTTACCTGAGATGATCATAAATAAATGAATTAAACTTAAACAGTAGCCATATACCAAAGGTAATCAGAAAATAGAAGATATTCTTAATGGTGAAAAAGTTGTCATTTTAATAAAACACATTCATTTTGCTCACATGGTTATATTCAAATGACATCAGGTGGATCATTCATCCAGGTTACCTAAGTAAATATTCTCCATGATCAATGAAATTATTACTTTTAGGGTAAAGAGCCATTACCAGGATAGCTGCTGTCACAGTCTTGTGATATCATCATTTGACCAGCTGAAGTGGACGTTAAACATTGTTAGCTGTTTGGCCACATACCAGTCACTGAAGAAGTTGGGTGTTGTTAAGTGCCACCCTAAGAATGCACTTTTAAGTTTTGATAATCTGCATATTGGTGTGTTTTATGTTTGTATTGCAGTGGACGCTAATCAATTCCTGAAGAACTTATTTACTTGGATTGAGCTGCACTGTTTATCCATGGGTGATATAAACAAGTGAATTTATTTGCGAATATCTTACTATTAGGGAACAAAAGGGTTTCATATGGTAGCTTATCCCAATAGAGATATCTATATACGATTCTGATCTGAGGCATTGAGAAATGCTAATATGACTGCTAAGAAGAATCCATGCTTGAGGCCCAAATCAGGCCCAAAAGGTAACATGACTAGTGCTATGTTCACTGTGTACAAGGAGTTTTAGGACTACATTAAGGACTGCTGCAGTTTATGGCCCTAGTTCTGAAACTCTTCACTACAAGGGCTTTTTGAAATCTTGCGATCAAATTATTATTTGGGCCACCAACTATTAAATTGTCGAAGCCAAATGGCCACCAAACTTTTACCACGGATTTCACATGTTGGAAGTAATTTTGTTTAACTTTAGTAACCAGAGAAATTACATTTATTTTATGTACTCTTACTTAGTTGGTAAATTTGGTAAATCTAGCCAGATTCAGATTTGTATATCTAGTATTTCTTTAACTTACCATTATAACCTACACTTATCCATACATTTAATCTAACAGGTTTTTATTTATTCACTTCAACGTTCTAACAGTACATAGAATAACATTTGAACATGTAACTACAATAATATTAATTGAGTAACATACATTGTTATTACAGGTAAATAGCAGGATAATTTAACAGTTTAAACCAATTGTTATTACAATTATTACCTTTTGTAAGTTATAAATTTGTTGGCATTTGGGACTATAAGCAGCAAACTTTCCATAAAGCTCACAATTTATTTTGGGGACAAACTGTAATACTGAAGAATTCAAGCACCATTTAACATCACTGTAAGTTGAATGATAGCTCTTCACATAATATAACATAATAAATTACAATGTGTTTTATTCGAAAGTTTGAAACTTCTTCTCACACATTTCCCTTCATTGCCTGTAAAACCTCTTAACACCATGACTAGACAGATGCCAGTATAGGTAAAGTACCCATATATTGTTAAAGGGTGTCTCTTTGATATGACATGACAAATTGTGATAAGTGTGGAAGTGCAAAATCATGGACAAAAGATGTTAACTGTCGGGGCATAAATGGAACCAATTGTAAGGTCCTTTAAGCAATGGAAACTGTTTTTTTTGTATTTAGAAGTTGAACTTTAAGTGTTTCATCTGTACACTTACAGAAGATAAAGAACATTGAATTGCCAATTTTTTTTATTTTTATACCTCTTTTCATCAGGTGGTCAAATATCATTGGAACCATGATATATAACTAGTGTCCATAAATATTTTGTGCAAATTCTTGACAAATGATACAGATGAGCAGTGGGTTGTATCCTGAATGTGTGTACAGGCTGTGTTGACACAGCATAAATAAGAATTACCAGTCATCCTGGCATGACCAACAAGTTCTCAGCCATAAAACAGACAATTGTTGAAGAGATCTCATTATGGGCCATTTATAGACATTTCACTGCTATTGTGCCTTTATTTATACAACTTAAGTATCTCATACCTCATACAATATTGGGTTACTTATGTATAAAGTACATAATTGTTCACCTTGACAATGCCAAAAAATTACAATATAAAACTAGATTGGGCCAACTCGGCGCCAACATATCCCCAGACAGGTCGTCACTCACGCAACATGTTTTGACTGGGTATTTTTCACGGGACCCCTCCTGTGTGATATAATTATGAGGGAAAACATAATCAACCAGTTATATAAGAACTTGAGTAATTCAATCTACAATATTTTTATTTTGCAAGCAAAATGGTATCCCCAGACGACTGATGCGAATCCAGGAACTTTGCCCACAAGAACTTTGTCCAATGCAAACTCTATCCACAGGCACTTTGTCCACAAGGAACTTTGCCCACAACAATCTGACAGGATAGCATGTTCAACCGCCCGCCGGGGTAAGAGATAACAAACACTCTGATATGTATAAAAGGGGTAATAAAATACTCAGAAATCATCAATGATCCAGTCTATCTATTTTATAAACTTGCAGGGAAAAAACATAAAAATAAGTTCTTAAAAGGCTAAGATAGCCATCACATCATTAATATTCAAAATTTAAATAGACAGGCACTTCCTTTGAAAAATTCAAATATTTCAGCTCTATGAGCCACATAGTTTGATAGTTACAGGGCTTTAAAGTGGCACAATGTCCATAAATTGGGTCTCTGTGGGCATGTTAGAATAATTATTTATTATTAAAGTGACCTTAGCAATTAAACTACATATCTGAAACTTTTTGGGGACATAGATAACAAACAAAAATTTTATATAATACAATTTAAGACTTGTCACACTTAGCATTTCCAAATAACAGGGCAAAATACAGAAAAAAATGTCAAAAAGGTCACTTGGGTGAGTGTTTATGGGCCTTATACACAGGTTAAATGTCTAATATAAGCCTCGATTTTTGGCACATGTAAAAAGAACATAATAATGTATTCCCAGATGAGATTTCAGCTCTATCAATCACATAGCTTAACAGTCACAGGGCTTAAAAGTGGCAAAAAGTCTTAATATTGGGTCTCTGTGGGCCTTTTAGAGACCTCAATGTGACCTTCAAATTAAAACGTCAGACTTAAAATCTGTCACATACAAAGACTACACATAGAATTTATATCTAATACAGTTTGAAACTTCTCAGACTTACCATTTCCAAGTTACAGAGCAAAATATGTTAAAAAAGGGTCACTCAGGTGGGTGTTTATGGTCCTCATACACAGGTTAAATATCTATTGAAGACCTAAATTTCGGGCACATATAAAAAAACATATTGATATATTCCCAGATGATATTTCACTTAGATGAGAGACATAGTTTGAAAGCTACAGTGCTTGAAAGTGGCAAAAAGTTCATAAATTGGGTCTCTGTGGGGAATTTTGAGACCTTAAGTCAGCCTTACAGGTAAACCTACAGACTTTAAATTTTTCACAGACAAGGATTACATATAAAAGTTATACCTAGTGCAGTTTGAGACTCATCAGAATTACCACTTCCAAATTATAGGGCAAAATATGTGAAAAAAGTAGGAAAAAATCCCTAAGTGGGGACTTTATTGGCCTCAAATACAATTTTCTCCTCAACTTAAAGTCTTGATTTTCGGCACATGTACTAAGAATATATTAATGTATTCTCAAATAAAATTTTTGCCAGATGAGCCTCATAGTTTGTGACCTAGAGGGCTCTAAGTGGCCAAAAGTCAAATTTCTGACCTGAAGGTGGCCATAAGTTCTTTATTATTGGGAGTTTAAGGTCACCTTAATATAGGGATCTTCCTTTGGGCACCCTTAGCATGTGTACCAAGTTTGAAAAAAAAATACTGATCTGTTTTAGAGTTATTGCGTACACAAGGAAATTTCTACGGCGGCGGCGCGACGGACCTGAATCCAATATATCCCCGACTTTTGTCTGGGAATATAACTAAATTTGCTATTAGAACTAAATCCTTGTGAACCTCCTAAAAATTCTTCCTTGATTTGCACAATACAATAGAGTTCTTGTAACTAGAACGTGTGTAAGCTAAATATGGGTACAAAATACTACAAATGAAGCAATTATGAGGTTTCAACACTAGAATAAGTTGTATTTCTATTTTAGGAATAAGTGGCATTTAACCAGAATGACATTCAAATTTAGCAATGCTGGAGATTCTAGTTATACCGAGTCAACACTCTACTGTATTGAACTCCTTATGTATTAAGAAAACTTTGCTAATTTCATATTTTATTAAATTTTGCCATGGTTACTTTGCTGTTACTTTGTGTGGTAATATAAAATAATATATATGGTTGATTTATTTATGGTTTTATGTCGCTTTTTAGTACAGGTCCACATCACGACGGGTAGTTTTGTGGGCAGAGAGGAAACCAGTACATACAGTTGGTCAAGGTTCTGAACTGTAAACTGCTACCATCAGTAAGCAACTACAAATTTTCCCACATTAAGTCCAGGGCTTGAACCCCTGACCTCAGAGGTGGGAGGTGAGTGTGTCACCTGGTAGGGACCACTGTGCCACCATGGCCCCTATTACTATGGTTGAATTTTTAAAAATTTCACCATGACTCTAATAAGAACTTAAGTGTATGTTTTCATTGTATTCAGTTCATGAAAAGTGTTCTGAGATGGCAAATTCTTCTCTCTTTCTGAATCAAGAAGAAGTGTTTTCATGTATGTAAACATGATTTGCCATATATTCCTCCTGGAGAGACTGTGTCTGTGTTTGTGTCTTTATTCAGTCAACATCAACTTATTTAAAGGGAGTCTGCCATTAACTACCGTAAAAATTGTGCCAAAAAATTAAAAACAAAATAGAAACACATCATCGCTCATCACAGCCTAAACTGAAGATCCCAAATGACACACACAGAAATGTACCATTCTAACTGGTAGTTAGAATCTTTACATTTCTAGCAGATCTTTCTTCTACAATATGTGATGACAACGACACAAAACACTTGTATCATTTGTATATTTTTTCTGCCGTCCAACAACTTTTTTCTCTAACATGTTGGACTGTATCAGCAATCACACATTTGAATCAATTCTCATGACATCACAATACCTCTCAATATGTCACTCGTCCTCTATTAATGCAAAGCCCTTCAGATTCCTTTCAAAATAAATTGACAGAGATTTAGGCTAAACACATGTTGGGACATGTTACTGGGCCCGTATTCACGAAAGGTCTTAGGTTTAAAGTTGAGACTTTTGTCTCAAGTTTCTGCCCAAAAACTGCTAAAACTTTTGTCTTAGGCTCAGTGGTATTCACAAAGAATTTAAGACTGGTCTTAGGCTTAGCCAAGGGCTCAACTTTAAGACTGGTTGGTAGTGGGCTTAAATTTTGTAAAGAGGGCTTAAATATGGCTGCCATAAACTTTTCTCCACTTCAAAATTTGAAATGGCTATAAATAAAGTATAATTATACAGAACACCTCACTAAAGCAGTCTTTGGGAGTTTATATGTGGAAACAAGGTTTTCCATTTCAAAACAGCACTTTTCCTTAGATAAAATGCATTAAATGAAGGATATATGTCACCAATAGTATAGTTTGAATAGAAAAGAAAGGTCACATGACACAGAAAACCACTGGGGTTATTTGATAATTTTGGACTTAGCTAAGTCACCCTTTGTGAATACGGTTTTAAGACAAAACTTAGCTGAGACAAAAGTCTTAACTTTAAGACTTGATTTAAGCCTAAGACCTGGCTAAGTCTAAGACCTTTCGTGAATACGGCCCCTGGTGTCTACACTGAAACCAAGACCACACAACCTTGCAGTAAATAGAACATTAAGATGAAACATAATGTCCCTAAAATCTGAATGTCACTGAGGCAAAAATTATCTACAAAATATGTAAAGACTGACATTAACAAGTGTGTTCTTCACAGATCTGACAGGGCTAAACATGTTCTAAGTCTTTGTATTTGTATCCATCATTAGCCTAAAGTTAAATATGAATTAGAAACTTACAGGAGTTCATTACACTACAAGTATTCTGGAGTAAAAAAGGGATATTGTCTTAAAACACAAAGTATTATCAGCTAGGTCTAGCTATTTCTCCAAAAGTCATACAGTACCCATATATTACACAAAAGACAAAAGAACTTGGTTAAAATCTTTGCAGGGGCAGAGGGGGATTACAATTATTAACCTGTGCAGCTGTAATACACTTTATAAAGTGAAACCTTATGTGGTCAAAAGAGTATTCTAATTCATATAAGGCTTACCTTTCCATTCAAATTGCATGAAAAACTTTTCACAAGATAAAAAATCTTTAGAAAATCATCTACAAACTTAAAATATATTCTATGTTACACTTTTCGAACCCTATGTCTAATATAACCGTGCAGATTTGTACTGTAGAATGTCACTGGATGGGAGTCAAGATGGTATGTACAGTGTAAACAGTCAGAAAACAGTTTTTGTCACACACTCTAAATATCTACAGAAATCAAACAAATCTCTCTATTGACACAGTGAGGCAAACCTGAAACTCATATGAAGAGTTGTACATAATAGGAGATTTGAATGCTAATGGTGAGAAAGGGAGTAAATACAGTAATAAACTTGTGATATTTTTTATTTTTATTTTGTTCAGGCAGTAATTTCACTTCATTAAATATCATATTAGATACCAAATATATGAAATAACTTGGTATTTACACTGGTTTATTTGGTTTCTACACAATATTTGAACAGCTGAATGTTAAAAAGGTTATTTTGAGCTGGTTAAATAACTTAAATTGTGACTGCTTTTTCCTTTTAGTAAGTAAAGATGAACAGAACTATCATCACAGCTGTCTTTAATGTTGAAATATAAACTTTGTGACAAACGATTGTTTGTACTAATTGTAACAACTTACATTATAAAATATTGTTTATCAAACTTACATTATCACCCAGTTTACTTATCTTAAGACACTTACAGCTACTCACCCCCCAATCCACCATACAACTTTATTTCACAATATTGTTCAGAAGTGGGTGTTTGTTTACTGGTTGTTTCAGTAAAATTACTAATTGATTTGCTGTCTCTAACACCACACCGTCACACCCACCCACTACTCCTCCCTGATGTCAAGAAAAGGTAGAATTCTTCAGAAAAATATGAGCAACAAGAGCACTAGGGGAGCACAAACCTCTACTATAAGGCATGTGATAATAAATGAGAACATTGGGATACAAGTTGGTCCAAGAGCAATTTTCTGAGTTTTTGTTTCATGAAGTTCCAACCAGTAGTATTTGTCTACTCCTGCTAATAAACAAACAGACTAACAGACAGATAAACGGTCTTGAAAATTAAACAGCCTTGGCAGAGGTAATTACAGCCTACTACACACATCCAGATGACCACCTTAATCCTCTCTCTGCTGCAAGAAAACAGTAAATTCCTTACAGAAAAATATACAGCCTACTACTCACAGCTAGATATCTGTGTCACTTGATGTATATTTTTTTCCCGCCTTTAACAATATCACACCACTATGACAGACCCAAATGAAAGCTTGCATTTCAAAGATAAAATCAAATCCAGTAAGCCTAAAACTTGCAGCAAGCTTTCTGTGTCCATCTGTTGACATATCTCTTTTACACATGTCTTTAACAATATCACTACACGGACATAAACCTTGAATTCCCCACATCAGCACAATGAGATGAAGTCTTCTACTTACAGCAAGCTGTCTGTGTCCATTAAACCCCCTGCTGCTGAGGCCAGGCTGAGGTAAAGGTCTTCCACACTGAAGCCACGCCTGAACATCTCCAGTAGGGGTTCTATTGAGTCCACAGATGCAGTCAGTGCGCCCACTAACTGACCTGAGTTCTCCAGCAACTGGCTCCAGTCGATGTCTGGGGATGCTCCAGATTCCATCTCTTGCACCTTTACAAAGATTGGGATACTTTGAAGTGGGCCTTCTTGACACATAACCATGCATATAATGCATACATACACTGCCAAATGATTCCTAATCTTTGAATCAATATTATTAGTATAGAAATAGATTCAAACATCTAATGTTTGTATTTAACTGTTGCAGACTCAGCCTAGTCATCCCTGAAGTAGATCAGTGGGTAGCTGTTTACTGTTATTCAATAGGAAATGATAAATTTAAGCAAAACCAACCGAAACATTTTACAAGTAAAAAAGAAACACTGCATTCAACTAGGATAATAAATTAAAGTTCATGTCTGCACTTATATTTTTATAGGCAATTTCCCAAGCAAAAGTTTTTTAGTCAAAAAACCACCTTCACCATCATGAAATAAAGGTCCATATTTTGAAACAGTTTCTCATCCACCACATTGTTACCACTGCATACAGACACAGAAAGTTATGTAACAAGAAACATGTTCCATATAATGTGCATTATGTGGAAATTTCCCTGGCTTCAGTCCATGTAAGTTACTTCAACATTGACATACCTTTTGTACAAAAGATTCAAGTCCCAGGGCTTCTAACAGCTCAGCAGCCAGCATATTTCCGTCACTACATACAGCTTCTTGGATAGCCTGGAGCTGATCTGCAGTGATATTGTTATCTGGGGTGAGGATATTTGCCAGACCTGGATCTACACACAGTGCATAGGATACATCTCCATCAGACGCCACCTGGGTAATGTACTGAGTCAGCTGAAAAGTAAGAAAGAGTGAACGGTATATCTCTCCCAACATAGGATATCTGAGTGATGAACGGAGTTAGCTTGGAATATATGTACACAAGAAGCATAGCATGACAATGTACAGGATATTTGTCCAACAAAAGCCATCTGAGAAATGTGCTAGGTTAGCTGGAAATGTACACAAGAAGCATAACATGATGGGGTGTCTAGGATATGTGTCCAACAGAAGCCATGTGAGTGATGTACTTAGTTGGAAATGTACACAAGAAGCATAACATGATGGGGTGTATAGGATATGTGTCCAACAGAAGCCATGTGAGTGATGTACTTAGTTGGAAATGTACACAAGAAGCATAACATGATGGGGTGTATAGGATGTGTGTCCAACAGAAGCCATGTGAGTGATGTACTTACTTCTATTAGTTGGAAATGTACACAAGAAGCATAACATGATGGGGTGTCTAGGATATGTGTCCAACAGAAGCCATGTGAGTGATGTACTGAGTTAGCTTGGAATATATGTACACAAGAAACATAGCATGACCATGTACAGGATATTTGTCCAACAAAAGCCATCTGAGTAATGTGCTAGGTTAGCTGGAAATATACACAAGAAGCATAACATGATGGGGTGTATAGGATGTGTGTCCAACAGAAGCCATGTGAGTGATGTACTTAGTTGGAAATGTACACAAGAAGCATAACATGATGGGGTGTACAGGATGTGTGTCCAACAGAAGCCATGTGAGTGATGTACTTAGTTGGAAATGTACACAAGAAGCATAACATGATGGGGTGTATAGGATATGTGTCCAACAGAAGCCATGTGAGTGATGTACTTAGTTGGAAATGTACACAAGAAGCATAACATGATGGGGTGTATAGGATATGTGTCCAACAGAAGCCATGTGAGTGATGTACTTACTTCTATTAGTTGGAAATGTACACAAGAAGCATAACATGATGGGGTGTCTAGGATATGTGTCCAACAGAAGCCATGTGAGTGATGTACTTAGTTGGAAATGTACACAAGAAGCATAACATGATGGGGTGTATAGGATGTGTGTCCAACAGAAGCCATGTGAGTGATGTACTGACTTAGTTGAAAATGTACACAAGAAGCATAACATGATACAATGTATCGGATATGTGTCCAACTAATGTCATCTGAGTAATGCACTGAGTCAGCTGGAAATGTACAAAAGAAGTGTTACATTATACTAGGGCAGCAGTTTCAAGACCACTTTACTGAAATACCAAAAAGTAACTAAATGTTATTATCATGGTCATCTAGACTGTCAGCACATAAAGTAGTAGGAAAATGTAAGTATTTCAGACAATAAATCAGAAGACATTTTAATCCCATCCAATACACAGTGTATATGGGTTCTCGTCTAGTTGTGGGTAGTTAAATGAGGATGATTATATTTACAGAATAAGATACTTCTTTCTGAGCAATACTGTGATTTATAAAGCCCAAGGACAAGTGATATTGCCCTTGGGCCTATCGGTGCACGGGCAATATCACGTACTTGTCCTTGGGCTTCATAAATACAATATTACCCAGAAAGATGTGTTTTTATTCTGTGTATTATACCTAAAGTATTTAATTTTCTTCTTTTCTATTATCAGTAACTGCCAAAAAGGTCCCTGTAAGAGTCCCTCTAAATACTAGTAAATGAATTGTGACGTTAAAAACCATTATACCACCGATGACGTAGTTCTTCTAGAAAAAGACTGAAAAAAATCAATATCCATTGCCTGTTGTTTTACTTGCCTTACACGATCATTAGAATTCTTATTATTGCATTTATTAATCTATAAAGGTATCAATTTGAAGCATTTCATGTCAAAATTATTTTTAAAAATATGTAATGACAATTTTATTTTCCAATTATGCAACAATTTGCTTGCATTTTCTACCTTTATTAGCACTTCAAAATTGCCGTATTTTTGAATGATTCTTTGGACTGTTTGCATTGATGATCTTGAGGCAAAAAGGGCATCGGAGTGATATTTTTCACCCTAAAAGGGCAATATCATGCCATACTGACTACAAATACTGCAATCTGATTGGCTGAAATTCACTTGTAGTATAATAAATTCTAATATTTTTAGGTTTCCTGTTGGTTCCAACACATTGTATTAGTCTTATCATGACAGGTGCATAGAGTGGAGGAAAGTAATGCTTACTAGCCTGCCAGGAGGCTGGAGTGTAAACCCACCAGGCATTGGAAAGTAACTACAGCTTAAGCTCTATTACCTGAACAAATTGGGGGAGCAAAGTTTTATTTTAACAAGAGCTCTGTGAAACAGATGCAGCATTTAGTATAAAGGAGTATGGATACACAAACTCGGGAGATTGGATCTGAATTACTAAAATTGAAAATTCTGGTGACAAAAATTCTACTTTACCAACTTTTCTGCTTTAGAGCTGGTCTAAGATTTGAACTCAAAACCTACATAATATGATGAATGCAACATTAAAACCTACACAAATCAAAATAAATCCTACCTTTTCCGCATCAAAGTTAAGACTCAGTAACTGTAGGGCCAGGTCCCCACTGATGTTGAAGGATGAGGTCAGCACATTTAGCAGGCCTGTCTGGTTAGGCAGGAGTGAGCCAAGGGATAGGTTCTTCATGTCTGTAATAAGATATATAATGCAGTCTATAGAAGTAGGTACAATTCATATGAAACAAAGGGTATAGTGTAATCACTTGGGGTGGTTTATACTTATGTAAACCCAACAGAAGTGGAGCTAGTGAAGTAAGGTATACCTGGAACTATTTAAGGACTGAAAACTAGATTGGGCCAACTCGGCGCCAACATATCCCCAGACAGGTCATCACTCACGCCACAGGTTTTGATCGGGAATTTTTTAAAACATAATTACCCATTATTATATGAACTTCAGCACATCAATCTACTCTGTTTATATCTTCCAAGGAAGATGGTGTATCCCCAGACGCCGAATACATAACTCAAATTATATTTTCAATCTTCCTGCAATGATAACTCTAAACCTATTTTCAAAGTATTTAAATGATTGATGATTGAATGTCCATTCTAAAATAATAATCCCAAAAGAGCATATCTGTTTCTATATTTGTTGACAAATAAAATATTATTTTTAACTCAACTCATCATACTTTTCAATCTTCCTTCAAAGTATTTAAATGATTGATGATTCAATGTCCATTCTAAAATTCATAATCCCAAAAGCGCATATCTGTTTCTATATTTGTTCACAAATAAAATATTATTTAAAAAAAAATTATTTATATTATTATTTTATTATATTATTTTTAGAATTTGCAAATTGTTTTCAGTTATTCATTTCCTCTATACCTATATATGTGGTCCATATATATGCAACCTAAATATGTGACACAATCTCAGTTCTGACTCCCCTTTGTGTTATATGTAATGAAGCCCACCACCTCCCACCCCCACCCCTCTCCCCTTCTCCACACCTCTCTCACTATTACACAAGATCTGCAACCCCATTGAGTTCTTTGTTTCTCATCTGATATCATTAAATACCTTTGTTTATTTAGTGTCACTCAATATAGCTGGAGGTCCCAGAGGTGGGTGGGGGGAATCCGGGTGGGGGATGCATAAATGGTAAACAAACAATCTATATAAAAGGGGTACTCAAATACAAAAAGAATTGAGAATTTTAAGTATGTGATTATCAACTGAAATGAGTTCATAACTGTAGGAGCTGTGTCAAAATTAACTGAGGCAAGTTGAATAAAACTGGGCTAGTTGAGGGTTAAAAATCCCCTACTTTTACTACATAAGGATATAATTTCATTAATATTGGGACTTAAAGCTCACTTAAAGTGTCCATTTTGTCTACTTGAATATGTTTAACCAGTTTCATTTTAAAAAGTTAAAAACTCAGCAAGCAGAGGTATAACACACAAAAATAAGTTCTTAAAAGACTAAGATAGCCATAACATTATTAATATTCAAAATTTAAATAGACAGGCATTTCCTTTTAAAAATTCAAAGATTTCAGCTCTATAACCCACATAGTTTGACAGTTACTGGGCTTTAAAGTGGCATAATGTCCATAAATTGGGTTTCTGTGGGCATTTTACAATTGTTAAAGAGACCTTAGCAATTAAACAACAGATCTGAAACTTTTTGGGGGACATACATAACAAACAAAAATTATATATAATACAGTTTAAGACTTGTCACACTAAGCATTTCCAAATAACAGGGCAAAATACGGAAAAAATGTCCAAAAAGGCACTTGGGCGAGTGTCTATGGCCCTCATACACAGGTTAAATGTCTACTAAAAACCTTGATTTTCGGCATATGTAAAAAGGACATAATAATGCATTCCCAGATGGGATTTCAGCTCCATCAATTACATAGTTTAACAGTCACAGGGCTTAAAGGTGGTTAAAAAGTCCAAATATTGGGTCTCTGTGGGCCTTTTAGAGATCTCGATGTGGCTTTCAAATTAAAGCTTCAGACTTAAAATTTGTTACATACTAAGATTACACATAGAATATGTATCTAATAAAGTTTGAAACTTCTCAGACTTACCATTTCCAAGTTACAGAGCAAAATATGTGAAAAATGTCTTAAAAGGGTCACTCAGGTGGGTGTTTAAGGTCCTCATACACAGGTTAAATGTCTACTTGAAGCCTTGATTTTTGGAACATGTAAAAAGAACATAATAATGTATTCCCAGATGAGATTTCAGCTCTATCAGTCACATAGTTTAACAGTCACAGGCCTTAAAATTGGCAAAAAGTCCAAATACTGGGTCTTTATGGGGCCTTCTAGAGACCTAAATGTGGCCTTCAAATTAAAGCCTCAGACTTAAAATTTGTCACATACTAAGATTACACATAGAATATGCATCTAATACAGTTTGAAACTTCTTAGACTTACCATTTCCAAGTTACAGGGCAAAATATGTGAAAAATGTCTAAAAATGGTCACTCGGGTGGGGATTTATGGTCCTCATACACAGGTTAAATGTCTTCTTAAAGCCTTAATTTTTGGCACATATATAAATAACATACTAATATCTTCCCAGATAGGATTTGAGCTCTATCAGTCACATAGTTTGACAGTCACAGGGCTTAAAAGTAGCAAAAAGTCCAAATATTGGGTCTTTGGGAGCCTTTTAGAGACCTCAATTTGACCTTCAAAATTAAAGCTTCAGACTTAAAATCTGTTACATACTAAGATTACACACAGAATATATATCTAATACAGTTTGAAACTTCTCAGACTTACCATTTCCAAGTTACAGGGAAAAAGATGTGAAAAATGTCTTATAAGGGTCACTCGGGTGGGTGTTTATGGTCCTGATACACAGGTTAACTGTCTATTAAAGGCCTAAATGTTGGGGCACATATAAGAAAACACATAGATATATTCCCAGATGATATTTAACTTAGATGAGAGACATAGTTTGAAAGCTACAGTGCTTGAAAGTGGCAAAAAGTGCATAAATTGGGTCTCTGTGGGCACTTTTGAGACCTTAAGTCGACCCCTTTGGGTAAACCTACAGCCCTAAAATTTTCTACAGACAAGGATTACATATCAAAGTTATACCTAGCGCAGTTTGAGACTCATCAGAATTACCACTTCCAAATTATAGGGCAAAATATGTGAAAAGTATAGCAAAAAATCCCCAAGTGGGGGTATTTATGGGCCTCAAACACAATTTTCTCCTCAACTTAAAGTCGTGATTTTCGGCACATGTACTAAGAACATATTAATGTGTTGTCAGGTAAAATTTCAGCCAGCTGAGCATCATAGTTTGTGACCTACAGGGCTCTAAGTGGCCAAAAGTCAAATTTCTGACCTTAAGGTGGCCATAAGTTCTTTTTTACTGGGAGTTTAAGGTCACCTTAAAATAGGGATCTTCCTTTGGGCACCCTTAACATGTGTACCAAGTTTGAAAAAAAAATATTAATTTGTTTTTGAGTTATCGCGTCCACAAGGAAATTTCTACGGCGGCGGCGGCGGCGGCGGCGGCGGCGGCGCGACGGACCTGAATCCAATATATCCCCGACTTTCGTCTGGGGATATAATAAAATGTTGCACTGTGGACTCTGTAGAACAGAACCAGTGTAAGTGGCAGTTACTCAGGGATGTATGTCGAACATTGATTTCTAATATAAAATGTAGATTCCATAACCAGAAATCTGTGTATGTTACTATTACCGCAGTCACACTACAGGTGGTATTGCCTACATTTATAGGTGTTTTGTTAAAAGCCTCATTCCTGAAATTACTGACACCCTTCTGTCTGTGAACCTGAAAAACTCTAGCTTTCCGTGCTTTACCTGTCAATACACACACAAGTTTTGAAATGTTCAAAATTTCTGCCTCCACGATTTTCAGGGCTGTAAATGTAGGCAATGCCACCTGAAGTGTGACTGGAGCATAAGTAGTAATTAGACCAAAGTGGAACCTGTCCAAATCTGAAATAAAATGTACATATATTGAGGAGTGTATAACTGGACACCTCAGTAGCGGAGTGTTTTAAAAGCCTGGCATTAATCATGTAGCTGTCACCTCTGTAGTCACTGGGAAAAGCCGGATACAACCTTAGCCATAGTGTCTGATATAACATACATGTACAACCTTCCAGTATTAGCAGCAGTAGTCAGGTCAAAGTGTATAAAGCTTGAAATACAATATACATGTCCAGTATTGTTTGCTTGAGTTATAAGAACAAGAGATAGACACAGATAGGTAGACCTCAACACAGTATTCAGAAGTGCATTATGTACATACAATGGACTTTAAGTGAGGAGACTCAGTGTCAAGTGAAACTTATATATGCAAAAAAAACAGTATTATAAGGCCTGAATAACACAAAATACTTTTTGTTGAAGGTATTTGTGCAATTGAAAGATAAGAGTGGAGCAAAAACCTGGTTATATAGGAGATTCTAGTCACATAGTTTACACTGTATATTACCTACAACAGATGAAATCTGATAACCTTAATCTCATTGATATGTGGAAATCCTTACAGTTGAGCATGGTCTTCACTTAACAAGGCTAGTTCCCATAAAGCTTCAGAGAAGTTACTTCCACTGAAAAGAGATGTCCTTTCAAACACTGAGGTAAAGGATAGTTCCCACTTCACCATATTATAGCTATTATATGAACTCAAGACACTGATGTCTTACAGTGTCTGTTGTTTTATTGCCTCTGCCAAAGATGTATTCAATTCATGACCATTTGTCGGTTAGCAGGATTAAGCAAATACTTCTGGTCCAATCTTCAGGTACAAAAATGTGCAGTTGGCTCTTGGGAGCAACATAGATCCCATTAAATTTTGAGAGTGATCCAGATCACCGCCGGGATAAAAAACAAGATCCAGATTTTCCCATTTACTTATTATTGAGTCGTTTTAAAACAAAGATACATTTTAGTACTTCCCCAATCGAATACCACTTACGAGAAATAAAGAAAATTATAACAAAACATGGCAATTAATTTTGATTAACGACGCATTAAAATCTGTAAAAATGAGATAAAACTTTAGAATTTCTTCAGATTTAAGGTTAGTTTTTAATATTTTAAGCTCTCCCGCCATTATACATGCTGGCAAGTGATATGAAGGCTGTAAGTGTCCATTATCGCCCATTGCCACTGGACTTGAGAGTTGATTTTTTTATCTATAATAGTAGCCCCCCCTTTTGAAAAATGCATTGCCCCAGGGCGTTTATACAGATAAATACGGTACCCACTTTCAGACTTATACATCGATATGGTACAAAAATTGTGATTTCTGTCCAAGTTTTTGTAGCGTTACCCTAATTTCACAATATTCTTAGGGAAACACCCTCACCAAAACCAAAACCTGATACAAACATTGAACAAGAATGTAGCACCAATTGTTAACTCCCACCATTGATCGCTATTTAAATATAGATATACAAGACCAACAACAAATGATTGGGATTAAAGAAAAACTGAAGTCACAGTGTGTCTTTAGCAAATGTACAAACAGTTGTGGTCAGGAACATAAATGGTTTTGTTTGAGGAATGTTTATCATTGAATACACAGCTCTATTTATATTGATAAATAGCTCGTAATGGTATAATCTATTTAATTCTTGTTTATGTCCAAAGGCACATACTGGTAGAATACAGAAACTGGTACAGGTCTCTTAAATGCACCGACAGATATTTCTACTACACCAACCATCTACGTTTACTTATCCCTTTCACTAATTACACTGGAAGTGTTTGACTGTTTGTTACACCTGACCATGTCCAACAAAGACGACTTATTGTCAAGTTTTCCTTCCATTTTTTTTGTATTTTTGTGCTGTGGCTATAGGTGAAAGAATCATTGAGATTATTTATAGCTTAAACGAAAAAAGTTATAGTTGAAAAATTGAAAAAAAAGCTCTGGTTATTTACTGGGCGTTCACACTATGAAATGAACTCGGGTTGACACAGATTGAATTAGATTAGAGACTAGTCTGAACGCTCACAACCTGGGTTGACAAGGGTAAAAAATCTCAACCCCACTCAAGAGATGGATTGAAGCAGACTGAAGCAGATTGGCTCAACCCCCTTTGCAGTGTGAACCCTCTCAATCCGGGTTGACAAGGATTGAGTGTGTTGGTACTGTAATTATTTGATCTACTGCCTTGAAACAGTTGACTTAGTATTTGTATACATAGCTTAATCCTTTGTAAGCAGGAACCTAATTAACACATAGACCACCAAGAAATATTGCTGTGTGATTTCTGTATGATTGCAATTTGGTCTAAAATGAATATTTGTAATTTATGTTGGATGATCTAATAAGTAGAACTATTCCAAAGAATTGCAATTAGTCTGTTGCTGCAAAAATGGCAAAATCTGTAAAATTTTGCATTCTTTTTGATTAATTATAAAAACTTGAAAAGGTATTTATCTGAATGGTACCTAATACAAAATTGAGATATTTTATAGTTTTAGTAACTATGTGGAAAAAATTATTGTAATTTAAACAATTTTCATGCATTACAATAAGCTTAATTTGGAGGTTTTACTGTACTCAGTTTTTGAGACTTTTCAATCCAGATTAAACTCTGTAGTGTGGACACTCAATCTGGATTGAGATGAATCTGCTTGAATCTGCTTCAACCCTCAATCCTTGTCAACACGAATTGTAGTGTGAACCCCACCATAAATAACTTCTGGTATTTGGAAACAGTGATGTCAGCCATCAGCAATGGGCATTTAGAAAGACAGCCTTATTTTACACTGGAGTTTTCAGCCCAGGTAATGAATGTAAGTTGAGATCCAAAAACATTTCCTAAAATATTCGTGTAACCAATATATAATATTAGGAAGGAACTTTAAACGTTACGGTGAAAATTCATAAATGACAGACATGGTAAAAGAAATCTGAATGTGGTTTATTTAATCGCTTTATTAAATTTACAAACCAATCTCAACATAAGTGTACAGAACATGAAAACTCTCTCTTCAAGAAGTATATGTAGGAAAGCTCTGGCGTAACAAAAAATTCTTAAAGCTATATGGTGGAAAATAGATTTAGAGTAAATTTACTCATTACAAACATTTGACCACCTCCTGAAAGCTTTACCTATAAATAAAGGCTTGTTTGGGATATATGAGAGGTTCAATTCATAAGAAGAATATTTGGTAAACTAAAGTAAATACCACTGCTGCCTTGTTGAAACTACTCATAAGGCCAAGCCTTCTTAAACCTGTCAGGTGTGCTCAACGTAACCACTGATGATGTTGAAATTGTGTAGGACAACTGACAGACTGTGATTTGTCCCCAAGTGAAAGTATAAGTCGTGTCACAGAAAGGATCAGCCTTATGAACAGTGTTCCCGACTGCTACAACTTAAATTGATAAGTCATAATAACAAGCCTCAACTACTCCAGAGCAATAATCGAAGGACTCCAGTGACTAATCTTCAGTGGAAGAAAGGGCTCCATTTTACACGACAGTGTTCTTGGTAACCCAAAACTAGACTACGGACGCATCTGTGGCCAGATGCTGGATGTATCCACCGACAAAGGCCAACTAACATAGTTTAGAAGATAAACAGCATTTTTTGTTAATAAGCAAGCTGAAAGCACTTTTAAGTTTGGTTACCCTTATTTGACCCTGTAGCAGGGACCCAAGGTGAAGTCTGACCTTATCAAAAGATTCGCAGCCCATGATTTCCTATAAGTCGTTTTCACATTGCAAACCTCTAGGACCAATAATAAGCAGGAGGGGCCCAAGGTCAAATCTGACCACATGAAAAGATTTGCAGCCCATGACTTCCTATAAGTTGTTTTCATATTAATGAGTTATTTGAGAAATACTGGCTATCTGCAATACTTCTGCAATAATTCGCATTTACTCATTTTGAGTAGGTGAATAATTAGCTATGGGTCTGAAACTTCACCATGTGAAAGCTCTCCCAAAAGTAGATGAATGAGTTATTTGATAAAAATTGGATATCTGCAACACTTTTAGAGATAATTGGCATTTACTCATTTTGAGTAGGTGAATAATTAGCTACAGGTCTGAAACTTCACCATGTGAAAGGTCTCCCAAAAGTAGGTGAAGGAGTTATTTGACAAAAATTGGTTATCTGGAATACTTTTAGAGATAATTTGCATTTACTCATTTTCAGTAGGTGAGTAATTACCTACGGGTCTGAAACTTCACCAAGTGAAAGCTCTCCCAAAAGTAGGTGAATGAGTTATTTCAGAAAAATTGGATATCTGCAATACTTTTAGAGATAATTGGCATTTACTCATTTTGAGTAGGTGAATAATTAGCTACAGGTCTGAAACTTCACCACGTGAAAGGTCTCCCAAAAGTAGGTGAAGGAGTTATTTGACAAAAATTGGTTATCTGGAATACTTTTAGAGATAATTTGCATTTACTCATTTTCAGTAGGTGAGTAATTACCTACGGGTCTGAAACTTCACCAAGTGAAAGCTCTCCCAAAAGTAGGTGAAGGAGTTATTTGAGAAAAATTGGCTATTTCCAATACTTTTAGAGATAATTCGCATTTTACTCATTTTGAGCAGGTGAGTAATTACCTACAGGTCTGGAACTTCAGCATGTGAAAGCTCTCCCAAAAGTAGGTGAATGAGTTATTTAAGAAAAATTTGCTATCTGCAATACTTTTAGAGAAAATGCAGAATTACTCATTTTTAGTAGGCAAGTAATTTAGCCACAGGCCTAATTTAGACATAAAGCCTACCAATAGAATACTGTGGTGCACCCTCTAATATACCTTGCAAACTTGAGAAGGCTAGCTATAATATTTTTTTCGATAGAGCGGTAATGGTGAAATCTCACTACACACTGCGGCTATCCAGTGGATACAATGATTTACTCAACAGTGAGAACCTGAAAGTAGATATTGGTAAGCTATGCCATGACATAGAGGTCTGCAATTTCACTCTGTTATAGCTGACCAAAAATTATGTGAATAACATATTTAAACAAAATACTGTAAATGTAATAGTTTTCACGTTATAACTGATTTACTCAACAGTGATAACCTCAAAGTAGCTATTACTCAGCTATGCAATGAGCTACATGTCTGAATTTTTTCTATGTTATAGCTGACCCAAAATTAGGTGAACAACATATTTAAGCAAAATACTGTAAATGCAATAGTTTTCAAGTTACAACTGATTTACTCAATAGTGAGAACCTGAAAATAGCTATTGCTCGGCTATGCCATGAGCTATAAGTCTGTAATTTCACGACGTTATAGCTGACCCAAAAGTAGGTGAACAACATATTTTAACAAAATACTCCAAATGCACTATTTTTCAAGTTACAAGTCATTTACTCAACAGTCAGTACCTGAAAATAGCTATTGCTCAGTTGTGCCATGAGCTACAGGTCTGTAATTTCACTATGTTATAGCTGACCCAAAAGTAGCTGAATAACATATTTACACAAATTTCTGTAAATGCAATAGTTTTCCAATTACAACTGATTTACTCAACAGTGTGAACTTCAAAGTAGCTATTACTCAGCTATGCAATGAGCCACAGGTCTGGAACTTCACTATGTTATAGCTGACTCCGAAATAGGTGAATAACATATTGAAACAAAATACTCTAAATGTAATACTTTTGAAGTTATAAGTAATTTACTCAACAGTGATAACCTAAAAGTAGCTATTACTCAGCTATGCCATGAGCTACAGGTCTGAAATTTTACTATGTTATAGCTGACCCAAAAATAGCTGAATAACATATTGAAACAAAATACTCTAAATGCAATAGTTTTCAAGTTACAAGTGATTTTACTGATGATGGAAGTTACTGAAAAGCCCAAAAGTAGCTATTACTCACTTAGCTATTGAGACAGACACCCAAGTTACTCACCATGTTGTAGCTATGAAAAAAGTATCTGAATAACATATTTTAACAAAATGCTCTAAATGCAACACTTTTCAAGTTATAAGTGATTTAGTGCATGATTTCATGAATTTTAATGCATTTTAGACATTTTTGTCTACCAGAGGCCTAATTTAGACATAAAGCCTACCAAAAAGATAGGGTGGCGAGTCCTCTAGCATACCAAGCCACCTGCCAAATATGAAAGAAATCTGGAAAGAAATGTGGACTGTAGGTCGCTAACAAGCAATATTCCACATTTTAGACATTTTTGTCTACCACAGGCCTAATTTAGACATAAAGCCTACCAAAAAGATAGGGTGGCGAGTCCTCTACCATATCAAGCCACCTGACAAATATGAAAGAAATCCGGAAAGAAATGTGGACTGTAGGTCGCTAACAAGAAATCTCTGTGGACGCGGACGAGGGCGCGGACGACGACAATGATGAATCCATAGTATCCCCGCTTCGCGTCGGGGATACAATAAGTCATTATATTGTAAAGAGAAGATATAGAACCTAAAAGATGGGTTGTAAGTTGTAACTGCCTAGGACCAAAAGGAGTGTTATTCAGGTGAGAAATGCTCACTTGCAAAGGTTTTTCAATATGTTCAATATTTTTGACAGGAAGCCAGGACTGCCACTAATTGATTCCCAACCATCATGAGTCAAAAGTTCACAAGTCCCAAGTGGGAGCATGAAAAAGAAATATCTGAGTCCCTGCCATTTTAATTCTAAATATAAATATCTAAATAAATGCAAGAGTCTGTCTATCCATCTTTCTGAAGCCCCTAGCCAATCAAATCTTTGCATTTGTGTAGTGCCATCAGCAGGAACAGCCTTAAAATGCCACACAGAGTGCAGTGTTTGAACTAGTTTGAAATAAACTTGCTTCCAGTTTAAGCAATGGGTCTGCTATTTTTGTTTCCAAACACAACACATATACATGATTTCAGACAGTCGGAAGTTTTCATCACTATCCCTGTGTTGCATTTCAAAATTTGGTTGCATTTCAGAACATGGCCAAAACTCCCACAGAATTTTTCAAAATGTGGCCCAGTTTTCTATTTTTTTTTTTCAAACACAAAATGAATGGCTCAATTATTTGAAGACATATACTGTATGTGTGTAAACCACTTTTTATATACATTTATTATGTGAATACAATTTTAAAAAACCCAATAAATTGGCCATAATTTACAATATCTGGTTTTGTATTAACTGATTAATGACTTTTGTTTTTATGAAAATTATAAAAAAAACAAATTCCAATTGATAAGTCACCTAAAATTAAGCAAATGTAAATTTTATTAATTTATTTTTTTTTTGTGGGGGGGGGGGGTATTGTTTTTATAGGGGGTGGTGTGACTGTACAAGGGTATTCAAGTCTCCCTTTTTACCTGTTAATGTGAAAGAAATGTTAGAATCCAAATTGAAGTAACGAATACTTTGAAGTGTAAGAAAAATGCTATACTGGAAGGAACTTGAAGCAACTACAATGACTATTACAGACATTCCTTGAGTTTTAATGGATGGGACACTGGGATTTGACTTTTTAACTAAAATGGAATTTTGTTTTTCACAATTACTAACAAGAGGAGAGTGCCCGTGAACGGGCACTGTGTCAGCTGACTGAATGTTTTTGATTTGTGATGGTGATAATGAGAGGAAAGCAGAATTATCAGGGAAAGGGCTGTACAGAAATACAGTAAATGGTAACTGAACACATGTTCGAAAAATATTCCGAAGCTGACAGAAGAAAACGACAAAAAAGTTGTGCCCTGCAAATGGTATTATGAAATAAAGTAACAAGGTAATTGTTTAAGGGTAAAAAGTAGGTTAAAAATATTTAAAGAAATACTATAAATGCAATATCCTCGTTCCACCATGAAGAAGGGGTCCAAAGGTCAAATCTGACCATACCAAAAGATTCCCAGCCAAAGAATTTAGGATGGTTTACCATCCCAAACCTCTCGGACCAATAATAAGTGAGTTATAGGCACTTTTTAAGTTTGGCTATCCTTGTTTGACCTTGAAGGAGGGGGTCCAAGGTCAAATCCGACCACACAAAAAAATTCCCAGCCCATGATTTCCTGTAGCTTGTTTACCATCCCAAACTTGTAGGACCAATAATAAGCGAGTTCTAAGCAATTGTAAGTTTGGCTATCCTCAACTGCCCTTGAAGGAGGGGTCCCAGGTCAAATCTGACCACACCAAAAGAATCCCAGCCCATGATTTCCTATATGTTGGTTTACCATCCCAAACCTCCAAGACCAATAATACGCGAGTTATAAGCACTTTAAGTTTGGCTATCTTCGTTTGACCTGGAAGGAGGGGGTCCAAGGTCAAATCCGACCACACAAAAAAATTCCCAGCCCATGATTTCCTGTAGCTTGTTTACCATCCCAAACTTGTAGGACCAATAATAAGCGAGTTCTAAGCAATTGTAAGTTTGGCTATCCTCAACTGCCCTTGAAGGAGGGGTCCCAGGTCAAATCCGACCACACCAAAAGATTCCCAGCCCATGATTTTCTATAGGTTGGTTTTCCATTCGAAACCTCTAGGACCAATAATAAGTGAGTTATAAGCACTTTTAAGTTTGGCTATCCTCATTTGACCTTGAAGGAGGGGTCCAAGGTGAAATCCGACCACACCAAAAAATTCCCAGCTCATGATTTTCTATAGGTTGGTTTTCATTCCAACCTCTGGGACCAATAATAAGCGAGTTATAAGCACTTTTATGTTTGGCTATCCTCATTTGACCTTGAAGGAGGGTTCCAAGGTCAAATCGGACCATATTAACAGATTCCCAGCCCATGATTTCCTACAGGTTGGATACAATGATTTACTCAACAGTGAGAACCTGAAAGAAGCTATTGCTCAGCTATCCCATGACATAGAGGTCTGCAATTTCACTATGTTATAGCTGACCAAAACGTCTGTGAATAACATATTTAACAAAATACTCTAAATGTAATAATTTTCAAGTTACAACTGATTTACTCAAGAGTGAGAACCTCAAAGTAACTATTACTCAGCTATGCAATGAGCTACATGTCTGAATTTTTGCTCTGTTATAGCTGACCTAAAAGTAGCTGAACAACATATTTAAGCAAAATACTGTAAATGCAATAGTTTTCAAGTTACAACTGATTTACTCAATAGTGAGAACCAGAAAATAGCTATTGCTCCGCTATGCCATGAGCTATAGGTCTGTAATTTCACTATGTTATAGCTAACCCAAAAGTAGGTGAACAATATATTTTAACAAAATACTCCAAATGCAATATTTTTCAAGTTATAGCTGATTTACTCAACAGTCAGTGCCTGAGAACAGCTATTGCTCAGTTGTGCCATGAGCTACAGGTCTGTAATTTCACTATGTTATAGCTGACCCAAAAGTAGCTGAATAACATATTTGCACAAATTTCTGTAAAGGCAATAGTTTTCCAATTACAACTGATTTACTCAACAGTGAGAACTTCAAAGTAGCTATTACTCAGCTATGCAATGAGCCACAGGTCTGGAACTTCACTATGTTATAGCTGACCCCAAAATAGGTGAATAACATATTGAAACAAAATACTCTAAATGCAATAGTTTTCAAGTTATAAGTGATTTACTCAACAGTCATAACCTAAAAGTAGCTATTACTCAGCTATGCCATGAGCTACAGGTCTGAAATTTTACTATGTTATAGCTGACCCAAAAGTAGCTGAATAACATATTTATACTAAATTCTCTAAATGCAATAGTTTTCCAATTACAAGTGATTTACTCAACATTGAGAACTTCAAAGTAGCTATTACTCAGCTATGCAATGAGTCACGGGTCTGGAACTTCACTATGTTATAGCTGACCCCAAAATAGGTGAATAACATATTGAAACAAAATACTCTAAATGCAATAATTTCCAAGTTATAAGCGATTTACTCAACAGTGATAACCTAAAAGTAGCTATTACTCAGCTATGCCATGAGCTACAGGTCTGAAATAGTTTTCAAGTTATAAGTGATTTACTCAACAGTGATAACCTAAAAGTAGCTATTACTCAGCTATGCCATGAGCTACAGGTCTGAAATTTTACTATGTTATAGCTGACCCAAAAGTAGCTGAATAACATATTTATACTAAATTCTCTAAATGCAATAGTTTTCCAATTACAAGTGATTTACTCAACATTGAGAACTTCAAAGTAGCTATTACTCAGCTATGCAATGAGTCACGGGTCTGGAACTTCACTATGTTATAGCTGACCCCAAAATAGGTGAATAACATATTGAAACAAAATACTCTAAATGCAATAATTTCCAAGTTATAAGCGATTTACTCAACAGTGATAACCTAAAAGTAGCTATTACTCAGCTATGCCATGAGCTACAGGTCTGAAATAGTTTTCAAGTTATAAGTGATTTACTCAACAGTGATAACCTAAAAGTAGCTATTACTCAGCTATGCCATGAGCTACAGGTCTGAAATTTTACTATGTTATAGCTGACCCAAAAGTAGCTGAATAACATATTTATACTAAATTCTCTAAATGCAATAGTTTTCCAATTACAAGTGATTTACTCAACATTGAGAACTTCAAAGTAGCTATTACTCAGCTATGCAATGAGTCACGGGTCTGGAACTTCACTATGTTATAGCTGACCCCAAAATAGGTGAATAACATATTGAAACAAAATACTCTAAATGCAATAATTTCCAAGTTATAAGCGATTTACTCAACAGTGATAACCTAAAAGTAGCTATTACTCAGCTATGCCATGAGCTACAGGTCTGAAATAGTTTTCAAGTTATAAGTGATTTACTCAACAGTGATAACCTAAAAGTAGCTATTACTCAGCTATGCCATGAGGTACAGGTCTGAAATAGTTTTCAAGTTATAAGTGATTTACTCAACAGTGATAACCTAAAAGTAGCTATTACTCAGCTATGCCATGAGCTACAGGTCTGAAATTTTACTATGTTATAGCTGACCCAAAAGTAGCTGAATAACATATTTATACTAAATTCTCTAAATGCAATAGTTTTCCAATTACAAGTGATTTACTCAACATTGAGAACTTCAAAGTAGCTATTACTCAGCTATGCAATGAGTCACGGGTCTGGAACTTCACTATGTTATAGCTGACCCCAAAATAGGTGAATAACATATTGAAACAAAATACTCTAAATGCAATAATTTCCAAGTTATAAGCGATTTACTCAACAGTGATAACCTAAAAGTAGCTATTACTCAGCTATGCCATGAGCTACAGGTCTGAAATTTTACTATGTTATAGCTGACCCAAAAGTAGGTGAACAACATATTTAAGCAAAATACTGTAAATGCAATAGTTTTCAAGTTACAACTGATTTACTCAATAGTGATGACCTAAAAGTAGCTATTACTCAGCTATGCCATGAGCTACAGGTCTGAAATTTTACTATGTTATAGTTGACCCAAAAGTAGCTGAATAACATATTTATACTAAATTCTCTAAATGCAATAGTTTTCCAATTACAACTGATTTACTCAATAGTGAGAACCTCAAAGTAGTTATTACTCAGCTATGCAATGAGCTACAGGTCTGAAATTTCACTATGTTATAGCTGACCCAAAAGTAGGTGAACAACATATTAAAGCAAAATACTGTAAATGCAATAGTTTTCAAGTTACAACTGATTTACTCAATAATGATGACCTAAAAGTAGCTATTACTCAGCTATGCCATGAGCTACAGGTCTGAAATTTTACTATGTTATAGCTGACCCAAAAGTAGGTGAACAACATATTTAAGCAAAATACTGTAAATGCAATAGTTTTCAAGTTACAACTGATTTACTCAATAGTGATGACCTAAAAGTAGCTATTACTCAGCTATGCCATGAGCTACAGGTCTGTAATTTCACTATGTTATAGCTGACCCAAAAGTAGCTGAATAACATATTTATACGAAATTCTCTAAATGCAATAGTTTTCCAATTACAACTGATTTACTCAATAGTGAGAACTTCAAAGTAGCTATTACTCAGCTATGCAATGAGCCACAGATCTGAAACTTCACTATGTTATAGCTGATCCCAAAATAGGTGAATAACATATTGAAACAAAATACTCTAAATGCAATAGTTTCCAAGTTATAAGCGATTTACTCAACAGTGATAACCTAAAAGTAGCTATTATTCAGCTATGCAATGAGTCACGGGTCTGGAACTTCACTATGTTATAGCTGACCCCAAAATAGGTGAATAACATATTGAAACAAAATACTCTAAATGCAATAATTTCCAAGTTATAAGCGATTTACTCAACAGTGATAACCTAAAAGTAGCTATAACTCAGCTATGCCATGAGCTACAGGTCTGAAATTTTACTATGTTATAGCTGACCCAAAAGTAGGTGAACAACATATTTAAGCAAAATACTGTAAATGCAATAGTTTTCAAGTTACAACTGATTTACTCAATAGTGATGACCTAAAAGTAGCTATTACTCAGCTATGCCATGAGCTACAGGTCTGAAATTTTACTATGTTATAGCTGACCCAAAAGTAGGTGAACAACATATTTAAGCAAAATACTGTAAATGCAATAGTTTTCAAATTACAACTGATTTACTCAATAGTGATGACCTAAAAGTAGCTATTACTCAGCTATGCCATGAGCTACAGGTCTGAAATTTTACTATGTTATAGCTGACCCAAAAGTAGGTGAACAACATATTTAAGCAAAATACTGTAAATGCAATAGTTTTCAAGTTACAACTGATTTACTCAATAGTGATGACCTAAAAGTAGCTATTACTCAGCTATGCCATGAGCTACAGGTCTGAAATTTTACTATGTTATAGTTGACCCAAAAGTAGCTGAATAATATATTTATACTAAATTCTCTAAATGCAATAGTTTTCCAATTACAACTGATTTACTCAACAGTGATAACCTAAAAGTAGCTATTACTCAGCTATGCCATGAGCTACAGGTCTGAAATTTTACTATGTTATAGCTGACCCAAAAGTAGGTGAACAACATATTTAAGCAAAATACTGTAAATGCAATAGTTTTCAAGTTACAACTGATTTACTCAATAGTGATGACCTAAAAGTAGCTATTACTCAGCTATGCCATGAGCTACAGGTCTGAAATTTTACTATGTTATAGCTGACCCAAAAGTAGCTGAATAACATATTTATACGAAATTCTCTAAATGCAATAGTTTTCCAATTACAACTGATTTACTCAATAGTGAGAACTTCAAAGTAGCTATTACTCAGCTATGCAATGAGCCACAGATCTGAAACTTCACTATGTTATAGTTGATCCCAAAATAGGTGAATAACATATTGAAACAAAATACTCTAAATGCAATAGTTTCCAAGTTATAAGCAATTTACTCAACAGTGATAACCTAAAAGTAGCTATTACTCAGCTATGCCATGAGCTACAGGTCTGAAATTTTACTATGTTATAGCTGACCCAAAAGTAGCTGAATAACATATTTATACGAAATTCTCTAAATGCAATAGTTTTGAAGTTATAAGCAATTTACTCAACAGTGATAACGTAAAAGTAGCTATTACTCAGCTATGCCATGAGCTACAGGTCTAAAATTTTACTATGTTATAGCTGACCCAAAAGTAGCTGAATAACATATTTATACGAAATTCTCTAAATGCAATAGTTTTTAAGTTACAAGTGATTCTACTCATGATGGAAGTTACTGAAAAGCCCAAAAGTAGCTATTACTCACTTAGCTATTGAGACAGGCACCCAACTTACTCACCATATTGTAGCTATGAAAAAAGTAGCTGAATAACATATTTTAACAAAATGCTCTAGATGCAACAGTTTTCAAGTTATAAATGATTTTGTGCATGATTTCATGAATGTTAATGCATTAAAAATTATTAAAAAAATTTATTAAAAAAAAAGTAAGAGAGATCCAGGTCTCATACTCACACAAGAGAATCTACCTCTGGCCTAGTACATATTTGCAAGATATGAGAGAAATCCCTGCAATAGTCACTGAGAAAATTGTGATAAAAAGTTGAAATTTTCACACTTTTGGTGGGGGTACCCCCCTTGTAATGTCTCTAGCAAACAGACGAACAGACAGATTTGCATGCCTTGAACAATTTTTCATCCTCGATAGATAAGGTATCTTTTAAAAAAAACAGCACGTCTCTAGGCCTTGTAGTTTTGGAGGAAAAGTTGTTCACGCGGACGCGGACGCGTACGCCCACGCCGCAGAGTGACGACATAATGCCAGCTGACTGACAAGTCAGCTGACATAAAAAGGTGTATTTTAATACATTTTCCCACAAACAATATATGTTGAAACTGATCCACAAATACCCATGCTACTTTCTTTACTCTTCTTTTTATTATTTTTCAAAATTCTAAATATTTTAATGAATTTAGACATTCTTATTTCTAGGAAATGTTTACTTTTTAATTTTCTCCAAAAGTGGCCCTTTTATGGAAAATGAGAATTTAAAACAAATTTTACTTTGATATTTATGGTGTAACAGGGTTGACAATCTGCACACATCAGTTTAGTGTATATGGGTCTTTATTCTGCTCAAATCGTCACTTTTAGATGACAACCTTTTACTTTGAATTTGGCGTTCTCCTTTCTCATTATAAGTATTATTTAAGTAGGCCATACACTCATGAAATAAACAAGAACTTCAAGCAGTGATTTGCTTATTTTCAATTCAAGACTAAACTTCTTTTGAAAAAAATATGACAACACAGTATTTTGGGAATAAACATCTAAGATGTCCCAATAAAATACCATGTACAACTTTGACTTGAATAGGAAACACAAGAGAAAAAAAGCATATATTACAAATATTCTCTCTAGTTTCAAAGGTTGTGTGACTCATTAGACCATATCTATTTTACCAAGAGTGTTCAGGCCTACAAAGCATGTACATGCTATGTTTATACATCTCTGAAAGGACACCATAATGATGTATCTCTCTCAGACATGGCAACTGATTTAGTGCCAATGACACAGACCTATATATGGCTAGCTACTCTGAATTTTGAAATATGCATCTTTTTAGATCAATTAATGGCACAATACAATGTGTGAAATATCTAGAAAACACCTCTCTATGGTCAAGACAAAGGTCAAAGCAGGAGAGTTAGGTTCCTTTCATATATATTATAAAATATAGAGGATTGTGGTCCTTAATAACAGTAGCGTTTAGTTATACCCAGTTTTACGAAAGAGAAACTCTGTAGTAGGGGGACAAAGGTCAAAAGTTGTGGTTTTCACATCCCTTTCAATGGCCATTATACTTTTAAGGTAATCTACTTCTTAAAAAAACCTTATAAATAACTTCAAACATATACAACACACATACACATTTCAATTTAAAGATTAAAGGCACTCAAATGTATTCGTTAAATTGCCTTATACAGTACTTTATTTGTAATGAATAACTATAGTGATCAAAATAATGACATCATGTCCGTTATGTTTAATATTTCAAGTAGAGAACAGTCACAGTGAATCTTTAAATGATTAAAGGGCTATACATATCAGACCCTAAAATAACAGCCCTCTGACCAGTTGTGGCCTACCCTCTGGTCACTAACTCTATTCATAAATGGTCATGTGATCTGATTTCAGCCAATCAAACTCACAAATATGATACTGAGCTATGACAATCATTCATGAACTAATACGCATTTATAAGTTAAGACTCATGTTATTTGTAAATAGGGTGTTTAAACTTGGAAATGTATAAAATACAGATAGAGGAAAAGAGAGATACTGATGGAAACACTTTGATTCCTTGTTATCCTGTTCATTGTTAAGTAATAACTCTGGATAAATGTGATTTATTTTAACAGCTTATATTTTCTAGTTTGTCTTCATTGGAAATAATGTTTGCAAATTAGTTTTATTAAATAAAATATGAATGACTTCTGAGAAGTATTTCCACCAAGGCATAATTTAATAACTTCAAGAATATTTATCGACTTCTGTTTTTTTCTTGTCAAAAAAGTTACACTTGGGTAAAGTTTTGTTCACATGTTGTTTATTTTGAAAGTGTTTTACTGTGTAATAATTTGTACAGATCACTAAAAAAAGACAGCATGACACATAATAATGAACCTGTCTCAATATTGCGAAATAGGAGAGAGAAATTGGTCTAATTTTCACTCGTCCAAAAAAACCCTATTGTATACTGGGTCTCAGATTTCAACACAAGTTGATAAGTTTCCAGACAAAAGTCCCAAAAACAGTGAAATAAAAGTGAGCTTTTATGGACACTTTTTTCGCAGTGGTTGTTGATCACTAAAAAATGACAGCATGACACACAATAATGCACATGTCTCAATATTGCGAAATAGGAGAGAGGAATTGGTCTAATTTTCATTTGTCAAAAAACCCTATTGTAAACTGGGTCTCTATTTCAACAAAACTTGATACAGTTTCCAGACAAAGGTCCCACAAACAGTGAAATAAAAGTGATCTTTAATGGACATTCTTTTTGCAGTACCCTATACCACACTTAATCTTTTTTACCATATACCAAATATAGTACTTCTATTATCCAAACAAGCTGGGAATGTTTATCCAGGTTCATTAGTATACTACTATGTTTAAATGATTCTTCTGAAGGTGATTTATGCAAATACTGGTCACTGAATAGGTACATTGGTTAGCAGTGGTGCTGGAATCATCAGTGAATTCTGTAGATCGAGTACTGTCTGTTGGAAGCGAGTTGAACTCGGGTTCAAATTGGGGTAAATAAAGAAAATTAAGTATAAAATATGGCAACGCCCCAGAATTACCAATGGTTGCATTAAGCAATATTTTGTTGCAAGCTATTAATATGTTTTGTGCTGATTAAATCATATAGGTATCATGTATGTGTGCGATCTTCAGGGAAGACCCAGGCAGGTGAGGTAAACATAAATAATAAATGACCACGATTTATTGAGCTTCATTATTTAATTGTTTTGAGTAGTTACTAAAGTGACAATTTTGTAACAAAGTAAGTACATTATGTAATTTATGTTCTTAAATATTTGAGTTCAAATTGTGCAGATCAATGTGATTTCCATATATCACCCACAAGTTATGATGCAAGGAAGCAAAAACATTAAAAGCACTAGCTAGCATTGATGCAGATTAAGGAACACATAACAGTGAGCCCTCAAACCACATTTCTTTGGTCTGACTGGTTATCCATTTGTTAACAATTCCAACCCCTCAAGATAGTATGCAACAATTGAAGGCATTCAGTATACAGCAGTTGAAACAATAATTTGCACAATTTTTCAATACAGCTTCCACCAGACTGAAGTCTGGTATAGGACAAAGGGCTATATTCATTGCCAATAATAGCATTCAAGATAAATTCCAAACCCCTGTGATGACCAATAACATAGGTCATAAACATAAGAACTCAATTCCAATGGGTCAAATATTGTATTTCTCTACATACTAAAATGCCTTTTCTGTTTAATTAACCTTTCTTTTTTCCAGAAACAAGGTCACTCTCCCTGCATGGACTAACAACTGAGATTCAACTGCAAAGCCAAATCTTTCAATAAACCATAATGGGCCTCAATATAGAACACACAAGCTTTACAAGAGATATTTGTATCAAACTTTCCCATTGGAATTTCAGGTATCAGCAAAGAAACATCAAGTTTATATTTTACCACCTCACAAATACAGCTTGGCCATTGTTATTTAAACAGAAAATCTGCTTGAAGTGATTAACAGATGGTCTATGAAGAGGGTTTTTACTTTGAATTCATGAGTGATCAAATCAGTTTTATTCAGTCTGTAAATGATAACCATCAGTGTTCAGCTGAAATTCAATTAATAATCCTTATTTTACGTAAACAGGCATATCTCAAACTACATCAGAGATCAGAATAGACTCCTTACCAAATCCTCCACCAACCACTCCTGACAAGACATCCTGTGCAGCATCAAAATACCCAATGATGTTTTTCAGTGTGTCTATGGCGGGGATGTTCAGGGTGTCAAACAATGGCTCAATGCTTTCCAAGACTTCACCTAGTCTGAAAGTTGAAAACAAATCAACGATGAACACAAAGTTTACACATGGGGAATTATGTCTGTTTCAACAGGTTGAGCCATACCGGGACAGATTCTCAGTCATTCCCACACATTGTGTAGTATTGCATTTGCCTCATAAATATGACTTTTCTAAAATACACTTTTACACTAGAACTTTGTTAATCCTGTCAATCTTTGTGGAGGCCGGGCCTGCATATTTTGCACAATTATTAACTACATGTTGAATGATGATCTAAGCAGCCAATCCAAGGGAAGAGTGTTCCACAGAAGTAGAGAACATATTACTTCAAGTGTTTGTGTAAGACATGACAGTACTCTGCTGTTGCATTTACATGGTATAACGTGGGTATAGTCTGCATCAATGAACAGAATCAGGTTTCCATGGTGTAATTAATCTCTGAAATAGATGAATCTAAGGCACACCATCCAAAACATAATGCATAAATCAAAAGTCATGAAACATGATAATTGTCATAAAACAGGGAGACCATCGGTGTTCAGTAGTCAAAACTAGAAAGGGACAGACTTCTGGAACACATAGGTCCCTTTTAGAAACATGAAAAAGTAGGAGCAGTTCGAATTTCCAGTGGCAAATCATTTCAAAGTTTTGGAGCTTCATATGAGAAACAATTGTTAAAATGAACTTTTAATTTAAGAATTTTAGGAAATATAATAAAGAACCTTGAGAAACATCTTCTCTGGATTGCTATGTCTTGGTTTAACAGTAGATGTATACGAAGAATCAGTAAGACAGTTAGAACTAGATACTGATCAAATATCTAACCCACCCGTCTCTCTCATCAAAAACCCTTGCAAGCAAAGATCTGCTGTGTCAACAATAAAGCTAATGGGATAAAAATCATGATATGAATTATGAACAACAGCAAAAGCCAAACTGATCTAAATTCATGTAAGCAGAACATCTATTTTCTGTCAGTGAGCTTATATCACCAATATATTTCAGTTTTTACAAACCCATTTCCACAATCAAAACTATACAATTCCTTACTGCTTTACCTATTTAGCTTACACTAAGACACTCACCTACCCTACCCTTCCATACAGGAATACAAGAAAGGGGTTCCCTCAACTAAAAGTGCCAGATTTCCTAAATTAAAACTGGTTTCAATCTCTACTTACAATGCCAAGTCCTCCATGCTAAACTCGCTGGTCAGTTTTTCCACAAAGTTAAGGAGCGGTAACATCCAGCCGGCACTCTCACCAAGCCAGGCCCAGGTTTCGCCTAACTGCTTTATACTGTCCAAATCCTTTACCAAATCCAGCAAGTCTGCAATCGCACCAAACACCTCTGCTTGATCAGGGGATGAGAGGTTGTTCATGAAGTCTCTCAGCTGTAACAAAAAATAAGCAGCGGTTAACCTAGTCACAGAAGAGTTAGCAAATCTCACCTGTTGCCATGAGCTAGACTCAAACCCATGACCAAAGTGATATACCACCTGGCCATTAATGAATATTGAGGCCTCTCAGGAAGAAACCAATCACTATCTTTATCACATAAATGTATAGCCTTGCTGAAGGATCAAGTTTCTTTGCAGTCAGGGAAAGTTTTGAGTTCAGATAATGGAGTTTCAGTTTCTCTAATGTACTCATACATGTCCTGACTTTTATAGCAGCATACAGCTAAGAGAAACAGTTATATCTCTTAACATGTATGAGTGCTTTATGAATACCAAATATCTGTGTGCATGTTTGAAAAGATATCATATAAATTTGAGCCTTAAGCAAGGCTAATAAATGTAGACCATTAATTGTAAAATTTATGACTTACAAATTTTCACCCTTGAGTTGCTTTAATGGAAAAAAAACAAATGTGTGTATGTGTGTGGTGGTGTTGGGCAGTGTTTCTATCCATTTGTGAAAAAAATCATGCTGTTTTTTTTTAAATGTCTACGACAGGAAAACCAGAGAATCATCCATTTTCTTCTGCCTTTGTAAAAGACTGTTTTACTGTGACATTAAAATGTGAATACTTTTTTGAAGATCACGTACAATTCCGAAGATCTTTGGTAGGCTGATCTGGGAGATGAGGTAGTCACTGATGTCAGTAACAGGCACATCCTGGTTTTCACACAGCCGCTGTGAGATGCCCACCACATCCAGGTCGTCAGGGAAATGGAAGTACAGGAAGAGCTGGTCTGGGTCACATAGTATAGCAGGGAAGTCTATCGAGTCTTGCATCTGCAGCAACTGTTAAAAATAATCACACACCTATGAATAAAACCCTGGAACGCCGGATTGCCATTTGTAAGTAGGAATAGAAGCCACATCTGGAGCAGCTATCAAGTACAAGTTAAATCCCTATACCGTAAATGACCTATTTAGCGCACAGTGCGATAAGGCAAGACTATTTTTTACTCAATATTTTGATGGGAAAAGTTCCCCTTTTAGCGCACCCATCATGAAACACTTTCCGAGATGAAGTATAGGTCAATCCGGTAAGAATAACGGTGTTCCGACATTTAGAATCTACTAAAAATACCTACTTCCTGTAAATATGGCGGTAGATATAAACAAACTCGAAATTCGGCGAAATTCATGGCAAAAATGTCAATTTATTAAGTAAAAATACTTACAATATATAAAAATATGTCGATATTGTGCACTGTCACCTACGAAAAAAGAGAGAGGGTGTGGTTACAAGGGCGGATGCACTAAATAGGTCATTTACGGTAAATAAACTCTGGTAAGCAGAATTGTGCTTTTAGGTAGATAAAGTAATCAAGACACACTATTAGAAATTTTAGTAAGAAGAATTTTTCACTAATCTTCAGTTTGCAGAATTCACTAAAATGAATTTTCACTAATGGCTAATTTCTACTTGAGATGATGATATTAAAATTATGTCTAGTTAATATTTCAACACATACAGTATTAGAAAAGCTTTCTGTAAATCTATAGAGACCTGCATTGGATGCAGCCAATAGTAGCAATAAAGACTTCCAGGTATCTGAAATGGTCCATGTTTTAATGCTGTGGGTTAGTCTATTGATTACATATGAAACAAGTTTATTTCAAATATTTCAAATGATTAGGTTTATGGTACAGACTCAAGAAATTTGTCACACTCGAGAGACTTTTTCACACTGATATATAGTCTTGGGTGGACTCTATATTTTGTGGAATCAGTGCACAAAATTAACAACTATAACCCTATCCGAGACTGGTAACGATTCTCACAGACCTGTATTTTACAGGTTCTAAGTTATAGGCCCAGATGTGCTCCCAGATAGCATTCCGCCGTCGGACCGACGTTGGCTGTTGGTCGCAAGGTTGGCAGATTTTGCCGACGGTGGCTTGCCAACCACTACTCAGGTTAGATGTCTCTATATTTTGCTGATGTCGGACCAACGGCGGATTTTTATGCGGCGAGCAATAATAGGGGATTTGGGGAAACTTAGAAAAAAATAATTTATTATGGTATATCTAAAAGTCATATTTCAGTCAGCCCACAAATTTTAGCTAACCATTTAACAATTTTACACATAAAAATGATATTCTCATTATAAATTTACACCAAAAAAGTTGTTGGTGAACAGTATCTGATTGGCTCATGCTATGCATACAATATAATTTTTACCAGTGGCTTGCTGACGTTGGGCCAACGTTGGCCCGACGGTCAAAAAGCCGTTGGCCCAATGTCGGCAGCCGACGTCGGACCGACGGATGTGCTGACGTTGGGCCAACGTCGGTTCGACGGCGGAATGCTATCTGGGCTGTAGCTTAAAAAAACTGGTCATCTATTTTTTTTTAATCCCTGAAATTATTTCAGGACAAGGGCCAAAACAACAGACATTCTTGCCATTATAGAAATCTAACACAAAACCATTACTCTTTAATACTTGCCACTTGGTCAGTTTTAAAACTCAATAGTGATTTACCTACATTGAAATATTGACTGGCAACTTTGCTACAAACTTATTACATTTTTGAGTTTCAGGTCCAGTGGACAAAAAGTGTTCTGGTAAACTTCAAACACTGGGCAGAACACTATTAAGGCCAAAAATAACATGGTAACATGGAAATACTAAATAATCAGCCAAAAACATCCACTGTTACACATCTCAACAAGAAAAAAAAACAGGGCTGCTGATAGAAAAAAGTTAAAGTGAAACTCTAATAAGTAGACTGATCTTAATGTTATAAGAAGGACTTTTTCAAATAAAAGTGATCTTGCTGATATTTAAAATTTCTAATTAAGTACAAGTACTTTGCTAATCAAATCATATATTCTATCACACTCCAGTATTCACATTTTTTCACTAATCAAAGCATAGTACCTGTGTTATATTAACAGTTGTGTTCAGTATAGTCTCTGCTTCGTAATCAGTGAGGATGTTTTTTCCCACAAAGTATCTCTGCACCTCATCAGGGTCATCTACCAAATCTCTTATTCTCGGCTGTTTCTCAGGATCTAAAATTATAGGAGAAATCAATTATACAAATCTTTAATGACACTTTTGCACGTACAGTGTCCCTGAACCACCAGTTCCTGTAAGCCTAACAAGAAATGTAATATTGAGCAAAGAATTTACCTCATATGCTTCAGTTTGCCTAACTATCACAAACTATCTATGTATCTCTCAAAAGACCTTGCGAAGTTTGAACAAAAAAGAAACTATTTCAATTATTTTTCAGCTTCTTCAAAATCAGTTCTAGATCTATTCATTGGAGAGGACACTTCCTATTACTGTGTACCTGAAGAAGTTTTTTCTAAAATTAATTTATGTTTGCCCTATTATCCAACTTCAAAGCAGATATTAAAGGAGTAGGTATAATATTCTGGATTAATTTAAAATATAACACATCAGGGGTAAAAACTTTGATTTTGCTCTTTTTTTTGCCTTTTTTTAAGGTGGGGGGGGGGGGGGGAGTTGTAAGATCTACATGGCACAAAACATTGAGACATCAAGTTTTATTAGATACCCATTTGTAACTGAATTCACAGCAAAAACTACATAAGCTTTACAGGATTTATGTTTGACACATTACGTTTGCTGATTGTGACATAAATTGGTTCATTTACACATGGGGAAACAAAGATTAGACTAGTGTAAAATAATAGGATGCACATGATAACAGGTCATGTGATGATGGAACCTCTATAATCTTACCATGTTGGGAAAGTAAGACTTTGTTAGCATGATAGAATGTTCATAAAATAGACAAGGTTTTTACAATAAAATAGCAGAGAAAAGACAAACTTGGGAGTCAATGTCAAGATGGGGTTATTACGTTCTGTTCCAAAAGCCAGGGTGAGGGATGGGCCCTGTATATTGCCACTTGTAGGAGTCAAACCCACAAGAGGTCACTATCCGTGATTAGATACCACACCAGCTAACCACTAATCTACCGAGGACCTAAGAAATGATTCATTTGTTTGTTTATTTGGGGTTTTACGTCGCTTTCAACACTGTACAGGTCATATCACGACGGGTAGTTGGAAGGGCAGAGGAAACCAGTACATATAGTTCGCTAGGGTTTTGTACTGTAAACTGCCGACCAACGGCAAGCAACTACCAGCTTTCCCACTTACGGCCATGACGGGGATCGAACCCCGGCCGCAGAGGTGGGAGGCGAGAGTGTGACCACTCTGCCACCGTGGCCCCCAAGAAATGATTCATCTACATGAAAGTGGAACTTACTATGTAACTAATATTCATACTTTTTAAAGTCCTATTGACCACCTGAAACTTCCTATTCCAACAGTAAGGGTTATACAGACAGCCCTCAGCATTGTAACATGTAGGAGTTGACTTAAAATGACAAACAGGGGAGAGCGCGAGTTCACAAAATGGAATATTCTAATAACATAGGGTGGGATAACAGAGAGTTCTACAGTGTAAGTGGCACTGTTGCCCAACCAACCTAACAGCTCCTGCACTCCCTCATTCTCCACGATGTCACTGAGGGACTCCAGCACCTTCACAGTATTTGGAAGTTCTTCTAGGAACTGCTGCGTCTTCACAGACTCACTGTACAGAGGCTCCACTGCCTTAAGCAGACTCGCGGCTCTACAACAGAAATAAAATTGCAAATAGTTGGAAGACCTGCTCATCAATGATGAAACACCAGACTATAAGACAGAGTACTGTCAGGAAATTGGTTTATGTGGTATGTACAAACCTCTCACTGCTTGTGAGGTTTGAATTGTATATAAAGACCGATTTGCAAATGCATCAAAATTGGATATGCAAAAATGTGTTGTATTGTTCAAATTCAAGTAAATTCCCCAAGCCTGTTCTCATAAAGATCATGAATCTATTTGGTCATGAGTCGGCAGAGGTTTGAGTACTGCAGCACAATTATGATATAGTGTACTTAATTTTACCACTGGATTCCACTTGAAGGTATGACGTATATTTTTCAACAAATTCAGCAGTATTGTTAGTGTCTAGACTGATTCAAATTTTAAAACAGATTAAAATTCCATCAGATAAACTTGCAACAATTAAATCTCACTTTGAAGAATATCAAAGTTTTAAATTTGTCTGGGAAAGATGAGACCTTTGATTTCACCCGAATAATATAAAAAGTTTAATTCATCCTTTGTAGATTTAAAATTACACCAGACAAAATCATATCTTAGTTTGTCTGAAAGAAATGCCCTGGAAGGACGATTTCTTTCCATAGGGCGGAGGGGTATATCTTGAGGGATTGGGCAAGTTAAGCAACAATCTTCAAGGGTTTTAATTAGTTTTCTCTCTGGTATTCTTCAGACCTACTTCCTTTATGTGTTACAAAATTAAGCACTGTATTAATAATGCAAGGTATGTTGATACATACTCATAAACAGTGTACCGATACTGTAAAAACCATACACAGTTATATTAAAATTTATGTTCTATTTCTCTAATTGTCACACTCAAGGTTGCAATAGTACAAATTTATAACTGTATGTGGCAGTTGTACATTTCACTGTGATTCTGTTACCTTTGGATGATAAACAAAATGCAACCTGGAAAATATAATAATCTCTAACTGGCCTTTTAACTGCCGAGTACTGTTTGTGCAATTTTTCTGTCCCTAGCTCACTGTTAATTGGTATTAAAACTTAAAAGTGTTGGAGGCCACAATAAAAGAGGGAGTTTTATTATAAAAATTGTGGTACAGTAGTTCACTATAAAGTCTCACCCAGACTTCTGTCTGCTTTGTGTGGCCTCCTCCTCACTGCCGTAACACTTGTTGTCTATGTTGCATGCATAGTCTTGCAGAAACTGAAAGCCCGCAGTGGGGTTTGCACGGGGAGCATACACACCTGAAACACGCAACAACTTTGGATCATTCTAGATTTATACAAAAGATACAGCTGTAATTTACAAAGGATCCTAGAAAAGACGTCTGTACTGCACTGCCAGTATACAAGGTATACAAACAATTTCTGAAAATTCTTTCACCCAGCTAGGAGATGGTGATTGAGGCTTTTGAGTATTTTATTTACTCTGTTTTTCTATAAGTGCTGCGATGATGTTCGTAGAAGTTCAATAGTTCACTCGTTTACTGCCCCAAATTCGAAGTTCGGTTCAAGCATCTGAAATTCGGACTTTGTAAAACGTTTAGACATCACCAAGATCACACCACATTCCAATGGATCCTATTTTCGCCCATCTATAAAACTTTTTTTATTGAAAATATGGCAGTATTTATTTAAAATATACATGGATTTTATATTTTTACTATATGTTCAACTAAGTGACAAGATTTTATGGCAGATTTCTGTGTTTTCAGTGGTTTTGAAAACACAGTTTCGACAATTGACAACAGAAGTTTACTGGCTTGTATAGATAACAAACATCAACCCAAATTCGAAGTGATTTCACAGCACTAATTTCTATTGGGAAGCAAAAATTAAACTAGAGGATCGCTCGCAAAAAAAAAAAAGATAGTGTTTTTGCATAGCAAAAACAAAGCGTCCCGAAAAGGATATAAAGGTGAGTGCTAAATTATTAAGAAAATGCTTAATTTCTAGCCTTATACTGTTGTGGCAACCAAAGTCAGCGCAGTCTGCTCTATCTAGCACGGTTTTCAAGATATAAGCATTTTTGTGTTTTGCAAAAAAATAAAAAAATTTAAAATGTCCGCTATATTTGGCGAGACAAAAATATTTTGAAAATTGGCATGGCTACTCTGCAGAGATATCCAGCAGGTCCAAAATTTTGTTGAGTTCGCTCCATATAGCACGGTTTTCGAGATATAAGCATTTTTGTGTTTTGCAAAAACTTTGAAAATTCAAAATGGCCACCATTTTTGGGGAGACAAAAATTTTTGTCAAGACCACTGCCGCGGTGTGTATCTCCCGCCGAGCATTAAAGCAGAAGAAATAGCTTTTCCGAGATATTCACAATTTTTCATTTTCTTGTGTGAAAGCTCTTCCAAAAGTAGGTGAATGAGTTATTTCAGAAAAATTGGCTATCTGCAATACTATTAAGAGATAATTCACATTTACTCATTTTGAGTAGGTGAATAATTATCTATGGGTCTGAAACTTCACCAAGTGAAAGCTCTCCCAAAAGTAGGTGAATGAGTTATTTGAGAAAAATTGGCTATCGGCAATACTTTTAGAGATAATTCGCATTTACTCATTTTGAGTAGGTGAGTAATTAGCTATGGGTCTGAAACTTCACCATGTGAAAGCTCTCGCACAAGTAGATGAATGAGTATTTGATAAAAATTGGGTATCCGCAATACTTTTACAGATAATTAGCATTTACTCATTTTGAGTAGGTGAATAAATAGCTATGGGTCTGAAACTTCACAGAGTGAAAGTTCTCCCAAAAGTAGGTGAATGAGTTATTTGAGAAAAATTGGCTATCTGCAATACTTTTAGAGATAATTCACATTTTCTCATTTTGAGTAGGTGAATAATTAGCTATGGGTCTGAAACTTCACCAAGTGAAAGCTCTCCCAAAAGTAGGTGAATGATTAATTTGAGAAAAATTGGCTATCTGCAATACTTTTAGAGATAATTCACATTTACTCATTTTGAGTAGGTGAGTAATTAGCTATGGGTCTGAAACTTCACCAAGTGAAAGCTCTCCCAAAAGTAGGTGAATGAGTTATTTGAGGAAAATTGGCAATCTGCAATACTTTTAGAGATAATTCGCATTTACTCATTTTGAGTAGGTGAGTAATTAGCTATGGGTCTGAACTTCACCAAGTGAAAGCTCTCCCAAAAGTAGGTGAATGAGTTATTTGAGAAAAATTGGCTATCTGCAATACTTTCAGAGATAATTCGCATTTACTCATTTTCAGTAGGTGAGTAATTAGCTATGGGTCTGAAACTTCACCAAGTGAAAGCTCTCCCAAAAGTAGGTGAATGATTTATTTGAGAAAAATTGGCTATCTGCAATACTTTTAGAGATAATTCGCATTTACTCATTTTGAGTAGGTGAGTAATTAGCTATGGGTCTGAAACTTCACCATGTGAAAGCTCTCCCACAAGTAGATGAATAAGTTATTTGATAAAAATTGGGTATCCGCAATACTTTTACAGATAATTAGCATTTACTCATTTTGAGTAGGTGAGTAATTAGCTATGGGTCTGAACTTCACCAAGTGAAAGCTCTCCCAAAAGTAGGTGAATGAGTTATTTGAGAAAAATTGGCTATCTGCAATACTTTCAGAGATAATTCGCATTTACTCATTTTGAGTAGGTGAGTAATTAGCTATGGGTCTGAAACTTCACCAAGTGAAAGCTCTCCCAAAAGTAGGTGAATGATTAATTTGAGAAAAATTGGCTATCTGCAATACTTTTAGAGATAATTCGCATTTACTCATTTTGAGTAGGTGAGTAATTAGCTATGGGTCTGAAACTTCACCAAGTGAAAGCTCTCCCAAAAGTAGGTGAATGAGTTATTTGAGAAAAATTGGCTATCTGCAATACTTTTAGAGATAATTCGCATTTACTCATTTTCAGTAGGTGAGTAATTAGCTATGGGTCTGAAACTTCACCAAGTGAAAGCTCTCCCAAAAGTAGGTGAATGATTTATTTGAGAAAAATTGGCTATCTGCAATACTTTTAGAGATAATTCGCATTTACTCATTTTGAGTAGGTGAGTAATTAGCTATGGGTCTGAAACTTCACCATGTGAAAGCTCTCCCAGAAGTAGATGAATAAGTTATTTGATAAAAATTGGGTATCCGCAATACTTTTACAGATAATTAGCATTTACTCATTTTGAGTAGGCAAATAATTAGCTATGGGTCTGAAACTTGACCATGTGAAAGCTCTCCCAAAAGTAGGTGAATGAGTTATTTGAGAAAAATTGGCTATCTGCAATACTTTTAAGAGATAATTCGCATTTACTCATTTTGAGTAGGTGAGTAATTAGCTATGGGTCTGAAACTTCACCAAGTGAAAGCTCTTCCAAAAGTAGGTGAATGAGTTATTTGAGAAAAATTGGCTATCTGCAATACTTTTAAGAGATAATTCGCATTTACTCATTTTGAGTAGCTGAGTAATCATCTACAGGTCTGAAACTTCACCATGTGAAAGCTCTCCCAAAAGTACATGAATGAGTTATTTGATAAAAATTGGGTATCCGCAATAGTTTTTGAGATAATTAGCATTTACTCATTTTGAGTAGGTGAGTAATTAGCTACGGGTCTGAAACTTCACCAAGTGAAAGCTCTTCCAAAAGTAGGTGAATGAGTTATTAGAGAAAAATTGGCCATCTGCAATACTTTTAGAGGTAATTCGCATTTACTCTTTTTGAGTAGGTGAGCAATTAGCTATGGGTCTGAAACTTCACCAAGTGAAAGCTCTTTGGGATAGCTGCTCTGCAGAGATACCCTGAAGATAAAAAATTTCGTCGAAATCGCTCTATGTAGCACGGTTTTCGAAATATTAGCATTTTTGTGTTTTGCAATTTTTGCGCAAAAATTCGAAAATTCAAAATGGCCGCCATTTTTGGCAAGACAAAATTTTTTTGAAAATTGGCATGGCTACTCTGCAGAGATACCCTGTGGGTCAAAAATTTCGTCGAAATCGCTCTATCTAGCACGGTTTTCGAGCTATAAGCATTTTTGTGTTTTGCAATTTTGCGAAAAATTCGAAAATTCAAAATGGCCGCCATTTTTTGCGAGAAATTTTTTGTTTGAAAATTGGCATGGGGACCCTGCAGAGATACCCTGTGGGTCAAAAATTTCGTCGAAATCGCTCTATCTAGCAGGGTTTTCGAGATATAAGCATTTTTATGTTTTGCAATTTTTGCGAAAAATTCGAAAATTCAAAATGGCTGCCATTTTTGGCGAGACAAATTTTTTTTGAAAATTGGCATGGCTACTCTGCAGATATACCCTGTGGGTCAAAAATTTCGTCGAAATCGCTCTATCTTGCAGGGTTTTCGAGATATAAGCATTTTTATGTTTTGCAATTTTTGCGAAAATTTCGAAAATTCAAAATGGCCGCCATTTTTGGCGAGACAAAATTTTTTTCAAAATTGGGATAACTACTCTGCAGAGATACCCTGTGGGTCAAAAATTTCGTCGAAATCGCTCTATCTAGCACGGTTTTCGAGATATAAGCATTTTTGTGTTTTGCAATTTTTGCGAAAATTTCGAAAATTCAAAATGGCCGCCATTTTTGGCGAGAAACAAAATTTTTGAAAATTGGGAAAAGTACTCCGCAGAGATATCCTGCGGGTCAAAAATTTTGTCGAAATTGCTCTATCTAGCACGGTTTTTGAGATATAAGCATTTTTGTGTTTTGCAATTTTTGCGAAAATTTCGAAAATTCAAAATGGCCGCCATTTTTGGCGAGACAAAATTTTTTTCAAAACTGGGATAACTACTCTGCAGAGATACCCTGTGGGTCAAAAATTTCGTCGAAATCGCTCTATCTAGCACGGTTTTGGAGATATAAGCATTTTTGTGTTTTGCAATTTTTGCGAAAATTTCGAAAATTCAAATGGCTGCCATTTTTGGCGAGACAAAAATTTTTTGAAAATTGGGAAAAGTACTCTGCAGATATATCCTGCGGGTCAAAAATTTTGTCGAAATTGCTCTATCTAGCACGGTTTTTGAGATATAAGCATTTTTGTGTTTTGCAATTTTTGCAAAAATTTCGAAAATTCAAAATGGCCACCATTTTGGGTGAGAGAAAATTTTTTTGAAAATTGGGAAAACTACTCCGCAGAGATACCCTGTGGGTCAAAAATTTCATCGAAATCGCTCTATCTAGCACGGTTTTCGAGATATAAGCATTTTTGTGTTTTCCTTATTTGGAAAATTCGTAATGATTAATTAATCATTAATTACTCGGCCATTTCTTGACCAATCAATGCCAAAATCTAATGATTTCCAGATTTTAATAGAATGAATGTATTTGCCAAGTTTCAGGTGAATTGATAAAATTCCTTTCAAGTTATCATCCGGACAAGCTTCCCCATCGAAAAAAGACATTTTTGGTCATGTGACCTCTCTGATTGGTTGAAATGTCACTGCAGTATATTCAAAAAAATTCCCCAAGGCTACTGCCTAAACCTGCCAAATTTGAAAAGAATCCGCCTAACGGTTACAGAGTTATAAGGAAAACAAAATGCGGAGCCTGCGGAGCCTGAAGCTCTCCCATACACAAACAAGCGTCCCTTGCGGGACGCTTAATGACCATTCCTTACACTGGAAGCAAGTTTATTTTGAATATTCGAAAGACTTTCAGTGTCAGGGGCTCAGACATTCACACAGATGGAGTTCTAAGGAACACTGGAGAAAATTATCAAACGTGTTATATTTTTTTTTCAAAAAGAAAGAAGAGAGGTACCTTACTTTGAAGTACAGTAGCAAACAGATAAACAAACAGATTCATACGTCATACGAGACAGGACATTAAGCTATCTGATAAAATTGTCAGCATCTCTGCATGAAGCTGGAGACTGGGAGAATGTGACAATGCTTACACAGACCTCACACTTTAGACCTCACAGACCTCTGGTTTGGTGTGGTGGAAAAGGCAGGGCTGGGGGGTGTTTAAAAAATCAGGGATTTTTTTTTTTTGGTTTTCACAGTATGATCACAATCTTTCCCAAAATGTAATCCCTTCTTCCTACATTAAAAATCTGCCAGGCCCTTCCAGGACCTACAATTTCCTTTAAGTCCATTACTTTTGGACTAATGTCAATCAGAAAGCCAAAGTCATGAAACCTACATTGAAAATAGGCCTTTGAATATTGGGATTTTTCTGTATCCAGAATATGATCCAGATTTTTCTCACAATTTAATTACATCTTCCTTTGGGTAGGTTCTACCCATATGAAAAAATTTTCATCATGTTCCCTTCATTACTTTTGGAGCAATCACGAACACGGACAAACATACAAATGTACCTCAAACATAACCTCCTGACAGAGGTAATAAAAGGAATATAAAAATGGAAACTGTCGAAGGCTTTGTACAGAAAAATATGCTCACACATTCTAAGACTAAACATTCATAAGATTGGTGAGCTAGTAAGCATGACAGTGTACAAAGAATCACGAGAGCAAGTAATAGGTGACACACTAAATCAATAGCCAGTCAATACCACACACAACACTGGCGAGTCATAATCTTATGTTGTGGTAAATATCATAGCCAGGGAAATGTAAACATTTACAAGGTTTTATAATTTACTTAGTTCTGCATTTGAATTCTGTGTGTCTCTTAAAACATGTTAAACACTTTGTATTGTCTATTGAGCTGAAATGTCAATCATGATATTAAGATAACTACCCTGTCAAATGCCCCGCTTAACAGCCATGTGAGGCCTAACTTGAAAATTGCTAATTGTGCTTTCTATTTATAACCTAAATTTCACTTACACTACATTTACTAACACAAAATCTAATTCATTAACAATTGTACTGCAATCCAATTAAATGCTGCTGACTTATCAAAATTTGTTTTGCTTATCAAATTGACTTTTGAATACCAATTAAGTTTGGTAAAAGTGAATTTCTCCGAAAGTCTGAGAAACTTTTAGAATTACAACCTTTTTCGGGTACTATGTTCCTCATTAATTAAAAATTTAATAAAATGGTCTGATGAAGTTTGTTATAATACCTAAACTTTGCATGACTGCATTGGCCATGCGTTGGCGAGCTCCAACGAACGGGTATTCTTTGGAAATGTTAAAGGTACTTTGCTGCAAAAACACTCTATCTCAAGATAAACAGTGTCCTATAATGGACTGATGAGATTCCTTGTACAACTTTCTTCCTATATATTGACTTTAATATTGATAATCTGTGAGACTTCAGATGAATATTTACACAACAAACAAAGACACAGGAGTGAACAAAAACTATTCAATATCACTCAAGGAATGAGCATCCAAAAATTATGGTATAACTAACAATACTGAAAATGTGGTACAGTAGAGACTTTATTATCCAACCCTTCTGAGAGAGATTAACTTTGTTCCTGTAAATGCTGTAATAGAAGATGCAGAACATAGAATACTTACTTTAGTATTAAACTTGGCGACAAACAAACAAACCTACCCAAAAACAAAATCTCCGAGTAGAACTGTACAACAAGAATATTCAGATAACACAAGTTCAGATAATAGATGTTCCCGTATTTTGTCAATATTGTATTTTGCCAATTCTAAATTAAGATCACTCAGAGAGTACATATCTCTGCCAAGACAATACAATAATAAGTAAATGAGAAAAAACGGATATTTTTTTGTATCCAGATGGTGATCAAGATTATTGTCAATTTTTAATGGGATCTAAGTTGGACTAAGACACATCTTTTGAATTTTTTTCGGAAGATCCAACCAGTAGCATATAAGTAATCCTTTTAGTAAACAAACAAACAAACAGAACAAACAGTAATGAAAATAATACCCCCTTGGCAGAGGTAGAAAATACACATTACCCACTGACCAATGTTCTATATAGTACCATAGATCCTGTATAAGTAGAACCAATTGTATGGCAAAGCAAGGTTATGAGGAAGTAGCTTACCTGTAGAGCTAGCTGAAAGGAGGTGAGGCATGTTACTGCAAAATCACTGTGCTCCTGAGACATGTTGTCTCTATAGGACCAATTAGGGCCATGTTTGGGCTATTCAGGTCCACTGAGTCAAAAGTTGGATGTAAAGTATCCTTTAGGAGTAACATTACTTTATTTAGACTATATATATTACTGACTGAATATTCTGCTAGCCAAATATTAGGCTGGCACGATATTGGCGAATATCAGGCTAGCCGAATATTGGGCTAACTTCACACCGGTGTATACTCACGCAGATATGAAGGTGCTCTAATTCTACACAGTCTATGGTATTACGTTGAATATATAACCAAAACAAATACCTAAATATATATTTTCTGTTATGAGATAGAAGACGCGAAGACAGTGGACTTACATTCAGACTTGCTCTCTGGATCGATGTTCATCCTCACAAGGACGACCACGAGAAATATCAACACGGGCCATAGGATCTCAAATAGGAAAACCAACTGCAATACAAACAGTACATTTTTTAACCATGTCAACAGTATAATCCAAGTTAACAAGGATCGAAGATTGAAGCAGGCTAATCCAGTTTAATCTGGATTGAAAAAATTATTAAAACTAGAGGAATGCTTTTGCTAACAAAAGCGAAGCATCCCTGAAAGTTTAAAATGCTTTGTGGTTTTAATAAGCATGCTGTAAAGCTAAGAATGCACAAAGCTGTGCCGTATGCTTTCCCAATACCTCTTAATACATTCTGAAGCTATAAAAGCAACGATAAAAGAGATACAAGAGGAGAGTGCCCGTGAACGGGCACTGTGTCAGCTGACTGAATGTTTTTGATTTGTGATGGTGATAATGAGAGGAAAGCATAATTATCAGGGAAAGGGCAGTACAGAAATACAGTAAATGGTAACTGAACAGTATGTTCGAAAGATATTCCGAAGCTGACAGAAGAAAAGGACAAAAAAGTTGTGCCCTGCAAATGATATTATGAAATAAAGTAACAAGGTAATTGTTTAAGTGTAAAAAGTAGGTTAAAAATATTTAAAGAAATACTATAAATGCAATATCCTCGTTCGACCATGAAGAAGGGGTCCAAAGGTCAAATCTGACCATAGCAAAAGATTCCCAGCCAAAGAATTTAGGATGGTTTACCATCCCAAACCTCTCGGACCAATAATAAGTGAGTCATAGGCACTTTTTAAGTTTGGCTATCCTTGTTTGACCTTGACGGAGGGGTCCAAGGTCAAATCCGACCACACAAAAAAATTCCCAGCCCATGATTTCCTGTAGCTTGTTTACCATCCCAAACCTGTAGGACCAATAATAAGCGAGTTCTCAGCAATTGTAAGTTTGGCTATCCTCAATTGACCTTGAAGGAGGGGTCCCAGGTCAAATCTGACCACACCAAAAGAATCCCAGCCCATGATTTCCTATATGTTGGTTTACCATCCCAAACCTCCAAGACCAATAATAGGCGAGTTATAAGCACTTTAAGTTTGGCTATCTTCGTTTGACCTGGAAGGAGGGGTCTAGGGTGAAATCTGACCACACCAAAAGATTCCCAGCCCATGATTTTCTATAGGTTGGTTTTCCATTCCAAACCTCTAGGACCAATAATAAGCGAGTTATAAGCACTTTTAAGTTTGGCTATCCTCATTTGACCTTGAAGGAGGGGTCCAAGGTGAAATCCGACCACACCAAAAAATTCCCAGCTCATGATTTTCTATAGGTTGGTTTTCATTCCAAACCTCTAGGACCAATAATAAGCGAGTTATAAGCACTTTTATGTTTGGCTATCCTCATTTGACCTTGAAGGAGGGTTCCAAGGTCAAATCGGACCATATTAACAGATTCCCAGCCCATGATTTCCTACAGGTTGGATACAATGATTTACTCAACAGTGAGAACCTGAAAGAAGCTATTGCTCAGCTATGCCATGACATAGAGGTCTGCAATTTCACTATGTTATAGCTGACCAAAACGTCTGTGAATAACATATTTAACAAAATACTCTAAATGTAATAGTTTTCAAGTTACTACTGATTTACTCAAGAGTGAGAACCTCAAAGTAACTATTACTCAGCTATGCAATGAGCTACATGTCTGAATTTTTGCTCTGTTATAGCTGACCTAAAAGTAGGTGAACAACATATTTAAGCAAAATACTGTAAATGCAATAGTTTCCAAGTTACAACCGATTTACTCAATAGTGAGAACCTGAAAATAGCTATTGCTCCGCTATGCCATGAGCTATAGGTCTGTAATTTCACTATGTTATAGCTAACCCAAAAGTAGGTGAACAATATATTTTAACAAAATACTCCAAATGCAATATTTTTCAAGTTATAGCCGATTTACTCAACAGTCAGTGCCTGAGAATAGCTATTGCTCAGTTGTGCCATGAGCTACAGGTCTGTAATTTCACTATGTTATAGCTGACCCAAAAGTAGCTGAATAACATCTTTGCACAAATTTCTGTAAAGGCAATAGTTTTCCAATTACAACTGATTTACTCAACAGTGAGAACTTCAAAGTAGCTATTACTCAGCTATGCAATGAGCCACAGGTCTGGAACTTCACTATGTTATAGCTGACCCCAAAATAGGTGAATAACATATTGCAACAAAATACTCTAAATGCAATAGTTTCCAAGTTATAAGTGATTTACTCAACAGTGATAACCTCAAAGTAGCTATTACTCAGCTATGCCATGAGCTACAGGTCTGAAATTTTACTATGTTATAGCTGGCCCAAAAGTAGGTGAACAACATATTTAAGCAAAATACTGTACATGCAATAGTTTTCAAGTTACAACTGATTTACTCAATAGTGATGACCTAAAAGTAGCTATTACTCAGCTATGCCATGAGCTACAGGTCTGAAATTTTACTATGTTATAGCTGACCCAAAAGTAGCTGAATAACATATTTATACTAAATTCTCTAAATGCAATAGTTTTGCAATTACAACTGATTTACTCAATAGTGAGAACCTCAAAGTAGTTATTACTCAGCTATGCAATGAGCTACAGGTCTGAAATTTTACTATGTTATAGCTGACCCAAAAGTAGGTGAACAACATATTTAAGCAAAATACTGTAAATGCAATAGTTTTCAAGTTACAACCGATTTACTCAATAGTGATGACCTAAAAGTAGCTATTACTCAGCTATGCCATGAGCTACAGGTCTGAAATTTTACTATGTTATAGCTGACCCAAAAGTAGCTGAATAACATATTTATACGAAATTCTGTAAATGCAATAGTTTTCCAATTACAACTGATTTACTCAATAGTGAGAACTTCAAAGTAGCTATTACTCAGCTGTGCCATGACCTACAGATCTGAAATTTCACTATGTTATAGCTGGCCCAAAAGTAGCTGAATAACATATTTATATGAAATTCTCTAAATGCAATAGTTTTGCAATTACAACTGATTTACTCAATAGTGAGAACCTCAAAGTAGTTATTACTCAGCTATGCAATGAGCTACAGGTCTGAAATTTTACTATGTTATAGCTGACCCAAAAGTAGGTGAACAACATATTTAAGCAAAATACTGTAAATGCAATAGTTTTCAAGTTACAACTGATTTACTCAATAGTGATGACCTAAAAGTAGCTATTACCCAGCTATGCCATGAGCTACAGGTCTGAAATTTTACTATGTTATAGCTGACCCAAAAGTAGCTGAATAACATATTTATACGAAATACTCTAAATGCAATAGTTTTCCAATTACAACTGATTTACTCAACAGTGAGAACTTTAAAGTAGCTATTACTCAGCTATGCCATGACCTACAGATCTGAAATTTCACTATGTTATAACTGGCCCAAAAGTAGCTGAATAACATATTTATACGAAATTTTCTAAATGCAATAGGTTTTAAGTTACAAGTGATTTACTCAATAGTGAGAACTTCAAAGTAGCTATTACTCAGCTATGCAATGAGCCACAGATCTGAAACTTCACTATGTTATAGCTGATCCCAAAATAGGTGAATAACATATTGAAACAAAATACTCTAAATGCAATAGTTTCCAAGTTATAAGCAATTTACTCAACAGTGATAACCTAAAAGTAGCTATTACTCAGCTATGCCATGAGCTACAGGTCTGAAATTTTACTATGTTATAGCTGACCCAAAAGTAGCTGAATAACATATTTATACGAAATTCTCTAAATGCAATAGTTTTCAAGTTATAAGCGATTTACTCAACAGTGATAACCTAAAAGTAGCTATTACTCAGCTATGCCATGAGCTACAGGTCTGAAATTTCACTATGTTATAGCTGACCCAAAAGTAGCTGAATAACATATTTATACGAAATTCTCTAAATGCAATAGTTTTTAAGTTACAAGTGATTTTACTCATGATGGAAGTTACTGAAAAGCCCAAAAGTAGCTATTACTCACTTAGCTATTGAGACAGGCACCCAACTTACTCACCATATTGTAGCTATGCAAAAAGTAGCTGAATAACATATTTTAACAAAATGCTCTAAATGCAACACTTTTCAAGTTATAAATGATTTTGTGCATGATTTCATGAATTTTAATCCATTAAAAATTATTAAAAAAATTTATTAAAAAAAAAGTAAGACAGATCCAGGTCTCATACTCACACAAGGGAATCTACCTGTGGCCTAGTACATATATGCAAGATATGAGAGAAATCCCTGCAATAGTCACTGAGAAACTTGTGATTAAGTGTTGAAATTTTTACACTTTTGGTGGGGGTACCCCCCTTGTAATGTCTCTAGCAAACAGACGAACAGACAGATTTGCATGCCTTGAACAATTTTTCATCCTCGATAGATAAGGTATCTTTTAAAAAAAACAGTACGTCTCTAGGCCTTGTAGTTTTGGAGGAGAAGTTGTTCACGCGGACGCGTACGCCCACGCCGCAGAGTGACGACATAATGTCAGCTGACTGACAAGTCAGCTGACATAATAAGGCAAAAACTCCAAAGCAGCTATTCATGACCCCAGTTTGGCCCATAAGGGGGGGTCGGGGGATAAAACTGACTGGCTATTTAGACTCTCCACATATGCTTTCCCAATACCTCTTAATACATTCTGAAGCTATAAAAGCAACAATAAAGGAGATACAAGGCAAAAACTCAAAATCAGCTATTTTATGACCCCAGTTTGACCCATAAGGGGGGCCGTGGGGTAAAACTGACCGGCTATTTAGACTCTCCACATATGGTTTCCTATTACTTCCCAGTACATTTTATGGCTCTAAATGCAATACTTAAGAAGATAATAGGGGGGCTCCCAAAATCTAATCAGCTCGCGTTTTCAATAGTATGAACAGGTGTGTCAAATTATAAGGCTGTGTAGCAAGTAGTTTTTCCTGAACTGCGATGACGGGGGGGTGTACTTAAAAAAAATTGCTTTTGATCATGTGACCTTCATAAAGGTCAAAGGTCAAATTTAAGCATGCAGAAAAATTTTCCCACGCCTACGGTATATAACTGCCAAATATGGTTTGAAACCTTCTAATAGTAAGGGAGATATTCAAGGGAGACCATAATGCGGCGGCGAGGAAACTTGAGGCGAAAACAAATAAGCGCCCTTTCAGGGACGCTTAATTTTGAAAATGTGGTAGGGGGTACAATGTTTACTAAATTAATTTTATTACAATATTTAAACTCCATTATATTCACTGATTTGGCTCTGCAAACTTAATCCATCACTATCTAAAAAGTTCTTAAATTTTCAGAATTTACTTCATTCATCTAAAGTATTTGGTACGGTGGAAGCTTCGAATTACACGAAGTACTGGATAACCTGTATTATACTGCATTGAATATGGAGGAAAAGGGGGTACCGGAAGTGGTATTGATACATTGATTTTATCAGTGACTGGTAGCAATGTGTGGTGTAAGGGGTTTTTAAAATTAATGAAATACAGTAGAACCTCTGTTATCTGACCCTCTTGGGAGACTAACAATGAGGTCGGATAATAGAAAGGTCGGATAATAGAAAGCCTAAACAGGCTTAAATGGAGTTGGGAGAGTGGATTGGAGGTCAGATAATTGAAATTTCAGATAACAGAGGGTCGGATCAAATCAATTACACAAATATGCAGGTTTTATGGAGTTTTTCACTAGAAAACATCAAATCAAAACTTTAAAATTAATCACTGATTTAATTGTACCTTAAGGATTACACAGAACATGTACAGGTCAATCAAATAAAACCATTGAACTAAGCTGACATTTTAACAGTGACCTATGTGGGTATAAAGTCAGTGTACAGGCATAGATTACACCACATCCATTAGTTGAGGAGATGGAGATAAGCAGAGAATAATAGCTGGTCGACATTCTGCACTAAAAACCTTCATGCCCTCACTGGCAAGCATCCGTCTTCTTTCCCACTTCACGGGATTGCAGTTTAAACCCACATCCTATCCATTACAGGAATTACAAAGTATTACCAGCACTGATATAGCAGATGCAATACAGAAGATTATTTCATTTTGAGAATGTACTTTGATACTTACAGGCTCTCGGATTCTCAGGATGATGTTCTTTTTCAGAACAAGCCCCAGCTGTTTCAGGGCACTGACCATGTTTGGAGGTTGACGGTTATTCCCTGAATGTGTTCATCTGTCAAATCTGTGCTTCTTCAGTCTACTAAAAAGTGAACCAAGGAAAAACAAGATAAAAATAAAACTGACTTTACTTCTTGTATGTATTTATTTTGCTTTCCGTTGTATATTTCCAAGAATGGACAATTTCAAATTAGTTTAAAGCGATGGCATCTGAAGTGACAACAAACAAAACTTAAATCGCCACCACGGCAGCTTAAGCCCTGTGAACTACAGCCGAAATTTGTGAAGTATCAAATAATGTAAACTTGAAACCTGCTGAGTACGGCTCAAATTTGCAAAGTAAAATCTCAAGATATAGAAAAAAACTTCTACTTAATCAGCTGATACACATCTCTACTTTAGAGTTTTACTTCTGAGGGTTCAACTTAGTATGTGATGCTCCGTAATGTGGTTTTATAGATTTTTCATATTTTACCATTTTGACTTGTCTTATATGATAAAGTGTTTACAATGTTGGAAAGCAAAGGGTGTCAGCTGCCCACTATGACTGGGTGGAGAGAAGAACCTGTGGGAGACATGAGTGTCACTTAACTAACCCAGCAGGTCCACCACTGTTGGTAGTTTAGTACCAACAGGAATTAAAATACTATGTACAAAAAATAAAAATTGCCTCAGCCATTGATTTTATTGTTATAACAAGTATGTTTTTTATTTATTTATTTATTTAACTTTGTTTTTTAAAGGTATACAGGCAAAGTATTATGTTAAAATGTGTATAAAAAGTTATATTGTTCTAATTCTAATAGTACTTTCATAGTGGTTAATCTCCATCTATTGACAGATTCTAATGCATATAGTACCAGAAAGCAGAGATCCATAATCATTAAGCCAAAAAACATCACCAGGGACAGTGCCATGGAGAAAGAACAAGACCAGAAAACTGGAGTGGGTATGCTTTTGCAAAAAAGATAGGTTTTCAACTTCTTTCTGAATGAAGAGAGAGATTTGGCATACATGATCAGGCAGATCATTCCAAAATCTTGAGGCATCATATGTAAAGCTCAGGTCAAAACACCTTTTACACTTATATATTGATGCAATGTGTGGGACCTCAAGCATCATACGCTGGATTGACTTCTATGAGTTTTGTACACATTGTGTCTGGGCTTAAGGAAATGTTCAAAGTATTTAGGAAAACCACTTTGTAGGAACTTGTACACCAATTGGTCCATATTAAAAACAGAGCAATGCATGACAGGTAACAATCACAAGTCTTTCTAATAGGAGTGATATGTGAGAAATTGGTGGTATTGGCAACAAGACTGTAATTGACACACTGCAGCCTGCAAAGAACAAGAGCAAAGGGACGTCTAAACAAGGAATTGCAGTAATCAACTTCCAGCTAAAGCATCTGCAGCCAAACGGGCAGCATCACACATGAGATACCATCTGAGTTGCTTAAGATCCTTGATATGAACGAAACAAGCCTGACACTGGTGTCCCTTACATGCCAAGAGAAGGAAAAATCTAAGTTGAACCAAACACCAAGGTTCCTGACCAACTCAGTAGGTCAGAGGAGATTACCAAGTATATTAACTAGGAAAAATTTGTTGAGTTTTTCCCTGTAGTGTCTTTGAGCCAAACATAATAAATTCTGTTTTATCTGGGTTAAGCTTAAGCTTGTTTGCAGAAAGCCACTTTATGTCATCTAAGTAGTTTCTCAGCCTATCAAAGGCCTGAACGACATTCTTGTGTGAAAGATGAATACATAACTCTGTCATCAGCATAAAACTGGCAACCTATGCCAGGATGATTTTGAATAACTTTGCTGATGTGAGTAGTATATAATAAGAGGATTGGTCCCAGGACAGAGCCCTGTGGAACATCATACAACAGCTTTTTGCCTTCAGATAAAACAGAGCCAATCTTTATGCACTGGAAGCAGTCAGAGAGGTAAGACTTGAACCAGTCTAGAAAAGCACCATCAACAGCAAACCAGGAAGTCAGACAGTCAATGAGCGTACTATGATCAATGGTGTCAAACGCTGCAGATTGGTCCAGGAGAACAACAGCAGTAGCTTCACCTCTAGTAAGAGCAGGATGTATTTCATTCTTAATTGACAACAATGCAGTTTCAGTCTAGTGACAGAACTTATAGGCTGACTGATTGACATTACCCAGTCCATTAGAAATGACAAGGTCATTTAACTGAGAAGTCATAACACACTCCTTGAGTTTAGAGATGAAGCCCAAGCCAAAGACAGTAGTTTTTGAATTCATCCAGTGGTAGTGAGGCCTTTTTAATCGATGGAGACTGGAGAGACAACAGCTTTTTTTAAAATCAGCTGGGACACCTCATTATATTGTTAATCTTTATGTATTGCATTGTTATACTTATTTATTGTTTTCTATCTCAAAACATGTTTGCTCTCTTATTTACTCTGTGTTTAAAGTGACTTATTATTCCATATTGGGCTGACTATTACTTTCATACTTTTTTGCATAAACCTTGTCAATATAATACATGTCACTATAATAAACTAATAAGTAAGTGTGACGTGATGAAATATTCAAGAGGTTTATAGTAAAACAAAGCCAAAGAATAGATTACAAATGACGGGCAATCGGGATAATAAATTAAATGTCGATCTAAAAAGCCTAGTTTATTAATTTTTTTAAGAAAAGGGTAACTGTCAAATGTCACAAAAGCAAAGGTGTCAACACTACTAGCAACTTGGTATCACAAAACATCCAAACATGGAATTCAAGTATTTTTCAAGTGTGTGTTAAAATTACCTATTTGTTAAAACTATCTATTTTATGATCACCACTATTAAAGCCATACTTAACATAAAAGACTAAAATATTTATTTCTTTAAGCTTTGTTCTTAGAAATTTATTCAATGTACCATCCTTTTTGTTTTAACAAAAGTTGAAATTGTAAACTATTGACACAGATTTTAAATTTTTTCATAAACTATATGACTGTTATACATATTTTTGTAGCAATGAGCTGCTTTTGTGAATAGAAATCAGATTAGTTGCAAAGTATTTAACTTACATGTTATTGATTAATTTTCAAATACACAGGTTTGACATTTCAACAGCAATATTTGATTGTCATATTGCACAACAGGACCCAGTAAGAGCAAGACAGCTGTGTACTGTAGAAACTTCACAGTGAAATATTAAAATACATATATGTTCAACTAACACTAAATTTTAATAAAAGGGTGATACAACAATTACTGTGTTATAAAAATTTTTTTCAGTGAAAATCTAATGTCATTGTTGTGATTTGTTATATGTGGCCCATAAACAGCTAACTGGTATTAATGAAAAAGTAGATTTTTACTAAATCAAAAAGAAAAAAAAAATCACTGCAATTAAATTAACTTGAATGGTTTGCTCAAAAGGTATATTTAGAAAAGGAGTTTGTGTGAATATTACAAAACCAAAAATACATATTTAAAAAAGGTGGCATTTTATCTTACAACTGACATTATAAGTCTTTAGGTACCTTCTATCCCTGAAATGTTAGTTAGGTCATTAGATTTCAGAACTTTTATAATGCAGTTCAACTTGTATTTACTTTAAAATAATTTATGAGCTTGCAATTACTTAAATATTTGTAAATGTGAGCTCCTATTGAAAAAGAAGTAAAACTAGAGGATCGCTCGCAAAAAAAAAGAAAATGTTTTTGCATAGCAAAAACAAAGCGTCCCGAAAAGGATATAAAGGTGAGTGCTAAAGTATTAAGAAAATGCTTCGTTTCTAGCCTTATACTGTTGTGGCAACCAACAGTAGCACGGTTTTCAAGATATAAGCATTTTTGTGTTTTGCAAAAAATTAAAAAAATTAAAAATGTCCGCTATATTTGGCGAGACAAAAATATTTTGAAAATTGGCATGGCTACTCTGCAGAGATACCCAGCAGGTCCAAAATTTTGTTGAGTTCACTCCATATAGCACGGTTTTCGAGATATAAGCATTTTTGTGTTTTGCAAAAACTTTGAAAATTCAAAATGGCCACCATTTTTGGGGAGACAAAAATTTTTGTCAAGACCACTGCCGTGGTGTGTATCTCCCGCCGAGCATTAAAGCAGAAGAAATAGCTTTTCCGAGATATTCACAATTTTTCATTTTCGTGTGTGAAAGGTTTTCCAAAAGTAGGTGAATGAGTTATTTGAGAAAAATTGGCTATCTGCAATACTAATATTAAGAGATAATTCACATTTACTCATTTTGAGTAGGTGAATAATTATCTATGGGTCTGAAACTTCACAGAGTGAAAGCTCTCCCAAAAGTAGATGAATGAGTTATTTGAGAAAAACTGGCTATCTGCAATGCTTTTAGAGATAATTCGCATTTACTCATTTTGAGTAGGTGAGTAATTAGCTATGGGTCTGAAACTTCACCAAGTGAAAGCTCTCCCAAAAGTAGGTGAATGAGTTATTTGAGAAAAACTGGCTATCTGCAATACTTTTTAGAGATAATTCGCATTTACTCATTTTGAGTAGGTGAGTAATTAGCTATGGGTCTGAAACTTTACCAAGTGAAAGCTCTCCCAAAAGTAGGTGAATGATTAATTTGAGAAAAATTGGCTATCTGCAATACTTTAGAGATAATTCACATTTACTCATTTTCAGTAGGTGAGTAATTAGCTATGGGTCTGAAACTTCACCAAGTGAAAGCTCTGCCAAAAGTAGGTGAATGAGTTATTTGAGAAAAATTGGCTATCTGCAATACTTTTAGAGATAATTCACATTTACTCATTTTGAGTAGGTGAGTAATTAGCTATGGGTCTGAAACTTCACAGAGTGAAAGCTCTCCCAAAAGTAGGTGAATGAGTTATTTGAGAAAAATTGGCTATCTGCAATACTTTTAGAGATAATTCGCATTTACTCATTTTGAGTAGGTGAGTAATTAGCTATGGGTCTGAAACTTCACCATGTGAAAGCTCTCCCACAAGTAGATGAATGAGTATTTGATAAAAATTGGGTATCCGCAATACTTTTACAGATAATTAGCATTTACTCATTTTGTGTAGGTGAATAATTAGCTATGGGTCTAAAACTTCACAGAGTGAAAGCTCTCCCAAAAGTAGGTGAATGAGTTATTTGAGAAAAATTGGCTATCTGCAATACTTTTAGAGATAATTCACATTTACTCATTTTGAGTAGGTGAATAATTAGCTATGGGTCTGAAACTTCACCAAGTGAAAGCTCTGCCAAAAGTAGGTGAATGAGTTATTTGAGAAAAATTGGCTATCTGCAATACTTTTAGAGATAATTCGCATTTACTCATTTTGAGTAGGTGAGTAATTTGCTATGGGTCTGAAACTTCACCAAGTGAAAGCTCTCCCAAAAGTAGGTGAATGAGTTATTTGAGAAAAATTGGCTATCTACAATACTTTTAGAGATAATTCGCATTTACTCATTTTGAGTAGGTGAGTAATTAGCTATGGGTCTGAAACTTCACCAAGTAAAAGCTCTCCCAAAAGTAGGTGAATGAGTTATTTGAGAAAAATTGGCTATCTGCAATACTTTTACAGATAATTCGCATTTACTCATTTTGAGTAGGTGAGTAATTAGCTATGGGTCTGAAACTTCACCAAGTGAAAGCTCTCCCAAAAGTAGGTGAATGATTAATTTGAGAAAAACTGGCTATCTGCAATACTTTTAGAGATAATTCGTATTTACTCATTTTGAGTAGGTGAGTAATTAGCTATGGGTCTGAAACTTCACCAAGTGAAATCTCTCCCAAAAGTAGGTGAATGAGCTATTTGAGAAAAATTGGCTATCTGCAATACTTTTAGAGATAATTCGCATTTACTCATTTTCAGTAGGCGAGTAATTAGCTATGGGTCTGAAACTTCACCAAGTGAAAGCTCTCCCAAAAGTAGGTGAATGAGTTATTTGAGAAAAATTGGCTATCTGCAATACTTTTAGAGATAATTCGCATTTACTCATTTTGAGTAGGTGAGTAATTAGCTATGGGTCTGAAACTTCACAGAGTGAAAGCTCTCCCAAAAGTAGGTGAATGAGTTATTTGAGAAAAATTGGCTATCTGCAATACTTTTAGAGATAATTCGCATTTACTCATTTTGAGTAGGTGAGTAATTAGCTATGGGTCTGAAACTTCACCAAGTGAAAGCTCTCCCAAAAGTAGGTGAATGATTAATTTGACAAAAATTGGCTATCTGCAATACTTTTAGAGATAATTTGCATTTACTCATTTTGAGTAGGTGAGTAATTAGCTATGGGTCTGAAACTTCACCAAGTGAAAGCTCTCCCAAAAGTAGGTGAATGAGTTATTTGAGAAAAATTGGCTATCTGCAATACTTTTAGAGATAATTCGCATTTACTCATTTTGAGTAGGTGAGTAATTAGCTATGGGTCTGAAACTTCACCAAGTGAAAGCTTTCCCAAAAGTAGGTGAATGAGTTATTTGAGAAAAATTGGCTATCTGCAATACTTTTAGAGATAATTCGCATTTACTCATTTTGAGTAGGTGAGTAATTAGCTATGGGTCTGAAACTTCACCATGTGAAAGCTCTCCCACAAGTAGATGAATGAGTTATTTGATAAAAATTGGGTATCCGCAATACTTTTACAGATAATTAGCATTTACTCATTTTGAGTAGGTAAATAATTAGCTATGGGTCTGAAACTTCACCAAGTGAAAGCTCTCCCAAAAGTAGGTGAATGAGTTATTTGAGAAAAATTGGCTATCTGCAATACTTTTAGAGATAATTCGCATTTACTCATTTTGAGTAGGTGAGTAATTGGCTATGGGTCTGAAACTTCACCATGTGAAAGCTCTTCCAAAAGTAGGTGAATGAGTTATTTGAGAAAAATTGGCCATCTGCAATACTTTTAGAGGTAATTCGCATTTACTCTTTTTGAGTAGGTGAGCAATTAGCTATGGGTCTGAAACTTCACCAAGTGAAAGCTCTTTGGGATAGCTGCTCTGCAGAGATATCCTGATGATAAAAAATTTCGTCGAAATCGCTCTATGTAGCACGGTTTTCGAAATATTAGCATTTTTGTGTTTTGCAATTTTTGCGCAAAAATTCGAAAATTCAAAATGGCCGCCATTTTTGGCAAGACAAAATTTTTTTGAAAATTGGCATGGCTACTCTGCAGAGATACCCTGTGGGTCAAAAATTTCGTCGAAATCGCTCTATCTAGCACGGTTTTCGAGATATAAGCATTTTTGTGTTTTGCAATTTTGCGAAAAATTCAAAAATTCAAAATGGCCGCCATTTTTTGCGAGAAATTTTTGGTTTGAAAATTGGCATGGCTACTCTGCAGAGATACCCTGCGGGTCAAAAATTTCGTCGAAATCGCTCTATCTAGCAGGGTTTTTGAGATATAAGCATTTTTATGTTTTGCAATTTTTGCGAAAAATTCAAAAATTCAAAATGGCCGCCATTTTTGGCGAGAGAAAATTTTTTTGAAAATTGGCATGGCTACTCTGCAGAGATACCCTGTGGGTCAAAAATTTCGTCGAAATCGCTCTATCTAGCACGGTTTTCGAGATATAAGCATTTTTGTGTTTTGCAATTTTGCGAAAAATTCAAAAATTCAAAATGGCCGCCATTTTTTGCGAGAAATTTTTGGTTTGAAAATTGGCATGGCTACTCTGCAGAGATACCCTGCGGGTCAAAAATTTCGTCGAAATCGCTCTATCTAGCAGGGTTTTTGAGATATAAGCATTTTTATGTTTTGCAATTTTTGCGAAAAATTCAAAAATTCAAAATGGCCGCCATTTTTGGCGAGAGAAAATTTTTTTGAAAATTGGCATGGCTACTCTGCAGATATACCCTGTGGGTCAAAAATTTCGTCGAAATCGCTCTATCTAGCAGGGTTTTCGAGATATAAGCATTTTTGTGTTTTGCAATTTTTGCGAAAATTTCGAAAATTCAAAATGGCCGCCATTTTTGGCGAGACAAAAATTTTTTGAAAATTGGGAAAAGTACTCCGCAGAGATATCCTGCGATCAAAAATTTTGTCGAAATTGCTCTATCTAGCACGGTTTTTGAGATATAAGCATTTTTGTGTTTTGCAATTTTTGCGAAAATTTCGAAAATTCAAAATGGCCGCCATTTTGGGCGAGACAAAAATTTTTTGAAAATTGGCATGGCTACTCTGCAGATATACCCTGTGGGTCAAAAATTTCGTCGAAATCGCTCTATCTAGCAGGGTTTTCGAGATATAAGCATTTTTGTGTTTTGCAATTTTTGCGAAAATTTCGAAAATTCAAAATGGCCGCCATTTTTGGCGAGACAAAAATTTTTTGAAAATTGGGAAAAGTACTCCGCAGAGATATCCTGCGATCAAAAATTTTGTCGAAATTGCTCTATCTAGCACGGTTTTTGAGATATAAGCATTTTTGTGTTTTGCAATTTTTGCGAAAATTTCGAAAATTCAAAATGGCCGCCATTTTGGGCGAGACAAAAATTTTTTGAAAATTGGGAAAACTACTCCGCAGAGATACCCTGTGGGTCAAAAATTTCGTCGAAATCGCTCTATCTAGCACGGTTTTCGAGATATAAGCATTTTTGTGTTTTCCTTATTTGGAAAATTCGTAATGATTAATTAATCATTAATTACTCGGCCATTTCTTGACCAATCAATGCCAAAATCTAATGATTTCCAGATTTTAATAGAATGAATGTATTTGCCAAGTTTCAGGTGAATTGATAAAATTCCTTTCAAGTTATCATCCGGACAAGCTTACCCATCGAAAAAAGACATTTTTGGTCATGTGACCTCTCTGATTGGTTGAAATGTCACTGCAGCATATTCAAAAAAATTCCCCAAGGCTACTGCCTAAACCTGCCAAATTTGAAAAGAATCCGCCTAACGGTTACAGACTTATAAGGAAAACAAAATGCGGAGCCGCCGGAGCCGCCGGAGCCGGCGGAGCCAGAAGGTCTCCCATACACAAACAAGCATCCCTTGCGGGACGCTTAATTATATATAAATAAAAGCATTTGTTAAATGAAGTTGAAAACCGTGCTGTACTTTCATGGCTAGTTGTCACACATTACAAATTAATTGCTTGATTTTATTGCCATGTGTTTGTAAAACTCTTAAAAACTCTTTGCGACATTTGCAAACATAACTCACAAAATATTACACCGGAGAGAGAGTGGTTTTGCGACAATAAACTCAAAATCTTAACTTTTATAATATGAAGTCATTTATAACCATTTTTAATTGAAAACTTTTGCATACAGTTGTCCATTATGTTAGTAATATAAACGTGCATCTGCATGTTAATATTTTTTTAAGGAAACCAAACCCCTCACAGAAAACTTCAACCAATGACAGGAGTAAATCAAATACAACAATTCGGATCTGCACTTCTATCATTTATAATGGTATACATCTGTTATGTACAAATATAATACCCATACATATATTTATTGTTACATATATTTTAGTATATCTATTGTTACATACAATCAAGTATGATTATAAAGTGACGGAGAGCGTAGGTTAACAATGGGCGGAACACAGCACAGATTCTGAGAGGTTTTTTCAATCAATATTTCATAAGTACACCTGAGCACTATTGGTGATAGTAAGTTATTTGACCGATTTACTCTAATTCTGAATAAAGATACTGGGATAAAACATAAATATATGATGCTCATATTTACTTTTGTTAGGACTCTATATTACGATATTAAAAGAGAAACCCAGAACAATGAAGAAGACTTAGTATAATATTTATTTATGAGGTGTTTTTCATCATACCTAGTACCTTATCGGGGGGCCACAGTGGGCAGAGTGGTAACACTCTCGCCTCCCACCTCTGAGGAAATCTGGTAGTTGCTTGCCGTTGGTCGGCAGTTTACAGTACAGAACCCTAACGAACTGTATGTACTGGTTTCCTCTGCCCTTCCAACTACCCGTCGTGATATGACCTGTACAGTGCATGTTGAAAGCGACGTAAAACCCCAAATAATAATAATAATAATAGTACCTTATCGGTTATATTTTGACAGATACTTGGAAGGGCAGAAGAAACAAGTACATATATATATATAGTACATATACAGTCGATCAAGGCTTTGTACTATAAACTGCCAACCAACAATAAACAACTACTGGCTTTCCCACATGAGGTCAGGGGGATTCAAACTCTGTTCTCAGAAGTGGGAGATGAGTGTGTTACCACTGCACCACTGTGGCCCCAACTTAGTAAAATAAACTCAATAAACATTTATACAGACAGTTATGGTATATTCTTAAGATCAAAATTCAAATGTAGGTTTGAACGTCCCTGTGACAGCTGCGATCATACTGGTACAGGCTTATAGTGGTTATATGAATATGTATGTCGTCATACAGTGGATTTGAACCCAAAACCACAGACTAAAACCAAAGTGATACTTAAATTTCAAGAAAAGCAAACACACTTAATTGTTTACCCTCACCCTCAGTAAATCATCAAAACTTTTAATCACTAAAATATTTAAGAATAATTAATATAGGTTTTTGTTTAACACCACGTACAGATACAATTTATTATTTTAAATATTCAAGGTAATTTTTGTGCATATGCATTTTCTTCCACTTCGATACTTGATCAAATATAATAAAACTGAATATAATAACATAATGTCTGATTCCTTCATAACAGGATTTTTAGTTTATAACCCTAAAACTATGATCCTAGTCTACTGTACAGTACACAAAATAAATGAACAAACTTACTTGTATGAAATAAAAATACAAGCTGGAAAATCTGTCCACGAGCTTTGCAAACAATCCTTAAATACACAAAATATACACTAATAACCAATTCTAATTTGTGAAAAAGGTAACTCAACGCTTGACAGTATATGTATATACTGTATATTTTCCAATATATTCCACTCAGGTAAAAACCACTATTTCATGACACAAATATGAGTGTTGTCTTTGAAGTATTCCACATGTGAAATTTTGCAACTCACGAAAATATTGTGCTTGTCACGGCCGTGGACAACATGTTATATAAACTTCTACATACATGTATCCAAGCAAAAACATTCACAAATACACATAATTAGAACCCCCTTTTTTGGTTAAAGTTGTTAACTACCTTTAACAAAAACTATTGTGATTTTCCAGCAGTTGAAAAGGGATCTAATATCTTATTTTTATCTTTTGAAGACAGTTTAATACCACAATGTCTTCCGAAAGTTTCACCTTGTCTCAGGGAAAATTGGTTTGTTCAAAGCATGGCTAGCCATGCAGAACGGTATAGTTATTTACCGTAAACTTCTAAATTTTGGCCAGCTTTTAAAAGTAAGATTGGTATCAAACTTAAAGAGCTTCTTCTCCCGAGTATATAATGAAGTACATTGCCATATTGATGGTCCTTTAAAACAAGGTTTGTGTATTGAAAAAAAAGATCGATAAACTTATAAGGTTACACTATTAACATGTCCTCTCGTACTATCGATCAATAAGAGAGATGTTTACGGTATGTTGCATATTCATAATTCTAATTTGTGGAAGGGTGTGTGTGTGTGTGTGTGTGTGTGGAGGGGGGGGGGGGGGGGGGGGTATAGTGGAGAAGACAGATATAATTTTGTTGTTTGAGTTCCACACGTTTACCTTCATGTTGACACAAGGTAACGAGTGCATATGTACCCTAGTAATGGAAATGTATTTTCACAAGTGAACCAGTTTGAAAAAGAAATCCGGTTTTACCTGTACTATTTGCGTCTGTATTTTAGGGATTTGAATAAATTGTGTTGCACGACTTAAGGGCCATTTCCATACATACGTCATCCGGTATCCTGCATGCGTGATACGGTAAACGGCAAAATTCAGTTTAATGATATAAAATATAAGAGGGTTTTTTATGTATGGGGTTTGCGGTATGGTTATAACACTGAATACGTACGGCGCCTTATAGCCGTATTCCGTATACAAAATCAATAAATTATGTCAGAATGACGTCACTGTATAGTACTTTGTGGGCCTTGTAAAATATGCTGTTAGATCAGAATATTAATAAAAATTCATAAACCTGCCAATTCTTGCTTGATTTTGATAAGTAATATACCATTTTAAAGCTTATAACACACGGAAAGCATCTACCTCAATATTTAATCACAAGCTACACCAAAAGCCTGAGTGTAAATGATTAGTTGCAAAAAATAAAAGTGAAATATTTTGTGATTTCTTCCTCATTTGTGCAAGTGTTTTAAGGCAATCAAACCACTGGAACCGCTATTCAAATACATTTATTATTCAATAATATGTAGTAATATATATATTATTTTTATTACACACACAGACTTGAACTGAAATGACCACTTGTTGAGACCCCCATCTTGTTGGGATATGGTTGATAATTGCTGTACACTGGTTTTATTATTTAACTTATTAATACCATTTGAAGGGAAATTATTGTAGTTCATTGTGCTTTTTATTAGAATCAACTGGGTGCAGTCATGGTCAATTAATTATAAAAAGTCTTGGCTTAGTGTAAAAAATATAAATTTTTTGGCAATGAAAATATATAAACATTGGTATCCATAAATGTTGAAGTACAAAAAAGGATATTCATGTCATTATAAAGGGACTTTATTGTAGGTTGTACAGCTTTTTCTTGGATTAAGTTTGGTTGTATAGTTACTTCAGATGTTGTGTATACCTGATGTAAGTAAAGTAATTGCTAAGGCCAGATTTTGAACCTTTTTTTTCTTTTATTTCTGTAAAGGTTTTAATTCAATTAAAGCAACATAAACATTGTTCAAATACCTGTCTTATGATATTTGCCTTTTGATGTGTTTTTTTTTGTGTGAAGTATTTTTGAAAATATTTGTAAAAGATTATCTCCTGCTGATGCCCTCCATCATGTTGGAATTTGGTTGAAAATCTCGATTGTTCAGCTAAGTAGCAATTTATGTCAGTACATATGGAAACACACCAATCGGATGCCGGACCCGCATGCTGTATCCGGATTCTGGATACCGGATGCCACATGTATGGAAATAGCCCTTTATATTGTCAGTATAAGGTGAAAATGAACAACTGTTTAAGTTATAAAGGGGAACGTATGGGTTTGTGCACAAAATTGTGGAACAGCAGAAATATCATTACATACAGCAGGAGATTATGTTTTTGAAAGCGTTCGTTTGTCAGCCGGTCTGTCCGATTTATTTGTTTATTTATTTACCTATTTATTTATTTTGTTTGTTTGTTTGTGTGGTTCTAGGGCCTTTGAGTAATAATTCCAGTTTTCGCTGTCAAATGGGCTGCGCAATATCTTGTTTTCAAACCATCTTATGCTCCCTATATAGTTGAAATATGGGATTGTATAGGACTGTAACTGTATATAGGATTCGTTTATTTTCATCCTACAATTCTGTGTGTGCAGGTATTCTTTCAAAACAATCGTCACATGACCTTAGTAGACATTAAATCCCAGTTGGTGATTATCACAATGGAAAAACTATCCATTATCCAACAAGAACTGGATAATTAACCCTCCAATACCCACCCGGTATTGGTCAGCTATAGTTTTTCTATTGTGATAATCACCAACTGGGATTTAAAGTCTACTAAGGTCATGTGACGATTCTTTTGAAAGAATACGTGCACATAGAATTGTACCACAAATAGAAGGATCTTCAAATATTAGTGGTCAACATATGATAACTCATTCAAGGATGTTCAAAACCTGTTTTGTGCTTAGAAAGTCGTGTCTCTAGATTTGTAAGATAAGTCATGGAATGTGAAACATGGTGGTTGTTTACCAAGCAAATTAATGTCTGTTAATGTGGAGTCCACACTTGTCTGGGAGAATGGTCCCAGCCTTAGAATTTTCAATGACATTCTCTCCCGTAATATATTTTCAATTGAAAATTACCTGTCTCTCAGAAGCCGCAGTATCTACTGCACTTATTCACAATTTTATTCAATTATTTACTTGCAAACCGTTTACATGAAATATATATAACAATAGATATTATATATGTTTTAAATTTATTTACATAAATATTAGTGTAACATTGACGAATATCCAATCTTGTCGATTATTTTCATAATATGACAATCTTTAAAAATGGAGCCAAGGGACAATGTGCCAAAAGGAGATTAGTCGTGTGAGTCTGGCTATTAATCATCTGTGTTTGCTAAGAGTAATAAGGAGTTGGTGCTAAGAGTAATCTCCATGAATTGTGACTGTTGGGGACGGGTAGTAAGTCCTATTTTTCCAAGCTTAAGCAGCTCCTAATTTTGAGATAGGCTATCTCATTTGATCAACACAGCAAATGTGGAACAAACTATACACCCAGATAGCATTCCGCCGTCGGACCGACGTTGGCTATTGGTCGCATGGTCGGCAGATTTTGCCGACGTTGGGCCGACGTTGGGCCGACGTTAGCTTGCCAACCAACACTCTGCTTAGATGTCTCTATATTTTGCCAACGTTGGGCCGACGTTGGCTTGCCAACCAACACTCGGGTTAGATGTCTATATTTTGCCAACGTTGGGCCAACGTCGGATTTTTATTCAAGATGGCGGCGAGCAATAATAGGGGATTTGGGGTAACTTAGAAAAAAATAGTTATTATGGTATGTCTAAAAATCATATTTCAGTGAGCCCACAAATTTTAACTAACCATTTAACAATTTTACACATAAAAATAATATTCTCATTAAAAATTCACACTACAAAAGTTATCAATGAACATCATCTGATTGGCTGATGCTATACATAGAATATAATTTTCACCGGTGCCTTGCCGACGTTGGGCCAACGTTGGCCCGACGGTCAAAAAGCCGTTGGCCCAACGTCGGCAGCCAACGTCGGACCGACGGATGTGCCGACGTTGGGCCAACGTCGGTCCGACGGTGGAATGCTATCTGGGACACTAGTAATGCATCCCGACTCTGACATCCAAAATTACAACCTCTCCTAAAATTCTGACACAAGGTTGGGTTTACCAGTGGTTTAGTCCCTCACAAAGATGGTCTGGGATGTAATGTGCATAGCATATCCAGAATTGTTTTTGTGATATTTTTGGCCATATCCACATTATTAACGTACAACCCATTAATCTGATTGAGGTTTTATTTTCACACAAGGTGTGGTCTAGCCGAGGCTTGATCCTCCTCTAAACTGATCCAGATTCAGATGGATAATCCTAATCTGGATTGAAAATCCAGAATTTTAGTGTTTTTCAGCACCACTGTGAGTGAGGGCTTGTTCATTCTAAGGCACTGTTTGCTGGTCATAGTTTCCATCCTCATTGCCTGAAAATAAAAGTACTTTCATTAAAAGGATTCACATAATGTATATTAGTGTGGTTACAATTACTGCTTTTATGAAGCTTTTTAAGCGCGAGCTCTTGCATGGTCTGAGCTTCTAGAGATCACTTTTTTTTTTGTCTCTGGACATTTATGAATTGTGGCATAGCATGATGAGTACCTGCCTCATCACTTAAGTTAAGCAGCAATGGGCTATATTAGTACTTGGATGGGTGACCGCCTCATTGCACTGCTCCTATCTCTGATGGCTTTGCAACTTGTGCTAGTAGACTGAACTGGCTGTTGAACGGGACGTAAAACCCCAACTTTGACCTTAGTAGACTGAAACCCCTTTCGGTCTTGTTTCCAATGAAGTCTGCATAGATGGACTTTACTTTGTCCACGTAGGTCAAATGATATTTGTATGGATTGCAAGGCCCAGTCATATATGTGTCATGAAGTCATAATAGCATCGCAGGTGGTATTTGTGGGCATTATAGATGACAGTCAAAACAGAGGCAGAATGTTGTACTGCCTTTGAAACCCAGCTAGAAACCCCAAGCAACGGTTTTTGCTGCTGAAGAGAACAAAAGTAAGGGAAGATAATGTCCATATTCTCTCACTGAAATGAACCAGTAAAGGTTTTGTGAAGATACAGAAAAGATACAGTAACATTACAGCATACAACTTGACCGGAGGCACAGAAAGAGACAGAATACACAGAATTCCAAGGAAAGGCAGCAGAAAGACAACAGAACTGACACGACTCCCTGCAGTTATGCTGATTATGAGAGGTGACCTCCATAATGTCTAAAGCAAGCACAATATATCAGCAGTGTAACACTTCCGTGTGTGCTCATGAAAAGTATGTAATACTACAGTATGCAAAGTCTGCCAGCAGAAATGGGGCAGTACTGGAAGGAATGAAGATTTATAGAAAACACTGATACATGTAAACAATGCCACCTGTAGTGTGATTAGGGCATTATGCATGTTGTATATTGGCACATATTCAATTTCAATGGTATGATTCCATATATGTAACCAAGCTGACTTTGAAGTCAGGGCCCTGTTATAACCGCTTGCTGGCACAGTTTCCACTTTTCTCTAAGCAGACTAGTCACTTTTCCACTTTTAGATTAGTTTTTCACAATCTTCATTATCATGGATCAATCTTCATTATTATTGATATTTCATTACAGTCACACGCACGATATAATATGAAATGTGTGGCACTGTCCACCCCACAGGGCCTAGAGTTTACCATCACATGGTAAAGACATCACTAGACCCGTGGCATCAGGGTATTGACACATGAACCCAGTAAACATTAGAAACGTTTTAAATGGTTTAAACATTTACAAAACATTTATAACACCTATGTAAACCCTATCTCATGGTTTTGTAAACTTTCCAAGTAAACGTTTACACTGTAATGTTTAAAAACATTCTTTATACAAATGTTTTTACTGAAAACGTTTATTAAACGTTTATAAAATAACCGAAGAAGCTAGGTTTGACCGGAAATGTTTTTTAAACATTTATTAAATAGCTGAAGAAATGAAGCTTATGCTGGAAATGTTTTTAAACATTCATCATGAAATGTTTGATAAACAGTATACATAAAATGTTTAAACAACATTTGTTGACAATGTTTTGTAAATGTTTGCTCTGAAAATGTTTTAGAAATGTTTAATGGCAGCTGGTTTTCATACTCGTCATTTAAAAATATTTTTGAAATGGTTTCTATCAAATGTTTTAAAAACATTCTATTAAAAGAGTTTTTTAAACCCCTATTTTCATAATGCTTATTAAACCTTCACCTTCAAACATGTCCAAACAAAGATGGCGGTGAGCAATAATCAAGGATTTTAGAGGACTTCGCCAAAAATTGCCCCACATGCAATCTGTAAAAGTACAAAATGGATGGGGGCATAATTTCTAAGCCACTATCTTTCAGTTTTAGACATAAACATAATATTTTCATTTGTGAGCAGCCTTAACAAGATATTGAATTTGACCTCTGACCCCATTATTATTAAGGCATTATCCCGTTCATTTGTAGCGTTTTTCAAGAATTTATCATTAATCGTTTAATAAACAATATAGATAAAACATTTTAAAAACTTTCTATTATAAATGGTTTTTGTACCCATCCTTTTTTAACCTTTGCAAAGCGTTTTCTTTCAAATGTTTTTAAAACCCAAAAATGTTTACTGGGGCCGATTTCACAAAGGGACTTAAGACCAGACTTAGACTTAAATTTAACACTTTGGTCTTAAAGTTTGTCAACAGAATGCTAAGTCTGTGGTCTTAGACTTTGCAGAATTCACAAAGCAGCTAAGACCATGAAATTGCTAAGTCAGTGGACTTAACTTTAAGTCTGGTAGGGAGTGGGCTTAAATTTTGTAGAGAGGTCTTAAATATGGCTGCCATAAATTTTTCTCCACTTCTAAATTTGAAATGGCTGTAAATTATACAGAACACCTTACTGAAGTATTTTTTCGGAAGTTTATATGATATAACAAGGTTTTCTATTTCAAAACAGCACTTATCATTAGATGAAATGTGTCACATGAAGGATATAAAAGGTCATATGACACAGAAACCACTGTGGTTATTTGATAAGCTTGGACTTAGCTAAGTCACCCTTTGTGAAATCCATTTAAGTCCCAGACCAAAGACTTAGATTTAAGTCCCTGACTTAACCAAACACTTGGGTAAGTCTAAGACCCTTTTCAAAACCAGTCCACATAGTATTGGCCTATAGTATTGATCTATGCGATGTAATGAGTACTTTTTATAGTCCTTCGTGTCCATCATATGACACACTCTATAGAACCATACAGGGAGAATGAAAAAGTCAGAATCAAGAGACATAGCAGGCTGATACCAGAGACGCCAGGAGAGAGGAGAGCTATTGAGGGTAGGCTTTACTGAAGAAGTATGTCTTCAGTTTACGTCTGACTTATGACGGGGAAATCAGTGTTCAGAGACTTCATACCATTAAGTTGGAGAATCAAATGCAATGCTGTGGCTAAGGTGCTTTGTGACTGTTCACTGAAGACAACAACTGTTGAACACTCAGGCAATTTCTGACAAGTTTCATGCACCTGATGTTGTAAGTACAATATGTTTGAGTGAGGTAGGGGCTGCAAAATTTTGTAAAACCAGTATGGAGGTACGCCAGAGTCAGAGTTTTGACATTGAAGGATTGTTCAACAGGCAACCAGTGTAGATCTTTAAGAACATATGTGTTTCTAGAAACTTTGCTACTTTTTGTTGCTATTCTATTCAAGGCTATTTTGGACACACTGCAGTTGTTTGACAGATTTGTACAGATTTCTAAGCAGGAAATTACAGAAGTCAAGGCAACTGCCCACAAGAATGTTATATGCAAGTGTTGCAGCTTAATGTGAGTTACGTCCTGATGTATCGGTGATCATACATATGCGGAAGGCAGCCACCAAAAACCTTAACATGGGTACCAACTGACAAACCAACATTAAATCAAACCCCAATGGTTTCTGACACTGTTTACGGGAAACTATTTATTTATTTAGTGTTTTACATCAAGCCTAGAACCTTATTGGTTACATTGTGACGGGCAGTTGGGAGGGCAGAGGAAACCAGTACATACTGTTGGTCAAGGGTCTGTACTGTTAAGTGCTGGCAAACAACTACCAGCTTTCCAACATGAGGTGTTGACTCAAACTCTTGTGTGGGATGCGAATGTGTTACCACTGCACCACTCTGGGAAACAAAGAAGTTCCCAGAATGTAGATTGGGAAAAGGGATTTTAGCTGATTTTGTTGCTGTTTTGACCCAAACACAATAATTTCTGTTTTGTAAGGATTCAGGTGAGCTTTGACATCCAAGAGTGAACATTGTAGAGTTGACCTTGATTGCCTCATGGCGATTTGCTAGGTAAGATACAAACCACTGTATTGCTGTACCACAGGCTATATACCATGGGGAAAGACTTGAAGTATAGGTTTGAATGCTGCTGATACATTAATTTATTATGATTTATTTAAAATGATAGGCTATCAAATCAATCATCATGTTGTACCCCACCATCATAGAAATATTTCGGATGACTTCTTGAAACCCACAAAGTTAACCCTTAAATCATAGAGAGAATCCTTTTGAAGACTTAATGCCCCTCTCACACTACAAGACAGTATTCGTTTTCCAAGGCAGCAGAACCACCTCCAAGGATAGCTCATATCTTCTGAGATTTGGTGTAGCATTCACACTACATGTGGTATGATCCGTGGTTATAGGCACTGGACGAAATGCCCATGTCCTACTACAGTCTGCGTTTTCATGTGACCTTGTGACACAGAGGAAAAATGTCCAATACCTCCACTCACCTTATGTCGCCGTGTTACACTGAAAGACAACCAAATCACTACCTTATATACACGCTGGACCACACCTTCAGAAACCCTAGCAAGAAATTCACCTGTGCATGTTTACATTTATCTGCGCATACCCACAGTACCAAATCCAGAGGCTTAAATTTTGAACATCTTAAAACTTCAATAGGGCGTGCAAGGTATTGGACCTATCACCACTGTGTCTCAAGGTTGCATATGGACCTGGGACAGTAGCTAAGGTCAGGGACATTTTACCAAGCGCAAACTACCATGGGGGAAACCAAACTACCATGTAGTGTTAATGGGGTATTTTCTAAACTCTCAAAATTTGCTTATTTAGAGTTATGCATGCTCTATACACAGAAAACTGGCGGTTTTAATTTGAGCCAGAGTGACATGAAGCTAGGAAAACCATATGATTTAGTTTTGGATATTATTCAACACCTCAAACTAATGCTTATCGGAAAACTAAATGCTGTAGGTACTGAGCAAATCCTCAGCAAAATAATGTCCTGAAACAGGGTTTATTCATCAAGTTACCATTCTTGTAAAAACCAAAATACTGACGTATTGTACAGTAAGGTAATGTGAATATAAACTGTAATTTGCATAGGTGTTACAGTAATTGAGACATTTCAACTTGCATTTGTGACATGCAGGGGATCTCTTCTGACAATGTAAGCGACTACAATAATAATACTTCCCTGAATTCTCTAGATAAGGTATCGTGTTATTGTTGATTATTATTCAATTTGTTACGTTACAGATTCTTCCATTTACACGCCCCATGCTTCCCCATGAAGAGAGAGTCCCCACATTGCCCAGCTCACTTTTCAACAAAAGACTTGTGAAAGACATTTTGACACCGACCCTCCCTATCGAGTTTTTCAATTTTATCCCCTAGTCTGATCTATGCAGTGCACTGTGATGTGGTCTTTGTTTCATTATTTTCATAATTTAGGTGGTTTACTTGTTGTTGGCACAGATTTCCTCCACCTGTATATTAAAAGTGCGCCTTGACTCCTTAGTTTACATTTCTTCAACACACTGTTCATCCACTCCAGGTTGGCAGTGGGGCTTTGCTATTATATATACCGGTATCTGAAACCTAGAGTTTGGGTTGCAGGTTCACAGTAAGTCAACACACTGTTCCTCCACGCGAAGGTTTCCAGTGGGTTAACATGTAAATCCTCTATCTATAGGAGGCAGAGTGTTACACAAATGTGATATTAAAGTACACACATGATTTATAGTAATGTACTTCTGAAGTGCTCTTGTTGAGGTTGTTTGACAGCATCCAATGATAACTTACAGCAACTATATTTTAGTATTTATTAATATGTGTTGTATTTGGTGAACAATTTATGTATATCAATGTATGTGTGTGTATTATAATCTATAACTGAGTGCACTGTACAGTCAAGACTATCAGTAACAATATGCACTCCTGTAGAACTTATCATTATGTAATAATGTATTGTAATTCACATCTATAAAGTGTCTTATGTCCTAAAATATTAGTATTTTAACAGTAACTTGCAAAGTAATTTTAACATGGCAGTCTGGTGCACATGTCTATGTCAGTAATAATATTAACAAACTGATAATGTTTTAATAAATTAAATTTTTATAGGTGTATATGTGTATTTTATTACACTGGTTAGCAGATTAGACTACTCCTTTTTTGGTAATCCGTTCAGACTGAGCTTAGTTTCTGTTGATAAGGCGAATACCTTAGTGTGGTGGACAAAAATCAAATTGCCCTCTGCCCTATTATGGTTGTAGGGCAAATCTGGTACAACCGTATTCATAGCTTTCCTCATTTCCGTTACTACCCATTGAGATATAACCTGTTCTAGGTGTTTGTACATGTTACTTTGTGTGTTGAAATAACTTAGAAGTCCCATGAATTTAAGGTTCCCTCTTATTCTGGTAAAATGGACATTTACACATTTAAGCAGTGGATATATTTTCCTGATTTTAGTCCCGACTCTTGCCGACTTTGAAGTCAGTGCCACTTTTTGGCTAGTTGCCATAGGTCTGGAAGGATTTTCAAAAATGTTTAATAGTATTAGAAAAGTGGGCGATTTTGCTTCCAGATGCCAAAGGTGAGGATATTTAGCCTAACCTATTTTAATGCCATTAAGTCAAATCGTAGGGGCTGAGAGGCACTCCAGACGGATCCTATTGCCAATGCCACTGATTGTATTGCTGTTATGACTAGTTGCATTGAAATCATATTAGTCCCTTTGACCTGACTTTGAACAAAAAGATAAAATGGAGTGGCTACATGTTTAACATCTCCTGTGTGTCAGGGGCCGTATTCATAAAGAGATCTTAAGTCTCAGACAAAAAAATAGTCTCAGCTTTGAGATTTGGTCTCAGCTGAGACCAGGTCTCAACTTTGTATTCACAAACAGGTTCTCAGCTGAGACCAAGCTGAGACCAGTCGCAAGTCTTCCCAATGTAAACAAACCACAAAGTTGCAAATATATCCAACATTTTTTAAAAGATCAATAGTTTTTGTGTGTTTTAATTTTTAACAAAAATTATACTGTCTATTAAAATAAAAAATAAATTGAAAATTGTGTCAACTTTTTTATTTTTCATGTCACGCGATCTACTTCTTTGCTGCTATGGAGTCAGAAAACACTATTGAAAAGTGTCTCAAAGTAAGGTACTTTTGAAACCAAAGTTTGGCTATCCATTGTTACAAAAGTTTAGGCTAAGTATTATCATTTCCCACGCCCCCCAAGACAATAAAGAATGTTATGGGTTTAAAATAATTAATAAAAATAATAGGCCTCGGTGGCCTAGTGGTTAGCAAGTTTGGCATCTAATCATAGGCTGTCACCTCTGTGGGTTCGAGTCCCACAAGTGGCAATTCTGAGGACCTGTCCCAATATGACCCTGGCTGTTGAACGGGACGTAAAACCCCAACTTTGACTTTGTCCATAATCAGATGGTGACACCAAGCGAAGCCAATGGCTTCCACACTCGTTAACCCTCAAGGCTGGTCAACCATCCATGAAACCATCGAATACATGGCCAACCATGTGGCATAATAATAAGAAGCAGTGTCAAGTGGAAGATCCAACCATTGACCACTGTCATCACAACCTGAAAATAAACTAAGAGCAGTAGTCTGAACATAATAAGACAAGGGTAGGGATCCCATGAGACAAAAAAGGGTGGGTAAAATTTCAGATGTGTGTCCTTGTGTGTTCTACATGTAAATGAAAGGTTGCATATTGTAATTCAGAGAGGTCCCACGCTTGACCGCTTGACCATTGACCAAGTGCAAAATAATGCAGAACTGGCCGCAAAAATTTAGGGTCGTCAGAAATGATCTAGATGACACCCAAATGCCATCCTGCACATTTCCCACGCCCCCCAAGACAATAAAGAATGTTATGGGTTTAAAATAATTTTTATTAATATTTATATATATATATATAACCAGGTTTTTGCAACATGTATACATCTGAAGCATAATAAGTAATCTGATAAACCGTGTCACCTGACACCATACTGAAGCATATGCTATTATAAATGAGAAATTTTGTCAACCCCACCCCCCACTTCAGGGCAGTAAAGCACTTTACTGCCCTGAAGAAGAAATGATGAATATCTTATAAAAGCAATATCTAATAACATTACAAGGTGACATGGCAAGCCATCAAAGAAGTTTGAATCTGTAGTCATAATGTACAAATACAGAATTTAGTGCAAAGTAGAAATGAAATGGCTTGATATAAAGGTATATTACATAATCATGAGTATAATCAGTAAATCTTTGCACTAAATATATGAAAATGTCTGCCAAACGCCAAAACTAAAGATAAAGGAATTGGCGAAAAGTACAAGAAACTTGGGAATCAGGTGTAGGAAGGGAATGAATGTACCTCCACACAGCATCACTGCTCCAAGTACCATGTTGCATAATCTGCTGCATAGGTACGCCATTATGAAATGCCCATGTAGTGGCAGATTTGCGAAATAAATGAAAAGTCAAGGGAGGTTGGATGCAAAGCAATAAGGATACTTGTTTCAAGTGCTTTCTGGCAATGGAGTCTGTGAGTGGAAGGAAGGTACCTTGCTTAGCTTGCAAAAACAGGGGAGAATTTTTCTGAGCTGGGAATTTTTGAAACATGAGTTGTAAAGCCTTAATTGGGCAAAGCATGGAATGGCCCAAATTTGGAATGGAAATGGTACGACTCTGCTGTCTATCTTGTAAAGTTTTTGTCCATTTAATTATTACAGTACAATAGTTCTGTGAAAATATCAAATCTCCCCGCAAGAGATGCCTAGTACCATCGAATTGCTTCACAGAATGTGGAAGGATATTGGACATTCGTAAAAAAGAAAAGAATGTAAATAGGTACAAAGCTTTGAACAACACAGGATCTGCAAGCAAATCACAAGTTTGAAGTATTTGTTGAAGCATTTGAATAGTTATGATTTTTTGTGACTTAAGGGAGAGGGGAGCATTGATGCGAAGTGCCTTGACAAACAGAGGGATACGTTCATCTCGGAATGCCTCAGTGTTGAGACCGTATAATATGAAAGATGACCTAATGCCAGTCAAATGGTTTGCAATATTGGCATGTGATTGGCCCTTCTGGTGCAAATACTCCATATATGACAAGAGAATAATTGTATTCACCTGATTCGTTTGAAGTTGAGCTATTTTGAGAAATTGTAAGAAATCTCGAAACATTCTGTTATACTGAAGGGCTGTCGCAGGCCTGAAGCCAGAATGCAACCTTTCCAGGGCGGAAGACACCAGTGGGTCTGGCAATCCGTGTGTTTCTAAAACAAAGACAAATGTATTAGATAGTTGTATTTAGTATAGTATGGTCTATATGTACTGGCAACCACTGGTGATCTACTACCAGTTTGTTCAATTTACTGATATTTTGATCATTATGTTGCCATCTGGATAACAAGTCAGCCACCACATTAGCGACTCCTGGAATATGGGTAACCACAAGGTCTATATCATACATGGAGGTTAACAACCAAATATTTCTGGCACTTGTGGCTAGCATCTGATCCCTGGCTCTGCCAGTATTTAGAACCTCTACTACTGCCATATTGTTGCACCTGACCTCAATGGCATGGCTCTGCCATAAAGATCCCCATAATTTTAATGCTACAACAATGTTTAGTATTTCTAAATGCACTATAGTGTAATTATTAAAACCTTTCGGTATCTGTAGAGTATAAACCATATTTTTGAACACACCCCCAACCCTTGTAAGGAAGCATCCAAAAATACCTTATGTTGGGGTTGAAGTTTATCATAAAATGTAATTCCATTATATTGTAGCAAAAAGGTGTTGAACCAGTTCAGGTCTTTTTGAAATTCGTGGTCAAGAACAATATAGTTCTTAGCTACCTGTTGCCTCAACAATGTTAACATACGGTTTAAGAAGAAACGAGCCGGTTTCACACATTTAGTTATATAAATAAGTGAACCCAGAAGGGATTGAAATTGAGGTTTTGTAACTTTAGTTTTCGAGACATAAGCTAAGCATATGTCACGTATTTCATTCAACTTGTCCTGAGGTATACTGAGAGTTCTTGTAACTGTGTTAATTTCTATCCCTAAACAAACTGCCTTTGTAGTGGGCTGTATAAGCTTGGTAACACTAATTTCTAATTTTTCCCAATTCTTGCAATAAAGCTTTTAAAGTATCAAAAGAGCAATATATATCAACAGGAAGACCAGTATAGATAAGATCATCTATATAATTGTATAAGTTCGGAAAATGGAACTTCTCTTTCATGATATACCGTACTGCATCCGTACAGCGTTGAAAGAAAACCGAACCATGCCGAAAACCGAACGGCAAAGTACCGTCGATAAAGTATTCCCCATGCCTCAGCCCTAATAGGTCTAGATCCCCAGGATCTATTCTGATGTGCCTAAACGCTCGGCTGATATCTATTTTATAAAGCAAGGCTGTGGGGCCTAACTGCTTTATACTGTCGACAATGTTATCAACTGAAGGGTACTTAAGTTCAAAATATGAACCCAAATATTTATCTTTAGAGACCCCTGCATTCACAGACTTGCCTGGGGGAAAACTTAGATCTAATATAACCCTTCTATTATTAGAATTAGGCTTATCCCTGGTAAGAAAGGGGGAAACATGGCAAGTAAAGGGAAACTGTTTAAAAGGGCCCAATACTGCGCCGTACTGAAGCTCTTCCTGTATATACTTTGAAACATGTTCAGAATATTTCAAAGCCGAGTTGTGATTGACCTCAGTAGATTGAAGAGGAATCCGCCTATCAAAATCTAGAGGGAAACCGAATTGTATGAGGTCCACTAGCTGTTGATCCCAATAGCTATGTAGGTATTTTTTCCAATAATATACCTTAAGTTGTGTATTAAGAGGAATACGTGCATGCATAAAATTAGGTAATCCTGATCTCTGAATTTTTGCATGAGCTTCAACTATATCAGGTACCGAACCCCATATAACTTCCGGGCCAGTATAGACCATCAGATCATTGAGTAGGATGAAACCAAAATTTTTGTCGTTTTGGTAAAGACAATTTTTATGATCACTGGATTGGAATTGAGCTGCATATACTTGTGAAGGTATTTGCCTTGTCCGTTTGCAAGGTAACTGTTGTGCATCAGTAACTGTCGGATCCGACAAGTGTAAAGCATCAGTATAGGTTTGCACTGGAATAGTATTTTCACCAGTATCATGCTGTACTGCCTGTAGACCCAATTTTGTCCCATTTCCGTTTTTATTGCCCGAGAAATGAATTGAGGCAGGATTATGAGTAACTTGTTGATCATAATTTGGACTGGCCAACATAAGATTATGTTGAGTGTCCTCAGCTATATTGTGCATGTGACCCAATTTAGACCCATTTCCGTTTTTGTTGCCCTTGAATTTTAAAGGAACATGCACAGGACGTGTACCTAATGTGGTGGAACCAACGTTGTGAAGAGCATGTTGTTCTGCATGACTATGGGACTGTCCCAATGATTTTCCAGTTTTGTTTTTATTGCCCCCAGAAACTTTATCCAACAAGTCCCCATGCATAGAATGACCACTGCCAGGACGAGCTGAGCCCAATTTTTGCCCAGTTTTGTTTTTATTGCCCGTGAATAATGAAGAATGAACAGCATGTCCTGCATCTTGCTTATCTATAAGGTCATGTTCAACATCATCCGCATGCAATTCATCTTGCAATGGTTGAAAACGGTTGAAAGTAGGAATAAGCTGTGTTTTTAACAGCCTTTGTCCAGAGTGTATAGGGTATTCAACCGTAGCACTGTTATGCGCATTCTTTGATGTATTACTCGCATTTTTTGTTGTAGCAAAAGATTCAGTCACTTTGTGTGATTTAATGGACCGAATTTTTGTAGAAACTTGGTTAGGTTGGAATACTGCTTTCCCTTGCTTAAGAACTTGTGCATAGGACCGACTGTCACATACAGTCTGCAAAGCATTGGCCTGGGCTAACCACCATGTCCAAGTAGGACGCGAGCAATGAATATTTGCATCAGTTTGTACAATATTTACATTAGAATTATATACAACCCTTGTTTTATGGATAGGACCAGTCCTATCCGACATTATTCGTTTTTTGAATTTGGTCTATTTTTATTTTTGCAATCTATTTCAGAATGTGGAAATGTTCTGCCACTACTAGCAAAGCATGCAGAACAAATATGTTTATATAACACCCCTTTTGTCTCATGGGATTTTCCTTGCATACAAGAATTCTGATTAAAATACGTGCAAGGCATTGACTTTGTGATCTTAGTAGATTTTTTGAAGGAATTTGAAACCACCGAAGATGCAGTTTGCAAATTTGGTACATGTTTTTGAGCGTTTGCCCGTCTGATCCGATCTATGGCGAATGTATCCGAAAAATCTTTCACTTCTCCCTGTTCCATTCTGCACAACAGAACAGCATGACTTGCTTTGGCCGAAGTCCAAGAAAAGTCATTCGCGTCATCCATGAGGGCTATAAGATATTCTAACATATGCTGTTTAAGATTCGGATCCGACTCATCCCTCATGGTCCTACCAAAGCCAGCAACCCATTGGGTTACATTAAGCTGGTCATAGGAGACTCGTTCTTTGTTCAAACCAGATAGAACGTATTTGTGTGGCCATCTGACCCGATTTTTGATCAAAACATCTACAGGTCCACCACTTTGAGATTTAATTTTTGAAAAACTACCTGATTTAGCTAGATCCGACAATTCTTGTAACCTTTGGTCGACCTTCAGTTGCAGTAACGTTTCATCTGCCACTGAGGAATGTTGATCCGGTGTGGGAGTATGTAATTTTTGAAGAGGTTGCTGAACTTTTGCCGAAGTTTTCTTCTGTTTCCCAACTTTGCTTGCAGAATTTTTGATTTATCAATCATCTTTTTACATTCTTTGTTTTCAATTCTATCCAACCGTTGACCGAGTTTATCCAATTGTTCCAAAATCCTAGCATTGATCAGCTGTTGAATATTCGGATCCAAATTATCAGAATTGTAATTTGAAGCTGTTTGTGAAGAACCAGCTGAATTATTTACAGGACTAGACACTTCTTTTGAATCATTTATCAAAGCACTGCAATCCAAATCACTCACAGAAACGTCAGAGTCCGACATACTGTTTTCAATATCCGACACAATAAAATCGTTTTTCAATACTGTTTCAATAAAAGTTTTATCTCCCGTGAGTTGTATTTCAACAGGCAATTCAATAGTATTTTTCTTGGCAGAACGCAGATTGTACATAATGTGTACGGGTAAACTGTATTGACAAGAATATTACATGATACAAACACACAAGCATAAGTAAAAAGCTGACAAACAAGCAATAGTTACACAATATATAAAATACTAAAATATATCTAAAAGAAAAGAAAACCATACAGTAACTTCCACGTGCTGTCCAGTATATAGTGCAGTTAAAATTTCAGATGTGTGTCCTTGTGTGTTCTACATGTAAATGAAAGGTTGCATATTGTAATTCAGAGAGGTCCCACGCTTGACCGCTTGACCATCGACCAAGTGCAAAATAATGCAGAACTGGCTGCAAAAATTTAGGGTCATCAGAAATGATCTAGATGACACCCAAATGCCATCGCGCATTATGTTGTAAATTATTTTTACTTTACATTAAGCCATAAAAGTAAAAACATGAATCTCAGTTAAGGTGAAATAATGCTTGAGACCTTTACCAAAATATTTGAGACAACTGTGTCTCAGATTTGAGACAAAAACTTGAGACTTGAGACAAAATTTGGTCTCAGCAAGTTTTATGAATACTGGCCCAGATTTATTACCAACAAATCAAGGGGGTCAAGGATATGAATTAGGAATGTCTTATCTACAATCTGTTTAGGCCTATTGAAATTGTATTAATGCCTTATAAGGTCAGGGTCAAAAGTCCTGGGGACTCCAAGTAAGAGTAGGGGATTGTTGGGATAGGATCCCAGATCAATCTGATAGTTCCAACACTGATCCCAAGGGTCAGGAGTAGTACTATTTGAGTCAATCGAACGACATAAGTCGTAAAAATTGATCTAAACTGATCGGAAAATGATCTAGATCACTATTGATAGGTTATTGCCTCTTGACTGGCTGAGATCAGTCTTACTTACTGGGTGGTGAGATCACCAGAATATTGCACAATAACTGACAGCACTTATTTGAACCTGAACCCATTTTACTTGAGAACTACAGGCTGAGATCACTGGTAGCACTTATTTCCATTTACTTGAGAACTCTAAATGACAATATTTCAGGTAGCATACATGAGTATCAGAATAGTGTTTGTGAACATATTGTAATCACAAACTACTTGATGGAATGGTGGTCTACTTCACAAGAATATTGCTGGAAAAATTCAACCAAAAAATTGATCTCAAGTGATCGGAAAATGATCTAGATCACTATTGATAGCTTATTGCCTCATTTATTTGAAGTCAGATCACTATTTTGATAGTTTAGCAATACTGGGAGAAGGAGCTACAGGGTTTTTTCGCTGATGGTGCATACTTATATATAACATAATCTAGATCGTAGGGCTGATGCTGATGCTGCAATACCTCCAATATGCTGTAATAACTCCCATAATATGTAACTCCAATATAACAAAGAATATTGCTGGAAAATATAAATTTGGACACCTTGTTAAGTTAAACTCATTCCTTGTTATAACTACAACATGGCTGGTACTATTACACTCTGGGATTTGTATCTTCAAGTAAAGAATTTCCAACTGAAGAAACCAGCTGACTTTATGATGTTAGTTTTAAAAGACTTTCCAATAACCTGTCCTGGAAGATTTGGAATTTCTGCCTATTATATGGCACTGTTTTATTGGCATTATCCCTTTCATTTTTTCTCTCTGCTATCAGCCTCTTTCCAGATATGTACACATAAAATATCTGGTACCTATCGACAGTGGAAGAATAAGATGAATACTTTTTCACCTATGGCCAGATTCTACACTGACCAAGCCCAGGACATGATAAGAAGAATAGAAGGGGGAGGAGATGAAGTTGGAGATGCATGAGACATTTACTTTAATGCTACCTAATGTATATACAAATATGTAATAAAATATGTAAATCGTAATGTGAACTCTTTTTTTCCAGGTCATATAAACAGCACTCATAGATATACAATATGTCATAATCTTGAGAATTTTTGCATCATCATCAATAATATGATGGTAACTGACCCATATGGTCTTCAGAAGCTATTGCATCATCAGTAATATGTAAACCAAAATTACATATGTATGCAAACATGAATTGCCTCATCATCACTAAATATTCTTATAAATAAACCTCCACATCATCTTAAGAATTTAACAATAATCTGTGACTTTGAAAATGGAATTCAAATGTCCATTCTGTGCGTGTAATATGCTTAATGCATGTTTGTTGAAAATTCACTTGAAGATGTGCAATAAGTTCATATCTCAGAGGAAAACTTCTAAACAGAAATTTCAATGTGAATATTGTCAATGTGGTATGATTAACCAATATTTGTTGAATTGTCATATGAAGATATGTGCTAAAAACAAGGATAATTTACAGAAATGTAACATATGTGACAAGGAATTTCACTCATCTCAGCTGTTATTTCAACATTACAGAAACTGTGGGAAGTTTATGTGCTTTCAATGTGACTATCCATTTATTAGTACCAAAGCTCTGAATTCTCATATTCAACGTCGTCATAGGACACAGGGGAATGCAGTGACCAAAGACAATGCAGTTAATAAAGTTTACAAATGCTCCATTTGTAAATTAATATGTCAAAACAGGAAGGAACTATACACTCATCGTATGTCTCAGCATGGTGGAAATGACGTCTATGAAATTCCACCATATGTGGAAGATCTGAATAATCCAGAACTTCAGGCTGAGTATGCTATCAACAGACGCCATATTCTAGCAGGAGATGAAGACTCTGATATGAAGAAGGTCTACAACTTCCCATCCAATAACCTCCATAGAGGATTCAACGAGATTAGAGGACATCTGACACAAATATATAACGACCAAGGAAATGCTTTTAGAATAAATTTTTCATTTGGTATGATACTACAGAATACAGAAACTGGTGAATATAGGTATTATATTCCTTATTTTAATAATAAGATCTTACATTTTCCATTTACTATATCTAATAGGAACAGTATTAGATTTCTTATGTTTAAACTTGCAAAATTAGATATTATAGAGCAGGCTAGAGCTGTGAGACCTTCAACTGCCTGGACATTAGCCTTTATTACAAATATTCAATATGTAGTTTTCAAGACAGAATTCCCATTGGGACAGACAGATAATTTTCCCTCATATCTTAAAAAGAATCCTTATATCATTTCCTTTTACAATAATAGAGTTACTCGCAAGCCCTATCAAGATAATTTGTGCTTTTTTAGATGTTTACATTATCATTTTAAAGATAAACAAACTGATACATTATTGCAATACCTTAATCAATGGAACAGATATAATAATTGCCCAGAAATTTCAAGGAATTCCATTGCAAATTTTAAAGGTGTCACCATAGAAGACATGAATCAGCTGGAACAATGTTTTAATGTAAAGATAATTATTGTATCTCTGAATTCATCTACTTCTGTAAATTTGATGTACGATTCCTTATATGAAAGTGAAAAAATAATGTATTTAAACAATTATAAAAACCATCTGAGTTACATAACAAATTATTCCAAGGTAGCCAACAAATTTCAATGTGAAAAATGTAACAAAATGTTTAATAGATATTGGAATCTTAAAAGACATTATCAAAATTGCTATGAAAGAACTAAATATATATTTCCTGGAGGCTTTCATAAACATCAAGAGACAATTTTCGATAAACTACAATCGCTAACTATATATGTACCTGAATCTGAAAGATATTACCCCACTTTTATTGTGTGGGATATGGAGGCTGTATTAATGAAGACAAGTACTCCATGCACTGATCAAATGAATTTTTTGTCCAAACACATTCCAGTAAGCGTTAGCATTTCCTCAAATGTTGAAGATTTTAGTGAACCCAAATGTTTTGTAGATACATCTTCTAATAATCTTATCTCTAGTATGATGTCCTATCTCATTGAAATAAGCTCTTCCAATTTAAGTAGACTAAAACTGAAATACGACTATGTATTTCAAGATCTGGATAACCTTCTTTCAAAATATACAGTGGATCCAGAAAGTGATTCAGATTTTTCAGTCACCTCCTCCACAGAATCCACTAACGAAGAATCACTAAGTTCTAACACGAAAACTCATTTTTTAAATAAGATACTGGATCTTCAGAAGAAATTTGAGATATATCTTTCCCAAATTCCAGTTGTAGGGTTTAATTCAGGTAAATATGACATAAACTTAATTAAGGAAGAGATTATGCTATACATAGCCAGAAATTTCCCAGAAAAAGATATTCATACAATAAAAAAAGAAAACTCTTACCTGTCAATTGCTATCCCTCAGTTGAAATTTTTGGACATTTCTAATTATCTTGCTGCTGGGAGTTCTTATAGTCAATTTTTGAAGGCTTATGGTTGTGATACACCCAAAGGTATTTTTCCTTATGAATGGTTTGATTCTTTTGAGAAACTAGATCATACCTCACTACCTGATATGCAGGATTTTTATTCTACCCTCTCTAATACGAATCCCCTGAAGTCTGAGACTGAATATTTTGAATTGAAAGAAATATGGAGTACTCAAGGAATGCAAACTTTTAAGGACTACCTGGTTTACTACAATAACCTAGATACAGGTCCTTTTGTTACTGCACTATCTTCTTTTGTAAGCATTTACACAGAGCAGAAAATTGATATTTTTAAAGATTATGTGACCTTACCAGGAGTAGCAAGGAAGCTTCTATATGCATCCACAGAATCTAATTTTTCTTTGATTAACCAACAAAATGCTGATTTATATTATACTTATAGGAAAAATATTGTGGGAGGACCTAGCATAATATTTTCTCGTTATCATGAAAAAGGGGTTTCTAACATTAAGAAAATAGAAGGTAATAAATGTCAGTCTATAGTTGGATATGATTGCAATGGTCTATACTCCTATGCTATTAAACAGAATATGCCTACAGGTGTATATGTAAGAAGACATCCGGACAATAACTTCAGACCGGAAATATCCGAAAAATATATGGATTCATACGTATGGATGGATTATATTATGGTCAAAGAAAATATCAAAATTTTGCATAAATTAAATAATTCCAAAGAAATTAGAATTGGAAATTTTCTAGTTGATGGTTACGCTCCAACTACAAAGACTGTTTATGAATTTCAGGGTTGTTATTATCATTACTGTCGGGATGCTTGTCCCATTGTTAAGAAGATTAAGTCTTCCCATTGGCTTAAAAAAATTAAGAAAACTCAAATCAAAGATATTAGAAAGAAGGATTTCATTATCTCCATGGGTTATAAATACGTATCTATACAACAATGTGACTTCAACAAAGCAGTAAAATCACTCTGCACTGAGTATTATGACCATTATTTGCCTACGTATTACACTAAGAATAAAGGTTCATTAACTGAAAATAAAATTAAATCGGACATTGCTAATGGACAATTGTTCGGTGTACTTGAGGTTGATATATCTGTAAAAAAGGAATTTAAAGAATTTTTTTCAGAATTTCCCCCCTTTTTTTGCACCTGTCAAGTGTCAATGTCAGACATAGGTGAGCACATGACTGAATATTGTAGTCAGAATGACATTATATTCGACTACAAGAAACTTCTTATTAGTGGAACCTCAGGGTCAAAGATGTTACTTTCAACTCCGCTGTTGCAGTGGTATCTGAAGAATAATTGTGAAATTACCAAAATTTATCAGATAATAGAATATCAACCAAAACTGGCTTTCAGATCCTTTATCGAAACAGTGACCAAATATCGACTGGAGGGTGATCGAGATCCTGACAAAGCAATCATTGGGGAAACCTATAAGTTGGTCAGTAATAGCTCCTACGGATCTCTGCTCATGGATAAGTCCAAACATTCCAATGTCAAATATTTAATGGATATATCTAAGGTTTGTAAATTCATCAATTCGCCTGTCTTTAAAAATATGAATACATTAGGACAGGATTTATATGAAGTAGAGACATATAAAACTCGAATATTGGTAGACACTCCCATTCAAATTGGTTTTTTTATTTTGCAATATGCTAAGTTAAGAATGTTGGAATTTTATTATGATTGCCTGAACATTTATCTTAAAAAAAATTCATTCGAACTCACACAAACAGACACAGATAGTATCTACATGGCTATAAATCAACCGGATCTTGATCAATGTATATGCGAAAAAAATAAAGATAGATATCAGAAAGAAATTTTTAACTCCTGTTCGGATGACTTTTCTCCTCCTTGGTTTCCTAGGAGATGTTGCCCTCATCATATTGCATTAGACCGCCGCAGGGTTGGGATTTTTAAGAAAGAGTTTGAAGGATGTCAGATGATTTCCTTATGTTCTAAGTCCTACATCATTCAAGATTCCGAAGGGAAACAAAAGATATCTTGCAAAGGAATTTCTAAAAAACAATTGGTTGACCCTATGAATAAATTTCAGCAGACGTTAAATGAGAAAGTAATTAATTCATCAACTAATGTAGGATTTCGATTAAGAGGAAGTAAAATATACACATATTCTCAAGAAAAAATTGGGTTTAACTACTTTTATTGTAAAAGAGTTGTTGAGAATGATGGTCTAAGTACAAGACCCTTAGATATGGTTCTATGTCCATGGGAGGAAGATGTGATTTTGGTTGAAAAAATTCAATCCTCCTTGTCCAATATTTTTTTTGTTAAATTAAGATATGAGGAATACCATTTTTATTCTCTTGAGCAACTTTACTTCTTTTTATTAGCCAAACACTATCAAAACAATCGATTATGCGAACAGTTAGCTGTAGAAAATGATTGTTTTAAAATAGCTGAGGTAATGAAACCGTATAAAGATGTGTACATGGACTCAGAGATAAGAGAGCGCATTATGAGATTTGCAGTACTCCAAAAATTTATTCAGTGTCCTTTATTTAGAGAGGATTTAATGATCAATAAAAATAAACATCTTGTATATAAGCAACCAACTTTTAACAGCGAAGAAACCGCCTTTTGGGGAGTTTCTACACCCTCTAAGCTGGTTTCTGTTTTGAAACCATCTTCTTTAGCTGGCAACAATATAATGGGACAAATATTAATGGAATATGTTGAAAAACTTTGTAATTTTTGATTATTTTAAAATTGAAATCGGTAAAAATGAAAAAGGACTTCCCAAACTACTCTGCTTATACGACCTAAAGAAGGAAAAACAATCCGACCTCAATGAGTAATCTATCAGAATTTGAATTTGTAACGGCAAATCTCGCTCATTGAAAGGAAATGAGTGCATTAGTTTGCTAGCTTCTCAAAACTGAAATCGGAGTCAGACAGCATGCTTTAAAAAGTGAATGGTTTTTGGTTATTGTAGTATGCTTTGCTAAATAAAATGTAAGAAATCTGAACTAATATTAATTTATTACATGCTATGTTAATTTCTCGAATACATAAATATACAACTGTTATGTACAAATCTTCAATACACATATACATTTATTAAAATAAAAAATATACAAATGTCAATTGACAATTTCACTGTACAGTCTTTTCACAATATCTTCATTACATTCCAAGTTACTGCTGAAATTTGTTAATATTATATTGTAGTCTATCTTTCTGCAACTGTAGTAACTGTAGTAGAAGCAAAACAATCCACATGACTCTGTATATGATGATTGTAACCTCTTTTTATTGTACTTGTATGTAAATCCTTTACTGCTCAATAAATTATGTATTTCTTTCGCTGGCTTTTTTCCTAATGAATCAAAATATTCCACATGCTTTCTTTGATAATGCAGAACTATCCAATGACTTCCTTTCTTCTCAGAACTGTCCAGATTCACTACGATAATCGACGGTACTGGAAGATCTTGGGGTATTAGATCTATAGGATAAACTCCTATGAATATTTTATTGATTTCTTTGTCGCTTTTCATCATTTCAAAAACTTCTTCTGTATTCATGATCCCAGTGTCACATTTCTACTATGATCAATACTTAAGGTCTCAGGAAAACTTCCATAAATTATAATATTTATAGTTTCTGGCAAAGCCTTTGAAAATCTCATAGTTAACCTCGTATGACCTTTAATACCTTTACTCATAATATGACCTGAGAGGAAACTTTGAATGTCAAATAAAAACAAAGTATAGCCTTTGTCATATTCTAATAATTTTATAATAATCCCATTTTTCTTATTATAATCATTGTCCAATAAGGATAGGTAAGAGGTAACGAAGTCCCCTTTCTCAAAATTCGGAGTTAATGCTCTATTAGGTACAGGTTGTCCATCTACAGTCACCTCCAGGTAGTTAACGTTCATGTGTTTGAAATCAAAAGGATTTTTACTGTAATCTCCTGAATAACCTGCATTGGAGACCATTCCTATTATTAATTTACTTGGAACCATACCATGATATATGTTATCTGTCATAAAATTAAGGGAACCTTTAGCAACACTGAAACTCTTAATGTCACTTCTCCAAAAAGGATATATTGCAGGACTAATTTTTAAGGCCTCATCATGCGCCACTATCATCTTTGGGTTAAGAGAAATGTAACATACTTTCCATACCGCAGCAGTGATTACTAACTTGTAATTTTTAGTTCCTAATCTCATTAATCTGAACTCGTTTAAAGCCTGAAACAACTTAAGGTTTACAGAAACTCCATTTAGAATTGCTCTATTTTCGCCTTGACAAATATCAAGATATAGACATCCCTCAACATTGGCTGAATCACCATCCTTAGTAGGTCTACCTCTTTCTGTGTATCCACTATTGCTTCCTATATATTGTAATTCATCCAAATGCCCTGCCTGGTCTTTAAAAAACATAGCTGCCTGTGCCTGAGATAATATCATATCATTATTGGACCCTAAAAAGAGGTCAATGAGTGCTTTGTAAGGATAATTAACACCCACATCCGGTGAGATAAGTTTCTGATTTAAAGATAAGTCAACTTGTCTGAAAATAGAATGTAAGGTAAAATTGACAGGTGCTACTTGATCTGTATTAGGTGTGGGGTCTCCATCAAGAGTTCTTTCATCGCTAACCTTTTTCCCTTCTTCATCTGTGAGTACATATTTTATGTGTAATTTGCTTTTTCCTAAACTTATGTAATCTACAGAGGTTCCTGGTACATTGAATTCTATAACCCCTCCCTCAGTTATGGCTGCAATAGGACTGTAATCCACCCAGTATTCCTTGACAATGGACCTATCAGTGGGAGGTGGAGCAAATAAAGATAGTGACGTCTGGACTACATCCATATGGATCTGTAGCTTGTTAACTTTTTCTTAATTTTTTTTTTTTTTGCTTTCTTCTTGGACTTTGTAACTGGCAATTTTTTTTTAATTTTTCCTTTTTTATTAACAACCTTTTCTTTTTTTTTCTTCCTAGAGGTATTGTTTAGTCTGTCTTTACCTCCTATTTGATATTTTTTTATAGCTTTCCCTCTATTTATAATCATTTTGTCTCTAACCTCACTTTTAGCCTGGTCAACTGCTGCTTGCGTAGGACTAACTATTGAAACATCTATAGAATCTTTGTTTTTATATTTTGCATGGTCATCATCACTATCTAGAACGTAATAGTTCTTTGATAGTTCTATTTTTCCATCCATACATTTTTTACAAAATTTTAAATATTTATTCATAATTTCTTCTTCTTTCGAAGATGCAAGGTTAATTCAACCACTCCAGTTAAACTACTTGCAAAATGAAGGTTCTTGTTCTTTATATATATACCAATTCGACTGAAACTTTGATTTTTAAGTGGTAAATAGTAAACATTATTAAATAATTGATATTTATTCGAATTAGATTGAGGTAAAAGCCTTAATATACCCTCCATTGAATTTCTGACATAGGAGTAATCCACAATATCTGAAAACAAGTACAGGGTTTCATTGATTACAGTACTCGCATGGAAATCGCATATCCCTACTTCCCAATCACCAGATAAACTAGTTCTCTCAGCGATCTCGACTGTAAAGTTATAAGCCTTGTTATTCGGATGAAAATTTAAGGAATCTATAGAGGATAAGAAAAAGTAAATGCTATCTTCTTCCATCTTTGTTATTTGAGATCTTAAATTATGAAAGAGATCCTACATTATGAAATGATTTATATACTCTTATGCCCTATATATTTTCTACATCTTCCTCTGGAATCCACGAATTAAACTTTGGAGGCCATCCCTTCCATTTCACTAATACCTCCACCTGCCCACCTTTTTTTTTCTTTCTTTTTTTAAGAATTTCCTCAATTTTATACAAAATATCAGTACCTATGTATGCTAACTGCAGTTCAGGTTCATAAAAGAAACCCTGAATTACCTCATTATTGTAATCTTTTAACTCATACATTGGAATATTTTGATTCAATTTACGATTAATTATAGTAAAAATTTCGCCAGACCATTTTGCAGTATATTCTTTGTCGAACATTCTTTTAAGATGACTTATCTTAACCCTGTCTGATATGTCGAATTTATATTTTTTTTTATTCAAGGTTTGTAAGAGTTTCGGATTTTTATTTTGTTTTTTGATGCTAAAGAAACTTTTGGGGTAGATGAGATTATCATATTGAAATTTCCAAAGTAAATACTGGTTTTTCGATTTTGCATCTTCTGGACTCATATTAATTGATCTATGGATAGAATTATTGTATCCATAGGTTAAGTCAGTCAGAATATCAATCCATCTTAAGGTTTCTTTTTCACTTAAATATTTCATTATTTTGTTTTTAATTGTTTTAATAACTCTTTCAGCATAATTAGCTTTGGTTTCATAGTATGTGTACAAATGTTTTATTTTATTTTCATTTAACAAATTATTAAATGAATGGTTCTTATATTCACTTCCTTGATCAGTTCTTAGAATTTCTGGTTTCTCATCTGTTTCTCTAATTATTCTTTGAAATGCATTCACCATTTCATCCCCTCTTAAAGTTTTCAATGGTGCTGTATACAGATATCGAGTAAATATATCTATGAATACTACAAAATAACCGTAGTCATTGTTTTCTGACTTGAATTTCACCATGTTAGCTGTATCACTATCCCATTGATAATTTTTTGTAAAAGCTAAGACTTTAGGTCTTCGAAAAGTCCTTCGAGCTGGGCGAAAAGTTGTATAAGTTTCCTGTTTACTTAACCACTTCCTTAAATACTTAGGGGTTATATGATACTTTCCATCCCTTTTAATATATGGATATAATTTACTGTAACTGCTGTAGACTACTGGACTCCTGATATCATAATAAAGGTTATGAAGATATGTATTGATTTCTTCATCTGAATTAAATTTTTTTGGTCCATTTTTGAATCCATTCATTTGCTCCACTCCCTTTTTGGATTTCCCTTCCATTTTTTTCTTTAATTTTTGAGAGGTAATTATCTTGATTGTAAACCGCTTTTTCGGGAAGACCTGGTGGAGGGAGGGGATGATTTATTTCTGCCTTGTCCTTTGTGTTATCACTGAACTCACTACTTACAGTCTCCTTTCGATTATTGTCCAACAACTTTTCTGATTTCCTCTTATTATTATTATTATTATTATTCAATATCCTGCTGTCTACACTTCTGAATTCTTCTCCTTTAAGTATTTCTGAGTTACTGTCATGTATTTTTGGATGGATATCCCTGTCATTCACTGTTTCCTGATTGCTTTCTGCAATTTTATGCTCCTTTTTATCAGCTAAAAAGCTTTTGAAACTCTGATACTGTTCATGTGGTATTAATATGTACTTATTCATTCTAAAATTTTTTCTATGTAATATTTAATTGATACAAGCAAATTGGTTATTCCTTCAAAGTGTTTTCTTGCTATAGTCCTCCTCCCTCTTTCCCCAGACTTTATATATTTTTTCAATATTTTTAGCCAACTTAAGAATTTTTCTCTTTTCTTCTTAGTTAAAGGAAGCTTGAATACATTGTAAAAAATTTCCGCCACTGCTTTCAACTGAGATGGTGTTGCATGAATGAATATATGTTTATTTAGGTATAAATTATTCTCCAATAACAGCAGAATGAAATGTTTAGAGTTTTTGAGGTTCCTAGACATTTTAAACCATATGTAGATAGCTCGATTTTCTATTCAAAGGAAAATGAAAGAAATTTTTTCCTATTTATATATAGTCATATGTTCACCAGGAAATATGTTACTTCTTAGCATGTAACTATCTTTATTTCCAGGTGATAAATCGATCAATAGGTAACCAAAAGGATCTGCAGTTGCATCTAAGTAAACCTCTAATAGTTTCTTTGACATACCTAATTGTCTTCCCAATAATTTAATTTGTTGAATATCTCTAGGATTTTTAAATAAAAAGAAATAATGAGTATTTAAAGATATATCTCGACAATATTTTCCCTGGTGAAATAAATTTTGCAAAACTAAAATAACACTAATGTTTTTATGATGTGATTCTCGACTAAAAAGATTTGCAATGAAAATGTTGTTTAGAGCTGAAGCCTGCATATCATCAATCACAAGTATGCACTGGTCATCATTAGGGTAAGACTTAAAATCCTTCTCTGTAGGTAGACCTTGTCTGTATTCTATATCACTAGTAATCTCTTCCTCAAACTTTTTCTGCCAGTTGTTATAAAAATAATAAATTTTCTTAATTTTTTCTGAAAAAATTGCACTGATGTTATTTAAAAGTCTCAAAACGAAGGTAGATTTTCCGGATCCGGTTGGACCACATACTATAGAAGTGAATGGGTTCTTCAATAAAAATGGATCCATAAACCCCAGTAATTTTGGCAGTGTACAAGGTGTTAATAGTTTGCAGTTGAGAGATAGCCAGCAAATACCTGTTTTCAATCTGCTGCAATAAGTCAGATGAAAGGAAATATTTCAGAGATTGTTTGAAAGCTAGCCAGAAGTGTGAGTAATGAAAGCTGTGCTTGGTTATGCATCCTCACTGCAACTCATCCATTCCTTTTATATCTGTTTGCAGACTCCAGTGGATTAGTTCCTCTCCTAAATACTCTCAATTTTTTGCAATATCTCTTTAGCTGATAAAGTTTACATAAATATGGAAAATTTCAAAATATACATATTTCTTTCTGTATTCCTTTTTTCTTTCAATGAAATAGTGAATGGATACAGCTGTGATTATGCAGAATGTACTTGCATGGAAGATATGATAACCTGTGTTGGAGTTGCAGCACCCAGGTTCAAATATAGAGCCACAGTGACTATGCTGTATATGGATAATGTACAGGTAGTAAATTTGATCGATATTCTGAAGAACTTGCCAAATTTAAAATATTTAAGTTTAGTAAATATGAAATATTTCAACTGCAAATGGATGAAGGAAGTACCAAGGGATGTGTATGTGAGGACTAATATGTGTTTAAAATTAACAAGTACACCTCATTATCCAACAACTGGTCATTTTTTTTTTGAAGAAAAGACACTGAATCAAGATAAGGTCTCTGAGCAAGAGGACAAGATGCTATCTAGTCGATATGGAACAAGATATCCTTCTGTCACTGAACTGTCAGAGAGGGAGGAGACAAAACAGATAAGTGAGCAGATAGATAAGAGACAATCTACCTCAATGTACAATGAGGGATTCGAAACAAAGACTACAAGGTACTCAGAGTATCCACAAAGTCAGAATTTGAAAGACGGAAATAACAGGTATTTTTGGTGGATTTTATTAGCCATCTCATGTATTGTGGTTACAATAATAATTCCATCCATAGTACACCTATGCAGGAAAAAGTTACTCAGAAGAATCCAGCCTCAGGATATTGAGGATGATATTGCTATACCATTGTCTGAGGTACTTAATGAAGACAACCCCCTCAGAGATGATGATGAGTAAGTTATAAATTATTAGCGTTTGTTGCCTTAATATCTTCAATAACCTCACTTAATTCTTGTTAAAGGAAAATTCCTTCATATTGTACCCGCAAAAATATATTTACAATAATTAAAATGCGAATATCTTGGATTGCAGCTTATCTATCATCCCATATTCTTCCTGGCAAATGATGGAAGAAATTGATTGCTCTGTTGAATCAGATATAGGTAATGATTTCGTACCATTTTTTATATATTCCTTGAATGTGACGTCACTTTCCATGGACTGTGACGTCACTGATGACGTTCACTGTATTTCTACGTATAATTTTAACGTAAGAGGCTTCTGCTTTTTAGTAAACAGTGAAGATCTTGTTGTTTAATTTCATTGAGTGGATTATAAGTTCTAAAGATGAAGTTCATTTCTTTACTTGTTGTTTTTGTTGTAATATCTTGTATTTATCAAAATGTGGACTCCAACTTAATAGAATGTATGACTGAGGGTCGTGAGGTTGTGATTTCGGCCTTTGATGGTCGCGGACCAAAGAATAGTAATATTTTCTTCTGTAAAGATGACAAAGTTATCAGGACATACAGAGAATGCCATGTAAATTATATCAAACTACCTGTTGACAAAATTATGAGAAGTTTCCCTTCAGTTAGAATAATAAACTGGGCTTGTACCGGAGAGTGTTATGTCCTACACTCCACTGATGGGATTACTGTAAAAGGATGCACCAAAGGTAAATTTATTAATTTTTAAAAAAAAATTTATATAAAATATTACTATCCAGTAATCCAGTTACTATTCAGTTCACAGTTGAATTCATTAAAAAATCCACCATTAACCTGATTGAGGCTAGGAGGCGATAGACAATTGTTATTACCCGGTATTAATATTTTTCCAGGTCAGATCCTCGAATCTATGTGTGTGATCTATTTCTAAATTTATTTTTTATTTTTTTAGTGAACATGAAGAATCCCGAATCTGATTCCCTCTCAGAGGAGGAAACTGGAGAAGAAAGCCAGGTGGAATTTTCTCAAACTCAGCTGAGACTCAATTATGTGTTATTTCTTCTACCACTAGTGATAGTATTTGGTGTTGTCTCAATAATGTATATCAAGCATTATATTCGGAATAGAATTCGGAATCTTATTCAATTACTGGACAATCACATGGACATGGAGGATGCAGATCAAACCCCAGTAAAAGTTTTGGAAATGATGGATGGAATTGAAAGTGATGATGGTGATCTGACATCTGATCTGATATGGGACGATTCGATTGAGAAAAATGCTCAAATATTAATTGATGAGATCAGTGATCAAAGAAAGGAAGTGGATCCAAAAGATCAAGATAATGACCATTCAAGCATCAGTTCTGTTATTGCTGTCAATCTTGAGGATTACCTCGGTCTTTTCAATGCAGGAAACACTTCCATTCGAGATGATTTGCCTGTTACTAATAATCAACTCCCAATTTCATCCTCAACCCCAATAATTGCTGAGAGGAATTCCAATAGTTCCAGAAGTGAGGATTCTCAGAGGAATTCTTTGTCTAAATACCTTAGCTCACCTGAACATTTTCCATCTTTCAATGTGAACATCTTAGGCTCAGATTCAGAAAGTTCACAGGATGAATGTGACCTCAAAGTTCAAAGTAAAACTAGATCTGGTAGGATTTACAAAACTGTGTAATTGAAAGATATTTTCCATAATTATGCATGTACATTTATTTGAAACTGAACATTAGAAATCATGTGTTTCATGATCAATGGGAACATATAATTATGTAACTTGACTTTTTAAAGTTTTGGATGTACAATAGAAAATTCAAAACACATTAGAGTAATTTTAAAGATTACATGATGTATTACACGCATAAGAATAATTTTTAACCTGTATGTTACATAGATGTTGTACTGATAGTTTAGAGATTTATAAAAACTAATTTTAAAGATTACATGATGTATTACACACATAAGAATATTTTTTAACCTGTATGTTACATAGATGTTGTACTGATAGTTTAAAGATTTATAAACAAATGAAGTTGATGAACACACTGTAATTCCACAAAAATTTTAACCTGCATGTTACATAGATTTTGTACTGATATTTTCGACGTTAATAAACACATTGTAATTCCACATAAATATATACAAGTGATTACCAAGATATTTCAGTAAATTAATATATATGTATATTTCATTTAATATATACTCCTGAATATATAATTTTTACATTAACTTTTGTGTATCTTTGACTTTTGCAGTTAGTACAATGCACTGATATTATAATAACACGTTATTCTGAATGAGGACATTGTACTTGGGTTTACATTTCTTTATTTCCCTGCAAGTTAAACCTATAAGAGTACCTCTTGAAATTATTTTGTGGGTATAATTATTGCTTCATAAAATGAACGTGATTCTAGTGATTAATATTTCCTTATTCTATAACTAAGTCAATACATGCATTAGCTGATGGAGGCAACAAATATCTGAAGTAAGTACACCGCATTTGATGTGTATCATTTCACACAACATCTTTGAGAGTTTCTAGTAGGCGCTGCCTCACCTAGTTACATTTTAAGTATCTGACTGGTCAGAACTCACACAAATGTGTGCAAAGAAGGAAACAGAGTTAAATGCGAGTTCTTAATAACATCTAATGTATTGTACAATGGAGTGGGGGCAAACAGATTTTACCACACTTTTCCAATGTGGAATGAGGGTTATCTTAATTTATATTTCTCATATCAATGTTACTCCATTGTAATGCATGTATGATTCTTAGTTATACTCTTATATAAAACCAAAAAAAATTTAAAGAAATAATTCACAGAGGTCTCATAAATATGACAGGTGAATCACCTGTTTCAATTACAGCCATACAGGATGTACATTCCAATGCCTCTGACCTTTCTTTCTGCCTCAGAAATGCTGCACATATAGTGCAGTACAGGTGCCCACAGATTGTCATGAATAATACACTAATTTCGAAATTAATATTGCAAGAGCAACATGAGGCATTTCTTGCCTTTTCATAGTAATATGTCTCCCATTCGTTACACAATGATAAGTCAATGTCATTCGGAAGGTGATTTAGCATGAAGGCAGCTGAGAAGGCTTTGAAAAGGTTACCTTCAGTTAGGTTATCAATTAAATCCTGCTCATAATTCTGTCTTATGTATGTACCTGTGGGCACCCATACGAAAACTGAGGTCTCAGAAGATTTTGACATGTTACAGGTGAATGATTTAATGAATAAATTGCCCTTTAGATGACTTCTGCACATTGGACACTTTTTTTTTTTCTTCCATCATTTCGCTAAATTCTTCCAAACTCACAGGAGCACTCAGGACAGAGGAAATGAGAGCAAGGATTTGTTATAATGATCCTGTCCTTCTCCAGATACTCGGAGCAGACACAACATCTCATTGTCTCCATTTCATCTGACACGTAATGCACAAAATCTGGGTATTTCTGGCTGTATTAAAAAAATTTTGTTTTAGGATTGAGGATAAAAGTATCTGATGAATGGTGATATCACTTATTCTTAGAAAAAAATATACACTTTCTTAATAATTTTAATTCTAAATAAGAATGAGGGGTTAAAGTGCTCTAATAAATGTATGACTATAGTCAATGAGGAAGATAAAATACTGAAATAAATTCATATTTGAGGCTACAGTTCTTAAGTTATGACTACAATTTTTTAAATTATTATGTAAAAAATGCTACTCACGCAATATAGTTGGGTATAGCATCATTGAGCAAAAGCAGTACCAGAAATGCCTCACGGTAGTTATTCTTGTCCACTAGTGACACCAGCTCCATTAGTGTGACTGTAGTACTAGATATCAAATCCGGATAATAAACATCCCTCTTCTTCCCAAGGAATACGTTGACAGCAGTTTCCATCCTTTTTCGACTGTTAACTAATTATGAAATTCAATCAGAGAAAGATCAGATCCAATCTTCGAAAGCTGAGACAGTTGACTGTAGATAGTCATATTTTCATCAATATTTATAAACAAAAAAGTGTGTCATCCCATTGTCCATGTAACGAGCATATGTCCCCATCTGTATTCCCATCACCGTCAAAATGTTAGAAAAAAACTAGAATATATCACCAGACAATAGTTCTGAAAATTCTGTACACTTCATTTGATCCACTTTCATGTCTTCAAACATTTCTAGATTATATATCTTCTGTACAAATTTAAAGGAAAAAAAAATCCCAGGAGCTTCAATTATAATGGAATATTCTCTGAAACCTCACCCCTGCAGGAGGTTTCTGTATCAGTCTTGCACTCTTCACATGTGTTGACATCATGCCCTGATCTATCTTGATCCAGAATGCAGGGTTCACAGGTATATATTTCTGAATATTCTGAATACATTTTTTGTGCCACTTTTATGAATTCATTCCACTCATTAAACCTCAAGGAGATCCCTTGAGGAGTAGCATATTTCCTTCCATTTGCCATTTTCCATAACCTTATGGATACGTTTCTATAGGGAAATGCACAGGTGACATATATACCAGATCCTAAATAATAACTGCAGTCCACGTCTTTTTTACCATCAGAAATCTTCTCAATAGCAGACATAATGAACTCAACGTAATGTAAAATTACAACTAATTTAGGTACGCTGAGTTTAATACCTTCATTTTTGACCTCACCTTCTTCCCATTCCTTCAAATATATATTTTCAATAAGTCCATGGGAGCCTTGATATATGACGTACTTGGGTCCTCCAAGATGAAATGTCCTTTTGATCACAGTTGAACTACATTCATTAATACCTGATACAGTAGCTTTCTCAACAGAAAAATCACTTGTGGGTACATTACTCATCAGAAGACTCGAAAGCGAGTCCTCAAAGGTTTCTGAAATCTTGCTAGTAGTGGTACTTGCTAAAGTCCTTTTATTCTTGCTTCCACCCAAACCATCACTCTTCCTTTTCTTGGATCCATTGCTAGATTTAACTACTGCTGCCTCAGCCATTATTTGAAGTTCAGCTAAGATAAAAGTTTGAGGTTACAAGTATCATATAACTGTGAAAAAATCTTCAGTGACAATCAGCGTTATTAGCGAGTTTATATAGATTTAGAGGCAGAGGTAGTAGCACAACTTGAACCAATGAGATTGTAACATCTAACAAAAAAGAAAAGGCTGATGAGGCAGTTATTAATTGCAATACAAGCAAAAAATTCAGACTATAATGCATGTAGAGACTTGTTCCAGGTTCATCAAGGATATATGTCGAAATATGACCTAAAAAATTAACATTTTCATTGATATGATGCAATCATGTAAAAGATTTCACAAGTGATCTGTTACACTTAAAAATGATTGAATCAGATAGCAAGACATATGGACCTTGTTCTGATGACTGTTGTGCCACATATTATGCTGAGCTGTTTTGTTGTCTGTTGTGCAACATATTATTATTCTGAGTTGTAGCATGTGGATTGAAAGTGAACACGTGTTTGTTTACATATTGAATAAATTCTAGATCATTAGCCTCAGCAAATTATTTCTCAATCATCCAGGCATTTGAATCTAAGACATTTAAGCAATGTAAACATATTGGTGTGTCTAGGTTACATGCACTTAGTGACTAGATAGATCTTTGAGAGATGTATAGGAATGAAAGACATAATATAGGCTTCAAGATATTTTATTACTTTTTCAAATTTTTTTTACAACAAATGATAATTGAGAAATGGATTTAACATTAACACAAAGGCACAGTAAGGAGAATGCTTCTGGTGCTCTTCCATTGGGGTGTCGTAGGTCTCCCACTCTATAAGGTTAAGATTACACCAGGGACAGATAACTTTATCTCCTTGACCAGAATAATAGAACCCAGCTTTCACATATCTCTGAGCAGGAATTGGATGCGACTTGGGCCAGGTCGCAAATGTAGATATTCTGTCATCATATCTGAAAAATCCATCTGTAGGATGAACTTTAGCTTTCGGATCTGATCTGGGTCCTCTAAGATCTGATGATCTGTCAGCTCTTACATCTGTTCTATCACGCCTTTCAGCTGAAAGATGTAGGCCTCCAACATGACCAGTTTTTTCAACTTTACTTCTACTACATAGAGCAAATCCTGCAAATCCTGGCCTCATACCACCCCTCATAGCCTTAGAGTCAGTTGCATCATTTGATTCATCACCAGTCAATCTGAAAGAATAAGAAGGCTTGGAAGCAGCCTTACAAATATCTACAGTTGAATCAGATTGGTTGGACATTTTTTGAGGTTGTTGATTGCAGAGATTTTAAATTAAAAATGATATTTGAGATTTCTTGGAGGGTTTATATATATTCTTCATACATAAAATATTGCTGAGATTGATTAATAAAGGAAAAATGATGAAATGCTTCCATTAATAGCACCTAAACCATTTAATTACACTTCGAAGAAGAGATATCATACAAATTGAAAATTTGAGAAAAAGGGACGCTTCAAACTAATGTAGTTATCCTACTAGTTGATTATATACAATCCGAAAATTGACAGAATATTGGGAAAAGAGTCGGATGTAAGAGTACTTGGATGTGTTAGATCGAGGTCTTTCCAAATTTGAAAAACATATTTGATGTAATGTGTGCAGACCAAAGATTCTAGTTCTCCCCTTATTGCTCAAATAAGTGCTATCAGTTATTGCACCATCATTATCAGTTATTGCACCATCAGCGAGGTGTATCAGTTATTGCACCATCAGCGAAAAGGCTGTAGCACTTCCTCAATAGCAGATATGTAGCAGCAAGTCCCCAGTATTGCACCATCAAAGAGGCAATAAGCTATCAATAGTGATCTAGATCATTTTCCGATCACTTGAGATCAATTTTTACGACTTATGTCGTTCGATTGACTCAAATAGTACTACTGTCAGGAAACATTTGAATCTCCAGCCTTTTTGGCACATTTGTATCCCCACTCTCCCCAAATTGTAATGTTGGAGCCTCGTCCACGACAATCCTTGCATATGAAACCATCATTTTAATATACCCATTCTAATTATATATTAGGCCTGGTTCCACATTCAAGGACTGTTGGGACACAGGCCTCAAATTTAAAGTCATATTGAAAAATTGGCATTAAGAAGTGTTAAAATTTGCCAAAGATGTGGGAATATTCAAATGCATTCCAATCCCATGGATCGGACTAGGAACTAGTAAATTTATCTGGGAATCTATCCACCCGACCAATACTGAATGAACCTGGGGTCATATTCACTAAACCTCCTTTATTATTAAGGTCCCTTTATTAAAGGAAGGTGAAAAATCTCCTTTGGTAAGGTGACCTTTAAAATGCTATTCACTAAACCTCATTCACTAAAGGATCCTTTATTAAAGGAGTGTATTCTGTCATCTGATTGGTTAAAACGTTTGCTCATAAAGGCTCCTTATCTTTCACTTACTTTTGTATTTTCTTGTTTCCATGTTTATTATTAGTATAAGATCAGTGTTATGATGTGTTTTGTATTGTTGTTTAAGGTGATATAAGGTCATATTTTAAGAAATAAATATCTAACGTGTAAAGATTTTTGTATTGCATACCACATTTTATTATCCACCGTGTGCAGAATTTGACCCATATAGAGGGATATATGAAGTGGGATATATTTTATTTATATATCATTAGAAAGGTTGTCTTATAGCATTTCTGCTCATGTTTGTTACATTAAAATCCATGCAGAAATGACTCAGATATTGTAGGTAAAGATTGTAGTTTCTGTATTCACTGGTGCCCATGCTTTTTGACATGCTTTTTCACATCCTCTCATTAAATCTTCATATTATTTAGCCCATAAATCGTACAAAATGGTGGATAATAAAAGTAAAATATCCCCCATCAGACATATACAGAAAAAATATAACAATGTAATATTGGTATTACGCACTCGTATAATATTGTTATCTTCATTCGTGATTTATGTTTTCTGTATATGTCATTCAGGAAGTTTTCCTTCATTCAGCCACTTTTCACACAGATATTGTGACACACACATCAAATACATTTTCATTGGGTTTGATGACATATCAACTGAATATCCCAAAAACTTCAAAGAAAGACGTATGGTGATAAAAATGATGTAGTATGGACATACAAATGTCATAACATTTCACTAATTACTTCAATTTTTACTTAAAAAGTCAAACCACCAAAACTTCCCTTTATCATAAATGTAGTCACACACTGACCTTGAAAATTAAGGAAAAAACCCAAGGATTCCTCAGTAAAGGAAGGTTAGTGAATATCAAAATTCAAGATTCCCTTGAAAATTAAGCATTTCCTAGATATTTAAGGTTTCCTTGAAAATCAAGGAAAGAAAGTTAGGCTCCTTTGTGTGAGGGAAGTTTAATGAATACAAAAACAAACGAAGGAGCAAGAAATAAAGGAAATTCTTATGCCCCTGTTGCACCAAAGGACTAAGCCCCGATCCTGTCTGCGACCCTTAATCGTGGACAGTCGGTGAAGAAAATGGTAAAATTGGGGGGGGGGGGGGGGGGGAATACTGAATCGGTATCAAAACCTGGGATTAAGTTCAGATCGGCCTCAGGAAGCCTGAGGAGGCCCCACACAGTCCCCAACTGTTCTGCGACTAAGAACTGATTAAGCCATTTTTCTGGTAGGTTTGAACCACGATCTTGTTGTACACATACTGACTGTGTCCCAGGAAGCCTCAGGACTCCTGGGACTAAGCCCCGACTAACCCCCGATTAAGTCCCGGCTTCCTCAGGCGTCCTGAGGCCTCCTCAGTGTTGCCCAAACCATGATGCCTGATATTTGTTTTGCAAAATAACTGGATTTTCTGGGTATATATATAAATTCAAGGAAGTAATTATCATTACTTGTCTAGGAACACAGCAGGATGCCAGCTTTCAACGGAAGACATCTTCAGCAACAAATTAGAGGTTTTTTATTTTTTATTCAATTACATATACTGATGTATTTGCTATTTCTATGTCGACCACAGCAACCACCACAAGCAGCAGCAGCACCACCACCAGCCATACAGAGACCTAGAAGAAGGCACAACATGTGGGTAAGGCCATGGCTACTACAGAGAGAGGAGAGGGGGGCCTACCACAACATTATTCCTGAACTGTATGCCACAGACATTCCAGCATTCACCAATTTCATGAGGATGATCCCTGAATTCTTTGAAATGATAAAGAGTAGACTGGAACCACATCTAGAGGAAGATTGATGATGACAGCATAGGCTTCCCTGACCCAGCATCTATAAACCAGGGTGGTCGAGATGTCCCCTACTTCATCCTGGCAGATGATGCGTTTGCCCTGAAGATCTGGCTGAGGAAACCCTATGGCAGAAGGATGTTAACCAGAGAGGAAAGGATTGCCAACTACAGAATATCAAGGGGCAGGAGAGGTGTTGAGAACGCTTTTGGCATCCTAGTCTCAAGATTTAGAGTCATGATGACCACTATTGAACTACCCCCAGAAACAGTCAGGGATGTGGTCATGATCTGTTTGGTTCTGCACAACATACTGAGAAGCCAGTATCAAGGTCAACATGGTGCTCAACAGCCTGGTGGTGATCATGATGATGATGATGATGATGTGCCTGGTGATGGTCAGTTGATTGGTGTTGCTGCTGATGGTGGTCGCGACAGAAACCCTGCCAGAGAAGCTAAAAGACTGAGGGATTACCTCAAGGACTACTTCAATAATGAGGGAGCAGTGGCCTGGCAAGATGGCGGAATATAACTGCTACTGCAGTAACCAGTCCTTTTCAGGACTAATAAGCAGTCCTTTTCAGGACTACCAAATATTCCAAAAACAATTAATCAGCTGTGCTTGTTCCAAATAACCCAATCATTACCAAACATAATTCACCCAACCAACAAACAGACAAACCCAATTCCAAACATAATTCACCCAACCAACAAACAGACAAACCCAATTCCAAACATAATTCACCCAACCAACAAACAGACAAACCTAATGCCAAACATAAGTCCCAAAAATAACATACAAACGCAATGCCAAACATAAGTCACCCAGACAACAGACAAACAGACAAACCCAATAGCCAACATAATTCCCAGAAATAACAGACAAACCCAATGCCCAACATAATTCCCACAAAAAAACAGACAGACAAACCCCATGCCAAACACAACTTGGGAAAATGGAATAAATATTGCATATATTTGGAAATCGACACCCTAGTGTCACATTTAGTTTTTATTCTGGAGAAATAACTGAAAAAGTTTTTCCTTTATTACAAATCTCAAAATTAATTTTTTTACTCCACTTCAGGGCAATTTACAAAATATAACCACCCAAGTGGTTCTCTTTACAGTATGGTTTATCTGTCTGTTGGTTGTGGGGAGTTATGTTTGCAAATTCGTTTGTCAGTTTGTTGAACAACTTGCAGCTAAATAATTGTTTTTGGAAGATTTGGGCGGCCCTAAAAAGGGCCTATGGGGGGTACCCATCCAGACTGGCTGGCTACTGAGGAAGCTGCTGCTGTTGAGACGGTGCTGTGGTGGTGATGGTGTAGAGCTGCTGCTGCTGTTGCTGCTGCTGAGGCTACTCAGTGATCTGTGTTGTTGTTAGATCTGGTAGCTGGCTTAGTATTCAACTTAAGTTGTGTCTGTTGCCCTAGTCCTGTAATGTGAGCAGTGATGGAGGGTTTCCAAAGCCAATGTGGCTGGTTGTGTAGTAGACATAACTGCTGGAACTGCTGCCTGCTGCAGCCTGGGTGGAACTAGATGCCTGTTGAGTGGTTGTTGGCAGTATCCCGACCCTCTGTGACTCTTTGGTAATAGTGGCTGATCTCTTGGGTAGCACTTGACGTCTGTGAGTGTTCTTTACTTCTTCAATGTCTCTAAAAATCCTGCCCTTGAGGTCCTCAAACTCCTCTTGGGTCATCTTTTCAGCCTCTGATGCCATGTAGTCAAAGAAGGGCTGCCTGTCTGACTTCTGCTGCAGGAAACCTGAGATCAGTGTCCTCATCTGGTCGAAGTACTCAAGTATCTTTGAATCTGTAGAAACTGGTGTAGATGTAATAATTGGTTGACTTGCACTCTACCTCAGGACACTGGACTCAAGATGTTCTGTATCAGTAGTAGAGCTACGCGATTCTTCATGCCTGCTGGTGTTGGGACTGGCCTCGAACCCAGAACTTCTGTTGGCCCCCTTGCATCTGATGTGGGTCTTAAGGAAACCCATCTGCTGGTAGACCCAGGACTGTCTCTTGGTCATCTCCCTTGGGGCTTGGCCAGACTCTAGCTTGGAAAAAGCTTGGAGTTTTCTGTGACTCAAACCACCTTCTGACATCAAAGGGGTGGAGCTTCAGTTCTGCAGAGATTTCTGCCCAGAGAGCCTCCTTCCTATGTCTGTCGTGGAAACATCCATGCTCCTTGTCGTACATCTCTGGGTGCTCCTTCACAAACTCAACAATGGCAATTTCTTGGCTGTCAGTGAATGTAGCACAAACCCTGGCTCTCTTGGGTGCTGAGTGGCACTCTGATTCTTCCTCCTGGTTTGGATCGGTTTGGATTGGCTTCTCTTAGTCGGGGCTTAGTCCCAGACCCAGATATCTTAGTCCCAGGACACCTGAGACGGTCTGAGGCTTTCCGGGACTAATGAAACCAATTCCTTTTCACACGCATGAAACTTCAAAGATCTGTTATGAGTCGGGGACTGACAAACAGGCTTCCTGGCACTAAGGTACGGACGCCTGGGACTAAGGGTCGTAGGAGGCCTGAGACAACATAGAACTGTGTAAATTTAGGTCCGACGAGGCATGAGGAAGCCTGGGACTGGAAGCTTTGTCGTGTGGTGGAACACCCACATTACTTTTTAAGGGTTCCTTGGAATAAAGGAGGTTTAGTGAATACAGGCCCTTTTCATTCCTAAAAGTAAAGGAAGGGGGATTTTTAACCTTTGACAAGGCTTCCTTAAATCCTGTTTCACAAAGCCTCCTTTATTCCACCTTACCAAAGATTTTACTTAAACCAAAGGAAGGGCGATTCCCTGTATAACCACACTGCTTGGAATTGCCCCTCCATTACTAATATAACCTTTACACAATTTATTTTAAATGTTAAGAGAGTAAATTGCATTTTAGCATTTTAACTTTTTTAAACTTGGTACATTAGGTACATTTTAATTTTCAGATACATTATTTGTAGTTTTATTTCTTTTGGGAGTTGTTTCCAAAACCTATAATCACACCAATGTTTTTCTTTCACTGTAAGTACAAGTGTACTTGTGCACTTATTTTGTAAGGGAGGGGCCCTTTATGTTCAAGGAAACTCCATGAATATGTTTCTCACTTCAAAAGTTTGAACATCAATTTTTCAAGAATTAAACAACCAAATTGTATGAAATGAACAGCAAAACATTGTTTGTGGATGTAGGTTTAACAATAATGTTTCACGTTCTATATATTTACCTGGATTCACCTTAAAATGTTCATTAAAGTTAATAAAAATTCCTTGAAGGACACTTCCTTAAGTCTAAGGTAGGTCCTTAGCTTCCTTGAAATTCAATGGAGTTTTCAAGGTCTCCTTTAAGGAAGGAGGCTTTGTAAAACTGAGATTTTTTTAAGGAGGGACAAAATCATGAAAATGCTAGAATTTAAGGTGACCTTTATCTTAAGGAGGCTTCGTGAAACCGGCCCCTGGACCTTGAATCATCATTGTTGGTCAGATAGAAATAAACGTGTCTTTAAAAACTTGAAGTAAAGTGTGTAAATTTCTCCTGGTGCTCTACATTAAAATATTTAGAGGAGTTTCCATATTTTACCAAATGTAAAACTGGTTACCTAAAGTAAACTCGAGAATTGAAATGTTTAACTTTATGGGTGTAATATGGAAACTTCTTGTTTTTAATTACATTTGTTTAACCTTTCATAAATAAAAACAAAAAAAAACACGATCAAAATAACAGAGTAATTTTACAAAATTGAACTATTTACACCCCACTCAAACCACTACTGTTTAATTGACAGAACATCAAACCTAAGACAAGCTGTAATTTGAAGATTACAATGGACTTCTCTTGTAATTTCACTGATCGTATCCAATCACAGTTGTCCAGAAACAATTACATCTAATGTATTGGCAAATGACCTTGGCCTCAGTTTACCTCTCATAATTTGGGGGTGGAAAAGGAGATCAATAAAACGAGCATATTGGCCTACATGTCATACAGTTGCTTTATTTACTAATTTAACTTTGGTCCACATTGTCAAGAAATAATTGATATCGTAGACATGGAAAAACAAGAATTGATTTATAAGATAGGGTCTGTCCAGCAGATAAAACACCTGTTTAGGTAAGAATGTGTACCTTTTGGAAATAGAAACCAGACTAACATTTGTCTTGTTGGATAGTATCCCAGTGATAAATACATCTTCAATCCAAAGAAATTGCACTTTGTCACTGGCCTGATACAATTTTGAAGCCACATTGGTTGACATGAGGTAAGCTAATCCACTGCAGTAGATGGGGAACTGGTCTCCAGGATATTCTTGCTTTGAAACCTTCCATTTACCTTTCCTGTATACTGTGGGTTGGTGTACATCACATATTATAGAGTCATTTAGACTAGAAAGTGCACTTGTATTTTGTAATGGGGTCCGGTCACTCAGCAGTTGCTGCAACTCCCATATATTTATAACACAGTCCTCGTCTACCTTTAGGACATATCTAGCATGGCTGCACATGGTCTGAATCCACCTTAAGGTACCCAGACATTTATACGTCACATTGGTGTAACTTTCTGGATAGTCAAACTGTAAGATATCTCCATATTTTAGATTCTCTTTGAAAACCTCTGCTTGAATTGCTAGATTCTCTGATTTTGCCAGAACAAAGACAACAGCTATAGACATGCTGGTATAAAGCCTCTTGTCTGCCCAAGTATTGCGAACAAGGTTCCTCCAGGCCACGTGGTTTGGGGTGGACAAAACATACACGAGTAAATCTATATTGGCAGAATTGCAGATATTGTGGCCATTAATAATATATCCAATGAATTGTATGTTAGTTGACCTCAGATTATATTTATATTTCTGGTGGTTGTCGGGTAACTCAAGTTCACCTGCATTTGACCCTTGACCTTCATTATCTTTCATATGATTCGCACCGATGTGTTTAGCTGTGAGATTATAACCGTATTCACCAACAAATAACTTTCTCAAAATCCCTTTCTGACCATCTGTAAGCTCTAGGTCACTAGGTTTGTCCATATTGTTTTTCTTTAGAAAGTTTCTATTGCTCTCATCAGTTAGTCTATCAAATGCATTTCTTTCATGTGGTGATTTTCTATCCGCAGTCCAGTTGCGAGGTATCCTGTTTTCTCCAGGTCTGACACCTTCATATCTGCTACTTCTATCGAGTCTTATATCATCAGAATATGGGCAACTACAGCCCCCAGCAGATAAAATGCAAAGAAATGCTCCTGAGAAAAATCCCAAGAAATATAACCTATACCTCATACATAGGCGACTGTATTTAATACAAAATATCTTCAACTTCATTTTTGAGTATCTACACCTGGACGTCACAATACATTGTTACAATATACAACTATCTAAATTAGAATAGGTGTTAAGCAGTGGTATGTTATTAATTCTGTGTCCCGGCTTGTTGTTTAAGCTTCATTAATTTAATTCATTAATTATTATCCTTGTATTTTTCCAATGGTACAGTAAATTTACACTTCATTTAACTGTGTGCTGTATTGAATTCGTATAGATATTTTGCTTAGTGCATAAACAGTTTCCAAACTATATGTTCAGCAAGCTATTCCTCTCTACTGAGTATTTATTTTCTTCAATATAACCAATTCCATTTATTCTCCTGTAGTGAACGTATTATTCCAAATAACAGATTTTCTGTAATTCATCACACGCTATTTGTATTGCTTCCTATACAGTTGTTATAATGCTTAAAATTGACACTTTAGCTTTCAATCTATTTCCGAAATTATTTCAACCAGTGTTCCTCAATATCATGAATTTCTGTTCTTTTGATTCTTCCTTCTTAAAGCAGAGAATTCTATCAATAAATAACATAAACATTAGCATTTTCCCTATCCCAACCATACTAGATATGCACATACTGTGGTTTGGTGAAATGGAAGTAATGGACTGACGCGTTTCTAAATTTAACCCTTTGCAGATTTATACAAGAGTCTCCACTCCTACCTTCAATGGAGTATGTTTGTTTTTGTTGTGTAGAGTGGCATGTGTCAATAATCATTTATTAATTCTGTGCACTCCAATGGTGCTGTCTCGGTGTTAAGGTTATGTCTGATTGATTTAGAGTTGCCAATAGTTATAACGACATCTACTGCTGCAAGTCATAACTTGGCATAACTTCACAACAAAAACCTTATTTGTGTTTTTTTTGTGTGAATGAATGTATAAGTTATGAGGTTCAGGTGCAAATCAGGGTAGGTTTCACTTTATAGATTTATTTATTTAATTGGATTTTATGTCAGTTTCAACGTTGTACAGGTCATACCACGACGGGTAGTTTTGTGGGCAGAATAAACCAATACAGTTAGTCAATATCCTGTACTGTAAACTGGCGACCATCAGCAAATAACTACCTACTTTCCCACATAAGTTAATAGTTTGAAATGCCGACCTTAGAGGTGGGAGGCGAGTGTGTTACCAGTGCGCCACCTTGGTCCCTTTTCACTTCATAGAATCATGCAATAGGTGTTTTCAGATGGAGTGATTTGGGATCACTTAGATCACAATGAATATTGCATAATTCAATCATCGTATCAATGGAATAGATAAGACCTTTGTGATCATATAGTATATTATGTACAAGTCTTTTAAAATCTAATCATGAATAAAAAGGGAAATATTTTAAATGTTTAAACTCAAAATTCATCTATCACTCATAGGTGCATATGGGTGTAATAAAATGTTGTGATCATTACCAAGTGGATCATGCAATGTTTTAAGATCATTTTATTTAAGTGATCAACGTTACAGTAAAATGCCATCCAGATATGGAAAACCAAGTATGTTTGAAAAATCAACTCTCACATGAAAAACGTGAAGGTATATGCTGGAGAGGTGGGGCGGGGAGGGTTGTGTGGGTCAGCATGTATTTTTACGTGCACTGCCAAGATACGAGGTCACTTTTCAAATCATTAGGACAAGGGTATCATTCCCTGGGGGCATGGCAGCCAAAGGTAACAGTAGGATTTAAATAATTTATTCTCTACTAAATTAATTATAACACATATAGTTATAGTTTTTTAAACATACTCTAGTTTAAGAAAAAATATTGCTGTACCTTTCAGATTATTATGCCACGACCAAGTTAGGTCATATAGCCCAACGGTCACTGATGCTTCCCAATATATAAAGTAAATTCAAACCCAAAGCCTATCAATTAACAAACACTGCATATAGCAAACCCAATACTGATGAAAATGCATCACACAAGAATGGCTAAGGGGGGGAAGGATTAGTGGCCTTGAGTAGATGACACATTGAATCCTATAAAGAAGAGGTAACTGTTGAATACTTGCAGGTCAAAGGTGGGAGGTCAAAAGGTGAGATTGTTTTGTCTGACCCTTACATCAGTAGAGTCCCACTTAAACCTCGTATCAAATCCATCAAGGTAAAAAGAATATAACGAATAAGCATACAGCTTAGTGCTTAGTACAGTAGTGAAGCCCTCTCTAATTGGAGAGAGGTTTTTTGTCAAATATGCCAGCCACAAATTTTCTACAGTTATGCTGACAGAGAAGGAAGAAAAGAAGAATACTGAGAGCTTAACATATTTCGTGTCATTACAAGGTCGAGTCCAAAGTTGTGACATTAGTTCCACAAATTGTCAAATGGTTATAGTCAGACTTAGTGACCCCAAAGGGGTTCTGCCGAATCTGCCAGCCAGGAACTTTATAAACTAAGCTGGCATAGAAGGAAGAACAGAAAACAATAACAGAAAACAATTTTGAGATTAAGGCCATATAGTAACAGATATCCAGTACCAGACAAAAAAAAGTAGCCCGGTAGCTAAGAACTTAGCAGAATAACATATCTGTTAGACGAAATAACCAGGTCTGCTGATTAATTTAAATGGCAAGACTAGTGTGATCAAGTTAAAACTGTAACTAGATACATGGTACTTAAATAGTTTAGATCCAGAAGTACTAATGCCTAGTTTGTTGTAAAAACATGAGATAAAGTAGAACAAGGTAAAGCAATACTGCTACCATTTAGAGGCCAATGTCTTGACCTTGAGTGGGAAAGTTAATGGATGCTTGGTGACATCCATTCATTTACAATGCAGAATTTTGACCAGCGCCAATATATTTTTGTTGACTCTACATTTTGTCAAGGTTCTGTAGTGTAAACCGCGCACCAACAGCAAGCAACTACCAGCTTTCCCAATTGAGGAATGTCCTGAACAGCAAGGTGTTGATCTATGAGTCTTGGGTCTGAAGGCCACATGCAACCTGACACCAGCCTCTTGCAACAGATGAGTCAGTGCCTTAGGTAATACAACAAAGCATAGTATCGGCAGTTACATGGGCTTAATACAGATGTACAACCCCGCAAGAAGACATAATTACAAATACTAACATTCATATTACATAATTAATATCCAACATTTCCAATGTAACTGGGATCGAAAGAGGATTTTCAACATATTGACACAACTTTTTCCAACATGCAAGACTATTTGACCACCGAGAAAAGAGGTCAGCAACCTGGTTACCTTTAGCCAGAACATGAACATATAAGACTTCAATGTCATGTTGAGCTGCCAGGTACCATACATTTCTGGCACAGGACTCCAAATAGGGGTCTTTAGTGTGACCAGCAGACAATTTAACAATCTCCATGTGAACAATGGCCATATTTTTTGTGATTTTTGGGAACTGGAAGTTGGTGCACAAACTTATCCCAACTGGCAACAAAGCAAGTCATGCAGGCATCCATTTCAAGGATCTCAACAGAGAGGACATGATCATAAATAGAAACCATTGTAAACCTTTCTGAAACCACCTCAAGTCACGTTTGAAATCCTCAGTAATTTTGATCGTTCATTATTATTGGACCTCAGGAGTTCTAACATTTTGTTTACAAAGTATGCGTACTTTAGCAGGTTTCACACACTTATGCAAGTACAGTAAATGACTTAAGAATGGTTGGAGTTGATGTCTGGAAAAGTTAATTTTTGCATCCCATGATGCCACTAACTGAATTATCTAGGCCATTTCACCTGTTGGATAGCAACAGTGGACAGTATTCCTGGACAGATGAACACCACTAGACAGAGTTGTAGCAGTTAACATTGTATAAACAGTCAAGGGCGTCATGTGCATGATGCAGGGTGTCCACCACAAGGAAATCAACCACATATTTAAAATTTTGTAGCCACGGGAACAGAAATATATGCATCCTCAAATAGGAGACATGTCTCCAGGAAGTGAATATTCCAGTATAGACCTAGCAAATCATAGTCAACAGGGTCAATCTTGATACGAGGGAATGTTCTGATAATATCAATCTTAAACAAGTGAGGCCCTGCCCAATTTCTTAAGTTCCTGTGTGATATGGTCAACAGTGGGAAAGGCAAGGCAAATTCAGTGTTAAGATATGAAGTTGTGTCAATGCAAGCATTTACAGAGTTGTCCTTAGGCCAGAAAAGATCTATCATCTCCCTTTTAATTATCCAAGCTTGACTTGCCTCTGGTCATAAAAGGGGAATAATGACAGCGTTCAATGTGATTTTTTGAAGAAGAACCAAGTATAGCGCCGAACATTTTCTCATCCGCCAAGTAGATGTCCATGTCACTTGGAAATTGGACAGCCAAAGTATTTTTCTCTATCCAAACTCAGTGGGCAATTTCTGTTAAAGTATAAAGGGAAGCCATAGTGTATCAATTCAATATCCCAATTACCCCAAAAGTCTTTTTCCTATTCATCCACATTCAATTATGAAGCAACAGAAAGCCCTGACTCCTAGCCATGAGATGCTGGTCAACAGGAGATTCAAACCTGAGGCATTGACACAAAGCCAAAGTCAAAATCTGTCTGTTCTCTCCATATTTTGAGAAACACGGCACTGTAAAATTCATTTCTTAAACACTTGCTTGGACAATAACGTATTTCAGAACTTGTCATCACTGATCATAGAAATATCAACCAACTTGACCATTTAATTTTCAGATCACATTTCCCAAGTCATTAAGTCCACTCGGTTCCATATAAGAGATTTATATAGGATTCGCCATCTCCTTGACCTTAACACAGCAATACTCCTTGCAAATGCTCTCGTCAGTAGCCGAATTGACTACTGTAATTCCCTCTTTGCCTCACTCACTCTTTCTGAGCTAAAGAGGTTGCAGGGTGTTCAGAACTCCCTCTGTCGAGTAGTCACTAGATCCTCGAGGTACACTCATACAACTCCAAATCTGGAAAAACTACATTGGCTACCAGTCAAATACAGGGTTCTTTTCAAAATTGGGTTGATCACATATAAGGTCCTTAAGTATGGTCAACCTGTGTACCTCAAGGATAAACTTCATCCATATACCTCATCAAGGAACACCAGACGTAGCAGTCCAAAATACAAATTCCTTCAAGTTCCCTTTTTTTACTCTAAAATACATAAGTCTCATAAGTATCTTACCAAATCTTTCAGCCATCATGCACCTGCTTTCTGGAACTCACTTCCTGTCCATGTAAGAACCAGTCCATCTGTTACATCCTTCAGGAAGCACCTGAAAACTCACCTTTTTAAATCTGCTTTTCCGACCTAGTTTCTTCCCCACGTTCACACCCACAACCATCGGAATACAGACCTGGACTCTTCCCCCACTATGACTTGGAAATTATACATGATTAGTTAGCGCACTGAGTTCCCCTTGGGGAAGATATTGCGCCTGCAAAGCAGTAGATTTAGATTTAGATTTAAATACAATCCTCACTAACATGGGCATGATATAGTTTGACACCTTCCTGATATTTTGTACTGGTATCAGTGTCAGGTGTACCGACCTTAAAGCCAATGCTTCGACTTTTGTTTGGCTCATTAACACTTCCAACTTCACAACTTAAGTTGACACATCAATTGAAATCTTTGGCTTTCTTGCCCCTGGCCAACAAACCAGTGATTTGTTTTCGTGTCAACATTCGAATTGTAAAAACACTTTGTTTTAATACTTCTTCATGTCCAAACCATTTGTGTACTGCGACCTTCGACCTCCCTTTACTTGGAGTCAGTACTCGAAGTATCGGACACACAGACACCTTTGTTACCACTATAGACATCATTAAGTACAGCTGATATGTCATAAGCATCATATAAACGACAAACCATTATTTACTATCATATCTTTGCTGTCCAACACATTCAATTCTGGACAGCTAACTACTTGTTTTTTACATCAATTTTATTTTCACATAACAATATTTCCCTGGGTGGTTTATCTGTTTACCTTGAGCTAAGCAGTGAACACACATGTGCCTGTACAACTTACCCCCACGCTCACGATCCTTTATGTACATACATTAGCCAGATAGGAAAGCTTTGCCATACCAAGCAACTTTTTTGCCAACAATTCTACATCTCCCTTCCCGCTTTTAAAGTTAATTTTTGAACCACAATTACCTGGAGTGGCATTGCATTTTCTCCAATTTTGACAATCTGTTATCTACCTTCCTTTGCAATTCTCTAGAGGTCCTCAAAGTCGAAATGTCAGGAACAGACATTTTTGCCAATATGATGGGTCTACAAATGCCCTGGATGAGACTCATCCATTGATAATTTACGGGTGACCACTACTTTTTTACTTTTCTTTTTCAAGATTGATGTTTCGCAAAAGTACTAAACTTAATGTCATTATGTGCTTATACGCCATTCCCTTGCTTGTGCTGTTCACCAGCCACATGTTCCTCAACAGCATCCAGTCATGCACTGACTGGCTTTAATTCTTGCAGTATCTGGGACTGGGGGAGCCTTCATCCTCTGATGACTCTTCTAATAACTATCAAGTAGCTTGTTAACCAAAGATATCCAGGATGGCTGGAACTAACAGCTAACTGCCATATGAATCACTTTTACAGTTCAGTCCTCCTTCTTCAGACATATGGGATATACTATTCTGCTTTTTCTTAACCTAGCTAAGTTGAAAAAATGTCCTTTAGATCACACACATCAGTACCACCTTGAGTACACTTCTTTCCCGTGGGGAAAATGTTTTTTTCCACATTTAGTATACAGATATTTTGATTTTCACATATTTTGATAAATTTATGCTTAAAATGTCAATGTTCTGAATCTTTACACCAGGCCAAGGCCCAAATCTAGCATGAGGTTGTCACGATAACACTGGAACAGCTGTGTCATCAAATGACGCCCAGGATACTACCCATGGCACAGAAAGAGTTCTGTTTGTAAACATGTATTAAACTAAAATCTCTCAATCCAAAAACACTAAAACAAATAAACCAGTAATTAAACTTCACGAATTTTTGTCAGACCACTACACCCAATAAAAAACAAACTGTTTCTGTTAACTGTTGGCTTCTGATTTCAAACTGAGGAAAATTCCTGAGAAAAGCTCGCAGGCCAGAGGTGATGGCCAATATTTAGGTCAAATCACTATGGTTGTGGGAGGCGCACTAAGATCTACTTAAGCGGCAAGCACACTTACCTGACAGCAGTGGTGCCTGTAACATCATTTCTGATAATCCATATACAATCAACATGATTGGTTTAAGAATGCCATGGACCTCTGTAAAATAGCTACAAATGGGTATACGTTAAGAAAGATTGGGTTCCTGATTGAAAAGATCACTTTACGATGGTTTTGTGATTGCCCTCTGCTTATTATCCCAATTTGTTTATCATCATTTTGGGATTGTATAAAAGAGGTCAATCCAAAGGTCAAATTCATCTATTATTTTGAATCTGACTGCTGTGAATCCCCAAGTGAATAAGCTACTACAGATAAATATTTTACCTTTTGCAACTCTTCAGACAGATGGTAGAGATGGGTAACCTGAGACTGAGACATCGATTAGGTCCAAGATGCAGAAGAAGGACCCACAGTTTTTGGTCGGCCAGTGGCTTCAAAGAAGAGAGGATCTAGGGCATTACCATACTCTGATAGCAGAGTTGCAGGACCAGGATCAGCCCTTCTACAGGAACGTCATGAGAATGTCTCTAGTATTGTTTGATGTGTTGGAGCAGAGGCTTATCCCAGCATTAAAGGGGGCAAGGACCTGGTTCATCAATAGTGAGTTATTTGTATTTTTAATTTTGTTTTCTCATTTTTTCTCATCCATTTAGCAAGTAAAGATCTAGTCCATTGACATAATCAAATCAGTGGTAAAGCTTTATTGGCCATCGGTGGTTTTGTTCATAAAAGTAATATTTAGTCTTCTGTCTTATGAGTTTCAGTAGGTGACCCTATAGATAGAATAATAAATCATCCCTCTCTAATGTTGGCTTGAAAACACGGCATGAAACACAAGTTCTTGTGCCTTTTTGTAATATGTTCTTCATAGATGGTGTTTTCAATGACAGAACAAAAAGTTTTAAAAAAAGTGTCTGATTTATCAACTAATTACACAGAAATTTAACTTGTTTTTGTTTAGAAGCTATGTTCATATTTAATTCACCAGTGAGATCCAAGAAGATAGGAACAAGTTTACCGTATATTTATCAAATTTAAATTAAGACACCTGTTATAAAGTATAGTATCTTTTTTTATTTATTGTGATATGTACACGTTGCTTATGAATCATCTGCAGTAATATTTACAAGAACACAAAATGCAAGTAGCAGTCATCTTCTGATGGCAAACCCTTATATAATTATATCACAATAATTTGTTTTGGATTTTAGCACTTACTGTAATGTACAGTACAAGGAATACATACTTACACAAGAGGAAATGCCTGTGTGAGGATCTGTGTATGTAATGGTAACACTTGGGCTCTTATTTTTTATTGAGAGTTTGAGTCTTAGCCCTGGCAGGAAATTGGAAGTCACTTGGAATTGTGTACTCACTTATAATACAGAGCCTTGACCAACTTGTATACAATACTTTATATACCTTTAGAACTACTGTTGGATCATATGACCAATACAGTGTGCATGAATCTATGTTGAAACCAAATAAAAAGCAGTCACTGTTAGGTTTGGTAATGCTAATTGGACTTCATTTCAATAAAAACTCTTTATTTGCAATTGTTCAATGTAAAGTAGGACAGGTTTCTTTCCATATTAATATCCACTGATACAATCACAAGTTTTGTGGGACAGTTATTTTCATTCAAGGGGACTTTGACATTGGCTACTTGATTTTTAGTCAACTCTGCTAACAGGCCAAACCAAGCAGTAAGGACCCAGTTGAAATATATTCTGAAAATATTGTGGAAAAAAGGTAACAATACTACCTACTCCTGGGTCATTGTGGCATAGTGGTAACACAACCGCTTCCCATATCTGAGATCAAAGTTTGAAACCCAGCCTGGTCTCAATTAGGAAAGCTAGTAGTTTGCTTGCTGTTGGTTGGGGGTTTACAGTACAAGACCTTAACCAACCATATGTGCTAGTTTCCCCCTCTCTCCAAACTATATGTTGCAATATAACCAATACACGTGTACTAGGAGTGATGGAAACATTAAATAATTAAATAAATAACTACTTCCTCCTAAAGAGTCTACCCTAGATTTAATCTTAAGTGCCTATCTATTTTGATGAGAAAATTCACTGTGTCAGATTCCGGATTAAAATTAGGAAGTTCATTTCAATACTCTTGCAAAACTAAGACAAAACCCTTATTTGTTTTCACCAAATATTTACCAGTTCATTTCAGTTATTTTGCACACCATATATGGATGCTTGTCTTATAGCAAATCAAAACCACAATTTCTTGTCCATATGTCAGTGAAGATTTTATGTGCAAATTAAGTAGAAACTCCAAATTGGAAGCAAATTACTAGATATACTGAAGATATAAATTCTGATCTTTTGTAAAACTAGATTTATATAGTCTGACTACTGGCTTCACTGTCATTAGCTTCTTGCATAAATTATTGGTGAAAGCTTCCAAAGAAGGTTCAATATAGCTGTGTCGTCATTCACATGAACTTCCTGAGATACTGCGGGTATTTTCACTGCATTGCTGGCTTTACAAGTGACTGCTTCTTCCTGTAAGCGTAAGAAGGTAAGTTTAATTTACCTACAGAACAGATTAAGTAATTCTTGGTTTTAAACACAAATTCCAAATATTGTACCGGCCAAAAACTTACTAAACACATTGCTAATAAATTTGATGAAGAATTACAGAGAAATAATTTACTTACGGCCAGTAGTGTACCATCCAAATAGGACTGTGCAGTTATGACAACTTATTTTTTTAGTGTTAGACTATCAACACCAAGGCTCCCCCTCCCACATGAGACGTTTGAAATTATATTCAATGTATTCTGGTGCAGATATTAAAGTTTATTTTCTACCATGTGATGTATTTGTATTTGTTTTATTTTTCAGGTGAATACTAACTCAATTTTTTATTATATAATGTTGTGAATAATTAATGTTAAACAACCCTTGTAAAGTATCAAGAAGATTATTCAGATTTTCGATAAATTTTAATTATATATCCCTGGGGTAATATTCCTGTCAGATGCAGATCGTATCCAAAAATATATTACACAAGGTATTTACTGTACCTTTGTTATACTGTTTCTTCTTGTAACAAAAATGACAGAGGCGAACACAGAGATCCACTAACTCCACTATAGTGATAATAGAAGCACCCAACCACAGGCCAAACGTACCACCCAGATCAGAGCCAAACTGAACTGCCTGAAACAGTGAAACAACACAAAACAATGTAATGAATTCACATACATAATCACACATTCACTCAACAACAGACTAAATGTAGCTCACAAATCAGAAAGCCAAATTGTACTGCCTGTTGCTTTGCTGTGATATCTCGCTTAATCCTGGACCAATCTCTTTTGGGACCGTGCATCAATGATACTGTATCAGCACATTCTGTCGACATTCTTGCTGTCACTGAAACACATATTCGCCTGGAGGATACGGACAGTCGTCTACATTCCAGCATCCCAACAGGTTTTAAATTCTGCCACAAACCCCGTATTCATGGCCGGGGTGGTGGTGTTGGATTTTTTATCAACAAAGCTATACAGTTTAGATCAGTGGATACTCCTACATTCAGTTCCTTTGAAAATATTAGCATTGCAATTGGGTCCACGGCTCAACCACTTGTGTTAGACTTGGACAGTTTGTGTAAGGATTTGGGAAATTGCTCATTCGTAAGACGCCCTGGTGATACAGTCAGTGTTCTGTGTGAACAATACTTAGGTGACTTGAGCAGATTGCTTGATAAGCATGCACCCTTGGTTACTCAAACTTCTACTAAACAAGCTACTGGTTGGCTATCTGATTCCTACCGACTGGCAAAAAACATCAGACGACAACTGGAACGAATCTGGCATAAAAATAAATCTGCCTACAATCGATCTAGACTTCGAAAACAGATTGCTCGGTGCAATTCACTGGTCAACAAAGATAAGGCAAGTTACTTCAGAAACCTGGTCAGAGAAAATGCTAACGATTCCAAGAAGCTATGGCGGGCCTTACGTTCTGCACTACACTCTGGTCCTGAAGCAGTACTCCCTTCTCATGAATCTAAGAAAGGTCTTGCTGACAGGTTTGTCACTTTCTTCAGTGACAAAATAGCTAAAATCAGAAACTCATTTTCCTCTAGTGACTCATTCTCCCTTCCTCCTCCACCCGATGTGCCTAATTTCAGCTGCTTTAAACAAGTTTCTCAGGAGGAAATTAGAAAAATTATCATGAAGTCACCCTCTAAATCTTGTTTATTAGATCCATGGCCCACATTTCTTGTTAAGGAATGTATAGATATTTTACTGCCCTCTATTACCAGGCTTGTTAACTGCTCATTGTCAGAAGGTGTTGTACCTGATGAGTTTAAGAAGGCTATTGTAACACCATTGATTAAAAAGTCTTCCCTACCGCCAAATGACTTAAAAAACTACAGGCCTGTTTCAGGGCTGGGCTTCATATCGAAACTTGTTGAACGTGTTGTTGCTTCACAATTAAATGACCATGTTAGTGTGAACAGACTAGAGAATGCCAGACAGTCGGCCTATAAACTAGGTCACTCAACTGAATCTGCATTGCTTTCAATTCAGAATGATGTTCATCTGGCTTTTGCTAAAGGTGAGGCTACTGCTGTCATTCTCTTGGATCAATCAGCAGCGTTTGATACTATTGATCATGATACGCTTCTTGATTCTCTAAGCTCCTGGTTCGGTGTCAGCGGGGTTGTCCTCGACTGGTTCAAGTCTTATCTCTCTGACCATGTACAGTGCATAAAGATAGGGTCAATTTTATCTGATGCCAAAAAGTTATTGTATGGTGTGCCTCAAGGCTCTGTTCTGGGGCCAATCCTTTTTTCACTCTATACCACTCCGCTGAGTAAAGTCATACAGAATCATCCTGGTATTAGTTTCCAGTTCTATGCTGATGACACACAATTGTATGTGCATCTCACACATAAAAATGCTGTCTTGGCCCTTGATAAACTGTCACGCTGCTTTGAAGACGTTAAGAGATGGCTCTCTACAAATAAGCTTAAGCTAAATCCTGATAAGACCGAATTCATTGTGTTTGGCTCTAAGTCTCAGCGTGAAAAACTTAATCACTCCTTCCCAGTCAATATACTCAGTAATCTTATATCACCAGTAGATGCAGTTCGGAACCTTGGTGTTTGGTTTGATTCAGATTTCTCATTCTCTTGTCATGTTATGAAAGTATGCAAGGCTTGTTTTGCTAGTGTCTGTGATCTTAAGCGACTCTGAGGACATCTGACACATGAAGCTGCCCTCATGGCTGCCAATGCTCTGGTCGGAAGTGGTCTTGATTACTGTAACTCTCTGTTCAGAGGTCTCTCAGCTCTGGATCTGCGCAAACTTCAATGTGTTCAGAACAGTCTTGCCAGAATTGTTGCCAACACCACCAAGTATTCACACATCACTCCAGTTAGAAAAGCACTGCATTGGTTGCCGATTAAGTACCGTTCTATCTTTAAGCCTGCTGTGCTAGTTTATAAGTTCCTACACAGTGGTAACCCTAAATACTTTGAACCCTTTCTCATACCCAGACATAGTGCATATAACACTCGTCGAAGTCAATCTGATGGCATGTTTCTTGAGGTTCCCCACTTTGCTTCAGTTTTCAAGTCTCGAAAGCATTTTGGACTCAGTTTTGCATATGATGCACCTATGATTTGGAATGACGTTCCTGACGAGGTCTGTTCTGCAAACTCACTTGCCTCCTTCAGGTCAAAGCTGAAGTCATACCTCTTTGGAAAAGCATATCCACCCTAAATTTCCAATCTCCTCCTGCTTTCGCCGTGGTGCTGACCCCTGCAATGTCTCTGGTTTATGAATATTGAACAATGTTTTTTGTGTGATGCGCCTTAGAGTCTGTCTTTATGACAGAGATTAAGCACTATAAAAGTCCAATTACAATTAGAGTTAGAATTAATCAGTGAAACAATACAAAACAGTGCAAATAATGCACGTACATAATCACACATTCACCAATAAACAGACCAAATGTAGGTGTCAAATCAAAGTCAAATTGTTATTCTTGAAAGAGTTACAAAACCATAGACCATATATAGCATCCGACGAGAGCTAGATTGCACTACCTAAGAAATAGTGGAAATAATATGTAAAATTTGATGAATGTACAGTGGTAAAAGCAGCTATAGACCACAGGCTAAAGGTACCTCCTAAATCAGACTCAAATTGTACTGTCTAAATTCCGGAAATAATACAGAAAAATGCGATGAAATTAGAAAAAGGGATAACTTAAAATGAACCTTTTCATGCCATATATATATGTTGCAGATAAAAACCAAGTTTGAATGATATACGGAAACAATCCAAACATCGTATCTTATAGAATAGAACTAATAAAGTAAAGTAATAAAGGCTCAGACAATGAAATCACATACAAAACTAGGGTGAATGTATAAAATGAGTTACAGAATCACCCAACCACAAAATAATGTACCTCCCAAATCAGAGGCAAATTGTACTAATGCCCCATCACAAAACAAGCAATATGTCCTGGGGTTACAGGTTTTTTGAGGCTGGGGAACTACCTACAAGGACGTCTCATATCTTCTGATATTTGGTGTAGCATTTACACTACAGGCAAAAAAGTTCATGGTTTTATAGGTGTTGGGCGAAAATGCCTGTCCTTCTACTACTGTCCAAAAGGTTCTTATGCAACCTTGTGACACAGTGGAAAAACATCCATTTACTTTGACTCCCCTTATGTCACCACATTACACCGAAAGACGACTGAGTCACAACCTTCTATACACCGTTGACTACACATTCTGTTACTGTAGCAAGAAATTAATCTGTGATTGCTCGCATTCGTCTGTGCATGCCCACAGTACCAAATTCAGAGGCAGAAACTTTTTACCATCTTAAAACTAACAAAATTTTAACAATAAGATTATTTCTAAGAATAACAACTTTGGTGCAGACAGACCTTGGGTTATAACCCTTTAATTAGTGACGATACAGATTACTGCGTTGTTATATCATCTAACTAATAAATCAATGATAAAACTGCACTATAATTCTGGAATCTCATGCTGGACTTTATTCATCTCGTCACAATGATTGAAAAATTAAAAATTCTCAATTTCCTTTGCAGTTGAATTGACTTACCCCATATGACGCCATTTCTGTAATTCTGTGCACATTAAGATCTTGGTAAAATAACTTCAAATGTAGGAAATTCTTTCTGAAAAAAAGAAAGTATTTTTGTTTAACAGAGGCAAAAGGTGGGTAAAAATCAGTAGACTGGAACTCCAGGCTGCAGGTATAATTTGAAAGATAATGCACAGCTGGGGACAATTTAAAAAAAAATAACAAGGTGAAATCAACTATTGCAACTAATGTTATATTACCATTGTTCCACTTTTACGAGTTATATCATAACATCTAATCAATTTTGAACTTGGGTTGCTGCTACTGATTCTGTTGAAAAAGGATGGGAAAATTGAGAAACCAGATTACTTGTCTTGAGTTAAAAGCAATTTGTATGATCAAAAGATTGGTCTAACAACCTACTCCCTACTGCTACGATTAATAACAAGAGCACTTGGAGAGTGTATACCTTCGCCAAGTGCCAAACACCTCCAATATTGCTTATAAGTGTAATGATAAAAAACCTTTAAAAATTCTTGGATCCAGATGGTGATCTGCATCATCACTAAATCAAATCTCTGTTGATATTTCCTGAAAATATCAACTAAATTAGTGATCTCAATGGGTATCCGAATATCTGGGTACCCGGTCGTCTATTATCTACCCGATTCCAAAATCACATCACCGAGTAAATTTTTATGTCTTTCCTTGATATCTTTCGGCATTTTCAACATCTAGTTCCATACAAATGGAGTCACATGACCTAATGGGAGATAAAGCAATACACGAATGTAGTTTCGGATTTACTGCCTAACTTCTTTGTTCAGTCGTTTAAATAACAAAATTGATGCAAAATTACAAAATACTGAGAAAATAAATTAAAGCATATGTCCAATAATATAGCCATTTTACAGAATTCTATATATTCGGAATTTCATATAAGACATAATGCAAATGGTTGGATCTCATGATGTGTGTTTTAGGTATGTAAATATAGAGATTTTTAGCATCACCTATTATCACCTATCGTTGAGAGTATCCAGGTATCTGCCCATTAAAGTCACTACCCACCCGGTTCCAGTAAAATTGGTATATTGAGAACACTAATTGAAATCCATCCATAACTTTTCCAATTATTTTTGCAAACAGACAAATACATACCATCAAAAAGAAAAACCTCCTTGGCGGAGATAAAAATCACCCTTAATAATATGCCCTAATCACATTTGCCCAGGAATATGGGAACTCCTAGAACTATTGTCATCTTCGGAGAAAGAATGCTCTGCTTCATTTTGACTGAAGAGTGTATAGGATAGGTCCTTGCAGCCAAAATATGTACTTACACCATAAAGATAAGTCTTAGCAGCCAGAGCCTCATAACTATACCTTTTGACTGAAAAAGATTGGTCATGAATAGTCGGGAGAAAAATGCTTACTTGCAACATCTATGATCATTGTGATTTTGCTCCCTACCGTTATCATTGACAATATGAAGCCTTACGACAAATACAATACCTTGGGGATACCTAGGGACTGTATAATCAGGGTGGGCTGGAGGCAAATTGATATCAGTGGAACAGGGGTATTAAGGAATGGTAAACATGTTCATACTTACTGCAGAATGAGTTCCCTGTCAGATTCGCTAATACCCTGTAGACTGTTGCATGATGTGGTATCCCTCACACAGACAGACTCCACCAGTGAAAACTGAAGTGCAAGAAAACATCCAGAAATAGACTTATGTACTAGATACTGTCACTCTCCTTGGTGTGAGGGTAAATATGGATCAGATTTGTTCTCAATAACTTGTTCGGTAATACCTTGTTATATTTTATATCAACTTTTGACTTGGTTTGTATCACTGGCGTGTTTCCAGAATCAGGTTTTATTTTAAGTATAAAATTTATATTTTTTAGTTTTAAACACACCTATATAATATATTCTAAATAAAAACTTCTTATTTAAAAAAAATTAACAATGGGAAAGAAAATGAAACCTTTTCAAAGTATTGGTGCAGCCATTTAAAAAAAACAGCGGCTAACATTTGCAATGTGTTTACAACAACTGGAAAAATATGGAGTCAGAATGGATAACTTTTCTGACATAATTAAGACTCTGAAATAAAATTGATTGCAAAACTGATTGCAAATTTATGTAGTAAATAACTTGTCGGTATGGTGTAATGGCTCCGTTTTATGCACAGAATGTTAGGAGCTTATATTTAACATAAAACTGCTGTGCTGTCTGGTGACCGTGAAGAAACAAGATAACCTTACCCATAAGTCATCATCAGGCCATTTATCAAAGGACAACGTTGTCTGGAAATCTGTAGTGCTGCAAACATACAAATACCAAAGTTTATGAGGATAATTATGTAAAGCATTAATGCAAAAATCTAGCTGTACAGACATTACAGACAAGCTATTTTTCACTAAATAACAAAAGCAAAAAAAATTATTATAAGTTCAGTGTGTATTAACAAAAGGTTATTCTTTCAAATTCATGTCTTACAAAACACTATATTTTACAGTCAGTGGTCATATAATAAACACTATTTACTGGACTGAGAAGTCTTCATCTGCCATTTTTTTTGTTTACCAAAAAATTAACAAAATTTTTGAAGTCAATTGATTCCTGTCATGATATATATAATGCAGACTGAATTTCATACAGACTGAGCCAAAGACTTAGCATTACTTTTTACAATGAAAAAAAAAACACTTTAGCCAGAGCTTTGCCCATGATGACCCAACATAGCTCTCTGATGATATCCACACTTCAGTTTCTCTGGCATAGTTCAGTCACACATTTATTTATTTGTGGTTTTACGTCGCTTTCAACACTATACAGATCATATTGCGACGGGTAGTTGGAAGGGCAGAGGAAACCAGTACATACAGTTCGTCAGGGTTCTGCACTGTAAACTGCCGACCAACGGCAAGCAACTACCAGCTTTCCCACTTGAGGCAGTGCCGGGAACTGAACCCTGGCCTCAGAGGTGAGAGGCGAGAGTGTTACCACTCTGCCACCATGGCCCCCAGTCACACATTGAATACATAACTCTCCACTAAGGCTTATTCTCCATATCCCTCCTGCACTCCCGCACTGCTCCTTATATGTGGTATTTATTTTTTCAGCCTTTAGTCATACTCCATATATATATGTCATCATAGCACTCCAAAAGACCCAAATATCTTCACAAATGATCACCAATCTAGTGATGTAAACAGTAAATTGTTAATATGTCATTCCAAGTTAAATTGACTCCATTAAACCTAATACGATTACCTTTTTAAATATAAATTTTTTGTTAAGCTGTTCTTCTGATGGATTTATTTACAAGAACATCTTGCCTACACTTGGTGTATACCATAATCGCAGTAACTAGATTTGGGTTATTTTTTTCGATGTACATGACAGAGATTTCATTCGCATGACCCAACATCTCCACCTTTTTGCAAATACATGTATTTGGTAATATCAACCATGTGCTTTTCAGAGAGCGATGAGAGTATAGAAAATGGGCTTTAGTGTCCTACCTGCATGCTTGATAACAGCCACAATTCAGGCTGCCTTCTTTGTAAGAGTCGGTGATACCTCTGACACAGTTCCTTTCTGGAAGTATATAGGAAGAAGCATAGCCATGTCTTTCTTTATAGAGCTATTTAAATATTTAATAACTTACTCAAATAAAAGTATACCAATTTATGTTTAATATGAATCAGGGTTTTTAGTTACAATATATCAGATCCTTAAAACATCAACATGAGCCTATGACTGCTTTATTAGCCATCAGTGGTGATATAAATGATTGCTTGATTTAAATGTTTGAACACTGGACTCTCATCTAATGGGTTTGTTTCCATCTCCTGACAACATGTGGGAAAACTGAGGACTTAAGGTGACTTTAGCTACTGAATCACAAGGCATGTAAAACACCAACTTTTGACTTTAAAGATTTGAACATAAGATGGTAAAATTGGTGATACCATATTTTGTCACAGAGTATTTAAAAGTGTCCCTCATAAAGGCAGAGTATACAGGTTGAACAAACTGCTTTATTGTCGATAAAAAACGAGGTCCATCTCTCTCTGGGATGTGGTGAACCCACAGCTTTAGTACTAATTGACTTAACAGCCGCATTTGACATTATAGATCATAATATTCTCCTTGGTTACCTTAAATCCTGGTTTGGTCTTGGTGGAACTGTTCTAAAGTGGTTTGCTTCCTACTTGAGTAATCGTTGCCAGGCTCCACACTATCTGAATTAAGCAATCTTATTTATGGGGTTCCCCAAGGTTCTGTTCTGGGTCCATTGTTGTTTTCACTCTATACAACACCACTTAGCAAAATCATCCGCCTCCATCTGCATATTAAATTAGATTTCTATGCAGATGATACTCAGTTATACATCCATATCTCCCATTAGAATGCCTCTTCTGCTCTCGCCAAGCTAAATGCCTGCCTTCAGGATGTGCAAAGATGAATGTCTCTTAGTAAACTCAAGGTTAACCCTGAAAAAACTGAATTTATTGTCTTTGGTTCTAAGGCTCAACGTCAGAAGATTTCCTCTCACTTTCTGTCAGTATTCTTGGTAGCCTTCTTCATCTGGTTGATTCTGTCAGAAATCTAGGTGTGTGGTTTGATGCAGATTTTCCCTTCTCTGAACATGTCAAGATGACTTGCAAAGCGTGCTTTCTTCAGATGTGTGACCTTCATAGAATATTTATTTATTTGGGGTTTTACGTCGCTTTCAACATTGTACAGGTCATATCACGATGGGTAGTTGGAAGGGAAGAGGAAACCAGTACATACAGTTTGTTAGGGTTCTGTACTGTAAACTGCCGACCAACGGCAAGCAACTACCAGCTTTCCCACTTGCGGTGTGCCGGGGATCAAACCCCGGCCTCAGAGGTGGGAGGCGAGCTTCGTAGAATAAGACAGTATCTTACTCCCGAAGTGGACTTGGTTAGTAGTCGCATGGACTATTGTAACTCTCTGTTTAGAGTTTGTCATGTTTCAATCTGCACAAATTGCAAAGTATTCAGAATACCCTTGCTCATATTTTTACTAATCATAGAAAGTATGCTCATGTTACACCCATTCTAAAGCAACTCCACTGGTTGCCTGTTAAGTACCGATGTATTTTTAAAACTGCAACACTAGTGTACAAGTTTTTGCATAGTGGTTCTCCTTCCTATTTTGAACCATTCTTGTCTCTCCGCAGTTGTCCCTATAGTACCAGGCATAGTCACCCAGATCATCAATACCTTACAGTTCCTCCTTTCCACTCATCATTCTTTAAGTCAGTCAAACATTTTGACCATAGTTTTGCCTTTGTTGCTCCTAAGATCTTGAATGAACTCCCTCATGATGTACACAGTGCAACATCAGTTGCCTCCTTCAGAAAGAAGCTCAAAACTTACCTGTTTGCAAAAGCCTATCTGTCATAGCCTCCCCTGTCACCCCTGTATCTCCTTGGTATGACCTGGCTATGACCTTTGATTAATGTTAACTGCCTTACTTTATGTTCATATGCGCCTTAGAGTCCATCAGTGGTGGAGATTAAGCACTATAAAAGTCCACATTAGATTAGATCTTTCAAAACTCAGCTGCCAATAAAGTAGCTCCAGAATACATTTAACTCTCTCTATAAAAATTCCACCTAACCACGCCTTCCCCCTTCAAAGAATGTAATAAATTTAAAAGTACATTGGTTAAATGTAGAAATAGTTATTATCTAACTACAACATGTTTTTATTATCAAATCAATAAATATATATTGAAATTCTGTTTTAAACTTTAATATTATACCATTTCTACTGAAATACTTGATAGCCTTTCTTTGCCTACACACAAAATATACTTGTTACTTTTACCAGCTTGGGTACTCAAATTTCTTTGTAAATTTATGTTTGATGTGTATGTAGCTTCTAATTGCCTTTTAGTTGTTTTCATGTAACCTTAGCTTTTTTTTTGCATTGCAGTCGAACATAATGCATTGCTGCTGATTTAAACACTCAGTGTAATTATTTTCTTTGGCTTATCGTAGTATGTGTTGTATACTGGGCTATAAATTTAGACTATTATAATTGATATGAAAAAGGTAATCATTAGTATTTGTACATAAATTAAGGTCACATTAGCTGATATGCTAACAGCCACTTACCTTCTTCAGTCTGACAATAGTTCAGCCTGTTTAGGTCTGTGCTGTTGTAGAAGCCAGGCCTGGTCCTCCTATAGCAGTTACAATCACTGGCAATGCTTCTGTCCTCGCAGGTGTTAAGACAACCCTAGGTGTAAAGGGGAGAAACAATATTATAAGACAGGGCAAGTATTCCCTAATATATATAACACAAAATCAGATCAAACTAGAGAAAAAAGTTTCTACTACAAACTATTTTCTACTATTCACAGACAAAGGATCACATGAGCCGAAAATATCAACATTTAATCTGTCACAACTGCAAATAGAGGTTTCCGTCACTTAGGAATTGTGCGGATACATTTGGCTATGAAATACTGTCTCCCACTGTAACTGGCTAAAAATTTATCTTCTGCCATGAGAAATCTTCTGTCAGTTTTTTATCTGTCTTGATCCATGAAATAATCAACCAAGTGCATGAATCCAAGTTAATCCACTATTTCATCCTAAAATTCAGATGAAATGTTTGATGGATACCAAGCTTTGCTGCTCTAAACATCTTCTAATTCTAATTGTACTTTTGTAGCACTTATTCTCTCTCTAAAGACAGGCTCTAGGCACATAATACAGAAAAGCAGAGAACCATAATCATTTTAACCAGAGACATAGCAGGGGTCAGGGCCATGTAGGAAGACCGGGAAATGTAGGGTGGGTATGCCTTTGCACAGAGATAGATGTTCAACTTCTTTCTAACTGAGGAAAGAGAAGTGGCTAAATATATATGCCATCAGGCAGATCATTTGACATCTTAGGTTTATTTATTTATTTGTTGTTTTTTACGTTGCGTACAACAGCCAGGGTCATATTGCGACGGGTAGTTTACAGGTGGAGGAAACCAGTGCATACTGCACTGTAAACCACCGGGCATCGGCAAGTAACTACCAACTTTCCAACATGCAGCGCCCGGCCTGAGATTCGAACCGACGGCCTCAGAGGTTGGAGGCGAGAACTCTAACCGCTACACCACCGAGCCCCCTTTGTACATCTTTGGAGCACCATGCAGAGCAAAGCAGAGACCAAAATGCTCAATAGACTTATATGCGGATGGCAAAGTGTTACACCTTGAGCATCACACCATCGGCTTGACTTATATTAGTATTGTACACACTGTGTCTAGGTTTACGCAAAAGGTTCAAAATATTTAGGATAACCACTTTGTAGGAACTTGTACACCAGGAAGGATATTGGCACGACTGTTATATAGACATATTGCAGCTTGTAAAGATCAAGAGCAGAGAGACTCCTAAACAAGGAATTTCAGTAGTCAAATCGACTACTAACAAAAGCATTTCAGGTCAAAAGAGCAGCATCACATCTGAGACACTCTCTGAGATGCTTTAGATCTCTGAATGGAACAAAACATGCCTGGCAGATGTTCTGAATATGCCTTGAGAAAGAAAAATCCAGGTCAAACCACACACCAAGGTTTCAGACCACCTCGGCAAGAAAGAGGACATTACAGAGAATGTTGACTGGGAAAATTTTATTATAGAGTTTTCATGTGTATTTATGAACCAAATATAATTAATTTGGATTTATCTGGATTAAGCTTCAGCTTCTTTTCAGATAACTACTTTTTGATATCACGTTAGCAGTTCTTCAACTTATCCAAGGCCTGAGCCATGTTCTTGTATGTACGATGAACCTACAGCTGGGCATCATCAGCATAAAACTGGAAACATTGGCCAGGATGATTTTGAAAAACTTTGCAGAGGTCTGGGGCACCCCATACAAGTGATTCTCAGTGTCGGATAGTATAGAGCCAATCTTGACCAACTGAGAGGTATTGGAGAGGTGAACCAGTCCAGAACTACACCACCAATACCAAGAACTCAGACAGTACATGAGGGTGAAATGATCAATGGTATCAAATGCTGCCAAATGATCAATAGCAGTGGCTTCATCCCTAGTCAGAGGGAGTTGGATCAACATCTTTTCGTAAGTTGATAGTTTTTTTTTATGAAATTCGATCTGGTCTTCAATGATCCATGTTTGTGAATACCATAGCCTCAGTACAAGTTCAATGTGAGTGTCAATCATACTTACTTAAGCATTACTCAGTAAATCCTGAATAGATGAGAAAACTAAGTGTACTCTTCCAAGTGGACCAATATTTAATACAGACAAGTACTTAACTTTAATAATACTTAACAGAGGTTTACCTGAACTGTTAAACTGTTTAAGTTAAACCTTATTTTTCTTATTTTGTAAGTGCCATAACATGAAAACAATGATATACATATGTAATTATATATGGAAGTGAGCCATACCAAGAAACCATAAAATTATGTGCATATTGAAGGTTGTAGATGTATTGAATCCGATGTAACATAAACAATCTTACTATGGATATGTACACAGTGGGATTACTTGTTGCTGGGAAAAAAGTATATTTAGTATTAAACCAAAAATTGCGCATAAAATAACTGAAATATCCAAATTTAGAACCAGCAAACTAAAGGCTAATGATAAAAAATTCAGATGTATTCATTTTAATATAAAGTATTGTGTACCTCTAGCGTATATCTGTACTGATTACCATAATATGTCACATATTCTCCACTATCGTTGCACTTCCCATACCTGCCCCCTAGTCTGGTCTGGTTCAACTGAAAAGTACATGTACCATGTTTTCAGTTACTATAAAATATAATGATTTTTTAGTAACTGTGTATTTTTATTATTTAAACATTTATTATTTGCTGACAATTACCGACAGCCTTGGGGCCCAATCACAGTCATCACAGCTATATAATAATAATAAGAAACACTTAATTGTGATTGTCAGTACACATATATCTATAAAATAAATGTATAATTCACAATTAAGTAAATCTTTTGGAATTTCCAATATATAAATGCATACTATTAGCCATTTTGATCAATATCAAAGGTACTATTTTTAACTATTTGGAGAAATTTATTTTGTTGTCTTATAATTGGATGTGACAGTAAAACAGCAGAATTAGCTTTTAAGTAATTTTGGAGGGTTGTTTTTTTGTTCATAAAGAATATTAGTTCTGAAAAAAATTTCTTTGTTTTTAATATTTTAAAAAGGTGAACCAACAAAAATCCATTATTAACTGGAATCAAAAAAGACAATTGATTACAGTAAAAATATAGAAATATCAAGAGCTCATTTAACATGAAGTATAAGCTTATAATTTATTATTTAAACAATTTAAAGATAATAATGATTAAATATAAAGATAAATTCTTCAGTCTTAGTAAAAACGCTCTTGTGAATGTGGTCCCTGATCTCTCTGTCATCAGATTTGACCAAAACTGATTAGATTGGTGAAGATCTTGCACTTATAAGGCAAGAAGAACCAACTTTGAACCAAAACTATGACCGTGTTCTCACCATTTGCAAACTGATGTATGCCTGTTGTCCCGGGGCTACAGACATCCCACTCTCTGTGACAAATGGCATAGTTTGATAGGGATGGATGTCCACACGGATACCCCGGCCCAGCTGCAAGCCATTCACGTACTCATCTTCTTCAATGTAGAGAATCATATCCAGACCTGGGATGCACCACATGCAATAGTAAAACAGAGCATGTCTTAACAATGTCATATTACACAGATGACAATATCAGATATACATACACAGGCACCATGATGGCGGAGTGGTGCCATACTTACTTCCTACGATTGAGGGCATGGGTTTAAATATTTAACACATCTTTTAAACAGAGAAGTTGGTTGTTTCTTGCCAATGCCCAGTGTCTCATGGAGCAGAATCTAGACAAATTATAAATATAATGCTTCTAGGAAATAACATAGTTCATACACGAAGACAATAGACCATGCAAACATGCATATAAATAACAAAACAGAGATGCACACAACAGCCAACCATTTATTGTATGACTGTTCTCAACATGATATGTACTATATGAGATACTTTTATATGACCCTATGGCCTAAAGGGTAAAACACTTGCCTAGGAACACAGAGAACCTGGGTTAAACCTCAGTTACAGACAGATACATAGTGGCTCAGATGATCCCTTAAAATATCATTGGGTCATATAACCAGTTAAGGCTAAAATATCCCATGGCCTGTATTCACGAAAGGTTTTAGCCAGGTCTTAGGCTTAAATCCAGTCTTAAAGTTGAGACTTGTGTCTCAGCTAAGTTTTGTCTTAAAACTGTATTCACAAAGGGTGACTTAGCTAAGTCCAAGATTATCAAATAACCACAGAGGTTTTCTGTGTCATGTAACCTTTCTTTTTTATTCAAATTATACTATTGGTGACATATATCCTTCATTCAATGCATTTTATCTAAGGAAAAGTGCTGTTTTGAAATGGAAAACCTTGTTACCACATATAAACTTCCAAAGACTGCTTTAGTGAGATGTTCTGTATAATTATACTTTATTTACAGCCATTTCAAATTTTGAAGTGGAGAAAAGTTTATGGCGGCCACATTTAAGTCCTCTTTACAAAATTTAAGCCCACTACTAACCAGTCTTAAAATTAAGCCCTTGGCTAAGCCTAAGACCAGTCTTAAATTTTTGTGAATACCACTAAGCCTAAGACAAAAGTCTTAGCAGGTTTGGGGCAGAAACTTGAGACAAAAGTCTCAACTTTAAGCCTAAGCCCTGGCTAAGACCTTTCGTGAATACAGGCACAGGGTCATTAATAAATGGTCATCCCTCACAAGTCACAAGAGCTTGCACTTAGTATAGATATACAATACAGTTGCTTCCTACCGTTGAAGTCGTGGGTTTAAATCCCAGATAAGACTTTAGGTAGAGAGGTTGGTGGAATCTTACTAATCTCCAGTGCACCATTGAGCAGAGTCTTGACCAACTGTATTATTCATGCTTCTGTGAGACAACATTGGCCATACACAAAGATTGTAGACTATTGAAAATACGTAAAATAGTAAAATATGAAATATGTAACAATGCAGACACACTCAACATCCAACCATTCACTTAATTGATGACCTTTATATTTATTATGTTTTTTCAAATAGTGTTAATTTTTGGGATTACAAAAATACTTTTCTTGCTTCATTCATAAATTTGTTTAGACCTTGCTTTGAAAGCAAAATGTTAAAATAACTAAACTAATCAGATTAAATCAGATATTAAACACATAACCGATACTGGGAAGTTCTAATATTGGAGGATAGCGAGACATATCTGGTTACCCTCGCCTCTTTTTATTTGTCTGTCTGTCTGGGTGCAACACTTGAAAACTGTTCATGAGATCTGAGTCATATTTTCACAGAATGTGGGGTCTAACCATGGCTCTCTCCATCCTCCATAAAGATGGTCTGAATCTGGATTTCAAATCCAGAATTGTGTGATTTTTTGGCAATATCAGTGGCCAGGGTTTTGTGTATTCTTACACACTTTTGTTGATGATGATTCTGCACAATAAACTACAAAAATTGGCAAAGCAACTGTCTGGTTGCAGATGCCTGGTGGCCTTGAGTGCAAAACGTGGCAGATGAGGTGTCACCCTTATATGTCTGGATAATAATGGATGTTTAAAAATCTACATGTACAACAAAATATGCAGGTTTCCAATGGATTTTTTTCTGTACACCCATCGAGTTTGGATGCGTTCTTCTCCATTAATCTTGTAGATAATTAGATATTGGATGGTCTCGAATAAGATTACTCCAAATATATTTTAGTTATAATTATTATATAGTGTGTAGTGTTTAACAAATAAACAGTAAAGCTCCTTTAAATCAAACTTAATGTTCAGTTTTATTCCAATTTCAGTAGAAGTGAATATCAAGTCGTCAGATGTCATTTGTGATAAAATTAACCCTGTTACAATCGAACCAGTTAAAGTAAATATCTGTCAATTAAAAATTCATGTGAGACTTGATATGTAGAATTAACTTCCACGACTCATATGGACTAACATCCTTATTCTTGGAATATATATTTTTTCTCATTCTAGGAATATGCAAACTTTAAAGGATAAGAACTTTTGAAAATTTTACAATATATTTATGTCTAGGCATAATACATTCATGTTGATTAACATCTAAAATACTAATGCTACCTCTTTTCTACACAGATGATGTTTCTAACTTGTCAGTATTGCCTTCTGCAGTCTAAAAAATTCCCAGGAATTAAAAAGTTATTTTGAGTCTTTCTTATTGCATCAGTTATCCCTAGAAAATAGTTATTTTGTTCGAAAATTCTAAGAATGACAGAAGAAAAACATCCCTGACTTTAGATCATCCCCCTGACGTCCATTTGCAAAATTGTGAGTTAGTGGCCCACAGTTCTAACCCTTGAGCACAATGTGGAATTTTTTTAAATGTTTAAAATTTCTGCCTCTGACTGCCTCACCATGAGCATGTACAGATGAATTTCTTGCTACAGTAACTGAAGTTGTGGTCCACAGTGTATATAACGTTGTGACTTGGTTGTCTTTCGGTATAACACAGTGACATAAGGCGAGTGGAGGTACATGGCAGTTTTGCCACTGTGTTACAAGGCCGCATACAAACCTCAGTAGGTAAAGGGCAGGGGCTTCCACCCAACACTTATAATTGTAAATTGCATTGCCTGTAGTGTGAATGATGAACCAAATCATGGAAGCTATGTGGTGTCCTTGGAGTTGGTTCTGCCGCTGAGTAAAACCTCTAACCATGGGACAAATTGCCTGTAGTGTGACTAGGGCATTACCATTAGACTGTTAGTGAGTTTGAGTCCAGATCCTTAATGGATCTTTTAATTGGCATTTACCCTGTTATCTGGAAATCCTGATTAACTGGTTAAGTTGATATTTCTTTTCTTGAGATTCAACCTAGTAGGGTTTGAAGAATCAGACCACTCACCATATGATACCCCACTCCTTGCACTGACCAACACTGGATTACCACTTGATGCACTGTTAAATGTCCAGCAATTCCCAACTTCCATGTCCCAGAAACGGGTGAATTGTCTGAAAGCAGATATACACAATCCACATAAGTCTACTAAAACAAGACACTGACACAATGAATTATTTGAAAGCAGATGTACACAATCCACATAAGAATGGTAAAACAAAACAGTGACAGGGTGAATTATCTGAAAGCAGATGTACACAATCCACACGAGTATGGTAAAACAAAACAGTGACAGGGTGAGTCATCTGAAAGCAGATGTACACAATCCACACGAGTATGGTAAAACAAAACAGTGACAGGGTGAATTATCTGAAAGCAGATGTACACAATCCACACGAGTATGGTAAAACAAAACAGTGACAGGGTGAATTATCTGAAAGCAGATGTACACAATCCACACGAATATGGTAAAACAAAACAGTGACAGGGTGAGTCATCTGAAAGCAGATGTACACAATCCACATAAGTACAGGAAAACAAAACAGTGACAGGGTGAGTTATCTAAAATCAGATGTGCATAATTCCCATAAGTATGGTGAAACAAAACAGTGACATGTTGAACCATTTGAAAGCTGATGCATACAATCCCCTAAATATGGTGACAATGAAAGGGTCAATTATCTGTCGTCAGGTGTATATAAATGTAGTCCTTATTAGACTTAGTCTAGTAATCCTATCTTTCTGCACATGCAAACATATCAATAGGTTTATATGTTGGTAGTACTTTAGAGGATGTTGCTCATAAACTTTGCTGCTCATAAACTTTGCATTTCACAAATTCTTTAAGTGTTCACACATTGAACTACATATCACTTTGAAAGCCCCAAATACTGAATTCTGAAGTAGCAGATTACCATAATTACAGCAATTATGTTCACAATTTGAGCAATAATTTAAATTTGCAATCTTTTGTAACAACCCTAAAAACTGATTGTAATAATTAAATTCAAACAGAGTAAATGACAATAATTTTTAATTGCAGCTACTGTGTGTACAGAATAATAAAACAAAGATTTGGTGTTTAAAAAGATCATTTAATCAATAAAGATTTCTTGACTTACTGAGCATTGCATGAAGCTCCATCGTAGGTACACGACAGCATCATGTCTATAAGTCTGTGCCCCATTTCTGTTCTGTTTTGACTGTAAAATAAAACAATATAGCGTTTATAAGAAATGCATTTGACTTAAGAAACATAAAAGTCTTCATAGCATGAGAAAACGTCACCTTTGCAATATTATTTACAAAAGAAAGTCCCTGGCTTGTAAAGCAGTTAGGTTAACAACATATGTATTATAAACTGGCTACATATATAAAGTCATCATTTTTAAGTACATGAAATAATTATCTGCTGTGCAAAATCTACACAGAAAGCAAGTACCGAAGAACTCTGTCCTGATTCCATTAAAAAATTCTTAGACTACATCAAAAATTACCTTATTTTTTCAAATGAACTATAGTTTCTTTCTCACTATCCCACCTTATTAATGCAAAATAGGTTAAGTGAATACTGGCGAAAATGTATGTAAACATTTAGTTTTTCTTTTTCTCTTGGGGTCAAACAGGTGATGTTTAAAAAATTGCATTTCATGATTGCATAGATTTTTTGTTGTAACATATACTTAAACTACGCGTTATGAGTGACATGAGCATTTCTAATACTCTTCTGTTAATGTCCGAATTATTTAGTTATACTGAAGCGATTTGAATAAAAAGTTTGTTCGCAAAGTTTAAAATTTCAATGATGCTGTCTTACTGGGGAAGGTCTGCAAGCAGTTCCTTGAAAACAAGTTTGGTTTTGGAGAAATCATTGATAGTACTGTCTGTTATGATGCCATCATAGTCATCTACTATGTCTAAAAATAGAAAAAAATAAATGTGATGGAATACTGGATGCAAGTTGTCAATCTATAAGGTTACAGTTATTAACAGTAAACTCTTGTATACAAATTACTTTGCACTTGTCAATAACTTGCCGGTTACCTGTTGTCTACCTGGTTATAATAGTTGACTGAACCAATAAATTGTGAATAATTGTTAAACAACGATTCTTAGGATTGTTCTTAGAGATAGTTTCCAAACATTTTAAAGAGATGCTACAATTGTCCATGTGAGTGATGGATTTGTCTGAACTAACTAAAGGTGCTGTCATGCCTTACTTACCTAAGTAATTGTCCCAGGTAATGCTTCCAGAAGGTGCAAAGAAATCCTCTTTGTCTACATAGCTATCATAGTTATAATCTTCTGAAGTTTCCTGTAAAATACAACCGGAAAATTACCAGATTTATAATTGTGAATATTGTCATGGCAGAAGACAAATATATACATGTATCATCCAAGGACAGAATGATGAGCAATTGTGTATGTTCTTTTACATTTGTCATCCACCACCTGATTTGAAGAATAAGTAAATGAGTCAATTTTCACTTAAAAACTGCAAATATCAGTTAAGCTAAGTAAGTGGTGGTTCCATATTCATGGACTATCAGCACAGAATCCCCGATATCAAAGTCGGGAAGGACTGGTGAGAAAAAAAAATCCCAAAAACGTGCAAAAATGAAAATTCGTCCCTACAGGCTGTCTTGATTCTTGAATGTGTTCTTTAATGTTAGTAAAATAATAAAAGTGTAAGTTGTATTGTAAATATTAAAAATTGTAATAATTTTGAAATACTAAAAATGAAACATAATTAGGAAACACTGCATTTTTGTACCATCTAAATAGGTCTTTTCCCTATGTTCTCGTAAAATGGTGTAAAGCTTTTCTCCACAGGTATCAGAAAGTTGTAGAGCGTTTTAGAGAGTAATTGTTACTTCTATAGCTTGATAAATTTTACACAATAGTGAAATGTTCATTATCTTTGAATTTCCAGAGTCATTTATTTCATTCTCTGTGAAAGGAATGCTGGTTTTATACATGATGTTTCGCCAAATTTCATAATTGCACAATGACAATTTAAAACGCCATTTCCACACATTGATATATTACATTGTAAATTCCATGTACAAATACATCTAGCCCAGCCTATGGGCTTTATTGAAGCCCCTAGGTCAGTGAATGAAATTCGGTAAGTCTGTTCCAACATAAGGCTGGCTTTTGATTGGTATATGAAAACTGAGTCTTTGAGCTTGGAGCTTAGCCCACAGGCTTTCGTTAAAATGTTTTAATGCATAGATTAAGTGAACTGTAACTAGGATTCAACTTTTTAAACTTTAGAATCAAAGGTTGGACCTTATGCCTGCTGAGCACTAACTTATGACTTAAGGAACCATTGACCATTGCATTAACACTTATACTGGATAAAGGATACATTACTGTGATTGGGTTATTTATAAGAGTTCTACATTAATATGTTACAATCAGCCTTATATCAGGTTTAAAAGTTGTCACAGTCAGACATGGGTGTATATTTATATTTGGCAAAAATCCTCATTTATGGTGAGGAAATTGTGAAATATGGAATTAACTTTTGCCCATTAACATACAGGGAAAAACATATAATTCCACAATTTCAAGTGAATCACTTAGTGCAACTAGTGAAATATCTCTTGAACTGGGCACCTTTTCAAAATTAAGTATGTTTTAGAACTGGTCCGACAGTTTCAAAACATCTAATCACATGTGACATTCTTTCAGTCGCACTCAGTTCCAGCATGCAATTTGTATATCATATATATTTTCTGGTGAGAAAATATCTGAGTCTATAACAAAACTAGTCAAAACCTTCTCCCCTGTAACAAGATGGGTTCATATTACTAATTTCTTAGTTACTGAGCTTAAATACCCCTTGTACACCACTGACCACCCCTTGGTGCTAACTTTAAGCCCCATCCACATGCCTGTTGAATAATTACATTGGCAATTTATAAATAGGACAGTGTACAACCCTGGGTAGGAATGCTAACACTGTGAAAACTCTACTAGGTGCCGACCCAGACTTTCTTCTGGGGCGTATAGGCGCCCCAGGTGTCAGTCCTGACCCAAGGCAGTGAAATAATTTTTGCCCCACCTTAGAGGTCATTTGGTGACCAGTCTAATGGTCAGCTTATGACATCATAAGGAATTCCTGTGTACTTTACATGGTTTCTTGTGTATTTATCCCTGGTTACTGGGGCAACCTGTCAACAAATTATGTAATTGGTTTCTCACCTTTCAGTTGTTGGGTCCTTGGCTTTGTTCCTCAGTTTGAAATTTGACTTTCAGCGAGAGACATGGGAAAAATTTTTACATTTGCTATAAATTCTTTTAGTGTTTTATGATATCTTAGGCTTTTAATCTGTACATATGTAAATACATGGACGGTCCTTTAGTGTGCAACAAGTTTTTATCTATTGGAGGAAATAATGACTATATGGTGTTAAAAATCATCATGTGTACGGGACTGTGTTTGAGGCTGAACTTATTCTAACAGAATTTTTGTGGTCATCGAGTCTTCAAACAGGCTTTGTGTTTCAGGCTAAGAGGGATGGTCTAACCTATATTTTGCATTATTTTTGCGCAAGCTTGTAGCCATTCAGCTGAAATTGAAGCCTATTTAATTTTGTTGACTGCTTTTTGTTTTGTTGCGCCTTAGAGTCCTCTTGTTTGGGGAGATTAAGCGCTATAAAAGTCCAATTAGAATTAGAATTAGAATTATTTCCTGACTTGCCGACCACTAAGAATTCTGAGTTCCTTGTGTATTTTCAGTGAACTTTGACTGAGATATAGGGCACGGAAATGCCTAATAAAAAGTATTGTAAAAAATGTGACACAAAACATGTACCGCCAACAGGGAGAAACTGTAAAATCACAGCTGAGGAGGCAGAAGTGGACAATGTGACTGTGAATGAACTGCCGTATCCAGTGAGGTTGATGGTGTAACCTACAACGGACAGCAGGTCCAGCTTCAGATTCTGCAGCAACTGGAGAGAGTAATGAAGAGGTTAGACAAGGTAGAAGACAAAATGACTGCAGCATCACCAACGTCCCCTCAGAAGTTAAGTACATCAAAGTTAAGTACTTCCAGTGTTGTTTCTTCTGTCAAAAATGTAAAAAGTAAAAGAAGTCATGTGTATATACTGATTCGTCCTCTGATAGTGACACACCCAGTCTTGATGTATTGAAATCCCCCCAACTTCAAAAACGTGTTGACAGACGAATTAGGGAGCTAACACATAGTTCACACTGCTCAGGTACGGATTCATGTGGGAGATTAAAATCAAAAAGGGGGGTGGCGTGGATGTTACTGTGAAGACCAAGGTAGCTTGGCCTCATGAGACCATTTTGGGGGGGGCGAGTAGACAGCGCATTAACTATGACCAATTATCCCTGACCCAATGGGTCCACGGTTTCTGCAAAAACATCCAAGATGAACCTTCGGTTAGTCGCAGAGATGCCATGGTAGCCTACATGGGGGACCTCATGGAGGATGCCTCAGATTTTAGCTGGCAGGGGGCTAAGGCAGATCATGCCGTCTTACTCTGCGAGATGGAGCGAGGAAAGGTAGATTGGGGCGATCAGGACCGTATTGACCGTATACGCAGGGTGTATGCTCAAAAACATGTGGTATCCGGAAAACAAAATTGGGCTAAAGCAAGTGAAACTGGTAGAAAACCATGGTTTTGTAAAAATTTTCAATCTGGTATCTGTGGCTTTCAAAAAGATCACGAGTCCAATGGTAAACTCCATAGGCATATCTGTGCACAATGCTTGTCAACAGGTAAACAGCTAGGTCATGCTGAAAAGGACTGTATCCACAAAAAGAAAGCGTCAAAAAACGACGTGGGGGCTGCCAGTCACTAGGACTGGTCAGCCAGAAAAATTTGTCGCATCAGATCATGAAACAGGCAAGTGTAGAGGTTTCTAAAGTACAAAATGTCAAGTCTGAAAATATTGTCAGACATGGTAGTAAAGAAAGTTGTGTATTTTTTTACAGTAATGACGTTGTTACCCCTGTGGAGGGGCCCAGCAGAATGACTCCTACTTCCTCTTGCTATAAAACAAGGTTGTTTTACAATTCGAATGTCAAACCAAGTGATGTTGAAGCTATCTTGGCAAACAGAGGTAGAAAAAACAAAAAATTAATTGACAAAAGAGTCGTAAAATCTATGATTTTTAGAGGGGTTGGTTCTGCCGGGTCCAGCAATGTTATGCAATACCAATGTAAAGAAAGTCAAGACAATGATTGTAAAAATGTTCAAATCACTGATTGTGTTTTTACTAAGGGTCATGATCTGCATGGTAGTGACAATTGTAACAACAACCCTGTGCAGCATTCCATGTTCACACAGGGGGGGGAAGGGAGTCGACCAGTAAGGGCGTCATCTTGTGTCACTGAGAACGCTGTTTCTACACAGTCTGCCACCCCTATTCCACCACAAGAATCTGAATATGATTCAAAACATGTCAGCATTGAAGACAAATTCATTAGTTCAATACTAATTCCTAGTACAAAGAAAAGCAATGAACACAATTCAGCCCTTTTCAGAAAGTGGCAATCCCAGTCTGACTTCCCATTTGGCTACATCCCCATTGAGGAACAGGTAATGCCCACCACCAATGTAGTTAACCATTCAGATGGCTTTTCTCCTTTTAGTGCCCATGCTCTCGTCAAAGCCACTGGAAAACCTAATTACATGGAAGCCAGGCTCCCTGTCCCTTCTCAGCTAAATGTGGATATTTGGAAGTCATTACTCACTGAATATTGGGACCAGCAATTACTTCAGCTTTTGGAATTTGGCTTCCCTCTGGATTTTAATAGAAACTGTCCTCTAAGGTGTGACAACAAAAATCATAGTTCAGCTATTGAATATCCAAATGATGTGGAAGCCTACATCAAAGAAGAAACTGAACATAAAGCAATACTGGGCCCCTTCACTAAAAATCCTATTCCAAAGGGCCACTGTTCACCCTTTATGACAAGAAGCAAGCCAAATTCTGACAGGCGTTGAGTCATCGTCGATTTGAGTTGGCCCATAGGTGAATCTGTTAATGCAGGTATTGACAAAAATATGTATCTGGGAAGCCAGTTTGACTTAAACTTCCCTTCGGTTGATCATATCACTGAGGAAGCCAAGCGTGTTGGCAGGGGTGCGTTGCTTTACAAGGTTGACGTCAGTCGCGCGTTCCGTCACGTCAAGGTGGATCCTGGTGATTATGACCTTCTGGGCCTTCAGTGGAACGGAACGTACGTGGATACGTGTCTTCCGTTCGGGACGCGTCATGGAAGCCAGATTTTTCAATGTATAAGTGACGCAGTGCGTTATATGATGCGTCAGGAAGGCTTTTGTATCATCGATTATATTGATGACTACGTTGGAGTGGGCGTCCCGAGTGTCGCGCATGCGTCATATCACTCCCTACTGAATCTCATGGGACGTCTGGGTCTATTGGTCAGCCAGAAGAAGCTGGTTCCTCCAAGTACTCGAGCTACTTGTCTGGGAGTACTTATTGACACTGACGCAGGTACTATCTCCATACCTCCTGAGAAATTACTTCAAATCAATGAAACAGTCCAGCAATGGCTCACTAAGCGTTCTTGTACAAAGCGTCAACTCCAGTCCCTTCTTGGGTTACTGCTTTACATCCATAAATGCGTCAAGCCTGCTCGGGTCTTCCTAAATCCATGTTGGAACTCCTCAGAGGTGCCCATGGTAGTAAGTTCATCAGCCTTACGTCAGATTTTTGACGCGACCTTCAGTGGTTCGCAAAGTTCCTACAATCCTACAATGGCGTCAATTATTATGATCACAGAAAATATTATGATCCACGTCATTGAGCTGGACGCGTGTCTTACTGGCCTAGGTGGTTGTGTGGGGAGGTTTGTATACCATCTCCCACTGGAAAAAGGTTATAAGCAATGTGGCCTAGTACAACTTGAAATGGTTAACATACTTTTGGCCATGAGGCTATTTTGGCGCCTCTGGTCCACCAAAAAGATCTTGGTTAGATGTGATAATCATGCTGTAGTTACTGTACTCAGATCTGGAAAAGCCAGAGACCCCTTCCTGGCTGCATGTGCTAGGAATATCTGGTATTGTGCTGCCACCTATGACATAGATGTCAGTTTCACCCATATTCCAGGTACTGAAAATAAGGTAGCAGATTTGCTATCCAGGTGGAAGGGAAGCACCCAGGATTGGGACCACCTTCTACACTGGGTCCCCCACCCTTGGTGGGTAAGTGTGAACGAGGACATGCTGTCCTTCTATCCTGACCTGTAGGTACTGACTCTCTCCCCCCCCTTGCATTGTGCATTCATGAACTTGCGTGTCATCCTTTACGTAACCCCATGTGTTGTAATTAAATATTTTTAAGGGTATGGTGCCCCTGTGGGGCAACTTTAGCATAGTTTGTTTATTTTGTGTCAGTTTTTCTGTATTTCAATATATCCCCGCAGCAGGTGCCCACATGTTTATGGTAATAAGCTTAAAGATACTATACTTTGTTGTAGGCACACAGAAATATAGTTCACTGACTGGGAAGGCTTCTTCAAGGCTACATCAAGCCTTCAGGCCTAAGACAAGCAGAGCCTACTCTGCAATGTTCAAAGTGTTTGTGGCTTTCTGTGTCCTCATGAAAGTTTCCTTGCATCACCTGTCTGTGGAAATTCTTCTGGCATTTCTGGAGTGCTTGCTGACCAATGGTGTGTCAGTTGTTGTGCTATGTAATTATCTTTCGGCCATAAAGGCCCAATGTATCATGTATGATTTGCAATATAATGTATGTAACAGTGTAAAAATAAAGTATTTTATAAAATCTGTAAAAATTTCCAGACCTCTGTGTCTGAAACCACACAATGTGATGGATCTGAAAATCTTGCGAGCTTTGATCACAAAAACGGCTAACATCAAGCATCACATGGTGATAAAAGCCATAATACTGGTAGGTTTCTTTGGCTTCCTTCAACTTTCTAACATGGCCCCACATTCCAGAATTTCATTTGACCCCTCACGTCATTTAACTGGTTCAGATGTGTTTTTTACTCAGGATTATGTTAAAATACTACTAAAATGGTCAAAAACTTTGCAAACCAGGGACAAGGCCCATGTCATTACCCTCCCTAGGTTGAAAGATAAACTCATTTGTCCAAGGAATGCTCTGAAATGCTTGTTCAAGTTGTATCCCATGTTACCTTCCACTTCCTTATTTCAAATTCACACTTCCAAAGGTTGGGCCCCCCTAATTGATTCTATAGTAAGAAAATCACTGTCTGCCTTAAATGTAGCCTTGGGTTTGAACCCTCACCATTTCACCTTTCATAACTTACGTCGGTCCGGTGCGACCTTTGCATTTAATGCTCATGTCCCCATACAGGACATAAAGAGACATGGAACTTGGAGCTCTGAATGCGTCTGGACATACATTCAAAGTGATCATGCTTCTGGGGAAAAGCTTGCAAAGTCCCTTGCCTCTACTATTGATGTATAAATGCCTATAGTGCTACTACGTTCCCTAGGGTTGGGCTTGGTGGCTTTGATATGCTTTACACTAAATTGTACACCACTCTTTCCTCTATGGTGAACCTGGGGGTTTCCTCTTGTGTGGCAGTCCCCTCCTCCATCTCTTGGATTATCAACTTAAGCCTGACAGGCGTGGGGTTCAAACCCCTTGGGGGCTACTATTCAAAATTGTGGGAGGTCTCTGGTTGACACTGCCTCACCTTAGCTTTCCTCCATTGGGATAGTTTTACATTATATTTTATTACATTTTATTCTTATAGTAATTCTTATACTCCAGTATTTGCATGTTTTTGGAACTGTAATAGACTCTAATTTGAGACTGGAGTTTTTGACTACATATATAGTTATTTTCTTGCATTCTAGTCATTGCTTATGAACTTTACAGAACTGTAATTTACTGACTAGAAGCTTAACTTGTATTTACTTAAAATGATCTTATGTGTAACTTTTATCAAGTTGTAAATAATTTTTAGTGTAATTATGTATATTATTAATAAATTACCTAGTACCCGCAACTGAGTGTCTTACTGTCTTGGGGAGTGGGGACTGTCTTCTGGGGCGTATAGGCGCCCCAGGTGTCAGTCCTGACCCAAGGCAGTGAAATAATTTTTGCCCCACCTTAGAGGTCATTTGGTGACCAGTCTAATGGTCAGCTTATGACATCATAAGGAATTCCTGTGTACTTTACATGGTTTCTTGTGTATTTATCCCTGGTTACTGGGGCAACCTGTCAACAAATTATGTAATTGGTTTCTCACCTTTCAGTTGTTGGGTCCTTGGCTTTGTTCCTCAGTTTGAAATTTGACTTTCAGCGAGAGACATGGGAAAAAATTTTACATTCCCTCCCTCCCTCCCTCTAGATTTTCCCATTTATTTCAGTTTCTTACAACATTAGCTGTGTGGCTTTGATATGCTTTACACTAAATTGTACACCACTCTTTCCTCTATTGTGAACCTGGGGGTTTCATCTTGTGTGGCAGTCCCCTCCTCCATCTCTTGGATTATCAACTTAAGCCTGACAGGCCTGGGGTTCAAACCCCTTGGGGGCTACTATTCAAAATTGTGGGGGGTCTCTGGTTGACACTGCCTCACCTTAGAATCTGCATGTCGTGTCTTAGAAACCCGCTAGTTTGGTGATTAAGCACTTGGATACCTAATACCTAACATGGGTATGCTATTTGATTTCCAGGCATCATTTTTTGGGTTCATAGCCTGACCTATAGTTACTCGTTGATGATTTTCACTGTAGAATCTTGACCTGCTGGCATTTACTGTGTTCTTACATTAGTCCAGTCAAAATAGGATTTGACCCCAAACAAATTGCAACATTACCACCATTGCCTCTCAAACAGTTCCACTTTCAAGGGAAAAAAAGTTTACAAATTTTATATGGTGGAACTTGGTCTAACTTGAATAAATTCAATACGGCTGCCATACGGCTAAATGACATTGAAGAAAAGGCTGAACAGTGAAACAAAACTAAGAAAGTGGCAAAAATTTACAATAAATATACAAAACAGTGTTGTTTACTATCAACAGGGCTCAGTTGTATCTAATCTAATCTACTGCTTTGCAAGCGCAATATCTTCCCCACAAAGGAGAACTCAGTGCGTTAATTAAACAAAATTATTATCATAGAGAGAGTTGAAGGGTGTTCAGGGTCGGTAATCCAGGAGTGTGGGTGTGACAAGGTAGGAAGAAAACTAAGTTTTGAGGTGTTTTTGAGGTGTTTTTTCCTAAAAGATGCAACAGAGGGACTGTTTCTTACATGAAAGGGAGTTCCAAAGGACTGGGGCATAGTGACTGAAGAAATTAGAAAAGTGTTTGATTGATTTGTGAACTCTATGATCGAAAGTGGGGGTTTGAAGGAACTTGAGTTGGGGGTACTTCACCTTGTATTTCTGGAAGAGGTATAGGGGTGGATTAATTCTCTTAGGTAAACTGGTTGACCTTGGTTGAGAATTTTGTATGTAATAAGGCCAGTTTTAAATTGTACCCTGTATCTGACTGGTAGCCAATGGAGCCATGGTGGTTCCAGACACACCTCCCACCTCTTATTCCACCTAATACTTGACAGGGGTATGCTACTTGCTTTCCAGTCCTCATGTTTTGGTTTCAAAGCTTGAACCATAGTTACTTGTTGATGATTTTTAGTGAAGAATCTTGACCTTCTAGCATCTACCGTGTTATAGCATCTACCATGTTCACACATCCCCTTAACTACACATTGCAATATGAACTGTACAACTTGTAACATTGAACTCAAATCAAACATGTCAATTTGAAATATTCATCATATTCACTGACTCGTACTGTAAGAAGCAGTGTAGAACATACCCGTTTTTTCCTCTTTCCCGAAGTATTCGTACTGGGTTCATATGAGCCATAGTTATTGGATGGCTCTATTGCAGCCAGAAATGTAGACAGTCTCTCTGAGCCATAAGTCTCCACCTGGCTTGTTCTACAGCAGTATTACAATGTACTGGTTAGGGTTTGGTTTAATGTAAAACAACAATATCAAAATGTGCTAGTTAAGTTTCTTTTGATATGAAACAGCTGTACCAAAATGTACTAGATATGGTTGATATTGATACCAAGTATCAATTGTCAAAATGCACTGGCTAGTGTTTTTCATTGATAGAAGATAGATATCAGCATGTATTTGCTTGGATTGGTATTGATACAATGAAGAAGTACCAAAATATGCTAGTTTTACTCCACATTCAAATGCAAAAAAGCATTACCATAGAGCAATGCTTAATTTTGTTTTTGAAAGTACACCACAACATCTCAATATACCAAATGCTATTGAAATGTAAATAACTATCAAAATGCATTCTAATTTTAACTGGACTTTTAAAGCGCTTAGTCTCCTTTTAACAAGAGGATTATAAGGCATAACATAACCCAGTCAACCAATATCAGTATACAGAGATAGAAAAAGGTCGACTTTGGTTATTATTTTGAGATGATATTGAAAAAGCTAACACCATCAAAAGGCACTTTCGATCAAGATTATATCAAACATTTTTCTTCCAATATTGGATCAAACTTTGAGAACTGGTACATGGCAAGATATAAAAAATGCATATGACTTGTCCCTGTCACCTTAGTTGTTGAAAAGGATACCTTTTTAAAGCTTAACCTTTGAACCTGCCTCCTCAGTACCTGATGGGGTTGATGTTACAGAAGGTGACACTGGGGAAGACGACCTTCTCAAACACCACCTCAACATTGGAAGACGTCTCATACTGGGCAAAAGTGTAGATGAGGTAGAAAGCATGAAGGATGAAGAGAATTGTGGCCACAACCAAAACAACGATCCATATGACACGGGCAAATAACCTGCAAAATAATGGAATCTAATCACAGTTACATAGCACTTAATCTCTCAAACCAGTAGGTACAAAGACACATAAAACAGATTATTGGCAACCACCAACACAACAGTCCACATCATACTGTTAAACAACCTGCAAAAGAATGGAATGTAATCAGAATTACATAGCATTTAATCTCTGAACTAGTAGATACAAAGTCACATAAAATAGAATAGTGGCTACCACCAACACATTAAAATCCATATCACATGGGCAAGTAACCTGCAAAAGAGTGTAATGTAATCAGAGTTATGGGGCACTTAATAGCTCGGTCAGTATTAATTAAGATACATATAATTATCACTTTTCAAAATTGAGTTTGTTATTTTAGACGTAATAATAAGACACATAAAGTATGTAACTTAACATTTTTTAAAATTTCAACAACTGTCTTCCTAGGCATTTATCACAGGTTTGTTTACAAGATTATCCCCTACTTAAGGCACTAATAACGAAAAGTAATGGTGTGCTGAGAATGTATTTGTGCATTGTTTGTTTCTTTTGCATCTAATTTTAGTAATAGTGAAACATAATATTTGTCTGGCTAAAAAGGTTTGCAATTGACATATTTGGTATGGTAAGATCCAAAATATACATGGAATTAATTTTGCCCTCAAAGACCCAGGAATAAGACTGATTCATAACACTGATGTAGTTCATTTGGTTAATTCTGCTTAATCAGGATCAAATTACACTACCCAAAACCAGGTTTACAAAGGCTTGCCATGAGCCATTATATATATACATCTGTCAATGCATTTTGGGGGCTTATAAAATAAGACATGACATATGGTGACATGTTTTCTATGCAGAGTTTAATAAATAGGGCCAATCAAAGTAAAATAATTGGAAATACCGCGATTCATGAGATGACCTTGTGGTATACAATTTACCACAAAACTAATCTCTAATGAAGAAACCCTTTCAATCCTCACTTCTTTCTGAATGTAGATGAATTTACATTAAATTTATTTTCATGGCATTTCAACGTAATCTGTGTTATTCACTTGTTTGTGAATAAGGAGTAACAAGCTACCTGATGAGAAAACTTGTTTGTGCTTGTTTATGGAGGTGTTCCACTGGAACCGACCCGACAACAGACTCTATGACTCTAGGGTCGGTTTGAAAAGTCAGGGACTATGAACTAAAACCCAGAAAAAAACATGCAAAAAATTTGTGTCATTTGCTCCTCCCCAATGGGACAGAGTGCATCCCAGCTTGTCTGTATCTACCTCCAGACCTGACTTGGGGTCACGATGTTTTTCTCCATGGGAAACTATCAGGACAAGCTGTAAACCCCTAACCGACAATAATGGACAAGTTATCCCAATCAACCCTGACCGGACTGATTAATTTCTGGAGTCGGGATCGCAAGTCAGGATCAAACAAACACTATATAAACCCATTCTGTCTGCTGTAACTCATCATTTATCAATGCAAAGATGCCAGTTACACATCATAGAGACTTTCTACAGAAGCTTAGGGTCATGTTGGTTTTTACTGAGTTAAATATTTTGATTTTCATTCTGCTTTGGAGACAGAAAAGGACTCAGCAGAACCCAGGACCAGGACTTGCCATACAGCCAGCACCCTCACCACAGTCCCCACCACCATCATGGAGAAGAAGAAAGTCACAAAATTCCTGTGTCATGCCCTGCATCCTTCAAAGACAAGGAAAATGATGTTATAGGAACCTCCTGTTCGACTTCATACAGTCAGATTTATCAGGTTACCAGAATTTTGTCAGAATGCCAACTACAGTTTTTGACCTCATTCAAGAATGCATCCACTACTACATCAAGAAGGAAGTCATCAATTTCAGGAAGACCTTAGAAGTTGGATTTGAACTGGCAATAACACTGAGACACCTGGCAACAGGAGAAAATTACATGTCCTTACAGTATTGTGGTGAAATCCGGTGTTTCGGCGCCGATGTTTACTATCCACTTCTTTCCCATAATTAGGTCAGGGGTCAAGGACATAGAAGTGAGTTTGTCTGGCCTTTTCAAATATAGCGTCAGTCTAGCTCTAACAGCCAATGTGCATGGTCACAAATATAAAGTAAAATAGTTGCTAGCCTTTGCTGCTGATCTAGCAGTACAGGTTCATAATATAATCTGTATATAAATATAAAGTATATATAATTAGTTGTCAAGTGTTGCTGTGAGGTGAAAGCCAAGTGACAGCGGACACAATATTCTTGGTGAGTTTATACTTTATTGGTACCAGAAGTGTGTGAAAAGCTCACATTTCTGTTACTTGGTGCCAATAATTACATTTATATTCAATTTTACTGTATGTTGAGAGTTTATACACTGTTTTTTGGCTAATTTGAGTAGAAATTCACGGCAATTTCGAGCGTGTGATTAACGCAAAATCGCCGACTTTTGAACGTGAATTTGCCGATTTTTATGCAGTAGAGCAAGTGATGTAAATTCGCCAGTGGATGTAAATTCGCCACTTTTTGGTTTTTGTGAATTTTACAGCACAAATATGGAAAACATGTCATAATTATGTTGCATATACATAGAAAAAATACTTATTTATTGCCCTGCAAGATTTCATAGTCCAACATTTTATATTTTCACAGTATTAAGTATATTTTTGAATAATACTTTTTTACAAATGACTTTAGAGAGTGTAAATTATGCAATTTTTAACAAATACCAACCAACATTTTAACCTTCTCTAGGAGAAACGTTTGAAAATTTACATCTATGTTAATAATAATTTTTGGCTAGAAAAGATGTAAAATAATTATTTAGCTTAAATTTTTGACAGTTTGGTAGGTATTATGCTTGAAAAACAGTATTTTCAAACAACGGCGAATTTAGATCCATTTTCATAAATAATTGATATTTTTGTATGATATTAATAACAGCTCTCTTAGTGAACCTATGTCCAAGTGAGATAATTTATTTTTCCAGGTTTGGATAATGCAGGGATGGGCCATAATTATTAAAACAAAAAATTGAAAAAAAAAATTTGTGATTTTATGTAGCAGAACAAAAAGTGCCAAAAAACTGGCGAATTTACATCACTCACTCTAAATTCACTTGTATTTGCTTCCAAATTGCTGTAAATGAAATAATAATCAGTTATTGTCCATATATTTGTTGTTTTAACTGATTTTTGAGGCAAATTACTGGTACATACAGTGTATAAGGCTTCGACGAATTGAATTTGCTTGTGTAATGTTGGTCCACTGTTGTCAGAATTAGTGGATAATTTATATATTGTGATTACAAAAGTGCAATAATTCTAAATTTAAAATATATTGGAGCCGTATTGAATTTTTCTTGGTGAATAATATTTTATATTCGCTACGGGAGTGTTGAAATGCATTGCCATTGAATTTTGATTGGTGAATGATATTTTATTCACTGCAGTAGTATTATGTTTTGAAATTGGAATACACCAATGAATATTTAAAATCCAGTGTGTATTTTTTGTTGAAATTGAAATATACTGGTGAATATTTCATAGTGTATTAATTTGAATTTTGATACATATTTAATGCACTAAATTTTGACACTTACGCCAGTGAATGATATTGATGAAATTCAATTTTTCATTGTATTTATGCATTGAAATTTGACGGTGACGCCAGCGAGGGTTACCGGTGAAGTTTCATTTTCATTGAATTAATGCACTGAAAATTGATGGTAGCGACAGTAAACAATGCTGTTGTAAATGTACATGCTTTGACGCCAGTATATAATATTGTTGAACATAAATTATCTGGATTACATTTGTAATTTCTATAGTTGACTTTTCGCCAGTTTATAGTATAATTTGGTGAAACTTGATATAGTCTTGAGATATTTGGAATTTTGCCAAATTTATGTGTTGAAGTAAAATAATATCTATCAGTGAAAGTATAAGTTGCAAATTCTACTGAATTAATTTGAAAAGTTAATAGATTTACATTGAATTAAAGTAACTTAGTAGAATATAATTTAAACTTTTTGAAAACTTATTACTTTGATATTTTGTATGTATTACTAACCTAGTTAGAATCGTACATGCTTTTGAATAATTAAGCCAAAATCAAAATTCTGATTTAAATTTATTTTAAATTGTTTGATTTGATTTTGTTATTTAAGTTTGTAGTCAAGTTGTTCAGCGATTTCAGATCATCTGTTCAACAAAATACAGTATTTCTCTTACAGGTACTTGTGAATTAGTATTGAGAGTTTATTTCATCAAAATTTATTTACTTCTACAATATATTTGATATAGTGAATAATATTACTTTTAGATATTAATGAATTGATAGTGCATGTTGCATCTTGGAAAAAATATTAGGAAAATTCCAGACATATTTTCAGATATTTGCATGAAAATTAATTTTTGAATTACAGTTTAAGTACATTCAAATTTAGTACATATTAGCTATTTCAACAATTAGCAATTATACATTTTGATCTAAATCTGAAATTTTTTATTGTTGCGTTTCAATAGACAAAATGGCTGCCAAGCCATTACACATTGAACATGCCAGTAGGGAAGACTTATTACAAGTCCCAGGTATTGGTGTGGAAAGGGTTAAGGTAATATTAGCCCGTAGAAAAGCATTAGGTGGAACCATGACCGAATTGGAATTTCTGGAACTTGGTTTTCCATCAAGTTGTACTCAGAAAATTTTGGATGAAAATTACATTCAATTTTCTGAACAAGTTGTAGGTTTGGATAAATCAAGTCCGTTATCGGCACAGTCTAGCGCCGATTTTGGATACCAGACTGATACAGTTAATACTGTATCGCACGGAAAGACTGAATTTGATATTTGCGACGCTAAATCGACCTTGTTGCAATCAGATGGAACTGATACAAAACCTACCGCGTTTCACGACGAAAAACCCGTCGGAGCACCCAATGAACTCGTAACGGTTAGTACTTTGCTTGTTTTTGAAAGTCGTATTATTAAGGAATTTAGATTAGTAACTTCATCGCTTTCAGATAAGATCGATGGTATGAAATCGAGTCTCGATGAAGTCAAATCAACAGTTACGACTTTAGAAGATGCGCAAAAAACAACTCAATCAGACTTAGAACAATTGCGAAAACATGTAACTGATGAGATTCCGAAACAACAGGAAAAATATGAACAAAATGTTGACAGGGTGGAAAGTAGTATGAATGTGTTAAAGAGAGATGTTTGCGATTTACGTTCGGAAGTATCGCAGGCTAAGGATTCAGCAGACACTGCGCTTGAAAATTGCAAATCTGACTTCAATGTCAAAATTCAAGGTGTCAATAACACCATTAGCGATATCAAATCCAGTGTTGCTGAAAATCGAGCTGAAATTGAAGACCATAAAAACAAAGTTGAAAATGACATGGTCACGGTTAAAACCATGGTTCGAGAACAAACCAGCAAAGTGAACCAAAGCATCGATAAAGTTAGATCTGATACTTACCAACACAGCACTGAATCATTGATCAATTTTAGTAATTGTCAACAACAGGTCAGTGCATGTGGAGAAGAAATTGCGCTTATTCGCGAAAATTTCAAATCCAGCCAACGTAGTATTCGAGGCGATGTCACAAAGGTGTCTGACAGTGTCGCTCAACTCCGTGTCAGAGTGCCACGAGAGTTGACAGTCGTCCATAAGAGGATAGACGAGACGTGCCAGCCCATGCAGGGTGACATCGTACAACTTAAACAACAAGTTGGAACCATGACTTGCAGTGTTGGAAGTTTGCAGTCTGAAGGACACAGTCATCAGGAACAGCTGGAAACATTAGCTTCTGATGTTCGACAGTTGAAGACTGCAATGACCCAACCTGCACAATCTGCTCAGACTGAAGAGAAGGAACAAGTTTGCCAAGTACTTGATGCATCTGTGCACGAAATCTCTGAACTAAAGTCTGAGAAGGAGTCATTCCTTGTCAGGTATTTCAGGGAAGATGAAGAGCAAAACAGACGCATCAGGGACATGCAGGAAGAAGGAGATCATCTCTTAGTCAAGGCTCAGGCCATGAAGGAGCAGAATCTGTCTTTCATGAACGACTACTTCAAAAGCCGTTCTGGAATTCTTAAAAGAAGAATAGAAGACAGTATCAATAGCATGAAATGTAATTTCGATGAGGATTACATTATTCCTTCAGGTTGGGAAAAAGACCTGGAGTGGACAGGATTAGATCTGTTGGAACCACATAGTTTGAAGGTGCCCAACACCGAAACTTATTGCAAGGAACCAGCTGTAACGGCCATGGGTTCTAACTGCAGGGATTCAGTGATCAACAAATCTGAACCTAAAGTTCTGCAGTTCACTTTCCAAAAAGATTGCAGGTCATCAACACCTGTTCAATCTAACCGGTACAGAGCATTAGATAATATCACTCACACTATAAACTCCAAAACATTGGATGGTCGTTATATTGGGGGTAAAGGTGTAAACCAGCAGACACCAACCCAATACAAATCAAGGCCGAAACAGTACCAGGTGAAGTATCATTCACCTAGGATCCCTAACAGAAATGTGGAGTCTGATGACTGTAGGAGTGATCAATCTAGTGATCAGGAACGAGTGTACATCTCGCAGGGCCCATCAGAATCTGATGAACGGGTCTCATTTTCTGGAAGAAGGCCGGTACACAGAAGTAGGAATTTGAGGTTGCCAAAGGTGTCTTTTGATGGAACTTACTGGCGAGGTTTTGTCAGTCAATTCGAAGCTTATGCAAGAAGAATGCAATGGACAGAGCTCGATAAAGTTGACGCTTTCGCCATGTGTCTCAGAAAAGAAGCGGCAGAATACTTTAGTGTTCTCCCAGAGATAGTCAAAGACACTTTTGATGGCATAAAACTGAAATTTGAGCAGTTCTTTGAAAGAAATGATTCTCCCTCAACCATAAGATGGGAGATTCTTTCAACCGAACAACGTGAGGATGAAACTCTGGAGAAGTATCTTGCTCGCTTGCAAAAGTTGATCTTGAGTGCCTATCCAGATTCCAAACAGATGGAATTGCATAGTTCCTTATTTATTGAGGCATTCCTGAAAGGTTGTCGTGACAAAGCCGCCGCTGTTGCAGCAGGTGTGAAACGTCCTTCAACTTTGGAAGAAGCTTACAGTTGTGTTAAGACTGAACAGCAAGTGAAGAAAGCTATTCTGGGAAAGAAAGGCTCTGTCAGGAAAGTCAAGCCTTTGCAACCAATGGTTTACAGCGACTCTGACGTTTCAGAAACTAGTTCAGTTGATGAACCATCAGTGAGAACCTTCACTGCTAAAAGGAAGGTCAATGAGAAGCCTAGGGTGTCAACCACCACAGCCTCAGAAACCGAAATCAAAGACCTAACCAAGTCTGTCACACAACTCATAGAAGTCATGTCCAAGCAGCAGACCCCTCAGAGGAGTGGTCCATATTCCCCAAGCAGGAACCCCGGATGTTATGAATGTGGGGATCCAGGCCACTTTGTACGTGATTGTCCCAGAAGGAAGCGTTTCTCATCACCAGGGAGTCCCAGATCCAACTATACTCCCAGGTGGCAGACTTCCCAAAAGCAGGACTATGAACGATCCTATAATATGGATTGGCGTTATAGAGAGGATCAAAGGGACAAAGATAGTCCAAATTCCAGATCCAGACAACCTAGGGGAATGGGGAGACAGGAGCACACATCCGATGAGTCTCCTAGGAGATCCCCTGGATCAAATTATAAAAATGCCAGAAGTCCACCACCACCAAGAAATGTGGCAGGTGGGAAACAACAAGTCCATTTTACGCCTTTAAACTACTGAGAAGGGGTGATCGTGAAGTCACTGCTTTACCCCTGCATGAGTGTAGAAGTGGACAGTCGTATATATGTCAACAGCTGCAAAAAACAAATTATAATAATTTGTGTGCCTTAATTCCATGTACAGTTGATGGTGTTCGCACCACAGCTTTATTGGATACAGGTGCCGATGTTTGCTTAATGAGCTTTGATGTGTATGAAAAATTACCCAACAAACCTCTCCTAACTAAAAAATACAAGTTATCTGGAATAAGTGATAGCATGGATTTGTATGGCTGGTTGATAGAAGATGTGCCAATCTCTTTCAATAGTCAGCCTTCCATGAAATGGAAGATGTTGGTGGCAGCAATTAAAGACCCTATAATTATTGGAATAGATTTTCTGTGCAACTTTGGCGCAGTTTTGAATTTCAATAAATACACGTTCACTCTCAATAAAGTTGAACAAGATATGACACATTTAAAAACACCAGATGGTGATGAATTTAACACTCATAAGATCATTCTTGATCAGAAAATTCATATCCCATCAAATACTGTGTTAAGAATAATGGTTAAAAGTGAAATGCCATTGAACACAGACATGGTTGTTATATCAAGTGGTTCTAATAAAGGAGCTTTATTGCCCAATCTTCTGGTGAGAACCGCTGAATCCGTACCAATTCAGTTAGTAAATGACACTGACAGAAACATAGTTCTTCGTCAAGGTCATGTGTTAGGATATGCGATTCCTCCAGATGCAATATTGGATGATGAAACAATTCACATTCAAAAACTGGAAAGTCATCAACAACTCCCAGAGCACCTGCAAGGATTATTAGAGAGGTCAATGAAAGGGTTAGGCAAAGATAAGGCGAATCGGGTCAAAGATTTGCTTATCCAATACCAAGATATTTTCTCAAAAGGGGGCCATGATCTTGGTTGCTTCACTGAAATTAAGCATGTCATAGATACTGGAGAGGAGAGGCCGGTCAAGCAGCCAATGCGACGGACTCCATTAGGGTTCGAAAATGAGGAAGAGGAAAACCTCAAACTCATGTTGGATACAGGAGTCATTGCTGAGTCATCCTCAGATTGGGCCTCTGCTCCGGTTTTAGTTAGGAAAAAAGATGGCACCGTAAGATACTGTATTGATTACAGGTGTCTCAATTCCAAAACTAAAAAAGATTTGTTTCCATTACCATCTATCTCTCAATGCATGGATCAACTCTCTGGAAACCAGTATTTTTCAACGTTGGATATGGCCAGCGGATACTGGCAAATCGAAATAGACGAAAAAGATAGGCATAAAACCGCATTTATTACAAAGTTTGGGTTATTCGAACATAAGCGAATGGCTTTTGGACTTTGTAATGCGCCTGCAACATTTCAGAGAGTAATTCAGTTTGTGTTGCGTGGGTTAACTTGGGATAAGGTACTCGCTTATAGTGATGATGTAATTATTCTTGGGAAAAACTTTGAAGATCATCTAAAAAACCTCCAATTAACCTTTGGGAGATTTAGGAAACATAACCTTAAGTTAAAACCGAAAAAGTGTAGTTTGTTTCATACACAAACTTTATTTCTCGGTAGAGTCGTTAGTTCTGATGGAGTATCAGTAAATCTGGAAAGTGTGCAGCGTGTGAAATCATGGCCTGTACCGAAATCGGTAAAAGAAGTTGAACAATTCTTAGGTTTTGTGAACTACCATCGGGAACACATACAAGATTTTGCTAAACTAACGTCCGTGTTATATAAGTTAACCGGTAGTCGTGCAACTTTCTACTGGGGTGAACCGGAACAAGAAGCTTTCGATCAGCTGAAAGAGAAAATGATCTCTGCACCGATATTAGGTTATCCAAATTCGGAAGATACCTTTGTTTTAGATACCGATGCTTCAAATTATTCTATTGGAGCAGTGCTATCACAAATTCAAGATGGACACGAACGAGTTATCTGTTATGGTAGCTATGTCTTAACCCCGGAACAACGGAAATATTGTGTTACCCGGAAGGAATTATTAGCCGTAGTTAGGTTCACAAGACAGTTCAGGCATTACCTTTTAGGTAGGAACTTTTTGTTAAGAACTGATCACAACAGTCTAACTTGGCTGCTCAGATTCAAATATATCGAGGGACAGTTAGCCCGTTGGTTAGAAGAACTCAGTCAGTTCGATATGACTGTAGTACATCGTCCCGGAATCAAACATGGGAATGCAGATGGAATGTCGAGAATTCCTGACGACTATTCATTCTGTGATTGCTATAAAGCCGGGTCGGAAGTGTCCCAATTACCATGTAAAGGTTGTAAGTACTGTGCGAGAGCTCATAATCAATGGTCTCGATTTAATGAGGATGTTGACGATGTAGTTCCGTTAGCAATCAAAACTCTTGTGTCGAATGGACCGAATGAATCGCCAAGTAGTTGGTTGTCTGGTTATACCCATAAAGAATTGCAGGAAGCCCAATTGGCTGATTCTAGTTTGAAAAAATTAGTTCATTGGGTTAGTAATGACATTGAACCTGAACAAAATGAACTTTTTCTTTGTAGCCCAGATGTTAAATACTTTTATAGAAACAAAACACACCTTTCATTTCAAAATGGTCTTTTATATTATCACTGGAAGGATCAATTAGGGGGTAAATTGTTACTGATAATTCCGGAATGTCTGAAAGAGAAAGTAATGTCACTCAACCATGACATACCTTTAACTGGACACATGGGTATTGCTAAAACCATTGCTCGCATAAAAAGCCGCTATACATGGTATAAGTTAACTGATGATGTCGAGCAATTTATTAAGTCTTGTAGTGCTTGTAACCAGAACAAGAAGGCCACTGTGAAACCAAAGGCTCCATTAGGACAGTACCACGCAGGAGCACCGCTTGAGCATGTGCATATTGATATTCTTGGACCATTTACGCCAAGTAGAAAAGGTAATCAATATGTTCTTGTTATTGTAGATCAGTTTACCAAGTGGTTGGAATGTTTTCCACTTCCTCGCCAAGGGGCTGAAGAGGTAGCAAAATGTGTGGTTGATGGGTTTATCTCAAGGTTTGGGTGTCCTTTGGAAATACATACGGACCAGGGTAAAAATTTTGATGGAAAATTGTTTACTTCAGTGTGTAATCTATTACAAATTGTTAAAACTAGGACAACGCCGTATAGACCCCGTTCAAATGGACAGGTAGAACGATATAACAGGACAATACTGCAGTTAATTAGGTGTTTTTTACGTGGGAATCAACAAACGTGGGATGAACACCTACAGCAGTTAGCTGGAGCAATCCGTTCTACCATTAATCGGAATATTGGTTTCACTCCTAACTTAATGATGCTTGGTAGGGAAGTTATGCTACCGATTGATTTAATGATAGGGGGCCTAGAACAGAAGTATGACAGCGCTGCTGAATATGTAGTTAAATTAAAAACTATATTAAAACAAGTACATACTTTGTCTAGGGACACATTAGAGTCATCTCAAATGCGTCAAAAAAGGGATTATGACCTTAAGCTCAAAACTCAATCTTATGAAGCCGGAGATTTAGTTTACAAACTTGATTCCGCTAAAAAAGTTTGTCAAAGTCCAAAATTACAAAAAGTATGGAAGGGACCATACTTAGTGGTAGAGGTCGTTTCTTCAGTACTTTTCAGAATAGCAGACAGGAAGAAGACATATGTGTTACATCACGACAGGTTAAAACTATGCCTAGATCGAGATGTTCCACTTTGGCTGAGGAGAAAGAGGAGCAGCTTATTACAAGGGCTAAATGAAGATAATGGTGAGCCTGATACAGAATCTTTCGGTTTAGATAAGTTATTCGAAGAATGTTCTGTAGATGGTAATGACTATATAAGCCCAGATGAATTAGATAAATTAGAAGAAAACCCTTTAGAAATCCAAGACCCTTTAGAAAGTAATGCATGTCTTCCAGATCCCCTGCCACCGACCAGAGCAGGAAGAGAGCGCAAGAGGCCCCAATACCTGGCAGATTACCAAACTTAAATAGTTGTTGCATGGTTCAGTTCAGGTTGTGGGATATAACAAGATACTAAACCATTCCTTGTGCATACAATGTGAAAACATGTTAAAGGGTTGTCTTATTTCTTCCTTACTCTACAGATGCCGCGTGGACAGCGTTTTGTCCGAGGTAGGAGTCGTGGTGGCCACAGTCGAAGAGGCGATTACCGGCCACCAAGGGACAGCCATGACAGGGATCAGCGTCGTCGGAGCGATGTCTATCCAGGTCAGGCTAGGGATTTTGAGGTAAGGAGCGAAAGAGGGGTTGCTGATCCTCGCCGGGAGGCAGATGGTCATCCAAGATACAGGCAAGTAACCTCCAACTATCATCGCCCACGAAGCGACGATGTTCAATCAGGTGAGGGTAGTCGTCGCCAGTACAGCGATGGCAACAGGTCACAGGTGAGTGGCCCTTCACAGAGTAATTGGACCAGGTGGAACCGAAATTCTGGTGCTGTTAGGGCGCCAGAAACAGTGTCCACATCAAGACCTACAAGTGTGTCAATGGTAGATCAAACCCGTGTGTCAATGGTAGGTCAAACCAGTGTGTCAGTGGTAGGTCCATCAACGACAAATGTGCCAACGGTAGGTCAAACAACGCCAGCACAGGATGAAGCCGTAGTCTCTATGCTGCATCAGATATTTGATTTGGCAAACATAGAGAAGATTAGAGAAAGAGTGTACCATCCTTCAAATAGGGTGGAACCTTTCAATCAGGCTCTCCTTATGGAGCGTTGTCTCAGGGACATAGGCAGCAGGATGGCTCGACAGGGTTTGTCCGCGTCGGCACCATCAGCTTCCCTGGGGGCTCCAGTACAAGTAACCAGAGCAGTGCCAGCCCAACCGGCTGCATCCGCTTCAATAGCAGTAGCACCGGTTCCAGCAGCTGCTCCATCATCACAACCTAGTGGGCAATCAGCACCGAGACAAATCTATGGTGTTGCTCAAGAAGAGGCAGAGTTTCGCCAGGCAAGGAGGGAGTATGCTACCTCTCAGAGGAAACCACAGTTATTGCCCTCCAGGCCAACACAAGCAAGAAGTGGCTATTCTATGACACAACCTGACAAATGGACCATTGTGCGCTCTAAAAAGTCAAAAAAGATGCCCACAAGTTCAATGTCAGAGAAAAAACAGATGCCCAGGAGGGAAGGCCACTCTTCATCAAGCACCGTTCAGATGCCGGTGAAAAGAAGGGCTCCAGAACCATCAAAGGAAGATGAAGTCCCCAGAAAACACAAAAGGAGGCCAGCATGTTTCATGAAGGGTTGCGGGAAGCCTCAGTCCCACATGAGAATAGGACGACATCTCCCTGAGGGATTCATGACATGGGTTGAAATGTCAAATGAGGTGAGAATGGAGTCCATTGTGAACTTTACAACCACGATCCAAAATCTGTTAGGGTGTAAAACTTTGGATGATCTGATCACGAAAATTCGCAAGGACCGGCTCTACCCTGACCCCAAAAAGATGATCATCGCTACCACTGACGAAGATCGCGGTCTGATGCGTGAATTTAACAGATGGGTGAAAAAGGAAGACTTAACAGTTACACCTGAAGTCAGTCCACCCAACTGCGTCGCGTCATTGGCTCACTGGGGCCTGGCAGCATTTGTTTTAAGCCAAATAGGTGAAGAGCGTGTTCAGGTGAAAAATCCCAACTTTGAGGTAAAAATAACTGGATTGGGAGAGAGCGCCTCTGAAACAACTGCCACATTGACGGTCAAGAAGGTGAGAGAGCCAACCCAGTCAAGTGACCGAAAAGTTGAATTTGTTGCTGGACAGAAGAACGTTCTCAAGAAAACCGTTCTAGCTCAAGTTCAGGAGGCAACTGCATCAGCTCAGAGTGCACCGACAGAAGAGCCAATGGAGCTTGATCTGGAAACAGAACAGAATGTGTCAGAAGTTCCGGATGCAGATGAGCTTTGCAGACAGGTGGATGAGGTGTTAGCACAGAATCAACCATCAACCTCCACAAGTGCAACGTCACAGGTCACAGAAACATCTGTTTTAGCAATGCCTGAAAGTGAAGAACACACTCCACCACCAACTTTCCGTCCATATCAGCCCCCAGTGATGACCAGTACTGAAATCATCAAACAACTGCAGGACGGAACAATGTGCATGGATCGTTTCATGAGCGTTAGGGTGCGTGAGGAGAAATGGGAGGATCCACCTCAACCAACCTTCAAAGAAGTTTTGATCAAACCACCTCCAAAACCAATTTTACCACCGCGAATGGAAGACATTGGGGAAAGATATGGTGATCGCGAGTGGGAACAAAGAAAACAGAGGTTGTTGTCATGTGATGAATAGCAGAAAATTGGATTTGTCGACTCACACTTACATCTTGACAAAATCAGGGCAGTGGCAGGCTTTTCTGCTCTTCAATCTATCCTGAACAATGGGCCCATGCCACAGACACCTGTTCGCCTGCAACATGCTGTGTGTAACTTCTGCCATGGGGTACCAAGTCGGGAGGATATGGTTGTATACAAACGGGATCACCGATTATCCTTCACTTACGGTATACATCCAAAGGAAGCAAAGTATGTCTCTCAAAGACAACTTGACATGGTAAAGTCCGCCGTAGAAAAGGATCCCCGTTGCGTAGGAATCGGCGAGATGGGCATGGAGTACTCTGAATGCTACTCAAAATTCAATGACCACCAAATACGGGTGCTAAAAGATCTACTCCGATTCTACGTTGACAAAAAATTATGGTCAAAAGTATTGGTGATCCACTGCCATGAAGGTGACAATAAGTCAAGGGATGCCAGTGATATGTGTTTGGCCGTAATGTCATCTGTTCTGAAAGACGATGTGGCAAAAAATTCTAGAATCCACAGACACTGCTACAATGGAGGAGTCCGAGAAATGATCAGATGGAGGGACGGTTTTCCTAGTGTTATGTTCGGGTTCACCGCTCTGATATTGCGGCGAGAAAGACATATAGAAGTGGATGATGTCATCAAACAATTGCCAATGGAAAAGATACTGTTGGAAACGGACTCTCCATATTTGAAAGCTCCAGAACATCTCTCCAATAGGTTCAACTCCCCATATGGCATTGAGGCTATAGCCAGGAGAATTGCCGAACTGAAGGGTTTAGGCTTAGCGGAAGTTCTCACGAAGACGTCTGAGAACGCAACCCGCCTATATGGATTAAAGTAAAGGAGCAATAGATTGCATCGATAAGAATCCGATGCATTTAGGGTGGTCTGTGGTGACCTGAAAATACTTGTCCTTGGCCTTTTTCAGAACGGGGTGGAATGTGGTGAAATCCGGTGTTTCGGCGCCGATGTTTAGTATCCACTTCTTTCCCATAATTAGGTCAGGGGTCAAGGACATAGAAGTGAGTTTGTCTGGCCTTTTCAAATATAGCATCAGTCTAGCTCTAACAGCCAATGTGCATGGTCACAAATATAAAGTAAAATAGTTGCTAGCCTTTGCTGCTGATCTAGCAGTACAGGTTCATAATATAATCTGTATATAAATATAAAGTATATATAATTAGTTGTCAAGTGTTGCTGTGAGGTGAAAGCCAAGTGACAGCGGACACAATATTCTTGGTGAGTTTATACTTTAGTATCACTGGCTAGTTGGCTGCACCACCACATGTAAAATTGTCCCCCAGGTCTGCCGAGTCATCCTTGACTTATTCCAGAATTAGTACTTGAGATGCCCTACCACTCCTGAAGACTGGAAACAGATTGAAGAGAAGTTCAGAACCAGATGGAATGTTCCCAACGCTCTTTTCGCACTAGACAAAAACATATAGTGTTGCACCAGTGTCCCACAAATTTCCAACAAATTTCCCAAAAATCTACAACTAATTTCCCACAATTCTCAAACAATTTCCCAAACAAATCACAAGTCTCACAATAATGTTTAATAACTTCAAATCCTTCTTTTTAAAATGTCTCACAGTAAATGTTCAAATTTGTAAACCTCCACATTTTGTTCAACTTTCAAAAGAGATTAAAATTAAAAAGTTTATAGAAATAACTTTTTTAAGTGCGAGCCTCGAATGAGCTCGAATTGTTTTGGGAAGATTGGGTCAGTAGGTGCAATAAGTCTACTGCTGCTGCTTTTTGCCTCAGATGACTGCCGAGGGGGTTTGGATGGCTACTAAGGAGGCTCGTGCTGCTGGGTGATTGGAGGAGAGGCGACGTGTTTATGCAGGTCACTTGGTGTCAACAGTTGAAGTGTACCCATCTGTTGGTAGCTCATGATTGTATATTTCCAAAAAATGCTAGAGAGTCCTGAGATGTTGTGCACTTTCTTTGTCTGCAACTAAGACTACTGATGGTTGGTTGAAGACCTTGGTCAGGCTGATGGTGAAATATAGTTGTTTTGAAGTGCCAGTGTGTTGCTCGTCAAAACCTTCCTATGAATTTTGTGATCCTTTGGGCTATTGCTGTCCTTCTGGCATCATTTGGCTCTGCTGAACTGGTTAGATGGCCTTGCTTGCTCGCAACTGTTTTTCTGGAATAGTCAAGATGTATTCCCTGGCAGCGTATGCTGGTTGCTGCATTTGCTGATAACTCAATGGCACATATGTGGAAGTGGTACTGGAGCTCCTATAGAGTGTAGGTTGCTAGGGTCCTTTCCTCTGCCCTGCTCTATATCCCACTTAAAAGTTTCACAGCCGTGTTTCTGAAAGTTTGAAAAATTTGAAAGTCTCTTTCCTCCAAATTTTAAACTTCAGATGCCAGGTAGTTGCAGAAGGTTGTTCTGTTGGTCACCTACTTTAGCTTAAGGAAAGATGTAAACATAGTCTTCATCTGGGCAAATTGATCCATCACCTGCTGGTAAACTGAGAGCTGGGATGCTACACTTGTACTGGCAGTGCTGTAGAAGGATGGCTGTGTGTTGTGTCAGAGCCTCTCTGTCATTCCTTTGGAGCCTAGCCAGACTTGGACTGGGGTGAGTTTTCCATGGCGAGTCCTTTGGGATTCGAACCAAGTCTTACACACTTTCACTGACAGGTTTTGGCTGCTGGCGAACCTCTCAAGCAAGCAATCCTTCCTGGCCTTGTCCTTCAAGTGTTTGTGCATCTTGTTGTAAAGCTCCTCATGATCCTTGGCAAAGTCAACAATAGCCTCCTCTTCTGAGTTTGTTAAATAAATGTTTGCCATATGAGTGTGCATGAGATGTGCTAGCCTCTCCTCCCAATTCTGTGTCTATTTTACTTTCACTCTTCTCAGTTCTTGTTCTCAGTTCTTCTTTTTGGCCACTGGCTCCTCTGTAGACTGTAGAGTTTCCACCCGCCTGGCTTCTTTTTTCTCCCTCTCTTCCATCTGTTGTTTGTCTGCCTCCTCCTTCTCCCTGGTTCTTTGTCTTCTCTCCTCCTCTGTATGTCAGCAGCTGTATCTCCCATTTCAAATTATGTAGGTGTGTCTGTGGGGCCTTCTAACTTCCTCACATTCTTTCTGTCCTTTTTAGACCCCTCTTATTAATCAAATCAAAGCATCAACTTGCCTTATATAGACACAGATTGCACAACCGACAAGTGGTGGGTCAGTAAAATGAAACAGGCCTGTCCTACACACTTATCGGATATATCTAGTATATTTATATGTAAGACCTCCTACAAAGCATCATTTCGACATACAGTCTTGTTAACCAAAGGTAAAGGTGTTTGTTACAAGAATTTAATATTAAGAAGCAAGTATAATCTGTCACCCTACTTTTCAAAATAGCTGGTGCCTGTTCATCAAATCTCAGAAAAGTGTGACCGATGTTTCAGCTACCAACCTGACTCAGATGTTGATATAGGATATGGCATATATAAATATGTGACCAGTGCTTTAGCTAGCCACCTAACTGAGGTGTTGATGAAGGATTAAAGTGTGACCAAATCTGTATTTACCCACCTGAGGTGTTGATGAAGGGTATGTTGTGTATAGAAATGTGACCAATGCTTCAGTTACTGAGCTCATTGAGGCCTTAATAAAGGGTATGTTATGTATAGAAGTATGACCAATGGTTCAGTTACCTACCTGTGATGTTGATGATGGCTATGTTATGCATATAAGTGTGACCAGTGATTTAGTTACCTACCTAAGTGAGGTGTTGATGAAAGGTCTGTTATGTGTAGAAGTGTGACCAGTGCTTTAGTTACCGACCTAACAGTAATATTGATGAAAGGTAGGTCATGCATAGACGTGTAACCAATCATTTAATTACCACTAACTGAGGTGTTGAAGGGTATATTATGTATAGAAATGTGACCAATGCTTTAGTTACCCACCTGACTTTGATGTTGATAGTGGATATATTGTATATAGAAGAGTGACCATTGCTTAAGATACCCACCTAGCTGAGGTGTTGATGAAGGGAATGCCCTATATAAAAGTGTGACCAATACTTTAGTTAGCCACCTGACTGAGGCATTGATGGGGTGTATGATGTATATAGAAGTGTGATCAATGCTTTGGTTACCCACCTGACTGAGGCATTGATGGGGGTATGGTGTATATAGAAGTGTGATCAATGCTTTAGTTAGCCACCTGACTGAGGCATTGATGGGGGTATGGTGTATATAGAAGTATGATCAATGCTTTGGTTGCCCACCTGGCTGAGGCATTGATGGGGGGTATGGTGTATATAAAAGTGTGACCAATGCTTTAGTTAGCCACCTGACTAAGGCATTGATGGATGGAATGGTGTATATAGAAATGTGATCAATGCTTTAGTTACCCACCTGACTGAGGCATTGATGGGGGGTATGGTGTATATAGAAATGTGATCAATGCTTTGGTTACCCACCTGACTGAGACATTGATGGGGTTTATGATGTATATAGAAGTGTGACCAATGCTTTAGTTACCCACCTGGTTGAGGCATTGATGGAGGGTATGGTGTGCAGTGACGTTATGTCTGCAAAGTGTCTGAGCGCTGGTTTCACCGAGGGAGGCTGCTCTGTATCCTCACCGTCTTTCTTCTCGTCTGGTGGAGGCTGTTTGGTGGTGGTCTACAGGGTAAGAACATAGACCTCTGTGTTCTAGACGTTCACATATATATCAATGCTAATAATATTACTTTGACTCTTTGACTTTGTTGTTCCCTATTTGTGGTGCCAGACATACATTTATTACTGTATGTGCAAATCAGTTGTGGCTAAAGTACAGACGTTAGTATTTTCTGACAAAATCAATCACTGAATATCAAGCTGTTGCTGATAGACAGTGGAGTTATGAGCATTTCAAAGTAAAAAAATAAAAAATAGAGAACCTTCTTCTGATTAAACATTTACAAATACTTATAAAATGTAAATTTTCTTTGTATAAAATGTCTCAATATTGTTTACATATCACATAAAAACGAGCAAATGCATCATTTTCACTAGTGATAAGTTCTCATGAAGCAGTAAAATACTTGTGAGTAAATACAAAGACTGTCATTATTTCCAGCTGTGTTTTGTCATCACAAAAGGCAGGGTTATGACAAATCTGGAATAATGTCCCAAAAAGTGCCTTGGCACTTGCATGGAGAATGTTCATGTCAGACAATATGACCAGGGGAGTTCCAGTTGTGGAAATGCTAAAAAGTACTCGAGTTCTCATTAAAAGCTGATTTAGTTACAGGACAATGGACACTTTACCTTTTAATGACAGGGAACTTATATTGATGATCTCAGTGCTACATATACAAGACTATTTAAACTTTTCTTGGATAATAACCACCAGAGGATGATATGCAGCAATCTGGTACTGTTTCTGCAAAATAGTGTCCATTTACAGTGTTTTTTTTCTTTTAAAAAAAAAAAAATTGTGCAAAGTAAATTTTTAAAAACCCAACAACATGTAATTGCTTCCACAATCAGTTAGTTTTAATTACTTTTGTAGGTGGCATTATACAAGGACAAGAATAATTGCAAGGAAATACTGGAATATACAATGAATGATTTTTTGACAAGTTTCATGACAGGAGCCCATACATTAGTAACAGCAACAGTTCATGAATGATACAGGTACCTAAAAAGGCTAAGCAATACTCTACCTTAGAAAACAGGCTTCATTCAATGATTATACCTGGATCCACGTTGTAAGGGGAGAGAACATATAAACAACAGAATAGGGGTGTTAGAGCTTCATGGAAGCATTACATTTGATGTATGTTGCATTTTTGATAAAATTAATTATGCAGTGGGTACATTCATTTTATAATTTGACATTTTATTTTCCGAATCTTAAAATCTGTGAGTAGTGCAATTTAAACACAATAAATATCCTATTGGATAGCATGTGCTATAGGTTTGCTATTTTTTCAATATTTTTCTGTCAAATTGTTGGAATTACAATAATTCTAAGAGTCATGATGTTGGTGTATATGAAGTATGGAGTCATAATAAGCTTCTAGAAAGGCTAAGTTTGTGATTAATTATTTAAAACGATGACAAAGTTCCATTCTGTGATGAACAGAGGGTTTAACCTTTGCATGAGCAGATTAGGTTTAATAATGTAAATCCACAGACAATTTATTGAATTCTATCAGGTATTAGCAATCTACACAATTTCAGGTGAATTATGAATAGGTGCTATAACTACAATAGAGGAGACAAGTTGTTCAAGCATGAATAAACTTCTTGCTTCCTTTGCCATAACTTTACTTTTCTAAATGTATGATAAATGTTGGCTTTTAAGATATTTATTTATTCATGTTGGAGTGTACCTATGAATTCTACCTGTGATTAATTTGTGTATGAATATTACATAACAAAATTGGATGGGAAAAATATTTCAAGCATTGAAAAATTAACAAATTTACAAAAATCTCTATTACAGCAAATATATAATACAAAGGTATAGAAGATATTTTTCTTTATATCTCTTCCTAGCATATTCATATAATAATTAGAAATGACTTTAAATGCTTTTAAAAACAGAGCACAGAAGTAACTTTAAGATAAGTATATGATAGAAAACAGTATAAAACCGATTTTATGATTTCCCAAAAGTTTACATGTACAAGCCAAAATATCTACATTATTTTTTTATTATTGGTTTTTTTGTTACCTCCACAAAAGACATGTTTTGACAGGCGTTTGTTTGCTTGTCTGTTTGCAAAAAAAAAAAAACTCCAAAAAGTTATAGACAGATTTTGAGACAATGTCCAAGAAATGGTAACAATGGCACAATGGCCGGATGATTCAATTTTGGTGGACATTTGGATAACTGTTTGGAGCAAATAAATGTTTAAATGTCTTTTAGCATTGCAAGATGGGGGCATTTACAGTACAACCTCATTTATTAGAACGCGATGGGGGACATACAACCAGGCTGGATAATCGAGAGGCTTCAGATAGATGAAATAGAATCACGTTCAAATCAAGAAGCAGTTTAAGACAGATAGGAGTGTGAATATCTATTTTAAATTTATGTCTCAATTTTGGCATACTAGTAATTTTTATGCCATCCCTCTTGGATTAGGCCAAAAACTTTTATTTTACAAATTTTAAATAGAATGTACTTTCTTTCATATTTTTCTCATGTTAATGTAATTGTTTGATATATCATAAACAGTATCAGAAAACATAAAAGACACTTTATTAATTGGCTGAATAAGGCATTACACGTAAACTAGGCAAATATTTTAGTAAAATACTAAATATATGTAAACAAAATATAATGTAATATAGAACAGAATATCTGTAACATAATTTGCTGCTTTACACATAAAAGTAAACACTTGATTATACTGGGATAAACATTATTTATTTACCTGATCATTCTTAAAGAAATCCATTTTGTCAAATGCACAGTCCTTCAAAGTTATGCAGAAAAATCCGTTAAATTTGTTGAAGTTGCAAACCAAAGTCAAGTTTCAGATAAATATGTTACAATAACAAACAATATACGAAACTTTATCCAAATATATACCTTCTTAATCTCATTTGTTTAAAATATACAACTACTCAATACAATATAAGTGACTAATCTATATTATTCCACATTAGTTCTCCATGTAGATCAATGTTGACTGCTATCGTTTACACGGTGACTTATAAACACTCTGGAAATTGACCAATAAACCTAAAATTACCAGAACATACTGTTTACCAAGATCTGAAGCTTAATGTAAGCTCCTAGGGAAGAATAAATGACAAACCATAAATCAATTGTCTTGTCAACACACAGATCATTTGGCCTTGCTCATGACAGTTAATATCTATAATCATCATAATTTCCCAATGGAATACACAAGTAGTATTGTTTAGCATTAAATGCACAGTAATATTCCAATTTTATCTTAAACAGGCACAATTAAAGATCTAACTTAAGTTATTCCTGTTATTCACCTACCCAAGCTTCCATTCTACTCCTTCGTGTGAGTTATTTACACACAGAAATATGTGTCTTGCACTGGAATAAAGAGACGTTGCCACTTTGAATGACAATACCAAGGAGCAATTGAGATCCCCATGTTAATAGGATTTAGCCGCTCCAGACAAACAGTACTTATTCATAGATTCAGAATGAATCTGCCCAGGAGTGTTATTATCTTTGTCATATTATATTGTTTACGAATTTGTTTATGCTTTGGTTACGAGCGGTCATAGAAGTAAACTAAGACAGTATTAGATTATAGAAACATTTTAAAAGAATACTGAAGATTAAGGAAAGTTATTGAGAATGATTATGGGAAAGTATAAGGGCCAAATTTACTTTTGTTAACTCCATTTGAAGAGGGGAATTGTAGATTTTTAAATTCAATAAAATGTAAAAGACATTTTATTTTAAAGTCGACTGATGAGTTTATTAATTAATTAATTAGTTGAAAAATTTAAAACAAAAATCTAGCACTATTACTCAAGAGGTTATTCTTTGTTTTTGTTTATTTGTCCGTCTGTTTGTTTGACTGTGTGATAACTCCAAAATTAATGAATAGATCCCTACAAAATTCTCCCCACCCCACGGAGGTCTGCGCTCTACGAATGATTTCTACTTTATTTTTTCGTTTTACAAATAGAAATTGAGATTATCATAGTTCTAACATATAAAAATGTGTTATTGTAAAGGTCAAACATTAACAGCACAGCAGTAGTAGAGTGTTAAAACATAAAAGAGCCTTGAAAAATCTTGATCTGTCGTAGGATGTTTTTCCATTCGAATACTGCCTCTATCCAAAACTAATGTATATTCAGACGACTGTTTACCCATGTAAAACTTTATTTTATATTCTAGCTTGCATACATTGACTTAAAACAGCGAGGGATTTCTTCTCAAATGGTTTTCAACTGGTTAAAATCTCTATAGGAACTATACCTTGGAATCAAGTAGGTTGCTCCCTGTAAAATACCGTGGGACATGGGCTCAGCATGTAAAATGTGTATTGTGACATCAGTGTGTGAATATGATATTACATCAAAGCTTACTTAGATACCATATACAGCATACCATTAAGCATACCACTTAATCTTTGCACCTACACTTTTGAAAGCACAGAAACGAAGTTATGGTTCAAAAGGCATTCACCCATTGAATTTGAATTTAGGTTAAAGACCAGAGACTATAAAACCAATGAAATATTAAGGTTGAAATAAACATGTCAATATATAAACAAAGATACGCATTTGCTCTGAAAATAAAATTGACATTTCCATAACTCTTTCTTGAATACTTTTAGCAGTCAAAATATTAAGCATGATGTATTAACTTACCTTTTAGATACATTCATAATCAAGTTTACATAATTTTTTACATCTCTTAATGGGGCAGTGTTTATTGTCTTCTCATAAAAGACAAAACTAATACCATCAATCAAACATTATTTGTGGATACAAAAAAAATTTAAGGTCACTTTGACACTCTGAGTTTACAAAAATGTCACAATTGTATAGCAGGCAGATTTTTGCTAAAAAGAGCCAACAATGTTATATATTGGGGAGGAAAACAGCTTAATTAATTTAATTTTGAAATTATTGTTACTTGTACAATTAGTCATACTGTTTCAGTTATGTTGATAATTAAAAAGGCTCAAAAGAACAAGTGAATTATATAAATCAAGATGCACAACAAAAAGTAGTTAAATATCAGTATGTGTTTATATGTAAGAACAAGTGTTGTAGCATACTCTGATCAGTGTGTGCGTTATTTTTTGTGCATTGCTGTCCTTCAAACATATCTCAAGTTTTCAGTGTGAATATTAGTACAGCATTCCAGTGAATTGACATGATCATTAAAATATGTAGTTTTTATTTTAATACAATGGTTCACAGGAAATAGATTCCATAGATCTTAGGTCACATGACATAGCTTATTAGGAAATGAAGTAGGGAAGTATAAGTAAAATCTCTAAATTTGTCCAGAACATAGGTCATGTGACCACCACTTCCTCTCACATTCCAGAGGTTGTAATGACTGAGTCATCTTTGGCATTCCAAAGCTTAATATAAAAGTAGCAGCACATGCAGTCAAAATTCAGCAAGAAGAAGAAGATTTAGTAACAACTAGAAGAAACGACTAGTAACAACAATCAGAGGTAGCAGAAGTAGAGGAAAGATCAGAGAAACACCATGCAGTAGATACAGAAAGGACAGCCTTGTGCCAAAATGCTGTTAAAAGAGTATTTTAACATCTAGCTCCAGCATGTTGCAACAACTTTGTTATACTTTTGTTGTTGATATTTTTAAAATAAAAGAGAACCCAGAAGATATTTGAATTTTAAAACACTAATTGTCAAACTCTCCACCCGACATATAACCTAATGTGTAATGTAAACTGTACCTTTTTTTGTATATTATTGTAGTTCAATATAAAGTCTGTGTACAATTTTGGCAATGTACAGCTACCAAAAAAAAAAAACAAAACAAAAAAAAAACCAAAAAAAATTGGTTTGTGTCCCAACACCATAAATATGTTCAAAGGTTCATGTACATTGGCTGAATAGAGTAGTTTTTATTTCGTATGGGATGTTATTTCACACACACTTGACAGAATATGCATGGTAATGGAACTTTTCAAATGTACCCATGTTTTTCGCTGAAATCTCCCTAAAACACAAAACAAAACTAGACCCCTTCTGTGCACAGAGTAAGTTGTCATTTCACAATAGACAGACTTTAAAAATTCATGAAAAATTAACTAAGATCTGAGATGTTAGTTGTATGAATTGGAGTCTACTGCAAAGACAAATATATGAGGGATCTCTTCAATAGGTAAGGAGAATATAAAATATTTTGTTAAAATGTACAATTATTTTAAATAAGCAAGATCTGGGGTTATAGCTTACATTGCCTTGATTTGAATTGGGTACATTGTCATAAAATGGTATTTTTACATAAAATGGTACTGTGGCAGTTCATTATTGAATGAGAATGCAGAGGATCTTTTACCATATAAGGACATCGAATTATTGATTGTGTCTATATTTTACATAATTGCTCTAGTTAGTACTGGGCCCGTATTCACGAAAGGTTTTAGACTTAGCCAGGTCTTAGGCTTAAATCCAGTCTTAAAGTTAAGACTTTTGTCTCAGCTAAGTTTTGTCTTAAAACCATATTCACAAAGGGTGACTTAGCTAAGTCCAAGATGATCAAATAACCACAGTAGTTTTCTGTGTCATGTGACCTTTCTTTTCTATTCAAACTATACTATTGGTGACATATATCCTTCATTTAATGCATTTTATCTAAGGAAAAGTGCTGTTTTGAAATGGAAAACCTTGTTACCACATATAAACTTCCAAAGACTGCTTTAGTGGGATGTTCTGTATAATTACATTTTATTTACAGCCATTTCAAATTTTGAAGTGGAGAAAAGTTTGTGGTGGCCATATTTAAGTCCTCTTTACAAAAATTAAGCCCACTACTAACCAGTCTTAAAGTTGAGCCCTTGGCTAAGCATAAGACCAGTCTTAAATTCTTTGTGAATACCACTAAGCCTAAGATAAAAGTCTTAGCAGTTTTTGGGCAGAAACTTGAGACAAAAGTCTCAACTTTAAGCCTAAGCCCTGGCTAAGACCTTTTGTGAATGCGGGCCCTGATCTTTATGTATTCTATACTTGTGATAATATGACAATCCTGGTGCAACTTGAAAACAACCGCAAATTGCTACCATGCTTTCCCTGTACACTGCAACAGGAAAATTGGGACTTGTGTTGGATCCAACCATATGATCCGACATCTCATTTAAAGTCATTTTAAAGATTGGAAAGTCATTTATTTTGATAATTTATTCAAGTCAAAAGTGCTAAAAATGCTAGTGCTAGTGCAAGAGGGCTAGTGCTGTTTTAGAAACTTTTAAAAAGATGTGTTAATTCAGATAACACAAGAACTACAGTTAGAGATGAAAAGCACAACGCATAAACATGAACTTAAATGACTTATTGTTGAACAGTTAGTTGATGAAGACCTTTTATCTAATAGCTTGAAGCTCAAAAGCAAAAAGAAGAGATTGAAGCTCAACAAAGAAAATCCCATGAAGAATCCATTGCTGCAAAATTTGATAAGGATAAAAATGTGCGAATGGCACCACTGGTAATAAATCAGAAATTGATAAATATTTTCAACACTTAAAATGAGTGGCTGAAATCTGAAATGGCCAGAAGACCAGTGGTTTTATTTTTTCAAAGTGTTTTGAAGGGAATAGTCCAAGAGGTATATACAAATTTGACAATTTGTGAATGTTTGGACTACAGCTGGGTAAAAATAATTTTTAAAACTATACGAGTTCCAAGAGAACATTTGAACATTCTGCCAATATTGGCCCAACGTCGGCACCTCTGTTGGTCTGATGTTGGCCGATCGGCTTTTTGGCCGGTGGAGGCGACGCTGGCTCAACGTCAGTAGCCACCGGTAAAAATTCTACTCAATTTATAGGATCAGCCTATTAGATTGCAGCATGGTGTTATGTCGCCATTGTTTAACACAAGCCAAGTGATTGAGAGATTGTGGGAGGAGCTTAGATAAGAGAATCGCTGATAAGTCACATGACCAAACATTAACAATGATGGAACAGTGTCATAAGGTGATAGTCCATAATCCAGTGATAAAATTATAATGTTCACAAACAACTTTTCTAATCTGAATTTATAAGAATATTATTTTTATGTCTAAAACTGTTAAATAGTTAGCTAAAATTTGTGGGCTCACTGAAATATAATTTTAAGACATACCATAATAAAGAATTGTTTACTAAGTTTCCCCAAATCCCCTATTATCACTCACCACTATCTTGAATAAAAATCCACCGTTGGCTCAACGTTGGCCCAACGTCGGCAAAATATAAAGATATCTAACCTGAGTAATGGTTGGCAAGCCACCGTTGAGCCAATGTTGGCCCAACAGTGGCAAAATCTGCTGACAATGCGACTAATACCGAATCCTGGGCTAACTTTGGCAAAATCTACCGACCATGTGACCAACAGTCAATGCTGGTCTGATGGCAAAATACTATCTGGGTAGGTGCCAGAATCATTTATCAACAAACATTTACACATTATTGTAAACAGGAAAGTTAAACTCATGTTGAATTTATCAATGAGAAAGAAGTGTATTTTGACAGATGATGTAATTTTAGAGCACTTTGTACAGACTGAAAAGCTTAAGCAATCTTTTGATTGAAGAGTTCAAAAGGTGTGTTCATGATGACATCAAAACCTATTTTGATGAGCAGAAAGAAGAGTATTTACAAAAAACAGCAGCTGAAATGCGGACTCACAGGTCCACTTTTAAAAAAAACACATCTTCTGGTTCCGCTAAGAAGTCTTGACCTGACGTAGGCGAGAAATCTAAAAATGTAGCTCCAGAAAAGTTCAGGTACATTTCAAGCTGCAAATCAAACTATAAGTAAGGCTAGGAAACTCAAATCATTTGTGTGCCATTATTGTTAAAAACCCGTTCATGTTATGTCTGTTGAAAAAGAGTTAAAAGGAAGCAACACCAAACACATTTGTTTCTAGCAAACCTAGCTGGCATTCAAGTCCCAATAGAGCAGAATTTAGTATTGGTTCAAACAAGTCTGAAGGGAAGTGTTCAAACCTTTTGTGTCTGAGTTTCAGCCAAGTTCCCACTAAGATATTAAGGAACACTGGGGCATCACACTCGTTACATCACACTCGCTTTCCAACTCTGAGGTCTGAGCTTAAAACCCAGGACCTTATGTGAGAAAATTGGTAGTTGCTTACAGATGGTCGGCAGTTTACAGTACAGAACCTTGACCAACTGTATGTACTGGTTTCCTCTGCCCACAAAAATATCTGTAGTAATATGACCTATACAGTGTTGAAAGCCATGTAAAACCCCACACCCTCTAAAATTAGAGGGTGTTTTACCTCTGAGTGCAAGCACCTTTATTGGTGAGAATGTTGTTGCTATTGAAGGAGGTTGTATGAACATTTCCTTTTAAAACAAAGGATAAGAAAATTTTAACAACACTGCATATATTTGTGACATATGTATATGTTTGTATCATTTCTGTTAATAGCCACAAAATTGACATTAGAATTACTTTTTGACTATGGTCATTAAAGTACATTAAATTTGTGAGAGCATTTTATATTAACATCTTAACATAAACATCCATGTGAAAAGAAATTCCTTTTAAATATGACCAATGTATGATGCAATATTAGCTTTCTACTTATTTTGGTGGTAACCTAGCATATTTATCTGTTAATGTTCAAGATCATCAGTGCTTTAAAATATCATATACTGGGGCAGTGGCTTTTCCTGTGAAAGTGCTATTCAACAATTAATGATGGGTTAAATACTTAACGTCATCGTAAAGTGCAGATGTTATGTTTATGTTACGATCACTAAGGTTTAAAAATTGACAATTGTTTTGTAGATATAGCAAATATTTTAACATTATTAATTTTTAAAACGTAAATTTTATTCTGCACTGCAGCGTTTACATTACATCCATTACTTTTTTTGCCTAGCTGTTGACCTAACTTAATTTGAGCTGTTCACTAACTAAACTTGGGGCTGGCGTATGTTTATGTCATTTCTAAAGAAGTGTATAAGCGTGTTATTATGTGAATACATGGCTAAAACCTTTCCTAATTGAGGAAAGCATCACATCAATCACAATCAGACGCTTTAGGACAGAGTTGAGACAAGTGCAAAATCTTTGTCAAGGGAAACAATTTAGGCAAACAAAGGAAGTAAATGGATAAAAATGGCGACATTTTCAGACATGAGCAGATATGAACTGTTTGGGTGAATGTAATAATGTCTTTATCACAGACTATTATTTTTAATATGACCAGAAGAATCAGAAATATACCTCTCTGATGCTTTCAAAATAAGCACATCAGTGATTTAGTTAAACACGTTTTAACTTGCACTTGTATATTTCGCTTTAAAATCATCTAACCAACACAGTGAAGTCTCTAACAATTATGTATGTTGTATTTTGTAACAAAGTATTACAATACATATTGTTCAAATACAAGAAGGAAACAAAAATTATACCCCACTTATCAGTTAAGACCATATTAAGACATGTCCTCCTACTATGCCATATATGTTATTAGCTGGTTCAAAGCCAACACCACAGAGGCAAGTGTTTAATATAAAAATTGTTAACTTTGTCACCGAGACCTCACAAATATTTACAGAAATTAAACAGACTAAAGTTGTGCATATTTACATATCTTCTGCGTGATTGCTTGCTATTGCTAGTTGACTTAATTATGATTGATTGATTGAACATGGTACCTAGTACCTTGTTTCAGTTATACTGTGACGGGACGGCTATTTGAGTGATCAGCCCAGTCACTGTATATCTGCTCACACCTGGCTAAAACCTCCAACATTCACCCATCCAAATACCAACCAAGCCCAGTGCTGCTTAACCTCAGTGATGAGACTGTACCTGGTAAGGCTACACGACATAGGCAGATCTCCAGTTTATTAAAAACATAGAAAATCAGTCAGGATTCTGCTGATTATACCCACGGAAGTTTTTATACCATGAATTATTTATAAATATTGCTTATTACCAGGTAAGACAGTGGCTTTGTTTAAAGGTAAATGGTTATGATCTTTGAATTCTTTGACAATTGTCATGACCTTTTGGTGGATCCTTGCTGGTCTCCACTCCTGATGTGTCATCCCCATATCCCGACAAAAACCTGCTGTTCAAACAGGTTACACGGTTTCTACTTTTTAAAATGTGTGTTACAAATGGTAGTACACTCCATCATATGCCTACCGTACGAAAGCCTGTAAAGGTTCTTTTGGGAAAAAATAAAACCAAAAATTCTGAATTTGTTTCAGGTTATGTTGTGAAAAAAACTGTGTCTTAATTTGGCACAAAACCAATCAGCTTACAGATTACAAACATTTTTTTGTGTTTGACAGAAATGTCCTCCTTGGCACCAAATTCGTGTGAGAAACAAGCACTTGCAGCTTGTTCCCACCATCCAAAAAGGTGAGGGAAATTATCAATGGGATCAGCTTTTTTCACCTTTTGAGACAGATCAGACTCACTGTATTGAACTCCATTTTAATTCATCTCAAACATATGCTTACCAAGCATTGTCCATGTTGCAAAGGATATCAAATAATATGGATACTTAGCTCTTGACTCTGAATTTCACATTGTATACATACCCGCAATACAGTAGAACACTAAAAAATGGATACAGAGCAGTATATGTGGTCTCTAAAACTTGACACTACAAGCTGACACAATATTATGAAGCATAATATCAAATGGAACAAAGGTCAATTGATTGCAGGATAAAAATAACAATAATAATATCCAAAAGGTAATGCATGAAAATGAATGATTTGACATGCAAATATAATATTCAGTAAATGAGCAGTGAATAAGCTTTGGCTTAAACAGATCTGCAATGGGCACCAACAAACCGGAAAATGACTGGGTTATCAAGACTCCTGATCCCATGGAATCGGTAGGAATCTTGCAGGTAAGAGCCTTTTTGCAATTCAGTTACACAATATTTCCCTGATCATCCACTTTGGAGTGTCTGTGCCAGTCCATTCTCTTGTTAGAATCAGCTCTATGCACGTTCTCCCCTAATGACCTTGACCTTCCATCTTGTGGGAAGTCTCTGGATGGCTGGAAGTCCCTTGGGGTATAGGAGGGAAATTGCAGCTGTTGTTTCCTGGCTTTGTAAGTTTGGGAACGTCTGCAGAAGTTACAGAGTTGGCAAGAAAGATCTAGAACTTCAAATAAGGTTATAAGGCTGGCCCCAATCCACAGACCAACAGCACCGCCCAAATCTGACACAAACTGGACAGTCTGCAACAACGCATACATAGACATAAATACAGCACCAAAAGTACACTATGCATAAGTAGCACATGCTTACTCTTTCGACTACAAAGTCTACAAATCCCACAAACATTTTCTTTTAGTCATTATGTAACAACTTTTGGGAACTCTCGCCCTCTACATATAACAATCAGTCCCTCAATAATATCCTTTAGGAAGTTTCTACCCCCTACAACTTTGGAGTAGTAACCTTGAACAACCTCTGACTATCACTTTTTGTTAATTCTTTTGTCAATTTTGTGCACTGGGTGGGGGGAACGTGGGAGTGTGGGGAAGATATTGCGCCTATAAAGCAGTAGACTGGATACATTTAGATTAGAACCACAGTGTATCCAATACACTAGACCTTACATAAAAACTAGAACCTCCAATATCCATAGGATTTGTTTCCAGGATTATTGGTTGTCTGGTAAATTAATTATGATAATTAAGTTTAATGTTTGAAAGATTCCACTTGTTATCATCTAACATTCACAAACACAAATTATAACACGAGCAAGCAGAGAGTGCTGACAAGGTAGGTAATAAAAGCAAATGGGAAATTCTAGATCTTTGGTATTTTTTTTATATCCAAACATTGCTCTAAATAAAACTCGCATTTAAAGGGGATCCAAGCTGGAGCAAGACTCATCTTTTGACTCGATCTTATGAAGATCAAAAAAGTTGTATTTACATAACCCTTTTAACAAACAAACATTCAAAAAGACAGACAAATGATCATGCAAATAACACTTCCTTGGCGGAGGTAGTAACATGTTACAATAGTTACAAGTACTTGATTACAACAGGCAGTAACATATCACACCACCTCGTCCAACAGTATGAAGTATATCATGGGTAACTGCACCATGTAGCATGGATAAGTTTAACTTAATGTACTGTAAGTTTATGAAGCCATTAAAGTTAAATGAATATTGTTCCAAGCTATGCCTAATCATTCACACGAATCAGCAATTCTAGCTACATACATGAAAAAAACACCACATTTTAAAATATTATTAATAGTTCACCAACTCACTTCATAGGCGGCTTGCTCCTCAACCTTCTCAACATTCAGGTCTCTGTAGAAGACATTCAAATGGAGGAAGTTCTGCCTGCAAGAACAGAGGAAAACAGCTGAACCTCTACAACCCAAATATTTTGAGAGGGAAGATTTTAAGCCGGATGATAGAAGGTTCATAGAAAAGCAGAAATCAAGTTACATAATACATCACTAAAATTACTCTTACATCACACTGTACTGGTTATAACACGTTTAGGTCAGTTAGTTCCACGACTACGCAGAAAATAATTTGCATGCCAATTTCTTCTCTATGACCATGGGGGCTGTCTGCATGATGAAAATATCTACAGAACATCTGCATTACACTTGTATGTCACTTGACACATCTTTCCTGTGACTAGCATGTAAGAACACATACTGGTGGATGTAAGAGAGGTTTTAGGAAAATCTTAAGTGTTAATCCAATCATGACATACCCTCTGCAGTACCTAATTAAAGCATTCATCTCCCTTCTTAACACATCTTTTCTCTTTCATGTCTTATCCATGCTATTCAAAAGGTTTTTGAATCAATGTGCTTAGATCAAAATCAATCCATAATTTAATCTAAAAGTTACATCATTTTTTCGGGAATGCAAACCATAGCTAATGCTAAAAAACTGATTAAAACTTCTTGTTTGGCTCACATTTGGAATGGGTTTTCACTACTCCTTCTCTGTACATACAGGGCCTGACATACAGTCAATATAGAGATACGTTACATGTATACTGCTCCACACTATACATTGGCACAACATTGACACATGAAGGATTTTAAACCTTTAAGTAAGGTTTTCCTAAAGCATCATTCGAATTATACAAAAATGTGGGTAGGGGGCATTATATCAAAGCGTGCACCACATTAGAAGATACTTCTTTTTTACCTGTTGTTTGTTATTATTGCTAAGTATAGCATGATGGCAAATTTAAATCTAGTCTAATATGACTTTTAAAGCACTTAATCTCCATCAAAAGACAGACTCTAAGGCGAAACAATCGAGAAACAAGTTATAAATATTCATAGTCCAGAGACAATGAAGGGGGTCAGCACCACAGAGACAATCAGAAAAGTACAATAAAACCTAGGGTGGATAGGCCTTTGTGAAGAGATAAGCTTTCAGCTTCTTCCACAACGATTGAAGAGATGTGGCAGAGGGGATGTCAGACGGCAAATCATTCTATACCTGGGGAGAATCATAGGCAAAACTAATGCCGAATTGCTTGGTTGACTTATGAACAGATACAATAAACTGTGGCACCCCAAGAACTAGCAAACAAATGAAACAGGTTCATGGGTCTATTTTGTAAAAATAACAGTGACTAAATGTTTCAACTATGTAACATTGATCATATATGGTAATTCTAATTCTAAATGGACTTTTATAGTGCTTAATTTCCCCTTTCTAAAGAAAATCTGAACCAAAACAGTCAACTGATTTCAGTATTTAGGGACAGAAAAGAGGTCAAGCACCACAGAGAATACCAATGGACGATAAAGACTAATGTTGGTATGCCTTTATATACAGGTGAGTTTTACGCAGCTTTCTTAAACAGGCTAGGGAGGGCGACACACGAATCTCATAAGGAAGAGCATTTCAAACAGTGGGGGTATCAGAAAAAAAACTGTTTAACAGGCCAATACTATTTCTTAGGCACAAGAGTTATACTAGTGTATCTACTGGTATTTGATACAATTCTAGCCGCACTATTTTGGAAGCACTGCAATTAGAAGATTGAACGTGGAGAGACTTGTTGGCTACAAGTTGACAAGCATCAAGAGTAAGAAACCACCTGACATGTCTAAAGTCACGAACTTGCACAAAACAACTTTTCCAAACATGGTTCTGTTACCTGTGGCCGGAGATCAGATCATGAGCCTATTTTATTACTACAAAAGGTGACTCAGCTAGGATCACATTTAGACTGATTTATTATATTACTACAGTGGTTTTCTGTGTTGTTTTCTGTGTTGAAAAAATGCTGTTTTGCAATGGAAAACTATGTAACCACATCAAAACTACTTGTGGGATGTGTTCTGTATATTTAAACTAAGTCCAGGGGCTGTATTCACAAAAGAATTTAGCCAGATCTTAGGCTTAGGTTGCTTGTATTTGTATACAAATGTTAAGCCTAAGACTAAGCAAAGATTTTTGTGAATATGGCCCCAGGTTTTGCTTTTTTTATCTTTAAGCCAAAGACTTAGCCAAAGCTAAGGTCAGCTGCTTGAAATCCACTGCGTTTAAGATCCGAGTAGTTTTTTGTTGAAGTTTAGGCTAAGTATTTTTCTGAATCCGGTGTCCCGTGAAATTTTTCTGCCGTGAAATTTTTCTTCTTCCTGTCTTTTTACCCGTTTCCACGCCATCGCGCATGCGCAGAAATGGTTATATTATAAGCCGAAAACACTTTATTTAATATAATATCCAACATATTGTTGAAAGTTATCGATATATGTACATCATATTTCTTAAACTATCATTTAACAACCATAAAATACAATAATAAACTAGATCCGCGGTTTAGAAGGGACTTAGAAGAAAAATTTTACTTCCGGGAAAAATTTCACGTTACACCGACTCTAGACTTTTCTACATTATTTTTCCTTGTTTCCCTGGCGTCTCTGGTTTATGACCCATGCATGTGCAATGTCTGAATGATCTGGACAGGGAATCTATTTTCTTTATGTTAGAGTCTGTTAGTACACAGATTAAGTGCTATGAAAAGCATGATTAGATTAGAATCATACAGTGTAATGTACCTTAGTACGTCTTCTCTCTCGTCTGTGTCAGTGGTGTCCATCAGGTACAGACATTCTTCCTCATCTCTTACACACACTGCATCCACCAGAGAATACTGTCATTAAGAAGAAATCATTAGGTTTCTTATTGGTTACTTAAGGCCTGTTCACACAGTTCTGTGTGGTTATAATACCTTGTATTTGAACTTTGGTTGACAACTTTGTCCTTATTGCCCAGTAAATGGACCTCTTATGTTGATACTGTACATTTAAAAAATGAATCAGCCCATCCTATATAGCTATTTCCTATCTTCACCTCTCTGGGGTGTACATTTTAGTTTAGTATGTGAGAGCTCATGGCATGTTTTTCAAACATTTGTAAAAACCCATTACATGCTGGAAATGTTGTCCATGTTGTGGGGGACGCATCCTACCTAAATAAGAATCCCAACTTGTGAAACCTCATAAAAGGCAGATATTATTCATATGGCTTAAAAACATAAATATGATATTATATGTTTACAAGAGACATACTGTACCAAAGACATTTTAAGTGACTTTAATAAAAACTGGGGAGCCAAGACATGGCACTCAGAAAGCATTTCAAACCATTCAAGGGGAGTGTGTATTATGATCAATACAGAACTTCAGCATGAAATAATTACACATCACTGTGACAGCGAAGGAAGAAAAATACTTTTAAAAATTAAGATTGCTTATGATATATTTAATATACTTAATATTTATGCACCCAACAATATAAATGAGAAGAAACAATTCTTCAACAGTTTGTACCAATGGACAGAAAATTACATATCTGAAAATTATTACACAGTTATAGTTGGTGATTTCAATTGTACTTTAATGCCTGAGGATGGAAGCTCAGGCAAAACTGATATTTGTTCCAAGTCCTTGTTAAATTCTCTGAATCAGTTCAATGTAATTGATATCTGGAGACATAAAAATCCAAACAAAGCTGAATATTCCTGGGAAAGTAATACAAGAGATATTTCTAGTAGTCGTATTGATTACACTTTTCTGACAAAAAATCTTTCATTCCATACAAAGAAATGCTGTATTAGATCTGCACCTATATCAGATCACAAAAGTGTAATTGTAAATATAAAGTGTCTTGATAATAAAAGAGGGCCTAGTTATTGGAAATTTAATGTGTCATATTTAAAAGATAAAAAGTTCTGTGATAATATTGAAGAACTATTTGATAGTATTTTAGCATTGTCGGAAAATAATAAACTTTTGAAAACTATTGCTTGGGACTTGTTTAAAATTAAAGATTTCTCTATTAAATACGGTCAAAATAAATCTAAATTAACTAAAAATGAAATATGTAAAATAGAACATGAGATACAGGCATTAGATATGGCCATTGGTAAAAACAGAAGTCTAATCTTTCAAAACAAAAGAGAAGAACTAAAGCATTGCTGGTGTAATTTAATTTGTAAGTCAGCAGAAGGTGCACAGATACAGGCACAAGCAAAATATGTTGAACAAGGAGAAAAATCAACAAATTATTTTCTTAGCTTGGAAAAGCAAAGGCAAATTTGTAATCGAATAGCAAAAATTAAGACACAAAACACCGAAACAACAGATCCAAACTGTATATTACAAGAATGTGTCTCCTTCTATAGATCCCTATACACAAGTACACATCCAGATGAAGAAAATCTCAATACATATTTGAAATCATGCATTCTACCAAAGAGCCTTGACAAAGAGCAAAAAGAATTTTGTGATGAACCTATATCTCTGCAAGAATGTTCTCATGTTGTTTTCAAGTGCATGAAATCCAATAAATCCCCAGGTTTGGATGGGATACTATTTTGGCCAAAAATTGGACAATTCCTGCTAGAAGTATACAATGATATTTTTCATAATGGTGAATTAACAAATTCACAACGAAAGGCAGTGATAACATTGATTTTTAAAAATGGCGACCGTGAGCAGCTTAAAAGCTATCGACCAATAAGTTTGACAAATGCGGACTATAAGATTCTTGCTTTTGTTTTAGCTCAAAGTCTTCAAAAAATTATGCCGAGTATAATAGATACAGATCAATCAGGTTATATCAAAAACAGATTTATTGGCCATAACATTAGACTTATTCAAGATATAATACACATAAGTAAAAATTTAAATAAGCCTGGGGTATTGATGTTTTTGGATTTCAAGAAAGCTGTTGACAGTTTGGAATGGTCTTTTTTACATAGAGTAATTGAAAAATTCAATTTTGGGCAGAACTTTTAACGATGGGTAAAAATTTTGTATACAAAACCAGAAGCAATATTAAGGAATAATGGTTGGCTATCAGAAAGTTTCAATCTGGGTTGAGGAATCCGTCAGGGCTGCCCTCTGTCAGCATTGTTATTCATATTTGCAGTTGAAATATTAGCTGTAAAACTACGAGCTGATACAAACATAAGCGGCTACACACTATCATACAATGATCATAAAAAACCTTTAAAATATCCCAATATGCCGATGATTCTGTTATTATTCTTAAAGATGTTAACCAAGTATCATATGCTACAGCTCTAGTTGAAAAATATGGAGAAAATGCTGGGTTAAAACTTTGAAAAGACAAAAATTATTTTGCTTGGTTCTTTACGACAGAGGATGAATATTTGTAATAATATAGAATGTACTGAAAATGTAAAATCTCTAGGGGTGTGTATTGGCTACAATACAGAGCTATGTGTATCTAAAAATTGGACAGAGAAGATCAATAAAATGGAATCACTTCTCCAGAGATGGCATGACAGATCTTTGACAATAATCGGTAAAATTTTGATTATTAAAACGTTAATTGTGCCTCTAATTTTTTTCTCTGTTCTACTTTGTGTGATGCCTTCTTGGGTTATAAAACGAGTATCTAAACTTCTCTTCAAATTCCTGTGGGGAAAAACAGATAAAGTAAAACGGGATACAATGATTGGGGAAATACAACAAGGAGGTTTAAAAATGATGGATTTTGAAGCTTATTGTCTTTCTTTAAAAGGGTCATGGATTAAACGATTGTATGAAGCTGATGTACACAGCTCTTGGTATCATATTCCCGCATTTTACTTGAAAAACACACAAATATTGGATACTATCTTGTATATGAGCTCCCGTGAAATAACAAACCAAACTACTTTTAAAAATATACCACCTTTCTACAAACAGGTTATTCAGGGCTATATTCAATGTAATGTATCCCACACTTCCCAAGATAAAAACACTGCTGTTAATGTTTGGCAAATGTGTATCTGGGGAAACAGACGTGTAACTAATAAAATGGGTGAGATGCTCTACTTCCCAAATTGGATTAAAAGTGGTATAGTTCAAATAAATGATCTGAAAGTAGTAAATGGCCGAATAGATGATAAATACTTATTTGCAAAACTAGGTAATAAATCAAACTACATTGGTGAAATTTATCAAGTTAAACAAGGTGTACACTGTCTCCTTGCTGAGAATGTGACCTGCACATCCAGTCTAACAATTAATCAAACCAAAATGTGCAAAACTTCTAACCAACTTTACAAGGATATTGTTTCCAAAAGGTTTCTACCTCCAAAATCACATGTTTACTTCAACAGTTTATTCGATTTGACCAACTTCAATTATTCTGGTACATACAAAATTAAGGTGCAACAAATTCCAGATAAAAAAATTTGTGAATTTAATTTCAAGTTATTGAGCAACATACTAGCATGTTGTAAAAAGCTATATAAATGGTGAGTTGTTCAAAGTGAAAACTGTATGCTTTGTAATTCTTTAGAAACAGCTGAGCACCTACTGTTTACTTGTCCTACTAAATTAAATATGTGGAAGCATGTTTGTGCTGCTTTAAATATAAAATATCAGCTGAAAACTTTAGTACTCGGAGTTTCAAATTTTATAACTGATTGGGCTATCTCAGTACTTACACTCTGCTTCTATAAGTACTGGAGTTGGTCAAATAAGGTATCATCTAAGGAAGTCAATAAGCTAACATGCATAAAGAGCGTCAAACAAAATATGCAGGATTTCATTGACATTTATAGGTTATGTAACTTTTCAGAGGTGTCAAAACTGCTTGAGATAATATATTGTGCTCTGTTAGTTGCTTAATTAGAGCAAATGTAGTTAACTGATAAAAGATTATGAATAAATTATATGATATAGAATATGAGTACCCGATGATGAAACCCTTTCATCTTTAACATGCATATCATTTCACTCATACATTATTTGCTTTTTTCTTTCTAAAAGTACTTCTTTTTCTTTCCTTCTTACCTTTTTAAATATATATGTATACATACATTGGATAAATAACTAAATTAAATATTTGTTAAACACTATAAACATATATATATATGCTTTTTCATTATATCTCTCTCTCTCCACCAATAGATATGGGTGTAATTTTAAGTATAATACTAAGTTTCTAAGGTTTGAAACAGCATACATATAGAGAGAGCATATATCAAAAAGCATATTATAAAAGTAAAGAAGGGTCTGAGGGTTGAAACAAAAAAAAAAAAAAACAACAAAAAACTTGTGAGACCAAATGGATACCACCAAAAGCACTGTGAGCCACAAACTAGCCTGATGAAATGATATGTAGCTTGTGAGCCAGCATAGCACTGTGTGAACTAGGTGCTATATTTATTCATACAATTCCTGTGTTTTTCCAGCTGATATTGGGAAGAATTTTTAATGTAGCATCTTGAGCAACTTAAATTACATAGCTTTTGATCCATCTAGACAACCATACATGATAATATATGGCCGATATGATGTGTTGCTTACTTGATTGATTATGAATTTAGGTTAAAAATACTTTGAAAGTTAAAGCAAAGTTTTAACTTTACGTCCTGTTCAGCAGCCACGGTCATATTGGGATAGGTCCTCAGCATTGTCACTTTTGGGAGTCAAACCCACACAGAGGTGACTGCCTGTGATTAGATGCAAAACTTGCTAACCACTAATCGACTATGGACCTCTTTAACAATACTTTCATACTTCCAAATAATTTGTTGAAAGGGAAGTTAAAACAAACAAACAAAAATCAATCCAATCCTAAAAAATATCGAAGCAGAATCTTGCTGTATGTGAAAAGAACGGGAAATCTAAACTCATACATTTAAAGAAGTCTATGGTTCAACTCTAATCTAATCTAATTGTTTAAAATGTAATGTAATTAAAATGTTGCTAGATAATATATAAAAACATTTATCTCTTCCGTCTCTGAATATTGAAATATGGTCTACTGCTTTTTTGGCTTTGTTGCGCCTTAGAGTCCTCTTGTATGGGGAGATTAAGCGCTATAAAAGTCCAATTAGAATTAGAATTATCATTATTACCTCCGCCAAGGAGGTTATGTTTTGCCTGGGTTTGTTTGTGAGTTTCTTTGTGAACAATATAACTCAAAAACTTACGAACAGATTTTGATGAAATTTTCAGGATATGTAAAAGGAAGAAATGATTCAACTTTGGGAGTGATCCGGAGCACTATCTGGATCTTCTGGATCCATGAAATGTAACTTTTAAACACAGATAACTCAAAAACTTATTCACGGATTTTGATGAAATTTTCAGCGTATGTGCTCCCTTGGAGGAGTTCTGCACTCTCCGAGTGCTCTTATTCATTTCTGTTTAACTAGATGGTGTATTACCTACCCACAATGCATCATCTGGCCAAAGATCAAAGGAACTGGCAGTCTCGTATTCTATTGTTCTGAAATGACAAGATGTCAATCAACAAGTGTTATGTTGTCACATTTCATATTCATGTTGTAGAAACCGTGGCGGCACTCTAATTCTTTACATCTGCACTATGTAACCCAACTGTGCCCAAATCCTTTGAAAATCATTTGTTGATAGACAACAATATTTCACTTGTGTCTTATAATATGATGTTATGTAAGTTATAAAATTGGGACTTATGCACTGGAAAGTAGGCCTATCAGTACTCATTCGATTTCTAACAGTGCATTTCCATTGTAAAAGACCGGTGTGATATCATTTTACATACATGATGGGTATCATGATTTTGGCTGTTCCAGCAAGTGATTCCATATTCATGCTTAGAATTTTGAAGACAACTGTTCTTGTCTCTTATGGTTACTAGTCAAAGTTTGAGGTGAGGTTCACCACTTGCAAGAACATACCTTTACCTCTTTATATTTTCACAGCTGTGACTTGCACACTGCATGGTTTGCCTACAGACGGATGATAAATTAAATAATGTATAGTTATATTTGAATACCCTGAGTAGTTCTTTATTTACTCATAGGCCTTTATTTACTCATTACAACAGTATGAAAACCATAAAAGCCATATGAACAATGAAGAGACACCATTCGTCATGAGTCCATAAACTAATTAATGCTTTTAGGTAGTAAAAATTCAATCTCTGCTCAAAATAATTGCAAGCCATAGCCTGCACCTGCATACATAACCAATTTCCAACACCTTGATACAACCCTGGTACTTCTATGTAGATTTCTTGCCGTAACCTGTGGCCATTACCTATATCTCCAAACCATGAACATAATACATACTTAACATCAAAATATACGGGATATGTTACATTTTTATAAAACAATAATATCATCTGTCTGCCACTGTGGCTTTGTGGGTAACACACTAGCCTAGGAACACAGAGGACGTGGGTTCAATCCCAGGTATAGGCAGATACATAGTGGCTCAGATGACCACTTAAAATGACGATCCTCTGTCATTTGGTCCTATCCCCAGTTGTGAGATTAAAGAACCTCAAGGATGTTGACAAATGGCCATCCTTGAGCCTCCGTCTTTCAGTTAGGGGAATATCTGTATTTTGAGAGTTGGACTGTACTTGTACAGATAGATGGGTCATATTGTGCTTTGAATCGTGTAGTACATGGAGATTTTGCACTGAGTATAAATTCAAACACAAATAAATCTAATGTATATTTACTTTATTGGCAGGGGGCCACAGTAGCGCAGTGGTAACACGTTTGCCTTCCACCTCTGAGTTAGAATCCTGACCTAACCTCAAGTGGGAAAGCTGGTAGTTGCTTGCTGTTTGTCGGGGGGGGGGGGGGGGGGGGGGTTACCATACAGAACCCTGACCAACTACAGATACAAAGGTAGTAGGCATGATGTAAAACAATAATTAAATAATCCTTACTTACTGGCAAGCCTGATTGCAGCCACATGTCAGATCACCTCTAGAGTACCTAGCAATATATCCATTGGAACACTCCAATTCTGAAAACAAAGTGTCACATAAATCACTGATGTATTACAGGATAAGTCATGAATGGAAGATATTTTGTTAAATTATCTGTACCAAGCACTGGATATTTTCTCATGACTATTTACCTTAAGTGGAGAACAATAAAATAATTCATGCTGGACATGACAACATCACAATTTTAAGTGGCCTGTGTTTTTAAAAGACTGTTCTTGATTGTGATATGACCGACTCAATACATACCAGTATCTGTGTCACAATAGCCTTTCTGTATGTCACTTTGTCGGTAGTATTGTCTCTGTGTACGCCTGTAACAATTGCACTTAGCTGCTATAGTCCTGTCAAGACATGTGTTGATACAGCCCTGAAAAAGACCATGGTGACACTGATTGAAAACCCAGGGACCATATTTACTAAATGCCTTAATGTTAGTCTTATCTTAGGCTTTGCCCACTCTTTACAAGTAATTTTTTGGGGCAAATAAATTTCTAGGAATACATTCACAATGCAAGTCTCAAGCAGGACTAGAGTCATGAAGTTAAACTCAAGTTAAGGGTGGTTGTCTGTATCATATGACTTATTTGTACAGGTTTTGTTATTTACACTGGCTATAAAACTGATGCCTTGGGTTTTTGTATCTGAAAGTTGATCCACATCTCTCCCAAAGCAGTTACGTCTTCCTTTGGCCTAGCCCTACCACCATAAACAATTCAGAAATTCTCATTACTTTTTGAGTAATGTCAACCAGAATAACCAAAAGTGTTTGAAAATACATTAAAATGGGACCTCAGGAAATTTTGGATTTTTTTGGTATCCAGAATATGATCTGGATATTTCCCAAAATTTAATATTTTCTTCCTTTTGTCAGGCCTTACACACATAAAAATATTTATGAAGATCCCTTTATTAGTTCTGCAGATATCTCATATACAAACAAGCAAACAGACAAACACACATACCAAACATGGCCTCCTGGTGGAGGTAAAAAGTGTCCACCTACCTCGGTGGTGTAGTTAAATCTATTTTCATAATACTTCACAAAGCTGCCATCATCACCACAGTCTCCATAACGACCACCCAGTCTGGTCTGGTTCAACTGAAACAGAAAACTAGAACAAGTAGTACCTGATGACTTGCTCAGGGACCTGGCACCAAATATTGACCGAAACTTCCCCCAAAATTCTGGAGTCCCACTTTAAATCTCAGGAAAGTAGTTTATGTCTGAGTTTTAAGGTGAGTTTAAGTTTAAGAATTTTGTGTAATTTCAAAAGTTTGAGTTTAAACATAAACTCCTAAAGATAAGTTTATAAGTGAATTTTCACATGAATGAAGCTTAGGAATCTTTGTAAATACTGGCCCAGATTACCTTTAAGGAGGACTGAGTCATGGAAAAACCCTACTTTGTCTGATAATATGACCCAAATGGGATTAATTGTTTTTTTAATTACGGAGCAGATATGCCTAAAATTCCCTAAACCAAAGCTGGAATCTGGATCATCTGTGAGAAGGACTGGTCAACAAGCAGACCTCACCTTTTTCGAAGATATGATTCTGAGCTGATGTGTAGTTTTTGAGTTATGCAGGCGAACAAACAAAGAAACTGACTTGATTGCAATAACCTTATTCCCCTTTTGCGGGGGTAATTAACGAAGCATTCACAGTTATTAATACATTTTTAACTTGAGTCCATATTTTTTTCAGATGTCAGATAAAAATCTTATATGGAACTTTAAACCTTATTAAAACATTTGTTATGCCAGCCTGTTTCTTAATATACAAATTTACTGTTGCATTTTTATTACCATTCTAAGAGCCAAGTAATGCTGAAGACCAGGAGCTATGGACATGCCATTGTCCTGAACAAATGGTAGGCTGCCAAATGGATGGATGTCCAGTCTGACACCCTGACCTAGTGACAGACCCTTCAGATACTCGTCCTTCTGGATGTACAGAATCAGATCTAAACCTGAAAACATAAGATGTCACAAAATCCTATACACATGATCTTCTGGATGGTGTAGTGGCAGTACACTAATCACCCTCTCTTAGGTTCTGTGTTCAAACTAACACCCTGTCCCAAGAAAGACTCTAGATCTGAATGTACAGAGATAAGTCTAGATCTGAAAATTGTACAACGGTAAATTGTAGACTTTGCACAATGCCTCCAATAATCACAGGATTTGTTTTTAGTTATGGGTAAATTCAAAAATATAAAAATGTAACATGTTCTCGTGAAAGTACTTTTTAAAATTCAAAAACATAGAAAATATAACATTTTCTCGTGAAAGTAATTTGAAAGTCCAACTTTCACTTGTGTTCTATTTATACCAGTCTACTCTATAGTTTGCAGGGACTTGTTGATGTTGTGATATATTATTTGATCCCCATCTCTGATGGCACAAATTTAAATCTTGGTTCTGTCAAACCTTAAATGGGAATGGTGATAGTTGCCAAAGTTCAATGCTATTCAACGGGAGGATGGTTATACAGGCTGAAATAATGATTATGTTGGTTACCAAATTCATTTGTTACAGCAATGAAAATCTGTATTATTAGTTTTAGAGTATTAGTGTTACCTGTTTTTATTTTCGTATGATTTTTTGTGATACAAAATTTCCATCTATATGTTGATATTATAAAATATAATTTACATTGATTATTAGCAAAATTAATGTCAGAAATATTCATGAAGATATATTCCGTCTTTACACAGACATTGAATACCACAATAAACAATTGCAATTTACAATTAAAAGGTACTATACATATTCGACAACTGGCATCTCAACCATGTCTTGCCCCTGGCTAGTGATCAAAGGGGAAATTATGAAGGTATGGGTTTCACATCTTTTTCAACTATAACATTGCTCCACACCATAGGCCCATCATGATGTTATGAGCTGGTGACAATTCCATTACTACAGAGGTAAGAGTCACGTGAATAAATAACAAACTAGCTTAGTGAATAGCATTAAGGGTTATAAGGTGTAGTTCATTATTAAAAAGACAGCTATTGATTCACAAACTTTACTTATCCACTTCAGTAACAAACAAACAAACAAACAAACCAACGAACCAACGAACGATAGAACAAATAAACAAAATACAAACAAACAAATAAACAAAATACAAACAAACAAAATACAACAAAGTCCGGAATGTGCCCTGACTGTAAGTACATTATTTCAAAATTTGATATCTAAATTGATGTTGAGCCAAAATGCAGGGAAGCAAGAGGATGTGAGCTTTCTTAAAAGGTGTTGTGAGCTCATATTAATGTTATTGTGCATTGGACAACAAAAACTTTTGTAGCTTTTACGGCACACTTTATTTTGACGTTGTAGGGGTTAAGTTAGAATATGTTCAATTATACATGTGTTTCCACATAAGTTTCCCCATTATTTACTGGATAACAGAATAGTGTAGAATCCTTACCAAAGCTGGACCCACCACGGACACTAGTTACTGCACCAGATGACAGCTCTACAGAATTGAAAGTCCAGCACACGCCATAGTTGATATCAAGCCACCTGGAGAAATTCCTACCAAAGGAAATTCACCGTAAACTCAAAATACCTAGACTTCTGCCACGTAGAAGGTTACCTGTACTTTGAACTGCCAAATCCCTAAATTTATTTATTTATTCGGTTTTTAACGTCATTTTCAAAAATGTATAGGTCATATCATGACGGGTACTTTTATGAGTAGAAGAAACCAGTACAAATAGTTCTGCCATGGTTCTGTACTTTAAATGCCGAACATCGTTAGACAACTACCAACTTTCCCAAATAGGGTCCGAGGGTTGAACCGCAGACCTCAGAAGTAGGAGGCAAGTGTGTTACCACTGCATCACCGTGGCCCCATTCAAATCCCTAAAGGGCCTTATCTAGTTAAAATGTATACTGTTATCTTGAACTCTTGCCTTAATGGAAAAATTATTCTAATCTATTGAGATTCGATTTAATGAGGTAAATGCTCAAACACAAAATTTGTTCTAGTGCTTGCTGTATCGTAACATTGATTTTTTGATGAAAATATGAAAATTTGTTCAAACTTAACTTATGTTCATCTTAACTTCGGCCACCATTATTTTCAGCTTATATGGTTTGGTATACAACCAGAAAAGCATGCGTCTTGCCAAGGACAACCAGTTTTTGATATGTAGCCCATATTATATGTTTGTGCCAAGTTTGTGAGACGTGTGTCAAGTTATGACAAGGACCAGTATGCTGTATTAGTTTATTTGTACCTTCTGAAATCTTTGATTCATTTTGTGTACATATAGAATAATGTCATGTACATCACTGTTATTCTTTACACTGCCAAACATAGAAGATTGGTTTCCTATCTGTTGACTTATATCCTTGTACTACTGAAATCAAAGTGCCATTTGACCCATCTTGCCTGCACAAGTACAATCCAAGCTATCAAATGACTGACATTCCTGTAACTGAAAGAGCCTCAGGGAGGACCATTTGCTAATTTCTCTGAGTTCCGTCGGCTTGCTACTCAGGATAGTCCCAATGATAGAAGAACACCATTTTATGTGGTCAATTGAGCCACTATGTGTCTGCCTGTCTCCGGATTTGAACCCATGTCCTCTGTATTTCCATATCAGTGTCACCTAATAGGCTACAGTGGCAGATCTGAATAAGTCTACGGTACACCATTTGAAGATGAAGGATTAAGTGCAGCCCTACTGAATTTTTATGGGTTATGCTTAACAATATGTTGAATTCATAGTTTGTTTTCTGTCAATCCTAAAGTAAAGCATAATAAGTGGAATTTTTTTTAAGAAAGTAAATCACAGTAAATATTAACTTATTCCATTTAAATTAACTATTACCTAGAATATCTGGTTATGTTAAAGTATTACTTTCAATATGCGACTTGACAGACCTCAAGCATGTTTTAATCTGCTTACCTGACCGAGCATTCTTTGCCATCATATGAACAGGAAATCATCATTGTTTTTAACTCGTGAGCCATTTTGGTACGATTAGAACTGCAAAACCAAGAAGGTTTGTCATGAATTAGTAGAAGTAGAGAAATGTCTTATTTCAATCTAGGTTCCCAAAAATACTTTTGAAACTATAATCAAAGTTATGTCACTTTACTAAAATATAAAATGTACTCATTCACGTATTTACAATAAAAACCACTACACAGAGTTATTAATTTCAATTTCAAGCTATTTTATGAAAAAATTCAGACTCCCTCTGATCTGCTTAAAGAGTGAGATAATGGATGATTCAGAACACTTCTTCTTTTGTGAAACATCAAGACAGTTCTGGAATTGAGTGCAGAATTGGCTAAGTGGAATACTTTAAATACTTCCCAGTCTCCCATTGTTAAGTAATTTCTTTGGTTAGCTGTACCTGTATTGAGAAACTAAACTACATTTTCCTGTCAAATGTTTTATTGTATCAGGCAAATACTTCCTCAACAAATGTAAAAAACGAGAGAAAAGGAATGTGCTGGGATTACATCTGTAGAGTAATAAAAGACAGCTTGGTTATTGACCATCTTACCCATGTCAATTGAGACAAAACACAAAGTTCAATCAATCAGATGTCCAAGTGCTTAGTCTCTGTATCTACGGATTCTAAGACACACCATCCAGTTCGTATAAATCATTAAGACGCTAGAAATTTTCTAAGTCGCACCCAGAGAGGCAATCCGATGTATGGTAGTTAGAAACTAAGGTGGAAATGATTTCTGAATAAGTAGGTTTTTAGTCAACTTTTGAAACATGAGAGATTTGAAGCACTGCGTATATCATGTGGAAGATCATTCCATAACTTTGGGGTATCATATGAGAAACTGTTGTTGAAGTGGACCTTTGATTTATGGATGGAAGGACAATAATGACGAACCTGGAGGAACAATTTTTGGGGGTTTGAGCATCTTGTGTTCATGGCAGATTTGTAAAAGGAGAGATATGGTGCAAAATACTTGTACACAAGAATTAGGGTTTTAAAGATAATTTGTTGTCTGATTGGTAGCCAATGAAGTGTCTTCAAGCTGGATGTGATGTGAGTGAATTTAGAAGCACCGGTGACAAACCGTGCGAGAGCATTTGAAATGTATTAGAGCCTGGTAGCATTACGGAATGACAAACTACGAAAAAGAGAATTGCAATAATCCAAACGACTGCTGACCAGAGCATTTGCAATAACCACTGATGCATTAACGGAATGAAACCTCCTGATGCGATGAAGGTCCCTGAGGCTAATAAAACAAGATTTGATGACAGAATTTAAGTGATTGGTGAAATGTAACTTTGCATCAAATAGAACACCCAGATTGCGAGCTACATCTGTGGGAGAGAGACAATTACCAAGGATATTGACAGGAAATGAGTCACTGAGCCATTTGTATCTGTCTATGGCACCAAAAATTATGAATTCTGTCTTATCAGGGTTTAGCTTTAGTTTGTTTTCAGACATTTCAAATAGGAATTTAGACGGTCAAGAGGCCTGAGACTATCTTCAGGGGATAAGTGAATGAACAGCTGAGTGTCACAGCATAAAAATGGTATTTAACTCCAGTATATTTTCTGATGACTTGACAAAGTCGTGTTGTATAGAAGGAAAACAGAAGAGGACCTAAGACAGAACCAATAGTTTTTAACGAAAGGTTCGGTAATCTTTTGGAACCATTAAAAAGCTTTATAAATTTAATCCATAATCTGGGTAACATGTGTCTGTATGTACAGTTACTGAACTCCCGATGTAATGTGACCTGTAGCAAACTGGCTGCTGCAGGCTCTCTGAGCCAAGGTCATTTAAAGGTCAAGCCAATATAAAAAAGGGTGTGTAAGAAATATGTATTCTTATTTTTATGCAGAGTTCCAATTTCAGGAAGCACTACATGCCTACAGACCCAATATGGGTAGCCAGAGGTCATGAGATGCAAGGTCAATTAAAGGTCAAACCGATAGCTAAACCAAAATATACACTGGCGATCAAGGAACACAGTGAAACACATTTGAGGAAATTTTATTACATGTTAGTATACAGTTTTAAAAATTTATTTAATGACTAGAAAGGATAAATTTTAAAACCACCAAACCCAAGTCAAAAAGAAGGGGGAATGGAAGAGGCAAAGGTAAGTGGGATGATAGAGGGGGCTTGAGATGCATTCTGGAGATAAGTCCATACTGCAGAACTCCTCCACAGACCGTGAGACATTATGTTTTGAATAGCCACATTATGGTCAAATGCATAAGTGGCTCCTGACCTCCTGAAGGTATGAAAGCCATGACCTATGGGAGAAATATTTCGCAAACGTAGGATTTTCTTGAGGGCATATCTAACATGTGTATCAATGACCTGACTATGAGGATGATGAATGGAAGCAAACAAAGGAGCAGAGGATGGGAGATCTCTGGAGTTAAGGAGTGCCTGGAGAGCTCGTAATGGGCACAAATATATATTTTTAGAAGGGGAAGTTGTACAATGTGATGTGAGCTGTTGTCTTGCAGGGTTTTTGTCCATTTTATACGCAAATGTACTCCAGGTGGCAAAAATTGTACGTCCCTCCTTAGGAAATGCTTGCTTGGGTCAAATTTCTTCAGGGAATGGGGTGCCATATTAGACATTCTTAGGAACCCGAAGTATGCTGTTAAGAAGATGGCCCTGAATAGAATGGGATCAGTAAGAATGTCACATGATATTGATATATGATACATAGTTTTGATGTCAAACAGGCCTCTAGGAGTAGGGGCAAATTTTGAATTGATGGAGATGCTCCTAAGGTATTTGATGACATGGTGATTGGCCACAGCTGAATAGTCTAGTCCAAAAGACTTGGCCATTGAGGAAATTGATGAAATATAACCTTTAATGACTGTGGGTGAGATGTTATTTAGATGGAGATATTCCATAAAGGTAAGGAGGTTATGGACTGTTATTGTAGGAGATAAGTCCATGAAGACAATATAGGCCAGGAATGTTCTGAAGTGTCTAACGTTCGAAGTCACTGTGGAAGGTCTATATGCCGCCTGAGCCCTATCTAGGGCCGCCTCTAACAGCGGAAGTGACCTGTCAGTGGAACCTGAAATTATAAATGAAAATCCAGCTGAAACATATGGTGAGGGACATGGTCCCAGGTATAATTTTCTCTTAAATCTTCTAGGATCACAGCATCTCCCTGCAAATGAGAATACAATCTCGAAAGAACATCTGCTTGGGTGTTTTTAACTCCTCTGATGTGGCTAACCTGCAAAGAAATGTCATACTTGGCTGTAAGAAGCCATACGTTTCTATCACATATGGCCAGAAAGGGATCTTTCGTTCTATGGGAATTCATCACCTGGACCACTGCATAGTTGTCACAGTATATTGTCAAGTTAGAGTGAACCCAGAAGTGACCCCACATTTTGAGGGCAAGGACAATATTCCACATTTCCAGGTGCACTATTTTCAAATTGAATCCTGGAATCTGGTAAATAGGCGTAGCATAAACCCTGCGATTCCAGATGGCTCCTAGCCCTGTTAGAGAAGCATCTAAATGGAGTGTTTCCTGGTTTTCAATGGGCTTCTTGTTGAAAAACGTAATGCCGTTGAAGGTTGGAAGGAATTTTATGAACCATAGGATGTCCTTGTGGAATTCCTGATCTAATTTGATTCTGTTTTTGTTACTATTAGCTCTAAAAGTCATAAGAATTCTATTGACAAAAGTTCTGGCAGGTACCACACACTTGTGTATGTAGAGTAGTTTGCCCAGCAGTGATTGAAAAGATCTTCTAGATAGGAATTTTTTGTTGTGTACCTGGAGACACATATTGTATATACTGTGCAGCTTATCAGGGGCAATTTTTAAGGTGTAGTTGGTTAGATTAACCTCGATGCCCGAACAGACTAAACTCTTACAGGGAGGAATTCTTTTGTCTGGGTTCATGGGGAGGCCCAAAGCGTCGAACAAGTCTGACAACATGTTGAAATACTTTTCTGCCTTGTCCCTAGGAGCAATGACTAGGAAATCATCAATGTAGGCCCGAACCTGGCAACCTGATTTTGACATAACATGGGCAATCGCGTCGGCCACCATCTGAAACGACGCCGATCCGTGCGTCCATCCGAACGCGACGCCCCCGTCGACGTATAATGCGTCATTCCATCTTATTCCAAACTTAAGAGTATCAACGGGGTCGACCCTGAGGTTTCTGAAAGCCCTGGCTACGTCGATTTTAAAGATCAGGGGGTCCACCATGTGCTTAGCGTCATTGACTACGTCATCTATGGACGGGAACCTAAGAGTAAACTTTCTGTTGTCAAATTTGTTTTTGTCCACCATGTCATTGACAGACTGACCCCTTGGGTAAGACAAATTCAAAATAATTCTCCTTTTGTTAGTGTCCTTGGGCCTTGTGAGGAGAGGGGAGCAGTGTATATGTGAACACTGTGCATCTTTTGCAGGGCCTAATAAGGCCCCATGGGCTTTTTCTTGTTGGATGTATTCTTCAACAGCCATGGGAAATTGAGTTGCCGAATGATGATTATTAGCTACCTGATTGGACAGAACTTGTGGTTCTGTTATGGACAATGGGAAGCCAAACTTTAAATACTGAATCAAATGCTTATCTGGGTAATCTAAAAGCACTTTTTCCCATGCTGATATGTTAAGACCTGAAGTAAGAGGGATCCGGGCAGCCCTGTAATTCGGGCAACCTGTTTCTGCAATGATATTTGCCCAATAAATGCACTGTTCTACCGTTTTTATCAACACTGGGTCACTGTCAGGACCAATAAATTCAAATGTCTTTTTTTCATGACTCAGAAATCCAATTTTTTTGGAAGGTATATATGCATCTGCCTGAATATCATCAGTAATATGAGCAGTGTCATCTGCCCTCTGTGATGCCGAAGTATATTCAAGTAATTTTGAGTTACGTCCTATGTCCCTGTCATATACATTGTCAGTCTCAGAATTGCATTTGTCAATCAGTTCATCCACCATAGCTACCAAATATTCTGTATAATTCAAATTAAATCTGGTTCGAGTCTCTAAGTCTTTTTTGTAATCATCATACGCTAATTTTGAAAGAACATGATCATTATTTACTTTTTTTAATGGTAACTCAAATTTCACGAAAAATTTACCTGAAAATTCAACACATATAGGGCCAAAATTCTTGTGGCCACATTTCATCAGATACACCACGTCATGTTCCATGTACTGACAGTAATAGAACCCACTATTATAGTGGTCAGAGTCGTGTACATATACCACCTGATACTGCAGCACATATTCCAAACAATGGATAAAATCAACATGGTACTCATAATACAGTTTTTTATCTTCAAATCTAAATCCATCTTCTAAGATATTATTATACAAATACCATACATACTCATTTGTTCTGTTGGTATACGCTGTCAAAGCACTATTATGATCAATATATGAAGTATTAGATTGACCACTACTGTTAGTGTTACGTTTTCTATCTACTATACACTTTCCAGCACGATGGCTGTCATTATGTACATCAAGATGATGCCTGTGTTGAATTGTGGTTGTTTTGTTGTCACGTCTATGTGTATCAGTATTATAAGTTACACAATACGACCCCCGATCAATGTGTTTTGAATTAACCTCCCCAGACAGGTAACAATCGAAAGCTTTATAATCTAATTGATGCTTTTGTTGATTTTCGCAAAGCATGTGACAACTAAGACCCTGTTCAGCAAAGGCATCTTCAGGACACAAAGGTCGAGTGATCCCATGTTCAATATTTTCTTTTACATTTAAAACCTCTTTGTCAAGATGTATTTTACTTTTAAAACTATGACCATTCATAACATGATTTTCCAAGTTCACTTCATAACTACTCCCCCCCCCCCCCCTACCCACGTGTTTTCCCCACTCCCTGAGGTCACTGTGGTGCCCAGGTGATGACATATCCTATTTTGTCCCATTCCTATCTCCACCTCTAGCTTTAATGTTACAACTTGTCTCTGGGTGAGTATATGACTTGCCCTGTCGGGTACAAAACGCACACACATGCCTGTACTGCCCATGGTTTCCCTTGTGTGAACAACAATTTTCATTATAATATTTACACACTTTCTTAGTCGTTGGTTGTGGGTTCAAATGTGATGAGTTGGCCATAGCTATTTGTGAGGTTGATAGCCTGTTCAAGGCCCACTGTGTAGCATCCCCCCATCTTAAATGACCTTGTTCCAGCTCGTGCATGGAGTTTGCCCAAGCTCCTCTCACTGCCTGCCATGGTAGGGAGGTGGCGTCCCTGAGTGATAAGATGACCTGGAGCAGGGATTGTTTCACCATATTGGGGCCCTGTATGTGGTAAATGTTGGACAATTGTCCCACTGCCCATTCCTGCATTGTAAGGTCGTCGTATAGTACCCTTTTCCGCCCCCCCATGGCATGGTAGCCCTCATTGGGCCACCTAAATTCTGGTGCTGAAGTTATGGAGTCAGTAGTATTATATCTACCCGACTTCTTCGCTAATGGCTTACCTTGTAGTGCTTCAGATCTGGCATGTGTTTCAAATGCTGACATCATGTTTGTAACAGTGTTTGAAAGCACGGGGTTCGAACGCAGGGCTGCCAAATCCGGGATGACGGCGTCGTGGGGGGTTGAACTCTGTTGGTTGCTCTGGCTTTGAGTTGAGGGCAGGTCCTGATGTGTTGTATGCTGTAGTTGTAGATTAAGTGCTGGCGTGACGCCTGTGTGAAGGGTGGGTATGGAGGTGGCAGGTACCGGTTGCATGGTGCTTGCATCTGAAGGTGATGTTCTAATGGTTGTATGGTCTGTAGGTAAGTTAGGTTGAAAACCCTGCCGAGCGGTGGCTTGTGCTCTATGAGACTCAAGGTCATCAACGCGCTTGAGAAGCGCTTGGTTGGTAGCGTCAATTTTTTTGAGATAGGCCATGACGGCGTCATGTTGAGGAGGTTGTTCTGAACTGTCATTTTGGGGTAAATAACTGCCATTACTTACAGTCGTTCTGCCTGACGCCGTCAGGAAAGATCCATCCAGATTCACCTCTTTGCTTTTTAACTTCCTAGTACTGTTTTTTGCTCTGGCTGACGCTGTAGTCTTCTTTTTACTTGTAGTTGCAGGAGATTTCTTTGGTCTAGTCATGATTAAAACACTAAAACTCTAAAATCCCAAGTTCATAAGTACACAAAGAAAATTTTTTTTTCATCTGTGATGTTGTTCCATCAATAGCTAACCTTGAAATGATGCCAGGAAAAGGGGGTTTTGGCGGTAACAAGCATGAATGCTCTCGATAGGGGTACCTAGTAATGGTTTTATATAATCAAAATAAATTAAGGTAGTTCCAAACTGTGTTACCAGGCCCCTTACAGGCCATGCTATTCATTGCTGAATAAAGAAGTTACACAAACACCTATGTAACCGTAAGCCTTGTTTTCTTGTACAAAATTTATTATTTTTTGTGTCACCTGAAACAAATATATTTTAGTTGTGCTGAATATATCTGTTTTAATATAATACTTTATTTATTTAGTGTTTTATGTGATGCCTAGTACCTTAAGGGTTATATTTTGACATGTAGTTAGAAGGGCAGAGGAAACTAGTACATATCGTTGATCAAGATTCTGTACTGTGAACTGCCAACGAACGGCAAGCAACTACCAGTTTTCCCATTTGAGGTCAGGCCGTGATTGGAACTCAGAGGTGGGAGACAAGTCCAGATCTATTGGCATTCTAGTTTCTACAGTTTAAGTATTTAAGATTTTATTTAGGCTGAAATATTTATAATCTGATGCATTTACAACAAGTAATAGTTATATTTCAAGTACAATCAAATGGGATTAATATATAGATAATGACCAAGTGGCACTCCATTATGTAAACTTAATGGCCTGAGGCACAAGGCAATTATCTATTATAAAACCCTGTAAATTAAAACCAGTTTATTAATTCAATAATTTAACACCTTGAACCAAATGATCAATCTTTGCAATGTTTCCTTTGGTGTGCATACCTCATGTGTCTTTCACTAAATTAGCTATATGGGTTTTCTTATTTCAATACACAATCAACATTGTTTCACCATGTGTACCACTGGTTTTCCTTTATGGTAAAATGTAATTTTGGATAAAGCTTGAAAAGTTTTAATATAATCTGACTGCCACAAAGTTTAACCACGGATAATGATAATTGATAAAATATGGATCTGTGACATACAGAATGCAATTTCCAGAAAAAATTAGATTGATCATTTAACAATGCTGTGAATAATTGGTTGTGGGGAGTGTTTCATGTTACTTTATTGATCTGTGTTTATTTTAAGACAGTAAGCTATTATTTTTGTTCTTCAGGCATTGAAAGTACTAGAAACTGGAGAATTCCTTACTTGTTTTATTTTGTGTTGAAGTTTTTGGGTTTCTCAAGATTTTTATTTTGTTTGCTTCTTTGTCTCTTAATTTTAAATCAAGGAAAAATGCCTCCTGGAAAGACTGTCTTCTGGAAAAAAGCCTCATAGAAAGAATGCCTACTCCAAATTTTGTATTTCAGAAATACCTCCTGTGAAAATTAATCCACAACATTAAGAACAAAATTCATTTCAACCACAAACAGTGTGTCATTTTAGAAGTATATAACAAACTGTAATAAGGTAAATTAAAATCTTTGTTTTGAACTTAAAAACATTGAAAATTTAATTCAAATTTAAACCCAGCATTAATGCATTTCAGTACTGCATTTTTGCACTACGTTTTTTTTCTCATTTTACTTGAGTAAATTTTGAGCCACTAAAAACACTCCTTTTGATATAGTATGCTGGGTTAGATTTTAACAGTGATTTTGTTTGAAAGGTAACTGATCTTTTGATTAAGTTTACAGAAGATTATTGTAAAGTCAGATTGTAAAGAAAATGCAAAGAATTAAAAAATATCCAACTTTATAAATTAAATTGCTTGTTTTGTATTTGTCAGGAGGTATTTTTTCAAGGTAGCATTTTTTATAAGGTATTTTTCTATGAACTCTGAATGTCATTCAGAATTAAAAAGACTTTGTAAATGTACCCACTGAACTAATTAGTATGAAAGAAGTTGTGAAAACATTTCAATATTGAATGCATTGTGGTGAGGATGACTGGCAAACACCCTTTTGTTCTTGACAGACTGGCCATTGAACTAAACCTCAATCCACTGTTAGAAAATAATGAGTAACTCTCTATTATGCAAAAATAATGGAGAGTTAAGACAATGGAAGGGTCACCTGTCTGGGTTTTATACTATAATATGAATATATTAAATTTTTCTATATTTTGACTGATACACTAGCAAAAACATGCCAAAAATGTTACTATTAAACAGTATTTTAAGTCAGAGACAGCACTTGGAACAGTAGATTCGTAGTACAAATGTACATGAGCCTTTGGCCCTCATACATTCGTTTCTACGAATCTACTGTTCCTGGTGCTTTCTCCATGACAGAACATCACAGTCTACATGTGGTGAAATGATCACCATGTTTTCTTTTTTAATTGTTTACTTGATAGGTCTGAAAAGACTTTGTGCCGAGTACTCAAGCATTGATAACAATAATGGAAAATAAATAGTGATTTTGTAACATTTATTCTAGAGTGTATTTTATGCTTTACTTACTCTGAGTTGGCTGCCAGCAATTCCTTGAACACTGTGTTGATCTTGACATTTTCTCTGACATTCTCATCAAACAGTAAGCCTTTATTGTCATGGACTATGTCTGAAATATCATGGCTAGTTAATTTAACCCAACTTTCTACATATAATAATGCATCCAGTTTTGGATAACATAATCTCTGTATTGATGCACCAGTTACCCAGGCACCAATAAAAGTTACAAAGTACCTACATTTACCAGACTTTTATAGAAAATTTTGAGATCATACCGGTAGCTTCACAAAAATGCCAGAATAACGCTTACGTCAGCCTTGTCATTGCAGCCCCTCTCAAAGAATATTCATGTTATGTGGTTAGAAAACTTACAATTGTCTGATTGGATGACCTTTGACCCCCTAGTAATTTTTCCGTAAATTCTGTGGAAAGTAGATATCTTTTCTTTGAAAGTCAAAGAGGGCAGACACCCTATCTTAAAATTGAAAAATTTTAAAACTTTGCAAATATTCAGTTTTGAAACTGTGTTATAACGGATTTTATCATTTTTTAAAAACTTTTATGTATTGTGTTTTAAAACAAAGAAAGTTATACCACATATTGTGCAATACTGGACTTATTTCATTTTTTTTGTTGGGACCTGCACTCTTCTTTATGTCAAGACATACTTCCTTGACACCTTTGATTGTCACTGCATCATGCGTGATCATAGACCTCAGGCTTGTTTGGCTTAAGAGAGCTTGGTAGAAAGGAAGGTTTAACCTATTTATTGCATCCTTGACCACTATGACCACTATAATCTATGACCACTTATGCCATTGAGTTTATATGCTTTAGTACTTATATGACCTAAAGTGTCAAAAGTGTTTTATGTGTAGCGTCTGTAATGGACAGCGTAACGGGTCTACAGTAGCAATATGTCAGTTTTTCGAACAATTATGAATCTGAAATGAACAACGCCAGTGGGATGAACTGTGACGAGACAAAGACAATAGAGCTGATGCTCAAGCAGGACATTCCAGATACAAAGACATTTTTACTGCTTTAGAAGCTGTTAGTTCTAGGCTTTCAGCCATAGAGTAAGAATAGAGCTACTGAGGAGAGATTAGATGCTTCACCTGCTCATCACGTCTTGTCCAGTCATCTAACCAAACCTCAACGTCAGCTGGAAGTGAGTCGTGGAATCAACACAGAATCCTGGACACTGTGATTCTTATCTTTCAAGCCCTTAAATGTTTACATCTCATTCAACAGCAAGTGGACGAGAGACTGCAACAACTTTCACAAATTAATGGGGAAGATATGTTCAGGTCTCAGAGGGTGGGTCAGATACAGTCTGGGTTAAGCATCAGACCCCCCGGCTACAAAGCTTTATACTGGGGCCCCAATAAAGGTAGAGTCTCTTATGATAGCTTGAGCATATATCAGTTGGTGTCTGGTTTATTATCAAAGAGTCAAAATAGACGATACCCTGATTTTGGCTGGAATTCAGCCAAGGCTAGCCATGTGGTGCTTTTGTGCTGCTTGGAGGAGGGCAAGGTTTCATGGCAGGATACCACAAAAACTGATCCCAAAGAATCAGTCAAACTTCCCTCCAAAACAAAATGACTCTGTTAATCCCATAAAATTCAATCAAAGTGGCAACTGCCAACAAAAAGCGGGTCACACCACAGAGGGTCACAGTTACAAGCATGTTTGTGCCATTTGCAATGTCTATGGGTGTTGTTTGAATCACCCTGCAATGACGGTTGACTAGTCAAACAGTCAAAACACGAGTCCCAAAATCTCTAGAGTTAATGCAAGTCACAACAGGGTTGATGTACAATTTGTAAATACAGAAAAATGTAGAGTATTTGTTCATAGTCACAAAATGTGAGCATGTGGTTCTATTTGGAGGGCAGACTATCATAAGTTGAAATGTAATACTTATATGCTCAAGTCCTCCAGTCAAAAGCCAGGTGGAAGTGTCATATTATAACAAACTCTGCTAAAATACTGTGCTGATAGACAGTATACCACTAGCATTAACAAAATAACACCCATCAAAGTACCAGGGAAGACCGTACTATCTGCACTCAAATCAAAGGTTATTAGACCTAACCCAAGTAAGACAAGTACCTCTGTAACCGTACTTCAAGAGACCAGTGGTTTACAAACTAGTAACAGGTTGGCTGCATTAGTCAGCTTTCATATTCTGAACTAAGTAACCATACCATGATGACCTTCACCAGGATGCATTGACATGGTAGGTACAAATGTCAGGGGGCCCCAACAATGGTCAAACCCCAAAAAGCTATCAATGACAAAGACCCGTCAAGTAACAACTCTGGGTTTATAGAAATTAATAACAATTACCCACTGTTGATTACACAGTCAGGGACAAGCAGAATCCAAAGAAATTTGGTTATATACCTTTAGAGGACCTTTCAGCATGCAGTCAACCTCGCCAACATGGACCCCATTGAATTACACAAAATCATTAGGTAATCGGAATTGAACCCTGATGCCTGAAAAGAGCAGTTAAAACTTATTGGGATAAACAGTTACCTCTTCTTATAAGATATGGGTTTCCCCTTGACTTTAACAGAAGTAACCCTTTCGAACGGGAAGGTAATAATCATAATTCTGCTACCCAATACCCACAGGACATAAATGCCTACTTGCAAGATGAAGCCAGTTGAGGCGCCATCTTATGTCCATTTGATGAACCACCAATTAAAAAAATGTGCATCAGTCCCTTGTATAACCCGCCTTTATACTCACCCTTCTGTCAATTGATACTGTAACTGTGACAGTAAAAATAGGATAAAGGTTGCTTGATTTACAAATTAGACATTGGTAAGGCCTTCCACAATATAAAACATAACCATCTGATGATGATCTCTTAGGTTTATGTCATTATGACCATTACATCGACATCTGTCTGTTGTTCGGGTATCATAAAGACAGCACTCTGTTGCAGCACATCAGTGACACCATTCACTATGTAATGATGCAACGTAACTTTAATGTGATCACCTACATCGATGATGTCATTTTATGAACTACAAGCCCTGTTGTGTCACCAGGGTCTGGGCATAAGCGTCATGAAGTTAGTACCCCTAGACACTAGTGTCAATTGTCTAGGCATTAGTATAAAGAGAATTGAAGTTCTTATTTACCTTTAATGACACTGCCTTCTTTAATCACAGAACTATCAAAGTATCAGTTGAACTTGATGCCTGTTTTACAGGCATGGGAGGTTGTTGGAACAACCAAGTATACAAGCTATTCATGGACAGGAATGCAAGGACTTCTCTTCTTCCAGTGGGCAGCTCAGAAAGTAGTGCTTTATTGTGATAACCAGGTGGTAGTTTCAATATTAACCAATGGCAGAACTTTGGCAGCCATAGCCAGATACATATACACATATATTACGTAAAACAATAATATAACAGACATAGTCTCTAGGTGAGATGTCTTCCGAATAACCTCAAGAAACTACACACCCTAATTCCCTCCTTTCAATTTATATCTGTACCAAATAACATGTTAGACAATAACTGGTCTATCTACTCTCCTGTTATCCCCTCTAGTGTCCTTTCCTTGGCTTTCAGGGCTTCTCAAAGACTCCATCTTATCTTCCAATTGGCCGCTAAATCGGCCTACCACTCCAATTTCATGTTGTTTACTGCTTTTTGTTCATTCATCCAAATCCACCTTGACTAGGTTTCCCCTCTTTACATCCTGGCCTACGTAGACTTTTATAACTGAAATGAAGCCACCCACTCTACCATTGCCAACCACATCTCAGCCATTAAGGCCAGTTTAGCCATTTATAACCTACCACTTGCCATTTTAATGACCAAATTATAAAGTACTACCAGCAAGCCCTTCTCTTCACAAGCCCTTCAAAGTCACCCTCAAAAAAAATTGTTGATATAGCTACCCTTCACCTAATTACTAGGGCCTGTGGCTTCAAATATATAGGCTAGATCTATAAGGCGTTATACCTCATAGGCTTCTTTTCTTTCCTGAGAATCTCAAACTTAGTCCCTCATGCAATTAAGCCTTCTGTCTCCTTCATCAACTGGCACAAGGCGTTATCATTTCTGGCCAACCAGGCCTCCATATAATCATTAAGTGATCAAAAACTTTACAATCCAAAATAAGGTTAAAATCATCGAGTTACCTTCAGAGGTGAAAACCTTCCATTGTATTAAATAAGACATAACCATATCTTGATCCCAATTACAGACCCCAAAGTTATGTGCCACCTGCACTCATAGTCAAGAAAATTGCCCTTTTTAAACTCTGGCATCACTATAAACACATTCTGTCGTTCAGTTGCCACCTTTGCTTTTAATTTAATGTGCCCCTTCGGTAAATTCAGGCTCATGCACCTGGACCTCGGAGTGTGTGTGTGTGTGTGTGTAGATATACCCCAAGACCATCAAGCATTTAGGCAAGTTACTGCTGCCTTTAAAAACACCTTCACCTCCCTGCTACCATCTAGTTTGGGGATTTAGCGGTTTTCTTATTTCACAAAATTATCATACATCCTCTACGACGTACATTTTCTATCTTTAACTGAAATAGGGTTACCTTAAATGAAATTGCTAACCTTAAAGTTTTCATTATCCTAATTTATGCATTTTGCACATAGTAACTTGACTCAGTTTATGGCGCCCTTAAATTTAAATTTACTTATTTTAAGATTGACTTAAACTTGCCATTTTATAAAATTTAGTTATAATGTAACAGTTTGTGTGTTATCTTTACATGTGTAAAGAAAACAAGATAATAAAAGTATTTGCCCAATTATGTGTTTTATTGTATCTTTAGCTGCTCTTCTTTGACCTTGGGGGAAGCAAGTCAGATGTCATCTGGAGAAAGCTACTCAAGATACTCGAGAGTTTAAATATATCACTCACCACCCAGAAATCTTTTTTAAATATTTGTAGATAAAATATAGCCACACTGTCACCATATAAACCTAAGAAGTGGCCTTACTAACTCATGGATTATAGCTCATGACAACACATGTTAGGTTCACTAAAGGTGTATCCTGATATGAACTTAGCAATCTAATTGGACTTCAAACCCAAACTTTGACTCTATTCAGATCATCTCAGCAGATTGCAATATCTCTATTGTGAATGGCATGAATGATTTTTTTTTTCAAAAAAGTGCCGGCTCAATAATAAATAAATGGAAAAATCTGGATCTTTGAAATTTTTTAATCCAGGCGGTGATCCAGATCACCCAAAATTGGATGGTATTTAAATTGGACCTAGACTCATCTTCTCATTTTGACCAGTAGTATTTGCATAATCCTGCTAACAAACAGACAAACGGACTCCCAACTGGTCATGAATTTAATATCTCCTTGATGGAGGTAATTATACAGTAACTGAAGTGGTCCAATTTGAAGGATTTTTTACAGAATACCTTACCCATATAGTGAGTCCAATTGACACAGTCACCAAGTTCAAAATCTGCTATGTCGTTGTAGTAATAGTATTCATATACCTCATTGTCATACTCAAGATTTCTCTGTGTAAAACAAGAAAGCATAGTTTAAGTCAGGACATGTTTAAAGAATCATGGACTTAAAAATATATACATCGATACTCTGATATACATTTTATAACATTTTTACAATATAGACCCTTAAACTGATCACCAGGTTTTGTCATACAATAGGCATAAAAGTGATATTTTAATATTTCTATAAATATTAACGAAATAATATCTTGTACAATGATAAAGTGGTAATGCATCCTTTATTGGGATCATTTACATTAAACATATTTTAAATAGATGTGTTATTGAGGTTCAAAGATGACAATTTACAAATATTTAGTCAATAAAATGTTTTAAAGCTTCTGCAGTATTTTCTGGGTTCATTGGACATCTTACCCAAATTTGATACCAAGGAGAGACCTTACAAAGTGTGCCTTGATGATTAACTATATGACCACACCTGGTAGATACCTAGGCCACAACTGTGTTATGGTTGCAACCTACAAACAGGTTTATGTCCCTTGGTTATGGATCATTGTGGTATGGTCCACTTTGTGTCTTGGTAGTGTGTCTTTGCAGTGATTTGGCGGGCTTTCGCATTTGGGTAAGATACGTTCCACACAGCACAGCCAGTGATTTGAGACTGCTTTTTTTGAAAATGTTTGAAAAAACCTCACATGACCTGTCACCAGCTATACTACAATATACAGACTGGAGGGGTAAAGAGGGTTGGATATACAGGGAAGCTTATTCTTCACTGTGCACCAGCCAGACACAAGGTCTAAGCCATACAGATAAGGTCTTGAAGGGGAATTCAAACAGAAAAGACCACTTGGAAAAAATGGTAAGTACATTATCTGTAAAGAACAACCAGGTTGAAAATGTCAGCAGTATTCTGAAGCTGGATGATCAATTATCTTCTGTCTGCATATGTAAACATAAATTTGCAGTTTAAATGAAGCATTCGAGAACACTTAAATATTATTAATGCGGATTTAGGATATTTTAATACAGGCCTGCAGGTAATCTTGTTACAGGTCAAAGCAATCCAATACAGCCCAATATGATAGGATCAGATACCAGCTCTCCTAAACCTGAAAAAAGTTGTCAATAAATTTTCAAAATCGGACGAGAAATAAGCAACTTCTTGTTATTTTGATTGGGTGCCTGGTGTATGGAACAATGATCTGATTAAAGAATTTAAAAAAAAAAAAAAATTGTCTTCACATTTGCTCTTAATTTATTATTGGATACATTGCAGATTCCAGGTTCATTACAGGATCGTACACTTAAGTCTGAGAATGGCTCTGAAATAACGGAACAAAGTGAAATATATTAACTGCAGCAAAATATCTGGACTGCCAATGTTTTTTTTTTAATTTTGCTAACTTGAATATACCAGTTAGTTAACTTGAATAGACAAGTTAGTAGCTTGAATATATGAGTTAGTAACTGGAATATACGAGTTAGCTAACTGGAATATACCAGTTACTAACCTGAATATATGAGTTATCTTACTGCAATATACGAGTTACTAACTTGAATATACAAGTTATCTAACTGGAATATATGAGTTAGCTAACTTAAATATACGAGTTATTAACTTGAAGATATAAGTTAGTAACTCAAACATTAGGGTTAAATAACTGGAATATTCAAGTTAATAACTTGAATAGACCAGTTACTGTATCTTGAATATGCAAGTAAGCAAACTGAAATATACCAGTTACCTAACTTGAATATTAAGTAAGAAAGTAAGTAAGTAAGTAAGTAAGAAACACTTATATAGCGCCGAATTTGATGTAAACATCCTCTAAGGCGCTGATGTGCAAAAAGGGATAGTCCAGTTCCAGAAAGATGTCAGTTTCCATATTAGCGTCCGGTCGGGGAGATAGGCTATGGTGGAGGATAGGCCAATCTAAAAAGGTATGTTTTCAACTGTTTCCTGAAACCAGAGATGCCTTCTATGGTTCTGATGGCTTGAGGAAGCTTGTTCCACCCTGTGGGAGCCCCTGCTATAAAACTGCGTAGCCCTGAGCATTTATTTGGTTTAGATGAGGAAATTGATAGGCGATTGCCCCGTGTGAGATCACTCCGCCTAATTAGAGCGGAGAGATATGGAGGTTGGCTCAAATGTATTGCTTTATAAATGAGGAGATTATATTTGAACAGTATACGGTAATGAATGGGGAGCCAGTGTGGTTTGTGCAGGAAGGGTGTAACATGACAGTATTTATTTAGCTTGCACACCGTCCGACATAAGGCATTTTGAACTCTCTGTAGTCTGCTAGTATATGCATTTTTTGTGTTGTAAAGCAGTGAGTTACAGTAATCCAGACGACTGCTTACCAAGGCATTTGCCACCTTTACAGCTGTTTCATGATTTAAGTACCTGCGGACCCTTCGTAGTTCCCGGAGATGGTAGTAACTTATGCGACATAGATTAGCCACGTGTCTTTGCATTGAATTTTCAGCATCCAGGATGACACCAAGGTTTTTTACTGATTCAGCTGGTTCCATGGTGTTGCCAAGCAAACTCACTGGGAAAGATGACTTCAGGGAACTTCTAATTTGTTCATCACCAATCACTATGAATTCTGTCTTGTCAGTGTCAGACTATGGGATTTTTATGGAAACACTACGATACAAAACAGGTGTTGTCTCAAGTACGACAACTGTTTATTTTTTTTATCCATTCTCCAGTACATCGATACATTTTTATATCCCGACATCTTCCCCCCAGATATAACTTTTCTCATTATTGTACAAGAATTAAAGTCTTTGTTAGTCTAGACCATTTTGTAGTTATTCTTTATATTTTTTTTTACAAAACACTTTTAACTAGTACATGTCAAATATAAAATAAAATGTAAACAAACGTCTATCAATGTCCATGTCTGTGAAATAAAATGTCTTTTAATGCAGACGTACTGCCAAATGATGACTACAATAAAATTACTATTAATTAGTACCATGTCATTCATAAACACATACAGAATGTTTAGACAGTAAACCACTTTCATAAATTTACAGATCAAGTTTTCTCAAAGGTTTGAGAACCCTTCCAAACCGAGAAACCCTTTCGGATAGTTGGGACCCTGTTACACTTTCTGGGGTTACGCAGTGGGTTGGTTGATTCGCTACTGGTGAATCAGGGATGTTGGTTTGACTATTGTCTTGAGTTTCATCGGGACTGGTTTGGGGAACTTTTTGCAGATGTTTTCTGTTCCGACATAGCTCAGACCCACTACAATTGACAATATATGACCTTTCTCCCTGCTTTTGGCTAACTGATTGTTTTTCCCCCCAGCGCTTTTCACCCGGAAGCTTCACCCTTACCGTGTCACCTTTGTTTAGTGGAGTTAGCAATTTGGCCCCATGGCGGTTGTCATAATATTGCTTCATCTTCATTTTCTTTGAAGCATCATTTGCTTTAACCAGATTAGGGTCTATGGTTTTGGGAACTAAGTTTTCACTAAGTACTGGTAGGGTTGTCCTTAGTTTTCTACCTAGACATAATTCTGAAGGAGAGAATCCAGTAATAGAATGTGGTGAGGACCTGTATGCCAGGAGGGCTAGATAGGGATCAGGGGTAGCTAGTATCCTTTTAGCTGTCTGAACAGCCCTTTCTGCTTCACCATTGCTAATGGGATAAAATGGTGAGCTAAATCTATGTGTAAAATCGTAACTCTTTGCAAAATCAGCAAATTCTTGACTATTGAAAGGGGGACCATTGTCAGATACCAACTCAGAGCAAATCCCAAACCTGGCCATAACACCTTTTAATTTGCCAATGACTAACGGGGAAGTTGTCCTGGACAACTCACAAATCTCTATGTACCTGGAATAGTAGTCAACAATAACTAAATACTTCTTTCCATTGTATTCAAACAAGTCAGTCCCTAATTTTTCAAATGGACCGCTAGGTAATTCAGTTGGTTTCAGAGGTTCACAATGTTGATTTGGCCTCAAGGTTTGACATAGCTCACACAAAGCAACCATGGATTTTATATCAGAAATTATCTTGGGCCACCATACTGAATCCTGAGCTCTTTGCAGGCACTTGTTTACACCTTGATGTCCATCATGTACTTTTCTCAAAATTTCACCTTGCAAAGCAGTTGGAATGACAATTCTAGAACCATACAACAATAAACCCCTACTGTATGACAGACAATTCCTTGCATGAAAGAAACACTTTACAGACTCTGAGCAATTTCGCTCATGAGTGGGCCAACCTTGTAAAACGTAATTTATAACTGAGGGTAATTGACAATCTTTCTTAGTGTGTTCTACAATATCATTTGATCTCTGTTCAGAAGCAGGCAAGGTTTGAAGAACACAGTCTGCATGAGCTTGAATTTCTTCCACTAGCTCATCATATGATGTTGTTGTGGGCAGAGGATTCCTGGATAAAGCATCAGCGACAGCGAGGTACTTGCCCGGTGTGTACTCAGCAATAGCATTGTATTTCATCATGCGTATCAGGAGTCTTTGGATACGCAGTGGAGCACTGTCCAACGGCTTGTTGTTCAGCAATGGGACCAGAGGTTTATGATCAGTTTGTAGTTTGAAACTTTCAAGCCCAACGAGATATCTGGAGAACTTCTCACATGCAAATACAGCGGCATAACACTCTTTTTCGATTTGGGCATAGTTCCTCTCGCTTCCACTGAGAGTTTTTGAGCAGAAGGCTATTGGACGGCCCTCTTGTAGTAGTACACCACCCAGACCATAGCTAGAAGCATCGGCTGACACCACAGTCTCCTTCTTTGGATCAAAGTATTGTAACGTTGGGGCTGTCGAAATCAGCTCTTTAACCTTTTGAAATGCCGCTTTCTGAGGGCTATCCCAGCTCCATGATTTGTTACCTTGAAGTAATTCAGTAATTGGGTGCATGACGTCCTGAAGCTTCTCTATGTACCGTCCAAGGTAATTCACCATACCAGTGAATTGACGAACTTCTGTGACATTTTTTGGTGGAGGCAATCCCTTGATGGCTTCAACCTTTTCTTGTGCAGCAGACATACCCTTGGAGCTAAATTCATGCCCCAGATAGGTTACTTTGGACTGTCGAAACTTGCACTTAGATTTGTTTAGTTTCAGGCCAGCATCGTTGATTTGGTGCAGGACTGCCTTCAAAGTCTGGTCGTGCTGACTTTTGTCTTTACCAAAGACAAGGACATCATCGACATCCACAAAGCAATTTGGAATGTCTTTCAGTAGATCTTCCAGTTTCTTTTGGAAAATCTCTGTCGCAGAGGACAGACCATACGGCATGCGTTTGAAGAAGTACCTCCCGAACGGGGTAATAAATGTGGTTAGTTTTGCAGAGGCACTGTCTAATGGTAACTGCCAGAAAGAACTGGAGCAATCCAGAGTGGAAAAGATGATCGCTCCTTTGAGACGATGTCCAATGTCATCAACTGTTAGCAAAATATGGACCTCCCTCTGCACTGATTGGTTCAGCTGTTTCAGGTCAACACACAAACGGATTTTGTTTGTCTTTTTGATAACTGGAACCATTGGCGCACACCACTCGGTTGGTTCTTCTATCTTTTGGATCACGTCTAATTTCTCCATCCTCAAGATCTCGGCTTTGACCTTGTCCAAGAGGGGAATTGCTATCCTCCTCGGCGCATTTATACTATATGGAACAGCGCCATCCTTCAGGCAAATTTTTACTGGATCAGTTTTCATGATTCCCAAATCTCCAAACACTTGTGAGTCACTGACGTCATTTATGAGTTTCACCAGACCCATAGTTGTAGCCACTGATCGCGAGAGAAGATTGTTGCAATTGGCATCTACCACAAAGATTCGAAAGTAGTATCTCTGACTTTTAAAGACAGTGTCTGTATTGAATTGTCCAATAATCTTCAGCTTACCGCCTGGACTGTGCAATTGGACCTTTTGTGCAGTATGGAGTGCAGGTTTCTCTTTAAGGCTGAGGAATGTGTTCTTAGAAATAATTGATGCATCAGCACCAGTGTCTATTTTGAACCTTACATCACGTCCGTGAATAGGCAAACATACAGACCACGTTTCGCCTGTTGCTTTGTCTGGACAGTCAATGGCGCCGAGGAATAACTCTTCCAAGTTGCAGTTAACTTCTTGAAGTCTTTGACCAGTGTGTATTTTAGATTTACAACAGGTCTTGAAATGTCCCATCTTGTTGCACTTTCTGCACCTTTTACCTTTGGCAGGACACTTGTCAAAGTCATGTGCATCTTTGCCACACCGTGAACAATTCTGAGTGGGTGTAGTGGTATTTCCCTTCCACGGTTTCTTCCTGTAAGGCTTCTTTGGCCTTCCATATGCTGCAAAATCAATAGCGCCTTGCTTGGCTACCTGGTCATCCAGTTGTACCTTAATCATCTCAGATTGCCGGGCAATCTCGATTGCTTTGTTTAGTGTGAGGTCGGCAGTCAGTTGAAGCTTTTCAGATACTCTCCGGTCGGCTATCCCGATAACTATTCGGTCACGAATCTGCTGGTCTTTATCTGCAAAGTCGCAATGTTCAGCCAGTTCGTATAATGTTCTTATAAACTCTTCTACAGATTCTGTGGTATCTTGATTCCTTCTATGGAAAATAGCTCTTTCGTGTATGATATTTCTTTTAGGGATGAAATGGGAAGTGAACTTTTGTGAGACAGTTTCATATTTATTTTCATCCCCTTCGGTTTCAAAATCAAATGTTTTGAAAATGTTTTCAGCTTCTGGGCCCATGGCATAAATAAGGCTAGCAACTTGCACTTTTTGATTTTCATTAAACAGTTTTGTAGCAATTCTGTATCTCTCAAATCTTGTCAGCCATTCATTCCACTGCCCTGGCTTTGTGAAATTGAAAGAGTCAGGAGGATTGAATTTTGCCATTGTAGTCTAATGATGAGAGTGGAACAGGCCAGTTCAATTTTATGCACAGAAATACCAGAGCCTTTGTTTTTTTTTGACGTAGTGTTCATATACTGCAGTAGTATTCACTTCCTGGTTGAACTGCACATGTACTGTACTCCACTTGTGTGTGTGTGTGTGTATTCCCTTCAGTCCCAAGGCCTGTGTGAGGTTACAGCTATGTTCTGACAACTAGCAGTTTTTAATATGTTTCACTCACTACAGGTAACTTTGTCTTCTGACACCATGTCAGACTATGGGATTTTTATGGAAACACTACGATACAAAACAGGTGTTATCTCAAGTACGACAACTGTTTATTTTTTTTATCCATTCTCCAGTACATCGATACATTTTTATATCCCGACAGTCAGGATTTAATTTAAGCTTATTATTTCCATCCAAGCCTGGACCGCCTCAAGGCAATTTGTTAATTCAGTGATACTGGAATCAAAGTTCTTAGAGTCGAGTTCCAAGTAAATTTGTGTGTCATCTGCATATAAGTGGTGGGTGACATTGAATTTAGATATGACTGAACTGAGAGGGGTTGTGTATAGGGTAAAAAGGAGTGGCCCTAGAACTGAGCCCTGGGGAACCCCGTAAGGGAGTTGAAAAGTATCTGAAAGATGTCCATCTATTTTGATGCACTGCTTGCGTGAGTGGAGGTATGACTGGACCCACTTAAGCACTACCCCATCAATGCCATACCAGTGCTGAAGGCAGTTGAATAGGATTGAGTGGTCTATTGTATCGAAAGCTGCAGATAAGTCCAAAAGGACTAATCCAACAGCTGCACCCTTGTCCATTGATGTGGCAATGTCATTTTGTATTTTGAGCAATGCCGTTTCAGTTGAGTGAAAAGCTCTATATGCGGACTGGTTTTCATTAGATATACCCTCGTGAGCAATATGCTCATTTATCTGCTTAGCCACTGCTTTCTCTATGAGTTTGGAGATGTAGCTGAGGTTGGACACTGGTCGATAATTCTTGAGAATATTCTTGTCAAGACCAGCTTTTTTCAACAAGGGTGTAACATGTGCAGTCTTAAAGCAGGAAGGGAAACTGCCCTCCTGTAGAGAGTAGTTCACATTATTTGTGATAGGAGTCAGGAGCACACTAATACATTCAAGGACCAATGATGTTGGGATGGGATCCAAGTCACATGATTTATTTGGTGTGGACTTTATGATTTTAAGGACTTCTTCCTCTCACATGGTCCGGAAAGAGACAAACTTGTTTTAGTAGGAACCTGAGACAGGGGGATCGGCATCAGTAGACAGTAATCCAGATCTTAATTTAGTAATTTTGTCTGCAAAATACCTGCCAAAAGTGTTGACTAGACTGTTCATGGTGGTATAATCTGGAAGTACCATTTTTGGTGATCTATGGAGGACTTTCTTTATGGAATTCCACAAGGCCTTGGGGTTATCCTCATTTTCCCTAACCATATCACTGTAGTGTTTGGTTTTTGCACATTCCACGAGACGGTTGAAATGGTTCACAGCGGCTCTGTACCTACTGCGGTTTATGGCAGAGTTGTCCTTTCGCCACTCCCTTTCGAGTTTGCGCTTAAGTCTCTTTGCTGCCAAAATCTCACTGTTGATGAACCCTTTGTTGACATGTTGTGGGGTTTTACATTCATGTACAGGTACATGCTTGTCAAGTATGTTCCTAAGGGTATGAAAGTACTGGTGTGAAAGTAAGCTAGCTGTTTTGTAAGGAGCCTGGATAAGCTCAGAATTTACAATGTCAGACATAAATTCAGTTATATTTATCTTGCGAAGTTTAATGATTTTCAACCGTTTTACTCTGCAGGAATTTTTGACAGGGAATGTTGTAGTGAAAAAGACAGCTAGGTGGTCTGATATGCCGTCCTTTACATGATGGTGAACTGAGGAAGTTAGGGATTTACTAGTGCAGAGTACATCAAGGATATGTCCTTGTAGGTGTGTAGGTGTTGACATATGTTGAATAAAATCAAAATCCAATAGAACTGTGTTGAAATTTTCTGTTCAGCAATTTTGACAGTCAAGCTGGATATTGACATCTCCCAGGATAATATTTTCATGTGGTGACAAAGCAGCTGCTTCCATGAAACTGTTGAATTCCTCGATAAATCTGCTTTTGCTGGTACTTGGAGGTCGGTAAATTACATGTACCAGGAGCTGGCTTGACTGTCGATCTGACAGTTTGACGGTAATGTGTTCAAACGTTTCCCGCCGATCAATGTGACAACGCATGCTATCAATGTCATTCCTAACAAGGACAGCAACTCCACCTCCTTTCTTGTTCTCGCATGGGACCTGGTGAAGCTGGAAACCTGCAGGGGTTATCTCATCCATTAGGCCTTGTGTGTCCGACGGTCTTAGCCATGTCTCAGTGACACCAACGATGTTGAGATCATTTGACAAAACAAAATCACTAAATGCCGATGTTTTGTTACGTTAGTTAGTTAACTTGTATTTTTAAGTTAGTAATTCATACATTCAAGTCAACTAATTTATGCATTCAAGTTAGCTAATTTGTATATTCAAATTAGTTAACTGGTATATTCAAGTTAACTAACTTGTATATTCAAGTTGTTAAAATAAAAAACTTTGCCTGTCCAGAGCTTCCGTAGTTATAGGTGTTTATTTTAGAATAAAGACCAAGAGCTTGAGCAAGAAAAAAAACTACTTTAGGTAGAGAAGATTAAAAAGATTGTAGTAACAAATTTAGGTAGAAAAATTTCAGTGAGTGGCTGTGTTCTAGTTGGCCTTTAGGGTTTCTTGTGTGATAATGTGTGTGTCTTGAAGTGGGAGCATTATTATTCATACATGGCAATTAAGATTTACTCTTCCTCTCTTACAAGAACAGCTTTGCGATAGTAACCCGGTTTTCTGATAGGTAATTTAAATGGGGAGAGGGGGTTAACCTTGACCTTTACGCCAATGCCATGCTACGACCCGTATAGTCATTACGTATGTGGTCAAATTACATTACACTGCCTGGTTAACTTTGATTTACATATTTAACATACATCCATCTTATATTTTATTAAACTCTCATTACATTGTGAAATCTTGTAGTGTCATGCGGTTGTTTAAATCTACTGGGACGTATGTAAACAAATTCTGACGTATTGCACATAATTGTAGAAATTAGTTACATTATGTTTACCATGTTGTGTATAAATAAAGTAATATTCAGCATGTGTGTGTTGATTGTCTTGGTGTGGGGGACTGTATATATGTTTCACCCCATCCATAAAATTACCCAGTTTGTGAAAAAAGCAAAGATTTTGCCCATTTTGTGAAAGAGGCAACTGACCCACCTATTTCATGAAATGGGCAAAATTCTGCTAAAAGTTGTTTGACTTGTATTACCTTTTTCCTGTCTTTTGAGGGTGAAAGCGTTGTCTCTACATCTGATCCATTTGTGTCATTGTTAGACCCCAGACCGCCATCTGGTTCTTTATCCTCTCTTTTGTAATCATTATCATAAACTGTAGGTGGAGTAATTTGAGTTAGAAATACTAGCAGCTCTTGAGTTCCATATTCTGTAACACCTGTCACTCTGACTGGGTTGATGTTACACAAGGTAACACTCGGAAAGTCAACCGTCTCATACACAATTTTCACAGAAGAGCTGGTTTCATAGATCAGGTAGGTTCTGATGAGGTAATAAGAGTGGAAGATCCAGGCACCAGTGGCTACAATGAATATGATGACCCAGATCAGTTTGGCATACCACCTGGAAAAAAAGTAAATAATAATACAAAGATATTTTAGACTGAGAGACAATAGGTGATTTAATTTAATTTTCAGGGGGGTTAAATTGGCAGATGCTGATTTGCTTTGCAGCAACCTTGAACAGATTATGCTTCTCCAAATTATAAGGCCACAAGAAAAAGTATCTGGTTATCAGAAATCATCTGAAGATAAGTCTATCTGCTTTCTTGTCATGACACAGTTCTGATGGTATTTTACTAGAAGCCACAAAACATTATTTTGAACGAGTTGTATAGGTGGTATCACAGAGGAGCATTTCTGTGTTAAATTCTTTAGGTTTAAATGCAGGCATGAAGTCATATAATGACATTCAAGTTTACAGGTATTTCAAGAAGACAGGTAAAGTAGAAAACAACAAATAAAAGTTCTTTAGATACTTCAGTCAATTACAGGTCTCATATACGAGTTCAATATTGTCCCAGATCATGGGTAAGTACGGGTAAGCAGGACTGGTTTATTTGTTTATTTGGGGTTTTTTACGTCGCTTTCAACACTGTACAGGTCATATCACGACGGGTAGTTTGAAGGGCAGAGGAAACCAGTACATATAGTTCGCTAGGGTTCTGTACTGTAAACTGCCGACCAACGGCAAGCAACTACCAGCTTTCCCACTTACGGCCATGACGGGGATCGAACCCCGGCCGCAGAGGTGGGAGGCGAGAGTGTTACCACTCTGCCACCGTGCCCCCCCGTAAGCAGGACTGGTGAAGCTATCAAGATTCATCTGCCTAGTAAATAACGATGCATTTTACTCCAGACACTTTGCAGGTAGGTGAGATAGACAACGTAGCGCATTTACTAATATCAATAGTCATAAAGGGCTCTCTGAGGAGCTAGCACATATACAAGCAGTAAATGGGACGATAGGATGTTCCACCATGAATGTGTTCAAATCAAGTAGTACAGGTCTACAGGGTGGTGCTCACAGCACAGAAATAAACCAAAACACAACTTGTGTCAGTCACCCTGAGTACAAACTTTGTGAGACAGAACAACAGACTAAGCCCATCAAAATAAAACAAGCAACATTTCCATATTAGAAACCAATATAAATGACCACTGGTTTTACTGAGCCAAAGTCCTCAGTGACTTCACACACTCTGATACACATCAAACAGAAACATTGATTAGCAAAACAATATGCACAAATCTCTGTGTCACAACTCCTTGACACCTAATTAACTGGACCCTTGATTTACAACATAATGCACACAACTGTGTTTAGGAAGACATCAAATTCCCTGATTAATAAAAATACACAATGCACACAAAAACTGTAAAAAATAGCATATACAATTACACAACATGATAACAATCATAGCAGACTGGAAGACGTGGTAGAAACAACCATGATGTTTAACAATATCTTGTAAGACCCATTGCCACTGTTCCCTACAGCTGTATGGATATACATTTGAGTTTTTGCTTCACAACCTTGTCCTCTGTGCTCTATAAATGGATCTAGGTAGTGCACATTTAAAAATTAGCTGCCACATGTAGCCACTCCAAAACCCTCCAGCATATACATTGTAGTTCAGAATGCGAGTGGTCATGGCAAGTTTTTACACACATTTTGAAAAATGCCCTGAAAAATGCTGTCCATGATGTGTTGAATGTTTCCTCCAAATATAGATCCCATTGTATTGCACCAAACGGATACTACTTAACCACAAAGTATGACAAGCCAGAAACAAGCCCAGGTCGTTTAAACATTTAATGTTCGTAGCACATGAAGACAGAATGGAACAGTGTGATCTAGGTATAAGCTGTGTTGATTGGCCATATTCCTATCTGAGGCACTGATGGCAAGTGGAAGTTTTTTATCCGCCTTAAAAACCAGCTTGAAGGTAAATCATATATATAACTTGCGCTTGGGATTTTGTCAATAAGTTATGTCAAATTATCGAGGCAAACAGTAGATGAAATTTTTGTCCAAGATGGGATTATTTTGAAGCATCTGAGTAAATGTGAATTGGGTAATATCAATAACATTTGTTGTACCGACTAACTTCAGGTTGTCACAATCTATTTAGGTTTATTTAGTGTTTTATGTCACCCCTAGTAGTGTTGGGACTCGCCTCCAACTTTCAGTGTCGATTATTCGTCCATTTTTCCGACTGATGATCGACCCCCCCCTTCCCCCAATTGATTATTTTGCTCCATTGTTGGTGATTAATTAAGAAACACTTTCTGGGATAAAGTATAGGTCAATCCGGTAAGAATAACAGTGTTCCGACATTTAGAATCTACCAAAAGTACCCACTTCCTGTATATATGGCGGTAGATATAAATGTCGAATTTCATGTCAAATCTGTCAAGTTATTAAGCAATAATGCTTAAAATATTTAAAAAAAAAATGTGGATATTGAGGCACAGTAGGAAAGGTTAGCTTTTGAATAGTGGTGTTTGGACATCACGCCTGTCAGTCCCCCACCCTGGGGAAGTGTGTTGGTAACTTAAGTAAAATTCAAGAAAAGGGGGATAACCTCTTTAGGGTTAAAGTTCAGTGGTTGGGAGAAAACCTTTGTTATCCTAGAAACCAATGTTTATTGGCTTCCAGGGGCATTAAAGACTGAGAGGGTTTAGTATATTGGTTACATTTGAATTTCAGAGCTGGGACTGGACAGTGAAATTTCGCTCTGATGGAGAATTATGGTTGTTTTATGTGTTTTATTTGAAGAATTTTAGCGGCTAAAGTTTAGCCTGGACATTTCTTAGATTATACATATATACAAACTGTATTGTTTCTATGTACTGATGTCGTTTATGAGTTATGAACTTTTATTAACTTTGGACTGTAACTGTGAGATCCTGCTGACATGTTGCATGGGAGTTGTTTTATGAGACAACCTCAGGCTTTATTTGGTTCAATTCTAAGGGACGGTCTAACCTATTATCTTTGTTCCTTCACAGAAAAGAGCCAAATTTAGACTGATATTGTCAAAAACAGCATCCTATGAAGTTTTGTGTATTTATCAGATATACTCTGATATTGATTAAATGAAAAAAATTGACTGAAGTACGGGGAAGCACAAAGGTTATTGTTGGATATGTGAAGAGAGACACTTTACCCCAACATGCAGGAAGTGTCAGATGGCCTGGTCGAGTTCTGGAAAGAAAGCACAGGAGACTAGTACTTCACAGGTAACTATCAGAGGTCGGGACTCTCTGTCAAGTAATTCAGTATCTGCCAGTAATACCATGCTTAGGCGTGGCATCCCTCGGTTGCTGAAAAAGACTCACAAGAGGGTTTCGACCCCGGGTCAGGATGACCCAAGAAACTCTGAAGAGGGCGGCTATTTGAAAGATGAGGCAGTGGAAGATGTCCAGCAGAAGGTACTCAATGAGGTGAAGAAGATCAACACACGGCTGAATGTGGTAGAAGAGCAGGTGGCGGGTTCGAAAAGTCAAGGCAGGAGACCAAGGACTGATAAGTTAAGTACTGGTTCAAAGGCTTCAGTTAGTGCATGTAAAAACAACAAATGTAATTTGTATAGTGACAGTAGTGAATCATCTGATGATGACCTTGATTTACCAGAGTTGTCAAGTCTCAGATCGTCCAAAAGTATTCAGAAAAGAATTAATAAAGCTGTTGCTGGCCTACAGAAACAGCAGGTCCAAGGTAATGACCAAAATTCAAAAATCAAGTCAAAAAGGCGGGCAGGCTGTAGAGGTCGTGGTCCAGAATCTAGTCTCTTGGCCCATGAACATATCCTTGGGGGCCAAATAGACAGCATATTATTTATGATCAGATGAGCTTGACACAGTTCATACAAGGTTTCATCAAAAATGTCTTAGATGAAAAAGATTTGAGTTGCAGGGAAAAAATGTGAATGTATTTTGGCGACTTCATGGAGGAAGCAACTGACTTCAGCTGGTCTAATGCAAAAGCCTCACATACAGTTCTGCTCTGTGAGATGTAGAGGGGGGGGGGCGGTAACTTGGCAGGATACTGGTCGCATAGATCGAATTAGGAGGGTACATGTCCCAAAACACCCAGCTCCCAGTAAACAAAATTGGGTTAGAGGTCGCAGGCCTTGGTTTTGCAAGGCTTTTCAAAGTGCCAGGGCAGGTCAGTTCAATAAGAAAAACCAAACCAAAAACGAGTAGGGAGCTGTTCAGCTACAAATCAGCTGGGCAGCCAGGTTAATGTCTCAAAAGCCCATGTTCAGAGTCAGTGTGACTGTGGGTTTAATGTTGTAGACAAACAAGTGTGTTTTAGTGATAAAAACAGTGTGTTTCATGCAACTTCAAGTACTGATTGTGTAAATTTTGATGGGAAAGGTCAAGGTCACAAAGAAAGTCAAAAAGTGTTTACACAAATCGTTTACAATTCTGCTTGTCATAAAAAGAATGTTAAAGCCTGTTTTGCAAGAGGTAACAAAGGTAAGACAATGAAAAGTGTGAACAAGGTGAATAAACCCAGTAACATAATGGTCAAAGAGCTAAGTTACTGCAAAAACAATCAACTTGTCGCAGAACAGATGAATGGAGACAATATGGGCATTCAGCAGATGTCAGGTAATATGAGTAACTATCTCCAAAATGGGGACCAGGTGGAAGAACACAGTAAGGTCAGTAATGGTTACACAATGGCCTGTAGCAATGGACGTGACATGAAACAAAAGGTGAGTGGTCCTAACAAAAGGGTGGGGGGCAACAAACAGGTGGCGCCCACGTGAGTTAGCACTTCTGTTCACACCCCCATTGCAACAATAGATCCAATTAACCAGGAAAACAAAGAAAGTTAAACAAATTGAAACTAAGTGTGAAAAGAGAGTTAGCACTTTGCTTTCACCTCACAAAGAAATAACCGGCTTAGATTACACGTCTAACAAAAGGGATGTGAAACAATCTGTGAAAAGTAAAGTTTGTTATATTGACAACAATGCAGGTCAATTGGGTGAAGATATGGCCTTACTGTTTGATATTAATGTCTCTGTCGATTGTAAATATGTCAACACAAACATGTCAAAACAATTACACAAGTATTTGAATGGATCTCTGTATCCTAGAACAAAGTATTTTAGTGAATGGCAAATCCAAAGTGATTTGGACTTTGGGTTTGTTCCCGTATCGCACTTGGTGCTTTCTGAAGAAACGCATATCAATCCAATCCATAATGACTGTCTGTTTCAATTACACAAGCGTGTGAATCATACTTCAGCAGTACAATACCCAGAAGATGTTCCAGTGTATTTAAGTAAAGAATTGCATCATGGGGCCATCATTGGTCCTTTTGAAAATAGTCCCATCAGTGGCTGTCACATTTCACCATTCATGACATGTGAAAAAAGTAATTCAAACAACAGAAGGGTGATAATTGACCTCTCCTGGCCCCATGGTCACTCTGCCAATGCTGGGGTCGACAAAACTTCATATTTAAATACATCAATACATTTAAATACAGTGAAAATCTGTCCGAAATTACCCCACCAGGCTACAAACTCTATCAACAGCCATGAGCGGCCCGTCGCGGTGGAGGACTGGGCTTTTTTGTTAAAGATGCATTGGATCCTTCCGTAGTTCCAACAAAGACCTGTACCACCTTCGAAACTTTCCTCCTCAAGATAACCCTTCACAAAGAATCCTTTTACTTTCTGAATATATATAGACCTCTGTCCTCCAGCACTACATCCTTTTTTGACCAGTTTCAGTCACTTTTGGAGGATTTTCACCATAACACGGAGAACCTGGTGATCATCGGCGACTTCAATTTTCACCTCGAAACAACATGTTCAAATTCAAAAACCTTTCATTCTTTGACTGATTCATTTGATTTAACTCAGAAAGTTAACTTTCCAACTCACATTCATGGACATACACTTGACCAGGTATTAACCAAATCTAATAATGACTATATTTCCAATGTCCACACCACTGATGCCTTTTCCGACCACTTTTCAATTAGTTTTACCCTTAATCTCTCAACCCCTACAACCCAAACCAAGGCTACTGTCACCTTTCGTAAATACCATAAAGACAAATTGAAAACAGATCTCCTCGCTTCTGAAAGGGGCCACGGTGGCAGAGTGGTAACACTCTCGCCTCCCACCTCTGCGGCCGGGGTTCAATCCCCGTCATGGCTGTAAGTGGGAAAGCTGGTAGTTGCTTGCCGTTGGTCGGCAGTTTACAGTACAGAACCCTAGCAAACTATATGTACTGGTTTCCTCTGCCCTTCCAACTACCCGTCGTGATATGACCTCTACAGTGTTGAAAGCGATGTAAAACCCCAAATAAACAAATAAACAAATCCTCGCTTCTGAACTACTTAATAATCCTTCCAAGGAAGCTGACACTCTTTATGAACAATATCATACTACTTTGTCCACCCTTATTGACAAATATGCACCACCACACACCAAAAATACCAAGGCGAAGTACATCCCAGGATGGGTTAATGAAACGGTAATTGCGGCAAAGGAGACCAAGCGTTTGTTTGAACGTATTTGGCGCTGAAACAAATCTACCTTTAATAGATCCCAATACATGCAGAAAGTCCACCAGTACAATAAAATCTGCATGCAGGCCAAATCTGAATTCCTCAAAGAAAAAATTCGGGACAATCACCACAACCCACAAAAACTATGGCGAGTCCTGGGTGACGTGATCTATAAACCCCCCAAAGCTTCTGGCTGACAGATTTGTCGAGTTCTTTACAGAAAAAATTGAAAAAATACACTCAATTTTCTCTACCTCACTCAATTTTCAACACATCACCACTGACTCTCCTCCACCCACATTCGCCTCTTTCTCTGCTGTGACTGATGAGCAGGTCACTAAAATCATTCAAGACTCTCCCACCAAATCATGTTCCCTTGACCCTTGGCCCACTTTTCTTGTTCTTGAATTCCTGGATATTCTTATTACCCCCATCACCTCAATAATCAACGCCTCTCTAGCACAAGGTATGTGTCCTAATTTCTTTAAGCAGGCCCATGTAACCCCAATTCTCAAAAAATCATCCTTAGACAAGGAAGTTTTCAAAAATTACAGGCCTGTTTCCAATCTAAACTTTATTTCAAAGATACTTGAAAGGGTAGTAGCTGCCCAGCTACAATCTCACCTTGATGAAGCCGGCCTGATGACTGCCTTCCAGTCGGCTTACAGAAAACACCACTCTACTGAAAGTGCCCTCCTTAACATTCATAATGATATTCTTCTCAATATGGCCAAAGGGTCTCTTACAGCCCTCACCCTTCTAGATCTCTCTGCCGCGTTCGATACCATTGATCACACTATACTCCTAGACAGACTTAATGCTTACTATGGAATCAGTGAACTGGCACTCGGCTGGTTCAAATCATACCTGTCGGGAAGGACACACTCGGTCAAGGTAGGCAGTACACTCTCAAATCCTGTTGCCCTTCAGCATGGGGTCCCCCAGGGCTCCGTCCTTGGTCCAATTCTTTTTGTCCCTTTACACCAACCCAATCAGCTCCATCATTCAATCTCACAGTAGCATCAACTACCATTTCTACGCCGATGACACTCAGCTATACATTTCACTCTCTCCGTACAAAAACTAAAAAATTGCCTAAATGACATCCAAAACTTCATGTTCACAAATAAATTAAAACTCAACCCTGATAAAACGGAGTTCATTTTGACAGGTTACAGAAACAACCGTAAACAACTCCTTCCTCACTTTCCAATCAATATTCTTGGTAATCAGGTCTCACCAGCACAAAGTGTCAAGAACCTCGGAGTGGTGTTTGATTCCAATTTCACTTTCTCCGACCATGTGTCACAGGTCATAAAGTCCACTAGAGCTCATACAAGATACCTCTACAGAATACGCCCCCTTCTAGACCTTAAAACATCAGTTCTTTTAGCCAATGCCTTGGTCAGCAGCAGACTGGACTACTGCAATTCCCTCTTTCTATTACTCACAGACTTTGAGCTAAGAAGATTGCAACTAGTGCAAAACTCACTCTGCAGGGTTGTCACCCGTTCCTCAAAATTTTCTCACATAACCCCTCAACTGAAAAAACTCCATTGGCTTCCAGTTAGGTATGGGGTACAATTCAAAATAGGCCTCATTACATACAAAATCCTCAACCAAGGTCAGCCTGTTTACCTAAGAGAACTAATCCACCCCTACACTTCCATTAGAAATACTAGACGAAGTACCCCTAAACTCAAGTTCCTTCATACCCCCACTTTTGACCGTAGAGTTCATAAATCAATTAAACACTTTAAATTCTTTTAGTCACTATGCCCCAGTTCTTTGGAACTCTCTCCCCTTCCAAATAAGAAACAGTCCCTCTGTCGCATCTTTCAGGAAACACCTCAAAACCCACCTTTTCAACTCTAGCTTCCCAACTTAGTCTCCTTCCCTCTCGGTCCCACCCACAAACCTGGTACACTGACCTTGAACACCCCTCGACTCTTCTTATAAGAAAATGATTTTGTTAACTAGCGCACTGAGTTCCCCTTAGTGGGGAAGATATTGTGCCTGCAAAGCAGTAGATTAGATTAGATTAGATAAATACAAATTTCATATTAACTTTCCCAACAATAGATCATATCACAGCTTACTTGAAGAAAGTTGGTAGGGGTGCTCACCTCTATAAAACTGATGTCAGCAGGACGTTTCGACATATTACACTGGACCCCATGATTATGATCTCCTTGGTTTGAAATGGAATGAGGCCTTCTACATGGACATCTGTCTGCTGTTTGGGAGCAGACACGGCATGCAAATTTTTCAGCATACAAGTGACAACGTATGTTATGTAATGCAACGCAATGGATTCACAGTCGTGAATTACATAGATGATTTTGTTGGGATTGGAGTTCCGAGTGTCATGCAAGCGTCATATCACTTCCTGTTAGCTTTCCTCAAGAGATTAGGTCTAGATGTCAGTGAAAAGAAGCTTGAGCACCCAGGCACTAAAGCTGTATGCTTTGGTGTGGAAATAGACACAGTGAAACGCACTATATCCATTCCACAAGAAAAATTACTGAACATTGTAAAAAGTGTCAGTGAATGGCTAAATAAACCCTCTTGCACAAAGCATCAACTCCAGTCATTGCTAGGGCGCTTACTCTATGTTCGCAAGTGTGTGAAACCGTCAAGAATCTTCTGAAATAGAATGATGGCACTCTTGCGAGATAATTATGACTCTCATTTGAGTTCATTGACTCGAGATTTTAGAAGGAATTTAAGGTGGTTTCACAAGTTCTTTGGGAAATTTCAATGGAACCTCATATTTTGATCATAAACCAGTTGATCATGTCATAGAATTAGATGCTTGTCTGGTGGGATTAGGGGTAGGTGTCATAATTTTGTCTACCATCTTCCCATAGTGCGACTTTATAAAAATCTGGCCATCACACAACTAGAAATGGTGAATATACTGGTGGCCACCAGATTGTTTGCAAAACTGTGGCACAGGAAAAGAGTAAAATGTCTCATAAAACTTGACGGTATTTCAGGTTTTGCAAACTGGCAGGACCAGGGACCCTTTTTGGGGGGCCTGTGGCCAGAATAAATGGCCAATCTTTCTCATAGCATTTGTCTTTTTTTACGTATTTCCAATCTTGCACCTAATTCTCTATCCACCTTTGACTCTTCAAGACACCTCACTCCTGCAGATGTAAGTATATACGAGCATAACATGAAACTCAGATTGAAATGGTCCCAAACTATGCAGAACCGGGACAAAGTCCATATTGTAACCCTTCCCAGAGTAAAAAGTTCTCCTTTGTACCCAGTGAAGGCCCTACAAAGGGCGATAGCTGACTATTCCCCCCTGATGAATGAACCTTTATTCCAGATTAACACCAGCATGGGTTGGGTGGTGGTTAAAGAGAACAGAATCAGGAAATTCTTAGCAAAAATTATTAAGAAATTGGGCTTTCCCCCGGATATTTTACTTTTCACTCCTTCCGGCGCTCAGGGGCTACCATGGCTTACAATTCACATGTACCCATTTAAAAAGCATTAAACACCATGGCTCCTGGGCGTCGGACTGTGTTTGGACATGTATACAGCAGGATGAAACTTTTTAGTGCCAATATTGCTTCCTCTTTTGCTGCTTTGTTGCATAACGTTCCTATATAATTCTATTGGGCTTTTGAGGGATCTTATATAAGCTTTACATATGTTCAATTAGAGATTACATCTTACTTTGGTCACCTTGACCCCTGCAGGACCACTCAGATTTGGTTGTGGTAAGGCCACCTCAAAGTGGGTGGAAATAAGGACTATCACGCACTCACCTGTCCTGCAGTGAGATAAGGTCACCATAACTGTGATAAGTTTGGTAAAACATTATTTGTAATTCTAGCATTATTTGTAATTAAAATGTTGTATAAATAATATGGACTGTAATTGTATAATCATGTATTTAATCACCTATGGACTATAAAAATAATTAGTGTAACTACTAATTATAACTATTAATTATAATTGTGTATTCAATAAATAATGTTCCGCATGTTGGTGTGTTGCTTTCCTGGGGTGGGGGGACTGAAGCTGAAAATTCAATTATTAGAAAGTACGCTGTCACCGACGAATAATCGACCATTTGTCTAATCATCCGAACACTAACCCCTAGTACCTTATCAGTTATACTGTGACAGATATAGTTAGAAGGGCAGAGGAAACCAGTACATACAGCTGGTCAGTATTCTGTACTGTAAACTGCTGACCAATGGCAAGGAACTACCAGCTTTCCCACTTGAGGTCAGGGCAGGATTTGAAACCTGATCTCAGAGGTATTAGGCAGTTGTGTTACCATTACATCACTGTGGGTCCTTCCGGTTGCCATAATGACAACTGGTAAATCAGGTTTTAGTACAACCTTGCTGCTCTGTTGATAAATGGCATTGTGTGAAGTGATGTGGTGTCTGCAAATCTGGAGAAGACATCTATGATCGCTTTGGGTTGTTTCACATCTTGAACACTGGATGATGGTAAACTTGTCTGTAAAAATAATAAATACACTGAAAAGGTACATTGATATGAAAAATGTTCATTAGTAACTCAGTATATCTATGAAAGCCATACTAATATGCAAATGATATGCAAATATGAATATAGTAGTGCTATTTATCTCTTATTGGAATGATAAGGTACCCAGATGTTCGTGCTTTTGGAAACTTTGTATCACATGATCGGCTACAGTGTCTGAGTCACATATTTTTAGACCTGTAAATTGTTGCCCAATATTTACTGAAATGTTAAAAACTATTTGGTTACAAAACCGAAAGCTAGCTGTTGCTGTTTATTGGTCATGCTACAGTCATGTTGGTAGATTTTCCTGTTAAATTATCGTCTACTGCTGGAGTACCAACATTTCATATAAATTAGGAATAGATTCTAAACCGTTGAAACTATGATAAACAATCACACCATTGTGACAAATCTATTCACATTAACCTCCACAATGGTGATTTTTTTTCGCTCTGGAACTTGTATGCTGCATTAGAACATGTCCAAAGACATTGAACATGATATATCAAACGTTTAAGAACCCTGCTTTATCTTGAAACCTCAGTTTCAGTTCGTTTAAGCCTACACTCTTTTATTTTATATTTCAAACCCCAAACTCTATGTGGGAAAGATGGTACTTCATTACATTTGTACAGGTCGGGAGCATAATCACAGCCATCATGGTTACTCTTTTCATTTTTGAAAGCATGTTTAAAACAAATGTGAGTGATCATTGCTGTCGGGAGTGGCTACAACTAATCTGTTTGCTCATAAGGTGATATGACTTGTCTTGATGGTCATATATCTGGGGTGTAATGACTAATTGACATGTGTACTCTCACTCCTTCAAAGAGAAGATTTATCGTTGAAGTCTCCTGCACTGCACTACTATCTTTACAATGTGTAGAAGTTAGAAGCAGCTCACAAGGCAGATCTTCTAATTGTACAAAACACCTTTTCACTTGGGACACACCTACGACAGGTTTGCAAATGCAAATACTTTTCATTTGAAAACTTCAAATGCAAATACTTTCGAAAAGTATTTAAAATGCATTTAAATGCAAATGCATTTGCACTTGACCCCATGTCAGGTGACCTGCCCATTTTAACACGACTTGTAGCAGTCTTTCAAGTTATAAATTGGGTAGCTCTTATGACTACCCACAAAAATGAAACTGGGGTATTACATGAGACATAACTTTGATCATCTATAAAAGTACTTGTCATGATATTACTTATAGAATTGGTTGAAAGTGACATTAAATTCAAATAAATTAATATTCATTCACGTAATATTGCAATTTTCAAAGTAAATTATTTTGGGTATAATCTTATAGAAGTAGTACTGAATTAGCAACAGCTACAAAATGGATATAACCTTGTCCTTGTTTTTCTGAAAGCTTTTATTCTTGTATGGATAACCTTCCAGTGTCGGGTAATATTTCGAAGCTAGTTCAGTTGAGTATCTGAAACATTAAAAAAAACAAATATCATCAAGTTTTTAAATTTCCACCGAAGGTAATATTTGTGCAAATAATTTCAACTTTTAAGCTTTTAAATTGATTTGAGTGTTACCAATGCATGTATAAACTTTAATTGCATTCAAATATTTGACAACTTGACAAATACAAGCTGTAATATGAAAGCTTTGAATTATAATATACTTAGTGAAAAGAGATCAACCTTTTTAATATTTTAAATCATAAATTATTATCTGTCACAAATGTCAAAACATGTGAAAACTTTAAAAGAATTGTCACGCATGAACATTTTCGACCAAAGATATGTCCCTTGATGTCATTTTATTATATAGTGACTGTATTTTATCGTTTACTTTAATAATGTTTACTTTGTGGGCCTTCTCCAGTCTGTGTATCTTGGTTCTCTCTGGTTGATCCTTGGCTTCCCTTTGTACACAGACATACTTGTGTTTTCTGCAAGAATGTAAAAGTAAGCTATTTATGTAAACATACACATACTTATATCACTGTAGTACCGGTAAGAATGTAAAAGTAAGCTCTTTATGTAAACATACACATACTTATAGCACTGTAGTACCGGTAAGAATGTAAAATTAAGCTCCCCTATGTATGCATAGACATATTTCTAATTGTTAGTACCGGTAAGAATGTAAAAATAAACTCTTCTGTGTATGAAAAAACATATATACTTGTCACTCTAGTACATATAAAATGTCGGAATGTAAAACTGAGCTGTTCTGTCTATGCATAGACATACGTATCACTGTAGTACTTGTCAGAATGTAAAGCTAAGCTCTTCTGTGTATGCACAGACATACTCGTCACTGTAGTACCTGTATTGTATTACATGCAAGGATATAAAACTAAGTTCTACTATTTACCCATACTGCCATCTGCAAGGTAAAACTGATACCCATATTCCATTGGTAGTCTTTATAAGTGATTAGCTTGAACTCAGTCAGACTCTTAGGAATTCATGATTTCGAAGTTAATTTATGTCAGGAAATTGCAACTGTACTAGATGTATTAATGTCCATCGTATGCAAAAAATTCTTAAATTAATGAATACATCATTTATTACAAATTAAAAAGTTATACCTAAGGTGACCTAAATCTCGGGTGTGGGTGAAGCAACCTGGGAGATAAAGGCTACCAGTAAGAAGTTGATGAGTTTGAGGCTAGCCTGAAAGTTCCCATTTAAAATCACCCCAGACTACCACTTGGGTTAGGGTGTACAAATTGGAGTAATAGGAATAGAACCCAAGGCCCTAAGGGGCTGAGGTGACCAAAGGTTTGGTCTGGTGCGGTTATATTTTATATGTATTTATATAAAAATTGCCCTAAAGCCCAATGTGCAGGAGTAGGAAGCATTTACCACCATGGCAAGGGTAGAAGCAATATTTTCACCCAGACCTCATATCCCTCTACACACATTCCGAGCTCCAGGTGCCATGATTTTTTATTTGTTGAATAGGCACATGGGAGTTGTAGGCCAAAGTGGCCCCAGACCTACGGAATGTGTGGAAGGAGAAAAACTTTGGAGAATAACCTAACTTCACATTCATTTTAGCTAAGAATTTCCAAATTCTAGAGTCTATGAGAACTTCCCAACAACTATGCGTCTTGATCTGAAATAGTGGTTCATTGGTGGTAGGGGCATACAGGCTTATAATGGCCTTCAGAGTCCCATAAGGACAAAGGTCTGAGCCCTTGATCCTGGGAGGGTCAAGATTTGTACTTTATTTCTATTCTGATTGGTCTTGGACCATTTGAGAATGATCTTTACAAACTTCTTAGAAAACAAGATATCCCCCGCTGTTATATGCCTAGTATGATCGAACATGGAATTGGAATGAGGGGCAAGGTTGAAAGCCTTAGAAACCCATAGAAGCAGGTAGAAAGACAGCTTTGAACATAGCCCCCATGTATGTGCAGTTACACAATCTGACTAACCGGTGAAAGGTGTCAAGATCCATGATATTGAATTTAGGAACAGCCAGAGGTATATTAACTCTCACTGATTTTATAAAATATCTTATTTTTGGGTCTTCAAGTACATTGTGATCAAGATGAAACATAATAAACGTAGCCTTTATGGCAGAACTATAATTTGCCAAACATTCCAAAAAGGACAGTACACATTTACAATCAATGTAAAATACAGATATTTTCCTGAATATACAGAAGGCCAAGAAAGTTCTAATCAGCATTTTGTACCATTGGCTGGTTTTTGGTCTGAAGGCCCCTTTCAGTTTCTCAGATGCATCCACTGACAATTGGGGGAGAGCTCCTTGACCAAAGTATAGCAACATCAGCAGTAAAAATCACAATACTTTACCTATAAGGGATATATAACTTATCTGGACACTAAGACTCAACATTCTATATATTGTAATCAATGTCTAGCATTTGGAGTTCAACAGGCATCCATATTGGACATTGCATATAATTTGATAATTTTTTGTGATTGCAAAGACTCCCAGTCCATTTAGATAGTAGGTCAGTGACCTGGTTGTTTCTACCAAAAACGTGGACATAAGACGCATCAACATCAGCGTTAGCTGTTAAATACCACACATTTGTAGGCCAAATTGGCCCCAGACCTACGAAATGTGTGGAAGCTGCCAGGAATGGATCCCTGGCTCTACCATGGGTTTGGACTTAGACCACTGCGTCATTACCACACCAAATGGCAATCTTCTTAGCCCTCCACATATAACCAAAGACCTTGAGGGCCAGGACTATGTTGACCATTTCAAGGTGTACAATGGTCATATTTTGATAATCCCTTGGAATGGCAAGAAAATACACAAAATTGTCCCACCTGCCACCCAATCCAGTCAAGCAAGCGTCAGGTCCAATAATGTGGTTTCTGGGAGGGTGGTCATATATGGAAATGCCGTTATATGCCTCCAAGAACATTGAGAACAATCTAAGGTCATGTTTGAAGTCTTGACTGATTTTGATCCTATCCTGGTCATAATTGCTTCCGAGTAGATCGAACATCCTGTTAACAAAGTAATGCACTAGTTTAACACACTTGTGAACATACAAGTGGCCAAGAAGCAATTGTAGTTGATGTCGAATGTAGTAAGACCTAAATTTCCAAGTTCAACATTCTGTATAATTTGTGTCATTTTTCACTCAGGAATCGAAATCTCACCTTTTTCAGTGTCAAAAACGACAACTAAACAGATAGATTTTGTACCAGGAGCAATCAATTTTTTGGCACTTATGGTGCGATCCTTGCATTGCAAGGACTGAGTATGCATCACACAGCATTCCCACCCCAAAGAAATCATCCACATAGTTCATCACTTTATAACAGTGTTTACGTACGATGTATCTGACTGATTCAATGATGCATTGAAAAATCGTTTTGTGTTGACTCCCCAATGGGAGACATGTCTCAACATAATGGCTGTTCCAGTACAGACCTAGAAGGTCATAGTCAACAGGGTCCACTTTGATATGACAGAATGCTCTACTCATGTCAATCTTACACAGGTGAGCGCCTCTACCAACTTTCTTCTCTACAAGCTCACTAATAATGTGATCAACTGTGGCAAATTGTAATGCAAAGTCAGAATTTAGATAGGAATTTTTGTCAATGCCTGCGTTCACTGAGTGCTCTTTGGGCCATGACAAATCTATGATTACTCTTCTAACATCAGACCCAGTTTTTTCCCTTGTCATAAATGGCGAGTAGTGGCAACCTCTGATGGGATTTTCACTGAAGGGACCCAATATAGCATCATAAGAGCATTCTTCAGATAAGTGTCAATCAATCAATCAGTTGTCCAAGTGCTTAATCTCCGTATCTACGGATTCTAAGGCACACCATCCAGTTGGTAAGGCATAAATCATCAAGACATTAGACATGTTCCAAGTCGTACCCAGGGAGGCGATCCGGTGTTCGGTAGTTAGAAGCTATGGTGGAAATGTCACACGGAAACTGCACAGCAGACGCATGGTTTCTCATGTCACTGACTGTTATAGACCTCCTGTTAAAATCAAGGGCGAAGCGATGACATATGCACTCAATCATTTGTTTGTCCCAGTAATTCTCAAGCATGACTTCCCAAGCTGAAACATTTAACTGTGACTTCACAGGGATTCATGCACCCAGAAAGTTTGGGATGCTGTGTTTTTGTTTGACAATCTCAGGGCTTTTGTTTTGTTGCCTTTTGCTATCAAACCCTTTATTTCTTCCCTGTCAATGTCTGAATGATAAAACATTTAGTGACATATTTTACATCATTGATGCTAAGGTTACCATTGTCACTCACATGTACAAGATCACCTAAGTCAGGGTTCACAGTGGGAACATTCACACATTGTTCACAATTATTTACATTATTAAAATGACAATGTACAACATTACACGAAACCAACTGGTGGCTTTTTCCTACACCAACCAAAGGGCTGCCCAGATTCCAACCCGAGACTGGACAGCTACTTATTCGTTTTTTGCAACATTTCTATATACACCTTTACACTCTTTCCCTGGATGGACTGCCTGCCTACCTTGGGTCAAACAAAAAGCAGATATGTGCTTATACAACTTCCCCCCATTTTCATGGTCTCTGTTATGCGAACAGGAGCCACTTTGATATAATTTACAGTACCAGGGCTTCTTCTGGCCCTCACTATTTCCCCAATTTTGTTTGTAATTTGTTGCATGTTTTTGGGCATGGGCTCTTCTAGTGCGGTCAGTTCTGTGAGTTTGAGTCCAATCAAGAGTACCCCTTTCCATTTCACATAATAACACTGTGTGAGTGGCTTTTGCACTGGCCCATGCAAAATCAGCAGCTTCTTCCATCAAGTCACAGAGATACTATAACATTTTCTCACTAATTTTTTGGTCAGATTCTTCTAAAATATTTATGAGAACCCCTGAATGAATTGTGTGAGTGAGCTGGCCATAAGTTATGTGTTTGCGGCTGATCCCCCCCACGAAATGACCTCATGGGGCCAGGCAACCCTTTTTTCTTCATCAACATTTCCATCTCTTTTGGAATTCAACTTTGAGCCCCTAGAATTACCTTGGATACTTGACTGCTGCTCTAACTGCGCCAACCTCTCATTCATCTTCTTTTGAATCATTTTAGAAGCCTTAAGCTAGTAAAATTTGGAATCTCCGATTCATCAGAAGATTAATCAGAACTCATGGCAGTAATTTTACTTTTTGCACCCTTTTTACCACAAACAGAAGAAGAACTACTTAGCTTAGTTTCTGTAGAGCCTTGACTTGAGGAGGGCTTGGCCATCTGATCCTCCACGGCGTCAAGTCGTCATATTCTGAGGTGCCATGATCAGAACTGGTCATATCAGTTAGACTAGAGGTCACGCCAGGTGACCTCAAAGAAGGACTACCATGGGAATAACTTAAACTGTCCAGTTCTCCCACTTCAGACCCATGGATTTTCTTGTCCTGCGTTCCTTTGGATTTTTTATTAGCAACACACTATTCTTGGCTGTTTACTTGATGCTGACACTTCTTGCGAGTAGGTGGATAGTGTTTTTCATCACATCTACTGCACAAATATTTCGATTTTCCCATATTCAATAGCTATTTGATATCAAATGTCACTGTTAATGATCTGCAATATACAATGAAAGGCCCACAGCCTTCTACCTCGTACCCAATCTAACAATAATGCATACAGAGATCACAAATAGGTGAAACATAGATTAGACCATCCCTCTAATTTGGGCCAAGGCCCAAACCAAGCATTAGTTTGTCAAACAAGCAGATCATAAGTTGGTAGGAGAGTTCATATGATGCTTTGCATACTGCCAATCAAAAATGAATGTTGGTTGTAAATCATGTATAATCTAAAACATCTTTTTTGATTAAAATAAACTAAAACACATACCATACAATAAATTCTTAAAGCTAGCAACAAAAACACGAATAAACATCCAAAATCAGTAAAAAGTTCTGTCCATGTTTCTTTGCTGGCTTCAGATTTTCAAACTGAGGAAAATATGACACAAGGCCAGACCAGGGACCAATCCCACGTAATTGGGTTACATCTCCAAGGAGATGTAGAAACAAGTGTGATAGTAAAGCTACCCTAAGGGTGCAAGCACATTTCCCAGGTCGGAGGCCTGGCAGTCGTGATGCCCTGAACTTCACATCTAAAAAGCAGCCACTTGCAAAATTTGTTGTGGCTTTTCTGTTTGTTTAGACTTGAATTTAGTAAAAGAGGTGAATTATATTGATCCCTACATTCTAACTATGTGTCAGGCTGTTACATATATGGGCACTGTGTCATTATTTAATTGAAGCTTTACATGTATATATTGACATTTAAAGTAAGGGAGTTATTGATTATGTGTTACGTGGTACTGATGTTTATTGATCTATTTATAGACTGGGGGGAATCCCTCTAGGCTAACCCCAGTGATGCTATTACTAGATTTGGGGAAACCCCATAAGCTACCTGTAGGTTCTAGAATTTCCTCACTGCCTCTGGTGACAGTTGTTATATTCTGTAAGATTGTCAAATTTCTGTAAGTATATATAAGGACTGTACATCTGACCACAAATGAACTTTTTTTCTGTCTATAAGGAAGGCTACTTGTGTGTTAGAACTAATATCAAGTGAATATACACTACTTGTGTTGTTGTGAACTTTTACTGGAGTGAACGTGATTCTTTGTCTGGATAGATTTGTTGTACTTCGGATATTGTGCATTCATATAACAGAGAGTGGATTTACTGCATTTTGGACATTGTCCATATCTTGGAGCAGAGAGTACAATTGTGCAAACTCTCTGAATGTCTCTATACAGACATTTTGTGTGATTGGATATCAAGAGGATAATAGGATAAGGACATCTCATGTTATCGACCACCGAACAGATCACAGGATACAGATATCTGTGTGTTAGTGGACATTGGACAGAGCACAGGACAGATCACAGGACAGATTGCTGGATATAGTGGACAAACTTTCATTATTTTCATTGTTTCACTTTTGCATTATTGTGTGTACACTTGAGAGCATACCAGTTGACTGTAATCATTACTTTAATTGTTAAATAAATTTGTTAAGTTAAACTTTTTGTCTTTTCCTGTTGCAACTTAAAAGCGGCCGGTAACTGCTACCGTGCTTGCCTGTGACCATAACACAGGCAAACTTGACATTATTATTAATAGCAGTATTATAAGAATGTTCATCCCTCAGGAGATTCAACATGATAATTTGCCAGAACTGTGCACCAAATTGCTGACATCCTGCCTTTCAGGCTTGAATGTACACAGGTATGGCCACAAATGGCTACCATTTTATATGAGAAGAAAAATTTAGATAGATAATTTTATTTTTAATTTTGTGTAAGATTTGGGAATTTGTAATTGTAATTAACCCCACAGTGGCACCACTATAATGTTAGAAAAGTTCATTGGGACAATACATATACCCGGAAAATAGAAAACAGATTTAGATAGATAATTTCTTTTTAAACCAACAAACAGTTTTTGTTAAAATACATAACTCTGTGACTGACTACAGATAATCAACTTATTGCAAAAGTTTATTTTTAAGTTAATACAAACAGATGTGATAATAAAAAAATGATGAAAAATAAGTTACATTTTAGGCAATCTCAATTACTTATTTCCTATTCTTAAGTTCATATACATATTTAATTCCTTTGACTGTTAAATGTACACATTCCACAGTTAAACCATTGAATGTACACATTCAATGACTGCTTGCTATATAATGTGTGTACATTCAATGACCAAGCCAATGAATCTACACATTAAGTGACTAACCCATTGAATCTATACATTCAATGGTTATCTACATTCAACACAACATATATATTTTAACATTTTGTGTGAAAGAGGAAGTACAGCCCTAAAATACATAGATCTATTACTTCACTCACATAATAGATGCTTATCAAAAAGCTTGGGGAAGTTTTAAGAAAATACAGTGTGAAAAAGCTATTGTAGCGTGCCGAGGTGGTGTTACCAAAACTTTCAAGTGGTAGTGGGCTCTTAAGTTTGGGATTGGATCTGCTGCAGTATAAGCGAAACACTTATTTTATCAAAACATAAACTTTATTCATATAAAACAAGTTCAAAAGCAATACTTTTATAAATACAAAAACACCAGCCTAGGCTGGGGTTGAGCTGACAGAGTCCAGATACAAATTATACAAATGTGCAATCAACTCATCAGAATCCCTACAAATCTAAACATAATACTCTAGCATAGAAATAGTAAATTTGAGACATCAAAAGCCTCTGATCAACCTTACAGCTTTGCCCTTCACACAAGGCTTGGATATCGAAACATGCACTGCCAAATGGCTAGGCTTCAATCTTAAAACAAACCCTTGGTGTCAGACTATGCAGAAGGAAAAGACTGATTCTGACATCTCTAACTACAAATCTATGTCACTTCAATAACAAAACATAAGCATGATATTCCAAGCTGAAAACCTCAAAGTAAATTACATACTAGCGAAAAACAAGCATGTTATTCGAATCAACAACCCAAAGTAAATATTAATGAAACACAAGCAGGTTATTCTAAATCAACAACCTCAAAGTAAATATTAATGAAACACAAGCAGGTTATTCTAAATCAACAACCTCAAAGTAAATTAAATATTAATGAACATAGTATTATGAAATCACAACTTTAGGTTTCACCCTGAAATTGAGAAGCTTTAGATATTAATTCATTGGAACTCTCCCAAGTTTTCAGGTTTGACCAATGTAACCATTTACCAAACAATATTCATCAAAGAACTACAGAAAACATATAAAGGTAAATAGTCTCATATACTTCAATATATATAAATGTTTATAATACAAACAATAGATTTATGAAACGGACGATATATAACATAAACAGACGAACGGTCACTAGCCGTTCGCTTCACTATTATACCCATTTAGTTAAGCTCAAGCGTCAACTCGACAATAACAAGTACATCAGTTGAAGAGTGAACCATTAATTCAGACTAGTTGACTCTCTAAGAAATTCGCGAACCAGTAGCCACTATAGAGTTTATATAGACAAGTACCAGAACAGAGGAGATACCTTATATCCTTGACACACGTATAAAATATAAAAATGCCGACACATAAAATGTAACATCATAACGAAACTGAAATTATAATTCATCAAATTGATGAAAAAATCCTCCAAAAATTGCAAGAAGGAAAAATCAATTGTAAATAGTTAATACCTGAGAACACAGTCTCCACCCAAAAGTCAAACAAACATTTTGTGGGCACTCTCTTATCATAATACAATAACATAGATATACGATTAATATATATTTAAAACTAATACTAAAATTTATTAACAGTTCCTCTGAGATATTATATAATATATGTATATATGGAGTATAGTAAAGTTAACTGTCCAGTTTGTGTAATACAGTTCATCATGCAAGAGTTATATGTATAAGAATGTAAAATCAATTAGTATTCCCTTTAATACGGATCAAGTTACTCAGTAAAAATAAAATTGAAGTTACAACTAAAACAGAAGACCAGGAGTGATCTTAACTTGAGAAATTAAGCCAAAGTAAGTTTAATAAGTTAATGCACTGGAACACATCAGCTGTGTGAAGCCCAACAACCCAAAGGGGGTGAATTCGGTAAGCAAAGAAGTTATAGCAAAAAGTTTATAGAGTTGCCACAAGATAATGTCACCACAGGTGTACATCAAGAAAGCAATGAAAGCCAAATAACAATATGAAATGGAACCCTCAAACCCAACACGTAAGAGACAAGCATTTTTTTACTCGAAATTCAGACATTTATCACAGCATACAAGGCATCAGCCAAGCTTTCACCCGATTTGTGGTTGGACTGAATGTAACGACATACACAGTTGGACGTCCACGTCCCATGACATTGAATTTCCTGTATGGGAACATGTGCTCTGTACGCAAATGTTGCTCCAGATCGACGTAACGCATGAAAGGTGAAATAGTGAGATCTGAGCCCCAGAGAGGCGTTTAATTTTTGCAGAATTTTCCTAACCCCAGTATCAGTAACAGGAACCCAACCATTACAAGTGTGATACTGAAATAACGATGTACTGTCCGACATAGAATATAGTTTATTAAGGGCTCTCAGGGCTTTTTAACAGAACATATAAGAAATTGCAATTTTGGAAGCGTTATGACCTAAACTTTGTCCCTGTCCTGGTATATTTTGGACCATTTTATCAAGATTTTGACATATTTGCTGGTGAAAAAGATATCAGCCCATGTGAGATGTCTGGTAGAATCAAATGTAGATAATGAGTAAAGAACAAGGTTTGACAATCACAAAAACCCAAAGAACCCCACTAAAAACATTGCCCCGAATACTTCCCCCATATACACGTCATTACAAGACAAGGAGATTTTTTCAGCATCTCAATGTCAATAATATTATGTTGCACTACCGACATAGGTCTGTTAATCCTCATTGATTTAAAAAATACTTTATTTTTGGGTGGGCACATAAAGCATATGCCAAATTATACAAAATTAACTGAGCTTTTATTGCAGACAGGTAATTTGCTATTAATGCCACTGAACAAGCATTATGTGCTAAACACTCCAGAAAAGACAACAAAACATTCAAATTTACATTTGCTACATCTTCCATTAATTCACTCCAATAACCAATCATAATGACTTTCCTTTCCTCAGTTTTATCTTCCAAAATATTCCCTGCACCCATTGGGTGATAGATAGCTGGTTGTATGTAATACGCTGTCAGTTGACGCCCCCCCCCCCCCCCCCCCCCCCCAAAAAAAAAAAAAAAAAAAAATTGCCTCATGCGGCCATGACACTATGTTTGACATGGATGTCAATGTCCCTGCCCCGTTTTGATTTAAATTTTGAGAGTTCGTTACCTTCACCATACGTCGACTGATCAAGATCCCTTATTCTTTTGCCAATGGTACACTGTCCTCTTGAACCCGCTGTCCAATGCTATCTGACATTGGTACTGGGGTCTTGACCCCTGCAACAGCAGGATCTCGTCAAAGTTCCTGATCAGAGACTGAACGTTCTTGCACATATTGTTTACATTTCTTTTCCGTGGGCGGGCTATGCCTCACTCGGCACATTTTACATAAATTTCGCTTCTTCTGAGGCATTTTATATTTATTATCAATGTCACAGTTTATTTAACGACTGAAACATAGGGTAAGGAACTCCCGCATTAGGTGTGAACCATTTGTCAAATTCAGGCTTTTTCAGTGAGCAAATGATCAAAACTATGCTACTTGGCAGTGGGTGGCATGCAAAGAATATAGGTTGGACCGTCCATTTATCCCCTGTGTTAATAAGCCTGATGTTGACAAGAAGACTTCTAATGCGTGTGCTTTGTAGTTCACAATTCTGTATAAAAAACTCCACAGCACAACAACATAACTAAATGACCATCTTTTATTTTACATATATACAGTTTAAGAGCCTAAAACACTTAACAATAAATGAAAAAACCCTGACAACTTAAGATAAGAAATCAAGTTTTCCATGTCTTCCGTTAAATAATTTATTTCAAACTAAACAAAGTACTGCAGAGATTTACCTCAACAATTCTTCAAACCAATGAAATTGCTTTGTTTGTTAGTTACCCCCACAACCAGGACTCTCAATGATTCAACCCCTAGGTCAAGGAGTCATGCCCCTTGACCACCAAATAAGATTCCAGGAAATTAAATATTGTTACAGCATTACCAAGGGGGACCAGGAAAACCCCTGCTTATGGGGTAACTTAATAACAATTAGACTGGTACCCATACCTGTGCCCAACAAACTTTTGGGAAGGACTGACAATTGGTGTGCCTGGACACCCCAATCAACAAACTCTCTTGCAAAAGTAGTGCTTAAACGTTGACTTTGAATCCAGGTCCAGATCAAGATTAATGATTTAAAAATAGATACACTTTGAAGAGGGCCAAGCCCCAGGTAGCTCTCCTCATAAATGGCGTTGTCATTCGAATTCTAATTGAACTTTTATAACACTTTATTTCCATCACGAAGACAGACTGGTGCATAATCTCAAGCATTAAACATCAAATATATCCAGAGACATATGTCGTGGTCAGCATCACGGAGAAAGTTAGGATAACAAAAAAACTAAACTAGGCAGTAAGGTGAGTATATATGCTGTTTCAAGGGGTGGGGGGTTAGGGCTGGGTGGCGACCACCCTTGGTTTTGAAATACACTTGTGATGTCAGAGTATTGTTTAAACTCTACATTCTTTTGAAGAATGAACAGTGATGTGACCATTCTTTTCCAGTAACTGTACATTTACCCATGCCAAAAGAATCATGTTTTCAATATTTTATTCAGATTCTCATCAAAAGTGGATGTAGGAAGCAATACAGGGACAAACGGAGAGGGGAAAATAAAAGTAATTCTAGCTTAATCTCACAGTATTTTATATTTGACTTTTAATAGATACTGGAAAATAAGTATACACTAAAGTAATACCCTTTAACGGTGGATTTTATCGTTATTGTTGCCTTAAACGTGACTCTTTAAAGTCGATTATAAGCCTTTTCTTCTTATGTGCATTTTATAATTATTTTGTAATTCTTTGAAGTCGATTATAACCCTTTTTTGTACATTTTATAATTATTCTGTTGAATATATTTCTGACAGGAAATTTAAGAAATTCTATGTCAAGTTAGACAGTATTAAAATATTAGCAATGTTATAAAATATATTTATCTTATCAAGTTTGTTGAATGTTGAAACAATATATTTACCTTTTTGTGAAAAACTAATCCAAATAATTTAAATATATAAAACACAAGTTAAAGTCATATAATGTATTAATCCCTCAATTTAATATACTTAATATGTAGCTTCACACTTTAATACTTAATCCTCATCAAATAGATTCACACAGTGCAAAATAAATTGTAAAGGCCATTTGCTGAACACAAGAGAAGGTAATCTCAATGGTGCATTAACTGATATTTGCTCAAACTAAACACATTCACTCAAGTTTGTTTGTCATATTATGAAGCAAACAGACCTCATGAACTCAATATATTGGTGACTTAATCTGCAAAAACCCAACAATACCTTCTTAAAAGGAAATAAACTGTATGATTTTACTTTTTATAATCATTCACAACAAGAACAAGATAAATGTCAATAGATAAATGTGTCATGCAGATTAAAAAGTGAGAATACCAAAGAAAACACCAGGTTATGTCACTTTGGTAACATTCGTAAGGTAGCTCTGAGCTTCAGAAATTTATATAGGGCTTGTTAAGTAGTAGACATGAGATACTCGATTATACATATATACAACTTATTAGCTTGTGTAATACGACTTAGTATGTTATATATAACTTAGTACCTCATATATACAACTTAGTAAGTAGAGCATGGCACAGGGATAACGCCGCAATTAACCGGAGTAGATATCAAACTGCCGTCAATTGCTACAATTTTCTACATGAACAGTCAAGATGCAGGCACTATTCTACAGTTATTGCTGAAAACAATGGTAATGCTAAGGCTCTGTGGAACACTCTTAAAAGAATTCTATACAAATCCTCAAACTTGATCACATCAGTCCTACTGATTTAGCCAATACTTTTGGACATTTTTTTAGTGACAAAATTATGAAAACCAGAGTTGTACAACAGACATTGGCACCAGTCTCTGCTAATAGACCAAGAAGCAACAAAAGCGCCTATCCTCTTTTTAGGCAGTATCTGAGGATGAAATCCTCAAAATTCTAAAATCTCCTACCAAATCATGCGATCTGGACCCGATACCAACTTCACTAGTTTAAAGAGTGTGCGGACATCCTAGTCACTCCAATTACCAACATCATAAATTACTCGCTCAAAAAAGGAGTTTCCCAAGCTGCTTCAAAACCGCAGATGTCACCCCACCTTCTCAAGAAACATAGTCTAGACAGAAATCGTCATAAAATTTACAGACCAGTGTCTAATCTAAGTTTCATATCCAAACTGATTAAAGAAGCAGAGGCTAAACAGTTAAATATAAATGTCAACCAGTCTGCTTACAGGAGATTGCATACTACAGAAACTGCACTCCTTAAAATCCAAAACGACATCGCTGCTTCAATGGACTCAGGCAAAGCTAGTGTGCTCACATTGCTGGACCTCTTAGCAGCATTCAATATTGTTGATCACAACATTATTTTACTGCTTTTCAGATGCCTTCTCACTTCCCTATGGTGTTCCCCAGGGTTCTGTCCTGGGGCTCCTCCTTTTTACCCTTTACACCACCCCTCAGTAATATTTTCAATGTCACCCACCCTTTGCATGCTAATGACACCCAAATATATCTAGCACTTGACCATAGGAACTCTGAATCCAGTTTTACCTAGCTTACTTAGTGTCTTACTCGTGTTCAAAAATGGAAGGAACATGAAACTCAACCCAGAGTGTCACCAGCGTATTGCCACAGGTAGACCAATGTTGGCGCAATGGACAAAAAGATGATGGCCCACTGGTGGCAGCCTCTGGTGGGCCAACATATTTGCTACTTTTGGAACATTGTTGGGCCACCAGTGGACTGTTATCTGATATTCTCCCAACCTACACACTTATCATCCTTGATCAAAACTAGTAGCCTCATTGGTGGAAATCGACTATCTCTTTTCTCAGCTTGTCCTAGAAAGGCCATTGGTTTTGCAAGGTTTTGTAATGGCTTCCCCCCAGTGAATGGAACATACTCCCACAATTGGTCCATTCACAGCACACATTAACAGGTTTACGAAGCTGGTTATAAACAGACTTGTTTAGACTAGCATATCAAGTTCAAGTGCATTAGAGGATGTTGTATCAGGTTTGCACGAAAATAAATGTTTCTATTCTTTTCAGCTTAGAGTAAATTAATTTGGACAGAAGCTTAATTAGTTGTATATATGATTTACTAGCTCATAATAAATTAAATATATGACTTACTATTAGATGAAATATATATCTCTCTGACTTGTATAATTATATGACTCAACCATATACCACCCGGAAAACATCAGAAACGATTTAAAATGGTTTTAAAAACATTCTGTCAAAAAACGGTTTTTGAAACCCATATTTTCAGAAGGCTTATTAAACCTTCACCTTCAAACATATCCAAAGATGGTGGTGAGCAATAATAGGGGATTTTAGAGGACTTTGTCAAAAATTGCCCAACATGCAATCCCTAAAAGAAAGATTTGAATGGGGGCACAATTTTTAAGCCACTATCTTACAATTTTATTCATAAAAATATTTTCATCAGTGAGTAACCTTAAAAAGATATTGAATTTGACCTCTGACCCCATTATTTTTCAGACATTAATATGTTCATTTGTAACGTTTGTCTGACATTTATCATTGAACATTTAATAAACAGTATACATAAAACATTTAAAAACATTCTATTATAAATGGTTTTCGTACCAATCATTGTTTAACCTTTACTAAATGCTTCCTATCAAACGTTTGGAAACCCCAAAAATGTTTATAGGGCAGTTAGTAAGTTGCATAGATGACTTAAGTAGTGATTCTATTTTTTTACTTTGGTTCTGAGTCCGGGAAGCAAAATCAGGAAGTCATGATTGCTTCCTAACAATTCCTAAAATTGGAATCACTCCAGGGACATGCCCTAATGTTGATATGTCAGATAAAATAGGTATTTCAGGAAGTCTTCCATAGAAAATGCAATACCTTCTTATCAGGTCTAGTTACTTCTTGGCATGTCTCACACTTGTCCCAGATTTTTGCATCAAAATTGGTAATATTTTTGTAATCTCTCCGCCATTTGGCAGGCTGAAACCCCATAGCCCTTCCTGACCTAAATGTATCAATGAAAAGACACCCAGATCAGTATTTTTCTATGTATTTTTTGAGGGTTGGGAGCAATGTTTACAGAGTCACTAACGATCAGTTGTAGGTTCCCAGCTTTTCACGGTGGATCTACAAAATATGAAGCATGTTTGATATTTCACCCAGACTTTGTATCTGGACCTTGGCTCTGCCCACCTGGAAACTGTCCTGTCATGGATATCTGTGGCTTGTCGGTCACACCTCCCATCTCTTGTCCTATACTGTAACCATCTTGTCTGGTAGAACGTCCCGGCCTGCCATGGTTAAGTACCTGAACACCATCTCCTGGCAGGCTGTGCACACAAACCGACAGTATTGAAAAGAAACCATCCTCTTGTAAACATTACTGACCTGACGGGAAGTCTCCCGGTCTTAAACCATAGAGTCAGTAACATCTTAGTAGGACAAACTGTTAACACATCACATCAAGGCAGTTGCCATAACAAACAAGCATATAACTGACCCACGGCTTGTCGGCTATGAAATCTGTGACTATGTAAAGTGAGTCAGTTTGTGCAATGCATCATTTGGAATCTGGCATCTCACAGATTACATATGGCAGCGTGTAAAGATAAGGAGTTTGTTTTTTTTACAAATTAACTAGGATTTAGTGTTGAGATACAAGTTGGGCTGACTTGGGATTATGATTTTTTTTTAGAAACACTTCCAAAAACAAAAATGGATCCTAAGAAGAGCAAAAGAGTGAGGAAGGGAGTATTTACACTATATCAGTTTTGGGAAGTAAATAAAAAAATGCATACAAGTGGCCTGGTCAAATTGCACTTTAAAGTTGAATAGAAAGAGTAGTTTAAAAATGAAATTCTCTTGCAAATATGCAAATTAGGTGGGGTGACACTGTCTGAAATTCTAAAAAATTGGGTATATAAGCCCCACAATCTTTTGAAATAAAATATAGAAAATATTTTCAACTTATGGTAGCATTCTACTCATACAAATTAAATCCATAAGGTTATATAGTCATATTTCAAAGTTGTATAGTTTGCAGTATGCTTGATACAAAAATCTTTGCATCTGATGAAGATCCTGTTGAGCCCCATTTACCCAGAGGAATCTGTATTCTGCATTGACCAGGACTAGCAGCACCAAGGAAAGGAAGCCCTTGTAATTGTAATAGTCACTGCCTGATTTTTTGGCTTCTTTATGGCGATATGCTTCACGTTTATTGCCTCTACAGCCTAGTGGACATTCCATCAGGTTCTAAACTTGTCTTTGATCTTTTTTCAGTCCTCAGGGTCAGTAGGGCAGCGCAAATATTCATCCTGGAATTCAGCAAAGATAACTCGGCAAAGCTTGGGGACGAATTTATAGATGATGGTTTCGCCAACCAACCAGTAATACTGCAAGAAGTTGTAGGTCTCGGTGTTTTTTTTTTCACCTTTTTTTTTTATTATTATCTTAATAGTATAATACAGAAAATACAAAGAACAGCATGATCAATTGATATTACAAAAGACATACAAATACATTACAAAAGATGAGACAACACAATAAACAGACATGTTCCCACTGACTCAATAATCATTACAAAGAAATACAGACAAAACATATAATACAACCTCATCATTTAATAACTCGTCCGCCTTTGGAACCTAACCCTTCTGTAAGCGTCTTAACAGAAATGAAAAATTGTTTTGGATTTCGCTATCAACTCTTTCATATGTTTTTGGACAATTAAATTTTGTTACATAAATTTTTAGTTTTGCCTGTAAAATGGCTAAGTATTCTTCAAAAATCAAGGTTTTATTCTCTGATCTTATATAATTTATGTACCATTTACCTATGAGGACAATGAAATTTTTACAATAATTATAGGCAGTTTTAAGATTTGCGTCAATTCCTGTACCAAATAGAATTTTGCAAATAGTGAATTCTGTTTCATGTTTTACCTTAAAAGCGTTGCAAATCCATTTTTGCAAACGTGTCCAAAAAAGACTACTGCGTACACAATAAAATAAGTGATGTTCAATAGTGTCTATTTCATCACAATATACACATATTGGGGAATCTTTTAGCTTCCATTTGTATAAATTATAATTGTTGTTCAAAATCCTGTTTAAAATTTTGTATTGAAATGAATGCAAATAAGGTTCATTTGAAATAATATGTGCCATTTTGACTATTTTATGCCATGATATTGATTCAAGAAATGGAAAAGTCTCAATCCATTTTTCAACAGCTGTTGGCTCTTGTATGATTTTATGCAGTGCAATCCAGTAAAGAGCTTTGTTGCTGACCTTTGTAATGTCCTTGAGTTTACCTTGACATGAAACTGTAGTATCCTTAATTACTGTACAACTTATCTTTGTTTTTCTTACTTTCTCTTTCCATTTATAAGGTATTGCACTTATTATTTTATTAAAACATAGATTATCTAGATTTGTACTAAACTTTGCATGTTGAAGTGATAGGAACCTACCTTCATCTGTAATTATGTCTTTAATAACTATGTCATCACTGATATCTTTTGGAATTTTACAGTTTTTAAATTCTAGGGTTTTTTTGTCTGAGCAAATATATTTGTTTTCAAAAATGAATTCAGAGCATATTTCTTCCACATTACAGGGTTCTTTCCCATGAAATAGCTCCCAACATTCAAATACCTGTTTGTGAAAATTGGTGAGACATCTACCTCTCAAATCAGGTGGTAGTTTCTTTTTTAGTATTTCCTTATCTATGTTCAGCAAGTATTGAAATAATGTTTGCCAGTTTCCATTACTAGTTTCCATTAGTCTCTTAATCCATTTAATTTTCGCAGTTGTATGAATCATATAGATATCAGGCATTTTTAGTCCCCCGCTGCCATAATTTCCTATTAATGCACTTTTTTTAATTTTGGCTGGTTTGTTTCCCCATATAAAGGCCAGCAGGAGTTTGTCAATTTTTTTGAGTACATCTGAAGGACAGAATAATGAAGAAATTAAATGATATATTTGTGGCACAATAAGTGTTTTCACTATTAATACCTTTCCTTTTAATGATAAATTTCTGCTCTGCCAGATGTTCATTATAGATTCTATAGCCTTTACTTTATTCTGATAATTAAGGTTAATTGCCTCACTTTGGGTATTTGAAAACCAGATACCTAGAGTTTTAAAGCAACCTCTGTTGACTGATAATTTCTTTAAAGATATCGGAAGGTGTATAATTTTTGATTTAGATGTACCTATAGGTATGATCTCAGTTTTTTCCATATTAATTTTCAGGTCTGACCTGTTTTGAAATTGTTTTAGTATCTCAATTGCCGTTTCGATTGATTTGATGTCATTTATGAACAAGGTTGTGTCATCTGCTAGTTGGCAAATTTTAGATACCTTCTTTTCTATTTTAATACCTTTTATGTTATTGTTGTTTCTTATTTCAACTGCCATAATTTCTGCCACTAAGATAAATAGAAGAGCAGATAGTGGGCAACCTTGTCTTATACCTCTACTTAATTCAAAGTATTCTGAAAAGTATCCATTGTTACTAATACATGATTGAATATTGGTATAAAGGATTTTAATCCATTGAATGAAACATGTACCAAAATTGAAAGCTTTGAGGGTTTTGTATAAGAATGACCACTCTACACTGTCAAAAGCTTTTTCGAAGTCAACTAACAAGATGTATCCAGGTAGATGCTTCAAAGGTGTGTAAGACATAATGTCATCAATGATTCTAATGTTATCTGCTATTTGTCTATCTTTTATGTATCCTACCTGATCACTTGATATTAATTTAGATAGCAACGGTTGTAGCCTATTTGAAAGTGCTTTTGTTAAAATCTTATAGTCTGTGTTCAAAATTGAAACAGGTCTCCAGTTTTTCAAGTATCTTAAATCTTTGTTAGGCTTTGGTATAAGGTTAAGTATGCCTCTTCTCTGGTCATCTGATAGAAGCTTATGCTTGAAAGAATATTTAAAACTGTCAAATAAAAATAAGGATATATCAGTCCAAAAAAATTTATAAAAGTTTGTTGTTAGTCCATCACTTCCAGGAGATTTATCATTCTTAAGCTGTTTTAATGCCTTAGCTATCTCCTCTATTTTCAAAGATGCATCGCATAATTGCTTTTCAATATCATTTAGCTTTGGTATATTATCATTTTGACCATTAAGTAAGTTTGGAGAACCTTGGTCTAATTCCTGGTTATCTGGTAATCTTGTAGAATAGAGGTTTCTGTAGAATCGTCTTTCTTCTTCCAAAATTTCATTTGGTTTTATCAAGGCTGTTGTTTCATTTGTTATAAGTTTCTTTATATACTTCAAATTATAATTTTGTTTTTCTAAATTCAAAAAACATTTAGTATTTTTCTCTCCCTGTTCTACCCACTGCAACTTAGCTCTAAAGATTATTCCCTCTGTTTTTTCTGATTGAACCTTTTCCCATTCTTTTTTAACTGTGTTATATTCCTGTAAATACTCATCAGCCGATAGTTTGTGTTCCAGGTTTTCTAGTTTATTTAATAACTTACGTTCTTGTTCTTTCTTTCTTTTTGCCAGTGATTTTGAATAAGATATAGTCACTGTTCGTATTCGACATTTAACAAACTCCCATAAAGTATTTTTATTTTGTATATAACTTTCTGCCCTTATTGATTTTAACTCTTCCTTTACCAACCTAACATAGGCTTCATCAAATAATAGTTTGTTGTTAAATTTCCAGTAGCTTTTACCTCTACGTTGAGTATGCAATAGATCTAATTTTACTTTAATTAAGCTGTGGTCCGATTTAAAACCTGGTTTAATAACACTATCGGAAATTTGGTAGTTGAGGTGATTAGATGTTAAAAAGTAGTCCAGCCTAGATTGTACCAACCCAGACCTCGACAATTCTCTTCTTGTAAATTTAAGTTCCTTAGGATTTCTCATCCTCCATATATCTGTTAAACCAAGCTTCTCACAAAATGCTGTCAATTCTAATGAATACTTTGATTCAGCTTCTGTTTGACCTCCTTTTTTATCAAGATTACAATTGAGATAAGTGTTAAAATCTCCACCTATTATTAATTTTTTTGCCCCTTGGTCATCCAGGAATTGTTTCAAGTAGCTAAGAAATTTTAGTTGTAAGCCTATATTATCTTTAGTTGGTGCATATATATTTGCGAGTAATATATTGTTTTCTTCAATTTCACATTCTATTAAGATAAGTCTACCACCTTCATCATGCATACTATTATCTACCTTAGTTTTTCCAACCAAATTTTAGGTATTAGTAGTGCTACCCCCCTACTTAAGTTTGTACCATGCGAAAAACATATTTGTCCACCCCATTCTTTTGCCCATTGTTTTTCATCTGATGCAACAGAGTGTGTTTCTTGTAACATTGTTATGCCCTGGTGTTTTGACTGCAGCCAGTTAAAGACTGCATTTCGTTTCTTTGAATCACGCAGTCCTCTACAATTAAAAGAATTAATAGCTATAGTTTCCTTTAATATGTCCATCTTTCAAATTTATATAACCTAAATTCAAAATTAGTTTGAGAAGGGAAGGTTCCAAAAACTATTAATTCACATATGTTGGCAAGTTTTTTCAACATATTCAAGTATGATTGTACACAAATAGACACACACAACATAACAATTAGGTATGATTGTACACACATGAACACACAAAACATTAGTTACTTTATAGTTTATCAAATTTAAGATGTTCTTGGCTTTCTATAACATTATTGGTAAGTGTCTCAATAATCTGAGATTAATTCATTGTTGATACATACAGCTCTTGACTAATATTACAACTTGTACTCAATCAACTCAGTTTGTTACAAGATTTATACATACATACATATATATATTTTATTATTATTATTATTACTATTTGCTTCTTCTTAAATTCCAAATTTAACTCTTTTTTCGCACATTTATCCTCTTTTGACAAGCAGTGATATATTCAACCTTAGACAAATGACGACATCATTACATTTTATCGCTGCATATGTTGCTTAATAGTCTAGTCAGAAAATAAAATTATTAATGTTTTTATATATTTATTCAAAATATTATCCGGACAGGCAATGAGTCTGTGAATCAATACATTGCAGTTTTTCTCGAAGAAAATCACTTTATAACTGCTGTTTAAAATTATTACATATAAATTTGCAATTCTACAAATTTAGGCAGGCTTTTTGATATTTTACATCTTGCAAAAAATATACACATAAGTTTAAAAATTTCTACCAATTTAGGTAGGCTTTTTGGCATTTTACCTTGTGCAAAAAGTAAGTCAGCTGGCCCTTGACTTTCCAGTTGGTCAAAGTTGTCACTGTATTTCAGTAAAGTGTTGATGATACTGAGATACTGGTACTACTGACCCATCCATAGTTGCTTAAACATTATTTTGTACCTTACCATGAAGCAGGCTGTTTCTTAAATATATATCCCTCCATGATTTTAATTATCTTAATGCTTGGACAGGGAATGGTGTTATGTAGATATGTATATTTCTTGACCACTAACTGATAGCATATTAATATTTATGATCCAATGTCACTATATTCATATTTCTAAGTGCTGAACTGTACAAACCATTTTACCACAGTGACTGCAGCAAGTCAACTGCCCCTACTTTAGATGTCTTTACTACATTTTATACACATCAAGACTTTCAATGAAGAAGCATATTTGCGGATGGTCTACAAAAATTTTACTAAATGACACATTTTAGACTGTATCAGTGCCTCGCTAAATATTAGACTTTGTACTTTACTTTTATTCTGCTGTACAATGTATTTTCTCAGAGCACTTAAAATGTATAATGTTCTTATATTGTGTTAATTTTTTGACCTAATAATTGTCTGGTACTTCAACGGACAGTATACTTTCACATAAGATTTTAACACTTAATGTATAATGTTCATACATTGTGTTAATATTTTTACTACATTTTATACACATCAAGAAGCATATTTAGCTAGTTAATTTTTTTACTACATTTTATACACATCCAGATGCATATTTGCGGATGGTCTACAAAAATTTACTGAATGACACATTTTAGACTGTATCAGTGCCTCGCTAAATATTAGACTTTGTACTTTACTTTTATTCTGCTGTACAATGTATTTTCTCAGAGCACTTAAAATGTATAATGTTCATACATTGTGTTAATTTTTTGACCTAATAATTGTCTGGTTAAGAGCACTTAACATAAGATTTTAACACTTAACATGAATTATTATGAACATACATTGTATTAATTTTTTGATCCAATAATTGTCTGATAATTCATTGTACAATACACTTTCACCAAAGATTTAGGGTAATGTGCACTTGATTACCATCTGTTAAATTTTATGTTATGCTTTTCAATATCTATTTGGATTAAAAGCTGAATGAAATATGAAACATATTAATATTTATGATCCATTGTCATTACATATATATATATTTTTTTGAGTGCTGAACCATTTTACCATTACAGCACGTCAATTTACTGCCCCTACTTTAAATGTCTTTACTATATTTTATACACATCAAAACTTTCAATGAAAAAGCACATCTGCTGGATGGTCTAAAACATTTATTTATTGACCCCTGTTAGACTGTATCAATAGCTTTCTACGTGTTAGACGCTGTACTTTACTATTATGCTATTGCACAATGTACTTTCTCGGAACACTTAAACATGAATAATGTACATACATTATATTAATTTTTTGACCCAATTATTGTCTGAGTAATTCATTGCACAATATACTTTCACAGATGATTTGTGTAAATATGCAATTAATTACCATGTGTTGCATTTTATATGGTATACTTTTCAACGTCTATTTTAATTGAAAATAAATTAAATATGCACATAAACCTTGGTGTACAGTGATGTTAATGTTCAAGTTTATAAAATGCAATACAATAAGCTGTTTGCTTATATTTACCAAAACAGAGTGCAGTTCTGGAGTGTTTCATTAAAAATTTACAAACAACACAGCAGGCAAAAATCAGTTTAAAAGTGTGTTTATAAATGATTACTTTCCTGTTTTTAGTAGCTTTCTCACATCCATCAGAGCCTTTCCCATTAGATTCTTTCCTTTCCATTCCTCTGGATCCCATATCTTATTGTCTCTCAAAGCTAGACCAACACCATACACACAGTCATGTTGATTTGCTTCTACAATCTCACTGTCTTCAGTGGCACAGAGCTCTTTCTGCAACTTGGGGATTTTGTCCAAATTTTTGCATCAGTCCTTTTCTTAAAATCCCTTCTATCCTTGTGTCCCAAATAACTTTGTCAAAGTTTTAAATTTTTTTCCCTAATCTTTTTATTTCTACCGGATCTTCTTTTTCTATGCTCTTCTTTAGTTCCTCATCTCCAAACATTTCTGCTTTGGTACAAAACAGGAACTTCTGTAGGTCTCGGTGTTATTGCCAGCTTCAATCCAATTTCTAAGGGCTTCCTGAAATTGGTGAATGACTTCTTGATGCGGTGGTGTATGCATCCTTCGATGATGTAAAAAAGGAAGGTGGAATCCTGACAAAATTCTGGTATCCTGTGATATCAGTGTGTATTAAGTCGGCATGGGTAGCATCATTTTTCTTGTCTTTGAAGTACCCAGGGCATGACCCAGGATTTTGTTGGCTTTCTTCTCCTGCGGGCTGACTGTTGCTGTGGCTGTGGTGCTGGCTGTAAGGCAAGTGCTGGTCCTGGGTTCAAATGTGTCCTTTTCCGTCTTCAAATCATGATGAAACTAAAAAAAACAATAATACCCTAAGCGTCTGTAGAAAGTCTCTCTGATGTAGAGCTGTCATCTTTGCAGTGACAAATGATGATTTATGACAGCCTGAGGGGGTTCATATTATGTGGGTTTGATTTGAACTCTTGATCCCAACTCCAGGAATTAATCAGACCAGTCGTGGTTGGTCTGGAAAATGCTCCAGTCCTGTTGGTTTGTCAGTACGGCTTGTTAGGGTTTGATATGGCTTGTCTGTTAGGGGTTTACAGCTTGTTCTGGTAGTTTCCTGTCTTTTTGTGGAGAAAAACATCCCGACCCTAAGTCAGGATACTGATCCAGACAAGCCGGGATGTATTACATCTGGTCGGGCGAGATGAAACCGACCCAACTTTTTTGTACGCTTTTTTCTGGATTTTCATCCCCAACTTTTGCAACCAAACCTATAGCCGTAGAGTCGGTTATAGAGTTGGTCCCAGTTGAACACCCGCATTAATTTTTGTGGAGACTGCTTTAAGATAAAGAGCATTTTGAGCTTCGGTATTTCTTATTTGTTAGTCTTTATGGCAAATCTGAAAAGGTAGTTGATGTATTTTACTTTTAATTTTCTTTTAAATATTGCAATTTACAAGAGGAAGAAGGGTTTGTGAACTATTTTGAAGATAGAGAGCAGACACTGATATCAAAGACATAAGGGAGGATGTAGAAAAGAAAGAGAAATGGAAGGGTACATGCAGAGGCTGAGGAGGCACAAAGAGTTGAACAGGTGATAAGTGAAGAGAGCGAAGAGGTTGATGATACAAATGAAGGAATAGAGAGAGAGAGAAAGGGGCAGCTGTTGTTCAGTTATTTAGGCTACGTTTTAAGAAAGGAAAGCAACAGCATGTGAATCTGAGCAAAGAAGATAAGGAGGCAGATGTGAAAGATCATGAGGAACTGTATAATAAGAGACGTGAAATGTTCAAGGACTGCTATCTGAAAGAGAGATAGTGCTAGGAGATTGACTCTCCATGTATCTATTATGGAAAGCTAGATGCCAAGAAGTCAAAGTATGGATGGGCATCTATTGAGATGACAGAGTGTGAGTCGTGACAGGAAAATTGATTCTTTTTGTGAAATCCGAAATTGTATGCCACATAAACATCTCATCATTCAAGGGTGTAACTTTAAGCAAGTGATCTTATATATCTCTGACAACCATTCCCCTTACAGCCCCGTCAGAGCATGTGATATTATAACTCTGAAGTGAGTGACCAGGACCCCAAATTCTTTCATTTCTAAGAAGAGTTCTCCAAAAGAAAGGTTTCATGAGCCATGGCTTCAGGCCCAAAGGCGTCATCCCAGAGCAGAAAGTAGTCCACGTTTCTCTGGCCAGTGGCTCAGAACTGGGTAGCCCTATGTATTGGTCTTTCACCTTTTTGTTCAGATTAGAGTTATTACAAAGTTATCTATCTAAGCATTACCCACCACAGTCAAGATCAACCCAAATGAATTTGTCATCTTTGTCCAACAGGGCAAGCAGCACAATGGATTGGAATCCTTTATAGTTACAGTATAAGTTCCCTGTGTGCCCTTTATGACTACATGCCTTCTATCTATGAATGTTACCATGTGTTGGATGTTCCCTTTGGTCCTGAAGACCTATTCCAGTTTTTTCCAGTCCTCTGGGATAATGGTGGCAGCAAAAGTATTCATCTTGATTTCCTAACCCATAGATGGCACAAATTTAGTGATGCTTGAGTTGTTTGTAGGGAGGAAACTATTGTGTATATTTTTGGCTGGATGATAGTTATTTGCCTTGGTACTGTCCTCTGAAAGGATATTCATTTTCTGCTTTTCTTGAGCTACTAAAAAGTATAATTGTTTGTTGAAAGGGTTAATGATTATTTGCAATATAAGCATTTTTGTGTATTGCAATTTTTCCGAAAATTCTAAATGGCCATCATTTTTGGCGACACAAATTTCTTTCGAAAAATGCTTTAGTTAAGCTGAAGAAATACCTTGCAGGTCAAAAATTTCGTCAAAATCGCTCTATCTTGCACAGTTTTCAAGATAGAAGCATTTTTGTGTTTTGCATTTTTGTGAAAAATTCTAAAATTCAAAATGGCCGCCATTTTTGGCGAGACAAAAATTTTTTGAAAGTTGGGATGGGTACTCTTTAGAGATACCCTGTGGGTCAAATCTTTCGTCAAAATCATTCTATCTAGCACAGTTTTTGAGATATAAGCCTTTTTTATGGCAATTTTTGGGAAAAATTCGAAAATTCAAAATGGCCGCCATTTTTGGTGAAAATTGGGATGGCTACTCTGCAGAAATAACCTGTGGGTCAAAAATGTCGTCGAAATCGCTCTATCTAGCACGGTTTTCGAGATATTAGTATTTTTGTGTTTTGCAATTTTTGCGAAAAATTTAAAAATTAAAAAAGGCCGCCATTTTTGGGGAGACAAATTTTTTTTGAAAAATGTTTTAGTGATTATGAAAAGATACCCTGCGGGTCAAAAATTTTGTTGAAATCGCTCTATCGCGCACGGTTGTGTTTTCCTTATTTGGAAAATTCATAATGATTAATTAATCATTAATTACTCAGCCATTTCTTAACCAATCAATGTCAAAATCTAATGATTTTTAGATCTTAATAGAATGAATGTATTTGCCAAGTTTCAGGTGAATAGATAAAATCCCTTCAAGTTATCATCCGGACAAGCTTACCCATCGAAAAAAGACATTTTTGGTCATGTGACCTCTCTGATTGGTGGAAATGTCACTGCAGCATATTCAAAAAATTCCCAGGGCTACTGCATACACCTGCCAAATTTGAAAAGAATCTGCCCTACGGTCACAGAGTTGCAAGGAAAACAAAATGCGCAGCTGGCAGAGCCAGCGGAGCTTGATTTTCTCCTATATACAAACAAGCGTCCCTTGTGGGATGCTTAATTAAATCTGTCATGCAGATTTGAAATACTCTCCAAAAATTGAAAAATTTAAATTCAATATAGTTATGTTATCACTAGGAGTTTAAGGTCACCTTAAAATAGGCCAAACCTTGAAGACCAGTTACACCCACGTACCAAATCTGATTTGAATCTGTGAAGCCATCTTTAAGCTATTGCCCACAAATTGCAAAAGTAAAATTCAATATAAATGTGTTATAAGTTGGAGTTTAAGGTCATCTTAAAATAGGGCACATATTGATGGGCACATTATTGTCCAGAATACAAAGTGTGACCACGACAGACACCAACACCACAAAATTGGCTGACGAAGCAATCCCTATATGCCACGCAGCATAAGTGCTGGTCACACAAAAAACTAAGATGGTATGCTTGCTGCCATGGAAAATGCTAAATTAGAAAATGCCGAGTATGATACCGACTTCTTATACACATACCGGCAGAAGCAAAAGCCATGGTAGATCTCTTGTTGAATTGGGAGTGCACCGCAAACAATGACATTTTTTTTATAATGCAAATAATTACTACCAGCAAAGATGTGCATCCTCAGTAATGTGCTACAATTCATGATCTATTGAGGTGCCAAGTGCTACTGCTTCCCTTTAGACTATTGGGTTTACTTGAGCTCAGCAAAGCTTCAGTAACCAAATGTTCAGACTTTTCATTGGATTTTGTATGAACATACAGTTGGGCACTTTGTCAGTGGGGCCTTCCCTTTTCTCTTCTAAAGCCAATAATAAAATTCCATGCTGTGATTCAAAAGCATAAATATAACAACAGTCAAGCACCGTAATGTCTAAATGAGCCTACATTCCTTACTGATTAACAATGTTACTACTGAAAGCTATTATCACTGTGGACATTTTAAGAAGTATTGCTGGATACTGTGATCTGATGCATATGGGGCAAATAGTTAAAGGAGTGTACTTTTTAGCATTCTGTAGTCAAACCATTACTTGACAGGTTGCAAGCATGCTACCCACCACGTTGCTGTTCCCCCCCCCCCCCCCCCCCACCCTCCCCGACTTTCATGCAACCACATCTTGAGACCAAGACCTATCATTTGGCATTGTCACAAAAACTTATTTTATGTACTTAGGAGAAGGGCCGATAACAGAAGGGCGAATGCATGAACATACAGAGCTATGGAAAAGTGTTTTATTTGGTAATGTTACATGTTTTTACTAAGTTTATCTGTGTAAGATTATAGTTAGCTATACCAAAACGATAGGATAACTCAAAACTTTGTGTATAATCATTATACAAAAAACATGTTCCTTGAATATACAAAATCAGAAACAAAATAACTGGAGAGTAAAATATTACATTACAGTGTAAAATGAACATTTACAGTAACTACAATCAATATAAAATAGTGGGTAAATGTTGTGTAAAGTTATTAAAATAAAAACATTTTATTAAAATAAAAACATATATATATATACATAACATTTGATTACAAAAACATATTAAATATATGTGCATTTTCATTTTTGTTGCATAAATATGAGTTATAAATTCCAATTAGCATCCAAAAGTGTTTATAAAACAATAAGTTTGGGTGCCAACTGGAATTTGTAACCCATTCACATTTTACATAATACAGTATACTTGTGTTAAGGTCAAAGGTTGGATTTTTTCCTTTTCACCAGATAAGGCCAAATCAGGAAAGGTCCTCAAAGAAACTTCATTCTTGGTATGTGTTATTACTGGCAGTGACATACTAAAGGCCACAGTATTGTAGATGGACTTTGATGTGGAAGAAAATCCATCAATACTGCTCCAAAGGAACTGTGTCATGTGACTTTCCAGGAAACATTTTTAACCATTTGCCTATATGCACAGAACTCAAAAATCCGTCCAAAATGAATATTTTTGTTGATTTCAACCACTCTTGCGTGCCCTGTAAGATCGACAAAATAAAAAAAAATAGCATCAGAGATGCCCGTACCCCACAGCCTAGGGTAATATTTTTTAACACCATGAGATATAGAAGCACTGTATCAGTACAAAGTTCAGGATACTTTCAGAGCACTGTCAGTTATATAAAGGTCCAAACAATGTTTAAATAGAGAAAATAATGTCTAAGAGAAAGATAATGCATGTACTCTTTATCTACATCTTGCATGGCCGAATTATGGTTTAGATGTTTTGAATATTACCATGCACACAGAAGTGGTAATACATTGAATGAATGCTTGTGTGGTGTTGGAGCAAAATCTGTGGCTCATTTGATGAAATTCCATCTGTTACAATGGGAAGTTGTAAAAGTAAAATTCTTAATGAATTCTAATATGACTTTAACAGTGCTTAATCTGCATCAAAAGACAGACCCAAAGGTGCTACAAGATTTTAAAGGTCAAGGTCACTACGACAAGGTCAAAGGTCAAATCAAGGTCACACCATGATGCTGCACACTTACAACCCCTAACTAATGTCCCTAGCAAGCATCAGCTTCCTACACCTTACGGTTTCCGAGATATTGCCGGGACAAGATTTTATAGGTCAACATCATTACGGCAAGGTCAAATCAAGGTCAGGCTATGACGTTGCACACCTACCCCCCTAACCAATGTCCCTAGTAAGTATCAACTTCCAATACCTCACGGTTTCCGAGATATAGCCCAGACAAGATTTTATAGGTCAAGGTCACTACAGCAAGGTCAAATCAAGGTCATACCATGATGTTGCACACCTACACCCCTAACCAATGTCCCTACCACGTATCAACTGCCTACAACTTACAGTTTCCAAGATATAGCCCGGACACGATTTTATAGGTCAAGGTCACTACGGCAAGGTCAAATCAAGGTCAGATTATGACGTTGCACACCAACACCTCCTAACCAATGTCCCTAGTAAGAATCAACTTCCTACACCTTACAGTTTCCAAGATATAGCCCAGACAAGATTTTATAGGTCAAGGTTACTACAGCAAGGTCAAATCAAGGTCAGACCATGACGTTGCATACCTACACCCCAACCAATGTCCCTACCAAGTATCAACTTCCTACACCTTACAGTTTCCGAGATATAGCCTGGACAAGATTTTCAAACTCAAGGTCACTACGGCAAGGTCAAAGGTCAAATCAAGGTCAGACCATGACGTTGCACACCTACACATCCTAACCAATGTCCCTACCAAGTATCAACTTCCTACACCTTACGGTTTCTGAGATATAGCCTGGACAAACTTTTTCCTGCCGCCCGCCCACCCATTCGGACACCATGGGTGAAAACAATACCCGGACAGCCCTTAAGCGCTGTGGGGGAAAAACCTGAGTTTAATATCACTGAATTTTGGTTACCAAAATATTCACAAGTTTTGAAAAATACTGTAAACCTCTAAACATTTGTTCCACACGAACATTTTCATCAGCTGAAATAATAATGCCATGCTCACAATAGATATTCCCAGTCAATCAAATCTGTATTGAAAAGAAAGCAAACAGATTAATTTACTACTAAAACATAGTCCGGTCCTGAGATGTATCTATGAGAACAAAGTGTTTCCTGAGATTAGCCCTGTTTGTTATGCGTGTACTATTTTAAAGTAATTAATTAATTAAATTACAATAACAGCCAAGCCTTATACTATAAAATGAAATAATTTTACAAAACTTTGTATGAATCTAAACAACCCAAAAAGACACCAGTCTCATGTCAAATAATCCAGCTGTCCACAATCAGTCAACATTTGTATATAATTATTATATGATTATCATCATATGCTTTATATCAATAACAAGTATACATTATCACCATATACCATATATACTAGTGGGTAAATCATTTGGCTGTGTGGATATCGATATTAAATGTAAAGATATTTCAATATCAGCCGATATCAGGGTGTAAGATTGTCTACCAAATACGTCAAATCCGTCATACCCAAAATGCTTTTGTTCTAGCATATCCCCAACCATTAATAAAAAAGAGAAATTTACCAAAACAAAATATGGCAGTTTTCATAAAAAATTGCAGTAAAAACTACAAAAACGCAAAATAGAAGTGTACAACTTTCTTCAGATTTAGGCTTTATAGCAAATATCTGCAGTTTTTCTTAAAATGGTGTTATTGATATATATCTTTAGCCTTCGATATCAGCAACTCTTTCTCAAAACAATAAATATCGTAAATATCTAACAATATACCCACTACCATATGCTAATAAGAAGTATGCATGATCATCCCATTATCATAATACACAATATACCAATTGCAAGTATCCATTCCTTTTCTGACATTTTGATAGACAACTCTAGGCCTCAGCTTTGAGATACGGTCACGTATTGACATTGTCACCAGAACATATGGAAATTTTAAGTAAAATGCTCCAAATATGATTCAAAACATCATAAAAAGTTATGCAAGATCCATACTTGCAACTTCAACAGGATCCAGTACTAACAGGCTACTATATTCATTAACACAATTTCAGAAAAGTACTTCACTCAGGCAGGGAGAAAATGGCCAAAAGTGTTAAAATTTTCATTAAAAAGGAGACAAACTAACAATCTAGATTCCACAAACAATTCCTGAGCAAGGTGAATGAGCTATCTGATAATAACAAACCTTACATCTGTAGCTATACTGTAATTTTGGAGGTGACAATATGACTATATATGGATACAATTTCCACACAGTTAGATAGGAAACTGAATTGCCAGCAACCAAACACCACTGCCCTCATAGTTGCAACATAGTTTTACAATCTACATTAACTTTCTGTTGGTTGAACTTTTACCACATGATAATTCTACTTGATGAACCCCTTTCTATTGTCTCAAATTTGTATGTTCCTATATTTTCTTACTATAATACTAATTTTATGGCTTTTGCATTATTAATTAACCAAACACAATCTTATTTTCCTGTTATAACTCAATAACTAAGGTTTTATTGTTTTTATGAACAAACTAAATGGTTTTTATTCCTGACTATGAGATTTTGGCACCAACAACCTCTTGAAAATCTCACATACTTAATTGGTATATTAATTCTGTGTATAAATATGTAACTTTACAGTAATATAATAAGACTTTTTAAAAATATAGTAAGACATTTTACAAGTGGCATAAACGATTAAAATGTGTGTCATTCTATTACAGTTATAACTTTCTACTTTTATATTTAGCACACAGCATCTGGCACTACTCTTTGGACTAGTTGGCAATGTTAGAAAACTAATGAATAATAACAAGAGAAAATTAAATGTTATACGAACATTTTACTAGTGAAAAATACATATTACTACTGAAGAAAAATCAATGATTATACAATAAAAGGTTATTGATGGGTTTGACAGAGGTTTACATTCTTCTTAAAGACACTACACATTATGATATCTGACGTGTTTCATATAAAATGGCTGACCATTATTTAATGGAGTAAACTGGTATATAAACTACTTATTTAGTAGTGCCTTCTAACTAAATCCCCTCTGACTGCCACTGTCTCCATGGTTAACGACTGTATGAGTTTGAAAGATTAGTTGGTTTTATTTACAAAGGATCTGCTAGTGCAGAGATTTAACGCTATGAAAGCATGAATAAATACGATTATTTCAGTCATGTTTTAGAAGATCTTTCTCCTGTTGCTTTTGTACAGACAACATATTGCATTCATGTTCAGATTTACTTTTTTACCAATTTCAAAACATTTTGTTACTTTCTGTGTTAAAAACACCATTGACTTTATATTCTCCTATGTGCTGGTTTCAAATTATTTCTTATTCCATGCTTATTGACACATAGTTAGTAATATTATGTTTATTTATTATTTTATGTTTGATAGGCTGTAACATTTTCGTATAAGCCATTGGATGTATCTGAAATTAGATGACATAATGGATCTCTCTTTGTGATATCCTATTACAATGGTCTGGCACATTTAGGAGGTTCACACGGCAGCATTCTGAATTAAAACTAAGCTTTAGGAATACACTCCCAAGGATGCCAATTGTGGGTAAATAAATATTTTTTTATTTAGTTGCTAAGTTAAAAATACACACATGTGCAGAACCATTTTTCACCACTTGCCCAGTCTGTGTTGGTCATGTGATGACCTGTGTATGATGACATCACTGCTTGGCCTTGACCTATCATCTCGCACAACATAGTCCCTTTGTCTGGAAGTGTAGTTGTCTTGGGGTTTCTGATTGGCTCTTTGCTGTAGCTTCCTCTGTTTGTACTTGGGTTTACGGCGACAGAAGTTACAGAGCTGAAGGAAAAGCTCCATAAATTCAAAGAGTGTGATTAAGCTAGCTCCAATCCATAGGCCAATTGCTCCTCCCAAATCCGAGCCAAACTGTATGAACTGAAAAATAACAAGAAAAGTCACTTTTAATGACTTCATAATGTCAAGTATATTTGTGGCAGTAAGGGGTTGTAAGTTAGTTATTTTCAATAAATATGTGCTTAATTGATCATGAATAAATATCATTTTTAAATATCATTTTTAAAACTAGCAATACCAAAAGAGGTTACAATGGTATACTTGTCATGGAATTTCAGATACTTTTTTTATGCTGTTTTTAAACCCTGGTAAACCACTTCAAGTGAACAAAGTGACAGCGTGATCAATCTGAATGGTACAATTTTTTCATTCAGATATTATTAGAGCCACTGTCATACACTCTAATTGGTGATAATACACTTTGAACCAAACATTCTGTCATAAAACAGAATTTAGATGGTTCACACCCCTGGGTGAACATCAGTGCAAATATCTCTTGGCGAGCACTATGAGGTCCCTCAAGTCAAGCCAACAACATCTTTTTAAGTCAATGTAGTCATGTAACTACAAGTGGCACCAAGTTGGTAGCTTTGGATCACACCTGTATTAAAAATCTCTACACTACATACCCCGTTACCATCTAAACTGAATCCAAACTAACACCTGAACACAATTTTATGAGAAAGATCTGTTCTCCAAAATCTATGAATGTTGAATTCTTCCTGTATTTTATGTTTCATTTTCTCAACCGTATATTTTGATTGTAACAAAGGGAAAAACGTTTTGTAAGTAAATCAGACAATAACCATCAGGACAACTTACACCATAGGCCGGCTGTTCAGTGATACTCTGCACATTGAGATCTCTGTAGAAGATTTTCAGATGGATAAAATTGTCCCTGAAATGAGCAACCAAAGTAAAAAAACAAGGGGGTCAAAGATGCCCCAAAAGGCGGGTTGCGCAGGCAGCAATAAGGTTAGCGACTGTTGTAATTACATTTAGAAACAAGGAAAGAAATGTTAGGTCACCCAGTTAAGGTGAAGGTGTTAGACGTGCTAAGAAACGTAAAACTTGTAATCTAGGTTACATAATTGTATCTATCCCATAAATAGACAAACGAAAGGACAGAATTACACCAATTTCGAAAGCAACTTAGCTATGATGGTGATGTATCTCCCTGTCAAGTTTGAATTCGATGGGACAAAGCATTTGCGAGTTAGAGTCCCTAAACGGAAATGTTGATGAACAAACAAATGGATGGAATTACACCAATTTCGAAAGCAAACTTAGCTATGATGGTGATCTATCTCCCTGTCAAGTCTGAATGTGATTGGACAAACTGTTTTCGAGTTAGAGTCCGGAAACGAAAAATGTGGACGGACAGACGGACAGACAGACGGACGTCAGACACCTCAATCTAATAGGCGGGTTGGTTACACGCAATTCGCCTAATTAGAAAACAAAATAAACATCATAGAGGAACACACACATATATGCAAAAGTAATGTGTAATGGCTAACAAATTCATCTTGAAGGCTTTTTTAAATGGCATGGTTGTTGACTGTAAAAAAGCCTGAGATAATCATTCATAATTTGTTAGTTTACAATCAAGCTAATACTGAAGACCACTGGCTCTACCAACATGTAGAGACAAAATTGCTACTGTTTTCATGTATAAGTACATTGATCAATTTTGAAATTTCAATGAACTCTGGAGTAAGCTGAATACAGAAGCAACTCTTGATGAAGTAAACATCAATGCACCCACCTTAGAAATTCCAATCTGTCTTCTTTGTCAATTCCTTTGAGGTAAGCACACTCAACTGGATCTCTGACACAGACAGCATCAGTCAGGGAAAACTGGAAAAATAAGATGTTGAAGCTATAGATACCAGTCAGTACTTCCTGGAGAACTAGATAGGGAAGCAACAGATATCCTAATATTGCATGAAAAATTAGACAGGAAAATTAAAGATATCCAACAAGAGGAGAGTGCCCGTGAATGGGCACTGTGTCAGCTGACTGAGTGTTTTTGATTTGTGAAGGTGATTAGAGGACAGAATAATTATCAGGAAAAGGGCTGTACAGAAATACAGTAAATGGTAACTGAACAGCAAGTTCGAAAGAAATTCCGAAGCTGACAGAAGAAAAGGATAAAAAAGTTGTGCCCTGTAAATGGTATTATGAAGGAAAATAACAAGGTAATTGTTTAAGTGTAAAAAATAGGTTAAAACATATTTAAAGAAATACTACAAATGCAATATCCTCGTTCGACCTTGAAGAAGGGGTCCAAGGTCAAATCTAACCACACAAAATACATTCCCAGCCCATGATTTCCTATGGTTTACCATTCCAAACCTCTAGGACCAATTATAAATGAGTTATAAGCACTTTTAAGCTTGGCTGTCCTCATTTGACCTTGAAGGAGGGGTCCAAAGGTCAAATCTGACCATACCAAAAGATTCCGAGCCAATGATTAGCGAGTTGTAGGCACTTTCAATTTTCGCTATCCTCATTTGACCTTGAAGGAGGGTTCCAAGGTCAAATCGGATCAACAGATTCACAGCCCATGATTTCCTGTCTGTTTACCATCCCAAACCTCTGGGACCAATAATAAGCGAGTTATAAGCACTTTTAAGTTTGGCTATCCTTGTTTGACCTTGAAGGAGGGGTCATTGAAGGTCAAATCTGACCACACCAAAAGATTCCCACCCCATGATTTCCTACAGGTTGGTTTATCATCCCAAACCTCTAGGATCAATAATAAGGGAGATATAAGCACTTTTCATGACTGACAAAAAACACCTGTGGCGGCCATCTTGTTTCTCAAAATGAGGCCAAAAATATTCCCAGACAACATTTTATGGTTATTAATATATACTGCAAACTTAAGAAAGCTAGCTATAATATTTTTTTTCATCAGAGCAGTAATGGTGAAATCTCTCTCTACACACTGCGGCTATCCAGTGGATACAATGATTTACTCAACAGTGAGAACCTGAAAGTAGCTATTGCTCAGCTATGCCATGACATAGAGGTCTGCAATTTCACTATGTTATAGCTGACCAAAAATTCTGTGAATAACATATTTAACAAATTACTCTAAATGTAATAGTTTTCAAGTTACAACTGATTTACTCAACAGTGAGAACCTCAAAGGAACTATTACTCAACTATGCAATGAGCTACATGTCTGAAATTTTACTATGTTATAGCTAACCCAAAAGTAGGTGAACAACATATTTAAGCAAACTACTGTAAATGCAATAGTTTTCAAGCTACAACTGATTTACTCAATAGTGAGAACCTGAAAATAGCTATTGCTCCGCTATGCCATGAGCTATAGGTCTGTAATTTCACTATGTTATAGCTGACCCAAAAGTAGGTGAACAATATATTTTAACAAAATACTCCAAATGCAATATTTTTCAAGTTATAGCTGATTTACTCAACAGTCAGTACCTGAGAATAGCTATTGCTCAGTTGTGCCATGAGCTATAGGTCTATAATTTCACTATGTTATAGCTGACCCAAAAGTAGCTGAATAACATATTTGCACAAATTTCTGTAAATGCAATAGTTTTCCAATTATAACTGATTTACTCAACAGTGAGAACTTCAAAGTAGCTATTACTCAGCTATGAAATGAGCCACAGTTCTGAAACTTCACTATGTTATAGCTGACCCCAAAATAGGTGAATAACATATTGAAACAAAATACTCTAAATGCAATAGTTTTCAAGTTATAAGTGATTTACTCAACAGTGATAACCTAAAAGTAGCTATGCCATGAGCTACAGGTCTGAAATTTTACTATGTTATAGCTGGCCCAAAAGTAGCTGAATAACATATTTATACAAAATTCTCTAAATGCAATAGTTTTTAAGTTACAAGTGATTTTACTCATGATGGAAGTTACTGAAAAGCCCAAAAGTAGCTATTACTCACTTAGCTATTGAGACAGACACCCAACTTACTCACCATATTGTAGCTATGAAAAAAGTAGCTGAATAACATACTTTAACAAAATGCTCTAAATGCAACACTTTTCAAGTTATAAGTGATTTACTCAACAGTGATAACCTAAAAGTAGCTATTACTCAGCTATGCCATGAGCTACAGGTCTGAAATTTTACTATGATATAGCTGACCCAAAAGTAGCTGAATAACATATTATACGAAATTCTCTAAATGCAATAGTTTTCAAGTTATAAGCGATTTACTCAACAGTGATAACCTAAAAGTAGCTATTACTCAGCTATGCCATGAGCTACAGGTCTGAAATTTCACTATGTTATAGCTGGCCCAAAAGTAGCTGAATAACATATTTATACGAAATTCTCTAAATGCAATAGTTTTTAAGTTACAAGTGATTTTACTCATAATGGAAGTTACTGAAAAGCCCAAAAGTAGCTATTACTCACTTAGCTATTGAGACAGACACCCAACTTACTCACCATATTGTAGCTATGAAAAAAGTAGCTGAACAACATATTTTCACAAAATGCTGTAAATGCAACACGTTTGAAGTTATAAGTGATTTAGTGCATGATTTCATGAATTTTAATGCGAAAAAAATTATTAAAAAAATTTATTAAAAAAAAAGTAAGACAGATCCAGGTCTCATACTCACACAAGAGAATCTACCTCTGGCCTAGTACATATATGCAAGATATCAGAGAAATCCCTGCAATAGTCACTGAGAAAATTGTGATAAAAAGTTGAAATTTTCACACTTTTGGTGAGGGTACCCCCCTTGTAATGTCTCTAGCAAACAGACGAACAGACAGATTTGCATGCCTTGAACAGTTTTTCATCCTCGATAGATAAGGTATCTTTTAAAAAAAACAGCATGTCTCTAGGCCTTGTAGTTTTGGAGAAGAAGTTGTTCACACGGACGCGTACGCCCACGCCGCAGAGTGATGACATAATGTCAGCTGACTGACAAGTCAGCTGACATAAAAACTGCCTGGAGAATTAGTCAGAGAAGCTGTAGACATCTCATCACTTCCCAGGAAAGTTAGACAGGGAAATTATAGACACCCTAATACTACTGAGACAATTAGATGGGGAAGCTATAGATATCTCAGTACTGCCTCGAGACATATAGGCAGTGAAATTATAGATACCCCAATACTGCCTGTTAAACTATGTGTATATGTTACACTGAATATGTGTAATCAGGGAATACACATATTTACTGAAAATCTCAGGGAATGGAGATATTCCCTAAAGCGGTGAGGGAATATGCGTATTCCCTAAAATTTTCAGAAAATACTCATATTTGCTGGTTTTGTCAAGCAGTTGCTTCACATATTATACACAGTCATATATATTATACACTGCAAGAACTGATACAAAGAAATTTGACTTTTGAGCAGAGTGTTAAAATACTTACCCACAGAGAATCTTCTGGCCAAGTGTCATAAGAATAGATTGACTCATATTCTACAGTTCTACAAAGTAAAACATTAGAAGTTTATTACAATGTAAGAAGAAGAAATTATATGCAATTCTTGGGATATAGTTTGAAAATATGAAATAAATCAGAGTTGAAATATAATCCCTGTACAGGATTATATCAATTAAGTACTAAAGTAATAATCCATCACTGAGAGGGACACAATGCAAAGTCATAGTCAAATTAGCAGTTTAGTACCATGAAGGCAAAGTCTGAGGACTCTAAACTGCTATTCGGACTACAACCAGTGATAGATTATTACTATTACAATATGATAAATGTCAAACTATGTTTAAATCTACTCTTAACTGACACTTGTTATGTTGGCAATAACTTGGGTGGACTATTAGAAAGAGTTTTAATTTTAAGATTTAAATTGCATCGAATGACCAATCAGATTCACTGACACAGCCGTGTTGTATTAAAAGAGTGGGCAAATAACTAATAGGGATGTCAGCTATTCTTTTAAATAAACAAATCAACATTAATATAACAATTCTATAAATTGCCGAGCAGTGTTATAACTGTAGCAATATAATGGCTTCAGGCCATGTAGACCTGGAATGAAATATTATTTCTGTCTAACTTAATTGTCTTAAAATCTCTGTATTTGGGCTGTATGTTGGTGACCAGTCTAATCAGAGGCTATGAGTTGATTAAAATGGTGAATTTGTCACAAAACCCAGAAAACTCTTTTAATATGAATATAATATATTGAGAACCAATATTGAAAGGGAACCTGGACTTTTTATCAATATTTCTACATAAATAAGGATTCCTTCACTTAAGGCTTATTCTTGTCTCTACCAAAAAGTAACACTTTTTCTGGTTTTTAATTTTGTATATTTATACCCATTGTATAACTGATTTTCAATCATTGACTATGTCATTCTGAACTGTTTGTGCTGTTTTTTTTCTGTTCCATCAGTGGATGCATTTCAGAATCCTTTTGTTTTTCATAAACTGGTGGTTCCTAGAATGAACTTAAAATAAAGGAACACAAAAAGGACGCTCTGAATATAACGTCAGGAATTTTTTGGGGGCTCTTATTCAATGAATTAACTAAATAATAATTTCACCAAACTTTCATAGTGCCTTATCTCTGAATTAGCACATGACTAGGTATAAAAACAGGACCATTATTCAAACTTCAACCAGCCTCAGGCATGCAAGGTTCCTAACCAATAGGTGCTGGGAAGCCAAGGAGAAATTAATGTGGTAAATCCCTGCAATATACTTAGGTTCTTGGTATTTCCTGAAATAAGGTTAGAGGAGATGCACTACAGAAACTGAAGAGATACTCGAATCCCATATATCAAAAGCATCATAGGAAGAACTGTGGTTGAAGTGTTCTTAATTTATGAAGTGATAGCTCCAACATAGCCTATTAAATCTACTGCATTTGGTGTCATATTTGTTTGTGTAAGGAGTACGGCAATGACAAAATAGAGTGGCAAATGAATAAAGAAATTGATAAACCTAGTTGGTGTAGAAAGCGTTTATTTAGAAGTATATCAGACAATAAAATTTCAGAAACAACACCTGGTCTCCTTAGCTGAGATCATCACCAATACCTTCCCTGGTAAGAACATGTTCTTTCATCGAATTTGACACTTTAATAATGGGTTTTCTTGTTGCAAGTTATTATCTACTAATTCTGATTATGCAGGATAGCAAAATAAATCAGATAAGATCATTCAAACTGTGTGAATAAATGCATGCAATTTCCTGGTCAATAAAAACTGGAAGTAATTTTACGATTCAAATGGCATCATACAAGTTCATGGTTCCTTATTTTTCTACAATGTTTAAAGTTGTGTCAATATTGGCAGATAAAACAAAATAAAAAAAAGGGAATTTGAAAAGGAAGTTGATTTTTTCCCCAAAAATGTTATTATTGTTGCAAAAAGGTAGAGAATTACATGTTCTAGAAATTCAAAATTACTTGACCTCTTTGGCTTTCAAAATTTTCTAAGAAGTGTATATGTTACAGTCAATCTGTGAAACCAGTCATTACGCGTAATGACTGAAAGTTTCAGTCATTTCGCGTAATGACTGAAATGGCCAGTCATTACACGTAATGCCTAAAATTTTTAGTCATTTCGCGTAATGACTGAAAATAAGGTCCAGTCATTACGCGTAATGGCTGAATTGAGATAAATAGCTTTAAATTAGCTTTGATTACCAAGATTATTGATTGGGAAGTCAGGAAGGAGTTGTCTAAGGATGATTTTTTGAGGATTGGAGTAACATGGGCCTGTTTGAAAAACTTAGGACACTTACTTTGTTCAAGTGAGGCATTGATTATTGAAGTAATGGGTTGATTTTTTTGAGGATTGGAATAACATGGGCCTGCTTGAAAAACACAGGACACTTACCTTGTTCAAGTGAGGCATTGATTATTGAAGTGATGAGGATGGCCAGATAATCAAGGATGAGAAATGTGGGCCAAGGGAACATGATTTACTTGGAGAGTTCGTGATGATTTTGGCAACTTGATCCTCTGGAACAGTGGAGAGATGTGGAAAGCGTGGGGGAGGAGAGTCAGGGGAGATGTGTTGCGCATTGAAGGAAGCAGGGAAAGTTGAGTGGATATTCTCAATTTTTTTCTGTAAAAAACTCAATAAATCTATCAGCCAAAAGCTGAGGAGGATTTATGAATGGCAACTTGTCTGGTAGTCAATGCAACACATCACCTAGGACTTGCAATAAATCATGTATCTTGAGGGTTATTTAATATGAAAATACAGTTACAATTGTACTCAGGTGTGAGTTAGACCTTAGAAATTACCCCCCACAGGCTTTATTAACTATTACAAGAATGGATTAAGTTGTTACTTTAAAACACTAAAGGTCACTCCTCCTTTGATACCCAGGCTGTTTATGTAGAGAGGTCAAGCAATAGTAACATGGCCCCAAAGAACAAAATAACATGAAAAGACCTGCATTGCAATTAGGACAAGTAACAGTGGACAAGAGTCACTTCAAAGACTTCATGGTTTCCTGCTTCCTAACAACCTGCCATAATAGAATTGAGTCTTTAATTAATAACATAAAAGGCAAAATTGTATTATAAATTATGATGGATAAATGAGGATTAGTCTTCAAACAAGACATAAATTTCATTTTTATTCATTGATCACAAAGAGTTATTTTACATTCTATGACATAATGAGTTTAGTTTTAAAAACCACATAAAATTTAAAAAGTAATTAAATACATCGAACCATTCAATATTTAAATAATACTTTGGAAAATGACAATAGAGTCTATTACAAAAGTCTGGGTTTAGGTTTAAAAATTCTGAATATAAATTCAGAAAGTTTGTGAGAATTCCAAAGTTATTAATTTGATTAAAACAGTTCAATATTTAATACCCATAACAGTTCTCTACCACACAAATGTTCACAGTGCAGGGGAACAATGTACAAAGGTTTTGAATAATAAAAATGTTTCAATGAAAAACAACTCCTAAATTAATTACACAGATTGACTGAAATCTTTTCAGTCAATCTGTGTAAAAATGAACCGTAGATTTCAGTCATTACATGAAATGACTGAAAATTTTAGTCATTACGCGTAATGACTGGCCATTTCAGTCATTACGTGAAATGACTGAAACTTTCAGTCATTACGCGTAATGACTGGTTTCACAGATTGACTGTAACAAGAATACTGATCAAGAATATATAGCCAAAACCAATCATCAGTTAGAACAGTTCTTGGCCACTTGGTCAGTACTTGAAAAACTAAAAGGAGCTGAAAGAAGGTGCTTTGTATTCAAATTGAAAATTAATTATGTATTTTATACACTTGTAGTTTATTAATCAATGAATATTTAAAGCTGGCTTTATGGTACTGTATTTCTGCAAAATAGTTTTCTCTTTGTGTGCCCATGTATATATTGTTGTTTTTTCTGTACATAAAAAAAACAAAACAAAACAAAAGAAAACAGGTACTTACTTACAACCTTGATGGCAGCCACAGTTCAGTTCACCTGAACTATACAGAGAAGTGTAAGTCTGGGAACAGCTTGTTTCTGCATGAAGGGGATAAAACACATAAATATTCATTAACACTAAATTAAGGGGCTGTTCCATTTATCTGATATATCGCTAACCTTGCTGACCCAACGGTCAATTTATAAGAATCGGGAACTGAATCTTTTATATCTTAATGATTTTAAAGCCACCACAAACCTATCGTGTACAAAAAATACGATACTTCCAAATGGGTTTACGATAACAGTGCTTGCAAGTCCTTTGGGAACAGTTTATGACTTTTTAAACTGTTTGAAATTATCGCAAACATCTCCTGATGCTCATCAGGTTTTTAACATCTTAAACTCATCTTAAGCCACCTTTTGTAAACCTATCTTTCATCATGTGCCCATATCTTAACAGTCACAAAGCAATCCTTTCCATGTTATAGCAATTGTAAACCTATCATTTTCATCTTTAGTTGATCTTTAGCCAAACAGATGGATCAGGAAACTATCGGAAGAGTTTCTGAGGCAACGTCAATTGGATAGCTATCGGCAAAGTATCTTACACACCAGGAACACATCTTAAACCTATAGTAAACTATACCCCTGGAATGTGCATGTTTTATTACTTCCAATTTTAAACCTATGAGACACCAATCTTGCAGTAACAGAACAAGCCTATAAGACTTGCCAAGAAAAATGTATTCATAATATACAGTGAACTTTGCACAAAAGGAATACACAAAACAACTACCTTTTTGATATATTTTACAATTGACAACTGACAACATTTTGGGATAATAACTAATAAATGTAACACACTGATACATATAGTCTGGGTTTCAGACTCGCCTTTCAGTAGGTTGTGAGTGGGTTTCAAGTCCTGGTCCTGACCTAAAGTGATAAACTTGGTGGTTATTTGCCTGATGGTTTTCTGGTGAGATTCTTGATCAACTAATATGAACTATTTCCCCAGTCCCTCTACCACCCACCATGATAGGACCTAAAGTGTGTGCTAAAAGTAAAGATTAATCAATCAATCAATCAGTTTTGTGAAATCTGAATTGTGAAGGTCACAAAGGTCATTAATTCAAACTAGACTAAGGACGCATCTGTGGCCAGATGCTGGATGTATCCACCGACAAAGGCCAACTAACATAGTTTAGAAGATAAACAGCATTTTTCGTTAATAAGCAAGCTGAAAGCACTTTTAAGTTTGGCTACCCTTATTTGACCCTGTAGCAGGGGCCCAAGGTGAAGTCTGACCACATCAAAAGATTCGCAGCCCATGATTTCCTATAAGTCGTTTTCACATTGCAAACCTCTAGGACCAATAATAAGCAGGAGGGGCCCAAGGTCAAATCTGACCACATGAAAAGATTTGCAGCCCATGACTTCCTATAAGTTGTTTTCATATTAATGAGTTATTTGAGAAATACTGGCTATCTGCAATACTTCTAGAGATAATTTGCATTTACTCATTTTGAGTAGGTGAATAATTAGCTACGGGTCTGAAACTTCACCAAGTGAAAGCTCTCTCAAAAGTAGATGAATAAGTTATTTGAGAAAAATTGGCTATGTACAATACTTTTAGAGATAATTCGAATTTACTCATTTTCAGTAGGTGAGTAATTACCTACGGGTCTGGAACTTCACCATGTGAAAGCTCTCCCAAAAGTAGGTGAATGAGTTATTTGAGAAAAATTGGCTATCTGCAATACTTTTAGAGATAATTAGCATTTACTCATTTTGAGTAGGTGAATAATTAGCTACAGGTCTGAAACTTCACCAAGTGAAAGGTCTCCCAAAAGTAGGTGAAGCAGTTATTTGAGAAAAATTGGCTATCTGGAATACTTTTAGAGATAATTTGCATTTACTCATTTTCAGTAGGTGAGTAATTACCTACGGGTCTGAAACTTCACCAAGTGAAAGCTCTCCCAAAAGTAGGTGAAGGAGTTATTTGACAAAAATTGGCTATCTGCAATACTTTTAGAGATAATTTGCATTTACTCATTTTGAGTAGGTGAGTAATTACCTACGGGTCTGAAACTTCACCAAGTGAAAGCTCTCCCAAAAGTAGGTGAAGCAGTTATTTGACAAAAATTGGCTATCTGCAATACTTTTAGAGATAATTCACATTTACTCATTTTGAGTAGGTGAATAATTAGCTATGGGTCTGAAACTTCACCAAGTGAAAGCTCTCTCACAAGTAGGCGAATAAGTTAGTTGAGAAAAATTGGCTATGTACAATACTTTTAGAGATAATTTGAATTTACTCATTTTCAGTAGGTGAGTAATTACCTACGGGTCTGGAACTTCACCATGTGAAAGCTCTTCCAAAAGTAGATGAATGAGTTATTTGATAAGAATTGGATATCTGCAATACTTTTAGAGATAATTAGCATTTACTCATTTTGAGTAGGTGAATAATTAGCTACAGGTCTGAAACTTCACCAAGTGAAAGGTCTCCCAAAAGTAGGTGAAGGAGTTATTTGACAAAAATTGGCTATCTGCAATACTTTTAGAGATAATTTGCATTTACTCATTTTGAGTAGGTGAGTAATTACCTACGGGTCTAAAACTTCACCAAGTGAAAGCTCTCCCAAAAGTAGGTAAAGGAGTTATTTGACAAAAATTGGCTATCTGCAATACTTTTAGAGATAATTTGCATTTACTCATTTTGAGTAGGTGAGTAATTACCTACGGGTCTGAAACTTCACCAAGTGAAAGCTCTCCCAAAAGTAGGTGAAGCAGTTATTTGACAAAAATTGGCTATCTGCAATACTTTTAGAGATTATATATAATTCGCATTTACTCATTTTGAGTAGGTGAGTAATTACCTACAGATCTGGAACTTCAGCATGTGAAAGCTCTCCCAAAAGTAGGTGAATGAGTTATTTAAGAAAAATTGGCTATCTGCAATACTTTTAGAGAAAATGCAGAATTACTCATTTTTAGTAGGCAAGTAATTTAGCCACAGGCCTAATTTAGACATAAAGCCTACCAATAGAATACTGTGGTGCACCCTCTAATATACCTTGCAAACTTGAGAAGGCTAGCTATAATATTTTTTTCGTTAGAGCGGTAATGGTGAAATCTGTCTACTCACTGCGGCTATCCAGTGGATACAATGATTTACTCAACAGTGAGAACCTGAAAGTAGATATTGGTAAGCTATGCCATGACATAGAGGTCTGCAATTTCACTCTGTTATAGCTGACCAAAAATTATGTGAATAACATATTTAAACAAAATTACTGTAAATGTAATAGTTTTCACGTTATAACTGATTTACTCAACAGTGATAACCTCAAAGTAGCTATTACTCAGCTATGCAATGAGCTACATGTCTGAATTTTTTCTATGTTATAGCTGACCCAAAATTAGGTGAACAACATATTTAAGCAAAATACTGTAAATGCAATAGTTTTCAAGTTACAACTGATTTACTCAATAGTGAGAACCTGAAAATAGCTATTGCTCAGCTATGCCATGAGCTATAAGTCTGTAATTTCACGATGTTATAGCTGACCCAAAAGTAGGTGAACAACATATTTTAACAAAATACTCCAAATGCAATATTTTTCAAGTTACAAGTCATTTACTCAACAGTCAGTACCTGAAAATAGCTATTGCTCAGTTGTGCCATGAGCTACAGGTCTGTAATTTCACTATGTTATAGCTGACCCAAAAGTAGCTGAATAACATATTTACACAAATTTCTGTAAATGCAATGTAAAGTAGCTGAATAACATATTTACACAAATTTCTGTAAATGCAATGTAAACTACAACTGATTTACTCAACAGTGTGAACTTCAAAGTAGCTATTACTCAGCTATGCAATGAGCCACAGGTCTGGAACTTCACTATGTTATAGCCGACTCCGAAATAGGTGAATAACATATTGAAACAAAATACTGTAAATGTAATGCTTTTGAAGTTATAAGTAATTTACTCAACAGTGATAACCTAAAAGTAGCTATTACTCAGCTATGCCATGAGCTACAGGTCTGAAATTTTACTATGTTATAGCTGACCCAAAAGTAGCTGAATAACATATTTATACAAAATTGTGTAAATGCAATAGTTTTCAAGTTACAAGTGATTTTACTCATGATGGAAGTTACTGAAAAGCCCAAAAGTAGCTATTACTCACTTAGCTATTGAGACAGACACCCAAGTTACTCACCACGTTGTAGCTATCAAAAAAGTATCTGAATAACATATTTTAACAAAATGCTCTATATGCAACACTTTTCAAGTTATAAGTGATTTAGTGCATGATTTCATGACTTTTAATGCATTTTAGACATTTTTGTCTACCACAGGCCTAATTTAGACATAAAGCCTACCAAAAAGATAGGGTGGTGAGTCCTCTAGCATACCAAGCCACCTGCCAAATATGAAAGAAATCTGGAAAGAAATGTGGACTGTAGGTCGCTAACAAGCAATATTCCACATTTTAGACATTTTTGTCTACCACAGGCCTAATTTAGACATAAAGCCTACCAAAAAGATAGGGTGGCGAGTCCTCTACCATATCAAGCCACCTGCCAAATATGAAAGAAATCCGGAAAGAAATGTGGACTGTAGGTCGCTAACAAGCAATATTCCACATTTTAGACATTTTTGTCTACCACAGGCCTAATTTAGACATAAAGCCTACCAAAAAGATAGGGTGGCGAGTCCTCTACCATATCAAGCCACCTGCCAAATATGAAAGAAATCTGGAAAGAAATGTGGACTGTAGGTCGCTAACAAGAAATCTCTGCGGACGAGGGCGCGGACGACAACGATGATGAATCCATAGTATCCCCGCTTCGCGTCGGGGATACAATTAAGTAGGTCACTAGTGAAACAGAAACTGAGGGATTTCTAATTTGACATCCTACGGCAAAATTTTCCCAGTGAGGGTTCTTTTGTGGAGATCATATAAAAGGAAATATTGCACTGAATTTACCTTTATCAGTTTTACAGAAGCCTTTACTGAGGTCAGCTCTGCTGTAATACTGTCTCTCTGTACGCCTGTAACAGCCACACTTGTCAGCTATAGTCCTGTCTAGACATGTGTTGATACAGCCCTAAAAGAATAAAAAAAGGATGACAGGTTCAAATTCAGGTCCTTGGTGTTATAGCCCTGTCACTATGATCCTCTATAATAACTAATTTGTCAGCTGTAGTCTTGTTTAGATAATTGTTAATACAGCCTTGAAATAACAAAAACCCAGTAAGACAGACTCAAACACAGGTCCTCTTCATTAGAATCTTGTCCATAAATTTACAGTAATTTACAGTCATATTTAATTAAACAGACTCAAAAACACAGGGCTCCTTTAATGGTGTCTGTTTACATATTATTATTATCTGTGTTAATGTAACCCAAATGGTATGGAGTATAGCTGAAATCATATGTCAAGGGATCAATAAATGTTCTGTGAATTAACAAGTAACAATGTGTGTTGGAGCTGGCCTGTTTGAACATCCTAAACATGCTTGTCCATTAGAAACTCTATTATCCAACCTCATGATCCTAATATTCTATCTCATTTTCACTCCCCAATATTTTATTATATTACTTATTTCATTTTACACAGATAATACAAAATTAAATACTGTAAAAACAGAAATTTTAGCTAAAACAAAATTTCACAAAGTCTTCATTTTTAAGAAGTTCACTAGAAATCATTTTTTGACTAATGACTAGTTGCTTTTTGAGATATTAATAGAGATTTAAAACTCACTAGGAATTAATTTTGACTATCCAAGCTCTTTAGATAAAATAGCTAAAACTAGACATTGCATCTCGATGCAGTGTATCCCCAGACGGGATATGGTTGAAGTGGGAATGTGTTGGGCTTGAGCCTGTTTCTTGGAGCACCAGGTCAGGATTCTCCATAGTAAGGCACAAAGAGGGCCGGACTTATTCCCCCCCTCTCCTTAAAAAGGCAACCCCCATGGTGTTGTCCATAGCTATGGTAGCAATAAGGTTCAAGCAGAGGTCTTTGAACTCCTTTAGGGCCAAAAGACCGCCTTGGTTCCAGATACTTTATGTGTAACTTGCTTCTGGAAGGGATCAGGTTCCCCTTGCAGAGTGTTCCCCCTGACATTAGGCTGGCTGACTGGTCTGGTAGGTTGAGACAAGTCATCTCACAGAGACCAATGACTGGTATAAGAATTTCTCTGTAACCAATTTCGTCGGGCAGTAACTGGTTGGTCTGAGACGGCCACTTGAACCCTTAAAAGGCTTCTGCTGGTCTGTTAGCCAGCCCTGTGGACCTGCCCAGTACCAGGGCCTAGCCGGCTATAGGTGGAGCAATCCTCTGTAACCAGTCTGTAACCAGTTCCTGGTGGCTCCACAGTTCTGCGAAAACTCACAGGAACTGGCAAAACTGGGCGAATTAGACTACATCTCAGCAGGGGTAGGCTTATATGAAACAAATGCCTTCTTCCTGTCCATAACTGTGGAATCACCAGATTTTCTCTGTAACCAACAATCCTCTGTAACCGATAAGCCTGGATGCTGGTACCCCATCATGTACTCAACCTCCAAAGCCATTTTCAATAGTTTCCATGCAATATAGTCAGCATCAAGTGTGAAAATATCTCCAAAAAGGCCAAAAATGGCCTCGGTCAGGTACTCTGACAGTCTGTGGATGACCTTCAATGAAGAGCTTCAAGGTCAAATTTCTGCATGCTTACAGAGGACATATATATGTATTATATATACCAGCCATAGGATAATCTAACTTTCTCTATATGAGGACTGGGTCAAAATGTGAAAAAATGGCCCAAATCTGACCTTTAAGAGGCCACCAGTGACCTTGAAAGTGAAGGTCAAGGTCACAAAACAATAGTGTTCGTGGCATTGCCCATATATACCCACATACCAAATTTGAAAGGTCTAACTAAAATATTTTTTAAGTTATTGCGTCCGAAAGGAAAACTCTGCAGCGGCGGCATGACCGTACTGAATCCTAAGTATCCCCGACTTTCGTCAGGGGATACAATTAATGCCTGGTGAAAATTTCAACTTATACAGTACATTATAAGTTTTGTTAAAAACACCCCTTTCAAAGTAAGGCCCTTTTCCATAAAAATACCAATTTTTGTTGACCTGCAATCACAAATTAAAGCAAACAGTGATCAGTAGTGAAAAGCCCGTTAAGAGATTGTTTTATTTTTCATGTAGCGGTTCACAATAAAAAATATGCAGTAAAATATTTTGTATTAATTAATTTTGCCTGTTACCTGTTATACCTACAAGTAGTAGCTCCAAAAATAACAGTGAGAAAATATTAATTGAACATTTCAAGGTGGTTGATTAACTTATGCCAGAAATCTTATACTACTACTTTTTGTTGATGAAAAAACCATACTTCTGAGAAAAAATATAGACTTTGGGTGGTATTTTGCTATTCTTTCAAAGCAACATGCAGTTTCTATTTCATAGATCTTCGATTATCAAAACAGAAATGTTTTCTTTCAATACTTTCAAATAACAGATGCCCTAGTCAAAAACTTTTAGATTTTGATAGTCTCATTTTGCACTAAACTGACCTCTATGGTGTAGTTGAAGGTGTTGTTATAGTAAGACACAAAGGCACCATTATCGTCATCACATGCCCCGTACCTGCCTCCCAGCCTGGTCTGGTTCAACTGAAACCATAGTATGCAATTGGAAATAAAATCACCTTAGATTAAAGGATTAGAATGAGTATATGAGAATATCAGAATAGAAATATTGATTGCCTGAAATCAATTTGAACTAGTAGAACTCCAATGCAAATGTCTTAATTGATAATATTGATTGCCTGAAATCAACTGAAACTGGCTTAACTGAAGTCCAAGCATCAGAATAGAATTAATGATTACCTGAAATTAACTGAAACTAATTCAACTGAACCTATTTCAAACCTACAATAGAGAAAAGTTTAAATCTTACCTATTTCAAACCTACAACAGAGAAAAGTTTAAATCTTACCTGGTCAACTTAGAAAATTAGGGTTTGGGATTTTATTTTATCTGGAATGAGCAGATGATACTCAAAGATGAAAACATATATTTTTCTGTTAAAGGAAACTCAATAAAACTATATATATAGGAATTCAACATGAAAATTAACATAAAACTAGAGTATTGCTTCGCAAGAGAAAAAGAAATTGTTTTTGCACAGCAAAAACAAAGCGCCCCAATGAGTATTAATCAGTTTGTAGAAATTCAAAATGGTGACCAAAAGTGGCGGGAAAACGATTTTTGGGAAAAATCGCCAGTAGATTCCGCAGATAACCTGCGGGTCAAAAATTTGGTAGAAAACGCTCTATCTCGCTCCATTTCCATGATAAACGGGTTTTTGTGTTTAACGCAGAAATTCAAGATGGCCACCAAAATTGGTGGGATAATGAATTTTGCGAAATGTCACCAATAGACTCTGCAGATATCATGCGTGTCAAAAATTTTGTAGAAATCGCTCTATCTCGCGCTGTTTCCGACATAAGTGGGTTTTTGCGTTTAACACACAAATTCAAGATGGCCTCCAAAAGTGGCAAGAAAACGATTTTTTCGGAAAATCGCCAGTAGACTCTGCAGATACCCTGCGCGTCAAAAATTTCGTCAAAATCGCTCTATCTCACTCTGTTTCCAAGATAAACAGGTTTTTTTGTTTAACACAGAAATTCAAGATGGCTGCCAAAAGTGGCAGGAAAATGATTTTTGGGAAAAGTCGGCAGTAAAAGTCGCCAATGACTAACCACATACCCAGAAGGTCAAAAATTTCGTCAAAATCGCTCTATCTCGTTGCGTTTCCAAGATAAACGGGTTTTTGTGTTTAACGCAAAAATTCAAGATGGCTGCCAAAAGTGGCAGGAAAACGATTTTTGGGAAAGTCGGCAGTAGACTCTGCAGCTACCCTATGGGTCAAAAATTTCGTTGAAATCACTCTATCTTGCTCCATTTCTGAAATAAGCGGGTTTTTGCGTTCAACCAGAAATTCCAGATGGCCGCCAAAAGTGGCGGGAAAACAATTTTTGGGAAAAGTTGTCAGAAGACTCTGCAGATACACTGCGGGTAAAAAAATGTATCGAAAAATTGCTTCTATCTCACTCCATTTCCGAGATAAACACATTTTTGCATTTTACGCAAAAATTCAAAATGGCCGCCAAAAGTGGCAAGAAACCAATTTTTGCGAAAAGTCGCCAGTAGACTCTGCAGATACCCTGTGTGTCAAAAAATTCATCAAAATCGCTCTATCTCGCTCCATTTCCGAGATAAACACATTTTTGCGTTTAACGCAGAAATTCAAGATGGCCGCTAAAAGTGGCGGGAAAATGATTTTTGCAAAAAGTTGCCAGTAGACTCCACAGACACCCTGTGGGTCAAAATTTTCGTCGAAATCGCTCTATCTTGCTCCGTTATGGAGATGAACACGTTTTTGCATTTAAAGCAGAAATTCAAGATGGCCGCCAAAAGTTGCGGAAACATGATTTTTGCAAAAAGTCGCCAGTAGACTGTGGATGCCCTGTGGGTGATAAATTTTGTCAAAATTGCTCTATCTCGCTCCGTTTCCGAGATAAACGCATTTTGGGTTTAACGCAGAAATTCAAGATGCCCGCCAAAAATGGCGGGAAAAAGATTTTTGCGAAAAGTTGCCAGTAGACGCTGCAAATACCCTGTGGGTCAAAACTTTCGTCAAAATTGCTCTATCTCACTCTGTTTCCGAGATAAATGCGTTTTTGCGTTTTCAGCGTTAAGAAAAATTGTGACATTTAGTAAATCGTTATTAAGGCGGTCATTTTGTATTGGATCACTTCAAAATGTTAATGATTTCCAGACATCTATATAACAAACCTACTTGCCAAATTTTATGTGAATAGGTGAGGCGCTTTTTAAGTTATCATCTGGACAAGCACACCCTTTTGAAAAACATGTTTTTGGTCATGTGACTTCTCTGATTGGTTAAAATGTCAGAATATATTCAGAAATTTTTCCCAGGCCTACTGCATACACCTGACAAATATGAAGAGAATCCACCTTATGGCTGCAAAGCTATTGCGAAAAGAAAATGCGGATCTGGCGGAGTCACTTCTTCCACATACAAACAAGCGTCCCGCGAGGGACGCTTAAATACACCAGTGTCTGTTCATTAAATATACCTAATCCTTGTAACAGTATTTTCATAAACTTGGAGTGAAATTACACAAAACAAATAAAAAAAATAATAAGAGGTTTTACTGCACAATCACCTTCAAGGACACCTCATATCTCCCAAGATTTGGTGTTCCGTCACACTACAGGCAGTATAACCCGTGGTTATAGGTGTTGGGTTAAGCGAACCTGTCCTTCAACTACCATGCGAGGTTTGTAAGCGAAGTTGGAACACAGTGGACTACACCTTCAGTCTTAGTAGCAAGTAATTCATCTGCATATACTCACATTGGTCTGCATGTGCTCACAGTACCAAATTCAGAGATTTAAACATGTTAAAACTTCAATAGAATGTGCAAGGTAATGGACATTTTGCCACTGTGTCACAAGGTAGTTGAAGGTAGCTAAAGGACAGGGGGGCATTTCACCCAGTGCCTATTACTGTGGGTTATACTGGCTGAAATGTGACTGGGGCTTTAGATGTGGTTATATGTAAATATATCTGGAGTATTAAGTCCCTTAGGCGCCAATTTGAGAGAACCTGGCGTAGGGCTAAAAGTACACTTAACAGGAGTAGGCTTCGTCGCCAGATTGCTCGGTGCAATGCACTTGTAAATAAAGATAAATCAGACTACTATAGCAAACTGATCTCAGACAATAGTCATGACTCTCGAAAACTTTGGCGTGAGCTCCATAAGACCCTGAACAGGGTTTCTGATGCCACACTTCCATCTCATGAGTCCGAAAAGTCATTGGCTGACCAGTTTGCCTCCTTCTTCACCAACAAAATCAAGAAGATTAGAGATAATTTTGCTTCTTCTGGCACTGAATATGATGTTAACCCTCCTTCAGATCCTCCCCAAATTACTGTCTTTAGGCAAGTTTCTGAAGATGCTGTTGATAAAATAATTAAAGCATCACCAACAAAATCATGCCTGTTGGACCCTCTGCCGACATTCCTGATTAAGGAATGCATTGATATATTGCTACCATCCCTTACAAAGCTGGTCAACTGCTCACTCATGGAGGGATGCGTTCCTGATGCCTTCAAATCTGCTGTGGTCACTCCACTTATTAAAAAGCCAAATCTTCCCTCAAATGACCTTAAGAATTATCGCCCTGTATCAGGTCTCAGTTTTATATCTAAATTGGTAGAACGTGTGGTTGCTAAGCAGCTGTTAGAACATATTAATGCCAATAACTTAGACAACCCGTACCAGTCGGCATATAAGGCGGGCCATTCAACTGAGACTGCTCTTCTCTACATAAAAAATGAGGTTCACTTATCATTGTCAAGAGGTGAATCCACTGCCTTGGTATTGCTTGACTTGTCTGCTGCCTTCGACACCATTGATCACTCTACTCTTCTGGGTTGCCTCCAAAACTGGTTTGGGGTCAGTGGCTCCGTTCTGAAATGGTTCACATCCTACCTAATGGACCGTTACCAATCAGTAAAAATTGGTTCTACTTTGTCAGATGTTTGTAAACTCCTATTTGGTGTTCCCCAAGGTTCTGTCCTGGGTCCTTTGTTGTTCTCATTGTACACTACCCCCCTCAGTTCCATTATCAGTAAACATAATGGAATAAAGTTTCATTTCTATGCAGATGATAGCCAACTTTATATACATTTATCCCAGAAGAATGCATCTTCTGCCTTTGAAAAGCTAAATAAGTGCCTAAATGATGTTAAAGAGTGGATGACAACTAGTAAGCTCAAACTGAATCCTGATAAGACTGAGTTTATCATCTTTGGTTCGAAGAGACAAAGGGATAAGTTGAAAGCATGTTTTCCAATTGATATCCTGGGCAACTCACTCTGCCCTGCAGATTCAGTAAAAAATCTGGGTGTGTGGCTTGATTCAGATTTCTCTTTGTCCAAGCATGTTCAGAATGTCTGCAAAAGTTGTTTTGTTAAACTCCGTGACTTCAGACATGTCAGGCGGTTTCTTACTCATGATGTTTCTGTGCTTGTAGCCAACGCTCTTGTTAGTAGTCGGTTGGATTACTGCAACTCACTTTTCAGGAGCCTGTCCAAGTTCAATCTACGCAAATTACAGTGCATCCAAAATAGTGCAGCTAGAATTGTATCAAACACCAGTCGATACACCAGCATAACTCCTGTGCTAAAGAAACTGCATTGGCTTCCTGTTGAACAGCGCATTGTGTTCAAGACAGTCACACTTGTTTAGAAGTATCTTCACACAGGTTTTCCCAGGTATTTTTCACCACATCTTTCTTCCTACAGCAGTTCTTATAGTACCAGGCGCAGTGAAAGTGGTGGTAATTTCCTAGTTATTCCAAAGTTCTGCCCCTCTGTTCATAAATCTGTCAAACAGTTTGGTAATAGTTTTGCGTTTGATGCTCCTACTGTGTGGAATACTCTCCCTGATGTGATTCGTGCCTCTCCATCCCTGGCCTCCTTCAGAAAACAGCTTAAAACCTACCTGTACACCAAAGCATATCCACCCTAGCCTGAATCATCCTCCTGGCGTTCTCCGTGGTGTTCGACCCCTGTTATGTCCCTGGACACAGAATTTTGTTGACTGCTTTTTGTTTTGTTGCGCCTTAGAGTCCTCTTGTTTGGGGAGATTAAGCGCTATAAAAGTCCAATTAGAATTAGAATTAGAATTGAGTATATAAAACAATCACTCATCACTCTGAGAGAGAGGCAGACCTGTTGTACACCCTGGGTTAAACTGAAATGTATTCAACATAAAGTATATAATTCAGGAATCTATAGTATCATTGTATTGCAGAGTAGTGTTTGACTGAAAGCATAAGAGTGGTTAAGATTAAGTACTTTCCACTGCGATATCTCTGTAGACTAGATGTCCAGAGGCAAGAGAATGGTCGATGTCCTTGACAAAGGCCATGGTGCAAAAGAAGTGCTGATACAGCTTAATCTTCCCTTGTTAAAAGTATGTGGGTACTCACCACTCTAAGACCAATGTAGGCTTGCTGTCCAGGGGCAACGGATATTCCATTGTCCTTCACAAAGGGCATGGTGCCGAACGGGTGCACATCCAGCCTGATACCCCTGCCCAGCTGAAGTCCCTGGATGTAGTTGTACTCCTGGATGTACAATACCAGGTCCAGACCTGCAGGAACAATGGACCAAGTATGTATAATGGAATTATCTGCTGGGAGACAGCCAGAAAAGTAATCAAGACATTTGAGGAGGGAACAGGAATCACTCATCCATGTTATAAATGGTGACTGAAAATCCTGGTTACACCTAAAGATTGATTAACATACAGCATGGGAACAGAAAAATGTTTCCAGGTTTTTTTTTATCAATATCAGCTGTTTCCAAACTATGAACATTTAGCATCTAACAAACAATGCCAAGTCCTGCAAAACTTTAGGAAAGATACTTAAAAAATTTCAATAAAACTGCAGTGATCAAAAGGGCTTAGTTGAGATTGTGATCACAGTTTCTACGAGTAGAATCTCCAACTAGAAATAGGACGCCCTGTTGATAGTAGATGCGAATAGAAACAGGATAGCACAGAAGAACACACATTATCATGTGTAATGTCCACCCCATGAACCTTTTGCCAAAATTGTACAGTAGTCTTACAAGACCCTGTTTCATTTGTAAAATATATCAATGATGCTTAAATATTTATTAGTGTACATGTAAATTATTTCAGCTTCATGCCTTTTTGCATTGGTTGGGTCGAAAATTTTGACGAAATCACTCTATCTTGCACGGTTAAGAAGATAGAAGCAAATTCCTGTTTTTCTATTTTTGGCAAAAATTTGAAAATTCAAAATGGCCGCCATTTTTGGGAAAAGGAAAATTTTTTGAAAATTGCCAAGAGTACATTTGTTAGATACCCTATGGATCGAAAATTTCAACGAAATAACTCTATTTTGCACGGTTAAGACCAATTTGTGTTTTCCATTTTGGGCAAAAATTCGAAAATTCAAAATGGCCGCCATATGTGGGGAGGGGAAAATTTTTTGAAAATTGCAAAGAGTACATTTCTTAGATACCCTGTGGGTCGAAAATTTCGACGAAATCGCTCTATCTCGCACGGTTAAGGAGATAGAAGCAAATTTGTGTTTTGCCATTTTTGGCAAAAATTCGAAAATTCAAAATGGCCGCCATTTTTGGGGAGGGGAAAATTTTTTGAAAATTGCAAAGATTACATTCCTTAGATACCCTGTGGGTCAAAAATTTCGACGAAATCGCTCTATCTCGCACGGTTTAGGAGATATGAGCACATTTGCCTTTTTCAGTATTCAAAATAGCCAATTACTCATTTATTTAATTAATTACTCACTCATCTATGTAGCAATTCCCCCCAAAAGCAATCCCATACAAGCTATTAACCCAATGAACCTCCATACCAAATTTCAGAAAGCTAGGCTTAATAGCATTCCTTAAAATGTCTGGAAACCAAAGAGCTACTCAAAAGTAGCAAAGTAGCTATTACTCCGTTAGCTATAGAGCTATCATTACCAAAAGCAATCCCATACAAGCTATTAACCCAATAAACCTGCATGCCAAATTTGGTAAAGATAGGATAAGAACTGGTGACTAAAATGTCTGGAAACCAAGTGGGACGCCGGACACTGGACGGCGGAAAAAGCAAAAATAATATGTCCACCCCCCAGTGGGGTGGACATAATTCTCCTAGAAGAAACTCTGATCAGTTTGGGCTTAGTTGAGATTGTGATCACAGTTTCTACCAGTAGAATCTCCAATTCTCCTAGGAGAAACTCCGATTAGAGTTTGTCCTAGTGAAATCTCTGATTCTCCTAGTAAAAAATGGGATTGGAGTTTTTCAGAGATTACTCTGGATCGGAGTGTCTTCTGTAACATATAGTACTCAATCACTAGAGTATTAACTTTAGGACCTTTATGAACACATTATAACAACCCAACTCAGATGACTGTCCATATATTGGGATCTTTAGGCATCTCTGTCATATTTGAACATGCAGATGAAAGCAAAAGTGAACCATGGAATCTACTGATAACAAAACTTCAGATTAGCTATAGATTTGATTCAAAGCACTTTGCTTTTTTTAACAATACACAATGATTTTAATAGTACAATGTGCTGCCAAAGATCTTGATTCCATAAGCTATTTCTGAGTTTTTCACTGGTGCCTTGTTCAGGTTATGTCTGCTCTAGGTGTATATGTAGAACTATTAAGTTATGATGATTTACTTATTTTATTCTCTCTAATCTATCCTATATAGTATATTCCTATATGTAGTAACGTCTACATGAGTAATCTATTTGTTTGGACCAAGGGATTTAATAAAAACAATGGTGTACTAACAGGTTAGTGTTAAACAAGTAATCTTGTGCACATTAGTGCATTTGTTTCACTTTTATATTGACTTTGATGCTTCAGTACAAACAAAAATGCAGTTTTTTACATATAATTTATTTTAATTTAATAGTCAAGCTTTGTGCATATTAGTAGATTTATGCCTACTTTCTGTAATCCAAGCTTTTTGTTATCTTTATCCATTGTGCTATCCTTAGGACTTTAATTACAACAATTACTTCAAGTTCTGCCAACATTTAATTTATGGCAGTTCTACCAAACAGATACTAAATATACTGTATAGGGCGTAAATGTAAAGAACTGCTTCAAAGTAGCACAATCCACACACAATATGGCTTCTACTAAGCAGTAACTATTATAATACTAAATGTCTAGAAAGGTCAAAGCTGGAGTTTTACATCCCGTTCAACAGCCAGGGTCATATTGGGACAGTTTCTCAGCATTGTCAACTGTGGGATTCCAACCTCACAAAGCTGACAGCCTTTGATTAGATGCCAAACTTGCAAACCATTAGACAACTGAGGACCTACCAGATGTCTGTAAGAACTGGCTAATTATCAATAGCGTAGGGTATTATACAGAGTGACATAACAGCCATACGACACATTTACACATACCAAAGGTTGAACCACTCCTGGCACTAGTAGCAGCCTTCTCTGACAAAAAGAATGAGTTGAACGTCCAGCATGTGCCGTAGTCAATGTCCAACTGACGAGAAAAGTTCCTGGAAGCAGACAGATTTGTAACATAATAACTGTGGGAACAGTGAATGAATGTAGTATATTTAAAAACTTGAAGATGGCGAGATAATACAGTTGTGTAGCACAAATATTATATAATCCATCTACATTTATTTTGTATATATCTAATTATCCACCACTTTGCTTCAAAAAATAAGTAAAATAACTACAAATTACCAAAAAGAATGCAAAAATTAAAAGTAGCTTTGACACATATCCATTGTGAATATAAAAACTGCAATTTTGAGAGTACTCTGCCATGTCTGCACAGATTTTAATACCACCAAAATGACCAGCAGCTCTGCAAAAATATATTCCCGATGTAAATAAAGTAGTGATAGTTTACACGATTAATGAAATATTTACACAAAAAAGATGCTTGTTTATGTATTTAAAGAAATGACACAAGATATAAATGAGATGAAATTTATTCACCTTGCATTGCATTCCATTCCATCGTAACTACACGATATCATCATGTTTCTCAACTGGGGGGCCATCTGTGTACGGTTGTAGCTGGAACAGTACAGTGAGATATATCATGCAATAAGACCCTAGCAAACCATAACATGATTAAAATTTTATTGTTGTACGATACACTTGAACTATGGTTAGTGACCCATACTTTCTGAAGCATAGACCAAAAGTAGCTCCAAAGCTAAAGACTCAATCTTGAACCTTACCCTAGAAATACAATTGGACCATTATGGAAGACTAAAAATTAATAAAAGGATATGTTAACTTTAAAAAAGTGAAACATAAAATGCATTTTTGTCAGTTTGTCTGGTTTGACTGCAAATGAATATGTAAAACATATAAAAATTCTAAATGTAAATACATCTATAATTATTAATGTACCAAATGCATTAACTAAGGCAAATGCCAATCTGTTTATCAATCTTATTAATCATGTTTGGCAAGAATGAAAAAAGTTAATTAGTGTTTATCTTATATATGTTATGTTATACTTATTCACTGTTTCCTAACTTGTCTTAAAAACATGTTTGCTTTGTTTGTTATTTATTGTATGTTAAAAATGACTCATAAGTGCATATAAGGTTGGGTCTAAATTTCATACTTTTTAAAAATAATCCTTGTCTATATAATACATATCACCATAATAAACTAATAAATATAAACAATTTTCCTGTAAAACTAGAAGAATGTTTTTGCTGACAAAAACGAAGCGGCCCTGATGAAAAAGAAGTTACCCATAAAAGATGTCAACATATGCATCATAAGCAATAGAAACTGTGAACTTTATTGCATTGTGTATGTTACTTGTCCCTATTTTCATCTTTAATGAGTGCGCACAATTACAGTGAGGTCAGCTGAACAATACAATAGTTGGAGATTAAAAACTCCATAATTTCGCTGCAAAATGGCCATAACTTCATTCATATGGGGACTTTAAGTTGACCATAAAATATGAATGTCCCTTTTCTCATCCGCTATAAGTGCATAAAGTTTAGCTCAGGTCAGTTGAACAATAAGATAGCTGGAGGCTGAAACTTCCTTTTTCACTGTAAGGTGACCATAACTTCATTCATATTGCGACTTTAAGGTGACCATAATATGAGAATGTCCCTTCAATATCAATATATGTTAGATATGGAAAAAGAAAGGAGCCAGATGGCTTTATTCAAATGTTATGACTTTAGGGGGGGGCCAAAATTATATTAACAGTTTAAGGTCACCTTAAAGTCAGGATAACCCTTTGGTTTGCCATCCTTTATAAGTGTGCAAAGTTTAACTGAGGTCAGTCGAACAATAAGATACTTGGAGGCTGAAAACCCTCTTATTTCACTTTAAGGTAGTTACAACTCCATTCATACTGAGAGTTTAAGGTGACCACAAGTATTATTTTTATCTAGTTTAATACCAGTGATAATTTCGACATAAAAAATGGAAAAAGAAAGGAGCCAGAGCATTTTATTCCAATTTGATGACTTTAAGCAGGATATATGTCCATTAACATTTTGAGTTTAAGGTCACCATAAAGTCAGGATATTCCTTTGGCAAATCTTAATATATGTGCCAAGTTTGGTTGAAAAAAGTGAAAAACTAAGTGAACTGGAGGGCTAAACCCCCGTTTTTTGACATTAAGGTGACCTTAAAATTGCAGATACAGGGCTAAAACTTCGGCATGTGAAAGATTATCAAAAAGTAGCTGAATAAGTTATTCCAACAAAACGCCGAAATCCTGACCGTTTTTGAGATACAGACCAAGTACCCATTTTTAAAAAATTTACGAAAATAAAATGCCTCCCATTCAGGCATCTATGGTCCGATTGATGACAAAATCCTTTCCGACCTTGGAAATTTGGTCTAGAATGTACCTGATAAATTTTATAGCACAGGTGTGTGTGGTTTTTTCTGAAACGCGATGATGAGGCGTTTTGGACTTATGCTTAAGGTTACCTTAAGTAAAGCTTAAGGTCTGCGCAAAGTATCTCAAAAATTTTTCCCGCCCCTATAGTTTTAAAGAAAGATAAGAAGAAAAGAAAAATTTGAAAGGCTAAGAAGTTATTCAAGGGAGACCATAATCCGGTGGCGGCAGTGATCAGTTGAACTTCGGTGAAAACAAATAAGCGGCCCTGACGGGCCGCTTAATAATTACATAAAATAATAGTTTTTGTAAGAAACTGTATAGGTCAAGACATGTCAGTTGTATTGTGACGAGTAGTTTTATTGGCACAGGAAACCAGTACATACAGTTGGTCAAGGTTCTGTACTGTAAACTAACAACCATCTGTAAGCAACTACCATCTTTTCCACATAAGGTTCAGGGTTTGAACCGCCGACCTTAGAGGTAGGAAGCGAGTGTGTTACCACTGCATTACCTTGACCCCCTCAGTATGTGAGAAAAGAACTATGTTTATGTGGGGTGGTGTGACCATTTCTACAGCTAATATATATATATATATATATATATATATATATATATATATATATATATATATACAATACAGGTATATGTTTCTCTTTTGGCTATAATTAACAGTATTCCGAAAAAGATCCTTTTTTGTGTATATTTTGTACAAGTAAGTTAAAATACAAAAGTTTATTTTCCCATCATGAGTGTTTATCCATATGACTCAACAGTTTATAAAACAGAACTTATGATGGCAGAGCATATCTGCTCTATACCGGATCCTCAGTGGCTGTCTGATCAACACTTTTAGCATATAATCAGTGACATCTCACCTCTATGGTCTTGAGTTTGAATCTAGACCAATAAGTGAAATGCACAGAGGTACAGACCTGATTTGGCCTTAGATTAGAAAGGCATATAAAACCCTTGCTTTGACTTTTCTATCATGTAGCTAAAGTGTTGCTCAAATACCCACATAAATACCTGTCAGCACTTTGGTACTTACTCACGTACTGCTGCAAGCAGCTCTTTGAATACAGTGATTGTCTTGATGTAATCTTTGACTTCAGGATCGGTCATGATATCTGAGTAGTCATTCACCACATCTACAAAAGACAAAGATGAGGTCTTATACAAAAGTTTACAGAGTAAAAAAATATCAAGTTTGAGAAGATTTACAAAGGGTATTGTTTAAAAATGAGCCTCTCAGTCTATCATTTCTTTTGAGGGGCACTCTTTCTCAAAACTACTACTATGATTCAATCAAACAATTGGAAAATCAACCTGGTACATAAAAGTCACAGATGATTATGTCAATTTCAAACATTTTGTTAATGATAAAACTGTATAGCAGCCATTGCTAATTGCCTTAAGACATAAATACAAACTGAGATTGCTTCAATGTAATATAACCACAACTTGACAGTCATTGATAAGTGCCTTCTTGTAAAAAAAACGACAGGATGATATTCAGAAAGATTTGCATCACAGTCATTTATCCAAAGCATATCAGCCTATGAAAAGTTACTTTGTCAACTGACCCAACTATCAAAGCATAACAGCCAGAGGATTTTTTTCCTTATTTTGATGCAACAACAACAGATAATCACTGATTAGTACCTTAAATCTTATAACCAGCTCATGCAGGCTTTTGTTATTGTGTGTTTGGCATGTAACCACAGCATGGAAGAAGCCATGGAAGATTACCTCATTATCACATAACCACATGACAACATAAAGGAACTACAGATTGGCATATATACATATTGAGGGACTTTGTTGAAACAAGATTAAACTATTATAGTTATAACAGTATAGAAATTTTATAGCTTCACTGATTGAGGAAGTGATTGATTATAAGTAAAATTAATTCGTGGATTTTAATAAAAAAGATCAGTAAATTATGGCTGTGTTCATGTTGTCTTTCTGATACCATGGTGAACTGTTACCTGTATATTTATTCCAGTCTATGTTAAAGGCATTGAAGTCTTCCAGGTCATTGTAGTTTTCATATTCATAATGCTCAATGGAGTCATCATCATGTTCATGTCTCTGTAAGTAAAGCACAGCATAGTACACGTTTAATGAAGGAATAACACACAAATAGCTTGGGGTTATGCAGGGTTTTACAACTAATAGCGATATTAGTAACACAAAGGCGAAACCCCACGCTAGGAGTGTGTTATTCCTATTCTAACATGACATTTCATATTTTTTACATTTATTCCTTGTCTTATTACTGTTTTGATGAATATTTGTAGTGCACATTCTTCATAATTTGACTTTTAAAAACTGAAGTGCGATTATCGCCCACCTATATAAAACCTGGCCGTGAGGTTATGCTCAATTTTACCATAGCTCTCGACCAATCAGAATCACCAACACAAGCATGTCATGTTAGAATGCTATAGCAAATTACTGCAGACATTGAAGCACGAATACATCTATTAAATACAGAATAAAGTAATAGTTTATATATTATCACACTTATGACAAACACCAGAAACATACACAGCAAAAGCAGATTCACACTTTGTTTTCATAGGTTAAAACTGTGAACCAACAACCGAAGGATAATGTGCAGTCTCAACATATGTGATTAATGTATTTAATATTTCAGTAGTATCAATACACAAAGATTTTATTTGACAGTATTTTTATGAAACTATTAACTATACTTTCCACACTGCCATTTCTCTCTTTCATAATAAAGACTGGATATATTAATAAAGCTCATGAGAAAGCTAACAACTATTTCAAAATTTTTTATAAAATCGCTACATGCTGGAAACACTATTCAAATAGGTATCCAACCTTATTTAACCTAATGGATACTACTAAAACACAGCTTATAAGTAGCTGGTGATGTCATCACAGAACTATGTGAATAAGGTATTAGGACTTACATTTCCACCACCAGAACTACTTTTTCCTTTATGGATTCTGTTTTAGTGTTCACCTCTTTCTGGCTACTAGATTATCTCTTCTTGGAGAACCAGAGCCTTAGAGGATGTCGAGAAACAGGGGAAGGCCAAGAGAAACATGGAGAAGAACAGCAGAATCAGAAAGAACAGAAATGGGACGGAAGGACTGGATGACTGTGGAAAGAGCCGCAAAAGATAGAACACAGTGGAGAAGTCTGTGCCTCGCCTTATGTTCCACTAAGAATGAAAAGGATACGTAGGTAGGGAGAGGATGTTCAGATCTATTTACCGCTACATAAATTATTTGAATCGAATCCAATTCAAATAAAATCAAATTTCTATAACATAAGATCAATCAACAGAAGATCTAATATTGTATTAATTTAAGATGGTACTATAAATCTACCAAAAACATGCATAAATCAGCTACCACAAACTGACATAATGTGGTCCAAAATATAATTCCCTGGTTTATAAGTCCAAGGTTAACCTTGACGACTGTTTTGCCACTAATGGGTCTCATAAAACACAAGACTGGATTTAATATTATCAACCTATAAGAGTCGAGTAAATGCACAGAATCAAGTGGTCATCCGAGCCACTATGTGTCTGCCTGTACCTGGGTTTGAACCCACGTCCTTTGTGCTCCTAGGCAAGTGTGTTACCCGCTAGGCCACAGTGGCAGAAAAATAATAAAGAAAAAAAAACACATCAAATATTCAATCTTTTCAACTGAAGTCATGCTAATAGCTATTTGATTTACTGGCTCAATTGAAACTTTTTTTCTCAACTTTGATCTGATCTTGATCTGATCCAAATCCATGTTAGTGAATATTCCCCCCCCCCCCCCCTTCCCTTCCCCCGGTGATTTCTCTGATGCATCAGTATCTGCGCTACCATGGAAATAAATGCTGTAAAATTTTGCATGTAATGATTGTAACAATGATTTTATCACACCTTTCTGCGTCGTTTCCCTAATGGTACTGGGGGTGGTGACTGTTGTGCTGGTGTTGTACCAGTGACCTCATCCATCGGGCTACTTTGCTCTCTTCCTGGACTCGTCATCTCATCAGTGGCTGTCTCACCCGTTGTCATGTCAACTGTGATGTTCTCCTCATCTTCCTCATCTTCCTCATCATCTTCATCATTGTATGCAGACCTCGGAGCAATGGCAGTAACAAAGTTAATGAGGTCCTCTGAACCAAAATTTTGCAGTTCGCTGTTCCTCACTGGGTTGATGTTACAGAGAGTGATACTTGGGTAATCAATGGGTTCGTAGATAATCCGCACGGAAGAGGTGGTTTCAGCACTGACATAGGTCCGGATCAAGTAGTAAGAGTGGAAGATCCAGGCTCCTGTAGCCCCCAAGAAGATGACGGCCCAAATGAATTTAGCATACCATCTAGAGGAAAAACAAATAAGCAAAATCACTGCACAGTGGTCACTTCTATTACTATGTAACCCATAAATATGTCTTACACATCCACTCAGATATTTACATTGAATTTCAGCTGGTGTTTGTAAAAGCCAAGCAGAAAAGGAGCATAAATTTTAAACTAAAAATTTTTTTTACAGTTTATATGCTTCCCCTTACTATAAATACATTTCACAGCTGATCTTTGCATTATTTAGGTAAATATGGATTTACGTTTTGTTCAAACAAAGTAGTGTATAATAAATATGCAGTAATCTTTGTGAAGTATATTCTGCAGATTTCAATGTGTCTTTTTTTTGTTTGTCAATATAAAAATTTAACAGTATACCCACCACCATAGTCCTTCTCGCCTATTGCATGCTAACATGGGACATGCATTATTTGATCGGAAATTGGACTATCCCTTCTTGGACATCAACACCTTAGAGGATGTCTTCATCAATTTGGCACTTTATAAAGGCTTCATACTACTACAGCCACTATGAACAATAAGGTTATATGATCACATCGGTCATCAGCTCATGTATTTACCTGGAGGCCCTATTGGCATAGGGCATGGCGTGCAGTGAGGTGGTGTCTGCAAACCTGGAAAAGACATCCTTCACAGTTTTGGGTTCCTTACTGCTATGGTCAGCTTCCTGACCAGTCTGAAAAAAGAGTTTAGCATCAAAAGAGTATGACTTCTAGATCAAAACCTTCTGGCTTATTTAAATTTCTCAAATTCTTCTTAGTAAATGCCAGTTCTCTCAGCAATTCTGAGAATGAAGGGTTATACATATAAAATTGATCACACTAATTTCTCAGCAATTCTATGAATTGTAACAAATTTTATTGTAATTTAACTTTTTACAAGTTAAATACTTACCTTATCCTCACAAGTGCTTGTTTGTTTTTGTGGAGCAAACGCATCGACCGACAAGAATTTTTTAAAGAAATATTCTTGTCACAAGAGGTGACCCCTTTGTCTGCGCATGTCCACGCTTGCGCAGTACTCGTTGTCGACAGACGATTGTCGAGAGTCCTTCATTGTATTTTTGGTCCCCAGAAAACAAATTATGCGGGGAGGTAGGGTGGGTTTATCCTTGTGAGGATAAGATAAGTATTTAACTTGTAAAAAGTTAAATTACAATAAAATTTGTTACATTTTATTGCGTAAAATAGCCTTACCTTATCCTCACAAGTGCTTGAATACAACCATAACAGGTGGAGGGTATTTGTTTTGGCCACGCTGTTAGAGGATTGTCAGACAAGGGGTCACCAAATAAAGCACTTGATAAGAGGATAAGATAAGCTTCCATACACCACATCTTAGGTAATATATTACTTCTTCATCACAGATAAGTAATTTGCTAACCTCAACAAGAGATCCATGATGTGGTCATCATTGTTGCTGCTGTTGCTGTTGTAGACAATTTTACAACAAATCATATAGCACTATCAACCATCACCCGGTATTGGCCGGAGATGTCTGGATGTCTCCCCAAACAAGATGTCATCATCTGACAATGAGAATATCTCCAAGCAGGCAAACTGAACTGCATAAACTGCAGATATGGGGACATATGTAAGTTAAGAAAGACATATGTCCGTGACACAACACTTGTATCACTGGAGAGAACATAAATATGTGAGTCATATCAATAACATGTATGAATACACAAAAATTGACTACATGCTGAGGTGAATCCACAAGACCCAATTTGTTCATGGATTGGTCATGGGATTGCCAAGCTACATCTTCGAGTAGAATGTAGTAAAGAATTGTGAGTCTTCCAATAACAAGAGTCTGATATCTGCTCAGGTAAGACCCCACTCTTGAAAACTAAAGAGGCAGCCATGGATCTAATATGTGCCTCAATGAAAAGATTCTGAAAATCAGAAATAAAGGACTGGCAATCTAATCATGCAGCCAGATTGATCCAGGAAGAGATAGCAGAACTCAAGATATCTCCATCAAGCTTTCATTAAAAGGTATGAGCAAGAGATTCTTCCCCTCTTTGAAGTACTTGTACTGTTTTGCTAGTAACTAAGTACTGTAAGAGTGCAGAGTGTCACAACATCAGTCCAACGTGAGCTCAAGAATGGTTTGTGAGCTGGAATGACCACTGGTTTGAGCCATCTGGGCCATTAGAAGCCAACTGATTCTTGCTAAAAAGCAGGAGAAGGAGACTTTCCCTTCTCTCCAAGCAGTAGTCCTGTCCAAGAAGGATCTAAGTGCTGTAAGAGGACAACGAATCATGTGTCCAGGCAATTGGAGTGCAGGAATGATCTAGAGCTGAAGTGACCACTGGAGCCAATCTAGACCAATTGAGGCTAATAGGTCTTTGCTGAAAAGGTAGGAGGGAAAACTGTAATCTCCTTCCAACGAGGTTTGTGTCTGAAGGAGCCAAAGTCCCAGAATACACTTTACCTTGTTTTTGCCAGATACCAATGCCATTGCAACAGTCTTGCAAGTCAAACTTTTTTAGACTGACCTCCTTAAGGTTAATAAGGAGCCTTTGTGAAAACCAACAGAAGCAAAGGCAAATCTCTTGATGCAAAACCTCTGTTAGCAATGGGCTTATCTCTATAAACACTTGCAATAGGCCTATTAAGATCCAGGCTTTTGCTCAACTCCTGCCCAAAAAGATTTAATGATACTTTAAGTACCATATCAACATTACTGTTAGAAAACCATATTGACCATATAGTGATTGGTGGAGACTTCAATGTAGATCTTATGGATCAGAATGTTGTTATTTCCAGATATGTTAATTCCTTTTTGCAAAAGGAATCTCTTAAATGTGCAATTGAGTCAGGTGGTCATGCTGTTGATTTCACATTTGAAAGTAAGGCAAATGGAAGTAGATCAGTATTAGATCATTTCTTGGTTAGCAGCAACATCTGTGAGTGCATTGATAATTATTATGTAAAACATGATGGTGATAATGTTTCAGACCATTCACCTGTATGTATGTCTCTTAATATTAATTACTCAAGAGTAACAGAGAGTGTTGATTGTGAAAATGTACCTAGGTATCAATGGCACCAGGCCACTGATACAGAATTAGTTAAATATAAATCAACCTTAGATGAATATTTGAGTAATATATGCATACCATGGGAAGTCATACAATGTAGAGATATTTTTGTACTAGTCATAATGAACTAGTTGAGAGGTTTTATAAAGACATAACAATAGCATATTTAAAAGCAAGTGAATGTCATATACCAAAAACTGACAAACCCAAGGGTAAAGCTTTTCTAGGCTGGAGTAGTTTGTTGAAAAACCTTAAAGAAGAGTCACTTTTTTGGCATAAAATATGGCAAAGCCATGGGTGTCCCAAAGTAGGAGTCCTTGCTGATAATAGGAGACAGGCAAGGGCTTCTTATCATAATGCAATCAGAAGTGCTAAACAAAAGCAACATGTACACAGGTCAGAAAGGATGGCAAACTGTATATTGCAAAATAAAAGTCGTCAATTCTGGAATGAAGTAAAGAGAGTTAATCATTCTAAAACTCAAGTTCCTACTTGTGTAGATGGTGTAACAGGAACCAAAAATATTAGTGATATATTTATGAGTAAATACAAACAGTTGTACAACTCTGTATATTATGATAAAAAAGAAATGGAAAATCTTAAAACTGAGATTAAACACAGGATCAGTAATTGCTGTCATCTTAATAAGTGTTATAATAATCATGATACACATTGTGGTCTAGTAGCTAAAGCAGTCAGTAAATTGAGACATGGAAAAAGTGATGGGAGTACACTCCAGATGTCAGATCATTTCATAAATGGCACACCAAAGGCCAATGTTTATCTGTCTTTATTGTTTAAAACTATCATGAATCATGGTGTTATTCCAGAGTCAATGTTACTTGGTACAATTATACCAATTCCTAAAAACAGACGAAAATCTATGAACGATTCCAGTAATTATAGGGGTATAACCCTAAGCAGTATTATGGGAAAAATACTTGACAATATATTACTCTCTACCAATATGAATATATTTAGTAGTTCCTATTTGCAGTTTGGGTTTAAGGCAAAACATTCCACAACCCACTGTACTTTTGTGGCACAAGAAGTTGTTAATTACTATGTGAAACACAATAGCTCAGTGTACTGAGTACTATTTGATGCAAGTCAAGCTTTTGATCGAGTGGAATATGTGAAACTGTTTGAAGTGCTGTTAAACAGAAATATTTGCCCTTTAGTGGCTAGATTATTGGTAAATATGTATACTCACCAGAAACTAAGAGTTAGATATTCCTATGTAACAACTGAATCATTTATCGTAACAAATGGAGTAAAACAAGGTGGAATTTTATCCCCAATACTGTTTGCAATTTATGTTGATGTTCTTTTTCACAAGCTACAGAGTCTAAGAATTGGCTGCTATATTGGGGATGTATTTGCAGGAGTGCTTGGACATGCAGATGATATCTTATTAATGGCTCCTAGTATTACTGGTTTAAATTTAATGTTTAAGACAGTGAATCAGCATGGAAAAGACTTCAAAATAAAATTCAATCCTTCCAAAACCAAGTTGGTTATATGTGGAAGTAATGATAATATTCATAATGTACTCTTCCAGGAAACTAAACTTCTTAATGAAAATTGTGTTACTCACTTGGGAAATAGTCTCGGCACAAATTCAGACCAAATTATGGTGGATAATACTGTATGTTATTTTATTCAAATGTTTAATTATCTAATGGCTTCATTTAGATATTGTGATACTGATATAAAGTATAGACTGTTTAAATCTTTTTGTATGTCCCTATATGGATGTGTTATGTGGAATATGTCAGATATTTATGTGGAAAGATTCTATGTAACATGGAGAAAATGCATACGCAGACTGCTCAGTGTACCTCCCACAACACATAGTCGTTATTTACATTTGCTTGTTAATGATATTTCAGTTGAGAGTCAAATTCATTTACGTTTTGTAAAGTTCTTTCAATCTGTTATCTCGAGTAGTAATACTATTGTAAAAGTATGCGGTGAATTAGCACTAAATGGAAGTGATTCCACAATATGCAAAAATATAAACTACATATGGTATAGATACAGTGTCAAATATTCAAAATATGAACCAGCAAGTTATATTAAGGTAAATAAACTCATTAAGTCCACTTTTAGTCCGTTAAACACGGATGATTATGTAGTTGTATCAAATGTCATTGATCTTATAAAGATGAGAGATTACAAACATTCTCTATTTTCATTGGATGAAATTAACGAGATGATCATATACTTTTGTAAATAGATCTGATGTTTCTTTTCTTGTCATTGTAATAAGTGTATGGTATTAACCAATTATTCTTTATTATAATTGTACTTTTCTAATTATACTCTGGGTACGAATAAAGATATATATATAAATGATCGGCTATGGCTGCTGCGAAGCCAGCAATAGTGGCAGGTTTCAGATTTTTGAAAGTAAGTGGATCAAAAAATCTGATATATTTGAGACAGTAGGCTCTGAGATGACCACCTTATTCTGTTGGTACCAGAGCTCAAATGGCCCATCTTGACTCGTACATTTCCAAGATGAGGGTCCTTGAGATGCCCTAAATCTCTCTACCACCTGCTCAGAGAATGATTTAAGTGATTCTGAGTGGTGTTAAGGTGCCAAGCATGAAGGTACCAATGCAACAGATTCTGATGGTATTTCTGACTGAATGGCTGTTTCTGAGACCTGTGAAGTAGCTGTAATGCATCATGGGCCACCGTGGGGCCACTACAATCATTTTGCACCTGGTGTTTACTTGTTCAATGACCTTTTGGAACGAGTGGTACAGGACAAAAGGCATAGCAGCCCAGACCCTCCAACAAGATGTTTAATGCATCTATATCCAGAGCATTTGCATCAGAGACTGGCAAAACAGAGAGGAAGATTGTGATTCATATTGGTGGCCACATCTCTACCATTGGTATTTGCCAAACTATGCAAATCAAATGGAATATTTTAAGATGAAGAGACCACCCTGTCTGTATTATTTTGTCCTTTCTGGAGAGGCTGACTGTTATGACATTTAGACAACCCTGAATATATTTGGCTCATATAAGAATATCTCAAGGATTGCAGTAGGCCAAGATGCAGCATACCTGCATAAAAAACCTATTGTTGATTTGTGCCAAACTTGCACATTGTCTTGAACCATAAAGGGAGTAAGAGCCATTCTGTATGGATTACTTTGTCCCTTCTGTAGAGGTTATTGACTATGACATTTAAGCAACCCAGAATATGTCTATCTCCTATGAGTATATTTTAAGGATTGCAGTAGGCCAGGATGCGCCAAGCCTTTGTCCCTTCTGAAGAGGATGTTGGCTATAATACTTAAGCAACCCACAATATGTCTGTCTCTTTTGAGTATATTTCAAGGATTGCAGTAGGCCAAAATGCGCCAAACTAGGAGGTACATGTGCCCCCCCCCCCCCCTTTGTTTGTTCAGATAACCGAAAACAGTGGTGTTGTCTGATGCTATCAGAATTCTTTTGTGTAGAATTTGTCTTGAAGGCTTTTAAGGGCTGAACACACTGCCTTCAGTTGTATGACATTGAAATATAATATATACATTTGAACTGTCCAAAAGCCACTGACTGTGATGCTTTTAGATGGGATCATCAACCCTGGTTTAATGCATCTACGAAAATAAGGGAATTGTGCCCCTGTGTATAGAAAAGGCATCCTATTTCCCATTTTATTGGCATTTTCCACCACTGAATATGCTTTTTCAGAAGGATTTGAAACAGGAATTCTCACAACTAGTGACTGGAGATATTGCCAGTTTTTTCTAGATATCACTGAAAGGCACACATACATAACTGACCCATTGGTGTAGTGTTTTCCAAAGATGCTAGTATCCCTAACTCGGATATAAGCAACCTTGGGGTTGTTTGTGATGAGATCTCCACGTCCTGAATAGACTTCTCAGATATTTTATTTTATTTGTGTTAGAAAGAAATTTCCTTGTACCAATATGCAGTGGTAACCTAGGAAATCGATCCTTGTGTGGACTCAAGCTTGGATTTTTATCAGAAAATAATAATCACGAAGCTGAGATGTTGAATAATTTGGATGAATTCTTTGGTCTGAACCAAGTCCTGGTGTCTTTATGTACTCTTCACAACAGTGGTCTAGGTATTAGTGAACTCATATTCTGCGAGACAGAAGAATGAGTTTTGCCTCTTTACTACTCGCGTGATACTGTAGAGGGGTCGTTAACCCGAGTTTCATATTGCATTGAACTGATTGGTTTGACCATGTACATTAACCTGAAGTAGATGTTGAGAATCTTGTGAATCGGTACATAGAAGAACACATCTTTTGTAACCGAATTTCTAATAATTTCTGCTGTCTCCAGTTTAAATGATGGGACAAGCAGGTATTTATTGACATAGTAAACGAACTTCACTCGTAGACAGTGACCGTTGAAGTCGTAGTTAGAAATCAATTCAGGACACTGAGATCTATCAGAGGTCGTCATTAGCCGAGTTTCTATACAAAAAAATAAACTGCCATAGAAACCTGGAGTTCTGCAATTCTTCTGAAGCATTTGCCAGAAGTATTTAAGCGGTATTTACTGTAGCCATGTTTTCCTGTCTGACATCATCGCTTTGAATTGTGGGTAGTAAAAGCATTGGTGAATTCGATTGGGGAATAATTTGACAATCCCAACTAAAGATTCGTACAACTCTGGGATGGCAATAAAATCTCCCATACCTGCCAGTAACACTGCAAAAAACAGCTTCAATGGTGGTTTGCGTATATATATGTAGCCACTTCTTCTGTATTCACCTCTCCTGGTATTCTAGGAAGAGTGATTATATGAAGATCTGTAAAATTACTGCTAGTCCTGGGTCTCAATGTTTTCCTTCTACATATCAGAGGGTAACAGGACAAATAATTACTGGACATAGCCCCTGTCCTGTATATACTGTGCAAAACACACTCGTAAAGGTTGGCAGCAAGGACTTCAACACCAAATCTCATCTAGCCAGTTTGATCTTCGTTGAGTTTGCAGAAGAATTAACTCAAAAGTCACAGTATTCCTTCCATTGGAGACATGGCCATAGGAAGGTTTTATTATCTAGTAGATAGTTATTGCAATTCTTCAACAGGGCTGAAAAGACAAGCAGTGCACATACTGCTCCAAAGATGTCTGTTGGATCTTCATCCAAATTTACTGTAATCTGTCCCTATTTTCATGTCTGAGAAGCAGGAAGTTCACTGTACCTGCTGTGAAGCCAAATAATAACTGCAAGGATCAGTGGATGCGCTTCTGTAGTCCTTCTTGTGGAGGGAGACCTGTTACTGTACCAGAGTGGCGCTCCACCCCAGTAAAGAATGTACGACCTGCGTTGCCAAGACAACTGCATTCTTTCTTCTTTGTTTTCCAGCACAAGCTAAATACTCATGCTGTGCCATCAAATAAGGGACAATAAAACAGTTTTCCACTGAAAAGTAAAACTATACAGCAAAATCTTCTCTGCATCCCTTTCATCGACAAGGAGGTAGTTCCAGTCGAATAATGGGCGAGTACAGCCGAAGATATACACCGTCTTCCACTGAAGACTTTACAGCAACATCTTCTTGTACAACATCTTATTCTGACCCTTTTCAGGACAAAACTTGGGAGGCAGAATTAGTGGTAGTACCAGTCGAATAATGGATAACTACAGCTAGGTGCACGCTTGCACGCTTCAAAACTTCATAGATTTTCATCTGTATATGGGCGATAATAAGAAAAATATACGTGTTGCTCCCACATCGACCAAAAATATAATGAAGGGCTCTCGACAATCGTCTGTCGACAACGAGTACTGCACAAGCGCGGACATGCGCAGACAAAGGGGTCACCTCTTGTGACAAGAATATTTCTTTAAAAAATTCTTGTCGGTCGATGCGTTTGCTCCACAAAAACAAACAAGCACTTGTGAGGATAAGGTAAGGCTATTTTACGCAATAAAAAAAGGCTTATACAATCATGTCACAGAGAAGAATCTGATTCAGGGGAATCAGCAATTCCGCCAGTGGAGATCTCAATCATACTTTCGACCACGGGAGGCTACAATCCATTATTTACGCGCTGCAATCACAGTTTCCACTGGGGGAAACTCTGATTGGAGTCTCGACTGGTGGACTCACCAATTCCCCTAGACCTAGTCTTTGTAATGTCAATATAACTTATGGTAATTAGATTTTTATGTAGCAAACCATAAAATGCTAATTCTGAAGGTTTGCAGAGGCTTTTTTGATGATACTTAACTGTTACTATATACTATTAATAATATATGAATAGTATCACATAAACAACAGACTATCCATATATATTATCAAATTGTTTTAAATATTTTCACTATTCTAGAAAGATAAGCTTATTCTGGAACAAAGAAGGATGTAACTTGGTAGAGTGAGAGAAAGATGTTACGTTCCCTATGTTTATTAACTCCACTCAATAATAGTCACATGTCTAATATCTGCCCCCTAGTTTTAAAAGTTCAAAAGTCATATGTGAGAGTGTTTCAAAAAGGCCAAAAGCAAAGTCATAAGTGAGTGTTTCAAAAAGGCCAAAAGCAAAGTGAACTTCTGGGGAACACCATTCCTTTGATTGGCTCCTTTAGACTGTCCAATAGTGAGTATTTTAACAACAAGAGGGTCAGAGATGCCCCAAAAGGCGGGTTGCGATAAGGTTAGCGACTGCTGTAATTAAATTTAGAAACAAGAAAAGAAATGTTAGGTCAACAAGTTAAGGTAAATATGTTAGACGTGTTAGAAATGTAAAACTTGTAATCTAGGTTACATAATTGTATCTATGCTATAAACAGACAAACAAACAAATGGAATTACACCAATTTTGAAAGCAACTTAGCTATGATGGTGATCTATCTCCCTGTCAAGCTTGAATTCGATTGACAAAGCGTTTTCAAGATAGAGTTCGGAAACAGAAATGTTTGATGGACAAACAGACAAAAAACAGACAGACGGAATTACACCAATTTTCGAAAGCAACTTAGCTATGATGGTGATCTATCTCCCTGACAAGTTTGAATCCGATTGGATAAAGTGTTTTTGAATTAGAGTCTGGAAACGGAAATGTTGATGGACTGACAATGGTGATCTATCTCCCTGTCAGTTTGAATTTGATTAAACAAAACAAAAAACAGACAAATGAACAGATGGAATTACACCAATTTCAAAAGCTATGATGGTGATCTATCTCCCTGTCAAGTTTGAATTTGATTGGCCAAAGCGTTTTCGAGTTAGAGTCCGGAAACGAAAATGGACAGACGGACGGACAGACAGTGGACAGATGTCAGACACATCAATCTAATAGGCGGGTTGGTTACATGCAACCCACCTAAAAATACAGGATCTGCCTGCTCAAAGATTAACTGGTCCAACACAGTTTCATTGTGGAATCTATTTTTATAACAGCCACATTTCTTAGGGAAGTGTGATATGACAAGAGGAATTGGCAATTCTACTGGTGGAGACTCCAATCAGAGTTTCCCCATGTAAAAACGGCTATGAAAACCCTTAAATAATGAATCGGAGTCTCGGAAACTCCAATCATGATCTCCACTAGCGGAATCGTCGATTCCTGTGAATCAGAGTCTCCACTGTGACTTCCAGACTACAACAATCACACCGATTTTCCACCAATTAAATGAATAAAGGCCTATATACACTACACTGATCTCACCAATTTTATACCAGTTCTAAAAATAAAGGCTTGTACACATAAGACCAATCATACTGATTTTTCACCAATTCTAAGAATAAAGGCCTATATACACTACACTGATCACACCAATTTTACACCAGTTCAAAGAATAAAGGCTTAAACACACTACACTAAATCATATCGATTTTTTTTACCAATTCTACGAATAAAGGCCTATGTACACTACAATGATCACAACAGTTTGTTCCCCCCTTTTTCAGTTTAAACAAGGCTTGTACTGGAGAGAGTATTGTATCAGTTTCGCGCCTACAGGACGTTACAGAAATTCTAAGATTATTGGTGAGTATTGATCCAGGCCATTAAAGATGTTGAAGCACAAACCTTCCTGTGTTTGAGCTGTAGACTGCCACTATCCTGGGAGTTATTGTCCAGATTGGGGAAATACTTTCTGCTCAAATCTGGAGAGTAAAATCTGAAAAAAAACAGAAAAAACTAGCCATTATTTAGACTGTCCAAATACCTATAAATTCAACAATATTTATGTGCGACAATGTGTCTGCTGAAAAAGTCTAGGTGCTGAGTATATAAGCTCAAAATAAAAAAGAAGACGCAGTGGGGCATGTTTCAAGAAATAACCACAAAACAGTATTCCATTGGACTTCTAGAGGAAAAACACATGAAAGTACCAGTGATTTGGAGATGAACATTAGAAAGAGACAAGAAGCCACTTGATTTTAAATCATGGTCTGACATTATGCTCAAATAACCCCAAAAGGTCAATAGGGAGAGTTCTTATCCACCAGTCTATGGTCTAAGTCACCACATGATGGGACACAATTGAATGAAGTATTTGTTTACCTACAAATAAAGTATACAGTAAGGAGGGGGGGGGGGGGGTGCACCTCAGAACTCTTCAACTTTTAACTCGCATGTGATTTTTAAAATTTGGTGTATCAAAGTGATTTTATTCTCAGGAATCATAATAAGTGATCTTATTATAAACCTTATATCCCGACAAGTTCAAAAGCACAGAAAAACTAGGAGATGTAGGAACTTTCTCTGAAGTGGATAAATACAGCTTAGAAATCTATACACATGTCTCTGAACTGCACCCCCAAGCTGTCTAGCACCCTGTGTTTAGTGTATGTAAAAATAAACAACTCGTTTTGCCAGTTCAAATATTAACTGCTCAAAGTATTCTAAAGAAAAAAATTTTGTGATAATTAACAATTGGTCTACATCATACTGTTTAAGATAAACACTGTAAGGTTTCTAATGGGGGCTTGCTTCCCTCCAGAAATTGTTGCGCCTGTGTATTTGGCCCTTAAGGCCAAAACGCACCTTACATTAGTAGATGCTAAGACAGGCTGTCTGATGAGCTTGTATCTCCTTACATGTATGAGTGCTTTATAAATACCAAATATCTGTGTGGCGCAATGCTAGAAAATGGCTTGAAAACTATTTATCCACTAGTGGTTTTCTACCTTGATATTCCTCAGTTGTTTTAATGCTTGTTGAATGGTCACACAGTTGTGCAACAGGAAGTCTACTGTAAAACAGCTGTTTCTGCGAATCTGATTGGCTGAAAGCTATGATCTAAATTTGTTGGAAACGCCATTCTGTTTTGCCCCAAACAATTATTAAACACCAAAATGTCCACATTTAAACGTGAGTTTATAATGGCAATATATGAAATAATGTGAAATAAAAGATTGCAGGAAAAAAACATTAAAAAAATAATTTGTCATGTTACAATTGATAGCTATATTATATGCTTGGGTGAACTATAAGCCTCCAACTCATGGCCTAAATGTGCATGGATCATATATTTTTGCAATGAATCCCAATATTTTGTTTTATGTGCTTCAGAACTGCTAGTACAGAGGTTAAGTGCTACAAAAGTTTGATAAAACTAAATTAAGCATATACATGTATATATATCATGGTAAACTCAGAAAAAATGCACTTACTTGGGTGGGGTACTCCATTCTGAGAACACTGGTTCCTTGTGGTGATGTGAACGAGGTAATCCTTGGTGTGACATCACTTCCTGTAGTTACTATGGAAACAAAATCAAAGATATCGAAGTGCCTACAGAAAAACAACATATCAACAGAAGAAAAAATAAATCGTACATATAGAGAATTAGTATGGACCAGTACTTCTAGTTGGCATGGAACACCTATAAAAATAGAATGTATTTTATTATAAATGAAAGCTTATACTGGATATTTGTCAAATGAAACTCCAATGAAAGGTCGGTATTGTCCATTTAATTGAACAAAAACAGGTTTGATATATTTTCGTAATCTGAGTTAGTAGCAAAATATTAGGTGTTCACTTATATTCAAAAATCAGATTTATAATAGGGTACAGTGGTCTAATGACCAGTACACTAGCCTCCCACCTATCTGTTTCTGGGTTCAATTCCAGATCAGAGCTTAAATCAGAAAGTTGGTCATTACTTGCATATATCTAATGGTTTTCGATTAGTAAGCACTGCTTTTCTCCATCCCCTTAACCATGTGCCATGATATTACCTTATAAAATGTGTTGAAAGCAAGCTAAACTCCTGAAATCAATCAATCACTTGATCATATTATCAGATTTATAAATTTTATGTATTTACTATAAATTACTGATACATGAAGTGTAATGTGCACTGAAAAATAAAACAGAAAATATACAAAATATGATTCTAACTGTCCTATTGGGGTTATCAGTCTCTGAAAATCGAATAAATAATCAGCCCTTTGAAGTTTTATTTCAGTCGAGGATTTCAGAGACAGTGATTATCACACATTTTTTTTTAAAATACTGTAATTTGGTGGCATTAATGAGGATTATTCTCTACTGCTTCTAGGCATAACTTGGCCGCAGGCATCAGTTGGCCGCCACTCATTTGAATGTGTCAAACAGACAAATGTGTGGTTGCACAGGGTTTAAAAGTGGCAATTATCATAAATCTTATTATAATAAACCATTCAAGAATGATACACGCCTTTAGATTAATAGGAATTTCAAAATGTGATGGTGGCGGCCAACTTATGCCTGCGGCCAATTTATGCCTAGAAGCAGTAGTCTTATGTTGAGACAATGTGTACTTCGTCTAGTACTCATCAAATCCCACCTCCCCTCGCGTTAATAGTCATAATGCATACATTTATTTATGATTTAGTATTTCCCTCTTTTTGGCTCAATGAATAAACATAAAACATATTTAATTTAATAAACAAGACTTTTCTGGGTGGAATGGCATTGAGTGTGATATTATGTGAATATATAAAGTTACATTAACAATTAAGTCTGGCACTCACCACAACATTTCAGTGGGTGTGGTTCCATATTTTACACAAACTTTATCACTATATTTCAAAAGATTAATCAAATTAACGATTGGGGAATTTCTACTGTATCGGAACAGAAGATTTAAAGTCTTGATAACCCACTGAAGCCACTGAGGGCCTTTTTTGCAGCATTCAAAACACAAAAAAATACCTTCTGTTCTGCTTGCAGCTATCCAAATTCTGTTCCAAAAGAGAAAATTCCAGTTCTCTCTTTTCAGCACTCAAATGTAATTACTTTTCTACCTGATGCGTGGATACTAAACCGTTAATGATGTTGGACTTTTATCAAGCATATCAAAGTCTGAATACAGTAACGTTTACAAATCGTGACAACTGACTTCCTGAAAACTTATGCCAAGTACAAGTCAAATATATATATTTACCCCCCATTTTGTTATTCATGTGCTTTCGAAATAGTACTTGCCATTCAGAGTTAGAATCCGGTAATTTATGACCATATATAGCCAAAGTGGAAAAAGATGCAAAGGAACATAGGGTAGAGTCTCAAGATGCGTCACAGCTTTATTATATTGGGGGGGGGGGGTTGCTTTTGTTAAACTTATATGCATATGTTTTTGCTATGAAACCAAACCCCAAATGGCATATAATAGCCTGTTAAGGCGTCTGTGTAATAATGTTTAACATAAACCAATTCACTTACACTATTGTGTTCTTAAGTCAATATATATTTGTGTCATGAAACCAATTCATTCAGCACTTCGTGCTACTCTTGTATGGTGAACGCATGTATAGTATTGTGCATTTGTGCAGAGACCACCATTTCGCCCCCCCCCCCCGGTACAAGTTTTAAGTAGGAACTCCACCTGTCCTTTTTCTTCACCCGTATCCGTTATTGCCCGTATCTGTGATACCCTAGATCTTTTGGTAAAAAGGACACTCTCGCCTCCCACGTCTGAGGCCAGGGTTCGGTTCCCAGCACGACCTCAAGTGGGAAAGCTGGTAGTTGCTTGCCGTTGGTCGGCAGTTTACAGTACACTACCCTGACGAACTGTATGTACTGGTTTCCTCTGCCCTTCCAACTACCCCTCGTGATATCACCTGTACACTGTTGAAATGGATGTAAAACCCCAAATAAATAAATAAATACAGGAGCTACATACAAGCACAACATAGTTAACTCCTCGGGAGTCATATCTGACTCACCATGCTTTGTGTTTTATTTTTCCTATCTAAAAAATCCACTGGCTTCCTATTTCATATGATATCCTTTTCAAATGCAACCTCATCATTTTTGAAGCGGTAAACCTCTCCCAACCTCCCTATTTGTCATCTCTGATTGAGTCTAGTAGTCTGCATGTGGAAATAGACTTTCAGTAAGTTTAGTCCATAGGCAGAAAGGCCATGTTATAGGCAGGCCCGGTTTTGCCAGGGCGACACCAGTGAGATGGAACAGGTTTTTATTTAGTGTCAACCATTTCAAGCTTTTAGAAGCCAACTCAAGACTTATCTGATTAGTCTAGCTAACCTACCACCATAGTCAGTCTTCCTTGGAGGGCACTTGCTGGGTTATGATTTTGCTTGGTTTCAGGATAGTCGCTTTTTGGATTAAAGTGAGTTGGAGGATTTTCATTAATTTTGAGCTACACAAATGTTTCCATTATTATTATTAATACTGTTATTGTTGTTGTGATTATTAATATATCCATTGGGTTTCATAATAGGGATTCGTTTCGGGGTAGGACCTGTTCATCATTAATGGTCAGTGTTTCCATCATGTAGGTTATTTTTTTAAATGTTTGAAAAACCTGGTACAAGCACAATAATAAACTAAGAGGTATACATGCCCTAGGGGTGAGGCGGGGTGGGGACAGCTATACAGGGCACCTCGCTTTTCAATGTGCAGTACCCACATATGAGGTCCATTTTCATGGCAATAAGGACAGGACCGTGAAGCAAACTTCAAATTCACGTTGATACGGCGACACTAAAGTATGTGAACAGGCCCATGCAAATTGATTTAAGTCGCTCATATGATCACGATCTCACTGATTTATTGGCCTTTGGACTAAAAGATGTAAACAAATTATCTTAAGTGTATTGTTGTATTCATTCATATCAGACATTTTTAAATCTGGTAGAACCTATGTAGTTAAATATGGACACAAACATCCTATTGTTTTAGGACCGTAATCTCAACTCCAAGGTCAATGGCACCACCTAGAATGCTGTATTGCACACTTTTTTGAATTTTGAAAATATCCCCTGACTTTGTCTTTGATAGTCAATGACTAATGCATTGCCTAATTGTATAATTTGACTTCTTTTCTTGTCCTCGCCCATGTCTTGCATGTGTCTTATATGGTCCATTTGTTATCTGTGTATTGTATTTTTTAACCCTAGCCCATAAAAGCTGTGGTTATAGTGGTCGCTGGTGCCATCTTGAGAGCACCGGTTGTAGGCAAAAAGTTTGTGGGTTCAAACTGATGACCACAGAGGTGTAGGTGTAGCGATTAAATGTCAAACTTGTTTACTAGCCTACCATTGAGGCCCAGAATGGGATTAAGGGTTCAAATAAAGTATTTGGTCATGTCGAGTACATTCAGTCAGCAGTTTGAAGTTGGTTATTTTTTTTCTAGAGAGGGTTTGATAATAATGGTTTGATAATACTCCCACAAATACTATTTTAGAGATTTATTGTCTGACCTCCAATATATGAGTTTTTGTTCACTGCATAATAATGTTTAGAAATTGCTACATCAGTCATGTTGAATATTGTTAAGATACTTAGGGGGCAATTAGAAAAAATAACCTTGACCTACTTCCCTCTTTTACCACCAGAAAGTTTCCCATTATAATCATTGGATAAAGTTGTGAAGCTGACTGTCGCCAGGGAAGGGCTACTAGTGAACATCGGTACTTGAAAATAAACCACATTATAATTGCATTTATTACGGTGTTAAAATTCATTTTCACTATTGAAATAAAGTTCAAAAGGTTTTCCCTTGTCTCTTGCCTATATGAGTAAATATAGAAACATACGTCATTGTATGTGAAGATATATTTTACGTAAGCTTTGAAAGATCGCCACTACTGGTGGAAGAAACATAAACAAGAGCTCTCTGATGATGCATACCTACGCCAAAGTCCAGTAGAAAATCTCTTGCTTATGAGTGTAATGATAAAATAATACTTTATTTAAATAGTGTATTCAGAATTGATTATGGATCATTCGAAAACTGGAGTGGATTCTATGTTTGACTCAACCCCATCAACTGTTATTCTGAATATGGTGTAAATCTGTAAAGGAGATTTTTCTTGATTTTGCTAACAAACAAACAAAATCAAACGTTTATATAGCCTCCTTGACATAAGTAATATTGTCGTCATATTGGACATGTGGCACTGATGCTGTTAAAACACTTATAAGTTATTACACACACAGTCCACGAAATTGTCCATTTAGCGAAATGGGCAAGAAGTTTGCCCATTTTGTGAAACCTGTATATATACATATGTTTTGGGCCTTTTTAAAACCGTTGCCTGAGGTCATTTTACATTAATGACCCATACAGTTGAGACTAAATAATCACTATGTCTTTTGTGTAAACCACATTGATTATTATATCTAACGCCCCTTTCACACTACAGGCAGTAGGACCCGCGGTTAGAAATTTTTCTCGGTGGCGGAACCGCCCCTAGGTCGCCCCATTTCGTCCGAGTTGTTCACACTACAGGCAGACTGCTACTGATTGGACAGGGTTTTTAACCGTCAATAATAGTCAGATGACAGTGCTACAGACATTGGTCACTGAGAAGCAACCTCAACTCACCTTCGGGAGCCGTCAGAAAAACACATAGCAAAATTACCAATACCTTAACTCACTTTATCTCACCGTATTACACTGAAGACAACCAAATTCAAACCTTATGTACACCCTGTTGTTTTATCTGTTCATAGATACTGCAATTGAATTTCCCTCTCTTGCTCTCTAATAGCTAAAAGGACACATGTCCTTTTGGCTTTTCCCCATATGTATGTCCTTCTTGCATCAGACTTTCATGAATTGTGGCACAGAGTGATGACTATTTGTCTGCTCACTGAAGTTAAGCAGCAATGGGCTACTTGGATGGTTGACCGGCTCAGTTTGGGCCTATCTATTTGACATATCTAAGTTGGAATTCCTTTCAGTCACAAGACTTTTGTAAATTCTAGTGCACTAATCGTGTCTCTGATGGCTTTGCGCTCACACTAGGAGACCAAAACACCTTTTGGCCTTGTTTCTATGCAGTGTACAGAATTAGTCTAGCTAGTTCTGACCTCTCTCTTATTCATAACTGGAAAAATATTCTATATTCTTTCCAGAATATTCTGGTCACTATTTTGAAAACATGTATACATTTTTCTAAAACTTTCTACAATCTCCAGTATACAAGGCTTTGAACACCTGACCACAGCAGTTTTTTCTGAAGTTTGTGAGGTACATGAATTGCTATACTCTATTCTCTACATTTTGTGGCAAACTCTAGTGTGGGCATCTACCAGATAGTAAATTTGCTGTATTTTGAATATTCTTTATATCTGGATATAATTTTTGGATCTACCAGAGAGTGGATTTGCTGTACATTGGATGTTGTTTGTATCTTGCAGTGGACTGCTTTGTTGTACAGACCCTCTCTGAATATCTGGATATGGACATTTTGTATTACTGGACGCTGAAGAGATCACATGATACAGACAGTGTGTAGTAGTGGACGCTGAACGGATCACAGGATAGATTGCTGGATACAATGGACATACTTAACCGTTAAATGCATGGATAGATCTGTGGTTAGGTCAGACTGGTTCCATTATTGAATTATTATATTATTGTACAGACTATTAAGAGTATCTCGCTTGATTATAATCATTATTTTGATTGTTAAATAAATTTGTTAAGTCACACTTTTTACCTTTTCCTGTAGACTTAAAAGCAACTGGTTATTGCTACCATATTTGCTCCATTAGGTAACAGGTTTTACCGCCTGTAATGTGAAAGGGTATCAGAATGCAAACTTATAAATGTAATACCGATAGTAGAAGACTTTCCATTGTTTGTCTGGATGAATGCAAAAGTTGCATTAAATGTATTTGTCAAATACTGTATCAGATGAAATTTTCACCTGACTTTCATTTTAGGCAATGACCCTGAGATAGTGAAAAGTAATTCCCTTGGAAATTTAAAATCTACATTTACCTCTTCAATAGAAACTGACCATCAGTTAAAATTAACCTCAATGTTTTTTTTTGTTTAATTTGAAAAAAAATGGTTCTTTTGGCTAAAATTTATACTCATCCAGTTACTTTGTCATTCTTTTGAGTAGCTGTGTACATATATGATGTTAATGGACCATAGTAATTCAGTGTTAACACACTCACCTCCCATGTCTGAGATAAGATTAGGTTTTAGGTGTGACATGAAATGCTAAATAAATTGATAAATAAATAAATCTGATGTTAAATTTTAGACTTCATTACGCTTAAGGAAGGCTAACAAGGGCTTGGTATTTACTGGTCAGTCACGACTGGTTCTTTGCTCAAGGTCTGATTGGATTGTCAGAAGATTAGTCAGAAATTGTTTCATAACACACTTATACCCCACACGTGGAGCCGTGACTTTGAAAATGCCCCACTATTAACGGCCAAACAATTTATTTTTAACAAAGAATTTAAAATTGTATTTGAGAACTCACAAGAATGTGTGTCCTTGAATCAGAAAGAACTTCAGACGGCACATGCCTACAAATCAATCTTATGCACAGTTATAAACAAGTTAGCTAGCTCTTTTCCAACATAATAATTCCAAGTAATTAATAAAGATCTGAAGTAGTAAGTTGAAGGCGCAGTACCAGGTAATTGATATAGATCTCAAGTAGTATCTTAAAATTGAAGTGGTTGTTTTATATATTGCATGTTCGGGGTACTCTTCAAAACGGAATTTGTGAACCCGATCTCATACTTTTTGTGATATTTATTTACTTTAAATTGTACATTAAATGAGAAATGGAGATGTTTTAAGTAGGGGTCACCCTTCCCTGTTCGCTCGGCGTCATTCTTCTGTGTCCTTGTGTCACTGGGTATGTACAACAGGCTTTAAATCTACTCCAAAGGCTATTCAGATTATTAAAAATATGTTCCAAACTTTTGGCTATCTTATCCAAATGAAGAGGGCTTTAGGGTGATTCAGTCGCAAACAGAACTCTGATACTGTATATAGGGAGAAACTGAAGGAGTTGAAACCGGAATCCAATATGAATCCATAACACTTCAGTTCATTCTACAGGTTGAAACGATCACGTCCTACACCGCATGTAAAAATGATTCTATATATTCCCTGAATCTTTGTTGACCTGCTCAAAAGGAAAACGGATCTCTTGCACCGGAGCAGTGTGACCAGCTCTTTAACAATCTGTGTTTGGACGTTGTTTGGACACACAAACATGTTTTGGTCACCAGGGTAGGGGGTTAATCACCCAAATGGCTCTAGTCAAAATAACAATACCATCAGTCCAATGCCACGATTTTTCACAAGGTTTTTTTATATAAATATACACAGGTTGACAAGAACGGCATGTTGTAACCGGTACTTCAAAGTATATCAACAAAGCATTAATCCCTGAAAAAGTGCTGGTATTTTGCGTGAACACGAGGAACTTACTTACCCCTCAAAGGCATTTGAGGATAACAGGTTTATGGAGAATATACCAAATTTGGGAATAAAATGTCCATCTCATTGCACTGATTCTAATGTGCAACTTGCATTATATTTAATAAATATATTTGATGTTTTACAATACAATAACCTAGTTTATCCCAAACTATCCTGGGGGCCACGGTGGCAGAGTGGTAACACTCTCGCCTCCCACCTCTGCGGCCAGGGTTCGATCCCCGTCATGGCCGTAAGTGGGAAAGCTGGTAGTTGCTTGCCGTTGGTCGGAAGTTTACAGTACAGAACCCTAGCGAACTCTATGTACTGGTTTCCTCTGCCCTTCCAACTACCCGTCGTGATATGACCTGTACAGTGTTGAAAGCGACGTAAAACCCCAAATAAACCAAACCCAAACTATCCTGTGTGGCCTTGTGGGTTAGCAAGATCAGCATCTAACCACAGGCTGTGAAGTCTGTGTGGGTTCAAATCCAACAAATTGCAATATGTAGGACCTGTCCCAATATGACCCTGGTGGTGAAAAGGGGCATAAAACAACAAATTTTCACCGTGATCTCGAACAATGGCCCAGTGTTTAAGTCACCTGTTATTATAATTCCATACATATTTACACTGTTTAGTGTTTAACTGGTCTTTTTTTTTCCAAATATATCTGGCATTTATTTTAAATCGGAAAATATTGAAACATGTTCTTGCTTTTCAGCCCAGTCATGAACTGTAGTAATGTTATATTTTACTTGCATTTTTATGCTTTTGTGCATATGATAATGTTTAAATTCTTATTACTGTATTTATTTGAGATGTTTCATGTGCCCAAGTGTGTTGTACTAACTCCCATGCCTCTATAACCAGTTCTTGTCATGTTGTGCTAGTGCAGGTGGCATTTTAATAATCCAAATTTCTCTCTGTACACATGTATGCCTGGTGACCCAGATACGCGGTTTTATTGGTACATTTACAATGTAAACACATTTCAAAATTTGTTTGTGGTATTTTAGCTTCGGTGATAATTGAAAAGTAAACACATCTTTCAAGTTTATGTGTAGCAGTATTAAGTGCCACTTAAAATGACGAAACATATTTTGTTTATGAATCTATACTTTTACAAGTACACAACAATACAAAACAATATAAAAGTCGAAAAATAAAAATCACCCAGTTTCTATTTGAATTGTTGTTGATTATTGCTGATCAATAAACATCTTTCTTGTAAAACCATCCCCCAAATCTCCAGTTTTGAGATTAATAAAAATAAGAGTGTGTTGCAAGCTTAGGATTTGTATGTACAAGTTGGCTTGTATCCAGTTGTTCTATTTGTTTAAGGCAAGGCGACACGAGTGTATTACATTTTATGGGGTACAGACTCTTAATCTTACATAACATAAAAGTCCATTATATTGTGTTAAAATGGCTTCTTAAATTCTTAATTACACATAATGTCACAAAACCAACTGGCACACCAGTTAACTGTGCAATTAAAAGTCATGTATACAGATTCTATCACAGTGACAAGTTAACTCAAAGCACCAAATCCAGAGGCTCAAAGACGGCCTCAAATAATTGATTTCTCTGTTGAATGTGATGCTAAAGTACAAATCCTACAATACACATGAAAAGTGCACATCATTATGTCAGAGGGTTTAAAGAAGATTCGAAAGTGGAAAAGAATCCATGCAAAAGCTCAGCAGCATTTTTAGAATAAATGCTCAGTTAAATGTATTCCTAATGTCCCTTCATAAAGAATGGAATTTTCTCCAAAGACCAACAGTTCTTCCCCTTTTTAGAGTGACCGTGAACTGTTGTAAGTGAAAAATATGGCACAATATTTGAAATGTTTTATACAATATTATGAAATGCTATAATTATTTACGTTTAAGTATGTTTTATAATCACACAAACTACAGTGCTGAAGGAGGTTAGGTCAATATGTTAACCATAATAAGTAATTTGTTTATCTGTTTGCTTCTCACAAGCCTCTTTTGAGCCTTGATGTATCGTATTGTCATTATGTACACATTTTTACTTATAAATGCGAAAAGCCCATCAAATAAAATCCTCACCTGCATACATTTGTATATGGCGATTGTAAATGTCTGGGAGTTCATCATGTAATCATATAGTTGAAAATGGCAATTAGAAATATCCATGAGTTCATACTGCAACTCAAAATGCACTCATACAGTTGTTTAAGGCGATTATAAATATGTATAAGTTCATCATGCACTCATGTAGTTGTATATATTGTATATAATGATTGTCTAAGAGTTCATCATGTACTTGTTCTATCAACACTTTAGCATCAGATTATGATTAAATAAAGTGATTTAAGCATGTAAAATGTAGGTTAAATGCAATAAAACAATCACTTTATAAATTATTAAAATGTTTTTACTTCTAGATAGAAACATCCTAAAACTATAGACCAGTGTCAAACCTTAGTTTAATACATTGTATCTTAATTGATTGAAAAAGCTGTAGTTAATCAGTTAAAGAGTTACATTAATAAAGAGGGACCCTCCAATTTCAACCAATCGGCCTACAAAGAGATTGCATTCTACAGAAACAGCACTCCTTAAAATTCAAAACAACATAGCTGTTTCAATGGACTCAGGTAAGGCTATTGCTCTCACATTGTTGGACCTATCAACAACATTTGATACTGTTGATCACAACATTCTTTTTGACTACCTCAGAAATTGGTCAGGCATGGATGGCACTGTTCTGATGTGGATCAAATCTTATCTCACAAACAGACAGACAGACAGACAGATGGTTAAATTGGGAAATAGCTTCTGGGATGCCTTCTCACTTTCTTATGGGATCCCTCAAGGTTCTGTCCTGGGTCCACTGTGTTTCACTCAAAACACTACCCCCCTCAGCCAAAAAATTCCACTTTTAATGTTACACATCATATTTAAGCTGATGACACCCAAATATATGGGGCACTCACCTCCAGGAACTTTGATTACAGTACTGCTGAGGTCACCGAGTGTCTTGCTTGTGTTCAAAAATGGATGGATGGTGTCAGACTGAAACTTAATCCAGAGAAAACAGAATTTACTGTCACTGGCAACAGACAGGCTAGGGAGTCCCTTATGTAAAAATTCCCCACCCAGTTGCTTGGAAATTCTATCCCCCTGCAAATGAAATCAAGAATTTAGGTGTTACTTTTGATTCTGGAAACACCTTTGCCAGTCATATAACCAAGGTTTGTCATGCCTTCTACTATTATCTTAAAGACTTCTGATGCATCCGTAAATTCCTCAGTGTCGAGACTGTATCAGTGCTGGCAGACTCAAGGATCATTGATCAAATTGACTACTGCAATTCCCTATTCTATGGTGTGAATAAATGTAACATCGCTAAACTCCTAAAGATTTAAAATGGCCTTTGTAGAATTGTTTTCAGACTTGATAAAACAAGCCATGTTACTTCCTATCTGAAAAAAATACATTTGCTCCCCATTTTATACCATATCTTGTTCAAATATAATCTTATTACATTATTTCTTCAGTTCGTCTGAAGATGGCCATTGGTAGGCCAGGTTTTGCAATGGCTTCTCCCACTGAATCAAACAGATTCTCACTATCGGTCCAATCACAGAACACAACAATAGGGTTGTGAAGCCAGTTAAAAACCTACCTATTTAGAGTTACATACCCTCCACCATAGTACATCCCCCCTTGTTGGCAGTAAATTTGACCCAGCATGTCCCTTGACTTTCCCTCTTCTGCGTCAAGCATATTAGAAGATGTGGCGTCAATTTTGCGCTTTATAAATGTTTCTATTCTATTCTGTGTATTAATGGAAGTTACCAAAAGCTATTTTTGGCTATTAAAAGGCTGTCGCTAAATACGTGACAATATATACTGTTTATATCTGTGTTAGGATTTGATCATATACTCATATATAGCTAGCTACACATGGCAATTCTGTCTAGTGATTCATCATGTACTCGTGTATAATTATTATATACATGGTAATTGCAATTATCACAGGGTTTCATCTTGTATTCGTGAGGTTATTTATGGCAATTGTAATGTCATCGGGTTTCATTATAAACTCATGTATAGTCAGTACCCAAACTTGCTGAAGAGTGTCAAATATCCACAGAGGTAAGAGGGAAGTGCTGGAATGCCAAACTAAGTGATTTCTTGACCACAAAGACCTATGATTTAGAAAAACAAATGATTCATAATTCAAGCATTTCTAATTGTTTTTTTTCTCAAGAAAAATACACAAAAATATATAAGATGTGTTTTCATATTAATTAACAAAAAAGTACAACATGAACTTGCAATAGTATTGTTTATCATCATTACTGGAAATTGCATTATTTCTCTAAACACAACAGTAAAGAGTCTTCCTGGTTGCTGTCCCGTGTTCATTCATGTTCATGCATGGCCATGGAGTTGTCTTCATCTTTCAATGAAGCAGATCTTTTGCACTATGCAAGAAACGGAAGAGTGCTGCAAAGATAAAAACCCTCAAATATCTACTGAAGTCTGTCAAAAATCCAACTGAAGAAGTATTTTTCTATCAATGAATTCCAAGTAACCATTCTACTCCCCAGAAATTATGTATCATACCGAGTATTTAGGGGCAAAGATGGGTGGGTCCTAACTGGCCAAGGTTCGTCCAATATACTCCGGGATCATTTAGGTAGGCATGTTAGTTGTTCCCAATTGCCCCAAGTTCTCACTTTTGCCTGTTACGGGGACAGTTCAGGAGTTAATTTGTGAAAGTGGAACTGCTACTTCATGCATTAAGCCATTTCTTGCTTCAGTTTGGGAATCAAAATATACCAGATAATGTAGAATAATTTGATACCATACTCACTGAGCCGAATCAAACTGCTGAATAATTGTTCCATTGGGTCCACAAAAACAAATAAAACAGTTTTATCAATTTATAAAACCCAGACGGGTGACCCTGCCATTGTCTCAACTCTCCATTATTTTTGCATAATGGAGAGTTAACACTACATTATTTTCTAACGGTGAATTCTGATTCAGTTCAATGGCCAGTCTGCCAAGAACAAAAGAGTACTTAGTATTTGCCAGCCATCCTCCGCACAATGCATTCAATATTGAAATGTTTTCACAACTTCTTTTATATCAGTTCAGTGGGTACATTTACCAAGTCTTTTCAATTCTGAATGACATTCAGAGTGCATAGAAAAATACCTCATGGAAAAAATGCTACCTTGAAAAAGTACCTCCTGACAAATACAAAACAAGCAATTTAATTTGAAAAGTTGAATATTTGTTAATTCTTAGCATTTCTTACTATCGGACTTTACAATAATCTTCTGTGAACTTAATCAAATGAGCAGCTAACTTTCAAAGAAACTCACTGTGAAAATCTAACCCAGCATACTATATTAAAAGGAGTGTTTTTAGTTGGTCAAAATTTATTCACAGGGCCTCAGGCCATTAGGTTTACATAATGGAGTGCCACTTGGCCATTATCTATATACTAACTATTGTTCTGCTTTACACCCAGTCGGGGGGGGCCACGGTGGCAGAGTGGTAACACTCTCGCCTCCCACCTCTGCGGCCGGGGATCGATCCCCGTCATGGCCGTAAGTGGGAAAGCTGGTAGTTGCTTACCGTTGGTCGGCAGTTTACAGTACACAACCCTAGCGAACTCTATGTACTGGTTTCCTCTGCCCTTCCAACTACCCGTCGTGATATGACCTGTACAGTGTTGAAAGCGACGTTAAACCCCAAATAAACAAACAAATAAACAAATACACCCAGTCGGGATGTCAGTGAGCAAATCGATGTTCTTAATTCGTAGCTTACTTAACAGTCTCATTAGAAGAAGATTTATTTATTTATTTTGGGTTTTACGTCGCTTTCAACACTGTACAGGTCATATCACGACGGGTAGTTGGAAGGGCAAAGGAAACCAGTACATACAGTTAGTCAAGGTTTTGTACTGTAAAGTGCCAACCAACGGCAAGCAACTACCAGCTTTCCCACTTGAGGCTGTGCCGGGTACCGAACTCCTGCCTCAGAGGTGGGAGGCAAGAGTGTTATCACTCTGCCACCGTGACCCCGCATTAGAGGAAGAAAAAAGTGGATTGGAATGACTCCTAAACTAGAAAATGTGCTAGAAAATGTGAAGGTGCTACTTACTTTGTCAGAGTATACACTGTTTTGAGAAGCTCTGGTTGAATTTTTAATGTAATTAAAACCCACAATTACAATTTCTTTGTAACTGGTGACTTGTTCTATGTTATACCTACAGAGTTCTTTTACCTTTTCTTTACCAGGAAACCCATTAAGTGAGGTTAGTGTATTATTTGCTAAAATATATTTCTTCATAAAATATTTGCTATTGAACTGGATTAAAAACTCGATTTTGACCTTTTGTTCATAAAATTAGTACTGCAGGCTGTTGATGAATCAATGGGATTACAGAAATTCTAATCCTAACAGTACTTTTAGAGTGCTTAATCAATATCTATTGACAGACTCTAAGGTGTATGATGCCAGAAATCAGAGATGGTAATCGTTAAACCTGAAACATTGCAGGGGTCAGATGGCATGGAGAAGACTGAAACAAGACCAGAAACACTGGGGTAAGCTTTTGCAAAGAGAAGGCTTTTTAACATCTTCCTGAATGAAGAGAGAGATTTGGCCGAGTGTACATCATCAGGGAGACCATTCCAAATCCTTGGCTCATCATATGCAAAGCTGAGGCCAAAATGTTTGTTCGACTTATTTATTGATGCAAAGTGTAGGACCTCAAGTGGCATGCCATCAGATTGACTTCTACAAGTTCTATACACACTATATCTGGGTTTAAGGAAATGTTCAAAATACTTTGGATAACCACTATCCCAGATAGCATTCTGATGTTGGGCCAACGTTGGCCCAGCGTCGGCATATCCGTAGGTCCGACGTTGGCTGCCATATAGACTTTTAGATATACCATAATAAATTTTTTTTTCTAAGTTTCCCCAAATCCCCTATAATTGCTTGCCATCATCTTGAATAAAAATCCGCCATTGGCCCAACGTCGGCTAAATATAGAGACATCTAACCTGAGTAGTGGTTGGCAAGTGGTTGTGCGACCTACAGCCAACATCGGTCTGGCGGCAGAATGCTATCTGGGATGTAGAAACTTGTAGACCAATAGAGCCTGATAATAGTATCAATTTAATATGTCACTGTCAAAATTTAATGGGATCAAGACCCACCTGATTTTATTTCATTAAGTTCCAAAAAGCCTGCTAACAGACAAATAAAAAGTATTCCGTTGGGGGAGCTGAGTGCAGATTTTGCAAAATTTTGCAGAGGGCATTAACTGAAATCATTTCGCCTATGCTCACATTAGGGCCCATGGTAAAGATGGTTTCAGTAAAAAAGTTTTCCACAATCAAGAATGTTGATATGAATACGTCCAAATTTGAATAAATTCTTCCTTGTAACAGTTCTGATGCTCTCTGAAAATGTCTACAATTCAGTAGTTTTGGAGTTATGCGATAAATAAACATACTTACAATCAAGCAAACAGACTGAGTAATATACTCAGCAGAGTAATGTACTTGCAAAGTGATGATCATGAAAATATTACCTCCTTGGCAGGGGCATAGGAAGCAATTTTTGGTTGGGGGGCGAGGAACTAGATTTTACCGACTCGACACCCGTATCAACAGACAGGCCATCCTTCATGCTATAGGCATTCACTGGGTATTTTTGAGGGTAATTAGCAATACGGTAAATTAAATGTAGAAGATTACTGTATGTATGATTTTGGTCTGCATAAGTGAAACGTTTTGCAGAATTTTGCAAATCCCATGCCAGGTTAACAGAAAAATTGTTTATAGTTCAAATGGTAGCTTACACAACGGGTACATATGAACAGTGAACAGGGTAAAAGTGTAATTTGACCACATATTACCAGTTACCTGTAAAAATTTACATAACTTCAAAATTGGAGTTTAGTTTGGTTGCAAAAAGTTGGGGGGGCGAAAAGACATCCCCGCCCCCCCCCAACTTTATGGTTGCGGGGGCGACCGCCCCCGCTGCCCCCCCAGTTCCTACGCCTATGCTTGGTACAGGTAACAACTCACCTCTGTTTGGAGGATCCATATTTTCCTTCTCAGTGCCGGTCATCTCTGCCGACGGGAAATATTTGCACACTGTAACGGCCCTGGAATGGAATATGACAAGTGAGAAGTTGAAGTTTATTGACATTGTGAAGGGATTCTCCTTTTCCTATCCTATACTGTTAGGCTAGGTAATCTGATTCACACCTTAAATCAGCACAGAAAAGAAGTCAGCACAAAAATCTTGGATCCAGAATTGGTTGCGGATCATTCTCAAAATTAAATCAGTTCTATACCAGAGCAAGACTCTATACTATAAAATCAATCAATCAATCAATCAATCAATCAATCAATCAATCAATCAATCAATCAATCAATCAATCAATCATATACTGTGAATATCTGATGTAAATCTGACCAGAAGCTTTTTGCAATCTCACTGACATATAAACAGAATCTGATGATCACATGACCTCCTTGGCTGAGGTAATAAGTTCAGAAATTCTGATTCATAAGCTATATGTTCAGTCGTCAAATAATACAATAAGTAGCATAGCATGTCTAGGGGGTTAGGTGGTGTAGTGGTTATACTGCTCGCCTTCAACCTCTGAGGTTGCCGGTTCGAATCTTAGCCCGGGCGCTTTATGTTGGAAAGTTGATAGTAACTTGCTGATGCCCAGTGATTTACAGTACAAAATCTTGACCAACTAGTATGAACTGGTCCCTCCACCTGTAAGACTGGTCCCTACACCTGTAAACTACCCGTCAATATATGACGTAAAACAAACAATATGTCTAAAAATTACTATAGCATACCCCTATGTCAATACACATCTTTATTTCAAGAAATCTATCCTTATTAACAAAAAAAAAACAAGGGCAAACAAGGATTTGAAGTTAAACTTATACATAATTACCTAGTCAAGCTATATATTATGATTAATAATTGCTTCATAGGAAGTAAGTAAGTAAGTAACAAACACTTATAAAGTGTTGAATTGATGTAAACATCCTCTAAGATGCTGATGTGCAAAAGAGGGATAGTCCAGTTCCAAAACAAGGTCTGTTACCATATTAGCGCCCGATAGGGGAGATAGGCTATGGTAAAGGATAAGCTAATCTGAAAAGATATGTTTTCAATTGTTTTCTGAAACCAGAAATGCTTTCTATTGTTCTGATGGCTTGAGGAAGCTTAATTGTTCCACTCCGTGGGAGCCCCTACTATGAAGCTGCACAGCTCTGAGCATTTATTCGGTTTAGATGAGGAAATTGATAGGCGATTGCCCCATGTGAGATCACTCCACCTAATTAGAGAGGAAAGATATGGAGGTTGAGTGAAATATATTGCTTTATAAGTAAGGAGATTCTATTTGAACAATATACGGTAGTGAATGGGAAGCCAGTGTAGTTTGTGCAGGAAGGGTGTGACATGACAATATTTATTTAGCTTGCATACATTATGACTTAAGGCATTTTGAACTCTCTGTAGTCTGCTAGTAGGAGCCTGGATGAGCTCAGAATTTGCAATATCAGACATGGATTTGGTTTTGTTTATCTTACCAAGTTCTCTGATTTTTAAACATTTTATTCTGCAGGAATTTTTGACCGGAAATGTTGTGGTGAAAAAGACAGCCAGATGGTCTGATATGCCGTCCTTTACATAATGGTAAACTGAGGAAATTAGGGATTTACTAGTGTAGAGTACATCAAGGATATGTCCTTGTATGTGCGTAGGTGTTGACACATGTTGAATAAAATCAAAATCTGACAGAACTGTGTTGAAATTATCTGTCCAGCAGTTTTGACTGTCTAGCTGGATATTGACATCTCCCAGGATAATGTTTTCATGTGGTGACAAAGCAGCCGCTTCCATGAAACAGTTGAATTCCTCAATAAATTTGCTTTTACTGGTGCTCGGAGGTCAATAGATGACGTGTACCAGGAGCTGGCTTGACTTTCGCTCTGACAGTTTGACGGTAATGTGTTCAAAAGCGTCCCGCTGATCAGTTTCTCAAAGCACGCTATCTATGTCATTCCTGACAAAGACAGCAACTCCTCCTCCCTTCTTGTTCCTGCATGCGAAATGGTGAAGCTGGAAACCTGCAGGGGTTTTCTCATCTATTAGGCCCTGTGTGTCTGATGGCCTTAGCCAGGTCTCAGTGACACAAACCATGTCTAGGTCATTTGAAGAAACAAAATCGCCAAAGGCCGATGTTTTGTTATGCAATGACTGGGCGTTCAGCAGACAGGCTTTGAAATTTCTGACCGATGGGCCTGGGTTCAAGCTAATGTCACCAGAAAGAATCAAGATGATGGACCACCAAGGGTTGACATTTCTGAAACAGTGTGTCACATGAAGACAGTGGGCCTGCAGGGTGACCAAAGCAATGTTGCAATTGTCCAAAGAGGATAGTAAACTTGGGTGAATAATTTTTGGTAATGGCAATCTATTTTCATTGGTGGGTCTGTTGACCTAGCAGTCAAAAGGATGGAAAGCAGAACCAAAAAGTGCAGTGCATGACCAATGAAATCCAAATTTAAAATTTAGAATTAGGTGCACCTACCTTTCCTGCATACAAACCGTTCTATTACAGCATCACAGTACCAAAATAAAAAAAATACTAGGTTAGGAAGGAATAGATTAGTGCATGCATTTGATAGATGTATAGAATTAAAATTTAACAAACAGTGGACAGGGAATGTGAATTCGTAACCAATATTTCATGATATATATCTATTTTACATGTATACACTTGGTGTGCTTGTGTATGAAACATTAAAAGAGTTACCGCAGGAATTATCAGGCGGGCGATAATACCCATTCAATGACAAACAGTAATTTAAACTAATATCTGGGCCTACTGACAATGTTCATGGGTCATTTTAATTACATTTAAATCTTAGTATGTCTGTTTACTCATTATTGATAATTTAGTCAGTTAGAATTATATCCACTTTGGTTCAATAATTAATATATTTTCAAAAAGGATTTGGTTTTTCAAGGTTAAAAGAATGCACACACTCACATCTTCGTACTCTTGTTGTAGGCTGTTCCACAGCTGAACTTCTTTGTGGGTTTCCAAATCTCCTGCAAAACAAAAAACAAAATCATTATGCATGCACAACAAGCAGAGGCTACAACTCATAAGGCTTTCACTTTTCTCTGGGTGAATGAGCCTCTTCTTTGAATGGCCAGTGTTGAACAGAGCACACCAAAAATAGGTTTCAAAATAGTATATTTCTGACATGTTGTGGTTGTGATACGTAGCTAGTCATGCCTTTCCATGGTAGAATCCTAAGCTAAAAGCACCTAGGTTTGCATACTTTTGGTTGTAGATTATTGTGGTACATGTCTTCTGCAGTGTGATTTATATGAGGTTGAATGTTGATATGGGCATCAGTTGGAATCAAATTCATACAGATACAACCGTATGGAAAACTGTTTGACCCAGGCATTACATCTCAACTCACTACAGTTCTGTGTTATTGTTACACAGTTTTAGCGTAATATAATTAACAGAATGACAAGTTTACCCTATAGAGGGTCATCTTATCTTCAGAAGTTTTTCTGTCCTTTTGTTAATGGCTCTGCAAAATTGTTATTTGGAAAGTTCATAACACATCCATAATCCATCACCATCGCAATTATCTTTCACTGTGGCCCAGTGGATAGCATATTCACCTAGGAACACAGAGGACGTGGGTTCAAACCCAGGTACACGCAGATACACAGTGGCTCAGAAAACCCCTTAAAATGGCAGTCCTCTGTCATTGGGTCGATCTATCCCCAGTGGCAGGTAAAAGAACCTTAAGAGCACTGATAAATGCTCATCCTTGAGCCTTTGTCTTTCAGTTAAGGGAATGTCAGTAATTTGTTAGTTGGACTGTACTTGTACAGTTGGATAGCCCTTTGAGTCCTGTAGTACATGAAGATACTGAGCTGACTATAAATACACAATATAGTACAATCACGTATCACTGTTAATGATTGTTGTGCGTTTCTTTTTTCTATTCCTTTGAATTTTGGAGAAAGGTAATCCTGAATATTGAGCTACAAAAAATTCTCATGATTGATAGGGTTATGGTCAGGGTGCTGGTGATTTGTCCCAATTGTTTAGATATTTAGGTAATTTAGATATTGCTTAAATTATTTAAAATTAAGTTCCTGCAACTTAACTTTAATATTTGGTCACATAGCAGCATTGTCAATATCAGATATCTGATAATCCCTGAAAGTCTGATAAAAAAGAATGATTATGATTGTATGAAAATATACGATTAAATCATGTCATCCCCAGTACTGATAAGATAAGAAAGGGATAATTTCTCAGCTGTAACTTTATTCTGAAAGTGGATCATTTAGACTGTCATTATGTCACCATTGGCACATACAGATGTTTAGATTACTAAATAAGCCAAGGACTGTATTGACAAAAGGGATTAGTGAAAGATCAGCAAAAATCAGCTTAACTTAATCAGAAATTGAATTTGGATCAAGGTTTGTATTCATTGAGAAGTTAAGCTAATTTTTTGGTTTAACCCACCCAAGAATATGGATTAAATTTTACAATAAATGTTGTGCAATTCTAATTCTAATGGTATTTTTATAGTACTTAATCTCAATCTAAAGGCAATTCTAGGTACACCAAACAGAAATAGCAGAAAACTATAATCAGATGTGCTTGTGCAAAGAGATAAGTTTTGAGCTTCTTTCTGAATGAGTGGAGAGAAGTGGTCAAATGTACATCATCAGGTAAATGATTCCAAATCTTTGGAGTATCATAAACAAAGCCGAGGCCAAAATGCTTACTAGACTTATGACCTGAAGTGGCAAAGTGTGGGACATCAAGGAACACACCATCAGTTTGACTTTTACATGTGTTTTAAACACTGTCTCTAGGTTTAAGGAATGGTGCAAACTATTTTGCATAACTACTTTTAGAAACTTGTACACCAGTAAGGCAGTCTTGAATATAGAAAGGTGTTCAATAGGCAACCGGGAGTAATATATAAGGAAAATAGTATTGGACCAAGGACAGAGGTATGCCAAACAAAAGTTTCTTTGTATCGCATAGAGCCAATATTAAAACACTGCAAATGATCAGCGAGGTGGGACTTGAATCAGTCCAAAACTACACCACCAATGCCAAACCAAGAACTAGGAGGCAATCTAAGAGTGTGCCATGGCCAATCGTGTCAAATTCTACTGATTGGTCAAGCAGAACATCAGCAGTGGCCTCACCTGTAGCCGGAGCAAGTTGGACATCATTCTTAATGGACAGCGGCGCTGTTTCGGTCAAGTGACCTAATACTTATAAGCTGACTGTTTGACATTCTTGAGTCCATTAGAACTGGGAGAGTCATTAAGTTTGGAGGCAATCACTAACTCGACAAGAATGGAGATAAAGCACAGGCCTGACACAGACTGGTAGTTCTTGAAATTGTCAGGTGGTAGTGAGGTTTTTTTGATCAGTGTAGTAACAACAGGTTTTTTTGAAGCTGGCGGGAACAACACCTTCACACAGGGAACAATTAACAAGTTAAGTGATTGAGGGCAAAAGAATGTCTAAACACTCCTAAACTAAAACAGCAGGCCACGGATCCAGCAAACAAGATTTGGTGGTGATTTCATAATTGAATTTCTTCACAGGAAACTGTTGTAAAGAAGTCAAATTTAAGTGGATCTGAGGGATCAGGTAGTGTGAAAGAGTCAGTGCTAAAAAATGAGTAATTTCGTCTGAGAAAAAAGTCATAAAGCAGTTAGCAAGACATTCCTGAGGCTCATGAGAAGGGAGTACACTCAGACTGCAAGGCAGAACTTAAAACCTGCCACAATTTCTTGAGCCATTTACTAGGACCTTTGATGAAAGTGAGAGACACCTTAGGAGCAGGCAAATCATTTAAGTCACTTGTATATTGCTCGTAGAGAACACTAACAGTATTACCAGGACATTTAACAAAATGAATCATTTGCCAGATCACTCCTCAAACTGACCATTTTTATCTTGTGATACCTCTGAAAGATGACATTTTTAGACCTGGGTACGGAAAAGCTGACAAAATCAAGCTGCCTCAGCACCAGGGCATGGTCTAAAACCGAGACAACAAACTTCTATTTTGATTCAGACCCAATGCCATGGCTTTTCTATGATAACTCTCCAAGTCTCAGGACTGTTAACTGTTAAATAACAAGGCCAAAAGGGGTTTCAGTCTACTAGCACAGGCTGCAAAGCCATCAAAGAAACAAGTAGTGCACCAAAGCGGTCACCTATCCCAGTACTAACATAACCCATTGTGGCTTAACTTCAGTGACCGGATACTCATCACGCTGTGCCACAATTTAAGAAAGTCTGGGACAAAAAGTGATTCCTACCAGTAAAAAGAATGCATACTTACCTGTACAAATTCTTCTGGAAGTATTCTGGCTGAGCGTACTGGATTGGTCCTGAAATTCCAAATGCATGCTTTGATGAGAAGAGTGATTATTTTCCAGATATACGCAACCTAATAGAGGATATGGTAAATATATTTTAGTAACTGGAACAAATATATGTGCTCACAATTGCAGTTCTTGCTTACAGTTTTATATGCTGAAGTGCAGTATAATTATGTCGGCAGTTTTAAACTGTGAATCACAAAGAAAATTATTTATCTAACAAGTGTACAGTACAGAGCTCAAGTACATACAGTGTCAGCTATATACTGTCTCCCGCCGTAACTTGGCACAACTTGGACACACACAAAAAACTTATTTTGGCTTATTTTAAGTGTAGTTTCGTGGATTTCTTTTTATTAAAATAAGAATTGACACAAGCGCAAGTTATTAAACTATTTTACTAACATCAAATTAAAACAATAAACCTGTTAGAATCGTTTTTAAGGGGCGATAATATAATTTCTACATGAAATCAGTGCCTCAAATTGGCACAATTTGCATACGGAAATTGCCGAAGATATTTAAATTATTTCTGTGGTTACTTGCACTTCCTTATTTGTTAAGCAGAAATGCGCGAGTGTGGGTGATAAAGAACCATTGTTATTAAATATTCGGTTTTGTGCCAATTTGAGGAGTGTGACATTATATGGCTCCAAGCAGTATACATCACATCAGAAAATTCAATCAATCACAATTTCAAACTCAGAAGTTCCACTGTAAGTTACAATGTAAAAAAATCCAGAAGTGTTCGTTAATTACCTTCATCAAGTAGGTATTAAATTCATGACAGTTTGTTTGTCTGTTTGTTAGCAGGATTACACAAATACTACTTGTCAGATCTTCACAAAAAATGTAAAGGTTGGTCTAGGCCAAACTTAGATCCCATTAAATTTGGAGAGTGATCTGGATCACCATCAGGATACAAATAGATCAAAGATCCAGACTTTCCATTTACCTATTATTGGCCCATTTTAAGATAATCATAGATTCCTTCGCAGAGTTATCTCATTACAATTTCAAGTCAGGATTCCTTTTAAATAGATTACCAGTACTCCTGACTTTTAATAGTTTCGGCAGTAATTTTTTTTCAGTTTATTACAGTTCACTGATCCTAAATAGGAAAAAATTATATTGTGATTATATTACCTTGGACTTAAGGATGATGTTGTGGATAAGCAAAGATGGCACCATACATGTAGTGAAACTTACCATTCACGCCAACTGTTAGTTAATATTAAAATAGTTAAAGTTCTACTTAACATTAAAACAATAAAACTTTGGTTAAAAATATTGATGGGCATGATTCCAACCATGCAAAACTATAGATGGGTACATTTCTTGATGGGAACTGTCCAGGGGGGTACTCTTCATACATTATCTGTAGCAGTGTGTGACTGATATATTATCTAGATTTTAACTATATGTGGGAAATATTACATTTGGAAACTACACAGGATTATGTTTTTAATGTTTTTTCACAGTTTTATTACTGAATTGTGCATCTTTTCCATGTATTTGGCAGTAGACAAATATATGAACATATTGAACATACAACAAAGTAAGTGGAAAGGAAACACAAACATTGACCTTTTTGTGTAACGCAAAGTCATAATTACCACCGAAAGACTGCCTCAGCACACGGATTCTCAGGCTTCTCTCCAGAGAATGTAAAGTCGGCAACATTCATTCCCCATTCAGAGAAAGATGTGGTACCAAAAAGTCCCATCCCTTGATTGAGTTCTGATGCCACTTCTGTGGGTGATTTTTCTAATCCAGGCTGCGGCTTCTCCCACACCAAGGGATTTGCAGAATGGTACTTCCGTACGATATTATGGACAGTCAGACACTCTTGTTTTATAAGATCTGGACACATAAGACAAATATATCTCAATGAATATCAATCAATTAGCAAATAAATTGAACACAGGAAGAGGTCTTTATCAATCTATGATTAATAATAGACTCAATGCAATATCTGACAAGGAGCCTGTTTTTTATTAAAAAGGGGGGATCTAAATGCCTTGTCTATGCACGTTGCAAAATCATGTAACAATGACAGAAACTAATGTATATGCCTTAGTGTTTATGGGTTTACCAATGAATATTACAATTATCATTAATATTGTAAATTCAATTGTTAAAGATGTAATTGCTAGTATCCACATTTTTTATGAAAGTAGAATAAATTACATCTGATGAAAGTTTGAAATCACTTGGAAAGTAAAATGCACATAATTTCCCAGTAAACATTAGAAACGTTTTAAAATGATTTAAATGTTAACAAAAACGCCTTTAAAACGCATTAAAACCCTTTCCTGTGGTTTTCTAAATGCTTCCAAGTAAACATTTACACTGTAATGTTTAAAAACATTTTATGAACATTATATATACCAGCGTTTTAGTGAAATGTTTATCAAATGTTATAAAATAACTCAAGAAGCTAGTTTGACTGAAAACATTTTTAAAACATTTATAAAATAGCTAAAGAAATGAAGGTTATGCTAGTATTGTTTTTCAAACAGTCATCATGAAATGGTTTATAAACAGTACACATAAAATGCTTAAAAAACATTGTTGATCAAATGTTTTAAAAACCTATCAAAAAGTTTTTTAGACTCATATTTTCAGAATGCTTACAAAACCTTCACCTTCAAACATGTCCAACATGTTTTAGAGAACTATGTCAAAAATTGCCCTAATATGCAATCCGTAAAAGTAAGAATTGAATGGAGGCACAATTTTAAAGCCACTATCTTACAATTTTAGACATAGAAATAATATTTTCATTAGTGAGCAACCTTAAAAAGATGTTGAATTTGACCTCTGACTCCATAATTATTCACACATTAATATGTTCATTTGTAATGTTTTTCTAACATTTATCATTTAATAAACGGTACATAAGCGTTTTAAAAACATCCTATTAGAAATGGTTTTCATATCCATCATTTTTAAACCTTTGCCAAACATTTCCTATCAAACTTTTGCAAAACCAAAAAATGTTTACTGGGTCTACTTGTTTACATCTTACTGTAGAATATATCAATTTTACCACTATACCACTTAAATCAGATTAATATTGAAATAAAAATGCTTGTTTTCAATGTTTTAAGTATTTTTTAACAAATAAATAATTTATAACAGAAATGTGTGAGTGCCCTGTAATGGTCTTTTGTTGAAGCCTGGGTCCATACAAGCTACCTGATACCAGACAATTCTGAGGTCCTCAGTGACCTACTTGGTCAGCAAGTTTGGCATCTAATCACAGGCTGCCCCCTCTGTGTGGGTTACTCGCGTACTCATGTACTTGAGTACATTTCTTCTTGTACTCATGATGTACTTGTACTCATGAGCAAACGTACTCGTACTTGTACTCAAGTATATTTAGAAATAGGTGGTAATCATGAGTACATTCTGAGTACAATAAGAGTATATAAGTATATTATCTGTGATTAAGGACGAATCTGTTTTCTTCACAAGTTTACACACTTTGACTTTACTTGCATTTGCATTGTTTATATCGTAATAGATTAGCAATAATTGATGAAGTAATAACATTTGTGAAATCACTGTACTGCTTAATTGGGAATAACTTTACATCATATTCTTCTTGATTTGAAAACTATCCAGCGAAGTGGAAGAAAAGTATCAATGAAGTGGAGAAAAGTTTATGGTGGCCATATTTAAGTCCTCTTTAAAAAAATTTAAGCCCACTACCTACCAGATTTAAAGTTAACTCCACTGACTTAGAAATTTCATGGACTTAGCTGCTTTGTGAAATCCTCGAAGTCGAAGACCACAGGCTTACCATTCTGTTAACAAAATTTGAAACCAAAGTCTTAATTTTGATTCTAAGTCCTTTGGTGAAATCATCCCCTGGACTATTAACATTTGACTTAATTAGATAAACTTAGTTCCTTGTATCAATATACAGGTGCGGTGATGCCAGTGTAAAATGTAATTGGGGTTTTGGGTTTAAGGAATTATTAATTAATTATAATGGTATTTATATATAGTGGGAACTTGTTCCTGAGAAGAAGTTGTCTGTACAATGAATTTCAGCTACTGAATCTTGACTATCTGATTTTCAAACAGAAGAGAGAAACTGATGTATTTGTAAAAATTTAAACTTTCAAAATACATTTGGACAGGTATTCTTTTCGGGCAAAATAGGTTTTATTGTGTTTTCTTACTTTAAACAAAAATTTTAAAATATACTCGTACTTATACTCAAGTATTTTCCAAAGTACTTGTACTCATACTTAAGTACATTGCAGAGAAATGTACTCATGCTCGTACTTTTACTCATACATTTTCGATGTACTTGTACTCGTACTCAAGTACATTGACTTGTACTTGGTCCCAATCCTGGTGGGTTGTGACTCCCATAAGTGACTCCAAAGCGCTATATCAAGAATCCAGCTGCACAGGTACAGCCCAACTCTCAAGTTACTGACATTCCCCTAACTGAAAGACAGATGCTCAAGGATGAACATTTATCAATGTCCTTGAGGTTCTTTAGCCTGCTACTGGGGATAGGACGAAATGACAGAGGACCGCCATTCTAAGTAGTCATCCGAGCCACTATGTATCTGCCTGTACCTGGAGTTGAACCCATACCCTCTGTGTGAATCTACTAGATCGGAGATTAAGCACTTGGATACCTGAAACCAGCCAATTGGTTAGAATATGAGAGGCATCGACGTCAAAGCTTTATAAGCAGTGTCTAAGAGAGCACAAGCCATCTTTATATGAGAAAATATGAACATTACTGGATGTCAAGTTTATGAATTACAATAGTCTCGCCTCTCCTCTCTCCAGGATGAGGGTATTAAACCAAGTTCCCCAAGAAAGAAAGACTTACCTGGATTGATGGTGCACAGATCTACAAAATAACAATAAATAAAGTAAAATAAAATAAATAAATAAAAGAGTATTTTTTTGTATTTTCACAAACTGATCTTTAATTATACTGCTTGGCACGATATCCTCAAGAAAAGGAATCTGGCTTTTTAGGTGAAATATGTATTCAGACAAGACGTATGTTATAGGCATAGTTTACACAAAAAGCATGTCCACTGTCTAATCTGTCAGGGTGCTTTTCACAGGGTGATCATTTATTTGCCATTTTAAATAGGCCCCAAACTGGCACATGCTGGTTCATCAACATACCATTTACAAATCACATTTTAAAACTTTGCGACGTTGATGGCCAAGAGTTTAAAGTCACCATTTATCTAATCGCTGTGCAAATCTGAGGAGTGGGTGTGTATTTTTACATAGATTTTATTTAAAATACAACACAATAACTATATGAAATATGTTTTACCTCCATTACACTTGTCAGTACGTAGTCCCCTCGTATCATCTGTAAATAGATGCATTTAGTGTCAATCATCAAGAAGTGCCAATTGTTTAGTTGAAAGTCTCAAATTTGATTCTGAAACCAAGCCGTTTCATGAAATTGCCACACAATTTACTAGTGTTTGGTTAAATCCAAATTATACAAGTGAAACTATCCAGTGAGACATGACTTAGCTATGCGTCCAAACTAGTGTTATACCCAAATAACAACTTCAAATTTCAAAGCGTTGTTAAATGTGTAAATACTCGAAACTCTTTGTTTACATATATTTATTCTTTATGCAGGAAAAACTGAACTAATCCATGTGAGATGATATGTGAGAGTGTCTCACCTAAATCTCTCTCCAACAGTTCATCCTCAAGCAGACGGAGAAGCAAGCTCTTCTGAAAATAACACACACACTGGACTAGCATTCTTGTGTTTAATATTACTCATTTTCTCAGAAATTTTTGATACAACTAGCATTTTCCAAATTAGCTAAAATTAGTTTGCAGTTTGCATACAAAATTAGAAGTATTATATGTTACATATCTACTTGATAGATATTAATTAAATCTTTTTCTTATTTATAATATATTCTTTGATTTAAAGCCTGAAATTGTAGAGTGATAACAAAACACTTACCTCTTCATTAACCAGTGGGCTGCCATCAACTGTTGTAAGCTATTTATAAAAGAATCACACAGTACATTGACATGTCTATATTTATGCAATATAAAAATAGTTTTGACTGTAGGATTAAATCTACATTTGTTCAAGATAGAGGAGAGATAAATTTATTTTTGAATTGTAAGCCTTCTTTTTTTATTTATTATGACTTATGAATTCTATAATTAATAATAATAAATGTTTTTACATTGCGCCAAATCTACAATAAGTAAAAATCAATGCACTTTACAGCCTGGATATCTACATAATTATTTATTGTCTTAAGGCACAATTGAAACAGTGAGTTTTAAACTTCTTCTTAAACTTCTTAAAATAACTGGAAGATGTTGATGTTTTTACATGGTTAGGCAAATCATTCCAAAGCTTAGATCCACAAACAGAAAACGCACAAATCTCCAAATGTTTTTAACTTGGACTTTGGAACTGTCCAGCACATGTTTATTTGATGAAGGTATTAATCTTGCATTTTTGTGTGGTCGAAGTAGATCTTGGAGATAAGGATGTGTGAATCCTTTAGTTGATTTAAACAACAACAGAAGGATCTTGTACCGAATCTGGTACTTGATAGGTAACCAATGCAGTGTCTCCAAGTATTTAGGAGAACTTTGGTGCTCCATATTTGAGGTAAACAGCAAGTCTTGTGGCACAATTTTGAACCCTCTGTAGTTAATCTAATAGCTTGTCCCAGATACCAAAGAGAATACTGTTGCAATAGTCTAACTTTGACATGACAAGAGCTTGAACTACTATTTCTGCTGCATCAGTTGTGAGACTTGATCTTATGTATCTAATGTTTTTAAACTGAAAGTAACTGGGTTTGTAAAGCTGATTCAGATGTTTTTCCATGTTGAATTCTTGGTCAAGGTAAACCCCAAGATTCCTGATGTATTTACTTGAGCTAATGTTAGACTCACTCACTGTTATTGAGTTGATTAACATTTTGTTTCGGTGGATAGAACTACCGAATAGTATAAATTCTGGGTTATTTTGGTTTAGTTTTAACTTTTTCACACTCATCCACTTACTAATATCAGCAATGCAATTTTCGAGATTGGATACTATCTCAGATTGGTTGTCAATATCAGGACAGAGGGATGTATACAGTTGGGAATCATCAGCGTATAGATGATATTGGTGATATATAATTAAAGTGTGTTTTTTTATACACACAACTTAATGCACTCTATGTGTCACTCAAATAAATAAAATAGAATAGTAACAACATAAATCCTGTTATACAGAATGAGTATGAAAATATTGTATGCACGTGGAAATTTTGGCTGGGAGAGAATTTCAGAAATTTTCAAATTGTAACAAGTTCACAGGAATTGATTTTCACAATAGGTCAGTGTTTACTCAAGAGATAATTACAGCTTTTAATTTTACTGTCCCTGGACATTAGACACTCAAGAGATAATTACAGCTTTTAATTTTACTGTCCCTGGACATTAGTTAAAATAGTCCAGATTTATCTCCGGTGAAAATGTTCACTTGAACAGCAGTTAATGTTCTTGACGGTGCATTCACTTTTGGTGGCATGATGGATTTGTTCACCTAGCACAAGACATGACAAGTTAAAGTTAACATACATCACAGCCCTCCTTCTCAAAGCAGCAGTCTTGCAAAATTAAATAATCTTTTGACTAATAAGATAAACACTTTAATAGAGAAAGCAAGAAAATATTCAATAATAAATCGCTGAAAAATATGAACTTTAAACTGTGGGTTCAAATACAACACATGACAACTTGTGGAATGCATAAAACGTCTGTGGAGACAAGCCCTTGTCGTTAAGAGGGAGGTCAAAATGTTAGCTTTTAACATTTACCCACTGTAGTAATAAATCATGATTTGTACAAAAATGTATGAATAAACTACCTTTAAGTCTTCTGAAACAACCACCAACGAAGTAGAATCCCAAGGAAATCCCAAGCTGATTTAAAATAATAAGGTGTATGTACAAAACAAATTTACAGCTATATTCCTTAATGCCCCTGTTCCACCAAAGGACTAAGTCCCGACCCTGTCCCCGACCCTTAATCGTGGATAGTCTGTTTCAGATCAGCCTGAGGAGGCCCCAGGCGGCCCCAGACTGGTCTGGGACTAAGAACCGATTAAGCCATTTTTCTAGTTGTAGACAAACCGACTGGGTCCCAGGACGCCTCAGGCCTCCTGGAACTAAGCCCCGACTAACCCACGATTAAGTCCCGACCCTCCAAGGTGTCCTGAGGCGTCCCCAGGCTTCCCCAGACTGAGATGGCCGATTCTTGTTTTGCAATGGGACTAAGGGTCGCAGGAGGCCTGGAACTAAGGCACTAAGGGTCTGGGACTAAGGGTCGGGTACTAAGGGTCGCAGACAGCCTGGGACAACATAGGACTGTGTAAATTTGGTCTGAGGAGGCCTGAGGAAGCCTGGGACTGGACATTTTGTTTATGGCGGGAGAAAATAATCGGTTGGGGTCGGGAGAAATATCAAACATGTTTGATTTTTCACACGGCCTCAACCGACCACAACCGACCCTTACAGGACGCCTGAGACTAAGCAAATTTTTGCAACCGACCCCCCAAAACCCTTAATCGGGAGCCTTAGTCGTGTGGTGGAACACCCACATTATATAGAGTGTTCATTTCACATGCGAATTCTCCTATTTGCCTCATTTTATACATGTTGTGCAAATAGCCTTCTTTATTTCTGCTGACAGTTCATTCACAGATACATTTTATTCACAGATTTCAACACAGATACACGGAAATTCCCTTAAGTCTGGGTGTTATTGGCATTGATATACACAACGAGAACATACTACCAACAGTGAATTACAGTGGTGAAAACATAATGCCCTTGTGTATATTACACTAATCATTCTATAAACTAGTCATAGTATTACCTGTAATCCAGCCCACATCAAAAAGAAAACTGATGAATTGAAGATGAATTTACAAATTCCCATCTTGACAGATGTAGCCCAACCGATCAAATGCCTCTCTTGTCAAAACCCAAACTCTTAAGGTGTGGGGGAAAACTATGAAGACCCAGACCACTGTCTGGTTCACAGTCTCTTGCACACATTGGGTTGGCTTCACCCTTTTTTCTTCATTTTCTTTGATTGCATGACAGGTACATTGCCCTAGTTCATACCAAATGTGTTGAAGTTGGAGAAATAATGAAACATTCCACTGGGGATACGTATATTTTATTATACAAAACAACTAAATCTAATTTACATATACGGTTACAGTGATGAATTTAAGTTATATTACAATTTGAGGCCACCTTACATAAAGGAAGCCATGATCATTGGTGCATGGTTTAGGGTGGCCTTAGCCCCAGTTACGAGGATAAGCTGACCCTAAAGTGAATCTTTTACTGTTTATTTTAGACTTAACTTGAGGTGGCCTCAAAAGTGAATTGAAGTAAAATTGATATTAAAACTGCTAATTACTTCAAGAGTGGTTATGAGAATATACAAATATAAATAAGTAATAAAATATGCAATAAAATGAAAACATCAGAGTATTGACTGAAGTATGCATAAGTAAGGGGTCGCAAAGATTTATAAAACAAAATATTTTGCAAATACAGACCCCAGCACTGAAGGATGAACAGTATTTACTGCCAAAAATCGCAAATATTTTCACAACATTAGCAAAGGGGCAGAAATTAAGCAAAATTGACCTTACGCAAGCTTACTTGCAAATTGAGGTACACCCAGATCACAGAAAGTATTTCACCATTAACACTCAAAAGGGACTATTCCAATACAAATGTTTACCTTATGGTGTAACAGATGCTCATGCAAAATGGCAAAGGGCCATTGAACAAGTATTGGAAGGACTGGAATGTGCACAAGTGATTCTAGATGACCTGATTGTTACACATTCAAATGACAGTGAAGAATTTGGAAGCAGTGCTCCAGCGCCTGGCAGAATTTGGATTGAGAGCTAACATGGCAAAATGTGTCTTTTTCAAAGACAGAATAGAATTTTGTGGACATAGTGTTGACAGAAATGGTCTGCACCAAAAAACTGACGAACTTAAGGCTATTACTAAGGCAAGAAAGCCTACAAATGTCAGTGAGGTAAAAGTTTCACAAGAATGGTGAATTACTACCACAAGTTTTTGACCAATATAGCAAGCGTCTTATTCCCATTGCATGAACTAACCCAAAAACGCATGACATTTGACTGGTCTGAAGGATGTTAAAAGGCATTTGACAAAGCAAAACAGCTGATGGCATCAAATAAAGTTCTAACTCACTATGACCCAGAACTTCCTGTAGTAGTTCAAGCAGATGCTTCACCATATGGACTAGGTGCAGTAATGTTACATATCATGCCAAATGGTCTGGAGAAACCAATCCTGTTCTTAAGTTGTTCCCTCACAAAAAGTGAGAGAAACTACTCTCAGATACAAAAGGAGGCTACATCTATATAGTGGGCAGTAAAGAAGCTGCATCATTTCCTCTATGGTAGACACTTTACACTAGTAACAGATCACAAACAACAGTGTTTGAATTACACCAACTAGACACTGTTCCAGTTGACAATAAGCAACTTAAATTACAGACACAAAGGAATCCTTTCATTAGCAGAGTATTGGACTATGTGATGTCCAGTAAATGGAATCTTAGTGATGAAGAATATACAAAGTATGGGGGAAGGAAAGACCAACTATCTGTTCAACAGGGATGTATTCTATGGGGAAATTGTGTAATTGTACCACCAAATCTCAGATCCTAAATGAACTACATGAATCACATCCACAAGTTATCAAAATGAAATCAATGGCTACTAGCTATGTTTGGTGGCCATCCATTGATCATGACATGGAGAACTTGGCCAAATCATGTTGTGGCTGTGCTAATAAGCTCCACAACCCTGCTAAAAGTCAGCTACATCCATGGAGCTACCCTACAACAGCTTCAGAAAGAGTCCATATTGACTACGCTGGACCATTTCAAGGACATATCTATCTTCTGCTTCAAAATGCTTATATATAGTAAGTGGCCAGAAGTGGCGATAATGAAGTCAACATCAGCATCGGCCACAATTGATAGGCTAAGATCTTCATTTGGAAGATTTGGACTACCTCTAGAAATTGTTTCTGACAATGGTCCTCAGTTCAGCAGTGAAATGTTCAAAGATTTTTGTCGAAAATATGGCATTAAGTCCCATAAGTCATCCCCATGGCATTCATCTAGTAATGGTCAAGCTGAACATTTAGTTCAGTCCCTGGAAGCTTCTTTAAAGGGTCAGAAAACAGAAGCATCTAACGCACGCCAAAAACTGGACATATTTTTATTCAAGCATAGTAATTCAGTTCACTCCACTACAAATGAGAGTCCAGCAGTTTTATTATTAGGGCATCCGCTGATATCAAAATTGGACTTACTAAAACTAAATTTGAGACAGACAGTGGAACAAAAGCAATACAATTCACCAAGAGTACATGAAAAGTTGCGTACTTTAACCCTGAAGAAAAAGTATTAACTAGAGATTATAAGAGTAAGGACAACAAATGGAAATCTGGAGAAGTTATTCAGAAAACAGGACCTGTGTCATACCACATCAGAACTTCTGGTGGTGTTATCTGGAGAAGACATGCAGATCAAATACTCTCCTCAAAGGCTACAACAGCCACCAATCAGGAACCTGTAATACCTGTATCACCAACTACAGCACCAGTTAGAGAAGAAATTGTTAACAGAACAGAGAAGAAAGTGTTAACAGTTTGATGCCACTTTAACCCAAGACAACTGAGAAACCCAATTGAAAGAGTTCATGGTGGCCCCAGACTCCAGTTCTGAGGCCTGAGGTGACCCTAAATGAAGATAAATTTTTATTAGAGAAATTAAGGAGTAAGGTGACTTTAAAGTAAACACGTTATAAAAGTTAATATAATCAAAGACTCACTAAAAACCACAACATTTAATATAAATTCATTACAATACCGTCATAAAGTTGTTCCATCTACTGTGAAGTGCAATGTCAGCAGCAAGACTTCTCAAACTTTAATTATAAACAACACAACATATAACAAACCAATGACAAAAGAAATTTTACAACTTTTAATTTTTTTAATGGCGTCTGCCTAGCTTGACTTCCCTTTCAAGAGTGACAGTATTTTAACTTTTAAGCGGGAATATTGAAGGGAAGTTCAAAGGTCAACCAATGAAATTCTAGGGTCAAGAAACAAGAATTACCTTTGAAACTTACTGGGGCAATGAGACTTGTAGAATTTTGTCGTGCAACCCCAAACACCTTCATGAAGATGGAGTGAGGCTGTAGATGACGCAGGTGGCTGGTATTGAGAATGAGATTTATAATAATCATCTGTTGATTTGCATGCACAATGAACATATAGGGGATTTTTCTGATGGCAGCTGATAAATTAAATTACACATGCTGAGACGTAGCAGGCTGACCCAAGGAGATGCTCCACATCCCACTCGCATTCATTAACTCTACCAAAAGTACCATAAAGGAAACCATGATTATCTGGTTCACAGTTTCTTGCACAAAGTGGGTTGGCTTTTAACCTTTTTACTTTATTTGCATGACAAATACTCTTGCGTGGGATAGACCCTATATATGTAATGTTTTTATAGATTAGAAAATAACATCGTCATCTGATGTAACTTCGACGCATATGTAACTTCGACATAATATGCATATCGTCGTTTTTGGAATGCTTCCAAGGGGTTTTACATTGATTGCAGATATATTTTGGACGATAATGCATATTTTTAATGTAATGTTTTTTGCAAGTTTTCAAAGAAAACCCACGAAAATGTGATCCAAACATGTAATAACATTATGCGTTATTGCGTCGAAGTTACATTGGAACACGCTATCCATTTTTGTTGCTGCTGTGTATCATAAATTTTATACAGAGTGTAATACCCTGCGTATACCACATGGTTATCAGCCTTACTGAGGCCTATATATTGTTAAACTGAATAAATCAATATTTCTATCTCGTAATAACAAATATAACAAATAATCGATTTTGTAACAAGGTAACCATATCTGCAAGTTACAAGATAGAACTGTTGTATTCTGTAATTGCAAGACACCTATATACTGTAATTAGGACATACATATTGTCATTAAGAGGTAACCTAATGTTGTAATTACTTCAACGCCTTGCAATGAGCCGACACTAATATCTTGTAATGAGGAGATGCATATTCTAAGTTGGATATGTTTTATTTATTTATTTGGGGTTTTACGGTGCTTTCAACACTCTACAGGTCATATCACTGACGGGTAGTTGGAAGGGCAGAGGTAATCAGTACATACAGTTTGTCAGGGTTCTGTACTGTAAACTGCCGACCAACGGCAAGCAACTACCAGCTTTCCCACTTGAGACCATGCCAGGAACTGAACCCCGGCCTCAGAGGTGGGGACTCTGCCATCGTGGCCCCCTCTAAGTTGCCGTTGTCGGGAGATTATAAAACGCCTTCTGTACGTGCGAGCGTGCGTGTGTCCACCTGTTCGTCACGTTTTTACATAAACCTTAATATCTCATTCATTTATACAAATATCTTCACCATATTTGCAGGGAATATTTATGGCTATAAAAACCTTTTTGTGTAAAATTTTGGCCTCATTTTGAAAAAGAGAATAGCCGCCATAGCCTTTTGTTTAGGTGCTCTAAATCTTGAAATATTCCAGCTAGTTTCCCATAGATTGTGAATTGTTCTATATTTTCCAATCTGGATCTAGGTTTATGTCCCATTCTACAAAGTGAAACTGCCCACTAAAAAGAGAATGACTGTGAGTGTCGGCTCTGCATGGATTTCTATATGTCTTACTTTCCTTCATATGGAATGAACATTGCATGCTTTAGACGTAGGCAGATTTAGAAAGATAAAAAATGTGCATCAAATTTTCTTCACATTACACACCATCAAAAAATAACACAGGCAGGTTATATTTCGATGCATTGCATTCTTTATACAAAAGTGAGGTTTTATATTATAGGTTTATACTTTGTTATGCATCAATTTTCTATTTTGCTCACTTGTAGCTAGACATTCTATGCTTTTTGGCTCACATGCTTGTACATGGTCTCAAATACTCTGACACGATATGATGCGACCAATAGCCTTTTCAAAGCTGAAGAAATTGGTCAATGTTTTGTTTTCAAAAATCACACTGGGAAAGAGATTGTCAAAGAACAAGTCCTGGTCATTTTAGTTATATTATTTTTGTGTGAGCTGCTGACACCTGGCAATCCAATAAAATAATATATTTTTCAAAATAAATTTGGATCAACTCTATCTTTTTGTTTGAGTATGGAATAGATTTGTGATGGCAGGCCCAAATGTATAGCAGGAACAAGGAGACCCTCAAGGAGATCTTTCTTGTTTCATTTGTTTTAGTAGTTTTTAATAGTTTTAATATTACTATTATTAGTATTTGGCATCCAAATGAAATATAACAAATATATATATTTCTCTCTTTTTGACATTGTCTCTATCATTTGCTTTATTTCAAATTACACAACATTACACTCCATAGGCCATTACTCCATCATGCTGATTTCCCAGTTTTTTTTTGCATTTTCCCAGGCATTGTGTGCACAAGTGCAGAGGGGTTTAGACATATTTTATTAGTGTAAATTAAATAGTCTTTAAAAACAAGAGTCGGTTATTTCTTTCTGTACCATATACATTTGATTTTTTTTTCAAAATATAACAGTACTATGCATATTTGATTTAATTTACATTTCATTCTCATTCATTCCATGCCACAGAAGACTATTAGGGCCAAAGTTAAATTTCTGTTTTCTTTTAGTGTGAATAGCATCTACCTGTGCCCTTAAAGTAACTTAAGATTTTAGTAACAGCAATTTTGTTATTTATTCTTGTTGATTCATTTATAAAATTCATGCTAAAAGCGCAAAACGACATGTGGCTAATGTATAAAAATATTTAATATTATTATACAGTGGACAAAATCTCATGTTATTGGTGTGATTATTATGAATCCGTTACATGTAGGATTCGTTAGAAAAAAATAACCATTAACAAACTACTGACCAAGTAGACTGGACAGAAACAAACCTTTTTACACTCCATTAATCCTGTTCTGGGACACCGTGGCTGACTGGTACATAAATTTGACATTTAAATATTTAATCAACAGACTCTTACCTCTATGTTAGTGGGTTCGAGTCCTGATCATGTGAGATGTTGTGAGAGTCTCTCCTGCTATAAACCTATCTGTAACCTAAGGCCATTACCTCTACAGGATGTATGGTTTCAGCTAGCAATACTAACGCACCGATTTTACTGCACTTCTAGGTTTTACCTTCTCAATAACTTCTGGGATTAGTATTCTTGAAAACTATTACTTAAAGACCGATATCAACAGGTTAGAGAGGATTCAAAATCACTCACTCTTGAGAGACTTATCTTTATTTATCGAGTTATACCTCTGTTCCACCAAAGGATTAAGCCCCAATTGGTCCTGCGACCCTTAATCCTTGACAGTCTGTGAAAAAATATGAATAATGGGTGGGGCAGTCGCTTGGGGCGTTTGGGCGACCCAGGTGTCAGTCCTCCTCCAAGGCAGGGTGTTGTGTTGGCTATGTCAAGACTGGGCTGGGTACCAGACTATCTCCATGTTTTAGCACAGAAAACCCTGAAGTGGGGTTTTCTGTGGTTGGCATTAGAAACGCTATAACAAATGTATTTCATTGGTTGGGCAGTTGGAAACCCACATTGTGGCTTCAGCCATTGTCACATTGAAAGTATTGCTTGAAGGGTGAACATGAATTCTTATGAAAGACTTGGAAGATTGTTTTATGTGTTTTTATGCTTTTAGACTTTTAAAGTGTTAATATGTACAAACAGGACGGTCATTTATGAAGCAACAAGTTCTTTTATTTATGCTTTAAAGGATTAGTGGAGTGTGACTGAACGTTAATATGCCAGGACTTCATGCTGTGTGATTCTAAGATTTTGTAGTCTACTTGTCAGCGTCAGGCTTTATGTGATCAACCATTGAGGGACGGTCTACCCTATATTATTATTTTATATTATATGGCATGCCATGTCATTGCCAATTGGTCGGATTTAAAGCCTGATTCTGATAATTGGAACACCTAATCTTAGCGCCTAGGGCGTCTGTGTATTTCATTTCAGTGACGTTGACAATAAATATCAATATCAAATCAATCAATCATGCCTGATCACAAACAATTGTGTAAAAGTTGCAAAACTAGGCATCTGCCTCCTACTGGGAAAAAGTGCCAGAAGAAAAGAGAAGATGAACTTAATACAGAACTTTTACGAGATGCTGCCGTTGCAGGTAGTATACCTGCTTCCCAGAGCAATGAGGGAGACGGACAGCTGCTGCAGCAGGAGATTTTACAACAACTGCAGAAGGTATCACAGAGGCTGGAACAGGTGGAGGAGCGGATGTCGACGGCTGAGAGAACTTCTACTCCCCAGAGGCGAAAGTTAAGTACAGACAGTTGTTGTGAAAGTGTTAGACAAAGTAAAAGTAAAAGTTGTATTGAAAGTGTTAAACAAAGTAAAAGCAAGAGGTCAGAGTATATATCTAGTAGTTCGTCCTTGGACGAAAGTGATGAGCCCTCTTTGTCATTGTTGAAATCAGAGTATGTACAAAGAAAAGTGGACAAAAGAATCAGGGAATTAAACCAGAATTCACGTAGCTCAGGTAAATTGAAATACAAATCACTTAGGGGAGGGGACGTTGAGGTACAAGTGAAACATAAGGTGCATTGGCCTCATGAGGCGATACTTAGTGGTGTAACACGCCAAAGAGTTCCATATGATCAGTTGTCCCTAACCCAGTGGGTTAATGGTTTCTGTAGGAATATCCTAGAAGAAAAGTCCGAATCTCGAAAAGATATAATGATTTCATACTTAGGGGACCTCATGGAGGACGCAACAGACTTCTCCTGGCAGGGGGCGAAGGCGGCTCACGCTGTCCTATTATGCGAAATGGAGAGGGGGTCCCTAAAGTGGGAGGATACAGATAGAGTAGATAGGGTCAGGCGGGCACATGCCCAAAAACACATACCTTCAGGAAAACAAAATTGGGTTAGGGCTGATAAGAAGCCCTGGTTTTGCAAGAATTTCCAAACAAACTCCTGTCATTACCAGAAAGATCATGAGGTCAATGGTAGGTTGAACAGGCACATTTGTGCCTTTTGTCTAACTCTGGGCAAACAGCTTGGTCATTCGGAAAAAAATTGTAATAACAAGACCAATAACCCAAAAAACGACCAGCCAGCTGCTCATCGATAGGATGGAGCAGCTGGGGCAATGGTGCTTCCGGCTGTAAAGCAGTCATTCCAGAAAAGGTCACTAGTGGTTCACACAACACTGACAGTCATGTCACTGCCATCTTAGATAGAGACAAAATTAGCATTATTGACAACAATGTTAGAAGAACTAGGTTCATATATAACTCAAATGTCAATCACAAATGTGTTGAATCTCTCATGGCCAGACAGCCCAACAGGGGCTGGGCCAGGGGTAATGATAAAAAATTCATTCACAGTCGCATAGTTGTACCTAGTGGTAATGCTGCGTGTATCAGTAGATTGAGTAGGGGCTATGTGAAGCAAAATGTGAAACCAGTTAATGTAACTAGTACTGATGTGAAGCGCGAATCTGTCACTAGCAGAGTTGCAAATACTGGTAGTTTAAATGAGGGTTATGTGAGGCCTAATGTGAATCCACCTGTGCTCAACGCTTCACGTACTAATGTGAAGACATTGCTTGTTGGTGATGGTTATGTGAAGCAGGATTTGCCTGCAAATGTGACACACAGTAAAGAAAACAATACTAGTGCAGGTATTACAGTGCAGGACTGTGCTGGGGGTATTGTCGTTGCATCGGATGGGAGGGCTGTTGCCAATTATAATCCGGATAAAAACCGGGTCAGGTCTGCCCCTGATGTGTCGGATCCGACAGCTAAGGTCATATCACCAGTTCGGTCAAGTGTTGACATAACAAAAGCATATGGCAGGCAGAAACAAGCAGCTAAGGTCATATCTGCGACTGAACTTGACAGTAAAGGTTCAAACCAAAATATTCTTGAATGTGACCTTGTCCCATTATTTGATATTAATCATATGGGGGTGGAAGACAAGTTTGCAAATTCCATACTGCATGTCCATCGCCTTTTACATAATGAACAGCTTGAAGGTGCCAATAGTGAGACTTACAATGCATGGCGTCGTCAGTCGGATTTTGATTTTGGCTTTGTGCCTTTGAGTGATCAAATGGTATCAAATGTGTCAACCATCAATCATGTCGAGGATAAGTCACCTCTCCAAATACATGACCTAGTCAGAGCAACCAATAAACCTAACTTCATGCAGGCTAGGATCCCGGTTCAATCCCAGCTCAATGTTAGGGCATGGAAAAAGTATCTTGTCAACTATTGGGACAGACAACTCATTGAACTGATAGAATTCGGCTTTCCTCTGGATTTTAACAGATCTAGCCCTCTTATTCATGAGCAAGGTAATCATAAGTCGGCAGTAGAATTCCCTGCAGATATAGAAGCTTACATTGAGGAAGAAAAAGAGTATGGTGCCCTATTGGGCCCCTTTGACAATCACCCAATACCTTCAGGTCATTGTTCGCCCTTTATGACCAGGGCCAAACCAAACTCAGATAGACGTCGCATCATAATTGACTTGAGCTGGCCCATTGGGGCTTCAGTAAACGCTGGCATTGACAAGACTTCTTATCTAGGTGGCGTTTTTTCGTTGACGTTTCCCACTGTGGATGATATTACCAGCCAACTAAAGCGTTTAGGTCGTGGGGCCCTTCTATACAAGATTGACGTCAGCAGGGCGTTCCGTCACGTCAAGGTCGACCCTGGAGATTATGATCTGCTTGGTCTCGACTGGCAGGGCACGTACGTGGACACATGCGTGCCGTTCGGGACACGGCACGGCAGCCAGATCTTCCAACGCTTAAGTGACGCCGTCAGGTATATCATGCGTCAAAAAGGTTACACAATGATCGATTACATTGACGATTACGTTGGCATGGGCGTTCCTAGCGCCGCCTGGTCATCTTATGACGCCTTGACGCATCTCATGCGAGAACTTGGTCTAACCATCAGCAGTAAAAAACTGGTTCCTCCCGCGACGCAAGTGACGTGCTTAGGGGTCCTAATAGACACTGTTAGGGGTACTATCGCCATTCCTCCAGAAAAACTTGCAGATATAAGTCAGGCAGTACACCAATGGCTCAGTAAAGATGTGGCGTCGAAGCGTCAACTGCAATCCATCTTAGGTCTCTTGCTTTACGTCCACAAATGCGTCAAACCTGCTAGGGTTTTCCTTAACAGGATGTTGGAGCTTTTAAGATCTGCCCAGGACCGTCAGAAAATTTTGTTGACACCTGAATTCAAGAGGGACCTAAGATGGTTTGCTAAGTTTCTTCCCACATATAATGGAGTGTCGTTGTATGATCACAGAAAGGTTGACGCCACCTTGGAGCTGGACGCTTGCTTAACAGGGTTTGGAGGCTGTTGTGGGAATCTGGTTTACCATTTGCCCATACAAAGAGGCTTCATGAACTGGACAATTGTCCATTTGGAAATGGTCAACATCTTGATAGCAGTGAGGCTTTTTAAGCACCAGTGGGCGTCACATAAAGTACTCATACGTTGTGACAATCAGGCAGTGGTCTCAGTATTAAGATCTGGTAAAACCAGGGACCCATACCTGGCAGCATGCGCGCGCAACATATGGTATGCGTCGGCGACATACGACATCGACCTGCAATATGCACACATCAGGGGTACTGACAATAAGATAGCTGATGTGCTATCTAGGTGGCAGGGGTCCCCGCAGGAAGTTCAGTGGTTACACTCTCATGTCATGAATCCCATATGGCTTCATGTGTCTTATGATTTGCTGGAGTTGGATCCAGATTTGTAATGTATTATTATTTTAGTATTTGTATAGTGTATTTTTAGGCTGTTGCCTTGTGTTACATTACTTGCTATTATGTAATGTGCATTATGTAATGTGTTTAAGTTAACCAACCCCTGTACAAGGGGCTAATGTTATTATATACGGTACCTAAGGTGCTACACTTTGTATTTTAGACAATGAAGCTCTGACGTCACTATCAACCAAGGCTTCTGACAGATTACAGTTGGCCTTTCGACCCAAGACTCGCACAGCTTATGTCACAATGTTTAGAACTTTCATTGCATTTTGTATTGTCACCAAGTCATGTATTGCCAATGTAAATGTCAAAATGGTGTTGTCTTTTCTTGAGTGTTTGGTGTCAAATGCGTGTTCTTATTGTATGATAGCCAACTATGTCTCGGCTCTGAAGGCTAACTTTGTACTGTATGACCTTCCATTTGACCTATTAGATCATCCCAAGGTGAAATATTTTGTCAAGGCTTTGAGAATTAATAGGCCTTTGTCCATTACTTCTCATAATGTCATCACTATCCCTGCCTTAATTCAAATATCTCAGTCCTGTGAGGCGCTGGAATCTGGGTTTGTATATAGGACAGCCATCTTATTGGGATTCTTTGCCTTTATGAGGCTTTCAAACCTGGCTCCTCATGCCATTGGATCCTTTGATGCCACCAGACACTTGACTGGCGAGGATATTGTTTTCACCAGCAAGCATGCTAAGGTCATCATAAAATGGAGCAAAACCATGCAATCCAGGGATAAGATCCAGTGTATTACTGTTCCTAAATTGCAAAACAGGGTAATCTGCCCGTATAGGGCTTTAAAAAATTTGTTCAAAAAATATCCAATGTCACCCCAACTTTCTTTGTTTCAAATTCCTACTAAGCTGGGTTTGGGTCCACTTACAGATTCCAAAGTTAGAAAAGCATTTAAACGTATAAACATTTCACTGGGCTTTGGCCCTAGCCACTTTACATTTCATGACCTTAGAAGGTCTGGGGCGACATATGCCTTCAAAGCCCATGTGCCCATTCAAGACATCAAGAGGCATGGTACATGGTCCTCTGACTGCGTATGGCAGTACATCCAATCGGATCACTCCTCTGGTGAAAATTTGGCAAATGCTCTAGCCCAATCTATAAATACTATGTAATGCATATACCCCTACGTTGGGGTTTGAGGGTTGTTTTTTGCCTTGCTTTTATGTTATATTAAAGTTCTTATCTATTATTTTACTGTAACTTTGTAAACTCTGGGGGTTCACTTTTTCCCTTGGCAGTTTAGGGGGGCTTTGTCTTTCCATCCTTCTTCTAAAAACAATTTTGTCTTGTTTTAACAATTCCTGCCCAAGTAATGATCTCAGAGCCTCCCCTTCTGCTAGGGGTCAAAGGTCACCTCAGAGGATTGTGACCTTAACCTTTTATAATTTTTACATGTAAACTTATGAACTGTGAACTAGAATCTAACTTGTAAACTATGAACTCTATAATGAACTATGAACTCTAACTTAAAGCTATATGATTCACAGTTCTTTATTTATGGCTGCTTTGTAAATGATATTAATTCTTGCAGCCTCTTTTCATTTATGCTAACTTTTATACAAACTCAGATTTTATGTAATTTTTATGGATTTGTATATATACATTAGCTCTAGTCTGTGTTATTGTATACATAATAAACAGTACCCGCAGTCTTGTCTCTCTCTGTCTTGGGGTTGGGGACTGTGGAATCTTGATCCAGGTCTGGGATCAAACCCAGATCGTCCCAAGGAACCCCATGATCATTCCCGACTAAGAGGGGATTAAGCCACGATTGTGATTCAACACTGATCCTGTCTGGGACATACCCACTGGGTCTCAGACTGATCTTCCTCAGACTTCCTGGTACTAATAAAAGATTTGCTAGGACTGCAATAGGCAATTTCTGTTTTTCTTTTTACATGGTTGGTCGGGGATGGATCTGGGACTAAGCCCCGACCTCCAGGGACTAAAATTAAACTGACCAGACAGTAAGAGTCCCAGGAAGTCTCAGACAACATGAGAGTGTGTATATTTGGGTCTGAGGAGGCCTCAGGAAGTCTGATGGAATATTTGTGGGTAGGGGCAAAAGTGGATCGATTACAGTCATGAAAAATATCAAACATGTTTGATTTTTATACCGACCTCAACATATCCAAACAGACACAAGCAGACTCTCTAGGACTCTACATTTTGTGGAAACAGATCCCAAAAAAGTCTTAATCAGGAGTCTTTATCGTGTGGTGGAACAGGGGCATTCAAGTCGGTAATTCAAGTAATTATCTCGTTTTATTGAGATACTAAGTCAATAATTAGAAAATCTACTTTTGTAACCTTGGCTCAACTATTCTTTCATACAATGGAGAGAGCAAGAATGTTATGTTTAAAGTGGAAAAAATAATTGAAATATATGTCCTAACGTGACATTTATATTGACAAATTCCCTCCAATATTTTTGTTAACATAAAAAGGGTTAATGTAGTCATTAATATATTCAAATTTATTCATAAGTATGTCACATTAACCACAGGCATTACCTACAGCCATAACTGTTGTAAATGTACTGAAGTTTTATGTATGAAATCTATGTGTAAACGTGTTATGCAAAAGTGTTGTCAAAATAATTAAGCTTTCTACAGTATTACTTGGATTTATGTACACCTGGTACCTTTAATTTCCTTTAGTATAATTCTAATTCTAATTTGACTTTTATAGCGCTTAATCTCCACTGAGTAGTGGACTCTAAGGCGCAACAAGACAATAGCAATAGGCAAATTCAAAGTCCAGGGACAAAAAAGAGGTCGGCACTACGGAGAAGCCATAAGAAAAGTGAGCTAAGGAGGATAAGCCTTTGCGTAGAGATAGGTTTTGAGCTCCTTTCTAAAAGAGGCCATAGTGGGTGATGCACGGATGTCTTCAGGGAGTGAATTCCAAACAGTGGGGGCATCAAAGGCAAAACTGAAGCCAAACTGCTTAGTGGACTTGTGAATTGTGGGTTGAAATTTTGGTACATTGAGGAAATTGGCAACACTCTGACTGCATCTAGTATTGTAAGTAGTGCGGTATGTGGATAGATGTGGAGCAAAATATTTAGGGAAACCAGTATGAATAAACTTGTACACCAGGGTAGCCAGTTTGAACTCTGAGCGAAACTGAATAGGGAGCCAATGGAGTTTCCTGAGTACGGGTGTTATATGAGTGTATCTACATGAATTTGTGACAATTCTAGCAGCACAATTTTGGATTGACTGTAATCTATGGAGACTGGCTTTAGAGAGACTCCTGAAAAGTGAGTTACAATAGTCCAACCGACTACTAACAAAGGCATTGGCAACCGACACAGCAGCATCCTGAGTCAAGAACTGTCTGATATTTCTAAAATCCCTCAGTTGACAAAAGCAGCCATTGCAAACTTTCTGTACGTGTCTTGAGAAGGAAAAATCAGAGTCGAACCACACACCCAGGTTCCTGACAGACTCGGTGGGGTGAAGGGGGTTGCCCAGGATATCGATTGGGAAACATGCACTTAACCTTTCTCTCTGCTTCTTGGAGCCAATAAGTATGAACTCAGTTTTATCAGGATTGAGTTTAAGTTTGCTAGACGACATCCATTCTTTTACATCTTGAAGGCATCTATTCAACTTATCAAAGGCAGCAGAGGCTTTGCACCAGCAGTGCTTTGCACCAGCAGTGCTTTGCACCAGCAGTGCAGAGGCTTTGCACCAGCAGTGCCTTTAGTATAGATTAACATTATTACTAAGGTATATGTGGCTGCCATGGTGGCAGGGTGGTAAGACTCTCGCCTCCCACCTCTGAGGCCAGGGTTCGGTTCCCGGCACAGCCTCAAGTGGGAGAGCTGCTAGTTGCTTGCCGTTGGTCGGCAGTTTACAGTACAGAACCTTGACCAACTGTATGTACTGGTTTCCTCGGCCCTTCCAACTACCCGTTGTGATATGACCTGCACAGTGTTGAAAGCGATGTAAACCCCCAAATAAATCAAAAATACTAAGGTAAGTGAAATAGTTAACTATGGGTATGTTCAATTAAATTTTCTTTAACCAAGTTTTCTCACATTGCCTGTTTACTGTGTTGGTAAATACCAGGGCGAGTCAAAGACAGCCAAATGTTAGACCGGTCCCCAGTCCAATTTCAAGAGACTGGGATCAGCTATAGTGATCCTCATTTAGCCTAAGTGAATTATCCATGGGTTGGTATCAAATAAGTGTAAATCAGAGATCACCACTACAAAACTGTACCGATTCCCAGGCTCTGCATTTGACAAGTGACAGAAAGAAAAACGCATGAAACCTAAAACATGACAGTCTCCTATCAACAAAATCACTATAAAGGTCTCCAAATGTATACACATGTGGGATAAAGTGTTTACTCTCTTCAGATTTTTTGGGTTGTTTCCAATTTGTGCTGACAAGTGAGATGGGGGTTGCAAAATAACGTTAGAGTATTACAGTAAAAATAATATTGATACCAAGACACTGAGGCTAGCGCTACTCCTGAGCCAAGAAATAATTTAGGTGGGTTAATTAGGCATGACATCAGCTGAGCTCACGTCTTTTACCTGACTTGTACTCACGTGAAAAGATAATCCTTGGAATAGCACCTGTGGCTGAAGTAGTCCGGGAGTTGGTGCAGCATCTGGTGCTGTCAACTGGGTTGAGTCTGGAGGTGGTGGTGGTCACTAATTGTGCTCTTACACTGTGTCTAGATAATGCTATCTAGGTGTTCTTGCAACAACCAGCCCTGGTACCTGCGTAGGACCTTTTCCCTGCAGGTTTTCAGGTACTCCTTGATACTAGGTACTTTCATCCCTTCTTGTAGGTTTTGAGTGTGGGCTCTCGTAGAGTTCCAAGTGGTGATCCGTAGGCACTTGTTCTGGGTCTTTTTCAGCTCTTCTAGGCTTGATTTATGATCGTGGATTAGGTGGTAGGGCGAATAGGGAGCGAATCATGCTGAGATAAGAAGATTCTCAGACCCCCTTTTTACGCCTTGGTTGGTCAGGTGTCGTAGTGTGTTGATCCTGTGTAAGGCTTTGCCCTTTATCTGGGCGATGTGGGGGGATCTAGTCACCTTTGGATCAAAGGTTGAACCAAGCAGGGTGGCCTCATCTGTTGTCTTGGTATGACTGTTTCTGATGTTTACTGGTAGATTGCCAACTGCGATCTTGTTTGTGATTTGAACCAGCTGGGTTTTTCGTCGGGTTGAGTTTGATGAACAACGTCTCACACCAATCTTCAAGGTCATCTATTTGCCTCTAAAGGTGGGTCTTGAAGTAATTCATATTCCTATGGCTGGTATATATGCCTATATTGTGTAAGTACTATGTGCATTGGCATTACGGTGTTGTAGGTATGTTGTTCACATACAGAATGAAGAGTAGTGGACTGAGGTTTCTGCCTTGGGGTGTCCCTGCTAAGAGGTTGACCTTTTCTGACAGGCTTGCTTCAGTCTTTACTTGGATGGTTCTGTCATTCAGAAAGGACACCACAATGTGTAGGAGATCCGGTGGGATGTCTTGATATGGAGTTTCTTCAGAAGGCCATTGTGCAAAATGACATTGAAGGCCTTCTCTATGTCTATTAGCATAAGTGCTGTTGTTCTCTTGGAACTTTTCACCTGTTCCAGATACTGGTTGATGATGTGGATGTGATGTGGCTGATAGGCCCTTTGCCATGTGTTGATGAGGTCATGGTCATCAGCGAACTCCTGAATTCTGGTGGTGATGACTTTCACAAACAGCTTGCCAAGGCAGTTGAGTAGACTGACCGGTCTGTAGCTGGTAGCTTTGACTTGGGTATAATGGTGCCAATTGCATGTTTCCACTCGGGAGGGAAGTATCCTCAGATGTTGTAGGTCTTGGAGGTTGCGGATAGTCCGACCTTGAGCAGGTTCTTGATTGTCACGTAGGGGATCGTGTCATCTGGGTTGGAGTTATTCTGGCATTTTTTAAACAAGGCAGACACTTCCTTTGTGTTGACTGGCCTTAAGTATTTGTCTGCTCCCTATCTAGGTGCATCTAGGGTGTCAAACAGATGGCTGTTTGCATCTACCCGGCAATCGACAAAAACTTTTTGGTCATGATCAAAGTGGATATCCTGGTCTACCCTGTGTACACTTGACAGGTGCTGAATGAAGACTTCTGCTGTAGACTTGTCCGAGGTGGTCATCCGATCTTTTGCTTGGTTTTTAGCCTTGGTGGCTTGTGCTTCACATTGGGCTTGGTTAACCATTTCAGGTCCTTCAGGAAGGTTACATCTCCTGTACCTGTTTTTGCTTTTCTTGAGCCAGCCGTCTTTTGATCTCCTTGACCAATTGGCAGTGAGCCTGGTGCAGTGGCAGAGAGTCTGGGCGTTTGATTTCCCTTTGGAGCTCATGTTTAGTTGTATTCGCTCATGGAGAGCAGGGTTGATACAGCTTAGTCTAGCTCTAAATTTCTGGATTGGGCAGCCGTTGTTCATGCCCACATGTGGGTGTGGGTGAGGTCAGTTCTGGGGAAGTTGGTGTTACCTTAAAAATTATGTTACTGATAAATTAAATTTTTATTGCTGATCATCGATTGTATATGTGGCATTTTCTGATTGGTCACTCTCTGGTCAGTGGTTGCAAACCCCTCTTCACTCTGCCATTTTGAAGTTGGAGCTAGCGGAGGCACATGGGATCACATCTGAAAAAATATTTTTGATCAAGAAGATCTGCACATGACAAGTGGTTTTAGTATTTTATTGTTTTAGTTGTTTTATTTGTGTACAAATGGAAGAAATTGAAAAGAAACACTATAACTTGCGTTCTGGTAATGAAACTGTCAAGCTCCCGGTTCAGATACAATTATCAAATGATTCAGAATTTTTGAACAGAATGATTCAAAATGATCAGGACTCCGATTCGGGTGAATTCTGTGATTCGGATTTAAATTGCAGTGCTGTCATCGATAACTCGGACAATGAACAGGTAGATAAACATAACACACAAAGTACTTCGAGTACTTCTCGCAGTACTTCTGATACACATACTTCATTGTCGGATGTTGCCGTTCAGATGGTGCATATATTTCAGTTTTAACACTGGAATGCACAATCGTGCTCTTTCAGTTCTTATATCTTTTGCCATTAGCTTTTAATTAATATTTCCACTGGAAGGCACACTACGTTGCACCTTGTCAGGGTGCTTCTTTATTGCTAGACCTATTATACACACTGAATTAAACATTACCTTTATAAATGCTAATATCCAAACTTTTAAAGATCTTATACATTATCTCAGTGTGTTAACAGTTTATTGGAATGCACTGACTATTTTGCTGGCCAACTTACCTTCCTTACTTCAGGGTCGTCGGTTTGGCTTTGACCTGGCTTTGACCTTGCAGGTCCTTCATCTGTGACCTTTTAGGGTTAATTTCATTTTCGGCCTGGTATGGCTTATTTTGGGTTGGCAGCTAGATTGGACAGAGTAAATTATTTTAATGAATGAACTCTAAAATCAGTTATACTTTGCTGCCCAATCTGTCTGCCTTTCCTTTATATTGTCTTGCTTGGTTTGACCTTGCTCTGACCTATAGGTCATTGTTACTTGGACCTGACCTTCCATCCTCAGCTCAGTTTGGCGGGTTGCTTGGCCAGCTTAGGTTATGCATGAATATTAATATAAACTGTAAATTTTAGTATGTGCTTCTAAAACATCAAGTAGTTTTACAAAGTTAAAGAATAAAATTTTAAATCCCATGTCCTCTTTCTTTCAACTTGCTGGCAACTGTGCAGACTGGTGGCTATGGTCATTGTGAGGTCAACTATGTAGGTGCCTATCTTATAGATTGTTGAATTTTCTCTCGGATCTTAGCATGGGTGGATTTACGGAAACCTTCTCACTTGCAGTCTTTTAGGCTCCTGGTCTTTGCCTTTACCAGGGTTGGGCAGTGGTAGATCATTTCACTGAAGATTGGGTCGTTCACTTCAATGCTGAGGTAGTTTTCCCTTTGCCGATCTGCTCATAAGGGTGGGGATGTGTTCACAGCTAGAATTTTGTCTGAGAAAATGTAAACCCTCTTGGCTCTTCCTGGTTTTTATACTCCAAATTCGGGCCTCTGGGAAAGACCCTGTCAGCATTTCGTATCTGTGAGCAATTTCTCTACATATTTATACCAAATAATTTTTAACCTATGGGAAAGACCCTATTCTGGATGTCAAGGTAAACATGCGGTAGTTCTGGTCACGTGATGGGATCCAAATATTTACTATTGATCTAGTTTTAGATTTGTTGATTGGTCAACACTTAAATCCCTCTTATTCCCAGAAATTGTTCTGTTGAAATAGGCCGGAGTTTTATTATTGTTTAACCAAATAAAGTGACAAAAGACAAGCCAGTTTCACGATAGGAGAAAACTGGAAGTGATTAAGACAAGACTGGAACTGATAAAGACAAGACTGGAAGTGATTAGGACAAGCTGGCTTCCAGGTGTTCAGAGCCATAGTCGGGAACAAGGGATTGGGAGGGTTGGTGAAGTATCAAACATGTTTGCTTTTTGGTGACCCACCACGACAAGCCGGAAAAATATAACCGATCCTTTCCAACTATGCAAACATTGCTCCTGACCCTGTAAAAATCCTTAGTTACAGACAAGTCGGCTCTAGTGAAACACCCCCATAGTTGTGGACATAGATACCTACTGACATTGTGTCTTCAGATAAGTTGATCCATTTATGACCAGGAAAATTTAAGATCAATTTTGAATTGGATTGCTGTTGAATCCAAAGTTCACAATCCAGAGTTCTGCTTGTGATCTCTTTCTATAGACAGAATATTCTGTTTATTGTCACGTTGATTCATAATTAAACGTCAGAATAATAATGCAACAACTTTATTTTTATTTGTCTGTTTAATTATGTGCTAATACATTATGCATTCTTGATACAGTACAAAATGTACTGTGCCAAAAACTTTATATGTAAATAGCTTTGTACAGTGTGCATATGTGTAATTATGTGCTGTAAACAGTTAACCCTGAGACCTAGAATCTTCTCTGCTACATTTTATAGTACTTTGATCTTGCTCCCTAGGTCACTGCAACCTTCCCAGTGGGATTCCAGTTCTTTTTGGGTTCTTAGGGTGATACAGCTTTCAATTTTAAATCCTTTCCTTGAGAACCTTGAATGTCTGTAATTTAAAAACTTATATCTTTCAATATCAAATCCTATTTTACTGCCCTTGACCTTGTGCTCGTTGCCCAATAGACTCACATGTCTACTAAACCTTTGGGACATTTCTGTAGTCCCCCTTTTTACCAAGTGTTTTGACCTTCACTTGTCACAAGGTCATTGTCATTCTAACCTTGTCTACCCCATTTGACCTTTCCTCTTAAGTATCTTTGCTCTTGGTCACTGACAGCTCTTTGTTGCCTTTTACATTTGTAAAATCCGGAAAAGAGAGACCAAGATTATTTGTACTATAATGAATGTGCTGCTTACAAAAGTCAAAATAAAAAAAAATTATTTCCTCCATGGGGAACGTGTGTAAATTGCAGATAAATATCTTATTCAAATATTTATAATATTTCAGTTTAATTTGTACGTTTGTTGTTGTCTACAACTGGTTAATACAGTTACCTACACATATGATCCAGTCAGGGAACGGATGAATGGCAATCAACCAATAAATTAAAATAAGTTTGTTGAAGCATACTTGCATGCAGATCTGTGTGTAGAATAAAACACGATCCGGTCATTATGTAGACATTTGTAGGACTATTATCGGGTATACCTTTTCATGGATAAAAATATAAATGTCGATGTGATTAGACACTTATTGGAAAAAATGACAAAACATAGAAAGTTGAAAGAAAAAAATTACTGGTGCACATTCCAGTTCACATGAATTCACTAAAGCTAATATATCTACAAAGAATATCAAGCAGCAGAGCAATCTCTTGGTACATTTGTGGAGATGGTATTTCGGGTATCAGGCCAGTCAGTGACTTGTGAAGATATTTCTTTTTTAATTCGTCCTAGTTTCTCATTGACTGACCTTTCATTGACCTTTGTTAAACAAATCTCGCCGATTTCAGCCATTTTCATTATAAATTTAAAGGTTGATGGGGGAAACATCCTCTTCAGTCCCCACCCCAAGACATTATATATATCCATCTATACTCAGTGCAGTATCTACAATTGAAAGACTCAAAGCTCTGTTTGAGCCATCTGACTGAACAAGGACAGCCCGACTCAGTTACAGACATTCCCCTAACTGAAAGACAGGGGCTCAAAGATAACCATTCACCAACTTTCCTGAGATTTTTTAGCCTCCCTCTGGAGACAGGACCTCAGGACAGGGCACTGCCATTTAAGTGGTTATCCAAGGTATTTCATTAAATATTTCATTGGCTATGGTCAAGTACTTCACATCCACACAGCAAAATAACATTACTCCAGACAAAATGTTGAAATATCATTCCATTCACACAAAATATTGATGTTAAATTGGCAGTTGTAGTGATCAGTTCATGGAGAGAAGGATACCAGCAAATATATTAGAGTCAGATTTTCCAGCAATGAAATTATTGTTCCATGTACTCTGTACCCAGACCTTCTCCCCAGCATTACACTGAAGTACAAGTGACTGACTCAGTGTGATGAAGATAGATTCAGTGTTAAAATTACTGACATAGGCTTCACATTGTTCCAGACCTTCCTTCATCAGACTCGCAGTGGCCAGGGAGTAACCGGAACCATCCTGTATTCTAGTACCATATATACTGTAGGTGAAGTAGTACACTCCAGATTTCTCACAGGTGTAGTTGCCTGTGGCGGTATTGTATTGTCCATCACGATTCACATAGCTGTAGAGGTATACCAACCTGTCTCCCTTCTGGTAGGAACTGTCCCCATTACGGCTATCAACACCTCTTGCAAAGAATGCAGATGCTTTTCTAGCTTCATTCTCTATTCATAGAAATAAAGCAAATAAATCGGAAATACATGGATTACAAAAGAGCAATACAAATCTTTGATAGTAACAGAGCATAGTACACACCAAATTGCAATGAAAGGAATGTTAAGGATAAATAAGTCTGAGTACATTATAACTTAGAGGGTAGTTTGTTCTATTGTTTCAAGTACACTGAATTTCCAGATGAAACTCTTCTAGATTTTGGGATGAGTAACTCCCGTTTTTATGTTTGATATATTGGAGAAGTAACACCCAGTAGGTTTCTACGATACCTGGGAGGTTCCCCTTTGAGTGCCTAGAAATGAATAGAAGTGTTTTATAAATACTTAATATGTTAATAGCCAGTGGAGTTCAAACAGTAATTTTGCAGCATTTCAGGGAGATAGATTAAATTACCAAAACGTATTCCATTGCAGTAGTCTACCAGCATGCTTAACTATATTTATTTGCCAGTATTTAAAACACACATTATATAAAATGGCTATTTAGAATTCATTCTAAAATTTATCCATTGAGCTGTATCTCAAAACCCTTTCATGTTTTACAGACTACCAGATAGACTGTTGAAGTCATACTGTTATACATAAAAAATAGTGTGTGGTCCATGCCAGGATTTTTGCCAAGTGCATCTTGTTATGTTTCGACATCATTCACATAAGAATCGCATAAAACTGACTGAAGGTTTTCATAAAGATATTCACTGGTTTGTTACTTTTCTTCCAACTTTTAATTGTGTCATCTTTGACAATAAATCTCAGGCACATGAACTTAACATTTTGCACTTGGACACTTCTCTTACTGGTCTTGGCACCGTATGGGATAACAGAGTCTACAGTACTCCCATTTTTTTAAATTCCTGGCTTTCACCTCACTGTTCACTTGGAGATGCTTTAAATAATCATTGCCTTAAGGACCTGGAACATGGTTTTGTTTGTTTCAACCATAAGTTTTGTGAATAAGGGCATAGTCCAAATGGCAGAAACAGGCAAAACTAATGACAAATCTTTGGCTGCCTTCATCCCTAAAGTATGGCTAATATCTTCCTCTTTTGATATTGAAATCACCATTGAACACATTTCAGGCCAGAACAATGCAATTTCAGATTTGGTATCATGGTTACATTCTGTGGGTTACATAAACCAAGCTATGCTTGCAAACTTGAAAGACTATTATGTATGGGATAGAATTGACATTCAAAAATTTAATAAGAAGAAAATAGCTTGAGTGCATAGGTTATAAAATATACCCATAGCTCACACATGTTGATTGATGTCTAGTGGTGCTAGGGAGTACAGTTTAAAGTTCCAGGACAGCTCATGTATTCTTCTCAATCCTGTCTCATTGGGTCTAAACTTAGGTGTGCACAATTCTAGCCCAGAAAACTCCATGTGGGAGACTCTATGTTTGTCATAGATGAAATGTCTAGAAACTGGTGTGCTTCTACTTGGTTTAGGTTTAAGGACTGAATTTCTATGTTCATATATCCTTTTTCTAAACTCTCTGTATGTTTCCCCTACATAGACCATATTGCATTTTGAACATGTTATTAAATGAATAATGTTATTTATTTCACATGTAATTCTCTTTGGGATAATAATGCATTGGTAAGTAGTGTTGGTGAAGGTACATTTGCCAAATCTCAAACAATTTTTGGGTCTGTAACTGGTGTTCTGAGTGGTTTCTTCAGGGTAATTAATGTCAGCATTAGTGATTAAATCTCTGAGGTAGGGTAATCGTCTATATCCTGGGACTGATGGCTTAGGAAATAGGTTACCACAGTCTGTACCATTAGAAATAATTTTCCGACTGCATAGGATTAGCTTCCTAATGTAAGGATTTCTGGGGTTGTAGTTAGTTACCATTACTAGAGTTTCATTTGTATCTTTGCTCTTGATTTCCAGTAGGTCATCTTGAAATTTAACCTCATTTTACATTTCAGGATCTTTCAATTCGTCAGCTCCAGTATTTAAGACTGCATGGACCAAGATCAAAACTTCTATTCCGCCATCCATACACTGGGCACATGACCTTCGCCTTTGGCCCTTCTTTTGATACCTTTTGAAATTACTCTTAAACTTCTCACTGCATAACATTTTAACCTTTTTAGAATACATTTATCAGTCTTCTTTATCTCTCAAGCTTATCATGAATTTTCTTTCTTCCTTGACTTCCAAAGTGAGGCAGTACCATAGGGAGCATTCTGCACTCACCCATATAGTTGTTTTAAAATGTTTGAGGAGCATCACAATCAACTCACAATTTGCCCCTACCTGTAGAGGGGTATTCGACATCCCAACACCATAGGATCACTCTGGTTTGTGATTCTCTCACTGATCCAATATTTTTCCTACATTTTTGTGGCCCATCATAGTTCCAAAAAGTTTGACCAAACTCGCCACTTTTTGTGGCAAGACCTTATATGAGCCCCTCCAGGTGATCATTTTAAATGTACCAAAACCTTACAGGATAGCTCCTCCCACCATGTGGTCAAACTTCGTAACGCTTGATATCATTTTACTGTGTCCAGTGAGGGTACTCAAGGCTCTCCTGGTCTCTAGGTTTTTTCTTAAGGATTCTCCTTTGTTTGCAAATAGATTTCCTGCCTACTCCCATATCAGGGATGCTTTGAAGGCTTCTTTGACATTGTTAAATATTTCACAAGTGGGGCATGGTATCTAGTCATTTCGCTGGTCTGTGGTCACCTTTGCATATGACAATAATGTGTCACTGCAGAATATCATGGTCCATGGGTTATGGAGAAGCTCAGTCATCTGGCTTTACCTTAATAATTCTTCCACTGCTGCCACCACCATTCCCTCATTTCCGCAGCTGTGATACATATTTCCTTCTATTTGAGATTGGGGAATATCTTGTTGTCCTTTTCTACTCTTAACTGTCAATAAAGAGAAAAATAAAGAAATTTTCAAATGTGTTTCACTGGTTGTGTTGTATTCGGATAGTAAACTTGACCCTCACATAACCTTTTTACATCAGGTCAGGAATTTGACTTTTATATGACGTACTTTCTTATCAGCAGTTTCAACATATTACAATGTTCAGGGTTGTTCCACCCAGCTGTTTCAACTTGTTCATTGTTCATCACACCTGCAAGTAGTAGTAACTTGAAGGAGTCTATTATTTGATCTTTATCAGTCACCATGGGGTGTTGGTACAGAGCTTCTACAGAATCATATTCTGAGTGAAGTCAAGTTTCATTAGTCACATTCTCCTGCTAATCCTTATTTTGAGTTTTATTTCTTTTCCAGTTACCAGAAATGGATGTAGAGTTGTCACCATCAAAACACTGACATATTCCAGATGCTGACACAGCCCTGTTGGGTTGGATCTACACCCTGGCGTTTGAGTGTTCACTTCATTGAATTTCAGACAATTTGCTATTAATAACTGTAATCACATATCATTTAATGTCACATTTTTAATACTGATTTATAATGTACCATAATGTACACATGTAAGACAGAGTTTTGTCTTTGATGTCGATACCAGAACAGTAATGCAAGGCAATCTATATTCATAAAATAAGAAATCATTATGCTTTTGCTCAATTCATATTTACATGGTAAAATCATTCTAAATTTGTTTAAACATTAAAACTGATCAAAGGCAAACTTTAGAGTTTGATCTTGGGTCGTACTAGTAAAGTACATTACAGAATAATCATGATCTGAAAGTAAACCCATACCTAGAGAGATGCAATGTGACATGATTAGCATGATCTGAACATAAAACCCATACCTACAGAGGTGGAGTGTGACAATTATAAAGATCTGAACGTAAAGCCATATCTACAGAGACGGAGTGTTACATACTTAGAATGGTCTGAACGTAAACTCATACCTACAGAGGTGGAGTGTGACATAATTAGCATGATCTGAACGTAAACCCATACCTACAGAGATGAAGTGTTACATATTGAGAATGATCTGAATGGAAACCCATACCTACAGAGAGGGAGTGTTACATATTGAGAATGATCTGAATGTAAACCCATACCTACAGAGAGGGGCCACGGTGGCAGAGTGGTAACACTCTCGCCTCCCACCTCTGAGGCCAGGGTTCGATCCCCGTGACGGCCTTAAGTGGGAAAGCTGGTAGTTGCTTGCCGTTGGTCGGCAGTTTACAGTACACAACCCTAGCGAACTGTATGTACTGGTTTCCTCTGCCCTTCCAACTACCCGTCGTGATATGACCTGTATAGTGTTGAAAGCGACGTAAAACCCCAAATAAATAAATAAACATACCTACAGAGATGGAGTGTTATATATTGAGAATGATCTGAACATAAACCCATACCTACAGAGATGGAGTGTTACATATTGAGAATGATCGGAATGTAAATCCATACCTACAGAGGTGGAGGGTGACATAATTAGAATGATCTAAACATAAACTCAAACCTACAGAGATGGAGCGTGACATAATTAGATTGACTTGAACGTAAACCCATACCTTATGCATTAGACCCATTGGTTGCTCTAATGTGGAATCATGAAGGGCTTTGCTATTGTTTAAATATTAAAGTAAAAATGTCTTGAAATAAGACTGTTTTTATATGTAGGAACTATAATGCAATTGTGATGTAAAAAGCACAGACCAGGGGAATGGTATTGGACACAATGCGAAATAAAAGAAAGGTAAACGTTCAAAGTTCAGGAGATTTTACAAATCAGACAGTGTATGAAAAACAAGCAATTAATGTTTAAGTAGATAAAATAATTGTGAGACGGAAAATGTCTGCAATATTAAAAGGATACAATTAATTAGACTACATTAAAATGAAACTAGAATAGGGAACTATAATATTAATTAATTCAAAAATAGCTCTCAATAGAGGGCAAAATTAGGTAAATATACATAGAACAGTTTCAACAATCCAAATATCTTTCTCATAAGAAAAATATCTACCAATTATGACAGGTCAAACATTCTGGTAGATCCAATATTAAAGGTCACACAAGGTCACACAATGACTTTGGGACCTACACTTCCCAACCACTTCGCCCGTATGTCAGCTTCCTTCACATTTCAATTTCCATGATATAGCCCAGACAAGACAAGGACAGTACAGCAAGGTCAAAGACCAAATTAAGATCAAACCATGATGGTGCACAATACATACCTTATACAATGACCCGAGTGTAAGTTTTCTATACCTTACATTTTCTAAGATATATCCTGGAGAAGATTTTAAAATCGTGTCCATTATGTCAAGGTCAAAGGTGAAATCCAGGTCACACAATGACATTGCAAACCTATATCCCTACTAAATATCAACTTCATACACCTTAAGGTTTCTGACATTCATCCTGGACCAGATATTTCCAGGAGTCCAATAGCCAGACAACCTAGCAGCTTACTGGCCCAGCCATATTGCATGATTGAAAGCAATGCCCACACAGCAATTAATGGCAGTGGAGCAAAATGCTTAATGCAGTTGTGTAATGCAGGTGTACTTTGTTACTACTTACTGGAACACATTTTCAAAATATTACAAACTGTAACAGTCAGAATTTGTGTCACCTATGTGCAAAAAGTGTTCACAGAATGGTGTACAGTGAAATACTCACCCTCTGTCACATGCCCCAGTTGTGTCTTGACTTCTCCAAGGTCTGTATCCATGTCATCAACATTGCTTTCTATTGCAGTCAGCTTCTCACCTACATCTTCTAATTTTGTATTGATCTTCTCATTTAAATCTTCAAATTTGATATTGATGTTATCTGTGGTAAATTACACATTGTTAAATCTAAGTGACAATTTAAATGTGCTATCCTTTACACGAAATCTTTATTGTAGTGTATGCTTGTATATGTCATACATCAATATGAAAGAGGTTTGGTGCAGACAAATTTTATTTCAAATATAAGCATAACTTTACCGATTATGCTGTCTGTACCACTAATCTTCAGCCCTATAATTTATCAGACTTTTCTCTTTTTATGTCTATCTAATAACTTTATGTGTTATCATTTGCCATAAGTAAATTAATTTTTTTTTTCTTTTCGATTGAATTGTAGGGTCCACGATGGCTCAGTAGTAACAGACTAGCTGTCTACCTCTGAGGTCTGCAGTTCAGACCCCGAATCCTGTGTGGGAAAGTTGTTAGTTGCTTACTAATGATTGGCAGTTTACAGTACAGAACCTTAACCAACTCTATGTACTGATTTCCTCTGCCCACAAAACTACCCATCGTGATATTACTTGTACAATGTTGAAAGTGACATTAAAACCCAAATAAATAAATAAAAAATTATTGAATTGTTCCCAATTCTAATTTGAGTTGTGGACTCTAAGGCGCAACAAGACAATAGCAATATGCAAAATTCAAAATCCAGGGACAGAAAAGGGTCAGCACCACAGGGAAGCCATAACAGAAAATGAGCCAAGGAGGATAAGCCTTTGCGTAGAGATAGGTTTTGACCTTTGTGTCAATACTTTATACAAGTCATCTGAGCTTACTTGGCTTTACCAAATAATTACTAACAATAACTTATCTCAGGGCTGAGAATTAAAGGCAGGACTTGAGCTATGGGAAACTATAGTGTGCTACCATAAAAGTGCTACTCGTTTGTCGCCATGGTCTGACTTATGTGAACATTGTCTCACTGTAAGACAAATCCACAAATACATATTTTATTTATTCATCTTTAATGCATAGGTCTTAGAGTACCTACTGTATAATAAATCAAGTTGGTCCTTCAGGTGTGTGTTGAAAACTAAGAATATATTGGGACAGACTGTGAGAGAAGCCTGTATATTACCATGCGCTACATTCAAAACCACAAAATGTTAACGGACAAGATGATTAAATTCCAAACATTTTTAGTAACTGAGGTCTTGTGTGATGCACATGCTTTCCATTTCGTGCCATATAACAAGTTTTAAAATCATTGTAAAGCCTCAGTCATTTGAAGCATTTCAAACAATAGCTTGTGTAGTGTTACATTTTAAGAAACCTTACCAAGTTGAGATTGTTGAGTTTTCTCCATTGCTTCCAGTATGGCATTGGTACTTAGTAATTCTTTCTTCAAAATCTCTAGTTCTTCCTGCATGGCGTCATCAATGAAACATCTGCTTCCTGTTTGCTGGCTACTACCTTTAGCTGTAGACTGGAATTCACAGGTGGCAAACATCATAGCTAAAAGAAGGATCGTCATCATAGTCATCATCACTCTGAGTGGATAGCAGTGTTCAAAATCTGAAATTCAAACACAAATAAAAAACAAAGAATTGCAACCATATTGAAAAATTAATTTCAGGATCTATGCTTATTTTGTATTAGATGGTATAAGCAAGGGTATTGACCTATATTCTAAACTCAGGTTTGTTTAGAAAATTAAGTTTTAGAACTATAAAGATAATGATACTGACGAAATCTGGATTCCTTTATTCAAATTGCTACAGTAGCTCATAAGTTTCCGTGACTTGTAGATCAAATGAAAGCACTACATATAGGTAATAAAAGAGCAAAAGTATGTGAATTTTTTTCAGACAATTCACTGGACTACATATGAAGATTATATTGTCATCACACATGTAGGTGCGTATATTGTATGAAAAAGTCAACATTCTTACCACTGATGTTATGTGCTATTCACTAAACCTATCCTGTTAAGGTGTGAATAAAATAATGCAGACAATACAAATGAACTTTAGTATGATATCATTATTCCTGTACCCAGCCAATTATTCACATGATATTCAGATGATATCATTAACATGAAGTGAAATGTGTTCCCTGTTCATGTATCAACTCTCTGAGACAAGAAAACCCTTTGAAATGCAGAATATTAAGAGGAAGTAAAATGTTGTCACACAGTTTACAAATACATTTAATTTCCTACTGGGGTTTTACAGTGTCACCATTTCTAAAAAGGCTAGTACACTGGCCTAGTTATAAATTACCAATGAAATCATTCAGAACTCTTGTGGGTGGAGCTTGAAGTTACCTAAAATGGTATAGTCTGGATGGTAAGTTGTTTACAGTGGTATTAACTGAGAAATGTATAGTAAACCCATTTTGTTTTGAAGGATAAAGGTTCAGTACACCTTCTTCAAATATTAGATCCAAATAAGCAGCATGTGTGTACACTTTTCTGTTTTGGTTAGTCTTGTTCTAGACTCTTAAATATTTTTCCTACCAGAATTATGCATGATCTGCAAATAACAAATGGGATGCTGAAACTAAGTGTGGTTAAAAGAAACATTTTGAAACTATCTAACCTGTACAACACCATATTTTAATTTATAAAGGAATTAGATTAACTTTAGGTTATCTACTTGAAATTGTAGGAATATCGTTCTTTCTCTGTTAGGAGACAACAGTTTATTCAGAGATTTACAGCCTGCTAACCATCAGTCAAGATATCAGTAAAATAAACACTTATATACACATGTTTGTATGGAAGCTCTGAACTGCTAAAGTTTTTTTTATTTTACTAACTTGAATATACGACTTAGTAAACTTGAATATTCAACTTGAGCTTGATTCCTTTTGTGAAAACGGCTCCTGACAAATAACATAAACGGCATATTTTCATGGAAATCTTTTTCATATGGTGTTTTGAATGCACGGACAGGCACGTCAATTAATATCACAGTTCTTCCATGTCCTAGTGTTTGCCCACAACCTTGTGATTTGAATGCTTGGAGACAGAATGGGTGACAAAACAATATTTTGTTCAGGAATAAGTAAATTAACAGATGGTGGTTAAAAGAAATGAAGCAAGTGATTAGATCCTATAATATGTGTGATTTTAAGTTTGTAAATATGACAATCCATGTTCAAATTCAAAAGCTTTTCACTCATTGATCGAGTCATTCGACTTAATTCAGAAAGTTAACTTTCCAACTCATATTCATGGACATACCCTTGATCAGGTTTTAACCAAATCCAACAATGACAATATTTCTAAAGTCCACACCACCGATGCCTTTTCCGACCATTTTTCAGTTAGTTTCATACTAAATTTTATAACTCCTAGATCTCAGGACCATGCTACTGTCTCCTTTCGTAAATACCACAAAATCAACAAAGATAAAATGAAAGCAGATCTCCTCGCTTCTGAACTAATCTGTCTAAAGAACCAGATACACTCTATAAACAATATCATACTACCTTGTCAACCCTTGTTGACAAACACACCAAACACACCAAGGCCAAGTACATCCCGGGATGAGTGAATGATACTGTAATTGTGGCAAAGGAGACTAAGCGTTTGTTTGAACGCATTTGGCGAAGAAATAGATCTACTTTCAATAGATCCCAGTACATGCAGAAGGTTCACCAATATAATAGAGTCTGCATGCAGGCCAAATCCCAATTCCTTAAAGAAAAAATTCAGGATAATCATCACAACCCACAAAAATTATGGCGTGTCCTGGGTGATGTCCTACACAGACTTCCAGCTAAGATCCTCCCATCGATAAACCCACCTCAGCGTTTGACTGACAGGTTCATGGAGTTCTTCACAGAAAAGATAGAGAAAATACGCTCAACATTCTCTGCTTCTGTCAATTTACAACACATCATCCCTGACTCTCCTCCCCCCATGTTCCCCAGTTTTTCTACTGTAACAGAGGAAGAAGTTACTAAAATTATTACCAGCTCACTTAGTAAATCATGTTCCCTAGACCCATGGCCCACTTTCCTTGTTCTGGATTATCTCGATATTCTCATTTCCCCAATCACTTTAATAATTAACGCTTCTCTTAACCAAGGCAAGTGTCCAGATTTCTTTAAGCAGGCCCATGTTACCCCACTTCTCAAAAAATCATCCTTAGACAAAGAAGTTTTTAAAAATTATAGGCCTGTCTCAAATTTAAACTTTATCTCAAAGATACTTGAAAGGGTAGTAGCCGCCCAGCTACAAACACATCTTGATGAAGCCGGCCTTTTGACTGCCTTTCAATCCGCTTATAGAAAACACCATTCTACTGAAAGCGCTCTCCTCAATATTCATAACGATATTCTTCTTAATATGGCCAAAGGGTCTGTCACTGCTCTTACCCTTCTTGATCTATCCACCGCTTTCGATACCATTGACCACACCATTCTCCTAGACAGGCTCAATGTTTATTATGGAATCAGTGAGCTAGCACTTGGCTGGTTCAGATCATACCTGTCAGGAAGGACACACTCGGTCAAGATAGGTAGTACACTCTCCCATCCAGCTTCGCTCCAGTATGGAGTTCCCCAGGGTTCTGTCCTTGGACCAATTCTGTTCTCTCTCTATACTAACACTATCAGCTCAATCATTCACTCCCACAGTAGCATTGATTATCACTTCTACGCCGATGACACCCAGTTATACATATCACTTTCACCAGCTAATTTCTCTCACTCTATCAAAAAACTAAAGAACTGCCTAAATGACATTCAAAATTTCATGTTTACAAATAAATTAAAACTTAACCCAGACAAAACCGAGTTTATTCTCATAGGCTCCCATAAAAATCGTAAACAACTCCTCCCTCATTTCCCCATCAGTATTCTAGGAAATCAGGTCTCACCAGCACAAAGTGTCAGGAACCTTGGAGTAGTGTTCGACTCCAATTTCAATTTCTCAAATCATGTGTCACAGGTCATAAAGTCCACTAGAGTACATGCCAGAGATCTCTACAGAATTCATCCCCTCCTAGACCTCAACACATGAGTTCTCTTGGCAAATGCTTTGGTGAGCAGCAGGTTGGACTATTGCAATTCACTGTTCTTATCGCTCACTAATTTTGAGTTAAGGAGATTGCAGCTAGTCCAAAACTCACTCTGCAGGGTTGTCACCCGTTCCTCTAAATTCTCTCACATTACCCCTCAACTAAAAAAACTTCACTGGTTACCAGTCAGATACAGGGTACAATTTAAAATTGGCCTTATTACATACAAAATTCTCAACCAAGGTCAACCAGTTTATCTAAGACAATTAATCCACCCCTACACCTCTTCTAGAAATACAAGGCGAAGTTCCCCCAAACCAAGTTCCTTCAAACCCCTAATTTTGATCGTAGAGTTCACAAATCAATCAAACACTTCTCTAATTCATTCTGTCACTATGCCCCTGTCCTTTGGAACTCTTTCCCCTTTCATGTTAGAAACAGCCCCTCTGTTCCATCTTTTAGGAAACACCTCAAAACTCACCTCTTCAGCTCTAGTTTCCCAACTTAGTTTTCTTCCCTCCCGGCCACACCCATAATACTGGATCATTGACCTTGAACGCCCCTTGAGAGGTCCTCAGTGGCCTAGTGGTTAGCAAGTTTGGCATCTAATCATAGGCTGTCACCTCTGTGGGTTCGAGTCCCACAAGTGGCAATTCTGAGGACCTGTCCCAATATGACCCTGGCTGTTGAACGGGACTTAAAACCCCAACTTTGACCTTTGAACGCCCCTTGACTCTCCTTAGGAAAATGATTTTGATTAATTAGCGCACTGAGTTCCCCTCTGTGGGGAAGATATTGTGCTTGCAAAGTAGTAGATTAGATTAGATTAAAATCTTTTATTATCTAGTTATCTAGGTAGGTATCTGCCTGTCTGCTTGCAAAGTAGTAGATTAGATTAGATTAAAATCTTTTATTATCTAGGTATCTGCCTGTCAGCATTACTATCTATCCAGTCCCATAAGAGTTGGTCCTACACTAGTTCTAATCAAAGCCTATGAGCTAAGGGCGGAGGTCAGAAACCTAGTTTTCATGATCCATTAAAAACACCACAATAAATTCCAATAATTTATGCAATAGCTGGACAAATCGGCCCTTTGCCAAATTAACCCCCTAAAAAGTTGGTTTTTGGTAAATTCTCAGCCCATTGACAACAGGCAAGAAAACAAGAATGACGTGAATTCTAAGTTAAGGTTCAGTTAGTTGTTCCATTTATTTTAGAAATGATTCTATTTTGTTTACTAGACTTTGCATGTATTTTGATTAAATTTTGTCTATTTGAATTCTGTCTTGCGATTCGTGCTATAATTAGAAGCAAGGCAGTAATTGTACCCTGGTTCCTATTAAAAATGGGGGGTCATTTTGTGTGATCATGGCTGACAACTACTTGAGTGATATCTGTCTAAGCCTGATTGACACTTATCAAAAAGGTTTGAATGATGTAATCATTCCCCTTGACCTATTCCGTTTAAACAGTTGCATGTTAGAATTATAAAAGTACAATTACATTACATGCACAGGTTCTGATGCTGGGGTACAACTGTTGTGATAGTTGGCATTTTCTTAATGTAGGGATTACTAGCTAAAATATTATTCATACAGTTGCAAAAATTAGAGGCCAATTGTTTTGTTTGATCTCCAAGAAAAAAGATACCTTCCATCTGCACCTCCCCCCACCACCGGGACATCGAAAAGAATAATTGGAATTTATGTTCACTATTGAACTACGAGAAAAACATCAATGGAAGGTACATATTTATTATTATTGTGAAAGTAATGGATGTTTAAAAACAATAAAATGCGGGTGTTACATAACTCCAAGCTGTTTTTATGTATATATGCATATCTTTCTTTCCCCCATTTCCCGATGTTTCAGGAACTTGGTGGAGAGTAAATGGGGTTTGAAAACCTTTTATGAAGACCTTTACAAAGGTTTTTTTATTTAATAAGCCTTAGTTTTTAAGTGCAAGCATTAGAGAGGCTTGACTTCTACAGATCACTTTTTTGTCTCCGGACTTTTTTGAATTGTGTCGTGGCCACAATGACTGTTTTTTACAAAAGTTGAGCGGTGACATGTTACATTAGTACTGGGATGGGCTTCCACTTGGGTTAGGGTTACACTACTCTGATAGCTTTGCACTTGTGCTATGGGACTGAAACCCCCTTTTGGTCTTGTTGTCATTGGGACAAAATACTTGGATCACATTTATATTTCAGATCTTTCATCTATATATTTCATAGGGGGGCCAAATTGGGAAGGAGCTGTTTTGTCTATGATTTGTTAATTTACTCTTATCACTGAAGTAACACTTTTAATTTTCTGATGATCGACATTATTATTATCTACTTGACAGTTGAGTAAATCACTATTTACGTTTAAAAGTGAAGTAATCATGTGTCATTAATAATAATATTAATAATAATACTAGTAGGATTTATATAGCGCAAAATTGATACAAATCCTCTAATGCGTTTGAGTCCAAGAAGGGAGAGTCCAGGGACAGGCATGGGTCGACATCTAAAAAGCGCCCACCAGGGTATAACTAAGGTGGGGGGTATGCCAGCCTAAACAAGTAGGTCTTTAGCTGGCTTCTGAAACCATCTATTGTTTGCTGAGATCTGACAGTCTGTGGCAGCTTGTTCCATTCGGCTGGTGCAGCTACTGCAAAGCCACGCCTTCCTATGTGCTTATTAGGGCGGGTTGAGGAGATAGATAGCCTGTTGCCATGAGTGAGACTGCTCGATCTTATTAAAGATGAAAGATACGGGGGCTGTGAAAGATTAATAGCCTTGAATACCAAAAGGTTGTACTTAAACAGGATGCGATGTTAAATTGGGAGCCAGTGGAGTTTTTTTCAAAAAGGGTGTAACATGACTCATTTTGTCAAGTCTGAAGATGATGCGGCAAAGAGCATTCTGGACTCTCTGTAGTTTGGCTATGTTGGACTTGCTTACCCCACAGAGTAAAGAGTTACAGTAGTCTAGACGACTACTGACCATAGTGTTTGCCAGAAGTATTGCTGTCTCAACTCCAAGGAATTTGCGAATTTGTCGCAAATCACAAAGATGATAGTAACATGCTCTGCAAACCTTGGCAACATGATTGTCAAAGGAGTTGTCTGAGTCGAAAATAACACCCAGGTTTTTTACTTCCACCGACGGAGAGATATTGTTTTGGAGGAGTGGAACAGGAAAATTTGGTGCAAGTGACTCTCTGATGGCTTTTTGACCTATAATGATAAATTCGTTTTTTTCTGGGTTTAGTTTTAGTTTGACACCGTCCATCCATTCCTGTACAGACTTGAGACACTCGGTCAGCTCTTCCATGCTAGAGTCAAAATTCCTGGAGTCAACTGCTAGGTAGATCTGGGTGTCATCGGCATATAGGTGATGAGTAACATTGAATTTTGAAATAACTTGACTGAGGGGACTAGTGCAGAGGGTGAAAAGGAGAGGACCCAGTACAGAGCCTTGGGGGACTCCGAAAGGGAGAATTACCGCCTCAGAGAAACTATCACCTATTTTAATTTTTTGTTTACGGTTTGAAAGATACGATTTGATCCATGACAAAACAGTACCATCTAGACCAAACCAGTCATGCAAGCAGTCATATATCATTTTGAATCTGCAACAATGCGGTTTCAGTGGAGTGAGAACTCTTATAAGCAGACTGGTTGACATTTAAGAGCCCCTCGTGCGAAATAAATTCATTTAGCTACTTTGCAACCACCTTCTCAATAAGTTTAGATATAAAGCTGAGGTTTGATACCGGCCTGTAGTTTTTGAGGATATTTCTATCAAGGCTCGGCTTCTTTTGAAGGGGGATGACATATGCCATCTTAAAACAGTTGGGGAAACTACCTTCTGTGATTGAATAATTTACAATTTTAGTGATGGGGGTGATGAGAATATCAGCACACTCCTTGACCAGTGACGTCGGAATCGGGTCAAGGTCACATGATTTGGATGGTGAGGACTTTAGAATTTTGAGTAGTTTTTCCTCAGACACAGGTGTGAAAGAGGACAGAGTATTTTTAGTGGGGTTGGGTCTAGTAACTGAAGATGGTATTGATGACTGCAGTGTGGATCTTATCTTGAGGATTTTGTCATAGAAGAACTTGCAGAAAGTGTTCGCAAGGTCAGTTTTATTTGTGTAGTCTGGTAGAACAGCAGCAGAGGACCTGTGTAAGATCTTTTTGAAACAGTTCCACAGAGCCTAGGGATTTCCTTGGTTTTCAGCCACAATGTTGGAATAATGATTGCATTTGGACTTCTCTAGCAGGAAATTATAGTGGTTGATTGCAGCCCAGTATCGGCTATGATTACTGGCTGAGTTTTAACGACGCCATGCCCGCTCATATTTCCTCTTGAGTCGTTTTGCTTTGAGGATGTCACAGTTCATGAAACCAGTCTCGGCATGTCTTGGTATATTTTTCTTCATGATTGGGGCATGCTTGTCAAGAAGCATGTAACTCAGCAGTCCCTTAACTTTTGATTGTTGTGTGAAATACACCAGTTAAAAAGGAGAAGCGTGTTTTTTGCTGAAACTGATTAGTATCAAGGCTCTTTGGTCTAGTTTGATGAAAAACTTGCAAAGGATATTTTGAAAAAAGGATACACAAAAATATTTTTGTTTCTACAATTTGGTCAATTTTACACACTACTATCCAAAGCATTTGCCATGGCTACTCCTTTATTTTGAACTTATTATTATTCATTTGAACTTATTATTTAATAAAATAACATTATTTTAGAAAATATTTGGAGACTTCAACCTGGCTAACTTATTCTGTAAAGTTCTGTAAAGGTCACATAGCTAAGGCATATATACATTTATTTAAGTGACTTTACAGAAAACCAAATTTGGTCTTTACAGTGCACCAGTCAGAACCTTCAACACTTACAGTGGGGAATTATTCATGTCAGCACCAAGTAAACATATTGGGGAGGAATTCTTTTTATAGATAAAATAACAAATGACTGGCTTTATTGTGAGTGGCCTTGTTTGTCTACATTTGGCAAGCCTATCATACTGCTAAATAGATTCATAAGGTTCTAGTTCACAGGCTATTTACTTTCCATCTGATGCACTTGTTTGATGGATATTAGATATAGTTCCCTCTATGCCACAGATAGCAATGCATACTTGCAGAATAATGTCCAACAGTGAATATAATTTTCTGATAGTATACATATCTAATCTACTTTTAAAGTACAGGGCCAGTTATGACTTTTGTCTGAGCTAAGATTTCTCTTAAATTGGGATTCACAAAAAGTGCTTAGCAAAATCTTAGCTGAGACAAAATTTGTGCAAAAAAGTCTTAACTACTTTGAATTCAAATTAACAAATTTTAGTAAAACAAAAATATTTTTCATTGATGAATACACCAAACATGCTCTTCAAAATTATAAAACAGGTTTGTCATTTTTTGTGTAAAAGAATGTAAGATTAGTAGTTTTTGTGTTTCATTGTCAGTCAGCCATTTTTATGACAATATTTTTACCACAATATGGTAAAATGTGGAAACTAATAGGTAATTAATGATGTAAATTTCTATTACAATCCACAGAAATTACTTTTATAAGAAGTATAGAATATCATAGTACATATTTTGTTGGCATAGCAAAGGATTAAATGTAAATACATGCAATGGAATATTTTAAAGTCTGCCCTGCAGTGGTCTTAAAGTTATGACAAAATCTTATGACCTTTTGTGAATCCCATTTTGTCTAAGCAAAGAAAGTCTTAAATTTATGACAAAATTCTTGCACAGTTAAGACTTTTCTCTTTAAGTTAAGATAATTTTTTACTTAAGACCTTTTGTGAATCCGACCCTACTATTTACCGTGTAAGTCCAAGTACACATTTTAGGGTCCATGTTAATTTTATAGAAAGTAAAGGCTATTATTTCAATACATTAAGTGAGATGAGTATCAAAGGTTACACAAAGCTCGTGTGTGGGTAGAAACAAAGGACTTAAGGCTAGCATGAGATTTAGATGAGTTTACGGCTAGCCATTAAGTTATAATTACAGCACCCTAGACCCTAATTTGGGTTAGTGTGCGACAAAGTTGTATTAATGGGAGTGAAACCCACGACCTGTGGAGTTTTGAGGTGACCAAAACTTTACAATAGTCTATGAGATATGCTCTAGAAAGTATGAATATTATATATCTAAAAAAATTGCTCTCAAAACCCAAATGTACATGATACATGGATATTGGATGGTAAGCTGAGGATGGGTGTTTGACACCTGTTCATTGGCCAATAAGAGGGCAATTTCGTATTATAAGGACAAATCCCTGAGCACTGACTGTGATAAGAGGAAACTAAAACTATAAAACCCTGTCTTGGCCCACCCTGCAATGGTCAATGGTGATGTTACTTTCATGTATGACACCTGTCAGGGGTTGGGGGTAGTTATGTTAACCCGCCAACTGACCCTATGACACATTACAAGACAGAAGAATGGTCAGTACTGAAAAGTCCTTATCTTTATATAAGAGATTATGTTCACAAAGTGCAACAAATGTGTATATTAGGACTTGTCTCCCTCTTAATGCCTATTTGTTTACACAGGTACATCTCAAGACCTTCTGTCTTGGGATGATCATTTGGCAATGTTCCACCTTTTTCATGATTCATCTTGTAGAAGTTACCCCTCTATGATATATCATTACCAATTCAAGGTCAGTTACCCTGTCGGAAGAGAGAATTAAACACACAATACCTACATTTCGCTGATCAATTCAGTACTTATTGGACTTGCCAAAACATACTTTGTACTATTTCAGTGGTAGCTTCCGGGTAAACAAGTATTTTTTGAAGTTATCCACATATCTCCTTTAATTTCTTCAGTAAATATGTCATTTGATAAAACAAAGAAAAAACCACCAATCATTAATTTTGATTTTGTGATTGCTTGTGTCCGCCTTAGTAATTGTTGAAGGTCTGCAAATGTTATAATGCTAAATTTAAACGCTGTAAATGCTCATTGAAACAAAATAAGTTGTTTTAAAAGAAGCAAAAAAGTAAAAAAAATTCAAATGTGTTACATACACAAACGCAATATGGAATAGTTTATAGCACACTTGTTCAATAATGCTATTAAATATTAAGTTTGTATGTAAAATTATTGATCAAATATGGGTTATTGAAAACAAATACAAACTTTAGATGATATTTCAAGTATCTCCAAATACCTATGTGTGGTCAACCCCATTGTTAACAAGGTTGAAACGGATTTTGGTCAACTAGCTTGAGCTGCAAAGTCATCAGGGACATGAATAGAGCACTGACCCAGTCACCCTTCCCAGTACTAACATAGCCCATTGCTGCATAACTTCAGTGATGAGACAGATAATCATCTGACTACGCCACAATTCATGAAAGTTCGGAAAAAAGTGATCTCTAGAAGCATGAGTCTCACTGGAGCTCACATTTAAAAATATCACCCAGTCATATATTCTGGTAACATAATTACCTAACTGTTTTATTTGTCTGGTAGAGTTTCCAGGGAGAACTGGTAGTAAAATATAGAAGGGTGGAGCTTCTTTAAGTTACCGCAGACTTTCCCAGTAAAATGACTCTAATGGCTTACCCCCTGATCCCACCAACTTATTGGGGAAGCACCATTCCCCCACTGTCTCCAATGATAGAGAACCTACATTTTCTTATGTACTCAATATTTTCAAGCAAAATATCTATTTAAGTACAGTTCCTTGGTATTGTACAATGGCAGGAATTTCTCGGGTTGTGCGTTCAGCTTGGTTAACCAGTTTTGCAATCAATTGGCCAGTTTAAAGTATGAAGTTCTTTTATGATCATAGAAATAGTCAATCATGCTTTTGATGTTTTTTTTTATTTTGCTCAGCCAAACACACACAAGAACCGACCTCTTAGCTTTTGCAGAAATAACGTACATTTGAAACCAATTTAAACCTAACCACACAAAAGTATCTAAACAGAATATGAACCAGTTCTTTTCATTGAAATCCCCACTAAAATAATACATAAAAATGATAGAAAGTAAATTTTGTTTTCAGAATATTTCCTGCCCTTTGTTTACCTAACACATTTCAGACATGTTCAGATATATTCCACGCAACCAGATCAAACAAAAACAACAAATCTTGCCATAATGTACATTTAAAATTGTATAAACATCAAATTCCTAGTTAAAATAGAACAACAATTTTCACCCAAATAGTTAAATGAATATTATTGTTTATTGTATGTGAACCACAATTGGCACATTTGCAGTATCTTATAAATATGTAATGTGATATTGTTTGTACATTTATACAGATTTGTTAGGTAAACCTATTTCCACAATATGCACTTCTAAATGTGTGTAGTTCTCAAGCAAGTAAAACAATTGCAAGAACTAATAATTGCAACATACATGTTAGTCCTTTTGTAACTGTATGTCGCTCTGACAAGTCAAACAGCTTGTAAGCATTTCAGTTTTAACTATGGTCAATAATCAATTGACAAACTGGTCAAATCAGTGCTCTGAGGTTTGTTGTGTTACATATATTGGACACTATATTAGTACATTGTATATTACATATATTAGGCACTATATTAGTGCATTGTTTAATTTAAGCTTTATGTTTATACATTGTCATAAAAGATAATTGTGTTGTTGGTTCTTTTTGTGTGTTGACATTTAAAGTAAGGGAGTTATTGATTTTTGTGTTTTAGTGTTTATTGATCTGTTCACAGACTGGGGGAAATCCCCCCCTCAGTGGTTATGTTAGATTTGGGGAAACCCAATTACCAGTAGTTTCTAGAACTTCCTCCTTTGGCCTAGATGGCTCAATCTTTTTTTGAGTTGGTTCTGTACAATTCCAGAGGAATCTGTGAATGTATATAAGGAATGTACATCTGACCACAAGTGAACTTTGTATTCGCTTGCTATAAGGAGAGCTATTGTGTTTTGGAATATAATATATACTTATATCACTGTGAACTTTTACTGGAGTGAACTAGATACATTGTCTGGACAGATTTATTGCACTTTGGATATTTTTGGATATTGTACAGTTATATAACAGAGAGTGGATTTACTGCATTTTGGACATTGTCCATATCTTGGAGCAGACAGTACAATTGTGTTAACTCTCTAAAAATCTCCAGACAGACCTTCTGTGTGACTGGATATATAAAAGATAGCAGGACAAGCACCTTTTGTGTTGTTGAGTGTGGGACAGGTCACAGGATATAGATATCTGTGTGCGAGTGAACGCTGGACAGATCACGGGACAGACCACAGGACATTGGACAGATCACAGAATATACCACAGGACGGATTACAGAACAGATTGCGGGAAAATCGGCGGATAAACTTATTCTTAATCTCAGTGGTCAGGTCAGCTAGATCTTGTTATTGTATTAGTGTGCTTAGTTAAGGGCATACCAGTTGACTGTAATCATTATTGTTAATCGCTAAATAAATTTGTTAAGTTAAGCTTTTTGCTTTTTTTTCTGTTACAACTTAAAGACAACCGGTAATTGCTACCGTGCTTGCCCGTGACTGTAACAGTTGAGTTAACCCTACAAAGTCATGTGGGATTTACAAAGCTACAAAAACAAGTTTGGGCAACTATATGTTAGGTAAAACTCTACAATATCAGAAGGTTTCAAATGAATTGAAATATAATCTTAAAATTCCACCACACAATACATTATACAGTGGCCAATAATCATAATAGAATCCTAAAACACGAGTTAGTATGGTAATAATATCACTAAGGCCATATCAAAGTCAAAAAGGTCAAATTCATAATGAAAGACTTTTGTAAAAGTTTATAACAAGTAATCAATGAGGTTGTGTGAAATCTGTTACTTCCAAAACTTTAGACTTACTTTATATTGTCCAAAATATTGTCACTTGGTCAACATTTCCATTCTTGACATGTCAGCATTTATATCACATTAAAACTTCAAACTGTAGTAGCAACAAATTTTCTAATATTCCTGTCACAGAAATGGAAAGTTGAATTAGAAATGAGTTTTCTATATTGGCACATGATGACTTTGATCATAATGTACACATGCACACAACATGCCCACAAAATGCAGACCTCTGTTGCTAAGATTGCTGTATACTCAAATAGGAATATATTCTTAATCTTAAGATATTACCCTGTGTTATGATTTTTAAGTTTAAAAGCAAGGTCTGTTTCAACACTCTTTGTTCTATTGTATTCTATTCTGTATTTTTATAGGGCTTAATCTCTGCTAAGCAGACTCTAAGGCGCAACACCAAAATCAAATTCAGAAAATCATCTGTCCATAGCCGTTGCCAGGTCCAGTACCATGGAGACGCCGGATAGAGTGTATGCTAAGTTGGAAATGCTTTTTTGAAGAGATACGATTTTAACCCTTTCCTGAAACAGGCGAGAGTTGGCGCAGAACGGACCTCATCAGGCAAATGATTCCAAATTGTGGGAGCATCAAAGGCAAATCTGTGGCCAAAGTGATTTTTTGATTTATGTACAGATGGATAAAATTGAGGAACCTCCAAAAACCTTTTATCTGGATGGTTATATCTTGTACTATATCTTCCACAATGAGTAGACAAAAAAGGATCAAAATAACTGGGATGACCATTGTGAAGAAACTTGTAAACTAGAGTTGAAGTTTTGTCTGCATCTAAGCAATAAATAAAACACACAATGTGGCATATGTGAAGATTGGTTGCAATTTAGTCCTTCTATAAATTTAGTGACAGATTTATTAACACTTTAACCTTTACTATTCCTACAGTCTGAGATGCTCTGAACAATTATATTTTTTCTGCCTCATCTGTGACATACTTCTCAGAGAATCCAAAAATCATATTTTCATCAAAGTCTATGTGCTATAGCTTCCTACCTAGTGAGCCTGACAGCAGGAATGACTTTTGTCATGGGCCAAGTTGCCTTGAATTTGACTAAACCATTGTGTTGTAGAGTCTGTCTTCTATACAGAGACTAAGAGCCATAAACATAAGAAATTGATAGAATAGTAACCAATGAAAAGGAACAGTAAAGCAGATATGGTGTGAGGTTGGAACCAATTTATCTCAAATAAAATATAGCGTATCTCTGAAAACAAGAAAAAATGTTTACAACAGTGGATTTAAAGTTAAAGTTTATGTTCTGTTAAAGTCAAGGATCAGATTTGAACCCAGATATTCAAGTACAAGAAGGAACAAACAACACCACACCTCATATACAAAGATAGAATTGCCACCTGTGAGAGTCAAACCCACATAGAAAGGTGAGAGATGGATGTCACACATGAGAAACACTATGCCATTCATATTGTATACAGGGTCACTGACAATTCAGTTAACAGGTGATTATATGAACAGGATTTTACAATGTTATAGTAATTATAATGGAAATAAGACTCAAAGACAAAGTCAATTATATCATTGTGTCATGAAGCACATTAACAACTGTAGATTTATATCTTTTATATAGATAATGGCCAAGTGGCGCTCCACTATGTAAAGTTAATGGCCTTAATGGCACAGAGAATTAATGCAAAGAATTAAAAAATATCCAACTTTAAAAATTTTCTTGTTTGTTTTGCATTTATAATAGGAGGTATTTTTCAGGGTAGTATTTTTCCATAATGTGTTTTCCTATACACTCTAAACGTCATGCAGAATTAAAAAGACTATGTAAATGTACCCATTTAACCAATTAATATGAAAGAAGTTGAGAAAACAATTCAATATTGATTGCATTATGCTGAGGATGACCAGCAAATGTTAATTTGTTCTTGGCAGACTGCCTTCTAAACTAAACTAAACTACATTTCACTGTTAGAAAATAATATAGTGTTAACTCTCCATTATATAAAAATAATGGAGAGTTGACACAATGGAAGGGTCACCCATCTGGGTGTATATAAAATTAGTTCATTAAAACAAATACTAATAATCACATTGATATGATTGCTTTTGCCCCAACCATTAAAGGCTGTAGGGTATTGTTTTGCTGGCTAGGAGTTAAGTGGACATCTGGGCAGCCTAAAGGGCATCAGGTCAAATCTTGTCCAGGATGTATCTCAGAAACTGACATGTGTAGGAGATTGATATTTGAGAGGGATATTGATTGGGAGGTGTATGGGTGCAAGCTTATGGTGTGACCTTGATGTGACTTTTAACCTTGTGGTAGTGACCTTTACCTTTAATATCCTGTCCAGGTTATATCAAAGAAACCACAGGGTGTAAAAGACTGAAACTTGATTGGGGCATTCCTCATGGGGTGTTGGTGTGTAACCCCATTCTTTGACCTTTATTTGTCCATGTGCCTTGCCAAAATGTGTTCTGCTGCCATTTTTGAGACTTTATATGGATTTCTGGATCTGATTGTTATATGTATCCAATTTTGCTGTTTCTTTGACAGGTACATTTTATTAAACTAATTTTACAGCTTCATTAGTTTATTCAATGAGGTTGTCATCTTGCCATTGGATTGTCTTGGCGTGATACTTGGTCCACGATGCTATTTGTTCTTAAATTTAAGAGCTTAATAGGATGCTTAAAATATCCAACTGAAAGCTTCCAAATATTATTAAAATTATCATAAAATTGTTATAAAATTATTATTATTAATTATTAAAATGTATTTATTTGACATATTTAATGAAAACTCATTTCACAAACCACTGTCTGCTAATCGTTGTAGACCTGCTATCAAATGCTTTTCAGTTATCATCTAGCCATCTAGACACCCATCAATATGTGCCTCATAGTAAAAGTTTCCCTCAGTGACATCAGCTTGTGTACTGAATGTGATGGTTATATTATTGAATTTCCATTCAATTCTATCAGCCTCAACAGACCAAGCATTCAGAGACAGACAGTCCATTTTGTACATGCAGATGGCAAGACAATCAGTTGGTGCTGAAGCTTGCATGGTTTTGATCACATGATTTAACAGCTTGACACCTCTGGTTAATTTGAAGATATTACCTGAAAATGACAATACTGTGAAAATGAACAGGACAATAAAAATATACCAAAGTAGGACACATTCAAACATATTGGCTTTTATATTGTAAGCCAAAAGGTTACCAACTAGGAAATAGGAAGTTGTTCTTAGTATTTCTCACTTATGCCAGTGATTTACCAGTTCAGTGGTGGGATTGAGTTTGGCTGACAACAGTAGGTGTTAATTGATTGATAGAAGATGTTGTTGACGGCATTTTCACTATATTGTACATATTGTATCATGCCGGGTAGTTGAATGGATGGAGGAGAATAGTGCATACTAGCTGGTTAAACAACTGGACAAAGTAAAGCAACTGCATTTGTGAAGCTCTGACAGGCTGAGAAAAAATTCGATGTCCTTTTTATAATTTCATGTCAGAATTGAGGTTCATGTCACTTGTAATACATTGTCTTCGGTCATATGGTGATTGGATATTACATTTTGAGTCACCAGTGCATTCACAGTTTCATCCTCAACATCACCTTCATAGGCATAGTATGGTAATCCCAGAATGTTGAGTACTTTTCTGTAATCTTCTTTAAATTCCTCGGGGGTGGCTTTCACTTTGTCAAAATGTTCCTCCACACTGTCTTCCCATGGCTCTAAACAGGTATGATCTTTCTGACTGGACTTGTCATACTGGCAACCATAGCAGTCACTCTTCAACAATGCACATAGTTTCCTTTTGGCAACAAAACAGCAATGTAGGCCTGTTTGAGCATAGGTTGGAATCATGATAATTTTACATTTCCATCCACTCAATTCAGCATAATCTTCTGCTCCTTTCTTGGTGTAAAACTACTTGCTGTAATTGTGATCAGTATCAGAATAACTCCGAAACATTGACACATAAAATGTTTTTTCTATGCAACGTTTTTTCACTTTCTTCTCAATACTGGTATCTGAAGTTTCTTCATCCAGGTTGGTAATTCTTTTCATTGCTACATCCCATGACTTGTCAGAGAGTTCAAGTAACACTGGTGAATCTCCAGATCTTATGAAAGACACAGTACCATCGTCTTTAGAAACTGTCAATTTCAGCAATGTCTGTTGTGTTAGTGCATATTCCACTAGTTTGAGAGAAACGACAGCATTGTTAAAGTCTTCCTTCACTTCATTCAGCTTCTTCAAAGCTTTATTTGACAAACAAATCCATGCATTTCCTTTTTTAATTCACATAAACTGAGAAGTTCCAAATCTACTCTCTTCGAATGTTATCTTGAGATCAGCTAACGCCATCTTAGAGGATTTCACTATTTGATATTATCAAAAGAAAATGCAAGCCATTTTATACTGTTGTTCATCATGTGATAATTTTCTCTTTTCTGATTGGTGTGACTATAGTTTAATGTCAGTGGAAGAGTTCTGTGACCATCATTATTTTGACTCAAGATCTGTGACAATAATTAGCATCACTCCTTTGACAATACCTGTGACTATAATGACCAAATATGGCTGTGACTATAGTGACCAAATATGGCTGTGACAATAATCTCCAGTGACAAGGCTGTGTCCAACCACCTAGACACTAATTACCTTGTGAATGAACTATGTGACCATATCTGTGACTATAAATATCTCCCCCTTTTGTGACAATACCTGTGACTATAAATACCATCCCTCCTTGCCCCCTCCTCTTGTGACAATATCTGTGACTATAATTAGCGTCACCCCCATCTCCCCCTCTTGTGACAATATCTGTGACTATAATTTGTGTCACCCCCATGCCCCCCTCGTGTGACTATATCCCTCCCCTTAATAGTTAAATAATTTTAGTGTAATGTTATAGGCTAATGTAGTAAATACTAATAAATTACAAAACCCCACCAGTGTGTTACTGAATGAATAGGTCACTGATGCTCATTCTTTATCACAACCAATTCAACCTCCAATTGAAGCGCTTAATTTACATTGGAATATTTAACTTTCATGTGACACTCCTCAGCTTCAGGCCCTTTCAAGAAAAGCCAACACTAGAGACCATAGTTCACTGGCAAACTCAACTTCAAGCTTGTATGATGCTTTGTTCAAGACTTTCCTGGCTTTTGTTTTGTTTGCTGGTTTTGACTTTTATAAGATCAACATGCGAATTTTAATGTTTCTGTAATTTTTGGTCTACCACAAAGTCTCTCACTCTTTCCTCTCCAATGATATGTTTGCTTTTCACACCAAGTTCTGTTTTTTTGCCTAAATACAACCCCACTTGAGGATCAAAGAATTAAATACTTTGATAAAGCTGTGACTAGATCTGCCTCCATCAAAGTCAAACTTAAGGCAATAATTGACATTCCCATGTTTAAGAAAATGGTTCAAGTTTGTAACTGTATCTATTTGTTTTTTGTTGTGAAGGCAGCTATCTCTCGTTCTTCAGCTTTGTGCACATTTCCAACCTAATGCATCATTCCATTGAAGCTTATGACCCCTTGAAACAGCTAGGTCGTGGAGATATCTTCTTTGCCCCTCTAGGTGCCTTTCTGATGTTAAAGTGGTCTAAAACTATTCAGATGAACAATTCAAGAAATGGCCCCATCTCACCCCTTCAGGTTCCAGCGCCTTTATATCAAATTAAATGCAGACCCAGTAAACATTAGAAACGTTTTTAAATGGTTTAAATGTTTACAAAACGTTTTTAAAACCTAATTAAACCCTATCTTTGGTTTTCTAAACATTTCTAAGTAAACATTTATGCTGTAATGTTTAAAAAACATTTTATAAACATTCTCTATACAAATGTTTTTACTGAAAACATTTATTAAACGTTTGTAAAATAACTCAAGAAGAACGGTTTGACTGGAATCATTTTAAATGAATTATAAAATAGCTGAAGAAATTAAAGTTTTGCTGGAAATGTTTTTCAAACATTCATCAGGAAATGTTTGATAAACAGTACACCTAAAATGTTTAAGCAAAATTGCTTGTCAAATGTTTTAAAAACATTCGATCAAAAACGTTTTTTAAACCCATATTTTTTAAACCTTCACCTTCAAACATGTCCAAACAAAGATGGCGGTGAGCAATAATATGGGATTTTAGAGGACTTTGTCAAATGTTGCCCCACATGCAGTCCCTAAAAGTAAGAATTGAATGGGGGCACAAGTTCTAAGCCACTATCTTACAATTTTAGACATAAAAATATTATTTTCAATAGTGAGCAACCATACAAAGATAATGAATTTGACCTCTGACCCCATTATTATTCAGGCATTATTCTGTTCATTTATAACGTTTTTCTAACATTTATCGTTAAACATTTAATAAACGGTTTTCATAAAACATTTTAAAAACATTTTATTACAAATGGTTTTCATACCCATCAATTTTTAACCTTTGCCAAATGTTTCTTTTCAAACATTTGTAAAACCCAAAAATGTTTACTGGGGAGGCATTTGGGTTCCCTTGTCTGAAAAGAGACATGTTTGCTTTGTTTCTTAAAAAAACTAGATTATCAAAATTCTAATATCATTTCCACTCACTCTGGCGTCCAGGTTCTACCCTTGCTTTTAACTCTAATATTCCTTTGCAGAGCATTCAGTACCCTGGTGTCAGTATGCATCTGGTCTTATATCACTCAGGCTTCTGATACAGTGGCTACTACCTTTCAACAATTCCTCCGACAATAGCCTCCTGATACTGGGCTTTGGGGCTCTTACAACTCCTTAGTACTGCTACCCTTTTTTCATCTTTAACAAATCAAATTATAGGGTTTGAACCCATCACCTGTGTCACATAAAATTTGGCAATGAATGGGGGGCAGACATATTCTGGTCACATGGTGATTCTAATTCAAAAGGGATTGCTTTTTTGTTGCCGTAAGATAAATATTTTAAAATTATCCGATTTAGAATTATGTTAGAAGGGAGAATAGCATGTCTTGAAATAAATACTGATGATACTGTGATATCAATCATCAATGTATACTTCCCAACAAAAGATAAACAAGCCGAACAGTTAACTGCAATTTCAAAATTAGAATTAGATTCAAATAATAACAGTCCAGAAGCACTCATTATAGGTGGAGATTTAAACCTGTATATAAATCCTTTATTAGACAAATATAATGGGAAAGAGACTGATTTTTCTCAAGCATGTAAAATGCTGAGAAATTTATTAAATGAATATGATTTGGTAGACATATGGCTAACAAAAAAATCCAAATACTCATCGTTATACTTGGCGCCGGAATAATCCTCTCATGCAAGCAAGACTAGATTACTGGATAATTTCAATATCATTAACCCACAATGTAACGGAATGTGAAATCAAACCATCAATCAAATCAGATCATAGTCTTATTTCCTTAACAATTCTAAGCAATCTGAATGCAAAAAAAGGACCCGGCTTGTGGAAATTTAATGCAGCACTGCTACAGAATAATGATTATGTTGAAATGCTGAGGGATAAGTTTAATTACTGGACCAATAAATACAAAGATATGTATGATAAAAATATAAAATGGGACATTATAAAATCATTAATCTGCACTGAAACAAAGAAGTTCAGTAAAAAATAGTGAAACAAAATAAAGATTTAGAAAATGAACTATATGAGCGACTACAACATCTAATGGTGAATCTCGATGAACATCAGACAGAAAGTTTACTGCTAGAATATAAAAATATTCATAACCAATTAGAAATCATAAATAGTGAAAAAGCACAAGGTGCTAAACTTAGAGCAAAAGTAGACTGGGTAGCAGACAGTGAAAGATGCACTGCCTTTTTTCTTTACTTAGAAAAACAAAATGGGAAACTAACTACCATAAGTCACCTGTTAGAGAATGGGAAGGTAATTAAGTTAAACATTGAAGTCTTAAATGTGTTAAAATGTTTCTACAGTGACCTATATTCAAGAAATAACAAACTTGACTCCAACAACTATGGGCTCTTTTTGAATAACAACATCCCAAAAATAAACTACAATAATGCCACCTTCTGCGAGGAGTCAATTTCTTATGAAGAAATAAAAAAGGCAGTTAAAAATTTAAAAGCTAATAAATCGCCAGGTACTGATGGTTTAACTGCCGAGTTTTATCAGTTTTTCTATGAAGATATTTAGGTTAACCTATATGATAGTATTAATTATTCATTTCAAAATAAAATTCTACAGAGCAAAGGAGAGGAATCCTAAAACTTATTCCAAAAAAGGATAAAGATTTAACCAACATGCGCTCCTATAGACCAATCTCCCTTTTAAATACAGACTACAAGACAATTGTACATATCCTTGCCACTAGACTTCAAAAGTATTGCCAGAAATAATTTCCACTGATCAAAATGGTTACCTCCAGGGCAGATTCATTGGGCATAATATAAGGACAATTATAGATACAACACAACACATTATTCTCAAAAAGCAACAAGCTTATCTATTATTTTTAGATTTTGAAAAAGCCTTTGATAAACTGGACCATAAATTTTTATTCAATACTCTGCATAATTTTCGTTTTAAAAATAATTTCATTCAGTGGATAAAAATTCTATATACTGATATTCAAAGTTGTATCTTAAATAACGGTTATACATCACCATATTTTCAAATTATGGCAGACATAAGACAGGGTTGTCCAATCTCAGCATTGTTATTCATAATTGCCATGGAATGTCTCTCAATATATATAAAAACAACAATAGCATTAAAGGGATCAAAATGGGATGTATAGAAAGGAAAATTACACAATTAGCTGATGACACAACCGAGTTTCTCAGAGACAAGGGTCTATACAGACTACAATATATGCCTTACTGCTGTTTTATAGTGTATCTGGCTTAAAGCTAAATAATGGTAAAACAGTTGTGTTGCCTATTGGGGAATATTGCCACAACCCACATACAAACTTATTTGGTTTACAGTGGGGAAGCAATGAAGTCTTGTCACTTGGGATATGGTTTTCTAGCAATATAAATAATCTTATTAAAAAGAATCATGATCTTAAACTTGAAAAATTCATAAATATTTTGAATCACTGGACAAAATTCAATCTAACACTTTTGGGAAAAGTAACTGTTCTAAAATCCTTGGCATTAGCAAATGTAAAATCTTTAATCAGCAGTGTTTACACTCTGGATTGGTTCATAAGAGAAATGGAACAGCCAGCTTACTTGAAATTCCTATGGGATAACAAGCCAAATAAAATCAAAACTAGTACATTATACAATACCATTGAAGATGGTGGCATAAAATTTCCTAATATTGAAAGCTATGTAATGGCACAAAATGCAGCTGGATTAAGAAGTTAGTGAGCAACAGTGTTACGAAAAGTTACTCAGAATCACTTTGCTAGGCTTTCAAATGAGATGTTCAATCTGCCAAAATTTTATAACCAAGTTTTTAACTGCTGGTTTAAGCTTAATGAAGAACCCAGCTCAACAAATAAAGTTTTGCAAGAATACATCTGTTTGAATAAATTTATTGAAATAAATAATAAAATGGTTTTAGATGATGAATTTTTAAGACCTAAAGCTTTGAAGATTGGAGATATCATCAAAAATAATGGCCAATTCCTGACTCATGGGGAGTTTCAAAGAAAATTTAACAGAAGAATAAATTAGCTAAAATTGTACTCTGTGACACTTGCCATTCCAAACAAATGGAGAGAGCTAATTAAGATGAACATCCCATTTGGGAATGTAGAAAAATGTGAAAGTCAGATAACTATGCAAACTAAAGTATCTAGCAAAAAGGGTTACTGGTTACTAGTTAAAGAAGTGGTAACAATGCCAACTTGTATTAATAGCTGGAATGCGAAGGGTGTGTTTTTAATGATGAAATATGGAAGACATTATTTTTGCTACCAAAATTCACCACTTTTAATATTAAAATTACAATGTTACAATATAAAATTCTTCACAGAATCTATGCATCGAAAAGTAAAGTATCAAAGTTTGTAACTGAAATAAGTGGCAACTGTGAATACTGTAATGTTGAAAAAAATATTTTGCATACTTTCTACGAATGTGGGGAAATAAAACCTTCTGGCAAACAATTAAAACATGGATTAATCATGTTACAAACATTAGTCTTGATTTTAAAATGGAAGATATCATATTTGGAATTCACAGAACTATCCCTTTTAACACACTAATTAACTTTTGTGTACTGATTGGCAAGTTCTTCATCCATATTTGCAATATAGAAAAGAAAAGCCCTAGTTTAATGAACTACATTGAAACTTTAAAATATCATCTCATAATAGAAAAAAAGGTATATGATAAGAAGGGGAAAAATGGTAAATTTTGTACGCTATTTGGGCAACTTTATGGAAATATTTGCACCTAGAGAGGAAAATAAACTTCTCAATTGTTTATCAGCACTTGTGAACTGTGCTTCTACTCTACCATCAGATTTAAAGTCATTGTCATTTGCTGTATTGTCCCATTATGCCATACAATGTGTATATTGTATAAAAAAAGATTTAATAAAATATAAAAAAAATTGGCCTTAAATTTCACTAGATTACATGTTAATGTCAGTATCACTAACATGATAGAATTATTAAGGGTGTGAACCCATGACCTTTTAGAACATAACTTCCCACTCAACCGAGCTTTATATGTGGGTAAACAGAGTTTTATAACTTAAACTTGTGCATATATTTAAGCAAGTATGTACCACGTGATAAGGTGTCCCCACTCCCTAAATGTGAGAAATTTAATGAGTAATAAGTAAATGTAATATGTAAATTAAATCTTTACAATAGTATGCTTTAATGTAAATTTGCTTCAGTTTGTACATAATCCATAGTTTGTTAATGCAGTAACTGTAGTAAGATAATAATAAACAAGATGCAATCGGAGAGAGCAGAACTCTCGACTGGATGTGACCTGACTGCGAGTGTTACAAAGCATTCTCACCCATTTATTGTCATTTAAATATTAATTGTGTAGGAAGACACTGACCAAAATACTTTGGCAAGAAATGCTTGTAAAAGCCATTTTTATTTACGATCTCTTCTGAGCAGTATTGCTGTATTTGTAGGTTACATTTTTAAAAAGATAATTAAAAACAGTACTCATGATATTCACATATCCCTTTGACAAATATTCTCACAAAGAAATTACAGGCGAAGTGGCGTACTTAGGAAGTAGTATATATTGCTTACATCATAACAGATTCCAATTCAGATTGGACAAAAATTCATGAGCAAGATATCCTGTAATGATATTGACTTTTGTTATGTATGTGAGAAAGAGAAGCAGATTTCTTTGTATATGATCAATTATATAAGAAAAACTCTCTCATAACTTTCATTTTCAAACAAATTACGCCAAATGTGGAAGAATCTGTCTGTACCCCTTGAAAAATCTGCCCACCAAATTTAAACTCGATTGACGTTATAGTTTTGAGTTATAAGGGCAAAATGATGCACAGACAGAAAGACAGACACACATCAGTCAAATTAATATCAGTCCCATTTATGATCTATCTTGACCAAAGACCAGTGTCATAGTTACCTTCCCACCCAATGTACCAGTCTAGTAATGACTGTGGACAGGCTTTCTACTTGAGAACTACTTTGAAGACTTCACCAAAAGTTATCAAGGTATTGCAGTAGGGTGCAGTGTGAGAAATTACAGCATACTTAGCAAAACTGAGGAGATCTGACAGTCTGACAAATTCAATAGACACCGCTATGCTACACATGACAGAAAACTGCAGAAAGATATTGCAAGTATATAAGGGTACATACTAGTGTTACAGTGTGTGTATGCACAAGAAAACACAAACACACATTGCTTAAGTAAATGATAAATGAAAACTATTCAGTACGAAGGCTACACAGATCTCACCAGTAAATTGCAAAAGACAGGCTGGCAAGATGGGACCTGAGCAAAAGACAACAAAGTATCACCAAAGAATACAGATGTCATGTAAACACTAGCCCCTCACATCAGATGGGTTAGAATTATCACTTTGATATAAAGCAGAGAAGATACCAGGATTTGGTCCCTATACGTGTACAATTTAACCTGGTTGAGATTGTTATGTATGTGAGAAAGAGAAGCAGATTTCTTTGTATATGATCAATTATATAAGAAAAACTCTCTCATAACTTTCATTTTCAAACAAATTACGCCAAATGTGGAAGAATCTCTATAAAGACCGCTTTTTGATTTGCAATACTGTGTTCCCCCTTAATTTTCACTCCCTTACAAAAACCGACCCCTTGTAAAGCACATATTCCTATTTCCAAAGGGTTGTCTTTTAAAACCAAGTTTCACTGTATATGTAAGTTTTCAATACAGCTTCTCCACAAATGATACCTTCATGATTACGTGCAAGTGTATCCCTATTTTCGTTATGTTTTTTCATAATTCTTAAAATTCTTGCAAAATAAAATATCCTTATTTATTAGAATAAGAATGTTAGCCCATCTCATTATAGACTGAGGTGATGGGAAATATCCACAAGAGGCCAATTAGTATACAATGGTTGTCTTCATCATATTTTCGATGTATCTTTTATAAACCCCTCTATACTGCAATCATTGTGGCCAGGGAGATCCTGATCTGAGCTGACAGGATTAGATTTTCCTGTGTAGTGGTTTTGCTGCTGGGGTATAGTGGAATACTGATGTGTCCTGGTGTTTCTTGGTCAGTTGCAATGTACGAGACATCTGGTCTCTGGGAAGCCTGTGTTGGTAATGAGGTAATGCCGTTGCCCGAGTGGTCTCTGTCCTGAATCCGCCCTTCTGGTTTATATATCACTTGATGTGTGAATTCAAGAAGTCAAATGTCTGAGTGACCCACTGTTTCCTCAATATCAGTTCCACTGATCCCTAACCACACCTGGTTTGAGTTAACTTGGCATACATAATTCGCTGTCACTGCACCAATCTTTAACTTGGCTCAAGCTTCTTCATCTCACAGAAGTTTCCTACAGCTTGTCCGTTAACTGCGTCTACTTGTACCTTGGGTAGATTTTTGTGAACGGATTTTCCCACAGAGGTCTGTTAAATAAGGTACCACTTTCCCACTCCCTTTGGAGTTGAAACTTTGAGTCCAGAGTTCTGTTCTCTACAGTACCATTTCTATGCCAAAGTCACTCAATTGTACACTATCACAAACATTTTAAAACACATTTGCATCTATAAAAAATTGGTCATTGAAATTTATAGTGCATATATAGAATCTGTTTCAGTGGTTGGAATATCCCAATTTATCAGTTGTGGTTTATCATGTTGTGGGCCAAAGTATAGTATTTTACTGTAGTCTCTTTGTTTCAAAAATAACCAGGGTGGTGTAATACATATTCATTTCTTTGTTTCTGGAATATCTAGAACAGTACAAATTATATATACACGTATTTATACCTTTATTTCTGTTTCTCTGAAACGTTCAGGACATCATAATTTGTATAGCTTAGGGGCAAAGAAATCCATTTGGTTGAGTGGTAATTTAGGTGTGATCAGGTGTGCTTGAGCTGTGGTATTCATGCTTCACTTGTAATTTAGAATATTTATTTATTTATTTGGTGTTTTACGTCACTTTTAAGTCAGTAGTTGAGAGTAATTAAGTCATGTTTCCACTTGTGCTTTTAAAGTGAATGTTTCTTATTTGGTTACTTGTAAACAATAGTAGTGCAAGTTTGACGTTGTGGATTCAACTAGTGGAAGTGATACAGAAAGGATGTGAATTCACCAAATTGGTTTATTAGTGAGATGTGTGAATTTCAGCGGTTGACAGTGTTATGTTATACATTCATACAAAAGAAGCTGAAAGAGGTTATTTAAGGAAGAAAAAGATTTTCCTTTCCTGACTGGTTCACAAAGAATCTGGGCTGTCACACCTTACATCTTGACATACACTTTCACAAAATATTTTTATAAGGCAATGCTGACTCTCAACGATTGCCTCAATGCTATTCAAAAGTTTATATCATCAAATAAACTAAACATACCTTATCATGATAAAACAGAATTTATTCTAATAGGCTCAAAAACAATCACAAACAACACCTCCCCCTGCTTCCAAGTGAAATTCTTGATAACCAGGTTGCAAGCTCCTTAAATATAATGAATCTGTGGGGGTGGCATGTTGGGTGCCACACTAGTCAGTGGCATTTTGTTGTGGGTATTTCTTGTTCTGGTGTCCTACATTCTGATTGGTAGACCTTAAGTTGACCCTTGGCTTCCTATGATTTCCCGCCTTGGGAAGCCATATTCACTTGTTTCAAATAAGTCAAGGAGGAAACACCTCATTTTAAAATTTTAAAGTTTCGATTTTTCGATTTTACTAATTGTTTTGAAACTCTGGTGCTTCAGCAGAACACTGAAACCTCAGAGTTTCAGTGTTTTTCAGACAAGCAGAGATCCTGATGACCTGGTGATGCGTTCTTCTGGCTGATCCGTCAATCGTGTTGAGAATTGACACTTGCGCGTTTGCTCTGGGATTAATACCTTGGAGCGTGGTTTGAGGGCTGTACCACTTTATTATTTTATGTTTGTTTGGTCATCCAAATTTCAATACTACGCGCACGTTTCAATTGTCACCAAGGTGTTAATTGTTACAGAAATATGCCAAGAAAAGTCTTCCAGTGCAAGGCGTGTGGGGATCAACATGAACGACCTATAAATTCCAAATGTCAATATGTGAAGGAAAGTGATTCCAGTGATGTAGACACTGAGAGTTCCAGTGGTGCTGGTCAAATGGACATTAATAAGCAAATTTTACAAGAACTCAAGCAGCTAAATGGCAGAATTGCGAAGGTGGAGGAGAGAGTCGATAACCAAGAGAAAGGACATGGTGTTTCACCCAAGTCGGTGAGAAGTGTCTCCACGACGGCGTCAGCAAGTTCACAAGACGACGCTGATCTAATACTTCCCTCCCTCAGCAGCCTGAAGAGCTCCAGACAGTTACAGAGTCAAGTGGACCAAAGACTACAAGAACTGCAAGCCATCAATATGCAAGGCAAGTTCAAATCTCAAAGGGGTGGGTCCAATGAAACTGTATATTGTAAAAGGGAAGTTCCATGGCCACATAATTTCATTTTGTCAGGGTCAAGCAAATCTAGAATATCTTACGACAATTTATCAATGTCTCAATGGGTATCAGGTTTCGGTGCAATAATTCGGGAAGAATCAAACATAGAAACCAAAAACCAAATGCTTGAATATCTGTCAGATTTGATGGATGATTCCCATGACTTTGGATGGCAGTCGGCCAAAGCTGCGCATGCAGTCCTTCTGTGTAAGATGGAAGACAATAAGGTCGAGTGGGGTGAAACAACCAAAATTGATCGTGTTCGCAGAGTTCACGCTCAGAGAGTTATAAATTCTAGTAACAAAAGGCTAGTAAACAAAGATAAGCCCGTACCATGTCGGTATTATCAAAAAGGCACGTGTGGCCAGAAAGGTGACCATGAAAACAATGGTCAATCATATTTACACGTTTGCTCAGTCTGTTTTTCATTAGGGAAGTCACATGCGCACCCTCAAAAAGAATGCAAAAGGTCAAAAAACGACTAGGGCACTGCTTAAATGCAGTGCAAAACAAAACCACTACTGGCAGACATAAGCAATTTAAGTCTCACATAATTGTTACTGGCAATGTAAATAATGGTCAAAGTGTAAATTGGCGTCATGACTGGTGGAGGTATAACAAAGTGTCATATGCAAATGTTGTCAAAGACACTGTAAATAATGTCAAAAGTCACCAGGTAGACAATTATCCCTGGAAACCAACTGTGGCAGTTTACAGTAGAAGTGATAAGTACGACACGAATCGTGTCTTCACAGGTGAGAGTGCACGGGTCGTACATACTGACTCCACAAAAGTGTCACATAGCAAGAAAATAAACGTTGCTGGTCAAGGTTTTAATATTAAAAGCAGGAATGTTGAGGAACAACCAAGATTGCACAAAACAAACAGTAAGGTGAGAATTAACAATGTTTTCACAGGTGACAACAAAACACATGTAATTAGTTCAAGTGTCAACATTGACAAAACAAATTGTCAGTCATTAACACCTGTGACACATAACAATCGATTCTGGCCATTGATTGATATGGACAATGACAATGAAGGAAAAGTAGTAATACACGAGTCCAAAGGTGGTGATAGAATGTCCAAAAATATGGACAGAAAACAAACATTTCTGTCAAGTAGCAGTCACATTGAGGCGAATGTCAGCTGCAACCTTCACAATGACACGGTAGGTGGCGACGGTGCACGTATCAACACAGTTACAGTAACGTCACATGACAGTGTTAATACTCACAGCCCTAACCCTAGTGCTCTTTATGATAAATATGACCTAGCTTTGAGGTTTAAGAACAAACACAAAGTTAAGATTGATAATGCTGCGAATGTGGAAATTTTCAAACAATGGGATAGTCAAACCGTAGGCAAGTTTGGATACATTCCCTTAGCCGCTCAAGTAGTTAACAGAGATGACAAGTGTAGCAAAGTTCAATCTAATTTGTTGCAAATTCATAATAAAGTCAAGAGAACGGGCACTTACAATTTCTTGGAAGCAAAAATCCAAATACCATCCCAACTTAAAGTTGAAGCTTGGAAAGATTATTTGGTAGGCTATTGGGACAAGCAATTAATTCAACTTATTAAATATGGCTTTCCTTTAAGTTTTGATAAAAACACTGAGCTTATCTCATCCAACATTAATCATAGTTCAGCAAAAGATTGCCCTGAAGATATTGCAGTATACTTGAAGGAAGAAAGAACATTTGGTGCCATATTAGGCCCCTTTACAAAACCACCAGTTGCTAATCTTCATGTATCCCCTTTTCTTACCAGGGAAAAAGCTGGAGCAAATAGTCGCCGGGTGATTGTTGACCTTAGTTACCCTCATGGGGCCTCTGTTAATGCTGGGGTTGATCCTGAGTCATACTTGGGTTCGGAATTCTTGTTAACTCTCCCATCAATTGATTACATTACAAATAAAGTGATTCAACTTGGCAAAGGATCCTTAATTTATAAAATAGACATTTCAAGAGCTTTTAGACACATCAAAATTGATCCTGCAGATTACAATTTGTTGGGTTTAAATTTCAATGCATACTATCTTGATACATGCCTGCCTTTCGGGTTCAGGCATGGTTCAGCCATGTTTCAACGCCTGAGCGACTCAATCAGGTATATTATGCTTCAGAAAGGTCATCATGTGACCAACTATATTGATGATATAATTGGACAGGCCACTAAATCCCAGGCAGAAGCTTCATTCCACACCCTTTATGACCTCCTGGGTGAATTAGGTCTGGACATTAGCAAGAAAAAAACTATTACCTCCCTCTACTAAGGCTTCTTGTTTAGGGGTCGTAATTAACACTGAGGACTTTACCATATCAGTCCCTGAAAATAAACTTACTGAGATTAAGCACATATGTCACCTTTGGTCCACTAAGCGAGTTTGTAGCAAACGCGACCTTCAGTCCTTGCTGGGTAGGTTACTCTACATAACCAAATGTGTGAAAGCATCGAGACCGTTCTTGAATCGCATGTTGGAGGTATTGCGTCGAGCAGACAAGCAAGCAAGAATTAACCTGGATGAGGCATTCTTGCATGATCTTAAGTGGTTTCAAAAATTCCTCATGACCTTCAATGGAGTGGCGTTCTTTTCTCACGACCCAGTCCATAGTCACATCGAGCTGGATGCTTCTTTGCAAGGTTTAGGGGCAATTTGTGATAATGAAGTATACTCCATACCCATACCTTTTGGGGTGGGGGGGTATCAGATTGTCCATTTAGAAATGCTAAACATTTTAGTCGCTCTGAGAGTCTGGGGCCATAAATGGACCAAGAAAAAAATAATGATACACTGTGACAATCAGGCAGTAGTCACTGTAATCACTACTGGTAAAACTAAAGATCCTTTGTTAGCAGCTATCACAAGGAACGTAGCCATGTTCACTGCAAATCTAGACATTAATTTAAAAATAGTGCACATACCTGGAAAGAAAAATATTGTGGCGGATGCACTTTCTAGAGTTCACGGTCACCCTCAGTATAAGGAACGCCTCCTAGCTCTCATACCTTATCATACATGGTTACATCCCACTCAGCAAGTCCTTGATATAGACTGGTCTATCTGATTTCAGATAACAATCCTCGAGTTCGAGTCCTCTCCAGCAATGCTGCTATTAGAATCCAAGGAGCTTTGGCTGACTCCACATCAAGGTCGTATCTTTCCATGTTTAGAGTTTTTCTGGCTTTCAGTATTTTTGCAAACTTCAATATCTTGTCTTTATCCCCCTCCAACATCCTTTGTTTTTTAGAATATTTGGCTTCCAATAAGGTCACTCATGCAGGAATTTCTAACTATATTTCTGCAGTCAAAACAAAACTGTGTATGTATGGAGTATCAGTCTTTGGCTTTTCTGACCCCAGGATCAGATTCTTCACTAAATCCTTGTCCAGGAATGCTGGCCTTCGTATCCGGTTAAAAACCATCATTGACATTCCTATGCTCTTTAGTATCATCCATATCACTGACTCTATGTACATGGGCACAGTATACAAGGCTGCCATTCTCCTTTCTTTCTTTAGTTTTTTGAGAATCTCAAATCTTGTTCCTCATACCATTTCTTCTTTCCACCCTTTGAAGCAATTGGCTAGAGGTGACGTCATTTTTGCCCCACCTGGGGCTCACATAATTCTTAAATGGTCTAAGACATTGCAGATGAACAATTCTCTAAGAATTCTCAAAATTCCACATCTGGGCTCATCCCCCATCTGTCCAGTTAGGGCCCTTAAAGACCTTCTTAAATCCTCTCCTTCAGGCTCTAACAAGCCTTTATTCCATGTGAAGTTTGGCAAAACTTGGGTTCCTTTATCAGACACAAGGCTCAGGAAACAGTTTTCCACTATATTGTCTAGACTCCAATTATCTCAGGCCAATATTACTTTCCACTCACTCCGACGTTCAGGTGCCACCTGGGCCTTCAATGCTAAAGTTCCAGTCCAGAACATCCAAAGCCATGGCACCTGGACGTCGGACTGTGTGTGGTCTTACATAACACAAGACCACCAGGCCTCAGATGCAGTGGCTCTCACTTTCCAACGTTCTCTACAACTCTAGCTACCTATACTGGGGTTTGGGGTCAGACTCCTCCCTCTTTAACCAAATACTTCACTGAAAAGTTTTTAGTACTTCCTCATAAGCTAACCTTAAATAACATAGTTTAAATGTAAAAGTAGTCATTGAGGCCACCTTAAATGGCCATAGTACTCACATAGCTCTTAATCTGCTGTAAACCTCATTGATGCCACCTTAAGCGGCCAGTCACTTTAGGGTCATCTTAAGCTCAGCAGTTAATGTATCAGGACCTTGGTACCAAAGTAAGGTCCAAAGGCTAACAGTATTAACTTAATATTATCAGTAACTTGACCTCATATTAGTTTTTTAGTTATATCACCTTAAGGGTGAATGTCACTTAGTAACCTTAAACTAACTACTTTAGGCCCAATTTCGGCCATTTACTGTTATGTAATCAAATGTGTAAAATTAAGGTCACCTTAAACTTAATCTGCTCAGGGTGACCTTAAGATTTATGTAATGAATCTAACTTAAGTGTAACCTTAAACCAAGTATTTTAGTGGCTTTTTTGGCCTTGTACTTTTATGTAACCAAATACGTAATTTTAGGGTCACCTCAAAGTTAAGCTACTCTTGGTGACCATATGTACATACCTAGTAAAAGTAATGTCTTTATGTACAGCTTTTGCTGCATATATATCATGCATTAATAATAATAAAATTATATGTCCCATATTACTTTTTCATTGGCTTCGGAAAAGGGAGCTTGGAAATTTTAAGCGGTGGAGAAAATCAGTACTGAGCCATTGGTTGCTTGCACTCAGATACACTGACCTTAGATTAGACCCTGGTTAGAACCTGGCATGGGAGGTATGCTGTTAATTTAACGGAATGGAGCATAAAGTATGAATAAGAAAGACCTATAGGCTAAGTATTGTCCAAATATAAATGTTTACACAGTTCAAATCAATTAGAGGGTTCATCTGCAAAAATCATTATCGCACTTAGGATTAGTGTTCATTTCTGTCATCGTGCTCCGTGTTTGGTATAGCGTGGAATAATGAACTCATTTTTGCCATAGTTTGCGATATTTATTTGTGAAGCATATATTCTTCATGCAACCTAAATGTAAAGTGGCAGTGGAATAGAACACACAAGCTCTCATTCTTAAGGCTCACGCTTTATCAGGTGAGGTAGAAGGGAAATTAACCACTATTAAACAAGTCGGGATTTTGTTACCTCTTTGTATTTGTCACATCTGTCACATTCTCACCTCTAAAGATGACACTCATCCCAGAATTACAACTGACTCACTGTAACCAGTACCACTCGCCCTCAACTGTACGATTGATCCAGCCAAACTAACACCAGTCCAACATGCCAATATGGTACAGAACAAGGTTTCCAGTTGATTTAAATCAAATAACCTCTCACTCAAAAGTCTCAGCGTGAATTTCAGGAAAATCCCTACCAGCCAAGCTAACAGTAGGAATGTGATTACATCCAGGTTTGATGTAATCCTGATTACATCCTGACTTTCAGTCGCAAATAAAACTAGAGGATGGTTGTAATACCTTCTTTTTTCAAGTCCGACCAAGTAGATATAAATGGAGTGAGTCTGATATTTGTTGACATAATTACTTATTTTCACACATCTTAATGCTGTTTCCTAAGTCACATATGGAAAGTTTTGCATTTGGTGGAGTGAAAAAACAGTTGGTGTAGTTTCTTTGTGTTGTATAATAAGATATTTATTAGCTGCACATTATTTGTACATACGAGGATGTTTTCTGTCATTTTCATATGATAAACATATCTGTGATCGTATTGTCATTTAAAGTTATTCTGGGTTAATCAATTTTATTTTAAAAAGAATAAAATTATACAACAGATAATTGTATTACTTCAAAAGATAAATTAATTTTATGTAATTAGATGAAAAATCCATAATTAGTTTATCATTCATCTGACAAAGGTAATCTGGAAATGTTAAATCAACTTCAGTGTGTTAATATGTTTGAATTCAGTTATGAAAAGTCTTGCCACCAGTATTTCAGTGGATCATGGTGATCATATGACTGTCACGTGAACCATTATACTTCTTTTATTATTCTAGCATCCATTTCCTTTCCAAAGGTATTCCCACGGATCTAGAAAATATACAAAAACAAAATTTTAAAAAAATCTGTTCAACATCAGAACTCTTGAACTAAACCACTTCTTTGACATAGTATTTTTTTCAGACGTCTCAATTCGACAAAGTAACCAATGAGGAACATTGCTATTATTGAGTTCACGTAACATGAGTATTACTTGGTGGAACACTACTGCAAACCTGACAAATTTGTTACCATATCTCGCCTAGATCCCATTACCTCCCACAAAGAGTGTTATGTTTTTGTGTGTGTATATTTGTCTGTTTGTCCCTGTTCACAATTACTCCAAAATTAATGAGCGGATCTTTGAGAAATATTTTACATGGGTAGGCGTTGGCCAAAGGGGAAAAGAGAGTACAAATAGACTCTAATTAAAAAAGGTTTAGGTCATATTCTGGATACAAAAAATACTGAATTTTTGTTACCGCTCCATTAGGGGAGGCCAGCCCACTATGCATGCTTTTCTAGTTGGAAATTCAAAATTGTATAAGATTTAATTAGCATATACCATTTTTTCAAATATATTTATCTGTGAAGACAAAAGTTTTTAAGTCTTGCTTTCCAGGCTAGTGTTTATAGACTGAATAAGGCAGTTCTAAGACTGTAGTCTTAATTTATTAAAACTCCTTTTAACTTTATCTGGTTTTCTGTTTGAAAGATAGCCGGGCAGATGTGGTCACAGTCTTTATATAGTGAATTTTAAGAGATGGGATAAATAAGAAAAGGTAGGCACATTTGGATACATTAAATACTTTATGGCATAAATTTGTGACTAAAGGTGGAGGAACATCGAAAGATGTTTTGTGACTGACAGGGAGGAAGTGATTTCTCTCTAAGTTCCCCTAACATTGATTAAAATTAAAAATTTTTTAATTTTACATTAAATTATCAACTGTCTCCTCCCGTCATCTTCCACCATTTCCCCTGTTTTTTTTCAGTTTTTTTATGGCGAAAGATCTCTGATATGATACATGCATTTTGAAGCTAGTGAAAAAGAAATTGAGACCTTAAAAATCAAACTGGGTAGTTGTACAATCTGAGGTTACATATATTGATAGCTGATCAACCGAATGTTTTCTTTTTCCAATGCAAACTACCATTGCCTTTGCTTTTAAAACAGAAAAATAACCCACGATCGGGTCAATATCCTTGATTCATGAGCGAAATCCCTGTTAGTGCCCATGGGCCCTAATGCCCCTGTGCAAATATTTTTTGCAAACTCTTTACTTGGCTCTCCCCTACTAGTGCTTCTGTTTCTCTGTCAGTTTGTCTGTCTATGTTTGCAATCACACAAAAACCATTGGACGCAGCGTTATAATTTTTTATGCGGTTAGTGCCTGACCAAAGGAAGAAACGATTTTGGCAAAGATTAGGATCATACTCTGGATGCAGAAAAATATCCCAAATATTCAAGATCCCAATTTTAAATAAGCATTTGGGTGAAATTACAAATTTGCGCATACTGAGCAGCCTTGATATTTGTCTGCCTTCTATAGTAATGTTTTTAACTTGTACTTCAATCATGCATTGTTGAATTTATACTGTTGGTACAGTGCTCAAAGCTGGCAATTGGGCACAGGTCTCAATGGGATTTAGGAAAAGTAGGAAACAAAATACATTAAATCTATAGGCAATCCTGTTCACAGATATAATATAATCCATTGTTGGCTGCATGTTGATTGGCTGTGCGCCAATTTATGAAGCCAATTTGGAGAAGAAGTTATGAAATTTTCTCACCCCCCCCCCCCCCAAAAAAAAAAAAAAAGACAAAAAAAACTAGAAAGATAATTACTGAAAAATTAAGCTTGCATTGACGCATGTTAAAAACCCCAAGACAAAATCCAGCCTCCTTTTCATATAAACAGCACTATAACTAAGCATTTTATATTCCAAGAGTTACTAAACCAAAAGTATTGGAAAGTACAGATTCAAAATCTATATGAGCACATTATGGGTGTTGGAAGATTACTTGTGATGGTAGAAGCAACTCAAACAGTCTCTGGAGTATTTGACTCCCAAATTTCCTCTGATACAGTTCAGTACTGTTTCACACTGGTAACAAGAGTCTTAAATTCACCACTTCATACAGACCATAATATCCTCATGTATATCAGTCCTGTTAACAGCTGAATTAAAGGGGAATCTCCTGAAGCCCAAGTGTTAACAGAACCTATATACTTGAGGGCATTTCAATATTTCTTTCGGCTAATCATTTCAAATTTGATTAAAACTGTTTATCATGATAAAATATCAGGGAAACCTCTAAATTCTATATTTTTATTAGCCAGCTTATGATTTCGTAGTTAGGTGCTCCTATTTATGAAAGAAGACATTCTTCCATTTCCACTCTATTCTGTGTACTATCTTACAATAACCTACCTCTTTTCCACATTTTCTGCGAAAGCTCCCATAAGATTCCCAGCCACAAAGTATCTGCATACAGTGACACAACTGAAACGATGGTTAAACAAGAGTATGCGGAGAGTTGGCAAAAAGTATGTACTGAAATATTTCACTTTATTAAGAAAATAAAACTATGCAACATTCATTATCTGATGGAGTTTGGCAACCTATGTTAATATTAACATACAACATACTAAATCGCTAATTTTGTTTGAACTCAGGAAAATATTTTTCTTAATTTGTGAATCGATCAATTAAACAAAATCATTTGAAACCAATATCGGTTTGGAAACCGAATCAAGCCCTCTTGTTACTGTGCCCTGTTTTATTGTTGATGCTGTGTAGAACTTGTCAGTAGAAGCTAAGTGGTTTTAATAACATTTCTGTCATTCTCCAAGTCTCAGCTATAATTGTGACTGTTGGTACAGTGCATAACTGTGTCAGTCCAACCTAGATGCTGTTCAACATTTTTGTGTCCCTCCCAAAGTATCAATTATATTATGTGCATGACCATAATGACTGCTGCCAAGTGGGTAGGTGTCAGGGTTTCCCGCCTCTTTTAGCTACCCAAGCTTTTGCTTACATGTTTTCCACATTGATGCTGCTAGTACAGGAGTCAGAAGCTATTTTTGCATTGATGCACCTGTATTGTCAGAAGCTTAATAGGAAGATCTGTTTATTCAAAGCCATGTCCCATCACACGGGGGATCAACCCCACATCTTGGACCAAGGATCTCCTTCAGGAGATTCCAAGACCAAGCAGGTAGAGACGAAACTCAAACTTACTTTAAAGAAATTAAATTTCTTAAAAGGTAAGAATCAAGACATAGAATATAAAATTAATGAACATCAGGACTCTATTATTTCTACATCCAGACTCTCACCCAGTTCGATGAAACAAACTCACAACATAATAAGAAGTGCTGGATGTTCATAAAGTCAGGTTGCATATTGATAACATAGCCTCTGTGTATGCCTTTAAAATAGTAGGATATGAGATAATTTCATGCTTTTTTAGGGCCATGTGGCTTTTAGTTGCTGTGAATTCATTGATTGCTCGACTTATTTACCTTCAGGCCAAGTTATAACCCCATTTAAGTGATCATCCAAGTCACTATGTATCTGGCAATACCTGGCCCAGAACCCAGATGCTCATCCATCCAAGTACCGACCAAAGTCAAATTCAAAGTTAGGATTTTACATCCTGCTCAGCAGCCAGGGTCATATTGGGACAGGTCCTCAGCATTGGGACTCAAACCCACAGAGGTGTCAGCCTATGATTAGATGCCAAACTTGCTAACCACTAGGCCACCTTTTCCAAGTACTAACCAAGCCCATTGCTGTTTAACTTCAGTAATCACACAGGATATAATCAAAGCTACAGTACATAGGCAGCTAAGTAACTGCTATGAAAGACATTCAATTTAAATATACTTCATATTTTTGTATGTGAATAATGTCAAAAGTGACATTCTCTCCAGACTGTTTCCAGATGGGCGTGTCGTTGTAAAATTAAGACTGTAGGACAATTTTGTATGATGGCCAAAACATGGGAAAGATTTTTCCCAAATGTTCTTGTATAATTGTCAGACAAGCAGATGTCGGCGGCTGTGACAGGCATATGCACATCTGGACGTTACATTAAGGCCATGCACAGTAGCTATAAATTTCAGATTATTTTTGGCCGCCATAATCTAGTACCAGTTTCTACTTACACATGTGGACACCATTTTGATCTTCCTGGATACTTTGATGCAAAATGGCTCACATGTTAGTCATTTATAAGTTATGTGTGAGTTCTACATTATTTCAAATTGTATGATATAAACCTAACATCTCTGGATCAAAGAAAACTTCAACTTCTTTATTAAAGCTTGTTGCACTTAACCCTTCATATACCAACAGGTACAAAACCGGCCATCACTAGTCCCCTCCATCTATGGTGGGTCAAACCTGGTGATCGATTACGACTTGGCTATATATACAAATCCATTTTTTCTTTTAGCCTGTTTTAGGTTTTACAAACTTTCCAATATGGTTCAGATTAGAATTTTGGGTTTAATATGTTTTAATAGGATGGTTTTATTTGTTCAATACACTGGTTTGACGTCTGATTTACAAGCGAAATTTTCGTTTTTAATACCATGATTTTATGCAACACTTACAATTGAGACTCTTTGTTTATTGCAGAAGTTTTTCTTGTGGGCTTTCATGTTTCATACCACAATTTAATATCATTATTTTATATGATCAATACCATGGTTTGATATCAGACTTAATAGTTAGATTTAGCATGCTTAATACCATACTTTAATGTCAGATGTACAGGTGAGATTTTCATGCTTAACACCTTGTAAGCAATGTAAGAATTGTGTTTTTTTCTATTTATTTGCTTAGTTTCAAAACAGACGTACCTGCCAGAACCTTTCTTGTATGCTGTTGCACAGTTCAGATTAGTTGTAGCCTTCCATACTACCTATAAAAAAGAGACAAAAACAGCAAACTGAAATTAAGTCTACTTAGCTGTACTTTAAGTTAAGATTACCCTATGCCTATTTGCTTTTTGGATGTATACTATGACTTGTAAATTGAAACAAGGTAGATCCAAATTTTAATAAATAATATGTATAAATGTAAAGGTCAAAAGAAAGCTTGTTTTGTACAGATCATTTTTTTATCAAATAAGGTGAGATAAAAACCAGTAATATTTAGTTTTTAGTGTGAAATCATTTGAATAAGTCTGTTAAAGTGAGAATCAAAATAGAAAAAAAAGTTAATTCACTGTGATATCCATTGTTATGTCAATATATAGTTTTAACTATGGATGGATCAGCACCAAAAATGTGTACATTTGGAGGTTATCGATGCAAAACTGTACCAATTCCGGGATCCTGTGTTTTAGTACACCCAACGAAAACATGGACGTTCCCCTTAACGACATCGCAATAAAAAGTGTCCCCAAATACACAAAATATGAGATAAGCATGCAGAATTTCTTCAGATTTCTGGTTTGTTTCCAATAGATTTTTGGTTTGTTTCCCATATTTTAAGTTTTCCTTCATTTATATGTGTTGACAAACGAAATTAGGGTTTTCAAGTATCATAATCAACATAACTGCTACTGTATGAGAGGCTGCAAAATGCACGAAAATATTGGATAAAAAATTATAATTTCTTCATATTTGGGGTTTGTTTCCAATATTTTAAGTCTTACTGGGTTTTATCTCACCTTATTTGATAAAAATGATCTGTACAAAACAAGCTTTCTTATTCTCGAGTGGCAGATGTAAAATCTCATCACAGTATTTCACTCAAATGCACTCAATAACGAGACACCGGACCTATCGACCCATCCCTAGTTTCAACTAAAAGGTTTAACCATTAGGGATTGCAGTTGCAAGTCTTAATTTTAACTATAAAGTTTAACTATTTAGGGATTGCAGTTTTAAGTCCTAATTTTAACTATAAAGTTTAGAAGTTACATGTTTTTGAAAAAAAAACTCCAAATAAGCAGGATTCATTGAGAACTCGTCCTTATATGACCTTGACCAGGTTATGAAAGCTTTAACTTGGACTTACAATGGACAAAGCACAATATCTTATCTTAGATTTCAGGATTACAGTTGCAAGTACTAATTTGGCAACAGCACCAATTTAAAGATTGGCGAGATATGAAATCACCTTCCAAAAATATAAACTCCATTTAGTTAAACCATTCACTGTTAATGGAAAATAGCTATTGGGGATAATCATTGAAGATGTGAACACATTGTCGGACAAAAATCCACTAAATTCCAGTCATTATAGAAAACATCTTTATTTAAAATGATTGTTTAAACAGTTGTAACTTTGAGAGAAAAATACCTTCCATATAAAGAATAAATCTATTAATTTCACAGTTTACAGACCTGAGTAAAGTGGCCAGTATTTGATGAATACCCAGGCTTCTTGTAGTCTTTTATCTCACTGTACCTAAAATAGATAGAAATGACTCCTCTGAATCATGTCAATGACGCCTGTCCTCGCCATCTTTGTTAGGTAAATGGTGTTGAAATAATAGTTTGGGATGAATTACTTGGATTTTACACAGACTTTCAACTAGTTCAATTAGTTCAATTAAAATAATTTCTTCTAGAATATTTTTTTTCAATTCTTCAACAGTATGACATTTAATAATTATTATCTCTCAATAGTATTATCAGGGCCACGGTGGCAGAGTGGTAACACTCTCGCCTCCCACCTCTGAGGCCAGGGTTCAGTTCCCAGCACGGCCTCAAGTGGGGAAGCTCGTAGTTGCTTGCCGTTGGTCAGCAGTTTACAGTACAGAACCTTGACCAACTGTATTATCAACACACTTTAGTCAACATAAAATTCTATTCAGATAAAAGTCATATCAAAGCCATATCTCAAAAAGAAGTGCTTATGGATAAAGGCAGCCCTGGTCAAATTAGAATTAGATGGCATGGGTATTTTATCTCAAATATGTTTGCTAAACGATCCCAAACATGTATCCTGATTGAAATAGAAGGTGAATTATAGCGTCCACCAACAGTATAACACAGTAGAATGAAAAAGAGGCATTGTAAATAACAAAATGTTGCACAGATAAAACATGGCAGGTTGGTTCCCCACTAGCTTGTCAGACAACAGTTGAATGATGTACACAAGTTTGTTATATCCTAGTAAAGAGCACTTCAAACAAATACATAGAAATTTGCAGGTTGGTATGAGGGCGTTATTAACTAATAACAGCAAACCATCCTAACATGCGCCTAAATTTTGCAAGAAATGTTTAAATGGTGATGCCCAGCAATTAATATTTTCTGCTGGTCACGAGTTATCCGGAGATGGTAATCATCAGTGACATTGCACACTTCTTTGTGAGGTGTGATGGTCAAGAACAGGTTGTTAGGTCAATATTTTGATTGAATGACTGACCATTTCAATGTGGACACAACGAGTACAACATCAGCTAGGTCATATGATTGATCAAAAGAGAGGAACTGGTGTATTAGAGTTTAAAATCTTGTATTTTTTTAAAACATTCAAAATAAGCAGATCCATTCAGAGCCTTCATTATATACCTTTAGCCACTGAACAGGTTATGAAAACTCTTTGACTTAAAATTGAAACCTAATATATAATACTTTGTTGGAGATAAAGGGATTGCAGTTCACAAGCATGGACTCTGACCAGGCAGCTTTTATCCTTAATCTAGCTTTGAAATTCTTAAATTTCCAACAAATTGCAAACTCATCGAATTTTTTAGTATTTGGCCAAGGATTAATGGCACAGCAAAATTTGAAATGGCTAGAAATAAGGTACAAGCATATAAAACAATCCATAAAGTACTCTTTGGATGTTTCTATTGGTTTACAAAGTCTCCCATTGAAAAATAGCATCATTTCATGGATAAATTGTGCCAAAGAAGGAATAAATATGTCACCGGTAGAATTTTAGATAGGAAGAAAGGTTGTGACAATTACACAGAAAACCACTGTGGTTAATTGAGGAGCTTGGTCTCAACTGAAGCCCCGTCTGTGAAAACCATTTGAGACAAAAAAACTATGATGAGCCAAAAGTCACAGATTTGAACCAGTGGCTCAGTCTGAACTGGGCTAAGTCTGAGACCTTTCATGAAATTGACCCCAGGACCCTGGACCCAACTGAGAAATTGTGATAATCAACAGAAACAAACCTTGAAGTTTCACAGATACTTCAACCCAATTTTATGGTAATCCTGTGAATTTATGCATATCGTATCACACTATCAATATTAAATAAATGTAATCTAAGAAATAGTTCGTACTTAAGATCAGAAATAAATAGTTTTTAACTTTTAAAAGCTCTTAACATATTTTAAATAGAATTGCAACAAATATAACAAGGTGTCTTTGTCGTAATGACGCCTGCTATGCCAAGAGACATTTTGTATTGTGTCGTGGAGCCTCCCTTTCGAAGTGATTTAGCATTACAAAAGTCCCAAATAAGGTAGAGGTTGACTCACCACGCATCAACGGCAGCAGCGCATGTGTTTTCAGGCTCCTCCCCACTGCAAATGGTTTGTGCCAGATTCTCTCCCCATCCTTCGTTGGGGTCATGTTTCAGAACGCCTGATTTGGCAATCTCTCCTGCCAACTTCTCAGGTGTGTTCTTGTCATTGATGTTCACCCATTTTAAGGGCTGCGCATTGTGGAGTTTGCGCATCTTGTTGTGGGCATCCAAGCAATCTTTCCTGAGAGATGCTGTTGTCAGGATATTTTAAGGTTAAGAATTGGTGATTTAGTTCGGTTGATATAAACTATTTGATCAGTGTTGAGTCTAAAACTCAAGAGACCATAAAATACTTAAGATGTCGCGTCATACTGTTTGCATAAATAGCACTGTATTCTTTGCACTTTGTTCCGAAAAAGGTAAATAAAGGGGAAATGTTATTAAAAGAAATCTCAGGGAACTGAGAAAAATACTTATCAGTTGTTAAAATCGGGAGCATAATCACTGCAAATGTAGACCCTCATTCTGTTTTCAAGCATGTTTAATAATAATAATAATAATAGAAACATTTTTTATGGCGAAAAAATTGATACAAATCCTATAATGTGCTGGAAATAAAAAAGGAGTTCAAATCCAGACAGATGTCATATTAATATATGTATATATTTGCCCTTGCTATGCATCATAATTAATCAAAAGTTTCACTTACATTAAAAAACAAAGTAAACTGATTATTCAAGTAAAAATTACTTTTTGTTATTCCTATAGTTATAATAATTTCATCAATGAAACAAGCACCTGTACTGGCTTAATATGTATGACCTAGATATTTCATTGATCGACAGAAGTACTGATTATTTATTAACGGTCTTTTTTTATGATAAATCTTACCTTCATTCACAAAACAGATGTCTAAAACACAAAACAGAGTCCAATTAGGCAATGGCTTTGCAATTCAGTTTTAAGAGAAATTACTAGTTATCTGTAAAGTTGTAAAGCACATTATGAAAATCTTGTAATCAAACAACAGAGAATCTGAAGTATTTCTCCACAGCAGTTGGCTAAATATTACTACTATATATATTTAACACAAGATAACTTTTCTTCATCACTACAACAGCTACACATGCATATATTATGCCAATTTCACGAAATTGCCCAATTTGTGAAAGAGGCAATTATCCTGGCTATTTCATGAAATGACCAATTTATTCAATTGTTACTTGCACATTTCATGAAATGAGTATGCATGAAAATTATCTGAAAATTTATCGGTATAACCTGTATTTGTACAACTAAACAATAATAAACGTGCGCTCCTGCGATTCCCTAGCTATTTTTAACTTAGGACACTGTTAAAAGAAATGCCATTTTCACAAACCAAAGGTAAAGGTGAATTTTTAAATTTTTTCCTGTATTTATTGATGCTTTATTATATTTACTATGTAATATTGGGCAAGCCATAACATAAAATAATAAGGACATAAATATGCACAAGGGAGCACACATATTTCATCATCTCACTGTGTATCTGTTGTGGCTGACATCATGAAAGTGTGACCTTGGAACAAACTAATCAAAAGCAGGTTTGTTTTGACATGTATATAATATAAGCACTTTTGGCAATTATTATTTCAAGAGTTAATAACATTTATATGTGCTTCAGTGCGCAGGTGTCCTACGCTTTAAAGAGTCTTCAAAGTTGGCAACACAGGTGTACACAGCACATATATGCAAAATCTTTAATTTGAACATTTGCGCTTAAATTAGAGTGAAAAGGCTGGAAAACACATCCACTTTCTGCAACTCTGTTCACATAAAAATGAGTCCCTCAGTAACATCCTATAGGAATTATCTAAAGACTCGCCTCTTTAATTCAAATGTCCCCACCTAGCTTTGTTCTCTCATTTACGTCCACACCTCTGGATTACTGACATAGTATGTCTTTTGAGAATGACTTTTTTATTCTTTTGCTAGTGTGACCTTTTACATTTCCCTGTGTGGAAAGATATTGCCGCCTACAAAGCAGTAAGTTAAATTAAAAAGGCAGATGATGAAATTTAAAGTTGCAAAAACATAAAGTGTTTTTTTTTTTCAAATTTCTTTGTCAGACCAAATATTGGAAGCTCGACTAACATGATCTTTTTGAATGATTTTCTAAGTCCTTCAAACCCAATACCATCTGGATTCAACCGCAGTGGTGCATTATTTAATCGTTTTTTATTTCTTATTTCTTTAATCTATCTCCAATTCTGCTTCTAAGGTACTTACCTCCTTCGCACTTGTTGCCCCCTCGGCGTTCTAGATAGGCTGAAAATATATGTTAAAGACAGATTAAATCAAGGTACATACCGTTCACTAGTTTACCCATTTATATACATAGAAACAGAAAACGGTAAAGCACCCACTTCCGTTTTACTGTTTTGAAACAGTTAAAGGGTTAGATACTTAATTCTATTTTCTGGCAAGTCAATGAGAAATGTGTAAAGCACCTTTTAACAGTTTACATTCTGTATTAAAGCATAATGAATATATGGCCTTTTACTTTTTAATGTAATACCTTTTAACTCTTTTACTATTTTTACTCCATTTTGTCTTCTGGGGGGGGGGGGGGACGGGGGGGGGGGGGGCAGCCACGTGCTGGTGAGAAGTGATACTTGTGGTTTGCTTCAAAAGCCTATGATGTCACTAATCTTAGTGATGTCACAACACATTGTGCATTATATATTCCATGGAGATTTTGTATGAATGAGGAATCTCAGTAATTATTTATGAATTTTTAGTGTAATTTTATCTTGCCATTACTGATGTAAATTGTTCATTAAAAAGATAAATTATTTTACACAAAATATGGCAGCAATTCTGCATAGTAATTATGACATACACACTTATAATAAAGGAGATACAGGACACTTTAAAAACCTTTTTATCAGTATTTATGTTCCTGAGCTCCACAAATCGGCCATTTGCCAAATCAGTCATTAGCAAATTGGCCCTTGCAAACTCACCCCCCAATTAAAAACAAAACAAATAATATTTAATGCAATAAGAATAATTTTATGGTGCTTAATCGCCATCACAGGGCAGATTCTAAAGCTAACATTTCTTTATAAATAGTACACCAGATAAGCATGTATCAAGTAAGCATCTCTTAATTCTAACATTAGATATGTTAAATAAATTTAAGTGACACAATAAGTAACAGAAGCCAGGTTGTCAGACTGTGATATTTGACCACCAAGATTACACCAGATAATCAAGGAAGAAATTGATGTTTTGATACCACAAGCCAAATTATAGTGAAAATCAATAGGAGTAAGCAATTACCAACTTTCCCACATGTGGTCTGGGGTTTGAACCACAGACCTCAGAGTTGGAAGGAGAGTGTTACCAATGCGCCACTGTGGCCCCTGAGACTTGCAGAAATGGAACAGACCTCTTAGCTCCAGTATCCACATATCGGTGATAGGATCTGTCTGGAGTTCCTCCTGACCTCTATGACCTCTATATACGTTGGGCTGACAATTCTATCTTGGGGAGTCAGGAAGCAAAGCAAACTTTTTAAAAATATCTAAATTTTCAGAATTTTGTATATTGTGTCATTTATGAAGTTTAGTTGCCTTGTAGTTTGTAAATTTTAAGCTTAATACTAAATACAATTTCTCAGTAACCACTCCAAACAATAACTTGAGGGCCATGGTGACACAGTGGTGCTCTGAAATAGAGTTCGAATCCAGGGGCTGGTTTCACAAAGGGTCTCAGACTCAGCCTGGACTTAGGCTAAGTCAGGGACTTAAATATGAGCCTTTTGCCTTTGCTAAATCCTGGACTTAAATGGATTTCACAAAGGGTAACTTAGCTAGCTAAGTCCAAGGATATCATATAACCACAGTGGTTTTCTATGTCATGTGATCCTTTATATCTGGTCAAAGTATTTTATTGGTAACATTTATCCTTTGTTTAACTCATTTTATCTTTGAAAAAATGCTGTTTTTCAATGGGAAGCCTTGTAATTACATAGATATGTCCAAAGACTAATTTAGGGAGGTGTTCTAGATATTTTTTCTGTATTTTCAAGCATTTCAAATTTTGAAGTGAGAAAAATATATGGCGGCCATATTTAAGTCTTTGTTTACAGAAGTTAAGCCCACTCTTAGGTACACTTAGCCAAAGCCTAGACTTAGCAGCTTTGTGAAACCCTCCAAATCTAAGACCACAGACTTAGCCTGATTTTAAGACAAAAGTCTTAAATTTAAATCTAAGTCTGGGCTAAGTCCTTCTGTGAAATCGACCCCTGGTCTTATCTTGTCATGTACTATGTGCTTCCAACTACCCCTCACAATATAACCAATAATGTACTTTGTGTGACGTTAAACACTAAATAAATGAATGTACAGAACACTCTTATAAATTATTCTATGAAAATACTTATTTCAAAGCTTTAGTTGTACATAAACCCTCTTGAAATTATATTGATGAATCTTAATGACTACAAAAATTTATTGTTGGTGTTAGGCCCCGGGTCTATGCACAACCATTTACCAAAGTGAATTGAATCTGTCAAGTCACTCTTGTCTGACCTTTGAAAGTCATTTGTGAGTCGTTATTGCTCAGACTTTAAGGACACTTACAGTGTACAGTCAAAAAATGACCATGTATCAATTATAACTGAAATTCACCGAGTATTTTTTATATAAGCCCTGTAAGCGCTAACCTTAAAGTTGCTATAATAGACTTATTGTACAGAGTTTAAGGTTACCATAAAGTGGAAGTATGCTCCATACTTTGTGCCATCCTCATACCAAATATTAATGAAATTCATCAAGCAGTTTTGGAGTATTTTAATTTATTTTGACAATATAAACTCTGTAAACCCATTCACATGTTTGAATTTTGCACTGTGACGTCACAATCCAGCCTACTATGGTTGCCAGGGACATGACCTTCACTTAATTAGCTGTGGGATACTTTGAAGTCCAAAACATATCATAAACAGTAAAAGGGAAAAAGGTCGTTTTCTGTTTCAAATCCAGATCCTTATACAGTTTTCCTGATTAGAATTAGTCATTAGGTAAAGGGTAAGAATACAGTATTTAAAATCACAAAACAGTAAAACAGTAAAACGGAAGTGGGTGCTTTACCGTTTTTTGTTTCTATGCATATAAATGGGTAAACTAGTGAACGGTATGTACCTTGAAGCATCACTTTCATATTTCAAAATGCAATTTTGATCTCGCTGACAATATGTTTAAATTTGTTAAGTGGTTTACTTTTCAAGATGTGTCTCAAATCCTTAGGCTCAGATATCCCGTTATAACACAAAACAACACTATATCAACCCACTCTATTAAAAATTGATGAGAGAAAAATAGCAACGTCTACAACTTTGCCATGACAATAATGGCAAGGAATTCATAAGTCTCTCTTGTATCACCAAAAAGCATTTGACATGTTGACTTGTCATACATTACATAACATTCTTGCAAATTTGATCCCACAGGTTTATCTATTAAGTTAATAAAACATTTCCTATATTTTGTATATATATATATATATATATATATATATATATATATTTTATTACTGTTTTCCACTGTAAATTGCCATAGCTGTTTTGTGAAATGTTTCAAGTGTTGAAACTGTGTCCATTTGTCTATCTCCGAGTCTGTGCATATTACTGGAAACTATACAACAGGTCGGGGTCATACTTTCACACAAGGTTGGGTTTACCTGTACCTCAGCTCTCTCTCAAGGATAAGAAGGATTGGGACTCCAGTATTTTTTTCTGTGGGGGTGGGGTGGGGGTGGGGTGGAGTTATCTGCTGCATAACTAAAAAAACCTATTGGTCACATTGGGGTCTTGTTGTCACACAAGGTGGAGTCTAGCCCTGGCTTGGCCTGCTTCAAGGATGATCAGGAGCCTTATTTGGGGGTTGTAGAATATTTTAGGGATTTTCGCCAATCTCTGATTCTGGATCCCTGTGCGATGACTTGTTGCTCTCTCAGACACTACCTGTTTTATTTCTGTGTCAATTTATGTGTGTGACAAGTTGTCAATCCATTTATATTTGGGTTTCACAGCCATATCACCACGGGCAGAGTTTGTGGTAGAGTAAAGGAATGTATATTACTATGCTAAGATTGGGTATTCTAAACATCAGGAATTTACAGCCATCAGCCAAATAAACTAGAAATAAAACTATTTAAAATTAAGCTAGATATGGACTTTTCTTTCTGCTGAGAAGTGTGTGATGTGTAAATCATATGTGTTATCAAAAGTATGATGACAGATCTATTTAGTTATAACATGATCAATAGATTTTAACTTCAAAAGCCACAGAAGCCATTGTCACCTCTCTCACACAGTTCTTTAGAAATCTTGTTGAAAAGGACAAACTGAAAGAAATAAGTTTTTCCTCCAGTAACAAATCTGAATGTAACTATTCTGACCACGCCTGCCTTTATTTCCAATAATCCAACAAAATTTTATTAATAAAAATCAATTATAAATATATATATATTCATCAATTACATACCTTCTTCATTTTCGGACCTTACAGCCAAATCTTGTTCCAGCAATTCAAGCAGCATTCGTCTCTGAAATGGAATCAGAAAGCTGTGCAAGTCATAAGTAATGGTCTTGGGCTTACATGGAGTAATGATATGTATATACAAAACGCTTATGAATGAAAGAAATACAACCTGTATAATGGGGACCAATGGTTTGTCACTCAAACAGATTTATCACTTGATATATTTTGCTTACCTATTTCTTGCACAAATAAATAATGCATTCAAGTATTTATATATTTACCGCAATACAAGTATAATGAAACAATAATATTGAATGGATAGAGGTAAAAACATATAATTAATGCAAACAAATTGTATGACTATAAGTACATTTGTTTATTTGTGTTTTAAGATTGCTTTAAACACTGTATAGTTCATATAAGTACAACTCCTTATGCCCCATTCAGACTACAGGCGGTATGTCCCACACTTTGAAGTTTTACTTGGTGGCAGAACTGCCTCCCAAGAGTTGTTGCATCATTCACACTACAGGTAGTCTAACCTGGCTTATAGGCGTTGGGTGAAACGCCCTTGTCCTACAACTACCATCCGAGGTTTGTAATGAGACCCTGTGACACACTGGTGAAATGTCCATTTACCTCCACTCATCTTATGTTGCCATGTTACACAGAGATATGACTTAGTCACAATCTTGTAGACATTGTGGACTACACCTTCAGTTACCATAGCAAGAAATTCATCTGTTCATGCCCACAGTACGAAAGGTGGCAATTTTTAACATTTTGAAACTTTCCTAGGATGCGCAAGGTAATGGACATTTCCCTACTGTGTCACCATGAATCTAGGACGATAGTTGAAGGACAGGGGCATCTTGCCCAGCGCCTATAACTGCGGGTTATACCACCTGCAGTGTGAATGGTGTATCAAGTTCAACTCCGAGGTTTGGTGGTATGGTGATAATACACTCACCTCCCGCCTATGAGATCAGGGTTCAAATTCTGGCCTGACCTCATGTTGGAACGCTGGTAGTTGCTTGCCCTTGGCCAGCCGTTTTCAGCATAAAACCCTGACCAACTTTATGTAAGTTGCTTGGTTTGGCATTTCTATTAATTACTTATCACAGTATAACCAATACAAAGGAACTGGGCGAAAAAAGTAACACAATGTAAATAAATAATACAACCAACCTCATCTGCAGTGAGTGGCACACCAAGAACAGAGTTTGTCTGCAACACAAGTGTTAACATTTACCAGAAAAGCCATAAATGAATAAGTAAATAAATAAATGGGTAAATAAATAAATAAAATATGTATTTAATGCATGTTTTCAAGGACATAGTGCTTTGTCAAGAAGTAATACTGGCAATCTACCAGTAAAAGACCAAACTGTTAGCATTTACCTCCAGCCAGGATATATTTACAGAGACTTTGGTTTCCTTGCAAAAATAACTCCAATAAGTAATGGACGGATTTTATTGAAACTTTCAAGAATTGTTGGCAATGGCACAAGAAACAAGATTTTGGTGGTGATCCAGATCTAGATGCAGAATGTTTTTGAAGGATATTTTATCATTGCAAGATGTGGCAATTATCAGGGATATGTGTATATACCTCAATAATACTTCGATAGATTGCTTGGTAAGCAAGGCTGAAAGGGGTTTTGTTTTACTAGAGACACAAGCAGTGCACTGAAGCAGACACCCACCCCAGTGCTAACGTAGCTCATTGCCACTTAACTTCAGTGAAGAGACAGATACTCATCATGCTATGCCACAATTCATGAAAGTCCGGAGACAAAAAAAAGGCCGAAAGGTGTTTCGGTCCTCTAATGCGAGCGCAAAGCCATCAGCAACATGAGTAGTGCACTCAGAAGGTAGCCCATCCCAGTACTAATGTAGCCCATCGGCGCTTAACTTTTGTAAAAGACGGTCATTGTGACCACACCACAACTTCTGTAAAAGACAGAGTGTCATTGTGGCCATGCCACAATTCATGAAAACTCCGGAGACAAAAAAAGTGATTTCTAGAAGTGCAAGCTCTAGCAAGGTTTGCGCTTAACTTGAAAAAAGTGATATCTAGAAGTACGAGGCTCGATAGAGCTTGTGCTAAAAGAGATGGTCACAACAACAATAGTACCTATAATATACCTAAGTTTGGTCAAAATCCCAGCAAAATTCTGGCCACTATGATCCATATCAGGCAAAAAGAGGGGGTGGAAACGAATTGCATGAACTTTAAAAACGTTGTTCACAACATCTTCACCAACACAAGTGTAAATTATAAATGTATTTTACTCAAATCAATACACTTTTTTAAAATTCAAAAACTCATTAAAAAAACATTAATTCTGTGTACTGCTGATGATAGTCCACCGTCTAATAGCTATCCACATTCAGTTTTGTGCTTTGAGGAACCACTCCTGGCTGTATGCGACCCTTTTCTGACCTTATTGTCTTGGTTTGTGAATTTATGATTCATAATTTAATGATTCAAAATGTTGGCAAAACTAAACATTTTGGTAAGTCTGCCTAAATGAATTGCATTCTTTGTCTTCTGATGGTAGCGATTATTCTCACCTTATAATTTCACTTTGGTTGGGTGAGGCTGCTGTTTACTCATATACACGACAAAAACTAAAACACAGCCAACCAAATTAACCTTTTGGAGAGCTGTTTAAGGGGTGATAATAGCATTTCTATATACAACTGGCGCCCAGGCAGGATTGGCTCACAGTGAGCATACATCTTACAATACATTAATTATGTATTAGTCAGCGAGATTGGATACAAACTAAATTTGTACATTGTTTTGCAGGCCTTTAAACTACTCCTTCCCCTTTGATGGGGTTTTGAGTGAACTTGTCTTTTCATATTATCAAAATTCATGTTTTGTTTGTGTTTTTTTTAAATTTTTGGCACATAACATTCCAGTAATCCAGTAAGAGTTTTTGAGTTTTGCAAACGTTTGAAAGGAAATGTTTTGGTAAAGGCTAAGAAATGATGAGTATGAACCCATTTATAATAGAATGTTTTCAAAATGTCTTATGTATACCGTTTATTAAACGTTTAATGACAAATATTAGAAAAACATGACACACAAATTAACTTTGCATTGCTTAACCAAATTAGCCTTAATTGTCAGAGGTCAAATTCAATATCTTTTTAGGTTACTCACTAATGAAAATATTTTTATTTCTAAAATTGTAAGATAGTGGATTAGTAATTGTACCCCACCCAGTTCTTACTTTTAGAGATTGGATGTGGGTCAATTTTTGATAAAGTCATCTAAAATTCCCCATGATTGCTCACCGCCATCTTTGTTTGAAGGTAAAACTTCAGTAAGCATTCTGGAAAAAGGGGTACAAAAACTGTTTGTGATAAAGTGTTTTCAAACCATTTGATATAAAACATTTCAAAAACGTTTTTAAATGATGGGTATAAAAACCACTTGATATTAAACATTTGTAAAACATCCTCAGTACAAATATTTACAAAACATTGTCAAAAAGTGTCTAAATATTTTGTATACACTGTTTATCAAACATTTCATGATGAAGGTTTAAAAATTATTTCCAGCATAATTTTCATGTCTTCTGATATTTTATAAAAGTTTTAAAACGTTTCCAGTCAAACCTAGTTTCTTGAGTTATTTTATAAATATTTTTACAAAAATGAATATTTGTATAAAGAATGTTAATAAATCTTTCGTTTAACATAACAGTGTAAACGTTTACTTGGAACCAAAAATAGGGTTTAAATAGGTTTTTAAAAAGTTTTGTAAACGTTTAAACCATTTTAAAAACATTTTTATTGTTTACTGGATAAAAGTAGAAAAAAAATCAAGGGAGCCAATCCCCCATACTCCATTTTGTTGTATGTAGCTTCATAATTTTCACATAAATTAATGATGTGATATTGTACTGTTATGAGTTATCTTTTCATCTTTTCTTAGTTGGGATTACCTCTTTCTCATATTCGTACTCATGTAGTTGCAGAATTTTTGAATGCAAAATTATCTTCTTGCTGACTTATCTCCCTGTCTTATCTAAGTATGGGGTTAGCCTAATAGTATTTACTTATCTTGCAACATTTTAATAGTACATTATAGATGCATCGCCATTTGCTATTGCCAGATAATCTTAGAGTGAATTATTTACTTGTTGTTTCACACAAAACCTTTTAGCTTACAGGTGTTGTGTATAAATTAAAATAAAAACAAAAAACCCATTTGAGTCTTCTCTGTCTTTTGTCCAGTGGAGATTATAAAATGCGAAACTTTAGTTCAAATGCTTTTTGGGTTCACCTTGATGAGTTTCACATTTGACCTTACATATTTAGTTAACTTGGGTATTACTAACTCAAGGTGGGGCAGGGTTGGAATCTCTATTCTGACCTTGTAATGTCATTTGTGACCCTCTATCTTCTGATTTTATTATTTCAGCTAATGTCTGTAGGCTTTAGTACACCAGTATGGCATATGTCTTTTCAGATCACACTCCTGGCTGGCATTTAATTAAGCTAGTTTGATCTCAGTTTCTTTTGACTTTTGGGGTGGGGAATGATTAGATACAAATTAAATTTATATACTGTGTTAACTTCACCTTTGTGCTGATTTTGGGTCATTCTCACACTGCCAATCTAGCAGTATATATTTATGTAAGGGGATAAAATAGACCCACTCCATGAATCGCCCCTCTTTTTGCTACCCCAACTAGTATATAGTTGATCAAAATGCTAAACTGTAAACTGCCAGGCATTGGTAAGCAAATACCAACTTTCCCACTGAAGGTCATGTCTGGTGTTCGTAACCTAGAGGAGGGAGACGAGTGTGTAAACCAGTAACCCACTGAGCCCCCCTTGTATTAAAGAAAGCATGTGCATTGACTAAGATTATGAAATAAACTGAGAGACCAAGGCGTAAAAGTTCATCCTCTAACATTATTTTATATTTGTTGAACATAATTACTGCAAACTTGCTGGAGAGTAGTTTATTGATAGCAAGCGAGTTTTGTAATAAACCGTTTCATTCACAACAGTTCTTTGAAATTACCATTAGCTGATGCACATATCATGTAGCAATAAAAATAATATAGGCCACATACACTTAATTGTATGAAGTAAAAATATTTGAGAATTTAAATGTTCTTTTCAAAAAAAATTCAGAAACTAACATGCACAATATGTCAAATTTTTCAAGAAAATAAAAAAAATGAAGATTAAACATAAAGTAAAAGAAAATATACCTGATTTAGGAAATTAAAATAAGTGTTACATAACTAACATAGGACTTTTATAGAACTTAATCTCCCCTTTATCTTCGGGGACTCTAAGGCACAACATCACAAAAACAGTCAACCAAATATCAGTATCCGGGGACAGAGAAACAGGTTGTTTTTTTTTAATTTCACCGTTATTATTAATCATACAAATTAAAATAGTGATTCAATTTATTATTTTAATTTTATAAAAACTTTTTATTACTTTAATAATTTTAAAACTGCCAGTTACAATAAAGAGATATCTCTGACATTGCCAGACCTGACGTATGAGAAAAATGTAAATTTTATTTATTACAGGTTTTTCACAATTTATGCAATTATTCGTACTTTATTATAGTTTCTTCCTAAATACTTTCTTTCTAAATACTTTCTTTCAAATACTTGAAATAAACATGTTTAACATAAACTTACTTGAAGTGTGACAGCAACTGCCAAGATGACACAAAACTGTAAAGTGAACATATCTGCCCCTGTAGTGTAGACAATGAGATAACTGTGAAGGTAGCTGTATCTTTACCCCAGGTCGTCTGTGGAGTGAATGGAGTTAGGCCCCAGTATATCCCATTATTTATTAGCTCTTGTTAAGATGTCAGTCAGGTTAGTAATACAATTAAGTTCACATTAAAGTCAAAAATTTTAAAATTGCTTGTAAAATACCCGTCAAAAATTTATCATTGCGTGTATTTTTATTTATCCAATTCAATCATGCTAAGCATAATATTTTTTTTTAAATATTAAATTGTAAAATTATAGATACCAAGTATTGGAAAAAAATATTTTTGCAAATTTAACAACCTCAAAAATCTGTATATTTATATGATAATTTTGTTCTCTGGCTAATACATACAATTTACATAACTTCTTTAAAAGGAATATATAAAGTTTGATTTGGTCTGTTTCACTCCGAAAATGTTCAACTAATTGTTGCCTATTTTGAGGACTGCAGCAGTACAGGTCTGACAGGTAATATTTACCCTATTAGAATGAAGTCTACCAGTTACCAATACTCATAGTTTACACAATAGCTTGAAGTTTTGTGGACAGGACATATTCCTCTAAAATGTCAGATCTTTTGTTTGAAAATTACTCTTTTACCCAAATCAAACGTGTCTATTTATAAATCAATGGATTTTAACGTAAAGGTTTTGTAGAAAATATATTATACATTATGAACAAACTGATCATCTTTGCATAGTTTCACCAGGGAGCCATGTAACTTAATCTATCATAAACTTGCTTTATCGTAATTAGTATGCATTATTTGAGTTGAATATCTTGTGATAAAACAAATATAAGCACAAATTAATTATCTACTTTACATACACAAAACCATCCAACTAATTATGTTGAGAAGTTTTGAAATAACGGAGAATATGGGTAAGAAATATCTTCAGAATTTCAAATTTAACACATTGCAATTTATTACACCTGATATGTCCAGATTTGCCAGAAGAGAATCAGTTGTGTAAAAGGCCACTCAAGTTCTACAGTAACATACTTTGCAGTACAAATAAACTGGTAAACCTTTATGGCCGGCTTGCACTTGGTGGAAGTCTTTCTAGTAATTCTATGACATACATAGCACACAAATGTAATGTTCATAAACATGAATTATTAAAGATTCCAGAAAGGTATACTAAATGACTGGTATCATATGGAACTCCAGAAAAATTAGTATCAACTGCAAGCAATATTTAAGATTTAATATGGCTGAGAGAGTCTGGGACAACAGAATCTTCAGCAGATGAAATGGAACTAATATTAGAAAATGCCTGTGCTTCAAAATACTTTATACATTGTATAGGTATTTTTGTTAAGTGTATTCATATGTTTGTGTTATCATTAGTACTGTAAGTACTTGAATATTATGGTATTGTATAGTGTTATTTGCCGATTTAATGAGGGCCGATTTGGCAAAGCGCATCTATTTGTCTTGCTTTATTTATTTATTTGTTGTTTTACGCCGCGTTCAACAGCTAGGGTCATATTGCGATGGTAGTTTGCAGGTGGAGGAAACCAGTGCATACTGCACTGTAAACCACCGGGCATCGGCAAGTAACTACCAACTTTCCAACATGAAGTGCCCGGCCAAAGATTCGAACCGGCGGCCACAGAGGTTGGAGGCAAGAACTCTAACTGCTACACCACTGAGACTCCCCCTACTATTTTTCTTGCTCCCATGCATGAAGACCTTTGGTCTTCATATTCACAGTGAGTTGGAATTTGGTCCCAAAGCTTCCTTCAAAAGCTTTTTTTCTGCAGCTATATTTATATGCTTTTGTAACGGTATTGCTTGGCTTATTTGTACTTCTTATGTGTTAATTATGTGTCAAATATGAATTGACAAAAGAACAAGTTACACATGAAATATCAGGCTACTTTAACCGTCATGAGGTCTTACAAGGGACGATAATACAGTTTTTGCTTGATATCAGCATCCCGGAATGTCACATGACAAATCAATATGCAGTTTACAAAATTACGATTTTAATATCAACATTCCTGACTGACTAGAGCTTAACTTTGTTATTTAATATCAGTGAAATAAAAATATGTAAACTCACCCTGATAGTTTCATATGAATGTGTGAAGGCATATAGCTCCAATACATTTTTATCTATTTACTTGCTCTTTGTCCAAAAAGTAAAATGTTTAACAAATAAGTACTTTAATTCAAATTAAATATATGTTTGTTGAATATTATTTTTGATATATTATTATTTGCAGTATCATATTACCTGGCGTTATTTCTAGTCAATGTATGCTACAGTTTAAACCTATATTCCCACACACTTTCAGTGTGGACCTTTCTGAATTTGAAAATGTGATATATAGTTTTGGATGTGATCACATTCATGTCATAGAACTTATCAAGAACACAACAAGTGTCTAAATGGGGCACAAAGGAATGAATTCCCTGACACCTAGATGTCAGTCCACACTTTCCCCAGGCCCCAAAGCACAGAAACAGCAACTGGAATTAAAATATTTTTATTAACATTATATTTCACTTTAAATGATAAAAGACTACTGATGATCTTTTTATCAACATAAAATTTACCTGGGCCCGTATTCACGAAAGGTCTTAGCCAGGGCTTAGGCATAAAGTTGAGACTTTTGTCTCAACTTTCTCCCCCAAAACTGCTAAGACTTTTGTCTTAGGCTTAGTGGTATTCAAAAAGAATTTAAGACCGAACTTAGGCTTAGCCAAGGGCTCAACTTTAAGACTGGTCGGTAGTGCGCTTAAATTTTGTAAAGAGGACTTAAATATGGCCGCCCTAAACTTTTCTCCACTTCAAAATTTCAAAGGGCTGTAAATAAAGTATAATTATACAAAACACCTCACTAAAGTAAACTTTGGAATTTTATATGTGGTAACAAGGTTTTCCATTTCAAAACAGTACTTTTCCTTAGATAAAATGTATTAAATGAGGGATATATGTCACCAATAGTATAGTTTGAATAGAAAAGAAAGGTCATGTGACCCAGAAAATCACTGTGTTTATTTGATAATTTTGGACTTAGCTAAGTCACCCTTTGTGAATACGGTTTTAAGACAAAACTTAGCAGAGACAAAAGTCTCAACTTTAAGACTACATTTAAGCCTAAGACCTGGCTAAGTCTAAGACCTTTCGTGAATACCGGCCCAGATTTATAAAATTCATACAGTAGACAGGGAGCACCAGTAATCTCAGTACACCCCAGAAGCCAGTTCTAACTCAGAAGCCAAAGGCACATTCACTGTCAAAGTATCAGGTCCAATATGTGAACCACTAAGACGCCAGCAAATATCCAACTACTAGTGATGATTATAAGTTCAAAAAATTAATTAACTTTAGATAGCTACTAATTCCTAAGTCTATGCAAAGAACCATGTTTAACAATTTACAAAGGCCCACTGATCTTTGAAGGCGGATGCGGCCTAGGAGCGTCATGTAATAATGAAAGCAATAATATGCAAGTGAAAATAACCTACGAAGCGCCCAGTAGTCTAGTAATGTAGGTAGCAACAAAATGTGGAGAATACAGTGAACTACAATTGATGCGGCATGTTAATATACCTCCAAATACACTTACAGTCCACCGATCCTTGAAGTCAGTTGCCTCCTTCAGAAAGAAGCTTAAAACATACCTGTTTGCAAAAGCCTACCCACCATAGCCTCCCCCGTCACATCTGTGTTTCCTTGGTACGACCTGGCTATGTCCCTTGATTAACGCTAACTGCCTTGCTTTATTTGCTTTATGTTTAGATGTGCCTTAGAGTCCATCAGTGATGGAGATTAAGCGCTATAAAAGTCCACATTAGATTAGATTAGTCTAATAGCATAGGTGACGATGAAAAGTGGAGGATACAGCAGACTATGATTAATGGGGCACGTTAATATATGTCCAAACACACTCCATGCAATGTAAGGTACAATGGTAGGTGTAATTCACCAGGCAAAATGCTTCCTTGTCATGGTGTCAGTTAAAGGGATCCACCTCCCATGCTTGAGGCCCCAGTGGTAAGATGCAGGAATTTCTTAATGGTAGTAACATGATACAAAACATAATCCCCCAAGTTTGGCATGGTAACTGTTTTAGTAGTGCCCCTATCCTGTATGGTCTTGGACCATTTCACTAACAAGACCACATTATTTTCCCCAAGAATATATCTGCCCTACATAATTGTCTGGTTATATCAAAACTACCTATGGAATAAAGCAACATAATAGACAATCTGAAGAAAGAGAAAAAAGCCAACAGGAAAAGCGGCTTAAAACAAATGGAGCATCTGAATTCATAATTAAGCGGGACAATAAATGCCCATCTAAAGTAGGCACTATTTTTTGTTGAAATGCCTATTGGTCTTCAATGCCTTGAACAATAGATGGAGATGCTTTTATCTCTAAAATATTCTGTAGAATGACATAAGAAACATATTCCTAATTTCTGTGATATAACTGATCATTGCTGAGTGTTTACATTGACTTACATATATAAATTTTAAGAAAGCCAAAAGGGTAAGCTGGGGTGGCCAGCTGAGCCTCTCCAACCTTTTTATCTAAAATCATATATCATAATTTAACAATAATAAATCAAGATGTGTGTTCATCCACACCCGAGTTTTTATCATGGCATTTGATTTTGTACATCCCTGTCAGTATAAGTCCGTCTAGACTATAAATCAGCCACATTATTGTCATGGTCCCTGTGGGAGCTGGACGAATCGGCCCTTTGCCAAATCGGCCCTCGGCAAATCGGCCCCCTAAAAACGTTGGCCTTGGACAAATCGGCCCCCTAAAAATTCGGCCCTGGACAAATCGGACCCCAGTTGAAAACTTTTGTAATTAAAACTTATTTATAGACCTGCAGAGAGCATTTGACTGGGTTGATAAAGATATTTCTTCGGGATTATTAAAACAGAAAAATAAGGGGTCCTTTTCAACAGAAATGACATGCCTTAATTAAATTAACTAAATGCATAGCCTCTGCAGATGGGATTATAACTTTTGTTATCTTTTTAGAGAAAATAAGAAACCTTTTATAGAGAAATGCATCATTTAATTGTAGTCAGGCTGGATGGGTGGATAAATATGCATGAATATGTATTGACAGTAGAGACAATAGCTTATATGTTGTTTAACTAAGTGCAATCAACACATATGAAAGATGTCAGGATACTGTACAGTGGCCTATATTTGTCAAGGCAGGAAGGAAACACCATCTTGGGGAAATTAATTTATTCTATGTTATAATCTATAGTTTATGTACATACTGAAGTTAAGGTCAACTTAACTTAAGTTACACACTGACAACAATATCTCCCAGTTGACCTTAACCTAAAGACATTACTTCCAGATAAGATGTATTACTACAGTTAACTAATAAGGTTAAAACTGATTACATGTTAAAAGAAATGTATACAATAACTGACCTTGACCTTTACAAGGTCACAATTAACTGTGATGCTAAATTACTATAACAAGCTTCTTTTTATGCTAAATGACAATACTGTACATACAATATCTAATGTTTAAATTACTGACCTTGACCTTGAGAAGGTCACAATTTAAATGTTAAAGTGAAGTACTATTACTATTTACATGTACTTTTACACCATAACACTATGAATACTGTACATAACTTTAAATTGTTGAATTAATGTTGTTTTACTTTATTTCAGGACGAGATTTGGGTCATATCTTTTCAGTTTTCGAGAACCCCAAACCTCAAGTAGAAGTAGCTAGGAGGAGAGACGCTGCTGAAATGTTGTAGCTACCATATCAGATATTCTATGGTCCTGTGTTATATAGGACCAAACTGCCTCCGAAGTCCAGGTGCCCTGACTTTGGATATGTTGCAGTGGAATGTTCGAATTAAAGGCCCAGGTGGCACCTGAACGACAGAGGGAGTGGAAAGTAATGTTTTTGTTTTCCCAACCTAGTGACAGGATTAGTCTGGTCAGGGCTTTTCTGAGTCTAGTATCAGTAAGAGGTACCCAGGTACCATAACATTTAATCTGAAACAATGGGGAGTTAGGGGAACCAGAATACAGCTTGAGCATTTGCTTTAGAGCTGATACAGGACACAAGGAAGAGGAGCCCAAGGATGGAATTTTTAGTATTCTAATTTTATTTTTAAATTGGAGAGTTTTTGTCCATTTTATAATAATGTGAGCACCAGGGGGGGCAAAAATTACATCAGCTCTGGCTAATTGCTTCATGAAATCAAAAGATGAGGTAGAATGAGGGACTAGGTTGGAAATTCGTAAGAAACTGAAAAATGAAGTGAGGATTGCAGCTTTGAACACTATGCCCATGTGAATGCGATCACATTGTGTTATCAAAGAATTAAGCATAGGAATATCAATAATAGATTTGATATTGGGATTGAATGGAGATGTACGTAATATAGATTTGGTGTAGACTTTGATTCTTGGATCCAGAAATGGGGAAATGTCTATACCAAAATGTGAGAATTTGGTTTTAATAGCAGAGAGATAGTTGATGATACCTGCATGAGAAACTTTGTTAAATGTTAGAAATTCAAGAAAAGCCAAAATTATTTGAGGGGTGAGGGAAGAAAAATTTACAGCAGCATAGCAGCAAAAAGACAGGAACATTCTAAACTTGTAGTCGTATGCTTTGGTCGTAGAAGTAGCATATGCCGAGTTCAGTCTTGCTTTTGCTTGTGATGATAGTAATCGAATCTGAGGGGAAGTACCTGAAATTAGATATCCCAATTTATTTTGAGGGCATCAATTGGGACCCGAACCCAAGTGGGGTTGTTTAATAAAGCATATAACCGTTCTCTGTATTCGTTACCCAGAAACCACCTAGAGAGATTATCTGCTATTTCATTATTTTTGCCACTAATATGAACTGTACGTAAGCAAATATCATGTTCAGCCACTTTCATTAAGATGTTACGAGCTATTGCTGCCAATAGCCTATCCCTGGTTTTTCCAGTGGTTAGCACGCTAACCACTGCTTGGTTGTCACAATGAATTCGAATATTTTTTCCCTGCCATAAAGTTGCCCAAGTTCGAATAGCCACTAAAATATTAATCATTTCAAGGTGAACTATACCCATATTTTCGAAATTCAATGGAATTTCAATTGCATAAACTTGGTTTGCACATCTGGTCCCTAGACCTTGAAGGCAGGCATCTAGTTCGATTTCATATTGGATATTTTGATGGACAAAGAAAGCTATACCATTGAACTTAGGTATAAAATTTACAAACCAATTCAAATCCCTATGAAATTCAGCCGTTAATTGGATTTTTTCTTTTCTATGACTGTTTCTTAGGACCTCTAACATTCTGTTAAGGAAGAACCTTGAGGACTTTACACATTTTGTAATATATAGTAATTTTCCCAAAAGTGATTGCAATTCCCTTTTAGTACAAACCTTTTTTGAACACCAAGTGTTACAAATATGGAGAATTTCTGTGACTTTGCCATTGGGTATAGATACAGTGAAGTTTTCAGTATCGATATCTACCCCAAGGCATGTGACTCTGGTACAGGGGGTGACAATTTTCTTTTGGCTAATATCAAAGCCTAGTTCTGTCAGGATTTTGAACAGGGTATGAAATGACTCAGAGGCTTGACTGATGACTGAGTGACCTATTATATCATCAATATAATTTGTGACTGTAAAACCTAATGAGTTCATAATGTACCTTATGGAATCGCTGATTCGCTGGAATATGGCTGAACCGTGCTTAAATCCGAACGGCAGGCACGAATCATAGAATATTTCATTGGAAAAATGCAAACCAAGAAGATTATAATCCTTAGGGTCAATTTTGACATGTCGAAATGCACGACTGAGATCAATTTTGTACAGCATTGAACCTTTACCATTTTCTTTAACTTTTTGGGTGATATTATCTATGGTGGGAAGTGTAAGAATGAAGGGGGTGTCTAGATATTTGTCAGAATTGACTCCAGCATTCACCGAGAAGCCATCAGGATAGCTAAGGTCTACTATCACTCTTCTATGGGGGGCTCCAGGCTTCTCTCGAGTCAAAAAAGGTGAAAATTGCATGTTGTCTAGAGGGCAATGCTGATAGGGGCCCATAATTGCACCAAATTGAATTTCTTCTTTAAGGTACGCTTTAACATCAGCCTCGTATTGGGTAGCCGTATTGTGATTTTTTAAGTGATGATCCAGGGGAGAGTCTTCCTTGTGGTCTAAAGGAAAACCGTAGCGTACGAGATAACATAGTTGTTTATCCCAATAGTGTTTTAAATATGCATCCCAAACTTCCGGATTGAGTTGGGATTCCACTTGAATTTGTGAATCCATGAAGTTGAAATTTTTGGAATTTTTCACCGTTTCATGAAGGATTTTAATATTACTAATACTGGGGTTTTTATTGTTTCGATCCGGAATCCGTATATCTCCCAATGGGACAAACCCGTATTTGTCCTCCATTTGTTGGTCCCAATTTTTAAACGTGGCTATGTGTTTTGCCTCACTAACACGCTGTCTATATTTTGGTTTGAACCGAAGTTCTAGGTCGTATTTATCTTCATATTCTTTTAACAGAATATCTTTAATAAACTGCTTACCTGGAATTTTTATACGACTTTGTGTACAATTTTTGGTAGCAGTTACTGCCTTGTCATAATCATCCGTGCACCGTACATTGCCATCAATTACTGAGCTGTCGGTTTCCTTACTGCGTTTTGCAGTGTTTACATGTTTCTTTGCACGACTACTATTCCTACTGTACCCAGCATGGTTTGATTCAATATTGTTAACATTACTGATTTCAGACGAATCAATGTCATTAATATTATTCAATACCTCAAACTTGTTGTGTAATTGAATATCAAACCCATCCGCGAAAGTAACAGGTTTTCTATTAACACCTTTGTTAGATGTAGCACGAGTTATGTTACTGTGTACATCTGAGTGTTTCGCCATGGACTCGGAATGGGGAAGTACTACACCTTGGGATATGGGGTTGTTGGTTCGACTAGAAGTTATATCCTTATTTTGAGAATTACCTTCTTGTTTATGAAACCTAACCAAAGTGTTATTTACTGTACTTTTACATCTCACCACATCTGCGTAGGACATGCCCACAAACCTTCTATAGTCCATTTTCCAGTTTACACTTTGACCATTTTTGAACAAACTATTTACAACCACACGTGTTTGATACTGTACTTTTACATTCTTTTGTTTTGGCACTGCAAAGCAGTGCCTTACTCGTTTTTTACATTCTTTTTACAATCTTTAAGTGAGTGGGGAAATTTTTTTCCTGACGCATAGTAAAAGCTGCAAACATGAAGATAAAGATGGTTGTTGTGCTCATGATCCACTTTATGTGAGCAGGTACCTTTTTGGAAAAATTTGCATGGTGTTGGGCTGTCTTTGCCAAAGTTTTTTCTGGTACCAGGTACATTAGAATTTTGACTTTGTACTTTGTGTGCATAGGCACGTCTGATTCTGTCAATCTTAGAGGTTTCGGACCAGTCAAGTCTGCCCTCCTCCATTTTACAGAGGAGGACAGCATGTGCTCCTTTCGCAGCATTCCAACCAAAATCATGACAGTCCTCCATAATTTCTGAGAGATATTCTAGCATATTTTGTTTAATTTTTGGATCTTTTTCATCCCTTATAATTGTTGAGAAACCTGACACCCACTGCCCTATGGACAGACTATCATAGCTCACTCTGTTTCGTGTGCTACCCCCCAAAATAAAATTTTGTGGCCAAGGAATCTCACGTTTTACATACACAGTTTCAGAACCACCTCGTTGAGACTTTGACTTGCCTTTTTCAGTGGCTGTTTGAAGATCTCGGATCCGAGCATCGACCTGGTCCTGTATATCTTTGGACGTTCTGAGGCTGTGTAGGGATGGAAGTATCAGGTCTTCTTCCTGGTCCTCTTGGGGCCTTCTGCTGGACATGCTGGATGCTGGTGATCTAACTCTGGAACTGGTACTTGGGGATCTGCTGACCTCCAACGACTGTACTTTGTCTTCCATCTGTGACATTCTACTTGTCAGATTTTTGAGTTCTTTCAAGATTAATGAATTTGTAGCTTCTTCAGGATCCATTACAGATGCTTTGGCTTCTTTACAGTTACGATTTATGGGTCTCGCATGGTTCTGTCCACACTTAGCACAATCAAATGTCTTAACCATGACTTTTGGTTTGATAATATTGATTATAGTCAATGTTATTTAAACTGAAAATATAAATAGACACCTGTGTTGAGGCTTGAGCTAAACAATTTGATGCAAACTTGCCATAAAACTCGACCATGAACGGCTATTTTTGCAAGGAAATAAGGTTAGACCGTCCCTCTCTCTTATGGCAAGTACGCATGAAGCTGTCTAGTAGACTCAACACAGTGGCATATCTCCTTCCAGGCAATTCATTTTTAGTCCAATGTAAAACACATAAGTTGAAAAATAGTTAAAATACGATGTAAATAACACTAAAACAAATTTTAAGTAAAATGGCGTGTAGCCTCTTCAAGTTCTAGTTTTAAACTGAGGTTACACAACTTTTTGCGGGAAAATTAAAATAACCAGGTCAGAGGTGACCAATGACAATTGACACAAGAACTACTGAAGCAAATTGCCACTGAATAAGGTGGCACCCAAGATGACACCTTCCCAAACAATCCCTTGTAACCTAAGAATTATTAACAGTGCAATTTCATTGTCTGCACAGCCTCTGTTGATGGGATTATAATTTTAGTGATCTTTGGTATTTGTTTAATATAGGGATAACTAGCTTAAGTGTTAAACAAACAGTATTAGACATTAAAAGATGATTGTTACCTTTGATGTACATGCAGAGGATTATATCATCTCCCTCCTTGAGGGCATCAAAGAGAACAATAGGCATTAAGTTGATATCTGAACAATTTAATACAGATAATTAATATTATTACTATTTTTAGTATTGATTTTACCATATATTATTTATAAGGGGCCGATTTGTCCATAAATTATTTTACAGGGGGGCCGATTTTGGCACATAACAACCAGGTATTTCTGGTAATGGTAGCCAGAGTACTATCTCTGGCTTTACCAGAATTTACAAGATTAACCACAATGAATCTTTACATTTTTGTCCCTTCACAAGTTCTCCCCAAATTATTAAAGCCACTACAATATTTACCTTTTCTAATTCGACTATATTTTACTGCCCATAACCAAAGGGTACTGGTGTGTGATATACCAAATTACCATAGGAGGCTCCAGGGCCAGTGAGAGAAGCATCAACATATATAACATCAAAAACTTGTCTGTGCTCATAAAATGTGACCCCATTATACTAGCTTAAAACAATCTGAATCAATTTAAGTCTTTGACAAAGTTGTGAGGACCTAGAGCATCTGGTAGTAACTAGAAATTATAAACCTTTTGGATTTGAGAAGGAAGTCCACGGTACAATAAATCATCTATATAATTCAAGGGTGCCTTATAGCCATGTAGATTCATGATATAATGCACTCTATTGCTGAATTTCTGAAAGAAATTTGAGCCTACTATAGATCCAAAAGGCAGAGTCAGATCCAAATATTAGGAATCTACATTTTTAGGGGTAAGAGGTCAATATCTTCAGTCGCAATACAAAAGTGCCTAAATGCACGACTTATATGCCTTGAATATCAAGCAGCAGGACCTAATAATCTAAGTTTTTGAACACGTTATCTGAGAGACAATGTAATGTTAATTGTGGTCCTAAGTATTCATTTTTACTAATACCACACTTCACTGAATCCTGCAATGGCCAACTGAAATCAATAATACTACACCTGGTACCAGAACCAGGCTTATCTCGAGTCATAAACTGTGAGATGTGAATATCACAAGGCTGACTGGGAAAAGGTCCCATTATAGCTCCATACTGAAGCTCCTGGGCAAGATACTTGTCAATATGCTCAGATATTTAAGAGCCGGGGTATGTTTTTTTAAAATTTCAAACAAGCTTTTGACACCACTGACTTCGACACAGTAGATTGTGGTTGCATATTGGGTACATAACTTCCTGGTTGCTATTAAACCAATTAGGGGACTAATTTGTGTTCAGCTTACTATTTGACCAGAATAAGCGACCTGCTGGGGTACATGTCTCGATGCATGACCACATCACTCTCCATCAGTTTTGTCAACCTTTTTCCAACTAGCAATCCCATACTGCTCCATTCTACATAATAGTACAGCATGGCTGGCTTTTGCCACGGCCCATGAAAAATCAGCAGCATGATCCAAAAGATGAATCACATAATCCAACATGTATTCAACAATTTCTAAATTGTTCTCATCTCTCATGGTGTGGCAATAGCCAGCCATCCAGCCTATGGCTGTCACATGATTGGAGAAAACCCTGTTTTTATTCTGCTCAGCAAATATCTATTCATGTGGCAATTTGACCCTGTTTGGAACAAATACATCAACAGATCCCCCCCCCCCCCCCTTTGTGAACATATTTTGTTTATACCTGTTTTTGAACTTTCTTGTAATTCTTTTAGTCTACGTTCCACCTCATGTTGGATCCTAGCTTCCTCCCTCAACACATGTGGGGCCAGAATATGTGTGGAACCAACATCAAGTCCCCCTGTGGGTCTGGGGGAAGTGGAATAGGCCCAACGTATCCTCCAGCATGTTGTAAGAGGCAACTAAATGGAGGCAGTATCAGTATTAATATCAGTAGGACAAAATTAGACAGATTTTTAGTTTGTTTGTTTATTTTTTTGGTTTGTTATTAATGTGATTTTATTTATGATCTGTCTGTTTTAGAGTCTGTTTTAGGGTTTGTTGTTTTATTGTATATGTATAATCTAGTCATTTGTTATGATTTTGTCACTTTTTTGTGTACAATTGATCATGTATTTTTTGTCTTTGTCCTTTATTTCTAGTCATGTGTTTTATTAATTAGATTTTTTTCTAGTCTTTCTCTTACCTATGTGCTTTATTAAATGTTGTTTGGTAAATGTATTTTTTCTTATTTTATTTTGCGTATCTAGTTCCATGTTCTATTTGTATATTTAGACATGTATATATTATACAGTTAAGGTATTTTATTGGTGCAGAAGATAAATTTTATTGGTGCAGAATGACACCGAGGTGTTCTTGCACCTTAATTTTTAACTAACTAACTAACTAAGTACCAACATCAAGATCACTCAGTTGTGTTAATATTTGTCTATTAACTTCAGCCTGCGATACAATGTCATCAACAGGACCACACTATCCCGTCCTAGGTTACTGAAGGACACAGTCCTAGGTTAACTGAAAGACACAGGCTCAAGGATGACCATTTATCAACGTCCTTGAGGTTCTTTGGGGATTGGATCCAATGTAAAAAAGGGGAGTACTATATATATTACCCTGTCTTATTGTATGTACCAGTATTTAGCTCAAAAACGTTCTGTAGTGAATAATATATTGGCGTAGCTAGACCAATTCTGTAAACTACACAGAAAAATCAATAATTCAATGCCCTTATATGCTACAAGAGCTCTGCACACAATTCCCTGGCATACACTTTTTTGTATTGTGTATTTATACTCAGCGCAATATCTCCATATACTACAGGACTCAAAGCGTATTAAACCCATCCGACTGCACAGGTACAGCCCTATCTCACACATAATTGACATTCCCCTGACTGGAAGATAGAGGCTCAAGGATGACCATTCATCAACGTCCTTGAGGTTCTTTAGTCTGCCACTGGGGATAGGACCCAATGACAGAGGACCACCATTTTAAGTGGTCATCCAAGCCACTATGTATCTGCCTGTATCTGGGTTTGAACTCTGAGTTCCTAGACAAGTGTGCACCCCCCTAAGCCACAGTGGCAGATAACATTGTCCTTATTACAAGACACACTGGTAGAGTGTCTTTTCTCTAATACATACACCTTTTGTGTATCAATGGTGTTTATATGTTTGGAATGTAAACAGAAAACTGTAAATGTCTATACCCGATGATGATGATGTGATCTAAACAATCTAGTAATAAAGTTTAAACTCGTGTGATAAACCTTTTTAGTGTTGTATTTTGCCATTTTGTATTGTGTATTTATACTCAGCTCAGTATACTACAGGACTCAAAGTGCTATTAATCCTTTTTGAGTACACACGTATAGTACATGGGCTGGTATCTACCAAAATACAGATACTATGTTTCCATGATAAGGTTTTGGAATAAAATTTGTTATCTTGATGAAAATAACCTAACAAGGAAAATATTTGAATGGAGTCTTCAAAATTTCACTCCGGATACATGGGAATTTAATTTATATACAGTGTTAGAGAATATCAATTTGACTGATCATTTTGATAAAAATAAAAAAATAGACATTTCTGAGGCTCAATATAGAATAGAAGATTTAATGAATGTAGAATGGAGTGCAAAAATTCCATCTAAACCAAAATTGCGAACTTTTTCGTTTTTTAAACATAGCATTGATGTAGAACCATACATTATTTCCAATCTATCCAAATCTAAAAGATCTCTAATAAATCAGTTAAGGATTGGAATTTTGCCTTTAGAAATTGAGTCTGGTCGATATACAAGAAAAAAGTTAAGTGAAAGATTGTGTAAACTGTGTAACTCTGATGTAGAAGATGAGGTACATTTTATATGCTTATGCCCAACTTTGAATAACATTAGATCATGTTATTTTACTAAACTAAATATTGATGTTAATGAAAGTTTTATGGAACAGTACATAAATGTTATCTGTCATTTAGATGTAAAGGTAATGAGTAATTTCATATCAGAAATGTGGTTTACAAGAAACAACATTATATTTCAAAAATAGAATGTTAAATCCACAGTTTCCAACAAATGTAAAGTTTTTCTTTTTTTTGTATTTATAGTGACTAATAAGCCCATCAGGGCTGGGTATATACTATATGTAGCTATTCAATTGTTATCATTTTTTTATGCTATTATACTTGTCACTTAAATAAATGAAATGAATAATAATAGCAAAATCTCTCAAGTGACTGATATTTCTGTAACTGAAAGACAGAGGCCCAGGGATATCTATTTATCAATGTCCCTGAGGTTCTTTAACTTGCAACTGGGCATATGACCCAAATGACAGAGGATCGCAATTTTAAGTGCTCATCCAGGCCATTATGTATCTCTTCATACATGGGTTTGAAGACACATCCGTTGTGATCCTAGGCATGTGTGTTACCCACTTGGCCACAGTGGCAGTGGGAGTTGTCTTTTATCACTGAAAATGAGAAGTTATAAAATGTTCCATAGTTCTTGTCTTCAGTGCACAAACAAGAGATTCTCTGTCATCTTTTAGGGGTGAAATAAATACGTACCCTCTCTTAATTTCAGTGAGCCATGTCTCTGGATTCTGATTTTTTGTCCTTCTCCCTTTATGGCTCTTGTGACTTATAATCTCACATTTTATAGAGATTAACAGCTATAATAGTACTCATTACATTACAAAGTGATGCATATTTCCAGCTTTTATAAGATAGGAAGGACCGACCATGTCATTGGATTTAAGATTATTAACCTTATTTATGTTCAGTTTCGCCTTACAGTCTGTCAATTGATGGGGATTAAGCGCTATAAAGGTCCACATTAGATTAGGGTAAAAGGTATCAAGAAAATGTGTCAATTAAAATTATCAGAACTCTCTTATTAAATTCTGATCTTGAAATTTGTACTATTTTTCTTCAGTTAAAGAGGAATCATATATAAGGCCAGAAGAATGATGTGTGAATTACATTTTTTATATTACGGGTGGGGAGACTTGCACTTTCACCAATTGGATATGGTCCCACAAGTCCGTCCAATATCTGGATACCCTTGTCTTATGTAGGTTATTGGTGTTACTTATTTTGGTGCAATACTGTTACAAAATCATCATATATGTGAAAACGGTCAATAAAGATGAATGTAGAATTTAAACCTCAATACATTGTTATACAAAGTTACATACAAAGTTATGCAAACAAAATTCCACAAAAGTAGATCACACTTTTGTTAACCACTAACAGTTTTTCAAGTATGTGATTTCTTGCATGGTGTGCAATTAGGACATGCACGAAAAAAACTTTAATTGGTTGACGCAATCAGCATGAAAAATAACTAGTGTCTTTTCAATTGTGTAAGATAACAACAGAGTGTAACATATTTGTGTATGTCAGAGAAGTCTTAAAATGGTTGACATGTCATGTAGAAGCCTACCAGGGTTATAATTAATAATTAAACAGGTATTTTCACAGCATCTATAACTAACACCAAATCACTGATGGCTGATAACAATTTTATCCCTTTTATTAATTTTTATTTGGACCCATTCTAGTAAGACCTGGCTGATTTTAAACTTGAGAAGCTGTTAAAGGTCATAAAAGGACATTAAAACCGACCAAATAATTATAGGTCCTAAGTAAAAAGGTCAAACAACCAATGAGATTACTCTTAGAACCAACTTCCGACTGTCACTACTCATAAAGATATGTCGTAGCTCCAATCCTTGGTTACTATGGGGAAGCCGAGAAGATTAGTCAGCTGACTAATTATTTGACTAATCATCTCATTCATGGCACAAGTCTACTCAACTCCATTAAAATGGGGACAGTTGCACATCTACGATTTGATTGTAAACCTAGATCCTGATTAGAATATATAAAACCACTCACTCCTTGGTTGAAGTTGACTATACTTTTCCAATAGCTTTCTGACTGACTTTGCCATCGGTCTCAGAAGCTGTTGGTTCCTAACAATAAATTTCTTGAATGAGTTACAAACCTTACAGGGCTGTTCAATTGTGGCAATCCTCCTCTACGATTTACTTATGATCTCAAATATTTTCCATTCTGTAATTCAATCTTTTTCATCTTTTTCATCGTAAACCATGATTGCGGCAATCGTGGGGCTCATAAACCTATCTTATCACACACCTTAGCAATAATTTAAATCAATTTAACATTTTCAAATCTTGCATTTGTAAACCTTGTCACAAATCTATCGCAAACACATCACATTCATCGCAAGTTCGTCTTTGGAGACATATGTCAATCTTAAAGTCATCTTAAAACAGCCGATCGTAAAACAGACCATCCAGCTGTAGATGCAGTAATTACCAGTTTAACAGCAGATGCAGCAATCAGCCTAACAGCAGATGCAGAAAAAAGTCCAACAGCCACTCCAAATTACCCGACAGCAACAGCGACAATCCACCACTGGAAAGCCCAAGAACAAGCTGCCCATCATCCCATCGACAATATAACCACCCAGCCCCACCTGACAGAGACCAGCACCAGCCAAGATGACAAGGCTGAGGATGAGCAGTAGATGACATGGAGAAGGTGTCTCCTTACCAGCTAGTATTCAGCTAAAAATTTCTTATGTCCTTTCACGGGCACCCTATCATCTAAAACATTTCTGTTTTTTAAATCATATAAAATGTAAACCAACCACCCCCACCCCCAAAGTTACATACAAACACACAAAAGAAGCCCCAAATATTGCCACAAGCAAATGTCACTTAAAATCCCTTAAAATCAAATCCTATAAAAAAATTTCCTAAGACAAAACAGCCTCTTCCCAATCCCTTAAAATCTATTGACCAATGAAGTGTCCAGGATTTAAACCCTTCCTCTTCTCTCTCATTCAAAAGGTTAGGCCACAAACCCGCAAAATCCCAAAGATAAAAAGTTAAAATGTTCAGGGTTCAAACCCTGTCATAGAATCTCATCTGCTGTAACTTTTGCAGGACCACACAAGCCGTAACAACACACATACTTGGCTCCTGCAGCATCATGGACTGCAGCACCTGAAACCTGCTGGCCAAAATCCTGATAGCATTCTCCACAGCCCTTCTCCCATGGCTGATCCATTAATCGTAGACCCACTCTAAAGTTCTGGGGAAGGTTCTGCTGGAGAAGGATTTCATCACTCAGGTTTTCTTTGAGGATGAAATGGGAAACTTTGGGCCCCATTTTCTGCAGTACACTCCTCCGGGGGAAAGCCAATGATGTTATCCTCCATCTTTCACCTTTGGTCGCTATACTGAAAAATTTGACCGTCAGAATTGGATCCAACAGCAGCAATTGCATATCATAAGAACTTGTAATCAGTTTCAACCATGGCTAGTAGAATCCTTAACAGCTGAAGTATTCACTCCCCGCAAGACTGGGAGATATGATAGTGATATGTTTCCTTCTCCTAAATCCCTACTTTATATCTTTCCAGTTTTCAGGGCAGGTGGGACAAGCAACATATTCGTCTCAGTGTTGCCTGATGATTGTATCACACAGCTCAGAGACTATGCAGTTGATGGTTGACTGCCTTACCCTGAATGTGTACTGGAGGGAGCCATAGCTCTCCTTGGTGCCAGATGTCTTAATGTAATGGCCAACCTCAGGCCTCTGCAGGTCAGGTGTCAGGCAGCACTCTATCTCGGTAAATATCTCTGGTGACATCCACATACAATTTCTGAGTGCAGGTTGGTATTACTGGTATAGTTCAGCAATCAGGATGTGGTATTGACCCATGTCTGTCCTCCTGTCTCCTGATTACTCAAACCACCGGTGCCCTCCTCCTTCTCCTTCTTGCCACAACTCTCTGTCTGAGCCTCATTAGCATCTCGTCCAGCTCTAAACTTTCCCTGAACAGTCTTAAAATATTACTTGTATATGTAGCAGGACATTTACTACTCGATCCATCTTGGTGAGTGTTGAAACGATCAATGAATTTGACCTGTCTAGTGATCCCTACATATAGGGATCCAGTGTGGATTATGAGGACATCGACAATATGTCATTAAACAATCTTTTCATTTCGAGTTGTTGGGATTGTATACCCAAACTTTTCCATCATATACCTGATCTTTTTTCATTTGATACCCTATGGGGGCTATTGTATTCCTATCACAAGCATAGTATATCGACCATACAAATTTTTTTGTGTATAGGTTTAGATAGCCATCCCTGTTGGGAACTTATTGCCGCCTTCGTAAACCCTAAAATCAAATTGGGAAATGAATTGCAATCCCATTGCAAACCTTTTCTGATACCACCAACTGTGCACTGAATCGAATCACAGAGAAAACAGCCAATCCATGTAAAATCTGATTTGGGAGCTAGGTTTTTGATTGGATCGCCATAATGGAAGAGCTCTATTAGGAAGCACTATGAATGCTAAGATAGGTTTTTAATATTGCTAAATACAAGATCTGATAAGGATCACCTAGAGGTTTTTTTATAATTTCAAACAGTTTGACATAATCAGACACACAATTCACTTCCAAAATTTCTGAATGTTTCCTCATCCAAAACTGCTGGTCCCCAGTCAGTCCCTACATGTTCCGATTAGGTTTACAAATTTTCCAACTGATCAAATTGACCTCCGGAATGCTCATTTTTTTCTGTTGCAAACTTACTGGGGAGGATGATTGGCATAGTGGAACTCCACTAAAACAGAAGAGTGTACAAGATGAGTCAGAGCATTAGGATAAGCCACAAATCACACATATAAGACAGTTTGTAACATAATGGAGATTTGCTGTAACTGACCTATAGATAGTCAAGTCAGAAAGGCACAAATGCAAAACTTTGACAGGAGACCAAAAATGCTGCTGTTTGGCTTCCAACTTTTACGCGTGAAAGATACCTCATACAACCTCTTCAAATTTACTCCTGACTGGATACTCTGGACATCCTAAGGTAAACTTGGCCAAAGTAAGCGAGTAAATAATAGACAACATGAGTACTCAGAGAGTGCATGACTCCACCAAGCTCCAACAACCCCAATAGTGTTTATGAATGCAATGATATGAATGCAAAGATAAAAAATCCGCCATCAGGGTCAGTATTAAAATTAAAGAATCTGTTAACTCAACCATTGTCAAAATCTCCTGAAAATGAGATCGTTTTGAGTTATTTTGCAAAAAAAAAATAGATAGAAAAACAACAGACAATCACATGCCTCCAAAAACATAACCTTGACAGAGGAAGTTATGAAATACAGGTATATGTATATGGTATGTTTCATATTATATTGTACAGCCAGTTCGGATAAGAAAGATATTGTTTAAAAGTAAAAAAGGCTTTTATTACAGAAACTATAAAAAAGAGTGTGTGAAAAAGAGTACATTTGAATATCGGTGTTGCCCATCGGGGTGGGTTATCCCGAATAAGGAAATCCTGCCTATTAGCATGTTATTTAGTGAAAGTAAGAGACAGTCCAATTCAATTATACAAATAGTTTTAAAGTAAGTACTACAAAGCTTGTGAACCGAAAGACATGTATACAACTCATAAACTCAAAGAGCATGATATGGAGAATATGACTGAAAACCCTTCAAAGTTATTCTTCCTAAAGAAATTTAAGAAAAGATTAAAAACAAAATAAGCATAACTTATAAATAAGATCAAAGAGTTATACTATGTGACCATAATAGCCATATTGGAATGAAAAACTCAGTTTTCAAAGGATCAAAAAACAGTTATGTACATAAATGTTTTTATATTTAATGCAATAGCCCTGGGAAAATTATTAACACATTTAATTGAAACCAATTGCACTTTATGTATCATTTAGCAGTCAAAGGAATATTGTAAGGGTAGATTTTTATTGTAAATCAACACCTTGTTATGCCACTGTCAACCTCTGTTATGCCCTTGTTCCACCAAAGGATTAAGCCCCGATCCTGTCGGCGACCCTTAATCGTGGGTAGTCTTGGAAAAAATGGAAAAAAAATTGACCAATGGGGTGGAAGACAGAATCGGTATGAAGGTCTGGGATTAACTACAGATCGGCCTCAGGACGCCCCAGGAGGCCCCAGACAGTCCCTAACTGGTCTGGGACTAAGAACCGACTAAGCCATTTTTGTGGTCGGTTTGAACCACGATCCTGTCGTAGACAAACCGACTGGGTCCCAGGACGCCTCAGGCCTCCTGGGACTAAGAGCCGACTAACCCAGGATTAAGTCCCGACCCCACAAGGTGTCCTGAGGCGTCCCCAGGCGTCCCCAGACCGAGATAGCCGATTTTTGTTTTGCAATGGGACTAAGGGTCGCAGGAGGCCTGGGACTAAGAATAGAGGGTCTGGGACTAAGGGTCGGCGACTAAGGGTCGCAGGCGGCCTGGGACCACATAGGACTGTGTAAATTTGATCTGAGGAGGCCTGAGGACGCCTGGGACTGGACATTTTGTTTATGGCGGGAAAAAATAATCGGTTGGGGTCGTGTGAAATATCAAACATGTTTGATTTCTCACACGGCCCCAACCGACCACAACCGACCCTTACAGAAGGTCTGGGACTAAGCAAATATTTCAAACCGACCCTCAAAAACCCTTAATCGGGAGCCTTAGTCGTGTGGTGGAACACCCACATTAGTCATTGTCAGTCACTTGTCAACCACTGTCATTTACTGCCCAAAGTTTCAGCCCAGCCAATGCGATATGAAATTCACCTCCCATAAATGGCCATGGCTGTAGTTTGTTCTATCATTTATGTGGCTCTTCTGTTTCATTTCTTCTCAGTTCTTTGTTGTTCTGTCTCTCCCTGTGGGGCCACGGTGGCAGAGTGGTAACACTCTCGCCTCCCACCTCTGAGGCGGGGGTTTGATCCCCGCATGGGCTCAAGTGGGAAAGCTGGTCGTTGCTTGCCGTTGGTCGGCAGTTTACAGTACACAACCCTAGCTACTCTATGTACTGGTTTCCTCTGCCCTTCCAACTACCCGTCGTGATATGACCTGTACAGTGTTGAAAGCGACGTAAAACCCCAAATAAATTCAAGTCTCTCTCCCTGTGTCTCTATTTAAGAAGTATGTTTGTTGTAATGTTACTATATACTTTCTGTATATTAATCTGTCTTTACTGTTTCCACAATGTCTCAAACAATTGCCATTGTCCTACCAGATTAGTTTCTCCTTAATGCAGGAGGTACATCACCTCCCTCAGTTACCGGTTGTATATGCATGCAGTGTGTACAACTCAATCCACAATGTAGGTGTATCAATGTGGCATAAAGTCTGTTATATTCAGATTCATTTTCAGAACCACTTCTCATATGTCAGATTGAGGGCAATCAGCAGGGATTAAACTTCAAAGACAGGATTTTGACCAACTAGTGTTATGGTTAATTATTTCCTTGTAGGAAAAAATTGTCCCTGTTCGGACACACTAAGGTCACTGTTCCACAATGGCGATCGTCCTCCCTGATTGCTTCATGATCATAAAAATTGTCATTCCTGTAATTTTTTACATTTCAAAGGCTCAAAAAGTATTATACATTCGAGGCTGTTTCAGACCCGCAGTTAAACGTTGTGAACTGATCAGAACTTTTTGGGGAATCAGCCAGAAGGTTCTGAGCACCAATCACAACATTGCTGGGAAAGCTAGGGTAAAAATCTACCAATCATTTGGAAACTGTAGTCCCAATCCACCCATTTTCTCAATTAGGGAGAAGCTTTATGATTGGATCGGCATAATGGAACAGCTACCTAACTTACATTCACTTATTGCTGTGTAAACGTGTATTTTCATTATTAAGTCACAACTTAACAAAATAACGAAAAACTGTGGACAGGTTTACCCTGTTTCACCCATTTCACTTTGGCGCATTAAACCAGAGATGCAGAGCGCTTCTCTATCGCCTCTTGTCACCTCTGTGATGAGTCAACACCCACGAGGGGTAAATGTTGAGGGTCTGTCTCAGTCTGACCCTGGATGTTGAACAGGACATAATTTACAATATATTTGTTCATTCACAAAGGTGTAGAAGCCCTGTTAACAGTTTAAAATGGTAGTAACTTTAAATACCATATATGGTTGCACTGTTCAAACTACATACCTCTTGTTATCATAGTTGCAAATTTTTTCTTCAGTTACATGTGTGTCACTGCTTTTCGTAAATTCTGTGTCCAAGAATAAGGGTGAGATCTAATTTGTCATTAAATACCATGCAACATTGTAAAGTGTCTTGTTTGGTTGTTTGTGTAACACAATCTTTCTGAAAAGGGATACCTGTATAAATTATAAGTAATTGGGACCTGTATTTTTAAACCATATGAACCATATTATCTCTGTGCACAGACAGTAGCCAATTATATTTATTATAAGTGAAGAAATAAACTGTGTGAAAATTATTAGAGGAGTCTTTCAAATTGCCTAAAACATCACAATGAACTACACAGAGAAGTATTTCTCCCATCCTTATTACAGACGAAATTGAATGTAGTTAATTGTTATGAGATATGCAAACCAAAAAAATCTGCTCAGATGAGATATTTTATGTGTTAATGTAAATGTATATTGTAATATGATTTTTTAAATTATTAGTACAGAGGTGTACAGAACAAACTTGCACATTGGCACATTTCCTTCCCAAATTTAGTTTTAAAAAATTGTTTGAATGTGGGTCTTTCTTTTAAGGACAGGTTTCGAAAAAATAGCTTTACACAAAAAAATCTCATTTTTGTGGAGCACAGTCATAAAATAACGTAAAAAATTGTGTCACTATTTTATTTCTGTTACATTTTCAAACGGTTTATTTTTCAGAGTTTAGTGCATATAAAATGACTGAGAGTATAAAACAGAATTTTTATTATTCTTATCGGGGTCCAGACTACGCAAGCAGATTGCCAGAGATAAAGCTTTGTACTACAGAAATCTAATTTCTGAAAATGGGCAGGACTCAAAATGTTATGACAGGTACACAATGTAGTTCACAGGATCCCTGAAAAAGTTCTTCCTTCATATGAACCCCAGAAGTCACTGGTTGATCACTTTGCCTCTTTTCATTCTCATAAGATTTCGAAGATTCGTAAAACATTCTTAAATGGCGATTCATTTGAGACTCTTTCTCCCCCTGAACCTCCTGTTTTTTGCCTTTTAAGCATGTCTCCCAGGAAGAAATACGGAACATTATCACTAAATTTCACACAAAATCTTGTATGTTAGACCCCTGGCCCACATTTCTTGAGAAGGAATGTCTAGATATTCTTCTTCAATCAATGATAAAAAAGCCAAACAGCTCCTTGTCTAAAACCTTTTTTTCCGGAGGGTTTCAAGAAGGCAGTTGTTTCCCACTAATCAAAAAGGCTCTTTTTCCACAAGATGATATGACTAATTATTGTCAGGTATATTGTGCTTTATTTCTAAAATAGTTGAAGGAGTAGGTGCTTCTAAGATAATTGATCATATAGATTCAAATGGACTAGATAATTATATTAATAATCAAGCTGCCTACACGGTTGGTCACTCAGCTGAAACAGCTGTTGTCCATAATTAATGAGATCCACATTTCTTTGTCAAAAGGGGAAGTTTTGGCACTGATTCTGGTTGATCAGTCAGTCGTGTCTAACACTATTGACCATTCTACACTCCTGAGTTGCTAACAGAGGTGGTGTGTCATTAGGGGCACTGTATTAAGATAGTTCTGATTATATGGCATTGACCATTTCCAATCTATCATGATTTGTTCAACCGTTTAAGAACTCAGACTTTTGTATGGTGTCCCTCAAGGTTCAGTCCCCCCTGGCTCTCATACTGTTCTCTTTATACACAACACCTCTCAGTATAAAGTTTCATTTGTATCCTGGTGACACTCTGCTCGTCAGACTCCTCACACATAAAAATGTGACTCAGTTATTTGAAAGACTAAACAGGTGCTTAGATGATGTAAAAATAGTTATCAGCAAATAAGTTGAAACTCAATACTGATAAACTGAGTTTATCATTTTTGGTACAAAGTAGCATTGCTCCAGTTTTCGTTGATTGCCTGTTAAACAATGGTCAGAGTTCAAAACAGCTACAATAGTCTATAAGTTCCTTGAGAGAGGTCATCCTAATTATTTCACAGCTTTTTGGAATCCCAGGCAAACTTTTACGATACTAGAAGTAGTCAGATGGAGGGTGAAGTTCTTGAGGTGCCACAGTTTTCCCAATATGTTCTTAAGTCAACTGAGCAATGTGGCTTTACTTTTGCTGATGATGTGCCCAAGGTATGGAATGAGTTGCAGATGACATCTGCGCTACCACTTCTCTTTTATCTTCACAAATGTCTACCTACCCTAGGTTTTATCATATTTTCCTATTGTCTCTGTGGTGTGGACCCCATCTGTCTGTGTAGACTTTGAATTCTTTGAACTTTTTTCATGGTTGTTACGAGTCTAGAGTCTGTTTTTGAGGGAGATAGAGTGCTATCAAGTGCTATCAAAGCCATATTAGATTAGAGGGATAGAATAGATCTTTTATACAGTAGTTTAAAATGTGCATTACAAATAACCTTATATACCTATCTATATAATCATGCACCATTTTAACAGAGGAAAACTTCCATTGTTGTAAACCATAAAATATAACTACTATCCCAGTAAGTGGTGTCTCTGTTGATTTCAGTAACAAGGATTACTCAGTTGTATTTTCAATATCCCATTGAAATCCTCTCAACAAAGTGCATAAATATGTTACGTATGTAGAAGATTTTACATTCAGACCCACATACGCACTTACGTTAGTGATACATTCACAGTTCCTCGATTACCAGAAGTTGGACAAGTGGCCCAAAGGTCCATATTAAGTTGGACAACTAATGACCCAAAGGTCAAAGGTTAACAAGCATTGCGGATATAAAATTTTTATTCTTTAATAATGTATATAAATGTTTCTACTGCATATGTACAATCCATTACAATGATTACAATTCATTACAACTTGCATCCATACAATACAGGCACAGGGTCACCTTAAACTAATGACAGTTTGAGGTGACCTTAACCAAAGGAGGTTAAAACAACCTAAAAGATTTGAAGAAAATGTATAATAGTACATAATGTAAGTGACCCTATGCCAGTAAAGGACTAATTTAAGTAAATATTTGAATTGAAGACATGGTGATTTCAAATGAAATAAAGAAATTACACCAGCCAAACCCCAATAGTAGAGGTAGTTTATGGATTGGAAAGTTTATCCCTAAACATATTGGCTACCTGCTCACCAGCATTCACACTATCAGTAATGTACCGCCAGACAGAGTCCGACGTCCAGGTGCCATGTTTTTGGATGTTTTGCAAAGCTACATTGTTGTTGAAAGCAAAGGTGGCACCTGAATGCCGGAAGGTGTGAAAGGTGTAACCAGCACCTGAAAGATTCAATCTGGACAATATTTGAGTGAAATGTCTTCTCACCCGAGTATCAGTGAGGGGTACCCATTCTTGATTGTATTTAACCTGAAACAAAGGTGCATTTGGACCCCTGGGGGTCAAAGTCAGAAGGTTGGAAACAGCACGAACTGCGCAAATAGGAGAATTGAGAATTCTGGGTACAGTAATTAATTTAATTTGGTTGTTATTTTGCATGGTTTTGGACCATTTGACAATTATTATCATTTTACCTGGTTTGAATATAACATCAGCTCTTGCTAGGTGTTTCAAAGGTGAGAAGGTAGCAACACTATGTGGCACTAGATTTGACATACGTAAAAACGATAAGAAACTAAGCAAATAAAGGGCTTTATAAATCTGACCCATATACATGTAATCACATTCTTCAGAAATTTTTACAAGCAGTGGTATATCAATTATCTTGTGCAATTTTACTGTGAGGGGGGCATGCAACTGTATGGCTCTTTGATATAATTTTAATCTGGGATCAGTAAAGCAAGTTACATCCAGACCAAAAATCAAAAATTGCGACCTTATAGCTGACAAATAGTTTGCCATTTGAGTATGCTTAACTCCATTGAACTGTAGGCATTCAAGGAAACATAACAGACTGAACACATTCACCTGGAATAAGTCCCAGTGCATGAAGGCCACAAAGGCCAAGAAGGTCTTGAACATTGTCCCATAAGCCTTCTTGGTAGATTGTGAAAAGGCCTGTGCCAGTCTGGATGTTGCCAATACAGTCAAATGTCGCTCAAGTGGTAGACATTCTGTAAATATTGAACAAGCAACACAACATAAAACAAAAAGTTTCTAAATAGATTCATCAGTGCACAATAAAGTGTCATCAAGAGGAATCCATGTTACTGGTCCAACCAGGTCCTGCAATTTCTGAAAATTATGGGGGGTTATATTCCACCTTGACAAAAGATCAGCTACAGGGTTCATCTTCCCTGCCACATGTACAACTTTCAAGTCAACATTAAAGGCACTGGCCCACATGAAAATATTTCTGGCATACTTGGCTAAAGTTTGATCACGGGCCCTTCCATTATTTAGCACCGATACTACAGCCAAATTATCACATTTGATGAGTATTCTCTGACATGACCATGACCTATGCCAAACTTTGAGAGCTACTAATATATTTATCATTTCAAGTTGGGCAATATTGTCATCTTTCCAGGTGGAGGGTAGGGTCATGGCATATACTTGTGAGTCATATATGGCCCCCAATCCAGTGGGACAGGCGTCTAAGTACACAGTTTTACTGGGGTTATAGTGAAAGAAGGTTACACCATTAAATATGGGCAAAAAAGTATTAAACCATTTTAAATCTTTTCTGAAATCATCGTCAATTTGAATTTTCTTAGTGCTATAGTTTGTTCTTAACAGTTGCAACATTCTATTTAAGAAAACCCTAGCGTACTTGATGCATTTGGCCACATACAGCAATGACCCCAGCAGGGATTGTAGTTCTTTTTTGGTACAAGTACTTTTAACAGCCCAGCTGTGACACAATTGCTTTATGTACTGGAGTTTATCTGGTGGAATATATATGGTACATTGGACTGTGTCCACCAGTATGCCCAGACAAACCACTTGAGTACTGGGAGGAACTAATTTTTTGTTACTGACTGTCAGTCCTAGTTCAGCTAGTAATTCTTGTCATCTGACGTAGGTTTCATTGATTTTGGATGGTAAGGAAATACACAGAAAATCATCAATATAATTCCACACTTGGTGGCCTTCTTTTTTCATAATAAACCTAACACTATCGGAAATTCTCTGGAAGATGGAAGACCCATGTTTAAATCCGAAGGGAAGCAAAAAATCGAGAAAGTAGCTGCCCCAGTGGAGGCCTAGGAGATCCAGATCCCTTGGATCTATTGGAACATGGCGAAAAGCCCGACTGATATCGACTTTGAAAATTTTACAACCTCTACCTAGGTGAAGTACTTGATCAGTAATATTATCTATGGAAGGATATGTGAGAACGAAATCTGTATCTAAGTACTTATCAGGAGTAACACAGAATTAACAGAGTTACCTAATGGCCAGCTGAGATCTATTATTACTCTCCTTTTATCCGAACTGGATTTGTCCCGAGTCATAAAGGGGCGGGTATGTAAATTCTGAATAGGGGGTTCAGGAAATGGACCCAACATGGCTCCATGGCGAATTTCCTCCTCCAAATAAAAATCTACATGACTAGGATACTGTGTGGCACTCTTATGATTAATTTTTTCACTCACAATGTGAGTTTTTCTGTCAAAATCGAGAGGGAACCCATATTTTATTAACAATGGTAATTCCCAGTCCCAATATTCGGTTAAGTACTGGGACCATTTTTTGTAATTTAATTTTGAGTGAACAGGGACTTGCAGGCCCCTATAATTGGGTGTATCTGTTTTCTTTAACCTCTCATGTAATGACAATATGTCCGTGCATACAGTATTACTGTTGCTATCATGTATACGGCTTTGTAACCCATAAATAAGAATAAAGCCAAAGAGAGGTTGGTTTTGACTCAGGAATTTTTTGTTTGCAGTACTTTCCTTTGCCACGCGTATTTTTTCACCTTTAAGTGCTGTGTTGATTTCCAAGGCGTATTTATCACCCTCATCCGTATCCCCAACCCCCACCACAGTATTTGTTTTTGAAGTGAATGCTCGATTGTGGGATGTGTTTGCTGGTTGTGGGTGAACGCGACAGTAAATTTTTTCATTTACAAGGTCGTCAGGTGGACGTGGTTAACAGTTGACAGTGTTAACATTAAGAATTTTCTTACCTTCCTGTTTTCCCTGCTTATACCTTTCAATCTTGGCAGTACCAGTCGACTGACAATCAGTATTACAAGCATCGTCTACAACAGTACTAATAACTTCATTATTGTCAACACTATCATTATTTACAGTTTGTAGCACTGCAAGACGATTAACATGACATGTGTTTGCAATACTATCAGTACATTTTTCAATATTTTTACTGTATCCCACTTTTTGACGCTTGACCATTGTGTCTTTGTATTTACTGACACATGTGCGGACAACATCGTAACTACCAGATTGCTGGTTATTTTTGCCAAGGCCAATTTTGGCCTTCACAGAATCAGTGTTCACACAACTTGTAACAGTATGTAATACAGGTTTCTTTTTTACTACATCCGAAAACAAAATGTTAGGTTTTGTGTATCTATACATTGCAAGCATTTTTCTCACTTGCTGAACATCAAATAGCTGTGCATCAACATAATTTGAATTGTACACATATCTACTACTATATACAGAGTTGAACCCACGACTCTCAGCCACTGCATTCCTGCAGTGGCCCCTTAGTTTTTTTAATTACTTTTTTGGCTACAATTTTTTGTCGTATGCAATCCATCACAAGTCTCACAGACGTGTCTGTAAAATTGACCCGCTGACCTGTGATGTGAGGGGTATCTGCATGTACCTTCCTGAAAGTACTTGCAATTTAAACCACTTTTTGACTGTATATTTTTTTATTTTTTGGTGAATGAATGAGTGGCAGAGGTACCAGTAGCAGTGACATGTCTTTGGGCATGTGCCCTACGAATTCAATCGATTTTCTCAGTTTCATTCCATGAAATTCTATCAGCTTCCATGTTTGTTAAGAGTATGGCATGGCATGCCTTGGCGGAATCCCACGAAAAATCCGAAGCATCTTCCATTATGTTTCCCAAATAATCTAACATGGAAGCTTTGTTGTTTTCAGATTTTTCCTCCTGAATACACCGGACGAAACCGGAAACCCATTGGGTAATGGAGAGATCATCATATGTGGGTCTGGTTTTGTGAGTGCCCGTTAAAATGAAATTTTGGGGCCAATCTACTGATTTCTTAATCGTTGTTTCCCCAGGGCCACCCCTCTGGGATTTAACCCTACCTCTAGTTGCAGCCTCATTGAGGTTCTTAAGATCTGCCAAATGTTTTTCAACCTCACTTTGCAGTGACTCGTTACTCCTCAAGTATTCCATTGAGGGGACCACACTTTCAGCTGAATTACTTGCCGTATCGCAGCCGTGTGATACTGTAGCATAATTGGAACTTTTGTGGGAACTAGAGTGATGCAAGCTTGCCTGTGAGCTACCCTGTTCCAGTGCCGCCTCGGTGGGCTGTACCCGCTTGTCCATTGAATCCATTTTATCACCTAATACCCCTAATTGACGTAATATCTGGTCAGAAACCGTAATTTCACTTGATGGGGAAGGGGGTACAGCCACTTCATCAGCACTAGAAAAGGACTCACCTGCTATGTCCCGTTGACATTTCTTGGCCACTGGTCGAGCGTGTTCCCCTGTGCATTTTGAACAGTAGAAGACCTTTGGCATGCTGAAGCATTCAACTGAGCAAATAACAATTAAAATAAATGTAAAATAAAATATAAAAAGTGTAAACTAAAATATAAAAACAAAGCTCAGTTGAAAAACATGTATTATCTTTGAAATTCAAACGAGTGTGGCGCCAATATTACACAAAGGCTGACTTTTATAGTTGGAACCACTAACCATGACGATCCACAATGCATTGCAGTAGTCTGGTAACAGAACTGAGAGTTATGACCACTATAAGGTCATATCCCCAATAAAATGTTTGGTGTTTCTAATAAAAAATTCCAGGAGACTGAATCGAATGTCTTGTCAATATCTATTAACATTCAAAGTAATGGTATAGTTTTTGTTTCACTGTAGTGTAATAAGTCATATGTAAGTTGAATGTTTTGACTAATATATTACCTACCTTCCAAAACAGTCTATGTTTGTGTTCTGAGGTAGTTTAGCACTGATTTCAGATCATGTACAATAACACCCGACAGGAGCTTATATGGAACAAACAGCTGGGATATCAGGCGCCAATTCTATAAAGAACTGTCGTGATTTATTTCCTGTAGGAATACATGATATGGTATATTGTTGTAATGAAAGAGAAAGTTAACATGCATTGAAGGATTTGTTAAATGTTCTCATAGAAAGGTGTAAAGCTTTAGCCAGAATTTTTTTTTTTTAAAATACAGCTCAAAATCCGTCCAACGCAAGAACTTTTCCTTCTAATCAATTTGCTTGATCTGTCTATAGTTTATTGTGCATCTATTCTTCAATAAGAAATCCTAAATCAGAAGTCGAATTTGCAATTCTGGTTTTACTGAAGAGGCTCTGATACTGGTTTTACTGAAGAGTCTGCCCTCAACTGAACAGGTCATTTCAAGGTCAGTCATAAAACTAAGGTTTTCCCAGCCAAAATTAACAGAAAGATTCTTGGATGCAAGAATTCATCAATGGAATGTGTGTATCAAATAATTCTTATTCATGCGCTTGAGGAAATTTATGCTTATTCAGTCTTCTGTCATGATGAGCTATCGCCGTTTCCATTGAAACATTATGTTTATTATTACCTCTGCCAAGATGGTATTAATTTCATGATTGATTGCTTGTTTGCCAGAAGGATGACATAAATACTACTGGTCAGATCGTCATGAAAATAATCAGATGGTCTTGGTCCAACTTACACCCCATTAAATTTTAAGAGTGATCCATATCGGGCTTTTCCTATTTTCTTACTATTGAGTCATTTGTTTAAAAATATGACTTGGCAGGGCCATGCTCTCTCTGAGTGTTTTTACATGTCGTCTGTCTTATATAATCATCATGTCTCTATACAAACATACACGTCCAAAAGGTGTGAAAGGGTTGTTAGAGTAATTGAACTGTTAATGTCTCAGTACAAACTTGTTTCAGGGACACATTAGTATGTAGAGGTCACATTCAGATATATCATGACTATGACATATGTAAGGTAATTGATTTATTTTAATAACATAAACTTAAACATTCTACCTTAACAGTTCACACTACCTACGTCTGTCAAAAGAAAGATTAGTCAAGGAGTTATGAACACACATAACGACAGCAAAAGCCAAAAGACCTCACAGAAAGCTAACCAAATTAAAGCCCAAAGTCGAGGGGTCAAAAAGCATTTAAGAACCTTCATTCAACTGTCAAGTGTGATGCTAAAGTAAACAAACTAATGCTATATGGCAAGTGCATTGAAATGTACACTTGCCTCAGATAACTTAACAATTGCTATGTACAGAGGGGCTTATGCAGGAATCTGCTGTTGAAAATTTAAATAAAGTTTGTGTACTTTAAAACAGTAAAAAAACTGCATCAAGTTATATAATACCTTGAAGACTTGTGCCCTTTTAGTCTGGAAGGGAGAGTTTATCAGTGGTGTCAAAAGGTGATATGTTATATCCCAGTAAGCTGTGGTTTTTGTTGATATTTGTGTATTAACACTCCACATGTATGATCTTTGTAATTTGAGGAGATTTTAGTACCGGGACGAAAACTTTCCCCTTTGAAACACAAATGTCTTCAGTTTAACAGTGCCCACAAATTAATACCCAAAACTGCAGTGTCTGAGGGACTACAAAACCCTCACCTAGAACCAAATTCGGGAACTAAAATATTCCTTAAAAAATCATTGAGTCCAATTTGGATCCAGACTATATTTGAGTAGGACTAAGCTATTGGCAGACTCCCATAACCTGTGAAATAGGACAGAAGTTTTACAAAAATAACTTTTACAAATAAACAACAACAACAACAAACAAACAATCTATAGCCTCAGTCCTGATCTGGATCATCTTTAAAGAGGGATAAACCATTAGTAGATCCCACCTTGCACATGAAAAAAAGAAACCAACAAACGAAGGTGCTTACAGTTAGACATTTGTATTCTTACTATCAAACCCCAAAAGACAGATTCATTCTGGTAATTGGACTATGCCTTTTTGGAATTTGGCACCTTTCAGTAGTGAGATTTTGGGCAGCACGCCTGTCGGGCCTCTCCCCAGGGAAGTGTACTCGCACCATAAGGTGTTTCTGTGTTCGCTTGAGGTCTTGTCACCATGGAGATGTGACATACTAACATCGGATTGGGTGCCTTGGTCCCCCTTCCCGCTTCTGTAGAGAAACACTTCAGTTTAAAATTTGTAGCCAGCAAGTGGACACGAACTGTTAATTTGTGAAACTGATCTTACTTACTGATTTGTCCATGTTGCTTGGCCAGGATTTATTTTATGTGTTTTTAGTTTGATTTTAAAGAGGACGATTTTTTAGTCTATACATATTATACAAACTGTACTTTCACATGCTGTGATTGCTATATGAACTGGTCTTAGCATCATCTGGATGACTCTTGTTTCTGATCTGCGTGCTTGACAACCTTATGCTTGATTTGGGCTCTGGCCTATGCTAAGAGGGACGGTCTAACCTATGCTTCACTATAACCATCATTCATGCGTCATTGATCAAATTAGGCTCGAGATTGTCAAGCAAGCAGAGGGCTGTGAGCCTCTTGTGCATTTCAGATTACTTACTGTTACTGACAAAATATATGAACTAATACAAGTGCATATAACTAGCTATGGGGAAAAGCAAATATTTGTGCTCTAAGTGTGGACAGAAACACTACCCACCAACAGGGAAGAAATGTTTTCTGCAACCTGATCTTGATGAACAGTTAAAGTGTAGTAAAATTAGTACAAAAAAGCAAAGTAAAGACAGCCTTGGGTCTGAAGCTGGAGAACTGAACATTCATAGTTATTCTCATGGCAGTGGTGATATGGCTGCGTCATCTGTGGCGTCAACCAGTGCTAGTGGTGCTCATCAAGCAGAGGACTCGTCAGAAGGTGAACAGGAGGCTGAACCAGTACAACACCTCATCCTGAAAGAGCTTCAACGAGTCAACGCCCATCTCGACGCCGTCGAGGGACAGATAGCTTCAACCACTGTACAGCACAGCCCGAAGCGTCACAGTTCTAAGTTAAGTAGTACTTCTGGTTCTCACAAAAATGTTCTAAAAAACTTAGTCACGTTTCAAGTTCTAGTTCCGACTCTTCTTCTGATGAGCCAGACATTCCAGATCTGTCCAGTCTTAGATCTTCAAGAGCAATTCAGAAGAAAGTACACAGAAGATTAGCTCAATTAGAGCAGCAGTCATGTATTCCAGGTAATTGTAATTCCAAGGTAAAGACCAAGTCAAAAAGGGGTGGGAATGTTGATGTTGTAGTAGAAAAGAAGGTAGCATGGCCCCATGAGCCAATCTTAGGTGGGGTAAGTCGTCATAGGCTAACCTATGACCAACTTTCCATCACACAATTTGTGCAAGGTTTTTGTAAAAACATGTTAGAAGAGCAAAGTGCAAATTCATGTGAAAAATGCTTCAGTACCTCTCTGACCTAATGGAAGATGCGACCGATTTTTCCTGGGCTAATGCTAAGGCCGCACATGCGGTCCTTCTGTGCGAAATGGAAAGGGGGGTCCTTGACTGGTCGCACACAGAGAGGATTGCTCGTATCAGAAGGGCACATGCTCAAAAACATACCAATCAGAGACAAAATTGGGTTAAAAATGATTTGCAAAAGAAGCCCTGGTACTGTAAACTATATCAGCAGGATACTTGTTTTCATGCCAGGGATCATGAGCATAATGGGAAAACTTACAAGCACATCTGTGCCCACTGTTTAACACAAGGTAAGCAAGTACCTCACCCACAGAAAGACTGCACTCTAGCCAAAAAAAAAGAGATGCAAAAAACGAGTAAAAGGCTGTTCAGGAATGGGTTCGAACCTGGACAGCTATCATGTCAGTGACATCCCAGACCAGTATTGTTTGTCAGATGACGTTACCAGTATGTCAGATGTTTTTAATGTTACATGTGTGAGTCAACCAGGTGTAAATGTACCACGTGTGAACAATGTTTGTTGTGATATTGATAGCCAGAATGTTTGCACTGGGGCTACCCTTCACAACCCCTCCAGACACGCCACAAAGTATTTTTATCACTCCCGTGTTGACAGAAGGACAATAGAAGGCCTCTTGGCCAAGGGTAATAAAGCGAAAGCCCTCCAATTAAACAATAGAGGTGACAGAATTCGCACTAGAACTTTTGTGTCCCGCTCCCCCATTGTTGCTTGTTACACCTCGACTACACCACATTTAACTGGGTGCAAATTGCACAGCACACAATGCATTTCCACTGAGATTGCCTCTGATCCTTTGTGTGAACAGAATAATGATATTGTAAAATCAAAGGGTATTGTCTGTAGAGCAAACATTTGGGTTGAAGACAATTGTACCAATATTGGCAAAGGTGTTTATCAATCAGTGCATGAACTTGTTGTCACCCATGAAAACAATCACGTCAAAGAACAATGGTGTTAAACTTTATGAAAACAGGCATGTCAAAGACAATGATGTTGACATTAGCGTTAGGTGTGATAAATCTGTACACAATATCAATGTATCACAGAGTCCTAGTAGTGTTGAACACAACGACCATGTTGTCACAAAAGACGTTGGCAGGACTGTTCACAACAATGACACATTTACAGGTACAAACAACTTGATTGGGGGTAGCCAGTCCAATGACATTGGTGACAAAAGCGTCAAACTGTTTGATATTAGCTCCCATCTTGATGACAAATTCATCAATAATTTTTTTTCAAAATCAGTGGCTAAGCGTGTAGCTTCCAACACCCATGTGCAATGTGATGCTTTCAAGCAATGGAAGTCACAAACCGACTTTGGGTTCATTCCTCTCACTGATCTTGTACTTCCTGATTCAAAACACATTGGTCCTGGGTTATTGATCAACACCATGTAGCCAAAGACTTTGGTGTTCCCAATTTTCTGGGTGCTCGTCTCCCAGTGAAATCACAGTTAAACATCCCCGTCTGGGAAAATTGGCTGGTGGATTACTGGGATAGCCAACTAATTGAACTCCTACGTCATGGTTTTCCCCTTGATTTTAACAGGGGTTCGAATCTCAATCATGACTTGAAAAATCTTTCTTCAGCAAACAGCTTCCCACATGACATTGAAGCTTATCTGGCAGAAGAACTCTCTTATGGGGCCATTGTAGGTCCATTTGACTCAAATCCCATAAACCAGTGTCACCATTCCCCATTCATGACCAGGGAAAAAGACGGATCCGACTGTCGCAGAGTCATCGTAGACCTCTCTTGGCCAAAGGGTTACTCAGTCAACGCTGGTATTGACAAAAATTCCTACCTCAACTCAGAATTTGCCCTTCAGTTTCCCACAGTAGATCACATTGTGAATGAACTAAAATGTGTAGGTAGGGGAGCTCACATATTTAAGACTGATGTAAGTCACACCTTTCATCACCTTAAAGTCAATCCTGCAGATTTGGATCTCTTAGGCCTCTACTGGGATGCCCATTACGTAGACACTTGCCTCCCATTTGGGAGTCGCCATGGGACGCAAAATTATCAATGCATCAGCGACGCCGTCAGATACGTCATGCGTCAACGTGGCCACAGGATCCTGAATTATGTGGATGATTTTTTGGGGGTGGGTACACCTCGTGACGCACGCATTGCGTTTAGTTCTCTGTACTCTGCCCTTGAACAGCTAGGTCTCACCATAAGAAGCTGGTTACCCCTGGTACCAGGGCAGTATGTCTAGGCGTCATGTTTGACACGGTTACAGGTGAGATTTCAATCCCAGATGAAAAAATGAAGCAAATTGCAGCCAATGTAGAAGCCTGGGTTTCAAAAACACATCGTACTCGATGCCAACTCCAGTCCCTTCTTGGCCATCTTCTTTACATCCACAAGTGCGTCAAACCCTCTAGGTACTTTGTTAACAGGATGTTAGAACTCTTAAGACAAAATTGTGACCAAGATCACATTACCCTCACCCACCAGTTCAAGCAAGATCTTAGATGGTTCAAATCTTTTCTCAAAGCTTATAATGGTGTGTCCATCTATGACAAACCCTCTGTGAACCACACCATTGAACATGACCCTGTTTGACGGGTATGGGGGGTAGATGGGAAAACTTTGTGTATCACCTGCCAATACCAAGAGGGTACCAAAACATGACCATTGTGCACCTGGAAATGGTTAATATTATTCTAGCCTTGAGAGTTTTTCATCCCATGTGGTCGGCAGAAGAGTACTTGTCAAGTGTGACAATGATGCCGTCGTCCAGGTCCTTTCGTCCATGGTCGAGCTAGAGATCCATTCCTGGCTGCATGTGCTAGAAATGTATGGTACATACTAGCTGACGCTGATATTGACGCCTCTTTTGTCCATGTCATGGGCAACAACAATCAGGTTGCTGATTTACTCTCTCGTTGGGCTCGCTACCCTGAGGATTACAGTAAATTGTCTGCTTATCTTGCTGATCCTATATGGTTACCAGTCAATATGCAAATGCTGGGTGTTGATTATGACATATAATGTGTTTTATTATATTTTTTTTTGTCTTGCACTAAAAATCTGATGCTATGCTTTGTTGTAGGTCGAGGGGCTTTGAACCAACTGTCTGAAGGCGCCTCAAAAAGACTGCAGGTGGCCTTTCGTCCCAAGACCCAAAAGTACTACAAATTATTATTTAGAACTTTTATTGCTTTCTGCATGTTCATGAAAGTAAAAATGCATTGTGTTGATACTAAATGTGTATTATCTTTTCTTGAATGTTTGGCTAGACAGAATACATCTGTCCATATGTTAGCTAACTATGTGTCAGCCATAAAGGCCATGTTCATATTGTTTCATCTAGACCATCTTGTGTTGGAAGACCCAAAAATAAAATACTTTATCAAATCTGTTTGAATAAACAGACCTCTCTCTTTGACTCGTAGGAATATAATGGATGTTAACACTTTAAAAAAATCTGTCCACTGGTGTGACCACTTTTATATGGGCATAGTGTATAAAGCTGTTTTTCTTACTGCCTTTTTTGGCTTTCTGAGGCTGTCTAACTTAGCCCCTCACTCTCACCTCTCATTTGATCCTTCAAGGCATGTTACAGGTGGCGATGTCATTTTTGTCAAAATCATCCTAAAATGGTCAAAAACCAATCAGAACAGAAACACTGCACATGTCCTCTCTCTGCCAAAAATTAAAGGTTCAAACCTATGTCCTCACAAGGCTCTCTCAGCCACATCAACCCCTTTTCCAAATCAAAACACCTAGTGGTTGGCAGCCTCTCATTGATTCCCGCATAAAGAAATTCCTCTCAAGAATTAACCAAAAGATGGGTTATCAATCAAATTTTTTCACCTTCCACACTTTCCGTCGCTCAGGGGCCACCCTTGCTTATAACTCTTATGTCCCTCTGCAACAGATTAAGTCCCATGGCTTCTGGGCGTCGGATTGTGTGTGGAGGTACATCCATCAGGACCAGTCCATGGGTGAAACTATTGCTTCGTCCCTGGCTCGTGCTGTGGATAATGTTTAAACCTACTACTTTTTGGGCTTGAGTGTAGTTTTTATACATTTATATTACATACATGCAACCATATATCTCATCCTATTGTAAACCTTTGGTCACCTCAGACTCCTCAGGTCGTGGGTTCACTCCTGTATACTCACATTTTGTCGCACCCTAACCCAAGTGGGGGTCTAGGTTGCTGTAACTGTTAAATTAAGGGCTAGCCTTAAACTCACCTCAATCTATGCTAGCCTTAACTTCCCTGTTTTCACCCACACCCGAGTTTTAGGTGACCTTATGGTACTCTTGTATGTCTGATTTGTACTCGACTTTAATATATGTATGTGTAAAGATTGTCAAATGACTCTTAAAACTGTGTACATCTCTCTTGGACTGTAAATATTATTAGCAAGCATAACAGTTAGTCATGTACATGTGCATATTATTAACCAATTATATCCTGTTAGATATATATATATATATAATCAATAAAAACTATCCGCAAGCCTAATCTTTTACTTCCCTGGGGGGTGGGGGACTGAGAGGACGTCTATATCTAGTCGGTACTTTACAAGTACATTTTCTTATGTTTTTGCTGGCAAGCATTTGTGTGTTCGTCTCTTTGTCTTTTTAACTGCAAAATAACTCGAAATATTTTAAACAGATTTTATTCAATTTTCAAGAAAATTTCGACAATGACACAATGAACAGATGATATTGATTTTGGTGATCTGGATCCAGGAATTTTTAAACGATTTTTTTATCATTTTATCATTGTACTCAACAATTTGTTTAATATATGTGGAAAAAATAATTGTATAATGTAAAATATTTTCAAAAAAATTTCATTTCAGACAAAAACCTCAGCTTTATCTAGGCGTGAGTTCTTTCGTGAATCAGTTCTTAAGACCCAACAAAGAAGAATCGAAATTCTTCGGTCTTCAACTCATAAGTTAAGATCTAAGTTATGTAGTGAATCCATTCCCATGGAATTACCCTATGAGGATAGTTGTGAAGAATCCACACTTCTGAAATGTGCAAGTCTATTCATGAGATTAGTCTAACATGTTGATCTATATGGAGGACACTTTATGTGCCAGACTTTTAAACCTTCTATTTTAAAGTCAAATCTATTTATGGTTCTTTCTTTAGATTTTACCTTACTCATTAAATCTAATTGTTTTCGCTATAAAATAGCATAAAAACAAGAGCACTCAGAGGGCACAGACCTCTGCCAAGGCACGTATTTATAAGTAATGGGAAAATCCGGATTATTATTATCTTTTATTTTTGGTATCACGATGGTGACCCAGATCACTCTAATAATTTAATGGGATGTAAGTTGGACCAAGACTCATCTTCTGATTTTTTTCATTGAGTTCAAACCTGTTGTATTTTGTGTAATCCTTCTAACAAACAAACACACTGGTTGATCTGGAGGGGCTGGGTTCAGGGGTTCTAACCACTCTTGAAAAAATGTAAAGGGGTTCAGCAATGATTTATCCAAAATTATAAATAATAATGTAAACTTATAAATAATAATGTAAAATTATAAATAATAATGTAAAATTTCACAAAGTATTATGATCTAATGTTGCTGATGTCAAATCGGTCTTTAAAAAACAACTTAAATTTGTTGGAAACAAATATTTATAAGAAAATAGCCCTGAATTTAATCATCTGTAATCAAAACTAGAAGATAATTATCTTATCCTATCTTATCTATCTCATCTTATAATGATATCCATGCAAGGACAGAAGCTTGTTCAACAAACTTACCGATTAATAGTTCTTAGTGAAAGAGTGCATATATTGAATTAATGTTAACAATAGCACTTAGAGAATTTTTTTCTGAAACTAGTGTTAAATTTACATTAAAAACAATTAATGATTAATTTCAAATTTCCCCCTGGTGGAGGGAAGGGGGAACGAGGGGGGTATGCCCCCAGACCCCTCTTCTCTTGCATACCTACACATGAACCCCCTCCTTATTAAAGCTGGGTCTGCCCCTGTAAACAGACGGTCTTAAAAATACACCCTTGGGGGAGGTAAAAGTACTGTTTATCATAATAATTTTATGACCAATGAATCCCTTCAAATCTTATTTGACTCTGTTTGATACCCTTTTATTTATTTCCTGTTGACCCAATTTCCTTCTACAAGTGTATATCAATTTCATTATCAAAGCAAAATAAAATCAAGTTGAAAATGTGGGTCTTGTATACGGGGCCAAAAAAATTACAAAATTATCCATCCAAACACAACAGTTCGGAAAATGAAGTTAAGTGCCAATTACACAAATACATCAAAAAAGGACTTCAGAGTAAATTTATTGTAAATTATAAGCTTTGTCTGGATAAAAGAATGTACTAGAATGAATTACATCACAGCCCTGGAGAGCATCCTTAAACAGTTGGAGTAGAAATGTATGAATGTGAGACACAAACATTTCATACACTTTGAAAGAGGTTAGAGGACCTTACAAGCCACACATGATGAATGTGGAGAACAAATGCACTATGTTTATAAAGCATCTCTCGTCAGTTCATATTCACTATCATTTAATTTCTGAATTTTGGTTTAACTTCTAAAGATAATAACAACAAATTGGACAAAGTAGTTGTATAAAAAGGCAAATCATTGCTATTTTACTTGTTTATAATCCATAGAGGTGTTATTTGTTTTGAAAAATATGTCTTCGAAAAATTTTCTAATGCCTCTAAGAAAATTAAGAATTTTGTTTTGTAAATAACAATATTACAGGAAGAAAAGTGACAGCGAGAATGGCACAGCCTTCCAGAACTTCCGACGTGTTTGATATATATATTTTTCATTTTATTGTAGTGATATGTATCATACATTTTTATAACTACATTAATATTTAGTAATAAAACATAGGATACCCAGCCCTCGACAGGGACTTATAAGTCACTATAGACATAATTTAACAATTGACAGATAATAAAGACATTAACAAACTTTGTACTAGGACAAAGATTCAAGGATCAACTTCCTCTTGTTCCAGATGATTTCAACAACGATTGGCAGTTCCTTACAGTTAAGGTGCATTATATATACAAATTTTTCATTATTTGACATTACAAAAATTATTGTTTCCCTTTTCAGCTAATTTGGTGAAAAATAATAAATGCTCGTGGTCAAAATATTTACAATAGCAGAGGAAGTGGGTGTCATCCTCATTACCTTCATTTTGGCATGATTTGCAAAATCTGTTTTCAATTGGTATTCGGTAGTATCTACCAGTTTCTATGGCAAGAGGCAATGTTCCTAACCTCAGTTGAGCTATTAGTGATCTTTGAAATCTAAATAAAAATATTTTAAGGTACCATGATGTTTCAATATCTTGATTAAATTTAACATCATTTCTCAACTTTGATTTTGTTGGAATATATTAGATATTATATGAAGCAGACTCAAACATCCATTAAAATTTATGTCATCCATATTGTTGAGTGCATTATGATTTGTTGTAATGCAGGGCATTACTATGTATCACTTTGTCATCAATCTGGTCTTTGTTGCCTTGTGGTTAGTGTGGGACTCCAAAGCAGAAAGTCTAGCTTTTGATCCAAGTCTAGTCATGGAGACTGTATCCATATATAAAGTACTTTACACATAGATGCGTCGCTCTACACGAGAGTACAAATACATACTGATACTAATTGGGGAGGCAAACTTGGCATCCTATTCAGGAGGTAGAAAAACTCTGAATTGCTTCATGGCACAGAAATCGAAGAAGTCGAAAATAAGTACCAACTACATGAGACATTAGTCCAATGACTTTGCCTTTTTCCTTGTAATTTATTATTATTATTATTGTTACTATTATTATTGGATTTAAAGCAAGAATCCTCGTCAGGGAATGTATCCCCTGTTAAACCTGTGATGGGAAGGAATGATAGGAAATGCCCCAGAAATGATCTTGCAGTGATCCAGAGATGTTCAATTACAATCGGAAGTAGTTAAATCATTAATTTGTGGACCAAGGTCTTAGAATGAGACAGCAATAAGGTGCACAGAGTAATATAACATACATCAGAAAGGATAGGATCACCAGTGTCCTACAACCTTCCCGAGCTTTACGAAGGACATACAAATCCAAGAGGAATACAGCTGTTGAAGTTCGGTAACCACTCCAAAAATTAACTGTAATCAAGAATGTTTGGGAGTGATCAATGTTACTGTAGGATGAACAACAGAACACCTGAATACAAACGATTGTCATATAGTCCAGAACTCTGCACAAACATCCCTAAACCCTCATTTTCATTGTATCCCATTATTGTGATCTAATGGTAAATCTATTTCCCGTCTGGCAAAAATTGATATTTCCTGGTAGCTTTTCAATTAATGCCACGATTGTTTGTAGAAGTCCTCCAATAGGTTCCCAAAAAATGTGGAATAGTTTCCTGTTCCAATCGATTGGTTTACAAACCTTAAAGATCAACATAACATAAAACATTAGGATAGGATGAAAAAGATGACTTTACAAATGATAACTTTAAGATGAATTCCTGTTTACAGGATCTGATAAGGATCGGGAGCAGTTCATGATAAACTGAAACAGTTTAATATTGTCATAAACTGTTCCTTGAACTCCTGAATGCATAAAGTTGTGGAGCTCGTAGGAAGTAATGGAACTTCCATACATGATCGCCCCGATTATAGTTTGTAATGTCTTTAAAACTGTTCAGATTGAAAAAATCGACCTCCTGAATGGCAAAAAAATGGAGGATTGTATTTCAATCGGGGGCAGTGTCTAGGCATTGACCCAGTCAGTCCTTGCTCCAACCTTAAGTTCAAGGCTTGGGTACCAGCCTAAAGAAAAATAAAAAATGGGAAAGGGGTCATCAGGGGTTTCCCTCTGTAAATCAGGGAGATGTTTGAATTGATTGGCTATTGGAAGTTTTCCTGGCATTTTCCCTCCAAATTCTGGGGACAGATTCATTATTCCACAAGAACTGGAAGAGTCAAGAAGGACTTTTTGCTCAGTGGACTTTCTAGTTCTTGTGTAGAGCGATGAGAATTGAAACTTATTTTATAATTTTTTAGTGATTTTACTGAACTTTGATTTTACATGGACAGCTATATGATTATGAACTGGAATTGTGAACAGTGAAAGTGTGATCAGTAGCAGCTTGGCAGCTCTTGTTTGACAACATTCAGGCTTGATTCCATTTGCCCAACGTCAGGGCCCCTAAGGGACGGTCTAACCTATATTCTTTGTTGTGGGGAAAATCTTTTGGCTGAGAATCGATTCAAATTCTTTTTTCGAATCAAGCACTGATTAAGTCATGCCAGAGCACTGAGATTGCTTGTTTATATATTTTCAGTTTTAAAATAAACATAGACAAAAGCTATATCAGTAAGATAAATACTGGAACTATAATGGGCAAACAGAAGAAATTATGTTGGAAGTGTGGGGGAAGACACCACCCCCCCACCCCCCACAGGAAAGAAGTGTGAGGCAGAACTGTATGATAAAGTGAATGGCGGAGCTATTAGTGAAGGGGCTACTGGGTCTGAATCAGAGATGGACTCTAACGCGATTCCTGGTACCTCTAAAACTCAACCACCAAGCAGCGTTCAGGGACCTCAAGAGGAGATGCAGAAGCAAATCCTGGAGCAACTTCAGAAGGTCAACCGGCGGTTAGACAAGGTAGAGGACAGAATGGCAAGGGATCATCAGGTAGGCAAGGGACAGCAGACTACGACGCACAGCAAGAAGTTAAGTAAACTCTCTAAAAAACATTTTACAGTGTTGACTGATAGTTCACAGTCCAGTAGTGAAAGTTCTGATGAAGAACAATGTATTCCAACATTAAATAGAATTAGAAAATCTGAAAAAATACAGTGTCAAGTGGATAAAAGAATTAGGGAGTTAGAACGCCACAGTGAAGTTGCAGGTACCTTGGGGAAAATTAAGTCGAAACGTGGGGGTTCTGTAGAAATGCTTGTTAAACACAAAGTGGCTTGGCCCCATGAGGCAATATTGGGGGGGGGGGGGGGCGACCAGGTCCAGATTGTCATATGACCAGCTAACCATGTCACAATGGGTACAAGGCTTCTGTAAGAATATACTGGATGAAAAAGATCATAAAATAAGGGAGAAGATGATTGAATATATGGGAGAGTTAATGGAGGATGCCACGGATTTCTCCTGGCAGGGGGCTAAGGCGGCTCATGCCGTGTTGCTGTGCGAATTTGAGAGGGGTGGTTCCAATTGGGAAGACACAGCTCGTATTGACCACATCCGATGTGCGCATGCGCAGAAACATACTAGTGGGACCAAAAATTGGGTGAAAAGTGATAAGTCGCAGAAGCCTTGGTACTGCAAGCAGTTCCAGATAGGTTCGTGTACACATAACAGGGATCATGAGGTGAATGGGAAGTTGCACAAGCATTTGTGTTCTTTTTGCATATCACAAGGTCGTTATCTGGGTCATCCTGAAAAAGACTGTGTATTCAGTAAAAAGTTTAATGCAAAAAACGAGTAGACAGCTGTCCTTCCATGGTTAGAGGGAGAGGCAGCAAGAAGGTTATTGATGTAAATTCTGAAAATGTTGTATCTGAAAGACAGAAAATGGTGAACAGCAATCAAACAGAAGTGACCAGTAAAAAGGTCAAGGTCGTATTGGGAGAAGGCCCTATCTCTCGCAAACAAGAGTGTCGTTTGTTTTACAACAAAAAATGCAACCCCTCTGACATAGAAAGCCTGTTGGTCCATCCCCTAGAGCACTCAATATTTCTGTGTAAGGGGAGGCAAGGTGGGGCTAGGTCTTATGCAGAGGTAGTCAAAGTTAATGAAATTACACCTAAAAATGATCTCAGAGGTGGCAAAAGTCGTATTTTTTGGGCCCAGAAATATCAAAAAAGAAATAGCCATGCACAGGACAAAGCATCTGAACCCAATACACAATATGAAGTCATTATAGATGACAATAAAAGTGTTTTGACAGGGGTGGGGGTGGAGTTTCCTAGTATAAACAGGGCTAACAGAGTTAACAATGGCAGTCCTCCAACAATGGGTCACACCTCACAGGTAGTGGCAAGCGAGGACAATAGTAGTGAGTCCACAAAAAGTACGCACCTAACTGACGCATTAACAGAAGAGATGAGGGAAAGCCCTATATGTGAACAAAGGTTGCTATTTGATTGTCGAGACACTGAAGGTGACAAGTTCATGAATTCAATTATTTATACTGATCAAAACATTGGTTCTAGTCCAACAGAATGTCATGCATATGACCTTTGGAGTACTCAATCCAAGGTCAAATTTGGATTTATACCACTTACAGACCCCATAATGCCGAGTCGAGTAGATATCTCGCAGAAAAAATGCAGGGATCCCATAGATTTGCACAATGAAGTCAGGAAGTACGACCTGCCAAACTATTTAGGGGCTCGCATTCCTGTCAAGTCGCAATTAAATATCCAGGCATGGGAGTCGTTGTTAGAAGGGTATTGGGACAGACAGTTACTTGAGTGTTTGAAATTTGGATTCCCTTTGGGATTCAACAGAAATTGTCCTCTAAGTCACGACAAAGAAAATCACAAATCAGCAGTACTTTTCCCTGACCATGTCGAAAAATATATTGAAGATGAAAAGAAATTTGGGGCCATAATAGGCCCATTTCAAAAATCTCCAATAGAAAACCTTCATTATTCACCTTTCATGACAAGGCATAAAACCAATTCGGACAACAGAAGGGTGATCTTAGATTTGAGCAGCGTCTGTCAATGCTGGGGTGGAGAAAAATGGCTACCTGGGGTCGGAATTCAAGTTGACATTCCCTACTATCGATGATTTGACCCAAGAGCTAGTGAAGATTGGCAAAGGGGCTCACATTTTTAAAGTAGATGTTAGTAGGGCATTCAGGCATCTAAATGTCGACCCTCGCGACTACGACCTCCTGGGCGTCAACTGGGGCGTCACGTTCATTGATACGAGAATTCCGTTCGGGAGTAGACACGGAAGTCAGTTCTTCCAGTGAACCAGCGACGCGGTGCGTCACATCATGCGTTTGCGTGACATCAACGTCATAAATTATATTGACAATTTTCTGGGATACGGGACGCCGGGCGTCACACGGAAATCTTTTGACGCATTGATTGACGTCATGATGCAACTAGGTCTGACTATAAGCGAGAGTAAGTTAGTTGAGCCCACAACTAGGGCTGTTTGCCTTGGCATACTGGTAGATACCGTGAATGGAACCGTAGCGATTCCACCTGAGAAGTTGGAAGTGGTAAAGCAAACATTCAAGGACTGGAGAGGCAAAAAATGGTGTACAAAACGTCAGTTACAATCTCTCCTCGGTACGCTCTTGTATGTACATAAATGCGTTAAACCAGCCAGGTATTTTTTAAATAGGATGTTGACGACGTTGCGTAGCGTCAGTAACCCTGCCAGGGTCGAGCTGGATGAAGACTTTCAGAGGGACCTGAGATGGTTTGACTGCTTTTTACCCAGGTACAATGGTGTTTCAATGTACAACCATACAAAATCACAGTCAATTCTAGAACTCGACACTTGTCTGACGGGTCTTGGGGGTAGATGGGGTAACATGGTTTATCACCTACCCATAGAACGCGGCTTTGCGAATTTAGACATTGTACACTTGGAAATGGTAAATATTGTCATGGCCTTGCGTTTGTTTGCTCGTTTCTGGTCTGGTACCCGTATTTTGGTCAGATGTGACAATGAAGCGGTGGTCAAGGTATTGAGGGCCGGCAAGGCCAGAGACCCATTCTTGGCCACATGTGCGAGAAATGTGTGGTACATTTCAGCTCTGGCAGATATAGATGTACAGTATGAACATATATTGGGCAGAAACAACACAGTGGCTGATCTGTTGTCTAGGTGGCAATTAATACCAATGAACACAGTTCACCTCCATCAGTTTATTGCTAATCCTGTGTGGCTTCCTGTAGACATTGAAATGCTGGAAGTCGATTATGCCATTTGAAACAGTTGTTCTAGATACTATGCTTTGTATTTTCAGATAATGAAGCGTTGACAGAATATGCCAGAAAGGCCTCAGTACGAGCAAAGTCGGCCTTTAGACCCAGAACTATAAATTGTTATAAAATGTTATTCAGGTCATTTGTGGCTTTTTGTTTGTTTGCCAAGGTTAAGCTATCACATGTATCAGTGTCAGCTGCATTGTCGTACTTAGAATTTTTGGTGGAAAATGAGGTATCAGTAAACATGGTTAAGAACCACATTTCAGCCATTAGGGCTATGTCTATTGTTTTTGGGTTGCAATACGAATCGTGGGATCACCCTAGGATTAGTTATTTTGTCAAGGCATTAAAGCTGCATCGGCCCATGGCCTTAACAAAGAGAAATATTATAACAGTTGCTACTTTAAAACGTATGGTGGCCTTATGCCAGAGGTTCCCCAATGCAGAAGTCTATAAAGCAATTTTCTTGACTGCGTTCTTTGGGTTCTTTCGCTTGTCCAACCTGGCCCCACATGCGATAGCGGAATTCGATTGTACCAGACATTTTACTGGTGGGATATTTTCTTTCACAGCAATGAGGTTCAAATTCTTTTAAAGTGGTCTAAGACCATCCAGTACAGAGATGAATGTAGATTAGTCACTCTCCCTAAGTTGGGGGCGTCACCAATATGTCCCTATGGGGCGTTAAAGCAAATTGTGGCCTTGTACAAACCTGCACAAAATTCTCCACTGTTTCAAATCAGAACAGCCACCGGATGGCAAGTGTTGACAGATACTCGAGTCAGGAAGAATTTGGCCAAAATAAATCAATTATTGAATCTTCCATCAAATTTCATCCATTAAATAAAGGAACATGGCACCTGGGCGTCTGACTGCGTTTGGAGATATATCCGGCCCACTGCTTCTGCAGGAAAGCAAGTCGTGCGAGTCTTCAAAAGAACGCTTCCTGTGGCCAGACAGAAATAGTATATTGCTACTACCACTACAATGGTTTGGGGTTTGGGGGATCTCATAGATATTGGAAGTTACAAGGTTTTAATGAAAGTTCACAGTTACTGGTCAATGTTTTATCATTCAGTATCAAACAAATGGCAAAAAAGTAACTTTGGTGATTAACACAGTAGATATATTGACATTAAGGTCAAATCTAGCATGACCTTGCTTTTCAAAACTTTGACCTTCGGAGGTCAACACGGCAGATAGCAATAGTGACCTTATAGGTCAAAAGTAACAAGTAATGGGCAATGACCTAGGGGTCACAGGGTGACCTTGAGCAAGGTCAAGTTAAGGTCAAAATCTTTGACCTTCAGAGGTCAAAATTGAAGCATCAGCAGGTGACCTCCAGAAAGGTCACAATTCCTGTTCATTCTAGTCAAAGAGTGAAAGTTATATTTTAAGCAACATTTTTTATACATGTCTTTTATATTGTGTAACTTTTATCATTGGAAATGTAAATATTATTAGTTGTCAGTCTGTGTAAACCTTCTTATATATTCATGTTATTGTATAATAAACTTTTAAATCCTCTGTTGTTATTTGTTGGAGTTGGGGACTGTCCGGGACACGATCACAATAATACACTAGCCCTCTTAGTTTTCTGAGAATACCATTCAGCACAGTTCAATAGTGTCATATTTAAACATAAGGTGAGGGTCTAACAATGGCTCAGTCCTCCTTCAGGGTGTCGTGGATCCAGATATGGATCCCGAATCCAGAATTAGTTTTGTGACACTTGGTGATACATCTTGGTGAGGGCTTGCACATTCTCAGACACTGCTTGTGTGACTTGGCCCTCAAAATTTAAGCAGGTCATATAAGAGCGGTCAATTTGGATGATCATTTAAAGTCAACTGTACTAGTTTCACTATTGGAAACCACCAAACATAAACCCACATGTTTGTAGGCCAGTGGCCATTGATTTCCAAAAACCTGTCTAAGTAGTCCTAAAACCACAGGATAACTTCAGGAGCAGTTTCTCTATAATCCCTGCCACAACAAGCTGCTGCATATTTGATATCATTCTTCAGATTTCCTTACCTGTTACCATATTTTGATGTCATTCTTCAGATTTCCTTACATGTTACCATATTTTGATATGATTCTTCAGATTTCCTTACCTGTTACCATATTTTGATATCATTCTTCAGATTTCCTAACCTGTTACCATATTTTGATATCATTCTTCAGATTTCCTAACCTGTAACCATATTTTGATGTCATTCTTCAGATTTCCTTACCTGTTGGGAATGGTTTGCTTGCTAGATGAATTTGTTTAAAATGTGCACATATTTGCACAAAAATGGCCATGATAGAAACAGAATACTCATACAATGTGGAATAGATGCAGGATGTGCTATATCATGTCAGCTGTCACATTTTTGCATTTTTGTTTGATCTACACTGCAGGCAACACAGATATTTATATTCAGCAACCACAGATTGCAAAGGATATACTATAGACCAAAAACAATGTCGAACAAGGGGCTTTAAGAGATTTTAACAAATAGTGACATTAGGATCACGAATTAGAAGCCTAAATGATTTAATGAGCTATTTGCTGTAAAATCTCTTTTAACCCCGACATCAGAATCGTTTATTTCTATTCTAACATGACAATCTACAGTAAACATATTGTTGTTATTTACACTTAATAACAAAAGACAGGCTGTTTTACTTTGCTAGGGTTATCAGTGGGACAGTCATATGTCCCCATTAGCCAACTAGTTGTAGAATGGGCGATAATTCAAAGCCACTGGGTTATCATGATTTTACTGGTGAAATATTTCCTCGATTAGCCAATCAGAATCGAGTACACAATCTTTGTCATGTTAGAATAATGTTTCCTATTTCTTTCAAGAACATATAAACTGCATAAACTCTCAAAAGTTTAATTTTGTGCATACTTTTTTGTTTTGTAGAATTCTTCAACTTTTATTGGATTGGTAGGTGACATCACCACATAACAGATGACTTCATTTAAAATTTACACAATATCCTTATTTTGTGAGCAATTGTAACCATTTTTTTCTATTGTCTCCACTTTTAAGGCAGTTGTATTCAACTATATCATACTGGATCGTTTTGTGTTTATCATCCTAAAATCTTCCTACAATCCATATAGACTGATATAGACACCCTGTGAGTGATGAGACTTTCAAATAACTACTGGTGGCCATCTTGGAGAGACAATCAGCACGAAGTGGCTACAGTGACGCATTGGTAACACACTTTCCTTCCACCTCTGACATCAGAGTTCGAATCTCAACTTGACATCTAGTAGGAAAGTTGGTAGTTATTTGCCATTGGTGGGCAGTTTACAGTACAGAACCTTGACCTACTGTATGTCTTGGTTTCCTGTGCTGTTTCACCTACCCAACACAAAATTACTGATAAGGTACTAGGGATGATGTAAACACTAAATAAATAAATAAGCATCAACAATATATGATAACTTTATCGGTAAGGCAAAAATGGTTTTATGTATCTCCAATATGTCAGCATAAAATATGTTCATTTCAATATGTTTCAATACAAAATAAGGGGTGCATATGTCCCTATTTAGAGTTTTGTGTTTCAAACACAGAATTTAAAATGTGTTAAACATCATATGGTATTCATTCAGAGGGACTGAAATCGTTGAAATCACAATGCTCTAATGCATGGTGGCGAGAATCAAAGGCCATTGCACAAGGTCAATGTATGTGCAAAGAACCACTAAAAATTGGTACTTGAGATAGAAGGAGATGGAAACAATGGTTATACAGTACATAAATCATTATCTTGTGGGGAGGGGTCAATTGCTGCTAATATATTTGGAATTTACTAACTTTAGAATAAAGGGTCCTGACTAATTTTTTATGATACCACAAAGGGCCATGTAAGATATCCTGGCCACTTTCTATTGGACAATCTTGTGATATATATTGCCAAGAATTTAACACATCTTTCTAAAAAGGGTTTTCAGTCTTTGGTTTTTCACACCATAGGTACATAGGTTACTCGGACGATTTAGTTGATGGTTGACCAGATATGCCCATGGTGAATCTGAATCTCTTATTAGACGTCTAATCCAGGTTAATTTCAGTGATTTTATAAACTTTTCAAGGTCAAGCATTTTAAATCCTCCATCTAAATAGTCCTTACAAATCTGTTGTTTATTTATCTTGTCTGGTTTATCATTCCAAATGAACTTATCCACAATATAAGAAGTAGATTTTATCATTGGTGGTGAAGGATTTGGCAATGTAATAAAAAGGTGATTAAATTTAGAGATTATAAAAGTTTTAACAACTCTTACTTTGCCAAAGGGTGTCAAGTGACTTTTTAAAAAATTTTTTGGTACTTTGGCTGCACAATTGCATTCAAGTTATTTTTCTGCACCATTTTATCAAGATCTACATTGAACTCTAATCCTAACAAATTAAACTCTGTGGTGCCCCAATCAAGTGTTGTGTTTACTTTTAATTTTTCTTTGCTAAATCTCTTCCTTCCAATCCAGATCACCTTGGTTTTCATAGTATTCATCTTTTATCCAGACATGGAGCTAAATATCTCAAGAGTGTTCAAAGCTGCATGCAAGGATTCTCTGGAACCATCCATGAATAATGTGGTATCATCAGCAAACTGTGTGAGCCTGTACTGGGTGTTTCCTATTTTTATACCCTTTATATTTTGATTATTTTGGATTAATACTGATAATATTTGACAAGCCAGAATGAATAAAAATGGGGAACAAGGATCTCCTTGGTGACAGCCCCGCTTAATACTGTATACCAGAAGCCAGAATATTAGTGTTAAATAGCTTGATCCATTTTTTTTTAAGTTTTGCCCAAATCCCAAAAAGTTTTAGTATATTGTAAAGAAACTTTCATGAAGTCAAACAACTACAATTTATGAGAATTCGTGAGATGTATTTGCTTCGAAAAGTGGGACATACAGGCTAGTGCATACTTACATCTACTGGTTGATGATAAAAAAGACCACTCATGTCATGCATGTATGCATCTTTTTTATCACTTGGACTCTGATTCTATTGTCCTCTCTTGTGGTAGACTTGCTTAAAGTCTAGTACCATCCACTGTGTTTCACCACCTTCAATTACAAGCTCTAGCACGACCACAGTCATTTGTTAAGCTCGAGCTCCAGCGAGGCTCACACTTCTAGGATCACTTTTTTTCATCTCCAGACTTTCACGAATTGTGACATAGTGTGATAAGTGTCTGTCTCTTCATTGCAGTTAAGCTGCAATGGGCTACATTAGTACTAAGATGGGTGACCGCTTCAGTGAACAATTTGTGTCTCTGATGGCTTTGCAGCTCATGCTAGTAGACCGAAACACCTTTCAGCCTTGCTGATGTGGACCTTGAACCAGAATAAACCAACTTGTTTTTATACAATATGTTGCTGTTGTATTATAGATGTTAGGTGACTGAAGATTCACATCACATAATAAAGCATATTTATGAATGCCTGAAATGATTTCAGTTTATTATCAAATTACATAATCCACTTGTGAATTACAATGATTAATGTAATACAACATGGAATAAAGAAGAAAGTCTCCTCAGCATAATAATTATAATATAACACTGTGGATACAAATGCATATTTGATCCAGTCATGTACTATTTGTGTGATTCAACAGGTGAGTGTCCATACAACAGTCCATGACTACTCCATCCCTTTCACCATATCTTCCGCAGTCTTGAGTGTAGTGAGTAGACCTGGAAAGTAAAGAAAAGCTGTTAGAAATACATAAGTAGCTTTATATATCTTTTGTAAATATACAAGAGTACCATCCCTTTACTAGTCATTGTGTGGAGAACTATGGGACATTGAAACTAATACAAGAAAATGTGGGGAGTGACATTCCCTTGTGTTTTTATATAACTATTTCTACTTGTATAACCATCAGTTGTTTTTATTTTCATGAGAATTTAAAGTCAAGTTTATATATACCAATTATCAAATGTATTAACTCATGTAAATATCAATCTGCTTATGAATTTTATATATGAGTTACAATTGTCTAAACACATGTACTTCTCTCTGCCTTAACACAACTTCGAAATCAATTGTTTATTTGCACTTGCTTTGCGAAGTTTTAAGTGAGTATTACGGTGGCCCTGAAGGCTCAAAACAAAAAAAACAAATTCAAAACGAAAAAACAAATTCAAAACGAAAAAACAAATTCAAAACGAGAAAACAAATTCTGAAAACGAAAAAACAAATTGGGAAAACGAATTAACAAATTAAAAACGAAAACACAAATTGAAAACGAAAACACAAATTAAAAACGAGAACACAAATTGAAAACGAAAACACAAAAAGAAAACGAAAACACAAATCAAAAATGAAAACACAAATTGAAAACGAAAACACAAATCAAAAACGAAAACACAAATTGAAAACATTCGTTTTCCCAATTTGTTTTTTCGTTTTCAGAATTTGTTTTCTCGTTTTGAATTTGTATTTTTGTTTTGAATTTGTTTTTTCGTTTTCAATTTGTTTTTTCGTTTTGAGCCTTCAGGGCCACTGTAGAGTATTGATTAGAGTATGCAAAGAGACAAGCACACCAGATAAATGTACTTTACATGATAAAATTCCAAGGAATTAGCTTTTTAGAGTGTCCCTTTAGGGGCTATAATAATATTTCTACACCATAGAAATGAGCACCCGAAAAGCACAGCCAAACTTCCACCAAGTGCATCATATTTAAAACAATGGCTAGGCATTTTTTCGGTGAAAAAACTCCAGTCTCAATAAGATAACTGTTCAGAAACTTTGCCCCCCACTTGGATGATGTTATCCATGTTAAAAGCCATTTCTATTACAACCCAGTTTTAATTTTTAAACATATGGGAAATTTTGATGGTCTGTCCTAAAATGAACACAATTATTTTAATGGACGTAAAAGCCAATATTGAAGCAATTATTACTTTGTTTATAAGAGCCACAGAATCAGGTGGTTTATATATTGTATTAAGCCCTATACAATTCTGATTGTAAACTTACTCTGATCTGCAGGGTCTACATTCTCTGCCATCTTATCTATCCTGTATCCAGCTACATGATACCTGCACACGGTGAACCACCTGCAACAAAAACAGCATAAAAGATTGTTCACACTTGCCTGTTTGAACAGATATATTTCTCTCAGAACACTTTTGAATGGTGTGGAATCATCCATCACTTTATGGGTTTTATTTTGATGAATATTTTTCTTTAAACTTTGATAACATGTCTGGTGTGTTTCATATATTTTTTTCAGTCTAAGCCCTTAAATAATAGCAAGGTCTCCCTTGTTGAAATTGTTTAGATAAAATGCAGCAAAGGGAGACAGATACTTACATTTTGTCGGGTGATGTTGAGTAAGCCAGTTGAGTTCAGTTGTAGACTTCCAGACAACCTAAACCAATATAATATTGAAGAATTATTACATTTAAATGGGATCAAGAGGCCAAGTGGATAAGTTATATGGGTTATGTCAAATGCTGTGGGTCATACATCTAAGTCATCATGGTAATGTGTTATATCAAATAAAATATAAATATATCAAAAAGTAAGTTTGAATTGGTCCTTCATTTTTATTCATTAGATGAGCTTGAGAACATCCTTTTCCCGGGGTATACAAAAGAATATGTGACTTATTTTAATGTGGACACTTTTCTTGTATAAACATAGATTATAAATTCATTCATTTAATAGCGTACAGGGTATAAAAAGAGGATACTTTCAACAGAAGGAAATAAGAAGAAAGTTTCAAAAAATTTAGAAATCAAAATTATACATCAGAGCATTTTTCTACAGATATTAATGCTGAAATTTGTTCCTGTGATTTTCAGTTGTCCAATGTCATATATACACACCTATAATGTTCCCAGCGAAAACTTTTCAAAACTAGGGGCCAGTTTCAAAAAGCCTCCTTAAGATAAAGCTCGCCTAAAATTTAAGAACTTCTTTGAATTTCTCCCACATTTAAAAAACTCAGTTTCATACAGCCTCCTTTCTTAAGGGAGACCTTAGAATTTCAAGGAAACTTCCTTGAAATTTAAGGAAGCCAAAGAGCTACCTTAAGTTCGAGGGAAATGTCCTTGAAGTAATTTTTGTGCAGTAAAACCTCTGTTTTCTGATCTTCTATTTTCTGAATATTCACTTTTATAAACCATTTTTACTCTCCTTTGTTTGTAGTTCCCTAGTATTGTATGTTAAAATTCCTCTTTTGTGTTATGAACTTTCTATTATCTGAACAAAATGTCACTCTCCCAACCTGTTCAGATATAGAAGGTTCTAACTATTAAGCTATTGAAAGTATCAACACTTACATAAATGTTTTGTGTCCTTAGTACACACGAGTGATACATTATCCATTATCAGTACTTGCTCTTACAACACAGACATATTAAAGTATGAATAATAATATTTAATTTCTAACTTACACTTCAAAAGGAAAACAATACTACAGTGCTGCAATAATTAAAAGCACTGAAATATTATTCCCCAACTGCGTGCAAATTTTTTATAAATATCAATTATTTCGACAACTGTATTTTTGAGTCATATGATTTTATCCTTTTTTTCTGCACTCAAAAATATTTGAACAAAATCCATATTATTCTTACAAGTGTGTTTTAGAGGAACATAATTTGCTACTTTCTTGCAATATATCAACATTAAAAATATTTCATTGGACATATGCTGTTGTATACTGTAAAACTTACCATCAGTAATTTTATCAGAAATGGATAAGTTTTGCAGTGGAAAATCTTTAAATACTTGGTAAGCTTTAAAATCCACTTTACAGGGTTGTTGTAAGCATTTAGTTTTATTTTAGCCATTTTTAACATTGAAGTTGAGAAATATATGTGTAGGGACTCTACTCAGACCAATTTGTCTGGTGTTTGACATTCTACAGCTGAAATCACTAGTTTTTACCCATTTTCTCAACAAAAGGAGGGAACAACTTCCCTCCTTAGGTTTTAAGGAAGACCTTTCAAAAGCAGCGTTGAAGGAGGCTTTGTGAAAATAAAATTTTAAATGGCCTTCCCAAAGGAAAAAAAATAACCTTCTTTTAGATAAGGAGGTCCTTTGAAAAGAAGACTTCGTAAAACCATCCCCTGGAAACAAAATCATTATCTGTGCTTGTTTGCAATGTGGATTTATTTCAATTAAAATGTGCACTGGCATAGGCACAAACACAAGCATAATGACAAGCAACTCCTGGCAGGTAGTCTGCATTACATTTTGTGCCAAGTTGGGGTGTGTGCCAAGTTTTGTCACGAAGTAGTAATTTCTTTGTTTAATTCCTTTTCTAGGTGCAAAAAGCACTTGTCCATACTGACACATTCTGTACACAGAACAAATTCACCTTTTTAAAGACTTGCCTGTCAACCAACAAAACTGTCTCTCCTCTGTGGAATGCTCTGTTTGGTGTTGGCCTTCTTAATTCCATTGGACTTTCCTGTCTTGGAAAATCAGCACTTCAGAGAATGTTCAAATCCATTTGGCTCAACATAAATTACTCAGTATTTTTAAGCGCGAGCTCTAGTGAGGCTCGGGCTTCTAGAGACCACTTTTTTGTGTGCCCAGACATTCATGAATTGTGGCCTGGTCTAGTGTAATGAATACCAGTCTCTCCACTGAAGTTAAGCAGCAATGAGCTACATTAGTACTGGGATAGGTGACTGCTTCAGTGCACTGCACATATCTGTGATGGCTTGGCAGCTTGCACTAGTAGACCGAAACCCATTTTACCTTGTTTTGGTTTTATTTCCTTGTGCAAATTAGTTCAACCCATTCACTTAAGGCCATTCTTCCTCTGTCAAGGACCAAACAGGAGACCAGTATCTACTATCCAAGACCTCCCACTTTGCATGGACACGTGGAAGAACAACCGCTGTGATCTAAGGATGAGGTGAGAAGAGAGGAAATGTCAATTTTTTTAACAAAATAGCCCATTCTGTCCTGGTAAGACACAGGACTGTGGAGTGTCACTGGGACCACAGATCCATGTAAAAAGTCAGCTTTTTGGGCTAGATCCATACAGTTCACAATTGTTTTATAGAAAACACAGTGTAGAAAACAGATATCAAAAATGACACAGACAATTTGAGTCAACAAAGGTCACACAGGATCACCCCAGAATGCCAGTAACGGCAGGTGGCCATTCTTGCGACTCAGGGCAGGTTCTCAAAACATGTTTAGCATCTTTCTCTCCGGGTTTTTTCACCCCATGGCTTGAAAAATACCCAAGATGACTGCCAGGAGCAGAAGACACCTACAGGGATTGCCCAGCAGAGCTAAAATTGGGCCCAATCTATCTTAACAGTAAAACGGCTTTCTTACCTGTGTAAAATGTCCAGTCAAGCGAGAGCCATATGGACCAGTGTAGTCTTTTAACTCACTGTACCTAAAACAGTGGAAAAATATAAAAGCTCACATACAGACAAGGAGTTCCTTTCAACATATTTAATCAGGATTTTATTTGTCTGAATATATAACAGTGGGTATGTTTTGTTGATACGTGTTTTAGTGTGCGCCGATGTTCGGCTGTTTTGGGTGGTATGCAAGTGATGATGGACGATAATAAACAGGCTAATGCATGTGATAAGTTATCTTATATTTATCTGTGTTGTCCTAAGGGCAAGCCCAACATGGTGGCAGCGGTGTACTCTTATTAAATTGTATTAATTATTGGACATAGACATTTGTTTAATAATGGCAAAAGGAAAGCCTCCTGTACTAGACTTAGACAGTTGTGATGACCAAAGGGAATCTGTTGAATTGTGGTTGGATAAGTTTAACGACTGGTGCACCTTGCAAGGGTGGAGAGACACCTCGAAAGATGCAAGTGACAACAGCCACTGGAAGCCAGAACACTATGCATCTGAAATCAGTGCATTTCGCCTAGCACTTCCTATCAAGGTGTGGAAAATGGTCAAATCTTCCCTTGTTCTGAAAATGAGCAATGATGAGGTTAAACAGCCATGGCAATGGCAAAAGAAATTCACATCACACTATTCAGGGCAAGATTTAATTTTGGCCCAGAGAATGACATTTATGGACACATGTAAGCAAAAACCCCAGGAATCAATCTCTGATTTTGAAGCCCGCTGCAAATATCATGGCTCAAAGTGTGAATATGAGAAAATGACTGACCCTCAACAAGAGCTTATCCGAGACAGGTTTGTTACTGGTGTATATAATCATAAATTATGAGCTGAACTAATGTGACATAAACAGGATGATGGAACTATTTTTACCCTTGATGATGTAGTAACTAAAGCAAAGTCATGGGAAGCTGCCAACCGACTGAACACTCAGATAATTGAATCACATCACACTGAAGAACAAGTAAATTCTGTTAATAGACTTGAGAACAACACTTATAAAACCAGAAATCCTTCAAGTCCACCAAAGCCAAGTGCGCCTACGACCAGAGCATCTAATCAGTGTCAATATTGTGGACAGTATGAACGTCATACTCGACGAACATGCCCAGCAGGAAAGCCAGGAGTTCATTGCAGAAACTGTTATGGAGAGAACCACTTCAGTGTCGTGTGTCGCAGCCCGAAAGGGTATTTTAAACAGAAATGGCTGGCAAAGCAGAACCAAAGGCAAAAGAATATAAACGCTGTGGATGGCGTATTTGATCCCAACAAATGTACTTCAGGTTCAGCTATGCAACAACCGTCATCTTCAGATGATGAACTTACACATGACTATACTTTCATTTTGGACCGCAAAAACTGCATTCATGTTGTTGACAGGCAGGCATCTGGGAAAATGTGTGTGTCACTTTCATTGTTGAGTGATGGGAGTGAATTTCAGGACTGTAGTTTCCAGGTTGACAGTGCTGCATCGTGTAACACCCTTCCCCCAAAAATGTACAATGTTTTTGGAAGTGTTAAAGATTTAAAACCATCCCATTCTATTCTTCGCACATATTCTGGCAAGTCAATAAAGCCATTAGGTAAGACAACACTTCTTTGTGAATCAAACTTGTTAGACTTTGAAGTGGTAGCGAATAGTGAGATTGCGGACAGGCCAGCTCTCTTAGGTGTCAAAGACTCAGTAAAACTGGGACTTATCAAGTTTGACCCATTGCGGGTGAAAGCATGTACCAATGACAGCCAGGACTCTCTGCATATCGTACATTACAAGAAATTTCTTCCAGAACCTCTCACAAAAGAAGTCCTTCTCAGTACCTACAAGGACAGTTTTAAGGGACTTGGTGATCTCGGGACTCCTGTATCTTTTGTCATGAATGAGAACGTAACAGCAGTCCATGCTCCAGTTCACAGAATACCAGTTGCTAAGAGACAGCGTACAAAAGCTAAACTTGATGAAATGGTCAAATGTGGAAAATTATCGAAGGTTGATGAACCAACAGAGTGGTGCTCCAATATGACGGTAGTTGAGCGCAAAAAATCAAATGGAGACATCAAGACCAGAATATGCCTTGATCCAAGTCAGACAATAAATAAAGGCCTGATTGTACCAAAGTACACGATTCCAACACTACAAGAGATACTCCCACATTTCAGTTCCAAAAAACACAAGACATTTACAATAATGGATGCTCTTGATGGTTTTACTCAAGTGCGTTTGGATGACCAGTCTACAAAGCTTACAACAATGCACACACCATGGGGACGGTACAAGTGGAACAGACTACCTTATGGTGTGTCATCAGGGGTAGAGGAATTTCAAAGGCGCATTCATGAAACTATAGATGGTTTAAGTGGGACTCTTGGAATAGCAGATGACATAGTTATTTATGGATTAGGTGATACACCAGCTGAGGCTGAATTGAACCATGATAAAAACCTTATTGCATTCATGAGGAGAGCTGAAGAACGCAAGCTAAAACTTAACCCAGAAAAAATACAATTTAAGCTGACCAAGATAGCCTTTATGGGTTTCAGAATATCAGAGGCTGGGGTTGAACCAGATCCCACACGGATTAAGGCCATTGTGGAGATGCCACGCCCTGTCAACAAACACGGAGTACAGCGCTTTATCGGAATGGTGAACTATTTCAATGCATTTTGCCCATCTTTAGCATCAGTTATAAAGCCTTTGCACAACCTGACAAGACAAGACCACACTTTCCTGTGGTCATCAGTTCATGAGAAGTCATTCAATGATGCGAAAAAACTGATAGTCAATGCTCCTTGCCTAGCTTTCTTCAACAGTAATAGGCCTGTGGTACTGCAGGTGGATGCCTCAGAAAATGGGCTTGGTGCTGCCCTATTACAACCTGATGCAGACAATAAACTAATACCTGTGGCATACACATCCTGTTTGATGAGACAGAATGAAGTCATGTGGGCCCAGATTGAGAAGGAAACTTTGGCCATTTGTGCTGCCTGTGAGAAATGGGACTTATAGCTTTATGGCAAAACAATCACTGTTCATAGTGACCATCAGCCGCTAGAGACCATTTTCAGAAAGCCACTAGCTAAGGCACCAAAAAGACTGCAGCGTCTAATTATGCGTCTTCAAAGATACACATTGAATGTTGTGTATAAGAAAAGTACATCATTAGTTCTGGCTGATACCCTGTCACGCTCACCATTGCCGAGCATTAATACCTCAAAACAAACTGCATTCGAAATTTTCCGAATAAATGTGGAGGAATCAGTTGAAGCTGAGAATCCCAATTTGACTCCCAAAACGACAGCAGAGCTACAAATGGCTACGCGACATGATCTGGTCATTAGTGAACTAGCATGTGCCATTTGATATGGCTGGCCAGCTAATAAAACTGATCTTAAGCAAAGTCTGACACCATATTGGCCATTTCGGGATAAACTGTCCATTCTTGATGGGATAATCTATCATGGTTCACAAGCCCTGATACCTCCCAGTATGCAGAAGCATATGCATAAACGTATTCATGCATCACACCTTGGAGCAGATAGCAACATACAAATGTGCAGAGACATATTATTTTGGCCAGGTATGCAAGCAGCCATAAGAGAGCTATGCAGCCAGTGTGAGAAATGTGCACAATATTCAAAAGAGAACCGCTCAGAGCAGATGTTGTCTAATCCAATCCCAGAATACCCATGGCAGTATTTTAGTCAAGACATTTGTACACATGATGGTAAAAATTATTTGGTCACTGTAGATCACTATTCAGATTTCATACAAGTAGATATTCTAGAGAATACCTTATCAGCCACTGTTGTAGAAAAAACCAGAATACAGTTCTGCAGGCATGGAATTCCGGAAATCCTTCTAACGGACAATGGGCCCCAGTTCGTAAGTTCAGACTTTGAAAAATTCTGTGCCCAGATGGGAATTTCGCACATAACATCATCTCCCTACTGGCCAAAAGGGAATGGCAAGGCAGAGGCATCTGTTAAAATTATTAAGGCAATGATCAAAAGTCAGAAGATCTACAACTGGCATTACTAATGTACAGAAATACACCAAATCAAGGACACACCTTCAGTCCAGTGCAATGGTGCATGAATAGACACACTTGCACCACAATCCCCATAATGAAAGATTTGTTGAAATTCAGCACTTCTAAATTAGTGCAAGGTGAGATTTCAGCAAAACGACAAAAGGCACAGGCTTGCTACAACAAAAAAATCCATGGTGATCTTCCAGATATTCCATTGGGAAGTTATGTGTATGCAAAACCTGCTCCACAGGATAGAGGTAGAACATGGCACTTTGGAAAGGTCACTGGATCGCCATCTCCAAGATCATATACCATCAAAACTGCTACAAGCAAACTAAGGCGCAACTGTAAACAGTTACACTTGGCTACCCCACAAGTTGAAAAAAATCACAGTGAAGCAGATACAAATCCTAAGAGTGACTCAAGTGAACATTCAAACTTGTATTTTGATTGTGATAGGCCAAAAGGGCGTATGAATACCCTGGGGCCCAATGTGGACCCCGTCTCTCTCGACAGTGATAATATTGATAAGAATAGTGTTCCGACAGATCCAGTGAAATGTGACAGCCCATTGGTTCCTGCAAACACTGTCGGGTCAAAAGGGGGCATGAATGCCCTGGAATCAGTTTTTGATTCCACCCCCAGTGAAACCTCAAGTACAGCGCAAGTAAATATAAACACTGAATCTAGTAATAAAGTGAACCATTATATTACTAAGTCAGGATGCACAGTTAAACCAAGAACAATATTTGATCCGTCACATGTGTGATAACTGACTGAGGTTTTAAATGCAATGCATACAATGTACATTGAATTTAACATATGCATTATATAACACCTGCATAATTTGACAAACACTTTTGTTTCATTTTTTTCCACTTAAGATGTTATGCTTTATTTCAATATGTAATGTAAGTGTCTTTCAATAATTATATGTAATTTCAAATTCTTCAGAAATGACGTTGCTACGTGTATTGAAACTTTGAGTAAAAAAAAAAATGGTTATAGGGAGATATTGATACGTGTTTTAGTGTGCGCCGATGTTCGGCTGTTTTGGGTGGTATGAAAGGGATGATGGACGATAATAAACAGGCTAATGCACGTGATAAGTTATCTTATATTTATCTGTGTTGTCCTAAGGGCAAGCCCAACAGTTTTACCCATTGGAGGTGGTTTTATACGGTAAAAAAGTAAAACATGATGCCTCAATGGTAAAAGTTGAGGCTTTAAGGTTCCTTTCAACAGTTAAACCCAGAACTCCATTCATAATGGCATGTCATACAATATAGGTCTACGTTTTAATTGTTTTTTTAAATTTTTTTTCACATTGAATGGACTCTATTTGTACCAGTATATATGTACTTGGCAATTTTTATTTTTGGTACTGGAGTGTTTATTTGCAATTAACATGAAATTATGCATGACTGTAACATCATAGTATTGACCCATACAGATTTTAAAGTTAAAGTTGATGTTTTACATTGCGTCCAGCAGCCAGGAACATATTGAGACATGTTCACAGTATTTGGCAGTAGTGGGAGTTGAACCCATAGAAGCTGACAGCCTGCAATTAGATAACCAATCTTGATAACTACCAGGCCACAGAGAACCTCTCACAGAAATTCCATTATGTACATTTATACACACACATACACATTCAGTATTTTATGCACAAATGGCCAACTTCCAGTACATGTGGAGCCTTATAATCATACACCATACTCATACATTACACCTTACATGATTTAACTCTGGTACATATGGAGTCTTGACCTGAGGCCATACCATGGCATGGCCTCACTGAGTTCCATATGTCACCACGAACTTGATAAGTCAAAGTCGAAGTTTTATGTCCCATTCAACAGCCGGACTCATACTGGGAGGGGCCCACAGTATTACCACCTGTGGGGGTGTCGGACCGCCCTGGAGTCGACACCCTCTGATTAGATGCCAAACTTGCTAACTACTAGCCTACACTGGACCTGTGTGAGATTCCTTAGAACCTATAACCACAGAGATGAGAGTGAGTGAATAAATGTCAAACTTTGAAACCACTCAACTACTGAAGCCTTCAGGACAGAATAACTTCCAATATATTAGTGCATGGCATGGTGACAGTCAATAAAGGGCAGGGGATGTTTGAAATACATTAATTCCTTGCATATAGGTTTCTTACGTTAAATACTAACCCAATAACATTTTTTTAGATTTACAAACATTTGAAGGAAAACATTTGCTGAAGGTTAAACAATGATGGGTATGAAACCCATTTATAATATAAGGCTATAAAATCATTTTATGTATACCGTTTATTGAATGTTTAAAGGTCATAGGAAGCATCTTGAGAACTATTGTCAATAGACACACATAGATGTGAAACTTCAATTTTTGTAAAAATAATATACGTCTGGACACGCTTACATGCTATATTCAACCATTTTCTGTCAGTTTTTTCAAGCTTTTTACAACTGTTGCCATTACTTTTCACTCGATAACTTTCGTAGAAAATACTAGCCTTGACATCACAGGTTCATTAGTTTGTAAACAAACTGCCGTAGTAAGCTATTTCATGTACAAACATATTTATTTTCTGCATGTTGGAATGTTTTTTTTGTTGATGTAATACATCATTCTGACACAGTAAATTACAAAATTAGCCTTGATAAGATTGTTGGTATTTTTCCAAATAAAAATACATATGTTTGAAGAGGAAATATAGTCAAACTGTCTTATCATGTATCTATCAACATTTTTAAAAATATGCAGTTTTCAGTGTTTTGGAATGCAATTTGTTTGTTATGCTATAATATATCAGTGTACAACAATGAACTACAAAATGAGCCTTTGGTGACCTTTAGGGAAGTAGGAACAAGATTCATAAATAACACATGTACATGTACAGTACATATCTGCTTACAAAAAGCACGTGGGGTAAATTTTGTGGTGTAAGTCGAAAATTCCTATTATTGCTCACCGCCATCTTTGTTTGCAATTTTTTTAACGTAAACTTTCAATAAGCATTCTGAAAATATGGATACAAAAATGTTTGTGATAAAATGTTGTAAAAACATTTGATAGAAAACATTTCAAAAACATTCTGAAATGATGGGTATGAAAACCAGTTGCTATTAAATATTTGTAAAATATTTTTAGATCAAACATTTACAAAACATTATCGACAGATGTTGTTAAAACATTTTATGCATACTGTTTATCACACATTTCATGATGAATGTTTGAAAACTTTTCTAGCATAATTTTCCTTTCTTGAGCTATTTTATAAATGTTTAAAAAACATTTCGAGTCAAGCGTCAGTTTTTTGTTTATTTTATAAACATTTAATAAATAACTTTTACTTGGGAGCATGTGGTAACTCAAAAGATAGGGTTTAAAATCATTTTGTAAACATTTAAACCCTTTTAAAGTATTTTTCATGTTTACTGGGAATACAGTTAAACTCTGAAAAAAGTGGCAAGTACCAGAAAATATGGGAGAGCGTAGCCTGTTAGGGCCGAGATTTTCAATACCCTCTGATATTGGCTACTTTTCTACTTTGCCTGTTGCAAACCCCACTTTATACTCTGTTTCATGCCCACATCAAGGTATATGATACTTTGTCACCCAAATTCTATGATATATTTTCACAGGTATGAAGTAAATCCTCCAAAAAATGGTTATGGGGAAAAAGTGTCCAATATCAATTAGTATTAGATGTATCAGCCAATAGTTAAAAACCTGCAAGTTCGGTTTACAGAAAACTAAAGCTTCTCTTACATCCCATCATACGTGTATACACACATATGTGTGCTGCAAATATTGTTGAAAAATATGAGCATAGCCTGGTAGTGGGGTAGCAGAGATTTGCACTTGCAAACAAGGTGTATTTTCCCAACAAGAGTGTCAGTACTTGAATATCAAAGAACAGACTGCGACTATCTACAGGAAAACAAATGTGTGCAAGTCTCTCGTAAGTTACCCTTGAGACATGGATGCATTCATAGCCATAGTGCATGCCCACAGAGAAAATGTGCATGCCAATTTTTATTGCGGGGTCTGTGCGATCTGGAAATTCGGTTATAAAATCACAAGTGTAGTTTAAGTGTCCCTTACAAATCAGCCGATTTGTAAGGGACGTCCTGGTTACAGAGAAAAATCGGCTGATTTGCAAGGGACCCTCAAGGCACACTGGCGATTTTATAACATAATCTCAAGGTCGCACAGACCCCGCAATGGAAATTGACATGCACATTTTCTCTGCATGCACGCAGTGTGTTCATTGATTTTTAAGTAGTGACAATTTTTTAAGTGCAAATCTCTGCTACCCCACTACCAGGCTACGTTCATATATTTCAACAATATTTGCAACACACTTAAGCCTCTCTTACATCCCATCGTACGTGCACGCACGTCCTGGTTACAGAGAAAAATCGCCTGATTTGCAAGGGACACTTAAGGTACACTTGCGATTTTATAACAAAATATCAAGGTCGCACAGGCCCTGCAATGAAAATTGACATGCACATTTCCTGTGCGTGCACGCAGGATGTCTACAAATGCATCCATGCCTCAAGGGTAACTTAAGAGTGACTTAGGCACGTGCATTCTCCTTGCAAGTGTTGTAGGTTCTCCCCAATTACTTACATTGTTTAGACATACTGTAAGATACACTCACGTGTACCTTGCATGTATATAAACCCACTGTACGACCTGTAGCTAGTCGCAATCTGTTCTTTGATCTTCAAGTTGTGACACTCTTGTTGGGAGAATACACATTGTTTGCAAGTGCAAATCTCTGCTACCCCACTACCAGGTTACGTTCATATTTTTCAACAGTATTTGCAGCACACTTACGTGTCTATTCACGTACGACGGGATGTAAGAGAGGCTTTACATGTATAGACACGTACGATGGGATGTAAGAGAGGCTTCAATTGACAGATGTTAATCAATGGCAACACTTGTACTTTTCTGTATAAATTAAATCTCCAACAGGATAATATTTTGAAGATAACTGAGTGAAATGATGATAGCCAAAGTGAACATGAAAATTAATTATTTCGTTTTGATTATTTTGAGTACAGGATCCGAGTTCAGTACAATCTTTGGGTGCTAATTTCATGTACGAATTGCATAATTGTGTGTTGAAAATCCACCTTGAACATATATTAGACTGATATTCTAAGCACAAATTCCATGTATAACTTGTACTTTTTTCAATGTATGTTTCACTAAAAAGAAAGTCAGTGCAATACTATTGGAAATATCTTACCACCACCTGACAGGCTCACTAAAGGGTAGAATGGATCTATAAGACATAACATAATGTAATACTATTTTCAATATCCTACCACATCCTGACAGCCTCTGCACAAGGTAGTTTGGGTTTGTCAGACACAGACATATGCAAGGCAATATTCTCTCCCAGTTGTTGTTTGGAGCATACAGGAGTATCCCTGTGGATGCCAATTTCTGTGCCCATTCAGTTGGTGTTTCGTTACCACCAGGGTTGTCAGCCCACCTCAATGGGACAACATGATGGTGAGCACGAACTTTGTTGTGGCAAACAGACATTCCTTTTTCATAACAGCTGTAACAGAGTACCTCAGTAGTATTTGTTAGACTGGATTAAAATAGAACAAAAAGTGACCAGTGGGTCTAATTATGTGATGGAAAATACCTGAGAAAGTGGATATCAAATGTGTGAGGCCATAAGGCCAAAGCCATTGAACTTAAACAATGGTTAGCCTTTTCAGGGCATTCTCTAATACACATAAAATTTTTGTTCTAGTTCTTTCAGAATCTATAATAGTGTGTACTTTTTAGTTACATATATAATCAGACAAATTGCACAAAAGGTAATCTGAGATTACAGTTAAATTTACATGGTTTTGTTCTGGTTCTATGTTTCACTGTAATGTTGACTACATTTATCTTATGAAATTCTTGAGATATTCTCCAAAACGTACCGTTGTTGCAAAATAATGTCAACATAAATAGTAATTCTTTTTCAAAGAGTACACTTGAAATAAATGTTTGACATCACAAATGTTTCAGATCTCATATTACTTCTACTAACAATCGCTCATTTAGTTTAAAGAGGCAATTTATGTTTTATATGTTAGTTTTACCTATGAACAATAATGTAATGTTGTCTGGAGCTGTAATCCCACTAGTTTGACTGGTGCAACAAAGGCTTAATAACAATGTACTTTTTACAGTAAATTAATAGAGCTGCAACAGTACAAGTGTTAATTTGTCAAATTAGCTGCCTATTATGATATTTAACTTCAGGCGAGTATTGTTGAATATCAAAATTTTGGGTATTTACAAAGAGACCCTATATAGTTAGGTTATCAATTGAAAATCCAAATATATCATTATGTTATTTATTGTATTAAGCTATAAAGTATTTGTATCCTGCAGCTATAGATTCTTTTTATATTTTTATAAATTTATTCACATTAGATGATGCTGCCCCTTTAACACCTCCCAAATGGTGTATCTGCAATTAATATTTTGGAAACCTTTCAAAACCTTGTCAATGCTAGACCACTAGAAACTCAAGCACTGGAACTCTGACTGATACAAAACTAAACAAAAATGCAGTTGTAGAGCACAGACCTGTACCAGGGCATGTCTGAAAATTCAGGATTTTTATGTCCACAATATGATCCAAATCTTTTGCAAAATATTATCACTTCCACTTTTGGATAAACCCTGCCCGAATAAAAAAACAAAAGAAAAATAACTTCCTAGTGGAGGTAAGTAATATGAAGATAATAGGATAAATGTAAATATCATCGGTTGTTTTTAAATACGATCTGGGTCATATAGTAAGTTACACATTTGTTATAAAGTATTACTACATTGTGTCAGTCTTGGTATAAAATACCTTACATATCTCTATTATAAAGT